>BSBN01000269.1:4092500-9794178 GCA_027924645.1 Cunninghamia lanceolata | reverse complement strand
CTATCTCTCCCCTCTATCTCTCCCTATCTATCTCTTCTCTCTCTACCTATCTATCTCTCCCTATCTCTTGCCTCTCTCTCCCCTATCATTCCTCTATCTCCCTATCTCTCCCCTCTATCTCTCCCTCTCCCTTATCGACAAAGGAAATGGAAACACGAAAACTAGAGGGGAGAGGGAGAGATATTGGGGAGAGATAGGGATATAGATGAATAATAGGGGAGAGAGAGGCAAGGGATAGGGAGAGATATATAGGTAGAGAGAGAGGAGATAGAGAGTGAGTGAGGTGTCCAGAGAGATAGGAAAAGAGATTGAGAGGTAGAGGGACGATAAAGAGAGGGGGATAAGGGAGAGATAGGGAGATATAGGTTTAGGGGCTACAAGTTAGGGATTAGGGGCATTATTTAGGGTTTAGGGATTTAGAGAGAGAGAGAGAGAGAGAGAGATTTTTTGACATGTAACCGTAAATAATGCCCCTAAGCCCTAACCCTTAACCCCTAAACCCTGAAATCCTAAACCCCAAACCCCTAAACCCTAAACACTAAACCCAAGCAACCCTAAACTTCTATCTCCCTATCTCCTTAACTCTATCATTCCTCTACCTCTCAATCTCTCCCCCTATGTCTCTAGCCATGTCCCTCACTCTCTTTATATCCCTATCTCTCCCCTCAGTCTCCTCTATATCTCCCTATTGGTCCTCTCTCTAAACCCTAAACCCTAAATAATGCCCCTAACCCCTAACCCCTAAACCCTAAATCCAAGCAACTCTAAACCTCTATCTCCCTATCTCTCCCCTATCTCCCTATCTCTATCATCCCTCTACCTCTCTGTTATGTAGAAAAAGAGGGTTTGTTGTTAGGTTGATAGTTTCGTTAGATCCTCCTTTCACTACATACATTCAAGGACACTAAATCAAGTTGAATCACAACTTTTACAAGAGGACTCAGCTACAGGTTTGGTGTTGTTGGAATGCACAAGACAACTGAGAGGAGGGATGAATCAGTTGTATCAAAAACTTTAAAACCTTACAAATATTATCATATCCGCATCAATTTACTTAAACCCTTATTCTATTATGAAGATTAAACATGAAAAATAGATAATAGAAACTTAAACACATCAACACCATGCACAAGAGAACACTAGATTTTTACGTGGAAAACCGTAAAAGGGAAAAACCATGGTGAGGATTAAAGATCATAATCAATTTTTGCAGGTTGGCTCCTACATGAAAATTGACCTCACCGTTGCGTACGGGAGGCCTCGCAGGTAGAGATTGACATAAAATACCCTAGGTTTTGCTCACTATCAATTTTTTGAAAAAAAATAGTTGATAGCCATACTGTATGGATCCATACCATACAGACTAGTCATACTATACAGATCCGTACTATACAGACCAGTCATACTATTCTCTATTCTATTTTGTTGTAGAATTATACTAGGTCGCCATCGCATGCGCCACTTTTTCATCACCACTTCTTCTATCTTCCCTGTTGACTCTGCAATACTGCACAGTCGGCACCCTCTGCTAAAACCCCAACCTCCAAATACTCTACCAAAAATCTAACTCCCAATGACATTCCCTTCCCTGCCACCATAGTTGTCACCTCCCATCGAAACTTCAAACCCTAGCTTCGTTTTGTTTCCCCGCCACCTCTTTTCTCTCCACGGACTCCCATCCACCACTCTATCGCTAGCATTTTCCACCACTTCGACCATCATCCAAACCCCCCTCCACACTTTTTCCACTCATCGACCACCACCCTTATTCCTCCTACCAACCTCTCTTAAACCCTCCACTCCCCTTTGAAGATCTCCCCATCGCCTCCCCTCTGTAATCATCACCACTCCCAAGTTCATCGCCTCCCCTTTCCTTAAATTGCCCGTCCCCTTTACTTCCAGGTCACCATCAACATTTTTCTTCACCTAGTCTGCATCCCTATTGCTTCCTCTAACACTGATAGGGATCTCTATTGACTCTACATCCTACGGTCACATTCGTGACCGGCAAACGAAAAAGGGGGGGAGCTACCACCTCCTCCTACCTTTTTTTTTATTTTTTCATTATCTTAACCCTTGGTCATATGAATGACCAAGGGCTCTTCTCACCCTAAGATGATAGACTAAACCACCACTTTAACCACTGCATGTGACTGCCAGAGATCCTAACTGCTAGGGGTTAGGAGTTAACCGCTAGGACTACCTTTTTCCTCCTCTAGCCCTAAAAGGGAAGTTTTTTTCTTTTCATCATAACTTTCACATAATAGGTCAAAATTTCATGAAACTTGCAGCGTTGGAGAGCTGGTTCACTCAGCTTCACTATGGAGAAAGAGTTTTTAGGTAATTTTGTTAGTTTCATTAGGTAATTTTTAGCCAAAGTCAACCTTACTTGCAAACTTCAAACGCTTATAACTTGAGCTAATTTTATCTAATTTTGATGAAAAAAAATTTAGAATAGAATAGAATTTCATGAGGATTCTGATCATAAGATTTATTTTTCTATAACTAATCATCTACATCATAATTTCATTAGATTGTTCATTTTCACCTAATACATTAGTTTGCAAGTTTTCTTGTCTTTTTTTCGTTTTGGTAGCTTCTAGGTGAACCTAAGGTGTTGTACAACATCAATTTCAGCAGCAGATTTGAAGACAAATTTTCCAGGTGTACTCAATTCATTCTCATGTCTTTCATTTGATCAAATAAACTTGTTTGCCTTCATACTTTGATTTGGGCCTAAAAACAAACTATTGTTTGCAATCACACATTGAAATTGTCCTGAAAATGAACTTGTGTCTTCATTCACACATTTGGCTTTGGGTTTTAAAAGAACAAGTGCTTTCAATTTCTTGGTGGGCTTTAGTGTGATTGAGGGTGTGTATGCTCTTCTCATGCACTTCATGTGATCTTAAGAATCAAAAACACCCTTTCATCCATTCACTTTCACAACACACATTTCAATTTCTAAGGGAAAAATTAGCATTGTGAGTGTGAATCTAGTGTGTGTGTGTGTGTATGCTCTCTCCTTGCACTGCAAGGTGATCTTGGAGATCAAAAGCACCCACTCGATTTGCTTTTATTACCCTTCCTAGGAGGCTTACTTGGAGACACTCCACTCCAAGGGATGACCTCAACTCTAACGTTCCGACGGAGTCTAAAAAGTGAGGTGTGAATCGAAAGAAACCCTCTTGGAAGTTGAAATCTTGTCATTCAAGCTAAGCCCCCAAGAACTTTATACCTTGGGGAAGTGAAGGTGAAGGGTGGGTTATCCCTTTCTCCTAGCTGTGTGGCATTATTTCACTTTTGTTTCATGGAATTGGGCCCCTCGTACCTTGACCATATTGGGGACATCCTTATTCAAACTTGTGCATCATAGCTTAAGACCTATTGGCCACATCCACTTGACTAATATTAGGATTGTTGATGTGTCTTCAAGTGCTTTCATAGTCATAAAAATCAATCTTGAAAGTCAAACTTGCTATTGTGTCTTGTGTGTGTGATTCATGCATGTACATGTGAAATCTTTTGTTTGCAATTTGCCAAAGTCAAGCTACCAACACAAACACATAAACACATCATCCTAAACATTCTTGTCATCACATCCATTCTAAGCCAATTCATCCTCATTAAAATCTAAATCCTAATCATCCTACTTGCCATATCCACATCACCATAATCATTATTTACCTCCATCCATTTTGAGAGTCTACCTATGTCTTTCATCTCTGCCTATCCTCTCGAGGGGGCATCATTCCACATCATCCAATCACCTTCATCCTAGTCACCTATCCAATACTTTTCATCCACCTCATATACTAATCATATCCTAACCATATCAATCGCATCATTCCACATCATCTAATCAACATCATCCCACATCATCCAATCACCATCATCCAAGTCACTTATCCAACTCTAATCAATTCAAGTTCCAATCAATTTCATCCTAATCATTATCCACATCATCATTCTAGTTATAAATAATCACTTTTCAAAATGGTGGTCATCATTAACAAGCCTAAGTCAAGTCCAAGACCCAGACTCATACTCTGATGGGACACTCCTCCTAGCTCTAATGATCATGAGAACCTTGTAAATTATGATGCATATCTTGAGGAACAAGCCTAAATACAAAGATGTAAACATATGTGCAACTCCATGCTAACACTAGAGAACAAGATCCTAGCACCACAACTACAATCCATCATCTAAACACTACACCAAATGCCACAACCCCTAGACCAACAAACCATACAACGACTACAAGCCATTGTCCAACAACTTCAACAAAACCAATCACCTCTAATAGCACAACCCCTAGTCAAAATCCAACAATTCATAGCTACATACCAATTCCAAACCCAACAAACACACCCCCTATCCATTCAATGATCACAACCTCAAAATCAACAAATTCCACCTCAATCCCATATGTCATCCCCTTCATCATCATATCGACCTAGCCCATCTACATATCAAGTCCATCCTACATCAACCTATCCCATTTCTTCTATTGTTAACCAACACCCATTTTAATTCACATCTCACAAACATCCATATCAAGTGCGTTAACAAAAAGAACATGTGAGCCTAAGTCACCCCTTGCAACAAGATAAAGTGCATTTAAGTCCTCATGCTACCTTTGACAAGGGAGACACCACTCTAGCTTATGTATCCTATAGGTATCTTCCATCAGCATCCAATCAAATTCATATCCCAAAGTATACTAGTCCTATACCAAAACCACCATGTACTCCTAGTCTTGATTCATTGGCCCCTCCATCTTCCAATCCATTCAATCCCTTTGACCCTCCATCCAATCAAAATCAAAATCCTAAGCCTACAACATCTTCCACCCCTTTTATCTCTCTGCCATGGGATCTATCCACTCCTAACCCTAATATATCCAATACCCCTATTATTCATCCACCTAATCCTAATCATAAGCCTACAACTTCCACCCTCGTTATCCATCCATTATATTGTCCATCCACCCATACACTAATGAAGGATGTGATCCAATGGCTATTAGCAAGGAATCAACTATGTCACCAAACACCTATCCTTGAGCCTACCAAAGAATCTTCCAACACCATGCCAAGTGCTTCAACCCCATCATGTAGTCCAAAACCCATTGAGCCTATTAAAGAGTTTTTTCCCATGAGTCCAAGCAAAATCCATTGTACCCTCATGTTGTTGACCATATAGAACATATCAAACCTATCCAAGAGTCTCCCACATCCTCTTCCATTAAACCACAAGAGTTATGTCAAGAGTTAATCCTAAGCATGTGAAAACATCATCCCCTAATACAAATCAAGATCAAATCCCTTCCATTCAACCTATCCATAACCTATATCTTTTCTATGATCATAATCCTATCAATGAGAAAATTGATCCCATCCATAGCATATTTAATCTTATTTATGATCAAGCTCCCATCTATGATCAAGATCCTATCTATGATCAAGAAAGCCATGATGATCCCCTTAGCCAACTTTATGCATTTCATGGTCAAGAGCTTATCACTCCACCTATCCATAATCCCACAACTATCCATGAGCAAGATATCCAAACTATACCTATCCATCCTCCACCTACTTCTATCCATGATATACAAACATCCACTTCCCTTGATGAGACACTTGGCTCCCAAGTAAACATAGATGACCAAACCAATAACTTGAATCTTAGTGAGCATAATGATAATCAAGATCCTAATGATCCTTCATCATCCACTATCAACCCCATTTAAAAACCATCATATCCTATTGGTCTTACCACCTTCATTCATGAATGTTCCTCCCTAGGAAAGAAACAACCAATATCCATCACTTCACCTTCTCTATCCAATAAGGAACTCGCATCTAGTGTCCAAAACACCCATAGTCCCATTGTCCATCGCATACTCCAAAAAATGAATTATCAAGGTAAAGGCTTAGGCCTTCATGAACAAGGTAATTTGGAGCCTATCCATGTCAAAGTCCCTCCACGCTCATATGGCCTTAGATATACACCCCAAGGAAAGCAATCTAAATATGTTGGCACTACCTCCATGCTTCCTAAATCCACTCTTTTTCATCCCAAATCCCATGCATCCTATCATACCCCTAAAACATATGTTTCCATTCCACCTCCATTGTCCTACAAATCTCAAAAGCATGTGATCATACACCTCCCACCATCCACTTTACCTCCACTACTTCCAACTCTTAATATCCCTTCATCCACTCTACCTCCATTTCTACCAACGCCTAATATCCCTATCATCCAATTCCCTTATCCATTTATCCTCAAATCCACTTTTAATCCCTCCATCCATAAATCCCCTCACATTCCCAATCATGATCAACAAATGCATACATCATCTAAACAAGAAGCTTCCACTAATCCCATGGGATTCAAACATAAAAATTTGGATACCTCTATCTATAAAGCCAAAAATCATATAAACCCTCATGCCTTAGGGAATCAATGCAAAGAGTCAAATCAAAATACATCTAAAAGGCTACCTAAGCCCATACCACCAAAAGAAGAGGCCAAAATGGTTTGGGTCCCTAAGGAAAAAGAAAGCAAGTCAAATGAAGCATCCACATCTCAAAAATCCCAAAAAACCCATTCCATTCAAAAATCTCAAATTCCTTCATCCCATAAGAAAAACAAAAATCATAAAAATCCTAAGTCTATGTGGGTACCTAAACTCCTAAATCAACCATCCCCTAAGCAAATATCCCCATTGCTTCCTACACCTCCTCCAAATCAAAAGCTTAAATGATTCTCAAGGTGTGTGTAACCATTGGTCATGGTCCCCTTCCATTCCACAACATTCCCACATATTCATTTCCCCATCTTTCATCCATTATCCTACATATTTCAGCCATCCTATCCCTATGGTCCATGCTTTTGCATAAGCCTTTCATCTATCCTTTTGCATGAATCCTACATAATCCACATCATAATCCACTATCCTTCCATACATAATCCACATCATAATCCATTATCCCCCATCCTTGGATAAACCTTTCATAATCTACATCATAATCCACTATCTACCAATCTACTCCATCTCCCTTTCATGCACTCCCTTACCAACATCTATGAGCACAATGGCATTTGACATGGTCCATATGTGATATTCCTCTCTAGTGGAACTATCACCTTTCATACAACTAGTGATATTCTCTTATCCAAATCCACCTATCTCATCCAAATATCCCAATATTCCAAAAAAATAAATAAAAATAAAATAAAATAAGAGAAAAAAATCAAAATAGTAAAGAGAAATCCCTTTGTCCAATGGTGAAAACCACCCTTGGTGGTGCCTTGGATAAGTACCATGATGAAAACCTAGAAAACAGGTATCATGTGTAGGTTGATCTTCTATATGACTTACTCTTGGGTGCACGTTGTCTCATCCAAACTATATATCCCATCATACCATTTCAATCCATTTTTCAATCTAAACAACCATTTCCAACCTATCATTTTCCATACCATTATCTATCCTACTATCCTTATCCATTACACCCATATACCTATCATATTGATCCCATTCATCCTCCCTTTCTCCTTTTGATCTTGATAAAGATATGGGGGCAAAATGTCGATAAATGTTTTGGATATCTCTTGATGTACCTCATCCTTTCCAAACAATCCTATCATCCTGTTATCATCATAAGCTTTGTCATGTAAAGTCCTAAGCATACTACCAAGAATGGGGCATGTTATTCCTATGCTACATAGTCTTTGTAGATCACATCCTTGCTCTCTTACGCATACATCCATTCCCTCCATTATGGCCTATCCTTTTATCCACCCATCTATCATGAACTTTCCATTCCATTGCCTATTCTTTTATCCATCCATTTATCATGAGCCTTCCATCCCATTTATTATCACCCATCCTTTTGTTCATCCAATCCCACATCCATCCTAGCATCTAGACTTGGTTTTCCCTTGTCATTGGTGTGTAGCAAAAATATTATCCCAATTGTCATCCAATGCCATCCCAAAACATTCAAAAATCCAAAAAAATCAAAACATTTCAAATATCCAAAAAAATCAAAATATCCAAAAATCCAAAAGAAATCAAAACATTCAAAATCCAAAAAAATTCAAAACATTTCAAAAATTCAGAAAAATCAAATCATTTCAAAAAACTCAAATCAAATCAATCCAATCAATCAAATCAAATCCATCAAATCAATCACATCAATCAATTCCATCAAATCACTCACTAAATCAAAATCAAATTAATCATATCAATCAAAATCAATCAAGTCAATGTTAGCTATCGTTGCACCAAAAGATCGACTTGTTAATGCCTAATACAACCACTTGACTTAACAAGCATGGGAGGCGGTTAAGCCCTTGTCACAAACCACTGCAATGCAGTGCTGAACAAGGAGACCAAGGGTCACACCTTGCAACAATCCCCCCCAGCGCAAGCGCAGGGTTTGAACCCATGACATCGACTCTTATACCAATTGTTAATAATTGAGAGGGGGGTGAATCAGTTATCTTAATTACTTTAACTTTCTGTTCTTCTTTAACAACTAGTGCAGCATCAAATCATATAAGCATACATAACCATGAAAGCAGTAATAAAATCAATACACATAACACAATGATTTTGACGTGGAAAACCCTGTTAAGGGAAAAACCATAGGGTGACTAACCCAAGATTATATTCTCTACTAAAAGAATAAGGTAGTACAAAATGGCACTTGACAATTAGGGCTCACTACCCGAGCACACTACTCACAAGAGGCTCACTGCCTACAATAGTTTATAGAAAGAAAACTAGGTACTTGAATTGATGAGAAACATCCACATATGCTGAGGTTTAGTTCCGGTTAGGCTCAATATACTGATCTGTTGCACTTCATTCTTCCTCTGTTCCAATGCTATTGTTCTATTACATTTTAGACCTATATAGTTGCTTCCACACTACTCTATGCTTTTTTCGCACTATACTTCACACAACACACCTTCTCATCAAAATCCATCTGGTATATATATCTGCACCAAGGATTTCAACATCTTTCTAGTCAGCATCCGGAATACTCAATATTTTCCCAAACTCTGGTTTGTTGGTTGAATCCTTGCTTACTAAGAGATGCGTATCAAAGAGATACTCATAGAAGTCATCAATCATGTCGGCCAATCATGAATGATCCCTCAAGAAAATTGGTCACCATCAATATCTCATCCGGATTAAGGTCTGATGCTCTGTCGGTCAGTTCTTCCTCAGTCTACTCTGCCAAACAAGAACCCAACACTTAGGTGCTCATATCTTTTCACTCTTTTATCACCGGAGGCTCAATCTCTAGAATGTATTAGTCATGGTACTCCTCTTGACTTCTCCAAGTCTGCACTTTACTGAGATACTTCCTTTGAGAGATCCAGCCCTGATTTTTGGACCTTGTTGTATGCTCTGTTCTTGCTTACTGGACCAAAATATTCTGCAATCTGACTTCCGGTATAGTCATATCATGTCCTGTGGATGTGTAGGATGGACTTTGTTGCCATCAATGATGACACTCATGAAGCCACACAATGTCTCTTGCCAACAATTTCCCCCTTTGGCATTGATGGCAACACTTAGTGAAAAATGACTAAGTGTCACACTACACTCCCCCTTGGCTGATGCTCTATTCTAAAATACATTTTTCCAGAGCTCCCCCTTAGCTAGATTCCACACTCCCCCTTTGACATCAATGGCAAAGGGTAGAATCCGCACACCAAAATTTCAAAAATCATCCTATTCATAGACGCATAAGTATATATACAATTTTATACTTACATATACTTAAGTATATCTGCAAAAGTTGTCTTTAACTAGACAAATTATGTTGCCCAACTCTACTTCATCCAGTCCAAAATTGAGATGTGACCACTCAACAGGAACGCAAAATCTTCTGCCCTCTTTAGATCTGTCAGATCATTGGTCTAGGCTGTGGTCTGAGCATCAGTTAGGGCCTCATGCATGGCCTCTAATTTAGGAATAATTATCCCTCTAAGTTCACCCATCCTACTTATTATATTCTTCCTTTCCTTTTCAAGTTTCTTTAGTTCATTTAGAATGGCAATAGTCTAACATTCCTGGTTTATTATGGATGTGGTGAGAGGATCAAAATTCTGAGATAAACTTGACAGTTTACCCTCTTGTTCTTTCACTTTCTTCTCAATATCCTTTGTCACTTTAGACTAGGATAAACAAAATTTATATATTTCTCCACCATCTTTAAGAGCATTTTCTAAGCTCTTTATCCCAATATCCATATTTCTCCTATCATTTGTTATTAACCCTTGTACTTCAGAGAATCTCTTACCCAAAAACTCTTTTCAGACTTTCTCTTCTACTGCTTTCTCTAAAGAGTCAAAATGTGTATTAACAGAATTAACAAGAGATTTCAGATTACTGGATGAGGACGCTGAAAGATCCTTCTAGAAGGATGGCATGATCTTTTCCAATACACCGGATATAATCTCTATCAGCTCACAGTCTTCCATGTGAGACTTCAAAAGTTCTTATTTTGCCTTTGCTTGGGCAAAGGATGCTATCTTCATAGTCTGAACCGAGGAGAGGGAATCAAAATTGAATGGTCCTTGAAGTAGCTCCAGTTCATCTAGTTCCATTATTTCTTTTTCCAGGAAATCTTTAACTGTTTCTGCAATGTCTCTTACTGAAGACAGAGTCTTCTTTCCTTCTGCAGCCTCAAAACTGTCTCCTGGAGTCTTCTCTATTTGATCTTCTTCTCTTCCCTTTACCTCTTCTTCTTGACTGATTTTCTCCTCTATTCTTTCTTCTCCTTTAGATCCGGAGTCTGCTGGGGAATCCAAAAGAGAGTTGTTTACTTCTTCATGGACTTCCTCTTTCAGAGTAGAGGAATCCAAGTCCTTAGTTTTCTCCTCACCTATCTCCTTTGATTCTTCTACAGTTTTCTCTGTAGGATCTTCCTTTGATGTACTTAGTCCTTCATCATCCATGATAGAAGGTTCATCACCTAAGTCCTCTATAATAGGAAGATTGAATCTTTTAAAATCATTTCAGAAGATATCTTCTATTTCTTTTGCTACTTTATCAGTTTCTCCAAGCATAAGCTGGTTCATTCTTACTTTGCTTCAGAACTCATCCTTGCAGTCCTTGAAGATCATGTTCTTTTGTTGAGGGGTAATGGAAGGATAGAGTTGGATAGCAATCTGCTCCCAGATTTCTAGGTCTTTTGCCTTGGCATAGTTCTTTCTCATTTCAAGTTCCTTTTCTAAGCTTTTGGGAATCAGAGATATAATTTCAATGAATGCTTTGTTATAGATATTTAGATACCTGACTGTGACATCTTGCAAGAACTTATGATCAACTTCACTACATTCATCATAAAATCCAGTCATTGGTTGCATGTTCCCATCCACAGTAACTAATTTTATGATAACATCAATGCAGAGAGTAGATCTTTCAACGAATTCTTTTGTCTCTTCTTCCTTGTTATGACCGGTAGAGGGTTCATCAGATGTTTTCTTCTTCTTCTTCATTTTCTTGATCTCTTCATCAGATTTGGTCTCTTCATCATCCTTCTGGATGGTGTAAGACCTTGTGGCCTTAGTCTTAGTTCTCTTCTCTCCCTTTCCAGATGTCCTGGCTTCCAGTTTTGAAGCTTTTTTTCTTCTTCTTCATTTTCTTGATCTCTTCATCAGATTTGGTCTCTTCATCATCCTTCTGGATGGTGTAAGACCTTATGGCCTTTGTCTTAGTTCTCTTCTCTCCCTTTCCAGATGTCCTGGCTTCCAGTTTTGAAGCTTTTTTACTCTTAGAAATGGCTAGTACAGAGCTTTTAGAGGATCTGGTCCGGGAGGGGGCTTGCACCAGAGCACTTTCCTTTTCTATTTCTTGCTTTTCTTTCTCTGCCCTTTCCACCTTCTCTCTATTAGCATCAACTGCCTCCTTTGAAATTCCACATCTCTTGGCAAATTCTTCTACTTCCCTTCTCACTTTTCTCTTGATCTCAAGCTATCTCAATTCAACATGATCTTTTACACTCAACTCTTGGAAGGTTCCAAACCTTTCTACCTTAGGGTCCTTAGGCGGACTTAGAAGGTGTTGGACATGCAGTTCTAGAATTTTCTCATCCACCTCATACCCCATTGGCATAATCCAGACAATCCTTGGCTCCACTACCTCCATTAGGCATTGATCAGTGTCTACCATAAATCACATTGTATCCTTGTACTTCTCAACCAAAGATTGGGGGATTCTTTCTCTGGCCTACATCATACTTTGAAAGTTCTTGAAGTATCCCTAGAGTGTTGTATTTTGAGCCTTGGCATCACCAAGCCCATACATGTAGTCTCTAATTTGTATGGCCATAGGTCTGTCATTTTGCCATACCCAACCACTGGATCCGGGTAGCTCATTCATAAAGTAAAAGAACAAACACAGTATTAACCCACCATACTTGAATGAGTTCTTCTTGTCCTTCTTGATCTTTTGTAGGTTTTCCAACAGTTGGCTCAAAAGAAGCTCACAAAGATAATAATCTACATTCTCCCTTAACATCTAATAAGCAGCATAGATTGTAGTTCCGGATACAGAATTCTCCCTGCTGGAGTGATATATCTTATAGCCAATTATCATAGATGACAACTTGATATCCGGATCAGTGATATCTTCTATAGTCATTGCTCTCTTGTCAAATCTTGATCCGGTAGCCTGACTTACAGATTGATTTTTGACTGATTTGAGAGCAGGCAACCCACCGGATGAGTGCAATCTGGTTACCGCCCTAATTGCATCCTTGATTATCTTGAATGGCCTCATCAACCACATAAAGTTGTCATGCATTCTGCTTAGAATATACCGGACCCAATCATCTTCAGCAAAATAAGGGAAATGAATGCAATTTCAAAAATGCTTATCCCGGATGGCCTTGTATTGGGGTTTAAGTTCAAATGATTCATCTGTCAATTCCTTGTGATAGATATCCATCATCTTGGATTCCCCAAATTCTTCAATGTTTGCGTGTATGTAAACCCTAACATCTTCTACATGCAGAACTCCATGTGGAATGCTAGAAAATGCGCCTAGGGGATCAACTTCTAGGGATTTATAGGGATGTTTCTTGAATTTAGGACGTGGCCTATCAGTGATCTTCACAACATTTGGAGTAGCCATCTTTCAAAGATTCAGAGAGAGATATTCAAGAGCATAAAATACCTTTTACGCTTCTAGGCTTCACGATATGAGCCGAATCAGATTGTTGGATGAATCAACTTCTTCGATTGATCTTTGTGAGGTTTGAGACAATTTTGTTGCAGAGCTACTTCTTTCTTCTTCTCGAATGCAAATGTGCAAATGATGAACCAAAGAACCCTTTTATTTCTATGCAAACCCAAATTCTATTTTGCAATAAATGCACAACCTAAGTTATTCTGGTTGCCTTGTTTTCCTTGTTCTGAGAGAGATCTTTCCAGATCACTGAGATGCACCTAGAATGATAACTTACAATGTATCTCCCTTTCTCCAATCATTCCATCTAATGGCAAATCCAAATATTTCAATTTTGAATTATACCGGATCTAATTGTGAAAGTCCTATTTTTGCCGGATGACTGTCAAACCGGATTAATCTTGGATGATTAACCTTTTCAAACTCCTTGCGGATCTTTCAAATCTTTACTAAGGGTTATTTAGATGTTTCTCTGAGAGCCCTTTTAATCTGCAACTTTCCATGTGCCAATTTCAGGCACCAATTGACTAGCTGGGGGAACTTGTTTTCTTTTGTGACTCCCCCTGAGCCAAAGCTCATCTATTTAGTTTCTGAAAGGAATATCAGTACCAGATTCTAGTGCAGATCCATCCCCAACATTTTCTGAACTTCTCTTCACCCAAATCTTGTTCATCTCCCTTTGAATTTCATCTGCATTCACTTTTTCTTTTCCTTTGTCTTGGTTTTGATTATGATGCATCAGACCCTTTTTGTCCTAATTCTTACTTCTGCAGAATTTGGCAATATGACCGGATCTATTGAAATTGTAGCAAACAACATTTCTTTGCATATTTGATTGGTATCCTATTGATCTACATTGATTAGCCATATGTCCCATTCTATTGCATGCAAAGCATCTACCATTGAATGAATTGTTCATTTGCATATTTCTACACTCATGAGATTTGTGACCATACCTTTTGCAGTTAAAACACTGCCCAGAGAAGGATGAATTAGTCTGATTCATTCTTATTCTGCACTGATTTTCTTTATGACCAAAGTTATTGCAATTGTGGCAGTATCCATTGAAGGATGGATATCTTTGAGCATTTGGTTGCCTTACCAGAGGTCTTCTAGGCATGTTCCTTGAATTTCTTGATCCAGAGTTCTTCTGACCAGATCCGAAGCTTTCACCTTTCTCATACCCCAAGCCTTGCTTGTCATCTACCCTCTTTTGGCTTTCAAGAAGAACTTCAAGCTGAGTAGAGGTTATCTTGAATTTCTCTTTGTATTCATTTGTTGTTTGAAGATCCCTTTTTAGAGTGTCAATCTGATTCTCAAGTTGTTCTTCATTATCTCTAGCTTCTTCAAGATCATATTCCAGATGTCTGATTATTCTATCCATTTTGTGGTAGTCTTCTGACCTCTCCTTGAGAGATTGTTTTAGATTATCTTCAATTTTTCTTTTCTCTTCAATTTTTTGGGTGAATTTCATAACCCCTTATTCCATTTCATGTCTTACCATAATGACCTCTTTTGATAGCTTCTCACATAACTTGTTCTTCTCATTCAGATCTTCATCAGTATTATTGGCTTCACTTTGACTTGCTAATTGTTGAAGTAGTTCCTTTCTCTTTTTCATAGAGATACTCAGTTTCTCTTTTAGTTCATTTATGAAATCATCATCTTGTTTGAGTCTTTCCTTCAAGTTATTGACTTCAGAGTGAGACAATTCAAGATTATCTAAGGCAGACTGAAGTTGTTGCCTCATACCATACATATCCATTGAGATTCCCAGATCTTCCTCAAGTTGTTAGGCTCTGTTTGGAGGAACTTACCTCTGATTCCAATTGTTAGTTGTCATTGCACCAAAAGATTGATCTGTTAATGCCTGATACAACCACTTGACTTAACAAGCATGGGAGGCGGTTAAGCCCTTGTAGCAAACCACCGTAGCACAGCGCTAAACAAGGAGACCAAGGGTCACACCTCGTAACAGTCAATCCAAGCAATAATCCAAATGCAAGTCATCCTTAATCCATATCAATCAAGTCAATCAATCTTGTCAAATTATCCAATCATATCAATGGTCTTGATCCTATCCTTGTTGTAAACCAAATCAATAAATCAATCAATCACACATCAATCATATCAATTGTCTTATACAGGTTGTCATACTCTCAAAACCAAATCAGGCATCTTATACGAGGTGTCTCATTCCTGAAACCAGACACAATCAATCTATCATCATTCATTCATTCATTGGTTTACAGCTTGACAGGGGCAATACCTTGTTTGTTTTTCTATCATTTTATCTTGCATTTGTATCAAATCCGTATCTTTCCAACTAATATTCATTTCTTGTGTTTGTTGGAATATATTTTTTCATTATCCTTTGCATCTAAGGTCATATCATACCTTTTGTGCATTAGGACTTTAATGCTCTAAGTTTACTTCCTCATATGTTTAGACAAGGTTGTAATATGCTAGGTGCACAAGGCACATCGTCACCTTACTCCTTATACCTCGGTGCATAATGTCTAGTGCTATATCAATGATTGCTCATTTTATGGTAGCATAACATATCATTCATCTCTTTCATTCATCCCTTATCTTGCATCCTCCATTTGTTTATCCATCCTTTATCATTTCATTTCATTTCGAGAGCATACCCGTGTTCTTCCAACCTACCTATCCTCTCGAGGGGGTATTATCCCATCATCATATCTTTACATCATCATTCTATCCTTATCATCATCATCCCATTTCTTTATCCATTCCTCCTTATCACTCTTTCAAGTGGTTGGGGCATCCTTTTCCTCTATCCACACCTTATCTTCTTTGAAATGATGTTACTTCTCTTAGTCGTGAACATCATCTCAAAGAGGGGCAAAATCTAGACACCTAAAATTGTCCATGTCTTGCAACATCACCTTGTCGATACATTATTTGAAACATCTTGGTGCAGTCACGGTAGGAGGGTTCACAGAATGAACTATCCGGGTCATGCAGCAAGAGAAAACACAACGGAAACAACTCAAAGAAATAGAATAAATCCAGATTCAGATATTTAGTATATCATAGAATTCAAATAGAGATCGATCGGAAACATGCAGGCTTACAATTAGGGCTCACAAGCTTGATTACATACATGCACAAGATAAGGCTTTGAAGCTCCTTTGTACAAAAGCCAAACTAAGAATTATGAATCAATTGCTAAGTACTTTCCTAAGGATCTATTACATCAATATATATCATCTCCATACCAATAGATTCCTCCGCATCAACCAAGGAAGACCACAAATTCCAAAGAAGAGGTGTAACATGTGAACACAGATAGGTCAGACCTAAATGCATAGACACTTCTAGTAAATGAATGGAAAGAAGTGTGGATCTCTAAGGAAGGTCAGCCATGAACCAAAGATCATTGAATGATGTGTCATTAGTCTCCAAAGATCAGGAAATGCTTCTGCAACTTTCTCCTTTAGCTGGTTGCCAGTGAATATCAGGATGCTCTGCTCTGAGAAACTGCCAACTTCTGTTAGCGATAACTTTCCAATAACTGATCCAAATGCTCTGAATTCTAGATATGATGTAAATGAATGAATGAATATGCTAAGCCCAGATCTACAAGATGTGAATTGCCAATACTGGACCACAAGCTGAAACTGCTTCTGACTAAACTGCCTGAACTGAACTGGGAAATGAAAAGAAACAAACTAAACTGCAAACAAGCTGGAATTTAAATGTTTTTGGTTGATGCAAGATTGCTCTTGAACCAAGGATGTTCTTGCATCATACATCTAGTGTTATTGAAAAAGTGAGTCCCTCACTTTGCTGGGGCTAGGGGAGAACCAGGTCCACCTCAGCCTGAGAAATCCATGATGAATCTTCTTTCAGTCTGCCTTTCCACTTCACAAGGTATTCTTTATATTGTCTTCCTCTAGTGTTGCATCCAACTCTGTTGTCCAAAATGTCTTCAATCTTCTCTAGTGCTTGTTGTGGTAACTATTTCTTCAAGTCTTCTGCTATATTGTTATTGAACTCTGCTTCGTGATACGGATATAGATCTACAATATTGAAAATAGGTGAAATACCCAATGTCTCAGGTAATTCCACTTCATATGCATTTCCTAAATTGAATTTTCTGAGTATCTTACAAGGTCCAAACTTCTTCATCTTCAACTTGTTATATGTCCCAACTAGAAATCTTTCTTTTCTCAAGTATACCATCACTTCATCTCCAACTTCAAATTTCTTATGTCTTCTCTTCTCATCACCCTTCTCTTTATACTTTCTATTCATATCCTCCAAATGCTTCCTCACCTGATTATGCACTATCTTCATGTGATCTGCAAATTCTTCTACTTCTGCACTCCTCTTTTCTTCTATACTAATATTTCTTAGTTCCACCACTCCTCTAGGATTCACTCTAATAACAATCTCAAAAGGTGTTCTTCTGGTACTTCTGTTTACTGAATTATTGTAAGCAAACTCTGCTTGTGAAAGAATCAAATCCCAACTTCTTGTCTTCTCTCCAACCAAACATCTCAACAAGTTTCTCAAACTCCTATTCACAACCTCTGTCTGTCCATCTGTCTGTGGATGAAAAGTAGAACTGAACTTCAAATTTGTCTTCTAAAGTGTCCTCCAAAAGTATCCAACAAACTTTGTCTCTTTCTCAAATTATACTCTTAGGTAATCCATGCAATCTCACAATCTCTTTGAAAAATAGGTTAGCTACATGCACTGCGTCAGTTGTCTTCTTACAAGGTATGAAATGATCCATTTTTGAAAATTTTTCCACCACTACAAATATTGAATCATTTCCTCTCTATGTCTTAGGCAATCCCATCACAAAATCCATGCTTATGTCTTCCCAAGGTCCCTCTGGTATTGTCAAAGGTTTATACAATTCAGTATTCTGACTACTTCCTGTTGCAACTTGACAAACTCTACAACTCTGCACAAATCTTTGAACATCCTTATGTATCTGAGGCCAAAAGTAATTTTCACTCATCAAAGCCATTGTCTTATCAATGCCAAAATGTCCTGCCAATCTACCACTATGTTTCTCCTTAATCAAATTATCCCTCATTAAACTTCTAGGTATGCACAACTAACTTCCTTTGAACAACATATCTTCTTGAATGAAATAGTCCAACCACTTACTTCTATCTGTCACAATAGGTTCCTTACATCCTCTCCAAGGTTCTGCAAAATCAGTGTCTCCCTCATACATATTCTTCAATTCATCAAAACGCAACACTTCAACTCTCATCTTTGTCAACAAATTTCTTCTTCTACTCAAGGCATTAGCAACTTTGTTTGATTTTCCACTCCTATGATTCAAGACAAAAGTATAACTTTGCATGAACTCTACCCATCTCATATGTCTCTGATTCAACTTACCTTGACTATTCAAATATTGCAAATCTTGATGGTCTGTATACAACACAAACTCCTTAGGCAACAAGTAATGTCTCCACTTCTTCAAGGCTTGAATTATGGCATAGAACTCTTGATCATAAACTGAATATCTTCTCCTTTCATCATTCAACTTCTCACTGAAATATGCTATAGGTCTACCTTCTTGACTTAATACTACTCTAATTGCATTTCCACTTGCATCACAATCAACTTGAAATACCTTATTGAAATTCAATAATGCCAAAATAGGCTGGTTAGTCACTTTCTACTTCAACAACTCAAAACTCTTATTTGCTCCATATGTCCACTTGAAATCCTTTTTGTCACCTCTCATTGTCTCTGTCATAAGGTTACAAACTGAACTGAAATTTCTGATGAACTTCCAGTAAAAACTAGCCAATCCATGAAATTATCTAACTTCTCCAATGCTCTCTGGTGTAGGCCATTCAATAATTTCTCACACTTTCCCAAGGTCCATCTTCAATCCTTCTACCGAAATCACAAATCCTAAATATACCAACTCCTCCTTCATGAAACTACACTTCTTTATGTTTATCAACAATTTCTCTTCTCTCAATCTCTACAAAACTTGTCTAATATGACACAAATGTTCTTCTTTTGTCTTACTGAAAATCAGAATATCATCCAAGTACAAAATAACAAACTTACCCAAGAATTTATTCAGAACTTCATTCATCAACGTCATGAAAGTACTCAGTGCATTTATCAATCCAAAAGGCATCACTAACCACTCATACAATCCTTCATTTGTCTTAAAAGTAGTCTTCCATTCATCACCTTCTCTGATTCTGATCTAATGGCATCCACTCTTCAAATCTATCTTTGTGAAATATTTTTCTCCACTCAAACAATCCATGATATCATCCATCCTAGGTAAAGAAAATCTATACTTAACTGTGATCTTATTTATTGCTCTGGAATCAGTACACATTCTCCATTCTCCATCCTTCTTCGATGCAAGCACTGCAAGTACTGCACAAGGACTCAAGCTTTCTTTGATCAAACCTTTCCTCAACAATTCTTGTATCTGTCTATTCAATTCTTCATTCTCTGTTGATGTCATCTAGTATGCTGCTTTGTTAGGCAAACTTGCTCCAGGTATAAGATCCATGTGATGATTGATACTCCTTATAGGTGGTAATCATTCAGATACATTATTTGATATGATGTCTTCATACTCTGTCAGCAACTCTCTTATCTCCTCTATTTTAGTCTCTTCAGCTTCTTTCTTCAATGTTTTAGGCTTTTTAAGAATTAAGGCATAGCACATATTCTCATGTCTCAAACCATCCAAAAAATTTCTTCCATCTACCAAATAGATTCTAGCATTCCCACATACCACATCTTTAGTATCATCTTCTAAAGGAATCAAAGTAATTCTTTCCCATTTTCTATTATAGTGTATGTATTCTTTCTCCCATCATGTATAGCTTTTCTATCATACTGCCAAGGTCTACCCAACAAGATATGAAAAACATCCATAGGCATAATATCACACAAGACTTCATCATGATAAGATCCAATATGAAATTTCACCAAACATTGTTCACTCACCAATACCTTATGATCATCTTGAATCCATGCTATCTGATATGGCTTAGAGTGTTTCAATCTTTCCAACTTTAGCTTAGTCACCATCTCCTCTGAAACTAGGTTATTTGAACTACCACTATCAATTACAACTTTACAACACTTACCTCTTGATTTGCATCTTGTTCTGAAAAAACTCTTCCTCTACAGTGGTTCCTCATTTACCTTTGTTTGAAATAGTGCTTTCCTCATCACCAATGATTCTCCCTTCTCTAGATTGCCAACTGAACTAGGTGATCCAACAGGTTCTTCTTCAACATAGGCTACTCTTCCATTGTTTTTTGTCCTCTTACTTGTACTACCTTGATTACATTCAAATGCTCTATGTCCTTCACCTCCACACTTGAAACAAGTACCTCTGAATATTCTCTTATCCAAACCTCTTCCTTCTCTTATGTATCCTTCATTCCCATATGCACTAGGGTTTCCTCTCCAATAAAAATTTTTGTCATCTCTCTAGTAAGCATTGTTATCTCTGTCATCCTTCTTCAATGGGTTGTCAAACTTGTTCTGCTCTGAATATGATCTGTCTCCTCTGGAATAAGTCCTACCTCTCTGAAATTTACCTCCTCTACCTCTTTGTCTCTAATCATGTCTTTTTTTCAGCTTCTCTTCAACTTTCAGGGCAAACCGATATGCTTCCTCTAAAGATGTCATCCTTACCAAACTTAGTTCCTCTTGAATGTTCAATCTTAGTCCATTGATGTATCTACCCACTTTCTCCTTGGTTGCTTCACTATGTCCTGTTCTTATGATCATTTTATGAAATTCTTCAATGTACTCCTTCACAAATTTCTCCTTTTGTCTCAGGTTTTGCAATCTTTTCAACAACTCCAACTCATAGTCAGCAGGTATAAATTGATTCTTCAACTTTGTCACCATCCGGTCCCATTTTGTAATCTTTTATTTTCCTCTTCAGTTTCTTTCTAACTGAACTTCTTTCCACCATATAGCAGCATGTCCTTTCAACTTTGTCTTTGCAAATTTCACCTTCTCCGGATCTTCAATTTCCTCATATTTAAAATATTCTTCCATATCATTTATCCAGTCAATTAACTCTTCAGGATTCAAATTACCAGTATAATTAGGCACATCAACTCTAGGTATTTTTCTAATCTTTGAAATAGCTTGCAACATTTTTACCTGATCTAACTCTTCTTCTTCATCACCTCCTAAGGTTTCGCTAGTGTGTTCTACAGATTGAAATTCTTCCTCATTATCACTTTCAGCATTAGGTCTCGGTGTCAATCCTCTTCATCTATCTTCTTCAACAGCATCCAATCATATTCACATTATTTTCATTATCTCCATCAACTCATCTATTCTACCAGCCATTGTTCCAATAGCAGCAACTCTCCTCGGTGGCATTCTTCCTAGGATCAAGTGTAAACTACCTTAGGTTCGGCAATCGAGCTACAAGGTGACAACTGCCTCACAATTGGTGATCAATTGCAACACAAGTAACCTGCCTCAATTCGGTGATCTATCTATAGCAAGATATTACGGAATTCCCTTGCCAATCTTCACTCAATTTGCTCCTAAATATTTGAACTTTTTTGCTCTAATACCACTTGGTGTAGTCATGGTAGGAGGGTTCACAGAATGAACTATCTAGGTCGTGCAACAAGAGTAAACACAATGGAAACAACTCAAATAAATAGAACAAATCTAGATTTAGTCATTCAATATATCATATAATTCAAATAGAGATCAGTTGGCAACACGTGGGCTTACAATTAGGGCTCACAAGCATGATTACATACATGCGCAAGATAAGGCTTTAAAGCTCCTTCGCACAAAATCCCAACTAAGAATTATGAATCAATTTCTAACTACTTTCCTAAGGATCTATTACATCAATATATGTCATCTCCAGACCAATAGATTCCTCCACGTTGACCAAGGAAGATCACAAATTCCAACAAAGAGGTGTAACGTGTGAACACAGATAGATCGGACCTAAATGCATAGACACTTCCGGTAAATGAATGGAATGAAGTGCGGATCTCCAAGGAAGGTCGGCCATGAACCAAAGATCATTGAATGATGTGTCATTAGGCTCCAAAGATTGGGAAATGCTTCCACAAGTCTCTCCTTCAGTTGGTTGCCAATGAATATCAGGATGCTCTGCTCTAAGAAACTGCCAACTTCTATTAGCAATAAATTTCTGGTAACTGATCCAAATGCTTTGAATTCTTGATATGATGTAAATGAATGAATTTATATGCTAAGCCCATATATGCAAGATGTGAAATGCTAATACCAGACCACAAGCTAAAACTGCTTCTGACTGAACTGCCTGAACTAAACTAGGAAATGAAAAGAAACAAACTGAACTACAAACAAACTGGAATGCAAATGTTTTTGGTTGATGCAAGATTTCTCTTGAACCAGGGATGCTCCTGCATCACATCTTATGAAATTTTGTCCTAGGACCCTTTACATAATCCCTCCATCACCCAATTAAATAAATAAATCTTATTTAACTAATTCCCATCCTAATCACATTTTTAATCCAATTTATCCCATCCATCTTAAGAGCCAATAGCCATTTTTTTGTTTTGCACCTCATGGGATCTTTTTTTTGTTAACTCCAGGCGATTTGACCATGTCGATAATGAATGAATTCTTATAAAATCCCTCACTTAAATGTAGTTTAAAGGTTCCGATAGCCATATTTTTTCTTCCACACCTCATGGGACCAAATCAATAATGCTAACACATCAATTTAGGTAGGTGAATTCTAGTGGAGGTGTCATTTCATTCCCTAGGTCTCTCAATCCTTTCAGACGACATTGGATCAAGAGAGTCTCTTGAGAGCCTTAGAGAATAAAGGTGTCAAACCTTGACACAATGATTGGTAGAATCCATGACACCTAGGAATATTTCATTTGCACCTATGGGTGGATGTCATGTATGTAAATAATAGCCTCTCTTAGTTTCTATCAACTCTAGACTGTATGATCATGTCGATAATGGATGTATTTTTATAAAATGTGTCAGTTACATTCATTAAAAATACATTCATGAAATGACACTTCCACTAGGGGGTAATGATTGTATTTTTATTCCCTAGGTGAATGCTAGTGGAAGTGTCATTTCATCCCCTACATCTCATGATCCTTTCAAGCTACATTGGACTGAGAGAGTCTCTTAGGAGCCTTAAGAGAAAAAAGGTGTCAGACTTTGACATCGTGATTCTTAGAATCCATGGCACCTAGGAGTGTTTCATTTGCACCTACATGTGGATGTTAGGTCTATATATAATAGCCTATCTTAGTTTCTATCAACTCCAGACCATTTGATCATGTCAATAATAAATGCATTTTTATAAAATGTATCCATTAGGTTCAGTGTAAAAGTGTCAATAGCCATATTTTTTCTTCTACACCTCATGGGACTAAACCAACAGTGCCAACACATGGGGGTGATTGAATGAATGCTAATTGATTCCTTCTTTCATTCCCTAGGTCTTCCAATCCTTTTGAGATACATTAGACCAAGAGAGTCTCTAAAGAGCCCTAACAGCAAAAAGGTGTCAAACTTTGATGCAATAATTCTTGGAATCCATGGCACCTAGGAATATTATGTTTGCACCTGCAAGTGGATGTCCAGTCCATCTACAAACACCTATCTTAGTTTCCATCAGCTCTAGATTATCTGACCATGTGGACAATGAATGCATTCTTACAAAATGCCTCATTTAAGTGTAGTGTAAAGGTGCCAATAGCTACATTTTTCCTTCTAGACCTCATGGGACCAAACTGACAATCACAACATTTTAAGATGGGTAGGTTAATGCTATTGGAGGCCTCATTTCATTCCCCTAACCTCTTGATCCTTTTGAGCTACATTGGACTGAGAGAGTCTCTTAAGAGCCCTAAGAGCAAAAAGGTGTCAAACTTTGACATAATGATTTTTACAATCCATGACACCTACGAATGTTTTGTTTACACATATAGGTGGATGTTGGGTCTATCTATAATATCCTACCTTGGTTTCTATCAATTCCAAAACCTTTGAATGTGTTGATAATGAATGCATTCTTGTAAAATGCCTTAGTTGCATTCAATGTAAAGGTTCCAATAGCCATCTTTTTTCTTCTTCACCTCATGGGACTAAATTGACAATGCCAACACATTAGGGTAGGTGAGTGAATGCTAGTGAAGGCCTCCTTTCATTCCCTAGGTCTTCCAATCCTTTTGGGCTACATTAGACTGAGAGATTCTCTTAAGAGCCCTAAGAGAAAAAATATGTCAAACTTTGATGCAATGATTCACAGAATTTGTGGCACATAAGAATGTTTCATTTTCACCTATGGATGGATTTTGTGTTTTTCTACAATACCCTATCTCAGATTTTGCCAACTCAAGACCATTTGATCATGTCGACAATGAATATATTCTTGCAAAATGCCTCATTTGAGTGTAGTATAAACATGGCAATAGCCAAATTTTTCTTCCACACCTCGTGTAACCAAACTAACAATGCCATCACATTGGGGTGGGTAAGTGAATGCTAGTTGAGGCCTTGTTTCATTCCCTAGTTCTCTTAATCCTTCTGAGCTACATTGGAATAAGAGAGTCTCTTGAGAGCCCTAAGAGCAAAAAGGTGTCAAACTTGGATGCAGTGATTCTCAAAATCCACATGTGGCACCTAGGAATGTTTTGCTTTCATCTACCGGTGAACGTTAGGTTTGTCTACAATAGCTTATATTAGTTTCTGTCAACTCAAGACCATTTGATTGTGCATGCAATGAATGCATTCTTACAAAAATACCTTAATTACATTCAGTGTAAAGATGTCAATAGCCATATTTTTTATTTCATACCTCATGGAATCACTAATAACACTAACACATTAGGGTGGTTGAGTGAATACTAGTAGAGGCTTCCTTTTGTTCACTAGGTCTTTTGATCTTTTTAGGCTACATTGGACCAAGAGAGTCTCCTTAATGCCAATCTTAATTTGATAGTTTGCATAGGCTAAAAACGTATCTATATTAAATTTGAGAAGAGATTTGATAAATTAGGGCATGTTGAAGACCTAGGTATAATGTAACATTGATGTATGTGAGGGTTTCAAACTTTATTGGTTTAATAGGAAAGTGTTGGACTGTAGAAGTTGTGAAACCAACCTCACAGGACCCAGTGAACACCTGCAAAACCTAAGATTAACCTTCCACAAGAGAAAAAAGCAAAGAGAGCAATTTGCAAAAAAAAGGATGCAATTAATGAAATGGATTAATGAAATTACATGAGAGAACTTACTTTTATATTTGCAAGTTAGAAAACCCTAATGTGATATTCCTAAGTTTAGCTTAAGTGAAATAAAGTAAAGGTCACTTAATTAATTAATCAATATGATTAAATTAATTAAGTAAAGAACCTATTACTCTAACACCCCCCTTAAGATGAACTTAGGGAGAAGCTAAAAAACTAAGGACAAATGCATGAAAGCAAAGATGGGTCCGGCAACTAGGCCTGATGAGGTACCCATGTACAAAAGAGTCTCTCACAAATAGAGAAAAGGAGAAAACCACGTGGGAAAAAATCCTCCCCAAAAGAGAGAACAAACCTCCCTACAAGAGAGAGAGCGAGAGAGGGTGAAGAACTAAGAAGCCTCCACAAAAGATGTCCCAAAAGAATAGGAACATGAAGAACTCCACTGAAGCATGAAGAAGCTGCAAACACTGTCAAAGACTGACTACTATAGTGCTGAAAGAACCTCCTCTAAAACAAGATGAAGATCAAAATCAAGAAGACAAGAATATGTGAGTGCCCCCAACGACACTACTTGAATAAGAAGGAAAACATGTTGGGAATTAAGGTGTCTCAACCTTGGTAATTCCTTGTAAATTTACATTGTATTTATTTATTAATTGCCTATTATATTAATTGGAAGCAAATCCTATGTTGTCATATTGTGGGAGTTGGCATGGTGATGTGTCATCCTACATGGCATATGACCACATGTATTTTTGTCCTCACATGAGAAGATAGGCATCCCACTTAGTGGTAGGAATATTTTGCCATGTGTCGGCATCTTAGATGTTGTATAAGGGAATATTGACCGTAACGGTCATGATAGATTCCTACAACAAAGTTATGACATGTAAGAGTCGAAAATAGGAGATTCTATGACAGGTGAAGACATGTGTCGAAGATCGTCTTTAAAAAAGGCATCTTTGGGTGCCCCAAGGTGGACTATGACATGTAAGAGAATATGCTATTTATAACCTATGTATGATAGATTCTCTTACAATTGTAAGTTATGACAGCTATGACAGATTCTATGATGGTTGTAAGAGTCGTAAGAGCATCTGTCATAGCCCATTTTGGAAATAGGTGACCTCCTTGGGATGGGGTGACTTGACAAGTGTCAATAGCATCCTACAGAGTTGGAAAAGTGTCCATAGGTGTGGGTTTTGGGCCATGAGGCCACGTTGGATGCCCATCCCTATGTGGAGCCATGTTTGTCTTGTATTTGTTATGTAAACAGGTGCTTTTGAGAGATGTATTACAAGCTTGATAGGTACTGTTATGCTATCAGTTTGTCTCCAAATACGAGTGTCAAAGACTCCTAAGAGCTTTTATTGCAAATGTATTGTAAACCATTTCAGTTTTGATAATACATTGTGCAGGTTTTTGAGTGTGGGGTTTTTCACCCATTAAGGGTTTTCCCCACGTATATCTTGTGTCTCTCTTCTTCTGTCTCACTTTCTTATGTATGTGTTTGCTACAATATCTCTATTAGTGGGTTAACATAGCTATAATTGTAAAGATAAAATTGAATTTGCACTCTCCTCCCCTCGTTAGATTAGTGTAGGAAGCGATTTCCGCACACCTAGCTTCCTTTCAGTTGGTATCAGAGAGCCTGGCCAGTTTTGGTCTTAGTTGTTGGGTAGGGGCTTTTTGAGCTAATCTTAGGCTGAGTGGGAGTGTTGTGTAGAAAATTCTATATCTTGTTGCAGCAAGGAGATGGCAACCACATCCGGAAGGTTAGAGGTTGATAAATTCAATGGCACTAATTTTGAGTTGTGGAAACTCAAGATGGAGGACCTACTTGTTGATCGTGACCTATGGGAAACTGTATCTGGTGAGAAACCTATAGCAATGTCACAAGCTGATTGGGACCTCAAAGATTGGAAGGCTAAGGGTCTCATAAGACTCTGTTTAGTTGACTCTGTCCTATTGAATTTCCATGAGGAGAAGAGCACGAAAGATCTTTGGAAGAAGTTGGGTGATGTTTATCAGGCCAAGTCCTTGGTAAACAAACTTTTCCTAAAAAATAAGTTGTTCTCTTTGAAGATGAAGACAAAGGATCCATTGTAGATCACATGAATGCTTTTAACATGATTGTTGCACAATTGACATTTGTGGGTGTGAAAATGGAGGAGGAGGATCGATGCATGACCATGCTTTGTTCTTTGCCAGATTTGTGGGATCATCTTGTCATGGCTATCAAAAGCACTACTACCACCTTCAAGATGGAAGATGTGGTGTCCTCATTGTTATCTAAAGAAATGAGGAGGAAGTCTTCTGAGGCAGCCAAAGAGGCTCTTGTGGTTTGTGGAAGACCCAAAGAGAAAGGGAAGAAGGACAAGAAAAGTGATAAGGGTAGATCCAAATCTATTGGAAAGTCCAAGGCTCTCTATTGGAACTGTGGAAAAATTGGGCATTTCTGAAAGGAATGCAAAGAGGAGATGAAAAAGAAGAAGAAAGCTCCTAATTTAGATTCTGACAAGTCACAAGATGATGGTGATGCCTTCATCCCAGCCCTGGCCACCCATGCATCTAATGATGTGTGGTTGATTGATTCTGGTGCATCATTCCACATGACCTCACATCGAGACTGGTTCACGAAGTATGAAGAGATCGATGGTGGAAGAGTGTACCTGGGTGACAACTCTCATCTGAAGATTGTTGGTCATGGAAGAGTCTCAATCCGATTCCCTGATGGACAAGTGAAGGGGATCACTGGAGTTATGCACATTCCAGGCCTTGTATGGAACCTTCTTTCTATAAGTATGTTGAATGATGCAGGTGTGCAGGTTGTCTTTTCGAAGGATGGATACAAGATGACTAGAGGATCTATGGTGCTTGCGAAGGGTACTCAGAGAGGTACTTTATTTCAGTTGGAGGCATGCACTTCACGATGCAATAGTTCTTCTAACTTGAAGAAAAGAGTTGCAGTCACTTCATACCCACCATCTGAACGAGCAGTGAATAAATCTATTGTAACTAGTTATGATGGTAGTGCACATGCTTTGGAAGTTAAACTTCCTACTGAAAAGACTATGTTATGGCATTTGATATATGGCCACAATGGTGAGAAGGGTCTACATACCCTAAAAAATAAAAACCTCGTTGAGGGGTTAAATGATTGTAATCTCAAGTTTAACTTTTCCAAACATTGCATTTATGGAAAGCAAAACCATGTTCAGTTTTACTCTAGTTCTCACAAGTTTTCTGGTGTATTAGATCTTATTCATTCTGATGTGTTTGGTCTTGTTAATGTTCCTTCGATTTCAAAATCTGTATATTTTGCATCTTTCATAGATGATTACAGTAGAAGGACATGGGTTTTATTTTATCAGAAGCAAGACTAAAGTCTTTAGTCAATTTAAGGAGTTTAAAGCCTTTGTTGAAAATCATACTAGTAAAAAGATTAAGTGTTTGAGAATTGACAATGGTGGTGAGTTTTGTTCGACAGAGTTTGATAAGTTCTATAAAGAGCAAGGGATTGAAAGGCATAAGACAACTCCATATACCCCGCAGCAAAATGGAGTTGCAGAGAGGATAAACAAGACACTAATGGAGAAGGCTAGGAGTATGCTTAGTGGAGCAAGCCTCGAACAAAAGTTTTGGGCTGAAGATGTTGCCACTACTTGCTATCTGGTAAATAGATCTCCTACATCAGCTCTTGTTGGTAAAACACCTATGGAGGTGTGGTGTGGTAAGAAGCCTTCAGTTAGACATCTTCATGTTTTTGGTTGTGAGGCATATGCACATGTGCCTACAGAGAAAGGGTCTAAATTGGAGAACAAGGCTGTTAAATATATTTTCATTGGCTATGGTGTCGGTGTGAAAGGATACAAGCTTTGGGATCCTGTCGCTAAAAAAGTGTTGTATAGAAAAAGTGTTATCTTTAAAGACCTAACACCTTCTTTCATTGTTCTATAGCCAAAAAAAATAGAAAAGAAAGAGGACGCGGTTTAGTTTCCTTCTACCCCTGAGAAGACTGAACAGAGAAACCCTGTGAGACCTGATAATGAGGAGAGCTCTAGCAGCTCTGAAAGCTTAGAAGAAGAAGTAGAGCCTCAACCTTAGCCATTGAGGAGGTCTACACGAACAAGAAAGCAACCTGATGGGTTTGGTTATTCATTACTTGATTCTAGTTGTGCTTTTGCTTTACTTACTAACACTGATAAGCCTAGAACTGTGAAAGAGGCTATGGGCATGAAAGATGTAGATTCCTAGAAGGAGGCCATGGAGGATGAGATGGCTTCTTTGGAAAAGAACAAAACATGGGACTTGGTGCCTTTACCTGATGGATGGAAACCAGTTGGTTGCAAATGGGTGTTCAAGAAGAAATTTGGTGCAAATGGCAGTGTTGAAAAGTACAAGGCTGGATTGGTTGCGAAGGGATACTCGCAAGTGGAGGGAATTGATTATGGTGAAATTTTCTCTCCCATTGCAAAGTTGACATCCATTAGATTTTTATTATCTCTTGCAGCTGCTTATGACTTAGAGGTAGAACAGATGGATGTGAAGACAGCTCTCCTTCATGATGATTTGGAGGAAGAAATCTATATGTCACAGCCAGAGCATTACATAGAGAAAGGTAAAGAAAATTTGGTTTGCAAGTTAAAGAAGTCTTTGTGTGGTTTGAAGTAGTCTCCTATGATGTGGTACGTGAAGTTTGATGCCTTTGTGTTGTCGATTAGATATCTAAGATCAAAATCAGATCATTGTGTGTATTGCAAATTTGACAATGATTGCATTCTCATTAGTGCATTATATGTTGATGATATGTTGTTGATTGGGAATGGTAAGAATATGATTTCTAATTTGAAGTCTCAGTTGTCAGCACAGTTTGAGATGAAAAATCTCAGGGCAGCCAGGTATATTCTGGGAACGGAAATCAGAAGAGGCAAAGCTAATAGAAAACTTTGGTTAAGTCAGAGTAAGTATGTGAAGACCATGTTGGATAGGTTCAGCATGGCAGATTGTAGACCATTGTGTGTTCCTGTTTCATTGGGGACAAAGTTATCTGTTAGTGATTGTCCAAAATCTCCCAGTGAGGTGGAGGACATGAGCAGAGTACCTTATGCTAGTGTTGTTGGCAGTTTGATGTATGCTATGGTCTGCACAAGACCAGACATTGCCCAAGCAGTGGGAGTCCTTAGTCGATTTATGGCTAATCCTGGATGGGTACATTGGGATGTAGTTAAGCAAGTGTTCAGATATTTGAGGGGTACTTCTAAGTATTCCATTTGCTATCATGGCAATGCTATAGGACCCCTGAATTTAGTTTGTATTCATGGATTTGTGGATTCTGATTGGGCAGGTGACATTGACAGCAAGAGATCCACCAGTGCCTACGTGTTCACTATGTTTGGTGGTGCAATTAGTTGGATGAGTAAGAGACAACATGTGGTTGCTTTCTCCACTATAGAAGCTGAGTACATGGCTACAACTCATGCTTGTAAGGAAGCCATTTGTCTTAAGAGATTATGTTAAGATATTGGTGTTGATGTGGGACAGATTACAATTAGTTGGGACAGTCAGAGTATGATTTGCCTTGTGAAGAATCCAACTTTCCATGCTAGAACAAAGAATATTGATGTACAGTTTCACTTTGTGTGAGACATGGTAGAGGATGGGAAGGTAAATTTGGAGAAGGTAGATACTTTAAAGAATGTTGCAGATGCATTAACAAAACCAGTGGGCACAAAGAAGTTCAAATGGTGTTCGGAGTCTATCAGCCTCTCAGCCTATAGCAATTAAATCTTGTTGATTCTATTAGCTCTTATAAGGTGTTCGACAAGTGGGAGAATGTTGGGAATTAAGGTGTCTCAACCTTGGTAATTCCTTGTAAATTTACATTGTATTTATTTATTAATTGCCTATTGTATTAATTGGATGCAAATGCTATGTTGTCATATTGTGGGAGTTGGCACGGTGATGTGTCATCCTACATAGCATATGACCACATGTATTTTTGTCCTAACATGAGGAGATAGGCATCCCACTTAGTGGTAGGAATATTTTGCCATGTGTCAGCATCTTGGATGTTGTGTAAGGGAATATTGACCATAACGGCCATGACAGATTCCTATGACGAAGTTATGACATGTAAGAGTCAGAAATAGGAGATTCTATGACAGGTGAAGACATGTGTCAAAGAGCATCTTTGAAAAAGGAATCTTTGGGTGCCCCAAGGTGGACTATGACATGTTGTAAGAGAATATGCTATTTATAGCCTGTGTATGATAGATTCTCTTACAGCTGTAAGTTATGACAGTTATGATAGATTTTATGACGGTTGTAAGAGTCGTAAGAGCATCTGTCATAGCCCATTTTGGAAATAGGTGACCTCCTTGGGATGGGGTTACTTGACAAGTGTTAGGATCATCCTACAGAGTTAGACAAGTGTCCATAGGCGTGGATTTTGGGCCATGAGGCCATGTTGAACGCCTATCCCTATGTGGAGCCATATTTGCCTTGTATTTGTTATATAAACAGGTGCTTTTGAGAGGAGATGTATTACAGGTTTGATAGGTACTATTATGCTACTAGTTTGTCTCTAGATACGAGTGTCAAAGACTCCTAAGAGCTTGCATTGCAAGTGTATTGTAAACCATTTCAGTTTTGATAATACATTGTGCAAGTTTTGGAGTGGGGTTTTTCACCTGATAAGGGTTCTCCCCACATATATCTTGTGTCTCTCTTCTTCTATCTCACTTTCTTATGTATGTGTTTGCTGCAATATCTCTGTTAGTGGGTTAACATAGTTGTAATTGTAAAGATAAAATTGAATTTGCACTCTCCTCCCCTCATTAGATTAGTGTAGGAAGCGATTTCCGCACACCTAGCTTCCATTCAAAACAAAGGCAAAACATCTGGAACTCAAAGATACAAATGGCATAGGTACCAAAAGTTTGAAGAACTGATCAAGTGAAAATAGAAGGCCGCCTCCATAAAAGGAATACAAGAGTGTCCATATGGTAAATGCTCCATCTCACCGAAATGCATGGTAACCAGCCATTAATGTACGATGCATCCACCTAGTACATAGGAACAAATACTAGATACATAACTCACTCCAATGTGAATCCAAGGAAGCATTAGCACCAACAGTAGAAACCCCCCATAATGTGGACAAGGGAGAGCCACGACAGGTACACTAAAACTATGTGAACCCAAGAAGTGCATGTAGAAGAAACAAGAACATCTGAACGTGCAAACATGAAAGTACCAACAAATAAAAGGGTGTGAAAACCAAGGTACACATGCATGAGGCAAGAATCAATATGATTCACTGTTGTCTGGAAGGGACACTCACTTGACAAAGGTGTGATGGCAAAGCAAAAGGCAAACATCAACCCCCCATGGCACTTTATATCATAGTGCGAGTATAATAAGGCACAAAATGATGTGCAAGATCTCAAGAATACATGTACAATGCTGAGGCACTTTATTTCAGTGTGTTTACATATAAGAAGTGCTTACAATGGAAGTTCATAATGTCTAAAAAAGAACCACATGCTGAAAATACAATTCTCAGAAGAAAAAAAAATACAGGAAATTGATAGCACCATGATGAAGTACATAGAAAAACATACACTTTCAAAAAAAGGGACCCAAAAAGGAGTCCGGATGCAGAAGATATGGCCCGTCAAAGTCTCCGAAATGAGAACTACACAGCAACAACACTAAGAAAACTAATTTTTAGAAAAAAAAAATTTCAAAAGTGAAAACTACTTGCACCACTATGAAGAGCATGAAATTCTACCCCTTTTAAAAAAAAATTGCACTGAAAAATACCACCGTATGACCGAGATATGGTCTCTGGAAGATGGAGTACAAAAATGAAAATCCCAACGGAGAGGGGCTAGGTATGGCAACAAAGCATCTCCGCTAAATTTAGAGGAATTGCCGCTAACTTTGGAGCAACTACCATAATAGTGATCCGCTAGATAAAATTAGCCCTCTGTCAAACTAGAGGAGCCTCCAAACAAATTAGAAGACTTGCTAACTATGGGGAACTGCCAAATATAGAGTCATTGCTTGATTTGCGTGTTGGGGAGGCCATACAGCTTCCTTGGCAAAAAAATTTGCCCCAGATGAATCTGAGGCTGATTGCAATGATTTGACAATTGATCTTAAGGTTTTTGGGCCTTTTAGCCGTGATGGTGAGGTCTGTTTGGGCACAAAATGCTCCAAAAAATAGCTTTCCTTTGATGCCCAAAAAAAGCACCCGCTAAAACCCTTGTAGATCTAGCCTACGAAGCTCAAACCAAGCCAAATAAAAGGCTAATCTAACTATTTCGACTACTCTGAATCCAATGGAATACTTTGTTTTACATAGAAACACACCCAGCAAATGGCTCTTCCTCAAAAAAAAATTTAAATCTGAGAAGGGGCTTGCAGATCTAGAGCTCTGATACCATGTAGAAGTTGTGAAACCAGCCTCACAAGACCTAGTGAACACCTACAAAACCTAATATTAACCTTCCACAAGAAAAAAAAAGCAAAGAGAGCAATTTGCACAAAAAAGGATGCAATTAATGAAATGGATTAATGAAATTACATAAGAGAACTTACTTTTATATTTGCAAGTTAGAAAACCCTAATGTGAGATTCCTAAGTTTAGCTTAAGTGAAATAAAGTAAAGGTTACTTAATTAATTAATCAATATGATTAAATTAATTAAATAAATAACCTATTACTCTAACATGAACTTTGTGAGATAGATTTATTATTGTTCATACATGTATTTATGGATCTAACACTTTTTTATTGTTCTTTCTAATGTAGAGAGAGGAAAAAATAAGGGGGGTTGTTATAGGTTTAAGAGCCTCAAATTGTTATTATGGAAAGCATGGACCACAAAAGCGAGGATTTCATGCTGAATTGAAGATTTTATTGCCAATGGGAAATTCATTAAATCTTCATGAGATCATCACACTGACATCACCAATATCCATGGTTAAATATGAAGAAGAAACATATTTTGAAAGAGTCATAGATTGCCTAATTTTTTGATATAAAACATATAACCTTGGTTTTCTAATTGTAAGGCATGTGATGGCCTTCTTTTGGATCTTTTGATAGTAGATACACCTTGGTTGGACAAATTGAAGCTAAGATTTGATAAGGTAGTTCTATTGGGACTATGATAAAGATTCTAGTCATGGAACCCCACTCCTATTGGCAAAGATCTCCCTTTCATGTGATTTGATTTCTTTATCAAATAAAATTCTATGCCTTTGATTTTGATTCAGCTTATAGGATTATCTTTATGCCTACCATGAAAGATGAAATCATTTTCATTTGATCTTAGAAATTCTTGTAAGCATAAAGTGTATAAGGATATAGTTTGTGCAAAGATATACATATGTAGTAAAATGGAGAACATGTGGAGTTGTATAGTTATAGAAGAACCTCATATGCAACTTTGACAAGATAGTAGGGTAGAGGCTATAGGTGCTATATTGTAATTAAGATCAGACCAAAGAAAATTGGTCATGGTCTAAGTCCTAAGGTCGAGAGGTTGTGTAGTCTTAGAAAGCATGACTAAGAGCCTAGGGAGAATATTATTACTATCGAAGCATGTTGATGCGGTCTCATGGAACATAATGATAATGTTAACAAAATTTAAGGTTTTGAATGTGTTTCCATTATTGCAAGTAGGGGATGGAAATGAATTATTTCCATTCCTTACTTGCAATAATGGAAACACATTCAGAGTATTATTACTATCAAAGCATGTTGATGCGGTCTCATGGAACATAATGATAATGTTCACAAAATTTAAGGTTCTGAATGTGTTTCCATTATTGCAAGTAAGGGATGGAAATGAATTATTTTCTTGAAGAATTTTATGTTTTTTGTGCTTTGATTGCACAACTTAGTTTGTTTTAATCTTTGAAATCAAGCAATAACTTGTGTTAATTTATTACTTAGTTTCCACATGGTCTTTATCTTTTAAGGTAGTTATGACAATTTTTTACCATACACATAATGATACATCCAACTCATAAATCACAAGAAAACTAGACATGCAAGTCTACTTAGCTACCACTACATTTTAGTGTTAGAAAAATGTAACAATCTTAAGTTTGAAGTGAGTGTTAAAACCATTTATAAAAATTTTAAGTTTGAAGTGTTAAAACCATTTAAAACATTTATGATCACTCTAGGAACAATAAGTTTAATCTTAAGCCTTATTATTTAAACCACTCATACAATTTAAGTCACTCATACAGTTTAATCTTAAGCCATATAGGAATATGATGAATGTATAAACAAAGACATATAGGCATATAATGATATGTACATTTATAAAACACAAACGTATGCGTACAAAGCCATATAGGATTACAATGATATATGTTGAAAAAATATATATCTAGAACTAGACATGCCATGAAGGCATACATTAAAATGTCCAAACATATAGAAACTATGGGGTGTCATGGAATAATCAGTGACTCTTTCTTTATTAGGAAGATGGAAAACCAATATCATAGTTATGATCTCTCCTCTACCGACTAGACCTCCTCTCAAAAAAAATTGTAGATCCACCTATTAATATAATTAAATAATATAGACATTAATATAGAAGAAATGAAATATAAAATGACACAAATAAATAATCACTTACCACAAGCCAATGATTCTCCTCAATCATTCGTTGCTTCTCTTCATCCACTTGAGGGGCATGTGCATGAAGTGGAGTTGTGACCTCCTATGAGAAGCGTGAAGAAGCAAATTAGATTGAAGATACATATCATTTATTTACACTACATGATGTGAGATAAAACAACAAATACATAATGACATTTACATTACTAGCCCACGCCTCTGTTAAAGGGATTAAAGACAAAGATGTTGCAACAATGTCCATCTCTATTATTCTATGAATATCAGGAGGCGTTTGTATTGATGTCATTAAATAAAAATAGGAACAACATTATTTGAGTAAAATCTACATAGCATTATTTACATACATAATGATTAAAAATAGTAAAACTTACCTCAGCGAAAGTTGATATCTGACTAGTACCACCAATATGTCTTGATGTTGGAGGTCCAACATCCACATGTTCATCATAATATTATCATTTTAAGATTACCGTTAATATATGATGTAAAATTCACATGTATTATATTTACTATTTTGTTACAAATTAAATACCTATGGACTTGGCATGCCCACACAACCATGTGATAAAGGGTTGATAGATGCAGGATGCATGCTTTGAGTTGGAATTTTATAATACATACAATTTTTACATTAATTTTCATTCATAATGAATTAATATAGTTAATTGTAGATTTCAATACGCAATCTACTAAATTTCACAACCTTATCAAAAATTATTTGTTGTTCAATGCCAAAGGTCACATCTAGCAAATCATTTGTCAAGACCATACCATCTAATATGGATGTATCATGTGCTCAACCCTTTGTAGCATGCTCCTCAAAGTGTGGAACATCCTCTTTGATGTATGTATTGGCATCATGACCATCCGCATCTTGTGTTGTATACCTCATCAAATAATCCTCAGACCCATAGTCACATGTGGATCCACAAGAACAACAAATGTGTGGTGAGAGTTCATGCCTAGAAGGCTCCCCTCATCACCTTGTAAAAGAGGCCTACTATGTTGTAACAAGGTCTATGTGAGGGAACTAATGGGCTGTAGGGTCTCCACCTCAACATTCTTCTTCATAGCAGAATAGACTATGATATGCTTAATAGATAGGTGGGAAAGGGATCTCATTGGTTGGTCTTGGGCATGATGTGTATCCTCTCTATTTTGTGTAGAGCCTTTACCTCTACCCTGGAAATGACACATATCAAAATAGCATAGAAATTCATTAAGGATAATCTTCTAATAGAGTTTTCTCAAGAAATATTGAGGCACTTCATTGTTGTTTGTTGTGTCATTGGGGATAGTATAAAACCATCCACTACCTATCCCAAATATTATGCTTTATTCCTGTTTAGGGGAAAATTGGATTTATTAATGTTTTAGATTTTAGATGTTTAAATCTGCCTCTCCACTATACATTCAAGGATCTAGCGTTGAGTGATGAGCACTATCATACCCTAGGTCACATGCAAATGTAGGGAAACTTGGATTAGGGAATTTAATTATCAATTTTCCTTCTCCTATGCTCAATTGACCATTAAAACCCTAATTATACAAATACAGCAACAAATTGATGAATAATGGAAAAAGCTCTTGTAGACAGGAGTAAAATACCAAATCACATAGTACCTATTTTTGAGGTTCTGAAGTGGAACAGTCGGGGACACTGAAGTGGGTGCCCAAGTCCAACGTACCAATTTTTTCGCCGGGGTCCAAACCTCCTTCTGACACTAATCAGCCTTGTAACTTCTATTTCCTAAAACTTAGATGCAGAGGACATTAGAGCGAGTGCCTAAGTCTTGGAAGTGCTCCTGTATCCTGCTTTTCTTCAAATCCCGAATCCTTGATGCCTACCAATCCTCCCTGCAACTTCACTTTTCCCAAATACGACACCTATAACCTACAATCACAAGACTTGGTTTGGGGGTTGTGGTATTTAGAGGCTTGCCTCAGTCAAGCCCCGGAGGACACTTAAGTCTCTGAACACTGTTATTAGATAAAGAGTGTGTGTCCTTGTGAGGTAGAGGCAAAAACCAAAGGAATCAATGATGAAAACATAATATAATGTCACCTTGTAGTGAAGCTCTCATGGGAGGAAGATGATCTTCATTTCATGTGGAAATTGATGCTCAAATCTGTAAATATCAACACACAAAACACACAAGTCTACTCTTGCAACACAATTAAAGCCTTAAATCACCCTGAGAACACAATAGCTTGCTAGTAATCATCTAGTTGAAATCTAGTTTACAAATGAATGCCTAAACATGCTTATATATGCAACTACAAGCACTCCCGCCAAGATTTTAAAAATCAAAACTTACCGTGTCAGCAAAAGGACCAAATAACTGTCACAAACTAACACCTAGAAATTAGGGCTGCCCCAAAATAGGGCAGGACTAGGGCGCGGGTGCCCAAGTCCTCCCCCCTATTTTGGGTAGGGTACAGCTCAAGGGGTCCACCTGGGTCCAATTTGCCATGGAACCTAGGTCTCATTCCATCAGGATGCCAAAATATGAACTAATATGTTCTAAATGCATGCAAAAGACCTGGGAGCTAAACCTTATGAGGGAAAATCCCCCAAGGGGACATTTTCTGATGTTACATTTAGCCCCCACTTTAATGTAAGTATAAACACAAGGCTAATACATGCATTAAAGTAAGGTCACAAACACACCAAGCATGGAGAAGACATGTCAATCACATAGAAGACAATAACAGACACGCAAAACACGGAGAAGACAGTTACAGTCATACAGAACATGAAGAATATAGTCAATGCATAGAAGACACATTAATGCATGGAAGACAGAAATGATATATTTTCTTTTCTTTTTCTCATATATATGAAATGCAAATGCAAGTACTAGAAAATAAACAAACCTCCCATAATACATGATGCACTACCTTAGGGTGTAGGTCTCTGTATATATGGGGCAACACACAGGCAAGACATGCAAAACCTCCCAAAATGCAGGAAGCACTACTTGAGGGCGTTGGTCTTTGCATATGGGGCAACAAACATGCCACACAAAACAAGCACGCCAAAACACACACACTTGAAGACACGGAGAAAACATGGTAGACAAGCAATGCAGTGTACCTATTTCTAGGTCCAACACCATCTCAGGCACATTACAAGCACACACCAATGATTGCACTTTGCCACAACAATCGCCGAAGACATACTTAAGGGTTGAGTTAGTCATAGAACTGCTCCCCTCCTCTGCAGAGGACTTTTGAAAATGACAGGATGATGCAATCTGCTATGAGAAATACACTATCCCTGCCCCTGTAGAGGGCTTAAGAAAAAGGATATACTTGATATCCCGCCTCCACAGAGGGCTTACATGATTGATTGATTGATTGCAAACAAACTTAGGATGCACGATGCACTACTCTGGGGTGCAAGTATTTGCATCTAAGGTCAAACACATTGCTAACATCTATAACAGATAGCTTACCTTATATATGCCCCCACCTTAAGGTGGTTGATATCAGTTATCAATATCAAGCACATTAAGGTAGGAAGAAAACACACAAGGGAACACCGACTTTTGCAAAGCCCATGCCCCCCGGAGGTGACATGTACTTTATGATCACCAAATGTTCCCACAAACACATCCCTGCAAGAAACATGTTAGTGTATACAAAATCATGATAAACAACAACATCAATGCATATGATTAACAACACAAAGAGCCAAGGTTATACAACGAATTCAGAGTTCGAGGATAATCATGGGACTATATCATGAAGCTCTCTAAATCAAGTACCACCAAGGCCAGATTCAAAGGAAGACAAAGGTGCATGGAGTAGCAGTATTGTTAATGTTTGTAAATGTGATAGAAATATCATCAAATTCACTACGCAGAAAGCATGAGTGCTTCCACTAGCCAAGCATCGGATAAAATATACAACCCCATCGTCATATTAGGAACTAAGTCCATTTTTTTATTGCTCTTGAAAGGGACACTAGATCCGCATCAGTATAAATATTTTTCATCATCCGCTTGCTAGATGGAAACACTAGAGGAAGGGAAACAATAAATAAGAGAGGGGAAACAAGTGTCTTAGGGACAGTCACATAGGAGGGTGCACCCAGGTCACCAACCACAATGCTATGTCTGTAAGACACAACACACAATAATGAAATTAGAGAGAGGCAATTTAGAAGAATGATGATACAATTAGAAGAAACTCACAACAGAGGTGGTCTCCTAGTATCTCAGACCTTACAAGAGAATCAGGGGTCATCCTAGGAGGCCTAAACAACATATAACACATCACGAGGGAAGCACATTATGATAGAGATAACGGGTTAGAGATACTTACATGTAGGGCCCCTGCTAGGCTAGAAGTTGTCTATAAGCAAATCATCATCGTCATCTTCCCACTCCCTAATGTTGGAGGACAATGGGACATATGGTACGATAGCCAAATTCATATCTTGCTCATCATGTTGTTCATTGTTAGGATCATTATTGTTTGGTTGAATGTTGGGATCAATGTTTTCTTGTTGAGAGGCAAGGTTTATAGCATAAGCTTGTCTTCTTTTTCTTCTTTCTCTTGCTTTTTTATTTCTTTTTCTTTTACCACTTATCTCTTGTAAGATAGGGCTATCCTCTTTCATAGGCTTGTGCAAATGAGAAGATGAAGCACAGGGATCAAACCTCATTTTTTGCAGTGGAACACTTTGTTGTTGACAACGACCTCCTGATCCCTGTAAGGATTTAGGGGGAGGAACCTTAGCATAGGGACCTTGTCCTTTCAGTCTAAAGTTCTCTTCACATTCAAAAATGTAAAGTCTATTCGTAGCTCTAATTTGTCATTATTTTTGTTGCAAAAGTAATCCAATGTGAAGTGTTGTTGTGTAGTTGAAGGGTTGTATGTATTTCGATGAATGACATGCACTTGTCTGTTCAAAGGAAATTTAACACATTTATAGATAGTTGAAGGGACTGATTTCATAACCTTTAACCAAGGGATTCCAAGTTTTATGTCAAAGATGTCAAAATCGGGGGTAATATCAAACCATTGTTCAACATATTTCTCAAATACAGTTACTAACAATGATATCTTACCCAATGGTTTCTTTAAGGTTCCCATATGTGTCTTAATCATCAAGTTCGAAGGGTTATAAGGACCTTGTATTAATTGATTCGAAAAGAGGAATTTTTTAGTGGCAACATTAGTCATGCAATTAGGATCAATAAGAGTTCCATCCACATTGTGTCCCATTATTTTCACAGTGATGTAAAGAGGTCCTTCAAAATCACTGATTGTTCTATCATGAGGTGTGAAAACAATTTCAGGTTTAGGAGCCTTTCTTTTCACGTAAGGTCTAGGAGGCAACCTATTGTTTCTGTTGTGATTAGAGGCCATGTTTTTATGCTCAAACCAATTCCAAATCATATTTTTAAATCTTTTCAAAATTGGTGCAAAAGACGAGAAAAAATAGCCCAGAATGCTTGATTTTTTTATACTTTTTCAATGCAAATGAATGACCCAAAGGGTGTTGTAATGATTTCAGTCAAGGGAAGCAAGTTATATGTCTGGTATCAGTCCAAAATATCAAAAGTATCCTTCTCAACACACTCTTGATGCGATTTTAAGTTAATGCCAAGTCGAAATATAGTGAAAATATGTCAAAATAGACACTTTTTTCACCAAAACTCAATGCAAAAGAGCATTAAAAAGGGTGTTGTGAGGAAAATTATGATGGAAAGAAAATAATATTAGTAATAACAGCCACTTAGTGCCAAAATATCCAACACAACATGCTTTTAGTGCCACTTAAGGTAAAACCTTAGTGAAAATATAGCAAAAATAGGCTATTTTTCACGGTTTCTCAACTCCAAGACCTAGAAAGATGGGTGTTGTAATGAATTTCAGGAGGTACATCAAATAATATCAATAATATCAGTCACCTCAATCCATAAAATTGATCACAACACACTTGGAGTGCAAACTAGGTCAAACCCTAGGGCAAAAAATAGTCAAAATGTGTAGTTTTTCACCGAATTTTTACTACAAGAGCCCGTTAAAAGGGTGTTGTGAAGATTTTTATGATAGGAATCAAATGATTACCCTAATAATAGAAAATTAGTGTGAAAATATCCTTCACAACACACCTATGGTGCAAGTTTATAAAGTCGATAAGGCCAGATTTAATGAAAATCATTGTTTTTGAAGCCCTAGGTGTGAGATCTTGGGACAAAATGCTATGCGAATGTTTTGAAGTATGATTTATGATGGAAATTAAATACTCTCAAATCTAAAAATTATTTTCAATCTTTACATGCAAAATGCCCATGCAAATTTAATGAAAATGCATTAAAATTGCTAGTTTTTGTTGAAATTTTCTATGCAAAAATGTAAATATTTTAAATCTAAATGTAAATTTACACTAAAATAAAAGACTAAAGTCAAATTTGAATTTGAATTATCCTCTAAAATCAGTAGAAAAAACTGAGAAAAATATTTTGCCTACTAACCCTAGATTTTGGAATTACTAGGTTATATGAAAATTGTCAAAATTTCTACAAAAACCTAGCAAATTAATAATAAAAATGCAATGCAAATTTATGATTTTTTAGATTTTTTTGTATTTTATATCAGATCTGATGCAAAAATCATGAATTAGGAAAATTTAGGAAGAATTGATGCAATTTAGTAAGCCAAACAATGTAATTTTTTTTTTAATTTTTCCACTTTTTCAATTTTTTTTTTGAATTTTTCTCAATGCAATAAAATGAATGACTATATGAATAAATTAAATCAATCCAAATCTGAAGACACACACTCAGCAAGTTGCAATTTAAGTCCAAAAACACAGGTTCACCAAAATGTTTAGGGAAAAATTGGATTTATTAATGTTTTAGATTTTAGATGTTTAAATCCACCTCTCCACTATACATTCAAGGACCTAGGGTCGAGTGACAAGCACTATCATACCGTAGGTTGCTTGCAAATGTAGGAAAACTTGGATTAGGGAATTTAATTATCAATTTTCCTTCTCCTATGCTTAATTGACCATTAAAACCCTAATTATACAAATACGGCAACAAATTGACGAATAACAGAAAAAGCTCTTGCAGATAGGAGTAAAATACCAAATCACAGAGTACTTGTTTTCAGGGTTCCAAAGAGGAATAGTCGGGGACATTAGAGCGGGCGCCCAAGTCCAAGGTACAAGTTTCTTCGCGAGATCTGGACCTCCTTCTGACACTGATCAGCCCTGTAACTTTTGTTACTTGAATACGAAGGACACTAGAGCGAGTGCCCAATTCCTGGAAGTGCTCCTATATCCTGTTTTTCTTCAAATACTAAATCCTTGATGCTTGTCAATCCTCCCTGCAACTTCACTTTTCCCAAATACGACACTTGTAACCTGTAATCACAAGACTAGGTATGGAGATTGTGGTGTTTAGAGGCTTGCCTCAGTCAAGCCCTAGAGGACACTTAAGTCTCTGAACATCGTTATCAGATAAAGAGTGTGTGCCCTTGTGAGGTAGAGGCAAAAACCAAAGGAATCAATGATGAAAACACAATATAATGTCACCTTGTAGTGAAGCTCTCATGGGAGGAAGATGCTTTTCATTCCATCAGGAAATTGATGCTCAAATCTATAAATATCAACACACAAAACACATAAGTTTGCTCTTGCAACACAATGAAACCCTTGAATCACCTTGAGAACACAATAGCTTGCTAGTAATCATCTAGTTGAAATCTAGTTTACAAATGAATGCCTAAACATGCTTATATGTGCAACTACAAGCACTCCCACCAAGATTTTAAAAATCAAAACTTACCGTGTTGGCAAAAGGACCAAATAACAGTCACAAACCAACACCTGGAAATTAGGGCTGCCCCAAAATAGGGCAGGACTAGGGCACGGGCGCCCAAGTCCTCCCTCTATTTTGGGTAGGGTACAACTCAAGGGGTCCACCTGGGTCCAATTTGCCATGGAACCTAGGTCTCATTCCATCGGGACGCCAAAATATGAACTAAGGTGTCCTAAATGCATGCAAAAGACCTGGGAGCTAAACCTTATGAGGGAAAAGCCCCCAAGGGGACATATTTGGACATTACAATTCCTTAGTGTCAGAACCAATGAATAGGAAATCATTTGCAACTTGCGTGCACAGGCTCATTGGTTCTAGGGTTGACAAATAATGCACATATTTTTCTTGTCTTTTACTTGTTTATATGAAAGTTTTGAAGAATAATATTACTAGGAATTCTCTCTATGATTTGCCCATGTGTTTAATTGGTCACTAACTAAATCTATGTGAGAAATTATAGATTCAAAGGATGTTGCAAGAGCTCTCTGATGTGTGGAAGTTGTATTTGGATTTTTTAATGTTTCTACCAATGTTTGAAGATCTTTTTTTTTTCAATTTTCCCTAAATATTTTCATGGGTCTCATGAGAATGCCTTTGAATGGATGAAGGAGTTTGAGGGGGTAGTTTGTGCTTGCTCTTCAACAAGAGTTTCCTTACACATTTGATCATGTGGATTAGGGTTTGGAGGTGTTGAGGGGTTTTGCTTTGCTAAAAATTAAAAAATGAATCAACACAAATGAAAAAGAAAAATGTTTCATTTTAATTGAAATTTCTAGAAAATTCACCAAACTCACCTCTTGCACATCATTGCGACATGATTCCTTCATTGAATTAGCTCCAAGAGGCTAAAAATATGCTCATAGTTCAAAGCTCTATCACATTTTGGAGAAAATGAAGAATGAACTTGTGACTAATTTTTTTTCTTTTAACAATTTAAAATGTGAGTGTATTATAACATGTTCATGTTATAGCTTGGTAGTGACTAGGCCTTAGGTTGGTCATTATCAAACCATAACATGATCACATTATTTGTAATGTGATCACATTATTACTTATTTTGACCAAAAAACATTTTTTGGCCACTTTTTTGTCCCCCATTTCCATGCACTTACCCATTAAAAGTATTAATAACCAAATCCTAATTATTGTCTTGTATGTTGATGACATGTTTATTGGTAACAACAAGGTGATGATTAGGGAGATTAAAACATAGATTTCTAGTGCATTTTACATGAAGGATTTATGAGGTAGAAAAATTCATTTTAGGAATGGAAATTAGTAGGGATTGAGTTACAAAAGCCTTTGGCTCAATCAAAGAAAGTGTGTTGACCATATTTTACAATGGTTTGTTATGCATGGATCAATGAATGTTGAAGTTATCTATCATTTTCTTCTTAATAATATCATTTCTCATTTTGGAATTCCTTCCACCTTTGTTTCTGATAATGGCACTTCATTCAAGAATAAGGATGTGAAGTAGTTCCTCGAGAAATTCCATATTCAACAATGCTTCTCTATGCCATACTATCCACAATCTAATGGCCAAGCAAAAGCTTCTAATAAAACCATTGAACTAATTCTTTGTAAAACTATTATCAAACATGGTAAAGATTGACATACCCATCTTTCTTACGCATTATGGGCTTATCCCATGAGCATTCGTACAACTACAAGAACTACTATGTACAATTTTGCCTATGGCGTTGATGCTATCATGCCTTTAGAGTTGAAAATTCCTTCTTTGAGAGTTTCCCTCTAAGGCCTTATTGACAATAACACTTATCATGATCAATGTCTTCTTCAACTTGAAATGCTCGATGAACAACATCTTAATGCTCTCAAACATCTTCAAGCCCATCAGAAGACTTTGAATTGTAGTTATAATCAATGAGTTCTACATCGATCCTTCGAAGTAGGTGACCTAGTGTTGTATGAAAACCAACATAATGTGAATACTCCTCCAAGTATAAAAGGCAAGTTTAGTCTGAATCAGTTGGGCCCTACATCATCACCTCAATGGCATGTATGGTCTCTCTATGATGGATGGTAAGCCTCTCAAAGAACCCATTAATGTTATGCATTTGCATTATTTTTATGCTTAAACTTCTTTCTTTATGTGACATTTGAGTAGCAAATATATTCTTAGAATATAATCTCTGCTTATCTTATGTCATTTGATCAACACAATCATTTAGTGTTATGCTTCTTTTTTAAAATTGTGTATTTGATCAATATGTAGTTATCTTCTCTTAAAACATAATGTGTCTGTTTGTTTAGTGTTATATAATGCTTTACATTCTAGTTTTACGCTTGGTGTTTCTATTCTCAAAACAGTTCATGTTGTCTTGAATGTTAGTAGTAGTTTTCATTTTTAAATGGAAAATACCTCATTCTCTTTACCATGTTGATTATTTAATTGTGAAAATAATTAATTAATCTCTTAAATTATTTAATTAGATCTTCCACAAGTATTTTTAATTAAATAGTTGTTCTTCCGATTTACCAATTAGATCTTTATTATATTTAATTATTTAAATTTTATCATTCATTGTTTAATTAGATCATTCTAACATTTAATTAAACAATTTTATTAAGTTGCTTAATTACATCTGCATAGTATTTAATTAAACAATTTCAATCATGTATATCCAAAGCATATAAAAATATCATAACACATGTATATCAATCAAAATATTAAAATATCATATATATATAACAAGTTTCTTGATACATCATATACCAAACTGTCACTATATCAAAATGTGGTGTGTCAAAAATATGGGATACAAAAATTTGCTATGATGCATGGTTGCTTGATCCCTCTAGCCCTGGTGCTAGTTGTTGTATAGAAGGCTTTTGTTGCGAGGCTACAAACTAAGATCTACTCCGTGTCTATAAGGTCCTCACTGTGCCTCTTAGCTCCATTGCCTCAGTCATAAGATGCAACTCACTTTGTTGTAGCTAGGTCACCTCGACTCAGCTTGTCTACCTCAGCCATCAGGCCCTACACCCTTGAATGGTCTAGATCTATCACTGGTGTGATCTAAGCCCTCTGTAGGTTTGTCCTCATGAGATCTTGCTAGCTCTATAGAGTGTCATGTACACTCTCTGCTCTCGTCATAGCCTCATCTCTCTTAATAGTGACAAATATGACCTCAGTAGTAGCTTGGTCCAAACAGACCTAACTCTCCTCATATGCAGTCCTCAACTGCACCACGGGCTCAAAAATGTCAACATGTCACCCAATAATCTGCTAAGGCCTATAACTGGCATGCACACCCTGCTCAAGATGAACACTTGGCACCATCTAAACAAGAACTCGACCAATGTAGTCAAGTCACTCCCCTATGCACACTGCAAAAGAAAAATAAATATATAGTCAAATCTCTCATCATATAAAAATCAAATCAAATACAAATCTAGTGTTCTACTCAAATGACAATGTAAAAATCACATTCTCACCTGGATCACCGACCTGCCAGTCAGGATCTAGATGAGTCCCATGCCTCACCAGTGTCGTGTCAGGCATGCTAATAGTTGTTGATCCTACCCTTGTCGTGCTAGTACTTATTGGGCCTCATAGCAGCTGTACTACTCAACTCCCCTCGCTCCCTTTGAATAGGTACTCTGCTGGCTAATGGTGATGCAAGTGTCGCTCAAGGTTAGGCTCTAGGCCTCTCCTTGGTAGCGACACTGCTTGCATCCCTAAGGCACCATCTCCCCACCTATGCTAGTATGGGCTCCTCCCCCTCATCATCATCATCATCCTCAATCTATGTCTCCTCTCCTCCCCCCTCCTCCTCTAGACCCTAGTCTATCAGTAGTCATGGGTCTTTAACTAGGGCTTTAAGAGGGAAGATAGATGCTAGTTGATATGCAACCCACCATGTTGCAAATGTTGGGGTAACCCTCATGTTGTTAGCATCATATACCAATTTTGCATCCTGCTCCTCATTATCAAGATCACTAAGCTCAACATCCGTAATGGTGGGACGGGGCCGGTTCCCTGGCCTAACAACATTGCAATGTAGGCACAAATATAGGAATGCCCTACACCTACCTAAATTGTCACCTCACACAACTATAAAAAAATGGAACTATTGGTACCCAACCCATAAAATCAAAACTCTAAAATATTTGTTCCTAAAATCCATCAATACCCCCTTGTTGGGCCATTGTTTTCCTTGGCCTAGTTTGCTTGTCATAAAAAATTCAAGTGTGAAATCATCTAAATCCCCAAGGATTACTTCATTAAAATTTTCTAAGTGTAAATGTTGCCTTTCGACAGGTTCACGAACCTGCCTGTGTGCTGAAAAAAGCCTTTGGTGTGTTTTCCTTTGTGTTTCAGTGGTTTGGTTGGTTCAAGAATCGCCAAACTCACCAAAACAATTCGTGGGGTCAAGTTTGCGCTGAAGGGCCAAAAGAAAGTGAAAGGGGAAGAGAAAATTAGTGGTTCGCCGAAGGAAGTTTTTTGCAAAAAAGATGGTTTGTGAATTCATAGTTCATTGAAAAAGAAGATAAAAGAAAAAAAACAAGGCAAGGAATGGAGGAATGAAATGAGTGTTTTCGGCAAGTGAAGTGGTTCGTGAACTTGATAGTTCACCAAAAATTATTGTCGCCGAAAAGGTAAAAGGGTAAAAAGGCAGAAAGAAAAGAAAAAGAAAAGGTGCTTTTTGATGGAATTAGAGGTTTACGAACCTCCAAGTTCGCCAAAAGCCAAGTTCGCCAAAACTCAAAGGCACCTAAATTCATGTTTCAAAAGGAATATTTTAAAATATTGTAAAGTCTTCAAATGTGATTTTCACAGGCTTCCCTGTTCAAAGGCTTAAACGCCATGAATGCAGAACGACTATGATTGTAGGTAGGTGGGAAGTTGGTGGGCTTCAATGCAGCCAATAAAGAGGTAGATGGGCATTTATAGTTTTCCCACCCATAGTGGAAAGGAAAAAATCATGCTATATATACATGGATGAAGAGGTAATACAAGTTGGTCATTATTCACTTCCAAGTATTTTTATAGGTGCAAAAAAGGAAGATTTTTCCAGGTTTAAAGGGGGTGAATCCAATTCTTCAAGTAGAAAAAGAGCAATAGGGCAAACATGAGATTATATATTGCAAAGATACCAGTATGTACATGTCTCCATTGTTGTGGATGCATTTTTAGGAAAATACCTAAGTCGTTGCTAGGATTTCCTCTTGCCCTGCTTAAGGGTATGATTGTAATTTTGAATTTGATAAATGTGATAGTATTCTAAAGCATTACTATGTTAGTAATGGTCTTTTCTGAATTATATATGGATTTGTATGGCATAGTACTAGATTAGTAAGTATGTTTATATATTCAATATCAAACTGATGAATGCATTTTATGTTTCTTATTCAAGTCTCCTCTGTCTTGCTTCTTCTCTTCTCCTTTGATAAACTAGACTATGTTACCCTCTGGATAGGCACCGGTCCTAGAATTGGTGATCAAAGACACTCATTGAATGAACAAATCTCTCAATAATACCATAGGAAAGAAAACCACAATTTTTATGCATTGTTGTGATTCTGCACCATACCAGGGAATATTATTAATGAGTCTTCCAAGAACCATTTGAGTGAATTCCAAGTGCATACCCACATCTTGCCTTCATGCAAGAGTTGTTTATCAGCTTCAATAGAGGTTTTGAAGTGCAAAAAGTCTATCTTGATCCAGTGACTGTATTAGGGATTGAAACAACTTGGATATTTTTGCAAAGTTATAAATCTAAAAGTATTTTGTATTGTGATTAATCCTCGTTAAGGGATACATCTAGGAATACCCTCCTTGGCTTAGCTAAGCCAAAAGCGAAGAGGAGTTTACCCATTCCTATAAGTTGGCCAAAATCTTCTTCAACCTATTGATGAGCATTTTTCATTACCTCCTAGATGACACCCGTGGCCTAGGAAATTTGGAAAGACTTTAGGGTTTTTTATTGGTAATTTTGGGAACCAACATTTTGGTGTCATTGTTGGGGATAGTTTATTCTAGTTGAATTGTCACAGTCCTTTAGCACAATAAAAAATTCTTAGTTTTTCTTCCCAGCAAGGAAGTGGTGACTTTGTTTAAGACAACCCAAAAAATCATGTGTAGTTGAAAGAAATTAAAATGGACCAGGGTAGAAGACCTAAAGATCTATCAGCACGTGAAAGTTCCTTGGACCACTCAAGAAGCTAAAGAAATAGATATAGAACAAGAAATCCTCTTGGTATTCTACCACCTCTAAATGTCCAAAATCTAGTGGGAACATTAGGTAGAAATGATGCCTTTGTAAACCTGATAGATCCATTTCAATACACATATGATGATTTTGCTAATAACTGAGTAAGAAATAATAGAAGAACAAATATGGGTCAGTATGAAGTTGAAAGGAATGAAATTATTATTGGCAGGAGAAGTGGAGATGGACTCTGGGATGCAAACATGAGAACATTTTGAATGCCAAATGAAAAAGAAGAGACGCGTCAGAATACTCTACATCCTACTTCACCCACTAGGTCAGTGAGAAATTAGCATGATGGCATTTCTAATGATGATGAACAACCTAGGCAACCTAATGTTGAGGAAGTGGAAAGAAATATTGATGATTAGTTGGATATACTTGACCGCATCAGACAAAGGTAGAGAGAAGCATAAGCTCTACTTGAACTACAACAAGCTCAAATCACCCAAAAATGTACAACTACAGAACCATCCTCAACATCAGAATGTTCAAAATCCTAGATCTATAGAAAATCAGTAGCATAATTAGCAACAGAAGTATCAAAGAATGGGATAGCATGGTGTGAATATGAACGTTCAAAATGTTCATAACAAGCCACCACAAAATCAAATAAATCAGCACTATGGGAATGTCCAAAATGTGAGAGTTGCACCTAGAAGACAAGCACAAAGTTTCCCTCCACCCAGGCAGCCTTTGGGAGCAGAAAGGTACAAGCAACTTGACTTTTTTGGTATTCCTAACTTTCCTAATCCTATTCCTAATGACATTAGAGGGAAAATACCTAGATTCCAAGGTAATAATCCAGTCACGGGTGAAGAGTACCTTAGACACTTCATAAACATTACTGATGAATATGAGATAGAAGGTGAAGAGTCATGATAAAATTGTTCATGCATTCACTAGAAGAAAGTGCAAGGGAATGGTATGAGGGCCTCCTAGATAATAGTATTGATTATTGGGATGAGTTTATGAGGGTATTATATTTGTAGTATGGAGATAGGATTGACCCTAAGTTTGCCATCCATGAACTCACAGGTATCAAAAAGCTAATTAATGAAATAGTAGTTGATTTCAATAGTCACTTCATCATGACCATGAGAAAGGTACCTCCTCATCTCAGGCCTAATAAGTCAATGTGTTTAGTATTGTACTATGGTGCATTTGACTATAAAATTAGTTATTGTTTGAGGAGCAAGAGTCCACAAACATTAAGAGAAGATTATACTAGAACTATTTACATAGAGAGCAACATGAGATCTTCAGGGAAGTTTGTTAAGAGATTGGATATAACACTTCCACAGTAGGATAGGGCAGCCTTTAACAATTGAAGACAAATTGGACAAACTCATGGGATTCATGAAAGATATCTCCTAAAAGATGGCACAAAATGAGAAAGGGTTGCCTCCATAGGACATTGCTACACATTTTAATGAAAGGAAAAGGTTGCACAATACGCCTTATAATACAGATTGGTCTAAAAGGCCCCAAAAAAATGAGAGACAAGTAGCTCCAAAGAAGGTAACTTTCAAACAGCATAATGAAAAGGAAACTTCTAACCCTCTGAGAAGGACCATGTGAATTTTTAAGAAACTTCTTCATGGTTCCAAGCATGTTATCTTCCACATGATTCTTCAAATTGTGAAGTTGCTCATTTAATGAGTAGAGGAGAGGAATTTCCAAATGAAGAATGTGTTGTCAAATATTATGAAGAGAATGAGATAAATTAGTTTGACATTGAAGGATATGAGCAGTTGGATAGTGATGTTGACTATGATGATTACAAGGATGGTGATCATATTTTCCAAACTGATTATAGTGTAGGTCCAAAGAAATATCAATTACCAACTCATGATTTTGAGCATCTAAGGGACCTTATGCATAAAAAAAAAAGCAATCCCAACCATCAAGGGAAGACATGAAAACCTTGACTGATGCAGCGATTATGCATGTCCAAGGTGAATACCAACTCAAGAACAATCACATTCCTGTGCAATATAATGTTGCTACACACTCAGCTGGAGATAAATTTGAGACTAAAAATAAAAAAGGGAAGACGGATACTGACAGAAAGGATATTGTTGTTCAAAGGAAGGCACTAGAAAAGAGAAAGGTTCTTGTGCAGCAATCAACACCAAAAAAGAAGTATGTGCAAAAGGTCCCAGTACATATTATACATTTAGCTACTACACCAACACCAGAGATGCAAAAGCCAAAGGTTGATACCAAGCATGATCAGTGCCAGATACCAAAAGAACCAAAAAAGAGCAAGGATAAAAAGGAGTTGAAAGGTATGGATATCTCTTCTAGTCATTTAGTACCTTAGATTCCTAGTGCAGATGATATTACTGTCCCATGTCGTATTCCTTTACTAAATTGCAGCCCTATAGACATGGCCCCAGTCTTGACCTAGGTCAGAATATCAATGCCAGTAGGGGAACTCCTTAGAATCCATAAACATAGAAATAGTGTTGTGACATTTGTCACTATTATTGATACACAACAACAGCCTACTATTATGCCTAGTAATGATGATGTGAACATAGGTCAAGATGAGACAATAGAGGTCTATTTGGGGTCTTCCATGGTGAACAACTGTATGGGTGTAGATCTTTTTTACACCTCTTTGATTATCAATGGATGGTTGTTACATAATTGTATGCTTGATTCTGGAGCATCTAGCAACATCATGCCACCTGAAATCATGAATTATTTAGGTTTGAACATATCCAAATCTTTTGGAAAATGTTTTGCTATGGACTCTAGGAAGGTGAATGTGATTGGCCTTTTCAAGGATGTAGAGGTTCAGCTTGCTACATATCCAAACAAGTCCTTTTTGATGGATATAATCATTATGGGCTGGCCTGCTAAGTGGGGTATGTTGTTATCTAGAAAGTGGGTAGCTTCTATGGGTGGGAGTATATAAATGGATCTTTCATTTGCTATCATTCTTGTCCATGGTGTAAAGGTAAAGTTATACAAGGAGAAAAAGGTGGATGACCAAAATATAGAAGACTATCACAAAAATCATGAAGAAGTAAACTTCATTAATACTGACATTAATCATTTTATGGGGCTTTATGATGAAGATGAATCTAAGATATGTGTTGATCTACCTCATAATGTTGTTCATGTGCATGGTGAAAACACTTTGTGGACATTGTATTTTGATGATGCATTTTTTCGAATGGCTCGAGTGCGGGTATAGTTTTAATTTCACTGGATAAAGAGTAGTTTGGGCTTTCTTTCAATCTTGATTTCCAATGAACAAACAACATACATGAGTATGAGTCATCATTGTTAGGTTTAAATGTTGCTCATAAGCATGGAGTCAAGTGTTTAAGGATTTATGGTGATTTTAAGTTAGTGGTGCAGCAAGTCACAAGTATTTTTGTAGCCAAGGACAACAAGTTAAGAGCTTATAGGAATGCAGTGTGGGAAACTCTAGAGTTATTTGATGCTATTGGATTTGAATGGGTAGAAAGAGATTAGTATGAAAAGGCAGATGCCTTGGTTGTAGCTGCTTCAAAATTTAATCCTCAATCAATTTCTTGTTATTATCATTATGTAGTTGAAGTACTTGCAAGACCAACAATTCTTGATAACATCTACAGTTGGCAGGTTTTCAGTGATAGTAATTAGATTTCTAGGTTCCTTAATTGCATAAACGAGTTTGATAATCAACTTATTGACTAGAAACCAATGATAGAGGTTGAAGATGGCAAGGAAACCTTATTTGGAAATGAGGTGGTACAACTCAAGACAAACACAATTCCTAAAGGTTTGGTGGCACTTGAGAGACTGTTTGATAATGTTGATCATTGGAAAAGCAAAGGCAAATCATTTGAAGAGGACAGTGTTGAAGGTGTCAACCTTGGGACGGAGGATGCACCAAAAATGGTATACATTGGTAAGAAGATAAAGCCCCATGAAAAACAAATATTGGTTCGATTATTGAGAAAACTTAAAAAGTGTTTCTTGGTATTATGATGAATTGAAAGCATATAGGGAAGATTTATTTCACCATACCATTCCTCTTCAGCCTGATGCAAAACCTTCTAGGTAGAAATAAAGACCAATTAATCCCACCATAGCTCCCAAGATGCAAAAGGAGTTGGAAAAAATGAGAGATGGAGGCATCATCAAGCCTATTAGGCATTCTAAATGGGTGTCTAATCTTGTCCCAGTGAGAAAGAAGAATGGGGAGATTAGGTTATGTGTTGATTTTAGAAATTTGAACATCAAATCTCTCAAGGACAACTATCCTCTTCCTAGAATGTACCATTTATTACAAAGGGTTACAAGTTCAGAACTGTTGTCCATGATGGACGGATTCTCAGGTTACAACCAAGTGTTGGTCAAGGAGTCAGAATACTATAAAACAACATTCACAACTCCTTGGGGTACATATGTTTATGTGAGAATGTCATTTGGGTTAAAGAATGCAGGTTCTACTTTTCAAAGAGCTATGGATGTGGCCTTTGATGGCCTTATTGATGAGATTATGGTTGTTTATCAAGATGATCTAACCGCATTCTCAAAAGATAGAAATGATCATTGCAAGCACTTGGGGCTGATTTTTGAAAGGTTCTTAGAATATGGGATATCTTTGAATCCCAAGAAATGTCACTTTGAAGTTGAAGAAGGAAAGTTGTTGGGACACATTGTGTCCTAGGATGGCGTAAGAATAGATCCAGAAAGAGTAGTAGCAAGTAATCTTATTCCCCAACCCAAGTAAGTCAAAGGCGTCCAATCCTTCTTTGGACAAATCAACTTTGTAAGAAGATTTATCCCTAACTTCACTGAGAAGACCACGGCTATTTCTAAAATGCTCAAGAAAAGGCAATTAGTCACTTGGGATAAGGAGTCGGCCAATGTATTTGATAATATAAAAGAAGACCTCAATGATGCACCAGTGCTGGTAAGCCTAGATTATTCTAGGTCATTTCAACTCTTTTCCTTTTCATCAATTTATATTGTGGTTGTTGTTTTGTTGCAAAAGAAAAATGATGGATATGAACAGTCCGTTGGATTTTTTAGTAAATCTTTACAAGTTGTTGAACTAAATTATTCTACAATGGAAAAGCATGCTTATGCTTTAGTCAAAGTCATAAAAAATTTTACATCTTACCTTATGGGTGCATGGACTATTGTTTATGTACCTCATTCAACTGTGAAGGATATTTTTATGTAGTAGGAAGTTTTTGGGAGAAGATGTCGGTGGATCAACAAAATTCAAGAGTATGATATGGAACTACAAGTCACTAAATTGGTTAGATGGAAAGTTTGGCAAGATTAACTGATGGTGCTAATTTAGATGTAGCTAAAGTAAATAATATTGATTCAGCCCCAACTAATTTCCCATATGAATTAATGGATAACCCGAGGTATAGAGACACTATCTTTTATTTGATGAACATGCATTGTCCTCCAGGGATGAATATGATTCAACAAAGAATGCTTAAGCTCCACTCTCATAAGTATGTTCTCATTCAAGGTATTTTAATGTGGAGAAACCATGAGGGGCTATTGTTAAAATGATTGGATCAGCAACAGTCTGAGAAGGTTATTGAGAAATGTCACCAAGGGATATTCAGAGGACACTTCCATGCTAAAACCACAACGCATAAGGTTATTAGGGTAGGTTATTGGTGGCCAAATTTCTTCAAGGATGTGGAAAAACAAATTAGAAAATGTGATGCATATCAAAGGTTTTTAGGTAAATTAAAATTTGATGGTGCTCTTCCCCTTATGAATGTTACAACCGACACACCATTTCAGCAATGGGGCATTGATTTAATAGGGAAAATTCAAGAAAGGTCAAGAAATAGATTCAAATGTATCTTGGTGGCAACAGATTACTTTACTAAATGGGTTGAGGCTATCCCAACTCACACTGCCATGTCCAAAGTGGTGATTGACTTCCTATTGAACAATCTGATAACTAGATTTAGTGTGTCATCCAGGATTGTTGTAGATAATGCCATTTGCTTTAGGTCTTAAGACATTTTGAGTATGTGTTCTAAGTATGGGATAAAGATGATCCATTCATCACCACATCATCCGTAAAGTAATGGATAAGTTGAGTCAAGCAATAAGAGTCTCATGAAAATCATAAAAAGAACTCTGGATGTAAACAAGAAAAGATGGTATGACAAGTTGAAGTATGCAATTTGGGCTAATCAGATCACTTATAAACATGCTACAAGTAAAAGTCCCTTTGAGCTTGTGTATGGATTAGAGGCTAAAATTAAAATTTCATTAGAATTGCTTGTATTTCAATTGTTGTAACAAATTGAAGAGGATGGAGATGATGCTTTCACCTTGAGAATGCACGAGTTAACAAAATTAGATGAAGTTAGAAGGGATGCACATGATATAAATTTGTTACAGTAGTGGAAAGTGGAACATTTTTTCAACAAAAGGACTGTTAAAAGGTGTTTTCATATTGGTGACTTAGTTCTTCTATGAAACACTAAATCTAAGGATAAGGGAAAGCATGGGAAGTTTGAAGTGCTATGGGTAAGCCCATATCAAATTGATGAAAGAGCTAGTCAGGACACCTTTTATATCAGAAATGTGGAAGGGGAACTCATGGAGCTACCTATTCATGGAAAACATTTGAAACATTACGTCTCTTAAGTAATGATATTCTTCAAATTTTGAGTGATAAATCAAGTTACATATTTTATGTTTTGACCTCGAGCAGTCTTGACCAGTGTTGATCTTGATGGTGTTTGTGTGTTTTCGCTCCAGTTTTGTGTTGTGTTGTTTTTCTATTTTTGGTTTGCCCTGGAGATCTGTGATTCTTGTTGTTCCATGTGTTTTCCACATGTCCCCAAGCAAAGTCAATCTTGGTACCCAACCCATAAAATCCAAACCCTACAATATTTGTTCCTAAAGTCCATCAATATCCCCTTGTTGGGCCATTGTTTTCCTTGGCCTAGTTTTCTTGTCATAAAAATGTCAAGTGTGAAATCATCTAAATCTCCAAGTATTACTTCATTAAAAATTTATAAGTGTAAATGTTGCCTTTCTGTAGGTTTACGAACCTACCTGTGTGCCAAAAATCCCTTCGTGTGTTTTCCTTTATGTTTGGGTGGTTTAGCCAGTTTGTGAACTATCAAACTCGCTAAAATAGTTCACAGGTTCAAGTTTGCACCGAAGGGCCAAAAGAAAGAGAAAGGGGAAGAGAAAATTAGTGGTTCACCAAAGAAATTTTTCACCAAAAAAGATGGTTCATGAACTTCATAGTTCACTAAGAAAGAAGGCAAAAGAAAAAAACAAGGCAAGGAATGAAGGAATGAAATGAGAGTTTTTGGCAAGTGAAGTGGTTCACAAACTTGATAGTTCGCCAAAAATGTAAATAGGTAAAAAGGCAAGAAGAAAAGAAAAAGAAAAGGTGCTTTTTGACAGAATTGGAGGTTCGCGAACCGCCAAGCTCACTGAAAGACAAATTCACCAAAACTCAAAGCCGCTAAAAATCATGTTTCAAAAGGAATATTTTAAAATATTGTAAAGTCTTCAAAAGCAATTTTTGTGGGCTTCCCTGTTCAAATGCTTACACACCATAATGCATAACAACTATGATTGCAGGTAGGTGGGAAGTTAGTGGGCTTCAATGTGGCCAATATAGAGGTAGATGGGCATTTAGGGTTTTCCCGCCCATAGTGCAAAGGAAAAATCATGCTATATATACGTGGATGAAAAGGTAATACGTGTTGGTCATTGTTCACTTCCAAGTATTTTCGTAGATGCAAAAAAGGAAGATTTTTCTAGTTTTAAGGGGGCGAATCCAGTTCTTCAGGCAGAAAAAGAGCAATAGGGCATATGTGAGATTATATATTGCAAAGATACCATTATGTACATGTCTCCATGGTTGTGGATACATTTTTAGGTAAATACCTAAGTTGTCGCTACGATATCCTCATTCCCTACTTAAGGGTATGATTGTAATTTCAAATTTGATAAATGTCACAACATTCTAAAGCATTACTATGTTAGTAATGGTATTTTCTAAATTACATATGGATTTGTATGGCACAGTAGTGGATTACTAAGTATGTTTATATATTCAGTATCAAACTGATGAATGCATTTTATGTTTCTTAGTCAACTCTCCTTTGTCTTGCTTCTTCTCTTCTCCTTTTATAAAATAGACTTTGCTACCCTCTGGATAGGTACCGATCTTGGAATTGGTGATCAAACACACTCATTGAATGACCAAATCTTTCACTAATACCATAGGAAAGAAAACCACAATTTGTATGCATTGTTGTGATTCTGCACCATACCAGGGAATATTATTAATGAGTCTTCCAAGAACCATTTGAGTGAATTCCAAGTGCATACCCACATCTTGCCTTCATGCAAGAGTTGTTTATTAGCTTCAATAGAGGTTTTGAAGTGCAACAAGTCTATCTTGATCCAGTGACTGTATTAGGGATTGAAACAACTTGGGTATTTTTGCAAAGTTATAAATCTAAAAGTATTTTGTATTGTGATTAATCCTCGTTAAGGGATACCTCTAGGAATACCCTCCTTGGCTTAGCTAAGCCAAAAGCGAAGAGGAGTTTACCCATTCCTATAAGTTGGCCAAAATCTTCTTCAACCTGTTGATGAGCCTTTTTCCTTACCTCCTAGATGACACCCCTGGCCTAGGAAATTTGGAAAGACTTTAGGATTTTTTATTGGTAATTTTGGGAACCAACAGGAACTATGATGTGGTCTGATTATTAATGGATGGTTGTTAAATAATTGTATGCTCGATTATGGAGCATCTAGCAAAGTCATGCCACTAGAAATCATGAATTATTTAGGTTTGAAGGTATCTAAATCTTTTGGAAAATGTTTTGCTATGGACTCTAGGAAGGTGAATATGATTGGCCTTGTCAAGGCTGTAGAGGTTCAGCTTGCTACATATCTAGACAAGTCTTTTTGATGGATATAATCATTGTGGGTTGGCCTGCTAAGTGGGGTATGTTGTTATCTAGAAAGTGGGTAGCTTCTATGGGTGGGAGTATATAGATGGATCTTTCATTTGCTACCATTCTCCTCCATGGAGTAAAGGTAAAGTTATACACGGAGAAAAACATGGATGACCAAAATATAGAAGACTGTTACAAAACTCATGAAGACGTAAATTTCATTAATACTGACATTAATCATTTTATGGGGTTTTATGATGAAGATGAATCTAAGGTATGTGTTGATCTACCTCATAATGTTGTTCCTGTGCATGGTGAAAACACTTTGTGGACATTGTATTTTGATGATGCATATTTTAAGAATGGCTCAAGTGCGGGTATAGTTTTCATTTCACTGGATAAAGAGTAGTTTGGGATTTCTTTCAATCTTGATTTCTAATGAACAAACAACATACCTGAGTATGAGTCATTATTGTTAGGTTTAAATGTTGCTCATAAGCATGGAATCAAGTGTTTAAGGATTTATGGTGATTCTAAGTTAGTGGTGCAGCAGATCAGAAATTTTTTTGTAGCCAAGGACAATAGGTTAAGAGCTTATAGGAATGTAGTGTGGGAAACTCTAGAGTTGTTTGATGCTATTGGATTTGAATGGGTAGAAAGAGATTAGAATGAAAAGGCAGATGCCTTGGTTGTAGCTGCTTCAAAATTTAATCCTCAATCAATTTCTTGTTATTATCATTATGCAGTTGAAGTTCTTGCAAGGCCAACAATTCTTGATAACATCTATAGTTGGCATGTTTTCAGTGATAGTAATTAGATTTCTAGGTTCCTTAATTGCATAGATAAGTTTGATAATCAACTTATTGACTGGCAACCTATGATAGAGGTTAAAGATGGCAAGGAAACCTTATTTGGAAATGAGGTGGTAAAACTCAAGACAAAAACAATTCCTAAAGGTTTGGTGGCACTTAAGAGACTATTTGATAATGTTGATCGTTGGAAAAGAAAAGGCAAACCATTTGAAGAGGATAGTGTTGAAGGTGTCAACCTTGGGGCAGAGGATGTACCAAAAATGGTATACATTGGTAAGAAGATAAAGCCCCATGAAAAACAAATATTGGTTGCATTATTGAGAAAACTTAAAAAGTGTTGCTTGGTCTTATGATGAATTGAAAGCATATAGGGAAGATTTATTTCACCACACCATTCCTCTTCAGCCTGATGCAAAACCTTTTAGGCAAAAAAAAAAGACCAATTAATCCCACCATAGCTTGCAAGATGCAAAAGGAGTTGGAAAAAATGAGAGATGGAGGCATCATCAAGCCTATTAGGCATTCTAAATGGGTGTCTAATCTTGTCCCAGTGAGAAAGAAGAATGGGGAGATTAGGTTACATGTTGATTTTAGAAATTTGAACATCAAATCTCTCAAGGACAACTATCCTCTTCCTAGAATGTACCATTTATTACAAAGGGTTACAAGTTCAAAACTGTTGTCCACGATGGATGGATTCTCAAGTTACAACCAAGTGTTGGTCAAGGAGTCAGAATACTATAAAACAACATTCACAACTCCTTGGGGTACATATGTTTATGTGAGAATGTCATTTGGGTTAAAGAATGCAGGTTCTACTTTTCAAAGAGCTATGGATGTGGCCTTTGATGGCCTTATTGATGAGATTATGGTTGTTTATCAAGATGATCTAACCGCATTCTCAAAAGATAGAAATGATCATTGCAAGCACTTGGGGTTGATTTTTGAAAGGTTCTTAGAATATGGGATTTCTTTGAATCTCAAGAAATGTCACTTCAAAGTTGAAGAAGGAAAGTTGTTGGGACACATTGTGTCCAAGGATGCGGTAAGAATAGATCCAAAAAGAGTAGTAGCAAGTAATCTTATTCCCCAACCCAAGTAAGTCAAAGGCATCCAATCCTTCTTTGGACACATCAACTTTGTAAGAAGATTTATCCCTAACTTCACTGAGAAGACCATGGTTGTTTCTAAAATGCTCAAGAAAAGGAAATTAGTCACTTGGGATAAGGAGTCAGCCAAGGTATTTGATAATATAAAAGAAGACCTCAATGATGCACTAGTACTAGTAAGCCTAGATTATTCTAGGTCATTTCAACTCTTTTCCTTTGCATCAATTTACATTGTGGTTGTTGTTTTGCTGCAAAAGAAAAATGATGGATATGAACGGTCCATTGGAGTTTTTAGTAAATCTTTACAAGTTGTTGAACTAAATTATTCTACAATGGAAAAGCATGCTTATGCTTTAGTTAAAGCCATAAAAAATTTTAGATCTTACCTCATGGGTGCATGGACTATTGTGTATGTACCTCATTCAGTTGTGAAGGACATTTTTATGTAGTAGGAAGTTTTTGGGAGAAGATGTCAGTGGATCAACAAAATTCAAGAGTATGATATGGAACTACAAGTCACTAAATTGGTTAGATGGAAAGTTTGGCAAGATTAATGGATGGTGCTAATTTAGATGTAGCTAAAGTAAATAATATTGATTCAGCCCCAACTAATTTCCCATATGAATTAATGGATAACCTGAGGTATAGAGACACTATCTTTTATTTGATGAACATGTGTTGTCCTCTAGGGAATAATATGATTCAACAAAGAATGCTTAAGCTCCACTCTCAGAAATATGTTCTCATTCAAGGTATTTTAATGTGGAGAAACCACGAGGGGCTATTGTTAAAATGATTGGATCAACAACAGTCTGAGAAGGTTATTGAGAAATGTCACCAAGGGATATTCGGAGGACACTTCCATGCTAAAACCACAACACATAAGGTCATTAGGGTAGGTTATTGGTAGCCAAATTTCTTCAAGGATGTGGAAAAACAAATTAGAAAATGTGATGCATATCAAAGGTTTTTAGGTAAATTAAAATTTGATGGTGCTCTTCCCCTTATGAATGTTACAACCGACACATCATTTCAGCAATGGGGCGTTGATTTAATAGGGGAAATTCAAGAAAGGTCAAGCAATAGATTCAAATGGATCTTGGTGGCAACAGATTACTTTACTAAATGGGTTGTGGCTATCCCAACTCGCAATGCCACGTCCAAAGTGGTGATTGACTTCCTATTGAACAATCTGATAACCAGATTTAGTGTGTCATCCAGGATTGTTGTAGATAATGCCATTTGCTTTAGGTCTTAAGACATTTTGATTATGTGTTCTAAGTATGGGATAGAGATGATCCATTCATCACCACATCATCTGTAAAGTAATGGATAAGTTAACAAAATTAGATGAAGTTAGAAGGGATGCACATGATATAAATTTGTTACAGCAGTGGAAAGTGGAACATTTTTTCAACAAAAGGATTGTTAAAAGGTGTTTTCATATTGGTGACTTAGTTCTTCTATGAAACACTAAATCTAAGGATAAGGGAAAGCATGGTAAGTTTGAAGTGCTATGGGTAAGCCCATATCAAATTGATGAAAGAGTTGGTCAGGACACCTTTTATATCAGAAATGTGGAAGGGGAACTCATGGAGCTACCTATTCATGGACAACATTTGAAACATTACGTCTCTTAAGTAATGATATTCTTCAAATTTTGAGTGATAAATCAAGTTACATCTTTTATGTTTTGACCTCGAGCAGTCTTGACCAATGTTGATCTTGATGGTGTTTGTGTGTTTTTGCTCCAATTTTGTGTTGTGTTGTTTTTGTGTTTTTGGTTTGCCCCAGAGATCTGTGATTCTTATTGTTCCATGTGTTTTCCACATGTCCCCAAGCAAAGCCAATCTTGGTACCCAACCCATAAAATCCAAACCCTGCAATATTTGTGCCTAAAGTCTATCAATATCCCCTTGTTGGGCCATTGTTTTCCTTGGCCTAGTTTGCTTGTCATAAAAATGTCAAGTGTGAAATCATCTAAATCCCCCAGTATTACTTCATTAAAAAAATTTAAGTGTAAATGTTGTCTTACTATAGGTTTACGAACTTGCATGTGTGCCAAAAAGCCCTTAGTGTGTTTTCCTTATGTTTGGGTGGTTCAGCCAGTTTGCGAACTATCAAACTTGCCGAAACAATTCGCGGGTTCAAGTTTACACCGAAGGGCCAAAAGAAAGAGAAAGGGGAAGAGAAAATTAGTGGTTCACCAAAGAAATTTTTCACCGAAAAAGATGGTTCACGAACTTCATAGTTCACCAAGAAAGAAGGCAAAAGAAAAAAACAAGGCAAGGAATGAAGGAATGAAATGAGAGTTTTTGGCAAGTGAAGTGGTTCACAAACTTGATAGTTCACCGAAAATCATTCTCGCCAAAAATAGTTCAAAGATACCATTATGTACATGTCTCCATGGTTGTGGATACATTTTTAGGTAAATACTTAAGTTGTCACTAGGATTTCCTCATTCCCTACTTAAGGGTATGATTGTAATTTCAAATTTGCTAAATGTCACAACATTCTAAAGCATTACTATGTTAGTAATGGTATTTTCTGAATTACATATGGATTTGTATGGCACAGTAGTGGATTACTAAGTATGTTTATATATTTAGTATCAAACTGATGAATGCATTTTATGTTTCTTAGTCAACTCTCCTTTGTCTTCCTTCTTCTCTTCTCCTTTGATAAAATAGACTTTGTTACCCTCTGGATGGGCACCGATCTTGGAATTGGTGATCAAACACACTCATTGAATGACCAAATCTTTCAGTAATACCATAGGAAAGAAAACCACAATTTGTATGCATTTTTGTGATTATGCACCATACCAGGGAATATTATTAATGAGTCTTCCAAGAACCATTTGAGTGAATTCCAAGTGCATACCCACATCTTGCCTTCATGCAAGAGTTGTTTATCAGCTTAAATAGAGGTTTTAAAGTGCAACAAGTCTATCTCAATCCAATTACTATATTAGGGATTGAAACAACTTGGGTATTTTTGCAAAGTTATAAATCTAAAAGTATTTTGTATTGTGATTAATCCTCGTTAAGGGATACCTCCAGGAAAACCCTCCTTGGCTTAGCTAAGCCAAAAGCGAAGAGGAGTTTACCCATTTCTATAAGTTGGCCAAAATCTTCTTCAACCTATTGATGAGCCTTTTTCCTTACCTCCTAGATCACACCCCTGGCCTAGGAAATTTTGAAAGACTTTAGGGTGTTTTATTGGTAATTTTGGGAACCAACAGGAACTATGATATGATCGAGGCAACCAACTAATAAACGGTCCCTCTACATCCTTGCTAGCTGTTGTGTTTGGCCACTCCATGGGGCGTACCCCTATAGGGTTGCCAAATAATGTCTGTGCTTTGCAGTCACTCAATTGTCTATCTCCAGAATAGTAAATCACCAAACTACCATGGCCTTCTAAGTCCATAGGCATGGGCCCGAGGATATACCCAGGTAATTACTGCAAGTAACCCCATTAGACGTGTGCACCTAATGTGCTTGAAGGCCCACACCTAGAGTAGTGTGTAGGTCATTAGGCTTTAACTCTCATAATGGACATAATGTCCCATATCATGGTATAGGTGGGCATGCTACAACCCCAAACAAACACTATCTAGTGCTCCTCCATCGACCTGATGGTATGGACAAGGTTGCCATGCAGTTGCGTGCCTCAGCCATCTAGTGCTATGCACAAGACAATGGTAGTGATCAATACCCAACGGACTAGTGTGATCTCTCTGCTCTAGCCATGGCATGTGAATGTTCCCTGAGGTGTCCCTAGGGATAGTGCGGCTAAGGGCATAATTCTATCCCTCCTAGATATAAGTCATCGAGCTCTGCTCTATAATGGAAATAGTGCGCCCTTGAATTGGCAATCGCATGATCTGATACACATCCTCTAAAGTCACGGTCATCTCTCCCATCAATATATGGAAGACAAAGGTGTATGTGTCCCATCTCTCCATCAATGCAATAAGCATGTGATCATGGAATCACATCTCTGGCATCGTATAAACCCAGTAGACTCTGACTGCATGTAGAAATGCAGCCTTGTCCAGTGTAAGTGCACTTTTTCGATCTCGTAACAATGTGAAGATGGTATCGCCATTGTTCTCTCACATCATTATAGGGTACTGCAATCATGGAAATAAATTTTTAGCAGTTCCACATCCAAATTCATTCAAGTTTGAACTATAAAACATAATTTTTCTCTAAGTCTGATGGATGCTAGTACCCCTAGATGCTAGTGGGTCCCTTGGACCCTAGTGCCCTTTTTGGATGCTAGCACATCAGCTAGACACCAGTGCACCCATCAGAATCAAGTACATAAATGGAGCACCAACGTTCTACGTGGGCCCCATTTAACACAAAAAATGAGGAAAAAAGTGCTTAAACTTCAAAAAAAATCATACGCCATGCAAGTCAACTCCCTGCTCGATGCGCTCCCTTAGGGCGTCAAATTGTGGTAGTCAGAAAGCTTGTCTGCATGGAATTTTTGCTCTCAAAATCACTTAGGTGCTCAAAGATTGCTAAAAAAGGTAAATTCAAATGAATAGTAAAAGTGATTTTTTTACTATTTATAGAAAATTTTCAAAACTTTTGTAGCACCTTCTCACAAAAACCTTCATAACTTGGGCCTGTGAACTTTTATTTTCGCGTTGTTTGTTGCATTGGAATCCTAGTTTCACCCTATTTCTTACCATATGCTCTTCACTTTGGTTTTATTCCACTAAATAACCCTACAAAGAGCATAGTCATCACTCTTTATGACAATTTTTAATGCGGTGGATTTCTCTCCTTGTTTCTACCCTTTCTACTAATAGGCACAAACATGGGGGGCATAATTCCACCCTCATTTTTGTTTTGCCTCATCTTCTCCACATCCTTTTTAATCAATATTTTAGAATTTCTTCATTTCAGCTTCAATTTTTGAACTAATATATTGTTAGTTTTGCAGGATTATTGGATTCCTAATGAAGTGGTTTTGTAGTCTTGGGGTACCTAACACTATGGTTTCACAGATTCCTAGTCTGAGAGCATCATCCTTCCACCTGGAAAATTTTTGCAGTCTCTATAGTATACTTTTGGGTATCCTTTGCATGCTTATTTGCTTTCAACATTTCATTTCTATACTTTAGCATAGCTTATCACTTAGTGTCATCAGATCACTAAAGTGGGGGCGAAATGTAACATAGAAAATTACGTACCCTCACAATTTCATGTTGTGTTTTGACTCACTTTGGTGTTTGTTCCCATAGCATGTTTCTAGGGCCACTCAACCTTAAACTTTGCCTATCTTTTCCCTCACCAAGGTTTGCCAAAAATCATATTACATGTTCATTTATTTCAACTTTTCGTGAACACATGTGGAATTTTAGTGAATATTCCTAGGACACAAGTGCCTTGTATCTAGATTCCATCAGTGGTAACACTCACATGGTAGTGAAATGACCCTTGTGTTGGAGTATGGGCAACACCGAGAGGGGGGTTGAATTAGTGTTATAATAAAAAACAATTCAATTACTTCTCTTCAAATTTGTGTACATGACATGATGATTCTGACAATATCTAATGAGATTATTTGAAAGCTCAAATATTGACAGCAAATAATTAACTAACCAAACTTGATCAAAGTAGGAATTCAAATATAGAAGGATAACTAAAACTGAATATTTAAGTATGAGGACCAAGTAAACCACACATCAAGTGAGACCATGACACAATTATTTTCATGAGTGGAAAACCCTCATAGGGATGAAAAACCACTCAAAACTTGCCTCACTAGCTTAATCCAAAAACCACCAATTACAAAGCCTCACTGGCTATTCTATGCCTCATTGGCTAACCAACCATGCCTCACTGGCTTATTTAACTGCCTCACTGGCAAATACAAATGCCTCATTGGAAGAATGTGCCTCACTGGCAATCAGATGAAGATGAAAAGTAAAACTCAATTCAGGGGGTTACCCTGATTCACTATAATGCTTTACACTACAATCTTACACCTCTTTATGTCCACAACCAAAACATTCTCTGAGTACAACTTTTTCAAACATATATATTATAGCATTTCTCAATGACCACATAACACAAAACATGATCCATGCAAGACATATCAGAAAACTTCTAGAAATCTCTTTACCCTCCTCTACAAACTGAATCAGATAAGCTTATGTATCATAATGACCACACCAAATAACTTGAATAAGTTCCCTTTTGTAATATGTCAATGATAATATTAACAAAAGAACATCAATCTTCTCTAAAAAAGACTCTTTGCACAGACATTGCAATACACTATAAAGACATTACAATTCTCTTCAAATCATTCAAACATTGAACAAATAAATGTTGAAGCAAAAATACACTTATACCTCCTTATTAATGTCCTATTTCCACTTCATCAAATCCCTAGTTTTCTGCACTATTTCCTCCAATCTTCATATGCACTTGTAGGTATGTGTCTCTGCTATCATATAGACCAAGTCTCATATCACCATTTATCACATATAGCAAGATTTCCATTTCCCTGGCCCTCTAAGATATATAAAAACACTTGTTGCAAACAGTTAGGGCTTCATATATTCTAACTGCCCGTCAAATTCAACTACACAGGGATGATCGTTGGTATCCGAATGCCTTTTAAATTTTGACCTTATGATGCCTTTTTAGCACCCAAGTCCTTTTAAATATCATCCAATGATTTGCTTTTTACCGCCCAAGTTCCTATTTGGTATTAGGGAGCACCGATTGCCTAGGAGGTAGGGGCCAATCAAATTAATGAGTTTGATCCCTCAAGTGTTCACTTAAGTGAACATGTAACTAGTGATTATAAGTCACCTTTAAATTACAATAAAGTGCATGACGGTTTAGATCCTTAGGGTTTAAACCTAGATTCTAGGGTGTTAGGAAGACATTTAGGGTTTTATACAAAAAGCTTTTAGGACATTAAAACTATACAACATTCTAATAGAATCTTTTAACTTGGATATAAAATTTACATCCTCCAACACCATAATACCACTACAACATCATACTACTACTACAGTATCACTAACCTTACAAGATTATACAACCTTGACTTTGATCAACCTATCTCCTGACAGCAACTTGAACTCCTAATTGAAGCATCATGAAGAGCACATCAAGAACACATGGGAAGACCAAATGAAGACAACTAGGATGAATTGAAGACTCAAAGCATAGCTTTAGATCACTACAACTTATCTTTGGAGCATGAGCATGACAACCCATACATTGAAGATTCCTTGGTGAAGACCCAAAGCATTGAAGACATTGTAACAAGAAATATGATGTTCTGAGGTAAGCATGAAGCAATACAAACCCTACCTTCAAAGAATAAACTCTTGTGAACTCTTGAAGACCCTGAAGAATGAGGGACCAAGATGATGAACTCTGAACATTTTGAAGAATGAGGGACCAAGATAAACAACTTCCAATCAACTCCTTATTATGATCATCATCAACTCTTGTACTCTTGTGATTGATACATGAAGCTTGAAACAAGATCATGAACTAAGACCATCAGCATACACTGTGAAGCACATATGTTCCTGAAACATTGTGAACACCTTTAACATCAATGACAAACATTCATCACCTTGTAGCGTACTTGACCCTTCTAGATTCTTACTCTTCATGCAAAAAGGCAAGATTGAGAAAAACTAAGTTTCTTCCTGTTGCGCTCTCTCTCTCACACATGCTCTTTAGAAAATACATAGCATATTGTTGGAACTTGGCTCTCACAATAGAAATTTGGTGAGTTAGGTGCTCTTCTACATTGTAGCACCTCCCTTTTTAGCTCTATGGAATTACATTTCTAGCTTGCATGTTTTGGAGGTTCTCTTCCAAGGGTTTGAAGTTGTTCACGATCAGATTTGGTCCTCAAGGAGCTTACAACCTCCTATTTTGCTTTGAGAACCTGGTGACATTGTTTCATTGAGAAGAAATAGTGTTATTCTTGGGTTTTATTACATATATTATTTGTCTACATTTTGGCAAATTTGTGGTGTACACCACCACCCTATTTTTCCTTCCTACACTAAGGTATTCTTCCCCATAGACTAGGGTTGATACTTTTAGTTTTATTAATTTTGTCACTACTATTATTTCCTAGATTCACTTAGGAAATAGGAGCACACACAATTATTTTCATTTTTCTATAGTGGTTATCCATGGAGGTCAAAAGACCAAAATAGGGGCTTGACCTGAAGGCAAGCTCCCAAGCAGTCCCAACTATTTTTCTTGGTTTGTATTGTTTGCTGGTTTAAGGAAGGAATCAAATGCATTAGATCTTGTTGATCTCTTCCTCTTTTCCTTCTTTATCATTCATTCCTTTATCATTAGTTCATTTAATGCATTTACTTGTTGATTTGGTGCTCTATTGTACTACTAGGTGCTCATTCTAGTAATGTATGTAAACTGAATGAGATATCAAACCTGGACTTGACATTTCAGTACAAACTTTTGGTGTTTTTCTGCCATATAGATGACAACACGATGCATAGACATTCTCATGACGTGCTGGCATCCTAAGCTGCGACTCTCTCCCTTCGGTGCTAGGTTCCTCTTTATGTCCTATTTTATGTTCTAGAATTATTTATGTGAGCTTGCTCTTAGATATTCAAAAATCACAATTTCTTTACTATGCCTTAGTGTTCTTGCTTATCAAAAGTTGTTAATTTCTAAGTTAGAGCAAAGTAGAATCTAACTGGAGTTATTATGTTCTTCCTGATTATATAGAAGTAGAATACTCTTCTTTGAAGCTAGTTAGATTCTCATGTAATTGGAGAAATTTTCTTCTAGTTAGATTACATTGTTTAATCTTTTGTAAAATCTAATTTTTTTACATTACAGTTACCACCCTAATTGGAAACTTGAACTTGTGCTAGGTGAGCAACCTCCAAGTTTCTCAAAAAACTTGTTGCTCTACTATTCCATTTCTCATAACATGAATGTCATTCTTAGGTTGCTCAATATATTCATTTACTTCAAGCCAATAATCTTCATATTCATATTTAGTTTCATAAAGACACTCATTTTCTTCAAAAATTTCAACCTTCTTTAGTCTACAAAATTTTGTATTACTAGCTCGCAAGTTCTTTGTCTTAAGTGATAAGGAGAAGATGTGGATTGGTAATTTAATCTAGGTCTAAACTCTAGGTCAATCCTAGCATTCTCATCCATACTTCTATTTCTTTTATTAATTGGATTCTTAAAATGTGGCCATGAGTTTCAATTTTATTTGTATATTTAATCATTTTAGAAATGGACTTGTTGGGTCACAAAATTGCAGCTCCACAAAATGGACTTGTTGGGTCACAAAAGGACAAGGATTTGTCTTCAAGAAGATAGAACATGGGCTCATGAATAGATCATGGATGATTCAAACCAACTATTGTGAGTGGGTAAACTCATCTTCAAATTTAGGATTTGTGAGGCCAAGGGGGTGTTCCCTAAGGTCTCAATAATAGGACGATTAAAGAGAAACAAATGATAAGACTCTAGACCCTTAAGTAGCCATACCCAAAATGCTATGAACCCCAATATTTCTTGCTAAGTTCATGTCAACATTGAATACATACAAACCTACAAGACCTCTAATAAGTAAATGATAACTCACTCTTACCATGCATCAAAAGATATTAATTGTATTATTCCCTAGAAAATGACTCCACTTAACATTTCATACACATGGAAGAGGAGGAACACATTAGTATGACCCACAAAAGATCTATCAGTTTCAAGACAACATATAGTGTATGATGATTTCAATCACTAGGTCATGCCAACATAGTGAAACCTAAACTACTCCTATAGATAATAAGAGAAGATTAAATAAAGATGTTTTGCCTCTCACCAGTTAGTCTGGTATCTACTCCATTGGGAAATAGAGTCACAAATAGGAAATAGGATGAAGACATGCCTACAAATTAGAATTAGAACAAATCTTACACATGCATATAAACTCACAAAATAAGGAAACCTGCAAATGAATTTTCTTAGTTATCTTGAACAAATCAACAATGTCCCACATGTAGCAAAGAGAGACCATTACAAAATAATTTGGGATGAATAATATTGCTACAACATTAATCTACACTTTGTTACACTAGGCCAACAAATGTGGCAAGAGAGAACCAACAACTAGGTTCAAAGAGACATTCACTTACAGGAAAAACCCTACTAAACTACCTCTCCCCCTAATTTACAAACATATTTCATCACTTACAGAGATGGATGTTCATCATTTAATGCCCTAAACAACTTTGAGACACTCACAGTCCAAAAAATTGGTTCAATGACCAACCCTTATTACAAATTGTATTCTTATATTTATAGCATTTTGAATACATGCACTCTAGCAACACATCAAGGTTCGGGTAATTTGACTATTGGTCAAAGCAACAAATGCATCAACACATCCACAAGTGCAATGAAATCATCCTTGGGTCTGATGCTTGATGACTCAAGACAACTCGAACATATTTCTTGCACTCAGAAAATAGCCTAGGACTTATCTATAGATGTGTAGTGGATATGGCTTGTGTTTATGGTGTTGAGGTGCTCATACCCATTTTCAAATTCATCACATGGATTTTCATGTGGATCTACACCTTTGATGGCTCAATGTTGGTTTGGTGGGATTTTAGGGAGTGTACATGTTCATCATTCAATCCTGGTCACTAATGGTACCTCTGAAAGTGAAGGAGTAGGTAGTGTTCCCAACTTGACCATTGGAGTCTCTCATCTCCTCATGCATAAATAATATGCTTTGAGGTATAAAATACCTTGGAAGTCTAGCAAACAGGGTTTTAGGAAACTATGTGCTAGGATGCCAAAGAGAATTGAGAGCTAGGGATTGGGGAATTTGCATACAAGATGGACGAGGAGGAAGAAATCTATGAACCCAAAGAAATGGAATGAAGGAATGGTAGGATTTAGGGTTTGGTCTTACTGCATGCTAATTTTATTTTGGGAAAGGAGATATTAGGAATCCTAAGAGTTTGAAGAGGGGAGGAAGTGAAAGGAGCAGGGATCAGGGAATAGGAATGTCTGATACAAAAGGAAGAGGATGTGGGTTGGGGTACACAATGCCTCACACCTCTTAGGTATGATGATAAGGAGAAGATTGAAAGTCTATGACCAAAGAGAAATGGGTCAAGGATCAGGAATGTGCGGTGCTCAATGCTAGAAGGAAATACAACAAAGGAAAGAGGGCTTGGAAACTTTTTAGGGTTTAAGGATTGGACTTACCATATACAAGATGCACTTTGGGGAGGATGGGATGAAGAAGTTCAAAAACCTACAAAATAAGGGAGAGAGAAAGGGGATTAAGGATAAGTAATATATGATACTAGAAGAAAAGGAAGTAGGATTAGAGAGAGAAGAACTCTAATACCACTAATGTGTAGAAAAGGGCAAAGGAAAGGGGAATGCTAGACTTAGGGTAGACAACTAAGAGGGGGGGTGAATCAGTTGTCCAAAACTTTCTTCCAAATCAAATACTTAACTCCACACAAGTATAATAGTAAATCAATCATGAAAGCATAATGCAACAAGTTAAGAGCAGATACACATTAACACACATAACACCAAGATTTTTGACGTGGAAAACCCAGTTAAGGGAAAAACCACGGGGTGATTAACCCAAGATAATATTCTCTGTTAGAAGAATAGAAAGAACAAAATGGCACATGCCAATTAGGGCTCACTGCCCGAGCGTACTGCTCACAAGAGGCTCACTGCCTACAAGAGACACATTGTTTACAAAAGAATAAGTATCACATACTTGAACTGGTAAATAGCATCTTCACCATGCTTGAGTCAGTTCTATTTAAGCCCAAACCTTCTGCTCTGCCTTTCGCTCTTTTCCTCGCTACCACACACTCATCTCCACAAGTCCACTTCTGAAATGACTTTGCAATCCCTTATTTATACATGACATCAACTTAGGAACAAACATCTAAGTCAGAAAACATCCACAAAGACACCCGCAAGATGTATAATTCATCTGGTCGGCCAGTCACAGAAAGAACACCATCATCCGGAAGTTATTCTTCATTTTTGAGACCCCAATTCTAATGCGGACCATAAACACAAACTGAGCACGATCCAAGGACCTCCACAAACTTGCTTGAAACACCAAGAACATCCGCACTTCCTCTACTTACTAAAATCCTTCTCTCCTTCATCTGGAACCTCAAGAACATAGTCTAGCATTACTGTCACAAAGGAATAGATACTTGCGGACCTTCAAACCATGAACCAAATGAGTTGACACACCACACAGACTTCCCCAACACTTCCTCAAATCCGCAGAATGGGATAATGCATTACTGGACCTCACTGCACCTATCTGTGTCACTCTGTCACCTTTGGACACCTGCCAGAGCCGGTTCTACTTGAGTGACCATAACTTCTTCAGATCTTCATGTGGACCTCTGAAAACTTGACTGGGGCATCTCAAGACTTATATCTACAAACCCTTTAAACCGCATCCTCTGATACTCAACCTATCTTGGACTTTTACCTTGTTGTCATCACTGTTCTTCATTGTTCCTAATTGAGACTAATTTTCTCAATATCCTCAGCACACAGCTCATCCAATCCTTCTCATTAATGCAACATGAGTATGTTGACATCAATGACAACACTGGTTAAACCCATACTTGCAACAGGGAAATCATCAGGGATTGGGGATTGGGGTACATGATATTGCATGATTTAGAATCATGATGGTAAAAGGAAACCTAAAATTTTGGGCCCAAAAATAGAAGAGGTAGGTGAGAAGCAAGGTTTTATGGAAGAAGGGAAATGGATACTAGGTAAACAAGTAAGACAAAGCTCAAAAGTTTGAGATAGACAAGGGACTTAGGAAAAAATAGAAGCATGGGGTTTAGGGAAGTGGGAGAATGACATCCTGGGAAGACAAAGACTAAAATCCTATGAAGGAGAAAGAAGTCACAGAGGCACATGGAATTAGGAAAGAAGGGAACTTAATAACAAGCCACTTGGGTAATGAGAAGTCTAGTAACTTGAAATACGCAAAGGAATTAGAGGAAATGCAAAAAGACTAGGGTTTCAAGGAATGGAGGGAAAGCATGTACGTAGAGAGAAACCTAAAATCCTAACAAAGACTAGAAACCAATATTAACACTCTTGTACTTAGGAATTTTTTGGATTTTTACAACTTGGGTACATGATTGAAGTATAGGGAGAAACAAAGCATTACACTGAGCACACATTTTAGCAAGGGGGCCACTAAATATTTCTTAGATCAGTGATAAATAATGGGCAAAAGTAGGGCTAGGAAATAAAGGGTGTGCTAGACTTAAATAAATTTTCACTTGTTAGATTGGATCTCAATTGGACCTACCTGAGAAATACCCTACATATATTACATGTTATTTCCTTTATCATGTACCTTCTTCAAATTCATTTGTGTAATAAATAGATGGTCTACCCATGTCCTTTACTCTCCATGTAATGTTCTATCTTTGTTCGTGCTATGGTGCTAGCTTCAAATGTAGATTATTTTTGAAGATTGAGATTTGACCGTCCATCTTCAAATTTTCATCAAGATATGCTTTCTTTACTAGATTTGTCCGTAGAGTTGTCACTCTACTATAGAGGAGAACAAAAATTGTTCAAAATTAAATCATCACAAAGAATATGCAAAGTTAGCCTTGTTAGCACTCTTAAAGGTAAAATCAAGACAAAGTAATCCATGCTTTAACAATTTATCCTTGTTCAAGAACAATTCCTATAAATATTTAAAGATTTATGAAGTTCACAATTGTTCTATGGAAAATTTTGCATAGATATACAAGGTTAGGCATGCAATCCTTAAATTCTTAACTAAACTCAAGAATAATATGCAACGAGTCCATAAAACCATAAATAAAAGTATTTCTAAACACAACATCTACAAATATTTTCATACACCATCTACTTGAATAAGAATTAGTAGAAATCTTGTAAAGTTTAGAGTCAAAGTTTGTCAATTGCACAAAGCATGACTCAAATAAACAAATGAAGGACAAATGTATGTAAATAAAACAAAGATCCTTTGTTATTGATGAAGAAAGGATAGTGGAGAGATTTCTTAGTCATAATTTATTTGACACTTTAAAGAGTTCAAAAAAACTTTCAATATCAATAGCAATTATAGAGAGTCATAAAGGTATGTTAAATATGGTATTAAGATTCATTGTCCCCAACAATAGTGTAATTTGTTGGTGGTTTATTTAGAGTTCAACATTTCTAAGAAGCTCATTGAAGAATTTACTCTAAACCCTAGGGATTTATTTGGTTATTTTTAAGGGCAATATGAGTTTCTATTATCAAAAGGATAGCTAGATAGACCAAACAATGAGAGAGGACTCCTCTCTCTTGTACTTTGAGCTCTTCTAGGCTCAAGAGGTCAATCTTATGGATATCTCAATAATTTGTATAAATATTGATAGATAAATCATTGCAAATGATTGTATGAGCATTTGAGGATCAAATAATTTTGATTAGTTCATCTAAAAGTATCCAATATTGAACTAGGCCCTTGAGACACAATGTTGAACCTAATTTAACTCACTAATCCACATTGTGTTAGATTAGTATTCACGAGATTAATCCATAGTTTCAAATAGATCTAATTAACTATGGCTTTGTATTGCAGAGCCTATGTCCTTAATTTCCTTCCTATTCTAAATGATTCAATCATTATTAGTAATCCACTCCTAGTTAAAAAATCCCACACATTGAGTCAAAAAAATTGACATGCAGTCCTTGAATAAATACTAATTGATCTTTAATGCAAATGTAACAAATGTGCACCTAGAAATTTACCAAATTCCTTGAAATGCTTAATAGAAAATGGAGACAAAATGAATCATGAGAATAGAAGCTAGTCTTATATTGATTCACTAAAGAAAATATACAATTGCTTATACAATGAATTTGCTCAAAACATGGATTTGTTGTAGCTCACCCATGGTTTTTGTATGTTTCTCGCATAATTAGATTTTTTTGAGTTTCCAATCGTTTATTACAGAGCTAATAACTTCTTATATATATAGTAAAAGGGTAATGCTCATCCCATTTGGGTGATTGACAATTGTCTAGTTACTATACAATCTTATAATATGGTTAGCACTTCAAAAGTGTCAATTAGGTCTAAATTCTCAAAAGGTTGGGAACCAATTTGATGTTCGGCATGTGCCAAAGAAGACAAATGTCTTGAGGAGGTCAACAACCCCATCATGTTGCAATGCATATTACATATTAAAGAAGGTAATTTTAGACTATTCCTTGGAAACCCTACCTCAGGTGTTAACCCATTATGTTTTGTTAATATGTCAAGCACATATGTCAACATGAAGAAGAAGAGTCTTTAAAAGGCCACTTATTCTTTCATATACAAGATTGATTGCCTTATGAATACCACCTTCTCTTTGAGTTGCCTTTGCCACCATATCAAACAATTCACCACAATGCTTTGGAGAAAGACAACTTCAATTGACTTAGACCTTACATATTTCCAAATATTTTGTCTTCTCCCATGTTGTTTGTCTCTCTCATAAAGAAAACAACATTAGTTGAGACTTGGCATAAGTGTTGGTTGATCCATGGCACATCCCTTTTGCCTCTCTCAAGACTTAAGTATTAATACTTGAAGATTCCTCTTCTTTGAGCTCCATTATACCTTGAGTTCTTTCTCATAGTAGATTTGGATGAGTGATAACCAAACGTGCTCTCACTACAATATGTTAAAGAATAAAGGCCCTATCTCATTATATAGTATAGCCATCTCTATGAAAAAAAAAATTGTTTGTCATGTGACTTTCCCTCTAGCTACTACGTGTGGTTAAATCACTTTTGCATCATGCTGCTTTTCAAACTAATAATGCATGATCACCCTTGTACTACCTTCAAAAATTTCCATGTGTGGTCACCTCAGTTATTTATTTTCTACCCTTTCAAATTGACCTTTTATTAATTCCTTTATAAGACAAGTGTAGGAAGGTACAACATACCACATGGTTTCATCTTATTGAATATGACCCATGAATATAGAAAGATTAAAAAATAATGAAGAATAATACTATTCAATATCTATTTACAAACCTATTATGCCATTCCTCCCACTCTTCATCCCTAGGCCAATTTGAATAAATTCTTGCTTCTTTTCTCATAATGACTTCAAATCTAGCATCCAACATGACTTTTTTCTCTTTGATAAAATTTTTCATTCTTATTTCCAAAGATATAACTTTGTCAATTTGATGACTAAATAGGACATCATCAACTTTTTCATCTACAAGGAGTGGACCAACCAAAAAAAGAACTAGAATCGTGAAGTCCTCTTTCCAAAATGCCTTGATCTTCCTTGCTCCACCAACCTCCATAATTCTAGGTATACCATAATCAACATGTCGATATATTCTTGCATTTTCTCTTTTCATTAAATGTTTTTAACTTGTCCATGAAAGCAATAGTATCATGTCATAGTTCAATCCCCTCATACATGGCTATAATTTCTTGAGTGCTCCCCTTGGATTTATTTAATTAGTAGTCTTATAGATATCTCTCATCGATAAGACATGTGGGAGCCATCTAACATTAATTTCAATCAATTCAAGCTCAAATCTCTCCCTTTAGCTTGATGTTACAATGATGTCTTCATAGCATTTCCACGGGTCATCAACCATTCTCATTAAGTTTTGTGCCCTATCTTTAAAAAAACCTTTTACCAATTCCTCTATGTTTCTCTGAGCCTCCTTGATGATCTCCATTTTATTCTCCTTTGCCCTCTCCAAATGCCTCTTTAGTCTATTTATCATTGGAACCACCAAATCATCATGTAACAACTCTGCACTAAGAGTAATAATATCACATTGTAATGAATAAGGAGGTAATGAAGTATCAATTACATCTATATGATAGACAATTGTATTAATATCATATTATGATATGCCATCATGTAGTGGGATATTAGCTATAATAACATCAAGAGCATGATGAGATGTAGAAGGATAATCATCACAAAACATACTATCATGGATCATGTAGACACATGAGGCAAAGTCTCTCAGAATAAAAGGAAACATAGTGACAAAAGTCCATGAAAGACAATAATGTAGATATACATGAAAACACCATGTTCATGGAACAAAGAGTATCATTAATATAAAATAAAGATGCCATGTCATCAAGGATTGGAGGATAGTAAGTAATTGTAGAGTATAAGACTCTACATTTTGTATCAATGCATCAGCGGGTTACAGCAGGTTACAGTTTTGTGTCTGTGAATGTTTCTGAGAATGGCCGCAAGGGTTTCATTTTGTGGTAGCTGCAGAATCTGCCAAGTGTCGAGCCCCCGTTTCAAGCCGCACTCTTGCTTCTAAGTCATAACTTTAACGTGAAATGTGCCACGTAGCGAAAATGTTTCAATATTGTTTCTAAGTTACAACCCCGCGGAAAGCACCACGTGTCATCAGTCGAGGCACTCCCTAAATGTTTCAGTGTGAGCATGGAAGGTGCCATGTGTCTTTTTGTGGTAGCCGCAGAACTCGCCAAGTGTTAGCTTCTGCGTGCTTGTTTCTATATCTTTTGATGCTAAGTTAAGGACGGAGGTGGGCCCCAGTGTTAGGTATCAGTGATGCGGAGAGCGCCACGTGTTGGACGCAGCTCCAAAGATAAAGGTTTTGTCCCTTTCTCTGGTGATATTAAATGTTTCTCAAATGATGTGGAGCCCGACATGTGTCAACCTCTGCGTGAGTCTCAAAAGGTTTCTAATGTTTCACGAAGGAGTGCAAGAAGCCGCCATGTACCAGTTAGTAGTTGTTGCGGAAGTTGCCACCTGTCCCTTTTGAAAGCTAATAAGCGGAGGGTTGTGGGTCCCATTTCTTAACTATGTCTTAAAGCTTCAATGCTATGGATCGTGACAGTTGTAACAAGTGGAGTTCCCCTGAATACAAAGATAGTAAATTATCAATGCTGCGGATAAAGATACGTATTGTTTCTAGTTGTTGTGGAAGCCGCCAAGTGTCGCTTTCCTGTTTCTTCCCGAGAGATGATAGAGTTTCAGTTTATGTGCGCGGACGCTGCCATCTGTCATAGAGTTTTATTGTTTCAAGAGCGCGGAAGCCACCAAGTGTCTATTCCTTATAATAGGAGGTATGCCACATATGTTTTGTCACAGCCAATGGGCTTGCAGAGGGAGTAACTGTCGCAGATTTGAAAGATCTTTTAACTTTCAGAGACTTCCAGTTATCTCCAGTTCGGTTGGGCCGTTGGGATTCGATTGTTGTAGGCAATCTAGGGTTGATTTTGGGCTATAAATATGTGACATTTGTAATGAATAAAAAGTGGAAGTTAGAATTCTAGTTTTGGATAGAGAAATTCATACTGTTTTTAGAGATAGCTTTCTGTCAAAGATTTAAGAGAGAAGTTTGAGACTTTTGCTGTGACCAGTGAATATCATTTGCCTTTATTTTGTTATATTTGATTCAGAAAGTGGATGTAACTGTGCATGTATATGTGCCTCTTATGTTGCTAGAAAATTAATGAGAAACACTGAGTTCTGTGCCTTGGTTGATATTTTTTGTGTCATTGCAGATTGTCTGGTTGTGAGCCTTTGATTTTATTCATTTCATCTGTTTATGTTAATCATGTAGTATCTACTCTTTAATGTGACTGAATCTTGATGATAGTTTCACTGTGCTTAGTAGAGAGAAACACTTTATTTAGGCGCATCACCATAGATAGATTTGTTTTCATTGTATCTGTAATTCTGTTAGTTTCTACCCTTTTCCCCAAAACCCATTTGAGGTAAAGAAGAGCCAGCTTCTTTAAAATCTGGAGGTTGTTTCAGGTAGCAAGTCCCACATTCCTGAAACTTCCCATGTTGGTGTTGAAACCTGCACAATTTTACACATCAACAGTTTTTGGCACGCCCGGTGGGACCATTTCTTGAAGTTTCTATCAAGATTGTATGAGCCAAGAAGCTACGGGGAGTCAGAGCTATGGACCTATAACAAGAGCTCAATCTACTGCTAGACCAGGCATTCTTTTGCCACTGCTGGTAGCTAATCCAAGGAGAAGAGTTAATCAGTTTGCAGCAGCACCAAGAGTAAATATGGGAGCACCTATATCCCCAAAAAATTATGCAAATTGGAACACTGGCAGCCCTCTGATTCTCCTAATACCACCAGCCACTTGGAATGCTATTGAAGCTAATGCTCTGAAGGCTCTGTCCAAATTCAGTGGGGAAGATTTCAAGACACCTGAAGAGCATCTACAAGATGTATCTGATGTATGTGCAGTACATGTTATCACTCAACAGAATGTGGCTATAAGACTGTTGGCAGCTTCTTTCAAAGGGAAGGCTCTGGACTGGTATAGATCTTTAACCCCAAACACAATATCTACATGGGATCAACTTGGTGATGCCTTCTTTGAAAGATTTAAAGAAAAGGGTGATAAATCTTCTTTGCTGCAACAATTGATCACTATCAAAAGGGCACCTCAAGAGGCAATGATTGATTTCAACTCAAGATTTCAAAAGACTTGGGAAAGGATTTCTGCTACAGCAAGACCATTACCAGGTATGGCTATTATGTTTTACCTTAAAGCTTTAAACTCAGATATATCAGTGATGATCCAGTCCCTTAGAGGTCAGACACTACCAGAAGCTTATGAGTTGGCAGTAAAGGCTGAAAATAACTTAATAGTTGCTGGAAAGTTGCCCCCAAGGCTTCCTATGCCCATGTTCCCAGATATTACCTTACCTTTGCCTCAAGAAGTTCTTAATCCTACAATCCCACCTGTGTCTATGTATTCATTTCCTCAACAATCTGCCAAGACAACCACCCCTGTTCAATCATCTGAAATGGATGATGTCAAGAACATTTTAAGGACCTTCTCGAATGAGATAATTAATCTAAAGAGGCAACAAAATCCTTATCCAAAGCCTCCTTATCAAGGTTACCAAGGAAATAGACCTCCCTTTCAGCCAAATCAATATCAAGGCCCTCAAAGGCAAGCTAATCCTTAGCCATCAAACCAATTAGTCATAGTCCCTACACCTTTATTGATTGTCCCTCCTAATCCCAACAGGGAAATGGTTCTAGGACAAAATAATTTTGTAGATGGCACAAATGCATGGTGTTTTCCTTGTAACAATGCTCATATGCCCAGAGACTGCCGCAGAAGAAATTTACAGCAAAAGATAGCCTAACAGAGAGGATTAGAAGGACAATTTACAACTTCTAACACTCCACAATATCAATCTCCTGGTGTACAAATTGCAGTCCTGGTGGCCCAAATACAAGGAATGTCCTTACAACAGGAAGAGGAAATAGCCCCTGAGCATGCTTTATTTTCATGGATTGAAGATGAAGATTCAGTGTTCTTGAACGAAGCATCTACTTCCAAGAAGCCATTGGTGCAGTCAGATTACTATACCAGAGCAAAAAGGAGAATGATGGAACAGCCTGAAGTCACTAATAATGAGATCATGGGAAATCCTCCTTTTCAAAGTCATAAGAACACAGTCTCTAGACAAGAAATGTCCCAACCTGTGCAGAATCAAGAAGCCTTAGGGCAAGTTCTAGAAAATCCAAGGTACCCTTATTATCCAAAGACCCAAGCATTAGGACCTGTGAATGTGGTGGATCAGCTAAAAAGAACTCCAGTGCATGTATCAATCTGGGACATGCTAGCTATTCCTGAGTAGAAGACACTGTTGCAAGAGGCTCTGCAAGGCCAAGAAATTCCTAAACAGACTGGTGCTAAAGGAGGATCTGCTGATAAAGAAAAGCTGCAGCTCAAAGATATTGTACCTTTGCAGACAACAGCGTTGTTGAATGGTGCACCTGAGGTAGGTAAACCTAAACCAGATCCCTTTTACTTAACTCTAATAGTTGGGAAGAAATTACTGCATAATGCAATGATAGACTCTGGGGCTAGTACTACAGTAATGCCAAAGCAAATAGCAGATGCTTTGAAGATAAAATATGAACCACTTACAAGAGGAGTTATGCAGTTGGATGGGAAATCTGTGCAAACAATAGGGACAATTAAACAACTCCCATTGCAATTATATACTTGCCCCAATATAATTGTAAACTAGGATGTGGTAGTCATAGATATTCCCCCTGTATTTTGTCTATGTTTATCCAGAGATTTCACAGCTAAGATAGGAGGTTACATGTCACTAGATTGGTCACCCTCATTTTGAGAACCAAATATGGGACAAAGATGAAAATACTATCTGAGCCATTATCAAAAGACCATATCACAAATGAACCAACCCCAAAATTAGAAGCAGCCCATGCTATACTAAATAAAGAGGAGAGAATCTTTATTGAAGAGTTAGGTGATTGGACTGAGCATGACCAACAGGAAGAAGAGAATAATCAGTTGTTGACTGTGATGCAAAGTGATCCCTATGGAAATTATGACTCTACAGGCCTAGGCACTTATTTCATATTTGAAGAAGACCAAGAGATCCCTAATGTTTTAAGGGAAGAGCCTAATCAGACTCAAAAATCTGAAAAAAGACTCAGAAATCTGGACTCTAAGTTTTGATGGGGCTAGAAGTAAAAATGGAGCTGGAGCAGGAGTTTGCCTTATTGCCCCAAATGGTGAGAAAATTTTAAGAGCTATTCGCTTTCAGTTTGCCTGTACCAATAATGATGATGAGTATGAATCCTTGGTGCATGGACTCATGTTGGCAAAGAAAAAGGGAGTTATGAATCTGATAGTAAGAGGAGATTCAAAACTAGTGGTGAAGCAAATCAGAGAAAAGGCAGTAGCCAAAAATGTAAGAATGAGATCCTATAGGCACAGAATTTGGGACCTAATAGAGGGTTTTGAAGCTTTCAATATTGAAGTAGTTCCTAGAGCCCAAAATTCTGAGGTAGATAGAATGGCACAGATTGGTTCACAATCTGATCCAGCAACTGATCTACTAGTCAACAATGAATCAGTCAAAGTTATAGTGAGGCCAACTATCCCAGACAATGACCAAAATTGGCAAGTTTTTGAAAATAATTTTCAAGTACTTTCATTTTTGCAACAGTTAGGAGAATTTGCTGATCAGTTGCAACCTAAAATTGAAGAAGCATATGGTGACCAAATTATTCAACTGAAGTCAAATAAGCTTCCTAAAGGACTTATTACCTTAGAAAACCTATTTGACCCAGAAGATGTAAGCCTGGAGAAGAAGAGGTTTCAAGCAAATAAAGAAGATTATTCTGAAATCCAAGTTAGTGAAGGAAGAAAATTGAAGATTGGCAATTCTACAACCCAGCAAGAAAAGGAAAGATTGATTGATTTATGTGAAAGATATGCCTAGACCTATGAAGACCTCCATGGCTATAATAGAGACATTATTCAGCACACCATAGAGCTGACTGAAGGATCTAAACCAGTCAGACAGAAGCAAAGGCTAGTGAATCCTAGAATTGAACCTCTAATGGTGGATGAGTTGCAAAAGCTCTTAGAATCAAAGATTATTTTTCCAATCAAGCACTCAACCTGGGTATCAAACCTAGTGCCAGTAAGAAAAAAGAATGGTGACATAAGACTCTGTGTAGATTTCAGGGATCTGAACAGAGCATCTTTGAAAGATCATTATCCCCTGCCCTCTATGGAACAAATTTTACAGACTGTGGCCGGATCAGAGAGATTTTCCCTGCTGGATGGCTTCTCTGGATACAATCATATTTGGTTAGCTGATGAAGACCAGCATAAGACTGCATTTACTACAAAATGGGGAACATTTGCATAAGCTAAAATGCCTTTTGGTTTTCAAATGCTGGAGCTACTTTTTAGAGAGCCATGGATGTAGCATTTGGGGAACTTATAAACCAAATCATCTTGATTTATCTAGATGACCTCACTATTTTCTCTAAAAATGTTGTAGATCATTTTGACCATTTAGAGGTTGTTTTTAAGAAATGCCAAGAGTTTGGAATATCCCTAAATCCCAAGAAGTGTATCTCTGCAGTACCTCAGGGTAAATTGTTAGGGCATATAGTGTCAAAGGAAGGAGTCTCTATTGATCCAGAAAGAGTCACTGCCATAATGAATCTATCTCTGCCAGTCAATAAGAAAATAGTTCAGTCATTCTTGGGGAAGGTCAACATTGTCAGCCGGTTCATATCTAACTTTGCAGGTCTAATTAGACTTATGACATTATTGCTAAAGAAAGACCTGGTTTTCAAATGGACTGCAGAGGGGAGACAGGCTTTTGAAGAAATCAAAAGAGCCATTTTGACAACCCCATTACTCAGAAACCCAGACTTCTCTAAGTCTTTCATAATGTATGTGTATGGAGGAGAATTCAATGTTGCTATTGTTTTAACTCAGAAAGACGATCAGCAAGAAGGAGAGTACCCAATAGCCTTTTTCTCTAGGACTCTCAGGGACTATGAGGCTAGATACAATTTTATGGAGAAACAGGCATATGCCATGATAAAAGCTCTTAAGAAATTCAAACATTTGGTCTCAAGGAATAAGATTCTGATATTAGTGGCCCATCCTGGTGTAAGAGAATACATTATGGAGGGTGAGATCACTAAGAAAAGAGCCAACTAGATAACAAAGATCCTTGAATATGATGTGGAGGTTAGACCCACTAAGTTAGTAAGGGGCAAAGGATTGTGCCAATATATGGCTCAGGACATGGAGAGAATGATGACACAAGAAACAGAAAGTGAAAATGTATTAAAAATACAAGAGGTTGATCAAGATTCTTGGGTCACAAACAGGATACAATTTATGAAGCATGGGATTTTCCCAAATGAGCTCTCCCATGACAAGAGAAGGTATTACAGGCAGCAAGGGGCCCACTTTGTACTAATTGACCATGTTCTATTCAAAAGAAATGCTGATGGTATACTCTTGAGATGCATAGAGAAGGATGAAGCTCAAAGAAGACTACGTGAACTGCACCATGGAGTCTCAGGTGGACACTTCTCAGCAAGGACCATAGCAATCAAAGTGACTCAAGCAAGATACTTCTGGCCCACTCTATTCACGGATTGCTATCAACTAGTTAAAGAATGCCAGGCCTGTCAATTTTATACAGGAAAGAGAAGAAATGCAGTAATGCCTCTAAGCCCCATAATTGTGGATGAACCCTTTGCCCAATGGGGTCTAGATTTTATTGGAATGATCAATCCGACGTCAAGTATGGGACACAAATGGATCCTAACTGCCACTGATTACTTCACCAGATGGAGTGAAGCAGTACCACTCAAGGAAGCAAATATTAGATTTTCTAGAAGGCATCACTGCTCGTTTTGGTCCTCCTCGTACCATAATATCAGATAATGCTAAGGTCTTTTTGGGAACAAAAATATCTAAGTTTGCATTAAGGTATGGAATTTATTTGAAGACTTCTATGAATTATTACCCTCAGGGTAATGGTCTGGCAGAGTCTACTAACAAGAACCTAATCAGACTCATTAAGAGGATAGGGACAAATCATCACAGAGAGTGGCACACACTACTTAATACAGCACTGTGGGTTGACAGGATCACACCTAAGCAAGTGACAAAGAAGTCTCCATATGAATTAGTTTATGGTAAGCCAGCAGTAATGCCACTGAGCTTAGAAATCCCCGCTTTGCAATTTTTGAAACAAATAGAGATTGAAGAGAATGGTCCCATGCAAGTCAGACTTGCTGCACTGCTGGAAGTACAAGAGAAAAGGGAAAAAGCACATGAGTCACTGATGAAACACCAGAAAATAGTCAAGGACTATCTTGATAAGAAGACTTCAAATCCCCATTTTGAGGTTGGCTCAATAGTGTTGAAATGGGATGAGAGAGCTGCCAAGCCGAGCCGACACAGCAAATTTGAATCACTGTGGACTGGTCCTTACAAAATCCGTTCTTGTAAGCAATGAAATTCTTTTGAGCTTGAAACAATGGAAGGTGAACCTGAAGAGATTCCTGTGAATGGGATCTATCTGAAGCATTTTAATTAAGTCGTGTCTCTTATGTACTATAGTTAGTTAGTTTCCCTTTCTTGCTTTCCTTTTTCCCCCGCTTTCCTTTTCAATAAGTGTTCTATGAACACGTGTCATCAGCACAAGCCCCTTTCTCTTTTTGAAAATCTCGCATTCATTAAGGTTGTCTCCAATCCCCAAAATTCCTGAAAGTACACACTTTTGCAGCCACTCTCATAATGTTTCTGACACTCCTTTCCACGCGGATTTGGAAAGATACACTAACGGTTTCTTGGTGTTAATGTCATTTATAAGACATGATATGTCATTAAAGCCCCATTAATAAGAGGTAAATCTGAAAATGTGGCTCCCATTTGCATCCAACTCTCCGCTGTGAAATCACTGTTTCTTGCAATTCCCATCCCTAACACATGCTTCCTAGCTAAGTGTCACTTCTATTACGCAGTTTCTATTTTTGTTGTGTCAAAACTTCCCACATTTTCCATGTAGATACAGATATGGCCGAAGCACAGTCTTCACAGGAGGGACTCAAAATTTACGAATCAATCGACAGGCTTCTAAGCAGTAAGTCATACGCCTCAGCGTCTGCGTAGCCAAGAGAAACTATCCGAGAATGAGCGTTCCCGAGGTAAGGTATTCTGTCAACCCAGAGAAGGTTAAGGATTTCGTAGATGGTATCTTTGACCCAACCCTTCAAAAACCTACCAAGACTCTTTGAGAAGGGGCACATCAGAGATGCATTCAAAAGGCAAAAGGTGGACAATTTGAAACTTTTGGAATGAGGATTTGGACCTCACAGTTGGCACAGTTCATGGTTCCAAATGTGCACCTATGTCCTGACCTAATTGATATATGCATAGAGCTATTTCATGCGCCCTCAAGCACCATACAATAGGGTCCCTTTATAGTTTAAATTACACCCAAAGCCATAAGAGACATGTTGGCCCTGTATCATGATCGAACGGCCGCATTCCCCACTATTGCTAAAATGCAAAAGACATGGTCAAATGTCAATAACCAGATTAGGTTCCTTAACTTAGAGTTGCAGTTGGCAGAGGAGAACACACAGATGCCCACGCTACCTACAAGAAGGGAACAATTCAGCCAGGCCAGTCAAGAGGCACTGTCAATGATATCTTTCATTTTTGGGATGAAGGAAGATAACACAGTCTACAACTGGCAAATTGCCATCCTTTTCAGATTGAAGACTGTTGACAAGTCACAGGAATACCGGTTGGACTTTTCAGAACAAATTGTCTACTCCATGGCCGATCAACTCATAAATTTTAAATCCAAAGGAGTTTTTAGGTACTCTGCTTATCTGTTTCACTTAATGTTATATTAGAATCATATTTTTTTTGCACAAAATATGCAATTGAACATGTATGACCCAAATTTTGGGCAAAATAGAACTATTCCTATGTCTGCATGGACACATGTGCTATCTGAGACATCAGACGCTTATGAGTTATGGGAACTTTTTGTTGCCCCTACCTTTTGCCATTTGAGCCCTGAGCCTGTAGAACATAGGTTGACACAGAGCATTAGGGGTTTCATGACCAATTACCCAATCCCATGTGATTATTTCTTTGGGGCCCAAAATACTATCATTAGGGTCCATGGCTTCAATGGGGAACCTATGCTGCTACCTAAAGTTTTGACCCCTAGGGTAGCATTTCTAGAAGTAACCCGACAAGTGTCTGTGGTTGATAATGAGTTCGACACCAAGAGGAAGAAGAAGAAAATGTATGATATCCCATGGGTCAGAAAGAACATGGCCCTAGAAGTCAGAGACGCTGAACACCTATTGCTACGAAAGTTAGTTGTCTTGGGATTCTTTATCATTGAAGACAAATGGAGGTATGACCCAAACAGTTTTATAGCCTCCTGGGTTAGAAGCAACAAGGTCAGGGCCAAAATAGTACATCAGGGTCGGCCTTTTTGGGAGGATAGAAGAAACCCTAAGGAAGATACCCCAGACCTGTATGTGGAACTAGCAGACTTGCCCTTTGAGGGGCCCAGGCCATGGGAGACCTTTTATGTTAAACAGAAGGCTTTTGACCCTAAGATCAGAATGACCACCAGTCTAAGAAGGGCATTGAAAAACAAAGAATGGAAGCTAGAGAAGATTGAGGCATATTGGAAGTATAGGCAGGAAATCTCAGAGATCACCCATTCATTCAGAAATGTTGATACTGATGAAAAATGGGAGTCTATCTAGGATGAGTGGCATCCCTCTCCAGTTTCTAGCCCTGATACAAGCAGAATCCACAAGAAGGGTGAAGAGTCTGAAGAGGAGGTTGAGTCAACTCATACAATGCAAGCAATAGGACAGGCCTCCTCTGTTGTTCCTGTATCTTCTTGGCCCCAATCTATCAGTACTTTAGAGAAGCAAAAGGGTGTGGTGTCATCACCAACCATAGGGACTCCATCTGTTTCAGCTACTGGAGCTTCCAGTTTTGTACCCTTGCCACCACCACTGGTGGTAAATGTGGCGGAGAAACCTGAGTCAGAGGAAGAAACAGTAGAGAGACCAAGGAAGCATAGGAGATTGCACCTGGAACCTGAGTCAGAGGAAGAAACAGAGCCACCACAATAGTAACTATCAGCCACATCTGCTGCTCCTCAGGTAAGTGTTTCTTCTCCTTTTTCCTCTGTCTCTTTCTTCTACCGTAAGGGTGGCAATCCCAACTGGCCAAACATTAGTATCCCCTGCCACCTCTGCTGTGCCTATATCACTACTTGCCCCAACTGCCAGTCCTCTGGTCATGTCTTCACAGACCACCTTATTACCACTTTTCTCCCCCTCTGTTCCAAAAAGAGCCCCTCCCCAAATTTCCCCTAGCCAACAATCATTGGCTATATCTTATGGTTTACCTCAGGGTCATCCTTTTGCTGGTGGTTTCATTGCTTCTCCTCCCACTTTCCAAGCTCAGGCAGATACTGTAAAAAAGGCTAGAGAAGCCAGAATGGATGAAAAGAGAAAGAAAGAAAATAAAAGCTTGGTTGTGCCACATATAAGGTCACTCTTTGACCCAATTCAATAGCAGTTGACTGTCACACATTTGTCCCCAAATGTGGTGAAGCCAAATGAGCAGATGCAGCCTCAGGACTTTGCAATGAATGCAGTAGCCATGGACATGTCCCTTTTTAGACCACAAGATAGGGTCGAGCTACTTAATGAAACCACTTTTGTTGTTGCAACTGACTACTTGAAAGTGTCCAGGAAGTTGCAGAAGGTTGAAAATGACTTAGCACAAGAGAAGACAAATAGTGGCAACCTTACTGTAGATTTGAAATCTAAGAAGGATGAAATAGAGAATCTAAATTAACAGTTGCAAAATATTATTTCCTATCAAATTCATCAAGCCACTCAGGCCCAAAATGCTTCTCTAAAAATGGAGCTAGCTCAGGAGAAAGCTGCAGTAAATGTTCTGAGGCAAGAGAAGGCCACCTTAGAAAAGAGGTATCAAGACAAGTTGCAACAAGCTACACAGTTTTAGCAAAAGTTGTTGAGTGAGCAGAATGTTGTTGCTGCAATACAGGCACAACTCCTAGCTGAGCAACAAACGACAAAACAACTAACACTGGAGTTAGCTAATAGGCCTTAGAATGCTGGAGTTCTGAATCTGGTCAAAGAGCTATATGTTTCAGTTTGGAAATGAATCTCAGAAGAGATTATCCAGCTAAGGCCATCATTAACATTCCTATTAAATGCACAATAGTTGTGCGAGAAAGTGGAAGCTTCAGTTTAGGCCACTCTGTCTACTGTTTCCTTGAGAGTTTTTGACTCTCAACTATTGCTAAAGAAGCTATATGACACAACAGATGAAATATTGTCAGTAGCAGGGATCAGTGACAGAATGATAGCTGCAAAGAGGGTAAATGAAGTTCTAAGTTGCAACTCAGCTGCCACAAACTGCCAGGAGCTCCTAGATATTGTCAAAGGAGTCAAAGACATGAAGAGACACATAGAGGATTTGGTGCAACTGGGTCTTCCCTCACCATTTCCAGATAATAATACTGTACTTATGATTGATGATATCAAGACCCTGCTTCTAACCAGGCAAAATGATCAATCAATTTTTCAAGGTTTAAGTGATTCCTCATCAGTACAGGAGGTGGAGGCTGTCTTGATACCAATGGGCCAATTGGAGTTTCAATTAAGGGCCACAATTCAAATTTTGCAGACTTTTTCCCACAAGGATATTATAAATCTTGATTTTGCCTTCCAAGATTTACAGAATAAGCAGGGACTCTCTGACTCGGAATGGTCTGTTTATTAGACAGCTTTGCAGAATTTGTGACACTTATTGTATTTTAAATACATATATTTTTGCCAAAGTTTTGGGTTCTTTTTAAGCAGGCTCAAAAGTCCTAAGGGTCGCCAAGAATTGTAGAGTATAAGACTCTACATTTTGTATCAGTGCATCAGCGGGTTACAGCAAGTTACAGTTTTGTGTCTATGAATGTTTCTGAGAATGGCTGCAAGTGTTTCATTTTGTGGTAGCCACGAAATCTACCAAGTGTCAAGCCCCAGTTTCAAGCTGCACTCGTGCTTCTAAGTTATAACTTTAATGCGGAATGTGCCACGTAGCGAAAATGTTTCAATATTGTTTCTAAGTTACAACCCTGCAGAAAGTGCCACGTGTCATCAGCCGAGGCACTCCCTAAATGTTTCAATGTGAGCACAGAAGGTGCCATGTGTCTTTTTGTGGTAGCCGCAGAACTTGCCAAGTGTCAGCTTCTGCGTGCTTGTTTCTATATCTTTTGATGCTAAGTTAAGGACGGAGGCGGGACCCAGTGTTAGGTATCAGTGATGCGGAGAGCGCCATGTGTTGGACGCGGCTCCAAAGATAAAGGTTTTGTCCCTTTCTCTGGTGATATTAAATGTTTCTCAAATGATGCGGAGCCTGACATGTGTCAACCTCCGCGTGAGTCTCAAAAGGTTTCTAGTGTTTCAAGGAGTGCGGGAAGCTGCCACGTACCAGTTAGTAGTTGTTGCGGAAGCTGTCACCTGTCCGTTTTGAAAGCTAATGAGCGGAGGGTTGTGGGTCCCATTTCTTAACTATGTCTTAAAGCTTCAATGATGCGGATCGTGACAGTTGTAATAGGAGTTCCCCCAAATACAAAGACACAGTAAATTATCAATGTTGCGGATAAAGACACGTATTGTTTCTAGTTGTTGCAGAAGCCGCCAAGTGTCGCTTTCCTGTTTCTTCCCGAGAGATGAAAGAGTTTCAGTTTATGTGCACAGACGCTGCCATTTGTCATGGAGTTTTATTGTTTCAAGAGCGCGGAAGCCGCCAAGTGTCTGTTCCTTATAAGAGGAGGTATGCCCCATTTGTTTTGTCACAACCAATGGGCTTGCAGAGGGAGTAACTGTCTCATATTCAAAAGATCTTTTAACTGTCAGAGACTTCCAGTTATCTCCATTTCAGTTGGGCCATTAGGATTTGACTGTTGCAGGCAATCTAGGGTCGATTTTGGGCTATAAATATGTGACATTTGTAATGAATAAAAAGTGGAAGTTAGAATTCTAGTTTCGGATAGAGAAATTCATACTATTTTTAGAGATTTAAGAGAGAAGTTTGAGACTTTTGATGTGACCAGTGAATATCATTTGCCTTTATTTTGTTATCTTTGATTCAGAAAGTGGATGTAACTGTGCATGTATTTGTGCCTCTTATGTTGCTGGAAAATTAATGAGAAACACTGAGTTCTGTGCCTTGGTTGATATTTTTTGTGTCATTGCAAATTGTCTGGTTGTGAGCCTTTGATTTTATTCATTTCATCTGTTTATGTTAATAATGCAGTATTTGCTCTTTAATGTGACTGAATCTTGAGGATAGTTTCACTGTGCTTAGTAAAGAGAAACACTTTATTCAAGTACATCACCATAGATAGATTTGTTTTCATTGTATCTGTAATTCTGTTAGTTTCTACTCTTTTCCCCAAAACCCATTTGAGGTAAAGAAGAGCCAGCTTCTTTAAAATCTAGAGGTTGTTTTAGGTAGCAAGTCCCACATTCCTGAAACTTCCCATGTTGGTGTTGGAACCTGCGTAATTTTACACATCAATAGTAACGAAGCATGAGGATATCTTGTAATCCTTGATGCATCTATGAAGGTAATCCAAAAGTATAGATTCTCAAGAATATGCGAGGAATGGTCTACCAATGAAGGGCAATCTAGGGATGATTAAATAGTAAATGAATGATGTAGATATTGATATAAATAGGAAACTAGTTAATAATTAGATCTAAAACAATTGTGAAACGTAAACACTAGAGGCCAAAGTAAGGGTGGGTAAAAGATGAGATATATCAAGAAGCCACAAAACCATAAATAAAGATATATCTATAAAGAACAGAAAATATAAACCCTAACAAGATATAAAATTTAATTAAGTAGTCAAAAAGTATAAATATAAAACCCTAATTAAAGGAGAAGCCCTAGGGGAACTTTAGGTCATATAAGAGTGGATAGATTCACTAAAATGTAAAGGAATAAATCACTTTAATAATCTAGGAAAATTAAATCAAATGAAATAATTAAGCACAATTAACTTAGATTAATCAAGTAGCTAGGTTGATAAACTGGAATGTCATTTTTATGTTAGGCTTAAGGTGCTATCAACCTTGTAAATCCTATGTATTTAATTACTCCTGATAATGTTTGTAAATCATTCATAAGGGATGAAGTATTCGCCAAGTAGCAATCTCATTTCAACCACATTTCGTATCCTTGTACCTGCCGGGGGGTGTGGGGGGCTTACTCCCCCACTACTGTCGCCGAGGGGTCTAGCCCCCTAGAGGAGGTTTGGGGGTAGCGTCCCTGAAGAGAATTTCTTTAGAAATTTGCCTTGTAAAATATTGTAAATTTGTAGTCAATCTAGATCATTCATCATTAGGTCACATATCGAACGGTAGAAGTAATGTTAGGGTTTTTTGCCCTAGAAGGCAACACTCATTTAATGAGGATATTATATTATGGCTATGAATGATTATTATAGCTGATGTTGGATTGAAGACTGAAGAGGCGATTGATAGTGTTGTATTGTAAACTCTATTGAAGAACTAATACATATTGGTGCATCTCTTCTCATGTGGAGTTTTTTATCAAAAGGGTTTCTCCGTGTAAACATTGTGTTATGTGTTTGATCTTATGTTTTGTTATTTCTTTATGTTGATTTCAGACCATCTCCATTTTGGTTCTACACAATTAAATATCTATATTACAGTTGTAATCAATTTTTCGTTGATAGTTGTTTACCTTCATTTCTAACATTTGGTATCAGAGCCTGGCCAATTCCTGTGTCTTGGGTGGGAGTGTGAGGGTTTTTTGAGTTGTAGTGGGAGTTCTGGTTGAACTTATTTTACAAATTTGTGTAGAAGCCATGGTTGCATCCTCATCCTGATTAGACATCAAAAAATTCAACGGAATGGTTTATGAGCTGTGAAAGATAAAAATGGAGGATCTCCTCGAAGAGAGGTAACAATGGTTTGTTGTATCAAGAGAAAAGAAACATGATGATGTCAATCAATATGAGTGGGACAAACTAAAAAAAAAAAGGCGAGAGGAACAATTTGGTTATGCCTTGCGGACTCTGTCATGTTGAATGTCTCTGCTAAGAAGACTGCACATGTTTTATGGAAGCGGTTGGGTGAAATCTATCAAGCCAAGATCCTGGTAACTAAACTACATCTCAAAAGAAATTTATTTTCCCTTAAAATGGAGGGTGATTCGATAGTTGAGCACTTGAATACATTTAATTTGATAATGAGGTAGTTAGCTTCTATGGATGTTAAGATAGATGAGGAGGATAAGTGTATTATGCTTCTTTATTCTTTACTTGAGTCTTGGGAAAATTTCATTCTTGCTATTACTGCTAACCTTGAATATCCAAATATGGATGCCCTTGTTACAACTTTGCTATCACATGAAATGAGGAAGAAGGCTATGGATAGCTCAGTGGATACTCTTAATGTCAAGGGGAGGTCTAAGGAAATAGGACCAAAAGGAGATCAAAAGGGGCATAAGGAATAAAAAGGCCAATCTAAAACTCTTGGGAAGAAGAACAAAGTTAAGTGTTGGAACTGTGGTAAGAGGGGGCATGTGAAGAAAGAATGTACAAACCCAAAGAAATAGTGGGATTCCTCTACCAAAAAGTCCTCAAATGTAGGTGATTAAGTTTTACTTTCTACATGTAATATTGTGTCTAATGAATAATGATTGATTGACTCAAGTTGCTCGTATCATATGACTCCTCATGAGGAATGGTTCTCCACATATGATAAATATGATGGAGGTAATGTTTACCTTAGGGACAACTCTACATATATGATTGTTGGTTGGGGAAAGGTACATTTGTGTTTCAATGGTGGGAGGATTAAAACCCTCCCTAGTGTTTTATATATTCTTGGATTGGCTAGAAATCTTATCTTTGTTTCGAAGTTGAATGATTTCAGAATGCGTGTAACATTTAATAAGCATGGTTGCATATTAGTGAGAGGAATCTTGGTGGTAGCCAGGAGAACAAGGACGGGAACTCTGTTAAGGCTTGAGGCCACTAGTGTTTGTAGATCCATTAATGTAATTGAAACTACTGAAAACACATGTATGTTGTGGCACCACAGATTGGGCCACACAAGTGAAAATGTTTTGAAAACAATTATGAATAAAAATGTGTTGGATGGTTTCTCCTATTCTGATGAGTACTTTGATTTATGTGAGCATTGTGTGTTTGGTAAACATAACATAATTTTTTTTCCTTTAGGAAGCAATAGAGTGAAAGAGAAATTAGAAATTATTCATTCAGATGTGTTTGGACCTGTGGCTAATTATTCTATTGGAAAATCTTGTTATTTCATTACCTTCATTGATGATGTATCCAGATTCACATGGATTTATTTTATGAAGCATAAATTTGAAGTTTTCACTAAGTTTAAGGAATTTAAATTCTTAATAAAGAACCAATAAGGACTTAAGATAAAAATATTAAGATTTGACAATGGAGGGGAATATTGCTCTAAAGAATTTGTTGAGTTATGTAAGCATGCAGGTATAATAAGACAACAAATAACTCTATATACACCACAACAAAATAGTGTTTCAGAAAGGATGAACCAAACAATAATGGAAAGAGCTGGAAGTATGTTAAGTGATGCACAGTTGGATAAATGCTTTTGGGCAGAAGCTGTGAGTACCACTTGTTACTTGTTAAATAGATCTCCTTATAAGGCTCTTGATTCGACACCTTATGAAGTATGGACAGGTAAAAAACCTTTTTTTTCACATTTAAAGGTTTTTGGTTGTGAGGCTTTTGTTCATGTACCTAAGGAAAAGCAATCTAAGTTGGATCCAAAAGCACATAAGTGCATCTTCATTAGATATGGTGAGAATATAAAATGTTATAAGCTTTGGGATCCTCTAACCAGAAAAGTTATCTTTTCTATATTTTCAGGGAACTTAGAGTTACTTATGATCCTCTATAACTAGAAGAAAAAGAAAGCAAGAGGATAGTGCATTTTGATTTATATAAAGAAAATGCACATTAGGAAGAAAAAAAATGATGAATTAGGGGATGGTGAAGAAGAAGAAGATTCAAGTGAAAGTTTAGATGCGGAAGACTTTGTTGTTATAGAAGAATTTAAGCATACAGAAGAATATGAGGAAGAATCTTACTCCAACCTTGAGAAGATCCACAAGACAATGGAACTTAGTTGATAGGTATAGTCCACTAGATTTTTATTATGAATTTGCTTTATTGAGTACTAACAATGAAACTAGATCCTATAGGGAAGCTATTCATGCAAATGATAGTGAGTCTTGGCAACTAGCCATGCAAGAGGAGATGATGGCTTTAGACTCACGTGACACATGGGATCTTGTACATTTTTCCAAAGGAAAAAAGGCCATAGGATGTAATTGGGTATTCAAGAAGAAGTTTGGAGCAGACGGTTCATTACAAAAGTACAAGGCTAGATTGGTAGCCAAGGGCTACTCCTAGAGAGAGGGAGTTGATTTTGGTGAAATTTACTCTCATGTTGCTAAATTATCTTCTATTAGATTTTTTTTATCCATTGTTGTAGCTTATGATTTTAAAATTGAGAAAATGGATGTTAAGATTGCATTTTTGCGTGGAGATCTAGAAGAAGAAATGTATATGCAACAACCTATAGGTTTTGAGGTAATAGGGAAAGAACACTGGGTATGGAAGTTAAAAAAATCTCTTTATGGTTTAAAATAGTCCCCCAAAATATGGTGCTAGAAGTTTGATTCATTTGTTTTGAAATTGGGCTTTGTTAGAAGTGAAGAGGATCATTGTGTCTACATTTGATGTATTGATGATCATATTCTGAATATTGCCTTGTATGTGGATGATATAGTATTTTTTAGTAACACCAAGGGTATGATTAATGAGTTTAAAGATCAACATTCAGGTGCATTTGACATGAAGGATCTAGGGGAAGCTAGGTATATTCTGGGAATGGAGATCAAAAGGGATCAATATAACAGAAAGCTTTGGCTATCACAAAGTAAGTATGTGAATACTATTTTGCATAGATTTGGCATGCAAGATTGCAATCCAGTTAGAATTCTTTTACTGGTTGTTACTAAGATTTCATTAGATATGTGTCCTAAGAATGAAGATGATTTAGAGGATATGTTTGATGTGTCATATGCTAGTGTTGTAGGAAGTTTGATGTATGCAATGGTTTGCACTAGACCAGATATTGCCCAAGCAGTGGGAGTTTTGAGCAGGTTTATGTTTAACCCTAGTAGACATCATTGGAATTACACAAAGAAGGTGTTAATATATTTGTGTGGTACTTCTGATCATTGTTTGGTTTATTCTGGTACTAACAGTGTGGATAAGGCATTGGACATACAGGGTTTTGTTGATGCAAATTGGGCAAGTGACTTAGATAGTCAAAGGTCCACTAGTGGCTATGTGTTTACTATGTTTGGATGAGTTGTGAGTTGGATGAGTAAAAGTCAACCCATCGTTGTTTTATCCACCACCAAAGCAGAGTATATGTGTCACGTCTCGTCTTTATGGACTATATTATTATTCTAGATTAATGAACATTTACCATGATTGTTTTACTTTGATTAAGTTTCACATGTGTGAATGTAATTATTGTGAAGTTACATTTGAATAAATTGGAAAATTGATTTAAATATTAAATATTATCGATGTGATTATAATGATTTGCTTCGGGTATGTTTTTGGAGACACTAACCTATTGACAACGAGTTGAGTACGAATGAATACAGGTACTCATCGAAGACGAGAACATGGTTGAGCTAGAGGTGTTCTAGCCACTTGGCAAGGACTGTTTGGGATAGTTAACCCTAATGCAATCACACACTCACGTAGTCACATTTGCATTTTTGAATGGCTTATTTTTATGCATCAATGTGTGGTTAATAATCGTGATTGATGATTTGATATTTAGAAAATTATTGTGTTTTCAATTGTTATAAAAATCCTTTTCAAATGCATGATTTGATTACATAAATTCATGTCTTTTCGAATTATATTTAAATGGTGTAATTTTATTGGATGCATTTTTATATTAATTAATAATAAATAAATAATGTTTTCCTAAATGGATGTTTTGTTACATCCCCAACCTGTGATTAGCTTAATCTTACTCTTACTTGGTAATCAGGAGGATGAGTTAAGACTTTGATGATTTGATATTATGGAAATATCTGATTTGACCTTTGATTATGAGGTTAAGGACTGATGTTAATTAGTTTTCAACATTAAATGATTTATATTAATGGATATGATAATGATGCACTAATCATGGTTTTGTGGTCCTGAGTGTGAATAGGAAAATGTAACGTCCTTTGAAGAAGGGAGAGTCACATCCTGGGGGAAGATTTAGATGTTGGGAAGTGGGGTCAGTAGCCATCTGAGTGCCAGACATTTTGTCCTTTCGAACCTTGTAAGTTGGTGTAAGTTATGCTTTGTCTTGGCTAGTTGTTCTCCTTTTGTAACGACTTGTCGAATTAGTTGATTCAACAACGTTGCAAAGACTCGACTAATGACATTTTGGAACGTCAAATTGAGTCGAGGGTTAGTTTTGTTTTGGTCGGAGAATAATTTTATCACTCTCAATGCTTTTAAACTGGAATTTTAAATCCATTTTTGATCTGTAAGGTTTCAGATCCTTAACGATGAAGGGAGAGCAAAGCTCAATCCCCAAATCACTTGATGAATTTATATCCTTTAAGGAAGTGATGTCAATTAATTATGACTTAGTCCTCAATGGTATTTTCTAATATCTTGTGTATGCATATAATAATATTATACATAATTACAGTAATTTAATATGTAATATCAAGTTATGTTATTGTGTTCATTTTTGGTAAAGTCGGCATTATATCTAATGGTAGCGTGGAGCTCACCATAGTTGTACAAGTGTCATGCTTGCGCGGGCCTCATAGAGGTAGTTGGCTGACTGGAGAAGCCGCTCCCACCACTTTAGTTAAGGGTGGTAGTTCTCCACGATAATAGGCATGCATTTGGAGAGGATAATATTGGAAAGTCTTCTAAGAAGAAGATTATGTATTTTCTTTTATTTTTTAGTTTTCAGGGGTTAGAGTTTTGATCTGGTTCTCTTGGGGAGAAGAAAGAGAGAAGAAGAGCTATCGCTCTGCACTAGAAAGACTTCCAAGGAAGGACAACGAAGTTCGATCTTGGAATACTTCGGTTGTAGAGGACTGTTTTCAGTAATGAAAGCTATTTTATGTGCCTTAAGGGTAACAGTTTGTTGTTATATCAAGCTCTTATTCTTGCATGTTGTATGGAACCTTATTGCTTTGACTGTCGCTATGGTGTCATATCGCTGATATATGCTTAGCATTAGCTCGAGGGATTACAGCTGAGCTTATAACCTTAAATGTATTTTCTCTGTTGAGGCTCGTGGCTTGTGGTTGAGCCATATTTCATTTGATATTCTTGACTGTGTATATGTACTTGTGGCCTCTTGTCAAGCTATGTAGCAATTGGTACTTTTGACTATGTTTATATTCATGGTCAAGGCTGAGCCACATGGTTTAGATAATTTTGACGGGGTTTGTGTTCAAGGCTTATAGCTGAGCCAAACTCATGTTATAATCTTCCTGTGACTTTGTTTGCAGCCATGGAGGCCAAGCGACCCTGTAATGAAATCTTTATCATAGCCAAGGCCATGCAGATCGAGCGGCATTGTTAGATTACCTGTATTGAAATCTTTATCCTAGCTGAGGCCATGCAGGCTGAGTGGCATTGTTGTATAATCTTTCTTGAAATCTTTATCTCTGTTTGAGACCATACAGGCAAATGACACTAAACTTTATCTTGTATTGCACCACTAGCTTGAGGCCATAGAGGCTGAACATCATGTTATGATTATCTTTGTTAAGCTACAGCTCAAGGCTAGGGTGGCCGAGATTTCTATTCTTTATATGTCATAAACTATTCTAAGAGCTCATGGCTATGGAATTCGAGTTGTTTAACATTCTATGCCAAAATACATTTGTAGCTCGTGGCCCCGAGGGCCATACTTAATACTTGGAATGCAATTAGCACTGAGGCTCGAGGCCATCAAGGCTGATACCCTTGTAAACTCTTCGATATGTATATCAATTAATGATGACTATATGATGGCCGATCTGGTCTTAGTAAAACAGTGCTTAAAGCATTCAACTAAAAGATGGTTCATCTTGCTTAAAGGCCGAATGTGGTTGAATATGAAGTATAACTCTAAGACTATGAGTATATTAAGTGGCTGTTTGTATGATAGTTAAGTCACTAGAAATGAATTATCCTATTATTGATAATAGCCCTTATTTTATTTAAATGAGATTTAAAGGTACTACCTAAAGCTCGTAAGGGTAATTTGTGTCATCATTCATGGCAAAATCACACTATTTAAATAAGGTAAGGAATGCCTAGTATAGTATGAATATGACTCTATGTTATATGATGATCTATTTAGATATTGTGAACCATGATATTCCTAGTATGGTAAATGTGGTTCGAATTGTGTAATGGCCAAGAGTGGAATGGGGTGGCGAGGAGTCACTAGTTCCTCATTTCAAAGGTAACCTAATTGGTTGAAACAAACCCGAGATGGGAGTCGATTGTCCAAGTATGGACAATGAATCGAATTGATCCCATCCATACTAGACTTAGGGTGGTGATTATGGTTTAACTTTTGACATGATTTGAAAATGGAATAAGGTGACGTGGAGTCACAGATTCCCTATAACGGAACTTGACTATTAATGATAGTTTTATGATAACTATGGTGCATCTAATGTATTTAAAAGATATGTTGATTCTTGATTAAAGAAAGAGAAATTAAATAAGAGGTAAGTTGTATTACCTTGTAGGAAGCATTAAGTGCCTACCGAGTTGTTGCAAGTACTATTTCTCCTAGATAATTATATACTTATGAGAATGGATACTAAGATTAGTGTGAAACTCTTGTATTTCAATGTAATGGAAGCCATCTTTTACAAATGGCCATACTTCACAAATGAGGTAGAAGACATTAAAATGGACATGAGGATGCTTGAGAAAGAGTCTTTTTAGTAAGACCATCGTTTTAGACTATTATGAGATAAGTTTCAAATGTGATGATCTTGAATGTAAACCTTTGGATAAGTCAACATGAAACTGTGCACCTAGGAAGGTCGGAAGTTAGAAAACTTGTTTTGACTATTGAGATTTTGGGAAATGGAATAGGGTGACAAGGAGTCACAGGTTCCTTGTTGTGAAAGCAACCTACTTGTTTTTAACTTTTGTCTTGTTGGAAAATGGGATAGGGTGACGAGGAGTCACAAGTTCCTTGGTGCAAAAGTAACCTATTACATTTGATGAACTCCTAGATAGGAGTCGATTGTCCTAGTATAGGACTATGAATTGAACTGAGTTCACTTTTTACTAGACCCCAAGACATCGCATTAAACATATTGTAGGACATGACAACTTCTAAGTCGAGTAAGGGTGGTGGACATATGACTACGTTCATTGTGAAACATTTATGTATGTAAATCTTTGGCCAAAGTAATGCATCCAATTCTGCATGCATTGTCGGTCCACAGTGCTCTAGATGGCCTAGTGTCTCCAGTAGTGTCATACATAGCTAGAGTTGATCTATAGTTGTGTGACCGTGAGACATTAGGAAGGACACAACACCAGATACTCAGATGGCTAACCTGATGGTTCCTAATATCTAACCTTTCCATGAAGGGTAGGGTCACTTCCAGTTAGGAAGTTGAGTGGGGGATTGCGGGTCCGTGGTTGGTGGAAAAGCACCAGGATGATGCTCTCCTTCCTAAGCACGAGACATGTTGAGGCTTATGGAGATAGATGTCATTGGTTCCAGATACAGTGTTTGCATTTTATGACTAGTTGGTCTAATATAATGTATAAATTAATTTATGATGCCTTGGGCATAACTGTACATGATTAGTGATGGTTACTCACTAAAAATATGTAAATGATTGCTGAAATTATAAGCTTTGTTATATTCTGTTTAGAATATCATGCTTAATTGATGAAATGAAAATGAATCTTTATGGTTAAATTTTGATTTGCATAATCATAATGTTAATTAATCTTTTGATTAAGATGGATGTTTAAGTTAAATCTTGAGCATTATGGATAGTGATGTTGCATGTTTGGAAGACAATATATTAATTAGATTCAAACAATTATATTAAATATTAATATATATATATATATATATATATAATTTTATTATTTCACTTCTTGATTTATTTAAAGTGATTGTGTTTTAATAAAAATAGTTGAATTATGTTAATAATATCATTATTATGTTTAGAATTTTAAATAAAAAGAATTAAAATCAACTTACTGTCGCACATGCGACAATAAGCTAATTAAAGTAGTATTATTTTAAGATAAATAGAAAATTGAAGCTTTTTAATAATGCTTTTCTCATGCAAACTAAAATTGAAGCATCAGTCTTCAAACCTAAATCTGGGATGCTAACAATAAGATAGATTTTTAATAAAAGAGGAGCGCATTGAGTAGAAAAGATAACCCACGAATTTGAGTAGAGAGGAACGTCTTGTGTAGCACTGAAGAGAGGACATAGTTCTAGTTTTGATAGTGACAGGAAGAAGTTTGCCTAGCGACTGCAACAAAGAATAGTCTTCCCTCTTTGACAACCGATCTGGATATTTTACTAGTTTCTCATTGCAATACATCTATGGTGAATTACAAACTATTAAGCATATATTTGTTTTAGCCTGTGAAGCTATGATCTTCTAGTTTAATTTGTCCTATGGTCGGCATGTTCTTCCTCCGCCGCTAGTCGCCTTTATTCTCAATATTTGTTGTGGCATCCATCTGCATCTTCCTTAGCCTCTATATAGTTATTTTTGCTTACTTTTTCTTTTCATCTATTGTTGAGATTGGTCCCTTCTGTGTTTGTGGGATTGACTTCTTTTCTTAGGCGTCAACCTATTTCTTCCTAGCCACCGAGTTCTAGGCATGTTTTTGGCTTCTTATTGTTGTTAATTCCTCTATTTACCTGGCATCGACCTATCGTCTGGAAGTATTTACCCCTTTGAAAATCAGATCGACCTACCTTTAATTCATTCCTGCCGCCAATCTTTGACTTAGGCGTTGTTATTGCATCGACTCCGTTATTCTTGTTTTCTAGTTTTACCTGAGCATGACCTCTTGCTGGCCGTTTTAACTTCTTCCTGGCAATCGAGACTTCTTTATTTTATGCTAAGTAAAATGCCTTCTTCTTAATCTTGATGTAGTTGATGCAAAACACATTTACCCAAAATCCCAGATACTGTTAAATATTTTCTCTGTCAAACATAGATGATACAGTTGTTATTTTTATGTATGATGTTTGGAATCAGTTCTTGTTAAAGAATCGACCTCTACTTACTGATTAAAATGATGTGTGAATAACTTCTCAAAAATAGATGAAACTATCAATTTCCTGTAGACATTTTTCGTTATTGATTTGTTGATCAAAACGTATTTGTAAACATTATCACAGCATGACAATAATCTGATTAAACTATGTTCTCTGTTCATTTTTATTTATGCAGCAGTTCCTGTCATAGTTGCGATAGGAAGATTGTTTTTATTGTTTCTGGACTTCCTGTCACAGTTGTGACCATAAGGTTTTTGATTAACTTGTGAACTTATTTGGTTATAGATAAATTGATTGAGATGGTTCCCGTCACATATTTGACAGTGAGATTGCTTAAATCACTTAGAGTACTATTTATATTGTGAATTATGATTGAAATATGGACTTGGTGATTATATCAATTTGATAACTTTATGGATGCAATTGTATGAACAAAAGATCGATTATTGCTTGGAAAGTGTATTTCCTTGATTGGTGTTTTGGAAAAGGGATTTTTAATGATTTACTGGTGAACTTGATTCTTTTATTTTATTATTTATTTACTTGTTCTTGGGGAAAGAAATAGATCTTTATCTAGGAATGTATTGGGTTACTTTATGGGCTAGGATGTCGAATGTGGATTTTCAGAGATGACTTTTCCTCTTTTCAGGAATTGAACAAGGTTACTATTTTAAAGGATTAGATCTAATCGAGCTGACATTGAAAAAAATGTTTATTTTATCTAGCAAACTTATTTATATATATCTTTGCCACATCCTGTTGTGAGATAATCTGCTTTTCATTATTTAGAATTGCACATTCAGACATAAGGGTTGCATCAGGTGTTCCCTCCTACCAGTTGTTTCCAGGTAGCTAGACATTTCATGCAGGGCTAGGTTTCCTTCATTTCATGAAGAGATCCGGGGAAGTGTAATTACTTCATGGTTGGGTGGAAAGAACTTGGGCCATGTTCCCGTCTCTCGGCTCGCAGGTGGAGAACCACTTGGTTCGTGTGACTAATGAGCGTATTGATTTATTTATTATTGTTTGTAACTTGAAATTGGATGTATTATAGCATGAATGCCCATGGATTTTGTATATTATTTATAGTGCTTTTACCTGGATTAAGCACGTGATTTTGTAAGATTTAATGACATTTTGATTCATATTTATGAGATTGTTTATTTTACTGGTGATATTGTAATTAAGCGGATTAATTACATCTTTTTACTTTAGATATTGTGATGTTGTATTTAAGTGGATTATTTACTTCATTTACTTTTGTGATGAAATTGTGGGCTTTACAATATGGCTGCTACTCATGTCTCTAAGGAGGTAGTTTGGTTATGAAGATTGTGTATAGGTATTGGTTTTGAGTGCAGGATTATTTAGATTGGTTGTGATAGCTAGAGTGCAATATGTTTGGCCAAGAACCCCATGTATCATGCACAGATTAAGCATGTGGATGTTCAATACCATTTTGTTTGTGAAATGATTGCTAATGGTCAAATTGAGCTGAAGAAGGTTGACACTCATGAGAATGTTGTAGATTCACTTACTAAACTTATGAGCAAAGAAAAGTTTACGTGGTGCAGAAAGGCCATGGACCTTCTTCCTAGTACCGAGTTGTTTTATGTTTTTCTATGGATGTATTTACAATGTATGATGTCAAGTGGGAGAATGTTAGGATTAAGGTGCCATCAACCTTGTAAATCCTATGTATTTAATTACTCCTAATATTATTTGTAAATCAATCATAAGGAATGAAGTATTCACCAAGTAGCGATCTTGTTTCAGTTGCATTTTGGATCCTTGTACCTGACAAGGGGATGTGGGGGCTTGGTCCCCCCCACTAATGTCATCAAGGGGTCTAAGGGGGTGATAACAACTTCTTAGCCCCCCTGGTGGGAATTCGGGGGTAGTGCCTCCAAAGAGAATTTTTTTAGAAAATTACCTTGTAAAATATTGTAATTTCGTAGTGAATCTGGACCATTCATCGTTAGGTCACAGATCTGACGGTAGAAGTTATGTTAGGGTTTTTGCCCTAGAAGACAACACTCTTTTAATGAGGATATTGTATTACGACTGTGAATGAGTACTACAGGCACTGCTGGAGTGAAGACTAAAGAGGAGATTGATAGTGTTGTATTGTAGACTCTATTGAAGTTAATACAAATTTGTGCATCTCTTCTTTTTCTGAAAGGGTTTCTCCACGTAAAAACTGTGTTATGTGTTTGATCTTCTGTTCTGTTATTTTTTTGTGTTGATTTCATACAATCTCCATTTTTGTTCTGCAGAGTTAAATATCTATATTACAGTTGTAATCAGTTTTCCATTGAAAGTTGTTTACCTTCATTTCCAACATTTTAAAAATTAAATGCAACAAACAAGGGTACTTAGCTTTGAGGACAATGATGGAGAATTAATGTTGATAGCTCACAAAATCCAATCACCAAGGTACATAAATTAATGTTCTCAATATATTGAATGTATTGGGTTTTAAATAGTTTTATAAATCTCTATGGATCTAACTTGAGCCCTGCATGATTGAACCCAACCACCACATAATTGATCTTAGGTTCATAAATGATTTGTAACTTATGAGATTGACTTGGCTAAATGTAGACTACTAAAAATTGCTTCACCTTGATCTTTGGTATCTAAATGCTTATAAGGATGGTGACATTTAAAAAATACCTTTGGCAAAGTTGTCAAATTTCTAGGGTTATGTTCTCTTAGGTCAACTCCCTCTTAATCAAGCTTTACAGATTTGAGCAAATAATTGAAGACAACATATGCAATTGTGCAAATGGCTTATATGATTCTGATGTAGATATGTTCTTTTTAGCTCCAAATCTAAATGTTCCTAGAATCAATGTTCCTTATTTGATTATCATGAAAATAATTACATATTAAATGTCCTTAAATACCAAAACATAACGATTAATTACACAAACCCATACCAAACTGCAATGTCCCTTTCCTAGGCAGTTACATTTGGGGTTAGTCTACTACCCGGGTTCTCGTAGACTAATGAGAATGGTTAGAGAACCCATGTCGGTGACCATTGTGGGGGTCTAGTTAGCTCGATTGGCATGGAGATTTGTTTTTACCTTGGTGAGTTTTCCATTTTGACTCTTTTTGGAGCTTTTTTGGGGCCATTAGGCCAAACTTACTATTTTTAGTAAGTGCATCAAGATCAGTTGCAAGTTGGTCGGTTCGACTTGGGATGTGTTCATCTTTAAGTGGTGATCACGGTGGTTCTTTGAAATCCCAGCAGGCATTAATTTTTAATGCCTCAATAATTGGCTTAAGTTAAATTAAATATTTAACTTAAGTATAATGTATTAAAGTGACTTTATAAAAAATGTGAAGACATGAAATATGTTTATTCTTATTAAAGTCACATATTTTCCAAAGTGGGCGCCCAAATCATAGTAATGAAAGTAATATTAAAATATTGATCTCTCAAATGAGGCATTGGAGGAAAAAAGAGAAGAAAGAATAAAAAGAAGATTTTCACGCCCATTTGTATCATTGGATTTTTTTTGAATGAACTTTGTTGTGGAGCAAAAATCTAGGGTTTGATGAAGAATACAGCCATTGTGAAGACAAAAACCTTCGCATTTGGAGAATGCTTGCAAGAGTGAAAGATTTGCCAAGCATTGTGAGAACATTCTCATTCAAAGGGTGTCAATTGTGCATCAACTTCAGTTTTGTGGGGTTGTCGCGGAAAATATCCCTTTGATGAAACCTTAGTTTTTGGGCATGGTAATTATAGGTGCATATTAGAGAAGACATTGAAGGTGTAGTTTTGATTTTATCTGCCATTTGTTGAGGGTTTTACACCCTAGGTCTGGTCGTACCAACTCTAGTCAGGTCGTACCATCTCAAGGTTTTTTTGGACTATTTTTTGTGGAGAAACAACCCTTCATCTTGGGCGTAGTGGACCTTCATGGGAATATCAACATTCAACTACAAATTGAAGAAGTTGTGAACATTTTAAAGTTTTTATTACTATTGTTATAGTCTGTTATGGGCCATCCTAGCTATAGGAGTGGATGTGGGTCACTAATCAGCCATTGTCTGAGCATTTTGGTGTTACTTGGAGCTGCAAACAGGGTGTCATATTCACAAATATGTTGTTGTTCTTGTATTTTAATGTCACTGTTCAGATTTAATGAATATAACATGAATCTAAGGGCTTTAATCTATTGTCACATACCTATACCTACATATCAACACATGGGTATGTTTGTATTGTGATGTATTTTGCTATTTGCTCATATGGGTATTGATCATTCATGATAAACTCTATATTTTGTTCACTTTAAAGCATCTGGGTATTGTTCATTTTGCTAGTTTTGAGTTATACTTGTATGCAAAATAATTCTATGTTATGCACAAAAACACAAAACGCAACAGGTTCAACTAAACCATAGAAAACTAGAAAACAAAATTAGGTCTTAGAAAAAAGGTGGGACATTATAGTGGTATCAAAGCTAGTTTTCCTGCCAGCCTGTTAGATTGCTACACTTGTGTAGAGTTGCATGTCAGTTTGGAGAGCACCCATATGCTTGCATGTCAGTTTCATGAGCTGAGTAGTGGTTGCATGTGAGTTTTTATGAGAGGAAGTGACAGAGAGCGGAGATATCTTGAAAGATTAAGAAAGAAAGAAGCTAAACAGGAACAGTGGAAAGAGTGACCTTCAGGCCTTGAGGAATAAAAGATAATACTTTATAGTGAAGAAGAAATTGTTGTAAAAACCATGGGTGGTCAGGAAGGCAAGTCTAGTAGAGAACATCATGATGAGGGAAGAGCTGATTTGACGAGTATGTTAAATGCTCTAAATGATTTGGCTAGAGGGCAGCGTGCCATGTTTGATAGAATGGACCATTCACAAACTGAACTAACCCAAATCCTTGCCCATTTAGTACCTAGTAATAACGGGAACAATGACAATAACAATGGTGGAGCTGATCATAATGCCATAAGGAACAATGGTAATAATAATAATGCAAACAATGGTAATAATAGAGAGCACTCTGTTAACAATCAGGTTACTCAGCAGCACACCTTTACAGGATCAGCTAGCACGACGTCTCTAATGCCTTAGTTTATTCAAGAAAATAATCCATCGGAATAAGTCAACGAACCTACTGAACAGGTTTGACATGCTTAATATTGGAGAGATTAGAGAGCTATGGATGCAGGATTCTGTGCAGATATGCCTTTTCAAGCCTACTTGACTTTCAAGGAATAGAGTAGACCTTAGGGAGAAGGAGGAGTGAGACCCCAGAACCAGGTCCTATAGAAGAAAAAGGGTAAGATGAGAATTCCTTACTATGACGGTTTGGGTAAAACTTCAACCAGAGTATGGGTTCAGAAAGTAGATACTTACTTGCAACTCAATTCGATGACTGAGAGGGATGACATAGAATATGCTACTTTACATTTGGATGGGAGTGTGCATGAATGATGGTACCATGGTCTAGTCACATTGGACCATGATCAAATTGTATCCTATGCTGAGTTTATAGAGAGATTGATAGACAAATTTGACAAAAGGGACACTAAATTGCATTTCAAGGAGCTAGCACAGCTTAATCCATTTGGAGGGGTTGATGCATACATTTCTAATTTTCAGAGGTTTCCAGTTATGCTCACTGACATTTTGGAAAGGAGACTCATTGTTATGTTCATAGATGGCCTATCTCTACCATTAAGAGGATGGATTAAGGGGTTCAATCTACCTACACTTCAGGAGGTGATTAAAAAGGCCAAGGATATGGAGTTCTCATCTTATATAAGCAAATTTCAGTCAAAGGGTTTCTCGCACAAGAAAGATAAGGATAAGAAGAGTTTTCATTGAGACATAGATCAACAAAAGAAACCAATTGTTAGACTTGATGATGAAGCTCTTAATGAGTATAGGATGAATAAATTTTGCTTCAAATGTAAGGGCCCATGGGACCCTAATTAACCATAAGTGCCCTATGAAGGGGCAAACAAAGTAGATTAAATACTTTTCAGCTGAGGAAATTGCTTCAGAAAAATCAGACCGGCACACCGATTCAAAGGAAAGTGAAGCAGATAGCACAACAAAAGAGTCACAGGGTGAGAAGAATGATGATAGACCCACAACACACCTTTCTACTATTTAGAGAGAGGGTTCTTTTAGGATTCGAGGAGTCTTGGAAGGGTAGCAAGTCACTACACTTCTTGACATAGGGGCCACACATAATTTCATAGATGAGAGTCTAGTGGCAAGGAGAGGACTTAGGACAAAAGAGTTTGATGGATTGAAGGTCAGGGTAGCTAATGGATTTGTTATAACATGCAAACAATGAATCCCTAACTTAACCATTAGGTTAAGTGATTATGAGGTCGAGGTTGAGTACTATGTAGTGAGCATGAGAGACATGGATGTGGTCCTTGGCATGAAATGGCTTCATGCAATCAGTGAGTTCTACCTTAACTTACGAACCATGGAGATGAAGTTTGAGGTAGATGGGAGGAAGCATGTACTCAGGGGAATGTTAGATGGTGGACTTCGTGTGGTATCTCTTAGGAGAATGGAGAGATTACTAAGACATGATCAGGTTGAGTGGGCAACGTAATGTGGCATTATGCCTACAACCACTAAGCAACCAAAATAGAGCTACCACCTAGATATTCATAAACTGATAACCAGTGACACCAAGGTTTTCAGTAGTATACCACCAGGGAGGCCTCCTGATAGGGGCATAAAGCATGTAATTGAATTGGAAGAGGGAGCCAAACTGGTTATCATCACTCCCTATAGACACCCAAAGAGGTTAAAAGATGAAATTGAGAAAACAATCAAGGAGCTTCTAGAGATGGGGCATATCAGACCCAACAAGAGCCCCTTTGCCTCTGCAGTAGTGCTAGTTAAGAAGAAGGATGGGATGCTGAGAATGTGTATAGACTACAGGGCTCTTAACAAGAAAACTATTAAGAACAAGTACCCCATCCTGCGCATAGATGAGCTCATTGATGAGCTACATGGAGCATGTTACTTCTCCAAAATTGATTTGAGATCTGGATATCATCATATTCGGGTTAGAGAGGAGGATGCAGAGAAGATGACTTTTCGTTGCCATTATGGGCACTTCAAGTTTCTAGTTATGCCTTTCAGTTTAACCAATGCTCCAGCTACTTTTCAATCATGTATCAATAGGGTTTTCAGAGAGTAGTTGAGGAAGTTTGTCATATTTTTTGATGAAATCTTGATTTTTAGCAAGACTTGGTAGGAGGACCTCCAACACATTGAGGAGGTATTGAGTATTCTGGAGAGGGAGTCATTATATGCCAAAGAGTCGAAATGTGAATTTGACATGACAGAGTTACTTTATCTGGGTCACATCATCAGTGCAATGGGAGTTAGAGTGGATCCAAATACGATTAGGGCTATTGTTGATTGGCCGGCACCCACGAATCTCTCACAACTCAAGGGATTCCTTGGTCTATGTGGGTTTTACCACTACTTCATCAAAGGTTTTTCATATAGTGCAGCTCCATTGACAGATTTGACGAAGAAGGGGGCATTTGTTTAGACTAATGAGGCACAACAGTGTTTTGACATGTTCAAGCAGATAATGAGTTCTTGCCTGGTGTTGGCTATACCAGATTTCACTAAGCCCTTTGAATTTGAGTGTGATGCCTCAGGGGAAGGCATATGAGTAGTGTTGATGTAGGATAAACACCCAATTGCTTTTGAGAACAGAAAACTAACGGGTGCAGAGAGAGGTTACAACATCTATGATAAGGAAATGTGAGCCATAATGCATGCCTTAGCAAAATTAAGGCATTACTTGGTGGGAAGCAAATTTGTGGTGAAGACAGATCATAACAACCTTAAGCATTTCCTTAGCCAACGTGACCTGAATGATATATAGCAAAAGTGGGTTAGCAAGTTGCAAGCCTACGACTTTGACATAGTTTAAGAGAAATATTGTCGTTGATGCATTTTCACATAGACCTCACTTGTGTTCTTTGGGAGAGATTGCAATTGATTGGAGAGAGTGGATTTTAGAAGAGTATGCTAAGGACAAGTGGGCTTCATGCATTATTGATGGTACTATATAGGATGATAGGTACACGGTGGTAAATGATCTTATCATTTACAAAGGGAGAATACTATTGGTACCAAGACCAGCAATGAAAAGTTGAATTCTAAGGGCCTTTCATGATGTCCTTATGGCTGGTCATCTTGGATATTTAAAGACATAAAGGCAGATTTGGGAGAGGTTTACATGGAAGGGTCTCAAAACTGAGGTGTTGAAGTATGTGAGGGAGTGTCCTACTTGCCAGCAGAACAAACATGAACACTCTTTATTAGTTGGTTTGTTGGAGCCCCCACCCATTCCTAATTAGAAATGGGAATGCATCTTGATGGATTTTATTATAGGCTTGCCCAAAGTCTAAGGTAGGAACTGTATTTATGTTGTGGTTGATAGATTGACAAAGTTTGCACACTTTTTTGCAATTTCAACCACTTAAACAGCAACACAAGTTGTTGATGGGCAAACAGAGATTGTTAACAAATGGGTGGAAGGATACCTCCGGAACTACATTGCAAGGCAACAGAAGGCATGGGTTAAGTGGTTACATTTAGGGGAGGCGTAGAAACAATATGTAGATCTGCACAGGGTTAAGGGTTCTTTTGAAGTTGGTGACATGGTTTATTTAATGTTGCAACCTTATAAACACTCCACTCTTAAGAAGAGTGATACAGAGAAGCTCAAGCCATGATACTATGGCCCATTCAGAGTCTCCAAGAAAATTGGAGATGTGGTTTATGAGCTGGAGTTGTTGGTAGAAAGTAGAGTGCATAACGTCTTCCATGTGTCTCGCCTCAAGAAGGTGCTGGGGCATAATGTGACACCTTCGATGGAGCTTCATCCTCTTGTTGAAGATGGTAAGTTGATTCTTGTACCTGAGGCCATCATTGACACCAGGGACCGTACTTTGCGAAAGAGGGTCATCAGGGAGTATTTGGTAAAGTGGAAGAATTTGTCGGTAGAGGATGCTACATGGGAGAATGAGTAGATTTTGCAGCATCTAGAGTTGAGATTGCTTGTGGGTAAGCAATTTTTGGGAGGGCAGACTGTAATATAGACAGTCCACTCTTAAGAAGAGTGGTACAGAGAAGCTTAAGCCAAGATACTATGGCCCATTCAGAGTCTCCAATAAAATTGGAGAAGTGGCTTATGAGTTGGAGTTGTTGGTAGAAAGTAGAGTGCATAACATCTTCCACGTGTCTCACCTCAAGAAGGCATTGGGGCATAATGTGACACCTTTGATGGAGCTTCCTCAACTTGATGAAGAGGGCAAGTTGATTCTTGTACCTGAGGCCATCATTGACACATGGACCATACTCTACAGAAGAGGGTCGTTATGGAGTATTTGGAAAAGTGGAAGAATTTGTCGATAGAGGATGCTACATGCGAGAATGAGCAGATTTTGCAACATCTAGAGTTGAGATTGCTTGTGGGCAAGCAATTTTTGGGAGGGTAGACTATAATGTCCCAGTTTCCTAGGTAGTTACATTTGGGGTTAGTCTATTACCCAGGTTCTCGTAGACTAACGAGAATGATTAGAGAACCCATGTCAGTGACCATTGTGGGGGTCTGGTCAGCCCAGTTGGCATGGAGATTTATTTTTACCCTGGTGAGTTTTCCGTTCTGACTCTTTTTGGAGCATTTTTGGGGTCGTTAGGCCAAACTTACTATTTTTAGTAATTGCATCAGGATTAATTTTGAGTTAGTCGGTTTGAATTAGGATGTGTTCATTTTTAAGTGGTGATCACGGCGTGCTTCAAAATCCTAGTTCGGAGTATGTTCGGGCATTAATTTTTAATGTCTCGATAATTGGCTTAAGCTAAATTAAATATTTAACTTAAGTATAATGTATTAAAGTGACTTTATAAAAAATGTGAAGACGTGAAATATGTTTATTCTTATTAAAGTCACATGTTTTCCAAAGTGGGCGCCCATGTCATAGTAATGAAAGTAATATTAAAATATTAATCTCTCAAATGACGTGTTGGAGGAAAAAAGAGAAGAAAGAATAAAAAGAAGATTTTCATGCTCATTTGTATCATTAGATATTTTTTTGAATGAACTTTGTTGTGGAGCAAAAAACCAGGGTTTGATGAAGAATCTAGCCATTGTGAAGATGAAAACCTTCGCATTTGGAGAATGCTTGCAGAAGTGAAAGATCTCCCAAGGGCATTGTGAGAGCATTCTCATTCAGAGGGTGTCGATTGTGCTTCAATCTTAGTTTTGTGGGGTTGTCGCGTAGGATATCCCTTTGATGAAACTCAATTTTTGGGCATGGTAATTATAGGTGCATATTAGAGAAGACATTGAAGGTGTGGTTCTGCTTTTATATTCTATTTGTTGAGGGTTTTACACCCTAGGTCTAGTCGTACCAGCCCCAGTCAGGCCGTACCATCTCAAGGTTTTTTGGATTGATTTTTGTGGAGAAATAACTCTTCATCTTGGGCGTAGTGGACCTTCATGGGAATATTAGCATTCAACTACAAATTGAAGAAGTTGTGAAGGTTTTAAAGTTGTTATTATTGTTGTTATAGTCTATTCTGGGTCGTCCCAGCTGTAGGAGAGGATGTGGGTCAACAGTTTGAGCATTTTTGTGTCACTTGGAGTTGCAAACAGGGCATCACATTCACAAATTTGTTGTTGTTCTTGTATTTTAATGTCACAGTTAAGATTTAATGACTATGGCATGAATCTAAGGGCTTTAATCTACTATCGTAGTTCAGATTTAATGAATATGGCATGAATCTAAGGACTTTAATCTATTATCACATACTTGTACCTACATATCAACACATGGGTATGTCTGTATTGTGATGCATTTTGCTATTCGCTCATATGGGTATTAATCATTAATGATAAACTCTATATTTTGTTCACTTTAAAGCATCCGGGTATTGTTCGTTTTGCTATTTTTGAGTTGTACTTATATGCAAAGAAATTCTATGTCATGCACAAAAACACAAAACACAACAAGTTCAACTAAACCATAGAAAACTGGAAAAAAAATTAGGTCTCAAAAAGTGGAGGGACATTATAGTGGTATCAGAACTGGTTTTCTTGCCAGCCTATTAGATTGCTACACTTGTGCAAAGTTGCATGTTAGTTTGGAGAGCACCCATAGGCCTGCATGTCAGTTTCATGGGCCAAGCAGTGGTTGCATGTGAGTTTCTATGAGAGGAAGTGATAGATATGGGAGATATCTTGAAAGATTAAGAAAGAAAGAAGTTGAATAGGAACAACGGGAAGAGTGGCCTTCAGGGCTTGAGGAACAACAGATAGTACTTTACAATGAAGAAAAAATTGTTGTAGAAACCATGGGTGATTGGGAGGGCAGGTCTAGTAGAGAACATCACGATGAGGGAAGAGCTGATTTGACGAGTATGTTACATGCTTTAAATGATTTGGCTAGAGGGCAGCATGACATGTTTGATTGAATGAACTATTCACAGACTGAACTAACCCAAATCCTTACCTGTTTAGTACCTGGTAATAATTGAAACAATGACAATAATAATGGTGGAGTTGATCAGAATGCCAGAGGGAACCATGGGAATAATAATAATGCAAATAATGGCAATAATGGAGAGCACTCTGTTAACAATCATGTTACTCAGCATCATACCTTTGCAGGATGTGCTAGCACGAGGCCTCTAATGCCTCAGTTTATTCAGGAAAACAATCCACCAGAAGAAGTCAATGAACCTATTGAACATGTTCGACATGCTTAGTATTGGAGAGCTATTGATGCAGGGTTCCATGTAGATATGCCTTTTCAAGCCTACTTGACTTTCAGGGAATGGAGTAGACCTCAAGGAGAAGGAGGAGTGAGACCCCAAAACTAGGACCTACAAAAGAAAAAGGGTAAGATGAGCATTCCTTACTACAATAGTTCAGGTAAAACTTCAGCCAGAGCATGGATTCAGAAAGTAGATACTTACTTGCAACTCAATCAGATTGTATCCTATGTTGAGTTTATAGAGAGATTGATAGACAAATTTGACAAAGGGGACCCTGAATTACATTTCAAGGAGCTAGCACAGCTCAATCCATTTGGAGGGGTTGATGCATACATTTCTAATATTTAGAGGTTGTCAGTTATGGTCACTGACATTTCGGAAAGGATACTCATTGTGTTGTTTATAGATGGCCTATCTAAACCATTAAGAGGATGGATTAAGGGGTTCAATCTGCCTACACTTCAGGGGGTGATAAAAAAGGCCAAGGATATGGAGTTCTCATCCTATAGAAGGAAATTTCAGTCAAAGGGTTTCTCGCACAAGAAAGATAAGGATAAGAAGTGTTTTCATCGAGACATAGATCAACAAAAGAAACCAGTTGTTAGACTTGATGATGATGCTCTTAATGAATATAGGAGGAAGAAATTGTGCTTCAAATGTAAGGGCCCATTGGACCCTAACCATAAGTGTCTTATGAAGGGGCAAGCAAAGTAGATTTAGTACTTTTCAGCTGAGGAAACCGCTTCAAAAAAATCTAACCAACACACTAATTCAAAGGAAAGTGAAGTGGATAGCACAACACAAGAGTCATAGGGTGAGCAGAATGATGATAGACCCATAAAACACCTTTCTGCTATTTAGAGAGAGGGTTATTTCAGGATTCAGGGAGTCTTGGAAGGTCAGCATATCACTACACTTCTTGACACATGGGCCACACATAATTTCATAGACGAGGGTCTAGTGGCAAGGAGAGGACTTAGGACAGAAGAGTTCGATGGATTGAAGGTCAGGGTAGTTGATGGATTTGTTATAACTTGCAAACAACAAATCCCCAACTTAACCATTAGGTTAAGTGATTATGAGTTCGAGGCTGAGTACTATGTAGTGAGCATGGGAGACATGGATGCGGTCCTTGGCATGAAATGACTTCATGCAATCGGTGAGTTCTACCTTAACTTATGAACTATGGAGATAAAGTTCGAGGTAGATGGGTGAAAGCATGTACTCAGAGGAATGTCAGATGGTGGACTTCATGTGGTATCTCTTAGGATAATGGAGAGATTACTCAGACAAGATCAGGTTGAGTGGGCAACAAAATGTGTCATTATGCCTATAGCCACTGAGCAACCAAAATAGAGCTACCACCCAGATATTCAGAAACTGATAACCAGTCACAACAAAGTTTTTAGTAGTATACCACCAAGGAGGCCTCCTGATAGGGGCATAAAGCATGTAATTGAATTGGAAGAGGGAGCCAAACTAGTTATCATCACTCCCTATAGACACCCAAAGAGGTTAAAGATGAAATTGAGAAAACAATCAAGGAGCTTCTAGAGATGGGGCATATCAGACCCAACAAGAGCCCCTTTGCCTCTGCAATAGTGCTAGTTAAGAAGAAGGATAAGACGCTCAGAATGTGTATAGACTACATGGCTCTTAACAAGAAAACTATTAAGAACAAGTACGCCATCCCACGCATAGATGAGCTACATGGAGCATGTTACTTCTCCAAAATTGATTTGAGATTTGGATATCATCAGATTTTGGTCAGAGAGGAGGATGTGGAGAAGACAACTTTTCATTGCCATTATGGGCACTTCGAGTTTCTGGTTATGCCTTTCAGTTTAACCAATTCTGTAGGTACTTTTCAGTCATGTATGAACAGGGTTTTCAGAGAGCAGTTGAGGAAGTTTGTCCTCGTATTTTTTGATGAAATCTTGATTTTTAGCAGGACTTGGGAGGAGCACCTCCAACACATTGAGGAGGTATTGAGTATTCTGGAGAGGGAGTCAGTGTATGGAAAAGAGTCAAAATGTGATTTTGGCATGATAGAGTTACTTTATTTGGGTCACATCATTAGTACAGAGGGAGTTAGAGTGGATCCAAATAAGATCAGGGCTATTGTTGATTGGCTGCCACCCATGAATCTCTCACAACTCAAGGGATTGTTTGGTCTATGTGGGTTTTACTATCTCTTCATCAAAGGTTTTCATATAGTGTAGCTCCATTGACAAATTTAACGAATAAGGGGGCATTTGTTTGGACAAATGAGGCACTTCAGTGTTTTGACAGGTTCAAGCAAATAATGAGTTCTTCCCCGGTGTTGGCTATACCAGATTTCACCAAGCCCTTCAAGCTTGAGTGTGATGCCTCGGGGGAAGGCATAGGAGTAGTGTTGGTACAAGATAAGCACCCAATTTCTTTTGAGAGCAAAAAACTAAGGGGTGCAGAGAGAGGTTACAACATCTATGATAAGGAAATGTCAGCCATAATGCATGCCTTAACAAAATTTAGGCAATACTTGGTGGGAGGCAAATTTGTGGTGAAGACGGATCATAACAGCCTTAAGCATTTCCTTAGCCAACGTGACCTCAATGACAGACAACAGAAGTGGGTTAGTAAGTTGCAAGCCTATGAATTTGACATACATTATGTCAAAGGGAAGAGAAATATTGTCGTTGATGCACTTTCACCTAGACCTCACTTTTGTTCTTTGGGAGAGATTGCAGCTAATTGGAGAGAGTAGATTTTAGCAGAGTATGCTAAGGACAAGCATGCTTCATGCATTGTTGATTGTACTATACATGATGATAGGTACACCGTGGTAAATGATCTTATCATTTACAAAGGTAGAATACTATCGGTACCAGGATCAATGATGAAAAGGAGAATTTTGAGGGCCTTTCAGGATGTCCTTATCGCTGGTCATCCCAAATATTTCAAGACATATAGGCAGATTCGGGAGAGGTTTACATGGAAGGGTCTCAAGACCGAGGTGTTGAAGTATGTGAGGGAGTGTCCTACTTGCCAGCAGAACAAATATGAGCACTCTTTCCCAGTTGGTTTGTTGTAGCCCCTACCCATTTCTAATCAGAAATGAGAATGCATCTCAATGGATTTTATTACAGGCTTGCCCAAAGTCCAAGGTAGGGACTGTATTTACATTGTGGTTGACAGATTGACAAAGTTTGCACACTTTTTTGCAATTTCAACCACAATCACAGAAGCACAAGTTGTTGATGGGCAAACAAAGATTGTTAACAAATGAGTGGAAGGATACCTCTGAAACTATATTGCAGGGTAGCAGAAGGCATGGGTTAAGTGGTTACATTTGGGGGAGTATTGCTACAATACCACATTCCACATGTCTATTTAGATGTCACCGTTCATGGCATTGTACGGTTATGAGGCACCAAACTTCCTTGATTTATTGTTTAGGGATAGCAGAGTGCCTAAGGCTAAGGACTTGCTTCAGGAAAGTTAGGATATCACGAAGCCCTTGAAAGAAAACATCCAAAAGGTATAGAAGCAGTATGCAGATCAGCACATGGTTGAGCCTTCATTTGAGGTTGGTGACATGGTTTATTTAATGTTGCGGCCTTATAGACAGTCCACTCCTAAGAAGAGTGGTGCAAAGAAGCTTAAGCCACGATACTATGGCCCATTTAGAGTCTCCAAGAAAATTGGAGATGTGGCTAATGAGCTAGAGTTGTCGATAGAAAGTAGAGTGCATAACGTCTTCCACGTGTCTCGCCTCAAGAAGGCGTTGGGGCATAATGTGACACCTTCGATGGAGCTTCCTCCTCTTGATAAAGAGGGCAAGTTGATTCTTGTACCCGAGGGCATCATCGACACTAGGGACCATACTCTACGAAAGAGGGTCATTAGGGAGTATTTGGTAAAGTGGAAGAATTTGTCGGTAGAGGATGCTACATGGGAGAATGAGTAGATTTTACAGCATCTAGAGTTGAAATTGCTTGTGGGCAAGCCATTTTTGGGAGGGTGGACTATAATGTCCCTTTCCTAGACAGTTACATTTGGGTTTAGTCTACTACCCGAGTTCTCGTAGACTAACGGGGATGGTTAGAGAACCCATGTCGATGACCATTGTGGGGGTCTAGGCAGCCTAGTTGGCGTGTAGATTTATTTTTACCTTGGCAAGTTTTCCGTTCTGACTCTTTCTGGAGCATTTTTAGGGATGTTAGGCCAAACTTACTATTTTTAGTATGTTCATCAGGATCAGTTGCGAGTTGGTTGGTTCGACTTGGGATGTGTTTGTTTTTAAGTGGTGATCACGGTGGTGCTTCTAAATCCTAGTTCAGAGTATGTTTGGGCATTAATTTTTAATGTCTCGATAATTGGCTTAAGTTAAATTAAATATTGAACTTAAGTATAATGTATTAAAGTGACTTTATAAAAAATGTGAAGACATGAAATATGTTTAATCTTATTAAAGTCACATATTTTCCAAAGTGGGCACCCAAGTCACAGTAATGAAAGTAATATTAAAATATTAATCTCAAATGAGGCGTTGGAGGAAAAAAGAGAAGAAATAATAAAAAGAAGATTTTCATGCTCATTTGTATCATTGGATATTTTTTTTGAATGAACTTTACTGTGGAGCAAAAAACCAGGGTGTGATGAAGAATCCAACCATTGTGAAGAAAAAAACCTTCATATTTGGAGAATGCTTGCAGGAGTGAAAGATCTCCTAAGGGCATTGTGAGAGCATTCTCATTCAAAGGGTGTAGATTGTGCTTCAATTTTAGTTTTGTGGGGTTGTCGCAGAGGATATCCCTTTGATGAAACCTCAATTTTTGGGCATGGTAATTACAGGTGCATATTAGAGAAGAAATTGAAGGTGTAGTTCTGATTTTATCTGCCATTTGTTGAGGGTTTTACACCCAGATCTGGCCGTACCATCTCAAGGTTTTTTTGGATTGATTTTTATGGAGAAATAACCCTTCATCTTGGGCGTAGTGGACCTTCATGGGAATATTAGCGTTCAACTACAGATTGAAGAAGTTGTGAAGGTTTTAAAGTTGTTATTACTGCTATTATAGTTTGTTTTGGGCCATCCCAGCTGTAAGAGAGGACGTGGGTCACTAGTTAGCCATTGCTTGAGCATTTCAGTGTTACTTGGAGCTGCAAACAGGGTGTCACATTCACAAATCTATTGCTATTCTTGTATTTTAATGTCACAGTTCATATTTAATGAATATGACATGAATCTAAGGGCTTTAATCTATTGTCATAGACCTATACCTACATATCAACATATGGGTATGTCTGTATTGTGATGTATTTTGCTATTTGCTCATATGGGTATTGATCATTCACGATAAACTTCATATTTTGTTCACTTTAAAGCATCTAGGTTTTGTTCATTTTGTTATTTATGAGTTGTACTTGTATGCAAAGAAGTTTTATGTTATGCACAAAAACACAAAATGCAACAGGTTCAACTAAACCACAGAAAATTGGAAAAAAAAAATTGGGTCTCAAAAAAGGTGTGGGACATTACACAAACCAACTCACAAGAACTAGTTCAAAGGGACAAAAAAAGAATTTAGATTTAAAATTTAAATTTAGAATCAATCACAAAACACTTAAAATTATGCACGAATACAAAACTTTAATAAAGATCTTAAATAAAGATCAAATTATGAATTAAACTTAAGATAAATATATCACACTTGTTGACATATAATTGTATCAAGTCATTCCATCAAAATGAGCCCAAAACTGAATGAGAATTGACATGAATATGCAAATTTCACCATTACAAATATGTGCTTTTCATTTGGAGAAGATTTGACATCATAATGAGTTTGCAAACTTCTTAAGTTTTTGGCACCCTTGTATCTTGGATTGAAACTTACCTCTTGGTCCCATAGGTTACTTTGATATATGGACGTTATTAAAATCTTTCATTCACTCTAGCTATAATTGACGTTATTAAAATCTGTAGTGGAAATTATTTTTCCCACTTACCAAACGATTGAATGAATGAATGAATGAAGGCTTTTAATAACGTCCACGAGGCCAAAACAGCCTATGGGACCCCAGAAACCAAAACATGTTGCAAAGAGAGCCAAGAACCCACAGGGGCCCCAATCCACAAAAACCAGATCACACACACATAAAAAAAACAATGCACATATAAAAATATGTTCATTAATTACCCATTAAATATACAATACTTATTTATGGAGAGAACAGTTAAAAATGTCTTCTACTTCGCACTGGGCTTAGAAAGAAGAGTCTGAAATAATATTTACTTCCAAACAGAAGGGAAAATCTCCAGAAAAAAACGGTTAACTGGGAAGCGGACAGGGCTGTAGATCTCAACTACAATTGATTCGATCACCACCTAAACAATGCCGGTATGAAAACAATTTCTTCATGGACTGTTGAAATTCTAAGATTCAGAAAAATAAATAGTAGAAGGGAACGATTCAATGTTTTATTGGCAAATTCTTTTAATTGTATTTATTTTTGGAATAAAGTGGTGTGACTTTTTTGCAGTTCTTTATTTTTCAGTAGAGCCCCTTTAAATTCAATGCTGATCCGTATTGTAATGCATCATCGCAGTCAAATTTATAGAAATAAAGAAAGAAAGAAATAAATCAATTGCATTATTTTTGACCAAAATAATGATAAACCAAAGCAACCTAGCTCCAACTTTAACCTTGGATCACTAGTCAAACAAAGCTAATCGAATGTGGGAATACCCAGATACTGATGGCCAAATGGGTACAAATGAAAATTTGAGTGCATGATTAAGAGATAAATAAATCAATCAATTGTATTATTGTTAACCAAAATTACTATAGACCAAAGCACCCTAGCTCTAACTGTAACCATGCATCGCTAGCCTAACAAAACTAACCAAATATAGGTCTACCCAGACACTAATGCCCAAATGGGTAGAAATAAAAATTTGAGTGCATGATTAATAGACAAATGGTTTTTGCCAAATCTTGAGTTTATGTACTCTAAATTTGTGACGGTTCTCTATAGATTATAACAAAACCAGATTGTGCCCGAGGTAGATACAATTGTTATTAGCATCCGGAGACAAGTGTAGCCATAAATATTTTAGGTTATCTACTTCATTTCTCTGTAGATGCGGGCGCCAATTGCAAGGGCTAGAACAATTTCAGCCGGCCTTTTTTATTCTTCAAAATCAAGAATGACATTTCTGCCACGTAAAGTATGAAATGGTAAAGGTAAAAGATCAAATGAAAACTCTTCATGTTGTTTGCAATTGACCTTGTTGACTACCTTTTCAGCCCTAGCTAGTTGTTTCTTTTACATGGTTGGGTTGGGGTACTGTTTTTCTTTGTTTTGGCTTGCTTTTTGTAAAGCGGACTTGTTTTTTTTTGCTAGGTAAATCTTGAGTGGGATATTAGCTGTTTTTAACGTGGCATGTGGCAAATTCGGACTATTTTCTTAATATTTCTAATTTTGGGTTGTGTTCGAACGTACCCTATAATCATAGCACTTCAACCTTGCCAGATGTTTATTGAATTATGTGGCGCCTTATAGTGAGGGTGATTTGAGTCTGGGTCATGCTTTTCTGAGTGCCTGCATTATCGTTATATCAAAGCCCGTTGGCTAAAGCAGCTCTTCTCTTTACTTTTTTAGTTCTCCTGCATTTGTTTATACCAAATTTATGTCATTAAAACTAGATGATTTGTGCAGTACAGCACACAGTGGCCAGACTTGTACTTGTCTTTAACTCTTCAAGACTCATAGGCCAATCTAACTCTCAGCTAAACAAGTTGACTCTGAGATCAGCATCAACACCAAGACTCGACAATTTGAATAATCATGATCTATACAATTTTTCACCCCCAAAAAAGAAGTTTCACCCTTGTCCACTAGTAAAAAAAAAACTTTCAATTGAAATCTGTTGCAGAAAACCCTTGCCCATGTGGAAAATTGCTTCATATGCTAAAACATCAGTTTATGTCACCTGAAAAACCTTGTTTACTTTGCTTTGGAGAGGAAGAATGATAAAACACTGCATTTTATATGATATTTTGTGTGTTTCATTTCAGTTTAAATGCTGGCCAAGTCTTGGTTAACTCTCAACGAGTCTTATCTCAGCAATTCTGACAACTGGAGCCAATTTGGTCCATTTGGAGTTGTTTTGCATCTCTTTAGACTTGGAATGATGAGCTCTTCATAGTCTCGGTGAGTCCTGCTACTATAATACAATAAATCGTTTTAAGTGGTGATTTTACAATCAAGCTAATCACATGTGAAATGTCACAGATCATGGATTTTTTGAGGTTGAACCACAGGCCACTAAAAAGCGTGTAAGGAGATTCTTCACATTTAACTTCGTTTAGGTCAAATTTGATTTCAAGGAAAGTATCTATAATCTATTCTGCTACCTTGGTTTCTTTTTAATTAGCTCAAGCAGGTATCTCAAACTTATGTTAAGTTTTTATTGTTTCCAAGTTTTCGTATATAGCCAAAGTGGTCAGTGGATTTAGTTTTAGCTCTGTCAATATTAAAACACTTGTATGTAAATACTTATTTGCAATTCTCTGACAGTTTTATTGTCATTTGATATATCATATTTTCTCCCATTCGGTAGTCTATTTTTTTATTTATTTCCATTGCCTGCATTATTTCTTTTGTAAGATTTCATGTAAAATGGCTCATTCTCACCTTTGTTGTCTCATATAGCTTTTGCTTTAGTATCTTCTTTTGTTTGGAGGCTCCATCCTTGATTTCTTGCTTCCTCATATAATGTTATATCCTTTTTCTGCCGACCACTAAATGCCGATAGTGGGTGCTTTGCACTCCTTTTATTCAGTTCTTGCTGTCCTACTAGAGAGCTGTTTGTGCTGCTGTCTATGGATGATGTTACATATGGTGTTTTTCTTTGTTTTATTGCCTTAAATTACATTGCATGCCTTCTTTGACAAAACCTCTTGAAAGATGTCCTGAATCATGTTGTTGGTTGTTGCTTGATCCCTGCCGACCTATATTCCTTTGTCGGCTTCAAGGATCTCTGTTTCAATTAATCTTTGGCAGGAGAGTGACATATGATGAATACTGGCACTCTATTGATGGCTTCACAATATTCAAGACATAATAATTCAAACAAAATCAAATTTCTTAATACAAACATGGATTCAAGGTTCCTTGATTTGTTATTTGAAGGAAGTTCAAGAATATCTTTTTAGAGGTTGTTAGATGCACAATTTTATCACTATTTTGAGATTCATTTTCTATCATTCTGGCAGCAAAAATCTTTCACAAAATGACTATAATATCATGTACGTAGATTACCTCGATATAACAGTTTTTCCTATAATTATCAACTGAATCCTTCCCCTCAGTTCTCATAAGGGATTTTCTCTTTATACCAGGAAAATAAAATGAGACCAAGCTAAATTCTACCTTCTAGCATGCAACTGTTTCTACAATTTTAAGTTTTTAAAACCAAAACAAGGTTATTGATATATGCATGCACAGATGATGACACATAATTAGAAACCATTCATTTTTGACAGGGGGAAAATTCCACAATAAAGGAAATTAAGAACCGGGTGCTATAAGGGAGAACAGACTGGGATGTACCTGCACAATGAGGGTTTTGTGCCACACCTGAAGTTTCATGACTGTGCAGGAACACTCATCAACAGTAAAGCTTATTGATGAAATGAAAAAAGTGATACATAAGATGGGTAAAACTCAGTGAAAGCATCATTTTTACAAAAGAGGGTATGATACCCTAATTACTCATTATTAATGGAGTAGGTCTCCTAACAAATAAGTGGCTCCATTAAAGCATAATTCACTTAAGATCTTTAAGCTCCATTAAAGATGGCTCCATTAGTTGTTCCTTTTACATGGTTGGGTTGAGGTACTGGTTTTAACTTCTTTTGTTTTGTTTTGGCTTGCTTTTTGTAAAGCGTAGTTGTTCTTATTGCTTGGTAAATCTTGAGTGGGATGTCACTTTTTAGCTGTTTTTAACGTGACATGGGGTAAATTTGGACTATATTTTTAAGATTTCTAATTTTGGGTTGTGTTCAAACATACCCCATAATCATTGCACTTCAACCTTGCCGCATGTTTATTGAGTTATGGGGTGCCTTATTGTAGTGAGGGTTAGAGTCTGGGTCATGCACTTACAAGTGTCCCCATTATGATGTTGTCCCCATTACCATTACATCAAAACCCTTTGGATACTGGTGCTATTCTCTTTCCTTCTTCAGTTCTGCTGCATTTGCGTATACCAAATTTATGTCATTAAAAACAGATGCTTTGCTTAGTATATAGTATACAGCAGCCAGACTTGCACTTGTCTTAGCTCTTCAAGACTGATATACCAAACCAACTCTGAGATAAGACATGTTGACTCTCAGACCAGTATCAACACCAAGACTCAGCAAATTGAATAATTATGAGCTATACAAAATTTCACCTCCAAAGAAAGAAGTTTCACCCTTGTCCACTAGTTTAAAAAAAAACATTTAAATTGAATCTGTTGCAGAAAATCCTTGTCCATGTGGAAAATTACTGTGTAATTTGCCTTCTATGCTAAAACATCAGTTTATGTCACCTGAAAAACCTTGTTTATTCTGCTCTGGAGAGAGAATGCTAAAACATCAATTTAAATGCTTGCCAAGTCTTGGTTAACTCTCAACAAGTCTTAGCTGAATCTCGGTGATTCTGAACAACGGTGGTCAATTTGGTCCATTTGGATTTGTTTTGCATCTCTTTGGACTTGGAATGATGAGCTCTTCAAAGTCTTGGTGAGTCCTGCTACTATAATAGAACAAATTGTTTGAGTGGTCATTTGACAATCAGGCTAATCACATGCAAAATGTCACAAATCATGAATTTTTTGAGGTGGAACCATGGGCTGCTTAAAAGCGTATAATGAGCGTATAATTCCTTTCACCAAATGCAGGGTTAATTTATAGTAACTAACATTTTTTTAATGATGACTGCGGTACTGATGAGAAACTACAGTAATGACCAATGACTGCATAACTGATGAGTAACTACTGTAATAAGTGATGACTGAATCAGGACATATCTCAACTAATGTTTGAGATGGCATATAAAGTACTAGGAACGTTTTTGAGAAGATATGGATACCAACATAGGCTGAACTGAGCAGCAACATGTGTGTTGCTCTTGGCCATAAACAGTCATCCAAGCAACTGTTCAATATTTTTGAGCCCAAAAGACCCTTTCACTTGAGGATTACAGGGCCTTTTTATAACTCCTCCAGGCATAAAAGCTTTAGTGTAACCTACTTTGAATTCCTTTCACCAAATGCAGGGTTAATTTATAGTAACTAACATTTTTTTAATGATGACTGCATTACTGATGAGAAACTAAAGTAATGACCAATGACTGCATAACTGATGAGTAACTACTGTAATAACTGATGACTGAGTCAGGACATATCTGACACATTTCTGCATAAGTGCTTTGTTTGTGCATAACTGATTTACTCCTGCACGGCTATACAGAAATACTGATGCTTCATACAAAAGTTTCTACTGCAGGGATTTTGACAAGTTTTTCACCCATTCATCCTGAATTTGCATGGCAAGTAAAATGACATATATATGACTTTGGAGCTACAAAAAATTCAATGGAAGATAACTTAAGTGCAAAGTTGTTCACATGTTCTAGATTACATATTCATGTGGTACAGACATTTATATTATGCCGGTCACATTGTTAACAAGATACATGGAGTCAGTTGTTTGCTCCTCCGAAATTGATTATATTGTGTTAGATTACAAAGCATATTGCTAAGATTATTTGCTATTTGAATAGGATGGAGAGACATGCTTTGTAATATAGTAAAATAGTAATATATAGTCTACCTTACATGTGGTTTTGATAACATTCTTTTAATGAAGTTTGTTGCTAACGAGATGGATTTATGATAAAATGATTTTGCTGTTGGAATTCTATTGTTTTGTAGCTAGTTCGTCTAGTGGCTAAGGTTGAATTTGAGTCAAATTTGTTTTTAGATCACTTCGTATGGTGCATGATAATATAATTGGTTTGTTTTGCGCGCCAATGTTGTAACTGGACACAAACTCCCTATTTTCAGATTTTCTAATTTTACTAGCAGTTAAAAAATGATAATTTAAGTGAAAATTTATTCAATTGATAGAGAGATTACCATTTTTTTTGTAATTACTTTTATACTTAATGTTTTAGAAATTGGAGTATAGATGTGGCTTTAATGTAAGTCTGGAAGTAATTGTTCTAGAAGAATGCCAATCTTTTTTGTTTGTATTAGAAACTTTCTATTGGTTAATAGTTTGAATGGTGGTTGTTATATGGTTTTCTAGTTTCTGCTTTTGTGATGATTATCGCTGGGGGTGTTGTGAATGCTACCAAGGGTAAATATTTTGAGTCACGAGATTTGGATATTTCTCTGCAGAACGAGTTGATGTCTTGTGACTAGTTGCTTAGTAGTAGGTTGCATATTTTCATGTATAATCATAATTATTGATTTTCTTTAGTGGATAACAACATTTTCTTAAAACTTGCAAATTATTTTGTGAATATATTTATTTATGGCACTATGATCCATTGATCTTGCAAGTGTTGCTAATGAGTATTTATTGCTTTACTGGTGTAGGAAAAGATAAGAAAGAAGCATAACCTTTGAAGATAACACATCAAGTGAGCAATAAACCTTTTGTACGCAATGGTATGCATTTATACTTTTAGTACTTCTTAAATTTTTATTTCTATTTATAAAAGAATCTATGTTTAATATTTATTCTATGTGATATTTTGATTTGTAAACTTGTCAATCCATGCTGGCTACAAATCCACAAGAATTGCTAAATTTCTGACTCAAAGGAATGAACTTGAACATAAGCTGAAAATTGATGTCAATATAACTAATAGCAGCCATGACATCCTTCATGCAAAATAGAATGTGTGAATGTCCACATACATCTACACTCTCATATGTTTGCCTATTAAGCCACAAATTCAAGTGCAATTGCTCAAAGTGTTGTTCTATTTAAAGAGTTGATTTCATCGATTTACAATTACAATAATCTATGAAATTAGTCTAATAATTGCACACACATAATTGAACTCACAATACGGTGTAAGAACCCCAAGTAGTTCTGCTCTAATTTCTGAGTTTTAGTGGTTTGACATTTCGTCAAACATTTGTCATGTAAATAGACTGAGTTCTGATTTCTGAATTTGTATTTGGTTTTGATGATGGTTTTAGATGATTTTCAATAGAAATACATTTGCCAAAACATAGGAAACATAACCAAATACTTTACATGCACAAACAACACAATGACAACACCAATTAAGCTTTATTTCTCCTCTATATGAGGTCTGATTACAAACATATCAAGTCTGATTCAGACTAGGACAGCGTTTACAAATGCCAATTCAAATTAAAGATTTGAATATCAAGGCACTTATAACATACCCGGATGATAGTATCAATGATATGGTGTATAGGAATGTCAAATCATGCCAAACCAACAATGAACAAGTGCTGATTAGAACTCTGATTTTTGGGACAGATCTGATACAACTGTTTGATATAACAAATGCTTGAAATCTGCTCCTTGAAATGCCACAAAAACCCTTCCAAAGGTTAGCGCTAGGTCCTATAGGTAGCTGCTCAAACCCTAGGTGCTGAATGATGGATATTAGATGCCTATGGAATGTTGGATATGACCTCCAACTCTGATCTGTCAAATCTGATTGGTCTGATATAAATTTCTGATGCAAACAATGACTGAAATCTTCATACAAGTGCCAAGATTCTTCATCTATGATGGGCGCTAGCCTCCAATGAGTGTAAGAAACCCTAGGTGATGAGTCTAGGAGTATTTCTTCCTCAAACAAGTCTGCAAACTGCCTCTACAACCACCCAGATCTGCAAATTACTTTCAATGATAACAATGGCTCTAGAAACTTTAGCAGCCAAAAAAGGTATGATTCAGATCTGCCTTCAAAACCCTATCAATTCCACCATGAAATCATGAAATTCCAACGCCAAAACCTTCCTCAAGCTAGCCGTACCATTCTTGCTTTCATACACAAGCCCTAGTAGCTGTAACCTGCAAATATGTCATAGAAAGTCCTTCAAATCTGCATAAAACTTCAAAACCCTAGTGCCAATATGAAGCCCTAGCTGATAGGATCAATTTCCCTTCAAACCCTAGCTTCAATCCACACCAAAAACCTGCTTTTAAATCCAGTGATGAACCCTGGATGGATCCACCTCACAAAGTGGAGTGGGTTTCCGTCCAAACCACCAAATTCTAAGGGTTTTCGTCCTTAGAAGCCTGCTGAAACAAAATTACAGCCAACTTTCCAAATGTCAAGGTTACTTTGCAATAATAGCTCAAAAAGGGGACATTACATATAGAGTTACTTGGAAAAACCCATTTGAGGGAAACAACATGGAATGGGGCTGCCCCTAAACGATGCAGTCCAGGATTGGGCACCTTCAGCAGGTAGCCAATCCAGGCAGCCTCTCACTTAGAAATATTTCTAGACTCCATATTTCTGATATTACACCTAGCATACAGGAAGAACATTAAAACCTACACATTTATGGAAACTCACACTACTTATATATCCTGCGGACCAATTATAATTCCCTGGACAAACAATCGGCCTGCTCCAAAAAATAACAAGAGACTATACTTTGAAAATTGCTGCGACCTGCGCCAACAGTCTATACTTAAGAAAATTTGTAGCGATTAAGACATCAGAAAATGAACTACAACTACTACTTTCCACTTCTTGGATTTCTACCTTCTTCCCTATCGCTTGGCCTTTTTGAAGGTATATATATATTTTTGCCTTAAGCCTCCTTGAGAATTGTGGGAAGGCATCCTTTTAAATATTCGCCCAGATTAGAAGATTCGCCAGCTGAAGGCATTACAAGCTGCCGTGCCAAATTTAAACAAGTTGATGGTGAAAGAAATTGGCCATCATAAATGAGAAGAGCCTACCGCCGACGCTAGTAAAAGGCAGTTACATGACATAAAATCTCCATGACTTAACAATAAGCAAAGTCAGCGAGTGGATAATTAATAGCACACGATCAAGATAAGGAATCGTCCAGCAGGATGAATTTTCCTTGCGCAACACTTAGAATAAGTGGGTCCCAGTGACAGCTGCGTAGGGGGCAGGAACTTTAACTGGTCAGAAAAGGAATAGAGTGCATGGGCCCAAGCAAACATAGGAGTAACTAACCATCAAAGAAGAAAGGAATCGCCAGGCAGGGAAATGAATGCGGGCCCCTCCAACAGGGATCGCAGATTTAAGGACACAGATTTATAATTGTTACCAGCTGACCAGCATATTGTAACTGCTGCCAGAGAAATTAGGAGTGGGTCCCAGCAGAAAGAGAGAACTATGAACTGCTGCCAGCCACTATAAAATAGAAGATTTTGAAATTGAAAACTAAAGAAGTGGGCCCCACGAGGACTCCAGCTGGATGCTCCAGCATCACCAAATTATTTTGTTGATTTCTTTGGTTGTAATGCAGATTACAGAGGTTTTTGTCTTTGTTAGGAATATGAGGAAATTGACACTGCTTTGTAATATTTGGGATATCAAACAGATCCCAATGCATCCCAGGATTCAGTTCCCTACAAAACACGGATGTGGTCAAGGAGACACATTTGGGATGTCCCTGAGCCAGAACTTGGGGATATCTGCACCATGCCCTCCCTCTCATCTCCCGTGGGGAGTTGTTCCCTCTCTTAGGAGACTGTTGGGACTTGTTCCATCCCCTAGGAGAACAAAGACACAATTTTCTGGGAATATCGAAATTTACCTAGGAGACTTATAATCTAGGATTGACCTCAATGATTTCCTATATAGATCAACTAGATTTTTATGTTAATGCTATGTACTGATGGATAATGGTGTAAAGCAGTCGCAACCATTGCCTGCATTATTTGTCCTCATTGCTAGTAAATCTGCAGCATTGTTGATAAATATGTTGACATTTTCTATCTGTTATATTGAATTATTATAATTGTGCTATGCTTAGAAAGAGGTCAACATATGTAATGCCATTGAATGTATCCACCTTAGAACAATTCTGCACTGAACAGATTATTAACTAGGAAATCCTCATCAATTGGAACAATATATCTACAATACTTTATAAATTTCGGGGATTAAGTGTACATTATTTGTTATTAATGATTATAGCAACAACTCAAATACCAATCAGTAATCAGATAGGGATCTTAGTGCAACAGACTTTAACAACATGGAATCAATTATTATATTCCAATTTACAGACTGGAGACACTTATTCCTTGTTTGTATTGTTGTGCTATGTAATATCATTGTATTTTCATTGATCACTTTTTCTTGCTACTATTATTGAGAGTAGAATAACTACATCAAATTTGTCTATGGTTAATTTTCAATCTGTAATTTTTAACTTTCATATTTTTATTTTCTAATTTATTTGTTCATTTGTTCCCTTCTGCTTGGGAATTTACAAATGCCACCACTGTCAATAACGATCCTATTTGCGTCTGTAGTTTTTTATGCATCTGTTTAATCTTTGCCTCCTAGTATTTAATGATCTTATTTACATGTACTCAATATTTTGCTGATTTTTTGACCTTTTTTAATGATGCACAGGATGTGTTACCACTTGGAACAGTAGAAGTGCAAAAGGAAGCAATTAATTTAAATGTCTTGCCTGGAGACCTTACTTTTGGAGACAATGTTGACTGGTAATCATGCGCTTATATATTCGTTCCGTTTCTCTTAAGCTTGTTTCTTGACTACAAACCAAACTTTTAAAATTGCAAGAAACTTTTGATGTTCTAATTTTATTTGTGTTTTAAGGTTAAAATTGCTTGCCCCTGCTTTGTGATGATGCCCTTGAACTTCTAATTGATGAATTTAAAGCTACTTTGGGTCTAAATACTCTTCTAGCTTGAAGTGTGTACAAAAGATTATTCTTCTATCCATGGATATTCATATTTCTATAAGAACATAACAACAAAGTAAATATTGAAGATGTTCAGGACTTGTGATAGGATCACTGACTTTCCTTGGGTGAGCTAGTTCTTCCTATGTCATATTAACCATGTATTTGAGGAAAATTGTAGATTACATCTGATGATAATGAGATTATGCCATTTCTCTTTGTTTTCTGTCTATAACTTTATCCTGTTAATGGGAATGATAATTGCTGTGCACAGTATATACAATAGAATTGTGTTGTTATATTGCTTAGAATAGTTTTTTGTTGATTCTGCTGTACTACAGTCCACAATAAACCTACCTTAATAAACCCTCTCTGCTCAAGTCTCACAATACTAGCTACGAACGTATTGATTCGGTCAGCAAGAACTTTAGCTTAGCCAGAATTTTTGTAGGACATTATAACTGGAATACATTTATCCAGCATTTTCTCAATTGCTTGCAATTCTTCTTTTTGCTTATACTTATCTGCTGGTATCTTTCATTTTTGTGGGTCACAATGGAGGCCCTGATGATGTCTGTTTGACATAAAATCAGTTGCTCAAATGTTTTTTCTGGCCTTGAATTTCGTAAGATTATCATCTATAGTCCTTTGGCGTCTCTCACCTTTTTTGTATCATTTCATAAAATTGTCAAATAATAGAATTGACATTTTCTGAACTTGTTCGAAAACAAAAGCTGTAGTTTGAGTTTTTAAGGCTGAAATCCAGCAAATCCAGCCACAGTGATTGCAGATTAGTTATATCTGCTGGCTGATAGAGAGCCATGCTCATCTATACAACACCTTTGGACCTGCAATCCTGGATAAAATTCTGGCACAATGTCACACATCTTATCTTGCCTATCAAGTGAAGTTACATGGGTGCTTTTATCATACAGTCTCTTCCAATACAAATGAAAATTTCTATGATGGCAGGTGCGTGCATGACTGCTATCAAGGCGGGCTTGTATAACACCAAGTTTTAATGAGCTGAAAGTAGTAATAACAGATTTCATCTGAAGTCAGTTCTCAAAGGGCAGAATCTTGTAGCCTTTATAATAGAAAATCTTAATTTATGTTCTGCTCTCAAATTTCCTTTGCTATCTTGATATAATTTTGGAAGGAAAAAAGTTAAATTAATTTCATGACATGCAATCTCTAATATCTAAGAGAAGTTATCTACAGTCTGCCTTAATCTTGAACATGCATAGAGCTTCGTGGTTTGATTTATAGATATGACATTCCTTATGGGTTTGAGGTTTGCTACTGCAGTTATACCAAGCAGTCCTTGTTGTTTTCTTTACTTCGAATAAAAAGTTACTAATGGTTATCACCTGTTGCACTCAAATATGTGAGCCAATACATTTATATACTTTAGTGGTCAATTTGTAGGCCTCTTCAGTCTGGTCTAATCAAAATGGGTATGTGCAGCATGATTTTTTTCTACCTGGAGTTGGAAAGTTAGTTGCTTTCCAAAATAACATTATAATTTCAGCTCAATTTTTTGAGCCATGATATTTCTTGACAATTCTTTTGCTATTCCTACTTTCCTGCAGTGACGAGATATCATTGGAGGGTCTGCAACAAGAATTAGAAGAATGCCGGAGTGATGAGGTACCAATAGATTTATTAGTCACTTCTTACAGATGATTTGGTCGTATACATTCCTTTTGTGTGAAAATTGAATAATCGCGTGCTCCTCAAGGGGTTGACAATACTGAGTAGATGCTGTATAATCCTTGTACAAAATGATTTTTTGATTTTCTCATATAGATGATTTTTATTGTAGTAAACAACACACTGATGAAAGTTAAGTTAAGTTCTAGCTGTAACCAATCTGCACTACAATAATATTTACTCAAACGATCAAATAATCAACAAACACAGGGATTCTTTCTTTGACTGTGCCCACAATTGTAATTTCTATATAAGGTGTAAAAGTTATTTGCCAGATAAGTACAAGAAATGTTGTATACATCTTTGATTTCTCATTTAATAGGGCATTGAGATTCTAAAACACATTTCTCTTACAAACTAATCAGAAGGAGTTTAGGGTTCATAAATATGCATACACATTGGAGAAACAATGGAAAAACCTTCTTGTGTTGTGGGTGATGATCACAGGTATATTCCTACTTTTTTTTTGATAACCAAAGAGCAACTAAACTGTTTGATTGCAACTGTACTCAATTGTTGAACTATTCCTTTTTATTATCATTACAAAAACCATTGCATTAATAACTATGATAACGATTAGTAAGAAACAATCATTATTGATCGTTTTAATCTATTTATCTAAGATTCCTTTTTGCTTGTTGTCTTTGGATTTCTCACTGGATGATCATAACCAGATTTCCAAAATGGTTACAATGGAGTTCGGCTATGGTTTGAACCCACTATTATTGTGAGGTTGCAACTCTGTTTCCGTTGACTGTTATTTTTACTCGTTTTCTCTATTAGTTGTATGAAATGCCAAACTTCCTGCATATTTGCCTTGCCGCCTTTGCTGTACATCCCTTTCTAGTGTACCCACTTGAATGTTAGTACTGAAACTAGAATACCAATAGTGTTTGCTTCTCTTTGCCTCTTGAATTTTGAATGTTTGTTGGTTTCTGCGTGTTCTTTGACTGAGATGTGGTTTTTGGGCTGGCAATTTATACTTTTTCTTATGCCTGCTGCCATGGCAAAATATGTATTTTTTGATACATAAATTGAGGGGCAAGGGCCCTCTAACATTGTCTATATATATATATATATCAAAATAAAAGTTTATCAAAGTTTTTGACATCACCATTATCTGTGTAACCGTATCCTATTCTCCCAGCTTGAAAAATTGGGAGAAAATCCATCTATCATTATAAACAATAACTAATAGAAATATAATATACTATACTATGTCTGTATCATTAGCAGGTGGTGCACCAAATCTATTAGCTCCCTCATCCGACTGCATCAAATTCACTATTTAAACGAGGTATTTGATTGCTTTCTTTGCCCTCTGAGCCTTGCAACTGTCTTGAAAGTGTGATGACATTTTGAACGGAGCTTTAAGCTTTTGCAAATTCATTCTAGGGGAGTAATCCTCTTCACCTTTGACCAAATGTCTCTGCATCCTTTCAACTTCACTGACCAATGTTTGGAAACATACCCCCAGCTCCTTGAAGGAACCCACGGATACCAGGCCCTGGAATTTGCTGCCAGCTACCAGAAGATGACACCCTGTGAAGAAGGCCGCAGAATCAAGGGCTTTGTTGAGATCTCCCCTATATTCCTTTTTCATGAAATGCATGGAAAGGGCGCAAACCAAGCTTTTGTCTTTTGTGAAATCCAGCAGATTCGAAGCAAACATGGAGGACATATCTGTATTTATTCTGCTCCTGACTTCTGCCTCTAAGGAATCAGAACCCAGCACCTCTTTTATTGCCTTCTTAACCATGCCAGTCCGAATCAAAAAGATTTTCCCAAGGCACAAATTTGTGACCATCCCCTTGAAAGAAATTTCCCTCTTAGCTGTATAAAGATGGAATTTGGGTTCCATTGCTGTGAGGGAAGTATAAGCACAGACAATAGCGAATTCAAAATTAAAAACCTTGAATAGATGCCAAGGAAATGTGTGAGTTGGCTATTGCATTAAGAGCTGCTAACATTCCCAATCTACGCATGCCAAAAGTCTTCCATAATGAAGGAAAGTGATCTGTCAACATGGGCGCATATTATTCAGGATTACCTTCCCATACTGAAGCAAGGTCATGGTACCTCTCTAAATTATTTCCAATTATCAAGTCCTCTTTATTGTCTATGCAATAATTTGCCAAAAGTCAGATGCTTTGTTTGCTTCTCTATAGCAATCTTGGATAGATAAATCTTTCAACAAATCCAGAATAGGCCATACTTCTCAGAGGATATTCTCTACCTTCCAATTTGCAGAGCCTTGATTCTTGATAGCATTAAAAATTACCATAGAATCACCTTCAATTTGCACTGAATCTAAGCCACATTGTTGAACCAGATGAAGGCCCAACACCGAAGCTGAGGCTTCAGTTTCATTGCTAGTTCCATCGCTTGGTCTTTTTGAGGCTGCTCTAATAAGTTCTCGAGAACTGTTCCTTAGCATGCATCTTGCTCTTGGCTTCCTATGATCACCCCAAGAAACCTCATCAAAGTTGAGCTTGTATAGTCTAGGTGGAGGGGGGCTCCATGTAGCTTACTTACCCTTCTGTTGCAAGGGATTAATCCCGATAGCCCCTTGGACGAGGAAGCCATGGCAAAATATAATGCTCATGCAGAGTGAAGATTTTTTTGTGTCAGATTTTTTTAAGGACCATATCTCATGCCTGTACTTATATTCATAGTTGCCAAGAGACCGGTACTGGTATAGGTACTATTAAAGTATTATTGTAATATTTAGTATATAATGGTCAATTAGTCTTTAGGATAGACTTTAGGAATATTCTTTATTCTTTTAGTTAAGTTCTTATCCTTTTATTTATTAGTTGTTGCTGTTATCCTTTCCGAATAAAGCGTTTTTAACTCTTATTTAAGGATGCTTTCACTCCTTAGTAAATATCGAATATCTTGGTAATCATTTTGTGTTTTATATTATTTTATGATATCAGAGCCCAAGTCGATTGGGATTGGACCAAAAGGGTACGTACGGAATTGTACGGTATCGTGTAGCTTCAGCTAGGGTTTTTGGTTCAGAAATCGTGAGGGTTTTTGCTGAAGGAAGTCACGTCTGAAAATCATGTTTTTGGGCAGATTCTTTCTTGTATTCGCGTCTTTTTTCGGGCAGAATTTGGCAGATTAACTTTTGTTTGTGGCGTCTAAATTGAGTTTTTGTCTGTTTTGGGCAGATTTTTTGGTGAAATCGTGCCTTTTAGAGCCGCGGATTTGTGTTTCTGCAAGTCATGGATCCCTTTTTTCTGCAAATCGTGGGTGAGTTTCTCCAGCTTCAAAATCACGGACTTATGGTTCTTTTGAAGTCGCGTTTGCAAAGGAACAGGTTGTGGCCAGGGCAGCAGGTTTCTTACAACTTTTTAGACGATTTGTTATAAAATTGTGGTGGTTCTCAGGCATTTTGTGATGTTTTTAGGCTATTTTTTTCAAAATTGTGGATTCTGTTTGCATGTTTTCTTCAATCTGTGGCCAGGAGGAATTTATTTCTTGATTTTTTTGATGGTTTTTAAACAAAATCGTTGGTTCAGAATCATTGTTTTGAACGTTTTTAGAGTTTGTGGTGTGGTATTTGGACGAGATGTTTTTCAAGTCTTTTTTTGACTTTTTTTCAAAAAAAAAAAAAGGTGGACACCTAGGGTTTCTGGGCATTTTTCAGACCTGATTGTAGAGGATTTTCACCATTTTGACGACTTTAACAAAAATTGTGATTGGTGAAGCAAACAATTGCTAGGGTTTTCAAAACTGACGGCTAGGGTTCTTTTGTTTGGCACATAGTGTGACAGCAGAGGTCTTTATTTTCTTCGGGATTATGCATTACGGGAGGGATGGCTTCGTTACCCAACATTATGTTGGAAGGCAACAAACGTTTCATTGGCAAGAATTATAACACATGTAAGCAAAGAATGCTAATGATCTTCAAGTATAGATGTCTCGAAAAGATCGTCCTTGGTACGACACCCGACCAATGACTGCGGGTAAAGACCATGACAAATTTGACGAGCGGGATAGGCAAGCCGTCATGTTGATAAACCTATCAGTGACTGATGAGATGCTTCCAGAGGTTCAGACAAGTAAAACCTCTGCAGAAATTTGGAAGCACCTGTGAGATCTGCACAAGATGTCAGATAGAGGCAGAGCCTTATTCCTCAAGAATATGCATTTTTTGATTATGATGAATGAGACAACATCCTTGCAGGAACATTTGCTCAAAATCAAGGACATAAGAGACCAGTTGTCTGCCATGGGTCGGAAGATGGACGAAGATATGGTGGTTATTACGTTGAAAGGCTTACCATGGGCCTATGAACATTTTATTGAGACACACAATATCACATCTACCAGTGTTGACCTGAAGTTCGAGGAGCTGTGTAATAAACTCTTGCAATAGGACCTATGGAAGAAACAGTTTGGCAGCAAGAGTGATACACAGAGTGTGGAATAGGCATTTGCAGCCAAGGAAAAGGCAAAGGTAAATGGCCACAGAAGAAAGGTCAAGGGAATAATGAAGATACTTCAAAGAATCTGAAAAATATCACTTGTCACTATTGTGGTAAACTTGGTCATATGAAGAAGCACTGCAGAAAGAGGTTGGTTGGAAAGAAAACCAACCAAGGAGGGTCCACCAAAGGCCTATGTCGTAGAGCATTCTGAGGAGGAGTCAACCTTCTATGCTTTCATGGCCAAACGATTAGCAGATTAGTTAAAGTCATCTGTGTGGTACATAGATTCTGGAGTGTCTCGACATTTCACCCATATAAATGATTGGTTCACGGAGTCCACGGCTTTCTCAGATTCAATGATCTTCAGTGGTGGTGAGTACACAGAATTGGCAGAGGAAATGTGCAGATATCCTTTGGAGGGAAAAATCTCATTTTTCTTAATGTGTACTATGTGCCGAGAATGGAGATTAATTTGCTCTCTATTAGTCAGATTATGCGCCATAATCCCAATTTGGATGTCATATATAGCAAACATAAATGCTATATAGTTGACAAGGAGTCTAGGAAAAGCATTGTAGTTGGCATCGAAGATCATGGGTTATATCGGCTAGTTGATACTGGAGAGGTTCAGGAGCGTGCATTGGTAGCCAAGAGTGCATCTGCTATCAATACCCTTTTGGCATCAACAGTATGGGCACCTCAACCTATCTTATCTCTCAGTTGGCTCAAGAGAATTTGGTAGAGGGTTTACCTGAATCCAATAGCAGATATAGGGTATTTGTAGAGCTTGCCAAGCAGGGAAGAAGCACAGAACTCCGTTCGAGGAAGGATAGGCTTGGAGAGCATAGAGAGTCCTTTAGCTGGTTCATGTAGATGTTTGTGGACCAATGAACACGACATTGGTCATTGGTGCTAGGGATTTTCTTCTATTTGTAGATGATTTTAGTAGGAAAATGTGGTTGTATTTTTTGAAGTTAAAATTAGATGTGTTTAAGGAATTTCAAAAGTTCAAAGCATTAGTAGAAAAAGAGTCTGGATGTTCAATAATCACTCTTAGGTCTGATAATGCAAGTGAATTCTGTTCCAATGAATTCAATGACTTTTGTGCTAAACATGGTATAAAACAGCAATATACAACACCCTATACTCCACAACAGAATGGAGTAGTTGAGCGGAGAAACTGCACTATTATGGAGATGGCCCGTGTATGTTGGAGAACATGAGTGTTCCCAAGAAATTTTGGGTTGAGGCAGTCTACACTGCAGTTTACCTACTCAATAGGTCTCCAACACAAGCAGTGAAGGAGAAGACCCTAGAGGAAGCTTGGTCTGGGAGGAAACCAAAGATTAGTCATCTTAAGGTTTTTGGTTCTATTGCAGACACCTAGATTCTAGATGCAAAGAGAACAAAATTAGACCCTAAGAGTAAGAAGTTAATGCTTACAGGGTACAGTGACAATCATAAAGCCTACAAGCTGATTGATGTTGACACTGACTGCTTGACATTTAGTAGAGATGTGATTGATGAAGAAGTTGGGCCCTTTCAGCTCTTTTCAGAGATCAAGATTACTGCAAATCAGCCTGTTAAGGCTAAGGATTCAGGTGTCCGGCTTCACTTAGCTCCACCTGAAGGGGGGGATTCTGAGCATTCTGAGCATGCGGAGTCTCCCAGGCAGGTAGTTGTACTTGAATTTCCTGATGATAACCTAGATCAACATCCAGATGACATAGAAATAGGCAGCCCAAGTCATGGACACAATAGTGATTTGGATGGAGAGGTTCCTAAGAAGAGACCAAAGTGGTGGGAAAGCACCATTGGTGATGTTTGGGTTAGTGAAATGATCGAGGGCAAATCATCCAGAGGTAAGAGCAAGCAGAATACAGTAAACTTTGCTCTAATGGCTAACAGTCAGGGAGTTTTTGAGCCACATGTATTGCAGGTGGCAAAAGGAAAACCTGAATGGGAAAAGGCCATGGCAACCAAACACGAAAATCTTATGAAAAATAAGGCTTGGGAACCCTCAGATCTTCCACCACAGAAGAAACCCATTGGCTGCAAATGGGTGTACAAAGTCAAGTACAAAGAAGATGGTACTCTTGATAGGTACAAAGCACGATTGGTCACAAAAGGGTTCTCACAAAGAGAAGGTATTGACTATGAGAAGAACTTTGCTCCTACAACAAAGATGAGCACCATCCGTTTAGTTCTAGACATGGCAGCCCAGTTTCGTTGGAAAGTCCATCAAATGGACTCAAAGAGTGCCTTCCTCAATGGCGACTTGGAGGAAGAAGTGTACATGTCACAGCCGCAGGGTTTTCAGGTTGCAGGAAAGGAGCATCAGGTATATAGATTGAAGAAAGCTCTATATGGCCTGAAGCATGCACCCATGGCACAATACATCAAAATTGACAGGTATTTGGTTGACTAGGGATTCCAACGAAGTCCTTCAGATCCAAATCTGTACGTTAAAAGCGTAGGTAATGAGATCATGCTATTGGTCATTTATGTAGATGATATCATTATTATAGGTAGTGAGGCACATTTGATTGAACAACTCAAATGTAATCCAAGTAAAGCTTTTGACATGATTGATCTAGGCCTCCTACATTACTGCCTAGGTGTAGAAGTTTGGCAAAGAGGTGGTATTTTTATTTCTCAATCCAAATATGCCAGGAGTTTGCTCGAGAAGTTCAGGATGACAGATTGCAAAATCTCGTCTACACCTATGGAAGAAGGGCTGAGTCTTTCAGCCAAAATAGACTCAAAGGTAGTAAATGAGTCGACATTTAGGCAACTAGTGGGCAGCCTTATATACCTTACAACCACTAGACCTAATTTGATCTATGCTGTGGGTTTCATTTCCAGATTCATGACAACACCAAAGACAGGACATTAGGTTGCAGCAAAGAGGGTGCTAAGATATGTGAAAGGGACATTTGACTTTGGCATTCTGTACAACAGAAGCAAAGATCCTAGGGTGGTTGGGTTCACAAATTTAGATTGGGTAGGTTCTGTTGATGACAAAAAATCTACTTTTTGATATGTTTTCAGCCTTGGCACGGGTGCAAACTGTGTAGTCACATGGACTAGCAAGACGCAGCAGGTAGTAGCTCTTTCCTCACTGAAGTAGAGTATCGAGGAACAATAAAAGCAACATGTGAGGCAGTATGACTCCGGAGGATGCTTTCAGACATGCAGATGTCTGAAGCAGGGCCTTCACCCTTGCTTTGCGACAATCAAGGGGTGCTAAAGCTTGCCAAGAATCCAGTCTTCCACAAGCGCACTAAATGTGTGGATCTACATTGTCATTTCATTAGACAACTTGTAGAAGATGGATCAGTGATGTTGCAGTATTGTCCTTTTAAGGATCAAACTGTAGACATGCTTACCAAGTCTTTGGGTCCTGACAAATTTGTAAAATTTCGGGATAAGCTTGGTGTAGTTAGTAGATTGACCATTAAAGGAGGTATTAAAGTATCATTGTAATATTTAGTATATATGGTCAATTAGTCTTTAGGATAGACTTTATGAATATTCTTTATTCTTTTATTTAAGTTCTTATTCTTTTGCTTTATTAGCTGTCGCTTAGTTGTCGCTCTTATCCTTTTCGGATAAAGCGTTTGTAGCTCTTATTTAAGGATGCTTTCGCTCCTTAGTTAATATTGAATATCTTGGTAATCATTCCGTGTTTTATATTATTTTAGGTACGTTTATTTTTGAAAATAGGAGATGGGGGTACTTGGAGACTCCGTTTATTTTTTAATATAATTTAATAATATAAGTATATATATATATTTGTAATAAGTATATATGTATTACTGTTATATTAATATTACTGTATATATTATTGGCTATATTACTGTCTATAGCTATATATATAGTATTATATAGTAACATATATATATTAGCTATAGACAGTAATATTACTGTCTATGTCTATATATATAGACAATAATATTACTGTCTATAGCTATATATATATATATATATATATTAGCTATAGACAGTAATATTACTGTCTATAGCTATATATATAGTAACATATATATATTAGCTATAGACAGTGATATTACTGTCTATAGCTATATATATAGTAACATATATATATATATATATATATATATATATATATATATATATATATATATATATATATATAGTAAATTACTGTATAATAGTATATAGCTATAGATAGTAATATATACAGTAATATAGCCAGTAATATATATATATATATATATATATATGTATATATATGTATATTACTTGTAGCTTACTTGTAACAATTTAATATAGCTTACTATATATATATTACTGTAGACAGTAGTATTGAGGTTTGAAGGCTGTAGGAGTAAGAATCCACTAAGCTCATGCGAAAATAGCGGGGAAAATGAAAGGTAGAAAAAGAAAAAAGCAGAGATGCCTTTTTATCGATGCAGGGTACTTGGAGATGTGCAAGAGACTCGATTGGAAGTCTCCTGCGAAGGGAGATGTACCTAGTCAAGTCTCCGAGACGGGAGACGTGTACCAGTCTCTGGGACGCGTCCCACGGGGTGGGAGATGCGTCTCCTAGTAACTATGCTTATGTTTGAAGGTAATGACTTGTTATTAGGGAATTTAGGGTTCAGTGCCTTTAGGTGCTAATTTTTGGAGCTTTGTCTATTTCCCCACTTGCAAGCATAATCATCAAGTAAAAGTTTGTTGTATTTGTATTTGTATGCAAGTTCTACACATAGCTATGTCATGGTGATACTCAATGCTTTAATGTATCAAGTGCGGAGAGTATTATAATATCCTCAAGCTTTCCACAAGAGGCCCAATTGTTACAGATTTACAGTTTGTGTCACTTAAAGATTACAACTACCTCTGATGATTATGACAGCTTGCTAGGTAATAGGATTTCCTCCTAATGACTCTTCAATGCTACAGGGTAGAAAATTAGTTTTAGACTTACAGTGCCTTTAGAGCTTGTTATTACAGAGGTAATGTATATATAGGTTTGGAGTAATTGTCCCATTCCATTTGCTGCTGCTGTTAAATAAGTGGTAGGGAACAGTATTATTTCCTTCCTGTATGATTTGGTATACAACCAAGAATGGGGTAGTAGTTTTCAGCCCTTTCATGCTAATTTGTATTATTGTCATTTATGAGTGCTACTATTTTAGAGGCTTATTGGTCATTGGACATTACCAAGTGGTGCCTCTAGCCATTCTAGTAGCTTCATGCCTTTCTATGGAGCTTTTTGGCCTTTTCAATACAGAACAGTTGAGAAGCTCGAGGCTGTTAGAACTAAAATTATTGCAGTTAACAGACATGCAACTTACATAATTGTAATAAACTATAACTAAGCAATTAATTCATGTGCATTAAGCATAAAATGGCACAAAGAACAAAATTATATATTATTTTTTTTTCTCTGAAAAATAAATCAAGAACTATGAACTAATTTTTCCTTTGCCATGCATAAAAATGATAACTGAAAGAAGTAACTATTAAGTAAATACCATTTCATTGTTATAGAGGGTTTGGAATTATAGTGTTCTGTGACGTCCGTTTTAATCCATCTGGAACTTTATTCATCCTTTGCAGCTGAAAGGAGGAGGAAAAATATCATCGGGGCGTTTATCCACCCATCCACGGACTTACTAGTCCTCTGTGTCGTTCCTACTGGAAAGACCCGGCCCTCGGCAGAGAAGTAATGGAAGAATCTAATGCCATCTGAGACTGGTGTTTGACCCTACACAATCCCTAGTCGGTCATACACTATAGGCAACTCCTAACTAGTATGACCTCTGACTGGGTGTGTATTTGGGGCAAAAACTGACTGACACTATCAGGTTGTAGCATCACCTTGGCCAAGGTTTTTAGTTAAGCGCAACACGACACAGTGAAGTCATGTCGTCTAGTTTATGACCCTACTCGGCAGAATTTATTTAATGAAATTTAACTCTCAAGTCTATCACTTATGCTACTGCATACTGACTGATGAAAATATCATAGGCTCTTACAACTGTTTAATATCATTTCTTAGGTACTCTACTAGTTTACTTTTTAGTACCAGCTAAGTAAGGTTTTAAAGATTGCGAAAGTGGAATTAGTGACAGCCACTAACTGGTACCAAGGTGTCTATAAACACACACACACACACACACACACATATATATATATATATAAACCCCAAATTTGGTTTGATCCCAATACATTATTCTACCGATACTCGAGAGTTTTTCCTTACAATGTTTTGGCATAGGTTTCCAAAATATAACCAATTTAAACCTTACATTAACAAAATAAACGAATATCACAACTTAATCCATTTAGAAAGCCTCATGCTACATTTTAGTGGCAAACTAACCCCATGCATTAACTTGATAGGTAGCTTCTCAAAAGATATTCTCAACAGTACAACCTCAAGTCTGATAAGATAAAACTCTAATGTAGAGTTAGAGCTCAGTTCAGTGTCAAACTTCAAGTTTCCATCCTTTTTAATTGCACAAGAGTTTTCTCAATAACTTTACCCATTTCTATGGCTGAGTCTTTGTTATTTATGAGTTCAAGGATATCCATGTTTGCCTAAAAGTCATTGATATTTAAGGAAGACATGCATATGATTCTTTAGTAGAGAGGTCGTTCCCAATGACATTGAGATTAAAGAAAGAATCATGCATACTGTATATCGGCAGTCATTGACATAAATGAGCACATTATATTGACATAAAAGAAAGATGCTTACACATAGCATACGACAGGGTATATCGTTTGCTTCATATTAATATTGATAATATGGATGAAATGTGCGTACAACACTTCGATAGAGAGGGGCGTTATTCAACACGAAAGGAAGAATACATGCTTGTTCAACGTTCCACTACTGACGGGGTTCTTCTGTTGGACACACAGTTCTCTCAGCTACTCTCAACTCTTTATCTTCCCGTTTTTCTCCAACTGCTACTCAGTCTTCTCTCTCAACCTTCAAAAACGAGCTGCCCTCACTTTCGAACACACCTTCCTATATGTGAATGAGCTCCTTCGAATGAGCTATTGCAAGAAACGATTTTCAAGAATAAGTTTCCGCTCCAAGTTTATCTCTTCCCCTCCGCGGAAAGTCCACCACCTCTTCTAAACACCTCTTTTCCACGATCAACACCGCAATTAATTTTAAGTCTCTTTCCTTTCGTTCTGATATGAGGTGAATGTCTTGATCAAAATTTGTTTCAAGGCTTTGCTGCAACTATTCACGTATTTCAAATGCTTACAAGGTTAACCTTATTATAAATCTTAGTGTTTTCTTTTAAGCAAGGCCAATAGCCTCGTAGGATCTTACCTTGAGTTATTCAAACCATAATGTAAACCTTTATGACTCAAGGTGATACACTTCATAAAGTAGGCAAATCTGTTAGAATAGATTAATGTGTTTGAAATAAGTCCATTAGCTTAACAAGTTCTTATGCGTTTATGCCTTTACGACTAGAATGTTTGTGTTCGAAATTATCGATAGTTAAAACATTTAGTTCTTTTATATTTGATCGATTATTTAATTATTTTCGAGAGCCAAAAAAATGTTCAAGGTCCAAAATAGATTTAATTTTAAATTTTTTGATTTCAAGAGAAAATAATAAGGTGATGCGACGTGACCTAATGACATGAGTTGGGTGATCCTAACACCTAAGGTGACTTTGGGGTTTACCTGAGAACTCAGGTCTTGACGTTCCAATCCTATCTTTAATGACAGTCTTGACTTACAGGTTAAGTTTCAGATGGCATTAGACCTCTCTTTACCTCTCGTACTTGATTATACTTTTCCTCCCCCTCTTGGAGGTGATATTTCCTACAATTACTAGGTCAAACACAAGTATTTAGTCCAATATCTCATTACATCATTGCATCTGCATTCAAGTAAACATAAGAACATCTGTCATATGAACTTAATTGAACTAGTTATATATACATTGTATATCTCTACTCAACAAGCCGATTAACAATATGTGTATATACATATCTAAGCTTGAGAAACAACATCAAATATATCTAGGGCACACTTCAAAGTATCTAGGGCACACTTCAAAGTATCTTGGGCACACATCAAAATATCTAGGGCACAAGTGGGATGTAACAGAGGCAACCTCCCCTACCAATAAGGAAAGGGGCTCTGCTTTTTCACATGACAAGTAGGTGACTAGTGGTTCAAGCACAGGACATGCTATGTGCTGCACGACATTATCAACCAGGCTGCCATCATTCGTCACAGAGATTCTTGGCATCAATATGACTTGCAATACCCAATTGGTGTGGTCTCTTGGCATTTCAAATATTGGTTGAGCCACATCTATGGACTTTTGACATTTTATTTACCATCTTGGATCTGTAATAGTTGTAGATTGTGTCCAACCTATATGTACTTTTGTGCCAACCATGCTTGTATCACTTTTCAAACTTACTACTTCGTTGCTGTTCTAACATTCTATCTATTGGTTCCCAAAATTATTACAACCCTAAACCCTGAAACACTTCACAATCACCTAGGCCAGGGGTGTCATCAAGGTGATTGAAGGAGGTTTATCAATAGGTTAAGGGCGATTTTGGCCAGCTTACAGGAGTGGGCAAACTCCTCTACACTTCAAGCTCATCTAGGCTTAGGCGGGTAATCCTGAGGTATCCCTTAATAGGGTTGTAGAACTACACAATATTTATCCTTAGATTGTAACTCTGCAGCAATACCCAGATAGCTGTTTTAATCCCAAGAACTTACTAGATTAAAACACACTTGCTGCACATTTGAACCTCATTATAAGCTGATGGAAACATTCTTGCATGACTACAAGTTGCTAATATGCCCATGTGATTTGTTTAAGATGGTTTGAAAATAGTTCACAATTTATATTCCCTGGTTATAATGCATATCACACAGGACATATAGATATGGTTACTCCTACCTCACACTAGGTTGATTTGTTTGATTTATAAAATGTTTAGGTGATCAAAACATCATTCAGACCGGTGCCTTCAATGGGTTACAGAATCAACAGATTAGAAGGGAGAACGACAATGAAATGATAAGGAGTTGTCTAATTGCAACATCCAGATGCATGAAACTTGAGAATAAAACCAGACATACTTATTTATCCCTTCTCACACGAAATTCATTCATATGAAATCTTAAAATGACCATTACAACATGTGATATATTATGGACTTGTCAAATCCTTCAAATGAAGATTACAATCACACCACAAATCATGGCAAGAGGAATCTTGTAACAAACCAGAAATTCCTTAAATGAACATCTACAACAATGGAGACAAATGATTCTACTCACAAATTTTGCATTTTTTCATCAATATGATTTACAGAAAGTTGCCCTTGAAGATCTGAAACTTTTACAATGATCTAAACCCTAGTCGCACTGCACCAATTGTCTGAAAAATGCCAAACTAACCAACCATTTGAAAAGAATTTCAATATGTTACTTATAGCCTTCGCAATGCAGATTTTGATAGAAGAATGGGCGGAAAAATCCCAACCACTCCACCAATTGCATTAAAAACATCATTTTCAACTACCCATTTCCCATTAATGGTGACTTGTAGAGTCGGCAACGCGTTATCTCGTGTTTCTAGGCATTTGTGGGTCATCCTGCAAGTTAATTGGATGTGGATATTCAACAGGATATCTGGTTAGAAAATGTCCGGTTAGAGAAATAAGGCATTGCAACTGGATGTGGAAATGCAATATGATATCGGGTTCAAAATGTTCACTTGGAAGATATTTGGTTGGAAGATGTCCGCTTGGAGAGTGTGCTTGAAAAATATCTAGTTGGAAACAAAAAGTCAATCGGATATGAAAAAGTCATCAGGATATCAAAAAGTCAATCGCAACTGGAAAGTCAACCGGGGCCCAAAAGTCAACAGGATGTGGAAAAGTCAATTGGAACTGGAAAGTCAACCGAAACCCAAACGTCAACTGGATGTGGAAAAAGTCATCCGGATCTGGAAAGTCAATTGGAACCCAAAAGTCGACCGGATGTGGAAAAGTCGACTAGATCTTGCACAATCCAGTTCATCCCTTGTTCCACATCCAGTTGGAAATACAAAGGAACACAATTGGGACTGGATACAAAAGACAACCGGATAGAAATACAAAGTAATTCAAACTTGATGTGGCACAATGGACATTTGGTTCATCCCATTTTCCACATCGGGTTAGAGTTCAACATCCGATAGCGCTCGGATGAGTCATGACATCACCTTCCAACCTAACATATTCCACATCAACATAAGATAAGTACAATTGGAACCAGATATCAAAACACACTTAACACTAACTTGATCTGACATAATGGACATTCGGGTCATCCCGTGTTCCACATCCAGTTAGAAATACAAAGGAACACAACCGGTTCCGGATACGAACACAACCTGATAGGAATACAAAGAAGTGTAATCGGATGTCCGGACTTCCATATGGAGCGATGAGCGTAACTTAGCCAAAATTCATCAAATCTTCACCAAATTTGAACTGCAGGTACCCCATTTGGCTCGTTAGCAAGATGCACTCATTACATGGGCATGATTCCAACTAGATCTATCAAATTTTCGAACATCAACCACTTAGGAAAATTTTGAGGAAGTTGACAAGATTCTACAAATACAAGGCATGAAAATCAGGATGCCAACACTATCTTCCTCACCCTTAATTAAAATGACAGTGTTGTACAATTTTTTTGATGTTTAGTCATAATGTTACATAGGAAGGAAGAGTTATCAATTATCATTACAATTGACAAAATACCCCTAACCACATGGTACATATTTAATAAAGTGTAATTTTTGAAGGTTTTAAATTAGCGTATAATTTTTAATAAATTGTTTGTGGAAGAATTTTGGGAGGCAACATCAAATTAAATTCTGAAATTTTGGGTCTGTTTGCTGGATCGATCATTAGGGAGAAGTTTGAAGGCAATGATTGAGAAGTGGATAGAAACCATTTCCAATAAATGATGAAATGATAAAGAGGAGTATAGGGGATAAGGGATGGTTTAGCACAAGACAAGAAAGGAAAAAATTCAAGCAAAGGGATAGAAAAGGATAACAAGGGAGATTTTGGTAGTCAAAAGTTCAAAGAAAAAAATTGAGTAAATCTATTAATTAATTATTTAATTATTTAATGAATGAATGAATTTCACAAATTGAATTTGAAAACTTAACACCATTCCAATTGATATTGTCCAAGTCTCTGGAGTAATAGTTACTAGGTGTGACTTAGTTTAAAACCATCATCCTTATAGATTTCCTGGTTCTTTCTTAATTTCAATGGCTTTCCTAATTCTTCTTTCTTTCCAATGACCTTCCAAACAAGAATCTCTGCATCCTTTGTCGGGATCAAGTGATTGTTTTGATATTGTAATGTCCCCTACTTAGCCCAGACAGTCAGATGAGGAGATGAGCCTATTACCAGGTCCCCGTAGGCTAAAGGCTTTGGTTAGGGAGCCTAATTGGATCATTTCACTAGGACTTACTATTTATAGTAAGTCAGGCAGGTGGATTCACAGGTAGTGTGGACTGACTTTCTATTTATAGCCATTGCCGGATTGAGCACCTAACACTTGGTTTGTGGTTTCGAGATGGTCAGGGAGTCATTTATCGAAGTATAAGTTAAATTGAATATTTAACTTATAATATTTAAATGGTTAAGAGGTACTTTATTTCATTAAAGTGACATTACTTTATGTAATATAAGTTATAACTTAAAGTGTTGGTGTTAGGAGTTGGGCGCCCTCATGAGGCATTGGGGGACTTAATGAAATAAATAAAATAATAAAATAATCCCTATTCTTGGGCGTTGGGAAGAAGTGAGTTAAAAGAAAAAGAAGAGATAATTTGTATTAGAATGTTTATTTCTTGCTATTTCTGGTCAATCGTATGTTTCAACTTTGTAAAGATTCTCTGTAGTTTCTATATCTAAAACTTGCCTTGTATATTTTGTAATTTTTATTTGAGCGATTTGCTCTTTGTGAATATCAATCAATCTGTTTTTTACCAGTTACGTCTGTAACATGGTATCGGAGCTAGGTAACAATCTTTTGAACTTTTTCCTATTCTGCAGTCATGATTTTTTATTGGGCTTCTGTTCACAGTTCGCGATTTTGTTTTTCTCCAGTAAGGTCGCTATTTTGTTTGGTCTAGTGAGGTCGCGATTCTTTGTTTTTTGTGGGCGATTGTTTGTTCTTGGCTGTCGGGTTGTGTTTGATTTGCGTTTTTGGCGTCTTCTTCCTCTGCAAATTGCGCTTTTCTTCTCTACAAATTGCGATTTTGGAGGTCGCGATTTTTTGGGCTTTGTTTCTGAAGGTCATTGGCTTCATCTTCGACGGTTTCAATTGCTATTTCTGCATCTTTTTGAGGTCGCAGTGTTCTTTGGTCACAATTTCCTCTGTTTTGGCGTCTTTTTTGATCGCGACTTCCAACTTCCTAATCGCGATTTTTTTTTCGATTGTCATTCTGAGGTTGTTTTGTTTTTGGATCATCACATCGATGTCTCCTGGTCTCTTCATTTGGTTTTTCTGTGCTTTCATGGCCGCCTAGGGCTTTTGAAATTTTCGGCTAGGGTTTTGACCCTTTGGTTCAAGTTCGAATTTTTTTTTGATTGCAGATTCTTGATGGGTTTTTCGAGACTATTTCTGGGTACCTGTTGAATTTTTCTGGGTGTCTCGAAATTCGTGCCTTGAAATTTGTGCCAATGGATTTGTCTCAAATTTTGTGCCTATAACTTGCCTTAGTGCATTGGAACACGTGCCTTGGGTTTTGTGCATTCAGCCTCTTCTCAGCTCATTGCTTTTCGTGCATTGAAAAACGTGAAGATGCTTCTTTGACCAACATTATGTTGGAGGGTAGTCAGCATTTAAACGACAAAAATTATAATACTTGGAAGCAGCGAATGATGACCATCTTTGAATATCGCTGCCTTGATCAGATCATTCTAGGCAATACTACTCGTCTAGCAACGGCGGGTAAAGACCAAGATAAGTTTGACGAACAAACTCGTGAAGCAGTGATGCTCATTAAGCTTTCAGTCACAGACGATCAGCTACCTCAGACTCCAACTAGAAAAACAGCAAAAGAGATTTGGGACCATCTGAAGGGTTTGCATGAAACCTCTGACAAGAGCTGTGCGTTCTTCTTGAAAAATATGTTGTTTTCTATCATGATGGATGAGAAAACAACATTGCAAGTGCACCTGAACAAGATTCAGGAGATTTGAGATCAGCTGGAGCCTATTGGTCAAAAAATGGAGGAAGAAGACATGGTCGTGATCACTTTGAAAAGTCTACCTAAGTCTTATGAACATTTCATTGAGACTCTCAACGTTACGTTTGCTAATGTTGATTTGAAGTTTCTGGAGCTCTGTACTATCCTCTTGCAGTAGGATCGCTGGAAACAATAGTTTGGTAGTAGTGCTTCTTCGTCCTCTACAGAGCAGGCTTTTGCAGCCAAGTTTCAGGCTCAGAATAAAGGCAAAGGTCAGCCTCCGCAGCAGAAAGGCTCAGGTCAACCTCAGGACAGCACCAAGAAAAAGAATATTCAGTGTAATTACTGTCACAAATATGGTCACATGAAAAAGGATTGTCGTCAACGTTTGGCTTTTGAACAAAAGAAGCAGGGAGGGTCTCAACAGAAAGCTAATGTTGCCGAGCACACTGAGCAGAAGGAATTTGCCTTTTACGCTTTTATGGCTAAAAGCCCTGCAGATCATGTGAAGTCCTCTGCCTGGTACATTGATTCAGGTGCTTCGCGACACTCACTCATCGGCGTGATTGGTTCACAGATTTCTCTCCCTTCAGTGACTCAGTTATTTTTGGTGGAGGAGAATAATATACAGTTGTCGGTAAGGGAACTATTCAGATTCAATCTAGTGGGAGGAATCTCATATTCCTCAATGTCTACTATGTTCCTGGCATGGAACTTAATCTTCTCTCTGTTAGTCAGATCATGCGGCACTCTCCTCAGTTGGATGTGGTGTTCAGTACCCACAAATGTTCCATTGTTGATTGGGAGACTTGTAGCACTGTAGCTGTTGGTATTGAGGATCATGGTCTATACAGACTTGTGGATACAGGTGATTCTCCAGAGTTAGCCATGGCAGTCCGAAATTCTTCCATCACTAGTCTTTGGCATCAGCGTTATGGGCACTTAAATGTTCACTATCTTTCTCAGCTATCTTGGGAGGGCCTTGTAGCCAGTTTATCTGAGATCCAGACCCAGCATCATGGTGTTTGTGGAGCTTGTCAGGCTAGGAAGCAACATAGGACACCGTTCCCGAATGGTGACTCGTGGCGAGCCTCCAAGGTACTACAGTTGGTTCACGTTGATATATGTGGGCCAATAAATACACCTTCTGTTACTAGTTGCAGGTATTTCTTGCTTCTTGTTGATGATTTCAGTCGCAAAATGTGGGTGTATTTTCTTAGATAGAAATCAGATGTGTTTAATCTATTTCAGAAGTTTAAGGCCTTTGTAGAAAAAGAGTCTGGCTGTTCCATAGTCACTCTTAGGTCAGATAATGGGGGGGAATTTTGTTCTACTAATTTCTTCAACTTCTGTGATTTACATGGCATCAAACGTCAGCTAACCACACCTTACACCCCTCAGCAAAACGGTGTTGTAGAGTGGTGCAACTGCACAATCACTGAAATGGCCCGTTCCATGCTCAAACACAGGAGTGTTCCTAAAAAATATTGGGCAGAAGCAGTCTACACTGCAGTCTATCTCCTTAATCGGTCTCCTACATATGTGGTTAAGGGGAGGACTCTTGAGGAAGCTTGGACTGGTCGCAAATCTAGGATCAGTCATCTGAGAATATTTGGCTCCTTAGCATATGTATGGATTCCAGATGCCAAGCGCACAAAATTGGATTCCAAGAGTCCAAAGCTGCTATTTATAGGGTATAGTGACAACCATAAGGCTTATCGGTTGATTGATATAGATACTGATCGACTTATCTTTAGTCGGGATGTTGTCTTTGATGAAGAACGAGGACCATTTTCTCTTTCCTCGACTGATCTGCACTTTGAGGATCAACCTTTGAAGGCTGCTGATTTGGGTGTTCATCTTTTGTTAGGTCCACCTGATGGGAGGGATGATGATGCAGATTCTGATTTTGATGATGCTCAACCCGAATTTCCTCCAGATGATGTTGATCTTCCACCTGTTGCACTTGTTCCAGCTCCTCCTATTGCATCCGATGTTGGCACTTCTACTCTCTGGCTTAAATGGTGGGCTAAGACTATTGGAGATCTTCATGACGATGAGCTCATTGAGGGTAGATCATCCAGAAACAAGAGCAAACAACACCATACAGTTAATTTTGCTCTCATGGCCAACATTCACAGTGGTTATGAGCCTCAGACATATTCAGAGGCTAAAGGAATTCCTAAGTGGGAAAAGGCTATGGAGTTTGAATTCCAGAGTCTTCAGAAAAATCACACTTGGCTTCTTTCTGATCTTCCTTCAGGGAAGAAGCCCATTAGCTGCAAGTGGGTGTATAAGGTGAAATACAAAGCTGATGGAACCCTTGACAAGTACAAAGCTCGTCTCGTTGCTAGGGGGTTCTCACAGAAGGAAGGCATTGACTACGAGGAGACTTTTGCTCCTACAACCAAGATGAGTACAATTCGGCTTGTCCTTGCCTTAGCAGCCCAGTTTGGTTAGAAAGTCCATCAGATGGACGTTAAGAGTGCATTTCTCAACGGTGAGTTGCAGGAAGAAGTCTACATGACGTAGGCTCCAGGGTTCAAGGTTGTTGGTCAAGAACACAAGGTGTGTAGATTGGTCAAAGCACTCTATGGCTTGAAATAGGCTCCTCGAGCTTGGTACATCAAGATTGATAAGTACCTCACAGATCATGGCTTTCAGAGAAGTCCATCTGACTCTAATTTGTATGTCCAACGCACTGGTAGTGATATTCTGATTCTTGTTGTCTATGTCGATGACTTGATCATTACTGGTAGCTCGGCACATTTGATCGCTGAGATCAAATAGGATTTGTGCAGCACATTTGACACGACAGACCCGGGTCTCTTGCATTACTATTTAGGTGTTGAGGTTTGGTAGACTGAGAGTAGTATCTTCATTTCCCAGTCCAAGTATGCTCGAAGTCTTCTGGATAAGTTCCGTATGCAGGATTGCAAACTTGCCTCCAAACCCATGGAAAAAGGGCTTAAGTTGTCAGCTAAGTCAGACTCACCTGTAGTGGATGAATCATTGTTCAGGCAACTAGTGGGCAGCCTCATCTATCTCACTGCCACTAGACTTGACCTCAGTTTTGCAGTGAGCTACATTTCACGCTTCATGACAGCCCCCAAGGCTGATCATTGGGTAGCAGCGAAGCGTGTGCTGCGTTATGTGAAGGGCACTTCTGATTTTGGACTTCTTTACACTAGGAGTCCTGATCCTAGACTCAGTGGTTTCACAGATTCAGATTGGGCAAGTTCGGTTGATGACAGAAAATCAACATCTGGGTATGTGTTCAGCTTGGGATCTAGTGCAGTCACATGGACTAGTAAGAAGCAGCAGGCTGTGGCTCTCTCCTTGACAGAAGCAGAGTATCGGGGAGTAGTTAAGGCAACTTATGAGGCAGTTTGGCTTCGCTGGATGCTTGCTGATATGCAAATATCTCAAGCAGGTCCGATTCCCTTGTTCTGTGATAATCAGGGAGTTCTCAAACTTGCCAAGAATCCAGTCTTCCATGAAAGAACCAAGCATGTAGAAACTCATTGTCATTTCATCGGAAAGCTTGTTGAAGACGGATTAGTTCAGTTGCTGTATGTTCCAACAGAAGATTAGCTAGCAGATATCCTCACCAAGTCCCTTAGTTCAGATAAGTTTGTAAAATTCAGGGAGTCTCTTGGTGTAGTTGATAGATTGACCATTAAGGGAGGGTATTAGAATGTTTATTTCTTGCTATTTCTGGTCAATCGTATGTTTCAGTTTTGTAAAGATTCTCTGTAGTTTCTATATCTGAAACTTGCCTTGTATATTTTGTAATTTTTATTTGAGCGATTTGCTCTGTGTGAATATCAATCAATCTGTTTTTTACCAGTTACGTGTGTAACAATTTGGTATTATTCACTCACTTGCAAATTTGATGTTGTCGTGCATTACTTTGAAGCCTTGGGCTTTGAGGGTTTGTACTTGATTCTGCTGAGACGAAAAGCTCTTCAGGATCACCTTCTTTGTGCTTGAAGATAGCATCGGGAAGGTTTTGGGAAGTCTCATTCAGAGGCTTCAGTTTGATTCATTTTGGTGGAGATTTGATGTTGGTATTGATCAGTTTTTGTTAGAAGCATTAGAGAGAATATCTAATAACAGATTGCAGGGATTTCAAGGAGTTTTGGGACTGTATACACACCCTTGCATAGGTCATACACCTTCAGCCATGGCCGTACATCATACAGCAGCTGTTCTGAGTGTGTTTTGAAGATCTTTCACCTCATTCTTGGGCGTTCGAGATTGGTATTCTATCTGCAGATCAGTCAGCAGCATTTTGACAAGTTTTGTGAGCATTATCAGATTGGTTTGTTGCTGCCATTCACCTCAGCAGGGCTGTACATGCTGGAACAGGTCATGGGCTTTTCAAGACAGCCAAACTCTTCTCATTTGGGACTCATTTACCAAGCATTATGGCCGCCTAGGGTTTTATATTATGCTGCAAGCATTCATATGACAGATCACATTCATTTGTAGGTGTTTAGAGGCGTTTTCAGACAGCCTATATTGCTGGTCCATTATGACAAATGTATGAAGTTGAACTCAAAATAGGTATGTCAGTGTAATTCATATTTATGCATAATACGAACTGGGTCTTTTTTATTTTGATCATATTTATCATAGTTTTTTTGGGTTCTTGTTATATGCTTTGTATTCTGTGGTTTCAATTCAAAAACAATACATGCAAACACACATATAAACCCTAAACCAAACAATAGTCAGAAAATGAAAAAACCAAGGCATAAAACCCTAGCCAAAACAGTGCATATTACAGATATGCATGCCCTGCTTGTGTTGTTGTAGTGTCCCCTTTTGGGATTGCCCTAAATCTTGCCCTAGAATCACAAATTTAACATAATTAGGGTTGTAACTTACCAATTGAATGCTTTAAGCAAGATAAACCTGATTTAGGTCCTGCAATCATGCTAGGTAACATTGCAAACACAGTTCATGACATAAATCTATTATTATTGCAACAAAATCATATATTCATCATTATGTAGCAAGTTCTAACTTTATCAATAGTCCTTCGACATATGGATTGGAAGAGAAACTGTAGTAGGGTGCCCTTGGCCGTTCTCTCCCCTTTTCAGTGCAATAGGGTACCCTTAGCCGTTCTCTCCCCTTTTCAGATATCTCTTCTAATGTATGACTGCAGATTTAATTCTGCTAATATCTATTTTCTTTTCTCTTCCTCGTATCTCTGCTGATGTACCTCCCTTTATATACTACTCAATGTCTATGAAGAGAGGCAATCCATCATTATAGACATGTCCTTTTTGTTAGCACTTGAGCGCTGCCCCTTCAAGACTAATCGCAGCCCTTCCTTAATACTTCTTTTTTCCTCTAGTGAAATCGCACCTCTTTGTAAAGAATATTGTTCTTTTATAAAAATCCACTGCATATTATACTTTGAAACTTGCTGCTCTTAACAAGGAGATCGCACCATATATTCACTGATCGTTGCTTCTTTTAAATCTGATCACTACTTATTATTTCACATTCCTTCACAAATCCTTTATAACAATTATTCTCGTCCATGAATTGGCAAGCAGTTATTGAGTATTGAGTATTGTGTATGACCAAGCATCATTAAGTTGCCGTATAAGTTATTGTTGCAATTTAAGTATAATGTTACTCTCCGAATATGGCTATAAAGACATTTTGTAGTGCAGAGGCTTGAGAACTAAAAGTCCCATAATTGAGAAGATGAGATTTAATGTTGAGAATCAAATTGTCTTTGCATTATCTAGAAGGGACCTTTGGGGTCTACGGATTGTATTGTGTATTTCAGCCTATAGTAGCTAGCTTGTAGAATACAAGGTATTAACCAACCTTATTGATACGGAAATGTATCAGAATTTGTAATTTCAGATTTGACTATTGTTAGTTATCACATCCATTTGCAAGAAGATAGAAATAAATCAAGAAGTAGGTGGCCAGCATAACAATAACTATTTAAAATTTAAATCTTTAATTTAAACATTACATCGACTTCTTCGAAATGATGATAGTTGGCCTATAGGAGAGGGGACATGATAGTTGTGGTTGCTTCATCCTCTTGCCTTGCATGTTCTCGCCAATGTAGGAAATGCCATAGGAGCATGGTATCTCATACATAACCTTTCTGAATTGTAGTACCTAGCTTTCTTTGACATTTCCAAGGTTGTTTCTAAGGGTTTTGCAAGGTTCGAAGCATAGTTTGCAAACTCGAACTTGACTTGGATTTGGCAGACCAAAAATTTCCGACTTGTTGAAAACTCAACAACTTAAAAATTACTTATTTTTGAAAAAGAACATAAATTTTATGCAAAATACAACTAAATGAGTTTTGGCAGGGGTCTAGGGGCAATGCTCCTAGTAGGGTCGAGGGCATTTCCTCTTGTGGGGTTTGCGGGCCATTGTCTATCGCAATACAGGGCAGGGTCAAAGGGCGGAGTCTCTACCACCAAGACCAAATGAAGACCTTCAAAATCATGCATCATGATAAGCGATAAAAAAATTGCTTTCTTGAAATATGGTCAATTTAAATGATAATTGTGTATATATAAAATATTTAATAAATAATATTATTTTAATATAATATATCTATTGCATTTATAAATAATAAATACATATACAAATATAAATATTATCAATGTAATTTTTTTTTTGCTCGATAAAGCGCCTTAAGCGCAATTGTATTGATATATCATGTAAAATTTACAAAAAAAATTTACATATAATCTGAGAGATTCTTTCTCAGAAACCAACATATGCCACCCAACCCTTAGATACAAAAAGATAACCAAAAAAACCGGACTCCTTGAATACATTCGGCGCGACATTCTCCATCAAAAAGAAGACCCAGGGAACTTTTGTCAACCATCATAATAAAAGTCTCCTGCCTCGACCATGGTTGCAAAGCCTTTGAGCCAGGCCGAGGACTCTTCCGTCACCATCCCAATCGCGTGTTGAATGAAATCCTGGCTGCGCAAAGCCCAAATTCTGTGACGCCAAATTCGCTGCCCAACCAAGTCAGGAAGAAACGACAACCGTTCCACTACTGCCTCAGGATCCAGGAGTTTGGGAAGGTCTCCTGCCTGCGGAATACCGGAATCCAGGTCAGCAAACACAGCAACCTCCACATCATCTCCTAGAATCGAGTCGTTAAAAGTCTCTCTGAGGCACACTAGGGCATCCACTTTCGTGGTGCCCAAATCCAGTAGAGAGGCTAGAAATTGAGATGAGATGTTGGTATTCACACGATACCTATCTTTAGACACTAGGAAACCTCTACCCAACACCATTTTAACAGCGTCTAAGAACAACTTATTCTTGATTTTGCAGATAGCCTATAGGCGGAGGTCCGTGATCCTCCCAAGGAATGTGACTTGCCTACGGGCACTCTTTAGACAAATCAGAGTCTCCATTGATGCCGAGCTAACCAAAATTGATATGAACTCATCGCTCTCTCCACCAATTTAAATAGACTCATTGAGGATCTAACACTAAATGCTTGGGGCGGATGAATTAATTGAAGATCTGTATCTTTGGCCTTCGCACCACCACACACAAGTGCAAATCGTCCTTCAATCCGTCACTAGGACATAAAACGTCATTCAAAGAATAAACGCAGCCTGCCAATGATGGACGACAAAATGCCACTGAGCTACCAACCTTCTCACACGGGTGGGCAATTAAAAACCTGTATGCTTAATTTCAAAATCAACGTAGCCTTACGTCACCCTGCCACCTGGAGTATGAGATGGCCTAAGGCCTTGGGAATTTAAATCCATCTCTGCTACATGGCCTCAAATTTTGAATTCAAAACCATCGGCTCCCCTGTTCGCCAAAACGTCTGCTTCTATATTAGCCTCCCTGTAGATATGGTTCAATGTAAAAACATAAAAAAATTTCAGTAAGTCTAGTGCCCGCTCCAATAAGGCTCTCAATTTCCAGTTCACAATTGAACCCGACCTCAAGACGTCGATCACCAAAGAAGAATCCCCTTCTACTGCCAGTTTACTCATAGCCAGCTCCTTGCAGAAAAGAAGACCATGAATTAAAGCCTCGAATTCTGCTGTATTATTTGTATCCTCTTCTAAGGGCAATGCCAGTCTTCCAACAAACGCCCCGTTCCACCTTCTTATCACACATCCAGCCCTAGGAGGGCCCGGATTGCCTCTAGAGGCACCATCGAAGTTGAGTTTAAACCAACCCCTTTTCGGAGCAGACCACTTTGCAGTCCTTCTGGCTATCACTGAAACTTTCTCCCCAACGCCAACATGCAATGGGATCTTTAGACCATGTCACCGGAACCTCATTTGTCCATCTCACTCAGAAAAAATCCCTGTCTGACTCGAGCTCCTACCTAACCAACTATTGACCGCCTCAACAATCGCTGCTTCAACTTTATTTTTAAAGGAAACTAAAGACATCTCCTTGTCATCAAAGGTCCTTCTATTTTGTTCTTTCCAAATTTCCCAAACAAGCAGGGAGGGGCTGGTGATCCAAAGGCTACTTAACAGTCCAACCCAAGGTCTAATAGGCCACGTGTGAAAACGGCTCAAGATGTCATTGGGTAAAGCAGTTATACAACTCATCTTGGCACATAGCCATCGCCAGCACTCCTGGGAGAAGGGGCATCCTAAAAAAAGATGGTCAATAGTTTCCTCTGCTTTCCTACATAGGACACACCAAGAAGGTCCCTCGAATCCCATTCTTTGAAATTTCTCAGCTGTTAGAATTCTTTTTTGAAGTGCTGCCCAAACAAAAATACCAACTCTTGGGACACATTGCTTATGCTAACATAAGGAAATGGGCAGGTTTGTAGACTCCATCTCATCAATGCCAGCTGCCACTCTATACCCATCTTTAGCAGTAAAAGATCCACTTGAGGAGCCTGCCCAAATGAGTTTGTCAACCCCTCTTCTAAAGAGAACTTTCCTTTGATCCAACGTTCTCTTTAGTAAGTTAGCTTCACCAATGGGTATGGGAAGGAGAGAGAAGTCTTTCCATTTTCAGCCAATGGACGGATCATCCTGTGTAAAGATCACATAATCCTTTACCCTGACCCCCCATTGACTTTTGAGAAGGGCCTTGGAGAAGTCCACTGAAATCACACTATCTAGGCTGGGGTATCCCCCCCAAGAATCCTCCCAGAACAAGGTAAGGCCTCCATCTTGCACATCCCAAGTGACCAAATCTGAAATAATTGGCCTACAGCTCAAGATAAAGTTCCAAACTCTAGATCCTTTGGGTGGATGAGCAATCTTCACAACTTCTAAAGCTTCAACACTATTCAGTTATTTCGCTTGCAAGATTTTCGCCCATTTCAACTCTAGATTTTGAACCATCTTCCACACTAATTTTGCTCCTAACGCCTTGTTTTGGTGTATTAAATTTCTCAACCCCGAGCCTCCTTTATCTTTAGGTTTGCAAACCTTGTCCCAGGCTACTAGAGCCAATTTGTCTTTCTCCGCTGTCCCTTGCCAGAAAAAATGTCTCATTCTACAAACCATATCATTGTTAGCCCCATGGTAATAGCCAAATAAGATAGTAGATAGATGGGAATAGATGAGAGGACTGATTTTAGCAAAAGCAATCTACTCGCCCAGGAAAGCCACCTCCCTTTCCATGAATTCACTCTTTTTTCCAATTTATCCTTAAGAGGATCCCAAAATTTCGTATTCCTAAGCCCGTTGTCTAATGGCAATCCTAGGTAAGCACATGGCAAAGAACCCTTCTTGAACTTTAAAACCTGCAAAATAGCTACTTCCTTCCTCGGAGGGGTTGACATGAAAAATACTTCTGACTTAGAGTGGTTAACTTCTTGTCCAGATGCTAAGGCATACGATTCTAATATTCGTAGAAATGCATGGCCCTCAACCTTCTTAGTTGTACCAAACAACATAGTATCTTTTGCAAACTGTTGGTGTGAGACACAGATATTTCTAGCAACTGCAATACCTGACAGCTGATTCAAACTTTGAAGATTACTGATTGCCCTTCCAAGAGCTTCAACCATGATAATGAATAGAAAGGGAGACATTGGATCCCCCTGCCTCAGGCCCCTGGAGGCCTCAAAAAAGCCCTCTGGAGATCCATTGATGAGGACCGAATATTTGGGGCCAGCAATACATTTGAAGATCCAATTTACCCATTGCCTGTTAAATCCAAAAGCCTCCAAAACCTTACACAGAAACCTCCAATCAACCTTATCATAGGCTTTCTTAATATCTAGTTTAATGAGCATGCCAGGATATCTGGTATTTTGAAGGGTGTGGATAACCTCCTGAGCAATAATAACCCCATCTAGAATGGATCTGCCCGGGACAAAACCTGTTTGTTCTTCTGAGATGATGCTAGGTAACAAAAGTTTCAACCGATTGGCAAGAACTTTAGTTATTACTTTTTAAATAGTATTGCACAGGGAGATGGGCCTATAGTCATCTAGCTTAGAAACTTTTTCTTTTTTGGGAACAAGAACAATGAAGGTATTATTAATTTCCTTCAGCAAGAAACCCCAATTCCTAGCTGCTTCTAAAGCATTTGTGAGCTCTTGGCCTAAAAAATGCCAACAAACCTGGAAAAAACCGGCTGGAAAACCATCTGGACCTAGAGCTTTGTCTGGGTGGAGCTGCTTTAGTGCCCTTTCCACCTCCTCCATGAAGAACTTTACATTTAGGACCCGATTATTATCTTTGGTTAAAATTCTTGGGATATGATGCAATAAGGCATTCTGATCTGCAAGGCTTGAGCTTTCACTAGTGTTCAATAGAGATTGATAATATTCCACAATATGATTTCTGGTTTCTTGATTGCCTTCAATAACGGAACCATCTTCCTTTTCCAATCTATGGATCCTATTAACCCCCCTACGTTGCTTGGTGATATTATGAAAGTATTTTGTATTCCTGTCCCCCGCCTCTATCCAATGCTCTCTGGATTTTTGTTTCTAGAAAATTTCCTCTTTAGCCAGAATATCCTCATATTCTTCCATTAAATTCTTTTCTTTAAGATAGCTGTCCTGGGACATCCCAAACTGAATAACCTCTTCATTCAGTTTGGATAGCTTTCCTTTTACCACCTCTTTTAACTGAAAAATATTCTTGAAGTGTTGTCTATTCCATTCTAGGAGGCGCTGCTTAACATGTTTGAGTCTGGAAAGGAAGCAGAACAATTTAGAGCCCTCGAAAGTTTCCTCAAACCACCAAACTCTGCACCAATGGTAGAAAATTCTCATCCTTTGTCCACATATTCTGAAATTTAAAAGGAGATTTAATAGGCTTCATGTCATCTACAATGTTGAGCAAAATTGGGAAATGATCTGAGCCTGAACAGGGAAGGATGGATGCTTTTAGAACATGAGGAAAGGAGGATAAGTCACCGCCAAAAAAAGAATCAATCCAACTTCTCTGCAATGTTGCTGAACCCAGATCTTCTGTTATTCCGAGTATAAGTTTCTCGCCCTGAATCAATTTCTAACAAATTGTTCCTGTTAACCCAATCACTGAAGTCCTTCTGTGATTGACCAGCTCTGCAGATCCCACCCTTTTTGTCCCAACTATGTAAAGTGGTGTTGAAGTCGCCCCTAATTATTGTATGAGGAGAAGGATTATCACTCAAAAAGCTGTCCAAATCTGACCATAACTCCCTTTTGCTAATACAAGATGTAGGCCCATAAACATTGATTAACAGAAAATTTGATTTAGACGAAAGAAAACTAATCCTACCTCCCATCCAATATTTTCCAAATCCAAGAGGTTCAAAGATCACCTCTATTGGACTCCAAAGAATAGCCAAGCCCCTAGAAGCCCCTTCCGCTTGAACTGATGCATGTTTCCAATTTCTAAGGCTAGTTACAAAGTGATCCATTTCTCTTGTTCTCAGTTTAGTCTCTTGGAGTAAAATAATTTCTGTCTTGGATAAGCGAATCCTCCGCTTAACCAAGCGCTTTTTGTTAGGAGCGTTTAGACTCCTAACATTCCACGATAATGTCCTCATGGAGCTTTGGGAAGGGAGCTCCCTTCCTGGAATCCATCAGTGTTGTGATTTTCATTTGCCTCTCTGCAACACCATCTATACTTCTAAGTTCACTCAAAGACTTCCTGCCAACTTTTTTGTTGGAGCTGCTCCCAAAGTCTGGTTTAGATTTAATGGAAGCAATTTGCTGAATACCTAGCTTGAGTGAGTCTGTTTGCTCATTACCCATTGAATAAAGAACTTCATTTTCTTTAACCTCAAGTTCTCCTTCTTCCAACAGCTCTCGAGAAAGAACTTGTCTGTTGATTTCTAGTCCTGAATTGATAGCCGGCCCCTGCACCTCAGTGCCATTGTTTTCTCCAAAAAGCTCAAGGATCTCACTAACAATACACCCTTTAGAGAGCTCCTCAACCCGTGTATGACCTGTCCTTTTCTTTTATTGTAGCAGAAGCTTTTATGGTTGTCTGTCCTCGGGATGGTTGAGGGATGTCATTGATGTCCTCAGCCATCTAGGGGACATCCAGCTGCCCCCACTAATTCCCTGTGTTTTCGAGATGGCTAGGGCAATTTCTTTTTTCGGGGATGGTGGGGGGGACATTTTCAAGGCAACCCCGCATCCCCGGAATGCCCCCGGTATGGGTATGGGGCAGAAAATCCATAGATTATTTCTATTTATTTCTCAAGCATCGGCTTCAAGCTTCTTCTTGATGATGGTCCAGTTAAGATAACATAAATGACAATTTAATTTGATATCGTAGTCGACTCCAAAAAACTCTTGTACTATATTATATTGTGGAAAATTCAACCTAGAAACTAAAATTGTTGATAGTTTCCAGCCAAGGTTAAAAGTTTATGTGTCATATCTTAATGAAAGAAACTTATTGCAAATTGCACTAGTGTTTGTGATTCCTTGGTTCTTGCAAAATTAGCAAGTTATATCACAAACAAAACCATAGTTTCAAAACTTGGTGAGTACTTGCAAGCCAAAAGTGTTTGGCGAGTTACTTACCAGAAACTTTGAATGCAAGTACTTGCTAGAAACTGGCCAGCTTGCAGAAAAGCTTTTATTTTACTTCTCTGTAGATTTGAAAAAAATTTCATTGATTTTCCTAGCTAGACACTCTCTAAATTCATTTCTTATGCTTTTTAACAATAGTTTTCATGTTATTTGAATTCATTATGTATGTATTGGCAAGGTGGTTATATATATATGGAAAATTTTTCCAAGTCTCTAGTCTGAGCCAAAAATTTGGGCTGCTGAGTTTTTGCCGAGTCTGAATTTTTAAACTATGGACAAAATCATAAAATTTTATTCACACACAAACAATATTCTTGGCAGGCTCCTACCATTTAACTTTTAAGATGTTAAACAAGTGATTATGTGCAATGATGAGATTTGGTTATCACTATCAATGCCCAATTTTTGCCTGATAACAACATTTTGAGGGTGTTTGCATTTACTTGCAGAAATGTAGTAGGAGTGAATGTCAATCAAAAAAGAATTGGCATGATACATGCAAGGGCATACTATACAGAAACTTAAAAATTGAATGGGATTAAGAACAAAATAGAATTCAATTTTTTCATGGGTTAATATTGTAAAACTATTTAGGGAGGCTACATTCTTAATATTTAGAACATCAAATATGGGAACAACCCTATCTAATCATGATCTGATATGTTATCTCTATATATCCCTTTTCTATTTCCTACCAAACATTACATTGCATGTGAAGTTATGTTCTTCCGTTTCTTGTGATTAGAAAAAGTTCTTATTTCCATTTTTAAAAATATTTTTAGGTGGTTGCAAATATACTGGCCAAGGGCACTGAGTTACGTGAGCACACAAAGGGTGTGGAGAAGAATTTACGTCAAGTAGAGTTGGAATCCATTCAGGTATGTTTCATTTTCTTGATTTTGTATGTAAGCCCACATTGCTACTTGTTGATGTTGGATCTTAGATACCCAAACAATAATCTATACAAGTAGAGAAGATAATACCTACTCTACCATGTAGATGATATAAGTAGAGAGAGATAACATTATAGAAGCATCAAGGTGGAGAGACAGATATATAATGACAGATTTTCATCAGATCCACCCTGTCAAGGAAACACATTTAAGAGTTCATCTTCATATATAAGTGAAATTTTTCAAGCAGAATCAAATCATACACCAGACCATATTTATGATGTGGACTTGTATATTTATATCCATGTGTTGAGACTCAGTGAGTATTGGCAAGGATTTGTGTATCCACGACTTGCAAACTTGGACATGTTTGCGGGAAAAAAATTCTAAATTTAGAAGAAAAAAACATTATATATATATATATATATATATATATATATATATATAATTGATGAGTTTTTTTCACGAAGTCCAAGTCCAAGTCAAAAAACACCTTGCAGAGTTTTTGCTGAGTCTGAGTCTCAACATTATGAATTATATTGTTTGAATGGTGGTTATAACTTATACCAATCTAATTGGCAAAATAATTACAACTCTAATTGCCCCCAACAGGACCTCTTGTATGCTACAACATATGGTATACATCAATGAGATATTGGGGTGGTTATAACTTATACCAGTCTAATTGTGAAAATAATTACAACTCTAATTGCACCCAACAGGACCTCTTGTTTGCTACGACATATGATACACATCAATGAGATATCTTGGACAACTTGCTATTTGGTATCAAAGATATATATTACATTCATACAGAATTTTTATGATGTATAAAAATAGAAGATGAACAAAAAATAATTGTGCTATCAATGTTTTCTAGCAAACAAGGAAGTACTCTTTCAGATTCAATGACTAATAGGAATTTGTCAAGGTGAGAAACAATATGGAGAGCATGGATAGCAGATCACTAGGATATTTTATACTCCAACATAGTTATAGGGATTGATACATTGATTGGCTGTATTATTGTGTAAGAGACCTTATTGTTTAAAACTGAAAATATCTATCAACTTTTAACACCAAACTTGAAATCCAATTCAACACACAATCAAATACATATGAAAGTATGATCAACCAATGGATAAATGATGAAAGGAGCTCCAAATAACTTTATTTATTCACTGCTGTTACAAAAATCAGTCACTCAGAAATTCTGATCAGACCATTATACATTAAGTTTTCCACATCAAAATGACATCCAATTGATCCCTTCTTCAAGTAGGATCATGTACAAATACTTGGCATTTGATTCCAAGCTAAAGATTGAACAAAATAGCCTTGGAAATGAAGAAACAATTGACTGATATAAAATTTCAGTTTGCTGATATAACTGCTGTAGGTGCAACTTTTCGCCCAGCCAATGAAAATATGTCTCCAAACCCTCAAATCTTCACTCCTAAGCCAGCCCTTGGAATCTTTGTGAAATGCTCAAAAAGCCCTGAAACAAAATGAATATCTCGCTGTTATGAAATTTCAGTCCGCAACATATAAAAATCTTACTCCAATGATGCAATCAGCCCAATTGCTACCTTGATAGTGACACCAATGAATCAAGGGCTTCAATACATCAATCAAATAGCTCCCAATACTTGTCTAAACTTGCAATATTAAGCTCAATGGTGAATATTAGAACAATATCACCTCACAAAATGTATGGAGTCATCACCATACATATACCAGGGGTCATCACCTTGCAAATTAGCATGAAAATCGGAATCTTCAGCCAAAAAATCAATTAGAGAGAAAACATACCATAGCATCATAAGTTGCAAATTGATGTTCAAGTCCTCTATTTAACTCCTCCATGGATAGGCGTCCATCTCCTTGGCAATTTTGAATTGAAATTTGAATTCCACCAATGAGAATCAACGAACTTGAACAATTGTAAATGAATTACAATCAAACTCTTTCATTTAAAACAATCTTCAATTATTTTAAATGAATTACAACTCCTTCAAATGGATCGATTCAATAGCAATGTACTCTCCTTGCATGGGCGGTGGCGGCTTGTGTGCAATCATTAAATATTTTGATTTTGCATTGAAAATCATTCCTTGCCTTGGACGACCACTAACCACTTCATGAAATGCATGAAATAAACCAATCTATCCAAATGCAAGCATTTAATATCCTTCAAAGTATTTAAAATCTTGATCCTTGACATAACCGACTTGGCATTCAATTTATGAACTTGCATTTAAAATGCTCCTCTATTCTTGCATCGATCCACAACTACCTCATGCGCATGCATTAAATGATGATATTTGCATTTAATAAAAACCCTCAACCGCTCCAATGCAAATATTTAATAAATAAAATTTGCATTTAAAATCTTTTCAAAGCTCAATATCAAATTAAATGCAATCATTTAATTTCCACAAACCCAATCGCCCTCGTATTCCATCGATCCAATGCAATCATTTAATAAATAAATGTTGCATTTAATATATCCTTCCTTCATGTTTGGCGGCCAGCTATGAATCATATGCAATCATTAAAAATCAAAACCAACCTCATAATTGAAAATACAATTCCAATATTGCATTTCCTATGTAGCTCAAAAACACACTAGTTGATCCAACTTTCCGGTTCTCCATGCATAGAACAAAATCAACTAGCAAATCACACTTAGCTCATAATCTGGGACATTACATATTGTTCTGTTCATCAATATTTTTCTTTGTTAAGGTAGGTTTTTTTTTATTTAATAGAAAGTTGGATTTGATCTTGGGGTCCACTTCGTAAGCTCTAATGCATACATCATTTCATTCAACCTCCTGTTGGCTGTTTTAATGACCTCATGATTCCAGCCATTTATGGCCATAGGAAGCAACTTATAAAGTGCATGCGTCATCTTTTCACCATCAAAGAAATTATTGAGAAAGGAACATAGTTGTAATTGGTTGAGCCACTCCTCTTTCGCATTGCTATTGATTTTCCTTCAAAATGATGGCTATTGAAATTAAATTATACCTCAAAAAGTATTGGGCCCTCAAAAGATTTGCTTGTAGATACCTCATGCACTGACCATGATCCATTTGAGAACCTGTGTGAATTTTTCCTTTGCTTCCCTTTGTTTGAATAGATTGAAAGGATCTCTTGCTTCCTAATTGTCTACTAGCTTAGATTTTTTGAACCAACAAAGAAGTTAGTGTATGCAGAAAAATGAATCAAAGGTAATAAGAAGATAAATGCAAGATACCCAATTACCTTCACCTTCAAACCAAGTCCTCACACTTCGATAGAGTGGAGTAGATGCACCTTAATCTACTAGCTTTGTTCTCTATGATAGATGATGGATAATGATGTGTTGATTGCTCATAATTTATGCTGCATAACTATTACGAGGATGATGGATATAGAGATCTAGAGTGATTTCGACATGATGTTGTATGAAGATGGATCCCCCTATTGGCTTGGGTGAGGCTTGATTTATAGAGGGATAAAAATGGATGGCTACGATTAGATTAGTGATGGATGGCTAGGATTGAGTGAGACATGGATCAAGGATGAATGGTTCAGATTAAAAGATGTGGATGGCTAGGATTGAAAGATGATTTAATTTTGGATCACTTCATTTAATGAAGGTGGTAAGTGGTTGAGGATAGGGTAGTGTGACAGAGTGGTTGATAGTATGACAAATAATTTAAATAATTTTTTATTTAAATTATGAGGTGAGAGACATGTGTGAGGATGAGAATAAAGGTGACATAATTTAAATAATAAAATTATTTAAATTATGTGGTGAGGGCTAATTTAAATAAATATTTTATTTATTTAAATTGGAGGATGGAGGAATAAGTGGGAATTAATTAAATAAATAAAATTTATTTAATTAATTGGCTAGTGGGATTAAAATGGGATTAAGAGGGGATTAGTTAAATAAATATAATTTATTTAACTAATTAGGTGATGGAAGGGTTATGCAAGGGTCCTAGGACAAAATGTCTCATAAGATGTCTCAAGAGGTGTCGACAAGGTGATGTCACAAGACGTGTCAATTTTAGGTGTCTACATTTTGCCCCTCTTTGAGATGATGTTGTGACTAAGAGAAGTAACATCATTTCAAAGAAGATAAGGTATGTATGAAGGGAAAAGGATGTTCCAACCACTTAAAAGAGTGACAAGGAGGAATGGATGAAGGATAGGATGATGATGTAAGGATAAGATGATGATATAAGGATAGGATGATACTCCCTCAAGAGGATAGGGGGGTTGGATGAACACGGTAGGCTCTCGGAATGAAAGAAACAATAAATGATGGATAAGGAGATGGAGGATGAGAGAAAAATGATGAATAGAAGTGGATGAATGATATGTTATGTTGCATGAGGTGAGCAACCATATAGTTTGATATAGCACTAGACATTATGCACCAAGGTATAAAGACCAGGGTGACGATGTGTCGTGTGCACCCAACATAATATAACCTTGTCTAAATGTATGAGGAAGGAAACTTAGAGCATTAAAGTCCAAGTGCACAAAAGGTATGATATGACCTTACATGCAAAGGATATGCAAAAATCTATTCCACCATACACAAGATATGAATATTAGCTAGAATGATAAGGATTCGATACAAATGCAAGATAAAAAGATAACACACACATGCAAGCAAGCAAGCATGCACAAATGATTCAAAAACAAAGAAGGTATTGCCACTGTTAAGTTGTAAACCGATGATTAATGGATTGATTGATGATTGATTAAGATAATGTTGTCATTGTGGGGAACGATATATCCCATTGATGATTGATGATTGAATTTGATGATAGTAGTGTTGTTGGCCATGCGAAGCAACACTAGAATTTTATGTCTCAAGACATGTGTCAATTTTAGGTGTCTACTGTTAGATTAAAGGTTTGTGTGTCTTGAGACAATAGTTCCTTTAGTATGACCTTGTTTAATGAGACATACAAACATGGAACAAACTGCGCTGATACCCACTAATTCAAATTTTAGGACAATTCAGGTGGACAATAGACTAAAGTGGAGAAACTATATGTGCTGGGAAAACAATGAACCAAAGTAAAGGAAAGTAACCAATTAAAAAGAGACAATATTTCAATGTAAACGAAAGCTTTATCAGAAATGAGAGTTATTTACAAATAGGCAGCAATCTTTCAGGAGAGATGTTGAGCTACGTCACTCGAATCTTTCAAATTTGGATGTCACTCTTATAAATTTACATGGCAGGAATGAAAAGACTCAAATTGGATGTGAAACAATTCTCTTGTTTATCTGAAAGGTCACTTGACAAGTGTTCCCCACGGAGTGAAGGATATCTGTTTTGATATGATAATGAAACTGATCAAAACACAAAATTTTGGAAAACCAAAAATTTTCTGAAATTTCTTCAAACTCTTTTTTAGCAATTTGGGGCGAAAGTGTTTATAGCCTTCACAGTGACCAAAATGAAGGCCTTTGGCTTTACCATTTTGTCCTTTGTAGAAAGAAAGAAAGACATAAATTATATTAATGTCCATGGATGACCAAAAAGAGAATGACCTAAGGTTTAGAGGCACCTTGGTTTTGAATCCTGAGCATTGCTGAAGAAACTATTGCCTCCTGCAAGGTGACCTATTAGTTTTTTTGGTAATTTTTAACATTGTCCTGAACTGCCAAATGGATCACAAAGCCAGAGGGTGAAGCCAGAGCTAAAATGGGTGCCACAGAAGTAGAGACTGAACTGTCTCATGCAGAGACCAAGTACAAGACAATGTTCAAAACATTTGCGTGTGGTGTAGAGGAGTTTTTTTACCATCAACACTCGTGCCTTGTTTGATATGTTGAATTCCCCATGGAGATCATTATCGAATCATCGATACATTGTGAACAATATATGTACCCTCTATATTTATTTCTGGACGTATACATTAACAATTACACTTCTGATTGTTGACTTTATGATTTGAGAGGGAACACATATATTGAATATAATATGTAATGGAATGAAAATTTCTCTTCTTTTGGTAAGATTTTGAATGTCTTATGCATTAGTTAATTTGTCGATGCACATGCTAAGTATTTTATCAACACTCTAACATGTCCAAATCTGATTCTTACTCTTCTGCATGCCAAGTCTCATATAATAACAAAGGTTTAGTTATCTTAATCAAATTGGGTGACTTGTTTGTACTATGTGAAGGTTATTGAATCCTTTCCATTGCTTCATCTGAGCCAACAATCATAGTCCGACCTTTGGAAATAATCACATCAATTTTAGAGGCACCTTGGTTTTCAATCTGTAATGTCCCCTTTCAAGCCTAACCAGTTGTGGGCCTGATAGCTTATTTCCTTGAGTTCCGGTAGGCTATGTGGTATGGTAAGGGGTTCTTTGTTTGTGGAGATCATTGATTCAGTTGTTTTTGGTTTCAGTTGATGGCATTGAGTTCAGGTGAGGTTCAGGATTGCAGTGCAACTTTCAGAATTTTTTTCGGCTTTTCGGATTGCTCTCCAAACTTCTTGGAGAAGCCGTCTATTTTTAGAAAGTCATCCGGATGGCATCATTCTTCATCCCAAACTTCTTGGAGTACGTTGGTATAGTTTATTTTGTAGTTTGATGTTTGGGATTTTTCGTAAAGTTGGGTGTATTAATGAGCTATTTAATTATTATTTGCATTTTTTATTTTCAAAGGATGGAAATAATTAAAAGTGCCTAAGTGTTATAGCTAATTTGAAAGGGGAAAAAATGTTTTAATTATTTAGGCACTTAAAAGTGAGCATTCAAGTTGGGAAAAGACAAATAATAAAAATGGAGGAAAAAAGGTAAATATTTCCAAGAAATAATTCTTTTCTTGTGTAACTTATAAAGTGCCTTTATAAGGAGGATGAGAACTCATTGATTTGCTCATGCTATTGATTTGATACCATTATGCTGCTGGATTGAACCCGCGTGTTCTTCCTTCCCTTCTTGAGGATGTCAACCCTCTAGAAGAAGACCAACTTTGGTGGTGAGAGATCCACCCTAGTTGGTTCAGGGTGATTCCATTCAGAAATCACACACAGCTGAATGAATTTTGATATTTAAAAAAAAATTTGGATTGGAGATTGATGTTATTATTCTTGTTGAGTTTTTTTTGGAGTGTTTTAGAATGATATTGATGGAATTTCTTGGAGTTTTTGATGAGTATTTTGCAGGCCATACCTCCAATAGGCCGTACATATGCAACCATGGCGTGGGTTTTGCTTTGTGAAATATTGTTGTTTTATCAAGTGCAAATGGTGGTAAATTTCTAATCATCTAGCCGCCCAGATTTTTGGTGATGCATTTAAGTTTGTGTTGTTGTTTGGAGCCCTTCTTTGCGGGCCGTACATCTAGGCTGGCCGTACAAGCATGAGATGGGTGTGGGAGTTTGGAAGGGGATTCACCCTTGTTTATTGATGCCTTTTTGCTTGAAATGGAGGCGCCTAGGGGTGCATTAAATGTCTAGGTTGATTGATGTTGGTTTCCTATGAGTTTGGGACTGGCGGTAGTGATTCATCCGCGCTGAAAATGATATATCAGACCTGATACAGCAGTATGACAGCGATCTGAGTTTCATGATTCAGTAATTTGTTTCTTAGTATGGTATTTATCATCATGCTTTAGTTTGGACAGATCATAGATGCTCATTTTTTATGATTTTGATGATTTCCAGTGCTAACTTGTTGCATCAGTGTATCAAGATGAAAAGCAGGGTTACTGATTGATTTTGCAGCCTTTACCTTTCATTGTAAACATTTACTTTGTTGCAATCTTTAATTGTATCCCCTGGATGGTATGACTACCAGTGTAGACTATTATGAGATCTTTGTTTTATTTGCTTACCCCACTGAATAAGTGGCTTTATTGTTAGCTTCTTGTTGAATAAGCGGAAGTGCCTTGTTTCTTATGTTCATTCTTCCATCGAATAAGTGGTGTATTCCCATTGAATAAGTGGATGCCCGCTGAATAAGCGGAAGTTGTATTTGATTTAGTGCAAAGCATTATAATTGTTTAGCTGAAGCACTTGTATGCTCTCACCTCGCCTGTCTTGGGAACTTGGTGATCAGAAGGTGTGGAGGTGTTTACTTAATTGCATTTCATGTGCTAACACTGCTGTTAGTGTTGGAAAAATCTGAAAAAAACTTTGGGGTAGAGCATTACAGTGGTATCAGAGCTGGTCATCCTGCCAGCTTGATTGGGTTGCTACATCCTTGCAGATTCAGTGGTAAAATCAGAATCTTCAGCCTGTGCAATTGATGAATCTAGAAGAGAGATTTTATAACATACAGAAGAAGGCAATTACACATTGATCTAGAGTTAGAAAAGGAAAACATAGGTGAAAGGGATCAACAAGATCCCAGTACCAGAGACATATTGAATGATTTGGCAAGAGGGCAGCAAGAAATGGTGAGAAGTCAACAACAGATGATAAGGTTGTTGTCTTAGTTGGTGAATCAGAGTATGGGTGGTGGCACTCCCTTGAATATGGGAAACAATGAAAACCGAGGTGATTCTAGTAACTCCAACAATGGGAGCAATCCTCCTATACATACTAGAACCTCTCGGGCCTCAACAACTAGGTCTATGATGCCTGTTTTCTTGGGACAACAGCAAAATCAAGGAGGTGGACAACAGTTTGTGGCTGAAAGCTTTGCTGATTATCAACAAGAATGGCTTTCTTTGGGAGATGAATTTCAAAGTGCAATGTCTCTTCATGATTTCTGTTAACTCAAATGCAGAAATCGACCAAGGATCCAAAACCAGGACCTTCAATGGAAGCTTGGGAAGGTACCAATACCTTTGTTTGATGGGTCAACCAAATGCACAGCTAGATCATGGGTTCAAAAGCTTGACAACTACCTCTGTTTGAACCCGATGTTGGAGGGAGAGTCAATCAAGTTTGCCACCATGCATCTTGATGGTGATGCCCATGATTGGTGGACTCATGACATGATCACCCAGGGTCATAGCCTCATCACATCTTATGCATAATTCACTCAAAGACTCATTGATCGTTTTGATAAACATGATCCTGAGAGTCATTTCAGAGAGATGACCCAAGTAAGGCAAAGAGACATTGTAGATTCCTATATTTCAGACTTTCAAAGGATAGCAGTAATGGTGATGGATGTTTCTGGAGGAAAGCTGACCTACCTCTTTATTGAGGGGTTAATGGAACCATTGAGAGGATGGGTAAAAGCTTTGGAACCTCAATCTTTGCAAGAGGCCATAGAGAAGGCTAGGAACATGGAATTTACAGCTCCTAGAAGTAAATTTCAGTCCAAGACTTTTCCTCATAGGAAGGATAAAAAACATTTCCAAAAAGAAGTCAATCAGCCCAAAACATTGCCTCAAAGAATGGCGAAATGAGTTAAGGAAGAAGAAATCATGTTTCACTTGTAAAGAACCTTGGGCCCCAGGACACAAATGCTATGAGAGAGGCAAATCCCACCAATTAGAGACTTATGTGACTGCTAAATCTAAATCAGAAATTTCAGAACAACAAGATGATTCGGAGGTTAGTGAAGAAGATGAGGTTCATGAAGAGGCTGAAGTTGAGAAGGATCATGATGTTTCTTTTGCTCAACTCATTGGGAATCAAAGAAATGATCCATTCAAAGTCCAAAATGTACTATGTGGACAACGTATTGTTGCTCTCATAGATACAGGAGCATCACACAACTTCATTGATGGAGTTTTGGCAAGAAGAGGGCTGAAATCCGAAGAGTTTGAGGGATTTAAGGTTATTGGTGCCAATGGATTCACACTTTCATGCACAAGGAGGATTCCTCAATTAAGTATGCAGTTTGGTAATTATGAAGTCAAAGATGACTTTTATGTGATAAACATCAGTGACATTGATGTTGTCCTGGGTATACAATGGCTGAAATCTTTGGGTGAAATATGTTTGAACTTGCAAACTATGGAGTTGAAGTTTGATGTTGGTGGAAAGGAGGTTGTTTTGAGAGGGATTTCTATTGGAGGGCCTTGAGTTGTCACTGAAAAGGATGGAACGTTGTTTCGTCATGATCAAGTAGAATGGGCAGCCCAGTGTGTCATCATGCCTACCCCTCCAAAAGAAGAAAAGAGGAATTATCATCATGATGTGCAAGCTTTGCTGATCAAGCAAATCAAGGTTTTTAGTGGATTGCCACTTGGGAGACCTCTTGAAAGAGGTATTGAGCATATCATTGAGTTAGAAGAGGGAGCTAAACTTGTGATAACAACTCCCTATCGGCACCACAAGTGGTTCAAAGATGAGACTGAAAGGACTGTCAAAGAACTTTTAGACATGGGGTTTATCCGTCCTAGCAAGAGCTCATTTGCATCGTCTGTTGTGTTCGTTAAGAAAAAAGATGAGACTCTACGTTTATGCATTGATTACTGAGAGTTCAACAAAAGAACTATTAAGAATCGGCATCCAATATTGAGGATTGATGAGCTTCTCGATGAGTTTCATGGAGCGGTCTACTTTTCAAAGATAGACTTAAGATCGTGATATCATCAAATCAGAATGAGGGAGAAGGATGTTGAGAAGGTTGCATTTAGATGCCACGATGGGCATTTCGAGTTTCTTGTTATGCTTTTTGGCTTAACAAATGCCCTTGCCACCTTTCAATCTTGTATGAATCAGATTTTTAGTGAGCAGTTCCATAAGTTTCTGTTGGTTTTTTTGATGATATCCTAATTTACAGCAAGTCTTGGAAGGAACACTTGCAACATTTGGATGAAGTGCTTGGTATCCTAGAGGCCAACTCATTATCTGTTAAAGAATCCAAGTGTGAATTTGGATTAACTGAAATTTTTTATCTTGGCCATGTTATTAGTGCTCAAGGGGGTTAGTGTTGATAGGGAAAAGATTAAAGCAATCTTGGATTGACCCCCACTAAAAAACCTCACTCAATTGAAGGGATTTTTTGGGCTATGTGGCTTCTATAGGAGGTTTGTGAAGGGATTTTCACAAATGGCAGCTCCTCTCACTGATCTTACCAAAAAAGGGGGCTTTTAAGTGGTCTAATGCAACACAAGACACTCTTGATCAGTTCAAGAAACTTATGAGCAGCTGTCCTGTACTCACCCTTCTTGATTTTTCTAAGCCATTTGAGTTGGAATGCGATGCATCTGGTGAGGGAATTGGTGTTGTTCTCATGCAAAACAAGCATCCAATTTGTTTTGAAAGTAGGAAGTTAAGAGGGGCTGAAACAAGTTATTCAATTTATGACAAAGAGATGCTCGCAATTATGCTTGCTTTGGTAAAGTTCTGGCAGTATTTGGTTGGGGGGAAGATTCATTGTTAAAATTGATCACAACAGTTTGAGATATTTTCTCAATCAAAAAGACTTGAATGAGAGGCAACAAAAGTGGGTCAGTAAGCTCCAAGCTTATGACTTTGACATTGTTTATGTCAAAGGGAAGAAGAATGTGGTGGCGGATGCCTTGTCTAGAAGGCCTCATTTGTATACTATTGTGGAGGTTACTGCTGATTGGAGATATCGGATCATAACAGAATATGCCAAGGATCCATTTGCAGCTAGTGTCCTTGAAGACACAACACATGATGAGAAGTACAAGGTAAACAATGATATCATTTTCTACAAGGAGATGATCTTTCTAGTTCCCAATTCCAAGGTTAAACCATTGATTATAAGGTCATTCCGTGATACCCCATTGGCTGGTTACCAAGGTATTTTCAAGACTTATAAGCAAATTCGTGAGAGGTTTACTTGGAAGGGGCTAAAAAATGATGTTTGTGATCATGTTAGAGAATGTTTTGTTTGCTAACAGAACAAAAATGAGAACACATACCCTGCTGGTCTGCTGCAACCATTGCCAATTCCCAACAAAAAATGGGAAAGTATCACCATGGATTTTATCATAGGACTTCCCAAAGTGCAAGGGAAGGTTATCATCTTTGTTGTGGTCAATAGATTAACCAAATTTGCACATTTCTTTGCTGTTTCTGCAGTGTTTACAACACATGTGGCAGAATTATTTTTTAGAGAAGTGTTCAAATTGCATGGGCTGCCCAAGAACATAGTGAGTGATAGGGACAACAAGTTCCTAAGTCCTTTTTGGTAGGAGTTATTTAGATTGTGTGGGATTGAACTCACTCCCAACACCAGTTACCATCCACAGACTGATGGGCAATCTTAAATAGTCAACAAATGGTTGGAGGGATATCTCAGAAACTATGTTTCCAGGATTGACCTTTAGCCTATTCCAGAGGCTCGTAGGCTAGTCAGAGGTAATAATTAGGGTTTCTAGCTGCGTGGTGATCTCTTCAGAGTTTTCAAGGATCTGTTGGCAGTGTATGGCAGTTTAATTACTGGATTCCTTCGGGTTTTCAGAGAGCTTCAGGGTGATATGTCATGCATTGGCATCCGAGAACTTTCTTAAGCTTACTATTTTTAGTAAGCATTATTTTTGGCATCATGATTTATGACAGAATATGGCGTGAAGTCTTCCTGGGCAGTTTCTTGATTGGGAATTGACAAGGATAATATAATATGGGCACTTTATTATTTTATTTATAAAAAGGCAATTTTGGCATAATTAAATACTATAAAGTTAAGTTGTACCCCTATGCCTAAGAGACACAATTTAAAGTTGTTTTAAAAGGGGGACTATGTGAGCATTTAAAAATAGATTAATTATTTATGCCAAAGGGGAACGCGAAAGTGGGAAAAAGAAAGGAAATAAAGTGTTTTTTTGTAATCCTAATCCTAGGGAAAAGTGAAAAAAGAAAGATTAGAAAATGATGGAATGTAATGTCCCCATTTTGAGCTAAGTAATGATTTCTAGTTTGAGCTTGTTTTTATTCATAGAGAATCGGAATGTTGGTATATTTCTATACATGGAGAATGTAATGTGCCGTACCTATTTGTATATTTTAAAGTCTTTTTATGTGTTGTTTTTAATTTTTTAGAGTAGTCTTTCAGATAGACAGAAGATGCAGAAGGGGCTTTCAGTTTTCTTGCAGATGTGTTGCCGGAGCATACAATATAGAGCATAGAGAGAAAACCGAAAAAACATACAATGAATCTGAAGAAACTAACAACTACCCAGATAGTAAAATGGCCAATAAACAATTACTATGACATACCCATATGGATTTTTGCAACTTGTTACAATCCTGAGAGTATACCAGCAAGTGGGTATGGCGAGAACTGCATCAAATCTCCATTGAATGATATTGAATGTTCATACAATTGTTATCAGCAAAGATATAAGCCTCAAATGCCTCCCTATGGCCAATAAAGGAGCTGCAATGAAAGAGGGAAGGTCCCTAGATGACCCACGTCTAGGCTGGTACAGGGACAACCTGGCTGGAAGCATATGACAGCAGCAAACTGACTGATAACCTCTGATTTACCTCTGCAATGAAGCTGCAACTGTATATGGAGGCTAAGCGACCTGATTTGAGTGCATAAATTGGACTTTAGCACTTCCAAACTCTCAGATGGTATGGCTGCCTAAGGGGTATGGCTAGCAGCTATAGTGAATGGCAGTCCAAAAATGATATCACAGCCCTCTCAAAATTGCTGATAAATGGCTCTCCATGGCTGTATGTGAGGAAGATACTGAAAATCACCAAAACCCTCTCAAACCTTCAACACTGGAATCCACTGAAGCACATTTGTGAACACTGAGTGTATTCACCACAATGACACCTTTGGGTGGTATTGCACACCTGTAGAATGCCGTCACTAATGGAGGTTTCCGTCTCCAAAAGCCTCTGGTTCGAATCTCCAAACCCTCAACAAGAGCAAACCCTAGCAGAGCTCAAAAATAAGAAATATCATAAACTTGACATATCACAAATGAACTCACTTTTCCCATTATATTTCCCTCCAAGGTGGGCGTTGGATTTCAAGGGGACACTTTATCATTTTAAAAACATCTTTTATTCCCTAGGGATGGGCGCTCAAGGTCATGACTTAACTTATGTCTTCATTTCCTCCTTAAGTCACTTTTCCCTCAAATATTATAAAGTCCACATTAAATATATTATTAATAAACTTCGGACTTTAAAATGAATGTGAAGACAGTGTCGGAATGCCATGTTCTTTAGCTCCCTGGAAAGGTCTTGACGAGATGCTTCTGACCCCACTTTGAAAATCCCGAACCGACACTGAACCTGAACTTACTAAAAATAGTAAGTAACGACCAAGAACAAACTGGGCTAACTCTGAGGGTGCCAACTGAATCCACTAGATGCGAACCATCTCTCCATCATCGACAAATGCCTCCAAGCCAAACTAACTCCAGTTCCCTAACCAAACTGCTAGTCCACAGGAACTAAGTGATGGACTAACCACGTGTCTCGAAGGGGACATTACAGAGAACCAGAATGTTGGCTCAACTAGTATTTTATTGGGTTGGCTAAGTATTTTTAGGAGATATTATTTCATCTAGCCAAATGATTTGTATAGAGATTGGTGCTATGGAAAATGCAATATTCAACATTGTATTTTCATTATTATCTCTAGTGGATCGATTCATGCCAAGTGGGCAAGGAAAATGGAATCTTTAATTACATTTTTCTATGTTGATTTCTAACGCCCAAGTTGAGTTGGTTTGTGTGAACAAGGTGTACATATTGGTTTTGGAGCCATTCGCCCAATGGAAATAAAGCAAGTCAAACAAATATATTGGATCATGTGCCATCAATTGGAGGATAGGGCCTATATGATGCGGATTGCATTGGATCATGTGCAATTGATTGGAATTGGTTAGAGGTTTGTGCCAACGATCATCAAGGAAGAGCGATTAGCATTGAGTGAAGACTTGAATGCATTGTCAAGTGTGCCAATCGCCCAAGGAGATAATCGACTTGGATTTTGAGGTGTATTTGCATTGCAATAAGTGCCAACGGCTAGGAGAACCCATTCGCCCAAGGTAAAAGCATTTTAAATAATTGTTTGAAGGTTTTTAAATGATCAAATGCCAACTAGGATAATCGGCCAGCTAGAAGGATCGACCAACAATGAAGATAAGGAGGATTTTAAAACAACATCAATTCAATGCCAAATGACCCAAAAGGAGCATTCGCCTAGGAGTTGATGGATCGACTATGCCATATGGAGGTGATTTTAATTGCACAAGGTGAATTTTAAATGATTTTTAGCTATCATTTCCAGCCGCCACCAAGGATAGTATGAATTTGCTCAAGGGATGGAATTTTGTGAAGAAATGCATTCAATGACAACTAGAATGATTTTAAATGATTGAGTTCCTTGATCCAATGCATTTAAAATTAAGCAAGAAGGAGAGTTCTCATTGGTGGACTTCAAACAAACCATGAAATTATGCAAATTGGGATGCCTAGCCAAGCTCAAGGATAAATACCTCAATTTGCCTTCATTTTGCAACTTTTGATCATATGGTAAGCTCTTACATTATTTTTTCTTTGGCTGGAAATTGCATTTTCTAATTATTTATCAAGGTGATGCTCCCTTGATTGTTGTGGTGATGACCCCATGACATTATGTGAGATGTTATCATGCAGATTTCATCATTGTTATACATTTGCGGGTTGATATTGAGTAGTTTGGAGTGATATTTGGTTGCAATGGAAGCCCTTGGTCATTGTTGAAGACTACCAAGGTAGTCGATTTGGCAAAAAGAATCATTTTGTGAGTAATTGCTATCATTTTTAAGTTCTGATTTTTGTAACAGCCAGCTGGGAATTTCATTACAGGGTTCATATGCATGATTTGATTGAAGATCTTGAGAGTTGAAGACCATTGGAACATCATAGAAATTGAATTTTGCATCTAGGAACCAATCGCTTGGCTTGGAAGGAGTGACTTGACATAGTTTTGGCTTCTTCAACATTTCTGGGCGATTTGACATCATATATCAGTCATAACAGCAGCAGATATATTGTTACCAGTCCATTATTTGTCCTCATACAAGGCTGCAATAGTGACATGTTGTCTCATTGATCATTCATCATTGATAGGACTTTGATATTCTAGGGTTTGGATGACATTTGGGTGTCATTTTCATGATGTAATTAAGTCTAATATAAATCAGACCTTGGCTGTCATAAAAACCAGCTAATAAGTATTTGTACTTTTCATATTGGAAGACTTCAATTATGCAAGGTGTTTGGGTATCTATTTGTTCATATGTGTGCTGATGTTATTTGGCATTGTGTTGTTCAATTTTCAAGTGCATTTGAGGAAAAAATTTCAGTCATCGTTAGTACGGTATTTTACATAGAAAGAAATGTTTTTTTTCTAATTTTTTAAAAGAATGTTTCCCTCTTATGTGTGGCGCCCATATTGGGGAAGTTTTCCAAAGCTTTCAAGAAAGAAAATATAAAAGGATGTGAGGGCTTTTCTTTTGATTATGCTTGGATATTGCTGATGATGAAATGTTATCGGAGTTCTTATTGATCTCAGGGCTTTGAGGACGAAAACCCTCATAGTTGATATTGGTTTCGGGTTTGGAAGATAACCCCTAGCTAATTTCTATGGAGCAGCTTCATACAGAGGTTGCATGTGGGCTTATTGGAGATTTTAGTTTTCAATCAATTGATGTTTTCCTTTGCAGTGTTTTGGTGGGCAATCAGTGTTTTTCAGTTTTAGAGTGATTTCAGTGGGTTTTTATCAATTCTATGTTGCTGGTTTTTGGATTGCTGATCACGGGGTTTTATTCATAGCGGAGAATCAGTGACGGATTTCATTCTGGGTATTTGTCCAATCCATTCCTCACTCCAAGGCGACCATATACCTGTGTTTTCAAATTTTTTGGAGGTGTCTGTGATTTTATACACGAAATCGCCCTCCTTGGGAAGTATGCCCCTCCAACATATGCATTGATCTGTGTGCATAAAATAATCTGCAACTTTCAGTGGGCTTTCAGTGTTGGATATTGGACATCCAGGCCATAGGAGACATTTGCAACTGATTTGACATCATTCGGAGGCTCGGTGTGTGATTGGTGAGCATTCCAGTGGTTCCCAGCGTTTTCCTGACAGGCTGAAAAAGACTTATTGGAAAATGAATCAATAAAGCTCTTGTTCCAGTCTATGCTTGTCTTTTATTTATGTTTTACGAATCAATGTTTCTGTGTTGTTATTTGTTGCTATTATGATAAAAAATGAAAAGGAAAAAATTAAGAGGGCATTACATTACAATTCCTCTTACAATATGTCTATAAAGATGTCTCCATTCTTGGATTTCTATGGTTACGAAGCTCCTAGCTTCGTTGACTTGTTGTTTGGTGACAATAGAGTACCCAGAGTTGAGGATTTTCTGCAGGAAAGCCAAGATCTAATGAAATCTTTGAAGGATAACCTTAAGCATGCTCAAAACCAGCAAAAGCTTTATGCAGATCAACAACGAATAGAGCATGTTTTTGATGTTGGAGACATGGTTTACGTGAGGTTGCAACCCTACAAACAATCCTCTCAAAAAGAGTGGGGCTGAAAAGTTAAAGCCACGTTTCTTTGGTCCATTTAAGATAACCAAGAAGATTGGTGAAGTGGCATATTAGTTAAAGCTACCTGAAGGTAGCAAAGTGCATAATGTCTTCCATGTCTCGCGCCTTAAAAAGGCACTTGGACATAACATTATTCCCTCCTTGGTGTTGCCTACATTAGATGAAGAAGGAAGACTTGAGCTGATTCCAGAAGTTATTATTGATCATAGAGAGCGCTCTTTGAGGAGAAAGACCATCAAAGAATATTTGGTTAAGTGGAAGAACCTACCTGTGGAGGATGTGACTTGGGAAAATGAGCACATTCTACAACACCTTGTTTTGCAATTGCTTGGGGAGAAGCAATTCTAGGGAGGGAGGACTGTAATGTTCCCTTCTCAAGCCTAACTAGTTGTGGGCCTGATAGCCTATTTCCTTGAGTTCAGATAGGCTATGTGGTATGGTAAGGGGCACCTTGTTTGTGGAGATCACTGGTTCAATTGTTTTTGGTTTCAGTTGATGGCATTGAGTTCAGTTGAGGTTCAGGATTGTAGTGCAACTTTCAGAAGTTTTTTCGGCTTGTCGGATTGCTCTCCAAATTTCTTGGAAAAGCAATCTATTTTTAGAAAGTCATCCAGATGGCATCATTCTTCATCCCAAACTTCTTGGAGTACGTTGGTATAGTTTATTTTGCAGTTTGATGATGTTTGGAATTTTCTGTAAAGTTGGGTGTATTAATGAGCTATTTAATTATTATTTGCATTTTTATTTTCAAAGGATGGAAATAATTAAAAGTGCCTAAGTGTTAAAGCTTATTTGAAAGGGGTAAAGATGTTCTAATTATTGAGGCACTTAAAAGTGAGTGCTTCAAGTTGGGAAAAGAGAAATAATTAAAATGGAGGAAAAAAGGTAATTATTTCCAAGAAATAATTCTTTTCTTGTGTAACTTACAAAGTGCCTTTATAAGGAGGATGAGAGCTTATTGTTTTGCTCATGCTATTGAGTTGATACCATTATGCTGTTGGATTGAACTTGCGTGTTCTTCTTTCCCTTCTTGAAGATGTCAACCCTCTAGAAGAAGATTAGTTTTGGTGGTGAGAGATCCACCTTAGCTGGTTCAGGGTGATTACATTCAGGAATCACACAGAGTTGGATGGATTTTGATATTTCTTGAAGATTTTGGATTGGAGATTGATGTTATTATTCTTGTTTTTTTTGGAGTGTTTTAGAATGAGATTGATGGAATTTCTTGGAGTTTTTGATGAGTATATTGTAGGCCGTACATGTGCAGCCATGGCGTGGGTTTTGCTTTGTGAAATATTGTTGGTTTATTAACTGCAAATGGTGGTAAATTTCTAATCATCTAGACGCCTAGATTTTTGGTGATGTATTTAAGTTTGTGCTGCTGTTTGGAGCCCTTCTTTGCAGGCCATACATCCCAGACTGGCCGTACAGGCATGAGATGGGCGTGGGAGTTTGGAAGGCGATTCACCCTTGTTTATTGATGCGTTTTTGCTTGAAATGGGGGCGCCTAGGGGTGCATTGAATGTCTAGGTTGATTAATATTGGTTTCCTATGAGTTCGGGACTGCCGGTAGTGATTCATCCACGCTGAAAATGATATATCAGACCTGCTACAGCAGTATGACAGTGATCTGAGTTTCATATCAGACCTCCTTGATTCAGTAATTTGTTTCTTAGTATAGTATTTATCATCATGCTTTAGTTTGGATAGATCATAGATGCTCATTTTTTATGATTTTGATGATTTCCAGTGCTAACCTGTTGCATCAGTGTTATCAAGATGAAAAGCAAGGTTACTAATTGATTTTGCAGCCTTTACCTTTCATTGTAAATATTTGCTTCATTGCAATCTTTAATTGTATCCCCTGGATGGTATGACCGCTAGTGTGGACTATGAGATCTCTATTTATTTGCTTACCCCATTGAATAAGTGATTTTATTGTTGGCTTCTTGCTAAATAAGCGGAAGTGCCTTGTTTCTTATGTTCATTCTCCCATTGGATAAGTGGATGCTCGCTGAATAAGCGGAAGTTGTATTTGATTTATTGTAAAGCATTATAATTTTTTAGCTGAAGCACTTGTTTGCTCTCACCTTGCCCGTCTTGGGAACTTGGTGATCAGAAGGTGTGGAGGTGTTTACTTAATTGCATTTCATGTGCTAACACTGCTGTTAGTGTTGGAAAAATATGAACTTTTTTTGGGATAGAACAATACACAATCCTGAGCATTGCCGAATAAACTATTGCCTCCTGCAAGGTGACCTATTAGCTTGGTAGTTTTTTACCATTTTGTTCTGAACTGCCACATGGATCACAAAGCCAAAGGCCAAAGCCAGAGCTAAAATGGGTGTGTCATGTCCCCGTTTTTGAGGTTTGGGTACGAAGTTATATATTGTAGTACCTATCATAAGTTGGAGCGAATTTATATACTACAATACATACCATAAGTTGGGTGAAGTTATATATTGCAGTACTTATCATAAGTTGGAGTGAATTGATATACTGCAATACATACCGTAAGTTGGGTGAAGTTATGTACTGCAGTACATATCATATATTGGAGTACATCCCATAAATTAATAATTTAAGTTACCAAAAGTAACTTTATTTTATGAAAATAACTTATGTTTTATTATTTAAAGGTTGTTTTTGAAAAGAAGACAAAATGTGATTTTATAAAGTGGCGTTAGGGATGGAGGTCCAAAAAGCAATTTTATTTTATAAGGGTTTAAAAAGTCACTTTTAAATTACACTTTTGGAGGGAAAAGAAGAAAATAGAAACTAATATTTTATTTTCCCAAAAGTGCCTATAAAATGAGGATTTGAGCTTAAAAAGAGGCTACCTTAGTCATTTTATCATTTCATTTCCCAAGGATGAATGTGAGTTCTTTCTTCTTTCTGGAGGAGGAAAACCCTCTAGTTTGCGGATTTGAGGACGAAAAACCTCCTAGCCTTTCAGCGCATTTCTACACAGGGATTGCCAATGAGTTTCAGCAGATTGTGATTTCCAGATTTTCAAAGTTTCAGTTGGTTGTGATGATTTTGGGTTTTGTGTGGTTTTTAGTTTTCTGGTTGTGTGGGTGTTTTTTATATTCTAGAAAATAGAAAAAACAGATAATATCAGTGTGTTGTTTTAGATTTCTGTGTTGTGACTTTAATAGTTCTGTGTGATTTGTAGTGAGAAGAAATCATATGTTATTTGTTTACAAATTTCATCATATTTTCTTGTGAAGGAATTTTTCCAAGAGCTGGCCGTATCTTTTTCTTCACATCAGCCGCCCCAAAAACAAAGTTTACATTTCATATAACTACGTGTCACACCTTTCCTAGTCACTAGCATTTTATGATTTCCTAGCCATACCATTGAGTGATTTTGATGCTAATTTCTATAACATAAAGTCTCCTTGCTGGTCGATTTATTTGCTGCAGACTGCAGGTCAGAAAAAAGGAGGAGCCATACCCAAAAGGGTTAATATTAATTGTTGCTGCTGTATTCAAGCTACAGTAGGGTGTGGAGGTTGAGGGTACAACCGTAGCTCTTGAGGAGGTTAAGTGCTGCCTTTTTTGGGAGCTATTGGGTTTGAAATTTTATATTAGCTCTTCTTGCAGCCAACCGCCACCTTGGGAAGAGGGAAAAGAGTGTTTGGGATCAGCTGTGCCCCCACTTGGATGTGTGAAGAAGTGCAACAACAGTCGTATGACCTGTAATTTTATATATTTGGTGATAATCTTTTGAATTGTTGATTACTACAATAATTTGAGGATTCTGTGTAAGCTCCAACTTCATATATTTGAATATATTGTGTAGTGTTTTGTGTGGTATTCTGCCGAAATCATTATTGGGGATTATTTTGGAATTGGAGGGCATTGCCACCATAAATTCCTTGTTTGTGATTGTAATAATCTGGAAGGTCTTCCGTTGGTTTTATTTACTATTCCTGTACTTCATTGTAATAGATGTTGGTCAATTTATCTGCTAGATCCTTCTTTCATTTTTAGTATAATTTTCGCCTTGCAAGGCGTGTATCGAAATCGAGTGAATTAGTCCACCAATTTGGCGTTGACGCAATCTTGCTCGTATTGAGCCAGTTTGGCTTGATTGGGATTTGCATTCACTATCAGCCAGTTTGGCTTGATCGATTCTATGACTCTACTTATGTTGTAAGTTGGTCGGCTAGCCGCCACCAACATCTGTCAGTCAATTCCTTTGTCTTCGTTCTAATCTCTATATGCTCTCACCTTGCCCACATCAAGAACTTGGTGATCAGAAAGAGTTAGAATTTGAGTGGTCACAAAAAATTATGTGGATTTAAGCTAACGGTTTTGCAAGGGACATTATAGGGCGCCCCACAAATAGAGACTAAACTGTCTAATGCAAACCAAGCACAAGAGAATGTTCAAAATATTTGTGTGTGGTGTAGAGGATTTCTTTTTCTTCAGCACTCGTGCCTTGTTTGATATGTTGAATTCCCCACCGAGATCATTATCGATACACTGTGAATGATATATGTACCTTATATACTTATTTCTCGACATATAAATTAACAATTACACTTTTGATTGTTGACTTTATGATTTGAGAGGGGACACATATATTGAATATTATCTCATGGAATGAAAACTTCTCTTCTTTTGGCAAGATTTTGAATATCTTATGCATTAGTTAATTTGTCAATGTACATGCGAAGTATTTTGTCAACACTTTAACATGTCTAAATCTGATTCTTACTCTTCTGCATGCCAAGTCTCATATGATAATAAAGGCTTAGTTATCTTAATCAAATTGGGTGCCTTGTTTGCACTATGTGAAGAAGGTTATTGAATCCTTTGCCATTGCTTCACCTGAGCCAACAATCACAGTTCAACCTTTGGCAACAATCACATCATTTTCATCCTATATATCAATTTTGTCGTTTGTAGTCATTCTCTCATTATAAGCAATGGCTAGCACCTTATTTCTTAGGATTTAGGTTTTTCACATTTTATGTTTAGATCTCCCACATTGCTCTACTCACTGTACTCATGAATATGTTGGCTTCTTTTCAGGGCACCCACAGTTCCTTTCTAGATGAACCTGCTGTTATTCTTGGTTGTGTGGTTTGGGTAAGGTAGATTTTCTCTTCTACAACTTTTGGTCCAGGCTATTGTGCTTGGCCTTTGATTTACATTCTAGATATATGTGGTTCCAGATTTAGAGGGGCCCACTCCCACTTCCTGATGTTTTTATTGCTGTATTCTATTTCCTGCCAACCGTTTCTGACTATGTTGTGCACACTGAGGGAGATCTTATCTTGACCTCTATCTAGATATTTCCCATTACTCCTTGGATGATGTTATTTTTTCGGCGACTGTAATGCTCACACTAAGACCCACCAAACTCCAATTCTTGATGTTGCCTGATGATGAGCTTTGTCTTTGGGAGTTGGATGCAGATGATTTGGCTTGTTTAGGACTTAGACTGACAGGAATAACTCTATCACTACTTGTGGGAGGTACATTTTTGGCTCAGAAAATCAAAGTCTCCATGCTGACCAAGTTGTTTTGACCTTCACCTTCCATGCTCCTCCCCTTGCTCCTTCCTCCCTCCCCTTAAATATCATGTCAATTTTGTTTTTCAAACTACCAAAAGGCGCCAATTAGGAAGTCGACCTCATCCTCATAAACCATTGTTTATATTAAAACTCAACACTTGGCGCTCAAGGTAGGTCAGCCAAAGTTAGTTTAAATCTTTAATTTAAACTACAATACAATCACCTATAGATAGCCGGCCTTCCTGGAGATATCATATCATCATATCATTGTTTTTATCCTTAATTTATCCTTAACCAAAATTCTTCAAAGAAGACGTCATTGTAAGGAATAGTCGACCTTATCAACTTGCCTTTGCTTCTCATAACAGCCACGAAATATAATTCGATGATGAAGATATAGTGGCATTTTGCCGTAGCGATTTTCTCCAACCTTTGACATCAATGACAACAATCTTGCACCTTTGACATCAATGACAATATTTCCAACATATACAAGACCCTACTTTTATCATGTAAATCAACGAATACTACATATTAATGAAGTTAGGGAGTGAAATACAATAGGGGTCCCAGATTGATAAAATAAAAATAAAAATACTAAAGGACAAGTGACTTTACAATGGTAGAATTATGAATAGAAGCACGTCAAATATTTTTCCACCGTATGCCCTAAAAGTTTCAACATCTCCACCGTACTGCCATCCATAAATATTTATTCCACTGTATAATCGAAAAATGATTTTGGCCACTGTATGTCTACCATATGACTTGGGTTTCATGTTGCTTCTTCTGCCGTATGCCCATATATTGCTCATTCCCTTGCCATATGAGCATCTCCTGTTGTTCACCCAACATTCTTCATCGTACGACACCCAAGGCTGTTTGCCTCTATAGTATGGTCTGCTACAGTTATTGCTTATGTACGCCTTGCACTTCCTCACTTCACCATATGCTCTGTCGCAACTGCTCCTTTTGTTGAATTTCTTGTAGCCTTATGCCAGGTTTGTATTATACAGTCTGCCTATGATTCCTTTTTTGCTGCCCCTGTATGATTCTAGGAATCTACATGTGTGATACACTAATCCTCCACCGTATGCTCTACATAGTCCTCCTCTACCACCGTACTACTGAAACATCTAGGGTCTGACGAGCAAGGCATTTCATTGCAACATTTAGTTGAGGATCAAAATGACCATTTTGATCGAGAGGATGTCGTTCAACGTCTCATCCTTTGTTGGGCTTCTATGAACTTGATTGGGAAAGACAAAGAGCTGAGAGGAAAGATATTGTTATTTGTCAAGTTGAACACTTGTGCCTATCTCCGTATGCTCTAGTCCAACATGAATTGAAGCGGTATCCAAATGCAAAGATCATGTGGTGCTAGGGAGAGCTTATGCACATGGTAGCATATCATTTTTACAACTTCCATTGGATAACCATACGCCCTTGTTCTGTAGTGGTACAACCCTCTTTTGAAGCTGAGCGGTCTATGGATAGTAGTGTAATAGTGCCATACAGTGGTGCCACAGGTTGTTCATCTGGTACAATAGTGATTTCCCCATATGATGCATGGCATTCTCGATGTGATGATTAGTGTGTTATCAATAAGCTTTTTTACTTCCAGCTGAAGAACCCATTGCCATTTTCAAGCTGGCTGCATTGATGTTCAGCATTCCCAGGATCTCGGTCAATCCTTCGTGGTGGAATGTTCAGGTTTTGATCATGCTGTCCTGGCTGAATGAGCAAAACATCAAGGAGTAGGACCTTCTTCCTCTTTGGTGCCACCAAAACTATGGATGATTTTCCCTAATATTACATGATTTGTCTTGTTTTGTTCTCTACTTGTTGGCCAGGAATCTGACTTTTTTTTCTGTGGGGGATAATGTAGTTCATATAAATTAACTTTTTATGTTTTGTTAGTATGGTTGTACCCGAGTATGTATTAACAACTTGTCGGCTTGTAGCTTAGTTGCTAGGAATTGGTTGTCAGTGGTTGTCGATGGTTGTGTAAGCGTCCGGTACTTTAAATATGCTTCTCCTAACTAGGGAAGGTAGTTTGATTGTATACACGATCCTCCCTGGTCTACATTTGGATTGTACAAGCACTACTTGGAATAAAGTGATCAGTGTTCTTCATATACAATTTCTTGGTATGTTCTGTTATTCTCTATTTATATTGCAATTGGTAGTGTTAAAGTGTGACAGTGAACACTGTTTCACAACATATATTGCTGTATCTATAGGAGCTCTGCATGTACAGGGACTACAAATTTGACAATCTTTGCTATTTTCTTTAACTAGCAGATTCTGAAGCATGTAGATAGATTTGTTTGCATATTCTATTAAAAGCCATTTATTATTGTGCAAAGTTAAATGTAATGTTTATATTGAATATTCACAATTTCTTTCAAGCAAGGCAAATGATACTCTCTTTCAAGCTAGCCAAGTGACTCAAAAATGAGATTAGGGTTAATCAATAATTTGGTATTCACCTTATCTTCTAATGCTCCGATGGGTTTGTGTTTGAATGACATTAGTCATCTGAAGTTATTGACATTTTCTTTGTACAGGATTACATAAATGAAAGCGACAACCTGGTTTCACTTCAGGCTGAGATCCGTGAATGTGATGCAATTCTAACGGAAATGGAATCTCTTCTTGGGGGATTTCAGGTAATATAATTACTATTTTCATTTAAAAAAAAAGTAGTGTGTGTTCTTATTAGTAAATGAAGAAGAGCTGATGCAAATCCAATGGCTGACAGCATCCCGGCTCCAATGGCTGACAGCTTCCCGGCCTTCACCATCATAGTCCAATCACCCATCATCATAGTCCATTCAGTTTAGGCTGGGCAATCTCTTTTTGTTTTTATACAACTTTTATCTCCTGATGCCCAGGGAAACCTTTTTTAGTGCACAGGCTAATACCATACAAAAGGTATGAGCCCTTATGGTGCACCTGCCTCCGAAGTATACTAACAAAATACTGATGCATTATTTAAAATCTTGCAGCAAAGGGAGAAGCCAATTTCCACATGCAAGTTTTATTGAAAGGCAGGCTCAATATTGTCTAAGAACTGCCCTAAGTATTGTTTCCAGAACAGAAGTTCACTGCTTGCGAGCTAGACCTGAAATTCTGGTTTATTGCCAAAATTCTTTCTTTGTCTAGCTTTCCTAATTTTCCCATGGGCGCAAAGGGAAATTAAAGCAATAACCTGTCCTGGTAAGGTTTAGTTTAACATATGATTTTACTGCTCTACTCCCAATATGCATCTCTTTATTAACCTTAAATCAGTTATACAAGGTATTAATGGGACAAGTGGAACTCATTTATGATCAGTTGATAGACGCAAATGGAGAAATGGTATACAAATCTTGGCTATTGTTGGGTAATTGGACCAAGGGAAGAGCTACTCTGGGATAAATAAAGGTTTTAGATCAGGTTGAGACCTCAATCAAATCACCAATAGATGTGGATGTGATTCAAGCCTTTTTATGCCTTGTACGATATTATAGAAGATTCATTTAGAATTTTACTGAAATCTAATGCCCACTAAACAATTTAGCAAAGGAACATCTTTTACATGGGGATAGAGAAAAAAAGAGGCCTTAAAAGCATTTAAATATCCTCTCATGAGGGGTGCACTATATTGTTCCTATTTGAAGACATACACACAAAGTAATAGAATTGGGATACAAGAGGAACATAGTGACAGATATTGCAAATTACTTGAATTTAAAGAGGATGCGAAGTGCCTCATCCCCTTCAGATAAGTCTAAACACTTTTCATGAGAGTATAGTAAAACTCATTTGTTAAGAATAAAGAAATGAGATGGTAACAACAGGAAAATCATTTAACCTTTTTATCATAATGCCTTGATGGCAGTAAATGAGCACATGGGGGATTATAGAGAGGTTGGTCTTTATTTGTTGGCAACCACTTCAAACCAGAAGAAATCATGGTAATTTATTCCAAATCGGTTGAAGTTTAAAGGATGGGAAGTGACCACCTAATTCAGATAAGCCTAAACACTAAAAATAAAAGTATTGTTAAAGTCATTACTTAAGAATAAAGTGATGGAGAACAGATGGGAATAAATGGAATGGTACCAATAGGACAAACATATGTATCAACCATCATGATGGCTTGATGGAAAGAAATGCACATGGAGAATTGTAGAGAGATGATATTTATTGTCTTAAATCATTTTAAAGCTATGCTCCCCCAAGGTTCGGGGACGGGGACGGGGGGACGTATTTTTTTTGGCCATTTTTTAGGGTAGAATCCGCACACCAAATTTCCAAAAATAAAAAATATAAGGAAATTTGAAATATTTATATGATAACATTGATAAGGCATTCATTATAGACATCAGAGAACATTAAAACATGAATACATAAACATAACATTACACTTGAACTTAGTTTTAAACTTGTCACATGATAATTCGCAAACAAATAAACAAAATTTAATTGTTTTCAATGACAATCTGTGTAGACAGCAAATTAGTTTAAGTGAATAAATAATGTAATTAGTTGTCAGTACCAACCGATGGGTCAGGGAGTTTGGAGTCAGTACCAATGGTTGGCATCACAACCAACCTTGGCAATGAGTATTTAGAGCGTCAATACATTGTAGTCGGATATGTGTGATTTGATAATAGTTGATATATGGAGACATTGGAGTATAATGAGATATGTATGTTGCTGTCATGAACATTGTAATGTGCTTTGTGAATCAATGAATGAATACAATGGTCCATTCTGAGTAATTCTGTTCTGTTCGTATGATGCACTATACTACTACATTATTTCTGTTTACTTCATATTCTGTGAAACACACCATATTGCGGTAAACAATCTGCATATATATTATATCAAAATTACATCAAAATGCCCAAAGGCTGCAAGTTTCAACAACAAAATGATAAAAACATAGAGAATATATGGCTGTCCCTAATCAGCCTCTCCTAATACTACATCAAAATCGGAATCTGAGTCCGAATCACTGCCACCATGAGGGTCTACATCATCCAGTGGAACCCCAACCAATCGCTCCTGTGCCTCCTCATCAATCTGCATAACATCCTCGAGATGAACATTCCAATGTGCAGCTGGAGTTTGATGATACTCAGGTCTCTGTCGATCCTGTAGCCGCAAGGCACTATGCACTGCCACCAACTTCTTTGATCGTCTAGAGGTAAGGTTGTTCCTCTTCACTGACTGAATGAAGCTATATGTAGACCAATTCCTCTTTGCAACAGAGGAACTGACAATCTGTGAAAGGAGGCGAGTGGCAAGTGTCCTCAATTTTGGTGCATCTGTGCCATGCCACATCCACCATCCAATAGGGTCAGTTTGAGCTAATGTAGCTCTATCCATCCTCGCCTCTTTTTTGTTTAAGTTTGGACCACGTAGATTGACAAAGGCCATCCATTGTGAGCGATGTATAGAACCCTCCTCGGTATACATTTTTTCAAGGGCCCTCATGAACCCTTGTTTCACCTCATCATCATGAGATGGAGGCACTCTTCCAGGTCTAGATACATACCATTTGGGATTTAGAGCATATGCTGCCATATGAAGTGGGCTGTTCATAGTGTCCCACCTCCGCGTCACAATGGGCCTAAGATGCTCATAAAATCCTAAAGTAGGATCCTTGCTCTGAATGGCTTGCTTCATTTTCCCAAGCATGCTATCAAATGTCTCATAAATCTCTCCAAGACTAGGAGAGTTTGTGTTAGCATATCTTATGACTTCCACAACAGGTGCAATTAAGGAGCAAACATAGCTGCAAGTGAAAACGAGTTACAAAAATAAGCAATTTAAGAACAAAAATTAAATTTTTAATAAAATGATAATATCATAATATAAATAAAATGAAAATCAACAATTTGAAATTTCAATATCATACCTTATTGTGGACCACCAATCATTGTCAAGACCTTTTGCCTCACACTTTTTCCTTCAACTGAATTTGACTCTGGCCATCCATTCCATTCTGCATTAACCACCAATAATTGTAGAGGCTCCTTCACGTCAACCATCCTCTCTAACAAAATGAAATAGTTGGCATATCTAGTTTCCACAGGCTTGAGGAATTCCTTCTTCGAAAAAGTCCGGAACAATGCAAGTGAGGTTTGATGGTTGCAAATGAACATCTGTATATCTCTAGCTTCTGCCACCACTTTCTTCACCCAAGCAATCTTCCCAATGTCTTTCAATGCGTTGTTCAATGCATGAACACATGGGGTCCAGAAAATGTGCTTATAAGCACCCTCCACCATCAAACCAGCTATTTTACATACACGGGCTGAATCTGTTACCACTTGGACAACATTAGATGCCCCAACCTCTTCTATGGCATCCTTCAAAATCTGAAATTGGAGGTGTGCATCCTTCCTCTTCCCTGTACAATCAACAGCTCTAAGAAAATAAGAGCCAACTATACATGTGACAATGATATTATGAGTGGCCGACGTTTGATGTCGGTCCACCCATCCATGACAATAGAGTAGCCATCCCTAATCCAAGTTTGTCTCATGTCCTCCATCAAGATACTCACCTGAGAATATTTCTTCTCAAGTAAGGTGGTGCGTAGCTTATGTTCTCCAGGGGGGACATATGAAGGACCAACAACTATAGCATCTCTAAACATTTGTTTGAAATAGGGAGAGCATGCCACATGAAATGGTATGGCATGGGCAAAGAAAAATTTAGCAATGGAAGAGTCGGCCACCTCTCGTGTTTGTGCATTAAACAACCCTGCAACAGTAATAGTTCTTTTCTTTCCCTTAGTAGAAACATAACCACTTGTCTTTCTGTAGGCAATGACACACTAGGCATACTCTCCATTGACAATCCCTTAGATCTTGCCCCCCCCTCCATGTGCAACCTAGTTGCCTCGACCTTCTCAGCTAGGGAGATACTTATACAACCTTTTACCCCCAATCCACCCAAATGCAAAAGGTGAGAATAAACTCTTGTATAGCTGCCCTTATAGGTGTCATTGCAAATGTGACAAAGCTATACTCTAGACCCCCTAGAATTCTTTTTCTTCTCACTGTCTATGCGGGTTGCAAATTGTAAGAGGTTTTTTAGGATTAAATGGGCCTTTTGCATAAGTGGCAAGTGCTTTGGAGGGGCATTCAAATGGATTAGATTTGGATGAACTCACATTCTCTGTTGTACCACTGCCACTAGCACAACCCCCACTCTTTTTACGGCCTCTAGTACTAGATCTACTTGGTTGCACTTGAATTTCAATAGATAGTTCTACTTGTTTGAAAAATGATAATAGAGAGCTGCAAGCAAACATAAAACAAAAAATAAACAAAAAAACCCTCCCCATGTGTTTGAAATTTAAAAAAAACTAAAAAAAAATACAAAGGAATATGAACAACAAAATAAAGAATGTCAATCTTACCTCAAATGATGATGATTTGATGCCCTAATGCCTTCTCTTCATTGCTGTTACCCTCTTCCAACTGCTGTTGCTCCTCTTCAAGCTGTTGTTCAACAATTGTAACATACACCCCCCTATGTATGTCTGATCTGAATTTTTTTTTTTTTTTTGTGTTTTGATGTTTTTGTGTTTAAGTTTTCAGTGCATGTTTTTGCATGTGTGGATTTTGCAATAGTGACATAGAAAATGCAACATATATGGAAAACCCAGAAAAACTAAAAGAGCTATTAGCAAACTAACAATAACCTAGATGATTTTTAGCCAAAATATGAGGTTCTATTACATACCTATATTGAGTTTTACAACTTCGTGTTAGGCTGTAGCTGTAGCAGCACTTCCGACACTTAGAAAAATGCTCACAAATCACAGTACAAGTGTGAAGATGATATTCTAGTGCATAGCATGATAGTAGCAGCCCTAGACGTCTCCTTTAAGAGATATATGAGCACCAGATACTACTGAAAAGACCTCCTTAAAGTCCCACGACCTGCGTCAGCTGGTACGGCCTTGTAGCAGCATTAAACAGTAGCAAACACCCTTCCAACAGCTTGTAATATCTCTGTTTTAAACCAGACTCCCTTGCAGCAAAGTGGCGACCAGATTTATAAAGGAAAACACCTTAAAATGCTATCAAATCTTCACAAGACAACAGCAGATGATGGTACGACCCTGCTGGAGTAGTACAACCAGCCTGGGTAATGCAATAACCACAAAAAGCTCTCTCAAATTGGTATGAATCTGTCACCTATAATGCTGTTCACCTTTGCAGATTACAAACACTTGAAAATGAAGACATTCATGCTCAAACAATCCCCAAAATGTCTTTCCTGAAGCACAAATGAATCCTCTGAATGAAGATTCCAATAACCTCTCCTGATACGATCTCTCACACACGAGGAAAGGGATCAATGAAGGGGTTTTCGTCCCAACACTGTTGAAAATCCAAACCCTAGAACCAAAGCACAATAGAACTCCAAAAGCTGGAGCAAAATGTCATAATCTTCGCATATCAAAAGAAGTCACTTTTTGGTCTTTTATTTGCCTTCCTTCTCCAACGCCCAAGGGAGGGAATTTTTAATTTAACTTCATTTAAAACATCACCTTGTACCACCATGAGGGGCGCCCATCCCTAGGAGGGTAACTTTTTTAGTTATAATTTATAATTATAAAGTGACTTTATAACATTACTTTATATTATGTCGGTCTCATAAATAGATATGAATTAAATCTTTAATTCAATTCATTTCGCACCAAATGGAGTTTCTAGTTGTATCGAGACCTTGAATTCTCATACCCTGACCATCCATGTCTGCCCTGCTAAAAATAGAAACCCTGGCTCCTGACTTACTAAAAATAGTAAGTCACTAAAATGACTTCCTACACACATCCATTAGCCTACGGAAGTCCAGTATAGGCTAATCCTGATCCTCTAGAGTGAGCTAAGTGGGGGACATTACAGTCCGCCCTCTCCAAGATTGCTTATCCTCAAGCAACCTCAACTCTGGATGTTGCAATATCTGCTCACTCTCCCAGGTGGCATCCTCAACTGGCAGATTTTTCCACTTGACCAAGTACTCTCTGATAACCCGTTTTCTCAGGTGTCTCTCCTGGGTGTCTATAATAGCCTTTGGTACTAGGATCAACTTACCCTGCTCATCCAATGGTGGAAGCTCCACAGAAGGAACTATATTGTGGCCAAGAGCTTTCTTCAGTCTGGAAACATGAAACACATTGTGCACTCCGCTGTCTGATGGAAGCTCAAGCTCATAAGCCACCTCACCCACTCTTCTAATAATCCTGAAAGGACCATAAAATCGGGGTTTTAACTTCTCTGCTCCACTCTTCTGGAGAGTGGACTGCCTGTAGGGTTGGAGCCTCAAATACACCATGTCTGCAACCTTAAAACTCCTCTCCACTCATTGCTGATCAGCGGACAATTTCTGTTGATTTTGTGCCTACTGTATATTCTCCTTAAGCTCCTTGAGAATGTCCTGACTATCCTGCAAAAGATCCTTAGCCTTAGGCACTCGACTGTCACCAAGCAAGAGATCTGTAAAACAAGGGGCATCATAAACATAGAGTGCCCTGAAAGGAGTCATTTGGATGGACATGTGATGTGTAGTATTATAACAATACTCCCCCAGGTGCAACCCTCTGATCCATGCCTTTTGCTTCCCCGAAACATAATTACGTAGGTACCCCTCCACCCATTTATTTACCACTTCTATTTGCCCATCCTTCTATTAGTGGTAGCTAGTACTAGGAGTCAACCCTGTACTGCACAATCTGAACAACTCCTGCCGGAATATACTCAGGAACTTGTTGTCCCTATCACTGACTATACTCCTGGGTACCCCATGTAATCTAAATATCTCCCTGAAAAATAATTCAGCCACTTGAGCAGTTGTATAGGTTGCTGAAATGGCAAAGAAATGTGCAAATTTGGTGAGTCTATCGACCACCACATAAATACAGTCCTTCCCCTGCACCTTAGGCAACCCTGTAATAAAGTCCATGGAGATACATCCCCATTTTTTGATTGGGAATGGGTAATGGCTGTAGTAATCTTGCAGGGAAGGTATGCTCGTGTTTATTCCGTTGGCAAATGGGACATTCACGAACATACTTCTGCACCTCATCCTTCAGTCCTTTCCATGTAAACCTTTCCCGAATATGTTTGTATGTCTTAAAGAATCCAGGATGGCCAGCCATTGGTGTGTCATGGAAAGTTTTGATAATCTTTTGCTTGAACTGTGAATTGGGCACCAAAAATATCCTGTCTTTGTACATGATCAAATCACTCACGACATAATATCTCTCATCTCTGACTGTGCCCTCAATGACTCCTGCAGCCCAAGAGTCCTTAACATACTCTGCCATGATCTCCTCTTTCCAATCAGCAGAGATCTCCCCTACCAAATACAAGTGAGGTCGTCTGGACAAAGCATCTGCAACTACATTTTTCTTCCCTTTGACATACTCTATGTCAAAATCATAAGCCTGTAGCCTGCTGACCCATTTTTGTTAGCTGTCATTCAGGTCTTTCTGGTTCATGAAGTATTTGATGCTATTATGATCTGTCCTGATTATAAATCTACCCCCAACCAGATACTGCCTAAATTTGGCCAATGCATGCATAATGGCCAACATCTCTCGGTCATATACCGAGTAGCTCCTCTCCACACCCCGAAGTTTTCTGCTCTCAAAAGCTATCGGGTGCTTCTCTTGCATAAGCACAGCCTTGATCCCCTCTCCAGAGGCATCACACTGTAACTCAATCGGTTTAGCAAAGTCAAGGATTGCTAAAACCGGGCATGTAGACATCAAGTGCTTGAACTTGTTGAAGACTGTTGGGCTGTGTCACTCCATTCAAAGGCTCCCTTCTTCATTAGATCAATCAACGATGCTGCTCTCTGTGAGAACCCCTTAACAAATCGTCTGTAAAACCTACAAAGCCCAAAAAACCCCTTAAGCTATGTGAGGTTTGTGGGTGGAGGCCAATCAAGTATTGCCTTAATCTTCTCTGGATCCACTCTGACTCTCTCTGCACTGATAATGTGGCCAAGGTAAAGTAATTCAATCATACCAAAATCACACTTAGATTCCTTGGCATAAAGTGAATTACTCTCCAAGATGCTCAGAACCTCCTCTAGATGTCTCAAGTGGTCCTCCCAAGTCCTGCTGAATATCAGAATATCATCAAAGAAAATCAAAACAAATTTCCTAAGCTGCTGCCTGAAAATTTGATTCATACAGCTCTGAAAAGTAGCAGGTGCATTAGTCAAACCAAAGGGCATGACTAAAAACTCAAAATGACCATAGTGGCATCTAAAAGCAGTCTTCTCAATGTCCTCTGCCTGCATCCTGATCTCAAATCAATCTTAGAAAAGTAACAGGCACCATATAGCTCATCTATCAATTCATTTATCCTGGGAATTGGATACCTGTTTTTTATAGTTTTCTTGTTTAAGGCCCTGTAATCAACACATTCTGATTGTCCCATCCTTCTTCTTGACCAATACAACAATAGAAGCAAATGGGCTTTTGTTAGGCCTAATATGCCCCATCTCCAGAAGCTCTTTAATGGTTTTCTCAATCTCATCCTTAAGCCTCTTTGGATGGCGGTATGGTGTGATCATGATGGGCTTAATCCCATCCTCTAACTCGATGAGGTGCTCTATGCCTCTATCAGGAGGCACTCCAGGGGGTATATCCCCAAACACCTTACTGTGCTTGGTTAGCAACTTCTGAATATCAGGATGATAGCTATCCTTCTGTCATGGTGGGGACTCTGGCATAATAAGGCACTGTACTGCCCACTCACCCTGATCATGTCTCAAGAGCCTCTCCATTCTCTTCAGTGATACAACTCGAGGTCCACCATCTAAAATTCCCCTAAGGCATATTTTCCTTCCATTATACTCAAATATTATCTCCATTTTCTTAAGATTTATTGTGAACTCCTCCAACTGGCTCATCCAATGCATGCCAAGCACTACATTTGTTTCCCCTATACCAACCACATAGAAGTCATCAACTAGCTCATAATCACCCATAATGATTCTCAGTCCTGATATCTTCCTAGTGCAATGCATTTTGAATCCGTCGGCCACCATCACCTTAAAGCCTTCGAATTCTTCAGTTTTCAGCCCCCTGCGAACAACAAACCCCTCATCAATAAAATTGTGAGTGGCTTCTGTATCGATAAGGGTGATAATACGCTGCCCACCTAATACACCACGCACCCTGAAAGAGCCGACCTTTTGAAAACTCGAGAATTGGGCAATAACACCTCCACTATTAGCACTGTGATGTGAAGCTCTCTCATCCCCACTGTCACTGTGTTCTGAATCCTAATCTGACTCTATATCTGATCCCCCTGAATGTGACTCCTCTTCTGAATAGTACTCAATTAGTTTCGCTTCTGAATAGTACTCAATTAGTTTGGCCTTAGCCTTATGTGAGCACTTATGCGAAGGGTCCCATGGTTCTTTGCAGTGAAAGCACAACTTCTTCCTCTTGTACTCATTTAACTGATCATCTGTTAACCTGTTGGATCTATCCCTGTGCTGATCAACATCTCTGTGGAATGGTTTCTTCTCCTTCTCCTTGTCCCTCCTATGAGAAAACCCCTTAGACTGGAACTTACTCCTCCACACTGATGACTTCATGTCCCGGGCCTTTTTCATGGCCTCCTAGAGTGTAGTAGGGTGAAAACCCTTAACCCAACCACGAAGTGGGTCGGATAATCCATCAATGAAGAGAATCACTAATCTGCGCTCAGATAAATCTGGGACCATAATAGATAGGTCCTGAAACTCTGAGATGTAGGAGTCTAACGATCCACTCTGCCTTAGCTGTGCTAACTCCTTAAACTAAAGTTCCGGATCCTTCTTGTCAAATTTGTCGATCAGAGGGGTTGTAAACTCCACATATGAAGTGATCTGATCGTGCCCCAATGTAACCTTCCCATTACTCCACCACTTGTGTGCCACTCCCTCCAAATGTAGTGCAGCATAAGTGATGGCATCCTCCTCAGGCATGGGACTGATCTACAGGTAACTATCCAACGTCTACACCCAAGCCCTAGCAGTGGTCTTTCCTGAGCCATCCAAGTAGGGAAGTGTTATCTTACTCACCTTCTTCTGTAATTCCTGGTTTTGAGGTCTACCTCCTCTGCGAGGTCTATTCTTCATCCTAATATCAGACTACTCTGCAAAAGTCATCTTTGCCTTGAACTCTGCACTAGATACTCTCTAATCCCTTAGAATCTCCTCCTGAAACTCGGCCTGTGTGGGATCCTATTTAGGAACGTGGTTCCTAGGAGCAAATGTAGGGATACCAGGTCTGTCACCTGCCTCATCCTCATCATCTCTTCCCCTGTGTCTATCACCCTGTTTTCTGTCCCCATTATTCCTGTCCCCCTGATTCCTGTCACAATTATGTCTATCACCCACTTTTTGCCTGTTCCTGTCTCCGTCATTGTTCCGGTTCCTTTCACCATTATTGTTTCTATGTCTATCATCGTCGTTTCTATTCCTGTCACCATTGTACCTGTTCTTGTCACGGTGATTTTCCCTGTTATTCAATCCATCAAGCAATTGTGCGAGGGAGTGTCCTATCTTAGCTTGTGTCTCCATCATCTCCTGTCGAGAGTCCCTCAACTCTCTCTCTAAAGCCACTGAGCTCTTGGTGAGCACATTCAAGATCTCTCGTAATCTAGGCTCCTCAACCTCCCTGTCACCCATTTCTTCTGTGTGTTCTGTAACTGGTGGTAACTCTCCTGAAAATGGGTTCGTGCGTGAAACTAAGGAATCTTCGTCAGTAGCTGCAACCACTATCTCTTCCTCAAATGGATCAACTATAGGTACTGGTTGCTCAGGTTCTACTAACTGTGGTATTTCTCTTTCCTGTGTTCCTTGCCTTGCCCTAGTATTTCTAAAAGGATATCTGTCTGTCGGTCGCATGTCTCATTTTTTCAACTGCATGTCATATTAACCCCACAGGATGGCAAGATTTTCTGCTCTGATACCACTGTAACATACACCCCCTATGTATGTCTGATCTGAATGTTTTTTTTTTTGTGTTTTGATGTTTTTGTGTTTAAGTTTTCAGTGCATGTTTTTGCATGTGTGGTTTTTGCAATATTGACATAGAAAATGCAACATATATGGAAAACCTAGAAAAACTAAAAGAGCTATCAGCAAACTAACAACCTAGATGATTTTGAGCCAAAATATGAGGTTCTATTACATACCCATATTGAGTTTTACAACTTCGTGTCGGGCTGTAGCTGTAGCAGCACTTCCGACACTTAGAAAAATGCTCACAAATTACAGCACTATTAAAACTAGCGTTCGTTTTATATAATGCTCGCTATTTCTTCTCTTGCTTTTTGCGTTTTTTCGCTGTAATCTTTTTACAGCATGTTGTCTATTCTTAGACTTTGTATTCTATATATTGAGCTTTTGCTCACCGTTGTAAATAACGAATTCTTTAATAAAAAGATTCTTAGTTACCTTGTGTAACATGGTATTAGAGCCCGGGTGAGCTCTCTGGGTCGCCGTTTCTACATTTTGTTCTGGTCGTGATTCCTCCTGCTTCGGCATTATTGGAACTGAACATTCGCGGGTTTTTGCGCCTTGATCTTCTGTTCACTGGATCGTGGGTTTTCTTTAGAAGACGCGTTTTCCATTTCCTAATCGTGAGTTTTTCCTTTTTCTGGCCGGCGTCTGTAGCTGAAGGTCGTGTTTCATGATCATCGGTTGTTTCTAATGGATCGTTCTGGTATTTGCGGAAATGGTGCGACTTCGAGGAGCCTTTCCTCCTGGTGATTTCCTTGCCGTTTGTTCGAGCCATCTCTCTCAATCACAATCGGGAATCTTTTTCGTCGTTGGTTTCGACGGGAATAAAGAGACGTCAGAGCGTGGTCATTGTTTTGTGGATCACGACTGGCGTGTCGCCTTCTACCAAACGAAATTTATCCTTGGCAGAGATTCTGCTTTGTTCGTCATTCTTTGTGATTGCGTGTGTAGAAGCCTAGGTCGTGCTGCCTGTCATCATACTCTGCATTTCAACAGACTTATCCTTTCTTGAAGACGCAGGAAGGGTTACTTGGAAATCGCGATTTTGTGAAGGCAACGTTTAAATAATCCGCCATTATTATAATCTATTTGCTTTGCGCTTATAGCGCCTAGACTCATCTACTTCCTCACTCAACCGTGGGTTTTGTACTCTGGGTCCCTCTGTCATCAGCAGGTATGAAGAAATTTTTCATTTTCATCTCAAAATTCGTGTTCGGATTATCGAGTCAATTTCCATGGTTTGAGATTTTTGCCGTCTGGCTATTGTCTATTCTTCGATATCTTGTTTTTTGTGTCTCAAAATATCTCCCAACGGTGTCTTTTGTCATGCATCCTGAACTAATGAAATCTGCGGGGCTACGCCTTTATGGCCAAGCGCCCTGCAGATCATGTCAAAACCTCTGCCTGGTACATTGACTCAGGGGCCTCTCGTCACTTTACACATCCGCGAGACTGGTTCACAGAGTACACGCTGTTCAAAGATTCTGTCATTTTTGGACGAGGCGAAGAATATGCTGTTGCTGGGAAAGGCACTGTTTAGATACAGTCTGGAAGGAGAAATCTGATTTTTCTCGATGTTTACTTTGTACCTGGCATGGAGCTGAACCCTCTCTGTGTCAGTCAAATCATGCGACACTCACCTCATCTCGATGTTGTATTTAGAATGCACTCATGTCGGATAGCAGATAGTGAGACCCGCATCACTGTTGCTCAGGCTCTTGAGGATCATGGTCTATATAGACTCATGAATTCTGGTGATTCTCTAGAGCAAGCCATGGTTGCTAGGAACACTTCCATCAGTAAACTCTGGCATCAACGGTATGGGCATCTCAACATGCACTATCTCTCTCAGTTAGCTAGGGAGAATCTGGTTGGTGGTCTTCCGGAAATTTAAACTCAACTTCCTGGCATCTGCGATGCATGTCAAGCTGGCAAACAACATAGGACTCCATTTCCTGACAGTGATAAATGAAGAGCATCAAGGTTTTGCAGTTGGTTCATGCCGATGTATGTGGGCCAATGAACACTTCTTCAGTCACTGGGTGCAGATATTTTCTACTTTTTGTTGATGACTTCAGCAGAAAGATGTGGGTATATTTCCTAAAAAGGAAATCCGATGTGCTCAGCACATTTCAGCAGTTCAAGGCCCTGGTGGAAAAAGAGTCAGGGTGTCCAATTGTCTCTCTTCGGTCTGATAATGGGGGGGAATTTTATTCCTCTAACTTGGCATCAAACGTCAGCATACTACACCTTACACACCCCAGCAAAATGGTGTTGTTGAGCGTCGTAATCGCACTATTACAGAGATGGCACATTCTATGCTCGAACATTGAAGTGTTCCTAAGAAGTTCTGGGTTGAAGCAGTCTACACTGCTGTCCATCTTTTGAACAGATCTCCCACCATGCGGTCCGAAAAATGACTCTTGAGGAAGCCTGGTCTAGACGTCAGCCTCACATCACCCATTTGAAAATTTTTGGCTCCACTGCTCATGTTTGGATTCTAGATGCCAAGCGCACTAAATTGGACGCCAAGAGCCAAAAACTCATGTTCACGGGGTACAGTGAAAATCATAAGGCTTACAGACTGAATGATGTAGATACTGATCGTCTCATTCAGTTGTGATGTAGTCGTTGATGAGACTACTGGGCCCTTTTTGCTATCTGCTTCATCTCCCCATCTTGAGGATCAGCCCTTGACGACTTCAGACTTTGGTGTGCACATTCCTTTCGCTCCACCTGATGAGAGAACTTCGGCAGTTTTGCCCACACTACAGCATGGTGTTCCACCACCCACCTCTCCTCAGGATACTCTGGATCTTCCTGATCTTGTCCCTGTCACTCCTGGTGATGTTGATGTCTCTTCTTCAGATATTGGTTCATCTGCTCTCCGGCCTAAATGGCGGGCCAAAACAATTGGTGCTCTTCATGATAATGAACTCATCGAGGGTAGATCTGCTCAAAAGAAGAGCAAGCAGCAAACTACTATCAATTTTGCTCTCATGGCAAATCTTCACAGCATCTCAGAACCTCAAACATACTCTGAGGCCAAAGGTGTACCTGAATGGGAAAAGGCTATGGATGCTGAGCACCAAAGCCTTCTGAAGAACAATACTTGGATTCTTTCTAATCTCCGTCCTAGGACGAAGCCCATTGGGTGCAAATGTGTCTACAAAGTCAAATACAAGGCTGATGGGACTCTCGACAAATATAAGGCCAGGTTGGTCGCTAAACAATACTTACAAAAGGGTGTTGACTATGAGGAGACTTTTGCTCTTATAGCCAAAATGAGTACAATTAGGCTTGTTCTTGCTTTGGCAGCCCAATTTGGGTGGAAAGTTCATTAGATGGATGTTAAGAGCGCCTTCCTCAATGGCAATTTACAGGAAGAAGTCTACATGACGCAACCTCCTGGGTTCAAGGTTGCAGGCAAAGAACACCAGGTGTGTAAATTGGTAAAAGCTCTTTATGGCCTCAAGCAGGCTCCAAGGGCATGGTACATCAAGATTGATAAGTACCTCGTGGATCGTGGTTTTCAGAGGAGCCCCTCAGACTCCAATCTGTATGTCCAACAATATGCTGATGATAGTCTTTACATTGTCATCTATGTCGATGATCTAATTATCACTGGCAGCTCCGAGTAGTTGATTCAGGGGATCAAACACGATCTTAGTCAGACTTTTGACACGACCGATTTGGGACTCCTACATTATTTCCTAGGTATTAAGGTTTGGCAGCATCCTGATCGCATCTTCATCTCTCAGTCAAAGTATGCACGTGGTTTGTTGGAAAAATTTCGGATGGCAGACTGCAAACCTGCTTCTACTCCCATGGAAAAAGGGCTGAAACTCTCAGCTACTTCTGATTCTCCTGTAGAGAATGAATCCGCATTCAGGCAATTAGTGGGCAGTCTCATCTATCTTACTACCACTAGGCCTGATCTTAGCTTTGCAGTCAGCTACATCTCTCGTTTCATGACAGCTCCTAAAGCTGAACATTGGGTTGCCGCCAAGCGTGTGTTAAGATATGTGCAAGGTACTTCTGACTTTGGCATTTTATATGGCTGATGTACAGACCCCCAGCTGATTGGTTTTATAGATTCCGATTGGGCAGGATTGATTGATGACAGAAAGTCTACCTCTGGGTATGTTTTCAGTTTGGGAACAGGTGTCATCACATGGACTAGCAAGAAACAGCAGGCAGTGGCTCTCTCCTCGACAGAAGCTGAATATCGGGGAGCTGTTAAAGCCCCTGTGAAGCGGTTTGGCTTCACCGAATGCTTTCAGACATGCAAATGTCTCCTACCGGGCCTTGACCCTTGTATTGTGACAATCAAGGGGTATTGAAACTTGCCAAAAATCCAGTCTTTCATGAACGGACAAAACATGTTGATCTTCATTGTCACTTCATTCGCCAGCTAGTTGAAGACGGATCTGTTGTTTTGCAGTATGTTCCTACAGAAGACCAGACTGCAGATATTCTTACTAAATCTCTGTCCCCAGATAAGTTTGTCCAATTTCGGGAGCATCTTGGTCTAGTTGACAGATCGACCATTATGGGAGGGTATTAAAACTAGCGTTCATTTTATATAATGGTCGCTATTTCTTCTCTTGCTTTTTGCGTTTCTTCGCTGTAATCTTTTTTACAGCCTGTCGTCTATTCTTAGACTTTCTATTCTATATATTGAGCTTTTGCTCACCTTTGTAAATAACGAATTCTTTAATAAAAAGATTCTCAGTTACCTTCTGTAACAAGTACAAGTGTGAAGATGATATTCTAGTGCATAGCATGATAGTAGCAGCCCTAGACGCCTCCTTTAAGAGATATATGAGCACCAGATACTACTGAAAAGGCCTCCTTAAAGTCCCACGACCTGCATCAGCTGGTAAGACCTTGTAGCAGCATTAAACAGTACCAAACACCCTTCCAACAGCTTGTAATATCTCTATTTTAAACCAGACTCCCTTGCAACAAAGTGGCCACCAGATTTATGAAGGAAAACACCTTAAAATGCTATCAAATCTTCACAAGACAATAGCAGATGATGGTACGGCCCTGCTGGAGCAGTACAGCCAGCCTGGGTAATGCAATAACCACAAAAAGCTCTCTCAAATTGGTATGAATCTGTCACCTATAATGCTGTTCACCTCTGCAGATTACAAACACCTGAAAATGAAGACATTCATGCTCAAACAAAGTGGCGACCGTATTTATGAAGGAAAACACCTTAAAATGCCATCAAATCTTCACAAGACAACAACAAATGATGGTATGGCCCTGCTGGAACAGTACAACTAGCCTGGGTAATGCAATAACCACAAAAAGATCTGTCAAATTGGTATGAATCTGTCACCTATAATGCTGTTCACCTCTGTAGATTACAAACACCTGAAAATGAAGACTTTCATGCTCAAACAATCCCCAAAATGTCTTTCCCGAAGCACAAATGAATCCTCTGAATGAAGATTCCAATAACCTCTCCTAATATGATCTCTCACACACGAGAAAAGGGATTAATGAAGGGGTTTTCATCCCAACATTGTCGAAAATCCAAACCCTAGAGCCAAAGCACAATAGAACTCCAAAAGCTAGAGCAAAATGTCATAATCTTCGCATATCAAAAGAAGTCATTTTTTGGTCTTTTATTTGTCTTCCTTCTCCAACGCCCAAGGGAGGGAATTTTTAATTTAACTTTATTTAAAACATCACCTAGGAGGGTAACTTTTTAAGTTATAACTTATACTTATAAAGGGACTTTATAACATTACTTTATATTATGTCGGTCTCATAAATAGACATGAATTAAATCTCTAATTTAATTCATTTCGCACCAAATGGGGTTTCTAGTTGTATCGAGACCTTGAATTCTCATACCCTGACCATCCATGTCTGCCCTGCTAAAAATAGAAACCTTGGCTCCTGACTTACTAAAAATAGTAAGTCACTGAAATGACTTCCTACACACATCCATTAGCCTACGGAAGTCCAGTATAGGCTAATCCTGATCCTCTGGAGTGAGCTAAGTGGGGGACATTAGAACAATGTGAAAATGAGGTAATGAGTTTGTTTTCTTGGTTTTTGGATGATATAACTTGTTTTTTAGGTTTAGGTTTGTTTAAGAGGGATGTTTTGTTGTCTTAATCCTTATTTTGTTGAATAAAAATGTTTAGAAGGGATAAAAGCAAGTTGCATAGGTAGAGATTCCAGAAGATGTCCTATGCACATGTCTATGTGCAAGGTGGTAATATGTCCTGTTGCAGCATTCAAGTACAAGATTGGAGGATGTTTTGTTGGGATACACGGATACAAAGTGACAAGATATCTTCTTACAAAATCCATGCACAAATGTAATGTCCCCTTTTTGAGCCATTATTGCAAATTGACCTTGACATTTGGAAAGTTGGTTACAATGACTAAAGTGACTTAGATATTTGGAAAATTGGAAAATAACTTAAAGCTTGGAAAATGGAAAGTCACTTTCAAAGGAAAAAGGAAAATATGACAATAAAATAAATCTTATTTGTCAAAGGGGAGGAAGGAAAAATAAATAAAATATTAATATTTTATTATTAATATTTTAATATATATTGGACGCTCCACTTGGGTAAAATAAAGAGAGAATAAAATAAATTAAAATGGCAAAATAAATATAATATTTTATTTATTAAAATATTATATTTTTCCAAAGGTGACCACCCAAGTATGAGGAAGGGAAAAGAAAATTAAAATAAAATAATATTTTATGGAGGTGGACTTGAAATAAAGTAAATTGTATTGGATATGGGTGCCCAACTTCTGGTTATAAAATAAAGCGATTGGGAGTCATTTTCATCATCTTGTGTTATTATCATTTGTCATTTGGAGAGTTTTCTCTTGGCTGTAATAGAGTTTCAACGAAGTTCTAAGGACGAAAACCCTTGGATTCTAGTGGTTTGGACGAAAACCCATCCCACTTTGAGAGATGGATTCACCTAGGATCCATTATTGAGCTAATTTGCAGGTTATTATGTTGTTGAAGGCTTCAAACGGCTAGGGTTTCAAAGAGGATTTCATAATCAGCTAGGGTTTGAAGACATCTTGCAGGTTGAAGGCATATTTATTCAGATTTGATGGATAGTAGAGTGTATTTTCATCAATTGCATCCATGACTAGGGTTTGATGAGGATTCTACATCATTTGGTGGCTTCATTGTTGGTGGAATTCACTATTTCACACTCAGAAATTTATATCAGGCTGCTGCAACTTTATATCAGACCTCTGAAATCATTATACAGGTGCAGGTCTGGGAGTTTCCAGCTACGACATTGATATTGCTGTCATATTTTCATCATAGTCCCTAACATTTGGGAAATTTCCCTTTTCTGCTGTAACTTGGTTCAACAACTTTCTAAGGACGAAAACCCTTAGAAACAAGTGGTTTGGATGAAAACCCAACTCACTTTGAGAGGTGAATCCACCCAGGGTTCACTATTGCACTTATTTGCAGGTTTGAGCATTGATTTGGAGCATGAAAGAGGAAGATATTTGTAGGTTTATAGCTGCTAAGGTTTGAAAATCTGAATTACATCATTGTTGGCAGCTAGGGTTTGTAGAGCATTGGGCATTCAAGAAGATAAATTGCAAATCTGGTCACTTTCTTTGGCAGATCGTGAGTTATTTGAAGGAGAAATGTCATCTATTTACACCACCTAGGGTTTTGGAGAAGTGGTGCTACATTTTGGAGCAATTGTGGGAGTTTGATGTCATAAAATTGTAATCAGATTTTTGGTTTAGACTTTATCAGAAATTTCAAACTTGTTGATCCAAGGTTTTGAGGACAGAATTTCATCTATTTGGCCTCTTCATTCATCTAGGGTTTTAGCACTTCATTTGGAGGGTTTGTGAGACTTGATCATCCCGATTGGGAGTCATTTTTATCATCTTGTGCTATCATTTGTCATTTGGAGAGTTTTGTCTTGGCTGTAACAGAGTTTTAGCGAAGTTCTAATGACGAAAACCCTTAGGATTTGTGGTTTGGACGAAAATCCAACCTCACATTGTGAGGTGGATCCATCCGGGGTTCATCATTGAGCTTATTTGCAGGTTTTCACATGTTGGAGCTTCATATCAGCTAGGGTTTGGAAATGAATTCATCATATCAGCTAGGGTTTGAAGTTCTATTGCAGGTTTTGGGCGATTTGCTTCAGATTTGGAGGTTTCCATTGCATATTTTCATCACTCCTTCCACGACTAGGGTTTGGAGTTGGATCGCCACACTTCGGAGGTTTTGTTGACGAAAGATTTCATGCTTTTACATTCAGTTTTTTAAATCAGACATCAACAAATTACATCAGTCCACAGATTAGAGGGTTTGAAGCCAAGTTTTGGTGTTTATTTGACATATTTGGCATCAAGGGTTTCATTGCCCTCATCCTAGGATTGATTGCCATCAACTAGAGTTTGTTTGGCATGCTTATTGTGATCAGTTTTCATAACGGAGTTTGCAGATCAGACAATCAGGGTTTGGAGTAGCATTCTTGGTGGCTTTATGTCACATTTCATTAGGGTTTCATGCCCTAGGATTGGCGCCATTAATTGGTGAGTTTGTGGACCATCAATTGGTATGTACAAACCAAATAAAATCTGAATTGTAAGGGCAGAGATTTGAATTGTAAATTGGGCATGTTTGAGCCTACTCATTGGATGTAATTGCATATTCAGAATTCTGATTTTTGTAGCAGCAATTTGGTGTGACTCAGAAATCAGTTTTGTCTCCATTTTAATTGCCATTATATGTTCTTTATTCGTGGAAAGTTCATGTTTGGACCTAATATCATAAAGATTCATGTTTGCCCTAATATTTGAGCATTTAAAATGCATTTGTGTTCGCTGCAGTGTTACGAGACTCGCCAAAACTCGGCGAGTCCGAGGCGAGTCAGCTTGGCCGAGTCTGGGGGACTCGGACTCGGACTCGGCTGAGATTTTCAAAAACTCGCCAGAATCGGCAGACTCGGCGAGTCCCGATGGGAAAACTCGGCTGAAACTAGTGAAAAAATCAGGGACACGGTGACAGTATATTTCAAAATATATTTAAGTATTTCTTATACTTTAAATATTTTGAAATATACTGTCAGGATGTTTGAGATAGGTTTCGGATCCATGGGATTTAACATGTAGATTCTAGATTTTGGAGGATCCATCAGATTTCAGACTTAACCAAATTTTCAGGGTTTCAGACTTAGTCAAATTCAGGGTTTCGATTTTGCACAAAAAGAGTAGAGGACAAATTATTGGATCCTATTGATTTGTCGGGTTTTTGCCGAGTTTTCTCCAAGTTTTTGTTCACTCGTCAATTTTGGCATCATTTAAGACCTACCATTTACGTCTTCGTAGGAAGGCGAAGGACGCAGGGTCCTCTGAGCCATAGACTTCTAGACTCTAGTTATTGTTTTGATATTTCATATTTGTTTGGAACATTTGATGTCATGGATTCCATATTCCATGAGTTGTGTATACATTTGACTATATTTATATATCTAAGTGTGCTATTTCCTTCAGCAGCTCAGCTACAATTTGCATTTATACTTATGTGATCGATGTATACTTGTGTATGTGATCAAATTAGCTTCTATTTGATGATGTTATTGTGTCTTTAAGGTTTATTTATTAAAGGGTGCATGAAACAAGTTTTGAATCCTTAAAATCTCTGAATTTCTTGGGTTTTTCAATTTGCCGAGTCTTTGCTGAGTTTTTGCCGAGTCCGAGTCCGAGTCCAAAATCAGCTTGCTGAGTCCGAGTCTCGTAACTATGGTTCGCTGTGATTAATGAGTTAAGAGCGGAAATAAAAATCAGAATGCTAGGGTTTTAAACAGAATTCTAAAGTGCAGAAATTTAGGGCAGAATTCAGAATTTAATATTCAGAATTTTAGGGCAGATCCGATAAGGGATCTTACAACAAAGCTTGTAGGACATCCAGCTGCAAGGATCAATGTCATCTTAGTGGACATGTGCACATATTTATACATGAAATCTTGTTAGGACTTCTAGGTATGGTGATAGAGGACATCATAGAAATTGGATATAGCATTGAAGAAATTCTTATGGAAGAGATGACACAAGTTAATGAAATAAGTACCTCCTATAGCAACACACTAGCATCTTCAACTCCAACATCAAAATAGTCAAAAAGATCCCACTGACCTCGTGTCTGCTAAATGTTCATTAAACTAAATACATAATACATCAACAATGATCTACTACATTTATTTTCTTCCCTGCAAACGATTTTATAATTGTTTTAATAAAAAAAATTGCTGCAAAGTAGTGTCTGAATCGGAGCTGACTTCCTTTTATATCATTTCCATTTCTCCACTGTTGGGTATGGATTGATCTATTTATAAGCTTCCAGATTCATTCTCTTTAGAATGATTCAAAAGAACTTGAGATGAAGTATGACTTGAGAAATTGTGTCCTTAGAGAAGATGCCAGTGATTATTCATAACATCGTCACATATTTTCTTTAGCTAGCAGGTGCAATGGAAAGCTTCAATTGCATTATATCTGTTTTTAGAAAGTACTTCAAACCATTAGTCATAGTGCATGAAAATGGAATTACATTGTGGATCATGATATTGTTTTACCAAAACAGAAGTAATATGTAGAGAAGTTCATTCCTTCTAAGAAATCAATGCAGTGTAAAGGTGGCCGACGTGATTGTTTATCACTTAATGAAAAGTAATGTGTAGAGAATTATTTTCTGTAATGTTCCCCTTAATTTTTTCCCATTTATTTTTATTTTTGCTTGCTTAAATAAACATCATATCAGCAATATAAGAGCAATATGTGACAACATGGGAACATTGATTCGCAAAGCATAAACAAAAGACAAGTATAAACTGGAACAAGAGCTTTATTGATTCATTTTCCTAGTAAGTCTTTTACAAAATCAGAAGTACAAATATTGAAATATTCAATGAACAACAATCTGATATATTTTCAGCCTGTCAGGACAAGTGCTGGGAACCATTGGAATGCTCACCAAATCCACACCGGGTCTCCGAATGACGTCAAATCAGTTGCAAATGACTCCTATGGCCTGGACGTCCAAACCCCAACACTGGAAAATTGCTAAAAGTGGCACGTTATTTTATGCACAAAACCCAACGTACATGCTGGAGGGGCCGTACTTCCCAAGGAGGGCGATTTGATGTGAAAAATCAGAAACTTCGCCAAAGACCATGAAAATGCAGGGATAGGGTTGCCCTGGGGTGAGGAATTGCTTAGTCAAATACCCAGAATGATATCCTTTACCGATTTTCCGCTGTGAGTGAATCTTCAATTTCAACAATACAAAAACCAACACAAAATTGATGAAAATCCACTGAAATCACACTGGAATTGAAAAATACTGATTACCCACCAAAACGCTGCAAAGGAAAACATCAATTGAATTCTAAAATCTCCAATAAGCTCACATGCAACCTCTGTATGAAGCTGCTCTATAGAAATCAGCTAGGGGTTATCTTCCAAACTCGAAACCAATGTCAACCATGAGGGTTTTCGTCCTCAAAGCCCTGAGATCAATAAGAACTCCAATAACATTTCAATATCAGCAATATCCAAAGCATCCTCAAATGAAGAGCCTTCATATCTTTTTATATTTTCCTCCTTGAAAGCTTTTGGAAACATCCCCAATATGGGTGCCACACATGAGAGGGAAACATTCTTTTTAAAAATTAGAAAAAAAAAAATTTCTTTCCATCCTTTTCTAATCTTTCCCTAGGTGTTCCCTTTTGGCATAATTAACTAATTTATTTTTAAATGCTCACATGGTCCCCCTTTTTAAAACAACTTAAATTTATGTCTCCTATGCCTAGGAGACATACATTTAATTTTATAATATTTAATTATACCAAAGTTGCCTTTTTATAAATAAAATAATAAAGTGCCCATATTATATTATCCTTGTCAATTCTTAATCAAGAAACTGCCAAGGAAGACTTCACACCATATTCTGTCACAAATCATGTTGCCAAAAATAGTGCTTACTAAAAATAGTAAGCTCAAGAAAGCCCTCGGATGCCAATGCATGACATAACACCCTGAAGCTCTCTGAAAACTCAGAAGGAATCCAGCAATCAAATTGCCATACAATGACAAACAGATCCCTGAAAGCTCAAAAGAGATTGCCACACAACTGGAAACCCTAATTATTACCTTCGACTAGTCTACGGGCCTCTGGAATAGGCTAACGGTCAATCCTGGATATCATTGATGAGAAGGGGACATTACATTTTCTTTCCAACAAATCAATGTGGTGTAAAGGTGGCTCTCGTTATAAAGACAATTACTAATATTACGAGTGGGGTCAACCACAACAATAAAACATTCAATGTAAACATAAAAGTGCTAAAAAATGCTAAAAAGATGCAGCTAGTGGCTACATTCATCCCTTTTCTTTAGCATCTTTGTTAGTGTATATACTATATAGTATATACTTTGGTCAATGAGATTTGAAAAGCGAGCATTTTCAGATATACCTTTTGACCATGTCTAGTATTGGGGTGCCAATGACGGTTTCATCTTTGTTTACAAGTAGGGAAGGTTCATAGTCATACTACATCTCTATCCATTTCTCAAAGTAGTCTTATTTATTTAATGGAAAATTATCCCTTTTTCCTACCATTTATCTTTCTGTCTTTAAACAAACCAGCAGTCCATGGGGATGAACTGTCTCCCCACTATCCTTGTAGCCTAGGCCCCAAGAAGGGATGTCCTTAGGATGCCCTAGTAGAGGGGGGACGTCCTTGAGATGGCATGGAGGATGTCCAAGCCTCCCTCAACTGTCCTGGGAATGTCAGGGTGTTTGGGTGTCCCCAATGGCAAAACAAAAAAAGAATTAAACTAAGAAAAAAATTCAAAAAACACAAAAAAATTTAAACATCAACTCTTTGGCATTCATTTTTCCATACAAAAGCAATAACATAGCAATGGGAGCATTGCTGGTTAGAAGCAAGGGATAATTTATGTTAGCGTTTTAATTTGCACCTTTCAGTGCAACACAAAACGGAACAGACGTGTTCGTCAAATTAGAAGGGGAAGTTCCCTATAAAATGAAACTAAGTAAAAACTACACAGTATGTACTTGCAATTTACAAACTTTGCAATGCTTTTAGAGGTGTTTTCATGTTTATGCTGAATAAAACATAAATATGCAATCTTTTTGGGTTTGCAATGTGCAAAAGGCTGAAATGCACTTTCAACATGAGGCAATGAATTTTCTGCTTTTTGACTTGAATTGAAAACTCTATTGCTAGATGCTTACACCGTTCAATTAAATACAAAGACCGAGAAGGGCAAGTACACATGGATTGAATAGATTAACACTTAAACAAATAGATAGGATAGATTAACGCCTAAACATGAACAATACAGTTAAATCAAATGTATAATGGTACAAAGCCACCAGTTACATCTTCAATTCAGCCTGCAAACTCATTGAAGCGACTTAACTCTCAACACACATAATGACACGTTTCAATCAACATTCATAAGAAAAACAGGCATAATAAATGTCATTGAATCAATCACAAAATCACAATAAGAGTGGATACTCAATGAATAGCAATTTTAACACATTGCAGGCATGAGAATTAGCATTTATTGATATTCATTCCTTTGATTGATACAACTGATAATAACTGATTCTAATACTATTGCTCTGATACTCTCTTCTATGTGCAAAAAGCACTTATTTATACTATATACAAAACAATTGCATGAAAATAAATAAAATAATTAATTGAACTTTTTCTAACTACAATTGATTGCATGAAATGCAAATTTTATTACAAATTATCTGCTCTGCTAATTCTAAAACTAAAACCATGCAACTGTTAGCTCAACTGACGATTAAAATATTACAATTATCCCTTGAAAGCTCTTGTCTCTCACATGATAAGAGATCGACAGTTGAACCAAAAGTTAACTCTTGGTAAAAAATAGCGAATGCTAAAAGTAGCATGAGCTCTGATAAATAATTGCATACTTTGAATATGTTTTTTCTCCTCAAAAATGACAATGATCTATTTTTAGCACGGGCTAAAAATAGATTTTTTGGGAAGACGGCTCTGGCTGATTTTGACTTGACGATGCTTTTCCGCTATTTTTGATGAAGTTTGGCAACCCTTTTGATGGAGCTTTGAAAATCTTGACAATTTATAAATCCCGGAGACTCGCATTTGAAATCCTAGACAAAACTATGGAATTCTCTTTGACAATTTCGCTCTTTATTGCAATCCACAACTCTGAATGCTATTTCATTTTGAATCTAATCTACAATGAATGAGGTCAATTTTGGAAGTCTTCAACCGCCACTGTGATTTCGGGTGTTGCCTTAGGCGTTGAATATTTTTATTTAATGGCCTTTGCTACTAATTTCATTTGCTGTTGTTTTCATGCCTTATCTCCTTGTCTTCTTTCCGTAGTCTCTTTGACTTTGTCTTTTATGATTTTCTCCATGCTTAATGCTAAGCGCTGAGTTTAATTCTTTTGTCTCCTTATGAAGTTTGCCTGCCAACATGGGAGGAAAACACTGGTGCCTGAATTTGGTCTTTTTCTGCCTTTTATACTGTTGCGCCCTCATTCTTGGCTAACACCTTGGCATGGTCTTTGATTTTTTGATAGTTTTTATGATGTGCATTGATTTTACTTGCTGCCTTAAGCTTTTCTATGGCGTCTAGTTTTGTCTTTGTTAAAAACTGTTTCTTTTCCTTTCCTTTGGGCACTTCAAATTTTGTCTTGGTCTGATGATGTGTCAGTCTTTGAAGAGTTTTGTTGATGGCTGGACTTTGTTCATTGCTTGCCTAACTTTTGCGATTCCCTTTGTTCAGTTTTCCTTTGTCTTTTTGGATGATTTCTACTTTGCGCTGACCTGGCGATTGCATTCCTTTTGATTTTTCTTTATCTGATGTGGCTTGCAAATTGTTGTGATCTTTTTTTTTCTTGGCTGCCAACTTTTATTCCTTGGTTGTTGGTTGACATGGGCTGATGTGGGAGCTTTGTCTCCTTGATGGGCATGGTAAATCTGAAAATAGCTGCTTCAATTTATTTTCTTTTGTTTTGATTTTCAGTCTGTAAAGGCACATTGATTTTCATGTATAGGCGCTTTGATTTCTTTATTGTTTTCATTTTATGACTGGGCATGAGGGAGGTGTGATTTATTTGTTTTGATTTTTTTAATTATGCTTTTACCAGCGCGTGGGGATGACATGTGAAGTGCTTTATCCTTCGGATAGGTGCATTGATCTTTTAGAATGGTGCTTTTGCTTTTGTAAAGGTGTGCACCTTTGGATAGGCGCGTGCCTATCCAAAGGCAACGCCTTATTAATTTTTTTTTGACTTTAAATTTTTTGACTTTTATTATTTATTATTCTTAATAATATTTTTATTAATAAATTTTAATGATAAATATTAAAAAACAATAATATTTTTTATATTTTGAAATTTAAAACAATAACAATAATTTTAATTCTAATAATAATTAATAATTAATAATTATTTTAATGAAAAATTGACAATTAAAATTAAAATTGACAAACAATTTATGAACTTGTACACGGGAATTTTGACGTAGCGACAACTTGACATCGATAAAAAATGACCTTTCTAACTCTGACAACAAGACATTACTTGAAAACAATCATTTCGGTTTTTAAAATGACTCAACACACACATACAGAACTAAAAAAATCATGTATCACAATTCGAGTTTTAGATTGGGTACAACAATTTATAAAACACAACCATTAATGAAAGTCGGGACTTGTTGAATGGAAAGTAAACTTGTGATATCATCTTATTGATTGTCAAAGGTTTATTCAAGTGCCAGCTAAGAGACTTGTTTTAGATGGAGGTTGAGTCAAACTTAAACTACTAAAGTGCGGGAGGCTGTCCACAAGTGTCAAGAAGAGATCATTAATTTATTCTTTCTGGAGGAAATACATTGAACCATTCAAGCTTAACTGTTTGTTAAATGATGCCTCTAATGTGTCTGAGACTAGAAATAAAGAAAGAAAGAAAGAAATTATATTAATGTTATTGTTCATTGATGACCAAAAGTAGGTCAATGGGACTCAAGAGTATAGTAGTTTACAATAGGAAGGTCTAAGAAGAGAAACCTAAAAAGGCCCCACAAAGAGGAAGAACAAAAGCAAAGAAATATGACACAACAAGGAACCACCCACATAAGTGGTCAAGAAACTAGTACGTATAGCCAAGAAGGGGGAACAAGAACCCAAACGAGCAAATGCTAAGGAAAATTGGAGATCATCGAGTATCATTGTTTGGACTAGAAATGATGAAGTCATTAGTGCAATCGGTGATCACTGTGAAGGGACCAATTCAAGATTTGATAATGCTCATCAAGGAGTGTCAAGGGCTGGGACGGTCAAGTAGGGTACTCCCCTTAGGATCACATCTAACATCCAAGGTCGAAGTAACCGTTGTATTTGTGAAAAAGGCTAAAAGTTCATAATGTGCATTTGCCCCCATGGTTGGGGGGTGGCCAGAGAGGAATAGATCTATGCTGACGAGAAGAAGTTGAACCACGCTGTTGGAAGAAATAGGACCGTGATGTTGAGGAGGAACATGTCAAGTTAGAAGCTATGAGAGATGCCCTCTCACAGATCTATTTGCATCTATAAGAGAAGTAGTGGTATCCAAAGACTATTTAGAGTTGCCAGTCTCCTGCATGTGTTGGAAGGAGGAAGTGATCAACCTGGAGGCTCTAGAATCCTAAGAGATCTCATGTAAGGATCTGTGTCGAAGTGTGATGGCCTCCTGAAGATAAAGGGCCAAACACTGTTGGTTTGGATATTTGAAGAAAGTAGAGAGATTGTTGCTTGAGTCCCTATAGAGGCAGTAGTATCTCCCCTAGATCTCATAGTAAATGGGGCATTTGAAGATGAAATGCTACTCGATCTCTACCTCCTAGAGGGAGCAAAGACGATAGATCCATTTAGGGCAAGGAATATGGTGGTCCATCTCGACCTGTAGTTGGTGGAGTAGACCCTCATTTGGCCTAGGGGAAACCTCAAACCATGTGACCAATGATGCTGGAGATAGTAAGGACGACATGAAATACCATCCTCCACTTTTAAGAAATGCTCAATGTAGAAAGCAAGCTTTAGGCTGAGTGGAACTGGAGAGGAGGTCCAGGGGACCTGGTTGTACTGCTTGTAGATGTCCTTTCTAGTAGCTCTGGTGATGGTCTCCTTCGAAGGAAGGAGTCAAGGAGGAGCATCCTAGGAATACATGAAAGGAGGTAATCTATCAACAAAGATGCCAATGGAAAGGAGCGAGCTAGTCTCAGAGTACCAACAATGATTACGCCAAACTGGGCCCAATGAAGCAATCCTCTTAGAATATCGAAGAGCTAAGTACGGATATTTGTCACGACTAGAAGTGGAGGCTCCCATGGACTTGAGTTAAATTCACTGACATCATAATTGAATCCATCTTAGATTGACATTGTATTAGCTCATGTTTATATATTTAGTAGATATTTGTCTAATTTTTAGGTATTTTTAATTTATTTGTATTTTGAAATTCAAATATGAGTTTTTATCTATGTTGCATGGAGACCCATCTCCGACCCCCTGGTACTCGTCTCGGAGACTGGTACACGTCTCCCATCTCAGAGACTTGACTGGGTATGTCTCCCTTTGCAGGAGACTTTTGGTTGAGTCTCCCACTTTTCTCCAAGTACCCTGCGTCAATAAAAAGGCGTCTCCATTTTTTTTTTCTTTTTCTACCTTTCATTTTTTCCGCTGTTTTCTCACAAGCTCAGTGGATTCTCACTCCTACGGACTTCAAACCTCAATACTACTGTCTACAGTAATATATATACATTAAGCTATATTAAATTGCTACAAGTAAGCTATAAGCCTATAAGTATTATATATATAGTAAGCTATATTACATTGGTACAAGTAAGCTATAAACTTAAACTTTTACCAGTTCTCTTGTTTTTAAAGTTCAATGTCATGATATCTTCAGTTTTAATGTTAGCATATTAATAAATTAATAAAATTATTAAATTATATTTAAAAAAATGGTGTCTCCAAGTACCCCTGTCTCCTATTTTTCAAAAACAGATGTACCGGTACTGGGACCAGTCTCCCGTACCAGTACCAGTGCCAGTCTCCATGCAACCTTGGTTTTTATATCTTATTTTAATACCCATCACCCCATTGTCCCCAAATTCCGAGAAAAAAATTGCCATCCTCGAAACTCAGAGAAACACTGTTTATTACAAATCTTTGGACTCTTTCTTTTTTCTTGTCAGTCAGCCTTGACATGAATCAGTCTGCTAGTCAGCTAACCACACGGCAACACAAATTAATTGTCATAAATGTAATGTCTGCAGTTGGTAGTTGGCCTATCTGTGGGTTGGTTCCTACTCCCAAAGATTGTGTCTGTCATATATATATAAGACTTTTCCTTAATAAATATAATATATATTTATAAGTATAATATTTGTATATATTTATTTATTTACATACATATATTAATAAAATAAAATATATATCTAATATCTATAAACATAAATATAAAATATAAAATATATTAATATGAATACATTAGTAAATATATATTTATCTTTATATGTGATATGAAGTTCGAACTTTGAACAATCATGATTGGTTATGCTCCGTCAATTGATTCAGATTTACAAGGAAAGGCAAAAATTAGAAGGAAAAAATCTTGTGTATGTCAAATTTTTGCCAATCCTTCACGTTCATAGTCGCATGTGCCCTAGAAGTCACGGAGTACCTGTGCACCTTTCACCCACGAAATCCTTTAAAAGGTTAAAAAAAATTGTTTTAATACTCCTTTGGGCAAGTTTAACCTTCCAGGTGCAAGTTTTTAACGATTTATCAGTGAGTTTTTTGTGAAAAACGGTGTCGAGTTTTAGAAAAACCAAGCAGTGAGCTTTTGGGCGAGTAACTCATGATCAGTTTTGGCTCATGAGGAATCGTGAGTTTTGTGATTTTTTGGCGAGTTTTTCAACTATGGTTGACATAATTGTTGGTAGGCACCAGTTATGTTGAGCATTTCAAAATACAAGTTTTCACTCCACATCAAGCTAACAATTGAATCCATAGTATTACAAATCTTTCTCAGGAATAACTTGGCAAACCAAAAGATAAAGGTTTTTTCAATTTATTGGATTTAATCAGGAAAAAAATAGCAAAAAAATTGTTTAGGGGTTATGATAATTGCTATGTTCCCCGGGGACGCGTCCCCTGCCTTTTTCTGGCCGTACCCGTACCGGGGACATCCCGGGGACGGCCAGGAAACGTCCCCTGGCCGTCCCCTTTTTCCAGGGGACGTCCCCTTTTTTTAGGGGACTTAGGGGACGTACGGCCGGGCCGTCCCCTAACCATACCGGGGACAGCTAGCTGTCCCCTTTTTTTAGGGGACTTAGGGGACGGCTAGCTGTCCCCTAACCGTACTGGGGACAACTAGCCGTCCCCTTTTTCCCAGGAAACTCCCAACTCAAAAAATTTAAAAAAAAACATACTTTTGGCAGGAAACAAAGAAATAGTTAGCAAGGCTACCTTGAATTGTTTTTGTATTCATTGATCATTGCCATATTTTATTTTTTCCTACTACAAATTTGTTAAATACTTGATGTACTGATCATTCCATCTCCTTCACTGTTAGTGATGTAATCTACATGGGAACCATTGCATCTACATTTCCTTCCTACGCAGCAATTTCTTGTCTAAGTTCTTTAGCTTGGATACACACAGTTCATCCATATGTTGTTCGTATGTGATTGATTAACTTGCGATTCTATTTTGCTGAAGCTCATATACTTTGAACTGGTCCAAGCCAATTCTCATGTGACAAGTTGAAAAAGTGTAATGTTATGGTTATGTATGCATGTTTTAATGTTCTATAATGTCTATAATGAATGCCTTATCAATGTTATCATCTAAATATTTGAAATTTCCTTATATTTTTTAAAAAAACATTATTTTAGTAGCCGTCCCCTGCCGTCCCCTAAAAAATGGCCAAAAAAAAATGCAGTCCCCGAAACTCATCCCCCCGTCTCCGCCCGTCCCCATCCCCGGTACTTGGGGGAACATAGGATAATTGATATACATAATTTTTTTTCCCGAAATTGCTGTTGAAAAATGCAGGTTTAAATTGAAAAAACAGTGTAAAAATGAGCAGGATTGACTGGAATGCAGGTTTTATAGACAGAGTGCGATTTAAGCGATTTAATCATGATTAAATTGCGCTTTTCAAAATTAATGGAAAACTTACAATTCCTGAAAAACCAAAAAACTGGGATGACATTGAAAAAATGGGAGATTTTTGAGGAAAAATCAACAGTAAGGCCAAGCAGAGGTTAATTGGAATAAATCCTGATTTTTAAAGATTTCATCAACTATGGCATGTATGATTGTTTTGATTTTCATCTAGTCTGTAAATTCAAATCGAACTTATGATCTCTAACTTGGATAACTTCTGAATGTTGGATATTTGTATTGTAGACTTAATTTATTACTTTCTTTTATTTTTCAGATGCAATTTCCACTTCTCATACACTTCCGATTTTTGTGTTTTTCCATGGTATTGCAGGGCAAAGACATTGATATATATATATATATATATATATATATATATATATATATATATGAGTGACAGTAGGAGTCACATCTGTGATAGACGTGACTCCTCAAGGAGTCACGCCTATCACAGGTGTGACTTCGTCACCTTTTCATTGCTTTAACAATTACTAATCACCGTTAGAATGCAGTCGATGTTTATACTTTGGTAATATATCATTCGATCATGCTATATTGATATTTATTTTAACATACCTTATATATTAAGTATGAATATATAAGTAATATTTAATATTACTTATATATTCATATTTATTATGATCATAATAAATATGTTATTTGATCGAAGCTACAAACAACTCAACACTCCCTCTTAGCTCGGGAAGATAACAATATCACAATAATCTCTGTGAATATCAATTATTTGATCTGTAATGAATTACTCAGAGTAATTTAATATCACATAACTCATGATATATAGTATCACCTATCTCGTGATACGTAGCATCACCTACCTCGTGATACTAAAGGATATACTATACTCGAGAACATTACATTCTCCTTATATATCCTAGTTATGGTATGTGCACTGACATTAAGTCACATAATGTCATAGTTCCACGGAGTTTCGGGGACGGGGACGGGGGGACGGGGGGGGACGCGTTTCCGAGACAGGGGGGCGGGGGGCCTAAATTTGGGGACGGCGGCGGGGGGGTGGTGGGGGAGCGGTGCGCTGAAATACATATAATACTTGAAAAATTAGTTATAAAAAGATGTATAACTATAGATGCATAGACAAGGCACGTGAACTGTTTGACAGAATGCCTCAGAGAAATATGTCTCCCATACAAGTTTCTTACAAGATTTTGGTTTGTTTGTGTTGTAGAGGCACTTCTGTGGTTAAGCTGATGCATAGAAATTGAGTCTTGACATATCAAATTTTCTGAAATGTTTTGCTTGAGAGGCTTTATGCAAACAAGTGTTAAGCTCACTTGAAAGTTGAAATGCATTCTAATTTTTGTCAAACATTCTGATTGAGGCATTTTGTCAAACAGTTCACACTTCACAACGTGCCTTGTAAGTTGTCTATGCTTCCACATTTTGCATACATGTCTCATTGTCTAGTCTCATCGACAAAGAGTCAAGAGTCCCTAGGATATCCGATATGCACAAGCCACAAAACTTGAAATGGAATGTTAAAAATGCATATGATAAAGTTAGGTTTTTATTTTTGATGATAAAAAAAAGATTAAAAAATTAATTTCGGGGGACGTCAAGAAGTCTCCCCGATGGGAGACGTTTGGGGGGCGGCGGGGGGGGGGGCGGGGGGGCGGCGGAGGGGCGGGGGTGCGGCGGTTGGGCGTTTCGGCGGCGTCCCCCCGTCCCCGGGACGTCCCCCCTGGGGGGACGGCTGATTTTTTGGGGGGGACGCGTCCCCGTGGAACTAGGCATAATGTCTACCATAACTTAATCATGATAACTCCATGATTCATACAAATATCAAGTCACATGATATCAGTCTAACATTATAAGATCGTCACCTTATAATGTTAGGTACAAGTGTAGATTATCCAAAGATCATCACCTTTTAGAAATAAACACAGGATGGGTAGGCCCATAATGTCATAGAGTCACACATATGACACAAGAAGTTTACACATTAAACATCTTTAATATATTAGTACAAATCAATTAGAATCTTACATTTCAATCATACCAAGATTTTTCTTGAAGTATTCAACTTTCACCTTGAGGAGTGGTTTGGTAAGAATATCTGCAGTTTGATCTCTTGTACTGATATACTCCAATTGAATCACATTCCTTTCCACCATATCACGCACATAGTGATGAGGAATCTCAATATGTTTAGATCTATCATGGAATACTGGATTCATGGATAGCTTAATACAGCTTTGATTGTCGCAATGGATGATAGTTGATTTCAGAGGTTTACCAAATAATCCCACAAGTAGTTTTCTAAGCCATACTGCGTCTCTAGCAGCCATAGAAGTTGCAATATATTCGGCTTCTGTAGAACTCTGAGCAACTGAAGACTGTTTTTTGCTGATCCACGATATCCTTGCTGACCCTAAACTGAAACAACATCCGGAGGTGCTCTTTCGGTCAATTACACTTCCAGCCCAATCTGAATCTGTGAATCCATGTAGATCTAAGTCACAACCTTTTCATATTTTAAGCCATAATTTAGAGTACCTTGAAGGTATCTCATTATATGCTTCACAACCACAAGATGTATCTCCTTGGGCTCACACATAAACTGACTTAAGGCATTTATAGCATAGCAGATATCAAGTCTAGTATTGACCAAATACATCAAGGATCCAATTATTGGTTTGTAAAGAGTGGGATCTGCCAACAGAGAATCTGCTGCTGCTTCCTTCAATTTATGAAGATTTGTTTCCATGGGGGAAGACATAGGTCTACATTCCATCATACCAAACCTTTTTAATATATCAATTGTGTAGTTCCCTTGGTTTAGAATAATACAGTCTGATTTCTGCCATACTTCCAGTCCAAGGAAGTAGTGTAATAGACCTAAGTCCTTCATGTCAAATTCTGAAGCTAGATCTTTCTTACACTAATCAATAAGGTGATTTTCTCCTGTAATCAATTGATCATCAACATATAATATCAATATTAACATATCACCTTAACTTTGTTTGAAGTAGAGATTTGGATCTGCATCATTCTTTGAGAAGCCTAATCTCAAGAGGTAACTGTCAATTCTTTCATACCAGGCTTTGGGGGCCTGCTTAAGTCCATATAGAGCTTTCTTTAATTTACATACATGGGATCCTGCATTGTGAATCTCAAATCCTTCGGGTTGCTATAAGTAAACCTCTTCTTCAATGGTTCCATTTAAGAAAGCAGTTTTTACGTCCATTTGATGGACTTTCCACCCTTTGGCTGCTGCAATAGCTAGAACTGCCCTGACTAATGTATATTGAGCAACTGGAGCGAAGGTTTCGTCGTAATCAATTCCTTCCTTTCGTGAAAATCCTCTAGCTACAAATCTTGCTTTGTATTTCCCTATACTTCCATCTGCAGCATGTTTGATTTTAAATAGCCATTTTGAAGAAACAACAGATTCTAGGTACTATATCCCACACATCATTCTTCAGGATGGATTGATACTCCTCTGTCATGGCATCCTTCCATACTTGGTGCTTAAGAGCTTCTATAGCACTAGAAGGTTTTGATTTAATGAATTCACTCATTAAAGCTACATAATTAGAGAATCTCTTAGGTCTTGTGCTTTCCTTAAAAGTCCCTGATGGAGCGGCATAATTTTTAGCTTCTTCCATTGTTTTGGTGGCCCAGAGTGGTCTTTTCTTGGGATTTTCTAGTGATGTGATTTGTTCATGGTTTACATCTTCCTTAGGATACTCCCTCTGAAACTCAGGTGTAGAATCCTCTTCTATGCCTGAGTTGGAAGTTTGAATTTCTGACTCAATATAATTTCTGGCTATTTTGAAAGCTATGTCTTCCTCAAAAATCACATCTCTGCTTAGTTCAATCTGTCTTTGACCAGGTATATATATTCTATAAGCTTTTGATGTTTCACTATAGCCTACAAAGATGCCTTTTCTCCCAGAAGGTTCTAGCTTAGTTCTTTTCTCTTTGGGCACGTGAATATAAACAGGACAACCAAATATCCTTAAATGACTAATGTCTGGTTTTGTTGCAGTGAAGGCTTCTTCAGGAGTTTTGTCATCAATATGAGAGTGAGGACATTTGTTCTGTATATGGACAGCAGTACTAGATGCTTCTGCCCAAAGTGAAGTGTCTATATTCTGATCAAGTAACATAGCCCTAGCAGCTTCTACAATGGTTCTATTTTTTCTTTTTGCAACTCCATTTTGTTGAGGATTATAAGGTACAGTGAACTCCCTCTTAATCCCAGTGTTTTTACAAAAGTCTTTAAAAATGTCTGAATTGTATTCACTCTCATTATCTGTTCTTAAGGTTTTGATTTTTCTCCCGGAAGAGTTTTCAGTAATGGATTTGAATTCCTTAAATCTTTTAAGGATTTCCTGTGATTCTTTACATTTAAGAAAATAGATCCATGTCTTTCTGGAGAAGTCATCAACGAAGATTACATAGTATAGAAACCCACCTAAGGAGGGTACAGACATGGGTCCACATAAATCTGAGTGGACTAGTTCTAATACTTTATTTGTTTTGCTAGAACTATTTTGAAAGGACCCCTTTGTATTTTTCCCTAAGGCACACCCCTTGCATACCCCTGAATTACATTGTTTGAGTTTGGGTAACCCTGTAACTAGTCTTTCCATGGAAGATAGGGCATGGAAATTTAGGTGTCCTAGTCTTCTATGCCATATTTCATTAGAGTTTGCAATTTCATGAATTAGGGCTAGATTTGGTTCCGTACATAACTCGTACAAGTACCCTTGTCTATGACCTATGGTTTTGGCTTTCTTAATAGTAGAATTCTTTGGCCATGCCAATACTTTGCTATCCATAAAGGTCACCCTATATCCATTATCTTCAAGTGCAGATATGGAGACTAGATTTCTTTTGATGCCTGGGACAAACAATACTCCAGTAAGTTGGATGGAGATGCCGGTCTTTAATTTGAGGGTGCATGTGCCAACACCCTTGACTGGATGTACAGAGTTATCTCCAATTGTTACTTCTTCATCAGTCTCTTCTACCATGGTGTCTAGTAGTTCCCTAAACCCTGTGATGTGTCTTGATGAACCACTATCTATAACCCAGGTATTGGATTTATTTGTTACTTGGTTTGAAAGTGCAGAGTAGAATACATATTTCTCGGATTCATGCTCCTTTATTTTGGCATAAGATGCTTGTTGCTTGGTTTTGTCAGGACATCTAACTGCATAGTGTCCATATTGGTCGCATCTGAAACATTGGATGCGAGAAATGTCTTTCTTGAATGAACCTTTCCCGTGATGATTTTTCCTCTTCTTGAAGTGTTTCTTCTTCTCTTTCTTGTGAGAGTTTGTATTTAGAACATGAAGATCTTCATCTATATTTTTCTGTTTTGACCCTTTCTTTGTCTATCTAGATTCTTCTTGAAGACAGTCTGATCTTAGGCTCAAATTTTGGAAATTTAGACCTTGCACTAATGCCTTGAACAAATGTCTCCCAGGAATTTGGGAGACCATCTAGGGCAATAAGTGTTAGTTCCTTGCTTTCAATTTGGTACCCAAGTGTTGATAGTTGATCCCTTAGTGCAGATATTCTCATAAAGTATGCATTGATGGATTCTCCTTTGTTCATACTTATATGATTTATTTCTCTCTTTAGGGCTAAGGTTCTGCTGGAGTTATTAATTTCATAATTGCTTTCAAGTGACTTAAACATATGATATGCAGTCATGTTTTGTCAGAATTGGCACGATATGATCTCTAACTCCATCAACTATGATTTTCATGGCTTTGTCATTTCCTTCAATCCATGTCGTTTTATCAGGATCATTCTCTGGTTCCGTTTTGTTTTCTCTCACAAATGAATCAACTTTATTTTCTTTTAGTATCATCATAATTCTGAATTTCCATGATGAGAAGTTATTTCCTCCTTCCAATCTGTCTTCGAATCGGATTGCTGCTGCCATTTGAGAAATGAGATGTATTAAATCTGAATTTCTCAAGTTCGATTTTCTACCCAGATTCTGCTTAACTTGGCTCTGATACCATGTAAATTCAAATCGAACTTATGATCTCTAACTTGGATAACTTCTGAATGTTGGATATTTGTATTGCAGACTTAATTTATTACTTTCTTTTATTTTTCAGATGCAATTTCCACTTCTCATACACTTCCGATTTTTGTGTTTTTCCATGGTATTGCAGGGCAAAGACGTTGATATATATATATATATATATATATATATATATATATATATATATATATATATATATATATATATGAGTGACGGTAGGAGTCACATCTGTGATAGACGTGACTCCTCAAGGAGTCATGCCTATCACAGGTGTGACTTCATCACCTTTTCATTGCTTTAACAATTACTAATCACCGTTATAATGCAGTTGATGTTTATACTTTGGTAATATATCATTCGATCATGCTATATTGATATTTATTTTAACATACCTTATATATTAAGTATGAATATATAAGTAATATTTAATATTACTTATATATTCATATTTATTATGATCATAATAAATACGTTATCTGATCGAAGCTACAAACAACTCAACATGGTCAACAGTTCCCCCAGACAAGTCCTCGGCTGTAATATTTGTCTATCTTGGTGCATTTAGATGGGCCTTATCAGATTCCAGTGGTTTTGTTTGTTAGACTGTGACATATGAAGCTTGACAATGCTGCCCTTGAGTCTTTTGTTTATACTTTGCTTGTGGTAGTCTTCTGTTATTGTCCAATACATATGTGGGCTTGGTCTAGATTCAGTCCAATGTATAAAATGCATTTCAGCATCCTTTCTGGAATGATACAATCTTAATTTTGAGGCATAGTTGAATTTCTCATTAATAGATGCTTCTACATTTCTGCTACACCGCTATCAAGGATATGAGCCACTTTTTATAAGAATTCTATTAAGACTTAGCATTTTTGGTTTCTTTTAGGATTTTAAAAACAAGTTTCAAAACTGACGTACTTGATCCATAGTTTCTGAGCATTGAGGTTCCATGTATGCCATTGATCATGGTGGGCTTTAGCAAGCTGAGGTTGGATCATTCGATGAAAACCTTCCATGTCAGTTTGGATGATGACTTTCTCACCTTTCCCTGGTAGTTCATTTGGTACCATTCATAGAGTTTGTGGCTTTTGCATTACTTGGGTGTTGAGTAGGAGAACATCTGACAATTAAACTATAAATGTATGGTGTTGCAAAGTTGTTGCAAAGCTTTTTGGTGATGTTCTATTTCATATATAACTAATTTAAAATTAGTTGTAGATGCATTGTTTGATTGTAACCCTTTATGTATGATAATAAGCAAATAGAAGCTATATTATTTTAAGTTGAATATGATTTTTACCAATTTTTTTCTTTTCGTAGGATTGAACTAAAAAAAATTGAAATCTTTACTCAGCTTTGTATAGCTTGCCATTGGCCAGGGAATGCGACACCTAGGCCACTCCCCACACCTATGGCACAGAACAATGATTTTATTTGTGGTCTTGATGGCCCCATATTGTTTTCATTTACCATGTGTGGAGTGCTATGCAATCAAGCATTGCATGGATATTACTCTGCCACTTGATCAATTACCATGGTTAAAGCACTTATTCCTATACCATTGTCATCATTTGTTATTTATCATGGATATTACTCTGCCATTTGAAAGGATCCATGAGAAATCTTTCTCATTATGAAATCTGTACCTAGCCAATTCTTCTTTCTCCTTTATTGAGTTGTGTTCTTGGGATTATTGACAAAACATTAGATTGAAGTATGTGGCTTAGAAACTATTGCAAACATTCTGTAAGCTTCTTCACATATTGCGAGTTGAAGCATAGCTGTTTTGTTGTCATCCTCTGATAGATTTGCAGTTTGGTAGATCAGCTGTTTAACTTTATTGTGTTGCACTATGAGCAAATGGAAATTCTTATCACATTATGAACTCTATGCCGGAATACCATTAAACCATAAAGCGAGAAAAAATCAGAATTCATTCTTACATTGTCCTGTAGTTTTGGGCTTTTGTTACCATTTTTTATGTAGTGACTTGTTTTGTAATTGTATAGTTTTCATAGTACCATGGTGGGCTTATGTGTTCTCTATTTTTGGACTTTTGATACCACTTTTCAAGTTTTCATGTTTCTTTACCTGATATTTGAAAATGTCTTTGCATTTGCAGGTAGAAATAGGGTCAATCAGCTCAGAAATCAAGACTCTTCAGGAGAAATCAATGGGCAAGGGTTTGAGGCTAAGGAATAGGAAGGTAGGCAATTTGATGTGACTTCAATTTGCCTTAATATCAAACAATGCTTATTCTATCTTTCATTTGATGCTTCTTATAATGACAGTATAGTCTTATAATGTTTAGCATTCCTACAAAGAAGTTTTAGTATGGTGTAAACTTTGATTTTTCTTTCGTGCTGGGTCTTCTTTTAGTTCACTGCACAGTTAGCACCATAATCAAGTTCAATGATATCTTCAGGCATATCACGCGAAAGGTAGAATGTACTGTTTATGAGTCATATCTTTTGGGTTTGTAAATAATTTTAATTGCATGAAAAATAACTGATTAGAGTGCTTTGAAAAATAAAATGCAGCGAATAATTAAAACTCATGTAGCTTTTGATTTACAGAAGGGTACCAGTACAATTGCAATATCTCTTAACAACCTTTACCCGTTTCTGTTAAAAGAATTAGTTACAATGCCCTCCCAAACACATCTTTCAGAAGCCTCCTAGCTTCTATTTCAATTAATTTTGCCTCACCGAGCATGATTGGGGCTGTGAAAAGAGGTAAAAAGAAATCATATTAATGTTGTAAACATAAATAATGGTGCAGTGTGTGCATGGTGAAATTACATTCACATACACATAATGGCATGGAATTAGATATTATAAAGAAAGACACTAGATTATGAAAAGTAGTTGAGATTATAAAGTACATTGATATTTAATTTTAACTATGTTGCCAGTTCAGGTTTGGGTTCAAGATGTGGGTTCGACAGTTTGCCAAATGTTTTTCCTCAGGTTCGGTACGGCTGTGTTCAGCTCTGTGTGTGTGTGTGTGTGTGTGTAATTTGCACAAAATGTATTAAATTGAATACAGAATTGAGAACACAGCTGATAAATGATGATGCAATGTCACTTGTCAATCATAAATGATAATGATAATCAAAATAGTTTATAATATATATTATATATCATAGTAGCATAACTCAGAATCAGTATTGACTCAGCAAACCAAAAGTATAAATGGAATTCAAGTACTTGGGGTTTAGTTGGAGAAATATTAGGAAGAAAATGCTGCTTTTCAATCCAATTCAGCCCAAAAATAATATTTATTTTTTTGCTTTTTAAAACCAGAACAGGAATCTGGGGCAGCAGCCCCAGTGGGGTCAAGGGGTAGCACCCTTTGTAGGGTCTGGGGGCATCAAATTAAGGCATTTGAGGCCACATGTAACTTTCTGGTGCATGCCATTTTTCATAATTTTATTGCTTTCAACTAAGCATCACATTCGTCAAAAAATGCTAGGTTTTGTTTCAAACATTTTTGTTTCAGTTCTTTTTGTTTTAATAAATTGTTTTTTTTCTTTTTTCAAATTTCCTTGGGTCCTCCCCAAGTTTGCCTTAGGAGTGGCCCTCGGCCTGGCTATTTGGTCTTGGTATGTCTTAGATGTATCAGGGCTGAATGGTCAGCCTGGGGTTGGAGCCAAGCTGGATCTGGACCTGGATGAGAACCTGGCCTGGATCTCTGTGTTTGGTAGGAGTTCCAGCAGAAACTAGTACATTAGATATTTTTATAGAGAAGCTGTGTTGCATGGTTTGGCAGTATTTGGGGACGTACCTATTTCGAATGGGTTCTGCCTTGGTATGCCCTAGATACGCCCAAGGTGCGCCCTGGGGACTGTGGGTAGTCCCCAAGTATGTTAGGACGTACCTAGGGGAATCCAACAGATTTAAATAAAATGCTATAATAAAAATGTTTTTTTGGTTAAAAAACAATAGATTTTATAAAAGAAAATGCTAAAAAAGTGAAAACAAATCCTAACCTTAGTTAACCCTAAAAGATAACTTATATGTCACTAACAAAACACAAAACACATTTTTACCTTTTATTCGAAAACTCATTTTCTTCTCATTGCTTATGGTTGCTGTTTTTTTTATTGTTCAAACATTTTGAAGTGTTAGATAGGCACTACAGATCAAAATTCTTGTCCCTTTATTACTATCAGCCGTGTTCTTAATTTTTTATATCTTTTTTCTGCAAATTATGGGTATATCTCTATATATATAGTATGGCTGAACCTAGCTATATTGAAGCTGGGGAAAAAAAAACGGAGTACTGCTGAAGCTGAACCCAAACCTGAACCGGCAACATGGTAGAGAAGTACTGGGGTACAAGTACCTTAGAATATGTTAAGCAACCAAGTACTATGCACTAATGATATCTGAACATAACAAGTTATTAGAAAGAATTAATAATGTTCCATGTGTATTTGACTCCACACTACAAAGTATGCTTTTGCAACTTGAAGATACATGTTCTTTTATAAATACCAAGAGGTATAAAGTGAATGGTAGCGATGGTTGAAGACAATCATTCTCACCTAACTAATTATATAATTATATATTAAATGTACCCTAAATGCTCTATTTCTAACATAATTGGCGCAGTTTTCTGGTTGGCATTGCAAATATCACGTCAAGTGATTGTGGTACAGTAATACTAGTCCTTATCAAAAAGAAGTCCCTTGAGTTCTGTTGTGATGTAATCACACATCGCCCCTTTGCAAATGGGGACCCCCTCTTTTTTCTTGCTTTCTTTGTTTTGCTTTAGGTTTAGTTTTCCTCTGAGCTTGTAGGATTTTGATAGTGTTGTGTATCCAAGTCTCAACAGTTTCTTGCCAAGAGGTCTATATGCCTTCATCCTGATGCATGTCATTGAGACCCTGAAAATGACTAAGTCTGATATCTTGAAAATCCTGAAAAAATGACTAAGTCTGAAATCTGGTGGATCCTCAGAAATCTAGAATTTGCATGCTAAATCCTATGGATCCAGGACCTATCTCAAACATCTTGGAAGTATATTGACTTAAACATATTTTCAATATACTTCCATTCAGGAAATCCAAAATTTGACTAAGGCAAGAAATTCCTCACTCCATGTCCAAACCCGCCCTACCTGGGCGGCCTTGGCACAAGGTCATGGATTCAACGTCATGCACATCCAAATAGACCCCTCAAATCTGCCCAAGGGAAAAGTTGTCAAATTTACAAGGTTTTGAGGACAGAGATGATAAAATTCAAAGAAATTTTATAAGTTTGAGTGATTTTAAGGCTTCACATGACACTATCCAAGCACTCCTTCCTAGCCTACCCAGCATGGGCGACCTCACAAGGTCCTCTTGGACATTGTCTTTACCTCCAGGAGAGTCAGTCTAGACGATACCCACAAATCCGCCCAAGCAAAAATGGTTAAGTATTGAGGTTTTTTCATGCACAGAGCACTGAGATGTGATGATTTGTAAGCAAGGTTTGAGTTTGAGTGAAGTCAAAGTTGCATTCCAAGTGTCACTCCTCAACCTGCCCTATCTGGGCGGCTTTGGCATATAGACATGGATGATGTCTTCATCACCACATCAACCTCTCCAGACACAGACTCTAAATCCACTTAAGGAGAGTTAGGACATTTTTAGGATAAATTTGTCAATTGAAGAGTTGGAGAGTAGTGGTTAAGTCTGGAAATTAAGTTAAAGTTGCAAATTTGAGAAGCAGAGCACATTTGAAGGCAAAATCCACATCACCCTCTCAAACTCGCCCTACTTGGGCGGCCTAGAAAGGGAGTCTTGGATACACTGACCATCACATGTCTCTTGCCACATAAGGAGAAGTTGATGAAGTTTGATGGAGAGGTTGCAAGTTTTTAAGAGCTTTTCAAGGTAAATTCCAAGCCTTCCCTCCAAACCCGCCCTTCCTAGGCGGCTTCAAGCTACATTGATGGACGATGTCTTCACCACCTCATGGCACATTCCAACCAACACTTACAAACCCGCCCTAGGAGAGAATGATCAAGTTTTGAAGTGTTTCAAACATAAAGCACTAGAAGGTGGTGAAATTCTAAGAGAAACATGAAAGTTGGAAGCATCAAGTGAGTTTCAAGTTGAAATCCACATCATCCTCCTAAACCCGCCCTACTTGGGCGGCCTCAAGAGGCCCTTGTGGACTGTATCACCTAACACATGAAGATCTCCAAACACTCTCTCCAAAGCCGCTCAGGATGAGGGATAACATAAATTGCTAAGTTTGTTTGATCGAGATGGTACCAAGGAGAGGAGATAGTCAAGTTCAAGGGTAAGAAGTTTCTAAGTGTTGAAAATCCACATCACCCTCTCAGACCTGCCCTTCCTAGGCGGCCTAGAGAGGTGAGCTCGGAGATATGGTGTCTAAACATTGCAACTATTTAATCTTGACTCATCATCATGCTTCACATCCTTGAGAAGAACATTCAAAGAGAGTGAAGTCTAAAATTGGCTAAGTCTTATGAAAATCCACACCACACCTACATTCCCGCCCTAGCATGGGTGGCCTTGAGCTCTATGCGTGGATAACTTCATTGCCTTCCACATCATTCACTCCAAACACTGCCTTCAAACCCGCCCAAGGAGAAACTTACAAAGTTTGCAATATTCTAAGTTAAAATGCAAGGAGATGATGAAGTTTTGATGAAAGTTCATAGGATTGAATGTCTTTTGAGGCATTTTGAGGAATTGTCCAAGGGTCACCTCTAAAGTCGCCCTACCTAGGCGGCCTCAAGAGGTCCTTGTGGACTATGTCACCTGACACATGAAACACTCCAGACAGTACCTTCCAAACCGCCCAGGGTGAAAAACAATGCAATTTTCAAGGTTTGTGTGCTAAGTATAGTCAAGATGACATCACAAGGAAAGGTTATACTCAAGTTCAAGGAATGAGAAGTGTCTAAGTGCTAAAATCCATGACCTACTCTCAAACCCGCCCTAGTTGGGCTGCCTAAAGAGGTCAGCTTGGAGTTTTGATGTCAAAGCAATGCAACTACTCTATCTTGACTCCTTAACTCATCATGATGCCTCACATCCTAGAGAGAGTCATTCAAGAAGAGGGAAGCTTGAAAAATCAATAAGTCATGAAGACGGAGGAATGAACAATCAAGTGAGGTTGAAAATCCAGACACCACTTCCTAGCCCACCCTTCTTAGGCGGTCTTGAGCTCTACACTAGGACAACTCCACCTCCTCCACATGACATCCTCCAGACAACACTCTTAAAGCCGCTCAGGGGTGAAAACCACAAAATTTGCAAGCATAAATCAATGTAATAATGAAGATGAACATGTCAAAGGTGAAATGAGCAAGTGCAAAGTTGTTTAAGTTGAAAATTCCATGTGTCATCCTCCAGCCCGCCCTTCCTAGGCGGCTTTGACCCCTTTGCTTGGACTACATGTCCTCCACAACGCATATTCCATACACCCCTTCCAAAGCCGCTCAGCTTAGGCGGCCTAGAGCCTAGAACATGGATATCCACATCATTCACTCCATACACTTCCTTCAAATCCGCCCATCCTTCTAAGGTTTTCCATCTCATTCAAGGAGGTCAAGTCATCATTGAAACAAGTGAAGAGGTCTTAAATTATCAAAGTAAAGCCAAAAAATGCTCAAGTCATGAAAATCCACCCACAACCTTCAATTCCGCCCTTCCTAGGTAGTCTTGAGCACTTTGCCTGGACAATGTCATGTCATTCACAAGACACTCTCCGCCTATCACCTCTAAACCCGCCCAAGAAGGTCGGCCTAGACACTCAAGCATGGAATTTCACGTTCCACAGTCCAGACATGCCTTTCAAACCCGCTCAGGCTGGTCGGCCAAGAAGAGAGGTGAATTGTCAAGTGAATTCAAAGTGTAGCTTTCCAAGTTTGATTTTGACAAGTGATGGATCCTTTGGAATGTCATTGTTTAAGCCCACATACATAAGGTGAATGTAATTTGTTGTTGAAAATCCTTTATATTGAGTCTTAATTTGATGTGTTTCTTCTTGTGGGTGATGAAAGATCCAAGGAGGTGAATAGCGAGAGCTCATACATGAGAAGTTTGGAAGGTGGAGGAAAGTTGCTCAAATTTGTCATCGTCATCGCATGGAGGAGATGCTCCTGCATCAAGTTCATCTTACTTTGAAGACTTTGTAGACATCAACGCCATGCGAAGGGGAGCTAGTCTAAGATGATCAAGGTTACAAGTGTAGTTCATCATCAAGAGCATCATCCGTTCGAGGCGAGGATCAGTGGAAGGTTGTCACTTCACCACGCACATCTTGAAGGAGGTCATCATCCAGAAGCTCACATATCATGTGCTAGACAAGAAGAACTCTCATTAGGCACTAGTCTACTCCATGAGTCCATGCAACTGTCCAGAGGCATGATCCTGCACAAGCACAACAACATCACAAGATGAGAGATGAGCATGATCATCAAAGCGATCCATGAGTTACATCAAGACAACAAGAAGAAAATATTCTAAGTAAAGTGAACATGAAGTGAATCACACTAGTTCATTCAAAGATGCTGAGGTGGAACGTACACATCATCAAGCCAATCGCATTCTGCCATGTAAGAGGGCCCACCATAAAGATACTCCAAAGATGCTTATCACATTGGAAATTGTGCCTTCATTGCCTCTTTCATGTTCTAAAAATAGTAAATTTTGTAACAAATTGCCTTGTTGTCTCAATCTCGGCCGTTGATTGCTAAATCAATCTGAGCCATTCATTGTAATTCTTGAGTTCTATATAAGGCTCACTTCTCTCATTTGTAAAGGGAATATGAGATAGAAGAAGGGATCATTAGAAGTAGAGATCAAGTAGGAGTAGAGTAGAGAGGGAACTCTTCGAAGTCATGAAGAGAGACATGAGATTGTTGTAATCATTGTTGAAAAACTCGCCAGTAACTCGCATAAATCGCGAGTACTCGCGCGTCGAAATCCCCCGTGGGTTTTTATGCCCAATACTCGGCTCGAGTTTTCAAGAAACTCTCCGCGAGTTTTATACAGATAAATCGCGATTTTCTGGTGAAAACTCACGATTTCTTGGAGAAAAACTCGGGAGTCAAAAAGTATATAAGTTAAAACATAAAAAAGTTAAAAGTTAAAGTGTTAAACAGAAACCCTATTTCATCCGCGTTTGGAAGAGGAAAAACGTTGCCGCCGCCGAGAGGAGAAAATGACGCCAAGGTAGGGTTTTAAAGTTTTTTGTCTTTTTGATTATTGATAATCGAAATTGTTTTGAGACTGTATCGCGGCTCACCTCAGCCAGAGATCGAAAATTTTTAAAGACTGTATCATGTAAAAGAAACTGAAACTCGAAAACGAAATTATTTTTTTAGAATCGTATGAAAGGAGAGATTTTGGTCGAACTGTTAAATGTTTAACTGTTAAACTTAAAACTTAACATAGACTAGTTACTATTGTATGAAAGGAGAGATTTTGGACGAACTGTCAATACAGTTCGTCCAAAATCTCTCCTTTCATACGATAGTCTTTCACAAATTTCGATTTTAAAATAAATTTTTTTAATCTTTAATATTTATTAAAATTTATAAAGACTGTATAGTGTATTGTATGAAAGGAGAGATTTTGGACGAACTTTCAAAATTTATTAAATTCTGACAGTTCGTCCAAAATCTCTCCTTTCATACAATACAGTCTTTTTAAATTTTAATATTTGTAAATTGGAATATTGGATTGTTTAAATTCATACAATACAATCTTTTTAATTATTTAATTTTAATATTTATGATATATTTCTATATATCATTTGACATCATAATCCTATATAAATTTTGACAGTTCGTCCAAAATCTCTCCTTTCATATGATACAGTCTTTTTAAAATTTCGATTGTTTTTTACAGCAAAAATGTCAAAATACAGCTATACAACAGTCATCTGTCAAATTTAAATTTTTAATTGAACTTTTTTTGTTGTCTCTTTTGATAGGTTATGGCTTCTGCAAGTGGAATTAGAGGTAGAAGAATCGGTGGCAAACCTAAGGACCCTTGTTGGAAACATGGGACACCAGGTCCAAAGCGAGGAAATGTCATTTGTAACCATTGCATTAAACATATGTCTGGAGGCATTAATCGACTTAAATACCACCTTGCACAAGTCCCTTGCAACGATGTTGAGATATGTGACAAAGCCCCTGTGGAGGTTCAGAGGGAGGCACACGCCCTCCTTATGGATTATGAACGAAAGAAAGAAGCTAAAAAGAGAGCAGCAGAGGCAATGGCAGCCCCAAATCGAGATTTGAGTTCTATAGGGTCAGATTATAGAAGTGTAACTGTAGAGGCCTCTTCTACGCCTTCCATTGGGCCATAGATACGACGATTAGGCAAAGGGCTTGATAGCTTTTTTGTTCCTCGGAACACTCCTGGTGTGCAACCTTCATTAGACGGTCTTGCAAATACATGGAATAGAGAGGTGCATCGTGAGGCGAAGTTGGCATGTGCACGATTTTGGTACTACAACAATATTCCCTTCAATGTCGCTTCGAGTCCTTGTTGGGAGCACTTGGTCACTGCATTGACTGTGGCAGGTAAGGGGTTCAAGGCCCCAAGTCGTCATGAGTTGAGTGGCCCATTGTTGCAGGAGGAGGTTGAACACACACATCTACTAGTATAGGATCAGAGAAAAGTTTGGGAAAGAAAAGGCTGCACTATTTTATCTGATGGATGGACAGATGCCAGGAACATGACTCTCATCAATTTTTTAGTGGCTTCCGCGGGGCAGCTAGTCTTTTTAAAGTCAGTTGATGCCTCCAATCAAATAAAAAATGCAGAAACCTTGTGCAACATGTTGGATGAGGTGGTGATGGAGGTGGGAGTGGAAAATGTCGTCCAAATAGTGACTGACAATGCAGCTGCATATGTGGCAGCTGGTAGACTTCTAGAGGCGAGGCATCCAACCATTTTATGGAGCCCTTGTGCTGCCCACTGTATTGACCTTCTTCTTGAGGACATTGGAAAATTACGCTGGGTGAAGAATGTGGTTAAAGAGGCAAGAAATATCACAAAATACATCTACAACTACACATGGGTCCTAAATCTTATGAGAGAGTATACTGGTGGCAAGGAGCTCACACGATCAGGAGTCACACGCTTTGCCACTAATTTCCTTACCTTGCAGAGTATAGCAGCATTATTGCCCCACCTTAGGTGCATGTTTGTGGCCGAAAGGTGGTTGGAGAGTCCTTATCATAGGAAGCCGGAAGCAGAGAGGGTCGAGAAGACAGTTTATGATATTGGCATGGAAAAATCCATGGAGGAGATCATCAAGGTAAGTTTTTAAACACTAATTTTTATTTTTATTTTTATTTGCTAATGTTAAAATTTGCTGATTTTGTAAAAAACTTATATTTATATTTGTTGAATTTCAATTACTATAATTTTCTAATTTTATTTTCATCCACTATTGATTTAGGTGTCAGAACTGTTGGTTAGGGTTCTACGATTGGTGGATGGGGATGAAAAGCCCATGGGGTATCTATATGAGGCCATGGATAAGGCCAAAGAGGCCATTCAGCATTTGTATGGGTCGAATAAAACAAAATATGAACCCATATGGCGCATTATTGATCGGAGGTGGAATCGACAACTCCACCAACATATTCATGCTGCTGGTTACTATTTGAACCCTGCATTTTTCTTCTCCTCTTGATTCAAAGCAGATGCAGAGGTTAAGCTTGCCCTGAACACATGCATGGAGAGGTTGGTCTTTGATGATAACCTTCGAGACATCATACTCGATGAGTTACAGGCCTATCAGAATGCGGATGGGCCTTTTTTTTCTTCAAGAGATGCCATTCGTAGGAGATCCACTCTGCAACCAGGTAAAATACATATGTTTATTTTTCATTTACTATTTATTTTAATTTTTAAGTTTACTAAAATCCTTACAAAGTTATAAATGTTATCCTTGCAGATTTATGGTGGGATGATTATGGTTCCTCAACGCCTAATCTTCAAAAGATAGCCATTCAGATTTTATCCCAGCCTTGTAGTGCATCTGGTTGTGAGCGCAATTGGAGTGTTTTTGAGGCCATTCACACAAAGAAGCGCAACAGGTTGACTCAAAAGCGCTTGAATGACCTTGTCTATGTGCGGTACAACCTTCGGTTGCATGAGAAGAAGGTAGAAGGCCAAGAATCATATCAGGCATTGGACCTTGATGACATTGATCCATATTCGGATTGGATTGCTGAGGATGTTGATGTTGATCCATCACTTGATGATGATGATATAGCTGCTATGGAGAGGGATACAGCGGAATGGCAAGCAAATGTCGCAGCCTATGAGGATTCAGAGATAGAGTCAGATGATATTGATGTGTCATCAGGGGCGGGTTCCTCACATGTACCGTTTGATCCTATAGATGAGGATCCTGTTGAGCATACCCTGGCTATACCAGCCACTTCCGCACCACCCACACAGAGAAACAAAACTCTTTTGAGCTTTAGTCGTAGAAGAAATTTATGATTTAGATTTTCTAGTGATGATGGAACTCTTTTTTTGGTCTATGATATGTATTATCAAACTGGAATTTCATATGTATTCGAAGGTTGAACTCTTTTTCTTGTCTATGATATGTATTAAACTCTTAATTTTGATTTATATATGAAGGAAATTAGCAATGCATTCTACAATTTCAGAAATGTGTGTTTTTTAAGAATATTTTTAAAAAAATTATGTTTGCCGAGTTATTCCCCGAGTTTTTGGTGAGTCCCGAGTTTTTAAAAATTTTGGGTCTGCCGAGTTTTTGCCGAGTCCGAGTTTTTCAACTATGGTTGTAATCACACATTTCAAAAGTAATACAAGCTCATTGTTGTTGTTTTGCATGGTGATCTTGTGGCTTCGAAATATTAGCATGGTTTCAAGTTCTTGAATATGACGGAGATGTGTTTCCAAGAAACTTAAATAGTAGGGTAGATAAAGTTTATTGATGTGATGTATATGCTAAAGATATTTGATGAGCTCCTCCTTGGTTCATACTTTTGATGGTTTGTCGCTGGCAAGTCATCGTGCAAAGTTAGCCTGAACTACATTTGCTTAAGTTCGATTGTGAATGCTCGTTCAAACTGTGCCAGTTGTGGATGTTTGGATGGAGCTTTACAGTATGAAAATCATTGAGTTACCTTTGGAGATTGCACCTGCTTCGTGTAATTGTTGGTTCTCATGGTGAAGCGGAGTAAGGTTACACGAGGAATTTGTCTATCGTAGCATGTGCATTATATTATTGTTCTTAGATTAGAATCCTCTCAACCCTTTCTTTTTTTCCATTTTCTTATAATCAATTTAAGAAGTTCCATTTCATAAGGAGGAAGTAACTTGTTTGAATGGAGGTGACAATTCTACGTAAGTCCCTTTGTGACATAGCAAATCACATCACACCACCGAGGCTATCCGTTGCAAATCACGTACAAGGAACCTTGGAGCGTTCTTGTTTGATCACGTAGTTTAGCATTCGAGACACTTTGTAAGATACCCAACTAGTTCTACTAAAATTTTTCTTTACTTAGATAAATTTACTTGTACTTAACTCATCAACTACTCAACAACTTAATGATATATATCAAAGATAACAATTTGAATGAATCAATCCTGAAGCTGGGTACTTGTCTTATTACTTGATTCAATCTTATTGCAAATGTCTTATTACAGAGATAATGCTTTCAATAGCATGATGATACAACTTATTCAAGTGGATTACAAAAGAGGCCTTGTAGCCTTGATGTTTACAATGACTTTCACAGTTGAACAACTCTATTGAACCCAACGATGTCAATTGAATGTTAACACCTCACAATACAACCAGGGAGCATCACCTTGTCAGTTGAGGGAGCATCACCCCAACACTCGAAACTCGCAGGTCTCAAGAATACAAGCTACAAGCTTTGCAGAGAGAAATTCGCCAAAAGATCAGATATAAATGAATGAGAGGGCTCCTCCTTTTATAAGCCTTCCAAAGGCAATGAAGGCACGTTTTTCAATGCACAAAGAGGAACCAAGGCACGCTTCCCAAGAAGCATATCCAAGGGAATATTCCTCTTGACAACTCATCCTGAGTTGGCAAACTTATCTAAAGACCTTGTCACGGATCCCAAAGTCATCCTGTCGACCAATGAGAGCTCAGGTAGTTACAACTACCTTATCTTCTGACTAGGCGCCAAGTTGAAGCAGTTTGATCATGGAATGGCGCCCAATGTAGACCTAGGCGCCCAACTGAAGTAGTAGAGGTATGGATTACACTCTAGGCGCCAGAAGTCATAATTGTAGGATTTCCAAGGCTAGGCGCCAACTGCAAATAGTGAGGACTAGGATAGGCGCCTTTCCAAGCTAGGCGTTTCCTTGGGGTGGCAGTGACTTAGAAAGTGCGCCTAAAGTGTTTTAGATGATAATCTTTCATCTGTGAAGTATTTAAAGTGTCATAGCAACTTCCTTTGATGAGCGCCTTGATTGGAAAACTTCCACAAACATCTTCTAACCCCCTTCTTAGCCAGGCGCATTCTAGAGGTGAAAGTAGGTAGGAAGTGCGCCTTCCATACAAGATGGATTACTTTGGTCATTTGATCAATGTCTAGGCTTGATGAAGGATCCCTTAAGCAATTTGATCTTCTTCAACAAAATGAAAGGCCAAGTTGTGATTCTCATAGCTTATCAAGTTTAGGCGCATTATCAAGGTTCAAGAGTTATGAAATGGTGCCTAACCTCCTTGAAGTGAATTCTAGCTTCATACAAATCTTCAAGAAGTTTCCAAGTTGAGACACCCAAGTAGGGTCATAGATGAGTAGATCTGTGCCTTAGGGAAGTCTTCTGGAGTCCAGGCGCCAACTGGAGGTAGGAGAGAGGAAGATCTGCGCCTAACTTGCTTAGGCGCCTATGTAAGGTGATGAATACCCAGAGGTGCGCCTTCAATATCTTGGCCTATTTCTTGTCAACTCAATAACTTGAATCTTTGAGCAATAACTTAAGAATGTTTCCCTTCTTGATGCAAATTGAAAGATTCCTGGGCGCCATTTCAAATGTCTGAGACAATCATCAAACTAGAGCGCTAATCTAGCTTCATGTAGTAGGCGCATGTGTGAGGTGAAAGAGAGGGTAAAGTGCGCCTAGTTTGGTTCAACACTTCTTTAGATGGAAATGATGAGTTCTATTGAAGGTACAACCTATTTCACAGATCTTAACCTCATTGATGATGCAAATACCTCTTTTACACTTCAATCTACCATAAGGTGCCATCTCTAAGAGGAGAAAACATGCTTGGGCGCCCCTAGTATCAAGGCGCATTTTTGAGAGTTGTTTGACCCAGAGCAAGCGCCTAAGATCCATTAGACCATCTTGCACTTCCAAATGATGAATCTCAACATCTCCTCACCAAGGCGCTTTATCTAAAATAACTGATATGCTTTGTATCATGATGTTTCCCATCTAGGCGCCATTAGAGGTTAGAATAGAGACAAAGTGCGCCCTGACCCAGACATAACCAAATTTTGGGTTTTCTGACTTTAGAACCTGCAAAACAATCAAACGGAGTTAGTCAAAAAAACCAATTCATTCCCTCATCATTCTGAATTAGCCTCTGGGAATGAGCAATAGGCTAATCCCTTCTTCACTTGATGATCAAGCCGGAAACGGGGACATGACACGCTTTGTTCAAGAGAGGATAGAGCACTTGGTGTTTTATTCTAATGTTGTTGTTGTCAAGAAAACATCATCAACAAGTTCCATAAATATTTGGTAGGTGTTAGCCCTTTATTTTATTCCTTTCAAGACAATGCAAAATGGAACGATTTGTAAGGTAAACCGTAAAACCTTTCTTTTCATATTGAAAAGGGAAGCTCCCTTCTAATGGAAAACTATAATAAAACCCAGAACTCTAAGTATGGAGAAGACTTTTGGCTTTTTAGTAATGCACATTGATCTTCCAGTTTTTAGCATGCAATGCAAACAAACTAAAAACTAGCTATCTTTTGTTCTTGTGTATGAGCACAAGGCTGCAATAGCTCTTCCACACATAGATGAGAGATTTTATATTTTTATGATCAACATAAATGACCTAACCTATGATAGTTGAACTTACACTTTCTGGCTACAAAGTGGACACCAGACAGAATATGCATATAATAATTAATTGGGAATTAAAGACAAGATCTTATGAGTCAAATAATAGAGATTTGCATACACAACTACAGACGCTCTAATTAACAAACACTGCAATAATCAGTAATCTATTTCCAATTCACAAAATCTCTCACACAAGATAACACAAACAACTTGAACAATAATTTCAGCAACAAGTAGGTATAATATTACTATTGGCTAAAATAGAAGTGCATAAAGCATTTGTAGGTTTTTAGAAGAGATTGCATTTTTACTTTCTTTCTCTTTCTTTTCTTCCATAAAACTTAGGGAGTTTGTTTATTTTTTTCAGTTTGCTTTCATGCAAAAGTTCAAAGCCACAGTTCTATAGCACTAGCAGCCTCTGAAGACTGAAACATTTCTTTGATCTTTCATCTTTGACATAAAAAATGAGCAATAGTGATGACAATGAGATAGATAGTGAAGAAGTAAACCCAAGGGAAGTTGAAGGGAGTGATGGGGGTTTCTATTATTTTGAAAATCCAAACACAAGTGCTGTTGCAACACCAAAAAACCATTTTGCATGCCCTTCATCATCTCTTGAGGAGTTTGCAAAAGGCCCTTTCAACTCCAAAAAATTCTAGCTGCAATTTGCCACCATTTTGAGAAATAATAAGGGTAAAAATGTAGGGGACATCAAGTATTGGTTGTGTCATGTTTGCAAAACTTATTTTTTGAAGCTATATTAGGGTTGAACATCATTTATTAGGTGAGAGTGGACATGGGGTTAGAGTTTGAAGGGATATATAACATTGGAACAAGAAGCTGAATGGCGAAGTTGGTTGGAGAGAGTGAAACAAAAACTACTGGTAATAGATGTGCATCCACGCCATTGCCATCTATTGACGAGTAATCCAATATATCAATTGGAGAGGGTTATGATAGAGGGAAGGGGAAGGCTACTTCTATTGCAAGTGGGAAAAGTATAGTGGCAGGGTTGTTGAATTTGCAACAATGTGAGCAGGCCGATGATTCAGTGGCCAAATTTATTTTATGCCCATGCCATCCCATTTCATGTTGCAATGTCTCTTTATTTCAAAGAGATGTTGAAAAATATAACTACAGTTTGACCCTCGTATGCGGCCCTGGAGAACACATATTATGTACCTTCCTCCTCGACAAACAATATTTAAAGGTGAACATATTGATGGAGGAGATGTAACAAACATGGATTAGAATTGGTTGTTCCGTTGTCATGGATGAGTGGATTGATATTTGACATTGGCCGCTCATTAATATTATTGTTGCATGTCTTGCTGGTTCGTACTTTCTTAGAGCTGTTGGTTGCTCTGGGAAATGTAAGGATGTTGATTACTAGTTTGGATTTTTGAAGGAGGCCATAGAGGAGGTTGGGCCTTATAATGTTGTGCAAGTTGTGACAGATTCAACTCATATTTGTAAGTTAGCTGGTTTGATGAGTTAGAGTGCTTACAAACACATCTTTTGTACTCCATGTTGTGTACATGCTTTGAAGACATTGGAAAAAATTGGGTGAAGATAGTAATGGTTGAAGCTAGAGACATACAAATGTTTGTACATAACCACCACATATCACTTGCATTATTCCAATCTTTTTCAAAGAAAGAATTCCTCAAATCAGTTGAGACTAGATATGCTAGCTATTTTATTTTGTTGGAGAGGATATTGGAGGTGCAGGATGCTCTACAATCCATGGTGGTCTATGGAGAGTGGAAGAAGTGGGTTGAATCAAAGATGAAAGAAGGGGAAAAGGTGAGACAAAGGGTGCTTGATGATGCTTGGTGTCTACTATCCAATGAGAAATTTGTGTTTAATATGTTTGTACTTTGTTTTTATTTTTAATTTTAATTTTTTATTTAAAAATGATATTGTTAATGTTTTTAAATTTTTTAAATGTTGCTTGCAAATATATTTGCTTTGTCATATTGCTTATTGTGGGGGCAATTAGGTGTGCAGATACTAACTCTCCTAGCCTTGGAGAGATTTATGAGACTTTTGATAGCATGCCTAATCAAATAAGGCAAGCAATTTGTTACAAGGATCATGGGTTAGAATTCTATGAAGAGCATATTAGGCCTGTTGTCACAAAGAGGTGGAACACAATGAGCACCCCTCTTCATATGGTTGTCTATGCTCTTAATCCCAAGTGGTATGCAATTAGAACTAGTCAAGTTCCTCCTTCTGCGAACGATGAGGTGATGGAGGGGTTTATGAAGGCCCTTCATAAGATGTATAGTGCTGAGGATGCAACCATAATTTAGGAGTAATGGTTTCAGTTGTCTGATCTTTAGAGTCCCACATTTAGCAAATTGGAGGCTAGGACGGATAGTGTCACTATTGCACAAAAAAACCTCATTGTATGGTGGAAATTTCATGGGAAGGACACACTAGAGTTGAAGCAACTTGCCATTTGTCTACTCTCTCAAATTGCTAGTTCCTCTGTTGTAAAGAGGAATTGGTCCACTTATGGCTTCATCCACTCAAGTAAGAGAACAAGCTTACCCCTAGATGAGCAAAGAAGCTAGTTGCAATTCATAGTGCCTTGAGACTTTAGGATCAATTGGAAATGTAGCAATGTAGATTGTAGAGCAAATCAGAGTTCCTTCCTTTGTATTCACTGCTATTGAAATCAGAAAATCAAAATGACAATGTGTGTGAAATTCGAATGTCTTCAAGGCCAAGCTGCTAACTTGAGGCTGAGAAGTTAGAACTTAGAATGTGAAAACTAGATCGTAGAAAGTGAAACCTTTTCAATCTTAATTGGTGGCATGCACAATGGAATAGATATTAGATTCTTAGAAATGTTTATGTTTTACGATGTAGGCATTTAGGGTTGGATAAGGAATGTGGGATGGTTTGTGGGATCCCCACACCCCTTTTAAAATAGTCTTTTCCCACAAATTAAAGTATTTTTAAAACAATTGAATTTGCCCCTTTTCTATTCAGGGCGCTTGGACATCCTTGTGATGGTTGAGGGACATCTTAGACTCAATGGCTAGGGACATCTAGACATCTTGAAGACGTTTCCTTATTGTTCTAGCCATTTTGGGGACGTCTCGAAGATTTGCAAAAAAATGGGGATGACCCCCGCTGTCCTACCATCTTGGAAACATGATGGGGGACAAAGATGCCGGTTTTAGGGTTGGGGATGCATCCCTATGGAAGACAACTATTTTGGCAATGATATATCCTTGGGAGCTCTTCTTTAATCTTGATTACTTCTTTGGTTGCTTAGGGTCTAATTCTGAAAGAAGAGAGGAAAGAGCAATGATATTCAAATGTCTCGGCAGCACAATCTTCCTCTTCTTTGAAATTGTTGTTCTGATCCAATTCGATGTTTCCTCTACTTGTACTTGCCTCTCAAGAGGAGTCCTTGTGGGGAATGTAGTGGTTATGGTAAGCCAAGTGGGATAAAGGTGAACGAAAGGGGTGGGCGAGAGGATTTTGAGGATGAGGAGAGTGGTATGGCACAAAAGTTGTTTTGGATGTACATGCAAAAGGGTTGTTTTTGCGTGATTGAAGTAATGAATGACATGAAGGCAACTTAGGAGACACTGAAGGAGGGGAAGTAGGAGGAGAAGTGGGCATACAGACATGGGAAACAAGATGAGGCGATTGTGCATTAAGTTGCACTTGTGAAGGAGACTTAACACTCTTCCTTGTCTTTGAGTTTGCATCAGTCTCTTAGGAAGCCTTTAGTTTCTTTCTCCTTTCTTCAACCCCTCCACTTCGTCTAGTAGCTCTAGATTCTAATATTGCTTGAAATGAGAGATATTGAAGGTTGTTCTTTCTTGACTTGGCTCTGCCTTGCTTGAAGTTATTTGACTTTTCCCTTTGTATGCTCTCGAGGCCCTTTATGATATTTGGCCTTGAAGATAGTTCATACTTCCATCTAGGATTGCCTTGAAGATTCTGCTGGTGAGCTGAACCGAGAATCGTTTATGGCTTTGAAGATCAGTCACACTTCAAGGAATTCCTCTTTGGAAGAGGTGGCGACTCTGCTGTCAGAACAAACGTTTGTTATTGCTGCGCCTTGGTTGTTGTTGGTGAATTGAATGATCCATCTCAGTGTGCAACAACTGTTGAAATTAAGGTACATGGTTTTCTTCCTAACCTCTGATGTTTGCTCTTCGTTTCATGTTGAAGGAACAAACTTAAATGCCTCAATTTTTTGCCCAACATTTTAGGATGTTTTAGTCATGTCCAATTGGTATGAACATGGATACCCAAGGGATGTTCCTTCATGTGCATCTTCCTATGTCTCAGAGCCTAGGAACTATATTGGTGTGGATTCCCATGACCATCCTAGCAATGCATATTCCAGTCATGGCTCTGCATGTTATACAAACCAAAACTCATGCACCCATGCAAAATCAAAATGACTTAGCAATGCAGCAATGCGAGATTGATAAAACTAAACGGTTGCTAGAGTCCTTATGGCAGCAAGAAGAAGAAACATAAAATCCGATTAGGCTGCTAGAGTGTAGGGTGCAGTCCAATGCATTCCTTGCTTCCCCAAGAAATAAAATTGCTTAGTCCCTTGCTCCTCCCTTAGATCCAATATACAATTAGCTAGACCTCTCATGGGTTGACTACAAAACACGAGGAATGCCAACCAAGATCTATAACCATTTGGCCAAGTTTGATGGGTACAATATTTGGGAAGGGGACACACATGTTGATGTATTCTCAGAATTCACGGAAGAACATCAGTTTGAGGATAAGGATATGTACATGAGATTTTTTGTTAGGTCATTACATGGAAAGGCAAAAGAATGGTTCCAAAATTTCACAGGGCAATCATTTGCCTCGTGGAATGAACTTGTGGCAGCATTTGAAAATGAATTTGCCAAAGATATTGACCCTGCTGACCTTGTCATAGAGCTGGAAAAATTTAAGAGACAAGGAGGAGAGTCAAGCAAGGATTTTGGTCACATGTTTGCAGTTGCTCTTTCCCATATTCCTGAAGGTTTCAGACCTAGCATTCCCGCTTGCATTGATATGTTTTTTGAACCATATGAAACTGGATTGAGTTATGTGCGAGAAGATTTCAAAATAGCGAATATGCAACGGGCATATTTGTCCCTAGACTCCATGGAGAAAATGAGAGATGGCTACATAGAGGGTTTGTTATCCACAAGTGCATGTGTTGCTAGTAATAAACATGCTAATCTAAACAACAACAGTGTGGATACAAACAATTAGGTGAAGGCAGCATCAGATGATGATAATTGTGTAGTCAGAAGGGTAGAAGTGGAAGATGGTGCATCATATGACAGCGATGCAGATGATGAGGACAATATATGCACCTACCTTCAGTTGGATAGCTCATCAAGTGAAAGCGAAAATGATGAAGCCAATGATAACTTCCAGCTTAATGCTGAGGTATGTGGCCCGATGAACAATAAAGATGTTGTGTACAGGGATGAACAGTTAGATGTTTCATCCTCTGAAGCTGAATATGAAGTGTGTACACAAGTGAGTAAAACATGGGATGAGCAAGAAACTAGTTTCTTGTTTGATTTGATGCCCTCCTTTGTTCTTGTTTGTGATGAAGCAGTTAGTGCTTGCTTGCATAAAGTAGATGTAGAGGTGGTTGCACATGGTGATAACCGATTGGAGATAGTTATTGGTGCAACCATGGATTTTTAGTGTGAAGAGCTTGCCTTGGATTGTGAAGATGGTGATCATGTGGAGGCATATGAGAACTTGTTTCATTGGTGCAAGGTATGTTCTCTTCCTCATGCAGAGTGTGCTTCATCTTAGCCACAAGGAAATGATATAGAAATGAAGGAAGAAGAAATGTGTCATTAGTCTGTTTGTAGTAGTGAATATGACGCAACATATTGCTAGAGAGGACTTGAAACATAGAGACAATTTGAAGAACATGGTTCTTCACATAAGGTGTCTCATGATCCTAGTCTATGTGCTAATGTTTTGGATTGCAACCTAAGTTGTGCTTATGATTCAGAAATTGAAGGTTGTGGCAGCACATATGAATGTTATGTTCAAGAGCTTGGTGGACTTGCAATTGAGTATGAATGTTTCCACTTTGATGTGGAATGTTTACCAACTCTTGAATGTGTGTTGGTTTTGCAATAGAGGTTGAGTCCTTTGTATGGGACATTGATGTTGTTGAGCAGCAACAAGTTTACCGAATTGAAGATCAACAGATGACAACTCAACTTGAAGATATGACAGAGCTGGAGTCTTTCCAGTTTGCTCTACAGATGAAATGTCTTCTCTTGTGGATCAACAGTGCATTCGGGCACATTTCTCCTTGCCATGTGAATCGAAGGTGTTTTCATTTTCTCTCAATTTGCATGAAGAGGTCAGCAAAGGTAATAAGGTTACAGTTGGTGATGAAAGTTTGCTTTCATCCATGTCTTTTGTTGCTGACCTGAATTTTAGTTTCTTAACCCCTTGTTGCTGGGAACAAGCATGATATAGATTTGAATGGGCCAAGCACCTATTTCTTATTGTTGCCCTACAGTAGTGATTTCATTGATGAAGCTGGCCTTGGCTTCATGAGTAGTAATTGCAGGTTGACACATGTTGGGGATAGTCTTCAGTTATTTCAGCTGGGTGAGAAGTGCAAATTTGGTTTGAGGGAGATCAACTCCTTCATTTAGTTTGTCTTTGACAGAGGCAAGTAGTTTCAGTAACTTGGTGTAGGTTTGGACTTGCAGAGTGTTTAAATTTTGAATACAATCAACTTTCCTATTATGTCCTCATGCTTATTACTATATGTCCTGTATATACGCCCTTGATGTAAATACGTTGTTCCCCTTGTTCGTTTTTTGCCTTTTGGTCTGCTTGGAGAAGTTTCAGTAACTTGGTGTAGGTTTGGACTTGCAGAGTGTTTAAATTTTGAATACAGTCAACTTTCCTATTATGTCCTCATGCTTATTACTGTATGCCCTGTATATACGCCCTTGATGTAAATACGTTTGTTCCCCTTTTGGTCATTTAGTTTGTCTTTGACAGAGGCAAGTAGTTTCAGTAACTTGGTGTAGGTTTGGACTTGCAGAGTGTTTAAATTTTGAATACAGTCAACTTTCCTATTATGTCCTCATGCTTATTACTGTATGTCCTGTATATACGCCCTTGATGTAAATACGTTGTTCCTCTTGTTCGTTTTTTGCCTTTTGGTTTGCTTGGAGAAGTTTCAGTAACTTGGTGTAGGTTTGGACTTGCAGAGTGTTTAAATTTTGAATACAGTCAACTTTCCTATTATGTCCTCATGCTTATTATTGTATGTCCTGTATATACGCCCTTGATGTAAATACGTTGTTCCCATTGTTCGTTTTTTGCCTTTTGGTCTGCTTGGAGATGGTTCTCGTTGTGCCAAGTTTGCCAGACGTCCCCAACCAGAGCCAATGTTGACACCTGAAAATCCAGTTCTCGGTTTGCACTGTTTTTGCCCCAAATCCTTCAAGGGATATCCCTCGTTCCTTTTGAAATGCAAGAATGAATCCTGAAAATCTTAAAAATTGGCTAAGTCTAAAGTGCGCCGTCTTGTCGGGTTTTCGGGTCCCGAATGGACATTTGGTCTTGGCGGGCCTTCGGGACCTGTAGGGTTTTCTAGACTGTTCCCAAAGGTCTGAATTGCTTTTGTGACTCCGCGTCCTGCATCCTTCCGCGATCCCGGGACGTGTCGACGAAACTGGACCTGCTAGAGTTCAAAATCCTCTCGGACCCACTGAACTTTCAAGTCCGATTTGAGGGGGCGGATGATTGAGTTTTCATGTGAATTTTTGTGAAATGGCTAAGTGTTTGGTGTTGTTTTGTGTCGATCTTCAATTTTTTGCTTTCGGGATTTTTGGTCCTTTTTGGACCTCGGGGCCTGCCTCCAACGTTCTCCTGCAGACTCGGTCCCTGCTTCCGACCAGGCTCCCACTCGTTCGATCTCCTGCAGTGATGAAGGGGTTCCATCGGGACTCCGAGGCTCGATGGAACTTTTGGTTCGAGCCCAAAGTTCCATCTTTTGACTGTGGCCCGAGGTCCCACCAGGGTTCGAGCTCCTGCCAGTTCCCAGGAACGCGCAAAAACACGCCAACAACTCTCCAGATCATCATAAATGCGAAGTGGGTGGTTGATTTAGATGGTTTTAATGCAATTGGTGGAGTTGGTAGGGTTTTCCCTCCCATTCCAACGTTAGATCCGAGTTGTGAAGTATAAAAGGAAGAATGGAACTTATTTCAAAAGAGGTTGGTTTTTTGGTGTGTGGTCTCTAGAGGACTGCTACAGGTGTAGAAAGTTGCAAGACAACCATTGAAACGCCAGTCCAGCTCATTGAGGAGTGCAGACCCGCGAAGTCAAAGGGTTTGATATTGTATATGGGTTTTGTTGCCGAATGTCTCTAGTCATTAGGTATGTACCCAGGAAGATTTCTCAATTGCAGTTGGGTATTTTCCTTTGCCATGTTTGATGGCACGAATGTAATACTGGGTTAGATGAATGTGACAACATTTTGAGAATATTGCAAGCTTTGTAATATTCTTTCTAACGTTATATATGGGTATATGCAGTTATGTTTTGGATTACCAAAGTATGTTGTGTTTCAAGATCTCATATTCTGTGTTGTATGCAAATACATAGCTCGTTGTCCTTTTGGTATTTGTTTGTTGCTTTCTTGATGAACTATGACTATGTTGCCCATAGAGTAGGCACCGGTCTGGAACCATTCCTATTAGCCTCACATCATTTTAAACAAACAAAACATTTACTAGTGGTTTAGGGGAAATACCATCTTTCTTGTGCATGTACATTCATGCAGTGGAATCAGCTATATAGGGGTTTTGTGACAACCAGTCATTCTTGATTCAGTGACAGCCTTTGGAATCAAGATGATGAGTTGGGTTTGGTTGTCCATTTGTTTTTACTTGTTCATCTGGTTTGAACTCAATACCTGTTAAGGTATACCCCTTTGGAATATCCCTCTAGAGTCTAAGCTGAGCTCAAAGAGAAGAGGAGACTACCCACTCCTGTATGTTGGCTAGAATCACCCTCAACTTGTTGATAAACCCCTTCCAAATCACCCCGATGACATTCTCGGCCTTGGCGATTTAGGAATGTTTTAGAGTTTTGGGTTGCAGTCATTTTGGGAATCAACAGGGTGCTATGCTGGGACCCACCTACCTGAGTGCCACATGAAGAATATAAAAAATTCTTGGTACTGATTGTTCTTTTATTCTATTGCTGGGGCCCACACACCTTGTCCTATCTTTGGCTTGGTTGTATTATCATACTCTGTTGGGTGTTGATTTGTTCTTAGGACCCACATGTCTGAGCATTGCATAAAAGACAAATTCAAAAATTGAGTGCTTCCTTCTAACCATAGTTCCGAAACTCGCCGAAACTCGGCGAGTCGCAAGCTGAGCATGCCATGGCGAGTCCTAGGGACTCGGACCCAGACCCGGCCAGAAACTCGCCAAAACTCGCCGGTTTTTGAAAACTCGCCAAACTTGCCAGAAACTCGCGAGTCCCGAGCTTGAAACTCGACCGGCGCAGGAATAACTAAAAAGTGAAAAAACAACACATAAAAACTCAAGTCAAAAGTTGATTTTTTTTACTTATATTGCCTTTATTACACTAAAAGTAACTTCATTTCATTTTGTTGGCAAAATAGGAGGAGAAAAGAGAGTTGTGAGGAAAAATAAGAGTGCATTGTAGGGCAAATAGCAAGGAGGTAGAACGAAAAATCCATCAACAAATCACATTGGAGCAGCTTCATACTTAGAGTTGGTGCATTGAGAGCTCTCTACCAGCGATTGGAAGGAGTTTGCATTTCATTTCGAGTTTCATTAGAGAGGTAAGCTTGATTTTGTTTGGTTTTTTTGTGTTTTTTTAGCAAAAATTGCATTTTGGAAAATTTCAATTTTTTTTTGGAACAAAGTTACAAACCCTACTTATTTTGTTTGAACATTCAACAAAGTAAAAAACCCTACCTTTTGTTTTGAAACAATCAACAAACCCTACATTTTTTGAAACAAACCCTACATTTTTTTTTTTGCATAATATATTTAAGGGCATAATTTTCCTCTTTTTATATTATTATTAAATGTTGAAACTTAAGACTTAAAATTGGAAATGAGATTGATTTTTTTTCTTTTTCTCATCTCAGATGTATGGTGGCAAATGTTTGGTGCTAAAACACCAAACCTTCAGAGGATTGCCATTCGCATATTGAGCCAGCCATGCAGTGCTTCAGGTTGTGAGTGCAATTGGAGTATGTTTGAGCACATACACTCCAAGAGGCGCAATAGATTGTTTGTGGAGAGGTTGAATGGCCTAGTGTATGTTCATTACAACCTTCGACTTAGACACAAACAGATTTTTGACCATGACTCCACCCCAATCACGGTAGAGGAGGTCGATCCACAATCTGAGTGGATCACTGAGGCCACAGATCCTGTCTTTAGTGATGAGGACCTTGATTGGGCTGACCAGGCAGATAGAGAGGCTAAGGCTATAGCCATGGTAGAGGAGGAGGATAGAGCACGAGTAGACACGGGCACATCTGATGTTGGTGAAGGTGGCATGGAGTCACAAGCAGAGATTATGGTTGCTGCATCATTGAAGACCTACCATTTATGCCTTCGTAGGAAGGCGAAGAATGCAGGCTCCTCTGAGCCATAGACTTCTAGTTATTTTTTTGATACTTTATATTTGTTTGGAACATTTGATGTCATGGATTTCATATTCCATGAGTTTTGTATACATTTGACTATATTTATATATCTAAGTGTGCTATTTCCTTCAGCAACTCATCTACAATTTGCATTTATACTTATGTGATTGATGTATACTTGTGTATGTGATCCAATTAGCTTCTATTTGATGTTGTTATTGTGTCTTTAAGGTTTATTTAATAAAGGGTGCATGAAACAAGTTTTAAATCCTTAAAAATCTCTAAATTTATTGGATTTTTCACTTTGCCGAGTTTTTGCCTAGTCTGTGCCGAGTCCGAGTCTTAGAGCTATGCTTCTAACAACCCATTGTTGGGACCCAGATTTGATTCCCAAACTTATTGGATCGTTGGCTATGTTGAGTCCGCCTTGTTTTGAGTGTGCACTTTATGACTGAGTGCTTCATTTCTGCTGGGACCCGCGGAATAATCTTCTATAGCAGGGCACTCAAATTAGATTTGTGATTCATGAATTTGGCAGAAATAAAAATATGATGCTACTGTTATACATCCATTGGCTGTGACTCCTAATCTTGGTAGGAATAACTTTAATCTTAGCAAATTCAATATTAAAGGATCCACTATCTGGTCGGTTACTACCTAATTTTAGGTGGAGATGTCTAAAGCAGTTTAGGTGGCTATAGCCTATAAATAGAACATGATCACTGCTGCCAGAAGTAATTAAAAAAGACCTCTAATCACCTTGAGGGATGCACAAACTCCTCCAGACTTGAACGGGTATAAGGTAGTTGATTTGTATATGGAATCAAGCATGAGATTTAGGTGAGTGCATTTAACATCAGCCCCAAATGAATAATTAAGGGACTCATCATCTTTGTCCATTCTATTCTCCATAGGATCAGCTGTATGCTGGTCACTAACTGCTGAAAATTCATTGTAGAGGTTTCTAGATACTTTACCTATAGAGACCTCTTGTTCCTCTTTCTTTTTGTTTTGTAATGTAGACCCCTTAAAAAAGGATGCCATATACCGTGCTGCTTTGTCTATGTTTGCAGGGTGTGAAATCAATTCATTCATCCTTTTCTGGTTTTCATCCAACTTATTCAAACTTTGTTTAAGCTTCTCCATATTCTTGTCCCACTGCTTCTGGGTACTTGAAGAAACCATGATTCTATAGCTGATTCAATTGAATATTTTTTTAGAAAACCACACATGCAGCCATTAAAATTGACATGCAAGCATATGGGTGCTCTCCAAACTAACATGCAAGTACTGGGTACTAACATGCAACTACAAAAGCTGACATGCAAGTGCTGATCACTAACATGCAACCCTCAGAATCGACATGCAAACATCTGGGTAGTCTCAAAACTAACATGCAAGTGAAAATCTCTGACATGCAACTGAATAAATTTTTGATTTCCAAACAGGATGGCAGGAAACCGCTCTGATACCACTATAATATCCCGCTTAGGATATTCTCTAAAAATTCTAAATGCTCTAATACCACTGAAATATCCCGCTTAGGATATTCTCTAAAAATTCTAAATGCTTTGATACCACTGTAATATCCTGCTTAGGATATTCTCTAAAAATTCTAAATGCTCTGATACCACTGTAATGAACCCCTCTAGTTCTCCGGTTTCCAAAGCTTTGCAAATGATGAATGTTTGTTTTGGTTCTTGAAATATATATGATTTTTTTGTGTTTTCTCAATAAGATGCCAGGAACAATGCAACAAAAGAAATTGCAAATCAACTAAATAAAAACATTTGTTGCAAATGATTTATTAAACTTTTTCCAAAAGCTTTTTACAATTATGTGCATACCCGAATGAAGGAAACCTTATTTGCCTTCAAACTTGATCACCTATGTTGCTGCTGTCAACACTGTTCAGGCACTGTAGCATTGACTGTAGCGCATTACTGTAATGCGTCACTGTAGTGGTACTGTTCACGGTACTGTAGCGGCACTATTCACGGCACTGTAGCAGCCAACAAAAAAGCTTGAAATCTGATATAAATGGCTGCCAAGAATGAAGCTACAAGTCTGCAATTAATTATTTTTCATTAATCTTCAAACCCTTAATGATATCTTTCACATTTAAGCACAAATAGAACTCCAGAATGAAGCTCTCCTCAGGCAATGATTCAGCTGATCTTTCACAACCTCAAGATTGCACAAACAATGAAGTGTTTTCGTTCTCCAATGCTGATATGAAGATAATCTGCTGAAACCCTTGGTCTCATGCACAAACTTCAAGAAATCCTCCAAAGCAAAGTCAAATGATCATTCAATAATGCCTTTGATTTGCTTTTTTGAAACCTTTTATATCCTCTCAACTCTTAAGTGCCCTTAATCCCCTTTTGAAATCCACTTTTAGGTTTTTCATACAACTTTATAGTAAGTCTTCAAACTTGGGCTCTCATATTCATAAATAATAAATGCACTTTAATATCATTTAAAATAATATAACTTGTGTGCACATTAACTTTATGAAATATTTTAATATTTGGGCGCCCATACCAAGGTAATGATTAATTACACTTTAAATCACTTAAGTTGAGGGTCATGGCCTCATTGAATATAAAGTGACTTTAATATTTTTATAATATGCCTTGAATGATTTAATTATTAATAAAGTCACCTTTATTAATAATTAAATATTATAACTTGCACAATAGACTTTATTTCTCCAAGCCAACTGAGAATTGGGATCAACACTGAAGTTACCACATGTCCAGGTGCCCTGCTATATATAGAAACACTGAGTCCAAATCACCAGGTAACTTACTATAAATAGTAAGTGTATGCAAAATGAGTCTAGAACCATCCCTGATGACAAATCCAAAATACGACCAGGTGCCTAACTGTTAATAGCAATATCGACTCCCCCCTGAAATGGTGACTTACTATAAATAGCAAGTGTGAGGAACTGAGTCAAACGAAGGCCAATCCTGAACCAAACTGAGCTCCGGAGAAGGAAACGCTCTGATAACTGCCAAACAGGACCCTCTAAACAACTCCATTAGCCTACGAGGGTCAGGAAATAGGCTAATCCTCTGAAAACTGATGCTCGCAAAAATGGGGACATTACACTCCTCCAGACCTGAACGGGTATAAGGTAGTTGATTTGTATATGGAATCAAGCATGAGATTTAGGTGAGCGCTGGCTGAAACAAATTAAAATAAATTCAACCGACTAGTCAAAATGAAGGAGGTGTCGAAGATGTAATTGAGGGGGTTTGATAATTCAGGTTGGCACAACAGTTTAAAAGATGGATGTAGACCTTATTATAGGTTCATTGGAGAAGGGCATCACTTATTAATTAATTATCAGTGCTAGCCATGTTTTTGTATCCTTTCATTCTTTTGAATTGATAATGTAAGAAGAGGCTGAAAATAATCAATATTATTTGTTGCATAATTTTATGAATGTGGCTGCCTGAACTAGCTACTTGTTGAAGCTACCTGGTTTAGGTTTGCATCATTTGGTATTAAAGCTGGTCAAGCTCGCTGGGATATGCTGGAGTTTGCATCAGTTGCATAAGATGGTTTGAGTAAGACCTTTTTGGATGGTAGGTGCCTTGAAGGCTTTACTAAATTTTTGTTGCAAGTATTTGTGATTGTAGAGGGCTGTGTGCCCTAGAGGATTTATTCTAGGTGTGGAATCTTGTAACTGCAGAGAGTTTTGTGCTCTAATAGATTGTTGCAGATATTTGTAATTGTAGAGGGTGGTGTGCTCTAACGGATCTGTTGCAGGCATGTGGAGGCTTGTAACTGCAGAGGGCTGAGAGGAGGAGGCACGAGTGTACTAGAAAGGGCTTTGTTGTTGATTGTGAGTGGATTTGTTGCAGGTGTAAGTCCTGTAACTGCAGACAGTTGTATGTGAAGATGTCTTCAAAAAAGAGGACGAGGATGGTCCTGAAGAAGCTGGTTGAGCAAAAATTTATGGAGCAATACCAAGAGGAAGAATTCCTTGAAAAGATTGTGGACATCCTTTTGAGATTGAAAATGTTGGAAGCTAAGCAATGTGGAAGAGTTGCTGCAGACATGATTGGAAATGGTGAAGAATGTCACATTGGTGGCATGAAAGAAAATGAGATTGTATGAGTTGATGAATCTAAAGAGAAGATCTTTGAGAAGATAATGGACATCCTTTTGAGATTGAAGAGGTTGGAGACCAAACAACGTAGAATAGTTGTTGTAGATGTGACCAAGAAGGATGAAAAATGTCTTGTAGATGGCATGATAGAAGAAAATAAGTTATTGTAGTTGAGACATGGCTTTCTGAAGGCATGAGTGTGTTGGTGGATAAGGTTGTAGCAGAGGAGAAGGGTAATGATGAAAACCTTGTTTTATCTAACGTTGTTTTGTTTGTAGATGTGGAAAAAGATGATGAAGTCCTCATGTTGGAGGATAATGCAGAAAAGAAAATTATGGCGGTGATAGAAGTTTGAGGAGCACAAGTTGTAGAAGATGAAAATGTTGCTGCAAAAGTTCCTTTGGAGATTGTAGCTGATTTGAGAGTTGAAATGGTGGCTTGTGAAGGTCCTGAGTTTGACTGTGGAGTTGATGAAGAGAACCTCTCTCTTGAAGAGGAGATAAAAAAGATTGAGGAGTTGTTTGGTTCGTGTGATTCATCGCATGAAGATTTTGTTGTAGTGGAGAATGGCAAAGAAGAGGAGAAAAATGGACATCATGAAATCCATCATATGATCAGGAGTTGTGGTGCTGAGATTTGTCCTTTCGAGGACATGCAAATGTTGGTTGAAGTGGAAGAGTGTGAAGAGAAGTACCTTGACGAGGTACTAAATGCACAAAATGAAGAGGTGTACTTCGAGATGGTACAAGGAGCAGAAGATGCAGTTATTGAAGTGTTTGTAGAAGCAGATGAGTAGGTAATTATTTTTGATAAAATTTATTGTGATGAATTATGTGCAGGTGAAGTGAAGAGAAGAATGGAAAAATAAATTTTGGTGGAGGTGGACAGATAATGGTGGGTTGAATCCCATGAAAAGAGAAAGAAGATGGTAGAGAAGAAACATGAAGAGGAGGAGGTGGGTTTATGGAGGACAAAAGTCCATGAGAGGAGTAAAAGATGAAGAATGAGTTTGGTGGAGGGAGGTAGGATTTATTCCAGCTAAGTGCTAGAAGAAGTGAAGGAAGAAATTTTTTGAGGAATCTGATTGTGTGCTTTCTGGAATGGTGGTTCTATCACTCCGCTCTAATTTGTGAAGTATGCTCACCAACTTCTTACCCAACATGTTTGATGCAGGAGCATCCAGGGCTCTCGCAATCCTGCACCCCCAGAAATATTGTTCAATCAATTTTTGTTTTCTTTTTCTGATTTTGTGTTGTAGGTCCTGTTTATTGGTCGTGGTCTTTCCTGTTTAGGGCATATAGCTTAAATTCCCTTCTGTTTCTAAATGCTTTCTGTTTTAATTTCCCTACTGTCCTGCTGGACGTGAGGGCAGAAAATGCAAATTAAAACTTATGTTGGGTGTTGTGCCGGGACCCACCTACCTAAATGCCACGTGAAGAATATTAAAAAATCTTGGTATTGGTTGTTCTTTTAATCTGTTGCTGGGGCCCATGCACCTTGTCCTATCTTTGGCTGGGTTGTATTATCATACTCTGGTGGACATTGATCAGTCCTTGGGACCCACATGTCTAAGCATGCATAAAAAACAAATTCAAAAATTGAGCAGTTCCTTCTAATAACCCTTCCTGGGACCCACATTTGATTCCCAAACTTATTGGATCACTGGCTATGCTGGGGTCCGCCTTGTTTTGAATGGGCACTTTATGAATGAGTGCTTCATTTCTGTTGGTACCCATGGAATAATCTTCTATAGCTGTGTGCTCAAATTAGATTTGTGATTCCTGAATTTGGCAGAAATAAAAATATGATTCAGCTGTCACACATTAACTGGCAGCGGCTCCTAATCCTGGCAGGAATGACTTTAATCTCAGCAAATTCAATATTAAAGGATCCACTATCAGGGCGGTTACTACCTAATTTTAGGTGGCGACTTCTGAAGCAGCCTTTAGGTGGCTATAGCCTATAAATAGAACATGATCGCTGCTGCCAGAAGTAATTAAAAAGGATCTCTAATCACCTTGAGGGATACACAAACTCCTCCAGACCTGAACGGGGTATAAGGTAGTTGATTTATATGTGGGATCAAGCATGAGGTTCAGGTGAGCACTGGCTGAAAGCAATTCAATCGACCAGCCAAAATAAAGAAGGTGTCAAAGATGTAATTGAGGGGTTTTGATAATTCAGGGTGGTGCAACAGTTTAAAAGATGGATTTAAACCTTATCACAGCTTCATAGGAGAAGGGCATTGCTTAATATCAGTGCTAGCATGTTTTTGTATCTTTTCATTCATTCATTTGAATTGATAATGTAAGAAGAAGAGACTGAAAATAATCAATGTTATTTGTTGCATAGTTTTATGAATGTGGCTGCCTGAACTGGCTACTTGTTGAGGGTACCTGGTTCAGGTCTGCATCAAGCTGTTAGTTTCCCCATAGATATTGATGTGTTTCTTTGTAAAATCCACTTCTTAGAAACACAAGCTCCTACCCACCCCATTAGGTTTGTGCCCTTACCACCTGCAAACCAGTCCCTGAACCTGACCACAACCAGCAAGAAAACCTCCTTTTCAGTTTTCCTTTTGACAGCCTATGTGCTGCCCCTCCAAGGAAGCAATGGCCTCCTCCCAGCATCCCACTTACCAGTGTCAGTTTGCAGCATTCAGAAGAGCAGTATCACCAGTATCAGATCAGATCTGCAAGGAGGATCTGAAGCACTTCATCCAGCATCATGCCTAGAAAACATGCTTCAGGACCTGTTTCAATAAAAGAAGTAGATCTAACAAGAAGCTGATCACAGATTGGCAGAAAAATTTCAGTGAGCATAATACAAGAAAGGTAAGTGTCAAATATCCAATCTCATAATCTAATTAGTCTTTTACTACTCCTTAGATAACCAAATTAGGTCAATGGGAATCAAAATTGCAAGCAAAAATGACCTCCAACAAAAATGACCTCCAACTTTGTCCTTATTTACTATACTGGCAAGGATTACCATAAAAAATCTGCCCCAGGCACGACCCAAATGGCAGGTGTCTCCTACCTTCCAACGTACAATTACCCATTATTTCAAAAGTCTTTCCAGAAGGGTATGATCCTATAAAATGATATATTAGTGTCTGGCTGTTCAGTCGAAAACTGTTCTTCAGTAGCTTCCATGTTTAAATCAAATATGGCACCAATTTAATTTCCTGAAGAGCATTCAGCTGAGAGCTTGGTGGTTAGTTTTGAAGATTTGTGACAACATCATTGTTGTTATATAGAAGGCGTATTAGATCTTCCCTTGACTTAACTTGATTTGCCATCAAGAGTATTGCTGAACTTGATTTGCCATCAAGAGTATTGCTGAAAGTAGAACTGTTGGGGATGGGGGATGTGGTTGTGAAGAGCTGTCCCTTCTTCACCAATTTCATCTTTATGCCAGAAGTGGTGTTCATGTGACAAAACCCATACTGTCTATACATTTGAGCTGTAATTAAATGTTAGCTAATACTTCAAACTTCAAAGCATAGGTTTTTTGTTTCCTATTTCTGCCTTAGGATTCTCAATGAAGCATTTAACAAGATATAGCTTTTGCACTATAGGAGAATCTTGTATACATTTTTATTGTCCAGAGGATTGGTCCAATGATATAAGATTAAGCTGTATTCATATCTGCAGGTAGCTGAGCTGAACTTAGCAAAGTTTATTGAAGATCTTGTTGTTCCGCCTAAGATGATTGACACTATTGTGGATGGAGAGGTAGTTTCTGTTCAAATTGTGAATGAGCAGTTTTTAGTTGAAGGCATATCTATGAATCTAAATATTTATAAAATGGGTAGAAACCTCAACCATGTCATAATAACTTGAAATGGTTTGATTGCTTTGAGGCAGAAGCAATGTGAGCTAGATTGTTCGTACACTGTCTACTGTATGAACAAATCTGCTTGGCATTGTTTCTGCCTGTAAGCTATGCTTTAAGCCTTTAAGTTGTTGACTGTCGTGACTCTCAAGTGATGATATATTTGCCTGTGTATATGCATTAGGGACAAATTGAATATTAAATTTTCTGCATACTCTGTTTCTATTCAACTTAATGACAATTTTGACAGTCACATTTCAAATGATTGCATTGTATGTTTAGGTAAATGAAGAATATGTGAAAACTTTGCAAACCTTAAGTAAGAAGTTGAAATATGTTGAAGTGGATCCCATGGCAAAGACATCTGCAGCTTTGAAGGATGTAGAACCAGAATTAGAGAAGCTTCGTCAGAAAGCAGTTTCAAAGGTTTGTGGACATTGCAAGTGATGAATAAAGTACTGGTCTTATTCAAACATGCTTTTTGAATTCATTTGCTTGATCAAAATCTTATTCCAAGTTGACTGACAGGCCTGAAAATGGTTACTATTATTCCAGTGCATTATTCAAGTAGATATTATCTGGAGCTAGATTATGTAAGGATTGATGGATGAAAATAACTTTTAACCTTCTCACTCTTCTGTTTGCAGGGGTTTGATTTTATTGTTCAAAAGCTTCAAGCTCTAAAGAAGCCAAAAACAAACATTCAGATCTTACAACAAAATGTTCTACTCAAATACAAGTAAGTCACTTCTGAGGATTTTCAGCTTTTGCTTAGAAGCTTCTTGCTACAGGCCTTTAACCATGGTTTCTCATCATTGATGACTAAAAAATTTGCCTTTTACCTATGTGTTTATGGTTCTGAAATGTTAATTTTAACATCCTGCTTTCGACTCAGTAATGATAATCATGAATGCTACGTGGATCAACACTTTGGGTTTTGGCTTGTGCTTAGTCATATTTCCAGATTTTGTGTCTGTTTGTTTAGCGTAAAAGTCTTTTTATCCTGTACTAGGATGGATGCAAACAGATCTACATAGACTTCAGCTGTATATATCATCTATACTATAAGCTTGAAGAGGAACGATTTTATCCTCTTTTTAAAGTGATAAGTTGTTTCTGACCTTGGTCATATGTTTATTGAGAACACTCAGGAGAGGGTGACAGACATTATAATATGTTGGATCTAGAAGTAAAGCATTTTATGTCTATCTCGATTTTAAATGTTAATTCTGTCCTTGATCTGGTGTATTGTGCTCAATAACTAATTATCATAATATAGTAATTGTCTGCAAGTATTTAATGACATTTGAAGCATAAAAAAGGTATGGTTGACAGAATGGCTTCTAGGCTTTCTTCTTATTAGGACTAGATTCATACATAGAATCATAGGTCCCAAATCTGGTTGGATATGGCCATATTTGGTTTGATTTGGATTGGTCCTATCTGATACAAACTTTTTTTTTTCACGTATTTTAATTTCTGAAAGTAAAGCTATATTTTAAAATAAAGATTTAAAAAAAGAGTTTTGTGTAAAGCAATGCTGCAAAAATAGAAATTTCCTCCATGGCTATCTTTTGGCGGTTTCTGAATGTTTAATTTCTAGCTTTATATAAATTTCCAGATGTGGCTCTATGAGAATGTTCAATTTCTATTAAGTAAATTCTGTTTTGTCTTCTGTAGGTCTAGATGGTAGAACCACTCTCAACTGCAATTTCCTCTGATCTTTCTTGGCAGCGTGTGCCTAAGGAGCTTGACTGTAGAGATTGTTCATAAGTTTTTCTTGAAAATAATATAATTTTCACTTTGAGATTTATTTCTTCCTATTTTCCAATATAATTTTCCTATAAACATAAAACTTTGGAGTGTGATGAATTTTTCTTGAAAGTTTTGATCCTGACCCTTAAATTGCCCGAAGAAACTTAAACTTTCATCTTTTTTATGTTATAATGCAACTTCACTTTATAAGGATTCACACATCTTTTAATAATCTTCATTATTACCCTTAAGAAAGGGTTTAGCAAAGTAAAGAACACACACATAGAGGCTGATTGGTCTCCCAGGGCATGTGGATGGGCGAATCAGAATTTTGTTGGAGCATTACAAGGCTCCTGGGTCTGGCAGGTGCAGAGCATATTCTTATGGATTGCCAAGGAAAACTTGTGGAACCCTCTATGCTCTGAACCTGCTAAGGGCTACTAACAGTGAAGCTGAGGCAATGGCACTGGTTTTGATATTGAAGTCAGCCCTCGAAGAGAATTTAAACAAACTGGAAGTAAAAGGTGATTCCCACTCGCTTATCAATTTGATGTAGAACAAAAAGCTGGCAGATCTGGCAAGGTAGTGGCAATCATGGCATCTCCTTCAAAGGTAAGCTTATAGACTCCTATATCAGGATAATTTTTGACCCATCCCGCCCTTCTGCTGATAGCTTCATTACGTTTATCCCACATGTGACCACAAGCAAAAGCATTATCTAGGAGCAAAAATGGAATGCTAATAGCTCAGCTAAGAACTAGCTCACACCATCTTAGGTGCAAAACAGGGAGGTGGAAAACACCCAAAGAAGAATGGGCAGACAGGGTTTGCCATTTCTGCACATCTGGGTTAGTGGAAATGGAATGGCATTACATCATGGAGTGTACGTCTTACGAGGACATCCAGATCAAGTACGTGGATCTTTAACCACCTTGTTTGAAAAGGAGAGGATAGCAAAGACAGCAGATTATCTGATCAAGATTCATAGCAGGAGATCCAAAATCAACAAGGAAATAGGGGACAGTCAGACGTAACAGTTGCTGCCTGCTTGATGAGGCTTATGTGTTAGCAGCACAGTGCTACTCTTGGGTACCATAGACTGCTTGGTCTCATGGATGTTATTAAAATCTTTCATTTCATTTCATTCATCCTGGATAACGGAGTAAGGGATCATGAGAGTAAGAGAATCTTGTGAAGGACAGATGTGAAAAGGCCTTCTAGCCTAATTTAATTGTGCATGTCCCTCATGTCTAAGCCCAATAGTATATTAGATCCCATGTAGATGACTGAACTGGCATATTATCTGAGAAATTTTCTTCCCTAGAGTGTATGGTTCTTCTCTTCTTGATTGTATATATTATTGGGCTGGCTGAGAGAATAAATGGGCTTTCCATTGGGATACATGTTTGGAAATTGGAAGGTGCCTTTAGGATTTGACAACAGCCTCTCCCTCATCTCCTGCTACCAAATTCCCTCATCAAAGGCCACAGTGGTTGGTGTAATGAACACATTAGGAAGTGAGGCAGAAGATTTCATGAATGAACATGGAGCAGGCTTTGTGCATATGTTGTCGGAAAAGGTTGGAAAAATGTATGAGGTGTCTAGGATTGATAAAGAAGTTGAGATGGAAAGCAATGGCAAGGGAAAATTGGTGGTCGGTGCTGGAGGTGGCAAACAGTAAAGCCAAACAGTGGGACTTTTGGGCTTGCCTTATTGAAGGTGTCAAGGCCTTAATTAAGGTGCCTGTTCATATCCGACTGCCTAGAAGGGTCATCTACTTTCCTGGTAGATAGCTGGGCTTCGCCGCCTCTTACTTGGTATCAGTCTCAGATGAATCTGATAGGCTGGAGGCCATGGTACATTTGGAGGCAATAGCAGCAGCATTAGAAGGAGGAGATGCAATTCTTGATGCCATAGCTTCCAATTCTGTGATGGTAGTTCTATGGTCCTGAAATTTAGATGTTGGTACTGTTATATGGAAGCTGTGTAGATGATTTGAATTTTGTCATTTAGTTTTTCTTTTATGGTGTGAAAGGATAAATCATAAAATACAAGAAAATTTTTCAAACCTTATAGCTGCAGTTTGCTACAATACTATTGTGTTTAGGAGGGGCAGATTTTGTTTGACAGTTGTGCGTGATTAGAAATGGTAATGTGTTTTTAGACTGGTTGAAGGTGGCAGATAGTTTGGTTGGCCTGGTTATAAAGACTTCTGGTTGATAATCTTGGTTTTCCAGCTACTTCTTTGGCCTTTGATTCTTTAGTGGATGGGGGGGACACTGTTGAAAATCTGCATTAACTGACTAAAAAATATCTATAAGTTGCTAGATCATGTTTTTATTGTCTTCCAAGATAGTCAACTTTATCTCATAATTAATTATATGTTATTAAATTAATGATAGAAGATAATATGTTCTTGATAGACATTAGATACTTAATAATCCTTAGACTATGTAATTTAAATTTTTTAGATATAATTGATTTTTTTTGAATTTTTCCAAGCTGAACTGGACCTTTTTGGAAATCTCAAATTTGTGAAATTTTACTCCCTCCCATTTGAATCTGGATTTCTATACTTGGTTGTGATAACTAATTATAAATTCCTGGACTTGCCTCTGATAGTCTGTAAAAACATGAAGGGAGAAAAATAGGTTGCAGATATATATATGCTGATTTAGTGATAAACTTGCAGCCATTCTATAATAGATAATAGTTACTACAGGCTTGGTTATTTCTGTGTTGTGAATTACATGTACAATTTTTTTTTAAAACTTTAATAGATCAATAAAGATACGTTGGCCATTGTCCTGCTGTAATAAACAATAAACATTTTCAGGAATTGGAATTTAGAATTAGCACAGATCTTGATGTATAATGACATCAAATTTGTTTTCTTTGTCAATGAAATAGTACGTACTTGCTGGAGGAAGGCCATTTCCTGAATTATATATAAACAGGATACACAGTCATTACCTATCATTCATATAAACAGAGTATACAGCTTTTTCTACCTGTTATCATATAGTTTTCATGAAATGGTGAAGGTTGGAATTTGAGGTGCAGGTATGTTGCTGCATTTCTTAAGGAACATGGAAAAGAGGTCTACCATGATGTTCGTTTAGCATATATAGACACATTGAACAAGGTATGCAGTAATTTTTATGTCAGTTATGTTCTATAAACTTTTCACGTAAAAAAGACATTATTCCTTGCATTTATAAGAAAACTTGAGATCTAAAAACAATGGCTTAAATTTAACTTGAGATCTAAAAATAATGGCTTAAGTTACAAATTTACTATTGAATTTATGGTGATTTGGTATTATTTAATATATTGGTATGTGTTTCTTCAATGATGGTATTACACATATTCTCTAAGTATATACTGTAGAATAATCTTTCATGTATTCTTAGGGTATGAATCTGTTTTACCCTCCAGTTAAATGCCAAAAATTGTCATCATGGTACTCTCTCAGAACTTGTAATATGTTATTAACTTCTACCAATCTCTGTGTAGGTACTCAGTGCACATTTTCGTGCATACATACAAGCATTAGAGAAATTGCAGTTGGATATAGCATCTGCAAATGACTTGATTGGAATTGATACAAGGAGTACAAGCTTATTTTCTAGAGCAAGGGAGCCATTGAAGAACCGATCAGCTGTATTTGCATTGGGTGACAGATTCAATATTCTTAAGGTACTTTGTGTATTGAAATTCTTATCATTTGAGTCTGATGCAATATGGTGCAGTTTTTGTCTTCATTTGTATCTTCAGTGGTTTTTTGTTAGTCATTGTTAGTTTATTTCATTAGGATCCTGTCTGAAATTATCTGTTCAGTTTGTATCTTAATTGAGTTTTTGTGTTCCTGCTATTATTGGTCTCATAGTTCACCGGTGCCTTTTCTCTTGTAGAAAATATCCTTGCTGCTGTTTGCTAGTGCCATAAGTAACCATGAGGCTTCATGGGAATTTTGTTTCATATCTGTGATGGAATGCAATCTTAGGCAAATTACATCTTGTTTAATGGAGAATATTTCTACAGGAAATTGATCAGCCTGCTTTGATCCCTCATATAGCTGAAGCAAGTGGAGCCAAATACCCATATGAAGTTCTCTTCCGAAGCCTGCACAAACTACTTATGGATACAGCCACTTCTGAGTATGAAATGAGAAAGTGTATTAGTTGAATTATTTCATCATTCTGGAATTTTTTAATTCGAATGTATGATTTGTATCTGTATCTTTGTTGTTCACATATTATGTGTATGATATTTCCACAGGTATCTGTTCAGCCACAACTTTTTCGGAGAAGATGCAATTTTCTATGAAATATTTTCAGGTATAAATAGGAATTTGCTTTACAGATCATTAAATGTGTATGTATACATGCCTAGACTAATATCTTCCTGGAAAATAGTATTATCATTAATACTTCACTATCTGGTATTCAAGCTGTTAGTCCTTTATGTTAAGTGCAGTAATATCTTTATTCTTGCACTCATTGACCTTGTTCTCTTAATGAAATTTGCAGGACCGTTTGCAGTAATTGATGAGCATTTTAATGCTATTCTCCCCAATTTCTTTGATGCAATTGGACTTATGCTCATGATTCGCATAACACACCATCATCAGGTAAACATTTATATTTTTCAAAAATAAGTTGGTCCTAAGTTCCTAACTAATAATTAGAGGAGGTCATATCAGTAACATATTATCATCACTGTTTAATTTGGTTTGGTATGTCTACACATTCAAATGCTTTCATATCAATTACTTGAAAATGCTTTCTTGGATGATATGAATGCTCTTTCTATGTTTTCCTTTGACAGGTTTAGACTAAAAAGGGTTTACTTTTCTGTATATTATGAAGGAATTACTTTAGAAGGAAAGACTGAAAGAAAGGAATTATATTAATGTCTATGAATGACCAAAAAATAGATCGAAGGAACTGGAATGTACAGCTGGTACAATAGCAAAGGATTAGGACCAAAAAGGCCCTAGACATGATGCAAAGACGGAAAAATATACACACTGGGGGTAAACTAAAGAGAGTAAACCCAAACAAACAACAACCTTGAAGATATTATGGTCTTTTGTTTATTGCTTCATACATGATAAGGACAATTAGCTGAATACCAAATAGTGTGCACCCCTCTATTTGCATACCCAAGTTTTCTGATTCCACACCTAGTATTCTTGTTTTTTTTACTTTTGGGATAAAACAGCATAATATATAAAGGAGATAAATGTTTTCTACAATTGCTTAACCGCTTATCTGGACTGGACATGGGTGTTGGCATTCCTGCTTTTGTAAGTATTGTTTACCTTGAAGATATTACGGTCCTTTGTTTATTGCTTCTTACATGCTAAGGGCAATAGCTGAATACCAAATAGTGTGCACCCCTCTACTTGCATAGCCAGGTTTTGTGATTCCACACCTAGCATTCTTGTTTTTAATTTTTTGGGTTAAAACGGCATAATATATTAAAGGAGATACATTAGTTTTTATTTTTAACAATTGGCCAATCGCTGGTCTAGACTGAATACAGGATTTTGGCATTTCTACTGGAGAAGTATTGTTTACATTGACATCCCCAAGGGCCTCAAATGACCAAAAAGATAGCAGTAACTAGATAGTACTTGACCTATAACTGAAAAGCAAATGACCATGATAATCTAACCTAAATAGCTTACTACTGATTTCATACTGATAATTGTTCATACAATTTAAATTGCAAACATTTCTTTTGGACGTCATACAACTGTAGAAAGAGCAATAGTGTGACTGCATATGGCTGCAGAAAGAAAGTGTACAGGTATTGAATGATTACATACTTACTACACACCTAGTTTTTTGTACACGTACGTTGCATATCTTTGCATCTGCACACCTGAGTAACTATGATGATAGCTAACATGAACACCAGAAGAATAAAGATAAAATAAAAATATATTGTCAAAAAATGTGGTACAATGAAGATTAGTGTCAGTACAATTCATTTGAAAGATCAAAGAAATGCAAATCCTTTCTAATGTTTTATGCACTGTAAGCATTTGTTATTTTGTTTCATTGTGTGGTGATGCTTGGTAGGACAGAGATGATGCTTGCTGTAGTAAGGATACAAACAAGATCCTTTAGAGCTGTGTTGGCAATACAAGGTTGAAGCATAAATGTGATTTAGGGCCATGAATCCAAGGGAGGGAAAATGAAGTTCATCATCATGATTCTACCTATCTTATGAAAATATTTGCAAAAATGCATAATTTATTTTATAAATGTAAGGGTTTGTAAAAAAGGAAAAAAAAAAGGTCTTCTTTTAGGTCTAGTTTCTATTGTCATCTTACAATTTTGGAGTTAAAAGAATTGTACACCAAAAATAACATGAATGCTTTCTGCTATCTTTTTGAGGAATTTACATATACTTATAGTTATATGATTAAGGCCATGCTTCAACAAGATATTTTGGATCTACTATATTGTAATGATATTATCTAAGTTGCCGAATCAGAATTGGGTACGGGCACGGGTATGTGGGTATGGCAATACGGCAATTTTTTTAGGGCTGGATACATCCATACAAAAAACATATAACTAGCAATTGGACCCATAGGTTCAATGGGCAAGCTGAAAATTATCTGAAGAAATTATAGAATTTGTTAGATATTTTTTATTATTTATTAATTTATAAGTTATTTAATCTATTAAATTATTTTATCAATTTTTATTGAAATTTCATCACATTAACTATTGTCTTCTTTCACTTATATTAGTAAATTTCTTTTTACATTACATATTGAGATGAACAAACATAGTTGGGTAAAATTATTATCATGTCAATTCCTTAGAAGGTAAATAAAAACATAATAATAATAACAATTTAAATGATTCTACAAAATATATAAATTCAATTATTAAAAAATTGCATTGGCCAATCCAATAAACATCAATATCAAATTTCTCCTTTAGCCCACCCTAAATTATTGCGGGGAAAGGTTTTATGAATAAACATTACTATCATTACAAATTGTAGGAGGAGAGACTTTTTATTATTATAAAAGTGAACTTTTATTATGAAGTTCAAAGGAGAAGAAGTGTGATTTTTTAATAGGTGAAAAAGAAACGTGTAAGGTGCAGATTCAATCCATAGAGCGCAGAATGCATTCTGTGCAGTTTGTGGTGCATTTAGAGAAGAGTTTGGTGTAGCTTTATTTTCCCTTAAGAAACACAAATTTTTTAAATGTAATGAAACCCAAGATATTTATAAACAAGTATCTCCCTTCTTCGATATTTGGTGAAATACCAGCTGGAAAGTAGCACAGGTAATGGAAGCAGTTTGGGAAATGTGAAACAGATGCTATGACAATCATGAGTCCAACTCTGTTTTCTCTGGCCATTTATTCTGGAGACGGTATACTCATTCTTATGACTCAAGCTTGAATTCAATGCTAGATATTATTTTTCCAACAAAGATCTTGAAAATGTGGCGGATGTGGGGCGAGTTTAAATTCATTTAAGTGGAGGAGTTTCTTCAAATTTGCAAGCAAGGCTGCTAGACCCTGCTAGATTGAATGGAAATGGAATTGTTTAATATTTCCACAACTCTCTGTATTTATGGCAAACTTTAGCGAATGGGAGAATAAAGTTTTTATCATTTAATATATTGTGGTGGGGTATTGTATTAATTTGTTTTGTTTATTATAATTTATGGTATAGTTTGAAAAACAATCAATGGACAAGATTGATTTTATGGTAGTTCTTTTAATCTAGGCCCTTCATGTATATAATCCATCATGTGCTGCTCACATAGGGAAGGCTTTCAGCCTAAAAATCATATATATATATATATATATAAGCCCAAAAACAGGAATTAAGTTCAGAATAACACATATCATGTATATGCTAAACAAAACTACCATAAATATTACAAGTACAGTATACTAATTTGATATTAATTTTTCAAACTTGAATGTCAGGATAGACATTTGTTGTTCAATATTAAAATAATACAATCATTAATCAGCACATATTTAATGCACTCCATATTGAATGCTTAATCAATATGAAAGTAGGACTAATTAAAGCAATATTAATTATTGAAGTAAAAAGGTCCCTCAACATAGAAGCCTGGAGGGGCTCCTGTTTTGGCAGTACGAGGCTAAATTTGACACTCCACCTGACAGAGAAAGTTCTAATTACTATTCATTCAGTATTATCTGTGATGTATGATGGTGGGAAAATATCACAAATACAGCCATACAGCCATCAGATTTAACGCCAGCAGGCTTCCAGCCTCCTCCACCTCCTGCCATGTCACTAGTCTTGTCTAGCCTTCCAAGAAACATAAAATATGTAATAATGTCAAGTAGCCCTTCATTTATAAGTGAGAATGCTGAGAATATTCTGCTCACAAAGATCCACAGATTAATTTTTGCCAGGCCTATCATTATTAGAAATGAATCTAGGTTCAACTCTGAACAAATTTGAAGATACCCTTCGATACTTAACACTATGGCAAATCAAAATATGGGAATATTTTTCCTCCCAACAGAAAAAAATTAATAATGATCCTCTAAAATTAGTAAATTACTCTACAAAGTGTTCAGATGGTCATAGCATACACCTTTAACCGGCAACCATTGCTTTAAGAGCTTTTTTAACATAAAATTGGCTTTATAGTTGCTTTTAAGTGCAGTGGAAAAAATAACTACCTAATCCCAAGCAAGACCAGGCTTCTTTAGTTACTAGCTTCATCACCTAAGCGTACACATTCTAGTTGAATCAGAAACCAAATACAAACAAACAAAAACAACAAAGTGGAGCACAATAAAAGATTCATTTATATATTCTATTTAGCAGAAAAAAATTGTGTGTATGGCAATGCGTAGCAAGGTACAGAGCTACAAATGCAGTATTACATTCAAACAAAGCTTGAGCAAGCAAATATATTGCTCAGGAAGCCCAGAAAAAAGGGCATTCACAAAGCCTTAATGCTTCACATCATCAAAATGTCTCAGTTGACCATTGGCTGGTTACAAACCCCTTGGGACCTTGTGGATGGATGAAATGAGCTTCTTGCTTCCTAAAATGTTACACTTACCTGAAAGATTTCCGGGGCTTTGCCATGCGCTTCCTACCTGCAGTCAGAATAAAACTTTAGGAGATCATCAAAGCTCAAGTTCTTGTGACTTGGTGATCAAAGCTTGGAATCACTCATGTATCACTCCGCCACAACTGGAATCGCCCAGGTATGCGCAGGCATGATTCCAAACAAATCTGGCCTACAAAATTTGTGCCCTGTCCAAATGCACAGGCGAATTGGATCCGATTCTGATTCCAAAATGTCATACCTAGAATTGTCTAGGTTTTGGTGGATTTGGTACTTAGAAATATCGTATGAGAAGCAAATAATTCTTCAAAGTTCAATGTATAAAGGATAAATGAGAATAAAGAACTGTAATAAACCACAATCTGAAACATCCATGACTTTTCCACTCAATGGGTGCAGATTATATAGTTATAACCAAGGGTGCATGGCTTAGGTTTTGATTTTTTAGGCTATAGGTTCTCTTTCATAGATCAAGTACTTCTAGTCCTTATGCTTTCAAGTTTTCAACAAGTCTAGACTGACAATGTGCATGCATATTTTAGAGAATCAAGAAGCCTTGCTAAATGAAGTCATTTCCCTCTTCCAGGCTGAGTGTGTGTTTGCTTAGCTCCAGCATGCTTTTCCAGATATTCTGAACAGAATATTTTTCTTGTTACACTTTCTAAATGCTGATGTTACACTCTGACAGATGTGTTTATATTGTTTGTTTTGTCAGCTAATTATGTCAAGGCGCCGAATTCCATGTTTGGATTCATATCTCGACAAGGTTGACACTTTTCTTATTTTCACAAAAGCATGTTCTAATGTTTTCCTTGCCATATGCAATTGGTTTTCAAGACAAAACATACACTTGGCCAGTAAATTTTAATGAAGAAACTCATAGACAATTTTCAAAAAGATTCTTGGATTCTATTTGATCCATGTTTTTCAACAATCTGTAATTATCAATAAGTGGTTTGTAGTGCAGGTTAACATTTCATTGTGGCCTCGTTTCAAAATGGTCTTTGACATGCATCTAAGTAGTTTGCGTAATGCAAATGTGCGTACATTATGGGAAGATGATGTTCATCCTCACTATGTGATGCGGCGTTATGCTGAATTTACTGCTTCACTTCTTCAGCTCAATGTTGATTACGGAGATGGCCAGGTTAGTGTGGTCATTACTTCATAAGGAAAGTATCTTTTCTGCAGTTAGGAATATGTTAATGTGACAATACTTGCCATTGCTAACCACATCAATGAAAGTAGTAGATATCTTTCAAGATTTAATGAAATGTTCATGGTAATCAGAGTGGAGGGGTGATTGCAATTTGAAGAACCTAGCTCTCTGATATCATGACCTATTTTTGCATCAGCATCAGTAACCTGATTTTTCTCACAATTTCTTAAGAAATTGTCTGGATTGTTGTAACTTATCCCTAAAGAGCTAATTAAGACCTGCATCTTCTGTGCCTTCAGAAATTGTCTGGAATTGGTGTAACTTCTCCCTAAAGAGATAATTAAGACCTGCATCTTGTAATGTCCCTGATCAAATGTTTTTGATAAATTTGTTTTTTTTTTAGTAATTTTCTGAATATGAATAAACAATGAAACAAATCCTGATCACCTAACCTGCAAGTTGCATGAAATTTTGATTTCAGTCCACCTTGCAATCCTTGTGTAGGATTGCTAAGTGAGAGGCAAGGGTTTTTGTCCTAACCTCTCTGTAATGTCCTCTTTTGGGATTGCCCTAAATCGTGCCCCTAGAATCACAAGTTTAATATAGTTAGGGTTTAAAACTTACCAATCAAATGCTTTAAGCAAGATAAATCCTGGTTTAGGTCCTGCAATCATGTTAGATAATATTGGGAATATAATTCATATGATCAAAACATATATAATATATCATCTATTTAAACCATGTAAGATATATAAGTATTTCAAATCTATATAAACTACACAATATCTATGGTACATGATAGAAGATCAGCCATAATGCATAGTGGAAGTTTAATCATAATAGGACTTGGATGAGAAACATGATAAGTCTGCTCGAGCTATCCATACCAAGCCTAAGAGCATGAGTGTCCAAACGAAGACAACCCACCCCTTGGCCCAAGCGGCAGGGACATCCAAACTAAGACAATTCCACCCTTGGGTTGGCGTACTTGGCGGATAAACTTGTATCTGCTTTCCCTATCCATGTTACCTTATCCGTCCCTCTTATGATTGAAACTCCTTGAATCCATCCTAATAACCAGTCATAGTTCGGCTTGAAAGGAAAGCCTTGAAAGGGGTGCTTGTAAATTACTCAACCCACCTAAGCCCAAGAGCACGAGTGTCCCAGACAACCCATCCCTTGGCCCCAAGCGGCAGGAACGTCCAAATAAGACAATTCCACCCTCGGAGTGGCGTGCTTAGCATGAGAGGCCCGTAAACAACATCCTCCTAACTTACTTCCTTCAACCTTACATTTGATTTATTATAGGATAAAGACATATATATATAATCTATTCATGTTAAAAGGATTCAATCTTAGTATTAATCTATGACAGCAGTACTATGATACATACATGTGAGAGAATTCAAAACTTATTCATAAAATAATTACTGCACACTATTCCTCAAATTTGTACCAGATCCTATTTGCTGTTTACTGTATACTTGCAATTAAGTCTGATTGATATAACTGATTTGTAGATCGCCTGAGTAGAAGATATTATCTTTTGCTGAATTATACTGATGTATTGATTCCCATTGATGATCCTTTTTTGCTGATGTCTTTCATTGTTTTGGCGGTTCCCTTTTTATATCCTCATTTGGAGGGAGTCGCACCTTTTCACCCATATCTGCTGCCTTTAAGGGACACATCCCTTTATGACAATCACTGCTTAGAACTCATTTAAATGCTAATCGCTAGTTAAAACTCAAAACTAGTGCTTACCTCTTAAAGCATTCTCCCGATAAATTCAAGAGGTTGGCTTATTTAATTTTCTTGTTATTTCTTTTGAAATCGACGGGGGCATGACACTCTCAATGTGTGAGCCAAGGGGGTTTTTGTCCTCCTAGTTCACAAGTTGCAGCCAAGGGTTTTTGTCCTTGATGCAAAATGCAGATTTGAACTCAAATAAAGAAATGCCAAAATGAAATTCGATGATCAAATGAAGCTAGGCGCCTCCTTGAAATACCTTTTCAAATTGGGCCCTAAATTTCCCTTCAAGTATTTAAAAATACTTTTTAAATTTTATATTATTTTATTTTTTGTTTTGAGTATTTAAAAATACTTTTATTTTAATACTAGTGTTGAAAAACACCTTTTATTTTAATTATAATAATATTATTAAGGTGCCCTTAAAATTAGAAATTATTGGGCCCAACTTAAATAATATTATTAATTATTTTAATCTGAAAAAGGGGACATCACACATCTTCTATGCCATCTGCTGAATTTTTTGGGGCTCCCTAAGCCATCTCCAAAACACATCCCTCTCTCTCCACAGGCTGGAAACTTTGAGTTTTTCCATGAGTACGGTTATTATGTTATTTCAGATGTCTGCATATAATGAAAAACTATGTTACCTATACCGAGGTTGGTGATTTCCTATAACAATTTGTGTACTGTGAGGCACTGTATTTGTGAGCATACATAATTCATATAGTATTTTCTATGTAGATAGGCCATGCCTGCATTTTGTACGGTGCATATTTATGGTTTATGGAATCAGTTAATATATTTTTCTTAGCAAAATAATCTTTCTTCTGTTATTTACTTGCAATTTCTTTTTATTGTTTATCCATGGTCATTTTCAAAGTTTTGTTATACATTTTTGCCAATTCTATTTCAGAATTGCTCTAATGGAAACAGTAATTTGAATATTAGTGATGTGCTTTTCCATAGGGATATCACAGTGAACTACGAATTCAAAGACTTATTGCTTGACTTCTTTTCATTTGTAATTTTGGTAAGATGTAGCTTGAATTGAATTTGGAGCGCCTACGTGTGGCTGTGGATGACCTATTAGTAAAGCTTGCTCGGATGTTCAGCAAACCAAAGCAGCAAACCATATTTCTTATTAATAACTATGACATGGTTCTAGCTGTGTTAAAGGTATAGATTCTGTGAACTTATTAATCTATGAAGTGTATTACTGTGTATTCATGTATTAAGTTTTAACTAGTCATAACAGTCAAAATTGGGCATTCTCATCCAAGACCATCTGACCATTCCATTTATAGTGTTGATCATAAGATCAAATATGTTCTCTTTAGTCTTTATTATGTTGTAATTATTCATGAAATGAAAATTGCCTTTTGTAGGAAGTGGGTACAGAGGGAGGAAAGACTCAGCTGCAGTTTGAAGAATTGCTCAAAAGCAACACAACAGTTTTTGTGGTGTGATTTCTTTCTTTATATTTTTTCTACCTTCTTTAATGCTAAAACAAGAAACCATTCTGTTTGATAAAATTTTATTTCACACTTGCACTTCATATGAGTGTAATTGTTTTAGATTTTCAAAAGCAATATTAATAAATTATTAAATTGGATGGCCAATAAAGAACAGAGAAACAAGCTATGATGTTGAGAAGAGAGCACATGACAACACTACTTAGAGCACCAGAATCCTTAGTTTTGGTCTATTAGTGTTCAAAGTTTTACTCTGAAACCCTATACAAATGAATGTTTAGAATGGAGTTCCCCATCTTCGAATCCATTTCTGTTCCAACATAAGCTGAACGGAAGGACCAACATTCAGTAATCCCACTTCTCTAACTAAAATTAAGATAACTTGAAATATGGAGTCTATCTCACAGAGAACTCTGTGTTAATTTCCTGAGTATATGTTTCTATGGAGAAAGAAAGAAATCATGTCAACACCTACTGATGACTGAAATTTCCATCAACGCAACAAAACAATATTTGATATAATAAAATATCATGTGGATCCTGACATTTTGCCTACTTTGCCGCTATTCTATTTTAATATTAATTTGGTGAGACATGGGTCAAACCTAAATTTTTATTAGGGGCTTGCTATCATTGCATTTTGCAGGTCACACCATTTGAACTTTGAACTTCATTAAACAGTCGCTAATGACTCTCAAAGACTAGGGTAATGTGTCTGTGCATATGCATGTATCATTAGCAAATGCTCTGGATAAGGCTTTTCTGTTATACTTTTGTATATATTAGAAAGGCCCCAATATAAATATCCGATGGTTTCTATAGTACTTTTGGATATTCTGGAAAGGATTGTGTAAATAGTAGTTACATCTCTTCTGTATGCTCTATACTAATTTGAACTGCAATTCATGAACATGACAAACGATTCTTATAATGATTAATGCACTGAGTAATAAGACATTTTGTAGTTGAAAAAGACACAACTGGAGCTCTGCCCTAATTTCTGCCCAAACATTTCAGGTCAGAATTAGGATGCACTGTAGCACAGCTTAGGAGATAACCAAGCAAATGATGAGCAAGATGGAACCAGAAAGGTAATCGGATATGGCAGAGAAGGCCCCCTTCATTCTCTCAAACATAATATGTAGATGGGGCAATGAATAGGCAGGATAACATTCTGGAAGCAGCAGATTCCTCCCTGAATTAGAAATTGTCAATGCCCTAATTGAAAATTAATTTAGCCAATTATCAGCGAAAGCAGTTATAGGTAAATCTGGAGGATTGTGGCCAGCAGAAGAATCAGGCCATTTGAGCTGGATCTTGGTAGATGAGAAATGCTGTCCTTGCCCTGAGATCATGGATTCCAAATTTTGATCCCACCAAAGAAGCTGCTCCCGTTACTTTAGTGTGGATTAGATTCTTTGGTCTCTCTATTGGAATCCATCCATTTTGTAGGACATAGGAGATTTGATTGTAGGTTTTTTAGAAAAGGGCCATGAAACTATTTTAAAATTTGCCACTGTCAGAGATAGAAGATTCTCTGATTCAGGCTAATAAGCTAGTTTGGAAGAAAAATGCTATTTCCAAGGAATAAAAGGATTTCCTCTAGCGCCTTATCCATCTTTGGTTTTTTTTAAAGGATAAGGTGGCACCTACTTGCTTGAATGTGGAACAGATACGCTTGACCCCTAATATTCATGGCTAAGGCCCAATCGTAGTAGATTTCATTGATGTCCTTGAAGAATTGCAACTAAATATGAAGGAAACCAAACCAGGGAAGAAAATAGATGGTTACTGTAGAGCCTATGATCTTGCCAGGGATGAAAAAAAAAAGAAGATTTCTACAAGAGATCTTCAGAAGATGAAATTTCTGAATTGGAGAACTGTCAGAAATTCCAGACTACCTCAGCTAAATCTTAGCTGTAGGCTAAATGAAGAAAGGATAGGTGAACAAAATTAGAAAGGATAGAGGAGGGTGCCCTTGAATCATTAGAGCAAGTACACAACACAGTCATCAGGCTGTTTTCATGGCAGAGGGGGAAGAATCCTTTTCTTCTGCATTGAAAGGCTTATCATGGAATTCTAAAGGCATTAATGTCCCTAATAAAAGAAGTCTTGGCACATCTTCATTCAGGAATTGAAGCTTTCTGTAGTAGAGATAGAAGAGCACTATCTTGGATGCATCAAGAGCTTTTGAAGAATTGTGCGCTATTGGGGGTTTTCACCACCGATTTTTGATGAGATCATGAAGTTGTAATTGAGTTAAGATCCAATAATTTGTTGAGCTTCTTTATCATGCATTTTTGCATGTATGGGTTTGCCTCATCTTTTCTGGGAGAGACAAATGTTTAGACTTGGGAGATTTCTTCTTTTTCTCAGTTTTGGTGACAAATTGAAGTCGCTTGCTGGTCCTTTGAGAAATTTTAGTGGAGATGTTGCTGAGAGTTTGGTCACAGGATGAGGTAGCTGGGCTTTAGGTGTGAGAGGGATGCTCCTTGACGACTAAAGAAAGTCAAGGCTGTAATATTGAGAAGCAAGGGTGAGTTGGAGGGGTCTATGACAACTTTCTTCTCTCTCTGGTAAGGGTAGAGCAGGGGGTGGAAGCAAGAGGGAATTTGGGGAGGGAGCGAGAGCTGGATGAGGGTTGGGGAAGGGGATTTGGAATGATTGACATCCACCCAAGCTCCCAAAGTTTCTATGGGTCAGACCTTGACATTGCTGATCAGCCTTTTGAAACATGTGATGCTGCTAAAACTAGACCACTTTTGCATCCTTCATCTAATTCTAAGGACGCCACTTTAGGTTGCAAGTAGGAGCTAGGGAGGGCTTCAGGGCGATTCTGCAGTCATGGATGAGATGTCGAACTTTGTGACAATGTCTGCAGTGGATTGAGAGAGATATCCAAGGTGATAGGGAGAGGCTTGGTGAGATTGATCTCAATTCAAGGCCTGACGTAGGAAGCCAACGATTTCCTTTTCATAGCCTTAACTGTATAATATGTAGACAAAGTTACTCGAGGAGTTTCTAATCAAATGGAGGCATACCTCTTTCCAAAGTTCTTTCTAGGAAAGTCTGCTTGTTATTAGCAGGTTTTTCATAGCAGCAGACCAAGGAGGAGACAGATAAAAAGGAAGCAGGGGTTTTTAACAAGGAGAATGTACAACCTTCTTTCACATTGAAGGAAAGGACTGAGCATAGGCTTTTGGAGGTTGGGTACTGGCTCTCTGCATGCCACTTTGTCATTTAGATCATCATCATTATGTCGCATGCCTCTCTGATCTTATGCTGTTATTTTCAGTTTTTTGCTAGAATCAGGCTTTTAAGTTTTATTTTTCTTTCCTAATTTCTTTTAATCTATTATGGATCATGGATGTAGAATTGTACTTCCATTTTGTTTAAGTGCTAAAGAAATTTGAAAACAATATTTCAGCTATTTTCTACTTTGTTATATTCTAGTTGTTTGTAATTGTGATTCATTATATTCATCATGTAATAATTTTTATGCTTCTATATACATGTTCTATGTTTTTATGGAAGTCTCCCATCTCTTGACTCTTTCCATCCCCTGAAATTCAGGGTACTAAAATTGTTTCTCGTCCCCTGCTGTCATCTCCATAACTTGGGATAACGCAAGCATCCATATAGCACAGAAGGAGTTTGAAATATCTTATGGCATTAAAGTTAGAGTCAAAGAAATCATGTGGTTGTGGGAAAACTGCATAAAAGGGTCACGATGCCACTTGAAAGTATTGAGAAACAACCAAACATGGTATCAAATGCATATTGAGAAGTTATCAAATGGTATTGAGAAGTTATGATTGGATGATTGATTAAGTTGGCCAATATATTACACCCCATTTAAAGTCCTAGGTTAAATTGCAGCATAAGCATGTATATAAAATCGGATTGACCTCCCCAGAAAATAGTTGACATCATTTGTTAATCATAACAGCACAATACATGCAGCATCGCAACAAAGCAAAGGATTATAATAACCCAGATATGCTCTTTTTGGGCCCAGCAATTTAGCATACAGGGTGGTGTCTTGGTCAGGAAGAGTTGTAGATCATTTTGGCTTGTTCTGGCAGATTGTATCATCTTTAGAACACAGATTTCTGACCATTTTCAGCTTACAACGGATCTGTTGTGAGCTGTCTCTAGTCCTCTCAAAATCTTCAATCAACCTCGGTCTCATGGTGCTCATTTGAGGGAGAGGAGATTGTGAATGCTTGTATACTGTTGAGATGTGCAAACACCAAACAGGTCTGCCTGATTTCAATTTATCTTTTAGACCTGAAAATTGATCTAATCCAGTGAGAGAAGTTCTGATGCAGAGGCTGTCTCCGCTTGTCACTACAAGTTTGATTGTCAAGCACAATAATAGAGTTATTTCGTCAAACACCGCAAATAAAATGTTCAAAGCAATATGCCTACTGTGTGCCACAGAAAGGTACACCTCAATAATGTGGAAATAATAAATATCCCATATGCATAGCAGTAACATATATTATTGGGACAAGAAAGCAACTGATGTAGTGATCAAGATAAAAAGGTTCACGGATCCCACTGTTGTTGATTAAGATGTCCACTGAACCACTGTGATTTTGAGATTCCAGATTTGGGCTAAATTTTGAACTGCATGTTTCAGCAAGAAGGATAAACATCAGAGTAAAGGACCGAAGGGGCCTGATCCCCAAGTGTTGAAAGAATCTAGTGAAATAGTAATAATTCTAACTTTCTAAGTATACTTGGAAGTTGGAAGTCAACACTTGGTAAATATGAAGACAAAAGTTCTTGACGCCAAAATGACAAGGTCACAAGTTTCTGCATAAGAGAGAGAATTATTAATGAAATGATAGTTATGTGAACTTGTAATTTTTGAAAGTCTTGAATTCTGAGTTACCCCATTGCTGTAGATAAACCTTTTGTGGTGATCTTGGATTAAGCTTTATGAACATATCCCTCAATGGGGGCAGCATCATGGATGGGGGCATTATGAGGAGTCTTTTAATGATACACATATAATGCAAGTGACTATGCAAAAAAGCGGTGTTAGAAATTAAAAGTGTCTTTCCTTCATCTGCCCAAAAAACTGGATTTTCTAGAATTGTTTAAGGTTAAACTGCCTTCCAACTTTCCAGGCAGTCACAAGTTCACAACAATCACTTCTCCAAAATGAAGGCACCACTTAAGCATGCTCTACAAGCAACAGTCAAATGAGAGATGCCAATTAAAATGAAAGTCATTCTGTTGATAAATTTGTCAAGTAGACATCAGTTACATGCAACACGCATTAGCTTTAATACGCACACAGGGAGTGCAGTAAGATTACTAGGGCACACACATTTGATTTGGCCTGGCTTTCTGTTTCTTTATGCATTATTTCTCTTCTAAGACTTTCTTCCTCGTCCAGATATGTTTCCATTGATAATCATCACCTGAGCCCAAGGCACATTTCAGGAGCTGGATCACCTAGCATTTGTTTGGGCTCTTTTTCCTTAAAATTATATATTGTGTCCTTTGTACTTATTCACATTTGGTCTGCTACATTTGTACTTATTGATTGGATTAATGTGATTTTATTCTATTTTTCTTTTTAATGTTTAGTTTTTTCAATTAAAAACATGCACCCGATAGATCACTCCAGGTGCAAAGTCCTTTGATTAAGGTACATCTTTGTTGCTTGTATAAATTGAACCTTTGCATCTCTTACATATCTTTTCTCTGTATGTTTGACTGACTAAATCCAAGAAATTGCTCTTGATTCTTTAGTTACTATCTCTTCTATGATCATCAACCTTTTTGGGTTCATGTATTGTATTGTGGGAGAGTATGTTTTACACATATTGCCATAGATGAATAAATTTTCGTTGTATACAGGAGTTAAAGGAAAATCTGCACCATCCATCATTTCTGTTTTCAAAACCATTTTTGGAAATTGAAACCACCTGGAAACATGTTTGAAACTGCCAGTAAATTTTTAGCAATGTTTTATGAAATGGAAACAGTAGCAGAAAGATTTCTTGCTGTTTTCAGCACACTTCCTTTCTAGCAACACATTTCATCACCTAAATTTTGTCGAAAACCGCTTTTTCAAATGCATTTGGATAATAATTTTATTGTGTCAAATGCTGGGAAATAGTTTCCTTGGTACTCGATATATTTTTGTTTCATAACATCTTCTGCATATGCACTTGTTCTCACTGTTGTCTTTCTCATATCTGAGTATATTACCCCATGGGACATTGAGCTCTAAGTATTTTAGATAATGTGTTTTCATTTTCACCCTTGGACTTTAACAGAACTTAATCTAATTATTTTTAATGGTTAGTAGTTGAGGGAGGGAGTTTGTGGACAGTAGTTATCACTCGTCAATTGTCAGCACCTTCCAACTGTTTACCCTATAATATATATACATTATTGTTCAATGATGCAATTGGAGATTGTTTTTTGTATATCTACATAACCCATTCTAAATACACTCCATGTAATCTTGTTCCGGAGGTAATGATACAAAGCATATTTGCATTGCAGTTTCATTTTTTACGTGTATTTATATAATAATTTTATTTGTAAATGTATTGTGTATGAAGTACATTGTCATTTTTCATCATTGTCTATGCTATTCTGAACCACAACTCAAGATTACAAAGATCCACTCTAATGAGGATATATCTTATTAATTCCTTACAAGTTTTCTTTCTGAAGATTGAGACCTTCTATGTGCTGACCCAGAGACAATTTCTTTTCTTTTCTATGGATTGAGGACATTGTGTTGGAAAGTAACTCAATGCAAAGGCTAATAAATGCATTTTGTGATTTAATATCAGCAAATCTGCAATGTTATTAATAATGAAGCGATCGGTCAATCCTGTAAAATTAAACAATGATTGGACCAGTTATTTTGTTGCTTTAAGTTTCTATCCATTAATAGACAGAATTATCTATAAGCGATTTTGGTTTCCCTTTGCATGCTTTCTCTTTGCAGGAAGAACTCTTGCTTGAGCACTTCAAAGATTTGATTCGATTTGTAAAGACAAGAGCTGGTATGCATATGATGTAAATCTGAATATTATGTCTAGTTTCAAATAACCAAAGAAACAATGTTTTTTAACAGATGTTAGTGGCAGGTGAAGAAGTAAGTTCCACTTCTGAAAGGTCTGTGACAATTGAGGAAGTTGAGCCTCTAGTTAAAGACTTTGCAAGCCGCTGGAAAGGAACCATTGAACTTATGCATAGAGATGTAATTACATCGTTCAGCAATTTTCTTTGTGGAATGGAGATCTTGAAAGCTGCACTAACACAATTGTTACTATACTACACCAGACTTTCAGATTGTATAAAGCGAATAGGAGGGAGCTCAGCTCTGAATAAAGAACTTGTGTCAATCTCCTCCATTATGTATGAAATAAAGAAGTATTCTAGAACATTTTGATCTGTCGAACAACATTCACATGACTTAACCCATGTCTCCTTTCTATTAATTCATGTCATTTCTTCTAACAATAATATTGCTAAATTTTTGAGTTACATGATCAAGTTTCTCAATTATTGAAGGAAATCTGCATTGATTAAACTGATTGCCTCAGATGAGCAATCTGTCCTTTTCCAGCATTAGAGTTTCATTGTAAGTTAAAAATTCTTTCATTTGCAAAATTTACTTGTCAAAAACTATATAGCATACATTATTGATAATTGTGCTATTCGTGCTTCACATCATGCGGTTCTATCAGAAGGGTTGATTTGCAAGATCCCTGGAATAAATGATGTTTAGGAACCTGTGAATTATTTAATTTCTGACCCTGGAAGAAGATGGAAGATCTGGGCATCAAATTTTTTCCATAGTTTTTGGTTGCCAAAAGTTCATCAGTTTGTCATTTTTGGATTTGAATTTCATCGACAGTTACGACAATGAAGGTCATGAGCCTCTTCAACTAAATGTGGCGGGATCTAGTGTTAATTATTTTGTAGGATCAATGTGCCCCCTTGTGGTATTTAAGAACACGAGGGGGTTAGATTGAATAGCCTGAGGCATTACATAGGGAATGTATCTTCAACAGAAGATGGAACCCTGGAATAAATGATGTTTAGGAACCTGTGAATTATTTAATTTCTGACCCTGGAAGAAGATGGAGGATCTGGGCATCAAATTTTTTCCATAGTTATTGGCTATTATAATCTAGATTTCCTTGTTGCCAAAAGCTCATCAGTTTTTCATTTTTTGATTTGAATTTCATCAACATTTATGACAATGAAGGTCATGAGCCTCTTCAACTAAATGTGGCAGGATCCAGTGTTAATTATTTTGTAGGATCAATGTTAGCTTGAATAGCCTGAGGCATTACATAGAGAATGTATCTTCAACAGAGGCATGAGAGAGTGAGAATGCAAACACAGTACACAAAGAGTGAGAGTGCAACACAGAAGGAAAGAATTCCAGGCATATTACACAACTTGTGTGGCTAGAGGAATTCCACTGTCATTTGAATGGAAATTCAAGTAGCATAGCACAAATTAAAATTTATTATGACTGCTAATTTATACAAATATAATTCTGTAGTTAATTATAGATCATTGGTATCAGGCCACCAAGATTCTCGAGGCTTATAAGAGTTTTTGACTAGGTTGCACGGAGACTGGTACTGGTACTGGTACGGGAGACTGGTACCGGTACTGGTACGCCTATTTTTGAAAAATAGGAGACGGGGGTATTTGGAGACGCCATTTTTTTTTAATATAATTTAATAATTTTAAAAATATATTAATATGCTAACATTAAAATTGAAAATATCATGAAATTGAACTTTCAAAACAACAGAACTAGTAAAGTTTAACATTAACTTTGAAGTTTAAACACACAAATGTCAAAGAGTTCATACTACATATCGATATTACATATTGAAATTCAAAAATGTCGATAGCCTAGTAGGCTGATATGCATATAGAAAACAAAAATCAGAAATCTCTGTCATCATTCTATGTCACATTGTCATCCATCTCTAGGTCCTCAGCTATGATGCTCTCCAAATACTCATCACTCTCAAGCTCAGGTTCCTCTGATGGTAGTAGAATTGGGGGTAAATCATTGAGGCCATCTGCTTCAACCGTTTCATCAACCAAGGCTGCAGCTTCTCCATCAGCTGAAATTTGGTCCCATTTTGCTGAAGGACCCTCCTTGTACCTAGGTTCTACATGAGAGAGAAGGCGAAGTGAGCTATGAATGTACACTAGGTTCTCCGCTTTCTTTGACCCTAACCGGTTCCTTTTTTGTGAATGAATAAAACCATAAGTAATCCAATTCCTCTCACAAGATGAAGAGCTGGCTACTTGTGAGAGCAATCTTATTGCAAATGATTGCAATTCAGGGGTTTCACCTCCATGGTTCCACCACCACTCTACAGGGTCTTTCTTTGCATGCATATCATATATGGCTTCTATGGAAGAAAAGTCACCATGCCCACGTGAAAACTTATTCCATTGAGTCCTCATAATTGAAGCATCCTCACCTCGCCCATAAATCCCTTCATTACCTCTCTATCCTCATATGGAGCCCTCTTATTGGTTGCTTGTAGATCATACCATTTAGGATTCAAGGCATAGGTAGATCAAATTCGAACAGGTTCGTGTGTGTGTGTGTGTGAATGTGTGTCAGTGTCAAACAAACAGCCCAGACCTTGCAGAAACATTATTGCAGCCCAGACCTTGCAGAAAACTATTACAGCAGCCACAAACAAACAAACATTGCAGAAAACTATTGCAGCCACAAACAAACAAACATTGCAGAAAACTATTGCAGCCACAAACAAACAAAAATTGCAGCCACAAACAAACAAATGATTCCGTGTGTGGAGCTACAACAGTTCAAAAACTTATGCCGTGTGTGGAGAGATCCAAAACAATTGCAGCCACAAACAAATTATTCCATGTGTTGTGGGGTTCGAAATCAATTGTTCCAAAACTTTTCTGCTGCTGTTTTTGCTACCGAAAACCAGAAAATGAAAACAGACCAGAAAAATGCCAAACAAAATAATGAAAAAACGAAATGCTTACCTGCTTATGGTGTCGTGTGCCTGTCAAATGCTCTCAGTGTGCCCGTCGCGTTTAGGTTTTATGTGGAGGCGGAAAAGAAAACTATCAAAAAACTTATTGAAAAGTCCCGTCTTTTATGCCCACGATCGGGAGACGTGCGGGAGACGGCTAGGGTACCTTCCCTGGCGTCTCCTATTGCGAGGGACGTCTCCATGCAGCTTCGGGTTCTCGGAGGCGCTTCCCCGACCTGGAGATGCGTCCCAGGGGTCAGGAGACGCGTCTTCCTGCAACACTGGTTTTTGATGACATATAGGAGATTTGTGTATAACCATATTTCTAGATCTTTGACAAGATGTTGCAGAAATTGTTGGTTGCAAGGTTCAACCGTGACAAAGCCACTAAAGAAGTAGCCCGAGGACCTCCAAGTATCCCATGAGCAGGTGCTGCTAGAGAATAGAATTCTTTGGGATGAAGTGCATCGCGTGGAAGAAAGATTTAAGAAGTTGCTAGCTAGCAGGGAGAACCAAGGATAATTCTCAAGGGAATCCTTGAGCAATTGCTGTCATGTCCCCTTTTTTGGGTGAAGATAATTAGGAGCACCTTAGACTATTAATTTATTTTCCGTAGGCTAAAAGGTATGATGAGGGAAATATTTTAAAAAGAATGACTTAGTTGGCCTAGTCACTTATGTTACACCTTTATAAAGGGACGACTTAAAAGTTATTATTAAAAGAGAGTCAATAAAGTGTCGCTAGGAAAAATGACCAAATGTTATATTAAAAAGGGTATTTTGTAGACACTTCCAAAATATAAAGTGAGAAAATGAATTTAAAATTAAAAAGAGGGTTATATAAGGAGGAGCTAGCCAGAGAAAAAAACATCAATTGTCTTGTTATCAAAACCCCTTTCTCGAAGATTGAGCCTTGTGTTCATCTTTTTTGCTTGAGGACGAAAACCCTCTTGGTGTTGGGATTTGAAGGACACAAACCTTCTAGATTTCATTATGGATTGGAAGACGAAAACCTTTTGATTCATTGGAGTAATTCCATTCAAGGATTACCTTAGAGTTGAAAGACCAAAGTTTATTTTCCGTTTCAATTGGTTGAAAAGAATTTTGGAGATTTTCAGTTTGCTGTAGTATCGCTGCTATAGTTATTCCATACTGCTGCTATAGTATTTTTGTACCGTCACTACAGTACTCCGTACTGCTGCTATAGTGCCACATTACAGTTTCAAAGGTTTATTTGAAGATTTTGAGGAGTATATTGAAGATTTTTGTATCTATTTCAGATTCTTATATATTGAAGAATTCCAGTTACTGTGAAGGGTTTCACTATAATCATTTTTTGCTATGAAGAGTTTCAATATTGTTTCCAAATTTATATGAAGGGTTTCAGATTTCTTTGTTGTAATCATTATAAAATCTGGTAGTAGTACCCTTTATTTATGTAGGGTTTTAACATTAGTTAGCTGCAGATAATATTGCATTATCCAGTTGTACCCTACAATCTTGTTGTACAGTATTCAAGACTGTTGTGAACCTATTGCACCCTTAGAGGAATCACAGCTTCGCTTCCAGCCAACCATACTGGCTCTGTACAGCTTCGTGGGTCTGCATGAGATCTTGGTGCACAGTTAATCATCCTTAAGTGGGGTCGTTGAGTAGTTTTAAGTTTGCTATACCCTAACAACAGAGGCATTTAGTACTACAATAGCCGTACAGGGGTTCCAAGACAACCATACTATCCTTCCTCATAGTTGCTGTACAATCTGATTTGGCTGCAACACTAATTTTGCTTGCAGTACTTCATACAGGTTACAGTATCATTCAAATATTGAGTATTTTCTGTTATCATGGTTGTCATACAAATTTGAAGATGTTGCAGCATCCCTTTTGGTAATCATTAATAATTTCTAACTCGTCTTTGGCTGCAATACAAAAGTTTTTGAATATTATTTCTGTGAAGTGGTTTCTACAGAATATCATTTAGAAATCATATGTTACAATGTCAATAAGCTATCATTTTAGTTATGAAACTCAATGCGGTTCTCCACCATAATATATTGTGATTTTGTAATGGATATATAGATTTTGACAGTGAAACTTGGAAGGCTTTGTCGCCAGGTCTAACATTAATTCCAGATTGCATTATTGGTTATGTGCATGCCACCAATAAATTGAAGTGATTTAATATTGACCATATTCTAGTAATTGTGTGCTCTCACTCTGCCCTTTCTGAGATCTCAGTGATTAGAGAAAGTGCTAGAATTCATGCATTGATATTGAAAAATTGTCAAGTTGTCAAGTTATCAAAATATCCAGTTTGGGACATTATAGTTGCAACTAGAGTTGATGGTAAAAGATGAATTATTGTCAAAGCTCCATCATGATGGAGAAGAGGAGAGAGGAGTCTACAAAGGAAAGTGGACCGATCTCTACTTTAGGAGAACAAATAGTGAATGATATATGCAAAGAGGGCACCAAGAGCATGTTTTCTTTCAAGATTTTAAATTTGGTTAATCCATTGATAAGTTTGAAAAGTATACTGGTCATGAGTATAGGCTCCAAGATACCAACATAGATGGCTATGATTGAAGGGGATTTGGAAGGGAAGGTTAAAGAATACTCAAATCCATCATGGTTGAGGAAAGACCTCAATATGAGGGCCTTGAATATAGAGGCATGGAGATTAGTGAATGCTCAAAGGAGTTTGCACCATCTACAAACTAAGGATAGTCCAAGGAAGGTAAAAAAACCTCTTTTAACATTTTTTTTTGTGAAGCCTCGACATGACTGTAGGTTGTCCAAAACACAAGCAACCATTAAAGCTAGTGGATGAGAGCAAAGCTCATACCTCAAGAGGACAAAGAGGAACCTTCAAAGATTATAAAACTTCAAATAAGGGAGAAGAAAAAAAGCAAAGAAATGGGGAGATTACACACCACAATTTTCACCATTAGTTAGGCCTAGGAAGGAGGCAAGCTAGCATGTGTGAAATCAAAGAAGGTATGGCAAGGTAAGAAGTCCATCTTTTGTTTCAATTACAATAAGGACATGTTGCACAAGAATGTAGGTACCTTGTTCCTCATATTACTTGCTTGAGAAGTAACCATTGTAGGATAACGTGCAAGACAATCACCATAAGGGAGTCTAAGTTCCATAGCAAGGATGAGAAGATAAGAAGACACTAACCAAGACATAAGGAAGAGGAAGGGCATGACACACTCAAATGAGGTAAGAAGTTGATTGATTTGAGTATGTGCAAACTCTATAACTATCGTTCTCATTGCAAGATTGAAGGGCATTGGGACGACAAGTGTTGGAGACTCTATCTAGAGCTTCAACCAAAACATGGCAAAGGCAACAATGAGAATACCAATAGGAAAAGAAGAGGAGAAGCTTACCAAAACACTAGGACCAAGGAGAAAATATCTCCCACATAAATCTTCACCACCATTGAATGGTAAGGGGTTGTCATTTGATTCTTGGATGGAGTGTTTACTTGATTTGCAAAAGAGAAAAAGGTGAGATGTTTTCATTTGTATGGGCATGTGACTTGCACTCCAAACATTCTCTTGAATCAAGTATGTTCAAGATATAACTCCACTTGTAGAGCAAGAAAAATTATTCACTCATGAGTGAGCATAAAGAGCATGCCCACTTAGAAGCCAAGGAGGGAGAGAAAGGAAAAGTGAGGTAATTTCAGCCTTCACATTTCTTTCATTGATTATTGGCACTTACATCTGCTTGTGTCTAGAAGGACGGGTCAGTGGGATTGCTTGATTGTACGATGACACACAACTTCTAGCAAAAACCAATAAAACTAGTAGGATGGGTAGAAGTATTGACATTTTTCAATGTTGTTGTTTACTGCCTAATTGGCTAAGATTGAATCACATAAAGTAAACAAGATACTTATACAGAAAACATGGAAGCTTCATAACAATTTCCTATCAAATGCTCATAAGAGGATATCATTATATTTCCACATTAACACACTTACAAAATGTATACATGAATGTCTTACATCCATAATGCAGTCTCGAATACAACAACATGACTAACATATAAAGGGTGGCCAACAGTTGTTGTAAACTGCCAACAGTCGCCAACTACTTACAACTGTTGGGAGGATAATTAACCTCACCGACCAAACAAAAAGTAACTAATTACAACTAGCTATATTTCATGCTTACATCATACCCTCCCAAAAATTTTAGTCGTCTTCCAGACGACTAGGACTAACAAAACCCAAAAGAGAAAACTCAGAATAAAACTCTATTGAGAAGCAGGGGGAGGGGATGTTCCTAGTGGTGTATACATTGAAGGAGTAGACGTGTGTCGCTGTGAGACCAACTGCCGCAGTCAATAGACCTCATTTGTGCATTGCCTAAGATGATGTGTTGTTGTAAGCTCCCTCTCCCGAGTCACCCTGACCATGTGTACGACCTCCTCTAACTACTTCTTAGTCTTCTCATGGGCACTAAGGAGGTCCGCTAATTCCTGTTTGATTTTTTCGTGAGTGCTAACGAGGTCAACCATCTCCTTTTTGGTCGTCTCATGAGTATGCAGGAGGTCACTCATTTCCTTCTCTTTTGCTGCTAGCTCCTTAGCCTTGTCTTCCAAGGCAGATTCCCGTGCTATTACCTTGTGCTTCTTTAATTCAATCAATTTATCTTGCTGAGCCAGCTGCTGCTAATATTGAATGGTTTGCTCATCCATAGCCTCTCTAAGTTTTTTAGATATTTGAGCAGCTTCCTCAAGCTTTGCCATCACTGTGGCATTTTTTTTCGAGCTTAATCTCTCGTACATAAAATAGTGCTTGAAAGTGCTCCTCAATGGTGTATAATGCATCTAGTACACGACCATCCCTGCCTCCAAAGGAAGGGACAATCATATCCAGTTGTCAGGCAACTTTCATCTCCAGGGTGAATGTGTTTGGCCACCCTTTAGACATGAAAATGTGTGCAAATTCTGTGGCAATTCTCCATATCAAACTTTTCAATCCTCCAAGCCTCTTGGAGAACTAAGGGAGAGTGCACCATATCTAGTCCTCGAGCAATATCAACAACCTCATCGATAATAGCTCCTATCAGTTGGAGATCTTGCACATGTCAAGACTGTCCCAAGTGGATCCCCTCGATCAGGTTTGAATAATTGTATATTCACCTCATGTGGACTACCAAGTCTCAGATGTGATGATGAAGCCTCTGCTGCTACGGGATCAACTATAGGTGCATGCTCGACTGAAGGGCCTCCTAGCTCTAATTGTGGTATATCTACTCCTTGCACCTGAGTAGTCGATGGTGGAATGATGACGATTGGCTCACTCTCCGGTTGTGCTGGTTCCTGAGGGCTCAAGGGAGGAAAATTTGTAATCCTGATGGGGGCTCCCAACAACTGTAACCAACTGTCCACCTATGCAAAATTTTTCGGTGACCACCCAAAAATAGCTGGAGTGATTTCCTCAATAGGAAGAGGTACTGGATCATCACTCAATGAGACCCTAATCTCACCGCATGGCACTGGAATAACACTCGATTGAATTGGGACATCATTCGGTCATGTAATCTCACCCGGTGGCTGCACTAAAATATCAACCATCGAAGGAAGAGTGGCTAAGGTCGATGAGGTGACCTCAATGCAATCCTCTTCCTCCCCTGATGTCTCTGCATTAAGTGAATCCTCCGAGGATGACTTTACTGCTAGCTCTTTCCTCTTTCTACTGGCTGACTTGGGCTCTTCCCCTTTCCCAAGCTGCATGGGAGCCTGTATATTTGTCCATTTGAAAATGGTGGGCCAAGAAGAATCATACTCCTCGTCTGGTTGGAACGGGCCTCCTGCCAGTGAGGGTACTTGCATGTGAATGGCATTCAGGAGAAGAGCTATAGCATGCTATGTCATATAGAAAGATGTGTGTCATCTTCATAAATTCATGTATTCTTCCTGACAATACCATCGCCCAGTTATAACAGTTCCCTCACTCAGACCTACCATGTAGTCGGTCATCTAGAGTGGAATGTCGGAGGAGCAGGTGGCTCTCGACAACCTGGCTCGAATGACATCCATTAGGCACCTCCATTCATCATTTGCTAACTGGTCGCAACGTAACCCTCGGTTACCTATAACCTGTAGATTCACTCTCTACTTGTCACTAAGATCAACCCTACATATTTTCTGAAGTGTGGCCTCTCTGACGTGGTGAGATTTTCTGTTTGGATACCAAGAACCCATGGCGCCAGGTACTGAGAACCCGTTCAAAATCCTCTGGCCTGAAGGTGATTTTGACTGATGTATTCATATATTTGATAATTGTTTGATGGAAGCGTATGTTATAGTTTGCAACCATGCTTTTCAAGAAAATTTCAAAGTCCCAAAAATTAAAATAGGGTACCTAAATCACCTTATCTACTCATGTCTTTTGGAGAGTTACTTTGAGCGGATGGTCGATTGAGTGGTTCTGTAACATGCACTGTCTCTGCTAGGTTTTTTGTATCAATTATTTTTTTTTGTGTTTTCTGATTGTTGTTGTTTAAGGTTTCATGTGCATGTTTTGCATGTAAGATTTTTTGCATTGAACATATGAAATATAAAGCATATAAACAAAACCCTAAAAAAACAACAACATATATCAACAAAATATCGAATACCCAGATTATATTATTGCACAATATGAATTATGAGTACAAACCCATAAGCTAGATTACAACTTGGTATTTGTGTTGTGCCCAGGCCAACAATATGAGCACACAAAACACCTCCTAATCTTCACCTATGAAGAGATTCTCGAATGAAATGTATAGCAGCAACAAATAAGACTTGAGGTGACCAAGATGAACAAGATAGAAGCTTGGAATGAAGGTTTTATCAACTCCCAAGACACCCACGTCCTCCTTGAGGCTGTACAGCCAAACTAGGGTCATAAATCAACATGTATCTCACTCTAAACAGTTTCCATTTTCTCTATTTTGTTCTAAATGACTATGCAACAGCTAGGCGACCAAGCTAGGGCAGAGGAAACAATGAAAATTGTCCCAAAACTTCACCAAAATCCTTCCTAAACAATACGGCCTATCCCAATAGCGGTATGACCATCATAAGGGACTGAGAACTACTCCAAAACCTCCTCAAAATCGCCGCACTCTGCTATTAAATGCTTCTCTGATGTTGCTCATAAAAACTAATAAGGATATATCTCTATTCTCTTCGAAAACTCTATCAAATTTTATCCAACTGAAGCCCAAATGAAGCTCCTGATGTGAAGCCTCCAATAATCCTTCCTAGTGTGGTCTTTTACACACGAAGAAGGTGTCCTTGCAAAGGTTTTCGTCTCAGCAAGTCAATCTCCAAACCCTTGTAGCCAAACTCCACGCAATGCACGAGAATATCAAAACCAAAGAGAGAATGAATAATCCAAGCATATGTAAATGAGCTTCATCTCGTTCTTTTATTTTCCTTTTCTCCAATGCCCAAGAAGTGAATATTTTATTATTTCATTTTTAATGACTTATGTCCCCAAGTCTCCATATGGCCGCCCAACTCTTAGGTGAACAACTTTAAATTGTGACTTAACATTGTAACATAAAGTCACTTCATAAAGTAAGTCACTTTACCCCTTAAAATTGTTATAAGTTAAATATTTAATTAACTTATATTTCATCAATTAATGCTTCGGGTATATTGAAACCATGAATCTTGTGCAACGGTCCTCTGCATATGCCTTGCTATAAATAGCAAGTTGCTCCAACATGACTTACTATAAATAGTAAGTCTCCAATTTGACCACCTTAACCACTTTTATTAGCCTACGAGAGTCTGGTGATAGGCTAATCTCCATCATCTATCTGACTGGGCTAAATGGGGGACATTACAGTCCGCCCTCCCCAAGATTGCTTGTCCTCAAGCAATCTCAGCTCAGGATGCTGAAGTATTTGCTCACTCTCCCATGTTGCATCCTCAACTAGCAAGTTCTTCCATTTCACCAGGTATTCCCTGATGATTCGTCTCCTCAAATTCCTCTCCCGTGTATCTATGATAGCCTCTGGAACCAAAATTAGCTTCCCCTCATCCAATGGTGGAAGCTCAACTGAAGGAATCACATTGTGGCCAAGTGCCTTCTTTAGCCTGGAAACATGAAATACATTATGCGCTCGAATATCAATGGGTAGCTCAAGCTCATAAGCCACTTCTCCCACTCTTCCATCAACTCTGAACGAACCATAGAACTTGGGTTTTAATTTCTCTGCTCCACTCTTTTTTAGAGTGGACTGCCTATAGGGTTGGAGCCTCAAGTACACCATGTCTCCAACCTCAAAGCTCCTCTCTACTTGGTGCTGATCAACATAGAGCTTTTGCTGATTTTGTGCCTGCTGCATGCACTCCTTGAGCTCTTTCATTATATCTTGGCTCTCCTGCAATAGATCTTTTGCCTTTGACACTCGACTATCACCAAATAGTAAATCTGTAAAGCATCGAGCATCATACCCATACAAAGCCCTGAATGGAGTCATCTTAATCAACATGTGATAGGTCGTATTGTAACAGTACTCCCCCAGGTGCAACCATCTGATCCATGCCTTCTGCTGCCCTGAAACATAATTTCGAAGATACCTTCCACCCATTTGTTCACTATCTTTGTTTGGCCATCAGTTTGTGGGTGGTAACTAGTGCTAGGAGTTAGCTCATTGCCACACAACTTGAACAACTCTTGCCAAAACAAACTTAGGAACTTGCTGTCCCTGTCACTCACTATCCTCTTGGGTATCCCGTGGAGTCTGAATATCTCTCAAAAAATAAATCAACCACCTGTACAACTGTGTATGTCGCTAAAATGGCGAAGAAATGTGCAAATTTGGTCAGTCTGTCGACCACCACATGTATACAATCCTTCCCCTGAACGTTAGGCAACCCTGTGATAAAATCCATGGAGATGTATTCCCATTTTTTATTAGGAATAGACAGTGGTTGTAACAAACCTGCTGGATAAGTATGTTCATTCTTGTTTTGTTGACACATGGGACATTCACGAACATACTTGAGGACTTCATTCTTAAGTCATTTCCATGTGAATCTCTCCCGAATCTGCCTATATGTTTTGAAAAACCCGGGATGGCCAGCCATTGGCACATTATGGAAAGTCCTTAGAACCTTATTCTTAAACTGGGAGTTAAGCACTAAAAATATTCTGTCCTTATATATAATTAAATCGTTCACCACAATGTATCTGTCATCCTGTATAGTACCCTCAATGACTCCTGTTGCCCAAGAGTCCTTAGCATATTCTGCTGAAATTGTCTCCCTCCAATCAACAGATATCTCTCCAAACAAACACAAGTGGGGTTGTCTAGACAATAAATTTGCAACCACATTCCTCTTACCCTTGACATATTCGATGTCAAAATCATAGCCCTGGAGCCTACTGACCCACTTCTGATGTCTGTTGTTCAAGTCCTTCTGGTTCATGAAGTATTTGATGCTATTATGATATGTTTTTATTATAACTTCCCTCCAACCAGATATGGCCTGAACTTGGCCAATGCATGCATAATAGCCAACATCTCTCGGTCATATACTGAGTAACTCTTCTCCACACCCCTAAGCTTTCTACTCTCAAATGCAATATGGTGTTTCTCTTGCATTTAAACTGCCCCTATCCCCTCTCCTAAAGCATCACACTCTAACTCAAAAGGTTTAGAGAAATCAGGGATTGCCGGCACAGGGTAGGTAGACATCAAGTGCTTGAAATGGTCAAAACACTGTTGAACTGTATTGGTCCACACAAAGGCTCCCTTCTTAGTCAAATCTATCAATGGTGCAACTGTCTATGGGAAGCCTTTAACAAACCTCATGTCAAAACCACACAACCTGAAAAACCCCTTAAGTTGAGTGAGATTTGTTGGTGGAGGCCAATCGACTATTGCCTTAATTTTTTTTGAATCAACTCTGACACCTTCTGCACTAATGATGTGACCCAGATATAGAAGTTTTGTCATGCCAAAGTCACACTTGGACTCTTTGGCATAGAAGAACTCACTCTCAAGGATGCTCAGAACCTCCTCCAAATGTCTCATATGTTCCTCCCAACTCTTGCTGAAGATCAATATGTCATCAAAGAAAATTAACACAAACTTCCTTAGCTACTGTCTAAAAATCTTATTCATGCAATTTTGGAAGGTAGCAGGGGCATTAGTCAATCCAAATGGCATCACTAAGAACTCGAAGTGGCCATCGTGACATCTGAAGGTTGTTTTTTCTATGTCTTCTTCCCTCATTCGTATCTGATGGTATCCTGACCATAGATCTATCTTGGAAAAATAACAAGCCCCATACAGTTCGTTTATCCACTCATCTATGTGGGGGATCGAATACCCATTCTTAATTGTCTTTTTATTTAAGGCCCTGTATCGATACACATCCTGATGGTCCTGTCTTTCTTTTTGACTAACACAACTGTTGAAGCAAAGGGACTCTTGTTGGGTCGGATGTGTCCCATCTCTAACAGCTCCTTAATTGTTTTTTCTATCTCATCATTGAGTCTTTTAGGATGACGATAGGGTGTAATCATCACAGGCTTAGTCCCATCCTCGAGTTCGATCATATGCTCAATACCTCTATCAGGTGGCACTCTTAGAGGTATGTTTCCAAACACTTTGTTGTGCTTGGTCAACAACTTCTCTATGTCTGGATGATAGCCGTTTTTTGGCTGCTATGGAGACTCTGGCATGATAAGACATTCTACTGCCCATTCTACATGGTTATGATGCAACATTCTCTCCATCCTTTTGAGAGAGACTACTCGTGGTCCACCATCTGATAATCCCCTGAGAACTATTTTCTTTCCATTGGACTCAAACTTTATTTTCATTTTATTCAGATTCATAGTGAACTCACCAAGTTGTATCATTCAATGCATGCCCAAAACTACATTTGTGTCTCCAATGCCAACCACATAGAAGTCATCCTTAAGCTCGTAATCTCCCATCTGTATGGTCAACCTAGAAATCTTTCTGGTGCAAGTGAGTTTGAAGCCGTTAGCTACCATTACCTTGAAGCCTTCAAACTCTTCCACCTTAAGTCCCCGTCGAGCCACCAACCCCTCATCAATGAAATTGTGTGTAGCACCTGTGTCTATCAGGGTGATGATGCATTGACCTCCAAGGACTCCTCTCACTCCAAAGGAATTAACTTTCTGAAAGCTAGAAAGTTGTACCAATGTTCTATCACTATCACTGCTATGCTGTGAGGCACTCTCATCTCCACTATTCTCCTTATCTGATGGTTGATCTGATGCCTCCGACTGTGACTCCTCCGCTGAATAGTACTCAATTAACTTTGCTTTTGCCTTATTAGCACATCTGTGTGTAGGATCCCAAGGCTCCTTACAGTGAAAGCAAATTTTCTTCCGTTGGTACTCATTCAACTGGTCATCATTTAACCTGTTTGTTTTCTCTTTTGACTAGCTAGTGTCTTTATGAAAAGGCTTCCTATCCTTCTCCTTGTCCCTCCTATATTGGAATCCCTTTGACTGAAATTTATTCCTCCATATAGAAGACTCCATGTCACGGGCCTTTTTCATGGCCTCCTGTAGTGATGATGGGTCTAAACCCTTAACCCAACCATGTAAAGGATCTGACTGTCCATCTATGAATAATATCACCAACTTGCACTCTGACCTATCCGGGACCATAATAGATAGGTCCTGAAACTTTGAGATGTAGGAATCCATTGAGCCCACCTGTCTGAGTTGAGCCAACTCCTTAAACTACAACTTTGGATCCTTCTTATCAAATCTATCTATCAGTCAGTGAATTCGACATAAGAAGTGATCTAGTCGTGGCCCAAGGTTACCTTACCATTACTCCATCATTTATGAGTGCTGCCCTCTAAATGTAATGTTGCATATGTGATAGCATCATCTTTGGGCATGGGGCTAATCTGTAAGTAGCTGTCCAACTTCTGGACCCACGCTCTAGTAGTGGTTTTTCCAGAACCATCAAAATAGGGCAAAGTCATTTTGCTGACTTTCTTCTGGAGCTCTTGATTCTGCTTTCTATTTCCCCTGCGGGGTCTGTGTTTCATCTTGAGATCAGAGTACTCTCCAAAAGTCATCTCAACTCTAAATTCTTCACTAGATGCCCGCCAATCTCTCTGGATCTCATCCTGAAACTCAAGCTATGTAGCCTCTTGTTCAGGAACATTGTTCCTAGGTACAAATACAGGTATGCTAGGCCTATCATCTGCTGTTAACTGGGAAGCTCTCCTGTTAGTGACTGACGCTTCACCCTTATCATCTCTATCTCTGTGCCTATCTCCATTGTGCGTGTCACCAATGTGCGTGTCACCTCCATTATTAGCTCTGTTCCTGTCCCTAGAGTTATTCCTGTTCCTTCCATTGTTGTTATTGTCCCTGTTGTTCCTGGCATCACGAGGTATCAACTGGGTAAGAATCTAAGCTAATTCTGTCTATGATTCTCGCATTGTCTCATTCATCCAAGTAAAACTCCTCTCTATATCCATTTGATCCCTAGCCAACGAGTTCAAAATATCTCTCAAGCTAGGTTCTTCATGATCTCTGTCACCCATGTTTTCTGTGATGGGTTCCTCTTTGCTGTAAATCACTACCGGTTGTTCCCCTGCGGCTATCACCTCTATATCTATATCAAAAGGATCTATCTGTGGGACTTGTATATCAGTTCGTGATATGTTCCTTCTGAGATAATATCTGTGTTCTTGGTTGCATGTCTCATCTTTTCATCTGCATGTTCAGTCTAACCACACAGGATGACAAGATACTACTGCTCTGATACCACTGTAACATACACTGTCTCTGCTAGGTTTTCTATATCAATTTTTTTTGTACTTTCTAACTGCTGTTGTTTAAGGTTTCATGTGCATGTTTTGCATGTAGGGTTTTTTGCATTGAACATATGAAATATAAAGCATATAAACAAAACCTAGAAAAACTGTAAGATATATCAATAAAATATCAAATACCCAGATTATATTATTGCATAATATGAATTATGAGTACATACCCATATGCTATATTACAATTTGGTATTTGTGTTGTGTCCAGGCTAGCAATATGAGCACACAGAACACCCCCTAATCTTCACCTATTAAGAGATTCTCGAATGAAATGTATAGTAGCAACAAATAAGACTTGAGGCGACCAAGATAAACAAGATAGAAGCCTGGAATCAAGGTTTTATCAACTCCCAAGACACCCACATCCTCCTTGAGGTTGTACGGCTAGGCTGGGGTCATAAATCAACATGTATCTCACTCTAAACAGCTTCCATTTTCTCTGTTCTATGCTAAATGACTATGCATCAACTAGGCGACCAAGCTAGGGTAGAGGAAACAATGAAAATTATCCCAAAACTTCACAAAATCCTTCCTAAACAGTACGACCTGTCCCAATAGGGGTACGACCAACATAAGGGACTGAAAACTACTCCAAAACCTCAAAATCATTGCACTCTACTATTAAATGCTTCTTTGATGATGCTCATAAAAAATGATAAGGATATATCTCTATTCTCTTGGAAATCTCTTTCAAATTATATCCAGCTGAAGCCCAAATGAAGCTCCTGATGTGAAGCCTCCAATAATCCTTCTGTTAGAATCAAGATAGACAATTGATGGGGGGGTGAATCAGCTGTCTCAACTTTCTTCCTTTCAATCACTTAAATCCTTCTTATAATTTAGCAACATAATAATAAATCAGTCATGGAAACTTAATGCAACAATTCAAGAGCAGAAACACATTAACACATATGACGCCAAGATTTTAACGTGGAAAACCTAGTTAAGGGAAAAACCACGGGGTGACTAACTCAAGATTGTATTCTCTGTTAAAAGAATAAGAAGAACAAATAGCACATGCCAATTAGGGCTCACTACCTGAGCACACTGCTCACAAGAGGCCCACTGCCTATAGGAGACACACTATCTACAAAATAATAAATATTACATACTTGAACTGAAGAATAGCATCTTCACCATGCTTGAGTTAGTTCCATTTAAGCCCAATACTTCTGCTCTAATTTTCGCTCTGCTCCTCTCTACCACACACTCATCTCCACAAGATACATTTGAAATGACTTCACAACTCCTTATTTATACAAGGCATTTGACTTTGGGATAATCATCCAAGTTAGCATACATTACAGAGCAAATATATAAATACAACATGACTAATTACAAAAAGTCTTCACGCGGATCAACAAATGTCGGCTACACAGATCTGATACTTCAATCTTCCTTTAGGAACACGCCATTCTTCACAGATCATCTTCAAGATCATCCATAAGGTGTTTAACTCATCCGGTCGGCCAAACTTAGGAAGAACATCATCATCTGGAAGTAATCCTTCAGTTACGAGGTCAATCTTCAATGCGGACCACCAACATGAACTGGACACAATCCAAAGACCTCAAGAAGCTTGCTTGAATCACTAAGAATATCCACAGTACTTCTTACTAAAATCTTTCTCTCCTTCATCCAAAACCTCAAGAACACAGTCTATCATCACTGTCATATTGGAATAGATGCTTGCAGACCTTTAGACCACGAACCAATTGAGTTGTCAATTCACATTGATTTCCTAGACATTCCACCAAATCTGCAGAACAAGATATTGTATTTCCGGATCTCACCAGAGCTATCTGTGTCACTCTGTCACCTCTGAACATCTACCATAACTGGTTTTACTCAAGTGGCCATAACTTCTTCAAATCTTCGTGCGGACCTCTCAAATATTTACTGGATCATCTTAAGACACATATTTACAAACCTTTTGAAGCGCATCCTCTGATCTTCATCTTAGCTGGGATCTTCACCTTACTGTCTTCATTGTTCTTCTCTATTCCTGACAGGACTAATTTTCTCAATATCCTCAGCATACAACTCATCCAATCCTTATCATCAATGCAAGAAGAGTATGTTGACATCAATGACAACACCGGTTAGGCCCATACTTGCAACAATCTCCCCCTTTGTTATTGATGGCAACATATGATGTGAAAAACTGTTTTGACCATCAAGACAAGAACTTTTCTTCACTGACTGACATAACTCCCCCTAACAACAACAACCATTCACGTGTCTTCTCTTTCTTTACTGCTCCCCCTTTGATCAATAACTACTTTTATTTTTCACATGTCTTCTCTCCCCCTTTGACATCAATGGCAAAGGGCACATACTTGCATCAATAACCCCTAACTTCAAAATCATACCAACTGCTCCCCTGAGTAGCAGCTTCCCATCATCAATCCGGACCACAAGATATGACTGTGAGATCCACTGGACTAATGCACTTCAGTGCACCTTAATTCATAACCGGAGGGGTAATAACCCCTAACTTCTCCCTGAGATACTCAAAAGAGTCCTTAGGTAGAGGTTTAGTAAAAATATTTGCAATATGATCCTTGGAAGGCACAAACTCCAATCTGACTTCATTTTTGTTCACTTGCTCTCTTAAAAAGTGAAACTTGATAGATATATGTTTTGTCTTTGAATGCAACACCGGAGTTTTTGATATGCTTATTGCACTTGAATTATCACAGAAGATTGTGATAGGTTCCTCATACTCCACTCTAATTTCTCTTAACATTTGCTTCATCCACAATACTTGAGTGCAACTACCTGCTGCTGCAATATATTCTGCTTCTGCAGTGGACAGAAATATTGCCTCTTATTTTTTGCTCAGCCAAGAAACTGATCTTTTCCCTAGAAAGAATGCTCCACCACTGGTACTCTTCCAGTCATCCACATCTCCTGCCCAATCCACATCTGTATATGCATGAAGTGAAAAATCGTGATCTCTAGGATACCATAAACCATACTCAACTGTCCCTTTTAGATATCTGAGAATCCTCTTGATTACCATGACATGAGATTCTCTAGGATCAACTTGGAATCTAGCAACAAGACCAACAACATTCATAATGTCAGGTCTAGTTTGAGTGAGATACAATAGTCCTCTAATCATTGACCTGTACTTTTTTTTATCAGTCTTAGGAGAGTCATCATCTTTGCTCAATTTGCATCTGGTTGCCATAGGAGTATTCATTGGTTTTGAATCTTCCATCCCAAATTTCTTCAACAATTCTTTCACATATTTGGTCTGTGAAATGAAGATTCCTTTCTTTGTTTGAATGATTTGCAGACCCAAGAAGAAATTCATTTCCCCAAATATGGACATCTCAAATTCACTTTTCATTTGATTTACAAAAGTTTTGCACATACTATCTCTTCCTCCAAAAATGATATCATCAACAAATACTTCAACAATCAGGATATTTTCATGATCAATTTTGAAGTACAAATTATTGTCAGCAGTACCTTTGTTGAAACCAATCTTCAAAAGATGCTTATCCAATCTTTCATACCAGGCTCTTGGGGCTTGTTTGAGTCCATACAATGCTTTCTTCAACTTGTAGACCATATCACCATGATCAGACAATTGGAATCCATCTGGTTGTTCAATGTAAACTTCTTCCAAGTCACCATTTAGAAAGGCAGACTTGACACCCATCTAATATACTTTGAAATCCTTGAAGGCAGCAAAGGCAAGAAATAATTTGACTGCTTCAATTCTTGCCACCGGAGCAAAAGTCTCTTCAAAATCAATTCCTTCAACTTGGGAATAACCCTTGCAGACCAATTTGGCTTTGTTTCTGACTACTTCACCATCTTCATTTAGTTTATTCTAGAAAACCCATTTGGTTTCAATCACATTCTTGTTTCTAGGTTTGGGAACAAGATCCTAAGTGTGATTTTTCTCAATTTGCATCAACTCTTCCTTCATTGCTTTAGTCCATCTTTCATCATTGCATGCTTCATTTATTGTCTTTGGTTCAATCTTTGAAATCAGACAATACTCTTCCGAGTCTTGAGCAATCTTTCTTCTTGTTTGAACACCTTTGCTTTTATCACCTATGATCTGATCTTTAGAGTGATTCAGTCTTACATACCTGGAAATTTTGGGAATTTCTTGCCCTTCTATTTCTTGAACAGGTTCATTCAAACTTATCTCTTCTTCCTGATTCACCGGATTAGTCTGGATTTGATTTTCAGAAGGAACTTGGACTTCTTGAACCAAAACATCATTCTGATCATCTTCATATTCATAAAACCTTGATGGTTTTTCAATACCTTCATCAACCTTCACATTTCTGCTTTCTATAATCTTTCTCAATCTCTTGTTATAACACCGGTATGCTTTGCTTTGAGTAGAATAACCCAAGAATATTCCTTCATCACTTCTAGCATCAAATTTTCCAAGATCATCTTTTTTAATGTAACATTTGGTACCAAAGACTCTGAAATACTTCATAGTGGGAGTGATGCCAAACCAGAGTTCATAAGGGGTCTTACCAGTATTGCTTCTGATTTGTACTCGATTAAGAGTATAGACAACAGTGCTTACAACTTCTCTCCAATAGATCTGAGGAACATTTGCTTCCATCATCATGGTTCTAGATGCTTCTTGGATGGTCCGGTTCTTTCTCTCCACTACTCCATTCTACCGTGGATTCCTTGGAGCAGACAATTGTCTTTTTATCCCATGTTTCTCACATAATTCTATGAGCTCACCGGATGTGAATTCTCAACCTCTATTAGACCTCAGACATTTTATGTTCAATCTGGTTTCATTCTCTACCATAGCCTTAAAGATTTTGAATTTCTCAAGAGCCTTAGATTTCTCTTTCAAAAAAGTCACCCACATCATCTGGGAATGATCATCAATTAATAACATGAAGTATCTATCATCTTGCACACTCCTGATTCTTGCCGGACCACATAGATCAGTGTGAACTAAGTCCAATAATCCGGTAGAAGACTGTTCCTTACTTTTGAATGTGACTCTACTTTGCTTACCCAACTGACATTCTTGTACAAACTATTAGTAGGTTTCACCATTCTTGGAAGATCTCTTACAGCCTGAGTGTTGCTTATCTTGATGATATTATCAAAATTCACATGACACATTCTCCTATGCCACAACCAACTCTGATCAATTTGAACAAATAAATAACTTTTATCAGTACCAACCAAGTGGAAGATATTACCTTTTGTTTGAGTACCAAATGCAATCTTTGTTCCGGAGCTTTCAAAGATCTTACATTTTCTATTTTTGAATCGGAGATCATAGCCTTTATCCACCAATTGTCCAACACTAAGAAGATTGTGCTTCAGACCTTCAACATATAGTACATTACTAGTTTTGTTCTTTCCATCAAATGAAATGGTTCCTCTACCTTTGATTCTGCTAGTAGAATTATCACCAAATTTTACCACTCCTCCTTCATATCTTTCCAAATCTATGAACTTATTTTTGTCACCTATCATATGGTGGGAGCATCCACTATCAATGACCCAATCATCCTTTTCTTCAACTTGGGCAGCCAGAGCTCTTTCTACCATTTTATGATTGACAGATTCAGAGGGCATTGGATCTTCTTCCTTTATGGCAATAAACACCCAGTCACTTCTAGATTTGTTTCCTGTCTCTGATTCATCATCTGTTACTCCATCATCATCATCTTCATGAACATAGTAACATTTCTTTTGGAATTTTGATCTGTTAGGATTTGGCCTTGAAAATATTTTCGGACACCTTGAGGCAAAATGACCAATCTTATTGCAGTTAAAACATTTAAAAGACAGTTTCCCTTCATACTTACTGGATCCTCTTGGCAGTCTTTTTGCAATAAGGGCTTCAAGTTGAGCAGCTTTTGCTTCATCTTCTTCCAGATCTTTTCTTTCTTTTTCATACCATGATAGTTTCTTTGAAGAGTTCTCTCCCGGATCAAACTTTTGTTTTCCTTTTACAGAGGCACTAGCTTTGAATGTAGATTTAGTCTTAGGGGGTGCATCTCCAAACTCAGCCAATTCAAATGTAGCTAATTTACCAACTAATTGATCTCTTGTGATATTTGAAAAATATTTGAATTCTTCAATGGCAACAACCTTGTATTTGTAAGAATCAAGAAAGGATTAAGAACTTTGGCAACAATCTCATCTTCATCCAAGACAACACCAGCACATCTAATGCCACAAACAAGCTCATTTACTCTTGGCATAAATGTAGTGATATTTTTATCTTCTCTCATCTTCAGGTTTTCAAATTTTCCTTTCAGACTCTACAGCTTGGCACATTTAACATACTTGTCTCCTTCATGCAGAAGTTTCAGTTTTTCCCAAATCTCATATGCAATTTTTAGATCAATAACATTTGTCAGCTCTGAATCAGATAAGGCACTTAATAGAGCTTCTTTAACTCAAAGATTGTTTTCAGCATCTCTAACTTCATCTACAGTTCTCAGACTATTTTATCGAGGAACATACTTCTTTGAGGCCATGATCCAATATTGCATTCCTATACATTGTAAGTGACACTCCATGCGGCTGTTCTAAAGAGTGTAATTGGTTCCATCAAACCTTAGACTATCCTTCTTGTAGGACGACATCCTGGATCTTCTCAAGCGGTTAAGCTCTTTTAGAGGAACTTGGCTCTGATACGAATTGTTAGAATCAAGGTAGACAACTGAGAGGGGGGGTGAATCAGTTGTCTCAAAACTTTCTTCCTTTTAATCACTTAAATCCTTTTTATAATTCAACAACATAATAATAAATCAATTATGGAAACTTAATGCAACAATTCAAGAGCAAAAACACATTAACACATATGACACCAAGATTTTAATGTGGAAAACACGGTTATGGGAAAAACCATGGGGTGACTAACCCAAGATTGTATTCTTTGTTAAAATAATAAGAAGAACAAATGGCACATGCCAATTAGGGGTCACTACCTGAGCACACTGCTCACAAGAGGCCCACTGCCTACAGGAGACACACTGTCTACAAAATAATAAATACTACATACTTGAACTGAAGAATAGCATCTTCACCATGCTTGAGTTAGTTCCATTTAAGCCCAATACTTCTGCTCTGCCTTTCGCTTTGCTCCTCTCTACCACACACTCATCTCCACAAGATACGTTTGAAATGACTTCACAACTCCTTATTTATACAAGGCATTTGACTTTGGGACAATTATCCAAGTTAGCATACATTACAGAGAAAATATATAAATATAACATGACTAATTACAAAAAGTCTTCACGCGGATCAACACACTGTTGGCTACAGAGATCTGAGACTTCAATCTTCATTTAGGAACACACCATTCTTCACAGATCATCTTCAAGATCATCTGCAGGGTGTGTAACTCATTCGGTTGACCAAACTTAGGAAGAACATCATCATCCGGAAGTAATCCTTCAATTACGAGGTCAATCTTCAATGCGGACCACCAACATGAACTTGACATAATCCAAAGACCTCCACAAGCTTGCCTGAATCACCAAGAACATCCACACTACTTACTGAAATCTTTCTCTCCTTCATCCAAAACCTCAAAAACATAGTCTATCATCAATGTCATATTGGAATAGATGCTTGCGGACCTTCAGACCATGAACCAATTGAGTTGTCAATTCACATTGACTTCCTAGACATTCCACCAAATCTGCAGAACAAGATATTGTATTTCTGGATCTCACCGGACCTATTTGTGTCACTCTGTCACCTCTGAACATCTACCATAACTGATTTTACTCAAGTGGCCATAACTTCTTCAAATCTTCATGCGGACCTCTCAAATATTTACTGGATCATCTTAAGACACATCTCTACAAACCCTTTGAAGCGCATCCTCTGATCTTCATCTTAGCTGGGATCTTCACCTTACTGTCTTCACTGTTCTTCTCTGTTCCTGATAGGACTAATTTTCTCAATATCCTCATCTACAACTCATCCAATCCTTATCATCAATACAACATGAGTATGTTGACATCAATGACAACACCAGTTAGGTCCATACTTGTAACACCTTCCTGATGTGGTCTTTCACACATGAAGAAGGTGTCCTTGCAGAGGTTTTCATCTCAGCAAGTCAGTCTCCAAACCCTTGAAGCCAAACTCCAAGCAATGCACGAGAATATCAAAACCAAAGAGAATGAATAATCCAAGCATATGCAAAAGAGTTTCATCTCATTCTTTTATTTTCCTCTCTTCTCCAACGCCCAAGAAGTGAATATTTTATTATTTCATTTTTAATGACTTATGTCCCCAAGTCTCCATAGGGGCGCCCAACTCCTAGGTGAACAACTTTAAGTTGTGACTTAACATTATAATATAAATTCACTTTATAAAGTAAGTCACTTTACCTCTTAAAATTATTATAAGTTAAATCTTTAATTTAACTTATATTTAATCAATTAATGCTCTGGGTATACCAAAACCATGAATCTCGTGCAACGATCTTCTGCATCTACTTTGCTATAAATAGCAAGTCACTCCAACCTGACTCACTATAAATAGTAAGTCTCTAATTTGACCCCCTAACCACTATCATTAGCCTACGAGAGTTTGGTGATAGGCTAATCTCCATCATCTATCTGACTGGGCTAAATGGGGGACATTACAGATTCACCCACCAATTTCTACACTCGGTTGCTTTTAAACTTTCGGTGAAGGAGATATTTTTTTTCTTAGTCATACGTTGTACAACTGTAGGCAAGGGTAGAGTGTTGAATGAATGTGGGGCTCGTATGGATTGGGTCGTATGACTCCCTTTTAATTTTTAAATTTTTTTTCTTCTCTCTTTTTTTAGCTATTCTATTTTTTCTTTTCGTTTTTTGATATTTTTCTCTTCTTCAAATTTCGCCATTTCCCATGAATTTTCCCAAATCTCTTTTTTTCACTGTTTTCTTCTTCTTCTTCTTCTATATTTCCTTAAATCTCCATGCCTATTTCTGTCCCATTAGAGTGACTTGTCTCGAGAGGTTCTCGTTGCCATCAGAGTCATTTATTTACTTTATGTTCTTACGATCTTAATCTCTTACCATATCTATTAAACATTCTTTGTTGTGGTTGTTGATCGTCATTATGTGTTTCCGTACTCCATGCTTCATCACTTGGTTTTTTAATTTCTATGACATGGCAAAAAATACAAGTGACGTTCGCCCCTGTAAAGCAATCATTTGGACATCTTTTTACTGGTTCTAGTTTAAAAAATTTGATCGACAAAACTTACCTCGTCCATTCTGTTATGTACTATTCTTCTGACGATCAATTTTAACCCTTATGGTTCTTGGAACCATGTTACAAATTTCCCTTCGGCTGTTAATCTCTTTGGGTTATATATTGCTTGCCACATTCACGGTCTTGGCAGTGGTGTGCTTCGGGGTGCCCCTTTTGGCAAATTTCTCTCACTAAATTCCCTTAGTGTGTCATAGTAGCCTGAACATTCCACTATAATTATACTTTCTACTAGGTAGGTTTGTATGTGGTGGAAAAACTTCTTTCGGCAATAAAAATTCAAATTTGTCTCGTACTTTGTTACATTCTCGTATCCACTCATCCCACTCATCCTCTTCACTACCTTGATCGTCTCAGTTTGCCCAAGGGTTGAAGTTGTTATCTTCCACTATACTCTCTCTCTTGCTAGTGTGGGGTGAATATAACCTCCAGTAATCATAAATCTTCAATGATCGTACTACTGGCCCAAAATAACCAGTGACTTGATCCAAGTGTGTGCTTGTGAAAGCCACTCCATCAATTCTTTTGCTCTTGTTCACACTTACAACGCGTTCTTCGACTCCATGATACCCAAACTCGCTTGGTTCATATTCCAAGTCTTTCCCAATTTTATTCACTCTGCTTCCACACTCCATGAGGTTTATCGAGATCACTTCTTGCCTCTGTTTGTAAATCTTGAGTTTCAAACTGTTACTACTTCTTTGATTGTTGTGCCGTCAAGGTTCTCTAGTTTTATAGATCCATTTTCCAGTAGTTCCCGTACTAAGAACGGTCCTAACCACCTTACTTTGAGTTTTCCCAATTTTATCTTGTTATAGCCGTTATATTTGAGAACTAACTGGCCTTGCCAAAAATTCATTCTTCGAAGATGTTTATTGTGTCAGTATTTTTAACATTTTTGCATCACCTTCATTGCCTATTGTGCCAAGCCCTGTTGTTCGTCAAGTTTATTCAATTGAAATAGTCTCACCTTTAAGCTTTCTGTATCACCAAGTCAATTCTCCATTGCTATCCGGAGGCTTGGAACTAGGTATTCAGTGGGTACCACGACCTCTTGGCTATACATTAGTTGAAAGGGTGTTAAGCCATTGACAACTTCTCTTCCCACTATGTCCCTTCAATGTCACATGATTTATGAATTACCGAGAATAATACCTTGTTTGTTGACTCTGCTTGTCCATTTTCTCTCAGATAATAAGGACTCAATAGTTTGTGGAATATTTTAAATTCACTCGTCATCAATTGAATCACATGGTTGATGAAATGGCCTCCTATGTCACTTGTTAACTGGATAGGAATGCCATACCTCATGACTATTTGTTTATAAATGAACCTTGTAGTGCTCAATGTTGTATTATCCTTACATGCCTAAGTCTCTTGTCCATTTCGTCAAGTATTCGGTTGCCACCACTATGTATCGACACCGATGTAGTTGGCTGACTTTCAACGGGCCTATAAAATCAAGTCCCCGCCTTTCAAATAGCTCCCAGGGCTGCAAAGGTGAGAGTGACATGTAGTCTCTCTTCAATGACTTTCCTACCCTTTGGCATGTATCACACCCTACCACCCACTCTCAGGCATCCGTATGCAAGGTCGACCACCATAGTCCAGCCAAGAGAACTTTCCTCACCGTGGCATCTGGTCCCATGTGTTCGCTAGCAAACCTGGCATGGGCTTCTTGCAATACTCCCTTTCTTTCCTCGCTCATGACGTATCTTTAGAGTATGTGATCAGACCCAATTTTATACAAGAGTCCATTTACTAACTAGAATGTCTTACTTTTTAGTGCCAGCTTCCTCTTGTCACCCGACGACATGTCTCTAGGAAATGTTGAGGTAGATAGGTATTCACCAATATCTTTGTACCATGGTGGTAAAGCAGTGATCATAAATAGATGTGCATCTAGAAAGTCTTCATTTACCCCCTCCGGTGGTTCTCCTGACTTAATTCTGGAGAGTTGGTCTGCTATAACGTGGCTCTTCCCTAGGCGTACTACTATTGTAAATGTAAATTCTTGAAGGACTAGTAACCATCTACTGATACGACCTTGTATAATTGGTTTATTCACCAAATACATCAATGCTTGATGATCTATGAAGAAAGTGAAAGGTGTTGCCAATAAATAGTGCATAAACATCTACACCGCGAAGACCATTCCCAATGCTTCCCTCTCCATCGTACTATAGTTACGCTCGACATTTGAGAGTAGTTAGCTAGCGAAGAACACTGGGTGGTTGAGTCCTTGTGGCCTGACTTGTGCCAATGTAGTCCCGATTGCAAAATTTGAGGCGTTGACATGCACACGAAATTCTTTATCCCAATCAAGATAGGGAAGGATGGGCGAGCTAATCAATCATACCTTTAATTCATTGAAGGCCTTTTCTTGCTCATCGGACCATATAAATGTCACTCCCTTCCTAGTGAGCATGCCCAACAGGTACAAGACTTGTGCAAAGTTTTTATAAACTGTCGATAATAACTGATGTGGCTGAGGAAGGACTTGACACTCGTAATATCTCCCAATGCTTCCATATGTACAATAACCCTTATCTTATCCAGATCTGTTCTAAACCCTACTTTGCAGACTATATGTCCAAGAAGTTTGCCTTGTGGTACCACGAATAGTTATTTTTTTGGGGTCAGGGTCAGTCTTGCCGATTTGCAACGCTCCATACACTCGGTGAGAGCCTTCAAGTGGATTTGCTGGTCACTATAGATTGACCAATCATTGAGAAAGGCTTTGAAGTTTCCCACTGACATTTTGTCAAAAAATTGAAAAATTATCCTCTGGAAGATAGCTGGAGCATTGTACAATCCGAACGATATCCAGTTGTAGGCATATACTCCATCTTCTACAATGAATGTAGTCTTTAATTTGTCTTCTTCGACTATGTTGATCTAGTTGTAGCCAGAGAAACTGTCTATAAAGGAGTAGATTTCATGTCTGACCACTTCTTTGAGAAATGAATTTGTGAATGGGATTGGAAATGAATCCTTGATGGTTACTACGTTTAGGCAATTGAAATCCACACATATCCAGATTTGCGCTCCTTCCTTTTTGAGAGAGATGACAATCGAGGATATCCATTCACTCATCTTGACTTTGAAAATTATGTTTTTCTTCCAGCATCTTTTCTATTTCTTCTTGGACTATTGCTCCATAGTTCTTGTTCATCCGATAAGGTCTTTTCCTTATTGGTCTTGTTCCTAGTACCAATGGGATTCTATGTACACATAACTCAAGAGGTAATCCCTTCGGGTCCTTGTAGGTCCAGTCAAACATGTCTTTATACTCTAAGAAAATTTTAAATGTAGCTACCTTAAGTGTAACATCCATTCTCATAATACTCAAATAAACTCAAAAAATTCACTAGCAAGTAAAAAAAACATGGTAAACATGAGAGATTTAAAAAAAAAATAACATTTGCATAAACACAAGTAATAAAGTACAACTTTCTATATAATTTCATCCTTGAAATCTTAGCATAATTGAAAATAGAATCATAGTGAAATCCTTTCATTTAACATTACAATACATAAAATATATTTGGCATAAGAATAGTTTTACCTCATCAGTTTGACTGTCATAAGCCAGAACATCGAGTACATGGCTTCTAGAATGTTGATATCTATCTTCACGAGCCTTGGCAAGTCTCCTGCTTCAGAGGGAGAGCATCATCCAAGTGCTTTACCTCCAACCACAGACCGATAGTCCCCCGCTCACCTTCCTTTCTGGAAGTGGCCCTACCCTTCACGAAGGGTATAGATATAAGGAACTATCAAGTTTTTCCATCTGATTCCTACTGATGTGTCCTACAAAACTCAATCGACCATACAACTCTAGACCCCTTCTAGCTAAGTATGATCATTCTGATTGGTTATGTTATCCAGACACATCACCAACTCAAGTCTTAGAAACTATCTCATCCCATAGTTTTACTTACTTTAATTGGTACTCTAGACACAAATTTGTCTATACTGAAAATCTAATCTAGCCAATCAGACTTAGAACTAATCCTTAACCCAAGATATACATGTAATATTAATATTTAGGTATTTCTAACCTTTTAAAGAGTCCCTCATTGCATACTTACAATTTTTAGGGTTTATGACTTTCTATCATTCTACTCTCTGATTCAAATATCAAAGAACTTTGATGCATTAAAATGAGTTTTGATAGAATAACTTAAATTTGATAAACTAAAACAAAGACTCTTCCTATCATGCTCTATAGTTTTCTCGACCTTTTACTGTCGACAAAATATGGTTTTCTCCACCTTTCACTGTCTACCAAATTAAATATATGCAATGTCATATTTGACATAAGAGTAATAGGTTTCCTATATCCTCCTTGTTTTTAATACTAGGGTTTAGCTTCTCTAATCCAAAACATGAAATTAGCAATCATCCTTGTTCCCCAAAGATAATAGCATAAGTACAACAAAACATGAGAACAAATACTTCTAGTCTTTCCTAGACCACTTGAAATTGTTCGAAATCACATTTCACATAACATGAAAAAGTATAGTATACAAGATATATCCTCATACGGGTAATATTTAAAAGAATAAAATCATTTCACATCAATTCTCTTTGTCTAAGTCAATCTCCAACTCTAATAGGTTTGTTTCATAAAAGGTAATAATCTACTTTTGACCCCTTGGTCTATTTAAGTCTATCGACTTTCATCACAAGTTAGGTCATGTATTCACATATAACCTCCTTTATAAAAATGTCTCATAATCCTTTATAAAAAATCATGAGGGTTGAGTTTTCTAATCTCCCAATATACACAACTTGGTATAAATCATGTCAGGAATACCCAACACTGGATTAACTTTGTCTTCTGTGCAAATAACACTAAATTAAGTTCTATTAAACATAAAATAAGAATTATAACTTCTCATCTCTTAGTATGCCTATACCCTTGAGTTGGTTAATTAGTTTCAATCCTAAATCAAAGGAGAAATTTAATATGTATCCTAGCCTACTCTTTCTCGAGATGGTTAGGCATAGGAGTATAGATGCAAATCATAAGGTTAACCAAGTTTCTTCTTTTCTTGGGAATCACTTATTACCTTAGGTTTGGTTTTTGGATCATTCAAGTATTAACTCCACTTCTTTAATGAGAATCTATACTTTCATAAAAGAGAAATGAAAGACCTTTCAATCTTGTGCTAAAATAATAAACAAAGCATTAATTCTCTTCTCAATTTAAATTGTCTTGGTAAAACCAAGATATAATGCACTATGGGTATCCTAAATAATCCTTAGGGATCCTTCCAAGTGAAAATGAATAACTTCTCAAAGTGTCTAAACACATAATCTTCCCTTACAAGGGGTAGACTACTCTTGTCGAATATATTCCAATACTTAATTATGTTAGATGTTTAGCAATATTTTGGAAAAGAGAGCTGTAATTCCCAATCAACTACAAGTTGTTTTTAGATCATAGGTCAAAGTTACTTAAGAAACCTTTACTAAAAATTAGGTCCAGTGCTCTCATAAACATACATGCATAACCCACTGTCTTACAGTAAAAGACAATGAAGCTATATTGGATCTCTTTCTCACTGACTCACAAACTTAAACACTAAAACATTCTATGTTTTAAACATAGACTCAAGCATTCACGAAGGTTGAAGTTACTCTCCAATTGTTTACTCTCTCCCACCACTATTCCAATGATGATATAACCTTTCAAAACGCCTCCCTCTCCACAACCTGTGGATTTTTACTGCACCAAAGTAAAGGTTTACGACCTTATATTAGCCTATCATTTAGAATACTATAAGTAAAACCTATCTAGTTTTGGGGCAGTTTGAAAAACACTTGTATCCATTCAAAAATAACCATATTCTACCCTTACAATAATCACGGTATGATGTACATGCAAAAGAAGTATCTAGTCTTCTTGTTACCCATGTTACCATGAGCAATGAACGAAGAATCAAATAAAGTATTTCTAAATTGAAACACTAGAAACATAGATGTCACCTTACTTATAATATCTAGTGAACTCAAACCTAACCTATAGATGTGTCCTCTAATTGAGTTGCTTCTCTATTCATCATCATCTAGATATATGTTCAACGTTGTGCCTCCTTGTATAACTTCTTTGCATCTTTTCCTTGAGGAAACTAAAATTGATGTCAAGGTGATGAATTTGCTTCGCTCCCTAGTGAGAAGTGAGCTCGTCCCTGTTTGGGCTACCACCCGGAGAAGGGGTCTCCCAATCTAATAAGATTTCTACCAATCTGACAAGGTCCCTCCTCGAAGTGAAAGTCTATCAAAGTGTACATCCCTCCTCTCGCTCACTTGAAACCATTGGAGGTAATATTCTCAAGGAGAGCTTTGGCCTTGACTATTGCTCGATAAGTGCCAATGACTATGTTGAGCATTTATAGAGTATATCAAGTGTCAAGCATCCCTAAGCGGTTCAAGCCATCCACCCAAAGGAACAACCCATAATTTTTACATACTTTTCTCTTTCATGCCCTCATTCTCGCATTGTAAACTCTCATGCAAGAGTAACGGATTTCTTTCATTAAGCCACTGAACTCCTATCACATTGTAGTGCTTCCTATCATACTATCGAGCTCCTATAACATATTTTCTTCACCGTAAAAGTCTTCTAAGACTTCTCTTATCTTGTAGACTTGCACCAAAAAGGTTCCAGCAATACTCTAATAGGAACAATCGATGGGTTGAGGAACTCCAACTATGTGCCTTATTTCCCCAGCACCATCCTCAAAACTACTGCAAAAACCATTTTTTAAAATCGTCCTATAACCGCTTTTATTAATCCTTATAATAATGGCCCCCAAAATTGCCATGAGGGAATGCGAATAAAAGGAGGTAGTGGTCATAACGAACCACTCTAATTTTTTGCAGAATCCTCTCTCACGCTGAGTTCGTTATCATGCATAACCACCTGCTCGCATAGCATACTTCTTCCAACTTTATCTTGCATTGAAACTATTCTTTCTAAACCTAGCATCCTCATCAGGCCACGAAGACATAGGCAAAGTCTTTCCCTTATCACAAGCTTTATTAACATGCAAGCAACATGGAGAAGTCGGTCATAATGACCACTCTCTCCTATAACTCACTTCAAGAGTAAAATCTACATAATCCACTGAAAACATTAAACTAATAAAGGGTTAAGGTCATAAAAGATTTCTCACAAAAAATATCACAATACTACTCCATACTCCAAAGCTTTCATGGAGTAGTGAAGTATTTAATGTGCAAGAAACAACGAGGTACTTAGAATAAAATAACCAACTAAACCATGATCCTTTAAAATCTCATTGCCTTTTAAGTATAACATATATACTTATAGACCACGTTAAATATGCAATCATATATATCAGTAAAATATTGCATAGGCAATGCATACCTAAGTCATTTTTAGTTACTCGACGAGATGTGAGAATGGGGTCGAGGTATTTTCCCCCCTCGCAATCTTGTGAAAATATCAAAAACATTTAAATAGGATATATAATGGTTTTCCGGTCTAAAATTACCAATACAAGATAGTTAAACTACTAATAATATTTTCTCTTGAATATAACTATATTCATATCAGTCAAGGACTAACGACTATCAACCATTTTCGTGTCGATGATCGAACTACCCAACTGGTTTATGACAAAACATAAACTTAATAGGTCTTTTCGACAAATTGAGAAATGTCGAAACGAAAACAAACAGAGACCAAAAGAATAATTACGACTCACCAAGTTCGACAAAGGTTCACTAATTTGCACCAACACAAGACTAAGATGGCGAAAAAATGTTATTTTCCTTGTATCTATTCCCTTCTCTCCGATGATGCTCTCCCTCCCTTTCTTGGAGGGGTGGAAACCTGTTTTCCAAAATGTAACTTGCAATCATGTAAATGAGATTAGCATATTGTTAGTCCATTCATAACCTCACGAATAACAAATTCAAAAGTACATTCTAAAATCATTACATCACATGCATTTATTCACATGACTAGAATCTAGGAAACTAATGATTTATCCCAACATTATACCTTAATGCCAAATCATTTATCCATAGAATTTCACTTCTATTTACTTAAAAGTAAAAGTAATTTCAAGTCAAAATTAGGGATGTGACATTAAGTACTGGATCCCAATGATCTTCAACCAAAATTACTCGAGGGTTGTTTTCTTCTCCAAGGTTCACTTTCCTCATTGAGGGTTCTTTGTACATGATTTCCTTATCTGGTTCAAATTTGTGTGCCAACGTGCTATCAATTTTGACATCTCCCTCTTTGTATTCTTCATACACCATCGGGAGGGTATGACTTGTTCTCGGCTGATCATTATCTTTTCCCAGGGTGTGACTTGTTAGCTGAGAATTTTTGCTACTGAGTGTTTCATTTGTTGGCTGAGAGTTCTCTTCACCAAGTGTTTCACTCATCAACTGATAGTTCCTGAGTGTTCCACTCATCGGCTGAGAGTTCCTGAATGTTCCACTCGTTAGCTGAGAGTTCTCTTCCTCAAGCGTACTAATTTTTGGCTGAGAGTTCTTTTCCCTGAATGTTCTACTTGTTGGCTAAGAGTTCCTGAGTGTTCCACTTGTCGGTCGAGAACTCTCTCCTTCAAGTGCATGACTTGTGGACCACGAACTCTCCAATTTTTTCTATTTGAATCATGTTGCACTTTGGTTGGAAAAATTTGTATTCCTCCATCTGCCAGTGGAAAAGCCTGCTAAATGAGCTTGTTTCATCTTTAGAACACTCAACATGTATCTCACTTCATCATTGGGGCATCCCTTCATCATTGGGCTCCATAGGCCCTCTTTCCCTCTCTAATCGATGTTTCCCCTGTATTCTAGTCAGAGTCCAAGGATGCCATCTCCTCATTGACAGTTTGGGTTCTCAAGTCAATCACAAATTTCTTGCCCTTTTTTTCTATTGACAATGTATTTCTCTTCCAGTTGTGGTCATCCTTTACAACTATTAGCCATCCTTCACCAAGGAGTGCATCAAATGTTGCCTTATGTACTGTGATGACTACAAAATTCAATAAAAATTGTTGAGTGCCAATTATTACCTTTTGAGCCATTAACACTCTGAGCGCTTTGATCCCATGTTGATCGGCCCCTACTAGCTGAAAGTTATGTGGCCACATGGTGGGTTTCCTGAGACTTTTCCATGTCTCTTTGGGTAGCACATTCACTATGGAGCCCCCATCAACTATAGTGTTCATTAGGTTCTTCCTGAGAATTTCCATATGTACAACGACTGGTTTCTTTCCTATGTTGATTGCTAGCAGTATTGGGTTGACGACTTGCTTGCCGCGTGGTGGTGGTTCCACTATAACATCCTCGTTAGTATTTTTTCTTAGTTGTTTGGTTTTGGTCCACCACATTAGATATCACCACCCTCAATTGCAACATACTTTGCAAAAGTTCGGCCATCTATATCAGCACGGTAGTTTGCAACCCCTGACTTGCAATATTTTTATCAGACTCCAACTGATTGGATGTGCTTGCTTTTTGGTTTGAATATCTCTGTTCTATTTCCATATCTTGTTCAACTTCTTTTCTTGCTTCTTAGAGTCTTTCCTTTTGTGTACGAGGGTCAGGGTAGGTTGCCTTCTTCGCTTGTGCCTGAGTGACGACAAAGACTTCATCCTCTTCTTATTCTATGTCAATCAGGTTGATAGTGCTCTTCTATTTTGGGTAGTCATTGCCTTCATGGTCACTAGGTCCGTACCATTTACATAATATGATCACTTTGTTCTAGTTGTCCTGGCATTCCTGAGCAAAGTGCCCCCATTTGCTGCATTGACAATATTAAATCATTAGTCATCCTTTCCCATCATATTGTATGCGACTTCTCCCCCCACTGTTGTTGTTAAACCTGTTGTTTCCTCTTTTGTGGTTTTGATACCTGCCTGGTGATGCATTTTGATTGTTTTACTTCGACGGTGTGGTCGGTGGGGTAGATTGTTCGCTTTGTGTGAAGACCACTTGGGTGCTCCTTGTTTCCAAGTTATAAGGGCACTCTTTAATGGAATGTACCATTACTTGGTAGATGTTGCAGAACATATTCTTGGGGTAGTTTATCTTCACATGACCTTCGTTATTACATTTTGTACACCATAACTCTTTGCTTTCCTTACCACTCTCCTTTCTTGCTTTCATCTCTTTCATCATTCTCATCATGTCTTTTTGGAGTGCTTGTGCATTTTTAGATTCATTGTCATTGCTTTGATCTGAGATTTCATCATCTAATTTCTTCTTTCTGCGCAAGGACATCTTGTCTCCACTCTCAATGTCCATTGTTTGGTTATATGTCTCGACGTACAATGATGGTGGTACTACCTTCATTTTTTTTTCTTAATGAGGGGATTAACCCTTCAATGAACCATCATTTCTTCAAGCCATCCACAGGTTGTTTTTCCAATTTCACAAGGAGTTTTTCAGCCTATGATTATAGGCTATTACGTTCTCATGCTTTCCTTATTTTGTGTTATAAATTTTAGCTACTATTTCATTATCATCTCGGAGTAGTTTGAACTCCTCTTCGAATGCTTTTCTCAGTATACCCCAACTAGTTTTCAAATTTGCCTCTAATTTGGTAATACTAGTCTATGGCTATACCCCTCAAAGTTACTAGAAATGCCCACAACTAATAGGACCTTTCGTCCTGCCCATTTTCTATCCAAATTGTCTCACACATTTTGTAGTGCCTTATTGGATCCTCCGATCCATTCCCTAGAAACTTGGGAAGCTTTTGCCTCTCTACACTCGAAATAATTAGGGGAGTCATCATTTTTCCTCCTTGGCATCTTTTTCTTGTTTGATTTCTGGTCAGAGAATCTTGAACCATACATCCTAGTGCTTTCTGTGCACTCTCGGCCATGCAAGTGTCCTCCACTCCTCCTTCGTCAGTAAACTACATGCTCTTGTCACCCACAGGGTCTTAACTATGCTCCTCTAGTCCCAGAGTTGTAGGCTCTCATCCTCCAATCAACAACTCTTCAAATCATGAGGTATTATCTTCATGTGTCTCTGACAATGAATCTTGCCATGATTGATCTTCCCACTGATCATCAATTGATGGAAGTTGTACGTTTGAATTGTCTGCCTGGTTGGCAAGATCTTCTTGTTTTTCATCTGATAGTGGTAATTACCTCGCTAGTTCCTCCCACTCCATGTTTGTATATTGTTGTGCATTTGTGTTTTGCTGCATGTTAGGTGTTTTCTTCTCTTCCTGACTACAACTCCGGATGACGCTTCTACTTTTGCTTCGTTCTCGGGGTGGGATTTCACTCTCAGGTAGTAATCCTTCTGTTTCCTCAACTATTGTTTTCAACCTCCTCCTTTCTCTTTGTTCTTGTATTCTTAAAGGCATTCTTATTTCCTGATTGAGTGTTTCGTAACCGCTTTATGGTCGCTTGTATTTGTTTGGGTATAAGGGCATTAATTGTTTGGTGTCTGACGTCGATCAGTGTTGCATTCCTCTTCTTGTTTCATACATTCTTCCTACCATTCTAGTATCTGTTGTCAGTGTTCTCTCTTTCTCTCTTGGTGCAGAAGTTTTGTAGGATTAAGAAATGCCTCACCAAAAGCCTTGGGAGATGGGTGAGAAGGTTGTCAACTTCATCATTCATCACCAAGTTATCCCAGATTTGGTCTTCTGGTACTTCCTTGGCTCTCACTTCCCTCTGTACGTGGTCCCTCATTGATATATCCCACAAGTGTACGAGGTCTTGCATCAAGTCATCTTCTGCATCATCTTCACTATGCTCATTAGGTTCTTGTTATGTATATGTCATTTGTTGTCCCATTATGCTACCATCTATTACCAACTACTCAACCCGACTCTGTATCGGTAATGACGCCAAATGTTTACTGCCTAATTGACCAGGATTGAATCACATAAAGTAAACAAGATAACTTATGTTGGGTCCCAAAATAGCTAATCCCAATCCCTATAACACTTATTCACTCTGAGGCCATGGATATCATCAAAGAAGTGAAAAGGTGGTTCGTCAACAGAATAAAGGTGATTAAGGGCCAACTGGTAGGAGTGGGTAATCTCTTCGCTTTTGGTTCAACTAAACCATGGAGATTATTCTGAGAGGTATCCCTAATTAGGGATTAACTATCATACGAAAGATATACAAGACAACAACAAGGGCAATGATACTCGAAATGTTGTTCTAAACCTTCTAATTGTCACTAGTTAGACAAAAGCTCACTGCCTTAAATAACCTCTCTTTAAATTGAAAACAACATCATTGCAACAATGGAAGATGTGGGTATACATGCTTGTTCTGACTGGATAAAGCACAACTACTTTTCCAAAATATATGACCTGACTTCAACACAGAATGAGGATGCATACAGAACTGTAACTACACATTTTAGTTGATATATTGTTTGAATTTTAATGAGTGTAGGTGATCACAACATCATTCAGACCGGTGCCTTCAATGGGTTACATATTCTATAGATTAAAAGAGAGAACAACAGTGAAATGATATCGAGTTGCCTAACTGGAACACCTAGATGTACGAAACTTGAAAATAGAACCAGACATACTTATTTATCCCTTCTCACATGACATTCATTCATATGCAATCTTAAAATGACTATTACAACATGAAATATATTATGGACCTGTCAAATCCTTCAAATGAAGATTACAATCATGCCACAAATCGTGGTAAGAGGAATCCTGTAACAAATTAGGAAATCCCTAAATGAACATCTACAACAATGGAGCCAAATGATTCTACTCACAAATTTGGCATTGATTCATCAATACAATTTACAGAAAGTTTCCCCTGAAGGTGTGAAACGTTTACAATGATTGAAACTTGGTTGCACTGCACCTGTTGTCTGGAAAATGTTAAAAATGACCAACCCTTTGAAAATAATTTCAATCCATTATTTATAGCCTTCACAATTTAGGTCTGATGGAAGAATGAGCAGGAAAATCCCAACCACTCCACCTACTACAATAAAAACATCATTTTCAACTACCCATTTCACATTAATGGTGACCTGCAAAGTTGGGGGAGCAATTCCCTGCACTTCTGAGCATTTCTGGGCCATCATGCATGCTAACCAGATGTGGATATGTAACATGACATCTAATTCAATCTGATCCTAGCCACCCTATGATTCTTTCATTTGGTCTTGTTTCAGATTCAGTTCTTTGTCTTGGTTATCTAGATGTCGTTCTGTATACTACCTTCATTCTGTTCCACATCCGCTTCTCGATGTTGATCATCCATATGTGTCACTTCACCTTAATCATTATCTTGATCCTAATGTGGATCCTCTTTATGTTGATGAACATGATGTTGATCTTCTATATGCACACTGCACGATCCAAGCACATTCTCTTGTTCAATCTAGATATTGGAAAACATCGGGTTGAATGTTCACTTGTTGCGGCCTCTTTTCCTTTTGACCATCTGGAAGATGTTTAGTTGGATAATAAAGCATTGCAACTGGATGTGGATATGCAATATGATATCAGGTTCGAAATATCCACTTGGAAGATATCTAATTGGAAAATGTCTGCTCGGAGATTGTGCTTGGAAGATATATGATTGGAAATAAAAAGTCAACCGAAACTGGAAAGTGAACTAGATGTTGCACAATAGACATTAGGTTCATCCTGTATTCCAAATCTGGTTGGAAATTCATGTAGGAGCATCCGGGCGAATAGGCGATCTGCATTAACCAAAAATAATTTCCATTTTGTTTGATTTTTCGTCATATTTTTGTTGCTTTAGTTTGGTCGATTTCGGTGCATTTTTGGGTTTTGTCGCCATCAACAGGCAACTTCATTGATCAATTGTCACCATCAATCTCTCTTTAGTTTAATAGTTTAGTTTGGAGTTGGATGTACCTTCACAGTCATTTGGTTGGAGACAGAGTCTCGTTGTTATTTTTTCACAAAATACCACAAAGTGGTGGATGCACATAGTTATGTGTTTTGGTTTGGGAGTCTTTTCTTTCTTACCACTGGTTTACATTTAATCATTTCTTGTCATCAGCTAAAAATTTGTAATGTGGATGATTTGACGATGGAGTATATGAGCCCAACTCTTCATGAGTTCTAAATGATCCTCTGTGAGTGTGAACAATTATAAATGCCCATGGAAGAGAAATATACTCCTTTGTTGTTCGTTGCTAGGTTTCAATTGAAAGTGGAGGTAATTTGGAGTTCGTGGGAGGCTGAATTCACCAAAAGCAATGATGGTAATCCAATATCTATGCCAAGACGTTTCAAAGGAGTCTATTCGGTGGGAGGTCGACTTCTTTCTAGTCATTGCAATCCAAAATATAATACCAATTTCCTTAAATGTTGAAGTCAGCGATACAAAAATCAATGTTAAGTTATCATTTGCTTGCCTTGCTCAGCCACTACTTAGAAGTTATGGTTGGGAGCTTAATAAAACATTAGAGATTTAGTTCCTTTGGTGAGGCATCGCCCCAGTTCCAAAAGTCGAATGGACTTTTAATCTTTCAATTTTCATCCTCATAGCAGTATAAATGATGGGAATGATTCTGTGGAGGGGTTTGGCTGTAGAGAAAACTAAAAAAACAATACAAGTGTATTGCAGAGGGGTTCGGCCAGAGGAGAGTCAACTGAAGGGAAAAGAAGAGAGTAAAACAAAGGAATGGTATAGTGTTGCAGGGAACAAGAAACATGAAGGAAGAAGATCAATGGCACCATCGTGGTAGAATGATTTGAATAGAGATAGGATGTATTGAACTCCAATTTATTGTATTTGTTTGCATAAAGACTTTAATTGAACAATTGAATGCTGCCAGCAACAATAAAACTTGAATTTGTGATAAAGAGGAAGGGAGTGTTTGCAGTTGATTGTTTAATTACTTGAAATTGACTTTGTGGAGAGTAACATTAATTCCTATTCCTCTAGCTATTGTCGCAAGATTGTAAACTGCTAGAATTGAACAAATTGATTTGTTTTGTGACTGAATTGGTGTGTATGTTGTGAGAATTAGTAATCTCATAAGACCCCTAATTCCCAACTGTATTAAGTGGTATCAGAGTAGGTTCAACGTTGTGTTGGAGGAAGAACCCTCAGGAGTTTGTTGTGGGTGTGTGAGGACAGCGAGACCCGCAATTGTACAGGGTTGTGGACATGGCACAAAGAGGGTGTGATGGATGAAGAGGACCACAGAATGGGCCACCAAATGCTGACCATGAGGTATTCATGGAAATGATGAGAGGCCTCAAAGCTAGATTAGCAACAAGATTGGATGCAATAGAAGTGACACATCGAAGAGGAATTCCTGTAGTAGATATCAATGATGATGAGGCTAAAGATGAAGCACTAGAAATTGACTTGGAAGATGATGATAGAGATGAAGCAGAAGGGAGATTTTTGAGAGCAATGGATAAACTTTGCAACAAGCCTAAATTGAAACCCCCCAGTTTCAATGGCAATTTGAATCCAGAAGAATTAGTGGATTGGATATCAGAAATGGAAAAGTATTTTGACTTGGAGTCAACTAAGGACCCCAAAAGGGTGAAGTATGCTGACAGAAAGCTGAAGGGACACATGTCCTTATGGTGGGAGCATGTGTAGATTGAAAGACCAGAAAGAGGCAAAGAGAAAATCAAATCATGGGAGAGAATGATGACGAAGTTGAAGACAAAATTTCTTCTTGTGGATTATCAAATCAATTTATTTAAAAGGCTGCAAAAATTGAAACAAAGAGAGAAGAACATACAAGAGTACACTGAGAATTTTTATAGGTTTAGCATTTGGGCAGGGCATGTGGATGATGATGCAAAAAAAGTATCGAGGTATGTGAATGGCCTACATAATTTAATTCAAGATGAAATGAGCATGCTCCAAGTAACTAGTGTAGAAGATGCATACCAATATTCCTTGAAAACGGAGGAGAAACTCGCGAGAAAACAACAAAACAATTCCCGTGGTAGAGGAAAATTTTTGAGAGGAAGAGGACAAAGCAAAAATGGTAGAGGTTACCAAAGCAAGCAAGATGAAGCAAGTACATCTCACACAGGTATGCATGAAAATAAGGGAAGAGGAGAATCATCTAGAGGAAGAGGATATTATTCTCATGGTAGATGATACTTTGGAAGAGGTAAAGGAAGAGGATTTGGAGGTACATGCTTTCAATGTGGAGAGATGTGTCATAGGGCATTTGAATGCCCACAAATACAACATAGTAGTGGCAAAGGGAAGGAAGAAATATTTTATGTAGCGCATACTGAAAGTGAGAGAGTGGCTTCACCAAATTATGGAGAGGGTCCCAAAGATGGAGAGTCCCTAATGTTGCGAAGGATTTTGTTGAATCCTGAAAAGGAGAAATTAGAGCCAATTCAAAGAAGAAATCTATTTAGAACAAGGTGCAAGGCAGGTGGAAAGTGTTGCAAAGTCATAGTGGATAGTGGTAGCATGAATAACATTGTATCTAAAGAAATGGTGAAGCTGAAATTGAAAAGATTAAAACATCCCAATCCATGCCGAGTTTCATGGTTGGAAAAGGATCATAGTTTGATGGTACGTGAACAATGTCTTGTGAGTTTTCAAATTGGAAATTATATGGATGAAATCATATGTGATGTGATGCCAATGGATGCAAGCCATCTACTTTTGGGAAGGCCTTGGCAATTTGATAGAAGAGTTGTTCATGACAAATGGACAAACACATACCAAATCAAGAAAGATGGAAAAGAGTACACATTGAATCCCATAAATGATAGGGAAGGAGAAGTGGAGAACAACTCCAAGGTTTGTTTTGTTTCTAAAAAATAGTTTTTGAAAGACTCAAAAGGAGGGGGAACATGTTTTGCCATTGTTCTAAATCTTACAGCAGTTGGAACAATGAAGTAAAATGAAGAGATACCAATGGAAGTTCAATTTTTTTTGGAAGAATATGCTGACATACTGATGGAGCTACCTAATGGATTGCCACCAATGAGGAGCATAAGCCATTGCATGGATTTGATTCCTGGTGCAATTTTTTGCAACAAGGCACCATATAGAATGCCGCCTATGGAGAATGAGGAAATAAATAGACAAGTACAAGAGTTGCTGGATAAGTGGCTGATTAGGGAGAGTTTGGGCCCATGTGTTGTCCTAGCAGTGTTGACACCGAAGAAAGGTGGAGAATGGCGGATGTTATGTGACTTTTCCCTGAGAAGTGAATTAAAGAAATAAATTTTGTAAAAACTTTATAAAGTAATATATATATATATATATATATATATATATATATATATATATATATATATATATATATATATATATATATATATATATATATATATAAGAATAGAAGAAAATAAGAAGGAATGTAAAATAAGAAAGGAAAAAAGAAGTTACCTTCGAGTTAAAATAAAGGTTAAAGAACCTTATTTATAAGTACACTCGTATTGGAGTATGTTTCGCGTGAAGTTACAATTAAAATGTTATTTGGAATATTATTTATTAAAGGGTGTGATATTTGGAACCACTCTTTGGGTTAATATTTAAACCCGTGAAAATAATGTAAAAGAAAACACAAAGGAAAAAGCGAAGGAAAAACGAAAATAATCAAGCACTGTACATCAAAGAAGGGGGCACATCTTATGTGTGTGTCCAACCTGGGGTACAAAGTGCACTCAGGACTGTCCTGGCTAGGGTTTGGGTATTGCACGGGTGTTGAGCATTGTTCCAGAGGAACCAAAACTCATGTAGAGCGGCAAAGTACGCTTATTTCTCCCAGATTGCTCACAAACGGAACCAGGGTCCATTCCAACAATCTTTGGATTCTTGCTAATTACACACAGATAAATATTATTGCTCAGTTATACCAATTGTTGAGATTGAATTTATATATTTATTTGCATTGTTTAATATATTCATTTATGTTGATAAAATTGAATTAATACAATTATTTGTTAAATTATTTCTTTATAAGTTAGATTATATTCCGTTGTGCATTCATTTAGTGCATATAATTTGAATGTTAATGAATTTGCCATATAATTACCTATTTTAATAAATAGGAAGTGATATGTTAGGCATTACATTTGGTATCAGAGCCTTAAAATTGGGAATTGCGCTAACGCATGACAATTAAAATAAAAAATACTAAAATTGAATTAATACAATTATTTGTTAAATTATTTCCATTAGTTGTGCATTTTAATCCTAATTTGATAAATGTATGTTCATTGTTTAGTTTTAAAATACTTTATTGCATTGAGGGCATATAATTTGAATGTTACCGAATCTGCCATATAATTACCTATTTTAATAAATAGGAAGTGATATGTTATGTTCCAGAAATTTGAGGCATTACATTTGGTATCAAAGCCTTAAAACTGGGAATTGCACTACCACACATGACAATTAAAATAAAAATATTGATAAGCACATAGTGAAAATATATTAATGGCACTTATACTTTAGGGTTAATAGACAATTATTTTACATAATATTGAGCCAATAAAGTCTTAGCTGCTTACATTATATATTTATATATTTAATTTTGAATGTAATTTTGTTGTACTAGCCAACCTAAAAGCCACAAAAAAAATTACTTTTACCTGGTTGATAGAAATACAAGTAATTAGTTGTGTAGTAAAATAGTGAGTGATTTTCTAGAAAACCCTAAACCTACAAAGCTTAGATTTTATTTTTATGGTTAAAACTTTAATAATATTTTGAAAACTTTTATTTTTATTTTTACCATTAAATTTTAATAATATTTTGAAGAATTACAATTTTAGGACTTTTATTTTTACTATTTACCGATCTATTTGAAAAGAGTTTATTTTTACCATTTAACTTGAAAAGAGAATAATAGTACAAGTGATTTCTGGAAAAACTATGTTTGCTTTTTTATCTCAATGTTTTGGATGGAAAGGAGGAGAATGCAAATGAGATTGACTTGTAGAGAGGCTACTTAAAAAGAGAGAAAAGTGGTGGGCTCGGAAGACGAGGAAACTAGAGGAGACTCATAGAGGAGAAACAAAGAGTAGACCTCTATGAGTCTCCTCTAGCTTTCCTCGTCTTCCGGGCCCACCACTTTTCTCTCTTTTTAAGTAGCCTCTCTGCAATTCAATCTCATTTGCATTCTCCTCCTTTCCTCCTGATGATGGATCATGGAGTATGATCTGAAACGTTGAGATAAAAAAACAAACACAGTTTTTCCAAAAATCACTTGTATTATCATAATGGACTGTGGAAATATCATGTCTACAAGAGAATAATAGTTAAAAGTAATAGAAAAGAGTTATTTTGACCTTGAAACTTGAAAAGAGAATTTAAAGTAAATTATAAATAATTAAAACATGAATATGAGATTAAAATTCATATGTATTATTATTATTATATATATGGTCAAAAAAAGAAAATGATATATAATTAAAAAATAAATAGAAAACCATTAAGTTAAACAAGTGAAAAGTGTAAAGCTAAATATAACTTCTTTTGAGTTAAAATTAATAAAGTTGGGTAAAACATATATATTCTTGGAGATGTTTCTATAGTATAAGTCCTAGGTTAGATTTTAAAGTATAGGTCATGTTATTATTATTAAAATGGTCGGATATATGTTAAAATGATAATAATAATAAATATTCCTATGTTTAATAGGAATGTGAGTTTAATCCCATTGTTTGTTATGATTACAAATACATAAATACATAGATCATTGTTTATATGTATATCTATATTTTTAGGGTTTGAGTTATATAGTTTCTTGAAAATATATCTATCTATATATAAACTTTATTTTATATATTTATGCTTTATATAATATTAATTGCAATTATTAGAGGTAATATATATAATATGATATATAAAATAATATCAAGTTAAAAAATAAATGTGTTTAATATATTAATGTATGAGAACTTTAGTAGAAATATCTTAATATATATTTAGTTAAAAAAATAATAATGTTATATTCAACACATAGATGAGAAAAGTTATAAAGCTATTTTAACTACTTAAAAAAAAAATATTATTACTTAGGAGTTGTTTTATTTTTGAACATTATTTAATAATTATTTATTAAATAAATAACTATTTCAATTATTTTATTATAAATGTTATATCATATAGTTATAAATTGAAGTGTACATAGATAAGGGTTAATCATCATATCACTATAATTATTCATATTAATCAGATTTTTTTATGAAGAGTAATATTTAAAATTTAAAAGTTATATAAAAATAATAATAATGAAATAAAATGTTAAGGTATTGAAAACAAATTATTTACTAATATAAGTAAACTACAATATACTATTATATAAATTTAGAAAATCTAATATATAGGATAATGTGTATTTTAGAAACTTGAACTACCCATAAGAAATATGCTCACTTTGTTTATTCCTATAGATATGGGTTTAAAAGGTAATTTATTAAGACCAATATTAAATATTTATAGGGCTACTCTAAATATTGGCTAGGAAAAGTATATATTATATATAGAGGAAAAAAATGATGACTAAATTGGTTGTAATTATTTTTGCTTGCTCATAGGCATGCTCCCTTATAATTATCTATAGATAATTATAATCTTAATGTGTGATAATTGACCAAGAGAGTTACCTATTGGTTTTGCTTGGAAGCATACTAGAAACTTAGATTATACATAACTATGTTGTTTGAGTGATAGCCCATTCAATTATTAATTTTATATTCATATGATATGCTATTAATATGAATATAAAATAAAAAAGTGAAGGAAAAAGGAAAATAATCAAGCACTATACATTGCAGGAATAGGATTCTAGGTCAGCAGGTTGTGAGCAAGACAGATAAGGGGTCACATCTTATGTGTGTGTCCAACCTGGGGTACATAAGTGCACTCAAGACTGTCCTAGCCAGGGCTTGGGTATTCCATGGGTGTTGAGCATTGTTCCAGAGGAACCAACACTCATGTAAAGCGGAAAAGTACACTTATTTCTCTTAGATTGCTCACAGACAGAAGAGGCTGAACTAGGGTCCATTCCAACAATCTTTGGATTCTTTCTAATTACATACAGATAAGTATTATTGCTTAGCTATACCAATTGTTGAGACTGAATTTATATATTTATTTGCATTGTTTAATATTTATTCATTTGCATTGATAAAATTTAATTAATACAGTTATTTGTTAAATTATTTCTTTATAAGTTTGATTATATTCCGCTATGCATTTTAATCCTGATTTGATAAATGTATGTTCATTGTTTAGTTTTAAAATACTTTATTGCATTTAGGGCATATAATTTGAATGTTAATGAATCTGCCATATAATTATCTATTTTAATAAATAGGAAGTGATATGTTATGTTCCAGAAATTTGAGGTATTATAGTGGATGTGTACGAACTCAAGAGCCATAAACAAGATAAGCATCAAATATCGGTTTCCCTTGCCGCTAGATGATATGATGGACTGTTTGAGTGGAGCCAAGTACTTCACCAAAATTGATTTGAAGAGTGGATACCATCAAATCAAGATAAGATAGGGGATGAATGGAAGATTGCCTTCAAGACAAAGGATGGATTATACGAATGGATGGTGATGCCATTGAGTTTGACAAACACACCAAGCACCTTCATGAGGTTGATGAAGGAAGTGTTGAAGCCATACCTTGGTAAGTTTGTCATTGTGTATTTAGATGATATTTTGATCTTTAGTAAAACAAAAGAACATTTGCAGCATGTTAGAGTAGTTTTGCAAAAGCTCAAAGAAGAGAAATTGTTAGTGAATGTGAAAAAGTGCAGCTTCATGAAAGAGGAGTTAGTGTACTTGGGTTTTGTTGTTTTCAAAAGTGGGCTGAAAATGGATCCAGAAAAAGTGAGGGAAATTATGGATTGGCCTTCACCAAAGATCATATTTGAAGCAAGAAGCTTCCATGGATTAGCAAGCTTCTATAGGAAGTTCATCCAAAATTTCAATAGGATTTGTGCTCCTATTATGGAAACTATGAAGGGTAATAGGAAGGAATTTGTTTGGATAGTAGCAACAGAGCAAAGTTTCAAGTTTTTGAAGACAAAAGTGATGGAACAACCCATGTTAGCACTCCCTGATTTTGGAAAAGTATTCCAAGTTGATTGTGATGCAAGTGGGACAACGATTGGAGGAGTCTTGATTCAAGAGGGAAAACAAATAGCATAATTCAACAAGAAGTTGAATAAGGTGAAAATAAAATATTCCATGTATGACCAAGAGTTTTATGCCATTGTACAAGCACTTTAGAAGTGGCGACACTACTTGCTACCGAAGGAGTTTGTTTTGTACATTGACCATCATGCATTGTAGTTTATAAACAAGCAAGGTAAGCTAAATAAAAAAGCATGTGAAGTGGGTTGAATTTCTTCAAAGTTATTCATTTGTGTTGAAGCATAGAAGTGGGAAATCTAATAGAGTGGCTATAATGTCCCCTTCCTAATCAGTTCAGTTGTTGGACAGTTAGCTTATCTTGTGGGTTCTTGTAGGCTAATATGGTAGGGTTAGGGAACTTTGGGGTGCAGTTTATCTAGCAGAATAGCAGTATCAGATGTGTTTGAGCTCTAGTTGGTTATGATGCGCACAATGCCCTTTTCTGAGGTGATTTCAGTTGAGTTCTCCAATACTTACTATTTTTAGTAAGCTAGTTTCGGGCACCAACTTACCTAACTGGCAGGGTTACTATATTTGGATATTTCAGTGGGAGTGAGAAATATCGACATTTTGATAATTAATATAGTCAAATGGGTTTGAATTAAATAATGATGAGTTATTAATTTATAAAGTTAAATTAAAGATTTAATTTTATCATTATTTAATGCTCTTTTTTATAAAGTGACTAAATTAGCACCTAAGTGGTAAAATAAAGTGGGAAAAAATGAAATATAAGTCTTGGGGATGAGCGCCCACTTTATGGGATACATAAGGAGTTTTTAATTAAAATTAAATGTTCTTTCCCCAACTTGGGCATGGGGTTTTGGAGGAGAAATAAAAGTGATTTTGTGAGCTCATTTGCATATGCTTGGAAAATATATTTTTACATAGGTTTTGCTGGTTGAATGGAGATCTTCCTTTGGCTTTGTGAGGACATAAAACCTCATAGAGATCATCATCTGTTGGAGTGAAAGACCTCTTTAGGGTGATTGTTGATAGTCTTATTCAGAGGCTATGGTGGTATTATCAATGCAGATTTCCAGTTTCATTTACAAGGGTTTTGGAGTGCAAAATAATGAGATTTAATGAATATTATTTTGGAAGAGAGTTTATAGATTGAAGAGTGTTTCTAGAGTCTTGTAAACTTCCCAAAGCTGGTCGTACCAGTCCAAGAGGAGGCCGTACCATCTTGCATTGAGTTTGAATTTCATTCTTGGCATTTACTCTTCTTATGGGGGTGTAGGTTTATTATAGCATATTCATAGGGTTTGTGAAGGGTATTAGGAGCAGATTGAAGAGTTTTGTGAAGTTGTTTGCTATTGCTACACTCCCAAAACTAGGTTGTACTATCCCAGGTTTAGGGTGTGAGCTCTCTAGGTTGGAGTGTCTAGGTTTCAGGCCTCAAAACACCCTATTTGGAGGCGCCTAGGGTTTCTAAATAGATGTACACCATTCCATGAATGAAAAGTTAGGGGCTTCTATGTTTGGAGGTGGATTTGTAGCTCCAGATTGCTAATATTACTAGCATTTTTAGACTTGCAGTTTATTGTATCAGCAAATGGGTATGTTTGATTTACCTTTATAATGAGATTTCCCCATCTGGGTATCTCCTTTGATGAGATAATATTTCTTGCAGATTGTAGTTGAATATGGATGTTGAAAATATGTGTTTGTGAGTTATTTTTAGTTCTATTTAATTTTCTACAATATCCATTGTGAAAACAACTTCTACATATCCGTCATATTCTACAAACCAACAAAACTAAAACACAAACAACAAAAAATCATAAAAAAAATTAGGGTGGGACATTATAGTGGTATCAGAGCTCAACTCTTCTTGCCATCTTGTGTGGTTGTGTGGTAAACATGTAGTGATTTCAGTGAGTGATGCAACCCAACACACATCAATATTATTTGAGGAGAAACAAGTCAAACCCAAACCATGAAGTACAGGTGTTGACATGGTTGAGGTAGAAATGGGTGATCGGGAGCATAATGAACTTAGTACTAGAGAGATTTTAAATGATCTTGCTTGGGGATAGTGAGAAATACTATAGAATATAATCAGATTTGTGCTCTATTGGCTAGGCAGATTGAAGGAAACAATAATAATAATAATAACATAAATAGAAATGGAAATGAGGGACATGGAGATGGTAATGACGACATAAGGAATGACAATAACATGGATGGTTTAGTAAATAACAGGGCAAAATATCAGTGTTCAATGGCTAGGACAATGAACACTAGACCTCGTATGCCTATTTTCCCCCCACGAGATAATCCTCTAGTGGTTAATGAACCCACACAACATGAGTTGCAAGATTAGATTATGAGGGATTGGAGGGATTTAGAGTAGAATTCCAAGCCAAAATGTCTTTTCAAGATTACATGGACCTTAGATTGAGGCATAGACCCCATATAGGTGGGGGTGGCTGAAATCATAACTAGGAATTGTAGAAGAAAGTGAGTTTATTATCCATTCCTTACTTTGATGGCTCAAGGAAGACTACAACTAGGGCATGGGTACAAAGATTAGATAGCTTCCTTCATCTCAATCCTATGCCGGAGGATGAGGCTATTACTTATGCTGCTTTACATATAGTGTTGCAAGTATGGGCCTAACCGATGTTGTCATTGATGTCAACATACTCCTGTTGCATTGATGATGAGGATTGGATGAGTTGTATGCTGAGGATATTGAGAAAATTAGTCCTATCAGGAATAGAGAAGAATAGTGAAGACAGTGAGGTAAAGATCCTAGATAAGATAAAGATTAGAGGATGCACTTCAAAGGGTTTGTAGATATGTGTCTTAAGATGATCAAGTAAAGATTTGAGAGGTCTGCATGAAGATTGGAAGAAGTTATGGCTACTTGAGTAAAACCAACTTTGGTAGATGTTCAAAGGTGACAGAGTGACACAGATAGGTCTGGTGAGATCCGGAAATACAATATCTTGTTCTGTAGATTTGGTGGTGTGTTTAGGAATTCAATGTGAATTGGAAACTCAATTGGTTCATGGTCTAGAGGTCCACAAGCATCTATTCCAATATGACAGTGATGACAGAATGTGTTCTTAAGGTTCTAGATAAAGGAGAGAGATTTCAGTAAGCAGAAGCAGTGTGGATGTTCTTGGTGATTCAAGCAAGCTTGTGGAGGTCTTTGGATTGTGTCCAGTTCATGTTGGTGGTCCGCATTGAAGATTGAGCTCGTAATTGAGGAATTACTTCCGGAAGATGATGTTCTTCCTAAGTTTGGCCGATTGGATGAGTTACACATCATGCAGATGATTTTGAAGATGTTCTGTGAAGAATGGCATGTTCCTAAAGGAAGATTGAAGTCTCAGATCTGTGTGGCCGACAGCGTGTTGATCCGCGTGAAGTCTTTTTGTAACTAGTCATGTTATATTTATGTATTTGCTCTATAATGTATGCTGACTTGGATGATTATCCTAAAGTCAAATGTCTTGTATAAATAAGAGGTTGTGAAGTCATTTTAAAGGTATCTTGGAGGAGATGAGTATGTGGTAGAGAGGAGTAGAGTGAAAGGCAGAGTATAAGTATTGGGATTAAATGGAACTGACTCAAGCATGGTGAGGATGCTATTCTTCAGTTCAAGTATGTAATATTTATTTTTCTGTAGACAGTGTGTCTCCTGTAGGTAGTGGGTCTCTTGTGAGTAGTGTGCTCAGGTAGTGAGCCCTAATTGGCATGTGCCATTTGTTCTTCTTATTCTTTTAATAGAGAATACAATCTTGGGTTAGTCACCCCATGGTTTTTCCCTTAACTAGGTTTTCCACGTTAAAATCTTGGTGTCTTATGTGTTAATGTGTTTCTGCTGTTGATTTAATATATTATGTTTCCATGATTGGTTTATTATTATGCTGCTGAGTTACAAAGAGGACTTAAGTGATTAATTGGGAGAAAGTTTTGAACAACTGATTCACCCCCCCTTAGTTGTCTGTCCTGAATCTAACATATAGATGGTAGTGCCCATGAGTGGTGGCACCATGGTATGGTCACTTTGGGCCATGATCAGATTACCTCTTATGCGGAGTTCATTGAGAGGTTGATGGACATGTTTGAAAAGAAGGATCCTGAGTTGTAGTTTAAGGAGTTGGCTCAATTGAAATAGTGGGGCTCAGTAGACACTTACATTTCTGAATTCTAGAAGCTATCAGTGATGGTGACCAACATTTCTAAGAGGAGGTTGATTGTACTCTTTATTGATGGTCTTTCAGATCCATTGAGAGGTTGGATTAAGGCCCTTAATCCACTTTCCTTAGAGGATGCCTTAAAAAAGGTGAGAGATATGGAGTCATCCACTTCGAGGAGTAAGTTTTAGACCAAAGGTTTCTTTCATAAGAAAGACAAGGACAAGAAACCTTTTCAGCGAGATTCAAATCCACCAAAGAAAGGACCTTCAAGATTAGATAGTGATCAACTTAATGTGCTCAGGCAGAAGAAACTATGTTTTCATTGCAGGGAGCCTTGGGATCCATCGCACAAGTGTGTTGCCCAAGCCAAGGCTAAGAAGATAGAATATTTTTTAGCAGAAGAATCAACAGATGATGAGGCAGATTAGCATGTTGATTTAGGGAATGAGAACTCTTCAGATGAGACCGAGAAGGAGCATGAAGATGATAGGCCCATAGCCCAAATATCTAGCATCCAAAAAGAGGGTTCATTCAGGATTTATGGAGTTCTTGGAGGACAGAGGGTAGTCACTCTTCTTGACATAGGAGCCACTCATAACTTCATCGATGAGAGGCTAGTAGCTAAAGGGGACTCAAGTCAGATGAATTTGAAGGGTTCAAGGTGAGAGTGGTGGATGGTTTTGTTATCCCCTACAACAAGAGGATTCCTAACTTGACTATTCAGTTTAGTGATTATGAGTTCTAGACTACCTACTATGTGGTGAGCATGGGGGAGATGGATGTATTACTTGGCATGAGATGGCTACATGCGATTGGAGAGTTTTACCTCAACTTGCATACCATGGAGATAAAGTTTGAGGTTGATGGATGGAAGAATGTGCTTAGGGGAATGTCAGATAGTGGTTTATGTGTGGTGTCTCTTAGGAGGATGGAGAGACTTCTTAGACATGATCATGTAGAGTGGACAGTAGAGTGCTTGATAATGTCCATAGTGACTAAACAATAAAAGCAGAGTTACCACCCATATATACAAGCTTTGTTGTCCAAGCACAACAAAGTATTTAGTAGCATTCCACCTGGGAGACCTCCTGAGAGAGGTATTAAGCATATTATAGAGTTAGAGGAGGGGGCAAAGCCAGTCATTATTACCCCCTACAGACATCCGAAGAGGTTGAAGGATGAGATTGAGAAGGCTATCAAAGAGCTTCTCAAGATGGGGCACATCAAGCCAAGTAAAAGTCCCTTTGCTTCAGTAGTAGTGTTGGTGAAGAAGAAAGATGGGACATTGAGGAAGTGCATTGATTACATGGCATTGAACAAGAAAATGATTAAGATTCATTATCCCATCCCACATATTAATGAGCTCATAGATGAGCTACATGGTGCTTGCTACTTCTCTAAGATAGATATGAGATCAGGGTACCGCCATATTCAAGTTAGGGAAGAGGATGTGGAGAAGACAACATTTCGATGCCATTATAGTCACTTCAACTTTCTGGTTTTGCCTTTTGCTTAACCATTGTCCCAACCACTTTTCAGTCTTGCATGAACATGGTGTTTCAAGATCAGTTGAGGAAGTTTTTCCTCATCTTCTTTGATGATATATTGATTTTTAGCAGGACTTGGAAGGAACACCTGCAACATATTGACAAGGTGTTGAGTATTTTGGAGAGGGAGTCTCTATACGCCAAAGAGTCTAAGTTTGAGTTTGGCATGACCGAGCTCTTGTATTTCAGTCACATCATCAACTCTGAGGGTGTTAGAGTGGATCATGAGAAGATTAGAGCAATCATGGATTGGCCTTCACCCAAGAATCTCTCACAGCTCAAGGGATTCTTTGGTCTTTGCAGTTTCTACAGGAGGTTCGTTAAAGGATTCTCTCAGGTAGCTGACCCACTTATAGATTTGACCAAGAAAGGGGCATTTGTTTGGTCTAATGATGTACAATAGTGTTTTGATCGGTTCAAGAATATAATGATAACTTGCCTAGTTTGGCTAATCTTGATTTCTCCAAACCATTCGAGTTGGATTGTGATTCTTTTGGAGAGGGAGTAGGTGTAGTATTGATGCAAGATAAGCATCCCATATCTTTTGAGAGAAGGAAACTACAGGGTGCCCAGAGAGGTTATAGCATTTATGATAAGGAGATGCTGGCTATTATGCATGCTTTAGCCAAATTTAGACAATACTTGGTGGGAGGCAAGTTTATTGTTAAGACTAATCACAATAGCCTCAAGCATTTCCTAAATCAAAGTGACCTCAATGACAGGCAACAAAAATGGGTGAGTAAGTTGCAGGCTTATGACTTTGACATAGTTTATGTCAAGGGAAAGAAAAATATTGTTACTGATTCATTGTCTTGAAGACCACACCTGTGTTCTTTAGTGGATATTTTAGCTGATTGGAAAGAGTTAATTTCAGTAGAATATGCTAAGGATCAATGGGCTACATGTGTTATAGAGGGTACCATTTAGGATGACAAGTACACGATTGTACACGATCTCATCATTTATAAGGACATGATATTGTTGGTACCTAAATCTAGGGTTAAGAAGAAAATTTTGAGATCTTTTCATGATGTTCCTATGGCTGGTCACCCTAAGTATTTCAAGACTTATAGGCAGATCCAGGAAAGATTTACATGGAAAGGACTCAAAACGGTGGTACTTAAGTATGTTCGTGAGTGCCCTACTTTTTAGCAAAATAAGCATGAGAATTCTTATCTTGTTGGTTTACTACATCCCCTATCAATTCCCAATTAAAAGTAGGAATGCATTTCCATGGACTTTATTACAGGGCTGCCCAAGGCCCAAGGTAAGGATTGTATCTTCGTTGTGGTGGGTAGATTGACAAAATTTGCTCACTTCTTTGCTATTTCAGCACACACACAGTAGTACAGGTTACTGATTTGTTCTTCAGAGAGGTATTCAAGCTTCATGGTTTGCCTAGGAGCATAGTAATAGGGACAAGTTCCTAAGTCATTTTTGGCAGGAGCTCTTCAGGTTGAGTGGGACTGAACTCACTCCCAGTACTAGTTATCACCCACAGACGAATGAGAAAATAGAAATTGTTAACAAGTGGGTGGAAGGATACCTCAGGAACTACATTGCAGGGAAGCAAAAGGCATGGGTTAAGTGGCTCCACCTTGGTGAGTATTGCTACAACACCACTTACCATATGTCCATACAGATGTCACCATTCATGGCACTATATAGCTAGGAGGCACCTAACTTCTTAGATTTTCTATTTGGGGATAATAGAGTGCCTAAGGCAAAGGACTTATTAGGAGAGCCAAGACATCATGAAGTCCTTGAAGGAGAACCTCCAGAAAGATTAGAATCAACAAACGCAATATGTAGATCAACAACGAGTTGAGCATTCTTTTGAGGTTGGTGACATGGTCTATTTGATGCTGCAGCCTTACAGACAGTCCACTCTCAAGAGGAGTGGTGCAGATAAGTTGAATCCATCGTATTATGGCCCATTTAGAGTTTCCTAATGGGTTGGGGAAGTGGCTTATGAGTTATATTTGCCGGCAGAGAGCAGAGTTCATAATGTTCCACATGTCTCGCCTCAAAAAGGCATTGAGGCACAATGTGTTCCCTTCCACTAAGTTGTCGCTTCTTGATGAAGAGGGAAAATTAATCCTTATTCCAAAGGCAATTATTGACACCAGGGAGTGTACTTTGCAGAAGAGAGTTATCAGGGAATATATGGTGAAGTGGAAGAAATTACCGTTAGAGGATGCTACTTGGGAAAATGAGTAGATTTTGGAGCATCCAGAGTTGAGATAGCTTGAGGACAAGAAAATTTGGGGAGGGCAGACTGTAATGTCCCTTCCTAATCAGTTCAGTTGTTGGATAGTTAGCCTATCTTGTGGGTTCCCGTAGGCTAATATGGTAGGGTTAGGGAACTTTGGGGTGACAATTTATCTAGAAGAATGGCAGTATCATATGTGGTTTGAGCTTTAGTTGGTTATGATGCGCACAATGCCCTTTTCTGAGGTGATTTTGGTTGACTTCTGCAATACTTACTATTTTTAGTAAGTCAGTTTCAGGCATCGACTGACACAGCTGGCAGGGTTACTATATTTGGATAAATCAGTGGGAGCAGGGAATATCGACATTTCGATAATTAATATAGTCAAATGGGTTTGAATTAAATAACGATGAGTTACTAATTTATAAAGTTAAATTAAAGATTTAACTTTATCATTATTTAATGTTTTTTTTAATAAAGTGACTATATTAACACCTAAGTGGTAAAATAAAGTGGGAAAAAATGAAATATAAGTCTTGGGGATGAGCGCCCACTTTATGGGAGACATAGGAGTTTTAATTAAAATTAAATATTTTTTTCCCCACATTGGGCATAGGGTTTTGGATGAGAAATAAAAGTGATTTTTTGAGCTCATTTGCATATGCTTGGAAAATATATTTTTACATAGGTTTTGTTGGTTGAACAGAGTTCTTCCTTTGGCTTTGTGAGGATGAAAACACTCATAGAGATCATAATTTGTAGGAATGAAAGACATCTATAGGGTGATTGATAATAGTTTTATTCAAAGGCTACGCTAGTATTATCAATGTAGATTTCCAGTTTCGTTTGCAAGAGTTTTGGAGTGCAAAATAATGAGATTCAATGAATATTATTTTGAAAGAGAGTTTACAAACTGAAGAGTGTTTCTAGAGTGTTGTAAAGTTCCCAAAGCTGGTCGTACCAGTCCAAGCAGAGGCCGTACCATCTTGCATTGAGTTTGAACTTCATTCTTGGCATTTACTCTCCTTATGGGGGCGTAGGTTTATTATAGCAAATTTATAGGGTTTGTGAAGGGTATTTGAAGCATATTGAAGAGTTTTGTGAAGTTTGCTGCTGCTACACTCCCAAAACTAGGTTGTACTATCCCAGGTTGAGGTATGAGCACTCTAGGTTGGAGCACCTAGGTTCCAAGCCTCAAAACACCCTATTTGGAGGTGCCTAGGGTTTCTAAATAGCTGTACACCATTTCCATGAATGAGAAGTTAGGGTTTGTTGTGTTTAGAGGTGGATTTGTAGCTTTAGATTGTTGATATCACCATTTTCAGACCTGCAATTTATTATATCAGCAAATGAGTATGTTTGATTTAGCTTTGTAATGACATTTCCCCATCTAGGTATCTCTTTCTTTGATGAGATAATATATCTTGCATATTGTAGTTAAATGTGGATGTTGAAAATGTGTGTTTGTGAGTTATTTTCAGTTTTGTTTATGTTACATCCCCAACTTATGATTTAACTTAATCTTTCTTTTGTGTGGTAATCATGATGATTAATCATAGTTTAATGATTTGATGTTTGTCAAAAATATCAGATAGAATCATTGATTATATGAATATTGACTAATGCTAGTTAGACATGAGATTACATGTTGATACAATTATTTAATTATTATAATTTGTGAATCAAATGATGATACACTAATCATGGTTATATGATTGTGAGTGTGATCAAGAAAAGAATCTTCCTTCAAGGATGGAAGGAGAGTATCATCCGGGAGGAGGAGATAGATGTTTGGAAAAAGGCCAGATTATCATCTGAGTATCGAAATTAGTCCTTGTGAACCCTTGCAAGGTAGAGTAAGTTTGCATCTTTTCATTGATAGACGTCATTTTCATTTCTGTGTCGGCATGACAATTTGAGTTATCTCGACATCACCTATGTCGATTTGACTAAAGGATGTTCGTAGAATGTCAACGTAAGTTGATAGATAATCTCGTCAGGTTGTTGAGTACTTCTTTATTTCCTTATCTATTTCCTTATTAGGGTTTTGTGACTATTATTTCTTTTTATGTATTACTTATGGTTATGGCGAAGAAGGGGGAGTGGTACTTGACCCCAAAGTCGCATTTTGGTTGTGCACCCTTTTGATGATGTCATCAATTGGTGACATATTGGATTATTTTGTTTACCCTTAAACATCATTAAGATACGAGGGAAACTTTGTGTGATATATTATTCTAGCCCTTGTGATCCGACACCTTAATATTATTAATGTAAATTTCATATGTTGGTAGGTTGACCACCACCCATGATGAGTGGAGTCTGATTTGAGCCTATCTTAATCTCTATCCTCACTGCCCACTCCATCATGGATGATGACGGATTGTTGGAGCCTGAAGGCCATGGGGTGGCGGAGGTTAGTTATTAGTTTTCACCACTATGTGGAGAAAAAGGTGGTGAACCTTATTGCATGGGATACATGCAAATGTTTGGACCATGCCTTTATTGGAGTTATGTGTTTTAGTATGCTTTTGGCAGAGTAGGAATGGGGTGGGAAATTGGGGGTTTCTGTGAGAAAAGACTGCTACAGAAGTAGCGAGTTGGGAGTGTAGGAAAGCTCAAGTTAGAGCCATTGAAAGGCACTCAGGAGTCATTCATCGATGGACTGAACTCCACTATATAGCCCTTAACAGGTATGAAGCTTATATTTTGATATGAACCCATATTTGGTTTGGCAAGTAAATATTACTACTGCATTCTATATGTGGTCGAATGTGTTGACATAAGATAGTAAATGGCTACTGTGTTATCTTTTATAGGCCTTCAAGGCCATAGACATTGTTGTGATTAAACTATGATACTTCAGACACTATGGAGTTATCTTTATAGGCCTTCAGGGCCGTATATGCATTTATATTGTAAAGCTTGTAAGCATTGTTTGATATTTAACCTGGCCGAGGCCATAAGGCCGAGCCCGTGCATAGTTGTTGCATGCAAGAAGCTTTGAATGCTGATATGACAAGGGTTTAAAAATATATCTTATATTCCTTGAAACTCTCATTATTATGATTCGAGCCGACTGTGTTCACTATTGAGAGTATATTGAACCATAATGACTATGTATGGGTGTTATGAAGTCAACTTTAGAGTAGGTCGAGAGCCTTACTTGAGCCATGATAACATTATCATTGAAATTTCACCTTGGACCGTGCCTATAGTACCTATTATATTGGTCTCAAGGCTGTAACCAATAGTGCTCGAGGGTAAGTGCAAGAAGATGGGGAGCCAAAAAGGGGTCTTAAGTGGCCACTTTTTTTCTGAAATCAGGAAATGCTGGCCTTGCATGAGAAATTGAGCATAGTTACACTCAAACTTTCGAGATGCAACCAAAACAATGTTCATAGTGCTCTGAGTCTACTTTCTAAACTACTAATTTTTTTGAAAATGGTATAGATTAAGGGGTTCAAAAGAGGGAGCCACAAAAATTAGTGTTGTTTCTGTCAAAAAAAATAACATAGCATGTTTTGTGGCTCCCTCAAAAGGTTAACTTTTTTTTGGTATTTTTAAAATCGCTTCAGTGAGAAATTAACTAATAGCATGTAGTTTATGCTTGATTTTTCTGATAATTTTTTGATGAATATTTGATTTTTGACTAATTTTCAAAGTGGACACATCCTAAAAAATAGAATTTTTGCCGTGCTACCCCTATAAATTTTGAAAACTAATTGAAAATCATTTTTTTTAATATGTGTAGAATGGAGTCTAGTTTCTAAATATGTAATTTTTTTGAAATTTCAATGAATGGTTAATTTACAATGAAAAAAAGACCAAACTATGGTTTTTGCCCAAAACCGGACACACAAACAAAAGAAATTAAAGATCAAAGGCTTAACATTGTCAAAATATGAAAAAACTTACATCATTAAATAGCTAAGAGAGAGCCTAACATTACCCAGGTGTTTAATTTGTTTGACCTTGAAACACGTGCAAATATGAGGGTTAACATGAACAAAATTATGTGAAATCTTGTAGAATTTGCAAAAACATGTTTGTGGATGTTGAAAATGCACTCCAAGCCTTTGGGTTGGAAATCCAAAGCAAATCCCAAGCCCAAGGCTTGGGATTCCCAAAGCACAATAAAATGCGAGTGCGTTATAATGTGCTCGCATTATGTTGTACTTTTTTGCATGTTTGCCGGTGTTTTCCCAGTTCGACACAACGCGAGCGCGGTGTAACGCGCTCATGTTATGTCTTCCTTTGAATGAGATATGTTCAACTTTCATAAGTATGTTTCATGGATGTTTATGTCTATTCTTGTAGGTATGTATGCATGTACATGTATGCATGCTTGTATGTATGTACATGTATGCATGCTTGTATGTATGCATCTTTGTATGTATGTATGTATGTATGTATGTATGTATATAAGTGTTTTGGGTTTAGTGTATATAAGGACCCGAGCCTGCATAGTTTTGAGGGTTGAGGGTTGAGGGATTAGGGTTTAAGTAATAGGTAGAGGGTAGAGGGTAGAGATTAGAGGGTTGAAGGTTAATATTCAGGTTGTTGAGTGTATAAGATTAAGTGTGTAAAGCACGGGGATTAGGGTTTAGGGTTTACGATATGGATTGAGGGTATATAAGCCATAGGGTGACTTGAGTTGAGAGCATGTATGGTTTAGGTTTAATTTAAGTATAGGGTTGAGGCACAATATTCAAGGTTTAGGATATAAGGGTGAGGTTATATGGTCTAGGGATGAGGGTTTGAGGGTGTAGGCTTCAGGGTTTAAGGTATAGGGTTGATGATTGAGGGATTAGGGCTTAAGTATATCGTTGAGGGTTTAGGGATAGGTTTTAGGGTTTAAGGTTTAAGGGTTAAGGGTTGAGGGATAGGGTTTAGGGGTAAGGGATTAGGGTTTAAGGTATAGTGTCTTGGGTTGAGTGTTTAGGAATAGGGATAGCATTTAGGTTTAGGGATGAGGGATTAGGGTTGAGGGTTGAGGGTTGAGGGATTAAGGTTTAAGGTATAACTTGTTGAGGGTTAAGTGTTTAGGGATAGGGTTTAGGGTTTAGGGTTGAGGGATTAGGGTTTAGAGTTGAGGGATTAGAGTTTAAGGAATAGGGTTGAGGGTTGAGGGTTTAGGGATAGGGTTTATGGTTGAGGGATTAGGGTTTAGGGTTGATGGATTAGGGTTTAAGGAATAGTGTTGAGGGTTGAGGGTTTAGGAATAGGGTTTAGGGTTGAGGGATTAGGGTTTAGGGTTGACAGATTAGGGTTTAATGTTGAGAGTTGAGGTTTGAGGGTTGAGGGTTGAGGGTTTAGGGATAGGGTTGATGGTCAAGGGATTAGGGTTAAAGTAGAGTGTTGAGGGTAGAGGGATTAGGGATTAGGGATAGGGTTTAGGGTTGAAGGTTTAACGATTGAGGGTTGAGGCTTTAGGGTTGAGGATTAAGGGATTGGGGTTTAAGATATAGTGTTGAGCGTCAAGGGTTTAGGGATAGGTTTTAGGGTTTAATTTTTAAGGGTTAAGGGATAGGGTTTAGGGTTTAGGGATAAGGGATTAGGGTTTAAGGTATAGTGTTGAGGGTTGAGGGTTTAGGAATAGGGATAGCATTTAGGGTTTAGGGATGAGGGATTTGCGTTGAGAGTTGAGGGATTAGGGTTGAGGGATTAGGTTTTAGGGTTGATGGATTAGGATTTAAGGTATAGTGTTGAGGGTTGAGAGTATAGGGATGGGGTTTAGGGTTGACAAATTAGGGTTTAGGGTTGACAGATTAGCATTTAATGTCAAGGTTAGGGTTAGAGTGTCAAGGGTAGAGGGATTAGGGATATGGTTTAGGGTTGAAGGTTTAAGGGTTGAGGGTTGAGGCTTTATGGATGAGGGTTTAAGGCTTAAGATATAGTGTCGAGTGTTGAGGGTGTAGGGATAGGGTTTAAGTTTTAAGGGTTAAGGGTTGAGGGATAGGGATTAGCGTTTAAGGTATAGTGTTGAGGGTTGATGATTTAGGGATAGGGTTTAGGTTTAAGGGATTAGGGTTTAGGGTTGATGAATTAGGGTTTAATGTTAAGAGTTGAGGGTTGAGGGTTTAGGGATAGGGTTGATGGTCAAGGGATTAGGGATAGGGTTTAGGGTTGAAGGTTTAAGGATTTAGGTTTGAGGCTTTAGGGATGAGGGTTAAGGGATTAGGGTTTAAGATATAGTGTCGAGTGTTGAGGGTGTAGGGATAGGTTTTAGGGTTCAAGTTTTAAGGGTTAAGGGTTGCGGGATAGTATTGAGCCCATTGAGGGTTTAGGAATAGGGATAGTGTTTAGGGATTAGGGATGAGGGATTAGGGTTGAGGGTTGATGGATTAGGGTTGAGGGTTGATGGATTGAGGCTTAGGGATAGGGTTTAGGGTTGAGGGATTAGGGTTTAAGGTATAGTGTTGAGGGTTTAGGGATAGGGTTTAGGGTTGAGGGATGAGTTAAGGGTTGAGGGATTAGGGTTTGATGTTGAGGGTTGAGGGTTGACATTTTATGGTTGAGGGTTTAGGGATAGGGTTGAGGGTCGAGGGATTAGAGTTAAGGGTTGAGGGATTAGGGTTTGACATTAAGGGTCGAGGGTTGAGGGTTCAGGGTCGAGGGTTTAGGGATAGGGTTGAGGGTCGAGAGATTAGGGTTACAGTAGAGTGTCAAGAGTATAAGGATTAGGGATAGGGTTGGAGGGTTTAGGGATAAGGGATTAGGGTTTAAGGTATAGTATCGAGCCCATTGAGGGTTTAGGAATATGGATAGCGTTTAGGGTTTAGGGATGAGCGATTAGGGTTGAGGGTTGAGGGATTAGGGCTTAGGGATGGGGTTTAGGGTTTAGGGTTGAGGGATTAGGGTTTCAGGTATAGTGTTGAGGGTTTAGGGTTGAGGGATTAGAGTTAAGGGTTGAGGGATTAGGGTTTAACGTTGAGGGTTGAGGGTTGAGGTTTTAGGGTTGAGGGTTAAGGGATTAGAGTTAAGGGTTGAGGGATTAGGGTTTAACATTAAGGGTTGAGTGTTGAGGTTTGAGGGTTGAGGGTTTAGGGATAGGGTTGAGGGTCGAAGGATTAGGGTTAAAGTAGAGCATCGAGGGTATAAGGATTAGGGATAGGGTTGGAGGGTTTAGGTATAAGGGATTAGGGTTTAAGGTATAGTATCGAGCCCGTTGAGGGTTTAGGAATAGGGATAGTGTTTAGGGTTTAGGGATGAGGGATTAGGGTTAAGGGTTGATAGATTAAGGTTGAGGGTTGAGGAATTAGGGCTTAGGGATGGGGTTTAGGGTTTAGGGTTGAGGGATTAGGGTTTAAGGTATAGTGTTGAGGGTTTAGGGATAAGTTTTAGGGTTGAGGGATTAGAGTTAAGGGTTGAGGGATTAGGGTTTGACGTTGAGGATTGAGGGTTGAGGTTTTAGGGTTGAGGGTTTAGGGATAGGGTTGAGGGTCAAGGGATTAGAGTTAAGGGTTGAGGGATTAGGGTTTGACATTGAGGGTTGAGTGTTGAGGTTTGAGGGTTGAGGGTTGAGGGATAGGGTTGAGGGTTAAGGGATTAGGGTTAAAGTAGAGTGTCGAGGGTATAAGGATTAGGGATAGGGTTGGAGGGTTTAGGGATAAGGGATTAAGGTTTAAGGTATAGTATCGAGCTTGTTGAGGGTTTAGGAATAGGGATATCATTTAGGGTTTAGGGATGAGGGATTACAGTTAAGGGTTGAGGGATTAGGGTTGAGGTTTGAGGGATTAAGGTTTAAGGTATAGTGTTGAGGGTTTAGGGATAGGGTTTAGGGTTGAGGGATTAGAGTGAAGGGTTGAGGGATTAGGATTTGACGTTGAGGGTTGAGGGTTGAGGTTTTAGGGTTTAGGGTTTAGTGATAGGGTGAGGGTCGAGGGATTAGAGTTAAGGGTTAAGGGATTAGGGTTTGATGTTGAGGGTTGAGGGTTGAGGTTTGAGGGTTTAAGGATAGGGTTGAGGGTCAAGGGATTAGGGTTAAAGTAGAGTGTCGAGGGTATAAGGATTAGGGATAGGATTGGAGGGTTTAGGGATAAGGGATTAGGGTTCAAGGTATAGTATCAAGCCTGTTGAGGGTTTAGGAATAGGGATAGCTGGCTTTAGGATTTAGGATTAAGTGAGAGCTAGATGGCTAAGGATGGATGGAGAGGTAGACAAGGAGTGACTGAGAGACATAGAGAGGGGAGAGGTATGTTTTGTCCTACTATAGAAATGGTAAAAAAATGTTGACCCCTGTGATCTAGGCCCACATGCTTTATTTTCATGCTGATTATGCACATGTTCCAACAAAAAAGAAGTGCTTTCATGCTATTAGGAAGTTCACATGCACATTTTACACATTCTACCACCTTTGCATGATCTTTCCACTAGCTTTTCTGCTTTGCCAACTTGAGGAGGAAATAACATAGTTTTCACACCAAATTTGATATATATCTATTCAAGTTTCAATTTTTGTAGTGTTGCAATGTTAATTGTGATTCAATTTTAGGAATTTAACATTATAGATTGGTTAATAGTATTGTTGTTACTAATTATATTTGAGTGTTATTCAATTTAACATTGAAAAGGAAGCAAGTGGTGAAAAACTCAAATTGTTGAGGAGTTTGATGCAAGAAGAAAAAACACTACATAATTGGGTACTCTCTCCATTTGAATCTCCATTTTTTAGGTATGTCAAGTCTTTACATGCATGTTATTTACATTTTCCTTAATTCTATTTGAATTACTTTATCATGCTTTATCATACATGTTTAAAATAGACACATTTCCAATCAAGAAAGCAACCTACAATCTCACATGATGCCATGTATATTTTCTACACTTGGACTATTTAATAATTATGTGTAATAAATAGACCTTAACATACCATGATGTCAAACTATACAAGAATAAATTGTTACAACATAATAAAAATACAATCCCACTATTATCTTGTCATATTAACAAGTTAAAATACAAATGAATAGGTGCCAAGATCATACAAGTATGCACATGACATGATGATTTGTATGCACATATCTTGGGCTAGGACATTCCTTATGCACCTATTCATGATGATTTGTACATGCACATGACACAACAATATTTTGAAATTTCTAATTGTCCTTTGTTAGCACATGACGGTGGTTACCTTGATCGACTATATACCATTCAATACCCTAAATTATAGAGATTAGTCTAATAATTTTTATGTCAATCCTAGGTATGTGATGTAGAGGTAGGGTTGAACTCAATCCAAAGGGCTCATACCAATAGTTTCTTCAAATTTCATAAGCTTTCCTCTCAAGCAATCTCCCTATACAAAGGCACAAAGAGGGTCTTCAATACTTCAAAACCTGACAAGGCTACTAGAGGTATTGTTACCCCTCAAGAACTTAGACACAACCATTCTCAACCTTTACTCAAGTCTACACTCTTCAATAGTTGTCTATTCCTTCACAAGCCACCCAAATCCTAGTATCCCTAGTACCAACAAAACACCTTCTCAATTCCAAATCCTAGTAGCCCTCGTAATAACAAACATGTCAAATTCGGTCTGCCTCAACCTTTTCAAGCATGAAGTCCCATGTACTCTTCACTTGTAGCCTCAATAGGTGACTCTCCTTTGACCTTATCCTCATCTAGGACTGAAGTGAACTTTGTACCATAATGCTTTGTATGGCTGCAATAACATTGTGCAATAATGCTTTGTATGGCTGCAATAATTTGGTTTGTACCTATTTTGGTTGAGTGATATTTACTCTTTTACATGATGATTGTATGTACATTTACTATGAAGGGTTGAATGACATATTTTAGTTATTTGTATGGATTCATTTCTTAGGAACTAATATTGGTCTCTTTATCATGCTACAGACAAATTCTCCGTCATGCCGAGGAAACGATCAAGAATTAAACCAACACAGGAAGAGATAGAAGCTAAGAATGCAAAGAAAGCAGCGTCTATGAGGGAACTTCGTGAGAAGAGGAAATTGGACATGATAAATGAAGACATGCCAATTGAAGAGGAACCATAACCATCACAAAGAGATATGGTATTGGTGGCACAAAGAGAACGAATGCAAAAACTTCGTGCTATGAGAGATTTGAATACCATAGTTGGAGACACATCATCTACCGCAAGTCAACATGTAGGGACACTATCTACCGCATCTCAAGTTGAGAGTACATCATCACTCACATGTGATGAAGGAGGTACACCATCATTCCCACCTCAACCTCAAGGTACGTCATCTATTCCATCTTTAATCAAAGGTATGCCATCTAGCCCATCTCATTTAAATATTGATGAAATTCCTAATATTAAGCCTCAGATGAGTGTGAGTCAAAGGATTGGGTTGACGAATGGCAGTTAAGTTATCTTAGCCCACTTGACACGTATCAACCCCCGACGACACTAGAACTAACACAGATGGAATCATCAGTTGACTTTGACCACATATCAGATCTAGTTCAACTAGGTAATATATCTATTTGCATAGTTTTTGAAATTCCTAATGTCATCTTACTTTGTAGTGTTTTTGTAATGTTGACTAATTTCATCTAATTTTCTACACATATCAATGTAGGGCATGTATATGCAGTTATTGCAGATGAAGATAATGAAGAGGGAATAGATTATTATTTATGTTGTTGTGTTAAGGCCAAAAAGAAATTGGAAGCCCCAGTTACAGATGGAGGAAACATTGAATACCCTATAGGCTCAGTGGTTAGTACTGGAACATGGCTTAGAAGGTACCCACATAAGAGTGTTAATGTTTGGCTGTTTCAGGACTTTGACATGCATCGGAAGATTCTTCATTACTCAAACCTTGTTGTGGCATCCAATGTTCATTTGATATAGTATCGGGGTAGACCTTTGAACAAGACCTCGTGGAAGGTGCGTGAGTATGATCATGGAGCAATACTTGACACAATAAAGAGTAGAGCAGACCTGGATGGTTCATTAAATTAATTTGTAAGTATTCACATTGATTTTGTAAAGTCATGTTACATTGAGTTGTAAGTATGCACATTAATTTGTAAGGTTTGTCTTTTTTATTTGCTGCTACATTTTTACACATATACACATTTTTACATCATCATGTTATGCTTCATGGGTTTAGACCTAAGTGATGGATGAAGTTGATCCTGAGAATAATGTATAAAATCTAGGTAATGTATAAAATATAGGTGTCTATAGTGTCTTGGTTTCTAACTAGATAATAGGTGTCTCTAATTGTGTCTTAGGTATATACAATATGTCAACTAGGTAGATAGAGACTAGAAAAAAGGTATTTAATCTAATCTAGGTGTCTTAGGTAGATACTATATATCAAAGACCTGTCTTAGTGTAAAGTTGCAAAGGGGTGTAACTTTAATCTTGCCCCTGATGTGACCAAACTGACAGTTCCAACACATCCAGATGGGTACGTTTAGGCTAGGTACAGTCTTGTTTTTCACCCAAACATGCCAAAATAGTCTGAGCTACATTATACCGACGATATCCCTGAAGACTCCAAAGTGTAAAAAGACATCAATTTTTGACGAGTTGTTACTCAGAAACCATGTCACTTAGAAACATTCTGTCTAAAGTAATGTGATCACATAAGGTTTCTCTACAATAACCTCTCTCAGTTTTTTATATCTCTGAGGTATTTTCCCATGGTGCAAGGTTTTCTGCTGCCCCAAAAATGTTAGAAGGAGGTAGTGTAAAGTTGCAAAGGGGTGTAACTTTCATCTTGCTCCTGATGCAACCAAACTGATTGTTCCAACATGTCCGGATGGGTACATTTATGCTAGGCATGGTCCTAATTTTTAGCCAAACATGCTGAAACAGTCTGAGCTACATTGTACCGACGATATCCCTGAAGAGTCCAAAGTGTAAAAAGGCAGCAATCTTTGACAAGATGTTACTCAAAAATTGTGTCACTTAGAAACATTCTATCTGAGGCAACACGATTATGTAGGGTTCCTCTACAATAACGTCTCTTAGTTTTTTATATCTCTGAGGTGTTTTCCTGTGGTGAAAGGTTTTCTACTGCCCCAAAAATTGTCAGGAGGTAGTGTAAAGTTGTAAAGGGGTGTAACTTTCATCCTGCTTTTGATGTGACCAAACTGGCTATTCCAATGCATTCAGATGGGTACATTGACGCTAGGCATGGTCCTGTTTTTCACCCAAACATGCCGAAACAGTCTGAGCTACATTGTACCGATGATATCCCTGAAGAGTCCAAAGTGCAAAAAGGCAACAATCTTTGATAAGATTGTACTTGAAAACTGTGTCACTTAGAAACATTCCGTCTAAGGAAGCACAATCATGTAGAGTCCCTCTACAATAACCTCTCTTAATTTTTTATATCTCTAAGGCATTTACCTTGCTGAAAGGTTTTCTACTGCCCCAAAAATCGTCAAAAGGAGGTAGTGTAAAGTTGCAAAGGGGTGTAACTTTCGTCCTACTCCTGATGCGACCAAACTGATTGTTCCAATGAGTCTGGATGGGTACATTTACGCTAGGCATGGTCCTATTTTTCACCTAAACATGTCGAAACAGTCTGAGCTACATTGTACCGACGATATCCTTGAAGAGTCCAAAGTGCAAAAAGGTAGCAATCTTTGACAAGATGTTACTTGAAAACCGTGTCACTTAGAAATATTTTGTCTAAGGAAATGTGATTATGTAGAGTCCCTCTACAATAACCTCTCTCAGTTTTTTATATCTTTGAGGCATTTGCTTGTGGTGAAAGGTTTTATGCTACCCTAAAAATCGTCAGAAGGAGGCAGTGTAAAGTTGCAAAGGGGTGTAACTTTCATCCTGCTCCTGGTGTAACTAAACTGACAGTTCCAACACATTAGGATGGGTACATTTAGGCTAGGCATGGTCCTATTTTGTACCTAAACATGCCGAAATAGTCTGAGCTACATTGTACCGGCGATATCCCTAAAGAGTTCAAAGTGCAAAAAGGAAGATATCTTTGAAGAGATGTTACTTAGAAACCATGTCACTTAGATACATTTTGTCTAAGGAAACACGATCACGTAGGGTCCCTCTACAATAACCTCTCTCAGTTTTTTATATCTCTGAGGCATTTGCCCGTGGTGAAAGGTTTTCTGCTGCCCCAAAAATTATCAAAAGGAGGCAGTGTAAAGTTGCAAAGGGGTGTAACTTTTGTTCTTCTCCTCATGCGGCCAAACCGACAATTCTAACACATCTAGATGGGTACGTTTAGGCTAGGCATGGTCCTATTTCACACCCAAAAATGCTGAAACAATCTAAGCTACAAACACTAACTAGTCTTCAATCTTCAAACACTACAAATACCATGATATCCTGCATAAAGCTGTCTTTTAGCCTTTTATAAAGGCATGCCCAACAAATTCAACTGCATAGAGATGATTGTTTATATTCCAAATTCCTTTTAAATATTGACCTTCCAATCCTTTTTCCTGCCCTCATATCAATTAAATATGACCTTCGATTATGATAGGGTGCTTGAGCTTATGAGAGTTTACCAGAGACACCGGTTGAGTTAGGTTGAAGTGCCAATGAACTAATGACTTAAAGACCCTTTAGTAGGTTGATTTAAGTGATAGTAACTTCTGATTATAAGTCAATATTAAATTAAAACAAAAGTGTACTTTACACATGACAGGTAATTGAGGGTTTTAAAGTCTTAAGAAAAGTAGATTCTTTTTAGGGTTTAAATCCCAATATGCAAACCCTAACTATCAATAAGATTGTGATTATGAAAGCTCGTGTCTTCTCTAACTTCTTATTGCATGAAAAAAACCACATCCACCATGAATATGATCCTTGCATCATATCAACCTTCCAAGATAGACCTTATCATGAAAACTATATTCACAACAAAACCTTGCATGAACAAAACCACATCCACCATGAACATGAACCTTGCATCATATGAACCATGTTTGTCTTGTGCAGCATCAACATGAATTGAGAGACCTTATCATGAAAACCATATCACAACATCATGCACCTCATGACCATCACCTACCTTGAATCATTGTATCACCTTATCAACATCATGGCATCAACCTTGACATCAATGACAAACAACCTTGACCCTTTGACTTGAATGACAACCTTGAACCTTGATTGTTGATGACTTATGGAAGCCTATAGCTCCAATGTTATGTTGCATACTAAAATTAGGTAAGACTCAATGTACTCTCATAACCTCGCCTTATATGCAAGAGGAATTACATTTAATAACCACAATGGTTATCAGGTGCTCATAATCATATGATTTTGACTATCTTATTCAAAACAACAAACATACTCTTTGCATCCCAAAATGGTATAATAACAAGAAATTAAGAAATATTTTCAATTGACCAACTCATAAAGAATATGGATCAACATTCTCATTTGAATATTTTCAATTGGGGAACTCATAAAGAATATGAATATTTTCTGTTCAACATGATGATTCATTGTTATTTTTAATACAGCTTTTATTTTTTAGTTCCAAAATGAGGTTTAGGTGATACTTGAATAACAATAGCTGGCTTATTAGATCAACAAACATCCTATGTAATACAATTGGACTTTAAATATTTGAAGTAACCATCTACAAATATCCATTCAAATGTGGATTTATAATGCAAGTATGGACGCCATCAATAAAAAAGATTTATATTAACCAAATATCCATATAGGCATACATCAATATCTGTCGATATAAGTATAACATATCTACAAAATAGCCATATAGGCATACAATGTCAACTATATGCAATACAAAATATATATCCACAAATGCCATGTAGGCATACAACAAAGGAACACAATAAAAAGTCATTCCCCTCTAGCTGGTGAAGAGAATATATCACGGGCAGCCTGCAATCTTCTAGGGGATGGAGACGTGTATGTGGGTGGTCTACTATGAACTCGAGGGCTGCTCCTCCTATTTAATTGTTCGTACATCTGTAGTTGTTACAATAAAAAGTATAGACATTAATATATAGAAATTACATGTTATAAAAAATGAAACATTTAACAAAATAATCACTTACCGCTACCATATAATCTCTCCTCACTTGCCTTAGTAGTAGGATTAGGCTGTGGTGATGTCATGTCCTATAGAAACCATCTAGATAGAAATTAAACTTCAAATCAATAATCTTTTGATTTTTCAAAAATAAACAACTATAACAATGAATGTAAATTGAAATTTACTAATCTGCCTCATACCCCCGTCAATGACATGGAGCTATGAATCGCAGAGGACACACCATGCTCCATTGCCCTATGAACATCGGGAGGTGTCTCTGCAATCTACATCATCTGGAAATGAAACAACATTATTCAATTACGAAAACTATAATAGTGATGCCAATCATGGCTCCTAACATACACACACATTCACATAAACATGGAAGTACACACAATAAAGCACACAAGTCACATACAAAAATCTAGTAAGTATAATTCATTCATTAAACTATTTATTTTATTACCTCCGTGAAGCTTTGAAGTCCACCACCGCTGGCAGGTGTTGCCATGAAATCTCTAATATTAACCTATTCAACATTCAAAATTAGATATTAGAATACCATTCATATAATGATGCTATTCACATGTAATATTTATAATTGTTTACTAGTTACATACCCCGACAATAGATGATGTAGTGTAATATGCAGGTGGAGAACCACTAAAAACTGCATCAATGCTATGACCCTAAAATTTCATTAAAATCATCAAACTAAATTAGTTAATCTTGCATTTCAAAAATGAAATTTAATAAATTAAATTCAATGAACTTGCTAAGATTTACCTAAGTATCAAGCCTGAAAGTCTCACTCAGGAGGGCATCTGTCATCACCATCTGCTCAGTTACAGATGTAGCCTGCGCACCTGCATCATGACTATCTGTGGGGTCATAACCATATGCTGACCTGCAAGTCTGACAAGTATGGGGTGGAACCGTACTCAAAATCTCCCCCATCCCACACTGTGCTGCAGGACTAGCATGTTGTAAGATGCTCTGGGTCAAGGCACTAATGGACTGAAGTGCCTCAACCTCAACACTCTCCTTCACAATAGAAGGGATAGAAACATGCTCATGGGCTGGTTTGGTGAGTGCCCATCTTGCCGGCCGCTGTGGGTCAACACATGCCCCTAGTCTATCTTGTGCTGATCCCCTACCTCTATCCTGGAACTCCTACATATCAAAATATTTTGGCACTTTATTTTTGACAAACTCGCACTAGAGTTTCCTCAAAAAATATTGCGGGACCTCATTATTGTTGCATGGAGGATGATCAAAAACCATCCACCACCTCTGCGCAAAATTGTCCCTTATCGCTTGGTTGTTACACCAATGGATAGGGAACCTCTTGCATGTAAGGGGTAGAGATTCATTTGTTCGTGGGTCTGTGAAAATAGAACACAAGTCAAGTTTTGTAATTTGTTCTTTTTTCACTTGTTCATATGATAACTTGTCAGCATAATACTCTCTAAATTCTCTCCTCTTTTCTGTCGAACTAGTGATTTGCTTGCTTATTGAATCTACATTTGATAACATAGATTCAAGGGATTGAGCAAGTGTGGATCTATGCAAGGTTGAAGTTGTAGGTTCTTTCAACCTTGCAATTATGTCCTTAATTTGTTTCTTATTATTTTCAATTTGCCCCATTAGATTTTCTTGTGTTCCAGGGGCATATTCAGGAATACATGGAGGTGTTTGTGGTTGGGGTTCTTCTTCAACAGGTATTTGTTGTCCATTTGCTAGAGGATTTTGTGGATTTTCAGGAGGAGGAGGAGGTGCATTATCAACTCCTGTAAATTTAAGAAATTTACATCAAAAACTATTTTAACCTACCTATTTAGCAACAAATTCACACAAGAAAGTAAATAAAACTTACTTCTTTGATTTCCTCGACATCGTGGCGGTATTTTGATGATGAATCGATGAGAAATAGCTGACAATTGGACCTCAAATAACGTGAGCGCACTCCTTTCTTTCTTTAAGCCGTGGGTTTCTTACAATTTTCTGTTTAATAATGAAATAGAACACTACTTTTTTTTAATTTATAGCAGCACATAATGCTCTCATGTTATGGCTTGGTGTAGGCTCAGCAACACCAAGCCATAACGCGCTCACGTTATTACTATTTTTTTTAAAGTTGGCCACTTTTTGGCCCCCCAACTTTTTGCACCCACCCCAACTGTTAATGATAGTTATTATGATAACTATGGTGCATCCTATGTTTTTGAAAAGATATATTGACTCCACGTTGTAGAAGGAGATTTTGATAATATCTAGGAAGCATTAAGTGGATGTCAGGTTTATTGGAGAATTTATTCCTCCTTGATAATTACTTTCTTATGAGAATGCATACTATGTTTAAGTATGAAACTCTTGTGTTTAAATATATAGGAAAGCCAACTCTTTTCGAATGGCAAAACTTCATGAATGAAGTATAAGATATCAAGAACTCATGTGAATTCTTTGAGTTAGGATCTTTTTGTTATGACCAACTCATTTAGACTATTATAAAATAAGTCTTAGATGATATGATTTCGAATGTGAACCTTGTGTTTAGGTAAACATGAAATCATGAACCTAGAAAGGTCATGATTTGGAAAACATGATTGGGCTATTGTCATTTTGAAAGGATGGGAATAGAGTGACGTGGAGTCACAGGTTCCCCATTGTGAAAGCAATGTAACACTAATGAATGTACTCCCAAGATAGGAGTCGATTGTCATAGAATTGGACTAAGAATGAATCGAATTTACCTTTTCTAGACATAGAGAGGTCGAGTTATAAATACTGTAGAATGAGACAACTTCTAAGTCAAGTTAAGGTGGTGGACATATGACTACATTCATTACGAAATGTATATGTATGTAAATCTTTGTCCAAAGTAATGCATCCATCTCTGCATGTATTATTCAGTCTACAGTGATCTAGATGCCATAGTGTTTCCAATAGTGTCTTACATAGTTAGAGTGGATCTATAGTTGTATGACTGAGAGACATTATGAAGGACACAACACCAGATACTTAGATGGCAAACCTAATGGTTCCTTATATCTATACCCTCCATGAAGGACAGGGCCGCTTCCAGGTAGGAAGTTGTGCGGGGGACCGCTAGTTTGTGGTTGGAGGAAAAGCACTCGGGTGATGCTCTCCTTCCCAAGCATAAGACAAGCCGAGACTTATAAAGACAAATGTGAAAGTTCCAGATACAATGCACTCTTTATATGACTTGATAGTCAGTTATTATATATATTCTTATAATTGATACCATGAGCATAGCTTTGTACTTGTACAGTGAAAGTTATTCACTTAAAATTTTGAAATATCCTGAAAGGAAAAGCATGTTTAATTTCATGATGATATTGATTCATTTTAGCTTTAACTGTGATTATGTAAATCATGATGTATTATTAACTTTAATTAAGATGGTTAATTATGGTTAGTTTTGGGTATTATGGAATGTCATGTTACATATGGTATCAGAGCTACCAGGTTCAATACATGGACCTATGAGCTCACTACATAATAATTTTTTTATCCAACATTAACAATTGCTAATGTTTGGATGTTCTTATATTAGAATGGTAAGAATAAGAACAACACCCAGAAAGAAGGTAATGGCAAATGGATGTTACCTTAAGGCCTTGAGGGAGTGAGCCTCAAGAATGAAACACCTTGAACAAACTGGTTGCTTGGTAGGTGCATGGTTGGTTGATGATGAAACCTTTGTTGATGTTGTTAATGTTGATAATTGAGAGGGGGGGGTGAATCAGTTATCCTAATTATTTCCCTTATTGAACTTTCCTCTTAATTGAAGCAGCATAAAATCAAACACAAAACATTAACCATGAAGTAAGAAACACATGACACAGTATTTTTGACGTGGAAACCCTGTTAAGGGAGAAAACCACGGGGTGATTAACCCAAGAATTATTCTCTGTTAGAAGAATAGGAAATTACAAAAATGGCACTTGCCAATTAGGGCTCACTGCCCGAGCACACTGCTCACAAGAGGCCCACTGCCTACAAGAAGACACACTATCTACAAAGTGATGATAATCACAGTCTTGAACTGATTGGAAGCATCTGCATATGCTGGAGTTCAGTTCCGGTTAGGCTCAGTACACTGATCTGCTGCACTTCATCTTTCCTCTGTTCTTTGTTCTGCTATCTTTCACATACCGGATCCTTTTTGCTACCTCTGCTCTTTCTCTGGACTTATTCGCATATCTCTCCACATCCACACACACTTCACAACTAAATCCATCCTCTATATATATCCGCACAAGTAGTTTCATCACCTTTCTAGTCGGCATCCGGAACAGTCTTAGTTTCTTACAAACTCTCATTCTGTCGGCTGAATCCTTCCTCACCAAGCAATGCGGATCAAGCATATACTTGTAGATATCATTAATCATGTCGTCCAAACATGATTCATGCCTTCACAACCTCTGTCATCAACAGTAACCCATCCGGAAAGCAGTCTGATACTCTGTCAGTCAGTTCTTCCTCTGTTTTCACTGTCTCTCAGGAATCCGGTACTTAACCATTCATATCTTTTTCCTTGTCCATCACCGGAGGCTAAATCCTTGGAATATACTACTAAAGGTAGTCCTCTTGACTTCCCCAAATCCGCACTGCACCAAGACACTTCCTCTGAGAGGTCCGGACCAATCTGTCGGACCTTGCCACATGCTCTGTTCTTCTTCACCGGACCACAACTTTCTTTATTCTGACTTCCGGTAGAGACACATCATGTCTTGCGGATATGTGGGATGACCTTTGTTGCCATCAATGACAACAACCATGAATCCATATAGTGTCTCTTGCCAACAATCTCCCCCTTTGGCATTGATGGCAACACTTAGTGAAAAATGACTAAGTGTTTGTACTACTCTCCCCCTTGGCTGATGCTCTATATACAATTTCCGGAACTCCCCCTTAGTTGGATCCCTCATTTTTCACTGCTCCTCACTCCCCCTTTGACATCAATGGCAAAGGGTAGGGTCCGCATATCAAAATTTTCAAAAATTTCTTATACTTAGCCGCATATTTACATACTCACATATATTGAAGAATGTCTGCAAAGGATGTCTGTAATTGAATCATTTCGGTAGCCCAAATTTGCTTCATTCTGTCCAAAATTGAAATGTGACCACTTAACAAGAATGCAAACGCTTCTGCCCGCTTGAGATCTGTCGGATCTTTTGTTTGGGCGGTGGTCCTAGCATCACTGATGGCCTCATGCATGGTTTCCAACTTAGGGATTATAATCCTTCTAAGTTCTCCCATCCGGTTGGTGATGTTCTTCCATTCCTTCTCAAGATTCTTTATTTCGTTCAAGACTGCAATAGTCTGACATTCTTGATTTATTATAGAGGAAGAGAGAGGATCAAAACTTTGAGATAAGCTTTGTAGCTTATCCTGTTCCTCTTTTATTTTCTTGTCAAATGCTGTTGTTGCCTTTGACCAGGATATACAAAATTTATAGATATCACCGCCATCCTTAAGAGCATTCTCTAAGCTCCTTATTCCAATGCTTACAATCTTCCTATCCTTAGAGATTAATTCTAATATCTCTGAAAATCTCTTATCCAAAAATTCCTTCCGGACCTTTTCTTCAGCTGATTTTTCTAAAGAATCAAAATGTGTATCAACACTGCTGACTAAGGTTTTTAGATTACCGGAAGTGGAGGCTGTCGGATCTATCTGGATTGATGGCATGATCTTTACAAGTATTCCGGAAGCAGCCTCTATCAACTCACAGTCTTCCATATGAGACTTCAGGAGCTTTTCATTTGCCTTGGCATTTGCAAATGAAGCTATCTTCATTGTTTGTACTGGAGAGAGAGAGTCAAAATCAAATGGACCTTTGAGAAGCTCCGGTTCATCAATCTCTAGAGTTTCTTTACTCAAAAATTGTTGAACAGTTTGTGCAGTGTCTCTTGCCGGAGACAGATGTTTCTTTTCTTCTGCAGTCTTAGAACTGTCAACCTCTTTGTCTTTCACCACTGCTTCCTTCTCCTGTAGTTGCTCTTCTTCTTTGGATCCGGAGACTGTAGGGGAAACCGGAGGAGAGATGCTAACTTGTTCATGGGCCACTTCTTCTTGAGCAGAGGGTCCCAAGTCCTCACTTGTCTGTTCAGGGCTCACTTCTTCCGGAACAGAAGATTCCAAATCAGCAGCTGTTTCTGCACCTAAGTCCTCTACAACAGGAAGATTGAACCTTTTGAAGGCCTTCCGGAGGATCTCTTCTGTTTCTTGGGCCACTTTGTCAGTCTCACCAAGCATGAGTTGATTCATCCTGGCTTTGCTTCTGAACTCATCTTTACAGTCCTTGAAGATAATGTTCATTGTCTTGGGATCAATTTGAGGATATAGCTGAATAGCTATCTGCTCCCGGATCTCAAGATCTTTAGCATGAGCATTATTTTTTCTCACTTCCATTTCCTTTTCTAGGCTTTTAGGAATAAGAGATATTATTTCAATGAAAGCCTTATTATATATGTTAAGATATTTCACTGTGGCCTCCTGCAGAGTCTTTTGGTCGGCCTCACTGAAGTCATCATATGATTCTGTCATTGGTTGAAGGTTTCCATCCACCGTGACCGACTTGATTATGCTCTCTAATGACAGAGTGGGCTTTTCAACAGTTACCTCTGCCATTTCCTCCTTTTCTTGGCCTGTGGAGGGCTTACCGGATCCTTTCTTTTTCTGTTTCTTTACTTCTCTTACTCCTTCATCTGATTCTGTCTCCTCTTCATCCTTTTGGCTTCCATAAGCCCTTGTGGCTTTTGCCTTTGATCTCTTACCGGATGCCTGGACTTCCAGTTTTGAACTTTTGGTTGAGGGAGGTGCAGATCTCTTTGTTGATCTGGTCCGGGTGGGAGCTCCAACCGGAGCACTTTCTTTGCTTTTCTCTTCTTCCTCTGCCTTCCTCCTCTTTTCCCGGCTGGCATCAAGTGCCTCCTTTGAGATTCCAAGACCTTGAGCAATGTGCTCTACTTCTTTTCTCACTTTTCTTTTGATCTCAGGTTCCCTGAGTTCTACATGTAACTTTATACTCAGCTCCTCAAAGGTTCCAAACCTTTCTGCCTTAGGATCTTTGGGTTGACTTAGCATGTGTTGAACATGCAGCTCCACTATCTGTTCATCAACTTCGTACCCCATGGGCATGATCCAGACAGTCCTTGGCTCCACTGCCTCCATCAGGCACTGATCAGTGTCAACCATAAAGCACACTGAGTCCTTGTATTTCTCAATGAGAGATTGGGGAATTCTCTCTCTTGCTTGCATCATGCTCTGAAAGTTTTTGAAGTATCCCCATAGAGCTAAATTTCTCGCTTTTGCATCCCCAAGTCCATGCAAGTAGTCTCTTATCTGGACTGCAACAGGTTTGTCATTCTGCCATACCCATCCACTTGTTCCGGGTAGCTCATTCATGAAGTAGAAGAATAAACATACAATAAGAGTACCATACTTGAAGGAATTCTTCTTATCCTTCTTGATTTTCTGTATATTTTCCATTAATTGGCTTAGCAGTAGTTCGCAGAGGTCATATTCTGCATTTTTCCTTAGCATTTCAAAAGCAGTGTATACTGCAGTTCCGGATACAGAATTCTCCCTGCTGGAGTGATAGATCTTGTATCCTATTATCATTGATGCATATTTGATATCCGGATCCGAAATATCTTCAATGGTCATTGCCCTCTTGTCAAATTTTGATCCGGTGGCCTCAGTTACAATGTTGTTCTTGACAGATTTAAGGATAGGTACTCCTCCGGAGGAGTATAGGCCAGTTACTGCTCTAATTGCCTCTTTTGTGATCTTGCAGGGTCTATCTAGCCATAGAAAGTTGTCATGCATCCTGCTCAGTACATACCGGACCCATTCATCCTCTTCAAAACAGGGGAAATGAATAAATTGCTCAAATTGTTTCTTCTAAATATCCTTATACTCTGGTTTAAGCTCAAAAGCATTGTCAATCAGCTGCTTGTGATAGAGGTCTCTTAATTTGAAATCCCCAAATTCCTCAATGTTTGCATGTATGTAAACCCTAATGTCTTCGGTGTGTAAAACTCCGTGAGGAACACTAGAGAAGGCTCCTAGTGGGTCAACCTCCAATGATTTGTAGGGATGTTTCTTGAATGAGGGGCGAGGTCTATCGGAGATCTTAACTATGTTTGGAGTAGCCATTCTTCAAAGATTTGCAGTGAGGTAATGAAAAACGGAGAATACCTTATGCGCCTTCGGTTTGCACGGAGTGGTTGGATTGATTTCTTTATCCAATAGCTTCGGCAGGAGATCCTTGGTGTGCTTGAAGAACCTTGTTGCAGAGCTCCACTTTTCGCTTCTTCTCGAGTGCAGAATGAGCAAATGACCTTTGAGAAATCCCTTAAATTGCTCTGCGAACCCTAATACCTGTCTGCAATAAATGCTTCACCTACATCATTCCGGTTTGCCTTGTCTGGATAGCTTGGAGTATCCCGGATTAGTCCTGATCTATGGATATCATCCGGATCTATCAATCATGAATAAATCGAGGTGGCATATTACAAGATCATCTCAAACACTCTGTCCAATCCGCAGAACAAGATAGTGCATTTCCGGATCTTTCCGGACCTTTTTGTAATCCTTTATCATACCGGAGCATTTCCCTGAACAGGTCTTATTTGATCGATCATAGCTTCTTCATAACTCCATGCGGACCTCTGAAAACTTGACTGAAGTATCTCAAGACTCATATTTACAAACCCTTTGATCCGCATCTTGTGCAACATCCGGCACCACTTGTTTGGCTAGGGGAACAAGATTTTCTTTGAGTCTCCCCCTGAGCCAGAGCTCACTTTTAATTTCCGGAAGAAATATCAGCACCAGAGTCTGGTGCGGATCCAACCTCTACATTCTCTGAACTTTTCTTCACCCAAATCTTGCTCATCTGATTCCTAACCTCATCCGCATTCATCTTTTGTTTACCCTTGTCTTGATTCTGATTATACACCGGACCTCTTTTGTCCTGATTCTTGTTTCTGCAGACTTTAGCATTATGACCGGACCTATTGCAGATTTGGCAAATAACATTCCTTTGCATATTTGACTGATATCCTCTTGATCTGCATTGATTAGCCCTATGACCTATTCTATTGCATGTGAAGCATCTACCTTTGAATGATTTGTTTACTTGCATAATTCTACATTCATGGGATTTGTGTCCATACCTTTTGCAGTTGAAGCACTGTCCGGAGAAGGATGAATTATTCTGATTCATTCTCATTCTGCACTGATTAGCTTTGTGACCAAAGTGGTTGCAGCTGTGGCAGTATCCATTGAAGGATGGATATCTTTGAGCATTTGGCTGTCTTACCGGAGGTCTTCTAGGCCTGCTCCTTGGATTTTCTGATCCAAGATTCTTCTGACCGGATCCGGAGCTTTCTCCTTTCTCATATCCCAAGCCATACTTGTCATCTGTCCTCTTTTGACTTCCAAGAAGAACTTCAAGTTGAGCAGAACTTATCTTGAATTTCTCTTTATATTCATTTGCTGTTTGAAGGTCTCTTTTGAGAGAGGCAATTTGATCCTCAAGTTTTCCTTCATTATCTTTGGCATCTTCAAGATCAGATTCAAGGTGTCTGATAATCCTGTCCATCTGGTGGCATTCTTCTGATTTTTCTTTAAGAGATTGTCTTAGATTGTCTTCAGCCTTTCTTTTTTCTTCAATCTCTTGAGTAAACTTTATAGTTCCTGATTCCATTTCATGTCTTAACATAATGACTTCTTTTGATAACTTTTCACATAACTTGGTTTGCTCAGTCAATTCCTCATTTGTATTGCTTTCTTCACTTTGTCTTGCCAACTGTTGAAGCAGCTCCTTTCTCTTTTTCATAGAGAGACTTAATTTGTCTTTTAATTCTCTCATGAATTCATCAGCCTGTTTGAGTCTTTCCTTTAATTCACTGACTTCAGAATTTGACTGTTCAAGATCCTCAAGGGCAGTCTTGAGTTGCTCCCTTAAACCATATGCATCCATTTGAAATCCCAGATCTTCCTCAAGCTGTTAGGCTCTATTAGGAGGAACTTAGCTCTGATACCAATTGTTGATAACTGAGAGGGGGGGTGAATCAGTTATCCTAATTATTTCCCTTATTGAACTTTCCTCTTAATTGAAGCAGCATAAAATCAAACACAAAACATTAACCATGAAGTAAGAAACACATGACACAGTATTTTTGACGTGGAAACCCTGTTAAGGGAGAAAACCACGGGGTGATTAACCCAAGAATTATTCTCTGTTAGAAGAATAGGAAATTACAAAAATGGCACTTGCCAATTAGGGCTCACTGCCCGAGCACACTGCTCACAAGAGGCCCACTGCCTACAAGAAGACACACTGTCTACAAAGTGATGATAATCACAGTCTTGAACTGATTGGAAGCATCTGCATATGCTGGAGTTCAGTTCCGGTTAGGCTCAGTACACTGATCTGCTGCACTTCATCTTTCCTCTGTTCTTTGTTCTGCTATCTTTCACATACCGGATCCTTTTTGCTACCTCTGCTCTTTCTCTGGACTTATTCGCATATCTCTCCACATCCACACACACTTCACAACTAAATCCATCCTCTATATATATCCGCACAAGTAGTTTCATCACCTTTCTAGTCGGCATCCGGAACAGTCTTAGTTTCTTACAAACTCTCATTCTGTCGGCTGAATCCTTCCTCACCAAGCAATGCGGATCAAGCATATACTTGTAGATATCATTAATCATGTCGGCCAAACATGATTCATGCCTTCACAACCTCTGTCATCAACAGTAACCCATCCGGAAAGCAGTCTGATACTCTGTCAGTCAGTTCTTCCTCTGTTTTCACTGTCTCTCAGGAATCCGGTACTTAACCATTCATATCTTTTTCCTTGTCCATCACCGGAGGCTAAATCCTTGGAATATACTACTAAAGGTAGTCCTCTTGACTTCCCCAAATCCGCACTGCACCAAGACACTTCCTCTGAGAGGTCCGGACCAATCTGTCGGACCTTGCCACATGCTCTGTTCTTCTTCACCGGACCACAACTTTCTTTATTCTGACTTCCGGTAGAGACACATCATGTCTTGCGGATATGTGGGATGACCTTTGTTGCCATCAATGACAACAACCATGAATCCATATAGTGTCTCTTGCCAACAGTTAAGCACATCGATCAGGAGACAAGGAAAATAGTTAGGGTTACTACTCCTATCTCTAAAAATGAATTAGTGAAACCCTGTGCACCTAAGGAACCAAACTTGGAAAATGATCATAAGGATTCTAATGTTAATAAGGAGGTTGTGGATGAGTACCTACGAGTACGTCCACCTCCTAAAAATAATTTGATAAATATCAAGGATGAGAAATGAACACGGGAAGGTATCCCAATCTGATAATGACTTGCAATAGCAAGATGTAAACAAAATAATGTATCTATGGATGGATTATATGTAATCCATGGAAAACTATAATGTATTTTGAATTTTGGTAAATTGTTCCTTTCTTGTTAAAGATTACATGAATGAGAATGGATTTATATTTATGAATGGATTCAATGGTATGAAAAACTAATTGAATGATTAATATGCAAACTTCAAGAGAAGTAGATTGCAGCATGGTTCAAATAAGAGCCAATATGAGAGATAGCCAGGAAGAAGGGAAACCTTCAAGCCACTCTGAATCTAAACTCAACCATATCCTTGCTATGTTCCAAGAGACAAGAGTGAGAATTGGAACTCTCGAGAAGGAGGTCAGGGGTCAACATGGACCCAGACAGGAAGCCTATTATGGGGGTGATGACGAGGCACGTCATGATGACACTACCCAAAGTGAACATAGAGAGAATAATTTTGAGGCTAGACAAGAAGAGGATAGAAGGAGCCGCTTGGCTTTGGAATTATCTCAGGCTATGAAAAAAGTTATGCCACCCACATTTGATGGGTTTGTAAGCAGAGATGCCATAGAGACATGGCTTACGGAGATGGAAAAATACTTTGAAATAAGAAATTATACTGAAATCACCAAAGTTGTATGGGGAGCATACTAGTTGGCAGGTGAAGCATCCACATGGTGGATGAATAAGAAAATGGATTTAGGCTTGAGGTATACAATTCTAACTTGGGACAGGTTCGTGGAACTCTTTAGGCAAAGATGGTTGCCTTAGCGGTTCTATGATCAAAAGCTTATAGATTTCCAGAATCTGAGATAGGGAGATCTAATTGTGAACGAGTACTGGGAAAAATTCACTCACCTACTATAGTATGTGACACAATATTAGTAGGATGAGAGATTTCACATCCAAAAGTTTATTATGGGAACAAAAATTGAAAGCTATGTCTGCTTCTAGGGAAAGGAACATAAAAAGGTATAATTGGTCCCCATCCTTTCAATCTTTTATGAAAAAGGGGAAAAAGCAGGATTTCTCTAAGAAAAATGATAAAGGGTCCAAGAATAAACAAAATGAATCCAGGGGGAAAAATAAAGGCAATAATAATGCCAAGAAAAATGGAGATAATTCTGGGAAGCCTTAGGAGAGGTGAGGACCCATGGGAGGATGCTATACATGTGGCAGAGATCATTACACCAACCAGTGTCCTAACAAGACACAAGGAGCTCAACCTTGAGGAAATCATCTGCCCTCTCAGCAGACAACATTCTAGTAATGTATACATGTAGCCCTGGATAATAGGCAAGCTGAATACCAAATTACTCCAATTGAAACTACAGATATTTTATCTGGTCTTCCAATTTCAATTTTGATAGATATAGTGCAATAGAATATTTTGTTTCTCCAAAAGTTTTAAGTAAAATTTCTAGAAAGGATAGATACATGGCAAACACTTGGTCGGTTGAATATGCAAATCATACCAAGGCTCAGGTAGAGATATGCTTTTTTGAGGCTAAGGTTGAACTTCCAAGTTTCTCCACTGAAGTGAACCTTTATGTAGCCCCACTAGGCTCATACGATGTTATCCTTGGGATAAATTGGTTATGGAGACATCAGGCCAAAGTGGACTATTATGCCAAAATAATAGAATGTCTAGATGACTTAAGAAACAAAGTCTTTTTGCAAGGGAACCCTAGAGAAGTCAAACTAAGACAAATTTCTTCCCTACAAATGATAAAAGCTTAAAGAAAAGGAAGCTAGCTTTTTGCTATCAAAATGGAAAAACTAAATGGTTTTGAGGAAACCAATTTCCAAGATGATTTAATGTTTTATGAATATTAGAAACTCAATGGAGTTGGGAAGAGGGAGTCCATAGATTAGGACAGATCAGATATGGATAGGTACCCTTTTTTAGAGACTTTGAGGACGTATTTCTAGATGAGCTACGGGGATTACCTTCTAAAAGAGCTTTTGATTTCTCTATTGATATAATTCCAGGATCGAAACCTATATCTAAATCTCCATACAAAATGACCACTAAAGAATTAATGGAGCTAAAGACTCAATTGCAGGAGTTATTGGATAAAGGACTGATATGACCCTGTGTGTCACCCTGGAGAGCACCAGCAATATTTGTGAAAAAGAAAGATGGTACTTTGTGACTATGCATAGATTACCGCTTACTCAATAAGGCAACAATTAAGAATAAATACCCATTGCCTCGCATTGATGATTTTTTTGATCAAATGAGAGGAGCAACTATGTTTTCTAAGATTGATCTTCAATCTAGGTACCATCAATTATGGTTAAAGGATGAGGATATCCACAAAATAGCTTTCAAAACAAGGTATGTACATTGCAAGTTTATTATTTTGCCTTTTGGGTTAACAAACGCACTTGCAACATTTATGAACTTAATAAACAGTGTGTTTAGAGACTGTTTGGACAAGTTTGTCCTAGTTTTACTTGATGACATTCTAATCTATTCTAAGAATGAGGAAGAACACCTTCAACATTTAAGGATTGTTCTTCAGAGGTTGAGAGAACATAAACTATATGACAAGCTCTCCAAGTGTACTTTCTTTCAAAAGGAAGTGCAATATTTGGGCCATATAATCTCAGCTAAGGGAATAGCTATGGACCTAGCCAAGATTAAGCCTATAATGGAATGGCTAGCACCAAAGAATCTACATGAGGTCTGAAGTTTCATGGGCCTTGAAATATACTACATGAAATTTGTGAAGAACTTTTCAAAATGTGTATCCTATAACTTCTTTGCAGAGAAAATGCAAGAGATTTGAGTGGTCAGACAAGTGCTAGGAGGCATTTGACCAACTGGAGAAAAGATTGACTTCAGCACCAATCTTGAAAGTACCTGACCCAGGAGGTCATTTTATAGTCATTAGCGATGCCTCAGGGGAAGGCCTAGGTGGTGTACTAGTCCAGGATGGACATGTCATTGCATTTGAATCTAGAAAACTAAAAACTTGTGAAAAAAACTATGCCCCTCATGATTTGGAATTGGCAGCAGTAATACTTGCTCTAGAAATGTGGAGACACTAATTGCTTGGAAAACCCTTTGAATTGAAAACAGACTACCAAGGGCTTCTATATCTATTCACTCAACCACATCTAAATGCTCGCCAAAGAAGATGGTTGGAGTTTATCTCGGATTATGATTTCAAGATTAAATATATTCAATGTAAAGAAAACTACGTGGAAGATGCCTTAAGTAGGAGAAGACATATATCCTCAATGATCTCCATACATTCTGATTTTAAGAATTAGGTTCTACAAAAGTCTAAGAGAGATGAGTTTTATGAGCAAGTAAAACATGCCCTTTTGGAAACCCTCCAGAATCTAAAATATGAAGAATTTTACCTTGAATCATATGGGTTATTAAGGTATAAAGGAAGGATGTATGTTCCAAACTCTAAGGAGCTAAGGAATACTATGTGGAAAGAGGTTCATTCTGCACCTTATTCGGGCCATCTTGGAGTAACAAAGTTACTTGCCAATGTGAAACCCTTATATTTCTGGAAGGGAATAAAGAGGGATGCTACAAGTTTTATAGCTACGTGTATAGAATGCTAGAGGGTGAAGGTAGGACACCATCACCCAACAGAACTTTTATACCCTCATGAAATTCCAAAATGGAAAGGACAAATCAAAAGCATGGACTTTGTGCAAGGACTTCCCATGCCAAGGAACATGCACAATTCTATTTTGGTTGTGGTGGATAGACTCACCAAACCTGGGAACTTGATGGATGGGGCAGCTATCATAGCTCGCAAATTTGTTCAAGAAATTTTCAAATTGCATGGTATTCCTGAGAAGATTATCTGAGATAGGGATGCTTGAATGACATCAAGGTTTTGGAAAACCTTGTTTTCTTCACTTGGAACCCAGTTGAATATAAGCTCTTCTTATCATCCTGAGATGGATGGTCAAACTGAAAGGGTAAACCAAGTGTTGGAGGATTTATTGAGGATGTCTTGCATGGACCATCAATACAAGTGGGAAGATTATCTTCCTCTGGTGGAATTCACTTATAATAACTCCTATCATTCTGCTATTAAGATGGCTCCATTTGAAGCATTATATGGAAGAAGGTGCTAAACCCCTATAAGCTAGGATAAGGCCTTGGACAAGAAATGCTATTAGAAATGGAAGAGCAAGTCCATCTGATTAAGAAAAGGCTAGCAGAAGCCAATGATAGGCGAAAAAGTTATGCGGATGCTAAATGCATCGAAAGGCATTTCTCAGTGGGATAAAAAGTCCTTCTAAGAGTAAAACCTCAAAAGAGATCCATTAAGTTTGGAAAGACATCCAAACTAGCGCCTAGATACGTGGGTCCCTTTGAAGTTCTCGAAGAGGTGAACCCAGTCATATACAGAATTGCTCTACCACTAGCCCTTGCCATGATGCATAATGTTTTTCATGTTTCCTATTTGAAAAAGTCTATTTTTGGGGATAATCATGCCCCTATTCTTGGTTAGAATTCTATACAGGTGAAGGACCTAGGGGTGGTAGTGATCAAGACCATCAAGGTGCTCAAAATGCGTAAGCTATGCTTACGTAATAAAGAGATAATTTAATGCAAGGTCCAATGGGATAGATATGCAGAGGAAAATGCTACCTAGGAAAACTATGAGGATATTCATGCAAGATTTCCCCATCTCTTTTGAAAAACCTTTTACTGTGTTCACACAACACTTTTCTTATTATGTTGGTTTTGATTTTGAAGACATTTGATCAGCAGGGACGATGATTCTTATGGGGGGAGATATGTTACATCCCCAACTTATGATTTAGCTTAATCTTGCTTTTGTGTGGTAATCAGGATGATTAATCATAGTTTAATGATTTGATGTTTGTGGAAAATATCAAATGGAATCATTGATTATATGAATATTGACTAATGTTAGTTAGACATGAGATTACATGTTGATACGATTATTTAATTATTATGATTTGCCAATAAAATGATGATACACTAATCATGGTTATATGATTGTGAGTGTGATCAGGAAAAGAATCTTCCTTCAAGGATGAAAGGAGTGTATTATCTGGGAGGAGGAGATAGATGTTTGGAAAAAGGTAAGATTGATATCTGAGTATCAAAATTAGTCCTTATGAACCCTTGCAAGGTAGAGTAAGTTTGCATCTTTTCCTTGATAGTTGTTTTCATTTCTATGTCGGCATGACAATTTGAGTTATCTTGACGTCACCTACGTCGATTCGACTAAACGATGTTCTTAGTATGTCAACGTAAGTCGATAGATAATCTCATTAGGTTGTCGAGTACTTCTTTGTTTCCTTATCTATTTTCTTATTAGGATTTTGTGACTATTATTTATTTTTATCTATTACTTATGGTCATTATGGCGAAGAAGGGGGGGTGGTACTCAATCCCAAAGTCACATTTTGGTTGTGCCACCCTTTTGATGATGTCATCAATTGGTGACATCTTGTATTATTTTGTTTACCCTTAAACATCATTAAGATGCAAGGGAAACTTTGTGTGATATATTATTCTAGCCCTTGTGATCGGGCACCTTAATCTTACTAATGTAAATGTCATATGTTGGTAGGCCAACCACCACCCACAATGAGTGGATTGAGTGGAGGCTGATTTTAGCCTATCTTAATCTCTATCCTCGTTGTCCACTCCATTATGGATGATGACAGACTGTTGGAGCCTGAAGGCTGTGGGGTGGCAGAGGTTAGTTATCAGTTTTCACCACCATGTGGAGAAAAAGGTGGCAAACTTTATTGTATGGGATAAATGCAAAAGTTTGGACCATGCCTTTGTTGGAGTTATGTGTTTTAGTATGCTTTTGGTATAGCAAGAATGAGTTGGGAAATTAGGGGTTTCTGTGAGAAAAGATTGCTACAGAAGTAGTGAGCTAGGAGTGCAAGAAATCTTGGGTTAGAGCAATTGAAAGGCACTCGAGATTCATTCATCGACAGACTAAACTCCACTATATAACCCTTAATAGGTATGAAGCTTAGACTTTGATATGAACTCATATTTGGTTTGGAAAATAAATATTACTACTACATTCTATATGTGGTCAACTATGTTGGCATACGATAGTAAATGGCTACTGTGTTATCATTTATAGGTCTTCGAGGTTGTAGACATTGCTGTGATTAAAGTATGATACTTCATACATTATGGAATTATCTTTATAGACCTTCGGGGCCGTATATGCATTTATATTGTAAAGTTTGTAAGCATTGTTTGATATTTAACTTGGAAAAGGCCATAAGGTCGAGCCCATGCATAGTTGTTGCATGCAAGAATCTTTGAATGCCGATATGGCAAGGTTTTAAAACTATATCTTATATTCCTTGAAACTCTCATTGTTATGATTCAGGCTGACTGTGGTCACTATTGAGAGTATATTGAACCATAATGACTATGTATGGGTGTTATGAAGTTAGCTTTAGAGTAGGCCGAGAGCCTTACTTGAGCCATGGTAACATTATCATTGAACTTTCAACTTCAATCGTGCATATAGCACCTATTATATTGGTCTCAAGGATTGCAACCAACAGTACTCGATTGTTAATAATAGTTATTATGATAACTATGGTGCATCCTATGTTTTTAAAAAGATTTATTGACTCCACATTGTAGAAGGAGATTTTGATAAGAGCTAGGTTGTATTTCTATCTAGGCAACATTAAGTCCATGTCGGGTTTATTGGAGAAGTTATTCCTCCTTGATAATTAATTTCTTATGAGAATGCATACTATGTTTAAGTATGAAACTCTTGTGTTTAAATATATAGGAAAGCCAACTCTTTTTGAATGGAAATACTTCATGAATGAAGTATAAGATATCAAGAACTCATGTGAATTCTTTGAGTTAGGATCTTTTTGTTATGACTAACTCATTTAGACTATTATAAAATAAGTCTTAGATGATATGATTTTGAATGTGAACCTTGTGTTTAGGTAAACATGAAGTTGTTAGCCTAGAAAGGTCATGAGTTGGAAAACATGATTGGGCTATTGTTGGTTTGAAAGGATGGCAATAGAGTGACGTGGATTCACAAGTTCCCCATTATGAAAGCAATATAACACTAATGAATGTACTCTCAAGATAGGAGTGATTGTCCTAGAATTGGACTAAGAATGAATTGAATTTACCTTTCTAGACCTAGAGAGGTCAAGTTATGGATACTGTAGGATGAGACAACTTCTAAGTCGAGTTGAGGTGGTGGACATATGATGATGTTCATTGTGAAATGTATATGTATGTAAATTTTTGGCCAAAGTAATGTATCTGTCTCTACATGCATTATTTGGTCTATAGTGATGTAGATTGTTAGAAATGAAGGTGCAAACCACACAATGGAAATCTAATTCAAACCTTATTTATTCCCTCTAAACAATGTAGAATCAATGGAGATTGCAATAGAAATCAAACCCTTTACACAAAAATAACATGCACTAAGAACTGAACACATAACACAATATTTAACATGGAGAAAACCCTTTCAGGTAAAAAAATCCACCAAGAAAAGAGGCTCCAAGTTGTATTATCTTCAAATATATGAGATTACAATACATGCACTTCCTCTATTTCTTTAGTCCTCAATCTAGCGGCACCTGTTACTCTCAAATCTGAGAAAAATGTAGTACAATATCCTTATAAAAGGGGGTTGCCTTCTAGGGCAAGAAAATTGACATAATATCGATCGTCAGATCTATGACCTAATGACCAAACCCCTCTCGGGGTGCGTGGCCCCTGGAATCCCCATTGGGGGATGATCCCCTTGGATCCCTCACAGGGAGGAAACCCCCCTGTGACCCCCCGTCGTGGACAAATGAGTGTCGAGGACCGGATATAAACATGTAGCTGAAACAAGACCACTGCTAGTGAAACCTTTCATCCCTTATGGGTGATTTACATACAATATTAGGATTAATTAATTACATCATATTTACAAGGTTGATTGATGTAGAGTGGCACAAGGGAAGCAACACACAAAGGTTTACTCTATTGTCCTTTGCCCACTCACCCACTTCGACTAGCCTTCAACCAACCAACCAACCAAAGGCACATACAAGGCATATGAAGGATTTGATGTCCAGACTATTGTCCAACCCCTAAGGCTTCTCCAACATCTTAAGATAGATCAACAAACACTTTCTATGCAGTTGGTTTGATCTCCAACTTCCCAAAACTCTTCAACCTATACCTTGACTAGTAAGGCTACTAGCCCTCCAAACTAGGTTTTCTCAACAAAACTTGACAAAATCCCAAAGGTCTAGGCAAACAAATGATGGAATTGAACACCTTTCAGGGGACCCTAGCAAACCTCCAAATCTCCTGTTCCAACTCTACTCCAGCAATCCAGAACGCCTACTAGGTCTCTAGGCCTAATTGATCAATTTAGGCTAGGTTACAAAGCAAGTGCTCAAAATTGGGTGCATAGGTCAGGGGCAGGAATTTGGAATGCTTCTACCATGTCCCTACAACACAAATCCATCATTTATTTGCTCACCCTAACAGGATTCTATCATCTACAACCTCAAATAGCATGAAATTGGCCAAATACAATGAAATACTTGACCTAGGGCATCACCTTAAAAATAGAAGAATGTATTTTCCGACAAAAATCTTTTGGAATATTATAGTACATACCCCTAGCCTGCATTTCTCTAGTTTTGCAAATTTTCAACGGTGGGAATGCATTCTAGGGCCGGATTTCTATGGCTGCCCTAGAAAACAGGGTTTCTAGACCTGTTTTGAAAGAAAAATCTATAACTTTTGATCCTGACCACTTCAGGACCTCAAACTAGTTGCATTGGAACCCTGACTCCAAGAGATTTCAGAAAAAGTATATTTTCACCCATGAAAAATCCGTACAGGCCGTACACAGCAATAAAAACAACAAATAACAGTCAGTTTTCTTGATTTTTGTGGCCAAATTCCGTACAAAAACTTTCTCCCCCGTGATGGAGCAACATTTCCTCCATATTAACCTATCCAAGTTGGTTTCTAACTTCCAAAAGGAGATTCAACCGCCCAAACTAAGTTTTGAACCGGCCAATGTGTCATTGGCAACATTGGCAACTTGTTACACTATGGAGTTTTTGCATTTTCAAGAGGATGGCGATTAGGTTTGCTTGTCAAATGGAATCAAACTGCCATCACACTCCTTAGACCATGCTAAAACACTAAGACAACTCAAACAAACTCAAAAAGCCAATATTAGATCTTCTAGGCCTAAGTGGCACAACTAGGTCCAAGTGGACTAAGAAGGATATGAAGTTTATAAAGTTACCCCAGACCTCTTGACCACACAAGAATAGACCTTCCAACATGGCTATGAAAAGCCTTATTACAAAAAACATTAAACAAAAATCACAACTTTTCAAAAAAATGCAAACAAAGTGACTTTAGGAACCAAGGTGCTCCTAGGTGCCCTGCACCATACACCCACTGTCAAACAGAACTCAAGTCTCTTGAGTTGGAATGCTGTCAAATGTGAAACCTACCTTCTCAATGTCTGCCCTACTCATCCAAGTGGCATCCTCCTGAGGTTTGTTTAGCCACTTCACCAAATAGTCATGATAGGTGTGCCTTCTAGTTTGTTTTGCAATCCTCTTGTCCAAAATGCACTCAATCTTATTTGGAGATGAAGGAATGAGTTCCTGGAGTGTCTGATCAGTTTGATCTTCTTCAACAACAGTCTGAGGATCAGATCCTTTATAGGGATAAAGGTCTGAAACATTAAAAATTGGAGACAAACCAATGCCATCCAAAAGTTTGATTTTGTAGGCATTGTCTCCACATTTCTTGAGCACTTCACAAGGCCCAATCTTCTTCATGAGTAGCTTAGTGTGTTTACCTACAGGGAGCCTCTCCTTCTTCAGATGAACCATTACGAAATCACCTTCCTTGAACTGCAAATCCCTTCTTTTTCTGTCAGCAAATTGTTTATATTTCTGAGAAGTGGACAGCAATTTCTGTTGTACTTGTTCATGGACATCTTGCATGACTTGAACGAAGTCTTCAGCCAAGGCACTGCTGTTTTCCAGTCCTTTAACCTCCCTTAGTTCCAAAATACCCCTTGGTTGAGTGCCATAAACAATTTGGAAAGGAGACAGGCTGGTGCTTCTATTGACAGTGTCATTGTATGAGAACTCTACCTGAGCCAAAATTGAATCCCAACTAGCACCCTGCTCCTTTGTTAGGCATCTTAGGAGGTTGCCAAGTGACCTATTAATCACCTCTATTTGTCCATCAGACTGAGGGTGATAGGCAGATGATAAGGACAAATTTGTACCTAGTCTCTTCCACAATGTCCTCCAGAAGTGTCCAATGAACTTGGGGTCTCTGTCTGAGATTATGGACAAAGGTAAACCATGTAACCTGACTATTTCCTTGAAGAAAAGACCTGCTATGTGTGAGGCATCGTGTGTGGTTCAACATGGGATGAAGTGAGCCATTTTTGAGAACCTATCTACAACCACAAAAATGCTGTCATGTCCATTCTTTGTCCTAGGCAAACCAAGTACAAAGTCCATACTTATGGAATCCCAAGGCTTTGAAGGAATAGGTAGAGGAGTGTATAAACCTGTATTTGATGTATGCCCCTCTGCTCTTTGGCAAATTTGACAAGTTTCAACAAACTTCCTTACATCGGTTGGCAATTTTGGCCAAAAATAGTACCTCCTAACCAATTCTAGGGTCTTATCAATACCAAAGTGACCTGACATGCTGCCACAATGCTTTTCCTTTATTATATTCTCTCTAACAGATCCTCTTGGGATACACAACATGCTACCCTTGAAAAGATATCCATCTTGCAACAAAAAATTAGAAAAATCAGTATTATACCTTCCTGTCATGGCCTTGCAAGATAGGTATGGCTCTTTGAAGTCTTCATCTGCTGTATACTGATCTTTAATGGCATGAATACCTGTACTTTCCAACTAAATAGTTTGCACAACAAGATTTCTCTTGCTTAAGGCATCGGCTACCTTATTGGCCACTCCTTTCTTGTGTTTTATGGAGAAGGTGTATGCTTGGATGTACTCCATCCACTTGACATGTCTGTGATTCAACTTTTGCTGCCTGTTCAAGAAGCTTAATGCATGGTTGTCAGTAAAAACTATAAATTCCTTTGGCAATAAGTAGTGTCTCCATTTCCTCAATGACTAAACCATGGCATATAACTCTAGATCATAGGTGGAGTAGTTTTGTTTTGCCTCATTTAACTTCTCACTAAAGAATGCTACAGGCCTCCCATCTTGACTTAAGACTCCCCCAACAGCCCTCTTACTTGCATCACATTCTACCACAAAGACCTTGTCAAAATCAGGAAGAACAAGGACCGGTTTTTCTGATATTTTTTTCTTTAACAGTTCAAAGGCTTGGTTGGCCTCATTTGTCCATAAAAATACACATTTCTTGCCCCCTTTTATGGTGTCAACAAGTGGAGCACAAATGCCACTAAACCCTCTAATGAACTTTCTATAAAAGCTGCATAAACCATGGAAACTCCTTACCTCCGAGGCTGTTGTAGGTGTTGGCCAATTAAGAATGGCTGCAACCTTACTTGGATCCATTTTTAGGCTGCCCTTGGAGATGAAAAACCCCAAAAATATCAACTCTTCTTGTAGGAAGACACATTTGTCAAGATTGATTCTCAACTTCTCCTCTTGAAGCCTCTTGAGCACTTGATGGATATGCCTTATGTGGTCTTCCTTGCTGTCACTGATAGTGATCTTGTTGATGGCCCTGGAATCAGTGCATAGTTTCCATGTTCCTTCCTTCTTAGGTGCAAGCACTGCAGGTACTGCACATGGACTAATACTCCTCCTGATAAGCCCTCTATCCAACAAGTCTTGGATTTGTCTTGCCACTTCAGCATTTTTCTCTGGGGTCAACTTGTAGGCTGCTTGGTTTGGTAGGGTGGATCCAGGGATGAGATCAATGCAATGACTAATCTCCCTCTTTGGTGGAAGGGCATCCTTGCCTTCATCGGCTATCACATCCTGAAACTTCTCCAATAGTTCTTCCACTTCCTTTGGTCCAATCCTCCTAAGAGGTTGCTGCACTTTGACCTTCTTGGGATTCACATCCTTGGGCTTGATGACTACTGCAAAACATGGCACTTTCTCTTCCTTGAGGTTAGCCAAAAACTCTTTTTCACCTACCAACATAACTGAACTAGAAATGACTTTCTCTTTGCAATCATCAATCAAAGGAGTCATTGTAAACTTTTCACCATTCTTGGACAAATGAATTACATTGTTCTTACCATCATGTTGGGCACTTGTGTCATGTTGCCAAGGCCTTCCAAGAAGAAGGTGGCATGCATCCATATCCACTATCTCACAAAGAACCTTATCATGATATTCACCTATCTTGAATTCAACCCAACATTGCTCTTTCACCACAATTTGTTGTTCCTTGGTTAGCCAAAAGACTCTATAGGGGTTAGGATGAGGCATTCTTTCCAATCCTAACTTAGTCACCATTTCATTAGAAGCCAAATTTCAGAAGAACCTGAATCAGCTATTACCTTGCACACTTTTCCTTTCACCTTGCAAGTGGTTCTGAACAAGTTGTTTCTTTGGGGCTGCTCCTTGGTGGCTGGCATGATGAGTGACCTGTTGAACATGATGCATTCTCCACTCTCAGGTGCTGTAGACTTGGAAGAGGCTGTTTGGTAACTTGTGGTGCTTTGACAGTCCTCTTCTTGAAGGAGTTGTACTCTTCTTTCTTTCTGATTTGTAGCAGTGTTTCCCATCTTCTCCGAGCACCTAAAGGACTGATGTCCAATCTGATTGCAAGAGAAACACCTTCCAGTAAACACATTGGGACCTCTGCCCCCACTTCTTCCTCTGCCATTACCTCTGCCCCTAAACTGACTCTTATCAGCACTATTTTTATCAGCCTGCCCTTGGCTGCCTTCTTGTGATCCGCCACCTTGGAATCTAGAGAAATTATCTCTGTTTTGAAATCTGCCCCTGCCCCTAAAATTTTGATTTCCTCTGCCTCTGCTGCTGCTGTATGAATCACCTTTTCTTCTTTGTTTATCCTCAATTCTCAATGCCATTTGAAAACACTTATGGACTGTCTCTGGGTTAAAGAGAGTTAATTCATCTTGAATGGAGAACTTGAGGCCATTAAGATACCTTGCAAGCTTCTATTTTTCATTCTCAGGCATCTTGGCTTTCAATGTCATCTTGTGAAACTCCTCTGTGTAGGTGCTCACGTCCATGTCCTTTTGTCTCAAGTTGTGCAACTTCTTGTTCAAGTTGACCTCATAATCCTCAGGGACAAATTGCTTCTTGATTTCAAGTACCATCTTCCTCCATGTAGAGATAGGATTCCTATCATCTTCTATCCTCTCATTTTGAATAAAATTCCACCAACTCAAGGCTGGCCCTTTCATTCTTGATTTGGCAATCCTTACTTTTTGATTTTCTGCCACTTCTTCACATTCAAAATAGTTCTCCATTGCCTCAATCCAATCAAGGCACTCCTCTGGATTCATCTTACCAGGAAACATAGGTAAGTCTACCTTAGTGTCCTTCCTACTCAACTTTCCAAGTGCATCTAGGAATTGTCTCTCTGACATGCCTCCTTGTGGCTCTTCCATTGGCACTTCTTCTTCCTCATCTTGATCCTCTTCATCTGAATCCAAGATGACTTCTGACTTATTCTTCTTCTTGTCTTTGTCTTTCTTCAACTTTTCTATCTCAACCTCCATCCTTTTGTTCTTGGCTGCTTGCTCTCTCACTATCTTTGCCAATTCGGCATTTGTCACCTTTGAAGGAATTTCCTCCTCTTCTTCTCTATCTCCCATCTCTTTGATGGCTCTGATACCACCTGATGCAGAGTGGCACAAGGGAAGCAACACACAAAGGTTTACTCTATTGTCCTTTGCCCACTCACCCACTTCGACTAGCCTTCAACCAACCAACCAACCAAAGGCACATACAAGGCATATGAAGGATTTGATGTCCAGACTATTGTCCAACCCCTAAGGCTTCTCCAACATCTTAAGACAGATCAACAAACACTTTCTATGCAGTTGGTTTGATCTCCAACTTCCCAAAACTCTTCAATCTATACCTTGACTAGTAAGGCTACTAGCCCTCCAAACTAGGTTTTCTCAACAAAACTTGACAAAATCCCAAAGGTCTAGGCAAACAAATGATGGAATTGAACACCTTTTAGGGGACCCTAGCAAACCTCCAAATCTCCTGTTCCAACTCTACTCCAGCAATCCAGAACGCCTACTAGGTCTCTAGGCCTAATTGATCAATTTAGGCTAGGTTACAAAGCAAGTGCTCAAAATTGGGTGCATAGGTCAGGGGCAGGAATTTGGAATGCTTCTACCATGTCCCTACAACACAAATCCATCATTTATTTGCTCACCCTAACAGGATTCTATCATCTACAACCTCAAATAGCATGAAATTGGCCAAATACAATGAAATACTTGACCTAGGGCATCACCTTAAAAATAGAAGACTGCATTTTTCGACAAAAATATTTTGGAATCTTATAGTACATACCCTTAGCCTGCATTTCTCCAGTTTTTGCAAATTTTCAACGGTGGGAATGCATTCTAGGGCCGGATTTCTATGGCTGCCCTAGAAAACAGGGTTTCTAGACCTGTTTTGAAAGAAAAATCTATAACTTTTGATCCCGACCACTTCAGGACCTCAAACTAGTTGCATTGGAACCCTAACTCCAAGAGATTTCAGAAAAAGTACATTTTCACCCATGAAAAATCCGTACAGGCTGTACACAGCAATAAAAACAGCAAATAACAGTCAGTTTTCTTGATTTTTGTGGCCAAATTCCGTACAAAAACTTTCTCCCCCGTGATGGAGCAACATTTCCTCCATATCAACCTATCCAAGTTGGTTTCTAACTTCCAAAAGGAGATTCAACTGCCCAAACTAAGTTTTGAACCGGCCAATGTGTCATTGGCAACATTGGCAACTTGTTACACTATGGAGTTTTTGCATTTTCAAGAGGATGGCGATTAGGTTTGCTTGTCAAATGGAATCAAACCGCCATCACACTCCTTAGACCATGCTAAAACACTAAGACAACTCAAACAAACTCAAAAAGCCAATATTAGACCTTCTAGGCCTAAGTGGCACAACTAGGTCCAAGTGGACTAAGAAGGATATGAGGTTTATAAAGTTACCCCATACCTCTTGACCACACAAGAATAGACCTTCCAACATGGCTATGAAAAGCCTTATTACAAAACACATTAAACAAAAATCACAACCTTTCAAAAAAATGCAAACAAAGTGACTTTAGGAACCAAGGTGCTCCTAGGTGCCCTGCACCATTGATGGTACTTTAACCCTAACACATATGGCATAGTGTTTCCAGTAGTGTCATACATAGTTAGAGTGGATCTATAGTTTTATGACCGAGATACATTATGAAGGACACAACACTAGATACTCAGATGGAAAACCTAATGATTCCTTATATCTATACTCTGTGAAAGATAGGGCAGCTTCTAGGTAGGAAGTTGTGTGGGGGACTACTGGTCTGTGGTTGGAGGAAAAGCACTTGGGTAATGCTCTCCTTCCCAAGCAAAAGACAAGCCAAGACTTATGAAGACATATGTCAAAGTGCTAGATACAATGCATTCTTTATATGACTTGATAGTTAGTTATTATGTATATTCTTATAATTGATGCCATGAGCATAGCTTTGTACTTGTATAGTGAAAGTTATTCACTAATGAATTATCTTTGGACTGTTGTAATCTAAGCTTTTGAAATATCCTAAAAGGAAAAGCATGTTTAATTTCATGATGATATTGATTCATTTTTGTTTTAACTATGATTATGTAAATCATGATGTATTCTTAACTTTAATTAAGATGGTTAATTATGGTTAATTTTGGGTATTATGGAATGTCATGTTACATTTTAATTTTCTATAATATCCATTGTGAAAACAACTTTTGCATATCCATCTTATTCTATAAACCAACACAAAACTAAAACATAAACAACAAAAAATTAGAAAAAAAATTAGGGTGGGACATTACAGTGGCTGATGCATTGAGTTGGAAGTGTTTGTTGTTGAATGAGATGAGGGTAAATGTTGTTTGTTTTGACTCTATGCGAGATTTGTATAAAGATGATGTTGATTTCAAAGAGGCACGGGCAGTGGGTAACAATCTTGTGGAGAGGGATATAACTCCATGGTTGGAGTATCTTGTTCAAGAGGGTTTGTTGTTCAAGGGGAAGAGATTGTGTGTACCTCATGGTTCAATGAGGGAGAATTTGATGAGGGAAAAGCATAGTGGAGTTTTGATTGGTCATTTTGGAGTGGACAAAACTTTGGCACAACCAAATGAGAGTAATTATTGGTTAGGGATGAGTATAGATGTAAAGATGGTGCAAGGTTGTAGGGTTTATCAATAGACTAAAGGAGTAAGGCAAAATACATGGTTGTATCAGCCATTACCACTACCAGAGAGATCGTGGGAACATATCAGCATGGATTTTGTTTTGGGGTTACTGTGAACACAAAGAGGTAATGATTATGTCTTTGTTGTGGTGGATATGTTTTCTAAGATGGCTCATTTTATCTCATGTCAAAAGTGTAATGATGCTTCCAACAGAGCTACTTTATTTTTCAAAGAAGTAGTTAGATTGCATGGCTTGCTAAGGAGTATTATTTTAGATTGAGACACTAAATTTGTCGGTCATTTTTGGTGCACTTTGTGGAAGAAGATGGGAACAAAAGTTGGGTTTAGTTCAGCCTACCATCCACAAACTAATGGTCAAATTGAAGTTTTAAATAGAAGTTTGGAAATTATTTTGAGATGTTTGGTAGGTGACAAACCAAATCAATAGGATTTGACTTTGGCACAAGAAGAATTTGCCTACAATAACTTAGTCAATCAAAGTGTGGGAAATAGTCCATTTCAAATTGTGTATGGGTACAACCCTAGGGGCATTAATGAGTTGAGAGATAGTGCAAATTTGGGTAGAAAGAGTGCTGGAGCAGAGGATTCTGCTGAATACATCCATGATTTGCACAAGTTAAGGAGAACTTGGAGAAGAGTGCCATCAAATACAAAGAGTATGCTGGTATGCATTGAAGGGAGCATGAATCTTAGATTGGTGAGTTGGTGATGGCACATTTGTAGAAGGAGAGATTCCCACAGGGAATGTATACCAAGCTGAAGTGGAAGAAAATAGGCCCATGTAAGATTTTGTAGAAGTTTTCATCAAATGCCTATGAAATTGAGCTTCCAATAGGTATAGATATTTCTCCAATATTTAATGTGGTTGATTTTTATAAGTATTATGAAGGGGAGACAAGTAGACAAGGGAATATACATTCAGATTTGTAGGATGCATGTGAATGGATTCAACAATTGCATGGGAAAAAGCTTGAAAAGTTGACAAGGTAATTGATTCCTGTGTAGCCAAAAGGACAAATAGGGAAATAATATTGGGAATATTTGATCCATTGGAAGAACCAAGCAGTTGATGAAGCTTTATGGGTCAACGTTTCAGATTTGGTAAGGTTTGAGATTTCAATCCTAGTTTTTTTTAAATGCTCATGAAGCATTTTTTGTACCTAGCATGTCTGATGCTGGAGCGTTTGGGTGAATAGGTGATCTACATCAACCAAAAATAATTTCTTTTTTGTTTGATTTTTTTCCATGCTTTTGTTGTTCAGTTTGGTTGATTTTGGTACATTTTTGGGTTTTTTCATGATTAGCAGGCAACTTTGTTGATTAGTTGTCGCCATCAATCTCTCTTCAGTTTAATAGTTCAGTTTGGAGTTGGATGGACCTTCACAACCATTTGGTTGGAGGTAGTCTTAATGTTGTTATTTGTTTGACAAAATACCACAAAGTGGTGGATGTACAGAGTTATGTGTTTTGGTTTGGGAGTCTTTTCTTTCTCACCACTAGTTTACATTTAATCATTTCTTGTCATCTTTAAAAGTTTGTAATGTGGACGATTTGTTGATGGAGTATATGAGACCAACTCTTCATGAGTTATAAATGAGCCTTTGTGAGTGTGTGAATAGTTATAAAGGCCGATGGAAGAGAAATATACTCCCTTGTTTGCTGCTAGGTTTCAATTGAAAGTGGAGGTAATTTGGAGTTCGTGGGAGGCTAGATTCACCAACAACAGTGATGGTAATCCTGTATCTATGCCAATCCGTTTCAGAGGAGTCCATTCAGTGGGAGGTCGACTTCTTTCTAGTCATTGCAGTCCAAAATATAATACCAATTTCCTTAAATGTTGAAGTCAATGATACAAAAATCAATGTTAATTTATCCTTTTCTTGCCTTGGTCGGCCGCGACTTGGAAGTTATGGTTGGGAGTTTAATAGAACATTAGAGATTTAATTCCTTTGGTTAGGTGTCACCCTAACTCTAGAAGTTGAATGGACTTGTGACCTTTCAATTTTCATTCTCAAAATAATATAAATGATGGGAATGATTCTATGGAGGGGTTCGGCTATAGAGAAAACTAACAAAAAAATACAAGTGTATTGTAGAGGGGTTCGTCAAGAGGAGAGTCGACCGAGGGGAAAATAAGAGAGTAAAATAGAGGAATGGTATAGTGTTGCATGGAACAAGCAATGTGAAGGAAGAAGATCAATGACACCATTGTGGTAGAATGATCTAAACAGAGATAAGATGTATTGAACTCCAATTCACTATATTTGTTTGCATAAAGACTTTTAATTGAACAATTGAATACTGCTAGCAATAATAAAACTTGAATTTGTGATAAAGAGGAATGTAGTGATTGCAATTAATTGTTTAGTTGCCTAATATTGACTTGTGGAGAGTAACATTAATTCCTATTCCTATAGCTGCTATTGCAAGATTGTAAATTGCTAGAATTGAACAAATTGATTTGTTTTGTGACTGAATTGTGTGTATGCTATGAGAATTAGCAGTCTCATAAGACCCCTGATTCCTGACTACATTAGAAATATAAATGAACTCAACCGGGTCTAGAAATGAAAGACAACCGGATAGAAAAACAAAGTAACTTGAACTCGATGTGGCACAATGGACATTTGGTTCATCTTGTGTTCCACATCCGGTTAGAGTTCAACATTTGATAGCACTCAAGTGAGTCATGATGTCACCTTGCAACCTGACATATTCCATATCAACATAAGATAAGTGTAACTAGAATAGGATATTGAAACACATTTAACACTAAACTGATTTTGCACAATGGACATTTGGGTCATCCTGTGTTCCACATCTTGTGAGAAATGGAAATGAACACAACTGGATCCAGATACGAAGGCAACTTTATAGGAACACAATGAAGTACAACCAGATTTCTAGACTTCTAGATAGAGTGATGAGCATAATTTAGCCAAAATTCATCAGATCATCACCAAATTTGAATTGTAGGTACCCATTTGGCTCCTTAGCAAGATACACTCCTTACTTGGCCATGATTCCAACTAGATCCATCAAAAATTTGAACATCTACCCCTTAGTAAAATTTTATGGAATTTGACAAGATTTTGCAATTTTGAGGTAGGGAAAATAGGAGTCCCAATAGTGGCTCGAGTTGGGGACGTGTGCCAAGTAGTGACACAACAAGAATTGTAGATCTTCGAGGTAGACCAAAAAACACCAGAAACAACACAGAGGGAATGGAAACACAAACACCATCAAGACCAACAGTGGTCAAGACTACTCAAGGTCAAAATATAATAGATATATCAAGATTTCAGCATAAAATTCAAAGGAAATCATTACTTATGAAAAGTAATACTTTAAATGTTGACCGTGAATGGACAACTCCATAAGTTCTCCTTCCAAAGTCATCAAATGGTAGACGTTGAGCTCATACTTCTCATCCACTTCATATATATGGCCCAAGCCACAATGGATCAAACTTACCATGCTTCCCTTTATTTTCAAATTTTGTATCCCAAAGGAGAACCAAATTACCAATTTGGAAATCTCTTGACATGGTAGTTTTATCAAACAAACATTTCATCACCTGCTTGTGATCCAAAATTTTATCATGTGCATCTCTTCACTGCTCCTCCAACTCAGTCAACTACATGATCATCTAAGAAAGAACATCACACTAATCTTCTATATCCTGCAACAATTGATAGAATGATAACTCCATGTTGATGGGCATTTTTACCTCTGCTCCATACACTATTTCAAATGGGCTTCTACCAATGGATCTTTTGAAAGTTATTTGGTTAGTCCATAAAGCATACTTTAAACTATCATCCCATCTTTTCTTATTCTGATCCAATTTTATTTTTATGATCTTCATCAGGATTCTATTACTTGATTCAACCTATCCATTACTTTAGGGGTGATAGCAGGATGAATGCACAAGGTTTATACCAAACTTAGAACACATGTTCAACATTTCTTGAGACTTGAAACACTTTGCATTGTCAGCCAAATCCTATCTGGCATGCCAAACCTGGTTATTATATTGTTGACTAGGAAATTGATAACCACCTTGGAAGTTGCATTGCAAGTGGGAACTGTCTCTACCCACTTGGTGAAGTAATTAGTGGGCCACAAGGATCCACTTAAATCCATTGCTGGATTTCTCTTATATTTCTTCGATGAAATCGATTCCCCACTACATGAAAGGTGGATTAACTACGAGGGGCAAAAGGGGAAGTGCTCTAGCGAATTTCATCTTACCAAAAAAATGTTGGCAAGTATCACATTTTCTTATCTTCTATGCTAAATCCTTGAATAAAGTAGGCCACCAATGTCCATCTCTAAGGATTTTATGAGCAGTGGTCTTAGCTTTGAAGTGTCCCACATGTTACCTCATTTTCAAAATTTTGCTAAAGCATTTATGTGTTAAGTCATTCACATTCTTTTTTCATCATTATTCATACTTTGTTTTTAAGATGCACCTTCATACTTAGCCATTCTTTACCTAGTCAACAATTATTTATGTTTTTGAACCCTGGTCGGTAAGTTCAAAAGTTCATAAACCTCCTGATTTCCTGACTAGTCACAAACTTGTGTCCCAAAGTTACCCCGTCAATCTTGTATCATGTCACTAAAGAGAAAGTCTTTATTGTCAGAAGGTTGGGAGTTCTCTAAACTTCTGAACCTTCATGTCTTGCAATTCAAAGGTTCCAAAGATCTCTAAATTCCTGACTGAACACGCATATTACTCCCACGACACCTCCTTCTGAGATAGTGATTAGTACAACAAGGTGACACCTATCACCCCGTATTAATTTTGGAATGTGTGAAAAGGCGTGGGCACACTTTTCAAAGGGAAATAGAAGGGGATATTATGAATTTCAAAGTACGATATGCCGCCAGTTATAAATGAAAATTTATGAGGGAATTAATGAGATATGATATGAGACCTGGATAAATTGGTCACCCCAAGAAGGAAAGCCTCATAATATCATGAAGGAGATACACTATGGAGAGCTACCAGTTTAGCCACTCATGGAGAACTCATAGGATTCCTCACATATAGGTTAGCCCAATTGGATTTCTCTTTTGATTTTATCTCTTTTGTTGTTGAAGCATAATTATTTACTGGTTGGAAAAATAAATATCTCTTTCATGAATCTGTATAATATTTCTCCTACAAGTATACTATGGACCTCTTCTATGTCCTTGAATGTTTTAGAGTCGTTTATTTTGTGGATTCTCAAATTGGTCAAGATGAAATATAAGTTTCAAGGGGCTCCATTAGTTCCTGTGGTTGAGAATGGTCTGTCAAGTGTGAAAGATACAGAGCTTGGTCATATAGACTTGGAGGATTTTTGGAAGAGAATGCAACTGGAAACCAGGACTTCTATTGCTGAGAAAATTGTAAACAGTGGTTTGGATTGAGCTGGAGGATTTCCAATTAATGTGCCGTATCTTGATTTAGTCATTGCATTTGCTAACAATTATTTCCCAGATTCACAAGAGATACAAGACCCAGATGACTCTGTAGCAAAAATTGATTCAGAGGCCATTTCTCTTGCTTGGAAACTGGTTGATCATGAGAAATTTGCTGATGTTTCTATTTCTTTTGGTTAGTGATTTTACCACAAAAAAAAGATTAGTGTCAAAGCCACATTGCCAAGAGCTGGTTGGAAGTGGAAAAGAAAGGGAAGTCTAGGCTCCCTACTCACCTAAAAAGAGGCCATTTTAAAGAAGAGATTTTTGATATGATCACCTTGTTGCATCGTGTGCTTAGAAGCGCGTAATATGACTCTTTTGAGTATTAGATGTGTCAGTTTATTATACTCATTTGTGGTGACCATAACATAGATTGGGTAAAACTGATAAGTGAAAGCATGCACGAGCAATTCGTAAATTTTCTGCAGAAGGTGAGTTTTCACATGTGCTTCTTGTTGGTGTATGTGCTACCTAATAGAGACGTTGTCTAGATTGGTTTAAGAGCCCAAGGTGCTCCCACTCTAGATACATGTGTGTATCAAAATTTCCCACAATTGCAAAGAAGTGCTGGAATGAAAGATTTTCATAGGGTGAACGATGCTTTCTTCATGTTGATTGCTAAGAAAATTGAAGGTACCTTAGAGCAGAGGTTTTCTGTAGAAGTGGCTATCCTGGTGATGAATTTTGGAAGCTTTTATATTCAGTTTGACTACTTTTCTTACCTGAGAATAGGGGGTTATGAAAATGCCCCATTAAAATTGCCAAGGTACCAGTCTGATTTTATTATGTTTTTACAGGTTTGTCGTCAAATGGAAGTTGTGAATACCAAGTATCATGCCATGAAAAAGAAGGGATATTCATTCCTTGCACCATGACTCTTTCATTCTATTCATGTAAAAGAAATGATAGTGTGAAGAGTGTAGATAAGCTTCCAGCAGAATATAATTTTCACAGGTTACCTACATGGACAACTTTTGATAGAAAAAAAATTGTAAAGAGAAATATGCATGGAGGAGGTTTGTATTCGCATAAACCTCAACTTGAGGATTTTTGGGAGGATTTATTGGATGAGAGAGAAGTACAAAGGAGAAGCTAGATGCGGTTAACCATTGACCAAGTCTGAGCTTTCAACTTGTGACTACAAGTCCCTAAGATGATAGATGATAATTCAGACATATTGGATGAAGAGCATCATAATGCCTCTCTGTAGCCTCTGCCTCTAGTGCGATGGTCTGAAAAGAAGACCACTGATGTAATGTTTCATTCTTTTCATGTGCTTAGGAGAACTAAAAAATTATTAAATGGAAAGATTAGAAAACAGGCTGGTTCTCCAGCCCCCAAGGAATCATCTGCTTGAGAACAAAATAAGTCCCAAGCTACTCACACTCCCAAGAGTTCATCAAGTTTAGACCCAACTCTTCATATAGTTGGCTCACAATTAGGTGGAGATGGTGAACAGCCCAAGGACATTAGGAAGTTAAAGATGACCTGTGAATAGGATGGTCAACCTATGATAATAGACAACAGATTGGCTGCTTCATAATCACAAGAAGACCATGTGCCCCCTTTAAATCCCATTGTTAATGATAGTGATTCTTTGATTTTTAATCAGCTTGGAGAAGATAATATTCTTTATTCTCTATTTGGTAATCTAGTTTCTCTCAGCTTGAGTAATCCTCCAGAGCACAATTGCCCTCCTGTGCACTCGGATGGTGTAATATTGAATACTATTGTGAATGCTAATGCTTCTTCTTCTTCCTCACCTGCATGGTCGAGGAAAGCTATGTAGAAAAAAAAAGATATACTCCTATGGTGGACACCAATATTGACACTATGGATAAGCTCTTGCAAGAAACGCCTAAACCAAAATGGGCTAGGAGAATGTTAAGGATGGTTGCAAACCCTTCCATAGAGCACCACATCTTGGAGATTGCTAACCTAGTATCCAACAAGAATGAGGATGAAGTGACTGAAGCCAACTTTAACTTAAGTTGAGTTGATATGGGACCCTCAACTGTGGAGGGAGAAATTTACCATGCTAAATTCTCATTGAACACTTTATTGAAGAGAATTAAGAAAGAACAACAAGAAAATGCTAAGTTGCAAGCACAGGTAAATTCTTTAACTCTATTTATTCAGTCCATTTTGAAAATTACTACCCAACCAACTAGAGAATTGCCTAATATAAGTGTAGATGGCCCAGATCCTAATCTCTTGTAGCATATTAAATGATCTTAAGCTATGAGTGGTGTTGTAGAGCAATGGATTGAAAAGGTAACTTTGGATGGCCTTATCTACATAGAAGAATCTGTTAAGTTATTTAATTCTATTTCCAGCAAGAGGGAAGCATTGGTGACTGATTTTTAGAATGTTAGAAAAGATAATAGCAACATTTCCTTGGTCTCTAAAGAAGTACAAGATATGGCTGGCATGGATGTCAACATCCTTGTGGATAAGAAGATTTTGAATGATCCCAAGGAAATGGACTCTGCTGTGTGGACAAACATGCTTGAGTGGAAGATGTCTGTATTGGGAGAGGTTGAATATGAAATGAGAAGCACCCTAGCTCGCTATTACATAGATCTAAGAGATCTCAAAAGCAACATTGAAATCCTAGAGATATAAACCATTAGTGATGATGAAGATAAGCTACTCGAAATTAAGGAAATTAAGCAAAATTTCAAGAAGATGGTGATTGAAGAAATGGTATATTATGATATTATCACTAGCGAAAGACTTGGAAAACTTGGGAGAATAGCCAGTTACATCAGATCATTCAAAAATGAAATGGATAATATGCATAAAAGGGTGGCTGATGCTGATAGAATGATAAACAAAAAGAAACTTCAAGTCAACATGACCTATAGTCCAAGTAGTGTGATGTTATCCCCAATCATTAACAGATATCGGGCATACAAGGCGAAGCTAAGAGTACAAGCAAGTCAAGTGACACAAGAAGATGCAGGTACCAAAGATGAACAAGCTAAGGAAAAGGAAGCGACACAAAAGGAAATTGCTATGGATGTCGACGTGGCAATCATTAATTGAATGAATTTTCTAATGTTTTAGTAATTTTCATTTATTGCACAAAAACTTTTGGCTCTAGCAAGCTCTTTATTTAAATTAAGTTTATTTTAAAGACCTCTTTAAAATCAGCTATCCTCAAGAAGCCATTATTTTCAAAGATAGTTATTGGTGACAAGGCTATAAATTCAATGAGCCTGTCGATGTTATGGATCTTTGGCAAACTTTGCTTTGGTTGGAGATCAATTTTGGTGTGTTACTTTTCTATTCAGTAACTTTGGTATATGAATTGAAATCAATATAGTGGAGTTCGGTGATCATAAACTGTGTTATGGTTATTTGAATATTTAATCTTCCTATGTTGAATATACTGCTAGTGGTTGGTTATTAATTCACTATTGAAGTGATTGAATATTCTAAATTCTTACTCACTATTGTGAATATTTATCTTTCGGTGAATGGTTTATAGTGGTGATTGTATAACATATGGTGTAATTCTTTATTATTTGATTGAAGTTATTGTTGTTGAAGTCTTTGTACTTCTTTTGAATTCAGTTGATATTGAGATATACTGCCTTTTATGCTTTCTGGTTAAAAGCACCACCTTTTTTTTTCTTTTTGGTTAAAAGAAATCCAAATTTTCATTCATTGGATATAATAGGAAGGTAGTTGCACCTTGTTAAACAAGTAGAGAATCATTGTAAAACATCATTACAATTGATTCAACTATTGGTACATTTGTCACTTGTGGGGGTGTGAGAATATAGAGTTAGGTGGTAAAATATGTAAACCAATAGATTTTTGGCGAGTCTACTAGGGATGATATGAAAATAACTTTATATATATTTTGAGTTTCTTTATTATTTATCTTTATGGTTCTCCATGGAAGACGTGCACCTGTTCTACAGCCTAACATATATTAGCTTATGGGTGACCAAGAAGATATTATTACTGGTCTACGAGTTTTAGCTTAGTAGACAAGGAGAACTAACCAACAATATCACCAAGTTGATGAAGTACTTGAAGAAGAACTTGGAGATATTATAAGAGAAAATGCATGACATTTTGGTGAAGCTCAGGAGATTGTTTTTGTGGAAGGCGTAGTCCTTGTACCCATGAGAGACCCCTTCAAATTCAAGCAGTCCCTAATAATAGACAAAGAAACCTAGTTAATAGACCGAGGAACCAAGCGCAAGTTCATCCTTGTAATAACCAGTAAGTGGTTGGCGACTCTACTCTTTGATTTTATATATCTATGAAAACTGGGTTGTAAAAGATATAGTAAAAGTGATAGAAGGAAGGGTATCTTTGATTTTGATTTTGATTTTCTGCAATCTTTAGATTTTTCTCCTTTCCCTCCCACTCGTAGGGTTAAATCCTTAAGCAGGCCATCTTCTCCTCCCCCTAAAAGAGAGTCCTCAAGTTCATCCTGCCAAGTCCTCACTCTTGACGATAATGTTCTGCCATTGCAGGTTAACTTCCCAATTCATAATCTCGTCCATATGGCTCAACCACCTCCTATACCATGGGGAGCCACCATAGGTCCTCTAAGATTAGGAGCAAACTTGCATGATTTACTTAGAGGGTCTAGTAAAATTGTACCCAAGTTCAGAGGGGATGGAAAAATCACCCTAGATGAGTACATAAATGCCTTCTTCGCAGCTTGTTCTATCTTGGGGTGTAACATGAAGATGTATCTGTTAGACTATTTGTTGAGTCTCTTACCGATGATGCAGCTAAATGGTTTTACCATTTACCCAATGCATCTATCAGAAACTGGGTGACAATGAGGCAATGTTTTGAGGATAGGTTTAAAACTATCGATAATGAAGACACTTTGGTAGCTGAACTCTCTTCTATGAAGAAAGAAGTGCATGAACAGATGAGAGAGTCTGTGGCTAAATTCAACAAACTTGTAAATAGAATCCTTGATGATGGTTTGTTGAAATGTTTCTTCATCAATGTCCTTCCTCCTGATGTGAGCTTTCCCATAAAGAGGGAAGGCGCTATAGATTTAGTAGCAGCCCAGACTATGGCCATCTCCATTGAAGATGATCTTATAACTGCTGGTAAATGGAAAAGGGAGTTACAGACAAGCACAACCTCAATAGTTAACTCTACTAACCCTATCATTTAGAGACTGGCTAATGATATCATCACCTGAAAGAGACAGATGCCCAAAGGCTCCCATCAACCTTTTTACCAAGATATACCAAGGAAAGATCATAATCTCCAGGGGAATTGTAACAGAACCCTACCCTTGCCTAGTTTGACTCAGAGGTTGGTAATTGAAATTGGGCCTTCTACTAGTAAGAGTAATCATATGGTGTGCAACTTTCATTTGACTTTAGATCATGACGGTGCATCCTGTCTAGAAATGGTTAGGTTCATGCAGATGCTCATGATGAATGAGCATATAGAGGAACCCTATGTGGAAGAACCTACTCGATTTAGTGATGCTAATGTTAATTTCTTTGAGTATGAGTTAGATCCTAAAAGTGGGAAGATGTGTACACTGAGATAGACAATCCCAATTGTGTGGTGTTTACTAGGGGACAACAAGCACAAAAGGGGCAAGATTCTAAAGGCCAGCCTAGTGGTTCCTCTCCTAGTCCAAAATAAATTATGTCGAGGCAAACCAGCGCTAATTCTAAGAAGGTAGAGAGTGCTACACCCAAAGTTGCATCTACTGAGGTACCCTTTACTTCTTCTCCTAAAACTCTTATTTCTAGCTCTTTTGACATAGTTGAGTCTTGTAAGAATACTAAAATTCAAATTTCTCAAGCTGAATATCTTAGACTCAACCCTTTTGAGCTATATATGCTGGTTAGGTATGTCAAGCAAGAACCCTACCTTTCTCACTACAATGCTCGGGTGTCTAATGAGAATGAAGTTCATACTGGGAAATAAAACTGCTCAAACTTTCACTCCAAAGACTCTCATTCTAAGAATCCCTTTGAAAAACTAGATCCTTTTTACGTGTCATTTTATATTTCTAGATAAATTAAGAAACCATGTTATTGATTTTGGAACCTCAGATAATGTCATTCCTACCCAAGTTGCTAAAGTCATAGGTCTATCTTTTACCTCCTCTCATGGTAGGCATTTTTCCATGGATGGCTCACAAGTACCAATTTTAGGTCAAATAAAAGATACATAGGTTGCCCTTGCAACATATCCTAAGAAAATATTAAAGTAACTATTTTAGTGGTGGATATTCCTGCAAGCTATGGGATGCTTTTGAGCCATAGTTTCTATAGAGACTTGGGGAGAGAAATACATATGGATTGGTCTCATGCTCTGATACCAGTAGATGGGAAGAAAGTTCACCTAAACCCTGAACCTAAGGCAAAGTTCATTGTGTTGAAGTCAGGGGATCCAAGGGCAGACATTTTGTATGTAGAAACTGTACCTGATGCATATATGTGCACCTCAACATTGGAAGAAGATGAAAATATAATAAGTCCTGACTTAGCCAATGAAGTGTGGACCTTGGAATTTGATGGTAGTTGCTCTACTGCCATTTTAGATGCTGGAGTTATTTTGGTTTCTCCTGATGATTGAAAATTTCCTTTTGCTTACAAGCTAGATTTTGACAACACCAATAATATTGCTAAATATGAAGCTTTGATGTTGGGGCTGGATTAGATAAAGAGAAAGGTAATAAGAAGCTGAGAGTGAAGGTTGATGCCAAAGTTATTGTCAAACAAGTGAGGAAGATATATACCATGAAAAATGGGAGACTAAAGCATTGTAGAAATAGGGTGTGGGATTGTACAGAAGATTTTGATGCCTTCTCGATAGAAGTTGTGCCCAGAGATTAGAATACCCAGGCTGATTCATTGGTTGTTTCTATATCTCTTCTCTTACCTCACCTGGATTTCAAGGACAAACCATACAGAGTTGAGGTGGTCTATCGACCTAGTGTACCTGACAATGTCAATCATTGGTAGGTATTTAACAATAACCAATAGATTATCTCTTTTCTTGAAAAGGCTGAGTCATTTGCAAATGTTTTCTTTGAGGGGAGTTTTGATGAGAGTAATGATGATCTAGAAGGAGTGGCCAGTTCTCACAATGACCAGGGGTCTGAAGTGATTCAGTTAAAAGGGAACAAGATTCCCAAGGGTTTGGTCTCCCTTGAGGACCTTTTTAACAAACATGATCAGTACATAAAGCAGAAGAGAAAAGTTTCTAATAGACCATTGGTTGATTATGATTGAGTTAACATTGGTACTAAGGAAGACCCCAAAATTGTTTGTATCAATAAATACTGCTCTCCCAAAGAGAAAGAGCATTTAATTTATTTGCTTATTCATTACAAAGATGTCTTCGCATGGTGCTATGTAGATTTTAAAAAGTTCATAAATGGAGAACTGTAGCACCGCATTCCATTGAGGCCTGACACTTCACCTTTCAGGAAAAAACATAAGACATATAATCCTAAGGTGTCCAAGGCCATATTTAATGAAATTGACAAAATGTTGAAAGAAAAAATAATCTACCCCATTCACCATTCTACTTAGGTTACCAACATTGTGCCTGTAAGGAAAAAGAATGCGGAGATTAGAATCTATGTTGATTTTTCGTAATCTAAACCAGGCGTCCTTAAAGGATAACTATCCTCTACCAGTGATGGATCATATTCTACAGATTGTCTCAGGCTCAGAGATGATGTCCATGTTGGATGGATTTTTAGGGTACAATCAGATTGAGGTAGCCCTTGAAGATCAACAAAAAAACAATATTTACCACTCCAATTGGTGTGTTCGCGTATAATAGGATGCCATTTGGCCTCATCAACTCAACGACCACCTTTCAAAGAGCGATGGATTTAAATTTTGGTGATTTGAAGAATAAAATCATTGTGGTTTACTTAGATGACTTAATAGTCTTTTTGAAGAAAAGAGTAGATCATCTTCACGATCTGGAAGTGATGTTGTAAAGATGCAGAGATCACGATATTTCCTTGAACCCTAAAAATTTTATATTTACAGTAACTGAGGGGAAGCTATTAGGTCACGTCATTTCTAAGGATGGTATTAAGATTGATCATGAAAGGGTCAAAGTAATTCAGCAATTGAGTCTCCCAGCCACTAAGAGCAACACTAGATCATTTTTGGTCAGGTGAATTTTTTGAGAAGATTTATCCTAGATTTTACTGAATTGACAAGACATATTGTAGAGATGATGAAGAACCATCCAATTTTTAAATGGAACAATGAGGGTAAGCAATCCTTTGAATATATTAAAACTGTCATTGCTAATGCTCTGACCTTAGTGCACCGTGACTTTGAAAAGGATTTTATTATCTATTGTTATGCATCCGAACACACTCTTTCAACTATCTTATTACAGAAAAATGAACAAGGGCCCAAAGATTTTATGAGTGTACCTCTAAAGAAGCACGGGTTGAAATACTTTCCTCTGGAGAAGCATGCATACAAAGTGGTGAAATCTTTGAAGAATTTTTATATTCTACATTCTCATGCTACTGTATATGTTACTGACTCTGCTATCAAGAGTATCCTCACCCAACAGGAGAGTGGTTGTAACAAAAGGGGAGCCTGGGTGACGAAGGTACAAGAATATGATATCAACCTTAAACCTACCAATCTAGTTAGAGGTAAAGGCTTATGTAAAATGATTGTTGAGAGTGCACCAATTGGAAATGAAGAGTTGCCCCTTGTTTTGTTTACAAGTACCACTGATGAATGGTTTTCTAATATTTCTTATCTGCTAACATATGGTGAATGTCTAATCTAATTTTTCCACTAAGGAGAAAAGGAACCTAAAGCTCAAGGCTAGCAATTATGTCCTTTGAGAGGGAAATCTATATAAGAAAGGAGTAGATGAGACCTTTTTGAGATGTGTTGATAAAGAACAATAGAAGAAGCTACTAGAGACCTTTCACGATGAAGCCTGTGGTGGACACTTTTTAGCTTCTGTGACTGCTTTTAAAATCCTACAACAGTGCTTTTATACACCAGGTATGTTCAAAGATGCCTATGAATGGGTGTCAAAATGTGAGAAGTGCCTCAAGTTTACTAGCATACCTCAATTATCTTCATTGCCCCTAAGGCCAATAATAATTGATGAACCATTTCAGCAGTGGGGGTTAGATTTTATTGGGCCAATAAATCCTAATTCAAGTGTAGGCCATACACACATCTTGACTACAACAGACTATTTTACTAAATGGGTAGAAGCAATTCCTATGAAACATACCACTTCTAAAGTAGTCTATACTTTTCTTAAGGAAAATATCTTGGTGAGATTTGGTATACCTAAGAAGATTGTTGTAGATAATGCACGTAGTTTCTCTTCCTCTAAATTTTCTTTATTTTATTATGATTATGGGATCGACCTTGCTCACTTGTCTGACTACTACCTACAAGGGAATGGGCAAGTTGAGTCAAGTAACAAAAACCTAATCTCAATTATTAAGAAACTAGTGGATGAAAACCAGAGAGGCTGGCATAATAACCTCTACGATGCTCTATGGGCTAATAGAATAACTTATAAGATAGAAATTGGTATGTCTCCTTTCCAGTTGGTGTATAGAATTGATAGTGCAATACCTATTACCTTGGAATTGTCAGCACTTAATTTATAGAAGGTAATTGAAGATGAGCACTTCCAATCAACATTTGAGAAAAGGATAATGTATCTAAACAAATTGGAGGAACAGAGAGAAGTGGTTGTGGACAGAATCACCAGACATTAGTAGGTAGTTAAGAATTTTTTTGACAAAAAGGTTAGGTAGAAAAATTTTGTAGTGGGAGATGCTGTACTGTTATGGGACAGAAGAAGAGAACTAAAAGGAGCACATAAGAAATTGGAATCTCTTTGGAAAGGACCTTTCATGATTAGACAAGTTATTGGAGAGAATGCCTTCTTGCTAGCATATCCTGATGGGACACCGTTACCTCTTACCTACAATGGGTAAGATGTTAAGTTGTATAATTGGTAACATTCTTGAATCTTTTTTATATCGTAGTCTCTTTCCTTGTCTTTCTTTGTTTTGTTATCATTTTTGGTGTGACTCTATTGCCCCTGGAATAAGGCCTTGTGGCAAGTTTGTCTAGATTCTCTGTGTCCTGCTTAGTCCTTGTCCCCATTTAGAGCCCGTTGTTACCTCATTTTCAAAATTTTGCTAAAACATTTATGTGTTAAATCATTCATATTCTTTATTCATCATTATTCATACTTTTTTTCTAAGTCACACCTTCATACTTAGTCATTTTTCACCTAGTTGGCAATTCTTTGTGTTTTTGAACCCCAGTCAGTAAGTTCAAAAGTTCATGAACCTCTCGATTTCCTAGCTAGTTAGAAACTTGTGTCACAAAGTTGTACCCCATTAGTCTTGTATCATGTCGGTAAAGAGAAAGTCTTTATTGTCAGAAGGTTGGAAGTTCTTTGAATTTCTGAACCTTCATGTCTTGCGGTTCTGAAGATCTCTGACTTCTTGAATGAACTCACATATTACTCTTGCGGTGCTTCCTTCTGAGTTGGTGATTAGTACAGCAAGTGACATCTGTCACCCCGTATTAAATTTGGAATGTTTGAAAAAGCATGGGCACACTTTTGGGAGGGAAATAGAGGGGGATATTATGAATTTCAAAGTACGATACACAGCCAGTTATAAATAAAAATTTATGAGGGAATTAATGAGATATGATATGAGACCTGGATAAATTGGTCACCCCAAGAAGGAAAGTCTCATAATATCGTGAAGGAGATACACTATGGAGAGCTACCAGTTCATCCACTTATGAAGAACTCAAAGGATTCCTCACATATAAGTTAGCCTCCCAATTGGCTTTCTCTTTCATTTCTCTCTCTTTTGTTGTGGAAGCATAATTATTTACTGGTTGGGAAAAATAATATCTCTTTCATGAATCTGTATAATATTTCTCTTGCAAGTATAATGTGGACCTCTTCTGTGTCCTTGAATGTTTCAAAGTCTTCTGTTTTGTGGATTCTCAAATTGGTCAAGATGAAATATAGGTTTCAAGGGGCTCCATTAGTTCTCATGATTGAGAATGGTCTGTCAAGTGTGAAAGATACAGAGCTTGGTCATATAGACTTGGAGGATTTTTGGAAGAGAATGCAACTGGAAGCCATGAATTCTATTGCTAAGAAAATTGTAAGCAATGGTTTGGATTGAGCTGGAAGTTTCCACTTATTGTGCCTTGTCCTGATTTAGTCGTTGCATGTGCTAATAATTATTTTCCAGATTCACAAGAGATAAGAGCCCTAGACAGCTCTATAGTAGCAAAAATTGATTCAGAGGCCATTGTTCTTGCTTTGAAACTGGTTGATTATGAGAAATTTGCTGACGTTTCTATTTCTTCTGGTTGGGGATTTTACCACGAAAAGAAAGATTGGTGTCAAAGCCACATTGCCAAGAGCTGGTTGGAAGTGGAAAAGAAAGGAAAGTCTAGGCTCTCGAATTACCTGAAAAGAGGCCATTTTAAAGAAGAGATTTCTGATATGATCACCTTGCTACATTGTGTGGTTGGAAGCACAGAATCCAACTCTTTTGAGGATTGGATGTGTCAGTTTATTCTACTCATTTGTGGTGACCATCACATAGATTGGACAAAACTGATAACTGAAAGCATGCACAAGCAGTTGGTAAATTTTTTGCAGAAGGTGAGTTTTCACATTTTCTCCCTATTGGTGTATGTGCTGGCTAATAGAGACATTGTCTGGCCTGGTTTAAGAGCCCAAGGTGCTCCTTCTCTAGATACACCTGTGTATCAAATTTTTCCAATATTGCAAAGAAGTGTTGGAATGAAATATTTCCATAGGGTGAATGATGATTTCTTCATGTTGATTGCTAAGAAAATTGAAGGAGACCACTAATGTAATGTTTCGTTCATTTCATGTGCTTAGGAGAATTGAAAAATGGATGAATGGAAAGATTAGAAAACATGCTGGTTCTCTAGCCCCGAAGGAATCATCTGCTCGAGAAAAAAATAAGTCCCAAGCTACTCACACTCTCAGGAGTTCATCGAGTTTCGACCCAACTCTTCATAGAGTTGGCTCACAATCAGGTGGAGATGGTGAACAACCCGAGGACATCAGGAAGTTAAAGATGACCTGTGATCAATATGGTCAACCTGTTATAATAGATAATAGATTGGCTACTTCACAATTACAATCAAATCATGTACCCCCTTTAAATCCCCTTGTTAATGATAGTGATATTTCTTTGATTTTTAATCAGCTTGGAGAAGATAATATGCTTCAGTCTCTATTTGGTAATCTAATTTCTCCCAGCTTGAGTAATCCTCTAGAGCACAATTCCCCTTCCATGCACTCGGATGGTGTAATATTGACTACTATTGTGAATGATAATGCTTCTTCTTCTTCCTCCCCTGCATGGTTGAGGAAAGCTGTGGAGAAAAAGAAAAGATATACTCCTATGGTGGACACCAACATTGACACTGTGGCTAAGCTCTTGTAAGAAACACCCAAACCAAAATGGGCTAGGAGAATGTCAAGGATGGTTGCAGACCCTTCCATAGGGTACCACGTCTTGGATATTGCTAACCCAGTGTGCGACAAGAATGAGGATGAAGTGACTGAAGCTAACTTTAAGTTAAGTCAAGTTGATATGGGACCCTCAACTGTGGAGGGAGAAATTTACCATGATAAATTCTCAGTCATCACTTTATCAAAGAGAATTAAGAAAGAATAACAAGAAAATGCTAAGTTGCAAGCGTAGGTAAATTATTTAACTCTATTTATTCAATCCATTTTGAAAATTACTGCCCAACCAGCTAGAGAATTGCCTGATATAAGTGTAGATCACCCAAATCCTAATCTCTTGTAGCATATTAAACTGTTTCAAGCTATGAGTGGTGCTATAGATCAATGGATTGAAAAGGTAACTTTGGATGGCCTTATCTACATAGAAAAATATGTTAAGTTATTTAATTCTATTTCCAGTAAGAGGGAAGCATTGGTGACTAATTTTAGAATGTTAGAAAAGATAATAGAAACCTTTGCCTAGTCTGTAAAGAAGTACAAGATATGGCTAACATGGATGTCGACATCCTTGTGGATGAGAAGATTTTGAATGATCCCAAGGAAATGGACTCTGCTATGTGGACAAACATGCTTGAGTGGAAGATGTATGTATTGGGAGCAGTTGGAGATGAAATGAGAAGCACCCTAGCTCACTATTAAATAGATCTAAGAGATCTCAAAAGCAAGTTCACAATCATGGAGATAGAAGAAATTGGTAATGATGAAGATAAGCTACTCAAAATTAAGAAAATTAAGCAAAATTTCAAGAAGATGGTGACTGAAGAAATGGTAGCTTATGATGTTATCACTGGCGAATCACTTGGAAAACTTGAGAGAATAGCCAGTTATATAATATCATTTAAAAATGAAATGGATAATATGCATAAAAGGGTGGTTGATGTTGACAGAATGATAAACAAAAATACACTTTGAGTTAGCATGACTGGTAGTCCAAGTAGTGTGGCATTAGCCCCAATCATTAACAGGTATCAGGTATATAAGGTGAAGCTAAGAGCATAGGCAAGTCAAGAAACACAAGTAGATGTAGGTACTAAAGATGAACAAGCTAAGGAAAACGAAGTGATGCAAAAGGAAACTGCTATGGATGTCGATGTGGCAATCATTAATTGAATGACTTTTCTAATGTTTTACTAATTTTCATTTGTTGCACAAAAACTATTGGCTCTAGAGAGCTCTTTATTTAAATTATGTTTATTTTAAAGACCTCTTTAAAATTGGTTGTCCTCAAGAAGCTATTATTTTCAAAGATAGTTATTGGTGAAAAGGCTATAAATTCAATGAGCCCATTGATGTTATCGATCTTTGGTAAACTTTGTTTTAGTTGGAGATCAATTTTGGTGTGTTACTTTTCTGTTCAGTAACTTTGGTATATGAATTGAAATAAATACAATGGAGTTCAGCGATCATAGACTTAGTGTTATGATTATTTAATATTTATTATTCCTATGTTGAATATGCTGGTGGTGGCTGGTTATTAATTTAGTATTGAAGTGATGAATGTTCTAAATTCTTGCTCACTCTATGAATATTTATCTTTTAGTGAATGGTTTATGGTGGTGATTGTATAACATACGGTATAATTCTTTATTATTTGATTGAATTTACTGATGTCAAAGTCTTTGTACTTCTTTTGAATTCAGTTGATATTGAGATATATTGCCTTTTATGCTTTTTGGTTAAAAGTACCACCTTTTCTTTTCTTTCTGGCTAAAAGCAATCCAATTTTTCATTCATTAAATATCATAGGAAGGTAACTGGGCCTTTTTAAACAAGCAGTAAATCGTTGTAAAACATCATTACAATTGATTCAACTATTGGTACATTTGTCACTTGTGTGGGTGTGAGAATATAGATTTAGATGGAAAAATCTATAAACCAACACCCCACAAATGCCATGACACTCATTCATTACTACTTCATCTTGCTCTTGATCCAAACACTTGAGAAATACACCTTTGTGATTTCTCCACATTAGCTCATTTTAGAACAATATGTACCTTTGAGATCTCAACTTGAGAGTCCTTTTCTGATTCTCATCTATACATGGTGGACAATTCATATTTTCAAGATAGATTATAACATCTTTGTACCATGCATCATCAACCAATCTGTAATGAGGAGCAACTTCTACATCCGTTTCATTTACCTCTGCTGCTTCAAGATTAGAATTAGCCATAAACCTAGCTAAACCTTGGCCTCTAACCAATTTTGTCATCTGTATATCCATGTCATATTCTTGGACCCTGTTGATCCATCTGTATCTTTTACCTAAAGCTTCCTGCTGCATAAATACATCCTTTACTGCTGTATGTGGCACACATGCTATGCTTTTCACACATGTGAGATAGGATTTGAATTTTTTTATAGCTTTGACCAAAGCATAGGCGTGATTCTCTATTATGGAATATTTCAACTTAGCTTCTTGCAATGATTTACTAAAAAAGGACATAGACTTCTCATATCCATCTTCATTCTTGTGTAGTAAGACATCCATAACAATATAAAAAGAAGAAAAGGAGAACAACTGAAGGGGTTTGGAATAATTCAGACTTATTAGTACCAGCACCTCCTTGATGGTTTCTTTGATATATTTGAACACTTTGAATGGCTCTGCACTCCATACAACTAACTGTCCTTTCTTGAGAATTTTTGAAATGGCCTTAGTCTTCTCTACAAGATTAAGAACAAACCTCCTGACGAAGTTTATTTGCCTGAAGAAAGACTGAATTCCCTTGACTGATTTGGGATGAGGAATGAGGTCAATAGCCTTAACTCATTCCGGATCTATTCTTACCCCATCCTTTGACACAATATGTCCTAGCTATAGACACCCAAAAATGACCATGTCTTCGCATCACTTGCATTTCATCAAATCTGTCTAAACACCTGCATTTTAACGTTAATTAAATAATCTAATTATTTAATTAATTTAATCAAAATCATCAAATTCTTCCAAATCTCCTAAATTCAACATTAATTGAATAAATTCTATTTATTTAATTAATTTAATCAAAATCAACTTTATTCTTCCAAAATTAAATAATTTTTATTATTTAATTAAATCTTATCATCTTCCAAAATTCAAATCAACGTCAATTGAATAAATTAATTATTTAATTAATTTATCATCCAAATCCTCTTACCTACAATTAAATAATTTTTATTATTTAATTAAATCAATTGTTCTTCCAAATTTAAATAAATCATGCAAATTTATTTAAATTATCTCAATCTTTTAAAAAAAAATATAAATAAAATATTTTATTTTATTCTTCTATCATGTACAAACAATTAAATAAATTTATTTATTTAATTTGCCTCAATTATCTTCTAATTCCTCTTAAAATAAATCTTATTCATAATGCACACAAAATTAAATAATTTATTATTTAATTTATCTCAAATCATGCAAAAAGTAAATTACAAGTTGAGTTAATTGACTTAATCAATCTTATTTTTATTAACAACTCTTAAATTAGAAAAAAAAAATATTCTAATTTATGAAATCAAATCCTATCTTCATACAGAAAAGCAATTAACTCAAACAAAACTATATTTTTATGTGACACATGTCAGGTGCACATTCATCATGAATTCTAGATTTATCTCATCTGTTGATTCTATTGAATTATCTGGACCGTTGATCGATCTTTATTGAAACCTATATAAACCCTCCTCATCTCCATAACAAATCCTTATCGATCATTCAGCCCTATGACCTTTTTGATCATTCAGCCTTATGATCTCTTCGATCATTTATTCTTAGGCATCCTTTACAGCGCATTGAGCATACATCGCATCATTAAGCACCCTTGAGCACTTTGAGCACAAATACAATCTACATCCGCTTGTTGTAAACATGGTTTTGCAACATTATTGAGTAATCTACATTCATACAAAGAGAACTATACAATCTAGGTGAAGTCTTTCTTATTTTAAATTGATTTATTCATTGATATTGGATTTTTGCTTAGATCGATCTCTTTATGTTATGGGTAATTAAGTTGTTATTATCATTACTTTGTGATTTTATCATTCAACCTCTCAATTTTTCCTATACACATTTTGGCACACCTGGTGGCACCCACTAATCTTGATTTTTTCTTTAAAAAAAATAATTTTTTGGAAGCTAGGTACAGAAAAATGCAATCGCAATGCATAAAATCTGAAAATCTTTGTTCACTAGTTTGAAAGAATAGGCGATGAGCATTCAAATGGTGTAACCTTAGCTCAAAGGACTTCTGGGTTTTGTCTAAAGCATTGAAAGCCTATCTGGGTATCTCTTATTTTTTTCAGAAAGTGCACAGATTTAAAAAAAAATAGATTACAAATCGGCATCCCTATTTTTAGCCCATGCTTTTTTTTTTTGCTTTTTCAGGGTAATTTCATGAAATTAGGCATATCTGTGTAGTTTTAGCTCAAAATATTTCTAGGTTTTGTCAGCAGCATCAAAATCCTATCTAGGTGTCTCTTATTTTTTGCAGAAAGTGCACGAATTTTAAGAAAAATAAATCACAAATTCGTGTCCCTATTTTTAGCCTATGCTTATTTTTTTTTTGTTTTTTCAGAGCAGTTTCATGAATTGGGCATATCTTTTGTATACGAAATTAGATTTTTGCGAAACCAGTGGCATTGGAAAGATGGTTCTCCCAACTTTTCTTTGGTGAAATAATTTTTAGGTAATTTTTATCATATTTGTCATCTACACTCAGTCAAAATCAACCCTTCTTTGCAAACTTCAAATGGTCATAACTTGTGCAAAATTTATTCAATTTTCACAAATTATTGTTTGAAATTGCATAGAATTTCATGTAGAATCTGATCATAATATCTAATATGCTGTACCTAATCATTATTATTAGATTTTTTTCTAGATTGCTCATTTTTCACCTAACAAGTTAAGCATTTTCGATCAATTGATTTATTTTTCTACTAACTATTGAGTCTTTGGTGGAACTAATCAAATTTTTACAACCTTTTATTACTCAAACAGAGCAAATAGGTTTTCCTAACATGTAGATGTAGGACGAGCATTGAGGAATTGAAAACCTATCACACTAAGTCTTAGAAACATATTGTTTTCTTAAGGGATAATTAAACAATCATATTTTGCAATCTAAGTCTTAGGAACAAATTGCTTTATTAAGGGACAATTGAATAATCATTTTTTTGCAATCTAAGTCTTAGGAACATATTGATTTCTTAAGGGATAATGGACATGAATGCAAAAATACTTCAATTTTCTAAGGGATAATTAACATGAATGCAAAACACTTCAATTTCATAAGGGACAACTAAAAAGTACAATTATGTGTGTGCCTAATCTAGTTGCACCTTATTTTTTTTATAATGGGATAATTGAACCTTTGCTTGACCTGCTTGATCTTACATTTTAGTTATTCCTTTAGAAGGGCTTGCTTTTGGATTACGTTTCATCTAAAAGGGACAACCCTAAGCAGAGTTTTCCTTTGAACCACTATATAAGAGGGATAAGGTGAAAGCCAAGTCCTAACCAGCATTAGCCTTACCTTGTGGTGCCAAATTGAAAAGAGGTGTACTAGCACTTTGTGGAAATGATTTTCACATTGTACGAAGTGTTTGATACTCTTAGTAGGATTGGTCAAAGCTTTTAGTAGCTTGTCACATTGCTTGTAAGGCGTTGGTCCCTCAAAGCTACTAAGAACCAATGTAGATAGTGACTACCTATTTCACCTCCGAACGTTGCAGTAATCATCAGTGCAAGGGCAATCGATTCAAGCCCCCAAGATACTCACCATTGCCTCCCTTGAGAAGAGATAGTATTCCCTCAGCCATAAATCTCTTGTGACCTACTTGAGCTTTCCGAGGGGAGGGTGAGATATCCCTACCTATCGTCTCTTGCAAAGATACAAATGTATGCCACCTATATGGAATGACATTTGGTTGACGGAGAATTAAGTTGTGAGATGATCTACCATAATGAAACCATGTCTCTAGGGATAAAAAGTGCTTGAATTGTTTGCAATTGTCTTATATCTGTGGAAACATTAGACTTTTTTGTGAGCCTCGAACATACACTATTTGTTGTGTCAGTGTTCTTTGGTACTTTGTTTGATGTGTTTTCTCTTGCCAAAGCAAATCCAATCAAAATCAAACCCAAATCTATCAAAATTTGCCTTATAAACATCATTGACACTACTTCAGTGCTTTTGGTATAACATTAGCTCACCTTTAATAACACAATCCCGCACCTTTGGTATAACATTCTAGCACCTTTGGTCTAAAAAAAACTATTTGTCAAACTACCTCAGCAAAATCCTAGCAAAATCTCAAAAACATATTGTCCTAGTGCATCCCATGGTAACCACTAGACTCCAACAATCTATGAAGGCTAAGCAAGTTGCCCCAAGGAAGCGCAAATTGCCTACTCATACACCTCAACCAAGCCAATCCAACATGACTCCAAAGGGTACTCAAAAAACACCAATGGAAACACCAACCAACTCTCAAAACAAGCTGCAACATGACCAACCAACCAATCCTCAAGAAGGTAATGTCCCTTTGGTAGATGTAACTCAATTCACTACCGACATGCCTCATGATTTTGCTACACCCGGTTATACCACGGTTCAAGTCCCATCTCAAGAAGAGCGACACTTTGTAGAAGGTCAATCCTCTCAAGAAGATAGACAAAACCTTGATTAAATTATGCAAGATCCTAGAGCCATAGCCGCATTTGACAAAATCCTTAGTGAAAACCAAGATCATTTCTTCCGCTTACTAGCAGAGCAAGGAGCCAAATTACCCCAAGATTTTGACCTATCCAATCTTAAAGAGACAAATAAAACCCATGACATTATAACTGAGGTCCAAACTATGTCAATTGTGACCACTCCTATACCTAAACAAAGCTCACAAGGGAGAATGACTAAGCCTTTTGACACACAATATGAGAATACTCTTTATCAAAATCCAACCGCAGAAAGACCCATATCACCTCTTATGACTCCTATGGAGATCTACAAACACCAACAAGAGACTCTCCAACGTCAAATAGAACTAGCCAAACAAGTCGCTCTAGCTCACTCAAACACACAGCAACCTCCTAAAATGCCCACACCAATCGCAAGTGAAACATTGGCTACCCCATCACGAGAAGGTTTCCCACCAAATTACAATCCAGGAAATACTCATGTAGCCATGCAACAAGGGTCTCAACAAACACCACCCCCTACATCATCAACCCTCCGTATCATTAACCCAAACAATGTCATGCAACCCCAACCATCACAAAATGTCAACACAACCTATGTCCCTCCACCACAACATTCTTCTACACTCAATCATACATATCCCCATATTAGTCAACCCCAACCATCACAAAACCCATCTACCTATGTCCCTCCACCACAATGATCATCTACACTAAACTTTTTCAACACATATCTCAATCAACCACAACCATCACAAAACCCATCTACCTATGTCCCTCCACCACAACTATCTTCCACTCTCAACCTAACCCACACCTATCTCAACCCTCAAAACTCTTAAAACCAAACTTCCTATGGCTATACTCCACCATCACAACCAAACCCAACAAACTTTAGCTTTCCTCCACAAAATTCCTTCTTCACACCACCTCCACAATACCAATGATAGAACTCTTATCAACAACCATCACAAAGCCTACATTATTACCTAGCACCACCCCCACCTCCCCAAAATCAAAACACCCAAAACCAACCCAATCCAAACCCAACATACAACACATATGACCCTTATAACACAAATGCCCATGGCTTCCACGACAATCTTCCATATGGGCAACAACAACCACCTCTAGGACAATAGGAGATGTTTCCAAACCCTCCCACAACTATGGAGATAAACCTTACGGAGGTTCAACAACAACTATCTGATCTTACATTTGGCCACACCAAGAAAACCTTCTCTTTTGAAGAAGTTTGTCCTTATCCATTTGATTGGTCATTACCCATGATCCCTTTTCCTCATAACTTCACTATTCCCAAATTTGATAAATATAAAGGAAAAGGAGACCTAAAGACCATCTTAGAGAATTCTATCTCGCTTGCTTCAAGGTCTCACATAACAACACATATCTTATGTGCCTATTTCCTAGCAATCTTAGAGGTCAAGCTATAGAATGGTTCTCGCACCTACCCACGGGTATCAAATCTTTTAACGAGCTTGTGGAGAAATTTGCCACCCATTTCTCCTACAACACAGAACATGAAGTCTCTATGACCGACCTATGCAACAATAAACAAAAAAATGGGGAGACTCTCATCTCCTTCCTTTAAAGAGGAGACAAATGGTTAGCAAATTCTCATTTAAAACACCTAAAAAGTATCTTATTAGCATATTTATGCAGAACCTTAACCAAGAATTGGGTTTTCATTTGCAAATACTTAGTGCTACAACCTTCAACAAAATTAACTACAAGGGCATCAACATTGAAAAGGCCCTAATCGCTAAAGGCGTGGTAAAAATCTTCAAAGAAACTAAAGACAATGCTCCTCAACAACAAACAAATGATAAACCCAAGTTTTGGAACAAAAATAAAAACATGGTCAATGAAGGTGTGGTAGATTCTAAACATGTCCAAACACTACAAACACCCCTTCATCTTTCATCAAAACCAAGTCAACCTCCACCTCAACAAAACCAACAACAACAAAGACAACCAAACCAAAACCAACAATAATGACAACAAGAGTAACCTCAATAAGATTACCCTCCACGACATCAATTCACTCCCTTGGGAGAGCCTATAGAGTCTGTTCTACAAAAACTTATACACAATGGACTCGTTACCTTACTGGATGCTCTGCCATATGGCAAACGTGTTTACAAAACCACACGGTACAAAGATAATGAATATTGTGAGTACCATAGGACTAAAGACACATAACCATACCATGCATGAAACTCAAACACCAGATCCAAAACCTTACCGGCAAAAAACAAATCACTTTTGATGATGAACCACCAACTCAAAATACCAACAAAGACCTCAACATGTACAAGGAGCCATTCCCTAACTATGGTCAAGGTCAAAATCCTGACAAAGGTAAAGGTGTTAACAAAGCTTCAACTTCTTATGACTCTATTGTGGGTCATTTTGAAGAGAGTCGGGGGTCTACCCTCACAATCAAAGGCAAATCTATGGATAGTGCAGTTACAACTCGTCGTGGTCGTGTCACCCTTGGTGGTCCTACACCAAGTCTCCCAACCCAATCTAATTACAATCTTGTCGAACATCTAGGGAAAACCCCTGCACAAATCTCTATCTTAGACCTCCTATGGTCATCGCCTGCACATAAAGTTGTGCTAGAAAAAGCCTTACAAGAGTCTTCGGTTCCTACCAACATAGCAGTCACAGATTTCCAAGCTATAATAGGTAACATTTCCTCACCTTACAATGTGGTCTTTTCTGAAAAGGACCTCCCATCCCACGATCCATGTCACAATTATACCCTTCACATTGAAGTTCTCATCGATAAATGAAAGATAAAATGCATACTTATGGATGGTGGTGTTGGTCTCAATATCTGTTATCTAAATTTACTTAAAAAATTGGGATACTCTGAGGATCATGTCAACATTGATCAAAGTATTACAATCAAAGGGTATGATGATGTTGAACACTAGTCAGAAGCTGTTATCCACTTGCCTATACAAGTAGGCCTTGTCATGCTAGAAACTAGGTGCCAAGTCCTTGACATTGAGCTACCTTACAACATCATCTTAGGACATCCATGGATCCATGCCATGAAAGTTGTTCCCTCAACATACCATTAGTCTCTCAAATTCCCATTTAATGGTAGGGAGATCACTATCCTAGGAGACCCTAATCCCTTCAAATTTTGTTGTGTCTTGCAAGGCAGTTATAAGAATTGCAACCAAGTGCCCAATAATGACAAAGCCCATGAATCCCCATTATATTTCAATTCTAAAAAACTAAAAAAAGCCTCTTCAGTTGAACCCAATCCTCATCCTATTCCCAAAATCAAAGCTCACATCCATGATATAGGCTTTGGAGAATATGATATTTCAAAATCTTGTTGTGTAGGGCAGATGCCCTTATCCCCTAAATCTTACGGCCAACCATCCATAGCCAAAGCAACTAAAAAAGTAGATATTCCTCCCTCAGGATCTCTAACCCAATTCCAAGAAGGAAAATTATTGGCAGAGGAAACAATTGAAGACATCTCATCTTGGCTCTACAAGGAGAAAGAACTAGTCATTATACTAGTTAAACAATATGGCAATGGCCTACGCATTGTGAAGAACATGGGCTACCAAGGCAGAGGTGGCCTTGGGAAAAATAATCAAGGTGAAATGGAACCCATTATTGTGAAGAAGAAACTAGACAAAAAGACCTCTAAAGAGGATATCATCGATGACTCTTACCTCCATATGACTGACCTATTCATTGAATCCTCTGTATTTATGCTATCATCTGTATCCTTAACATCCACAACCAACACCTATATTGTATCACTTGTCTACCCTGAACTTATTGATTGGGACCAACAAGGGGCCCCCGTCCTAGATGTATTTTAGAATGACGAAGCTATTGCAGAGTTCATGAGACTTCAAGATGGTATCCCTCTTGACGATCACAAAGTTGGTTTTGTAATGAAACTAGAGAAAACTACTTATTTTGGTGAGAATGCCAAATCCTCCAGTCGCAAAAGTAAAAATAAAGAAAGATGTCTACGTGAAAACCACATTGTGGCACCTCCTGATCACAAAATAGTAAAAACAAAGGACATATCCAAAGGTGAAAACCCAACTGTGGCACCTAAGGATGGAGTATTTGACCTTCCCCTACCATCTAAGTATCAAGAGAAATCAACTCTCCTAGTGGAAGATTCTCTAGAGATAAACCTTGGCACAAAGAAAAATCCCAAGACCACATTCTTTGCAGCATCATTATTAGAACAAGATCACAAGACTCTTACCAAATTATTCTTACAAAGAACCATCAACTTTGCATGGACCTATGCTGATATACTATCGTTAGACCCTTCTCTAGTAGTTCACTATCTCACAGTTGATCCAAAAGCTAAACCAGTCAATCAAAAGATAAGAAAAATGCATCCATAGATTTCTCTCCTAGTGAAAGTTGAAATATAGAAACTGTTAGATGCAAATTTTATCAAGCCTATTGATTATCTAGAATGGGTCTCAAACATTGTACCTGTGGCTAAACCCAATGGGGGCATCCGCATGTGTTCTGACTTTAGAGATCTCAACAAATCATGTCCCAAAGATGACTTCCCACTACCAAACATTGATCTCATGTTAGACTTGACTGCTGGTTATGAAATGCTTTCTCTAATGGATAGTTTTTTCAGCTACAATCAGATAATGATAGCAAAAGAAGATCAACATAAAACAAATTTCACTTGTCGTTGGGGTACCTATTCTTGGTGCATCATGTCATTTGGTCTTAAAAATGCAGGGGCAACCTATCAAAGAGCAATGATAGTGATATTCCACGATCTCTTTCATCACATCATGGAGGACTATGTTGATGATATACTAGCAAAGTCTTCTAGGGCAGATCACATACAGGTTCTAGGACAAATCTTTGACAGACTCAAAAAATATCAAGTAAGACTCAATCCAAAGAAGTATGTCTTCGGGGTAACCTCAGGAAAATTGTTGGGATACATTGTATCTTGCAGAGGCATTGAAGTATATCCAACAAAAGTCAAGGCTATAGTAGAAATGCCTCCACCCAAGAATCTAAAAGCACTAAGGAGCCTTCAAGGAAGGTTACAATCCATTAGGCAGTTTATCTCACAGCTAGTGGATAAATGTCAACCATTTCAACACTTGCTTCGAAAGGATGTCTCATTTTGATGGGATGATAAGTTTCAAGCAACATTTGATCAGCTTAAAGAATATCTAGCTACACCTCCTATCTTGGTACTACCAATCGCCAATAGGCCTTTGATCTTGTACATCTCAACTACAACTATAGCCGTAGGGGCTCTTCTAGCACAACATGATGAGTTAGGAAAAGAGCATGCAATCTATTATATCAGTCAAACCTTGGTGGGTTATGAACTCAATTATTCACCTATGGAAAGAGCTTGTTTAGTCTTAGTGTTTGCCTCCCAAAAGTTGTGGCATTACATGCTAAACCAAAACACAAACCTAATAGCCAAAATTGATCCATTGAAGTATCTCCTAGCAAAAGCAGCTCTCACATGCAGACTAGCTAAATGGGTCATGATCCTTAGTGAGTTTGACATTGAGTATGTGGATCGAAAAGCAATCAAGGGACAAGCTCTAGCAGATCAACTAGCAAAAGCACCCATGACAAATGTAGACCCTATGATATTTGACTTTCTAGATGAAAATCTCTTCTCTCTTTCTACCTCAGTAATGTGGAAATTGTACTTTGATGGTTCCTACACACAACATGGATCAGGGGTCGGTATCCTTTTTATCACACCTCAAAATGACTATATCCCAAAGTCATATTGGATTGCATTTCCTTGCACTAACAACATAGTTGAGTATGAAGCACTCCTCATAGGTCTCAATACAGCAAGCCAATGGGACATCAAAGAACTACAGGTATATGAAGACTCACAACTAGTCATTCGACAAGTCACAGATGAGAACCAAACAAAAGATGAAAAGTTGGTCCCTTACAAGCAACTAGTGGATGCCTACAAACCACACTTTTCTAGCATCACTTTTGAGCAAATTCCAAGAGAGTATAACAAGGCTGCAGACTCTATGGCCTCTATGGGGTCACTTATAGACATGCCTGCAAACACACAGAAATGTGAGTTCTTGATCCAACAATTGTTGATACCAGTCGTTGATGTTCCAACTACTGAAATCATCAGTGAACTTGTTGGTCCCAATTCCCCATGGTATAAATATATCTATGAATACCTTAAACACGGTACCTTTCCCTTTGAGCTATCTGCAACCCAACACAAAACCTTTATCCGTCGATCCTCTTGTTACACTATTCTGGGTGATACACTTTATCGCCGGAGTCTTGATGGTATTCTCTTATGATGTCTTAACATGAAAGAAGCCGATGCTACCTTACGAGACATACACGAAGGTGTCTATGGCACATATTCTACCAATCCTAATCTCTCTAAGAAGATACTCAGAATAGGTTATTACTGTCCTACAATAGAACATGATGCTTTACAGTTTGCTAAGAAGTGTCTACAATGCTAGTAGCATGGAGATTTGATTCACGCACCATCTCATGAACTACAACCTCTAACTACTCCATGGCCTTTTTTATAATGGGGTCTTGACCTCGTAGGACAAATCCACCCATCCTCATCCAATGGCCACAAATCTATCATTACCTCCACTGAGTACTTCACAAAGTGGTCAAAGCCATTCCCATGACTTATATCACTGGCAAGCAAATAGCAAAGTTTATCCTTAACTACCTCATTTGCAGGTATGGTATCCCCCAAGCCATTGTCACTGATAATGGGAGACCATTCAAAAATCAAGATGTCTGTGCCTTGTGCACCGAATACAATATCTGGCATCACTTTTCCACTCCCTACTATCTGCAGAGTAACGACCAAGCCGAGGCTTCTAACAAAACCATTCTTAAAATCCTCAAGAAAATAGTCAATGAAGTTGGTCACGATTGGCACTTGCAGCTCAATCCCACCCTATGGGCCTACTGCACTAGTATCAGAACACCAACTAGTGCCACACCCTATGCCTTGGTCTATGGCTCTGAAGCCATTTTACCTATAGAGGTTGAGATCCCATCCCTCAGAGTATCCATGTAACACCTAATTGATGGAGAGGAGTATCGTACTTCCTGATTAGCTAAGCTAGAACTACTAAATGAGAGGTGCCTTGCCACGTTTAATCATCTCCATGTCTATCAAAACTACTTCCAACGTAATTATAACAAAAAGATCAAAGAAAGATGGTTTCAAGTGGGTGATCTTGTCTTAAAAGAAAATCAGAGAAATCAAGCGGATTGAGAAAATAAGGGCAATTCTAAGCCTAATTGGTTAGGGCCCTTTGTTATCACAGTAGCATATGGATCAAGAGCTTATACTTTAGCAACACCTGAAGGCATTCCTCTAGATGAGCCACTCAACAGTGTTCATCTCAAGAAGTTTTATGCCTGATCCTCAGAGTATCCATGTCAAAAAAAACACAAAATAAAAAAACAAACAAATAATCCGTCCTCTGGTGAAAACTTGATAAACAGGCTCCTTGCATAAGTACCATAGTGAAAACCTAACAAACAAGCGCTATGTGTAGAGTCGGCACCCATCATCTATCGAGTCTTGTTCATCCCATTTTCATAATAAACTGCATCCATCCATCCTTAAGAAAACCATTGACCCATTTGCATTTCTATCTCCCTATCTAGTATAGCTTGGAAATTAGTTAATGTCACTCATTCTATGTCTTCCTATCACCCATCATTATCCTATGTCAGTCGACCATAACAACACATCTACCTGAATGGGGGCACCCCTTTACTTCCCCTAGGTCTAGGAATGGATCCTTGTTCGTGGTTCACAAAAAACACAAACACTTCAAACACTTCATCCTTCAAAGCAAAGCACAAATAAGAATAAAAACACTTCAAAACCAAAACAAAAATAAATACACGACAACACAAACACACCAAAACACGTCAAACCAAACTAATCAACTATCTTATATAAATTGTCACACACTCAAAACCAGACCAAGTGTCTTATACGAGGTGTTTCATTTATGAAACCAAACACCTTCATCCTTGTGTTGATCTAGGGATATATCATTCCCCACAATGACAACACTATCTCCCATCTCATTGCATCACCAGAACTACATATTATCTCATCTCAAATCTTAAGGTACCTTGATTCCATGGATATGGATATGTAGGCAGTCTAGAATACGAAGGAAGTATCCAGTACTCAGGTACATAAGATATCAACATTTCCCTAACCTCAGCTCAAGTACCTTGATCCACTCATCACTCTACCCAGAACTACATATTATCATTTTTCATCTTTCATCGTAATGTGCCTTGATCTCGTGGATATAAGGTATGTAGGTAGTCTGGAATACGAAGGACGTATCTAGTACTCAGGCACATACGATTCATCATTCTTCACCCACCTCAGTCCATTGACATGTCATCTTTCTAGACTTCCATTTATCAAAATCCATCCACCTCAACTTGACTAACTCAAGAAGCAAAACAACAAACAAACACATCCTTTCAAGGCAAAAGTCCTTAAACAAACCTAAAGCAACACAACTTACTTACATAGCCATTTGATGTCCTACATATCGATTGCCAACATCATCTAAATCAATCTCAACCAAGTAACAGATCAACACACTTGTCTTATCCAGAATGTTCCATGATCAAAACTAGACCAGGCATCTTATACGACATGTTGCATTTCTTGAAACTAGACATTATCCTTTCAATAGATCAACACCCTTTAACGAACACATCATTCCTACAATAAGGCTGTTATCTATCCTATCCAATCTTTCCTGAGAAACCTCTTTGGCAAGAGAATATGTTGACTGTATGTTTACTTTGTAAGTTAGTCAATTTGCTTTTTGGTTTATCTTTTGATCCTTTTCCATTACCAATTCAAGACTACCTTGATTTATCTATATCTTGGTATGTTGCGATGCAGTACGGATTGGGGGCATAGTCATTGCTTTTGTGTCCCATGTTTAAGGAATGATCTTTAACATCTTTCTTAACATCATATTTATCTTATGTGTGTTACGACCTAGCATCTTACATATTAATATACTTCTTGTATTCATGTATTGAAGTTTATTTTATGTTCAAGACTATGGCTCATTCACATATCAAACAAGGTTATATGTTGTTTAAGGGATCTAAGTTCAAACCACTTGCTTGTAGAGTCAACATCCACGCACTCAGATATCACAACACCTTGGTCTTTTATACCTTGGTGGCAAACTTTCCATGTGCTATATCAAAAATAAGGATTGCTCTTTATAAATATTTGTGAAACCATTGCAACAAGTTTATCCATTTACCCATCCATTTATCCAAATCATCAAATAGTTTTTCAAGAAAAGATCGATCAATTGTCTTTCTATCATGTTATATTAAATCGCCACTTTCTTCTATCCAACCTCGTCTATCTCAAACACAATCTTCTAGTCAAGCATCAACCCAGTTCTTCTGTCGCTTCCCTGTCTTTCCCCTCGAGGGGGCACCCTATGCCAGCTACACAGGGGCAGCTAGCTACACTGGGGCATCAAAATTGTATCATGTCTTCAACAATTGTTTTCTTTGAAACAATGCTATAAACTACATTGCATCAAAGAGGGGCAAAATGTAGACACCCAAAAATGACCATGTCTTCGCATCGCTTGTATTTCATCAAATCTGTCTAAACACCTACATTTTAACATTAATTAAATAATCTAATTATTTAATTAATTTCATCAAAATCATCAAATTCTTCCAAATCTCCTAAATTTGACATTAATTAAATAAATAGAATTTATTTAATTAATTTAATAAAAATCAACTTTATTCTTCCAAAATTAAATAATTTTTATTATTTAATTAAATCTTATCATATTCCAAAATTCAAATCAACGTCAATTGAATAAATTAATTATTTAATTAATTTATCATCCAAATCCTCTTATCTACAATTAATTTTTTTTGTTATTTAATTAAATCAATTGTTCTTCCAAATTTAAATAAATCATGCAAATTTATTTAAATGATCTCAATCTCTAAAAATAAAATATAAATCAAATATTTTATTTTATTCTTCTATCATGTACAAACAATTAAATAAATTTATTTATTTAATTTGCCTCAATTATCTTCTAATTCCTCTAAAAATAAATCTTGTTCATCATGCACACAAAATTAAATAATTTATTATTTAATTTATCTCAAATCATGCAAAAAGCAAATTACAAGTTGAGTTAATTGACTTAATCAATCTTGTTTTTATCAACAACTCTTAAATTAGAAAAAAAAAACATTCTAATTTATGAAATCAAATCCTATCTTCATATAGAAAAGTAATTAACTCAAACAAAACTATCTTTTTGTGTGACATGTCAGGTGCACATTCATCATGAATTCTAGATTTATCTCATCCGTTGATTCTATTGAATTATCTAGACCATTGATCAATCTTTATTGAAACCTATATAAACTCCCCTCAACTCCATAACAAATCCTCTTTGATCATTCAGCCTTATGATCTCTTCGATCATTTATTCTTAGGCATCCTTTACAGCGCATTGAGCATACATCGCATCGTTGAGCACCCTTGAGCACTTTGAGCACAAATACAATCTACATCTGCTTGTTGCAAACATGGTTTTGCAATGTTATTGAGCAATTTACATTCATACAAAGAGAACTATACAATCTAGGTGAAGTATTTCTTGTTTTAAATTGATTTGTTCATTGATATTAGTTTTTTGCTTAGATCGATCTCTTTATGGTATGGGTAATTGAGTTGTTATTATCATTGCTTTGTGATTTTATCGTTCAACCTCTCAATTTTTCCTATACACACTAACAACTTGCCCTATTCAAAACCAAATATACATTCCTTAGGATTAAGTGAAATCTCGTACTCTAGACATCTTTTGAAGATGATTTCAAGTTGCTTGTAATGCTCACCTCTTTCCTTCAAGAATGCTATCGGGTCATCTTGATAGACCACCATGATCTTGTCAATAAGACCCACAAAAGCCACATCCATGACCCGCTGAAATGTTGACCTAGCATTCTTCATACCAAATGACATCCTGACATAGACATAGGTACCTTGAGGAGTCGTGATCATTATCTTGTATTGCTTTGACTCCTTAACCATCACTTGGTTGTACCTAGAGAATCCATCCATTATGGACATTAATTTTGATCTAGTCAATTTTTGTAGCAAATGGTCCATGCTTGGGATTGGAAGGTTATCCTTAAGGGACTTAATATTCAAATTTCTAAAATCAACACACAACTTGATTTCCCCATTCTTCTTTCTTACTGAGACAAGGTTGGATGCCCACTCAGAATGTCTGATGGGTTTAATGATACCTCCCTCTTTCATCTTTAACAATTCTTTTTGCATCTTGGGAGCTATGGTAGGGTTTATAGGTCTTTGCTTCTGCCTAAATGGTCTTGCATCAGGTTGGAGGGGAATGGTATGCTGAAACAAGTCCTCCCTATAGGCCTTGAGCTTGTCATATGACCATGCAAAACACTTCTTGAATTTTCTTACAGAGAAATTGACATCTTCTTCTCACGAGGCTTCAACTACTTGCCTATGTAAACCATTTTAGGTGTCTCCTCAGTCCCAAGGTTAACACCCTCGACTTTTCTTCCTCAATTGATTTACCTTTGCTTTTCCAACAATGGGCATTATCAAACATCCTTTCAAGTGCCACCAATCCTTTTAGAATTGTATTCATCTTTAGTTGCACGACCTCATTGCCAGACAAAATTTCCTTGCCATATTTGACTTCTATCATAGGTTGCCAATCAATTAATTGATTGTCAAACTCATCAGTGCAATTCAAGAAGTTGTAGATCTGATCGTTGTCATTGAAAACCTGCCAATTAGAAATGTTATCAGGAATTATTTGCCTGGTGAGAATTTCAACAACATATTGGCATGTAGAAGAAGTTGACTATGGATTGAACCTTGAACCAACAATTGTTGGGAATTAAGATTTCTCAACCTTGGTAATTCCTTGTATTATTTCATTGTATTTATTTATTTATTTCCTATTGTATAATTTGGATACAAATACTATGTTGTCATATTGTGGGAGTCGACACGGTGATGTGTCATCCTACATGGCATATGACCACATGTAAATTTGTCCTCACATGAGGAGATAGGTGTCCCACATAGTGGTAGGAATATTTTGCCATGTGTCAGCATCTTAGAATGTGTGTAAGGGAATATTGACTGAAATGGTCATGACAGATTCCTATGACAAAGTTATGACATGTAAGAATTAGAAATAGAAGATCCTATGACAGGTATGGACATGTCTCAAGAAGCATCTTTGAAAAATGCATCTTTGGGCACCCCAAGTTTGACTATTACATGTTTTAAGAGAATATGCTATTTATAGCCTATGTATGACAGATTCTCTTAGAGCTGTAAGTTATGACAGCTATGACAGATTCTATGATGGTTGTAAGAGTCATAAGAGCATCTGTTTTTGCCCATTTTGGAAATAGGTGACCTCCTTGGGATGGAGTGACTTGAAAAGTGTTAGGAACATCCTACAATGTTGGACAAGTGTCCATAGGTGTGGGTTTTGAGCCATGAGACCATGTTGGATGCCCATCTCAATGTGGAACCATTTTTGCCTTGTATGTTCTTTATAAATAGGTGCTTTTGAGAGGTGATGCATTATGTGATTGACAGGTATTGTTATGATGCCAGATCATATCTAGATACGAGTGTCGAAGGCTCCTACAAGAGCATTGGCTCTGTGACTGTATTGTAACCTTCAATATTTACAAAATACATTTGAGCTATGTTTTGGAGTGGGGTTTTTCACCTGATAAGGGTTTTCCCCATGTTTATCTTGTGTCTCTCTTCTTCTATCTTACATTCTTGTGTATGTGTTTGCTGCATTATCTCTATTGTTGGGTTAACATAATCTATAATTGTAAAGATAAAATTGAATTTGCACTCTCCTCCCTTTATTAGATTAGTGTAGGAAGCAATTTCCTCACACCTAGCTTCCTTTCAGTTGGTATCAGAGCCTGGCCAGTTTTGGTTCTAGCTGCTGGGTAGGGGTTTTTTGAGCTAATCTTAAGTTGAGTGGGAGTTTGTATAGAGTATTCTATATCTTGTTGCAGGAAGGAGATGGCAACCACATCTGAAAGATTAGAGGTGGAGAAATTTAATGGCACTAATTTCAAGTTGTGGAAACTCAAGATGGAAGACCTACTTGTTGATCATGACCTATGGGAAACTGTATTCGATGTAAAACCTATAGCAATGTCACAAGCTGATTGGGACCTCAAAGATTAGAAGGCTAAGGGTCTCATAAGACTTTGTCTAGCTGACTCTGTCTTGTTGAATGTCCATGACCACGAAAGACCTTTAGAAGAAGTTGGGTGATGTTTATCAGGCCAAGTCCTTGGTGAACAAGCTTTTTTTGAAAAAGAAGTTGTTTGCTCTGAAGATGGAAGACGGAGGATCTATTGCAGACCATATGAATGCTTTTAACATGATTGTTGCACAGTTGACATCTGTGGGTGGGAAAATAGAGGAGGATCGGCGTATGACCCTACTTTGTTCTTTGCTAGATTTGTGGGATCATCTTGTCATGGCTATCAGAAGCACCACTACCACCTTCAAGATGGAAGATGTGGTATCTTCATTGTTATTTGAAGAGATGCGGAGAAAGTCTTTTGAGGAAGCCAAAGAGGCTCTTGCAGTTCATGGAAAACCCAATGAGAAAGGGAAGAAGAAGGATAAGAAAGGTGAAAAGGGCAAATCCAAATCTCCTAGAAAGTCCAAGGATCTCTATTGGAATTGTGGGAAGACTGGGCATTTCTGAAAGGAATGCAAAGAGGAGAAGAAAAAGAAGAAGAAGAATGCTCTTGATTTAGATTCTGAAAAGTCACAAGATGATGGTTATGCCTTCATTGCAGCCTTGGCCACCCATGCATCTAATGATGTGTGGTTGATTGATTCTGGTGCATCATTCTACATGACCTCACATCAAGACTGGTTTACGAAATATGAAGAATTCGATGGTGGAAGAGTGTACCTAGGTGATGATTCTCATCTAAAGATTGTTGGTCGTGGAAGAGTCTCAATCTGATTCCATGATGGATGAGTGAAGGGGATCAATGGGGTTATGCACATCCAAGGCCTAGGATAGAACCTACTTTCTGTAAGTATGTTGAATGATGCAGGTGTGCAGGTTATCTTTTCGAAGGATAGATGCAAGATGACTAGAGGATCTATGGTGCTTACGAAGGGTACTTGGAGAGGTACTTTGTTTCAGCTGGAGGCATGCACTTCACAGTGTAATAGTTCTTCTGACTCAAAGAAAAGAGCCGCAGTCACTTCATCCCCACCATCTGAACAAGCAGTGAAGAAATATGTTGTAACACTTTCTGATGGTAGTGCACATGCTTTGGAAGTTAAACTTCCTACTGAAAAGACTATGTTATGGCATTTGAGATATGGCCACATTGGTGAGAAGGGTTTTAGAACCCTGAAAAATATAAACCTCATTGAGGGGTTAAATGATTGAAATCTCAAGTTTGACTTTTGCGAACATTGTGTATATGGAAAGCAAAACCGTGTTCAGTTTTACTCTAGTTCTCACAAGTCTTTTGGTGTATTGGATCTTATTCATTATGATGTGTTTGGTCCTGTTAATGTTCCTTCGATTTCCAAATTTGTATATTTTGTATCTTTCATAGATGATTACAGTAGAAGGACATGGGTTTATTTTATCAGAAGCAAGACTGAAGTCTTTAGTTAGTTTAAGGAGTTTAAAGGCTTTGCTAAAAATTAGACTAGTAAAAAGATTAAGTGTTTGAGAACTGACAATGGTGGTGAGTTTTGTTTGGTAGAGTTTGATAAGTTCTGTAAAGAGCAAGGGATTGAAAGACACAAGACAACTCTATAAACCCCACAGAAAAATGGAGTTGTAGAGAGGATGAACATGACATTGATGGAGAAGGCTAGGAGTATGCTTAGTGGAGCAAACCTTAAACAAAAGTTTTGAGCTGAAGTTTCTGCCACTGCTTGCTATCTGGTAAACAGATCTCCTACATCAGCTCTTGTTGGTAAGACAACTATGGAGGTGTGGTCTAGTAAGAAGCCTTCAGTTAGACATCTTCATGTTTTTGGTTGTGAGGCATATGCACATGTGCCTAGGGAGAAATGGTCTAAATTGGAGAACAAGGCAGTTAAGTGTATCTTCATTGGCTATGGTGTTAGTGTGAAAGGATACAAGATTTGGGATCCTGTGCTTGAAAAAGTGTTGTATAGAAGAAGTGTTATCTTCAAAGAGCTAAACCTTCTTCCGTTGTTTTACAGCCAGAATAGACAGAAAAAAAAAAGAAGATGCGGTTCATTTTCCTTCTACCTATGAGAAGACTGAATAGATAGACCCTTTGAGACCTGATGATGAGGAGAGCTCGAGCAGCTCTGAAAGCTCAGAAGAAGAAGCAAAAGCTCAACCTCAACCATTGAGGAGGTCTACACGAATGAGAAAGCAACCTGATAGGTTTGGTTATTCATTACTTGGTTCTAGTTGTGCTTTTGCTTTACTTAATAACACTGATGAGTCTAGAATTGTGAAAGAGGCTATGGGCATGAAAGATGCAGGTTCCTGGAAGGAGGCCATGGAAGATGAGATGGCTTCTTTGGAAAAGAATAAAACGTGGGACTTGGTGCCTTTGCTCGATGGACAGAAACCCGTTGGATGCAAATGGGTGTTCAAGAAGAAATTCAGTGCAGATGGCAGTGTTGAAAAGTACAAGGGTAGATTGGTTGCGAAGGGGTACTCACAAATGGAGGGAATTGATTATGGTGAAATTTTCTCTCCCGTTGCAAAGATGACATCCATTCATTTCCTATTATCTCTTGCAGCTGCTTATGACTTAGAGGTAGAACAGATGGATGTGAAGACAACTTTCCTTCATGGTGATTTGGAGGAAGAGATTTACATGTCACAGCCAGAGCATTACATAGAGAAAGGTAAATAAAATTTGGTTTGCAAGTTCAAGAAGTCTTTGTATGGTTTGAAGCAGTCTCCTAGGATGTGGTACTTGAAGTTTGATTCCTTTGTGTTGTCGATTGGATATCTGAGATCGAAATCAGATCATTGTGTGTATTACAAATTTGACAATGATCGCATTCTCATTATTGCATTGTATGTTGACGATATGTTGTTGATTGGGAATGGTAAGAATATGATTTCTGATTTCAAGTCTCATTTGTCAACACAGTTCAAGATGAAAAATATTGGGGCAGCTAGGTACATTCTAGGAATGGAAATCAGAAGAGACAGAGCTAACAGAAAACTTTGGTTAAGCCAGAGTAAGTATGTGAAGATTGTGTTGGATAGGTTCAGCATGGCAAATTGTAGACCATTGTGTGTGCCTATTTCATTGGGGACAAAGTTGTATGTTAATGATTGTCTAAAATCTCCTAGTGAGGTGGAGGACATGAGCATAGTACCTTATGCTAGTGTTGTTGGCAGTTTGATGTATGTTATGGTCTGCACAAGACTAGACATTGCCCAAGTAGTGGGAGTCCTTAGTCGATTTACGGCTAATCCTGGACAGGTACATTGGGATGTAGTTAAGCAAGTGTTCAGATATTTGAGGGGTACTTCCAAGTATTCCATATGTTATCATGGTAAAGCTACAGGACCTCCGCATTCAATTTGTATTCATAGATTTGTGGATTCTGATTGGGCAAGTGACATTGACAGCAGGAGATCCACCAGTGCCTATGTAATCACTATGTTTGGTGGTGTAATTAGTTGGATGAGTAAGTGACAACCTGTGGTTACTTTGTCCACAACAAAAGATGAGTACATGGCAACAACTCATGCTTGCAAGGAAGCCATTTGGCTTAAGAGATTGTGTTCAAATATTGGTGTTGATGCAGGACAGATTATGATTTGTTGTGATAGTCAGAGTGCAATTTGCCTTGCAAAGAATCTAACTTTCCATGCCAAAAAAAAGCATATTGATGTATAGTTTCACTTCATGTGAGACATGGTAGAGGATGGGAAGGTAAATTTGGAGAAGGTAGATACTTTGAAGAATGTTGTAGATGTATTGACGAAGCGAGTGGGCACAAAGAAGTTCATATGGTGTTCGGAGTCTATGGGCCTCTCGGCCTATAGCAATTAAATCATGTTATTTCTATTGGCTGTTACAAGGTGTTCAACAAGTGGGAGAATGTTGGGAATTAAGGTGTCTCAACCTTGGTAATTCATTGTATTATTTCATTGTATTTATTTATTTATTTATTTATTTTCTATTGTATAATTTGGATGCAAATCCTATGTTGTCATATTGTGGGAGTTGGCACGATGATGTGTCATCCTACATGGCATATGACCACATGTAAATTTGTTCTCACATGAGGGGATAGGCATCCCACTTAGTGGTAGGAATATTTTTCCATGTGTTGGCATCTTGGAATGTGTGTAAGAGAATATTGACTGAAACAGTCATGACAGATTCCTATGACAAAGTTTTGACATGTAAGAGTTGGAAATAGAAGATCTTATGACAGGTATGGACATGTGTCGAGAAGCATCTTTGAAAAAGGCTTCTTTGGGTGTCCCAAGCTGGACTATGACATTTGTAAGAGAATATGCTATTTATAACCTATGTATGACAGATTCTCTTACAGCTGTAAGTTATGACAACTATGACAGATTCTATGACAGTTGTAAGAGTCGTAAGAGCATCTGTCATTGCCCATTTTAGAAATAGGTGATCTCCTTGGGATGGGGTGACTTGACAAGTGTCAGGGACATCCTACAGTGTTGGACAAGTGTCCATAGGTGTGGGTTTTGGGCCATGAGACCATGTTGGATGCCCATCTTAATGTGGAGCCATTTTTGCCTTGTATGTTCTTTATAAACAGGTGCTTTTGAGAGGTGATGCATTATGTGATTGACATGTGCTGTTATGCTGCCAGATCATCTCTAGATACGAGTGTCAAAGACTCTTGCAAGATCATTGGCTCTGTGAGTGTATTGTAACCTTCATTATTTATGAAATACATTTGAGCTGTGTTTTGGAGTGTGGGGTTTTTCACCCGATATGGGTTTTCCCCATGTATATCTTGTGTCTCTCTTCTCTATCTTACATTCTTGTGTATGTGTTTGCTGCATTATCTCTATTACTGGGTTAACATAATCTGTAATTGTAAAGATAAAACTGAATTTGCACTCTCCTCCCCTCATTAGATTAGTGTAGGAAGTGATTTATGCATACCTAGCTTCCTTTCAACAATAGCCAAAGCATCAACTTTTTCATTTCTATTTCTCTCAACCCATTCAATTCCAATAGTATCAAATAGTTCCAAAGTATCCCAAACTGCATTTTGGTACTATCTTAGCATGTTGTCCTTAGTTGTATAAACATTTCTAACCTATTGTACCACCAACTTTGAATCTCCTAAGACCCTTAAACACTTTATCCCATGCTTGTGAGCAATATTCAAACCAAGCAAAAGAGATATATACTCTGTAATATTGTTGGTGCACTAGAAATTGAGCCTAAAAGAAAGCCTGAAATATTCACCATCTAGTGAAATTAAAACCACACCCACACTAGATCCTTCTCTTGAATATGTACCATCAAATTACATTGTCCACAAATCACTTGTATCATGAGTAGGAGTAATGGGAGAGGAGGGTAAAATATCAAGGTTGAGATCATCCTCACTACAATATCCCCTGAAGTGATCAATGTCGGTGTCAAAGAAGTTGACATCATCCTCCTATGCCTTATATCTGTCCTTAATTTCTCATCTTCCACCTTTTTCTCCCTATACAACTTCACTTCAACGCCCTGGACTAGAATAGTGGCATATGATTTAAATCCATCTAGATACTTCCACACATAGAGGTTTCCTATTTTCTAGCTAACAACATACCCCACTTAGTAGGGCAATCTACAACAATGACATCCATCAAGAATGATTTGTCTGGATATGCAACTAATTGAACATCAACATATTTAACTAGACCAATCACGTTAACTTCCATGGAATCCATGACAAAGCATTTTTCAAAATATTTGGAGACTTTCAGTCCCCACTCATTCATTATCTCCAATGGCATAATGTTGCTGGAAGCACCAAAATCAAGCATGCAGTTATGTAACAACCAGCTGTTAAAGATCGATGTTGTGTAGAAAGGGTCTACTCCCATCCTGCTGTTAACAAAAATTGATCCTAGGTATACCTCTATATTTTCATTTTGGCCTTTATCCTCGTTATTGTCACTAGAAATAACAACAGGTTATTTTTGTGCATCAACAATGGTGACGAATGACACTACCCTATCTCTATGTTCAGGAATTCTAAGAAGTTCCCCTAATGGCACTGAAATTCTAACTTGGCTTAAGACTTGGGCCATGTCAATAGGGCTATAATTTGGCAGAGGAGTACTGCAAGGGTTAGTAATATCATTAGCACAAGGAGTGTAAGGTATTAATTGATTAGAAGAAACATCCATACCTTTTGATTGCTTCATCTTCTCCTTGCTCTTCTCTGATTCCTTCGGTACCTGAGGCTGATCACACTTCTCACTTCTCTCTACATTGTGAACCTTTGGAATAGATGCTATAACTAATTGTGCTACTTGTGCTAGACTCTTCTGCACATACTTATTTATTGTTAGTGGTTACATTAAAATTTTCTTCTTTTCTGGCGCATTCTTCTTGGGAGTATTATTATCTTTCTTCTCCACATTTACCTTTTTCTTTTCTTTCTCACTATCTAATGCACCATTTCTTGATTTCATAGTATGAGAGCTCTACATAGCCATTTGCCTATTTCTCAACTGATAACCCCGTTGAACTTGCATAATAGCTGCATCAGTCAAAACTTTCATATCTTCCTTAGAAGGTCATACTAGTATTTTTTGTGCATAAGGTCCCTCAAGTGCCCAAAATCATGAGTTGGCAATTGATATCTCTTTTGACCTACATCATAATCATATTGAAAAATATGATCATCCTCTTAATATCTGTCATAATCAACATCCTCACCCATCTACTCATAATCTTCAATATCAAACTAATTTGTCTCATCCTCATAATACTCGGCCACACCTTCTTCATTTGGAAACTCTTCACCTTTGCCTATTGAACGAGCAACAACACAATTTTCTAAACTATGTGGAAGATAACATGAATCACACCAAGGCAATGCATCTTGATAGTTCATTTGTTCATTTCTCAATGGACCAGGCATATCTTTTTTAAGTTTCTTGAAACTAGCCTACCTAGGGGCATCTTGTCTATCATTTTGTTGTTGTGGCCTTTTAAACCAATCTGTGTTGTAAGGTCTGTTATGCAATCTTTGACCTTCATTGAAATTTGTTGCAACACCTTGTGGAGGCAAACCTTTCTCACTTCATGCTATCTTATAGGACATATCCTTTATGACTCCTAGAAGTATATCCTATTTGTCTTCTGTCATGAGGGGTTTCCTTGCAACTACCCTATCTAGCTAAGAGATCTTCACATCAGACCTCTTCACTTGCTTTCTAGAAGCTCTCATATTACTTTCTATGTTTATGGCTATAGCATAAGCCACTCTCAGTGTTTGAGGACTTTTGTCCCTCAAGAAATAGCCTATCTTTGAATCAAATGCACCACAATACATCACTAAGCACATTGATTCATTAGGTCTAAGATTAGTAGGTACCTATCTCATTGTCATGAAAAATCTACTGTTGAAGTCAACAATAGTCTCATTGATTCCTTTCTTGATTGTAGCAAGCTCGTGGATGGAAAACTTGACGTCGATCCTATTTTCATACTGCAATCTGAACACCCTCATGAATTCTTCCCATGAGTCAATACTATTATCAAGGAAATCCTTGTTGCACATATGTTGCCTAAGGTTGTCATTGATGTGGTTGTGTGGTTTTCATTGATGTCAACACTCAGTTTGGGTTGTTTGATGTCAACACTTAGTTTGGACTATCTTTGATGCATATGTTGATGATGTGCTAATAGTGATGTTACTGATGTTCATGGTTGGATATCTTGCATTGTTAAGTTGCATTGAGTAAGTTTATTGTCAACAGAGATGATATCATGATGATATATTAAGTGAAAGGAAGAAAGGTACGCGAAAATGCTTCCTACACCGATCTAATAAGGGGAGATGTATGCAAATTCTTTTTAATCCTTACAATTGCAACAATATTAAACATATAACAGAGATATTACAGTAGCAAACACAAACACAAGAGAACATGTGACATAAGATATATCATGGGGAAAACCTTTTCAAGTGAAAAACCCCACACTCTAAAACCTGCACAATGTATTATCAAAACAATAACAATTTATAATACACTTGCAATGCAAGTTCTTCCAAGAGTCTTCAAATGTCATTTCTAGAGTGATTTCGGCAACATAACAATACTTGTACATCAACTATACAACTACAACTCCAAAACTCCACATTATATAGAGATACAAGGCATAAATGAGAAGCTTCTAGAGATGGGCGTCCATCTTGGCCACATGGCCATTTTCCAACACCCAAGGACACTTGTCCAACATGAATATACCTTTCTTACATCTGTCATAACATGGTATATTTGACTTCCCAAGATGGAGCATTCCAAGGCTAAAATAGACTATGATAGATGCTCTTACGCATCTTACAACTGTCATAAATCTGCCCAGCATAACAACCTTAAATGTTGTAAGAGAATCTGTCATACAAGACTAAATATAGCATATTCCTCTTACAACATGTCATATCCTAACTTGGGTGCCCAAAGATGCCTTTCTCTCATGCAAAGATACTCTCCAACACTTATCCCCACTTGTCATAGGAATCTCTATACTTGGCTCTTATGCGTCATAGATTCTGTCATATGGAATATCCTCTTCCACATACCACAAGATGCCGACACATGGCATATTAGTGCCACCTCAAATGGGACACCCAAATCCATGTGAGTTTGACTTGACCATTCAAGTCACATTCTAAGTAGGATGTCATAATGCCACCTCAACTAAGTGACCAAACTGAATGTGCAAGTAAATACAAAATTAGGCAATAAATAAATACACAATTAAATAAACAATGCTAGGAATTTTCCAAGGTTGAGACACCTTAATTCCCAACATTCTCCCACTTGTCGAACACCTTGCAAGAGCCAAAGGAATGACAAGATTTAACTACTAGGGGCCAAGAGGCCCATAGCCTCCGAACACCATCTGAACTTCTCTGTGCCCACTAGTTTTGTCAATGCATCTACAACATTCTCCAAAATGTCTACATTCTCTAATATCACCTTCTTATCTTCTACCATATCTCAAACAAAATGAAACTGAACATCAGTATGCTTTGTTCTAGCATGGAAAGTAGGATTCTTTGCTAGGCAAATCGCACTATGACTGTCAGAACAAATAGTAATATGTCCTACATCAACACCAATATCTGAACACAACCTCTTAAGCCAAATGGATTCCTTACAAGCATGAGTTGCTGCCATGTACTCTACTTTTGTCATGGACAAAGCAACCACAGGTTGTCACTTACTCATCCAACTAATAGCACCACCAAACATGGTAAACACATAAGCACTGATGGATCTCCTGTTATCAATATCATCTGCCCAATTAGAATCCACAAACCCATTAATACTCACAAAATGTAGAGGTCCTGTAGGATAACCATGATAACATAGGGAATACTCAGAAGTACCCCTCAAATATTTGAACACTCTCTTCACCACATCCCAATGTACCCGTCCAGGATTAGCCATAAACCGACTAAGGACTCCCACTACTTGGGCAATGTCTGGTCTTTTATAGACCTTAGCATACACCAAACTACCAGTTGCACTAGCATAAGGCACTTTGCTCATATCCTCCATCTCAAAAAGATCATTAATAGATAACTTTGTCCCCAATGAAATAGGAACACACAATGGTCTACAATCTGCCATGCTGAATCTCTCCAACACAATCTTCACATACTTACTCTGGCTTAACCAAAGTTTTATATTTTCTCTGTATCTCCATCCCCAGAATGTACCTATCTGCCCCTAATTTTTTCATTTCAAACTGTGCTCACAACTGAGACTTCAAATTAGAAATCATATTCTTACCATTCCCAATCAGCAACATATCATCAACATATAGTGCAATAATGAGAATGTGATCATTGTCAAACTTGTAATACACACAATGATCTGATTCTGATCTCAGAAATCCAATGGACAACATAAAGGCATCAAACTTCAACTAGTACCACATCCTAGGAGATTTCTTCAAACCATACAAAGACTTCTTTAACTTACAAACCAAATTTTCTTTACCTTTCACCGCATAGTGCTCAGGTTGTGACATATAAATTTCTTCCTCCAAGTCACCATGAAGGAAAGTTGTCTTCACATCCATTTGTTCCATTTCTAAGTCATAAGTTGCTGCAAGAGATAACAAGAACCTAATAGATGTCATCTTTGCAATGGGAGAGAAAATCTCACCATAATCAATTCCCTCCACTTGTGAATACCCCTTTGCAACCAATTTGGCCTTGTACTTCTCAACACTGCCATCTACTCCAAATTTCTTCTTAAACACCCATCTACATCCAACAAGTTTCCATACATTAGGAAAAGGCACCAAATCCCAAGTTTTCTTCTTTTCCAAAGAAGCCATCTCATCCTCCATGGCCTCCTTCCAGGAACCTGCATCTTTCATGTTCATAGCCTCTATCATAGTTCTAGACTCATCAGTGTTAGTAATTAAGGCAAAAGTACAACTAGGATCTAGCAATGTATAACCAAACCTGTCAAGTTGCTTCCTATTTTGTGTGGACCTCCTCAAAGGCTGAGGTGGAGGTTCTACCTCTTCTTCTAAACTTTTAGAGCTGCTAGAGCTCTCCTCATCATTAGGTTCAACAGGGTCTTTCAGTTTAGTCTTCTTAGGGGTAGTGGGAAACTAAACCACATCCTCTTTCTTTTCTTTTTCTTTTGGCAATAAAACAACAGGAGAAGGTGTTACCTCTCTGAAGATAACACTTCTGCTATACAAGATTTTTTCAGCCACAGGATCCCAAAGCTTGTACCCTTTCACACTTACACCATAGCCAATGAAGATACACTTCACTGCCTTGTTCTCCAATTTTGACCTCTTCTCCTAAGGCACATGTGGATATGGCTCACAACCAAAAACATGAAGATGTCTCAACAAGGGCTTCTTACCAGAACACACCTCCATGGGTGTCTTATCAACAAGCACTGAAGTAGGAGACCTGTTAACTAGGAAGCAAGTAGTGGCTAGAGCTTCAGCCCAAAACTTTTGTTTGAGGCTAGCACCACTAAGCATACTCTGAGCCCTCTCCATCAATGTTCTGTTCATCCTCTCTGCAACCTTATTTTTCCACAGGGTGTAAGGAGTTGTCTTATTCCTTTCAATCCCATGTTCTTTACAGAACTTGTTGAACTCTGTTGAACAAAACTCACCACCATTATCAGTTCTCAAACACTTAATCTTTTTACTAGTCTGATTCTCAACAAAAGCTTTAAAATCTTTGAAACAACTAAAAACTTTAGATTTACTTCTGAGAAAATAAATCCATGTCCTTCTACTGTAATCATCTATGAATGATACAAAATATAACGATTTAGAAATTGAAGGAACATTCACAGGACCAAACACATCAGAATGAATTAGATCTAACACACCAGAAGACTTATGAGAACTTGAGTAAAGCTAAACACAGTTTTGCTTTCCATATATACAATGTTCGCAAAAGTTGAACTCAAGATTACAATCATTTAACCCCTTGACAAGGTTTTTTTTTGTCAGGGCTCTAAGACCCTTCTCACCAATGTGACCAAGTCTCTCATGCCACAACATTGTTTTCTCACTAGGGAGTTTCATTTCCAAAGCATGAGCACCCTTAGGTACCCAAAATGCACTACCATCAGAAGTTGAAGCAACACATTTCTTCGCTACTGGTTCTAATGGTGAGGATGAAGTGATTGAAGCTCTTTTCTTCAAATTAGAAGAACTATTGCACTGAGTAGTGCATGCATCCAATTGAAACAGAGTACCTCTCTGAGTACCCTTAGCAAGCACCATAGATCATCTTGTCATCTTGCATCCTCCATTTGAGAAGACAACTTGCACACCTGTATCATTCAATTTAATTATAGAGAGTAGGTTTCGTGCTAAACCAGGGATGTGCATAACCCCATTGATCCCCTTCACTCATCCATTAGGGAATCAAATCAAGACTCTTCCACAGCCAACTATCTTTAGGTGAGAGTCATCACCCAAGTACACCTTCCCACCGTTGAACTCTTCATACTTTGTGAACCAACTTCGGTGTGAGGTCATGTGGAAGGAAGCACCAGAGTCAATCAGCCACACATCATCTGATGCATGGGTGGCCAAGGAAAAAAATAAAAGCATCACCATCATCATGAGATTTGTTAGAATCTGAATCAGAGGTGTTCTTCTTTTTCTTCTTCTCCTCCTTGTACTCCTTTCAAAAGTGCCTAGGTTTTCCACAATTCCAACACAGTGCCTTGGACTTTCTAGGAGATTTGGATCTCCCACAAGATTTGGATTTGCCCTTTTCAGCTTTCTTGTCCTTCTTTTTCCCTTTCTCCTTGGGTCTACCACGAACCACAAGAGCCTCCTTAGCTGACTCAGAAGACTTTCTCTGCATTTCTTCAGATAACAATGAAGACACCACTTCATCCTGTTGCAAGTATGGGCCTAACCAGTATTGTCATTGATGTCAACATACTCTTGTTGCATTGATGATAAGGATTGGATGAGTTGTATGTTGAGGATATTGAGAAAATTAGTCCTATTAGGAATAGAGAAGAATAGTGAAGCCAGTGAGGTAAAGATCCCAGTTAAGATGAAGTTCAGAGGATACACATCAAAGGGTTTGTAGATATGTGTCTTAAGATGATCCAGTAAAGATTTAAGAGGTCTGCATGAAGATCTAAAGAAGTTATGGCCACTTAAGTAAAACCGGTTCTGGTAGATGTTTAGAGGTGACAGAATGACACAGAGAGGTCCAATGAGATTCAGAAATGCAATATCTTGTTCTGCGGATTTGGTGGAGTGTTTAGGAAGTCAATGTGAATTGACAACTCAATTGGTTCATGGTCTGGAGGTCCGCAAGCATCTATTCCAATATGACAGTGATGACAGACTATGTTCTTGAGGTTCTGGATGAAGGAGAGAATGATTTTAGTAAGCAGAAGTAGTGTTGATGTTCTTGGTGATTCAGGAAAGCTTGTGGAGGTCTCTGGATTGTGTCCAGTTTGTGTTGGTGGTCCGTATTGAAGATTGAGCTCGTAATTGAAGAATTACTTCCGGATGTTGGTGTTCTTCCTAAGTTTGGCCAACCAGATGAGTTACACATCCTGTGGATGATCTTGAAGATGTTCTGTGAAGAATGGCATGTTCCTAAAGGAAGATTGAAGTCTTAGATCTGTGTGGCCGATAGCGTGTTGATCTGCATGGAGTCTTTTTATAATTAGTCATGTTGTATTTATGTATTTGCTCTGTAATGTATGCTGACTTGGATGATTATTCTAAAGTCAAATGTCTTGTATAAATAAGAGGTTGTGAAGCCATTTTAAAAGTATCGTGGAGATGAGTGTGTGGTAGAGAGGAGCAGAGCGAAAGGTAGAGCAGAAGTATTGGGCTTAATGGAACTGATTCAAGCATGGTGAAGATGCTATTCTTCAGTTCAAGTATGTAATATCTATTATTCTGTAGATAATGTGTCTCCTGTAGGCAGTGGGCCTCTTGTGAGTAGTGTGCTCAGGTAGTAAGCCCTAATTGGCATGTGCCATTTTGTTCTTCTTATTCTTATAACAGAGAATACAATCTTGGGTTAGTCACCCCGTGGTTTTTCCCTTAACTGGGTTTTCAATGTTAAAATCTTGGTCTCTTATGTGTTAATGTGTTTCTACTCTTGATTTAATGCATTATGTTTCCATGATTAATTCATTATTATGCTGCTGAATAACAAAGTGGGTTTAAGTGATTAATTGGAAAAAAGTTTTGGACAACTGATTCACCCCCCCTCTCAGTTGTCTGTACTGAATCTAACAATTGGTATTAGAGCTAAGTTCCTCTAAAAGAGCTTAACTTCTTGAGGAGATCCAGGATGTCATCCTACAAGAAGGATAGTCTGAAGTTTGATGGAACCAATTACACTCTTTGGAAAAGCTGCATGGAATGTCACTTGCAATGTATGGGAATGCAATATTAGATCATAACTTCAAAGAAGTATGTTCCCCCACAAAATGGTCTGAGAACTATAGATGAAATCAGAGATACTGAAAACAATCTCTAGGCTAAAGAAGCTTTACTAAGTGCCTTATCTGATTCAGAACTGATAAATTTTATTGATCTAAAAATTGCATTTGAGGTTTGGGAAAAACTGGAACTTTTGCATGAAGGAGATAAGTATGTCAAATGTGCCAAGCTACAGAGTCTAAAAGGAAAATTTGAAAACCTGAAGATGAGAGAAGATGAAAATATCACTACATTTATGCCAAGAGTAAATGAGCTTGTTTGTGGCATTAGATGTGCTGGTGGAGTCTTGGATGAAGATGAGATTGTTGCCAAAATTCTCAGATCCCTTCCTGGTTCTTACAAATACAAAGTTGTTGCTATTGAAGAATTCAGATCCTTTTCAAATATCACAAGAGATCAATTGGTTGGTAAATTAGCTACATTTGAATTGTCTGAGTTTGGAGATGCACCCCCTAAGACTGAATCTGCATTCAAAGCTAGTGCCTCTATAAAAGGTAAACAAAAGTTTGATCTGGGAGAGAACTCTTCAAAGAAACTATCATGGTATGAAAGAACAAGAAAAGATCTAGAAGAAGATGAAGCAAAAACTGCTCAACTTGAAGCCCTTATTGCAAAAAGACTGCCAAGAGGATCCGATAAGTATGAAGGGAAATTGCCTTTTAAATGTTTTAACTACAATAAGATTGGTCATTTTGCCTCAAGGTGTCCAGAAAGATTTTCAAGAACAAATCCTAACAGATCAAGATTCCAAAAGAAATGTTACTATGTTCATGGAGATGATGATGATGAAGGAGTAACAGATGATGAATCAGAGACAGGAAACAAATCTGGAAGTGACTGAGTGTTTATTGCCATCAAGGAAGAAGATCCAATGTCCTCTAAATTAGTCAATCATAACACAATAAAGAGAGCTTTGGCTGTCCAAGTTGAAGAAAAGGATGAATGGGTCATTGACAGTGGATGCTCCCACCATATGACAGGTGACAAAAATAAGTTCATAGATTTGGAAAGATATGAAGGAGGAGTGGTAAAATTCGGTGACAATTTTGCAAGTAGAATCAGAGGTAGAGGAACTATTTCTTTTGATGGAAAGAACAAAACTAGTAATGTACTATATGTTGAAGGTCTAAAGCACAATATTCTCAGTGTCAGATATTTGGTGGACAAAGGCTATGATCTCTTATTCAAAAATGGAAAATGCAAGATCTTTGAAAGCTCCAGAATAGAGATTGCATCCGGTACTCAAACAAAAGGTAATATCTTCCACTTGGTTGGTACTGGCAAAAGTTGTTTATTTGTTCAAATTGATCAGAGTTGGTTGTGGCATAGGAGAATGTGTCATGTGAATTTTGATAATATCATCAAGATAAGCAACACTCAGGCTATAAGAGATCTTCCAAGACTAGTGAAACCTACTAATAGTTTGTGCAAAGAATGTCAGTTGGGTAAGCAAAGCAGAGTCTCATTCAAAAGTAAGGAACAATCTTCTACCGGATTATTGGACTTAGTTCATACTGATCTATGTGGTCCGACAAGAATCAGGAGTGTGCAAGGTGATAGATACTTCATGTTATTAATTGATGATCACTCCCTTGATGATCACTCCCAGATGATGTGGGTGACTTTTCTGAAAGAGAAATTTGAGGCTCTTGAGAAATTCAAAATCATCAAGGCTATGGTAGAAAATGAAACTGGATTGAACATAAAATATTTGAGGTTTGATAGAGGTGGAGAATTCACATCCGGTGATTTCATAGAATTCTATGAGAAACATGGGATAAAAAGACAGTTGTCTGCTCCAAGGACTCCACAACAGAATGGAGTAGTAAAGAGAAAGAACTGGACCATCCAGGAAGCATCTAGAACCATGATGATGGAAGCAAATGTTCCTCATATCTGCTGGAGAGAAGCTGCAAGCATTGCAATCTATACTCCTAATCGAGTACAAATCAGAAGCAATACCGGTAAGACTCCTTATGAACTCTGGTTTGGAATCACTCCCACTGTGAAGTATTTCAAAGTCTTTGGTAGCAAATGTTACATTAAAAGAGATGAAGATCTAGGCAAATTTGATGCTAGAAGTGATGAAGGAATATTCTTGGGTTATTCTACTCAAAGCAAAGCCTACCGGTGTTATAACAAGAGATTGAGGAAGATTGTAGAAAGTACAAATGTGAAGGTTGATGAAGGTATTGAAAAACCCTCAAGGTTTTATGAATATGATGAAGATGATCATAATGATGTTTTTGTTTAAGAAGTCCAAGCCTCTTCTGAAATTCAAATTTAGACTGATTCGGTGAATCAGGAAGAAGAGATAAGTTTGAATGAACCTGTTCAAGAAATAGAAGTGTAAGAAATTCCTAAAATTCCCAGGTATGTAAGACTGAATCATTCTAAAAATTAGATCATAGGTGATAAAAGAAAAGGTGTTCAAACAAGAAGAAAGATTGCTCAAGACTCAGAAGAGTATTGTCTGATTTCAAAGATTGAACCAAAGCCGGTAAATGAAGCTTGCGATGATGAAAGTTGGACTAAAGCAATGGAGGAAGAGCTAGTGCAAATTGAGAAAAACCACACTTGGGATCTTGTTCCTAGACCTAGAAACAAGAATGTAATTAGAACCGAATGGGTTTTCTAGAACAAATTGAATGAAGTTGGTGAAGTAGTCAGAAACAAAGCCAGATTGGATTGCAAGGGTTACTCTCAAGTAGGAGTTGATTTTGAAGAAACTTTTGCTCTGGTGGCAAGAATTGAAGCAGTCAGGTTATTTCTTGCCTTTGCTACCTTCAAGGATTTCAAAGTATATCAGATCGATGTCAAATCTACCTTCTTGAATGGTGACTTGGAAGAAGAAGTATACATTGAGCAACCGGATGGATTTCAATTGTCTAATCATGGTGATATGGTCTAAAAGTTGAAGAAAGAACTGTATGGACTTAAACAAGCCCCAAGAGCCTGGTATGAAAGACTGGATAAACATCTTTTGAAGATTGGTTTCAACAAAGGTACTGCTAATAGTAACTTGTACTTTAAAATTGATCATGAAAATATCTTGATTGTTGAAGTGTTTGTTGATGATATCATTTTTGGAGGAAGAGATAGTATGTGAAAAACTTTTGCAAATCAAATGAAAAGTGAGTTTGAGATGTCCATGTTTGAGGAAATGAATTTCTTCTTGGGTCTACAAATCATTCAAACAAAGAAAGGAATCTTCATTTCTCAGACCAAATATGTGAAAGAATTGTTGAAGAAATTTGGGATGGAAGACTCAAAACCAATGAGTACTCCCATGGCAACCGAATGTAAATTGAGCAAAGATGATGACTCTCCTAAGGCTGATCAGAAAAAGTACAGGTCAATGATTGGAGGATTATTGTATCTCACTCAAACTAGACCTGACATTATGAATGTTTTTGGTCTTGTTGCTAGATTCCAAGGTGATCCTAGAGAATCTCATGTCATGGTAATCAAGAGGATTTTTAGATGTCTAAAAGGGACAGTCAAGTATGGATTGTGGTATCCTAGAGATCATGATTTTTCTCTTCATGCATATACAGATGCAGATTGGGCAGGAGATGTGGATGACCAGAAGAGTACCAGTGGTGGAGCATTCTTTTTAGGGAAGAGATTGGTTTCTTGGAGCAAGAAACAAGAGGCAATATCTCTGTCCACTACAGAAGCAGAATATATTGTAGCAGCAGGTAGTTGTACTCAAGTATTGTGGATGAAGCAAATGCTAAGAGATATCAGAGTGGAGTATGATGAACCTATCATAATCTTCTGTGATAATTCAAGTGCAATAAACATATCAAAATATCTGGTGTTGCATTCAAAGACTAACATATATCCATCAAGTTTCACTTGTTGAGAGAGCAAGTGAACAAGAATGAAGTCAGATTGGAGTTTGTACCTTCCAAGGATCAGATTGCAGATATTTTTACTAAACCTCTACCTAAGGACTCTTTTGAGTATCTCAGGGAGAAGTTAGGGATTATTACCTCTCCGATTATGAATTAAGGTGCATTGATGTGCATCAGTTCGGTGGATCTCACAGTCATATCTTGTGGTCCAGATTGATGATGGGAAGCTACTACGCAGGGGGAGTAGCTGGTATGATTCTGAAGTGATGCAAGTATGTGCCCTTTACCATTGATGTCAAAGGGGGAGAGAAGACATGTGAAAAATAAGTAGTTGTTGATCAAAGGGGGAGCAGTAAAGGAAGAGAAGACATGTGAATGGTTATTGTTGATAGGGGGAGTTATGTCAGTGAGGAGAAGTTCTTGTCTTGATGGTTAAAATAGTTTTTCACATCATATGTTTCCATCATGACAAAGGGGGAGATTGTTGCAAGTATGGGCCTAACTGGTGTTGTCATTGATGTCAACATACTCCTGTTGCATTGATGATAAGGATTGGATGAGCTGTATGTTGAGGAAATTGAGAAAATTAGTCCTATCAGGAACAGAGAAGAACAGTGAAGACAATGAGGTAAAGATCCCAGCTAAGATAAATATTAGAGGATGTGCATCAAAGGGTTTGTAGATATGTGTCTTAGGATGATCCAGTAAAGATTTCAGAGGTCCGCATGAAGATCTGAAGAAGTTATGGTAACTTAAGTAAAACTAGTTTTGGTAGATGTTCAAAGGTGACAGAATGACATAGATAGGTCTGATGAGATCTGGAAATGCAATATCTTGTTCTGTGGATTTGGTGGAGTGTTTAGGAAGTCAATGTGAATTGACAACTCAATTGGGTTGTGGTCTGGAGGTCCGCAAGCATCTATTCCAATATGACAATGATGACAGACTGCGTTCTTGAGGTTCTGGATGAAGGAGAGAATAATTTCAGTCAGCAGAAGTAGTGTGGATGTTCTTGGTGATTCAGGAAAGCTTGTGGAGGTCTCTGGATTGTGTCCAGTTCATGTTGGTGGTCCACATTAAAGATTGAGATCGTAATTAAAGAATTACTTCTAGATGATGGTGTTCTTCCTAAGTTTGGCCGATCGAATGAGTTACACATCTTGTGGATGATCTTGAAGATTTTCTGTGAAGAATGGCATGTTCCTAAAGGAAGATTGAAGTCTCAGATCTGTGTGGCCGACAACATGTTGATCCGCGTGAAGTCTTTTTGTAATTAGTCATGTTGTATTTATGTATTTGCTCTGTAATGTATTCTGACTTGGATGACTATTCCAAAGTCAAATGTCTTGTATAAATAAGAGGTTGTGAAGTCATTTCAAAAGTATCATGGAGATGAGTGTGTGGTAGAGAGGAGCAGAGAGAAAGGTAGAGCAGAAGTATTGGGCTTAGTGGAACTGACTCAAGCATGGTGAAGATGCTATTCTTCAGTTCAAGTATGTAATATCTATTATTCTATAGACAGTGTGTCTCCTGTAGGTAGTAGGCCTCTTGTGAGTAGTGTGCTTAGGCAGTGAGCCCTAATTGGCATGTGCCATTTTGTTCTTCTTATTCTTATAACAGAGAATACAATCTTGGGTTAGTCACCTCGTGGTTTTTCCCTTAACCGGGTTTTCCACATTAAAATCTGTGTCTTATGTGTTAATGTGTTTCTGCTCTTGATTTAATGCATTATGTTTCCATGATTAATTCATTATTATGTTGCTGAATAATAAAGTGGATTTAAGTGATTAATTGGAAGAAAGTTTTGGACAGCTGATTCACCCCCCTTCTCAGTTGTCTATCTTGAATCTAACACATCCATCTTGAAGGTGGTTGTAGGCTCCCAATGGCCATGACAAGGTGGTCCTACGAATTTGGCGAAGAACAAAGCAAGGTCATACAACGATCCTCCTCCTCCATCTTCACACCAACAGATGTCAACTATACGACTAGCATGTTAAAAGCATTTAGGTGATTTGTAACTAATCCTCCATCTTCCATCCTCAGAGAATAAAGCTTCTTTTGTAGGAATAACTTGTTTATCAGGGATTTAGCCTGATAAACATCACCAAGTTTCTTCTAGAGCTCATTGATGGTCTTCTCCTCATGAACATTCAATAGGACAGAATCAACTAAATAGAGTCTCACAAGACCCTTAGCTTTATGAACTTTGAGATCCTAATCTGCCTATGCCATTTTTGTTGGGTTTTGTACCAGAAATTATTTCCCATAGGTCTCTATCAACAAGCATGTCTTCCATTTTGAGTTTCCACAACTCGAAACTGCTACCATTAAACTTTTCTAAATCTATTCTTCTAGATGTGTCTGCCGTCTCCTTCCTACAACAAGATTGTAGAATACTCTGTATAGACTCCCACTCAATCAAAGATCAGTACAAAAAACCCCTACCCAACAACTAGGATCAAAGGTGATCAAACTCTGATACCAACTGAAAGGAAGCAAGGTACACGGAAATACTTCCTACACCGATCTAATAAGAGGATATGTATGCAAATTATTTTTAATCCTTGCAATTGTAGAAATATTAAACATATAATAGAGATATTACAACAACAAACACAAACACGAGAGAATATGTGACACAAGATATATCGTGGGGAAAACCTTTTCAAGTGAAAAAACCCCACACTCTAAAATCTGCACAATGTATTATCAAAACAATAACAGTTTATAGTACACTTGCAATGCAAGTTCTTCCAAGAGTCTTCAAATGTCATTTCTGGAGTGATTCCAGCAACATAACAGTACCTGTACATCAACTATGCAACTACAACTCAAAAACTCCACATTATATAGAGATACAATGTATAAACGTGAAGCTTCTAGAGATGGGTGTCCATCTTGGCCACATGGCCATTTTCCAACATCCAAGGACACTTGTCCAACATGAATATACCTTTCGTACATCTGTCATAACATGGCAGATTTGACTTCCTAAGATGGAGTGCTCCAAGGCTAAAAATAGACTATGACAAATGCTCTTATGCATCTTACAACTGTCATAAATCTGCCCAACATAACAACCTTAAATGTTGTAAGAGAATCCATCATAAAAGACTAAATATAATATATTCCTCTTACAACATGTCATAGCCCAACTTGGGCACCCAAAGATGCCTTTCTCTCATGCAAAGATACTCTCCAACACTTGTCCCCACTTGTCATAGGAATCTCTATACTTGGCTCTTACACATCATATATTTTGTCATATGGAATATCATCTTCCACATACCACAAGATTCTAACACATGGCATATTAGTGCCACTTCAAATGGGACACCCAAATCCATGTGAGTTTGACTTGACCATCCAAGTCACATTCTAAGTAGGATGACATGTCACAATGCCACCTCAACTAAGTGACCAAACTGAATGTGCAAGTAAATACAAAATTAGGCAATTAATAAATACATAATTAAATAAACAATGCTAGAAATTTGCAAAGGTTGAGACACCTTAATTCCCAACATTAAAATGGGAATTAGAAGCATCAAGATGAATAATATATTAAGATGGGAATTAGAAGCTATGTTGATGTTGAGAAGATGTTTTTGATGATCTATAGCATGTTTTTTTCTCTTTCCTAATGATCCTAAGGAAATATGTGTTGCTATAAGAAAGTTCTTGTCTCCAGATGTTGTTAAAGGTTGTTGGTACATGAAGCTTCCTGGAAGACCATCTGGAAAAATACTCTGAATTCCTCCACATTTGAAGATATGGTCATGCGGTTTAGAAGTTAAGTTTAGTATGCTAATAAGGTGCCATATCCAAAGTTTTAGATCATTTTCTCCTCCGCAGTGAAAGTTACAAGTGACAGAGTTTTGATCTATGCTCTAACAAAATAATATGATGATTAAGGTTGTTTGAAATGCTCTGCATTCCTCCACAAGTGAAGATTTGTCCATGTGGTTTTGTGGATATGTTTAGGGATGTTCAATACATGCTATTTTGCAGTATTAGGTGATTTGGAGGTCTGCATGATGTTTTTGGTCTCTCCCCAGTGGTGTGAAGATAAATAGTGGGCAATTTTGATGTTGTTGAGGCTGACTTGGGAAGTTAATGATGTGTGCCACAAAATTGTTGCTATGTGGAGTTCAAGGAGTGTTTGGATATGTTGTGTGGGTCATGCCAACTCATCTGGAAGAAGAACAAGTAATGTTTAATCAGTCATTAGTACTGCCAAGATTGTAAAGGCCAATGTGCTACAAGTTTCATGTTTTCTTGCTTAGGGGCAACCTATTTGAAATGTGTGTAACATGTGGATGTTATTCATTGAAGAATGATGATGTTAAGGATGTTTAGGACCATGTTAAGCAAGTGTTGGGATCCACAAGGCATGTTCCTCTTTTTGGTGTTGCATGGAGTTCATGTTAGGGCTTGCCCTCTACAAGTTTCATGATGTTTGGTATTTGGCCGACTTGTAATTGTAATGTTATTTTTGTCTTTGGCCAACATGTAATGTAATCAATATAATATCATGTATATATAGCAAACCTAGTTGATCTAGGTGAAGTATGATTGCGAAGATGAATATATGTAGAGCAGAATATGAATATGATATGCATTATGATGTGCAACTGAAGGAGAAAGAGTTGTTAGAGCCTGTCCTGATTCATCTTGAAGATGTTTTTTAGATAGGAGGGAAGTAAAGAGTGTGCCTAACTAATTCAATCATCAAAAGAGGAGTAAAGAGGCAGAAGTGCAATCATCAAAAGGAGTGAACTTCAATGTAATGATTTCAGATAGTAGGACTATCATGTTGTAATCTTTTTTGAGTTTGTTCTTAGTTTAGGGAGTATTTGATTCCTTGGGTTGTAGCCCTAAAAAAGTCAGTAGGGAGTTGTAGCTTCCTTGGGAGTGACCCTAAAACCTTTCTTCAGGGAGTAGTAGCTTCCTTGGGTTGTAGCCCTAAAACAAAGTTGTAATTTTGAGCTTCAAAGATTGTGAGTTAATCCTCACCATCATTTTTCCCTTCTTGGGTTTTCCATGTATATCTGGTGTTATGTGTTGTTATGCATTATGATTGATCTTTCATGTTTATATTAATATTGTAAAGTTTAAGTTTTAATCTGCTTTGGAGGATTTGAAGTTTGATTGGATACTAATTCACCCCTCCCTCTCAGTATATAGGTCTATTCAAAAATCCTTATACCATTCCTTAGCACTCTCCTCCAATGAATGTACAAACAACTTCATCATCACATCTTCATACTCAATCTCGTACCCATCAGTGACATTGATGAAGTGCCTCAAGTGTTCCTCACCTGTGATTGCCTTGTTACCTTGGAACTTTGGGATTTTCCCCCTGATCTCATTTGGAATCGACTTGGAATAATCAGGAATATCATAAAAGTCCAATTGCTTGTATCTTTCCATACCCAAGGGTTGTCTAGGAGGAGGAAACCTTCGAGCCTGCCTTTGAACTGTAGGTCTAGAATTTGCGGCATTCACATACTGTTGATTTACTTGTCGCTGTGGTGGCTGATTTGGAAACTAATTATTTTTTTATTTTGATTCCTGGCCTATTGCTTCATTTGTTGTTGTTGTCTCTGATTTGCTACATGCCTATAATTAGGAATATTTTGATGTTAAGGCTGATTCTATGCATTTGGAGCAAGTTGGGCCTGCTACAAATCAAGCAGGGCCTATACTTCTCTCTGCCTATTTCTGATATGATCTAGAAAATTTAATTCATCATAAAGAGTTCTTTCTCTTTCCTCAACAACAAGTTGTTCCTATTGATCTTCCTCATTAGGAATGTTGTCGTGCTAACCTCTAAGTGACCTTGTGGGTGAAATAAGATGCTGATTATTTTGGTAGGACTCTTCATTTTCATTATGCATGCTAAATGTTCTCATGTCTGCATTATGAGACTTGTCTCTTCTTCCCCTACCAATAATATTCTAATTTCTTCAGACCTCATACTCATCCCTACTCATTTTTATATTAGTTATAAGTATGTTATTAGCAGAGTCCCCAGAAGTATATGGGTACTAACTTCTGTAGTCACCAAATGCCTCATCTTTGCTAGAGGTACCTACATGACCTTGGGCATTAGGATTTCTTGTTCTCCACCTATTTTGTTGGCTTCTTGAGTGGTCAAAAGAGCTTTCTTGTGCTGATACATATTTTGGCCTTCTTCTACGATCCATTCTAACTCATTTCTTAACTAAAAACTAATTTTCTGGGTTTGACTAACAGAGTCACCACATCCCTGCTTGGAAGAACTACTTAGATTTTTACTGTGTTAACAAACTGCAACAATTGAACCAGAAGTAAACTTTCCCCAGCAATGGTGCCAATTTGTTGGGTCCCAAAATAGCTAATTCCAATCCCTAGAACACTTATTCACTCTAAGGCCAAGGATATCATCAAGGAATTGAAAAAGGGGGTTCACCAATAGGATAGAGGTGACTAAGGGCCAACTGGTAGGAATGGGTAATCTCCTCTTCTCTTTTGGTTGAACTAAACCATGGAGGGTATTTTGAGAGGTATCCCTAAGTAGGGATTAACTATCATATGAAAGATATACAAGACAACATTAAGGGAAGTGATACCTAAAATGTTGTTCTAAATCTTCTAAGTGTCACTAGCTCAGACAAAAGCTCACTACCTCAAATAACCTCTCTTTAAGTTGAAAACAACATCATTGCAATAATGCAAGATGCGGGTATAAATGCTTGTTCTAACTGGATAAAGCACTACTTTTTCAAAATATATATGACCTAACTTCAACATAGAATGAGGACACATAAAGAACTATAACTACACATTTTAGTTGATATATTTTTTGAATTTTAATGAGTGTAGGTGATCACATCATTCAGATCAGTGCCTTCAATGGGTTATAGAGTCTACAAATTAAAAGGGAGAACAACAATGAAATCATATTGAGTTGCCTAACTGGAATGCCCAGATGCATGAAACTTGAAAATAGAACCAAACATAATTATTTATGCCTTCTCACACAACATTAATTCGTATGCAATCTTAAAATGACTATAACAACATGTAATATATTATGGACCTGTCAAATCCTTCAAATGAAGATTACAATCACGCCACAAATCATGGCAAGAGGAATCCTGTAACAAATTAGGAAATTCCTAAATAAACATTTGCAACAATGGAGACAAACTCACAAATTTTGCATTGATTCGTCAATACGATTTACATAAATTTGCCCCTAAAGGTTTGAAACTTTTACAATGATTGAAACCTTAGTCGCACTGCACCTGTTGTCTAAAAAATGCTAAAAATAACCAACCCTTTGAAAATAATTTCAATCCGTTATTTATAGCCTTCACAATTTAGGTCTAATTGAAGAATGGGCAGGAAAATACCAACCACTCCACCTACTGCAATAAAAACATCATTTTCAACTACCCACTTCACATTAATGATGAATTACAGAGTCATCAGCATATTTCCCCATGTTTTCGAGTGTTTCTGGGCCATCCTGCATGCTAATCGGATGTGAATATGCAACATGATATCTAGTTCAATCTGATCCTGGCCGCCCTATGACTCTTGCATTTGGTCTTGTTCTAGATTTAGTTCTTTGTCTTGGTCATTTGATGTCATTCTGTATCCTTCCTTCATTCTGTTCCACATCCACTTCTTGATGTTCTTCTTGATGTTGACCATCTAGATGTGTCACTCCACCTTGATCATTATCTTGATCCTAATGTGGATCCTCTTCATGTTGATCAACCCGATGTTGATCTTCTATATGCATACTTTGTGTTCCAAGCACGTTCTCTTGTTTAATCATGATATTGAGAAACATCGGGTTGAATGTTCACTTGCTGAGGCTTCTTTTCCTTTTGACCATCTGGAAGATGTCCAGTTGGATAATAAAGCATTGCAACTAGATGTGGATATGCAATATGATATTAGGTTTGAAATATCCACTTGGAAGATATCCAGTTGGAAACAAAAAGCCAATCAAATATGGAAAAGTCAACCGGAGCTGGAAAGTCAACTGGATGTTGCACAATGGATATTTGGTTCATCCTGTGTTCCACATCTGGTTGGAAATATAAAGGAACTCAACATGGTTTGAAAATGAAAGGCAACCAGATAGAAAAACAAAGTAACTTGAACCCAATGTGGCATAATGGACATTTGGTTCATCCCGTGTTCCACATTCAGTTAGAGTTCAACATCTGATAGCACTCGGGTGAGTCATGACATCACCTTCCAACTTGACATATTCCACATCAACATAAGATAAGTGCAACTAGAACCAGATATCGAAACACACTTAACACTAACCCAATCTTGCATAATGGACATGTTGATGCCTGCATGAATAGTCAGGTTTCAAGCATTTAAATCTATAGGCACCCTCCCAAAAAATCCAAAAAATTTGAAGTCTTTGGGCCCCCTCAGCATGTTTCAGCCTGACCTGATATTCTTGGGGGAGTCATCATATTTTCAAATATTGGTCTGAGTTTTTGGTGGGGTCATCATGTTTCTAACATCAGTCATCTTAGTTATGATCACCCCAATGCTGCTGCAAGGTTTCAATATGACCCGATATTCCGGGGGGGGGGGGGTCATATTCTAAATATCAGGTGATCTTTCGAATATCACCCTTGCCGCCGAATATCACCCTGATATTGTAACATGACGATGATGTCATCGGGATCAGTGGGGTGCATCATGTGGTCTTCGACATGATATTATCAGCAGATATTATGAGGATCCCCCCAATCATTGAGGATATGAATATGATGATGACATGAATATGATCAGGATGGTTCATCGATGAGGTATTTGGTATCGGCAAGGCAGGAGGATCTTCCTCTGATGCATCAGGTTGTGCCGATCAGGGTGATATTTTATATCAAGTGATGCGGTCCGGTGATATTTCTTATCGGGGTGATTTTCCCGATAAGGGCGATATTTCACATCGGGGTGATGTGAAATATTAGGTGATGTTTCTTATCGGGTGATGCGGCCATTAGGGCGATATGAAATATTGGGGTGATATTTCATATTAGGGTATCATGCAGGAGGATCATGATAAGGTATATGTTGGCGTCATTGGGAGCAAAATCACTGACATCATATATTCTCACGGCCTAGCTTATAAAATGTCGAGGAGGTCGCTGTGGGGTGAATGTGGGATAATTAGTTCCCACATGATTTGAAAAGTTAGGTCATATATCTTGGCGGGAAAATTTTCTAAAATGCATAGTCCACTGCATTTCCCAAGGCCGTGGGTTGGTATGCCTTTAATGGCGAATGTTACAGGGTATGGGCGAAGGCATGGACGGATCAACCACCAGATTGAAGATGTGAATCCCCAAGTGGTGGCACAAGGCTTGAGTTCAACCACCCTATCTCCTCTACTTTCTACATTTAATGTTGAACGCCATTTTCTCATGATGCACTGTATCTGGTGAATTTTGAATTGCCATGTGATTAATGCTGAGTATACCTTCCTTGCTGTATATAGCAGGCTGTGTTGCTCATTTGTGAGGTTGTTGAAGACCTAGGAATTTTTGTGTGAATAGCAAAAAATAGGGCATCTCCTTGCTGTTGTATCTTATTTTGGGAGTTTATGAGTTGCATCATGAATGTACATTGCAGATATTTTCAGTTTCATGTCATTTTATATGAAAAATGCTCTTATGCATGTGTTTAGTTGCTTGTCTCCATGTGTTGCATGATTTTCCTTCTTTTGAATCTGGCTGCTAAGGGTTTCTCAGGTTCTAGGGTATGGATTTCTGTATCACATGCTTTATCTTTAAGTTCCATTCAAGGAGTGGATTAAATTGTTTTAGGTGAAGTATGGAGAAGGTTGTATGTCAGCTGGGATATATGTAAGTAGAGACAGCTAAATACCTATTCTTGGGTGATGTTTGTAAGGCAAGCATCAATCTAACCTCTTGAAACTTGAATCCAAATTGCAATCCATTCTCTTGTATATGTCTAGTTGACTCCTTGCCCTGAGATAGGCACCGGTCTACTCCTGGGTTAGTAGTTATGACCAAAAACCCCGTGTCTTGCATCCAAAGCATAAAATCCATCTTTTCATAAGTTCCATCCTGTTAGTTTGTAGGAGTAGGATTAGGACCCCTGGATACTCTCATCCTCAACCAGTCAGATATGTCCAAGAAGGTTGCCTAACTTATGGTGTATCATGCACATCTTGGTCCACACATGAGAGTATTTTGCCTGTTGTTGTCAAGCTAAATCCTTCTGTCATTGGGCTAGTCAATGCTACATCGTTAGCTATAGGGATACCCCCCTTGGTGCGGCAGAACCAGAATTGAAGGGGAGGCAGCTCACGCAACCTCCCATATCTGTTGGCCGAATCTGCCTATGCATTGGAGCTGGCAAACCCTCTGCCAATTTGGAAACCAACAGGACATTCAAGTCATTCCATGTTCTACATCATGTTATAAATACAAAGGAACACAACTAGATCCAGATACGAAGACAACCCAATAGGAACACAAAGAAGTGCAATTGGATGTTCGGAATTCCAAATGGAGCAACAAACATAACTTAGCCAAAATTCATCAGATTGTTACCAAACTTGAACTGCAAGTACCCATTTGGCTCCTTAGCAAGATACACTCCTTACTTGGGAATGATTCCAATTCGATCCATTAGAAAGTTGAACATCTACTCCTTCAGAAATTTTTTAAGGAATTTGACAAGATTTTGCAATTTTGAGGCAGGGAAAACAAGAGTCCCAACAACTTATACAGAAAACATGGAAGCTTCATAACAATTTCCTATCAAATTCTCATAAGAGGATGATATCATTATATTTCCAGAATAATGCACTTAAAAAATGTATACAAGAATGTCTTACATCTAGAATGCAGTGTCGAATACAACATCATGGCTAACATATAAAGGGTGGCTGACAGTTGATGTAAACTACCAACTGTCCCCAACTACTTACAACTGTCGAGAGGATAACTAACCTCACAAACCACACCAAAAGTAACTAATTACAACTAGCTATATTTCACGCCTATAGTTGTAAGCTTGAATATTTTGTTTATGGTAGTATTATCATTCTAACATGTAATTTGTTCCACTTGTTGTATGGTATAATGAGAAAGAGAAAACAAACATGTGTATGATATGTTAAGGGGAACTTACACCATTTATATTGCACTTTTCTTTTCATGAATGAGCATGGGAACAAATTACAAAACCTAGAAATGGCAAGTAGGACTAGCATAATACTCACAACTTCTTGTTTGTAGCAAGTAGGGTGAAAAAAATAATGCACCCTAGGGGATGAACCTCTCAATAGCATGACTTTGGGAATTCTCTTCTAGTAAAGAAAACAAGATGTTGGGATAAGGAGCCATTAACCTTGTAAATCCCAATATTGCATTTATTCCATTTATTATTTGTAATTTGTAATTACCCATAAGGGATCTACAAGTTTCACCGGCAGTGGTAAAAATTATTTACTGTCCACAGTAATTACGGAGTTACTGCACGGTAAGTCCTAGAGTTATTGGCGGTAGTTACAAGATGTCATTTACTATGGTAAATGGTAATTGGTTAAAGTGGGGTGCACATGTGGAGGAATAATCTATTTTTAGTGTTATGACGCATGTCATAGATGTTGTAAGAGGGTGTAAGAGATTCTATGACAACTGTAAGTTTTCATAAGAATCTATGACACTAATAATAGCATATGACGCGTCATAAGATGTTGTAAGTGGCTATTTTTGGCCCCAAGGAATTCAAGCTTGCATGGGCACATTTTCCCAAGTGTAGGATGCATGTATGACAACATTTATGACCCCGTACGAGCCTATTATTGGCTATGGACGCCCAAGGTTGTATTGTTGACTCTTGACAAGTGTTATGGTATTGTAAGAAGTCATTTAATGTCTTGAGGTTGTGTAAATTCTATATAAACCATAGCATAGTAGATGAGATGCATATAACAGTTTATAGGTACCTAGGTTCTGCCGGAGTGAAGGTTGGAGGACAGAGGAAGTGAATGTATTTGTAATCTCCTTTTGTGAAGATAATACAACTTGGCCTCTTTTTTTGGTGGATTTTTTTACCCAAAAGGGTTTTCTCCATGTTAAACACTTGTGTTATGTGCTTCATTCTGCTTTTGGTATATTTCTGTATTGTGGGTTTATGTTTTGTTACAATCTCCATTGTTAATACACAGTTAAAGATTGCTAAAATTTATTTGAAATAGATTTCCATTGAAGTAGTGTTGCTTTCATTTCTAACATTTGGTATCAGAGCCTGGCTAGCTTTGACTCTTGGGTGGTAGTGTGGAAGCTGTAGCTATAGTGGGAGATTTGATTGCATTTGTTTTGCAGATCTTGTATTGTTATTATGGCTGCATCCACCATTGTATCAACCTCTCGTTTGGACATTGAGAAGTTCAATGGAATAGGGTATGAGTTGTGGAAGCTAAAAATGGAAGATTTGTTGGAAGAAATAAACCAATGGTTGGCTATCCAAAAAGAGAAGAAACCTGATGATGTCTCTCAAGATGAGTGGGATAGACTGGATAAGAAGGCATAGGGAACCATCCGGTTGTGTCTTTCAGACTATGTCCTATTGAATGTCACAAAGGAAGAGACTGCATACAAGTTGTGGAAATGGTTGGGTGAGATCTATCAAGCCAAGAGTATGGTAAATAAACTTTATTTAAAAAGAAAATTGTTTTCCATGAAAATGCGAGAAGGTGAATTAGTTGTAGAGCATTTAAATTCTTTTAATTTGTTAGTGAGTCATCTTGATTCAATAGATGTTGAGTTTAGTGAGGAAGATAAATGTATCTTACTTCTTTATTCTTTACCTGAGTCTTGGGAGAATGTTATCCTTTCTATCACTACTAACCTTGCAAATCTGAAGTTGGATGCTCTTGTTTCAGTGCTACTATCACAGGAATTAAGGAAGAAGAGTTCAGATAGTTCAGGGGATGCTCTCAGTGTCAAGGGATGGTCTAAGGAAAGAGGACCTAAAGGAGATTAGAAAGGAGCTAAGGACAAGGCCAAGGGCTGGTCTAAGACTCCTAGTAAAAAGAACAGAGTTAAGTGTTGGAACTATGATAAAAGGGGACATGTGAAGAAGGAGTGTAGAAACCCCAAGAAATAGTGGGAGAGTGCTTTGGATAAGTCCTCGAATGCAGGTGAAGAAGTTTTACTTTCTACATGTAATCTTGTTTCTAATGATCACTGGTTGGTTGACTCAGGATGCTCATTTCATATGACTCCGCAAAAGGAATGGTTTTCCTCCTATGAAGAATATGATGGAGGTAATATCTACCTTGGTGACAACTCTACATATCTGATTGTCGGGAAAGGAAAGGTATTGTTGTGTTTCAGTGATGGGAGGATTAAAACCCTCCCTGGTATTTTGCATGTTCCCAGATTAGCTATAAATTTGATTTTAGTTTCGAAGTTGAATGATTTGGGAATGCATGTGACATTTGACAAGCATGGTTGCAGATTGGTGAGAGGGAACTTGGTGGTAGTAGGAACTTATTTAAGCTTGAAGCCACTACAGTTTATAATGCCTCCTATGTATCTGAGGCCACTACTAAAAATACATGTATGTTGTGGCACCATAGATTGGGCCACACAAGTAATAATGTATTGAAAACTATAAAGAATAAAAATTTGTTGGATGGTTTCTCCTATTCTGATGAGTACTTTGATTTCTATGAACATTGTGTGTTTGGTAAACAAAATAGAAAATCGTTTCCTTCAGGAAGCAACAAAGCAAAAGAGAAGTTAGAAATTATTCATACGAATGTGTTTGGACCTGTGGATAATGAATCTATCAGAAAATCTCGTTATTTTGTAACCTTCATTGATGATGTATCTAGATTTACATGGATTTATTTTATGAAGCATAAATCTAAAGTTTTCACTAAGTTTAAGGAATTCAAAGTCTTAGTAGAGAACCAATCAGGTTTAAAGATAAACATATTAAAATATGATAATGGAGGGGAATATTTTTCTAAGGAATTTGATGAGTTTTGCAAGCATGTGGGTATAATCAGACAAAAGACAACTTCATATACACCACAACAGAATGGTGTTGCAGAAAGGATGAACCGAACAATTATGGAAAGGGCCAGAAGTATGCTTAGTGATGCACAGTTGGATAAATGCTTTTGGGCAGAGGCTGTGTGTACTGCTTACTACTTGATAAATAGATCTCCTTGTAAGGCTCTTGATTCGACACCTTATGAAGTGTAGACAGGTAAGAAACCTTCTATTTCACATTTAAGGGTTTTTGGTTGTGAGGCTTTTGTTCATGTGCCTAAGGAAAAGCGATCTGAGTTAGATCCAAAGGCTGAAAAGTGTACATTCATTGGATATGGTGATAATGTCAAAGATTATAAGCTTTGGAATCCACTAACCTGCAGGATTATCTTTTCTAGAGATGTTATTTTCAGGGAACTTAGAGCTATTTTTGAACTTGAGCAGCCAAAAGAAAAAGATGAAAAGGTAAAGAAGGTACACTTTGATTTAGAGCAGCAAGATGCACCTCAAGAAGAACAGAATGATGGATTAGGGGGTGAAGAATACGAAGATTCAAGTAGTTCTGATGAAGATGAATCTGTTGTGACAGAAGAAGTTGGTACAGATGATCATGCAGAAGAACAAGTAGAGTCTCTTACTCCACCCTTGAGGAGATCCACAAGACAATAGAATCCAGTTGACAGGTATAGCCCACTAGATTTTTGTTGTGTATATGCTTTATTGAGTACTAACGATGAACTTAGATCCTATAGGGAAGCTATTTCTGTAGATGATTGTGAGTCTTGGCAGCTAGCCATGTAGGAGGAGATGATGGCTTTAGACTCTAATAACACCTAGGATCTTGTTCGTTTGCCCAAAGGAAGAAAGGCCATAGGATGTAAGTGGGTCTTCAAGAAGAAGTTTGGAGTAGACGAGTCATTGGAAAAGTACAGGGCTAGACTGGTAGCCAAGGGCTACTCCTAGAGAGAGGGAGTTGATTTTGGTGAGATATTCTCTCCTATTGCTAAATTGACTTCTATTAGATTTCTCTTATCCATTGCTGCAACTTATGATTGGGAGATTGAGCAAATAGATGTTAAGACTGCATTCTTGCATGGAGATCTTGAAGAAGAAATTTATATGCAACAGCCTATAGGTTTTGAGGTAAAAGGAAAAGAACATTAGGTTTGCTGGTTAAAGAGGTCTCTCTATAGTTTGATATAGTCCCCCAGAATGTGGTATCAAAAGTTTGATTCATTTGTTTTGAAATTGGGTTTTGTTAGAAGCGAGGAGGATCATTATGTTTACATTTATTGTGTTGATGATTCTATACTGGATATTGCTTTGTATGTTGATGACATGTTTTTCAGCAATACTAAGGGTATAGTCAGTGAGCCTAAAGCCCAACTTTCAGGTGCATTTGAGATGAAGGATCTTGGTGCTGCAAGGTATATTTTGGGAATGGAGATCAGGAGGGACAGAGTTAACAACAAGCTTTGGTTGTCACAAAGTAAGTATGTGAATACTATTTTGCAGAGGTTTAGTTTGCAGGACTGTAACCCAGTTAGAGTTCCTCTACCCATTGGTACTAAGCTTTCATTAGATATGTGTCCAAAGATTGAGGATGATCTTGAGGATATGTCTAATGTGCCATATGCTAGTGTTGTAGGGAGTTTGATATATGCAATGGTTTGCACTAAACCATATATTGCCCAAGCAGTGGGAGTTTTGAGTAGACTTATGTCTAACCATGGTAGACAGCATTGGAACTATACGAAGATGGTGTTTAAATATCTTGCAAGTACTCTTGATCATTGTTTGGTTTATTCTGGTACTGATAGTGCTGATAAATCTTTGGACATATAGGGTTTTGTTGATACAGATTGGGCAGGTGACTTGGATAGTCGAAGGTCTACTAGTGGCTATGTGTTTACTCTGTTTGGAGGTGCAGTGAGTTGGATGAGTAAGAGGCAGCCCACAGTTGCTTTGTCCACCACAGAAGCAGAGTATATGGCTGCAACTCATGTCTCTAAGGAGGCAATTTGGTTGAGGAGACTGTGTACATGTATTAGTTTTGATTGCAGGAATATTCAGATTGGTTGTGATAGCCAGAGTGTTATTTGTTTGGCTAAGAATCTCATGTACCATGCTCAAACTAAGCATGTTGATGTTCAGTATCACTTTGTTCAAGAGTTGGTTGCAAATGGAGAGATTGAGCTAAAGAAGATAGACACTCAGGAAAATGTTGCAAATTCATTTACCAAGCTTGTGAGCACAGAGAAGTTCATGTGGTGTAGAGAGGCCATGGGCCTTGTTTCTAGTGCCTGATTATTTTTCATTTGATTTCCTATGGGTTGATTTACAATGTATAATGTCAAGTGGGAGAATGTTGGGATAAGGTGCCATTAACCTTGTAAATCCCAATATTGTATTTATTCCATTTATTATTTGTAATTTGTAATTACCCATAAGGGATCTACAAGTTTCACCGGCAGTGGTAAAAATTATTTACTGTTCACGGTAATTACGGAGTTACTACACGGTAAGTCCTAGAGTTATTGGCGGTAGTTACAAGACGTCATTTACTATGGTAAATGGTAATTGGTTAAAGTGGGGTGCACATGTGGAGGAATAATCTATTTTTAGTGTTATGACACATGTCATAGATGTTGTAAGAGGGTGTAAGAGATTCTATGACAACTTATAGTTGTCATAAGAATCTATGACACTAATAATAGCATATGACGCATCATAAGATGTTGTAAGTGGCTTTTTTTGGCCCCAAGGCGTTCAAGCTTGCATGGGCACATTTTCCCAAGTGTAGGATGCATGTATGACAACATTTATGACCCTGTAAGAGCCTATTTTTTGCTATGGACGCCCAAGGTTGTATTGTTGACTCTTGACAAGTGTTATGGGCTTGTAAGAAGTTATTTAATGTCTTGAGGTTGTGTAAATTCTATATAAACCATAGCATAGTAGATGAGATGCATATAATAGTTTACAGGTACCCAGGTTCTACCGGAGTGAAGGTTGGAGGACAGAGGAAGTGAATGTATTTGTAATCTCCTTTTGCGAAGATAATACAACTTGGCCTCTTTTCTTGGTCGAGTTTTTTTACCCGAAAGGGTTTTCTCCACGTTAAACACTTGTGTTATGTGCTTCATTCTGCTTCTGGTATATTTTTGTATTATGGGTTTATGTTTTGTTACAATCTCCATTGTTAATACATAGTTAAAGATTGCTGAAATTTATTTGAATCAGATTTCCATTGAAGTAGTGTTGCTTTCATTTCTAACAAAAGAATTATAGTGATGAATTACAAAGCCACCATCATTGTATTTTGCACAAAAAATTATTGTAGCTGTAGCATGTGCATAGTTGTAGTATACAGATCCATAATGACCATCATTGAGATAATCATGGGAAGGACACTAAGGAAACATCAATTATTTCTACGATTTGTGTAAGTTTAAAGTGTGATAGAGAACCACTATCATCTATCCCGAGTACCTTGGTGTTGATCATTTCCATGGAGAATGAATATAGAGATGTGAGGGAGTTTTGTTCTAGACACATGGACACATAAGTTTAGAGAGAAATAATAAATTAATTTATTTTTTGAAGTAAGTTTTGTGGGACCAAAAATCTCTCTTAGAAGGGAGGTGTGGCTTGTAAAGATCTAAGGAATATGACACAACAACAAAAGGGGTTACTTCTAAAGTTGTAGGCTCAAAAACACATCCTAGGAACTAATAAAATGAAACTCTTAGTTACATTAGGAGGTGGTTTTGAAACCACTAGTTTCCTAAATAAATGGTTACAAAACTTCCAATGCAATTATGAAATCACCAGTCTACTAAAAGGGAGGTTTCATCCCAATGATAGAAATGCGAATATGAAGCAAATAGTTCAACGCTCGATTTCAATTCTAAACTTTTCCTATGTTTGGCGAGGACCCTCCAACATCCATTAAGAACATGAGGGAGTTAGAATGGAGAGTGAGTGCAACACAAAGAGAGAAATTCTAGGTAGATTACACAACTTGCGTGTTGAAGGTTTTTGATGTCCAAGAGAAGTAGGAAGATAGGAAACACATGGGGTGCGTTGTGATCATAGTTCCATGGAGTTTCCTAATGGAGGGATGGGTTTTGGAAATGGGGGGACCAAGGGCCTAAGTTTGGGGATGACGGTGGGATGGGGGGAGAGGGGGACAACACAAATACATATAGTACTTGAAAAATTAGTTAATTAAAAGATGTATAAGGATTCAAGAATAAGTATAAGAATTACAAATTTACAAATTAAACTTTGACATACTAAGTAAACTACTAAATAGTAAAGTTTGTTACGAACCCGTGTTTAACCCTTCTCTTTACTTTGTTAGTATATTACATTTGGATGCATATGCTTTGTAAGTCGTCCTGTGAGCATATTGTATTATCCCACATTCATGGGAAGTAATAGTTGTTTAGATTAGACTTAGTATATAAGTATGTGTTGAGGCCAATGAAGGCATCCATGAATTTATTGTATTGAGCTTGCTCAAAGGAGGTTGCCCCCTCGAAGTGGCCTGCAATCAATAAATTCCTTCTGTGTTTCTGTTATTTCTGTTATTTCCTATGTTATTTCTGTGTTTCTGTTATTTCTATTTTTCATTAAATTATTGCAGGAGGTTCCTCTCATTTGGTATCAAAGCACTTTCTTGGGCTCGCTAGGTGGAATTTCTACCAATTTTTTTTCTTCTACAGTGGCCTCCAGGCACTGTGATTATTGTAGTAGTTCTTTTTTTTGGCATCTATATTGTTTATTTCAATTATAGGTTTGGATCAAGGAATATCCCTATCTTCTTAACTGTGGGAAGTGCCTGGGCATAGCCCTAAAACTCATTGTGAGGAGTACCACAAGAACCCTGAAGTAGCTGGCCCATTGAGAGGACCTGCCAGCGAAAAGGGCAACAACCCCTACCCAATTGACTAGTTCCCATCTGTGAGGTAAACCAAGAGCTGTCGTTTGTGGCAAAGTAGTTATAAGTTTTACCTGAGCCATGGAGTGAGGGGTACTACCCCAATACACAAGTTGTTAGACAACATTGGTGGCTGAGTGACTCCTCTGAATCCTTAGGAAGTTAAACATACTTGGGGCCCATATCTATTGACAGCAGGCAAATCATAGATTAAATCCGTCCAGAGTAGTTTGCAGATCATTTCCAAAAAAAATCTCCTGGTTATGGTTGTCACCCGCGCAGGAGAAAAAAACATGGAGGATGAACTTGCAGCCCTCAAGACCAAACTCCAAGATCTAGATGAAAAAATTCTTGGCCTCAATCTTCAGCATTTAGCCATGAATAATAGACAGCAGCCAGAGTCTTCTACATACACTGGGTTTTCTTCTTCCAATAATTTTCGTGGGCCGAAGCTTGATTTTCCTCACTTCAATGGTGATGATTCAACTAGATGGATGTAACGGGTAGAACAATATTTCAGTCTACATAATACTTTTGATGTCAACAAAGTCCCACTTGCCTCCTTTCATTTGGAACATGAAGCCCTTCAATGGTTTTGTTGGTACATCAAGGCTCATGAAGAGCCCAAATACATATTTTTGCAAACTCATTTTGCAATGATTTGGCCCTAGTGCTTTTGAAGACTTCACAGGGGCACTCACTAAGCTGTGCCAAATAGGCACTGTGAGAGAATATCAAACAGAATTTGAAAAATTGGCCAATCACACAAAGGGATTGTTTGATGAATTCTTCAGGAGTTGTTTTGTCAATGGTCTGAAGGATGCAATTCATTCTAAGGTTAAAATGTTTCATCCCAAGACAATGATGGAAGCCCTAGGGTTGGTTAAGTTGGTGGAGGACAAGATCACAGCTCAACAACGATCCAAATCCAATTTTGTTCCATTCAGAAATACAGCTTCCCAATGACCTCAAATAACGCTAGCTCCTAGAACAACTCCTATCAAGCATTTCACTAAAGAAGAGATGAGTGCACATAGAGAAAAAGGGCTTTGTTATAATTGTGATGAGAAATTCACTCAGGGACATAGATGTGTTGAGAAAAAGCTCTATCTCTTGGATGTGGATTCTCCACCTGAAACTAAAGTTTATGCGGATGCTCAGGATACAGTGGATGATCAGGTTGACACTCAGTAGTCGCTTGTTGACCCTGCCTCTCAGGAAGACCACCCAAAGATCTCTCTCCATGCTTTAGCAGAGTCACTACCCCACAAACCATGCAGGTCAAGGGTTTCTTCAAGAAGCTCCCTCTTAGAATACTCATTGATTCTGGTAGCACTCATAACTTCATTGACCCTCAAATTGCCAAATAGGCTAATTGCTTTGTCCATCCTTGCTCCAGCTTTGAAGTCATGATTGCCAATGGGGGCTAATTACCTTGCAAAGGGAAGTGTCACAATGTATGTATCTCTATGGGAGATTATAACCTATGCTTTGACATGTTTGCCTAGCCCTTAGGTGGATGTGATGTGGTTTTGGGTGCCTAATGGTTACGCACACTTGAACCCATCTTATGGGATTTTGTTGAACTTTGGATGCAATTTTTAGACAATGGACGAAAACACACATTGAAGGGCTTACAACCAAGGTCTCTCAACATCATAAGTTCACATCGCATGGAAAGGCTTCTTAAGAAGAATTCACATGGTGTTATTGTTCAGCTCTATTCCATTCAGATGCAACCATCAGCGGTCTCCACTACTCCTTCAGATCTACAACAAATTTTGGATAGGTATGCATGTGTCTTTGTTGAACCAGTGGGATTGCCACCTTCACAACCAGAGGACCACCTATTCATCTCCTTCTTGGAAGCATTCCTCCCAACATCAGGCCCTACCGCTACCTATTTCACCAAAAGACAAAGATTGAGATGCTCATTTGAGACTTACTAAAGCAAGGTATTATTCACCCTAGTACCAGTTCCTTTTCTTCACCAGTCCTTCTTGTTAAAAAAAAGATGGGTCATGGAACCTCTGCATTGACTTCTGAGCACTTAATCACATCACAATCAAGGATAAGTTTCTGATTCCTATTGTGGATGAGCTTCTTGATGAGCTTTATGGTGCTCATTTTTTCTCCAGGTTGGATCTTCATTCTGGGTATCACCAAATTTGGGTTCATGAGGATGATATCCCTAAAATGGCTTTCTGCACACATGATGGCCACTATGAGCTTTTGGTCATGCCCTTTGGCCTCACTAATGCTCCTTCAACATTCTAGACATTGATGAATAAAATATTTCGGCCCTACCTGCGGAAATTCATTATGGTTTTCTTTGATGATATCCTAATCTATAGTAAAACATGGGTTGAGCATCTCCAACATCTGGATCTTGTACTGCAACTTCTCTCTAATCATCATCTCTGTGCAAAACAGTCTAAATGTGTTTTTGGCCAGGAGGAAGTGGAGTATCTTGGGCATATTGTTTTAGCCCAAGGGGTTCGAGTAGATCTTGTAAAAATAAATGCCATGAAAAATTGGCCGCATCCTCAGACACTCAAGAGCCTCTGTGGTTTTTTGGGGCTGACTGGCTACTATCACAAGTTTGTCAAGGATTATAGGAAGATTGCAGCTCCATTAATAGCTATGTTAAAAAAGGATGCTTTTATCTAGACACATGGTGCTGAGTGTGCATTTGAAAAATTGAAACAAGCTATGTGTACTACACCTATTCTACCTATGCCGAATTTTTCCAAGACCTTCACCATTGAGAGTGATGGGTGCGGCAATAGAATTGGTGTTGTTCTCCTTCAAGAGGAACATCCCATTGCGTTCACCAGCAAAGACTTTTCTGGCAATAATTTAGTACTCTCTACATATGAGAAGGAAATGATGGCTATTTTGCATGCAGTACAGAAGTGGCGGCCATACCTACTAGGGAATCATTTTTGCATCAAGACTGGTCACTAGAGTCTGAAATATTTCCTAGAACAACGGGTCTCCTCCCCAGCACAACATAAATGGGTCAGCAAACTCATGGGTTATGACTATGAGATCACTTACAAGAAGGGTAAGGACAATATTGTGGTGGTCGCGCACATTTGATGACTAATCTTCCCTTTCAACCATTTCTATGCCTGTTCCAAATTGGTTGGAATCTATCCAGCAGGGCTCTATCAATGACTCATCATTATCTCAAATCATTCAACAGTTGGCCACTAACCCCTCTATTGTACCGCATTACTCTTGGGATGGTGCTTCTCTGCAATACAAGGGTCTTCTAGTGCTTCCCTAGAGCACAAATCTACAACAGGTTGTTTTCTATGAACTCAATGCTTCTCCATCAACATGGCACTCTGGGTTCCTCAAAACTTATGAGCGAGCACGAAGTAACTTCTTTTGGAAGGGAATGAAAAGGGAAATTCAATAGATGGTGGCTGAATGTGATACCTGTCAATGCAACAAGGGTGAAACGACACTCCTTCCTGGATTGCTTGAACCCTTGCCCATCCGTACATGGATTTGGACAGATATTTCTCTAGATTTCATTGAGGGGCTCCCTAAATCTGGAGAAAAGACAATGATCTTGGTTGTGCTTGATCACCTCTCCAAATATAGTTATTTTTGTGCCCTCAGCAATCCCTATACAGCCTCCTCAGTCACACAAATTTTCATGGACTAGATCTTCTGTCTTCATGTCATCCCTTCTTCCATTGTCTCAGATCGTGATGCAACTTTTACTAGTCATTTTTGGATAGAACTATTTCAACACATTGGCACCAAACTAAAGATGAGTTCTGGGTATCACCCACAAATAGATGGTCAGACTGAAATTATCAACAAATGTTTGGAAACTTATCTTCATTGCTTCACCTCAGAACAACAACATTAGTGGGCAAAGTGGCTACCTCTCACTGAATGGTGGTACAATACCTCCTACCACACTGCATCTAAAATGACTCCATATGAAGCAGTCTATGGTTAGGCACCGCTAGTGCTCCTTCCATACACCCCCAACAATTCACCAGTTCAGGCAGTTGACACAGTTCTCTGAACCTGGGATTAGATTCTTCACATCCTGCAAGAAAATCTTCACATGGCAAGAAATCAAATGAAACAACAAGCTGATCAGCACCGTTCTGAGTGCACTTTTCAAGTATGTGATATGGTTTTTCTTCATCTACAACCATACAAGCAATCATCCCTGAAACTCAAAGGGTGTCATAAGCTAGCTCTGAAGTTCTATGGGCCATATAAGGTTCTTTAGAAGATTGGGTTGGTTGCTTATAAATTGGAGTTTCCTCCTTCCTGCATTCATCCAGTATTTCATGTCTCTTGTCTAAAGAAATTTCTTGGCACCAACATTAGAGTACAAACTATTTTACCAAAACTGGATAATGAAGGATCCATCCTTTTTGAGCCAGAGGCAATCCTCGACAGACACACCCGTCAGCTTCGATCCCAATCCATCACAAATGTCTTAGTTCAGTGGCACAGAATGCAACCAAAGGATGCTACATGGGAACTATTGGCAAGAGACACTATGTAGCTTCATGAGTGTTGTCATTGATGGCAACAAAGTCCATCCCACCCATCCGCAGGACATGATGTGCCTATACCGGAAGTCCGATTGAAGAGTGTTGTGGTTCGGTAAGCAAGAACAAAGCATGCAACAAGGTCCAACAATCAGGTCCGGATCTCTCAGAGGAAGTATCTCAGTAAAGTGTGGACTTGGGGAAGACAAGAAGAGTACCATGACTAATAGATTTCAGAGATTGAGCCTCCGGTGATGAAAGAGTGAGAAGATATGAACTCCTAAGTGTTGGGTTTCTGTTTGTCAGAGTAGACTGAGGAACAACTGACCGGCAGAGCATCAAACCTTTTTCTGGATGAGATTTTGATGGTGATCAAGTTTCTTGAGGTATCATTCATGATTGGCTGACATGATTGATGACTTTTATAAGCATCTCCTTGATACGCATCACTTGATAAGCAAGGATTCAGCCGACAGACCAGAGTTTTAGATAATATGGACTATTCCGGATGCTGACTAGAAAAGTGTTGAAATCATTGGTGCAGATATATATACAAGATAGATTTGGATGCAAAGGTGTGTGTGGTGAATTGTGTAAGTGCGAAAAAGAGTAGAGGATAGTGTGGAAATAAAGATAGAGGTCCGGTATGTGACAGAACAACAACACTAAGGCAGAGGAAGGATGAAGTACAGTAGATTAGTATATTGAGCTCAACCAGAACTGAACCTAAGCATATGTGGATGCTCCTCATCAGTTCAAGTATCTAGTTTTCTTCTATAAACTATTGTAGGTAGTGAGCCTCTTGTGAGCAGTGTGCTCGGGCAGTGAGCCCTAATTGGCAAGTGCCATTTTGTATTACCTTGTTCTTTTAACAGAGAATACAATCTTGGGTTAATCACCCCGTGGTTTTTCCCTTAACTGGGTTTTCCACATCAAAATCATTGTGTTATGTGTATTGAGTTTATTTCTGCTTTCATGGTTATGCATGCTTATTTAATTTGATGCTGCACTAAGTTGTTAAAGAAGAATAGAAAGTTAAAGTAATCAAGATAACTGATTCACCCCCCCTCTCAGTTATCAACAATTGGTATTAGAGCTAAGTTCCTCCAAATAGAGCCTAACAGCTTGAGGAAGATCTGGGAATTCAAATGGATGTGTATGGTATGAGGGAACAACTTCAGTCTGCCCTAGATGATCTTGAGCAATCTAACGCTGAAGTCAATGAATTGAAGGAAAGACTCAAACAGGCTGATGATTTCATAAATGAACTAAAAGGGAAACTGAGTATCTCTATGAAAAAGAGAAAGGATCTACTTCAGCAATTGGCAAGTCAAGGTGAAGCTATTGATACAAATGAATATCTAAAGGAGAAAACCAAGTTATGTGAAAAGTTATCAAAATAGGTCATTATGGTAAGACATGAAATGGAATCAGGAGTTATGAAATTCACCCAAGAAATTGAAGAGAAAAGAAAAATTGAAAATGATCTAAGACAATCTCTCAAGGAGAAATCAGAAGACTGTCACAAAATGGATAGAATAATCAGGCATCTAGAATCTGATCTTGAAGAAGCTAGAGATAATGAAGAACAACTTGAGAATCAGATTGACACTCTTAAAAGGGATCTTCAAACAGCAAATGAATACAAAAAGAAATTCAAGATAAGCTCTGCTCAACTTGAAGTTCTTCTTCAAAGCCAAAAGAAGGTGGATGACAAGCAAGGCTTGGGGTATGAAAAAGGTGAAAGCTCCGGATCCGGTCAGAAGAACTCCAAATCAGAAAATCCAAGAAACAGGCCTAGAAGACCTCTGGTAAGACAACCAAATGCTCAAAGATATCCTTCCTTCAATGGATAATGTCACAATTGCAATAACTTTGGTCATAAAGCAAATCAGTGCAAAAGAAGAATGAATTAGACTAATTCATCCTTCTCCAGATAGTGCTTTAATTGCAAAAGGTATGGTCACAAAACTCATGATTGCAAAAATATGCAAATGAACAACTCATTCAATCGTAGATGTTTTGCATGCAATAGAATGGGACATATGGCTAATCAGTGTAGATCAAGAGGATATCAGTCAAATATGCAAAGAAATGTTGTTTGCTACAATTGCAATAGATCCGGTCATATTGCCAAATTCTACAGAAGTAAGAATCATGACAAAAAGGGTCCAATGCATCATAATCAAAACCAAGACAAAGGAAAAGGAAAAGTGAATGTAGATGAAATTCAAAGGGAGATGAACAAGATATGGGTGAAGAGAAGTACAAAAAATGATGAGGATGGATCCATACCAGAATCTGGTGCTAATATTCCTTCCAAAAACTAAATAGATGAGCTCTAGCTCAGGGGGAGTAACAAAAGAAAAACATTTTTCCCCATCCAGTCAATAGGTGCCTAAAATTGGCACATGAAAGGTTGCAGATTAAAGGGTTCTTAGAGAAACATCTAAATAAGCCATGGTAAAGATATGGAAGATCCGCAAGAAGTTTTGAAAAGGTTATTCTTCCAAGATTGATCTGGTTCAATAGTCATCTGGTAAGAATAGGATTTTCACAGTTAGATCTAGTATGATTCAAAATTGAGGAATCTTGATTTGCGGATAGATCAAATGATTGAGGAAAGAAAGATATATTGTCAATAATCACCAAGAATAGCTCGAAGCGTATCTCAGTGATCCAGAAAAGATCTTTCTCAGAACAAGGAGAACAAGGCAACCAGAATGACTTGAGTTGCGCATTTATTGCAATGTGAAATTAGGGTTTTCTCAGAGATAAAAGGGTTCATTTGCTCTTCATTTGCACATTTGCATTAGTGAAATAGATAAGAAGAGCTCTGCAAACAAGTTTGTCTCATCTCTCTCAAGGATAAATCATAGAATTTAAATCAACTGGTGATCTCTTCGGCTCATTTTGTGAACCCCAAAAGCGTTAAAAGGTATTCTTCGCTCTTGAAATCTCTCTCTGAATCTTTAAAGATGACTACTTTGAATGTTGTGAAGATTATTGGCAAGCCACGCCCTAAATTTAAGAAACATGCCTACAAATGTCTTGAAGTGGATCCCTTAGGTGCATTTTTCAGCATTCCGCATGGGGTTTTGCATGTTGAAGACGTTAGGGCATACATTCATGTGAATATTGAGGAGTTTGGGGAATCTAAGTTGATGGATATATATCACAAGCAGCTAATTGATGAATCATTTGAACTAAAACCTCAGTACAAAGCCATTCGGGACAAGCATTTTGCATAGTACATTCATTTCCCCTATTTTACAGAAGATGAATGGGTCCAGTATGTTTTGAGCAGAATGCATGACAACTTCATGTGGTTGAACAAGCCATTTAAGATCACTAAGGATGCCATTAGGGCAGTAACCAGATTACACTCAACCGGTGGGATGCCTACTCTCAAATCTATCAAAAACCAAATTGTAAGTGAGGCTACTAGATCAAAATTTGATAAAAGAGAAATGACAATTGAGGATATCACAGATCTATTTGGTGTGGAGCATGATCAGTCTCCAAGTGGGCAATTGTTGGTAGGTGGCAACTGATAAGGAAAGTACTATACACCAGCCATGTATCCTCACTGGGGTTCGGGGGCAAACAATAGGCTAATAGTTCTTTATATATAGATAGTCAGAGTGCCATACATCTTGCAAAGAATTTTGCTTTGCATTCAAAGACCAAACACATACTGTTGAGGTATCACTTTATTCGGTCGGTGTTGGATAATGGACAATTAAGGCTGGAAAAGATACATACAGATGAAAATCCAGTGGATATGTTTACAAAGGTAGTGACAATGGAGAAGCTGAGCTCCTCTTTAGCTTCGGTTGGTCTTCTAGACTGAAAACAATAAAAATAGAACAGTAGAGTCCAGGGTGCTTATTTCCAATGGGAGCTACACACGCAGCAGTGTCATCCAAGATCAGTCTCCAAGTGGGAGATTGCTTGGTGTGGAGCATGATCAGTCTCCAAGTGGGAGATTGTTGGTAGGTAGCAACTGATCAGGAAAGTACTGTACACTAGCCATGTATCCTCACCAGGGTTTGGGGCTGGGCTGGGCCCCGAGTAGGGGTTCGGGGGCGGTAGCCCCTGAGAAATTTTTTTTAGGGCCGACATAAAAAATCCTATTTTTTGTGACTGACATAAGAAAACCCTATTTTTTGTAACTGACATAAAAAGGGCTTGATAAAAAGCAGCTAAGGGTTAGGGTTTTGTGATTGTATTGTAGCATTTGCAATGGTATTGAGTTGCAGGGATTGCTGGTTGTAATCAGTTTGATTTACTGGATAATAATATTGGACTCTCTGTTTGGTGGATGTAGCCCAAGTTTGGGTGAACCATGTTAAAACTTGTCTCTCGCTGTTATTAATTCTGTGTATTTCCATTTCTCTGTTTAATCTTTATTTGCATTTAATTGATATCTTCTACCGGCTAACCCCAACAAGATCCGGATATCAAGTTTGCATCAATGATAATTGGCTATAAGATATATCACTCCAGCAAGTAGAATTCAGTATCCGGAACTGCTGTATATACTGCTTATGAAATGTTAAGGAAGAATGTTGACTATGATCTCTGTGAGCTCCTTCTAAACCAACTTTTGGAAAATCTGCAGAAGATAAAGGACAAGAACTCCTTCAAATATGGTGGTTTGATACTCTGCCTATTCTTTTACTACATGAATGAGCTACCCAGATCCAATGGATGGGTATGGCAAAATAACAGACCGGTTGCAATTCAGATCAGAGATTACTTGCATGGGATTGGTGATGCCAAGGCACAAAACACGGCACTATGGGGCTACTTCAAAAACTTTCAATGCATCATGCAAGCTAGAGAAAGAATCCCCCAATCTCTAGTTGAGAAGTACAAAGATACAGTGTGCTTTATGGTAGAAACTGATCGGTGCCTAATGGAGGCTGTGGAGCCAAGGATAGTCTGGATCATGCCAATGGGGTATGAAGTAGATGAGAAAATTGTAGAGCTACATGTTCAACACATGCTTAGTCAACCTAAGGATCCTAAGGCAGAAAGGTTTGGAACCTTTGAAGAGTTGAGTGTAAAGATTCATGTGGAACTTAGACAACCGGAGATGAAGAGAAAAGTGAGAAAAGAAGTAGAAAATGTTGCCAAAAGGTATGGCATATCAAAAGAGGCACTTGATGCAAACAAAGAGAAGATGGAAAGGGTAGAGAAAGAAAAGGAAGAAGTAGAAAAGGAGAGTACTCCGGTAGAAGCCCCCTCCCGAACCAGATCCTCTAAGAGCTCTGTACCTGCCACTGCTAAGAGCTCAAAGGCATAAAAACTGGAAGCAAAATCATCCGATAAAGGAGAAAAGAGAACAAAGACAAAGGCTACAAGATCATACACAAGCCTCAAAGATGATGAAGAGACAAAATCTGATGAAGAGATCAAGAAGATGAAGAAGAAGAAGAAAGTATCCGAAGAATCCCCTACTGGTCTAGACAAGAAAGAAGAAAATACAGATAAATGTGTTGAGAAGCCTACTCTTAACGATATCATCAAGGCAATCACTGTGGATGGAAACCTGAAAACATTAACATAATTCTATGATGAATGTAGTGAAGTTGACTAGAAGATCCTGCAAGATGCCACAGTCAGGTATCTGAATATCTACAACAAAGCTTTCATTGAAATCATATCTCTAATTCCTAAAAGCCTTGAGAAGGAACTTGAAATGAGAAAGAATAATGCCAAAGCAAAGGATATGGAGATCTGGGAACAGATAGCCATTCAGCTCTATCCTTCCATCACTCCTAAGCAAAAGAATATGATCTTCAAAGATTGCAAGGATGAGTTCCGGAGCAAAGCTAGAATGAATCAGCTTATGCTTGGAGAAATTGACAAGGTGGCAAAAGAAATAGAAGACATCCTCTGAAATGCATACAAAAGATTCAATATTCCCATTATAGAGGACTTAGGTGATGATCCCTCGGCCATGGATGACAAAGAAGAATCTACTGAGACAGTGGCAAAAGAGGCAAAGGAGACAAGTGAAGAGAAAGCTAAAGACTTAGATTCCTCTGCTCTGGAAGAGGAAGTTCATGAAGAAGAAGACACTTCTCTTCCAGATCCTCCTGCATACTCTGGAATTGAAGGAGAAGAAAGAAAAGAAGAAAGCATCAGTCAAGAACAAGTAAAGGGAAGCGAAGAAGGTCAAACAAAGAAGACCACAGATGACAGTGCTAAGGCTACAGAAGGGGAGAAAACTTTATCTCCGGCAAGAGACACAAGAGAAGCAGTTAAAGATTTCTTGACCAAAGAGATGATGGAATTTGATGAATCAGAACTTCTTCAAGGACCATTCAATTTTGACTCTCTCTATGGTTCAAACCATGAAGCTAGCATCCTTTACTTTAGCAAAGGCAAAAGAAAAACTTCTGAAGTCTCACATGGAAGACTGCAAACTCTTAGAAACTGCATCTGGTGTATTCAAGAAGATCATGCCATCCTTCCAAAAGGATCCTTTAGCCTCCACATCCGGTAATCTAAAGTCTCTTGTAAATTTTGTTCATATACATTTTGATTCCTTAGAGAAGTCAGCAGAAGAAAAGGTCTAGAAGGAGTTTTTGGGAAAGAGATTCTCTGAAGGGCAGGGTCTAATAACAAATGATAGGAGAGTTATGGATATTGGGATAAAGAGCTTAGAAAATGCTCTTAAAGATAGCAGAGATATATATAAATTTTGTTTATCCTGGCCTAAAGTGACCAAGGATATTGAGAAGAAAGTAAAAGAGCAAGAGGATAAACTGACAAGTTTATCTCAAAGTTTTGATTCTCTCTCCTCTTCCATAGTAAATCAAGAGTGTCAGACTATTGCAGTAATAAATGAAATAAAGAAGCTTGAGAAGGAGAAGAAAAATAGAATAAATAGGTTAAGTGAACTTAGAGGTATCATTATCCCTAAGTTAGAGGCCATGCATGAGGCCCTAACTGATGCTCAGACAACTGCCCAGACCAGTGATCTGACAGATCTAAAAACGGTAGAAGCTTTTGCATTCCTATTGAGTGGTCACATCTCAATTTTGGACAAGATGAAGAAGAGTTGGGCGACAGAAGTGGTACAGTTGAAAACCACTTTTGCAGATATAAGTCAGTATATGTAAAGCAAAATTGTATATATGTTTTTGTGGTCGAGTATAGATTTTTTTTGGGGGGGGGGATTTTGGTGTACGGACCCTACCCTTTGCCATTGATGTCAAAGGGGGAGTGAGGAGCAGTGAAAAATGTGGAATCTAGCTAAGGGGGAGCTCCGGTAAAGTGTACAGTAGAATAGAGCATCAGCCAAGGGGGAGTATAGTGTAACACTTAGTCATTTTTCACTAAGTGTTGCCATCAATGCCAAAGGGGGAGATTGTTGGAAAGAGACACTGTGTGGCTTCATGAGTGTTTTCATTGATGGCAACAAAGTCCATCCCACCCATCCGCAGGACATGATGTGCCTATACCGGAAGTCAGATTGAAGAGTGTTGTGGTCCGGTAAGCAAGAACAGAGCATGCAGCAAGGTCTGACAATCAGGTCCGGATCTCTTAGAGAAGTATCTCAGTAAAGTATGGACTTGGGGAAGACAAGAAGAGTACCATGACTAATAGATTCCAGAGATTGAGCCTCCGGTGATGAAAGAGTGAGAAGATATGAACTCCTAAGTGTTGGGTTCCTATTTGACAGAGTAGACTGAGGAAGAACTGATCGGCAAAGCATCAGACCTTTTTTCAGATGAGATTTTGATGGTGATCAAATTTCTTGAGGTATCATTCATGATTGGCCGACATGATTGATGACTTCTATAAGCATCTCCTTGATACGCATCACTTGATAAGCAAGGATTCAGCTGATAGACCAAAGTTTTAGATAATATGGACTATTCCGGATGTCGACTAGAAAGGTGTTGAAATCATTGGTGCGGATATATATACAAGATGGATTTGGATACGAAGGTGTGTGTGGTGAATTGTGTAAGTGCGAAAAAGAGTAGAGGATAGTGTGGAAATAAAGATAGAGGTCTGATATATGACAGAACAACAACACTAAGGCAGAGGAAGGATGAAGTGCAGTAGATCAGTATATTGAGCTCAACCAGAACTGAACCTAAGCATATGTGGATGCTCCTCATCAGTTCAAGTATCTAGTTTTCTTCTATAAACTATTGTAGGCAATGAGCCTCTTGTGAGCAGTGTGCTTGGGCAATGAGCCCTAATTGGCAAGTGTCATTTTGTATTACCTTATTCTTTTAACAGAGAATATAATCTTGGGTTAATCACTCCGTAGTTTTTCCCTTAACTGGGTTTTCCACATCAAAATCATTATGTTATGTGTAGTGAGTTTATTTATGCTTTCATGGTTATGCATGCTTATTTAATTTGATGTTGCACTAAGTTGTTAAAGAAGAATAGAAAGTTAAAGTAATCAAGATAACTAATTCATCCCCCCTCTCAGTTATCAACAATTGGTATTAGAGCTAAGTTCCTCCAAATAGAGCCTAACAGCTTGAGGAAGATCTGGGAATTCAAATGGATGTGTATGGTATGAGGGAACAACTTCAGTCTGCCCTAGATGATCTTGAGCAATCTAACTCTGAAGTCAATGAATTGAAGGAAAGACTCAAATAGGCTGATGATTTCATAAATGAACTAAAAGGGAAACTAAGTATCTCTATGAAAAAAAGAAAGGATCTACTTCAGTAATTGGCAAGTCAAGGTGAAGCTATTGATACAAATTAAGATCTGAAGGAGAAAACCAAGTTATGTGAAAAGTTATCAAAAGAGGTCATTATGGTAAGACATGAAATGGAATCAGGAGTTATGAAATTCACCCAAGAAATTGAAGATAAAAGAAAAACTAAAGATGATCTAAGACAATCTCTCAAGGAGAAATTAGAAGAATGCCATAAAATGGATAGAATAATTAGGCATCTAGAATCTGATCTTGAAGAAACTAGAGATAATGAAGAACAACTTGAGAATCAGATTGACACTCTTAAAAGGGATCTTCAAACAACAAATGAATACAAAGAGAAATTCAAGATAAGCTCTGCTCAACTTGAAGTTTTTCTTCAAAGCCAAAAGAGGGTGGATGACAAGCAAGGCTTGGGGTATGAAAAAGGTAACAGCTCTAGATCCGGTCAGAAGAACTCCAGATCAGAAAATCCAAGAAACATGCCTTGAAGACCACCCGTAAGGCAACCAAATGCTCAAAGATATTTTTCCTTCAATGGATACTGCCACAATTGCAATAACTTTGGTCATAAAGCAAATCAGTGTAGAAGAAGAATGAATTAGACTAATTCATCCTTCTCTGGACAGTACTTTAATTGCAAAGGTATGGTCACAAAACTCATGAATGCAAAAATATGCAAATGAACAACTCATTCAATGGTAGATGTTTTGCATGCAATAGAATGGGACATATGGCTAATCAGTGTAGATCAAGAGGATATCAGTCAAATATGCAAATAAATGTTGTTTGCTACAATTGCAATAGATCCGGTCATATTACCAAATTCTGCAGAGGTAAGAATCAGGACAAAAAGGGTTCGATGCATCATAATCAAAACCAAGACAAAGGAAAAAGAAAAGTGAATACAGATGAAATTCAAAGGGAGATGAACAAGATATGGGTGAAGAGAAGTACAGAAAATGATGGGGATGGATCCGCACTAGAATCTGGTGTTGATATTCCTTCCGAAAACTAAATAGATGAGCTCTGGCTCAGGGGGAGTAACAAAAGAAAAACATTTTCCCCCAGCCAGTCAATAGGTGCCTAAAATTGGCACATGAAAGGTTGCTGATTAAAGGGTTCTTAGAGAAACATCTAAATAACCCATGGTAAAGATATGGAAGATCTGCAAGAAGTTTTGAAAAGGTTATTCTTCCAAGATTGATCCGGTTCAATAGTCATCCGGTAAGAACGGGATTTTCACAGTTAGATCCGGTATGATTCAAAATTGAGGAATCTTGATTTGCGGATAGATCAAATGATTGAGGAAAGAAAGATATATTGTCAATAATCACCAAGAAATAGCTCGAAGCGTATCTTAGTAATCCAGAAAAGATCTTTCTCAGAACAAGGAGAACAAGGCAACTGGAATGACTTGAGTTGCACATTTATTGCAATGTGAAATTAGGGTTTTCTCAGAGATAAAAGGGTTCATTTGCTCTTCATTTGCACATTTGCATTAGTGAAATAGATAAGAAGAGCTCTGCAAACAAGTTTGCCTCATCTCTCTGAAGGATAAATCATAGAATTTAAATCAGCTGGTGATCTCTTCGGCTCATTGTGTGAACCCCAAAAGCGTTAAAAGGTATTCTCTACTCTTGAAATCTCTCTCTGAATCTTTAAAGATGACTACTCTGAATGTTGTGAAGATTATTGATAGGCCACACCCTAAATTTAAGAAACGTCCCTACAAATCTCTTGAAGTGGATCCCTTAGGCGTATTTTCCAGCATTCCGCATGGGGTTTTGTATGTTGAAGATGTTAGGGCATACATTCATGCAAATATTGAGGAGTTCAGGGAATCTAAGTTGATGGATGTATATCACAAGCAGCTAATTGATGAATCATTTGAACTAAAACCTCAGTACAAAGCCATCCGGGACAAGCATTTTGCACAGTACATTCATTTCCCCTATTTTACGGAAGATGAATGGGTCTAGTATGTTCTGAGCAAAATGCATGACAACTTCATGTGGTTGAACAATCTGTTTAAGATCACTAAGGATGCCATTAGGGCAGTAACCGGATTACACTCAACCGGTGGGATGCCTACTCTCAAATCTGTCAAAAACCAAATTGTAAGTGAGGCTACTGGATCAAAATTTGATAAAAGATCAGTATATTGAGCTCAACCAGAACTGAACCTAAGCATATGTGGATGCTCCTAATCAGTTCAAGTATCTAGTTTTCTTCTATAAACTATTGTAGGTAGTGAGCCTCTTGTGAGTAGTGTGCTCAGGCAGTGAGCCCTAATTGGCAAGTGCCATTTTGTATTACCTTATTCTTTTAACAGAGAATACAATCTTGGGTTAATCACCCCGTGGTTTTTCCCTTAATAGGGTTTTTCATTTTGTTATGTGTATTGAGTTTATTTCTGCTTTCATGGTTATGCATGCTTATTTAATTTGATGCTGCACTAAGTTGTTAAAGAAGAACATAAAGTTAAAGTAATCAAGATAACTGATTCACCCCCCCTCTCAGTTATCAACATGAACCAGTCCTTCAGATTCAGCAACAATTTCCACATCTTAAGCTTTGAGGACAAAGCTTTTTTTAAGAGGGAGGAGATGTTAGGAACCCGTGTTTAACCCTTCTCTTTACTTTGTTAGTATATTACATTTGGACGCATATGCTTTGTAAGTTGTCCTGTGAGCATATTGTATTATCCCACATTCATGGGAAGTAATAGTTGTTTAGATTAGACTTAGTATATAAGTATGTGTTGAGGCCAACGAAGACATCCACGAATTTATTGTATTGAGCTTGCTCAAAGGAGGTTGCCCCCTCGAAGTGGCCTACAATCAATAAATTCCTTCTGTGTTTATGCTATTTCTATTATTTCGTGCATTTTTCATTATATTGTTGCAGGAGGTTCCTCTCAAAGTTAAACACATTGCAATGATTACATTGATGATTGAACATTACCAATAGAAAAGTTGAATCTTTATTATATTTATTCAAAATTTCATAACAATGATTCATGATTACAATGTTTAAAAACAAAATACAAATGAGTCAATGACTAATGGCTTGATGCCTTTAATAATCCCCAAAGTTCTCACTAAACTCCTCATCACTAGAATTGCTAGACTACACAAGCTCAAGCTCCTCCAAACCAATACCGACCAACCCTGTTTGTGTAGCATCATCATCAACCTGTGCTGGCTCCTCTAGCTCTACATCCCATTGGACTGTTGGAGTCTCCTTGTACATAAGTGTGTTGTAGTCAATGAGACGTAAGGCACTATGTATAGCCACAAGCTTCTCTACCTTCTAGACGTAAGCATGTTCCTCTTAACATAGTGGATGAAACTAGAAGTAGACCAATTCCTCTCAGCAATTGAAGAACTAGAAACTTGGGACAACAAAAGAATGACTAGAGTGTAGTCAAAGAAGTAGGCCCATGTATAGTCCACCACAAAATTGGGTCCTCCTATGCCACAGTCTCCCTATCTATCTTGGCCTCCTCTGAGTATCTCCTAACAGTGGCAAATTTTTTCCACTCAGTACGAATGATGCTGCCATCTATAGAATCATACATCTTCTGAATGGCCTTCATGAACCATGCCTTCACCTCAACATCCTGTATAGGTGTAACTCTGCCAAGCCTTTACACGTACCACTTTGGGTTTAGTGCATAGGCAACCATGTGCAAGGGAGTGTTGAGCTTCTCGCATCTATGATGAATGATTGGTTGGATATGTTCAAGGTAGAATTGCAATGTGGGGTCTTTCTATTGTACAACAACCTTCATTTGGTCAAGCATAGTATCAATGCACTCATACACCTCTCCAAGGGTAGGTGAATTAGCATCTCCATATCTAATCAGTCCAAAGACTGAAATAATGATGGAGACAATATATTTTGCATCAGCCCAAAAAACATCACTCTTTACCCTCTTCCCCTACTTTGTCTTAAACTCACGCCACCAGTTCCATTTTGCTGTCATAACCATTAGTTGCAATGCCTCTTGCAACCCAAGCATACTCTCTAAGAGAATGACACATATCTAGTCTCTACAGGTTTCAAGAATTCCTTCTTGGAGGTGGTCTTGAAGAGTACATGTGAAGTGTGGTGGTTGTAGATAAAGATCTGCACATCTCTAACATCACTAACAACTGCTTTGATATTTTAAAAATGACTTTTTGAAGGCACTGCTATAGGGGACGCTTGCACATTTGCTTTTAGGGTCGAGGGACACCTGGGCATCTCTTGGACATCTCGGGGACGTCCCAAAGTTCCCTAGAAGTCCTCATTTTGGGGGGACATCCTAGAAAAGTCCCTTCTCAGAGAGAGACATCCCAAAGATGTCATGGAGATGTGGTGGAGGTGGTGGCGGTGTGGCAGGGGGACGTCTCCTTGGCATCCCCATGTCCCGGGGACATCCCCGTCTTGGAAACTTTGATTTTTGTGGGGGGACACATCCCCATGGAACACTGGTTGTGATGATTGTAATTGTTTCAATATTTTAAAAAAACTTGAATTGCTACTTCCAATTGATTTTTTTCATCTTGAGGTTTTCAGGATTAATTTGTCTCTATGGTGTGATTGATTTCTTTTGAGACTTTCTAAACTACCATTCCACTTTAAATTCACACTCATATAAAAATTCTCTTATCATTTAAATAAAAATTCAAATAATATATTTAAATTTTTTTGACTATTAATTTACACAAGAATAATATTATAATTAATAACAAATCAAATTAATTAAAAAATAAATAAATATCAAATACTATTAATATACTCTTCTACTAGTTGACTCCAACAAATTTTGTATATCATCTTTTATAAAAAATCTCCTTAGTAAGAAATTTATCCCAATCCTTATTTAGGCGTTAAATTTCTTTTCTTGCACCAAACCTGTGCATGCTACTAAAAACAAGATGTTTTGATGACATTAAAGTTGATATTAGCTTAAAGAATTGGTAACAATAAAAGTACAAAAATAATTGCTATAATTTTTTTGTCTGGTATAAATTTATTTATTTATTTTAATTTAGAAGAACTTGGCATATATTCATGTCTATAGTGAAACAGATGGTATGTAAACCGTTCTACCAAGTTTCTGGTATAAACTTACAAGGAGCTGCATGCAAACATTGAGAGCAAGTAAAATTGCATTATTATTTTAAGGCCTAAGTGTATGGACTGTGACTGACCCAATGAGCCGCTGTTTTATTTTTTTAAGCTGCACCCACCAAGCATTTATCCCAAGTATGGTATTAGCCTGGCATTAGAAGAGATTTCCTTTGCTTGGATTTATGATATTTTTTTTCATTTTCCTTTTTTCACAAGTTTCAGTTAGTAGTGTTTTAATAAGCTTGTTGCTACAACATAGTAGCAAGTTTATTTGTTAATGCATTTAATTGAGGGTCCATACGTGCTGAGTTCAAATATTGCAAAAGGTGTTTTTTTGGGCAAATAACTAGAAAGTTTCAAAGCTGTTTTAAGTCATTACATATCCACTGAAAGTTGTGATATAAAATTTTGGACCATATTATTGTAAGCATCTTCTAACGGTATTAAAAGGGTTTTTACTTTTAAGGGTTTTAATCTTTTGTAAATGGATGTTTTAATTAGTATGGTTGTATTACATTTATGAAATGATCGTGTTGCTGGAGACTTTTATTTGCATGTGGGTGACAAAACTTAGGGGTTATAATGGAGGTTGGTGAATCTACTAAGAGAATAGAGGAACATTCCCATCTTCAATTATATTTCAGCTCTTACATAGTTAAATTTTGGCTCAAAGATTGTGTAAATCAATTGAGAGGCTCCATATCTTTTTATTGTTTTCCTTTTGGATTAGGGGGTTTGGCGGGGATGAAGGATGTGGTTTTGCTTAATCATATATTTGCAAATAAATCATATATTCTTTGATGAGGAATATGAAGAGGAATATGATGTTTAAAAGAAATCGTATATTTATATTTGTGAATAGATTTGTGGGTCCCTATTCACAAGGTATTATTGTGAGGCCCTATAAAAATCTTGTCTTGTAAATAGTAGAGTATCCCTATTTGCAATTATATTTGTAGATATGTGACAATATGTGTGTCCCTATCCAAGTTTGTTGTAAGATCGTTGTTAATGTGTGTCCATGTTTCGAACTTTGATGTTGAATAGTGTGTGTTTCTACAATCTTTATTGTAAGTCATTGGTTATAGTGTGTGTCCTAGTCTATAAACCTTTAAGTACATGGTAAACTATTGAATATGTCCTAGTTCAATAGGTAGTAATTTGGACTACTATGTTTGTCCCGTCTAATTATTAATACCCCTACCCTAAGCTAAAACATGATGTAATAATAAGTATGCTAAAAATTATGACATTGTTTATAAATTATTAATTTCACTATCCCATATAGGATAGGTAGTTAAATCGTTTAAATATAGGATAGATAGTTAAATTGTTTAAGAGAGTTGATTGAATGATCACCCAATTTTGTCGACTCTTACTCATTTATTTCCTACCATGAATGGACTTGGTACAAGTTTCACTTAATTATTTCTATGTAGTGGCATTTAAAAACATCAATTCACATCTTACAATCATCTAGTAATCATTTGATTTCTAAGAACATACAAGGAGCATTTATGGTAGAAACACTTCAATTGGAGCACTAAAAATAATCTATCATTATTAGAATTCACATCCTAGGACATTTGTATGCTTGCCAAGATTGTAAATCCAACCGTTCTAGGAGGTTGACCTAAGAGAACTTGACCCTAGTGATTTGGCAACCTTCCCAAGTTTTTTTTAAATATTGCTAGTCCTTAACACTTAGTGAGGAGTATACTTTAAGGTTAATTGAAGAACATAGGTACATGATTCACCGGATTAGATTCATGGGCCACATGATAGATCCATGCTTGTAGAAGTGACCTAGATCCACACATTTGACCTAGGTATAATCACAACCCTGTGTAAAACTTGAGACATAGGGCATATCTAGATTACTTGTTTTTTTGTACCTAAGCATCATAATCTACACAACATCATATTTATCTATCCATATTGGTTCTAGAGCTAAGTAGTCTCTTATTTCATAATTAATTTCTTAAATTAGCATTTCAATTCTTTTGATTTATTTTTCCAGCTATCACAATAATTAATATAGGTTAATTTATGTTGAGTTGTGTGCATATGATTTGATTAGCCTAGACTAAGCTTAAGGGAAAGTATATTTTTCCTTTATATTTTGGTAAACTTGTCCTATTTTACACCACCCTAGGGTTTTGCTTTAGGGTTTATACCTTCATTATTTTAGGGTTTTTAGATCTATACTTTATGATTGTATTTTTATTTTTAGATCTTATTAGGGTTTATGTTCCTATTTATTGCTACATCTTTCTTTCTAGGGTTTATGCTTTATTGTGTTACATTTCTTTTGCTCACCCTTCCCACCCTTGGGTGCCTCATTAGGGCTTCATTTTTAGATCTAATATATTACTAATTATTATAATTTGTTAAATATGTAAATGTTTTACATTGTCTCATCATGAATGTCTTCACCCCATTCTTATCAAGCTTGCTTCTTATGTCACTACACTTTATGATGATACATATTTTATGGCTTATGACAGTGACTTAGCTACTATTTCATCCCTATATGCACTTGATAAAATTATGGATCTTAGCTCATGTGATGTTGTACGTAGTGATCATGATAGATTTTCTTTTACATCACTAGATTCTCCTATATGTGCCTCTCTTGATTCTTCTTTCCTTGACAAGCCAGGATTCACCTTCACTTACATATGATGATAATACACCCTCTCATGTGCTTGGTGGTGTAGTTATTCATTTGGGATTGCCTATCTATGATGAATAAATTATTGATGAGATTTATGAGGATTGTACTTATACTATTGCTGGTGATATGCATATGCATGATACACCTTATTCACCCCCACATGCAATTCCTACTCCTTCTTCTATATCCTTTTTCTCATTGTCTATTGATGATATATTTAGTAATGAACAATATTAATAGTTATTTGTCTTTTATTGATGTGGATAATGACTCTTTGTTTCATGATGATTTTTAATGATACACATTCTTTTAACACACTTATGATAGAGTCATTTAGTGGCAATGAATATGCAAAATTACATGTTAGATCTTTCCTATTTTCACATTATGCTTCTATATATGATGATAGTACTTTGATGCATGCATTTGGTGATACCTTAGTTGATATTGGTAAATAGTGGTTTGGTTAATGTCCACCAACATCAAAGAAAGCATATGAGTGCACATCTCTTCCATTTGAGTCTACAATATACTAGCCACTAGCCAACACAATTGCTTCATAAAGCCAAAAATTTGCTCCCATTAATCTTCACATCAAGGAACCCTGAAATGAGATTCCCACATCAAGCATCCTTGAAACAAGATTCCTAGTGCTCGCTTAGTGATAATCATCCTGAACAAACACCTTTGATATCCTAATGGAAAATAATATGATTGGATAGACCGATATGTACATCATTGGTATTATGTTACACTAGTCATAAATCACTAGTCTTATGTTACCCATATTATGATTGTTTTTAACCTTGATCCATAGAAACTGTGATATGTACTAAACTACTCATTGGAAGTAATTTCCAGCAACTAATTAGTGTTGGTAATCAATTAGAGATAGCCTCAACCTATTGATAGGAGATATCCCCCACTTATTCTAAGGGTGTGCTCTTATGGCTAGTCGAGGGAGACATATCTTGCACCACTTCGGTCATGGCTACATTAGGTTGGTTGACCCTCAGAGATAATAAATGTTGTTATACTAGGTCAAGAGGGAAGGGCCTAGCTCCAAGGAATTATAGTAGATCCCCTACAATCTATCAGGCTTGATTAATCAAGTTTCTTCTCTACTACTCTATACTCTCAGTAGGTGAACTATAGTTGGGAGAATCTTGAGAGATAGGGTTCTATAGTCTTTTGCCCTATCTCTACTATTTGGTTATGATGGAGATTAATTGTCATTGATGTCAAAAAGGTGACAAGTGTGTAGAGACATAAAAGATTTGCAGAGGATGTTATCAGAATGTTTCATGTCATGATTAAGGAGTTTGTGTATTGTTTGGTCCTCATATGCTTCAAGATTTTTGCATTGGTGTCTCAAGAGATGAAGAAAAAGAATCAGGATCTTCTTTCAAGTCATAATGCAGTTTATCCACTTCATGGACTAGGATATTGTATGCAGAAAGATGTATGTCATGTGGTGCAGTGTCTTCATAAGGAGTGTGATGTTAAAGATGCAATTGTGCTTTGGATGTCTATAGTGTGTGATGACAGGAGGAATGAGGTGAGGACTTGGTTGATCAGTTGATGATCACATCACATCAAGAAGATAGTTGTTCATATTTTGATAATCTTTATTCAGGAGTTTCATGTTGTAGACCACAATGTTGATACTTCTTGGTATGGTGTTGAAATGGTATAATGTTGAGAGGATGCCTTCAATATGCCTTCATCATAATTGTAGAGATCAGTGGTACTGATGCTTCATGACACATTCATTGTGTAGCAGGAGTTCAAAAGTCAATTCCCTTGAGCTCTCTTTAGGATTTTGTTATGCTAAGTCTTGGATATAAGGTGGTCATTAATTCTTAAGAGATTATATACATATATTGTGCTCATAAAGGATGACAGGTTATATTTCTTCTATATGATAGCAGGTTGGCAGATGGCAGTATAGTGTTGGCAGATGGCAGAGATCTACACTCTGTAATGAAGTATTTTGAATTTCTTAAATCTTAATACATTCCTAAAGACCTAGTTCATTCTATTCTCTACCTGTCTCAAAGAAAGCACTTTTGATATAAAATGAAGTTGACCTGTTATTGCAGGTCATGTCACTTAAAAGTGACTTGTTGAAGGGTTATTAAGACTTATGGGGACCGGCCCCATCAAAACCTTTACCTTCGACCCCATCAAACCCTTTACCTTCAACAACAGTCTTCACATGTATGCCCGAGCACCAAAAAGCCAAATCAAAGGCTATGTTTAAAAGTTGCGAAGGGCACTCAAACTATGATCGAGGGTTTAGATTTAAACATTAACATTCTCCCATTTGCTTGCACATTGACATGTCCACAAATGTCTTCAATGTGTAAACTGTAGTGATTTATCTTTTTCAAAGACTATTTTTAGATAGTCTCTAAAGAAAGTTTTTTTGTGGCTACGTTTTAGGAGATTTGATTCTATTTTTATGGTTCTCCTCTCATGGAAGAAAATAATAAAGAAGAAGCTTTTTAAAGAGGGCAAGTTTCTTTTTTAGATATATTATTCTTTTTAAATGTAATGTATAAGGGATTTTTTTTATGAAGAGGAATGGATTCGAATGGTTGTGAAAATATTTTTTGAAGGCATCAAATAAAGAATATTTTTTGAAAAGAAGAATATAATCTTATTTTTGTAGGAGAATGATTTGTTTATGCAGAGAAGATAAAAAGATGAAGAGATTGAAGAATGAGAGAAGGAAAATGGAAGTAATAGAAGACTTTTTATTCTTTTATAGGTGATGATGAAAATGAAAAAGAGGAGATTTAAAAAATGGATCTGAAGATTATTAAAGAGTCTTTTATTCTTTTAACAGGATATATTTTTCCTAAAGATTATTTTTTGATTAGAGATCATTGAAGATTTATTTTTGTAGGTGAAAATGTACAGAGAATAGGAAGATGAAAGATTCTTAATAACATTGTGAATGAGATTTTTTTCAGGTGCTTCATGTGGATGAAAATTATAATGCAGAGAATTGAAGAAATATTTTTGTGAGAATTTTGTTGGGGTCTAGGACAACACTGAGAGGGGGGGTGAATCAGTTTTGTGAAAACTTTTAACTTTTTGCAACTTTTAATTTACAAGACAAAGGGAATAAAGGAGACATCAATAATCTATCAAATTCATATGCACAAGTATGATGATGAAAAGAGAGAAACACAAACTTATGTGTAAATCATCCAAAACACACATATAAAGGCAAATCATGACACATGGATTACTGGAGTGGAAAACCCTCATGGGGTAGAAAAACCACTCAAAATTGCCTCACTGTCTTATTCAAAACCTCACTGGTTACAACAAGGTCTCATTGACCATTCAAGCCTCACTGGCTACAAAGAGGTCTCACTGACCAACAAAGCCTCATTGGCACATAAAGCCTCACTGGAAAATGCAATCACCATCATCAAAGCAATACAAGTAATACAGAGGGATTCTCTATTTCAATACAAGCCCCTGAATTTGCATATCTCTGTTCAATCACACTCAATTTGAATATCAGTCTCACTTCACCTGATGCACAATCAACTGCATATTGTCTTCATGGTTGAATCTGTAAATTTGTTGCTACAAAGAGGTCTTCATTACTATACATTGGTCCTCACACCAACTCTTACATCCATCAATGCACTTGTAAAACCATTATATACAAATTCTGAATGTCTTTTCATATTCCTGTAGTACCATTCTTTCACAGAGCACCTATAATAAAATTATAAACAAAAAAAACTCTTGGAATTCCATTCCTCTGCATATCTTCAATCTGAAAACAAATTGTTCCCATAAAATAACTTCTTCAATAAAATCTTCAATCTACCTCATGTCTATTTCTCTCCTCAGGACCATTGATCAATAATCTTCTTCATAAAAATAACTCTTCAATGTTTTTTCAATCTCTTTATCTTCTCCAATAAAAGACCATAAATGATAAAATCTTCAATTGAATCATTTTCTCTTTCTCATAAAAAAATTTATCTTTATCTGCAACAAAAATAACTCTTGACATTCTTCTCCACTTGCAAATTGTTATATATAAAAAATATTTCATTTCCTCTGTGCATATTTACTTCAAAAACCCTTTCAATTTCTCCTCTGCAAATATCTTCAATCTGTCCATGAAAATATACTTTAAAAAAAACCATTCATCTTCTCCAATCAACTTCCTCATAAAAAAATCCATCTATAAAAAATCTCTTTAATGAATAGCTCCATCTGCAAAAAAAATAAAAGAATTCTCCAAAAAAAATCTTTTAAACTTCTCATAAGAAAAAATTATCTCTTCTTTACAAAAACTTCCTTTTTAAAAACTTCTTCTTTTTGATTGAGGAAAATCCTTTATAGAAGTTTTAAAATTAGAAAATAAATCTCCCAAAAAACAAGGCTTTTAAAATTGACAAAATCTTCCTTTTAATCTTATAAAAATATGAGCATTTAAAAACACTAAAAATTTCCTCTTTTTGGAAGGCTAAAAATAGCCTATAAAAACTCATCCTTAGCCATATTGAAAAAAACAATGTATAGCACGTTAATCTTTATGCATTTAAGAGGATAATTCGTAGTTCAAATGTGGGCCATAGAGAGAAGTTTGGAGTTCATGCTCATATATGTGGTGACTTGCTTGGAGAGGTAAAGGGGCCGGTCACAAATGTAATAATCCCCTTTAGCAGGTAACCCATGACCTATACTAGTAGGTCAACACACTTTTAAAATAAAAGTGCATAAATATGATTTAGATGTTTAATAATAATTTTTGAGGACTTCAACAAAACTTTTAACAACTCCTCCTTGAAATATATTTGACCTTAGAAAAATGATAACTTAAGATCACATTGAAAATGCCTCTGACATGATCTGCAAGAAGACACCAACACCTCTATAAATAAACATAAAATCTGCTGAATTTTAATCTCTAACATCAATGACAAATATTGTCATTAGCTTGATATGATCAATCTACAACAACAAGATCTTATTATCAAAGCTAAATATGATGATCAATAATCTAACTCATATTAATTCAAATCATATCACATTAACCTTTTGAGATCACCATACCAAATGCCAACTTGAGAGGTGTCTTGTATGAGTGATAACTGCAACAACTTATCCTGACAACTCTTCCTATCATTATATATGAAGATGAATGTATCCTTTATAAATCTTTGTGAAAACAAGACAATGAAGTAACATCAAAGAAGCACTATTCAATACTGCCGTTGAAAAACCCAAGTGTATCAACATCAACAAGAACACACTGAGCATCAATACACTTCATAACAACATGAATGAGTAACACCAAGTCCTGATAATCACCATGAATGGATAACAAGCATTATGGAGCACCTGAATGACAAGCATAACAACTATCTTTGCATCAACAACTCAACACCTTTTTGACATCAATAACAATCAATCTCCATCAAATTTGTGCAGAGAAAAATATGGAAGATCAAGAGTTTTCATTGAGAAGTAATATATATATGTAGGTTGTGAAAATGTGTTGGTGTGTGAATCAAAATGCAGTGGTGAAGACATTTTTTGTGAAGATATTTTTGAAGAGAAAATACAGATGAATCAGATGATTTTTGTATGTGATGTATGAGATTATGTTTTTGCACACAGATTGAAAACATTTTGCAACAAACTTACAGACTGAACCATGTCAAGGTTGAAGACAATATGCATTAGGTGAATTGATTGTATAGAGGTAAAATCAGGTGAATTGATTGTACAGAGATAATGAGACTAATATGCAGATTGGATTGAGGATGATTGCAAAGAGATATGCAAATTCAAGGGTTTGTATTGAAATAGAGAAACCCTCTGTATTTTTGTATTGTTTTGATTGTATTTGCCAGTGAGGCTTTATGTGCCAGTGAGGCTTGTATGGTCAGTGAGACCTTCTTGTAGCCAGTGAGGCTGATATGGTCAGTGAGACCTGTTTGTAACCAGTGAGGCTCTTGATTAAGCTAGTGAAGCATTTCAGAGTGGTTTTTCTTCCCCTAGAGGGTTTTCCACTCATCAAAACCTGTGTCATGTCTTTTTCTTGTAGTTGATTATGTTGCACCTATTTGAACATCTTTATCTAAGTTTTGCATATCATGATGACTGCTCTTTAGTGAACTCCTTTGTACAAAATTTTTTAATCTAGTTTTGAAATGTTAAAAATTATACAACATTGATTCACCCCCCCCTCTTAGTGTTGTATTGTACTCCAATAGGTTAATCCTATTTCTATTCTAAGTTTAGTTCCACAATGGGGGTGAACTATAAGATCATTATTATTATACATCTTTCCATGATTTATCATGTGCTTTAGATTACTTCACTATTGGCCCTAGACCATGTTTTACTCATGATTATTATTCTTTCCCTTCTAGTGGCCCTTCTTTAGTTGATCCCATTGATTTTTGCATGATCATTATGACATCGCCTTTAATATAGACCCTCCTTTGGGTCAATTCATGCTTTCACATGACATATGTTTGAGCACTTTTGAAGTACCTCCTATATCCCATCATGCACATTATTTAAACATTCCTAAGGATAAAGAACAAAATGAGGGTAATGTGCCATTAGTTGAGGATACATCCTTCCTAATCCATAAACTATGGAGGATATTCCTCATGTGTAGTCACTAATCTTATAAAAAATTGAGATAGAATTTGAGAATAATAAATGACCAAAATCCTTTAATTAGAATGACATGTATCATGAAATTAGAAAATTGAGACAACACCACAAAAAAGAGACAAAAATGATGGTGTGATTATTTAACTGCATCTTATTATATTAAGTTTACTTATGTAATTTCTTTTTTATTACTTAGGATAGGATAATGAGTTGCACATTCTCCTTCTTTCATGGGATTCTGCATTTTTTTCTTATCTTCATAGATTTGGAAACTTAGATAAGAAATCCCTTATTTTTTGGTTTCAGCCTTATCCTCATCCTTATTAGATTTGAAAACTATAAAACTATATATTGTAGCTCTTTCCGTAATACATATCGATTGAATGAAGCTTTTGTGAGCTTTTGCATCTTCTCTCTTATGAAATTAATTTGCATATTCTATGATAATTTAATTATCATATGTATTTAATAGTTTCATAAATTATATCACTTACACTAGTTTCTAGGTTAATATTTGTTTTACATATTCTAACATGGTATCGGAGTATTTGTGTTAGGATAGGATTTTTAGTTTCTAGTTTTGAGAGATTCAAAGGTGCTTTTTATCTTGCATGTATATTTCTCTCATACCTAGTATGCTCTTTTCTTGCATCCCTAGATGATTTGGAGAATCAGAACAATTTGATTAGAAAAATATCACCTTTAACCTGTTTACACATTTTTAAAAAAAATTAGATGATTGTAGATTTTTGGTAATGTTGACAGCATTTTCAATTGTTTCATAGTGTCTGAAAGGCTCAAGAAAGTCAAGTTTGGCTTTCATTTCATCAAAATTGAAGATTAGAAACTTAGCTTGAAAATGAGGGTTTTGTTCATGTTAGGTGAACAACTTTCATTTGGGGGCATTTTCATGCCAATTAGACCTTATCATTGCATCCAGAAGGCCACAAAACCCCCATTTTGATATAAAGTTTGCCTTAGTTTGGTGTCACGTTGGGAGAATATGTGGCAATTTTTTTCCCTTGGTCGTATGATGGGCCATACAATTTGTATGATGTACAAATTGAAAAAAATTTAAAAAATAATTTTTTTTTCATAATTAAGCCCTCATGGACACGCAGTCTAGGTTTTAGGTTTGAAAGGCCCAGTTTCGGCCAGAATTAGCCAAGAAACTAGCTTTGGCCAGCCTAGTCAAGGTTGTCGTTGGCCCAATCAAGGCCACTGCTAGCCCTAGAGTCTGGGTAAGTGCAAGAAACTCGGTCCACATGTAGGGGAAGTTGCGCAAGGAAAAAAAATGCCGACAGCAACGGGTACCCGTTTTCAAAGAAACGGGTACCCGTTTAGGAACGGGCGCCCAAACCTAAAACGGGTACCCGTTTTGTTTTTTACTATTTTTAGAAACGGGTACCCGTTATAGAATGGGTACCCATTATAGAACGGGTACCCGTTTATAAAATTTTAAATTTCACACCCATGCTTTTGGTTTCGTTTTAGGCTTGGGAAAGGCATGGGTAGCCGACCTTGAGCCTTGGACTTGCAAGTATTTCTCTAAGTACAAAACCAGAGGAAAGACTGACTTCACCTATATGGCTAATGACATTTTTTTCTGAATTTTTTTACGAAATTAAAACCCATTACAGATCATAGTGTCTAGTTTTCAAATATGTAATTTTTGTTTGGATTAGACTTGTTTTTTATTTATTATTAAATTTATGAGCAAACTGGTCCAAAAACTTGAAATGACAGGTGTTTGTATTTTTTTAATAACTTCTAATTTTTAAATTTTTTTTAAAAAAAATTATATGTCATCAATCTACACGTCATTCTTTACACAATGAAAAAATAATTAATTTTATAATTTTTTTTGCTCAAATTATGTTGGCCGTACACAAGGGGTTTTCAAAAGTAGCAATTAGGCCTAATAAAAAATTAATTAAAAAAAATTATTTGGAAAAAAATTATAAAAAAATATCCTCATCAAACTTCACTGTACCACACATCTTTTCCCAAAAGGATTTTGAAAAATAATTTTATTTAGGTCAAATTATGTTGGCCATACACGTGCATGGTATGGTTAAAAAAAAGTGACTTTTAAATAGTGGATTTTAGAAATGCCTATTGAAAATCAATTTGTATCATCTGGGTATTGAAAAAAATTACATATTTGGAAACTAGACTCTGAGTACTACATTTTATATTTAGTGACTTTTTTAAAGATTCCATCTCTAAGTGCTTCAAATTTTAAGGTCAAATGTGACAAATTCTGAAAATTAGGGAAAACACTTCCACTTTTTGGCCAAAAAGTGGACCCAACTTCTTGCACTGACCCGTCTACCATCATTGGGTTCCACCATCCTACTACCCTCATGGTTGAGGACCACCCAAATTTTCCACCTCTTCTAAAGCACCACTAACCACATCGAGACCCTCCTCTCAACTCTAGGTCAACCCCTTCACTATCAAGCAGCCACCCAACCACAACTGAAGTACCACCACCATTGATGTCTCAGCCTGAGCATCATTGAAGTGCTACTCACTAGCCACCAAGCCCTCTACCCCTCTTTGTTGGAGTTTTAAGATTTATAGGGCAACTTTAGGAGGCTCATATGCCACATCGAGGCCTTTTATAGTGCAATTTTTTTATTTGAAGTAGAATTTTGTTCTCTTCGCAATGGTGTATTTGGTTTTCTAATTTGATGCTTCAATTTTCTATAAATCAGAGATTCTTCCAAATTTTGCTAAGCAGATCTCATTTTGAGACCTTTTGAGGGTTGCAACTTGTGCAAATGTACTCCTTTGTGGGTCTAGTTTTTTTCAAAGTGCATTTTTTGTGTACTCCACACTAGTGCTCTTGTTTTAATCTTATATTGTACTTGAGCTATAATTTTAGTATTTTGGCCACTGGCCTTGTAAGATTCTAAAAATATGTACTTGCATTCTAACACATTAATCATAAAGTTCCATGCATTGTACTTTTTGGGGGGTAATTTAAAAAACTATTAATCTTTTATAGGGTTATTGTAATCACGAACTGAGATAAAGTTCCACTTTTTAGGGATTTTTTTTATCATGGGTTTTGGTATTAAATTTCACTCTTCTATTGTCAGGCTAAATTTAGAGAACTATTTGTCCTAGAAACAAGTTATAGCAAATGGTTGCATTATATAGGATTTACTGCCCTATCTCTTTGGACTCGTTTCTGAGCCAAGTGATTATGAACAAAAGAATGCATGGTTTAACATTAATGACATGGTCTATGGACTAATATGTCTGACTATATTTGAGGATATTCAACATAAGCTTGAGTACGTTGAGTGCCCTTTCACTGCTTGGACCTTCATTTGACAGTTGTATGGAGACCTTGAGTCTCCATCTGAAAGTGATGCTTCCTTAGAGAACTATTTACATGTGGATGATACTAATCCTTTTCATCCTTGTGATACCCCATCCACAATTGATGACTCTTACATTCTAGCATTGGTAGATTCATCCATTGGTGTTCATACTGTGGACATATCATCATGGGATGGCCAATATAGCTAGATGACATTTCTTGAGGACATTCCTCCTATACTTGCTGCTTCATTAGAGTTCAAATTTTCTTATTTGAAGGCTTCCAATGATTCTCTATAATAGGGTTCTTCATGTCTACAAAGTCCACTTCATTGGGAGGTCTATTACCAGACATTTCACATCTATTTATGGAAACTCACCTTTCAAATCTTGATGACAATATTGAAGATATTTATCTTCTCTTTGATGATAGATCTAATGGAGTTGCATCTTCTTCTTTAGATGAAATAAGAGTACTCATAAGCCCTCCTACTCTCTCTCTCTCTCTATTTCATGTTTCTTATTGCCATCTTCTATAGTTAGGCCTGAGACTTCTAATCAAACTTTGGCACATCTATGTTGCATATGTGTTGTCATTGATGTCAACAGAGTTGTGTTGTGTTGCATGTGATGTCAAGAGAATGGTGATTAGTGATGACAATAGAATAAGTAATCAGAAGTGTTGTGAGGTAGAAAGCAAAGTGAAGTGCATATGCTATGTTGATTAGAGGAGCAAACAGAGGAGTGTTGATCAAAGATGTTGTGAAGTGAAGGAGATGGTGATGAAGATCTTGAGCATATTGTTAGATCAATATCATTTGTACATAGTTGTACCTTATCTACTAAATTTCATGGATAAATGAAAGTTGACAGGTTGAAGAGTATGCTGATATGAAGAAGTTATGGTTTCTTGTTTGTGATGCAAAGAGCTGTGATTGTTGTCTATGATGTTGTGAATGTTGTATTTATTGTCTCCTGATGACAAGCATTGCATAAGTTATGAAAGAAGGTGTGTAAAGTGTTTCAAACTATCAAAGGCACAGGAAGATGCACTGAAGAATCTTGGGAGAATGCTCTGCATTCCTCTGCATTTGAAGGTATGACCTTGCGGTTTGGAAGTTAGATAGAAATAGGTGTGAAGTATGTATGTTCCTAATTTTAGAGAATAGAAGTCATCGTAGAAGATTCCAGAGCTAGCAGAGTGAAGATAGTGGCTTAAAGTTGTTGCAAACAAAATGAGTCAGAGAAATGCTCCGCATTTCTCCGCAGTTGAAGATATGATCTTTTGGATTGAAGGATTGACAGATATAGATGAAAGGTATGATATGTTCAAGTTTTAGATGTTACAATGTACAGTAGAGGTTCTTCGAAGTCAACAGAGTAAAGACAAATCATGTTGCTGATTAGGGTTGTCAGGAGGAGAATGTGAAAGCCACTGTATTTCACCAGATTACATTATTTGGCTTTGTTGTTTGGACTATGTGTTCAAACTGTCTATATGTTTTCCCATTTCAAGTTTCAGATGTCAAAGTGTACCGCAAGTCTTTTTTTCAATGTTCTACTTCATGACTGTGTGTTTAGAGTTTGCAAGAGATGATGGGTTTAATATTTGTTTGGTTGAGCCAGAAAGAAGATTCATAAATCAGAGAAAGGAATGTTTGATAATGTGTTTGCAAGTCATATAATGTTTGTGAAGTGATCCACATGATGTTACTTGGTCTCTCCGGAACCGCTTTAGGTCTGAAGCTAATATGTGGAAGGATAAGTGTTTGTGAAGCCGATTTGATATATCTAGGTGATTGCACCAAGTGTTTGGAAGTGTGCACCAACTTTGAGATGTGTACAAGGATGAAATAGGTCTTGTTTATCACTTGGTTTGAACCATATTGGATTTCTACATAATTTTGGTGCTAACTTCTTGTGGTCGTTACACGTTACATGCTACACATTTCATCTTGGCCAACGAAGGAGAAATTTTTTGAAGCTTACAGAGGATATAAATGAAAGATCATGTTTGGTGTGAAAATTATGAGTGTGAGTGTGTGCAAGGAGGTATGTGTTGTTGCAAGTATGTGCTTACCGGTGTTGTCATTGATGTCAACATATCTGTGTTGTCATTGGTGTCAATTGTGCTCTTGTTTTAGTTGTTTTGTATTGGCTTACATAAGTGTTGAAGATAATAAGGAAGTGTTTTGGATATTAAGTTTCTAAGTGCTTTTGAGAAAATTTGCTCCCCTAGTGGAAATAGTGTGTTGCAGAGTTTCCTGGCTTGCAGAAGTATAGTGTAGTGTTTTTCTCTGCAGATTGGAAGTTGTGTTAAGGAATGTTTGTAGATGCAATGTTTCAAGTTTGAGCCTCCGGTATGAAGATTTGAGCGAGTTCTGTTCACTAGAGTGAAAATTGCTTTTCTGTACATTTAGTGGTGACAAGGAGAATATATTCCGCTCCGTATTTCTCCGCATTTAAGTCTTACAATCTACGATTTTGGAATTAAGTTTGTAATGATGTTATGTGCCTTTAGTTCAAATGGTTCATGATTTGGTGGTCCGCAAGCGATCTTTTCTTTATGACAGTGGCTGACAGTGATATTTAAGTGATCCAATTTGAAGAATTTTGTGGATAAAGTGTTTAGAGGTTGTGTGGATGTTCTTGGTGATTATAATGTGCTTGTGGATGTCTCTTGATCATGTTCCTACCTTTTTATTGGTCCGCAAAGTGTAATTTGGATTGTGCATGAAGCGTGTTCTTAAAGGTCTTAGTGTTAACACCAATTTTAGCCGACTTGGTTGTTTTCACTACTTGCGATTATTCTTTGGAGTTTGTGATGGCATGTTGTTGCATGGAAGATTGCATTTGAGTCCCACCTAAGCATTGGTTTGGTTCACATTCATTCTTTCTCTTTCATTAATTTTCTTAGGTCTAAACCTATTCTAATGTATGTATGTTTGCCGACCTTGGAGATTGTTCCAATGGTTGATGACTGTAATGTCGACCTTAATGATCATTCTAAGGTTGATGAATTATATAAATACTTGTAATGAAGTTGTGAAAAAGGGGTCTAGATGTGAAGATAAGTGTGAAGTGAAAAAGTAGAGTAGAGCAGAGGAAAATTATTATGTATCAATGGAACTGAATCCTGGTATGGAGTAGATGCTAATAACTCAGTTCACCAATTTAGGTAGTTAGCCACCCAACAGCAGTGACCCACCTCATTGGCAGTGAGCCGCTTCTTTTGTAGTAAGCATTCCAAGTAGTGAGCCCCATTGGCAGTGAGCCTTGTAAATTTTGATATATCTTTTATATTGTGTGCTAACACTCACTATAGTTTTTCCCTTATAGGTTTTTCCACGTAAAAATCTGGTGTCTCATGTGTGAATGTGTTTAAGTTCTGATTTCATGCTTTCATGGTTAAATCACAATAACAGTAATTAAGTGGTTGATGTATTGATGGTTTTGAAGTTTTGGTTACAACTGATTCACCCCCCTCTTAGTTGTCTTGCACTTTTCAACAATTGGAATAAGAGCGAGGGTTCCTCGGTAAACAACCTAATAGCTTGAGGTAGATCCGGGATGGCGCACAAGAAGGAATCACTATAGTTTGATGGAACGAATTATGCTCTTTGGAAGGTACGGATGAAAAGTCATCTTATTTCTCTTGGTTATAATGTTTGGAAAATAACAGAGAAAAAGTATACTATTCCTGAAAATGGACCATCAGATGAAGATGAAGTCAAATAGTATAAGTTTAATGGAAAGGCTAGAGATGCTCTATTAACTGTTTTATCCAACATTGAGTTAGTGAAAGTAATGGATCTGGAAACTGCTCATGAGATTTGGGATAAGTTGAAAAGTATATATGAAGGAGATGATTCTGTAAAGAGTGCCAAATTACAAAAGTTGAAGACAAGGTATGAAACCCTGAAGATGAGAAAAGATGAAAACATAACTATCTACATGCAGAGAGTTGATGAAATTGTCAATGGAATCAAAGGTCTTGGAGGAACTATTAATGAGGATGAGGTTGTGATGAATATTCTTAGGTCATTGCCTAAATCCTATAGTCACAAGGTGGCAGCAATTAAAGACGTTATGAGTGTGCAAAAGGTTTCAAAGGATCAGTTGCTTGGGAAACTTACAACTTTTGAGATGAGAGAGTTTGCTGATGCTCTGCCAAAGGTTGAGACTGATTTCAAAGCTAGCACTTTAGAAAAGACTTCAAGAAATCAGAAATATGCTGTGGAATCTGATGACGATCTTGATGAAGTTGAAGCCAACTTTGTAGATATAATGCAAAGAGGTACAGGTAAGTTTAAAGGAAAATTACCATTCAAATGCTTTTCTTGTGGTAAGATTGATCACTATGCCTCCAGATGTCTGGAGAGAATTGAAAGAGGTAAGAATAAATTTGAAAGTAGCCCTATAATTGTCAAGAAATGCTATTATATTAGAGATCTTGATGATGATGGTGTAACAAATGATGAATCTGATGATAATAGTACTAGTGCAAATGAATTCTTGTTTATTGCTATCAAAGAAGAACCTATGTCTACTAATCCTACTAGCTATGTGAAGGAAGAAAAACCAATGGAAGAAAGTGTTTTGTCTGTTCAGGTTGAGAAAGATAAGAATGAATGGATTATTGACAGTGAATGCTCACATCACATGACCGGTGATAAAAGTAAGTTTGTAAGTCTGGAAAAGTATGATGGAGGATTGCTTAGGTTTGGGGATAATGCAGCTGGTAAGATTTGTGGAAGAGGATCTATTTATTTTGATGGTAAACATAACACAGATGATGTTTTGTATGTAAAGGCTTTAAAGCATAATCTTTTAAGTGTGGGACAGATGTGTGACAAAGGATATGACCTAAGGTTCAAGGACAATGGATGCAAGATCATGGAAAGCTCAGGAACAGTGATTGCAACTGGTAAGAAGACTAAAGGTAATGTTTATCACTTAAAAGGAATTGATAATTATTGTTTGTTGGCTCAGACAGATGAGAGTTGGTTGTGGCATAGAAGGATGTGTCATATCAATTTTGATAACTTGGTGAAGATAAGCTCAATACAAGTTGTAAGAGATTTTCCTAAGCTGGTGAAGCCTGCTAATACTATTTGCAAGGAATGTCAACTGGGAAAACATACAAGGACAAGTTTTAAGAGAAAAGAACATTTTTTTGCTAAATTGCTTGAGCTGGTGCATACAGATCTGTGTGGTCCTACAAGAACAAGAAGTCTGCAAGGAGACAGGTACTTTATGTTGCTTATTGATGATTATTCTAGAATGACATGGGTCACTTTTCTAAAAGAGAAATCAAAAGCCCTAGACAAGTTCAAAGCCTTCAAGGCAATGGTTGAGAATGAGTTAGAATTGAGGATCAAATGCTTCAGGTATGATAGAGGAGGTGAGTTTACATCAAATGAATTCAACATTTTCTGTGAAGAGCATGGGATAAAGAGGCAGTTGTCTGCTCCTATGACTCCTGAGCAGAATGGAGTTGTTGAAAGAAAGAACAGAACAATTCAAGAGACAGCTAGGTCTATGATGATGGAGGCTAACCTACCTGAAGTGTATTGGAGAGAAGCTATACACACTACTATCTACATTCAAAACAGAGTCCAAGTCAAAGGTAATGCTACTAAAACTCCTTATGAACTATGGTATGGAAGAGTTCCTATAGTGAAATATTTCAAAGTTTTTGAAAGCAAATGTTATATCAGAAGAGATGAAGAGTTAGGCAAGTTTGATTCTAGGTGTGATGAAGGAATTTTCCTTGGATACTCTACTAAGAGTAAGGCCTACTGGTGCTACAATAAGAGATTAAAGAAGGTCATTGAAAGTGCTAATGTGAAGGTTTATGAAGACAAGGAAATAACATCAGATCTTAGTGTCTATGAATCAGATGAACTTGTTGTCATAGTCAATAAAGAAAAGGTAGAACAAAAGGTCAATCAAGTTGAAGAAGAAAAGGCCCTGGAAAGTACTATTAGGACTCCTAGGTATGTAAGGATTAATGATTCTAAAGATCAAATTATTGGTGACAAAAGAAAAGGGGTATTGACAAGGAAAAGAGCTGTAGAGGAATAGGTGAACTACTGTTTGCTTTCATAGATTGAACCTAAAACTGTTAGTGAAGCCTGCAAAGATGAAAGTTGGGTAAAAGCCATGGAAGAAGAGCTGATGCAGATAGAGAAAAATCAAACTTGGGAATTGGTCCCTAGACCTACTGATAAAAATGTGATTGGAACCAAATGGGTTTTCAAAAATAAGATGAATGAAAGTGGTGAAGTGGTAAGAAACAAAGCAAGACTAGTATGCAAAGGATATTCTCAGGTTGAAGGCATAGATTTTGAGGATACTTTTGCTCCTATGGCAAGGATTGAATCTATAAGAATGTTCTTGGCTTTTGCAGCACACAAAGATTTCAAGGTGTACCAGATAGATGTGAAGTCTATTTTCTGGAATGGAGAGCTAGAAGAAGTTTACATTGAACAACCGGAAGGATTCCAATTATTAGACCAAAGTAACATGGTGTACAGATTAAAAAAAGCCTTGTATGGACTCAAGCAAGCTCCTAGAGCATGGTATGCAAGGTTGGACAAGTATTTGATGCAATTAGGGTTCACTAAAAGTACTACAGACATCAATCTCTATTTTAAAATCAATGATGATCAAATTCTAATTGTTGTAGTCTTTGTTGATGATATTATCTTTGGAGGCAATGAAGGTGTGTGTAAGAAATTTGCAGAGGAAATGCAAAAGGAATTTGAGATGTCTATGTTTGGTGAAATGAACTTTTTAGGACTGTAGATTACTCAATTAGAAAAAGGAATTTTTATTTCTCAGTCCAAGTATGTGAAAGAGTGGTTGAAAAAGTTTGGAATGGAGGATTCTAAGCCAGTATGTACTCCTATGGTAACTGGTTGCAAGCTAAGCAAGAATGATGAATCACCTAAGTCTGATAAGAAAAAGTATAGGTTAGGATTGGAGGACTACTTTATCTAACCTATACTAGACCTGACATAATGCATGTAGTCTATCTTGTGGCAAGATTTCAAGAAGATCCCAAAGAGTCACATGTAATGGCAATCAAGAGGATCATGAGGTATTTAAAAGGCACTTCAAACTATGGATTATGGTATCCAAAAGATATTGATTTCACTCTCAGTGCTTATATAGATGCAGATTGGGCTGGAGATGCTAATGACAGAAAAAGTATAAGTGGAGGTGCTTTCCTTTTGGGTAACAGCTTGGTTTCATGGCTGAGAAAGAAGAAGGAATTAGTTTCTTTGTCTACTATAGAAGGAGAATATATTGTTGCTGTATGTTGTTGCACTAAAGTGCTTTGGATGAAGCAAACATTGAAGGACATAAGAGTTGTGTATGAAGAACCTATTTCCATCTTTTGTGACAATATAAGTGCTATAAACATTTCAAAGAATCTAGTAATGCACTCAAGGACAAAGCATATATCAATAAGGTATCACTTTTTGAGAGAAAAGGTAATAGAGAATGAAGTAAAGATGGAGTATGTGTCTACAAAGGACCAAATTGCAGATATTTTCACTAAACCTCTGCCTAAGGATACTTTTGAGAATCTTAGGGAGAAGTTAGGGGTTATTATTCCTTTTCTAAACTAAGGTGCATGGGAAGTGCATCAGTCCAGTGGTGTCCAAAGTCTTATTCTTTGATCTGGATTGATGTTTTTGAAGGCTACCTCTCAGGGGGAGCAGGTAGATGTTGCTGATGTAAGTTCCTGATAAAAAGAAGTAAGTATTGCAAGTATGTGCAGAGAAAGAAGTGATGTTCTTTGCCATTGATGTCAAAGGGGGAGAGAAAATCATGTGAAAAAATTAGGAGGAGAAAGAATTCAGATGTGTAAAGAGAAAGGAGGAGAAAAGTAATCAATGAAGATTCTTGTCTTGATGGTTCCTACAGTTTTTCACATCAATGTTGCCATCAATGACAAAGGGGGAGATTGTTGCAAGTATGTGCTTACCGGTGTTGTCATTGATGTTAACATATCTGTGTTTTCATTGGTGTCAAATGTGCTCTTGTTTTAGTTGCTTTGTATTGGCTTACATAAGTGTTGAAGATAATAAGGAAGTGTTCCAGATATTAAGTTTCCAAGTGCTTTTGAGAAAATTTGCTTTCCTAGTGGAAATAGTGTGTTGCAGAGTTTCCTAGCTTGCAGAAGTATAGTGTAGTGTTTTGCTCTGCATACTCTGTATACTAAATATCTTTGTTTGCAGATTGGAATTTGTGAAAAGGAATGTCTGTAGATGCAATGTTTCAAATTTGAGCCTTCAGTACGAAGATTTGAGCGAGTTCTGTTCACCAGAGTGAAAACTGCTTTTCTGTACATTTAGTGGTGACAGGGAGAATGTATTCTGCTCCACATTTCTCTGCATTTAAGTCTTACAGTCTGTAGTTCTAGAATTAAGTTTGTAATGATGTTATGTGCCTTTAGTTCAAATGGTTCATGATTTGGTGGTCCGCAAGCGATCTTTTCTTTATGACAATGGCTGACAGTGATGTTCAAGTGCTCCGATTTGAAGAATTTTGTGGATAAAGTGTTTAGAGGTTGTGCAGATGTTCTTGGTGATTATAATGTGCTTGTGGATGTCTCTTTATCATGTTCCTACCTTTTGATTGGTCCACAAAGTGTAATCCAGATCGTGCATGAAGCGTGTTCTTAAAGGTCTTAGTGTTAACACCAGTTTTAGTCGACTTGGTTATTTTCACTACTTGCGATTATGCTTTGGAGTTTGTGAGGGCATGTTGTTGTGTGGAAGATTGTATTTGAGTCCTATCTAAGGAGTGGTTTGGTTCACATTCATTCTTTCTCTTTCATTAATCTGTTTAGGTCCTGACCTATTCTAATGTATGTATGTTTGCCGACCTTGAAGATTGTTCCAATGGTTGATGATTGTAATTCTGACCTTGATGATCATTCTAAGGTTGATGAATTGTATAAATACTTGTAATGAAGTTGTGAAAAGGGGGTCTAGATGTGAAGATAAGTGTGAAGTGAAAAAGTAGAGTAGAGTAGAGGAAAATTATTATGCTTCAATGGAACTGAATCCTGGCATAGGGTAGATGCTAATAACTCAGTTCACCAATTCAGGTAGTGAGCCACCCAACAACAGTGAGCCACCTCATTGGCAGTGAGCTGCTTCTTTTGCAGTGAGCATTATGGGTAGTGAGCCTTCCGTAGTGAGCCTTGTTGTAAGTTTTGATATATCTTTTATATTGTGAGCTAACACTCACTGTGGTTTTTCCCTTATAGGGTTTTCCATGTAAAAATATGGTGTCTCATGTGTTGAATGTGTTTAAGTTCTTATTTCATGCTTTCTTGGTTAAATCACAATAACAGTAATTAAGTGGTTGATGTATTGATGGTTTTGAATTTTTGGTTACAACTGATTCACCCCCCTCTCAATTGTCTTGTACTTTTCAACATTTGCAAGTGTGAAGGAGTATGTGTGTTGTGAAGGTAGCAGAGTTGTTTGAACAGAAGTGTTGAAGACACATGTCAGTGTGAAGGGTTGTGATGCTGCAGAGGTGATTGATCAGTGGAATTTGTTGAGTATGTTTTACAAAGGTTGCAGCCTCTTTCTGTAAGTGTTGTAGCACTGTAGGGAGCTGTAGCTTCCTTTGGTTAAAGCCATAAAAATTGTATTTTAGGGAGTTGTAGCTTCCTCTGGGTTGTAGCCCATAAAATTTGTTTAAGTCTTTATTATTTGTGAGGTGAGATTTGGACAATAGATCTAAGCAGCTTGCTCACAGTGGTTTTTCCCTTCCAAGGTTTTCCATGTAAATCTGGTGTTATAGTTGTGTGATTGTGTGTTGTGCTTTGAATTTCTTAATTTTCTTTATCTGTTTAAGGCAGTAGAAAGTTTTGTTGATAAAGTTGATTTGGATTAATTTTTGGCATATACTGATTCACCCCCCCTCTCAGTATATCAGTGTGTTCTAATAATCTAAGCACTAACTTGGAGATATTTGAGTATTTTCTAGAGATCATCATCCTAATTTATTCATACATTCCACTTGAGTGGGAATTCAATAATTTGACAGCCCAGGGCTTCTTTATTCTAAAAGTAAGAGGCATAATTTGTAGTAGAGGTACCTACTACAACATTCATCATGTGACATTTTGCATTAAATTCCTTTCTCTTCTTTATGGAGGCACACATGGGCCTTATCTTATAGGGATTTTTAGGACACTCACTTTTGGGGGGGCTATCTCATCCTACTTTTCATACCTCAGTTGGGATGAAGTTTTGTCCTATGGGTTTTCTCCTTTTCTACTTCAAGGGGGGGTGCAAGGGGAAGGGTACACTCTCTTTTTACATTGGGGTTCTTTCAAATTGTGCATGGGTACCTAATATGGCTTGTCTTGTTGGGACCCATTTCTTTATTACCTCAGTTGTACTTAAGGGGGGTTGTTGGTGTAATTATTTAATTGCACCTTATTATAATTTCTTTTTATTACTTAGGATAGGATAATGAGTTGCACATTCTCCTTCTTTCATGGGATTCTTCTTTTTTCCTTGTCTTCATAGTTTTGGAAACTTAGATAAGCAATCCCTTGTTTTTTGGTTTTTGCCTTATCCTAATCCTCATTGGATTTGGAAACTATAAGGATACATATTGTAGCTCTTTCCTTTCTTAATACACATTGATTGAATGAATCTATTATGAGATTTACATCTTCTCTATTATGAAACTAATTCTATTATTCTATTTTGATTTAATATCTATATTTAACAGTTTCATAAATTCTATCACTTGCACTAGTTTCTTAGTTAATATATATTTTTCAGATTCTAACTAAAGAGATTTAACATGGAGAAACCCCTTATGGGTGAAAACTCCATTGAAAGTGAGAAACTTCACTTAGTACTCAATTGGCTTATTACAATTGATCACTATCTTGTAGACTTACTTTAGAGATTTTAAACACTCTTACATGACCAATTACAAGTCAATTCTATAAACTTTTAGTCATCTACTCCATGACATCATAGTATATGAGCTTAAATGCTTGTAAATGCTTCGTATACTTGAGTTATAAGAATAAAAAAACTCCTAATTGATCCATATCACCATTCATACATAGTATATATAGATCCCTAAGATGTTCAGAACTTGAAAAGACCATCAATAGAGGAGAAATATAAAAAATAGAATTTTGAAATGCCAATAGTCACTCCTTATGGGCATTGTTTTCATCTATGCAACTATTGTTTTGTTTTAGTTGCATATAATATGTTTATTTTGCCATATATAATTATTTTGACACTTATAAGCTACCAAATTAACCCCATCATTAATTTTGAAGGTTAAAATTTAATGTCTTGTAGAATTCAATAGTAGTTATGATAGTTTAGCCACAATGTTGTCAACAAATTCAACAACTTTTTTGTAGTCATAACTTTCTCATAGGTCTCAAAACGTGATGCCTTTTTTGAAATTACATGGCTTTTTGAGAGAATTATGAATATACAAAAATATTCAACTTTTGACTCCATATGAGCATTGTTTTTGTCCTTGCAACATAAGTAGATTAAAGTAGCCAACCAATGTCCAACATAATGCCATAAAGTGCAAAACTAGATCAATTTTTTGAATCATACCTCCCCAATTAGGAATCTTTTGGTTCCCAACACTAGGAACTCAAATGAAAAAGGGAAAAAGGTTTCCCTAATTGATAACACATATACGGTTGGAACTTGTACCACAAGACAAACATGAACCAAAACTTGGTACACCTCTATCTCCAACTTCCATACATGGAGAAGAAAGATGTTTAATAGTAATGCAAGAAAACATAGAATCCAAACTTGAAGTGCAATCTATCTCTTTAGCATTTTTGTTATTTAAGAGAGAGATGCAAAGATTTCTTACCCTTCTTACAAATCATTATGAGGGTTTTTATTGGGTTTCCAACAATGGGGTTCTTCATGACCATCTTTCCCATGTAATGGCCACAAGGTCAGGCATATTTTGAATTTCCCTTCTTTGTCTTCTTGGTCTTGCCTTTTTGCTCCACTTGTCTTTGAGGATGATGAAGGACTATGAGCAGGGGCACTTTATCTCTCTACCTCCATACAATTATCAACTTAATGGCATCTAGGGTTAAATTGTTTCCTAAACATTTTCTTAAAACTACCCCAAGATTTAATTTGATCATGTTTTCCAATAACCACCAAAATTAGGAGGCCTTTGAACAAATACAAAGCATTACTTTCTAGTTGTAACTTAGCACATGGAATCTTTTCTTCCAACTTAAGAGAATGAAAACTAAACTATACCTCCAATTTCTCTAGCCATCCCTCATCTCCTTCAAAGAATAAGATCTCATATCTCTTGCATTCATCTTGAGGCTTACTTGGTGGACTTGGTTCACCTTGGAAATTTTTCTCTTCTATGAAGTGGATTGTCCCCTTGCTCTCCAATGAGAATGTTTTCTCCATGAGAGTTTCCATCCGATATGTTGTAGTCTCCACCAATTGAGATAAATTGGCAATAATGGCTTATAGCTTGAGGAACCTTACTTCTCCATCCCTTCTTATGGCTCTTTTTGGGAATAACATTGTGTCTTAGTAAGGCAATGAAATTTTTCACTTGTACTATGGTGTGTACCTAAAACTCTCCACAAGGAAATAATAGGTTGTGATACTACTTCCCCAAAGGAAAGATTAGATTTAATACCACCTTCCCCAAAAGAAAGATTGGCTTTGATACCATGCTATATGTAAACTAGGGAGGATATTCCTCACATGTAGTCACCAATCTTACAAAAATGTGACAGTTAGAATTTGAGAACAATAAATGATTTGAATTCTTTAATTAGGATGAATAGGTAGCATGAAATTAGAAAACATAGACAATATCAAAAAGGAGATAAAGAGAGTTAATGTGGAGAGACCCCTTTTGGGTGAAAAATCCACCAAAAGTGTGAGAAGCCTCACTCGGTCTCCAAATCGACTTACTATAATTGATCACTAGCCTGTAGACTTACTTAAGAGATTGTAAACACTCGTACATGACTAGTTACAACTCAACTCTATAAACTTTCAACCCTTTACTAAATGACAGTCATAATGTATGAGCTTAAACACCCACAAATGCTCCCAATACTTGAGACATAAGACTCAAACATTGATCCATATCACCGCTCACACAATATACATAGATTCCTAAGATTTTTAGAAGCTGAAAAACCCATCAACAAAGAAGAGGAAGATGCAAAATTAGAATTTTGGAAAGCCAAAAGTCACTCCTTATGGGCATTTTTCTCATTTATGCAGTTGTTTTGATTTAGCTCATAGAAGATGTTTAGTTTTCCGCATATAATAAATTTAGCACCTTACATCAACCCCATCATTAATTATAAAAGTTAAAAATATTTAGTGGACTTCAACAAATTTCTTGGAGCCATAACTTTCTCATACAGACTTGAAACATGATGCCATATTTTTTGAAATTACACAACTTTTTGAGAGGAATTTGATTATACAAAAATATTTAAATTTTGACTCCATATGGGAACTATTTTTTGCCCTACAATCCAAACATAATGTCAAATATTTAAAGAATCCAACCACTATCCGTCATAATGCCATAGAGTACAAAAGTGGATCCATTTTTTGGATCATTCCCCATCCTCTCCCATTATTACTCATGTGGACATGGGACATGTGAATTATTTTCACCTTATTTGAACCACCTCATTAGTGAAATTCATTATCTAAAAAATGCATCAGATGATAAAGAGAAAACACCTAAACTAAAACATCCTATCAAAGCAATATTGCACATTCCTTTGGCACATGGCATTTTGACTTATCCTACACCAAGTTGATTTATGGAACCTTATTTCACAAAATATAATAGTAAAGGTAATTCAATACAACATTTACAATACTTCCAAGTTATATGCCTCCCTTATTATTATGAGGATCAATTGTTTACTAGAGTGTTCCCATCAAGTTTAAGTGGTCATTCACTCACATGGCTTTATCCATTACTACATGCTTCTATCACTTCCTTTGAGGATTTTTCTAGTGCCTTCATGAAACATTTTCATTATAATATTGAGCCTAAGACATATGCCTTTGACAACATAAACTACAACTCAAGCAAACAAAACATTAGCCAATTAGAGATTACATATTATGATTCAAGTATTAGCTATTAACATGAGTTACACTTTGTATGATGATGAAATTAAAGACATATTTATGGATGGTTTATTTCTGATATTTAAGGACCAAGTCTATTACACACCTTATAATTCATTTTCAAAGTTGTGTTTTATTAAACAATGCTCGTTTATATAAGCGTAATTCTTGAACTTTGTCACAAGATAATGAGGAGAATGGGGATGCGCCTAATGATGATTATCATGCATACTTCCAACCAAAGAAATATATAAAATTTACTACATTAAATGAGCCTCCACATTGTTACCACAAGAGCCTGATTGAAAGTAGCAAGTTCTTAAGAAGCAATGAGAAGCAATAATGCATGTTCTTCATATGTGTATAAGCAAGAGAACCAAGATGAAAGAATACATAGAATATATTGTTTGGTAGAAGAAAAATGATGAGAGAAGGATGATTGGAGTTTTGAAGAAGAAGTAGGTTGGATTTGGTGGCTAAATTAGTTTTCCTCACATCCTTAATTTTGTACACTCAACTCAAAATTCTATTATGTGAGGTGTTTGACGTAGAAACATCTTAGGGCTTGAGTAATCTTGCATCACCCAAAAATATTTTATTTAGTGTTTTTATCTTTTGTAGGTTTTCTTAGTTACCATATCTATTTGGGTCTTACCATAGACTCATTTCCTTACCAGAATCTTTTGATAAAGTACATAGAGTTACAATTAGTTATTCTATTGTGTTGTACCACATATTCTTCATGAAGCTTTCAAATTATAATCAAAGTATTGTATGGGTACCTTGAACATGTCCAAGTGTCCAAATTTTATTTAATTAATTTACTGTGAGCTTTGATGTGTTCTTATTGTAAAAAGAGGCTTAATTGAGCTCTGTGCTAAAATATTTGAACTTCACACCGCAATAGAAAGCTACCTAATTGAGTATTGGTCCTAGGAAGGTTCGTGGTTGCAGCCACATTAAATTCCAATGCTTTCATCTTGCCACACTTATTAAAGGGTCATTTTACACATTTGAAAATGAATCATTTAGTTCCAAGGTGAAATTATAGGAAGAATCATTTAATAATGGACCCATGATCCTTACTCTATGTGCATAGGGCATTGCACTATTTTTTTAGTTGGTGTTTCTTTACTACATCAACGCATCTCTATAAAAAGGTGGCATATCAATTGAAGGAGCATTTAAGGAGGGAGGAAGAGTAGATTGAAGATCATATTTCATAGTGGAGACATCAAAGAAAGGCTAAGAATCTTGGCATGTACTTCTTAATCACAAATCATTTGTCTATGAGTTTTTGTAATTAAGTGGCAATTGAAATACATACATTTTTTTATTCTACATCATCTTTTAATTCTTGTTTGAAATTAACTTCTAAATAATTAACCTTATGCTATGTACTCTTACATCCCCTAACTATTGATAATTTAATTTTGTTACTAGATTGCATCTTTTGGTATGTATGTTGCATGGACATATAGTCTTTCATTAGACCCTCTATTTTTTATCATATCATTTTGTATTAGATCCTTGCTTCTAGGCCATTGTTAGGGTAATTTGTAACTCCACAACAAAAGTATTATGTGTGTGTATGTGATGTTGTAGATCCATAAGAGACATCACTTATAGAAGATGAGATAGTAGAAATCAAAGAGCACAATGTGACAATGAATTGGTTGACATGATGAGAGTTATGCACATGAGGCTTAATGCCATTAAGGCCACATAGAGGTGAGGAACAACTATAGTTGAATATATTAGTAATGATGAGAAACTGGATCATAAACCACACAATGAAGATGCTTCAAGTTCTACAAATGAACTAAGCGTAGAAGAGAAATATAACTTGATCCCTCATTTCTAGTTTCTTTGTGAGTCTATGATGTTTCAATTCTATGGTAACATTGGATAAGCTCTATTGACTTATGTTGAGTGTAAAGTGTCAATTTAATGCATTGTATGCATAATGTGTGATCTCAATACAATAGTTAATTGTAAAAAGGTGGTTATATGATTATATTATTTCCTAACAATGCTACTAAGGTATGTGTGGCAAGGTTATGTTGTGCAATAGGTATAGGTATTAGGGAAGGTGAACTAGGTCCTAGTGCTGAAGTGTCCTAAAATGATCCAATGGTGTGGGCAATTAAATAATAAATTAAATTAAGATAAATAATTAATTGGAAATAAATTAATTAGTGGCTTAACTAATTTATTTGAGTGTATAGAAGTAATTCTATTTATTTATTTGATAATTAATTCTTAAGGTTAATTAGAAAATAAAACAAATAGATAAAGCTAATTATTTATTTGATGCTTAGATTTTATTTTAAATTAATTATCTAGTTAGATAATTATAGTTTCTAGTATTTTAGAAATAAAATTAATGTAATTTGTATTTCAATTATTTAATTATAATTGAAATAGATTTTTATGTGTATGTTTTTATTTTAGAATTTAGAAATAAATAATAATATTTATTTCAATTTGGGAAAAATATTAATTAATATAAGAAGAATTAATTTAATTTAAAATAAATAAATAATTAGTAATGGTTAATTATGTAAGCATTATATTTTTCTTTTATATATTTATTTTGGCAATTAATTTCTTTTGGGAAAAGAAATAAGTTTGATTATTTTAATTTGTTAATTTATTTAATTATTGAATGTGCAAGTCTATTTCAAGAATTTAAAAAATAAATTATTTTATTATCATATTTGTGAATTAAAAAAATATATTATCTATTTTTTTTTCTCGGTGAATGGGTATTAAGTGAGTCGTACCCCATAGAATACAAAACAAATAAATGATTAAAGTGCATGCCCTATAAATAGGGGTGCATAAGGACACCTACAAAACTTAGACCACCTATGATGGTGGGTTCCCTAAAATATATTTTCCCTGTGTTTCTCACCTACCCATCTTAACATGGGAGTGAAAAATCATTTTACATTTATCTTTTCCTGCTAATTTCTTTTTTTATATAACCTTTGTCCATCGATTGCTATCATCCCCAAGTTGATCTATAGCAATAGATATAATACTTTGTGAGGGATTCCCCACAGTTGGGGTGGCCTTTGTGGAGGAGGGAGTAGCCTTGTTAGGAGTATCTCTTTGAGGAGGGGCTACTCGTGGTTCCTCTTTTAATGAAGCATTAACATTAGAAACTTCTTTTACAATATGTTGGTGACTCAGATTTGCCCCCTTCCACCAAGTCGCTTACTTTGGAGGATCTGAAAGGACTTTTTTACACTCATTTGATTTATGCCTAGTGCAATAACAACATCGACATCTAAAATCTATTCCTTCATAATCAATTCATTATTTCCATGTCTTATTTTTGACCTTGATTTCAATTTCTACTGGAAAAGGTTTGGAAAGATCCATTTCTACCAAAATTTGAGCGAAAGTGTAGGATGGTTGAATAGTGAAAGTGGATTTGAGATTAGAATAAGTTGGCCTGGAAATAAATTTCCCAATGGAATTTCTGATTGAAGACAGACAAGAAGATCCCCAAAAATACAGTGGAAGGTTGGGTAATCACACCCAAATTGGAGTTGTCGTTGTAATTTTAGTGAAGGGTCAAACTCCAAAAACCAGGGTTTAATATTGAGGATGGCCTTGTCCCATATCCAAGGACCCTTCTACAAAAACACTTCTTTGTCCTTAGGGTATTCACAGATCACATAAAAAAACCCTTTGGCACAAGAGCCAATGTAAATCTCACCCTTAAGAAAGGATTGCCATTTTTGTTGAATCCACTTGTTGAGCTCCACTAAACTGGGCCATAAATTATGAAAATGACATATCAAAGTATGCTCTATATGAACAACCTCATCTTCTAGTGCCTCTTTGCTAAGATCAACCATGGGATGCTCCAATGTTGGCATATGATGCGCAACCTGTTCATGACCAGAAGCATCAAAATCTTTAAAAAGAGAGTTTTTACCTTCAATCTTGTTTTTAGAAGAACTGACACAAGAGGCAGTAACCCTAGCGCCATTCAAAGATTTGTCACCAATCCCAGCATCCACCACACATTTGGCATCCTCACATCCACTCGCATCCAAGTCATCTTTGAAAGATCTAATTACCATAATTCCTGAGTCCCTTGTAGTGTTTAGAGATGCTAGAGAAGGATGAACATTTGTCTATTTGTGGCGTAGGTTGTTGTAGGTTTTGTAGCCATTGTGTGAGTGAGTTGACCTTGAATTGTTTTCCAAGCCAAACACAGAGATCACTGAGCCAGACATTCCATTGCCATTCATCGAAGTGGAGGAAGATAGTGTAGGAGAGCTCAGTAGGGTTTCGGTAGGGCTCAGATTCAGGAGTGACATCTTATTTGTAAAATATTTTACAATTTTTATATTTTATAATATTAGTTTTTAAGTGAATTCTTTTATTTGGATAGAATTAGAAAGGATAATATTTTAATATTATTTTGTTTTTATAGAGAATAAAATATTATAATTTACTTTTTAGGTTTTGGGAAGGAAAAAAAAAGAGATATTAAAAGAAGAAAATTAGTTTTATTTTTATTCTTTTTGGTTATGAATTTAGTAGGCAATTTGGAAGAAAAGAAAAAATAAATTATGGAAGTTTAAGGGCTTGAAATTGTTTTTTTTAAGAATTGAAGGATCGTTGTGGTTTCTGAATTGATTGGTTCATCTCCATTGCTTTTACCAAATTACTACAAGGATTGAGGTAGGATTCTTGTCATGAAAGGCTTTAGCAAAGATTTACTTTCGTTAATAATTGAATATAATATTTTTTGTGAAGAAATTGTGATTGTATGTTTCTTATGCAAAAAGAAAGATTTAAACAAACTATAGATTCATTGATTTAGAAGATTTAGAAAGGAATTTTGTTGAATTAGACTTGTTGGGAATCTTAAAAATTAGTAAGAGGATTTGATAGGTTATTGATTTGAATATGGTCTTTAGAATATTGAAAATATTAATTTCTTGTATAAGAAGAAAACATAATTGAAAACTTGGAAAGAGGCTAAAAAGAAAATAGAAACCCATTTTAATTTAGACATATCTCTTAAATGGATTTTCCTGATTTTTTGATATATGGTTTTAAATTAGGGGATACATTTACCTTAATTTTTTGTAATTTTATCTTTTATATTTTATTTTCTATTATTAAAACAAGACTATTTTTTAAAAACTTGTAAAACTGTCATGGAAAAAATAGTCCATTGCGGCATCAATAAATTTTATTCTATAATTTGAATTTCTTTGAAATTTTTATGGAAGGTGTAAAACTAATGTTTCTAAATCATATAAAAAAATCAGCCTTACCCAGTTTATCAATCTTATGATATGTATCAATTAGCGACTGTCTATCTCTGCTATTATTTTTAGAATTATATTTTAATTGTGATTATATTGTCATTATAAAAGTATGTTAAATAAAATTAGTATAAAATATTTTTTGTGTTTTGTAGATCTATATATTATCTTTCCAACTCATTTTAAACATTATAAAAAGGTTGTGTTTTGAGAAAGTTATGACATTTTTTATAAAAAATATTTTTATGCAATATAAATCCAAGTTGCTAGCATGAAAGTCATGTTTGGTATATGTGTGATCTCCCAACATGGTTTGGTGACATTGTATTTATTATTAAGCATGTTTAAATTGTTATGTGGATACTAGTTATGAGGGTGTGTGCATGAGTTGGAACTTATTCCCTATGTTGTACTCATACACCTAAGTATAGCATGAGTTTGAAAGTCCTTGGTGGATTTGTGTATGACAGTTTTGGTGTCATGGTTGGAGTATAGTTGGAATGCTTGATTTCCATTATTAAATTTATTTATTTTCCCAACTTATTTTGGGTGGAGATCATCCCTTTTTTGGGATAGTTTTCTTGATTGTATGTGTGGGATGAGATTATCTTGTTTATGCTCATGTAAATCCAACTTGGGTTGGTAATGTATTATCTCCTTGGGGAGATGTATCTATTTGTTTGTGACATCCTTTGTGTCATGATTCTACTCATGAGAGTAGGGAGGTGGTCATATGAGTAAGTGGTTTATGGGAGTGATCTTGAAGCTTCTCAACACCTGATTATCCTAAGAGATAGGATGGTTGATATCTTGACTTCCGTTGTAGGTGAAAAAATTAAAGGAGTAGGAGAGGTTGGATGTCCTAGTCATGGGTGGATACATCCTAGTATCATCATCTCTACTTCGGTCTAAACACATTAAGACATCATCCCCTTAAGAAATTTGGATGAGGAATAAAGCTTTCTCTTTCTCATTATAGGAACCACATCACGTGAAGCTTTAGTGCTCTCAATGGAAGAAGGTCCATAGGCTATTTATGCATTATTTTGCCATCCATCACTAGTAGCTAGGAGATCTCTGAGGATTAGACTTGTGGCTTGTTTATTAACATGCATGTTGTTCTACTCTGAGGGGTTGGGGTAGGGTGCTCTGTGGTGGTATAGTTAACCTTCTTATCTTATGTGAAGTGGTGGTACTTGGGTACACTGCATAGTTGGGAGATGCCTCTTGATGGGTTGTGGGGACCAAGTGTGTGTCATGGTTGTGGATTCTTTGTGTGATTTTGTTATATATGAGTGTCTTTATTGTTGTGATCTTGTTATGTATGATGTGATTGTATTCTATGATTGTCTTATGTACTTATTTTATGTGTGTTTGTTTTATGTGTGTCACTTATATAATTGAGTTATGGATGTTCTGATTGTATGTTTTTGTATGATATTGCTTTATGTGTGTTTGTGTATTTGAATTGTTGTTTTATGTATGTTTGGATACTTTTGTTGTGCTTAGGCTAGGATGCATGTAGTACTACCTTAGTAATACATTCTTAGTAAGACATATAGCATCATGTGAAGAGATTTTGCGTAGTATGGGATGCAAGTAGAAATTCATGTGGATGTTCCATATGGTCTTGGATGTATAGTTTTAAGTCAAATCTTGTAGGGTTAAAATGACTTGTGGTTACTATTGACGGTCATTTGGCTTGTTCATAATTTGCATTAATATGTGTATTAAATCACATAAAGGATATGTTGATGTGAGTTGTGTAATCTATTTATTGTATTTAATATGTTTTGGATCTATGGTTTCATTTGTATGCTTATGTATTAAAAACTTAATTGAAATTTGATTGCTGAAGCATTCAGGATTGATTTCAAGGCTATTATGAATGTACATGTTTGTTGAATACTTAATGAAAGAGAAGTTGTTTGATTACAAATTATTGTAAATATTGAGTAGTTAGTGAATGAGATCTGGATATATGCATTGATTAGCTGCATCCCTTGGAGTGCTTGTCAGTGTAAGGAAAGTAGAGGTGCAGATTATAGCTTCCCTAATGTCAATTCAAAGGGGATAATGTAGACAGGTAACGTTTAATACAAAAAACATAGATGAGCACACTAGAAAATATTGAATAAACATTAAAGATAACAGAGATGAACACCAGATGTATGTGGGAAAACCCTTTCGAGTAAAAAACCCACCACCACAAGAGAGACAGTCTTTATTAGAGTAAACTTAAAAGTTACAACAAAGATACCAGTCTTCTTGCTCAGGTATCGATTCTCAGATCATACAAATAGTTCGGTTCCACTGTACATTTACAGAATGAACTACTTGATCAAATCACTTTAACCTATATCACCAGACGCCCACATCAAATCTATATTTACATAGTCTTCAAGAGCAAAAGTCGTTTGAACTTCTGCCCTAACTGTTCGATCCAACAGACTTAGCATCGCTGCCTTCCAACCGTCGCAACTGTTTGTATTCATGTGAGACCTTTAGTCCCACATTCACCAAGTCATGTTGGACTCTCTAATTTATAAACATAATCACTCAGTAAGACTATAGTCAACAATTTTGTTGCCAACCATGTCAGTCTAAAGGCTCATCGGAATAACCTACACCATCAGCGAACACTTCAACACTCACTCTAATAGTTCCTTGTCCCACCGACGCCAACACAATGCCAACTCTTCATCGGAGTGACCTCTGCCATCGGCTCAAAGGCTTTACACTGTGCCGATGAACATCCTCTCACCGATCATTTGGAAAAATCACCATCGATGAGATCATTAGCATTGGAGGGACTTATCAAAGCTAGGCCAATAGAAGTTCTCATGTCGATACATTCATATCATTGAAACCTTGCATATCAGCCAAGGGCTTATCACTCCCGCCGATAGTAAAAGTCTAGCCGATAGTCCACTACCCTTGGTGAGACCTTACAAATCGGTGTAAGACTCCTAACTCCCGCCGATACAAGACATCTTCTTGATGGTCACTACCATCGGTGAAACACATGTCATCGATAGAGCACAACAAGGTTACGCCGATAGTGTTCTGTCAACCCGATGAAGAACATGTGAATTATATGAGGTTCCAAATAGTAATATGAGATATTAGGTCTCTTCAATCTCCCACTTGTCGAAGATATTACTGCTACCTCTTAATCCTCATTCGATTACTGAGTATTATGGGCCCGAAGACCCATTGCATCTGAACACCATTTGAACTTGGCCGTGCTCATCGGTTTAGTTAAGGCGTCAGCAACATTTTTCAAAGTGTCAATCTTTTCCAGCTTCACCTTCCTGTCTTCCACCATATCACGAACAAAGTGATATTGGACATCAATATGTTTTGTCCTCGCATGAAATGTAGGACACAATGAATTTGTATTTGCCCTGCATCAAAACCGACATCAGAACACAACCTCTTCAACCAAACAGCTTCTTGGCATGCACGAGTAGCTGCCATGTACTCTGCCTCTATTATGGACAAAGTGACTATAGCCTACCACTTGCTCATCCAACTGATAGCACCACCATTTAATGTGAATACATATCCACTGGTGGATCTTCTACTATCAATGTCCCCTGCCAAATCAGAATCGACATATCCATGAATGCTTATAGATCTTTGAGATCCAACTGAGTTTTCATGATAGAAAATAGCAAGGTTAGATGTCCCTTTCAAATACCTCATAACTCTTTTCACAGCATCCCAATGTGATCTGCCTGGATTCGCCATAAAACGACTCAAAACTCCCACTGCTTGGGCAATGTCTGGCCTGGTATAGACCATTGCGTACATCAAGCTGCCAACAACACTTGCATAAGGAACTTTTTTCATGTTGTCAATTTCATTCAAAGATTCTAGACAATCTTCAACAGATAGTTTCGTTCCCTGCAAAACTGGAACAACTAACTGTTTGGAATCAGACATATTAAATTTATCAAGAACATTGGTAATGTACTTGCTCTGGCTGAGCCAAAGCTTTCTCTTAGATTTATCCCTTTTGATTTCTATTCCCAAAATGTACTTTGCTGCCCCCAGATTCTTCATTTCAAATTTCAAGGACAACTGAGATTTTAATTCTGAGATCATCCCCTTACCATTGCCAATGAATAACATATCATCCACATACAACGCAATTATAAGAATCTGATCACCATCAGTTTTATAATAGACACAATGATCAGATTTAGATCTCACATATCCCAAAGATAAAACATACGTATCGAATTTATGATACCACATTTGGGGAGATTGTTTCAAGCCATAAAGAGACTTTTTAAGTTTACATACCAGATGTTCTTTACCTTTTTCCGGAAAATGCTCTGGCTGGGACATATAAATTTCTTCTTCAATGTCCCCATGAAGAAATGTTGTTGTCACATCCATCTGCTCAATTTCAAAGTCATACGCTATTGCAAGTGACAACAGAAATTTAATGGATGTCAGCTTAGCTACAGAAGAAAAGATTTCTCCATAGTCTATACCTTCCTTTTGAGAATACCCCTTAGCAACTAGTCTTGCCTTGTACTTTTCAATACTACCATCTGGACCATACTTCCTTTTAAATACCCACTTACAGTCCACAGGTTTTCTACCTTCAGGCAAAGGCACCAGATCCTAGGTTCCATTTTTCTCCAACGATGACATTACGCTATCCATGGCTTCCAACCAAGAATCTAAATCAGGTAAACTAATAGCTTCTTTCACAGTCCTAGGTTCATCAATATCAATAAGCAAAGCATAGGCACAACTTGAATCAAGTACTGAAAATCCATACCTATCTGGTTGTCTTCTTTCATGTGTAGATCGCCTCAATGGCTGAGGTGCTGGTTCAGATTCTTGCTCTGGATCTGAATCTTTGGAGCTACTCGAACTCACTTATGAACCATCTACACTTGGTGTTTGTTGTTCCTCTTTTACAGGGGTCAGAGGAATATTAAAAACACTCTTTTCTTTCTTCTCTTCTATCTTCTCTGGCTAAGGATCAATAACCAAAGGTTTCAGCTCTCTCAAAATTACATTCCTACTGTAAATTACCTTTTCAGTTTCAGGATTCCAAAGCTTGTACCCTTTAACACAGAATCCATAGCCAATAAAGATACATTTGACTGCCTTGTAATCCAGCTTAGATCTTTTTACCTCAGGGATATGAGCATATGCCTCACAGCCAAAGACATGATTATGTCTGAGAGAGGGTTTCTTTCCAGACCATGCTTCCATAGGTGTCTTATTAACCAATGCTGAAGTAGGAGAACGATTCAACAAGTAATAAGTTGTAACAACTGCCTCAGCCCAGAACCTTTGTTCAAGACCAACATAACTCAACATACTTCTTGCTTTCTCCATCAATGACCGATTCAACCTTTCAGCAACTCCATTTTGCTGTGGAGTATAAGGTGTAGTCTTATGCCTTTTAATTCCATGATCAAGACAAAACTTATCAAAATCTGCATTGCAATATTCACCACCGTTATCCGTTCTCAAACATTTTATTTTTCTACCAGTCTGATTTTCGACAAGATTTTTAAAATCTTTAAACCGATTGAACACTTCTGATTTATTTTTCAAAAAATATATAAATGCTCTCCTTGAATAATCATCAATAAACGATATGTAGTATCTTGATTTAGACAGAGAAGGAACATCAACTGGACCAAAAACATCAGAATGTACATAGTCTAGAACACCAGAAGATTTATAAGAACTAGAGTAAAAAGAAACACGGTTCTGTTTTCCATAAATGCAATGTTCATAGAAATCAAATTCTAGATTACAATTAATCAACCCATCTACCAAGTCTTTGTTTTTCAAGGTTTTTAAACCTTTTTCACCTATGTGACCAAGTCTATGATGCCAGAACATTGTTTTCTCTGCAGGAAGTTTAACTTCCATAGAGTTTGCATCATGTGGTACAATAGTAGCTTTTTTAGATTTCAAAGAGAAATTATTACAGCACACTGGTTTAGCATCTAACCTATACAAAGTTCCAATGCGTTCACCCTTTGCCAGAACAATAGAACCTCTAGTCATCTTATAGCCACCATTCACAAAAGTAACTTGCACTCCAACATCATTAAGCTTACTAATAGAAAGTAAATTTTGAGCCAGACCTGGTATGTGTAGTACTCTATTCATTCCCTTTATTTGCCATCTGGGAACTGGATTCTGACTCTTCCTCGGCCAACAATTTCCAGTGTCAAATCACTTGCCAGGAACACCTTCCCACCAGCATAAGGTTCATACTTAGTGAACCATTCTCTATGAGATGTCATATGAAAAGATGCTCCTAAATCCACCAGCCATACATCTTCAGATGCAGGCATTGCCAAGGCAGCAATGAAGGCATCAGCATCACTCTGAGAAGAATCGGTGTCAGAGAAGTTCTTCTTCTTCTTCTTTTTCTCCTCTTTGCAGTCTTTTCTGATGTGTCCTTTTTGCCCACAATTCCAACACTTCACCTTGGACTTTTTTCCAAGAGATTTTGATCTCCCCTCTAATTTGGACTTAGACTTCTTCTCCTTCTTGTCTCTTTCCTTTGATCTACCTCGAATGGACAGGGCCTCTTTGGCCGTCTCAGAAGATTTCCTCCACATCTCTTCAGATAACAGTGAGGCAACAACTGCTTCAGTTGTAAACATGGTTGTTGTACTTCCAATAGCCATCACAAGATGATCCCATGAGTTAGGTAAGGAACATAACAGGAGCATACAGCAGTCCTCTTCTTCTATTTTTACACCTACAGAAGTCAACTGTGCAATAATTGTATTAAATGTGTTCAGATGATCTGCTATAGATGCTCCTTCATCCATCTTCAGAGAATACAACTTCTTTCTAAGGAAAAGTTTATTCACCAAGGACTTGCCCTGGTAAATATCTCCCAACTTCTTCCACAAATCTTTGGCTAACTTCTAATCATGGACGTTCAATAGAATAGAATCTGATAAACTTAATCTTATCAGTCCTCTAGCTTTCCTATCTGCCAGATCCTAATCTTCTTGCTTCATGCCTGCAGGTTGAACCCCAGACACAGTAACCCAAAGATCTATGTCGACCAGCATATCTTCAACCTGAAGTTTCCACAACTCAAAGTTTGTGCCATTGAACTTTTCAATGTCTATTTTTCCTGATGTACTTGCCATCTAATTTAACAAAATAGACCTCTACAGAACTCCCACTCCCAGAACTAACACAAAAAACCCAACCTACCAACAAGGATAACACAACTGGCTAGGCTCTGATACCACTTGTAAGGAAAGCAGAGGTGTGGAATACAGCTTTCCTAATGTCAATTCAAAGGGGATAATGCAGACAGGTAACGTTTAATACAAAAAACACAGATGAGCACACTAGAAAATACTGAATAAACATTAAAGATAATAGAGATGAACACCAGATGTACATGGGAAAACCCTTTCAGGTAAAAAACCCACCACCACAAGAGAGACAGTCTTTATTAGAGTAAACTTAAAAGTTACAACAAAGATACCAATCTTCTTGCTCAGGTATTAATTCTCAGATCATACAAATAGTTCAGTTCCACTGTACATTTATAGAATGAACTACTTGATCGAATCACTTCAACCTATATCACCAGACACCCACATCAAATCTGTATTTACACAGTCTTCAAGAGCAAAAGCTGTTTGAACTTCTGCCCTACCTATTCGATCCAATAGACTTAGCATTACTGCCTTCCAACCGTTGCAACTGTTTGTATTCATGTGAGACCTTTAGTCCCACATTCACCAAGTCATGTTGGACTCTCTAATTTATAAACATAATCACTCAGTAAGACTATCGTCGGCAATTTTGTTGCCGACGATGCCAGTCTAAAGGCTCATCAAAATAACCTACACCATTGGCGAACACTTCAACACTCACTCTGACGGTTCCTTGTCCCACCGACACCAACACAACGCCAACTCTTCATCGGAGTGACCTCTACCATCGGCCCAAAGGCTTTACGCTGCGCCGATGAACATCCTCTCGCCGATCATCTAGACAAATCACCATCGATGATATCGTTAGCATCGAAGGGACTTATCAAAGCTAGGCTGATAGAAGTTCTCATGCTGATACATTCATATCATTGAAACCTTACATATCGTTGAAACCTTACATATCGACCAAGGGCTTATCACTCCCACCGATAGTAAAAGTCTAGCCGATAGTCCACTACCCTCGGTGAGACCTTACAGATTGGTGTAAGACTCCTAACTCCCACCGATACAAGACGTCTTCCCGATGGTCACTACCATCGGTGAAACACATGTCATCGGTAGAGCACAACAAGGTTACGCCGATAGTGTTCTGTCAACCCAATGAAGAACATGTGAATTATATGAGGTTCCAAATAGTAATATGAGACATTAGGTCTCTTCAGTCAGTTTGCATGTGTTGTTTTCATTCCTTGTTCCTTTTAAGTTAGAATCAGCCATACCTAGCTGTGGAACATCCTGGTGAAATTATGGTTTGATTTCTTCTCTTCATGACTATATCTAGAATGTATGTGACTCAATAGCTAAAGGTTCACCAAATTTAGAAGTATTTCCTTTAATTTTCTTGAATTTCATTACAAATCACCTTCATAATTGCAAATAATATACAATCTAAAGCAAATAAACATGAAATATGCCTATAACTCATAAATAATTGAATATACAGAGCATATTTTGAGTAAAATCATGTCAAAAATGATAAATATCATGTAAATACAGATGTACATCAATGACTTGCATGTAAATATCTACTTGTAGGCACATCATTTGAATGAATACACAGTGTAGAAGCATAAAACATGTTCATGACAGTAAATACTCAGAAGAATTGATCAAACTTATGAATACAACCATAATCTGTAATCAAAACAGCTTCTCTTTCATTAAGTATTCAACAAACATGTACATTCACAATAGCCTTGAAATCAGTCCTGAATGCTTTAGCAATCAAATTTCAATTAAGTTACTTATGCATTAAAGGGTGCACTCCATCTCCTTTTATAGAATAATGGTTTGATTTCTTCTCTTCATGACCTGATCAATGGAGCCTTGGAGTGCTTGTCAGTTTGCATGTGTTGTTTTCATTCCTTGTTCCTTTGAAGTTAGCATCAGTCATACCTAGCTGTGGAATATCCTGATGAAATTATGGTTTGATTTCTTCTCTTCAAGATTGTATCTAGAATGTATGTGACTCAATAGCTAAAGGTTAACCAAATTTAGAAGTATTTCCTTTAATTTTCTTTAATTTCATTACAAATCACCTTCATAATTGCAAATAATATACAATCTCAAGCAAATAAACATGAAATATGCCTATAACTCATAAATAATTGAATATACAGAGCATATTTTGAGTAAAAGCATGTCAAAAATGATAAATATCATGCAAATACAGATGTACATCAATGATATACAGAGCATATTTTTAGTAAAAGCATATATCCAGAAACTTAATTGAAATTTGATTGCTGAAGCATTCAGGACTGATTTCAAGGCTATTATGAATGTACATGTTTGTTGAATACTTAATGAAAGAGAATCTTTTTTTATTACAAATTATTGTAAATCTTGAGTAGTTAGTGAAGGAGATCTGGATATATGCATTGATTAGCTGCGTCCCTTGGAGTGCTTGTTAGTTTGCATGTGTTGTTTTCATTCCTTGTTCCTTTGAAGTTAGCATCAGCCATACCTAGCTGTGAAACATCCTGGTGAAATTATGGTTTGATTTCTTCTCTTCATGACTGTATTTGGAATGTATGTGACTCAATAGCTAAAGGTTCACCAAATTTAGAAATATTTCCTTTAATTTTCTTGAATTTTATTACAAATCACCTTCATAATTACAAATAATATACAATCTAAAGCAAATAAACATGAAATATGCCTATAACTTGTAAATAATTGAATATACAGAGCATATTTTGAGTAAAAGCATGTCAGAAATGATAAATATCATGCAAATACAGATGTACATCAAGGATACACATATATTATTCTATAAAAGGGGATGGAGTGCACTCTTTAATGCATAAGTAACTTAATTGAAATTTGATTGCTGAAGCATTCAGGACTGATTTCAAGGCTATTGTGAATGTACATGTTTGTTTTGTAAAAGATAAAATGAATTAAATAAGATAATCACTAGTATTGTATTGTACCACACCTTTGGATTATGGATGGTGCTTCTTTGCCTTAATTGATGGAAGGGGAGGAAAGGGACATCCTCATGGTGGGTTCAAACCCTTCCCTGTTCAACAACAAGAGCATGGGAGATTGGAGAATTAGCTTGTAGAGTTGAGCTTGGAGTTCTTTAGATATTGTTCATGGTGCATATTGTATATGGCCACTTGTATTTGTGGTGGTTGGTTCCTATCTTATTGTATTCATTATCATTGATGAGGGTTGTAATATTTGACCCCTTGTATATCTTGGTTATGAAAAGATGTTATCTTCATTGATAAGTACTAGATATGTACTTGGGAGACTTTCATGTTATTTGAGATGTACTCACTGTTATGCTTCCTTACTATATTTAATGAGTTGGAGTTATATATTATGTGGATCTTATTTGGATATCTCTTGCATGTTTTGTCATTTTTACATATTATTATATCATGGGAGTTAATGGAGGTTTATCTTGTACTCTTTTGTTAGTATTGGGTTGTTTCTTTTGGTTAATACTTAAGAATTTTGAGGTTGCGTTTTGGAGGTTGTTACAAGAAATTTGCTATGGCATTGGTAAAAGAAAGAAAGGAGCCAAGATTTTCCTTCCCTTGTTGCTCAAGAAGTTTGAATATTAATGATATGTTGGATTAGATTAATGATCTAGAGAAGCACTTTGAGTTTAAGTCTATTGAAGACCTTATGTGAGTCAAATATGTTGCTACCAAGTTGAAAGTGAATGTACCTTATTGTGGGAGTATGTGCAAAAAGATGAGTTAAGAGGAATAAGTTGGAGATATCTAAATGGGATCAGATGGTTACAAAGATGAAAGATAAGTATTTTCCTCCCAACTACACTTTGTAATTGTTCAAGAAGTTCTAGAATTTATGATAAAGAAAAATATTTGTGAAAGAGTCTATAGAGAAGTTTTACTACCTCAACATCCATGTAGGTCATGTTGGAGATTGTTAGGATTTCAATGGTACACCAGAGCAATACAAATTATATAATTATGATGCAAATTTAAACACTCAGAAATGAAGAATAACAAAACAATTACACGACAAAGATTTAATGTGGTTCACCCAATGCAGGCTACATCCACAGAAACAACCATCCATTATTTTTATTATCCAACATCAACCAAAAAATGGATTACAACTTGTAGCTTATCCACTACTATGCTACATGAAATACACTACAATCTCGTTTGTGTCTCATATGTGACTCGTGACCTTTCACATTTTCCACTTGCTTATTTATCAATCTTTTTTGGTGGTTAACAAAATCAGTTTTTCCATGTCGACTAATAACCAAACTAGTTGCAAACGCATTTATTAAATATAGAGCATTTTTTTCTTTAGGGGTGCTACCCCTAGCAACCCCTGCTGGGGGCATTTCCCCCATACCCCCACTGTGGGCTTTGCCCCCGGGTCCCCATCGGGGGGATGGTCCCCTCAGACCCCGCAGAAGGGGCTCCGCCCCCTGCACTCCCCCATTAATTATTTTGGGGGGAAACCATGACTGACAAAGTCACCAAAATTTACCTTGTTGCATGAACCTTGTAGTTACTATAGGTACCCTGCAGCCCCACAACATGACATAGAAAAGATATCTTAGTATGTGAATGGTTGTATCTCAATCCAAGATTAGATCTATTTACTATTGATTTATTTTGTGGACACATACCAACTCATGTTGAGGGAATAGGAAAAGTTATCCCGTAGGTAGTAGAGAGTGTAGGGTAAGGGTAAGAATAGAAAGGGCAAGTAGAATAGTAATGGGAAATGACATTATGTGTAGAGTTAGACCATAGAGTCTAGTGATAACACAAAAGGTTTCAAAGAAGAGGATACTTCCAAGAATAAGGAAGAGGCAAATGAGGTTGTTGAAAAAATTTAAGTGGAATTTGTTTCAAATGTGGACAAGCAGGCTACATGACATTTGAGAGTCTAGATGCCATGCAAGAACAAGGATGTGATGAGAAAAGAGTGCACACTATACAAGGTGATGAAGAGTTAGGTAGTGAAGAAAAAAGTAACTTTGGGGGTTAGTGAGAATCTAATGTCATGCAAGGTTTTTCTTAACATTTCTTAGGTAGACAAATAAACCAAGTTAAGGAAAAGTATTTTTTGCACAATGTAAATTAGGAGGAAAGTGTTGTAATTTGATCATAGATGGAGGAAGCATTAATAATAGTGCCCAAAAAAATGGTAGGGAGGTTGGGATTGAAATTGGTCCCATATCCTAACCCATATTGAATTCCATGACTTTGAAGGAATAATGCATAGTTGCATTCCACATTGGAGGTTATTTTAATGAAATATGGCATGACATGATTCTTAAGGATGATTTTCATGTGTTTAAGATAAAACCATGGAAATATGATGTATGTTCCATCCATAGTGGGATGATGAACGCTAATACCATCATAAAGGATGGGAAGAAGTTTGATTTTCTTCTATTGAAGGCTGAGGAAGAAAATGTAGAAAGTGAGGTAATGTTCTTGAGAACTAAAATTTTTCTCAAGGGGATTAAAAAATTGTAGGAGTGTTTTGCATTAGTAGTTAAGCCTATAATAATGGAGGAAAAAAAGTCACATAGTTCTAAGGAATTAGAAATTGAAACGTTGCTAACAAAATTTGAAGATATCATGGATAGTGGAATACTTGAGGGTTGCCACCAATACATAATATTTCACCTTGTATGGATTTGATTTCAAGATCTATTTTACCAAATAAGGAACCACATATGATGAATTCTAATATGAGTGTTGAGTTGAACATACAAGTTGAAGAATTATTTAAAAGAGGTTTGATTAGGGAATGTATGATCCTTTGCATTGTGCTTGTAGTATTTGAACCAAAGAGGGGAGGAGAATGGAGGATGTGTACAAATTACCATGCTATAAACAATATCACAATGTAAGGTACACATTTCTATTACCACACATGGATGATTTGATGGATTGTTTAAGTGAAGTAACCTAGTTTTTCCAAAATTAATCTCAAGCGTAGTTACCATCAAATCAAAATACATGAAGGAGAAAAATGGAAAATAACCTTTTAGAACTAAGGATGGATTGCATGAGTGGTTGGTCATGATATTTGGGATAAATAATGCACCAAGTACCTTTATGAGGTTAATGGATTTGAAATCCTAAAACCATTTTTTGGTAAGTTTGTAGTTGTTTATTTAGATGATATATTAGTGTTTAGCAAGACAAAAGAGGAAGATCTTGTATACCTTCAACATGTATTGACTTAGTTGAGGAAGGAGACATTATGTGTTAACTTGAATAAGTACACTTTTATTTAGAAAGAGTTAGTGTAGTTGGGAATTATGATCTCTCAATAAGGATTACAAATGGACCTTAAGAAGGTTCTAACAATTATTGAGTGGTTGGTATTGTAGAGTGAATTAGAGGTCAAAAGTTTCCATGGTTTGGCTAATTTATATAGGAAGCTTATTAGAAAATTTAGTAGGATATGTGCACCTTTAACACAATGTATGCAAAAAGGAGGATTTAAGTGGATACTTGTTTTTGATAAAAGTTTTGAACTCTTAAAGAAGAAGATAATAGAAGAGCCTATATTAGCACTTCCAAATTTTGAGAAGATTTTCCAAGTTGGTTGTGATGACAATAATTAAGCTAATGTTGTTTTTTTGAGTCAAGAAGGTGAGTCCATTGTTTATTTTAGTGAAAAATTAATGAATCTAATCAAAAGGATTTAGTTTATGATCAAGAATTTAATGCTATTATTCAATATTTGCATTAGTGGAGGAATTATCTGTTGCTAGAAGAATTTGTTCTATATATTAATCATCAGGTATTGATAATCATTATAGTTATCTAGGAAAAGTTGAACCAATGACATATAATGTAGGTAGAATATTTGTAAGATCACTCTTTTGTTCTCAAACATAGAGATGGTATAACAAACAAAGTAGCAAATGCTTTGAGTAGAAGACAAGCATTGTTGTCTACCATGGAAATTGAATTGGTAGGCATGGATATGATGAACAATTTGTATGCAACAGATCTATATTTTTCATATGATTGGAACATTGGGTTAGAGGAAAAGGTTCATTTGAATATTAGTTTGTCTTGGAAGGATATCTTTTCAAAATAAAATAATTATGTATACTACATAGTTAATGAGGGAGAATCTCATTAGCGATTTTCTTAGTGGAGGACTTACATGACACTTTGGTGTAGATTAAATTTTGGTTTATGTTGGAAGAGATGTAATACTTGCCAAGTTTGCATCAAGATATCAAGAGATTTGTTGAAAGAATTTGTCAAGTTAGTAAAGATGTTTCCCAAAATACAAGATTGTATAATCCATGATGCCAATAGTAGATAAGCCTTGTGAAGACATTTATATGGATTTTATCCTTGGACTACCAAGAAATCAAAGTTGTAATGATTTTATCTTCATAGTTGTAGATAGATTTTCAAACATTGCATACTTCATTCCTTGTCAAAATTTGAATGATGCATCCAAGATCATATATTTGTTCTTCAAAGAAGTAGTTAGGTTACATGGGTTGCCACAAAGTATCAACTTAGATAGAGATGCTAAGTTCTTAATAAGTCATTTTTGGCATATGTAATGAAAGAATATGAGAATATAGTTGAATTATAATTTTGCATGCCATCCATAGATAGATAGTCAAATTTAGGTTGTGAACTAGTGTCTTGGTAATCTCTTAAGAAGTTTGGTAGGAGACAAACCTACATAGTTGGATTCCATATTAGTCCAAGTTGAATTTGTATTCAATAACTTAGTAAATAAGTCTACTTGAAAATCACCACTCTAGATTATGTATAGGATGTCTCTTAAAGGTGTTAGAGATATATTTAATAATGTAGATGACACACACATTAGTGCAAAGGCTGAAGATGTTACATTACACATGAAATAAATGCATGTGCAAGTCAAGATACAATCAAAGATGAGTAGAATCAAGTATAAAGATAGTGCAAATTAACATAGAAGATAGAAGAATTACTCAAAAGGATATTTATTCATGGAATATTTGAGAAAGGAAAGATTTCCTTGAGGAAATTATAATAAGTGGAAAGCCAAGAAGATTGGTCCTTGTAGAATTTTATACAAATTCTCTTAAAATGATTATGAAATTGAATTTCTTGAAGGTTTGGATATCTCAATGATATTCAATGTTTTTGATCTATATTCTTATCATGGATATGAAGATGTTTATAGTAGCACACTGCTACCTCAAGATCTTGCTTGGAAGCAAAAAGTTCCTAAAAAGCATCAAGAACTAATAATCCATGTTTTGGATATGCATATAAGAAAGAGAACCAAGAGGAAGGAGCACAAATAATATCTTGTCAAGTGAAAGGGGAAAGGAATAGAAGATAATACATGGATTTCTAAAGAATAAGGATGTTGGCTTGGGTGGCTAAATCAATCTACCACATCATTAATTCTAAGCAGTCAGCTCAAAATTTTGTTATGTGAGGTTTCTAATGTAGGAGCATCTTGGGGTCAAGCAATCTTGCGTCACCTAAAAATATTCTTCAATTTTTTTTGTCTTTTACAAGTTTTCTTACTTTCTATAATTATTTGGTTCTTGTTTTAGGTTCATTTTCTTACCATAATATTCTATCATATATAGAGTTATAGGTAGTTATTCTATCATGTAGTTATCCTCACTTATATTAACAAGGAGTCTCAAAAAATTTCAAAGTCCTTTGCAATTCAAGCTATAAATTTATTGTTCAAAATATTTTTCTTATTGCAAGTTAAAAGGATGTTTTCATCTTAGTGGTCTCAATAATAAGTCAATGTGTTGTGAAAATTAACTCTTTAAGTTCAAAAGTGAGCGTTGTTGTTCAATGTGGATCTACATAGTTTTCATGCAATTGAACAATCTCGCAAATTTCTCACACCCCTACTTTCCATAATGTTTTAACTATGGAGATCCATAGCCTCCAAGTAGCTAAGCAAATTTTTTAAGATTGCTTGTCAATTTTGATTCTTTTCTAACTTAGTAAAAATAGAACTTTAGGATTCTGATGCAACCAAACAATTTTTACAAATTGCTTATTTATCTTTTCTTACCACTTACAATACTCTATGAAATTCTAGAACTTGCGAGCAATTATGAAATCTTCTTAAATTTAATGTTGACCCTCTATCCTTGACATGTAATATGGTGGAAAACTTCAACATCTTTGTAATCAAACAAGTTTTGCAAAATTATAGTTGACCTCTATTTCCCAATGACTTTGCATTTAATAAATCCATAACTTTGCATGTGTAGAGGGCCTATAAGTTCATTCACAACATCATTTGGACCATTCATTTTTATAAATTATTGATATCTTGCACTTTGTGTGATTTGCAACTACCAAATGTGCCTCCTTACATGTATTTCAAATTAGATGTTAAGATTTACTACTTGTGATTTTGTGAGTGTGTTGCCTTTCAATGTTGAAGGGTTCCTTTTTCGTAGGTCAAGTTAGGGTTTTACAAAGTTTCTTTTACAAATTCAACTAATGAATCTAGACCTTGATCTTGCAACTTGTAAGCACACATATCTTTAGTTTTTGTAATCTTCATGACATCACCAAAGGTCAAGCAATTCGAAGACATGAAGTATAAGTTCAAGGGGTATTCTCTTGCTTCAAAGATTGTTTCTACACTTTGAAAAATTGGTGATATAGACCTTGGTCATGTGGATATTAGATATTTTATTCAAAGAGTCAATGAGATGGATGATAGTTCACATTGGGATATTTGCATTGCACATATTGGTATTGTACAATATGTAATATTTCCAATTTTAGTCTAGTCCCCTGAATTAGTGTTAACATGTGCTCAACACTATGTTTTTGATAGGAAGAAGATTTATGGGCCATCAAATGAACCCATTCTTGAAATCACACTTGAAGCAATTGAAGAGACTTTTGGTCTTCCCACTTATAATAAAAATGCTCCTGTAACAGTCAAATTTACAATAGACTATTATAAAAAGCATACAACTACTTGTGCCAAATACATAAATGATAATTGGTTGAAAAAGATGAGAAACTGTCACAAGGATGCCAAAGATTCTTCACAAAAGTGAATTCATTAAGGATAGAAGTGATTTGATCACCTTATTAAATATAATAGTAGGAAATCTAATGGCTAAAGAGTTTTATCCATGGGTGTTCTATTTCATGACCACTATTATGGTGGATAAGAATAAGATTGTACACGAGTAATTTTGTCATATTCAAGAGAGCAAACACTTCTTTATGACTTTCTGCCTTGTTTACCTCATGGCAAGAAAAGCAATATTTCTATGATTGAATAAAATAGGAGCCATAGGTCTATAGAAAATAAAGTATATGAACATTATCCATAATTAGAGCTAAAAGAAAGCCTCAAGAATTATAATTGGGTGAATGATGCCTTTGGTTTCTATTTGACTAGGCTTATGGAGAATGATTTCAACAAAAAACTTTCATTGGAATCTACTGCTACAATTGTTGATTGGGGAAATTAGTTTACTTAGTTTTCTATTTCCACATATATTAGAATTGGAGGATTTACTAGTTTTTTGTACAAGCTTCCAAAATATCCTAGTAATAGAATCATCCCATTGGAGTTATACATGCAACTTTGTGAAGTCCATAAGTTTCTCTCAACTAGTACAACACAAGTGTTCATTTTCCTATTTCCATTGGTAATTATACTTGCTCTTCTTATCTTTATGATAAGAATATTGAAAAAGAAATAACACAAATTAATTTGCATTTTTATGAGGAAAGATGTGGTTTTGATCTTAGAGGAATTATTGAAGAATTGATTAGGTCATTATACAAACACCAACTAGATCTAGAAAATTTTTGGGATAATTGCATGGATGAGCACAGAGTTAGTAAGAAATATTATTCTAGGTTGACCTCAGATGAAATCAAATAATTTGATATAGGTAGAGTACCTAAAGATGTCTCTGATGATGGCAAGGCACTAGTCCCATCATATAATTTGATAAAGATTTATGCTCAGCCAATACCCAAGATGAATTGGTCCTTTGTTGAAGATACTTCCATTATGTACTAGAATCACCATATGTCTAAATAAAACAATGATGACTCCATAAAATACCTTGCCGTCAATATCACAATGTTTTCGAAACACTTTGACAAACATACAAAAAATGAATGTTAGTCACCAACACCCTGCCATGACACACCATCAAACCCAAAATGCAACAATGTGTGACAATGAAAAATGCGACTAAGGTCCAAGACTCCTCAAAATAGTTGCAACCATCAAAAGTGAATTGAAATCTACCAATCTAAACTAGAAACAACACAAAAATGAATGCGATGCGAAGTCTCCATCAATCGCGACAACACCACCACACCTCAAAGACATAATTGAATCAACAACTAAATGAAAAACAAACAAAAATGAACTAATCATTCTTTTTGGGTGATGTAGGATTGCATATACGCTCGGGTACTCCTGCATCATGTATGAGTCTCATCTTATAGATTTGGAGGACATAATTGAGGATATTCATCTCCTCTTTAATGTTATATCATATGGAGTTGCATCATCTTCTCCAGATGCCATGAGGGAACATACAAACCCTCTTGTTCTTTCTCCATCTATATCTACTTCTATAGTGACAAATTTTTAAGATGTTCACGAGTCCACATATCCAACTTAGTCATTGTTTAAGTTAACACCCTCTACAAGAGTACCTGATTCTCATTGGTCTAGTTGTCTTACCTATAGTGAGCACCATACATCCTGGTTATTGTAGTTGAATCTTACATGGTACCTAATTCATCTTATCATTATTTTTCATAGTTTAGCATTGGCTTGAAGATCCTTGAGCAACATTTGGAGGATTCATCTTTATCTTTGGATGTTGTTCTACACATGTTTCTACAAGGTTCTAATTTGTCACTCTTTTAGTTATGCTTGGGACTCCTAATTTAATTATGGCACCTCTTGGCACCAACATGGAAACACCTGAGTAGCTTCCAAAGACATCATATATTTTGATTTTCTCCCTTCATATTCCTTTCAAGAATGGGAAGATATCCTGCATACATCTTTGGCTTTGTTTCTTCCCAAGGGGAGAAATGTTGTTCAACAACCCTGGACCAGCTTCATCATTCAATGTTGAGTGTCTATTATTGGCATAAGAAACTACACATTGGAGGGGTTGCATGGTCTCTCTTCTTCTCTCTATTTTAAGGATTTTTCTCTGGCATGGGGTTTTATCCTTTTGGGGGGAGGGTCACTTAGACCTTATCTATTTATCCTCTTTAGGAAGGGAGTTTTTCCCTATGGGTTTTATCCTTCTCTTCTTTTGAAGGGATCATCATTGTACATGGGTACCAACATGCCCTAGTTGCCAAGAGCCATTCTCTTAAGTTGTACTTGTCAAGGGTGTTGGTGTAATACTATATTTACTTGAATATATTATATCCTAAGTGTGATATTGCACCTATTTAATAAGTTTACTTAAGATATTAGGAATATTTAATCAGTCTCACCTAAGTAGCTATTAATAACATGTGTACAGCTTGATTTGAGGTACACAAGTGCCACCACTACCTCATAAACTCTTGAATGATGGTAGTTAGGTGCCACCTTTATTTATTTAAGGCCACCTTTGTCTCAATTAGACTAAGTTAACTCAACTCTTGATTGGGAGTGATTGAGAGTTAACTCCTACCTCTTGGACATGTCATCTCCTTGATTCATACATCCAAGAGGCCTATTTATTTGTTTGTTACCATTTGTAACTTGTCTCTATCATATTGAATATAAAAATTCTTTATTCATTTTCCTGGTTTTGTGATTAACTTATAGGCATTTGGTCTTGGATAGATTTGTTGTTCATAACAAATTCTAACATTATGTAACCTTTTTAAGGCATGGAGAAAGATAAGTATAAAAAATAATTACAACGTCTTTTTGTTATTTAGTTGTATTTTCTATTTGATACAAATTTGTATTTCAAATTATTATTTATAAATTTAGTTTAAAGCCTAGTCATTAAAATCAGTAATGTAATATAAAAGATTCATGTGTAATTAACTTTTTATAAAAAAATTCAAAAACTTTTTTATATATTTTTAGCTTTTCAAAAAAAAATATTTTGTAGAATAATGTAATCATTTATATTCTATTTATTTTAGTGTTTCTTAGTTACTTCAAAAAAAAAAACAGAAAGAAAAGAAAGGTTGCCTTTTGGTTTTCCTTCACTTTTCAAAGAAAATGAGCTAATCATACATTCCTCCTTATTTTTGAAAAGTCTATTTTAAAAAGAAGAGTCTTAAAGAAATATGTGGCAAGATTTTAAGTAATCCACACTTTTAAAATTGTTCCTTCATCCATATTGCTGAAAATAGATACTCTTATCTTAAATATTTCCTTTGTATGGTGTTAAAATGGGAGATAGGGAACTCTTATAAAAATGAATACATATTTTCATAAATAAACTAGATTTTCTATCACATATATGTTTTGTATGATGGAAATAGGATAAGGTGGTTGAATAGTTATACTACATTATAAAGTGCCAATAAGAACTGACTATGTAAATTTAATTTGCAACAATAAATTATATAATCTAAAAATTGATATCAAAATGGTTTAATCAAGTGGAAAAGAGTTTTAATGTAGAGTTCATGCTCTCTTCTATGGAAAGGTCATATTTTATAGTTTTTAATTGTATTATCATAAATAAGATTAATATTATATTGTAAACTTGAGAGTATATGATTAAGGGTTGTCCATGATGAAGAGGCTATAAATTGTAAAGTGTTCTTACATGCATTGAATAAAAATATTGATGTCGTAAGTAATTGTTAATTTTTAATTGGGGAAGGTGCCACTGCATTAACCATTACACTAACCATTAAAGAAGGCACTCCGTGAGAGGTTTAATTGAACATATAGTATGCACGTGCTCATTGTATTTCTTACAACAAATGTTTAATGAATGGCGAACAAGTCTTCAAACATGGCTAGTCACACTAATTGGTATATTTATCTTTAAATAGGTTAGTGCATGTTATTATTCTATAAATAATGTAACTAAATCAAAAAATTAGGATAATATCACAACAATTATATCCTTTGAAATTTTTTCTAATGGTAACAAAATTTATTTAATATTATGGATGACTGAGTTTGTACAAACCAATTTTTTATTTCTTACTTTAGTTTGATTTATTTCATTTTTCTAGTGCCTATTTATCTTATGTGAATGGTTTATAGGTAATATATTTCATAATTTCATACTATACTTTTTGATGCAACCTACTATATACCTATTCTAGATTTGACACAGTCGTGGTCAAACCACATTCATACAATGTAAGACAACCAATATTGATGAGAGACCAGGACCATATTCTAAGGCCACTTTAGAAGTTAGTTCCAAGCTTGTGGGTGCCCATAGATCTAGTAGGGGATCCCACCTTATTTTTAGGCTTATTCTCATCAATTGAAAAAAGAAAGATATCTTGGCAATGGGGTCCAATGAAGGCGACCTAAACTTAGTAGCCTAACACTCATTCAAAAAACACTACTAGCGAAAGAAAAAAAACATCTTCCATATCAAATTCTGATACTTCTTCTTCACCCTCGTCATCGCTAACATCCACCACTAGGATTCCTCTTCGTTGCGTCAATTCTATTGCCTCCAACCTTGCTCTTATCCTATCTTCAAGGCCTCTCATCATCTCTGTAAAGACCTCATGGTCTACATTATGTGGTCCTCTTTGCCCATGCTCTCTTTGCACCATGTTCATAACCCTCTACAATTACAGGTCTCATTGTCCTCTCACACACCCACAACAACCTCCTTAGGGTTCTTTCTTCAACATAACACTAAAAAATTGGCTCTAATACCAATTGGTGTAGAGAGGAATTAGGGGTCCTATGGGACTGCTAATTCAAGTAGCAATTACCACAATCCAAAGATCACCAAGCAATTCAAATAAATTATCAACTTGAAATTTATATCCGCATCTACAAAAGCAAACTATTGATCACTTTCCACCACATGAAAATTGCAAACAATGGATTACACACTACACAAATATTGTACTCAACAATTCCACTCCACTTTTATTCTTATGGACATAATTTATATTGGTTCAAAGTTTGATGTTACAACCAACAAACAATTTGTATTAGTATTCAAACAATTTCCTTCCATAGGTATCTTCCTCTGAATGTAGCAACAACTCTTTTTCTCCTTCCTAGATTCCACCTCCAATTTAGTAAAAACAATGTAATATTTGTTTCATTCTTTTTACCCTTCAACTCAAAAGTATTTTATTTCTCTCTGTTGTCTCGGTAGTTCCTTATTCTCCCTTGGTGCTCAATATTCTATCCTTTACCTGTAGTTTATGGTTTGCAAAGTACTCTGTGCATATCTTCACATTCTATGAATTTACCTGGTAGTGACCTCTTTTGGCCATCCCATGCTTTCCTCTGTCATCAATTCTCTGTTTTACTTCCCTCATGTGGTAGATCGAACCCTTCATGTGTTTTTTTCCCTTTTATACTATTCAAACAATTGAACCATTGAAAGGTCTCCCCACATCAACTGAACGACGCCTTGGGAAGAAAATTTATGGAAATTCATTGAAATTTAAATCAGAACCAAGCAAGAATTAAAACCCATGCGCTTGACAGGTCTTTGACCTCTCAAATAAAACAAGAACATGGACGCCACCAATTGAAATTTGCCCAATTGACCTCTCTTTTCTAATCATTTTATGTTTCTTATGTTTTGCTATCTTTAATTTTCCTCTATGGCCACCCCAACTCACATAATTGACCCTCTATAGATTTCAAAATCTAAATGTTATGCCAAACATGGCTTTTCAATTTTCAAAGAAGATCTAGTTAAATGAAAAAATCAGGCATTGCCCCTCTTCATACAATCATTTGCTTAACATTCTAACAAATTTCACATTTGGGTGACCATGGTACGGTCCCATGCCTTCATTCAATGAATGAAAGTAGCCTTCAAAGGTAATACAACATGATATGCCTCCACTAGGCAACTCGGCACAATCCAAAAGGATTTCAACTTTGCAAAAATGAAAATAGTTTACCTAAGTGTGCGATGAAGTCTCTAGCAATATTTATATTCCTTCATATTTGCATTACATATACCCATACCAGAATCACCAAATGTCTGAATAAAACAATGATGACTCCATCAAATACCTTGCTCGCAATATCACAATGTTTTGAAACACTTTGACAAACATACAAAAAATGAATGTTAGTCACTGACACCCTACCATGGCACACCATCAAACCAAAACTGTAACAATGAAAAATGCGACTAAGATCCAATACTCCACAAAACACTCGCAACCATCAAAAGTGAATTGAAAGCTGCCAATTAGAACCAGAAACGACACAAAAATGAATGTGATGTGAAGTTGCCATCAATCGCGACAACACCGCCACACCTCAAAAACACAACTGAATCAACAACTAAATGAAAAATAAACAAAACTGAACTAATCATTCTTTCTGGGTGATGTAGGATTGCATATACACCCGGGTGCTCCTGCATCATTTTATGAGTCTCATCTTATAGATTTGGAGGACACAATTTGATGTAGGAGCATCTGGGTTCACTGGCAATCGTGTGTCACTAAAAATATGTTTTATTTCCTAAGTTGTTTTTGGCTTTGTTTCCTTGAAATTTTGGTTTTAAGTTTCAAGAGAAATTTCAGTCAAGTTTCTGGACATCATCTTGTAGAAAACCCAAATAGGTATCTGCAGTTAAATTTTGGTGAAGATTGGATGAAATTTGGCTAAGTTATAGCTAGTGAGAAAATTCCTGAGTTTGCGAACTCATAGGTTCACCGACGGCTCAGTTCGCCGATAGACGACTTCGCTGACAGGCTTGTATACTTAGTTCATTTTTCAAATACAAGTCTTGGAGAGAATTATTATCGGCAAAGTCTCAAGTTTTAGAACTTTGTTAGCATAGTTTCGGGTTTTCAAACTTGCCAATTCACCGATGCTTCCTTTCACTGACAAGCCTTTTATCGAGATGGAGTCAACATTTCCTTAGTTGGTGGAGACATAACATTGCCAATAGGCAATGCTTAGTTCATGGTTTCAACAAAAGGTCGATAAGTTGATAAAGGCTTAAGCAAGGAGTTCAAATTTTCCCAAAGTTGTCGATTTGTTGACTGGGTTCGCAAAGGTTTAATTTTGCTGGTCCAACAAAGGAATAGTCTCAAGTTCGTGGAAATGTGTTTTTTCTAATAAGGCATTTAAAAGCATGGTTCGTGAATGGGTCAATTTGCCGATAAGTTCAGGAAAGTGAATATTTGTCGATAGGCACTTATATCTAAAGTTCAAAAAACACAACTTTTGCCGATAACATGGAAGTTTTGGAAAAGTATGTTTTTCGCCGATAAAGAGCTCCAAGGTTTGAGGAAGTCATAGTTTGTCGATAGCTAAGACCAAGTGACTAGTTTATAAAATCATTTTTTTGAATGGTGATGGGGATATACTTACGAGGAGGTTTTAATGGTAGTGGTTCAGTTTTGTAACTGTTAAAACTGCTTGATGGTTCATGCAGTTGCATAACGACTCATGGTGGTTGAACTATTTTTGGGCAAATGTTATAAAATACTTTCTTGTACTCCTGTAAATGGGTTCAATGGTTGGATGATTCGATGGTGAATCAATTGGTGAGTTAGTTTTGTTATGGTTCGATCTCCTAGAGAAAGAGATGGTCGAGAAGTTATTGTAAACAAAGATTGATGAATCATGAGATTACGTAATGAAATTTTGTACTCCTGTAACCATTTGTTGCTACTAATAAATAGATTCATTTTGTTGTGGCATGGTTGTTTCATTATTGTTTGTATTTTGCTGCTTAATTTGGTAGTCTGATAAGAACCGTGAATTTAGTCTTGCACCAAGTGGTATCAGAGCAAGTTTCCTGAGGCGACTATGGACATGTCACATAAGAGATTCTATTATCTTTTTTGTAGGCAAGGAGAGAATCTAAAGAAGACATGGCACAGAGAGGACGTGGTAGAAGAGGGCCATGAGGAGATATGGTGATTGTAGAAATGTTGAGAGGAATAACTGCACGGTTAGATGCTATCGAGATGGTGCAACACAAAGGAGTACATGTTGAAGATGTTAGTGAGGATGAGGAAGAAGTTGAAGTGAGAGAAGATGATGCAAATGAAGGAGACAAACTAGAAAGGCAATTTTTGAGGGCAATGTCTAGAATAAGTAGTAAACCTCGTTTATATCATCTTAGTTATAATGGTAGTTTAAATCCAGAAGAATTAATCGACTGGATATCAGAGATGGATAAATATTTTGATTTTGAATTGATTGAAGACCCTACGAAAGTGAAGTTTGCCTACACAAGGTTGAAGGGACATGCTTTTCTATGGTGGGAACATGTTGAGACATAATGACAAAGAAAGGGAAAGAAGAAAACTAAAACTTGGGAAAGAATGGTAACCAAATTGAAGGCCAAGTTTTTGCCTACAGACTGATGAGTCAAATATATGACTCATTTATTTCTATATATTTCCTGTTCTAAAAGACTCTAATATAACTTTATGGCATGTATATATATCTATACATACATATATATATATACATATATATATACATATATATATATATATATGTTTGTCTTTTGGTTGGATTATATTTGTTTAGTCCTTATTTCCTTTTGATGAAATCTCTTGTCTAAATTACTTGAATTATATTTTCAAAATGCATATCTTATGAAATTGTGGTATAAATTATGTATGATTGCATAAGGATTACAGCAGTGAACCTCCCAGTGGTCTTCAAACCCCTCTAGAACCCCCTTTCTTATGAAGAGCTTAAACTCCAAATAGCTCCAGATGTCCCTACACAAGAAGAGAGCCATCCTCCCCTTAATTCGATGACTACTAAACACCAATATTAGGGCTACTCAAGAGTCCAGAAAAGCAAATACAACCAACGCCCTAATAAAAGCAGCCTGCTAAGAACCACGTCCACATGTCACTTTATTTAAGTGACAACTTAAGTAGTTGTTAATCAGTGTCTATGCTGACTAAAAGTAACCGACCATCAGTGCCACACCATTCTAGGAAATCATTCAGTCCACCAACGATTACATTGATACCAATCTCTGATATGAAGTAAATCGCAGGGGAACTACTAATGTAATAAATAAAGCAACTGGCTTAAATCCCAGTTCATTGCAATTAGGATTTTGGATAGTTATTTCTTTCAATAATGCTCAAGTGTATAAATAGGAGCCAGTTAGCCTCTCTTAGTTAGTTCTAGTTTTTAGTCAGATTGTTAGTCAGATTGTATTGCTTTTCAGTTGGACGAAAACTCCTTGTTTTTTCTCATGTATGCATGCCCACTTTGGGGCTGTTTTGAATGCAAATGAAGGGGCATTTCTTCTGAAGATAGTTTGAGTTCAAGAGGATCATCTCCAGCTAGGAAAGTAGGGCCCGCTTCCCCAACTTGGAGGAGATCTCTTGGTATTTCATCTCTATGTTATTCTATTATGTCTTTATGTTCATCATTATCATCTTTGCATGTTAATTCTATGTTGTGTTTTCCTTTTCTGTATAACTGTTTAGATAATGTCACCCACAGGTTTGTCTTTTAAATTCTGAAAATACTAAAAAGAGATTTGTTATTCAGACAACATTATTATATTCAGAGTATTTCATTGCTGTAGTTTGACAATTGATGCAACTACCTTTGAGTTTCATTTTAGCACAATGAATCATTTCTTTCAAGCAAGTGTGTTTCTTTCCAAGCAAGTAGATTATTTTATTTTAATGCATGAGTGTTTCCTTCCAAGAAAATAGCATAATTTATATTTCAGCATGTGTGTATCTTTTAAAAGCAATTTAGAATAATTTCTATTTCCTGCATGTGTGTTTATTCCGGCAAGCTAGATAGATTGAACCTTTCACAATACATCCAAAACCAACCAATCACCAGATTTGAATTCCACTCCAACCCCCCATACTAAAGAGTCTTATCACAGATCACTCCAAACACCTCCAGATTGATAATTAAATGATGATGAATTAACAACCATTACAACAACCTCATCATTTTTGGTACTGTTGCTAGGGAAATAATCTACAAATTATTGTAGGTTAAGGTGTTGATAAGACTTTTTGAACGTGCGCATTCTAGATCCATTATTTTATGAGTAGGCTTAGGGACACCTTAGGTCGATTCATTATGTGAACCATAGTTAGTACACCTCTGGAACCTAGTTTAGAAGAACTTCCAGACCATCTGGTCAATCAAGGATCTCCTGTAACGCTAGAATCTCCCATTTTCTCTAAAACGCTTTTTACAATGGGTGATAATCTCTTTGGAGATGGTGAGTGTGATGAACCAACTAATAATCGAACGTTCTCTTATCCAATCTCCATAACTCCTGAAAGGAATGAACCTCCCATGAAAAACATATCTCCTGCATTCCTACCAACTTTTCAAGGAAAAACTTCAAAAGACCCAGACCAATTCTTGTTTGAATTTAAGGTCCTTTGCCAAACCTATGATTATGCCACAGATAATCAGAAATTAAAACTTTTCCCCTCAACTCTCAAAGAATTAGCTTTACGATGGTTCATGGGCCTGACAACATATTCCATAACTACATGGGATCAAATGGAATATGCCTTCCTTGATGAATATCGAGATTATTGTAGAGTCAGGGATCAAAAAGATGAACTCTTTTGAATGAAATAGAGGAAGAAGAAAATTTAGAGGATTATGTGGATAGATTCATATTTGTCCATAGGAGATGTGGCAATAATCTAGATGAAGAACTGAGTAAAACCATTTTCCTAAGGGGAATTGACAATGAGATTAGAGAAGCCTTAAACCTAATGGGAAAGGGAGATATTAACAAACAAAGTTTTACAGAAATCATGGAGGTTAGTAGAAACTATTCTCGCACTCGAGAAAGTAAAAGAATACTGAAGAAAGGAAAAGATGGTACCAGTGATGTCACATAAGTGATGGAAGAACTAGCGAAACTAATAACTGACATCCTTCTTCATTTGAATACCACCCTAGATGGTATGCAAGCTAGTAAAAAGAGCACTAAACCCTTAGCCATCTACTGTCCTCGTTGTAGAGAAAAACATCTACTTAGGGAATGTCCCTTAAACTAAACCGCGTTATGTAGGATATATGAGAAAAACCATTCCACAAATGAGTGTAGTCTACTTCCTAAAATCAAAAATAGATTGAAAAAGGCACCAACAAAAGAGGAAGAATTAAATTTTATTGGCCAAAAATAATCAAACTATGGATTTAACCAGTTTCCAAGCCAATATTCTCCAAGAGGCCCATCAAATTGAGGCACAACCTCTTGGAACTCCAATGCAAATGCCACCCTAATGGGGACTAGCATGGCCTTGGTCAGACTGGATGAATCAATCTTGGGCTTATCCCCAGCGGTCAAATCAATAGTAATATCAACAGCAGTAGGCACCTCAATATAACCAAGGAATGAGGCGATTTGGAAATCAACCTCAAGCCTTACTTCCTGGACCCTCACAACCTGCAAACCCAAATCTAAACGATCAGGTAAACCAACCATAGATGTCTGCTCAGCCAATTCCAAATCCCAAAAATAATAGACCACAACAATAGGTGTATAACACTAATCCCAATACAACTACCCTGAATGTAGTGGAAATTAATGACATCCAACTTTGGTCCTGAAACATTCTTGTTGAGGAAGTTACTGATGAGGAAGAAGTGATACCTAGTGTTGAGAAACAACAAAAGGATAAGAAAATTGAAACAAAGAACTCAAAATAAATTTTGAAGGAAGCCTATGTTCCATTTCCAGGGCGATTAAAACAGGCTCCTCCAAAATCTAGAGAAGAACAGATCTCTCATGATGACTCTTAGTTAATCCAGGAACTTAGGAAGATACAAATTGAAGTTCCTTTGTTATAGGTATTAAAGGATATCCCTAAGATAAATCAAACCATCAAGAGCCTATGTTTGAAACTTCCAGGTAGAAAATGAAAATTATCAAACACTATTCAAGTAGAAGGAAAACTTGTTGATGTCCTATTAGGTAAGTTGATTCCTCAAAAATATGGGGATCCTGGAAGTCCTATTATCTTGGTAGAAATAAAAGGAATATCAGTCTCAAATGTTTTGATTGATTTGGGGGTTGCCATCAATGTGATGACATCAACTACTACAGAAGCTCTGGCATTAACTCATATTCAGCCAACCTCAACTGTGTTACAACTAGCAGATCTATCCATCACTAAACCATAAAGAATTTTGGAAGATATTATAGTCACTGTGGACACTTGGGATTATTCAGTAGATTTCCTCATCCTTTAGACAAGAAAGAAATGCTCAAGATATCTAATAATATTGTGTAGACCATGGTTGGCTACTGCATCAACCCTTATTGACTACAGGTCAGGAAATATGACTATTTCCAATGGGAAAAGGTTGAAGGAACTCTCCATCTACCTCCTTCTAAACCATTCTTGCAGTATGAGACTAAACCATGGATAGATGATTTAATGGATTTAGATGAGGAAGATGCCTCCTCATTAGCAATGGTAACCATCATAGAACATTTCGAAGAATGCAATTAAGAGTATAAAGAGTTGGAAGCAAATGATGAAATCTCCCTATATAGTGTGGCACAACAAGAGGTCTCCAGATGGATCTAGAGAGGTCTGAGGGGATCTTTAAGGGCATTTAACTATCCATATTCTGAAGAAATTACTTCTCACCTAAACTACCAGCAAGCAAAAACCTTGCATCAGATTGTGCCCCACTTCTATCCATTAAATACTCTGATAAGTCCCTATAAAGACATTCATTATGTTCACTATGGCACAAAATAAATAATTGTTCAAGCTGATAAACAACTCTCCATAAGCAGTTGGTTAACAGAAATAGAGAAAATCTGATTGACAAAACTGTTGCAAAATCATACCCAAACATTTACATGGGAATACAAAGATATGAGAGGAATCCACCCCAGTGTATGTACACACCATATCTACACTAAAGATGTCCATCCTGTGAGACAACCACAAAGGAGGATCAATCCAGCTCTGAGAACAATAGTGGAGGAAATAGAAAAATTATTACAGGTAGGATTCATCTATCCTATTTCTGATAGTCAATGGGTATCGCCATTGGTAATAGTACCAAAGAAAAATGGCAAATGGAGAGTTTGCATTAACTATAGAGAATTGAACAAAGCTACCAAGAAAGACTATTTCCCTTCTTCCCTTTATCAACCAGGTGTTGGATAATTTGGCTGGTAGTCACTACTTCTCCTTTCTGGATGGATTCAGTGGAAATAATCAGATCCAGGTAGCTCCAAAGGATCAGGACAAGACTACATTCACATGCCCATGGGGGACCTTTGCCTACAGGGTTTTACCATTTGGATTATGTAACACACCAACCACATTTCAAGGAGATGTGTTGGCAATTTTTGCTGATTTAGCTAACACATGCGCGGAAGTCTATATGGATGATTTCACAGTGCATGGGAAAACTTTTGACCAAGCTTTGGACAGTCTTAACAAAATGCTTGAAAGGTGCAAGGAACATCAGTTGTCCTTAAATCATGAGAAGTGTCTACTTATGATGACAGAAGGAATAGTCCTAGGTCACCACATATCACAAGAAGGTACGAAAGTAGATCCCAAAATGGTTGAAATTATAGTACAAATATCCCCTCCTCAAACTCAAATGGAAGTAAGGAGTTTTCTAGGACATGTTGGGTATTATCGAAGGTTCATTGAAAACTTCAGTCAGAAAGTTGACCCTTTGTTCACCCTCCTAAAAAAAGATTATAGTAGAAAATAAAATAAATCTGCTACTAATATTATATAATCATTGGTTACTTTAGGTTCATATCACCAATTTTTAATCATTACCATTGATTTTATTTATAATATAACAGTTGGGGTTGTATTCCATGGGTTAAAAAGTATCCATGGAGCTCCAATGCCCATTGATCTAGAAATTGTATTTAGGTCATTGATCTCAATTTATAATCTAACATCTAGGGTTAAATTTCATGAGCCAAAATGTACTCGTGGAGCTCTAATGCCCATGGGGCCTAAAGTTGTATTTGGGTTGTTGATCTCAATGGAGATCAATGGCCCAAATGAAATTTTAGTCCCCATGGGCATTGGAGCTCCACGAGTACATTTTGGCACGTGGAATAGAATCCAAACTATTAGATTATAAATAAAATCAATGGTGGCATGAAAAAGAATTTAGGGCCAATTTAAATTATTCAATGTTTGATTTCAAATATTAAGGAATTATAGACACAAGCACTCCACCTTAAACTAGTCAATCACTACCACACTCAAGCCCTTACTTTTCCATAGGAATTTAATTTTTTAAAAGAAAGATTCACTATGGAAATGAATGCATTTGCCTATTTTTCGTCAATATTCACTAGGATTTTCTACAAATTTCTAGTGATGTAAAAAAAATTCACCAATAAAATTGATATTTTTTTCAAAAATAAGGAAAGATTTGCCAATAGAAATTAATATTTTTTTTCCAAAAAATTGAAAGATTCGCCAGGATTTTATATCTTTTTTCAAGGGGGTTTCTTAAAGTTATCACTATTCCATATTCACACAGATGCTTCCAATCAGGCCATTAAAGTAGTTTTAGGGCATGCTAATGAATCTAGAGGTATGTACACAATATATTATGTTAGAAAAAACTTAAACCTTGTAGATAAAATTTATACCACCACGAAAAAAGAGTTTTTGGCAGTAGTTTATGCAAAATTAATAAGTTCCGCCACTATATCACAAGTTATAAAGTCTATATACACACTGATCATGCAGTTATTAGATATCTGATGAATAAAGTTGTGGTAGGAGGTAGAATTATTAGATGGTTGCTACTTTTACAAGAATTTGATATAACCATTGTTGATAAGCCTGGGAAAGATAATGTTGTCGCTAATTTATTATCAAGATTGACTGTGTAGGGAAGCAATGAATCAGTGGATGATGTATTTCCAAATGAAAAACTTTTTGCCATTTCTATACAATCTCTATGGTTTACAAATTTAGCTAATTATTTGGTTTCAAGAAAATGTCCACCACATTTCAATCAGAAGAAAACCAAACGGTTGATTCGAGATAGCTCCAGATACAAATGGGTAAATGGTATTATGTTTAAAAATTGCCCTGACCATGTCTTGAGAAGATGTGTGCAGGAAACAAAAGTTTATGATATAATCTGAGCATGCCATGAGTAACCTTCTAGAGGACACTTTTTATCCCTTCGAACTGGACACAAGATTCTGGGAGCTAGATATTTCTGGCCAACAATGACCAAGGACATCCAACAGTATGTCAAGCAATGTGATCAATGCTAGCGAATGGGACGTCCAACTCCTACTGCAGAGATGCCGCTCTTCCTCAAGTGGTCCTAGAATCATTTGAGAAATGGGGGATAGATTTTATGGGACCGATTGATCCACCATCCAGAGGAAATAATTACATCCTGGTTTGTACCGATTACACCACCAAATGGGTTGAAGCAAAAGCTCTACCAACATCAAAAGAGGAGAAGGTTGTAGATTTTCTGTACAAGCACATTTTGTAGAGATTTGGAGCCCCAAGGATCTTTGTTTCTGATCAGGGACCACAGTTCATGTCCACTATGATCATAGCATTTCTAGAGAGATATCAAATCAGTCACAAGAAGTCTTCTCCATATCACCCTCAAAGCAATGGTCAAGTGGAAGTGACAAATAGGGAACTGGAGAACATCCTCACAAAAATAGTTTCAGGAAAAAAGACAGATTGGGCCGAGAGAATGACAGAAGTTGTTTTGAGCTTATAATACCACCTGGAGAACCACTACTAATTTCACACCATATGAATTATTTTATGGGAAGCACCCAGTGCTCCCTATTGAATATGAAGTGGAAACATTGAGAACAACACTTGATGTTGGTATTGATCTGACAGAGGCACAACAACATAGAATAATGCATCTGAATAGGTTAGAGGAAATGAGAATGGAAGCACTTCATCACACAGAGTTAATCTAGCAACAGAGGAAAGAATGGCATGATAAGCATATCATCAGCAAGCATTTCAAAAAGGGAGATTGGGCCCTACTGTATGACTCAAAGTATAGGATCTCAAAGGAAAACTACACACCAAATGGTTGGGACCCTATGAAATAAAAGAGACTTTCAACAATAGTGTCGTTCAACTATTACCTATTGATGGGAACTGAAGAATACTTTTGGTGAATGGACACAGGCTGAAGTTGTATCACAAACCAACTTCCAAAGAAGAATTCTCTACAGAAATCCAATCTTGGATAGAACACTTCACCATGGAGGATCGTTCTTCCATGGGGATTATGCTCTAAAAGATTATTGTTGATCGAATAAAATAGTAAAGGTTGAAAACTATCAATGGCGGCCTTTTTTGTCAAAAAAAAAATTAGACAAAGTTGAAAACCAGAAATAGCGGATTTGTCTAGAGGAAAGATTGAAAACCAGAAATGGCAATCTTTTCTTTGAAATTCCCATTTCCTTCAAATAAAATTCCTTTTTGTAGTTTCTGGAGGTCTTTGTATTAAGAAGTATCAAAAAGCTCTGAATCGCTACCAATAGCTCTAGACGGATCCAGACAAATCCAGATGAAAACTGACAAAATAGACATTACTATCAAAGTAGTGTTGGGCGCCAAGTCATGTTGCATCACGAAAATAAATTCGGTAAAGGTTAAGTTGAAATTATCTTAGGAATAAGTACTTTACAAAGGTATATTCTTTTTCTTAAGACTTGTATAATTACTATAATATATATGTATATGCCATGTGTCCTCCCAAATACCCCACATGCATTCCTTCTTTTTCATGCAAGCACCAAGGCAGATTGCATGAGTGATAATCATTTATAGGCAGACAGGTGGCAGCAGTGAGATTATCCACAGATTTTATGTACTTACCAATAAAGCACAAGTACCTGATCATAATGTTGGATCTAGGGCATACAACTGAGAGGGGGGGGTGAATCAGTTGTATAAAACTTGCTCACTACTTCAAACACTTGATTCTTCTTTGTTAGTTAACAACATATCAATTAATCATCCATGACAATAAAACACACAAACACAAGAGCAGATAAACATCAACACATTGAACACCAAGATTTTGACGTGGAAAACCCGGTTAAGGGAAAAACCACGGGGTGATTAACCCAAGGATTATTCTCTATTAAAAGAATAAGAAAAAGAATGGCACTTGCCAATTAGGGCTCACTGCCCGAGCACACTGCTCACAAAGAGGCCCACTGCCTACAAGGAGACACATTATCTACAAAGTGATAAGAATCACAGTCTTGAACTAGTGAATGACATCTCTACCATGTCTGGATTAGTTCCATTTAAGCCCAAAAACCCCTGCTCTGCCTTTCGCACTTCTCTTTGCTACACCACACTCATCCACACAATCCACACTTCGAAATGAACTCACAAACCTTTATTTATACAAGACATCGACTTAGGAACAATCATCTAAGTCGGCAGTCAACCATAAGAATATCCACAAGATAAATAACACATCCGATCGGCCATCACAAGAACATTCACAGGATGAACAACTCATCCGGTCGGCTAATCAGAGCAAGAACTTCATCCGAAAGAATATCTTCAATTCTGAGCTCTACCATCAATGCGGACCAACAACATAACCTAAACATGACCCACAGACATTTCCTAGCCTGCCTGAATGACCAGGTACATCCGCACTTCCTCTACTTACTGGAATCTCTTCTCTTCCTTATCCAGAACTTCAAGAACACAGTCTATCGCCACTGTCACGATGCAAAAGGTACTTCCGGACCTCCAAATCATACACAACTCAAGATGACACATCACAAGGACATCCCAAACACTCCTTCCAATCCGCAGATTAGGATTATACAATTCCGGACCTCACCGGACCTTTCTGTGATCCTCTGTCACCTCTGAAATTTGTCAGAACCGGTTCCACACCGACAGCCACAACTCCTTCAAATCTTCATGCGGACCTCTAAAATCTTAACTGAAGCATCTCAAGACTCATATCTACAAACCCTTTAATCCGCATCCTCCGGTTTGCATCCTATACAATACATTTGCCTTCTTCTCATCAGTGTTCTTCACTATTCCTAACTGAGGCTAATTTTCTCAATATCCTCAGCACACTGCTCATCGAATCCTTCTTGTCAATGCAATATGAGTATGTTGACATCAATGACAACACTGGTTCACCTCATACTTGCAACAATCTCCCCCTTTGTCATTGATGGCAACATATGATGTGAAAAACCATCAAGACAAGAACTTCTCCTTTCTGTCACAGCTCCCCCTATCAGCAACATGTCTTCTCCTCATTTACTGCTCCCCCTTTGATCATCAGCTACTTGTTTTTCACATGTCTTCTCTCCCCCTTTGACATCAATGGCAAAGGGCTCATACTTGTAATTCTAACACATTAGAATCATACCAGCTGCTCCCCCTTAGTGGCAGCTCCCCATCATCAATCTGGATCACAAGATATGACTGTGATATCCACCGGACTGATGCACATCAGTGCATCTTAGTTCATCACTGGCGGGGCCATGACCCCTAACTTCTCCCGAAGATATTCAAAAGAGTCCTTGGGAAGAGGTTTAGTAAAGATATCTGTAATCTGATCCTTGGAGGGAACATACTCCAACCTGACTTCTTCCTTGTTCACTTGTTCTCTGAAAAAGTGAAACTTGATAGATATGTGCTTAGTCTTAGAGTGCAATACTGGATTCTTAGAAATATTAATTACACTTGAATTATCACAGAAAATTATGATAGGCTCCTCATATTCCACTTTAATGTCTCTTAGCATCTGCTTCATCCATAAGATTTGAGTGCAACTACCTGCTGCTGCAATGTATTCTGCTTCAATTGTAGACAGAGATATTGCATCTTGTTTCTTGCTTAGCCAAGAAACCAATCTCTTCCCCAAAAAGAATGCTCCACCACTGGTGCTCTTCCGGTCATCCACATCTCCTGCCTAATCTGCATCTGTGTAAGCATGAAGAGAGAAATCTAGATCTCTAGGGTACCATAGACCATACTCAGTTGTTCCTTTCAAGTATCTAAAAATTCTTTTGATTGCCATAACATGAGATTCTTTAGGATCAGCTTGGAATCTTGCTACAAGACCAACAGCCTGCATTATATCTGGTCTGGTCTAAGTGAGATACAACAATCCACCAATCATTGATCTATACTTTGTCTGATCTGCCTTTGGGGAGTCGTCAACTTTGCTCAACTTACATCCGGTTGCCATGGGAGTGTTCATTGGCTTTGAATCTTCCATACCAAATTTCCTTAACAATTATTTCACATATTTGGTCTGAGAAATGAAGATCCCTTTCTTTGTTTGAGTAATTTGCAGACCCAAGAAGAAATTCATTTCACCAAGCATAGACATTTCAAACTCACTTTTCATCTAATTTGCAAAAGTTTTGCACATACTATCTCTTCCTCCAAAAATGATATCATCCACAAACACTTCAACAATCAAAATGTTTTCATGATCAATTTTGAAATATAAGTTACTGTCAGCAGTACCTTTGCTAAATCCAATCTGCACAAGATGCTTATCCAACCTTTCATACCATGCTCTTGGGGCTTGCTTTAATCCATACAATGCTTTCTTCAACTTGCAGACCATATCATCATTGTCAGACAATTGAAATCCATCCGGTTGTTCAATGTAAACTTCTTCTTCCAGATCACCATTTAGGAAGGCAGATTTGACATCCATCTGATATACCTTGAAGTCTTTAAAGGCAGCAAATGCAAGAAATAATCTGACTACTTCAATTCTTGCCACTGGAGCAAAGGTCTCTTCAAAATTAATTCCTTCTATTTGAGAGTAGCCTTTGCAGACCAATCTAGCTTTGTTTCTGATTACTTCACCAGCTTCATTTAATTTGTTCCGGAAGACCCATTTGGTGCCAATCACATTCCTGTCTCTAGGTCTGGGAACAAGATCCCAAGTATGATTTTTCTCAATTTGCATTAATTCATCTTTCATTGCTTTGGTCCAGTTTTCATCATTGCAGGCTTCATTTACTGTTTTAGGTTCAATCTTTGAAATCAGACAACATTCATCCTAATTTTGAGCAACATTCCTTCTAGTTTGCACACCTTTGCTTCTGTCACCTATGATCTGATCTTCAGAGTGGTTCAGTGTTACATACCTTGGAATTTTGGGAGTATCCTACACTGCTGCTTCTTGATCAGGCTCATTCAAACCTATCTCTTCTTCCTGATTTACCGGATCAGGCTGACTCTGACTTACCGGAGAGGATTGAGTTCCTTGAACCTGAACACTTTCTTGGTCATCTTCATCAAACTCATAAAATCTTGAGGGCTTCTCAATTCCTTCATCAACTTTCACATTAGTGCTTTCTATCATCTTCCTCAGTCTCTTATTGTAACACCGGTATGCTTTGCTTTGAGTGGAGTAACCCAAGAAAATTCCTTCATCACTTCTAGCATCAAACTTTCCTAGATCTTCATCTCTTTTAATATAACACTTGCTACCAAATACTCTAAAATATTTCACAGTAGGAGTGATGCCAAACCAGAGTTCATAGGGGGTCTTACCGGTATTGTTTCTGATTTGAACTCGATTTAGAGTGTAGACTACAGTGCTGATAGCTTCTTTCCAGAACATCTGAGGAACATTTGCTTCCAACATCATTGTCCTGGCAGCTTCCTAGATGGTCCGGTTCATTCTTTCAACTACTCCATTCTACTGTGGAGTCCTAGGAGCACACAACTGTCTCCTTATACCCTGCTTCTCACAAAAGTCAATGAACTCACCAGATGTAAATTCACCACCTCTATCAGACCTTAGACACTTTAGTTTCAATTTGGTTTGATTCTCTACCATAGCTTTGAAGATTTTGAACTTCTCAAATGCTTCTGATTTTTCTTTTAGGAAGGTAACCCACATCATCTGGGAATGGTCATCAATTAACAACATGAAATATCTATCACCTTGTAGACTCTTGATTCTTGTCGGACCACAGAGATCAGTATGTACTAATTCCAACAATCCGGTAGAGGACTGATCTTTGCTTTTGAAAGAGACTCTGCTCTGTTTACCTAGCTGACATTCTTTGCACAAACTATTTGTAGGTTTATTGCTTATCTTGATGATGTTATCAAAATTTACATGACACATTCTTCTATGCCATAACCAACTCTGATCAATTTGAACAAACAAACAACTTTTATTTGAACCAACCAGATGAAAGATATTACCTTTTGTCTGAGTATCGGATGTAATTTCAGTTCTGAAACTTGTAAAGATTCTGCATTTTCCATTCTTGAACCGGAGATCATAGCCTTTGTCTACTAACTGACCAACACTGAGAAGATTGTGCTTCAATCCTTCAACATATAGTACATTACCTATTTTGCTCTTTCCATCAAAGGAAATAGTTCCCCTACCTCTGATTCTGCCAGCAGAATTGTCACCAAATTTTACCATTCCTCCTTCATACCTTTCCAAATCCAAGAACTTATCCTTGTCACCAGTCATATGGTGAGAACATCCACTGTCAATAACCCAATCATCCTTTTCTTCCACTTGAGCAGCCAAAGCTTCTTCCTCAACCTTGTGATTGACAGATTCAGAGAGTATTGAATCTTCTTCCTTGATGGCAATAAACACCCATTCATTTCTGGATTTGCTTCCTAGTTCTGATTCATCATCTATTACTCCTTTATTGTCATCTTCTTCATGAACATAATAGCAGTTCTTTTGAAACCTTTATCTATTAGTATTAGTCCTTGCAGATCTTTCCAGACATCTTGAAGCAAAATGACCAATCTTATTGCAGTTGAAGCACTTAAAGGGCAGTTTTCCTTCATACTTGCCGAATCCTCTTGGCAGTCTTTTTGCAATTAGGGCTTCAAGTTGAGTTGTTTCTGCTTCTTCTTCTTCCATGTCTCTTCTTGCTTAATCATACCATGACATCTTCCTTGAAGAGTTTTCTCCCGGATCAAATCTCTGTTTGCCTTTCACATAGGCACTGGCTTTGAAAGCAGATTCAGTCTTAGGAGGATCATCTCCAAACTCAGTCATTTCAAATGCAGCTAGTTTGCTAGCCAATTGTTCTCTTGTGACAGTTGTGTGGGCTCTGAATTCATCAATTGCAGCAACCTTGATTTTGTAGGCAGCAGGAAGGGATCTGAGGATTTTGCAAACAATCTCATTTTCATCCAGAGTTCCACCAGCATTTCTAGTTCCACACACCAGCTCATTCACTCTTGGCATAAAAGTAGTGATGTTTTCATCATCTCTCATCTTCAATCTTTCAAATTTCCCTTTCAGACTTTGAACCCTTGCACTCTTGACAAACTCATCTCCTTCATATAGAAGTTCCAGTTTAGTCAGGATCTCATATGCAGTTGGTAGGTCAATAACATTTGAGAGATCTGAGTCATTCAATGCACTTAGAAGAGCTTCCTTGGTCCGCAGATTGTTTTCAACATCTGTGATTTCATTCAGAGTTGTCGGACCACCTTGTGGAGGTACATATGGTTTTGAGACCATGGCCAAGTATGCTTTTCCCATACATTCCAAGTGACATTTCATGCGACCCTTCCAGAGAGTGAAGTTGGTTCCATTGAACTTCGGACTATCCTTCTTGGATGATGACATCCTGGATCTCCTCAAGCGGTTAAGCTCCTTTCAGAGGAACTTAGCTCTGATACCAATTGTTGGATCTAGGGCATACAACTGAGAGGGGGGGTGAATCAGTTGTATAAAACTTGCTCACTACTTCAAACACTTGATTCTTCTTTGTTAGTTAACAACATATCAATTAATCATCCATGATAGTAAAACGCACAAACACAAGAGCAGATAAACATCAACACATTGAACACCAAGATTTTGACGTGGAAAACCTAGTTAAGGGAAAAACCACGGGGTGATTAACCCAAGGATTATTCTCTGTTAAAAGAATAAGAAAAAGAATGGCACTTGCCAATTAGTGCTCACTGCCCAAGCACACTGCTCACAAAGAGGCCCACTGCCTACAAGGAGACACATTGTCTACAAAGTGATAAGAATCACAGTCTTGAACTGGTGAATGACATCTCTACCATGTCCAGATCAGTTCCATTTAAGCCCAAAAACCCCTGCTCTGCCTTTCACACTTCTCTTTGCTACACCACACTCATCCACACAATCCACACTTCGAAATGAACTCACAAACCTTTATTTATACAAGACATCAACTTAGGAACAATCATCTAAGTCGGCAATCAACCATAAGAATATCCGCAAGATAAATAACACATTCGGTCGGCCATCACAAGAACATTCGCAGGATGAACAACTCATCTGGTCGGCTAATCAGAGCAAGAACTTCATCCAGAAGAATATCTTCAATTCTAGGCTCTACCATCAATGCGGACCAACAACACAACCTAAACATGATCCACAGACATTTCCAAGCCTGCCTGAATGACCAGGTACATCCGCACTTCCTCTACTTACTGGAATCTCTTCTCTTCCTTATCTGGAACTTCAAGAACACAGTCTATCGCCACTGTCACGATGCAAAAGGTACTTCCAGACCTCCAAATCATACACAACTCAAGATGACACATCACAAGGACATCCCAAACACTCCTTCCAATCCGCAGATTAGGATTATACAATTCTGGACCTCACCGGACCTTTCTGTGATCCTCTGTCACCTCTGAACATTTGCCGGAACCGGTTCCACACCGACAGCCACAACTCCTTCAGATCTTCATGCGGACCTCTGAAATCTTAACTGAAGCATCTCAAGACTCATATCTACAAACCCTTTAATCTGCATCCTCCGGTTCACATCCTATACAATACATTTGCCTTCTTCTCATCACTGTTCTTCACTGTTCCTGACTGAGGCTAATTTTCTCAATATCCTCAGCACACTGCTCATCGAATCCTTCTTGTCAATGCAATATGAGTATGTTGACATCAATGACAACACTGGTTCACCTCATACTTGCAACACATAATGACGACATTCTCCATAAATTCCACAAAAGGGAATAAGTACTTGATTGGGAAAGTACTCATGATCAATAATCATGATCATAAATAGAAATAAATTCACAGGCGAGTGGAGCGACGATTACTTTTGTCAGCTCCAGATTTGAAAGGAAAGGTAATTAAGGTGGCAGCTAAGAATGGCCATTTCATACACTGCCACTCTATGTTATAGCTCTGAAGTATGCACCATCAGAGCTAAAAGGATGGATGAGATGGTTGCCAACCTGTCTCTATTGCATGAATTTATTCTCTTGACTGAGTTGCAATCGACAACACAACTTCACATTGTTTTGCTATAAAAGAAAAACTAGACCTCTGTTCTTAACATCACTCTGCATTTTACAAAGAAAAACAACCTACAAGCATGGGGAACAAAAGGAAGTCCGAGCCAGAAAACATCATCTTTGATGAAGAAAGCACACAAATTTTCCAACAGGCCGAATGGCTAAGTTTTCTGCAGAAATTTGAGGGTTTTAAAGTTGAATTGGTTGAGGAGTTCGTCACCAACTTCCACCGCACCTTCTCTACTGTCAAAGGGGTAAGAATTCAAATTAACCCTACTATCATAAGTCAAATGTCTGGAATTCTTGAAGTAGGCATTGATTTATTACAAAGCAAGCCATTATATGAAGAATTGGTGTAGAATTTCCATGTTGCCCTAGAACCCTTGCCAAGATACATTGTTAGTAAAGGGGCAACAAAGGGGATTGATAGGACTAGCCTTCTAGACCCATGGAAGATTGTGCTCCTATGGGTCATGATGTTTTTCACTTGTGACAGCCAATATGGTGTTGTGTTAGGACCAGGGATGAGAATGATAACCCACCTTAGGCATGGAGCCAACTGCCCTAAGTATCTGATAAATCTGCCATCATTCTTGCATTCATGCCTTGTCAATATGATGACCAAAATAAAGAGAAATGAGGGTCAAATTAGCCACCATGCGTTAATTCACTTGATTATGAAACACCACTTCTTGTAGCAGGAAAATGGACAACAAAAATGGGAAGATTTTCTTGAGCATTAGCCTCAAAGGAAGAAGAAGAAACATTAGGCTTCTACAGTGTCTGTCTCTACTGAACCAGCTGCAGTCTCCTCCAAATCCCTAGAATTGAGATTCAGACAGCTCCGAAGGGTGGCAGAGTAGCAAAGTCAAGCAGGGGAAGTAGCAACCTCTACCCCTGCTAGAATAAGCCACCCACGAATGCTTGTCATTTCATCTGATGAAGAAGACAAGGAAGTAGCAGAACCAGACCCTGCAACCATTTCATGACAACATTCTTCCCCATGGTGAAAAATAGTGAGAGAAAACCCCTGTTGATAAGGAAACAAAGGAGGCTGAAGAAGAAGAAAATCCTGAGAAAACTGAGGAAATATTGGGAAGCAATCATTGGGAGGGGAAAGAACCCCTGATGGAAAGCTTTGAGGACACCACTACACAAGAAACTTGGCATGTTCTCGCTTTGTCAAAAGTAGAGTATGAGTTGAAACAATACAAAGCACAGTTGGAAGCCATGGCTCAGCAATTGAGAGCCAAAGGTGAAGAGCTTGAGAAACAAAAAGAATAGGCTACCCTGGAAAAAGAGGACAGGGAGAAAACAATTTCTACTTTATAGAAGGAGATGGATAAACATAAGGCTACCATAGCCCAAAAGGATATTCAAATTGCACAAATTCAACAAAAGACTGCTCGACCAACTCCTACACCTGCATCCTTTAATGGCTATGGGCATAATTTGCAGCTGACACATGAGAACAGAGAACTTAGAGGAGAGGTCAGAAAGCTTCAAAAAGACCTCGATACCCTCAAGGAAGAGAAGGTGGCAGTGGAGAGAAATTTAGCCTTGGCTTGTGAAACAAGGGAGACCCTGTTGGCACAAAGGTCACTGTCAGGTGTGTATGCTATGTTTCTTAGGGAACAATTTTTATGTTGGAAATTGTTAAGAATTAGTTGCAACCTCCCCTTTGATTTTGAAAATGATAGAGAATTTGTAGAGTGTTACATGCAAAACCCCAAGGATCAACAAAATCTCCTTTGTGAATTCTTTCAACATGGCCATTTGATGGGGCATGTTAACACTTCTATGTTGAATTTATATGTGGGAGAGATCTAAATCTGGAGCTATCTGTCTCTTTTGAGAAATAATAGATTATGGGAAGAATGCATGGAGGAATACAATGATGCAGCAGTAACCATAGGGTTGCTAATGACACATGAATGTCCCAAGTCCACCTAGTTCACCAATAATTTCAAAGCACAGGTTTTCAGGCAAGGCATCACAGACTCATATGTAAGGAATTTGAATTCTTGCATATCAGATTTCTTTGATATAGCAAGGTATCTTCCAAGTGTAGCTATCACAAGTTGTCTCTTCAGGTATGAAGACCTGTCTGACAATTTTAAGAGAAGTGAGCATGTTTCACCATCAAACATAAGATGGATGACTACCAGGGTAAGGAAATTAATAACCTTGATTCAACAGAAACAACAGACTTGGGTTGGGACGTGATTTAGGCCACCTCTGATTCTCATGCCAGCACCTCGCCTCAGCCACCCTCTAAGGCAACCTATGAGGGAAGGTAAATTCAACAAATGGTACAGTCAACTATTAGAAAATGATGGGTTCACACCTAACAACAAACAACTCTTTCAGTATAAAGATCAAGATTATAATTGCAGTGTAATCATTGAAGAGAAAAATGTGACTGATGAAGTAAACATGGTACATCCATGAGGACATGGCATACTCTAAGTTGGGCGGAGATAATTAGTCAAATATATGACTCATTTATTTCTATATATTTCTTGTTCTAAAAGACTCTGATATAACTTTATGGCATATATATATTATTATAATTATGTTTGTCTTTTGGTTGGATTATATATTTGTTTAGTCCTTATTTCCTTTTGATGAAATCTCTTGGCTAAATTACTTGAATTATATTTTCAAAATGCATATCTTATGAAATTGTGGTATAAGTTGTGTATGATTGCATAAAGATTACAGCGGTGAACCTCCCAGTGGTCTCCGGACCCCTTCGGAGCCCCCTTTCTTATGAAGAGCTTAAACTTGAGATATCTCCAGATGTTGCTACACACCAAGAGAGCCATCCTCCCCTTGAGTTGATGACTACTAAACACCAATCCTAGGGCTACTCAAGAGTCCAACAAAGCAAATACAACCAACACCCCAATAAAAGCCGCTTGCTAAGAACCGCATCCACATGTCACTTTATTTAAGTGACAAGTTAAGTAGCTATTAACCAGCGTCTGTGCCGACTAAAAGTAACTGACCATCAGTGCCACACCATTCCAGGAAATCATTCTATCCTCCAAAGATTAAATTGATACCAATCTTTGATCTGAAGTAAATTGCAGGGGAACTATTGATGTACTAAATAAAGCAACTGGCTTAAATCCCAGTTCACTACAATTAGGATTTTGGATAGTTATTTCTTTCGATAATTCTCAAGTGTATAAATAAGAGCTAGTTATCCTCTCTTAGTTAGTTCCAATTTTTAGTTAGATTGTATTGCTTTTTAGTTGGAGGAAAACTTCTTGTTTTCGCTCATGTATGCATGCCCATTTTGGGGTTGTTTTGAATGCAAATGAAGGGGAATTTCTTCTGAAGATAGTTTGATTTCAAGAGGATCATCTCCAGCTGGGAAAGTAGGGCCCGCTTCCCCAACTTGGAGGAGATCTCTCAGTATTTCATCTCTATGTTATTCTATTGTGTCTTTCTGTTCATCGTTATCATCTTTGCATGTTAATCCTATGTTGTGTTTTCCTTTTCTGTACAAATGTTTAGATAATGTCACCTGCAGGTTTGTCTTTTAAATTCTGAAAATACTAAAAAGAGATTTTTTATTCAGACAACATTGTTATATTCAGAGTATTTCATTGATGTTTGACAATTGATGCAACTACCTTTGAGTTTCATTTCAACACAATGAATCATTTCTTTCAAGCAAGTGTGTTTCTTTCCAAGCAAGTAGATTAGTTTCTTTTAAAGCATGAGTGTTTCCTTCCAAGCAAATAGTGTAATTTCTATTTCAGCATGTGTGTTTATTTTAAAAGCAGTTTAGAATAATTTCTATTTCCTGGATGTGTGTTTATTTTGGCAAGCTAGATAGACTAAACCTTTCACAATACATCCAAAACCATCCAATCACCACATTCAGATTCCACTCCAACCCCCCACACTAAAGAGTCTTATCACAGATCACTCCAGACGCCTCCAAATTGATAATTAAATGATGATGAATTAACAACCATTACAACGACCTCATCACAAACTACCAAATTAGTTTATTCAAGAAATTGTAGAATTTGAAGTAGAAGGAGAAGAGTGTGCAAGAATATACTAAGGAGTTTTATAGATTAAATATTCGAGCTGGTCATGTTGATGATGATGCTGAGAAGGTTTTTAGATATATCAATGGATTGCACTACTCCATTCAAGATGAATTAAGCATGGTGTGAATCACCAGTGTTGAAGAAGCCCACCAATATGCCCTGAAGGTGGAAGATAAACTTGCTAGAAAGCAAAATAATTTTAGAGGTAGGGGTAAATTTTCACGTGGAAGAGGCTAGTCTAGTGGTGGAAGAGGATACCAACATAACCAAGAAGAGGTTAGTTCATCACAAACTAATACTTGGGAAAGCAAAGGAAGAGGAGATTCCTCAAGAGGAAGAAGTGATTATTTCAGAGGAAGACTCTTTTGGCAGAGGCAGGGGAAGAAGATTCAGTGGTACTTGTTTTCAATGTGGAGAAATTGGACATAGGGCATTTGAATGCCCTCAGATCAAGAAAAGTATTGGAAAAGGAAAAGAAGCAAGAGTGAATGTGGCACAAGCAAAATGTGAAAGTGTGGCTTCATCTAAGTGTGGAGAAGATCCTGAGGATGGAGAATCCTTGATGATGAGAAGGATTTTGTTGAACCCAGAGAAGGAGAAATCTGAACCTATTTAGAGGAGAAACTTGTTTCAAACCAAATGTAAGTCGGGTGGTAAGTGATGTAAAGTGATAGTAGACAGTGGTAGCATAGAAAATATTGTGTCTGAAGAAATGGTTAACAAACTAAAGTTGAAGAATCCCAATCCTTACAAAGTTTCTTGGTTGCAAAAAGAGCATCAATTGATGGTAAGTGAACAATGCCTAGTTAACATTCAAATTGGTAGTTATAAGAACGAAGTTTTGTGTGATATAATGTCGATGGATGCATGTCATATTTGCTAGGTAGACCATGCCAGTTTGGTAGACATGTTGTTCATGATGGAAGGACAAATACATATAAGGTAAGGAAGGATGGGAAAGAGTGAACTTTGAATCCTATGAAGGAGAAGGGAGATGAAGTAGAAAGTAATCCTAGAGTTTGTTTGATTTCTAGTAAGAAATTCTTGAAAGAATTGAAGAAAGGAGGGTCGTGTTATGCTTTTATTCCTAAGCTTGAAGTGTTGATGACAACAGAAAAACAAGAAGAGTCACCCATAGAAATTCAAGAGATGCTAGAATAATACTCAGATATCATGGAATTACCAGATGGATTGCCACCTGTGAGATACATTAGTCACTATATGGATTTGATACCTGGCATGAGTTTACCAAACAAGGCACCGTATAGGATGACGCCTATGGAGATGAGGAGATAAATAGGCAAGTTCAAGAATTGTTGGATAAGGGGCTAATTAGAGAAATTCTCAGTCTATGTGTAGTACTAGCAGTGCTAACACCAAATAAGGATGGAGAATGGCGAATGTGCACAGATTCGAGGGCCATTAATAAAATAACAATCAAGTATAGATTCCCATTACCACCAATGGATGATATGATGGATTGCCTAAGTGGAGAAAAATATTTCACAAAGATTGATTTGAAGAGTGGGTATCATCAGATTAGGACCAGAGAAGGGGACGAATGGAAAACAACCTTCAAGACAAAAGATGGATTGTACGAGTAGTTGGTGATTCCTTTTGGGTTGATGAATGCTCCCAACACTTTCATGAGATTGATGAATGAAGTATTGAAGCCATTTCTTGGTAAATTTATTATTGTATATCTTGATGATATTTTAATTTTTAGCAAGACAAAGGAAGAACATTTGCTGCATGTTAGGGTAGTATTGCAGAGGTTGAGAGAAGAGAAATTGTTAGTCAATTTGAAGAAGTGTAGTTTCATGAAAAAGGAGTTGATTTATTTGGGATTTGTAGTTTCTGGTGATGGTCTGAAGATGGATCTAGAGAAGGTCAAGGCAATTCTAGATTGGCCTACACCACGTAGTATGTTTGAAGCTAGAAGTTTCCATGGCTTGGCGAGCTTCTATAGGAAGTTCATTCAAAATTTTAGTGGGATTTGTGCACCTATTACTGAAACAATGAAGGGTAATAGGAAGGAGTTTGTGTGGACAATAGTAGCTGAGAAGAGTTTTAAAATTTTGAAGAGTAAAGTAACTAAACAGCCAGTTTTGGCACTTCTTGATTTTGGAAAAGTTTTTCAAGTAGATTGTGATGCAAGTGAAACAGCGATTGGAGGTGTCCTTAGTCAAGAAGGGAGACCAATTGCATACTTCAGCAAGAAGTTGAATGAAGCAAAGAAGAAATATTCTGTGTATGATTATGAATTTTATGCAATTGTACATGCACTCAAGAAGTGGAGACATTATTTGCTACTGAAGGAATTTGTATTATATATTGATCATCATGCTTTGTAGTTCATAAATAGCCAAGGTAAGTTGAATCAGAGGCACATAAAATGGGTTGAATTTCTGCAGAGTTATTCTTTTGTTTTGAAACACGGAAGTGGAAAATCTAATAGGGTAGCTGATGCATTGAGTAGGAGATGTCTATTGTTGAATGAAATGCGGGTGAGTGTAGTTAGTTTTAATTTTATGGGAGAATTGTATAATGATGATGTTGATTTCAAGAAAGCATGTGCTAATTGTATGAATCTAGTGGAGACAGATAGAACACCCTGGTTGGAATATTTTATTCGGGAAGGTTTGTTGTTCAAATGGTAGAAGTTGTGTATACCTCAAGGGTCAATGCGGGATAATTTGCTGAAAGAAAAGCATAGTGGTGGTTTAGGTGGACACTTTAGTGTTGACAAAACATTGGCACAATCAAGTGAAGGTTATTTCTGGCCTAGTATGGCTGCAAATGTGAAGAAGTTAGTATAAGGATGCAGAATTTGTCAATATGCTACAGGAGTTAGGCAGAATACTATTTTATATCAACCATTGCCTATACCAAAGAGACCATGGGAACATATAAGTATGGATTTTGTTTTGGGATTGCCTCGCACACAAAGAGGTAATGATTTTATCTTTGTTGTTGTTGACTGATTTTCTAAAATGGTTCATTTTATTCCATGTCAAAAGAGTAATGATACTTCCCATATTGCTACATTATTTTTCAAGGAGGTAGTTAGATTACATGGTTTGCCTAAGAGTATAATTTCAGATCAGGATGTAAAATTTGTTGGTCATCTTTGGTGTACCTTGTGGAAGAAAATGGGTACACAGTTGGGTTTCAGTTCATCATATCATCCTCACAGTGATGGTCAAACAGAGTTTGTAAATAGAAGTCTAGGTAATTTGTTGAGATGTTTGGTGGGGAATAAGCCTAACCAGTGGGACTTAATTTTGGCTTAGGTAGAATTTTCCTATAACAATTCAGTCAATAGGAGTGTAGGGAAAAGTCCTTTTCACATTGTGTATGGTTACAATCCAAGAGGGGTAGATGAATTGCAAGATAGTGCTGATTTGACTCGTAAGAGTGTTGTAGCTGAAGGTTTTGTAGAATATATACATGATTTGCATAAACAGGTGAAAGAAGATTTGGAGAAAAGTGTTGCCAAATACAAGGAGCGTACTAATATTCACAGGAGAGAACAAGAGTTTCAGGTTGGAGATTTAGTTTTGGCACATTTGCGAAAGGAGATGTTCTCGTAGGGAACATACAATAAACTTAAATGGAAGAAAATTGGACCTTGTAAGGTCTTGTGTAAGTTTTCATCCAATGCTTACGAAATAGAACTTCCACCAAGTATAGATATTTCACCCATTTTCAATGTGACAGATTTGTATCACTATTATGAGGGGGTCACACATACCAGTAGAATTTATTTTAGCTATTCAAGATAAATGTGAATGGATAGATCAATTGCGTGAAAAATAGTTTGAATAGGTTGATCAAGTGATTGATTCTCATGTGCCTAAACAAACAAGAGGCAAAGAATACATGGATTATCTTGTTTGGTGGAAGGGTAAACCAGCTTATGAAGCCTCTTGGATGCAATCTTTTGAATTGGCTAAGTATGGGATTTCTATTCCAGACTTACCAAAATGTTCTTGACTTGCAGCCTCAAGAAATATTTCTCTTACCCAGCGTGTCTGATGCAGTAGCATCCGATTTCACTAGCAATCTTGTGTCACCAAAAATATGTTTGATTTCCTAAGATGTTTTTGGCTTTGTTTCCTTGCAATTTTGGTTTTGTGTTTTAGGAGCAATTTCAGTCAAGTATTTGGACATCGTCGTAGAAAACCCAAATGGGTATCCGCAGTTAAATTTTAGTGAAGATTGGATGAAATTTGGCTAAGTTATAGCCAGTTAGAAAATTCCCGAGTTCACAAACTCATAGGTTCCCCGATGGCTTAGTTCACTGATGGGCAACTTCACCGACAGGCTTGTATACTTAGTTCATTTTTTGAATACAAGTCTTGGAGAGAATTAATATCGACAGTCTAAAGTTTTAGAACTTTGTCGACATAGTTTTGGGTTTTCGAACTCACCAATTCGTCGATGCTTGCTTTCGCCGACAAGCCTATTACCGAGATGGAGTCAACATTTCCTTAGTTCGTGGAGACATAACATTGTCAATAGGCAATGCTTAGTTCGTAGTTTCAACAAAAGGCCGATAAGTTGATAAAGGCTTAAGAAAGGAGTTCAAATTTTCCCAAAGTTATCGATTTGTCGACTGGGTTCGGAAAAGCTTGATTTTGCCGACAACAAAGGAATAGTCTCAAGTTCGTGGAAATGTATTTTTGCTGACAAGGCATTTAAAAGCATGGTTCACAAATGGGTCAAATCACTGATAAGTTTAGGAAAGCAGATATTTGCCGATAGGCACTTATATCTAAAGTTTGAAAAACGCAACTTTTGCCGATAACATGGAAGTTTTGGAAAAGTATGTTTTTTGCTGATAAAGGGCTACAAGGTTGGAGGAATTCATAGTTGCTGATAGCTAAGAGCAAGTGAATAGTTTGTAAAATTATTGTTTTGCCGATAGCTATCTTGAGCCAGTATATATATAATCTTATGAAGATTCACAATGACGACAAGGATATACTTACGAGGAGGTTTTAATGGTAGTGGTTCAGTTTTGTAACTATTAAAACTGCTTGATGGTTCCTGTTGTTGCATAACAACTCATGGTGATTGAACTATTTTTGGGAAAATGTTATAAATACTTTCTTGTACTCCTGTAAAGGGGTTCGATGGTTGGATGATTCGATGGTGAATCAGTTGGTGAGTTAGTTTTGTTATGGTTCAATCTCTTGGAGAAAGAGATGTTCAATAAGTTGTTGTAAACAAACATTGATGTATTGTGAGACCGTGTAATGAAATTTTGTACTCCTGTAATCATTTGTTGCTGCTAATAAATAGATTTATTTTGTGGTAGCGTGGTTGTTTTGTTATTGTTTGTATTTTGTTGTTTAATTCGGTAGTCTTATAAGACCCCTGAATTTAGTCCTGCACCACAATTGAGGATATTCATCTCCTCTTTAATGTTTTCTCATATAGAGTTGAATCATCTTCTTCAAATGTCATGAGGGAACATACAAACCCTCTTGTTCTTTCTCCATCTATATCTACTTCTATAGTGACAAATTTTGTAGATATTCATGGGTCAACATATCTAACTTAGTCATTGTTTAAGTTAACACCCTCTAGAAGAGTACCAGATTCTTACTGGTCTAGTTGTCTTACCCATAGTGAGCACCATACATCCAAGGTTACTGTAGTTGAATCTTGCATGGTACCTAATTCATCTTATCATTATTTTTCATCGTTTAGCATTGGCTTGAAGATCCTTGAGCAACATTTGGAGGATTCATCTTTATCTTTGGATGTTTTTCTACATATGTTTCTACAAGGTTCTAATTTGTCACTCTTTTAGTTACACCCAGGACTCCTAATTTGATTATGGCATCTCTTGGCACCAACATGGCAACACCTGAGCAGCTTCCAAAGACATCAGATATTTTGATTTTCTTCCTTCATATTCCTTTCAAGAATGGGAAGATATCCCACATACATCTTTGGCTTTGTTTCTTCCCAAGGGGAGAAATGTTGTTCAACAATCCTGAACCAGCTTCAACATTCTACTCTCTATTCTAAGAGGGAGTTTTTTCTAGCATAGGGTTTTATCCTTCTCACTTCTGGGGGTAGGGTCACTTAGACCTTATCTATTTACCCTATCTTAGAAGGGAGTTTTGGCCTATGGGTTTTATCCTTCTCTTCTTTTGAAGGGATCATCATTGTACATGGGTACCAACATGTCCTAGTTTCCAAGACCCATTTATCTTAAGTTGCACTTGTTAGGGGTGTTGGTGTAATATTATATTTACTTGAATACATTATATCCTAAGTGTGATATTGCACCTATTTAATAAGTTTACTTAAGATATTAGGAATATTGAATCAGTCTCACCTAAGTAGCTATTAATAACATGTGTACACCTGGACTTGAGGTACACAAGTGCCACCACTACCTCATCAACTCTTGGTTGATGGTAGTTAGGTACCACCTCTATTTATTTAAGGCCACCTCTGTCTCAATTGGACTAAGTTAACTCAACTCTTGATTGGGAATGATTGAGAGTTAACTCATACCTCTTGGATATGTCATCTCCTTGAGTCATACATCCAAGAGGCCTATATATTTGTTTGTTACCGTTTGTAACTTGTCTCTATCATATTGAATATAAAAAAAAAATTATTCATTTTCCTAGTTTTGTGATTAACTTATAGGCATTTGGTCTTGGATAGATTTGTTGTTCATAACAAATTCTAACATTATGTAACCTTTTTAAGGCATGGAGAAAGATAAGTATAAAAGATAATTACAATGTCTCCTTGTTATTTAGTTGTATTTTCTATTTGATACAATTTTGTATTTCAAATTATTATTCATAAATTTCTAAATTTAGTTTAAAGCCTAATCATTAAAATCAATAATGTAATAGAAAAGATTCATGTGTGATTAACTTTATAAATTTTTTCAAAAACTTTTTTATATATTTTTAGTTTTTCAATTTTTTTAATTCTGTAAAATGATGTAATCCTATATATTCTATTTATTTTAGTGTTTCTTAGTTACTTCTAAAAAAAAAAGAAAAGAGGTTACCTTTTGGTTTTCCTTGACTTTTCAAAGAAAATGAGCATCATACATTCCTCATTTTTGAAGTCTTTTAAAAAGAAGAATCTTAAAGAAATATGTGGCAAGATTCTAAGTAATCCTCACTTTTAAAATTGTTCCTTCATCCATATTGCTAGAGATAGATACTCCTATCTTAAATATTTCCTTTCTATGGTGTTAATATGGGAGATAGGGAACTCTTATAAAAATGACTACATATTTTCATAAATAAATTTATATTTTCTATCACATATATGTTTTGTATGATGGAAATAGGATAAGGTGGTTGAATAGTTATACTACATTATAAAGTGCCAATAAGAATTGAATATGTAAATTTAATTTGCAACAATAAATTATATAATCTAACAATTGATATCAAGATGGTTTAATCGAGTCGAAAAGAGTTTTAATGTAGAGGTCATACTCTCTGCTAGGGAAATGTCATATTTTATAGTTTTAATTGTATTATCATAAATGAGATTAATATCATATTGTAAAATTGAGAGTATATGATTAAGGATTGTCCATGATGAAAAGGCTATAAATTGTAAAGTGTTCTTACATGCATTGAATAAAAATATTGATGTCGTAAGTAATTGTTAATTTTTAATTGGGGAAGGTGCCATTGCATTAAGCATTACACTAACCATTAAAGAAGGCACTCCATGAGAGGTTTAAGTGAACATATAGTATGCCCCTGCTCATTGTATTTCTTACAACAAATGTTTAATGAATGGTGAACAAGTCTTCAAACATGGCTAGTCACACTAATTGGTATATTTATCTTAAAAATAGGTTAGTACATGTTATTATTCTATAAATAATGTAACTAAATCAAAAAAATTAGGATAATATCACAATGATTCTATCCTTTTGAATTTTTTTCTAATGGTAACAAAATTTATTTAATATTATGGATGATTGAGTTTGTACTAACCAATTTTTTATTTCTTGCTTTAGTTTGATTTATTTCATTTTTCTAGTGCATATTTATCTTATGTGAATGGTTTATAGGTATATATTTCATAATTTCATATTATACATATTGATGCAAGCTACTATATACCTATTCTAGATTTGACACAATCGTGGTCGAACCACATTCATACAATGTAAGACAACCAATATTAATGAGAGACTAGGACCATATTCTAAGGCCACTTTAGAAGTTAGTTCCAAGCTTGTGGGTGCCCATAGATCTAGTAGGGGATCCCACCTTATTTTTGGGTTTATTCTCATCAATTGAAAATAGAAATATATCTTGGCAATGGGTTCCAATGAAGGCGACCTAAACTTAGTAGCCTAACACTCATTCACAACACACTACTAGCGAAAGAAAAAAAAACATGCTTGCATTAATTTATGAAAATATGCTTGTTGAAAGGCTTACAACATGCTCAAGAGATCCTCTCAAATACATAGTTCAATAATGAAATATGGGATTATTCTTAGTCCTAGAGGAATGATGCTATAGATTTAATTCCTCTCTTTTGTTTCCCCTATATCTTCTCTCTATACAGTCAACCTCTCATCTTGATTCTCCTCCCTTCTTCCTCTCTCTCAATGGAGTACCAACTCCCTCTCTAATCAAATCAATTTGGTCTCCTTTCTCTTAGAGCTATCCCCCTTGTTTTCTTCCTCACAGCCTCATATCCTTCTTTGTCCACCTCTACCAAGAATAGGGATCATTGATTCCAAGAAACAACTTCCTCACAATTGTCTCAATGGAAGGTGGATGGTTTACATGCAAGATAATGACCTTCCAAAGAAACCAATAATATTTTGACCACCAATAATAACACCCAAGCACAACTTATGCAGCAATAAAGAAGTCCAAATGACCAATATAATAGCTTGTCATGTGGAGAAAATAAAAATAAATGCCAAGAAGAGAAAATGAAACCTCATAGCCCAAAAAATCATCAACCAATAGTTAACAACACTTGGAAATATCTGCCCAAAAGAATATCAATTGACACTATATCAAGGAAAGATAAATTTGTATTTAAAGTAACCTACCACTATTTTTGAGGATGCAAGATTGCTCATGGACCCAAGTGCTCCTCCATCATACACGTTGAATAATAATTTTGGGGGGCATAATGCTCACAAAATAGAGTTGAGTGGTAGAACCACCCTTCTAGAATGCATACAACCAACATCTTCCTTCATCTCTTCTAGATTTTGGCTCGTCCATATCCCATTCTTCTTTACCAAGTTTGGCTTCACTTTTACTCTCCTTATGGATTTTTGTCTACCATAATCTTTTCTCCTCCAAGTGCCTCTCTCTCTCACATGATTTTTGACCCACCACTATTTTTCCACCTCCAACAAATGCTTCTTCTTTCTCCTTTTTTCTCATGTGAGATTCGACCCACCATTTTGAATCCACTGTTCTAGTGAAAATGTGATCGTGATTAAACTATGTCTAATTAGACCAATTCTCTACTACACATTGGAATACGACCCAATGAAGATGTATGTTTCACTACTATCTGATCTGGAAGAGAAAACCTATATGGGCTCTATTCCTTTGTTGTAATTAAAAATTGAATTATGGAATACTTAACTAAACTAATGAAATACAGGAGAAAATAGGGAAATAAACAGACATACAAAGAATTTTGACAAATAGAATACAGGAATGGGAACTACAGACTAAAAGGAACTTGTCACCACGTGGGTAGCCTCACTGCCCAGGATGACAATGTGTGGTGCAGACGTTTGTGTGTCATGCTGGGGTCTGTATGGATCTACACGATTTTCAACAAATTCTAGTTAATAGAAAACGCAACAATCAATCCACAAATTTGGTGACTAACATAAATAACTAGAAATGATAATATACAAAATGAAAATCATGAAGAAGACAAGAGAAGAGAAAGATAAAATCAAACACTCGTGTGTTTGAGTTTCTTCCTCCCACAAATCTTATAACCTATAAGGAGGAAAAGGGTTGGGTTGTATAGAGGTTTGCCTTGGTCAAACCTCATTTTAGTGTTTCGACCTCACGACAGTCAGATATTGAAATGTATTGAAAAAGAGTATGTACTCTTGAATCCCAAATGCTTTTGGGATTGTGGTGAGCAGTGACAAACGATATTGCAATAAAATGAATCTAAGCAATGCTTTTAAATATGAATAGTAAGGAAAATGATATGAAATTCACAAAGATTAACATTAATCTAAAGGATTTGCAAGGGTTAGAAAAGAGATTACGGGGTTCTCATTGGAAGGTTATCGCTACCCCAAACAAGGTGAAGTTTTGTTCGAAAGGATATTGATCACACACGAGAGCCTTATAGAGAGCGCAAATGAAGCTAAAGGGAAATCACATCCACAAGAGAACCTACAAGCCACAATAACATGTAATAATGATAGCACGAAGCACAATGAGCATGAGTAGATATTTCGACATAGTTTTGTTAGTGTGATAGGCTACACAAAAAGGGCGCAAAACAACATTTAGATAGCATCTTTGTGGATTTAGGGTAAGGCTAAGGATAGAAGGTGATCTTAAAAACACACTAGGGGAATGGGCACTAAAGTGAGTACCAAATAGAGCATGAAATTGTGGGCAAGCATAATTTACGATGCTAAATCCACCTCCACCAAAATTTTCTCTTCTCACTCATTTCTTCTTCCACACACTCCTCTTCTACATCATGCATGTTGACAATCCCATCTTCTATGCATTTTTTGTACATGTAGACTTTCAAAATTCCTTCTACCCATGTTCCACTCAATGATGTTCCTACACCTTCCACTCACCACTATTGTGTTGTAGATTAGTCAAACACATTCCCACACAAAGACACACCATTTATTCCCACTACTCTACAATTACAAAACTTTCTCACACCTACAAGAAATCTATTAAAGAGGCACCACTTCACAAGAAAAACCTTGCTTAAATACCACTTGATGTAGTCTACGCAAGGGGGTCCAATGAAGGACAACCTAAACCTAGTAGCCTAACACTCATTCAACAAACACACAACCAATGAAAGTAAAATAAAATGCTTACATTAATTTATGAAAAATATCTATTAAAAGGTTTACAACATGCTCAAAGGAGCCTCTCAAATTTAGAATTTAATATGATGCTACAAATTTGATCCCTCTTATGTTTTCTCCTTGTCTCTTCTCTCTATACAGTCAATGTCTCAACTCAACCCTCCTCTCCTCTTCCTCTCTTTCAATTGAGGATCAACTCCCTCTCTAATCAAATTAGTTTGGCTTCCTTACTCCTAGAGCCAACCCCCTTATTCTCTTGCTCACTACCTCATATCCTTCTTTGATTGTATTTGCCAAGAATAGGGATTGTTGTTGTTTTAATATAGATAAAAGATAGGTTTTTGAAAGGGTCCAAACCCTTTTACAAAATAGCCAAAAGGCAGACAGAACAAGTACCATGAGATATGGAACAAACAACACAAAGACAGCAACCTCGCTGTAATACAACAAAATAGAATGTCAAGAGGTAGACGACTCTAGAACCCAACCTAGGAAATCTAACTCCTTTGACCCGAGGGTGCAAAGCAGATACAAACTTAGCTAGTCCTTTCTTTCTTCTCTAATAAGAGAAATGGTTGCCTCACAACTATCTCAATGGAAGGTGTATGGATTACATGCAAAGATAGCGACCTTCCAAAGAAACTGCCAATATTCTAACCACCTAACAAAATAGCCAAGCACAGCTTCCACAAAAACAAATAAGTCCTAACAACCAAGGTAACAACCTGCCAAGTTGAGGAAATAAGAACAAATGCAAAGAAGAGAAAATGAAATTTCACGGCCAAGCAAACCATTCGCCAATAGTTATCAACACAAGAAAATGTCTGCCCAAAAGAATGTCAACTAACACCATACTAAGGAAAACAAATAGTCACAATAGGAATAAGTGGGAAGTTTCCATAACACAATGATTAGATACCCTAACATTGCCAAAGATAGAAAAGACAACACTGCAACCCCTTAGGAAGTTAATTGGTCACCAGATGGAACAATGACTGCAAACATATCACAAAAAATATTGTATATCTATATAAACATAAACTATATTTCTAAAAGTAGTGATAACTGCATGAACAAATCAACCTAGCTATGATTTGTCTCCAAAGACCTATAGCAATCTAAATAGCACATGAAGCAACTACCACATACTTGTAGCAACTTCCAATATACATTTAGCACACTATATAACACATATAGCAACTTTTAAATGACTTATAGTAACTCATTTCACACCCTTAAGTAGCCTACTGCATACTTGTAGCACCCCTCTAAGAATGTGTGTTTGACAAAACCTTCTAGGCAACAACCAAAACTAAAAAAGATAAAGTTTTATTTAAACATAACCTACTAGTATTTGGTGGCACAAAGGATCACTCATGGACCCAAATTCTCTTGTATCACTCATGGATTGGCCAATTCCAATTTGGAAGATTTCATTTTTTTATTATAATTTATGTTCCTGCTAATTGTTAGTATCAGTTTCTTGAAGCATAAGAAGATTTTACTTGGTGCTAGTTAGGTTGTCTATGAGATACTATTACTCATCATGGTTAATAATGGTTAATAGACTTTATATTGTGTCGAAGCAATCAACCACCAAGATCAAATTTGCAATGTACCAAAATATCCTTCTACACAAGAAACACAAACAACAAATAATGTTATTCCATCAACAATAAAATAAGATATACAAGAATAAATAATGTACAAGAGAGGCCTTTCTTATAAAAGGTAAGGTTGAGAGGTAGGACTAACTAGGATGATGAAAAGTGTCTTAATCCTATAACATGAGACAACTAGAGGATAAGATGACAACTATAGGATAAGAAAACTAGAAACATCTAGAAAGATTCCTAAGTCCTAAGTCAACTTAACATTTGAACATGTGTGAATAGGTCCTAACTAATAACTAGTTAGATATTGTGCCTTGTTCACACTACAAAGGGGAAACCAGATAGGTAATACCCTTGTTCACAGCAACACCCCCCTTAAGTGCAACTTAAGGAGAAGTAAACAAATACAAAGATGGGTCCTAACTACAAGGCCATGTTAGGTACCCATGTACAAACAATCTCTCACAAACAGAGTAAAGGAGAAAAACCTGTAAAAACCCCTCTAAAAGAGATAAAACATGAAAGCAAGTATGTACAAGTGATGGAGTGATGGAAGGACTTGTCAAGACCCCCCAAGTACTACATCCATCATGAATATACAATCAAAATCCCCCCATAAGAGGGAAAGAGTGAAAATAGATATCCCCCCTGTAATGAAGTAACTCCTGTGCCAATGGTGAATGCTAGAAGAAGATTACCAAAGAGAATCCAAAACCGATAAACAATATTTCTCCCCTTGAGAAGAAACCAATCCACTGGTGTATGTAGAAGAAACTCCAACTCCAAAACAAGATATGAGGAAAGAAGTCTCATGAAGTATGATGTCTCTGAAAACTGCTCAAGTGTCCATATGCCAAAATCAATAGATGCCACAAAATCAGGAACTGCATGCCTAATCAAAGAAAGTGACAATCCAAAACAATAGGAAAACTCATGATCAACAATCTCCAAAGACATAGATGGTGTGACAATAGCCGTGCTATAACTCTCATCAAAGAGGAAATGGATATCCTCAAGTGTGTCCTCCAAATCTGCAAGATGGGACTCACAAAACAAACCTGAAATACCTATCGAATACTCATCCCACAAAACTGAATCTAAAAGACAATAAGCATCATGCTGAACTAAATCACTGAACTCTGAAGAAATGTGAGGTGGAGGAGATGGAAGCTTAGCACAAGTCTCAAGAACCAAAATGGATAAAAGAACGCCAAGGTTCAAGTGACCAAACTTATCCTCATGAATACAACCCACACTAGGAGTGTGAACACCAGTTAAAGGAACTGCCATCTCATCAAGGGAAAAATGTCAAAAAGTGTACAATCAAGATGCTTGATCAACCATCCCAACAACAATGATTTGTCTACTCTCCAAGTCTCTATTAAACACTAAATCAAGTGTAAACTCAACACTTCTCCCTGTCCCACCATGAGTAATCTAATATATAGAAAGGAGATTGGTTGACAAAGAAGGAACACACAATATATTATTGAAAGTACCCTCCCCAACAACAATAGATTCATTTCCAATTGCATTCATATAAGTACTGTTACCCACCAATATAGGTGGCATAGTAGAAGGTTCAAATGAAGAGAACATATCACGTGAAGAGTCTATATGATGAGAAGCTCTAGAATCAAGAAGTCATCTTTGTGACTGAAGACTTGTAGAAACAAAAAGTGCCTTACCCTTCATCTTTTATGTCCCATTAGCAAATCCAGTTGTCCTTGACTATGTAGATGATGATGGAGTAGAAGGAGATGAACAAGATTGCATGGTTGAAGGCCATTGGATATGGTTCTTCTGAAGAAGATGCTTCAACTCATCAATCTATTTTTTATAACAATGATGTTCATCATGTCTAGTTTTCTTACAATAACCACAAGTAGGTTTCTCCTTAGATTTATCCTCTTTGGAAGAGGTGGGAGGCTCATTAATTGATTTTTATTATGTTTTAGGTTTAGGTTGCTTCTAACATTTTCCTTTTGATGATTGAGCTACCAATGCATGACTCTTGGGAAGTGCATCTAACTCAACAAGCTTAGCATGCTCCCTAGTCAAATGATCACAAAACAACTCAAAAAAGGCATCGTGAATGCATCACCTAAGGCATCCATAGTGAAATAAAAAACTGTATATGGCCCTTTCAACTTAGACAAAATCAAGAATATGCATTCCTTATCAGATTTATCTTTCCCACAACCTATCAATTGAGATCTCAAAGCTTTGAACTTAACCAAATAATCTTCAATAGAAGGAAATGTATCAGTAGAAAGATAAGTCAATTCTGCCTCTATTTGCAAAGTACAAAATTCACTAATTTTTCCAAATAGATCTTTATACTTATCCCATACTTAGGTGTCTCACAATCCTCAATATGAAACAACAAACTATTAAAAACATGTAAAGCAATCAAACCCATAGCCCCATCAAGTTTGTTCCTATGAGAAAATTTCTCATATTCCTTAGTAAATTAAGGTTGATCTTCATCCAATGTAGACCACAAACCCTTAGATCTAAGTAATCTTTGTATTTTTTGTTTCCATGAATGATAGTTACGAGGTGTGAATAGCTCAAATGAATTTGTATCATCCATGAGAGAAACAACACCAATAGAGCAAAATAGACAATATACACTAATGATCTAATGTGAAACCTCCCAAATTTGAATCAACACTAAAAATGAAGCCCCCCAAGCAAAAAAAATCACTAATTTCAACAATTTTTCCAAGCAATGAGTGAAATGTACCCAATTAGCCTTAAACTAAAAATCTAATGTCTAAGGAAGAATCTAGAAAAATGGCATAGATAGATCTGTAAATCTCATAAATACCTTTCCAACGTCTATAAGAAGTTGAAATTTTGATACCATGGGTGCAAGTTATGAGCTCGGAGACCAAAAAGGGCAATATGGACTTCAAACAGCAAAATCTAGCACCTACAGCAAAATCAACAAAAAATACCTACACCATTACGAAGTGCTCAGAACTAGTTTTCTGATGCCTATTCATTTGCAAAAATCTGACATCATGGCGAAAAGTTATGTTTCCTGGAAAAAACTACTCCTTGCTAGCCCAAAAATGGCCTAGGGCCTGTACAGAGGTGGCTCGTGGGCGGTGTCGTTGCGTTGGGCAATGCTTGACCGGTGTGATCTAGCGGTGGTGGCTCAATCTAGGCAACGTGCAAGTGGAGGAGGCCTTATCCAAGCGGTGCGACGATGTTGATGGTCGAAACTAGCATCGCGCTGAGGTTGAGCCACTTCTGGCTACACGCAAGCGAGAAACACTAGTGGCGGGTATCAAGAGGGACCACTATTGGCAGCAAAATAATGTTTAAAGCAGTCGAGACAGTGCAAAAAGGGGCGGTGGACCGTGGTGGGCGGCACCACCTCTGAAGACTCTACATGTGCTGGTTGCAAGGAGGGGTGCTAACCCATGGTGGGCGATGCCACCTCAAAAAAACTGTGAAGTGCTTGAAAGTGCTTAGCGTTGGGCGCTAGCGCCAAAGCTAAGTTGCTAAGCACCTAAAGTCTTGGATGTGGGCCCACCTGCAAAAAAAATGCTGACCTATACCCTGTAGACTTGCCAAAATGTATGAATCTGGCAATACAGGGGTTCACAGACCCCTAGTGACTTTTTAAAAATATATATATTTTTAATTTAAATAATCTGACAAAAATAAATCCAAAAAATACAATGGATAAATTATTTTTTTACCCAAAGGAGAAAAATCCACAGGAGAAATATTATGTCATTAGTACTGTTGATGCCAGCGCATGCACAGGGCGTATGGATTGTTGTACGACAAGGCACGGGGCAAAACAAAAGACCAAATTTGACTATTATTAAAATATGGCAAGTTTACAATCAATCCTAGTAGATTTGGCCCTTCTAAACTCAACCGTGGGGTCAAATTTGAGCTAGAATGCTCCTGTTGAAAGTTGATGACATGATCTCTTCAAATTGAGGAGCTTGAACAATCAAGGCTCCGATACCATGTTGAATCAATCAACTACCAAGATCGAATCTACAACACCAAAATATCCTTCTACACAAGAGAGACAAACAACAAATAATGTTATTCTGCCAACAATAAAATAAAATATATAGGAATACATAATGTACAAGAGAGACCTTGCTTATAAAGGCAAGGTTGAGAGGTAGGGATAACTAGGATGGTGACAAGTGTCTTAATCCTATGGCATGAGACAACTAGAGGATAAGATGACAACTATGGGATAAGATCACATGACAACTAGAAACATCTAGAAAGATTCCTCAGTCCTAAGTCAACTTAACATGTGAACATGTGTGAATAGGTCCTAACTAATAACTAGTTAGCTAATGTGCCTTGTTCACACTACAAAGGGGAAACCAGATAGGTAATACCCCTATTCACACCAACATATTGCACCAATTTGAATTTTCTCAATCTATACCATTCTAACCCTATAATCCATTTTCATTATGTTATGTGATCGTTGGTTTTGGGATTGTGTTCTTGATTTCTCCACTAATTTAATTTGATTTTTTTACACTAGTTTTTATAGTATATAGTAGTGATTTTCTAATTTATATTTTATCAATGTCTTTATAATTGGTAGATACACAAAGTTAAGGGTGGAAATGGAGGAAGTAGGTGGGTGCCAAAAAACTTTGATAGAAAGAGATATCCAATAAGGATCAAAGACCCGAACCTTACTAGATATCTAGTCCTATCCAGTATCAATGGACCAAATACCAGGTCCTAGAACTTTCTTCAAACTTGAATTTCCCCCTTGTTGGCTTTGGTTTTACGCTTGGGGTTCCAAATGCAAAGTGTGGACTTGCAATTACAAACATAATGGAATCCAGTGTCGACTCCACTTTGATCAATATGGCTGACAACTTTATATTGCTATTTTTTAGTGAAATTAATGAGTTTTATAAAAGAGGGTATACTTTAAAAAAAAAATTAACCTATTTTATGAATTATTTATTTTTCAAACACACTGTCTAACAAACCTAAAAATGTATACATACTTTTTGAATAACTTTTAACAAAAAATTAAGCATATGAGCCCAACCTAGACATCATGCCGTACATATAGAAATAATAATAATTTTACAATTACTTTTGGTTAAGTTAGGTGGTTGTACACAAGGGGTTCCAGTCATGTTCATTAATTATATTAAATAAAAATATTTTTTTAAATACAGAAAAAAATATCACACTTCACTATGAGCTATATATTTTGCATTCCTCAAATTAGAGAAAAAATATCTATTTTGCACATCTTTTACTTAACCAAATTTTATCATCTAAATATTAAAATAAATTACATATTTGAAAATTAGAAACACAATGCTACATTTCTTCTTTTTACACCATGTTCATATTGTATCTAAATGTGCTTTGAATCATTACCCCACGTACAATTAACTTTGTCTTTCCAACAAAGAGTTGCCATTTTAGTGTCATTTTCAGCTCTCATTAACTTGCATTGACCCAATTAGATCTTGGATCTATTTCATATGATAGAAGTTTCTAGATAATTCAATGTTGCTCTTTTATGCATATTCAATGCCAAGGTGAAAAATAATTTATTTGTAAATGTTATGCTGCAAATACATTCCAAGGTTTTAATCCAAATGAAGTGGAAGAAGAAACTCATTCCTTGGTCATTGTTGAAGTCCCCATTTTTTAGGTTGCTTTTTTTAATAAATATTGATCACATTTCTTCACATTGTTTGTGCTTGGATTGGTTTATAGAAGGGTCCAACTGGAGTTGCTACTAAAACTCTTAACATACATATGTATGACTTTGTTTTATTGAAGATAGATGCAACACAAGATCTAAATTTAACATTTTCTTCACAAAAACTATTCTCTTATCAAGAGATTCATTCTTGAACTTCATGAAAACCTTATATTTCCTAAGTAGGTTCTGCCTTACAGAAAGACATTTTAATGAAATTCAAGATTTAATTGGTCATGCTAAGGAAAATACTAATTTAGTTAGGAAAGTTTATAATTTCAAATTATCAATTTGCCAAACAAATTACTTAGGGATAACATGGCTAGACTAGATTAATTGTATCTTGGGTTAAGATAATGAAACTATTTAAGTAGATTATTTGAAAATGGAAAATCCTATGAATGAACAAGGGTTAATTTTATTTCCCAATCTATAAATGAATAATTGTGTGGAATTAGTCCATTATAAACAATTTTCTTTAATTTTGTACTTCGGATAGTTACTTTATTTTACAATTTTAGGTTTGAGTGATATTTATCACATGCTAATCAAACCCAAAAATATAGAAGAATCCTTTCCTTTTTGGATATGAATGGAAAGACAAGAATAAAATTCCCACAATTTTAGATATCCACCTAATCTTGTGGGTGCTTGACATTTTTCTCATAGTGCTCAAACCTTTGTGTTTTACTATCATGCATGATACATGCAAACTATCAATGGAGATGTAAGAAAAAAAAACCCTATCTATAGCTAGGGTGCAATATTTGGTTTTTTATCTCCCGTCCCCTTTTAGAAGAAATGAGTGGATTGATAATGCATAAGTTATTTACCTAAAACAAAGCCCCTTGGGACAACTCCACACTAGCTCCAAGACATTAATCTCTAACTAGAAAATTAAATTCTTGTGCTTGGCATGCCTCTATCTATAGTACCATAGAATTCACTAAGACAAGTCGTATTGTTATACGAAGCAAAACAACCACCAATAAAAGCAAAGGCAGTCAGAGCCACTAACCTATAGGATAAGTGAGTCTCTCATACAAAAGGTTCTACTAAGACATGCTGTATACCACAAAAAATACAAAGATATTCTAACCAAATATGTCCTCAATTGTCCACATTGTCGTATGGAAAACTATCTTTTCGAGGGTAACAATGTGTTCTTGGGATCTTCTTGGTCTTTGGTTAGAACGTCTAAAGGGTGCTGATGATTTGGACTCACGTAAATTGTAAATGAATAAACCTAGAAAGAATGATGTTAAATAGAATATATGACTCGTGCTTTTTTAGGTTCTTTAAATTTTGTAGGTGGTATAGCTAGGGATATTATTTTAGTAAGTTATATCTCATTTTGAAGTTGGTTATCCACGTCTCACATTGTTCTATGATTTTTCATTCTATAGGTAATTTATAGCATGTTCGAAGGCTTGCACAAATGTATTAGTCATGTGCTTCCTAGCATCCCTCTTCACTTAACGTAGATGAAACTAGATAAATCATAATTGATACAATTTATTTCCTATTTTCATTTTTCTTCCCACTGAAACCGTGTGTGAGAGAGATTCAGAGAGATCATAATGTACCTTCCCTCCACACACACATTATAATATCAACCTTATAGTTAGGCTGAGAGTTGATGGATTTGGTATTCAACACAAGTATAATTTCAAAATTATTCTACCCCAAGCAATAGAACTTATTAGCCGATAGGCTTTTAGTTGTGAGCATTATAGTGCTCGGAATTGTCTCACGCCGTACAAATATGCCGGAAAATTTTCTAAACTCATCGGTTTTTCAATCGGCGTATTCCTTGAACCTTCTATAGGTGCAAGTGCTAGTTAGTAATGCTCATACAAGAACTTATTAGCATGCTCATGAAGGAATTGCCTTTCATAACAAGAAATTTATTCAAATTCATGTAGTAAGCTCTCTCCAAAGAGGATATAATGATCAAATCATTAAACCACAAATGATATGGCAAACAAATACTGGATTTATAAAATTTCATGCAAACAGAAATTAGTTCAACCTAACACATTTGTGCAGAAATAATAGGAAATTCTATTAGACTAGAAATTTTTAATAGTTTAAGCTTTAAAGAAAGAAAATAGAGTTGATTTGATTCTAAAGCACTTTTCCTTCTTTGGCATAAGGAGTTGTCTTTCCATGCTAATTCATGGTGTTTTACATTAGATCTCTAGCACAAAATCTATGAAATTCGGACCACTGACTCCATACAGAAAAATCTCATTGATGAGCATGGAGTGTGTAACAGCCACATGGATATAGCTTCATTTTCTCAGAGCAAAACTCCTGTAGCTTATAACAGGTAAGGAAATTTGGAAGTAGAACTTCCTTCAATAGATAAACTGCCTATGTTGTTGCTTAGGTACAAAATACACTGCCTCATTCCTCTCTCCAACACATACAATAAACTTTTGTTTTTCAACTATCATTGTCAATGGAGTCGACTTGCTTCTGTCATGAAAGGACAAATTTGAAAATTTCTACCATACAAACTCCATTGGAGGATGTGTGCATCATTTGCATAGTAAAGATGCTTAATACAAGTGGAACTTGCAATGATCATGAAATGGAGTATGAGGGCCGGCATTGTAGAACATTATTGAAACTTGTCACCAACCTTGATTATGAAGTTGACTTGTTTCTGACGCAGGAGGTAAAGCTCCAACCTGCAAAATCTAAATCTGGAGCACTGTCCTTTGTTGTTTTCTCAGGAAACAGAGTAGAAGGCATCGTCTTGTAGAATGCAAGCGGAACTTGTTTTATTCTTCTACCAACCTACAAGCAAACAATAACTTTCATGGTGATTTTAAGAAAATAAGCTGCTTCACATAAAAGTTCACACAAAGCGGAGAATACCAATGGCACAATGTAGAAAAAAATCAAATATTTCATGGAAAAGTATGCAGAACAAAAAGTGAAACCCAAATTTATTAGATTAAAACTATGAATTTCAATGTTCATGAAAAATTTATTCAAAAACAAAAGAACAACATTCGTACATTGTATTGGAGTGCAATTGAGGAACTTTAACTCAACGTATAAGCTCAAGCATCAGCTATGTATTACAATTTAAACCTCCGTATCATGGGTGTGCACACCTAGTTTGGAATCATGCGTTTCCAAAATTCACCTTTAAAAGGTGTACAGGTGTAAATGTAGGATGCACCTAGGGTGAATCCTCTTTCTGCTGCAAATGAGGAGTTTTTGCTTTATATGATATATCTCAGGATTACTCTCCTCTTCTAGCAATTGCCATGGCTGTTCACAAAGTAAACCTGCTTTCTATTTCAATAATTTCTGTTTTGGTTGATGCTCTGTGAAATCCCTTCATTTGCTATCATAACCGGATGTTCTTTCAAGTTTATTCTGATCATATGTGGACATTAATACAAGTTTCTTTTTGTAATCTGACCAACAATTTACCCCTTCTACCATTCTATCTGTCTCCATATGAACTTCATGAGGACAAACATAAAATTGGATCAAATGCGATCTCAAAACATAATTCTATCTGAATTGAAATGTATCTTCAAGTAAAATAATGTCAGTCCATATTGGAAGTGAGATTAGTTCAGTATTGGCATGAGAGGTCCCTTTATTCAATCCAAGTTATTCTCAGGTATAGAAGCCAGACTTAGACTTGGCCAGGATTTCACGAGGCATTAAGGAGTCAAACTCAGGCCCAGCAAAGTGTGCCAAAAGACTTGCATAAGACTAGGCACTAAAAATTAGCATGAAATATTTGAAAAAATTTACCCAAAAAACTCAGGTTTTTCTTTTTATTAGAAATAGTATGATCCAAGTTTGGTGTCGCTGATAGAAAGAAAATTGATCCAGAAAATGCTTGAAAATGTGACTGCTACAACAATAATGTTCTTCCACTGCTAGAAATTTGAAATTATCTTGCAAACATCGCAGTTTGAGAAGATGAAAAATGCCTGCTACAAATTATAAATTCAAGAAATTAAAAATGATAGGCATTTTTGCCTGTTTGAATTTTATCCATGGTGATGGAACTCTCTGCATATCCACCATCACATAAACTTGGGAATCTTGCAAAGACTTGGCCAGTTCTTTAAAAAAAGTCAACCCAGCTATTTTTTGAACACAAAAAATATGGGCTCAGATTCAGACTATAGTCCAGTAACTATGTAGTCAAATAGAATTCACATACCTAAATATAGGTGCATTTGTAAATGTCTCTGAGAAGATTGATATCATAGATGCATTTGTAAATGTCTCTGAGAAGATTGATATCATTGATACAAAATCCCAATGTAAAAAGCTTCTATATATCAAAGTTAAGGCAGTGAAGTAAGGAAGTAGCCCTAACACTATTAACAAATCTATGCTCCTGACTGGCAATTCGCATTGAGGATTAAGGGGAAAGGAAAGGATATCTGTAGCAACCTAAATGGGAGTTGGCCATGCAATGGACTCTGTTGAACATAATTATAATAACTCTTAAATATACCGTAAGTATCTGCATACTTGAAATAGCCACAGAAGGAGAGTATGGTACATTTCTTAATTTGGGAACTGTTTGATATCACTAATACCACAGTATACTCAATAAGATTATGAATTAATATCTCAGATTGGATATCCATGTTTCGTGGCCATATAGCAAACATCGTGTAATAGGAGCATAAAAGAGATGAACTATTGTCAGGGAACATACTGTTAACCTTGCATCAAAAGCCAGGGAAGCATATTGTATACTCAACCTTGCATCAAAATCTGGAGAAGCATACTATATATTCAACCTTGCATCAAAAGCTGGGACCAAACTGAAGGCCCAGATATGATAAATCCTTGATAGATATAGGATTTTATACCTCTACCCTACTGACCACCATAGATGAGGCTAAATGACATTTTTTGACATAATGGGAGGGAATGTAGTCATTATCAGGAAGCTGAGCAGTAGAGGATGCTCTCTTAAAGAGATGGCACACACTAGCCTGCCACATGATACAAGTATGGCAGACCTTAATAATCAAATATTATGCCTAGCCACATGGTGTGTGAATTTTGCGATTCAGAATTGATAGCATGCATATTATTTGAAGATAATCATAGCAGGGTTACATTAACTACTGTTTTGTGAAATAATTACAGCATGATAAGCGAAGGAAATTTAAAATGTCACTGACCTCTTCTGAAAATATGGTAGCATAAGAACCAGAGCTGAAGTCTTTGACAACAACTTCAGTAGTCTTGGCTCTAACTGTCAAATCATTTTCAAGCGATGTAACAAATCTGCAAAAATCAAGAATATATCATACTCGACTGCAATGAAATATGATCACACAAAACACATCTCAGGTATGATCAAGCATGCTTTTCAGAATAAGTATCTTAAGTGGGAGAACAAAAGTATTTGCCTGGAGACAGCTGGGCAATAGTGGCGACGCAGTGTTTCTATCTCCCACAATGAGCTCACTGTAAAGAAACAAGGATGCCAATTTGCATCATCAATATTGAGCTAAGAAAATCTCTTTACATATTATAATATCAAACAACAAATAGGGCATACCATATTCTTATGTCCACTTTTTGTTTAAAAGACAGCAAAATTATATTGATAGAAAATAAGTTTTATAGGTGCTTAGAGTGGAGAGAAAGACAAGAAGATATAGAGCTAGAGCTGCTAGAAGAAAACCCTATATTCTTGTGTTCTCTATAAAGAGGCAAACATAACTTATGTTAAATGGTGCAGTGGCAGTTCAGGGGTTGAAAGAACAACTATCAAACAGGTACACAGAGCATACAAACGAAAGCAAAACGAGGAAGAAATAATGGGACAACAATGAAACCAAATGAAATTCCAAAAAATAATGGAAGGAATACAAGGGACACCAATATGTGAAACCCCATCATGCTATGCTACCCAATCCTAGAGATATACGTGCAAAGACTCTTTGCAACTACAATCAAGCTCTAAGCTCTACCCAAAAATCCAATTTGTTTATCACCAACTTCGTCAACCTTGCCAACAACCCATTCAAGTGACCAGAACTTCTCATTATATAGTGCATGCCACTCGCACTGCCACATAGGACACAAGTTGGTCACTGAAATAAATGTGCAGTCAGAAAGTTAGCTCAACCAATAGGGTGTTGTCTGATAGAGAACAATCCAGCCATCCTTAACAAAATTGACACGCTATCAAAAGATCTAATCTTGCCACCTAATAACAGGATGACCAACTCCTTGACATCTGACATTAGTTGATCACTACAAAGTACAGGCACAAAAAAGGCTACATGAAGGATCAACAACAAGTCTTTAGCACAAAAGAATTTTTGCTCAGCAAAGATGCACAGGGATGTGCCAATAGGCATCAAAAATCTGTCCAACACTATACAGAACGTGTAGTTAAGCCAGCACACAACAAACTACACGCTCTGTATATGGTTTGTTGTGTGTGGGTGGATTGTTTCTTCCAATACTTAGAGCTCTACCTAACACACTGCTTATATTGGTGTCTGTTATATCTGGAAGTAAGGAGACTTCTCGAAAGCAAGTGTTCATTGGAATGGGTCTACTTGCAGGGTCAACTGTTATGCTGCTAATAGCTTAATGAAGGTCCTATCTTGTTGTTGGAAACGGTGATTTTTGAAATGTCAAAGGCAATTGATTCAGAAGATACAAAAGGCCCCAGTCTCTATGAGAAAGGGAGTCTTCCTTTTCACAGTTAGGCTATGGAAGGAGGATGTTGTAGCAACTTTACCTGCCATTGGACTAGCCCTAGAGCTGAAAGTAGAGTTCAATGCCTATAGCAGAAATATCTTCAACATCGTCCCGAGAACTCAGTACACTTCTTCACATTATTCTCCTAACATAGAATTTATTTCTGAATTCTTCATTCTTGTAGCTTCTATAGCATTAAGTTCTAAATTATCCACTGTTGTAGCTGAAAATTATTAATATCGGTTGATTTATGCTCATGTGTGAAATAGTGGATATTCAATAAGTTGAGAGGTACCTTTTCTTATTGTTAAATTGTGATGCAATTTGTTAGTAAGTGCAAGAACAGTGTGAGTTTTGGTAAGGTTGTCTATATACATTTTGGCCACAATAGATAATGACATTAAATGAAATGAAAATCATGCTTTATAAGCATTTGGGAATCAAATTCTAGAGGTAATTAATGTCTAGTATTGTGTGCAAGAACTTACTATAATTGAGGATTAATTATTTGAATGTCCGAGTGTTTGGACCTTCGAGTAGACAAAGGTGGAAGATAACACATGATCTTGCCTTGAATTCATTATATCCTTGTGTTGGGGCTTTACGTGAAATATGGTGGAAAAGAGTTTTAGGTCAAATCTCAAGCTGTAAGATCACCTTATAATATGAACCAAGAATAAGATATACTTAATTTGAGACTTGGATTGCAGTTGCACAAAATGTAAGAGATCATGACTTCACGTAGTGGCAGTAGAATCACACAACTAAACATATATTTAATGTTGCAACTTGATACTTTTGGTAGTCCTCTTTGGACTTGGGGGTAAAGGCTTTATATGACTGCAAGATGTTTGTTGACCTCGTATCTATAAGAACCTAAATATTGGATCTATCTTGTGAATTTGTAGGAAGGGTATTATAGTTGTATTGGACTGTGGTATGGTTGCGTACTATATTGAAGAAAACTGCCCCTTAATTTGACAATGTTGTTGATATTCAGTTAGAGGTAAACCCTCACTGATCATACTGTATAACATTTCCTAGTATCTTACTATTGACCATTAAGGTCATATTTAGTATAAATGGCAGGCGTGAATACTATCTAGACCATGATTTGGACTATCATAAGAATATTAGATTGCACCATAGGGTAATTGAAATTAAAAGGTTAAGAATATTGTTGTTATTATTATCATTGAGTGTACATCTTAGTACAGTGATCTAATGAACATATTATTGCCAATTGACTTGAGTATGATTTAGGTATTGATCATGCTTAAAGCACGTTTATGAGTACTGTTGCAAACCTTAGAGGTTTCAGATAAGGTTTACGTGACCTTGCTGATGCATGACGTATTCTGTCAAGAAGGATGTTATAATATAATATAGCAATGATACTCAATATCATTGAAATCATATTTTAGTAGGATATTTGAGGGCCATATCAGGGCTTTGCATAACTAATGCATTGTGAAGATATTTTGATTGCTACTATCCTATGTTCAGATATGATTGGATTTATTTTAGCTTGATTGTGATGTTATGCATATTTTTTGTGTATGGATTTGATTAAGGGAATATTAGTAAGTTGTAATCTATCTGGGTTAACAGACTTCTCTAAACATTGATGGTATATATTTACTTTGTTCTGATTTGTGAATGTATTATATCTTAGAGCATGGTGGTTTCGAATTTATTTTATAAGGGATAGTGGAATGATATACCAGTATGCATTAAAATTTAATAGTAAAAGAGACTACTTGATATTATTATTAGCCCTATAGTATACCAAAAATAAAGAAATTTAAGGAACTGAGTTATGTTTAATACCTTTGCCTAAATGACGCCACTATCTTGTCTTACCTATTGGGCTTAAGTATATTATGATATCATTGTAGGATCCTCTATTACATCTATTGGGAATTTGTTTATATATATATATATATATATATATATATATATATATATATATATATATATATATATATATGGCTTAGAACGTTATTTTCTTTTAAAGTCTTATTAGTATTATGAATTATCTTACTTGTTCAATATCTACGTAATACGCACTTTGGCTATGTAGGTATTAAGAATTACATGATAGCGGTTCCAATATGACTGTGCAAACAAGAGAATTACAGGTTGGTAGGTAATCAACCTTGCCTCTATGTTAAGGAGATGAACCTGAAAAGGTTCTAGCATGTTTATGTTGAATTACAATAATCTTGGAGGAGAGGTCTAAACTTGAGATCTCGGTGTCCTTAGGTGGAAAATCTTTAGTGTAGGATTGCTACATTGGGAACTTAGTTGGGTTCCCTTGCCTATGGGAATCATTACCAATTGATGGGAATCATTTAAAGGAACCTTGTTAGGCTATGCAATAGTACCCAATGAAACTCATTGAGCTATGGCCTTGTTTTAGAATGGTTATTGGTAAATGGTGATTTGTTATATTGTTTGGTTTTAATTCTTTCTATGGTTTTCCTCCTATAGTATCCACTCTATATCACTTCTAAGTGGAAAGTTATTTGAGTGGTTAGAAAACCTTGGGTATAAGAACCTGTGTTTATATTCCCTGAGAAACTAAGGTGGGGAGAACTACATGTGACTTCAATCTCATTTGGAAGTAGGTATGTAGACAGTTCCTGGGCAAAGGATGTCCCTAGACCTCAAGTCCGTCAAGGAGGAGTATAGGGAATGACTCTGAGGTATGAGATGTTCCTAAACTTGATCAACCTTCCCTCTTTGGTATGTTTCAGCTTGAGGCTGAAACTAAATCAAATGGCTATGAACTCACCTTTCAATTAATAAGTCCCCACTATATAGGCTTGAGCCAGAAAAAGACACTCTATTAGCACTAAAGCTCTCTACTCTAAGGTTGTTGGGTTAGGCCCTCTGAATCTACTCCAATCTTCGATGAACTTTTAGAATCGCCATCTTCGCGATTTGTCTCTAATGTGAATGTACGAAGGTGCCTTTGGACTTATCTGGACTAAAACGATCAAAGTTTAGTGTATTGAACACTATGGGCAATTAACGGTGAGAATTACCAACTATGTATGGTGTTTTGCCTTGACACCTTGTTGTTGGATAATTGTATGCTAAGATTTGTGATTGGTGTTATGAAATTGTTAGGCACCTAAAAATAGAATATTGTCTAATATTATTATTGTGGCTTTGACTTTTGTATAATGCATATTGTGTTTCCAAGTAACAAGTTGAATGTATTGAATGGACTTGAGATTACTTTATGAGTCTGTATGTATGATAAGATAGAAGCCAAATTATGTTGGCCAAGGTGTTACTTGTGTGTTGACCAATAATTTAGACCCTAGGACCTATAAGACAAGGTGTATAAGTTTATGGATTACTTTGTGCAGCATGTACCCTGGTCAACTTGACCAGTAATTGGAATCCTTGTGATGTCCTGATTATGTGTACCTAGCTATAGGATGACCCCACATGTCAGAACCGAGTCTGATACAGGTGCAAATAGTCGGTTGTCACCACTACTGTGCAGGTGACGGACGCCAAGTGCTATCCGCCATATCTTAGGATTAGTCGGTTGTTGCCAATAGCATGGAGGTGACGGGTGCCAAGAGCTAACCATGTTATGATACAGGGGCGGTTTAGCTAGTTGTCACCAATACTATGCAAGTGACGCATGCTAGGAGCTACCCAGTGGTATGATAGGGCTTAGCCGACTTTCACCAGTACCATGCAGGTGATAGATGTTAGGAGCTACCCATACCAGGTTGGACCGGCTTTCGCCAGTGGCATGGAGGCGATAAATGTCAGGATCCACCAACTCAACAAGTTCAGTAGGTTGTGGAAATGTGGAAATCTTATTAATGGCCACATGTGGTGTATGTTGTTACACTTACTCCTTAGCCAATGATGACAACAAGTATTATAGGATGCTTGCTTGTCATCACAATTGGTTGTGAATCGGAAAAAGGATGGGATCCACGATGCAACATGAGATGCACCGACATTCCCTTTTCTCGTAGGGGGTATTTATGAGCTTATGTATTAGTGAAATAAGTAATAGGAAGACGCATATAGTAGGTTGCATCCACTTCCTATTACTAGTTGGTCACTATGTATGTGTGAGTCAATCCATGTGTGCATCTGTATTAAGGACCTTATGTGTTGTGTGTTGTTGCACTTGAGCTCTTGCTAGTGATGACCGCAAGTAGTATGGGATGCTTGCTTGTCATCATAGTTGGTTGCAAATCAGGGAAAAAGATGGAACCCACGATGTACCATTAGATACACCAACATTCATTTTTCTGGCTGGGATATATTTGAGGACTTATGGACTCAGGCAAAGTGGAAGATGCTTGCAATATAGTCGCAACCATTCCCTTTTGCTACCGGGTCACTATGTGTACCTATGATGTGCCTATGATCCAATCACATTGTGTATATATGATGCCTGCACGAGCTATTCACATTGTGTATATGTGAATTAGTCACATTGTGTATATATGATGTCTGGATGAGCTAATCACATTGTGTATATATGATGTCTGCACAAGCTATTCACATTGTGTATATGTGATAGGTATGAATTAATCACACTATGTATGTGTTGTATGCATGAGATAGTCACTCTGGGTGTATGTGACGCATGCATGAGTTGTTCACTCTATGTATATGTGGTATGCATGAGCTAGTCACATTGTGTATATGTGACATGTGCATGAGTTATTCATTGTGTAAATGGGTTGTACCCGTGAGCTAGTCACATCGTGTATGTGTGACACATGCGAGAGTTAGTGACATTGTGTACATGTGATGTATGCTTGAGCCAATCGCTATGTGGGAACGAGTGATGTTTATATGAGTGAGTCACTATATGGTTTTGTGTGGGATCATACACTGATGTTGGCATTGAACTATCATTTGATTAGAATGCATTTGCTATCATACTATTGCATATGAACTGAATTGGAATTATAAGATTCACTTAAAGGTAGTGGTCTATACGTCTATACGTGAGATCAAGGTTCTCATATCATAGGAGAGGATGAAGCCTCTCTATTATTGGTGTACGAACTACAGAGCCTCTGATTCCCAGGAAGAGATACGTAGACAAGGCCATTACGAATGAGCCCTTGAGGTTTAGGTTTGGGTCTAGGGATGATCTTGACCTTGGGAGCTTACCATACTCTAGCACAAGTATATGAGTTGTGGCATAGAGTTGTTGCCATTTCTATGATTGGTAAGTCTCTGAAGTTGGCACTTCTAAATTAGATAGAAGATGCTTGGTCGATTAAGTTAGTACTTGATGAGTAAAAGAAAAATAGTAGTAACTACACTGGTTATTACAAGATATTCCTTGAGGTCTTCAAGATGGGATAAAGAGAAATAAAAAAGTATACACAAAGTCCTTAACCAGCCATACCCAAAATGCTATGAATTCTTAAAGATTGTCACTAGATTCATGTTAACATTGGCTACATACAAACCTACAAGACCTCCAACAAGCAGATGACAACACTCTTGCATATGCACCCAAAGATGACAGCAATTTATATTCCCACAAGCGAATCCACTTAACTACACACAATGTCATGTCCTCATTTCCAAATTAAGTTAATGGAAGGAAACCGTAGCCTATTAATAATGTCCCATAGGCTAAAGGTGTTGAGTGGGAAATATTTTAATAATAATGTTTTTATGTTTATCCTTAAATTTTATTTTGAAATATTAGAAAGGGATAACTTAAGTATTATTATTATAATAAATTAAAAGATCGTATTAATGAGATATTAAAAGATCTTGTAAGTGGGAGACTTTTGAAGGAAAAATGAAAAGCAGAAAAAAGATCTCTAAAGGAAAGAAACTCCTCTTAGTTTTGCATGTTATTGTATTATCAAAAACCCCTCTTTACAGAGCTTGAGCATTTATCAACTTTTACCAAAGGACGAAAACCCTCATGGTTTCCAAAGGATTGGAGGACGAAACTCCTTCGATTCAATTCCTAGATTTCATCGAAAAATCATATTGTGCTAAGATTGAAGATATTTTCAGTTTCAGTTGTGCAATTCTATCCAAGAATTGTGTTTGAGCTTCATAGTGGCGGATTGGAAAGTGTTATTCAAGGGCAATTTTTATGGGCATCATTGCTGTGTGGCAGGGCAGATGTACCAGCACCAAATCTTGTTTACTCGATGATTTTCAAAATGCCACACATGGTAAATAAGGCAGCTTTGACAGCACTGAATTGTAACTGGGTGGGCAGTGCCATTTTGTGGTGACTAAGGCGACTTTGCAGTGCCATTCTGTGACTGAATAAGGCAACTTTCTCGACACCTGGATTAGAGTTCTGAGGTGTTTTTTTTAGCGCCAACCTTTGCTGTTTCAGCAGCTCTTTTAGCACTCTTATTGAATTTATTGGCAGTTGGGACAGCGCCATCTATTTGCTGTTCTGTTTTTGCAAGTTCTAGTAAAAACTGAATTGTTTTACTTGTCGGTTTTCTTCAAATAAGAAATAATAGATAAGCTGTTGTGTTATCCTTCTTTCTTCATGAGGGTTTATATTTCATTGCTGCAATACATGTCATTTTTTGTTTAAGTAATATCTATGATCAAAAGGTGTTGAAGTTTCATTTAAGTGGGATAAATTGATTGAATATTATATAATATTCCCTTTCGGGATATTACATACACATATGCAAGGATGAACATACTAGCATGATCCTCTAATGATTTATCTCTTGGGGATTAAAGACCCCTGTTATAGACGACCGATATACTAGAATAAATTAACTTAAGATTATGTGATCAAAAAATAGTTAATAGTTTTAACCAATCTATGTAACAACATCGATAGAAGAACATGGAATAGTATGCAAACACAAAATTACACGAGACACCAATGTTTACATGGGAAACCCTTATGGGAGAAAACCCACCACCAAAAGACAATCACCATTATATTATTCAGAATCCAAAGATTCAATACATGTCTCTTACAAAATCTAAATCTATTGTGTTATAGCATACCCTTCTACAATCAACCTTCCAACATCTACCATCCAATTTCCAATGGCCAACCTTGGCACATTCACACAAGAAGATACATATAGATATCATCATGGAATACCAACTGTCTAATTGCCCAACCAACCCATGGAATACCAAGAGTCACACAACTATGTCCTAACCATACCATGTCATCGGCATGCTAAACATATCACTGAACATAATGGATCCATGTGGACAATCACCATGTATACGTAGTTGCTGCCCCACACTAAGAATCAATAGTTGCTTACTAAACATCGTTGATGTGTACATGTCTTCCTGTATAGCCACCACTAGCACCAAGCTTGCAGTAGCACATACAAACATCTAATCATTTCTAGTTGCTTGTGGTACCTCAAAGCATCATCTTAAACATAACCATGTCTCTGGAGTGTGCCGCATGGACTCCAACTCTATCACAAGTGCACCTACATCATCATTCATGTTTCCACTGACACTTAGTTCAGTGTGCGGTTGTGAGTTCTCCAAATGACTTGTGGTTGCTACCACAACATCACCATATGTAACCATACCTACATGTTGTATCGCAACATTTGAAACTCACCACATCATACCGCATTGCATTCTGTGCTACTTACCAGTCTGTAGATAAACTATTTCTTTAGGAACTCTCTACAAGTGACTAACACACCCAAGTCTCAAAATTCTTCCATTTGATATTTATTGAAGGAGTGAGTACAGTATACAACCCAAGAAGTTAAGCTCGTTCCAGGAATGAAACAAACCCATCTCATCCCTGCACCATAAGAACTTGGCAGTACTTACATTTTTTGTCAAAGAATCTACAACATTTACCTAAGTGTCAATTTTCTCCATCTAAATTTTCTTGGTTTCAACTATCTCCCTTACAATGATATTGCACATCCATATGTTTAGTTCTAGCATGGTAAATAGGATTTCTTGCCAAACAAATTGCACTATGTGAATCACAATTCAACACTATTTGATTCTTAAAACCAACATTGTCACATAACCTCTTTAAACAAACAACTTCTTTACAAATATGTGTTGCGGCCATTTATTCTACTTAGTGCAACTATTTGTTGCCGCTTGCTCATCCAGCTAATTGCTCCTCCAAACAAAATAAAAAAATAACTGCTATTTGACTTTCAGTTAACCAAATCTCCAACCCAATCAAAATACACAAATCTATGTATGCTAAACACTTCACTCACATTATTAGTACTATGATAAGGCAAATAGTAATCCAAAGTTTCTCTCAAGTACTTGAACACTCATTTTACTTGTGTCCAATGTTCCTTACCCAACTTAGCCATAAGCCTACTCAGAACTCCCACTACTTGTGCAAGGTCTACTCTTATGCAGACCATCACATACATAAGACTTCCTACTGCACCAGCATATGGAATGTTTCTCATGTCCTCCAAAGCCTTTGTATACTTAGGACATTGTTCCAAACTTAATGTTGTACCAACTAGTTGGGGTGTACTAACCAATTTACTGTCCTGCATTCCAAATCTCCACAAAACACTTTTGAGATACTTCCTCTAATTTAGCCACAATTTCCTATTCGTATTATCCATAATACCATGTATCCAGCAGCACCTAAGTCCATTTCAAACTTACTAGACAATTGAGCTTTAAGTTCCTTAATTAGTCTCTTATTGTTTCCAATGACTAACTTATCATCAACATATAAAACAATAATCAAAATGTGATCATCTACTTGCTTGTAATAAACACAATGATCAACATTACTTCTAGCAAAGCCCAATTCTAACACATATGAATCAAACTTTTGATCCCACGTACTTGGGAACTACCTTAATCCATGCAATGAGCTTTTTAACTTACAAATTTATTTCTCTTTACCTTTCACCTCAACTCCTTCAAGTTGTTTCATGTAGATTTCCTCCTCTAAATCACCATGCAAGAATGTTCTCTTTACATCCATCTACTCGATCTCAAAATCATATGCAACAGCCATAGACAATAACATCCTAATGGAGCTTAACTTAGTTACTGGAGTAAAGATCTCATCAAAGTCAATTCCCTTTACTAGGGAATATCCCTTTGCCACCAAATGCACCTTGTACCACTCTAGTGATCCATCTGCTTTGAACTTCTTTTTGAACACCCACTTGCAGCTAATGTGTTTCCTTTCTTTAGACAAATGTACCAAGTCCCAAGTCTTGCACTGCCTCAATGCCACATCTCCTCTTTCATGGCATTCTTCCAAGACTTCTCTTTGGAAGTGAGTGCTTCCACAGAACTTGGTTCACTATCAGTACAAGTAAGAGCAAAAACACAATGAAAATTTGATGGACTATACCTGCCAAGTGATCTTCGTTGCCTTGTAGACCTTCTTATTGTTACTAATGAAGAATTAATTGCCACATCTGCACCCTATTCTTCTTTATACTTTGCACCAAATGTGCATGCCTCATCTTCATCCAAACTATCATGTCCACTTAGTTGTTTATCTTCAAATGCATTCTACTACTCTAACTCTGTTTCAAAATGCACCTTTTCACTCTCCTGCTTCTTTGACTATTCATCCATGGACAAGACTCTAAATTCTCCAGAAGTGACATCCTTGGAATAGAGAACTTTCAATGTTTCAAGATATCAAAGGTTTATATCCTTTAACATTTTCACTGTACCTAATGAAAATACACCTTTTGCCTTGAAATCCAACTTAGATCATCTTTCCTTTGGCACCTAAACAAATGCCTCACAGCCAAAAACTTTCAAATGTGTTGCAACTAATTTTCAACCAATCCACATTTCATATGGTGTCTTGTTTTCCAACACTAAAGTAGGAGATTTGTTCTTCAAGTAGCATGTGGTGCTCACTACTTCAGCCCAAAACTCTTGTCCTAGACCAAAACTACTTAACATACTTCTAGCTTGATCCAAGGTTCTATTCAACCTTTCAACCACACCGTTTTGTTATGGTGTAGAAAGAGTAGTCTTTTGTTTCACAATTCTAGTGCGTTTGAAGAATGTCTCAAATTCTTTTGAGCAAAATTCTCCACCATTATCTGTCCTAAGCACTTTGATTTGCCTTAAACTCCTTGAACTTGAGAAATACTTCAAACTTTCTTCTAAAAAAATAAACCCAACAATACCTAGAATAATCATCAATGAAAGATACATAATATAGAATTACCAATGAACTGGCCATCCAAAATTTGCATGAAAATGGCCCAAGAACTCAATGCGCAAATTCACTCTTGAAGAACCACCAATGTGCTCCCGCGCAAATCCACTCTTGAAGAACCATCAATGTGCGCCTAGGATTGTCGGAGGAAGAAATATCATTCAAGGACCCAATTTTGCACCTAAGGTCAATAAGAAGTATTTCAAACTTAGAAAATTTTGGAAAATCATCAAGAGAAGCTAGGCGCCAATATGCTTCTGTAGATACCTAGATGTGCGCCTAAGGAAGTATCACAAAAATCATCATTGAAATCATTAATTTGAGCCTAAATAGTGATAAGAAGTGTTTGAAACTTAGGAATACTTGCAAGAAAATGACCTGAGAATACTAGGCGCATATCTACATTTGATCAACCACTAATGTGCGCCTAAGCTTAATGGAAGAAGGAAACAACATTTAGAGGCCCAAATTTGCGCCTAGATCAACATAAAGTGTTTAAAATTCACCAAGGAACCAACACGCAAATTCATTCCTGTATAGGTCAAGAAGTGCGCCCAAGGTAATAGCATGTGGAGGCATCATCAATAATGGCAAGTTGGTGTTAGGAAACCTTTTGAGGGATGAAACTTAGTGAAGAAATCACCTAAGGAGGGCAAGGCGCACTTTTCCACTTGTATAACCCCAAATGTGCGCCTTGAAAAGGGGAAGCTAGAAACTAGTGGAGAGTCTCCTAGGAGCTGTAAGCAAGTGATTGAAACCATTGAAATGTCAAAGAACTAGCCCAAGCAAGTCTAGGCGAATATCTTCACCTCTACAAACCAATTTTAGCGCCTAGAGAGCATCAAGTTTGACATCATAAGGATGGCGCCTAAGGTAAAGGAGAATTTCCTAAACATTTAAACATGAAGTTGAAATCATTGAATGTCAAGCAACAAGCTAAGTCATCCTAGGCGCACTTCTCAATCTCTACAACCTTAAACTAGTGCCTCAAAAGGAATGCATCAATTCACATTGAAAATGAGCGCCTTGGAGAAGGGGAATCGTTCCAAGGCATTTCTAATTGTTTAGGGTCATTGAATTGGCAAATAAAAGGCTTAGTGTGTTGGGCGCACTTTCACCTCTCCACAGTCATCAATCTACGCCTTAGAAGGAATACATGAGTTAACATCACCAAGTAAGCGCCTTAAGGAGGAGAGATGTTTTAAGTCATCTTCAATTATTGAAAATCACAAACATGATAAATATGAAGTCATTTGAGCTAGGCGCATTTTCCTATCTGGACAAGCCTCAAATTGCGCCTTAAGTAAGAATGCATAGAATTCACCTCTAGAAGTAAGCGCTTGAGAGAGAAAGTCACTATAAGACATGTCTACTTGTTTGAAATCACAAAAATGACAAGTATGAAGCTGGGGATTCTAGGCGCACTTGTCCATCTTTTCAAACTCAAATCTGCGCCTCAAAGAAAAAGGCATGATTTCTCATCATTGAATGAGCGCCTAGATAAAGGGAGTCATTCTAAGACATTCACAATCGTTTGAATCATAAAAATAGCAAATATAACGCCATTTTAGCTTTGGCGCACTTTTGCACCTCCAGAACCTTAAATGTGCGCCTAGATTGGAAAAGGGTTATTTAAATGTTTAAAGTGATTTCTTTGTGTTATAAAGAGATTGATATTGTTTCTTTGTTGTGTTGCAGGAGCATGGATGGAGGTAGGAGTCATCTGAGGAGCAAGTCTTGGAGTCACTTTCATCCAAGGAGTGAAATCAAGAGATTGTCATTGCAGAGGAGACCACTTCAAGATCATCGTGCTGGAATACTTCATTATTTGCATCATCGAAGACATCCATCCATTCAAGCTTCAAGTTTCTTCAATCTTCAAGTCAAGTCTCCTACTCCATGAGGCATCATCATTGTTTACACTACTAGCCATGAAGGAGCATCCAAACAAGATCAGTTATATCCTGTCAAGAGAAGAAGTATCAGAGTTAGACAAATGAGCAACATGTATCATACATATCCGACTTGTAAAAGGACAAGGCAAAAACAACAAGGATACATTCCCAAGTGTCCAAGTTCAAAGCAATCACATTCGAAGACATCACACAAATGACGCAATTTGGGAATATGCCAAAAGCAAATTGAATAAATTGTTGAAATCCATAAGACTCGCTGAGATGGCACCTACGTGGCAATACACATCATCAAGCCAATCATATTTCGCCACACCATTTCATTACAAGCTTATCATCTTGGAAAGCGTGCCTTCATTGCCTATCTTATGTACTAAAAATAGCAAGTTGTAACTAATTGTTGAGATGGCATGATCCTGGCCTTTGGCTACTTGAATTGATCCAGGACATTCATTGTAACTCTGGAACTCTATATAAAGGCCTTGTTGCCTCATTTGTAAAGGGGATAATAGTTAGTTAGTGCAGTTAGTAGAGTAGAGTAGGAAGAGACTCTCGAAATTCTCTGAGTACTTGAAGATTGTTGTAAATATTTCTCAAGATTAATGCAATGACATTGGAGTTCGCTTGGTGTTAAGTGTTGTCTTGTGAAATAGCATGGTTTCTTGTATCTTGATGAAATGAAGAGGTGTTGCTATGTAGATTAAAAGTAGAGTAGTAACTCATTGATGTAATGCATGTATGTATTGAATATTTGATCAACTCATAGCTCATGCTTTTGACATTCATCGTTGGTAAAGTGTTGTGTAAAGCTGGTCTGAGCTTCATCATAATTTGCTTAAGTTTGATTGTGGATTCTTGTTTGAGCTGCGCCATCTAATGGGTGCTTATATAAGCTTTCATGATTTGAAAACCATTCGCTATCCTTAAGAGATTGTACCTACTCCATGTAGTTGTAGGCATTCTTGGCGAAGTGGAGTTAGGTTGATTAAGGAGTTTGTCTATTCATGTATCATCATTGCCTCATTGATCTTAGATTAGTTTCTCTAAACCTTTATCTTTTTCCCTTGTTTTATATCATGCATACATCATCCACACTGAAAGAAGAAATAAGCTGAATAAAATAAGAAGTCTGCATAAGTCCCTTTGTGATTACCAGCAAGATCACATCAAATCACTGAGTTTATCCACTGCAAATCACGAATAAGGAACCTTGAAGATATCTCATTGGATCACATAGCTTAGCCTTTGAGAGACTTTATTCAAGAGAAAATAGGATACTTGGTGTTTTATTCTATTGTTGTTGTTGGCACAAAACATCATCAACAGCTACCACAACATCACCACATGTAACCATATCTACGTGTTGTACCGCAACATCTGAAACTCGCCCCATCATACTGCATTTCATTCTATAGCTGGTTATGTAATGTCCCGTTTTCTAGCTTGATCTTTTACAGTTGACCGTTGGCCTATTCCGGAGACCCGTAGGCTACTCGGAGGTTGAAATTGGGGTTTAATGTTTTGGTGGTTGCTTTTGTTTGTGGATTGTGGTTTGGTTGGCGGTTTCTTTTTGGGTTTGTTCTCCTTAGTCCCTATTGGTTACAGCTATTTTTAGTAAGTTCAGGATTGGCACCAGAACGGGATTTTGAGAGTGGGGTTGGATTCGTCTTGTCAAGACCTTTCCAACGAGCTATAGATCATTGAATTCCGACTTCATCTTGGCCTCCGTTTTAAAGTCCGTAAATTAAACATTATTATTTAATATTAATGTTGTTTTAAAAGAAGGGACTTTAAGGGTGAGGTTGAAAAAGAGGATTATATTATTTTCCCTCTTATGTTTTATCCCATATGCAAGAGGATTTTAGAGACTCCCAGTTGGAAAAGTATAAAAGGAGGAAGAGTGCTCTCGTTTCGGCATCCGAAATCTTGATAATGTTATGCTGCCGGATTGGCCTTGGGATTGCTTCGAGGAATGTATGCCTCCTAGCTTGGCATTGCTTCTCGCTTGAAAGATAGCGACTAGTGATGAAATAGTCTAGTTTGTGAGTTTGCATTGGGATTTGTGCATTGTAATCAGCTTTTGGCTTTAGTTCAGCTTTGCATATTAGAGTTTTTCCGGCATTGCATTTTTTAGCTACAGCAGATTTGTGTTTTATTCATAAGTCAAAAAACAACAAAAATATTGTTCTGGGTATTCTCTTATTCTCATTGTCTGGTCAAGGCGTCACTTTCCTCTAGTTTGCAGATTTTTTTGAGATAGCTATGATTTTTAAAAGGCAGATCGCCCTTTCTTGAAGGCCGTACCCTCTGCTGATGCATTGGAATCTATGCATAAATAATACATGGCATTTTGATCTGTTTTCAGTGTTCTATCCTAAGCATCATCCTTCTTAGGGAATATTGCATTTTGTTTCAAGTCAGTTGGATGAGTTATGAGGGAGATATGAGCATATGAGTAAATTCATAGGTTGCTGGTTTTAATTTAAAGGCGAATGAGATTCATTTTGTAAACTGACAGTAGTACTGGCAGTAATTCTCAATCTTGTTCAATTCTGATTTGTAATGCTCAACTCTACTTCCAGTATTTGCTTTTGTATTTACTTTACCTCCGCCCTATGGTAGCTACTTTCCCATTCCGGGATAGAAAGCACATTCTGGGTGTTGAGTACTTTCAGCATTACAGTTATTTCTTTCAAGCATTGTAATTTGTAATACTCCGCCATATGGTCGCCTCAACTCCATATTGGATTGGGTAGCACATACTTGGTGTCGAGTTCTCTTTCAGTACTTAGTGTAGAAGACCCTCTGACCATATGCTCGCCATCATTGACGCCATTCTTGGTTAGAGTTATTGCATAACCATTTTGATTAAGATCCTCTGACCAATGCTCACACCTTGCCCACATCGGGATCCTGGTGTACATTCTGGTTAGAGTTGCTTCAGCAACGTTTTGGTTTAGCTGCTAACCTTAACGGGTGCATTGGTTTGTAATTTGTAATTTGAAAAAACAAAAAAAAATTGGCTCGGAATATTTCAGGTTACTAGTTCATAGATAAACTCTTTCTTCAAAAACTCTCTACAAATGAATAACACACCCAAGTCCCAACATTATCAACTTGAAATTGCGTAAAATGTGGCATAAGTTACATTTCTAAATCATAGTAGCATGGCAAAACCTAACTACTCCTAAGCTAATAAGAGATGATTAAACTGAAATATGTTTGGTCTTTCACCTTCTACATTGGTGCCTACTTCAATGGGCAACTGAGTCACAATTTGTAAGAAAATGAGAATATGCATGCAAATCAATAATGGAATTGAGCTTGCACATGCATGCAAACCAAAATATTAAGGAAACCTGCAACCAAACATACTTCAACAATCCATCTCAAATCAATAACCCACATTTGATAAGAAGAGACCATTACGAGATAGTTTGCAATGCATTATAATGTTGTTAGTCATTAATCAACCTCCTATTACATCAGGGCAACAAATGTGGCAAGAGAAAACCAATAGTTGAGCTCAAAAGTTTCCTTGAAGTGTCACAGCTTGCCATGGAGACATTCATCTACAGATAGAACATTAATTATTTATCCCTTTCTATGATTTACAAAGTGTGTTCTCAGCCCTTACAGAACTAGACTTGCATCACTTGGTGCCCTAAACTCACCTAAGACACAACCAAAAAATTGGCTCACAAACCAACCTTTACAATATCAGAAAAGCATGCATTTATAGAGCAACAAGGAAGCCCAAGAATTCATAAGATGATTACACTTGTCAACAATCCAAGGACACAAGCCAATAAGCCAACTCTCTATCGTAGCATTCAATTCATCAACAATAGGAGGATATAATCAGATTTGGTCTTGCACATATAAGGATATCCTCGAGATTAGCCATTTGCAAGAACAGGGGAGAACATCCCCAATTCGTATATGGAGCCACCTGCACACATTCCTAATTCAACAACCTCTCTAACTTTCATTCAATGCAAGAACGACAGCCAGTAGAAGATTTGATTTTTGTCATATATCCCACTCTACACAAAGCTCAATGGTGGTCAAATTACCCACTTAAGGCATGGTAGTCCATTAGCAGAAGCACCAACAAAGACAAGTCACCCATTGGGCTCCAAATGTGTTGCAATAGTTATGACCCACATGGCCATGGTCTTAGAATCCTTATCACACTTGAACATCACAAGGAAACCCCAAAAATGGTCACCATTTGTTGAAGATTACCAGGTGCCAATAGTTGCATAAATTGTTTAAGGTTTGAGCTAGATCAACAACACATGTAATGCTAAAGCATGCACATGAGATCTACGTGTCATACAACGCCACATGGGCAAAGATGCATGGTCAAAATCATCCTGTAAGATAGCACCCAATAAGAAATTGCCACATAGCATATAGAACACCCAAACCTCTTAGTTAGAGCTCAAACTCATTATCATAGCCATGTAGATGTTGCATGGCATAATGAGATGCTGCCACCTTAGAGTACAAACTGTCACGACATCAAGCTCGCCACCACCACATAGGAGACACGTTGCGGACAAAGCAATGGCAACGGGCAAAGTTTAAGACCTCCCAAGGTAAAAGCAACAAACCCATCCTAAGACTAACAATGAAAAACTGTAAGAACCCTTGCCTAATCTGATCCAACTTTCTGAATTTTTTGATTTTTGTTATGTTATGATGCCAGTATAGAACCAATTTCCAATGAAATAATAACAAACTTAAGGACTGAAATTAAAAATCAGAAGTCTCATATGACTCAGAACAGCAATGAGATCTTATTTCAAATTAAAGATTTGAATTAAGAAGAGTGTTTACAACATACCCGATTTGATCACACTTCTTCTTAGTACAATATTAGATCATTTATGACAATAGATGACTGATTTGATGGCTGCTGTCCACAATGAAGTCTGATATGAATTTGTAGATGATGGCAATATCAAATCAGCTGCAAAATTGACCTCAAATCTCATCCAATGAGAGAGCTATGGATCCCCTAGGTAGCCGCCAACTTTAAGTGGATGATAGGTATCAAATAAATGATGAAATTGCTGTCCAAAACCCTGATTCACCCAGCTCATTAAGACTGTAGAGGTCTGAGACAAAATCTGATTGCAAAAATGAGGAATTCCAAACCCTAAGAACCCTCCAAATGAAGAGCTAGCCTTTGCAATAAAGGGTGATTAACCATAGATGAGAAAGATGCCAAAGGAATGTTAATTCTGCCCTTCAAATCTGATAAAGGCTGAACCACAAATCTGAGTGTAATTTGATGTTGCCAAACCCTAAAATTCACTCCAAATGGTAATGCCAATCCTTAAAACCCTAGACGATGGAGAGAGTATGAAAAATGTATCATAAAAAGACCCTGATCTGCAATATTTAAAACACAAACTCCTTCCTCAAGCTAGCCATACCATTCTTGCTTGCATAATTAAACCCTAGCAGCTGTAACCTGCAAATACATCACTTTTCCAGCTCCTCAAAGATGCCAAACCTGTAATAAACTCAACGGTAAACCCCGTATGGATTCACCTCTCAAAATGGAGTTGGGTTTTCGTCCAATCCACTAAATTTATAAGGGTTTTCATCCTTAGAAGATCGCTGAAACAAAGTTGCAGCTCAAAGAGAAAATCTTCAATATCAATGACAAATACACAATGATGAGAAATGACCTCCAAAGCCCTTTTTATAAAGCCCAAGTGGAGCGCCCAACTCCATAATATTTTATTTTCATTTCAAGTCCACCTCCACAATAAAATATTATTTTATTTTATTTTTTCTTTTCCTTCCTCAACTTGGGTGGCCAAAATAGAGGAATAAAATATTAATATTTTATTAATTTCCTTATCTCAATTTGGGCGGTCACTTTTGACAAATAAAATATTATTTTTATTTTGTCATTTGCTTTATTTTTTATTTTTTATTTTCTCTTTATTTTTCCCACTTTCCATTCTTCAAGTGGGTCGCTTCACTCCAAGGCAAATTATTTAATTAATTTTATCTTCACCATAATTACAACAAAATTACTCCAAGTCATAATCCAACTTCGTTTTGCCAAGGAAAAATAGTTAAATACATGACTTAACTACTCAAAGTGACTTTCCATTCTCCAAGCTTAAGTTATTTTCCAAATTTCCAAATATCTAAGTCACTTTGCAACAATGGCTCAAAAGGGGACATTACAAAAACCCAACCAATGAGGTCAACCCACAACACATGATCAAGTAACGATAGCACAGTCCAGGGTTAGCATAAGGCAGAGGGGCTCAAACACATACAAAATTGACAATACTAGAAATAGTACCAACACCTCCCATGATCTATCTAACGTGCACAATGGCTTATACAACCCAATGTTCTACATTGTTCCATTTGTTGTTTGGAAAATCTTGCACCACTCCACAAATTGCACATGGTTTTACGCAAACTTGGCCAGTGATACCTCTCCTCCAACATGGCTTGTGTCTTGTCTATACCAAAGTGTGCTCCAAGGCCACCTCCATGTAACTCTCTCATGAGATTCTCAATCGCTGAACTCCACAGGATGCACACTTGTTGCCTCCTAAATAGGTATCCCTCTTGTGTGAAGTATTCCTCATATAGTCTCCAACCCAAAGCTCCATGCAGGTGCACCATGCATATCTAAAATCAAGATCTATGCAATATAAATCCTTCATCACCTCCATGCCCACTAGTTTAATTGTCATTTTAGACAATAGCGCTTGCCTCCTACTTAAGGCAGTTGTAACTTTGTTAGTTTGTCTTGCACAACGCTTCAATACAAAAGAGTAATCATGTAGATATTCTATGCACCTCATGTGCCTCTGGTTGAGCTTTACCTGATTGTTGATGAACTTCAACACCTAGTGGTCTATATATACCACAAACTCCTTTGGTAGCAAGTAATGCTTGCACTTGTGCAAAGCTTGCATTATGGCATAGAATTCTTCGTCGTAGACAGTATAGCTTTGTCTAGCCTTATTCAACTTCTAGCTGAAGTATGTGATTAGTCTACCCTCCTAACTCAATATGACACTGATTGCCATTCCACTAGCATCGCAGTTGACTTGGAACACTTTCCCAAAGTCTAGGAGCATGAGCACAAGCTCCTCTGTCACTTTTTCTTCAAGAGTGTGAAACTCTTGGTAGCAACGATTGTCCACTCAAACCCACTTTTTCACATGCAATGCATCAAGGGTGCACAAATGCCATTAAAGTTCCTAATGAACTTTCAATAAAAGCTCACCAACCCCTAGAAACTTCTAGCCTCTATCATGCTTCATGTTACCAACCACTCAACAATCACACAGACCTTCTCCAAATCCATTTGCAATCCTCCTTGAGATATCATAAACCCGAGTATGTCAACTCCTTCACGAAGGAGCACTTCTTTAGGTTTATGTGCAAGGCTTCTCTCCTCAGCTATATCAACACCTGCTACAAGTACACAAAATACTCCTCCCTCATCTTGCTGAACACCAAAATGTTGTCAAGATAAACAACCACAAACTTGCTAAGAAATGGCTTCAGAACCTCATTCATCAATCACATGAACATGCTTGAGGTATTTGTCAATCCAAATGGCATTACCATCCATTCATACAAGCCTTCTTTTGTCCTCAATCGATCTTTCATTCATCTCCTTCCCTAATTATGTTCTAATGATATCTGCTCTTGAGGTCTAACTTGGAGAACTAGTGCGCTCCACTCAAGCAATCCATCAAGTCATCCATGCACAACAATGGAAACCTGTACTTGATGGTGCTCTTATTGATCACGTAGGAATTTGTACACATCCTCCATTTTCCATCTTCAACACAAATATTACAAGCATTGTGCAAGGATTGAAGCTTTCCCTTATCAAACCTCGTTCCAACAATTCTTCAACTTGCTTGTTCAACTTTGCACTCATATCAAGACTCATTTTGTGAGATGCTTTGTTTGGCAAACTAGAACCTAGAATCAGATCCATGCAATGTGACATGTTGTGCATTGGCAGTAATCTATCTAGCATTTCTTCGCCATCACATTTGTGAACTCAAGCAACGTGGTTACTTCTAGCTTCTCATGGCTGCCCCACTCCATTTGCTCTATCTATGTAGCCCTGATTACTAGCACATAGCAGTCCTACAAGTCTCCCACTTGCTTGAGAAACTCTTTTGCTAACAATAGCAACACCTTGCTCTTCTACACGGACTCCTCTTCACCTTCACAAGAAGTAATTTGAACTTCTTCTCATCCTTCTTGATGGTGAAGATATTCTTGCGCCCATCATGAATGCCCTTCCCAATAACACATAGTAAGCATCCATCGAGATCACATCACACCATACTTCATCTACATATCCTCCAATGCAAAATGCAACTTGACATTGCTCTATCACTAGGAGTTGATGTCCCTTTTGCAGCCAAGAAACTTTGTATGAAGTAGGGTGTGCAACTGTTTTCAACCCCAACTTTTGCACCATCTCCATGGACACTAAGTTGGTGTTGCATCCATCAATGATCAACTTGCAATGCTTCTCTCCCAACTTGCACTTAGTTTGGAAGAGGTTCTTTCTCAACCACGATTCATCATATTTGCGTGTAGGTTTCAATAGAACCTTATGCATCATCAAGTTCTACCCAAACTCGAGCTAGCGCATTTTGCCTTGCTACATAATGAACTTGCCTCTTCAGACTGCACAACATGCATGTGCTTCTCTGTGCGACCTTGCTCTCGCACAGCATCTTGGTGACCTACTTGCCCACATTTGAAGCAAGTCCCTCCAAAGCCCTTTCTGTGACTTCATCTTCTCTCTCCACCTCAATCGAAGATATATTCACGCTTCACACTTAGCGAAACGCCATTGGTTTTTGTGCTATCCTTGTGCACAGAGATATGCCCTCCTATGCTCTAATTGCTCTCCCCATCCTTGCCTTTACCACGATTGTGGGCCCTCAATTGTCTATGAGGCAACTTCTCTTCCACCTTGAGCACTAGCTAGTAGGCCTCCTCGACGAATCAAATGGTAAGCAAGCACATCTCATCTTGGATGGAGATGCACAATCCATTTACATACCTTTACACTTTTTCAATGCCATCTTCTACATGACTAGTGCAAATGCATAGTCTATAGAGCTCCTCCATGTACTCCTTCACAAATGCCTCTTGTTGGCATATGTTTTGGAGCTTCTTGTGCAAATACAATGCATAGTTGATCCATATAAACTTCCTCTTAAGTTTGGCTACTGTGCAGTTGCACTACAAGCTTGTTTTTCTCCTCTTGCAATTGCCTTTTTTGGACTGTGTCCCACCACAAGGCAACATGCACTTTCAACTTCGTGGTGGCATGCTTGACTCTTCTCAAGTCCTCAATTTCTTCAAACTTGAAATATCTCTCCAGCTCATTGATCCAATCATTCAACTCTTTTGGATTTAAGTTTCCTGAGTAGCTTGGGAGATCAAACCTCAACTTGCTCCTAGCCTTCAACACAGCAGTAGCAAATCTTTCCTCTACTATGATGTTCTCATCACCATATGCATCTACGACACCTCCCTACACGTCACAATCTACTCTCTCATCATTGTTGATGTCCTCCATCGCCACAAAACCTCTTTGTTCTGCAGTTTCGATGGCCTTGAGCTGAGCATGAATGGCTCCGAACACATCAACCAAATTTACAACTTAGGCCACCTATTGGTTTTTTACACCTCTTCTTCCTACTCTACGAGCCATCTTCACTGCTTCACTTGCAATGTGACAACACTTCGCACAAAAGCTTCATTAATGGAATTCCCACAAGCTCACCTCTAGGACTCAAAACACAAAGCTTCAATACTAGATTGGTGCAGTGGCAATTTGGGGTCGAATAAACAATTGTCATTTGGCACAAAGAGCACACATATGAAAGTAAAATAAGGAAGAAACAATGGCGCAACAATGGAAACCAAATGAAATTGTAGAAAATAATAGAAAGAATATAAGAGTCACCAATATGTGAAACCACATAGTGCTATACTACCCAATCCTAGAGATATTCATGCAGAGACTCTCTAGAACTACAATCAAGCTCTAAGCTCTACCCAAAGCCCCAATTTGTTTCTCTCAAATGGCCAACTTTGCCAACCTTGTAACATCCCCAATGGGATCTGCCCTAAAATTTCTGATTTCTACCCTAGATTTCCGATTTATTTTTCTGCTCTTTTCTGATTTAGTTTTCTACTCAAACCCTAGGAATGAATTCTAATTTTTATTTCAAAATGATAAACACTTATAGGCAGCCAATAAACATATGCCAAACATCCATAAAAATATGCCAAACATGTAAATATCATCAATTATGATAGCAACCATGAAATTCAACCATCCAAGAGCCAAACATAGGTCCAAAAAATCTGATTTCTGATTAAAGAAGTCTGCTGCTACAAAACTGGAAATTCTGAACTGAATTTATGATGAATACATGGGCTCAAACATGCCAAACATATGCCCAGATTTCTGCTCCACAAATCAGACCTAAAAACTAGGATTGTACATACCAAAAATAAGCAAATTGCCTCTCTCCAAGCCAAATTGCCCTTCTCTAAAGGTGGCGCTCAAGTCGAGGGTGAAACCCCAGGGCAATATCAACACAAATCCACCAAGAATGTTGCTCCAAGTGTGGCGCTCCAAATTAGGGCAAAACCCTAATGCAATATGCACACAAAATGCCATACGGGATGCTCCTTCAATGCTGATCTGAAAATCTGAATATGCAATCAAGCTCCAAACCTCCAAATGTCTCCAATGAAGTGCAAATAGAACTTTGTTATGAGTCCTCCACAAGATGAGCTAGGTTTTCATCCAACTTACCGTATTCACAAGGGTTTTCATCCTTGGAATATAGCCCAACCAAAGTTGCAGCCAAATGAGAAAATCTCAAGAAGAAATATGATATGAATGGATGATGAAATGACCTCCCAAGACCTTGTATTTATAGCCAACTCTTCTTCCAACTCCTACTTGGCCGACCTCTTGACATTTTATTTTTCTCCCTCACTTTGGCCAACCATCATTGGTATTTTCTCCCTTCTATTTTCTCTTCTTTATTTCCTTCTTCTCTCTCCTTGGTCGCTCACTTCTAGGGCAAATTATTTAATTTATTTTGAATTCACCAATAAGCTCACAAAATATACAAAGTCATTTCTCATCATCAATTTGCCCTAATAAATTGATTAAATAGAATATTTAATCAATTAGGTCATTCCCTAAGCCCTTCGGCTTAGCCTACGGGAATAGGATAGGCTAACTAACTCCATTAGGTGATCACTCCGAAAATGGGGACATTACAAACCTTGCCAATAACTCGTTCAAATGACGAAAACTTTTCATTATATAGCAAATGCCAATTGCACTACCACATAGGATAGAAGTTGATTGCTGAAATAAATGTGTGCTCAGAAAGGTAGCTCAACCAACAAGGTGTCATCTAACAAAGAACAATCTAGCTATCCTTTAATTCGAACTAGCATTCTCCTGACTCCAAAACGGACACACTATTAGAAGACTAATCACGTCGTCAGACAAAAGTATTCTAATAGAATGACCAACTCCCTAACAACTGACATTGGTTGATCATTGCGAAGTACGTGTGAAATAAGCTACACAAAGGATCAATGGTGAGTCTTCAGTGCAAAATAACTTGTGCTCAGCAAAGATGTGTGGGAACGTGCCAACAAGCAATAGAACGCACATAACACCAAAACTTGCCCAACAATGTACAAAGTGTGTGGTTAAGCTAGCACACGACAAACTACCATAGCACAAGGCATGCACAAGTTAAGCTCGCGCACAAGAAGCTAAACATCTATTTTTGAGTGATACAAGATTAAGCCAACCCAAGGATGATCTGCATCATTAAAGGATTCAAATCTAAGAACATGAACAAAACATCTAAATCAACATCAAGTGAGCTAATCTAAATCTATTCCCTTTATGTTATGAGTATTACCCTCTAATGCATGGAACCTTTCAAACAGCTGGACAAATACTAATGTGGATGAATTCTAAAGCACAATATAGATGAAAGAGTCAAATACTAGAAGTCCTAGAAATTTATTGACAAATTTCAATGACTGATTTTTATTTTCAATGATTATAATATAAGACAACTAAGTATCAAAACTCTTATGTAGGAATTACGTTAGCTTCCTTTTAGGAGCTCTTGCTTGCTATCTATTAAATTTTATTTTGGATGTTTGTGAAGTTTTTGAAGAAATGCTTTCTTGCATACACAAACCTCAAGTACATCACAATATGTGCCATACACAATATTACCATTCCAAAGACCTGCAAACCTCCAAAATATTTCTCAAGAATATTAGTGCTACAAAAGGCTTACACCCCAACAGTATACTCATAGTTGGCAGACTCGGGGAGTTTTCACCGAGTTTTGAAAAACTTGCAAGTTTTTTTTCGTGCCGAGTTTTTTCAAGTTTAATTCGCCAAGTTTTGGGCGAGTTAAATGCAAAAACTCAGTGAGTCTGAGTGAAAAACTCACCAAACGCAGCAACTAAGGCAAAAAAAAAATTGGATCTTCGTGCTAGTAACCCTAACCCTAATGGTCTATGGGCCCAACCCACACCCTAAGCAATCACAAAAGTGAAAAAACGAGAAAGGCTAAAGGCTGCAAGAGTGAGTATTAGAATAGGAAAAGTAAGGACTTGGTATTGCAGAAAATATAGTGATAAAACTGTGAAAATGACATGCACCATGAAGGTTTGTGTGGTATCGAAAGTCTTAATTTGGGCTTGGTGGCAGGGGCTCCACCCCTCGACGCTGCCCTCTATCGCGGCAAAGAACACACAAGGGGCGCTGCCCCCGGACCCAGCGAGGGGCACTGCCGAAACAAGGGAGAACATCCCCAGTTTGTATATGGTGATTTACTAATTTTAGCCTCCTTCTAGAAATCTCTAGAAAAAATCTTTTCTTTTTAATTTAATATTGTATTGGCCCTCTTTTCTATAAACATTTTTGGCCCTTGTCCCTAGTGACACTTTTTAATATAACTTTAGGCTCTCTTTTAAAAACACTTTTTGGCCCTTGTCCCTAGCGACACTTTTTTAATATAACTATAGATGCTCTTTTAAAAACATTTTTTGGCCTTTGTCCCTAGCGACACTTTTTAATATAACTCTAGGCGCTCTTTTAAAAACACTTTTTGGCCCTCTTTAAAATAAAACATAAGTTGCCCTCATTATAATGTTATAAAATAAAATTACTAGGACAACTTAAGTTAATGTTAAATATTTAGAGAAGGGGACATGACAGGTGGTGGCATATGCTACAAATTTGTTGAGCAATGAAATTAGGCACCTTCAATGTTCTACAACTTCTGGTACTAGTGTCAATGGCAAGTTGCACCTACATACAACAAATTAAGGTTGGGTCCATTAACACTACTTAAATCTAATTTTAGAGAGCATAAATTGATAAACTATGCTTAATTTTGAATTCCAACATGTCACTTAAATAAAGTACACAAATCAAACTTCTTGTCCATATTGAGACTCTGCATGAAATGTGGAATCATCCTTTAACATCTTTACTTGAATTTAATATGTTCTACCAGTATATACTCAGACTCAACAATTGGTAAATAATTACCTAGCAGCATGGTTCTGTTACTTGGTTGAAGTTGTTTTACCAAAGATGGTTATGAAGTTGGATGCTCTAGTCTCATTAACCCAATATAACAATTAAATGCAGGGAGTTTTAACTTTTCTTTCTGAAATAAACTAACACCATATACCATTAAAATCGATAGTTATTTATAACGGGTTAGATAATTCTTTAATGATTTCTATTTTCCTCTAATGACCAACATTATTTCTATATTATCAAAGATGATTTTTCAAGAACTGTAGTTATTTACTATAATCATCAAAAACATCACAGTTCCATGGAAATTGAGTCCTTACACAAGGCTTTAGACTTTGCCGTATCCTTTTCTTCACTCACAAATAGATCTCTGCCAGGTTTAGCTGTACTTGCACCATTGTTGTCAATCTTTTCTTCCGGTTCCTTTGTTTCAATTCCTTCCACTTCACCCATTTCTCTATGGTCCTGCTGGTGGACAAATTGAAACATTTACAATCAATTTAAAAGCACAAGTCAGTGATGCTAAAATAATGTTAGATACATGAAAAATTATAACAAAAAAGTCAAGAGGAAAAACTAACAGCAGAGTTTTGACTGAGGCCATACAACAGAGAATTTGAAACTGCTAACATGAATACCATAACATCTAAGAACTAAGTACCATGGCTAATCAACACAAAAAGGTAAAAAACTAACAGTAGAAATAAAGATTGTCCAGAAAGCAGGCGTGCAACAATGAATAACACTGTGTAAGGACAGACTAGCTGGGAGGTTGAAACAAAGGAGTCCATCAGATGAGCCGAGCTTGGAGTTGTCTGCAACCTCTTGTATATTGTCGTTTCAAAAACAGGCTTCCATATTGATAGTGCTACACAATGCCCCAGACCCTGCGCCACAAATCATCTGCTCCTTGGAAGTTATTTCTAAGAGAACCAGCTCAGCAGCCTTGAAGCTCACAGTATGCTTTGGAGATAGTGTAGGTGTGCTCAAAGTATACCCTCCTTCCATGAAACATTGGAAAAAGCAGCAATGGTAATGTTAATTATGTTATATTTTGAGAAAGCGGGGTAGACACTAACAAAACTTAAGCTCAGATATGAAGAGGTGACAATTCAATTTTCTTTAACCTGTTAAAGTTTCAAAATGTTGTTAAAACTTAATACACGTCTTGGGAAAGATGCTCCATCAAAGGTGTCAAAGTCATCGAGGCATGCTATAGATATCTTGACAGCATACATCAGACTATAGCAATGCTTGCACTGGAAACCTCACCAAACAATTTAATGAAATAAGAATAGTCTACAACTTCATTTTCCTCAACAAGGGCTCGCCACTTCAATCACTAATTTTTCATGGGGTGTGTATGGAGGACTAATTCACGACATAAAATAAGCCTGAACATAGAAATCACAATTACCTCCACTTTACCATGTTGAATTTATATGCAATATTTGTTTCTCAGTTTCCCTAGCACAAATTCTGCAGTATTATCATAAAAATAAATTTGGGACTCCTTGTTTCTGAATAGGGTTCCCTCCCCCCAATAAAGCAAAATACAGTCACCATAATCAGCAATAAAACTTTCTGTAGTTTGCAAGGTCAAAAATTCGAAGATTAAAATTCTAGTCTCTAGATTCACTGCACATGTATCAGAAAACTTCAAGGTTTTGAGTCCAACTACAGTACCTATCATCAGGAGAGAAAACATTTCTATTTCACAAAGAATAGTATAGTATTTAATGATCTTGAAATTTATTTATTGATTTTATTGATTCTTAACTAATTGTAATCTGGTAAGACTAATACTTGCATAAATGAACATAAAACATGTAATGCCCGCCCTAGTGTTTGCTTGGTGTGCTTTCTAATTCATATGTTATATGCTGTATTGAGTGTTATCGATGTATTATATGTTTCTCGTGCTATAAGCCATTGCACAAAATGTCCCGATGAGGTCTGTTGTGCCACCGAGCGGTTCTGAGGGTGTATTTTGGATGACCATCGAGGTGGTTCCGATGGGGTTTTGTATTGACTTTGAATTCCGGCTATGCATTATGAGAAGCATATGTTGTGATTGTGTATGATAAATCATTGCAGTGTTTCAACTTCGTTGTTTTGAAGTTTTCACTATATTTGTTATAGTTATGATTATTATATTGTTTTAACATTGTCAAATGTTGTTGACTATGCATCATGTTCCTGGATCATGCTAGTCATAGATGATTTACAGTAGACATGATGATTTTATAGCATGTTATGATTTACACCACATTGGGGTGGATTATGTTGCTTTGCCTATTATATGTGAAGCATGTATTCTTGATGTTTGACCTGAGTGTTCAGGGACAGGATTATTTCCCCAATGGTGGTTATATATTGGAGATGATCGTCTTTGGTTAAAACATGTGTTAACCTCTATCTCGCTCAGTTTGAGTGTGAGATGAGTCTTGTGAATCCTTGTGTTAACCTAGATCCAAATCGGTGACGATTATGGAGTTTGCATGTTATGGAAACCCATAAAGTGTGGTTGAGTCATTTGCATGTGTTTCTTTTAGCTTTTCACATTCTATTTTAATTTATCTCGAAAGGCGTATATGTTTTCAAAATATTTTAACGATTTAGTTGAAAATGGTTAATTTTACCTTAACAGAAAAGTTTATTGCACTATTTTATAATAAAGGAATAAATTTGAAGTGATTTCAATTCTTTCTTCAAAAGTAGAATTGCATTATAAAGGAAATTAAATTTAATTATACGAGTGTTTGGATTTTATAGAATGCGGTTAAATTATATTGCAATTACCTTGTGGAAACAATTGCATTAATTTAATTAGTTAATTTTCTTATTGTTTCAAAAGTATTTTGGAAAAGATATTTGGGGAAAAAGAATAGAAACAAAAAAAATAGAAAAAGGGCTTTTTGGAATATAAAGGAGAAATAGAGTTTTATTTTTCATTATGCATTATTGCATTCCTTCTCAAACCCTCTTCTTGTTCCATGAGGAATGGATTTTTATGAAGATTGGAATGGAGTGATTGTTGTCTCCTTGGATAGATGATAGCTTGGAAAAGGATTGAATGTGTGTGGCAAAAGATGGTACAGGCTTCTTGGCTTCAACACTTCATGTTTGCAAAAGATTGTTTTGGGAGGTAATTTTCCCTCTTTGAATTAAATTTTAATTTTGAATTTTAAATGGATTCTCTCCATTTTCCATGCCCATGCTAGGTGGTAGCACATGGCTTTCCTTCTTAGGATTCAAATTGCATTGAAATTCAAAGTTAATTTTAATGTTTTAAATTTTGAAAAAGTACCAAATAGAGCCATGACTATGGCAAAAAATTTATGAATTCTTGTTTTCCCAAATTTATATGCAAAGTGTGTTGTGTATATTTGGGACAAAAGGGTATATTTAGTTTTTTGAAATTTTCTTTAATTTGAAAATGAAAAAATATGGAAATTGAGCAAGGTAGCAACCATCTCCATTAATGGACGATTTGACGTTTTTTATGGTTTTGCTTGCATTTGGAAAATGAATGAAATTGCATTTTGTGCCTTATATGGATGTTCTATAATGCAGGATGAGTAGTCTCCCTATTATTTTAAGATTTTGCATCTTTTGAATGTGTTTTCAAAAAGAAAATATTTATGTCGAAAAATTGTGCATTGATTTGTGTGCCACGCCCAATTTGCAAAATTGGAGCATTAGACATAGGACAAAGGTATAAAATAGGGAAGGAATGGGCTCTCAATGCGTGCCATGATACAAAGTGATCGTTGGAAATAACGAGTGGAGAGTTTTAAATAAATTTAACCATAATCACAATGGGTAATTAAAAATGTAATAAGATCTACGCAAAACGAGGATGCTATCCTAGATCCGGTTTTGATCATAAAGGACGTCACAACTCTAGGAGTTAGTGAATGTCAGAGTATTCCTCATGTGTAGGATAGCCATATACTCAAAACCTACACAAAACGGGGATGCTATCCTAAGTCCGATTTTGTAATGTCCCCTTCTAGACACATGGTTAGTCCATCATGGAGTTCCCGTGGGCTAGCAGTTTGGTTAGGGAATTGTGGTTAGTTTGCCTCTGGAGGTCTTTGTCGGTGCTTGGGTTATGGTTCGTATTCAGTGGATCCAGTTGGCACCTTCGTGGTTGGCTCAGTGGGCTCTTGGTCGTTACTTACTATTTTTACTAAGTTCGGGTACTGTGTCGGTTCAGGATTTTCAGAGTTGCATCAGATGTGTTTCGTCGAAACCTTTCCGGCGAGCTAAAGATCATTGAATTCCGATGCCGTCTTCATATTTATTTTAAAGTCCGAAGATTTATTAATGTTATATTAATATGGACTTTATTATAAATAAAGGAAAAGTGAAGTTAATGAAATGAAGACATAGACTTATGTCTTGACATTGGGCACCCATCCCTAGGAGACATAAAGTGAAATTAAAATGTTATTTTCCCTCTTAATTGCCCAACGCCTATCTTGGAGGGAGATAAAAGGTCTTTTGGAGCTCACTTGGGGTTTTATGCTATGTTTTGATAATTGTTTATTGGCCTTTCTGCTATGTGGGTTGTCAATAGTTTCTTCAGATTCATTGTATATTTTTTGGGTTTTCTATATTATGTAATATATTGTGTGCTACATAAACCCCTTCTGCATCTTCTGTCTATCTGAAAGAACACACAAAAATCTAAATAAAATTCACACAAGATTTTAAAAAATACAAACAGGTACGGCACATTACAGTAGTATCAAAGCTAAAGATCTTGCCATCCTGTGAGTTCAATTTTGACATGCAGAAGTAAAATGAGACATGCGACCTACTGATAGATATCCTTTCAAAAGTACAAGGGCAAGGCAAGGAACACAGATTCCGCAATTGATTAATCCAAAGAATCCAATACCCATAACAGATCCTTTTGAGCTAGATCCCGAGATAGTGGTAGCAACTACTGAGGACAATTCTCAGGTATCACGGACGGACCCATTTTCTGGAGAGCTTCCACCAGTTACAGGTCCTACAGGAGACATGGATGATAGGGAAGAACCAGAACCCAGTGCGCATGAAATTTTGAATGCACTCACCAGAGAGATGTGGGATACTTGACGAGCGATGGTCGAGGCACAAGGTGAGATGACACATGCCATTGAACGGCTGGGTAATGACATGGACAATCACCGTGATAGGAATAGGTATAACGGAGGTGACAGGAATAGGTACTACGGAGGTGACAGAAACAGGTACAATAGAGGTGATAGGAACAAGTACCAAGACGGTGATAGAAACAGACATGATGGAGGAGAAAGGAACGGGAATGATGGGAATGATAGACACAATGGTGATAGGAACCGGAGAGAACGGAATAAAGGGGACAGGAACCAAGATGATAGACGCAGGGATAGAGATGATGAGGATGAGGCTTCGGTTAACCACCGGAGGGCTTCGCAGTACACTGCGGGAGACAGACCTCGCATCCCGATATTTGCTCCTAGGAACCAAGTTCCTGAACAGGATCCCACACAGGCGGAGTTTCAGGAGGAGATTCTAAGGGACTGGAGAGCATCTAGTGAGGATTTCAGAAAAAAGAATGACATTTGCTGAATATTCTGAAATGAGGATTAGGTGTAAACCTCGGAGGGGAGGTAGATCGCAAAACCAAGAACTACAGAGGAAAGTAAGTAAGATGACACTTCCTTACTTCAATGGATCGGGTAAGACCACCGCGAGAGCTTGGGTTCCGAAATTGGACAGCTACTTGCAAATTAGTCCCATGCCAGAGGAGGACGCTATTACGTATGCAGCTTTACACTTGGAGGGGACTGCTCACAAATGGTGGAGCAACGGGAAGGTCACACTAAGTCACGATCAGGTCACTTCATACATGGAGTTTACAGCTTGACTAATCGACAAGTTCGATAAAAAGGACCCAGAGTTACAGTTCAAGGAATTGACTTAGTTGAGACAAAGCGGATCAGTAGACTCCTACATTGCTGATTTCCAAGACATCCGTTATGGTCCCAAATATTACTGAGCGCAGATTGGTTGTTCTTTTCATTGATGGACTGTCAGATCAACTTCGTGGATGGGTTAAGGGTTTTGACCCTACTACACTCCAGGAGGCCATGAAGAAGGCCCGGGATATGGAGTCATCAGTATGGAGAAATAAGTTCCAATCCAAAGGGTTTCCGCCAAGGAGAGATAAGGAGAGAGATAGGAGACCATTCCAAAGAGATGCAGGACAGCAACATAAGAGTTCTTCTAGATTGGACAGCATTCAGGTGTCACTATGGACACTTTGAGTTCCTAGTCATGCCATTCGGCTTAACGAATGCACCGGCCACTTTCCAGTCTTGCATGAACAGAGTGTTCAGAGAGCAGTTGAGGAGAATTGTGCTGATTTTCTTTGATGATATATTGATTTATAGCAGGACATGGGAAGAGCATCTGAAACACATTGACATTGTTCTGAGCATCTTGGAAAGGGAGTCATTGTATGCCAAAATGTCGAAGTGTGAGTTTGGGATGACCGAGTTGTTGTACTTGGGTCATATCGTCAGTGCTGGTAGTGTGAAGGTAGACCCGGAAAAGATTCGGGCAATTGTGGACTGGCCACCGCCTAAGAATCTCTCATATCTTAAGCGATTTCTTGGCCTTTGTGGGTATTACCGCAGGTTTGTGAAGGGGTTCTCTCAGTTGGCTGCTCCCCTTATAGATTTGACTCGTAAGGATGCTTTCAGTTGGTCGGATAGGGCACAGAAGTGCTTTGACAAATTCAAACAGATTATGAGTACATGCCCTGTGTTAGCTATACCTGATTTCAGCAAACCCTTCGAGGTACAGTGTGATGCCTCAGGTTAAGGCATTGGTGCGGTAATCATGCAGGATAAGCACCTCATTGCATTTGAGAGTAGAAAGTTGAGGGGTGTGGAGAGGAGTTACAACATATATGACAAGGAGATGTTAGCCATCATGCATGCGTTGGCTACGTTCAAACAGTACCTGGTGGGCAACAAATTTGTGGTTAAGACGGATCACAACAGTCTGAAGCATTTCCTTGGGCAGAAGGATTTGAATGAGAGGCAACAGAAGTGGGTTAGCAAGTTACAGGCCTACGACTTCGACATTGTTTATGTCAAGGGAAAGAAGAATGTTGTTGCCGATGCTTTATCCAGGAGGCCTCATCTGTGTGCACTAGGTGCTATTGCTGATGATTGGAGAGAATTGATTTGAGCAAAATATGCCAAGGATGAGTGGGCTACTGGAGTGATTGATGGCATCATCAAAGATGACAGGTACACAGTGGTAAATGATTTAATCATTTACAAGGACAGAATCTTCTTGGTGTCAGGTTCACAGATGAAGCAAAAAGTTTTGAGGGCATTCCATGATTTGCCTATGGCAGGGCATCCAGGATACTTCAAAACTTACAGACAGGTCAGAGAGGTTCACCTGGAAGGGCCTCAAGATGTAATGTTCCGTTTTCTAGCTTGATCTTTTACAGTTGACCATTGGCCTATTCCGGAGACCCGTAGGCTACTCGGGGGTGGAAATTGGGGTTTCATGTTTTGGTGGTTGCTTTTGTTCGTGGATGGTGGTTTGGTTGGCGGTTTCTTTCCGGGTTTGTTCTTCTTAGTCCCTGTTGGTTACGGCTATTTTTAGTAAGTTCAGGATTGGCACCAGAACGGGATTTTGAGAGTGGGGTTGGATTCGTCTTGTCGAGACCTTTCCAACGAGCTATAGATCATTGAATTCCGACATCATCTTGGCCTCCGTTTTAAAGTCCGTAAATTAAACATTATTATTTAATATTAATGTTGTTTTAAAAGAGGGGACTTTAAGGGTGAGGTTGAAAAAGAATTGAAGAGGATTATATTATTTTCCCTCTCATGTTTTATCTTATATGCAAGAGGATTTTAGAGACTCCCAGTTGGAAAAGTATAAAAGGAGGAAGAGTGCTCTCATTTGGGCATCCGAAAACTTGATAATGTTATGCTGCCAGATTGGCCTTGGGATTGCTTCGAGGAATGTAAGCCTCCTAGCTAGGCATTGCTTCTCGCTTGAAAGATAGCGACTAGTAGTGAATTAGTTTAGTTTTGTGAGTTGCATTGAGGATTTGAGCATTGTATTCAGCTTGTGCCTTGTTTGTTCAGTTTTGCATATTAGAGGTTTTCCAGAAATTGCATTTTAGCTACAGCAGATTGTTGTTTTTATTCGTAAATCAAAAAATACAAAAATATTGCTTCTAGGTATTGTTTCATTCTCTCTGTCTGTAAGGGACGACCCTATTCCCAAAGTTATAGATTTTATTTTGAAGGCTGTGATTTTTAAGAGGAAACCGCCCCTCTTGCTGGGCCGTACCATTTGCCTTTCTTGGGAATGGTGCCATTAATTCATATCAGCTTTTTGAGTCAGTTTCTTGTGCCAATCTTGGGCGCCATCATCTTAGAGTCATATTGCATTCTGTTTCGTGAGATTTGAGTGACTCCGGAGGTAGTTGTGAATGGATTTGTGAGTTACAGGGCTGCTGTTCGTGCACGGGAAAACAGGACTGTCATAAATCAGATTTTGAGGTTGGTCTGTTTAGTGCAATTTCAGATCTAAGCTTTATTACTCAGTAAAGGAAACTCATTTATATTGTTGCAGCTCTATTTATATGTTGATTCACTTTGATAGCAAGACATTATCTTTCATATTGTAAGCTGGCAGTAGTACTGACAGTAGTGATTATTCTTGCTTATCATAATTTGTAATGCTTAGCTTTCCATTCAGTAATTGCAACTGTGTTTCCTTTATCTCCGCTCTATGGTAGCTCCTTTCCCATCCCGGGTTAGAAAGCACATTCTGGGTGTCGAGTACTTTCAACATTTTAGCTTACTTCTCTTTCCAGCATTGTAATTTCAGTTATCTCTGCCATATGGTCGCCTCATTTCCGTATCGGATTGAGCAACACATACTTGGTGTCGAATGTGCTTTCAGTATATTAGATTGTAGGGATCCTCTGACCACATGCTTGTCGTTCGCCGGCGCATCTTGGGTAGAGTTCTTGCATAAGCATTTTGATTAAGATCCTCTGACCAATGCTCACACCTTGGCCACATCGGGATCCTGGTGTACATTCTGGTTAGAGTTGCTTCAGCATCGTTTTGGGTTTAGCTGCTAACCTTAACGAGTGCATTGGTTTGTAAACTGTTATTGAAAATTCAAAAAAAATTGGCTCGGAATATTTCACAAGACCAAGGTGATACAGTATGTGAGAGAGTAACCAATATGTCAGCAGAACAAACAAGAGCACTCACTTCCAGGAGGTTTATTGCAGCCCCTGCCCATTCCAGACCGGAAGTGGGATAGCATTTCTATGGACTTTATCACAGGTTTACCTAGAGTCCAAGGCCGGGATTGTATTTATGTGGTGGTGGGCAGATTGACGAAGTATGCACACTTCTTTGCTATTCCTACCACTTACATTGCAGCTCAGGTTGCAGATTTGTTCTTTCGTGAGGTATTTCGACTTCATGGGTTGCCTAGGAGTATCGTCAGTGACAAGGACAACAGGTTCCTCAGTAATTTTTGGCAGGAGCTCTTCAGGTTGTCAGGGACAGAGCTCACACCCAGTACGAGTTATCACCCCCAAACTGATGGTCAGACAGAGATAGTGAATAAGTGGGTGGAAGGATACCTTCGAAACTATGTTTCAGGGCAGCAGAAGGCATGGGTTAAGTGGCTTCACATGGGGGAGTATTGCTACAATTCCACTTACCACATGTCCATTCAGATGTCACCCTTCATGGCATTGTATGGTTTTGAGGCACCGAGCTTTGTTGATTTACTGTTTGGTGATAGCAGGGTGCCAAAGGCCAAAGACTTCCTTCAGGAGAGTCAAGATATCATGAGGGCATTGAAGGAGAACATACAGAAGGCTCAAAATTAGCAGAAGCAGTATGCAGATCAGCAGAGAACTGAGCGATCATTTGAGGTCGGTGACATGGTTTACCTCATGTTGCAGCCTTATAGGCAATCTACTCTCAATAAGAGTGGTACAGAGAAGTTGAAGCCACGGTATTATGGACCTTTCAGGGTCTCCAGGAGGATTGGTGAGGTGGCTTATGAGTTGGAGTTACCAGCAGGGAGCAGGGTACATAATGTGTTCCATGTTTCTCGCCTCAAGAAGGCACTGGGGCACAATGTGACACCTTCAGTTGAGTTGCCTCCTCTTGATGAAGAGGGGAAGTTGATATTAGTACCTGAAGCAATCATTGACACCAGGGATCGTAATTTGAGGAGGACGATTATCAGAGAGTACCTAGTCAAATGGAAAAACCTGTCGGTTGAGGATGCTACATGGGAGAACGAGTGGATTCTGGAGCATCCTGAGCTGAGATTGCTTGAGGCAAGCAATCTTAGGGTGGGCAGACTGTAATGTCCCCATATAGACACATGGTTAGTCCATCATAGAGTTCCCGTGGGCTAGCAGTTTGGTTAGGGAACTGTGGTTAGTTTGCCTCTGGAGGTCTTTGTCGGTGCTTGGGTTATGGTTCGTATTCAGTGGATCCAGTTGACACCTTTGTGGTTGGCTCAGTGGGCTCTTGGTCGTTACTATTTTTAGTAAGTTCAGGTACTGTGTCGGTTCAAGATTTTCAGAGTTGGATCAAATGCGTTTCGTCAAGACCTTTCCAGCGAGCTAAAGATCATTGAATTCCGATGTCGTCTTCATATTTATTTTAAAGTCCGAAGATTTATTAATGTTATATTAATATGGACTTTATTATAAATAAAGGAAAAGTGAAGTTAATGAAATGAAGACATAGACTTATGTCTTGACCTTGGGCACCCATCCCTAGGAGACATAAAGGGAAATTAAAATATTATTTTCCCTCTTAATTGCCCAACGCCTATCTTGGAGGGAGATAAAAGGTCTTTTGGAGCTCACTTGGGGTTTTATGCTATGTTTTGATAATTGTTTATTGGCCTTTCTGCTATCTGGGTTGTCAATAGTTTCTTCAGATTCATTGTATATTTTCTAGGTTTTCTATATTATGCAATATATTGTGTGCTCTGGCACTACATCTGCAGGAAAACATAAACCCCTTTTGCATCTTCTGTCTATCTGAAAGAACACACAAAATCTAAATAAAATTCACACATAAAAGATTTTAAAAAATACAAATAGGTACGGCACATTACAGATTTTGATCATAATGACACCCCTTAACCTACTTCTAATATGCTTGTCCTATCCTTTCATCGTATTTAGTATCCGAATGTGTTTAGACCACCTACATGTATGTGGATGGATTATTGTGCCCTCATATATGTATGCATGATGGTGTATGATTTATGCCTTGTTTGGCATGCATTCAAGGTGTGAGAATTTCCCTTATGCTTGAATGTCATTATGTCATTCTATTATGCCCGTTGGCTTGTGTGAGCCATTCATGCTTTATATACATTTGATTGGCAATTGTGCTACATGTTTCATATATTGGTGTATGCTTGGCTAGCGTGTGATCCCACATGTACCTGTGTATGTTCTGAATGGCATGAGTGCTGCCATGTACTCCTTGATTGTGTGAGTGTGCTTGTACCTAATTCGACCATCTCCTAGGACAGTGGGGTGGGCCTGAGGGTACCACATGTTTGGATGGTGCTAAACCACAGTTGGGGACAGGCGAGCTTGGAGGATGCTCCTTGGAGAGCGTGCTAGATTATTGGTATATTATGCACTTGTATCATTTAAAATTTTGTATATTGATATCTTTGTAAAATGGAATCTTTGAGAACATTGTAATAAGATTGTATATTATATTTTGATGTATTCTGTGATGCGGGTTATGGCTCATCCAAGTCTAGGATGAAACCCTTTAAATGTAATAATTATTTGTTATCATCTTGTATTTTTTCACACCTCGTTTGGTGAGGGTGTTAGCATGTTAAGAATGCTGAAATCATGATAAGTGGCTATCTTAGCCTTAAGTTATTTAATGATTTAATTGATGAATCTATATGTTATGGTATTGGATTGCATTCCACCCATATAGGTGGCGAGGATCCTATTATTGCTTTTGGCATGTGTCAACGTTGGTGTTGGACATGCAGAGCATTTTGTAACGCTTTTGTCATATTCGCTTATGTGGACATTGTTGGCTTAATGGCATATCTCGTAATTTTGCAATTCGGCTAAGTGCTTAGTGTTGTTCATTCACGTTGCTCTTTGGTTGATTTGGTTGTCGACAATTGCATAGGGTGGATGTACCCCTAACCTGTCTGCATCTCCTTTGCGTGTCGGTATGTCCATGTGAGCTAAGTGTCCTTGAATAGGTGTCTTGTGGCACTCTGTCTTGTCTTGGCAATTGTTCCACTTGGCAACCTTCTCTCTTGTTGGAGAGTGTGTCCGTTTTGTGCTTGTTTGCAGATTGACAAGATGGTGCAGATTGACAAGATGGAGACCTCGGAATCGTCTCCTGGAGCTTGTTTTGTCTCCTATCAATTTGTACTAACCGCTCTCAGGATATATGCTAATATTCTGATCAAAAGTTGTAATTTCTTTGAACACTTGTAATTTTGGTTCACACTCTAAATGTATGTTGATGTTAACTTAATTGTCTAAGATGTTTTGATCACAAACTGAATATCAAAGATACCAAAACATGAAACATACTTTCATGATTTCATCATTCATATCACTGGTCCACAAACAATATATATAGTAGAATAGAAAAGTTCAAATTATAGATTTGAATCATTTACATCTGCTCAGTTCACATACAGAAATACCAGTTTCACATACCAATGACTGGTAAGGTTATCATCTCCATTTCTATGTTGTCCTTACTGTCATCCTCTCTCCCAGAAGTGTGTGTATTGAGTCAATTCTCCAATGGTGACTGCTGCTATGTAAAATGCTGTTTGCTCTGCTTCTCCTTATTGCTGCTGTCTGAATTCTGCCTATGAAAGACTGTATACCAACTGCGTGAAGCCAAATATAACCTTCAAGTTATGCTGCGGCTGATACACCTAGTTGGTCACACCAAACTTAATATCTGAGTCTGATTTCAATAGGATGAACTGTATGCTGCTCCCGGTTTTAAGTGTATCCACATCCAGAGATATGCAATTGGTTCTAAAGATTTCTAACACTGCCTAGATTTCCTTTGTAACTCATTGCTTATGAAAAGAGACCACGAAATGATGAAAATGAATTCACAGGATCATGTGGACTGCTGCGACAAATGGTGGATTCCAATGCCTAATTCCCTCCAGTTATAAACATAGCATTTCACGAATGCTAGAGATCTTCAATGGACTTTGAATGGAACGAATCCTTCAATAGACACTCCTTAATCGATATTCAATGTTATCCAATATGCAGTCACTTTATACAAATTTAACGACTCCCTTAAGCAAAGTCTTGGTATTAGCTCAAACACATGTAATACTCCTTATGCTATGTGCCCAACGATTATTCTGCCACCTATAAATACTTCAAAAGCCTCCAAAACATGAACAAAAATCTCTGTATAAGCATCAATAAATAAATCTACAATTTCATGTCAGACCTGGGACCCGCATTCCATTAGAAGACCCATATAATCTTTAAACAATGCTGTGCTAGTCTCTTAGGAGATGCGATTGAAGAAATACAGATTTGCTAATGGAATTGCTGACTGGTTTTTATGCGTCAGATTTTGTCCCCTTTGAGCCAACAATTCTAAAATCACAAAAGACTTTTCAAAAGCCCACTAAATTACTTTATTGCTGTTATAAAATATATTCAGAAATGCTTGAGTAATAAAAAGGCTGATAAGAATAAAACCATCAGATATTGCATATAATACCATCAAATTTGCATAATATATCTTCTGATTATTCAACAATGCCTACAAACATAGATCTTCAATGAAACTCACAAATGGTCTCTAACCAAATATTGAAAACCCAAACAATACCAAAACACCAACACATAGAAATGCGGAACAAAGCTTTGAAGTACAACTGTGAAGTCTGAAGCAACTTCACCTCAATGACAGTAAGAGAGCATCACCAAAACGACTAGTGCAAATGCAAGGGAACATCTCCTTGCAATCAGCTGAACACAAGAATTTTGACAAAAACCAATACAAGCATATAGATATCCAGACATGCTTCTACTAACACTCAACTCTCCTTTTAAACTTTCATAAATTAGGACAGGCCATAATTTTATTAAATGAAAGTTTTTATGTACACGGTCACATCTAAACATTATTAAATGCTTGCACTTGCACTTTTTAAATGTGTGTGTACAATAACACTTTTTAATAAAGTGTTGTACTACTTGACTTAGTAACTTAAATAAAATATTAATTTTATAAAGTAAATAAAAATACTTTACAAAATTAATTTATAATTAAAACAATTTTAAGTTACTCCAAAATTGGGGACATGACACAATTCGTGAGTGCCTTGGGATGGATTCCTTGGTAGTAGGGTCCTTGTTTGACCTTGGGTCAAAGTCCTAAGCAGGTGTTCTGAGCAAATTTTCCATTCAAACACTATGGAAGGACGACAGCGCGAGACTTGCACACTGGCACCAGTTTAGGACCCTAGCACCAAAAATGGACACTAGCACCAAGATGGGACACTAGAGGGATGCATTGTAGTCCTCCTGGGGTGTTATAGTCTTCCTGGGTTGATGTAGTCCTCTAGGGCGTTGTAGTCTTTGGGTCATTGAGCATTTCCCAACCTTTCCCAAAGAAACTTTGTATACGGAAGTTGTTCCCCTTGGTCCTAAGTCTTCCCATGCCAACTCTTTGTAATTAGGTGTCTTGGTTTGGAAGTTATTCCCTCTTTTGTATTGTGAAGCATGCGTTTGCACGAAATAGTCGAGAGCTTGTACCTCCTAGTTGAGCCAATCTCTTGAGTGAGTTTTTCCTTGTGTTGGGATCATAGTTTCGAGACTCGGAACTGGCAAGGGTGACTCGGCTCGGGACTCGGGACTCAGCGCCCAGACTCCGCGCAAACTCGGCACAAACTCGGCAAAGTGAAAAACCCAAGAAATTTAGAGATTTTTAAGGATTTAAAACTTGTTTCATGCACCCTTTATTAAATAAACCTTAAAGACACAATAACATCATCAAATAGAAGCTAATTTGATCACATACACAAGTATACATTGATCACATAAGTATAAACGCATATTGTAGCTGAGCTGCTGAAGGAAATAGCACACTTCTCATGGAATATGAAATCCATGACATGAAATGTTCCAAACAAATATGATATATCAAAACAATAACTAGAAGTCTATGGCTCAGAGGAGTTGCATCCTTCGCCTTCCTACGAAGGCATAAATGGTAGGTCTTCAATGATGCCAAAATTGACGAGTCAACAAAAACTCGGAGATAACTCGGCAAAAGTTCGGTAATCAATAGGATCTATCTCATCCAAATCAATAGGATCCAGTGATTTGTCCTCTACTCTTTTTGTGCGAAACAGAAACCCTGAATTTGACTAAGTCTAAAACCCTGAAAAATTGGTTAAGTCTGAAATTTGATGGATCCTCCAAAATCTAGAATCTACATGTTAAATCCCATAGATCTAGAACCTATCTCAAACATCATGACAGTATATTTCAAAATATTTAAAGTAAATATACAAACTTATACTTAAATGTATTTTGAAATATACTATCACTGTGTTCCTAATTTGAAATCTTGGGATGTTGTCTTGTAACCTTGTGGAATGGATTGAGGTAGTTGTAATCCTCCTCCTACTCCATGTGTAGCGAGAAAACGAGATTATGGGCTCGTACCTGACCGTCATTGTGGAGGAAGCTCTAGTATCTTGCATGGTCATCATGGTGATTGGTCACATGATGAGCAAAGTCTTCTGCTTGTGCCTCCTTGCTTAGTGAAATGGTGATGTTTTCTTAGGTCGTGTTGTACTTGTTACAACACCTAGTGTGTGTGTGAGTGCAATGTGGCATGTAAATGTTGCACTTGCAAACACAAAAAATTTATTTCGTCCGGTGTTCGTTTGACTAATGTCCTGGGTGAAAGCTTGGGCATTACAAAACACAACACAACATATAAGTAGACCAAGATGATCAGCCAAGGATTACAGTGCCTTCCTAGACTATGAAAAGCTTATTTAAAGCGCCTAAAAGTTGCCAACTAGAACACAACAGTCGAGAACCACTTACAAGAAAGCCTTGTTGCAAATTTCTCTCATCTCTCTTCTTTGCAGCTTTACTAACATCGGTATTAGAGCCAACAACTTGTTAGAGTTAGGGTTTCGTGCAAAGGAGGTTGGAAAGAGGTCATGCAAGGTCAACCAGGTTTTTCGGATTCACGGCTACAGTTTACAGTAAAAAATCACACCTAGGGTTTCAAGGAAAAATCATGGCAAGCTTCATGGAAAAATCCCGTAGGGTTTCAAGGTGAAATTCGAGGCATTTTTTCTGCTAAAAATCGTGACTCCATTCTGGTGAAAATTGCGCCCAGAAAACAACAAAAAATCACACGACGACTTTGTGCTAAAATCGCGCGGGCTTTTTTTGCAAAAATGGCACTAAAATCTCTACTAAAAATCAACCACCATTCCGTTAAAAATCGCGCATCCTTTTCAGGTAAAAATTCTACCCTATTTTTGCTCAAAATCATGGAATTTTTACCCTCAAAATTGTGTTGTCTTTCTTTTTTAAAAATCATGATTTTTTACACTATTTTTCCACTGCGAATCAGCAAAAATCGCACCTATTTTTCACATGTGGGGCTAGGGCACACATTTTCACCAACAAATTCACCATTTTTTGGATGCAGCTAGGGTTTTTTGGACTGGTTTTTTGCAAAAACGGGTCTCTTTTTCCACATTTCTGGTTTTTCACAAATTTATAAGGGTTTACAATAGTCAAATTTGTTGGAAAAAGTCGCAACGTAGGGTTTTTACCCTCTTTTTCAACGTGAGGCGAGATTTAGCAGCTGCTAGGGCACATGGGTTCACAAAAAATTTCGGGTATTTATTTTTTTAAATTCCCCTCAATTTTTTTTTGGAAAATTTTTCTAGGTTTTGGAAATATCAGTTTGAGGGGGGTTTTTTTAAATCCGAGGTGCCTAAATTTGCGGGGTATGAAAAATTTGTGGGGTCAGTTTAAAATTTCCGACAAATTTATTTTTTTAGTCAGATTTTTAAAGGGTTCAAGTTTCGGGAATTAAATATTTTTTGGGATATTGCCAAATATTCAAAATTTGGTGTTACCGGAGGCACAAAAGCTCATCAGGAAAACTTACAACATCTGGAGTCACAAAATACTCACGATCACTGAGTATAGAATGTGTAATAGTATTATCCTTGAGACCAAAACCCAGCCTGCAACCAACCCAGATGACTTTGGCAAACATCACAGGGAAGCCCTACTATTACTCAAACTATCAGTGTCTAATGACTTAATCCGTGAAGTCCAGAATGCCACATCTACATTTGGGTCAGCCCACAATACTGTGTTCAACTTTTTGGCCAAAGTGGGACACTGAAATCAGCATTTTTAACCAAATCTTCACTTTCTGACACCTATAGCAGCTAAACCATTAAGAATTCGAAGATGCAAGCTAGTGATTTGTGAGATTTTGTGTGTAGATTATATATATATATATATATATATATATATATATATATATATATAAAACTTGGCTTTAAAGTAAACAGCATTTTTAAAAAATGATGTTTGTCATAATGCGTAACTTTTTTCTAGAAAGGATAAAATTCTAATTTTTAAAATATAGATTTGTAACACCAATATCTAGGGCATGGATATTTTTTCATAATTTTTTGTGGCATTTTTTTAAATTAATTTTTGAAGTGAGATTAATTATAATTTGGACACAGGTTTATGTCATAACGCATAACTTGTTTTGTATGTATCAATTTTTTTTTTTTTTTTTTTTTGTTTAAACAAGGACATCAATACCTAGGGGACAAATATTTTTTAGAAATTTTTTTCACTATTTTTTTATTTTTCTACTTGTGTGGAATAGACCTTGTTGTTCAGTAAAAACTTATGTACACTAGAAAATAGAAAAAAAATATAATAATCAAAATAAATTATTCAAAATTATACTTTTTGGAAAGTGTATACAAAGGACTACATAATTAAAAATATAATTTATAAATGAATTCATTTGACCCCCCCCCAAAAGGTGAAGCAAAGTTGATTTTTATAAGCATTTTGATAGGTGCAGAGGAGACTCCATCGAGGGTTTAATTTAAGACTAGGAGGGTTCTATCCAAAGGGGTTTTATCTAACTCCTTTCAATTAAACCCCTTTAAATGGACCCCTCAAGGTTTAAATCATTAATTTTTATAAAAAATGTGATTTCAGATAAAAATCAAGATGTGCCATAAGTGGGACACAGTATTGTGGGACAGCCCATCTACACTATGGAATCACGTCAAAAACAAGTATCAGGTCTATGAGAAAAGTCAAGTTTTGTACTTGAAAAATCTATTATTTTCTACAAAACTGTACAAGGGTGGGTCATTATCAAAACACCTCCTAAAAATCAAGGACCTAAGTGATCAACTTACGCCGTCAATAAACTAGTGGATGAAGAAGACATGGTTGCTCTGACCATTAATAGCTTGCCGCCCTCCACGAGACCTTTGTGGAATCACTGAATCTACTGGTTGAAAGTCAAACTTTGACTTTTTATAAGGTGAGTTAGTATCTCTTGCGAAAGGAGCGAAGACACAAGCAAATAGGGGAATCTACATCCAAGTTCGCGAAAAATATTTTTGCTGCTCGGTATAAGAGCAAACCTCAAAGCTCATTTGACAACTCTTCAAACTTAGAGTTAGATCTTCAATGAGCCTTTTCGTGCTACCCAACTCCATTAGGACTTGCACCTCTTTCTTTTCTGTTACCAATAATTGTTTCTTTAATTCAAGCAACTCTTTGGGCCTCTACTCAATTTCTATAAAATGACTCTTCTTTGCTTGTTCTTAGCTGCAAACTCCAACATCTTCGCATAAAAATGTCCTTTGATTATCTCCAGGATTTTCAAGACTTACTGAGATACTTTTCCCTTTGTGAGAGTGATCTACATATCCGAACTGATGAAATTCAGATGCTGCAAATTTCTCATCAACTACTGCTTCTTGAACGGATGTAGATGCGATCTCATGTCACCCATTAAAGTTGACCATCCCAAGAAGACCCTTAATCATTAGACTTGGACTCCCTTCCATGGGTGACTACACTACTTGTCAATTTACAACGTCACAAGCATCAAATGTTTGGCCATCACCTCCTTCAAAATTCCCCAGTCCACATTCTTGTGAGTTGCCTTGCAAACTCCTTTAATAGAAGGAATGATGGCACCATGAACAAGGAGTGAACCAACAAAATGAGGCATTAGGTGGGAAACCATTGCCTGCTCCACTTCAAACTCCAGTATCAGGTGTCTCAAAGTATCACGTAGATCCCATACTCTTATGTTTAAACAACTTTAAATTTTAACAAAGGGGGTCTTCGAGCTCTTTGCTACAAGTTATGTTCTTTGTCTCCTCTCCATTCTTATGGTACTTTCCATGATGACGAGTCTTTCCATAATATCAAACCTCTACTAGAATCAATTCTTTCTTTCCTTAAGCTATAATCATGGAGATAGTCAATTTGACTTTCAATAGCTGATCTAGAAATTACAACAAGCTCAAAATCAGCATTCTTCTCTAAAACATGCCCCTTAATAGAATCTTTTTGAAAGACAATCTAATAAGTTTCTTGAATCTCATATTATAAATTAACATCACCAAAATGACCCAAGTGCTTATCATTAGTTGTTGATCTGAAAATTTCAGCAAGCTCAAAACCAACATTAGTAATTGTTGAATCTTTTCTTTCCTGGAACTCCACCTCATATGCTTCTTGATTCAAGACATTTTCATTTTCACAAGAATGCTCTGAGTGTCTGTCTTTCTTTGTTGATGCTTCTGATAAAATAGCTCCATCATTTTGGTGACTCAAAAGATTCTTCTCACTTTCATTCTTACAATTATCTAGCAAATCCTCCTTATGTAGCATGGACTCAATCATTGGAAGATTGATGGATGCAAACTGAACAAGATCAACTTTCTCACTGGTGCATTCAACAAGAGATGCTTTCTCCTTGAATTCATTAACATAATTCTTTTGCTGATTTGCAAACTCAAAAGTCAATAAGATAACCTTTTCTGCATTAAATTCCACACCTTTCACCTAAATGGTGGATTCCTCCAAGGTCTACTTCCTTCCACTTTCTTGCAAATTTGAATTTTCTTCTTTCTCATGCTCTATTGTCACAATCTCTAGTTCCTCTATCTTCTTTTTTGTCTCTTTATCTAACAAGATTTCCACATAGTGTAGTTGTTATTTGCCAAGACATTTGTGGTTGGGCTCCCAAGATTCTTTGCATGAGAAGCAAAGATTCCCTCTTCTAAGTTCATTTATGCTGTCATCTTTTTTTCTTGCAATAGGATAACTCTCCTTCTATTGGCTAGAGGAGGTGTCTTAGACTACAACTTGGTCCAAGGCATTGAAGACTCTAGCTCTCGCCTTTCCTCTTCCTTCAAGAATGTTTTCATGGGTTCTTGCTTCACAACAGCTTCTCGTGATTCCTCTCCTTTCAGAAATAATTCTCTTGGTTTTTGCTCTTTGGCAGATTCTTGAGGCTTAGGTTCTAACCTTTCCATCTTCATTTTTCTTCTATTTATGTTTTACAGTTTTCTTGAAATATTTTCTAGTGTTCTTCAACGATGGCGATAGATTTGTAGATGTCGGACCTGTTTTCATATTTATCAAAAGCAATAAGCTTGCACTCATCTTTGTCACACTGCTCTTCTGACTGTCTTCTTTGAATAGGATATTTATGTCATTTGTCTCTAAATGAATTTCGAGCTTTGAAACTAATAGCAAACTACTCCAATAACTGATCCTTGAAATTTTGGCTCTTAATACGTGCTTCTTTAATTGCTCTTTTGTCCTTTTGTTTAACCAGACTAGTAAATTGATTCAACTAATTATTCATATTTTGCAAAGATTGTACTATTTTTAACAAAGATTTTTGAAATGTATTCGTTTTTCTGTCACTGACAAACATGTGATATAATTTGCATAAAAAGTTACCTTTCCCGGGAAGCTAGCAAGATCATCGCTCTGATACCACTATAATGTCCCTAACCAGAATATTAGATCAATTTCTTCAAAATTTCAAAATCAACACAAACCCTAGCCCTTTCTGATCACCAATGTCCTGATGTGGGCAAGGTGAGAGCATACGAAAACTGAGATATGGACAATAAGCAATTAATTCAACTTACTAGTGGCAAGCCGCATAGGTTACAATCAATGTCAAATTGGCAGATAAGTATGCAAATATGATCAAAGTCAACTGGTAGATTACAAGCAGATTTGATCAATGCCAAACTAGCAAATAACAAGCAAATCTGATCAATGCCAAATGAGCTGATTACAATGCAGGTCTTGGCAGAAAAGCCTTCCAAAACAATTACAAAGCTAAACTAATCTGGCGGAGAACCACACAAATTTATAAAGCATTACATTAGTAAAGTGAAATGCACACAATGTTAATTGCTACTGCAGAACCCCTTCTAATAATTATTATATTTAGCAGAATTCCTGAACAATATACTGTAGCAAGTGATCACAATGAATTCCCTAAAGATGAATATTAAATTACTGAAACTCTATAACGTCCCCCATCTAGCTCATTGCACCAGTGGACCAAGATTAGCCTATAATTTGACTTCCGTAGGCTAATGGAGATGTTTAGGAAGTCATTCCAGGGACTTACTATTTATAGTAAGTCATGAGCCGAGCACATGCTATTTTTGGCAGGGCAGTTATGGATGGTCCTTGGCACATAACTCATGATTTCGAGATGTCTAGAGCACTAATCGGTACAATATAAGTTAAATTAAAGATTTAACTTATGATTTTTATAAGACATAATATAACTTTAAGTTATATTGTAATGTCACTTTATAAATTTAAGTTATAACTTAAAAGTGACATACCTGGGAGTGGACACGCCTCATGGAGACATAAGGGTTTAATTCATAAAATAAAAAATAATAGAAATTCCCTCATCTTGGGCGTTGAGGAAGGAAACAAAAAGGCAAAAGTGCTCTCATTTTCACTATGCGAGAATATTGGATTTTGCTCACTTGTGAGTTTATTGTGCTTTGGCATTTTGAGCTTGGCTCTAGGGTTTGATTGTGACAGTGTTGGGACGAAAAACCCTTCATTGATCCCTTTCCTCATGCGTGAGAGATCGTATCAAGAGAGGATTTGAGGAGGCTTCACACAGAGGCTTCATTTGTGCATCCAGGAAATACTTTGTGGAGTTGATTTGAGCAAGGAATGAAGACATCTTGAGGAGTTTGATATTACAGCAATCAGAGGCTATTCGGAAGACAGACATTAAGCTTTCTATGACCATTATTTACTGTTGCAGATCACTCTTGGGCAGGCCGTACTCCCCATTAGCTGGTCGTACCTTCTAGTGAGCCGTACTTCCCTTTAGCAGCAGATTTGTGGCGATTTTCGGAGGTTTTCTTTGTCAAGAGAGGTTGTCCATTACCAGAAGACAGGACTGAAGCAAAACAAAGTTGATTGACTGTGATTTTGAGTTGTTTGTTGTAACATACACCCCTTTGTATATGTTTGTCTAACTGATTTTTTGTGTTTTTTGATGTTTTGTTGTTTAGGGTTTTATGGGTTGTTTTTGCATGTTTGTTTTTTTGCATTGCATGTATGAAATATAAAGCATATGAACAAACCCAGAAAATATACAATGAATTTGCACAAACAAAAGATGACCCAGATCATAAAAAGTGCTAAAACTAATTATAATGAAATACCCACTTGGAAATCTTCAACTTGTCTGATTGCCGGAAATGATAGCAGCATTACATGGCCATAGAAATCACTTCAGTCCTCTTACAATGCAAAGGAGATGCAGATTACATCTGCAATATCATACTAGACCCTAGGCGCCAAGTTTGAGTGTGTTACATGCCACAATAAATGAGAAATCTCATGCATAGAACCCCACGTCCATGGCTGCACTGTACGGCCTGGTTGGGTGAATATGGCAGCAAGAAATCACTAAAAATACAATCCTTTTTCCTTCTAATCTGCCTAGAAATCCTCTGCTATGCTAGGCGACATGATTCAAGTACAAAACTTCCCCAGAAATCACCATGAAACTCCAAAATGCCAACACAAAGGGGTATGGCCTGCGACTACAGCAGTACGGCCTGGATATGGCTATCACAAACTGCAATAAACTCCTAAAAATCTCTTGAAATTTGTCGTTCGAATGGTCTCTGATTGCTGCAATGTCATACTCCTCAAGATATCTTCATTCTTTGCTCAAATCAACTCCACAAAATGTTTCCTGGATGCACAAATGAAGCCTCTGTGTGAAGCCTCTGCAAATCCTCTCCTAATGCAATCTTTCATGCACGAAGAAAGGCGAAGCTGCAAAGGTTTTCATCTATGCAATTCGATATTCAAAACCCTAGAGTCAAGCTCAATCCCAAAGCACGGGCAAACTCAATGTGAGCAATTTTCATAAAACATAGCATAATCAAATAAAGTTCTTTTTGGGTCTTTTATTTGCCTCCTTCCTCCACGCCCAAGAGGGATTTGTTTTATTTATTTTTAAATTATAATCCAACCCTTTATCACTCCATGAGGGGCGCTCATCCCTAGGCATGTAACTTTAAGTTACAACTTGCATTTTATAAAACACTATAACTTAAAGTTATATCCAAGCCTCATAAAATAATATCATTTAAATATTTAATGACTTATACTATATCGTTTTAGGCTCTAGTCATATCGAGACCACGAATATTGTGCCAAGGACCATCCACGACTGCCCTACGAAAAATAGTAACTGCTCGGCTCATGACTTACTATAAATAGTAAGTTCCAAGAATGACTTCCTAAACACCTCCATTAGTCTACGGAAGTCGAATTATAGGCTAATCTTGGTCCACTGGTGCAATGAGCTAAATGGGGGACATTACAGTCCGCCCTTCCCAAGATTGCTTGTCCTCAAGCAACCTCAACTCAGGGTGCTGCAATATCTGCTCTCTCCCAAGTGGCATCTTCCACTGGTAAATTCTTCTTGACCAAGTACTGTCTGATAACCCATTTCCTCAAGTGTCTCTCACGGGTGTCAATGATAACCTCTGGTACTAAGATCAATTTCCCCTCTTCATCCAATGGTGGAAGCTCAACTGAAGGAACTATGTTGTGGCCAAGAGCTTTCTTCAATTTGGAAACATGGAATACATTGTGCACCCTGCTGTTTGATGGTAGCTCAAGCTCGTATGCCACTTCACCCACTCTTCTGATAATCTTGAAAGGACCATAAAACCTGGGTTTCAACTTCTCTGCTCCACTCTTCTTGAGAGTGGACTGCCTGTAGGGTTGGAGCCTCAAATACACCATGTCTCCAACCTCAAAACTCCTCTCCACTCGATGTTGATCAGCATACAACTTCTGTTGATTACGTGCCTGTTGTATATTCTCCTTGAGTCCCCTTAAGATGTCCTGATTGTCCTGTAATAGATTCCTTGCCTTAGGCACCCGACTATCACCAAGCAAGAGGTCTGTAAAGCACGGGGCATTATAACCAAATAGTGCTCTGAAAGGAGTGATCTGAATAGACATGTGATGAGTAGTATTGTAACAGTACTCCCTTAGGTACAACCGTCTGATCCAAGCTTTCTGCTGCCCCAACACATAATTGCGTAGGTACCCCTCTAACCATTTGTTCACCACCTCTGTTTGGCCATCTGTCTGCGAGTGGTAATTGGTACTAGGAGTCAACTCAGTGCCACAAAGTCTGAATAACTCCTGCCAAAATATACTCAGGAACTTGCTGTCCCTGTCACTGACTATGCTTTTGGGTACCCCGTGCAACTTAAATATCTCCCTAAAAAACAAATCAGCCACCTGAGCAACTCTAAAGGTTGCTGAAATAGCAAAGAAATGTGCAAATTTGGTGAGCCTATCGACCACCACATATATACAGTCCTTCCCCTGCACCTTAGGCAACCTTGTGATGAAGTCCATGGAGATACATTCCCATTTCTGATTGAGAATAGGCAATGGCTGTAATAATCCTGCTGGATAAGTATGCTCATACTTATTCTGCTGGCAAATGGGACACTCACGAACATAATTCTACACTTCATCCTTCAGTCCTTTCCATGTGAACCTCTCCCAAATCTGTTTATATGTCTTGAAGAATCCAAGATGGCCAGCCATGGGTGTATCATGGAAAGTTTTTATCACCTTATGTTTAAACTGTGAATTAGGCACTAAGAATATTTTGTCTTTGTACATAATCATGTCATTCACCACAGAATACCTTTCATCCCGATTAGTGCCCTCAATGACTCCTACTGCCCAAGAGTCCTTAGCATACTCTGCTATAATCATCTCCCTCCAATCAGCAAAGATCTCTCCAACTAAGCATAAGTGAGGTCGGCGTAATAAGGCATTTGCAACTATGTTCCTCTTGCCTTTGACATACTCGATGTCAAAATCATATGCCTGTAACCTGCTCACCCACTTCTGATGCCTGTCATTCAGATCCTTCTGGTTCATAAAATATTTGATGTTGTTATGATCTGTTTTGATTATGAATTTGCCTCCAACTAGATAAGGCCTAAACTTGGCCAATGCATGTATTATGGCCAAGATCTCTCGGTCATACACCGAGTAACTCCTCTCAACACCCCAAAGCTTCCTGCTTTCAAATGCTATCGAGTGCTTCCCCTGCATAAGTACTACCCCTATTCCCTCTCCAGAAGCATCACACTGCAACTCGAATGGTTTGGTGAAATCGAGAATCGCAAGCACGGGGCAAGTAGGCATTAAGTGCTTGAAATGATCAAAAGCACTGCTGGCTGAATCAGACCACACAAAGGCTCCCTTCTTTGTCAAATCTGTCAAAGGTGCTGCTGTCTGTGAGAAACCTTTTACAAACCTCCTGTAAAAGCCACATAATCCAAAGAAGCCCTTAAGTTGTGTGAGGTTTGTAGGTGGGGGCCAATCAACAATTGCCTTTATCTTATCTGGATCTACCCTGACACCATCTGCGCTGGTAATGTGACCCAGATAGAGTAACTCTGTCATGCCAAAGTCACACTTGGACTCTTTGGCATAGAAGGACTCACTCTCCAAAATGTTCAACACCTCCTCCAGATGTCTCACGTGCTCCTCCCAAGTCCTACTGAAAATCAATATGTCATCGAAGAAGATCAATACAAACTTCCGAAGCTGTTGTCTGAAAATATGGTTCATGCAACTCTGGAAGGTAGCAGGGGCATTGGTCAAACCGAACGGCATCACTAAAAACTCAAAGTGGTCGTAATGACACCTGAAAGCAGTCTTCTCCACATCCTCTGCCATCATGCGAATCTGATGGTATCCCGATCTAAGATCTATTTTAGAAAAAAAAGCAAGCACCATGCAACTCATCTATTAGCTCATCAATCCTCGAGATAGGATACCTATTTTTTATGGTTTTCTTATTCAATGCCCTGTAGTCGATACACATCCTAATTGTCCCATCCTTTTTTTTGACAAAAACAACTGCAGAAGCAAATGGGCTCTTACTAGGCCGGATGTGTCCCATCTCCAGTAACTCCTTAATTGTTTTTTCAATCTCATCCTTGAGCCTTTTTGGATGACGGTAAGGAGTGATCATGATGGGCTTGGTCCCATCCTTTAGCTCAATCACATGGTCTATGCCTCTATCAGGAGGCACTCCTGGTGATATATCACCAAACACCTTGTTGTGCTTGGATAAGAGCTTCTAAATATTAGGATGATAACTACCCTTCTGCTGTGGTGGGGACTCTGGCATAATAAGGCACTCTGTTGCCCACTCAACCTGGTCATGTCTCAATAGCCTCTCCATACTCTTCAGTGATACCACCCGAGGTCCACCATCTCATATGCCTCTCAAGCATATTTTCATCCCATTGAATTCAAATCTCGTCTCCATTTTTTTTATGTTCATGGTGAACTCCTCTAGTTGGCTCATCCAATGCATGCCAAGTACAACATTTGTATCCCCAATGTCAACAACATAGAAGTCATCTACAAGCTCATACTCTCCCATGATGATCTTCAATCCTGATATCTTCCTATTGCACTGCATTTTGAATCCGTTGGCTACCATTACTTTGAAGCCTTCGAATTCCTCTGTCTTCAACCCCCTGCGAGCTTCTAACCCCTCGTCAATAAAATTATGTGTAGCTCCTGTATCAATGAGGGTAATAATGCACTGTCCACTGAGTACACCACGCACCCTGAAAGAACCAACCTTTTGGAAACTGGATAGCTGGGCAATAGTACCTCCAATGCCAACACTGTGCTGTGAAGCTCTCTCATCTCCACTATCTCCATGATCTGAAGGCTGATCTGACTCTAAATCTAATGCATCTGACTGAGTCTCCTCAGCTGAATAGTACTCAATCAACTTGGCCTTGGCCTTGTGTGGACATCTATGTGAGGGATCCCATGGTTCTTTGCAATGGAAGCACAGTTTCTTCCTCCTGTATTCGTTGAGCTGTTCATTTGTCAACTTGTTTGATTTGTCTTTATGCTGCTCAACATCTCTATGGAATGGTTTCTTCTCCTTTTCCTTATCCCTCTTGTGTGGAAATCCCTTAGACTGAAATTTGCTCCTCCACACTGATGACTCCATATCTCGGGCCTTCTTCATGGCCTCCTGGAGTGAAGCAAGGTCAAAGCCCTTAACCCAACCACGAAGTGGGTCTGACAATCCATCAATGAAAAGAATAACCAATCTGCGCTCGGAAATATCTGGGACCATAACAAATAGGTCCTGGAACTCAAAAATGTAGAAGTCAACTGAACCACTCTGCCTCAGCTGTGCCAACTCCTTAAACTGTAACTCTGGGTCCTTATCAAACCTGTTGATCAATCTGTCTGTAAACTCCACGTATGAAGTAATCTGATCGTGACCCAATGTGACCTTCCCGTTGCTCCACCACTTATGTGCTACTCCCTCCAAGTGCAAAGCTGCATAAAGAATGGCGTCCTCCTCAGGCATGGGACTAATCTGCAAGTAGTTGTCCAATTTTTGGACCCAAGCTCTGGCGGTGGTCTTACCCGATCCATCAAAGTAGGGAAGTGTCATTTTGCTCACTATCTTTTGCAACTCCTGGTTCTGAGGTCTACCTCCCTTGCGAGGTCTATTCTTTATCCTAATGTCAGAGTACTCTGCAAAGGTCATCTCTGCCCTGAACTCTGCACTAGAAGCTCTCCAATCCCTCAAAATCTCCTCCTGAAACTCAGCCTGTGTGGGATCCTGTTCAGGAACTTGGTTCCTGGGAGCAAATGTCAGAATACCAAGTCTGTCACCTACTGTAAACTGCGAAGCTCTCCTATGAGTAACTGAGGCCTCATCCTCGTCATCTCTGAACCTGTGTATTTCATCCTGGTTCCTGTCCCCATTATTCTTGCTCCCTTGGTTCCTGTCACCATTGTGTCGATCACCCACATTATTCCTATTCCTATCTCCGTCATTGTTTTTGTTTCTATCACCATCATTGTTTCTGTTCTTGTCACCTCCATTGTACCTGTTCATGTCACGGTGATTATCCCTGTTATTCGTTCCATCTCGCAACTGCTCGAGGGTATGTGCTATCTCCGCCTATGACTCTCTCAACTCCTGTCGAGACTCCCTCAATTCTCTTTCTAAAGCCAATGAGCTCCTGGTGAGTACATTCTGGATCTCGCACATGCTCGGTTCTTCAACCTCACTGCCACCCATTCCTCCTATAGGTTCTATCACTGGTGGTAATTCACCTGAAAAGGGGTCCGTTCGCGAAACTTGGGAATCTTCCTCGATAGTGGCAACCTCTATCTCTGACTCAAATGGATCTATTATGGGTACTGGATGCTCAGGTTCTTCTATATGTGGTACCTCTCTTCCCTGTGTCCTCTGTGAATTCCATGTCCCTGGTCTTGGTCTAAAATCATATCTATCTGTAGGCCGCATGTCTCATTTTTATCATTTGCATGTCATATTTAACCTCACAGGATGCCAAGATTTTCTGCTATGATACCACTATAACATACACCCCTCTGTATATGTTTGTCTGACTGATTTTTTGTGTTTTTTGATGTTTTGTTGTTTAAGGTTTTATGGGTTGTTTTTGCATGTTTGTTTTTTTGCATTGCATGTATGAAATATAAAGCATATGAACAAACCCAAAAAATATACAATGAATTTGCACAAACAAAAGATGACCCAGATCATAAAAAGTGCTAAAACTAATTATAATGAAATACCCCCTTGGAAATCTTCAACTTGTCTGATTGCCGAAAATGATAGCAACATTACATGGCCATAGAAATCACTTTAGTCCTCTTACAATGCAAAGGAGATGCAGATTACAACAGCTGCAATATCATACTAGACCATAGGTGCCAAGTTTGAGTGTGTTACATGCCACAATAAATAAGAAATCTCATGCATAGAACCCCACGTCCATGGCTGCACTGTACGGCCTAGCTGGGTGAATATGGCAGCAAGAAATCACTGAAAATGCAGTCCTTTTTCCTTCTAATCTGCCCAGAAATCCTCTGCTATGCTAGGCGACTTGATTCAAGTGCAAAACTTCCCTAGAAATCACCTCGAAACTCCAAAATGCCAACACAAAGGGGTACAGCCTGCAAGTACAGCAGTACGGCCTGGATATGGCTATCACAAACTGCAATAAACTCCTAAAAATCTCTTGAAATCTATCCTTCGAATGGTCTTTGATTGCCGCAATGTCAAACTCCTCAAGATATCTTCATTCTTTGCTCAAATCAACTCCACAAAATGTTTCTTGGATGCACAAATGAAGCCTCTGTGTGAAGCCTCCTCAAATCCTCTCCCGATGAAATCTTTCATGCACGAAGAAAGGCGAATCTGTAAAGGTTTTCGTCTCTACAATTCGATATTCAAAACCCTAGAGCCAAGCTCAATCCCAAAGCACGGGCAAACTCAATGTGAGCAATTTTCATAAAACATAGCATAATCAAATGAAATTCTTTTTGGGTCTTTTATTTGCTTCCTTCCTCAACGCCCAAGAGGGATTTGTTTTATTTATTTTTAAATTATAAGCCAACCCCTTATCACTCGATGAGGGGCGCTCATCCCTAGGCATGTAACTTTAAGTTACAACTTGCATTTTATAAAACACTTTACTTTATAACTTAAAGTTATATCCAAGCCTCATAAAATAATATAAGTTAAATATTTAATTTGACTTATATTATATCGTTTTAGGCTCTAGTCATATCAAGACCATGAATATTGTGCCAAGGACCATCCATGATGGTGCAGGAGCACCAAGGGCTCGGAGCCCATGTATATACTGCACATTTTTGGTGTGATGTGAAATTTTCTTATAATTGCATTTTTGCGTGATAAGCCTTGGCAGGAAGAAGTTTTTGCTTATCCAAAGTGGGTCATCGGTGTGAGCCTTGGCATCGGGCTGAGGAAATAATCGTGAGCCGACAGTGTATCATCTCACCGATCGGGGTGATAAACATCGAGTTTCACCGATGTGGAGTTGGCCGAAGACATCGGCATGAGTATGAGTATCGGGCTAAGGATTTGATCGTAGGCCGACAGTTGAAGGTCTTACCGATGTGTGATGTCCATCGGCAGGAGGGTGGTCATCGACGGAGCCTGTGGTTGTGTCTCCGATCGCTTCATGTTATACCGATGAAGGGTTGGCATCGACGTGAGAAACACTATCGGCCAATCCTAGGGATGTTGTTCCGATGTCATCTGTCACCCCGATGGTAGTTGGTGAGGCATTGGCGTCGGCATGAGATACTTGGTCGCTCTGAGATTTGGGTGTCTATCCGATGGTTGTCTGTTATTCCGATGAAGGCATGTTGTCTTTGGTATCGGTGGGACGTGGAACCGTCGGAGTGAAGGATGGAACGTTGGCCGATGGTTTGAGTTGTGCCAATGGGGATAGACTGGGGTCGTCGGCGGCAAAAGTGTCGACACTAGTCTTACCGTGTCATCAGACATATAAACTGGAAATCCCTCAATGCCGGATGCATGTGGGACTAAAGGTCCTCATGAATATGCGAACAGTTTGGTAGTTTTGTAACGGTTGGAAAAGAGTGATGCCAGTTGGAATGAACGGTCATTTGCATGAGAATCGATGAGATTGCAAAAGTAATTTGGGAATCGATGGGAGTCTACAGATCACACAGGCCATTGGGAAGAGATGACACATCGGTGGAAAGACTTCGGGACAGACCGATAGTTGTTTGTCACACCGATAGCACAGAACTGAACCGACAATTGGAATACCAACCGGTATGGAAGTTGAACCGACCTGTAACGGACATGAGCAAATACATAAGATGTAGCATTCTTTCTGTAGAGGAGTTCAGCAGAAGGAGAATCGAAGAAGTAAATTTTGGTGTGTGAAGCATTTTGATGTAATCAGAATTTTTGAACAGAAATAAAATACAGCAGTTCGATCATTTGTACATTCTGTTCTGTTTTCACTTTATCATTCTGAAGTAGATTAGTCTTTCTGTTTCTATAGTTTTGTTCTCTTTTGCAAACCATGACTCTGTATTGATGATGCCTCAAGTTCCATTGTACAGTATGGAGGCCATCTTGCAGAGCCATGCTTTTTGTTTGTTTTTCTTTTGTGTGGTGGTCGGATTGCCGGCTAGAGGAAATGCCTACTTGTTCTAGGCGAGCTCAGTGAGGAGTCCGGCTAGATAGACAAGTAGGATAGATAGATTTGCAGGGGTGGAAAAGTAGAGAGAAAGAAAGTGAGCACCAAGCAGTCCAGACCCTTGAACAGAGTGAGAAGGGTGGGCAACGGGCTCAGAAAGTTATGTGCCATTGAGGCAGTATCTGGGAAGCAGTGAGGACAATGTATGTGTCCCACACCAAGCAGAGAAGTAGAGTTTTCCATCTCTGCAAGGAGTATGTCTTTTAGCACTTTGAATTGGTAGGAAGGCTAGTGTTGTCAACAGTCTTGTACACCTACAGGATGCAGAGCAGGCAGCCTAGAGTCCTCCCTATCACATGACTTCCCTGCTAAAAATAGTAACTACTCGGCTCATGACTTACTATAAATAGTAAGTCCCAGGAATGACTTCCTAAACACCTCCATTAGCCTACGGAAGTCATATTATAGGCTAATCCTAGTCCACTGGTGCAATGAGCTAAATGGGGGACATTACATTTGTGGCTGTCATAGTACCCCAGGCAGGCCGTACATTCCAACAGTGGACGTGGGTGTTAAGGAGTTGGGTTTCTTTCTGTTTGGACTGCAAATATCCCTTCATTCTTTGTGTCTAGAGGTATTTTCATAGTTGCAGCATTGTTATTTGCGAATATCTTCATTGTAGGAGGATTCCAATGAGTTGAAATAGCCTTGTAATGCTGGACCAGTTTTGGCAATAAAACGAAGTTCAAGTTTTCCATATGGGTATGTCACAGTAATTAGTTTTAGTACATTTTATGAACTGGGTTGTTATCTGTTTATGCAAATTCATTGTAGTTTTTCTGGGTTTTCCATATATGCTTCATTTTCTATGTCAATGTTGCAAAAATCACACATGCAAAAAACATGCAATGAAAACTTAAACTCAAACCATCAGAAAAACACAAAAACACATACAGAGCAAACATATATAGAGGGGTGTGTTGTGACCAAATCACACATCGCCCCATTGCAAATGGGGACCCCCTTTTTTTTGAATTCCAATGCTTTGCATTAAGATTTGGATGGTGTCTTTAGTTTGTTTCATGATGAAGTCAGTAGTGTTGGAGTCCTATAGTCACCTGATGACCTGATCCTGATGTTTGAGATCCTGAAAATGACTAAGTCCGGTAGCCTAAAATCCTGAAATCCTGAAAATTTGGCTAAGTCTGAAATCTGGTGGATCCTCCAAATTCCATAATCTGCATGTTAAATCTGGTAGATCTGAGACCTATCTCAAACATCCTGAAAGGTATATTGAAAAATATTTAAAGTATAAGAAATTATATTTTTCAATATACCTTATGCTCTGGGAATTTCAAATTTGGGCGCGAATTCACTCCAAAGAGCTAGGCGCGTTTTCCCACCTCTGCCAATCTACATGAGCGCCTTAGGTTGGGACTTCAATGTGCGCCTAGAGGATAATCAACTTCCAACCTCTCCTAGATAGGCGCCTTGATTGAAATTGACATAAAAGATCTAAAAGATCCTAGAATTCGACAAAGGAGTGGTCTAGAGGTCTAGGTGCCCTTTTCCATGTCCAAATGATCATCAAATTGCGCCTTCAATTGAAGTGGGTAAGCTTAGGCGCCCATTCCTTGTTACTCCTCTCCACTTTGGCGCCTTGATGTGAGATTAAGTCTAAATCAATTATGGATAGCGCCTAAGGGTGATCAAATCATACAAGGATGTAGGGAAGTGTTAAGAGCCTTTAAAAATAGCAAAGGATAAACTCCAAGTCTTAGGTGGAGTGAGGCGCCAATTCCATTTGTGTTGCCTATTATGGGCTCCTACCTTAGAAAACCTTCATCCATGCATGCATGCTATGATACAACATGAAGTCAAGACTCCTAGAGAATAGCGCCTAATGATAAGAGGCATTTAAATCACTAAAACTCAAGATGATGTCTAGGCGCTCCTTGTTATTTAAACCATCTCTTTTGAGCACCTAGGAAAGGGAAAATTGTAAGTTTCATCATCATAAGCACCTTATGCCTTCACTCTCTTTTAGGCGCCCTTATATGGATTTTGAGAAGTTTTGAGCACCTAGAAGTGGTGGATTAAAGAAGCTATGGTTGTGAGAGAAGTGAAATTGCGCCTTAATGAGGGTTGTGAAGTTAAAGGAAAAGAAGTACTAAATTACAAGTGTTAGGCGCATTCTTCAACCTATTTCACCTTAACTTCCCCCTAGAAGAAAGAAGATATCTTTAAAGCTCAAATAGGAGATGAAACACCCAAGGTGCGCCTTGATTGAGAAAAGCTTGGAGTTTGAACTTAATCATCCTGCATTTGGTTGAAATCATTGAAAGTTAGAAGAAAATAGACCAAGTAACTTTAGGCGCCCATTTTGCTTTGTTTAAACCCAAATTGCGCCTCTAGTTGAACATGGGTTATCATTATAGTCCTAGGCGCCCTTTGCCTTAAAACTTGTACTAGCGCCTTAGTATGTAGTGAATTGCACCTTAAAGAGTTTTTTAAGGTTGAATGGAGGTGACTCTAGCGCCTTAGTGTGAAGATGAGTTGATCACCTTGTGTGCCTTGAATAGAAATGTTGAAATCAAGTTCAAAATAGCGCCTAAAGGAAGAAGGCATCAATTCCCATTGCTAAATGAGCGCCTAGAGGGAGAGAGTTACCCTGAGACTTGTTCAAATATTTGGAATCACAAAAATAGCAAATTTAAGGCCATTTTATCCTAGGCGCCCTTGCACCTTCATGCCAACTCAATTGGCGCCTTGAGGAGAATCACTCAAGTTCATACCTAGAAGTAGGCGCCTTGATAAGAGAAATCATATTTAAGCATTACAATTGCTAGAAATCATTTGAAATAATGAATGTGGGACTAAATGATGTTAGGCTCTCTTTTGCTCTCCTTTTTACCTATATGTGCGCCTAAACTTGATGACTAGTTGTTTACATGTTTAAAGTTATTTCCTTCGTTATGAGTTGATTGATATATTGTTTATCTTGTTTTGTAGGAACATGTGAGGAGCTAGCGCTTGGAGTCACCTTCACCCAAAGGGTCACTTTCAAAGAAGCATCATGCTAGCCACCTTTGGAGATCAACTTTATCATTAATATCAAGCTACAAAGGACCCATCAAGTTGCAGAGGGAACACCACTCTAAAGGATCATACTTCAAGTCTTCTACATCAATGATATCATGTTAGATCACATCAAGTTCAAGCATGCTTCATCATTTACATCATATTCAAAGACAAGGCATTCACTCATACAAGTTTCAAGTAAAGTTCTCCCAATCTTCAAAGATTCATCAAGTTTCAACTATCCTTGAGAGGTTATCTACTCCACATCCAAAGAAGGTGTTGTCATTTACACTCCTAAGGGTCACTTCGAAGATTATTGTGAAGGACTACTTCATCAACTTCTGCATCAAGCAAAGATATTCATCTATCATACTTTAAATTCCATTCAACCTTCAAGTCCAAGAGAGATCTCTACTTCAAGTCATCATTATCTACTCTATCGAAGATCATTCATATCTACATCATACAAGGAGGAGGAATCACAGAGTTGATCAAGTGAAGTAACAAGTATTATACATCCAGTCTACAAGAAAATGAACAAGGCAAGATCAACAAGATGTATTCCTAAACATACAAGTTCAAACAATCACATTGAATACATCACCACATTGATGATACAATTTTCAAAGTATGCTGAGGTGGCACCTATGTGGCGAGTACACATCATTTTAAATGCATTCAATGTATCATTTAATAAAAGAAGCCAAAGGGACGCCTATGTGGAAGATATTTTAAATGATTTCATCTTCTCCTTATCACATTGGAAAGCGTGCCGTCATTGCCTCTCTTTTGTGCTAAAAATAGCAAATTGTTGTAACTACCTCTGAGGTGGCACGATCTAGACCCTTGGCTATCGAATCAATCTTAGCCATTCATTGTAACCTAGGCTTCTATATAAACTTAAAGGCCTTGTTGCCTCATTTGTAACAGGATTAGATTAGATTGTAGGCAATAAATTAGGAGTAGAATAGGAGAGACTCTCAAAATTCTCTGAGAGGGCTTGAAATTGTTGTAAATATTTCTCAAGGTTAATGCAAAGACATTGGAGCTACTTGTTTGGTGTTAAGTGTTATCTTGTGGAGTAACATGATTTCTTGTATTTCGATGAAATAAAGAGATGTTTCAAATTAGATTAGCAATAGATTAGAAACTCATTGTTGTGATGTATGTTGTATTGAATATTTGATCAACTCCTAGCTCATGCTTTTAACATTCATCGCTGATGAAGTGTTGTGTAAAGCTAGCCTGAGCCTTATTTGTATAAGTTCGATTGTGAACGCTTGTTTGAGCTGCGCCGTTTAATGGGTGCTTGTATGAGCCTTCATGATTTGAAAACCATTCGCAATCCTTAGGAGATTGCACCAACTCCATGTAGTTGTAGGCATCCTTGGCGAAGTGGAGTCAGGTTAATTTAGGAGTTTGTCTATTCATGCATCATCATTGCCTCATTGACCTTAGATTAGCCTTTCTGAACCCTTATCTTTTGTCTTTTCTTTATCATTGAAATGTCATCCACACTGAAGGAGGAATAAGCTAAATGAAAGTTGAAGAAGTCTAATGTAAGTCCCTTTGTGATTATCAGCAAAGATCACATGTAATCACTGAGTTAACCCATCATGAATCATAAAAAGGAACCTTGAAGTTACTTCACTGGATCACATAGTTCAGCCTTTGAAGAGCTTTATTCAAGAGAGTGGGATACTCTAGTGTTTTACTCTATTGTTGACTTGTCGAAAAACAAACATCAACAGGCTGTATGTTACAAAATCGCTTACTTTGATATTGATTGCAACTACTAAAAGAGTACCAAAATGGTACAACATCCACTAAGGACAAAAGGAGGCTTGTACAACTGCTTAAAATAAGTATAACTCTCTCAAGATGGTGCAACAAACATACGTCAAACTTTTGTCCCCTTTCTACTATGTACTTCTCTTTGAAAAGTGTACACCTAGACAAGGATTTGGTGTTGGTGTGAATGGGGTGTATTACCTAACTAGTTCTATATGAGGTCCTAGTCACACTCGTCTAGTTAAATTTACTTAGGGCATTTAATATTTGTGACACTTTAATGTTTTTCTCATGTCATAGGATTAAGACACTTGTCATGATCAAATGATGTCCTACCTTTCAACCGTGCCTCTACAAGCAAGGTATCTCATTGTACACTGTGTGGGTCACATAGTTGAGCATCTTGTAAATTGTATGCATCATTATTCTTTGGCAATATAGCATTTGTGTTGCTTGTCTCTCTTGTTGTGGAAGGTTGTTTTGGTTGCAGGTGATCCTGGGCTTCTTTGAGTCTATTGTGCGACTCTTACATTTGGTACGGTTGGTTACCACACAAACCCAACACCCAAATTATGTAAAAGCAATTCTTATTTTGTCATTTTCTGCAAAGGTAGACCAAACAGAAACATGTCAGATTTTTTTGTCTTTTCTAACAGACTTGTCCACCTTTTCAAATAGTACAGCTGCCTCAAACTTTCCAAAATAGTACAGCAATCTTAATCTTTATTTAATAAAGCCACAATAAAGCTGATTAAACTTGTATGGCTGCATTTTTGGAAAGATTATGATATTAAACTTGTACGACCATGTAAGGAGCTTGTACCGTCTACAAGGAAGCTACGCCCAGCTGTATAGTGAAGACAAAGGTCAGAATACTTGGCGGCCAGTATTAGTACAGCTGAAACATTGAATATAAACCAACAACAAGCCCCTTCAAACTCTAACAAATCCAAACTTAATTCAAGAACATGTACGGCCCAGTTAAATAGGTATGGCCAATAGAAATACACCCAAAAATCAATGATCAGATTTATTATGCAAATAAGGAACAATAAACTTTGCAAACTGAAATCCACACTGAAAAGCTTCACCAAAATCAAGTTCTGAAAACAACTATCAAATCTGGAAACTATCATGAAAACACACACAAACTCAGAAATCTATAAACCACAACACCAAACACCAAAAGGAACTAGAAGCATTCAACACCAATGGTGACCCCTAAATGGAATCACTCGAAAGAAGATGAGGTTTTTCGTCCCCAAATCCAAACCTTGCAACACGATGGAATTACTCAAATGGCTAGGAAGGTTTTCGTCCTCGAAACCATCTCGCCAAAGGGTTTTCATCCTAGAGCAAACAAAGAACCTTTTTTCATTCTCAAAAAATAAGAAATTGATTATAAGTTAGAATCCTTCTTCTGTTCACAACTCCTCTTTATATAAGTTTTTGAAGGAATATAATATTATTTTATTTTTTCCTCTTTTCCCTCCAACTTAATTTAAAAAGTATCAAGAAAGCTCCATCACTTTTGGACCTCAGTCCTAGCGACACTTTATAACATAACTTTAGACCCTCTTTTACAATAACTTTTTTAATAATAATATATAAGTTGCCTTAAGAATATAACATAAAGTTACTTTTTAGACAACTTAAGTTAAATTATTAAATTATTTCCTTAGCTCAGAAAGGGGACATGACATCCTCCAAAGTAAAAATTCTTCAATAGCTTGCAAACCAGCAAGGTTTTGTGGTAAACCATTCAAGATCCAACTACACATTGTTTGATAATTGATATAGAATTATTTTTATCCATAAAGCAAGAAAGAAATATTTACGAGGAATCTTGCAAGATTATAACATTAAACGGTTTGATCAGCTGTAAGAATATGATAGAAATGCATGACCAGAGCATCCAACAGCCTTCCCATAAGAATTCAAGAAGTGGCATTGATTGGAGCCAAGTCACACCCTCATTTCGACCACATTAGCCATACCTTGTACCAATCAGTTTTACACCATACCCCACAAGCGCCAAAGTACCTTGGCAAACAATCTTCAGTGATGTCAAATCATATTTGAAGGTGACTCACTTCAGCACCACCTAGCTCGATTGAGTCACCCTGAGATGGCAAACCGCAGCAAATGCTTCAACATAGCTCAGGGACAGCCCTGAACTTTCGTGATACAGAAGATGATGTTTCCAAGGCTTGCGCTACTTCAGCATCCCTTCCCATGCAACATCTACATGAGAGACAAGCCATCATACCTACTGAACGTGAACCATCAATAGTTACTAGTTATGGAAGTTGAACAATTTTGTAACTGTCTTTGTTGTAATCACTTCCTTCTAACCATATTTATACATTCGTAACCAACCTCCAAGCACACAAATACAGATGGAAAGCAATAAGCATAGTACAAATTTAACAAAAGAAGACAAATATTTGTTGGCTGCAACTAGGACAGCAAAGAAGAAAGAATTAAACATGCAAAGTATAAAAACAACACAAGCAAGCTGCACTACAAGCAGTAAAAGATGTAAATAGTTGATCAAACAATGTAGGGTAAGTATACAGAATTGCACCACCACCACCACTAAAACCAAGGATTGGACAACCACTCACAAGAAAAGAAAAACATGAAGAAGGGGAGGATAGTCCAATTCACCACTTACTATCATTGATCCATGGAACCATGGTCAAGGTACAGATAAAACTCTTAATGGACTGCTTACCACAATTAGAACAAATCCAAAGAACCAAACCACTTGAATAAAAACAATGGCCAACAGTAGAACAAGACATGTTGTCAATAGGAAAGGACAATGTCTGAATGATGAATAGAGGGATTGGAGACATGGTTCTCTGAAATGCTTTGCTTGATGGTGAGTCACAGCAAATCATGGAAAAAATTAGGAATGCCTTTACTGTATTGATTTCCAATTGAAATTGGCAAATCATGAAACAGAATGCTCCCTTTCATGTCCTATTAGATCAAGATATCCCAACAAATAGAATTGTTGCTGATATATTGGTTTTTACATTTCACCTTCATGAACCAATCTGGATGCTTTTGACCATTTCCTCCTGAGTCTCTACCACTGTTTCTCTGAGTTTAAGTATAGGGGGTGCAGGTATTACAGTTTCAGGGACAACAAGAAAATCCCAGATTTTGGGAACAGCAAGGAGATGGTTATTAAAATGAAGTATAATAATTAATATTTGGATTTTTAAAATACTTAAGACTTCACTTTTTTTCTCAACATCTAGTAATGCCTATATGTTGAGCAGTCCAAGAATGTATGCTTCAAATAGTGTATAAAGTAATGCATATTGTGTTGAAGGCACTACTCTTTTTCCTCCATTATTAAGGTCTCCTTTTGGCAGTACTACCTGATTTGGGTATTAAAACTGATACATTTAAAAAAAAGAGTACAGTGAGAGAAATTGAGATGACTTGACATGAAATCTGCTTATTGGTTTAAGATTGTACTGTTGAGAAGTATTTTCCCCTTCTCATTTAAATAAATATATATACCATGTATATGTTTAATTTTTTTTTCTCAAGCTGTTTATTGGCATACTTCAATATGTACAGTACCAATATATAGAATGCATTTTTGTAATTATTTAAATTATTACTGATGAAATATCTAGTTTTTCTTCAAATGGGATGAACTCAAGTGGTAAATCGTCAGGGCTTTCATAATGCAGTCCCGTGTTCAAATTCCCATGAGACATGTTACATGCTTAAAATGTACAAAATGTTTAATGTTCAATTGGGTTAACTACCACATTCAATTCTGGGTGTGGCATATTCCAACAGAAGAAGCCAGATGCAAGTAATGGGTGAATTTGATGAAAGAGATACCCCTTGGTCATGACATCTAAGCCAAAGGGCACCCCACAAGGGAATATTAAACCAGTCACAAAAAAGTCTAGTTTTTCACTAGTCAAAAACCAATCTAGGTCAATTACTGTTTTAAACTTTCAAATATACAGTGACCCATAAGTCACGCCTTCTCAAAAGACTAAGAAATCTACTCAAATTGAAAAAAATGTGAACCTGTGAACATAACAAATAAAGAATATTACAGCTTTGCTATCACTAAAATGACATTAATCACCTTCTAGATGATGACTAACTTATATAGCTAAAACAAATACACTAAATTTACTAAAGTTTCAACCAGAATTATAAGTGCCACTATATATCTGTATACAAATGTCAACATATTACGTCCTTAGCATCAACCAACAGCATAATCACACCTAATAATGGGTTCAGCAGTAAGACCCAAAATGTTGGATTCTAATTTTCTTACACAATCCGACCCAGAAACCCCACATACATTGATGCACTGTGAACAATCCAATCTTAGAATAGCAATAACTACACTTAACTAAAGCTAAATTGTTTCATAAAATCCAATAGTTCTGTGACTAATCAAAGAGAGAACATTTTTCAATTTCCCACGGAAACTTGATCTTTGCTTATCTCAAACCACATAATATACAGAGTACCTTACTTTTTTAAGATCCACTATTCCCAGAGTCGCATGATTCGCGGAATCTTAAGCATGAAGTTCGAAAATCAGTGAACTTCTAAACAGCGAAAAAAACTCGCTCAAATTCGCCTTAGATTCGTACGGACATGGTGGTTTAGTTTTTTTTAATAAAATTTGTTTCTTTAGGGTTTTTTCCTAAACATTCGGCGCAACTTCGCCCTCACTGCACAAAAATTCCGTGAATCCGTGAATGCCACGGCTGGAGGAGTTGTGGAGGAAAAAAGTCCCAAAAGTTGCTTAAGTCGCGATGAAAATATAGAGCATTTTAAAAGATTTTGATTGATTTTTAAAACATATGTTTCAAAAGTCTAGTTCCGTGCATAATTTTAAATTTTTACTATATACTATATATTATTAATATAGACCCTTATAATTTTTAAATTTATTATATTATTATTAATATAGATTATAATATAATATTATATATATTTATATTATAATATACATTAATAATATATAAATATATTATAATATTTATAATAAATTATATATATATATATATATTTTAAATCAAATTTAAATAATTTGAATTTAATAATGAATTTTTTTTTGAATTTTTTCTCCTTGCCGAACTTCATCCAAATTTTATCGTCGCCGAACTCAAACCTTGTGACATAGACTATTCCTTGCATTTGAGGAATAAATTTAAAATAATGAAAGATGGACAAAATAATCTGTAATAGTCCCACAGGTTGACTGTCTTATTCTACTTACAACAGACTCACCATTGTGTATTCCATCAAGTAGAAAATAAGACGGTCTTTCCTAAGTGTTTACAGACATCAACATAATTTTAATTTAATTCTCATCTGAGTTATTATGGCACCAACATGGAAAACTTATAATAATGTTACTAGAGAACATACCCAATGCACCAAACAATTAATTGAAGGATGCCTCCGAAGAAGATTATGAATCAATGCAATCACAAGAAGTGACCCTGATGGAGGCGTATAAAGTGCTAATCTACTCAGCTTCTTTGCAAATGCTGCAGCTAAATATGCTGGTAGAAGCGGTGATTTTAAACATCTATCCAAAAGCTGTGAAAATGTCAAGCCAAGCCACTAATCAGGTCATACAAATTAAAAATATTTAAATCTTTTACAAGTAAACAACATTTGCTGAATTGAAGCCAAGCAAAAATTCTATTGAATATGAAAAATTCAGTTGAAATAGAGCAACATCTCTGAAGGTGAACCAAAAATCTCCATAGCATTTCTTTTGTAATAAGTTTCCTGGGTTGACATATGTTAAATGTTTTTAATTGCTATTATTGCAGGTTAATTCAGAAAACCTATTACAAAAACCATGCATTGCAAAAATATCAAATCTTCATAAAGCATTTATATTCATTTATCTAGAACATTTAAATTCATTCTTCTTAAAGCCATTGTGACATAAAAAAGCAAGTCAAGAGGCACAGTTGCCTAATTCTACTCGTTAGCCTTAATTTTCTTTTGCATAAAACCAGATTTAATTTCTATTGAAAGCCAATTTTATAAAAAATATAAAATCTCATCATGCCCAAAATTCCATTGTTAGCTAGTTTCTTAATCCTAATTTTCCAGTTTTAGTTTTTCTAATTCCCTTCGAGTTGCTTGATATTTTTTTAAATATCTAAAAAGAAAAAAAAGAGGGGCAAAGCAAGTTTCAAGATTTTAACAAGTTCAAAAAAATTCAGGGCATGTCCCACATGATCAACCCAACCAACACAAAGATAGTGGTGCTATAATGCATAGAAGCAGTTCATTATCACAAAAGATACAGCATAGATAAGAGCAGTAACTACATAACTTAAGTGAGTTGAAACACAAAGCACACATACTCTTGAAACTGGAAAATGACTGAGGCACTCACTGTGCCAATCTAACCAGACCAAACAGAGGATGGGAGAACAATCTCACACAAAGCATTAAAGATCACAACGGTGTCGAAGTTCACCGAATTGTTGACTTGGACAGGGGGTTTACAATCTTAGAACAAAGAAAACAAATTGAAAAAAATCTTATGATAAAAGATTTATCATTTTAGGCTTCTACAGTCCGTAATTATTAAAGCATACTTATCAGAGAAAATAAAGCCAATAAAGTTTCAGAAACATCTATGTTTTGGATCAAGGAACTCTAACCTCTAATGATGATGGATCGCAAAGTGTGAAGTCAAAAGTCAATGTTTCTTCAATTTTAACACAAGTTTTCACCTTGAAGCATGTTCTACCACAAATCATATGTTGAACTCCAGAAGAGCAAGTGAAGGATCATTGATCATTTGCAAATAAGACAAAAAAAAAAAATTACGAAAGATAATGTTTCATGTCATCATATTACAGATGAAGCTGGATTAGAGCCACTATTTTAATCTCACCAAATCTTCTACCGCTATTATCACCAGCCACTGCTATTCTAGTCCCTCCAAATCTTCAATCAGTCAGCCAACTAAAGTATATTCACATTCTATGATGGAAGACCATTGCAAAAGAATTGATAAAAATATGTATGAAGCACCTTGGAATTAGCAAAGAAAGGCTTGGGAAGTAATTAAATGTTAAGGAATGCCTGTTAATATTCAGTCTATCCATGTTCAATCAGCATACTATTTAAAAGCTAGCATTCCTTATGGGCAACACTATCAAAAAAGGTTGGTGTGCAATGCAAACCACTGGCTGTGTCATAGGGGTTGAGCTCAATTGATTAACGAAGTGGGTTCTTATTGTAAAGACCCAATATCAAATCCCCAAAGTAACATCTAATGTGGAATTCTAAGTTGTGACTCTTTGTCTTCATTGTTGGCTTCTAGTGTGGATGTGACTTCTAAGGTGGAACTCTAAGGTGTGACTCTTGGTCCTCAATTGTTGTTTTTTATTGTGGTTGCTCATAAGAAGCCAAGTGTTAGTCTAATGTTAATGCTCGAAAGGAGCTATGTATTAGTATCATGTTAATGCTCAAAAGGAGCCAAGTCCTAGTCATTTGCTCGTATGAGCCACATTTGTAAACTTTCCACAAAACAAAAAAGAAAAATAACCACCGATGTCTTCACAAAGACAGTGCGCATGCAAACTAGTGTCATGTCCCCTTCTCAAGTGTAAATTAAATGAAAACCCTTAGCCTATTGCTTTAATTTCCCATAGGCTAATCAGGGGTGGTGCACGGGAAATGATTAAATAATTAACTTAAGTTGTCCAAGAAATAACTTTATGTTATATTATAAAAAGGCAACCTATGTTTTATTATTAAAAAGATTGTTTCTAAAGAGGAGCATAAAGTGTCATTAGAAATGAGGTCCAAAAGTGGTGGGACTTTCTAGACACTTTTAAAAGATTATGTTTGGAAGGAAAAGGAAAAGACTATAATATTTAAATTATATTCTCTCAAAAGCCTATATAAGGAGGATTTGAGGACAAATGATTTTTTTCCTGCTTATTATCAATTTCTACTTTCTTGAAAATGAACAAGAATTCTTCGTTTTTTGCCCAAGGACAAAAACCCTCCTAGCCATTTGAGTAATTCAACACAGGGATTACCAAGGTGCTAAATGTTGTAGTTTCTACTGTTAGTGGCGGGGTTTTTTTTCAATTGCAGTGCTATTTTCAGATTTTTGGTGGTGTTATTGTTTGAAGAGTTCTTCGTTTTATTTGCTTGCAAATCTGATTGTGATTTCTAGGTGAAGTGCTAGTCGTACAAGTTTGTTTCTAAACATCCTTTATTGGTCAACCATTGCTACAAGCTGTACGCTTCCTTGTAGGGGTGTTTGACCTCCAAATCAGTTCGCAGCCTTTTGTGGCTGTTTTTCATGCCCATTTTCCCTGTCATATAGCCTTCTACAGAAGCCTTACTGATCTGAAGTGAAATCACAGTCTTTCAATCTATTTTGAGGGTGCCATATAGTTTTGTTTGGCCGTCAGTTCTGATTTCAACCGCCAGTTTCAAATTTCAGTGTTCGGTGCAGTGATTTGATATCATTTTCAGTCTTTTGTCAGGCCATACAACTTGGAGTTGTTAGAATTTCATACCTCCGAATGTCAAACTAATCTTTGTTGTTACAGATTGATAAAATTGTTGAAATTAATATTTCCAATTGTGTTGTTGCTGCTGATATCAGTAATTTCTGCAGTATTGTTAGATTGTTAGCACTGGTCAGTTCTCTACCAATCTAGATAGTTTATAAGCTCAGGAGGCTATGCCACCAGCTCACAGTTGATTTCTGGTTTTATGCTTAATTGCTTATCTATATAAACTGGATGGTATACTGCCAATTAGAATGGAAGTATTTCAGCTTGGATGGCAATGCCGCCAAGTTTCTAAGTTTATTTCCTTTCTAGTATGGCACTAATTTAGATTGTGCGGCTTGCCCACATCCGGACCTTGGTGATCAGAAAGTGTGAGGGTTATGCAACTGTATCCTATATTTGTGAAAATTTTAAAAAAATCAGTTTGGGACATTACAACTAGCTATGTCTAAGGGCATCACCATAATTCCAAGAATTTTTGACTTCTCAACAGGCCATATGTGAAGACAGGTTGTTGGGTCTGAAGAGAATCCCAGGTCAAACCTGTTGAGACATGGACCAACTAGGACTCAAACCTAGGACCTTCCATTCGCTGCCGGAGTGCTCTACCACTGAGCTACTGACCCCTCTTGGACCAGTCCATCGTCGGTCCAGGTGTGGCTTATTTCCAACACCAACACCCCCCCTTAAGCCACACCTCTCGTGTGCTTGGGGCTCCTAGCCTAGGCCTAGCTCTGATACCATGTTGAGACATGGACTAGCTAGGACTCGAACCTAGGACCTTCCATTCGCTGTTGGAGTGCTCTACCACTGAGCTACTGGCCCCTCTTGGACCAGTCCATCGTCGGTCCGGGTGTGGCTTATTTCCAACACCAACAAAACCACCCATTGTTTGGTGCACATTGCCCTCTAGATTTAGTGATTATATATAGTTCATATAGTCACATAGTTAGCAAGAGACTCATACCCTGACCTTTGGGACTCATCTCCCATACCAAAAATGTGCCCCCGTCTTGGAGACCCATATGAGGAGACTCCAGACATTAGGAGACCTCATATGAAGTTCCTTTGCATCTCTATATGTCTGGTACAAGCATCCCTTGAAAATTGGTAAAATTCTTACAAAGGTTTCTCAAATATATCACATAAATTACACTAGGATTTGCTGAAAGTGTTGACATGTAGTTGACAAAAGCTAAAGACCTAAAGAAATACATTAATAGACTTGTAATTTCTATTTTCTGCATTAAAATTTACAATTTTTTTGTAGCAGAATATTTTTTATCAAATCCCAAAAAGCTAATAGTACAGAGAGACAATAATATGGCTTAAGATATGCACATGCATTAAAATTTTATCGATTGATTGAAAATATAGTCATTTGCATGGACCATCACACCATGTTTTTAAAATAATGGCAATCCCCTCCCAGTCTCTATCTAGCATCTCTAGGTTTAAAAAAAATTATATCATGATAAGATGATTTTCGAATATCAATACCACTGTTAATTTTTTCAAATTTTTAAGCATTTTAGTATTTTACATTCTTTAAAGTCGAATATCCATTGCATGACTTATTTTCTAAATTTAAATTATATAAAGATTTTTTTTATTTTTGTCATCTCAAGCTTTTTTTGAAAATGGCATACCTGTAGCCATCCTTGTCTCTCGTACCAATACCAGTCCCCACCTCCTGGGAACTATGTATAGTCATCCTACAATTTGACAATATAAGAATTGCACAAATACAACTAAGCATAGGTTGAAGTATATTTTATACCATATCAATTTGAGACTAGTTAGCATCTGGAAGGTTAATGGCTAGTGTTGCGAAATTTGGCACCTCCTCTAACCTTGGCATGCATATTGGCATATCAAGTATGGATACAATACCACCCTAATATTGTATACATTTGAATCCAAAAAACCCTAATTTTGGTTGTTTTGAATACGTCCAGTTACAACATTCCCACTATTTGTGTTGTATCCATGTTGCAATCATTTCAAAAATATTAAATAGTGACTTTTTTATATGAAACCCTAAAATTTTAAAAGCTTATATAAGGTTATAAATTCACAATGCTATTAACCTATGTTACCAAATCAGCCAAAAACCTAGGCATACCTAGGTACAACCCATTTCAAAATCAAAATCGGGTTTGATTCGCCTATGGATTCGTCCAAGATATGTGTTTTTGCACACGGATTTGTTCGAAATCATTAATGAGCATACTCAAGCAATTCTAAGGTGATAGGCAACAAGTTCAAAGCATTTTGTTTTACTTATGACAATCAAAATCATGCCCTAAACCCTAAGCCGACAATCATTTGCACTTGCATTTTGTTTAACAACGAAAACTAAACATTGCATTTTCTTTGACATGTAAGTAGTGCCATGAATTTCCTGTAATTCTACAACCATTTTTGGAGTACATATGCTCTACTTTTCACTATTGGCACAACTTTGGCTTTTGGGTGGTTCTTTGCATAGGTTGAAAGATTCTTGTGTGACAATACTTGGTTGATCCAAATTTAACTTAGCTCGTAGTAGTATCAAACTCTTTACTGGATTTAGAAGTCTAACTACTAGAATCTAGGTTGGTTGGAAACTGTGGGAGTAGGCAGCCATTATCTACTAAATTTGGGATTGTGGGTAGGAATAGGTCATCACTTTTTGACGAGTCAGATAGCCAATATACTTTTACTACGAGTGGTGGTGGGGCTGCTTGTGGTTTTTCTAATCTACCTACATCATCTAATGTCAATGATGATGATGATGATGTTTGTCTTGATGAAGACCCATATGACACTGACTACTATGTTATTTTAATATTGAACAATGAATACCTGTCACAACATCCGAGTTTGACAAATTGGTATCGAATTATTATACTATATTTCAAGTTTGTAATATTTACGGTAGTTTTGTTTAGCATATGCATGATATGTGGTATTTTGAACTTAATTCCTATTTTTAGGGTGCAAATATGTATATAATTATGGTCTTTATATGCTTTTTGTATGGACATACCCAGAACGTATCCAGCCCCCAAAAATATTGTTGTACCACTATACAATATCCCACATACCCATACCTGTACATGTACTTGTACCTGATTTGGCAACTTAGCTACTAACCTTGAAATGATCAACAAACAAATTCAAGCAATGACGGTGAACTATTTCAATTAATAAAATTTCTTTGAGCAGCAACAAGGGGCATGGAGTATTTGTGCAGCGAAAATTCCATAGCCATGGAATATTTGACCATCAAGAAAGAAAGAAAGGGTTCTTTGAGCTCTCTAATCCGTTTCCCACAACAAACCTTATTTTTTTAATTATGAATTAAATTTTTGAATCAAAACTTCATTATACCTGCAAAAAAAATATTTTCCCTCTTTGTTGCCTAGTGTCAAGCTTTAGTATCTTATATTTAATCCCTTGCTCTTTTGGAATTCCTTATATTGAAGAAACAAGAAAATCACTACAAACCAGAATAAAAGAGAAGCACACAGATTTTGAGCATGGTAGGGCTAGAAATTGGCACTTGCAAAGCATGAAAGAACAACTAATAATGCTACTGCCATAGAAAATGCAAGAAACCTATTTTTGGAAAGTCGTTTGGTCAATAAACACCCTAGGAACCTTAATAGAGATAACAAATGAAAATTAAGTTAATCTTAGAAACACATCCTTCATAAACGTGGCCAAACTATGTAATGTCCCCAATTTTGAGAGCATCAGAGTTTGGAAGATTAGCCTATTATCTGACCCTCGTAGGAAAATAGTCTTGGTTAGAGGGTCTTCAGTGGCTGTTGCCTAGTCATACGGGACATTACTTCTCATCAGTTCGTCATTGGGTTCAGGTTTGGGCTTTCGTTTGATGTTTCTGGACTCAGTTATACACACTATTTATAGTAAGTCACCATTTTAGGAGAGTCAATGTTTCTATATATAGCAGGGCACCTGGACAGGTCTTGATTGCAGTGTCGATCCCTTACTCAATTGGTTTGATCAGGTAATGAGGGATTTACTATTTACAATAAGACTGTGGTTGTAGAGAGGGACCCCTGCTATTTTTAGTAAGGCGGTTGGATGCACAGAGGGTACCATGGTGAACCCCCAGGCTCAGACAGAATTGAGAAATGATGTCTATTTATGGAGATAAGTAATTTTTAATTATTATTAAAGATAATCTTTAATAATAATTAATTATTATTTATAAAGTGCAATTATAAAGTTAAAAAGTCACTTTATATTCAATGGGGCCATGACCCTTCATTTAAGTGACTTAAAGTGCAATTAATGGATTATATTTTGGAGGCCAAAATATTAAAGTATTTCATAAAGTTAATGTGCACACAAGTTATATTATTTTAAATGATATTAAAGTGCATTTATTATTCATGAATATGAGAGCCCAAGTTTGAAGACTTTTTATAAAGTTTTATGAAAAACCTAAAAGTGGATTTCAAAAGGGGATTAAAGGCACTTAAGAGTTGAGAGGATATAAAGGGTTTCAAAAAGCAAATCAAACTCATTATTGAATGATCATTTGTCTTTGCTATTTGGTGTTCTTGGGATTTGAGCTTGAGACCAAGGGTTTTTGCAATTTTGAGGCTATGAGAGACCAGCTGAATCATTGCTTGTTTGTGGGCTTCATTCAAAGGTCCAAACTGTGCTCAACTGGAGGAAGAAATACAGAAATTATTCAAGGGTTTCAAGAATATTTGTTTGCAGATCAGAGTGTCAAAGGATTCTCATCATTAAAGAACAGTTGCATATATTTATGGTTCATTTCCAGCTTGTAGGAACTCGCCTGTGCAGCACGTGTGGGTGCTTGAAGATGATCCATTGTTTATTATGCTAGACAGATTACAGACCTTTAGCAGGCCGTACTGGAGCTTCCAGCTAGGACGTGTAAGATACAAACAGAAGTGCCTGAGTTTAGGTGCTGATTCTCTCTTCTATTGGTGCTGTTGAGCTTCAACCAACTGAGTTTGTTTCTTCAGCTACCGGGTATGAATGTATACAATTTCATAAGAGTACAATCTGATTGGTGTATTTGAAAAGCTATTGTATTTGAAAGTTTTAATAAATTAGGTCTATGATATCTTCAATATATTTTTCATTGAGTTTGAACATGCATTTATATTTGTACATTCCTGGGATCAACTCAATGTTTATTTGTATAAGCACAAACATTTATCAAAAGAAACCAAACAAGGCAGAAAATTGAGTTAGCAAGTGTCCACCTGGGGTGGGAAATTACAAACTAGATGTTCACCAAATTGAAAATATTTCTCTTTAGTCCTATCTCGCTTCTACTGGTTTTCTTGCTTTTAGTCTTTAAGTTGCCTTCTGTTCTCTGTTGATTTTTTTCTTTATTGACACCCTCTCCCCACCTTTCCTCCATTGTTACTAGGAGATGTGGGGTTACTAGTGCAGGGGTACTGCTATAGGGATACCAATCAAATTAGCATATGTGAGTAAATGAATAAGGAGATGACTATATTATATATAAATGTAGTTACCAAAAATTGTGGGTATAGGGATGCAGACGCAGTCCAAGTTCCTATAATGGAGTTTCCTAGCAACCATGCCGTTTTTTCTACTTATTATTTTTGTATATTTTATATTAAGTTTACTGAGAAACCTATTTACTTCAATTTGAATTTTTAACCTCTTTAATATGTTTCCCCACTTTTTACTTTCAGCTATTCTCGGCCAATTTTGTCTTCTCTCTGTTTTTATGTGTTTGTTTTTACAATCTTGTGGTATATTTTGGAGACAAGCTCTCTCTATTTTCCTCTCAAGCAATGGCTTCTTCCCTGATGATGAGCCCATTAGTAAGGCTCTAAATGTTGGAAAAGAATATTTCTACATAATTGGCTCCAAAATTACATCTTGCACTTTAATATCTTGCTGAAAATTTAATCTGCTTATTGAGCCTTTAAAGAAAAAAAACTCTTCTCAAAGCTCCTCTCAAAAATCCAATGGGAAGACTCCATGTGAACCAAATCAAATTTACGGCATTAGGGAATAATGGAACCTATATGAATGTTTTTTTATTATTGTGAAATCTTCGTGAATGTTCTTTTTATTATTGATTTTTAGGATATTTTATTTCAACTTTCAATGGGTATGAGTCTCTTACTATGTGACTATGTGAACTATAGTCACATTCATCACTATGTGGGATGGGCGGGTTTGGATATGTGACTATATGAATTATAGTCACTATATGAACTATAGCAGAAGACTCATACCCTAACCCTTTCATCCATCAATATCAGCCACTTCTATCCCCATCTTTCTCTTCCATTCATCACTCAACATCTTTCCTAACATCTTTTTCATCCATTTGGAGAGCACACTTGTGTTATTCAAACCTGCCTATCCTCTCGAGGGCGCATCCCTACCTCATTCCGCTTCATCACTCCCTTCCTTCCAACGACTGGGGCATCTTGCCACTAGTTCCATCTCTCTGAAAACCTCTATACTTTAATTTTCTTTGAAATGGTGTTACTTTTCTTAGTCACAACACCATCTCAAAGAGGGCAAAATGTAAACACCTAAATTTGACCACGTCCTACCATCACCTGATTCATCCCACATATCTTTCTCTAACATTGATTAAATAAATTACTTATTTAATTAACCAATATGATCATCATCTTAGCATTAATTAAATAAATTACAATCATTTATTTAATTAATTAAACTATTTCAACATCCTTTTCTAATGTTCATCCTTAAATAAATTCAGCATTTATTTGATTAAGTTCATCATTCCCATTCCAACATTCCCAAATAATTAAATAAATTACATAAATTACAATTATTTATTTAATTAATTAAACCATTTCAGCATCATTTTCTAATGTTCATCCTTAATTAAATAAATTCAGCATTTATTTAATTAAGTTCATCAATCCCATTCCAACATTCCCAAATATTTATTTAATTTATCCTATTTTTCCCCTCAACCAATTAATTGATCAAATAATCCCACTTAATCGACTAATTAAGCACTTGCACATTGCAAATTCCAATTAGCCATGTCAACCTTGCACAAGGCTCCATGTGTGCACATGGCTCCAAAAAATGATCTTTTGATCTTAGCCCTCCATTTCAAATCTAGAAACTCGTAGCCCTCCATAATTTTTTTTTTTAATCCAAATCCTCATCATCTGCATAAGTCACCAAGTGGCACTTGTGGCTTCTCATGCATCCTTGCCTTTCAAGCATCCTTAGCCATTGATCTCAAGAATCAATCTCATCCATTGATCCTCCATCCTCCAAATCTATAAACGGACCCTAACATAAGCCATTTTCATCAATCAAGTGGATGCAAAGGCATGCTACAGGTTTAAAGAGCAACCACATTCAATGTGATGTCCAGGCCTAAATATTGTGGTGGTGTGGATTCCCATTGGGCATGTACCCAGGGTTGGGACCCACCCACGATCGGGCAGCCACGTGTCCACAAGGGGGTTCGCTTGCGTGGCACTCTAGTGGAGGAAAACCTCACCCTTAACGCCAATGGAAGCCATTCACCACCAGTCCGGTCTTTTGGCGTAGTGGTTGCCTTAGCTTGGTATCAGAGTTGAGGTCTCGAGGTCAAGCCGTACAGAGCGTGGTAGGTTGTGATGTCCCGGCCTAAATGTTGCAATGGTGCGGATTCCCATTGGGCGTGTACCCAGGACTGGGACCCACCCACCATCGGGCAGCCACGTGTTGAGGGGGTTCACCTGTGTGGCGCTTTGGTGGGACGAAAACCTCACCCTTAACACCAGTGGGCGCCATTCACCACCAATCCGAGCTTTTGGCGTAGTGGTTGCCTTAGCTTGGTATCAGAGAATCGGTCAATCAGATTGCATGCAAAGTGTTTGACAAAATGTCAAACCATTAAAAATCAAAAAATACAAGGCAGATTTGGTTGAGGTTCTTACAGTGGTATTAGAGCAGTGTATCTTGTCAGCCTTGAGGGTAGAATTCAGTTTGGAAATCAGTTTGTTTCAACCACATACTAAGTGTCTTCAATGGATACTAAGTATGGATGATATTTTGTATACTCTTGCACGTGAACAAGAAGCCATCCAACTCTTTGAAGAATATCAAAGCATGCTTGATAGATTTAAAAAACTAGTTTCTTTTCATTATTTCTTGAGTTTAGTTGTAACATTGAAACCTGGTAAAAGAGGCCTAGTGAACTACATTAGAAGAACAGGGAAAGAAAAAAAAAGGAAGAAAGAGAAGAAAGAAGGTAAAATAAGAGCTTCAGACTTTATAAACCATTTCAACAATCTTCTAATCAGCCACAAAGGAAGAGCAAAAATCAGTTGAGGAATGAATATCGTTGCTTCACATGCCATGAAGTATGGACACCAAGTCATACATGTGGAAACAAAGAAGAATCACTTAGTGCATCTATGTCATAACCCCGAAAATAAAATGATATATATATGTTTCTTTATTTGCAAATACTATTAACTCTCATAACTGTGATTCCTACTAGTTAGACATTGTGAACAATCTAATCGTAATTTAGAGTTTGTTGATTAATTAATATCATCTCCCTTAACAAATATCCGATTTAGAAAAAGGCATAAGTTATGGGACGCGTCTAAGGGAAAGCCCTATTCGATACCTTAAAAGGGCAGGGAGATCAGTTGTTAGAGGACATCAAAGAGAAGAAGGATCCAGGCATCTGCCGCAAGTGAGATTCCTCACTCAATCATAACATTTATTCCCTTCGTTCAACATAATGTGTTATACTCTATCCGCCTCATTTAATATACAATTTTCTTCATCAAATATCAGTGACGAGAATGTAAATTGTTTTCATTCTTTTAAATGCATATACATATGGTTTGACAAAGGCCCTTCAAGATAAATTTGAATCTGAAAGTAGTTCTAACATAAAATTATGATGGACAGGGGCAGTCCTTAGAATAGACAGAAATAATTCTGATTTGGCACCATCACCGAATAAAAGAATATTGTTATTGAATCAACAACCTGATATAGAAGTTCATACTTGTCTGTTAAAATGAACTAAATTATTGACTGCACTTACCTGTAGGTTCTGATGAATAAATGGGAATTATTGACTGCACTTACCTGTAGGTTCTGATGAATAAATGGCAATTTTAATCTCTTTCTTTTCCTGCGATCTGATATAACTCATATTGTGTCATATATCACTGTATAATTGTATATGTTGCAAATGTGAGTAAGACTGCATAAATTATGTCTGTGATTCAGCCAGGAGATGTGGAAGCATAACCCTAGTAGATTGCCTAAAAACCCCACCCAGATTCCACCCCACAGGCCCCCCGAGGGTTGGGCATGCTGCCCCACAGGCCCGAGGCAAGGGTTGGGTCAAGGGGGGGTGGGGGTCCCACATTGGATTATGCCCCATAGGCCCGAGACGAGGGAATGGGCAATATGATATGCCCCGTAGGCCTGAGTCAAGGGATTGGGCAATAGGACTGTGGTAAACCTTAGGCTACTAAGGTTTATGATTCCCCTTCCCCTGGTTGGGTGATTGTTTCTTCTTCCTTATGTGTTTCCAATTGCAAGTCTTATTATGTTGAATTGCTGGGTAATAGATATTAGAACTGACATATTGCAATATGGATTTTGTATATATATATATATATATATATATATATATATATATATATATGCTATTACAGGTACGACTCCAAGAAGAATACAAAAAAGTAGAAATCCTAAATCTCATTCACCAGCAAGTTTTAGGGCAGAACAGGTAAGGAACATCACAGTGGTATCAGAGCATCTTTCCTGCCATCCCATGGGAAATAATGCTAACCTACCACCGAAGAGGCTCTAGTACTAACACCCAAGGAAACAACCTCATGGATAACCCATTAAGAGATGAACTTTGTAATGTCCCCTTTTTGCAAGTCAAAATTCTCCTTACTTGCTGTTGTAAATTGGACTCAATATTCAGATGTATCTCTCTTTTATGTGATCGATGATGCTCTAGATCACTGAAGATGGTGCGCAGTAGTAGAAGGCTATTGTTGTCCAATCTTTGGTTATCTGATGATTCAAAGAGTCCCTAATGATACATTCCCACACCCGTTGGCTAGTCGTTGCTCCGTAAGTGATCAATCTCCTTTGTATGAGCTAAGTGTGATTCTCAATCTATCCTTAGTAGTTCCCCACCTTCATATAATATTTGACAAGATGAGAGTCTTGGAAGGCTGCCGCTGTGTGATACCAATCCAATTGTATATGCCTTTGGGTAGTGTATATATTTGGCTTGATGCTTTAGCGATAATATCCTTTCAATGCAAGGTTTGAGGATCCGCTAGTCTCCACGATCTGAGTATGAGCCTTATTTCGACGTTCGCTATCTTCTGTGACTCCTGGCACTTTTATCATGGGCGCTTAACATGAGTACTATCACCTTTGACTAAGCCTCATCTCAATGCTCTTCTAATGATATTCAATTCGATACCTCAATACTCGAACAATGAATACCCACTGTCTTCGAAGTCTCAAGATAATGTGAAATACCTGCCAACGCATTCTGTATAATACTGTCATCGAATTGATGGTATTGCTCCATGATGCCAATTCTACCTGTGATGATCATAGTTGATATATGATATCCCCTTATGCATTTCTCAATTCATCTAAATATACCAGTGGTCACTTGAAGGGTTACGTCCCTCTATAGAGACGTCCTTTCCATGCTACGATTCTCTCTTAACTATTCATTGTTATGTTTTCATTTGCCTTTGTCTTGACTTGATGCTTTGTGTCATTCATTCTTCATACGGATATAGACTTATTCGCTGCTCCTTATAAATGACCATTGCCAATGATCATTGGAGGATGGTTGCATACTTACATGAGTATTTCATTTACTAGCAACGGTTTCTATTTTCCTTCAATACCAGCGTAGGTTTTCTTTTCTCATATTTCAGATTTCCTCATGCCATATCATTCGGATGAGTATAGTTGGTATTAGATATTCATGTTGCATTGACTCTAAACTATAACATTAAGATATAATATTGTCTTATAATATTTACATTGACAATATCTATATTTATATATATATTTATTATAAAATAACACAATTTCCTCTATTTAATTGGACTAGATGTCGTATTTTCCTGAGGGTAACTTACTGACTTTTATCATGTTGTTTAAATCTTTAATTTAAACAATGCCTTAATATCGGGACATGACAGCCCTCCCCACTCAAGATTGCTTGTCCTCAAGCAATCACAACGAGTTACCTTGCGTTTTAATGCTTACCTTTAATGTGTTGAGACAAAATCATGGTTTGATTTGTAATCAAAAGAGTATTTGTTTGATGTTTTGATTAACAATGATGGGATGATTTGAGATTTAGTCTTGTACTTGTCATCTTGTAGTTTTACCTTTTGATGTGTTATTGATCTCAAAATTGTGAAGAGTTATGTTCTTGAGGCGTAATTGATTATATGATGTCATGGACAGAAAATTTATGATTAAAGAAGATTTGGTAAGCTCTAGTTTGAATAGTGATGTGACTGATGAAATATAAGTGTTATAGATGATTATAAAAAATGATCCTAGGAATTCGTGGGTTATGGGCCCATAATATAAGTATCAGTTTTATGTTACTTAAATCAAGAGAAGAATTCAAAAGAGATTCTTGGAAGAAATGAATTCAGTTCATGGGTCTAGTGATTAATGAAATTAACTTTTATTTTCTCTACTTCCCTAATGTCTCCTTGTAGGTTACACTGATTTCTTCACCTGCACACAAGAACAACTCTTGAAAGGGACATTAGCAATATTAAAGATCAATAAATTAGTAATGAAATCAATACATCATAACATAATTAATGATATAACATAAATAATTTTTAATTTCAACATATAGTTATCCATACCTCAAGTCGATCCTTCGATGATTGCAAGCTAGAGCGTGATGGAGGGCACACTTCCTACCTATCACCTCTATGTCCACCTTCAAGGTTCAAGAGTGTGATGGGCACACTTCCTACCTATCACACCTTGGCAAGAGCATGATGGAGGGCATTCTTCCTACCTATCATCCCTTTAACATATCTTGATGAGAGCATGATGGAGGGCATTCTTCCTACCTATCATCTCTTTAACATTAAGGATCAAGAGTGTAATGGAGGGCACGCTTCCTACCGATCACATCTTGACAAGAGCATGATGGAGGGCACACTTCCTACCTATCATGTCTTGATGATGGAGGGCATTCTTCCAACCTATCACGTCTTAGCATAAATTGACAAGAACACAATGGAGGACATTCTCCCTACCTATTGTGTCTTATTGAGGTATGATGGAGGACATTCTCCCTACCTATAATCCTCTTAACAAAATTAGACAAGAGCACAATGGAGGACATTCTCCCTACCTATCATCCTCTTAACATAATTAGAAAAGAGCATGATGGAGGACATTCTCCCTACCTATCGTGTCTTGTTGAGGTATGATGGAGGACATTCTCCCTACCTATCATCCTCTTAACATAATTAGACAAGAGCACGATGGAGGACATTCTCCCTACCTATCGTGTCTTGTTGAGGTATGATGGAGGACATTCTCCCCACCTATCATCCTCTTAACATAATTAGGCAAGAGCACAATGGAGGACATTCTCCCTACCTATCGTGTTTTGTTGAGGTATGATGGAGGACAATCTCCCTACCTATCATTCTCTTAACATAATTAGACAAGAGCACGATGGAGGACATTCTCCCTACCTAACGTGTCTTGACTTGGTTTGCTCATACTCGGGCAATTATAAACTTTCTTCTTTATTATATTTCTTTTTCTTCTCTTTTGGTTCAAAATTTTCCTTAGTGTATGCTTGCATAAGATTGTTTCACAGGATGGCAGGATACACTGCTCTGATACCACTTGTAATGTCCCCTTTTTGCAAGTCAAAATTCTCCTTACTTGCTGTTGTAAATTGGACTCAATATCAAATTTTATGTGATCGATGATGCTCTAGATCACTGAAGATGGTGCGCAGTAGTAGAAGGCTATTGTTGTCCAATCTTTGGTTATCTGATGATTCAAAGAGTCCCTAATGATACATTCCCACACCCGTTGGCTAGTCTTTGCTCCGTAAGTGATCAATCTCCTTTGTATGAGCTAAGTGTGATTCTCAATCTATCCTTAGCAGTTCCCTACCTTCGTATAATATTTGACAAGATGAGAGTCTTGGAAGGCTGCCGCTGTGTGATACCAATCCAATTGTATATGCCTTTGGGTAGTGTATATATTTGGCTTGATGCTTTAGCGATAATATCCTTTCAATGCAAGGTTCGAGGATCCGCTAGTCTCCACGATCTGAGTATGAGCCTTGTTTCGGCGTTCACTATATTCCGTGACTCCTAGCACTTTTATCATGGGCGCTTAACATGAGTACTATCACCTTTGACTAAGCCTCATCTCAATGCTCTTCTAATGATATTCAATTCGATACCTCAATACTCGAACAATGAATACCCACTGTCTTCGAAGTCTCAAGATAATGTGAAATACTTGCCAACGCATTCTGTATAATACTGTCATCGAATTGATGGTATTGCTCCATGATGCCAATTCTACCTGTGATGATCATAGTTGATGTATGATATCCCCTTATGCATTTCTCGATTCATCTAAATATACCGGTGCTCACTTGAAGGGTTACGTCCCTCTATAGAGACGTCCTTTCCATGCTACGATTCTCTCTTAACTATTCATTGTTATGTTTTCATTTGCCTTTGTCTTGACTTGATGCTTTGTGTCATTCGTTCTTCATATGGATATAGACTTATTCGCTGCTCCTTATAAATGACCATTGCCAATGATCATTGGAGGATGGTTGCATACTTACATGAGTATTTCATTTACTAGCAACGGTTTCTATTTTCCTTCAATACCAGCGTAGGTTTTCTTTTCTCATATTTCAGATTTCCTCATGCCATATCATTCGGATGAGTATAGTTGGTATTAGATATTCATGTTGCATTGACTCTAAACTATAACATTAAGATATAATATTGTCTTATAATATTTACATTGACAATATCTATATTTATATATATATTTATTATAAAATAACACAATTTCCTCTATTTAATTGGACTAGATGTCGTATTTTCCCGAGGGTAACTTACTGACTTTTATCATGTTGTTTAAATCTTTAATTTAAACAATGCCTTAATATCGGGACATGACAAACTTATGGCCTTCATGGAGGATAGCGATAAAAAAACCCAAGCCTTATTGGAACAAAATGAAAAAACTAACCAAGCTTTACTTCAAGCCCTCCAAAACCTAAACAGCACCAATACCAAAGAAGCCACCTCTAACCACTTCGAGAACAACCATCCTACACCCTTTCAAGAAACAAGCTCGAGACCCACCCGACCAAATTTCTTGCCGAATGAAGAAAACAATAATAATAAGCCTCCTGTAGAGGATGTTGACGAGATAATTGCAGCCTACTATAAGCTAGAACCAGAATTGAGGGAACTTGTGCCTTTCAAAGACTACTGTGAGGCCAAACACAGAGCCATACCTAGAAGAGAGGGAAGGGACCCAATAGATAGAGAACTTGAGAACAAGGTAAGTAAAATAACTTTCCCTAACTTTGATGGAGAAGGCAAGACCACGGCCCGATCATGGGTTCAAAAACTAGATACCTATCTATCCTTAAGCCCAACAACCAAAGCAAAAGCCATCAAGTTCGTTGTCTTACACCTAACCGGAATGGCCCATGATTGGTGGCATCACGGCCTCATCACTCAAGACCATCAACAAGTCACTACCTACAATGACTTTACCCAAAGATTGATAAAAAGGTTTGATCAAAAGCACCCGAAATGGTACTTTAGGGAATTGACACAATTAAGGCAGCAAGGCACTATAGAAGATTACGCCACCGAATTTCAAAAGTTGGCAATCATGGTCCCACAAATTTCCCAAGAAAGACTTACATATTTATGCATAGAGGGCCTAATAGGATCGGTCAGAAGCATGGTAAGTGCACTAGAACCTACTTGCCTAGATGAAGCCATTCAAAAAGCAATGAAATATGAGGATAGTTGGTCAAGAGACCAGCCCAAGAAATTCTCCTCATCCTCTAAACCCCCGCGGAGAGAAGAAAGAGATAGAAGGGAAGAAGTAACTAGAACTTGCCAATGGTGCAAGGGAAAAAGGGATAAAGATCACTGGTGTAAAAAAATGGAAGAGCTGAAGAGGAAAGGATTATGTTTTAGATGCCAACAACCATGGGGGCAAAGTCACAGATGTAGTGGCAAAGCATAGCAACTTGAAGCGTACCCCAATGAGGAATATCCCAACAAGAGGCTCAAAGTTGAAGAAGGGAGTCCAGCAATGTTAGCCACCATCTCCCAAGCCTCTAAACATAACCCATTCCGCATTAAGAGCACACTCAAAGGACATAAAGTCATCACCCTCGTAGATAGTGGGGCATCGCAAAGCATACCAACTTGAAGCGTACCCCAATGAGGAATATCCCAACAAGAGGCTCAAAGTTGAAGAAGGGAGTCCAGCAATGTTAGCCACCATCTCCCAAGCCTCTAAACATAACCCATTCCGCATTAAGAGCACACTCAAAGGACATAAAGTCATCACCCTCGTAGATAGTGGGGCATCACATAATTTCATCGACCAAAGAATAGTCACCCAAAGGAAACTAAAGACGGTGAAATTTGAGGGGTTTGAAGCAGTAACCGCCACGGGAGTTAGGGTACAATGTACAACAATAGTGCCCAAATTAGAAATTTTCCTAGGAAACCACCGCATCATAGAAGACTTTCATGTGGTCCCCTTAGCTACCGACATCATCTTTGGAACCCCTTGGATCTACTCCTTAGGCTGCTTTATGTTTGATCTCCCTAACCAAACCATCTGCTTTCAACATGACAGGCAGGAAGTCACTTTGAAGGGTTTACCCAATGGGGGACCAAAAGTGATTTCATGTAAAAGGATGGAGAGGATTTTTAGCCGAGGACAAGGGGAATGGGCTGCCCAGTGTATGATACTTGACAAAAGCACCTCACAAGGAAGGGCCATCCACATAGACATCCAACCTATTACAAGAAAATATAGGAAGGTATTCGAAGAAATCCCATCACGATTACCACCAAAGAGAAGATTTGAGGACACTATAGAATTGGAAGAAGGATCAAAACCAGTCATAACCACTCCATACCATCACCCCCATAAATACAAAGAAGAGATAGAAAAAACCATTAAAGAACTTATTGAGATGGGGCATATTCAACCCAGCGCTAGTCCATTTGCATCATTTGTAGTTCTCGTCAAAAAGAAAGATGGCACTTTTAGAATGTGTATAGATTATAGAGCTTTAAATAAAAAGACTATCAAGAACTGCTACCCCATCCCTCGAATCGATGAACTCCATGGAGCAAGGTTCTCTTCCAAGATTGATCTTTGATCGGGATATCACCAAATAAGAATGAGGGAGGAAGATGTGCCTAAAACCGCTTTCCGATGCCATTATGGACATTTTGAGTTCTTAGTCATGCCTTTTGGGCTTACCAATGCCCCCGCTACCTTTCAATCATGCATGAACCATACCTTCCGCAAGCAACTCAGGAAATTCCTCATAATCTTCTTTGATGACATTCTTATATACAGTAAAATGTGGGAAGAGCACCTCCAACATATTGACGAGACCCTCAAAATTTTAGAGCAAGAATCCTTATATGCCAAAGCATCAAAATGTGAATTTGGCATGGAGGAGATACTTTAGTTAGGCCATAAAATCAACACCCAAGGAGTGAGTGTGGATGAAGAAAAAATAGCAGCCATCAAGAATTGGCCCAAACCCAAAACTCTTACACAACTAAGGGGCTTTGTGGGATTATGCAGTTATTACAGGCGCTTTGTGAAGAGATTTTCAAAAATTGCTGCCCCACTCATGGATCTCACCAAGAAGGGGGCCTTTGCATGGGACGAAACGGCCCAACAAGCCTTTGAAAAACTAAAGGAAGCCATGACTTCATGCCCAGTGTTAGCTATTCCCGACTTCACCTTACCCTTTGAATTACAATGCGATGCATCAGGGGAAGGGATTGGTGCAGTTTTGATGCAAAATAAACATCTCATAGCCTTTGAAAGCCAGAAACTTACCCAAGCAGAAAGACACTACCCTATCTATGATAAAGAGATGTTAGCTATAATACATGCTTTGGCAATATTCCGCCAATACTTGGTCTGCACAAAGTTCCATGTTAAAACCGATCATAATAGCTTAAGATACTTCATGCATCAAAAGGACTTGAATGACCGCCAACAAAAAAGGGTGAGCCGAATACAAGCCTATGACTTTGACATAGAGTATGTGAAGGGAACCAACAATGTGGTAGCAGATGCCCTATCCAGACAGCCTTGCTAAAAACTATAACTAGTGTATCTGCAGAATGGAAATATGATATAATTTCAGAATATCCAAAAGATCTCCAAGCCAGCGAAATTTTGGAAGGCCATCCCCCCAATGAGGAATACAAGGTGTTAGAGGAACTCATCCTATATAAGGGTAGAATCTTTCTAGTGCCTAAATCCAAAGTAAAAGAAAAGGTCCTCAAAGAATATCATGATAACCCACTAGCCGGGCACCAAGGGTACTACAAAACATACAAACAGGTAAGGGAAAAGTACTCATGGAAAGGGCTCAAGAAGGATGTGTTAAAATATGTGCAAGAGTGAATGACATGCCAACGAAATATAACCGAACAAAACCATCCAGCTGGGCTCTTGCAACCCTTACCCATTTCCGATCAAAAATGGAAAAGTTCTCAATGGACTTTATTAACGGATTGCCAAAAACTCAAGGAAAAGATTGCATATATGTGGTGGTTGATAGGCTCACCAAATATGCCCACTTCTTTGCCATATCTACTGAATATAAAGCACCCCAAATAGCAGAAGTGTTCTTCAAAGAGATTTTTAAGCTCCATGGTCTCCTAAGAAATAGTCAGTGATCAGGATAGTCGGTTCATGAGCCAATTCTGGCAGGAACTCTTCCGGTTATCAAGAACTACTCTTACACTTGATAGGAATGCTGATATGGAATTTGTCAAATCAGCAACTATTGATCATACATATGAAGACAATACCACCTTTGAAGAGCATGCATCTACATATGTTGAGGATATGTTTAATGAATATGACACAATAATAGCCATGGGTACAAATTCTGATTTAGCCAATGAAGTTGAAGGAGAGCATGAAGAACTCAATGAGACTACTTGTGTTTGGACACTAAAACATGATGATGATGATGATGATTCTTTGTTTGAGCCTAACACTGCCCTAGCTTCAAATCAGAAATTGTGTAAAGAAGATGTCATAGAGGTAGTTGATTGTGAGAGTCAAGGTCTTCAAGATCAATCAGCAAAATTCATTCTATGGAGGTATGGATACTATTGATGATCCATTACTTGAGAATAGCATTGTTACACCATCTTTATATAATGGTTGCAAGGAATCAATTAGTAAGTTGGATGACTTAAAAGGAGATATTGTTCATATACATAGCATAGAAGATGTTATGAGGACCCAAGCCATGTGTGATGAATGGCTAAGGAAAGCTAAAGAAGCTAAGTTAATGGCTGCTCAAGCAAAACAACACCTACAGAAAATTAAGGAAGACAATATGATGGTAGAACATGAAGAAAAATCAGAATTACAGAATGAGAAATTGCATGAAGACTCTAACATTCCTTATGTTGATATTGATTGGAATGTACATCAAGAATATGGAACCTTGAGATTAGAGGAGAAGTGTTCACATGAAGGTACAATTTGCAGCCATGAGGTAGAGGTTATGACATGTAATACATTTGGTTTACAGCTTGATACACCTCTTAGATCAGCACATAAAGATGAACATCCAGCCATTGAAGAAATTGAACATGAAGACTATGATAACACTATTGGAAGGCATGACGGAAATGCTGATTATATAATTTTGAACAGCAGTCCATTATCTTCATATGATTTTATTAATCATAAGGTCGTGGAAAGGTTCTATGTAGGTGACTTCGGTGCATGTGATGGTCACTTTAACATTTTGAGTTTGAGTGTTAATGAGGGATTATCAGCTTATGACAGCGGAAGCGGTCTAAGGATGAGTCTAAATCAGATTTTCAATTTTCACATTGCTGTCATCATTTGCACCAGCAGCTTTAAGGAAGTATGTGTGAGTATTATGGATGTTATGATGAGAGATGTTCCTCATTTCATGTTGAGTATGTATGGTGATACAACAAGGATATTGGATCCTGGTATCTTGTGAAAGTAATCAGCTATTCACATGTGGTTTCTTGAGGACAAGCAATCTCGAGGCGGGAGGACTTGTGATGTCCCCATTTTGTTTAGTTGAGCCATTGTTGCAAAGTGACTTGGAGAAAAGAAAGTCGACTTCACCTAAGCCAAATTGAAGTTAAGTTGAGTACTTTATAAAGTGGCTTGGAAAATGGAAAGTCATTTTGTAAAAATGGAAAAATAAAATACAATAAATTATTATTTTATTATGCAAGCTTGGAGGAAGGAAAGAAGTAACATAATAAAATAATAAAATAAAATAATAAAAGTGAATCTTCTAGAAGTTCTTTCTAGAAAGTTCACTTGTGGCTTTAAAAAGAGTAGGCAAGTCATTTCATCATTTTTGACTTGACATTTGCATTGGAGAGTTTCCTTGCGAGCTAATTGCTATAGGTTCAGCAATTCTAAGGACGAAAACCCTTGGAATTTAGTGGATTGGACGAAAACCCAATACCACTTGAGAGGTGAATCCATTTAGGGTTTACTAAAGAGCATTATTGTGATAAGCCAAAACTGCGGTAAAGAATAAACTAGGTTCAACTTGGTCTAAGTGTCAATCCGGGGATCATAAGCTTGCGAAAGGTGTTGTGGCAGTATACCTAAGGGAGGAAAGCAACGAATTACGTGGGGATGAAATGCAGCTATGAAAATAAATCTATTGCAAATTAAATAGGTCGGGCAACAGGAATTGTCACTTCCTAGCGACAGGAATTGCACAAAAATTACTACAGGAATTTCACAGAAATTGCTACAGGAATTTCACAGAAATTGCTACAGGAATAATAATAGTAACAACATTAATATATTAATATAAATAAAACATACCTCACCAAAATGAAAATACTGAAATCGAATTTTAACTAAAATGCTGAAATTCAAATTACATAACTATCAAACTAAGAGGAAACGAATTGCAAGAAAGAAAACAACACGCAAGAAAACTTAAATGAAACAGAACATGAAGAAAATATCACCGTGTGTCACCAGGGAGTGGGCCCTTGCTCCGTGGTTTGCAGGTGAGGATGGAGCAAAAGCTTTTCTACACCTTAATCAATAGAAGCACTTGTTTTATTTATCAGAAAATAGTGATACAAAATCTGCGGACAGAAAATATGCTCACACCAAAAGTCTGCCTACAATAATCTGCCCCCTTGTAGTTGATATTACATAACTTATATAGATCAACTCTACAACAACCATGATCTGAAATGGTATAAAATAGTTTAGTTTTACCCGTGACTAACAAACAGAAATGGTTTACATAAGACTTATTTCGCTGGCCACAAATTACAACGATTTTGTTATAGCAGCAGATGAGAATAGGAAAGGCAATATCTGCAGATTTCTCCATAAGCGCATCCTCCATGCAGCCAGCGAATGCGTCCTCCACCACAAGATTCCAAACAACACGAGATATGGTGTTGATGAGATGTTTGAAACAGAAATATGTGCCCTTTAATGATTTCGGGTGTTAAGGTGGAGGTCAACACCAAAATGTTTGTTTGAATGCTGATGTGTGCGGCCATATCAGACAGATTCGATGCAACTTAAAGATACCTTAGTAAATGTGGTCGTTGGAAGAAGGCATGCACTAAGTTGGTGACGTGACAATATACCTAGTGCTGAAGTGGATAATCGTGGAGAAAGAAATCCATGTGGCAATGAAAGGAGCTAAGTTGGCAAGAAGTGCAAGTGACAAGAATTATGTGCAGATGGCAGGAAAATTCTTGTGAAGATTCCTGTGAAGAATGCGACAGGTAGTATGTATGAAAGGTGACAGGAAGTTCCTGCAAAAATAAGTGACAGGAAGTCCACATGTTGCAAGCTACATTTTCAAAGGCTTAAAATAACACTTATTAGTAAAAATAATCAATAATTATTTTCCATATTTTAATCTTAAAACAATATTATATATGACACATATATTTAATCATAAGCAACATAAAATGGTATGAAATGATATGAAAATGGAATGTGCAAATGGTTATGCAGGTGCATGAAATAGGCTGAAATATGACATAAAATGGAACATAATTGACTCTCCTGATATTGCGGGTCTTTGACATTATTTGGAGCTTCATTGAAGACATTATTTGCAGGTTACAGCTGCTCGGGTTTCATCACCAAATTGGAAGATTTGTGCCAAATACGAATTTGGGAATTGGATCGATTTATGGAGGAATTCCATGGCAAATTTGTGAGATTGTTTCAATACAAATTTGCAGGTTGAGCTGGTATAATTTCTGGTCATGATGATATGGCTGAGTGTTAAGGTTTATACCCTAGTAATTAGTGTGGGTTTCATTTATACCTTTACCAGCAGCTGATATAATAAATCAGATTTGGAGGAAGCTTTGATTAAGTGTTTAATATGCAACGTGAAGCATAGACGAGGAATCGTGGAAGAATAAAGGGATCATACAGCAGATCTGCATGCTCAGAAATTTGAATTCAAGTCAGCAACAACTCAGGTACCTGCCGTAACAGCATATCAGGTATCATAACAGCAGCATTCAAGCCCCTATATATAGTCGCAGCTTGCAAAGTGAGGAGGTCATGGACATAAGGTGCAAAGTGCTTGGAGTTTAAGCTACAGCAGTCTTCTGAGTAGGTCTGTGACAGGTATGCATCATTTTGGAGGGTTTAAAACCCTAGTGCAGCCACAAGACATCCATTCAGAACCATTGACAACAACCATTATCAAATCGCTGCCCTGGAGTCTTATCACTGCCCTTTTTGAGGAGGTTTGGATGAAGTAAACAAGGTTACAACAGTCCTCTTCATCTCAGAAAATAAACTGCAGCAGTCAGATTTTGTATCAGCTCTTTATAACAGGCTTCATTCAATTGCAATCTGACTTCATATGTACTTCATCTACTGAAGGTTAATTCCGGGTATGTGTGAGATTGAAATGCTGATGCAACTATCAAGTTGTATTCAAATCTTTAATTTGAATAAAGATATCTTTGCTATTCTGAACTATATCAGACTTTGGTCTTATTATTTCAGTCTTATCTTTGGTAATTGTTCAATTGGTAAAGTGTAATGATTTGGTATTATCATATGGTATTTGCATGTTAAACTAAAAACCCAATCAAACAAACACCAAACAACATTCAGAAAATCATGATGAGCACACGATTATACTAAGGGGGGTGGTGAATCAGTATAATACAAACTTTTACCAATTTAAACTTAATTAATAATAACCATGCAAGATTTTGACAATTAAGAACACAAGAACACCAAGATTTACGTGGAAACCCTTATGAGAGAAAACCACGGCACGAAATAATGCACTTATATAATAATTATTGATTACAACTTTTGTAGGCACCAACCTACAAGGGACACCAATCCCCTTGACTGAGCACCAACTCAGTGAGAGTCACCAAACTCTTCTTTAGCAAGGCACCAACCTCTATTTGATTTTTGAGCACCAACTCACTAGATTTCTCTTTAAAAATTCTACTATAACTCTCTTCCTAAATTTGCCACACCAATCTGATCACAATCTCCTTATAAATCTGCACATAATCTTCTCATAAGTCTGCAATTAATCTTCACAACTTGCTCTTCATAAGTCAGCAATTAATCTTCGTCATGAACCTGGTGTATATTGTCTACACAAATATCTTCAATATAAATCAAATTTACTCTTCATACTTCTGCTCACCCTCTTCTTTTATTATTCAGAAAATATTCATTGATTGCTTGCATTTAAACTCATCTAACTCTCTCCTTTTATATCCTTTCACTAAAGGCAAAGAACATACCTTTTCATAATAGTTATTACCTTTCACAATAGTCACACCTCTTCAAACAGGTTGCTGTCCTTTCACTTAGGAAATCGCTGCTCTTCAGAAAATTAAATCACTGCTTTTTTTAAATATAATTCTGCACTTTTGGAATATAATCGCTGCTTATAAATTGCTGCTCATTCTTATTAAATCGCATATCTATTCACTTTACTAATTGGCGCATCACTATTTATATATTCTTTCACAATTATAATGAGGTCGGCTATATGATGAGGTCGGCTCTCTCTAGAGGTCGGCCTTTATTTTATTTTATTTTATTTAGGAGTCGGCCAAGAGTTTAAGAGGTCAGCAACTTTAAATTGAATTTAAATTCCTTTGTTTTTGGGCACCAAAGGCTATGAGTCGGCCCATACAAATTAATGCCTTATTTCCTTTTTCACATTCTTCAATGTGTTTAAGTCTTTATCCTCTCCATCCATGAATCAGTCCATGCTAATTCCACATTGTTTAAATCTTTAATTTAAACAATCACATCTCTAAAACCATAATCTTCCAACATGTAAGGAAGAAACTCTTTTGCTCTTCAACAGGAAAATGTAACGGTTAACTCCTCATTGTGACGGGCCACTCTTAAGGAGCAACACATATGATCTCATTAATTACTCCGTGCCTTTGACATCAATGACAACTTATTCCAACAAATCAGTCAATCAGATTGCGTGCAAAGTGTTTGACAAAATGTCAAACCATTAAAAATCAGAAAATAAAGGGAAATTTGGTCGGGGTTCTTACATTCAACACCCTCTCCATCAACAAATCAAGGAGCACATCAAAGTCATCATGGAAGGTATAATGCTCTTTTAAGTTTGCATTGTTTTGTTTATCCTCCATTATTGCTCTAATTTTTGTTGGAAGTGTTGTCATTGATGTCAAAAGTGCATACACATGTTGTCATTGATATTAAGGAGATAGTCATGAACAAACGAGAGTATAAAAACATGTTATCATTGATGTCAAGAACGTGCGTGAACAAGAGTGGTGTCACTAACGTCAAAGACATAAGAGCGAGATTGTTGGCGAGTTGAATGTCTAAGAGCTTGTTATGGAGATTGTTGGAATTGATGTCAAAGGCACGGTGTTATAAATGAAGTCATTAATATCAAGGCAAAGAGAAACGGCCCATTATAATAAGAAGTTAACCGTTATCCGTTATACACCGTTGAAGAGATTGTGACACTGGAAGGATGTGGATGTTTAAATTAAAGATCTAAACATAATTATGAGAAAGACATCGAAGAACAAAAACACGATAAATAAATATGGGCCCACCCATATACCTTGGAGCTAAGTATGAAATTCAAATTCAAATGAATTTCCTTGAGGTGGTCAACCACCCAAAGACCATTTCAAAATAGAAAGAAACGTATCATATTTAAATTAGAAATGGAGCGGTTAGTAAAGTGAAACCAAACGATTTATGAATAGGATGACAAGGAGCAAATCTTATTCATATAAGACAAAGTGATCAATATTGCTAAGAGGACCGATTAACATAAAAAGTGGTGAGATTAAAGTTTATATGAAATGGTGCGATTTGCATGAGGAAAGAAATGAAAGTATTTGTGGAGTGATCAGCAAATAAAAAGGCAGCAATCAAGGTTTATAATAAGACAAATTTTGTCTTATTCATTTTATTTGGAAAGAGCTGCGATTAGTATAAGAAGACAATTTTTGTCTTATTCATTTTGTTTGGAAGGTTATTTTGAAGAGGCAGCGATTACTTTGAGAAGAGGTGCGATCCCTTGTAGAGTTATGCATTTTGGTAAGAGACACAATCTTTCATAAGAGACATACTCATTGTGAAGATATATAAGGTGAGAATATTTGTAATTTAAATGCAAGCATCCAATGATATATTTCTGAGTTAAAAGAGAAGGAAGAGCAGAAGAATGAAGTGTGAATCAAATTTGTATTGAAAATAATTGTGTATTAATGTGTGAAGACATATGCTAGTGAGTTGAATTGATTTCAGATTTGTGAAGGATAGTATATGTCTAGGAACCTGATTTGAAAGAGAAAGACTTATATCATACAAAATCAGAAGTAGTGATCAGATTTGAGGACGAGAGATATTGTGTGGGATGCAATCAGATTTGAGGAAGAACATTGTGTGAGTTGTAATCAGATTTGTGTGAAGGAGTATATCATATCAGCCATTGAAGGATTAATAGGTTGGAGCCTCTTGCTAGGTTGGAGCTCAATTTGTGTGGGGGTTGGAGCCTCCAATAGGTCGGTGCCTATAATTCTGTAAAGTGGAGATTGGTGTATCCTGTGAGTTGGAGATCACTATTTGTATGTAAAGTAGTTGGAGCCTACAAGAAAGACGAAGAAGATCAATATAATATATAAGCAATATTTTGCCGTGGTTTTCTCCCACAAGGGTTACCACATAAAATCGTGTGTTCTCATTATGTTCTTAATTGCTAGATCTTGCATATGTGTAGTTGATGTGATTGTTTAAGTTTGGAAAAGTAAAAGTTTGTTAAATACTGATTCAACCCCCCCCCCCCCCAGTATAACCAAGTACTCATCAATCTTGAGTAGAGTTAAATGTGAAATTAGAATCTTGCATTAGTGTTAGGTTCTTTATTCTTTCATATTTTCTTTTTTATTATTAGAAGTTTAATTTATTAATTTCAACATTTAAGTTCTTAATTACACGATAGATTATTACTATCTAATATCTATTATTACTTATTAATTTAAAAAGCAAAAGAAATGTTAAATATTAGGACTATATTATTAGAATTTTAAAATCTTGGATACAATTTTAGTTTTGAAATTTTTGTTTTTAATATGTGATAGGGAGGACTCTAGGCTTCCTGTTCTGCATCCTGTAGGTGTACAAGACTGTTTGACAACACTAGCCTTCCTACCAATTCAAAGTGCTAAAAGACATACTCTTTGCAGAGATGGAAAACTCTACTTTTCTGCTTGGTGTGGGACACATACCTTGTCCTCACTGCTTCCAAGATACTGCCTCAATGGCACATAACTTTCTGAGCCCGTTGCCCACCCTTCTCACTCTGTTCAAGGGTCTGGACTGCTTGGTGCTCACTTTCCTTCTCTCTATTTTTCCACCCCTGCAAATCTATTTTTCCTACTTGTTTATCTAGCCGGACTCCTCACTGAGCTCGCCTAGAACAAGCATGCATTGCCTCTAACCGGCGATCCGACCACCCCACAAAAGAAAAACAAACAAAGAGCATGGCTCTGTTTGATGACCTCCATATTGTACAATGGGATTTGAAGAATCATCAAAACAGAGTCATGGCTGGCAAAAGAAAACAAAACAGCAAAAACAGAAAAGACTAATCTACTTCAGAATGATAAAGTGAAAACAGAACAGAATATACAAATGATCGAACTGCTGTATTTTATTTCTATTCAAAAATTCTGATTACATCAAAATGCTTCACACCCCAAAATTTGCTTCTTCGATTCTCCTTCTGAACCCCTTACAGAAAGAATGCTACAACTTATGTATTTGCTCATGTCCGTTACAGGACGGTTCAACTTCCATACCAGTTGGTATTCCAACTGTCCAGCAATTCGGTTACGCTCTGTCCAACTACCACTTGACAGTTCGCATTCATGAGAATTTTTAGTCCCACATGCACCCGTTCAAGTCGGACACTACAGTTTATATATCTGACGGCTTAGTAAACTATTGTCGGCACTTTTGCCGCCGACGACCCCTGTCTACCCCCATCGGCACAACCCAAACTATCGGCCGACATTCAACCATGAACTCCGATAGTCCCTTGTCTCACCGATACCAAGTCTTCACCCTCCGTCGGCGTGACCACTGTGCATCGGCCTCAAATCTTTAAGCTACACCGACAGAAGTCCTCCCACCGATGTCCTAAAGCACCATCGGTGTAACAGCCCATATCGGACAAGACCTCAAAAGTCACACCGAACCTCAGACTCCCGCCGATGTCATCGGGGTGACTACTCAGCATCGGACAAACCTTCGATACTTATTCCGACGGCCCTTGTCTCACCGACGCCTACAGAACGCCTTCATCGGAATGACCACAACCATCAGTGAAACAAACCATACCTACGCCGAAGACCAATGTCTCACCGACCATTCTAACCCATCGGCTTGACATACAACATCGGCCAATTCGTAACTCCCTTCGCCGATATGTCTAGTCGTTGTCTTGCTCCTCGGTGAGACTCTCTCCATCGCTCGGACATTGGGCATGTCTTCCGATCCGCCATCTCACGCCGATGGCACTTTCGAACACAACTGTCGGTATGACTTTAACTATCGTTAAAGCTGTAAAACGTTGCGCCGATGAGCTTGCTCACTCCAATGGGTTTACTTTGCACATGTATAAACTTCTTCCCGCTCTACCCTATTTCGAAAATTCAAAACATCACAACAAAATGCAAACATATATACACATGGGCTCCAAGGCCCTGGTGCTCCTGCACCAATATGATAGATGAATTTTAATATAGTATTTAATATTTATTATTACTTTTTTACTTTCTACTTATTATATCATATTAAGACATTTTAATACCAAATATTACAAGAAAAAGATATTATAGGTTTTAGATCATTTTTAACATATGGCAATTTTTTCTTTACCGAGTAAATACCGAAAGGGGGCATTCTAAACCCCCAAATAAATACAGACAAGAGATCCTTGCCCCAAAGGAAATCATTAGGCGAATACAGTATCAAAACTATAAAATTTTGTTCAAGCTGACAAAGCAGGTATGTTAACTACTGAGATATGTTCATGGCAAGGGACAATATATTGGTGCTAACTTGCCATCCCCTTCCCTTCACTACACAATAACTAAGCATATACAAATCATGAACAAAAAGTATAATCTATAGACAACTGCTACTACATTAATGGCAAGTAAAAAGATAACACCATTTTAGTCAACTAAGAATCCAATTCAGGAAGAGATTTGGAAGTGGTTTATTGAATGTTATTTTTTATGTTGATTTTAAACCATGATTGATGATTATAGAATGTTTTACCTCTTGGTCATATTGTCTCAATTGTAAGCAGTAATCACAGATCTAAAATACATCTCATGACAGCTTATCTGAATTTATGCACTCACTTTAATACATTTTCAAACATTTGGGGAGAATAGAACACAATATCTTGAACTGTGAATCAAGAGAGAAGAACAGTATCCACCATTATTGACCCAAAACCCAAAGTTGTGAAACGTCGATGCAAAAAAGCTTTACACAGTTTTTTCCAGAAACAATTATATTCATTAGATGGACTGTGGAAATATCATGTCTTTAAAATTATATTTGTTAACTAACAACTTACAAACAAACATATAACTTGACAATCACTTCCCTTTTCAAAGTTTTTAATTAACTAAGACAATTAATGCAATTTATCTTTTTGGATGATTTGTAACAACAAATTTGCATTCCCAATCATCACATATATGAAAGTAAACATTACAACTTTAGAAACAAACATTACCTCGAAAAAATGGGATCGATATTTTGCCATAAATATCGATGGTTCTAAGAGCATATAAAGCTTATTATAGAAATCAGGATACTCTAAGCCATGCTCTGTAATTAGTATGAAAAGACTATTTAGTGCCATGACACTGATTACGCCCCCAATGTCATATGACTGTGTAAGAAAGTCACTGCAAATGTTATAATTAAAAAAAAAACTGTTAGAAATGATAAAATCTCTCTATAAATGACTTCATAAAACAAGGACAATTTGAAACACAATAATCAATTATCAGCCATTTAATTAAGGAACAATACATTTTCTAAATGCACCAATAGGCCCATTAAACCTCTTGTACCTGAGCAGAATTGGATTTGTCAAGTATGGAACCACAGTTTTATGCAAGTTTGCCAAAGCCTGCAAACATATAACATGACAATAAGTTGTTTTAAATTGTATATAATAGGTTGAAAACGTCAAAAGCATTCTACGTTTTCTAACATTCTTTCAAATCCAAAAAAAGTTCACTCACATATTCATAGAATGTAACATGTGCGCTGGAGAAGAGCTACTATACAAGTGACAGCCAAAATTTGTGGGGAAGTGCTTGTATAAATAATGCAAGGTTGGTCGTTTACATACAAAGATAAGGAACCAAGACAAATTTAACAATGACAACATTAAAATGTGAAAAGCATTCTCAGTTTTCTAACATTCTTCCAAATCCAGAGTAAAGTTCACTCACATACTCATATTACATAAGATATTTCAGTGGAGAAGAGCTACTATACAAGTGACAGCAAAAAATTGTGGGGACGAATTATCTTATTAAGCAGTAATTGTATGAATAATGCAGGGTTGGTTATTTACATAAAAATCATAGTTTAAAAACTCGGACTTGGCAATTACTTGACTGACCCAAAAAATTTAAAAACTCAAGACTTGGCAGAAACTAGGGGAAAAACTCAGCAACTTTATCAAACATTTAAAAATACATTAATTTTAAAAAATGTTCTTCAAAAAATACATATTACTGAAATTGTAGAACATATTACTAATTTCCTTCATATATAAATCAAAATTAGAGTTCAATGAATCAAAACATATCATAGACCAAAAAATGAGTGCGATCCATCAAAGACATCAGATTTCCACAATCCATAGTACTTAATTCAATTCATGCTTCTGGAGTGTGATCCGAAACGTCGATGCTAAAAATTCTTACACAGTTTCAATCCAGAAGCACAAATTGAATCAAAGTAAACATTGCAATATTGTGTGACACGGTAGTGCAACAACATGTACACCAAATCTTACATGCAGTGTACTACCCTAAAAAAAGAATAATGGATCAGTCTACCTACTGAAGCCTGACCTATGTCAATCGCAACTGTTGTTTTGGCTCATCAACTTTAATTCAGCTTGAAACAGAATGTCTATGTTCTGCTCTTGTTCTGCCACACCATCTCAAATCCCCAAGAAAGTTGAGCACCAATCTTACACTTACTTTTGACAGGTTCACCCTGGACCACTCCTTGCATGCCAAATCTGGATGGTTAATCTAACTGCCCGTCACCATGTCTTATCAGATGGTTATGGCCAAGATTCAAGCAGCAAAACTCTGAACATTGCAATGGTTATCTGATGTTCAATTTCCACCCACCACACTAATTAGGAATATGTTAATCACCTCATTTTGAAAGACTCCAATGTACCGTGCCCTCAATTATTTTCCCTACTAAAATATTTCCACATGGGACATTAATCTTAACAGCCACTCCTCTATTGTCCATTCCCCTACAATATTCTGTAGCACTGACAGAGAATATAGTTAGTTGTGCTTAGATTTAACTAGAATTCATTCTTTTTTATTACATAAGCAAAACAGCTAGTTGTGTTTAGATTTTCTTTGCATTGGATATGTTTGGCTCTTTACCTTCCACGAGATGTAACTTTGGAAGGGCAGTTTTTTCACAGGACGACCAAGACCACTAGATTGGTTACTTCCTTATTTCAGCCTGGTTCAGCCACCAGTAGCATCAAGCATCCACTCCCTCTGGAAACCATTAGCACAGATGGTGATAGATCTATGAGGCATCCCCCTCTTCTAGAGACCAATAGAGCATCTCAAAACTTGTATTCTAGCAACTGACATTAAGAGTTGATTACTGTCAATTAATAGTACATACTACAAAAGTAGACACATCACTAGCTTTCTCTCTAAATATGGAAAACTGCCAGTCATGGATGTTAGGAAAGATGCTAGCAAGATTGCCATGTTTCCTACTAGGATTATTCAATCAATCCCTCTTAGCTGAACTCTCTCTCTAAAGAAATCGTTAGGGTTTGTATTTGCCGGGTGCCCTTTTATGGTGGTCGATGAGGATAATGTCTTTTGTTTTAGTCCTGAATAGAATAAAAACTAGAGCCTTGGTTTCCATCAGCCCCTTTCTCTGTGTTATCAGCAATTTTCTTGATAGCTTCGAACCTTCACCTTTAAGGATTTTCCCATATTCCAGGTTTCTACCTACTCATTTATCTAGAGTATTTCCCATTTCGGCTTACTTCCTTATCAAGCTCTACTAGTAAAAACAACTAGGGTAAGCATATTCATACCACTCATAATATAATAAGTAAAGAAATATTTTAAAAAAGCATGATGCCCTTTAAAAGAAACAGAGATCAAATGGATAGGATTATAGTTTAAAACAACTGTTTTTGAGGGACTACAGTATAAATCCGAGTGCAATGAATGAAGGACTATATAGAGCAGTTACAAGGAGGAACATACAGAAGACTTTATATATCTTCTTCAGAATTATCATGTAGCTGGTCCCATTGAGATTGGGTAGCAAAAGGGACACCCTTTCAGATAGTGTCTCTGTCGAAGTGATGATTGGTGTGTTGAAGAGAGTTGGAGTAGGCCATACGATGTCTATTTGTGGCTCCTTGCTCGACCTTTTGCTGCAGGGTTTCAGCAAGCCTTATCTTGTTCTTTTCTTCCATTAAAATCTCTCCAGGGTCCTCCTGTCTGTTTAACAAGTGTTGATAATTGTTTTTTAACAAATTGAGACACCATTTGTTGTCTCATGCAGTTCTACAGAACGATCTGATTTCCTATTTACGACTAGATATGGTTGATCAGCAGGGAAATGCATTGCTGGAGGAAACCAATGTCTGCACCTTATTCTTCCACATTTTGGACCAGACCAGCAAGAGCATCATTACTATTAACCAATGATATTATTAAAGAGGAATTAAGAGGTATTTCTTTGGAAATTTGTTCGGTTCTGTTCAAACTGCTAGTAGGACTAGGCAGGGATGTCAGAAGGGGTACGCTTGAATGGCATAGTATTCTCATAGGCAGAGGTTGTGATGGGTTGCACAGAAACAAGCCCAGAAGTGCTTCACAGCGCAGAATTTTAAGTGCGACCCTTCCTAAACAAATCAGCATGATTATAAACTTTTCTCACATTTGAATTCAAAACATTCCCTATAGCAGCATTGGGGAAGAGAGTGAGAGGCCCAGACCTTTTCGGAGCACAGAGGAAGTTGGTGGATAACTCAGAGTCAACAAGCTCTTTTCCTTTGGAAGTGTGCACGGGGGCTGCAATCTCATCATCCTTCTCCACAGCAATAGGCTCCTACTTGTTGCTCTGCATCTTGCTATTGTTCTTTTTGCTAGTGTCCTATTGCACTCTCTTGTAGCTCCTGAAAGGTTCATGAGTATGAAGGCATTGACATGTACAAATGTCCAGCTCTCGTTTGATAAATTTGAAAAGTATAGGGAGGCTCCTCCTAGGTTGCATTTTACAGAAATCTGTATCCCAATTTCCAAGTAATCTTGCTGGAATATCCTGCAAATTTGACTGCATTTATAACAAATATGGTTGGATTTTCTATGATCTAAGATTCTAAGCAGTGCAAAATGAAGTCTACCATGGTGATGTCACTCTCCTCAGGAAAAGGGCTGAACTAACTAGGGTTTCTTTGATCCTCCAAGACTATTTGTGCTACCAGGATGAAAATTTTAAAAAATCATCATTTCCCCCAACTGCTTCTTGTTTACTCCTAAAGAGCCAATTTAACCTCTCTTGATAATTCATTTCATCCAAAAAATGCATGCTGGTATATATGAAAGCATTGTACCAATTTTGAGGTATGAGAATGATCTACTGAGTGTAAAGGGAGGTGCTGATATGAATGTATTTAATATCCTCCTGGATTGTCCGTATATTTCTGGGGTGGAAGCACTTCCTTTTGCAAACTGTGATTGTGAATACACACTAAAAAAAGAGGAAGTGGTGTTTGGCAGTAAAAGTCATGTTGCTTGATATTTCTATTAGCATTTGTGAAATGAGTCTTGGAAATGGAGCATGAGAAATTGGGAACACCCATGAGGGTTGAAGGACATGTTATGGCAAATAGGAACACAACTACGGGAGAGTGATGCCAGTTAAAAAAACAATTAAAATAAGTCGACCAAGTGTAAAAGAAAAAGGGCTGCATGAACAGGGCTCTAGGGGTATAAAGATAAACTCAAAGGGGCTAAACATTCACAGAGGCGAGGATCACAAGAAATTGAATCAGGTTATTAGGGAAGAATAAGCCAAGTCTAAGTTTTAAAACAATATTATTAATTTATTTAGGATGAAGTTATTAATCATTTTTTAAATTTTTTTTAAAATATAAATTTATTAATTTTCATTGATAAGAGTTATGAGTTGTGGATGCTCCAAGCATCATGGAATCCTTCGCTAATATGTGTCATGTCCCCTCCACGTTAGCAGATTGATATTATTATTATTAATAAAAAAAACACTATATTAATAAAATAATAAGTTAAGTATATTAATTAAATAATAATATTAATAAAGGTTTAAAAATTTGAATTTTGGGCACCTTTGGAACAGGTATATAAGGAAGAATCTTTCTTTGTGGAGGGCATGCGATTTGAATTGGAATAAACTACTGAGTTTGTAAGATACCCAACTAATTCTACCAAAATTTTTCCTTACTTAGACACTTTTACTTGCTATCAACTCATCAACTACTTCAACAACACAAAGATATACATCAAAGATAACTACTTGAATGGGAGTTGGGTACTTGTTTATTTACTTGATTCAATCAACTTGCAATGTCTTATTACATGGATAAAGCTCTCAATAGCATGAAGTTGCAACCTTATCAAAATGGAATTACAAAAGGAAGTCCTTGAAGCCTTGATGTTTACAATGTCTTCTTTACTTGATCAACTCAATTGAACTCAATGATGTCAACTGAATGTCGACACCTCACAGTATCACAAGGGAGCATCACCTTGCTTGTTGAGGGAGCATCACCCCAACACTTGAAACTCGCAGGCCTCAAGATTACAAGCTCAACAGCTTTGCAGAGAGAATTTTGTCAAATGAACAGATACCAAATGAATGAGAGAGCTCCTCCTTTTATAGGCCTTCCAAAGGCAATGAAGGCACGTTTTTCAATGCATAAAGAGGAACCAAGGCACGTTTCCCAAGAAGCATATTCATGGAGAATATTCCATCTGACAACTCACTCTGAGGTGGCAACCTTACCCACTGAACCGGTATGGATCCCAATATCATTTTGTTGACCAATGAGAGCTCAGGTACTTCTAGGCGCCCAATTGAGGTAGTTTGATAATGAACTTGCGCCTTACCACTGCTAGGCGCCAATTGAGATGGTGACTGCTAGAAGTTGCGCCTTGCTAGAGAAAGGCTTTTCAATGATGTCCACTCACTTCCCAAGGTGCCTTTAACAAACAACTATGAATTCAAAGTCCCAAAGTGAGCAAATTTCTCAAGGTGTATCTTGAGTTGGTTTGAAGTGAAAATTGCGCCTTCTCTTCTCCAACTTGATCATTTCCCACACTTGAAGTTCTTTATTGCCACAAGCCACTTGAATGAAAGAAATGTTAGTAGGCGCTGGAAATGGCAGAGTGTGACTGAATGTGCGCCTAGTCTGGAAACTCCTTCTAGGCGCCAAAAATTGATGTGTTTTGCCCAAAGATGCGCCTAGGCATCATAACACTTCTTTGATTTTATCTTTCTCCTTTGCATTCTTACAGTAATGTTCATTACATCAATCTACAAGGTAGGCGCTCATTTGGTCAATTTGACATTGAATTTGTAACTTAGCCAATACTTGTAATCAAGTCTTTTGATGCTCTTTAAACCTAGCGCCCACATCTGGAGTATTAACATCCTGTTTGAGTCTTCAACTTCTCCTGAGCGCACTTATTGATAGAGAAATATCTAGATTAGCGCCTTAGGAAGAAAATGGTTTTGCCAAGCTCAAATCTTCAACACAAGTCACAACTAAATCAAACTGACTATCTTCTACCAAGCGCCTTTCACTATCAAAAGTTGTTTCCCTTCTTAGGCGCACTTTTGGATGAGTTCAAGATGCCAGAAGAAGAGTAAAATGGCGCCTTCACTTGAATGGTTCATCTTGCATGGATTTGGCGCCTAGTCTTGAGTTGCCACTTTCCCTGAAAAGCGCTCATAGTTGAGGTCTTTGGAATGACATCAAACCCTTTCTTTTACCAAGCGCCTTAGCTTACTGAGAAGTGAGGACATCATTCACCCACTGGAGTCTTGTTTTGGCGCCTACTCAAGCTGTAGGAAGGATGACTTTGAAGCAACTTATCACATCTCCTTAAGGCGCTCAACTAGACTCTAGGCGCCAAAATGACATGGCAAACTGCATGGGTTTCAAGACCAAGGGCCAAGAGATGATATTGCGCCTTGCTAAGTTTAGGCGCAGAACTGGTGTCCTTCTGACTGGGCGCCAACTTTGGAGGATTCACAGTGGTTCTAGCGCCTTCATCCCTTTCAAAGATCCTCGAGAGCAACTTGACTTTAAATGATCATCATTTCATCTCCTGATGGAGCGCCCTGCATCTAGATTGGATTTGAGGACCTATTCCCACCTTAGGCGCACATTTGAGGAAGTTTCAATTGATATCTGCGCCTAACACCTTTGTGAAGATGTTCCACATTTAGTCAAACTCTCAAACTCTTGTAGTCATTTCTTATTGACGCTCCTTTAAACTAGCGCCTTCTTTAGAGTATCTATATGATGTTTCTATGCTAGGCGCTCATTCAGGAGGTTCGTTTTGAAATGGGCGCCTAGACAACTTCTAGCTTGTTTGGCCTCCAGACTTAACCAAATTTTAGTTTCTGACTTAGATCCTGCAAAATATTAAAACAGAGTTAGTCAAAAAAAACCAATTCATTCCCTCATCAATTAGAATTAGCCTCCGGGAATGAGGAATAGGCTAATCCATTATACACTTGATGATCAAGCCGGAAACGGGGACATGACAGAGTTTGAGTTTTCAAGCTTGCTGTACATTCTGAGACGAAAACCTCAGAGTGCTAGAAAGGTGGGACGAAACCCCTGCCTTGTCTATTGAGTGGATTTCACCTCAGAAATTCACATTGAGCTTAACTTGCTTAACATTACCCTTTTCAGGTCAGCGAGTCATTGGAGGATTGAGTCATCTGAGCAGCAAATTAGGGTTTGTCACACCATTGTATGCACTGGGTCTGAGGTTTATTGCTATCCATACACTAACTATACTGGAGTGAGCTTAAGCAGCGAATAATCATCTGTACAGTCAAGGCGGCATCCTATTTACAGGTGAAGAAGGAAGGCGAAGCTAGTTTTCTAGACGCACCATTATTAGTGTGCCAGTTTCAAGTTCATAGAGGAGCGATCGGGTACCCATATCTTTCACGCATTCTACATTAGCAGTTCCGCGACCACATTGTAGGCGATAGTCCTGATGGGACATCTGGAGCAGATCAATAACCGTTATTTCTGTCTCTGACACCAAATCGCACCTCATTAGCTGATACTGCATCTCCGCAATTTCTACTTGGACAGATACATTGGGAGCAGAATTCAACGCACAGGAATACTGGAGCAGAATCAAGAGTGGCCAATAGGAAACTTGTGATCAGGCTTGTCATACGGATCATCCCCTCAAGCTATCCGAGCACAGGAAGCCCACAAATCTGACGAGTTTGGGCCTCTTATACAGAAGCTGAATTAGATGTCTGCCCAGCTACAGTGGTTGGTTTCTAGATTGAGTTGTAATGTTCAGAACTGTGTTATGATTAAATCTTTCTATGTATTTAGTATTGTTCAGAAAACTGCTGGAACTGGTGAATGAAACATTTTGTGTATCAGTCCTATTGTTGAAGAAATATCATCTGTTATTTCTGCTAGTCTCTGTGATAAGTTTTTGTTTTATTGAGTTGTTTGAATTCAAATAGAAGCAAGGAAATCAAATTGTTTATGCATTGATTATCAAAATTTCTGTAATGGGGATATTTCAATATGTACTAGATTTTCCTTGATTGATTCAAAATGGATCAATTGTGTTGGTTTGGAGTACTTACAACCTCATAAGTCAATTCTTAAACCCTTCCTAATTCTTAAACCGTTCCTAATGCAAGATACGTGTTTGGTCATATACAATCAGAAAAGCAGAAGCAGCAGCCAAGAACAAGGAGTTGGCATTTCTTTCAAACTCTGGAGCTCTGGGGACATCAAACTTAATTGTGATTCTCTTGTTACTAAAAAACAAGCTATAACAATCCCTTTGGAATTTGTAGAAGGGGGTTCTGTTAATATTTATAGGACTGTAACTAGGCATTTCAGAGAAGTCGAAGAGTTATGTATGACTGTCAGTGCAATTAGAAGGTCTGAGAGTAGTAGTTTTGCTGTTATAGGCGTTTGGATGTCAATTCTTGCTGTAAGATGTCCATGACGGCCTTGTAATCAACTATTGGAGATAGAGACCTGAGAAGATTTGATCCCACTCTTCTGAAGTTTTCACCCAAATTGGGTTTCTCCAAGTCAATCATTGAGTTATGTCTCATTTTCTTGCCATGTTTACTCTCTTTTACTACTAATTATCTAATTATGTTTTGTTCAAGAAAACTTCATTTTGCGACTGTCATGAGCAAGTTTTAGTATTTACTTCTATAACAGCAAGTAAATCAGTCCTTCATTGATTGGAGCACTTTATATTCATGTTGATAAAGCAAGGAGTGGAATATCCTCCCTGTTTAAGGATCATCAACAGAAAAAGCCAAGTGTTGCATGTTACAGGTTTAATGCTGGCATCGAGGTTGATCATACTTTTTGCAAGGTCATCTGCAACTTGATTTAAATGCCTATCCTTTATTAATGATGATATAATATGTGAATTGAAATGGATATAGGTATAAAATTTATCGTTAATAACACTTCCTTAAGACCTTCACGACAACTTTTCAATCATTTTCTGATCTCGGCATACCCACTTCCTACCATTGCATTTCAGAAGTTTTCAACTACCATCTTTCAATTCTTGGTATAACATTGCTTCTTTCTGCAACAATTCATTTTTCCTCTGTAACAAAACAACAAAAAGAGAAGTGGATGACATGACTTGTATCACAACAAAATAAATTCATCAAGGCCATACTTTTGAGAATTGAGGTTATTAACTTTCCCAATATTAATGAGACCAGGGATACAAGTGTGGAAGAGTAAGCTTACAAGTACAACTCATATTTCTTGAGCATATTTCAGGGTCACTTTCAAATGCACAAAGTTACCTGTGATCATTAAAAATTAATAAACATCACCACTTCATTACCTTCTTGTACACATCAACAGGGAGTGGAAGCATAAGAAATGACATCCATGCTTTACTCATTTTTGACCTCATCCTTTTGGCAGATATTCTACCAGAAGATGCCTGTCCACCATACCCACATAATTAAGAAAATGTATCAGAAATGCAAACAAAGCAAGTGATCAGGAAACAAAATTCATATCACAAGGCACTAGAGCAAATATGAATCACCCTTGTAGAAATAGATATTTAATCCCATATGAACATGTTCCTTAATTTAAACACTTAAATACACACTGTTAATGCATTGATAACTACATTTCTTTGGTATTGGCTTCAACTAGAAATAGAAATTTGTAATTACAAGAGTTCAAAGTTCAACAATATCATATGTCGGAGTAAGTTTGAAATTTTTAAAAACAAACTGCAAGTTACCCCTAATGAATTGAGTATTAAGGGTTAACCCAACTCAGACTTTCACAAGGCATCTGCATCTCTTCCAGATACTATAATAGACTTGTCTCTCAATCTGAACAAAAAGAATAAGACATCTGACTTGAATTCAAGTGACTCAGCCAACAAACATCAGGCAACCTTGGTTCATATCAAGTGTTGACCCACTAAGTCTCCTGAAAATATAAAATATCCAATTACAGTAGCTACGATGGAAGCCACCCATTCTCAGCCTTATTTTAAGATCAGTCCCAGGGAATGATCCTCGATTGTAGGTCACCCTCTATTATACAGTGACTCTTATTGATTTTGTTTTAATATGCTTCTTTTGTCTACAATAATCTTGGTGGGTTAATCCTGATTTAGGAATTCTTTTTCATCAAGTGTTAAACTCCTTGAATCACCATCTGTCAACTTTGTCTGTCTGAATATGTACTCATTCCATATTTAATATGTTACATTTTACCTATCAGGGAAAGCAATAGGCATTGACGAGGGTTGATAAACAAATGTGATGGTAACTCATTAAATCACAAGGTCAGAGAACAAATTAAACTTATAAAATATAATGTAATAACAAGGTAAATACTAAAATGTAATAGAATTTTAAGTTGATGATGTAATCTGGGGCATAAGCAAAGTCATAATATAACGAGTCATTACATAGAAGTGTGATACATTACATAGAATTGTGATACCAAGTAATGCTCTGGAAGCACCCATAAACGTACAAGTACTACTCTGGAACTCATACTGATACTGCAAAGTATGTCCCCTGGGTGCATTCCATTCTTATATTATTGATTAAAATTTATTCTCTGTCCTGCATCACTATACCGAGGACATGACCATGCAGGACCTGGGCTGTACTTAATTAACTGACCACAACCATATAAAAAATACACAAAAATACAAAGCTTTGCCAAAACAATTGAACAGATAATTGACTAAAATGCTGCTATCCCCATTGCATCTGGTTCTAAAGAATTAATGACTTATTTGGATGTTCTCAATGAAGAGAAATATGATGATTTGTTCGTAGTGTTCTTGAGTTTGATTTTCCTATTTGAACAAATAATTATTTTTTTAAAATAAAAGTGAAAATACATTAAAAAAATGAAAAAAAAAAGTTACAAAATGAGATCAACCCCCAAAATGAAATGGGCATGAGTGTAATAAATCTAGCATTTTTGAGACAACTTTTAAGTTTTGTCAGATTTTTCTGCTCCACTCATTACAACAACAAAAAAAGCAACTTCACCAGAAATAACATACATAGAAAGTATGAGATAAGTCTACTAATAAGACAGAAATGTATGTTAAGCTGCTTGACATTTCTCTCTTCCTTCTCAAAACTATAGAATGAGTAATAGACTGTGCTCTGATACTAGAGCTGAACAAAATGAGAAAGGTCGTGAAAATACATCATTAGATGGAGGATGTCATAGTCTGCCCATTCTTGCTGTTCCATCTGATCAGGTTGAAGGCCAGTCCCCTGCCTTATTAGGGAGGGCAGGGCACTTGAGACATTGTATAGCCTATCTCTTGTATCAGCTTCCATATACCTGCCTTTAGTAAGGTCTCTATAGACTCATAAAGGACATCTTCAATAACTGTGATACTATACTGCTAATAGTGTTTGCAGGCAACCAGAAGTTCATTGCTTGCCATTAAATGAAAAAATGCAACTGTGGAGAACAGGGGCATTGAGTCCATTCTCTAGGATTTCCTTGGTCATGCCCTAAATGGTGTCCCTGGGGCTTTTGATGGCGTTGCATTAAGGATATTTTTGGCATTACTTACAGATTTTATTTGAGGATGGGAATGAGAAGCGCCCCAAATGGATGAGGGCTAATATTGGTTCTGATGATGCTGAGAGGGAAGACCTAGGACCTATTGGATAGAGGCTCCTTCATGAGCAAATTAATGAATCCAAAATTTACAGCATCTTGTGAGAATTGTAGTACCAAAGTGAAAAAAGTACTATAGTTTGAAAGATGTGAAGCATAATGACAGTTCAGCATGGGGGGTTTAAAAAAACCAAATGATGTAGAGCACAATTTAGCAAAAGTGTTAAGCCATTGATATTCAGGTCTTGGGGCAAATGAAGGAAAGCCAGATCAAAAAATATGAAAGTGAAAGAAGCATTGTAGTTTGTGAGCTGAGAAGCATAACTGCAGTTTGGCAGAGGGGTTATCAAAAAAAAACCATATGGCATAGAGGACAATTTATAACAAGAGTGTTGACCCCCTGATGCTCCGGTCTTTGGGCAAAGGGACGGCAAAGGGTTTTAGATTGAATGCTAGCTTTGAATAAAGAGCACCCACTTTGAATAAGTGAATACCATGTAATGATACTAGGATTCTTGTTGCAGATCAGGCACAATTAGTTTATTTTCATCATTTATGCACACAGGTCCTTGCCACTCATTACCTTTGAATCACAGATATCCACCAAGAAGTTGAATATAGAATTGAGAAACATGATCAAGGAAGAAGAGTCGATGTGTCAAGATGACTAAGCAAGATTCATCAAGTTGGAAGATGTGATAGGCACATCTCAATCTGTTGGGAAGAGTGACCAATTGTAGAAGACTATGGAAGGTTTCATGGAAAATATTGGAGATTTTATGGAGCATTCCTATGTAAGGCCCAAAAATGTAATGCATGAAAAAGATTGACAAATGAAAATGGACGGGACTTAGACAAGAAGCAAGATATTCAACGAAAAGCTTCTATTCATTCATTTAGAATGTACATATTTAACAATGAGAAAATGACTATTCAGTTCATCTTCAAGATGACTGTTCAGCTTCTAGTGCAGGTAGGAAATATAAAATACAAAATATTATCCTACTACACCTAGGATTATGTACATTATTGTTACACCCCCCCCCCCCCCCTTAATCCGTAGGGGTAGTGGTAAAACCACTGTTTGTGTTACACATTAGGCAACTTGTTTATGGCACCTCTTTTCTTAATACAAAGCTCCAGTGTTCTGCAAAAGGTTTTGCATGAGGGATTCCCTTCTACAGTTTTTGAAGAACCAGGATATGGACTTGGTGTTTAGACCTAAGTTTGTTTTCTCAAGTCTAGTCAAATTTCCACAATGCTATATCCCGCTTTGAGAGAATACCGCACCTATTTGCTGTGAAATTTTTCATCACCACTTTTTGTGCTAATTGAAAACTCAGCATTACTTTTGAGTGATGAAATTTGTAAAAGAAGGGTTGTCTTTGTCACTTATGTGAGTGAAAACTGGAGAACCCAGGCTGACCATGCCCATGAGTAGTCCAAAAGTGTGCCAACTACACCATGTGACCTGAAAACTAGATAACCCAGGATAATGGAGCCCATGAGTAACCCAAAAGTGTCAAGCTGAAAATGTGAACCACTTGTCGTCCACAATGTCAACACATAAAAACTACTCTTGTGGCAGGAGAAATTGAGTCGAAAATGAAGGCATATGATGATCTCGCTTCATGGCATATACATCAAATACCAAAATCTGAAAATATGAGCAATCTCCAAGTACCATGCTCAAAGAGCTTGAATTCTGAATCGTAATGTTTCTCCAAGTACCATGCTCCAAGAACTCGAAATCTAGATCCTAATGTTCCCCCTTGTAAGATTAGAGTGGAGAGCTATTGCAAAAGCCCCCCTAGAAAGAGAACAACATATATGAACCTATGTATAGAAATGCATAACTCAATGACACCCTCTTGGGTTTCATCACAAGTCTCCATTAAGCCGCCCTTTCGGGTTTTCAACTTAATGGGAAGAGTTTGCAAGTCGCCCTTTCAAGTTTTCAACTTATAACTCAAGTGCAAAAGTATGATCAACAAGAGGCAATACCCATGGGCTCAAATAATCTATACTGAGCTCCATATCTGGCAGTCTCAATGTGCTCATTATCAAAATCCTAATGGAAAATCACACGTACAAGAAGTCGTTGCTTTTGTCAACACCATAAAGACTGAGTGCATAACTATCTTCTGTGGAAATTGAGTGCAACACTACAATTTTCTTAGTAGGTTGTCACTCAATAGTACAAGAATCAGTATGTAAAATACCCTACTATTTCCAACTAAATTTTTTTCCTCAATATCTCTTATGAAACATGCATCAAATGATTAAGATAAACACATGTTCATATCAATAGATCATGAAATCAAGCATACCTGGAAACATTGCTTGAATTCTTTATTTCAATAAAGGCTGATTACAAAATGGTTATTGGTTGTTCCTTATGACAGTCAGGTACTGATTTATATTAGACTTCAGTATAGGCAAAAAATGAGTAACAAAAGTACATCAAAACTCTAACCAATCAACACCACTCCTATGAGGAATGATCAACATGACAAAATAGCTCTGTTATGACCTTGCATGGGTTCAAATAGATGTTTGATATCACTGTATATGCTGCTGATATGTCTGCTGTAGGTAATCAGGATGCCCAGAAATGTGAATGAAGCAACAATCATGCCAAAACCCTCCTCCAATGTCAAGCGATGGGCTCTATGTGTTGAGCAACTATATCATAAGCATCAACAAATGCTCCAAACCAATAAATATCTTCAGATGATGATGATTTCTGATTTGTATCAGACCTGCAACTCTGATATGCATGCCCAGATTTCACTAAATGATCAAATCGTACCAAAGAATGCCCTCATAGGCTAGCAATGGGTTCCCAAGTACCACGGTTTGCTTCAGTGATGCTCCAAATGCAATAAACTCTTCAATATCTTCAATGCAATGCTGTCTAAGAACCCTGAAATGAATTCCCAGTTCGCTGTTATAAATCAGATCTTCATATTATAGCAAAATTCACACAAAATAGCTCTCTTAGGAAGATCTACTACCTCGGTAGTCTTCAATTATGATCAAGAGCTTCAAATGCAATGCCAATATCCTACAAACTCCTCAAAGTAAACATGCAATTCCATAGCATGATGAATTCTTCATGAAATCACCTCATAACAAGATATGGGATCATCTCCATATCACATCGAGGGATCGTCTCCTTGACAAAAACACTAAAAATTGCAATTTCCAGCCAAAACACAAACAATATGAAAACTTACCAAGGGATCAAAAGTTGCAAATTGATGATGAAAGGCTCTATTTATCCTCCCCTTGGTTGGTCGGCCCAATTAGCTCCAATTTTGCAAGTGTTTTGAAGTCCACCAATGAAATGCCTTTCTCTTGAACAATTTTAAATGCATTGGATCATTGAAAAACAACATTTAAAATCATCGTTGATTTATTAAATGAAATCACCTCTAATTCCCACGCCTTGAGCAATATCAAATTCCTTTGCAATTTTAAATGATATCTCCATGAGCGGCGGCCATGATGAAATGATATTTTATCATTTAAAAATCATTTTCCTTGACTTGGGCGGTGATCCACATCAGCAAATAAATATTATTTAATAAAATTACTTCTTCTCCTTGAGTGACGTCACCTTGGGCATTGGAATCCTTATTTTATTCTTTTTTATCCATCCTCTATATAGCCGTTGGCTCATAATCCAAACAAAGCATGACAATATTTTATTGATATTTTGACAACTACCTCTAGGCGTTGGGCGCATGATCCTAGGATGAGCAATATTTTATTATTTTTGCAAGTCTCCTTCCAAGACGCCTAGCACAAGATCCAATGGACAATTTGAAATCATTTTCCCTTTTGAGCGTTGGCACCAAACTCTATGCAATTTGCCTTCTCCTCATGCGTTGGCAAAAAGACCAATATATTAAACCCCATATGAGCTTTGGACCTATAGAGATAATAGATATTTGAAAATGCAAGTGAAGATTGACATTTTCCTTTGGCGTCCACTTGGCATCAATTTGTCCAACCAATAAAATGATGAAAATACAATTTAAATATTGCATTTTCCATTAAACCACAACCACCATATTTTAGCTAAATGAATAATATCTCCAAAAATGCTAAGCCAAAACAAAAATCATTCCCTCACCATGTGTATTAGCCTACGGGAATGGTGAATAGGCTAATCAACAACTCCATGTGTGATCACTCCGGAAATGGGGACATGACACAATATCTATATCTGCAATGCTTACCTCAACATCAATTGGATCGACATCAACTTCAACATTAGGATTGGACAAACTCAATAGGCTTTCGTACCATTGCTCAACAATATCCGTGATCTTCAATTTATTATCAACAAAATCAACAGCAGCATCCACATCAAGAGGAGATGAGCCATCATCTGAAATGGTGGATTGGACTCTCCTATAGGATTTTGACAAAAAGGCGAGTCTCCATTTGCCACCTGGATTTGTCTATCCATTCAAATGCATACGCCTCATTGATTTTGTAAGTGGATATCTAACATAAGATTGTTTTTCAAAATGTGTATTGATCACATGATAGAAAAGGATGGAGATCAAAACAATTACCAGAGGTATGTCCTCGACATCCACAATGACAACAAGTTTGGACTTGATGGGTTTTAATGCAAGTTGATTTTGATTGGCTTTGGCAACTTGTCAATTTCACAAGGCTGACCAACAAGTGAAGACTCAACTTGACTATTGTTTTGAATACCTCCAAACACAAATTTGATAGGTTTGGAATATTCTGGCACATGAAAATTCACAAAACCTGTATACCCTTGACCAAGACGATGTTTGTTGGGTCATATTGTGTAGCAAATGCAAATTCAACAATGGGAGGACTAACAAGTATTGTATCCTTGATGGCTTTTGACAACAAACTTTTTGATTTAGACACAATATTGTTATGTGGCACATGAGGGGGCTCAACATTGCTTGAAGAAGGAAGATGAACACTTTTTTGTGACACAAGAGGGGGCTTAACATTCTTCTTCAAGAATTTTTTATCTTTAGCAACCTTTTGAGTTGAACTTCCTAAAGAAGGAGCATCTTTCTTCTCTGCTGAGGCATCAGATGTCTGATCTTGTAGTTGATTTTGCAACCTATTAATTCCTTCCCGCAACATCTTGTATTGGTTGCAAAACTGCATGAACAGGGGCTTGTATTGACACCAACATTCTGATATTATCTTTGCTTCTTGTTTGTTGTTGACCTTAATTTGCAAAGATAACATGCTATTGGTGTATAATGTGGACATGATTACAAAGATTATACACTCCCGAGTCAAGTACCACCAATAATGCTCAAAGACAATATTTTTATATACCGTCAAACCAATATACAAAACCTCTTGATATGCTCGCCCTTCTGTTATACCTATCAGTACGTGGAAGAAGCCCGTCGTTTCTTTATACCTATCGGTATGTGAAAGAAACATTAAAGCACGAGAGAGCAGAGTGGTACATGGCACATAGGCAGTACATGAAAAGGATTCGTTCTATCAATGATGCCCTTTCAGGATTTAAGTCTTATGATAGCAACGAATGGGTAATGAAGGGAAATGAAAATGAAAATATCCTCATTACTCCCTGACGATTTATAGAGACGATGCCATAGACACCGTTGTAGCAGCTATATTACGCGGTGGGTATAATAGTTCAATCGTGACAGCTTGACCCATAAACGTGAAGTAGAGGTATCGTGAATGCCGAACGTTGCGATTGTTGGTTTGCAAATTTTTCTTTTGTTTTGATAATTGGATATGTGGTTTTAAAAAATTGACATATTACTTAAAATATCCCCCTCTAAAATAAAATTTTCACCCATATAACTATTTCAGAGCACCCCCAACTATTTCAACTTTACTATGAAAATCACCCTCATGACTATATAAAAATGACTTCAAAAATAAAAACCATTGAACTTATTTTATGCCATCGAGAATGTGAAGAGCCATGGCAAGGAAGAGTCCAATCTTGTGGTAGAGGTCGCAACAACGTTGTAGACAATCTTTCGTCAACTCTTTGAACCACAACTTGATCAGGCAAGCTATTCCTCAAGAGTTGAAGCTCTTGATCAGTTGATGTATTTGGCAATAGCAAGCCATTTTTATACCCAACACATAGTCGTCCAATTATTCTAGTTCCAATTATTGATGCCTTTACAAGAGGAATGATATCAACTAGCATAGACTCTAAAAGTTCTCTAATCCACCAATAGCTGCTAGACAGTATGCATTTGTAAGCTTTAAAAAGACACTGACTTTAGAAGAATTTTCAAATTGAGTCCCTTTGCAAGATGTGGGACAGGCACATCCTATGCACTACTCAATGAGTCTCCCAAAGTGGCATTTTAAAGAAAAACATTTAGAAAAAAAAAATCACTTAGTAAACATAAAAAAATGCAAGTCCGATGCCTAGACTTGGTGAGTTTGCTAGGTTGGTTCTTCAAAAAGAAACATTCAATTCTCACTCAAGGAACTCAAGACGGTTGAAATTCCAATGAAGTGAGCTCCCACTATAGGAATTTCAGTTGATCATTATTGCGAAAACCATTCCCTGGAAGGTCTTCAAGCTAATGTTCAACAATTGAACACATACAAGGCGAAGTTGGTTGTCTTCCAAAGAAGTGATCGCAAGTTCAAGGCTAGCCACTATGACCCAAGTACAAGTTACGTACTTGTCAATCCATCAAGAAAAAACATCTGTTGAACTACTAAAGGTCATTGATGAAATGAAATCCTTCAAAGCATATTCCAAGCTTTGTGTGGAAAGGATGAACAAACAAATGGCTCAAACTCGTTTGAAGAGGGATGTAAATGAACAACGAAAAATGGAAAATAACTGCTTTGATACCAATGTAAGGCCCAGAAATGTAAATGCAAGAAAAAGATTGCCAAATGAAAATAGATGAGACTTAGACAAGAAGCAAGATATTCAATGAAAAGCTTCTAGTCATTCATTCAAAATGTACATATTTAACAATGTGAAAATGATTGTTCAATTCATCTTGAGGATGACTGTTCAGCTTCTAGTGGAGCTAGGAAATATAAAATGCAAAATATCATCCTACTACACCTAGGATTATATACATTAATGTTACATCCAAAGCAAATGAGGATCAAGTTGGAAAATGTGATCAGCATATCTCAATCTATTGGAAAGCTCGATTAGTTAAAGAAGATTATGGAAGCTCATTGCAAAAGCTAGAGATTGCCATGGAGGGTTCCAAAGCAAATGGGAAGCTATGAAAAGAACAATCAAAAACCAATGAGATGGAGCAGCCCCATACCAACATGGATCCTCAAATTCAATCTACATTAGAAGGGGATGACAATATTGAGATTTTGCCATATGAAGGTAAAGTAAATGCTAAGAAAGACCATTAGTTGGATCCGCTTGAGGTATATTTCAGCTTACATGATATCATTTAAAAACAACAAACCTCATTTCCTAGATTTGAATTGGCACGTCATGCACTCACTTGGCTTGAAAGTTATGCTTATTCCCTAGTTTTAAAGAAACTTCCTTCAAGAAATAAATGGGATGAATTTCAAAAGTTGATTAAAAAAAAAATTTGCAGGGTTACCCGAGGACGTGTCCCTGGCATTTTCTACCACATCCTTGTACTGGAAATGTTTCGAGGACGCAGGGACACCTTAGGGATGTCCCCAAGCCATCCCCGAAAAAAAAAATTGCCCCTACTCCTCCCGAAAATGCCCTGAAAACGCAAGGATGTTTAGAGGACGGTCAGACATCCCCAAGATGATTGGAGACATCAATGACGTCCCCTAACCGTCTCAAGGAGGGCCAAAAGTCCCTGCAACAAAACACTTAAATTTTTTTTTTAAAGCCCCAAATCAATCAACGATTATTTTAAATTTTTTTTGTGGGCCCCCACACCACACATAGCCCTAAATGAGTAAAAGAAATCTCCCTCTTCCATTCTAATTCAATGAGAAAAATCAAAACTACATATAGTTAATCAAGAGGAATCGGCTCACCACTTGACAATTGGAGAAGTCGGTGATTGTGCATAGTACCTTGCGACTTCAAAATCAACACAGTCTTGAGTATCATTAGACTCCAACCACATGTTGGGATGTTGATCTCGAAGATGCCACATAGGTTGATAAGGAGAAGGCACAAGAGGGATTGGTTGTGTCATGTCCTGATAATACATTGTTTAAATTAAAGATTTAAACATCATGATAGACGAAGAAGTCGTCTTGATGATAATCATATAATATTTAAAATTAATAATTATAAATATAAATAGTAATAATTGAATATTATTATAAATATATATATAAATATAATACTATTATATAAAAATATGAATATACTTATCCATATAAAAATAAATGTTAATATTAATATTGTTATATAATAATATGAATTATTAAGCATTATTAATAAATACTAAATGCTATAAGTAAAGACAAGAATCGTAGAAGACAATCAACATCCCCTTTTGAAGACTAAGGGACGACAAATACTTGCAAGAGGAAAGCGGATAAAGAGATACCACGCTGCTATTGGGTGAGACAAAATATGGAATAAGACTCCTATTCCAACGATCAACAACAAATCAACGAATAATATAAGAGGCGATTAATATATGTTACACATAATACACTATTTAAGATGGAGGCACGATCATTGATATCCGACAAGAGTCAGCAATTATCCTTCGTCCAGATTTATTCCGAACAGTGCTAAGGAAAGAAGTGTTCAATACCAAACCGATGGGGAAAGACTCGTCTCATAAGACATTCGATGAGGAATGGTAAAGAAGCCCGATTGGAAGAGAATATCAACGCTTAGACAAGATAATTAAAACATCAACGATTAGTAGAAACAAAGGGTGGCGTCTAAATGAAAGGTTGTGGCCCCTCCTAAGGATCGAAGGTATTTAGAGAGGTTCGGGTGGACTTCCTTTGGGGGGACAGCAAATCATTCCATCGTCACCACAACACTCAGCAATTCATCGAATGTCTCACATCTTCCATCGATCATACAAGCATTTAATCCAGCAAGAACAATTCATCATACACAGCAGCATCAAGAATCTCATCTAATATCATCAAATATCATTATCCATAGCGTCTCATCTCATATCAATCGCAGATCAGCATTCACAAAACAATTCCCACACAGCAAGTCTAACATATATACGGATCCAATAAGATAAACCAGCATTTATAACTCCCAAACAGCAGATATACTAAGGTATGTTTCTCAGCACAAGTGATGTTCTCCTAATCATTAATCTATGAACAATCTATCTAGGTTAACTATGAATGCATGAGATTAATCATAATAGCATGAGCATGTTTATAATCATGGTAGAATGAGAATATATATATCATACTAGAATGAGAATGGTTATGACATAATAGGATGAGAATGTTTATAATCTTAATAGCATAAAAATGCTCATAACCATGATAGAATGAGAATCTCTATAACATGATAGACTAAGAATGCTTATGACATAAGAATGTTTATAATCATATTAGAATGATGAATGTTATTTCTCCAAGGAAGAATATTCTATGATGCCAAGTAATTTATATGGCAATCAACAAGATGGTAATGATAAACTCCTATAAGGGATGATTCATAATTATAATCATGGTATACACGGGATGACAGCAGGTAGCCTCACCGTTAATCTATCTATCACCCTACAAGTATGGTGGTGAGTTAGGGAAGGGCGGTTTAGTGTTCTAACACCTAGGTGACTCTCAAGTGGGTGAAGAATCGCCGGGTGTAGCGTGAAACCCCTTGAGCCAAGTGGTGAAGAATCGCCAGGTGTAGCATGAAGCCCTTAGGCCTATGGTTGCATAGACTTAATTATTATTATAAATGGCTTAATGGTAGGTGACTCTCAAGAGGGTGAAGAATCATCGGGTGTAGCGTGAAGCCCCTTGAGCCAAATGGTGAGGAATTGTCGGGTGTGCAATGAAGCCTTTGGGCATATGGCAGTGGGTCTTGTTATACCAGCACCCTAACGTAACCGTACTCATATGGGGTGGGTGAAGTAGAGTAGATTAACAATCAAGCACTAGAATGACTCTCCCAAGGTATAACATGGAAATCTCTATATGATAGAGATGAGAAAATGTGAAATGCATATATGTAATGAACTTTGATATTGATTATGATTATATGGTTACTAACCCTAATTGCAATATGTTGATATTATAAGGATTTATTGGTTACTAATGTTCTCTTTTACAAGTCAAAATTGTGTGCAAGGTTAAGAAATTTTGAACTTCCTAAAAGGGGACATTACAGGTTGGGGTTCCATTGGAGTTTCCTATCCATTGGGTATGGTTTGTAGCAAGGTTTAATTTCAAGCTATTATTCGTTCTTCTCCTCACACACCATAGGGAATACCCCCCTTGGTCTAGTAGAACCTAAAGAAGGTGGTCTTACCCACCTTATCAATGTGGTCCATTGTTGTCCAACCTGATAATAAGTTGCAGGTCTTGTCTTGAGTTTGACATCCCTGGCACTCAAGAAAGTTGCTTGGCTTTAGGAATTTGGGAACCAACAACTTTGAGCACCAACAGGTGGAATAGTCAATGGTATTGAGAATTGGTGACGTAGAATATTTCTTTATGTATTTCATGTCATCCATTAATATAATTTCATTTTCTTTCATATATTTGTGGTTGTTCTTGTAAGGATGGAAATTGCATACTTCGCAATCTCCACCTTACGTTTTTGCACTCAATTTAGTGCCCATTCCACTAATATGTTTTAGGACCACTTTTACTTGTTTCTAGCCAACCCAATGATCATAGAATGATGTTAAAAACCCTCCAAACTAGAGGAACCCAGCTCAAACCACCCCAGGAACTTTTAGTTGCTGAGCACACATGGTCACCAACACTAGTGCCCACCATAGAAAAGCAACAAAAGAGTTTTCCCACCCCATTTGTACCCTAATTCTTACTATGTTTTTGTCATTCACATGACTAAAAACTTAGTAAGGGTTTGTGTTTAAGCCAATTTCTTTCCCTCCTTCCATTATCACTTGCAATTGAGAAAACTTAGCATGCACTCCACTCCACCAACACACAAGAAATTTGTAGAAAACTCCATCACAGCTAGAGGGCAGAACACTGAAGAATTGACGATCTACGTTATTATAGAGCCTCCCTAGAACATCAAGCATGGATTTCCTTTCCTTTCCCCATCCTTATTTCCATCCATCACGTTTGTTTCCTTGTCCCTTCATTAGAAAGCTATTAGAGATCTTCTTCCATTGCCATCGCCATCCAAAGTATGCAAAAAACCCTTTGTTCCCATCACCCTTAGATCTGAAGCCCTTTCCCCTCTACACATTATTTGTGATCACTCTCACCTCCCACTTGACACCATCACAAGCACACATCATATGTAGAATTCCCCCAATGGTTCTGTTACATAATCAACATTATTGTTCACACACCACTATCACTATTGTTGGACTGAAAAATGCCAAATCGGGGACTGACAGAGGCAGTCTCCTGAACAACACCACCATTCCCTCATGTCCCCCATGCTTCAACTCAAGTTTTCAAAGGTTCTAAAGTAATGTGCCTACTTTGCAAGCTGAAACAGGGTTAGCAAACACACATAGAACTTCCCAAGAAGGTGCAGAATTTCTGGAGCTGAAGTCACCATTGCCCAAAAAGAGGTAAGGCACTCTTGGTACACTGCCACAGCACCCCTTTTACACTGCTATAGCGCCCGGCTTCTCAGAAAAGTTCTCAAACAGCTTCCAGATTTATACCAGACCTTCTTCCATTTCTTCTAGAACACGCCTTTTCTGTTGTTCTTTGCTTTCTAGTAATCATTTCCTAGTTTTATGATACACGAACCATTTCCTACTCTTATATTTGTTAATATAGATCGGATTAGTGTACTTTCATTGTTTTACTTTCATGTTTTAATCTGGTTTAGATTAATATATATAATAGAAAGAACCTAGTAATCCTAGGGACACATTTACACCTTAGGACTTATTTTCTGTTCTTTCATTTTGGTGAATCCAATGTATCTACGCCTATTTTCTGATATTTACATGCCTTATCTATAATTAATCTTTCCCATTTTTGTTCTAGATTCCCCTAGTTTGCCACTTACCCATCTTATAGTCATTTACCATATTTAGTCTCCCTAGCTTCGCTAGTTCATGCTCCCTACCCATCATAGATCCCCCATTCCATACCCTTCTACCCACCTTCCTTGCCACAGCCCTCACCTAAACCCCACCATGGCCCATATTCAATCTTTTTCCTCAGCCACCAATGATATTAACGATTTTTATAATGCAGATGAGAACTCTGACAAGGAGGCCCACCTAGTCCATCAAGATATGCTACAGTAAGTTAAAGTTGATGTTCATCCCAAGAGTGGTTCTAATCCTTTTGGGCTCATTGACACGTTAGGTAGCTTATTATAGAAAAACCCATCAATCCTCGAGATGTTACAAAACTTCAGCCAAACTATGCACATGAATGCACCTTCCTCAATGTTCTTTCGTTCTTCTATTGACATGTCTGGAGCATCCGCTTCTATTGTGTCTTTCGTTGTCCTTTCCTCTACTTTTCAAATACCTATTGTTCCCTCCACCCCACCACAGACTCCTATCATTTCCACACCTCTTTCTTCTATTGTTTTTGGTATTTCCCACCAATTGTTTCAATTTCCCCCAATTGCCCAACTACAAACTAGTATCCCTCCATCACAGCCATAGATATGTATTCCCTCTTCATCAACACCGGTTCCATCTTCTTCATCTCTTGCATCCTTTGACTCCTATTCCTTGGCACTTCTTCTAATCCTATGACTTCTATATTTTAGCCCATTTCTCATTATGGACATATCCCTTCCTATGCAAAATATCCATGGCCACCTTTTCTAAGCACCCTTCCACCTCTTTGTACTAGCCTCTTTCCACTGTATCCTCCAATTCGTTCCCACCATCCTTCTCATTTGCCACTCACACCATGTTTGTGCCTCCTTTCTATGGTGCCCTTACTCCACCATCTCCTCAATATATGTCCTCACCTAATACTACTATGCCCCACGTCCTTCACCATCTACATCAAATGCACTAAAAGTCGGATGCAATTGCAACAAGGTGTACGGAGCTCAACATGGATCTCCATCATATCCCCTTATCATATGACATTTTAGCCCATTTGTTTCCTCTTGCCTTTGTGGCTGCATGCTTCACTTTGTATGATGGTAAGGGTGACCCTACCACTCATGCGAAGTCATTTAAAGCAACCTATATTGACTATGTTTACGACAACTATATTCTAACCAAACTTTTTCCAAAGAGGCCTAAGGATCACATCCTTGAGTGGTCCTATTAGGGCATTCAATATGCTACATACACCTTAGTCGTTTCCAAGATCAGATTAGCTTGGAGGTGAATTTCATTGACTTCATTCACTGTAAGCCAACGTCCAATGAGCGAGTAATCGACTTTATCCTTAAATTTCAATCCATCCTCCTTCCATCTTCCTAAAATTGAGATTCCCAGTGTTTTTATGGAGAACCTGCTTCCCTCCATTATGGAAAATCTTATATTTTGAATGTATACTAGCTTCACCAACTTATGTGCTACGCTTCAGGACTACGAAACGAAAACGGAGAAAGTGCAACACGTCTTGGATGAGTTGCCTATTGTTCCTGTGTCTTCATCTACACAAAGGTCTTCTTCTCATGTTGATGTTATTGCCCAATCTTTGTCTTCCTCAATCCTAGCTCCTTCACCTCCTCCCACTCTTGCAATGAATACCATTTCTATCAACCCACATCTAACCCGCCAATTTACCAAATTGATGGATACCCATCAATCAATTATGCAGCAAGTGACTATAACTAACCTTCTCACAATTCCTCTTGTACAACCATTGGATCCTTGGATCCTTCTCTTCCTCTTCAAGATTTACACAAATCCCTTTCCACGGCATAATCGGGCCAATAGTGTGGATCTTATTCCTAAGTTTCGTGTCTTCTTCTAATGAGTCCTCTTCATCTCACTTAGACAACTTGTCCCCTATTTTCACCTTTGACAGTTATGTTGGCATGGTTGATGCAATTCCCATGGTTGATACCCCTTCATCCTCTACCATACTATTGCCTATCATTTCATTCTTGCCTACTGAAATCCCAACAAAAAATATTCTAGTCCACTCTATATTGAAGGCACAGTTAATCTGGGACACTATGAGGGTATTTGTGTTGATCCAAACTGTCAATTATATATCATTACCGAAGAATACCTTCTAAACATGCATTTTCAGCAAGACACATGTTGCATCTGGGGTGTCCCTAAAGTGCATCGATCCATCCTTTATTGATACCCTAGGTTGCATCATCATTCCTCTCAAAATCTAGTAAGTCATGCAGGTGGATCACAGGTGGTGTTGACCCGACTTTCTATTTTTAGCCACTGCCAGTTGGAGCATCTAGAACATGACATTTGGTTTCGAGATAGCTATGGATTAATTGGTCGAAAAGTAAATTAAATTAAATATTTAATTTACACTAGATTAAGCCTAAGTCACTTATGTTATAAAAGTGACTAAACTTTATGAAGACTTAAGTTATGACTTAAAAGTTATGTGCTAGGAGGTGGTCACCTCATGAGGAGATATGGGGGTCAAAAATAAATAAAAAATAATAATAAAATACTCCTCCCTTGGGTGTTGAGGGTGAAGGAATAAGAGAAGAGAAAGTGAATTCATTTGCATCCAATTCAATCTTACAAAAAATTGATATTGTCGTGCAAACTTTGAAGCTTGGCTTTGAAGGTCGCACAAGGGTTTTGCATAGATGAAAACCTCTGTGAGATCACTCTCTTCATACTTGAGAGATAGCGTCAGGAGGGTTGCTGGGCGCTTCATACAGATGCTTCGCTTGTGCTTCGATTTGGTGTATTTTAGAGGAGATTTCACGAAGTTATCATGCAGATTTTGGTGGACAAATTGATACAAACATTACAGAGGCAGATTTGAAGGATTGTCGGCACTTTGGAATTCATTACCAGTTGGCCGTACCTTCTATAGACAGGCCGTACCTCTTGTGAGCAGAATATTGGGCTTTATTGTGCATTCTTCCTCTAGTATTAGGGGCGATTCAAGGTGTTATTGTGTTGCAGATATTTCTGATCAGATTCTAGGGAGTTTGAACAATGTTTATTGCTGGGATCACCACAACCAGGCCATACAGCATGCTGCCATAGTCGTGGGTTCTCTAGGAGGACAAATGCTTCACTTTGGTGGACTCTATATCACTATTTATTGCCGCCTAGGGTATTGAAACACCTCCCTACAAATATTTGTATGAGATCCTTTCGCTGTATGCAATTCAGAGATGATTCCTAGTTCATGCATTGCTGGTCCATATACAGTGGATGTACAAAGTTGAAGAACTAGAAATGGGTATGTCACTGTAATTGGTTTTAGACTATTTTATGATCTGGGTCATTGTTCTTTTATGCATATCTATTGTATATTTTATGGGTTTCCTTGTATGCGCGTATTTCAATGTTACCATGCAAAAACATATAAACCCTAAACCAAAATAGCAGAGAAAACAAAAAAAAAACATCAGCATAAAACTCTACCAGTATAGTGGCTATTACAATGGTATCAGAGCAGAAAATCTTGCCATCCTGTGAGGTTATTTTGAACATGCAGTTGGGAATTGAGTGATGCAGCCCGGTACACACCAATACTACCTTAGACGGAACAGGTCACAGCCAGATCTTAAGGTTCCTCAGCACATAGATCCTTTTGCGGGTACTGATACAGTAATCGTTCCAGCAAAGGTAATGGGTGACAGAGACCGTGAAGAGCCCAGCACCCGTGAGATGCTGAATGACCTGGCCAGGGGACAGAGAGAGATGCAGCAAAACTTTAACCGTATGATGGAGATGATGGCCAATCATGTTTTCAGTAATCCTGGAAACAATAACAATAATAACAACAATGACAGGAACCGGAACAATAATGGTGACAGGAACAATGGTGACAGGGACAGATACAGGGATGATGAGGATGGGAGACCTGAAGGTGAGGCATCGGTTAATAACAGAGGGGTCACTTAGCATACAGGATATGACAGACCAGTGATACCTACCTTTACTCCTAGGAATAATGCACCAGACCCTGAGCCTACACAGTTGGAATTTCAGGATGTTATCATCAAAGACTGGAGAGCTTCCAATGAGGAGTTCAGGGCAGAGATGTCGTTCTGTGAGTATTTAGACTTGCGGATGAAACACAAATCTAAGGGTGGTAGACAGCAGAATATAAAGCTGCAGAACAAGGTTAACAAGCTCAATATTCCATATTTTGATGGGTCAGGGAAGACCACAGCCAAAGCATGGGTCCAGAACCTAGATAGCTTCTTACAACTTAGCCCTATGCCTGAAGAGGAGGCCATTACATATGTTGCATTGCATCTTGATGGCATTGCCCATGAGTGGTGTCACCATGGGAAGGTTACTTTGGGACATGACCAAGTCACATCCTATGCAGAATTCACTGGTCGTCTCATAGACAGGTTCGACAAGAAGGACCTCAAATTGCAGTTTAAGGAGTTGACACAACTCAGATAGTGGGGTTCGGTGGACAGCTATATTTCATAATTTCAGAAATTATCGGTGATGGTGACAGACATTTTAGAACGCAGGTTGCTTGTTCTTTTATTGATGGACTCACCAATCCATTACGGGGCTGTATCAAGGGCCTCAACACACCTTCTCTCCACAAGGCTATGAAGAAGGCTCAAGATATGGAGTCTTCGTCGTCTAGAAGTAAATTCCAATCAAAGGAATTTCCATACAGGAAGGCCAAGGATAAGAAGCCTTTTCAGAAAGAAACTAATCAGCCAAGAGAGAAGTCAAATCAGCTGAACAATTATCAGCTTAATGAGTACAGAAGGAAGAAGCTTTGCTTCCACTACAGAGAGCCATGGGATCCTTCACACAGGTGTCTTAACAAGACCAAAGCAAAGCAGATAGAGTACTTCTCAGCTAAAGAGTCAAATTCAAAAAATTCGGATCAGCCATCAGACAGAGAGGACAACGATGATGAGAATGCCTCTTAGGGTAGTAGTGACAGTGAGGGAGTGATGGCACAACTTTCAGGTTTTCAAAAAGTCGGCTCCTTCAGAGTTAGAGGAGTCCTAGGGGGACAGCGCATCATCACCCTTATTGATACAGGTGCGACACATAATTTCATTGATGAGGGGTTGGTGGCTAAACGAGGACTCAAAATAGAGGAGTTTGAAGGCTTCAAGGTAATGGTTGCAGATGGCTTCAAACTCACATGTACCAGAAACATTTTTGGGTTGAGCATTCGGCTTGGAGAATATGAACTCAAAGATGATTTTTATGTTGTGGGCATAGGTGATTGATGGAGTCAAATTGTCATTGATGTCAAAAAGGTCTTGCAGGAGGTAAGTACAAGAGGTTGATGCTTCATATGTGTGTTCATGCTTCATCAAGCGTTGTGTAAAGTTGTTGACAGGAGTTGTCATATCATAGCTTCTTCAGTATGCTTGGTCAGTGTGATGAAATCTCTGTTCACAAGTGGTCTCAATCAGTATATCGCCAAGCATGACAAAGTTGAAATGATAAGATTCTATCAGGAGACAATATGGTGAAATGTTAGGGTTTAACATTGTTGTTGACAGGAGCAGGAGACATCATCTTGTGTATTCTTTCTATTGTTATATCACAGTTTGTTCTTCATGGTTAAAGTGACATGTGATCTCAATCATCAGTAATGTTGTCAGTTCATTTGAAGTTGGTGTTTCATGATGCTTCCATTTGATCAGGATATCTTCATGATACTCACATTGGTGCTTTGGAATAAGAGGATCAGACTAGAAGTATCAAAGATGTCAAGAAAGCTTTCATAATTATTAGTTCAATGCTTCATATTTGGTTTGTTATGTTTGATCCTTTCTTCACACAGGATGTTGAGTTGTTTTCCGTTGACGGTTTGTATTGTTGCTTGATGATATCTTGTCATACTATTCACAATAAGGTTGTAAATATTGTTTCAGAATGATCTTCAAGGTGCTTAAGGTGTTCAAAGTCTCAAATACCTTATTTTGCCCTCAAAGTATATACTTCAAGTCCTAATTTGAAATGTCAAGCACTCTATTCCTATTTCAATGATGCCCTGCTACTGCAGGTTCATATCTTAAAAATTACCTGTTAGAGGGTCTATGTTGATTTGCATTGACCGGCCCCTAGTTGTTTTTAACCGATGTCATAACATCTCCATATGAGCACGTGGGTTAAAAAAAATTTTGAAGTTGAAAGTGGTATTTAAAAAGGCTAAGTTTAGCCCAAGTTTATAGCATAGTATATATGCCAAGAGGGAGCCCGATTTTTCATAAAGAAAAACATGCTTTATAGCACATCGAATGGGGAGTATGACTTAAGAAAAAAAAGGCATTTGTTTTTAATGCTTTATTTATATAAAGCATATGTGGTGGCGAATACTTATGCCTTGTTTTTAAAAATTATAAGGCATCAAATTAAAATGCTTTGAAGATTTTTTTGGAGTTTAATGTGCTTTATTAAAAAAGGGAGCCTGTTTAGCCATACAAATGGTTTTTGTTTATATATTTAAATTTTTTGGGGGCCTATAAAGTCTATGAGGTGGAATTTAAATAGTATGATTTTTGAGCTATTTTTAAGCCCTCTTCAAAGCCTATTTTTAAGGGATATGGAAGCATATTTTTTAAAGGAGATTTTCAAGGAGATGTTGGAAGATTTATTTCTATTTTTTAGAAATTGGTAATCTTTGTAAGGCAAATATTTATGGGAATTATTTTGGCACAAAAAGATGATTTTTTTTATGGAAAGAAATTGTTAAGAAGAAGATTTTTTGAGAGAAGACAGAGATTTTTTTTTTCAAATGAACATAAAGTTCCTACATAGATATGAAAAATAGAGGAAAGAAAATGCCTTTGAAAAAGATTATTTTTATTGTTTTTTTTGTAGGGAATATGAATGGGTTTACAGATGGATTTTTGGAAGAAGAACATGAAAATAAGCATGAAAGTTTTTCTTTAAGATGATTTTATTTTTGCAGATTAAAGGGTTTGAGAAGATGAAAAGTTTTCAGAGATTATTTGCAGAGCATTGATTAGATTTTATTGAAGAATTTAGTAAAGTTTTTTTTATGAAATATTGAAGAGAGAAGAATTTCAAAAAGAACAGGATAACAATGATGCAAGGAGAAAATATATTTGCATGTCTTTTATTCTTGCAGGTTGAATAATTTATTGTGAGAATTGAAATGAAGTTTCTTCAAAGGAATATGAAGAAATTGGAGTAGATTGAAGGAATTTAAAAAGAAAGAATATGAAGCATCATTTTGTAGATTGAAGGGAATTCCAAAATGAAATGATTTTTTAAGACAATTTGATATTATTTTGCAAATAGTGGAAGATGATTAGTCATATGTTTTTAGAATGGAGATTGATGGATGTTGTTTTGCAGAGAAGACGAACATCAATAGTCTTTTTATTGACAATAATCTTCCAGGTGCATTGATGCAACTTTATAAATAGACAAAGCTGAAACATACAGAGGATGTAGTGTGGTTGAGCATATCCGGATGTAGGATTGATTTTGAATAGAATGGCCCTTTGACAGACATATGTGAGAGAAGAAATGTTTTGTTTTGAATGGAAACAGAGTATCCCTCTGATTTGTTTATTACTTCTATTGGTGATGGTTTGCCAGTGAGTCACAGTATGCCAGTGAGGCTTGTGGTCAGTGAAGACCTTTGTATTTGTCAGTGAGACAAAATATTCAACCAGTGAGGCTTTGTAAGAAGTTTTTAAGGTTAAGCCAGTGAGGCACTTCATGAGTGGTTTTTCTACCCCTGAGGGTTTTCCACTCGGCAAAAAGCTTGTGTCATGCTTCTCATTATTTTCTTCTGTGTGCGCATATTAATGGTTTGATCATGTTTTGTTGATATCTGTTATCATAAATCTTATGCATATAAACTCAACAAATCATTTATGTCCTCCTTTGTATTTGTCTTGTAAGATAAAGTTTGCAAAAAGTTAAAATTCATACAACACTGATTCACCCCCCCTCTCAGTGTTGTCCTTGACTCCTACAATACAGATGTGGTATTGGGCATGCATTGGATGATGATCATTGAGGAGTTCACCATGAACTTGAAGAACATGGAAATGAAATTCGAGTCCAGTGGGAGGAAGATAGTACTTAGAGCATTGTCAGATGGAGGACCTCGAGTCGTCTCTCTAAAGAGGATGGAGAGAATGTTCAGACATGACCAGGTAGAGTGGGCAGCTGAATGCTTAATCATGCCAGAGGTTCCCCAACAACCTAAGAGCAGCTATCATCCAAACACACAGAAGTTGTTCACCAAGCACAGCAAGGTGTTTGGGAGTATACCACCTGGAGTACCACCTGATAGAGGCATCGAGCATGTCATAGAGCTCGAGGACAGGTCCAAGCCCGTAATTACTACTCCCTATCGTCATCCTAAGAGGCTCAAGGATGAGATAGAGAAAACTATCAAGGAGCTGTTAGAGATGGGGCACATCAGGCCTAGCAAGAGCCCATTTGCATCTGCAGTAGTTCTGGTAAAGAAAAAAGATGGGACCATTCAGATGTGCATAGACTACCGAGCGTTGAAAAAGAAAACCATCAAAAACAGGTATCCTATTCCCCGCATTGATGAGTTGATAGATGAGCTTCATGGGGCGTGTTATTTTTCTAAGATCGATCTGAGGTTAGGGAACCACCAAATCAGGATGCGGGAGGAGGACCTAGAAAAAACAGCATTTAGATGTCATTACGGCCACTTCGAGTTTTTGGTGATGCCGTTTGGGTTGACAAATGCACCAGCTACTTTCCAGAGCTGCATGAACCAGATCTTCATGAAACAATTGAGGAAGTTTGTTTTGATCTTCTTCGATGACATCTTGATCTTCACCAGGACATGGGAAGAGCATATGAAACATCTGGAGGAGGTCTTGAGTATATTAGAGAGAGTCCTTGTATGCCAAGGAGTCCAAGTGTGACTTCAACATGACAAAGCTGCTATATCTGGGTCACATAAACAATGCAGATGGTGTGAGGGTGGATCCAGAGAAGATCAGGGATATCATGGAATGGCCTACACCAACGAACCTTACTCAACTCAAGGGGTTCTTTGGGCTATGTGGCTTCTACAGGAGGCTTGTGAAGGGCTTCTCTCAAACAGCGGCTCCACTTACAGATTTAACCAAGAAGGGAGCCTTTGTGTGTACAGATTCAGCACATAAGCGTTTTGAACACTTCAATCATTTGATGTCTACCTGCCCAGTGTTGGCGATCCCCGATTTCTCCAAACCATTCGAGTTAGAGTGTAATGCCTCAGGAGAGGGGATAAGGGCAGTATTTATGCAGGAGAAACACCCCATTGCATTTGAGAGCAGGAAGCTCAAGGGTATGGAGAAGAGCTACTCGGTGTATGACCGAGAGATGTTGACCATAATGCATGCATTGGCCAAATTCAGACCCTATCTAGTTGGTGGTAAATTCATAATCAAAACTGATGATAACAGCATAAAATATTTTATGAACTAGAAGGATTTGAATGATCAATAGCAAAAGTGGGTCAGTAGGCTCCAGGCATATGACTTTGACATCAAGTATGTCAAGGGTAAGAAGAATATAGTTGCGGATGCATTATCCAGAACACCCCACTTGTGCCTACTTGGGGAAATATCTGTTGATTGGAGAGAGACAATTTCAGCAGAATATGCTAAGGACTATTGGGCAGCAAGAGTCATTGAGGGCACCATACGTGATGACAGGTATTCAGTGGTGAATGATTTTATTATTTACAAGGATAGAATATTTCTGGCACCTAACTCTTAGTTCAAAGGTAAAATTCTAAGGACTTTCCATGACACACATATGGCTGGTCATCCCGGGTTTTTCAAAACTTACAAACAAGTACGGGAACGTTTTACATGGAAAGGACTTAAGAATGAAGTCCTCAAGTATCTTTAAGAATGCCCCATTTGTCAACAAAACAAAAATGAACATACTTATCCAGCAGGCTTGTTTCACCCTTTGCCAATTCCCAATCAGAAGTGGGAATATATCTCCATGGATTTTATTACAGGGCTACCAAAAGTACAGGGGAAGGACTGCATCTTTGTAGTGGTCGACAGGTTGACCAAATTTGTGCATTTCTTCACCATATCAGTGACCCATACAGCAGTGCAAGTAGCTAATATTTTCTTCAAGGAGATTTTCAGGTTACATGGGGTTCCCCGAGGCATTGTGAGTGATAGGGACAGCAAGTTCCTAAGCTTGTTTTGGCAGGAGTTGTTCAGATTGTGTGGCACTGAACTAACTCCCAGTACCAGTTACCACCCATAGAACGACGGTTAGACGGAGATAGTGAATAAATGGGTGGAAGGGTATCTCAGAAATTATGTGTCGGGGCAGCAGAAAGCATGGATTAAGTCGTTGCATCTACGGGAGTACTGCTACAATACGACATATCGCATGTCTATCAGGATGACTCCATTCAGGGCCTTATATGGGTATGATGCCCCTTGTTTCACAGACTTGCTACTTGGTGACAGCAGAGTACCAAAGGCACAAGACTTGTTGCAAGAGAGCCAAGATATCATGAAAGAGCTCAAGGAGAATATGCAACAAGCACAGAATCAACAAAAACTCTATGCAGACCAGCACCGAGTGGAGAGGAGTTTCGAGGTTGGAGATATGGTTTACTTGAGACTCCAGTCATACAGGCAGTCCATTCTCAAAAGAAGTGGAGCAGAAAAACCTAAACCCAGGTTTTATGGTTCGTTCAGTGTAGCAAGAAGAGTGGGGGCAGTAGCTTATGAGCTAGAGCTTCCAGCAGATAGCCGAGTGCATAATGCATTTCATGTTTCCAGGCTTAAGAAAGCACTTGGACATAATGTTGTCCCTTCAACAGAGCTTCCACCATTGGATGAGGAGGGAAAGCTAATCCTGGTTCGAGAAGCCATCATTGACACACGAGAGAGGAATCTCAGGAGGAGGATCATCAAGGAGTACCTAGTGAACTAGAAGAACTTGTCAGTTGAGGATGCAACGTGGGAGAGTGAGCAGATATTGCGGCATCCTGAGCTGAGATTGCTTGAGGACAAGCAATTTTGGGGAGGACGAACTCTAATGTCCCCTTCTTAGCCCAATCATACAATTGAGATGATTAGCCTATTCCAAGGTTCCTGTAGGCTAATGGAGTTGGTTAGGGAGCCTATGTGGGATCATTTCCTAGGACTTACTATTTATAGTAAGTCAGGCAGGTGGATCATGGGTGGTGTTGACCCGACTTTCTATTTTTAGCGACTGCTAGTTGGAGCATCTAGCACATGACATTTGGTTTCGAGATGGCTAAGGATTAATTGGTCGAAAAGTAAATTAAATTAAATATTTAATTTACACTAGATTAAGCCCAAGTCACTTATGTTATAAAAGTGACTAAACTTTATGAAGACTTAAGTTATGACTTAAAAGTTATGTGCTAGGAGGTGGTCACCTCATGAGGAGATATGGGGGTCAAAAATAAATAAAAAATAATAATAAAATACTCCTCCCTTGGGTGTTGAGGGTGAAGGAATAAGAGAAGAGAAAGTGAATTCATTTGCATCCAATTCAATCTTACAAAAAATTGATATTGTCGTGCAAACTTTGAAGCTTGGCTTTGAAGGTCGCACAAGGGTTTTGCATAGATGAAAACCTCTGTGAGATCACTCTCTTCATACTTGAGAGATAGCGTCAGGAGGGTTGCTGGGCGCTTCATACAGATGCTTCGCTTGTGCTTCGATTTGGTGTATTTTAGAGGAGATTTCACGAAGTTATCATGCAGATTTTGGTGGACAAATTGATACAAACATTACAGAGGCAGATTTGAAGGATTGTCGGCACTTTGGAATTCATTACCAGTTGGCCGTACCTTCTATAGACAGGCCGTACCTCTTGTGAGCAGAATATTAAGCTTTATTGTGCATTCTTCCTCTAGTATTAGGGGCGATTCAAGGTGTTATTGTGTTGCAGATATTTCTGATCAGATTCTAGGGAGTTTGAACAATGTTTATTGCTGGGATCACCACAACCAGGCCATACAGCATGCTGCCATAGTCGTGGGTTCTCTAGGAGGACAAATGCTTCACTTTGGTGGACTCTATATCACTATTTATTGCCGCCTAGGGTATTGAAACACCTCCCTACAAATATTTGTATGAGATCCTTTCGCTGTATGCAATTCAGAGATGATTCCTAGTTCATGCATTGCTGGTCCATATACAGCGGATGTACAAAGTTGAAGAACTTGAAATGGGTATGTCATTGTAATTAGTTTTAGACTATTTTATGATCTGGGTCATTGTTCTTTTATGCATATCTATTGTATATTTTCTGGGTTTCCTTGTAAGCTCGTATTTCAATGTTATCATGCAAAAACATATAAACCCTAAACCAAAACAGCGGTGAGAAAACAAAAAAAAAACATTGACATAAAACCCTACCAGGACAATGGCTATTACAAAATCGGTCCCAATAAGCTTCTTGTTCTAGCACATATTCTCCACACTTCGAATCAATTCCACGTTCTTCTTAGGCGTCCTTAGATCAAACAAGCCCAAGTTGTGCCATTTGACTTACAATAGTGTTTATGATTCATTCATGATGGCCCAGTAGTTGCTATCGCATGTTCTGACTTTGAGCCTCTTTCCAAGACAGCCAACTTCTCCATTGACTACTTCGTTCAAAAGCTCATCTCTCCTCCACATGAGTGTCATTACTCAATGCATTCTATTTATAAGGGCTACATGGAGATATTCGTCCTAACATTTCTAAGATTCCTACCATTTGCCCATAACAAGGCTTCAACATCTTCAAGCCTCCATCCCCAACTTCAAGCCTCCATCCCCGACTTCTACCACTCTAGTCTTGGGACATCTTCTAGGCCTCTCACAAATCCTTCCACGTCTATTATGATTACTAGTGTTCTCAAGGATCCTATAGTTTCATCACCCTCTACTAGGACACATGTTGAGGATGCTCATCTCTCCTCCACATGAGTGTCATTACTCAATGCTTTCTATTTATAAGGGCTACATGGAGATATTCGTCCTAACATTTCTAAGATTCCTACCATTTGCCCACAACAAGGTTTCAACATCTTCAAGCCTCCATCCCAAACTTCAAGCCTCCATCCCCGACTTCTACCACTCTAGTCTTGGGACATCTTCTAGGTCTCTCACAAATCCTTCCACGTCTATTATGATTACTAGTGTTCTCAAGGATCCTATAGTTTCATAAGCCTCTACTGGGATACATGTTGAGGATGCTCATGGCACCATATGGATCACTGAGCATGATCCGAAACGTTGATTCAAAAACATACATAGTTGTATCTAGAAGCACTCACATTACTTGATTATCATGGATTGTGGAAAACTCATGCCTACAATGACTTTATTAACAACGATGATGACTTGATGGGTGTTGAGTATCTCTCCCTCCACAGTTCTTACATACATGATCTTGTTGCACATAGCTTCTCTTTAGTGTCACTTGCATGTGTGTATTTTGCTTCTTGTCCCCCACTATCATGGATGAATTATGCCACCTTTGGATGCATGCTAACACATGGTGGGGAGCAATATTTGGTTTTTATTGTTGTCATTATTCTTTCTTCTTTTTGTTACCTAGCTTATTCTTCCTTATTTGTGTGATCCTTACCTCTTCTTCTACGATATTTAGGGGCAATGCAAGGCATTAGGGTGTCACAACGCTATTCATGTTGACCCAAGTCACATAGGAGTTCCTATTATTATGACATATCTCACCTTTTATGTTGTACTTGTTTTATATCCTTTCCGCTATATGTTATTATTTATATTTGTGTTCCTTTTATTCAATATACTTGGGAATCATGCAATGTATTAGGGCTTGAAAGCCCCTTCTCATGTTGACACAAATATGCCCTTAATATACACCCTAGCCTTTGCTATATTATGTTCACATCCTTTCTTTCCTTCCCATGTGTATGTGTTGTTCTACCAAGATAGAAGAGAATGATTCTATTTGAGATTAAATTATATACTTCACATCATTAGTAGGACTAACTTTGTTATTGCAAATCCCTTCGTACTTGCCTATATGCGCTTTCTAGATTCATGTTTTCTATATCTTATATTATTACTTTTTGATTTGTCACCCACTTACATATTTTTTCTTTCTTTCTATCTACCTATCTATGATACCCACTAATCATAGCTATTCCTGTTCTTCATTACTCCTCTCCTCTTGATACTCTATTGATTTATGTCATACTCTTTTATGCAACTATCATAATTTACTTCTACCCTCCATATCTTCTTACTACTCATCATGTTACTCATACCATATAAGTACACAATCCATCATGATTATATAGCCAACACTTTATTGATTGCCTGATTACACCTAGGTAGATGGTTAAGGCCTTATTGTGTAGTAGTAGATCTCCATATGGCACCTCTCTCTTATGCATAATTGATGACAAAAATTTTGGTGAGACTATTATGACTTTCCCTTGCATACATCTTAAGCTTCGATTGTTATAGTCACACCTTTTGCACTCATTCCTAGACCTACGAACATTGCTTCCGTATATCTTGCTTGCCTATAGCAATCTTATGGACCTGATTAGAGTATTCCTAGAACTCATCCCCTTCATATTATACATGTAGGTACTCCATGACTAGTTCATGCTTGTATACTTCCTATTATTTACCCCAATATCTGATCTCACTTGTTTACCCTAGAAGGCTTGTAGGAAGATGTTCTCAATCTATGGTCATCAAGTGTCAAGTGCCCAAGAGTTAGCCTACTATGAGTTGCATTGAAAAGGGTGCATCATCAAAATCCACTCACAACAAAAGCATAAGAAATGATGTTACTAACCTAGTTTAGTCTCCGGTGATAAGCCCTTGCATCTTCCTGATTGCATGGGGCTAGGCTTACAAGGTCATGCCATCCAAATTAAAAATTGTATTTAAAACACACACACACACAATATTCACAAAGCAAAAGCAAAAAGGAACATGATGGCTCCAATACAATGTGAATAACTTTATTAACCAAACTCACTTTAGGCAAATTCTCTTGACTGATTCTTCCCCTTCCCCTTCCCCTTGGTCCAACCTATTAGCTAGCTATCATCTAAGCCTAGGGTGAACTTGTGAGTTGAGGATGTCCTCCCCTCAAATTCGATCTTGCAAGGACTATGATCGGATACCTCCTCACAATTGCATCCCCACCACTTTTTCTGATCCCTAATCACTTGTTTTCCCTTATCTTCAAAATCTAGGAATATTCGCTACCTTGTTTCTGAGCAATCTATTGTATATCTTGCATTAGTCTTGATAGGATCCCATATTGTTTGTTACCCATTATTTGCCTCAATATTGCATGCATTTAGACAGAATTAGGATTTGGAAGGCATGCAATTTACCTAATTTCCTTCCAATCTTGGTGCATAACCAAAGAATGGTGTCCTTTCATCTATAGGCCATTGGTTGGTTTCTCATCCTCTATAGTTGTCCAATACTCGTATGCTTACCGCATCATGTTTTCACTCTTACTGACTCTATTTTACTATCATGCATAATCTCTCGCCTTCCCTCCCTTGGGGACATTATCGTATCCTACTTAGTTCTAAGTTGCCGGTTCTGGTGCGGGTTTGGGTTCGGGTTCGCGGGTTCGGCCAAAATTTTTTTGGGGGGTTGGGTTCGTTTATATATAAATATATATATAAACGAACCCAACCCCCCAAAAAAATTTTGGCCGAACCCGCGAACCCGAACCCAAACCCGCACCAGAACCGGCAACTTAGAACTAAGTAGGATACGATAATGTCCCCAAGGGAGGGAAGGCGAGAGATTATGCATGATAGTAAAATAGAGTCAGTAAGAGTGAAAACATGATGCGGTAAGCATACGAGTATTGGACAACTATAGAGGATGAGAAACCAACCAATGGCCTATAGATGAAAGGACACCATTCTTTGGTTATGCACCAAGATTGGAAGGAAATTAGGTAAATTGCATGCCTTCCAAATCCTAATTCTGTCTAAATGCATGCAATATTGAGGCAAATAATGGGTAACAAACAATATGGGATCCTATCAAGACTAATGCAAGATATACAATAGATTGCTCAGAAACAAGGTAGCGAATATTCCTAGATTTTGAAGATAAGGGAAAACAAGTGATTAGGGATCAGAAAAAGTGGTGGGGATGCAATTGTGAGGAGGTATCCGATCATAGTCCTTGCAAGATCGAATTTGAGGGGAGGACATCCTCAACTCACAAGTTCTCCTACTTAGTTCTAAGTTGCCGGTTCTGGTGCGGGTTTGGGTTCGGGTTCGCGGGTTCGGCCAAAAAATTTTGGGGGGGTTGGGTTCGTTTATATATATATATATATGCAAAAAAATTAAGCATAGAAGCAAGAATTAAGTTCAGAAATGCAAGAATAAAGTGTAGAACACCACATAGGATCATATAATCAACAAAACCACCATCAACTTGAATATCATAAAACATAAAGCTCGAACTTCAAGTTCAATAACAAGATTCAAAATAATAATATCATGTTCAACAATCAATTTTCATTGTTTCAATGTCAAATGACAAATGTCAATCATCATTCTATTTGATATAATGTATGAAATTTAAACATAGAATTACATCCTTATTCTAAATCTTACATTTCTACAATTCGCCATTATATAGGATTTATTTAATGTCTGTCAAATTCGCCATAATTATTTTTTTGTATCATTCTTAAGGCCAGTAAAAATAGAATTACATCACAATTCAAGTTTAAACATTCATATAATGTATGAAATTTGAATCAAAATATGAATCATATAATGAGGAACTGCACTTAATGAATTTATGAAACAGTTATCAAGTTACTTGAGACCAGTGCGATCACCAGGCCTCAAAGAAGGTGTGGAAAACAGACTGCAACTTCTAACCAAAATGCCAAAAGAAAATCAACGAACAGCAAGTAAACCTATTGTGGCCAAATCTGATGAGCCACTAAAGTTTGAGACATAATAATAGTAAGGTTGCCCTCTAAATAAACTACTCAAATACTAGTATTCTCGATGGTTATCAATTATCACAGACTTCAATATATTTGGGTGCCCCATTGAAAGTAAGTTGTAACAATAATTCTATTTGAGGTGAGAGAATCTTTCGAAAATATATTGTGTAGTTTCCAATTGCCAATTGCATAGAATGAGTTTAGCTTTCATTAGTTAGCAAATAAGAAAAATTGATAAGCCACTTGAAAACAATGAATAAATCCATCTCAAATATTGAGTGAAAGCTTCAACTTGTACACCGGGATTCCAGAAATTTGATAATTTATTTATAACAGACCGTGGAAACCTATTCCGTTTTAGTCTCATTCTTGTTATTTGTTGTATGACAAGGCTTCATTCCTGTTATTTGTTGTATGAAATTTATATAGGATTTATATTTCAATCAAAAAAAAAAATGAGTTTGGGCGTTTTTAACGCCGGGTGCGCCTTGGGTTCGTCACGGGTGCTGTTTTTGCACCCCGGGTTCGCACCCGGACAACCCGGGTGCGTCCTAGACGCACCCACCCCCTTCTCCACGCACCCTGCCCGCACCAGTAGAGGAATCGCACCGCACCCCGCACCCGAGGCGCATCGTACCCGGATCCAACACTGGGGCAGGCAAACCCTGCAACATAGACTTAGTTAGGGGCACAGTCTATCTTGTCTCCTTTTTCACCTATACATCTATGCTATGACTATCCTATCCCACATATTCAGATGTTTGGACTTTACACAACCCTATATATTTTTTTATCATCACTCTCTATTACTTTATCACACTTACCACTCCATTGAGGGCATCTCATCTTTATCTTTGGACTTGGGGGTATGTGTTTCTCCTTCTTTGGACCATTTTATTCCCACTACTTAACAACTCATTAATGATTTTGACATTTATTACGTCTATTCTCCACTTATTGAGCATTGATCCTCCCTTGGGGCCATATTTTCCTATAGTTGCGAGCATCAGCCCTATGTTCCCTTTTGTGTATCTCTTCCTAATTTTATGCATGCCTTGGCATTACTCATTTCTCCCCTTTACCAATTATGTTAAATTGGCTTGGCTCTATTCTCTCACCAATCAATTTAAGGGGGGGTCATTCTAATTTTTTGCATACCTTGGCATTACTCATTTCTCCCCTTTACCTGTTACCTTAAATTGGCTTGGGTCTATTATCTCACCAATCAATTTATAGGGGCGCATAGTCTATACATCATTCGGTGGCTACCTAATAGCCTTTGACATCATCCATTTACCTTGTTTTGTGCCTAGCTTGGCACCCTTTATCCAAAGCAAGTGGCAACCACATAGTCATTACAACATCAATTTACCAATATTATTTCGGCTTGGCCTTGTTTGGGTGGCAATCTCAAAGTCGTTATCATCACCATTGACCAATTTTGGGGTAGCATGGCCCCTTTTTATCCTTTTATCCAATTTGGGGTGGCATGGCCTCCTTTATCTTTTTATCTAATTTGGGGTAGCAATGGCCCTTTTTACCCTTTTACCAAATTTCGGTGGCAACAACATATGAAAGATCCCTAATGGATATTGGACTAAAATTTTAAAGCTCTAATACCACTGAAAGATCCCCTACCAATTCTTATCTGATTTTTATATTTTGATTCACAAACAGATGTTGTGCAAACTAATGAATTCTGATTTCTAACTGCTGTTCTGATTTTCTGAATATGTTATCTGATGTTTGTGTGGATATGAAGCGGTTTTGATTGCAATATTCACATACCGAATGAAGAGAAATATACCCAACAAATAAACATTGCAATACCACACCAAAATAAGCTTTATATCTCACTAAACATAAATCTGATTACAGTTTCAGAGGTCTGATTTCCACTAAATCAGACTGTAATAACACTATTAAACCCAATACATATGAAATAAGTGAATACCCAATATGGTAAACACATACCCGGAAGCCAACACTTAATTTATGGAACATTTAGTTGCTGAAATCCTAATTCCCAGCTAGGATTTAACTGAAAATGACTCCTATTTTGAACAGCCAGCTGGTAAAGGTACTAAAATGAGGATATATGTTGATAAGAAGACCCAATCTGCCATTATACCCTGATTATCCACTGCTGCAATCACTCCAACAGCAATATCAACCTGAAATGAAGTCCAATGAAGCCCAAATGGAAACCCAGAGTAGATTTCCCTGTTTTATGAACTGGGTTTTCGTCCAATCCACTGTCCTCTAAAGGGTTTCGTCCTCAGAAGAGCTGCAATCTGCTGAAAACTCTATTCAGAGCTCCAAACCTGAATTTGTGTTTTTAGAAAATGATGATTGAATACCAAAAGAGAGCCTAATACATTGCCTTATAGCCTCCATCCTCCTTAATGGGATGCCCACCTTAATAAAATATTCCCTCCATAATGAGATGCCCACCTTAATAAAATATTCCATCTCCATAATGGGATGCCCACCTTCTCAAACAACAATAAAATATTCTCCATAATGGTATGCCCACCTTAATAAAATATTCCACCTCCATAATGGGATGCCCACCTTCTCAAAAAAACAATAAAATATTCTCCATAATGGGATGTCCACCTTAATAAAATATTCCCTCCATAATGGGATGCCCACTTTGAGGGTCTCTAGGATGGGGACATTTTCACTTTTACTCCTCACTTTTCACTCTTCACTTTTTACTATTCACATTTACTATTCACTTTGACTATTCATTTTTCACTATTCTGTTACTATTCACTATTCACTATTCACATTAAGGCAAACTTCTAATATTCTCAATTTAACTCTTGTATTCATCATCTAACATCAAACTGAAGGCTCAAAAGACCCCCAGCAAAGCTCCATTGCCCCTGGATAGGTTCTCTAATCACTCTATTGACCTACGGGAACCCTGGTAATAGGTCAACCACTGCTCATTTATGTGCCAATTTGGGGTGGCATGGCCTCCTTTATCTTTTTATCTAATTTGGGGTAGCAATGAACCTTTTTACCCTTTTACCAAATTCCGGTGGCAACAACATAGCAAACATTACCATTTGACCATTGAGTTTTACATTGGCCAAGCTAGCCTTGTTAGTTCAGTAACGACAAGATAGCCAAACATGTTTGTGTTTATCATTGTCACGATGTAAGTTCATTTAGCATCTCAATGGCCATGATATAGCCATTGTCATTACATTTGAACTTTTGGAACGTTTCAAGGAAGTATGGTTCGAAATTTGATTATGGCCTACGTCAAAGAGTCAATGGTACTGACAATGAGACGACATAGAATTACTTCTTTATGTATCTTATGTCGACCATTAATATAATTTAGCTTTGTAATCGATTGATTTAATTTAATAGAATAATTTGTGTTCTATTTCGTTTCCAAAACAATCCCCAACCTCCCATGAATCTTGTTTCTTATAGCAGCAGTTGAACCAATTTTATCACTAATTTAGCCTTCATTCAACCTTACATCATATTTGAATTTCTTATTACAAAGTAGTTTCCTGAGGAGGAAGATATTCTATGACTTTACTCTATATTCTCCCTATCTCCACTGACAAAATGCTTCATTTTATAGAAAAGTATCAGCCCCAAATATGGACAGATCGCTGCCAAAGGAGGTCCAATCATAAACAATAATGGCAAGTGAGGAGTTGACAGTCATAAATACTGCAATAAAAGAGAATAATGTCTGAAGCAGCCATCAGGATTAAAGAACATGTCAAACGAATGGCGATGATATCACAACTAAGGCAACTGGCTAGGTAATGAATACCTTGCCTCTACTAAGGTTAAGCGCCAATAAAAGGTAACTGGCATCAGAAAATTTGGATAATCTTAATTCCCATGATTTTATTTTAATCGCCTGCCTTTGAGAGTCCATGGCTAACATAGAAAATGTTTTGTAACACCTAGCCAAGGAGGAGATAATATAAATCTGCCAGCATGGAGATACTGCCAAGAAAGGTCTTTGGCAGGTCCCAGCTGGGAGGTGCTAAAAATACCAAAAAGACAACTGCCACCGACTTGGGGTATTAAATCAAAAGAGAAGGTGAGGCGGCCCCACCTCTAAGCCCATGAGAAAGACAAAACAAAGAAAGTGCCGGAGCTGCTGACAACATGGGTCCCAACAAGGAATCTTCCAGGAATAGGAATTCATCCAAGTTTGTAACAACTCCTTGCTGTCAAGCTACCAGCCACAAAAGACAAGGCAGAAGATAACAAACCCAGCGCTAGGTAGGAGTGGGTCCCATGTCCAATCAAGAATTAACCAACCATTTTAACTCCACAGGAATTCTAATGGCCAGATCAGCATGTGGGCTCCACAAGGTCTCAGCTACAAATGATGAAGAAAGACAACCAACAAACTAAAAAACACAAAAAATTACAATTGGAAAAACAAAATCTAACGGTTACTGTTTTTGCGCATGCAGGTTCTCCTACGGACCCAAATGCTCCTGCATGAAGAGCCCAGCCTAGACCACCTTGGGAACTTTGAGATGCTGAGCACAGAGTCATCAGCCTAGTGCCCACCTTAGAAAAGCAACAAATGAGTTTTCTCGCCCCTTTTGAACCCTAGTTCTACTACATTTTTGTCAGTCACTCAACTAAAAACCTCGTAAGGGTTTGTATTTAAGCCAATTTCTTTCCCTCCATTCATTATCAGTTGCAATTGAGAAAACTTAGTATGCACTCCACTCCACCAACATAGCAAACTTATAAAGAACTTCATCACAGCTAGAGGGTAGAACACTAAAGAACAACACATCTAAAGCTTTAGAGAGCCTCCATAGAGCATCAAGCATGGAATTCCTATAGTTTCCCCATCCCTCTTTCCATCCATCATGTTTGTTTCCTTGTCCCTTCGTTAGAAAGCTTTTAGAGACCCTCTTTTATTCCCATAGCCATCCAAAGTCTACAAAAACCCCTTCGTTACCATCACCCATAGATCTGAAGCCTTTTCCCGTTTACACATTCTTTGTGATCAATCTCATCGCCCTCTTGACACCATCACAAGCACACACCACATGTAGAATTCCCCTTAGGGTTTCTAGTATGTAATCATCATTATTGTTCACAAACCACAATCACTAAACCATTTAGATCTACACACACCCCCTTCCTACGCCAAAGGTAATGTTGGGCTGAAAAAGGCCAAATAGGGGACTTGCTAAGGCAGTCTCCTAAACTGTACCATCATTTCCTCATGTCTCCCATGCCTTGGCTCAGGTTTTTGAAGATTCTAGAGTGACATGCTTATTCTGCAAGCGGAAACACAATCAGCAGACACACATAGAGCTTCCCAAAAGGGTGCAGAGCTTCCGGAGCTAAAGTCACCAGCACCCCAGAAGGGCTGCAACACCCCTGATACACTGCTGCAACGCCCAGCTTCTTAGAAAGTTGTCTGGCAGCCTCCAAATTTACACCAGAGCTTCTTCCAATCCTTCCAAAGCCATTTCCAATACCAAATCCAATACTCACCAGGTGTACACTTCTTTTCTGTTGTTCTTTGCTTTCAAGTAATCATTTCCCAGAGTTGTGATGCATGAACCATTTGCAGCTCTTTCTTATATCTGTTACTATAGATCGGATTAGTGTACTTTCATTTCTGTAAGGCCATGCTTTACTCTGGTTTGTTGATTATATTATAATAAGAATAATTTGTTACATGATAGAGCAGAGCTCTATTTAAAGAGGTTTACAAGATGTTTCTAAAAAGGAATTACAGCTAATAAAGCAATGTAAATACAAACCTTCTAAGCTATCCTAAGCTAAAACAGAAATAGAAATAATCTAATAAGATGACCATTAATATTACAACTAATATTTTAATACCCTCCCTCAATGGTCATCGTACAAACAAAAACTAATTCAACCCATGACCATTACGAGGGGATATTAAAATAAATTTAGTTAGTTTATCTTAATGGTCATCTTTTGTAACATAAAAGATTGTTTCTATTCTGGTGTATAGATTAGCTGTAATCTATTTAGAAACATCTATACTTGTATATTTAGAAACATCATGTATAACTCTATTTAAGAGCGTTGTTCTTCTGTAAATAACATATCATTGAGTAATATCATTCTGATTTTTAATATTTACATGGTTTAGATTAATAGACACAATAGAAAGAACCTAGCAATCCTACGGACACATCTACACCTTAGGACTTATTTTCTGTTCTTTCAGCTATGTGTGACTATCTTAATGGGAATATCAATCTTGAAACTCCAGCTTTTCATGTGTTCAGCTCATAACTTCGTTGATTTTTTGAGATTTAGGGAGTTTGTTCTTTTTGTTCTTGTTTCTGAGCTGTATGAGCATAAAAGACAAATAAACCTGCTAACAATAACAAAAAATGGCTTAGAACTTCATATTTCCTTCAAGGCATGAATAGAAAGAAAAAATTCTTGGTGAAAGCGAACCATTTCGAAAAGACAAAACTAAGAGATGCTTTAGAGATTGTGAAGCATCAGGATAACCTAAATAGGGACCAAGCATTTGTTAGTTTCTATGGACCAACTATGTCTCAAACCTTGGATGTAATGTCCCCTTTTGAGGTAAAATGACTTCAAGCTTGGATAATGAAAAGTTGACAAGTAACTTAAAGCTTAAAGAATGGAAAATCACGTTTTAGTGGTTTCAACTATTTTTCCTTGGCAAATTAAAGTTGGGAGATGACTTTACATATTTTTATAATATTTGTGGAAAAGTCAAAATTAATAAAATAATTAGCCAAGAAGAAAAACGTCCCACTTGGAGAAGAGAAACTTGGGAAAAAACATGGAAAATAGAAAAAAAGGAAAACATGACAATAATATAATATTTTATTAATTAAAATATTTTATTTTATCCCATAAAGTGGGCGCTCAAGGAGAAAAAGTGAAATAATAAAATATTATTATTTTATTGCCCAATTTTGGCCGCTCCAATTGAGAAAAGTAAAAAGAAAATTAAAATAAAATATTTTATTTTGGAGGTGGACTTCAAAGTGGATTAAATTGCATTTCATATGGGCGCCCAAGTTGAGAAGTATAAAATATGTCAATTGGAGGTCATTTGCATCATTCATGTTATTGGTATTTTGATAATTGGAGAGTTTCTCTTTGCTGCAACTTCATTTCAACTTGCTCTAAGGATGAAAACCCTTAGACATTGGTGGTTTCATTCAGGATCCATAATTGAGCTTATTGCAGGTTTATTTGATATTTTGGAGCTTTAACTAGCTAGGGTTTGAAAGGAGAAATTGATATCAGCTGGGGTTTGGAGTTTGATTGCAGATTGAAGGCTTTGTGATTCAGATTTGAAGGTCTAATTGACATATTTCCTTCATTTTCATCCACGGCTAGAGTTTGGAATTGATTTGCTACATTATAGAGGCTTCATTGGTGAAAGGTTTCATTTGTTGGTACTCAGATTTACAGATCAGTCATTAGCATTTTTATATCAGAGTGCATAATTGAGGAATTGAAGGTGTTTAAAGGTCATATATTGCATACAAACCCTATCGGCCTCTTCCATGATGGATCGCTAGCCTTTGGAGGCTTCATCACCATTTTCTAGGACACATTTTCGAGGGTTTGTGATCAGAAATTTTAATCAGTCTACTGCAGATCAGAAAATAAGGGTTTGGACAGCGAAATTCAGTCATACTTGTCACTGGATATTCACCATCTTTGGCTGCTACATTTGGAGGATGTTATTGCATATTTGTGAAGGGTTTTTGGTCTTCTAATTGCTCTTTGTATTGTCATACTCAGATCTGATTGTAATCAAACTTCACAATGATTTATCAGCTCACATAGCTTGTATGATTTCGTCCATATCTATACATCCGGGTATGTTGTTGTAGCAAAAGATATTTCAAATTCTTAATTTGAAATTGAATATCTAGCTGTTCCAATCATTTTCTAAAGTCTGATTTTAAATTTCAGTCATATATGTTGTGTAATTTCCATGCAATTAAGTTTCAATTTCATTACTATATCATGGCAAAACCCTACATGCATTGAAACAAACAAAAACACAAGCAAAACCACTCAAAAACAAATTCAAAAAATCAGAACAGCAGTGTGAAAAATGAATCAGAATTGGTAGGGGTTCTTACATAGGACCTCTCATGTGATTGCTAGGGTGTTCTACCACTGATCTATTAGTACTCTTTTTGAAAAAAGACTTTTGATAGGCTCCTTATCATGGTTCAGTTGTGGCTCATTTCTCCAATACCTCCCCTTGAGCCACACTTTGACGCTCTGGGCATCTAGTTTGTCTCCGATACCATGTTATTTTCCACATATCAGCTAGGACTCGAACTTAGGACCTCCCATGTGCATGCTAGGGTAGCTCTACCACTGATCTACCAATCCACTTTGTCATAGGAGCTTTTTAGTAGCCTCCCTGTTAAGGTTCGGGTGTGGCTCATTTCTCCATCAGGATTCGAAACTTATTAACTCTCACAAAAACACATAATTCACATGTTAAAGACCATCAAAGGAAATAGATAAATGCTAGCATGAAAATAATTGTATCTGTGGAAAAGAGACCTTTGCTTTGTCCATTTCACGCATGTAGTCCGCAAATGAGATGTTCCATAGTGGTTATACTAAGAATTATATTCCAACTTAGCTAAGAATTCTTGCAACCAATTAGCCCACTCAAATGAAATTGAACAAGTACACAAATATTCTATGAAACCCAACTTCAATTAGCTTTATTCCCTTGATAAAATGATGCAATTACAAATAATAGTTCTCTTATCTTATTACAAATAGGTTCAAATGGTAACCCAATGATAAAGGCTTATTGCCAAGTTGTTACCAATTGTCTTCAGCTCTTGACGAACCTTGAAACACCTCTGAAGGGCACTAAAATAGGACTGTGGGACTGTTGCAACAGTCTGATAGGAGCAGCCAGTGGGAAGGTCTTCTAAGGAATATTAACCCTCCAATTGCTGTTCCTAGGCAGATGCAAATGTCTGAAGTAGTGATCAGCAAATAGTATATGACAAAAACCTTCTTCCAACTTGAGCGAATAGCATAAACAAGGGTCTCCAATGGTGTCAACCTCTCCCAACACTTAATAGATCTCTGAATACCTGCAAATTGAATAGCAATGGTGATATTAGAAGCAATAACACCTCAAAAGGGCATAAGGGGTCATCACCCTATGTGCAAGGGCACATCTCGTTGCAAATAAGTATGAAAATCAGTATTTTCAGACTTGAAAGGAATAAGCAAACATACCAAATCAGTCATATCCTCCAAATGAAATGAGCTCCTCTATTTATCCTTGGTTTACATGGCCGTTTGGGCTTGCATGGGTAGACGTGATCCTTCATGGATAGATGTGATGGCTGAATTCCCCATGTCAAGGCGAGTGGGCATTAAATGCTTTTCTTCTATCATAGCCTTGACTGAAAATGTCTACCTTCTATCATGGCCGAATTGAAATAGAGATTTGAATTCTACCAATGAGCCAAATTCCATATTCGATTATTCATTTAAAATCTTGCAAAGCAATTTTAAATGAAAGCAACTAGTAAATCGATCCTTTCTTTCATGAAATCGTTATCTTGTTGGCAATTGACTTGGCATTGGCTTTGGCCGTTTTTCCTCATGCCTCCAAACTCAGTGAATTCCCCCAAGGCAATCATCTTGGAGACTTGAACGATTTCCCTTAGTGTTGGCGTCCCTCATAGAATGGCGTGGTATCCTTGGTGAATGCTATGGCCTTGGCGAGAGTGTTGATCCCCAATGTGAGCGCAAGGTATTATGCATCGGATTTCCTTGGAGTTGGCGAATTTCCCTTGCTTCATTCATTGTTCTATTGCTTTGGCCGAACCTCCTCTTGAGCGGATCCCCTTTGCATAGGCGAATTCATCTATCCTTGGCGAATGGTCTCTTCCTAGCCTGGCCGCACATTGGGTGAAATCCCTTATCATTGGCGCATTGTCCCATTCATAGATGCAAGACTTGCGAAAAACTCGCCGAGTTTCAAAAAACTCGCGAGTTTTTTTTGATGGCGAGTAGTTCATGCAAAAACTCGTTTGTTTCACTAGCCGAGTTTTTGTGAAAAACTCGCTGAGTTTTTGGCGAGTTTTTACCAAAAACTTGGCGAGTCTGTAAAAAAAACTCGGCAAAAGGGGCATTTTCAGTCTCTTAAAAAACTAGGAACACGCTCGGTCAGTATATTTCAAAATATATTTATGTATATGTTAACATATTGAATTTCCTATACTTTAAATATTTTGAAATATACTGTCAGGATGTTTGAGATAGGTTCCGGATCCATGGGATTTAACATGCAGATTCTAGATTTTTGAGGATCCATCAGATTTCAGACTTAACCAATTTTTCAGGGTTTCAGACTTAGCCAAATTCAGGGTTTCAGGTTTTTCAGACTTAGAATCCGCCATCCACACGAAGAAGAGGAACAAGCTAGCTCAGAAACACCTTAATGACCTTGTCTATATGTAATATAATCTTCGGCTGCCCACAAGAAGGGTAGAGGAAATATCAGATGATCCAATTGATTTGGATGAGATAGATCCTTACAGTGATTGGACAAGGCGGGATGAGCAACCTTCATTGTTTTCCGAGGATGAGATCTATGATTTGGAGAGACAGGCAATGGACGAGGGGGGTGGAATTGGTGGATTGGGATTCTCATTGGATGACATTGAGGATGAGGAGGATGAGGAGGAGACATTGCCACCAGTACCACTACCAGCATCTACATCAAGGATGGAGGTTGAGCTACGGTCTGTCATGCCGAGGATGGAGGAGCCACAACAGATTCCTAGGACTAGACCCTCTAGTTCTACCACTCCCCTAGTTTTCACTAGACTTGGGAAGAGGAAGATGTAGTATTTAGTATTTACTTTCAGTTTTACAAAAACAATTTGCTATTTTCATTTTCTTTCAGACTATCAGTATCATCGCATTCCACATGAGGATGCCATTTTGTACCCAATTTGCTTTGAAATCAATCAAATACAACTAGACTCAGCTTGTTTCTCATTTATTGGCTCATTGGATGCATCTTATCATTGAATTTTGCAAAAAAAATGTGTTTTTAATGAAATTTAAACAATTTTTGAAGTTGCCGAGTTTTTTGCCGAGTTTTTGGCGAGTCGAGTTTTTCGGGCTTGGCGAGTTTTTGCTTTTGGCGAGTTTTTCAACTATGGTCCCATTAACTCCTCCAATGCTCAAACAATGGCTTATGATGATGAAATGGCACATGATCCTATGTATTTTCCTTCTTCTTTAACCGTTGGCATGTGACAATTTGAATTTGAATCTTTTTCCCTCCATGATGCCTTTTCCTTAGCTTGGACCTATTCTTCAATATGGGCGTATGACCCCAATTACCATCAATTGCTTATGTTCTCTTTTAAACTTGAATTTGAATTGCCCTTTATTTAAATTTGCATTCCCTCCTTGTGCAATCGTTGGGCTTCTCTATGATGACCGATTGCTCTTTTGAAGGATCATTTGAATGAACACCTTTTAGCTTGGACCTATTTCTTCAACACACTCAACACGTATTGTCAATAGGTCCTATCTAAGAAATAGATTATGGAAATGTAATTAAAGATTTCATTTCCCTTTTACAAATTGGCCTTATGAAACACTTATTAATTTTGGCCCCGCGACTATAGGTCCTACCCCCCTGAATATGTCAAATTGCAATAGGAATTGCAATTCCATATGATGAAACTCTTATGACTTTGGCTAATCATGAAAAATACGATAAGTATAACTCCACCAAAATCATCTTCATTCCTGTGCCATGTGTTTTAGCCTACGGGAATGATGAATAGGCTAAACACTTGTGTTGTTTAGTGATCACTCTGGAAGTGGGGACATGACAGTCCTCCCTTCCCGTGATTGCTTGTCTTCAAGCAATCGATCATCATTGTGCCTCCCCCTGTGAATGATCTTGTGGCTGTTTCCTCTGTCAAATGATGAAATGAACATATCCTGGTACGAATTCCAATGATGATCCTAAAGCCAAATATCAAACCATGATTTCTCCAAACTGAAAATGCAAAATGATGCCATGAATTCATCATATGTGCTGAGTGGTGGTGCACTTTCCCAGAGGGCCCTGCTGTTTGAACTCAGACCAGCAACCTTTAAACTGAAAGTATTGTTGAAAATATTATGGAGAGTGTCCCAAAAGGTGCCAAAAACATGATTGGGAGGAATCCAAGTGTCCCTCAAAGCTATGTGACCTGCAAAAATATCTTCATTTTGCCGCAATTCACCCTTCTCTTGTGCCTTCTCTTTGTCTTCAAAGTTCTGATAAGAGAAATCAGGAAGTGCGATGCCTTGTTTTTCTATGACGGAATCATCCTCCAACGCCCAATCTTTCATGCCAATATTAGTATAACATATGGTACTCTCATTCATGAGGGTTAACAAGTGCATATCATCAAAATTCAAGGTCAATTTGCTGCTGTCCTTTGACCAATCGGAATACCACCCAATATGAAAAATGAGATACTTACCCTCAATTATGTCTTCATCATGATTGTCAATGAGTTCCATTGGTTCCCCATTGAGTTGAAAACTCTTTTCCATGATGCTTTGCAAAGAAAATGGCCAATGCATGCTTGCGATCTTATCATGATCCATCAAATCAAACAAATGATCATCTTCATAAGAAATATACTCACCAATCAAGGCATTAGGCTTGTGGATTTCATCCTTGCATGGTAGGATCAATCCATTGGCACCATCATCCATTAATCCCACTTCATGAACTTGCCTTGGATGTTCAACCGGAGGTGAATCACAAATGATGTTCCACACTTGTTGCTTGAGCTTGGATTCAAGAACAAAAAATATCTTACCCATGTAGTAAATGACCTCATCCATTACCTTGTATCTATCATCCTTAATGAGGCCGTCCCTAATCTTGCATGCAAATGGAGACTTGGAATACTCAACTAAAAGTTGTAGTTTCCAATCAAATGAAATCTCCTCCAATAGATTAGGCCTCCTAGCAAGTGTGTCTTCAACAATGCTCTCATGATCCTTGGCTATCTGATCATAAAAAATAACCTTCATACTCTTGGCTGAAACAACCTTTGGAGAATTCTCTGTGATAGCTTTCAACACTATTTTCTTTCCTTCATGCATGAATTCGATCTCCATCTTCTTCACATCATGGATGTACCTGCTAATAGAATTCAACCATTGCATTCCTAAAACAGCATCAATACCTAACAAACCTACTATGTAGAAGTCTTCGGTCAAAGTGTAGTCTCCCATTTGGATGCTAAGCTGTGAAATCTTCTTTTGGCAATTCATAGTGAACCCATACGCTACAACTATTGTGAATCCTTCAAAGTCTTCAGGTATCAAACCTTGCCTCATTGCCAGTCCTTCGTCAATGAAGTTATGTGTAGCTCCACTATCCACCAAGCATACAACTCTTTGACCATTAAGAACTCCTTTGATCCTAAATGCATGATATTTAGGAACTCCTGACATAGTGGCTATGGTCACTGAATTAGCAAGGTCATCACTTGCTTCAAACTCCTCATGTGTTGATTCATCATTATCCTCATCATCTGTGAGTACCTCAATGAGATACGCCTTGCCTTTGCCTTTGCATCTGTGCCTTGGTTCCCATGGTTGTTTGCAATCAAAGCATAACTTTTTTCTCCTTAGTTCATCACGCTCTGTGGAAGAAGCAGTGGGTTTGGTTGGTTGGAATGGCCTCCTTTGATTGAAATGAGAGCCCTTATCAAAACTCTTCTTCTGTGTAAATGTAGGTACAATATCTAGATCAAGTGCCAAATCGATAGCCTCCTCAAGTGTAGAAGGTTTGTGGACCTTCATCAACCCTCGAATTCTATCATTGAGCCCTTCCACAAACAACATCATGACCCTCTTATCTGTCATGTCAGGAACCATTACTGCTATCTTTTGGAACTCATTCACATATGCTTCAACTCTTCCACTCTGCTTTAACTGTGCAAGCTCACGGTAGTAAACTTCTACATCCTTTCGATCAAATCGAACAGTGAGCCTCCGAACAAACTCATCATATGAATCAATCTTGTTGTGATGTTGAGACACAAGTCCATGGTGCCACCACTCGTATGCCAATCCCTCCAAATGCATAGTGGCGAAATGTATAGCCTTCTTTTCACTCATGGGTTTGAGTGTAAAGAAATTGTCCAACTTGTTGATCCATGCTCTAGCACTCATCTTCCCACTTCCATCGAACATCGGAATTGGTACCTGTTGATGATTGTTTTTAGGGAAGTCAACAATAGAGTAAAACACTAGAGTATCCCACTCTCTCTTGAATAAAGCTCTTCAAAGGCTAAACTATGTGATCCAATGAAGTAACTCCAAGGTTCCTTATTTATGATTCATGATGGGTTAACTCAGTGATTACATGTGATCTTGTTGATAATCACAAAGGGACTTATATTAGACTTCTTCATACTTCCTTAGCTTATTCCTCCTTAGGTGTGGATGATGTGTCAATAATAAAGAAAAGCAAAAAAGATAAGGGTTCAGAAACTAATGTAAGGTCAATGAGGCAATGATGATGCGTGAATAGACAAACTCCTTGATAAACCTAACTCCATTTCGCCAAGGATGCCTACAACTACATGAAGTTGGTGCAATCCCCTAAGGTAAACGAATGGTTTTCAAATCATGAAGGCTTATACAAGCACCCATTAAACGGCACAATTCAAACAAACATCCACAATCGAACTTAAGCAAATGATAAGGCTCAGACTAGCTTTACACAACACTTCACCGGCGATGAATGTTAAAAGCATGAGCTAGGAGTTGATCAAATATTCAACACATACATACATCACATCAAAGACCTCTAATCTACTTGAAACATCTCTCCATTTCACCGAAATACAAGAAACCATGTCACTTCACAAGACAACACTTAACACCAAATGAGTTCCAATGTCTTTGCATTAATCTTGAGAAATATTTACAACAATTTCAAGCCCTCTCAGAGAATTTTCAAGAATCTCTTCTATTCTACTCTACTCCTACTAACTGAACTACTACTTTACAAATGAGGCAACAAGGCCTTTATATAGGGGTCCAGGATTACAATGAATGGCCCAGATCAATTCAAGTAGCCAAGGGCTCAGATCACGCCACCTCAGTAGGTAGTTACAACAAACTTCTATTTTTAGTACAAGAGAGGCAATGAAGGCACGCTTTCCAAGAAGATAAGGATAAGATGGAATCTTTGGAGCATCTTCCACATGGATGTCCTCTGTCTTCTTGCTTGTCGAAAGATATGGCGACTTGTGATTGGCTTGATGATGAGTGTCTGCCACGTAGGTGCCACCTTAGCATATTCCCAAATTGCATCATCTTGTAATGATGTCTTCGATGTGATTGCTTTGAACTTGAATGTTTAGGAATACTTTGTTGATCTTGCTTTGTCCATCTTCTTGTAAACTGGATGTATGATAGATGTTGCTTCATTTGACTAATGCTGTGATGTTTCTTCTCCTTCTTCATGTAGGATACATGATGATCTTCTTTGGATGCATCTTCTTGAAGAGTGTAGTAGGAAAGTAGATGATGATGATGCTTCCTTCATGACTTGAAGGAGGAGATCTCTCTTTAGACTTGAAGATCAAAGAGTCTTTGAAGTTAGATGGATAGATGTCCTTGACATGATGCAACGGATGATGAAGTAGTGTACTTGCCAAGTATACTTGAACTTGATGTAGATGAGGAAATGCTCCAATTTGATGATCTTGAAGAGGGTCCCTTGGAGTGTAGATATTGATGATATCTTCCTTATATGTGGAGTAACTGACTTCTCAAAGAGACTTGAATGCATCGGAGGAACTTGAAACTCTATAGATGTCTTTGGATACTTGATGAAGATGATCCTTTGGAACAGCTACATACTCATCTTGAAGGAGAAAAGCGGATCAAAGCCTTGTCTTTTGAACATGATGCAATTGATGAAGCATGTTGATCTTGAAGTGATCACTAGGAACAGCAGAAAGGATGTCTTCTTCAACATAGCAGTTTGTTAACTTCACTCCTAGTCATGAAGGTGATTCAAGCTTTTCTTCTTGATGACTCCTTAGCTTTGTCCCTATTGCTGCAATACAAGCAAAGAAATAGCATCAATCCTTTTTGACAACATATAAGAGTCAGTTCATGCATTTCTAAGCTGAGTGCATTGGTTGCCAAACTAGTTAATTTCTTAAAAGCAATCACAAAATTTCAAACTAAGCATCACACTAGAGTAGCACATTAGATATGGAACTTCATCTTCCTTTTGAAAGGTGTTCATGAAAATTTGATCCAACTTTATTCAAAATTGGCACAACAGTTAATACACTAGATGTCTAGTTTGAAAGATGTTTAAGGAACTTGCAAAATTGGATGAAGCGCATTAGATGAGAATGTTGGATCTTCTTAAAGTGTGTCAAAGTTTGTAATTGAACACTTCTAATTACAAGCGCATCAAATCAGCATTGTGTCTTCTCCTTTAGAGCTGGCGCAGCAGATGACAATTTTGCTATTTGGTTATTATGATCACTTAGAACTTGAAACAAGTCACTTCAGGTTTGAGCGCAATGGATCAACATCTTGATTACTTCTTGATTAAGCCTTTAAAATTCCATCTTAATGTGGCGCAGCAGATCAATAACTCGGAGACTTCTTAAAAAGTGTTTAAAGCTTGATTTCATGCTACATCTATTCCAACCTTGAAGGGGCGCAGCACTTGAGGTATTTGAATCCTCTATAAAATTCTCAAACACTCTTAACCTTTCCCATCATTGAAGTGGCACACTAGATGGAGAACTTAATCTCTTCCTTGAAATGTATTCAACGTTTGGATGAAGCACAAGGATCAAGGTGCTTGATCTCTTCTTCATCACAAATTCTTCGATCTCATAATGGCGCATCAAATCAAGAATCTGAATCCTCTTGATTCCCAACATTTTCTTGACAACTTCTTCACCAAGGTTGATCTCTCCTTATGGCGCATTGGTTGAAAGTTTTAGTCTCTGATTTGAGGTTAGCACAACAGTTGGACACCTTAGATCTGTACTCAAGAAACTTTCATGGGACTTCAATTTACCCTCATCAAAAGGTAAGGCATTAGATAGATCTTGATCTCCACTTAAAATTTTGTATTAGAACCTTCAAAATAGTTGTCTCCACCTTGGCGCATCAGATTGAAATCTTGATTTTCTATCTTAAAACTCGTCAAAAACTTCAATAAAAACTCATACATATTAGGCGCATTGGATGAAGGTTTCATTTTCTGGTTGAATGATCCTTTTGAGACTTGAAGAGCACTCCCTTAGTGATGGCGCAAGGGATCAGCATCTTAGATTTCAGATCCTTTTGAAATAAACTCATTTTACTTGCAAACTAGATCAGCCTTTTCCACCTTTGGCGCAACAGATAGAAGATTTAGATCCTCTTTAATCACACTATATGGGCACATTGGATTAAGATCTTGAGTCCTTCTGATGTATCACTCAAAAACTTACCTTATCCTCCCCTTGAAAGGGCGCATTGGATCAGACTTTTGGGATCTCCTTGAGATTGCCTTGAAGATGTCAAAGTTGGTGCCTGGGTTTAGAACTTTGGATCCTCCTTAAAAGTCTTTTTAAAACTGAATTTCCCTTTTACCCTTAGCGCATCACTTGATCATATTGGGATTTTCTTGTAGGCGCATCACTTCTGTTGCATTGGGTCAGCATGTCACACTCAAATAAAATCTCCTCAAAGGCTGGTGCATTAGATTGAAATTTGAGTTTCTTCTTAGTATTGGCGCACTGGTTGGCAGATTTAATCTTCTCTTGAACTTGGCGCATTGGTCAAAGAATTTGGATCCTCATCTTAAAACATGTCACAAGACTTGAGCCCAACTCCCTCCACAAGGTGGCGCAGCAGATGGGAGATTTGGATCCTCATCAAAATCACACTTAAAACTTAAAATTCTCCTTATACTAAATGACGCATCAGATTAAGTTTTTTAAATCCTCTATATGGCTGGCGCATTAGATTGAGATCTTGTATCCTCTTGCCACATATCTTCAAGACAAGTATCTTTTCCTCCTTGAGCGCAATGGATGAAGTGCATTGCTTTGGGCGCAAGAGATCATCATTTTGTTCTCTGATTGAAAGCACATTTCATCAAGATTTTGCGCCGCATCCAAGCCTTGGCGCACTCGATCAACTTTTTGAGCTCCCTTCAGTACTTGGTCATTTTTTCAGTGTCCTCAGGGTAAAGGTATATTAAAAAATATATTTAAGTATAATGAATTTCTTATACTTTAAATATTTTTCAATATACCTTTTAGGATGTTTGAGATAGGTCTCGAATCCACCAGATTTAACATGCAAAATCTAGAATTTGGAGGATCCACCAGATTTCAAACTTAGTCAATTTTTCAGGGTTTTCAGGATTTCAGGGTACCAGACTTAGTCGTTTCTAGGATCTCAAACATACATCAGGATTGATCTCAATGTTCATTATTTGGATGGAATTTTGATCAAGACTCTTCATTACTGCAAGTTCATGTTCCAAATGAGACCTCCAGTTATAAAGCAAAACCTTCTAGGAGAGAGACTTATTGTTGGATTGGCAGAGGAAACGAACCCAAAACATCATCCAGAACTAAATGCAAAGCATCAGAGCTAAAAAAAAGGGGGGGTCCCCATTTGCAATGGGGCCATGTGTGATTTGGTCACAACAGTACCTTGCTCAATGCATCTTGATACTCCTTGGGTTGGGTTGGTGGTGCTCTTCTATGCCTTGGTTGGTGACCTCTCCTTCTTTGCCTTTGTTCTTCATGGCTCAAAAAGTTGTTGAATGTGATCCTATCACGAACATGCTCCGGCAAAGAGTCATACTTGTTGAGAAGTGTTTCAAGATCATCATTTTCCTCCTCTTCTTTGAACTCCTGTTCATCCTGTGCTTCTTCTTCTCTAGAGATCATCTCCAAACCACCAAAATCAAGGGATCATCTCCTTGATAACACTGAAAAAATGTAATTTCCAGCCAAACACATCAAAATGAAAAACTTACCAAGTGATCAATAATTTGCAAATTGCAAGCAAACTCCTCTATTTATTCTTCTTTTCACCTAGGCATCCCAATTAGCTCCATTTTGTGAATTTTTGAAATCTACAAACCAATTATAACCTTCACTTTGACAATTTTAAATAAATTGTGCTTGTTAGCTCACAACCATTTAAAAAAATAAAATAACATGATCCCACAGACGTCAATATTAAAAAAATACCATATCTTTTATTATGTCTTCTCCTTGAACTCAAACGCCAATCTCCTTGGGCAATCAAACACAATTTTATTTAACATTTATTCCCATCCCAATCGCCACATAAAAAAACTATATTTTTTATTGAATTTCCTCTCCTCAAGATGGGTGGCAATTTCCTCTCTCAAAGGCTAAGCTATGTGATCCAATGAGATAACTTCAAGGTTCCTTATTCGTGATTTGCAGTGGATAAACTCAGTGATTTGATGTGTTCTTGTTGGTAATCACAAAGGGATTTACGCAGACTTCTTCTTTTATTCATCTTATTTCTCCTTCCAGTGTGGATGATGTATGCATGATATAAAAAAAGGGAGAAAAAGATAAAGGTTCACAGAAACTAATCTAAGATCAATGAGGCAATGATGATGCATGAATAGACAAACTCCTTAATCAACCTAACTCCACTTCGCCAAGAATGCCTACAACTACATGGAGTAGGTGCAATCTCCTAAGGATAGCGAATGGTTTTCAAATCATGAAAGCTTATATAAGCACCCATTAGACGGCGCAGCTCAAACAAGCATCCACAATCGAACTTAAGCAAATTATGATGAAGCTTAGACCAGCTTTACACAACACTTCACCATTGAAGGTGGATGTATTCAGCATTCACAGTTGTGCTTTCATGGAGTTTGTTTAATACATTTTCAGAGGTTCATGGAGTTATCTTTGAGAGATAGTTTATGCTCAGCCTAAGACAGTTAGATAGAGACAGATTTGAGTAGCTTTGAGAGAGGGTTTGCTGATGTATATTCCCTCTTGGCTGGCCGTACCATTCCAACCCAGCCGTACCACCCTTGGATGCATTTTTTAGGAGTTTGGGTGCAGATTTATTCCTTCCATATGGGTTGCCTAAACTACATTGCTGAGCAAATCAGTTTCAGACCAGAATACAGAGGTTTCATTGCTGTTTGCAGCTGTCACAACCTTCATGGGGGCCGTACATCCTTGCTTGGGGGCGTGAGACTCCTTAGGGGTCGATTTGGTGTTTGTATGCAACTGTATTCTTGCTTTTTGGAGCCATTTGAGGTCTTTGGGCCCGAACAATACATTGTAAGCTCTTTGCCAACATAAGTGATGCACTTGGAGTGAATCCGGTATACCCGTTTGCTGGTCCGGCAACAGCTGAAAAATGAAGTTGCATTTCTGAAAATGGGTATGTGCTAGTAATTGTTATTTGGTCATTCTACTATCTGGGTTGTCTTTAGTTTCTCCAGATTCATTGTATATTTTCTAGGTTTCTATTATATGCAATACATTGTGTGCTCCGACACTACATCTGCAGGAAAACATAAAACCCCCTTCTGCATCTTCTATCTATCTGAAAGAACACACAAAAATCTAATAAAAATCACACAATAAAGATTTTAAAAAAATACAAATAGGTACAGCACATTACACACAAAACAACATTTAACACCAAGCGAACTCCAATGTCATTGCATTAATCTTGAGAAATATTTACAACAATCTTCAAGTAATCTCAGAGAATTTCGAGAGTCTCTTCTTACTCTACTCTACTAACTACACTAACTAACTATTATCCCCTTTACAAATGAGGCAACAAGGCCTTTATATAGAGTTCCAGAGTTACAATGAATGGCCTGGATCAATTCAAGTAGCCAAAGGCCAGGATCATGCCATCTCAGCAATTAGGTACAACTTGCTATTTTTAGTACATAAGATAGGCAATGAAGGCACGCTTTCCAAGATGATAAGCTTGTAATGAAATGGTGTGGCGAAATATGATTGGCTTGATGATGTGTATTGCCACGTAGGTGCCATCTCAGCAAGTCTTATGGATTTCAACAATTTATTCAATTTGCTTTTGGCATATTCCCAAATTGCATCATCTGTGTGATGTCTTCGAATGTGATTGCTTTGAACTTGGACGCTTGGGAATGTATCCTTGTTGTTTTTGCCTTGTCCTTTTACAAGTCGGATATGTATGATACATGTTGCTCATTTGTCTAACTCTGATACTTCTTCTCTTGACAGGATATAACTGATCTTGTTTGGATGCTCCTTCATGGCTAGTAGTGTAAACAATGATGATGCCTCATGGAGTAGGAGACTTCTCGAAGACTTGAAGATTGAAGAAACTTGAAGCTTGAATGGATGGATGTCTTCGATGATGCAAATAATGAAGTATTCCAGCACGATGATCTTGAAGTGGTCTCCTCTGCAATGACAATCTCTTGATTTAACTCCTTGGATGAAAGTGACTCCAAGACTTGCTCCTCAAATGACTCCTAGCTCCATCCATGCTCCTGCAACACAACAAAGAAACAATATCAATCTCTTTATAACACAAAGAAATCACTTTAAACATTTAAATAACCCTTTTCCAATCTAGGCGCACATTTAAGGTTCTGGAGGTGCAAAAGTGCACCTAAGCTAAAATGGCCTTATATTTGCTATTTTTATTATTCAAACGATTGTGAATGTCTTAGAATGACTCCCTTTATCTAGGCGCTCATTCAATGATGAGAAATCATGCCTTTTTCTTTGAGGTGCAGATTTGAGTTTGCAAAGATGGACAAGTGCACCTAGAATCCCCAGCTTCATACTTGTCATTTTTGTGATTTCAAACAAGTAGACATGTCTTATAGTGACTTTCTCTCTCAAGCGCTTACTTCTAGAGGTGAATTCTATGCATTCTTACTTAAGGCGCAATTTGAGGCTTGTCCAGATAGGAAAATGCGCCTAGCTCAAATGACTTCATATTTATCATATTTGTGATTTTCAACAATTGAAGATGACTTAAAACATCTCTCCTCCTTAAGGCGCTTACTTGGTGATGTTAACTCATGTATTCCTTCTAAGGTGCAGATTGATGACTGTGGAGAGGTGGAAGTGCACCCAACACACTAAGCCTTGTATTTGCCAATTCAATGACCCTAATCAATTAGAAATGCCTTGGAATGATTCCCCTTCTCCAAGGCGCTCATTTTCAATGTGAATTGATGCATTCCTTTTGAGGCGCTAGTTTAAGGTTGTAGAGACTGAGAAGTGCACCTAGGATGACTTAGCTTGTTGCTTGACATTCAATGATTTCAACTTCATGTTTAAATGTTTAGGAAATTCTCCCTTACCTTAGGCGCCATCCTTATGATGTCAAACTTGATGCTCTCTAGGCGCTAAAATTGGTTTGTAGAGGTGAAGATATGCGCCCAAACTTGCTTGGGCTAGTTCTTTGACATTTCAATGGTTTCGATCACTTGCTTACAACTCCCAGGAGACTCTCCTTCACTAGTTTCTAGCTTCCCCTTTGCAAGGCGCACATTTGGGGTTATACAAGTGGAAAAGTGTGCCTTGCCCTCCTTAGGTGATTTCTTCACTAAGTTTCATCCCTCAAAAGGTTTCCTAACACCAACTTGCCATTATTGATGATGCTTCCACATGCTATTACCTTGGGCGCACTTCTTGACCTATACAGGAGTGAATTTGCGCCTTGGTTCCTTGGTGAATTTTAAACACTTCGTGTTGATCTAGGCGCAAATTTGGGCCTCTACATGTTGTTTCCTTCTTCCATTAAGCTCAGGCGCACATTAGTGGTTGATCAAATGTAGATATGCGCCTAGCATTCTCAAGTCATTTTCTTGCAAGTTTTCCTAAGTTTCAAACACTTCTTATCACTATTTAGGCTCAAATTAATGATTTCAATGATGATTTTTGTGATACTTCCTTGGGTGCACATCTAGGTATCTACAGAAGCATATTGGCGCTTAGCTTCTCTTGATGATTTTCCAAAATTTTCTAAGTTTCAAACACTTCTTATTGACCTTAGGTGCAAAATTGGGTCCTTGAATGATATTTCTTCCTCCAACAATCCTAGGCGGCACATTGATGGTTCTTCAAGAGTGGATTTGTGCGGGTGCACTTTGGTGGTTCTTCAAGAGTGAATTCGCACGTTGAGTTCTTGGGCCATTTTCGTGCAGGATGTTTGAGATAGGTCCTAGATCCATAGGATTTAACATGCAGATTCTAGATTTTTGAGGATCCAGCAGATTTCAAACTTGGTCAATTTTCAGGATCTCAGAACATCAGACTTCAGGATATCAGACAATCAATTTCAGTGTCTCAGGGATTGACTTCAATGTTCTCAATTACACCTTGTTTGACGGATGACCTCCCTAATTTCTCGCTTGCAAGGAGATTAACGCACTTGACTTGTTTCTGGTGAGGCTCACTCCAGGAGATTATGGCTTCCAGCACGAAGCTATAGACTCAAACACCACTGACTTCATCATGAAACTATCTTAAAGACATCATCCAAGATCTAAGACAAAGCATCGGAGCTCAAAAAAGGGAGTCCCCATTTGCAATGGGGCAATGTGTGATTAGGTCACAACAGACCCCAAGAAGATGGGGTTGTGCCCCTAAAATGTCCCAGACAACCCCAAGAGGGAAGGGGACTCATCCCAATAGAACACTAGTGTAAATGAAAAGTTCTACCCAAATAATTAAATTAAAATGCCAAAAAAACTGCCAGTCCACTCAAAAAGGATCCTCTCCAAACGAATATAAAAACTAGATGAAATTTCTTGAGGAAAAATGATAAAATCTCCACATAAAAATTCCAAGTGTTAATTGTAACTTGAACGAAAAGAAAATAAAGGGCCAGATATGACTATGCCAGTGCCCAAAATCACAAAACATTTTAAAATTCATGGGGAGTGATTCAGCAACAAACATCATGGGACCCATGACTACAAATGGATTTGGTGTTGGCTATTCAGTGAAGAAATAGAGGTTTGCTTTTCTTTCGAATCAATAATATTGAATATTATTTCTGTACTCTATTTTATCATTTGGTGTGGTACTGAAAAATGGTTGATTGTAAAAGTTATTGTTCAAGATTCAACAAACAATTGTACTAGAAAGTTCTTAGACAGGAAACAAAAGAATTGTAAACAGGAAGATGCGTGAAAGTTCTATCCTACAGATCTTGGAAAGATAAAGGTACAAAATAATTGTAAACAGCCATACTATCAGCTACAAGCACTCACTTTCTTATGAGCATTCTGTTTTTTGTCTGTGTTTGTTTGTTGTGTCTTCTGCTTTCCAAAATCCCCAAAGCTATCTTTGTTACTTGACAAACCTATTATAGAAAGAAACAATATAAACATAAGTAAGAAATACATTTAAAATTTCAAAGAACTAAATATAATTTTAAAAAACATGAAGCCATGACATGCCTCTCTGATACAAATTGGTTCATGTTGTAATGTAATTATCTTCATTTGTGTTCTATATCCATTGTAAAAGACACTAAAAAGTATAAATAACCCTCGAAGCATTGTTTTTTATGTAATCCATTCTCTCTTGCATTTGAAGGCTAAAGAAGAAATTGTACAAGTGTTCTAGGCATGTGGTAAAGTCTGAAAAGTATCTTTGAAGGAGTAGCAAGGCCTGGGGAAGCCTCTTGAATATTTGTTTTATAATAGTGAGACTTGGAGATGAGTTCGTGTTGAATCTTATTGAGCACCTGTGCACAACAAATTATTAGCACTATGTTATAGTCCTTAGTCTTAGTCTTATTATTTAAGCTGCATTTTGTCCACCTAAGATTAATGAAGGGTTAAGTCATGGTTGTTAGGCTTATCGTATCTAATTAGTCATTGCTGTTTTGTAGATAGCTTATGTGGCCTCAACATGTATTTGTTCTATATAGTATGTAACATTTTCACATCTTCAAGGTAAGTATTTCCTCAATCTTCTAGATTCACATGTGCAAATCACTTTTTTGGTGTCTGTACCCACACTTATCTTGTTCTTGTGTACTTTTGCATGCAAAAGTTGCAGGTATGCTATCGATGGTATCACAGCTGGATTCAGATCTATAGACAGAAAAGGTAATTTACATTGCAGAGGGCATAACTTTCACCTGGAGTGTTGGATTGAAACAAAACATTTTTTACAAGAAAATAGACACAAAGCCACTTCTAATAAGATGTTAATCATACATTTAATGCAATATCAGGGGAGATATCGTAACTCCAAGTTTCCGTTATCAAAACGTCTAGAAAACATTGCAATTTTTGGTACCCTGTTTTCCACAAAAGGTAAACTTCAGTTCTAACATTCAATCGAGTTGTCATTTTTTCGTTTTTAAAATGAATTAATTAAGCTTGCAAATGAGTATTTGTTCATATTTTTTTGTTAATCATTGAAAAATCACAAAGCTCTGCAAATTGATGCTTGTTTTAAAAAACCCTAGCTTACCATAAAGGGGGCAGCTCTCTAAAATGTGCAGGATTAGGAGCCAGCCTTGGTATGTGTCTAGGGAGGAAGTACTGTAAGCCCTTAAAAAGCTCAAAAAAGAGCTTAAAGAAGAATGATGAAAACTTTTGAAAAAATATTGATGGATTCATCTCAAGCCTCTTAATCTCATCATTTCACAGATAAACATCAATGGTTGCATTGAATGAAGATCCTCGTGGTGATGAGACAAAACTACAAGTAACACTGAACGAAAATCCTTACACAGATCAAGAACCATCACAAGTGGCATGGAATACAGATCTCTATGATGAAGAGGAAAAAATAATTGTATAGGGCACGGATGCACATGAAGGAAAGGGATACATATCTGAAGTATCAAGTCAGGAGATATTTAAGCTTGAAACTTATCTAATGCTTATGTAAATGATGTTTTAGGTCATATGTTGAGGCCACTTGCAAATATCTTGGTTGAGCCCTATTTTTACCCATATGACAAAAACAAGATTCTTCAGCAAGACACAATCAATGGCTTCATTGCTTTAATAAAGAATATCATTCTCAAATTTTCTATGCATTCTAGCCAATACAAAATGCTCATCTCTCAAACAAAAAGGATATAACAACAAAGAAAAACATCAAATAGCAGAGAGAGCTTCAAATTGATCCTCTAACTTTAGGGAGAAGCTTCTCAAGGGTGACAGCATGTTTCCTACCTCAAATGAATATTTAAAGAATATCTCTGAACATGAGCTATTTTATAAGCTCATATGTTCTGTAATGTGTTCATTCTAATATTATAAATGGTATGTGTTGTGACGTTTTCACACATCACCCCATTGCAAATGGGGACCCACTCTTTTGCTCGCTTTCGCCGTCATTTTTGCTTTAATCTTGCAGTTTCTTGCCCTGATCCATGAAACTAGGAAAGAATGTCCAAGTAGTCAGCTCACAGGGAACATTAGGAGTGAAGAAAAGAGTGATTCTCCTAAGGATGAATAATGCCCTACCTATCATTCCTCGATTAAATCTGAGTAGTCCATGGAAAGAGTCCATCATTCCATAGAAGAAGTCCAAATCCTTCGCTCTCAGCATAAGACTCCGTAATAAATAAGGAATCATGTTCCAAGACTCCAGTCCAGAAGTTCCCGTTCCAAGACTCCAGTCCAGAAGTCCCTGTTCCAAGACTCCAGTCCAGAAGTTCCTATTCCAAGACTCCAGTCCAGAAGTCCCTGTTCCAACACTCCAGTCCAGAAGTCCCTGTCCAAGTCCCAATTCCAGGGTCTCTGTCCAAAAGTTCCTGTCCGGGAATCCTGTCCCAAAGTTCCTATCTAGGAATCCTATTCCAAAGTTCCTATCCAGGATTCTTGTCCCGAAGTTCCTATCCAGGAATCCTATCCCAAAGTTCCTGTCCGGATTCTTGTCCCGAAGTTCCAATCTAGGGTCCTGAATTCAACAAGGCTTGTCATTCCATGTCAAAATCCATCTTTCCACCTTAGACCCCTCTCCACTCCCGGCATGATGCCCTGTTTCGAACTCCTAAAGCTGTGATCCAGAAGGTTTCCAGTGAATAAAAGGTCGAAGACTTAGCGAAACCTCAAAACAGTGAACCCAAAAGTCATTTCAAGACCCATACTCCGGAAGAAATCTTAAACTGAAGGAATGATTCCCTGAACCAGGATGAATTTTGTCCTTGGTCGCAGATTCCTGTTGGAGGTGGAATGTGCGCTCAGGGATGAAAGTTGTCCTGGTCGCAAATTCCTGCTCCTATTGGAATTTGCGCTCAGGAAGAAAAGATGTCCTGGTCGCAAATTCCCTGACCAGGTGGAATGTGCGACCTACATGATGGAGTTCCGGGTCAGTCTGAAAGTGCGCCATGGAGGAATATTCCCTACCAGTCTGAGAGGTACACCTTGGAATCCAGAAATTCCCTAAAGGGGTAGAAGATGCTTCTCATGTTGGGTTTTATTTCAAATGATGAATCTATGATCAATTATCAAAGCCAACCCTTGTAGAGAACTGAACAAACAGGATAAAACCCTTAGCTAAAAAAAAAATTGAACAAAGCTGTCTAGGTCGCAAAATCCATGACTAGCTGGATTTTGCGCTCCTTGTGGTTTTTTTTCCAGGTCGCATATTCCTGGACCTTTTGGAATTTGCGCTCCTGGACAACAGAATTCCAATACAGTTCCTGAATCTAGTCTGTAAGTACCTACATGGAAAAGTCCTTGTCTAGTTGGAAAATCTTACCAGCGAATCTGGAATTCCCTAAGGGAGATAGGAGGTGTTTCTCATTTTAGATCTCGTCTCAAATGATTGAGTCTCTGACCAAAGTAAAGAAAATCTATCCTTGCCAAAAAACACAATGATGAAACCCTCAACCAAAATCATGAAGGTTGTCCTGAGCGCATATTCCTAACCCTCCTAGAATTTGCGCTCCTGGAAGGTAAGTTGTCCTGGTCGCACATTCCTTGCCCGGCTAGAAAGTGCGACCTGAACAGAGGGAATCCTACTGGTACTAAAATGTGCGACCTAGGAAATTCCTCCCCGACTATCTGAAAACTTCACCTTGAAATTTGGAATTCCTTGAGGATAGAAGGTACTTCTCATGTTGAATCCTATTTGAATGATGAATCTCTGATCAAAAGTCCATCCTTGCAAAGAGAGAAGCAAAATGATAAATCCTTAGCCTAAAATCAGGAAAACTGGTCAAAGTCGTAGAATCTTGCGGGTAGAGGAATTTGCGCCCAGCAGGAAATTGTCCTGGTCACAAAATCCAGTACCTACTGGATTTTGTGCCCAGGGAGTGAGGATGTTCCAGGTCGCAAATTCCTACAGGAGGTGGATTTTGCGACCTGGGCAGCAGGAAATTCCTGTTGACAGTGAAAAATGCGACCTGGACAGGAAGGACTCCTGAACCAACTGGAAATTGCTCCCTGACCTAGAGATTCCTCCTATGCATGCCTGGTAATCCTGGAATGAAAGGAAAGGTTAGTCCAAGTGTGAAGGATACCAAGAAGTGAAGAAAATTCGTTGTTTATTCAGGAATTCATAAGTCAATTTGATCAATTATGCAAGTTTAGTTCCTGTTTTATCTTTTGATTGCATTACATTTAAGGATCTTGTTCATCATGACTACTCGGGGTTTCCCTTGTTTTGCCGAAATCCAGGACGAGGATGGGCTTCCATGAAAAGACGAAGCTCAAGGATGATCAAGGACTATCTCAAGCATCATGGAGTTCCAATACCGAAGAGGAGGACTACTTCCAACGCCAGACGAGGAGACTACATGTGAATTCCACAAGAAGAAAAGAGAAAATACACTTCATGTCCAATATCAAGGATTCCAGTTCCAGACAAGAGGATCAATCCTTGGACAACCAGGAGGATGCACTTCAAGTTCACCATCCATCGAGAAGAACGAGAATCCACGCCAAGTGCAAGGATCCGTGCCAGTGCGAAGGAAAATATAGCAGGGATGGAATTTCAATTCCAAAGTACACAGCACCAAGACAAAATTCCAAGGATCACTCCAAGAATTCCATTAGGATTGACTTGATTTCCAGCCTGGAAGGAATCCCACAGCAAAAGTTCCTTGACCCCCTAGATTATGCGCCCAGGAAGAAAATCATTCCTGGTCGCAAAATCCTGTTCACCCTGAAATTTGCAACCAGGACAAGGGGATTCCTATACACCATGGAATTTGCGACCAAGGAGCAAGACAACAGACAGTTGACTGGTCTCACCTACCTACCAAGCAGCTTAGTCAGCTTGGCGTCCAGGACAAGTGGCAACTTTTCATCCAGAGCAGGTGGCATCCAGGACAGGTGGCAGCATCCCATGGAGCCTATGACATGTTCATCCCTATCTCTTTAGGGTTTGCACGGATTTTCAGGAGATCAGATCTCCTCACCTCCTCCTTTGGATTATGTTTGCCTATAAATAGGTTGAGGGGCCTCATTTGAAAGGGTCTTCTTTCTTCTCTCATTTCTTATGCTCTTAGAGCAAGTAGTTAGTTAGCTGTTCCTTTCTGTTGCACTCCATTTTTGGAGCAAGGAACTTTGAAGAATCAGCAAGATTGTTGTAAGACATTCCCAAATCAATACATGGACATTGAAGATTGGTGTTCTTGATATTCTTTGGATTGTGGCATGGTTTTCTAACTTCTTTGAAGCAAATCATATGCTCCAAGATCTAAGTTGTTTCATTTCTATTTTCTTTCAAATCTTTTCATTAGTTAGAATGATGGAGATTATTACTGTTGAATGGTTGAATCTGTTTGTTCATACCATTGGTCATCTATGGCTTGCAAATCACCGTGCATGGTTAGCCTGAACTAATTCTAAGTCTAACTTCGACTGTTCTGCATGTTTCAGTTCCATGTCCCTTGCAGGACCAGTCTGAAAATCCTTACTCCCCCTCAGAAGATAGCACCATCCCTGTCTAGTTGTTGTCTCATGACGAAGCAGAGGACTGGTTCCAGTTTCCATCTTCAACAGCAGTCATTTCCATTGATTAGATTCCTGAACCCTTACCCCATCTTATGCATTTTCTTTTAGATTTTCGCTAGGATTAGTTTTCCAGAGCCTCATTGCCAAATCATCCGCCTCTTCAAGAGTGGAACCTAGGAATTCCAAGTTGTCCACTTGTGAAGGAATTCCATTCACCCACAAGTCCGAGTCCCAGGAGTGAATTCCATGTCCATGAAGGAGCAATCTCACGTAAGTCACCCTCGTGATTACCAGCAAATCACATCATTCCACTGAGTCTATCCCACACCAGTCAAGACCTGACACAAAAGGAACCTTGGAGCAGTCTCATTCGATCACGTAGTTTAGCATCTTAGAAGCTTTGTTCAAGAGAGGATAGGATACTAAGTATTTTATTCTAATGTTTGTCGCAGTCATAAAACACGCATCAACAGTATGCCATCATGTTGTGGAGGAGACCCTCAAATAAACGGATCATTCTAGAAGTCATGAGTAGTTAGATTCTTTGAATCTAGTCAATGTTGCTTTGTAGGCATCTTGTGAGGGAAGCTACTCAATTTTTAATATATATCACCCCTCTATATGTCCATCTATTTTTTCTCAATACATTTGTATGTGATGTTTTCACATCTTTCAGATTTGCAGGTTTAAACCACTTTTTGGATGTGCATAAACCCCCATGTATTTTATTCTTGTGTGGTTGTGCTTGCTAAGGTTGCAAGTAAACTACAGATTGAACCATTCAGATGAATGCAACACGCCTTTCCATGAACAAACCCATTCCAATAAATGCATGACAGCTTTGTCCATGACTGAGTTTTGTGTCAGAATTTCAGTTAGCTTTGGTTAAAAACGAGTCTGGGAGAAAAGTTGAAAGGAGATGTAGAATTGCAATTACATTGGCATATTAAAGGAGAAAACATCAGAGAATAGGCGTACCCGATTGCAAAACAAGGGAGACATGTTTTTAGCTGTATGTACTGGCATACCCTTGTGAACTCATAACCTTGTATTTCTAGATGATAGTGAATTGAAGCCAAAGCCTCCTGGTTGGAGTTTTCACACACTGGGTTTCACTAGGCAAATCTTGTATTATTTACTCTTTTGTGCATAGTATTTGTGTTTCTATTTATGTTTACATGTTCAATTCTCATTTCTTCATGTAATTCACATTCTATGTGTTGGTTTGGGGAACCCCTTAATCAACTAATTAGTTCACAGTTAAAAAATTAGTGATGTAAAAAAGAGATACGCACTACAGCATTAAACATGAAAAATAACATAAGACATAAATTGCTGAACCTGAAAATTGTGCACGTACAGCTCTGCTGAGCTCAATAATTTTCTTCAATTCTGATATGTTGTTCTGAAAATGAAATTACATTTATAGAAATTTTGTTGGCTCTTATTCTTGAAACTATCAATTTGTGAAGTGCATAAATACTCAAACAAACCTCAGATAGACTATACTAGACTGCAAAATGTGGCATTACTAAGAACTAGTTATACTGACTTAACGAGTTTGATATCTGAGTGTTAACTACTATTAGTTACACTTCTATTCCCAAAATATAATGCATTGTGTCAAGATAACAACATGTAAAACTAACTCGGCAAAAACTCACACAAACTGGTAAAGCAAAAAAATACTTTAAATCATTAAACTTAGCAGAACTTGGCCAAAACTCAGGACTACTTGGCAAAACTTGCCAAGACTCCGCAAAAACACAGCCAGACGAGTAAATCGCCCATTTACTCGGCTGCAAAAAAAAAGTGGCACCTAGTCCACGAGTTTTTGATCTATGGTTCGTACACCTCATCTACTTAACTAAAGCAACTCAAACTCCTAACTCAACAACTGTTCTACTATTAACTCAACCACTGGATAATAACACAATTGTTCTGACAATTGGAATTTTCACAGCCGTCTAACAATTCTTGGAAAAAACCATTATCACAAATGAGCATTATTTATTTAATTTCTGTCTTCATTCTCCCCTTGATGCTCATTATGGAAACTCACATCAATTCTCTTAGCCTCTGAAATTTTTCTTTAGCTTATGGCTTATTGAAAATGTCCACCACTTGATTGCTGCTGCTGCAAAACCTCAACTCAATGTCACCATTAGCAACTAAATCTCTAATAAAATGATGACGAATATCTATACATCTGGTTCTACCATGAAATACCAGATTCCTGATCGATGAACTTCGAATTAATGCTGCGATTGAACTTCACTAGATGGAGATTGTGTCAGCGAGATTGGGTCAGCACCAAAAATAGAGCTACTACTAGGACTAGTAGGATGACGGTTGTCTTCTTCAGAAAATTCAAACTCTACTACTGCTAGTTGTTTTTTCTTCTTGTCCACTCTCATACCAAACTCCCTCCTTCATCAAAAACATCACAACTCACCACCAATGTCTCAATCACAGGATTATAAAACCTGTAGCCTTTGGTTGCTTTGCTATAGCCCCCAAAGACACACTTATAACTTTCAAGTATTCATTCTCCAATGCTATTACTCAAGCTAGCACTCCTTAGGGCTATTCTCCCTCGAGTTAGTCCACTAGAGCTTACTTTGCTTTACACCTTGTGTACCTTGTCAGTTTATTATGAAACAGAATTCAACCAAAGTCACTTTACTAAGGACTTAAAATTTGGCCCTCTTAAGTACCTAATACCCATGAGAAAAGATTAAATAGATCAGCATAAGGATTGATAGAGCAAGCATTCCAAAGCAAAGTGAATGTTGTTGTGTGAGAGGTATGTTCAGTACGAACCTGAATGTAGAACAAAGAAATTTGATTTAAATAAGCAAAGAGCAAATTTCATGGAAGAAAGTGATAAAGAAATAGGATTGTTTTCAACATGTGATGTTGCACAAGATTTCTCAGAGGATACATGGATTTTAGATAGTGGTTGCAGTAACCACATGATAGCAAATCAAAAGATGTTTTTCCTAGTTTGATGATTCGGTTAAATCGAGTGTAAAGTTTGGAGACAATAAAGAAATCCAAGTAGAATGCAAAGGTACAATTATGTTAGAACTACGCTAGGTGAAGTCAAGCTGATCCATGTGTGCTATATGTTCTTGGCTTAATTCATTATATTTAAATGCTAGGCAGCTTTCAGAAAAAAAGGTTATCAAGTAATTTTTGATTAAAATAAATGTATAATCTCTGATAAGAATGGCAACAATAATGTTATAGCAAGAGTGTGTGTGACTAACAGCTGCATGTTTAATTTGAAGCTTGTTAGTGGTTTTCCACAAGTGTTAGATAAAGGATTCTTCATGAATTTGGCATTTAAGGAATGTCATCTGCACTTTCATGGATTGAACGTGTTACACAAAAAAGAAATGGTTAATAGGCTGCCATTCATTCAAAACAAAGATGAAATTTGTGAGGGATGCATCTGTGGCAAGCAACATAAGAAATTTTCCAACAAGAGAGTGGCTGGAGTTAGTGCATTGAGATATTTGTGGTCCCATGCAAACATCTTCTCATGGGAAAAATCAGTATTTTCTAACTTTCATTGATGATTTCAATAGGATAACATGAGTCTATCTACTGAAAACAATCCAATGCATTATTTTATTTCAAACAATTCAAATTGTATGATGAAAAAGAAAGTGAGTGCTAGTTGAAAGCGTTATGCCTTGATAAGAAGTGAAATAAGGAGAGATATTACAGCCAGCTACACACCTCAACAAAATGGTGTGGCTGAAAGAAAAAATAGAACACTAGTGGAGATGGCTCGTAGTATAATGAAAGCAAAGTGTCTTCCAAATCACTATTGGGGTGGTGCAGTAGTTTGTGCCATATATTTGTTAAACAAATGTCCAACAAAAAGTGTAAAGGATGGGACCCCGAGTGAAGCATGGAGTGGTAGGAATCCTAGTGTTGATCATCCAAGGGTATTTGGTTGTGTTGCATGTGCCATCTAGAGTTGTTCAATCTAACTACAGATAGTGTAGTTAAGTCCTTAAATTCTTCTATGGCTACAACTACTGGGTCAAATTTTGTTGAAGAACTCCTTATACTCTTCTCAACTATCTTTTGATCACTCAAGTCTTCACCATGAGACTTGATTTAGTTTATAATAGTTGAAACCCTTGTGCAGATATCTTCCATATTTTCGCTATCTTTCATTATCAAAGTTTCAAACTCTCTCCTTAACATCTGTAGCTTCACCACTTTCACCTTGCTTGTACATTGATAGACCTTCTGCAAGATGTCCAAAGCTTTCTTTGACATTGTTGCAAGAGTGCCTTTGATTCCTTCTGCTGATTGTTCTTCAAATGATCCTTCTCATGTGCAAGAGCATTGTTTCTGTTGCATTTGCAGGTTTTGAAAAACCTCATTCCACCAACTCCCACATATTTTGTCCACAGAATGGAGTCTTCATTACGGTAGCCCACAAATCATAGTTTTAACTTTTAACCTTTGAAAATGGGCAATTAGGGTTAACTGAAGGCATTGCCACCATTGTTCATAGCCATGTTGCAAATGGCTTCTGCTAAGACTAAAAGTATGCCCTCTTATGGATATGCTGCCAACATGAAAAACCTACAAAAAAACTTCCAACCTTTGCTCTGATACCACTTGTTGGATTGGGGCACCCCTTAAACAACTAATTAGTTCATGTCAAGAAGACATACACACTACAACAATAAACATGAAAAACAACGTAAGAAATTAAATGCCAAACCTGAAAATCATGCACCTTCAGGTCTGCTGAACTCAATTATTGTCTTCAATTCTGATTTGTTGATTTGAAAATGAAATTACATGTATAGCCATTCTCTTGGCTCCTATTCTTCAAATTATCAATTTGTGAAGTCCACAAGTACTCTAACAAACCTCAGATAGACTATACTAGACTGTGAAATGTGGCATTACTGAGAACTAGTTTTACTGACTTGACTAATTTAATAACTGAGTGCTAACTGCTATTAGTTACATTTTTATGATTTTATTGACATTTTTATTGTCACAAATGAGCATTACACTCTAGGGCAAAATGGGCATAGGCATAACATTATATTTGCATATAATTATTCAAATCAGTTGTAATGTCCCCTTTCTAGCTACAGTGTTAGTCTATCATTGGGTTCCCGTAGACAGACAGTTTGGTTAGGGAACCGTGGTTGGTTTGGCCTTGGATGGGTTATTCGGAAGTGTAGATGTGGTTTGGATTCAGTTGGTGCCAGTTGGCAGTTGTCAATGATGACTTGGCTTGCTTAGACTCATACTTATTATTTTTAGTAAGTTCGGGATTGGTGCCGGATCGGGATTTTCAGAGTGGGGTTATATTAGTCTCGTCAAGACCTTTCCAGCGAGCTAAAGATCATGGCAATCCAACATCGTCTTGACATTTATTTTAAAGTCTGAAGTTATAGTATATTTATTTAAATGGGACTTTATAAATGTTAAGTGAAGTGACTTATAAAAAGAAATATTTAAAGGAGTCACTTTTGGGTTTGGGAAATAAAGTAAAGTAACTTAAAATATCATTTTTCCCTCTATTGAGCCAACGCCCAACTTGAAGGAAATAAAAGAGGAAAAGAAAAGTCATTTGTTTGTGCTTGAGAATATATGATATTGTGATTTTTGCTCTGCTAGGGTTTCTGTGAGAAGGGTTTGGAGAGGATTCGAACCAGAGGCTATTGGGAATGAAAATTCCCTCTAGTAACAACATTCTACAGATGTGCAATACCATCCAAAGGTGCTACTAATGGCGGATGCATCCAGTATTCGCATTTGGGCTTCAATGGAGTTTATGTGTTAAGGGTTTGAGGAAGGACTTGACATAATCTTGCATATTTCATGGTGTTCTTCATTGCAGATTGGAGACTGATATTGTTGGAGATTTAGCATTGATTGAAGAGGTTTTGTGGACTCTTTCTCATCCTTGCTGGCCGTACCTCATCAAGGCAGGCCGTACTTCTTTGTGGAGGGTCTTTGGAGTCGTTTGGAGCTTGTTTCCCCTTCTACCTTGGTCGCCTAGCCCAACCATAGTGTGCAGAACAGAAACAGCATTATTTGAAGGAGATTTGTCACTGTTTATTGCTGATAGAGATACCAACCTGATCGTACATCCTTCCTGGTGGTACGTTGGGTTCCAAGGAAGCCATTTCGATTGCTTACAGCAGTCATATCTACTCTATCTGTGGCGTTGAAGGTCCCAGTTGACATATCTTGCATTGTAACAAACATTCTATTGTATGTTGATGATTTTGGAGTGAATATGTGATACCCAGTTGCTGGTCCGGCTACAGCATAAACATAAAGTGCATATCTTGACATGGGTATGTAATGATAATTCATTTCATGAGATTTTATGATCTGGGTCACTCTTAGTTTGTTCATATTCATTGTACTTTTTCTGGGTTTTCAATATATGCTATCTATTGTATTGTTCCGGCAACACACATTTCAAGAAAACTGAAACCCCTTCTACATCTTCTCTCTAGTTGTAATGTCCCCCACTTAGCTCATCACTCCAGGAGATCAAGGTTAGCCTATCACAGGATTCCTGTAGGCTAACGGCAGTGTTTGGGGAGTCAGTTTGGGGACTTACTATTTATAGTAAGTCGTGACAAAGCCAGTTTCCTTTTTTTAGAGTGCAGGAGCCAGGGCACGAGATTCGGGAGGTCGAATCTTCTAGAGCTATATCGATTTAATATAAGTTAAATTAAAGATTTAGCTTATTATTTATGGGGTGACTTTAAGTTACATTATAACTCAACTTTATAACATTAAGTTATAACTTAAAGTGAAAAGTGATGTGCCTAGGGATGGGCGCCCACTTCATGGAGGGATAAGGGGTTGTTTAAAAATTAAAAATTAAATAAGATTTCCCTCTAATCTTGGGCGTTGGAGATGAGGAGATAAAAGAGCAAAAGAAACCTGATTTTGGTTTATGCTTGGTTTATGATATGTTGCTCTGATATTGAGTTTTACCCGTGCATAGGGTTTGAGCTTGGCTCTTTGGTTTCAATCATCGATTTGCAAAGACGAAAACCTTTGTAGATTCGTCATTCCTCGTGTATGAAAGAGTGCATCAGGTCAGGAAGGGGTTATTGGAGTCTTCATTCAGAGGATTCATTTGGGCATATTGTTGATACATTTATGAGGTCGGATGATCATATTTCCATGGAGTTTAGTGCTGCAGCTGAGAACAGGATTCTAGAGGACATTTCTCTGCAATTTTATTGAGTTTTAGAGCTGTTGCAGACTTTTATTGGCAGGCCGTACCATCTAATAACAGGCCGTACTGTCTAGAGGAGGCCGTACTAGCTAGGAGTTGCAATATCAAGTGATTTGGGTAGTTTTATAACCATTCCCTTTGGCGTTAAGGACTGCACTGAGACAACAAACATTCCTGAGCAGATTATGAAGAGTTTCATGTGATTTTTGCTGAGATACTCTTTCCAAAGGGGCCGTACATTCCTGCTGGAGGGACGTGGCTTTGAGGAATATCAGTCCCACTTCATTTATGCTGACTTGAGACTTCTCTTGTGGCGTTTGGAGATCACTTTTATTGCTGCAGACTTGTATTTAGTGGTGAATCCCATTTGTATGCAATTTCTGGAGATTTCTCATAACATTGTATGTGGGTGCAATTTCGGCAATATATCAAGTTGAAGATTTCCAACTGGGTACTTCATTATAATTAGTTTTATTGCATTTTATGATCTGGGTTGTCTTTAGTTTATGCAAAATCATTGTAGATTTTCTGGGTTTGTTCATATGCTCTATATTTCATACATGCAATGCATAAATCCGACATGCAAAAACCCACCATAAAACCCTAACAGCAAAAACATCAAAAACACAAAAAAAACAGTCAGAGGCAAACATATACAGAGGGGTGTATGTTACAGTGGTATCAAAGCAGAAAATCTTGCCATCCTGTGGGGTTAATATGACATGCAGATGATAAAAATGAGACATGCGACCTACAAATAGATATCCTTTTAGAAATACCAGGGCAAGGCAAGGAACATAATTACCACAGTTAGAAGAACCTGAGCAACCGGTACCTATAGTAGATCCTTTTGAGGAAGAGATAGTGGTTGTAGCTACTGATGAAGACTCCTTAGTTTCACACACAGACCCATTTTTAGGAGAGTTACCACCAGTTACAGAACCCACAAAAGAAATGGGTGACAGGGAGGTTGAGGAGCCTAGCTTACGAGAGATCCTGAATGTGCTCACCAGGAGCTTGGTAGCTCTAGAGAGAGAGTTGAGGGATTCTCGGCAGGAGATGATGGAGACACAGGCTGAGATAGGCCACACCCTCACATAGTTGCGAGATGGGTTGAATATCAGGGATAATCACCATGACAAGAACAGGTACAATGGTGATAGAAATAGAAACAATGACGGTGATAGACATAGAAACAATGACGGTGATAGGAATAGGAACAATGACGGAGACAGGAACAAGCATAATGTGGGTGATAGACACAATGGCAACAGGAACCAGGGAGACAGGAATAATGGGGATAGGAACCATGGTGATAGATACAGGTTTAGAGATTATGAGGATGAGGCCTTAGTGACTCATAGGAGGGCTTCACAGCTTACAGCAGGTGACCGACCTGGTATCCCTATATTTACTCCCAGGAACCAAGTTCTTGACTAGGATCCCACACAGGCTGAGTTTCAGGAGGAGATTCTGAGGGATTGGAGAGCTTCTAGTGCAGAGTTCAGGGCAGAGATGACTTTTGCGAAGTACTCTGATATTAGGATGAAGAATAGACCTCACAGAGGACGTAGACCTCAGAACCAGGAGTTACAGAAGAAGATGAGTAAGATGAAACTTCCCTATTTTGACGGTTAAGGAAAGACAACTGCTAGGGCTTGGGTGCAGAAGTTGGATAGCTACTTGCAGATCAGTCATATGCCTGAGGAGGATGCCATCACTTATGCTGCATTACATTTGGAGGGAGTAGCACACAAGTGGTGGAGTAATGGGAAGGTCGCACTGGGGCATGATCAGATTACTTCGTATGTGGAGTTTACAGCCCGTCTAATCAACAGATTCAACAAGAAGGATCCGGAACTTCAGTTTAAGGAGTTAGCACAACTAAGGCAGAGTGGAACATTAGACTCCTACATCTCTAAGTTTCAGGACCTATATGTTATGGTCCCAAACACATCTGAGCGTAGATTAGTGATTCTCTTCATTGATGGATTATCAGACCCGCTTCGTGGTTGGGTTAAGGGTTTTGACCCTGCTACACTCCAGGAGGCCATGAAAAAGGCCCGAGACATGGAGTCATCAGTGTGGATGAGTAAATACCAGTCTAAGGGGTTTTCACACAGGAGAGACAAGGAGAGGGAAAAGAAACCCTTTCATAGAGATGTTGAGCAGCACAAGGACAGGTCAAACAGGTTGACCGATGATCAGCTCAATGAATACATGAGGAAGAAACTTTGCTTCCATTGCAAAGAACCATGGGATCTCTCACATAAGTGTCCACATCAGGCTAAGGCCATATTGATTGAGTATTATTCAGCAGAGGAGACCCAGTCTGATGCATCCGATACAGATTCTGAGCAGCCTTCCAAGCATGGAGATAGTGGAGATGAGAGAGCCTCACAGCACAGTACTGGCAGTGGAGGTTGTATTGCCCAACTATCTAGTTTCCAGAAGGTTGATTCATTCAGGGTGCGAGGTGTACTTGGTGGGCAGCGCATCATTACCCTCATTGATACAGGGGCTACTCACAATTTTATTGACGAGGGATTGGTAGCTCGCAGGGGGTTGAAAACAGAGGAATTCGAAGGCTTCAAGGTGATGGTAGTTGACAGATTCAAAATGTAGTGCAACAGGAAGATATCAGGATTGAAGATCATCATGGGTGATTACGAGTTGGTTGATGATTTTTATGTGGTTGGCATTGGGGATACATATGTGGTACTCGGCGTGCACTGGATGAGGCAGTTAGAGGAATTCACCATTAATGTGAAGAAAATGGAGATGAGGTTTGAATGTAATGGGAAGAAAATATGTTTGAGAGGTATATCAGATGGTGGACCTCGAGTGGTATCATTGAAGAGGATGGAGAGACTTTTGAGACATGACTAGGTTGAGTGGGCAGCAGAGTGCCTTATTATGCCAGAGTCCCCACCATGACAAAAGGACAGCTATCATCCGGATATTCAGAAGTTGCTAACCAAGCACAGTAAAGTGTTTGGGGATATACCACCAGGAGTGCCTCTTGATAGAGGCATAGAGCATGTGATCAAGTTGGAGGATGGGACCAAGCCCATCATGATCACTCCATACCATCATCTGAAGAGGCTAAAGGATGAAATTGGGAAAACCATCAAAGAGCTTCTAGAGATGGGACACATTCGGCCCAGCAAGAGCCCATTTCCTTCTGCAGTGATACTTGTCAAAAAGAAGGATGGGACTATCAGGATGTGTATAGATTACAGGGCCTTAAATAAGAAGACTATAAAAAACAAATACCCAATTCCGAGGATAGATGAGTTGATCGATGAGTTGCATGGTGCCTGTTACTTCTCTAAAATTGAGATCCGGGTATCATCAGATTCGCATGGTCACTTTGAGTTCCTAGTGATGCCCTTTGGTTTGACCAATGCACCTGCGACTTTTCAGAGTTGTATGAACCAGATCTTTAGACAGCAGCTCAGGAAGTTTGTTCTGATTTTCTTTGATGACATATTGATTTTTAGCAGGACTTGGGAGGACCACCTGAGGCACCTTGAGGAGGTGCTAAGTATCCTCGAGAGCAATTCACTTTACGCCAAGGAGTCAAAATGTGATTTTGGTATGACAAAATTACTCTACCTTGGCCATATTATCAGTGCTGATGGGGTTAGAGTGGATCCAGAGAAGATAAAGGCAATTGTTGATTGGCCTCCACCCACAAACCTGACATAGCTTAAGGGGTTCTTTGGGCTTTGTGGATTCTACAGACGGTTCGTGAAAGGTTTCTCTCAAACAGCTGCACCATTGACAAACCTAACAAAGAAGGGAGCCTTTGAATGGAATGACAGGACTCAGAGGTGCTTTGATCACTTCGAGCACTTGATGTCTACATGCCCAGTGCTTGCTATCCCTAATTTCACCAAACCGTTTGAGCTACAGTGTGATGCTTCTAGAGAGGGGATAGGAGTTGTTCTCATGCAGGAGAAGCACCCAACAGCTTTTGAGAGTACAAAGCTTCGAGGTGTGGAGAGGAGCTACTCGATTTATGACCGAGAGATGTTGGCCATAATGCATGCATTGGGCAAATTCAGGCAATATCTGGTTGGGGGTAAGTTCATAATTAGGATGGATCATAACAGTATTAAATATTTCATGAACCAGAAGGACCTGAACGACAGACAACAAAAGTGGGTCAGCAGATTACAGGCATATGATTTTGACATAGAGTATGTCAAGGGGAAGAAGAACATAGTTACAGATGCTTTGTCGCGACGACCTCACTTGTGTTTAGTTGGAGAGATCTCTGTTGATTGGAAGAGATGATTATAGCAGAGTATGTTAAGGACTCTTGGGCAGCAGGAGTTATTGAGGGCACAATCTGATATTTGAAATATTATGTGGTGAGTGATTTGATCATGTACAAAGAGAGGATATTTTTGGTGCCCAACTCACAGTTTAAGCATAAGGTAATCAAAACTTTCCATGACACACCAATCGCTGGCCATCCTGGATTCTTTAAGACATACAAACAAATTAGAGAGAGGTTCACATGGAAAGGACTGAAGGATGAACTGCAGAAGTATGTTCGTGAATGTCCCATTTGCCAACAGAACAAGCATGAGCATACCTTTCCTGCAAGTTTACTACAGCCATTACCCATTCCCAATCAGAAGTGGGAATGTATCTCCATGGACTTTATAACGAGGTTGCCTAAGGCGCAGGGAAAGGACTGTATCTATGTGGTAGTCGACAGACTCACCAAATTTGCACACTTCTTTGCAATTTCAGTAACCTTTACAGCTGCTCAGGTGGCCGAATTATTTTTCCGGGAGATATTCATGTTGCATGGGGTACCCAAGAGCATTGTCAGCGATAGGGACAGCAAGTTCTTGAGTATATTTTGGTAGGAGTTGTTCAAATTATGTGGCACAGAGTTAACTCCTAGCACCAACTACCACCCGCAGACAGATGGGCAAATAGAGGTGGTGAATAAATGGTTGGAAGGGTACCTGCGTAATTATGTTTCGGGGCAGCAAAAGGCCTAGATCAGATGGTTGCACCTAGGGGAGTACTGCTACAATACTACACATCACATGTCTATTCAGATGACACCTTTCAAGGCACTATATGGTTACAATGCCCCGTGCTTTACAGATCTCATACTTGGTGACAGTCGAGTGCCTAAGGCTAAGGACCTTTTGCAGGATAGCCGAGACATTCTCAAGAAGCTTAAGGAGAATATACAGTAGGCACAGAATCAGCAGAAGCTGTATGCTTATCAACACCGAGTCGAGAGAAGTTTTGAGGTTGGAGACATGGTGTATTTGAGGCTCCAACCCTACCGGCAGTCCACTCTCAGAAAGAGTGGAGCAGAGAGGTTAAAGCCCAGATTTTATGATCCTTTCAGGATTATCAGACGAGTCGTGAGGTGGCTTATGAGCTTGAGCTTCCATCAGATAGCAGGGAGCATAATGTGTTCCATGTTTCCAAACTGAAGAAAGCTCTCGGCCACAATATAGTTCCTTCTGCAGAGCTTCCACCATTAGATGAGGAGGTTAAGTTAATCCTAGTACCAAAGGCTATCATTGACACACGAGAAAGACATTTGAGGAAACGGGTTATCAGAGAGTGCTTGGTCAAGTGGAAGAATCTGTCAGTTGAGGATGCCACATGGGAGGGTGAGCAGATATTGCAGCATCCAGAGTTGAGGTTGCTTGAGGACAAGCAATCTTGGGAAGGACAGATTGTAATGTCCCCCACTTAGCTCATCACTCCCGGAGGTCAAGGTTAGCCTATCACAGGATTCCCGTAGGCTAACAACAGTGTTCAAGGAGTCAGTTTGGGGACTTACTATTTATAGTAAGTCGTGACAGAGCCAGTTTCCACTTTTAGCAAGGCAGTGCGGGAGCCAGGGCACGAGATTCAGGAGGTCGAATCTTCTAGAGCTATATCAATTTAATATAAGTTAAATTAAAGATTTAACTTATTATTTATGGGTAACTTTAAGTTGCGTTATAACTCAACTTTATAACATTAAGTTATAACTTAAAGTGAAAAGTGATGTGCCTAGGGATGGGCGCCCACTTCATGGAGGGATAAAGGGTTCTTTAAAAATTAAAAATTAAATAAGATTTCCCTCTCATCTTGGGCGTTGTAGATGAGGAGATAAAAGAGCAAAAGAAACCTCATTTTGGTTTATGCTTGGTTTATAATATTTTGCTCTCATATTGAGTTTTACCCGTGCATAGGGTTTGAGCTTGGCTCTTTAGTTTCAATCATCGATTTGCAGAGACGAAAACCTTTGCAGATTCGTCGTTCCTCGTGTATGAAAGAGTGCATCAGGAAGGGATTATTGGGGTATTCATTCAGAGGATTCATTTGCGCATATTGTTGATACATTTATGAGGTTGGATGATCATATTTCCATGGAATTCAGTGCTGCAGCTGAGAACAGGATTCTAGAGGACATTTCTCTGCATTTTTATTGAGTTTTGCAGCTGTTGCACACTTTTATTGGCAGGCTGTACCATCTAATAGCAGGTTCTATTGTCTAGAGGAGGCCATACCAGCTGGGAGTTGCAATATCAAGTGATTTGGGTAGTTTTATAACCATTCCCTTTGGCGTTGAGGACTGCACTGAGACAACAAACATTCCTGAGCAGATTACGAAGAGTTTCATGTGATTTTTGCTGAGATACTCTTTCCAAGGGGGCTGTACATTCCTGCTGGAGGGACGTGGCTTTGAGGAATATCAGTACCACTTCATTTATGCTGACTTGAGACTTCTCTTGTGGCGTTTGGAGATCACTTTTATTGCTGCAGACTTGTATTTAGTGGTGAATCCCATTTGTATGCAATTTCTGGAGATTTCTCATAACATTGTATGTGGGTGCAATTTCGGCAATATATCAAGCTGAAGATTTCCAAGTGGGTACTTCATTATAATTAGTTTTATTGCATTTTATGATCTGGGTTGTCTTTAGTTTATGCAAAACCATTGTAGATTTTCTGGGTTTGTTCATATGTTCTATATTTCATACATGCAATGCAAAATTCCAACATGCAAAAACAAACCATAAAACCCTAACAGCGAAAACATCAAAAACACAAAATAAAATCAGTCAGAGGCAAACATATACAGAGGGGTGTATGTTACACTAGTCTGAAAGAACACAATAAAAATTAAAAAAATAACACTATAAAGATCTTTTAAAAGAACCAATAGGTAAGCACATTACATCAGTGACAACGAAAGTGTGAGCTAATGAGTTGGACACTAGTATAATTGGGCTATTCACAAATCACAATTGAGAAATTAAACTTGTAATAGTACTGAATTTCTTCTAGAGACAACATTTTCAGAACTGATAATGTTTTAAATGCCATCCATAAAACCCACATTAACAAATCTAACACTAACAAAGCCAATGAATTAGTATCGAACTCTTGCTTTTGTTGTTACATCTTGAATCACAATTGTAAAATTAAACTTGTAATAGTACTGAATTTCTTCTAGAGACAACATTTTCAGAACTGATAATATTGAATGCCATCCATAAAACCCACATTAACAAATCTAACACTAACAAAGCCAATGAATTAGTATCAAACTCTTGCTTTTGTTGTTACATCCATAAAAGTGATTTGCACGTGTGAATCTAGAAGATTGAGGAAATACTTCCCTTGAAGATGTGAAAAACTTGGACTAATCAGATGCCTTCAATAAAACTAAGCACAATGCTTTTGATTTTGTCATCATTTCCATTTCAAACCTAGCGAGAGTGTGTTTCAAACCTACTGGACCAGACTAACCAGATGACTTCAGAAAAACTAGGTATGTTTCTTTCGATTTTGTTAATCATTTATGTTTCGAACATTGTGAAAGCTCGTTTCAAACCTACTAGACTATTAGTACAGATTATAGAATCTAGGCACAAAGACATTGATGATAACAGAATTTAAAGACAGAAGCACACAGTATTAATTAGTTTTTCCCTAAATATAAACAAAATTTTAATTAACAAAATATTATACTCCACGTTACTTCATTTAATAAGGCTTGCATTTCTCCACGTTACCGGAAGCTGTGGAAAGTATACTACTTTCAGGCGTCACATCCAGTCATTCTTGTTTAGTTTTTTGTTAACTCTAAACCATACTAATTCAAACCACTCACTAGGTCCTCAGCTTAAACATATAATAAGCAAGACTTGGTCCTCAGCTTAAGCATATAAAAATCAACTCAAGCAATTTCAATAACAAATCAATCAGGCAATGTAAGTACTAATCATTACAATTGTTCCACATCTCTTCAAGTAATATCAATAACAAATCAATCCAGCAATGTAAATATGCTTTAGCAGATTTTCATAATGAAGTTTCAATTCTAACTAAAATATGAAGCCTGCATGCCTTTCACTGATCAAAAAAAGTTTTAAGGAAAAAAAAATCTAGGTATCACTACTCAAAATTTTAAAAAAAAAAATAGTTAAGTTGGAAAAGAATCTTAATAATCAGACATACATAACCAAAGACAAGAGCACCGACCGTTAATACTGCTCCACATCTCTTGCTTTGATTCTTCAATATCTTCTTCAAATGGAGGAGGAATACATGACAAGAATTCATACACATTTCGTATAACCATGGGAGAACTGCAGAATATGGATGAATGATCAGTTAAAAGATTTCATAATAAAGTATTTAAAAGAAGAGTTTTAGATAGAAATGGTTGTTCATCAAAACAGAATAACAGAAAGAATGATTCCTGCTTCTTTTAAGGTTCAATTTATTCTTATGGGGTGGAGTAGAAAATTGTTAGATAAATACCATTCAGTGAACCAACAACAAAACGAGGACCAGAACCTTAAGCCCACATGATCATGGCAAACCATGGAATTTTATTCCCATGTAATTAGAAAATAGTCACCTTGACAAGCAAAGAAAAATGCCATACGCAATAGTTATTACATATGGTATCTCAGGACATAGCAGAAAGTAGAATTAGCAGTCGTACTATGTTTTGAAATAAATGAGCTTTCATGTAGGGCATTCCTTCAAATGGATGTTCCTATTTATGTTTTTGCAAGTTGCACATAGTTCAAAAAGCAAGTAAAAAAGAAATTCCATTAATATATATGTATGACTAAAGTAAGCAAAGCAGACCAGTTGGTTGGTAGCCCAAATTGGTAAGCCTAAGTCCTAACAGGAGGAACTTGTCTAGTCAAAAGGACCAGCTGGTTGGCCGCCCAAATTAATAAACCTGAGTCCTAATGGGATGAAAGCTGTCTAATCAAAAGGACTAATTGGATGGTAACCCAAACTAATAAGCATTATGGTCCTAATGGGAGGAAAGGTATCTATATCAAGGAACACCAAGCTACACATTTTTGGCTTTGGTGATCCAAAAGATTATTTTTAGCATTAGATTAATGTTTTAATTGGTTATTGTAATCTATGATGTCAGTTCAAGTACAGGTTTGGTATCGGGTTCGCATGTACAGCAATTTCTTTTCCTAGGTTTGGTACGGCTGGGTTTGGCCATGCAAAATATATCAAAATACCCATAATTTGCAAAAAAATATTTTCAACATTAAAATGCAGCCAATAGTGATAAAGATAATTGATAATGCAATCTCAATTGTCAAATCAATAGAAAATTACAATCAATAATCTTCATATTGCTCTTTATCAAGAGCAACAATGTCAATACTTAGGGGCTACATCCCATTTCCTTAGTGCTCCCTCCTTGTACTCAACTTACTTATGTAACAAGAGGCACAAGTTGGAATGCACATAGACCAACTCCTTTGCCTTTTTTTTAACCAACCGGTTGTGTTTAGCTGAGTGAAAAAATATTCAGATTGGAAACAAAGTCAATACAACACTCGCAATTATAAAATTAAAATACGATATATAGCTGTGTAATGTCCCCTTTCTAACGCGCATAGTATGATGTTGTCGTTAGCCTATTCTCCATGGTTCCGTAGGCTAACCGAGACATTTAAGGGATCTTGAGGAGTGACGGTATCATGTCGATGGTAAATGTTCAATATCGACTAGAGGTTAATATCATTGATATGATTTATTTGTGCGTTGATAAAGTTGAGCTCTTAAGTTAAATATAAATATTTAACTTTTTTAATGTGAGGACTGTAGTTAAGTGGGAAGTATTAAAATATTAAAAGGTCCTCTTATTTATTATTACATGGAGACTTAAAACGCAAATGGGAGTAATGTAACTTATCCCACATTGGCGAGTTGAGTGAGTGAGCTCTTATGTGGGCATCATAAAAGACTTACAGGAGCCCATTTTCAGGAGGCTTGGATTATGCTTGGTTTATGCTTGGTTATGGTTTTCTCTTGGAGAATTCTGGGAAGCTGTGGCTTTCAGCAGGTTTGAGGGCGGAAACCCTCGAGCTTGGAGGCAGTGGACGGAAACCCATTGTCTGTTGGAGATATCACTCAGGTGTCTCACCTTGTGCATCAAATTCATATTTCTGGTTATCCAATCTGACTGTAAGTTCTGTGACTACGATTGGATATTGCTGTTGTTGTTCTACTGAAGATTTAAATGCAACATTTAATTTCAGAATCTCTATTTCAGTCTGATATTATATGATTTTTAGTATAATTTGTTGGATAAATTGAAATCAGTTGCATGCAAATTGTTTGTTAAAATTTATGTGGATCATTTGGTAAAAACTGGAACAAATATCCATAGGGGGATACTACAAGCTGTCAAAGAAAAGTAGAAAAGTTGTTTTTTATATTAAAAATGCATACCTGTAATATAACTTTTATTGCAAAAAGTTGTAGGTGAACAGTGTTTTGGCCATGGAGGTACCACCATGTGTGAGCATCCTACTTGTACTTGTCTTGAATGGAATGAAGACTATGATTCCTTTAAGTTGCAAAACTGGGAAACTCATCCACAACAATGTCCTCTAAATCTGGATCTGGAAAGAATCTAGTGATTGCAGCCTAGTAGGAGATGCAAGGGTGAGGTCATCTTGTTCTAGCAATCAACAATAATGCTTTACACCTCTCTAAAAAATGTTTTTGTGGGGTCATTCTCCTTAGCAGCTATTATAACTTTTATCTTTTCTATCACCGAGTCCATGTCATCATATATGTCGCCCAAACACAATTGATCCATATTGGCAAACCTGATTATACTCATGATGGGCTCAATGAAACTCTAAAGATAATCAACGCAAGTCCACAAATCATCATCCAAGACCAAGGCTTTGACCTTTTGGGCCTATTGACAAGTTTAATAGCACACCAAAAGTGAGGAACAATGGTTCACTCACTTGAAAAGGAAAATGGCCCCCAAGGCTCAAGATACCTATGAGCAGGTTACTAATTAGTTTGGTTTCATGAAATAACTATCCTCATAAAGCCTCAAAGAAGCAATGTTATCAAAATTATAACACTCAAAGGAGAGTATGGAATTGCAATGTTTACTAAAAAAATTGATTACCAAGCTAAATTTGCTTAAATCAAATAAAACAAAATCTATTTAACATTTGTATAAAAATGACAAAAGAGGAATAGGGGAGGGAAAAAAGGAGCCTACGAACAATTATGTCTCCTGGAACTAAACATGCAAACATCAACCAATCTACCAGATGATTAGATGCACCCTCCACATTACATGATGCAAATTTCATTGGATAATTCCTAATAATCCAAGTCTTCCGAACTATCATGAACGTGTGCAAGTCTTTCCTCTTAGAAAATACGATACACACTTAAAGATTTTCAATATAACAACTTGTTTGCAATCTATAAATTCAAGTACTCAAAACTTAATTTGAAAATTTTGGTAAGGAAACCAAAAAAAAAAAAAAGCCAAAACTAAATTCAAAAAATCCAATCCAAAAATCTCCAACCCTTACAAAGTTTCTGCAAAAAACACGTGTAAAATTTTACAGAGTTTCTAGGCAGTTGACAACTAGCCCTGCAGTTATACAAACTACGAAGTTTTACAATTAAACCATTGAATTAAAAAACCTCTGAATCAACTAATAATCCATTTCTTATATTTGTTTGCAATTCTGGTTATAATTCTTTATTATGCACAATCATCCAAATCATAGTTCCGAGACTCGGACTCGGCTTGGACTCAACGAGGGTGACTTGGAACTTGGCGCCCAGACTCGGCACAGACTCAACAAAGTGAAGAACCCAAGAAATTTAGCAATTTTTAAGAATCTAAAACTTGTTTCATGCACCCTTTATTAAATAAACCTTAAAGACACAATAACATCATCAAATAGAAGCTAATTTGATCACATACACAAGTATACATTGATCACTGTCTTTGGGAGGACTCTGTTTGGAAGAGGCTCCCACCAAAACCAAAGTTAAATTTTCATCCTCAAGATATTTTTGTTTGTCATCATTAGGATTACAGGTAGCTTTCTTGATCCATTTCCACATTTTTTGAGGTGGCTTGTATAGACAATCTTTTCTCAATTTGCAATTAGCACAATACAAACTTTTACCTGCCAATTCAATTGATTGCTTCCACACTCCAGATTCAGATTCCAGAAGGATGTAACTTGGTAGTGAAACAGAGAATTTTTTCTTGATGCAAAGAAGGATGTAACCCCTAGATTCTCCATTCCATAGTTGGAAAACTCGACTCACCAAAATACTCACCAAGCCCAAAATTGACGAGTCGACAAAAACTCGGCAAAAACTTGGCAAATCAATAGGATCTATCTCATCCAAATCAATAGGATCCAGTGATTTGTCCTCTACTCTTTTTGTGCGCAACCAAAACCCTAAATTTGGCTGTCTGAAACCCTAAAAATTGTTTAAGTCTGAAATCTGATGGATCCTCCAAAATCTAGAATCTACATGTTAAATCCCATGGATCCGGAACCTATCTCAAACATCCTGACAGTATATTTCAAAATATTTAAAGTATAAGTTTGTCAATATACAAACTTATACTTAAATATATTTTGAAATATACTAACCAAGCGTGTTCCTGATTTTTTAAGAGATTGAAATGCCCCAATATACTTCTGGCAAATTCTATACTTAATGGCCGAGTCTGAGTCCGACTACCCAAGACTCGTCTAGGGTGACTCGGCTCGGGACTCACCGAGTCCAGGCGAGTTTCGGAACTATGATCCAAATTCACTATCCTATAATCAGTTGTTGATCACCATGGCACTCAATGCTTCTCGCACCTTCACAAGTTGTCTCAAGATGATTGTGTATGGTGTGAATCAAGTCTCAAAAACCTAATATAGTGTAAATAAAAATAAAACAAATTAAAAATTAGATGATATAATCACAATTTTATAGCAAACTTAAAGTAAATCAAAAACCTAAATATTAAAATTTCATAAACTTACCTTCAACAACTCCAAATTTGAGAACCTGAAAATGGCTTGTGACATATGATGATTTATCACAAACATCTAAATCCCTTTAGCCTCAGTGTAGATTTCTTTGATCCACTCAATTTGCATGCTAATCTTTTGCATCACCAAGTTAAGTCAATGGACAACACCTGGTGGTGTCTAAAAAATGTGTCCATATCTTGCCTCCACCAATAAACCTACTGCCCTACCATTTATAGCATTATCTATTATGACTTGAACAAAGATTTGAGCAACCAACATATCTATTGACTCTATGAGGATGTTGGCAATGAAGTTTACATCCTTCACTTGCCCCTCACAATCAATTGCCTTCAAAAACGTTGCCCTTTAAGACACACTACAATGACATTAATTAACGTCTTATTTTTGCAATCTTTCCATCGATTAGAAATGATGGACACTCCTAATCGGCCCATAAATCCCTAATTGGCTATAGTGATGTCTTTAAAAAAATTTCTTTGCCAATATGGTGATGAGCACCCTTTCATACCAAGAACATAGATAATTTGCAAGTGCTGACTAATTGTCGTCACCATTTCCCACCAATATGGTGATCTCATGAGGTTGAAAGGAACCCATTGGCATAAATGCAACATGCAATGTGCTCATCTACAATGTCCCTTGTCTCATTTTGAAATGCCCTTTCTAATGGGCCTCTCTTGCTACAAACAAAGGGGCTATCATCTTCTTGGAAAGACGGTGTCACAATAAAAGAATGTCTGGCAGCCACTATTGGAGAAGCAAAAGATGGCCCTGAAGTTGGCTTGCAGGATCCTTGCTTAGCTAAAGGATGGGATTTTGATTTTGCTCTCTCAAGCATTTTTCTACTACTTCTTGTTCTTTGATATAAAAGAGAATTTGCTCCTTTGCTAACCCCTATTTGTTTGGCCCTAGACAAATGCTAGATCCTTAGCCGGCCATTACACATAGGCAAGCTTTCACTTGACTATATGAACTCTTATACTCGTTATGGCACTGACTACAATGCCAAAAATAATGCCTACTTGTAGGAAGCTACTCAAACATCATGACATGTTGACAAAGAGGTGATCCTTGGTCAAATTTGAAAATTATTTCTATACTTGGGCCAACTAACCAGAACTAGCAGCCATTACAAACCATATGGATATTTGTAACTATATGTCTTAAGATAAACAAATCTCAAGAAAATTTGAAAAAAAAACTAAAAGTGAACCTAGGCTACGTTAAAATAGAAAAAATTAAAAATAACAATGACAAAACAAAAATTGCCCTAGAAAACATTAAAAAATGAGAAAAATTCAGACAAAAACAATAAAACGTTTTTTTAAAACATACGTAGCTTCAAAATAAATTTTAAAAAACTTACCTGGATGATGAATCTCCTTGATGTAAAATGTTTGACCCCCTTACCACTTATCAAACATGCCTTTGCAATCCTTTGACACTCTAAAGAAACCAGCAACCCTAAGTAATGACAAAAAATTTGAAGTGATATAAGTGTTTGTGTTTTGTGTTTGTAGGTTGCTTTTTAGGTTTTGTTTTGGCATTTTAGGGTTTCTTTTTTTTTAACTTTAAAATTTGTGTTTTTTAAACATTCTTTTACTTTTTTTTGGCCACAAGACCTATGAGTTCACTCGAGTAAATGCTCAATTTCACCCAGGGCACTACCTAGGCAACATAAGTATGCCTTGGGTTCACCTGCATACCTAGTAACATAGATTGTAATTGGTGGTTGTCAGCTAAAAGGCTTTTAAAGTTGGATCGTAAACATTGACCATTGTACCACCAAAGAACAACTAGTAATGTGTTTGTAGGCGTATTCACAGGGGGGATTGTTGTAGAACTGAATCCAAATGTAGTCAAATAGTCCTGTCTGCGGGGCATTTCCCAAAGAAACAATGGGATAAGGGCATTGTGGGGCGGCGCTGAGATAGACCTGTTGTGACCAAATCACACATCGCCCCATTGCAAATGGGGACCCCCTTTTTTTGAGCTCTGATGTGTTGCATGAGATCTTAGATGATGCCTTAGGTTCATTTCCTCTGCCAATCCAATAATGAGTTCCTCTTCTAGGAGATTTTTGCTTCATAACTGGAGGTCTTATCTGGAGGATGAACTTGCAGTGATGAAGACTCTTGATTGAATTCTATCCAAGTAATGAATAATGAGACCCTTCTTGATGTATGTTTGAGATCCTGAAAAGACTAAGTCTGATAGCCTGAAATCCAGAAAATCCTGAAAATTTGACTAAGTCTGAAATCTGGGGAATCTTCCAAATTCTATATTCTGCATGTTAAATCCGGTGGATTCGAGACCTATCTCAAACATCCTGAAAGGTATATTGAAAAATATTTAAAGTATATTTTTCAATATACCTTTACCTCACGAACCCTGAAAAACGCCTAAGTTTCCAGAGGATTCAAAAAGCTGATCCAATGCGACGGGATGTCAAAGTGGCGCAAAATCTTCATAAATCACGCCGCTTTCAAGATGATTTCAAGTTGATGATCCCTCGCGCTTGAACAAATGCGCCCAAGGATAGAGGATAGAAGAGGATTCCGAACCCTCTATACTTAAATATATTTTTCAATATACCTTTACCTCACGAACCCTGAAAAACGCCTAAGTTTCCAGAGGATTCAAAAAGCTGATCCAATGCGACGAGATGTCAAAGTGGCGCAAAATCTTCATAAATCACACCGCTTTCAAGATGATTTCAAGTTGATGATCCCTCGCGCTTGAACAAATGCGCCCAAGGATAGAGGATAGAAGAGGATTCCGAACCCTCTAACCAATGCGCTCAATACAAGAGGATTCCGAATACTTGAAGTGATGTGCCCAAAGTGGAAATTGCTTATGTTCAAGAGACTTTCAAGAGGATTGTGACATGCCTATCTAATGCGAAAATTTTAGAGGATCTCAATCCCTTGGTCCAATGCGCCAAAGAAGGAGGTGATTCTTTTCAAGTTTTAAGGCAAAATCAAGAGGTTTTTCAAATCTTTATCCAATGCAAATTCCTAGAGGATCTTCTATACCCTATCTAATGCGCCAAACACAAGGAAGAAATCGAAGGTGTAAACCAATGCGAAAATCTTAGACCTCCAACCACTGCGATCACTTCAAAATCCAAGGTCAAGTCTTAGAGTCAATTTTAGAGGAAATCAAAGCTCTCATCCAAAGCGCCTAGAGGAAGAGGATTCGAAAGGTGTGAACTAGTGCGACTACTTCAAGAAGAAACTAAAATCAAGTCTTAAAGTGAAAAAGCTGGAGGAAACTCAATTGTTAAACCAAAGCGCTTAAGGAAGGGAGATCTCCAAAACATGATCTAATGCGCCAGCTCTATGAGGATGAAAAGGAGTTGAATCAAAACAAGTTTCAAGGGGATTTTGAAACCCTTATCTAATGCGAGATTCTCGAGGATTTCAAAACTGTGAACCAATGCGCCCTTGTGGAGAGATAAGGTAGAGGATTTCAAATGTCTTAACTGTTGTGCCAAGGCTGATCTCAAGAGGAATTCAAAGGCATTAACTGTTGCGCCTGATGTTATGCATCAGCCTTTGACATTTTAAGACAAACTTTCAATGAGCAAACTAACCTCCCATCTGCTGCGCCTAAAGTTAGATAGGAGGATAAAGAAATGAGATTTATTTAGATGAGGATCCAAACTTCAGTCTGCTGCCCTTAAATTAATGCATCCACATGAAGATCATTTATGAGGAGAAATAAAAATTCTTATCTGCTGCGCTCATTTTAAAAGTAAACTGAGATCATCTAAGGCATTACCTTCTAACTAGGCTTGCAAGAAGATTTGAGAAACCTCAACCAATGTGCTCATAATATAGAGGATCCTAAAATCTTCATCTATTGCACCTGTTTCACAAGAGAATTCCAAATTCCCAAACCAATGCGCCAGCCATATAGAGAATTCAGAATTCTGATCTGATGTGCTGAAGGGAATAAATGTTTGAAAGTCTATCGAGAAGATTTTAAAATCCTGAACTGATGCACCAAAGAGTCAAGAAGATCCCAAATCTCAATCTGCTGTGCTAAAGGGTAAAAGTATATTCAGTCTCAAGAAGAACTCAAATTCTTCAACCAATCCGCCAATTATGGAGGGTAATCTAGTTTAAGTTCTATGTGATCATTCAACTAAAGGATAGAATTGGCATCTCTAGTGTGATGTTTAGTTTGAAATTTTGTGATTGCTTTTAAGAAATCAAGTAGTTTGGAAACCAATGCACTTAGCTTAGAAATACATAAACTGATTCTTATATGTTTTCGAAAGGGGATTGATGCTGTTTCTTTACTTGTGTTGCAGCAATAAGGAGGAATCATCTAAAGATCAAGTGAAAAAGGCATCATGTAGCTGTTTCAAGGGTATCCTTCATCATCCTTATGTTGGAACTCTTCATCAAGTGGCATCATATTCAAAAGACAAGGCATCTGTCCATCCAAGCTACATGCCAGAGACTTAGGATGGAAACAATCACTCCCAAGGAAACATCACTTCAAAAGGTAGCTGCTCCAAGACGTCACAGCAAGATATATCTCAAGTGCTCTTCATCAATGACATCATGAAAGATCATACTTCAAGTTTCAAGACTCATCAAGCTTCAAGTCTCCTTGGGAAGTCAGCTGCTCTATTACTCCGATTCATGAAGCAAGCTTCGTCATCTACTCTTACATGAAGGAAGTATACATCATCATCATCTACTCTATTACTTACTTTTCAAGAAGGAGCATCATCAAAGAAGATCATCATATCAACTTACCTACCTAGAAGAAGAAAGAATCATGAAGTTAATCAAGTGAAGCAACAAGTATCATATATCCAGTCAACAAGAAGAATGAACAAGGCAAGATCTACAAGATGTATGCCTAAACATTCAAGTATCAAAGCAATCACATTGAATACATCACTACAAGATGATACAATTTTCAAGATATGCTAAGGTGGCATCTATGTGGCGAGTACACATCATTCAATTTTGATTAGCCACATTATTTAATGCATTAAATGTATCATTTAATGAAAGAAGTCAAAGGGATTCCTATGTGGGGGATATTTTAAATGCTTTCGCCTTACCTTATCACATTGGAAAATGTGCCTTCATTGCCTCTCTCTTTTTGCTAAAAATAGCAAGTTGTTGTAACTACCTCTGAGGTGGCACAATCTAGAACCTTGGCTATCAAATTGATCTCAGCCATTCATTGTATTCTGGGGGCACTATATAAAGGCCTTGTTGCCTCATTTGTAATTCAGTAGATCATTAGTAGTAATCAGTAGGCAGTAGAATAGGAGAGACTCTCGAAATTCTCTGAGAGGTCTTGAAATTGTTGCAAATATTTTCCAAGATTAATGCAAAAACATTGGAGTTCATTATTTGGTGTTTAAGTGTTATCTTGTAGAATCACATGGTTTCTTGTACTTTGATGAAGTGGAGAGGTGTTTCAAATTAGAATTAAAAGTAGATTAGAAGTTCATTGATGTAATGTATGTATGTATTGGATATTTGATCAACTCCTAGCTCATGTTTTTAATACTTATCGCCGGTGACGTGTTGTGTAAAGCTAGTCTGAGCCTCATCTGTTTAAGTTCGATTATGGATGCTTGTTTGAGCTGCGCCGTCTAACGGGTGTTCATGTGAGCCTTCATGATTTGAAAACCATTCGCGTAACCTTAGGAGATTGCACCAACTTCATGTAGTTGTAGGCATCCTTGGCGAAGTGAAGTTAGGTTAAATTAGGAGTTTGTCTGTTCAATACCTCATCATTGCTTCATTGACCTTAGATTAGTTTTCCTGAACCCTTATCCTTTTTTACTTTTCTTTATCATTGAGACTCTGTATATAAATCATCCACACTAAAGGAGAGATAAGCTGAATGAAAGAAGAAGAGTCTGCGTAAGTCCCTTTGTGTTTACCAGCAAAATCATCTCAAGTCACTGAGTTATCCCTTATAAAATCATAAACAGGAACCTTGGAGTCATCTTGTTTGATCACTCCGTTCAGCATTCGAGAGGCTTTGCTCAAGAGGGAGTCAGATACTTTGTATTTCACTCTAATTGTTGACTTGTCCAAAAACAATCATCAACAAGACCTTCTTTGAGGAAGTACTAAGGGCGGATATGACTTTGACCAAGTCGTCCCAATGCTTTGTCGTCGCCTCGATGTCGAAGTTGATGCCGTCTAAAACGGTGTCACCCAGAGGCCGCGCCGCTGAGTGCCTGCCCAAATAATTGTTCCACAGATATTGCATCGACCTAATATCATATTCAATACAAATATATTATTCAAATTTACTAAGTTTAATATTAATCTTTGTAAATTTTTGTAATCTTTAATATTTTATTAATAATTATAATGTGTATTTAAATTAAAATATAATTATAATATGTATTATAATTATATATATTAATATTTAAATTTAAAATGTTTAATATTTATTAATATTATAATATGTTATTATAAAATAATAAATTTATATATATATTTAATTTATATATAAGTTATTCTTTAGATTTTGATGACCTTTGTATGTTCCTAATCTCCAGAAGAATTTGCTTTCAATTTCAGTTAGATAAAGGCTTTGCAGTAGAATTCAAAAATCAGCAAATCCTAATTAGGCCGAAGGAATCTAGCCTAGACACTACATTAGTAATAGGGGTTAGAGAAGGCAATCTTTGCAGGTTACAGGGTGAACCAATTTTAGCTCTTGTTCATAATAGTGACAATTTGTGCGAGTTATGGCATAGGAGGATGGGGCATCTGCATCACAAAGCGTTGCCTATTCTAAGGGAGATTGTCACAGGTCTTCCAAAGTTCGATATTGAACAACAGGGAGTATGTAGAGGATGCACACTTGGCAAGCTTGCCAAGGGTGCTTTACCAGTAGTGAGCATAGATCTAAAGAGATTTTAGACATAGCGCATTCAAATGTTTGTGGACCGATGTCAGTAGCAACAATTCAAGGAAGCATGTATTATGTTTACTTTATTGATGATTTCTCTCGCAAGACTTGGATCTATTTCTTAAAGACCAAGGATGAAGTCTTTAGCAGGTTCCAAGAGTTCAAAGCTCTAGTTGAAAATTAGACAAGGAAGAAGATTAAAGCCTTGAGATCAGACAATGGGGGTGAGTATATCTCCAAGGAGTTTGAAGGTTTCTACAAGGAAGCAGGAATTAAGAGGCAATTAACTGTTTCGTACAACCCACAACAAAATGGGGTTGCAGAATGCAAAAATCGATCTATCATAGGGGCTGCTAAGGCCATGATTCATGATAAGAACCTATCGATGTTTCTTTGGGCAGAAGCATGCAATACAGCAATCTACATCCGAAACAGGTGTCCTCATAGAATCTTGGAGGAGAAGACACCAGAAGAGGCATTCACTAGTGTGAATCCAAAGGTGAGTCATTTCCGCATCTTTGGTTGTTTAGTTTATATCCATGTACTTGTAGAGAAGAGGACCAAATTAGAACCTTCCAGTAGGAAGGGTTTATTTGTGGGTTATAGTGAGACTTCTAAGGCCTACAGGGTCTATATTCCAGAACAGAGAAAAGTTGTAGTCAATAGGGATGTAAAGTTTGAGGACTTCACATCAAGTCTCATGAATTCATTCTAGTAAAAGAGGATGAGGAGCAGGAAGCTCCGAAGGTTGAGTCTTTGAAGATGCCAATTGTTTCTAGTTCAGAAAAACAATCTTCAAAAGAAACTTCAGCCCCTTCTACTTCTGTTAGGAGACCTCGATGGTTCACACAGACATTGAGCGATGCTCAACAACATGTTGAGGCTCCTAGGAGCACATTCAGGGAGAGTAGGCCTCCGAAGAAGTTTCCTTACTACATGGTATTGATGAGCAACATCATAGATTTAGAGCCTTCCAACTTCAAAGAAGTAGTTGATTAGTAGTTAGCTGATATTCTAACCATGCCCTTAGCATAAGGGAAGTTTGAATCATTCAAAGACAAACTTGGATTGGTGCAAAATTCCTTCCTTGCTAAGAGGGAGTGTTGAGTTTTCTAGCTCAGTTCAAAACATCTACACAGGTTCAATGTGAATGTGCAAGTGGTTAGAGTTTTTTTCTATTTTGCATTTCACTTAAGTGAAAAAGTGAAATTCATTTATTTAGCTAATTAAGTCTAATAAAGTGTAGATATACACTAATGATTTAGACTTATCTTCTAAGCCATCTCCTACGAAAGATAAGAAGCTTTTTTTGAAAATTAGATTTTTAGTTGAATAATATAAAAATAGTTGCAAAAAAAGAAGAATAAAAACTCAGTGATCAAGTGTGATCAAACACAATGATATAATTTTGTGCAACTGTCAGGAACAATTTGTAGAGGTTTCCTTGTAAGCTTTCAAAGGAATGAAAAGTTGATTTGAAAGTGTAAATTATCTATGTACTTGTTTTCGCTTTCGTTGTTTGGAAGTTTAATTGTTGTGTAACTATTGCAATATTCTAGAATTTATTGAATTCAATATTAGGACAGCAGTTGCCTTGTTAGAATTTCTTCAATTTTTTTTTGCTAAGACTTTGATTTTATCCGAGCTTGGTTTCCAACACAAATAGGTTTGGGTCTGTCTATTTGCTTTGTTGTGTGCCCTTACCTGAATTCTCCCATTCATGAGGTCAACTACATCGTTCCTACTCAACTCTAAGCAATCTTGGCTGCCTCCTCCTTGCGAAATTCAAATTTTAGTGTTATTATATCCCAATTCTCTATTTTTAATGAACAATCTAGAAAGCCTCTTTCTTCTACATCAGGTTAAGGAGTTAGTACATCCCCCATTTCATTCTCATTCAAACGTTTCTTCGGTGTTGTATTCTGCAAGTTTCCACTTAGTTCATCCTTTGTTTCACTCATACAAACTTTTTCATAGTATAATACTTTTGCAAGTTTCCTCTTTCCCTTCTCTGATAGCTATATTGAATGTCTAATTGGAAACTTTTTGGCTTCTTAATTTTAGTGGTGGAGAGCAGGTTTTCAACTCAAGGTTGCAAGGGAAGAAGCTTTGTGTGCCTTATCTTCTGTGTTGTCTTTATAACTATCTTCTGGCTTCTTCTTGTCTCCAAGGCACTCTTCTTCAAATTGGGCATATCTTTGTGCAAGTCATCAACACTGATTAGTCATGAACTAATCAACTACCTTGGTCCAAAACAAGCTTTCCTTAACTTATGTCTAGTGTATGTACTCAACATCTTGTCTTACAAAGTTGTCACAACCTGTATTCTAGAGAAGATCAAGACCAATGTCTTTTCCCTTGACCTCAATTCTTTTACTCATAGAACCATCAATAAATAAAAATTTCCATTTTGTTTTTTATGTTTATTTCAGTGAGTGAGTGTACAAATGAATGGACTGCACAATTTCACAACTATGAACCACAAAACTTTACGAAGGGCAGATTTGTTGAGTTTTTAGCTCAATTCAAAACTTCTGCACAGCTTCAATGTGAACGTGCAAATAGTTCGAGTTATTTCTATTTTGGAATTCACTTAAGTGTTACAGTGAAATCCTTTTATTTAGCTAATTAAGTTTAATAAAGTGTGGATAAGCACTAATGATTTAGACTTATCTTCCAAGTCATCTCCTACGTGAGATAAGGTTGCTTTCAAGAGATAAGAGTGTTATTTATGGAAGATTAGATTTTTAGCTGAATAGTATAGAGATAGATGCAAGATAGAAGTTTAGTAACTCAGTACAGTGTATTAATTCCATGCCGCTATTAGTTTGACAATTGTGGATTATCTATGTCTGTTGTTTTTCATTTCTGCATATGAATTTCAATTAAGATGTGATTGATTCAATGTTTTCTAGCATTAGGTAATTAGTCATCGAGATTGAAATTTTTACACGGTATCAGAGCTAGAAAGGCTAGAAAAAATCGTGCAGCCTGGAGAAGGAAATTCAGTGGTTTATTGTTGTAAATCGTGCAGCCTAATCCAAGTGGAAATTCACAATTTTTCAAAGAGAAATTGCAAGGTTTTTGTGAAAAGAAATGCGCAGGTAATATATAGTGAAGCGGATCCTAATCTATATATTATAGTGAAGGAGACAAATATATTTATTTTGATATTGTATGTAGATGAATTGTTCATTACAAGAGTCGATAAACTCACAACAGGGTGCAAAGCAGATTTATTTGTTGAGTTTGAGATTAAGGACATCGGCTTGATGCATTGCTTTTTGGGTTTAGAAGTTTGCAGAAACCTAGGGAGGTTTTCCTTAGGCAGGGTAAGTATGCAATTAAGATATTGAAGCAATTCTGAATGGAGGATTGCAAACCCATGGCCACACCTATGATCACTATTCTGAAGAAGATGACAACTTTAGATTCAAAGGTGATAGATCCCACATTGTACAGGCAGCTAATAGGTTCCTTGATGTATTTGGTCAACACAAGACCAGATTTATGTTTTCCAATGAACACCTTGAGTTAGTTCATCGTGGAGCCAAGAAAGAAGCATTGGGTAGCAAAACATCTGCTTAGATATTTGAAGGGCACAATGGAGTATGGTCTAATATATCTTGGAGATGGTGAAGTGAAGTTGCAGGGGTATACAGACTCTAATTGGGCAGGCAGTGCAACAGATAGGAAGAGCACCTTGGGGTGTTGCTTTGGTTTGGGTTCAAGAATGTTATCCTGGTTCAGCAGGAAGCAGACTTCAATGGCACTAAGCACAGCAAAGGCAAAGCATATGGCAGTCAGTACTGCTAGTTGTGAGGCAATCTGGCTTTGCAAGTTAATTGCAGGGTTATTTGATCAAGAATTGGATCCCACGATCATTTATTGTGATAATCAGAGTTGTGTTAAACTCTCTGAGAATCCAGTGTTTCATGACAAGTCCAAGCACATAGAGATCAGATATCAGTTCATTCAAGATAGGATTCAGAAGGAAGCAGTTAAGCTTAAATACATTTCCATAGATCAACAATTAGCTGATATTGTACCCAAGCCCTTAACAAAAGGGAAGTTTGAAGCTTTCAGAGACAAACTTGGATTGGTGCAAAATTCCTTCCTCGTTAAGAGGGAGTGTTGAGTTTTTAGCTCAGTTCGGAACTTCTGCACAAGTTCAATATGAACGTGCAAGTAGTTCAAGTTATTTCTATTTTGTAATTCACTTAAGTGTTAAAGTGAAATTCTTTTATTTAGCTAATTAAGTTTAATAAAGTGTGGATAAGCACTAATGATTTAGAGTTATCTTCCAAGTCATCTCTTGCGTGAGATAAAGTTGCTTTCTTTTAAGAGATAAGAATACTATTTCTAGAAGATTAGATTTTTAGTTGAATAGTATAAAGATAAATGCAAGATAGAAGTTTAGTAACTCGGTACAATGTAATAATTTGGTGCAGCTGTTAGTTTGATAGTTGTGGAGGTTTCCTTGAAGCTTTTGAAGGAATGCAAAGCTGATTTGAAGGTGTAAATTTTTTGTTTCTGTTGTTCTTCATTTCCACAGTTGAATTTCAATTAATGTGTGATTGATTGAATGTTTTCTAACATTAGGCAATTAGTCATCAAGATTCGAATTTTTACAAGATTAACCAAATATATGAGAGATGAATTTATGAATAAATGGTGAAGGCCCAAAAAATAGAGGCTTAACTCTATTCTATAACATTCCACTTATGAACATGACATGAAAAGATAGATTGGCATAGAGGAAAAGATGGTTTTTATGCAACAAAAGGTTTGCACCTAAGTTGCCGATCCTGGTACGGGTTCAGATACGGGTACGAGGTTCGGGTACGCAGTTATAGCAAAAAAATTTCGGCCCGGGTACGGTACGGCAACATATATATATATACAACTATATAGATTAATAAATATTTTTATTTATGTATATCTATTATATATATAAAATAATTAATTTATATATAACTATATAATATAATAAACAACTAAGGCATTTGCTGTAGCTCAACTAATCCTCTTCTTCTCCCAAGTATGACATAAGAGTAAATGAACATTTCTACTCTACTGGAGATAGACGAGAGACTCCCCAGTTTTTGTCTTTTGCATTGGCTCTTCAAATTTAATCTTAACAATAAAATTTCTCTTCAAAAATAATTAAAAAAAGACATTTGGCCTTTGCTGCATTTCTGAGGATGTCCAATGAGGATGCCTCAGATCCTTTATATATCATTTATGTTTTCTACATGTGCACAAAATTTCTCACGCAAACTACAAATACATGCAAAAAATCTGTCCTTGTCAACATGATTTTCTTCCCTTTGTATTTCAAAATCTTCTATACCGGTTCCTACCACACACTAACTGGATTTCTCTCATTCAATGTCTCTTTTGTCTGCTCACCTTTATTTCACATCCTTAATTATTGGGCACTCTCATTCCCATAGACCTCTGCCTTTAGTCATTTTCTTGTGCCCTCACACCATATTTTAAATGAAACACCCTAATTGCAGAGAGACAAAAATTTAACCACAAAATGCACAATTAATAAGAAAATACAATGTCTGATTTGTCAATATATATCCAAGAACTTCCTAAACTATCTGTTAGAATATATATTTTAATTTTTTCATGCATTTTCACCCGGGGTTCGCCCAGTGTCCACCACGGGTTCCCTGCGGGTTCTTCTGTGAAGAACCCACAGGGAACCCGGGCTGCCTGGGAAGGACCCGAAAAGAACCCATACGGGTACGGGGACTCCTATTGAAGAACCCGGTATCTTAGGTTTGCACTATCTAAGAAATAGGAAAGGTGCCCACATTTGGTCTGAAATTCAAATAGGAAGGGAATCTCACTTACGTCATACAAATAAAAATACATAGAATGCAGTCATCTCAAGCAAAGGATAAGTATGCTATTGGGTGAAATATATGTTACATAAGCACAACACCACATATCGTAATATAAAAAACTAAAGGAGGTCTAAATATTACACATTATCGTAAGTGCCTTCATACTAAACATGTGCCTAATTTATTAACTTAATAATCCGTCACGAAACATGATATAAGCTCATGCTTCCACCATATCCCCATGTCCTCCTCCTAAGCTCTTATCAAATGCCAACTTCAGAGATACAGACACATCCAAATACATTCAAAAAGTGCATGAAGCTTATGTAGTTTTTACCCATAAATCTTCGTAGTTATAATTTGAACATGTAGTTATGAAACATGTATTTTTCCTGCAAACAGTACCCAAAGGTTGACAACAATTTATCATTATGTACAAGGATTCTGAAAAAACTAAAATCTCTTATGAGATAATGTTAATTTATGTTACGAGGGAATGTACTTGTGTTTTTGCACACAAGGCTCTATATAGTCCATGCTAAAATCACAAATTCTCAAGTATAGGTAGCATTTGTATTGCCTAGTTAATATTAATAGACATTGATGATAAATAATTTCCAAGCATTTAGGTTGCTTTGAAATCATGCATCATAAAGTGCATCCAGCATGCTGATTAATAACAAGAACCATAACTTGTCCAGAGATCAAAACAGGTTTACCTGCCCTTTGAAATATGTGTCTCCTCATTGTCAGCCGCGCTATCCTCGTCTACTTGGCAGGAAATAATAAATAGAACTTATTCAGAATATTATTGCATGCCAAGGATGTAATGAAAGCATAATCTACCAACAACTTGAGAAAAATAGTAAAATACAGGGAATTTTAAAAACTTGACAAAATATATAGAAAATTCCTTGGAAAGGACAACTCTCAGAAGATCATGACAGAGACATGCAACCACAAAAGAAACAAACAAATTTGTCTCTGGATTATTTACATTAATCAAATAGAATGTGTGTTTCAAAGATTGTTCATACTTGCTATTTAGATGGGCAAGAATACTTAGCAACTTGATATACCTTCATATTTTCGACTAATGGAACTGCTAACAAGCTCTGCCAAACCAGAATATGAGAAATAGCTGCACTAGAAAACACCAAGATATATTGTAATAAACCATAAATAACACCGTTGATGCTTCTAATCACTTGTACTCTTCCATTTTTTACTAGAACATGAATTGCATATGGCAAAACTATACAGAATCTGCAGAATTTGCAAAGTTGACAAGCAAAATTAAACTAATATAGATAATGTAACAAATCAATAAAATTCCTTCTAGAAAAGAAAGGTGATCCTTAATCACAATAAAAAATAACAAATTTTGGCTCACAAAAGAATTTAAAAGTTAATTTGTGAGATTAAATAAAGCTAACAATAGGTATTTGAAACACCAGAATATGACTAGCATATATTTGTTGAGATACATTAAATGCTGATGAGCAAAATAAACTTCACTTTACATTTGCCAATCATAGAATGGAAGAAAAATAATAGAGACACACAACGATATGATTGTTATAAAGACAGGTAATAACACATTGAAGAATTCCATAGTATAATAACACTCTTAATCTTGAAGAATATGAATGGTCAAAGATCTCACAATGAGTATATGATACATTTGTAAAAAATAGGAGCACATCATGATCAGACTTTCACAAAGGAAAGTATACTGTTCAACTTCAAACTTTAGATTGCCCAGTGTTGGCACCCATATGAAACTCAGTTTTGTATGCCCCTTATTGCCAGATTTGTTGTCAGTTTCAAATTGGTGACCTTTCCCAGTCAGTGTGTAAGAACTTGTCCTGTCCCAGTCTTTCGAACTAATAACTTTTACAGGATTAAATGATCATTGAGAACCTGATGAAGACTAAACAATGATGATGTCCAAAAGAGAAAGAATAGATTGGCAGCAAACAGGGCAGATTCAGTCCTTCGTTTTTATCATCATTCAAAGGAGATGTGAAGTCAGATACAAGCTCACTTTTTGAGTGGCATTACTGCCTTGCTCCTCCACTCAGTCATAGGCATACAAAGGGTCTTAAGACAAGTGGCGCACATTTTGGGGGGCAAAAGCTATGGCAAATACATCACAAATCAGATGTCATTTCCCCATTTCCGGAGTGATCTCATATGGAAATGATGTTTAGCCTATTCACCATTCCCGTAGGCTAAAATGACTGGTAAGGGAATGATTTTCAGTTTGAGTTTATTACTAAACATGGAGAACCGGAATGTTGGCTTATTCTAAACATGGAGAACCGGAATGTTGGCTCAACTAGTGTTTCTGTTGATTTTGGCAAAGTGGACAAGTACAAATGAAATCTTTATTTACATTTGTCCAATTTCTATTTGCTCGTGTTTACATTGCCAAGGATGAGTATTGCATAGCTTATTGTGCCAATCGATGGGTTAAGGAGACTTCTAGCGCCATTCGCCAAACACATGTAATTGATTGATGTGTCATTCACCCAAGAGGATGAAGTAAATTCAATAAGAGCGATTCAATGGTAGGTGAGACCTATATTATTATTAATTGTACTTGTTCCTTGTGCCAACAGCTACATAGAGGGATCGACGCCTTTGGAGGAAGATAAAATATGAATGCAAAGTTGTTATGGGTCTTGGAATCGGCGTCTAAAGAAGAAAAAGGATTTTAAATGAAAAGGTAAAGATTTTAAATGCCAAACGTTGGTGGTTAAGGATCGCTCAAGGCAAAAGGAGGATTTTAAATGCTAAACGCCCAAGCTAAGAGGTTCACCCAGCTGTGATGATCGGCCAGAAGAAGAGCGTTTTTAAATGCAAAAGATGATTTTTAAATGCTAAAACAATGTCTTATCCAGCCGCCGCCCAAGATGAAGGAATTCAATTGACAAAGGAGATCGATCCATGGGGTTTTGAAGATACAAAGCATTCAATAAAATCAAGACTGATTTTAAATGATTGCTCTATTGATGCAATGCATTTTAAAATGATCAAATGGAAGGATTTCTATTGGTGTATTCCAAACTGCTTTCAAATTTGCCAAAGGAGAGGGATGTCCAGCCTTGAGGAGAATAAATAGAGCCTTCTAATCTCAATTTGTACCAATTGATCATTTGGTAAGCTTTTCTACTTTGTGTTTTGTTGCTGAAAATTGTATTTTTCAGTCAATTGACAAGGTGATGACCCCTTGTTTGATATGGTGATAACCCCATATCCTTTTGTGAGATGCTATCATTCAGATTTCATCATTTGTGCTTAAATTGCAGGTTGAATTTGTGATATTTGGAGTGAATTTGCATATCAGTTGAAACCCTTGGTCATTGAGGAGTTTAGCCAAGGTAGCCGATTTGATTCTAAGCTTGATTTATGTGATTTTTAGCATCTTTCATATGGACTGAGTTGTGACAGCTAGCTGGAAAATTCATTACAGGGTTTATGGAATTGATTTCATGAATGGAAATGGAGTTTGAAGGCATATTTGCATCATTGTGAAGATTCCCAAGTCAATCTCTTTATCTAGAAGCCCATCACTTGCATGAGAAGAAGACGTTTTGGTGGTTTGGATGATAATTTGTATTGCTGGGTTATAACAGTCATAACAGCACCTGTAGCAGCTAGTATACAGTCATATCAGTCATGATTTAAGGCACATTCAGAGGTCCAGCTGAGTTGTATTTATGTATTGTCCATTCTAGGTGATATTGGCATTGATTGTATGGAGATTTTGGTACAATTGCATGTAATTTTGAATATTGAATAAGGTCTGGTATAAAACAGTCAGTGACTGTCATCATTTCCAGCCAATAAACATTTGCACGTATTCATTTGATGACTTCAATTAAGCATGATGTTTGATTGTTCAATGGTTTATATGTTTGTTGATCATATGTGATGTCTTTTAGCAAACAGTTGCAAGAAATCTTATAAATAAATATTGGGACAGCAAAGCAAAAAATCAGTCATTTATAGTAGGGTACTTTACAGTGGTATCAGAGCCAAGATTCTGCCAGCCTTTGGGTTATGCATCAAAGAGAAGTTGGTCCACACAGGTATTACACAAGAAGGACAGCTAGAGAGCAGCATATTATAGGTACTCAACCAATCATGGCTGAAGGAGGTGGTAATGGTGGTAATGGAAGTCCTAGAAGGGGACAAGGTCAGCCAAGTGTTAAAGATTTCTTGACTACTTTTGCTCAACAACAACAGGAGTTTAATCAACAACAACAACAAGAGTTTGCTCAACAACAACAGCAGAATATGCAACAAATGCTTCAACAATTTCAGAATAATTTGGGCACAATTGTTGACAAGGGAAGAGATACATGTTCTAGGAGGTCACGGAGTGTAAGTAGTGGGAGAACTAGCATTGCAGGAAGAGGAGATTCACATGCAGGTAGAAATACAAAGAGACATACACATAGAGAGCCTACTCCTACTCCTACATTTATAGGTAGAGCAACCACAACAGTTGATGATAGACCACTTCGTCCAAGATTTGAGCCAATGATTGAGGAAACATCTTCAGAGGATGAGGAGGCAAATGTTAATCTCACGGATGATATTATGGTTGCCCATGATGAATATCGTTTACTTCCACCTGATGTTAGGCGAGACTTAAACTTCAATCAATAAATGTCCCAAAGGAGTGAACCGAACAAGAGGAAAAAGGAGCAAAAACCTAAAAAGAAAGAATCTAAGGAGTACAAAGAGGCATTGAATAAAGTTCCTTTACCTAATTTTGATGGCAGCGGGAAGATGAGTGCTAGAGCATGGATTCATAAGCTTGACACCTTTCTTACACTCAAACCCTTGAGTGAAGAAAAGGCCATACACTTTGCTACTATGCATTTGGAAGGTTTGGCTTACAATTGATGGCATCATGGACTTGTGTCACAACGGCATGATATGATCACTTCATATGATGAGTTTACTCGTAGGCTCATTAAAAGGTTTGACAGGAAGAATATAGAGGTCTACTATAGGGAATTGGCACAGTTGAAACAGGTTGGTAAAGTAGACTCCTACATCAATGAGTTTCAAAAGATTGTTGTTATGGTTCCTGAAATGCCAGAAAGGAGAGTTACAATGTTATTTGTTGAAGGTTTGAATGATAGAATGAGAGGATTGGTGAAGGTACATAAGCCTAAGACATTGGATGAGGTTATAGAGCTTGCACTTGATTTGGACACCTATCCCACACCATTTCCACAACAAAAGAAGAATTTCAAAGATGAGCATACGAGTCAACAACCCCAAGAACAGCCCACTCCCAAAAAAAATGACAAAGGTACTACATCAAAGATGAATTATGAGGAAAGAGATGAACTTCCAAGGAAAAAGTTGTGCTATACTTGCAAACAACCTTGGGAGATTGGTCATAGGTGCCTTGGCAAAGGCAAGGTGCACTACATTGAGGTACTTGATGAGGTGGATGATGATACTACTTCAAAAACTGATCATGGACAACCAACACTAGAACTAGTAACTAATGGTAACAAAAGTTCTAGGATTTCTTATCTTTCAGGAGTTCCAAGGTACAATCCATTCATCTTTGAAGGCACATTGTTTGGTTGCAAAATTTTGGCACTTCTTGATAGTGGAGCTACACATAATTATATTGATGAGGATTTAATGAATAAAAGAGGTTTGCTTTGTGATGATTTTGAGGGCTTTGATGTGACTACAGCGGGTGGACTTACTATTCTTTGCAAGAAGAAAGTGAGTAAGCTTTGCATTATCTTTGGTGAGTATACTCTTTGTGATGACTTCTATGTTCTTGATTTGAAGGATCAAAAAATCGTGCTTGGTATGCAATGGCTACATTCTTTACAAAAGGTCATCCAAGATTTACAAGAAATGGAGTTGAGTTTAATTCATGATGGGAAACACATTATTATAAGAGCCCTCAAGTACACTTTGCCTCATCAAATAACAGCCAAATCTATGATAGCTTTGGGCCATGAATTGTTTTATGCAAGCATAGGTGATGCACATGGAGAGACTTGTTTTGGGACAGATTTTGATGGAGAGTATTTGGGATTTGAAGAAGGTGAAAATACTACAGAATAGCATGACATCATACCTGATTTGTTTGAGGACAGCAGTCCTATGGATTTGCATTTTCATGAGGTAGACATTCATGGGCCATCCATTGATGATATGCATCTATATGAAGGTGGAGATGAAGGTAATTCAGAGTTGCATGAAGAGATAAATCAGCCTACTCATGATTTGACACAGCATATCAATTGGTTTAATAATGATTTCCTATCTCCTTGCATGATGAATGGCACTTCCTACATCTTTTTGGATGATGTTTTCAAAGTGCATGACGTTGTTCTGATTTATGACAGTGAGGTATCAAGGTTGAGCATAAATCTGTTTACATCAATGTGCGACAGCGGAAGCGGTCCCAGGATCTTCTTCATTAGCAAATTTGAGGTTCTTTGTGTGAGTATCTATGGAGAGCTTAGATGGATTTGGGATCCTGGAATTGGTTGGCACTTTCGATTGCTTGAGGACAAGCAATCCCGGGAAGGGAGGACTGTCATGTCCCCATTTCCGGAGTGATCTCATATGGAGAGGATGTTTAGCCTATTCACCATTCCCGTAGGCTAAAATGATTGGTAAGGGAATGATTTTCAGTTTGAGCTTATTTCTAAACATGGAGAACCGGAATGTTGGCTCAACTAGTGTTTTTGTTGATTTTGGCAAAGTGGACAAGTACAAATGAAATCTTTAATTACATTTATCCAATTTCTATTTGCTCTTGTGTTTACATTGCCAAGGATGAGTATTGCATAGCCTATTGTGCCAATCGATGGGTTAGGGAGACTTCTAGTGCCATTCGCCAAACACATGTAATTGATTGATGTGCCATTCGCCCAAGAGGATGAAGTAAATTCAATAAGAGCGATTCAATGATAGGTGAGACCTATTTTATTATTAATTGTTCTTGTTCCTTGTGCCAACGGCTACATAGAGGGATCGACACCTTTGGAGAAAGATAAAATATGAAATGCAAAGTTGTTATGGGTCTTGGAATCGGCGTCTAAAGAAGAAAAAGGATTTTAAATGAAAAGGTAAAGATTTTAAATGCCAAACATTGGTTGTTAAGGATCGCTCAAGGCAAAAGGAGGATTTTAAATGCTAAGTGCCCAAGCTAAGAGGTTCGCCCAGCTATGATGATCGGCCAGCTATGAAGAAGAGAGTTTTTAAAAGTAAAATATGATTTTTAAATGCTAAAACAATGTCTTATCCAGCCACCGCCCAAGATGAAGGAATTCAATTGACAAAGGAAATCGATCCATGGGGTTTTGAAGATACAAAGCATTTAATAAAATCAAGACCGATTTTAAATGATTGCTCTATTGATGCAATGCATTTTAAAATGATCAAATGGAAGGATTTCTATTGGTGGATTCCAAAATGCTTTCAAATTTGCCAAAGGAGAGGGACGTCCAGCCTTGAGGAGAATAAATAGAACCTTCTAATCTCAATTTGTACCAATTGATCATTTGGTAAGCTTTTCTACTTTGTTTTTTGTTGCTGAAAATTGTATTTTTCAGTCAATTGACAAGGTGATGACCCCTTGTTTGATATGGTGATGGCCCCATATCCTTTTGTGAGATGTTATCATTCAGATTTCATCATTTGTGCTTAAATTGCAGGTTGAATTTGTGATATTTGGAGTGAATTTGCATATCAGTTGAAACCCTTGGTCATTGAGGAGTTTAGCCAAGGTAGCCGATTTGATTCTAAGCTTGATTTATGTGATTTTTAGCATCTTTCATATGGACTGAGTTGTGACAGCTAGCTGGAAAATTCATTACAGGGTTTATGGAATTGATTTCATGAATGGAAATGGAGTTTGAAGACATATTTGCATCATTGTGAAGATTCCCAAGTCAATCGCTTCATCTAGAAGCCCATCACTTGCATGAGAAGAAGACTTTTTGGTGGTTTGGATGATAATTTGTATTGCTGGGTTATAACAGTCATAACAGCACCTGTAGCAGCCAGTATACAGTCATATCAGTCATGATTTAAGACACATTCAGAGGTCTAGCTGAGTTGTATTGATGTATTGTCCATTCTAGGTGATATTGGCATTGATTGTATGGAGATTTTGGTACAATCGCATGTAATTTTGAATATTGAATTAGGTCTGTTATAAAACAGTCAGTGACTGTCATCATTTCCAACCAATAAACATTTGCACATATTCATTTGATGACTTCAATTAAGCACGATGTTTGATTGTTCAATGGTTTATATGTTTGTTGATCATATGTGATGTCTTTTACCAAACGGTTGCAAGAAATCTTACAAATAAATATTGGGACAGCGAAGCAAAAAAATTCAGTCATTTATAGTAGGGTACTTTACATCAGAAACCAGCACTGAGAAGATAGAGCAGAAAACTTAGTAAGCAGCTCTCAGCAAAAAGGTCTTAAACAGCTCAAGTTAGGTGCACATTCATTGGCACAAACTATTAATTTCTCTGCCCGGCTGAAAAGGACTCAAAAATCAGACTTAAGCACATAGGAATGGTTAAGAATTAAGTGATCTGCGCTAAAAGATAAATCTGAAACTTTCAAGTAAGAGAAGCGCACTTTTGTATGGGCAAAGCCAACTATAAACTCTGCCACATATCATTCATTAAACTTGGCTAACTCTTAACTGAAACACGCCTAGCATGGAGAACATAACAGTCTGATCCAAAGTGCACTTTCTAAGTGGCTTTGCCACCTAATACTTCTGCACAAGCATAATGAGAAATGGCAAAAGGTCAAGTGGTCTCAACCAAAGTGTTTTTAGTGTGTAAAGTGGCAATGGGGATATAAAAGTGTGCCTAAGTTATTGAAGGGTGGCAGAAGTATTCTGCCATAAGACAGCTTAAGTGGCAATTACTTAAGTGATCTCCGCCAAAAAAAATAAAGGACATAAAGTTGGCACACACATTCAGTGGCTCAACCACTCCCGTTTCTGCCAAAAACAATGTTATTAACAGCCAAAATCTGTCCAAAAACGTGAATAAGATAGTTCATAATGGAAGGCACACATTCATGATGCTTGAAACACCTTTAAACTCTTCTAGGCTCACTTTCTCTGACTTTGCCATGCTCATTCTACTCCAGCGCACTTTCTCTTGGCTAAACCAGTCCAAAACTCGACCCAGTCAGTCATAAGGTGGTGAAAGCCTAAGTGATTTCTGCCATTGCTTTAAAGCAAAAATAAACAAGTCTAAAGCATGCAAAGGAGGACTTAACCCCTATATAAAGGCAGTTCATTGATCAACTTCATAAGTAATTCATTGCTGCTGTAAACAGCAGATACAAAAAGTTGTTCATTCATGATGTTGCAGGTTTTCCAAGGAGTTCTCAGCGCCAGTATGAAAGGTATTCAGGTACAGCAGTGGTTAAGTATCATCTTCAGTGCCTGGATCTGCTGTAGCAAAAGATTTCTGGCCTCCAATGGCGATACAAACAATTATTTAGAGTCATAGATATTTGAGTGATAAAGGATGTTTATGCTGCAGACTTCATAAAAACCCTAGGACAAGTTCATACGGTGAAGCGGAGGTTGTCTTTGGAACGTCTCCATATGTTTAGGGACCTCACCAAAGTTCCATTTGTTTATTGATTTGCTTGATCCAATCAAATCTTAGGGATTAACCATGACAAAAAGGAAAAACATATGCTGCCACCTGTAACGTCCCCTTTTCGAAATGGGATTAAAATAATAATAATTAATTGAGAGTCATAATAAAAGGGTCACTTAAGTAATATTATGAAATTATAATAAAGTAAAGTTAAAATATTAAATAAAAAGGTCTCCTAAAATTAAAATTAATTTAAATAATTCCTCCTCAAATATCAATCAAAAGTCATTTGAAAGGTTACGTCTTTTGGAGAGAAACTCTATTTAAGAGAGGCCAAGCAAGGAGAAGGAGGAATGCATTGATGAATAATTCTATTTTCTGATTTCTACTCCTTGATGGAGCATTGCACTTTAGTTCAATTAACCTGAGGACAAAACCCCTCTAGGCCTGAAATTGGAGGACGAAAACCCACAATTCCTTGGAGTGATTTCACACAGAAATCACCATGGTGTAGATTTGATTAATTTTCATCTACAATTCATAATTGGTTTGCAGCAATCTATATTCTTGTCAAGATTGGAGCATTCATATGTCGTGTTGAATACCCATCATAATAATTATTATTAGTAGTGATTGCATAATGAAACTTGTTTGATTTCCAAGTTGAGGCTGCAATTTCTAAATCTGCAAAAGCAGCAACTTAAGATTATTTCCTTGCAAATAAACAGCAATTTATATCCAAAGAGGGGTGGCCCTATTCTTCCCAATAGGGCAATCATAATCTGCAATAACATTAGTATTGCGCTTCCCAACTGTGATCTATATTTGCAGAGTTTCATGGAAAAATGGATGGTTATCATAAAGGCTCTGATTCCTAAGAATTGTGGTAAATTTTGATTACTCCTTCAGCAGTGTTAAGGGCAGAATTAGTATCGCTAGTTCAGGTTTTCTCATATGTTGATATCTACATGACTTATATACATGCGATTTATATTTGATATGCATATCCATTCTTTCCTTGAGTCAAAATAGTTTGTGAACAAAGGAATTTAATTGTTGTGGAATACTAGCATATTTGCTAGATTTAACTACTGCTATAAATTTCATTATTGCAATCAATCATATCCTGTTTTTGTTGTGGAGCTAATTCTGGAAATAAATTAAAATCAATGTGAAATAATAAAATATTCCATTCGGGATATTACAATGGTATCAAAGCTGGATCTTGCCAGCCTGTGAAGGAGAAATTGGAGGTTATATAAATTGTTTGAGAAGTTGCCGGCAAAACTAAGGATTGTTCTCATTAGGAATTATTAATAATAGGAGATGATTGTTGATAAAGAAAAAAAGATTGATACAATGATAGACATATTGGCTCAAATGCTCCTCATGATGCAAAATGATATGAATGCTTCCAGAAGGCAAAATAGTAAGGTAAGCACTTCAGGAGCCAATAACAATAACCAGAAAAATCACACACTAGAACAGTTGTTGGGTTTGTTGATAGACCTCTACGTCCCACTTTCATTCATAAAGAAGTAGTTCCTGTAGTGAAATTTCAAAATTCGATACAAGATGATATCAATGCCAATTATGTAGATTATTGAAATCTTCCTACAAAGATCCAAAAGGCAATGTCTTTCACAAATTTCATGAGTATGAATAGTTGTAGTAATTTAGTGGGCAGCAATAAACACGAGTCTAGATGACCTTGGTGAGAGTTCTTGCAGCACAACAAATAATATTGGGATCTCAAAAGAAATTAGACTTCGGTGTGAAAACTTTGAACCTCACAATAGTTCATTTGAGAGACAAGACAGTGAGGAAGCTCAGATTTTAGAGTTTGAAGAGACATTGAATATTAGACATGATAGATGTAGAGAAGAAGACATTAGGGAGAATCCAGTACTGATGTGTGATGTTGTTGCATAAAACAAAGAGAGTTTTGCATCTGCAACTACTGTTGGTGCAAAAGAGATGGAAGAGAAAATAGACTTGCAAGCACATGCAAATGATGGAATTTCTACTAAAAAAGACTCTTCAGATGTGGTTATTGAAAATAAGTCCAAATTAAAAGATAAGCAACCTAAACATGAGACTAAAAAGAAATCCAAACTGAAAAATAAAGAGAAGAAACATGCTAAGACACATAGAATCTCTGAAGAAACCTATGACAAAGTTTGAAAAGCATCTAAAAATTGAGGAGCAAAAGACAATTTCTGTTGATGAAGATTTAGCGATGGAGTAACAACTTCCGAAAAGGCTGAAGGTCAAGGAAGGTAAGCTTGGTGGTTCTAAAGCTGGGCTGAATGACCTAATGGATGGAAATTTTTTATGTGATCTTGAAATGCAAAGAAAAGAAAGAAAGAAGAAAAAAGAACATTTAAAACCAAAACCCCAAGGATTCATCAAAAGGGTTACAACACTGGAGCAGTCAGTGCCTTGGACCCAATTCCATCCTAAGGCATCTCCTCCTAATCAAGAAAAGAATATTTATCCTATTACAAGAAAGATTGATGACAGCCGAAATAAACTTAGAAGTGAAAATCTTTGTTTCTTATGGAAGGAATCTTGGGAGCCAAGCCACAAGTGTCCAAGCAAAGAGGTGATGACATCAGAAAGAGTCGGAAATTTGATGAAGAATCAGAAAATAAGAAGGTGGAGTATGAGGAAGAAAACACATCAGAGCCACAAGCTGAAGAAAAAGTTTCAGCAGTTACTACTGTTGGTTTTGAGTTTGCTAAAATTGTTAGATCAACAACTAATGATAAGCAATTTGAGAATGCTGACACTAATTGAGAATCAGAAATAATGGATTCTAATGAACATTGTTTAGAATTAGGCCAGTATGAATGGTCTGAACAAAAAACTAATTTCCAAATTGATAACAAGAATAATTTTCAATTTTTCACTGGGTTGCAGATAACCCACTTTTTGCAATGGAAGAAGAGAAATTTGTCCATTGGGATAACCCACTTTTTGAAATGGAGATAGAGACATTTCCTGGTTCAAGTTCTGCAACATGTGATGATATCATAGTAGCGAAGTGGAAATTGAAGGGTGAAATCGTTCTTCATAAAGAACAACCCCCAAAAAAGTTAGAAGTTGCAAAGACAAAGAAATTAGGAAAGTTGGGTATGACTCAGAAAGCTTTGCAGGGCAATATGAATTGCCAGGCAAAGTTGTTTGAAGACAAGAAAGACAATTGTTAAGAAACCACATCATCAAGACTTAGCAACAAATAGGCATTTAACAAAATACACTGCATCATTAGAGAGATTCAAAGTATTTCCAAGATTGATTTGGGATCCCAGTATCTTCAAGAAAGAATTAGTCAAGTAAAGAAGAAATTCAGGAGCATCCTAGTTTGCGATTGCTTGAGGACAAGCAATCTCATGAAGGGCAGACTGTAATGTCCCCTTTTCGAAATGGAATTATAATAATAATAAATTATTATTAATAATAATAATTAATTAAGAGTCATAATAAAAAGGTCACTTAAGTAATATTATGAAATTATAATAAAGTTAAAATATTAAATAAAAAGGTCTCTTAAAATTAAAATTAATTTAAATAATTCCCCTCAAACATCAATCAAAATTCATTTGAAAGGTTACGTCTTTTGGAGGGAAACTCTATTTAAGAGAGGCTAAGCAAGCAGAAGGAGGCATGCATTGATGAATAATTCTATTTTCTGATTTCTACTCCTTGAAGGAGCATTGGACTTTGGTTCAATTAACCTGAGGACGAAACCCCTCTAGGCCTGGAAATGGAGGACAAAAACCCACAATTCCTTGGAGTAATTTCACACAAAAATCACCATTGTGTAGATTTGATTGATTTTCATCTACAATTTATAATTGGTTTGCAGCTATCTATATTCTTATCAAGATTGGACCTATTCATATTCCCTGTTGAATACCCATCATAATAATTATTATTAGTAGCGATTGCATAATGGAACTTGTTTGATTTTCAAGTTGAGGCTGCAATTTCTAAATCTACAACAATAGCGACTTCAAATTATTTCCTTGCAAATAAACAGCAATTTGCTTCCAAAGAGCAGTGGCCCTATTCTTCCCAATACGGCAATCATAATCTGCAATAAAATTAGTGTTGTGCTTCCCAACAATGATCTATATTTGCAGGGTTTCATGGAAAAATGGATGGTTATCATAAAGGCTGTGATTCCTAAGAATTGTGGTAAATTTTGATTATTTCTTCAGCAGTGTTAAGGGCAGAATTAGTATCGCTAGTTCAGGTTTTCTCATATGTTGATATCTACATGACTTGTATACATGTGATTTATATTCGATATGCATATCCATTTTGCCTTGAGTCAAAATAGTTTCTCAACAAAGGAATTTATTTATTGCGGAATACTAGCATATTTGCAAGATTTAACTGTTGCTACCAATATTCCATTCGGGATATTACACCACCTAAGTGTTCTCATCATCACGGTCTTCACAATGTTATTGGAAAAGCATTTCATATTCAAAAGCATGGGCATATCTTCAAATCTAGGGTTTCATCAAAATCCTCAAACAAGGTACAAAGATTCGAAGAATGGTTGATCATCATAAATGGATTAATCATGGTCAGGGTTCCAGTTTTGAGTCATCAAGTTGGTATTGGTAAGGTACTCGTCAGTTTCATGATCATAGGTTTTCAACAATTTTCATAGGCCCTAGAAGGTTCACCATATTTTAGAGGTTCCAGGTGTTTCAACAATTACAAGTCACAAACTGTTTCAAATTGCTTCACGGTCACACTTGTGCCAAATTTCTATTTTTCAGCAGCGGCCACATTTGGCAGTTGTCATCATCAGCAGTGGCTATTTCAAGGCAATGGATATGAGCCTATTTTAGCTTATTTGTTTTTTAATTATATGTTTTAGATTAGTTTGCTTTAAAATAATTTTATTTCTGCTTTTTCTATAAATAGGGATAGAATAGCTTTAAACTTTAAAGCAATACTTTTTGGGATATTTAATAAATATTCTTAAATCCCTAAAAGCTACCTATCGGAGGCATATAGTTGAAAACGGGCTTATACTACAAAAGCTATTATTCAATTGAAGTTATTTGTAAGTGTAATTGCATGTTTGTAATTTCATTAAGTAAATTGACAAGAGATTATACATTTAATCAAGTTTTGTACTGGTGAGATCCATCTTTCTAAATTGTAGCTTTGTATGTAGTTTAGATGTTCATTCATGGAATTGTGTGGTGCATAGTTACAAGACTCAAACTTAGCTCGAACTTGGCAAGCTGATTTTTTACTCGACTCAGACTCGGCAATCAAACTAACCAAATACTCGACAAATTGAAAAAACATGAAATAAAATGATTTACTAAGGATTTAATGCTTTTACTATGCACCCTTAAATAAATCAACTTTAAAGACATAATAAGCTTATCAATTAGAAGCTAATTTGATCACATACACAAGTATGCATCAATCAAATGAGTGCAAAAGCAGATTTGAATTGAAGGAAACAACACTTTTAAATATATAATTATTCTCAAGTATTTTAGGGTGTACAACACTCATGGATTATGATATCCATGGCATCAAAAACAAAAATCACAACATGGAGTCATGAACTATGGTAAAGAGGAGCTTGTATCACTCAACCTAGCATCACTAGCTCTATGTGTCATCCTATGCTTGTATATTAGACAAGTCTGCAAATGTTGCTACCCATAGGAGCATTACTTAGGATAGGGATTGACTCCGAAAAACATAAGTATTTTACTGTAATTCAATTACTTGGGATTTACTTGGGAAGAGTCAAAAGAATTAAAAAACCTTGCTTTCTCCATCCAGCATGGCCCAAAATGATTTATATTTTTTGCTTTTTAGAACTCGAGTGGGGGTTTGGAGACGACAACCCCCAGTGTAGTCAAGGGGTAGTGCCCCTCGCGAGGTCCGCACAGACTTTCATGGCACATGCCATTTTTCACAGTTTTATCGCTTTTAACTAAGTTCCATGAGTCCTCCAAACCCTTGAAAAAATGAGATTGTGGAAGCAATAGGGCAATAATTAGGCCCTAACTATGTTTGCTGGTTTTTGTTTCAATAGATTGTTTTTAGCTTCAATTCTCTTTTTTTCTCCTTGCTTGTGCTTGCAAATGAAATGAACATCATTTTGAAGTCTTAAAGATCATTTCATGTGTTTTTTTAGGTTTAAGCATTTTGTTTGTTTTGTTTTTCTTTTTTTAGTTTTCCACCTAACTATCATGGCCAAGTTTTGCAGACGAGACTTGTTGGGTTCGATGAGTCTGGCAAAAGACTTGTCGATTATCCAAGTCCTAAGTCTTTCGGCCTCAATTTGGCCTGCTCACCTTGGGACTCGCCGAGTCTGAGCAAGTCATATTGAGTCTTGTAACTATGGTGGGATGTTCATTCATTTAACTCTTTCCTATTAATGCTAATTTATTGGTCTACTTTAGCCAATAGTAAGCATTTGTTTGTTTTCCCTTCTAATACTGGTCTTTGTTTTAGATAGTAGGAAGTTGTGCTCGTTCGTGCTTAAATTATTTACCCTCCTTTGTATTTGAAACTCTTGCTACGGGGCTTGACTGTTGACAATATAGCACATGCATCAAGGCAAAAACATTGTCAATTAGTAATTTACATTCATGCAAACCCCCAATTGAAATCTTGTATAATATGCATACTTGTGAATTCTATTTATAGTTTTAGTTTAGGATTAGTTTTAGGCTTAATTAGGTCTCAAGGAGCTTCCCCTTACAGTTTGATGAATGGTTCTACCATATGTGCTGTTTTGTTTTGTGTTGTTTGGCAACAGACAAATTAATGCACCAAAATAGTCCCAATACTTTGGCATCTCATTTCTTTTGCTAGTTTTTCTTCCCTTGAGACACTCTTGCTGACGTTATATTGACTGGTTGTACTTTGCAATTCCATAGACCAACTTGGGGCATTAGTTGATGTTAATATACTTTGTCTTTTGGTTCTCCAAGCCCCTATAGAAGATCCCAAAATCTTGGGAAGCATTCAAAGATCCTTTCTTTGTTGAGGAGTGAGTACCCACAAGAGAAATTCTTTGATGGACTGGTGCAAGGTGTGCAAGAAGGTCCAAAATTATCAAGAATACACACAAGCATGTCAAATTTCAACTTCAAACCTTAAAAATCTTATCCAGAATATGAAGAACAGACAAAAGAGAGGAAAAGGAAAAGACTATTTGTGTTGGTTGGCATCCATCGCCGAAAATTGAACACCTTAAGAAGGATATATCCAAATTCTGATTAAGGAGAGGAATCCTATCAAGATCTGGATTCAAATATGTATTACACAGGTAAATGGCAGAATGCTGGATGCTATTCACATAGAGCAAAGGCTCTTAAATAGGTCACAAGTAATTACAAAGAAAGCAAGTTTCTATATTTAGAAACTTCCAAAGACTGCCAGAGATCGACACACGATCTTGTCATAATTACATACCGTTACAAGAAACTGACCATTAACTAAAAATAGGAGATTCTAAGTATAAAAGAATATCTTAATACCCTCCCTTAATGGTCAACCTATTCACTACACCAAGAGACCCCCTGAATTTTACAAACTTGTCAGGACTAAGGGACTTGGTGAGACTATCAGCTGTCTGATCCTCAGTCGAAACATATAGCAACTAAACTGATCCGTCTTCAACCAACGATCTGATGAAGTGACAATGCGTCTCTACATGCTTGGTTCTTTCATGGAAGACCGGATTCTTGGCAAGTTTGAGAACTCCCTGATTGTCACAAAACAGGGGAGTCGGACCTGCTTGAGATAGTCGCATATCTGCAAGCATCCGGCGAAGCCAAACTGCCTCACAAGCTGCCTTCACTGCATCCCGATACTCAGCTTCCGTGGAGGAGAGTGCTACAGCCTGCTGCTTCTTACTGGTCCATGTGACGGCACCAGATCCCAAACTGAACACATACCCAGAAGTTGATTTTCTGTCATCAACTGAACCTGCCCAATCTGAATCTGTGAAGCCTCTAAGGCTGGGATCAAAATTCCTTGTGTAAAGAATTCCAAAGTCAGAAGTGCCTTTCATGTACTGCAACACATGCTTAACCGCTACCCAATGAACAGCCTTAGGAGCTGCCAAAAAGCATGAAATGTAGCTGACTACAAAACTGATGTCGGGTCTAGTAGCAGTCAGGTAGATAAGACTGCCTACTAGCTATCTAAACAGAGACTCATCAACCACTGGTGAGGCAGACTTAGCGGACAGCTTAAGTCCTTTTTCCATTGGGGTGGAGGCTGGTTTGCAGTCCTGCATTCGGAACCTATCCAGAGGACTGTGAGCATACTTCGACTAAGAGATGAAGATGCTGTTCTGAGTTTGCCAAACCTCAACACCTAGACAATAGTGTGAAAGTCCCAAATCTGTCATATCAAAGGATTTGCACAGGTCCTGTTTGATCTTATCGATCAGGTGTGCCGAGCTACCAATAATGAGCAAGTCATCCACATAGACAACGAGCAACAATATATCATTGCCAGTATGTTTGATGTACAAATTTGGGTCAGATGGACTCTGCTTAAAGCCATGATCTGTGAGTTACTTGTCGATTTTGATGTACCATGCTCTTGGAGCCTGCTTCAAGCCATAAAGTACTTTGACCAGTCTACAGACTTTCTGTTCTTGTCCGGCAACCTTGAAACCAGGAGGCTACGTCATATAGACTTCTTCCTGCAACTCACCATTGAGAAAGGTACTTTTGACGTCCATCTGATGGACTTTCCATCCAAACTGGGCTGCTAAGGCAAGGACGAGCCGTATGGTACTCATCTTGGCTATAGGAGCAAAAGTCTCCTCATAGTCGATGCCTTCTTTCTATGAGAAACCCCGAGCAACAAGTCGTGCTTTGTACTTGTCCAGGGTTCTGTCAGCCTTGTACTTAACTTTATACACCCATTTGCAGCTAATGGGTTTCTTCCCTGGAGGAAGGTCTGAAAGGACCCAGGTGTGGTTCTTCTGAAGACTCTGGAGTTCTGATTCCATCGCTGTATCCCACTCTGGAATACCTTTAGCCTCTGAATGAGTCTGAGGCTCATAGACACTGTGCAGGTTGGCCATGAGAGCAAAGTTTACTGTATGCTGCTGTTTGCTCTTATTCCGAGAGGATCTACCCTCAACAAGTTCATCATCATGAAGATCGGCAATCGTCTGAGACCACCATTTGGGGCGACGGGTAGATGGGCCAACGTCAGGTTCAGCAGGAGGTTCTGGAACAGGTGCAACAGGTAGAACAGGTGCATCATGTAGAACAGGTGCATCAGGAGGATACTCAAGATCATCCTCAGGGATGTCAAACTGAGAATCATCGGAATCTGAAGAATTATCAGCATCCCTCCCATAAGGTGGACCTAATGGAAGACGAACAACCAAGTCAGGAGCCTTCAAAGGCTGATCTTCAGATTGCTGCACAGAAGAGGGAGAGAAGGGTCCCCGCTCTTCATCAAAAACCACATCACGACTGAAGATGAGACTGTCTGTCTCAATGTCAATGAGCCGATAGGCCTTGTGGTTATCACTGTATCCTATGAACATTAATTTTTGACTCTTGGAGTCCAGTTTAGAGCGCTTGGCATATGGAATCCAAACATAGGCAAGAGAGCCAAAAAATTTCAGATGACTGACCCACGGCTTGTGGCCAGTCCAGACTTCTTCTGGAGTTTTATCCTTAACTGCATAGGTCGGAGACCGGTTAAGAAGGTAAACTGCAATGAAAACTGCTTCTGCCCAAAATTTCTTAGGAACACATCTGTGCTCCATCATGGAACGGGCTAACTCAGTTATAGTGCGGTTGCGCCGCTCTACAACACTGTTCTGTTGAGGAGTGTAGGGTGTGGTCAATTGGCGTTTGATGCCATGTGTATCACAGAAGTTGGAGAATGCATTTGAACAAAATTCCCCCCCATTATCTGACCTAAGAGTTACAATGGAACAACCAGACTCTTTTTCTACTAAGGCCTTAAACTTCTGAAAAACTGAAAACACATCTGATTTCTGTCTAAGAAAGTAAACCCACATTTTCCTACTGAAATCATCAACAAACAGTTAAAAGTATTTGCATCCAGTAACTGAAAGAGTATTCGTAGGGCCACAAACATCAACATGAACCAACTGAAGTTCCTTGGATGCGCGCCAGGAGTCGCCAGTCGGGAATGGCGTGCGGTGTTGTTTCCCAACTTGACACGGTCCGCAGACACCGAAGTTCTGAGCCTGAATCTCAGGGAGCCCATCTACCAGGTGCTGTTGGGAGAGCTGAGACAGGTAGTGCACATTCAGGTGCCCATACCGCTGATGCCAGAGACTGGTAACCGAAGAGTGTCGAGCTGCTAGGGCTGATTCAGGAGGACCATCCGAATCCACAAGTCGATAAAGACCATGGTCCTCAATGCCAACAGCTACAGTGCATTTGGTTTCCCGGTCGATGATCGAGCACTTGTGAGCGCTGAACACCACATCAAGTTGTGGAGAGTGTTTCATGATCTGGCTGACTGAAAGCAAGTTAAGTTCCATACCAGGAACATAATATACGTTGAGGAATATGATTTTCCTCCCACCAGACTAAAGTTGAACAGTGCCCTTACCGGCAACTGTGTACACTTCTCCACCACCGAAGACCACTGAATCACTGAAAGGGGAGAGTTCTGTAAACCAGTCACGACAATGAGTGAAGTGACGCAAAGCACCTGAATCAATGTACCAGGCAGAGTATTTTGCATGGTCTGCAGGTCTTTTAGCCATGAAGGTGTAAATGCAAACTCCTTCTGCTCAATGTGCTCCGCACTGTTGGCCTTCTGCTGAGACCCTCCCTGCTTCTTCTATTCAGAAGCGATACGTGCGCGACAATCTTTCTTGATGTGTCCAAACTTGTGACAGTAGTTACACTGAATGTTCTTCTTACCGCTGTCCTGAGATGGCGTTGGCTGATGATTCTGCTGTGGAGGCTGACTTTTGCCTTTATTCTGAGCCTGAAACTTGGCTGCAAAAGCCTGCTCTGAAGAGGACGAAGAAGCACTACTACCAAACTGTTGTTTCCAGCGATCCTGCTGCAAGAGGATAGTACAGAGTTCTGAAAACTTCAGATCAACATTAGCTGATGTAATGTTGAGAGTCTCAATGAAATGTTCATAAGACTTAGGTAGACTTTTCAAAGTGATCACAACCAGGTCTTCTTCCTCCATTTTTCAACCAATAGCCTCCAGCTAATCTCTGATCTCCTGGATCTTGTTCAGGTGTGTCTGCAAAGATGTCTTCTCATCCATCATGATAGAAAACAGTATATTTTTCAGGAAGAACGCACGGCTCTTGTCGGAGGTTTCATGCAAACCCTTCAGATGGTCCCAAATCTCCTTTGTTGTCTTTCCAGCCGGAATCTGAGGTAGTTGATCATCTGTGACTGATAGCTTAATGAGCATGATTGCTTCACGGGTTTGTTCGTCAAACTTATCCTGGTCTTTATCCGTCGTTGCTGGACGAGTGGTAGTGCCTAGAATGATTTGAGCGAGGCAGCAATATTCAAAGATGGTCATCATTCGCTGCTTCCAAGTGTTGTAGTTGCGGCCGTTGAACCGCTGACTGCCTTCCAACATAATATTGGACAAGCTCGCCATTCCACACGCTTTTCGAGGCACGAAAAATGATGAATAGAAGTGGATGCGAACTGAAATTCCAGACAGAATACTGCAGGAACGCCAAACAGAACTGAATTGGCACAAATTTTGGAATAGGTACGCTGCACGAAAAATGATGCACCCCAAAAAAATGGACAAAGACCTAGAAATCTGCTCAAAAAACCCACCAGGAATGTCTTCGAAAAAAAATTTCGTCAAATTTTTGAGGGTCAAAACCCTAGACGAAAAAATTTCGTGCCCTAGGCATTCAGAAATTTCAGAAAACTAGAAAAAAATTCGGACGAAGACCCAGAAATCTGCTCGAAAAACCCACCAAGAATATGCCTTCGAAAAAAAATTCGTCAAATTTTTGAGGGTCAAAACCCTAGACGAAAAATTTCCATGCCCTAGGCACTCAGCAAATTCGAAAAACAAGAAGTCTGCAGAAAAAAAAATCTGGCCTCACCGAAAAAAACAAGAACCAACCAAAGAGCCCAAAACAAATTCGAGATTCGAAAAAAACTTGAATAATTTCGAATGAAATTATGTTTTCGAAGTCGAAGCAAGCTCTGATACCATATTACATAGGTAAATGGCAGAATGCTGGATGCTATTCACATAGAGCAAAGGCTCTTAAATAGGTTACAAGTAATTACAAAGAAAGCAAGTTTCTATATTTAGAAACTTCCAAAGACTACCAGAGATCGACACACGATCTTGTCATAATTACATACCGTTACAAGAAACTGACCATTAACTAAAAATAGGAGATTCTAAGTATAAAAGAATATCTTAATAATATGGCCAAACAATGGCTGACTCAGAATGAAAGCATTTCTCTGGCTAGCACAAATCTTGACCTATGGCCAGATTTGGAAAAAATACTTTTCAAGATCATCAAGACTCCTATCATTTTTCCGTACTAGTGAAGATCCTAACCATTCTTCTTTGAATGCATATTCTCTCAGAAATTATGGTCGAGACTTAGTTGATCTGAATTGTTCTTTTTGAGTTTTATTTAGATGTTCAAATCCTGGAGATTGCCTCTAGATCTAACCAGATATATTCAATCAGGAAGATGGGAACTTAAATTATTTGTTGAACAAATTGGCTACAAAAAAACAGGAAGGTTTTCCATGACCAAGTTGAAGAGGACGGATGACAAATCAGACTGTCATGTCCCCATTTTCTAAATAATTTGACTAAGGAAATATTTAATAAGAATAACTTAAGTTCTCATAGCAACTTTATTTTATAACATTGTTAAAAGAGCAACTTATCTATTATTATTAAAATAAGGGCCCAATGTAATGTTAAAGTGTTTTTAAAAGAGGGCCTAGTGTAGTATTAAAAAGTGTCACTAGGAAAGAGGGCCTAGTGTAGTATTAAAAAGTGTCACTAGGAAAGAGGGCCTAATGATGTTTCTAGACACTTCTAGAAGTCGCGAAAAAATAATTAAAAATTAGAAAAGGTGATTATAAAAGGAGGAGCTGGGCTGAGAAGAAATCATCTATTGTCTTTGTTATCAAAATCCTTTTCTCAAAGATAGAGCACTTGTGTTCGTCTTTTCTGTCTAAGAACGAAAACCATTTTGGCATAAGGATTTGGAGGACAAAAATCCTCTAGATTTCCTTAGTTGGATTGGAGGACGAAAACCATCTAGTTCATTTGGAGTAATACCATCCAGAGATTACCATTGTGCTGAAAGCTTGCAGTTTATTTCCAGTTTCAGGTTATTATTTGAAGATCTTGAAGATTTCCAAATTTCGGGAGTGTGCTGAAGGTTTCCAGATTTCAGTTTGGTTTGTGTTTTCCAGTTGGTAAAGATTTCTATATTATTTGAAGGGTTTCAGTATTTCCTCGTTTATCTACTGTTGTAAGCGTCAGTCGTGCCTTGTTAGAGGGCTGTCGTACAAGATTAAGTGCAAGGTTATATTTTGAAGTGGTTGTACCATCTATATTCAGATCGCAGCCTTGGGTAGTGGTCTGCAGCACATAGTAAAGGTTGAATTAAATTGCTGACTCATATCCTAGGTGAAATCACAGCACATGATGAGGTCGCAGCATTTCTCAAAGGTTATCAGCATTGTGTTAAGCATGTCATTCCATATTTCTGAATGCAGCCTTGCTTAGAGACTGTCGCAGCATGTGTTAGAGATTTACAGCATATTTGGAAGGGTCGCTGGGCAATATTAAACCTGTAACATCTGTTGTACCATGTTGAAAGTGATTGCAGCAATTACATGAGGCTGCCGTACCATGTACTGTTCCATATTGCAGCATTTTGGGAGTGATGAAACCTGTTATCCATTTCTTTCTGCTGCCGTACAGCCCTGATATCAGCTGTACTGTCTGCTGTCATAAGATTTGCAGGTTTTGTAAGTACTTTGCATGTTGAATATTATATGTTATAAGGGTTTCCAGTATATTTGTGCTAAATATTAATATCAGCTTTGGCATAAGATTCAAGGGTTGCTTCTGAAGATGTTTATGTTGTTTCGAATAGACTATTGAAGGTGTGTTTCCATAACTAGTGATATATTGTTTCAGCACAGTAATCTGAGTGGTTCTCCGTCAGAGAATCTATATTGATATTGTTGTTATAATTGATAATAAAACCTAGAAGGCAGTGCTGCCAGGTCTAACATTAATTCCAAATTGCATTATTGGTTTTGCGGCCTGCCACCATCAAGTATTATCGATTTAATATTAGTGCTAAGTGAATCACCATTTGCTCTCACCCTACCCATTCTGGAATCTCGGTGATCAAAAAGTAAAGTTATGCATTAATATTGAGAAATTGTCTAGTAATCAAAATATTTCAGTTTGGGACATTACAGAGATTTCATATGGTTATTAAAAAATGTTTATCTCCATGTAAAAGATATTCCAAAGCTTGGGATACAGCTTATGCCTCCCATCCCTGCTATAGGGCTAAGTGCAATAAATCACTTCTGTAATATGTTCATCTTGTTGATCAATGTTTTATCTGTAACCAAGGAAAGTGATAGAAGCATTAAAAACAAGGGAATGGATGAGTAGCCGAAGAAAAATGGATGGAAAAGCATGATTCCTGTTGTAATTTTGTCTGAGAAAAAACATAAATTTACTGAGGAAATGGTGGCCATGGGAAGAATGATTAGGAAGAGGAAATTTATTCCTGACAATACCCTTGCAAATCTGACTGTTCTTAACTTACTTGACCCTCAATCCACAAGAGCAAGACCGAGTGTATTTAAAATGGATCCAGCTACTGTGATTTAGGTGACAGATTTTCAGACTGGAACAACGTATAACACCCACTATTCAATTCAAAACTTTTATCCATTCAAATGTTGTGGCAAGAAGACTCCTCATTTGATGTGTGCGCTTACTAGGATGAACCTGCTGGTAAGAATTAGCAGGATGAGTCTACTGGTAACAAAGGTATGCACGACCCCAACAAAGTGGTGGATGCACCCAGGAATGCCTGGTGTCTCTGCTCAGTTTTCTCTCCTAATTTTGAATCTTGGTATGATCCAATTTTTGCCTTGCTTTTTCTGCCAGGACAGTTGAGCTGACGTTGTGGATAATTTTGGAATATTCAAGTTAAGCCCAAATACATATGACTGTTTCCGAAAATGAGCATATTCTCTGTTTAAAATATATAATCATGGTTTTGTACATTGCTATTATATATGTCATGTTGATGATGGAAACGTTTATATTCAGCAGCCACCTCTCACTATGAATGGCACAGCTTCAAGCCTGATCTCTATATAGAGACCTGAGGAGAGGTAATATATCATTAGGGATTCATTTCATTGATGTCAGGATGAAGAAATTTTCCTTACAGAACTGGGTTATTATGAAATCTAGTAATCAACTAACCAATATAGTAATGAATCCACTAATAGATGTCAACTAGAACTGAGTTCAGGAAAATTATTTACAAAAATAGATGGTTATGAAGGGTTGAAAGACTCTCATTTATCAATTATAAAGATATTTAATACAAATGGTTCCTCATTAACATTTGATAATAAAAGATACTTGACACTTAGGTTGATTGAAGTCGAACACTTGCTTAGTAAATACATGGAAGATTTTCTTGCAGATTTTACAAAAGAAAATCTTCCATGTCCCTTAAGTTAAAGCTTCATTACCCTGATGACAAGTCCAGTATGAGACTCAAAACGTTTTGTGATTAAAATCTATATAGAGATTAGTCCAGAATACACTATAAAGATCCAAGACTGCGAAAAGAACCTGAAAACTCAAAGGACGGTACTTTCTATTCAATTGTTATGTCTGTACAGGTGGATATTAGGCCTCTTGCTTCAGGTGGAGAATGGATGGTTTATATATAAAAGACAGTATTTGGCATCAGATATCTGTCATGAAATAAAAATTAAGGGCCTGGGCCAAACTTCATCAATTTAGTAAATTACACTTACCCTAACAAAAAATCAATGCTAAGTCAATAATTTAAGTTTAATCACGGATGCCAAAATGGAAAACAAAGAATCTGGTAGCAAACATTATTCATATCACAATCATAATCTTACCAAATATCTTTGTATTTGAAATACTTTGGCAGAAGTATGGTTAGGATCACATCATCAAATGCTTTTGAATGCACCTGTAAGAAATGGAATATAAGTAAATCAAATAGAAGATTTAAACTAAGCATGCAGTTTGCTTATTCAAGTCTTTAAATTCATTGAGATTGAAAAGTAAATTATGCCAATTATTTATGCATTAAGTTAGAATAAGCCAAAAGTCCAAATCCTTAGAAAATGAATCACTTATCCCACCTAAAATCACTAAAACTATTATAATTTAGCCACTTTGACAAATATAATTTGCTTATATTTTTTTGTTTACATGGATAAAAATTTATGCCAGTTTCTATGAACCTCAGATAAATCCTAAGAAGAAATCAAATATACTTACCAGAGAAGAAATCAATCTCAGATAAATCCTGGTCTGGAATCTACCTTGTTTCTGCTGTCGTGCAAATTCCATAAGAGCATCCATTGCAGCAACCTAAAAATAGAGAAAAAAAATCCATGGTTCTTACCATCTTATGTTAAATGTGACCAAATTGATCATGAATTCAAAAAGGTAAAATAAATCAAAAATGATTTTTTCTGTTCTAGACCAAACATCTACTACAAGAATCAGTTTAACTGTTGTTCTTCTAGGTAGACACATATATACAATTAAAGATATGTAGAGTTCAATAAACCTATCCTATGCTTAGACCACAAATAAACAAGTAGAATAAGATATGAATAATTCAAAAATATAATATAGAGAGCCACTTAATTCTACATGTCAACAATCAACTCTGGTCACTCAAGGCAGGAACTTCGCAAAGGTTATTAGCTTCGCAAAAGTGATCCAAGTTCAATTCTCTCTAGCTCAAAAAAACACAATTTCAAAGAATGACACTCAGAAGCATGAACTAGTATTATCAAATGACGAGAAAATTAATCATCTCAACATTATAGCCAAATCTTAAAACAAATTTGAAAATAACGACCAGAAAGAACCTTAGAAATATGCAGTCCATCCATTGCCACAAAATTACAGGAATGAAGTTGTTCTAATATAAATTGTAGAGCAAACTGCTCCTATAGAATTGAACCGCTTGATGTTGCAAACAATCTTGTTTCAAATAATCAATGAATCCTGGCACCAAAATCGTGCTTCTTATCTGCCTTTCACTATTTCAACTGCTGGTGAGACGGTTACTACACCAATGATCATGCTTAAATTTAAGGCTCTGTTGAAAACTTTCTTTGTGGCCATGATTTTTAATGCCTCTCTAGTTTACTAGGAAAACCAGGATCATGTTTTCAAGGGCGACTTGTGTTTCATGGACTTAAGTATAATGAACCAGGAGTTTGATTAGTCAAAAAATTGCAAATGATAAATCTCAAATAAGGATAACACATAGCATGAACATTGAAGCAAATTTTCAATAAATGTGATAACGGAAATGACAGCTCCCAAAAAAAAGGTTGACCAATTCAAGAAGGTATCTACAAACAATACTCATGAAGATATCTGCATAAGAATATATTTTTACGCGGTTATTCAAGCAACTATTGTTTATGTATAATATTTGGATGCCACAATCAATTTTGGTCTAGCCTTGGGCCTTTGAGCACTTTCCATGGTAAATTTGAAAAAGTGTGAGCATCTAGCTAGGCATTGCCCAATTAAGACGGCTTACCCATTCTGGAGAATCATGAAAGTACGTACTAAACCTAAGAGGAGAGAGAGAGAGGTAGAAATCTAGGAGAAAGCATAACTCAGTGTCGATGGGCGATACGGCATGGGTCGTGGCATCCACCAACTTAGGAGATGGAAAACCAACTCTTGTCTTGAAAGGAAACTAAAAAGCCTCCACAAGGTATATGGGTAACCAAGTCTCGATGCTGCAAGATAGTCCAGTCGTGTATGAGATGTTATTTTACAAGGGGCTTATGAGCATTCAAATTTGTTTAGCATTCTAATAAGTGGCTAGACGCAAAATAATCAATTTTCCCTTACTAAGGATGGCTACCCACACAAGCATCCCGTGAACCTTGACTACAAAGTTGCAAACATATCCTAGCCTCCCTATACTATACTAATCTAGCCAAAAGAAAGAACAAGAAAAAAAATAAGGGAATGAGAGGAAAGAAGAGAATATGGGTGAGAAGAAAGGAAAGAGGCAAGGAGAGAACAAGAATAAATCTATTAATCCAATAGAACCTTTGACTCAACGAGCTTCACCTCCAAACATAAGAGAACCACTCACGCTACTACCAATCCCAGTTCAACACGAAAGGATGAGTGTTTGAAATTCGGGGTCAGGGTCCAAGCAAACCAATTCGTCCCACATGGAGCATTCCAGGATGGACACATGTTAAATATTGAAATACTTTGGTCATGTTGTATGCAGACTCGAGCAAATATTAGGGTATAATTCACTCACTTTGCAAGTCCATGGATATTGCAAACTTAAAAATTTTGAATGTGCAAACACAACCTACCAAGTAAATTCCTAATTACAAAGCATTTGAAATCCATGGATTCAAGCGAGGAAGCTTGAAGATGACGTGTAGCACACTTCGAGGGAGACACTAGAGCAAATTGTGATGGGGAGGATGCAAGAAGACACATGGCATCGATCGAGAGGCACATGGTGGCACGAAGGGGTATGGTCAATGCATGGAGAAGACCTAAGGAGGATATGTTTGGACAAGGCCGACACAAACACATGGTGGGAGAGCAAAGGGACACATGGTAGAAGCGAACGGGCTCTAAGAGGTTGTGGACTTGAATGTGTAGCATAGAAAATTGCATACCCTTGCTATTTCACACTATGTTTTGGGCTTGCTTTAGTGACCATTCCCTTCACATGTAAGGATCATTTGAGCCTAGCCTTAACCTTTTTCCTTCACTAGATTGCCAAAATTTATTACTTGATTCTAATTCTTCTCGCTGACACGGAAACGCATGTTAAATTTCATGCAATTTTTGTAGAACGCTACAGCATTGCTAGGACGTCGTAGCAGCGCGTTAACGTCCCAAAAGTCCCAAAAATTAAAAAGAATGTTGTTTTACCGCCCTGTTGCCTGCTATCACTTGCTGAAACGCTCGGTTGTCAGAGAAACGCCTTCAACGTTCGATTTTGACCCTTTAGCTTCCCTAAACCCTTATGCAAAAAAAAAAAAATTGAATCTCTCTTTCAATCTATCTCAATCTAGCTTTCTTGGCAATGTTCTGGCTGCACAAGAACCTCCATTGTTGAGCTTGCCGAAGCTGCAAGTTGTTGAAATGACTCCATTTTGAAGCTCTCTCAAGGACCCACATTGCTACACTTTGATTGACTCCTCCGAAGAGTTCATTCTCTCTTCTTCCACGATTGTGCTGGTAATATTGTTCTTGCTTTCATTTTGAATAACATTGCAGACCTTATTTATCATTTGTTTCTACAATTTCTATTTGGCAAAATCTTGGTGTAGACCACCACCTGCTTGATTTCACACACACTAGGATATTTCCCCATAGACTAGGGATAATACTTATAGATTTATTTTATTGTCACTGCTCTAAATTCCTAGATGCACGTAGGATAAGGGCACACACTAGATTTTTCTCTTTTATTTCATTTGTTGTTTCGTGGAGGTTGGAAAACCAAATCATAAAACAACCCAACAATATTTTTGGTTTGTGCATTGTGCAAGTTGTGAAAAGAGATCAAACACACAGGAGTTTGCTCTCTATTCCTTTATCTCTCATTTATTGTCTTCTTTATGTTAAATGGCTCATTTATGTGTATTTTGGGTTAAATTTCATTTCTAGGAAGTTATTTTAGTTACTCTTGCACATTGGGTGATGCTATAGGTTTCTATAGAGCCGTATTGTATGACCTTTTTGAGTTTTATTGCTACTAGGACTCTAGCGCGCCGCACAGACATCCTAGCAACATTGTAGCATCCTGGACTTTTTGCCCCATCTTTGGGTGTCAGGGTTCTCTTTCTCTGCTGCTATTTTTGTTGATTTTGTATTTCAATTTCATGTTAATCGGTATTCTTTATTTCAGCCCCCATATAAATGTAGTGTAGAAAGTGAAAGTATCACTTTTTCTAGATTACATTTTGGTGAACCCGACATTCTTGCACTTAACCTTCTTCTTTGGTTGTGGTTTACCGTTACATTTTGGTGAACCCGCCTCTTTAACACTGAAAACACCTTCTTAATTTTTCTCCTTCTCATTTCTACATGGATTTCCTAGTATCTTTCCTTTTATCACTTTCCATCTTTGTTAAGAAGTTTCAAAAACTTCTCTTACAAGCATGTGAAATTGAGTTATATTTTCCTATGTCACTCTTTTTCCTTGATCCCTGTCCCAGTATCTCTCCTACTTACGAGGATATTTTGATGCAAGAGGATGAAATCATTGACACTTTTTTTAATGTTACTTTACCTTCTCTCCATTTCAATGTTCTCTCTTCCGGTGATGAAGCATTAGTAGATGGAGAGCTTCACCTCACATCGGATCCCTCACGGATAGATGTTGAGCATACTAATTCTACATCTTATCCTACATCATGTATTTCCCAAGAAGATAATAATGTTAACATCATCATTGTTAATAGACCTATCCCACCTGCTAAGGTGATGTTGGATAAGTGCATTAATGTTAAAAATCTTTCTTCTATTCCTAAAATCATTGTGCATAGGGCGCCTGATCCCCCCCCCTCGTCCTGTGATCACTGTCCGGGGTATCCCTGAAAATCCTCGACCTTCAAATCACCTTTTAGAAATTGCAAAGTCCATAACTCTAAACGTGCCTGGGGCTCCTCACTGTCATGCAGTAGCCCACACATATAATACTTGACGAAACAAACAGGTTACTCCTATCCCTGTTTCCCTTCCTCCACCACAACCTATTCTACCTCCACCTCCCCATATGTCCCGGAAATCTCTCACAGAGTATGATCTAGTAGAGCAGCTTTGTGCACTCCCGCTAAGATCTCTCTTTGGGAGCTCATTCAGACTTCTTCGCAATATCACAGTATGCTCTAGGAGGCCCTACAAAAGATCCTCATTGCATCCTCTGCTAGGCCAAACGACATAGCTACTTTGCTTGATTGTATTTATATAAATACTAATGATATTGTCTTTCAACAATATGAACTACCTTCATTGGAAGTACAAAAGCAAAATGATCCTCTACTCATTATTGTTGGAAGTAACAATTTCACGGTGAAACGTACTCTTATTGACAACGGTTCCGGTCTTAACGTTTGTGGGATAGACCTGTTAAACCGTATTAATATTGATACATCTTTGATATCTCCTACTACTCTTAATATTCGTGGTTTTGACAATGTTGGTAGACAAACACTGGGAACAATTACACTTCCAATTGAATTGGGCCCTGTCACTTTGCCTACCCTTGTTCATGTCATGCCCGATGCATTATCCTATAATCTCCTTCTTGGTAGACCATGGATTCACGCCATGCGTGCAGTTCCGTCCACCTTGCATGTATCGATTAAATTCGTTTATGAAAATAAGACTTATACAGTAAAAGTTGATCCAGATCCTAAGCAAAATTGTCAACAAGCAGATTTTGTGACTCGTCCTGCTACTTCTCCTACTCTCCAAAATCTCATCCCTTCATCTTTTGTCAAAAGATGATTCCCCATACTCAACTCCTACTCAAGAAGTTGACAATGGTGTTGACTCTTCTTAAATGCATGGCTTGGTGATGATTGGAGCTCCTTAGACTTCACCCCCCATGGGCCTAGTGAATATAAGGCTAACCCTTCTCACTTGGACATTCCTGCATTCAACAAGGATCTGAATTCTAGTATTAGAATCAATCCTTCTTCTCATGTGAATTATGCTACTGCTTCTCCTTCAACATGTGCATACACAACAAGGCTAGTGATGTTGATTCTCCTCCTCATTCTGATTTGGAGACACATTACAGGCTCAGATTCAAAATTCTTTCTAAACATGGATACAACGGAACTGGTCTAGGGCGCATGGAACAAGGAGTTAAGGTCCCTGTGGAACCTACACCCCACTTAAATTATACAGTGGGTTTAGGTTACCGACCTTCTCTTCTGTCTACATCCCCTCCATTGTTTGAGGTCTCTATGACTTCTGTTTTTCAGAAATCAAACCTTTCTCCAAAACAGAAATGGTTGCTTCCTACTCCATCTATTCTTTCTAAACAAGAGCGCATCTTGTTGCCTCCATTGTTTGAGGTCTCTATGACTTCTGTTTTTCAGAAATCAAACCTTTCTCCAAAACAGAAATGGTTGCTTCCTACTCCATCTATTCTTTCTAAACAAGAGCGCATCTTGTTGAGGCTTCTCAAATCTCGCTTGATCACTCTTCCTCCTACACGCAAGAAGTTTCCACAACACATTCAACAAACACCTCCTTTCTATGCACATCATAAAGTGCTTGGCCATTCCACCAGTGAATGCCAAGCCTTGAGCGACAAAATTCAACATCTTCTTGACACGGATGCTCTCTCTTCCGTTTGATAAAGCACCTATCTCTTCTCTACATGACAAGTGATATTGAGTTCACCTCTATCCGGTTCATGGTTCTTCTTCTATCTTCTCGTGAGACTATTGTGTTGCTACCCACTATGTGGCACCTATAGCTTTCTTTGTTTACTTGTTGCCATTCATGGCCGTACAATCTCACGTGCAACCATACTTTTTTTTGGTAACAACACAATATTCTTTTTCATGGTTGCCCTCACCCTATTCTGGGGGCCAAAGACAACTTCTAAGGGTGTGCATCCCTTCTAACCTGCCCTCTTCTTTCTTCCCCTTTTCATTACCTTAAAATATCTGCATATTATACATGCTAATATTTTAAGGGGGGGCATATTCTCTCCTCACATGTGCATGCATACATGCACCTTGCTATATTTACACCCCTTGAGGTGTAGCTTATTAATTCGCCCTCATTGTGGCATTGTTTATTTTACGCTCCCTAAAGCGTTCACCCCCTACGGTGTTGGTGCTTGATAAGCTCCCTGAGGCTTTGATTTTTGATATGCTCCCTGAAGCGTTGGTAGTCTATGATCACCTAGCATCATACAACTTGCTATTATGTGATCCATGTAGCATATGAGTCACCTAGCATAACACAATTTGTTGGCCTATGTGCTTCATATGACCTACCTTTTTACACTCATGGTCACCTAGCATAACACACCTTGCTAGCCCCTGATCCATGAGGGTATTGTGATTTGCATGACCCCTAGCGGCAGAGCAAGCTAGTGCCTGAGTCATGTACTCTTCTTTGTTCGTATTGATTGCTTCCCTGTCTGTTTGTATGCATTCTCTCCTTAAAGCAATCGATCGACTCGTTATATTCTTCTATCTCCATTTAAGAGTTCCTCTATTTGTTGGTTTTCTTTGTTTTTGTTGTATTTTAGGGATGATGCATGGAAATTGAGACAATCTTTTACATTAATGTCTCCTTTGCTTTGCTGACTCAAAATTTTTCTTTCCTTGCTATGTGTTTTTCTCTTCCACGTATGTGTTGTTTATATATATGTTTGTGATGCTCTGACATAGTGGTTTTGCAGGTATATGCCTTCTAACTCTATTGTCTTGCAAGTTTTTGTTTTCTAATGTATTTGTTTTGTAGGTTCTCAGCCTAGGGGCTTGGTTCCTCTGCTTGAAGAGCTCTGCATCCTCTACAGTCTCCTTTCTGGGTATCCTTTTGTGATGTTATTTACTTTCAGTATTTCATGTATGTACTTTAGCGTAGCTTATCACCTAGTGTCATCAGCTCGCTAAAGCGGAGGCTAAATGTAGCGTAGAAAATTGCATACCCTTGCAATTTCAGGCTATGTTTTGGGCTTGCTTTAGTGACCATTCCCTTAGCACATTGTAGGGATCATTTGAGCCTAGCCTTAACCATTTTCCTTCACTAGATTGCCAAAATTCATTACTTGATTCTAATTCTTCTCGCTGACCTGGAAACACATGTTAAATTTCATGCGATTTTTGTAGGACGCTATAGCGCTACTGTACGTCCTAGCAGCGCGCTAGCATCCCGAAAGTCCCAAAAATTAAAAAGAATGTTGTTTTCCCACACAGCTACCTGATGTCGCCTGCTATAACACTTGGTTGTCAGAGAAACGCCTTCAACATTTGATTTTGACCTTCTAGCTTCCCTAAACCCTTATGAAAAAATTTATTTTGGATCTCTCTCTCAATCTATCTCAATCTAGCTTTCTTGGCAATGTTTTGGCTGCACAAGAACCTCCATTGTTGAGCTAACTGAAGCTGCATGCTGTTGAAATGATTACATTCTAAGCTCTCTCAAGGACCCACATTGCTACACTTTGATTGACTCCTCCAAAGAGTTCATTCTCTCTTCTTCCACGATTATGCTGGTAATATTGTTCTTGCTTTCATTTTGCATAACATTGCAGATCTTATTTATCATTTGCTTCTACAGTTCTATTTGGCAAAATCTTGGTGTAGACCACCACCTACTTGATTTCACACACACTAGGGTATTTCCCCGTAGACCAGGGATAATACTTATAGATTTATTGCACGTAGGATAAGAGCACACACTAGATTTTTCTCTTTTATTTCATTTGTTGTTTCATGGAGGTTGGAAAACCAAATTCAATATTTCTGGTTTGTGCATTGTGCGAGTTGTGAAAAGAGATCAATTGCACAGGAATTTGCTCTCTATTTCCTTATCTCTCATTTATTCTCTTCTTTATGTTAAATGCCTCATTTATGTGTATTTTGGGTTAAATTTCATTTCTAGGAAGTTATTTCAGTTACTCTTGCACATTGGGTGATGCTACAGGTTTCTACAGAGCCGTATTGCACGGCCTTTTTGAGTTTTATTGCTACCAAGACTCTAGCGCGCCGCACAGATGTCCTAGCAACGCTGTAGCATCCTGGATTTTTTGCCCCATCTTTTGGTGTCAGGTTTCTCTTTCTCTGCTATTTACTGTTCGGTATTCAGTTTGTTGATTTTGTATTTCAATTTCATGTTAATCAGTATTCTTTATTTCGGCCCCCATATGAATGTAGTGTAGAAAGTGAAAGTATCACTTTTTCTAGATTACAGAAAGAGCCGGTAAAGCAGAATTAACAAGGCTCAACAGGTCCGCAAGTGAATAATGTGGTTATGTTCAAACACGAGGGAGCAGACAAAGTATGGTTCGCCGACCTTTGAAGTCCACAGAGAGACATATTATGCTCCGAAGGTGCCATGTGGATATGGTTTGTGGATGACACGTGATATATAGCTATGGGCTCGAACTTAAATGCTTTAAAAGCATGGGCTATAGACTTAAAGGTGACGCTCGATCAATTTTGATTGGCTATTTTAGATCTGTTAAAGCTTGAAACTTGAATCTTTAGCAGACTTTGGGCATGAAGCCTCAAATTAAATCAATTTTAAAGTACTCGAGCTCGAATTTAACCATGACTATAGAGTATAAAGTCTGCAAGAAAATAAAAGACATGAGACCAGAATAAAGGAAAACATGACTCTGGGAACAAAAAAAAAAGGTAACCCAAAAATAAATGAAAATGAACAACCCGAATAAAATAGGGAAAATCAATGATTCAAATGGATGTCTCTAATCAGTTATCAGCAACACTCATGAATTGAAACCAAAATGAACTAAGGGACATGCTTAGGGTCTTGACCAAGGTCTACAGGCACAAAGGCAAACAAAGGCTGCCCCAATTTCCCAACGAAAATTGGGTGTGTTGCACAAGAAGCAACTCTCAACATCTCTTAATTCTTTAAAAAATACTCTGGGAAAAGAAGTTATTGGTGCAGCCTCGTGCTAAGGCTCAATAGTCTAAAATCCCCTTCTCACCTAAGTCATTCTGAGCAGGCCCTTTTTCAAAATCTGCTCCAATCTCTCAAGGAACATGAGGGGAGAGTCACATAAGCAGATTGATGGAGTTGAGAGCTTGGTTCCCCCATTTGAGAATATTTCCACCCAGTAACATCCAATCTAAGGCTCAATAGTGGCTAAAAATATTGCCAAAGATTCCAATAGAGCTGAAAAAGTTTAACTCCTAGTGTATAAAAAGGCTTCCCTATGGACAACTACAAGCCAAATGAAGTAAGCAAACCTAGGAATATCTCAGAAGGGGCAAAAATACGGTGGAAGTGAATATGAAAGAAGGAATCATCCTGATTGAAATAGGAATTAACCCACAATTGGCAACACCTCCCAAACACTACAGAAATGACAGTTCCTTCTTGATATGTCAGGAGCTTAAAAGCCTCGTCCCCCTACTCACATAGCAAAGACTACTGAAAAATCATATCAAAGATCAAAACCCAAATCTTAGGTTTCCCAAGAGAATGGAAGTGCTAAGCACAATATAGAAGAGATGATAAAGAAGTTGTGGAGAAAAGCTTCTGCACTAGCAGTGGCCATGTGTGGGCAGTATGGAAGACTAGCCATAGCCTAGAAATCACAAAGCATGTATTGCTCACTTATTGAGATAAGAACAGGAACTGGTTATGTTGCAAAATTTCTGATCTTTTAGAAGATATCTAATTCATGGAAATAAATGATATGCTCTGCTATATATTGCAGGTAAAAGGGAGTCTCAGAAGGAGATTGCAGATCTTATGTGAAATACACAAAGGAAAATTGGATCTTGGGTGGCGGACTCAATGCTATCCTGAATATGTTTCAGAAAAGAGGCTCACAAACCTTATCAAAAACAAACAATGAATTTGGAGTATTTTTCCCAAGTAAAAATCTCTAGGACTATGACTATAATTGCCAACTCCAAGCCTATTCCAGTTGTTTAGGGTTCTAAGTATCCATGATATACCATGTCCATGTCAACTCCAAGTTACATGCAAACTTAACTTGGGTCAATTTCTGTCATCAAATGACCCAAGGATCAAGGTTTGTGGTCTGTTCCAACAATAAGGTGGTCAATACTCACCATTTACTCTCAAGTTAGTCCTTAGTTCCACACTTGATTGGACCATCCACTTGGCTCAACTCTGACTAGGCCATTTTCCCACCTGCACAACCTCATCTGAACCTACATGATCTCATCTACTTGTCCACTTGACTCTTGTCCTAATTCACCTAAAAAGTGCTATAAGTATATTGTGAGGCAGGCCTTGGAGAGGTAGTAAGGTAATCTTCAAGGCATATGGAGATTTTGATAGTGAGTCCAGAACCGCCATTCTTGTGTGCAAGCTTGAGAGACATTGTTGATGATGAATAAATGTTTTTTAGTTTTTTTTTTAACTGTTTTTCTTTTCGTTCTTTTGGCAGACTTGGCCAAGTCTGCAAGTCAAGGCTACAGACTCACAGTCTGTAACTCAAACCCAGACCCATAAATCCTCGCCAAGTCTCAACAAACTGAGACACCATTTCTCTCAATGGTATAATGACTTATCACTCACATCTCAACCCCTTAAGTATCTATGAATTTGGACATGGTTTTTAAAATCCCCATGATCCATATATTCCAATTTTTAGTCTCCCCTGAGATTCCTTGATTCTTGGCCTATTTTGGCACCTCGTGCCTTGAACAATACATTATTAAAGACAAGAACAATATCTCCAGGACTACAACCTTTAAGGCTTGCAGGATAATTTTTTATAGGTAAGTAAAAAAGTGTCTAATTCTCAAGTTTGAAATTCATCTCATTTTGACATCATATGACCAAAATACATAAAAACAATTGCAAACTGATTTTCATGCATTTAGGGGGTCAAGCCAATGAATTCTCACCTGAAACTTACAGAAGACCTTGCATATAATGTTTGCATTATGCATTCCAATTTTCAACCCAATTTAATAGTGCATTACTGAAAATAGCTAAAAACTCTCTCCAGGTTTGTACTGCTCCTCATGACCTTCAAGGTCCCAAGAAGATTTTTGACCTGAAGCTTGATGGGCTGACGCATGTGGAAGTACTATGTAACATACACCCTCGGATATATGTTTGTTTTGTGCCAAGTTTTTTGCTTTTCTGACGGTTTAGGGTTTCGGGTTTCATTGCTGTGTTTGCATGTGGGTTTTTTGCATTGCATGTGTGAAATATAAAGTATATAACAAAACCCAAAAAAACTAAGATAGATATGAACAAACTAATGAAGACCCAGATTGTATTATAGCAAAATATGAATTACAGTGACATACCCATGTTGGGATCTTCAACTTCGTCCGGCTGCCGTATTTGGGTCAGCGTACAATGCAATAGAAAATCAATAGAAAACTTCAAACAAAGAGAGTTCTGCTCCAATACATCTCTGCAGCAGCAATATAGTCTCCAAACGCCAAAGAAGTGAGAGATTGAGTCATACCAATGAAGTTAAATCGATGCCAACAGCCCCACGTCCTTCCTCAATATGTACGTCCTTCCTCAATATGTACGGCCTGCCTGAAAGCTTGTATCAGCAACAAGACAATGCAAACTGCTCTCAAAGTCCTTCAATCTGGTCTGAATTCAATGGCAGATGCTAGGCGCCTCAGAACAGCTGTAAAGGAATATCTAAAACTTCACAACAAACTCCCAATATCCTCTAAAACAGTACGGCCAGCTATAGAAACTGTACGGCCTGCTAATGGATACCTACGGCTGCAATAAACTCCTCCAAAGATGCAGAAATCTGTCCTGTAACTCTTTGTTATCAGCTGCACAATCAAACTTCATTGAATATGTTCATTTCCAGTCCGAATCTTCCTCAAAACGAATCCACTGAAAGTCCAAATGAAGCTCCTGAAGTGAAGCTCCCAATATCCTCTCCAGATGTGATCTTTCACGCACGAAGAAAGGTGATCTTGCAGAGGGTTTCGTCTCAGCAAGTCAATCTCCAAACCCTTGAAAGCCAAGCTCCAAGAAAACGCACGAGAATATCAAAACATGAGAGTAAAATCAATATCCAAGCATATGCAAATGAGTTCACTTTTTTTCCTTTTTGTTGCTCTCCTTCCTCCAACGCCCAAGAGGGATTAAAATATAATTTTATTTTATTATTTCATCCCCTTATGTCTCCCATGAGCGCCCATCTCCTAGGGGAACCACTTTTAAGTTGTGACTTAACTTAATATTAAAAGTCACTTTAGAAATATAAATCACTTAACCCCCATAAAAATATATAAGTTTAATCTTTAATTTAACTTATCTCTCATCAAATATATAAATAGCAAGGTGCTCCACTCCAACTTACTATAAATAGTAAGCCACCAAGTTGACCCCCTAACCATTGTTATTAGCCTATGGGAATCATGTGATAAGCTAATCTCCACCATCCATCTGACTGGGCTAAATGGGGGACATTACATACTAGCCCATTTTGATGTCACTTACAAGTTGATTGCTTGAGCACTTTTATCCCCTTTGTTGACATGCAAGTTGACTTTGATGTTCACACCACAGCCTTTCGTTGCTCAAACATGAGAGGAATGACATCTTCAACTCATGAATAATTTATGTATGGTAGTAGGGAACCATATTCTGATCATTTTTGTTAAAATAAATCAAGTTTGGTAGTGCTCTTAACAACAATGAGATGTACTTAGCATACAAACACTACAGCAAAACTAAACAGCAGATATACATCAGTACTAAGCATAAACAGCAATTGCACCAACAATATCATTGATGAAAAAAGTATACAGTTTTTATTTTTCATTTATTTGACTGGAGAGTCACAAAACACAGCCTTTCATCTAATCTCATCATGTAACTCTTCAGTTACTAACCATAACATAACATTTCATTATACAAAATCAATATAATTCTTTTACTAAATAGTATAAAGTAAAAACTACTAATCAGCATGCAAAACAGCATAAATGCCAATTTGCTTCTTACACTGACTCAACCTTCCCCAGACCCTGTCTCTCCCTACCTAAAAGAAAAACAGAAAATTCCAGGCTTCTGACTGTCTCTAGGTTTCTCCTAGGGTAGAGGACACATCTTGCTGCTTACTAGAGGAGGCAATTGTTGCTGACTCCTCCGGTGGAGCTAATTCTACTTTCAGCCAATCAAAATGCTTCTCTAGCTACTCCTAAGATGACAATCCTGTAAGCAGTACATGCTACTGCAGATCTGGCTGCACGTGTAAATTACCAGTCTGCTCCTAGCCCCTATATAATGAGGTGCCATAAGTAGTTGTGAATTTAAAGTTGTAGTTACCTTAAGTCCTTGCAGCTGTGGTAAACAGTCAAATCCTATATGGGAGGATAGGAGGCATATTGAATACTCCTAAATTCTGCCTTGCATTCTCTAGTTATAGCTTCTCAATGTTCTCTAAGACCAGCACCAAAGATTTCTAAAATTTATGATCTGCCACTATTAGGGAATCATCATCTCCCTGATAAGATTTTTTGCAACCAACAAAGTATCTAACGACTCCTTCCTTTTCCTCCACTCTTTTCTTCCATTCCGCAATCTCCTTTTATAAATTATCCATCCTTTTTCCAATTATCCCATTCTCCTTGTAATTGTTTAATCATTTCCAATTATCCGTTCTCCTTGTAATTGTTCAATTATAGTTTCATCTTGCTGCATTTTCATCAAATAACCTCAATAAACTTGCTCTATTGGATAGCTTTCCCACACAAAAAACCTTGTCTTGTTCACACTCCTTTATCAGTTGAGTATCAGAAGTTTTAGAAAACTGAAAAATCCAAACTTCATTGCACAAACTACACTACATCAGAAGTCAATGTCAAATAACTTTTTCAAATTATGACAAGTGGGGAATTCAGAGTCAAACGTGAAGGATTGAATACACTCAGTCAACATACTAAATAGCTGCCCTCCATTCAAATTCAATCTGTGCATCAACTCTTGTAGCTCTAAGCCAACCACATTGTATGGTCTAATCATCGTTTATCTTAGGTATCCTAATACTGCCTACAGGAGTGTCAACAACTTTTGGGGTTACATTTTCTTGTTTTGGGTCCTCCATATCAGGAATGGTCTTGTCAAAATCTTGTGGAGATGCATCATCTTCTATTAGATCTCTGTCTAATCTTAAATCGCCAGGACTAGAAGCTACATAAACAACTGCTTCTTTACATATTTGAACAGAATATTTTGAGTTTTCTAATCTCAATGTTTCTGTGATGTCCCAATGTTAAGGTATTGTTTAAATTAAAGATTTAAACATCATGATAAAAGATGACAAAGTCGCTTTTGTAAAATACGGTATATTTATTAAATATAAACAATACTAAATAATATTATTATATAAATATTATATATTATTATTATATGATAATAATATAAGTTATAATTATTAATATAACAATAAATACTAAATATTATAAATATCTATAATCAACGATTATAGAAGTCTAAGGGGCAACAAATATTAAATAAGCAAATAGAAGGCAGCGATGACTAAGTCCTCAAATACCTTATTGAAAGGCCGTGATCATATGAAAGGTAGCAGCGATACTATTATAATGTATTAGCAGCAGTAAATAGTGAACACCGATTAGAAAATAATAATTAGAGGCATCATAAAAGGAATGGTAATATAGTTTGAAAAGGTGCGATCATTCCTTCATAAAGGTGATGACTCTTCTTAAGAAGTGGTATCTCTTCATAGAGATACAATGATATAAATGTGAAGATGGAGAAGAAAGAAAAAGGGTACAACAGAGAAGAAAATATACATTATTTATTCCAGATCAAGTCTATAGATATAGGAGGAAAGAGTAGTGGACAAAAAACATATAATCAGACGAAGCAACATATAATAATAATAATCAGTAAGTCTGATAACACAGTAGTAGTCAAGAATTAATATCCATTTCAGAGTGTATTACTTATGTATAATGAATAATGTATAGAATATGAGACGATAATACAACTTAAATGATAATGCTTATTATGTATCAATGTATTTTAGATGAAAATGATATTGAACCTCATCATGGAGGAAGGGAAGGAGACGTAGATAAGAGGGTATAAGGTTTCCATCTAAGTACCCCACCTTGGATGGATGTCAAAGCCCTGCCATCAAGGCCAAGAGGGTCAAAGTCCTGCTCTTGGGCATAGATTGGATAAACTGAGAACTCCGCTACGATCCCCATACCATTCCTACAATGATGAGTTGTTAATTGTAAGAAATAAGGCGTGGATAGGGAAGCAAGACAAGAACTCTACTAAGTACCCCACTTTGGTGGATGTCTAAGTCCTGCCACCAAAGCCAGGAGGGCCAAAGTTCCGCTCTTGGGCTTAGTATGGGTTGGCTGGGTGAAACCTATCATGTCCCTATCCCGATGCTCCAAATGTGTTTGATAGTAATAGTAATGTTGGAATTGTATTCTGAGTTTAATATATGCTGAGCTAACCCTAACAATGGCATTAGTTATACGTATATATATGCACTTGTGTTTTCTATATGATGATTGCAGGATTTATATTCAAGAGTATAACAAAGAAATAACTACCTGTAAGTCATCTTCCTAACCCTAATTTATTGTAATTGTGATTGTAGGGTGTAATCTAGGGCAAATCTAGAAGGGGCATTATATGATAATTCTGAAACCCTAATCCTAAACTTGTGGTATTTGAAATTTTAGGGTAAAATTAGTATTGTTCCAATAGGGGACATTACATTTCTCTTGGCCAACTACTCCTTTATTAATTAAGCATTAGAAAAATTTATAAGGACAAGTCCAAATTTCTTTTCACAAAATGCACAACATCTGAAGTCAATGTAGAAATAACTTTTTCAATTCTGATAAGCGTGCTTTAGAGTTAAACATGAAGGATCAGATAAACTCAATCAGCATATGAAATAGCTGTCATCCATTCAAACTCAATCTGCACGCCAGCTCTTGCAGCTCTAATGCCAACTACAATGTATGGTCTAAACACTGTTTAACAAGGTTCAAATTTTTTGCAATAAAAACCCAAATTCCTTGTGTCCTCAGGATTCCAGCAGTTTGAACGATGCATAAATAGGGTTTAAAGTTGCAAAATTATCTCCATCATAAGAAATATGAAGAATGATTTTTAAAAGTTTAGAATATTGAATTGGGACCTACTCTTTTTTCTGCCCTACAGGAGAATCGGTAACTTTTGAAGTTACATCTTCTTGTTATGGGTCCTCCTCATCTGGAATGGTCATGTCAGAGTCTTATGTAGGCAAGTTGTCTTCTATAAAATCCTTGTCTGAAGTTAAATCACAAGGACTAATACGTATATAAACTTAAAGTATAAACAGCCACTTCTTTACAACTTTCAACAAAATTTTCTAATCTTGATGTCTCTGTGGTGGTATTTTCTAGTTTTGCAGGGCCAAAGCATAGATTCACAGCATCATTCCACCGACATGGCATTTATGCACCATGACAAAGGTATAAATGGAATTCAATCGTCTGGGTTTAAATCCATAAAAATTTCAGAAAAACAAAAATGATGTAATGTTCATAAGAATATAGAGAGAAACTGATTTTGTCATTCATGTCAAATAAGCACACAGATATAAAAATAAACATAAAACATAAGAAAATGCCAATTACAAAAAAAGGATTTTAAAAACTATTTTACTTTTAGTTATTATGGCACTATAATAGTAGGCTACGCTCTCCTGTACCATGACCTACTATTTTAGGGGTAGCCCTGTGTTTTTCACTTACAGGGTATACATTGTTTTCAAACAATTGTTGGTATTTAAAACTTGACTTTTTAAATTAATCTATTCAAAGTAAAGCATTCAAAGGAATACCCTAACCCTAACCACAAACTAAAAAAAATTCTGTCTACCTGTATCTGTGTACTTCGGCCTCGTAAATCTAAAAATAACCTATAAATGAACAGGTATATATAAAAAAAAATTCAGAACCACTTTTTGAAAATCTTGGGAAACAGCACATCAAATGCGGCAGGTTGTAATTACTTGCAAGTTTTTCATGAATAATGCTATTACGATTATGCCCCGAGTGGTCTCATGCATAATTGCATAACTGCAACATCACAAAAGGAAATGTCTCACCTGAAAAGGCACAGCAGCGACTACTTCAGAAGAGAATTCTAAGGGATGGGTAGAGATGGGGAATAAAAGCACAGCAGCAGCAGAGATCTTTTTTTTGTTGATAAAAATATTACTGTAAATTTATTTCAAATTATTTTCTCACACATGACTGCTAAATGTTTTCTACAGTAGTGATTCTTTTAAAAGATCACTGGACCATTATAAGCCACAAAATAACTCCGGAATTATGTCAGCAGCATCTTCTAATAAAGTTCAGGGATGCCACCTTCATGAGACCCATAGGTAACATAGCAGGTTTAGCTGGGATGACTTTGGATATGTTAAATGAAAAATAATCTCCTTTTGAGCTTTAAAAAATATACTCATTAAAATACTGCATCTGGGTGCAGGGTGCCCCAACAGACAAGGCTGAGTGCATGTCAAGGTAATATACTGCATCTGGGACTGGATTTGACAGAAGATATAATTTTCAATTGTGGCAGCTAGGCGAAAGGTTTAAAAGTGGTCTACATTTCTTTCTGGAAGAGAAATCCTTGGTTCCTGGCAACTAAGATGAACATTTAAAAAGCTGCACATGTTTTGCTGGAAAACATACTCTTCAGAAATGGCAATTAAGCCACCCTTGGATCCTGATAACTAAGCCAAACATTAAGCAAGCTTTACGTGTTTTGTTGGAAGAGAAGAAACACCCTTGGATCATAGTAACTAAGCTGAACATTAAGCAAGTTTTGCATGTTTTCTAGAAGAGATATCCTTCAGTAGTAACTAAGATGAATATAAAGAAAGTTCTACAGGTACGTTACATTTGTGGCAACTAAGCCAAAGGCCAAAAAATACCAATATTGGTTTTGCTAGAAGAGATACTTTTTGATCGTAACATCTACGTGGTGCATTAACAAAAGCCCCACAATTTTTTTTTGGAAGATATGGCCTCCAGTCATGGCAACTATGCTCGCATCACTCAGAATTTTAAAAAAATTACAAGATAATTTTTATAAAATAAATTCCCCACGCTTTTTCAAATTGGAAGATATGGCCTCTAGTCATGGCAACTAAGCCCGCATCACTCAGAATTTTAAAAAAATTACAAAATAATTTTTATAAAATAAATTCCCCACGTTTTTTCAAATTGATGAAAAGTCCGGTGTGAATTTTCCTCTCGGTGGTAGCAGTTTTGACAAGGCTCCAAAAAGAGGAATTTACAAAACCAAAAAAGCCTTTACATTTATTTTTAAACTGAAGAATAGGATAAAATACCCGTAAAGCAGGATTTGGTACTGAAGAAGCAACAATTTTTCTGAGAAGCCGCAAAAGCTCCCTATATTTACTCCATAGCCACTTCCTGTATATATCTTCGGCCTTTTCTCCATTGTCCGATTCTACTTCTTGGCTTCTCTTTCGCTTCTTCTTCAGCCTCTCTGAGGCTTCCTTCACAGCAGAGGTCGCGAGTTCAGTTCTCAGTAAAGGTAGAAAAAAGGCCTGCAGAGTTATCAGGGCTTCCAAACCCTGATCAGAAACGGCTTCGTTTTTAAGGGACGAGGAAAGCAGTGAAATAAGAATTGGAGCATTGTTGACATGAGCTCTGGATGTGAGAAGTTCGTGCCCTAATTTCTTTAATCTCTCCATCGTTAAGGTCTCAAATACACAGGCGCCGTTGTCGGATGATTTAATTCAAAGAAATCTCCCGCAACGGAAACTTTCTGCGCGCAGGAAAAAGCTTAAACCCCGAGTATTTATACCGATTTGTGTTTTAGGGGTTTAACAATGTGATTCACCAAAGACGATGTATGAAGCTTGAAACTTTTATCTTTTTTTTTTTTGGTTTATTATTAGTTTATTTAACTTATCTACTCAATTTGTTGTAGTAAATATTTTTATTATTTTTTAATCCAAATAATTTTAAATTGGTGAAGGGTTGTAACGGGTCATTTGGCAATAAAAGTTCTAATGGGTGAAGTAAAAATATATTTTAAAACTAAGTAAAATTATTTTAAAAAGCATGAGAGATGTTAAAATATTATAATTTCTTGTTAAATGAGTCCGTTGAAGTTGTATTTAAAGGTTTTAATTGTAAAATACAATTAAAATAAATATTTAACTGTATTGAGGGTGGAAGGGTGGGTGTCCTACCTTTCCTAAGGAAGGAATGGGGACATGTGTTGTCAAATGAATTGACAACATCTTTGGCTGAGCTGGCGGGTGCAAGAGACATCGTGATTTGGGCATGAGTTGGAGTGGCGGTCGAGCGTGTGAAGCTCCTCATTGCAGGAAACGGTGGTTCATTAACATGCTCGGCATTGATTACACTCTCCATTTGATTTCATAAGGAAGACAGTTGTCTTTCCTTTCATTTGCCTCATTTGAAATCTTTGAGAAGTCCGAGTAGGGGTTTTGAGGGAAGCTAATTGCAGGGGTTGGTTTGGCTCTGTGTTGTTTTTGCCTAGCTCCAAATGGCGAGAGGGTTCGGTTTTATTATGCGGATATCCACAGAGGGGCTGGTGTGTTTGGGGTTGAGCACTCCTATTCAGCTTGAAAGCTCTGTGAGGTATATGGCCTTCAAGGGCCCGGTGACGGAGCACAGGCTGAAAAGAGTGTTGCGCCACAACGATGAATTAGTTCTTCTGGTAGTCAAGGTCATTTTGGGCAAGGATTTTATTGAATAGAAAGAGTTCTACAAGGTAGATACTTCCATCGTTTCATGATTCCTAGCTTCGATGCTGGATGTGGGCATTGCGAAAGACAGATGCCTTCTTTTGATGCACCACCTGTTCATCAGTAATCTTTTGGTGGGTTTAGAGGATATTGTTCGGGTGGCGGGGCCAGGGGTCGGGATTCCCAGGCCGACGGATTTCCAGTCTATGCAAAATGAGGATGCGGTGGTGCACTATTTCCCTTTCCTCCTCAATCCCAAAGGGTGGCCGCTTATCCTTCATAAAGAGCATGTGGTGGCAGGTGTTGAGTTACTTGGCAATCTGCTGCAAATTTCTCCCCACGGTGGTTCTTTCGAATGGTTGGAGAATTTTAGGGTAAGGGCAACCAACCTTGGCTTTGATGTGTAATGTCTTCTATGTATCGGCTCTCTTTTGGTGATAGTCTGGTTATGCTTTTGGAGGTAGATGGTAGGGGTAGATATTTGTGTAGGTTTTTGCTCTTCCCTGCAAACATCTCTTTCAGTAGTTACTCTTTTTTGGGGGGTTTCCTTTGCTATTAGTATGGCCCTGCATGGCCTTTCTCAAGTCTAATAGACCCTACGTGGTCAAGTAGCTGATAGGGTTGGTAGTTGGATGCTTTCAAAGCAAAACAGACACTCAGTTTGTAAATATTTCTTTTCTAAATATATACATTACTATTACGAACCAAAAAAAAAATTAACTGTATTAATATACATGTAATTTATTTTAAGATTATAGAAAAAATAATTAATATGAAAATATATATATATATATAATTATTTTTAAATTCTTTAATAGAAACTTCTTCCATTTTTAATAGAAATTTCTATAAATCCCAAATTTTTAGATTTTTTTAAAAAGTTATCAATATTCTTTAAGTTATATATATATATATAATTTTTAAATTCTTTAATACAAACTTCTTCTATAAAAAATTTTAAATTTTTAGATTTTTTAAAGAAGTTCTAGTACGCTAAGTTTTTTTATAGAATATTTTTATATTCATTCCAAATTTTTCCAACATATCAAACAATTAAAAATTAAATTATTGAAGATAAGGGTCCTGTAGTTATAAAAAATAGAAAGAACTCTAATGCAACATTATTTGAAATACCTTGGTATAAATACATTAAAACCATTTGTAAATTTTTTTATATTTCTTGTATAAAATTTGACTTCCATTTAAAAAAATTAATTGTCATGCAAAAGGCAATGATGAAGACTAAACTGTAGGGAAAAAAATCTTGACAAGCAAGGTGAATTTTAATGGTATAACATGAGGATGGTGTTGTATGGGTCAAAATTTTGCTCCAAGATTTTGAAGGTTGATTTAGTAAGTGTGGATTCTTGTTCCTTGGTGTTTAGTCGAACAATATTGTGGAATGAGAGGTGGTGATTAATGGTCTCACCTTGGCTTTATCTTTGAATTCTCACAAGTTAGTGATGGAAGGTGATTCAAAGAATGTTATTGAGGGTCTCTCTTGTGGCTTTTGTCTAAATTAGTTCTTTCTACTAGATGAACCAAAATAATTATGCTCTAATTTCATCAACAACAACCTTGTTCATTGTTTTTGAGAAAGTAATGGAGTGGCTAATTTTCTCACAAATTGAGGTGTTGATCAAGAACCTTTTTCGACTTTGGTTAGCTATCACAAGGACACGTGGTAGGGGCTGGAAAATAAAATTAGGAGTACTTGACCACCTTGATTCATGTGGTAATGAATTATGTGAAGGCACCCTTGCCTTCCCCTTCCATAGATGATGATCTTGTTTATTTATGGTTGGCTCGTGCTTTGATCATCCTTTCGTATCATAGTGTGTGGCATTAATGTGGTCCCTAAGTTGCCGGATTTTTTATTTGAGTTAGAGATGGTTTGGCATTATTGTATGTCATCTTTCATCAACCTAGTGTGTGGTCTTTTATGGCGATCATTTGTTGTTTCCATGGATGTGTGGAAAGTTCCCTATGGGCGTACCTCTGTGTTCTTCACTCAATGGCAAGGAAGATGAATGATATTAAAGGGAGAGAACCTTACTAGTGTGGGAAATTTTTTGACTGTCAATTGAAGAAAATCTTCCATTGTTTGGATGTTATCTCTTTCAATCTTGTGAAAGGCCTCCTTGGCAAGGATTACTTGAAGGATAGTGGACTATTGTGCTCATGGGAATCTATCATGGAAGGTTTTTAGAGAAGGTAGAGCTTGTCATTAATGCAATGGATGTTCTTCAATGGGTGGTGCTCGATCTAGCTCAACTTGATCAATGAAAGGGTTTGGGTGTGACAGATGGCTTAGTGTCAGTTCCTCAAGTCTCTAAGGAAGGTTGCCTGGTTGATTCAATGGATGAATATCATTTGCTTTCCAAGAAGATTCTAGTGGTTCATCATAGCATGGAAAATTTGCAAACTTTATGTTTGGACTTGAAGAAGGTGGTAAAAAAAATCATTTAGTAGTTCATTGTAATGGGGTTCTAGAAGCTACTAGTTCCTTCACTTTGTCCTCCCTTGATGGGATTAATGTGTCCTATTCATTACATTGTGCATAAGTGATCCATGGTGTCTAGTTCTTTACAATGGTGAACAATGGTAATATATCCCTTATTAACTTTAAGTCTATCATGGTTGAGGTTCATGTTGGGGCTAGAGAGGATTTTGGTTGGTTCACCACTATTGATCTAAGCATGCATGGTGGTGCTTCTCACACTAGTGTTGGTGGATGGGGAGAGGCTTGGTAGTGGCGAGGATTGGTTTGGTGTGCATTTTTAGCTACGCTGTGTCTAATTTTTAGTGAGCTTGAGTTGTTGGTTCTCATTTTGTTTTTGGTTTTGTTTGTCCTTGTGTGGGCTTGGTTAGTTGTTTTTTATCTATAAATCATATTTTCTTGTGTCTAAATGATTTTGCTTTTGGGCAAGGGAGCCTATAGAACCTCTTGGAATGTAATAAAAATATATAATCATTTATGCCCCTAGGGTTTTACTCAAGCGACTAAGTGAACAGCAATAAGGCCTTGCTACTCACTAGGTCTAAGGTTCAAATCCCTAATTAAGTCATGGGATGTGGCTTAGGGCTATTATACTCTACCCAGGTTATAATGGCTCGCCCTATACTAGATCACTATAGTGGTTGATTCATAACACTGGGCTACTAATTCCATAATATCAAAAATATATAATATATTAGTTATATAATTAGTGTAACGGGAAATAACACACACTCACATAAATATCCTAGGTCAATTAATTAAATAACAATGATAAACAAATCAAACCTAGGATAAAGAGTTGAGACTAGAACAATAAATGCAAAACTAAATTTAGAAAATTTCAATAAATCAAATGTGATACTTAGCTCAAAATGTGGATGGAGGAATATAATACTAAAGATGCCAGAAATTGATTCACCGATGTGCTAAAAATAAGGCCTTGTCAAACGAATTCCTCAAAATATATAAACTAACTATATTTTACATTGGTTCAGATCTATGCCTATGAATTTGAACTTCGTGCCTGCAGAAGTGAACCAAAAATGTGGAAATGAACTTGGCCTATGGAAATTAATTGGAAGAATATTGATGATTATCATAAATGTGCCTTTGTTTGTTGTACTTATGTTTGAAGTGGAGAGACATCGTTGGGAACCTGCTAGGCAAGGATTTGTTCTCCTTTCATCAAGCCCCTAGGCAGATCGATTTAATGGCGATGAACTAATTTTTCAGACAATAATAAGCATGCAATATTAGTAGAACGATGATGCAAACTAAAATGTAATTTAAGTGATGTTGTTATGATGATGTGTAAATGGATCGAGGCATGCAGAATGATTTCAAATTGACAAGGAAAAATTTTAAATACAATAACATAGCACATAAATCCACACAAATGTGTGCTAGGTTAGCTCACATAAATAAGCAGGAAAATGACAACAAGGTTGAAATTTGAATTTTGGACTTACAAGTTTAAGGTTCAAATCTGCATGTGCAAAAATGATTTAGATCAATTTTATACTAGAGAATCTAAAATAGGGCGGTGAACATGAGATCTAGGGACTTGAACTAATTCTTGAGGATGAATGACATGGATGAGGTAGGATAAGGTCATGAACATAGTTTAATGTAGGAATATGCCACTTGTTAACTTTTTAATGCTTAAGAAATAATCTAATGGAAGTGAGGCCAAGACATAAAGGAAAAAAGAATGGGTATGTGATTTTCACCATTACATTTTGCTCCCACTTTAATGTGTATGTGGACTACTATGAGGATACATGTCAAAGTAAAACAAGCAATGAACATGAAAAATAAATATTTCAAACTATCAAAGGATATGAATATGGATGATGATTCTTGTACTCTCATCGCAATAAGTGCTCCATAGAAAACCTACAAACTAGAAAAGCATGAAATGACTAGCATTTGTCACACATTTAAAATAGGCACTAGCTACAACTTGCTTGAAAACTATCTTTAAAAATAGAAAAAGTAAAAAGAAGGGTAAGAGATTTGTCTAAGTTGAAAGTGGTAGGGTTTTGACTAAGAAAATGATTATGACAATGAAAAAAGATTGATAAAGGTCCATCTAAAATGGAAGTGATCATGAACCTATCACTACAAAACTGAAAGGAAGCTAGGTGTGCAGAAATCGCTTCCTACACTAATCTAATAAGGGGAGAGCTATACAAATTCAATTTAATCCTTACAATTACAGCAACATTAAACATCTAACAGAGATATTGCAGCAATACACATAGAACCAGAAAGAAGACAAAAGAAGAGAAACAAAGATATAACGTGGGGAAAACCCTTATCGGGTGAATAACCTCACACTCATAAACCTGCACAATGTACTATCGAAACTGAATATGGTATACAATACACTTGCAATGCAAGCTTCAATAGTCTTCGACACTCATGTCTAGAGTCAGTCCGACAGCATAACAGTACCTATCAATCACATACTATATCTCCTCCTCCAAGCACCTATTTATATAGAATATACAAGGCAAAATTGGCTCTATCTTGGAATGGGTGTCCAGCTTGGCCTCATGGGCCAAAACCCACGCCTATGGACACTTGGTCAACATTATAGAATGTATCTGACACTTGTCCACAACTCCGATCTCAAAGAGGCTGCCTATTTCTAAAATGGGCCACGACAGATGCTCTTATGACTCTTACGACCATCATAGAATCTATCATAGCAGTTACAACTTACAGCTGTAAGAGAATCTGTCATGCTGTTGGCGTTTCAATTCGCACCTCTGGAATGCGAGTTGGAAATGGACAGCTATGCACAGATAAACTACCCTCCTATTGTGAAGGGGAGTTCCCTTTTTGCTGATGTTCGCTTGAAAGATAAATAAAACAAATTTGCCTATCTTCTTTTTGATTCTCAGCTGTGAGCACAAGGTTATAAAACCTTATTTCGCTGCAGAAGAGGTTTTTCCTTTTTAAAACATCTAACTACAGCTAGGCCTAAACTAAATGACACTTTTAATCTCCTAAGTAAATTTAGAGTGAAGGGATTAAAAGTGGACAAGGAATGAATTGTTGTAACACAAAAACTTAAATGAATTTCTCCTAGATTCACATCACAAGACCCATTGTACTTTAATGACGAAAGCTGAAATAAAATTTACATAAGCCACACATCTGACGACAAAACTTGATGATTAGTGAGATAGAAAATCAGAGCAAAAGGTAGACATGAGACTTCTATTCCAATATCATAAAGTTGATACAAATTTAGGACAACAACATTGTAGCAAAAGGCAGGCATACAATAAGCGATCAAACATTGGAGAACAAATAACACAGAGTGAACAAGTAGCTGAAATAACAATTTCTGCAGGCTAGAATAGGCACAACAAATTTGCTATCACAATTACCATTCATATTCTTACAATGGGCAAGGCTGCCCTTATTTATACTAAATCAAAGGAGTAGGGAACCCTAAAATCTCTTTGATTAAACCCTAACTAACTTGCCAACTCGCAAGCTTTATTTCTATTATAAGACAAAGATTACAACTAACAAATGCTTTAAAGCAAAGAAAACTCCAACTAATACAAAGTGATTTCTTTCTAAATAAAGAATGGATGAGCTTTGGATGAAAGCAAATGCTTTAAAACAAAAAGCATTTGAGTTAAAGCTACTTTCTTTTAAATCACATCTTCATCTACACTCTTACTTTTTGGTGATGTCATCCATTGATATTCTGGGAAATAATATCTTCTAAAAAGTGAGTGACCACATCTTTGTCAGGAACACTGATACTCTCTAGAATGATATTCTGATTCTCTAACATTTCTTCGCCATTGGCAACCATCTGAAGAAATTCATGAACTTCACTCATAGCTTTGTCAAACTTCACTGTCATTGCGGTAAAACAATCTATCTGGTTGGCATTGATATCACCATTAAAATTGCTATGGACGAGAGTCTGGAACTCTACTTGCACTTCACTGAGATCATACAAGGTACCATCTTCTTTCTCATACAAACACGGGATCTAAGAGACAAAAGATCTGACAAACTTAAGAGCATTTACCACTTTTTCTTTCCATTCTGCTAACTCTGAGATTATACTATCATAAGTTTTTACTGTGAAAAGATATTGCGCTTTCCAAGTAGGAATGATCTTCTTATCTTCAGCTAAATCAACAGAATTATGTGCTATCTTCAAGTCAGAGATAATGATCTCAAACACTAGTCTATTTTTAGCCATAGTTTGCTGTAACCCCTGAATGCCTTGACGCAAATCATGACCGTTATACTTTAATTAATAAAACTGTGAAAGTACAACTCTCCCTCTAGTCACAAATTCTTCCACCTAGTCCTTCATGTGCCTCCCATAGATGATCAACTGATTGAACTGTTGTTGATCAGCCGGTGATCCCAGATTCGGAGGAAGCATTAAATTAGCCTGTGATGTGCCATGAAAATGTATTGCCGCAACTGCCTAACTTCAACCTTGAGGGTTGCTTTATCTTCTCCATCCTTCAACACCCTCTCCTTCAGATTATCTGTTGCAACCTCGAAGAGATTTACATGTGTATGACGGGTACTCCTACCAAGGTTTGCTTTGACAACCTTGAAGTCATCAACCTGAATATCATCAACATCCTTATCTTCGGGTAGTGTTGCAGTTTCAAGGATCATTTCCCCTTCAGCATTCTTCTCAATGTGAACTTGCCTCTTCATTTTCCTATATGGTGTGTCTTAGTAGATGCTATTAAGCTCTGTCAAGTTCAACTGATATGAAGGCTTTCTCCTCTTTCTTCCCATAATGTTTTCAAGTCAGGATGAGCCATCTTCTCTTGGAAACTTGGTTCTAACCTCATCAACTCCTGATGGACCAATATGTGTCTCAGAGTTACGAACCGGTGAATCTGGCTCCGAATCAATGTGAATGGGAGAAGAACTAGGTGAAGAAGGTGGAGAAACATGAACAGAAGGCAATGTTTCTTCATGCGGTGCTAGTTCAGTGGGAACTTTTGATGCAACTACTGGTTGTTCCTGCTGAACATGAACTGGAGAGTCAACCTTTTTCCTTTTCAACTTAGCCATCTTTGTTCCTTCTAGGAGGACGCTCATAGCTTTAACTCTTTGTTTTGGTTTGGAAGTGGAAGGTTCTGATGGTTGAACAACTGGCGGCTCTACAACCCGAATGGGTTCTTTCTACTTACTTTTCAAGAATATCAAACTATTTTTGATAACTTAGCTCGTTCTTTCCTCGATTGAGGTGCTCTCTTTAGTTGACCAATTAACTGATGGCAATGGTTGTTGCTCAACCTGATTTCTAAAATATGTGGGAAGTAAAACTCCACCATCATCTAACAAGCCTTCTACATCTTCTGACAAAATATCAGTCAACTGCCGAAGAGTAAACCTGTTGTAACTGCGTTCTCACACTTCAAATTCATTGGCACAATTAGTTCAGAAATCTTCAACTGCATGTGTATGCGCACAATTTTGACCAGGGTGTGATGTAAAAACACCACGAGGATCATATGAAGACCTCCTATTGAAAAACTTAAGACCATACTTGGACATTTCACTTCCAATCACTTTGGCATCTGCTCCAAATCTGCATCTATAAATTCCCATCCTAATTGGTAAATTGAAAGCCGGCTTGCATTTGCTACGCAGAAATGTATGAACTTCATAGGCTTACCTCAGAAATTCCATGAACGCTACCTCATCCATTGGATATCTTGGCAACATGGCTGGCTCTCCTGAGAAGCCATATACTCTGATGTAGGAAAAAGTGGGAAACTAGATAAACCAATCAGCCCATTCTGCCATTGCCATTCTGGCATCTACTAAAAATTGTATATGGAACTCATTATCCAAATCTCGCACTGCATGCATCAGGAATGCATCATTTACCTGCCTATAATGTCGCTCAGCCTGAGAAAATTCTAACTGCGGGAAATGGTGATAAACATGCTGAATGTCTAGAGTTCCAACAATATCCAAACCTCTAAATTGACCCTGAAAGGCCATCAGATAAACAAGGTATGACATCATGTGGAAATCATGGGCCCTTTGAAAATCAGTTATTTGCTAGTGGAGACTATCACTGATGAGTGTCGACCAGTCATAGAATTTTGTTCTGTCAACAATCTGGGACATGATGTAAAACATCCAAGGATGGAATTTGTTAGCATCTGCTTGACTCGTGATCCAGCTTAGCAGAGTAATCATTATTGCATATTCCTCCTTGAACTTTCTACATCCAACATTCTTTGGCATGACATTCTATTTTTCCTTCAACCACCTCTGAACAATCTTTTCCAGTACTTTTCTTTATCATTGTGCCACACCCTTTTGCATTCTTTAATCGAAACAACCAAGTTTTCCCTCCAGATTGGTATTAAAAAACACTTCTCAATGTCATTTGGCCTCAGGCTGCAGAGCACGCATCCATCTCTTGATTGGATTTCTCTTGTGACTGAATTGTAATGCGTCATACAAGCAATTATGAATTCGATGTTTTGCACTGTGATGGGAAAGGATGCTGCTGCAAGCAACCCGAAGTGATTCAGATTCCTGATAGTATTGTTTCCTGCATCTTCTAAAGGATGTAAATTGAACACTAGAAGAACTTTATGCAAGCCTGTCTCGAAAGTTCTGAGGTAATCGTGAACCAACGTCGTTTTAGGCTTGATCTCAACTAGAGTGTACTACATACTGAAAGATATGAAAAATGATTGTGAACACGCCTATGTTGGAAAAATCTTGGGCAAAAGGCTGAAAATTACTTGCCGATTTCTTCTAAAAAGCAAAATGTGAGCGAAAAAGTTGGCACATGGGTTTTGTAGACAATTCCATTTCAAAGCAACCTAGATTGTCAGATTTTGAAAAAGTGAAGGATTTCCCAAAAAAAAAGCAAAAAAGCAGATTTCCTAGGAAAATAAAATTTCCCAATCTTCAAGAGGATGAAATTCTGGATGGACCCATCTTGATGAAAATTGAAAAAGCTTCAGTCCTATTTCTGAAAAATGACCCCTAGAAAAAAGGACCCTGAAAAAGTGTGCCTCCCTACTTCCTCATCCCGAAACTACGAAGAATGCTGAAAAAGCATTTCGTTTGAGCCTTCAAATCTTCGTTGAAAGAAAATAAAAATCTTCCTCTTGATGCAACTTGCAAAAGATAATGAAATAAAAGAAGCCAAAGCTTGTCTTTATAGAACTTTAGGGTAAAAAAAAAAGCTTTGTTTGCGAAAGAATAAAGCTTCAATCTTATCCATGAAGAAAGCATCTTTTAAAGTGCAAATCCAAGTGGATGTCTTCGAATAGGAATAATCCCTATTTTATAGCTACCTATGGCTTCATGTGTGAGATGACGAAAAATATTTTCTTTGATGATGTCATCAAACACGCGAGGTTGCAAAAGTGTTAGCCAATTTTTCCTTCATTTTTGACACTTTTGCACTCGTTTTAACTCCAGTATGGCCTGTCCCTGACTTCAACAATATGGCAAATTGTCACCGTTGACTGAAAAAGCTGATGAATCATAGCATCTTGAAGATTTATCAACCGTGATTCCATCCCTGGCCTCAAATAGATGATCTGATGACAATCAACTGCAAATCTGACCTCTGAAACCTGTTGCCGAACAAAGATCTAGAAACGGTTGTCGAAAAACATTGTCAAACATGAAAATTTTCTAAGGCATGAAATACTAGGCACCCCTAGCCTCCAGGGGCGCCTGGTTTTTTGTGCCTTAGCCATTTTTTGGAAAATTTCAACTTTTTCAAATTTTTGATTTGCGTGCGCATTCCGGTGACTGTAGACCCCTATTTGGATGTCAATTTTTGCCTGTCGGAGTAAAACTGAGTTTGATGATCTAGAAAATAGGCAAGCCTGATGAAAATTGAACTGATTATACCCTCTGTCTACCTCAAAAAACATGCCAAACTGATTTCCTGTGAATCTAGCGAGGCTGACGGAGGAGGATTTGTCATTTTCTAGAAAAACTAAAAAATATTCTAAGGCATGGAAAAGTGGGCGCCCCAGGGCTCCTGGGGTGCCTAGGAATTTGTGCCTTAGAAAAATTTTGTATTTTCAAATTTTCATTGTATTCCTCAATTTTCATGCCAACAGGTCCTGTTTGATCATCATTTTCTGTCGTTCAGATGGTTGTTGAGGCAAGACGGAGGATGAACTGAGTAGCTTGAACACATCTGTGATGAAATCCCAGCTTTTACTGGCGTTTGACTGAGTTTGACCACCCAAAAACAGGTTATCAGAGACTTTTTGACGTTTCTTGAAAAATGCGTAAAAATTCTAAGGCATGGAAAAGTGGGTGCCCCTAGTCTACAGGGGTGCTTGGAATTTTGTACCTTACCCAAATTTAGGATTTCCAACCTGTGTTCATAATTTGCTCCATTTTGCGTGCTGACAACTGCTTTCTGTCACTGATTTCGAGGTTTCGCCAGTCAATTGCCACTGGATGAGGGATGGACTGGATAGCCTGGGTAGATCTGACGTGGATTCCAGCCTTTTTAGGGCTTGTTGACCAAAATGACTACTTTTGTCCTCCCCGAAACTAACCGACAAAGGTATTTCTAGCATTTTCTTGAAAAACGCGAAAAAAAATCTAAGGCATTAAAAGTTGGGCGCCCCTAGCCTCCAAGAGCACTTGGAATTTTGTGCCTTAGTCAAATTTGAAGATTTCCAACTTTTCTTCTCTTTCCGAATACATCCTGCACGATTTTGTGTTATTCGCCAAATCGATGATTATTCGTCAATTCCGCGTCATCGGAACAGTGTAGAAGACTTGAAATTGATCTCTGGCAAATGAACTTCTTCCATTGATGGCTCTGGAGCTCGTGCTTCGTCTTCTAAAAAAGTAGAATTGACCCAATAGAGAAAATTTTATCTTTTGTAGATTTTGTATGGACCATGCTAATCGTGAAGCAAAATCAGCCATTCAGAATCAGACACGTCACCAGAATCAAAGATTCTATTTTTAGAAAATTTTGCCAGCATCCGTATCTCAAGAAACCCAGAAAACTTAATTTGACTTCTATTTTCAGAAACTTTCTAAAAATAGAAATTTCTATTTTTAGAAATTTTAACTTTTTTGACGAAAATTTTTCTACTTTCTCAAAATGCCTTAATGAAGCAAATTTTTTGATTGGGTAGAACACATACACAGGCTATAAAAAGCATATTCTCTTACAACATGTCATAGTTCACCTTGGGGCGCACAAAGATGCCTTTTTCAAAGATGCTTCACGACACATGTTTTCACCTGTCTTACAAGCTTCTATTTCTGACTCTTACATGTCATAACTCCGTCATAGGAATCTGTCATAACCGTTTTGGTCAAACATTCCCTTACACAACATCCAAGATGCCGACACATGGCAAAATACTTCTACCACAATGTGGGACGCCTATCTCCTCATGTGAGAACAAAATTACAAGTTGTCATCTTCCATGTAGGATGACACATCACCATGCCACATCCCACAAAATTACAATATGGAATTTATAATTAATTTACAACATAGGCAATGAATAAATAAATACAATCATAAATAATGCAAGGAATTACCAAGGTTGAGACACCTTAATTCCCAACATTCTCCCACTTGTCGAACACCTTGTAAGAGCCAATAGAATAACATGATTTAACTACTATAGGCTGAGAGGCCCATAGACTCCGAACACCATCTAAACTTCTTTGTGCCCACTGGCTTCATCAATGCATCTACAACATTCTTCAAAGTATCTACCTTCTCCAAATTTACCTTCCCATCCTCTACCATGTCTCGCACAAAGTGAAACTAAACATCAATATGCTTTGTTCTGGCATGGAAAGTTGGATTCTTCGCAAGGCAAATTGCACTCTAACTGTCACAACTGATCGTAATCTGACTTACATCAACACCAATATCTGAACACAATCTCTTAAGCCAAATGACTTCCTTACAAGCATGAGTTGCTGCCATATACTCAGCTTCTGTCGTGGACAAAGCAACCACAGGTTGTCACTTACTCATCCAACTAATAGCACCACCAAACAGTGTAAACACATAAGCATTGGTGGATCTCTTGCTATCAATGTCACCTGCCCAATCTGAATCCATAAATCCACGAATATCAACAAAATGTGGAGGTCCTGTAACATTACCATGATAGCATATGGAATACTCGGAAGTACCCCTCAAATATTTGAACACTCGCTTAACTGCATCCCAATGTACCCATCCAGGATTAGATATAAATCGACTAAGGACTCCCACTGCTTGGGCAATGACTGGTCTTTTGCAGACCATAGCATACATCAAACTGCTAACAATACTAGCATAAGGTACTCTGCTCATGTTCTCCACCTCACTTGGAGATTTTGGGCAATCACTAAGATATAACTTTGTCCCCAAAGAAACAGGAACACACAACGGTCTACAATCTGCAATGCTGAACCTATCCAACACGGTCTTCACATACTTACTCTGGCTTAACCAAAGTTTTTTGTTAGTTCTGTCTTTTCTGATTTCCATTCCTAGAATACACCTGGCTGCCCCTAAGTCTTTCATTTCAAACTATGCTAACAACTGAGATTTAAAATCATAAATCATATTCTTACCCTTCCCAATGAGCAACATATCATCAACATATAATGCAACAATGAGAATACGATCACCATAAAACATATAATACACATAGTGATCTAATTTCGATCACATAAATCCAATAGATGACACAAAGACATCAAACTTCAAGTACCACCTCCTAGGAGACTGCTTCAAACCATACAAAGACTTCTTTAACTTGCAAACCAAATTTTCTTTATCTTTCACCATGTAATGCTCTGGCTATGACATGTAGATTTCTTCCTCCAAATGACCATGAAGGAAAGTTGTCTTCACATCCATCTATTCTACCTCCAAGTCATAAGCTGCTACAAGAGATAATAGGAATCGAATGGATGTCATCTTTGCAACAGGAGAGAAGATCTCACCATAATCTATACCCTCCACTTGTGAATACCCCTTCTCAACCAATCTAGCCTTATACTTCTCAACACTACCATCTGCACCAAATTTCTTCTTGAACACCCATTTGCATCCAACAGGTTTCCATCCAGGAGGCAAAGGCACCAAGTCCCAAGTTTGATTCTTTTCCAAAGAAGCCATCTCATCCTCTATGGCCTCCTTCCAGGAACCTGCATCTTTCATATCCATAACCTCTGATACAGTTCTAGGCTCATCACTGTTAGTAAGCAAAGCAAAAGCATAAACTAGAATCAAGCAATGTATAACCAAACCTCTCAGGTTGCTTTCTTATTCATGTAGACCTCCTCAAGAGTTGAGGTTGAGGTTCCACTTCTTCATCTGAGCTTTCAGAGCTGCAAGAGCTCTCCTCATTATCAGGTCCAACATTGTCTTTCTGTTCAGTCTTCTTAGAGGTAGTAGGAAACTGAACAACATCCTCTTTCTTTTCTTTTTCTTCTGGCTGTAAAATAGTGGTAAAATGTGTTAGCTCTCTAAAGATGACACTTCTGCTATACAACACATTTTTAGCCACAGGGTCCCAAAGCTTGTATCCTTTCACACCGACACCATAGCCAATGAAGATACACTTAACAGCCTTGTTCTCCAATTTTGACCGCTTCTCCCTAGGCACATGTGCATGTGCCTCACAACCAAAAACACGAAGATGCCTTATTGAAGGCTTTCTTCCAGACCACACCTCAATGGGTGTCTTTCCAACAAGAGCTGACGTAAGAGATCTATTTACAAGATAGCAAGCAGTGGCAACAACTTTAGTCCAAAACTTTTGTTCTAGGCCAGCTCCACTAAGCATACTCCTAGCCTTCTCCATCAGTGTCATGTTCATCCTCTCTGCAACTCTATTTTGTTGTGGGGTATATGGAGTTGTCTTATGTCTTTCAATCCCAAGTTCCTTGCAATATTTATCAAATTCTGTAGAACAGAACTCACCACCGTTGTCAGTTCTCAAACACTTAATCTTTTTACCAGTCTGATTTTCAACAAAGGCTTTAAACTCCTTAAATTTACTATAGACTTCAGATTTACTTCTGAGAAAATAAATCCATGTCCTACTATAGTCATCTATGAAAGATATAAAGTATATAGATTTTGATAACGAAGGAACATTAATAGGGCCAAAAACATCAGAATGAACAATGTCCAACACACCAGAAGACTTATGAGAACTCGAATAAAACTAAAGACGATTTTGTTTCCCATATATGCAATGTTTGCAAAAGTTAAACTCAAGATTACAATCATCTAACCCCTCAATGAGGTTTTTATTCTTCAGGGTACGCAGACCCTTCTCACCAATGTGGCCAAATATTTTATGTCATAACATTATCTTTTCAGCAGAAAGCTTAACTTCCAAGGCATGAATACAACCATCAGGACTAGATACAATAGATTTCTTCACTGCTCGTTTAGATGGTGGGAATGAAGTGACTGCTGCCCTCTTCCTTGAGTCAGAAGAACTATTACATTGTGAAATACATGCCTCTAGCTGAAACAGAGTACCTCTCCTAGTACCCTTAGCAAGCGCCATAGCTCCTCTAGTCATCTTGCATCCTTCTTTCGAAAAGACAACCTACACACCTGCATCATTCAACATACTTACAGAAAGCAAGTTCCGTGCTAAGCCTGGGATGTGCATAACCCTAGAGATCCCCTTCACTCATCCATCAGGGAATCGAATAGAGACTCTTCCATGACTAACAATCTTCAGATGAGAGTCGTCACCCAAGTACACCTTTCCACCATCAAACTCCTCATACTTAGTAAACCAGTGTCGATGCGAGGTCATGTGGAATGATGCACCTGAATCAATCAGCCACACATCATCAGATGCATGGGTTGCTAGGGCTGCGATGAAGGCATCACCATCATCTTATGACTTGTCTAAATCTGAATATGGGTTCTTTTTCTTCTTTTTCTTTTCCTCTTTGCATTCCTTTCGAAAATGTCTAGATTTACCATAGTTCCAACAAATAGCCTTGGACTTTCCAGGAGATTTAGATCTCCCATGGGATTTGGATCTACCCTTCTCAGCTTTCTTGTCCTTCTTTTTCCCTTTCTCCTTGGGTCTTCCCTGAACTGCAAGAGCCTCTTTGGCTACCTCAGAAGACTTTCTCCACATCTCTTCAGACAACAGCAAATAAACCACTTCATCCATTTTGAATGTGGATGTGGTGCTCCCAATAGCCATGACAAGATGATCCCACGAGTCTAGCAAAGAGCAAAGCAAGGTCATATAGTGATCCTCCTCCATCTTCACACCAACGGATGTCAATTGTGCAACCAGCATGTTGAAAGCATTCATATGTTCTGCGACAAATCCTTCGTCCTCCATTCGAAGGGAGTACAACTTCTTTCTCAGAAAAAGTTTGTTAACCAGGGATTTGGCTTGATACACATCTCCCAACTTCTTCCAAAGCAAGTCTGCAGTATGTTGGGAATTAAGGTGTCTCAACCTTGGTAATTCCTTGCATTATTTATGTTTGTATTTATTAATTCATTGCTTATGTTGTAAATAAATTGTAAATTCCATATTGTCATATTGTGGGATGTGGCACAGTGATGTGTCATCGTACATGAAAGGTGACAACTTGTAATTTTGTCCTCACATGAGGAGATAGACGTCCCACTTTGTGGTAGGAGCATTTTGCCATGTGTCAACATCTTTCATGTTGTGTAAGGGAATGTTTGACCGAAACGATTATGACAGATTCCTATGACGAAGTTATGACATGTAATAGTTAGAAATAGAAGCTTGTAAGACAGGTGAAGACATGTGTCATGAAGCATCTTTGAAAAAGGCATATTTGGGCGCCCCAAGGTGAACTATGACATGTTGTAAGATAATATGCTATTTATAGCCTGTGTATAATAGATTCTCTTACAACTGTAAGTTGTAACCGCTATGATAGATTCTATGACAGTCGTAAGAGCATCTATCATAGCCCATTTTGGAAATAGGTGACCTCTTTGGGATGGGAGTTGTGGACAAGTGTCAGGCACATTCTACAATGTTGACCAAGTGTCCTTAGGTGTGGGTTTTGGGCCATGAGGCCAAGTTGGACGCCCATTCCAAGTTTGGACCAATATTGCCTTATATATTCTATATAAACAGGTGCTTGGAGGGGGAGATGTATTATAGGATTGACAGGTATTGTTATGCTGCCAAATTGACTCCAGACATGAGTGTCAAAAACCATTGAATCTTGCATTGCAAGTGTATTGTAAACAACTTTCTGTTTTGATAATACATTGTGCAGGTTTCTGAGTGTGGGGTTTTTCACCTGATAAGGGTTTTCCCCACATTATATCTTTGTCTCTCTTCTTCTGTCTTCTTTCTGGTTCATGTGTATTGCTGCAATATCTCTGTTAGATGTTCTATGTTGTTATAGTTGTAAGGATTAATTTGAGTTTGCATAGCCCTCTCCTCATTAGATTAGTGTAGGAAGCATTTTCTACACACCTAGCTTCCTTTCAGTTGGTATCAGAGCCTGGCCAGTTTTTGTCTTAGTAGTTGGGTACGAGTTTTTTCACCTGATCTTAAGTTGAGTGGGAGTTTGTGTAGATTATTTTGAATCTTGTTGTAGTAAGGAGATGGCAAGCACATCCGGAAGAATAAAAGTGGAGAAATTCAATGGCACTAATTTCGAGCTGTGGAAGCTCAAGATGGGAGACATGCTTGTTGATCGAGACCTTTGGGAAACTGTTAATGGAACTAAACTAACTGCAATGCAACAAGATGATTGGGATCTCAAGGATCAAAAGGCTAAGGGTCTCATAAGGCTTAGTCTTGTTGATTATGTCATGTTAAATGTCCATGAGAAAATTACAAACTTGCTTTGGAAGAAGTTGGGAGATGTGTATCAAGCCAAATCCTTGGTTAACAAACATTTTTTCTGAGAAAGAAGTTGTATTCCCTTTGAATGGAGGACAGAGGATCCGTTGCTAAACATATGAATGCTTTTAACATGTTGGTTGCACAATTGACATCTATTAGTGTGAAGATGGAGGAGGAGCATCGGTGTATGACCTTGCTTTGTTCTTTGTCAGACTCGTGGGATCACCTTATCATGGCTATTGGAAGCACCACATCCACATTCAAAATGGATCCTATGCAGATTGATATGACTCTACTGCCCAGATATAATGCTAGGAATAATGCTACTGCCTGACAGCAACATGTCCAAGAAAGAGTATCATTAATGATCATGCTTAACAAATCATATGATGCAATCTATTTCCCTTTGTATCTGATCAAAAGCCTATTTAACCACTCCTTGAGCAGACGCAATAAATCAGACACACAGTATGCATACACTGAAAAACTTGGAAGTCCTTAACAACCTTGTTTGAAAGGAAAATAAATGACATACAGGAGACAATCAGAAACAATACACACACATGTGTTTTTCATTTAAAATCAATCTGCATAGAAGGTCATCACAGAGAAAATCATCATTTACAATCCAAGATAGATTAGTACACCAGACTAAGGACCGAGTCTGTAGTAAAAAATGCCTTTCAAAATGTGAACACCTCATGTTCAGAGTCAGAGCCGAAAGCCCAAAAAACCTCCAACCCCTAAAATGTAACACAGCTAGACCATTTATACAGAACCGTGTACATTTCGCAATTAATTACATGGCCAGAAGTCAAAAATTCGCTAGATACATACTCCACAAAGGAATGGCGCTCAGAAACCATCAATGCAACAGACAAGGGAGGCCTCGAGCCTTGCACCGCCATCTGGGAGTCTTCATTCACAATCGGGCAGTTTAATCACTTGTACCATCGCCCATACTCCTGCTACAGTCACCATTGATGGCCCAACAACCCGCAACCATCGAGAAAACTATCGCTGCGTTCAAATGGGGAGTCTCCCGCCAAAATGTGCTTCTTCGCAGGTTCAAAATACACAGGGGAATAATCCCACATGCATAGTGCGAAAACCCCTTTATCACTTTAAAAACATGGTCACACACATAATAGGTGTCAAGTGTTTTGCCACGCTCGACACACGACCCTTTGCCAAAAGCCCATCAGCCAAATCTACACCATCGGCTTGCCCCAAAAACCTCTCGCCGATCTTAATTGTCTCATCGACGACACCTCCGCAAGCCTCTGTCAGCCAGACATAGTCTATCGGCCAGCCCAAAAGCTTCCTTGGCCGATAGACCAACTCTCCCTGATGGCCACCAAAACACCCTCGTCGGCGAAACATCCACTATCGGCTCAACAACTAATTCTCTTGCCGGCAACACAGGTCATGTCGAAGACCACTTCATAATCCCTTGTCGCCAAGACATAGACCATCGGCACACCAATGAAAGCTCCCACCGACCTCAATAATCTCGCTGATGGCCATTCCACATACGCCGATGAACATATCATCAGCAAAACCAAACACAGTCCACCCGATACCAAACACCAAGCCAATGACACCATCGGCCAGACACCACTCCATCGGTGAACCCCACGCCGGCTTGCCCGATAGCCAAAGTCATGGCGATAGCACTTCCCTCGGCGAGACCAAGCACGAAGTCAACCTAATGGCCAAACTCCTCGATCCCATCGGCCAGACACACATCGTCGGAGCAACATGAAATTCCCTCGCCGATGCCATGAATCCTCCCGATGGCACATCACCTTCGGCGAGACACACGCCGATGAACATCTCATCGGCCAAACCTCCCACTGTCGGTCCAACATCTGCCCGTTCACTTGACAGTCTATGTCATGCCGATGGCACATCTCACATCCCCGTCGGCCTAGCACGAAACTCCTTTGCCAACATAACAACACCTGCCGATAACACATCGGTTTCCCACCTCTGTCGGTGTGACTTACACCATCGGAGCAACACCTCAAACCTATGCCGATGATGCCGATCACTCCAATAACCTTCAAAACCCTTGTCGGTAAGACTAACACCATCGGGCAAACACTCCTCCGTCCATTCGATGGCCCATGTCACAGCGATAGAAGAAAACACACCATTGGTACCAATCATGATCGCCAAGACATATACAAACTCATTCCGATGGAGAAAACATGAAGACCACCACCTCAAGAACTATGATGCAGATGCTGAAGAACGCTGAGGGGCCCCAATACTTAAAATTTTTTGGATTTTAGGGAAGGTGCCTGCATGAAAAATGCTTAAAAACTGACAGTGAATTCAGGCACCAACAACTGGTTCTCTAAGTATGAGGAGTTTGATGGTGGAAAGGTGTTGGGTTATGACTCTCATCTGAAGATTGTTGGTCGTGGAAGAGTCTCTACCGGATTCCCTGATGGACTAGTGAAGGGGATCTATGGGTTTATGCATATCAGAGTCTTAGCACGAAACTTGCTTTCTGTAAGTATGTTGAATGATGCAGGTGTGCAGGTTGTCTTTTCGAAAGAAGGATGCAAGATGACTAAAGGAGCTATGGTGCTTACTAAGGGTACTAGGAGAGGTACTCTGTTTCAGCTGGAGGCATGCATTTCACAATGCAATAGTTCTTCTTATTCAAGGAAGAGGCCAGTAGTCACTTCATCCCCACCATCTGAACGAGCAGTTAAGAAATCTATTGTTTCTAGTTCTGATGTTTGTAATCATGCCTTGGAAGTTAAGCTTCCTGCTGAAAAGACAATGTTATGGCATAAGAGATTTGGCCACATTGGTGAGAAGGGTCTGCATACCCTGAAGAATAAAAACCTCGTTGAGGGGTTAGATGATTGTAATCTTGAGTTCAACTTTTGCAAACATTGCATGTTGGACCTTGTTCATTTTGATGTATTTGGTCCTGTTAATGTTTGTTCATTATCAAAGTCTGTATATTTTATATCTTTTATAGATGACTACAGTAGAAGGACATGGATTTATTTTCTCAGAAGCAAATATGAAGTCTATAGTAAGTTTTAGGAGTTTAAGGCCTTTGTTGAAAATCAAACTGGTATAAAGATTAAGTGTTTGAGAACTGACAACAGTGGTGAGTTTTGTTCTAAAGAATTTGATAAATATTGCAAGGAACTTGGGATTGAAAGACGTAAGACAACTCCATACACCCTGCAGTAAAGTAGAGTTGCAGAAAAGATGAACAGGACAATGATGGAGAAGGCTAGGAGTATGCTTAGTGAAGCTAACCTAGAAAAAAAGTTTTGGGCCGAAGCTGTTACCACTACTTGATATCTTGTAAATAGATCTCCTACATTAGCTCTTATTGGAAAGACACCCATGGAGGTGTGGTATGGTAGAAAGCCTTCAATAAGGCATCTTCGTGTGTTTGGTTGTGAGGCGTATGCACATGTGCCTAGGGAGAAGCGGTCAAAATTGGAGAACAAGGCTGTTAAGTGTATCTTCATTGACTATGGTGTCGGTGTGAAAGGATACGAGCTTTGGGACCCTGTGGCTGAAAAAGTGTTGTATAGCAAAAGTGTCATCTTCAGAGAGCTTACACATTCTTCCACTGTTTTACAGCTAGAAGAAAAAGAAAAGAAAGAGGATTTTGTTCAATTTCCTGCTACCCCTAAGAAGACTGAACAGAAAGATAATGTGGGATCTAATGATGAGGAGATCTCTTGCAGCTCTGAAAGCTCAGATGAAGAAGTTGAACCTCAACCTCAGCTCTTGAGGAGGTCTACACGGATAAAAAAGCAACCTGAAAGGTTTGGTTTTACATTGCTTGATTCTAGTTGTGCTTTTGCTTTGCTTACTAACAGTGATGAACCTAGAATTGTATCAGAGGCTATGGACATGAAAGATGCAGGTTCCTAGAAGGAGGTCATAGAGGATGAGATGGCTTCTTTGGAAAAGAATCAAACTTGGGACTTGGTGCCTTTGCCTCATGGATGGAAACCTGTTGGATGCAAATGGGTGTTCAAGAAGAAATTTGGTGTAGATGGCAGTGTTGAGAAGTATAAGGCCAGATTGGTTACAAAGGGGTATTCACAAGTGGAGCGTATAGATTATGGTGAGATCATCTCTCCCATTGCAAAGATGACATCCATTCAATTCCTGTTGTCTCTTGCAACAACTTATGACTTATAGGTAGAACAAATGGATGTGAAGAAAACTTTCCTTCATGGTGATTTGGAGGAAGAAATCTACATGTCACAGCCATAGCATTACATGGTGAAAGGTAAAGAAAAATTGGTTTACAAACTTAAGAAGTCTTTGTATGGTTTGAAGCAGTCCTCTAGGAGATGGTACTTGAAGTTTGATGCCTTTGTATTGTCCATTTGATTTGTGAGATCAAAATCGGATCACTGTGTGTATTATAAGTTTGATGGTGATCGTATTCTCATTGTTGCACTGTATGTTAATGATATGTTGCTCATTGGGAAGGGTAAGAATATGGTTTTTGATTTTAAATCTTAGTTGTCAGAACAATTTGAAATGAAAGATTTAGGGGCAGCTAGGTACATTCTAGGAATGGAAATCAGAAGAGACAGAACCAACATAAAACTTTGGTTAAGCCAGAGTAAGTATGTGAAGACCGTGTTGGACAGGTTCAACATGTCAAATTATAGACCATTGTGTGTTCTTGTTTCTTTGGGGATAAAGTTGTCTATTGAGGATTGTCCAAAATCTCATAGTGAGGTGGAGGACATGAGCAGAGTACCTTATGCTAGTGTTGTTGGCAGTTTGATGTATGCTATGGTCTGCACAAGACTAAACATTGCCCACGCAGTGGGAGTCCTTAGTTGATTTATGGCTAATCTTGGACGAGTTCATTGGGATGCAGTTAAGCGAGTGTTCAGATGTTTGAGGGGTACTTTTGAGTATTCCACATGCTATCATGGTAATGTTATAGGACCTCTGCATTCTATTGATATTCGTGGATTTGTGGATTCAGATTAGACAGGTGACATTGACAGCAGAAGATCCACCAGTGCTTATGTGTTTATAGTGTTTGGTGGTGCTATTAGTTGGATGAGTAAGCGACAACCTGTGGTTGCTTTGTCCACGACAGAAGCTAAGTATATGGCAGCAACTCATGCTTGTAAGGAAGTCATTTGGCTTAAGAGATTGTGTTCAGATGTTGGTGTTGATGCAGGTCAGATCACGATCAGTTGTGACAGTCAGAGTGCAATTTGCCTTGCGAAGAATCCAAGTTTGCATGCTAGAACAAAGCACATTGATGTTTAGTTTCACTTCGTGCGAGACATGGTTGAGGGTGGAAAGGTAAATTTGGAGAAGGTAGATACTTTGAAGAATGTTGCAGATGCATTGACGAAGCTAGTGGGCACAGAGAAGTTTAGATGGTGTTCAGAGTCTATGGGCCTCTCGACCTATAGCAGTTAAATCCTGTTATTCTATTGGATCTTACAAGGTGTTCGACAAGTGGAAGAATGTTGGGAATTAAGGCGTCTCAACCTTGGTAATTCCTTGCATTGTTTATGATTGTATTTATTAATTAATTGCCTATGTTGTAAATAAATTGTAAATTCCATATTGTCATATTGTGGGATGTGGCACGGTGATGTGTCATCCTACATGGAAGGTGACAACTTGTAATTTTGTCCTCACATGTGGAGATAGGCATCCCACTTTGTGGTAGGAGCATTTTTCCATGTGTTGGCATCTTTCATATTGCATAAGGGAATGTTTGACTGAAACAGTTATGACGGATTCCTATGACGAAGTTATGACATGTAAGAGTCAGAAATAAAAGCTTGTAAGACAGGTGAAGACATGTGTCATGAAGGATCTTTGGAAAAGGCATATTTGGGTGCCCCAAGGTGGACTATGACATGTAAGAGAATATGCTATTTATAGCCTATTTATGACAAATTCTCTTACAGTTGTAAGTTGTAACTGCAATGACAGATTCTATGACGATCGTAAGTGTCTTAAGAGCATTTGTCATAGCCCAGTTTGGAAATAGGCGACCTCTTTGGGATGGGAGTTGTGGAGAAGTGTCGGGAACATTCTACAATCTTGACCAAGTGTCCTTAGGCATGGGTTTTGGTCCATGAGGCCAAGTTGGACGCCCATTCCAAGTTTGGACCAATATTGCCTTCTATATTCTATATAAACAGGTGTTTGAAGGAGGAGATGTATTACAAGATTGACAGGTACTGTTATGCTGCTAGATTGAATCTAGATACGAGTGTCAAAGACCATTGAATCTTGCATTGCAAGTGTATTGTAAACAACTTTTTGTTTTGATAATACATTGTGCAGGTTTCTGAGTGTGTGTTTTTTTCACCCAATAAGGGTTTTCCCCACGTTATATCTTTGTCTCTCTTCTTCTGTCTTCTTTTTGGTTCATGTGTATTATTGCAATATATTTTTTAGATGTTCTATGTTGTTGTAGTTGTAAGGATTAATTTGAATTTGCATAGCCCTCTCCTCATTAGATTAGTGTAGGAAGCATTTTTCGCACACCTAGCTTCCTTTCACAGTAGTCTCCTCATAGACATTTAACAGGACATAATCAACAAGACTAAGTCTTATGAGACCCTTAGCCTTCTAATCCTTGAGATCCCAATTAGCTTGTGACATTGCAGCTAGTTTTGTTCCACTTATAGTTTTCCAAAGGTCTCAATTAATAAGCATGTCTTCCATCTTGAGCCTCCACAACTCGAAATTAGTGCCGTTGAATTTCTCCACCTCTATCCTTTCAGATGTGCTTGTCATCTCCTTATTGTAATAAGATTCATTATACTCTACACAGATTCCCACTCAACTTAAGGTCAACTCCAAAAACCCCTACCCAGCAGCTAAGACCAAAACTAGCCAGACTCTGATACCAACTGAAAGGAAGCTAAGTGTGCGAAAATTGCTTCCTACACTAATCTAATGAGGGGAGAGCTATACAAATTCAATTTAATCCTTACAATTACAACAACATTAAATATCTAATAGAGATATTGCAACAATACACACAGAACTAGAAAGAAGACATAAGAAGAGAGACAAGGATATAACGTGGGGAAAACCCTTATCGGGTGAAAAACCCCACACTCAGAAGCCTGCACAATGTATTATGAAAATTGAATATGGTTTACAATACACTTGCAATGCAAGATTCAATAGTCTTCGACACTCATGTCTGGAGTTAGTCTGACAGCGTAATAGTACCTGTCAATCACATACTACATCTCCTCCTCCAAGCACCTATTTATATAGAATTTACAAGGCAAAATTGGCTCTATCTTGGAATGGGCGTCCAACTTGGCCTCATGGCCTAAAACCCACGCCTATGGACACTTGGTTAACATTGTAGAATGTATCTGACACTTATCCACAGCTCTCATCCCAAAGAGGTCGCCTATTTCCAAAATGGGCTATGACAGATGCTCTTATGACTCTTACGACCATCATAGAATCTGTCATAGAAGTTACAACTTATAGTTGTAAGAGAATTTGTCATACACAGGCTATAAATAGCATATTCTCTTACAACATGTCATAGTCCACCTTGGGGCGCCCAAAGATGCATTTTTTAAAAATGCTTCACGATACATGTCTTCACCTATCCTCCAAGATTCTATTTCTGACTCTTACATGTCATAACTTCGTTATAGGAATCCGTCATAGCCGTTTCGGTCAAACATTCCCTTACACAACATCCAAGATGCTGACACATGGCAAAATACTCCTACCACAAAGTGGGATGCCTATCTCCTCATGTGAGGACAAAATTACAAGTTGTCATCTTCCATGTAGGATGACACATCACCGTGCCACATCCCACAAAATGACAATATAGAATTTACAACATAGGTAATGAATAAATAAATACAATCATAAATAATGTAATGAATTACCAAGGTTGAGACACATTAATTCCCAACCAAAACATAATTCAAAAGATGAACTTTAGTGACATATATACCCCCTCCAATTGGTTGTGTACAAAGGGTGCAAAGAATTAGAGGTAAGGTGAAAAAGATACGATCACAATAAAAACATGTAAAAGTGTAAAAGATACCATTGTGTAATCAACATATAAGAACATAAGTAGGATGTGGTCATGAAGGATTATTTAATGATGGAAATCAAGGTGCCCCCAATGTTTTGCATATTGGAGGAAAATAATGAAATAAAGAGTTATAGATGCTAGATAAGGAACATGTAAGCATAAGTAAGGTGCAAGATATAAGCATGTGATAAGAATGATACATGTAGGCATGTGAGCATAAGATAAACATGTAAGCATAAAAATGGTATCATAAGACATGAACATGATAACCATTAGAAAACATTTAAATGTCATAAATATATAATGTGGAAGTATCGTAAAATAAAAATATGATAATAACAAAATGAGCATGTAACATGACAAGTGTGCAAAAATGAGATCATAAATATGTGTAAGTATTAGGATCGTCTAATTTATGGATGTAAACATGACAAGCATGGGATCTGTTGGGTCTTTTTCTCTCCGAATCGGCAAAGGGTTTGCTAGTTCCAATGCACAGGTAGATTCGACCAACAAATACAAGAGGTTGCGTGAGGTGCCCCCCTTCACTTTTGGTTCTGTCGCACCAAGGGGGTATCCCTATAGCTAAAGATTTAACTCTGACTCGCCCAATGACAAAAGGATTTAGCTTTACAATAACAGGCAGAATACTCTCATGTTTGGACCAAGATTTGCATGATAAGTCACTAGGCTGACAATGTTCTCAGACATATCTACCTGGTTAGGAATGAGAGTATGCATGGATCCTATTCCTACTCCTACAAACTAACAGGTTGGAATTATGAAAGGATTTATTTTAATGTTTTGGATGCAAGACAGGGGTTTTGGATTGTAACATCACACAAGGGCAGACCAGTGCCTTATCTCAGGGCAATAGAATCAACTAGACGTATACAATGAAAGAATTGAACTGGTATTCAAGTTTCAAGGGGATAGGACTGGTATTTACACCACCCAAGAATGAGTATTTAGCTATCTCTACTTACAAACATCCTTGCTGCCATACAATCTTCTTCATACTTAACCTAAAACAATTTAATCCACTCCTTAAATGGAAGTTAGATATCAAGCATGCAATACAGAGATCTATATCCTAGAATCTTAGTAACCCTTAGCAACCAGATTCAAAAGAAGGTATGCATACAACAATGGAGAGAAACACCTAAACACATGCCATGAAGCATTTCTCATATAAAAATGACATGAAACTGAACATATGTGCAACGTGCACTCAAATGCAACTCATAAACTCACAACAAAGATAGAACAGCTGAGAAATGCTCTATTTTCGTTATTTTCTCCCAAAAATTGCCCAAGTCTTCAACCAACAGAATGAGTAACACAGTTTGCCCTTTATAGCAAGAACGTGTACTTAGCACTAAGCACAATGTCATTTCAAAATTCTGCCAGATAAATGCACCATTTGGATGGCGCCCAAAGAATTCAATGCAGTAGAGAGACAAAGAGGAAAGGAGTAGGTGAAATTGGGGAACGTGCAGCCGACTGGAGATTTCTTCAAAAAATGGTAGCTGGCTTGTCTCTTCAGAGCCATGCCTCTGCAATTTTGCCATTAATGGCCCCACCGATTTTGAAATGCAGCAGTGGTTCGCGTGTTCTTGAAGTTTTTTCCCGCCTGGAGAAGATGCAATGAACACATAGAAATTCCTTCCTTCCTTAGGCATTCAAAATAGGGCCGTCGATTTCCTTCTTCCTGCTGAGATCTGCGGCTCCAAATCGCTTTAAAAAGTCGTTGACCAATGAGATCACGCCACATAGGCGCCCTTTTTCCATCGCTGACTTTTCCCAGCGTGAACCATACACTTTTGCCTTTTTCACGTATTTTACCTTTTTTCACCTTCAAATCTATGCATATGCAGTTGTATATACATACAACTAACTTGGACGCGTGGCAGCCTCTGATTGGTTCTCTGTCGCTGAAAAAATGCATCTCCATCGACGAGCCACTGTATCCTTTCTTTTGCACATGCGGTTGTATATGTGATTGTATATACATATAATCACCTGCATACAAAGGGCGGACCCCAAATCATTATGAAACAAATTTGAAAGCACCATCGGGTCCGGCCTGCATCTAACACCCTTTGTGTATCGCCTTGTATATTGCATATACAATATGCAACATACAACCCGCGGACCCCAGCCACTTATCCGCCATAACCTATTCTCCTTTCGCGTCTAGGTTGTATCTCTTCTTCCTTGTATTTCGGCATATACAAGCACTTCACCGTACAAACAACGGACTTAACGCTGAATTTGCCAAATTTGATTTGCCAGTCAGGTCCGCCTTGTATATCACTTTGTATGTGACCCTTGTATGTGCCAACATACAATGCAAATATACATACAAGGAAAACATACAATCACCACTGCCTATATCAACTAGAATGAATGTTCATTTCAGGTCCGGGCCTGTATCTTGGGAGTGTATATTCCCTTGTATATGTGATTGTATGTGCAAAGATACAATTGCATATACATGCAATTGGTGGACCCCATCTTAGCATCTGACCTTTGCACATTGACTTTGCATATTTCCTTTGTATGTTGCCGCCGATGTATCATTTGCTTTGTATATCTGCTTGCATCCTTTCTTTTCGCATTATCGGCCATCGGAAAGACTATTAGTTGAGCTGCCAATGCATATTGTTTCACCGATGATCCTTTTGCGTATTTTCCTTGTATACCGCCGATTGATCTTTCCTTGCATCTTTGCGATGTACATTCTGCCTTTGTATCTTGGCAATGTATGTTTCCTTTGCATATCACTATTGTATCTACCTATTGTATATCAAACATACATGCAAAATATACATGCAAACCCTTACATACAAGCATGGAATATTCTAGGAATCTGCGATATACAACCACTTTTGCACGCCCGGAATTGTACATACAAGCCCGATATGCATACAAAGATGCATACAACCGTTTCTTCACTTTTTCAAAGGCCAATTGCACATTATTTTTGGGCCCGCCAACGTACATTCGCGCTTGCACATTCAAATGTACATACAAACAACAATGCATATATAAAGATACATGCATGAAAAAGTGAAGGTCGATAGACTTAGAAAATTTGAAGGTTTTACAATGAAAATGCCTGTGGATTTTTAGCTCGAAACCTTAACTCCAGGTGCAGGCACCAACATTGGCTCTGTCTGGGGATGCATGCCTCTTGCAGGCATGGTGAGAACCATAGATCTCTGGGATGCAGACCGGGCCTTATCCATTGGGCCACAGAGTCAAACACTGCACCGACTTGCATTACAAATCACACTTTCAACATTGTTTTGGCGGCCCTGGGCAGCCAAAAATGAAAAACCATAATCTTCTCCTATCAAATGCTTGATTCTGATCTGAATGACCCCTACCACAACTGAAAAACATCAACATAATATGCCCACATGCTGATCTTGTCAATTACATGCTTCATCATTTTTGAAAACTTGCCTCTGTCAGTATTGGCTTTGTCACTCTGCATCTCACAATCAGACACATAACCATACATACTAGAATATCTTTCAGCATTAGGCACCACATGTATGTTATATTCCTCAAACAGTATATCACCATATTGCATTTGGCATTCTTTATTATCTATCTGACTATTGCACATTACCAGGGATTCATCCAGCTGATGCAAAGACTGAAAACATTCAAAATATATGAGACATTCAATGTCATTTATATCACCTATTGACATTGAAAACAAAACTTGATCTGCACACCCATTGTAGCACACATCTGGAATAGCTTATGTTGAACATTCATTATCCACAGTTTGCATATCCATATTATCTTCACAAGAGCTGAAGATCTCTGCCTTTGAATTATATGTCCTCTCTTCACAAACTGATGCAACATCCAGGTCAACTGTCTCTTCATATTCATCATCATCTTTAAAAAGAGGGTTAATCTTGCACCAATGAAGGTCCTGACTCACAACATTCAATGCATCTAAAAGCTCATCATAAAGGGGATTCATACTCATTGCAAAGGTCTCTACTTCTTCTTCATGACAATCCAACTCTTTTTTAGCATTACCAAATCTAGAGTTATAAGAAGAACAAACCTGATCCATGAACTGATCATGGATATCATCTGATTGCCCCACATACAAGATTTCTGCTACTTCAATGTAATCTGAAGTTGAATTATCTGTATCACTTTCCAGCCCTCTAATGTTTCCTGATGAAACTAGAATTGACTCTTGATCCATATGATCACAACTATGCACAACTGGATCATTTAAACATGAACACTCTTTGCTAAGGACTAGCATGTAAATATTACTTGAAAAATTATCACAATCAGCTTCATTTGCTAGGCAAATCAAGGCATCCTTCTTTATGGAAGAGTCATCATTAACTTCGAATGATGCATAAACAGGGATAACAGGGGTGTGATTGCTTTGACATTCATCTCCAACACTTAAACTATACATTTCATCAACATTTGGGGACCTAGGACAGTAGAAATTTGCAGAGAAATAACCCTTTTGTATTCCATGCCTCTAATTGTTTTCAATGTCTATTGCAAACTGATGTGCCTGATACAATGTAGTGGGCTCCTTATCTCTCAATCTATAACTCATTTTCTTATCAAATGCTCCCAGATAGACCACTAGGCACAATGCATCATTAGGTCTCATACATTCTGGAATTCTTTTCAATGCCTTCATAAACTTGAGGTTAAAGGCTAGAATTAACTCATCTTTTTCAATATGGATATACATGAAATCACTGATAACTGCATATTCATAAATTCTTTCACCAAATTGTTCTATAAATGCAGATTTAAAATCCTGCCAAGAACAGACAAAGTAGGCTGGAAGATAGGAGAACCAGTCCCTTGCATCTTCATCTAGAGATTGAACAAATAATCTCATAACTACATCTTCATGGTCAACCTCAAAATCATCTATGACATTTCTAAATTGTTGCAAGTGCCTCTCAGCTGATTCATCCTTTGCACCACTGAATTTGGGCAAATACTTTCTGATCTTAGATGGAAAAGCATTTGGATAACCACAAATGCCGTTGAAATTTATGGGCTTATATCTATCAATGTTGAAACTTCTTTTATTACATGGTTGGGATTGGTCACTATACATTGTTGCATTTGACATCTCACAAGAGTGCATGGGCTGATAATACATCTTTATGTGTGCTTGCAACCCTCTTCTCAACTCAAATTTTCTTTTACAACAATGACCTTAGGCCTTTAAAATATAAACTACTGTTTCAGCTTGCCTAAAGTCCTCTAAATGAGTCTTTCAACAACATTGCATACTTCTTTTGAAACACAAAGTACATTATCAACAAATACAAAGCATGCAAGCTTATCACCGATGTTTCCCTTTTAACCAATGCTATTTCACCAAATAGGGAATCTTTTAAAACTCATACACCATGGTTTTTGAAAACCAAAACATGTGAAAATACCTGGATATGTTGCAGCCACTGCGAATTCATTTCCCTGAATGAAAGCATGAAAATCTAACACATCTTGTGTCTTTTATCAGGTTCTTTTTGTGCAGTCGCCACCTCCTTGGTAGAGGAATGAGCTTCAAATAACATGAAGCTGAAAATTCATTTCTTTCCTTTCTAGGTCCTCCAATAGCAGAGCCACATATTCAACTTTTCAAGTTTGCTGCAACAAGGCACTTCCAGGTCTAAAACCCTTAACCAGGGAGGCAAAAAGATAACACCTTTAAATCAACTCCCCAATAGAGTTGCCACTTTGTTGGGTCTTTTTCGCTCTGAATTGGCAGAGGGTTTGCCAATTCTAATGCACAGGCAGATTTGGCCAACAAATATAGGAGATTGCGTGAGCTGCCTCCCCTTCACTTTTGGTTCTGCCGCACCAAGGGGGGTATCCCTATAGCTAAAGATTTAACTCTGACTCGCCCAATGACAAAAGGATTTAGCTTTACAATAACAGGCAGAATACTCTCATGTCTAGACCAAGATTTGCATGATAAGTCACTGGGCTGGCAATGCTCTCGGACATATCTAACTGGTTAGGAATGAGAGTATGCATGGATCCTATTCCTACTCCTACAAACTAACAGGTTGGAATTATGAAAGGATTTATTTTAATGTTTTGGATGCAAGACATGGGTTTTGGATTGTAACATCACACAAGGGCAGACCAGTGCCTTATCTCAGGGCAATAGAGTCAACTAGACGTATACAAATGAATGAATTACACTGGCATTCAAGTTTCAAGGGGATAGGACTGGTATTTGCCTTACAAACACCACCCAAGAATGAGTATTTAGCTATCTCTACTTACAAACATCCCTGCTGCCATACAATCTTCTTCATACTTAACCTAAAATAGTTTAATCCACTCCTTGAATGGAAGTTAGAGATCAAGCATGCAATACAAAGATCTATATCCTAGAATCTTAGTAACCCTTAGCAACCAGATTCAAAAGAAGGTATGCATACAACAATGGAGACAAATAGCTAAACACATGCCATGAAGCATTTTTCAAATAAAAATGACATGAAACTGAACATATGTGCAATGTGCACTCAAATGCAACTCATAAACTCACAACAGAGATAAAATAACCGAGAAATGCTTTGTTTTCATTATTTTCTCCCGAAAATTGCCCAAGTCTTCAACCAACAGAATGAGTAACACAGTTTGCCCTTTATAGCAAGAACGTGTACTCAGCACTAAGCACAATGTCATTTCAAAATTCTGCAAGATACACTGCACCATTTGGATGGCGCCCAAAGAATTCAATGCAACATAGAGACAAAGAGGAAAGGAGTAGGTGAAATCGGGGAATGTGTAGCCGACTAGAGATTTCTTCAAAAAATGGTAGCTGGCTTGTCTCTTCGGACCCATGGCTCTACAATTTTGCCATTAATGGCCACCCTACCGATTTTGAAATGCAGCAGTGGTTCACGTGTTCTTGAAGTTTTTTCCCGCTTGGAGAAGATGCAGCAAACACACAAAAATTCCTTCCTTCCTCGGGCATTCAAAATAGGGTCGTCAATTTCCTTCTTGCTGAGAACTGCGGCTCCAAATCACTTTGAAAAGTCGTTGACCAATGAGATCGCGCCATGTAGGCACCCTTTTTCCATCGCTGACTTTTCCCAACGTGAACAATACACTTTTGCCTTTTTCGCCTATTTTGCCTTTTTTCGCCTTCAAATCTATGCATATGCAGTTGTATATACATACAACTGACTTGGACATGTGGCAGCCTCTGATTGGTTCTCTATCACTGAAAAAATGCATCTCCATCGGCGAGCCACTGTATCCTTTCTTTTGCACCTGCGGTTGTATATGTGATTGTATATACATACAATCAGCTGCATACAAATGGCGGACCCCAAATCATTATGAAACAAATTTGAAAGCACCATTGGGTCCGGCCTGCATCTAACACCCTTTGTATATAGCCTTGTATATTGCATATACAATATGCAACATACAACCCGCGGATCCCAGCCACTTATCTGCCATAACCTATTCTCCTTTTGCGTCTGGGTTGTATCTCTTCTTCCTTGTATTTTGGCATATACAAGCACTTCACCATACAAACAACAGACTTAACGCTGAATTTGCCAAATTTGATTTGCCAGTCAGGTCCGCCTTGTATATCCCTTTGTATGTGACCCTTGTATGTGCCGACATACAATGCAAATATACATACAAGGAAAACATACAATCACCACTTCCTGTATCAATTAGAATGCATGTTCATTTTGGGTCCGGGCCCTGTATCTCGGGAGTGTATATTCCCTTGTCTTTGCGATTGTATGTGCAAAGATACAATTGCATATACATGCAATTGGTGGACCCCATCTTAGTATCTGACCTTTGCACATTGACTTTGCATATTTCCTTTGTATGTTGCCGCTGATGTATCATTTGCTTTTTATATCTGCTTGCATCCTTCCTTTTTGCATTAGCGGCCATCGAAAAGACTATTAGTTGAGCTACCGATGCATATTGTTTCATCGATGATCCTTTTGCATATTTTCCTTTTATACCGCCGATTGATCTTTCCTTGCATCTTTGCGATGTACATTCTGCTTTTGTATCTTGGCGATGTATGTTTCCTTTGCATATCGCCATTGTATCTACCTGTTGTATATCAAACATACAAACAAACCCTTACATACAAGCATGGAATATTCCAGGAATCTGTGATATAAGACCACTTTTGCACGTCTGGAATTGCACATACAAGCTCGATATGCATACAAAGATGCATACAACCGTTTCTTCACTTTTTCAAAGGTCGATTGCACATTATTTTTGGGCTCGCCAACGTGCATTCGCGCTTGCACATTCGAATGTACATACAAACAACAATGCATATATAAAGATACATGCATGAAAAAGTGAAGGCCGACAGACTTAGAAAATTTGAAGGTTTTACAATGAAAATGCATGCAGCTTTTTAGCTCGAAACCTTAACTCTAGGTGCAGGCACCAATAGGATCTATAAACATAAGAAGCATACAAACATATAAGGTAACAAGGGACATGACAAAACATGGGTGCTAAAGATAAAAGCATAAATATATATTCTTAAGGGAAGTTGCCCCCAAGTGAAGAAAGAAAGCTTTTATCACAATATAGAAGATGAAATGAGAATATGATATGCACAACAAACATATTTAAAAGAAAATAAACTTTTCTTGAGCTTAATCTAGGATAATTAAATAAGATGCTTACACATAAGCATAAATTAATCTAGATTAATAAATGACATTCTATGGGCTAATGCTATTATGTAATTAATGCTAACTTAGGAAAGTATGTGCAAAGAGGATAAGGGTACTTAGCTCAATGACCAAAAATTAATGCCTCTAATGTAGGTTCTAGAGCTTGAACTATTTTGATATTAAAATGGTGCCTCTATTTCTATGTAACTCATATTCTATCAAAAAATTATACTCTATCCTTGATGGAGTCTATGGGTCTAGGTATATTCCACGTCCATGGATTAATCCTTTGCTACGTAGATTTGACTTTACAAAATGTGTCTTTTTGTTCTTTGGTTCACCTAATTTGTCTTTGTTTTCTCAACCTTTTCTACTATCCAAAACTGGTGGTAGTTAAAACTGCCTTTGAATGACTATTGATAAGTCACTAGGGGACAATGTTCTCCTAGGTCAACCCCCAAAAAACTTGTGTAAAAGATCAAAGATAGCAAACTTTAGCCATGTAAATGTTCTAGAGTGTTGTGATATAGGTTTTTTTTAGGTGCTCCAATCAAAATATTCTTGGGATTCTCCTTTTGTAAATGTGAATGATATTTAATATTATCTGATGATGATAAAATGAGTGGAATTGAATGCCTTTAAATACAAGTACATGCAATAAATCATGCAAGCATGTGTCTAGTCAACTCATGGTGAGAAAAGAATAAGAAATAGCTAGCAAAGTTTAAATTTGAATTTTGAAATTTCAAAGGTCAAATCCATAGCCATGGCATTAACCTTGCATCCACATAAATGACTTGGGATGTGAAAATTGGCAAATCCATTGGATAAAAAAATATATAGGGATGTGTGTGTGAATAGGTCTAATAAAAGTGTAACATGAGTGAATATACTGAGATGTGTGTGTGGATATGGTGGTGGATAAATGTATGGGAATGTGTGTGTATGGGGGTAAGTAAAAGCTAAGAGAATGGGATTGACTTCATACAAGATTGTGTCATTTGTCAATATGTAAATGTATTAAGTAATTCTCTTGAAATGGGCATAAAACTAAATGGGAAATGACATGGGTATACAAATTTCACCATTACATTTTGCCCCCACTTTGAGGTGCATGTGAATCCGAGAAGGATCACGTGTCTCAAAGTATGTTGCACTCACAAACATGCATGTGAAGTAAATATTGAAATATAAAAGGATATCACTAAAGTACATATAAAGTAATGGACCTTGCAAAATGTGATCATGTAGGTCCAAATAAAAGAAATACATTCCATAAGTAGTTTTTATAATGTAAGAAACAACAATTATAATATGAATTTCACATTAGGAGGAAAAAATAGGGTTAGAAAAAATTCCACCTCTACAAAAATTTGTAATAGGATGACAAGGCACATGGGGCACAAGCATGTCATGTTCTAATCATGAGTATATGTAGGCACCTATAACTATCTACAAAACTTTGTGTATACAAAATAAAGTGAACTATCCTAAACAAGCTAGATTGACTCCAACCTATTCAATTCACAACCATTGCAACCTCGTGATAAGACTAAACAACTATGCAAATAACTATCCTAATTGCACCCTAATTGACTATACCTAGTTCTTGATATGTCCTAATTGTTATAGATTTAAGCTAAATTGCTAGTATGTAAGTGCTCAAATTGACAGAATTTCATTACATTCAAAGTACTTGTTGAAAATGGATGGGGAAGACTCAATTAATATATTTTTGGAGGTGAGGATGGAGGGATAGGATTGAATTGGAGGATCAAGGGCTCACATTGCCAAGCAAGGAAAATTGGACAAGTGTCATAAGGAGGTTGGATGAGAAGGATTCTCCAAGATTCAAGGAAAGATCAATGGATGAAATTGAATGGTTGAATGGATGGATGGCTAGGATAAGATAGGTGCATGACATGTAAGGACTCATTTATGAAAAGGTATAGTTTGGATTTTGTAAGAATTTTAAATTTTGCATGAGAGAACACATGGAATTTAAAATTGGAGGAATACTGCCACATGGAATTCAAAATTTCATGAATAGTGACACTTGGAGTGGATGAGAGGAAAATAGGACAAGTGGACTTCTTTGAAAGATTTGCCCGTGCTTCCAAAGTACCACTTGTCATGTACATGCACGTACATTGAATGACAAGTGGACTTCTAGAAACATGGGGAGATGTAATTGTGGGTTAATTTTAATTAACTCATGTGCACATGATTAGGAGGAAAATAATGATGATTACTCAAAGTCATCAAAAGTGCCCAAAATAGGGAATTAAATAAATAGACATATTTATTTATTTTTTTGGGAGTGCATATGAACTATAGTCTTTCAAAATATTTAATTTTTTGGACTATAGTAGAAGAAATTGATTTTTAAAAATGGGGAAAGGCGAGGAAATATTAATTAAATAATTGTAAATTATTTAATTAACATATGTGTTGGGTAGAATAATGGGAATTATTAGATTTAGAATACAGATAATGGACGAAGATGGTTGTGACTATTTTCAGGTGTCTACATTTTGCCCCTCTTTGATATGGTGTCTTTATTGTCTGGGGTTGACGGGATATCAAAGAATATTTGGATGATTTACTTGCCCTAGTCAGTTGACGAGAGAAGAAAGGATGGTGAGGTGATGCCCCCTTGAGAGACGGACGGAAAAAAGAAAAAATTTCTGTCAATGCCTTGAAAGAGGAAGAAAGGGTAGAGAAGGAGAGAAAAGTCGAAAAAAGGTTGGATAGGGGAGAGAGGATAGTTGGGGGAGGAAAATAAGGATGGGGGAAACGAGGCTTAGAGGAAGAAATTAGGGTTCCAAGGGCTACATATATGGATATGGAGTGAGGAGTTGCCCCTTTGTTTTTGCTTATGGAGGAGTTCTTCAGCATCACAGGTGGGGTGATTTGAGATACTGGAGGTGGATGATCAATGATGTTCAGTTGGTGATCTTGAGGACGTGGCGAGAGTGTGAGATGTGGTCGGACGATGTTGTTTATCTAGGATATGTGACGCAGCCTCAATACCTGATGGGGCGGACTGAGCTAATTATTGACAGATACATGTTAGATCAAGTGGGTAGACAGTTTGGGATTACCTAGGATGTGCCATAAGAGTAGGTATTCCCGCAGCTCCATGCAGGGGTGCCACGCTGGGGTGCACCAATTGACCCATCATCAATGATGTTGAGTTTGATAGTTTATAGGCTAGGGCATGGGACTTGAGGCCTACTGTAGTAGATGCAGGTACCATTGTGTTGTATGACCAGTGGTGGACGCAAGAGAGGCCGATTCAGTTGATAGTGGCATTAGGCCAAGCAGCTGGAGAACAGGTAGTAGGAGGTGATGGGGATGATGGAGAGGGAGAGGAGGAGGAGGATGATGTGGAGATGGAGGTGGATGATGATGTAATGTCTCATCCTGATTTTTTTTATTGATTTTTGGTATTTGTGCTTTAGTTTTGTTTGTGTTATAGAAGAAGACGGATATGCAGAAGTTTGTTTTCACAATAGATATAATAGCAAATTAAGCATAATTGAAAATAACTTCACAAACACATATTTTTAAAACACCCATTTTCAACTACAATTTTAAAGTACATTATCTCAACAAAAGAAGAGATACCTAGATGGGGAAATCTCATTACAATGCAATAACCAACATACCCATTTGCTGATTCAATAAACTGCGAGTCTAAAAATAAGATTGCAGCAAGATGGAGGTATAAATCTATCACCAAACACAACAAAAACTAGTTTCTCTGCTTTGCAAAAGATGAACAACAGTAAAGAAGTCATAGGCGCCTCAATTGCATGAGTTATGAGGCCCAAATCTTGAGCGCTTGGGTCTAGAAGGCTCACGCCCTCTCCTAGGGTCGTACGACCCAGCTGGAATTTACAACAACAAGTTCAACTCCCCAAAAACCTCTTCAATCTACTCACAAATGCTTGCCAAACAACCTGCAAAAATATTCTTTAAAGCCACACCTAAAAAGAAGAAGAGAAAATCTTGAAATATACTCAAAATCAGCTGCAAATTTGGTACGACCTCCTCTTAGGATGGTACGACCAGCATGAGACCACCAAATAGTTTCAAACCCCTATCAACTCTTCCATTTTCAATCTAAAATAATTTTCTAAACTCTCCCCAACGAATTTGCAACCAAAACTTCTTATAAAACCTCAAAATCTACAACAATGAAGTACCCAACATAACCCATGTATGAAGTTATCAGCGAACACCCTAGAGAGATCTGTCACTCTCGCAGATGTTGTTCTCCATGAGGGTTTCCGTCCTCAAAAAGCATGAAAATAGTGAACTCTCTTCAACCAACAAAAATACCTGTGTTATAAAATCAATCCTATGCAAATGAGTGTTCAAAAGCTCTTTTATTTGTCCTCCTCCAAACCCTATGCCCATGTTGGGAATTAATATATTTTATTTTATTTTAGCTCCTTATGTCTCCATAAAGTGGGCGCTCATCCCTAATAACATATTTCATTTTCCCACTTTATTTTACCCCCTAGGTGCTCATATAGTCACTTTATAAATTATTATATTAAATAAAGATAAAGTTAAATCTTTAATTTAACTTTATAAAATAATAACTCATCATTATTTAATTCAAACTCATTTGACTATATCAAATATCAAATTGTCAATATCCACCGCTCCCACCGACATATCCAAATATAGTAACCCTGCCAGTTGGATCAGTTGATGCTCGAAATGGTGACCCTGCTAAAATAGCAAATGCGGCCCAAGAGTCTGAAAACGCTTCTACAAGCGTCACTGCAAATCCCCTAACAACTCTAAGCTCAAAGCAACACCTGTGATAGCTAAACAAATGAATTGCCAAGTCACCAAAACAGTGTCTAGACTGACACTTACTAAAAATATAAGTGTTTTCCGAGGAGCAAAGAGAACAAACCTATAAAAACCTAGAAAGATTGGCACCATGCAAACACTTACTATAAATAGTAAGTACATTTAAATTGTCCAAAATCCCTCTAGAAAGAGTCATACAACTCCACTAAGTCATCTGGGCACACTAGAGACAATGAAATACTCTTCTGATCAGGTTGTCACAAACCCAGAAAGTCAGCTCCAACTATGCTGCAAGAGAACCCGAAATGGGGACATTATAGATGATGAGAGTGACAGAGGAGCTAGAGGAGATGGCAGGGGAGATGGGGATAGTGGAGCAATAATAGAGGTTACGAGGCTGTAGGGATTGGTACAACAACTACAGGGGCAACTAGCACAGGTACAGGAGAATGGGCAAATTGCCCAATTATAGGCCCAGGTAGTGCAATTACAGGGACAAGTGCAGTAGTACTAGCAGAAGCGCGATCAGGTATGCTAGGCACTAGGGTTAGGGATGGTCGATATGTTTAGATCTGTGTAGCAATAGGCCTATGATGCTGGGAGGGAGGTGCAACACTACAAGACATGATATGAGCGCATGGTTCCTATAGGACAAAGGGAGAGCTTTATGAGCCAATCAGGGGCTTCAGGCTCGAGGAGGACTGGCTAGTCAGAGCAGTCAGTGTAGTAGCCTAAACAGGCACAGGCATCAGTACTAGGGTAGGTACTAGTACTAGGGTAAGCAGGTCAGCAGGCCATGGGGCCACCAATGTAGAGAGGGGCAGGGTCATCCCAGTCAAGGACATCAGCACGGGACAATTCTGCCTAGGGGCAGTAGACTCCCATTTTTTATTGTATCTATGTATTTTTTACAAGTCCTCATGACTTATGTATCATGATCATTTTTTGATGTATATATGAGATGAGACTTTGTGCGATGATATGGACCGTGTTTATGGGTTTTTTATTTATGTGTATGGATTATGATGCGATGGATGATGTATGTATGTATATGGATTGTGATGTGGATTATGATGTGGATTATGATGTAGATTATGTATATTGTGATTCATGATGGACTGATAATGTTATAATTTCATGATTATGTATGTATGCATGTTTATGAGTATGATTCATGGTGATGCAAGGTGAGATGATTTGATGTGCGGTTTATGGATATATGATATGATTGGATGAGGTTTGTGATATGCAGGATGTCATGGTTTTATGATGTATACCATGGATCATGATGGATGTATGATTTATGGATGGATGTTTATATGGATTATGATGTGGATTATGTATGTTATGGAGTTGGGATGTTATGGATGTGAATATATGACATGATTTTTGATATTATGGATGTATGTTTGATGAAATGTATATGGATAATGGACAAATGGTAATGAGATGAATGTATGATGTTTAGATTAATAAACATAGTGGATATGAAAATGAATCAATGCAAATGGATGGATTAAGGACAGATGGATAAATGGATGAATCAAATGTAATATGATAATGAAATGATAGGTAATATGTAATGAATTTAATGATTTAACATCTACTGCAAAATGATAATAGATATATGATGAAGGAATGGACTAGGGAATCTAATGATGATGAACTAATGGAATGCAAATGGATAAGGGAATAAAATGAACTTAGTAACTAATGCAAATGGGCCACTAATGATAATGTAATGCAAGTGGACTAAGGATGATGATAATGAAAGGGATGTATGATTTAATGGGCACACTAATGTCATCCAATGCAAATGGAAAATGAATATATGTTTATATGAATAAACATATATCATGGATGGCAATGCAAAATGATAATGGAATGTAGAATGGCTAATGAACATAATATGGATGAATGCAAAATGGAATGTAAATGGATAATGAACATATGTTTAGATTAATAAACATATATTATGGATAAATGCACAATGAACATATGTTTAGATAAATAAACATATATTATGGATGACATTGATATATGAATGGATAAATGCAAAATGAACATATGTTTAGATTAATAAACATATATTATGGATGACAATGATATATGAATGGAATGCAAAATGGGATGGATAATGAGAGGAAAGAGAAATGGCATGGATGAATTGGTAAATGGATAAATGGTGGGATTTATTGATCATGATACCTAGGTCTTGAAAATGGTCACGAGGAGTGGTCAAGAAGTGAATAGGTAGTAGAAGAAAATAGGTGGGGGAGAGACGAAGATCATTTTGATGAAACTTGGAGGAGCATAGGAGGCGGGAAATGATAACAGGAGTGCATATGTAGGATGTATGGATAAAGGGGATTTTTGAATGCACTAGAAATTTTGCTAACAATTATGAGCACTGATGTTGATATAGCATGAGATGTTGTGCACCAGGGTACGAGGAACCAAGATGACGATGTATCCCAACGTTCACAAGATATGAATATGAAATCAGAGTAATGAGAACATCCCACAAGCACGACATACAAAAGCAATGACCATGCCCCGTTCTAGATTTTTTGCCACACACCATGATATAGTAAGATCAAGGTAGTTTTGAAACAATCCGAGAATATAACAAAAGATAAAATTAGTAACCAAAAGACCAACTGATCAAATAGACAACCATTATATCTCTTGCCAAGATGTGTGTAGATTGAATCTTATGCCTATTGTAGGAAAGATGCATCCGTAAGGCAAGGATCAATGGATGATTGGGATAAATTGAAGGATGAACAGAGATATATATAGGCCATAAGTTGCAATTAAAGCTGATTTGGTAGTCCATGATTTGGGTGAAAGTTTGATGCTTTGATAGTATGCATAGCGAGCGTGTTGCGATGATGTCAAGTGTGATCAACAAGCTTAGGTAATAGGGACCATACAAGTGGGGGTTGGATGGGGTCATCTTGTGTACTTGCATACTAAATACTTCCTTTGTATTCTAGACTACCTACATACCATATATCCATGGGATCAAGGCACACTAAGATGTGAGTGGTGATGATATGTAGTTCTAGTAACTTGGAATGAGGGATGGTATGATGTAGATGGACAGAGGCCAGGTAGAGGATGGGATTGTCTGTTTTCATATTGTACCATGGTATTAAAATCATGGTTGGGAAGAGTAGGATGAGGATGTGATGCGAAGGGGATTGATGGTAACTAGGGGGTTATTTGTTGGAGGTGCAAAGACGTGATGTGATAAAATCACGAAGATGGACTCAGGGATGAGTGACCAGGGAGGGTTAGGATGATGAGGGGGACTAGGTGGATGAAGGGGGAGATAATTATCGTGGGTGTGATTTCTGCTTTTATGTTACTCACTCTGTTTAGAAAATGATGGAGACAAGGGGGATGGAAGCTCAGATAGCGGGGATAGCCAATGGGGGGAATAAAGGTATGCAGATCGATTGTGGGGCTGAGTTCTACTTTTTTGTTACTCAGTCTCTTGTGGGACACATACATGATGGTGATGGAAGGATTTATATATTTTGGGAATGATGGATGCTCAAATTTATGTAATGGTGAAAGCTCAGATAGCGGGAATGGTAGGTAAAGTGGATGGGATGATGGGTGTAATGATAGTGGATGAATAACGGATCTGATTTGAGACTACACATGATGCCTATAAACGGGTTTTCATCATGGTACTTGCCCAAGGCACCATGAAAAGTGGTTTTCACCATAGGACGAATTATTTTTCTTTACTTTTTGCTTTTTGGATTTTTTGACATTTTTTGTATTTTTTATTTGGGGTATTGAACAGCCTAGCTATGGAACCATTTAGATGGATGATGTTCATAGGTTCTTCAAGCTCTTCTCCCTCAAGAGTAGAAAGGTGATATGCTCCTGAACCATATTTAGTTATGACCACATAGGGACCCAACCAATTAGGCGCAAATTTCCCCTTCTTGCCTCATTTTGAGAGATTCCTTTGATTTTCTTTTAAGACAAGGTCACCTACTGTAAATTCTCAGGCATGGATCTTCTTGTTGTAGGATATGAAAATGTGATTTTGGTATGCCTGGAGATGATTCAAGGCATTGAGGCACTGTTCATCCAACAACTCTAACTCTTCGAGGCGTGCAACACAGTAATTGTCTTTAGTGATGACATTACGCAAAGAGATGCACAAGGAGGGCAATTGAATCTTGATTGACAAGATAGATTTAGCTCCAAAGACAAGTGAGTATGGAATGGCTCCATTAAGAGTACGAATGCTAGTGCAATAGGCTGAAAGGGTGGGGTGGATATGAAGGTGACAGTCACGACCAGTTTCATTGACAACTTTCTTAAGGATTTTGAGTAAGGTTTTATTAGTTTCCTCAACTTGGTCGTTGCCTTGGGGATAATATGGAGTGGACCATTGATGTTGGATATGGAATTGTTCACAAAGGGCACAAACATCATTATTTTTGAATGGTTTATCATTATCCGTGACAAGGGTAGATGGGATGCCATCATGACAAATGATGAGATAGAGGATGAATTTAGCGATTTGGGTACTAGTGGTAAAGATGAGAGGAATGGCTTCGACCCACTTGGTAAAGTACTCAGTGTTGGTGATGATGAATTTGTGTCCATCAGAAGAGGGCGGGTGAATCTTGCCAACGCGATCTAGGCCCCATTGAGAAAAGGGCCATGGTGTGGTGAGTGGTTGCAATGCCTAAGAGGGAGCATGTATGAGATCTTCGTGTTGCTTACAAGGCTTACATTTCTTCACATATTTCTCATGCATCATGCTCCATTGTTGGCTAGGAATATCTTGTACCTAAGAGTTTTTGGCTAGGACAATACCACTTGTGTGGGCACTGCAGACACTTGCGTGGACTTTGTGTAGTGCGAGGGAAACTTCTTTTGTGTTTAAACATCATAGGAGAGTGCCATCATAGCTTTGGCAATAAAGGGTATAGGCAAGAATGGTGTAGTGAGAAGCTTGGCATATGAGAGATCTCAGTTGTTTGCAAGAGGAATCAGGTGGGAAGGTGTGATGTTGGAGATAGACATAAATCTCATGGTACTGAGAATTTTTAGGATCAACAATATCACATACAAAATCTGACTCGATGACTCGATATGCTTGTATGAGGAGTTATTCCACAAGGAACTCAAACTGATGACTATCATGAGGCATATCCAAGAGGGACCCAATGGTGGCCATGCCATTAGCTGCTTTGTTGTGTATTCGGGGTAGCTGCTCAAACTGAATGTAGGTGAAGAACAACTTGTACTCATCAACCATTTGTTTATAGAGGACTAGTTTGTCGTCCTTAGTGAGGTATTTACCATTGACCTATTTGATAACCAATTGGGAGTCTCCATAAACCTATAACAGTTGGATGTTCTATTAAGCTGTTGTTTTAAGACTAATGATCAAAGCTTCATATTCTGCCACATTGTTTCTGCAAGGGAATGCAAGCCTGTATGCTTTAGGAATGTAGTCTCCTTACGGGATTACCAAGAGTATTCTTACCCCTAATCCATGATTTGTGTAGGATCCATCAAAGTACAACTTCCAGGTTATTGATTTCGTTGTGGTCAAAATAGATTCATCTTGAAAATCAATAGAAAGCGGTTGACAATCGCTGAGAGGTGCTTCAGCTAATTGGTCTACCACTACTTGTCCCTTGATGGATTTTTGATCAACATACTTAATGTCAAACTCACTGAGTGACATCACCCAATTTTCCATTCATCCTGTGAGTGAAGTCCTGCAAAGTAGGTACTTGAGAGGGTCAACTTTTGAGATGAGCTTGCTTCAGTGACTTAACATGTAGTGTTGTAGCTTTTGGGAGCATAATACGATAGCTACACATGCTCGTTCCATAGGTGTATAATTAAGCTCATAGATGACAAGAGTCCTATTGATGTAGTATATAGCCCTTTCACGACTAGTTTCATCATGTCGTGCTAAAAGTGCCCCTAGTGCTACTGATGTTGCTGATATATACAATAATAGGGGCTTTCTAGGGGTATGTGCCATAAGGATTGGGAGTGAAGACAAGTACTCCTTGATGCAGTCTAATGCTCGCTGACAGTTTTGATCCCATTTGAAATGTACTTCCTTTTATAGTAAGTGGGAAAATGGTTGGCATTTAGCTGCAAGTTGGGCGATGAATCTTCGAATAGCCTAAAGCTTGCCTTGTAGACTATGAATTTGATTGAGAGTCTTTGGTGGTGGCATTTTTGTAATAGCAGTGAATTTTGTTGGATCTACTTCAATTCCTCTGCAGGAGACAATAAAGCCTAAAAGCTTTCTAGATATGACCCCAAAAACACATTTATTGGGATTGAGGTGTAATTTGTATTCCTTGAGGCACTCAAATATTTGTCATAAAATCTCAAGGTGTTCTTCCCTTGTTTTTGATTTCCCAAGGAGATCATCTACATAGTCTTCCATGATTTTGTGCTACATACTATGGAAAATAGTCATCATGGTGTGTTGATAAGTTGTTCCTACATTTTTAAGGCCAAAAGGCATGACTTGCTAGCAGTAAGTACCCCAAGGACATGAGAAGGTTGTTTTATGTTGATCTTCGGGAGCCATCCTGATCTGATTATACCCGAAGAATCCATCCATAAGGAGAGAATTTCATGTCCAACTACCAAATCCACAATGATGTCAATATTGAGGAGTGAGAAATCATCTTTCAGACATGCTTTATTTAGGTCTTAGAAATTTGTATACACTCAAATGCCCCCAAGATTCTTAGCAACTAGAACAATATTAAAAACCCATTCAAGGTAGTCTATGGGGTGAATGAAGTTGACTTCTAATAGTTTCTACAATTCTTCTTTGACGAGAAGGGCGACTTGAGGATGCATCTTGCAGAGTTTTTATTTGATCGTTCGTGCTTCCAGATGTACCAGAAGATAATGAACCACTAGGGAAGGATCTAACCCAAGCATATCTGCATAGAACCAAGCAAAGACATCTGGTGCCTCATGAAGTACAATTAAAAGGTTGGATTTTTCTTTGATAGCAAGACTTTCTGCAATGTGGGTGAGCTTAGGTTGTTCATGTGTGTCGAGGTTGATTTCTTGTGTGCCTTCCATCAAGATAGTGGAACGTTCCTTCCAGTAAGAGGGTATGGGAGGAAGATGGAGATCCTCATCACCTAGCACCTTGAAGAGGTATTCACTAGGAGATACATCTTTATTTTTCTCTTTTGTGTCCAAAAGTGCCTCAAAGAGGTTTTCACTAGGGGACGATTTTCTATTTTTTGATTTTTATTTGGACTAAGGATCTCCTCTTCCCCAAAGTAGGCATCAACATTCAAGCATATGTCATATTGTGAGGTGTCATGGAGTTTTAGACATGTAAATAAAGCCTCATCATTTTGGAATGTATTGAGAGGCTGTGGTCCTTGGTAATCCTAGGTGATGAGATCAGGATGGATGAGGGGAAGGTCAATGAGGAAGATGGCGTTGTTAGGGAAGATGCACGATTGATCAAGATCTTCACATGAAGCTATGATGACACTTAACGCAATGTTTTTAATAGTAGAAGAGGATTCATCCACATCTACCGATGTTTTAGCAGGTCCATGGATTATCATAATGGGTAGTGTGTATCCTAAACCAAAATATTTGACATATTGCTTGGGAGATGTAGGATCAACTAGAATACGTTTCTATTCTTGAGCTTTTTTCTGTAGGTGACGACCATGAGAGCAGGGGGACAAGGGCAATTGTCCCACATGGAAGGTGTTGTGAAGCTCATATTCATCACACTCTTTGTCTATGATCTTGACCTAGGATACTTGAGGGACCGGGGTGGGTGATGAAGTGGAGGCATGTGATGGGTTAGTTGTGGACGAAGTGGATGAGGGGTGAGATGAAGTGGACGAAGTGGATGAGGGGTCTTTGAGATGTTCCCCATAGGTACTTGGGCAATGAAATTGTCTATCATAGACAACCTCCAAAGCTGTACAATACTCAAATGGTTGTTGATCGGTGGGAATAGTGACTTCGACACCATTAAGGGAAAACTTGAGACATTGGTGATAGGTGGAGGGGACAACTTACATGGCATGCAACCATGGTCAGCCGAGGAGAGGATTGTATGGGAGGTCAAGATCAACTACGTGACATAGAGTGGGTAGCGTGAGAGGACCCACTTTGATGGAGAGGCATATAGTGCCTTCTGATTCTCGCTCTGTGTTGTCATATGTTTTGATGGAGATGACCAAATGTTCTAGGTTATCTGCTGAATACCCCAAAAGTTTTATGAATTTTAAGGTACATATATTCAAATCAGATCCATTATCCAAGAGGACTCTCTTGACTTTGTGATTGGTGATTTGGACTTCTATATGGAGTGATTTATTATGGATGGGGTCGATAGGCGGCATGTTAGATTGGCTAAAAGTGAGATGGCAGAATGAGGATAATTAGGCTACTAGATTTTGGAACTACACGGGTGGAATATCGGTGGGGACATAGGATTCTTGGAGGGCCTTGTCAAGGATTTCGTGATGGATGGCGGATGTCTTAAGGAGTTCCAAGATAGAAATTTGTGTGGGTGTCTTCCCAAGATGGTCAAGGAGCTTATATTTAAAAGTGGTAGTGATGGAGTACAGGGATGGTCCCTTGATGGTTACATGCCCTCGTCAGGTGGTAACATCACACTCGGGGGTATTTCTTTTGATTTTGATGGTGGCGATACAAGTGGAGTCAAAATCAATATGAACCACTATATTATCATAAGGAGGTGGAACATTGTTGTAGTTTATCTTGTTGGCTTGGTTATTGGGATTGCTTTTGGATGAAGACAGATTAGAAGTGAATTGGTTATTGCGATTGGGAAGGGGGTATTGGTAAACTCCTAAGCCATCATTGGGTGATGTGTTGGTTCCTTCCACTTGGATATCGCCATGATTGACAAGATCTTGGATATAGTTCTTTAATTTCATACATTTTCCAGTGGAGTGTCCTTTGATACGATGACAGCCACAATATTCATTTTCCTTGTACCATGTGGGCTTAGGTTGATTATTGTCAAAAGGTTTGGTCGTGGGAAACTGAACCATGTTGGCTTGGACAAGTTTTTAGAACACAACTTTGAGAGGTTCACCCAAAGGAGTGTACTTACGTTTTGGATTGTTGGGAGGGTTCCGTTTTGGTGGACCAGATGGCATCGAGATATTGTTCGAAACATTTTGTATAACATGTACCTCCTTAGGTTTAGGAGCGGCTATTTGAATGAACTTGGAATCGATAGCACCATCTCCTACAACATTTTTGTTTTTAGCCCAAAATTTAGGTTTGTCATGGATGGTTTTTTGTTGTCATTTCTATTCTAGATTTTGACTAAACCTTTTGCTATAATGGCCTTTTTGATGGTGACACCTTTCTCTATGATCTCATCAAAGGTGGATGCATAATGCACTTGCAGGTGGAAGACCATTTCTTGGTTCAAGTTTTGGATGAATATATGGATGATTTGTTTTTTGGGTGTTGTCCAAGGTAACCTACTAGCAAGGGCTCTCCATCTTTGTAAGTATGTGGAAAAACTCTCACCATTTCATTGTTTGGAATTACAAATATCAAGCATGGTGATCTCATGTTCTACATTATATGAGAAATGGGCGACAAATTTTTCTAATAGGTCAGCGAAGGTGGAGATGGAGCCATAAGGCAAGTGCATAAACCATTCCAAGGCTTGACCTCCCAAGCTTTGTGGGAAAAGACAGAGTAGGAATTGATCATCATAGGACACTTCCTAGCATGCCATGAAGAATCCCTTGATGTGGTCATGGGGATCTCCTTTTACTTTGTATTTATCAAATTTGGTACTTCAAAATGTTGAGAAAAAGGTATGGTCGTCATGTTTCGATCGAACGGATAGGGACATAAGTCTTCAAACTTATAATGTTTCTTTTGGGTCCCTAGTTGGAGGTTCTTGAGAGCATTTTTTATTTCTTGCCATTCTTGATCGAAAGTATTGACAAGGGTAAATTGTGGTGTAGATTGAAGTGGTGGTTGTTGCGTTTGTGGATGGAATGACGATTGTTATTGTGGCATGGTGTATTGTTGGGGGTTATATGGTGGTAGACCCATAGCTTGTGAGTAGATATGGGGTCTATATGTTTGATGTGCTAGTTGGGTGTGGGTAGATGAGTGATATGTATGATGTGATTAGAAAGGTGGTTGTTGGTGTTGGGCGATTTGTTGATGTTGCATAGAAGCAACGTGGGGAGGTTGTTGATGAGTGGTTGAGTGGTATGTTTGCGTGGGATGTGTATAACTTGTTAAGGCATTTTGAGGTTGATGGTGTTGTTGAGATGTGAATGGATGTTGTGATTGGGGAGGTGTTTGTGAAGGTATTGTAGGGGGTAATGTTGTTTGGGTGATAGTCATCCTTTGCGGGATGACCAAGGGGGGAAGTGTTTGTGGAATGGTGTTGGTGTTGGAAGTGTTTTGAGGAATGTTTGACAGGGGTACGGTAAGTGTACTTGTGTTAGTAGGCATGGCGGAAGTTGAAAAGTTGGATGGCAACATATGGCATGATAGACCATAAGGAGGGTCTGACACTTATGGTTGTGAAATGGTATTACCCCCTATGTTTTGATCAATGGTATGGACGATGTTGGTAGTTGTAGCAAAATTGGTCCATGGATTATCATAGACGAGATTGTTGGGATTAGGGATACGTCCCAAGGTTGATCATGAATGGGTGATGGTGGCTTATCATGCATGATTGTTTTGAGTTTGTCTTGAGAAAATGAGTGGGGGAGGTGGGCTCCATGTTTGATGAGGCGTTCGAGGAATTCATCCTTGTGATTGTCAAGGAATTGGTCAAATTTGTGATGCAATCTTCTTTCATCAAGGAAATTGACAAATGTGGGGAAATATATGTGTTGTGGTATGGATTTTTCACCCATTTCAGGTTGGTTGATGTATCCCTCCATGTTGCTTGTAGTGGAGCCATGTGGTGATAGGGGTTGATAGCAAAAAATATTTTTTTCTCTTAGCTTGTGATCATGTGATGGGAGGCATAAAAAGATGAATATGATTGAAGTTGGATGATGTGGACAAATGTTTGGGGATGATGATATTCTTTAAAAGCTCAAATCTAGATCACTTATACATGTAGATAAAATGATATCCTTACGAACTTAGGGTGGACAAAGAGCCTAAGCAAGGGGATAACAGGATTGTCTTACTTGGGTTAGATAAGACACACCAAACAAGATATGACTCTTGAAGTCCACCAAATTAGGAAGAGTCTAAGCTCCTAAGCTGGTTTATTCAAGTGGGATGATTTTGAGTTTTATACTAAACTTAAGATAGACAAGTTCTTAAGCCTAATATAAACAAGAGGATGAAATGATCTTGATTCTAACCTTGGAAAGTGATGGATTGGAGAAGTTAGATAATTGGATTTTGATTGAGATTGATTGGATTTGGATGATTGATGTTGATTTTGGGATAAGGATCAAGATAGTGGATCACAAGATAGGGTTTAAATGGATAGGGTGACTGAAATGATGGAAATGCAAGTAACTTTGGATGTGGAAGGATGTTGGGTGAAGTGAGAGGACCAAATTAATGACCAAAATGAAAAATTCCTTTGGATTGGTGTGGGTTCTGGACTGAGCACTAAGACAGAGAGTCTAGGTGCTGACAAAGGCCTAATGGGCGCTAAAAGGTGCCAGATGGGTGCTAATCTAATTGATTGGGCTAATAGAGGCCAAATGGGCACTGATAGAGACCGAATGGGTGGTATTTGAAAGGATTAGGATCTAACAAAGGGCTAATAGGTGCTAATTGATGGAAATTAGGTGTTGATTAGGGTTGTCTAGATTTCAAATTGTTTATCGTTTTGATTTGGCAAGAGATTCCAAAAAACCAAACACAATGGTTGCTTGACAATTTTTAGAGATGGGTGCGCAAGGCTATGAACCTCCACAGATAACAAATGACTTTTATGGGTATATCACAAGAAGACACGCCAAACACTCTTGCACAAGACTAGTATTTAATCAATCAAGGAGTGTCATATCCCACAGACTCACTCAAGTGTGAATTCAACCCCCACTATTAGATAATGGCAATTTCCATCCCCTTGATACCATTTATCATTACTTGGATAGGTAGGGAATGCAAGGTCATGTACCACCTTACACCTCTTACTTTGGAGACAAAAGTCTTGCCTAAAGTGTATTCTATCTCAACCAATGAAAGTACTAGCATGAGTTCTTCTCCTCCATGCAGTTGCGATGCACTGAAGGATATGATGGCTGAAGGCCTTAACTAGGATGAACGAGCTTCTAGGGTGTGTCCCAATATACGCAAGGTATGGGGGACGAATCCGTGAACGGGGGTGTCCCAATCCAACCAAGTGCCAACCAACACGAGTCTTGGCGGATCGAGGGTCTTAAGGTTTTTACAAGGGGAGAGAGGGTCCTTCCTTTGAAGTGAGTCTTTTGATTCTCACCACGCTTATATACTACACTAGAACACACAATTGAGGTTGTTCCCTTAGGGATGAATTCTAAGGCAGGCCTCTTAAAGGGAAGAATCCAAGGTGTTTTTGGTCACCCAAGATCGCATGAAGCACAAGGGGAGAGCATACACACTAAGGACCCTAGGATTAACAATAAATAGAGTGAGAAGTTTTTGATCCCCAAGATGACCAAATGGTGCGAGGGGAGAGCATACACCTTCTAACACCCTAAAACAAAGCAACCAAATTCATTTACCCCTACATTAATTTAATGCCTAAATTACTGAAAAAAAGGCAATCCTTTGATTTGAGGGGCTATAAACAAATGTTAGTAGTTGGATATTGTTTTGGACAAATGAAAAATGTTGCAAAAACAATGATTAGTCTAAGAATTTTGCAAAAAGGCCAACCAACTTGTGAAAACAGGGATCAACGCTGAATAGGCCTATTTCAACGTTGTTTGACTCTGACATTGAAATAGAGGGTTTAGGCGCTAATCCAGATGTTATAGGTGTTGAAGAAGAGATAGTATACCTGACTTGGTGGGCACTGATGCACGTTGTTTGGGAATTGAACCGATTTATGCAGAGTAAGGGCTTGTAAAATGGATTAATGCTGCAAAATAGAGAGATATAAACTTGCAAAATGTGTTTTTAGATAGGTTAGGCTAGCATAAAACCAACTAACTTGACAATTAGACACTAAAATGACAAAAACCCAAAGTTTAAATATGCCAAAGATTGGGTGCTGATCTGAAGGGTCTGGGTGCTACTGTGTGCAGGATAGGCGCTAAACTGATTTGGGCAGAGTGAGGGCTTGTAAAATGGATTAATCCTGCAAAACATAGAGTGATGTTCTTGCAAATTTGTTGTGAGAAGCTATATTAAACCACCAAAAAGATCATTAAATCCAAATGAATAAGAGAAATGTATAAAGAAAGCAAATTAAATTCCTCTACGCTCGGGCGCTAAAGCAAACAAAATGGGCGATGAAATGCAGAAATCAGGCATTGAAAGGTTGTTAGAGGAGTAGCAAAGTTGGGCACTAAAATAGACCGCCTGGGCGCTGAAATATGTTGTCTGGGTGCTAAAAAACCAAAATTTAGTGTTGTTCCGACTTGCACAAGCAAAAATCAACTATAAATGGTGTGTTAGGGTGGTGGGGGTCCCACTGGGCATACCAAAAATGTATACAAAAGAAAGTGAACTTTCCTAAACAAGCTAGAGTGGCTCTAACATATTCAATTCACAACCATTGCAACCTCATGATAAGACTAAAGAACTATGCAAATAACTATCCTAATTGCACCCTAATTGACTATGCCTAGTTCTTGATATGTCCTAATTGTATACACCTAAAAATGGCTCATATCGAATTAAGTAAATATTTTAATATTTATCTTAATTCTTATTCTTCTATCAATTAAATAAATATTCTAATTTATTTGACTGGTTCATTATCCCATAATTAAATAAAAATCAATTTATTTAATTAAATACCCTAATTCTTTTAATGTCTCATATAATTAAATAATTCCACATTATTTAATTAATCCTAAATTCCTCTATTCCAAAGTCCTAATTTCATAAATCCACCTCACCTTTCCACCTCACCATGTTGCACACATAATTAAATATTTTAATATTTAATTAGCTAATTATTCCCTCACCCACATGTCCTATTTATCCTCCAATCAAATTAGTTAACTCATCAATCAAATCTATTAACTAATTAGTCATTTAAGTTCACTAATCAATCATTTTAATCAACTCTCCAATCAATTCACTTAACTAATTAGTCCATTTAGTTAACTCCCCAATCAATTCACTTAACTAATTAGTCCATTCAGTTAACTCCCCAATCTATTATGTTAACTCCCCTGATGCATGAAGGAGCTTGGACACTTGTCTTCTTCTGATTCGCGCATATTCCCTCAAACTTTCTCAACCATACACATCTCTCAGGAAATTCCTCCAATCATGGATCTATTGACACTTGGATTTGGTCTTCCCTCAACCTATATAAACAAGGTCCTCATACCCATTTCATAACAAATCTAAGCTTTAGCAATCTTACTCTGCATGAATCATACCAGCGTGCCTTTGGCAAAGTCATCTCCATTTGCATTTACACATCTATAGCCATTCTACTCTTGTCATCTTCGAACAATAAGGAAGTGCACACTTCTGAGAGTTTCATTATCATCAAGATCGAGAGGAGATAGGTGAACAATGGAAGCATAGAGGTAAAATCAGTCTACGAAGGTATCTCTTTGTTTATTTGATTTGCATCGTATTTCATTGGGTTATTGGATAATTAGTTTGTTTATGCTATTGTTCACATTTTCCTCTAACACTAATTGTTATAGATTTAAACTAAATTGCTAGTATATAAGTGCTCAAATTAACATAATTTCATTACATTCAAAGTGCTCGTTGAAAATGGATGGAGAAGGCTCAATTTATAGATTTTTGGAGGTGAGGATGGAGGGCTAAGACTAAATTGGAGGATCAAGGGTTCACATTGCTTGAGGATCCTCAAGCAAGGAGATTTGGACAAGTGTCATAAGGAGGTTGGATGAGAAGGATGTTGCAAGATTCAAGAGAAGATCAATGGATGAAATTGAATGGTTGAATGGATGGATGGCTAGGATGAGGTAGATGTATGACATGTAAGGACTCATTTATGAAAAGATATGGTTTGGATTTTGTGAGAATTTTAAATTTGGCATGAGAGGACACATGGAATTTAAAATTGGAGGAATAGTGCCACATGGAATTTAAAATTTTATGAATAGTGACACTTGGAGTGGATGAGAGGAAAATAGGACAAATAGACTTCTTTGGAAGATTTGCCCATGCTTCCATAGTACCACTTGTCATGTACATGCATGTGCATTGAATGACAAGTGGACTTCTAGAAACATGGGGAGATGTAATTGTTGGTTAATTTTAATTAACCCATGTGCACATGATTAAGAGGAAAATAATGATGATTACTAGAAGTAATCAAAACTGCACAAAATGGGGAATTAAATAAATAGACATATTTATTTAATTTTTTGGGAGTGCATATGAACTATAGTCTTTCAAAATATTTAATTTTTTGGATTATAGTAGAAGAAATTGTTTTTTAGAAATGGGGAAAGGCGAGGAAATATTAATTAAATAATTGTAAATTATTTAATTAACATGTGTGTTGGGTAGAATAATGGGAATTATCAGGTTTAGAATGTGAATAATGGACGAAGATGCTTGTGACCATTTTTAGGTGTCTACAATTAGCACGAGAGTTTTCATGACATGATATGCCCCTATAGTTGGTTGTATCCACATGATACAAGGAATTGTAGGAGAGGGCAAAATGGAACATGAAATCTAAATGTGAGCTAGGCATGCAAATCATGCAAAGTAATAACTATGAATGAATACATGGGCTATCAAGCAGATAAAGTATACTGAATGCTAATCATGGTAAGCACATGGGTTGAAGATGATGTTAAGGAATGAATTTAACCCCAATGTAGGCAATGAGGAATGGTGATGTGGCATTCAGTGGCCATAAACATATGTCTAAGAACATAAAACGTTGGAAAAGGCATATGCCCCCATCAGTGTAGCATGCACATGAAATGGTATAAGTAATTTGATAGGTCATGTTACCTCCTGAATCAGCAGAGGGTTTGCCAGTTCCAATGCACGAGCAGATTCGGTCAATAGATACAGGAGGTTGTGTGAGCGGTCTCCCCTTCACTTTTAGTTTTGCCGCACCAAGGGGGGTGTCCCTATAACTAAAGATGTAACATTGACTAGCTCAATGACTTGAAGATTTAGCTTGATAGTAATAGGCAAATACTCTCATGTGTGGACCAAGATTTGTGTGATAAATCACAAGGTTGGCAACATTATTGGACATATATGTCTGGTTAAGGATAAGAGTATGCAGGGGTTCCTAACCCTACTCCTACAACTAACAGGTTGAAATTGTGGAAGGGTTTGAAATTATGGTTTGGATGCAAGACAGGGGTTTTGGATCATAACTACTTCACAAGATCAGACCAGTGCCTATCTCAGGGCAAGGAGTCAAATAGACATATACATAAGAATGGCTTGCAACTAGCATTCGAGTTTCAAGGGGTTAGGACTGATGCTTGCCTTACAAACATCACCCAAGGATAAGTATTTGACTGTCCATACTTACAGATATCCCAACTGACATACACTCTTCTCCATACCTTAACCTAAAACAGTTTAATCCACTCCTTGAATGGAAGTTAGAGATCAAGTATGCAATACATAAATCTGTATTCTAGAATTTGAGAAACCCTTAGCAACTAAATTCAGAAGAAGAGATGCATACAACAAGTGGAGACAGATAGCAAAACACATGCAAGAAGCATTTTTCATATAAAATTGACACTGAAACTAAACATATGTGCAAGATACATCATAGATGCAATACATAAACTCCAAAATGAGATAGAATAGCAAGGAAATGCTCTATATTTCGTTATCTTTTCCCCAAAATTGCCCAAGTCTCCAACCACCACAATGAGTAACACAGTTTGGCCTTTATACCAAGACTGTGTACTCATCAAATTAATTACATGGCAAGTCAAAATTTTGCCAGATACAATGCATGAGAAATGGCACTCAAAAATTGAATGCAACAGATGGGAAACAAAGGACAAAGAAGGTGAGATCGGGATCTGCACCGCCGCCCAGGGATTTTCTCTTCAATCGGGTGGTTAACCCATCAACTCCATCGATCATCCCTCTAAATTTTGCCATCAATGCTTCATCTACCCGTGGAATGCAACAACAGATGCATATGGGGATTTTTCCACTCAAAAATGGCCGCACTCGCCCATAAAGAACCATCACTCCAGCAAAATTAAAACACAGCCGTCGATCACCTCCCCATCGCTAAGATCTGCAGCTCCAAAATACCTTGAAAAGTTGCCAACCAGTGAAAACATGCCACGTAGGCACTTCATGCTACTATCGCTGGCTTTTCCCTTCTTCAATTTTGCCTTTTTCACCCTTTTATATATGCAAACCCAAATGCATATACAAAATACAAGGTGGACGTCAAATGCTATAGAACAAACTGGAATTCAGTTCGGGTCCGGCTGGTATCTCCATCCTGTATCCATCGCCTTGTATATTACACACATATAAGTGCAACATACATACAAGGCGGACCCCAAAATATTATGAAGCAGATTGGGAACTTATTAGGGTCCGGCTTGCATCTCTTTCCTTTGCACTATTCACTTTGCATGTCGTGAGCCCTTTGTATAATTTTCAATGTACATTCCCTTGCACATACAAACAAGGAATCTTCTCCAGAATATTCCTGCAATGTATCTAACCATTGTATGTGTGCCCAAATGTATATTGCATATACATTCGACCTTGTATATCCACGGGCCCCACCACATGCATCTCTGCCTCGCCACTATAGCAAATGTATATTTGCACCTCCTTGTATATTTTACTTTGTATATAACCCGATATACAAAGCGGGAATATTCCCCAGAATCTGCGAAAGATTCCCAATTTGTATATGCACCTTTTAGAGCCCGATATACAACCAGAAATGCACCTAACTCAATTTTTCAAAGGGCGATAGAGATTTTTGACCCGCCAATGCACACTCGACCTGCATGTATATACAAACACCCTTGTATATACAAAGACACATGCATATAACTAATTTTTTGCATTTTTTAGCACTACAGAGGCTGAAAGTGTTAGAACTTTGGATTTTTGGGAAGGTGCCTGCATATTTAAATGCTTGAAACCAGATTGCTCATGCAGGCGGTAACATAGGCTTTGATTGGGGATGCATGCCTCTTGCAGGCATGGCGAGAACCTTAGATCTCTGGGATGCAGACCGGTCCCTATCCATTGGGCAACAGAGTCAAAACTACACCAACCTGCATCACAAAACACATTTATTTAAAATTTACTTGGCGGCCCAGGGCCACCAAAAAGGAAAAACCAGAGTTTTCCTTTGTCAAACACTTGATTCTGTTTTGATTTCTTCAAATGAAGCCTGAAAGCATTTAACCACTTGCAGCACTCAGCATTGCAATTGTTTGTGCTACTGCTCCTTTCTTTTTCATTGACAAATCTACAACGAGCCTCATCAGCGTACATTATCATGAGTTGTAGAATGTCATCATCATATGAGTCATTAATGTTGCTTGGGAAAATGACAGAATCACATGAAACAAATGAATCCACCTCAGAATTTTGCCCTTCTTCAAAAAAAAGAGCTCCTCTGTATCAAACCTGCAATATTCAGGCACAAGCAACATCTCATAATCAAATTTATCTTTATAAGTATATAGATATTCATCATTACTGTGCTCAGCAATCATATCATTTATGTCCACCTGGAATGTCTCAAAAAAAGGCATAAATAGCTCAGAATGCAACCCTACATTAAAAACTTCATAGTTACCCCTATAACCAGCACTATCCCCAACTGTATGAGCACACACATCTGCAATCTGTCCATTCACCTCTGAATAGTGATCCTATTTTTTTCTCTTCACCAATGCCTTGATAATCAAAATTGAATTTTTCAACCTCTGCACTATGAAGGTGGTCAGAATCTTCAAGGAAAAACTCATATTCAGCATCCATATATATTTCATCATCTGAAAGGCTCACATATGCATCTAAATGCTGACAATCATTATCATATTCACTGTCATTCCTTGAAGCAACACCTTTTACATTCAGAGTAAAGCTTTGCATATCCACTTCACATAAATAATCAGGAATAACTGGGATATGCATACTGCTGCAGGACACAACCTCATGTATGTATTTCATTTGATCAATTGGAGGGCATCTTGTGTCTGTAGGCTTGTCTTCTAGAGGCTGATAACAATGTTTGTTTTCATTATTACAAGATGTGCCTACATTTTCTACAACATTTTCTTCATGCATCACTGTTGGATCTAGGGCATACAACTGAGAGGGGGGGGTGAATCAGTTGTATAAAACTTCTTCTTTTTTCAAACACTTAATTCTCTGTTGTTAGTTAGCAGCATATCAAATAATCATCCATGGAAGCATAATACATAAACACAAGAGCAGATAAGCATCAACACATTGAACACCAAGATTTTGACGTGGAAAACCCGGTTAAGGGAAAAACCACGGGGTGATTAACCCAAGAATTATTCTCTGTTAGAAGAATAAAGAAAAATGAATGGCACATGCCAATAAGGGCTCACTGCCCGAGCACACTGCTCACAAAGAGGCCCACTGCCTACAAGGAGACACACTGTCTACAAAGTGATAAAAATCACAGTCTTGAACTGGAGAATGACATCTCTACCATGTCCGGATCAGTTCCAATTAAGCCCAAAATCTCTGCTCTGCCTTTCGCACGTTTCTTCGCTATGCCACACTCATCCACACACCACACTTTGAAATGAACTCACAAACCATTATTTATACAAGACATCGACTTAGGAACAAACATCTAAGTCAGCAAACAACCATAGGAGTATCCGCAAGATGAATAACACATCCGGTCGGCCATCACAAGAACATTTGCAGGATGAACAACTCATCCGGTCAGCTAAACAGAGCAAGAACTTCATCCGGAAGAATAACTTCAATTCCGGGCTCTACCATCAATGCGGACCAACAACACAACCTAGACATGATCCAAGAACCTTCACAAGCCTGTCTGAATGTCCGGATACATCCGCACTTCCTCTACTTACTGGGATCTCTTGTCTTCCTCATCCGGAACTTCAAGAACACAGTCTGTCGCCACTGTCATAATGCAAGAGGTACTTCCGGACCTCCAAATCATACACAAATCAGGATGACACATCACAAGGACATCCCAAACACTCCGTCCAATCCGCAGATTAGGATAATACAATTCCAGACCTCACCGGACCTTTTTGTGATCCTCTGTCACCTCTGGATACTTGCCGGAACGGGTTCTATACCGATAGCCACAACTCCTTCAGATCTTCATGCGGACCTCTGAAATCTTAACTGAAGCATCTCAAGACTCATATCTACTAACCCTTTAATCCGCATCCTCCGGTTCTCATCCTATACAGTACATTTGCCTTCTTCTCATCACTGTTCTTCACTGTTCCTGACTGAGGCTAATTTTCTCAATATCCTCAGCACACAGCTCATCAAATCCTTCTTGTCAATGCAATATGAGTATGTTGACATCAATGACAACAATGGCTCACCTCATACTTGCAACAATCTCCCCCTTTGTCATTGATGGCAACATATGATGTGAAAAACCATTAAGACAAGAACTTCAACTTTTCATATGTCTTCTCTTCCTTTACTGCTCCCCCTTTGATCATCAACCACTTGTTTTTCACATGTCTTCTCTCCCCCTTTGACATCAATGGCAAAGGGCTCATACTTGCAATTCTCATATATCAGAATCATACCAGTTGCTCCCCCTTAGTTGCAGCTCCCCATTAGTCCGGATCACAAGATATGACTGTGATAGCCACCGGACTGATGCACATCAGTGCATCTTAGTTCATCACCGGAGGGGCCATGACCCCTAACTTCTCCCGGAGATATTCAAAAGAGTCCTTGGGAAGAGGTTTTGTAAAGATATCTGCAATCTGATCCTTGGAGGGAACATACTCCAATCTGACTTCTTCCTTGTTTACTTGTTCTCTCAAAAAGTGAAATTTGATAGATATGTGCTTAGTCTTAGAATGCAATACCGGATTCTTGGAAATATTAATTGCACTTGAATTATCACAGAAAATTGTGATAGGCTCCTCATATTCAACTTTGATGTCTCTTAGCATCTGCTTCATCCATAAGATTTGAGTGCAACTACCTGCTGCTGCAATGTATTCTGCTTCAGTTGTAGACAGAGATATTGCATCTTGTTTCTTGCTTAGCCAGGAAACCAATCTCTTCCCCAAAAAGAATGCTCCACCACTAGTGCTTTTCCGGTCATCCACATCTCCTGCCCAATCTGCATCTGTGTAAGCATGAAGAGAGAAATCCGGATCTCTAGGGTACCATAGACCATACTCAGCTGTTCCTTTCAAGTACCTAAAAATTCTTTTGATTGCCATAACATGAGATTCTCTAGGATCAACCTGGAATCTTGCCACAAGACCAACAGCCTGCATTATATCTGGTCTAGTTTGAGTGAGATACAACAATCCACCAATCATTGATCTATACTTTGTCTGATCTGCTTTTGGAGAATCATCATCTTTGCTTAGCTTACATCCGGTTGCCATAGGAGTGTTCATTGGCTTTGAGTCTTCCATACCAAATTTCCTTAACAATTCTTTCACATATTTGGTCTGAGAAATGAAGATCCCTTCTTTTGTTTGAGTAATTTGCAGACCCAAGAAGAAATTCATTTCACCAAGCATAGACATTTCAAACTCACTTTTCATCTGATTAGCAAAAGTTTTGCACATACTATCTCTTCCTCCAAAAATGATATCATCCACAAACACTTCAACAATCAGAATGTTTTCATGATCAATTTTGAAATATAAGTTACTGTCAGCAGTACCTTTGTTGAATCCAATCTGCACAAGATGCTTATCCAACCTTTCATACCATGCTCTTGGGGCTTGCTTCAATCCATACAAAGCTTTCTTCAACTTGCAGACCATATCATTATTATCAGACAATTGAAATCCATCCGGTTGTTCAATGTAGACTTCTTCTTCCAGATCACCATTTAGGAAGGCAGACTTGACATCCATCTGATATACCTTGAAGTCTTTGAAGGCAGCAAATGCAAGAAGTAATCTGACTGCTTCAATTCTTGCCACCGGAGCAAAAGTCTCTTCAAAGTCAATTCCTTCTATTTGAGAGTAGCCTTTGCAGACCAATCTAGCTTTGTTTCTGATTACTTCACCAGCTTCATTTAGTTTGTTCCGGAAGACCCACTTGGTTCCAATTACATTCCTGTCTCTAGGTCTGGGAACAAGATCCCAAGTATGATTTTTCTCAATTTGCATCAATTCATCTTCCATTGCTTTGGTCCAGTTTTCATCATTGCAGGCTTCATTTATTGTTTTAGGTTCAATCTTTGAAATCAGACAACATTCATTCTGATTTTGAGCAATATTCCTTCTAGTTTGTACACCTTTGCTTCTGTCACCTATGATCTGATCTTCAGAGTGGTTCAGTCTTACATACCTTGGAATTTTGGGAGTATCCAGCACTGCTGTTTCTTGATCAGGCTCATTCAAACCTATCTCTTCTTCCTGATTTACCGGATCAGGCTGACTCTGTCTCACCGGAGAGGATTGAGTTCCTTGAACACTGTCTTGGTCATCTTCATCAAGCTCATAAAATCTTGAAGGTTTCTCAATTCCTTCATCAACTTTCACATTGGTGCTTTCTATCATCTTCCTCAATCTCTTATTATAGCACCGGTATGCTTTGCTTTGAGTGGAGTAGCCCAAGAAAATTCCCTCATCACTTCTAGCATCAAACTTTCCTAGATCTTCATCTCTTTTAATATAACACTTGCTACCAAATACTCTGAAATATTTCACAGTAGGAGTGATGCCAAACCAAAGTTCATAGGGGGTCTTACCGATGTTGTTTCTAATTTGAACTCGATTTAGAGTGTAGACTGCGGTGCTGATAGCTTCTTTCCAAAACATTTGAGGAACATTTGCTTCCAACATCATTGTCCTAGCAGCTTCCTGGATGGTCCGGTTCTTTCTCTCAACTACTCCATTCTGCTGTGGAGTCTTAGGAGCAGACAACTGTCTCCTTATACCCTGTTTCTCACAAAAGTCAATGAATTCACCAGATGTAAATTCACCACCTCTATCAGACCTTAGACACTTTAGTTTCAATCTGGTTTGATTCTCCACCATAGCTTTGAAGATTTTGAACTTCTCAAAAGCTTCTGATTTTTCTTTTAGAAAGGTAACCCACATCATCCGGGAATGATCATCAATTAACAACATGAAATATCTATCACCTTGCAGACTCTTGATTCTTGTCGGACCACATAGATCAGTATGTACTAATTCCAACAATCCGGTAGAAGACTGATCTTTGCTTTTGAAGGAGACTCTGCTTTGTTTACCTAACTGACATTCTTTACACACACTATTTGTAGGTTTCATCAATTTTGGAAGATCTCTCACAGCCTGAGTATTGCTTATCTTGATGATGTTATCAAAATTTACATGACACATTCTTCTATGCCATAACCAACTCTGATCAATTTGGACAAATAAACAACTTTTATTTGAACCAACCAGATGAAAGATATTACCTTTTGTCTGAGTACCAGATGCAATTTCAGTTCCGGAGCTTGTAAAGATTCTGCATTTTCCATTCTTGAACCAGAGATCATAGCCTTTGTCCACTAACTGACCAACACTGAGAAGATTGTGCTTCAATCCTTCAACATACAGTACATTTCCTGTTTTGCTCTTACCATCAAAGGAAATAGTTCCCCTACCTCTGATTCTGCCAGCAGAATTGTCACCAAACTTTACCATTCCTCCTTCATATCTTTCCAAATCTAAGAACTTATTCTTGTCACCAGTCATATGGTGAGAACATCCACTGTCAATAACCCAATCATCCTTTTCTTCCACTTGAGCAGCCAAGGCTTTTTCAACAACTTTGTGATTGACAGATTCAGAGAGTATTGAATCTTCTTCCTTGATGGCTATAAACACCCACTCATTTCCGGATTTGTTTCCTAGTTCTGATTCATCATCTGTTACTCCTTCATTGTCATCTTCTTCATGAACATAATAGCAATTCTTTTGAAACCTTTGTCTGTGAGTATTAGATCTTGCAGATCTCTCCGGACATCTTGAGGCAAAATGACCAATCTTATTGCAGTTGAAACACTTAAAGGGTAGTTTTCCTTCATACTTACCGGATCCTCTTGGCAATCTCTTTGCAATGAGGGCTTCAAGTTGAGCTGTTTCTGCTTCTTCTTCTTCCATGTCTCTTCTTGCTTGATCATACCATGACATTTTCCTTGATGAGTTTTCACCTGGATCAAATCTCTGTTTGCCTTTCACATAGGCACTGGCTTTGAAAGCAGATTCAGTCTTGGGAGGATCATCTCCAAACTCGGTCATCTCAAATGCAGCTAGTTTGCCAGCCAGTTGTTCTCTTGTGACAGTTGTGTGGGCTCTGAATTCATCAATGGCAGCAACTTTGATTTTGTAGGCAGCAGGAAGGGATCTTAGGCTTTTGCAGACAATCTCATTTTCATCTAAAGTTCCACCAGCATTTCTGATTCCACATACCAGCTCATTTACTCTTGGCATAAAGGTAGTGATGTTTTCATCATCTCTCATTTTCAATCTTTCAAATTTCCCTTTCAGACTTTGCAACCTTGCACTTTTGACAAACTCATCTCCTTCATACAGAAGTTCCAGTTTAGTTAGGATCTCATATGCAGTTGGTAGGTCAATGACATTCGAGAGATCTGAGTCATTCAATGCGCTTAGAAGAGCTTCCTTGGTCCGCAGATTGTTTTCAGCTTCTGTGATCTCATTCAGAGTTGTCAGACCACCTTGTGGAGGTACATATGGTTTTGAAATCATAGCCAAGTATGCTTTTCCCATACATTCCAAGTGACACTTCATGCGACCTTTCCAGAGAGTGAAGTTGGTTCCATCGAACTTCGGACTATCCTTCTTGTATGACGACATCCTGGATCTCCTCAAGCGGTTAAGCTCCTATCAGAGGAACTTAGCTCTGATACCAATTGTTGGATCTAGGGCATACAACTGAGAGGGGGGGGTGAATCAGTTGTATAAAACTTCTTCTTTTTTCAAACACTTAATTCTCTGTTGTTAGTTAGCAGCATATCAAATAATCATCCATGGAAGCATAATACATAAACACAAGAGCAGATAAGCATCAACACATTGAACACCAAGATTTTGACGTGGAAAACCCGGTTAAGGGAAAAACCACGGGGTGATTAACCCAAGAATTATTCTCTGTTAGAAGAATAAAGAAAAATGAATGGCACATGCCAATAAGGGCTCACTGCCCGAGCACACTGCTCACAAAGAGGCCCACTGCCTACAAGGAGACACACTGTCTACAAAGTGATAAAAATTATAGTCTTGAACTGGAGAATGACATCTCTACCATGTCCAGATCAGTTCCAATTAAGCCCAAAATCTCTGCTCTGCCTTTCGCACGTTTCTTCGCTATGCCACACTCATCCACACACCACACTTTGAAATGAACTCACAAACCATTATTTATACAAGACATCGACTTAGGAACAAACATCTAAGTCGGCAAACAACCATAGGAGTATCCGCAAGATGAATAACACATCCGGTCGGCCATCACAAGAACATTCGCAGGATGAACAACTCATCCGGTCAGCTAAACAGAGCAAGAACTTCATCCGGAAGAATAACTTCAATTCCGGGCTCTACCATCAATGCGGACCAACAACACAACCTAGACATGATCCAAGAACCTCCACAAGCCTGTCTGAATGTCCGGATACATCCGCACTTCCTCTACTTACTGGGATCTCTTGTCTTCCTCATCCGGAACTTCAAGAACACAGTCTGTCGCCACTGTCATAATGCAAGAGGTACTTCCGGACCTCCAAATCATACACAAATCAGGATGACACATCACAAGGACATCCCAAACACTCCGTCCAATCCGCAGATTAGGATAATACAATTCCGGACCTCACCGGACCTTTTTGTGATCCTCTGTCACCTCTGGATACTTGCCGGAACGGGTTCTATACCGACAGCCACAACTCCTTCAGATCTTCATGCGGACCTCTGAAATCTTAACTGAAGCATCTCAAGACTCATATCTACTAACCCTTTAATCCGCATCCTCCGGTTCTCATCCTATACAGTACATTTGCCTTCTTCTCATCACTGTTCTTCACTGTTCCTGACTGAGGCTAATTTTCTCAATATCCTCAGCACACAGCTCATCAAATCCTTCTTGTCAATGCAATATGAGTATGTTGACATCAATGACAACAATGGCTCACCTCATACTTGCAACAATCACATCATGGCTGCACACATTATTATGAAATATATTTCCCTCTACAAAATCATCCTTTAATGAACATTGTGGAAAAGCAGAAATACATTCACTTTGATAACTGTTTTGATAACTTGTAGCCATGAAACCTACTGGCATTCCATTTCTCATTGTTTTCTATATCCATAGCAAATTGGTAAGCCTGGTGAAGTGTGGCTGGTTCCTTATCTCTTAATAGATAACTCATTTCTTCATCAAATGCAGCCAAATAAATTGCTAAGCACAAGGGATTATTGGGTCTCATATATTCAGGGATCTGCTTGAGCAACTTAATAAATCTAAGGTTAAAGGCTGGAACCAGCTCCTCATCTTCCTTTTGAATATTCATAAAATGTATGATCAATGAGGCCACATCAAATCTTTCACCAAACTGCTCTAGGAATGCAATTTTTAAATCAATCCATGAAGAAACTGAACATACAGGCAGGTCTGAGAACCAAACTCTAGAATCATCTTCTAATGACTGAACAAAGAGTCTCATTACAACATTTTCATCCTCTACCTCATAATCTTCTATTAAATTACAAAAATTTTGCAGATGTTTGTTTGCTGATTCAGAATCTAATCCATTATATTTTGTCAAACATCTTCTAATTTTATTTGGAATAGCATTTGGGTAACCACCTATTCCTGTGAAATTTAGGGCTCTATATCTCTCAATAAAAAATGGTCTTCTTTTAGGACACAACCAAGATTGTTGTTCTAAACTCATCATTTTAAAAGGATGGAATACCTGGAAATATGTTGCAGCATTGATAGGTTCAATCAATAGTGTCGCCACCTCTCACAGAGAGGAAAGAAAATCAACCAGGCACATGTATTTTTTGGATTCACCACCCTAGCAGAGTCACCAAAATCTATTACCTCCCGAATCAGTAGAGGGTTTGCCAGTTCCAATGCATGGGCAGATTCGGTCAACAGATACGGGAGGCTGCGTGAGTAGCCTCCCCTTCACTTCTGGTTTTGCTGCACCAAGGGGGGTGTCCTTATAACTAAAGATGTAACAATGACTAGCTCAATGACAAGAAGATTTAGCTTGACAGCAACAGGCAGAATACTCTCATGTCTGGACCAAGATTTGTGTGATAAATCACAAGGTTGGCAACGTTCTTGGACATATATGTTTGGTTAAGGATGAGAGTATGTAGGGGTTCCTAACCCTACTCCTACAACTAACAGGTTGAAATTGTGGAAGGGTTTGAAATTATGGTTTGGATGCAAGACAGGGGTTTTGGATCATAACTACCTCACAAGATTAGACCAGTGCCTATCTCAGGGCAAGGAGTCAAATAGACATATACATAAGAATGGCTTGCAACTAGCATTCGAGTTTCAAGGGGTTAAGACTGATGCTTGCCTTACAAACATCACCCAAGGATAAGTATTTGATTGTCCATACTTATAGATATCCCAGCTGACATACACTCTTCTCCATACCTTAACCTAAAACAGTTTAATCCACTCCTTGAATGGAAGTTAGAGATCAGGTATGCAATACATAAATCTGTATTCTAGAATTTGAGAAACCCTTAGCAACCAAATTCAGAAGAAGAGATGCATACAACAAGTGGAGACAGACAACAAAACACATGCAAGAAGCATTTTTCATATAAAATTGACACTGAAACTGAACATATGTGCAAGATACATCACAGATGCAATACATAAACTCCAAAATGAGATAGAACAGCAAGGAAATGCTCTGTATTTCGTTATCTTTTCCCCAAAATTGCCCAAGTCTCCAACCACCACAATGAGTAACACAGTTTGGCCTTTATACCAAGACTGTGTACTCATCAAATTAATTACATGGCAAGTCAAAATTTTGCCAGATACAATGCATGAGAAATGGCGCTCAAAAATTAAATGCAGCAGATGGGAAACAGAGGACAAAGAAGGTGTTAGCACTCATTTTGACCTGGAGCTGCAGCATCATATTTTCCTGAGGAGGAGGTCATCATCATCATGTTTGCTTCGATGGTGGTCAGCATCTCATGTTTTCTGTCGACTTGTTTTTCATCAGGATCATCATATTTCAATATCGGGTGATGTTTGGATATCATCCTGATCCTGCTGATGAGCTACAGTGTGCCCTGATTTGCTTGCGGGGGTGATTTTTCAAGTATCCGGTGATCTTCCAATTATCACCTTGCCCTTTTGTGATGATTATGTCACCCCGATCTTCTGAAGGGGTTATTTTCTAAGTTGTTCGACCTGACTTGTTTTTTCTTAAGGGTCGTCATCATCATCATCATATTTCCAGTTATCGCCGTGTTGCTTGCGAGGGTCATCATATTTTCTGCCTGCATGATATTTCGCCGGGGTGATATTTTTATCATCGGGTGATCTTGGTTATGATCGTCCTGATGATGTTGTTGAAGAGTTCTAAGTATGACCCGATATTCACTGGGGTCATCATATTTTGAACGTCAGGATGATCTTAGTCAATATCATCCTGATGTTGTTGTATCACTTCATGTTCGTTGTTTTATCATCCTGATGATACTGACGTCATTCTTATGTCGGGGTGATATCTATTTCTCTGCCTATCTGCATCATGATATTTCCGAAGGAGGGGGTGATATTTTCATTTTTGAATATCACTCGGATGTATGTTTGTTCCAGCGTCATGATGATGCTGATATCAAGGAGATATCCGCCTGCCGGCTTCGTGCATTATCTAGTGGGGGGTGATCTTTTCAAATATCTGGCATATTCATCTATCACCCCGATCTTATAGTGGAGCTACAGTGCAACATGATATTTGTGCATTAGGATGATATTTCCAAATATCCGGTTATCTTCCGAATATCATTCTGATGTCGATATGATGATGACGTCATCAAGGTCCGGGGGGGTCATATTTCTAACACTGATCATCTTGTGGAGATCCCCCGATATTTGCAAACATGATGATGACATCATCCGGATATGAGGAGGTGGGCAGTAAGCAGATATGCTGATGACGTCAACAGGATATGACGGTGACGTCATCAGGATGTTCATCGGCCAGACTTTTGGTATTAGCTAAGCAGGAGGATCTTCCTCCGATGGATCAGGTTGTGCGGATGAAGGCGATTATCATGCAGGTTATATTGCGATATGATGCTGACGTCAGGGTGATATTTCAAGCGACAGGATATCATGCTGTTGGAGGATGATGATGAAGTCTTATACTAGTGTCGTCAGGAGCAAAAGCACCGACATTATATATGCTCGTGGCCTAGTATATAAAGTGTTGAAAGGGTCACCGCGGGGTGCATGTGGGATAATTGTATCCTGCATATTTTCAAATATCATGACAATGAATCTTGGCAGGAAATGGTTGCGATGCACAGTTGATGTTTTTCCCTAGGCCGCGGGTTGGTGCGCCATTAATGGCGAAGGTTGCAGAGGTATGGACGGATCTGGTACCTGATTGAAGGTGTACATCAACGGACAGTGGCGCAGGGCTCGAGGTTTCTTCCTGTCTCCTCCCCTACCTGCTGCATTCATGTTTGGGTGCCAATCTGGTAATGCGTTGAGCGCCATTTTGCTGATACTATGTATCTGGCAGGATTTTTGGTCAACCATGTAATTAATTGCTGTGGTACACTACCTGGCTGTTATAAGCAGGAAGTGTTACTCATTTTTTGTTGTTGAAAGTTGAAGATTTTTGGCTCTGTAATTCAAAGCAAGCTGATCTGGTTGCTCTGTACAGCTAAACCTGTGAGTCTATGTATCTCTTGTTGTATGTTTTGGCACGAACCCACTGATTTCATGATTAATCTTATATGAGAAATGCTATCTTAGCATGTGTTTTGTTAATTCTGTCTCCAGTATTACATGTATTCTTCTTCTGAATCTGGATATTTGGGTAATGTTTAGATTCTAGAGCATAGAATTCCTATGTTGAGTGTCTGATCTTTTAACTTCTGCTCAAGGGGTAGATTAAACTGTTTTTAGGTTGAACATTGGGAAGGGTATACTGCAGTAGGGATGCCATAAGTAGAGATAACTTAACACTCTGTATTGGGAGATATCTGTAAGGCAGGTATCACATATATCCCCCTGAAATCCAGTTTTAGCTGTTCATGTTGATCATTCACAGGTGTATGTCTACTGACTCCAGGCCCTGGATAGGCACCAATCTTGCTTTGTGTTTGTGTTACAACCATGTCCAGCTTTGCATCCAAACTTAAAATCCAAATCAAAATCTAAAACAACCATTAGGACATTAGAATTAGTTTTAGGATCCTCAGTCCTCTGTCTACAACTGCAAATAGGCCCAAAGCTAGCCCCTTTGCTCTTATCTTTCAGTTTTGGTCTACTTACAGGAGGACTTATCTGCTTTCTGTCAGCATCCCAGCCTTTGTATGCATATCCTCATGGATGTTGAGTAGGGAATACCCCCTAGGTTTTGCAGAGCCTGAAGAAGAAGAGGAGATAAAATACAGAGTCTATCTCCTACACTGTTGGCCCCTGGCCCAGAGATCCTGTTGATCATTGATGGCTACCTTGTAGGGAAATCTGGGAATAAGCATCCAATCTAGGAAAAAGTCAACAGAAGGTGAGATCGGGATCTACACTGCCGCCCAGGGATTTTCTCTTCAATCGGGTGGTTAACCCGTCAACTCCATCGGTCATCCCTCTAAATTTTGCCATCAATGCTTCATCTACCCGCGGGATGCAACAACAGATGCATTTGGGGATTTTCCTGCTCAAAAATGGCTGCACTCGCCCAAAAAGAACCATCGCTCCAACAAAATTAAAACACAGCCGTCAATCACCTCCCCATCGCTAAGATCTGCGGCTCCAAAATACCTTGAAAAGTTGCCAACCAGTGAAAACATGCCATGCAGGTACTTCATGCTCCTATCGCTGGCTTTTCCCTTCTTCAATTTTGCCTTTTTCGCCCTTTTGTATATGCAAACCCAAATGCATATACAACATACAAGGCGGACGTCAAATGCTATAGAACAAACTGGAATTCAGTTCGGGTCCGGCTTGTATCTCCATCCTGTATCCATCGCCTTGTATATTACACACATACAAGTGCAACATACATACAAGGCGGACCCCAAAATATTATGAAGCAGATTGGGAACTTATTAGGGTCCGGCTTGCATCTCTTTCCTTTGCACTGTTCACTTTGCATGTCGCGAGCCCTTTGTATAATTTTCAATGTACATTCCCTTGCACATACAAACAAGGAATCTTCTCCAGAATATTCCTGCAATGTATCTAACCATTGTATGTGCGCCCAAATGTATATTGCATATACATTCGACCTTGTATTTCCACGGGCCCCACCACATGCATCTCTGCCTCGCCACTGTAGCAAATGTATATTTGCACCTCCTTGTATATTTTGCTTTGTATATAACCCGATATACAAAGCGGGAATATTCCCTAAAATCTGTGAAAGATTCCCCCTTTGTATATGCACCTTTTAGAGCCCAATATACAACCAGAAATGCACCTAACTCAATTTTTCAAAGGGCGATAGAGATTTTTGACCTGCCAATGCACACTCGACCTGCATGTATATACAAACACCCTTGTATATACAAAGACACATGCATATAACTAATTTTTTGCATTTTTTAGCACTGCAGAGGTCGAAAGTGTTAGAACTTTGGATTTTTGGGAAGGTGCCTGCATATTTAAATGCTTGAAACCAGACTGCTCATGCAAGCGGTAACAGGTCCTAGTGGTAACGAAGATTTGAATACATTGCATAATATGTAGTTGATACTGTGAGGAAGGTTTGTACTATCCCTAGTGTGACAATGATCTTGATAAATGGCACACCATATAATCAATAAGGTAGGTAAGGCTCATAGTGTCCCCAATGTAACTCCTAGAACATGGTTAGGTCATGCAAGCAAACGAGTGTAAAATGTAATGTTGAAAGTGCAATGTTATGGTAATTGCCCCCCAAACGGGTGGGATAATGCTAGGGAGAAGGTGTGATGCCCCCGATGTAGGATATAAAAATAAGAATACAATATGTGAGAGGGAAGGCATGATGCACCCATATTTGAAGATCTAGAAATGAAAGCACTACATGTAAGGGGAAGACACAATGCCCCCTAAATGAAGGTATGGCAATGAAATCTTGAGATGTAACAAGGCATGATGCCTTTGATATAAAAGTGTGGCAATGACATCACAACTTGTAAAGGGGGAAGGCATGATGCCATCAATGTAAGGGTAACTCTAAAAGTGTGATGTGGAAATATAGGCTCCACATGTAACTCTAGGAGTGTGATATATAAATGTAGGCTCAATATGTGGGCTCTAAAACCATTATGGGATCACAATCGATGTATACTCACCTAGATAATGAGGTAAAGGGGGCCTTGGTGGTAGGATATAATAATCAATGCCAAATGATCATGTTAGTAGATATACAATATGGTGTAGATAGCATGGGAAGTAATGATGTGGTCATGAAGGTATGTGTAAATAGCTAGTTACCCCTGAATCCCAAGCAAAATATGAAATAAAGGATCAATATAGAGTGGAAAATAAATGGTGCCCTCCAATCTGGTAAGATAACTCTAGGTGTATGACAGAAAGATATGATCATTGGAAAGAATCAATGAGCATCAGATAAAGCATGAATGTCAGAAGCATGTGGTTCAAGTATGGTAAAGGTCATAATCATGTGATAAGAATTGTAATCTATAGATAAAAGAATCATGAATATACAAGCATAAAAAACCTATGCAAAATGATCATGGAAAGGAATGAGAAAAAGGGTGTACAAGGTGGAGGAGAAGACAATAGTTAAATGATCAAGCGATATGTAAAACATAGGCAAAGTCAAAGCATATCAAGATATGGAAATAAAGAAGATGCAAATGACCATAGGAGCAAATATGACAATAAGAAAAAGAGGAAGAATCAAATGTCCCCAAGTGGGGGAAGGTAAGCATGAAACTAGATAAAGAAGGAGAAATAAGTATGTGGAGTAAAACAAACCGGGCATATTCAAAGGGGAAAAATGTAAGTACACGGAAGGAAAATAGATGGATAGTGTTAGGTCTCAAAAACGCAGGTCACTAACCCTAAGAGGTTGCTAGGCTCTCTTGACATTTTTGGCTAACTGACACGGGGTAGATATGGCTAAACCCCCTTCGCTTCAGGCTCTGCCAGACCTAGGTGGGTAAACCTCTAATTAATAAGGCAGATAAAGAGATGATCACTACTTTGATCAGAATTAATCTAACTATTGATAACGGCACAAATTATAAAACAGATAAAAAGGCAGCAAGTTAATTCTAAATGATCTAAATTGCAATGCTAAAACAATGATGTAATCTAATTAAGTAAATCTAAAATGAATTTGTATAAGTGATAATAAAAATACTAGACGAGTGCCTTATTGAATATAGAGTCAGTATGATCATGAAATAAATGATTGTTTGTTTGGTAAAAACTCGAACTATCCGACATGAAAGAATAGGTATGTAACTTATACAACCCTGCAAGGAAATAGTTAGTATTCCATACTTACATATATCCAATTGACAAAATATTAGCTGCATACATCTAAAAGGATTTAATCCCTTTTTGAAGGAACCTATCAGAATAATACTGCAGTTGTAACAGATTTATCAAAAACTGGAGACATAATACAAACCCTAACTATATGACTCTTCTTACAGATCCATGACAATGTCTTCACAGTTAATGTGACAGATTTAAAGGATTTAATTCTGAAAGCAGAAACCAGTTAATCTTATCACACTATAACAGAAAATGTGTATAGACAACTTGAAGGTATACTTGATAACTCAAATTGAATAATAGAAAACTTTGAAAGGAGACAATCATATAATTGAATAAATTAAACATATAGTTGATACCGAAATTTTGTAGTTACTACTTCATGTTCACATACTTGACTTCATCAGAGAATGCTTGCACATGGTCTACCAGAAATAAAATATATTAAAAATGAACTAGCATTGCTATTCAAATCTAATCTATAGTATCCCCTGTTCTATTCTGTAATTTCTCCCTACTCTATTCTACTATTTTTTCTTTCCTTCTAATAATTTTTTCTGGTCTTGGTCATCTCTTATAAAGAGCGGCATACAAGCATCAGACCAGTTACAATAGTTGTGACAGTTGATAATCGAAATCAGTATTTGTTCTAATAAAATAGATTCAAGAAAATTAATACTCATCTTTAATCACCAAATGGATAACCATTTCCAGGTCAAACAAAGCTCTTTAACTGTAGTTCCACTTAATCTCCTTTGAGGGTTTCTTGATTATCCTAAAAAGACCAGATAAAACATAAATTAATTTCTGATCAAATAATCAGAACAAATTTGTTTAAACATATGTATTTACTTGAGTAATTACTTCCCTTATCGATATTCAGCTCCTCAAGATCCTTTCGTGGGTGTTTATGTAACTTGATCCCAACCGTGTATATCCTGCAAAAACCAATATTTCAACTGTCAGAAAAATATCTTAACCATTCGGATTTTAATGTCCTTTTAGGGTTTCTATGTCGGAAAGACCTCCTACATCACTGTAAGAACATCATTCTCTCTTGTATATCGAATACATTTCTTTCATATACAAGCGCGACCCCCAGTTAAAATTCAAAATATTTGATGTCATTCAAATCCGGTCTTATATAAACTTGTATGTGCATTGGCGATATACATAAAGTCCCAGTGTGATACATTGTATATACTAGATTTAAATTTCTCTGAATTCTGGCTTGTATGTATCAAATGCAATGTATGTTCAAAACATGCATACAAAGCGCAGAATATACAAGCATTTAACTCTTTTAAATAATCTTTCGGTTCCACCACTCGTATGTAATGCATTATATATCAGCAATGTATGTCAGACATATACAACGAATATTTCAACTTTAATAAACCTTGGGTTCTGCGGCTTGCATGTAATGCATTGTATATCGACAATGTATGTTCAAAACATACAAAGCACAAACATACAACGAATTTTCCTTATTTCACAATTTTTTTGAGTTCAGCTATGCATATCGCCTTGTATAACCCGAAACATACAATATGCAAAATATACAACGATTTTACTATATTTCATAATCTTTCAGTTCCGCGCTATGCATATCACCTTGTATGTAACGCAATATATGTATACCGCAACATACATACAAAGCGCAAACATACAAAGACTTAATGCTAATTTATAATTGTTTCGGTTCCAGGCAATATATATCGTGTTGTATGTTACTGTGTATCGGCATGATTTTTGCATTGTTTCGCCGAATGTACATTGCATACATATATCACAAAAGCATATCGAGAATGTATCTTTAGAATTTATCTTTTAGAATGTATCTTTCGTCAGATGCAAAGGGTGACTGGCCGTAACGGTGAAACCATACTAAAGATACTTTAAGTCCACCGGTGATAGCAAGTCAAGCAATGCATACACAAGTTGGTATATCGGCGCATCAGGAGGACATAAAAGGAGCTCACCGATGAGGGAAATCACGTCGAAGTGTTGGAGACAGTCCTCAAAGTCAAATGTGTCCATTGGTATAGCTTATACTGTCGGGGTGATTTTTGGAGTATTCTCTGATATACTTTTCTTACGCCAATAATGATGATCGCGCAATCTCTTTATGATGAAAGGTCATCGATGTGAATTTATTCATCGATGATTCTTAATATCTTCTCATCGATCGTCATTCTCACACCGATTCTCATTTCATGTAGTTTCTCATATATTAAAACAAGGTCTTTGCCGATCTGTTTTATTCGCGACTGTCACCGAAGGTTCTTTGGCTTCCATGATCGGTATAACTCATGCAGTTGGGACGATTTCTAAAACTTACTTCAATCACATGTATCTGCCTGACAGCGAGAGTATAAGATCGACATGATGTGAAGATTCTATCTCGACTGACTTACTCCAAGCATTATGTACTTATGAACCTGATGAACCATTGAACTCTTGAACTTCGATAAAAGTTCAACCAAGGGGTTCAAAAATATGGCGTAAGTTGGACAAGGAGCTAAACATAAGCAGTTTTGGAGGAATAAAAAGAAAATGAACCATTTGAACCAATGAACCATTCGAACCAATGAACCATTCAAACTAATGAACCATTCGAACTAATGAACCATTTGAACTAAGGTGAAAGTTCAAGCTCAGAGGTTCAATGCTGAAAATTTCTCAATACATGAAGGTAAAAGCAAAAGACTTAAATGGACGTACTAATTAATAGAAAGGAATGGAATGACGATGCCTACCCAAGGGAGAATAATGAGGATAAAACAAGGGTAACAATTTCGCAAACTGATCTCAAAGTGCATACAAGGCGAGCATTTTTTGAAAAAATTGCTTTAACATATCCAGTTCCAACATAGGCTCTATCTAAGGATGTATGCCCCTTGTGGGCATAGAAAGATCCCAGATTTCTGGAGGAGCAGACCAGTGCCTTCTCCTTTGGGTAACAGAGTCTACTTTTGCCCCAAAACTGATATGGTCAAAAGACCTTATTAGAAAAGAAAATCCATGTCTTTCCCCTGTCAAAAACCTTGTTTCGATCATGTTGTAATGATACCAATTTGAACATATCATTTAAGTTTGCATGATTGGTCATATCCATATTTAACTGATTAGTGATGCTGGTATATTCTTCACCATTATGCCTTTGAAAACCATCTATAACCTTACACTTGTATGACAGACTAGACACAATCTCTGTGTGATATCTTATGTAACCATATTTGTTGTCATCTTCCAAATGACGGTTCTCTATTTGAACTGGGAAGTAGAAGAAATCAATTTGCATCTGATGTTTATTTTCTTGAGTCTTGGCACCATCTAATGAAAAAGCATCATTATTATTTTCAGCATCACAAGTAACTCTCTCACACGATTGTGATCTTGAGACTCCATTATCACAAGATTCAATAGAAGCATTCATCCCTAGACAATCACTGCTATCGAATTACAATCATCAATTGTTTCTATCTCATTTGAATGTGATCTTGATACTGTACTTTCACACCAATCATATGGTCTACTATCACGCAAAGTATCCTCACTCTCAAAGCATATGCATGTTGGACATGGTATTTGAGTATCATCCTTATGTGCATATTTATGATATTCTATAGTGAGTAATTCTAAAATTTGCTCACTATTAAGTGAGCATATTTCTTTGTCCATGACATTGATGATACTTGCTTCATCGTTTTCATCATTACCGCAACACCCAAAATTAGATGTACCCATTTCATCAGCATGGTCACAAGATGATGTATCATTTTGGCCATCTAAAAATACCTCATCCTCTTCTTGTGCTATGTCATCATATAATGGTTTTGAACAGGCCTGAAGTTTAGTTTCTGCTATGTGCACTTCCTCTTGATCAAGATATTGTTCTGCTTGTTGAAAATATTCACCCTGGTTATCTGAAAAGACTTCATCCTTAGGATAGCATGGGTTTGGAAACACTTGGAGTTCATGTTTTGGTAGACCTTCTTAATCAAAAGTTTGTCTTCCTTTTTGAAAACAATGCTCCTATTCCCTCCAACACTACTGATTCATATATTGCGGTGGGTGGGCTGGGATAAAATTTGTCTGATATGGAGGCTGATAGTAAACATTTTGTTGTGGCACATATTGCTGGTATTGTGGGGCATAGTATTGTCCTGGTGGTGGATAGTATTGAGGAATGTTACTTGGATTTATAGGTTGGAGCCCTTGTGGTGGCTTATTATGCTGGATAGGGCTATGGTATGGATTAGGAGGTACTCTTGGAGTATATGGAGCGTATGTGTTTTGAGAGGGCGTATGTGAATTGACATTTCCACCTTGTTTATGTGGAGTGACATATTTTGGTGGTTTTGATGCTTGGATGGTTAATTGTGCCATTTGTCTATCTTGGATTTCTTGTTTCCTCTGTTGTATCCTCCTAAGCTGCTATTCTTTCCATTCTAAATACACTTCTAATTCCTGATTAGTCATGCTATCAAGATCAACAACACCTTGATCAACAAACCTCTCCTATTCTTCATAAGAGCTGCGAGAATCACTTAATTGCAAATCCACATGATTGTCATCAAAATCTATATTTTCAATGGATTCTTCATAACATTTACAGTCACAATCTGTTATGCAGGATAGACCCTCTCTATCTTCATCCTCATCATGTGGGCTATTATAGTTATTATTTTCATTTGCATACCCATCCTTTAATGGCTGCATTTTTTGATCATCCTCTTGATATTTATTATCATTAGATTTAATATTGATGGCATCCTCATGCCTTTTCCTTTCTATGATAGGAACCAATTTAGCCACTTGGTCTAGAGTAACTGGCTTTAATGATTTAGGCCAATAAATTGGCATAGGCTCATAAGCAAGCATGAACGTTTTAATGCATAAGGATTCACTAGGTTTGAGATGTAAAGGTATCTATATATAGATGTCCACCAACCTGTGGAACAAATCACAGCCAGATTCTCCCTCATGTCTCCTTAATTCAAAGAATGCATCTAAAGAGGGTATGTTATATTTTTTCATGTTTCATCAACTTTATTTTCAGAGTCGCCACCTCTTGTGAGAAGAGGAAAACTTCATCTTTCTGGGTTCTTGCTAGCAAACTTTACCAATCTGTATTTGAATTTTTTGTAGAGTCGCCACCTCTACTTAGAGGACTAATCAATTTTGTTGGTTTTTCCTTCCACCAGTAGAGTTATGCCTTTTAATTCTCTGACTCTAATAACATGGTCTATTACCAGGTTTCTCTATGTGTTTCCCCAGCAGAGTCACCAATTCTGTTACGACTCGGATGGGAAAAACTTAAGATTCTGGCGAATACTTTCACTTGACTCCCCAGTAGTCACCAATTCTGTTAGGTCTCAAAAATGCAGGTCGCTAACCCTAAGAGGTTGCCAAGCTCTCTTGAGGTTTTTGGCTAACTGACATGGGGTAGATATGGCTAAACCCCCTTCGCTTCAGGCTCTGCCAGACCTAGGCGGGTAAACCTCTAATTAATAAAGTAGATAAAGAGATGATCACTACTTTGATCAGAATTAATCTAACTATTGATAATGGCACAAATTATAAAATAGATAAAAAGGCAACAAGTTAATTCTAAATGATCTAAATTGTAAGGCTAAACAATAATGTAATCTAATTAAGTAAATCTAAAATGAATTTGTATAAGTGATAATAAAAATACTAGACCAGTGCCTTATTGAATATAGAGTCAGTATGATCATGAAATAAATGACTGTTTGTTTGGTAAAAACTCGAACTATCCTGCATGAAAGAATAGGTATGTAACTTGTACAACCCTGAAAGGAATATTCCATACTTACATATATCCAATTGACAAAATATTACTTGCATACATCTAAAAGGATTTAATCCCTTTTTGAAGGAACCTATCAGAATAATACTACAGTTGTAACAGATTTATCAAAAACTGGAGACAGAATACAAACCCTAACTATATGACTCTTACAGATCCATGACAATGTCTTCACAGTTATTGTGATAGATTTAAAGGATTTAATTCTGAAAGCAGAAACCAGTTAATCTTATCACACTATAATAGCAAATGTGTATAGACAACTTGAAGGTATACTTGATAACTCAAATTGAATAACAGAAAACTTTGAAAGGAGACAGTCATATAATTGAATAAATTAAACAGATAGTTGATATCAAAATTTTGCAGTTACTGCTTCATGTTCACAGACTTGACTTCATCAGAGAATGCTTGCACATGGTCTACCAGAAATAAAATATATTAAAAATGAACTAGCATTACTGTTCAAATCTAATCTATAGTATCCCCTGTTCTATTCTGTAATTTCTCCCTACTCTATCCTACTATTTTTTCTTTCCTTCTAATAATTTTTTTGGTCTTGGTCATCTCTTATAAAGAGCGGCATACAAGCTTCAGACCAGTTACAATAGTTGTGACGGTTGATAACCGAAATCAATATTTGTTCTAATAAAACAAATTCAAGAAAATTAATACTCATCTTTAATCACCAAATGGATAACCATTTCCAGGTCAAACAAAGCTCTTTAACTGTAGTTCCGCTTAATCGCCTTCGAGGGTTTCTTGATTATCCTAAAAAGACTAGATAAAACATAAATTAATTTCTGATCAAATAATCAAAACAAATTTGTTTAAACATATGTATTTACTTAAGTAATTACTTCCCTTATCGATATTCAGCTCCTCAAGATCCTTTCGTGGGTGTTTATGTAACTTGATTCCAGCCATGTATATCCTGCAAAAAACCAATATTTCAACTGTCAGAAAAATATCTTAACCATTCGGATTTTAATGTCATTTTAGGGTTACTATGTCGATAGGACCTCCTACATCGCTGTAAGAACATCATTCTCTCTTGTATAGCGAATACATTTATTTCATATACAAGTGTAGCCCCCAGTTAAAATTCACAATATTTAATGTCATTCAAATCCGGTCTTATATAAACTTGTATGTGCATTGGCGATATACATAAAGTCCCGGTGTGATACATCGTATATACTAGATTTAATTTTCTCTTAATTCTAGCTTGTATGTATCAAATGCAATGTATGTTCGAAACATGCATACAAAGAACAGAATAAACAAGCATTTAACTTTTTTAAATAATCTTTCAGTTTCGCCACTTGTATGTAATGCATTGTATATCGGCAATGTATGTCAGACATATACAACGAATGTTTCAACTTTAATAAACCTTGGGTTTCGTGGCTTGCATGTAATGCATTGTATATCGGCAATGTATGTTCGAAACATACAAAGCACAAACATACAATGAATTTTCCTTATTTCACAATTTTTTTGAGTCTAGCTATGCATATCGCCTTGTATAACCTGAAACATACAATATGCGAAATATACAACGATTTTACCATATTTCATAATCTTTCAGTTCCGCGCTATGCATATCACCTTGTATGTAACGTAATGTATGTATACCACAACATACATACAAAGCGCAAACATACAAAGACTTAACGTTAATTTATAATTGTTTCAGTTCCGGGCAATGTATATTGTGTTGTATGTTACTGTGTATTGGCATGAGTTTTGCATTGTTTCGCCGAATGTACATTGCATACATATATCACAAAAGCATATTGAGAATGTATCTTTTAGAATGTATCTTTCATCAGATGCAAAGGGTGACCGGCCGTAACGGTGAAACCAGACAAAAGATACTTTAAGTCCACCGATGATAGCAAGTCAAGCAATGCATACACAAGTTGGTATATCGGCACATCGGGAGGACATAAAAGGAGCTCACCGATGAGGGAAATCACGCCGAAGTGTTGGAGACAGTCCTTAAAGTCAAATGTGTCCATCGGTATAGCTTATACTGTCAGGGTGATTTTTGGAGTATTCTCCGATATACTTTTCTTGCGCCGATAATGATGATCGCGCAATCTCTTTATGATGAAAGGTCATCGGTGTGAATTTATTCATTGATGATTCTTAATATCTTCTCACTGATCATCATTCTCACATCGATTCTCATTTCTTGTAGTTTCTCATATATTAAAACAAGGTCTTTGCCGATCTATTTTATTCGCGACTGTCACCGAAGGCTCTTTGGCTTCCACGATCGGTATAACTCATGCAGTTGGGACGATTTCTAAAACTTACTTCAATCACATGTATCTGCCCGACAACGAGAGTATAAGATTAGCATGATGTGAAGATTCTGTCTTGACTGACTTACTCCAAGCATTATGTACTTATGAACCCGACGGACAGTTGAACTCTTGAACTTCGATAAAAGTTCAACCAAGGGGTTCAAAAATATGGCGTAAGTTGGACAAGGAACTAAACATAAGCGCTTTTGGAGGAACAAAAAGAAAATGAACCATTTGAACCAATGAAATATTTGAACTAATGAACCATTCAAACTAATGAACCATTTGAACTAAGGTGAAAGTTCAAGCTCGGAGGTTCAATGCTGACAATTTCTCAATACATGAAGGTAAATGCAAAAGACTTAAATTGACGTACTAATTAATAGAAAGGAATGGAATGACGACGCCTACCCAAGGGAGAATAATGAGGATAAAACAAGGGTAACAATTTCGCAAATTGATCTCAAAGTGCCTACAAGGCGAGCATTTTTTGAAAAAATTGCTTTAACATATCCTGTTCCAACAGATAGGAAAGGTGAATCACAACATAGATGGTGTGTGTAAAAAGACCCAAATAGAAATATTACAAAACACAAGGAATAAGTGATAGGAACAACACAATGTATATTTAGAGTCACTTGTGTCAACATGCACCACTAAATGCATTTTTGTGTCATCCATATGAGAACTAGGGACATGAACACATAAACATAAAGCCAATAAAAGAAGGTAAAGCCATAAAATGTGGCAAATAACAAGAGGAATAAATAAAGATATCTAAGCAATGGAGTCATGTCTCTATTAGGTAGTTTCTCTTTTATGTCACATGTGACCTTAATATAGGGTGTGGTAGAGGGAACAAGAGAGATCTCGTGGGGCACATGATTTTCTCTCATATGATTTAGCTTACCAAGTGAGGGAATGGTGGGCTCATGGATATGAATATTTTTTATCAACCCCTTTTCTGGAAGATCTTGAACTTTGCATTTGAATGCAATGCCTTTGTGATTAGAATATTCATGTGTACAATGAAAAGTAACTTTTGCATATGTATAAGCCATATAGATGATAGAGTTAAAAGATAATTCATGTTTGAAGGCATCACAATGAACATATATCATTATGAGCTCTAGGTTTATAAAAAAGTAATGAAAGGATGTGACATGATCATAAAAGAAGTGCAAAGCAAACAAGATGAATCAAGCCACTACAAAGCTTACCATAAATAAAGTCTCAATTCACTAACAAATAAGATGACATCATCTAAAAACTCAGAATTAGCAAGAAAGAAGGATTTAAAATTTATTACCATCATAATCAACATGTAAAAGTTGTTCACTAAGGCTTGCAATGTAGCTATGTAAGGAATAAAAAGGTGTAACATCATCACTAACATAGACTTGGATCACTAAAGATCTATTTGTATAAGGTATGATACCATCATGGGATGGATGAGTAAAATGAAAATGAGATGTAGAATATTAATCATCATGCATCACATAATAATGTATGAGACATGATGTGTTATCTAAAAGGCACAACTCTATGGATGTAGAACTATCAAAATATGCAGAGGAATATCATTGTGCAGTCTAACAATGCAATGTATATGTAAAAGAGAAGTACCCTTATCACATAATGTATCATTCATAACCATAGAAGGTAAAGGTGTATCGTGAATAACCCCCACAATAGATGTGTCATGAATAAAATCATGTAAATGAGATGTGCTTAAAGGTAAAATACAATAAGAATAGAGCATATTATTATCACTCTCCATAGAATGAATATATGTAATGTAAAAACCATGGAGTATAGTAAAGGTATCTAACAAAGAAGGAAACATGATGATCAAGTCCCTAAATGAACAAAATTAGCACATGTAATGATATAATGCTTTCATGGACAATGTGATCTCCGTTGTGTGATAAAATATCATAAGAGTATCAAACAAATGGATCACATCACAAAGTGTGTAATCATATCAAAATTAGTGAGGCAATCATGAATAGAAGATAAATACAAAAAACCACAAGAGTCCATGATGTAACAACGAGGATATATCCAAAATAGAGTATAATTCACAAGTTTATGCAATAAAGGATCAAAACCTTAATAGGAGTAAGAAAAATATTTGGAAATGAGGTACAACCTATTTTTAAATTAAAATATCAATTAAAAATTAGATTTGAAACAAATGTAAAATATAACCTAAATCTAATGCAAGGGTGGGTATGCTAGATCAAAGATAAGACATGAATAAGTACGACAAACCTTAAAACAAGGATGTATAAATAAAACTCAAGGATGTAAAAGGAATGTCAGATTTGAAATAAGATGTGAAACTTGAAAAATGTATACCTCAATAACCCTAATAGTGATAACAAACATTGGAGGTAGACCAGGCTGTGTAAAATCAAATAGTTTCACCAAAATGTAAAGGAAAACAAACTTTCCCTAAGCTTAATCTAGGTCAATCCAATAAGATGCATACACATAAGCATAAATTAACCTAGATCAATAAAAGACATTCTACAGGCTAATGTCATTATGTACCTAATGTTGATTTAGAAAAGTACATGCAAAGAGGATAAAGGTACTCTGCTCAATGAGTGGAGAATGAATGTCTTCGATGTAAATTCATATGTGAACTATTTTTCTATCTAAAAATGGTGCCTCTGTGTTTATGTAACTCCTCATATTATGTGCATGTTTTTTATTCTATACTAGGTTGAGTCCATAAGTTTAGGTCTATTATGTGTCTGTAAATTCATCCTTTACTATGTGGATCAAACCTTGAAAAATGTGTCATGTTGTTCTTTTTGGTTTGCCTATTTTGCCTCTATTTTCTCTATCTTTTTTGCTATTTGAAATTGGCAATACTTAAAAATATCTTTAGAGGGATGCTAGTGTGTCATTAGGGATGTTTTATCCTAGGCCAACCCTCATAATACTTATGTAAAATGTCAAAGACAACAAACTTCAATTATGCAAATGCTCTAAAGTAATGTGATACAGGACTAGGCTCTTCTTAGGTACTTTAGTCAAAATATCTCTAGCATGCTCCTTTTGTAAATGTGAATGATATTTAATGTTATCTAATGAATGATAAAATAAGTGCAATTGAATGCCTTTGAATACAAGTACATAGCATTAAATTGACTAAACTTGTGTTTAGTCAGCTTAGGGTGAGAAAAGAATAGGTGGTAGTTAGCAAAAATTTGAATTTGAATTTTGAAATTTAAACTGTTGAGTTTGTGGCTATAGGGTCGACCTCACGTCCACATAAATGACTCAACACGTTGAAACAATTGAATTCAATGGATAACATAGTGTATATGGATACATGTGTGAATAGGTGCAATAAATGTGTAATATGAGTGAATATATTGGGATGTGTACATGTGTGGATAAGGCATGGATAAACATATGGGAATGTATGTGTATGGGGGTAAGTGAAAGCTATGGGAATAGGCCCAACTTCACATAAGATTGTGTCATTTGTCAATATGTAAATGTATTAAGGCATTCTATCAAAATGGGTAGAAAACTAAATGGGAAATGGCATGGGTATGAAAATTTCACCATTATAACATGTAAAGTACGCAATCCATAAACTAAAATTACGGAAGTAAAATCAACTCATTCACATTAAATTAAATGAAAAAGGTAAATCTTCTATACATTAAGCAATAATGTCACAATACATCTTACAAATCCACGTGCCATAATCAGGTGATAGCATAATAAAATAATATACAATGTTACATCTCTGGCTCTCATGCCATAAAGTCATCTCAATACAATGATATAGTTCAAATGTCAGAATTATACAAATATGATAAATGAAACAATTCACCATCTCGAACTGCCACTAACCAACTAGTCTCCCACAAGCTAAGAGACAAGAACATGGTTCAAGCACTTTTTTTGCCCAACCATGAAGCATTACACTTCCTTGGAATTCTTCCTACATCAAAGAATACCTAACCTTGCCCGAAATGCCTAGCAACCTGAAAATAAATGGCAAGAGGGAACACTTGATGTGTTCCTGATGCCTATATGCATTTCTAACTAGAATGTGCATAATCTCACAAACAGGATGCGGTAGAGAAACATATCAACAACTAGGCATGAATTTCATCTATTTCAATGAACACATAGCTTTTTCGATCAAAGCACATATAAATAAACTGGCAGATCCTAAAAAAGAAGATCAGCCTTCTCTGTTAACCCACATTCGACACCCTACCATGGAAGGTAAGCTCAAACACACATAGCCAACAAAACTAATTCCTTTTGAAAATAGCCCATTATGTATTTTGCCTAATAACATTACTAGTGGCTTTCTTGAAAGAATTAAAGTGAATATACTTAACCAATAAGATTGAGATCCATAAAGATGTATGCATCACGTAAAAATGAAGTTCATGCATGTTTTAATTAAGTACCAATACTATCTTCGCATGGCAAACATATATGCATACCCCACGTTGCATAAAGAAAGAAAGAGAAACTAGATCCTAAGTGATCACAACTGCATGTAAGGTCAAGTTTAATGACACTGTTATGTTTAAGATTTAAAAGAATTGATAAAATCATGTCTTCTTCTAGTTTTAGGCCTACACTGTTAAGTAAAAACAAACATCTTTAAGTGAAGACATAATAAGAAGTCAACTAATTTACACCTTACAGGTAATTATGACGTTACTACAAGAACTTAAAGATGCACCATAATCAGATAGAGGAAAAGTAAAGCATTCAGGTCATAACAACTTAATAAAGCTGATGAAACTGGTGCAGGAGCATCCCTGGTTCAAGAAACAAAAACATTTGCATTTCAATTTGTTTGCAATTCAGTCTGTTTCTTTTCATTTTTCAGTTCAGTTCAAGCAATTTAGTTAGAAGTAGTTCTGTATTTTGGTCTAGTTGCATTTCATACCTTGCGGAGCTGGACCTAGCATCTATATTCATTCATCCACATCATATCTAGAATTTAGAGATCCACAAATCATTACCGGAAAGATATTACTATCAGGAGATCAACTGTTTCTCAGAACAGAGCATCTTGATAATCATAGACAACCAGCTGAAGGTGAGACCTACAGAAGCATTTCCTGATCTGTGAAGCCTAACAACACATCATTCAATGATCTTAGGTTTATGGCCAACCTTCCCCGAAGATCCGCACATCCTTCCACTCATTTTTTGGAGGAGTTCTATGCAATTAGGTCCAACCTATCCATGTACACATGTTATAGCTCTTCATTGGAGTTTGTAATCTTCCTTGGCTAACATGGAGGAATCTTATGATCCAGATAGGATATATATTGATATAATAGATCCTTGGGAGAGTAGAAATTCACATAGAAGTATCTAATAGTTTAGATTTCTGTGAGGATCTTCAAAGCTTTATCTTGCACATGTATGTAATCAGGCTTGTGAGCCCTAATTGTAAGCCTACATGCTGCCGACCGATCTCTATTTGAATTCTATGATATATTGAATGACTGAATCTGTAATTGTTCCATTTCTCTAAGTTGTTTCCGTTGTGTTTACTCTTGCTGCACGGTCTGGATAGTTCATTCTATGAACCCTCCTACCGTGATTGCACCAAGTGGTATCAGAGCGAAAGTAAGAATCTTTGGGAGTGAATTGAGCAAAATTTGTGAAGGAATTCCGTAAGATCTTGTTGTGGACAGATCGCTGAATTGAGGCAGGTTAATTGTGTTGCAACTGATCACCGATTGTGAGGCAGTTGTCACCTTGTAGCTCGATCACCGAACTGAGGCAGTTTACACTTGATCCTAGGAAGAATACCACCGCGGAGAGTTGCTGTTGTTGGAACAATGGCTGGTAGAATGGATGAAATGATGAAAATGGTGAAAATAATGTGAATTCATTTGGATGCTGTTGAAGAAGATAGGTGAAGAGGATTGACACCGAGACCTAATGTTGAAAGTGAGGATGAAGAAGAATTTCAATCTGTTGAACAAACTGGCGAAACCATAGGCGGTGATGAAGAAGAAGAATCAGATCAAATAAAGATGTTTTGAGCTATTTCAAAATTGGAAAGAGACCTAGAGTTGATGTTCCAAACTATACTGGTAATTTGAACCCTGAAGAGTTGATTGACTAGATAAATGACATGGAAGAATACTTTGAATATGAGGAAATTGAAGATCCGAAGAAGGTGAAATTTGCAAAGACAAAGTTGAAAGGACATGCTGCTAAATGGTGGAAAGAAGTTTAGTTGGAAGGAAATAGAAGAGAGAAAGAAAAGATTACAAAGTGAGACAAGATGGTGACAAAATTGAAGAATCAGTTCATACCTGCTGACTATGAGTTGGAGCTGTTGAAAAGATTGTAAAACCTAAGACAAAAGGAGAAATCTGTGAAGGAGTACACTGAAGAATTTCACAAGATCATCATAAGAACATGACATAGTGAAGCAAGCAAGGAGAAAGTGGCTAGATGCATCAATGGACTGAGATAGAACATTCAAGAAGAACTAAGGCTGGTAAGGATGACATCTTTAGAGGAAGCATATCAATTTGCACTAAAAGTTGAAGAGAAGCTGAATAAGAGGCATAATCAGAGATAGAGAGGTAGAGGAGGTAAATTTTAGAGAGGTAGGACTTATTCTAGAGGAGACAGATCACATCTGGAGCAGAACAAGTTCGACATCCCATTTAAGAAGGATGATAGAGATAATAATGCTTACCGGAGAGATGACAAAAAAATTTACTGGAGAGTAAACCCTAGTGCATACCAGAATGAAGGACACATAAGAGAAGGAAGAGGATTAGATAAGAGAACATTTAGATGTACTTGTTTCAAGTGTGGAGGTGAAGGACATAGAGCATTTGAATGTAATCAGGGTAGTACAAGTAAGAGGACGTAAAATAGTGGAAGAGTAGCCTATGTGGACAAATAACCTATTAAACTAGATGATCCCAGTTCAGTTGTTAAATCAGAGAAAGGAGAATCACTTGTGATGAGGAGACCACTATTTCAATTAGAAGTAGATGATGAACCACCGTAGAGGAAGAGTTTGTTCAGGACAAGATGAAAATCTGGAGGTAAGTGTTGTAAAGTTGTGATTGATAGTGGTAGTTCAGATAACCTAGTTTCAGAAGAGATGGTGACTAAGTTGAAGTTGGAAAGATTGAAACACCCTAAGCCATATCAGATAGCATGGATTCAGGATGATCATAAGGTACTGGTGAGTGAACAATGTTTGGTGAAATTTCATATTGGATCTTATCATGATGAAGTCTTGTGTGATATTATTCCTATGGATGTTTGTCATATCTTGTTGGGTAGACCTTAGTAGTATGATAGAAAAGATATACATGATGGGAGAAAGAATACATATACTATAACAACAAATGGAAAGAGAATTACTTTGATTCCTTTGGAGGATGATCCTAAGAGTGAAGTATGTGGGAATGCTAGAATTTGTTTGGTGGATGGAAGGAAATTTCTGGATGGTTTGAGACATGAGAATATGTGTTATGCCTTGATTCCTAAGAAGCTTGAAACATTGAAGAAGGAGACTGAAGAGACACAACTGGAGGAGATAAGGGAGTTGCTGACAGATTATGAAGACATCATATTAGATAATGTACCTGAAGGATTGCCAGTGCCACCTATAAGGAGTATCAGTCATCACATGGATCTTATACCGGGAGCAAGTTTTCCTAACAAAGTAGCACATAGAATGACATCGGTAGAGAATGAAGAATTGAATAGATAGATACAAGAGTTGTTGAGGAAAGGTTTGATTAGAGAAAGTTTGAGTCCTTGTATAGTACCTGCAACATTAGCACCTAAGAAGGATGGAGAATGGAGAATGTGTACTGATTCTACAGCAATAAACCAGATCATAATTAAGTGCATATTTCCTTTACCCAGGATGGATGATATCATGGATTGTTTGAGTGGAGCAAGATATTTCACAAAGATAGATTTGAAGAATGGATACCATCAGATCAGAATCAAAGAAGGTGATGAATGGAAGACTACTTTTAAAACAAATGAAGGATTGTATGAGTGGTTAGTGATGCCCTTTGGATTGACAAATGCACCGAGTACTTTCATGAGATTGATGAATGAAGTCTTGAAGAGATTCTTGGGTAAGTTTGTTATTATATATTTGGATGACATTTTGATTTTTAGTAAAACAAAAGAAGAACATTTGTGGCATATTAGACAAGTTTTGCAGAGGTTGAGAGAAGAGAAATTGCTGATAAACATCAAGAAATATAGTTTCATGAAGGAAGAACTAGTATATTTGGGATTTGTGATTCTTGTGGAAGGAATGAAGATGGACCTTGAGAAAGTAAGAGCAATTATTGAATGGCCTACACCGGAGAGCATTAGAGAAGTTAGATCATTTCATGGATTGGCTAGTTTCTACTGGAAGTTCATTATAAATTTTAGTTCAGTTTGTAACCCTATGACAGAGACAATGAGAAGTGATAGCAAAGATTTTAAGTGGACATCAGGAGTAGATAAAAGTTTTGAACTATTGAAGCAGAAGGTGACAGAGCAACCTATTTTGGCATCACCAGATTTCAATAAGGTCTTTCAAGTAGATTGTGATGCAAGTAGAAATGCAATTGAAGCAGTATTAAGTCAAGAAGGTAGACCTGTAGCTTATTTCAGTGATAAGTTGAATGATGCAAGGAGAAGATATTCAGTTTATGATCAGGAATTCTATGCCATAATTCAAGCCTTGAAGAAGTGGAGACATTACTTGTTACCTATGGAGTTTGTGTTGTATACAGATCATCAAGCTTTGCAATATTTGAATAGTCAAGGTAAATTAAATCAGAGACATATGAGATGGGTAGAGTTCATGCAGAGTTAAATCAAACAAAGTTGCTGATGCATTGAGTAGGAGAAGAAACTTGTTGATAGAGATGAGAGTTGAAGTGTTGGGTTTTGATGAATTGAAGAACATGTATGAGGGAGACACTGATTTTGCAGAACCTTGGAAAGCATGTAAGGAACCTGTTGTGACAGATAGGAGTAAGTGGTTGGACTATTTCATTCAAGAAGATATGTTGTTTAGAGGAAATCTATTGTGCATACTAGAAGTTCAATGAGAGATAATTTAATCAAGGAGAAACATAGTGGTGGATTGGCAGGACATTTTGGCATTGATAAGACAGTGGCTTTGGTGAGTGAAAATTACTTTTGGCCTCAGATACATAAGGATTTTAGGAGATTTGTGCAGAGTTGTAGAGTTTGTCAAGTTGCAAAAGGGAGTAGTCAGAATACTAGATTATATAAACCTTTGACAGTACCGGAGAGACCTTGCGAAGACATAAGCATGGATTTTGTAATGGGATTGCCTAAGACACAGAGAGGACATGATTAAATATTTGTAGTGGTGGATAGATTTTCAAGGATGGCTCATTTCATACCTTGTAAGAAGATAACTGATGCAGTGCATGTAGTTGACCTAGTTTTCAAAGAAATTGTGAGATTGCATGGATTGCCTAAGAGTATAGTTTCAGACAGAGTTACAAAATTTGTTGGATACTTTTGGAAGACACTCTGGAAGAAGATGAAGACAGATTTGAAGTTCAATTCAGCTTTTCATCCACAGACTGATGGACAGACAGAGGTAGTGAATAGGAGTTTGGGAAACTTGTTGAGATGTTTGGTTGGAGAGAAAGCCAGAAGTTGGGATTTAATTCTTTCACAAGCAAAGTTTGCATAAAATAATTCAGTAAACAGGAGTACCAGGAGAACACCTTTTGAGATTGTGATAGGAGTGAATCCTAGACCTGAGTAGCAGAACTAAGAGATACCAGCATGGAAGAAAAGAGAAGTGCAGAAGCAACAGAATTTGTAGATCATATGAAGACAGTGTATAATCAAGTGAAGAAGCATTTGGAGAATATAAACAATAAGTACAAAGAGAAGGTTGATGAGGAGAGAAGACATAAGGAATTTGAATTTGGAGATGAAGTGATGGTGTACTTAAGAAAAGAAAGATTTCCAGTTCGGATATATAACAAGTTGAAGATGAAGAAGTTTGGACCTTGTAGGACACTCAGGAAATTTGATTCAGGGAATGCATATGAAGTAGAGCTACCAGAGACATTGGGTATTTCACCTATTCTCAACATTGCAAACTTATATCAGTATCATGAAGCAGAGTTCAGTGACAACATGGAAGAAGACTTGAAGAAGCAATTATCACAACAAGCACTGAAGTAGATTGAAGACATTTTGGACAATAGAATTGGATGCAACAGAAGAGGAAGACAATACAAAGAATACCTTGTAAAGTGGAAAGGTAGACCGGAAGAAGATTCATCATGGATTTCTTAAGCTGAGGTGGACCGTCTTGGGATCCCTCTAGCCCTAGCAAAGTGACGGACTCACTTTTTCAATAACCCCAGATGTCTGATCCAGGAGCATCCCTGGTTCAAGAGCAATCTTGCATCAACCAAAAACATTTGCATTTCAGGTTGTTTGTAGTTTAGTTTGTTTCTTTTCATTTTTTAGTTCAGTTAGAAGCAATTCTGTATTTTGGTCCAGTTGTATTTCAGACCTTGCAGAGCTGGACTTAGCATCTACATTCATTCATCCACATCATATCTAGAATTCAGAGATCCGTACATCATTACCAGAAAGATATCGCTATCAGAAGATCAACTATTTCTCAGAATAGAGCATCCTGATAATCACAGATAACTAGCTGAAGGTGAGACTTGCGGAAGCATTTCCTGATCTGTGAAGCCTAACGACACATCATTCAATGATCTTTGGTTCATGGCTGACCTTTCCTGAAGATCCGCACATCCTTCCACTCATTTTCCAGAGGAGTTCTATGCAATTAGGTCTGACCTATCTGTGTACACATGTTACAGCTCTTCATTGGAGTTTGTAATCTTCCTTGGCCGGCACAGAGGAATCTTATGATCCAGATAAGATATATATTGATATAATAGATCCTTAGGAGAGTAGCAATTCACGTAGAAGTATTTGATAGTTTAGATTTCTGCGAGGAGCTTCAAAGCTTGATCTCGCTCATGTATATAATCAGGCCTGTGAGCCCTAATTGTAAGCCCACATGCTGCCGACCGATCTCTATTTGAATTCTATGATATACTGAATGACTGAATCTAGATTTGTTCCATTTCTTTGAGTTGTTTCTATTGTGTTTACTCTTGTTGCATGGTCCAGATAGTTCATTCTGTGAAACGTCCTATCGTGACTGCACCAGAAACCAACATGCAGGTTGTTTAAGCATAGCAGGGCCGACAGACTACATATGCATAGGCAGTTCAATACTATTCTCAAATGGTTGAAAATATAAAGGCTGAAGGATTCCTCCGAAGGCCAATCACAATAATATATGGTCATAAACATACTAAACTAGCCATTTAATGCTCAGATAGGTGAACAATAGAATACACTCAAGCCACTTAAAGAGATTGCATGCTGAGTTAAATATGCAATAGGGAGTTTAAAAGATAAAACTAGCTGACAACAACATAAAGAAAGGCCAAATGATATAATGATAGGCCGATTCTAATAATGAGAGGCCGCAAGAACTTAAGAAGTATAATTACAAAACAACAAAGTCCTGAATCTTTAGTAAGAAGGTTGTTATTTAAAGAATAACAAGCTAATATGGAGAAAAAGAGGATGTTGAGTTAATTTAGGCTAGAAGAAACTTTAACCAGGTGTATATAAAACAATACATAGGCCAATAGTCTTCTTAAAGGTAAACTGGTTGAACTGAATAAGGAAGTTCAACAGATCATATACAACATAGTCAAAAGATGAATTAACGGTTGATGCTATGCTTAAAAAGTCAAAGAAAAGGCATAAATGACCATTTGGATTTACCTAATTGCATAGCTTACACAACTGGTTGAAATTAGAACAAAATAAAAACGTACAGGTTGTTGTAAGAAGCATACAGGCCATTAGAAACATAAAGAATGGCCAATAGAATAGGCTGAGTAATCTAAATAAGGCCGAACAAAGAGTAAAGAGGCTGATAATTTAATAAGGAGGCTTGTTAAGAGTAAGTCACAACAGTATATAGGCCATCACTATGAATATAGGCAATTTAACATACAAAGAAGGCTGTAGAACATGTAAGAAAGGGCCGATTGAATTATAAGGAAAAGTCATTTATACTAAGAAAAATTTAGGCTGATGATTTGATAATTTAAATAGGTCGATCCAATTGTGAACTACCGAGGAAAAAGATATAAAAGATCGCGGCTCAACAAGGTTTCAGGCCTTTTAAATAACAAGGGTTCGATTCATCTATTAAGTTTTTCCAGTAGTATAACAGAGACATAATTAATTAGCAAAGAGAGAAGAAACAACATGAAGTGGATTGAATAATATCTGAATCCACGCCTAGTAGACTAACTCCTTGCTCTGTGTCTTTTCCCAAATCCACACCTGGTAGACTAACTCCTTGCTCTGTGTCTTTTCCTATTCCTTCCCTGTGTGTTTTCTTGCTCCTTTCCTTCATTTTTATCTGCCCCCTTCTCTAAGAATGGTGTCCTATTCCCAAATCTGAGATTTTTCCTTTATTTTTAGATGACTCAACTTTGCTTTTGTGAGTGCGCATTGCATGACTCTCCCTTTTTAGTTTTCAAAACTCCACTTTTTATAACAATTAGTTTACTCTTTATCTAGAGTTGCATGTTATGTGTTTCCTTATTAATTATATATATATATATATATATATTTGAATTATTTATTAAAAAAATCTATAAGTATTATACTTATTTTCTAATCCTTAAAAATATCTCTTATATATATATATATAGAATTATAAATATTTAAATAATAATTTATAAATCTAATTACAATCCACCTATGCAATTTATTCCCAAAAGATGAAAAAGAGATATATAAATACAAGATGATATTATGCATAGAAACAATGTGCTAAAGCAAACAAAATCACATACTTTATCTAACCCTCATACATCAATCACGCCAGTCATATGCTCAACAAGATTATGTCACGGGAAACTTAATGAAACCAATCAATAATGCAAGATGGCATTATGCAATATGAATTACGTGAGTGTGTGCATGCATTGGGGTTTCGTCATGCCAACTCTTTCCAGCGGCTAGGACCCCTCTACCTTAATCATGTTCTTGTCTTTGACTTATTCCTGCACTCAATCACACTCAAATTCACATCAATAGGTTAGTCCCAATGATCATAGCCGAAGCATGAGAACATAACTCATAACATTTTAATCCATCATTTAACAACTTTCTATTTATGCATTTATAAAAATGATGACATTTCACTTTCACGCACATGTAATTACCTATTGGTAAACAATCATAAATAAATGTCCAATAGTTCGAATTATAATTGAGTCCAAAAAGGTTGAGATGTGACATAACATAACAAAAACAAAAAAATCACCCAAAGTGTAAGGATGCATAAAAAAATAATAGCAAATGCTAACTAAGAAAGCAAGCTAATATAAGCAAGTAATTAAGCAAAGCATTAGGACACTTAAGGTCTCAAGCAATAACATTAGAGAGGTCATCATCCAAGAGATTGTGCTCATTCCAATAAGTAGCCTCAAGTTCTTCATCCTAAGTAAATGGATTTCATCATGACAAGAAGTAGTACTCTTAGTAAAAATGCTAGCAATAGGTGCAACTTTTGATGTATCCATCTTATCCATTGTTATTGCTTCTTTTGATGTAACTCCATGGATTTATTTTCCATCTATTTAACATATTTCTTAGGTACCCATGAAGAAGTAGTGCCATTAGAATTAAACATGATTTTTTCAAACATAATGTTATTATTATTCTCATTGCTTTATTTATGCGTGATCAATTTATTCTTCATAAGGATCATTTAAAGACATACATATATTGATACCTTTATGCGTAAATATCATAGGATGTGTAACTTGAGGTTTTGAAGGACTTTTATCTTCATAATTTCTAAAATATGAAGGTGCATGAGTAGCTTTGGAATAAATCATAATAGACTCTATAGATCTAGTAAATTATTGATTCTTATTCATGTTTTTCTCCAATTGTTATTCCTTATGAAATCTATAGAACTCATGTCTATCATCTTTACTCTCATATGGAGGCTCCTTAGGATTCTTCACAAATGTAACAAATGTAAAATGACTAAAAAAATAATGGCAAGGGACATCTAAGGCCAACAAGTTCCCCTAATCGGTCCCCTTGACTCTGGATGGATCAAACTCAACTTTGATGGAGCTTCTAAAGAGAACTCGAGTCAGGCGGGTGGGGGTGGTCTCTTAAGAGACAGTGAAGGAAGGGTGTTGGGAGCATTTGCAGAGAACTTGGGGACATAGACAAGTAACTTAACTGAAGACAATGTAGTTTATCAGGGTATCATAATGGTAGTGGACAATGGTATTAAGAAACTGGTTGTGTAAGGTGACTCAAAAAATATTATATACATGCTTAGTTCCAAAGCTAATCCTAATTGGTCCCTCAAAGACCTAATAGAATTGAGCAAACAAAGGTTTTCACCCCTAGAGAAAGTTGAGTTTTGACATGTCTATAGACAAGGGAATGACAAAGCTGATGCCTTAGATAATTTAGGAACTAAGGTTGAAGACATTTTAAATTTGAAAATCAGAGAGGTCATACCGGACTCTATGAAAACCATAATCTATGATGATGATATCAACCACACCTAAGGATATGAATGTCTCTGTGAAGAAGGGGACTACTCACACGAGGATCCTTAACTGAATGACCCATAATAATAGTGGCGAGATAAGACCCGTTCTAAATGCATTTTCTTTCCCAATGTATTTGGTTTATTCTTCTTATTGTGTCTCCTTACAGAGATAGATTAGTTGTTCTGAATTCTAGGTTTATTGACATGGGTGGTAATCTTCTTCAAACTAAATTGACTAGGTTTGAAAGCATAAAGAATGATGTTGAGCTATGGAATATCTTAGAAAGGGGTAATTTTACCCAGTTCATAGAAGCCATGAATGGGTATGATACTCTTTTATCTAGGGAGCTTGCAACTTCTTGGAAGGTGGGGGCGGTTTATGTGAGAGGCATCTCCTTCAGGGTCACCAAAAAGCTAATTGCAGAGGTGATAGGTTTGAGAATGGAGGGCACCAGACTCCTGAAGAAGGTTAAAGGAAACAACTAAGATGACATGAAGAAGTTTCTTCAAGGAGAGAATGTAAGTAGACTTCAGAATGGCTTCAGCCACTAGGATCTTCCTGGTGTTTGGAAAAGGGTGGCCGAAGTTCTTATGAGGTATGTCACTTTAGATGGTAGATTAAAAAGGTTTCATGCTTACCTTTTCCCTCTTCTTAATCACTTTTGACATGATATGAAAATTAACTTCCCTTACTGGCTCTTCACATCCCTCGAGGACTCTGTCCAAAAGGTGTTGGTGGGAGAGAAATCCCTACTTCTCCACTAGAGTTTAATCTACGCCATCTATAAGTTTGAGCTCTCCCTAACCCCTACTTTGGCTTTCAAACCAAGAATCTACAACCCCTAGCTAGTGGAGAAACTTCTCGAGGAGTCTGGGAGAAAGAAAACCCTTGAAATAAGTCCAACTATCTCTTTTGAAATCCTAACCAGAGAGAATGTTTCCGTGCCTTCAATATCTCATGAAGCCTTTTATTCCAAGGCCAAGTCTAGTAAAAAGGCCCGCAAGGAGACCAACCCTGTTGTGACCAACTTGGTGAAAGATACTATTGATGCCCTTAACAAACCCAATTTGAAATCCCTCAAGGACCCCCCATCCATGGGAGAGAAGAACAAAGGGAAGGTTGTTGTCAGAGATAATTCCCTGTTTAGGATGGGAAAAACAAAGGGAAAGACATAGTCAGAGAGGACTCCCCTGTTGTAAATGACTTGCCCCAGATGAATGGTAAAAGAAATCTTTCTGATACTGTTGAGAGCCAGAGAAAGAAGTGTAAGAGTCTAGACCCCCCTCCTAAGAAAGCTTAGGTTACCCCCTATCAGTAGTCCCCCTGTCACCATGCATAATGGAGAGAAGGTTGATTGTAACTCTTGTCATCAGATGGTGGAGAAAGTTGCTACCTTATATCAGGCTGTGGACCTGCCAAACTAGGTTCTTAAATGGTAATTGGTGTAGATGCACCATGCCAAGCGTAAAATCCAACACCTAGAGGTTATAACTTAGTTGAAGACCTCTAGCTGGCCAAGGGAGAATGAAGATGAACTTTGGAAGGAAGTGGAAAATCTTGCAAGGATGTTTGAGAAGTGGGAGGGAATAGAGGAAGAAATCAACAAGATAAAGGCTAATTAGGAACAAATTAAGAAGAACATGGCAGAAATTGTGGCTTTTAGCAGGGATATGGTCAAAAATTTAGCCACTACTCTTTATATTTTCCAAGAAGAGATGGAGAAATGCAGGGCTGTGAGAGAAACTAAAACAAGGGGGTTCTTCCCAAAGAAATATGAATCAGGTCAACACTAGTTTGACCAAGAGAACCAGAGATAAAAGCAAAGGCACTAAAGGCAAGCAGATCATCAATGAAATTTAGGAGGAATAGGATAACAAGATGGATGATAATACTTTCAAAGACAAACTAAACTTTTTAAATAGGGGACGACAGACAATTAGTGGCCTAAAGAATTTGGGTAAGCAATAATTTTCTTTACTGGTCTGTAGCTGGTCCTTTTGGTTGTAGCTAGCTCTACTAGCTCTTTCTCTATTTTTAGCTGTTTATGTTTGTTCCTAGTTATTTTTACTTCTTGTAAAACTTGTTCGGTTCACCTTTTGGCTTTTTGTTCATGGGTTTGGGCCCTTCCCAATTACTTTTATCAAAACAAGTTCCCCTAATCAATTGAGACATGTAATGCCTATATAAAATAAATGGAGGAGCTAGAATGCAGGACCTAGCCACCCAAATGATGCATTAGAACCAAATTAGTTTATCTAACCTATGTTGATGCCCCACATCCCTAGAGAAGACTTCTCAAAGTAAAGGAATTAGATAATGAGGACCTTATACTCGTATTCATAGACCCTTTCAAGAGGCTCACACATTTGAATCTTTATCTCTTTGTGTATAGACATCGTGTAGAGTAAATTAACTTGAGAGAATTGAGATGGGACCTTACCTAAATTATAGGGTCACTCTTGGTGGGGACACATTCCATGATTTACTAGAATATATGGAAGAGATTAAAATTATCTCATCCTTGTCATGGGTATCTACATCAAACAACTATGTAGAGAGAAACTTATATAAAATTCACACTTTTTCTACTCATAAAATTTCATTATTGTTAAATGCCCCTAAAGATAAAAAAGATGGGTTGAGAGAAATACTCAATGGATGAAGAATCAAATGTGTAAAGTTTGAAGAGATTTAATAGATAGGATCCCACTATTAGCAGTATTTAGTGAAGGCAAGTTATTAGCTGGTCAAAATGAGAACTTGCTAGCTCAAGTAAAGATTAATTTTCATTATTCAAGGGAGTATGATGACAAAAAGTAGAAATGAGAACCAAGTTATTGAGATTGTTCTTTAAAATTTAATGTCATTTTGTGATGTTTTTCTTCCTCTCTTCCTTTGCAATAGAGCTATGATGTAAGATAGTTAAAAATATGTAGATATTTTTGATTTATTAATATTAATTTTTATTAATAACAAAAGATAATTGAATTGTGAAAGTTTAGTTCAAAACAATGAGCTTGTATGACCAATAACAAAGGCATGCACTTTTTAGGTACAATTGTAGCAAGAATGGCTATATATGGGAAAACCAAGAAGGAAATAATTTGAGAACAAGAAATATTCTTGTGGTAGCGATGAAAAATGGGACAAAGTTAGTTATAATCATGAGGAGAAGGGAAAAAAGGATGGCAAGGAGGGGCATGAATCTCTTTAAGGGGAATGAGGAGCCCCATGAATGGAAATGCATAAAGTATCATGGAAATGGTAAGGAAAGTCTCATATTAATTCACACATTTGGGGATTTACATGTCAATACTTCCACTAATGACTAGATAGTGTATTATAAATGTATTCTTCATACATCCAATGATAGTTCTTTATTCACTTGTCTTGGAAATCCTAAGGATGAGAAGATATTTAGTGTAAATTATTCTACACTTATTGTCATGGTTAATGGTGATGTGCTTGAGAATTGTATGTTTCATAATGTTTACCATGACCTAATCTAAGTTATAATATTCTTTCTATTTTCCATATCACTTAACTAGAGAAGAAAGTTGAATTTTAAGACTAACAAATTTGATGTTGGACATGAATAACAATATTAAAGTTGTAGAGACTTGGTGCATTTAATAAAGTGTGCCAAAGCTTACATATTAACCAAACATGGTGATGGTTCTATCAAGTTTCAAGGGACATATATTAATCAAAGAGAAGTTCAAATTCATCTTTCACACAAGAATTTAGGGAACTTGAATTTCACAAACATTGTAAAATCCCTAACCTGGATTTTATCTCAAATTTACAAATTTTCTAATTTCTACCACATTGGCATTTCATCAAATACTTCACAGTTTGCTTAACCAACAATATATTCAGAGTGCTTTGTTTTAGAACTGCTTATCATGAATTTTGGACAATAAATCCAAAATTCATTCAACATTTCATAACAAAGTACAATAATAATAAAGAGGCATTTTGTCAAATAGTTTACAACATGTACATATGGAATAAGATTGAATACATTGATACCCAAATAGATGTTTTAAATCAGAAATTCGTGAAATCAGAAAATATGAATTCTAACCTCTCAAATGACATAAGGAGTAGATTTACACTTCTAGCAAGGCGTCCAACATACACAATAAACTTCACCAAGGAGAATACATTTTATCTCACGTTCCTTCCCAATCTGAGCCACCTTAACTTATAATTGAAAACACTTTGTATTGTGTGCAATCAACAACTGTAACAAGGCAACGCTCTACACTTAAAGTTAGCGACTAGACAATGAAGGTTTCAACTAGGGTTTTATAACCCTCAATACAACTCTTAAACACTTACCATATATCAAGGATCATCCTTAGTAAGAAGAGGACAGATCTTGAAGCTACGACTTCCTTGTTTATACTAACCTTCTTTCACAATCTTCCTTCAAACTTTACTTTGATGAAAATATCATAAATTTGTATTTGTTCACAAATCCCACAAATCTATCATTGAAATCCTCTAGGAAGCAAATACACAAAACCTGTAAAAAGATTTATCTTTCCACACACAAAATCTTCAACTTGTAAACCTTTAGCACAAGCGTGAAATCTAAATAAATTCACCTGCAGATTGACTAGGGAAGATCTTTCACTTACAAAATTAATATTTCCAAGGGTTTTCGTCCTAGTATTTTGGTTGAACAAACTCAACTCCACAATAGCTCATAAAAGAAAAATATGTCCAAAAGAAGTAAAATGAGTCTCCAACCTCCTTTTATATTTTCCCTTCGAACTTTCTCGAAGTTATAATTTAAAATTACCTTTTAATAAATCTTCAACACAATAAAAAGTGACTTTATAATATTTTGCTTTTTGGCTCCCGCTAAGTCACTTTTCATTACCTTATTAATTAAGTACAAGTTGTCCATAAAATTATAATTTGAGACAACTTAATTTAATTAAATCAATTATTCCCTCTCTAAAACTCTAAATTATCCTACGGGAATAAAATAGGCTAAATGGTCATCTATAATGCCTAGGTCGAAGAAGGGGACATTATAGCCCTCCCTTCTCAGAATTTCTTTCCCTCAAGCAATTATAGATTTGGATGCTGAAGAATCTGCTCTCCCTCCTAAGTGGCATCCTCAAGGGAAAAGCTTCTCCATCCAATCAAATACTCCTTGATCAATTTACTCCTCAATCTCCTCTCTCTAACATCTAAGAAAACATCAAGAACCAAGATCAATTTGTCTTCCTCGTCCAAAGGTGGAAGCTCAGGAGATGATATAACATGCTGCCCAAGTGCCCTTTTGAGGCATGAAACATGAAACATGAAACACATTATGGATTTTGTTCTTCTTAGACAACTCCAACTCGTAAGAAACCTATCCTACTCTCTACACAATCCTATAAGTGCCATAGAAATGAGGCTTAAGTTTTTCTACACCACTCTTCTTCAATGTAGACTATCTATAAGGTTGCAAGCATAAGAAAACCAAATCTCCTATCTCAAAAGTTCTCTCAACTATGTGCTTATCTACATCAATCTTCTGTTGATTCTACGGATGCTAAAGATTATCCTTAAGTGACTTAAGGATATCCTGACTCTCCTGGATCCAATCCTTAGCTTTAGGAGACTTGTTGTCATCAAATGCCAAGTCTGCAAAAGATATAGCATCATAACCATATAGTGTCCGGAAAGGAGTTGTGCCAATCAACATGTGATAGGTGGTATTATAGCAATGCTCTCCCAAATATAACCACCTGATCCAAGCTTTTTTCTGCCCCAAAACATAGTTATGCAAATAACCTTCCACCCATTTATTTACAATCTCTGTCTGCCCGTCAGTTTGCGGGTGATAGCTAATGCTCGGGGTCAAATCTATACCAACCAATCTAAATAGCTCCTTCCAAAATATGCTAAGAAACCTACTATCCCAATCACTGATAATGTTCTTCAGAAGTCCATGGAGTTTGAACACATCTCTGAAGAACAACTCTGCAACCTGAGGTGCTTTGTACTCAGAAGATATGGAAAAGAAATGTGCATATTTGGTCATGTCAACTACTACAAAGATGCAATCTTTGCCTTGCACTTTAAGAAGATCTGTAATAAAGTCCATGGATATACTCTCCCACTTCTACTCAAGAATAGGCAATGGCTACAACAAACCTGCTGGGAAAGTATGCTCTAACTTGTTCTGCTGACAAGTCTTACACTCTCTAACATGGTGCAAGACATCATCTTTGAGACCCTTCCAAGCTAATAACTCTCTGATTTGCTTGTATATTTTAAAGTAAGCTGGATGTCCTGCATGAGGTGTATCATGAATGGCTCTCAATATTTTCTCCTTTATTTTTGATTCAGGAACTAAATAAATTATGTCCTTGTAGTAGATAACATCATCTACCACCTTGTACCTATCATCCCAAATTTTACCACCCACAAGCTCGCAGACAAAAGTTTTTTTGGAATACACAACCAAAAGGTGAGCCTTCCAATTAGATGAAATCTCTATAATGGAGCATAAAGTGGGTTTCCTAGATAGAGCATGTGCTACTACATTCCTCATCCCTTTAACATATTCAATATCAAAATCATATGCCTAAATTTTTATTACCCACTTTTGTTGTCATTCATTCAAATCCTTCTACTCCAGGAAGTATTTCAAATTGTTGTGATATGTTCTAACAACAAATTTTCCACCCACTAAACACTGTCTGAATTTTGCCAACGATTGCATGATGGCTAGAATCTCCTTATCATAGGTGGAATGCAATCTCTCCACCTCTCTGAGCTTCCTACTCTCATAAGCTATCAAATGCTTATTCTGCATAAGTACAACTCCTATTCCCTCATACCTGATGCATCACACTCCAAAAGAAATGGCTGAGAGAAATCAAGAAGTGCTAAAATAGGACAAGTATTCATTACGTCCTTGAGTCTGTCAAATGTGTACTAATCCTCATCTATCCATCTGAAATCTCCTTTCTTGGTGAGATCTAAAAGAGGTACTGCCACTTGCAAAAACCCCTTAACAAATCTCCTATAATAATTGCATAGGCTGAAGAATCCCCTCAAATTTGATAATGTCTTCAGTGGTGGCCAATTCAGAATGGCCTAAATTTTCTCATGATGGACCTTCAATCCATCAACACTAATCACATGCCCCAAGTATAGAATTTTTGTCAATCCAAACTCACACTTGGAAGCTTTGGAAAATAAAGATTATGCTTCCAATTCCTAACACCTCATCAATGTGCCTACGGTGGTCCTCCCAAGTCTTGCTATAAATCAAGATGTCATCAAAGAACACAAGAAAATTTTTTTACAACTATTTGTTAAAAATATGGTTCATGCAAGACTGGAAAGTAGTAGGAGCATTGGTCAAACCAAAGGGCATGATTAGAAACTCATAGTGGCCATAATGGCATTTGAAAGCAGTCTTGTGAGTGTCCTCCTCATGTACCCTGATCTGATGGTATCCAAAGAAAAGATCAATCTTTGAAAAGTAAACTACACCATGCAACTCATCTAGCAACTCATCGATCTTGGATATCAGATACCTATTCTTAGTAATCTTTTTGTTCAATGCACGATAGTTAATGTACATCCTCATTGTCCCATCTTTCTTCTTCACTAGAACAACTGAAGAAGCAAAGGGACTCAATCTAGGTCTAATATGTCCCATGTCTAACAACTCCTTAATTGCTTTTTCTATCTTCTCCTTGAATCTTTTCAGATGCTGGTAAGGAGTAGTAATGATAGACTTAGAACCCTATAGCTTGATCACATACTCGAAACCCCTGTCAGGTGGCCTACTAGGAGGAATCTCGCTGAAAACCACACTCTGCTTATCCAATATGGATTAGATATCCACATGATAATGTCCATCACTATTAGAAGGGCTTTTGGATTAAATTAAACATTAGGTTACCCATGCCACCTCACCATGTCAGAATAATGCCTCCATCCTCTTCACAGTGATCACTCTAGGTGCTCCATTCAACATCGCTCGAAGAACTACCTTTTTGGCCTCATGTCTAAACTTGAGCTCCATGGTCTAAATGTTCTGTGAATACTTCCCAAGAGAGTGCAACCACTAGATACCTAGGACCACATCCATCTCACCAATTCTGACTACATAGAAATCATCTATAACAGGTAGTGATTGAACATAGTAATGCTCAACTGAGAAATATTCTTAGAATAGCTCATAGTGAAACCATCTACAACCATCACATTAAAACCAGGGAAATCCTCCACCTGAAGACCTCTTTTCATCACCAAGCCTTCATCAATAAGGTTGTGGGTTGCCCCACTATCAATCAAGATCGTAACATGCTGACCCTACAGAACTCCTCTCACCTTGAACAAATGATATCTAGGAGTACCTTAAAGAGAGGCAATAGTGCCACCTGAATGCTCAACTAAAGTTCTCTCCTCATGCTCATATTTCTCCTCTTCCTATTCACTCTCTGAGCTAGAATCTTTTTTCTCCTCCTCCTCAATGTTTGAAGTAAACTCAATATAGTGAACCTTACCTTTCCCAAGGCATCTATGTCTAGGCTCCCATGGTTCCTTGCATGAGAAATAAAGCTTATTCCTTCTAAGCTCATTTTTGTCCTTCATGTCAAGATTTGACTTCTTAGGCCACTCCTAAAAAGGCTTCTTTCTTTCCTTCTTAGTAGAAAATGATTTGTTCTTAAATTTATTTTTGAAAGGAACAAAAAATTCCATATTTCTAGGTATTTTGATCACATCCTACAAAGAAGGTGGGCCTAAAGCCTTAACCCAACCTCAGAGTGGCTCCTCTAAACCCTCACTAAAGAGATAATTCAATCTTCCCTCTAAAACTTTAGGTACCATCATCGCAAGTCTCTAAAAGTCAGATACATATGTATCCACTGAATCCTTCTGTCTAAGTCGTGCCAACTCCTTGAAATGATATTCTAGATCCTTCTTATCAAACCTGTCAATAAGCCTCTACATGAAATTAGAATAGGAAGTAATAAGGCTATGTCCTTGAGTAACCATTCTGTGATACCATCGCTCATGTGGATCACCCTCCAAATGCAAGGTAGCGAATTGGATGGCCTCCCTCTCAAACATTGGGTTCAAGTAGAGATAGTTATCCAATTTCTAAATCCATGCACATGCACTACATTTACCTGACCCATCAAAAGAAGGAAGAGCCACCTTACCCAACTTTCATTGCAACTACTGATTCATTCCTCTATCACCTCTAGGCGTGTTTCTATATTTCAACTAGCAAAAGTCCTGTAGAGACATTGCATCCTGAAACTCATCACCAAGTGACTTCCATTCATGCATATAATCTGTAAAACTCTCACCTACAACCTCTTGTTCACCACCCTGCATCCTCTATTGATCTATGAAAATAGGCTTAGAGGCCTAACTGTAGAATCCTGAGTGGTTCTAATGTTGTTATTTGGAATGTTTGCATTATTTGTAGAGTTGATTGCTTCTCTATTACACCCATTGTTTCCTCCATCATGTTGATTATCCCTATTATTATTTTGATTAACATTATTATTCTGCATGAACTGAGTTAAAATTTGCACCAAATATCACTGTCTTCTAGCAATGTCATTAATGATAACTCTAGTGCTAGGATCCTCATTATCTATCACCCACGATGTTCTCTTCTTTAGATTCAGAACTTACAAACTATAGCCTTCTCCTGTAAGTAATATAATCTCTATCTTCTGGATTCATAAAACCAACATGCGCTCAATAAATCTAACATGGAAACCCTCCAGTTTGGCAAAATCACTTGCTCTAATACCATTGTAAAATCCCTAACTTGGATTTTATGTTAGATTTACAAATTTTTTGATTTCTACCACACTAACATTTCATCAAGCACTTCATAGTTTGCTTAACCAATATATTTAGAGTGCTTTGTTGTAGAACTACTTATCATGAAGTTTGGACCATAAATCATTCAACATTTCATAACAAAATACAATAATAATAAAGATGCATTTTGTCAAATAGTTTGCAACATGTACACATGGAATAATATTGAATACATTGATACCCAAATAGCTGTTTTAAATTAGAAATACTTTAAATAAGAAAATATGAATTCTAACCTCTCAAATGATACAAGGAGCAAATTTACACTTCCAACAAGCCGTCCAACATACACAATAAACTTTACCAAGGAGAATACATTTTATAACACTCTACTCTCATGAATCCGTCCATTTGTTGCTCACATCCCTTTCCAATCTGAGACACCTTAACTTATAATTGAAAACACTTTATAGTGTGATTCAAACAATAATTGTAATAAGGCGGTGCTCTACACTTGAAATCAGTGACTAGACAAAGAAGGCTGCGGCTAGACAATGAAGGCTATGGCTAGGGTTTTATAACCCTTAATAAAACTCTTAAACACTTAACATATATCGACGACCATCCTTAGTAAGAAGCAACTAGATCTTGAAGCTGTGACTTCCTTGTTTATACTAACCTTCTTTCACAATCTTCCTTCAAACTTTACTTCGATGAAAATATCATAAATTTGTATTTGTTCACAAATCCCACAAATTTATCAATGAAATCCTCCAGGAAGCAAATACACAAACCTGTGAAAAGATCTATCTTTCCGCACAGAAAATATTCAACTTGCAAATCTTCAACACAAGCGTGAAATCTAAATGACTGATGAGTGTCATGTAGCACCTAGAATAATACACCTTTTTACCTTCCTTTTCCACCCCTTTTATTTTGTTGTCCTCGTAATTGCACCATAATAGACCGATAAGATTTGTTTTAATTACATTAATGAGAGATGAATTGCTGAAGGTCATGATTTTTGATTGAAGGACTAATGTGCAACAAACTAATGAAAATGTGCAGAAAAGTCTCTCTTTTTGCATCTACAGGTGTAGTTGTATGTGCAAAGGCATTTTGAGCATCTCTGGAGATGGTCCTAATAATCTTCAGAGCTGACATGAAGGATACTACACCAGAATCCAACGTTTTCCAATGTGTTGGAGGTATTTTGAAGTAGGTGAGCTAAGGGTGGATCATCTTCGGAGCCATACAGAGTCATGGGTGCATCTTCGGAGCTCCTGGCGATAACGCACGTCTCTGGAGCCTCCTAGCGACAGTACAGAGTCTCTGACACTGCTATTAGTCTACACCTCCGGAGGCAACTGCAGTGCTCTGGAGGTTACTCAGCCAGCACCAGAATGATCAGGTGAAGACTCTAGTTGACTACTAGGGATCTAATTCCTCTTTTATTGATTTTGTATGAGTTTTGAAAGACGTGTTAAAGACCTACATTTTAGGGCCTCGCTGCCCAATTGTTATTTAAGTTGACTCTGGATTTAGTGGGATTGCTGTACCACTAAAACCTATTTTAATTTGTATGATTTTTACTCTACAATTAAACAATTGTTAAATTAAGAGATTGATGATATCTCATAGATAAAATGATAGTTAGAACAGATAGATATCTCATCACTTGATTTGATAGATGTTAAGGTAGAAGCAGTAGAAAGATAGACAGATCATTGCTATTAGATTATTGTAATCTCCATTTTTCAGATTAGACATACTTTTTGAATATGAGCATAATGATGGAATTAGATTGAAGAAAGACTGTGTTATTATATTCCTGTACTGACTTTTTGCTTTAGTCTTCAGTCTTGAAGGCGTGGAACAAGGGCCCACTCCCACCATCAAGACAAGAGGTTAGTATCTCTTTGTTTCATTATCTTATTTCAGATTCTATTAAGAAGATAGTTTACTACTTTCATAAAGATAGATTTATTTTTGTTTAATAGTTATTTCTAGTAAATGCATATTTTTAGTTGTGTGGATTAGAATAGGTCAATTCCAACAATTTACTGTTTCAACATTGTTTAAGTGTTTTCAGAATTTCCTTTCACAGAAAACAAATTAGCAGTGTTAATCTTTGAAACGGTCAGATCAGTAGAAGTAGTTAGAGGACTGGTAACTATGAAACCCCTTATTGCAGATAGCCTAGGACACAACCCTGGATTTGACACGTGAAAAACATGATTAAATGCCAAGGTCCAACAACCCTTGTCATTTTTGGCATCGTTGCCGAGGACTCTTGTGTTAATGAGGAAAACTTAGTTAATAGTCCTTTTTAGGTTAAATTAAATTTGTATGGTTAGACCTAGGGACTCAAAAGGTAGATACATAAAATGAACACCCGAGCAACAAACTATAGGAGAAAGTAGTAGGGTGGCACACGATCTTGTTGAAGAGGAACACTTAGAAAACTACCTTGGAAACTACACCCCAACTTGACATTACCTCAAATCCTCAAAGTCCTTCACTCTTTGAGTATATCTAAGAACTGTAAGAAAGATACTAGGTAGATCCATTATCATAGTCCACTTCCTCAGAGCCTCACACTGAATCTCAAAGAGAAACAACACCAGACATGGATGATAATCATGATGAGGAAGATAATCAAGCTCCCATGACCTTTTCATACCCTATTGTTCTTGTTCATGGAGATAATGCCCCTATGAATAACATTTCACTTTCACATTTACCAAATTTTAGGGGTCTTGCTTCTGAGGATCCAGATCAGTTTCTATTTGAGTTTAAGGTTGTATGCCAAACCTACGACTGTGGATCAGACAATCAAAAACTCAAACTTTTCCCATCAACCCTGAAAGATTTTGTAATGAGATGGTTTATGGGCTTACCCCAAGACTCCATTCACTCATGGGATCAAATGTAAACTAAATTCCTAGGCAAGTATCGGGATTACTGTAGGGTCAGTGATAAAAAGGAGCTATTCAAAATTAAACAAAGAGAGGATGAAAGCTTAGAGGACTATCTGGATAGGTGCAACGTTGCCTTGAGGAGATATGGCAATCTTGTGGCTCACCCCTTGGACAGAACACTGTTTGTAAAAGGATTATATAGAGAATCAAAACAAGCACTAGATCTAATGGGGAGAGGGAATATTAAAAAAATGGATATGCTGCTATAGAAGAACTCTGCATAAACTACTCTAGAACCCAAGATGGAGCAAGAACGCCCAGATCTTTTAAAGGGAAGAATGCGATAGGACAATTAATGGAAGAGATTACAAATCTTAAGATAGATATTCTAGTCCAACTGAATACCACATTAAATGGGATTTAGGCAAAGATTAGAACAACTAAACAAAGTAGAACAACTGAACCTCTCTCCATATATTTTCCTAGATGTAGGAACAAACACCTGTTGAGAGAATGCCCTTTATACAAATCAAAGATCTATCAGATTTGTGACAGGGAGCACCCTTCCAGTTAGTGTGGTCAACTCCCAACCTTAAAAATTGTTGAATAAGAAGAATGCCATAATAGAGGAGTTGAATTACATAGGACAAAAACAAATTGGAAATTTCCAATATAATCAGTACCCAAATCAGGCTTCCTATAGGGGTCCTTCAAACTGGAGAAACAATCAATGGAATCCAACATGGCAAGGGCCTTAAAACATTCCCCCTTGGGGACCACAAGATTGGTCAAACTAGCAATGATAGAACCAGCACTGGCAAAACCAACCCTGGGGAAATCAACAATGGCCACAACAGTTCCCACAACAGTTTGGATCACAAAACATGCAGCCTCATTGGGGTCCTCAACAGGGTTATAATCAACAATACCAAGAACAACCTGGATGTTACCAAACTCAGCAACAAGTATTACTAACTGGACCCACCAACACACAAGGACAGTCACAAAATGAGTCAGTTAATCAGCTAGCTTTACCAGCTCAACCTATAGCAAATCTACGTAATAAACAAGGAGCAACTGTTTACATGACAGAGCAAGAAAATATGGTTGGTATCAACACTATTTATCTCAATAACCTCTAGCTATGTTTTGGGAAAGCACTTCCAAGGCCATCTCCCCTGTTTATAGTTGAAGTAATCAATGATGTGGAATTTGAAAATCCATCCACTTAACCTCAGAAGGAGATTACTATCAAAAATATGCTAGAAGAACAACCCTTAGGTAACTTCGGAGTTCCTCCTAAAGGGATAGCTCTGGAGAACAACTCTGGAGCCACTTCTATAAAGAACTTCGGCGTTGATCCGGAGGTAGAAAAACCAACACCTTACCCAGAACGGCTCAAACAACATGTCCCTTAGAAAATTGTCCTACAAAAACAAGTCCAACCTACCATGGAATCAGAACTTCTACAAGAAATCAGACAGCTGAACATTGAAATTCCACTCTTACAAGCAATTAGGGATGTGCCTGTACTAAACCAATTCATCAAACAACATTGTGTTAAAACCCAGGACAGGAAGAAAAACTTCCCTACTACCATACAGGTGGAAGGGAAAGTGGTGGACCTATTGATGAGTGTTTTAGCACACAACAACGCAGGTGTGATTGCTGGTTTCACACCTCTCTTGAAAAGTATCCTACCCTAGCTAAGACTACTCAAAGGTTTCTATAGCTAGGTCTTAGCTTGCTTAGAATCTCTCAATTGGAATGTTCTAGCTGTACCGACAAGGGGTCTTACATGCAATTTACAGATTTGAACAATTTGAACAACAACTCATGCAAACCCTTTTATGATTTCAATTGATAAGACAGTGTGAAATGCTGTTGCAATTCCTAAACTAACAACTATTTTCAAAGAAAATGTAAAAGGAAGTAGGGTTTGAGGGCATCCTAATTGACATTCACAATATATAGAATACTGCAAGTAGACAAACACTCTAAAATTTAAGCAATTTTCTGAGTTACCAAACTGGAAATGATTGTTACAGCATTACAGAAAATGATGCTATCTTGAATGGAAATTGAAAGATTTTTAGATTACATTCACTCATCAAATACCCAATAAATGGCGCAATTTAATTAATGAAATTCAATTGAACTTAAGCACAACTGATCAACCTAGAATACTTTACACAATTACCTACCATCAACAAATAACTAAAAGTATGGACTAAGAGCATTCATCAAATACTTTCAGCAAACCATGAACATTGCAAAAGCACAGCTAATTAACTATTGGAGATCAAGAAGCGAACCATGAAACCAGATAAGCAAATATAATACACAAATTCTCAAGGTAACTACAGAAACTTGCTTTGTATTACTTCAAATGGTAGAATGTCAACAATTCGGCATCAAGAACTCTCCCTCAAACAATGGAAATGGTAGCCCTTTATATAGGAGAAGCGACATACCGAGTTTTTGAATGGACGGTGGAGATTAACTCAACACCAATGGTCTAGATTACATCATTAAATGCATTCATAACAACTCATAACAAATCCTGAATTACATTTTGTCTCTTATGAAAAAGACAAAAAATAGTCCCCAAATACATTGAATCTAGACATTTTGACTACCCAACTGAATTTATATATATATATAGAAAAGCTCATTTTTGAGGCATAATAAAGACAAAATAGCATCACATGTCACTCTAAATATAGCAGTTTACACTAGTGACAGGATTACATTTGAAAATATTCAAAAGATGACACTAAGACTCTTGATCCAAATTTATTTTGTCTTTTTCTGCGAGCTTGTTGCGGTAGTCGAGCCAGGCTGGAAGTGCTGGGTTGATATCTGTGGGATCTAGGTTCTTAAGATGATCGACTCGATATCTGAACAAGGTGGGCACTATCCTTATCTCTCCTCCATAAACTACTGGTTTGATAAAAAATTGAAGGCACGTCTGAAGCTCTTCATTTTGTTGCTTCAATTCTTTCTTTGAAAGTTCATTCTTACCTAGCTGCTCCAGAATTGAAGTAACGGACCCTTTGAACTCATCAACTCTTTGTGCTCATTTAGTTGGTCCTAAATTTACAGTTGTTACAACATAATCCTCTACTCTGACCTGTTCTTTGTTGGTATTAGGCGGTGGGACAACTACTTCAGCTATTCGAGCTCCAGTTTCATCCTTGTAAATTCTAGATTGTACCTTTGCTTTCTTCTGTTTCTTTGGCTTTTGAGCCTATGAAAAAATTGTACTCAAGTCTAATTTCATTACCTCCACCTGGGGCTTAGGATATGATATTCTGCTTTGCATCCAATTAGGTGCAGAAGAAGAAGGTTCTTTTGGCCTGTCAAGGTCTTTATTTGTCGCATCAGATGGCCCTTCAAGCAGTCTCTGCTCTTGTTCTGATTCTTTATTTACTTCTTTATCTTCCTCATCTGTGATATTTCTCTAGTTCACCATTACATTTTCATGAGCTGCCGTAAGGCTGGCCTCTGTTTGGTCCTTCTCCGGAGGACTGTCTGATATTTCAGTTATCTCTGTGCTGATTGTCTCAGCCAATGGTTCATCAAGTACCTCATTGTTTGCCTCTTCAAATGCATTTTTCTCTGGTTCTTGTTCTTGCAGACCTAGTTCAACACATACCTTCTCAATACCTAGTAGCAATGGCATAGCCAAGGAAGTTGAATTTTGGTCCATGGGTATTTGAGAGATAGGATTAGCAGAGGATATAGGCATTGCAACTGAAGACAAGTCCACTTGTGTCAAATTGGTAAGCAGGGCTGACCCCAAAGCTGGTGGGATAGAAGAAGTTGACAAGACAGAGGAAATGACAATGGGGGAAGAAATAGACAAAGAAGGCAAGGGAAGAGAAGGTGAAAGGATTGTAGAAATAGGAGAAAATGTAAGGGAAGTAGATGATGAGATGGAAGATATGGAAGGTAAAGATGTAGTAGTTATAGAGGAACATGAGGTGGCAGTAATGGAGGAGATGGGACTGCTAGGAGTGCTAGAAGATATTGCTAATGAACAGGAGACAGTTGAAATAACAGGTGAGGAGGCAGCAGAAACAACTTCCTGGACAATGGTTACCGAGGTCATAGGTGCAACAGTGGTGGCAACAGGGGGAGATGCAATAGAAGAAACTGTTGGAGAGGGTACAACAACATCCACATCCAGGGTAGAAGGAGATGGAGGAGTTGGCAGATTAGTATCATCATGAGTATTTGCAGTCTCTGTAGCCTACCTAACAGCCTTTACCTTAGTTTTCTTTGTCTTAGATCCTTCTCCGGGACCACTAGGCATATTTATTTTCTTTGAAGCTCTTGTTGTTGTGGAAGGAGACAATTCTTTCTTTGCAGTCTTTGTAGTGACCTTCTTGCTTTTCTGTGTTTTGGCCTTTTCTACCAAGGTTGTGTGATCTTCACTGTCTGATTTTTATCCCTCGACTGGTTTTGCCTCATCAGTGATTTCTATGGGCTTATCCTCTTCTCCTTTAGACTCCTTTTCTGATTCAAGTGTCGTGTAGATAAGCTTTATCCCTTGTCTCTCCAAGGCAGCAATTCGACCTCTTACCCAAGCTTTGCTTAATCTAATTGGTTCTTTCATTATAACTTTAAGGGAGCTTTCTTCATCATTTGCCCAATTAGGTAAGGGAATTGGCTGGTGATATTGTGCCTCCCAGGCTCCTCTATGCATTACATTGTCATCATCTTCTAACTGGTCAGGAACTGTAATGATGTGGAATTTCCTTATAAATGCCATAGATAATCTAGAATGGGCTTTCTTCATGACCTCATAGTCATCCATACAATTTTCCCAAAAGTCTTCCATATGCATTTTGTGGAATAACTTCTTACTTACATACCTCTCCATCACCTTATTAGGATCAAAAAGATCTCTTCTATTGTAGAAATGAAGATTGACGAGTTGAAGTTCTTTGTCGGAATGTTCAGCAGACCCTAATGAAGGACATGCATAATTTCCTTTCCCTAACAGGATGGGAAATTGGACATTTGTTCTATGCAGGTGCTTAAGTTTTTCTGTCCAAGTTATCAGTTGCCTAGATAATTCCAAGAGCAATACTTTATCTGTTGGGTACCTAGGAAGTCTATAAGACATTCCTGTAAAGCCTTGTATTCTCAGATATGCGAACTTTTCAAATTGAATATACCACCTCCCATATTTGGTGATTTCATTCACAGCTTATGTGGATATTCTTAGAGCTATATTACCTTGCAATAACCTAGTTATGTACATTGTAAATGCATCATTTACCCTCTTATAATGCATAAGGGATTGTGTTGATGTGAGTTGTGTATAGCATTCATAGACCTTGATCTGAGTTTGTTCATCATTTCCTACTTCTCCCACCTTGGACAAACCAACATAATGATTTCTTCTTACCAAAGCATAAACAACATAAGATGTCCATATGAAGAACCATTTCTCTTTGAAGTTACTGAATGCTTCATGAATGTTGTCACTTAAGATTTATGACCAATGGAACTTAGTCCCCTTCAATATTTCTTCAATTATGACAAACATCCATCCCTCGAAGGTTGAGGTTGCAGACAACCCATATATTCTACTCAAGAAAGTTACTAAGTCCCCTATTTCATCATGAAAGTCACTTCTGTATAGCACTTGGGGAAACTTAACCAAGGCAGACCTTCTGTTTATTGAGTGTTCATTCATATGTTTCCTACATCCATTTTCATCTTTCTTGTAGGTGTCCTCTGATGCTGTCTTATCTGGCATGGTCATTACTGCATGCCATGGAATATCAAAGGTTTCAGCTAGGGATGGTGGGCTTAGGTTAGATAAAACATCCATTGGCAGTTTGTATTGTCCTTGTCATGACATCATACCTATCTGCACAGACAACTATAAGTTCAGCACATTGAACATATGTAGGGAAGGCAACAGCTTGTGCAATCCCACTGTCCTTCACTTTCTTGGCTCTTGGGGTTGGATTTCGGCCAAATACTCTAGTTCTAAAATCATCAAGGTCAATGTGACCTAAGTCTGTATCTCTGATGTCCTTCCATTCAGTTGTAACCTTTGTTTCTGGACGAATGCCTTTGAATTTGTACCTCATGATTTGAGCTCGTGCAGTCATCTAACTTGCATGACTGGACCTTATAAGTTTGATGCCTCCAAGCTATTTTTACTAACTCCTAAGTCTAAAGCTTATGATCACCAAGTTGACCATTAAACCATGTTATAACCAATGAACTTATAATGTATCTGCTAAGTTACCAATATGTGCTTATGATAATCACAGTCTGAAATTTATTAACCATTGCATTCATCACATGTTCAAATACTAATCAATCCTATATTAATGCATGTAATGGATACCCAAATACTGCAAAATCCCATTTAAAGCATGCAAAATATCATCATTTATTAATTGCAGTCATTATTCCATCCTATTAAACACTTCTCCTTTTGAAAATTCCTTAAAAATAGTCATTTTACTCAATTTGCGCAAAATTTGGGGTCCACGGACTTGCAAGAGGAAAAGCACTAGTTTTGAGGCCAACCGACTTCAACGGAAAATCGGGCATGTCCGACCAACAGATCTTTCTATGTTCATACGTTCTCAAGGTTTTTGCGCATACTTTATGGTCAACTGACCTACACAGCTTTGAGGTGGACCAACTTATGCTTTAATCATTTAGGTCGGTCGGTTGGTCGTAAGGTTAGCGCAAGGAGATCAAAACATACCTCACCACTTTTGTGCGGGATTGGACACTATCTAACCTGCGGAGTTTTTGGAGTCAATTGACTAAGTCGGCAATGTTACATTTCAGCACAAGGTCGAATGAAGTTGGTTTCGGCGCAAAGTGCTTTCTTGTTTCTTGGCAGAGATTTCAAACATTACCAACTTGCAGGGTATTCTTATGCATCTGACCTAGGTCGGAGAGATGGTCATTTAGTGCAAGGTCAGAGTAATCCAAAACCAGCGCAAAGTAAAACTCACAATTGTGCGGGACTTCTCAGCTCCTCTGACTGAATGAGTTAAGGTGATTAATAGTGCTAAGTTAGAGAATGGGGTCTTTAGCCCAAAATTTAGTTTAAGTTTTAGCGCGGATTTTCAAAGCCACTGACTGACCTGATTGATCGTGAAGTTTTGAAGGTGAGTTGGACACTTTTCAATGCCCACTTGTTTTGATCGGTTCAAATGCATTTAAGTTGATTTGTTTGCTAAGACTTTGACAAATTTTTTCATTTTACCTATGGGAGAATCTCTGAATGATTGCCTTAAAACATATTTTCTCGAGGATTTAGAATTAGGGTTTATGAAAACATGAACAGTCCATAAACTAAAACCCTAGCTTAGATGCCCTAATTCATACTATGTGTTAACCGTGCCTTCAAAAGGAAATGCAGTTGATTAAAATTGAAACCCTAGGTAAATGAAGAACCCAAAGTGAAGGACGAGCTCCTACCTAGTTCACTGAGATGAATAAAGTTGAAACTTGTAAGCGCACAGGAGGTCTTCGGGTTGAATCTGTGTGTTTTGCAAGGAAATTGTTTAATTAATGCCACCAAAAGCTCTTCGAGTGTTCGTTAAATGCAAATGAGCTTTAAAACCATGAAAATCCCCATTTTATTTGCCCCAATCCATCACCATTAATGCAAGGCATACGTAGTATCTATGGCAAGATTCGACAGAGATTAGAGTTTGCGCAACTTTTGATCTCATCTGACTTGGCGGGGATTCAGGATGTGACAGACCTAGTCGGTAGGCATCATTTTCAGCACTAAAGTGATCATTCTATTTTCATGTGTTGCGGGAGTTTAGAGCTCCTCAGAGCGGCGGGGAATTCATCACCCTCTGACTTGGTTGGTAAACAAGCATTATAGTGCAAGGTCAATAACCATCGATTTTAGCACTAAGGTCCGTGGATGCAAAAAGTAGCGCTAAGGTCGGTAAGGTAACAATGTAGTGCCAGGGTCAGATGGAAAGCATTCTAGCATAGAATTCGGGCAAAGGGCTTTTTAGTGCAAAGGTCAGATGAAGGGCATTTCAGCACAAAGGTTAGTTGGAAGCAGTTTTAGCACAAGAGGACAATCAGAGCTACTTGATAAAATGCAAGGACTTTGACTTAGCAGATTTTGGAACGATCTCTCAATATCAAATTTCTAACATGGCAGAAAGTCCATTTTGACCACTTGACTACTTAGGAGATGGAAAAACCCACTTGACATTCTAAGCCAAAATTTGAAAGAGGGGGTCCCTATTCTTCGAAATGGGGCATGTGTACGAGGCACAATAAATGGTGACTCTACTGGGAAATGCTCTAGAGCATTTCAATGATAAACTTTCAGTTTGAACCCAGAATCTCTGTGTTTCCCACATATTAGATGAAAATGAATGATATCCTATCAAAGAATCTATTGGGTTTTTTCTGAATCAGTAGAGGGTTTGCCAGTTCCAATGCATAGGCAGATTCAGCCAACTAATACAGGAGGTTGCGTGAGCTACCTCCCCTTCACTTCTAGTTCTGCCACACCAAGGGGGGTATCCCTAAAGCTAAAGATGTAACATTTGACTCACCCAATGATGGAAAGATGTAGCTTGAAAACAACAGGCAGAAAACTCTCATGTGTGGACCAAGATGTACATGATACATCACAAGTTTGGCAACATTCTTGGACATATTTGTCTGATTGTGGATGAGAGTATGTAGGGGTCCTAATCCTACTCCTACAACTAATAGGATGGAAGTTATGAAAAGATGGATTTTATATATTGGATGCAAGACAAGGGGTTTCGGATCATAACTACTAACCCAGGTACAGACCAGTGCCTATCTCAGGGCAAGGAGTCAACTAGACATATACAAAAGAATGGATTGCATCTAGCATTCAAGTTTCAAGGGGTTATATTGATTCTTGCCTTACAAACATCACCCAGGGATAGGTATTTAGCTGCCTCTACTTACATATATCCCAGTTGACATACAACCTTCTCCATGCTTAACCTAAAACAGTTTAATCCACTCCTTGAATGGAAGTTAGAGATGAAGCATGTGATACAAAAATCCATACCCTAGGACTTGAGAAACCCTTAGCAGCTAGATTCAAAAGAAGGAAAAGCATGCAACACATGGAGACAAGTAGCTAAACACATGCATAAGAGCATTTTTCATATAGAACAACAATGAAACTGAAAATACTTGTAATTTACATTCATAATGCAACTCATAAACTCCAAAATGAGACGGAACAACAAGGAAATACCATATTTTTTGTTATTCACACAAAAATGTCCAGGTCTTCAACCTCTACAAATGAGTAACACCATCTACTATATACAACAGGAAGGTGTACTCAGCATTGAAAGTGCATGGTTGACTCAAAATTTGCCAGATACAGTGCATCATGAGAAAATGGCGCTCAACATTGAATGCAGCAGGTGGGAGAGGAGGCAGGGAGTGGTTGGACTTGAGCCCTGCGTCGCTGCCTGGGGATTCACATCTTCAATCGGGTACTTGATTCGTCCACGCCTTCGCCCATACCCTGTAACATCTACCATTAATGGCATATCAACCCACGACCTTGGGAATGCAATGGACTGTGCATTTTGCAGCTTTTCCCGCCAAGAAATATGACCCTGATTATTCAAATTATGTGAGAACAAATTATCCCACATTCACCCCGTAGCGACCTCCTCGACACTTTATAAGTAGGTCGTGAGCATATATGATGTCGATGATTTTTCTCCCGACGACGCCAACTTAGACCTCATCATCATCCTCCTGCATGATAATCTTGATATGAAATATCACCCTGATATTTCACATCGCCCTGATGACCGCATCACCCAATAAGAAACATCACCCGATATTTCACATCACCTCGATGTGAAATATCACCCTTATCGGGAAAATCACCCTGATAAGAAATATCACCGTATTGCATCACCTGATATAAAATATCACCCCCAGGAAATATCACCCTGATGTGAAGAAACATCCTAATATTCAATATCATCCTGATGACCAACCTCATTGGCGCATCTTGATGCATTGGAGAAAAATCCTCCTGCATATTTGAACCATACACCTCACCGATAAACCATCCTGTACATATTCATGTCATCATCACATTCGTATCCTCAGCGATCGGGGGGATCCTCATAATACCTGCTGATAATAACTGTCATGCTGAAGACCTCATAATGCACCCCACCGATCCTGATGACGTCGCCATCATGTTGCAATATCAGGGTGATATTCGTAAGATCACCTGATATTTGAAATATCACCCCCCCGCAAAAATATCAAGGTGATGGACAAGTAGATATCACCCCCCATATAAAATTGACGTCCGTAACATCGAGGTGATCGTAACTAAGATGACTGATGTTAGAAACATGATGACCCCATGGAAATATCAGGCCGATATCTGGAAGTATGATGACCCCCCCAAGAATATTAGGTTAGGTTGAAACATGTTGAGGGGGCCCAAAGACTTAGAATTTTTTGGATTTTTTGGGAGGGTGCCTGCATATTTAGATGCTTGAAACCTGACTGTTCATGCAGGCACCAACAAAATCAAAGACCATTAACCGGTGCAACCATCAGTATCCTAAAAACCTGAGTGTGTACAATTGTATTCATTCCCATCCTTTAACAATTAAGTTCATCTAAGATCCTTCGTGATAAGCTATGAAGTTGGGATCATTTTACCACCAAGAGAATGCTCTAATGCTGAGATAAGCTGAGCCTTAAGAGAAGCAAATAGTGATTTTTCAGCAATATTTCTAATGCAATGATATTTGATGTTGATTATCTTTAGACAATATCCTTCATGTAGGAGTTTTTCAAAAGAACTATCTTCATATAGATACTTGTAGTGGGTCTGGTGTTGAAAAACACCTTTTATTTTTACCCAATATAGGCTAGCAGTACTTAGTACCACCTGCCATCTTCATCTGGATCCATAGTACTGGTGGGGGTGGTAAAATGGGAATCCAAACCTTTTCACTTATCGCAAGATCACCTAGACTTGCTTAGCTACTTCAGGATCATTTAAAGTGTGAAAGATATATGGTTAGAAAACACTTCAAGTGCACCAAGTAATGACTCATTTCCCATGAACAAACATCATAATCCCTGGTATAACAGTGGAACCCACAAGAAGACCTAAGTAGAACCTTGGCTTCTCAAAGGAAAACCACAGATAATTTACTCAACAAGGAAGCATTTGCAGGTCCACATAACTGCCACCACATTCTAGAAATAAAAACCCTACGCAAAGCAAGCATAGAGAACAAAAGCAAAACTAAAAGGGATAATTAACTAAGTGAAAGTAGGAAAATCTAATAACTACGGAAAGCGAAAGTAGGAAATCAAACCTAGTCTAACAGCAACCTAATTTGACCAAATAAAATAAGCAACCTAACTATGTACACTAAGGGGAGGCATGACTACCTCTCAAGCCTAGAAGTAGTGCTTTAGGAACAAACCATTGATGGGCAATGGGAGCTCCTCACCAGTAAGGCTCTTAAGTCGATATGCGTTGTCAACAAGGATCTCGTAGATATGATACAAACCCAACCAAAGTTTATCAAACTTACCATGCTCACCTTTCTTCTCATGGGCTTTATCCTAATATAGAATGAAATCAGAAATGTGGAAGGCTTTTATCTTGGCTTTCTTGTTGAACCATCATTTCACTACACCCTGGTGTTTAGCAAAGTTTTCTATAGCAACGTCGCATTTCTCTTCAAGGTGCATCAATTGGGCTAATCGGGAAGACAACTGATCATCAGTTTCAAGATAGTCTTGCATGAATTACAGAACAAGGATCCTTAAGTGAATGGGAAAGATTAGCTCAATCCCATAGACTAAATGATAGGGTGATGTTCCCAATGCAACCTTGTGTCAAATTCTATCAGCCCATAAGGCAAATTTGAGTTGAGCGTGCTAGTCTCTAAGATTTTTGTCTAGCAGTTTCTTAATGACCTCAAGGAAATTTTTGTTTGTGGATTCAGCTACCCCATTCCATTGTGGATAGTAATTAGATGAGAATTTTAGAATGATTCCATAATCAAACGCCCAATTAGAAAAACACAATGATGAAAAGGCAGGACCATTATCACAGACTAAAGAAAATGGACATCCAAACCTGGTGATAATATGCTTTTCAACAAATTCAATGACTACATTTGTGGTGCACTATTTACAAGCTATTACCTTAGACCAACGAGTGCGGTAATTAGTAGCGGTCAGAATATACCTGTGGCTTGCAGAGGAAGGTGTGTTGACTATACCAATAAAGTCGAGGCCCCACTGAGCGAATGGTCGTACCTCCACAACTGGTTATAATGGCATGGCAACATGTCACTCTCTATGTGCAACAGTTTGGTAGGTGTGGCAGGTTCTTACATGTGAGTAACCATTTTTGAATAACGTAGGCCAGTAATACCCAGCCTGAAGAATTTGATTGCCTGTCGAATGGGCTGATTTGTGGCCTGTCCCAAACCTCTCGTGAAAACTGGTTAATACCTGATTTACTTCTGTCTTGTCCAAACATCTCAAGTAGATCCCCTCATGATTCTTCTTGTAAAGGACTGATCCCTTTATCATATAGCTGTTACTTTTCAGTCTAAGTGCTCTTCTTTGAACCAAATTTAAGTGTGATGGGCAGCGTTGATTGAGCAGGTAAAATATGATGTCTCCATACCACTCATCCTTCGAGATATCTTCTAACATGTACTGCTGGGAGACTAAGCCTGGCTCTACCTCTGCCATAGATTTGGTCAATGCTTTCCCTCTAACCAACTTCATGGGTTGTATGTCTATATCAAATTCCTGTAGGATAGTCACCCACTTGCTCCTTCTTTCTCCAAGTTCACTTTGCATTAGTAGTGCTTTAACAACTGCATCAGGGACTATAGTAATCACTTGAATCCTTAGGATGTAGTGACAAAATTTCTTGTCTGCCTTCACTAGAGTGTATGCTTGCTTTTCCACATTAGGATACCTTAACTCTGTGTCTTTTAATGGAGTACTCATGAAAGCAATGGGCCTTTCGTCATCGACTGCTTTCTTCTGGGTTAACATTGCTGCATAAGTGTGTACAGATGCAAATGAGTAAATATGAAATGGTAATGTGTAATCTGGACTTACTAATACTGGAGCATTGGCTATGGCCTGCTTAATTTCTACAAAGGCAGTCTTGGCTTCTGAGGTCCAATCCATCTTAGCATCTTTCTTTAGCATTGTATTGAGTGGTCGGATGATTTCAGCAAAACCAATGATGAACTTGCGCACAAAGTTGATCTTACCAAAATATGACTTAAGCTCTTTCTTGTTGGTTGGGGGTGGTATCTTGAGGATTGCCTGTACTCAGTCAGGATCAATGGATATGCCTCACTCGGAGATTACATGTCTTAATAACTTTCCTTTGGTCACTCCAAAGATGCACTTCTTGGGGTTGAGTGAAATTCCATAATCCTTACATTGCTGTAATACTTTCCTTAAGTCAGCCACATGATCCTCTCACCTTTTTGAGAACACTGTAAGATCATCCATATAGATTATGATGCATTTTCCAACTAATCCCTTAAAGACAACGTCCATCGCTCGTTGGAAGGTGGCACCAACATTTATTAAACCAAATGGCATTCGACGATATGCATAGATGCCCCATTTACATGTGAAAGATGATTTAAATCTATCTTTGTAGTTGACCATTACCTAGTTGTAACCTGAATACCCATTTAGAAAAGACATCATCTGTGATCCATTGACAATCTGCAATACTTCATCCAACGATGGCAGTGGGTAATTATCTTTTTCAGATGCCCGATTTAAGTTCCGAAAGTTGACACAAAGTCTGATTTCACCATTTTTTTCTGACTGGAACCAGATTTGCTACCCAAGTAGAATGCCTGACGGGGAATATTATTCTTGCTGATAGCAGTTTCTATACCTCTTTGAAGATCAGAGGTTCCAACAAGGCATTCACCCGCCATTGCCTTTGTCTGAATGGATTTGCTCCGGGCTTCAGTAGGATGGTGTGGGTAATGATCGATGCGTCATACATCTTGAGGTCTTCATAGCTCCATGCTATAACTTCATGATAGTCCCTTAATGCATGAATGATGCCAGCTTTCTCCTCTTCAGTACTAGCCTTTCCAATTAACACATTCTTAATCTCTTCATCGGTCCCTAAATTAAAAGGATCACACTGTCCTCTGGGAGATTCTCCTTCTTTTCTCTGGGTTGCTAAGTTGTCTGAATTGAAGAGTCTTTCCAACTCTACCATTCCCCATGGAATTATGTTTATTTTCAGATTAAGAGCTTCCAAATCTATCTCACCAGGTTTCATTTCTTTTTCATCTATTATTTGAGCGGTGAAAACATCTGATGAAGTAAGGAAATCGATTAAATGCTTATCGTCCTCAAAGACTTGAAAATTCATAACATTGTCCAGTACAGATGGAGTTGTGACAAATTTGACAGTGAACTTATTTAATCCTACCATGGTTGTTGGTTCTAACGTGCTTGCTGTTTGAGCTAAAGCATCTGCAACATGATTCTGTCTTCTAGGTATCAACTGGATATTGAAACCGTCAAAGCATTCAATCAAATCCCACACTCAGTTTCTGTACCTATTTAGCCTCTTATCATTACATGAATACTACTTCCTCACTTGTTTCACAACTAATTTTGAATCGCCAAACACTTGAAGAACTCTAACTTTCTTCTGAAGTGCCATCAACAATCCTTGTACTAGAGCTTCATACTCAGTTACGTTATTCGTACATGGAAATTGTAATCTATGTGATGCTAGATATTAGCTTCCAGTGGGGCTAATCAATTCAACACCTGCCCCAGATCCTTGTCTGCATCTTGATCCATCGAACCTCAAAGTCTAGAGGCAGAAATCTTTACTACTATCATCCCATTTTGCTGATTTTTTCTCATCAATCAGAGATTTTGGTTCTTCTTTCTTCATAGCAGTTGGAGTTTTCTTCATGATAATAGGAACTTTTAGTTGTCTCTGCACTTGTTCCACTACCTCCTGACAGAGTTGACATGTGAACTCAGAGTGTGATGCATCATGTATACGACACCAATTTGATAGCAGTAACTCTTCTGTCTGAACTTGCTTCCCTACAACTATTTGATCACTTACAAATTTGGCTACAAAATCCTCGAATCCTTCAAATATCCCTGGTTCATCTTCTTCCGAGGAATTTCCTGAATCTGATTGTACATATGCTTATGTACTTTCTAGTTTTTCTACAAGTGGAGGATCAGGAAATCTGTTGCAGCTTAGCATAAGAATCTCCTCGGTTTGATCAACATGGGGAAGATAGACTCCCAAATCAACTTCTGAAAATAAAATTTTGTTGGTCTAGTTATACTCTGTAATCATATGTTTCATTTTTGGTTCTCTTTCAATATGTATCTAGTTTGCCAATCCCTTCCATGGCAGCCACATATGAGAAAAGTCAGTTTCCATGTAACCATTCAAAGTTCTAGACTAGTCCCTACTTAGGAGAATGCCATACTGATCTGGGATATCTACCACTTGAATGTCTATATACTACTGCACTCTTGGATTAGAAGCCAGTTGCATATGTATCCTATTCAATTTACCCACTACATTCACCTCAGTCTTATCCAGCTATGTTACTTTCCTGGAAGACTTGGCTGGAGTGAGACCCAATGCCTTGCAGACTGATAATGGCATTATGTTAGTGGAAGCACCATAATCTACCAAACAGTTGTGAAGATTTATGTTGAATATCGTAAGTGTTAAGAGGAAAGGGGGGCTCTCCCTCTTATCCTTGTACAACGTCATCTTTTTCTCAACATCAGTCACATGCACTCTTTCTTTCCCTTTATCAATGTTATCCTGTATGAGAGCTTCTGTCTGTGTAGAATCTATTTTGATACCTGTACCCATATCTTGAAAAAAGGTTGTCCTAACCTCAGGTATTTTAAGCAACTCATAAATAGAAAGACTAACCTTCATCTTCTTAAGTTCCTCAGCAACATACTACCCCATTTTAGCTATATCAGACCATTGAGACTTCTCGGCAATAACCCCTTGATATACCGGTTGAGGTGTGGCTTTTGGAGGTTCAGGATTATTAGAAGCTTTTGGATTTGGGGGAATTTGGTAGTTATTTGGAGGAATAGAAGTGGTGAAAGGGCCTTTGGGTTTACTACTTCTCAGGTTGTATGGAGTTTTATTATATTGCTGATAAGCATTGACCTCATCTAACTCTTCTTCCTCAGGCTGATTATCATCTTGAAATGGAAATGTGTAACTATCAAGTACTAGGGCAGTATCATACCTTTGCGAAGGAACAAGTTCATACCCCATTGGTGGATTCTCCTGTGTTTTAGCATTTTAAATTTCCATTTGAAAGATACTGGATGCTATCTGAAATTCTAGGCAGTCTAGCTCAGAATGAGCATTTGTATTACGAAGTCTGCACCATGTAGAAAAAGTTGCCTCAACTAACATTATGTGGCCATGAGGTCGGGTATCATTGTTCTAATTTTCCAATGGCGATGGCACTCCTCCATTATTGGGCCTTGTGTTCCAAGACCGATTTGATTGCTGCTGAAAATTCTAATTTTGATATTAACTCTGGTTCTGACGCTGAAATTGATTCTAATTTTGGAATTGATGCTGATTTTGATTCCTCTACTGTAGATAAGCATTTTGATTCCTAAGGTGAGTGAATTCTGCAGTGAGCTTCTTCATCTGTTCAACTAACTCCCTAATGTCATCTCTATCATCCCTTGCCCTCGCTGCCTCTGAAGATTGGAGAAAAGACATTTGAGCAGGAGGCATTTAAGCTACTGGGTTTCCTGGATGAACTACCAAAGCTTGTGTTGTAGCTAGGTTAGGAATCAGGTTCATTATAGGGGTATGATTGGCTAAGGCTTGGTTAATCATGGGTATCTGATTTGGCATGGCTGCAGGGCCCATGTGATTTAATGGAACGGTGGCTATTTTTCCTAACTGAGTATTCATGGTAACAGCCTCAGTGTAGGCTTGGGAAAGAGTATTTGGGGGTGGATTAGCTCTTCTTACAACCATAGAGGTAAGTCTATCCAGTGTTGCATAATAAATTAGTAGTGTTACATCCTGACCTATGACATAAGAGGCCTGCAAATGACTATAGGCTTTTTGAAATCTATTGTTAAAAGAACTTATCAGCTCACCTTCTCCCTGACGAATTTCCACAAAAGACCTGTACAGATCTATTGGAGTAGTTGGCATTTGGAAATGATCCAAGAATGCTATCTTCAAAGCACGCCATGAACATATGGAAGCTGATGGGAGATTTGCAAACCAATAGTAATCCTTGTCATGCAAAGAGTAAGGGAACAATTGGCAGACAACATCTTCATACTGCAACTGTAACATAAACATGTTGCCTTCAAAAATCTTGATGTGTTCATCTGTGAGGCCTACCTTTTTCATTCCCGTACATTTAACTATTTAATTTACTGTTGCTGATACATTTAGACTTGTGGGATTGTTGATCCTAAATTCTCAGACTATTAGACTTTATGATGTTATGTGAAAACTAATTGGGTGATGTTAGATAGATGCTTTATATTATGATGTTATAGGAAAACTAATTGGGTGATGTTAGATAGATGCTTTATATTATGATGTTATGGGAAAACTAATTGGGTGATGTTAGATAGATGCTTTATATTATGATGTTATGGGAAAACTAATTGGGTGATGCTAGATAGAAAATTGTTTTGTGATTCAATCTTGGGAATGGATGTTTGAAATGCGGTATCTAGGATCTAATTGTAATGTGACTTCCTTTATGCTTATGTGAACTTGTGATATTTTATGCGAGTGAATGTTTTAATTTGCTTTGGCTATTAGATATATATGTGGAATTAATTTTGCAGTTGAGTGCCCAGGTATTTCTAACAAGCCATAGAAATTGGAGATCATCCCACACACGATGTTGTTATCCCCTGTGAAGCCGATCTAGTTCCACGAGGAACCAAGATCAACTCTGTGTATGATGAAATTCTGTAATGTTGATTTGCATGTTGCTAATCAGGCTAAGTCTACCCCTCTTTTAATTTGAATTATAATTGGTGTTGTAACAATTTTGTATTTTAAATTTTCATTTTTTAAGTTATAAATTTTGGAGACCCTTTTCATGTGCTTTAACTTGACCCTGGGTGCTCAAACTAGGCTAAACTTGACCCTGGGTTGTAACCCTTGGGTCTAGGGACCTTTTTGACTTGGGTAACCCTTGGTAAACCTCCATATGGTCACCTTAACTTCACCCTGAAGTTAAGTGACGAAATTGAAGGCATGGGAGGGAGAGGATGAGTGGTTCCAACACTCAACCCCATCCCTTTTCACTTCCCAAGGTTGGATATGTGTCCAAGACCCACCAATTGTGGAGGACTTGACTCCAAGTCTCTCTCACAATTGGTGAGGGTACCTTCGAGTTATGTGGTCCCTCTTGGGAGGAAAGGAAGGGGACACATGTGTCACCCATTCCCTCTTAAGCTCCACTTTTCTCTCCCACATGTTTGAGAGAGGACAAGTGGGAGGGGGTGAGGGAGACTTGGGGATGGGTGAGTGACATGTGTCAACACCCATCCCATGGGTCTTGCTTGTAGTGGGGAGGAAGAGTAAGGAGGTGACAAGTGTCACTTCCCCATTCCTCAAAGCTCATGGGTTGAGCTTATTTTAATCCCACTTGGAGAAGGTTATGGGTTGTTGAATTTTTGGATAATTTGATTGTTTGAATTTTACTTTGGGGAAAAAGATAGAGAGAGTTTTGTGGCTTATGTTGGAGGAGGATTTGGAGAATCTCTACATCAACCTTCTTCCATAATTGGGCTTTTAAAGGTTGGCTTCAAGGCTAAGTCCCTTTGTATTTTTATTTGCTTGCATGATGCATATGTGTGAGATTTATTTTCTTGAGTTTTATTGTTATTGTGGGGAAAATTTCTAGGGTGTTGTAATAGCCTCTCTCACTTGGGAGAAGATCTCAACAAGTGTGGGGTAGGGGAGGAGTGAACCTCCTCAGGGTCATTACCTTGTTTTTGTGGTGTTGTATGCCTTGAGGGCAATGTATGAGATTTTGAAAAAATGTGACATGGCTTGAGAGCCAAAATATGGAAACTTATGGAAATTGTGTTAAATGTGTTGGCTTGAGGCCATAAGAGAAATTTGTATTGGGATATTTTGTAGGAGTGGCACTCTTGAGTTGAGTGTGTCCACTCCCCTACCCCTTTGAACTCACCCTAGTTGAGTTCTTGTGTTGTGATTATCCAAGGGTGTAAAAATTGTGTTTGGTTGTTTGGAATGCCTTATTGTGTTGTGGAATGAGTTCCCTTGTGTGTGGACGACCTCCCTAGCTCGGGGGTGACCCTCTTGCGGGTCTACAGTAGGGAGGAGAGCAAGATGCATGGTTTTCTTTTCCCTTGTTGTGATATGCAGGTTCATTGGAGCTAATTTGTGAAGTTGGAGAAAACTCCTTGTTCTTGGAGTTAATATTTTAGTTTCCTTTACTCTTTTAGCTCTTGAGAGAGAGCTTGGTCTACCTAGGAGATTTTACCATTTGTTAGTTGTCCAAGAGGAGAACATGGTTCTCTTTCTCTTGTAAAAAAAATATATATTTTCTTAGTTTTTGTGTAAGCTATTTTCAATTGCAATAGCAAGTTAAAAATGGTTGATTTTAATGTTTTTCATTTAAGGAAAGTTGAAGGAAGAAAATTTGTGTTTAAAAGCTATCTTCATTTGTATGTAAATTTTTATAATTATCAATTAGAAAAGTTGTAGTTTCTTTTTAATTTTGAGATAAAACTAGAAATTGGTATTTTGTTATTATGAAAAGAAAGAAAATTAGTTGTGGATATGAATTAGAGGTATCTAAATATTGTATTTGTTCTTTCCTTACAATGTAAAAATTAATAATTGCTATGAATAAATTTTGTTATAAAAGAATGAATTCTTTGCCTTATAGAAGTTTGATTTTTCAAAGAGAATATATATATCCTTGTTGCACTTTATGTAATTAGATACAAACTGAATTTATTATTTTGTCAAAACAAAAAAAAAGAAACTACCTTATATATATAAAATTCATTTTTAAATAGACTGTATTTTTGAAGTGGATCTGTAAAAGAAATTTTTCTGTGTGTATATGTGTCTATTTATATATATATATATAAATATAATTATATTTAAATATATTGAATAACTCATAAAATGAAAGCCGAACTAAATAATGGAGCCACTATTTGATTTACATAGTCCGCTGAATGTATAAAAAAAAACATTTGGTGGGGGGGGTCGAACCCCCCCATCGCCGCCATATTCAATGAAGTGCGAATGTGGGGAGGTGGCTCTGCCCCCTCCCCACATCCCCTGTTACTCTCTCTCGTGACCACAATCCCCGACCACTGTCAGTGCCCCTCACTCCACCGCCCTCTGAACACTGCCTGTCTCCTCCGCTCTGCAGCCTCTGCACCCCCTCAGCGGCCTTCGCATTGCCACCTTCCCTCCACCCTCAACTCTGTCATCCAGAGATCCGCCTGCCACCAGACCTCCACCCTGCGGCTGCTCCACCACCACCATGGCCACTGGTCTCCAACAGCCCTCCTCTTTGCCAATAGAAACAAACAAAAAATTTAGGGCTTTAACATTTTTTTTTTAAATGAAAATAACAAAGAAAAAATATACATATGTTAAGAGAAAGTCTAGTTTTATAAACACAATAAGAATATATATATATATATCTATATATATATATAGATATATTTTAAAAAAACAAACAAACCATCATATGCATTTCATATGTGGCCTTTAAAATTTAAACAAAACCAAAGAAAACAAAGGCAAAATAAGAGAGAAAAAGAGAAAGAAAGATAAAAGCGAAAACAAAGAGGAGAAAATGCATAAGTTTAGAAAATAGGGCTAGGGTATTTGACAAAAAAAAAATAATATTTTATTGTTGGAGGAATTCAGGGCTAAGAGCATTAATTAAAATTTAATATTCCTTTAATCATGACTGGGGCAATTTAATTAACGAAATTGAATTAAATGTTGATTTAAACCCGACTTGAAAACCTAGTAAACTTTTTGAATGTAGTTAGTAAAACCTATTTCCGAGATCTGATCTACCAAGAAATTAGGAATAATATAAAGGATGCAGAGATAACTCTAATTAATTGAAAACGTGAAGGAGAACAAATTGATCGGACTTTGTTGAAAAATATTTTAAATTATAGAAAACATGAAGGAGAACAAATTAATCTTAAATTATAGAAAACGTGAAGGAGAACAGATTGATCGGACTTTGTTGAAAAATGTTATATATTATAGAAAACGTGAAGGAGAACAAATTGATCTTAAATTATAGGAAAACATGAAGGAGAACAAATGGATCGAGCTTTGTTGAAAAATGTTCAATTAATCTCAATCAACTGATTTACCAATTCAACTAGTGAGACGTAAGTAATTTATTAATCCAAATTAGTAAACCTCTTGATCAAATTTAGTTTTAGTACAATAAACCCTATTCACGCCCATGAGACGTTATGTTGCCAGATTTTTCTAGAATTTAGGGTTTAGCTAGGTTAGTGAAGTATAACCTTGTTAGAGAATATAATATTATTTTTTGCCAAGTATCATCATTTGAATTCTGTATTTTATCATCCTCTCATGCATTTGGGTTTTGGTTATTGATTTTGACTTACGTCAAAATCCCTTCATTCACATAGGTTAACTTAGGGTTCGATCATTGATCTTAACCCTATTGGCGATGTTAACCGCATTGCGATGACCCCCTAGTTGGCCTTCATTGCGATTGGTATGCGCACGTGAACGCATTAACCCGCATTTAACTGTTTTGTTTACGCCTTAAGCGTACACCACCGAGCACGCTCACGCGTGTGAGGGGGTTTCTAGGGAAGCGTGGAATTATTTTTGATATTTTGTGTCATAACTATATGACAAATGTGGACATGACACGTGTGATGTGTGTCATGACTGCATGGGAAATGTGGGTATGACATTTGGTATCAGAGGCTAAGATTAAACACTGGGCGTATTTGGGCACGTTACTTATTCCGTAACTTTGATTAATTAATGCCTACCTTGTTTTGTAGGATGCCTCCCCAACGCGTTTGACGAGCGTGATTGCGTAACACTGAGTCTGTTGAGGTGCACAGTGATTCCTCAGCAGAGGGACAGGCACCCACAAACATAGCAGATTAGCTAGTACCACAGGCACCACCAGTACTTGATATAGGTCCTCAGATTTTATAGACATTACAGGCCATGTTAGAGAGGCTACCGCTAGTTATATCAGTGCCACGTGACGAGCCTCACGATGTTCCACAAGAGGAGCCACGTGAGGAGTTGCGTGCTGAGCCACGTGTAGAGCCTTGTGATGATCCACGAGAGGTGCCACGTGTGGAGCCTTTTGCAGAGATACCTGATACTACAGTGGAGGAGGTAGGGTCAGCTTACAGAGCATGGAGTAGGAGTCCTCCGAGACATCCGAGATGAGATGAGACTGTGAGGGTAGAGCAGGTACATCATGGACTTTATGAGTATGGTATGGATGAGCCGGTTATAGGACATAGAGACAGAGGAGATCCCATCAGAGACCTACTTAGGCTTAATCCACCTACCTTCACAGGAGCTACAGAGGGAGTTGAGGATGAGGCTTGGCTCATCAATCTAGACAGGTGCTTCGCGTTGCGACCTTATGGGAGCAACATGAAAGCACGCATGGCAGTACACCTCTTGAGAGAAGCAGCAGCTACTTGGTGGCGCACTGAGGAATGCAAGCACCGGTTATCCTTAGACACACTCACATGGGACACTTTCATAGAGTGCTTTAATGTGCAATACTTGTTAAATCATTATAGACAGTGCCAGATAGATGAGTTCCATGACTTACAATAGAGAGGACTCACAGTTGCATAGTATGAGAGTCGGTTTATTGAGCTTTCACGTTGCACAGAATACCTCCACGATGAAAAACTTCTGGTGCACAAATTCATCAGGGGTTTGAATCATGGGATAGTAGGACCAGTGCGTATGGCAGACCCCCAAACTATGAGTGAGGCTGTCGAGAAGGCTTATAATGCAGAGGAGATTCAAGGATCAGGGTAGAATTCACACTCGCAATTTTAGTACTGTAATCATCAACAGCAACAGAACTTTCGTAGACCACAAACAACACCACAGAGAGGAGGATTTAATTCTTCATCATTACCTCCTAGGCCTCCATAGTAGCAGCAGCATCAGCATCATCAGAGGTCTAGACCCCAGTAGAGGGCTCAAGGAGGATAGAACCGTGGTTGGTAGCAGCAGGGCCCGAGCAGGGATCAGAGACAACAGGGATCATCTACAGGACCCGCGAGGTCACAGCAGTCGTATAGAGGCTCACAGGGGTCCACAGGATGGAATGGCTAGCAATAGTCAGGTAGGAATCAGTCAAGGCAGTTACAGGCTAGGGGCCCATGTTATGTTAGTGGTGGGGTAGGGCATTTGACCAGAGAGTGTCCACAGCGTTTCACAGCAGGAGGACAACCCCATTCAGGAGGGTCAGAGCAGATTGTAGGTGATGTGGGCAAGTCCCACCGCATGTTTGAAGCAGTTGACAACCGCTAGACTGGCTTCTAGGCCTCAGTTATTGAGACAGCAGGTATGATTGGGGATGTCCCCATCTCTATTCTTTTTGAGTCTGGAGCTACTGATTCCTTTATATCTGCGTCGTTACTGGAACATTCCAGGTCGGTGGCTTCTAGGTAGGACATTAGGTGGGAGGTTGAGTTGGCCTCAGGATGTCAGTAGATACCTTGGTTCGTGATTGTGAGATTTCTTTGGGTTCCTTCACTACATCATGTGACCTTAGAGTTATGCCATTAGGATCCTACGGTGTATTTTTGGGTATGGATTGGCTTGTGGCTCATAGAGCCAAGCTAGATTGTCACCAAAGAATGATTAGCTGCTTAGATGATCATGGTTCATCAGTTGAGATAGTGGGCTTTCAGAAGCCCACGACAGTATGTATGATATCCACTTAGCAGCTTAAGCGCTGCATGCGGAAGGGATGTTAGTTGTTCGCTATCATGGTCAGTGACAGATCAGAGGATGAGCCTGAGGCTTCATTGGATGACCAACCTATCCTGAGAGATTTTGCCAACGTGTTTCTGCTAGAATTACCAGGTATGCCCCCACACAGAGAGGTAGATTTCCACATTGATCTAGTGCTAGGTACATAGCCAGTGTCTCATGCACCTTACAGGATGACTACACATGAGCTCATAGAGCTCAAACTACAGTTAGACGAGTTACTTTAGAAAGGACACATCTGACCTAGCATTTCACCATGGGGTGCACCGGTTATCTTCGTGAAGAAGAAGGATGGGTCTCTTCACTTGTGCATGGATTACTAGCAGTTGAACAAGGTGACGGTGAAGAACCGTTATCCTTTGCCTAGGATTGATGACCTTTTTGACCAGATGCAGGGAGCCAGAGTGTTCTCAAAAATTGATCTGAAATCTAGGTATCACCAATTGCGCATCACAGAGGCAGATATTCATAAGACTGCTTTCTGAACGAGATATGGCCATTACAAGTTCACAGTGGTACCCTTCGGTTTGACGAACACCCCTGCAGTGTTCATGAGTCTCATGAACGGGGTGTTCCGCACTTACTTGGATTGGTTCGTGATCATCTTTCTCGATCTATTCACGGACCGAGGAGGAGCATGTGGATCATTTGCATCAGGTTTTGTAGTGCTTGCAAGAGCAGCAACTTTATGGAAACCTGGCGAAGTGTGCCTTCTTCAGGACAAAGGTGCAGTACTTGGGGCACATCCTATCAAGCGATGGCATCTCCGTTGATCCATCGAAGATCAAATCTATTCAGGATTGGCCAGCACCCACCAGTGGGATTGAGGTCAGGAGCTTCATGGGATTAGCCAGTTATTACTGTAGATTCGTAGAGGGCTTTTCCAGGATAGCGCATCCCATCACTTCCCTTCAATGAAAAGAGAAGAGTTTCACTTGGACCGAGCAGTGCGAGAGGGCCTTTGGGGTCCTCAAGGAGCGTCTTACCAGTGCTCCCATATTAGCAGTTCTAGATCCTTCAGAGGATTTTGTTCTTTGCATAGATGCATCACTTGAGGGTTTGGGAGCCGTGCTCATGTAGGGTGATAGAGCGATTGTATACGAGTCGCGTAAGCTCAAGACACATGAGCTAAACTACCCTACTCACGATTTAGAGCTCGCAGCAATTATACATGCTCTTGTTCGTTGGAGACACTTCCTTTTGGGTCGACGCTTTGAGCTCCATTCAGATCACCATAGCTTGCAATACATTTTCACACAGCCAAATCTGAAAGCCCGCCAGCGGCGTTGGATGGAGTTTTTATGCGAGTACGACTTTGATGTCCACTACATCAAAGGGAAGGAGAATGTGGTCGTTGATGCTTTGAGTCGGAGGTGCCACGAGATTCTAACCTTAACTCTGAGTGTGGACTTGAGAGAGCGTAACTTACAGCATCTACCTGAGGATGAGTGGTTTCTTGAGGTGCAACAGGAGATCCAGAAATAGAGGGCCCTTAAGGGCAGATTCGCAAGATATTCCCTTGAGTTTGATGGTTTGCTTCGACATCGACGGCGCATCTATGTACCCCATGTGGGTGATCTTCATGCAATGATTCTTTCAAAGGCTCATAGAACACCTTATGCAGCACACCCAGGGGTGAAGAAGATGCATGCCGACATGTGACAACTATACTATTGGGCATGTATGAGACGAGACATTGAAGAATATGTTGCTCGTTGCCTTGAGTGCCAGAGGGTCAAGTCCGAGCATTAGAATCCAGCAGGATTGTTGTACCCTCATGACATACCTGAGTGGAAATGGGACACCATTTCCATGGATTTTATTGTTGGTCTTCCCATGTCATCAGGCCGCCATGATGCCATCATGGTGATAGTTGACAAGTTGACCAAGGTGGCACATTTCTCACCTGTACGCATGACGTACAATGCACCATCTGTGGTGAGAGTGTTCTTAGATCAAATTGTTAGATTACATGGAGTACCTTGCCGTATCATTTCTGACAGAGACTCATTATTCACTTCAACTTTTTGGAGAGCCTTACAGTAGGTGTTGGGTACACAACTCAACTTCAGTTTAGCTTACCATCCTAAGACCGATGGATAGACAGAGAGAGTCAATCAGGTGTTGGAGGACATGCTTTATATGTATGTTATGGACCATGAGTCTAGATTGGAGGAGTATCTGTATCTGGTTGAGTTTGCCTACAATAATGGGCATCACAGCTCGTTGGGTATGCCTCCTTTTTAGGCTTTATATGACAAATCATGTAGGACAAGATTGAGTTGGGATCAGTTAGAGGACAGGGTTGCCATTAGTCTGAAGTTAGTTTAGGATATGGAGTAGTAGGTCACACTAATTAGACAGAGACTTTAGGAGACACAAGATAGACAGGAGAAGTATGCCGATGCTAAGAGGGTAGATCGGAGCTTCTCAGTGGGTGACAGAGTATTTTTGAGAGTGCGACCGCACAAGAGTCCAATCCATTACAGAAAGGGCTCTAAGCTCGCACCACGGTTTGTAGGACCTTTTGAGATCTTGGAGCGGATAGGACCTGTAGCCTATCGTCTAGTCTTGCCACCAAGCCTGTTGCATATTCAGGATGTCTTTCATGTTTCAGTTTTACGATGTTACATATCTGACTTATCTCACGTATTGGATTGGAGTGCTCTTCAGGTAGAGGTAGATGGTCAGTTGGCTTTGGAGCCAATTCACATATTGGCTTGTCAGACGCTAGGCCTTTGAGGTCGAGAGATGGACTAGGTTAGAGTCCAGTGGGACATGTACGACGAGGTCACAACGACATGGGAGGATGCAACGAGATTGAGGGCTCTTTATCCTCACCTCTTTGACGACTTCTAGGAGGAAGTACAGTCTTAGGGGGGAGGATGTGATGCCTACCTTTTTCATTCTCGTACATTTGACTATTTACTTTACTGTTGCTGATACATTTAGACTTGTGGGACTATTGATCCTGAATTTCTGAACTATTAGACTTTATGATGTTATGGGAAAACTAATTGGGTGATGCTAGATAGAAAATTGTTTTGTGATTCAATCTTGGGAATGGATGTTTGAAATGCGGTATCTAGGATCTAATTGTAATGTGACTTCCTTTATGCTTATGTGAACTTGTGCTATTTTATGCGAGTGAATGTTTTAATTTGCTTTGGCTATTAGATATATATGTGGAATTAACTTTGCAGTTGAGTGCGCAGGTATTTCTAACAAGCCACAGAAATTGGAGATCATCCCACACATGATGTTGTTATCCCTTGTGAAGCCGATCTAGTTCCATGAGGAACCAAGATCAACTTTGTGTATGATGAAATTCTGTAATGTTGATTTGCATGTTACTAATCAGGCTAAGTCTACCCCTCTTTTAATTTGAATTATAATTGGTATTGTAACAATTTTGTATTTTGAATTTTCATTTTTTAAGTTATAAATTTTGGAGACCCTTTTCATGTGTTTTAACTTGACCCTGGGTGCTCAAACTAGGCTAAACTTGACCCTGGGTTGTAACCCTTGGGTCTAGGGACCTTTTTGACTTCGGTAACCCTTGGTAAACCTCCATATGGTCACCTTAACTTCACCCTAAAGTTAAGTGATGAAATTGGAGGAATGGGAGGGAGAGGATGAGTGGTCCCAACACTCAACCCCATCCCTTTTCACTTACCAAGGTTGGAGATGTCTCCAAGATCGACCAATTGTGGAGGAATTGACTCCAAGTCTCTCTCACAATTGGTGAGGGTACCTTGGAGTTATGTGGTCCCTCTTGGGAGGAAAAGAAGGGGACACATGTGTCACCCATTCCCTCTTAAGCTCCACTTATCTCTCCCACATGTTTGAGAGAGGACAAGTGGAAGGGTGTGAGGGAGACTTGGGGATGAGTGAGTGACATGTGTCAACACCCATCCCATGGGTCTTGCTTGTAGTGGGGAGGAAGAGTGAGGAGGTGACAAGTGTCACCTCCCCATTCCTCAAAGCTCATGGGTTGAGCTTATTTTAATCCCACTTGGAGAAGGTTATGGGTTGTTGAATTTTTGGATAATTTGATTGTTTGAATTTTACTTTGGGGAAAAAGATAGAGAGAGTTTTGTGGCTTATGTTGGAGGAGGATTTGGAGAAGCTCTACATCAACCTTCTTCCATAATTGGGCTTTTAAAGGTTGGATTCAAGGTTAAGACCTTCCCTTTGTATTTTATTTGCTTGCATGATGCATATGTGTGAGATTTATTTTCTTGAGTTTTATTGTTATTGTGGAGAAAATTTGTAGGGTGTTGTAAGAGCCTCTCCCACTTGGGAGAAGATGCTCAACAAGTGTGGGGTAGGGGAGGAGTGAACCTCCTCGGGGTCATTACCTTGTTTTTGTGGTGTTATATGCCTTGAGGACAATATATGAGATTTTGAGCAATATGTGACATGGCTTGAGAGCCAAAATATGGAAACTTATGGAAATTGTGTTAAATGTGTTGGCTTGAGGCCATAAGAGGAATTTGTATTGGGATATTTTGTAGGAGTGGCACTCTTGAGTTGAGTGTGTCCACTTCCCTACCCTTTTGAACTCACCCTAGTTGAGTTCTTGTGTTGTGATTATCCAAGGGTGTAAAAATTGTGTTTGGTTGTTTGGAATGCCTTATTGTGTTGTGGAATGAGTTGCCTTGTGTGTTTATGGCCTCCCTAGGTCGAGGGTGATCCTCTTGCGGGTCTACAGTAGCGAGGAGAGCAAGATGTGTGGTTTTCTTTTCCCTTGTTGTGATGCAGGTTCATTGGAGATAAGTTGTGAAGTTGGATAAAACTCATTGTTCTTGGAGTTAATATTTTATTTTCCTTTACTCTTTTAGCTCTTGAGAGAGAGCTTGGCATACTTAGGAGATTTTACCATTTGTTAGTTGTCCAAGAGGAGAACATGGTTCTCTTTCTCTTGTTGTATATATATATATATTATATATATATATATATTTTCTTAGTTTTTGTGTAAGCTATTTTCAATTGCAATAGCAAGTTAAAAATGGTTGATTTTAATATTTTTCATTCAAGGAAAGTTGAAGGAAGAAAATTTGTGTTTAAAAGCTATCTTCATTTGTATGTAAATTTTTATAATTATCAATTAGAAGAGTTGTAGTTTCTTTTTAATTTTGAGATAAAACTAGAAATTGGTATTTTGTTATTATGAAAAGAAAGAAAATTAGTTGTGGATATGAATTAGAGGTATCCAAATATTTTATTTGTTCTTTCCTTACAATGTAAAAATTAATAATTGCTATGAATAAATTTTGTTATAAAAGAATGAATTCTTTGCCTTATAGAAGTTTAATTTTTCAAAGAAAATATATATATATCCTTGTTGTACTTTATGTAATTAGATACAAACTGAATTTATTAATTTGTCAAAACAAAAAAAAAAGAAACTACCTTATATATATATAGTTATAATTCATTTTTAGATAGACTATGCTTTTGAAGTGGATCTATAAAAGAAATTTTTCTGTGTATATGTGTCTATTTATATATATAAATATAATTATATTTAAATATATTGAATAACTTATAAAATGAATGCCGAACAAAATAATGGAGTGACTGTTTGATTTACATAGTCCGCTGAATGTATAAAAAAATAATTTGGTGGGGGGGTTCAAACCACCCCACCGCTGCCATATTCAGTGAAGTGGGAATGTGGGGAGGGGGCAGAGCCCCCACCAACATACCCTATTACCCTCTCTCGCGGACACAGTCCCCAACCACTGTCAACACCCCTCACTCCATCACCCTCCGAACATCGCTCATGACCCGCTGCCTGTCTCCTCCGCTCTGCAGCCTCTGCACCCCCTCAGCAGCCTTCGCACTGCCGCCTTCCCTCTGCCCTCAGCTCTGTCCTCTAGAGATCCGCCTGCCACTAGACCTCCACCCTGTGACTGCTCCACCACCACCGCTGCCACTGGTCTCCAACAACCCTCCTCTCTGCCAATAGAAACAAACAAAAAATTTAGGGCTTTAACATTTTTTTTAAATGAAAAAAAAAAATATACATATGTTAAGAGAAAGTCTAGATTTATAAACACAATAAGAATTTATATATATATATATACATTTATATTTAAAAAAAACAAACAAACCATCATATGCATTTCATATGTGGCCTTTAAAATTTAAACAAAACCAAAGAAAACAAAGGCAAAATGAGAGAGAGAAAGAGAAAGAAAGATAAAAGCGAAAACAAAGAGGAGAAAATGCATGAGTTTAAAAAATAGGGCTAGGGTATTTGACATAAAAAAAAACAATTCAGGGCTAAGAGTATTAATTAAAATTTAATATTCCTTTAATCATGGTTGGGGCAATTTAATTAACGAAATTAAATTAAACTTTGATTTAAACCCGACTTGGAAACCTAGTAAACTTTTTGAATGTAGTTAGTAAAACCTATTTCTGAGATCTGATCTACCAAGAAATTGGGAATAATGTAAAGGATGCAGAGATAACTCTGATTGATTGAAAACGTGAAGGAGAACAAATTGATCAGACTTTGTTGAAAAATATTTTAAATTATAGAAAATGTGAAGGAGAACAAATTAATCTTAAATTATAGAAAACGTGAAGGAGAACAGATTGATCGGACTTTGTTGAAAAATATTATATATTATAGAAAATGTGAAGGAGAACAAATTGATCTTAAATTATAGGAAAATATGAAGGAGAACAAATGGATTGAGCTTTGTTGAAAAATGTTCAATTAATCTTAATCAACTAATTTACCAATTCAACTAGTGAGACGTAAGTAATTTATTAATCCAAATCAGTAAACCTCTTGATCAAATTTAGTTTTAGTACAATAAACCCTATTCACACCCGTGAGGCGTTATGCTGCCAGATTTTTTCAGAATTTAGGGTTTAGCTAGGTTAGTGAAGTATAACATTGTTAGAGAATATAATATTATTTTTTGTTGAGTATCGTCATTTGAATTCTGTATTTTATCATCCTCTCATGCATTTGGCTTTTGGTTATGGATTTTGACTTACGTTAGAATCCCTTCATTCACATAGGTTAACTTAGGGTTCGATCATTGATCTTAACCCTATTGGCGACGTTAACCGCGCCGCGATGACCCCCTAGTTGGCCTTTATTGCGATTGGTATGCGCATGTGAACGCATTAACCCGCATTTAACTATTTTGTTTATGCCTTAAGCGAACGCCACCGAGCACGCTCACGCGTGCGAGGGGGTTTCTAGGGAAGCGTGAATTTTTTTTTGATATTTCATGTCATGACCACATGACAAATGTGGACATGACATGTGTGATGCGTGTCGTGACCGCATGGAAAATGTGGGCATGACATCATCTGCAGTCTTATCTAGATCATGTACCCTAAACTTGGAACTTAACTTATCAAGGTTCTTTGGGATATCATGGTAATCATTGAACTGAAATGGAGACTGATTATTTTCCAAGAAGAAGGCCATGGCTAAAGGATTGAGAGGGGTTGAAGCTGCGTTCCTTGGGACTAACTAAGCTCTTGGTGCTCTAGGTATTCCCTGATCTCTCCTTGATCTTATGAATTTGGTCAAAGTCAACACCTCTTCTCTAGCTGAGCTAGATCTGGTATGTCTTTGTCTATTCCCTAGACTTGCTAATTTTTTTGTGGAGGGGAGTGATTCCATGTTCGCCCTCCTTTTAGCACCAATTCTATTGATGAGTGTTTTAGCACACAGCAACGTAGGTGTGATTTCTAGTTTCAAACCTCTCTTGAAAAGTATCCTAACCTAGGTAAGACTACTCCAAGGTTTCTACAGCTAGGTCTTAGCTTGCTTAGAATCTCTCAGTTGGAATGTTCGAGCTATACCGATAAGGGGTCTTACACACAATTTGTAGATTTGAACAATTTGAACAGCAACTCATGCAAACCCTTTTATGATTTCAGCTGATAAGACAGTGTGAAATGCTGCTGAAATTCTTAAACTAACAACTATTTTCAAAGAAAATGTAAAATGAAGTAGGGTTTGAGGGAATCCTAAGTGACATTCACAATATATAGAATACTGAAAGTAGACAAACACTCTAAAATTTAACCAATTTTCTAAGTTACCAAACTGAAAATGATTGTTACAACACTGCAGAAAATAATGCTATCTTCAATGGAAATTGAAAGATTTTTAGATTACATTCACTCATCAAATACCCAATAAATGGTGCAATTTAATTAATGAAATGCAATTGAACCTAAGCACAACTGATCAGCCCATACTAACTTTACACAGTTACCTACCATCAGCAAATACCTAAAAGTATGGACTAAGAGCATTCATCAAATACTTTTAGCAAACCATGAACATTGCAAAAGCATAGGTAATTAACTATTGGAGATCAAGAAGCGAACCATGAAACCAAATAAGCAAATACAATACACAAATTCTCAAGGTAATTACAGAAACTTGCTTTGTATTACTTCAAATGGTAGAATGTCAACAATTCGGCATCAAGAACTCTCCCTCAAACAATGGAAATGAAAACCCTTTATATAGGAGAAGCGACATACCAAGTTTTTGAATGGACGGTGGAAATTAACTCAACACCAACAGTCTAGATTACATCATTAAATGCATTCATAACAGGTCATAACAAATCCAGGATTACATTTTGTCTCTTATGAAAAAGATGAAAAACAGTCCCCAAATACATTGAATCTAGACATTTTGACTACCCAACTGAATTTATATATATATATAGAAAAGCTCATTTTTGAGGCATAATAAAGACAAAATAGCATCACATGACACTCTAAATATAGCAGTTTACACTAGTGATGGGATTACATTTCAAAATATTCAAAAGAAGACACTAAGACTCTTGATCCAAATTTATTTTGTCTTCTTCTGCTAGCTTGTTGCGGTAGTCGAGCCAGGCTGAAAGTGTTGGGTTGATATCTGTGGGATCTGAGTTCTTAAGATGATCAACCTGATATCTAAACATTTCCAATTCTCGGTTGTATTGATTGTATATCCTTTCTATTTCTGCCTTTGCCTTATGAAATGCATTAAACTCAGCTCTGAGGTCACTGATTTTATCTAGCCTAGCTTCCACATCCAACTCAACATCCTCAAAAATTACCTTATCCAATTTATTTTGGCTTCCTTCCACATCATATGGTGCCAAATCATTGTAGTTCATTTCTAGATAGTCTCTCAGAGTATCATTTATGTCATATATTAAAGACACTAGTTCATCATCTGCCGGCTTGCAGGCTTCCTTGATGTTGTCAAAGATTTCTTTCCTTAGCTTTATTTGCTGATACCATTCAGTTGCTTTATACAATTTGTCACCAGTCAAAATATTCTCAGCTAATAGTGTTTGGGGAGGCAAGTCTCTAATACTTTTAACTCGAGGAAACATATTAGAGTAGTATTCGTCAAAAGAATTACATTATTCCCACAGGTCTCTCCATTTCTTAAGAAGGCGAACAAAATTCTTTTGTGATTCAGCTACAGCATCAATTGTATCACATCCCTTCTCACATACCTTGATCATCCATTTTTTGGTGCCTTTTGAGAAAGTTTGTACTTCACCCAGCTGAGACATCTCATCTCTTGACAAAAAGATGGGTACTGTCCTTATCTCTCCTCCAGAATCTACTGGTTTGATTAGAAATTGAAGGCACGCCTGAAGCTCTTCATTTTGTTGCTTCAATTCTTTCTTTGAAAGTTCATCCTTATCTAGTTGCTCCAAAGTTGAAGTAATAGAACCTTTTAACTCATCAACTCTTTGTGCTCATGTATTTGGTCCCAAATTTATAGTTGTTACAACATAATCCTCTGCTTTGACCTATTCTCTGTTAGTATCAGGCGGTGGGACAGCTACTTCAGCTATTCGAGCTCTAGTTTCATCCTTGTAAATTCTAGATTGTACCTTTGCTTTCTTCTATTTCTTTGGCTTTTGAGAATGTGACAAAATTATACTCAAGTCTAATTTCATTACCTCTACCTAGGGCTCAGGATATGATATTTCGTAGCCAATCAGGTGCAGAAGAAAAAGGTTCTTTTGGCCCATCAAGGTCTTTATTTCTCGCATCAGAAGGCTTGCTTCCTCATCTGTGAAATATCTCCAGTTCACCATTACATTTTCCTGAGCTGCATTAAGGCTGGCCTCTATTTGGTCCTTCTCCGGAGGACTATCTGATATTTCAATTATCTCTATGCTGATTGTCTCAGCCAATGGTTCATCAAGTACCTCATTGTTTGCCTCTTCAAATGCATTTTCCCTGGTTCTTATTCTTGCAGACCTAGTTCAACACATACCTTCTCAATACCTGGTAGCAATGGCACAGCCAAGGAAGTTAAATTTTGGTCCATGGGTATTTGAGAGATAGGAGTAGCAGAAGATATAGGCATTGCAACTGAAGACAAGTCCACTTGTGTCAAACTAGTAAGCAGGGCTGACCCCAAAGCTGGTGGAATAGAAGAAGTTGGCAAGACGAAGGAAATGACAATGGGGGAAGAAATAGACAAAGAAGGCAAGGGAAGAGAAGGTGAAAGGATTGTAGAAATAGGAGGCAATGCAAGGGAAGTAGATGGTGGGATGGAAGATATGGAAGGTAAAGATGTAGTAGTGATAGAGGAACATGAGGTGGTAGCAATGGAGGAGATGGGATTGCTAGGAGTGCTAGAAGATATTGCTAATGCACAAGAGATAGTTGAAATAGCAGGTGAGGAGGTAGTAGAAACAACTTCCTAGACAATGGTTACCGAGGTCATAGGTGCAGCAGTGGTGGCAACAATGGGAGATGCAGAAGAAGAAACAGTTGGAGAGGGTACAACAACATCCACATCTGGGGCATAAGGAGATGGAGAAGTTGGTAGATTAGTATCATCATGAGTAACTGTAGTCTTCGTAGCCTGCCTAACAACCTTTACCTTAGTTTTCTTTGTCTTAGATCCTTCTCCAGGACCACTAGGCATAATTATTTTCTTTGAAGCTCTTGTTCTTGTAGAAGGAGGCAATTCTTTCTTTGTAGTCTTTGTAGTGACCTTCTTGCTTTTCTGTGTTTTGGCCTTTTCTGCCAAGGTTGTGTGATCTTCACTGTCTGATTTTATCCCTGGACTGGTTCTACCTCATCAGTGATTTCTATGGGCTTATCCTCTTCTCCTTTTGACTCCTTTTCTGATTCAAGTGCTGTGTAGGTAAGCTGTATCCCTTGTCCCTCCAAGGTAACAATTTGACCTCTTACCCAATCTTCGCTTAATCTAATTGGTTCTTTCATTATAACTTCAAGCGAGATTTCTTCATCATTTGCCCAATTAGGTAAGGGAATTGGCTGGTGATATTGTACCTCCCAGGCTCCTCTGTGCATTACATTGTCATCATTTTCTAACTGGTCAGGAACTGCAATGATGTGGAATTCCTTATAAATGCCAGATATAATCTGGAATGGGCTTTCTTCATGACCTCATAGTCATCCATACAATTTGCCCAAAAGTCTTCCATATGCATTTTATGGAATAACTTCTTACTTACATACCTCTCCATCACCTTATTAGGATCAAAATGATCTCTTCTATTGTAGAAATGAAGATTGAGGAGTTGAAGTTCTTTGTCAGAATGTTCAGCAAACCCTAATGAAGGACATGCATAATTTCCTTTCCCTAATAGGATGGGAAATTGGACATTTGTTCTATACAGGTGCTTACGTTTTTCAGCACAAGTTATCAGTTTCCTAGATAATTCCAAGAGCAATACTTTATCTGTTGGGTACCTAGGAAGTCTGTAAGCCATTTTGTGAAGCCCTATATTCTCAGATATGAGAACTTTTCAAATTGAATATACCACCTCCCATACTTGGTGATTTCATTCATAGCTTCTATGGATATTCTTAGAGCTGTATTACCTTGCAATAACCTAGTTATGTACATTGTAAAGACATCATTTACCCTCTTATAATGGATAAGGGATTTTGTTGATGTGAGTTGTGTATAGCATTCATAGACCTTGATCTGAGTTTGTTCATCATTTCCTACTTCTCCCACCTTGGACAAACTAGCATAATAATTTCTTCCTGCCAAAGCATAAACAACATAAGATGTCCATCTGAAGAACCATTTCTCTTTGAAGTTGCTGAATGCTTCATGAATGTTGTCACTTAAGATTTGTGACCAATGGAACTTAGTTCCCTTCAATATTTCTTCAATTATGACAAACATCCATCCCTCAAAGGTTGAGGTTGCAGACAACCCATATATTCTACTCAAGAAAGTTACTAAGTCCCCTATTTCATCATGAAAGTCACTTCTGTATAGCACTTGGGGAAACTTAAGCAAGGCAGACCTTCTATTTGTTGCCTAGTGTTCATTCATATGTTTCCTACATCCATTTTCACCTTTCTTGTAGGTGTCCTCTGATGCTGCCTTATCTGGCATGGTCATTACTGCATGCCATGGAGTATCAAAGGTTTCAGCCAGGGATGGTGGGTTTAGGTAAGCTAAAACATCTCCATTGGTAGTTTGTATTGTCCTTGTCATGACGTCATACCTATCTGCACTGGCAAATATAAGTTCAGCACATTGAACAGATGTAGGGAAGGTTCCAGCTTGTGCAATCCCACTATCGTTCACTTTCTTGGCTCTTGGGGTTGGATTTCAGCCAAATACTCTAGTTCTAAAATCATCAAGGTCAATGTGACCTAAGTCTATATCTCTGATCTCCTTCCATCCAGTTGCAATCTTTGTTTCTAGAGGAGTGCCTTTGAATTTGTACCTCATGATTTGAGATCGTGTAGTCATCTAACCTGCATGACTGGACCTTATATGTTTGATGCCTCCAAGCTATTTTTACTAACTCCTAAGTCTAAAGCTTATGATCACCAAGTTGACCATTAAACCATGTTATAACCAATGAACTTATAATGAATCTGCTAAGTTACCAATATGTGCTTATGATAACCACAATCTAAAATTTATTAACCATTGCATTCATCACATGTTCAAATAATAAGCAATCCTATATTAATGCATGTAATGAATATCCAAATACTGCAAAATCCCATTTAAAGCATGCAAAATATCATCATTTATTAATTGCAGTCATTATTCCATCCTATCAAACACTTTTCCTTTTGAAAATTCCTTAAAAATAGTCATTTTACTCAATTTGCGCTAAATTTGGGGTCCACGGACCTGCAGGAGGAAAAGTGCTAGTTTTGAGGCCAACTAACCTCAGCGGAGAAATTAGGCATGTCCGACCAATAGGTCTTTCTATGTTCATGTGTTCTCATGGATTTTGCACAGATTTTATGGTCAACTGACTTGCGCAGGTTTTGAGGTGGATCAACTTATGCTTTAATTGTTTAGGTCGGTTGGTCGTAAGGTTAGCACAAGGAGATCAAAACATACCTCACCACTTTTGCGCGGGATTGGACACTATCTAACCTACGGAGTTTTTGGAGTCAACCGACTAAGTCGACAATGTTGCATTTCAATGCAAGGTCGGATGAAGTTGGTTTCGGCACAAAATGATTTCTTGTTTCTTGGTAGAGATTTTGGACATTACTGACTTGAGGGATATTCTTATGCATCTAACCTAGGTTGGAGAGATGGTCATTTAGCGCAAGGTCAGAGTAATCCAAAACTAGCGCAAAGTAAAACTCATGATTATGCGGGACTTCTTAGCTCTTCTGACTGAATGAGTTATGGTGATGAATAGTGCTAAGTTAGAGAATGGGGTCTTTAGCGTGAAATTTAGTTTTAAGTCTCAGCACGGATTTTCAAAGCCATCGACTGACCTGATTTTTCGTGAAGTTTTGAAGGTCAGTCAAACACTTTTTGACGCCCACTTGTTTTGATCGGTTCAAATGCATTTAAGTTTGTTTCTTTGCTAATGCTTTGACAAATTTTTCTATTTTACCTATGGGAGAATCTCTGAATGATTACCTTAAAACATATTTTCCCAAGGATTTAGAATTAGGGTTTATGAAAACATGAACAGTCTAGAAACCAAAACCCTAGCTTAGATGCCCTAATTCATACTATGTGTTAACCGTGCCTTCGAAAGGAAATGCAGTTGATTAAAATTGAAACCCTAGCTAAATGAAGAACCCAAAGTGAAGGACGAACTCCTACTTGGTTCACTAAGATGAATAAAGTTGAAACTTGTAAGCACATAGGAGGTCTCTGGGTCGAATATGCATGTTTTGCAAGGAAATCATTCGATTAATGCCTCCAAAAGCTCTTCGAGTGTTCGTTAAATGCAAATGAGCTTTAAAACCATGAAAATCCCCCTTTTATTCCCCCAATCAATCTCCATTAATGCAGGGTGTACGTAGTATCTGTGGAAAGATTCGGCAAAGATTAGAGTTTTGTGACTTTTGATCTCATATGACTTGGCGGGGATTCGGGATGTGACGAAGCTAGTCGGTAGGCATGATTTTTAGCGCTAAAGCAATCATTCTATTTTCATGTGTTGTGGGTTCGGAGCTCCTCAGACTGGCAGGGAATTCATCACCCTCTGACTTCGTCGGTAAACAAGCATTACAGCGTAAGGTCGGTAACCATCAGTTTTAGCGCTAAGGTCCGTGGATGCAAAAAGTCGTGCTAAGGTCGGTAAGGTCACAATACAGCACCGGGGTCGGATGTAAAGCATTCTAGTGCAGAATTTAGGAAAAGGGCTTTTTAGCGCAAAGGTCAGATGAAGGGCATTTCAGTGCAATGGTCAGTTGGAAGCAGTTTTAGCGTAAGAGGACAATCAGACCTACTTGATAAAATGCAAGGACTTTGACTTAGCATATTTTGGAACGATCTATCAATATCAAATTTCTAACATGGCAGAAAGTGCATTTTGACCACTTGACTACTTAGGAGATGGAAAAACCCACTTGACATTCTAAGCAAAAATTTGAAAGAGGGGGTCCCTATTCTTCGAAATGGGGCATGTGTGTGAGGCACAACAGGACCTTCTTGTGGGAGAAATGCTCCTCCCAAAATATGGAGACCCTAGAAACCCTGTCATAACTATCTATATTTCAGGGGTAGAAATATCTAATGTTTTGGTTGATTAGGGAGCAACAATAAACGTGAGACAATGCACACCCTGGATAAGTTAGCTTTGACTGGTGTCCAGGCCACATCCACAATTCTCCAACTAGCTGACCAGTCGGTAGCTATTCCAAAAGGGATATTAACGGATGTCCCAGTAGTGGTGGAATCATGGGAATTTCCAGTAGATTTTATGATATTAGAACCCAGAAACCAATGAAATACTTACCCCTTGATCTTAGGAAGACCATGGTTGGCTACAACAACAACATCTATTGATTGTCGAATAGGAGACATGGTCATTTCCAATGGAATATACTTGAAGAAAATCTCTTTATACCCTCCAGCTAAACCATCAATACATTACTCAGGAAAAGTGTGGGTAGATGAGCCTAATAACATGGGAAGCAGTGCCTCAGTAGCTATGGTTACCATTAAGGAACATTTTGGTGAGTTAGAAGAAGAAATAAATTATGACACAACAGAAGACATCACCCACATTCTTATTGACAAGGATATAATGGAATTAGCCCAAGACTCAAAAAGAGAATTTCTTACTGCTACCCATTGTACCCTTGCAAACATTATTCCTTGTGGAGAAACCTTTTATAGAGACTTGGCCACATTCCATATGCTACTTCCACATTCATTTCCTCTTAACACTATGACACTAGGATATGTGGTAGGGACATCTATGGATTAGATTACAAAGCAGGTCATGATTTTACCTGGGAAAACATTGAACATCAACACCTAGTTAGCAGAAAAATAAGAAGAAGCACTCCTCAATCTTCTGGTCTCCCATTCAATAGCTTTTGCTTGGGAATACCAAGATATGAAGGGAATTCCTCCTGAGATCTGTACTCATCACATATACACTAAGGATGTAAAACCGGTCAGACAACCCCAAAGGAGATTAAACCCAGCCTTGAAAGATATTGTTAAAACTGAGATAGAGAAAATGCTGCAAGCAGGGTTCATATACCCTATCTCAGACAGTTAGTGGGTCTCACCCCTAGTCACAGTGCCTAAAAAGAATGGAAAGTGGAGAATATGTATTGACTATAGGGAACTAAATAAAGCCACAAAGAAGGATTATTTTCCCTTACCATTCATTGACCAAGTGCTAGACAACCTTGCAGGGAAAAAGTACTTCTCATTCACCCTAGATGGGTTTAGTGGGTATAATCAAATTCAAGTAGCACTTGAGGACTAGGACAAGACAACTTTTACTTGTTCATGGGGGACTTTTGCATATAGAGTCCTTCCATTTGGCTTGTGCAATGCTCTAGCTACCTTTCAGAGGGCTGTTTTAGCCATTTTTGCTGAATTGGCTAATGAGTGTATGCAAGTCTATATGGATGACTTTACTGTGTATGGAGACACCTTTGAGGAAGCTCTCACAAACCTAGATAAGGTGCTACAATGTTGCGAAAAAACCCAGCTATCCTTGAGCCATGAAAAATGCTTTATGATGGTAGAGGAGGGAATTGTACTTGGACATCACATCTCAACAAAAGGGATCAAAGTAGACCAGAAAAAAATAGAAGTGATAAAGCAGTTACCCTCACTTAAAAACCAAACAGATGTTAGAAGATTTCTAGGTCATGCAGGATACTATAGGAGATTTATAGAAAATTTCAGCAGAATAGCTGCTCCTATGTTTTTCCTGCTTTCCAAAGATGCTGACTTCTCATGGACAGAGGATTGCCAATCAACATTTGAAACCATTAAATAGAAACTTACTGTCACACCTGCCTTCAGGGGACCCAATTGGACTTTACCATTCACATACAAATTGATGCTTCAAGTGAGTCCATTGGGGCAGTCCTAGGACAGAAAGAAGAGGGAGAAGGTATGTATGCCATCTACTACATCAGTAAGAACCTTACTCCAATAGAAAAAAACTATACCACAACCAAAAATGAATTCTTGGCAGTCATATATGCTATAAACAAATTCAGGCATTATCACAGGGTACAAAATATTTGTGCATACTGATCATGAAGCTATCAAATACTTAATGAACAAACCTGTAGTGGGTGCAAGGATAATTAGATGGCTGTTACTATTGTAGGAATTTGACATTACCATAGTTGACAACCCAGGGAAATTCAATTTCGTTGCTGACTTTCTGTCAAGGTTGCATACAGGTAGAGGAAAGCAACCAGTGGAAGACAAATTCCCAGATGAACATTTTTTTGTTGTTTCCTCTACTACACCTTGGTTTGCTGACATTGCTAATTTCTTCCTTACAGGCTTGTTTCCATCTCATTTCACCTCAAAACAAAAGAAGCGATTGATAAAAGAAATCTTATCTTACAAATGGTTAAATGGTTTACTATTTAAGTGTGGTCTTGACTTTATTTTACACAGGTGTTTGAGAGCTGATGAGATTTTTGATGTCTTGAGAGCATGTCGTGATGAACCCTCTAGTGGACATTATTCCTCACAAAGAACCATTCACAAAATTTCAGGAGCTAGTTACTATTGGCTCTCTCTTCATAAGGACACCGAGAGGTATGTGCAGTAGTGTGATCAGTGCCAAAGGGTGGGTCAGCCAACCTTTACCCATGAAATGTCACTGCACCCTCAAGTAGTGTTGGATCCATTTGAGCAATGGGGTCTAGACTTTCTGGGACAAATTTCTCTACCATCTTTAGGCAAAAAATACATTTTGTTCTGCACAGACTATGTAACTAAATGGATAGAAGTTCAGGCATTGCAGTTTGCAAGGGAAGAAAAAGTTGTTGATTTTCTCTATAATAGAACCTTCTTGAGGTTTGGAGCTCTGAGATCCATGGTTTCAGATAGAGGACCGCAATTCACTTCTTATGTAATTCATGCTTTCACCTTACCACCCCCAATCTAATGGGTAGGGAGAGGTGACTAATAGGGAGCTAGAAAATATCCTGACAAGAATAGTGGCTATGACTAGAAGGGATTGGACTAGCGAGTTACTTGGAGCAGTTTGGGCCTACAATACCACCTGGAAGTCCACAACCAAGTTTTCACCATATGAATTGGTTTATGGATAGAAACCCATTCTATCCATAAAATTTGATTTGTAAACACTGAAGACCTCATTGGATATTGGCCTACCATTGTCTATAGCACAGCAGAATAGGATTCTTCAACTCAATGAGCTGGATGAAATCAAGACAGAGGCCATACAACAAACAAAACTTGTTCAATATTAAAGGAAACAGTGGCATGACCAACACATCAAGAAGAGAACATTTCAATAAGGGGATTGGGTTCTCCTATATGATTCTAAGTTTAAGGAGTTCAAGGGGAAGTTACAAACTCATTGGATGGGACCTTACCAAATCAGGGAAGTCTATGAGAGTGGAACAATTTTTCTAGCACCCATTGATGGAGGTGAAGACACATTCTTAGTAAATGGTCACAAAATTTGGCTCTATACAAGGCCAGCTACTAAGGAAGAATTTACCAAGGACTTGTGCTTGGTGACAGGGGTCACAACCTCTGCCACAAATTGAATAACTTCAAGGACAATATAATGAAAAAAAATAAAAAGGTTGAAAACCAGCAAATGGCGGCCTTTCTAAAAAAAAGAGAAAGTTGGAAAACTAGTAAATGGATGTCTTTCTTTCCAAGGGGATTGAAAACCAGTAAATGGTGGTTCCCTTGTTGCAAGATTTCAACAGATGATCTCTAGAGCTAACCATGCACCCAGGAGCCACTGAAACACATCTCCAGAGCAATCCAGGAGCACCTTTGGTGCTTCACCAATAATGGAACCATCTCAAAGAATAAAAGGCAGGACCCACCTCTCTAGGCATTAAAGTGGGGACACCACATGATGAGGTCAACATGACTCATCCTCCACTTTTGAAAAGAGAAAGCGATGAGGTCAGCACGCCACATCATTTACAATAAAAAGGAAGTTGCTACTGCCTGCGCACGTCATCCCAGCTACTCCTCATGACGTCACCTAATAACACATCATTTTCAAATCTACTCATGAGGAAATATTTTAGACCATGTGACACTGACGATGTTGACACCATTCCAAGTGACGTGGAGGCTGTACACATGTCAGGTCACACCACACCTCATCAAAGCTGCAGCGTAGCAGGCAAGTACATCGGGCCATCATCATGAAAAGTGATCCAGGTAATTCGATCAAGTTAGTTAATTATTACTTTTCTTGTCATTTATATTTTTAGGTGCAGTTACTTCTACATGTACCCCTGTCATTATTTCCTTCTTGACCTATGCATGTCGCCTTAATTGCCACACTATCGACCTCACTCTGGAGTGTCATATCATTCCCTATGATTATGACTGAGCCATTAATTGAAATTAATTAAAGTTGATTAACCTCCCATAATCCAAGAAATTGCCATTAATGGATATCAAGTCCCCAGTTTCACAAGTTGCAGAGCTTTCCAAAACTTAGAGGTAATCTTTAAGATTTTACAGCAACAATCTTCCAAAAGAGTAGAGGAAAAGAGCAAAGGCAAAGAACTATAGAGAAGGCCAAGGGAAGGTTCATTCATAAAGGGTGAAATAATATAGGAAGATGAGAGTGAAAAAAAATTAGAACCTAAAAATGCAACATGATTGCTGCAAGACCAAGCTGTAGCAGATGTCTTAAGAAATGCTGGGTGGTTGGAATTTCTAGAAAAATTTGAAGGATTTTAAGAGGACATTGTAGATGATTTCTTACGCCACCTAAAGAATAACCAAACCACAGTACGAGGGGTTCAAATTAGTATCTCAACTACCATTATCAACCATATTTCAGGGCTACCAGAACAAGGTTGGAGATTCTATCATCTCAAAACCCTATACACTGATTTAATTAAAAATTTCTCAGTAGAAGGTGAAGCTAAAATCCAGTTGCACTTAAGTAAAAATGAAGTCAAGGGAATTGTTAGGACCTCACTCACACAAGCATGGCAATCTCTAGCTATGTGGTTAATGAAATATTTTACATGTGATGGGCAATTCTCTCTGGTTTTAGAACCCATCATGAAGATGCTAAATTTCTTAAGGCATGGGCATGCCCATCCAGAATCTAACATCAACCTCCCAAACTTTCTGTACTCTGTTATTGTAGCCTCGGTAGACAAGTATCAACAGTGGAAGGGTCCCATGAAACACCACGAACTCATTTTTTTGATTATAAAACACCACTTCCTGTCCCAAGCTGATGGAGAGGCCTTATGGCAGTCATTTTTAGATAACTAACCACAGGACAGGACACTAAGTAGGGCATAGGGTACAGATGAGACTTCCTCTACTCAGTAAGATGAGGAAGCAGTGCCTTCTACTTCCTCCCCAGCCACTGGAAAGGGCAAGGGCAAGGGCAAGAAATAAACAATGGAGGAAACACCAACTTCTGCCCCTGCTACTAACAAGAAAAAGAAAGGGAAAGAAGTTTTAGGAGAAGCCTCAGTTGCCACATAATAACTAGAAGAACTTATTACAGAGCAACACTTCCATATGAATTGCTCAACAAAATGAAAGATAACCTTAGCTGAGGAGTCTACTCCAACCAAGCAAATGAGGGGAGCTGTCATCATGGAAGAGGAAATAACACCGGCCTCTACCCAGACTTCTGGCCACAAAAGGCATAGGAAAGAAACAGGGCAAAAAGAGAAAACAAAAAGGACTCCAGGAACACCTAAGTCTAGCAAGCATCAAAGGGTTGAGGAAGAGTCTGATGAGTTAGATGAAGTCCCTCTAATTAGAAGAAGAATACAAAGAAGAGTAGTTGAGGGAACTACTCCAGAGTCACCTGCTCATCCAAGGTCTCAGACTCGAGAGCCACAACACACTCAAGCTCCGGAGGCAGTTGAGAAAGAAACCCTCACCATATCTTCAGATTATGAGGGTAATGCACTAGCTCTGGAGACACAGGCTCCAACAGTACTTTGGAGAAGCAAGAGAAAGAGACATCCTACTCAGGCTGAATAGGACACTGCTCTCTTAGCTGAGGTCCTCATGGGCTTCAGAACTTCCATGGAGGAAGCTGGACCTTGATCAACCCCAACATTTGCAGAAGTAAGCCAAGAGGAGGCTCAGGGAAAAGAGACTTCAGGGGATGAGCATGTGGAAGAAGTTGCCAATGTGGGGCAGGGAGACACAGAAAGCCCTGATGAGGAAATAATAGAAGGGGAGAAACAGGAAGTTACTCTCACCCCTTTGATCAAGAGGATGTAGAGGTCCCAAGAGAACAACAATTGATGGAAGAAATTGATAATCTAAAGAGACTGTTGTGGGGGAAAAACCTAATCATCACTGACCTCAAAAAGGTCATGAAGGAAAAAGAAACAAAACATAAGCAGGTAATTGAGGAGCTGGAAGATGAGCTTAAAGAGAAACAGAGGATAATTCAAAAGAAAGAGGCTAAAATCAAAGAGAAGGAAGAGAACGCAACACAAAATATTTTTGATATTGTTAAAGCCAAAGACAATATTCTCACATTAATTGCAACACTAATTGAAAAGACACAGAGTCAGGCTAAGCAGCTGACATGGGCCAACAATAAGATGGATGATCAGGAAGAGGCCATTCATGAGCTGACCAATCTAACTGCTACCATGGAATAAGGGACTCAAACATATGCATACCTAGGGGTGCTTCCAATAGACATCCCTAAGGTCCTATTTCACTGGGGAAGGAGATGTGAAGAATATGAGTAATCCAAGCCAATGCTGCAACTGCAAATAGCGGTGACTGCCATGTCAGAAAAAAGTAGAGGTCCTAGAGGAAAAAGTCATCAAGGTGGCCACTCTCTTTGCTGAAATCATATCTTGCAGACCTCCTAGTGGCAGTTATGCTCTGTTTTTGCAAGAGCGAATCCTCCAGAGGAAGATATCATTGGTCTTGTTTGACTTAACTAAGAATATACAAATAGAGGCATACTTCATGGAGGTATATATGAAAAGTTCTGATGAAGATAAGGATTTCCTATGTGAACTATATTTGCATGGTTTCTACATTAAAGATTATACTTTCTTTATCAACTACTTTGTGGGAGAATGGCAACTCGGAGCATTTATGTCACTGATGAGAAATCATCAGATTTGGATTGAAAGGATGGAAGCTTATACAATGAAAGATGCAGAAACAAGCCTCTTCCTTAGAAGAGAATGCCCAAACCCCATGGATTTTGAGATTCATTTCAAGGTAAAAATTTACTCCCCAAAAGGTAGAACAAATTTTTTTCCTCTATATTAGAAACACCTATAGGAGTGTGCTATTGAATTTGGTCTCCTCATGCACAACTCATCCATTTAGATGCTCCCAATAGCGAAGAAAAGGTTGAATACTCTAACTACAGAGCAAAAGATGAAATAAGTAGTGTCCCCTGCCAACCTCAGGTTATTTATGAGGGAAGCCAGAGCAATGTCCAAATTGATGGACACATACAAACAAGATTGTATAGGTGGCCATTTCAGACCTCCTCTCATTATTAAGTCACTATCCATATGGGCTGAATAGATGGAAGATGCCAAATTTTAGGAATGGCTGAAGCAGGTTGAGCAGTTTAGGGGGAATAACAATACAAACTACACTACTTGGTCCACGTATGAAAAAGAGTTCAATTTGATTGATAAAATATTCCACCTCAACAAGTCCAGGCTGTGAAGTGTAGGAGGACCTGCTAAGCTTCAAGTTTAGGGGGAATGATGAGTGTCAGGTAGCACCCAGAAAAATACACCTTTTTACCTTCCTTTTCCACCCCTTTTATTCTGTTGTCCTGGTAATTGCACCATAATAGACTGATAAGATTTGTTTAAATTACATTAATGAGAGATGAATTGCTAAAGGTCATGATTTTTGATTGAAGGACTAATGTGCAACAAACTAATGAAAATGTGTATAAAAGTCTCTCTTTTTGCATCTATAGGTGCAGTTGTACAGGCAAAGGCAATTTTGAGCATCTCCAGAGATGGTCCTAATAATCTTCGGAGCTGACATGAAGGATACTACACCAGACTCCAACATTTTCCCAATGTGTTGGAGGTATTTTGAAGTAGGGGAGCCAAGGGTGGATCATCTCTGGAGCCATACAGGAGTCATGGGTGCATCTCCAGAGCTCTTGGCGATAGCACACGTCTCCAGAGCCTCCTAGAGATAGTGCAGAGTCTCTGGCACTGCTATCAGTCTACACCTCTGGAGGCAACTACAGTGCTCCAGATGTTACTCATCCAACACCATAATGATTGGGCAAAGACTCTAGTTGACTAGTAGGGATCTAATTACTCTTTTATTGATTTTGCATGAGTTTTGAAATATGTGTTAAAGACCTACATTTTAGGGCTTCCCTGCGCAGTTGTTATTTAAGTTGAGACTCCGGATTTAGTGGGACTGCTGTACCACTAAAACCTATTTCATTTTGCATGATTTTTACTCTAGAGTTAAACAATTGTTAAAATAAGAGATTGATGATATCTCATAGATAAACTGATAGTTAGAATAGATAGATATCTCATCACTTGATTTGATATATGTTAAGGTAGAAGCAACAGAAAGATAGATAGATTATTGCTATTAGATTATTGTAATCTCTATTTTTTAGATTAGACATACTTTTTGAATACAAGCATACTGATGGAATTAGATTGAAGAAAGACTGTGTTATTATATTTTTGTACTGAGTTTTTGCTTTAGTCTTCAGTACTTAAGGCATGGAGCAAGGGCCCACTCCTGCCATCAAGACATGAGGCTAGTATCTCTTTGTTTCATTGTCTTGTTTCATATTCTATTAGGAAGATAGTTTACTGCTTTCATAAAGATAGATTTATTTTTGTTTAATAGTTATTTCTAGTAAATGCATATTTTCAGTTGTGTGGATTAGAATAGGTCAATTCCAACAATTTACTATTTCAACATTGTTTAAGTGTTTTTAGAATTTCCTTTCACAACAAACAAATTAGCAGTGTTAATCTTTGAAACGGTCAGATTAGTAGTAGTTAGTGGACTGATAACTATGAAACCCCTTATTGCAGATAGCCTAGGACATAACCCTGGATTTGACACATGAAAAACATGATTAAATGCCAAGGTCCAACAACCCTTGTCAATGACTTCACCTACAGATTGACTAGGGAAGATCATTCACTTCTGAAATCAATATTCCCAAGGGTTTTTTTCCTAGGGTTTTGGTTGAACAAACTCAACTCCACAATAGCTCATAAAATAAAAATATGTCTAGAAGAAGTAAAATGAGTCTCCAACCTCCTTTTATATTTTCCCTTGGAACTTTCCCAAAGGTATAATTTAAAATTACCTTTTAATAAACCTTCAGCACAATAAAAAGTGACTTTATAATATTTTTCTTTTTGGCTCCTACTAAGTCACTTTTAATAACCTTATTAATTAAATACAAGTTGTTTGTAAAATTATAATTTGAGACAACTTAATTTAATTAAATGAATTATTCCCTCTCCAAAACCCTGAATTAGCCTATGAGAATAAAATAGGCTAAATGGTCATCTCCGATGCCTAGGCCGAAGAAGGGGACATTACAAACATGCAATTCACAATCACTTGAATTTTTAAGTATGTAGTTGATGGGCCTATTTGACATACTTCATGATTGGTGGGTGTGTTTTTAGTAAGCATCATAAGAAATGTTTGAGAAGAGAATGACATGGCATGGTAAAGGACATCTAAATCTCGTTCATTCTAATGCATATGACACAAGTCATTTATTCTCCTTTGGGTGCCAATTATTTCTCTATTTTTATTTATGATTTCTTGAGACTTATACATGTAAGGTGTATTTGTGAAAAAAAAATGTTGTCTTAGATAATTTCATAGAGTTTTGACACTTTGGATCTTCTATATATTTTCTAAATCAGTCAATGAGAGAAGAGATTGGATTTTTTCCTAACAAATTTGTTGTGATTGACATTAAGATTAAGTCTTATGGGGTAGAAACTTTGTACAATGCACAAGTGGAATAAGCCTTACAAATTAACCAAATATTGTGATGTTTCTATTGGGTATTAAGAGCCACATGCTTGTGGTAAGAAATATGTATAGATTTTCCTTTGGTATGAGCAATCAGGGATGTTGAATTTCAAAAGCATGTAGATAATTAACACTTAAATTTTATATGTTGTAGATGGGCCTATTCAATATGGTTCATACTTGAGTGATGTGTTTTTAGTAAAGTCATAAAAAACAATGTTTCAGAAGGGCAAGACATGAAATTTTAAGGGATGCCTAAAGTAACCTCATTTAGATTTAGGCTACATTAATTACTCTTCTATTTTAGGTATTGGGTATATATTAACTTTTATTTAGTGATCTATATAGACATACAAGTAAGGTGTAATTTTTGAATTTAATAAACATGCTATCTCTAGGGAATTTCATATATTTTAAAGATTTAGCTTAAATTATTTAAGGAATTCTATTAAGTGTTTAATATCAAATATATGTCATAAGTTAACAATACTTTTGTAGGATTTTATCCTAAGAATGTTACTTTGTTATAAAAGAATACAACATATTCTCTTCAACAAAATGGTGTGGTGGAATAGAAAAACACAACATTGATTGAGATTTGATTAAGAGGGCAAGGTATAAACTGTTGGAGCAACAATATGAATGCAAAATCAAATAACACTTTCACAAATGAATATTAACAACAAAAACAAAGCCAAATAACTATCAATAAGCATGATGAAATGTACAAAGAGGCCTTGCTTATAAAGGCAAGGTCGATGAGGTAAGACGGTAAGACTCTAAGTCTTACTACCCCTCAAAAGTGAATGATGCGTATTAAACACTTGAGACAAGTGTGAAGACATGTGTTGAGTACACATGAGGTGAGACAAAAGGGAATCTTATCCTCTAAGTGAACTTAAGCTAAAGGTGTCAATAGGTCTATTAGTCAAAAGAGAATTAGTTAGATAATGAACCTTTTCACACTAACACCTGCCCTTAAGTGATACTTAGGGAGAACACAAAATATGGGTTCCAACAACAAGGCCTAATGAGGTACCCATGTACAATAAAGTCTCTCACAAACAAAGAAAAGGAGAAAACCCAGTGGGAAAAACTCCTCTCCAAAAAAGAGAACAAAGATATACAAAGAAAGGAGGACTCAAGATGACCCCCCAAGGGCAACTTCCTTCACCCCAAGCATATGTTGCAACTCGAGATAATGAGGCAATGCCAAAGGTTTAGTGAAGATGTCTGGAATCTGCTCTTGAGTAGACAAATACTCTTAGGAGAGAACACCATCATGGATAAGCTGTCAAATGAAATGCATGTGTATCTCAACTTGCTTTGTCCTTTGATGCTTAATAGGATTGCATGAAATATGAATGACACTTTGGTTATCACACCAAAGAATAGTAGGATGATCAGGTGGTAGACCAAACTATGTCATAAGTTGTCAAAGCCATATAACCTCCTGGCTAGCAAGTACTGCACCTCAAGACTCAACCTCAATGGATGATAATGCAATAGTAGATTGCTTCTTGCAAGACCATGCAACATGATCAGAAGCAAGGCAAAAAAACTTGAAAGTGGACTTCTGTCAATCAACATCACCGACCCAATCTGACTCAGTGAAGCCTACTATGTGAGAAGCTCCTGGTGTGTATGGAATGCCAAAATGTGTAGTGTCCCAAATGTACCTCAAAATATGTTTGACTGCCTACCAATGACTCTCATGAGGTCATGTGAAAAGAGGGAGACAAGCCCAACAATGAAGGTGATATCAGGATGAGTGTGACTCAAATACAAAAGACTGCCGACTAACTGTCTGTACAGAGTAACATCAACACTAGGTGAAGTGCAAGTGGCAATCAAGGTTACACTAGACTGATATGGTGTAGGTGCAAGCTTACAATCAACCATGCAAAAATGATGAAGCAAGTCAATGGTATACTTCTTCTAGTAAATGGAGATCCCCTCAGTAGACTGAAGAACCTAAAGACCAAAAAAGTAGTGTAGAAGCCCAAGATTTGTCATGTCAAAGTGCGCCATCAAAGAGTGCTAAATATCCTGAATCATGGAGGATGAACTACTAGTGAGAGTTAAATCATCTACATACAAGACTAGTATTAAAAGATCATCTCCATGACGCTGCATACATATAGTGTGATTTGAGTGGCAAAGAGTGAAACTAGATGAAAGCAAGAAACCATCAGTCTTCTCATACCAATCCCTAGGGGATTGTTTGAGACCATATAAGGAACTTCGAATCCTGCATACAAGTGAAGAGTCTTGCACAAATCCTAGAGGCTGCTCGATGTAGATCTCCTCATGAAGATCATCATGCAAAAGGGCACTATTCACATCCATTTGAAATACCTACCATCTCTAAGATGCAACAATAGAAATAACAAGGTGAACATAATCCATATTGGCTATAGGGGCAAAGGTCTCAGAGTAATCAATACCTTCAACCTGTGAAAAACCCTTAGCAATAAGACGTGACTTGTATCTTTCAATAAAACCGTCGACTGAATACTTGGTGTGGTACACCTACTTTCACTGAACCATCTTTCTTCCCTTAGGAAGAGGAACCAAATCCCATGTATTATTCTTCATCAAAGAAGAATACTCAACTGCCATAGCACTATCCAACTCTGGAATACTGAAAGCCTTTGAAAAACAATGCGGATCAGTGGATATAACATGACCCAAGAGACTAGTGCCAGAAGTCTATGAGTGAGTGTGGCAAGAACACATAGGATCACCAACTAAAGATCCAACCTCCTGAATAGTACTGTAGGCCCATCTAGGCAAAACATGAGTATTAGGAGATGGAGGTGGTTATTAAAAATCAGGACCATTCTCTGAAATATCCTCAAGTGCTAATGTATCATCATGTGATGAAGAAGGTGGAGTAGGTAGTGATGAAGAAGAGGATGAAGGATCAATATGGAAGGACTCATCAAATTGGATATCTCATTTGAAGTAGTCATCCCAAGTGGTTGGATCAAACAACCTATAAGCTTTCACATCCTCACAATAGCCAACAAAGATGAATGGTTGACTTTTCTTCTCCATTGTTTTATGCTGACCATCTGGTATGAATACCCAAGCCTCATTACCAAATACCCTGCAGAAGGAAACTTCAAGCTTGATATTGGACAAAGCCTCTTCTGGAGTAACATTCTGAATTACTTTGTGGGGTGTTCAATTCTGAATATAATTAGTACAATTATTGGCTTTAGCCCAAAATGAAGTAGCCAGAGACCAAGACTGAAGCATATAAATTTCCATCTCCTTGAGAGATTTGTTCTTTCTTTCAGCAACACCATTTTGCTGAGGAGTCTATGGAAATGAATACTAATGAAGTACACCATGCTCAATGCATTTATAATCTTGAAAAAACTAGTTCGCATACTATCCCCATTATCTGTATGAATCTACTGAATAAAAGAACCTGATTGCTTCTCCTTGAACACCTTGAAGGTCTTGAAAGTGGTGAAGACATCACTTTTGTACTTAATAAAGTACACCCATGTTCAATGAGAGAAATCATTAATGAATGTGAGTACATACTTGGCTCCATAAAAATATGGAGGTTGAAATGACATGAGGTCACTATAAACCAACTCAAGAAAGGTAGAGGAACAGTTAGCCTTTCCCTTAGGAAAGGGTTCCTAATGATACTTGCTAAGGACACAACATTGACATACTCCATCCATGCATGAAACCTTTGGAAGACCAAGTACCATATCATGTGTACTCAACTTTTGAAGATATCTATAATTGAGGTGTCCACACCTCTCATGCCAAAGTCTACTTAAAGAACTTGCATGGGCAATGTGTGATGATCCATAAGATGACTCAAAAGAATTAAAACTATCCAATCTTGACCCATGATCAACTTTGCCTAAAGCTACAATATTCTCAGGATGTTGTAGTTCTCTAATAACTACATCATGTGGGGAGAACTCAATTGTCTTCCCTTCCCCAATATGGAAAATCTGGTAGATGGAGAGAAGATTGGCAGGAATATCAGGAACATAGAGTACATCCTCAATGCAACCGTCTGTCAACTGAATAGTACCTAATCCCAAAATTGGAATCTGTGTAGAGTTACCTATTGTAATATGAGATGTAGAACTGTCAAAAAGATGCTCAAGAAGATCATGTGTTTTAGCCATGTGATGAGAGGTTCCTAAGTCAAGTATCCAACTGTCAGTGAATGTATCCAAACCTCTAGCTACAATTGCATGTCCTTTACTAGATTTGGGTAAAGAGATATCGTGCTTCTTCATAGATTCATCCAAGGCTTCAAGCCTTTAAAAACAATGTATCATTTCATGCCTTGGTTGTCCACAATAAGAACATGACCCTTTAATTTTCTTCTTGGTTGTCTTGTAAGGATTCTCACTTGAATTAGAAGATGTAGTGGCTTGCTTATTAGACTTATTTTTTAATGTGGAGTTATTCTCACTAGCTGATCTAGAATCTACCTTAGATTTTTTGAATTTCTTGCCTTTACCCTTAGATGTTTGGGCCACTAGTGCTTGAATTTTAGAGAAGGTGATTGCATCCATGGAGAGTAACTTAGATTGTTCTCTCATTAGTCTACCACAAAACTGCTCAAAAGTGGGCATCTTAAACTCTACGCCAAGTGCATCCATAGTCAAGTAGTTCAATAGAGGAGAAGATCTGATAGGGACCTTTCAATTTTGACAATATCAAACAAACACATTCCTTGTCTGATTTTGATTTACCAAAACCATCAAGAAGAGAAAGTATAGACTTGAATTTAATCAAAAATTCTTCAATTGAGGGAAATGTATTAGGAGATAGAGTTGTTAATTTAACATCAAGTTGTAGAATACGAAACTCGTTGATGAAACCAAACTCATACAATTTATCCCACATTTCTTTAGGAGTTGTACAATTAGTGAAATGAAACTGAAGATTATCAGAGACATGTAAATCAATAATACCCATGGCTTCATCTAATTTGTTTGTGTATACAAAATGCTCAAATTCCCTTGTAAATTCAGGTGTTTCATTACTTAACATTCTCCATAACCCCTTAGATTGGAGTAGCTGCTTAACTTTGTCTTTCCAGCTATAGTAGTTGTGTGGAGTTAACAAGTCAATTTTAGTATCCATTGTTGAAGAAGACACAAATAGGCACTTAAATTGTGCCTTACAATCCATCCAAATTTGATTAATATTGACATATAAGCCCCTCTAGGAAATTTAGACAAAGATTTGATTACAATTTGATCAATCGGAAAGACAAAATCAACCTTTTATAGAACACGGTGATTTTTACAATTTTGACAAAAACATCTGTCTTAAGTTGAAAAATATATGCATAACCAAAATCCTTATGTTTTTTATGGTAAATTTTAAAAAAAATTGATACAATTTTGACAAACAGGGTGAAAGTTATACCCTAGCAAAATTTAAAACACAAATTCAACTTTGGAGCTTAACAAATAGGATTAAACAACAAAATTTGGGCAAAATAACTTCACCACTCCGAAGTTGACGAAAAAGTGTTTTCATGGACTATAAATATATGAAAATCAACCTCTATAGGCGAAAGTTATCATAAAAAGAAAAAAAGACCCCTTCTTGGACTACTTGAGAGGCCAGTGGTGGCCTAATGGCAAGTTGTTGGAGGTTTGATTGAGCCCTGGTGGAGCAAGAAATGGGACTGAGTGGATGGAATTAAGGCTAAGTTGGGGGTGGAGAGGTTTTCTAGTGTGGCGAAGTGGCTTTGTGGGATGAATTTGTGGCTAACTGGACCGAATAGGGCTCATGAGGAGTCCTGAGCATGACTCTAAGCCCTGGGAGGATTTAACTACAAATAGGCGCCCAACGACAAAAGGGTCGAAGTAAAAGTCAACCAAAGGGTCTTGGATAAAGAAAAAGCTAGATCTCATGGAAAATGGCCTTAGAGAGAGTCAGGTCGACAGACTAAGGGCTGAGACAACCAAATTTGTGGGCAACTAGACCAAATAGTGCTTGTGAGGGGTCCTAAACAAGACTCTAAGCCCTGGGAGGATTTAACTACAAATAGGCGCCCAATGCCAAAAGGGTCAAAGTAAAAGTCAACCAAAGGGTCTTGGATAAAGCAAAAGCTAGATCTCATGGAAAATGGCTTTAGAGAGAGTCAGGCCAGCAAACTAAGGGTTGAGACAACCAACTTTGAATGGTGGTTGAGTCATGAATTTGAACAGGGGCGGCTGGTTCTACAGATAGAGAGCATGAAATTGGGTTGAGCAGGCCCTGAATGAGGGCCAGAGACTCCAAAAAAGGAAACCAAGTTGGTTGAAGTGGGGTTGAGGTCGACCTCTGTGAAATAGAATACCAAGCCAAACTCCTGGTAGAGGGCCAAATGACCACAAAGTTTTTTGAAAGATTTGTGTGACCGAAGAGAGCAGAGCCCTAAAAAGGGCAAACTCACCAATGTGCAAAGACTGGCAGGCCTGGAATAGCGAAGATAAATGTGTAGATATCAAAATACCAAATGTAAAGCCCAAAAAAGAGGGCAGAGTCTGCAAGTCCATGGGGCCAAGGGCGGCTAGACAGAGCCCAAAATGAGGGCCAAAACAGGTCGTACATGCCTCAAAATGCTTTAAAAAAACTTACAAATTAAAAATTTTGACACAAAAATTGAAAAATTTGCAGGGGTCCAAAGTTCCCTCTACCAAAAATATTCATTTTTTACAAAAAATTGTATAGTACAAATTGTACAATAGAACGATCGTACTATGCAAGGATGAGGGCAAAAGACTTGCAAAAAATTGAAGTTATCAAATTCTATCAAATGAAAGGCTATTCTTCATTTCTCAAGTCTTGTGGAATCAAAAGTGAGGTCTGTTTGGCTCCACGATGCTCTGGTGATAGGGTTGAGTGTTGGATTCACCAAAAAAGTGGGAAGGGACTTGCCATTCAAAGATCTAATGTCATGTTGGAGCAGCAATATGAATTCAAAATCAAATAACACTTCCACAAATGAATATTAGCAGAAAAACAAAGACAAATAATTATTGATAAGCATGATGAAATGTACAAAGAGGCCTTGCTTATAGAGGCAAGGTCAATGAGGTAAGATAGTAGGACTCTAAGTTTGACTACCCCTCAAAAGTGAATGACATATGTTGAACACTTGAGACAAGTGTGAAGACATGTGTTGAGTCCACATGAGGTGAGACAAAAGGGAATCTTATCCTCTAAGTGAACTTAAGCTAAATGTGTGACTAGTTCTACTAGTCAAAAGAGAACTAGTTAGATAATGCACCTTTTCACACTAACATAAACTCCAAGTCAAAGGTATACATGAAAATTTTTGGGTGGATAGTATTTATTATGCTAATTATATTTCTTAATAGAATTCCTAGGAAGTTGGCGAGGGATTTGAAATTGATACCTAATGAAAAGTCATGTGGTAGGAAATAGAAGTACCTAAACTAGGATGGGCTTTCATTTGTTAAATAAGTGTGACTGAGCCTTTCAAGTTATCGTTGCTCTACTTAGATCAGCCAAATCGAGTAAAATATACTTCTAATTATTTTTTCTACATATAAGAATCAACCAACCATTTTTTCCATCTCTCTAATCTATATACAAGGATAAAATTCCTCACATGTGTTCATCAACAATGAATCCTCCTTGATAAAACCCTTCAACAACCTTCAAACATAGTCTTCACCATAAATAATGGTCAATATCATAATGTTTCTAGTTAAATTAGACTTTTGGTATGCATAAAAGAGATTAATAGAGCCAAAGGAAGAAGCCAAGAGGCATAACACCACTAAAACATGAAAGCTATAGTTGTAGAAACCATAAAACAAGGAGAAAGATCTAGTAAGAGTAAGAAAAGCTCCTCATGCCACTATCTTTCATTCACTTACAAATGATACAAGGCCTTAAAGTGTGTTTATAGAGCTCAAGGACAGTCTTTACTAGCTCCTAAAACTTGCGATCGATCTCAACAACTTTAAAAACACCCGCTCTTTCAAAATGCAATCCAGAAACATGAACTCAATAAGGCTTATGAATGAGTTGTTTAGCTCCCTCTTTGCTTGAAAAAGCATCCAAAACATCTTTCATGAAGCTTGTTGCTCCCCTAGAAACCTCCTACACACCAACAATGGAAGTTCAACCACCAAAAAATGGATTCTAAATGCTTAAACCCCTCATATTCCAGTTACTACACAAAGATTAATTCACCACTTCATCAAAGAAATAGTTTTCTACTTTTGATGAATTCATTAGGGTGAATGGTTGTTCTTCATGGTATTTTCTTGGGTTTGCAAATATGATTAGTTTGCTACTTGTGGGAACTGGAAAATTCACCAAAATTGGTTTTCTAATGGCTTTGAGGTCTACAACTTCATCTTCATGGTTCCTAGAGATGTACCATACCATCCTAGATGATCTCTTGAATTTAGTACATCCATTTACACCACATAATCCACTAAAAACAACAAAATCCATGTATTTAATGTGTCAAAACTAGAAAATACCGATGATGGCAACCAAGACTGTGATGGTCCTTCAACTTGACCTAAATTTCCATGTTAAGCCATCACTGTTAGGTCATGAGAACATTACACAAAAGACACACATTAATTCCTTTCATATCAATTAACACTATACATGTATAATACTTGTCAACTATCCTAATATATTTATCGACTAAGATTTCTTCTAATTAAAGATGAACACACGAGAGCATGTTAACTCATCTTCAAGTAAGCGTATTATAATGCCAACATTCTCATTGGACATATATCACAATCAAGTTGATTACACCATTCTTTTTATTGCACCATTCTTTTTATTGAAGCACAAGCATTGAATAAACTAGAGAACACATGTATCAATCATATGTCCAAAATTGATATGAGTTATTCATAAAGTAGAGTAAAATATCAATATAACTTTCCAATACTATTTTAATTATTCAAATACATAAAAAAACACAATAAATAATATAAAGATCCATATTGTATGATCATAACTATTCTTCAAATATATTTACAATCAATCTAAATTGAAGTATATTAATATATTTTTTTATCATAACATAACTAACATCATTTGTAATATATATAATTAGAACTAATTTGTTTCAAACTATAGACAAAAACCTAATAGAAAGGAAGGTAAACAACTATTAATGAAAACTGATTACAACTATAACTATGTAGGACCAAAATGCAGATGGTGCAAAATCACCACAAAGAAATAATGGAACAGAAGATCAAACACATAACACAATGTTTATGTGGAGAAACCCTTTCAGGAAAAATTCCACACAAGAAGAAATACACCGATCTGTATTAACTTCAATAGAGTTTACAATGCAACACTATCAATCTCCTCTTCGGTATTCAATCCAACAATGCTTGTTTTTACAACTCTCTACTACAACATAGTCGTAATACAATATCCTCATAAAAGGGTTTCCTTCTAGGGTAAGAAAATCTAACATAACCTCTATCGCCAGATCTGTGACCTTATGATGAACGGTTGAGATTTACAATGGTAATTTACATATAAAATGTGGCTTCCGAGGGCATTTCCCCCAAACCCCATCAGGGTGCACGACCCCCGAACCCCCACCAGGGGGATGAGTCCCCTAGACTCTAGAGGGAGGTACTCCTGCAACCCCTTGAATAACCATCATCTGTTAGGTACCGAGATTAAACATGTGGCTGAAACAAGATCGCTGCTTGGTGAATACTTCATCCCTTATGAATGATTTACAAACAATATTAGGAGTAATTAAATACATAGGATTTACAAGGTTGATGGCACCTTAATCCTAACATTCTCCCACTTGACATCATACATTGTAAATACATCCATAGGAAAACATAAAAAAACTAAGTATTAGGAACAAGGCCCATGGACCTCTTGTAGCACGTAAACTTTTCTGTACTCACAGGTTTAGTAAGTGAATCTACAACATTCTCCTGAGTGTCAACCTTGTTTATCTCAATTTGACTATTAACAATCATTTCAAGAACAAAAGGTATTGAACATCCACATGCTTAGTCCATGCATGATACATGAGGTTCTTGGCCAAACATATTGCACTCTGGCTATCACAACCAATCTGAATAATCCTGCAATTAAAACCAATACCTATACACAATCTCCGTAACCAAACTGCCTCCTTAGAGACATGAGTAGCAACCATATACTCTTATTCGATGGTGGATAAAACAATGGTGGGCTACCTTTTACTCATCCAACTCACAGCTCCTCCAAACAAACACATAGCCACTAGTGGACCTTTGACTATCCAAATCACCTACCTAATCCGCATCAACAAAACCCTGTATGTCTAATGTCTCATCCACATTGTTAGTACCAAAGTAAACCAAATAGTAATCAGAAGTACCATGCAAATATCTTAATACCTTCTTTGCATAATTCCAATGTTGTCTACCAGGTTTAGACATAAACTTGCTCAAAACTCCCACTACTTGGGCAAGATCTAGTCTAGTGCAAACCATTGCATACATCAAACTTCCTACAACACCAGCATATACCACATCAGACATATCCTCTAAATCATCTTCATTCTTAAGACACATATCTAATGAAATCTTAGTACCAACCGGTAAAGGAAGTCTAATTAGATTGCAATCATTCATGCTAAATCTATGCAAAATAGTATTCACATACTTACTTTATGATAACCAAAACTTTATGTTACCTCGATCCCTTTTGATCTCCATTCCTAGAATATACCTGGCTGCCCCTAGATCCTTCATGTCAAATGAACCTGAAATTTAATCTTTCAAGTCACTGATCATACCCTTGGTATTACTGAAAAATAACATATCATCCACATATAAGGCAATAATCAGAATATTATCATCAATACATTGAATGTAGACACAATGATCCTCTTCACTTCTAACAAAGCACAATTTCAAAATAAATGAATCAAACTTCTGGTACCACATTCTAGGGGACTGTTTTAAACCATAAAGAGATCATTTTAACTTGCATACCCAATGTTCTTTCCCTTTTACCTCAAAACCTATAGGTTGTTGCATATAAATTTCTTCTTCCAGATCTCCATGCAAAAATGTAGTCTTAACATTCATTTGTCCAATTTCAAAATCATAAGCTGCAACAATGGATAAAAGAAATCTAATGGAAGATAATTTAGCAACAGGAGATAAAATTTCACCAAAATCAACTCCCTCTCCCTGGGAGTATCCCTTGGCTACCAATCTAGCCTTGTACTTCTGTAATGAATTGTCTGCTCCAAACTTCTTCTTGTAGACCCACTTACATCCTATGGCCTTTCTTCCTTTTGGCAAATGTATAAGATCCTAGGTGTCACATGAGTCTAAATCCATCATCTCCTCCTGTATGGCTAGCTGCCAAGACTAACTATCATTTGCACAAATAGCTTCCCTATAGTATCTAGGTTCATCATCAATACTCAATAAAGCAAATACACAATGGAAATCTAGTGGGCTATACCTGTCAACTGGGTTCCGTTGTCTTGTGGATCTTCTCAAGGGTGGAGTAAGAGATTATTCCTCATGTTCTTCTATATCCTCAACTTCTTCTATAACAACAAAGTCTTCCTCATCTAAACTTTCACTTGAATCTTCTTCTTCTTTTCCATCCCCTAATCCATCATTTTGTGCTTCCTCATGTACATTTTCTTGTTGTAAATCAAAATGCACTATCCTCTTCCTTTCTTTTTATTTTGGCTGTACATGATCATAAATAAGTGTAAGTTCCCTGAAAATCATATCTCTATAAAAGATAACTTTTCTAGTTAGAGTATCCCAAAGCTTATAACCTTTTACATTCTCACCATATCAATGAAGATGCATTTTTGTGCTTTTGGATCCAACTTAGATCTCTTTTTCTTAGGCACATGAACAAAAGCCTTACAACCAAAAACCTTTAAATGTGAAACAAAAGGTTTCTTACCTATCCACACTTCATAAGGTGTCGAATCAAGAGCCTTACACAGAGATATGTTTAACAAGTAACAAGCAATACTCATAGCTTTTGCCCCAAAGCATTCATCCAACTATGCATCACTTAACATACTTCTGGCTCTTTCCATTATTGTTTGGTTCATCCTTTTTACAACACCATTTTGTTGTGGTGTACATGGAGTTGTCTTTTGTCTTATGACACTTGCATGCTTACAGAACTCATGAAATTCCTTAGAGAAATATTCCCCTTCCATATTTAGATCTTAATATTTTTATCTTAAGTCCTGATTGGTTCTCTACTAAGACTTTAAACTCCTTAAACATAGTGAAAACTTCAGATTTATGCTTCATAAAATAAATCCATGTGAATCTGGATACATCATCAATGAAGGTAACAAAATAAAAAAGATTTTCCTATAGAATCATTATCTACAAGTCCAAACACATTTGAATGAATAATTTCTAATTTCTCCTTCACTCTATTGCTTTTTAGAGGAAAAGAATTTATGTTCTTTTTACCAAACACATAGTGCTCACATAAATCAAAGCGCTCATTAGAATAAGAGAAACCATTGGAAACAAATTTTAATTCATAATTGTTTTTAAAACATTTTCACTTGTGTGGCCCAATCTGTGATGCCACAACATACATGCATTTTCAACAATTTCAATTACATTAGATCTATAAACTGTAGTGGCCTCAAGCCTAAATAGAGTTCCTATCTTTGTTGTCCTAGCTACCACCAAGCTTCCTCTCACTAATCTACAACCATGATTATTAAATGTTACATGCATTCCTGAATCATTAAATTTTGAAACAAAGATAAGATTTCTAGCCAATCCAAGAATATGTAAAACACCACGAAGGGTTTTAATCCTCCCATCACTGAAACACAATTGTACCTTTCCTTGGTCAACAATCAGATATGTAGAGTTGTACCCAAGGTAAACATTACCTCCATCATATTTCTCATATGTGGAGAACCATTCCTCATGAGGAGTCATATGATATGAGCAACCTGAGTCAATAAACCACTATTCAATAGACATAACATTACATGCAGAAAGTAAAACCTTATCACTTGCATTTGAGGACTTTTTTGTAGAGGAATCCCACGATTTCTTCTTGTTTCTACATTCCTTCTTAACATGGCCTTTCTTTTTGCAGTTCCAACACTTAACTCTGTTCTTCTTTCTAGGAGTCTTAGATCTACCTATAGATTTTTCCTTAGGCCCCTTCTAATCCCCATTTGGTCCTCTTTCCTTAGACCTTCCCCTAACATTAAGAATAGTCTTCTTCCTCATTTCCTGTGACAACAGAGTTGCAACAAGAGCATCCAACTTTGGATCTTCGAGATTAGCCGTGATAGCAAGAATGAAATTCTCCCAAGACTCAGGTAAAGAATAAAGAACAAAGAAGCATAATGCATTTATCTTCTTCCTCAACCTTCACATCTACAAAGGCTAGTTGAATCACAATCAAATTAAATGAATTTAAATGCTCTCTAATAGATTCACCTTCCTTCATTTTCAAAGAAATTCTGCTCTAAATAAAGTTTGTTTACCAGACTATTGGCTTGATAGATATCACCCAACCATTTCCATAAAGCATATGTAGTCTTTTCTTCAGTGACATTCAGTAGGATAGAATTTGCAAGACACAATCAAATTGTACCCTGTGCCTTTTTATCCAATCTATCCCACTCATCTTGACTGACATCATATGGTTTCTTTTCTCTTGATTCTACCGACCATTGATCCATCTCCTCAAGGAGATCCTCCATTTTCATCTTCCACAACTCATAACCCATTCCAAAATTTTTAATGTCCAACTGAGATGCAGATGCAACCATGGTTTCTACACAAAATCTATAAAACAAATTCAACCAAAACTCCCACTACAACTCAAAAAATGCTCACACTTTCACCCAAGACACATAACTATCCTAACTATGATACCAAATGTTATAAATGAAGGTAAACAACTATTAATGAAAACTAATTACAATTATAATTGTCCAGAACCAAAATAGAGATAGTGCGAAATCACCATAGAGAAATAATGGAACAAAAGATCAAACACATAACCCAGTGTTTATGTGGAGAAACCCTTTTGGGAAAAAATGCCACACAAGAAGAGATGCACCGATTTGTATTAACTCAATAGAGTTTACAATACAACACTATTAATCTCCTATTATGTCTTCAATCCATCAGCGCTTGTTTTTCCAGTCTCAATTCTCTACTACAACATAGTCGTAATACAATATCCTCATAAAGGGGTTGCCTTCTAGGGCAAGAAAATCCAACATAACCTCTATCGTTAGATCAACGACCTTATGATGAATGGTCCAGATTTACAATGGTAATTTATATATAAAATGTGGCTTTCGGGTGTGTTGCCCCTGGACCCCCACCGAGGTGTACGGCCCCTGGACCACCCAATAGGGGGATAAGCCCTCAAAACCCCACATGGGGGTACTCGCCTGTACCCCTAGATAACCATCATCCTTCAGGTACCAGGATCAAACATGCGGCTGAAACAAGATCGCTACTTGGTCAATACCTCATCCCTTATGAATGATTAACAAACAATATTAGAAGTAATTAAATATATATGATTTACAAGGTTGATGGCACCTTAATCCTAACAAAACCATGTTACATGACTAGTCTTAAACTTTCAAGTATCATATTAACAAAGACCTTGCAATACCCCAAGGATTAGGCCAATAATATTGTTCTTATACAAAATATAATGCTTTATATAAACTTAACTTTTAACTACATGGAAGATACCTAAAATCTAGGGTGATAATAAATCTAATCAAGAACACAATCTACAAAATCCTAAGGGAAAAAAGACATCATGTGAGCACTTTTGCTCCAACCATATAGCCTAACAATCTTTGACACACACCACCTTAAAGTCATATCCCCATTTCTTGACCATATTTATTTCTATTGATTATTGATTATTGATTAACATTATTTATGATGGTTAGCTTTGATCCGAACAATTTATGATGGTGTTGTTTATTTTATGTAGTTTTACATGAAATGGATGTTGTTGATAAAAATTGGGTTCTTGTGCAAGTTAAAAAAAATTGAAATCACATTGTATAAATGTGGTGGTGCTCTAATGGGGGGCTACAAGGAGCAAAAATTATCACTTGGTATAGTATTTGAATGGTCCCTGACCTTAATACTCTACTTCTTGGTTGTTTGTGATAATGTTGTTGATTTTGCTAGGGTGTAATATGTACGTATCACATGTCATTATAAGTCCCTTCTATAATGGTAAATTTGTGTGGTCAATTTTATGTTGGTCATGGTGAGTGTGATTCTTGGTGATTAGATTGTTCCAAAGTCTAAACTTTTAAAAAATCACAAATGTATAAGGCTATAAATCCATGGTGGGGTACTTATCCTAGATGCTAACAAACCATAGTCTAATATACCTATGTTAAACTTTAGATTCCATTCTAACATGGAGGGAAGAAAACACAAGAATTTTAAAGTGGATAAGCATGACCTATCCACTTTTTATGCAACATCAGAAACCTAGGAAGGGTACAAGTCCTATTTATGATCATATGATTATTGTTTGTGTACTTTTAATGCAAATTACCATGAAATCTTGAGTAAGGTTACCTAACCCATGACAAAGGAAGTTTTCATTTGAATAAAAAGTTAATTCTTGTTTTTATTTCTTTGCATTCTTGTAATTCTACAAAATAGATGTGTTGTAACAAAACATTGTCAAGCTATACAAGGATTATGTTTTTACGTTCTTGTCTATGGAAGAACTATGTTAAAAATAAGGGTTTGATGAAGCTCACGACATCTTTTCTTTAGATATTTAGGGTAAATACACATCTTGGTGTGTATATCTAACTTCTTTTTGGTTTAGTGGAAGTGAAAAGTAGGTATTTGAAATGTTATATATGTAATCAATGATTGTGCACATTGTCGAGCTTATTCTTTGATATGATACATATACTTCGTGTTTATCACTTAAATAGCCACAAGAAAGTTTGGGAGGTCCTACCTTAGTGTTCTATGAATATTTTGGGGTGAAACTTTGTTTATAGAGGGTTGGGAGTTCATATTTTCATAGATATCCTTCTACGTGATTTAATATTTTGCTATAGCTTAACTCTAAGGGAAACCTCAATGATTATCATTATTGAGTTTAGAAAATCTTTGACTCTTCACATAAATTAGTTGTAATGGGGTTTTAGGATGAAATAAACATGAGTAAAACCTTATGTCTTCCTTTAGTTTGGAATTGATATTTAGTCCTTCAAGAATGTGTCTATAGTCTCATGGTTGAAACAAGGCTAAAAGATTGACAAAATAACAACTAAGATATGTTATAGGTTGTGGAACATATACCAGGAAACTAGGAAACAAAACTAGTTTTGAGAAATTACATTATGTTCAATAGTTTTTTAATCTGATTCTTCATGACTATGCTGACTGACCAATTAACAATGACATATTCTTATCTATAGGTTTGTAATAGAGTCGCTAGTTACTCCTATTAGGTATTAACATTGCTACTAGTTATTGAAACAAAGTGGGGTTAAAAGTTATACTTCTTTAATCTACACCCACTATAAAGATTCAATAGGTTATTGGACTTTGACATAAGTCTACAACTATGTTGTGGGTCATAAGCATTATGTAAAGAATGAAAACATAAAAAAATTGGATATGTATATTTGGGCTAAAATCTTTCTGTATGCTAAGATGAACTAGATATGAATTTGTATGATTGACCATTATGTAGGCATATTTTGAGTCTAAATTACTATTTATGGTGTACTAATTGGTCTAAATTATCATATAGGTGCATATTTTGAGTTTAACTTACTATGTATAGTGTGATGGCTAGTCTGAATTGTCATATAGGTGCTAAGAACTTGATCTTTCTATAATGATAGTGGTATCCTAGGTTTATCTAAGAATATAAATATCGTTGCTCACACAAAATGCCCTCTTTTCTTTGTAGAAAACATGGAACCCCTCTTTGATCATCCTAATTCCAGTGTTTTACAAATTCTGTTTCTTGCATGATTCTAGTTTCAAGTCTTGGTCAAGGGAGTCACTTGATCCATTTTAATGATGGCATGGTTTTACACTTGTTTGGTATGATTTTGGTTTGAGATGGCTTGTTGAATCTTAATTTTTACCTTTTGATAATATTTTCATTAATGAATATAGGGTGTTCTCAAGATTGCTTGTGGCCATGGTTACACTATGACCCTCATGTTAGTATGACCTTTTGGTTGAAATCCTAGTGTCTTCCTTTGACTCCATGCATGGTTTTTCTTCATGCATTACCCCTATTTTAGAATGGATTGAGTGTGTCTATGGTTAAAATGAATTTATTTTATTGTCTTGGGGCTTAGATTTAAACATTAAGTTCTTGCTTGTATTTAGGTCTTACTTAGCCATTGCGAAGTCCCTAGTCTTATGATTTAGTATGGTCATGATACATTTCCATCAAGCCTTATGATTTTGAATAAGAGCCTTTGTGTTTTCCCTTTGAATTTACATGCCTAGGAAGAGGCCCTTGGAGTTATTTTTGCTAGAGCATTGCTATAGGGAGATTTTGACTTAATCTTGGACCCTCATTTTGGCCCATCGTAGCTTAAAAGACCTTTGAGTTAGTAGAAAACCATTACTTCAGTGCCCCTAGAAGGTTAAAAGCCTTGGCTTGGTATGAGAAGTTTGTATTTGAATAGTATCAGGCTTGGTATGGCCACATGGCATGCCCTTATTAGTAGAAGCTAATTCATAGTCGACAAATAAACTTTAATTGAGCACTTTCAAATGGCCCGATTAACACTATTCATTTGATCTTCTCCTCGGTCATCACACACCATTGGATGCACTTTTAGTAGTGGGACCTTTGTGTTATAATCCAACATTATGTTTAACAACAAATTTGAAAGGCAAATTTCTTTATAAATTAATGTGTTGCACTCACTACACTCACCATAGACATGTGGTAGCTTTTGATTGTTGATGCATAGTGAGCAATCAAGTTTTGAGCACTTTACGTTTAAGTACCAATTTCTAATTATCATATTTGTCACTTTGATGTGCCTACGATTTGATGATCTTTAAGTTGTGTGGCGGTACCATTCTATTTATTTATTGCCTTTCATAAAAAATGACAGTTCAAGCCCTTTATAAATGATGTTCGGGGCCTATGACCTAATAAGGCAATATGTGTTGATGTGTGAACTAATCGTAGGTTGACACTATAAGGTCAAAAATTGTATACCCTACAATTTTGACATGACAAATTGTCCTCATTTTAGTGTTTGCCTCCCATAGCATGTTTTTTGGATTCATTCAACCCAACCTTGGCATGTACCCCTCTCCTCGTGCCAACTTTGTTATTATGTATTGTGTGTCCAAGTCTTTTTTACATGTTTGTATGTATACATTATTCTTATTTAAGGTTATATTTTTATTTTGTGAAGTTCCTAACCATTTTGTACTTGGAGACTAGTGCAGGCATTCAGACATCTACACAGGTGCACTACCATCTTGTGATAGTACAGTTGTATAACTTCCATTTCCTACCGAAACAATGATTTTCCAACTTCCAAAATCTTTGGTGTAATCATCACACAACCCATTCAATGGAATCCTAACAGTCACCTCAACCTTTAATGACTCTTGTGATGAAAGTAGATTGTCATTGATGTCAAAAAGGTGTTGGTATTGATAGGAGTTGTTCATGTCATCAAGATCAGTGGTTAGAGATAAGAGATGCTCTACTAATGTTCTTGACAGGACCTCATTATGTTGCAACGAATGTTGATCATAGGGGTATCATGTTAAAGAAAAGGTTGCTTCACAGTTGCTTCATAGGTGTAGTAGATACCTTGTTCAAGTTATGATGATATTACTCATAGTTCATGATTAACATGACTTGTTTGATCAGTTTGATCATATCAATTATTTGGGATCATAAGGACATAAGTTTGTCATAATCAGCAAGTAAGGTTTCATCAAAAGAGGTTTCATTCACAAAGCATCAAAGATTTTCATAATATAGATTGTTGTTTGAGTTGATGCTTCAAGAGATGCTTAGGAGATCTGCGAGCTCTGTAGATAACAAGTTAACATGGTATGCCAGTCTTAGACTCTTATATAGTGTTATAATATTTAGATACATCATCATCAAGAAAGGCAGGTGTATTTCATTATAGTTTTTAGGAATAATGTGATCTTGATGTGGTTTGGTATCTCTATTAAATTGCTAATTTTGCCCTTAAGATTGTCATTGAGGATGTGCCCTTTATGTTATGACTGATCAGTGACTTGCTATCACAAGTCATAATATTTTAAGTCCCAACTTAAAGGGGGTTGCCACCGTTGGGCAACCGGCCCCTCCTTCTTTTACTGCCTGTCTCAGTTTATACATTAGTGGGAGCCATCAAATATCATGTATATTTGAAGGTCTTGATTTTGAAGGTGAGCATCGGGAAGTTTTAATGGACTCATGGTTTATATTAGGGAGCACGACTTATAAGAAGACATCGAATGTTTTTTTTGTTTGAAGACTTTATGACTTTAGAAGGGAGCATGAATAATACTCAAAAGGCATCGAAATATCTTTTTGAAGAACACATAAAGCATCAAATATGCTTTAAGAGGGAAGTTTGAATAAGCCTTTAATGGCTTTAATTTGAAATTAGAAAACTTTTTTATTATTTCCTATTTTGATGGGCTAAGGAGTGTCATAAGGAATTATAAGCTATTTATGAGGAGAGATTTTAGAATGTGCAAAGGCATTTTTTAATGAAGATTTAGGAGATTCCTTTTAAGAAGATTTGTCTATTTTTAACTTCTTATCTTGTGGAAGGGAAATGATTAAGGAAAAGCCTATTTTGGAAGACAATTTTTTATATATTATTTTTAGAAGACTTTTGTTCTTCTTTTTATTATTTTCTTGCAGAGAAGATGAAGAGACTGAGAGCATAGATCAAAGAACATTTTGAAAGGATATTGTTTGCAGATTATGAAAGGTCAAGAGAATGAAATGGCAAGAGAGATTAAACAAATTTGTGAGAAGTTGAAGGGATTTTGCAGAGAGGAGAAGAAGAAAATAAATGACATATTGAAGATTTTTTTTTTTTATGCAAATGAATTTTTATGTTGTAGGTGATTGAATTTCTTTTGCTAAAAGGTTTTATGCATAGTGAAATTCATTTGCAGGACAGAGAATTTGAAGAGACCATTTCATTTGCAGATACAAGAATATCAAGGATTGAAATGATTATGCAGAGTAGAAGAATATGAAAGGTCATTTCATATTTAATGGTATTGCAGGTGGATTGATGGTTGAGTTGTTGTGTGGATCAACATGCAATGATGAAGACATGTTTATGAAGATTCTTTAAAAAAAAAATACAGATGAATGAGTGTGTGAACCAATATGTAGTGTAAAAAAACATATTTTTGGAGAGATGTTTTTTGGTAGAGGAATCATAGATTAATCAGAGCATGTATGCAGATGTAGTTTGAAGACATGCACATAGAGATATCAATTTTGATTTTCGAAGGTAAGGTAAAAGATGAAATTACAGATGAATTGTCTACAAACAGAATACCCTCTGATTTTGTTTATATCTTCTAATGCTGATTGTATTTGCCAGTGAGGCATATTGTAGCTAGTGAGGCTTGCCTAGTCACTGAGACCTATATGTAGTGAGGCATGTTTTCAGTTAAGTCATTGAGGCAGTTTTGAGTGTTTTTTCTACCACAAGAGGGTTTTCCACTGGTAAAAAACTTGTGTCATGATTTCTGTGTGTGTGTATATTAATGCTTTGCTCATGAGATTTTGTTCACACCTTTCATTATCAGTCTTGTGCATATGTGCTTAACAAATCAATGATATTTTTCTCTCTTTGTGTCTTGAAAGTTAAAGTTTGCAAAAAGGTTTCAAAATTTATACAACACTGATTCACCCCCCTATCTATCATGCAAATTTAAAATCCCATGCAATCTAAAACATTTTCCTTGACTTCTTGAGAAAAACTATATGAACAACATTTTGTGTGCTTGATATTGGATATTTACAACATTGTGTGAGTTGCTCCTTGTTCTTGAAGTTATTGGCATTGAAATTTGAGTATTCATCTTCTTCATTTTCAGGACAAAAGATTCCTTGCTATTTGTTGGAGTAATTAGATACATAGGATTTACAAGGTTGATGACACCTTGATCCTAACATTCTCCCACTTGACATCATATAGTATAAATACATCCATAGGAAAACATAAAACAACTAAGTGCTAGGAACTAGGCCCATGGCCCTTTTGTAACACATAAAGTTTTCTATACTCACATGTTTAGTAAGTGAACGTACAACATTCTCCTGAGTATCAACCTTCTTTAGCTCAATTTGACTATTAGCAATCATTTCAAGAACAAAAAGGCATTGAACATCCACATGCTTAGTCCATTCATGATACATGGGGTTCTTGGCCAAACGTATTACACTCTCGCTATCACAACCAATCCGAATAATCCTGCAATCAAAACCAATACCTGTACAAATCTCCGTAACCAAACTACCTCCTTAGAGACATGAGTAGCATCAATATACTTTGCTTCGATGATGGATAAAGCAATGGTGGGATGCCTTACACTCATCCAACTCACACCTCCTCCAAACAAAGTAAACATATATCCACTAGTTGACCTTCATCTATCCAAGTCACCTGCCCAATCTGCATCAACAAAACCCTGTATGTCTAATGTCCTATCCACATTGTTAGTACTAGAATAAACCAAACAGTAATCAAAAGTACCACACAAATATCTTAATACCCTCTTTGGATAATTCCAATGTTGTCTACCAGGGTTAGACATAAACCTACTCAAAACCCCCACTACTTGGGCAAGATCTAGTCTAGTGCAAACTATTGCATACATCAAACTTCCTACAACACTAGCATATGGCACATTAGACATATCCACTAAATCATCTTCATTCTTAGGACACATATCTAATGAAATCTTAGAACCAACTGGTAAAGGAATTCTAACTGGATTGCAATCATGCATGCTAAATCTGTGAAAAATAGTATTCACATACTTACTTTGTGATAACCAAAACTTTCTGTTACCTCGATCCCTTTTGATCTCCATTCCTAGAATATACCTGGCTGCCCCTAGATCCTTCATGTCAAATGCACCTAAAATTTGAGCTTTCAAGTCACTGATCATACCCTTGGTGTTACTAAAAAATAATATATCATCCACATACAAGGCCATAATCAGAATATTATCATCAATACATTGAATGTAGACACAATGATCCTCTTCACTTCTAACAAAGCCCAATTTCAAAATAAATGAATCAAACTTCTGGTACCACATTCTAGGTGACTATTTTAAACCATACAGAGATCATTTTAACTTGCATACCCAATATTCTTTCCCTTTTACCTCAAAACCTATAGGTTGTTGCATATAAATATCTTCTTCTAGATCTCCATGCAAAAAAGTAGCCTTAACATCCATTTTCCCAATTTCAAAATCATAAGCTATAACAATGGATAAAAGAAATCTAGTAGAAGATAATTTAGCAACAAGAGAGATAATTTCACCAAAATCAACTCACTCTCTCAGGGAGTATCCCTTGGCTACCAATCTATCCTTTTGCTTTTGTAATGAACCTTTTGCTCCAAACTTCTTCTTGTAGACCCACTTACATCCTATGGCCTTTCTTCCTTTCAATGCAAATGTACAAGATCCCATGTGTCACATGAGTCTAAAGCCATCATCTCCTCTTGTATGGCTAGCTTCCAAGACTCACTATCATCTGCACGAATAGATTCCTTGTAGTATCTAGGTTCATTGTTAGTACTCAATAAAGCAAATACATAGTGGAAATCTAGTGAGTTATATCTGTCAATTGAGTTATGTTGTCTTGTGGATGTTCTCAAGGATGGAGTAAGAGATTCTTCCTCATGTTCGTCTATATCCTCAGCTTCTTCTGTAATAACAAAATCTTCCTCATCTAAACTTTCACTTGAATCTTCTTCTTCTTCTTCATCCCCTAATCCATCATTTTGTTCTTCCTGATGTGCATTTTCTTGTTGTAAATCAAAATGCACTATCCTCTTCCTGTCTTTTTCTTTTGGTTGTACATGATAAAAAATAAGTCTAAGTACCCTGGAAATCATATCTCTATAAAAGATAACTTTTCTGGTTAGAGTATCCCAAAGCTTATAACCTTTTACATTCTCACCATATCCAAAGAAGATGCATTTCTATGCTTTTGGATCCAACTTAGATCTCTTTTCCTTAGGCACATGAACAAAAGCCTTACAGCCAAAAACCCTTAAATGTGAAACATAAGGTTTCTTACCTATCCACACTTCATAAGGTGTTGAATCAAGAGCCTTACAAGGAGATATGTTTAACAAGTAACAAGTAGTACTCATAGCTTCTGCACAAAAGCATTCATCCAACTGTACATCACTTAATATACTTCTGTCTCTTTCCATTATTTGGTTCATCCTTGTTGCAACACAATTTTGTTGTGGTGTATATGGAGTTGTCTTTTGTCTTACGATACCTGCATGCTTATAGAACTCATCAAATTCCTTAGAGAAATATTCCCCTTCCATTGTCAGATCTTAATAATTTTATCTTAAGTCCTGATTGGTTCACTACTAAGACTTTAAACTCCTTAAACTTAGTGAAAACTTCAGATTTATGCTTCATAAAATAAATCCATGTGAATTTGGATATATCATTAATGAAGGTAACAAAATAACAAGATTTTCCAATAGAATCATTATCTACAGGTCCAAACACATCTGAATGAATAATTTCTAATTTCTCTTTCACTCCATTGCTTCCTAAAGGAAAAGAATTTATGTTTTGTTTACCAAACATAGTGCTCACAAAAATCAAAGTGCTCATCAGAATAGGAGAAACCATCAACATGTTGGTTCCCAAAATTACAACGACCCAAAACCCTAAAGTTTTCCTAAATCACCTAGGCCAGGGATTGTCGTCAAGGTGAAAGGAAGAGGTTTGTCAACAAGTTCTGGGTGATTGTGGCCAACTATAGGAGCGGGTAAACTCCTCTACTCTTCAAACTTAGCTCAAACTCTGGAGGGATATTCCAAGGGGTTTTATACCTGAGTAGGTATTAAAATCAAACCAGATGAACAACTAAAATTAAGAACAACCAAACCCAAATTGCTCTCTTTGCCCCAAATCTGTCATTGAACTAAGCAAAGCAGGTTGTTGTATGACCCCTATATAGCTGATAAATGCAATCCTATACAATGAGGATGCATGAAGACTACTTCTAAAAATAAGATGTATAGTTTTTGTTTTGAAGATGGGTGATCTGACGCTACTCAGACTAGTGCTTATCCATTGGGCTACACAGTCTAATGTACAACAAAGGAAAACAATCATATAAAAGTGTATGACTTCCTGCTTGACGTATCAAATGCATAGAAATCACTACTAGATTACTAAAAATACTTAAGAATCACACTCCATACCATGTTTTTCCCTATACAATACTGAAATGACCATTCACAAAGCTTGAGAATGAATTAAGAACTATCACATTCATCAAATCAGAGTTTACAATCATACCACGAAATGTGGTAAAAGCAAACTAAAACTGTGATTACAGTTTACTAAGAAAAACACCTACAATAATGGAGAAAAACAACAATGTGATATAGAGATTTGAATTATATTACATACACTTCATGATTGATTCATGTATAAACATAGTCTACATAATATCCTTTCTTAATCTGCCTCCTGGAGCTCACAACCTTGCTGAGAAAATGACAAAATGACCAACCCTTAACATTAATGAGAAGAATGCATATATATAATTTGATTCAAAACTGACTGTAGTCTCCCAGGTGCCACATACTAAGAAGGACTGTACCCACATTGTATTGAAGTCCAATTCTAATCTGTTTGTTGATTTACACATTGGGATTGAGACCCATGTCTTCCTGCCTCTGCGATCAATCTGTCAAAGATCGCTTGCACTCCAAATGTACCCTGAGCACTAAAGAGGGAAACTTCTACCCTTTCCCTGCCACCTACAACATTGATTTCTTAGATTTGTCCTTGATGCATTGAAGAGTTTTACTGCGCCAATCCACCTGCATAGCACTGTTCTGTAGGCTCATTATATTCTAGGTACAAATTGGTTTATAGATCCCTGCAATCATGGCATGCATTCAGGGAATTAACCATTTCAAGTATCAACATCACACCTAATGTGTCGTACTCCTTTTCCATTTTAAAGCATTTGAATTTTGATTGTACCATTCTGCATTTTGTCTCTTAGCAAACTTTTCCTTTCATCATCAGTCTTACCCTCTTTATGCCATGTTTGCAAATCTTGGTTTTCTGGAACTCGGCCTATGTCAACCTTTATCAGCAAAAACCATTTTGCCGAAATCATTGCCATTTTGCCATTATTGACAAAATCCTCTATTTCAGAACCAAGGCCTTTTCCGCCTATTTCGCCTTTATCGACAAAACTCACTTTTGCCAAACTTTCATTTTGCTTTATGTTTTCCCTATTGTTGGCAAACTTGCATAATCACGAACTTCTCTTTGCTTCATGTTTTACCTATTATCGGCAAAACTCACTTTTCAGAACTTTGCCTTATTTGCCTCTATCGACAAATCTTCAATTTGTAGAACCATGCCTTTTCTATCTTATATCTGTGATTTTGAATTTTTGTGACCTTGAGCTACTTTGCCCCTTTTTCTCTTTGTCAGCAAATCTACCTTTTGCCAAACTTTCATTTTTCAACTTGCCTTATCCGCAAAAAAGGCCTATTGACGAACTGCTGCAATTCCTAACTAATTCATCAGTTCGGCCCTCAGCCGGTTCCCCGACAAGGCATTGTTTTTCTTTTTCATGCCTAAGCCAAAATTTGTCTCAATTTGCCCTGTCGGCAAATTTGCTCCATTTCAAACTTTGATTTTTCATTATATATTTTCCTTATCAACAAATCAACACTTTCTAGAACTTGTCTTTTGCTTCCTTTTATCGGCAAAAAGAAGCCATGATGAACTTTTGACTTTGACTTTTCCATATCGGTAAAAAGGAAGAAACAAGAACTTTGTCCTTCTCTTCTCTATGTTGCGCCCTTTGTCGGTGAATTGGTTGTCGGCTGAACCGAGCATCGGAAAAACATCGGGTTCTTGAACTTTTCTTTTCACCGATAGAGGAGCCCTTTTCACCTTTTCTTTACTTTGCCACAACACTCTCCCTTTGCCCTTCAATTGGTGAACATACATATTGGCAAATCAGAAGAAAATAGAACTTGCAAACAAGTTCTAAAGTTACAACTTTTGCTGAATTGTCGATAATAAGGCAAAACATGAAAAATTTTCTAAGGGAGAAACCATCTTTTGACTAAGGAAAAACATATAAAACACCAAACTTTGAACCGGCATAACTTTTTCATATTAAGGAAGTTTGACGTGGTTCATGTTAGGTCTCAAAAATGTAGGTTTCAAACCCTAAGAGGTTGCCAAGCTCTCTTAACACTTTTAGCTAACGAAACATGGCTGATATGATTGAAAGTCCCCTTCTCTTTAGGTTCTCTCAGACCTAGGCAGGTGTACCTTAGTAGTTAATGCAGATTTGTATGACCTTAGTGATCTACTCACATTGGCATACAAGTGTGAGATGGATATAAGGTTGAAAGTTATTCCTAATGCTAATTTTTGAAGGTTGAAAATGTGATTAAGTTTTTGAAATGTTGTTTTGTAATGACCAGCACCTAATTCTATTGGGTTGATGAGGTCAAGATTTGTATGATTTGCAGATTTATCTTATTTGTCTTAACTCTTACTACTTGGTACTTTTTGAATATTCACACTTTGTGCAAACGTGCAGGATTGTTGGTTATTAGACTCTTCTTCAAGATCTGATTGATATTTCTCCAAGTTATTGTGGTTGTCTAAAAGGAATTAAATTCTACTTTGAAGGAAACCAAATAAGATGATTTATTTAAAGGATTTTAACTCAGGGCAGAGACCAATAAATGTGAATCATTCAGATAGACGAAATCAACTTCATGTAGAAACCAGTCAAGCATACCACACAGAGACAACAAATGTGCCTTGATAAATCTAATTGATTTAAATAACTGGAAAAAATCAATGTGGAGACAATCAAACAACTTATAAGATTGAATATCAATAGAATAGTAGAACACCACAGATATATCTAGAGATTTAAACCATCTTGCCTATTATATTATTTAAAATATCATAAGAGTTTTGTATCTTTCTTCTAAAAATATGACTGAAAGAGATATTATAGTATATAATAATTGTTCTGTGAATGATGATCTCTAAAGTAGGCCTTGGTTTCCCTTATATATATGGGAAGGAAACAAGCTTCAGGCTAAAACAATATGACTATTCATGGATTGCACCTTTTCACATAACTAAAACATAATTAAGAAATAGATAATATGCTTTGCCCATCCTTATTGCTAGCGCAATACACCCTTTTTGATTTCTCCATTACAAAATATCGACAAAATTTCATTTATGCTTTCCCAAACCCCTCATGTTGCTCTGGTTCTTGCTCGTGGGATACTCTGTGCAATTGAATTTTGTATGTAATTATGTATTAAAAATTCTTCTTTTATTCCTTTTGGAATTTGGTATCCCCTTTATGCATTTCTAATTTCTTCTCTTTCATTTTGCATATTTCCTTGTATATGTCTTTGTTGATAACTGAGAGGGGGGGGGTGAATCAGTTATCCTATTTATTTCCCTTATTGAACTTTCCTTTTAATTGAAGCAGCATAAAATCAAACACAAAACATTAACCATGAAATAAGAAACACATGACTCAGTATTTTTGACGTGGAAACCCTGTTAAGGGAGAAAACCACGGGGTGATTAACCCAAGAATTATTCTCTGTTAGAAGAATAGGAAATTACAAAAATGGCACTTGCCAATTAGGGCTCACTGCCCGAGCACACTGCTCACAAGAGGCCCACTGCCTACAAAAAGACACACTGTCTACAAAGTGATGAGAATCACAGTCTTGAACTGATTGGAAGCATCTGCATATGCTGGAGTTCAGTTCCGGTTAGGCTCAGTACACTGATCTGCTGCACTTCATCTTTCCTCTGTTCTTTATTCTGCTATCTTTCACATACCGGATCCTTTTTGCTACCTCTGCTCTTTCTCTGGACTTATTCGCATATCTCTCCACAACACAACACACTTCACAACTAAATCCATCCTCTATATATATCCGCACAAGTAATTTCATCACCTTTCTAGTCGGCATCCGGAACAGTCTAGTTTCTTATAAACTCTCATTCTGTCGGCTGAATCCTTCCTCACCAAGCAATGCGGATCAAGCATATACTTGTAGATATCATTAATCATGTTGGCCAAACATGATTCATGCCTTCACAACCTCTGTCATCAACAGTAACCCATCCGGAAAGCAGTCTGATACTCTGCCAGTCAGTTCTTCCTCTGTTTTCACTGTCTCTCAGGAATCCGGTACTCAACCATTCATATCTTTTTCCTTGTCCATCACCGGAGGCTAAATCCTTGGAATATACCACTCAAGGTAGTCCTCTTGACTTCCCCAAATCCGCACTGCACCAAGACACTTCCACTGAGAGGTCCGGACCAATCTGTCGGACCTTGCCACATGCTCTGTTCTTCTTCACCGGACCACAACATTCTTTATTCTGACTTCCGGTAGAGACACATCATGACTTGCGGATATGTGGGATGACCTTTGTTGCCATCAATGACAACAACCATGAATCCATATAGTGTCTCTTGCCAACAATCTCCCCCTTTGGCATTGATGGCAACACTTAGTGAAAAATGACTAAGTGTTTTCACTATGCTCCCCCTTTGCTGATGCTCTATCTTTATATACAATTTCCGGAACTCCCCCTTAGTTGGATCCCTCATTTTTCACTGCTCCTCACTCCCCCTTTGACATCAATGGCAAAGGGTAGGGTCCGCATATCAAAATTTTCAAAAATTTCTTATACTTAGCCGCATATTTACATACTCACATATATTGAAGAATGTCTGCAAAGGATGTCTGTAATTGAATCATTTCGGTAGCCCAACTTTGCTTCATTCTGTCCAAAATTGAAATGTGACCACTTAACAAAAATGCAAACGCTTCTGCCCGCTTGAGATCTGTCGGATCTTTTGTTTGGGCGGTGGTCCTAGCATCACTGATGGCCTCATGCATGGTTTCCAACTTAGGGATTATAATCCTTCTAAGTTCTCCCATCCGGTTGGTGATGTTCTTCCTTTCCTTCTCAAGATTCTTTATTTTGTTCAAGACTGCAATAGTCTGACATTCTTGATTTATTATAGAGGAAGAGAGAGGATCAAAACTTTGAGATAAGCTTTGTAGCTTATCCTGTTCCTCTTTTATTTTCTTGTCAAATGCTGCTGTTGCCTTTGACCAGGATATACAAAATTTATAGATATCACCGCCATCCTTAAGAGCATTCTCTAAGCTCTTTATTCCAATGCTTACAATCTTCCTATCTTTAGAAATTAATTCTAATATCTCTGAAAATCTCTTATCCAAAAATTCCTTCCGGACCTTTTCTTCAGCTGATTTTTCTAGAGAATCAAAATGTGTATCAACACTGCTGACTAAGGTTTTTAGATTACCGGAAGTGGAGGCTGTCGGATCTATTTGGATTGATGGCATGATCTTCACAAGTACTCCGGAGGCAGCCTCTATCAACTCACAGTCTTCCATATGAGACTTCAGGAGCTTTTCATTTGCCTTGGCATTTGCAAATGAAGCTATCTTCATTGTTTGTACCGGAGAGAGAGAGTCAAAATCAAATGGGCCTTTTAGAAGCTCCGGTTCATCAATCTCTAAAGTTTCTTTACTCAAAAATTGTTGAACAGTTTGTGCAGTGTCTCTTGCCGGAGACAGATGTTTCTTTTCTTCTGCAGTCTTAGAACTGTCAACCTCTTTGTCTTTCACCACTGCTTCCTTCTCCTGTAATTGCTCTTCTTCTTTGGATCCGGAGACTGTAGGGGAAACTGGAGGAGAGATGCTAACTTGTTCATGGGCCCCTTCTTCTGGAGCAGAGGGTCCCAAGTCCTCACTTGTCTGTTCAGGGCTCACTTCTTCCGGAACATAAGATTCCAAATCAGCAGCTGTTTCTGCACCTAAGTCCTCTACAACAGGAAGATTGAACCTTTTGAAGGCCTTCCGGAGGATCTCTTCTGTTTCTTGGGCCACTTTGTCAGTCTCACCAAGCATGAGTTGATTCATCCTGGCTTTGCTTCTGAACTCATCTTTGCAGTCCTTGAAGATAATGTTCATTGTCTTGGGATCAATTTGAGGATATAGCTGAATAGCTATCTGCTCCCGGATCTCAAGATCTTTGGCATGAGCATTATTCTTTCTTACTTCCATTTCCTTCTCTAAGCTTTTAGGAATGAGAGATATGATCTCAATGAAAGCCTTATTGTATATGTTCAGATATTTAACTGTGGCTTCCTGCAGAGTCTTTTGGTCTGCCTCACTGAAGTCATCATAGGATTCAGTCATTGGTTGAAGGTTTCCATCCACCATGACCGACTTGATTATGCTCTCTAGTGACAGAGTGGGCTTTTCAACAGTTACCTCTGCCATTTCATCCTTGTCTTGGCCTGTGGAGGGCTTACCGGATCCTTTCTTCTTCTGTTTCTTTACTTCTCTTACTCCCTTATCTGATTCTGTTTCCTCTTCATCCTTTTGGCTTCCATAAGCCCTTGTGGCTTTTGTCTTGGATCTCTTACCGGATGCCTGGACTTCCGGTTTTGAACTTTTGGTTGAGGGAGGTGCAGATCTCTTTGTTGATCTGGTCCGGGTGGGAGCTCCAACCGGAGCACTTTCTTTGCTTTTCTCTTCTTCCTCGGCCTTCCTCCTCTTTTCCCGGCTGGCATCAAGTGCCTCCTTTGAGATACCTAGGCCTTGAGCAATGTGCTCTACTTCTTTTCTTACCTTTCTTTTAATCTCAGGTTCCCTGAGTTCTACATGTATTTTTACACTCAGCTCCTCAAAGGTTCCAAACCTTTCTACCTTAGGATCTTTGGGCTGACTTAGCATGTGTTGAACATGCAGCTCCACTATCTGTTCATCAACTTCATACCCCATGGGCATGATCCAGACAGTCCTTGGCTCCACTGCCTCCATTAGGCACTGATCAGTGTCAACCATAAAGCACACTGAGTCCTTGTATTTCTCAATGAGAGACTGAGGAATTCTCTCTCTTGCTTGCATCATGCTCTGAAAGTTTTTGAAGTATCCCCATAGAGCTGAATTTCTCGCTTTTGCATCCCCAAGTCCATGCAAGTAGTCTCTTATCTGGACTGCAACAGGTTTGTCATTCTGCCATACCCATCCACTTGTTCCGGGTAGCTCATTCATGAAATAGAAGAATAGACATACAATAAGAGTACCATACTTAAAGGAATTCTTCTTATCCTTCTTGATTTTCTGTATGTTTTCCATTAATTGGCTTAGTAGTAGTTCACAGAGATCATATTCTGCATTCTTTCTTAACATTTCATAAGCAGTGTATATTGCAGTTCCGGATACAGAATTCTCCCTGCTGGAGTGATAGATCTTGTATCCTATTATCATTGATGCATATTTGATATCCGGATTCGAAATATCTTCAATGGTCATTGCCCTCTTGTCAAATTTTGATCCGGTGGCCTCAGTTACAATGTTGTTCTTGACAGATTTGAGGATAGGTACTCCTCCGGAAGAGTATAGGCCAGTTACTGCTCTAATTGCCTCTTTTGTGATCTTGCAGGGTCTATCTAGCCATAGAAAGTTGTCATGCATCCTGCTCAGTACATACCGGACCCATTCATCCTCTTCAAAGCAGGGGAAATGAATAAATTGCTCAAATTGTTTCTTCTGAATATCCTTATACTCTGGTTTAAGCTCAAAAGCATTGTCAATCAGCTGCTTGTGATAGAGGTCTCTTAATTTGAATTCCCCAAATTCCTCAATGTTTGCATGTATGTAAACCCTAATGTCTTCGGTGTGTAAAACTCCGTGAGGAACACTAGAGAAGGCTCCTAGTGGGTCTACCTCCAATGATTTGTAGGGATGTTTCTTGAATGAGGGGCGAGGTCTATCGGAGATCTTAACTATGTTTGGAGTAGCCATTCTTCAAAGATTTGCAGTGAGGTAATGAAAAACGGAGAATACCTTATGCGCCTTCGGTTTGCACGGAGTGGTTGGATTGATTTCTTTATCCAATAGCTTCGGCAGGAGATCCTTGGTGTGCTTGAAGAACCTTGTTGCAGAGCTCCACTTTTCGCTTCTTCTCGAGTGCAGAATGAGCAAATGACCTTTGAGAAATCCCTTAAATTGCTCCGCGAACCCTAATACCTGTCTGCAATAAATGCTTCACCTACATCATTCCGGTTTGCCTTGTCTGGATAGCTTGGAGTATCCCGGATTAGTCCTGATCTGTGGATATCATCCGGATCTTTCAATCATGAATAAATCGAGGTAGCATATTACAAGATCATCTCAAACACTCTGTCCAATCCGCAGAACAAGATAGTGCATTTCCGGATCTTTCCGGACCTTTTTGTAATCCTTTATCATACCGGAGCATCTCCCTGAACAGGTCTTATTTGATCGATCACAGCTTCTTCATAACTTCATGCGGACCTCTGAAAACTTGACTGAAGTATCTCAAGATTCATATCTACAAACCCTTTGATCCGCATCTTGTGCCACATCCGGCACCACTTGTTTGGCTGGGGGAACAAGATTTTCTTTGAGTCTCCCCCTGAGCCTGAGCTCACTTTTAATTTCCGGAAGAAATATCAGCACCAGAGTCTGGTGCGGATCCAACCTCTACATTCTCTGAACTTTTCTTCACCCAAATCTTGCTCATCTGATTCCTAACCTCATCCGCATTCATCTTTTGTTTACCCTTGTCTTGATTCTGATTATACACCGGACCTCTTTTGTCCTGATTCTTGTTTCTGCAGACTTTAGCATTATGACCGGACCTATTGCAGATTTGGCAAATAACATTTCTTTGCATATTTGACTGATATCCTCTTGATCTGCATTGATTTGCCATATGACCTATTCTATTGCATGTGAAGCATCTACCTTTGAATGATTTGTTTACTTGCATAATTCTGCATTCATGGGATTTGTGTCCATACCTTTTGCAGTTGAAGCACTATCCGGAGAAGGATGAATTATTCTGATTCATTCTCATTCTGCACTGATTAGCTTTGTGACCAAAGTGGTTGCAGTTGTGGCAGTATCCATTGAAGGATGGATATCTTTGAACATTTGGCTGTCTTACCGGAGGTCTTCTAGGCCTGCTCCTTGGATTTTCTGATCCAAGATTCTTCTGACCGGATCCGGAGCTTTCTCCTTTCTCATATCCCAAGCCATACTTGTCATCTGTCCTCTTTTGACTTCCAAGAAGAACTTCAAGTTGAGCAGAACTTATCTTGAATTTCTCTTTGTATTCATTTGCTGTTTGAAGGTCTCTTTTGAGAGAGGCAATTTGATCCTCAAGTTTTCCTTCATTATCTTTGGCATCTTCAAGATCAGATTCAAGGTGTCTGATAATCCTGTCCATCTGGTGGCATTCTTCTGATTTTTCTTTAAGAGATTGTCTTAGATTGTCTTCAGCCTTTCTTTTTTCTTCAATCTCTTGAGTAAACTTTATAGTTCCTGATTCCATTTCATGTCTTAACATAATGACTTCTTTTGATAACTTTTCACATAACTTGGTTTGCTCAGTCAATTCTTCATTTGTATTGCTTTCTTCACTTTGTCTTGCCAACTGTTGAAGTAGCTCCTTTCTCTTTTTCATAGAGAGACTTAATTTGTCTTTTAATTCTCTCATGAATTCATCAGCCTGTTTGAGTCTTTCCTTTAATTCACTGACTTCAGAATTTGACTGTTCAAGATCCTCAAGGGCAGTCTTGAGTTGCTCCCTTAAACCATATGCATCCATTTGAAATCCCAGATCTTCCTCAAGCTGTTAGGCTCTATTAGGAGGAACTTAGCTCTGATACCAATTGTTGATAACTGAGAGGGGGGGGGTGAATCAGTTATCCTATTTATTTCCCTTATTGAACTTTCCTTTTAATTGAAGCAGCATAAAATCAAACACAAAACATTAACCATGAAATAAGAAACACATGACTCAGTATTTTTGACGTGGAAACCCTGTTAAGGGAGAAAACCACGGGGTGATTAACCCAAGAATTATTCTCTGTTAGAAGAATAGGAAATTACAAAAATGGCACTTGCCAATTAGGGCTCACTGCCCGAGCACACTGCTCACAAGAGGCCCACTGCCTACAAAAAGACACACTGTCTACAAAGTGATGAGAATCACAGTCTTGAACTGATTGGAAGCATCTGCATATGCTGGAGTTCAGTTCCGGTTAGGCTCAGTACACTGATCTGCTGCACTTCATCTTTCCTCTGTTCTTTATTCTGCTATCTTTCACATACCGGATCCTTTTTGCTACCTCTGCTCTTTCTCTGGACTTATTCGCATATCTCTCCACAACACAACACACTTCACAACTAAATCCATCCTCTATATATATCCGCACAAGTAATTTCATCACCTTTCTAGTCGGCATCCGGAACAGTCTAGTTTCTTATAAACTCTCATTCTGTCGGCTGAATCCTTCCTCACCAAGCAATGCGGATCAAGCATATACTTGTAGATATCATTAATCATGTCGGCCAAACATGATTCATGCCTTCACAACCTCTTTCATCAACAGTAACCCATCCGGAAAGCAGTCTGATACTCTGCCAGTCAGTTCTTCCTCTGTTTTCACTGTCTCTCAGGAATCCGGTACTCAACCATTCATATCTTTTTCCTTGTCCATCACCGGAGGCTAAATCCTTGGAATATACCACTCAAGGTAGTCCTCTTGACTTCCCCAAATCCGCACTGCACCAAGACACTTCCACTGAGAGGTCCGGACCAATCTGTCGGACCTTGCCACATGCTCTGTTCTTCTTCACCGGACCACAACATTCTTTATTCTGACTTCCGGTAGAGACACATCATGACTTGCGGATATGTGGGATGACCTTTGTTGCCATCAATGACAACAACCATGAATCCATATAGTGTCTCTTGCCAACAGTCTTTTGTATATCTTATGCAATGGCAACAACATACACATGCAAACTCCATTGAGTTTATGAACCAGATTGAAATTACCTTCAGATCTGCCTTTGTATACTTTTCCATTTGTATTACCTTTTTGCAACATGTAGCTGTGATGTTAACTTTTTACTTTTCGTTATGCATATTTCACTATTTTAATCATTAGTTCACATCCGCCATTGCACCTTCTCCTTTTTGCATATTGAATACATGCATCATAATATACAACTACGGACTTCACCTAAAGTTCTCAAAATTTAATTTTCTCATCGGGTCCGGACTTGTATCTGCATTTTAGATACAAACATTTATACATGCAAAGATACATACAAATAACCCTTCACTCCCATTTCTGGAACTCAAATGGATTTTCTTTTTGGGTCCACCTATGCATATGTATAAGAAAGTTTAATATTCGGAATGTATTAACTATGCACATGAGGTGACCATGACTTTATACGCTAAATCTGAATTCCTTTTGACATCCACCAATGTATATTGTGAATTTGTATCTTTAATACATGTGTTGTAAGATACAAATACAAGTGCATATTTTTACCATTATGAAGTTCACCATAAAACGCAACTGGATTTGTATTTTGTATATTTTATGCATTTTGGAATATACATGCAAATAGATTGGGACAGATACAATTGCCTTTGGATACATTTTGGGAGGCTAGATACATAATTTTATTTGTTTCGCATATAAGCAGCTAGGGATTTGCATTTGTATGTTTTGTGCATTTTAGTTGTGGTGGGGCCCACTTGTTTCTTTGTATATGCATTTTTGGTATTTGTGTATTTGTATATGCATTTTTCATTATTTGTAACTTTATGCATTTGCATGTTTTTTATTTGTGCACTTTATGCATTTGTATATTCTTTGCTTGCATGTTGGTGTTTGGATGTTTTTATGTATCTTTGCTTTTGCATCTTTTATTGGTGTAGAGACCACCATAGTTAATTTTGACTTGTATGCTCACTAGGAGCCTTAAATTTTGGACTTTGTGCTCATTTCGAGCCTAGGTGGAGTCATGTACTAGTTTATTATTGTAATAAGGTATGAGTCAGACCACTCTCTCTATTTTAGAAACCACTCCCTCTATTCTAGAAGTCAACTAGTAGTGGAACTCCAAATAGCATGTGCTATGTTTGGAAAAAACAATCTTGAGGCTAAAATTAGTGAAATTAGTGGGAAATTAGTGAGCCTTTTTTCCTTTTTGATAGGAGAAGAATCTTGAATGAAATATAATGTTGATTTTGCATTGTATTTATCCCCTTGGAGGTCATGGGAAGTTCACCATTGAAGTTTGAAGGGAGAAATTAATAGAAAAGGACTGTTTTGCTGCTTTTTCCTGTGTAATTCGCTGTTCCAGGCCGTGGTACTTGGCCGTACAGTATCTTCAAGGGATATAATTTTGTTGATGGTGTAAATGCATGTTTTAACTTTCATTTGAATCTATTTTGGTGTTTTGAAATTGCAGGAGGAGGAAGAACCAATCGCTATCCCAAATTTGCTGTTCGTAAGAGGGTTTAGTAGGGTTTTAGGAGTTTGATGGGGTTCTGACCCAAATCATTGAGTTAGAGCCCCAAAATAGATTTTTTGGGTCTGTATATGTGTATTCTACAATGGGTTTTGTGTGCAAGTGCAGGGGAGCAGTCCAAGACAAGTTTTGAGGAAGATTTGGCTTGATATCTCTATGTATTAAGCCATTGGTGGTAGCTAGAGGAATATTTAGTTAGAAAACTAGTTGAAAATGCCCATGGGGGTCCAAAACCTATTGAATCCATCTATTTTCAATCCATACTAAGTTATGGAATTGGTTCAGAAGTTTTGGGTCATCTTGGTAGGGTACTTCCTTTGTAAACCTAGGGCTAATTACCCCTTGGAACATTAGGTACAGTCATTTTTCGAGGCTTGTGTTTCAAAACAAAGTACCCTACATGTCAAGTATATTATATAGGACCTTAATGGGTATCTAAAAAGATAAATATTTCTAGGAGTTGTTTGGAAAGTTTTGGAGTTAAGCCCTCTAAACCGCATTTTTAGGGCTACAAGGAAAATAGGTCATTTGTGAACGAACGATTGGAAGGACAACTTGCCAGGTCAATTTATAGTTTTATAAACCTCCATTGGTCAAATGAACATGTCTCATGACCTCCCCAAATGATGATATTCATCACATGTGTCCAAACCAAGTTGGGTTCAAGAATGGAGGTTGTAGGTGTCTTGATGTGCAAGTTTGTTGTCCCCTTTCCAAGGTCAGTCACTCATGTTTGTGAGACTTGGTAAGTGTTCCCCTATTCTACATAAAGTGGCATTAGAGCACAAGTTCTGATTGGGAAAGAGTGAAGGAGTACAAGATGCCTCCTAAGAACAGTTCAGTCCTCACTAAAGAAGTGAGATTGATGAAGGAATCTCAAGAAGGAGTCCTAACCAGACTTACAGCCGTTGAAACAAACCTGAGAAGAGGTGGGGTCATTGAGGAAGAAAATGATCAAGAGTGTGAGGGTGAGAATGTAGACCCTCAAGAGGGATCCAGTGAGACAGAGATGGATCTAGATGCAAAAAGGTTTATGAAGATGCTGTAGATTGTGAAAGGAGAAAGCACTGATGTCAAGATGGAGTTGCCCATGTATGAGGGTAAGATGAACAGTGAGGAGGTACTAGACTGGATTGATTCTTTAGATAACTACTTTGAGTGTAATGAGATACCTAAAGAGAAGAAAGTCAAACTGGCAAAGACCAAGTTGAAGGGAGCAACACTTACATGGTGAAACTATGTTCAGTTAGAAAGAATAAGACAAGGAAAAACCAAAATTAGTTCATGGGACTGGATGGTGTCAAAGGTGAAGGGTCAATTCCTTCCAAAAGATTATGCCATTCAAACCTTTAGAAGGTTGCAGAACTTGAAATAGAAAGAGATGGATGTAATGGCCTACATAGAGGAGTTTCATAAGCCCAGTATGAGAACTGGCCATAATGAGGATGAAGTTGAGAAGATTGCTAGATACATGAATGGGATTAGTTTCAATATCCAAGATGAACTAAGTCTCACTACACCGAGGAATGTGGAAGAATGCTTCTAGTTGGCAGTAAGAGCTGAGGAGAAATCAAGAGGAAACAAGAACAAAATGGAAGGGGTAGAGGAAAGAACTTTAGAGGAAGAGGAAACTTTGGTGGAAGAGGACAAAAGCAGCAAGGAGAAACAAATGACAACAACAAGGAGAACCATGAACCAATAGGAGAGTCAAGTGAAAGAGGCCGATTTAGAGGAAGGAGATCAAATAGTAGAGGCAACTTTGGAGGCCATGGTAGAGGGTCAAGCACCTTCACAGGCAAGTGCTATAACTATAATCAAGTTGGACATCCTACATTCAAATGTCCAGACAAACAAGCATCAAGTTCACATGGAGGTGATAGAAGAGTCCACATAGTGCAAGAGGAGGACCAAGAGAGTGTAAACTCACATTCTGTGCATGCATGCCCAGAGGCATGAGAATCCTTAATGATAAGAAGGACATTGCTAAAGGTACCATCAGCCAAAGAGCCCCCACAGAGAAATGCCCTGTTTAGAACCCTCTGCAAAGCACAAGGAAAGGTACGTAAGGTGATTGTTGATTCTAGTTCTATTGACAATCTTGTGTCTCTGGAAATGGTAGAAAATTTGAAGATAAAGAAGATTCCTCACTCTATACCCTACAAGGTATCATGGCTCAATAAGGGTCAGCAAGTACTTGTGAATGAACAATCTTAGGTGGAATTCAACATTGGTGGCTACAAGGACAAGATCTTGTGTGATATCATCCCTATGGATGTATGCCATCTGCTCTTAGGCAGACCATGGCAATTTGACTGAAAGGCCAAACATGATGGAGAAGAGAATACATACATGATTGTGAAGGATAGAGTGACCTACAATCTTACACCCATAAAAGAAGATGGTGTAGCAATCCATGAAGGACCAAGCGTGATGATGGTGAAAGAGAAAGAGTTTTTGAAGACACTGAAAGAAGAAGAGGTAGGATATGCCATCATTGGCAAGCCTATATCAGCCAAGGCATAAACAGAGGTAGAAAAGATACCAGAGGAGGTGCAGGTCCTATTGGACAAGTATGAAGACATAGTGGTGAAAGACCTACCAAGTTCATTGCCTCCTATCAGAGATGTAAGCCATCACATTGATCTCATCCTTGGTGCAAGTTTTCCAAACAAGGTAGCATACAAGATGACACCACAACAAAATGAAGAGGTCAAAAATTAGATACAAGAGCTATTGGACAAAGGGCTGATCAAGGAGAGTTTGAGTCTTTGTGCTGTTCCAACTGTCCTAGCACCTAAGAAGGGTGGAGAATGGAGACTTTGCACTGATTCCAGAGCCATCAACAAGATAACCATCAGGTATAGATTCCCAATACCTTGGATATAAGATCAAATGGATAGTTTGGGTGATGCATGTTACTTTTCTAAGATAGATTTAAAGAGTGGTTATCATCAAATAAGAATAAGAGAGGGTGATGAATGTAAGACAACATTCAAGACAAATGAAGGTCTTTATGAGTGGCTAGTAATGCCATTTGGGTTATCAAATGCCCCAAGTACATTCATGAGACTTATGAATGAAGTTCTCAAGAATTTCATAGGCAAGTTTGTGGTAGTCTATCTAGATGACATTCTTGTGTACATCAGAACCAAAGAAGAACACTTGCAGCATTTAGACATGTGTTGAAAAGATTGAATGCGGAGAAACTGATGATCAATCGCAAGAAGTGTGAATTAATGAAAGAGGAGCTTGTCTCTCTTGGGTTTGTGATCTCCAAAGGTACACTAAATATGGATCCATCCAAGGTAGAAGCCATACTCAACTGGCCAACTCCTAGAACAACAACAGAGGTAAGAAGTTTCCATGGTTTGGCCACATTTTATAGAAAGTTTATCAAAACTTTTAGTCACATTTGTTCTCCTATTCTGGATACTATCAAAGGAGCTAAGAAGAGAAAGTTTCAATGGACAGAGGAAGCTAATAAAATCTTTGAATACTTGAAGACAAGGGTGGCTCAACAACCTATTCTTGCACTCCCTGATTTCAGCAAGGTGTTCACAATTGAATGTGATGCAAGTGGATATGCCATAGGTGCAGTCCTGAGTCAAGATGGGAGACCGGTTGCATTCTTTAGTGAAAAACTCAATGAAGCCAAGAGGAAGTACTCTTCCTATGACCTTGAACTCTATGCTATGGTATGGTCACTCAAGAAGTGGAGGCACTATCTATTGCCTAAGGAGTTTATTGTCTTCACAGACAACCATGCTTTGAGTTTCTTGAACAACCACGATAAGTTGAGTCATAGACACATGAAGTGGATGGAGTATATGCAGGCCTACACATTCACCATTAAACACAAGAAAGGACAAGCAAACAAAGTTGCTGATGCTCTGAGTAGAAGATCCATGATGGTGCAGGAGATCAAGTTGCAAAGTGTAGGTATTGATGCACTTAAAGGTATGTATGAGAATGATGAAGATTTCAGTACTATTTTTGTTGTTTGCATCCAATCCCATGATGTTTTTCACAATGAATTTTCTGAGTTTGTGGTACAAGATGGTTTATTGTTCAAGGGAGCTCATTTGTGTGTGCCAAGATGCTCCATGAGAGCAAATTTGATCAAGTAAAAACACTGTGGTAACCTGAGTGGTCATTTTGGTTATGACAAAACTTTGGAGCAGGTCAAGAGGTTTTACCATTGGCCTAAGATGCATAATGATGCGAAGAAGTTTGTGGAGAGTTGTGTGATATGCTAGAGGGCTAAAGGATCAAGTTATAATGTAGGTTTATATCAACCTTTACCAATACCCAATCAGCCATGGGAGTCAATCAACATGGACTTTGTTCTAGGTCTGCCCAAGACACAAAGAGGTTATGACAACATTTTTGTTGTTGTAGATAGATTTAGTAAGATGGCACATTTCATTGCCTATAAGTCCACTAATGATGCCTCTCATATTGCTGGTCTATTCTTCAAGGAAATTGTAAGAATCCATGGATTACCTTTGACAATAGTGTCTGATAGAGATTCCAAGTTCATTGGTCACTTTTGGAGAACTTTGTGGAAGAAGCTGGGAACAAATCTCACTTTTAGTTCTATCTATCATCCCCAAATAGATGGGCAAACTGAAGTTGTAAATAGGTCTTTGGGAAACCTATTGAGGTGCCTAACAAAGGAGCATAATCAGTCATGGGATCCAAGCCAAATATGCCTACAATGACTGTAAACAGGAGTATTGGAAGAACACCTTTTGAAGTAGTTTATGATATGAAGCCAAGAGGCATTTATGAGATGAGAGACTTAAGGGGAGTACACAATAGGAGTGCACAAGGAGAAGACTTTGCCATAGCCATGAAGGAGATACATCACCAATTCAGAGAAACTCTTGAAAAGAGTGTTGCCAAGTACAAGGAGAAGGCTGATCTAAGAAGAAGAGATGTTCAATACAAAGTAGGTGACATGGTGCTGGCTCATTTGAGGAAAGAGAGACTACCCAAGGGAAGATATACAAAGCTGATGATGAAGAAGATAGGACCTTGCAAAGTGGTCCACAAGTTTGGTCAGAATGCCTATGAGATAAAACTCCCTCTTGGAGTTGCTATCTCCCCCATTTTCAATGTTGCAGACTTGTATCCTTTCAAAGGATCTAATGGTGCATATGAAGAATATAAAGAAGTTGCTAATGGGGATTGGATAAGGGATCTTCCACCTAGTTAGCCAGTGAAACTTGAAACTATTTTGGACACAAGAGAGGTTAAGAGGACAAGAAACGAAGTCTATAATGAACATTTGGTGAAATGGCATGGTTTGCCAATTGAAGATGCTACATGGATGACAAAAGAAGATATCAAACAACATGGAGCCTCTGTCCAAGAGCTCATTTCATTAGGAGATTGAAATCTTTTTACCCTGGTTGTATGGTGCAGAGGCCACCATAGTTAATTTTGACTTGTATGCTCACTAGGAGCCTTAAATTTTGGATTTTGTGCTCATTTTGAGCCTAGGTGGAGTCATGTATGTTGCAAGTATGAGGTGAACTAGTGTTGTCATTGATGTCAACATACTCATATTGCATTGACAAGAAGGATTGGATGAGCTGTGTGCTGAGGATATTGAGAAAATTAGCCTTAGTCAGAAACAGTGAAGAACAGTGATGAGAAGAAGGCAAATATATTGTATAGGTTGAGAACCGGAGGATGCGGATTAAAGGGTTTGTAGATATGAGTCTTGAGATGCTTCAGTTAAGATTTCAGAGGTCCGCATGAAGATCTGAAGAAGTTGTGGCTGTCTGTGTGGAACCGGTTCTGGCAAGTGTTCAGAGGTGACAGAGGATCACAGAAAGGTCCGGTGAGGTCTGGAATTGTATAATTCTAATCTGTGGATTGGAAGGAGTGTTTGGATGTCCTTGTGATGTGTCATCTCGAGTTGTGTATGATTTTGAGGTCTGGAAGTATCTTTTGCATTGTGACAGTGGCAATAGACTGTGTTCTTGAAGTTCCGGAAGAGGAAGAGAAGAGATTCCAGTAAGTAAAGAAAGTGCGGATGTACCTGGTCATTCAGGCAGGCTTGTGAAGGTTCTTGGATCATGTTGAGGTTGTGTTGTTGGTCCGCATTGATGGTAGAGCCTGGAATTGAAGATATTCTTCTGGATGAAGTTCTTGTTCAGACTAGCTGATCGGATGAGTTGTTCATCTTGCGGATGTTCTTGTGGTGGCCAACTGGATGTATTAATCATCTTGTGAATGTCCTTATGGTTGATTACCGACTTAGATGATTGTTCCTAAGTCAATGTCTTGTATAAATAAGTGCTTGAGAATTCATTTTGTAGTGTGGATTGTGTGATGAGTGTGGTATAGCGAAGAGAAGTGCGAAAGACAGAGCAGAGGGTTTTGGGCTTAAATGGAACTGATCCGGACATGGTAGAGATGTCATTCTCCAGTTCAAGATTGTGATTCTTATCACTTTGTAGACATTGTGTCTCCTTGTAGGTAGTGGGCCTCTTTGTGAGCAGTGTGCTCGGGCAGTGAGCCCTAATTGGCAAGTGCCATTCTTTTTCCTTATTCTTCTAACAGAGAATAATCCTTGGGTTAATCACCCCGTGGTTTTTCCCTTAACTGGGTTTTCCACGTCAAAATCTTGGTGTTCAATGTGTTGATGTTTATCTGCTCTTGTGTTTATGCTTTATGCTTTCATGGATGATTAATTAATATGCTGTTAACTAACAAAGGAAAATAGAGTGTCTAAAGCAAAGTTTTATACAACTGATTCACCCCCCCCTCTCAGTTGTATGCCCTAGATCCAACAATTGGTATCAGAGCCAAGTTCCTCTGAAAGGAGCTTAACCGCTTGAGGAGATCCAGGATGTTGTCATACAAGAAGGATAGTCCGAAGTTCGATGGAACCAACTTCACCCTCTGGAAAGGTCGAATGAAATGTCACTTGGAATGCATGGGAAAAGCATACTTGGCCATGGTCTCAAAACCATATGTACCTCCACAAGGTGGTCTGACAACTCTGAATGAAATCATAGATGCTGAAAACAATCTGCGGACCAAGGAAGCCCTGCTAAACGCATTGAATGATTCAGATCTCTCAAATGTTATTGACCTACCAACTGCATATGAGATCCTGACCAAACTGGAACTTCTATATGAAGGAGATGAGTTTGTCAAGAGTGCAAGGTTGCAAAGTCTGAAAGGGAAATTTGAAAGATTGAAGATGAGAGATGATGAAAACATCACTACCTTTATGCCAAGAGTGAATGAGCTGGTATGTGGAATTAGAAATGCTGGTGGAACTCTGGATGAAAATGAGATTGTTTGCAAAATCCTCAGATCCCTTCCTGCTGCCTACAAAATCAAGGTTGCTGCCATTGATGAATTCAGAGCCCACACAACTGTCACAAGAGAACAATTGGCTGGCAAACTAGCTGCATTTGAAATGACCGAGTTTGGAGATGATCCTCCCAAGACTGAATCTACTTTCAAAGCCAGTGCCTATGTGAAAGGCAAACAGAGATTTGATCCGGGAGAAAACTCATCAAGGAAGATGTCATGGTATGATCAAGCAAGAAGAGACATGGAAGAAGAAGAAGCAGAAACAGCTCAACTTGAAGCCCTCATTGCAAAGAGACTGCCAAGAGGATCCGGTAAGTATGAAGGAAAACTACCCTTTAAGTGCTTCAACTGCAATAAGATTGGTCATTTTGCTTCAAGATGTCCAGAAAGATCTGCAAGGTCTAATACTAACAAACAAAGATTTCAAAAGAACTGCTATTATGTTCATGAAGAAGATGACAATGAAGGAGTAACTGATGATGAATCAGAATCAGGAAGCAAAGCTGGAAATGAATGGGTGTTTATTGCCATCAAGGAAGAAGATTCAATATCCTCTGAATCTGTCAATCACAAGGTTGTGGAAAGAGCTTTGGCTGCTCAAGTGGAAGAAAAGGATGATTGGGTTATTGATAGTGGATGTTCTCACCATATGACTGGTGACAAGAATAAGTTCTTGGATTTGGAAAGGTATGAAGGAGGAATGGTAAAGTTTGGTGACAATTCTGCTGGCAGAATCAGAGGTAGGGGAACTATTTCCTTTGATGGAAAGAGCAAAACAGGTAATGTACTATATGTTGAAGGATTGAAGCACAATCTTCTCAGTGTTGGTCAGTTAGTGGACAAAGGCTATGATCTCCGGTTCAAGAATGGAAAATGCAGAATCTTTACAAGCTCCAGAACTGAAATTGCATCCAGTACTCAAACAAAAGGTAATATCTTTCATCTGGTTGGTTCAAATAAAAGTTGTCTGTTTGTTCAAGTTGATTAGAGTTGGTTATGGCATAGAAGAATGTGTCATGTAAATTTTGATAACATCATCAAGATAAGCAATATTCAGGCTGTAAGAGATCTTCCAAAATTGATGAAACCTACAAATAGTTTGTGCAAGGAATGTTAGCTAGGTAAATAGAGCAGAGTCTCCTTCAAAAGCAAAGATCAGTCCTCTACCGGATTGTTGGAATTAGTACACACTGATCTCTGTGGTCCGACAAGAATCAAGAGTCTGCAAGGTGATAGATATTTCATGTTGCTAATTGATGACCATTCCCGGATGATGTGGGTCACCTCCTAAAGGAGAAATCAGAAGCCATTGAGAAGTTCAAAATCTTCAAAGCTATGGTAGAGAATCAAACCGGATTGAAACTGAAATATCTAAGGTCTGATAGAGGTGGTGAATTTACATCTGGTGAGTACATTTACTTTTGTGAGAAGCAGGGTATAAGAAGACAGTTGTCTGCTCCTAGGACTCCACAGCAGAATGGAGTAGTTGAGAGAAAGAACCGAACCATCCAAGAAGCTGCCAGAACAATGATGTTGGAAGCAAATGTTCCTCAAATGTTTTGGAAAGAGGCTATCAACACTGCAGTCTACACTCCCAATCAAGTTCAAATCAGAAACAACACCGGTAAGACCCCCTATGAACTCTGGTTTGGGATCACTCCTACTGTGAAATATTTCAGAGTATTTGGTAGCAAGTGTTATATTTTTAGAGATGAAGATCTAGGAAAGTTTGATGCTAGAAGTGATGAAGGAATTTTCTTGGGTTACTCCACTCAAAGCAAAGCATACAGATGTTACAATAAGAGATTGAGGAAGATGATAGAAAGCACTAATGTGAAAGTTGATGAAGGAATTGAGAAGTCTTCAAGATTTTATGAGTTTGATGAAGATGATCAAGATGGTGTTCAGGTTCAAGGAACTCAATCCTCTCTGGTAAGTCAGAGTCAGCCTGATCCGGTAAATCAGGAAGAAGAGATAGGTCTGAATGAGCCTGATCAAGAAGCAGTAGTGCAGGATACTCCCAAAATTCCAAGCTATGTAAGACAGAACCACTCTGAAGATCAGATCATAGGTGACAGAAACAAAGGTGTGCAAACTAGAAGGAATGTTGCTCAAAATCAGGATGAATGTTGTCTGATTTCAAAGATTGAACCTAAAACAATAAATGAAGCTTGCAATGATGAAAACTGGACCAAAGCAATGGAAGATGAATTGATGCAAATTGAGAAAAATCATACTTGGGATCTTGTTCCCAGACCTAGAGACAGGAATGTGATTGGAACCAAATGGGTCTTCCGGAACAAACTGAATGAAGCCAGTGAAGTAATCAGAAACAAAGCTAGATTGGTCTCCAAAGGCTACTCTCAAATAGAAGGAATTGATTTTGAAGAAACCTTTGCTCCGGTGGCAAGAATTGAAGCAGTCAGATTATTCCGTGCATTTGCTGCCTTTAAAGACTTCAAGGTATATCAGATGGATGTCAAGTCTGCCTTCCTAAATGGTGATCTGGAAGAAGAAGTTTACATTGAACAACTGGATGGATTTCAATTATCTGATAATGATGATATGGTCTGCAAGTTGAAGAAAGCATTGTATGGATTAAAGCAAGCCCCAAGAGCATGGTATGAAAGGTTGGATAAGCATCTTGTGCAGATTGGATTCAACAAAGGTACTGCTGACAGTAACTTATATTTCAAAATTGATCATGAAAGCATTTTGATTGTTGAAGTATTTGTGGATGATATCATTTTTGGAGGAAGAGATAGTATGTGCAAAACTTTTGCAAATCAGATGAAAAGTGAGTTTGAAATGTCTATGCTTGGTGAAATGAATTTCTTCTTGGGTCTGCAAATTACTCAAACAAAGAAAGGGATCTTCATTTCTCAAACCAAACATGTGAAAGAATTGTTGAAGAAATTTGGTATGGAAGATTCAAAGCCAATGAACACTCCCATGGCAACCGAATGTAAGTTGAGCAAAGATGATGACTCCCCAAAGGCAGATCAGACAAAGTATAGATCAATGATTGGTGGATTATTGTATCTCACTCAGACTAGACCAGATATAATGCATGCCATTGGTCTTGTGGCAAGATTCTAGGCTGATCCTAGAGAATCTCATGTTATGGCAGTCAAAAGAATTTTTAGGTACTTGAAAGGAACAGTTGAGTATGGTCTATGGTATCCTAGAGATCCGGATTTCTCTCTTCATGCTTACACAGATGCAGATTGGGCAGGAGATGTGGATGACCGGAAGAGTACCAGTGGTGGAGCATTCTTTTTGGGGAGAGATTGGTTTCTTGGCTAAGCAAGAAACAAGATGCAATATCTCTGTCTACAACTGAAGCAGAATACATTGCAGCAGCAGGTAGTTGCACTCAAATCTTATGGATGAAGCAGATGCTAAGAGACATTAAAGTTGAATATGAGGAGCCTATCACAATTTTCTGTGATAATTCAAGTGCAATTAATATTTCTAAGAATCTGGTATTGCATTTTAAGACAAAGCACATATCTATCAAGTTTCACTTTTTGAGAGAACAAGTGAACAAGGAAGAAGTCAGATTGGAGTATGTTCCCTCAAAGGATCAGATTGCAGATATCTTTACTAAACCTCTTCCCAAGGACTCTTTTGAATATCTCCGGGAGAAGTTAGGGGTCATGGCCCCTTCGATGATGAACTAGGATGCACTAATGTGCATCAGTCTGGTGGATATCACAGTCATATCTTGTGATCCAGATTGATGATGGGGAGCTGCAACTAAGGGGGAGCAGCTGGTATGATTCTGATGTATTAGAATTGCAAGTATGAGCCCTTTGCCATTGATGTCAAAGGGGGAGAGAAGACATGTGAAAAACAAGTGGCTGATGATCAAAGGGGGAGCAGTAAAGGAAGAGAAGACATGTGAAAAGTTTTTGATAGAGGGAGCTGTGATAGAAAGGAGAAGTTCTTGTCTTGATGGTTTTTCACATCATATGTTGCCATCAATGACAAAGGGGGAGATTGTTTCAAGTATGAGGTGAACCAGTGTTGTCATTGATGTCAACATACTCATATTGCATTGACAAGAAGGATTGGATGCGCTGTGTGCTGAGGATATTGAGAAAATTAGCCTCAGTCAGAAATAGTGATGAGAAGAAGGCAAATATATTATATAGGTTGAGAACCGGAGGATGCGGATTAAAGGGTTTGTAGATATGAGTCTTGAGATGCTTTAGTTAAGATTTCAGAGGTCCGCATGAAGATCTGAAGAAGTTGTGGCTGTCTGTGTGGAACCGGTTCCGGCAAGTGTTCAGAGGTGACAGAGGATCACAGAAAGGTCCGGTGAGGTTTGGAATTGTATAATTCTAATCTGCGGATTGGAAGGAGTGTTTGGGATGTCCTTGTGATGTGTCATCTTGAGTTGTGTATGATTTTGAGGTCTGGAAGTATCTTTTGCATTGTGACAGTGGCAACAGACTATGTTCTTGAAGTTTCGAAAGAGGAAGAGAAGAGATTCCAGTAAGTAAAGAAAGTGTGGATGTACCTGGTCATTCAGGTAGGCTTGTGAAGGTTCTTGGATCATGTTGAGGTTGTGTTGTTGGTCCGCATTGATGGTAGAGCCCAGAATTGAAGATATTCTTCCGGATGAAGTTCTTGTTCAGACTAGCTGACCGAATGAGTTGTTCATCTTGCGGATGTTCTTGTGGTGGCCGACCGGATGTATTAATCATCTTGTGAATGTCCTTATGGTTGATTGCCGAATTAGATGATTGTTCCTAAGTTGATGTCTTGTATAAATAAGTGCTTGAGAATTCATTTTGTAGTGTGGATTGTGTGAGTGTGGTATAGCGAAGAGAAGTGCGAAAGATAGAGCAGAGGGTTTTGGGCTTAAATGGAACTGATCCAGACATGGTAGAGATGTCATTCTCCAGTTCAAGATTGTGATTCTTATCACTTTGTAGACAGTGTGTCTCCTTGTAGGCAGTGGGCCTCTTTGTGAGCAGTGTGCTCGGGCAGTGAGCCCTAATTGGCAAGTGCCATTCTTTTTCCTTATTCTTCTAACAGAGAATAATCCTTGGGTTAATCACCCTATGGTTTTTCCCTTAACCGGGTTTTCCACGTCAAAATCTTGGTGTTCAATGTGTTGATGTTTATCTGCTCTTGTGTTTATGCTTTATGCTTTCATGGATGATTAATTAATATGCTGTTAACTAACAAAGGAAAATAGAGTGTCTGAAGCAAAGTTTTATACAACTGATTCACCCCCCCTCTCAGTTGTATGCCCTAGATCCAACAATGTATTAGTTTATTATTGTAATAAGGTCTGAGTTAGACCACTCTCTCTATTTTAGAAACCACTCCCTCTATTCTAGAAGTCAACTAGTAGTGGAACTCCAAATAGCATGTGCTATGTTTGGAAAAAACAGTCTTGAGGCTAAAATTAGTGAAATTAGTGGGAAATTAGTGAGCCTTTTTGCCTTTTTGATAGGAGAAGAATCTTGTACAAAATATAATGTTGATTTTTCATTGTATTTATCCCCTCGGAGGTCGTGGGAAGTTCACCATTGAAGTTTGAAGGGAGAAATTAATAGAAAAGGATTGTTTTGTTGCTTTTTCCTGTGTAATTCATTGTTCTAGGCCATGGTACTTGGCTGTACAATATATTCAAGGGCTCTAATGTTATTTATGGTGTAAATGCATTTTTTAAATTTCATTTGAATCTATTTTGGTGTTTTGAAATTGCAGGAGGAGGAAGAACCAATCGTTGTCCCAAATTTGCTGTTCCTAGGAGGGTTTGGTAGGGTTTTAGGAGTTTGATGGGGTTTTGACCCAAATCATTGAGTTAGAGCCCCAAAATGGATTTTTTGGTTCTATATACATGTATTCTACAATGGGTTTTGTGTGTAGGTGCAGGGGAGCAGTCCAAGACAAGTTTTGAAGAAGATTTGGCTTGATATCTCTATGTATTAAGCCATTGGTGGTAGCTAGAGGAAGATTTAGTTAGAAAACTAGTTGGAAATGCCCATGGGGGTCCAAAAACTGTTGAATACATCTATTTGAAATCCATACTAAGTTTTTGAATTGGTTAGGAAGTTCTGGGTCATCTTGGTAGGGTACTTCCTTTGTAAACCTAGGGCTAATTGCCCCTTGGAACAACAGGTACAGTCATTTTTCAAGGCTTGTGTTCCAAAACAAAGTACCCTACATGTCAAGTATGTTATAGAGGGCATGAATGGATATCTAAAAAGATAAAGAGTTTTGGGAGTTGTTTGGAAAGTTTTGGAGTTAAGCCCTCTAAATCACATTTCTAGGGCTACAAGGAAAATAGGTCATTTGTGAAGGAACAATTGGAAGGACAACTTGCCAGGTCAATTTATGACTTTGATAAACCTCCATTGGTCAAATGAACATGTCTAATTCCCTCCCCAAATGCTGATAGTCATCAGATGTGTCCAAACCAAGTTGGGTTCAAGAATGGAGGTTGTAGGTGTCTTGATGTGCCAGTTTGTTGTCCCCCTTTCCAAGATCAGTCACTCATTTTTGTGAGACTTGGTAAGTGTTCCCCTATTCTACATCATTTATACATACAAACAAATATACAAAACTTTCAATTGTTCACTTTTGCATCTACAGTCTTGCATGTACTTTGACCAGTATGCACTTTGGTCTCTAAGGCTTTGATAGGCATTCTGTATGTGACATTTTAATGTTAAGACAAGGTCAACATTTGACGGACATGTATCTTAAGTGTGATTGCATTTGTATCTACATTTTGCATATTTTATACATGCACTATCTAATATACATACAAACATGGATGAGACTCTTGCATATTAAAGCGTGTTTAATTTATTTCAGGTTCGGTATGTATATGAAGGCTTTCAAGGATCGTAATGCACATGCACTTGTATTCATTATGCAAATGCACTTTGACTCAGAGACAATTTGACCAATATACAGTTTGACTTTCATTGACTTGGTCATAACTTTTGAAAAATAAGGAATTTTCAGAAAATTCAAAAAGCAACTGTAACTCATTTTCAACGTTGTTTCCAATGATTACACCCACTTGCCATGAAACACATGCAATCTTAAGTTTGACACATCTAGGACATTTTACCAAAATTTTAAGGTTCCAACAGTGGCTCTTGCTTGGGGATGAATGGCTATGAGGTCATTGCAAGAATTCAAAAAATATTCTCTGGGACACAGACCAATGGTGGTAGGGAGGGTGGGAAATGGAAATCATAACCTTCTGTGCATGGAAAAAAGACATTTTAAGAGAAGAAGTATTTCAGGAATTGTCCATGTACTGGCAACTCCTGTACTTCACCACTCATATTCTGTAAGTAATAAGAATCTTCACCACATTTACCAGTGATGATAAATGGGCCCATCCATAATGCCTCAAACTTACCATGCTTTCCTTTGTCCTGTCCTATGGAATTCCACATTAGAACCATGTCATCCACCTTGAATTTCCTTTCCTTAGCCCTCTTATCAAATAAGTATTTCATTTGTAACTGCATTTTTTCATTTTGTTCTTGAGCTTGGGCCCTTATTTCATCTAGCTCAGCCAGTTGTTCCATTCTCTCTTCCATAGGTTCAGGAACATCTATATCTTCTTTAAGAATAAATCTATAAAATGGCAAGAGATTATGTATAGGAAGCCTGGCTTGTGCATCGTATACTAATTCAAATGGGGATTTTCCTATGCTCTTCTTTACAGTAACCCTATCTACCCACAAAGCCATTTTTAGTTTTGAATCCCATGCCTTCTTGTTATTTTCTAACATTCTTTTAATTATTTTTAGGATGCTTTTGTTGCTTGATTATGCCTACCCATTGGCCTAAGGATGATATGGGGAAGCATATGAAATTGTTATGCCATAGGATTCACATAATGTTGTGAATTCTTCTGATATGGAGCACATACCATTGTCTGTAATGAGTCTCACTGGAACTCCAAACCTAGTGATGATGTTTTCTAATAGAAAATTAACCACTACTTTACTAGTGGCTTGTCTAGTTGGAGTTGATTCTATCCACTTTGTAAAATAATTTATAGCTACTAGGATCCATTTGTAGCCACTACTGGATCTTTCTACAATCTCCCCTACAAAGTCAATTCCCCATTGATGAAATGGAGCTTCAACTTGCATCGGTCTTAATGGTAAGGCTCCTTGGCAGTTTAATTTGCCAAAGAACTTTTGATAGGATTCACATTTTCTCACATATCTGTGGGCATCCTTAAAGACTTCAGGCCAGTAGTATCCTACTCTCGTTATCTTATGCACAGTAGTCTTTGCTAAGAAGTGACCTCCACACACACCTTTATGAATTTCTTGTAACATCTTCTTAGCTTGTGTTTTATCCAGGCATAAGAGTAACATACCATCTCTGTTTTTCTAGTATAAATCTCCATCCATGAAAACATATTTTGATGCAACGAGTTTCAAAGTTCTTTTTTTATTGTTATTCAGGCCTTGAGGACATTTCATGTTCTTGAGATAATACATTACATTGGTGTACCAAGGTGCATGCTCAATACTTGCAATAATGTTATCTTCCTCTTGTATATTGCAAACTTGTCTAGCTTCCAAGTTTGATTCAGCCATCAACTTGGCCAATCCTTGACATCTAAGCCTAGTGATCTGGATGTCAATGTTAAATTCTTGGATTCTATTGATCCATCTACATCTTCGTCTTGTAACTTGATTTTGGATAAAAACATCCTTCATAGCAGCATAGGGTACATAGCCTATTACATGGGCTCCAACCAAATAAGGCCTAAATGCCTTTACTACTTTTACTAGGGCATAGGCTTGTTTTTCAGTAATGTCATATTTTAGCTTTGCCCCCTGAAGTGAATTGCTAAAAAATGAGATGGGCCATTCATATCCTTCCTTATTCTTCTGCAACATTATAGCCACCACTATATGAAAAGTTGCAAAAGAGAATATTTGAAATGGCTTATCAAAGTTTGGAGATTTCAACACGGGAGCCTCTTTAATAGATTTTTTAATGGACATAAATGCATCAGTGGCCTCCTTAGTCCAGTCCATTTTTGCACCCTTTTTCAACATTCTTGAAACTGGCTTGACTATTTCTACAAAGTTGGGAACAAATCCCTTGACAAAATTTATTTGTCCAAAGAAAGACTGAATAGCTTTCAGAGTTTTTGGAATAGGAATTTTGTCAATAGCCTCCACTCTTTTATGATCAATTCTTATGCCATGCTTTGAGACTATGTGTCCTAGTAGTTTACCCTTTGTCACAACAAAATGTCATTTCTTTGGGTTTAGGGAAATACCATATTCTAATGCCGTGATGAAAATCTTCTCCAGATATTCACAATGATCTTCTGGCTTTTTAGAATATGATGTAAGATCATCTTGATAGACCACCATTATTGTGTTAATAAGATCAACAAAGGCTACATCCATGGCCCTCTAAAATGTTGCCCCAACATTTGTGAGGCCAAAAGGTATTCTCACATAGACATAGGTACCCCAAGGTGTTGTAAAATCAATCTTATATTGTTCTAATTCCTTAACCTTTACTTGGTTATACCTAGAGAAGCCATCCATCATGGACAACAGTTCACATCCTATCACTTGTTATAACATTGTTTTCATGTTTGGAAGAGGATAGTTATCTTTTAGTGATGAGATGTTTAAGTTTTTGAATTCTACGCACAATATTATATCACCATTCTTTTTTCTTATAGGGACCAGGTTTGATACCCAAGAGGAGTGTCTAATCGGTTTGATAATACCTCCTTCTCTGAGCTTCATGAGTTGTTCTTGCATCTTAGGTGCCAGTGTAGGGTTTATAGGCCTTTGTCTTTGTCTGAATGGTTTGGCATTAGGTTTCAATGGTATTTCATGTTGAAATAAATCTTCTTTGTATGCCTTTAGATCATCATAAGACCATGCAAACACATGTTTATATTTTCTGAGTAAGGTTATAAGCATTTCTCTTATTTTAGGACTGATCCTTTTTCCAATGTAGACCTTTTTAGGGGCTATCTCTATTCCCAGATTAATCTCCTCAACATCCTTAAGTTTTACTGATGCAGGTTTGAGATTATATTTGTCTTGTCCATCAAACACTCTTTCTAAGGCTACAAGGCCTTGAGGTATTTTGTTTGTTTTGAGCTGCACCACTTCTTGCCCAAAAAGAGTTTCCTTGCCATCAACCTCTTCCACAAATGCATTGAAATCTATTTCATGGGATTCATATTGGTCTATACAATGAACTAACTTAATTAAATCCTCGTCATCATTGAATACTTGCCAGCTATAAATATTATCAGGGGCTGCATGCTTAGTCTTGAATTCTAATTATGTGATTCCTGATAATGTAATATCATCTCTCTTCAGGGCCACATTTGCTAAAAAATATGCCATTATGTTTTTGGATCTTTCTATCCAGTTTATGGAAAATGCATCAAAGAGTTCAATGGTGTCCCATACAACATTTCTATATTCTTTTAATCTTTTGGTCTTTGATGAATATTTTTCCCTGATCTATGAGATAATTAACTCAAAGTCTCCATAGACTGCTAACATTTTGATTTCATTCCCTAAAGCAATGTTCAATCCCAATAGCAATGCCTCATACTCTGCGATATTGTTAGTGCATTCAAAGGTCAACAAAAATGAAAATTTGAATGTCTTGCCTGTTGGTGAAATGAATACTACTCCTACCCCATTTCCTCCTTTGCTGCAAGCACCATCAAAATACATTCACCATACACCATGTTCATCTAATTGAGCCTCTCTTTTTATTAGCTCTGTGTTTTGTAACTCAGGTTGTGATTTTTCAATCCTGAAACTCCCAAGTTCTATATCACAGAAACAATTCATTTGGTTTGGATCCAAACATTCTATTATATTTTCATATCTTGGCTCTCTACATAACTTGACTTCCTTCCCATTTACTCGTATTGTTGTGTATGATAGGTCTAATTGCACATTTCCCCTACTGTAGCAGTCCACTGTCTGGATAACAACATTCCATAGTACAGTGGAGTATCTACTACAGTAATATTAGTTCTATAAGTGGCTTTAGGACATGAGGCCAATTTCAACTCCACATCCTTCATAACTCCAACAATAGGGATGGACCTATTATCCATTGCATAGCATTTACCATATGTTGTGTCCACCCACAAATGTAGTTCTTTCATAACAACTATTGACATAATATTTATTGCAGCTCTAGAATCAATCATGCAATTTCTCACCAGCTTATTATTGATCAATAGTGTTATATAGAATGGGTCTACCTAGGAAGGATTTTTTGTTATGGCATCACCAAGATAAATTTAAGGATTTCTCATAATCTCTTGTCCAAGATTGTTTACCTTGTTTTCTGGCCCACCTTTGTTTCTGTTATGACTTTGTTGCTGATTTAGTACATTATAAATCAACTTGAGAGAACTGTCCCTGTATTCATCTATTTTCATCATCTCCATCTGTATTACTGTTACGTGAATTCACTACTAGCTCAATTAGATAGAGCTTTTTAGTTTTTGAAGAAAAGAAGGGTACATTTTATTTCTGCTGTATTATATCCATGTGCATATATTATACAAATTAAGATTACAGTGCAATGTTGCATTTTAGATTTAAGAGATTGTACTGATATTTTAAAAGGAATAGTAATCTTTATTGAAAACAATAAATGTATAAGGTCTCACACAAGCCATGAGACTAACTATTTGACTGCAAATGAAAAGAGAAACTATACATTTATAGAAAACTAAAGAGATAAATATGCATATGAGATAGGGTGAATCGTCATTGCCTGAATGACGAGTCTTGGTCCTGTTTGTCATCCTGTTTGTCATGCCTTGCGTCATCCCATGTTGTCCACTTGTCACACACTCAGCTGCTGTCTCCTTGCTGCCCCTAGTTATCTACATAAAATTTTGAAAACTAATGTTAGAGTAATGACGAGGCATGGCATCATACATCATATGATATACATCTACAAATATACAGTTTGACTTTCAGATGCAGTAAACCAGTTAGTATCACATGGACCTTCAAGAAAGCAACAAGAGAATCAAGAATATCAATCACATGCCCATGTTTTTGCTAACATGTTTGTTTCTTGTGCAAGTATAGATAAAGTTATGTTACTAATTTGTTTATTTGATTTCAGCATGTGGGGTTAAATGGGCTCCCACAAGGGTTGAGCCCAGCATGCTGCTCTCTTTGCATTCTGAGAGGTCTTTTTAGGTCTTTTCAAGACATTTGATAAGAACAACATGATTTATTGCCAGAGACAGTCACATGAACAGTTCGAATTGCCATGCATTTGTAAACTATCATCAAGGACAACATGGAAATGATAAGTGATGCTTTTGTACTAAGGAAGAGTCATTAAACATCTATGCTTTGAAGAGTATCAAGCTCTATGAGATGTCATCAAGGACAGTCATAGTTATGGATGTCACAATCATACAATTCCAAGAGTTTGATATGTGTCATGGAAAGGACAACATACATAGACACATCATGTGCATTCCAAGAACAACACCTTGCATATCAACATGAAAATATAGCTATAAAGGAACAATAGTCCAGTGATGAAGTTGGAACAACATCAATACACATCCAAAATAGGTTCCAGGTTTGATAACTTTTATGATAGTCCATAGTCTCATACAAAGTTACAGTTATCAAAAGGCATATTGTTTCTATGATAGGCATGTTAAATGCAAAGGAACTCAGAAAATCACAAGAAGCAATGCATCATGGTGATGAAGTCATTGTGACTGGCACACAGTGAGGATAGGACAGATGACAATCAACAATCAATGAAGAGCAATAGTGTTTTGATGCAATCCCATTGGTGCAGGAGCACCTTGAGACCTAAGAATCTGGAGGATTCTATGCATTTTCTATTCTATCCAAGTGTCATGTTGTAAGGCCTTAGCGCCATATTGAGTCATATTTGGCCGAGTAACGGCATAAAACTAAGTCTGTATACGTGTCATACAAGTTTGCAACTGATTTGAACAGATGTAACCAAACAACAGAGGTGGTTGTAGGGCGATTCGCCTTCCACCTTATGTAACTGCCAATACGTGAGTCTATATAGTTGGTCTGTGTTCGTTGAGAGAAACACAGAGAGGTAGAAATGATTGTTGTATGTATATTTTCTAAGAAGAAGGAATAAAAGAAGTTCTGTTTGGTCTAAATACATAGATTGGATGCATTCCACTGGTTGAGATTTCTTCGAAATCAGTGGAATGACTTCCTTAGGAGTAGATTGTTTTCCATTCTGTTGAGTTTTGTTGTTTCTGTGTGAGTTGTTTAGTGTTTGCATGGTTGCAGAGGCATGGAAGTTGCCATCGGTGTAACATAGCCTTTGGAGAAGTTTTGGGGAGTTACACCAATTAACTGTGTTGGACCAATAGAAGGGTATCGGTGGAGAATGAATGCAGTCTCACCGAAGAAATATATATCGGTCCATTGGGATAGCAAGCAAGGAGTTCATTGACAGGCAAAGTGTTGCCGACGAAGACCCATCGGAGAGAGTTGGCTAGCTGCAAGAAATCTTCTGGTTTGGCCGATAGAATTCATCACGTCGACGAGAGGTCATCACCATTGGTGCATCGACCTAAGGGTACAAGTGCTTGCCGATGATAATGGTCATGTCGAAGACAATGCCTATCGGCATATCAGATGAAGAGAACAAAGTTTCGCCGATGAACTAAGTCACACCGACGGTTGAGTTAGAAGGTGTCATCAGTGTGTCGGTCGAAGTTTGTAGACATCCGTCGATGAGAAGAGTCTGGCCGACAAGTATAGTTCGAAGGTAACATCAGAGTGAATGGAAAGTATCAGTGGAGTAGTTTTCAAGCCCACCGACGGTATTAAGTCCTGCCGATGGTGAGTCAATAGTAGAATTCAGTCAACAAGTGAGAAGCCAGAGTCATAGAGGCATCGGTCTGTCGGCCAATGGATTTTTAGGCTCGCCGATAATATGTTATCTTGCCGATAGTGAAGAATGTGTGTGTGTCAATGTTGTTTGGACGTTGAGAAGGATATTTAAAGATGTTTGAGCATTAAGCCCTTTGTACTGTGGGTTAAATAAGTTTTCACCCTTGTTTTGAATGTTTCCACTGTGCACTCTGCATCAAATTGGTATTAGAGCTAGTGAAAGACTTGGCGAAAGATCTAGCGAAAGAGCTGGAGAAAGATTTGGCGAAAGAGCTGGTGAAAGATCTGGTGAAAGAGCTAGCAAAAGGTCTAGGCAGTTGTGTATTTGATTTCTATCACTAAGAAGGCAGATGAAGAGTTGAAGCAAAATGTTCGGTTGGTGACCATTTTGAAAATAGAGATCATAAGAAGTATTTTGAAGGCTGACAGTAGTTGCTAGATTGTTGCAGATGCTCATGCCATCTAGTTGCGAGAAGGAATAGGATTCCTGTAGTGTGTGGGCAGACGATGATGAGGTTTGTCAAGACCATTCACCAATAGAGATTTGGCTGGAAGAGGGTGCAGAGTGAGGCCACTGCAAGAGAGAGTGGTAGTGCATCTCTAGGATCTGCTGTTGGACTAGAGGAATGGGTCTGTAGCAGCGTGTAGGATGGACATTTGATTGAGCATTGTGTTGTAGTCATTGAATCTTTGATCAGTCTGAGAGTACTCCATTGCTAGGAGTAGAAGGAGCTTGAAGATACTCTGAAATGTTGATGGTAGTTTGCCATTGTTGGTTGGTTGGTCACTATTCCATTGATGTGAAGATTTGAAGCCTAAAGCTGAAGAGATAGAGTGAAAGATGAAGCCAAACAGAGATGCAGGAAAAGGTAGTTTTGTTTTGCAGATACATTTCCAAGAGACTTGGAAATCTTTGTTGGTTGGTTGTATGGTGTAGGAGCACCTCGAGACCTAAGAATCTAGAGGATTCTATGCATTTTTTGTTCTGTCCAAGTGTCATGTTGTAAGGCCTTAGTGCCATATTGAGTCATATTTGGCCGAGTAACGACATAAAACTAAGTCTGTATATGTGTCATACAAGTTTGCAACTGATTTGAACAGATGTAACCGAATGATAGAGGTGGTTGTAGGGTGATTCACCTTCCACCTTATGTAACTGCCGATATGTGAGTCTATATATTTGGTCTGTGTTCATTGAGAGAAACACAGAGAGGTAGAAAGGATTGTTGTATGTATATTTTTTGAGAAGAAGGAATAAAAGAAGTTCTGTTTGGTCTAAATACAGATATGTAGATCAGAAGCATTCCACTAGTTGAGATTTCTTTGAAATCAGTGGAATGACTTCCTTAGGAGTAGATTGTTTTCCATTATGTTGAGTTCTGTTGTTTCTGTGTGAGTTGTTTAATGTTCACGTGGTTTCAGAGGCACGAAAGTTGCCATCGGTGTAACATAACCTTCGGAGAAGTTTTGGGGAGTTACACCGATTAACGGTGTTGGACCGATAGAAGGGTATCGATGGACAACGAATGCAATCTCACCGAAGAAATCTATATTGGTCCATTGGGATAACAAGTAAGGAGTTCATCGACGGGCAAAGTGTTGCCGACGGAGACCCATCGGAGAGAGTTGGCTAGCAGCAAGAAATCTTCTAGTTTGGTTGATAGAATTCGTCACGCCGACGAGAGGTCGTCACCATCGGTGCATCGGCCTAAGGGTAAAAGTGGTTGTCGATGATAATGGTCACGCCAAAGACAACGCCTATCGGCATATCAGATGAAGAGAACAAAGTTCCACCGATGAACTAAGTCACACCAATGATTGAGTCAGAAGGTGTCATCGGTGTGTCAGTCAGAGTTTGTAGACAGCCACCGATGAGAAGAGTCTGGCTGACAAGTATAGTTTGAAGGTAACATCGGAGTGAATGGAAAGTATCGACGGAGTAGTTTTCAAGCCCGTCAATAGTATTAAGTCCTGCCGATGGTGAGTCAATAGTAGAAGTCAGTCAACAAGCGAGAAGCCAGAGTCATAGAGGCATCGGTCTGTCGGCTAATGGATTTTTAGGCTCACCGATAATATGTTATCTTGCCGATAGTGAAGAATGTGTGTGTGTCAATGTTGTTTAGACTTTGAGAAGGATATTTAAAGATGTTTGAGCATTAAGCCCTCTCTACTGTGGGTTAAATGAGTTTTCACCCTTGTTTTGAACGTTTCCACTGTGCACTCTGCATCACCCATGAACAAACAGTGAATATAGTATGTCTCAGAGCACAATGGTCAATAGCAAATAATCTTTCTTGACTATCACAAAGTAGCCTATAATTGTCAAGTTTGAACATAGTGCCATGGAGTCAAAGACACAGAGATGACAGAATGTGAAAATACAGTACCAAATGTGAGGAAAAATAATAGTTATGACATACAGAAGGAGTCCAAATGATGCAAGTGTATGCTAAAATGAGATACATAACATGTTCAAGCTAATGATATGAGAAGTTTTAGTAATACAGTAAAAGTTTGCAATTGCAATAATAGTATTTTTCCTCATATATAGTGAAATATTGATAAAGTTGAGTCAAATGATAGGAGTTGGAGCTACAGGACTAGAAGAGGAATCAATGAAGTGAAGACAATGTCAAGAACAACAATGTCAAGAGACTGTCACTTTAGTAGGGGTCTATCAGACATTTAGACCTGAACCAAGTTCCTTCAAGAACATTGAATGAGTGAAGCATTAAATACATAGATCTTCAAAGGAATCTTCTAAATGTCTAGAGAGCAGATAAAGGGTCATCATATGACTATGGCAGCAGAAGTATACAAATAGCTACAACTTTATGCAATGAAAATCAAGAAAACAACCATGATTGTCACAGTAAAGCAGTCAGCATTGTAGTATGAGGGACAAAAGAAAAGATATCACAAGTCATCTGCATTAAAGAGATTTAGGGTTTGTTTTTACAAGAAACCCTAAATGAGATCATATAAAGATAACGGTATTTTTATCATCAAGTGATATTGAGGCATCAAAAGTACAGTGGATGTGAACAACTGAGCATTTTCAGCCAATACAGAAATGTTTGCTGTCATAGAAACATCTACAGGAACTCCATTTTTTTAGATGTAAATCAGAGACATGGACAAGCCTTTCAGGGAACTAAGAACCCAATTGACAATTTTGATGCTCATTTTGAACAAGAGAAAGGAGATCTTGAAATAAAATCTAGAAGAGTTTTAGTTGCTTTCAAAAGAGAGATCTACAACAAAGCTTACAATGATTTTCATAGAATATGAAATACCCATACAACTGTGATAATCTTGACATCCATATATAGTGAAACAAACCCTTGTTTCTTAGTTTTTTCAGCATTTCAACAACAGAGGCTGAATATGTGATCAAACCATAAAGATATCATATACAAAAGAGAATTTTCTTACAGAAATGACAAATTCTTTTTACTTCTGTAGCTAGAAAGAGAAAAATGTAGGTTGAAAAGTACATTTTTTGGCCGTAACCATGAAAGAAATAGAGCATTTATCATTTTCTTTAGAATACATGACATAAACTACAGTATGAAGCTTAAAAAATGAACCCATTTTGCTTACCTGTGGCTACTGAAGCCTTTTCATCAAGAATGCAACTAAAATGCCCTCGAAAACCAACTACAGAAATGCCTCAGAAATCCACAGAGTAAGCTGCAGAGAGTTCCATGGCGGCGCATAACAACAAAGTTGCAAAAATGCAAAATGTAAATGAAGGTCAAAGTTGCCTTTTTGCTTGAGGGTTTCAACCCTAAAAGAGCCCGATGGGTTTTTTGTGTTTTTAAAAACTTTGATATCTTTGCATAATATAGCATGTGGTCAAAACTTAGAATATCTCAGCCTAGCATTTCTTAATGCTTTATCTTTACAAACGAGGCATAGCATGTAGATATTTAGGAGTCTTTTTATTTCTTTTACATAAATACAATGTGAAACATTTAAACTTAAATGATGCAATTATAAATCATTTAAAATTTATTGTAATCCTTAAATGCAAAGGAGGTTGTAAAGACATATGTAAAGTGTTAAGTGTTTTGTCATGCCTTGGTACATGCCAAGCATCTAGGGGATTGGAGAAGGTGGATAAACACATGCCAAGCATCTAGGAGGCAGTTGTATGAGTTGTCCAACATATGTAGGAGGTTTAGGAGAAGGTTGTTTGGGTTTTATTGACTTTGGAGGGTAATTAGGAGCCATTTATGGACAGTTTTATATGCCATCATGTTAGACTAAGTCATGTTGGACTTTTTCATTCATTGTGACCTCTTTTGAAGTAGATTTAGGTGCTAGATTTGGGGCTTTTCTGTTGTATCCATCCCCAACTATTTTCAATTCCTCTTTTGATGGATTTTAGGAAGGAGCTGATGGATATTTGTCAATCTTTTGACTCATTTGTACTTAGTTCTAATTATGCAACTTTTGGAGATTTGTGATTTTGCAATCCTTGCTCAAAATTTTGATAATTTGTAACTCATTTTACCAGTTTACTTGATATGGAATACAGTGGAGACCTTGAATGCCATTGATTGGAGATTGTGCCTACTTTTCTTATGCATCTTTGTGCTTGTCAACTAATTTGATAGAGTTATCTGTGAAGTAAGTTTTATTTCCTCTTAGCTTTTGTCTTAGGATTTAGAGCCTTTTATGCAAGAAAATACTAATGCAGGTTGCAAGTTGTGTTTTAAGTGTGTTTTATCTTTAAGTGTGAAATCATCTTTTCCTCTTAAGGATTCTGCATACATAAACCTACTTGTGAAATATTTATGCAGAAGTACAAGTGATATGTTGTGCAAGAAATCTTTCAGTCATTTTAACAAGTGTTTGAGTCTGGTATTTTCATGTTCCTCATTAAGTTAGGTGTATCACCCTTTAGAGTTAATTTCAGTTTCAATGCATATATTTCTTACCCTTTTCCTTGTCAAAGCTATAGAATAGTCAGTCTTAGGTGATATAAAGTTAGGAAGCCAGCCTTCTCCAGAGATTCACTCCAATTTCTAGGTGACCCATAGCCATAGGAGTGTTTCCATATTCCTCTAGAGTACCAATTTTTTGCAAATTGGTAGGGTGCAACTTTTAGAGATAACAATTACCTTTTTGCAACATGTAGCCACGATGTTAACTTTTTACTTTTTGTTAGGCATATTTTTCCATTTTAATCATTAGTTCACGTCCGCCATTGTACCTTCTCTTTTTTGCATACTGAATACATGCATCATAATATACAACTACGAACTTCACCTAACGTTCTCAAAATTTAATTTTCTCATCGGGTCCGGACTTGTATCTGTATTTTAGATACAAACATTTATACATACAAATAACCCTTCACTCCCATTTTTGGAACTCAAATAGATTTTCTTTTCGGGTTTGCCTATGCATATGTATAAGAAAGTTTAATACTCACAATGTATTAACTATGCACACGAGGTGACCATGACTTTATACGCTAACTTTGAATTCCTTTTGACATCCGCCAATGTATATTGTGAATTTGTATCTTTAATACATGCGTTGTAAGATACAAATACAAGTGCGGATTTTTACCATTATGAAGTTCACCATAAAATGCAACTAGATTTGTATTTTGTATATTTTATGCATTTTGGAATATACATGCAAATAGACTGGGACAAATACAATTGCCTTTGGATACATTTTGGGAGGCTAGATACAGAATTTTATTTGTTTCGCATATAAGCAACTAGGGATTTGTATTTGTATGTTTAGTGCATTTCTAGTTGTGCTGGGGCCCACTTGTTTCTTTGTATATGCATCTTTGGTATTTGCATATTTGTATATTCGTTTTTCATTGTTTGTAACTTTATGCATTTGCATGTTTTGTATCTGTGCGCTTTATGCATTTGTATATTCTTTGCTTGCATGTTGGCGTTTGCATATTTTTACGTATCTTTGCTTTTGTATCTTTTATACATACAAACAAATATACAAAACTTTCGACCATTCACTTTTGCATCTAAAGTCTTGCATGTACTTTGACTAGTATTCACTTTGGTCTCTCAGGATTTGAATAGGCATTCCGTATGTGACATTTTAATGTTAAGGTCAATATTTGATGGACATGTATCTTAAGTGCGATTGCATCCGTATCTGCCTTTTGCATATTTTATACATGCACTATCTAATATACATACAAACATGAACGCGACTCTTGCATATTAAAGCATGTTTAATTTATTTCAGGTTCAGTATGTATATGAAGGCTTTCAAGGCTCACGATGCACATGTGCTTGTATGCATTATGCAAATGCACTTTGACTCATATATAATTTGACCAATATATAGTTTGACTTTCGTTGACTTGGTCATAACTTTTGAAAAACAAGGAATTTTCAGAAAATTCAAAAAGCAACTCTAACTCATTTTCAACGTTGTTTCCAATGATTACACCCACTTGCCATGAAATGCATGCAATCTTAAGTTTGACACATCTAGAACATTTTACCAAAATTTTAAGGTTCCAACAGTTTAAAAGGCAAAGTTGCTCAGAATTGGATTCTCTATTTAGTGGTGACCTTGGCTAAGTAATTTTCTCATGATTTTATGGATTTTGGGGGCAAAATAGACATAATGGGAATAAAATTTTGTAGGCTCCAACACTAGCTCTGGTTGGGGACGTGTGACAAGCAATGTCACACTGAGGATTCAGATCTCTAGGCAGACCAAAAAGACACAAACACCACAAAAACACACAAGGGAAATAATGCACACAGACGTATTTACAACCACACTTATATACAAGGCAAAATATAGTTATAAACGTTTGAGCACATAACACCATTTGACTGTATTCATAACTTAGGGGAATTACTTACTCATGAAAAGTAAAGCTTCAGATGCTGTTCATGAATGGTCAGCTCCAACAATTCTCCCTCTACATTTTTGATGTAATATGTATCTTGTCCAGCCTTTTCATCAATCTGGTAAGGGCCCAGCCACAAAGGCTCAAACTTGTTGTGCTTACCCTTGTCTTCTACTCTTGCATTCCACAGGAGAACCAAGTCACCAATCTGAAAACTTCTCTTTATCATTTTCTTGTTGAACAAATATTCGGCCTTTTACTGCTGCTGTTGGTTTTATCACATGCCAGCCTCCTGACCTCATCTAACTTAGCCAACTCATGCATTCTTAGAGTTAGAGCATCATCCCCATCATCACTGATTTGTTGCACCAGCTGATATATAGGCAATTCTAATGACACTGGTATTTTTGCCTCTGCTCCATATATTAGCTCAAATGGGCTCCTTCCAATGGATTTCTTGAATGTCACCCTATCAACCCATAAAGCATATTTCAGTTTATCATCCCATATTTTCTTATTCTAATCCAATGTCCTCTTATAATCTTCATTAGACTCTTATTGTTGGACTTAGCTTGTCCATTACTCTGGGGATGATATGGCGATGAATGAATCAACTTAATTCCATACCTGAAACACATATTAGTAATATCCTGAGATCTAAAACACATGGCATTGTCCATAACAATTCTTGATGGCACTCCAAATCTCGTTATTATATTGCTCAAAAGAAAATCAATTACCACCTTGGATGTGGCATTACGAGTGGGGATAGCCTCAACCCACTTGGTAAAATAATCAGTTGCCACAAGGATCCACTTAAATCCATTGCTAGATTTCTCCTATGAAATCGATGCCCCATTATTGAAATGGTGCTTCAACTACAATTGGCATAAGAGGTAATGCTCTAGCGAATTTCATCTTGCCAGAAAAATATTGGCAAGCATCACATTTTTGACTTGCTTGGCAACATCCTTGAAAATATTTGGCCACCTAAAGCCTGCTCTGATGATTTTATGTGCCATGGTTTTGGCATGGAAGTGCCCACCACATATTCCTTGATGGTATTCATCAACAATAGCCTCTACTTGTTTCTAGTTCAGACATTTTAACAGCAGCCCTTCATGGTTTCTCCACATCATCACTCCTTGAACCAAGAAATATCTCTGGGACTGAAGTTTAAGGGTCCTCTATTGTGTAACAGTCATGCTCGGAGGACAATGCATGTTCACAAGATAAAAAACAATATCTTTATACCATGGATTGTCAGCTAATGAACAATGAGGAATTACATCATTTTCCTCAATTTCATTTACCTTTTCTACTTCAAGATTTGAATTTGCCATCATCTTGGCTAAGCCTTGGCCTCTTACCAGTTTTGTGACTTGTATGTCCATATCATATTCTTGGATTTTGTTAATCCACCTACACCTTTTACTTGAAGCCTCCTGTTGCATGAATATATCTTTCACTGCTGTGTGGGGAACATATGCAATAATCTTGGCCCCTACGAAATAGGGTCTAAAATTTTTTGTAGCCTTGACCAATGCATAGGTGTGCTTCTCCATAATGGAGTAATTCAACTCAGCAGCTTGTAAAAATTTACTAAAAAATCCTATGAGTTGCTCATATCCATCTTCATTCTTTTGTAGCAACACATTAGCAACAATATGAAATGAAGTGAAGGAAAAGAGTTGGAAAGGCTTGGAATAGTCTGGACTTACTAGTACTGGTGCATTTTTTAGAGCCTCTTTTATATCAAGAAAAGCTTTACCTGATTCCTTGTCCCACAAGACAGATTCTCCATTTTTAAGCATCTTGGAAATGGATTTTGTCTTCTTAGAAAAGTTAGGGATAAATCTCCTTACAAAATTAATTTGACCAAGGAAGGACTGAATACCTTTGATTGTTTTGGGTAGAGGAATAAGGTCAATGAACTTAACTCTATCTAGGTCAATTCTAACCCCCTCCTTTGACACAATGTGTCCCAACAACTTTCCTTCTTCGGCTCCCAATTGACACTTTTTGGGATTTAAAGAGATCCCATACTCTAAACACCTCTCAAAAATCAATTGCAAATGTTTGCAATGATCATTTCTATCCTTTAAAAATGTAGTCAGATCATCGTGGTAAACAACCATGATCTCATCAATGAGGCCAGCAAAAGCCACATCCATTTCTCATTGAAATGTAGATCCTGCATTTTTGAAATCAAATGGCATTCTTAGACACACATATGTATCACAAGGAGTGGTGAATGTTGTTTTGTACTATTCTGACTCCTTGACCAACACTTGGTTATACCCTAAAAATCCATCCATCATTGACATTAGTTCTGAACCAATTACCCTTTGTAGTAAATGATCCATGCTTTGAAGAGGATAGTTATCCTTGATGGATTTAATATTCAAATTTCTAAAGTCAACACACAGTCTAATCTCCCTATTTTTTTTTTCTGACCGAGACAAGATTAGACACCCACTCATAGTGTCTAATAGGCTTGATGATACCTCCCTCTTTCATTTTTGGTAGCTCCTTTTGCATCTTGGGAGCTATGGTGGGATTTATAGGCCTTTATTTATGCCTAAATGGTTTTGCATAATGTTGAAGGGGGATAGTATGCTAAAACAAATTCTCCCTATAAGCTTTCAAATCATCATATGACCATGCAAAACACCTTTTAAATTTCCTCAATAAAGCAATCATCATTTGCTTTTCATGAGGCTTGAATTTCTTGCCAATGTATTAAACCATCTTTGGTGCTTCCTTGGTTCCAAGGTTAACACCCTCAAAATTGTCTTCTTGGACTGATTTACTAGTGCTCTTCCAGCGATCAAAGCTGTCAAACATTCTTTCCAATGCTACCAGTCCTTTAGGAATGGTATTAGTCTTCAATGTACCACTTCGCTGCCAAACAACATTTCTTTGCCATTCTCCATTTCAACCATTGGCTGCCAGTCAATTTCCTGACTATCAAATTCATCCATATAGTTTAAAAAACTAAAAATTTGACTGTTGTTATTAAATACTTGCCAACTATATATGTTGTCTGGAATGGTCATCCTTGCAAGTACTTCAATGGCTTGATGGTTAGGAAGAAAATCAGACTGGGGATTGTACTTGGACGTATCTATAGCTAGGGCATCTACTTCCTAATTTTTTGATCTGTCAATCCACTCAATACCAATGGTGTCAAACAACTCTATGGTATCCCATACAACGTTTCTATATGTTTTTAGCCTCTTGTCTTTGGTAGCAAACGTCTTTCTGATCTGATGTACAATTAGCTTTGAATCTCCATAATTTTTTAGACATTAGACGCCATGTTTGTGTGCCACATTCAAGCCCAACAATAGTGCTTCATATTCTGCCACATTATTTGTGCAGTGAAAATCCAGTCTGAATGACATGCATGACTGCTTACCATCCAGGGATGTTAAAATAATACCAACACCAGAACCATCTTTTGAGCATGCACCATCAAAGTGCAACATCCACAAATTAGACATATCATGAACAACAACAATATGATCATAAGGTAAAACATTCACATCAGGATCATCATCTTTGCAATATGCCATAAAGTGATCAATTTCAGTATCAAAGAAATTCACATGATCCTCCACTATTTTATATATGTTCTCAATGTGTATGTCTTCAACCTTCTGCTCCATGTGTAATTTCATTTCCATGCCCTGAACAAGAATGGTAGCATATGATAGGTCCATTTGGATACTACCACCCATGGAAGTGGCCCACTTCCTAGATAACAACATGCCCCATTTGGCTGGGAAATCTACAATAATTATGTCCATGAGGAAAGACTTCTTTGGGTAGGCAACGAGTTTGACCTCAACATCCTTAACCAAACCAATGACATTGACTTCCCTAGAATCCATGGCAAAACACTTTCCAAAAGATTTGGACACTTTCAATCCCAAACCATTCATAATTTCCAGTAGCATGACATTGTTGGATGCCCCATAATCGAGCATACAATTATGTAATAGCCATCCATTTATAATTAGAGTGGTGTAAAAAGGATCTACTCCCATCTTGCTATTAACCAGGGAAGATCCTAAGTAGATCTATGTTGTTTCCTCATTTCCTACACCTTCATCATTACTGTTGGGAACAACTTCAGGTTGTTTTTGTACATCTATGGTAGTAATAAGAGATTCTTCCCTATCCCTATGTTCAGGGATTCTGAGCAATTCCACTATTGGTACAAAAATCCTAATTTGGCTAAAAATGTGAGCCGTGTCAATAGGGAGATAGTTGGGCAAGGGAGTGTCACATGAAATAGTTGTCATTTGCAGAAGGAATATAAGGAATTATTTGGTTTGATGAAATATCCTTACCTTCTTCCTTTTCTTTTTCCTTTTCTGGTTCTTTTGGTGTTTTGAGCTAATCTTGTTTATAATCTCCTTTTGGGTAATGGACTCCCAAAATAGGCATGGTATCTATAGGCTGGACTGGCGCTAGATTCTTTTGCACATATTTATGTTTTGTTGTTGGGTTTGGCATGGGGGATTTCTTCTTATCTGAGACATTTTTCTTGGGAATGTTGTTCTTTTTATGCTCCATGTGGCTTTTACCTTTGTCTGCTTGCTCATTATATTTCTGTCATTTCAACTCTTTGGCAGGGATGTTCTAGACAGGGACATTTCTATTCCTCAGCTGATAGCCTCCTTGGACTTGTTGTTAGGAATTGCATGCAGAATATATCAATTAAATGCAAATAAATATTAAACAGAGGAATGAAAATACATAGAAATAATAACAACGAGAGACAAGTTTTAGCATGGTTCACCCAAACCTGGGCTACATCCACCAACAAAGAGTCCAATATTATTATCTAGTAAATCAAACCGATTACAACTTGCAATCCTTGCAACTCAATACTGTTGCAAATAGTACAATACAATGTCAAAAAAAACCCTAACCCTTAGCTACTTTTATCAAGCCTTATGTCAATTACAAAATTAGGGTTTTTTAATGTCGGCCAATAGAAAAATAACTCCTGACGCCTTAATAAAATAATAAAATCTTTCGCGCTGCCCCTTGACCCTGTCTTGGGGGTGTTGCCCCCAAACCCCCACAAGGGGCGCTGCCCCTTGACCCTGTTAAATAATTTGGGGGGAAACTGTGCTGATAAAAGGGGTAAATTTAATCTCTGAGTCTGATTAGGCTCCATATAACAACACTTGCAAGATGGCTGCATCTGTCAATGCTTTCATATCCTCTTTCAAGGGCTTAGATTGTTGATATTTTTTATGCATAAGATCCCTTAGATGCCCAAAATCATGAGCTGAAAATTGGTATTTTTTTGGACCTTCATCACAATCATATTGAAAAATATGATCATCCTCCTCATTATTACCACAATCATCATCCCGATCAATCTATTCATAGCCCTCAATATCAAACTAATTTATTTCTTCTTCATAGTACTTAGCTACACCCTCTTCATTTAGAAACTCTTCTTCTCTGCTCAATGAATGAGCCATCGCATAATTAGCTTGGTCATAGGGAAGGAAACAAGCTTGACACCACAAAGATTCATCTTAGAAATTAATCTGATACTTTCTCGAAGGATCAGGGGTGTTTGTTTCAGGCTGCTTGAAACTCACATGCCTAGGAGCAGCCTGCCTATCATTCTATTGTGGTCTCTTAGACCAATTAGTATTATAAGGCCTATTATGAAGCCTCTGTCCTTCATTAAAATGTGTTGCAACACCCTGAGGTGGCAACCCTTTCACTATCCCCATAAGTTTGTCCAACTTATCATCAATAGTAAGGGGTTTGTTGAAAACAACCTTGTCAGGTTGGGACAATTTCACATCAACCCTTTTAATATGCTTGCTTGAAGCTCTCATATTTCTCTCAATATTTATTAGTATAGCATAAGCTTCTCTTAATGTTTGTGGGTCCTTATCCCTCAAACAATAACCAAGCTTTGAATCAAATGCACCACAATATGAAACTAAACATATTAATTTATTAGGTTTCATATAAGGAGGTACCTTTCTCATAGTCATGATGAAGCGACTGTTAAACTCAGCTACTGTCTCAATGATGACCTTTTTGATGGTTGTGAGCTCATGAAAGGAAAATTTAGGATCAATCATGTCCCCATACTGCTATATGAAAAATCTCATGAACTCCTCCCAAGAATCAATGCTATAGTCAGGGAGAGCCTTGTACCATTATTTTGCACTTTCTTCCAATGAGTGCACAAACAACTTCATCATCACAACCTCATCTTCAATCTCGTGCTCATCAGTGACATTAATAAAATGTCTCAAGTGTTCCTCCCCAGTGACAATGTTGTCACCCTAAAATCTTGGAATCTTCCCTCTAATCTCAGTTGGAATAGGATTAGGAAAGTCAGAATACCAATAAAATCTAGCTTCTTGTACCTTTCAACTCCCAACGACTGCCTCTGTGCAATAAATCTATGTGTTTGTCTTCACTGTGCATGCCCAATGTGTTGAATGTTGTCAGGCTGCTGGTTAACTTGATTCTGTGGTTGCTGCATAATATTATTTTGAGCAAGGTTTCAATTTACACCTTATTGTCCCATATGACGTTGTTGTCTCTGCTTCTGGTTATTATGTTGATTATGTGGTTGCTGATATTGCTGTTGTTGTGCAGCTGATGCTAAACATTTTGATTTTAGCCCTGCTACTGAGTATTCTAATTTTGTTGGGCCTGCTGGGCTAATTGAGCTTCTTGTTGCTCAAGTAAAGCTTACACCTCTCTTTACCTATTTCTAATGTGATCAAGCAAGTTCTACTCATCTTGGATCCTTCTTTCTCTTTCTTCATCATTACCAGGCCGTTGTTGACCATCCAGATTAGGGATAGTGTCTTCTTGACCTCTAAATGATCCTGTGGGAGAATTAGGATGCTTGGCATCCTGATATATTTCTTCATTATCACTGGGCATCTCGAATGTTCTCACATTTGGGTCATGCGATCCATCTTTACCTCTTTTGCCAATAACATTCTCATTCCTTCTAACATCATAGTCACTTGTATTTTGTCATGAGCATGTTATCAGTAGAGTCCCTAGAAGTGTATTGATGTCGACTCCTTTGGTCATCAAATACATCATCTCTTCCAAAAATATCCACTCAATCCTGGGCATCCAATGGTGATACTACATAAGGATATCTTGCAGGCACCACATTGGGTCTTCTTTCCCTATACTTATTCCTTCAGTTTCCAGTATTGCTCGAGGATTCTTCATGTCTAAGCTACTCTTGGTTTCCTCTATCTATTTTGAAACTTCTTTCACATTGAAATTAATTCTGGGTTAACAAAACAGAGTCGCCACTCCCCTGCTAGGAAGAACATTTAAAGAAAATTATATCTCAATATCAGCAACTAGAACTAAAACTATTCACTGTTACCATGGATTTTGAATTTGCACAAAATAACTGCTCCCTGGCAACGACACCAAAATGTTGGTTCCCAAAATTATAGCAACACAAAACTCTAAAACTTTCTTAAATCACCTAGGCTAGGGATTGTTATCAGGGTGAAAGAAAGAGGTTTGTCAACAAGTTCTGGGCAATTTTGGCCAACTAAAAGAGCGGGTAAACTCCTCTGCTTTTCGAGCTCAGCTTAAACTCTAGAGGAATATTCCAAGGGGTTTAATACCTGAGTAGGTATTAAAATCAAACTAGATGGACAACTAAAAATAAGAATGACCAAACCCAGATTGCTCTCTTAGCCCTAAATCTGTCACTAAACTAAGCAAAGGTGGTTGTTGTATGACCCCTATATAGCTGATAAATGCAATCCTATACAATTAGGATGCATGAAGACTACTTCTGCTTCTAAAAATAAGATGTATAGTTTTTGTTTTGTAGATGGGTGATCTGAGGCTACTCAGAGTGGTGCCTATCCATTGGGTTGTAGAGTCTAATGTAAAATAGAGGAAAATAATCATAAAAAGTGTATAACTACCTGCTTGACGTATCAAATGCAAAAATACTTAAGAATCACACACCATACCATGTTTTTCTCTAGGCAATACTGAAATGATCATTCACAAAGCTTGAGAATGAATTAAGAATCGTCACATTCATCAAATTGGAGCTTACAATCATACCATGAAATGTGGTAAAAGCAAACTAAAATTACGATTACAGTTTACTAAGAAAAACACCTACAGTAGTGGAGAAAAACAACAATCTGATACAAAGATTTGAATTGTATTACATACACTTCATGATTGATTCATGTATAAACATAACCTGCACAAGATCCTTTCTTAATCTGCCTCCTAGAGCGTACAACCCTGTTGAGAAAATGCCAAAACGACCAACCCTTAACATGATTGAGAAGAATGCGTATATAGCATTTGATTCAAAATTGACTATAGTCTCCCAGGTGCCACATCCTGAGAAGGATTGCACCGACATTGCATTGAAGTCTAATTCTAATCTGTCAGTTGATTTACATGTTGGGATTGAGACCCATGTCTTGTTGCCTCTGCAATCAATCTGTCAAAGATCGCTTGCACTCCAAATGTACCCTAAGCAATAAAGAGGGAAGATTCTACCCTTTCCCTGCCACCTATAGCATTGATTTCTCATATTTGTCCTTAATGCATTGAAGAGTTTTACTGTGCGAATTGACCTGCATAGCACTATTCTGTAGGCTCATTAAATTCTAGGTACAAGTTGGTTTATATATTCCTGCAATCATGGCATGCATTCAAGGAATTAACCATTTCAAGTATCTAAAACACACCCAATGTGTCGTCCTCCTTTTCCATTTTGAAGCATTTGACTTCTAACTATACCGTTCTGCATTTTGTCTCTTGGAGAACTTTCCCTTTCATCATCAGTCTTACCCTCTTTATGCCCTGTCAGCAAATCTTGGTTTTCTGGAACTCGGCCTATGTCAACCTTTATCGGCAAATACCATTTTGTTGAACTCATCACCATTTTGCCATTATTGATAAAATCCTCTATTTCAAAACCAAGACCCTTGCCACCTATTTCGCCTTTACCAACAAAACTCACTTTTGCTAAACTTTCATTTTGCTTTATGTTTAGCCTATTGTCAACAAACTTGCAGAATCATGAACTTCTCTTTGCTTCATGTTTTGCCTATTATTAGCAAAACTTACTTTTCAGAACTTTGCCTTGTTTACCTCTATCAGCAAATCTTCAATTTGTTGAACCATGTCTTTTTTGTCTTATATTGGTGATTTTGACTTTTTACAAACTTGAGCTACTTTTCCCCTTTTTCTCTTTGTCGGCAAATCTACCTTTTGTCAAACTTTCATTTTTCAACTTGCCTTATTGGAAAAAAAGGCCTATTGGTGAACTACCAAAATTCCTAACTAATTCATTGGTTCAGCCCTCAGTCGATTCCTCGACGAGGCATTATTTTTCCTTTTCATGCCTTAGACAAATTTTGTCTCAATTTGCCCTGTCGACAAATTTTCTCCATTTCAAACTTTGCTTTTTCACTGTATATTTGCCTTATTGGAAAATCAACACTTTTTAGAACTTGGCTTATGCTTCTTTTTATGGGCAAAAAGAAGCCATGACAAAATTTTGACTTTAACTTTTCCATATCAGCAAAAAGGAAGAAACAAGAACTTTGGCCTTCTCTATGTTGTGCCCTTTGTCAGTGAATTGGTTGTCGGCTGAAACGAGCATTAGCAAACCATCGGGTTCTTGAACTTTTCTTTTCACCGATAGAGGAGCCCTTTTCACCTTTGCTTTTCTTTTCTGCAACACTCTCCCTTTGCCCTTCAATCGGTGAACATACATATTGATGAATCAACAGAAAATAGAGCTTGCGAACAAGTTCTAAAGTTAGAACTTTTGCCAACTTACCGACAATAAGGCAAAACATGAAAATTTTTCTAAGGGAGAAACCATCTTTTGACTAAGGAAAAACATATAAAACACCAAACTTTGAACCAACATAACTTTTTCATATTAAGGAATTTTGACATGGTTCAAAAGGAAAAGTTTCTTAGAATTGGATTCTCTATTTAGTGGTGATGTTGGATAAGCAATTTTCTCATGATTTTATGGATTTTGGGGGAAAAATAGGCATAATGGGAACATAATTTTGCAGGTGCCAACACAACAAATTTTTATTTATAATTGTTTTTAAAACATTTTCACTTGTGTAGCCCAACCTGCGGTGCCACAACATACATGTATTTTCAGTAATTTCAATTACATTAGTAGTGTTAGACTTAGGGCAGACAATTGAGAGGGGGGGTGAATTAGTTGTCTAAAACTTTCTTCCAATTAAACACTTAAATCCACTTTGTAATCCAGCAGCATAATCATAAATTAATCATGGAAACATAATGTATTAAATTAAGAGCATAAACACATTAACACACAAGACACCAAGATTTTGACGTGGAAAACCCGGTTAAGGGAAAAACCACAGGGTGATTAACCCAAGATTGTATTCTCTGTTAGAAGACTAGAAAGGACAAAATGACACATGCCAATTAGGGCTCACTGCCCAAGCACACTACTCACAAGAGGCCCACTGCCTACAAGAGACACATTGTCTATAGAATAATGAGTATCACATACTTGAACTGGAGAATAGCATCTTCACCATGCTTGAGTCAGTTCCATTTAAGCTCAATACTTCTTCTCTACCTTTCACTCTACTCCTCTCTACCACACTCTCATCTCAAGATGCTACAATTGAAATGACTTAACAACTCTTTATTTATACAAGACATCGACTTAGGAATTATCATCCAAGTCGGCATACATTACAGAGCAAATACATAATACAACATGACATATTACAAAAAGATTTCATGTGGATCAACACACTGTTGGCCACACAGATCTGAGACTCCAATACTTCTTTAGGAACATGCCATTCTTCATAGAACATCTCCAAGATCATCCGCGGGTGTGTAACTCATCTGGTTGGCCATACTCAAGAAGAACATCATCATCAGGAAGTAATTCTTCATTTACTAGCTCAATCTTTAATGCGGACCACCAACACGAACTAGACATAATCCAAAGACCTCCACAAGCTTGTTTGAATCACTAAGAACATCTACACTACTACTGTCTATTGAAATCATTCTCTCCTTCATCTGGAACCTCAAGAACACAGTTTGTCATCACTGTCATATTGGAATAGATGCTTGCGGACCTCCAGATCAAGAACCAATTGTGTTGTTACTTCAAATGGACTTCCTAAACACTCCACCAAATCTACAGAATAGGATATTGCATTTCTGGATCTCACCAGACCTATCTGTATCACTCTATCACCTCTGAACACCTACCAGAACCAGTTTTACTTAAGTGGCCATAACTTCTTCAGATCTTCATGCGGACCTCTAAAATCTTTACTGGATTATCTCAAGACACATATCTACAAACCCTTTGAAGCACATCCTCTGATCTTCATCTTATCTAGGATCTTTACCTCGTTGTCTTCACTGATCTTCTCTGTTCCTGATTAGGACTAATTTTCTCAATATCCTCAACACATAGCTCATCCAATCCTTATCATTAATGCAACAGGAGTATGTTGACATCAATGACAACACCGGTTAGTCCCATACTTGGAACAATCTCCCCCTTTTTCATTTATGGCAACATGTGATGTGAAAAACTATTATAATCATCAATACAAGAACTTCTCCTTACTGTCACAACTCCCCCTATCAGCAAAAACCATTCACATGTCTTCTCTTCCTTTCCTGCTCCCCCTTTGATCAGCAACCACTTGTTTTTCACATGTCTTCTCTCCCCTTTGACATCAATGGAAAAGGGCACATACTTGCATTACTTTCAAAAGCATACCAGTTGCTCCCCCCTGAGTGGTAGCTTTCCAAACATCAATCTGGATCACAAGATGTGACTGTGAGATCCACCGGACTGATGCACATCAGTGCACCTCAATTCATAACCGGAGGGGTAATAACCCCTAACTTCTCCCTGAGATACTCAAAAGAGTCCTTAGGAAGAGGTTTAGTAAAAATATCTGCAATCTAATCCTTGGAAGGCACAAACTCCAATCTGAATTCATTCTTGTTCACTTGTTCTCTCAAAAAGTGAAACTTGATGGATATATGTTTGGTTTTTGAATGCAACACCAGATTCTTAGATATATTTGTTGCACTTGAATTATCACAGAAGATTGTGATAGGTTCCTCATACTCCACTCTGATGTCTCTTAGCATTTGCTTCATCCACAAAACTTGAGTGCAACTACCTTCTCCTGCAATATATTCTGCTTCTGTAGTGGATAGAGATACTGCCTCTTGTTTCTTGCTTAGCCAAGAAACTAATCTCTTCCCTAAAAAGAATGCTCCACCACTGGTACTCTTCCGGTCATCCACATCTCCTGCCCAATCCGCATCTGTATATGCATGAAGAGAAAAATCATGATCTCTAGGATAGCACAATCCATACTCAACTGTCCCTTTTAGATATCTAAAAATCCTCTTGATTGCCATGACATGAGATTCTCTAGGATCAGCTTGGAATCTGGCAACAAGACTAACATCATTCATAATGTCAGGTCTAGTTTGAGTGAGATACAACAGTCATCCAATCATTGATCTGTACTTTTTCTGATCAACCTTAGGAGAGTCATCATCTTTTCTCAATTTACATCTGGTTGCCATGGGAGTATTCATTGGTTTTGAGTCTTCCATCCCAAATTTCTTCAACAATTCTTTCACATATTTGGTCTGAGAAATGAAGATTCCTTTCTTTGTTTAAGTGATTTGCAGACCCAAGAAGAAATTCATTTCCCCAAACATGGACATCTCAAATTCACTTTTCATTTGATTGGCAAAGGTTTTTCACATACTATCTCTTCCTCCAAAAATGATATCATCAACAAACACTTCAACTATCAAGATATTTTCATGATCAATTTTGAAATACAAATTACTATCAGCAGTACCTTTGTTGAAACCAATCTTCAAAAGATGCTTATCCAATCTTTCATACTAGGCTCTTGGGGCTTGCTTTAGTCCATACAGTGCTTTCTTCAACTTGTAGACCATATCACCATGATTAGACAATTGAAATCCATCTGGTTGCTCAATGTATAATTCTTCTTCCAAGTCACCATTCAGGAAGGCAAATTTGACATCCATCTGATAAACTTTGAAATCCTTGAAGGTAGCAAAAGGAAGAAATAATCTGACTGCTTCAATTCTTGCCACCGGAGCAAAAGTTTCTTCAAAATCAACTCCTACTTGGGAGTAACCCTTGCAGACCAATCTGGCTTTGTTTCTGACTACTTCACCATCTTCATTCAGTTTGTTCTAGAAGACCCATTTGGTTCCACACACATTCTTGTTTTTAGGTCTCAGAACAAGATCCCAAGTGTTATTTTTCTCAATTTGCATCAGCTCTTCCTCCATTGCTTTAGTCCAATTTTCATCATTGCAAGCTTCATTCACTATCTTAGGTTCAATCTTTGAAATTAGACAATACTCTTCTGAATCTTGAGCAATCCTTCTTCTTATTTGTACACCTTTGCTTTTATCACCTATGATATGATCTTCAGAGTGATTCAGTTTTACATACCTGGGAACTTTTGGAGTTTCTTGCACTTTTGATTCTTGAACAGGTTCATTCAAACTTATCTCTTCTTCCTGATTTATCAGATCAGTTTGAATCTAAATTTCAGAGGAAGCTTGGACTTCTTGAACAAAAACATCATTTTGATCATCTTCATCATATTCATAAAACCTTGAGGGTTTTTCAATACCTTCATCAACTTTCACATTTGTACTTTCCACAATCTTCCTTAATCTCTTTTTATAACACTGGTATGCTTTGCTTTGAGTAGAATAACCCAAGAATATTCCTTCATCACTTCTAGCATCAAATTTTCCTAGATCTTCATCTCTTTTAATGTAACATTTGCTACCAAAGACTTTGAAATACCTCACAGTGGGAGTGATGCCAAACCAAAGTTCATAAAGAGTCTTACCGGTATTACTTTTGATTTGTACTCGATTGAGAGTATAGACTGCAGTGCTTATAGCTTCTCTCCAATAGATCTGAGGAACATTTGCTTCCATCATCATGGTTCTATATGCTTCCTGGATGGCCCAATTTTTTCTCTCCACTACTCCATTCTACTGTGGAGTCCTAGGAGTAGACAACTATCTTTTTATCCCATGTTTCTCACAGAATTCTATGAACTCACCGGATGTGAATTCTCCACCTCTATTAGACCTCAAACATTTTAATTTTAATCCGGTTTCATTCTCTACCATAGCCTTGAATATTGTGAATTTCTCAAGAGCTTCTGATTTCTCTTTCAGAAAAGTAACCCACATCATCCGTGAGTAGTCATCAATTAATAGCATGAAGTATCTATCACCTTGCACACTTCTGATTCTTGCCAGACCACATAGATCAATATGAACTAAGTCCAATAATCTGGTAGAAGATTGTTCCTTTCTTTTGAATGAGACTCTGCTTTGTTTACCCAACTGACATTCTTTGCACAAACTATTTATAGGTTTTACAAGTCTTGGAAGATCTCTTACAACCTGAGTGTTGCTTATCTTGATGATATTATCAAAATTCACATGACACATTCTCCTATGCCACAACCAACTCTGATCAACTTGAACAAATAAGCAACTTTTACCAGTACCAACCAAGTGGAAGATATTACCTTTAGTTTGAGTATCGGATGCAATCTTTGTTCCAGAACTTTCAAAGATCTTGCATTTTCCATTCTTGAATCAGAGATCATAGCCTTTGTCCACCAACTGTCCAACACTGAGAAGATTGTGCTTCAGACCTTCAACATATAGTATATTACTGGTTTTGTTCTTTCCATCAAAAGAAATGGTTCTTATTCCTCTGATTCTACCAGCAGAATTATCACCAAACTTTACCACTCATCCTTCATACCTTTCCAAATATATGAACTTATTTTTGTCACCTGTCATATGGTGAGAGCATCCACTGTCAATGACCCAATCATCCTTTTCTTCAACTTGGGCAGCCATAGCTCTTTCTACAGTTTTATGATTGAATGATTCAGAGGGCATTAGATCTTCTTCCTTGATGGCAATAAACACCCAGTCACTTCTGGATTTGTTTCCTGTCTCTGATTCATCATCTATTACTCCTTCATTATCATCATCTTCATGAACATAGTAACAATTCTTCTGGAACCTTGATCTATTAGGATTTGGCCTTGAAAATCTTTTTGGACACCTTGAGGCAAAATGACCAATCATTTGCAGTTAAAACATTTAAAAGGCAATTTCCCTTCATACTTACCAGATCCTCTTGGCAGCCTTTTTGTAATAAGGGCTTCAAGTTGAGCAGCTTCTACTTTATCTTCTTCTAGGTCTTTTCTTGCTTTTTCATACCATGATAGTTTCTTTGAAGAGTTCTCTCCTGGATCAAACCTTTGTTTACCTTTTACAGAGGCATTAGCTTTGAATGCAAATTCAGTCTTGGGGGCATCACCAAACTCAGTCAATTCAAATGTAGCCAATTTGCCATCCAATTGATCTCTTGTGATACCTGAATAGGATCTGAATTCTTCAATGGCAGCAACCTTGTATTTGTAAGAAGCAGGAAGGGATCTGAGAACTTTGCCAACAATCTCATCTTCATCCAAGACTCCACCAGCACATCTAATACCACAAACAAGCTCATTCACTCTTGGCATAAAAGTAGTGATATTTTCATCTTCTCTCATCTTCAGATTTTCAAATTTTCCTTTCAGACTCTAGAGCTTGGCACATTTAACATACTTGTTTCCTTCATGCAGAAGTTCCAGTTTTTCCCAAATTTCAAAAGTAGTTTGTAGGTCAACAACATTTGTCAACTCTGAATTAGACAAGGCACTTAGAAGAGTTTCTTTAGTCCGTAGATTGTTTTCAGCATCTGTGATTTCATCTACGGTTTTCAAACCATTCTGTGGAGGAGTATATTTCTTTGAAGCCATGGTCCAATACTGCATTCGCATACATTGCAAGTGACATTGCATGCGACTTTTCCAAAGAGTAAAATTTGTTCCATCAAACTTCAGACTATCCTTCTTGTAGGATGACATCCTGGATCTCCTCAAGCAGTTAAGCTCTTTTAGAGGAACTTGGCTCTGATACCAATTGTTAGACTTAGGGTAGACAACTGAGAGGGGGGGTGAATCAGTTGTCTAAAACTTTCTTCCAATTAAACACTTAAATCCACTTTGTAATCCAGCAGCATAATAATAAATTAATCATGGAAACATAATGTATTAAATTAAGAGCAGAAACACATTAACACACAAGACACCGAGATTTTGACGTGGAAAACCTAGTTAAGGGAAAAACCACAGGGTGATGAACCCAAGATTGTATTCTCTGTTAGAAGAATAGAAAGAACAAAATGGCACATGCCAATTAGGGCTCACTGCCTGAGCACACTACTCACAAGAGGCCCACTGCCTACAAGAGACACACTGTCTATAGAATAATGAGTATCACATACTTGAACTAGAGAATAGCATCTTCACCATGCTTGAGTCAGTTCCATTTAAGCTCAATACTTTTGCTCTGCCTTTTGCTCTGCTCCTCTCTACCACACTCTCATCTCAAGATGCTACAATTGAAATGACTTAACAACTCTTTATTTATACAAGACATCGACTTAGGAATTATCATCCAAGTTGGCATACATTACAGAGCAAATACATAAATACAACATGACATATTACAAAAAGATTTCATGTGGATCAACACACTGTCGGCCACACAGATCTGAGACTCCAATACTTCTTTAGGAACATGCCATTCTTCACAGAACATCTCCAAGATCATCCACAGGGTGTGTAACTCATCCGATCGGCCATACTCAGGAAGAACATCATCATCAGGAAGTAATTCTTCATTTACTAGCTCAATATTTAATGCGGACCACCAACACGAACTGGACATAATCCAAAGACCTCCACAAGCTTGCCTGAATCACCAAGAACATCCACACTACTACTGTCTACTGAAATCATTCTCTCCTTCATCTGGAACCTCAAGAACACAGTCTGTCATCACTGTCATATTGGAATAGATGCTTGCGGACCTCTAGATCAAGAACCAATTGTGTTGTTACTTCAAATGGACTTCCTAAGCACTCCACCAAATCCATAGAACATGATATTGTATTTTCGGATCTCACCGGACCTATCTGTATCACTCTGTCACCTCTGAACACCTACCAGAACTAGTTTTACTAAGTGGCCATAACTTCTTCAGATCTTCATACAGACCTCTAAAATCTTTACTGGATTATCTCAAGACACATTTCTACAAACCCTTTGAAGTGCATCCTCTGATCTTCATCTTATCTGGGATTTTTACCTCACTATCTTCACTGATCTTCTCTGTTCCTGATTAGGACTAATTTTCTGAATATCCTCAGCACACAATTCATCCAATCCTTATCATTAATGCAATAGGAGTATGTTGACATCAATGACAACACTGGTTAGGCCCATACTTGCAACAAGTAGATCTACAAATTGTAGTGGCCTCAAGCCTAAATAGAGTTCACATTCTTGTTCCCCTAGCTACCACCAAGCTTCCTCTCACCAATCTACAACCATGCTTATTAAATGTTACATGCATTCATGAATCATTCAACTTTGAAATAGAGATAAGATTTTTAGCCAATCCAGGAATATGTAAAACACTAGGGAGGGTTTTAATCTGATGCAGGAGCATCCATGGCATAGTGGCAATCTTGTGTCAACTAAAATATGTTTAATTTTTATGTTGCATTTTTGGAGTGGTTTGAATTTCATATTTTAATTTTATGAAATTTATTTTTCTGTGCATTTGGATGTCATGTCATATTTTAAAATTAAAATATGAATTTGGAGTTAACTTGAGAAAAGCAAGATAGTGGAGATAGTGGGAATTGTGATTTAAAATCACAAAATCTTGAAAAAGCAAAAGGGGGCGTTGGTTTTTTTGAGGTTTCCAATTCGATTTAAATTAGAAAATTTAAGATTCATAAATCCCTAAAAAATAGGGCTGGAGAGAGTGGGTGCCCAAGTTAAGGAAAGTAGATTTTTATTTAATACATGAAAGTAAGAATGCTAAAAATAGCCCCACAACAACGCATGGCAAGTCACAAAATTGAAATGGCTTATTTTAGTCAATATTAATTGATTAAAATAAATACAATTTGGCTTTTCCAAAGGAGGTGTTGCATTTTGGAGAGTGGGCTGGAAATTAATTGAAATGCACATAAATTAATGCAAATTACATTTTTTCAGGCAAATGAGAGGAGATACAAAAAGAAAATGTAATTCATTTTTTAGCAGAGTTTTTTTCAGATTGTAGGGGAGACAAAGGGGAGGCATGGCATACCTCCAAGAGGGATTTTGGATTGTGTTGTTGTAGGTTTGAAGATTTTTGGATAGCCATTGAAAGCTCAAGAAGAGCAGATGCAAATTGCATAGTTGTTTGTTGAGATTTTTGTGTTGTTGCAGGAGTTAGAAAGAGTGATGTGGTAGAACTTTGATTTGCTATAGCAAATCATTTTATATCTGATTTTTTTTTAAAAATTTTTTTAAGGGCTTGTTGCAGCCCCATTATCCTTTTTGGATTGGTGTAATTTTCTTTTATTAAGATTGGATGAATAAATGAAAATTGGTTGCAAGTTGCAAACCAGATTTACAGGCAATTGTTGCAAGTTTAATTTTAGTATCTGTGTGTGAGATTTCATGTGAGAGAAGTTGATTTCAATCCCCTCTGCATCATGGTCCTCCCATCACTAAAACACAATTGTACCTTTCCCTAGCCAAAAATTAGATATGTAGAGTTGTCCCCAAGGTAAACATTACCTCTATCATATTTCTCATATGTGGAGAACCATTCCTCATGAGGAGTCATACGATATGAGCAACCTGAGTCAATCAACCACTGTTCAATAGACATAACATTACATGCAGAAAGTAAAACCTCATCACTTGCATCCGAGGACTTTTCTGTAGAGGAATCCCACTATTTCTTCTTTTTTCGCAGTTCCAACACTTAACTCTGTTCTTCTTTCTAGGAGTCTTAGATCTAGAACCTATAGATTTTTCCTTTGGCCCCTTCTAATCCCTTTTGGTCCTCTTTCCTTAGACCTTCCCCTGACATTAAGAGCATCCATTGAGCTATCCATAGCCTTCTTCCTCATTTCCTGTGACAACAGAGTTTCAACAAGAGCATCCATCTTTGGATCTTTGAAATTAGTCGTGAAAGCAAGAATGAAATTCTCCCAAGACACGGGTAAAGAACAAAGAAGCATAATGCATTTATCTTCTTCCTCAACCTTCACATCTACAGAGGCTAGTTGAATCACAATCAAATCAAATGAATTTAAATGCTCTGTAATAGATTCACCTTCCTTCATTTTCAGAGAAAATAACTTCTACTTTAAATAAAATTTGTTTACCAGACTTTTGGCTTGATAGATTTCACCCAACCTTTTCCATAAAACATATGCAGTCTTTTCCTCAGTGACATTCAGTAGGATAGAATTTGCAAGACATAATCGGATTGTACCCCATGCCTTTTTATCTAATCTATCCCACTCATCTTGACTAACATCATCAAGTTTCTTTTCTCTTGCCGCCAACCATTGATCCCTCTCCTCAAGGAGATCCTCCATTTTCATCTTCTACAACTCATAACCCATTCCAAATTTTTTAATGCCCAACTGAGATGCAGATGCAACCATAGTTTCAACACAAAATCTATAAAACAAATTCAACCAAAACTCCCAGTACAACTCAAAAAATCCTCACACTTCACCCAAGACACAGAACTGGCCTAGCTATGATACCAAATGTTATAAATGAAGGTAAACAACTATCATTGAGAACTTATTACAACTATAATTATGCAGAACCAAAATGGAGATAGTGCGAAATCACCACAAATAAATAATGGAATAGAAGATCAAACACATAACACAGTGTTTACATGGAGAAGCCCTTTTGGAAAAAAATGCCACACAAGAAGAGATGCACCAGTCTATATTAACTTCAATAGAGTTTACAATAGAACACTATCAATTTCCTCTTATGTCTTCAATCCATCAATGCCTATTTTTCCAATCTCAATTCTCTACTACAACACAATATCCTCATAAAGGGGTTGCCTTCTAGGGCAAGAAAAGCCAATATAACCTCTATCGTTAGATCTACAACCTTATGATGAATGGCCCAAATTTACAATGGTAATTTATATATAAAATGTGGCTTTCGGGTGCGTTTCCCCCAGACCCTCATCGGGGTGATGAGCTCCTAGAACCCCACATGGGGGAAACCCCCTGCACCCCTAGGTAATCAGCATTCGTCATGTACCGAGATCAAACGTGCGGCTGAAACAAGATCACTACTTGGTGAATACCTCATCCCTTATGAATGATTAACAAACAATATTAGAAGTAATTAAATACATATGATTTACAAGGTTGATGGCACCTTAATCCTAAAAAACCATGTTACATGACTAGTCTTAAACTTTCAAGTATCATATTAACAAAGAACTTGCAATACCCCAAGGGTTAGGCCAATAATATTGTTCTTATACAAAATATAATGCTTTTTATAAACTCAACTTAACTTTTAACTATATGGAAGATACCTAAAACCTAGGGTGATAAGAAATCTAATCAAGAACACAATCTACAAAATCCTAAGGGAAAAAAGGCATCATGTGATCACTTTTCCTCCAACCATATAGCCTCAATCTCTGACACACACCACCTTAAAATCATATCCCCATTTCTTGACCATATTTATTTCTATTGATAACTTAAATATTATTGATCATTTATTAACATTATTTATGATGGTTAGCTTTGATCCTAACAATTGATGATGGTGTTGTTTATTTTATGCAGTTTTACATGAAATGGATGTTGTTGATAAAATTTGGGTTCTTGTGCAAGTTAAAAAAATTGAAATCACATTGTATAAATGTGGTGGTGCTCTAATAGGAGGCTACAATGAGCAAAAATTCTCACTTGGTATAGTATTTGAATGGTCCTTGACCTTAATACTCTACTTCTTGATTGTTTGTGTCTTGTATAATGGTAAATTTGTGTGGTCAATTTTATGTTGGTCATGGTGAGTATGATTCTTGGTGATTAGATTGTTCCAAATTCTAAACTTTAAAAAAATCACAAATGTCTAAGGTTAAAAATCCACGGTGGGGTACCTATCCTATGTTAAACTTTAGATTCCATTCTAACATGGAGGGAATAAAAATTAGGAATTTTAAAGGGGATAAGCATGACCTATCCACTTTCTATGCAACATCAAAAACCTAAGAAGGGTACAAATCCCATTTATGATCATATGATTGTTATTTGTGGACGTTTAATGCAAACTACCACAAAATCATGAGTAAGGTTACCTAACCCATGACAAAGGAAGTTGTCATTTGAATAAAAAGTTAATTCTTGTTTTTATTTCTTTGCATTCTTGTAATTCTACAAAATAGATGTGTTGTAACAAAACATTGTCAAGCTATACAAGGATTATGTTTTTACGTTCTTGTCTATGGAAGAACTATGTTAAAAATAAGGGTTTGGTGAGGCTCATGACATCTTTTCTTTAGATATTTAGGGTAAATACCCATCTTGGTGTGTATATCTAACTTCTTTTTGGTTTAGTGGAAATGAAAAGTAGGTATTTGAAATGTTATATATGTAGTCAATGTTTGTGCACATTGTTGAGCTTATTCTTTGATATGATACATATAATTAGTGTTTATCACTTAAATAGCCACAAGAAAGTTTGTGAGGTCCTAACTTAGTGTTCTATGAATATTTTGGGGTGAAACTTTGTTTATAGAGGGTTGGGAGTTCATATTTTCATAGATATCCTTCTACGTGATTTAATATTTTGCTATATCTTACCTCTAAGGGAAACCTCAATGATTATCATTATTGAGTTTAGAAAATCTTTGACTGTTCACTTAAATTAGTCTTAATGGGATTTTAGGATGAAATAAACATGAGTAAAACCTTATGTATTCCTTTAGTTTGGAATTGATATCTAGTCCTTCAAGAATGTGGCTATAGTCTCATGCTTGAAACAAGGCTAAAAGATTGACAAAATAACAACTAAGATATGTTATAGGTTGTGGAACATAGACCAGGATGTTAGATTCAAGACATACAACTGAGAGGGGGGGGGTGAATCAGTTGTCCCAAAACTTTCTTCCTATTAATCACTTAAATCCTCTTTGTAATTCAACAACATAATAGTAAATCAATCATGCAACAATTCAAGAGCAGAAACACATTAACACATATGACACCAAGATTTTAACGTGGAAAACCCAGTTAAGGGAAAAACCACGGGGTGACTAACCGAAGATTATATTCTCTATTAAAAGAATAAGAACAAAATGGCACATGCCAATTAGGGCTTACTTCCTGAGCACACTGCTGACAAGAGGCCCACTACCTACAGGAGACACACTGTCTACAGAATAATAAATATTACATACTTGAACTGAAGAATAACATCTTCACCATGCTTGAGTTAGTTCCATTTAAGCTCAATACTTCTGCTCTATCTTTCGCTCTGCTCAACTCTACCACACACTCATCTCCACAAGATGCATTTGAAATGACTTCACAACTTCTTATTTATACAAGACATTTGACTTTGGGATAATCATCCAAGTCAGCATACATTACAGAGCAAATACATAAATACAACATGACTAATTACAAAAAGACTTCACGTAGATCAACACACTGTTGGCTACACAGATCTGAGACTTCAATCTTCTTTTGAGGAACACGCCATGCTTCACAGAACATCTTCAAGATCATCTGCAGGATGTGTAACTCTTCTGGTCAGCCAGACTTAGGAAGAACATCATCATCTAGAAGTAATTCTTCAATTACAAGCTCAGTCTTCAATGTGGACCACCAACACAAACTGGACACAATCCAAAGACCTCCACAAGCTTGCCTAAATCACCAAGAACATCCACACTACTTTTGCTTACTGAAATCATTCTCTCCTTCATCTAGAACCTTAAGAACACAGTTTGTCATCACTGCCATATTGGAATAGATGCTTGCGGACCTCTAGACCATGAACCAATTGAGTTGTCAATTCACATTGACTTCCTAAACACTCCACCAAATCTATAGAACAAGATATTGCATCTCTGGATCTCACTGGACCTATCTGTGTCATTCTGTCACCTCTGAACATCTGCCAGAACCGGTTTTACTCAATTGGTTATAACTTCTTCAAATCTTCATGCGGACCTCGCAGATCTTTACTGGATCATCTTAAGATACATATCTACAAACCCTTTTATATGCATCCTCTGATCTTCATCTTAACTGGGATCTTCACCTCACTGTTTTCACTGTTCTTCTCTATTCCTAATAGGACTAATTTTCTCAATATCCTCAGCATACAACTCATCCAATCCTTATCATCAATGCAATAGGAGTATGTTGACATCAATGACAACACCAGTTAGTCCCATACTTGCAACAATCTCCCCCTTTGTCATTGATGGCCACATATGATGTGAAAAACTATTTTAACCATCAAGACAAGAACTTCTCCTCACTGACTGACATAACTCCCCCTATCAACAACAACCATTCACATGTCGTCTCTTCCTTTACTGCTCCCCCTTTGATCAGCAACCACTTTTTGTTTTTCACATGTCTTCTCTCCCCCTTTGAAATCAATGGAAAAGGGCACATACTTGCATCACTTTAGAATCATACCAGCTGCTCCCCCTGAGTAGCAGCTTCCCATCATCAATCCAGACCACAAGATATGACTGTGAGATCCACCAGACTGATGCACATTAGTGCACCTTAATTCAGAACCAGAGGGGTAATAACCCCTAACTTCTCCCTGAGATACTCAAAAGAATCCTTAAGTAGAGGTTTAGTAAAAATGTCTGCAATCTGATCCTTAGAGGGCACAGACTCCAATTTGACTTCATTCTTGTTCACCCGCTCTCTCAGAAAATGAAACTTGATGGATATATGTTTTGTCTTTGAATGCAACACCAGATTTCTTTATATATTTATTGCACTTGAATTATCATAGAAGATTGTGATAGGTTCCTCATATTCCGCTCTGATATCTCTTAGCATTTGTTTCATCCACAAAACTTGAGTGCAACTACATGCTGCTGCAATATATTCTGCTTCTATAGTGGATAGAGATATTGCCTCTTGTTTCTTGCTTAGCCAAGAAACCAATCTTTTCCCCAAAAAGAATGCTCCACCACTAGTACTCTTCCGGTCATCCACATCTCCTGCCCAATCCGCATCAGTATATGCATGAAGAGAGAAATCATGATCTTTAGGATACCATAAACCATACTCAACTGTTCCTTTTAGATATCTAAGAATCCTCTTGATTTCCATGACATGAGATTCTCTAGGATCAACTTGGAATCTAGAAACAAGACCAACAGCATTCATAATGTCAGGTCTAGTTTGAGTGAGATACAATAATCCTCTAATCATTGAACTGTACTTTTTATGATCAGTCTTAGGAGAGTCACCATATTTTCTTAATTTACATCTGGTTGCCATGGGAGTACTCATTGGTTTTGAGTCTTCCATCCCAAATTTCTTCAACAATTCTTTCACGTATTTGGCCTGTGAAATGAAGATTCCTTTCTTTGTTTGAATGATTTGCAAACCCAAGAAGAAATTCATTTCCCCAAACATGGACATCTCAAATTCACTTTTCATTTGATTTGCAAAAGTTTTGCACATACTATCTCTTCCTCCAAAAATGATATCATAAACAAACACTTCAATAATTAAGATGTTTTCATGATCAATTTTGAAGTACAAGTTACTGTCAAAAGTACCTTTGTTGAAACCAATCTTCAAAAGATGCTTATCCAATCTTTCATACTAGGCTCTTGGGGCTTGTTTGAGTCCATACAGTGCTTTCTTCAACTTGCAGACCATATCACCATGACTAGACAATTGAAATCCATCTGGTTGCTCAATGCATACTTCATCTTCCAAGTCACCATTCAGGAAGGCAGACTTAACATCCATCTGATATACTTTAAAGTCCTTGAAGGTAGCAAAGGTAAGAAATAATCTGACTGCTTCAATTCTTGCCATCAGAGCAAAAGTTTCTTCAAAATCAACTCCTTCTACTTGAGAGTAACCCTTGCAGACCAATCTGGCTTTTTTTCTGACTACTTCACCATCTTCATTCAGTTTATTATGAAAGACCCATTTGGTTCCAATCACATTCTTGTTTCTAGGTCTAGGAACAAGATCCCAAGTGTGATTTTTCTCAATTTGCATCAGCTCTTCTTCCATTGCTTTAGTACAGCTTTCATCATTGCATGCTTCATTCACTGACTTTAGTTCAATCTTTGAAATCAGACAATACTCTTCTAAGTCTTGAGCAATCTTTCTTCTTGTTTAAACACCTTTGCTTTTATCGCCTATGATCTGATCTTCAGAGTAATTCAGTCTTACATACTTGGAAATTTTGAAAATTTCTTGCACTTCTATTTCTTGAATAGGTTCATTCAAACTTATCTCTTCTTCCTGATTCACCGGATCAGTTTGGATCTAAATTTTAGAATGGGCTTGGACTTCTTGGACCAGAACATCATTCTAATCATCTTCATCATATTCATAAAACCTTGAGGGTTTTTCAATACCTTCATCAAACTTCACATTTGTACTTTCTATAATCTTTCTCAATCTCTTGCTATAACATTGGTATGCTTTGCTTTGAGTAGAATAACCCAAGAATATTCCTTCATCACTTCTAGCATCAAATTTGCCTAGATCTTCATCTCTTTTAATGTAACATTTGCTACCAAAGACTTTGAAATACTTCATAGTGGGAGTGATGCGAAACCAGAGTTCATAAGGAGTCTTACCAGTATTGATTCTGATTTGTACTCAATTAAGAGTATAGACAACAGTGCTTACAACTTCTCTCCAGTAGATCTGAGGAACATTTGCTCCCATCATCATGGTTCTAGATGCTTCATGGATGGTCCGGTTCTTTCTCTCCACTACTCCATTCTGCTATGGAGTCCTTGGAGCAGACAACTATCTTTTTATCCCATGTTTCTCACAGAATTCTATGAACTCCCCAGATGTGAATTCTCCACCTCTGTCAGACCTAAGACATTTTATGTTTAATCTGGTTTCATTCTCTACCATAGCCTTGAATATTTTGAATTTCTCAAGAGCCTCAGATTTCTCTTTCAGAAGAGTCACCCACATCATCCTGGAGTGGTCATCAATTAATAACATGAAGTATCTATCACCTTGCACGCTCTTGATTCTTGCCGGACCACATAGATCAGTATGAACTAAGTCCAATAATCTGGTAGAAGACTGTTCCTTACTTTTGAATGCGACCCTGCTTTGCTTACCCAACTGACATTCTTTGCACAAACTATTAGCAGGTTTCACCAGTCTTGGAAGATCTCTTATAGCCTGAGTGTTGCTTATCTTGATGATATTATCAAAATTCACATGACACATTCTCCTATGCCACAACCAACTCTGATCAATTTGAACAAATAAACAACTTTTACCAGTACCAACCAAGTGGAAGATATTACCTTTTGTTTGAGTACCAGATGCAATCTCTATTCTGAAACTTTCAAAGATCTTGCATTTTCCATTTTTGAATTGGAGATCATAGCCTTTGTCCACCAACTGTCCAACACTGAGAAGATTGTGCTTCAAACCTTCAACATACAATACATTACTGGTTTTGTTCTTTCCATCAAAAGAAATGGTTCCTCTACCTCTGATTCTACCAGCAGAATTATCACCAACTTTTACCACTCCTCCTTCATATCTTTCCAAATCTATGAACTTGTTTTTGTCACCTATCATATGGTGGGAGCATCCACTGTCAATGACCCAATCATCCTTTTCTTCAACTTGGGTAGCCAGAGCTCTTTCTACCATTTTATGATTGACAGATTCAGAGGGCATTGGATCTTCTTCCTTGATGGCAATAAACACCCAGTCACTTCCAGATTTATTTCCTGTCTCTGATTCATCATCTGTTACTCCTTCATCATCATCATCTTCATGAACATAGTAGCATTTCTTTTGGAATCTTGATCTGTTTGGATTTGCTCTTGAAAATCTTTCTGGACACTTGAGGCAAAATGACCAATCTTATTGTAGTTAAAACATTTGAAGGGCAATTTTCCTTCTGGATCCTCTTGGCAGTCTTTTTGCAATAAGGGCTTCAAGTTGAACAGCTTCTGCTTCATCTTCTTCCAAATCTTTTCTTGCTTTTTCATACCATGATAGTTTCTTTGAAGAGTTCTCTCCTAGATCAAACTTTTGTTTTCCTTTTACAGAGGCACTAGCTTTGAAAGCAGACTCAGTCTTGGGGGGTGCATCTCCGAACTCGGCCAATTCAAATGCAGCTAATTTACCAACCAATTGATCTCTTGTGATATGTAAAAAAGATCTAAATTCTTCAATAGCAGCAACCTTGTACTTGTAAGAATCAGGAAGGGATCTGAGAACTTTGGCAACAATCTCATCTTCATCCAAGATTCCACCAGCACATCTAATGACACAAACAAGCTCATTTACTCTTGGCATAAATGTAGTGATATTTTCATCTTCTCTCATCTTCAGGTTTTCAAATTTTCCTTTTAGACTCTGTAGCTTGGCACATTTAACATATTTGTCTCCATGTAGAAGTTCCAGTTTTTCCCAAATCTCATATGCATTTTTTAGATCAATAACATACTTCTTTGAAGCCATGATCCAATATTGCCTTCCCATACATTGCAAGTGACATTCCATGCGACTTTTCCAAAGAGTAAAATTGGTTCCATCAAACCTCAGACTATCCTTCTTGTAGGATGACATCCTGGATCTCCTCAAGCGGTTAAGCTTTTTTAGAGGAACTTAGCTCTGATACCAATTGTTAGATTCAAGACAAACAACTGAGAAGGGGGGTGATCAGTTGTCCTAAAAATTTCTTCCTATTAATCACTTAAATCCTCTTTGTAATTCAACAACATAATAATAAATCAATCATGCAACAATTCAAGAACAGAAACATATTAACACATATGACACCAAGATTTTAATGTGGAAAACCTGGTTAAGGGAAAAACCACGGGGTGACTAACCCAAGATTGTATTCTCTGTTAAAAGAATAAGAACAAAATGGCATATGCTAATTAGGGATCACTGCCTAAGCACACTACCCACAAGAGGCCCACTGCCTACAAGAGACACACTATCTACAAAATAATAAATATTACATACTTGAACTAAAGAATAGCATCTTCACCATGCTTGAGTCAGTTCCATTTAAGCTCAATACTTCTGCTCTGCCTTTCGCTCTGCTCCTCTCTACCACACAATCATCTCCACAAGATGCATTTGAAATGACTTCACAACTTCTTATTTATACAAGACATTTGACTTTGGGATAACCATCCAAGTTGGCATACATTACAGAGAAAATACATAAATACAACATGACTAATTACAAAAAGACTTCACGTGGATCAACACACTGTCAGCTACACAGATCTGAGACTTCAATCTTCTTTTGAGGAACATGCCATGCTTCACAGAACATCTTCAAGATCATCCGCAGGATGTGTAACTCTTCCATTTAGCCAGACTTAGGAAGAACATCATCATCCGGAAGTAATTCTTCAATTACAAGCTCAATCTTCAATGTGGACCACCAACACAAATTGGACACAATCCAAAGACCTCCACAAGCTTGCCTGAATCACCAAGAACATCCACACTACTTCTACTTACTAAAATCATTCTCTCCTTCATCTGGAACCTCAAGAACACAGTCTATCATCACTGTCATATTGGAATAGATGCTTGCGTACCTCCAGACCACGAACCAATTGAGTTGTCAATTCACATTGACTTCCTAAACACTCCACCAAATCTGCAGAACAAGATATTGCATCTCCGGATCTCACCAGACCTATATGTGTCATTCTGTCACCTCTGAACATCTGCTAGAACCGGTTTTACTCAAGTGGTCATAACTTCTTCAAATCTTTATGCGGACCTCTCAGATCTTTACTGGATCACCTTAAGACACATATCTACAAACTCTTTTATACACATCCTTTGATCCTCATGTTAGCTGGGAGCTTCACCTCACTGTTTTCATTATTCTTCTTTGTTCCTGATAGGACTAATTTTCTCAATATCCTCAGCATACAACTCATCCAATCCTTATCATCAATGCAACAGGAGTATGTTGACATCAATGACAACACCGGTTAGGCCCATACTTGTAACACAGGAAACTAGGAAACAAAACTAGTTTTGAGAAATTACATTATACTCGAGGGTTTTTGAATCCCTATTCTTTATGACTATATTGAATGACCAATTAACAATGACATATTCTTATCAATAGGTTTGTAATAGAGTCATTGGTTGCTCTTATTAGGTATTAACATTGCTACTAGTTATTGAAATAGAGTGGGGTTAAAAGTTAGACTTCTTTAATCTATACCCACTATAAATATTCAATAGGTTATTGGACTTTGACATAATTCTACAACTATATTGTGGGTCTTACGAATTGCATAAAAAATGAAAACATGAAAAAATTAGATATGTATATTTGGGCTAAAATCTTTCTATCTGTTAAGATGAACTAGATATGAATTTGTATTATTGACCATTATGTAGGCATAATTTGAGTCTAAATTACTATTTATGCTGTACTAATTGGTCTAAATTATTATATAGGTGCATATTTTGAGTTTAGCTTACTATGTATAGTGTGATGGCTAGTCTGAATTGTCATATAGGTGCTAAGAACTTGATCTTTCTATAATGATAGTGGTATCGTAGGTTTATCTAAGAACATAAATATCATTGCTCACACAACATGCCCTCTTTTCTTTGTAGAAAACATGGAACCCCTCTTTGATCATTCTAATTCCAGTGTTTTATAAATTTTCTTTCTTGCATGATCTTAGTTTCAAGTCTTGGTCAAGGGAGTCATTTGATCCATTTTAATGATGGCATGGTCTTACACTTGTTTGGTATGATTTTAGTTTGAGAGGGCTTGTTGAATCTTAATTTTGACCTTTTGATAATATTTGCATTAATGATTATAGGGTGTTCTCAAGATTTCTTGTGGCCGTGGTTGCACTAGGACCCTCATGTTAGTATGACCTTTTGGTTGAAATCCTAGTGTCTTCCCTTGACTCCATGCATGGTTTTTCTTCATGCATCACCCTTGTTTTAGAATGGATTGAGTGTGTCTATGGTTAAAATGAATTTATTTTATAGTCTTGGGGCTTAGATTTAAACGTTATGTTCTTGCTTGTATTTAGGTCTTACTTAGCCATTGGGAAGTCACTAGTCTCATGATTTAGTATGGTCATGATACATTTCCATCAAGCCTTAAGATTTTGAATATGAGCCTTTATGTTTTCCCTTTGAATTTACATGCCTAGGAAGAGGCCCTTGGAGTTATTTTGCCAGAGCATTGCCATAGGGAGATGTTGACTTAATCTTGGACCCTCATTTTGGCCCACCATAGCTTAAAAGACCTTTGAGATAGTAGAAAACCATTACTTAGGTACCCCTCAAAGGTTAAAACCCTTGGCTTGGTATGAGAAGTTTGTATTTGAATAGTAGCAAGCTTGGTATGGCCACATGGCATGCCCCTATTAGTAGAAGCTAATTCATAGTCGACAAGCAAACTTTAATTGAGCACTTTCAAATGGTCTGCTTAACACTATTCATTTGATCTTCTCCTTAGTCATCACACACCATTAGATGCACTTTTAGTAGTGGGACCTTTGTGTTATAATCCAACATTACGTTTAACAACAAATTTGAAAGGCAAGTTTCTTTATAAATTGATGTCTTGCACTCACTACACTCACCATAGACATGTGGTAGCTTTCGATTGTTGATGCATAATGAACAATGAAGTTTTGAGCACTTTATGTTTAAATACCAAATTCTAATCATCATATTTGTCACTTCGATGTGCCTACGATTTGATGATCTTTAAGTTGTGTGGAGGTAGCATTGCATTCTATTTATTCATTGCCTTTCATAAAAAATGATAGTTTAAACCCTTTTTAAATGATGTTCGGGGCCTATGACCTAATAAGGAAATGTGTTGATGTGTGAACTAATTGTGGGTTGACACTGTTAGGTCAAAAATTGTATACCCTATAATTTTGACATGACAAATTATCCTCATTTTAGTGTTCGCCTCCCATAGAATGTCTTTTGGTTTAATTCAACCCAACCTTGGCCTCTACCCCGCTCCTAGTGCCAACTTTGTTTTTGCGTATTGTGTGTCCAAGTCTTTTTTACATGTTTGTATGTATACATTATGTTCATTTAAGGTTATATTTTCATTTTGTGAAGTTCCTAACCATGTTGTACTTGGAAACTAGTGCAGACGTGTAAACATCTACATAGGTGCACTACCATCTTGTGATAGTACAATTGTATAACTTCCATTTCCTACCAAAGCGATGATTTTCCAACTTCCAAAATCTTTGGTGTAATCATCACACAACCCATTGGATGGAATCCTAACAGTCACCTCAACCTTTAATGATTCTTGAGCTTCCCTGCTACACACTCATTTATCTCTATCATGCAAATTTGAAATCCCATGCAATCTAAAACATTCTCCTTGGCTTCTTGAGCAAAACTATATGAACAATATTTTTGTGAGCTTGATATTGGTATTATACAACATTGTGTGATCTTCTCCTTGTTCTTGAAGTTATTGGCATTGAAATTTGTGTATTCCTCTTCTTCATTTTCATGACAAAAGATTCCTTGCTATTTGCTGGAGCTTTTCTACATCAAAGGACAACATATCTTTTACAAGTGTAGCCTCTCTTTACCAACAATAAAGGTTCTCTTCATAGCCTTCTCAAGCTAAGGTAACACTTGTATTTTTTTTGTTTAAATCCTCTCATGGATTCTAACCCTCTATCCCCATTCTAAGTTGTATCTAATACTTCATAGCTTGTTTGAATTTTTGAACATCATTTTCATTATTGTTTGTATTAGTCTTACATTTTCCTCCTTGAGAGAGATTTGTAAATTAACATTTTGTTGTTGGATTTATCATAGTATTTCTTTTTGGCACTTTGGAACTCTATTTCCCACATTGTCCTTCATACACTAGTTTATTAGACTTTCTATAGACCTGGGGTTGTAACATTCATAGATCATTTTATTTTGGTGTTCTTATATTCTATACCCACTTAGAATCAAGAGCACATACACACTCTCCAATCTTCATTTTTTATTTAATTATTTGTGGAGGTCAAAAGACCAAAATAAGGGCTTAATTATTTTGGCAAGCTCCCAAGTAGTCACCCTATTTCTCTCTGTCCCAACAATAGGTACACTTAAAGACTCAAATCACATTAGAGGTTTCATATTTATAACCTTTTTTTGTCATTCAACTTAAAATAAATTTAACAAAAATCATATTAATGCCATTATCTATTTTATTATTTATTTATAGTGTGTTATGCTTATTATTTCTATTTTTTCTTGTGTACAAATATTTAGGATTCTATATAGATACTATATTTTTACATTGTTCTCAGATGCTAACATGAGTCTGAGATAACAACGCAACTTCTGGACTACATTGCGGATGCATTAGGATTTAACTTGAACGTTCTTTGGATTCTCTATAACTCCAAGTTTTTAGTTATGTAGTTGATTTATGTATCTTGATTCCTTGTTTTCATTCCTAGCTCAGTATTTTTTTCTAGAGAGTAAACGTAGTTTAATTAGGCAATAATAAATTTTGACAAGATTAAGCATTTTGTTGGCTAGTTATTGTAACTAGTAATACTTATCTAATTTCCTAATCTTATCTAGTAGTGGGGTTTAGTTAAAGTCTTAAACTAGTTAGGAATAAGGTTTCCCCTATTATATGCACATAGACAAAAGGGAATAACTTAGGACAACATGAACTAGTCAAACCAATGTGGCACTACCATCTAGATGTATAAAGCCAACAAACTAAGCTTATGACTCTCCCCCACATGCATACATAAGAAACATTACATGTACCCCATTACTTTGGAAATGTGTCCTCTATTGATTATTGGTGCATAATTAACTAGATCCAGTGGCTAATTTATAGACATGCACTTTCGGGTTGCCTCTTGTGCATTAGCCATCTAATCTATTGATCCCTTCACACCAATAGTGCATATCCTGAAATATCCTCACTTCTTAACTCTTTGCTACTACATGAGTATGACATGTCAAGCCAGTCCCAGCAAGCACATATCACTTCAAGAGTTAGCCACATGGAGGTGTTAAACAAAAGTAGTAACACTAGTGGACACATAGATCAATCATAACTCAACATAGAGGCTAAAAAATGGTGGCATGGTATTTAGTGAAGTCTATTCACACATGCTAATATCTATGCTGGAATTTTGGGCCATGCCACCTATGCAGACAATGCATACTAGACCAATGACAATTTAACACATAGCAAGAGTATTGGTGATTAAGAATTCATAAGGACTTTATGTAGTACTCATGCCTTCAATGTGTATCCTTTTTCTAATTGGTAGGATACAAGCTATGACTAGTGGCCAATTTATAAGCATGCACTTTTTCATTAGGCATCACACACTCACTATTGGATTCCATCCTCGTATACCAACTGTTCAATTCCCCTTTAGTACCTCAACACCGAGCATTTATTTTAATGTTACCTTCCAGGGCAAATTTGACCGTTAGGTTTCTTTGTAAATGACATCCCCATGCCAGCCTTAGGCATTGTCATGAGCACTTCTACTCGTCCTACAAGTAGCGACTTGTCCCAAGGATTTATAAATTAACATAGGAACCTTGTGGTGCCAATATAGGGTGTTATTCTTGTATGCAAACATTTTTACACATATTATAGGTATGTATTAATGCATAATGTATTTCCCTTTGAGCCTGGTTGAAATAAGATTTCTATGAGAAGGAGGTTTGCCAAAGACAAATGCACAAAATGAATTTAAACCCTAGGCATAGAGAGGGCATGTATAACAAATGGATCCAATCAAAATGAGAAATGGGGAACAACTTGGTCTTAGTATTGTCAATAAAATATTTACCTAAGCATTCTCAAAGCTATGCAGAATTTTAAACAAGGATGAGGAAAATAACTATAATAGAGAAATGATGACAGACCCTTAATATACACATACTTGTATATGGGATTCTATTATAGGAGTATCCCCCTGTTATCATAAGGAAATAGGATGAATACATTGAATCGATAGGTTTGTCATATCATTGTAAATGTGAAACTAGTAGTGGATTTGGTAGGTAAGCTTGCATAGCCTAAGGTCTCACAGGTTTTGTGTTTTTAGATTTAACTTGTTGGATTATTGAGATATTTGACATTTTTTTCTTTTGAATTGTAGGACTCTTAATTAACTAAGAGAAGGGGAGACATGCAAGAATCTTGCAGATTTGGAAATTACCAACAATTAAGATTGTAGACAAGAGAAATATCTTGGCTTGAGGAAGAGTATGAAGGAGATTTGTAGAAATTTGATTTGGATTGCTAAAAGCAATGCATCCAATTTTGATATGAATACAAAATAGGCATATGTATAGAGAATAAGAATATGTTACTTGATAGTCATAGGAGCATGTTCTCTTTTTAAAGCACTGCAATTTAATCTTGCTCCTCAAGAACTCTTATAGCCATGCACAACCTAGTTGTGAGAATGCTAGGGACAAATTTGATGGTAGAGGCCAACATTCCACTCTAAACATGTAGTTGAAACAAGATAAATTTATAAGTGGTATCCTACTGATAAATGGAAGTCAACATTCCATTTTGTGAACTTACAACTAGGATTCATTGGAGTTTTCAGGTGATGATCTTTCTATGGACACGTACACAAGACTTGGGATATGTTGGAATGCATGTATTAAACTAAGTAGAAGTATTAGAAATTTATTTAATTTAGTAATATTAATTTCTTGTATAATATTGAAGATAATGTACAATTCTATTACAGATATACAATATTATTCGTTATTCATCCCTTTGCTCAAAGGTGTAAGTATATGGTTTCTTATTTGTCTTATTATCACTGATTGATTATTATTGTGTTAAACTAGATACAAAAATATATGTTATAGCTATGCCCAAGGGGGCAATTGTGAATAGTGTTGTCTTATTTGAGTAAAGATGTGAGCACTATTCACATTCTTATTAGACTATGCTATTTATTAGTGATTGAGCATTGTGCATTTGTGGTAATATTTATATGATTAGCTCAATAAATTATTGTTAGTTATTATGAGTCTTCAACTAAACCCTAACTATATACTTTTGCATTAAAGATGAAATGTTGCCTTCTAAATAGTGAGCAATATAGATTATTTATATCATATACTCTTAATTAATTATGTGAACAAGTGATCAACTAAATTATAATTTTTTGGGTAAGTTGTTACATGTTGATAGATGTGAAGGTGAAACACCTAGTTTAAGTGATTAATAAGTAACGTTTGTCAATCAAATTAAACAAATATTTTATATATTTTTGTATACTATTCAATCATAAATTGAGTATTACGATAACGGATAAGGTCGAACTACTAGATCATTATTTGAGGGAAATGCTTATTCCAATATGAAGTGGGTTACATTTGTAAATAGTCTACACAATATGGTCTCTTTTACTTTGGCAACCATATCTTGAATTTTTAGGCCTTTTTAGATGATGTCAGAGGTTAGACACCTAGTCAGAACCTTATCAAAGGTTTCGATGGTTCCAAGAACCACCAGAATGAACCACTAAAACCACCGACACCTTATCTTTTTATTTTCTCTCCCTTTGTTCATTCCTTACACTTTATTCCTTTCTTTACCATCATTCTCACCTTGTTGAAGCTTTAAGGTTGATTCAAAACTATGTCAAGGTTCCTGGTGGTTCCTGGAACCATCAGAATCATTGATGCCCTTTATTTCTTCATTTTGTTTCTTGTATCCTTTTAATTGTTTGTTTGTTCCTTGTTGTCAGTATTTCGAAGGCCATTAGGAACTTAGGAACCTGTCGGATGTTCTAGTGGTTCCAAGGACCACCAAAACTATTGACGTTCCATTTCCATTTCTCTTCTCCTTTATTCTTCATTCTTCATTCGCACCTCCTTTCTACTTTGTCTCTTTCCCTTCATTCTTAACTTTCTTCCTTCATTCACTTGTTCTATTTGTTAGAGTCCATGCCAACATTGGGATCCAATGGAACCTTGTCAAAGGTTATGGTGGTTATGAGAACCATTGGAACCACCAACATCATCTTCTTGAAAAATGACTATGTACTAAATTTACCTTTTCCTTTTTTCCACCTTTCCTTTAGCTTGTTAGAGATTCGACAATCAATGGGAACCAAGGAACCACCATCATCACATTTCATTTGTTAGTCTGCTAAGTTTGGTGTTAGGGGTTCGAGGGAAAGATGGAACAAAGGAACCATGTTGGGGGTTCCAATGGTTCTAGGAACCATCAGAACATTCGACAAACTATCTAAGTCAAAATTGTTGGGGCATAAGGGGTTCCCAAGAACTGTGAAACCACTGACAAAGGATAAAACTTGAAATTTTGAGGCATTCAAACACAGGTGAGTCATGGGGATAGCAAGCATAATATTTAGGAGCATATTTTGAATAGATGGGACACATACTTAGAATTTTTATGCAATTTATGGATTTAATCCCAACATTGGCTCTAGTTGGGGATGTGTGCCTCTCATAAGGATAACAAGAATCTAGTTATTCTCTAGGAGCAGACCAAAATGCCAGGGGAAACAAGGAGAGAGGGAAGACAAAACCACAAAAAACATGAGGTAAAAGCATGACAAGATATGTACAAGTCAAAATATCTCATTACTTAAGAGAAGTAATGCTTGAGATGCTGACCGTGAATTGACAACTCCATGAATTCTCTAATAAATCTCTTGAGATCATACACATTGTGACCATACTCATCTACAACTTCATATGGTCCTAGCCATAAATGATCAAATTTCTCATGTTTTCCTCTATCCTTTGATCTGGTGTTCCACATGGGGACCATGTCTCCAACTTAGAAGCTCCTTTGAATTTCTCTCTTGTCAAACAAGTGCTTCATTGCCTATTTCTATGACAAGACCCTATCATGTGCAACTATCCTACTTTCATCTAGCCTTGTTAGCTCTAATGTTCTTTGAGAAATTGCACCATTTTCTTCCTCTTCAATGTCATGCAATAGTTTATACATTGGCAACTCTAGGTTGATCGACATTTTTGCTTCTAAGCCATACATAAGTTCAAATAGGCTTTTAATAGTATCATGTTTATAAGTTATCCTATCAGCCCAAACTACATATTTCAACTTATCATCCCACATTTTATTATTCACATCCAGAGTTCTTTTTATGATCTTCATGAGTCTCTTATTGTTGGATTCAACCTATCCATTACTTTAGGGATGATAAGGATATGAGTGGACCAGATTAATCCCATATTGAAAACATACATTAAAGACATCTTGGGATCTGAAACACATAGCATTATCAACAATAACCCTTGCAAGCATACTGAATCTAGTTATTATGTTTCTCATAAAAAACTCTATTACCGCCTAGGATGTGGCATTGCAGGTCAAAAATTTCTCAACCCATTTTGTGAAGTAGTCAGTTGTCACAAGGATCCACTTATATCCATTGTTGGATTTCTCTTGAATTTTCCCTATGAAGTCAATTCCCCATTGCGGAAATAGAGCTTCAATTATAACTATTATGAGGGGAAGGGCACTTACAAACTTTAACTTACTTGAGAATTTCTAATAGGCATCACACTTCCTTACTGTTTCAGCCACATCCTTAAATAAAGTTGGCCACTAGTACCCAACCCTAAGGATCTTGTGCATGGTGGTCTTAGTTTTGAAGTGTCCTCCACAAACACCTTGATGACACTCACTTATCATTCTCTCAAATTGTTTTTGATCTAAGTATTTTAGCAGCAACCCATCATGATTTCTCCACATTAAATCATCTTGAATCAACATATAACTTTGGTCCTGCAGTTTGAGTATTCTTTGTTGATTCATTCATCTCAGAAGGACAACACATATTTTCAAGATAAAATATTATAGCCTTATACCATGGGTTGTCCTTCAAATGTCAAGAGTTGACAACACCAATGGAACCTACCTCATTTACCTCTATTGCATCTAGATTAGCATATGTCATTAGTTTTGTTATGAAAGGAAGCTAGGTGTGCGGAAATCACTTCCTACAATAATCTAATAAGGGGAGGAGAGTGCAAATTCAAATTTATCTTAACTATTACAGCAACATTAAACCATGAATATGAGATATTGCAGCAAACACTTAATAGAGAAGGTGAGACAGAAGAAGAGAGACACAAGATAAACATGGGGAAAACCCTTATCGGGTGAAAAACCCCACACTCCAAAACTTGCACAATGTATTATCAAAACAAATATTGTTTACAACACACTTGCAATGCAAGCTCTCAGGAGTCTTCGACACTCGTATCTAGAGACAAACTGGCAGCATAACAATACCTATCAAACCTGTAATACATCTCCCTCTCCAAGCACCTGTTTATATAGAATATACAAGGCAATATTGGTCCAAACTTGGAATGGGCGTCCAACTTGGCCTCATGGCCCAAAACCCATGCCTAAGGACACTTCGTCAACATTGAAGAATGTTCCTGACACTTGTCCACAGCTCCCATCCCAAAGAGGTCACCTATTTCTAAAATGGGCTATGATAGATGCTCTTACGACACTTACGACTGTCATAGAATCTGTCATAGTGGTTACAACTTACAGTTGTAAGAGAATCTGTCATACACATGCTATAAATAGCATATTCTCTTACAAAATGTCATAGTCCACCTTGGGGCTCCCAAATATGCCTTTTTCAAAGATGCTTCATGACACATGTCTTCACCTGTCTTACAAGCTTCTATTTCTGACTCTTACATGTCATAACTTCGTCATAGGAATCTGTCATAACCGTTTCAGTCAAACATTCCCTTACACAACATCTAAGATACTAAAACATGGCAAAATGCTCCTACCATAAAGTGGGATGCCTATCTCCTCATGTGAGGACAAAATTACAAGTTGTTATCTTCCATGTAGGATGACAAATCACTGTGCCACATCCCACAATATGACAATATGGAATTTACAATTAATTTACAACGTAGGCAATGAATTAATAAATACAAACATAAATAATACAAGGAATTACCAAAGTTGGGACACCTTAATTCCCAACATTCTCCCACTTGTTGAACACCTTGTAAGAGCCAATAGACTAATAGAATTTAACTGCTATAGGCCGAGACGCCCATAGACTCCAAACACCATCTGAACTTCTCTGTGCCCACTGGATTCGTCAATGCATCTGCAACATTCTTCAAAGTATCTACCTTCTCCAAATTTACCTTTACATCCTCAACCATGTCTTGCACGAAGTGAAACTGAACATCAATGTGCTTTGTTCTAGCATGGAAAGTTGGATTCTTCGCAAGGCAAATTGCACTCTAACTATCACAACTGATCGTAATTTGACCTGCATCAACACCAATATCAGAACACAATCTCTTAAGCCAAATGGCTTCCTTACAAGCATGAGTTGCAGCTATATACTCATCTTCTATAGTGGACAAAGCAACCACAGGTTGTCACTTACTCATCCAACTAATCGCACCACCAAACAGTGTAAACACATAAGCACTGGTGGATCTCCTGCTGTCAATGTCACCTACCCAATCAGAATCCACAAATCCACGAATACTGACTGAATGCGGAGGTCATGTAGCCTTCCCATGATAGAAAATGGAATACTTGGAAGTACCCCTCAAATATCTGAACACTCACTTAACTGCATCCCAATGTACCCGTCCAGGATTAGCCATAAATCGACTAAGGACTCCCACTGGTTGGGTAATGTCTGGTCTTGTGTAGACCATAACATACATCAAAATACCAATAGCACTAGCATAAGGTACTCTGCTCATGTCCTCCACCTCACTAGGAGATTTCAGACAATCATTAACAGACAACTTTGTCCCCAATGAAACAGGAACACTCAATGGTCTACAATTTGCCATGCTGAACCTATCCAACACGGTCTTCACATACTCTGGCTTAACCAAAGTTTTATGTTAGTTCTGTCTCTTCTGATTTCCATTCCAAGAATGTGCCTGGCTGCCCCTAAATCTTTCATTTCAAATTGTGCTACCAACTGAGACTTAAAATTAGAAATCATATTCTTACCCTTCCCAACGAGCAACATATCATCAACATATAATGCAACAATGAGAATACGATCACCATCAAACTTATAGTACACACAGTGATCTGATTTCGATCTCAAATAACTAATTGACAACACAAAGGCATCAAACTTCAAGTACCACATCCTAGGAGACTGCTTCAAACCATACAAAGACTTTTTAAGCTTGCAAACCAAATTTTCTTTACCTTTCTCTATGTAATGCTCTGGCTGTGACATGTAGATTTCTTCCTCCAAATCACCATGAAGGAAAATTATTTTCACATCCATCTATTCTATCTCTAAATCATAAGCAGTTGCAAGAGATAACAGAAATCTAATGGATGTCAGCTTTGCAATGAGAGAGAAAATTTCACGATAATCAATTCCCTCCACTTGTGAGTACCCCTTCGCAACCAATCTAGCCTTGTACTTTTCAACACTGCCATCTGCACTGAATTTCTTCTTGAACACCCATTTACAACCAATGGGTTTCCATCCATCAAGCAAAGGCACCAAGTCCCATGTTTTGTTCTTTTCTAAAGAAGCCATCTCATCTTCCATGGCCTCCTAGGAACCTACATCTTTCATTCCCATAGCCTCTTTCACAGTTCTAGGCTCATCAGTGTTAGAAAGTAAAGCAAAAGCACAACTAGAATCAAGTAATGAATAAACAAACCTAACAGGTTGCTTTCTTGTTTGTGTAGACCTCCTCAATGGCTGAGGTTGAGGTTCTACATCTTCTTCTTCACTTCCAGAGCTACTAGAGCTCTCCTCATCATCAAGCCTCACAGGGTTTGTCGGTTCAGTCTTCTCAGGGGTAGAAGGAAACTGAACCACATCTTCTTTCTTTTCTGACTATTCTGGCTGTAGAACAATAGAAGAGGCTATTGGCTCTCTGAAGATAACACTTCTTCTGTACAACACTTTCTCAGTCATTGGATCCCAAAGATTGTATCCTTTCACACCGACACCATAGCCAATGAAGATACATTTAACAGCCTTGTTCTCCAACTTAGACCGTTTCTCTCTAGGCACATGTGCATATGCCTCACAACTAAAAACATGAAGATGACTTACTGAAGGATTCTTACTAGACCACACCTCCATAGGTGTTTTGCCAACAAGAGCTGATGTAGGAGATCTATTTACCAGATAGCAGGTAGTGGCAATAGCTTCAACCCAAAACTTTTGTTCGAGGCTTGCTCCATTAAGCATACTCCTAGCCTTCTCCATTAGTGTCCTATTCATCCTCTCTACAACTCCATTTTGTTTTGGGGTATATGGAGTTGTCTTATGCCTTTCAATCCCTTGCTCTTTGCAGAACTTATCAAACTCTACTGAACAAAACTCACCACCATTGTCAGTTCTCAAACACTTAATCTTTTTACAAGTCTGATTTTCAGCAAAGGCTTTAAACTCCTTAAACTAACTTAAGACTTCAGTCTTGCTTCTGATAAAATAAACCCATGTCCTTCTACTGTAATCATCTATGAAAGATACAAAATATACAGATTTTGATAACAAAGGAACATTAACAGGACCAAACACATCAGAATGAATAAGATCCAATACACCAGAAGACTTGTGAGAACTAGAGTAAAACTAAACATGGTTTTACTTTCCATAAATGTAATGTTCGCAAAAGTCAAACTCAAGATTACAATCATTTAACCCCTCAACGAGGTTTTTATTTTTCAGGGTACGCAGACCCTTCTCACTAATGTGGCCATATCTCAAATGCAATAACATAGTCTTTTCAGCAAGAAGCTTAGCTTCCAAAGCATGTGCACAACCATCAGAACTAGTTACAATAGATTTCTTCACTACATGTTCAGATGGTGGGGATGAAGTGATAGCAGCTTGTTCCCTTGAGTCAGAAGAACTATTGCACTATGAAGGGCATGCCTCCAGCTGAAACAGAGTACCCCTCACAAGCACCATAGATCCTCTTGTCATCTTGCATCCATCCTTCAAAAAGATAACCTGCACACTTGCATCATTCAACATAATCACAGAAAGCAGGTTCCATGCAAGGCCTAGAATGTGCATAACTCCAGTGATCCCCTTCACTCATCCATCAGGGAATCGGATTGAGACTCTTCCATGACCAAAAATCTTCAGATGAGAGTTGTCACCAAGGTACACCCTTCCACCATCAAACTCTTCATATTTGGTAAACTAGTCTCGATGCGAGGTAATGTGGAATGATGCACCTGAATCAATCAACTACACGTCATCAGATGCATGGGTGGCCAGGGCTGCGATGAAGGCATCACCGTCATCTTGTGACTTGTCGGAATTTGAATTAGGAGCTTTCTTCTTCTTTTCTTCTCCTCTTTGCATTCCTTTCAAAAATTCCCTATTTTACCACAGTTCCAACAAAGAGCCTTAGACTTTTCAAGAGATTTGGATCTACCCTTCTTAGCTTTCTTGTCTTTCTTCTTCCCTTTCTCCTTGGGTCTTCCATGAACTGCAAGAGCCTCTTTGGCTAATTCAGATGTCTTCCTCCATATTTCTTCAGATAACAGCGAGGACACCACATCTTCCATCTTGAAGGTGGTAGTGGTGCTTCTAATAGCCATTACAAGATGATCCCACAAATCTAGCAAAAAATAAAATAGGGTCATGCAACGATCCTCCTCCTCCATTTTAACACCCATAGATATCAACTGTGCAATGATCATGTTGAAAGCATTCATGTGGTCCACAATAGATCCTCTGTCTTCCATATTTAGAGAAAACAACTTCTTTTTTAGGAAGAGTTTGTTCACCAAGGACTTGGCTGATAAACATCACCCAACTTCTTCCAAAGATCCTTCGTTGTCTTCTCCTCATGGATGCTCAACAAAACAGAGTCAGCTAAACAGAGTCTAATGAGACCCTTAGCCTTCCAATCTTTGAGGTCCCAATCAGCTTGTTGCATTGCTTCAGGTTTTACACTAGATACCATTTCCCATAGGTCATGATCAATAAGTAGGTCCTCCATCTTCAATTTCCACAACTCAAAATTAGTGCCATTGAATTTATCAACCTCTAACCTTCCAGATGTGGTTGCCATCTCCTTGCTGTAATAAGATATAGAATACTCTACACAAGACTCCCACTCAACCTAAGATTAGCTCAAAAAACCCCTACCCAACAGCTAGAACCAAAAACTGGCCAGGCTCTGATACCAACTGAAAGGAAGCTAGGTGTGCGGAAATCACTTCCTACACTAATCTAATGAGGGGAGGAGAGTGTAAATTCAAATTTATCTTAACTATTACAGAAACATTAAACCATTAACATGAGATATTGTAGCAAACACTTAACAAAGAAGGTGAGACAGAAGAAGAGAGACACAAGATATACATGGGGAAAACCCTTATCGGGTGAAAAACCCCACACTCCAAAACCTACACAATGTATTATCAAAACAAAGATTGTTTAGAACACACTTGCAATGCAAGCTCTTAGGAGTCTTCAAAACTCGTATCTGGAGACAAACTGGTAGCATAATAGTACTTTTCAAACCTGTAATACATCTCCCTCTCCAAGCACCTGTTTATATAGAATATACAAGGTAATATTGGTCCAAACTTGAAATGGGTGTCCAACTTGGCCTCATGGCCCAAAACCCATGCCTAAGGACACTTGGTCAACATTGTAGAATGTGCTTGACACTTGTCCACAACTCCCATCCCAAAGAGGTCACCTATTTCAAAAATGGGCTATGACAGATGCTCTTACGATACTTACAACTATCATAGAATCTGTCATAGCGGTTACAACTTACAGTTGTAAGAGAATCTCTCATACACAGGCTATAAATAGCATATTCTCTTACAAAATGTCATAGTCCGCCTTGGGGCACCCAAATATGCCTTTTTCAAAGATGCTTCATGACACATGTCTTCACCTGTCTTACAAGCCTCTATTTCTGACTCTTACATGTCATAACTTCTTCATAGGAATCTATCATAACCATTTCGGTCAAACATTCCCTTACACAACATCCAAGATGCTAACACATGGCAAAATGCTCCTACCACAAAGTGGGACTCCTATCTCCTCATGTGAGGACAAAATTACAATTTATCGTCTTCCATGTAGGATGACACATCACCATGCCACATCCCACAATATGACAATATGGAATTTACAATTAATTTACAACATAGGCAAAGAATTCATTAATACAAACATAAATAATGCAAGGAATTACCAAGGTTGAGACACCTTAATTCCCAACAGGTTAGGCCTTGACCTCTAATTAATTTGGTAACTTGTACCTCCATGTAATATTCTTGGATCTTATTGATCCATTTGCATCTTTTACCTGAGGCCTCCCGTTGAACAAATATGTTGTTTATTGTTGTATGTGGCACGTAAATAATGATTTTTGTGCCTACAAGATATTATCTAAAATTTATAACATCCTTAACAAGGGTGTATGCATGTTTTTCCATGACTAAATATTTTAGTTCAACAACCTATAAGGACTTACTAAAGAATGCAATAGGCTACTCATATCCTAATAGGCTACTCATATCCTTATTTTTCTAAAGTAGTGTAATGAAACAAATTGCATAAAAGAATTATATAATAGGAAAGATGCTACAAATACTTGATAATAATATGACACTTCAAGGGGGCAACCTCCATAATTCTCCAATTGAAGAATACAATTCGCAATATGATGATTACAAACTTACCAATAGCTCCTATATATACCTAATTATGCCTGGTTGCCACCTAGGTTGACTTACATACTTAAATATAACTCCTAGGCCAACCTAATAACCTATAATTGAGTATAATAATGATTATATATCATAATTAGGAGTTAAGGTAGCCACAAGCCGACTACTCATACCATAAACACAAATAGGATTAAGGGTGTAGCATGCCCCCCACTTCAAAGAAGCATTGTCCTCAACACTGATCAAATATGGATTCTTTTGCACAAAATCTTCATTTTCCCATGTAGCTTCTTCAACTGAAGAGTTCTTCCATTGTATCAAATATTCTGTGATTGCCCTTGTCGGCCTCTTAGTACGTGTTTGAAGAATTCTCTCAGGATCCAACACTATTATTCCCTCCTCATCAAGCACAGCTAACTCAGTCTATGCTACAATGTTTTTCCAATAACCTTCTTCAAGCATGAAACATGGAAAACTGGATGAATTTTTGTTGACATAGGTAACTCCAGTTTATATGCTACACTGCCTATCCTCTGCAACACCTTATAAAGACCATAGTACTTGGGTGCAAGCTTGTTATATTTATATTTTTGTTTTAGAGACATTTTCTTATATGGTTGTAATCACACAAATACCTAGTCTCCTACTTCAAAAGTTCTTTCACTGCGGTGTTCATCAACTTGTTGCTTCATTCTATTTTGTGACATTGCCAAGTTCTGTCGAAGACTAGCTAGTACCTCTTGTTGATATTGAATGTGTTCTTCAACAGTGTGAACCTTTGGTTGTGACCTCAAGGAAGAGGTGATTGATGGTGGATGGCACCCATAGAGTGTCAAAAATGGAGACACCTTGGAAGAAGTATGGAAAGAATGTTATACCACCATTATGCTACCGGTAGCCAATGCACCCATCTCTCTTGTTTATTTGAAGCAAAACATCAGAGATACCCTTCCAAGCATTTGTTGACCACTTATGTTTGTCCACCAGATTGGGGGTGATATGATGAACTATGAGCTAACTGAGCGCCCAAGCAAAAAAATAAGTCAGTCCAAAAATTACTTGTAAATATAGGATCACGATCACTTACTATAACTTTTGGAGTCCCATGTAGTTTTTGAATAGTATTCATAAAGGCTATTGCTATAGTTCCTGTTGCCAATGGGTGTGCCAAAGCACAAAAGTGTGCATATTTGCTGAGATGATCCACAACAACCATGATGACATTTTTTCCTTCAGATTTGGGAAAACCTATGATAAAATCCATAGGTACCTCCTCCCACCTCTGACTTGGGATACACAGGGGTTGTAGAAGACCTAGAGTCTTAATTGTCTCCCCTTTATTTTGTTGACACACCATGCATTATACTACAAATTTTTGAACATCCCCTTTTTGCTCCACCCATAAGAAATATTGCTTGATTCTATGATAAGTTTTCAAGAATCTTGAGTGCCCATCTACTGGAGAAGCATGTAGTTATTACAACACCTTAAAATTAAGGGTTGAATTCTTGAAAAGGTATAACCTATCCTTGTACCACAAAGCATTCCATTTCCATGTAAATTTTTTAGACACACTTGAATCCTGTTGGAGTTTATCAATGAGATTTTGAGTATCTATGTCCTTCTCCCACTCTTATCTTGCCTCATTTACCCAATATGCTTGTAATTTAGAAATGGCATACAAAAGTGACTATGTGGGTTCATCCCTCCTTGATAGAGCATTAGTCGCATCAGCCACAACATTCTCCTTACCTTTCTTATATATGATCTCAAATTCATATCCCAACATCTTTGTGACCCATTTTGTTGTTCTTCTGATGATAACCTATGTTCCAAGAAATATTTGAGACTATCATGATCTGTCTTGACCTTAAAGTGTCTTCCCATTAGGTAATGTCTTCATTGTTTTATTGCATGCAAGATAACCAACATTTTCTTCTCATAAACTAGCTTCAACAAATTTTTACCTTTGAGCTGGCAACTCTCAAAGTCTTCCTTCTTGCATGAGTACTGCTCCTATGCCATGTCCTAAAGCATCACATTCAACAATGAATGTTTTCAAAAAATCAGGGGTAGCTAGGACTGGAGTTGTGCACATGGCTTCCTTTAGTTTCTCAAATGGCCTTGTAGCTGCTTCATTCCATTGGAAATAATCCTTCTTCAACAAAGCTATGAGAGGAGATGCTATTCTATCATAATTCTTTATAAATTGGTGATAATAACCTATAAGCCCTAAGAAACCTCGTAAGTTCTTAAGGGTCTTAAGAATTTTCCACTCTACAATCACCCAGATCTTGTGAGGGTCCACCTTGACTCCCTCATGTGACATAATGTGACCTAGGTACTCCACTTCATTGACACCACAGATACACTTAGATGGTTTATCATACAACTGATTATGCTCCAAAATGTCCAGCACTTGATTTACATGTTTCAAGTGTTCCTCCCATGTTTTGCTATATATTATCATGTCATCAAAAATACCAAAACAAATTTCCTCAAAAATGGTTTGAAGATAGAGTTCATCAAACTTTGAAATGTTGAGGGTGCATTTGTGAGACCAAAAGGCATTACCAAAAATTCATAGTGGCCCTCATGGGTTCTAAAAGTTGTCTTATGCACATCCTCATCTCTAATTTTGATTTGATGATAGCCTGAATGAAGATCAAGTTTTGTAAAATAAACAACACCATTAAGCTCATCTAACAAATCATCAATTACTAGAATAGGAAACTTATCTTTTATGGTGAACTTGTTGAGGTCCCTGTAATATTGAAACATCCTCGAAGTTTCATCCTTCTTGTGTACCATTACCACAAGAGATGAGTAAGCACTCTAACTATGCCTGATAATACTTGCCTCGAGCATCTCCTGAACAATTTTCTCAATCTCACTTTTTTGTACATATGGATATCTGTAGGGCTTGATGTTGTGTGGTTGTCTCCCCTATACTAGTTAAATGGCATGATCATGATCTCTTTTAGAAGGTAATCCTTTTGGCATCTCCCCAAAAACTACGGAGTGCTTTTCTACAATTGCTTGTAGATCCAGTGGTGTAGAAGCCTTTAAGTGATATGCTTCTAACAAAAACAATTGGGCTACAAATCCATCTACCCCCTTCTTAAGCATCTTTTACATTTGGTAAGAACTTACCATCTATGGAGTCTTTAAACACAACCCTCTAAGTTCTATTGTCCTTCCCTTTGATTTAAAGTGCATGAACAATTCCTGGAAGTTCAACTCAATTGTCCCCAAGGTAGTAATCCATTGAACTCCCAAAATAATATCAGTTGCACCCATGGAGATAGCATACATTAGGCAATCAAGATGATAATTTCCCATGGATAGTTTAATACTATGGCATTTCCTTGAACAACTAACAGTACCACCATTTGCAATCAGGACCTGAATTTCTTGAGTTGGATATATAAAACAATTTAGATGAGTAGCCAGCTTTTTGTTGAAGTTATGAGTGTTACCTAAGTCTATTAACATGATTACTCTTTTTTTCTTTAAGAAACCCACTACCTTGTTTGGACAAGGAAAGTTGGAAGTTGGAATCAGATTCCTTCATAAAAGTATATGAGAGTGACCTTCAAGGCATCGAAGGGTTGTCAATCAAAGGATAATAAGCAGAGCCAAGGGTGTATAGAAGAAAATCTAAAGGCAAAACAAGTGCACGGAATGCTGACATTGCAGGAAGAGTGGAGGATTCTCATGTGGCTGAGACTATGAGAGAAGCATTGGAACATTCGAATTGAAACTCCCTAGTAAGTAGGCTCTAGTTGTGAGGTTTGCATCAGAACAAAATTATGGTAAGCCCCAATGGAGAAAAGCAGAAGTTGCCCAAGTTTATAGGCAATGGATTGGAGGATCCCGTTAGGCACTGTAAGACTTGCATGAGACAATCTAGATAGAATAAGGGCAAGATGATAAAGCAATTTGGCTACGGTCTTTTCCAGCCACCTTGAGAGGTGTAGCAATTAATTGGCATACTAAACTTGACCAAGCCTCCCAAAACACATGAGAGAGATTAAAGAAAGCCTTTGAACAAGAGTTTAGGCTGCTACAAGACGATAATGAAATAGTAGTTGAAATTTACAATACCAAGCAAGGTAAGCATGAGAAGGTACGAGCTTATAACCATAGACTGAAAGAACTACTTGTAAAATTAGAAAAAGAACCTGCTGATAGTCTCAAGAAAAGGTGGTTCATTGAAGGTTTAATTCCTTCATTAAGAAAAAAGATGAAGGTAGTACCACCCTCTTCATATGTAGAAGCCTACAATCAAGCAATGGACATAGAAAGTGAAGACAAAATTTCCTCTTGAAGAAAAATAAAAATAGAGGATGGTAGTTTAGATGACAGTAGCGACAATGAATTAGGAGTGGTACAAGCACTTTGAAGGGACATGCTCCATATGATGAAAGAATTGAATAAGGAGAAAGAAACCAACAAATAATCCACTGAACTCTAGTGTATTGTGTGTAAAAATGAAGGTCACACTAAAGGTAACTATCCCAAAAAATTATTTTGTGAGATTTGTCAGGTTATGGGTCATTCTATAAAGGAGTTCCTGTATAACTTGAAGAACAAGAGTACACAAGTATTATTTACACAAGGAGAACATTCCACTCCATCAAAGCCACATAATGCATCCCCAGGTAGTTATCAAAATCAAAGAGGAGGTCGAAGCCAAATACAATATAACTCTAAAGGATGTTCGATCATATAATGCCGACAATGTAATGAATGGGGCCACTTTGCAAGAGACTACCAGAACAAGAAGGATAAAATGCAATTACTGTGCAAATGGTGTGGACTGGGCGATCACAAAGACAATGACTATTTGAAACAAGGTAGTATCAATATGATCGACTTCAAAGGAGAAGTTTTCGCCATCAATCAAGCGTAGACAAGGAAGGACGTATACCTTGACCCTCACATGGAGAAGGAGAGGCTCCAAGAAGCAAAGGTAGAGATTGAACAAGCAATTACGAAAGAACAAAGGCATTCTAATGAAAAAGCAAGTACATTTACTCAACTGGAGTGCTATAAACTACTATACTAATACGGATGGTTGACCTACTATAGAGTATGCCATAATTAAGGGTTGCAATCTCCAATGTAGTAGAAGAAGAATGAAGGAATGACACAAATAGTGGAGACAAGGAGGAGGATGTCATAGTGGAGCCACCATTGTACGATAAACAAGTTATCGGCCCGATGTTGCTGGCAATCAACGTAAGGAAAAAACTAGTCGTAGTCCACATGGAGATTCTTGAAAGGAGTCTGATGAACATAATTATTGATGGAGGCTCGAGAGTAAATATGATACTAGAAGATACATGGAAAAACCTCAGGAAACCCACTTTGTGGCCACCAACATTTCAACTAGTAGGAGTCAATCAACACAGAATCAAAGCACTGGGGGTATTATGGCACAAAAGGTAATAATTAGTACCTAAAATTTCTTGTTGAACTTTGTAGTCATTTGTTTGGAGGAGAAAGCATATGATGCACTTATCAAGTGAGGTTGGTTGGTATCCACTAGAGCTGACCACAAATGGAAGAAAAACACCCTGTCAAGTGAAAACAAGGGTCAAAAATATATAATCGATTTGAAGAACCATGCCATCGGCGAGGAAGCAACTTCCTCTGATTCTTTAGGTTTAGACTCTAAATAAGAATGGACAGAGAAGTATGATTAGGTTCTGATTGAGTTGAATGACAAAGGGATTCTAGAATTACAATCATGCTCAGAGGATGAAACAAATTCTCTCTACAGCCTATTTCACTAGAAAATGGAGGACTATGAGGTATTTCCATTGACTTTTAATTTTATTGAAGTTACGACAATCAGTGAAGAGCAACAATTAAAAATGGTTTTAAAAAATTGGACAATCTATGTATATCAGGTGCATCACATAGTTCACAAAAGACGATAGTTCCAATTCCACTAGAAGCATCCAAAGAATGTAAAATTCATGCTGGTACGTCTTCGAGTAATAATAAGCAAATATTGAATTTGGAACTTATAGATACTTGTCGTACAATCAAATCAAAAAATAAAAAGAAAAGAAAATGAGAGAAAAGAAGGAGAAAGGAAATTAAAAATTAAAAAGAGAAAAATCTATAAATCAATGGTACGACCTCTTGTACAAGTTAGTGCATCTTTTACAAAAGAGAGACCTCAGTTTCTCCATCCATACTACAAGTAAACAAATTAGTTGAAGGGTTTCAGCTTCTGATCACCATTTAGGGTAATTTTTCCTCACACCATACAGTCATCATTGAGAATCTTCATATCATACGACCTGTTCAGGTTTTTGTTGTTGTACTACTTCAAAAATTATTCACACAATGGACAACAACTCTCACCGTACAACGATTAATTGCCAAGTGTGTAGCATCCATATGACACCGTCCCCTTTTTCAATGTCATATGATCCAAGCTTCTTCAAGAACTATAGTATGATATGCAGATAGTCAGGTCATATGACCTGGAACCATATTGATCGTATAGTCTGGGTTGGACATCCTAGTCATATGACTTGAATATATTTCTGTCACCGCACGACTTGAATCTATTTCCACCACCGTACGAATTGAGTCTATTATTGTCATCATACAATCACAACCTCATGTTGTTGTCGTACACCTTGCCATCCTTACGCTCTCCAAAACACTACTTGTCATACGACTGCAAGTTATGGCCATCATACAACCTCACCTCACCTTCATCGTATGACAAGCACTTTTGATTATCATATGATTCCAGGGTATTATCACCATACTACTATAGGCTATTGCTATTGTATGACCTCACTTAGTTGTACAATATGGTCCCTATGCTATTGTCATACGACTTGCCTTGTCATCCATATGATTCAACTCTAGTTCCACTGTACAATCTCTGCCAAATCGCATTGTACACTCTGCAAGGTTACTCTCTGTCATACTCACAACAGTACACTTTAATTCTCAGGTGATAGAACAACCTTCACTAGCAGTTATACAACTTTTAGGTATGCTTTTCTACAATCAATAGGATGGTATTAGAGAGAAAAAAATGGTGTGCACCATGAAGGTCTTGACCCCGCTGGGGGGCGCTGCCCCCAAACCCCCATCAAACCAGGCAAAAATATAGAATCATTCTTGTTGGTTGGTGAATTAAATGGATGTACATTTTGAAAACCCTAAAAATCATGTAAGACAATAACATAAAGATAAACAAATGTAAATATACCTTCAAACCTTGCACAAAATCAGACCTCTGATAGGATGGAATGGAGTGCACCCAAGCTTCATTGATTTGTCGTGTGGATGTATTGTGGGCTGCTCACACAACCAGCATAAGTAGAAAATGATGACATAAATGACAAATGAGAGATATACGTGTGTATGAAATTTGATGAGAGTGTGTGAGAGGGTTTGAAATGAAAATAGAAGTTTAATTTATAGATAGAGAGGGAATCAAATGTATAGCCAAGATTAGAAGGGTGAGGGATGAGGTGGATGACTAGGATTGAAAGCCAATTTTAGTGCTCATGATGCACCATAAATGAGGATGGCATGTGACTAAAATAAGGATGGGAATGGGAATAAATAGGATTTTTAATTGATTTTGGAGAAGTACTTATGACACACATTTAAGGAGGTTAAAAATAGGGATGTGAGTGGGAATAAAATATTAAAATAATAAAATTATTTAAATTATGAGAGACGTGTGGGATTTAAATAAATATTTAATTTATTTAAATTGGATGATGGAGGAAAATGGGATTAAATAAATAAGATTTATTTAAGTTGGTGTAAGAGGAGGATAAATGGATAAGAGGGATTAGTTAAAGAAATGTAATTTATTTAACTAATGGAAATGATGGAAGAGGTCATGAAAGGGACCTAGAAGAAAATAGGTTGCAAGGTGATGCAAGGAGATGTCAAAAGGTATCGTTGTAAGACATGGTCAATTTTAGGTGTCTACATTTTTCCCCTCTTTGAGATGATGTTACAACTAAGAGAAGTAACATCATTTCAAAGAAAAAAGGTATGGATGAAGGAAAAAGGATGCCCCAGCCACTTGAAGGAGTGACAAGGAGGAATGAAGTAAGGATGGGATGCCCCCTCGAGAGGATAGGTGGGTTAGGAGAACATGGGTATGCTCTCGATATGGATGAAAAGAGGTTAGAGAAAGAAATGGATGCAAGCGAAAGGATGGATAAGGTTAAAGGTTAAGAATGGATTGTTAGGTTGAATTATTAAGTTGAAAGAGATAGGTGAAATAGAAAGTGGATAAAGATAGGTTGAGAGGTGAAGAATCATAATGGATATAGTGGATAGAAAGAATATAGTTATATGTTGGTATAATGTGTAGAGAAGTCCTTATTTGATATAGCAAGAGGATATTATGCACCAAGGTATAAGGAACCAGGGTGACTTTGCATCCCTTGGATGGACTTGACACTGAAAAACAAAAGGAGTATCCTTATACCCAGCATAACACAACCTTGTCTAGACACAAGATATGAATATTAGCTGTAGTGATAAGAATATCTAATAGACATGCAAAATGCTATGCCCCATTCTTTGCTAATTGTAACGTACCAAGATATAAATGGATCTAGGTGGCTTTGATAAAGCAAAAGAAGGAGATAGAAAAGATAAAATTGAAAACAAAAGACAAAATGATGACACAAGTCACACAGCGATTGTACCTCTTGCCAAAGAGTTTAAGTGATGTTTGGATAGGCGCCTAATGACGGGAATGATATATCCCTAGATGAGGCTGGATGATGATTGTTTCTTTGAGATAGAAGGATGTGGAAATATATAAAGTGACTAGATAGGTGATTTTGGTTAAGGTACAGTGTGTTGTATGAATGTTTCTACTTGACTCAAAAACAAACAAGGTATTGCCCCTGTCAAGCTGTAAACCGATAATTGATTGATTGATTGATTGAGATAGTCTTGTCATTGTGGGGAATGATATATCCCTAGATCAACACAAGGATGCGAGAACGATATGTCCCATTGATGATGATGATGATTGATTGACTAGGTTGACAACAAGATTAGGATCATGACCAAGGATGTGATTGGATGATTTGGCTAGATTACTTTGACTAGATTGGTATGGATTAAGGGTGACTTGCATTTGGATTTATTGCTTGGAATTTTTTGGATATTTGATTTTTGGTATTTTTGGTATGTTGTAATTTTTTTTAGATTTTTGGAAAATGTTTTGATTTTTTTGGATTTTGAGAAATGTTTTGATTTTTTTTGGATTTTTGGAAATGTTTTGGGATGACATTGGATTGCAGTTTGGATGGCCTAGATGTTAGATACCAATGACAAGGGAAAATCATGAATAGGTAGATGGATGGGCGATAATGGATGGGAGGGATAGGAAGTGTAAAATGGATAGATAGGTAGAAGGATGGGTAATAGTGGATAATATATGGGAAATGAATAAAGGATAGATGGACTGAAGAATTCAGGATAGGAAGGATAGAGGATACATAATGGATGGAGGAAGGGGGTTCGGGATGTGATCTCCAAGGACTATGTTGCATAGGAATAACATTTCCCATTCTAAGTGTAATTCTTAGGATTTTATATGATGATATGATGATAGGATTGGTTGGGAAAAGATGGATATATCAAGGGATGTCCAAAGCATTTTTCAACATTTTGCCCCCATGTCTGTATCTAGATTAAAAGGAGGAATGGAAAATAGGTATGTGGATAGGTAAATGGAATAGGTAGGTATGAGGATATGATGGATGAAGGTGGTAGGATAGGAGGAAAATGATAGGATTGGACAGATGAGACAACATGCCCCCAAGTGTAATACACATAGACAAGGAATCTACACATGATGCCTGTTTGCCAGGTTTTCATCATGGTACTTATCCAAGGCACCACCAAGGTGGTTTTCACCATTGGATGAAGGTATTTCTCTTTACTATTTTGATTTTTTCTTCTTTTTCTTTTTCTTTTTTCTTTTTCTCTTTTTTTATTTTTTGATTTTTGGATTGGACAGGGGAATATGGATAGGAGAAATTTGGAAGAGGATGGGGACTCAAGTGTCTAGTTTCATGAAATATGATAATGTCCCATTATAGAGGGATGTCGCACATGGATCATGTCAAGTGTCATTTTGTGCAAGGATGTTGGTAGAGGATTGCATGAGAGGGAGATAGAGATGGATTAGGATGTGGATTATGTATGAATAGATAGTGTATTAGGGTGTGGATAATGGATGGATGGACGAATGACTTATGCAAAAGCATGGACCATAGGAATATGATGGGGGAAATATGCAGGATAGTAGATGAAGATGGGGAGATGGAGGCATGTGGGAATGTTGTGGGATGGAAAGAAACCAAGACCAATGGTTGCACACACCGATTTGGATTTTGAAGCTTTTGAATGGAAGGAGGAGTTGGGAGTAATGGAGATGCTTTCTTAGGGGATGATTGATTTAGTAATTTTGGGACCCAAATGGTCTTAGGAATTGTAGGATTTTGTGATAGAGAATGGGGTTTTTGGGATTTTTGAATCATGGATGCTTTATTTGGATTAAGTGCTTTTTTCTTGGGGACCCACACCATTTTTGTTTTTGCTTTTGCTTTTTGAGGTGTAATATTTTGCTTGGATGTTAAAGATAGATGCCTTATGGCATGATCATTCTTAGGCTTTAATGGAGTTTTTGCTTTATATGGGGAGGCATCCAAATTTATATTTTTGAATCCCATGGGGATTGTGATAGCTTCATGTTTGGTCGATGTGTGCATTCGTTGATCATGATTAGGAATGTTAGGGGTTTTAAGGGATGGGAAGTATGGATGGAGAGATTAGTGGACTTGTGGATAAAAGGATGAGGGGATGTGAGGATGGGGATATTAGGAATTGGGAGGAGTGGGGAAAGAGTGGATGGAGGAAGGTGTATGGTCACATGCTTTTGAGATTTATGTGACGATGGAGGAGGGATAGCGACATATGTTTTGGTGGTGCAATGGGATGCATGGGGTTTGGGATGGAAAGGAGTGGATTTGGAAGGTATGGAGGTGGTACCAACATCTTAAGATTGTTTTCCTTGGGGTATATTGCCAAGTCCATGCGATCATGGAGGAACTTTGACATGGATGGGCTCCAAAATACCTGGTTCATGAAGGCCTAAGCTTTTGCCATGATAATTCATGTTTTGGAGCATGCAATGTTCAATGGGATGTTTATTGTTTAGGACACAAGATGCTAGTCCATTATTAGATGGGGAGGGTGGAGTGGTGGATAGAAGTTGTTTATCTTTTATGAGAGAGCCACCACAAATGAAGGTGTTGGATCCAAGAGGATAGGATGATGGATTTGAAATGGGATCAATAGAGGATGGTGAAGGATCATGCGGATCTTGATCAACATTATGCTCAGTAAGAAGTTGATTGTCTATATTTTCTTGGGGACCAAGTGTCTCATCAAGGGAAGTGGATGTTGTTGGATGATGGGTAAGACTAGTTGAAGGATGGATAGGAGTGGTTTGAGTATCTTGATCATGGATGGTGGTGGCTTGGGAATTTGGATCCTTATCATGAACAAGATATTGATCATAGAGAGGATTAACATGAATAATGTGATATTGGGATTGGATAGGATGAACTTGGATTGCTTGCTCATGGGTAGGATCTTGATCTTGGTCATAAAGAGTATTATGAGGAGGATGAATGGAAGTGCTTTGATCTTGATTTGGATGAGGGGTTGATGTTTCCACATGCTTTGGACTAAGCTCATGGCATAGCTCTTGGTTTGCTTGAATGGGAGTGGGAGACTCTTGGATAGGCTTGATAAGCTCTAGATGATTAACAACATGAGTGTATAATTGATCTTGACTTGGGATCATGGTGGGAGGCTCATCAAGAGGCTTGATGGGTTGTGGACTATAAGATAGATTTGGAGGAATAGGCATATTGCTTGAAGGTTCTTGGATAGGTGCAAGGATAGGTGTTTGATGATATGGAGATGGTTGATTCCTTGCTAATAGCCATTGGATCACATCCTTCATAAGTGTATGGGTGGATGGTGTTGTACCTTGCACACACACCCCATTTCAAAAAATAGGGACCCCCTCTTTAAAATTTGGTCTAGAGTGTCAAGAAGATTCTTCACCTCCTAAGTAGTCAACTGGTCAAAGTGCATTTTATTTTGCCATGTTTGAATGATGATGTTGAAGATCATTTCAAAAGTTTGCCAAGACAGACCTTTGTATTCCTTCCAGTGGCTCTAAATACCCCTTTTGCGCTAAATTTGGTCCCAACTGACCTTTGCGTTGAATTGCTGCCTGACTGACTTTGCGCCAAAACCCTTCATCATCGACTTTGGCACTAGTTTCCTTCCTGATGGAGTTCTGCGTTTAAATCACTTCTCTCTGACTTGCGTTGTATTGATCGATCACTGACTAGGTCGGAGGATACCAAAATTCCTGCAAGTCCAAAGGGCCTCAAAGTCCCACAAATGATATAAAGTGAGTCAGTTGTCACAGCGTTAAAATAACCTTTCACCAACAAGGTTCGTCATGCCCAATTTCCCCGCTAAGTCAAAGGTAATCAAAAATCACACAAACCCTAATCTGTCGAATTACCTGACTGACATTACGTACGCTCTGGCATTTATGGTGATTTTGCCAAAGATATAAAATGATTTTTATGCCTTTTTGAAGCTCATTTTATTCAAACGATCACTCTCTAAGAGCTTTCAAAGGTTTGTTGTGCACCACGCAAGTTCAAAACTGACAACTTTGTCCCCTGCCTGCACACTTCAGCTTGACTCGCCACTACAAAACCAGGTAGGGACTTGACTTGTATTTAGGGTTTCATGTTTGGATCAAGCACATTTTTCATACGTGTAGATGGAATGAATTCAAATGTGTAATTAGGGTTTCATGTTTGAGTTGTCCCTTTGGTTTATAAACCCTAGTGTAAGTGTCTAGGAAAATGTAGTTTTGATCCCATAGGCAAACTAAAAACTAGCCAAACTTTTGCACTATTGAATCGATTCATGAAAATGATTTGCAAAATGGAATGAGCATAATGAATTTTGCGCTGCCAACATACCTGACCGACCTTCAAATTTTGATCCATCTAGTCGGTTGGTGGCCATGAAAACCTGCGCTAGCACTCGAAATTTACTTAGCGCTAAAAACTTGACCTTTTGACCTTTGTGATGTTTTGTTGCTTAGTCGAAAAACCCAAAAGGCCCCACAAAGATTTAAAGCCTACTTTGCGCTGATTCTGCTTGGTGTTGACTTTGCGCTAAAAGACCTCTTCTCCTACTTCGTCGGATGCCTAGAATATCTCCGCAAGACGGTGACGTCCAAAAACCTGCTAAAAACAAGAAGAATGACTTTGCACTAAAACATGCCATCACCGACTCAGTCGGTTGACCCCAAATCTTGCACAGGTCTGACACACCCAGATCCCACACAAACATAGTAAAGTTGTCTCAGTTATCTTGCGCTAAATTCTAACCAACTGACTAAACAACCAACTTAAAGTTGGTGACCTTTGAAAATTACGTAAGTCAGTCAAATAAGAAACCCGCGCAAAAGTGAAAAAACATATAAACACTGATAGAACCCCAGGTCTGATGAGCTTGATTTCCTTGATGAGGTCGGTGGACCTCAATAATAGTGCTTTCCTGCATACAAATCAGATGAGCTTGATTTCCCCGATGAGGTCGACGGACCTCAATAATAGTGCTTTCCTACATACAGGTCGGATGACCCTGAAATTAGCGCAAATGGTAAAAAAATGATTGTTTTAAAGAAACTTTCAAAGGGGAAGATGTCTGAAATGATGTATTTAAAAATGCAAGTGATGAATGTTAATGTTTTACATACTTTAAATGAGATCTTACAATTTTGAAATGTTTACTGCATGCATTTAGGCTGAATTAAATTAAAGATAGGTTATAAAATGGGTGTAATCATGATAAATATCAAGTTCCTGTCTTTCAAAGATTATATCTAGTAACTTAGCAGATGCATTATAGAGTCATCATATTGTGATAAGGTTGAAAATCTTGTGATCATCTTGATAGTAGTCCACTTGGTAATCTTAGATCTCAAACTTAGGAGTTTTTAGAAAGTTCTTAAGGTATCAAACTTATAAGGTCCAGTCTTGTAGATTAGTGATTGCTCGAGCTCAAACCATGAAGTATGAATTCAAGGGAATCCCTCCAGAGACTAAGATCCATTCCAGATGGAGTGATCTAGGAGATACAGATCTAGGTCACATAGACTTCGATGACTTTAGATTGAGAATCTTTGGCCTAAATCCAACTCCTAGGGCCAAAACACTTAAAGACAGTGGTATTGCACAAGTTGTTGCCTTCCCTACCTCGGTACAATGTACAAATCTGATAGTAACATGTGCAGATAGGTATGATGTCATGACAAGGACAATTCAAACTACTAATGGGGATATCCTGGCTAATTTAAGTCCACCCTCTCTGGCTAAGAATTTTGATATTCCATGGCACACGGTTATGACCATGTCAGACAAGAAAGGATCAGAGGAGACTTACAACAAGGATGTGAATGGATACAAAAAAAATATGAACGATCATTGGGCAAAAACCAGAAGGTCTGCCCTAAGAAATTTTCCCCAAGTGTTATATAGAAGTGACTTCCATGATGAAATTGGGGATTTGATAACATTTTTAAGCAGAGTATATGGGCTACCAACAGCCTCCACTTTTGAGGAATGGATGTTCGTCATCATAATTGAGATAGTGAAAGGGACTAAGTTTGACTGGTACCAAATTCTCAGTGATAACATTCATGAGGCCTTCAGAAACTTCAAAGAGAAGAGATACTTTAGATGGACATCCTATGTTGTCTATGAACTTGCAAGAAGAAATCACTATGTTGGGTTGTCCAAAATAGGAGAAGTTGGAAATGATGAGCAGACCCAAGTGAAGGTATATGAGTGTTATCCTCATCTTTTCTCATCTCAATCTCTAATACATTTCAAAAGGGTGAATGATGCTTTTACAATGTATATAGCTAGGTTGCTACAAGGTAACACAACCCTAAGGATTTCCACTGAAGCAATGAATGAAGTGACCAAATATGGTAGGTTGTACATCCAGTTTAAAAAGTTCACATATCTAAGAGTGCAAACTTTCACTGCGACTACTTATAGACTTCCCAGATATCTTGATGATAAAATAGTGCTCCTAGAATTAACTAGGCAACTGATACCTTGTGCTGAAAAACTCAAGCACTTGCATAGAACCAATGTTCAGTTTCCCATCAGGTTTGGTAAGGGGAATTATGCATGCCCTTCCTTGGCATCAGCTAAACACTCTGACAAGGAACTTCAACTTCTTAACCTTCATTACTACAATGCAAGGGATCACTTCGATCCAAATAAAGTGATGGAGAGATTTGCAAGTAAGAAATTATTTCACAAGATACATATTGAGGACTTTTGGGCCAATTGCATGGATGACTACAAAGTAATGAAAAGGGCCCATTCAAGGCTATCTCTAGCCTTCATCAGGAAGTTCCACATTATTGCAGTGTCTGACTAGTTGGAGGATGATGAGAATGTCATGGTCAGAGGAACTTGGGAATCCCAATACCGTCAACCAATCCCACTGCCAAATTAGGCTAATGCAGAGGAAAGTTCTTTAGATATCATAATGAAAGAACCAATCAGATTGAGCAAGGCCTGGGTAAGAGGCCAGGTAGCTGCTTTGGAGAGACAAGGAGTGCAGCTTACATACATTGCATTAGAATTAGACAAGGACTCTGGAGGTGAAGAAGATGAACTAATAAACATCACAGATGAGGTGGAACCAATTGAGAAGCAGAAATCTGATAGTGAAGAACATACATCTTTGGTAGAGAAGGCCAAGAAAGTTAAGAATCCATCTGCAAAGACTCCCTCGAAGAAAGACCAGCCTCCGTCTACTAGGACAAGAGCCTCCAAGAAAAGAGATATGCCAAGTGGTCCTGGGGAGGGTTCCAAAATCAAGAAAGTTAAGGTAAAGAAGGTAACTGAGGAAGATGATGCAACTCAAGAAGATACTAGTCTACCAGCTTCCCCATCTCCTACTGCTCCAAGTGTAGGCACGGCTGCCTCCACTTCTATAGCTTCTATTGTTGCTTCTCCCTCCATTACTTCTACTGCTAATGCACCCACTTCACCCATGACATCAGTTGTCATTGTCCAAGAAACATCCCCTGATACCACCTCTCATGCTTCCTCTATTTCAACTATTTCTTGCTCATTGGTAATATCTTCCAATGCCTCTAGCAGTTCTACTTCATCCATCGCTGCCACCTCATGTTCCTCTACCACTACTACACCTTCACCTTCTACTTCTTCTACCCAATTTTCCACCACCACAACACTACCTCCCATTTCCACCATTCTTTCACTTTCTCTTCCTTTACCTTCACTACCTCTTCCCTCCCCCCTTGTCATTTCTTCCACTCTGTCAGCAATATTAGCTAATTTGATGCGGATAAACTTGCCTACACTGCCTATATCCTCTACAGTTCCTATTTCATAGATGCCCACAGATTCAATCTCCTTAGCCATACCTCTGCTGCCTAGAATTGATAAAGTGTGTGCAAAATTGGGGTTGCAAGATCCTGAAACTGAATTATTGCCTGAGATAGAGAAAGATGCATTTATGAAGGTAAGTGATGAAATTCCTAATGAACCTTTGGCTGAAACAATTAATGTTGAGGTCATTGATATATCTGATAGCCCTCCGGAGAAGGGTCAAATAGAGGAAGTCTTCAAGGCAGCTCAAGAAAATATGATAATAAGCTGGAGAAACTTGGATGATGAGGAAGAAAAGGAAAAAGAGATAAATAAAGATAAGGAATCAGAACAAGAGCAGGAATCACTTAAGGAGCTTGCTAAAACTAATCATGAGAAAACTAGTGAATTGAACAAATCATCTTCTTCAGCACCCGAGTGGTTGCAAAACAGAATGGGATATCCTAAGCCACAAGTGGAGATAATGCAACTAGACTTAAGCACTATCCTGTCACAAGCTCAAAGGCCCAAAAAGTAAAAGAAAGCAAAAATACAGTCCAGAATTTATAAGGATAGAGCAGGATCTAGGATTGCAGAGATAGTTGTCCTACCAATAGATGCAACTAGAGAACAAGTCAAGGCAGAGGACTATGCAATAGTTGATTTGGGACCCGCCACTCATGCTCAAAGAGTGGATGAATTTAAAGGATCAGTCACTTCAATTTTGGAACAGTTAGATAAGGATGAGATGTCAAAGGAGTTAAAACAGCAAAATGAAGAACTCCACACTTGTCTCCAGTTTGTGATCAAACCAGTTGATGCAGGAGGAGATATAAGGATAGTGTCCACTTTCCTGTCTACAGATGAAATGACAAAACTGGACGAGGTAAGGGCCAAGTCCCAAGAGACTGAGAATTGGCTATTTAGAGTATTTGAAAAAGGATGTGAGACTATTGATGCCTCTGCTCAAGCGCATAAGAAGTTGGTTGAACTTCACGAGAAATGGAAAGATCTACGTGAGGAATGTGACTCCTTTCATGAGTATTACTCTCACATGTTTCCTCGGATTAAGAGCATGAGAGATTTACCAGCCCAGACTCTGGTAGTAGAGAACATTCTAACTAGGGATAAGTTGTCCAAATCCATTGAATGGTATCAACAGTTGCATTTAAGGAAAGAAACTTTCAAAAACATAAAAGAAGCATATAAGCCAGCAGATGAAGAGCTTCGGTCGCTTATAGATGACATCAATGATTCTTTGAAGGATTATTGGGAAGAGTCCTACAATCACTATGCCCCTTATGATGTCAAGAAATGTAAAAGCAAATTACACAAGGTCATTTTCGAGAGTACTGAGCTAGCCATGGAGGATAGACTGGATAAAGTTAGCGACCTCAGAGTTGAATTTAAAGCATTCCACAAGGCTGGGGCAGAAATTGAAAAGATATACAGTAGATTCAGCTGAGAGCTAGAGATGTTCGAGTATCGGGTCAATCATTTGAAGAATCCAGACCCCTTGGAGATCAATCCTGCCCTTGAGGCATGGCTAAATTACTATAACAAGATGGTTGAAGAAGACAAAATTAATTTAGATGAAGAATCTTGATATTTTTTGAATATTTTGGAATGTAATCCCATCATTATTGTAAATTGTTATATTCGGGATAGCATGTGACTCTATTTTGTCTCTTTTATGCTTTAAAAATGTTCTTTCCTATTAATATATTGAGTTGGCTAGTCAAATTGACTAGATTCAATGCATCTGGAGGTTATTTTTCATCTTTTTCATAAAAGACAACGTGTAATCTGGGAATTGATATGAGTTGTTGTTTTTGCATTCATTGATGTAATCTGGACCGTCGGTGTTGAGTTAATCTCCACCGTTCATTTGAAAAACTCGATATGCTGCTTTCCTATATAAAGGGCTGGCATTTCTACTATTTGAAAGAGAGAATTTGATATCGAATTATTAGCATTCTGCCATCTAAACTAATGCAAAACAAATTTCTGCAAGTGTTTTGAGAATTTGTATCTTGTATTGATTCATTTTGGTTTCAATGGTTCACTTCTTGCTCTCCCAAAATTAATTAGTTGTGCTTTTATAATGTTCATGGTTGGCTGAAGTATTTTGATGAATGCTCTAGTCCATACTTTTAGTTGTTTGTTGATGGTAAATGACTGTGTAAAGTTAGTCTGGGCTGATCAGTTGTGCTTAGTTCAATTACGTCTCATAGGTTAAGTTGCACCATTTATTGTGTATTTAATGAATGAATGTAATTTGAAAATCTTTAGATTTCCATTGAAAATTGCATCATTTTCTACAGTGCTGTAACACCCATTTCAGTTTGGTAACTCAGAAAATTGGTTAAGTTTAAGAGTATTTGTCTACCTATAGTCATCTATGCATTGTGAATATCACTTAGGATTCCTCTAAACCCTAACCTCTTTTGCATTTTCTTTGAAAACCATTGTTAGATTAGGAATTTCAGCAGCATTTTACATTGTTTTATCAACTGAAATCATAAAGGGTTTATATGTATTCGCTGTCCCAACTCTAAAATTTGTAGATTGCATGTAAGACCCCTTGTAGGCACAACTAGAACATACCAATTGAGAGATTCCAAGCAAGCCAAGACCTAGCTATAGAAACCTTGGAGTAGTCTTACCTAGGGTAGGATACTTTTCAAGAGAAGTGTGAAACGAGCAATCACACCTGCATTGTTGAGTGCAAAAACACCCATCAACAGAATTGGCGCTAGAAGGAAGGTGACAAAAGAACTATTTCCCTCTACAAAATCAGCAAGTCTGGGGACTAGACAAAGGCATACCAGATCCAGCTCAGCTGGAGAAGAGTTGTTGTCTTTGATAGAATTTAGACGCACAAGAAGAGATCAAGGGATACCAAGGGCACCAAGAGTTCAGTCAGCCCCAAGGAATGTTGTTGCACCACCAGTCATGGCCTTTTTCACAGCAAACAATCAGTCCCTATTCTGGTTCAATGATTATCATGACATGCCAAAGAACCTGAACAAGTTCTGTTCCAAATTCAGGGTGAATGACCCAGATAGAACTGCAGATGAGCACATAAAATTCTTTGAAAGTAACATATTTTTACTTCAGGTATAGTATGAAGATGTGATATGCTAGTTATTTCCTTATTCCTTATAAGATGAAGCATATTATTGGTTTGCTAACCTCCCTGTAGCATCCATAAATTCATGGAGGGGTTTGAAAAGCGCATTTCTGGATAGGTTTTGAATGCCCACTACCCCAGCTGATCTCTACCGGTTGTTTGTGGAAATCTATCGAGGTGAAGGAGAGATGATAAGTTCTTTCAACAATAGATTTCAGAAAGCTTTCAGCCATTTGCAAGACCCTTATGCTATAGTCCAAGCTGCAGCCTTGCTTGTTTATTATGCGGCCCTAGAAAAACTTACATCCATGTTTGTAAGAAGAGCTGACCCCATCCCTACTACTTTGGCTCAAGCATATTCCACAGCTGTCACCATAAGTACCCAACTAGGACAGATAGCCTTTGGCCCACTGAATCATATGGGGCATGTGGCCATGACCAATCAAATACCGATGATTAATCAAGCCTTAGCCAATCATACTCCTGTGATGAATCTGACTCCCAACCCAGTTGCAACACAAGCTTTAGTAATCCATCCAGGCAATCCAGTAGCTAAAATGCCTCCTACACAAATGCCTTTCCTATAATCTTCAGAGGCAGCTAAGGCAAAATATGACAGAGATGATATCAAAGAGTTGGTTGAGCAGATGAAGCAGCTCAATGCAGAAGTTACCCACCTTAAGAACCAAAATGCCTATCTGCAGCAAAGGGGGCAGAATTAGCAACCTTTTCAAAATCAAAATTAGTCCCAATTCCAAAATCAAAATCAGTACCAAAATAAGAATTTTCAACAGCAGTGAAACTGATCTTGGAACACTAGACCTAACAACGGAGGAGTACCATCACCCTTGGAGAATCATAACAACGATACCAGACCTCCTAGTCGTGTGATGTTAGCTAAGGCAGCTTTGTCTACTTGGTGTAGACTGCACAACACGAATGCCCATTCAAAACTAGACTGCCCAGAATTCCAGATTGCATCAAGTATCTTCCAAATGGAAATTCATAATGCTAAAACCCAGGAGACCCCACCAACAGGATATGAAATCATTCCTTCTCAAAGGTATGACACTACTCTTGTACTTGATAGTTATACATTTCCATTTCAAGATGACAATCAACCTGAGGAAGAAGAATCTGAAGAAGTCAATGCTTATCAACAGTATAGTAAGACTCCATACAACCTGAGAAGTAGTAAACCTAAAGGTCCTTTTACCACCTCCATCCCTCCAAATAGCTATCAGATTCTGCCAGACCCAAAAGCTTCCAATTATCCCAAACCCCAAAAGTCACGCATCAGCCAGTATATCAGGGGGCTACTGCTGAAAGTTCTCAATGATATGACATAGTAAAAATGGGGCAGTATGTTGCTGAGGAACTCAAGAAAATGAAGGTCAATCTTTCTGTATGAGTTACTTAAAATACCTGAGGTTAGGACATCCTTCTTTCAAGATATGGGTGCTGGAACCAAAATTGACTATGTACAAAAAGAAAATGTCACCAAGGATAAAATTGATAAAGGGAAAGAAAGAGTACATGTGACTGATGTGGAACAAAAAATGACATTGTATAAAGACAAGAGGGAAAGTCCTCCTTTCCTCTTGACACTCAGGATATTCAATAGAAACCTTCATAACTGTTTAGTGGATTATGGTGCTTCCAGGAATGTAATGCCATTATCAGTCTGTAAAGCACTTGGTCTCACTCCGACCAAGTCTTCTAGAAAGGTGATGCAATTAGATAAGACTGAGGTGAATGTAGTAGGTGAGTTGAATAGGATACACATGCAGTTGGCTTCTAATCCAAGAGTACAGCAATATATAGATATTCAAGTAGTGGACATTCTAGATCAGTATGGTATGCTTTTGAGTAGGGACTGGTCTAGAACTCTGAACGGTTACATGGCAACCAACTTTTCTCATATGTGGCTACCATGGAAAGGATTGGCCAACCAGATACATATTGAAAGAGAACCAAAGATGAAACATATGATTACGGAGTACAACCAGCCCAACGAGATTTTGTTCTTAGAAGTTGATTTAGGGGTTTGTCTTCCTCATGTCAATCAAACAGAGGAGATTCTTATGCTAAGTTGCCTTAGATTCCCTGATCCTCCACTTACAGAAAAAATAGAAAGTACAGAAGCGTATGTTTAATCAAATTCAGGAGACTCCTCAGAAGAAGATGAACTAGGGATATTCGAAGGATTCTGTGATTTCATAACCAAATTCGTAAAGGATCAGACTGCTATTGGAAAGAAGGTTCAAATGGAGGAGTTATTGTTGCCTAATTGGTGCCGCATACATGACACATCACATTCTGAATTTACTTGCCAACTTTGTCAAGAGGTAGTAGAACAAGTGCAAAGACAATTGAAAATCCCCATTGTTCTGAGAGAGGTACCGGTTGCTGAAAAGAAGAAAGAACCACAGCCTCAGCCTGATAAGAAGAAATTGGTAAAGCAGAATGATAGTAGCAAGGACTTTCACCTATGGACTCTAAGGTTTGATGGATCAAGATGTAGACAAGGGTCCGGAGTAGGTGTCGAACTAATCAGTCCTACTGGGAGCTCATATTTGGCATCACATAGACTGCAATTTCCATGCACAAACAACATAACTAAGTATGAAGCATTGGTGCAAGGATTGCTACTGGCACTCCAGAAGAAGGTCAGAATTATCCAGGTGTTTGGTGATTCTGAATTGGTGGTTAAACAAGTAAGGAAGCAATACTCATGTAATGATAAGAGGTTGAATAGGTATAGAAATAGAGTCTGGGACCTAATAGAATGCTTTGATGGTTTTAACATCCAATTGATCCCAAGAAGACAGAACCATGTCGTAGATGCTCTAGCTCAAACAACAAGTACATTAGAGCCGACATCCATGACAGGATTAAAGAAATTTTGTATTGAATTTGTTGCTAACCCGTCTGTACCTAATAACGTTACAAATTTTCAAGTCTTTGAGGATGATCAACACATAATTAACTTCCTTACTTCATCTGATGTTTTCACTGCTTAGATAATAGATGAAGAAGAGATGGAACCTGCTGAAATGGATTTAGAAGGGGTACTAAACCTGAAAACAAATACAATTCCATGGGAAATGGTAGAACTGGAAAGACTATTTGACACGGACAATTTAGGGACCCAAAGAAAAGGAGGATCTCCAAGGGGCAAGTGTGACCCGTTTAACTTGGGAACAGAAGAACACATTAAGAATGTGTTCATTGGGAAATCTAGTATTGAAGAAGAAAAGATAGGAATCATACATGCATTAAGAGATTACCATGAGGTTATAGCATGGAGATATGGAGACCTGAAGACATACGATACCTTGATTATCACGCACACCATCCTGCTAAAACCCAGAGCAAATCCATTTAGACAAAGATAGCGGCCAGTGAATGCCTTACTAGAACCACTGATTTTCAAAGAAGTTTAGAAACTGTTATTAGCAAGGATAATATTTCCTGTCAGACATTCCACATGGGTAGCAAATTTAGTCCTAGTCCAAAAGAAAAATGGAGAAATCAGGCTTTGTGTTGACTTTTGAAACTTAAATAGGGCATCTGAGAAAGATAATTACCTGTTGCCTTCTCTAGTTGAGGTATTACAGATTGTTAATGGATCTCAGATGATGTCCTTCTTAGACGGGTACTCAGGATACAACCAAGTGATGGTAGACTATGAAGACAGATTGAAGACATCTTTCACATGCAAATGGGGCATCTATGCATATCGTCGAATGCCATTTGGTTTAATAAATGTTGGTGCCACTTTTCAATGTGCAATGGACATTGCTTTCAAGGGATTAGTTGGGAAGTGTATTATTATCTACATGGATGACCTCACAGTGTTCTCAAAGAGGCGAGAAGATCATGTGGCCCATTTAAGGAAGGTGTTGCAGCGACGCAAAGACTATGGTATATCACTTAATCCCAAGAAGTGTATCTTTGGAGTGACTAAAGGGAAGTTGCTAGGACATGTGATATCTGAGCAAGGAATATCTATTGACCTGGACCGAATCCAAGCAATACTCAAAATACCTCCCCCAGCCAGCATGAAGGAGCGCAAGTCATATTTTGGTAAGATCAACTTTGTACCCAAGTTTATTACAGGTTTTGTTGAGATTGTTCAACCTCTTAATGCTATGCTGAAGAAAGACACTAAAATGGATTGGACTCCAGAAGCTAAAATAGCCTTTGCAGAAATCAAACAAGCTATAGCCAATGCACCTGTCTTGGTAAGTCCTTATTACACTTTACCATTTCAGATTTACTCATTTTCTTCCGAGCATACTTGTGCCTCGATGTTGACGCAGAAGAGATCAGTTGATGATGAAAGGCCCATCACTTTCATGAGTATTCCATTAAAAGATGCAAAGTTAAGATACCCAATGTGGAAAAACAAGCCTATGCTCTAGTAAAGGCAGTCAAGAAATTCTGTCACTATATCCTAAGAAGTCAAGTAATTGCCATAGTCCTAGATGCAATAGTTAAAGTGCTATTGATGCAAAGTGAACTGGGGGAAAGGAGAGGCAAATGGGTCACCATCCTGCAAGAGTTCAATATAGATATTCAACCCATGAAATTAGTAAGAGGTCAGGCACTAACTAGAACAATGGCTGAAGTAGGACTAGGTTTAGTATCTCAGTAGTATATGTTAGAAGATGTTTCAAAAGATGAATGGTATGGAGATATCATATTTTATCTACTAAATCAACGTTGTCCAACACAGCTGAATTCAGTTCAAAGGAGAGCACTCAGACTGAAAAGTAATAACTATATGATAAAAGGATTAGTTCTTTACAAGAAGAACTATGAAGGGATCTATCTAAGGTGTTTAGACAAGTCAGAAGTAAATCAAGTGTTGACCAATTTCCATGAGAAATTTGGGACAGGTCACATATCAACGCATTCAATTGCCAATCATATTCTCCGTGCTGGATATTATTGGCCTACCTTGTTCAAAGATGCATACTCACATGTAAAAACTTGTCATATATGTCAGACCGCTGCACATAGAGAATGACACACTACCATGCCCTTGCAACCAATAGTGGAGGTACGACCATTTTCTCAGTGGGGTCTCAACTTTATCAGTATGATCAATCCGCCTTCCTCTGTAGGCCATAGGTATATTCTAACTGCCGCTAACTACTACACCCGATGGTCTGAGGCAATAACTTGTAAACAATGCACCACAGAGGTAGTTATTGAATTTGTTGAAAAACATATTATCACTAGGTTTGGATGTCCATTTTCTTTAGTTTGTGATAATGGCCCTGCCTTTTCATCATTGCATTTTCCTAACTGGGCATTTGATTATGGGATCACTCTCAAGTTCTAATCCAATTACTATCCACAAGGGAATGGGGTAGCTGAATCAATGAACAAAAACCTGCTTGAAGTAATTAAGAAACTGTTGGACAAAAACCCTAAAGACTGGCACACTCAACTTAAATTTACCTTACAGGCTGATAGAATCCTACATAAAGCTGCCTTGGGCACATCAGCTTATCACGTAGTCTATGGGATTGAGCCCATCTTTCCCATTCATTTGAGGATTCCCGTACTGCAATTCATGCAAGATTACCTTGAAACCGATGATCAATTGTCTTCCTGGTTAGCCCAGTTGCTGCACCTTGAAGAGAAACGTGATGCTGCTATAGAAAACTTTGCTAAACATCAGGGTGTAGTGAAACGATGGTTCGATAAGAGCCAAAGTCAAAGCCTTCCGCATTTCTGATTTGGTCCTATATTGGGATAAAGCACATGAGAAGAAAGGAGAACATGGTAAGTTTGATAAACTTTGGTTATGTCCATATCAGATCTATGAGATCCTTGAAGACAACACGTATTGACTCAAGAGCCTTACTGGCGAGGAGCTATCATTGCCTGTCAATGGCCAGTTCCTAAAGCACTACTTCTAGGCTTGAGAGGCAGTCATGCCTCGTCCTAGTGTACATAGTTAGGTTGTTTATTTACTTTGGTTAGAATAGGTTGTTAGTTTAGTTTTTATTTCTTGCCTTTGCTTTATGTAGTTGTTAGATGTTTTGCTTAGATTAGTTGTCCTTCTGGTTTTGCTTTCGCTCGCTGCGCTTGCTTTTACATGGGGTCTTTGTTTCTAGAAAGTGGTGGCAATTATGTGGACCTGCAAATACTTCTTGGTTGGGTAAATAATCTTGAGTCTTTCTTTGAGAAGCCAAGGTTCTGCTTAAGTCTCATCGTGGGTTCTGCTGTTATGCTAAGGGGTATGATGCCTGTTCATGGAAAATGAGTCATTAGTTGGTGTGCCTGAAGTAATTTCTAACCATATATCTCACACTTTAAGTGATCCTGAAGTAGCTGAGAAAATTTGAGTGATCTTGTGTCAAGTGAAGGGGGTTGGCTTCCTATTCTACCACATGCACTATCAATCTAAAAGGAAGACAGGTGACACTAAGTGTTGCTAGCCTATATCAAGTAAAAATAAAAGGTGTTTTTCAACACCAGACCCATTACAGTGCATCGAAAAAGAAATTACCAATGGAGAATTCTCACAAAGATATTGTTCATAAATAATTACCATCAATTACCATTATATCAGAGGTACTAAAGGAAAATCTACCACTTATTTTCCTCAAAGCTCATCACATCTCAAACTTTTGAGCATTTCTTTATGGTAGAATGGTCTTGACTTCTTAACTTGTCATAAAGGATTTTGGATGAACTTAGTCGCCAAAGGATGGGATGAATACAATCGCACACACTCAGGTTTTTAGGATGTGGATGGTTGCACTAGTTAGTTATCTTAGATTCTTTGATAGGGTATCCTGCTTTTTTGTTTAATATGTGGGGAACACAGAGATTCTAGGTTCATACCAAATGTTTATCATCAGAATGCTCAGGAGCATTTCCCAGCAAAGTCACCATTTGTTGTGCCTTGCACACACGCCCCATTTCAAAAAATAGGGACCCCCTCTTTCAAATTTGGTCTAGAGTGTCAAGAAGATTCTTCACCTCCGTCAACTTTTCGAGACGTTATGAGAAGTTTTAGTGCCTCATATCTCGTTCCATAAATTTTTAGGGGCTTTTCAGAAAACAAAAACTTTAATATCTTTCAGCTCACAAATGATCTTTACCTGATTCCTTCACCAAAGGTCTTATATTTCTGTTATGTAACTTTCTGGAAGTTTTTGCTTCATTACGTGCCCAAATGCAAACTTTCTAAAAATTGTAGGTACACTTTCCTAAATAGGCAGGTTGCTATTTTTAGCAGTTTTGGAAAAACTGAAAGTCCTACATTATTATTCTAGATATTATGGAACCAAAAACACTAATTATGGGAAGAAATAAGAACAACTACAATGGTTTTGAATTAACTTCTTTTTGGGTGATGCAAGATTGCCCTTACGCCTCTGGATGCTCCTGCATCAGACACCGAGGGTAATTTGAGAAGTGACCCTGTCACGTCTCGTGTGTTTGTGTGAGGAAAACCCAAACGGTCAACCTCTGCCTTAGACAACCAAGAAGAATCTTCAATAGGCCTTCCTTTCCATTTCACTAGATATTCTTCATATTGCCTATTTCGAGTGCTCCTTCCCACACAGCTATCCAAGATCTCTTCTATCTCCTCTATTGAAGTAGATACCGGAATACTCCACTGCACTTCTGTTGGTCCATCCTCTGTTCCACCTTCATGATATTTTGATAAATCAGCAATGTTGAAAACAGGGGAAATATTGATCCCACTCGGCAGCTCTACCTCATATGCATTTCCTGAATCATGCTTCTTCATGATTCTGCATGGTCCAAATTTCTTCATTTTCAACTTATTGTATGTTCCAATTGGGAACCTTTGTTTTCTCAGGTGAACCATGACTTCATCTCCTACCTGGAATTCCTTATATCTCCTCTTCTGATCTGCCTTAGCCTTGTACTGAATATTCATTTTATTAATGTGCTTTCTAACCTTTTCATGCAAATTCTTTAGATGTTCTGCAAAGTCTTCAGCTTCGGCACTTGTCTTTCCTCCATTGTCCAGCTTCCTTAACTCAGAAGCATTTCTTGGGCTATTGCCATATACAATATGGAATGGTGATTTACCAGTACTCCTATTGACAAAATTGTTGTAAGCAAATTCTGCCTGTGGTAAAATCAAATCCCATCCCTTGGGCTTATCTCCTACCAACCATCATAGTAGGTTACCCAAACTCCTATTCACCACTTCAGTTTGTCCATCAGTCTGTGGATGGTGTGCAAAACTGAACTTCAAGTCTGTCTTCAACTTCTTCCACAATGTCCTCCAGAAATAACCAACAAACTTGGTATCTTGGTCTAAAACTATGCTTTTTGGTAGACCATGTAGTCTCACCACTTCCCTGAAAAATAACTCTGCAATATGAACAGCATCATTAGTCTTCTTACAAGGAATAAAATGTGCCATTTTTGAGAATCTGTCCACCACCACAAAAATAGAATCATGTCCTCTCTGTGTCCTTGGTAAACCAAGAACAAAATCCATGCTAATATCATCCCATGGCTTCTCTGGTACAGGTAATGGTTGATACAACCCTGTATTCTGACTTGTTCCTTTTGCCATCTGACACACTCTGCAACGCTACACAAATTTCCTCACATCCTGTTGCAACTGTGGCCAATAATAATTTTCACCAATAATAGCAATGGTCTTATCTCGACCGAAGTGTCTAGCCAATCCCCCACTATGCTTCTCCTTAATCAGGTTCTCTCTCATGGAACTCCTTGGAATGCACAACTGGCTTCCTCTAAACAACATGCCATCTTGGATAATGAAATCCAACCATTTTGTCCTATCTAAAGTAACAGGTTCCAAACAAGCTTTCTAGGCCTCTGCAAAATCTGGATCTTCAGGATACAAACTTTTGAGCTCATCGAACCCAACAACCTCTATCTTCATTTCTGTCAACAAATTTTGCCTTTTGCTCAAGGCATCTGCAACTCTGTTGGACTTCCCACTCCTGTGCTTCAAAACAAAAGTATAGCTCTGCAAAAACTCAACCCATTTTAAGTGCCTTTGATTTAACTTTCCTTGACTATTAAGATACTGCAAAGCCTGATGATCAGTATATAAAACAAACTCCTTTGGCAACAAATAATGTCTCCATTTCTTCAAAGCCTGAACTATTGCATAAAACTCCTGATCATAAACATAATACTTTTTCTTGGCATCATTAAGCTTCTCACTAAAATAGGCAATGGGCTTACCTTCTTGGCTCAAAACAGCTCCTATACCACTACCACTAGCATCACAATCTACCTGAAATACCTTATTAAAATCTGGAAGTGCCAAAACAGGTTGTTCTACCACTTTCTGTTTCAATGTATCAAAGCTCTTGTCTGCTCCTTTAGTCCATCTAAACTCTTTTCTATCCCCTCTCATTGTCTTAGTTAGGGGTGCACAAATGCTACTGAAATTCCTGATAAACTTTCTATAAAAACTTGCCAAACCATGAAAAGATCTTACCTCTATGAAACTCCTTGGCGTAGGCCATTCAATGATAGCCCTTACTTTTTCTGGGTCCATCTTAAGACCTTCTTTGAGACAACAAATCCTAGGTACACCAACTCCTTCTTTGCAAAACTACATTTCTTCAGATTAATCAACAACTTCTCCTCCCTCAGCTTCTCTAGAACTCTTCTGATATGCATCAGATGCTCATCCCAAGTCTTACTGAAAATTAAAATATCATCCAAATAAACAATAACAAAACTTCCCAAAAATTCCTTCAGTACCCCGTTCATGAGCCGCATGAATGTGATCGGTGCATTGGTTAGCCCAAATGGCATGACTAACCACTCATACAAACCTTCCTTTGTCTTGAAGGCTGTCTTCCATTCATCTCCTTCTCTGATACGAATATGGTGATATCCACTCTTTAGGTTAATTTTCATGAAGTACTTGGCTCCACTCAAACAATCCATGATGTCATCCATTCTTGGCAATGGAAATCTATACTTGATCGTTATCTTATTGATGGCTCGAGAGTCTGTACACATCCTCCATTCTCCATCCTTCTTTGGTGCTAGTACTGCAGGTACCGCACATGGGCTTAGGCTCTCCCTTATCAGTCCCTTTCTCAACAACTCCTGAACTTGTCTGTTCAGCTCTTCATTTTCTGCAGGGGTCATTCTATGGGCTACCTTGTTTGGCAAACTGGCTCCTGGTATCAAATCCATTTGATGACTTATCTTCCTTACTGGTGGTACACCTTCTGGTACATTATTAGAGATAATGTCCTGGAACTCTTCCAACATATCTGAAACTTCTGCTGGTACATCTTCATAGTTCTCTTGACTAATCTTAGGAATCAATGCAAAGCAATGACGCTCATGCTTCATACCCTCCAAAAATTTCTTACCATCTACCAAGCAAATTCTGGCAGTACTACATACCTTTTCTTCCACCTCCTTCAAGGGCTTCAATTTATGACGAACTCCATCTTTTGTTAGGGAATATGTGTTTGCATGGCCATCATGGACAGCGCTCCTATCATACTGCCATAGCCTTCCCAACAGCATATGACATGCATCCATCGGTATGATGTCACATAGTACCTCATCATGGTAGTCCCCAATCTTGAACTTCACTAAACACTGCTCATTGACCAAAGCTCTATGGTCTTTCTGCAACCATGCAATCCGATATGGATGCGGATGCTTTCTTCTTGTCAACTTCAACTTGTCAACCATCTCTTCTAAAACCAGATTATTAGTGCTTCCACTATCAATAATAATATCACAACACTTACCTTCACATTTGCACCTCATGCGGAATAAACTCTTCCTATGATTTGGTTCTTTCTCCTCATTCAACAAGGTTCTTCTGACAACTAGGGTTTCTCCCCTTTCAGCATCTTCAGAATGCTCAGACTGTGCATCTTCATCTACATGTGCAACTCATGCATTACCTTCAGGTCTCCTATTCGTCCTTCCTTGATGTTGCGGACACTCATATGCTCGATGCCCTTCTTCTCCACATTAGAAATAGGTTCCTCTGAAACCTCCTCTTCCAGGTCCTTGCCCAGGTCTACCTCTTCCTCTTCCTCTTTGCTCACCATTGTTCTGGTCATGAGGACGGTAGGTGTTATCTCCTCTCTGATTTCGACTGGTGCCAGCTTCTTCACTTTTCTTTGCATCTTCATTTTGGCCCCCATAGGGTCTTCCACCAGTCCTTTCACCTTGACTTCTTCCCCTTTGCTTGCTGTCAAATCTTTTATTCAGCTTCTCTTCCACCTTCAAGGAAAACTGGTATGCATCTTCTATGGTGGTCATTCTGACTAGGCTCAGCTCCTCCTGAATACTCGGCCTCAACCCATTAATGTAACAGGCTATAATTCCTTGTTAGGCTCTACATGGCCTGTCCTGATAGTAATCTTATAAAACTCTTCTGTATACTCCTTAACAGACTTGTTACCTTGCTTTAGTCCTTGCAGCTTCTTCAACAACTCCATCTCATAGTCCATAGGAATGAATTGGTTCTTTAGTTTCTCCACCATCCGATCCCATCTGGTGATCTTTCCTTTTCCTCTTCTATTCCTCTCTAATTGGACCTCCTTCCACCAAATACTGGCATGGCCCTTCAACTTTGTTTTTGCAAACTTGACCCGATCTGGGTCCTCCACATCTTCATACTCGAAATACTCCTCCATGTCATTGATCCAATCAATGAGCTGTTCCAGATTCAAATCTCTAGAATATGTAGAAACTTCAATTCTAGGCCTCTTTCCAATCTTTGAAATGGCCCTCAACAACCTAACCTCTGCAGGATCTCCTACAGCTTCTTGTTCTTCCTCAGATAGCTCCTCTTCAGCTTCATCTTCGCTTTCTTCTCTTGTTCTCGGATCAAACCCTCTTCGCAGCTCCTCTTGCAATGCATCGATTTGCCTTTGTAGGGCTCTAAAACCCTCTTCCGTCAAAGCATTCCTCTCAACATGATTTCTTCGTGGAGGCATCTTGGTCTCTGCAGCAAACCCACAACCTTAGGTCCTGGTGCAAACTGCCTCACGGTCGGCGATCTGTCTACACACTCAGGAACCCTTGCTCTGATACCACTTGATGAAGGGGGTAAATCACAAAACACACAATAACAAATATTAAACACAACAAATAGAACTTTCTTTTATTGAACTGGGAAACTCATTACATTACAGAAGCTCAATTACAATCAGAGGATGAATCCTCTACTGGCTGCAACACATTACAGCTTTCCCAACCTCAAGACTCTAGAATCTTCAGCCTTCGGTAACCCCAAATCAGCTAGGGTTTCTATTTTCCCCCCTATTCTTGACTCTACACTGGCCCCCCTTAACTCTACTACCACCCAGGGTTCCCAAAATAGTCATAAATAGCACTTTTTGGCGGCCTCCAACTAAATTTTAAAATTTGCAACTCCCTCCAAAAGTAGGTCAACTTTCGGGAAGCATAACTTTTGATCTGGGTGTCTGATTGACGAACCGTTTTAAGTGCCGGAAAGCTCGCGATGTGACCTATCATGCCAGAAATCTATAAATGGATTTCCATCAACTTTTTGAGACGTTATGAGAAGTTTTAGTGCCTCATATCTCGTTCCGTAAATTTTTAGGGGCTTTTCAGAAAACAAAAACTTTAATATCTTTCAGCTCACAAATGATCTTTGCTTGATTCCTTCACCAAAGGTCTTATATTTCTGTTATGTAACTTTCTGGAAGTTTTTGCTTCATTACGTGCCCAAATGCAAACTTTCTAAAAATAGCAGGTACACTTTCCTAAATAGGCAGGTTGCTATTTTTAGCAGTTTTGGAAAAACTGAAAGTCCTACATTATTATTCTAGATATTATGGAACCAAAAACACTAATTATGGGAAGAAATAAGAACAACTACAATGGTTTTGAATTAACTTCTTTTTAGGTGATGCAAGATTGCCCTTACGCCTCTGGTTGCTCCTGCATCACCGAAGGGCCTCAAAGTCCCGCAAATGGTATAAAGTGAGTCAGTTGTCGCAGCATTAAAATAACCTTTTGCCAACCAAGTCCGTCATGCCCAATTTCCCCGCCAAGTCGGAGGTAATCAAAAATCACGCAAACCCTAATATGTCGGATTACCTAACTGACATTACGTACGCTCTGGCATTTATGGTGATTTCACCAGAGATATAAAAGGATTTTTACGCCTTTTTGAAGCTCATTTTATTCAAACGATCACTCTCTGAGAGCTTTCAAAGATTTGTTGTGCACCACGTGAGTTCAAAACCAACAACTTTGTCCCCTGCCTGCACACTTCAGCTCGACTCACCACTACAAAACCAGGTAGGGACTTGACATGTATTTAGGGTTTCGTGTTTGGATCAAGCACATTTTTCATACGCGTAGATGGAATGAATTCAAATGTGTAATTAGGGTTTCATGTTTGAGTCGTCCCTTTGATTTATAAACCCCAGTGTAAGTGTCTAGGAAAATGTAGTTTTGATCCCATAGGTAAATTGAAAAACTAGCCAAACTTTTGCACTAAGTACCTTTGAATCAATCCATGAAAATGATCTGCAAAATAGAATGAGCATAATGAATTTTACACTGGTAGCGTACCCGACTGACCTTCAAATTTTGATCCATCTAGTCGGTCAGCGGCCATGAAAACCTGTGCTAGCACTCAAAATTTACTTAGCACTAAAAACTTGACCTTTTGACCTTCATGATGTTTTGTTGATTAGTCGAAAGACCCAAAAGGCCCCGCAAAGCTTTAAAGCCTGCTTTGTGCTGATTCTGCTTAGCGTTGACTTTGTGCTAAAAGACCTCTTCTCAGACTTCGTTGGATGCCTAGAATATCTCCACAAGATGGTGACATCCAAAAACTGGCCAAAAACAAGAAGAATGACTTTGTGCTAAAACACGCCATCACCAACTCAGTCGGTTGACCCCAAATCTTGCGTAGGTCTAACACGGCCAGATCCAGCACAAACATATTAAAGGTGATCTCAATTATCTTGCGCTAAATTCTAACCGACTGACTAAACAACCAACTTAAAGTCGGTGATCTTTGAAAGTCGCGCAAAAGTGAAAAAACATATAAACACTGATAGAACCCTGGGTCAGATGAGCTTGATTTCCCCACTGAGCTCGGTGGACCTCGATAATAGCACTTTCCTGCATACAGGTCGGATGACCCTGAAATTAGTACAAATGGTAAAAAAAATGATTGTTTTAAAGAAACTTTCAAAGGGGAAGATGTCTAAAATGATGTATTTAAAGTTGCAAGTGATGAATGTTAATGTTTTACATACTTTAAATGAGATCTTGCAATTTTGAAATGTTTACTGCATGCATTTAGGCTAAATTGAATTAAAGATAGGTTATAAAATGGGTGTAATCATGATAAATATCAAGTTCCTGTCTTTCAAAGATTATATCCAGTAACTTAGCAGATGCATTATAGAGTCATCAGATTGTGATAAGGTTGAAAATCTTGTGAGCATCTTGATAGTAGTCCACTTGGTAATCTTAGATCTCAAACTTAGGAGTTTTTGGAAAGTTCTTAAGGTATCAAACTTATAAGGTCCAGCCCTGCAGCTTAGATGACTGCCTGAGTTCAAACTATGAAGTATGAATTCAAGGGCATCCCTCCAGAGACTAAGATCCATTCCAGATGGAGTGATGTAGGAGATATGGATCTAGGTCACATAGACTTCGATGACTTCAGATTGAGAATCTTTGGCCTAAATCCAACTCCCAGGGCCAAAACACTTAAAGACGGTGGTATTGCACAAGTTGTTACCTTCCCTACCTCAGTACAATGTGCAGAGCTGATAGTAACATGTGCAGATAGGTATGATGTCATGACAAGGACAATTCAAACTACTAATGGGGATATCCTGGCTGATTTAAGTCCACCCTCTCTGGCTGAGACTTTTGATAGTCCATGGCACACAGTTATGACCATGCCAGACAAGCAAGGATCAGAGGAGACTTACAACAAGGATGTGAATGGATGTAGAAAACATATGAATGATCATTGGGAAAAAAGTAGAAGTTCTGTCCTGAGCAAGTTTCCCCAAGTGTTATATAGAAGTGACTTCCATAATGAGATTGGGGATTTGATAACCTTTTTAAGCAGAATATATGGGCTACAAACAACCTCCACTTTTGAGCAATGGATGTTCGTCATCATAATTGAGATACTGAAAGGGACTAAGTTCCACTAGTCCCAAATCCTCAGTGATAACATTCATGAGGCCTTCAGCAACTTCAAAGAGAAGAGATACTTTAGATGGACATCCTATGTTGTGTATGCACTTGCAAGAAGAAATCACTATGTTGGGTTGTCCAAAATAGAAGAAGTTGGAAATGATGAGCAGACCCAAGTGAAGGTATATGAGTGTTATCCTCAGCTTTCCTCATCTCAATCTCTAATACATTTCAAAATGGTGAATGATGCTTTTACAATGTATATAGCTAGGTTGGTACAAGGTAACACAGCTCTGAGGATTTCCATTGAAGCAATGAATGAAGTAACCATATATGGTAGGTGGTACATCCATTTTGAAAAGTTCACATATCTAAGAGTGCAAGGTTTCACTAGGACTACTTATAGACTTCCCAGATATCCTGATGATAAAATAGTGCTCTTAGAATTAACTAGGCAACTAATACCTTGTGCTGAAAAACTCAAGCACTTGTACAGAACCAATGTTTAGTTTCCCATTAGGTTTTGTAAGGGGAATTATGCATGTCCTTCCTTGGCATTAGCTAAACACTCTGACAAGGAACTTCAACTTCTTAACCTTCATTACTACAATGCAAGGGATCACCTCAATCCAAATAAAGTGATGAAGACATTTGTAAGTAATAAATTGTTTCACAAGATACATATTGAGGACTTTTGGGCCAATTGCATGGATGACTACGAAGTAATGAAAAGGGCCCATTCAAGGTTATCTCTAGCCTTCATCAGAAAGTTCCACATTATTGTAATGTCTTACTAGTTGGAGGATGATGAGAATGTCATGGTCAGAGGAACCTGGGAAGCCCAATACCTTCAACCAATTCCACTACCAAATTGGGCTAATGCAGAGGAAAGTTCTTTAGATATCATAATGAAAGAACTAGTCAGATTGAGCAAGGCCTAGGTAAGAGGCCAGGTAGCTACTTTGGAGAGACAAGGAGTGTAGCTTACGTACACTGCATTAGAATCAGACAAGGACTCCGGAGGTGAAGAAGATGAACCAATAAACATCACAGATGAGGCGGAACCAGTTGAGAAGTAGAAATCTAATATTGAAGAACATACATCTTTGGTAGAGATGGCCAAGAAAGTTAAGAAGCCGTCTGCTAAGCCTCCTTCTAAGAAAGACCAGCCTCCTTCAACTAGGACAAGAGCCTCCAAGAAAAGAGATATGCCAAGTGGTCCTGGGGAGGGTTCCAAAATCAAGAAATTTAAGGCAAAGAAGGTAACCGAGGAAGATGCTGCAACTCAAGAAGATACTAGTCTACCAGCTTCCCCATCTCCTTCTGCTCCAAGTGTAGGCATGGCTGCCTCCACTTCTATAGCTTCTACTATTACTTCTCCCTCCATTACTTCTACTACTGCTGCACCCACTTCACCCATGACATCAGCTGCCGTTGTCCAAGAAACATCCCCTGCTACCACCTCTCCTGCTTCCTCTATTTCAACTATTTCTTGCTCATTGGCAATATCTTCCAATGCCTCTAGCAGTTCTACTTCATCCATCACTGCCACCTCATGTTCCTCTACAACTACTACACCTTCACCTTCTACTTCTTCTACCCAATTTTCCACCACCACAACACTACCTCTCATTTCCACCATTCTTTCACTTTCTCTTCCTTTAGCTTCACTACCTCTTCCCTCCCCCTTGTCATTTCTTCCACTCTGTCAGCAGTATTAGCTAATTTGATGTAGATAAACTTGCCTACAACACCTATATCCTCTACAGTTCCTATTCACAGATGCCCACAGATTCAACCTCCTTAGTCGTACCTCTGCTACCCGAAATTGATAAAGTGTGCAAAATTGGGGTTGCAAGAGCTTGAAAATAAATTATTGCCTGAGATAGAGAAAGATGCATTTGTGAAGGTAAGTGATGAAATTCCTAATGAACCTCTAGCTAAAATAGTTAATGTTGAGGTTATTGATAAATCCGACAGCCCTCCGGAGAAGGGTCAAACAGAGGAAGTCTTCAAGGCAGCTCAAGAAAATATGATAATAAACTGGAGAAACTTGGTTGATGAAGAAGAAAAGGAAAAAGAGAAAAATAAAGATAAGGAATCAGAACAAGAGCAGGGATCACTTGAGGAGCCTGCTAAAACTAATGATGATAAAACTAGTGAATTGAACAAATCATCTTCTTCAACGCTCGAGTGGTTGCAAAACAGAGTGGCATATCCTGAGCCATAAGTAAAGATGATGCAGCTAGACTTAAGCACTATCCTATCACAATCTCAAAGGCCCAAAAAGCAAAAGAAAGCAAAAATATAGTCCAGAATTTATAAGGATGAAGCAAGATCTAGGATTACAGAGATAGTTGTCCCGCTAGCAAATGTAACTAGAGAACAAGTCAGGGCAGAGGACTATGCAATTTCAATAGTTGATTTGGGACCCGCCACTCGTGCTCAAAGAGTGGATGAATTTAAAGGATCAGTCACTTCAATTTTGGAACAGTTAGATAAGGATGAGATTTCAAAGAAGGAGTTAAAACAGCAAAATGAAGAACTCCGCACTTGTCTCTAGTTTTTTATCAAACCAGTTGATGCAGGAGGAGATATAAGGACAGTGCCCACTTTCCTGTCTATAGATGAAATGGAAAAACTGGGCGAGGTAAGGGCCAAGTCCCAAGGGACTGAGAATTAGCTATTTAGAGTATTTGAAAAAGGATGTGAGACTATTGATGCCTCTGCTCAAGCGTATAAGAAGCTAGTTGAACTTCACGAGAAATGGAAAGATCTACGTGAGGAATGTGACTCCTTTGATGAGTATTACTCTCACATATTTCCTTGGATTAAGAGCATCAAATATTTACCGACCCAGACTCTGGTAGTAGAGAACATTCTAACTGGGGATAAGCTATCCAAAGCCATTGAATGGTATCAACAACTACATTTAAGGAAAGAAACTTTCAAAAACATAAAAGAAGCATATAAGCCAGCAGATGAAGAGCTTCGGTGGCTTATATATGACATCAATGATTCTTTAAAGGATTTCCGAGAATAGTCCTATAATGACTATGCCCCTTATGATATCAAGAAATGTAAAAATAAATTACACAAGGTCATTTTTGAGAGTACTAAGCTAGCCATGGAGGATAGACTCGATAAAGTTAGTGACCTTAGAGTTGAATTTAAAGCATTCCACAAGGCTGGGGCAGAAATTGAAAAGGTATACAATAGATTCAGCCGGGGGCTGGAGATGTTCGAATATTGGGTCAATCATTTGAAGAATCCAAACCCCTTGGAGATCAATCCTGCGCTCGACGCATGGCTAAATTACCGCAACAAGTTTGCTGAAGAAGACAATTAATTTAGATGAAGAATCTTGATATTTTTTGAATATTTTGGAATGTAATCCCATCATTATTGTAAATTGCTATATTCGGGATAGCATGTGACTCTATTTTGTCTCTTCTATCCTTTAAAAATGTTCTTTTCTATTAATATATTGAGTTGGCTAGTCAAATTGACTAGATTCAATGTATCTAGAGGCTATTTTTTGTCTTTTTCATAAAAGACAAAGTGTTCTCCGAGAATTGATATGTTGTTGTTTTTACATTTATTAATGTAATCTGGACCATTGGTGTTGAGTTTATCTCCACCATTCATTTGAAAAACTTGATATGCTGCTTTCCTATATAAAGGGCTGCCATTTCTACTATTTGAAAGAGAGAATTTGATACTGAATTGTTGACATTCTGCCATATGAACTAATGCAAAGCAAATTTCTGCAAGTGTTTTGAGAATTTGTATCTTGTATTGATTCATTTTGGTTTTCATGGTTCGCTTCTTGCTCTCCCAAAATTAATTAGTTGTGCTTTTATAACATTCATGGTTGGCTGAAAGTATTTTGATGAATGCTCTAGTCCATACTTTTAGTTGTTTGCTCATGGTAAATGATTGTGTAAAGTTAGTCTAGGCTGATTAGTTGTGCTTAGTTCAATTACGTCTCATAGGTTAAGTTGCACCATTTATTGTGTATTTAATGAATGAATGTAATTTGAAAATCTTTAGATTTCCATTGAAGATTGCATCATTTTCTACAATGCTGTAACACCCATTTCAGTTTGGTAACTTAAAAAACTAGTTAAGTTTAAGAGTACTTGTCTACCTATAGTCATCTATGCATTGTGAATGTCACTTAGGATTCCTCTAAACCCTAACCTCTTTTGCATTTTCTTTGAAAACCATTCTTAGATTAGGAATTTTAGCAGCATTTTACATTATTTTATAAGCTGAAATCATAAAGGGTTTATATGTATTCGTTGTCCCAACTCTAAAATCTGTAGATTGCATGTAAGACCCCTTAGGCACAGCTAGAACATACCAATTGAGAGATTCCAAGCAAGATAAGACCTAACTGTAGAAACCTTGGAGTAGTCTTACCCAGGGTAGGATACTTTTCAAGAGGTGTGAAACCAGCAATCACACCTGCGTTGTTGAGTGCAAAAACACCCATCAATAGATGGATGATATAATGGATGGATAATAAGGGTGGATATTATAGTCTTATGATTAGGATTAGGTGGAGGGATAATGGGATTGGATGGATTGGATTGGGATTGGGATTAGGTGGAGGGATAATGGGATTGGATGGATTAGGATTAGGATTGGATGGAGGGATAATGGGATTGGATGGATTGGGCTAGCATGATGATGGAGGTGAGACATGGGATTGGGATGATTTGGCATGCTTAATCTTTAAACCATAAATGTGAAACTCAAAGACACACTGCAAAAATGGGGGACAATGGATTGTCTTATGACCTTTGATCCTATGGTATGCGCAATAGTCATGTTCATTGTACCCAAGGGAATTAAATGCACTTTCCTCACATGGTTTGATTTTAGGAAGTTTGATGAGTTTTCTTTTAAGCATCCCTTGTAAAAGTATCTCATCCTCATCTTTTGGTGGAGGATTGGAGGAATATGATGATGGAGTGATTGAAGGATTTTGTGGAATGGGAGGACATTGTGATGGAAGCATTGGAGGGATTGGTGGGGTAAAAGGACATTGTGAGGGAATAATTGGAGGGATTTGTGGGATAGGAGGACATGGGCTTTGAGACTCTTGGATAAGCATGTGGTTCGATGATGATGGATACACATGGGATGCATAAGTAGGAGTGGTATTTCCCTTGTCAAAGATAGCATGAGGAGGACTCAGAGATGTTGGATTTTGGCTCAAAGGATAACTAGGATTTGCATGTTCTTGTTGTAAAGGATCTTGATAGCCTTGTAGGTAGATTTGGGAATGAGGTGAAATGTTGAAATATCTAGTTGGATGACCTTTAGGTATGGATTGTTATGGATATTGGTTGATATTTGAAGAAGTGGGATAGGTTGACGTAAGATTAGCTTGATATGTGGTTGGACTAGGTTGGTATGAAGTTAATGAGGATGGCATATGGGATAAAGGTTGTGGTTGTTGAAAGGATAAGAGTTGTGGTTGTGTTGGTGTTTATTGGGCTATGAGTTGTTGAAGAAGGGTATGTTGTTGTTGTTCTTGTTGTTGTTGCTGGATGAGTTGTTGGAGGAGGGCTTGTAGTTGCATTTCGGTATAAGAATCCATGGTGTTCTTGGTTGAAGATGAAACATGGTTAGGATTTTGGACTTGTGACGTTTGAGGTAAGGTGGATGTTTGATAAGTTTGGGGTATGGATAAGTTGGATTGGTTGTTGATGGGAGGTAGGGACGATGATGTAGGAGTGACTGGATACTTTCCATATTATCTTTTGAGTTCGTCAAACATTCTATGGAAGCCATAAGGATCTTCAACTGCCATATGGATGATTAGGGTAAAATGGATTGGACTGGATGAAAAGATGATTGGGATAGGATAATTTGATGGGTGATTATGATGCAAGGGAATGATTAGGATGGATGCTAGATTTGGTTGGAAGATTGATTTTTTTGGATTTTTGGAGATATTTTAGTTTTTTTGGATTTTGAGGATTTTGGCAAGAAAAATAAACACAAAAAGACAATGGCTGACTTGACTTAATAAGGAAATTAGTGTGAATTTATTCATGGCTAAAGTGTCTTTTATTGGTTTTACACAAGGAAAACATGCCAAGCATATGAACAAACCTAAAATTATTCAAGTAGGAGTGTCATATCCCATGGACTCGCTCAGGTGTGACTTCAATCTCCACTATTAGATAATGGTGATTTCCATCCCATTGATACCATTTACCATTCCTTTGATAGATAGGGAATGCAAGGTCATGTACCACCTTACACCCCTTACCTTGGAGACTAAAGTCTTGCCCAAAGTTTATTCCATCTCAAACAATGGAGGTAATAGCACGAGCTCTTCTACCCTTGTTGTAGCGATGCACCATAGGATATGACAACCAAAAGGTCCTATCTAGGCTTTACAAGATTCTAGGGGAGCCATCTCAAATACACAAGGTACAATGAGGCCCAAATCTGTGAACACTAGCCCGTTGAAGGGATGTGGCATAAGTGATTAAGCAAACACCACTTCACCTTGCGTCCAAAATTATTTGAGGCCCTAAGGTTGTCCCAATGACTACGTAGCTAGATTGAGGTATAGATTTCACTCTCTCCCTCTTATATAACCCCCCAAAACACGTGGTTGAGGTCATCCCTAGGGTTAATGAAATCCCCTAGCAAGCCTCCTAAAGGGAAGGAACGCTATTCACTTTTGATCTCTAGGCTCGTACGAAGCACAAGGGGAGAGCTTATATGAGATAATGCCCTGGGATTTAACAAATAAACAAAAGGATAATGAAGGGGTTTTTGATCTCCAAGGTCACCAAAAGGTGCAAGGAGAGCACACACCCTTTTCAAAATCCAAAGACAAAGCAAACAATGTTCAATTACTATCCACCTAGATTAAACTAAGTGCCTAGATTAGTAATAAAAAGATTTCTTTGACATACGAATCTACAGCAACTTGTTAGTAGTTTTAATGATTTGATCTTTGGCAAGCGAAAGCTACAAAACAAGTATGTTATATTGAAAAAGATAATCTTGGACAAATGATTTTGCTGCAAGAACATGTATTAGAAATGATAATGAAACCCTTGCAAAATTAGAAAATAATGTTATAATGCAACCATAAAAAGATATGCTCATCACAAGATTGCAATTTCAAATACATTGTTTTTTTACATAGTCGACATAGATCCGATTATTTTGAAACTTTTTTGACATGAAAAATAAAAACACAAAGAAGAGACCCCTACTAATTTTCTGAGAACTTTCCAAAAATATAAAAAAGGTCAAAAAAATTTCTTGATTTGCGCCCTGAAATGCGGATTTGTGAAAAACCTATAGTCGACAAAGATCTGATTATTTAGTACCTTATTTGAACTTAACATTAAAACTGTAAAGAACAGACCCTCATTATAATTTCATGAGCTTTCCAGAAATGTAACTGTTAGGGTAAAATTGGATCAACAATGAATATACAATAATAATCAATATCAAGTACCCAAAACTCAATGAAATGGTGAACTAAGAAGATTAATCAAATAAAGCAATGAACACCAAAGCAAACCTCCTTAATTCGAAGCTTCCATTGATTGCCTATCACAATTGTTCTTGCATGTATGAAATAGGGCCCTTAGAGAGTGCACTTCCTTGCTATGCTTCAAGAATGTCAATTGAGAATGGCTATGATAATATCACCATGAAGATGAGCTTCACAACAATAGTAGTAGTGCATAGTAACGAGCGTGATCACAAGCAATGAAGGAATTGGTGCCAAAGGCGCGCTGTAATTCCTGTAGAGTAACAATACTTAAAGCTTGGATGAATGAAATGGAAGAAGACGGTTGCTTTTATAGACTTGAGAAAATGAAGATCAACGGTATAGAAAGAATGAGAAGATCAACAGTATAGAACGGATAAGGAACGTGCAATAAATAAGAAGAGGACATGTGTCTTGCTTTCTTTTGCATGAGAGGAGTTAACAAGAATAGAAGAATGAGTTAAAGTAATTAAAAGAATATAATAATCAGTTAAGCAATTTAAAACAAGAAGAATAGATTTGCATGAGGATAAGAAGATATTTTGCTTTATTAAATATTAGGAATATTTAATTGCATGTGCACAAAGATTGAATTATATTTAGAGATAACTCAATTTATAAGAAAAAGCAACTTAAATAAATATTGATTTATTTAAATTTAGAGAAGATATTACTGGAAGGAATAATTAAATAATCAGTATTATTTAACTTAGAAGATAAGAAAGCAAATTAAATAAATAAATTTATTTAATTGTTGTGCATGATGTGGAAGAATAAATAAAAAATTTGATTGTATTTTATTTTTGGAGATTGAGAGAATTTAAATAAATTTGATTTGATTTATTCAAATTTGGAAGAATGAATTTGATTTAATTAAATAATTAAGAATTATTTAATTGTTTGGAAGAATTTAATTAAATAAAAGATTTTATTTAATTTTGACTTTAGAAGAGATAATTAAATATTTCAATATTTAATTAATTTAGAGGAATGTGAATCAAATAAATAAATTTGTTTATTTATTTATTGATAGAGGAATAAAGATGGAATAAATATTAAGAATATTTATTTAGACTGAATCGTGTCATTTTTAGGCGTATACATTTTGCCCCTCTTTGATGCAATGTAGTTTATGGTGTTGCTTCAAAGAATAGATAGTCTGATAATGATACATGCCCAGTTTGCCCCTGGTACAGGTTATGACGATAGGATGCCCCCTCGGGAGATTGGACGGGAAGAAGGCAGAAGGCGTGAGACGAACAATCTCATGAAGATGAAGGGAAAACTTGGCTAGGATTGAAGAAAGAGCTGAATGATACATGATGCAAGATAGAATGATAACACACACAAGCAAGTAAGCAAGTATGCACAAATGATACAAGAACAAACAAGGTATTGCCCCTGTCAAGCGGTAAACCAAAGATATAATGATAACGATATACGACAGTGTTGTCATGGCGGGGAACGATATATCCCTAGACCAACACGGCAGGCATGTTGTCATGGCGGGGAACGATAGATCCCTAGAGCAAACATGAAGGATAATGTCTGGTTTCAGGAAATGAAGCATGTCATGTAAGATGTGTGTGTTGGTCTGATTTCGACAATGTTACATCCTGTATATGACAAGTGATTGATTAACTGATCAAGTTGGTTTACGACCAGACAAGGATCAAGACCACTGATTGTGATTGGATCATTTGACAAGATTGACTTGACTTGATTCGTATGGATTAATCATTTGACAAGATTGACTTGACTTAATTCGTATGGATTAAGGATAGAATTGCATGGGGATCATTGCTCGAATTGACTGGATTAAGAAGAATGGACCACAATGATAGATAGAATACTGATTGATAGAAGAATGACTCGATAGAAGAAATCACAAGCTTTTATTTGTAAACATTGATTCTCTACATTGTTGGATCTTTATTGCATGGGGTACAGTATGGATGCTTTTATGGATGTATAATGGAGGCGACTAGTGTTTGCTTTTGACATCTTGATGGTGCAAGTATTTTGAAGTGCTTATTTCATCATTGGGCAATTTTTTTGGTACTTTTTTGCAATATTGTAAGTTAATACAAGCATCTAGGTATAATTGAACTGAGATGACCTGAGTATTTCTTTCATATCAACAAACAAGGATTGCCCTCGTTCATGTTAGACCTTTGATGTCCTAGATGATCTTTTGCCGATCATGTCTTTAGATAAGGCTTCACATTACTAAAGTTTAATCCACAAACAACAAACAAAGAAAATAATCATGCCCCCATCATAGCATCTCTATCTTTTGACATCCTCGAGTAGCATAGAAAGGCATGATAGCAAAAATCAAGACTCTGTACTTTAACCATGTTTCCAATCCACAAAACATTTTTGCATTTAGATGTGTTTATTTGTTGCCATAATTTGGGTAAAATCATTTAGAAGGCCTTATCTATTTGTATGCTTTGCCCTGGATAGGTTAATGTCCTGCATCAGGATTTCTGCTTGAAAAGAGCGAGTTTTGCTTGCGCTTGCTTGCCTGGTGAGAAGATTCCACAATCTTTATTGGTGAGACGGACCCTAAGGGACTGACCTAGTGCCTTGGGGGCTCATTGATAAATGGCCTTGCCTACGTGATGATGCAGAGGTAATGTAGTTCGGGGTAAACCCTAGCGGACCTAAGACCTAGGCGATAGAAAGTGGTGTGAACTCAGATAGATAGAAGGACTAGACACGGGACAGATGGGACAGTGGAGCCTCGGGGGCGCATTTGAGAAATGGCCTTGCCTATGTGACAATGTAGAGGCAATGTAGTTCGGTGTAAACCCTAATGGACCTAAGATATGGATCGGATGAGACACGATATGGAATAGATATGGATCAGACAAGACACAATATGGAACAGATATGGATCAAACAAGACATGATATGGAACAGATATGGATCAGACAAGACATGATATGGAACAGATATGGATCAGATATGGAATAGATATGGATCAAATAAGACACAATATGCATTACACATGGAATAGATATGGATCAGACAAGACACAACATGGAACAGATATGGATCAAACAAGACATGATATGGAACAAACATGGATCAGATAAGACATGATATGGAACAGACATGGATCAGATATGGAATAGATATGGGACAGATATGGATCAGATGATACTAATGACAAGGAAACACCACATATAGGTAGATGTATGGGTGATAAAAAATAGGTAGAAGGAATCAAGGATGTGATCTCCAAGGACTATGTCGCATAGGAATAACATGCCCCATTGTAGGTAAATACTTAGGACTTTTCATGGCAACGCTTATGACAATAGGAGGATAAGAGGATAATGAAGGATTTGCTTGGTTTGGGAAGGATAAGGTATGTCAAGAGACATCTAAAACATTTTTCAACATTGTGCCCCCAATCTTTATAAGACCAAAGAAATTATAGGAATGGAAAATTAGGATAGATAGAGTAGATAGTATAGGTATGTAATGGATAGAAGGATAGGATAGGGAATGGTACGGAAGGGAACTGATAGGAGAAGAGTGATATGCCGATGAGACAAGGTGCCCCCAAGTGTAGGTGACGTAGAAGATCAACTTACACATGATGCTTGTTTTCTAGGTTTTCATCATGGTACTTATCCAAGGCGCCTGTTTGCCAGATTTTCACCATTAGATGAAATAATTTTTCTTTACTTTTTTTTTTGAAACAGTCAGATGGGGGAAAGTGGACATAGAAAAGGAGACTCAAGTATCTAGGTCCCTAAAAGGTGATAGTCCCACTAGAAAGATGTCATCGCACGGATCATGTCGAGTGCTCTCATAGATGTTAGTAGGAGATTGCATGACAGTGAGATGGAGAAGGTAGATAGCGGATTGTGGAAGGTGCAATAGTGGATGATGATGCAGAATATGGAGGGAAGGCTTATGCAAAAGCATGGACCATAGGAATAGGATGAGGAAGACATGTAGGATAATACTAGAAGGAAGGGGAGATGGAGGTATATGGAAATGTTGTGGGATGGAAGGGAATCATGACCAACTGTTGCACATACCATGATAAACATTGAAGCTGGTGATGGGAAAGTAGTGTAGGTAGCAACAAAGACTTTTGCTTGTGGATGAATGACTTAGGCATGTAGGGATCCACATAGACTGAGTATTTTTATGCGCTTTGCTTGTCATGTGGGATGGAAGAATTTGAGGCTTTTGGATGGAATGGGAGAAAGTGGATGGTTGAGATTCTTGAGAGGTAGATGCCTCATGTAACTTGAGGGCTTTTTGCTTAGGTACCCAAGCCATTTTATTTTTAGATAGTACTTGTAAGGGTGTGGGTTTGGCTGTATGTAGCTTTTGTGCAGCTTTTGGAGTAATCATTTGTTGGATGCGGACCCACACCTTTTTCAGATTGGTGTATAGGTGTGTGGGTGTATACAGCTCTTGAGAAGGACGCTTCTTTGATTCTTGGATTTTGTATCCTAGGTCATGAGGACTCTTAGGATTTTTGACTTTATAGGTAGAGATATCCAGATTTTTGTTGGTGAATTCTCTTGAGATGGTGGAGGTGGGGTTGGAGGACGCCCTTTGTTTAGACAACATGTGCATTTGTTGGCCATGATTGGGATTGTTAGAAGATTCATAGATGGGTGATAAGGTGTTGGAAGAAGTGGTGGTAAAATGTATGGAGGGATATTAGGAGTTGGAAGTAGTGGAGGTAGATTGGATGGTGGAAGGTGTATGGTCACATGCTTTTGACAATTGTAGGATGATGGAGGTGGAATGGCAACATATGTTTTGGAGATATGATAGGGTTTGCGATGGAAAGTCATGGACTTTGGAGGAGTGGAGGAAGTACCAACATCTTGATATTTTTCACCTTGGGGTGTGTATCCAATGCCATATGAAGGAGGAGGAACATTGACATGGACAAGCTCCAAAATACCTTGTCATGAAGGCCTAAGCCTTTACCTTGATAGTTCATATGTTGGAGCATGTGGTGGACAGCGGGATTATGTGTAGGTGGAGCACTAGCCACAAGTTCTTTATTGGATGGAGAAGATGAGATAGAGGATAATGGTTGCTGGTGTTCTAAGGAGGACCACTCATGAATAAAGGTGGAAAGACCAAGGATATATGGTGGGGGATTTGCAGCATGATCGATAATAGATGGTGGAGGATTATTACTAGTTTGATCTTCTACGCTTGCTTGGGAGGCAAGTGTCTCATCAAGAGAAGTGGAAGTTATTAGATCTTGGATGGGACTAGACGGGGTTATGAGCTTAGGACCATGGAATGCATAAAGTGCGCTAAGAGGATCATCATGGTCTGCTTGATCATAGATAGACTCTTGATCGTAGGTGGGATTTTGATCATAAATAGGATTTAGCGTGATGGAATTAAGGTGCTCTTGTATATGTTCTTCATCAACGATAATATCTTGATCATAGAAAGGATATAGGCCATGGAGAGGTTGGAATTTGATCTCTTGTTCATGTATAGGATCAAGAATGTCAATTGGGAATGGCAGTGATAGTATTGCAATGAAGAGAAGTTTCACAATGATGGTAATAGTGCGTAGTGCATAGTAGCGAATGTGATCACAAGCAATGAAGGAATTGGTGCCAAAGGCGCACTGTAATTCCTGCAGAGTAACAATACTTAAAGCTTGGATGAATGAAATGGAAGAACAGGGTTCAATTTATAGAATTGGGAAAGAAGAGATCAACGGTTATAGAAGACTTGAGAAGATCAACGGTATAGAATAGATGAGGAACGTGCAACGAATAAGAAGAAGACATGTGTCTTGTTTTCTTTTGCATTAGAGGAGTTAACAAGAATAGAAGAATGAGTTAAAGCAATTAAAAGAATATAATAATCAGTTAAACGATTTAAAACAAGAAGAATAGATTTGCATGAGGATAAGAAGATATTTTGCTTTATTAAATATTAGGAATATTTAATTGCATGTGCACAAAGATTGAATTATATTTAGAGATAACTCAATTTAGAAGAAAAAGCAACTTAAATAAATATTTGATTTATTTAAATTTAGAGAAGATATTATTGGAAGGAACAATTAAATAATCGGTATTATTTAACTTAGAAGATAAGAAAGCAAATTAAATAAATAAATTTATTTAATTGTTGTGCATGATTTGGAAGAATAAATAAAATATTTGATTGTATTTTATTTTTGGAGATTGAGAGAATTTAAATAAATTTGATTTGATTTATTCAAATTTGGAAGAATGAATTTGATTTAATTAAATAATTAAGAATTATTTAATTGTTTGGAGGAATTTAATTAAATAAAGGATTTTATTTAATTTTGACTTTAGAAGAGAATTAAATATTTTGATATTTAATTAATTTAGAGGAATGTGAATCAAATAAATAAATTTGTTTATTTACTTATTGATAGAGGAATAAAGATGGAATGAATATTAAGAATATTTATTTAGACTAAATCGTGTCATTTTTAGGCGTATACAGTAACAATTTTTGAAAAAATCACTTATTTGCACACAAAAATGTAAATTTATGAAAAAACATAAAATCATTATAACTAAAGCAAAACTAAAGATAAAAATGTGATTTTTCTATTGTAGCTTCCTTGGATGATCTAAAACCTTTTGTTAAAATCTTGTAGAAACCATTTGGAAGATATGATGAAATTTTTAAAACCTAGGGTTTTGTCCAAAAAAGCCATAAACCTGCAACAGAAAGTTAACTAAATCTGCATAAAGCAAGCTAGATCAAGGGATGTGAGTCAACAACAAATAATCAAGCATGCCAAAATGAAACCCAAAAAATTATGCAAGACAATAACATTTAAATATAAATAAATGTAAATATACCTTCAAACCTTGCACAAAATTGGACCTCTAATAGGACAGAATGGAGTGCACCCAACCTCCACTGATTTGTCATGTGGATGTATTGTGGGCTGCTCACACAACCAACATAACCAGAAAATGATATGATATAAATGAGATATGAGAGATATGTGTGCATATGAAATTTGATGAGAGAGTGTGAGAGGGTTTGAAATGAAAATAGAAGTTTGATTTATAGATAGAGAGGGAATCAAATGGATGGCCAAGATTAGAAGGGTGAGGGATGAGGTGGATGGTTAGGATTGAAAGCTAATTTTGGTGCTCATGATGCACCATAAATAAGGATGAAAGGTGATTAAAATAAGGATGGGAGTGGGAATAAATATAATTTTTAATTGATTTTGGAGAAGAAATGCTTATGATGCATATTTAATTTATTTAAATTGAACGATGGAGAAAAATGGGATTAAATAAATAAGATTTATTTAATTTGGTGTAAGAGGAGGATAAATGGATAAGAGGGATTAGTTAAATAAATGTAATTTATTTAACTAATGGGAATGATGGAAGGGATCATTAAAGGGACTTAGAAGAAAATAGGTCGCAAGGTGATGCAAGGGGATGTTGAAAGGCAATGTTGTAAGACATGGTCAATTTTAGGTGTCTACACATTCATGGCATATGGGAAACTAAACAATCTTTTCATGTTCAAAATGCTTCTAAGATACTTGCAGTACTATCTCGGTTGAGTGATCGATGGGGTACAACATTCTCAGTATTGAGTGTGCTATCAAATTGGGTCATTTGGTTGGTTGGTCTTCACCATTCTTCGTCTAGTTATAGGTGTTCTAAATGTATTGATTCTACTTTACTTACCTCGTACTTCAAAGTTTTCCTCTAGGATCTTCAACATTGTTGTCAGTTTGGTAGAGCTTACCTAATGTCACTTGATACCTCATAGTTTTTTGTCATCTGGAAGATGACTTTTTCTTTTGGGGGGAATGATGTAGTTAATGTAAAATGCTGATTATTATATTTGATAATTTGGGTTATCCGACTATGTATTAATTGTTTGTCAGCTCTTGGGTGGTTGTAAGAATCAGTTTGTTTGAGTCACTTAGTTGATGGTTGTCTTCGTCTTGGCAATCATCGAGTCTTTTAAATAGTCTTTGTATCATCAAGGAAAGTAGTATGATGTAGTGGGATTGACTCTGATTCTTGGCTGACCATCTTTGGTCTACCTTTGTAATAATTTCATGTGCTAATAAAGATATACTTTTACTCCTTTATCTAGTATGCATTATTAATTTCGTATATTATTGCAATATTCATTTATTAGATAAGTGAGTAAACATCCTCTCAATCTACATTATGGCATAAAAGAGAATTTAATGAAGTGGAATCACCAATAGATGGTGATGAAAGAAATTGAATTATAAAATTAGTCATATGCAGAATCGTGACATGATACAAAAGAAGCAACGCTTGCCATTGTGTTAGCACGATGATTATCCTTACAGGGAATATTATCGATAGAAAAAGAGGAAAACTGATGAAGCAGTGATAAAGCTAAGTCACAATATTGAGACAATTTATCTTGTCTAGCCTAGTAAGAACACGTGACTTTCTTCATAATCAACTGTGAATCACCATGAATGTGAATATGTTTAATATTGAGAGATAACGTGACACATAAGCCAGCAATAAGGGCTTCATACTCAGCAATGTTATTAGTGCAAAGAAAATTAAGACAGAATGAGAGAAGAAGCAACTTACTAGAAGGAGGGACTAATACAACACCCACCCCAAAGCCAATCCAACATCTAAATGTTGGAATTGGTCTGGACAACTGAGAGGGGGGTGAATCAGTTGTCACACAAATTAAACTTTTATGCCTTTAATCCACTTTTACAACTTCTAATCAAATTAATGATATGAACATTAAAGCATGAATCAGTAACACATGAGCAGAAACATAAGTAACACATTTGACACCAAGATTTTTGATGTGGAAACCCGGTTAAGGGAAAAACCACAGTGGGGTTAACCCACAAAGATTATACTCTGTTAAAAGTATTACAAAGGAAAATGCACATGCATTCGAATTCACTGCCCAGAGCTCACTACTCAAAGAAGACTTACTACCTACAAAAGGGTCACTGCCTACAGGAAGAAAATTACAATGGAATTAAACTGATAATTAGCATCTATCAATGCAAGGATTCAGTTCTGGTTAAGCACAAAATACTAACTTGATACACTTCATCTTCACTTTGCCCTTTTTACTGTTCTGCTAGCATTTGAATCATAGATCTTTGCTCTTTTCGCACTTATTCCATAGTCGCATCACACACACCAAAATCATTCAAATCCATCTGCTATATATATTTACATCCTTATCTTCAACCACTTTTCAATCAGCTTCAAGAACACTTAGAACTTTATTAAAGATTCTGCTCTATCAGCTAAATCCATGTACAACTTGCAACACGGACCAAAACTCACACTCACAAATCATCAATCAGGTCGGCTACTATCATTGATCATCACAACTTGTCCAACCAACAACTTCCATACATTCGAAACCAGGATCAATTACAAGGTTAGCCTATTCTTCTTCTGCCTGCTCTGTCAAACTGTTAACCTGATACTCAAATGCTAATAACTATCGAATCCTTCATCACTGGAGGCCAAAACTATGGATTTAGATTATCTTGAAAATGCTTATGACTCCCTCATATCTACAGCAAACTCTGATCTACTCCTGGAGAGATCCGGACCAAGATACTGGACCCTGTCACACACTCTGTTCTTGACTTCCCAGACTTAGACAAATTCTAATTCTGACTTCTGGTATGAACAAATTGTGTTATGTGGATGAGTACAATGGTCTTAGTTGCCATCAATGACAAAACCTATCATGTGAAGCAGTGTCTCTTGCCAACAATCTCTACCTTTGGCATTAATGGCAACACTTAGTAAAAAATGACTAAGTGTCAAATGCAGCTCCCCCTTACTCTGTACACTTGTGCTTTCCACTATTTCAAAAGCTTCCCCTTTGCTAGATTCCTCATTTTTCACTGCTCTTCACTCCCCCTTTGACATCAATGGCAAAGGATGGGATCCGCAAGGCAAAATTTTCCCAAAAATTCTGTGTATAATGTTGCATATGTACAACTAATCATTAAGTTCTATTCACATGAACTTGAGAATGTCTGCAAAACTATTTTTCAATTGCACAAGTTCAAAGGCCCAAGTTCCCTTCATTCCATCCAAAATTGAGATGTGTCCACTCAGCAAAAATGCATATGCTTCTGCCTTATTCAGATCCGGAGGATTACTTGTTTGAAGTGTAGTCTGAGCTTCTGATAAGGCATTATACATGGCTTCTAACTTGGGGGCAATCAATCCTCGGAGCTCACACATTCTCTTCATAATATTTCCTTTCTCTTTAGCAACCCTTTTTATCTCATATGTCAAGCTGATTACTTGACATTCCTGGCTTATAGGTGAAACTGTTAGAGGATCAAAATTTTGAGATAAATTTGACAATTTTTGTTCTTGCTCCTTTATCTTTTTCTCAATATCTTTACTGACTTTGGGCCATGATAGACAGAATTTGTACATATCACTTCCATCATTTAGAGCATTTTGAATACTCTTTATGCTGATACCAAGTATCATTCTATCATTTCCTATTAGGCTCTTTACTTCACTAAATTTCTTATCCAAAAATTCTTTTTGAACTTTTGCCTCCACAGACTTTTCAAAGGACTCAAAATGTGTACTTACAACATTCACAAGATTCTTCAAGTGGCCAGAGGGGGAATCTGATGGACTCTTTTGGCAGGTTGGCAATAACTTCTCCAAGACTCTGGTTGCAAGTCCTAATAGTTCATTGTCCTCCATGTGAGATTTTAACATCTTCTCCCTGGCCTTGGCTTGAGTGAAGGATGCAATCTTCATCACTTGTACCAGAGAGAGGGCATCTAGATTAATTGGTCCTTGGAGTAGTTCAGGCTCATCAAACTCAAGCATCTCTTTATCTAGAAGACTTTTCACTACATCTGCAATGTCTCTTGCAACAATTTCTGGACCACCTTTTTATTCCTAAGATTTCTCAGCATCTGTAGATGCATCAATATTTGCACCATCTTCTTCTATTTTATCTTTCTTTTCTCCTTCTTTCTCTTTCTCTACTTTACTTTTCTCTATGTTATCTGCAGAGGGACTCTTTCCTATGTCTTCACTACTTGCTATGTGTTCCAGAGGGATTTGTGTGGTAGCAATATTATCTTCTTTTCCAAATTGATCAAATGGAGTTAGAGAATCTCCTGCATCATCAGATTTGTTTGTCATCTCTATATCTTCTTTGCTTATTTGCTCCTCTTCTAGAATAGAGGGGTCATCAACTTCAATTTGATGTTCACTGATGTTTACTATTTCAACATCTGTGAATCAATCCCATCATCTATCTCCTCATAGGTTTGCTTCAGAGGATCTAGAGTATCACCTTGGTTATCATTTGCCTTTTCAATCTCTTCTTCTGGAGCTTCTTGTTCTGGAGATGAAGGATTGTCTTCCTCAATTTGTTCCTCTGAAATAATATAGTTTTTTATTTTTATCTAGGACCTTCCTTATAATTTCCTCTGTTTCCTTTGCAACTTCCTCAGTTTCACCAAGCATTAGCTTGTTTATCCAGACCTTGCTTCTAAATTTATCCTTAACTTCCTTGAGGATTTTATCTACTTCCCTTCTAGTCATTACTAGACATAGAGTGGAGAGGATATATTCTCTGAGTTCTAGATATTTAGTCTTGGCTATTTCCTTCGTCATCTCCAGAGTTTTCCTTAAACTTTTAGGAAGTTCTTGTAGAATTTCCAGTAGAGCTCTATTGAATTTATTCAAGTATATGATGGTGGTATCTTCCAAAATTTTCTTATTTGCTTGATCAAAATTATCATAATAAACTTTGATAGGCCTTAGATTTCCATGAACAATGATTGTTTTTACAATTTCATCAACTGTCATAGCAACCTTACCAGTCTCTTACCTTTTACTTGTCATTTTGCTTCCAGGGGGTTGGTTCTCAGAGGCCTTTGAAGTCTTGGCTTTCTTTGACCTCATCTCTTTAACGTCTTCATCTGTTTCTGTTTCCTCATCATCTTTTGTGCTCTTGTAGGTTCTTGTGGCCTTGGTTTTCTTCCTCTTTCCTCCTTCACCGAATGGTGTGGCTTTCGTTGTCTTAATGGGAATAGACTTGGATTGTTTTGAGACAGTTGCAATGCTTCTTGTTTTTCTTTAAGAGCTAGGTGGGGCTTCCGGAGTAGCTGCTGGCTCACTTTCTGCTTTTTCCTCTGAAGTCTGTCCAGCACTTTTCTTCATCTTTTCAATCCTTTCTCTGTTCTTTTTCACTGCTTCTTTTGTAATTCAAATGCTTTCTGCATACATCTCCACTTGCTTCTGCACTTTTCTTTTTGTTTGCATCTGTCTAAGTTCCACATGCAACTTTATACTTAGTTCCTTGTATGTTCCAAATATTTCCACAGAGGTGTCTTTAGGTTTACTTAGAAGATGCTAAGCATACATGTCCAGAACTCTCTCATCCACCTCATAACCCATTGGCATTATCCATACTATTCTTGGTTCTACAGCCTCCATCAGACATTGATTAGTGTCAACCATGAAACATATCTCATTCTCATACTTTTCTACAACTAACTTAGGGATTCTCTCTCTTGCATGCATCAAACTCTGGAAGTTTTTGAAGTAACCCCAAATAGCTATCTTTTGAGCTTGGGCATCACCAAGGCTGAGTGCTCTCTTATTTTCCATGCTACTATCCTGTCAGTTGTCCAATGCACATCCGGAACTCCAGGTACTTCATTCATGAAATAGAAGAATAAAAAGATAACCAGAGAACCATATTTGAAAGTATTTTTCTTATCTTTCTTTATTTTTCTCAGGTTCTCAATTAGCTGACTTTGAAGCAACCCACATAGGTCATAATCATCATTCTCCTTCAACATCTGATAGGCTATATATATTGCAGTTCTAGAGACTAAATTCTCCTTGCTGGAGTGATAGATCTTGTATCCAATGACCATAGAAGAAAACTTGACATCCGGTTCTATGATTTCATTAATTATCATTGCTCTTTTATCATACTTCACACCAGTTGCTTCTGTAACAATTTGATTTTTCACACATTTTAATGCAGGTAATCCACCGGTTGAGTTCACTCCAGTCACAATCTTAATAACATCCTTGGTGATCTTAAATGGTTTCAACAGCCATATGAACTCATCATGTATTCAGCTCAAGATATATCGAACCCATTCAATCTCATCAAATGTCAAAAAGTTAATGACTTGCAGAAAATGTTTGCTTTCTAGGGCTTTGTATTCTGGTTTCAATTTATAGCTATCATCTCTTAGGTAGTTGTTAAACAAATCCAAGAGTTTCATATTTCTAAATTCATCAATGCTACAGTGGATGTATGCCCTAATATCCTCAACATGCAGTATGCCATATGGAACTCCAGAAAATGCACCTAACGGTTCAACTTCAACTGACTTGTATGGATGCTTCTTAAATATTGATCGGGGCCTTTCAATTACATCAATAACTAGAGATGTAGCCATCTCAACAGATTCAGATTTAAAGCTTTACAGAGAAGTACCTTTTTCTCCCGCAGGGTTAGGGCTGATCAATTACTAGTTGAATTCACTCTTTGTTCTTCAATCTCTAGATTTGTAGTTTAGATGCTCTTCTACTTGTTTCCTTCGAATGCAAAGTGGTTCAGATGCATGATCAAGTGACCTTTTATCCTTCGCAAAACCTAATTTGGCATTGTAATAAATGTGTTGCCCTAACTTCATCTGGTTACTCTGTTTCTTGAACAGTTCTTCATGAATTTCTCTGCAAATTTCCATATCAACATTTTTCCTTCTGGAAATCCTTCCAAAAGTTTTGAAACACTTCAAAATATCTTCTCTCATTATGCCATATCTAGGCACCCACTTACTAACTAGGGGAATTTGATGTTTAATGCAGCTCCCCCTGAGCCAGGTCTCCTAATTTAATTCCCGAAGGAATTGTCAGCACCGGATTCCAGTGCGGACCCATTATTATTGTTCATAACACTTTTCTTAGCCCATGTCTTTCTCATTTCATTCTGGATCTCATTCACATCAATTTTGTCCTTGCCTTTGCCTTGCCTCTACTCATCCAGTTTTCTATTTGCCGAACCTCCTTTTCCATTATTCTTGCTTCTACAAAATCTTGCAAAATGACCAGATCGGTTACAATTGGAGCACACAACATTTCTTTGCCCATTTGATTGATTTCCTCTTGATCTACACTGATTAGCCATATGTCAAAATCTATTGCATGCAAAGCATTTGCCATTGAAGGAATTCCCATTTCCTCTATTTGATGAGTTATTCTTTATCATACTTCTGCATTCATTGGATTTATGACCATACCTCTTATAATTGAAGCATTGTCCGAAGAAGGATGGATTATTTTGATTTACTCTACTTCTGCATTGAGTGGATTTATGACCAAATTTATTGCACTTGAAACAATTTCCATTGAAAGATGGATACCTTTGAGCATTAGGCTATCATACCAGAGGTCTTCTAGGTCTGTTTCTCCCATTCCTTGGTTGAAAGTTTCTTTGTCCAAATCTGGAGCTTTCACCTTTCTCATATCCAAGACCATGCTTGTCATCATCCTTTTTCTGGCCCTCAAGTATTGCTTTAAGTTTAGTTGAACTTATCTTGAACTTCTCCTTGTATTCATTTGCAACTTCTAGGTCATGTCTGAGAATGACAATTTGCCTTTCAAGATCTCTTTCCTTGTCTCTGCTTTCTTGTAGATCAAACTTTAGATGGCCAGCTATACTGTCTAATCTGTAGCATTCATCAGTTCTTTCTTTTAGAGTTTGATTCAAGTCTTCTTCAGTCTTCTTTCTTTTCTCAATTTCTTTGGTTAGCCTCATTGCCCTAGATTCCATCTCAACTTTCAGAATAACTTCTTTTGACAGCTTCTCACACTCCTTTGTCTTTTCTTCCAAGGCTTCATTCATGCCATTTTCTTCAGTTAAACTGGATAACTGCAGAAGTAGCTCCTTTTTCCTTCCCATAGACTTCTTTAATTTATCTTTTAACATTTCAATGGTATCATCAGCATCCTTGAGTTCATCTTTCAGATTAGATATTTCTGCTTTGGATTGATCAAGATCTTTTAGAGCCAACTGAAGTTGATCTTTGAGTGAACCCATTGAAAACTCCTTCCAAGATCTTTCCTTCAGCCGTTAGGCCTCTTTTAAGGAACCTTGCTCTAATACCAATTGTTGGAATTGGTTCGGACAACTGAGAGGGGGTGAATCAGTTGTCACACAAATTAAACTTTTCTGCCTTTAATCCTCTTTTACAACTTCTAATCAAATTAATGATATGAACATTAAAGTATGAATCAGTAACACATGACCAAAAACATAAGTAACACACTTGACACCAAGATTTTTGATGTGGAAACCCGATTAAGGGAAAAACTACGATGGGGGTTAACCCACAAAGATTATACTCTATTAAAAGTATTACAAAGGAGAATGCACATGCATTCGGGCTCACTGCCCAGAGCTCACTGCTCAAAGAAGGCTTATTGCCTACAAAAGGCTCACTACCTCCAGGAAGAAAATTACAGTGGAATTGAACTAATAATTAGCATCTATCAATGCAAGGATTTAGTTCTGGTTAAGCACCAAATACTAACTTGATACACTTCATCTTTACTCTTCCCTTTTTATTGTTCTGCTAGCATCTGAATCATAGATCTCTGCTCTTTTCACACTTATTCCATAGTCACATCACACACACCGAAATCATTCAAATCCATCTGCTATATATATCTGCATCCTGATCTTCAACCACTTTTTAGTCAGCTTCAAGAACACTTAGAACTTTATTAAAGATTCTGCTATGTCGGCTAAATCCATGTACAACTTGCAACACGGACCAAAACTTGCACTCACAAATCATCAATCAGGTCAGCTACTATCACTGATCATCACAACTTGTCCAACCAACAACTTCCATACATCCAGAACCAAGATCAATTACAAGGTCAACCTGTTCTTCTTCTACCTGCTCTGTCAAACTATTAACCCGATACTCAGATGCTAATAACTATCGAATCCTTCATCACCGGAGGCCAAAACTCTGGATTTAGATTATCCTGACAATGCTTATGGCTCCCTCAGATCCGTAGCAAACTCTGATCTACTCCCAGAGAGATCCAGACCAAGATATTGGACCCTGTCACACACTCTGTTCTTGACTTCCCAGACTTAGACAAATTCTGATTCTGACTTCCGGTATGAACAAATTGTGTTATGCGGATGAGTGGAATGGTCTTAGTTGCCATCAATGACAACACCTATCATGCGAAGTAGTGTCTCTTGCCAACACTAGATCTGTCAAATAACAAGTCCCATGGTTGATCATGCTCTAAGGATAGAGTATGATCATTAGAGAATGAGTCCTGATTAGGAATAGAAAAAGGAGAAGGGGCCTCAGCCAAATGGTCAGCTATGACTTGTCCTTTAACTACCTTTTGTGAGACAAATTTAAGATCAAATTCCATAAGTAACATAACTCATTTAGCGAGCTAACCCAAGAGATTTGTTTTAGAAAATAGGTGCTTAAGAGGATCAGATTTAATGATGACATGCGTCTCCACATGGAGTAGGTAATGTCTAATCTTATTCGTTGTGAAGATGAGAGTAAGACATTATTTTTCTAAGAGTGTGTAATGAGTTTCATAATTGAGTAGGGTTTGGCTGATGTACTAAAGAACACGTTCCCTACCTTCATCATCATGTTGGGCTAATAAGGCCACTAATGCATGAGATGAAGCAGAAGTATAAAGAAGAAATGGACAACTAGGCAAAATTGACATAAGAATAGGAGGATTAGCCAGATAGGACTTGAGATGCTCAAAGGCTTTTTGATAATTGGCATTCTTTTCAAAATGAATATTCTTCTTAAGAATATGTGTGAATGGAAGAGTTCAATCAGCGAGTTGTGAAATAAATGACGGATAGCCTAAATTTTTCCTTGCAAACTTCGAAGCTAAGATATGTTCTTAGGGGATGGCATGTTCACAATAGCATTGATCTTTTTAGTATCCACCTCAATGCCACGATGTGAGACTATGAACCCCAAAAGCTTCCCCGAGTCTACCTCGAAGACACACTTATGAGGGTTTAGTCTCATATTTTAAAGGTGCATACGCTTGAAGATGTGACGAAGATTATGCACATGATCTTGGCACAAGATAGGCATGGCCAAGATATCATCAACATAGTCTTCCAAGATATTGTTTATAAAGTCATGAAAAATTAGGGTCATTGCACGTTGGTAAGTTGTACAAGCATTCTTTAGTCCGAACGACATGACCATGAAATAATAATTACCCTAGGATTAATAAGAATTTGATTATAACTCGAAAAGTCATCCATCAGAGAACGAGTCCTGATAGCGTGTCGGGCATGACATGCATGAGGGTAGGCAAAGTGACTGGGCCTAATTCAATCAAAACCGTGATTGTTCTCAGTGTTTTTCTACCAGCATTTTCAAAGCCACTGATGGAAAGAGTAGTAGGGGATATCATGTATCGATATTAATACGGTTTAGTAGGTCTATCCCACAAATGTTAAGACCAGAACCATTATCAATAAGGATACATTTGACTCTAAAATTATTAATTCCAACAATAATGAGTAGAGGATTATTCTGCTTTTGTACCTCCAAGGAAGGTATCTCATATTGTTGAAACATAATATCAGTAGTATTTGTGTAGATACAATTGAGCAAGGCAGCTACATCATTCGGCCTAGCAGAAGATGTAATGGGGATCTTTTACAGGGCTTCCTAAAGCATATTGTGATATGTCAGAGAAGTTTGAATGAGTTCCCACAGGGAGATCTTAGTCAGAGTAGCATGAAACTGCTCTACTAGATCATATTCTGTCATAGCTACAGGAGAGAGATCTAATCTAAATGATCATGTCATACAGGAGATGAGAGATAATCAAGCTACAGGAGTTTATTACCATATCAAAGGTACCAGATGCAAAAAGAAAAAGGATACAATATTCACAAAGTACAATTTCTCTCATATATCAAATACAGAAGGAGAAATAAACAAGAATAAGGGATTTTTTGTATGTTATTTACTTTCTGCATATTCAAAATGGAGGCCCAGTTTGTACCAGAATGTGATATTTTTTGTAACCCTTATCATCTTTTTGCATATTGAAGTTACAGAGAGAAATGAAGTCAAAGAAAAACAATATACAGTCATGGCTGTAACAACAAAGGCCTTCTCCTTCAAAAATGTCAAAACCCATGTTATATTTTTTGAAACCCTTATATGTTTCTTATCTACAGAGAAGTTGAGTGAAGGAGAAGAAAAGAGGCTACAGGCCGTAGCCAGTAGAAGAGGTTTTTCTGCTTTATATTTTCTCTTCAACATTTAGAGGAATATAGTTTCAAATACCTGCAAGTTGTCCTAGATAGAAGGGGATTTCTCTTAAGTTAGGACCAATACGTTGTGTGCTTATTGGCAATATACTCTATTCCTCACCATAATTGATAAAATCATTTTATTACTGAAGTCAAACCATTCTAAGTGTTATTAAAGAGAGGAATAAGCTCAAATCTATTGAAGGTGTAGATATACTTCATGATAGAATGATAATTTTTTGTTGGATAGTTGACAATAGCATGGTTTCATATTGAGATGCGAGATGTTAGAAAGTTATGAATGCAATCTGAGTGGGCAATATATAATTTCTAGCTAATCAGATGTTTTGACATCATGTATTCTGACTAAATAGTGCACTTGAGGGCACCATTAGGTGATCTTCTCCTTGATGATTGGTCAAATTATTTAGATGAGTGTGTTCAATAGGGACTAGATTGTATCTTCATTTCCAAATACAGTTGGTAAACTATATGATGTTGATGATGTAGGATTAATAATCTAAAAAGAGTAAGTTCCAACCATCCACAATCTTACGACCTTTGTGTAACAAGTCCCCCAAGATGTCAAGCTTGTTTCGAGCACTTCATTACCTAACTAGACACACATAGGTTGAAACAATTTGGCTTGAGATTTATAGACAAATTGACACTTTGTAACTATGAAATTTGGAAAGTTTATAAAAAAATTCTTATGAAAAAGCACCTAGAAAATGGACCAAATACTTAACATGGATTTAGATAATATGGTTACTATATTATTATTATAACATGTTTTTAAATGCTCTTTCTCATATATTAGGGTTCTTAGTGGGGAAAGTGAGTTACTTTCTCCATTTGTAATTTGTTGTCTTGGTGATATCTATGTTTATTTGACAATGTGAACCTCTGATTTTATCATGAATTTTCTTAATTTGAGGTTAGCTAAAGTAGTTGCACCACCACCTTCCTCTTCATGGTTTGAGCCACAAAATACAACTTTTAATTATATTGAACCTCAAAAATAAAGTGAACATAGCCACTATGAATTATAATAATTCTAATGGGTATTATTTTATCAATGATTCCAAGAAAACCCTTTATTGTTTGTCATGCACATAAATCTAGATTATAACATGCATCTAATATTTGCTTTGCAAAATGCATAGAGCATAACCACACAATTAATTCGGCTTGTATAAGGCAATGTTAACAAAATTGTGTTCATAAAAATATAGAGATAAAAGGAATCTCTTAAGCTTTAAGTTTTAACAAATCAACACAACTGAAGCTAAACAATAATGCATGAAGCAAAAAAAAACCATCATTGTGGATAATAAGCTAGAATAATCTCTTTATGTACAAAGTGAAATGGATTTATTTTAGATTTTAGGGCACATATTTTGAATATATTTTATGGACTAGATTATAATTACACCATAACATTGTATAGGGTATATTAATGACATCTATGTATTTAATGTTGCTATACTTCACGTTGTGCTTGTTTTCTAAATATCTAGGTCACTTTTTTGTTTCATATGTTTATATTAGACACAAGATATTGCAATTGTATAGGAGTATGCTATAAAATTAATGTATCCATTGTTTTGAAATAACTATAGTGTTATATAAAGATACATTACTTATTAGAAAATAAAATAAATTAAAATTATTGTGGTTGATACTTTCTATAGCCATTATTGGTGTTGTTGCAAATAATTATTGATATTAATAAATTATGATACATTAAAAGTCATTTCTTTTTAATATATTCATCAAAAACTCTTAAATTATAAAACTCATGAGATTGTTATAAACTAGTAAAAGCACCTAAAGGTGCTATTGGATGGCCAATACACATGTATATAAATAGTCATATTGGCCAAGAACTGCATGAAACAACTTTGACAAAAGACATAAATGTGTAGTGTTCAACCAATAGGGCTATTTATATTTATGCTTATCAGCGATCCAATAGAACCTTTAGGTGCTTTTACTAGTAATAGGTCTACAAACCAAATTTTCTTTCCCTTTTACCTCAAACCCATTTGATTGTCGCATGCAAATTTTCTCTTCAATATCTCCATGTACCTCTAATCAGGTTAATCAAATTTGCAGACTTTATACTTATACTATCATTGTTCTTGTTCACTAGTTTGGTTACAAAGACTTTGTTTAGGAGTTGGTTTTGATTTCACGTTAGTTCAAATTGGATGTGAAACTTAGAGCATTATCTATTTGGCTAGGAATTCCATGTACCATGCTATTACAAAGCATATTGATGTTCAATATTATTTTGTTTGTTAGATGATGGAGTGGTAAGGTCATGTTTTAGAAAGTTGAAACTATGGTTAATATTATAGATTCACTTATGAAACCAATCAGAACAAATGAGTTCTCTTGGTGTAGGGAAGCCATGGGCCTTGTATCCTTGCTTGATTCATTTTGTGTTTCATGTTTGTGCTATTGCAAAGTATAATATCAAGTGGGAGAATGTTAGGATAGTGTGATATTAAATTGCAATCCTAATGTACAATGTTGGGTCTCCAACTTTCTTGAAATGGGTAACATGGATGCCCACGAGGAGTTGAGGAATATTATTTTATTTATTATTCTCAAGATTATGTGAGATATCATTGTAATGGCATTGAATTATGGGAGTTACAAAAAGAGGTCAAAGATTGGGAGTTATGGAGCATCTTTCTCAAGGCAGGCAATGACAATGTAAATTAATGCATTAAGGAGTGCCTAGAAATGAGAAAGTTTGCTTAATGGCATCTTATGATGTGTCAATGTGTAAGAGGAGTTACTTTCTATTTTAGAGACCACTCTTGTGTACTATGTCGTGAGAATTTTTACCATGGCATTTTGAGACCATGTTTGGGCCCATGGTATTATTTTATGGTGGGTTTTTTAGCCTCCTAAAGTCTATATATTGAGGGCTTGGTATGGAGGAGGTATGGTTATTTGTAGGTACTCTCACACCACTAGAATGTTATTAGACTAAAGAAGATGGTATTGGTTGTGTTGATGTACTTATTTCTACTTGATTAATACAAGCTCAATATCTCTTTGGTGGTGAAGTCTTTTCTCAAATGGGTTTTTCCATGTATATCCAATGTCATATATGTTTGTTGATTTATTATTATTGGTTTACATGATTATCCATGTTTTATTTAAGTTTTAAGGTTTAATCACATGTACCTCTAATTGGGTTAATTAGGTTTGCATACTTATGATTATACTACCACTACTATTATTCACTAGTTTTCTCAACATTTGGTATAAGAGATAATAATTTTGATTAGAGAGGTATGATTTTTTGGAAGTCTTGTGAGGCTTTTTGTTTGAGTGGGAGTATTTTTTTAGTGGGTTTTGTAGACGTGTTGATGTGGAAGCCATGACTAGCACATCTCGACTAGAAATTAAGATGTTCAATAGTTATAAGTATGAGTTGTGGAAGTTGAAAATGGAGAATCTCTCAGGAAAGAGGGATCGATGGAAACTAGTTGTAGAGGAGGTAAATCCTACATGCATGTCTAATGAAGATTGTAAAAAAATGGCTAGCAAGGAATGGGGACCATTTGGTTGTGTCTTGTATATTTGGTTGCCTTGAATTTCTTAGAGGAGACTACCACATACAGTCTATAGAAGAGGATAGGTGTGTTAGATCAAGGTGCCATCAACCTTGTAAATTTTATGTATTTAATTACTCCTAATATTATTTTTTAAATGCATTCATAAGGGATTATTAATCCATTGGCAACAGTAAATATTTATTACAGTGACAATAAAAAGTAAGTTTTATCTTGGGAGTTATTGCAAGTGAAAGGTGGGCATCAAAGTTTAATAATGGCTTATGATAGGTGTAAGAGCATCTTCTATTATTAGTGCCTTACATGTTGTAATGAATCAACTATTATTGGACCGTCTCTACATAGCATCTTATGACAATCTATAAGAAGGTGTAACAGACTATTTTTAGCATATTGTTGACTATTCTTGAGGTGGGGGTTGGGATTTGCATATCTTGGGTACCATATGTTTGTAAGAGGGTAATGACAACCGTAAGAGGCTAATAATAGTTTGTTGACTAGATTCCCCAATTATGGTATTGGATTTCCCATGTTGGGTTGCCACATTCTATGTGCTCTTCTATAGCTTGTATTTTTCTATTTAATAGAATCTTGAGGAGTGTAGAGTATGAGTTGAGAGTTCATAGGTACACAAGTGCAGTTAGATTGGATGTAGGATTGAAGGAAGTGAATGTATTATAATCTTTTTCAAAGATAATACAATTTGGCCTCTTTCCTAGTGGAGTTTTTTACCCAAAAGGATTTTCTCCATGTAAACACTTTGTTGTGAGATTCTTATGTGTTTGTGGATTTCCTTGTTGATTTTACATGCTTTAATATTCATTTGGCATTTTATGGATTAAATTCTAGATTTACAATATAATGTTAGATTTATATATTATAGTGGTTTGCCTTCATTTCTAACATTTGGTATTAGCTCATCTAGCCAGCTTTGCTTCTTGGGTGGAAGAGTGAAGGTTTTATGTGTTGCAGTGGGAGTTCTTGTTAAATTTATCTTACAAATTTGTGTGTGTGGAAGACATGGATGCGTCTACATCTCAGTTGGATATTGAGAAGTTTGATGCAACTAACTACAAGTTGTAGAAGAGATAAATATGGAGGATCTCCTTGAATAGAGGAATCAATGGTTGGTTGCAACAAAGCAAAAGAAACCAGACACAATAGATCAAGAGTGGGATAAGATGGATAAGAAAGCACATGGGACAATATGGCTTTATCTTGCAAATTTAGTTTTGTAACTAAATGTAATTGAATAATCCACTACATTTTCTCTATGGAAACATTTGGACGAGATCTACCAAGCCCAGAGTCTGGTAAAGAAATTATATTTGAAAAGAAAATTGTTTTCTCTAAAAATAGTGATTCGATTGATGAGCATTTGAATACTTTTAATTTGATTCTTAGTCAATTAGCCTCAGTTGATGTTAAGATTGAGGAATAAGATAAATGCAAACATGCTTCTTTGTTCTTTGCCTAAGTCATGGGAGAAATTTATTCTTGCTATTAGTGCTAATCTTGAAGATTCCAAGTTGGATGCTCTTGTTGCAACATTGTTATCACATGAAATAAGAAAGAAAGTATGGATAGCTCAATGGATGCTCTTAATGTCAGGGGAAGGTCCAAGGAAAGAGGTGGATCTAAAGGAGAATAGAAGGGGCCTAAAGACAAGTCTAAAGGTAGATCTAAAACTTCTAGTAAAAACAATAGAGTGAAGTGTCAGAATTGTAGAAAGAAGGGACATGTTAAGAAGGAATGCAGAAACAAGAAAAAATAGTGGGATTCCTCTACAGAAAAGTCCTTGGAATCAAGTGATGAACTCTTTCTTTCTTCATGTAATACTACTTCTAATTAACACTAATTGGTTGACTCAAGATGTTAATATCATATGACTGTTGTTTAGGTTCGGACAACTGAAAGGGGGGGTGAATCAATTGTCACACATTTTTAGTCCTTTTTACTTCTAATCCTTATTTACCACTTATAATCAATTTAATAATATAAACATTTCAGCATCAATAAATAACATGTGAACAGAAAACATAAATAACACATTTGACACCAGGATTTTGACATGGAAACGTGGTTAAGGGAAAAACCACGGTGGGGGTTAACCCACAAATATTAATACCCTGTTAAAAGTATTTTTACAAATGGGAATGCACATGCATTCGGGCTCACTGCCCAGAGCTCACTACTCAAGTAGAGGCTCATTGCCTATGGAGATATTACAAGAGAATGACATAGATTTGAACTGATTAATAGCATCTACTTATGCAAGGATTTCAGTTCCAATTAAGTATAAAAACTGATCTCACACATTTCATCTTTGCTCTGCTCCTCTTACTGTTATGCCTTCATTCGCACTTTGGATTTCTGATTTTCTCACATACGCCTTGTTCACATACACACCACACTTTGAATCATCCAATTTCATTAGCTATATATATCTACAATATGATCTATAATCATTCTATCAGTCGGCTTTAACAACACTTAGAACTTGTATGAATGCTCTGCTCTATCGGCTAGATCTATGTATAACTTAAGGTGCGGACCAAAACTTGCTCTTGAATATCATTAATCATGTTAGCCACTGTCACTGATCATTATCATTTGTCCAACAAATAACTTCCATACATCCGGAATCAAGATCTTCTTCAAGGTCAGCCTGTTCTTCTTGTGTTTGTTCTAACAAACTAGAACCCGGTAGTCAGAGGCTAATATCTTTTGAGTCCTTCATCACCGAAGGACAAAAATCTGGAGTTAGACTATCTTGACAATGCATATGACTCCCCTAGATCCGCAGCTAATCATAACTTCCCACCGGAGAGATCCGGACAAAAATGTCAGACCCTACTATTGCTCTGTTCCTAACTGACCAGACTTAGACAAATTCTGAATCTGACTTCCAGTATAAACAAATTGTGTTATGCGGATGATCTTAGTTACCATCAGTGACAACATATATCATGCCTAGCAGTGTCTCTTGCCAACAATCTCCCCTTTGGCATTGATGGCAACACTTAGTGAAAAATGACTTACATTCGTGCACTTCACTTGTTCTGTTGCTCCCCCTTTGTTGAATACCTTATTTTTCACTACCCTTCACTCCCCCTTTGACATCAATGGCAAAGGGTGGGGTCCACAAGTCAAAGTTCTACAAAATTTTTGTATACATTGCCGCATATGTACAAGTAATTTACATGAACTTGAGAATATCTGCAAAGCTAGTTTTTATTTGCACAAGTTCAGAGGCCCAAGTACTCTTCATTCCATCCAAAATGGAGATGTGCTCACTTAGTAAAAATGAGTATGCTTCTGCCTTTAACAGATCTACTAGATCACTAGTCTGAGCTACACTCTAAGCTTCAGATAGGGCATTATACATTGTCTCTAACTTAGGAGCAATTAATCCCTGGAGCTCACACATTCTCTTCATAATGTTACCCTTTTTCTTTAACAAGCCTCTTTATTTCATCTGTCAACCTAATTACTTGGCATTCTTGACTTATAGGGGAAACTGTTAGAGGATCAAAATTTTTAGAGATCTAACAATTTATGTTCTTGCTCCTTTATCTTTTTCTCAATATCCTCATTAACTTTGGGCCATGATAGATAGAATTTGTACATATCGCTTCCATCATTCAGAGCATTCTGAATACTTTTTATGCTAATACTTAGTATTCTTCTATCATTTCCTATCAGATTATTTATTTCACAAAATTTCTTATCCAAGAATTCTTTCTGAACTTTTGCCTTTGCAGACTTCTCAAAGGATTCAAAATGAGTATTCATAGAACTTACAAGATTTTTCAGATGTTCAGAGGGGGAATCAGATGGACTCTTCTGGTAGGTAGGCATTAACTTTTCCAAAATCCTGGATGCAAGCCTCAGTAGTTCATTGTCCTCCATGTGGAATTTTAACATCTTTTCCCTGGCCTTTACTTGGGTGAATGAAGTTATTTTCATCAGTTGAATTGGAGAGAGAGCATCTAGATTGGCTAGACCTTGGAGTAGTTCAGGTTCATCAAGCTCACTCAACTCTTTTTCAAGAAGACTTTTCACTGCATATGCAGTGTCCCTTGCAACATTTTCTGAACCATCCTTTTGTTCATCAGATTTCTCAGTATCTACTTTATGTGTTTCAAAATTTGCACCATCTTCTTCTGCTTTATCTTCCTTTGTGTTCTCTGCAGAAGAACTCTTTCCTATTTGTTCATCACTTGCTACCTGATCTGGAGGGCTCTGTGAAGTATCTTCTTTCTCTAACGTATCAAGTGGATTGGGAGTATCTTCTATACCAACTACTTTATCCAACATTTTTGTATTCTCCTGATTTTCTTGTTCTACCTCTGGAACAGAGGCTTCACCCAATTCAGGTTGTTGCTTAATAATGTTCTCTTCTTCACCATCTAGAACTTCTTTTGTGATTGTGGGAAAATTGTGCTTTCTTAATGCTTTCAAAAGAATCTCTTGGGTTTCTTCAACGATTTCACTTGTTTCTCCAAGCATAAGCTTGTTCATTCTCCTTTTGCTTTTAAATTCATCTTTGACTTCCTTGAATATCATATCTATTTGATTAGGAGAAATTTGAGGACACAAATTTATTAGCTCATGTTCTTTGATCTCCATGTCCTTGCGCTTGGCATTTTCTTTTCTCAACTCCAAGATATTTGCCAGACTTTGTGGTAACTCAGAAGTTATCTCAATTAGTGCCTTGTTGTAGATGTTGAGATATCTGATCGTTGCTTCCTCCAACACCCTTTTATCCATATCATTGTATTCATCATAGAATTCAATCATGGGTTTTAGATTACCATCCACAGTGACTGATTTTATCACATCTTCTAGGGAGAGTGTGGGCTTCTCAACATATTCCCCATAACCTTCTGTCTTTTGCTTTTTGCTAGTCCTTTTGCTTCAGGTTAACTCTGCAGCTTTTGATCCAGTGACCTTTAGTTCCTTGATTTTAATGTCAGAGTTTGTATCTACTTCTCCTTCTCTTATGCTTTCATAGGTCTGGGATGCTTTTGTTTTCTTCTTTTTCTCCCATTTTTCAAATGATTTTGTTTCTAGTTTTATAGTTTTGGAAGGAGCAGAGGCAATAGCAGAACTTCTAATAATTCTTAAAGTGGAAGAGAATTCCACCGGATCACCTGTTGGTTTCTTATCTTGTTTCTTTTTCTCATCCTTCTCTGTTCTTTCTCTGAATTTCTTCATAGCTTCCTTAGTTAGGCCAAGATTTTTAGTTAACTGTTCAACTTATTTTCTTACTCTCCTGTTGGTTTCAGGTTCTCTGAGCTTAGTACGCAATTTTAAACTCGGCTCCTCATAAGTTCCAAGTCTTTCAACCGTTGTGTCTTTGGGCTTGCTTAGCAGATGTTGGGCATACATATCTAAGATCCTTTCATCTACTTCATACCCCATGGGCATGATCCAAACAGTTATGGGTTCCACTACTTCCATTAAACATTGATCAATATCAACCATGAAGCATATTTCATTCTTGTACTTATCAACAATTGAATTAGGAATTTTTTCCCTTGAGTGCATCATACTCTAAAAATTCTTGAAGTAACCCCATATTGCAGTTTTCTAAGCTTTGAAATCACCAATGCTGCGAAGATGATTTTTGATCTGAATGGAAACTGGCTCATCCTTAGTCCAGTGCACACCTTTTACCCCAGGTACCTCATTCATAAAGTAAAAGAATAGACATAGAATCAATGTACCATACTTGAAAGTGTTTTTCTTATCTTTCTTGATCTTGTTCGAATTTTCAATCAGTTGATTTTGTAGTAGTTCACACAAGTCATATTCAACATTTTCTTTTAGCATCTTATATGCAACATATATGGTTGTTATGGAAACAGAATTTTCTCTGCTCGAGTGATAAATCTTGTACCCAATCATCATGGAGGCAAATTTGACATCCGGTTCTATAATATCATTAATGGTCATTGCCCTTCTGTCAAACTTAGCTCCTGTAGCATCAGTTACTATCTGGTTTTTCACGGCTTTCAGCATGGGCAATCCTCCAATTGAGTTTAAACTAGTTACATTTCTGATAGCATCCCCGGTAATCTTGAATAGTTTTAATAGCCAAATGAATTCATCATGCATCTGACTCAGGACATATTGGACCCATTCATCCTCATCAAATGTTGGAAACTCCATAATCTGAATAAAGTGTTTAACTTGTAGGGCCTTATACTTAGGTTTGAGTTCATGATTTTCATCCATGAGTTGTTTCTCAAATAAGTCTACATACCTTGAATCTCCAAACTCATCTATATTTGCATGAATATAAACCCTAATGTCATCTACATGCAGCACACCATACAGAACACTTGAAAAAGAACCTAATGGGTCGACTTTAATTGATTTGTAAGGATGCTTCTTAAATTTTGGTCGAGGCCTTTCAGTAATGTCAACAACATGAGGAGTAGCCATCTCAATAGATTTTAGATTCAAAGCTTTATAGAGAGGTACCTTTTTCTTTCGCGGGGTTGGGGTTGATCAATTGTCAGTTGAATCTGCTCTTTGCCTCAATCTCTGGATTTGCAACTCAAATACTCTTCTTCTTATTTTCTTTGAAAGCAAGGTGATTCAAATGAGTGACCAAGTGACCTTTTAAAGCTTTGCATCACCTAATTTGCCTTTGTAATAAATGTGTTGCCCTAATTGTATCCGGTTACATGATTTTTGACAAATCTTCATGAATCGCTTGGCAAGGTTTCATATCAACATCTTTTCTTCTAGAAATCCTTCCAAAGGTTCTGAACCAATTCAGAATATTCTCTTTTATTGTGCCTGACTCAGGCACCGACTTACTGACTAGGGGAATTTGATGTTTAATGCAGCTCCCCCTAAGCCAGAGCTTCTGACTTAATTCCTGGAGGAATTGTCAGCACCAGATTCCGGTGTGGACCAATCACTATTGTTTATTGTATCTTTCTTTATCCAAATCTTGTTCATTTCACTCTGTATCTCATTCACATCAATTTTCCTTTTACCTCTGTCTTGTCTTTACTCATCCAGTTTTCTGTTTACTGGACCTCTTCTTCCATTGTTCCTATTTCTGCAGAATCTTGCAACATGACTAGATTTATTGCAGTTAAAGCATACTTGATTTCCTCTTGACCTATACTGATTAGCCATGTGTCTAAATCCATTGCAAGAAAAGTAATAGCCATTGAAAGAATTGCTATTTGAGTTATTCATTATCATACGTCTACATTCATTGGATTTGTGACCATACCTCTTGCATTTGAAGCATTGACCGGAGAAGGATGGACCATTTTGATTTGCTCTACTTCCACACCGAATAGCTTTATGACCAAATTTATTGCAATTGAAACAATTTCCATTAAATGATGGATATCTTTGAGCATTAGGCTATCTTAATGGAGGTTTTCTAGTTATGTTCCTTTTATTCCTTGGTTAAAAATTTCTTTGTCTAGATCCAGAGCTTTCACCTTTCTCATATCTAAGATTACGCTTGTCATTATCCTTTTTATGTTCTTCAATTAGTACTTTGAGTTTAGCTAAACTTATTTTGAACTTCTCCTTATACTCATTTGCAATTTCTAGGTCATGTCCGAGAGTCATAATCTGTCTCTCAAGTTCTCTCTCATTGTTTCTGCTTTCTTGTTGATTTGATTCTAGGAGACCAACTATTCCATCCATTCTGCAGCATGCTTTAGTTCTCTCTTTCAGATTTTGCTTCATCTCTTCTTTAGCTTTCTTCCTCTCTTCAATTTCCTTGGCCAGTCTCATCACCCCAGTTTCCATTTCATGTTTTAGGACAACTTCTTTAGTTAACTTTTCACATTCTTTTGTCTTTTCTTTCAGAGCCTTGTCTTCTAGTGAAAGAGATTGCTCCTTTCCTTTTGCATTGGATTTGCTCAACTTTTCTTTTAAGATCTTAATGAATTCTTTAGCCTTTTTGAGATTATCTTGCAGTTCTTGGACTTCTACCGTAGACTGCTCAAGATCATCTAGGGTGAGATTAAGTTGTCCTTGAAGATTGTATTCATCCATTTTTACTGCCTTCCCAGATCTTCCTTAAGCTGTTAAACTTTTCCAAAGGAACCTTGCTCTGATACCAATTGTTGGTTTAGGTTCAAACAACTGAGAAGGGGGTGAATCAGTTGTCACACATTTTTAGTCCTTTTTACTTCTAATCCTTCTTTACCACTTATAATCAATTTAATGATATAAACATTTCAGCATCAATCAATAACATGTGAATAGAAAACATAAATAACACATTTGACACCAGGATTTTGACTTGGAAACCTGGTTAAGGGAAAAACCACGATGGGGATTAACCCACAAATATTAATATCTTGTTAAAAATATTTTTATAAATGGCAATGCACATGCATTCGGGCTCACTACCCAGAGCTCACTGCTCAAGTAGAGGCTCATTGCCTATGGAGATATTACAAGAGAATGATAGATATTTGAATTGATTAATAGCATCTACTTATGCAAGGATTTCAGTTCTAGTTAAGTACAAGCTTTGCTCCTCTTACTGTTATGCCTTCATTCGCACTTTTGATTTCTTCTCTTCTCACATACACCTTGTTCACATGCACACCACACTTTGAATCATCCAATTTCATTAGCTATAAATATCCGCAATATGATCTACAATCATTCTATCAGTTGGCTTCAACAACACTTAGAAATTTTATGAATGCTCTACTCTATCAGCTAGATCTATGTATAACTTAAGGTGCGGACCAAAACTTGCTCTTGAAAATCATTAATCATGTTGGCCACTGTCACTGATCATTATCATTTGTCCAACAAATAACTTCCATACATCTGGAATCAAGATCTTCTGCAAGGTTAGCCTGTTCTTCTTCTGTCTATTTTGACAAACTGGAACCCAGTACTTAGAGGCTAATATCTTTTGAGTCCTTCATCACCGGAGGACAAAAATCTAGAGGTAGACTATCTTGACAATGCATACGACTCCCCTAGATACGTAGCTAATCATAACTTCCCACCAGAGAGATCCAGATAAAAATGTTGGACCCTGTTTCTGCTCTGTTCCTAACTAACCAGACTTAAACAAATTCTGAATCTGGCTTCCGGTATAAACAAATTGTGTTATACATATGATCTTACTTGCCATCAATGACAACATATATCATGCCTAGCAGTGTCTCTTGCCAACAATGACTCCTCATAAGGAGTGGTTTTCCACATATGAATAATATGATGGAAGTGAAGTCTACCTTGGGGACAATAGTTCATATCTGATAATTGGACATGGCAAGGTACAATTGTGTTTCAATGATGGGAGCATAAAAACCCTACTTGGTGTTTTACATGTTCCTAGATTGGCTAAAAATTTAATTTTTGTATGTAAGTTGAATGATTCAAAAATACATGTAACATTTGATAAGCATGGTTGTAGATTGGTGAGAGGGAGCTTGGTGGTAGTAAGAGGGACAAGATTGGGAACTCTGTTTAGGTTGAATGCCACTACTTTATGTAAATCCACCTATGTGACTAAAAAATCTAAAAATACATTTATGTTGTGGCACTAGAGATTATAAGTGAAAAATGTTTAAAAACCATTATGAATAAAAATTTGCTTGAAGGTTTTTCCTATTTTGATGAGTATTTTGATTTTTGTTAGCATTGTGTGTTTGGGAAACAAAACAAAGCATCATTTCCTTTAGGAAGTAATAAAGCAAAGAGGAAATTAGAGATTATTCATACTAATGTGTTTGGTCCAATGGATATTGATTCTATTGGAAAATCTTAGTATTTTGTGTTCTACATTGATGATGTTTCAAGGTTTACCTAGATTTATTTTGTGAGACATAAATATGAGGTTTTCACTAAGCTTAAGGATTTTAAAGTCTTAGTAGAGAACCAATCGTAACAAGAGATATAGGTTTTGAGATTTGATAATCGAGGGGAATATTGTTCTAAAGAATTTGATGAGTTTTAGAAACATGCAAGTATAATAAGATAAAAGACTACTCCTTACACACCTCAACAAAATGGGGTTACAGAAAGGATAAACCAAACTATTGTGCAAAGAGCCAAAAGTATGTTAAGTGGTGCATAGTTGGACAGATGCTTTTAGGAAAAATATGGGAGTACTATTGTTTACTTTATTAATAGATCTCCTTGCAAGGCTCTTGATTTGATGCCTTATGAAGTGTGAATAGGTAAGAAACCTTCTATTTCACTTTTAAGGGTTTTTAGTTGTGAGGCTTTTGTTCATGTGCTTAAAGAAAAGCATTCTAAGTTGGATCTAAAATCACAAAATGCATCTTCTTTAGATATGGTGATAATGTTAAAGGTTATAAGCTTTGGAATCCTCTAACCATGAAAGTTGTATATTCTAGAGATGTGATTTTCAGGGAACTAAGAGCTATTTCTGATCTTGAATAGCTAAAATATAAAGAAGGGAAAAAGATAGTGCATTTTGAATTGAAGCAAAAAAGATGCACATAAGGAAGAATAAAATGATGGGTTTGATGATGGAGAGGAAGAAGAGGATTCAAGTGGGAGTTCTAAGAAGGATGAATCTGAGATTACTAAAGAGGTTAAGCATGTAGAAGAACAAGAGGAAGATTCCCTTACTCCACCCTTGAGAAGATCCACAAGACAATAGAATCTAGTTGACAGGTATAGCCCACTAGATATCCATTATGTATTTGCTTTATGAAGTATTGACGATGAACCTAGATCCTATAGGGAAGTTATTCTTGTAGATGATAGTGAGTCTTTGCAACATGTAATGCCCCAAGCTTTCACCTAGGACATTATCCTAACACACATTGAGCCAACAAATTTTTTGCATTTGTAAGTGCGACATTCACATGTTGCATTGCACTCACGCGCACACAAGGTGTCGCAACAAGGACAACAAAACCAAAAGCGACATCACCATTGCACTATGCAAGGTGGCACAAGTGAAAGACTTCACCTATAATGTGACAACTCACCATGATGACCAAGCGAGAGGTGGAGCTCACTCCATAACGAGGATCGGATACACGTCCATGACTTCTCTCCCTCACAAACACATTGAGTAGGATGAGGCTAATAGTCACCTCAATCCATTCCATGAATACACAAGACATCCCAAACAACTAAGGTGCCTAAAATCATTAATCAACATCAAATAGGATTCATTTTAACCAAAAACAATAAGGTGTTGAACCAATTATGTCCACATGACAAAAAGGACAAAAGCAATACAAAAGGCTACGCATGTTCAAAACCAACATCGACACATGCGAAAAGCAAAGATAGGACCCTCACCACCTATGTGGGATGAATATGATCCAACACAAACATATCCATAAACACCAAATATAACATCAAATAACTGAGTCTAAACATGCTGACATAGCTAGATTCTAACATGTAAAATCTATCAAAACATGCCAACATCCTCACAAACTGAGGCATGGAAAAATACAAGACAATAACCAATAATTACAATATTCGAAAGGCTTCATCCTAAACATAGATGAATCATAGCCAACATCATAAATCAACTCATAGCTCATTAATTACATCTTATTACAAAGGTCTCAAAAGACCTACTTTACAAAGGTTACAATAATCAATAATGATAATATACAAGTGCAAAAATCACTAAAAAACCAACATGTTCTCCAAGGTACAACAAGGCATGAAGCATGACATAATCAACCTGCAAGAAGATAAGGGAACCATCCAACACTTGAAGATCATCATGAAGGACCAAAGGGGAAATGTTGCTCATCTCCCAACCATATTGCCATCATTGAGCGCAATAGCTGTCTACGCAACTCTAGGCAATGCCTGAGCTACGGAGAAGGTGATCATGGCAAACCCGCTAAGAGAATCTCACACATCCAGGGTATACAAGCAACATATGGCATACACGCCAATCAATGCACACAACACACATGGCACAACTACCAATACAATGCATATAAATAACACATGTACCACTACCATACAATATGATATAATGCAAAACACCTTAAAACATGAAGCAACCATTACAAACACAATAATGCAAGGTACACAACACACACTAAGTCCAACTCAGGCAGTGATAAGCATAAAGAAGAGAGAACTAGAAAGCCTAGGATAATGAGCGACAAATCGAGGAAGTAATCAACATACAGATGCTCTTTACACCCAAATTGAACCACAATAGAACAGGGCGTTCTCACCTAGAGTTGCCATAGCAAGACAAGGTGTTATCACCTAGAGTTGCCAAAGAAAGACAAGGCGTTATCACCTGGAGGTACTGGAGTTTGGTGTAGATGATTTTTTATTAGTTTTGATAACCCATGTGTTAATGTTTATCTTTTTACAACTCCTTACACATTGGACCCACCGACAACTTCGTGTCATGGTATGCATTCAAGGAGCCACTCCTTACCTACTCCTAATCCTCTTTATAAACATCCAACGTGTCGATTTAACAAACTGAGCGTGGCATGGGTTTCAATGCAACAAAAATCCCAAAAATACAACATGGTCTCAAAAGATGCAGAATCACATTTTAATTGGAAGACAACTCATCCCACACGTCAAGGAAATGCATACAAAGCAATTTTTAGGTTTTCAAAAATGGACAAATAAGTAGCATGGATTTCAATGCACCAAAATGTTCCAAAGCACGACATAGTCTCACAAGATGCAGAATCACATAATATGAAGCAGTCAACTCATCCCTTAGAGCAAATCATAAAGGAAATGCATAGAATTTAGTTTTCATGTTTTCTAAAAGTGTAATATAACCATAAGGCCCTAAAAACTCTATTAGAGATTTCTTTGGCACCCTGACCAAAGTTTGACCAATTTTGTAACTTTTATTTTTCAAAAGCTATCGATGATTTGACAACTACCCATCATAGATAACCTGCCCAACAACCAATATATGCAATAAAAATGTGTTGGGGATTTCCAGGGAAATATTTCCAGTGTTTTGACTGTATTTCTATGTTTTCAAAATGGAAAATACATGAAGTAAATAAATAACCAGTTGAAATAAATTTTCTAAGTTTCCTACAACTAAGAAAATCCATCTTCAACCATTCTAGATGGTGTGGCATGAAGGAAACAGAATAAAACAATTTAAATGCGAAGATTGGAGAAACTTACCTTCCAATACAAGCAAAATCCAAGGAAAAGAATGAGGTTGAATGTCAGATTCAATCCACACATAGCAAGCTGTAAGAGTCCAGGACAACACTGAGAGGGGGGTGAATCAGTGTTGTGTAAATTTTTGCAACTTATTATAACTTTTAATTTACAAGACTCAGAAAGAGCAAGTCACCAATAAACTATTACACATATATGTACAAGTTTGAGAATGAAAACTATGAGCAGGACCACATAGAGATAAATCTTCACATAGAAGCAAATACACACATAGAAGCATATCATTAACACAAGAATTACTGGAGTGGAAAACCCTCTCGAGGTAGAAAAACCACTCAAAACTACCTCACTGGCTTAACTGAAAAGCATGCCTCACTGGCTATACAAAATGTATCTAGGAGCACCAACTCCAATACCAAACAGAAGCACCCACTTCCTACATAGATATACCTCACTAGCAAACAAATAGGTCTCACTGACCTACAAGCCTCACTAGCTAATACAAGGCCTCACTGACAAACCAAATCACCAATAGAATTAATAAACAAGATCAGAGGGATACTCTATTTCCATTCAATTCTCAATTCATTCACACCTATATAACAATTCATCTGATTATCTCTGCATAACTCAACACTCTTTCTTCATCACATACCCAGTATCATATTCTCATCTTTCTTTTCTCTTCAAGAGGATCTTGTAGAAAATGTCTTCATTTTTGTATACAATTCCACACACACACACACTCTATCAATGTACTTGTGAAGCCAATAAAAATAAGATACCTCTACGCATTCTGCAAAATCAATTTCATCTTTTCATGACCTTTCATATTCTCCAAATCACAAAATCCTTCAATATGATTATCTTCTCTGCCTGCAAATTCTTTCAAACTAATTTTCATCATCCTCTTTTTAAAACCTTTCATCTTCTCACACTCAATCTGCAAAAAAAAAAATCTTAAGAAAAATGAAATCAATCAATGTCATGTAAATAAAATCTCTTGGATCTTCTTCATATTCTCTCTTCTTCATAATCTCTTCTCTATGCAAAATATTAGTCTTCAAAAACTTTATTCAATCTGCCTTTCAAAAGAAAATCACCTTATTTGATTCCAAATCACAAGAATAGAAATAAATCTTCCATCTCAAAATAACTCCTCAAAAAATCTCAAAAATCACTTTACTTGATGATATCTCATGGAGTCAACAATTTAGGAGGTAAAAAAATTAAGTTTCTAATTTAAAAGAAAACTTATCATCTCCAAAAATATTTGGTGGCCTTTTAATATAAATTTCATAAACATATGAAATAAAGGGGCAATTTAAATACAAAGTTTTCTATTTTTAACAAAGCTATTAATATAGCTTGTTCTAACACCCTTATCTTTTTCTCCCCTTCGAATAAAACAAAAAATCATTTAAAAAAAACTTATTGAATGCCCCATATCATATGCATTGACGGGCTCTCCATATTTCATAAAGCATTTAAATGCTTTTTAAACTCATAAAATACCTTCAAGGAAATCGGGCTCCACTTTCTTATAAAGAATGTTCTTTTTTAATAAAAGCAATCGATGTTTTTTTAAGACAATAACCTTACCTACCACCAGTTTGCTTTTTGCCACCATCACACACAATGTGAGACTTGTGCCATCGGTGAGAAGGAGGGAAGGGGCCGGTCACCATAATGACTCAAAAGGCCTTCAACAGGTAATTTTTAAGTTATAAACCTGCTATACTAAGTCCCCTATATTTTGAAACATAAAGTGCATTCTTAACAAATGGGCTAAGGTAAATAATAAACATTGATTTCAAAATATTGAAGGAATTAGAGTTTTAGAGAGACTAACCCTCCTTGATCATATTAAATCTGACCCTTCATAATCATATCAACCACTGACTGATAATCCACAACTGAAACTCACCTTCACTGATGCAATACTGAGTCCTGAAAACACATCTCAACCTTGAATTAATAACTCTGCTTTGTCTCATGATACAAAGAGTGTCAAAGTGCCACTAAATGATACAAAGGATGTCATAATACAAGAAGCTCACTGTTCATTTTGCAGAATACTCATCACTGAGAATATCACCTTATCAACCTGTGTCAACCTTGAGGCACATCAACAACAATATATCACCAACAACCTTGTCTTGAAGCAAATCTTGAAAGCATAATGTATGATAACATATTATAAACAACTTGAAGAAAAGCTTCACACTGATTATGGTGAATCATAACAAGAGGCATAACAAAACTCCTTATGAGTTATCCAAGTGATGGCTCTAAAAACTTCAACTCAATCCTGATTATAACTTATGGCATGAGAGCACATACATCTATATTATGTAACCTCTGACAAACTTATGTCCTGATATCTTCTTTGAACATCCTGCATCAACAATGCTTGAATTTCTTGAAATGACTAACACAAACAAGTATGAACCAGTCATAAACATGGTGATCAAGAATTAATCATGAAGTCAAACAATATGAAGTCTACATGAGATCCTGAAGCTCCATATGATCATATGACAATTCCTAATGTATGAAGGCACAAATTCAAACTCAAAACCATATTGATATCAAATATTCATCTTGAAGATATCCTGAAACACTCTGCATCCCTGAAACATTCTCGAAACCATCTCTAAACAAGAAACAACTCAGTGAAGACACATTGTGCTCTTTAGAACATATTACCAATATGAACACACTAAAGCAACACACATCCTATCATGAAGTAACAACTCCAAACCATCAATACCTTTTTGACATCAATGACAACCTGACTCCATCAATCTCCCCCTTTGTCATTGATGGAAAAACTCCATAAAGCATTTTTTCCTTTCTCCCCCTTTTTGACATCTGATGACAAAGATTGAAATAACTCCCCCTGAGAACAACTCCACTGAAAGATGTTATAGCATGATCATAACAATTATAATCACAATGCATTACGAACACCTTGAAGACATAAACTCCTGTTAACCTTTGAACAAGAATGATTTATGTTGAACATTATCATCTGCTATTGTTGATTCAAGACATATCTTTAACTTCCTCTGATAAAATACAAGATATCACCATCAATGTCATAGCTTGAAGAACTCTGTCTGAAAAATATTAGTGAGGAAGATCATCAATGAACCATGTGAAATTATCACACCAGAAACTCCTTAATATCTCTAGTTTATCATCTTCTTTTGACACTATCTTCAAACCACCTGAAAGCTCCAAGACACATGTCATAAAACATAACTCAACAAAGTAATAGATATGATCATCAAACTGACTCCTTGATATGAATTATATGAACTTGAATCTCATGCAAACACTACACTTTTTACCAATAAAAATCAGTATGAATTACAATCCATGAAGACATGAATAACACACAAGAGATGTCCTTGCCAAAGGCTTCCAATATGAACCATCATCCTGCAACCAATCTATTCTTGCACACCCTTTTTGACATGAAAAGAATGAAGACCATCTGAATAAAAGAAGACTATTTGATGAATACCATCCTCCTGTTCTACACAAGACACTTTTCACAACATAAGAGCTGATCCCTTTTTAACCTTGTAATTCAAATCAGCCCATCAAGACTGCACAACAAGTTCTTCCTGCAACAACACCTTGCAAAAACAAATGCAGAGACAAGAATTTAACTTCTTCCATTTTCAACCTCCTCAGGAAACATAAGAAAAACATCCATCCAAGATTCTTTGTGAGCACCAACATGATATGAATAGGACAAGACATTCAACATCATCAATCTCTTTGAGCATTAAACCCTTTAACAACTTATCAACACCTTGCATCCACAGAACATGTCATTGATCATGGACACCTGATACCACTAGAATCACACAATTTGTACATACCTCCCTGAAACATATTACTGATGAAAAACATCAAAGAAACATGTGAGATTATCACATCAAGAACACTTGCATATGAGCATCCACTCCATCAATTTTGCATACCAACTACAGTAACAAGTTCTTCCTGTATCACTGATATACACTAAAAAATCAACCTAGTTAGCAACATCATCATCAACTATCTCACAAGATTGGCAAGTATGATAAACTTGACAAGATCACCATTCAAATGATCTCCTTCCTGAAACTTCTTGGGGACAATTGATAGGACATGAACAACTCCCCCTTACTTCATGCTATCTGTTATGCAACTGATGATGTAACTTCTGCAGGATGCATAAGTTTGGGATTTACCTTCTCATGACTCTATTTTTGCTTCCACACTTTTACAGGTTCTTTCTTTTGTTCAAGTTTCTTTATCCAAACCTTTTCCTTTTCCTAACCTTTCAAATCAGATGATGCAATTCCTTCAAACATTCTGCAACTGTATGCTTTGTGACTAGGAGAGTTGCAATTGTAACAAACTATATTACAATCATAATCAGATGACTGATAGTACCTTTGAGAACTCATGTTAAACTTCCATGCAGAATCATATCTTTTACAATTTCTTTGTATATGTCCAACATTATTGCACTTGTAACAAATAATGTTAGTATTCCTTCTGCAAACAATTGCTTTGTGTCCAAAATGATTACATGTATAACAATAACCATTAAAAGAATAATTATACCTGTACATGTATGCTTGTCTAACAGGAACATTTCTTCTAAAATTTCTTCTTCTTTGATTATGCATTTTATTTTCAGTGGCAGCATTCAAATCAATCTTCTTTCTGGGAGTCTCTCTAGCTTTTAAACATTCTCCTTCTTCAAAACCAAGTCCAGTAGTGTCTCCATATAGTTTTTGTTTACCAAGCATCTCATGTAGCTTGCTTGTGCTTTCTTCAAACTCCTTATACTTATTAGATAAAGCCTTGAGACCATCATACTCTTTTCTCAGATTGATAATATCACCTTCTAGTTTTAGATTCTCAATCCTTGTAACTTCAAGGTCAGATATTGAGACATCAGCTATCCTCTTAGCTTCTTCAATTTTTGTCTTTAATCTAGCAATTAGTTTGTCTCAATCATCAATATATGTCTTTAAACTTATAATTTGACATCTGACGTCTTCACGATCTGTAGATACAATTTCAATTTCTGAAAGTACATTGTCTTTAGATTCTCTTTCTTGTTGTAGCTGCAAATTTAATTTTTGATTCTCTCTCTTAAATTTCTTGAGTTCAGTTAGAGCATATATGAGCTCTCCTTCCAAATCAATCTCACAATCTTGTTCATCATAATCCTCATCATCATCACTTGTGATGTTAGCTTCTTCTGAATCTGATTGGATTTGAACTTCAACTCCTTCATTTGAAATTCTCCTTTCATTGTCACTTTCTTCACACACTAGAGTGTCCTCTACTTTATCATTATCTTGATAAATTATTTTCAATCTCCTCCATAGATCTTGAGCTGTAACATAGTCCATAATTTTACAAGAAACATCATTAGTCAGAGCAGAGAATATGGCCTTCTTTGCAATCTGATTACATTCAAGGGCTTCTTTGTCATTTCCATTCTCAACTGACATTAAAACATCATATCCTAAAGAGGATAAATAAATCTACATTCTAACATACCAAACTGAAAATTTTGAACCATCAAACTGAGGAACTCCTGAAAACTTTTCTTCTAATACAATATTAGATTCAACTTGGGGAACATCTTTATCAACTGACTTTATATCAACATTTGGTATGGATGATGCCTTTTGTTTCTTTTGACCATAATGAAGCTTGACATTTCTCATGTTCTTATTTCTTCTGCACTTACCCATTGAACTCCACTACCAGGACTTACCCGAGCTAATTAAGCTTCAAAAAGGGAACCCAACTCTGATACCAATTGTAGGAGTCCAGGACAACACTGAGAGGGGGGTTGAATCAATGTTGTGTAAAATTTTGCAACTTATTATAACTTTTAATTTACAAGACTTAGAAAGAGCAAGTCACCAATAAACTATTACACATATATGTACAAGTTTGATAATGAAAATTATGAGCAGGACCACATAGAGATAAATCTTAACATAGAAGAAAATACACACATAGAAGCATATCATTAACACAAGAATTACTGGAGTGGAAAACCCTCTCAGGGTAGAAAAACCACTCAAAACTACCTCACTGGCTTAACTGAAAAGCATGCCTCACTGCCTATACAAAATGTATCTAAGAGCACCAACTCCAATACCAGACAGAAGCACCCACTTCCTACACAAATATACTTCACTGCAAAACAAATAGGTCTCACTGACCTACAAGCCTCACTGGCTAATACAAGGCCTCACTAACAAACCAAATCACCAATAATTAATAAACAAGATCAGAGGGATACTCTATTTCCATTCAATTCTCAATTCATCCACACCTGCATAACAATTCATCTGATTATCTCTGCATAACTCAACACTCTTTCTTCATCACATACCCAGTATCATATTCTCATCTTTCTTTTCTCTTCAAGAGGATCTTGTAGAAAATGTCTTCATTTCTGTATACAATTCCACACACACACACTCTATCAATGTACTTGTGAAGCCAATAAAAATAAGACACCTCTCTGCATTCTACAAAATCAATTTCATCTTTTCATGACCTTTCATATTCTCCAAATCACAAAATCCTTCAATTTGATTATCTTCTCTGCCTACAAATTCCTTCAAACTAATTTTCATTATCCTCTTTTTAAAACCTTTCATCTTCTCACACTCAATCTGCAAAAAAAAAACATCTTAAGAAAAATGAAATCAATCAATGTCCTGTAAATAAAATCTCTTGGATCTTCTTCATATTCTCTTCTCTCTGCAAAAGATTATACTTCAAAAACTTTATTCAATCTGCCTTTCAAAAGAAAATCACCTTATTTGTTTCCAAATCACAAGAATAGAAATAAATCTTCCATCTCAAAATAACTCCTCAAAAAATCTCAAAAATTACTTTACTTGATGATATCTCATGGAGTCAACAATTTAGGAGGTAAAAAAATTAAGTTTCTAATTTAAAAGAAAACTTGTCATCTCCAAAAATATTTGGTGGCCTTTTAATATAAATGTCATAAACATATGACATAAAGGGGCAATTTAAATACAAAGTTTTCTATTTTTAACAAAGCTATTAATATAGCTTGTTCTAACACCCTTATCTTTTTCTCCCCTTCGAATAAAACAAAAAATCATTTAAAAAAAACTTATTGAACGCCCCATATCATATGCATTGACGGGATCTCCATATTTCATAAAGCATTTAAATGCTTTTTAAACTCATAAAATACCTTCAAGGAAATCGGGCTCCACTTTCTTATAAAGAATGTTCTTTTTTATTAAAAGCAATCAATGTTTTTTTAAGACAATAACCTTACCTACCACCGGTTTGCGTTTTGCCACCATCACACACAATGTGAGACTTGTGCCATCGGTGAGAAGGAGGGAAGGGGCCGGTCACCATAATGACTCAAAAGGCCTTCAACAGGTAATTTTTAAGTTATAAACCTGCTATACTAAGTCCCCTATATTTTGAAACATAAAGTGCATTCTTAACAAATGGGCTAAGGTAAATAATAAACATTGATTTCAAAATATTGAAGGAATTAGAGTTTTAGAGAGTCTAACCCTCCATGATCATATTAAATCTGACCCTTCATGATCATATCAACCACTGACTGATAATCCACAACTGAAACTCACCTTCACTGATGCAATACTGAGTCCTGAAAACACATCTCAACCTTGAATTAATAACTCTGCTTTGTCTCATGATACAAAGAGTGTCAAAGTGCCACTAAATGATACAAAGGATGTCATAATACAAGAAGCTCACTGTTCATTCTACAAAATACTCATCACTGAGAATATCACCTTATCAACCTGTGTCAACCTTGAGACACATCAACAACAATATATCACCAACAACCTTGTCTTGAGGCAAATCTTGAAAGCATAATGTATGATAACATATTATAAACAACTTGAAGAAAAGCTTCACACTGATTATGGTGAATCATAACAAGAGGCATAACAAAACTCCTTATGAGTTATCCAAGTGATGGCTCTAAAAACTTCAACTCAATCCTGACTATAACTTATGGCATGAGAGCACATACATCTATATTATGTAACCTCTTTGGATGAAATCATGACAAACTTATGTCTTGATATCTTCTTTGAACATCCTGCATCAACAATGCTTGAATTTCTTGAAATGACTAACACAAACAAGTATGAACCAGTCATAAACATGGTGATCAAGAATTAATCATGAAGTCAAACAATATGAAGTCTACATGAGATCCTGAAGCTCCATATGATCATATGACAATTCCTAATGTATGAAGGCACGAATTCAAACTCAAAACCATATTGATATCAAATATTCATCCTGAAGATATCCTAAAACAGTCTGCATCCATGAAACATTCTCGAAACCATCTCTAAACAAGAAACAACTCAGTGAAGACAGATTGTGCTCTTGAGAACATATTACCAATATGAACACACTAAAGCAACACACATCCTATCATGAAGTAACAACTCCAAACCATCAATACCTTTTTGACATCAATGACAACCTGACTCCATCAATCTCCCCCTTTGTCATTGATGGCAAAACTCCATAAAGCATTTTTTTCTTTCTCCCCCTTTTTGACATCTGATGACAAAGACTGAAATAACTCCCCCTGAGAACAACTCCACTGAAAGATGTTATAGCATGATCATAACAATTATAATCACATTGCATTATGAACACCTTGAAGACATAAACTCCTGTTAACCTTTAAACAAGAATGATTTATGTTGAACATTATCATCTGCTATTGTTGATTCAAGACATACCTTTAACTTCCTCTAATAAAATACAAGATATCACCATCAATGTCATAGCTTGAAGAACTCTGTCTGAAAAATATTAGTGAGGAAGATCATCAATGAACCATGTGAAATTATCACACTAGAAACTCCTTAATATCTCTAGTTTATCATCTTCTTTTGACACTATCTTCAAACCACCTGAAAGCTCCAAGACACATGTCATAAAACATAACTCAACAAAGTAATAGATATGATCATCAAACTGACTCCTTGATATGAATTATATGAACTTGAATCTCATGCAAACACTACACTTTTTACCAATAAAAATCAGTATGAATTACAATCCATGAAGACATGAATAACGAACAAGAGATGTCCTTGCCAAAGGCTTCCAACATGAACCATTATCCTGCAACCAATCTATTCTTGCACGCCCTTTTTGACATGAAAAGAATGAAGACCATCTGAATAAAAGAAGACTATTTGATGAATACCATCCTCCTGTTCTACACAAGACACTTTTCACAACATAAGAGCTGATCCCTTTTTAACCTTGTAATTCAAATCAGCCCATCAAGACTGCACAACAAGTTCTTCCTGCAACAACACCTTGCAAAAACAAATGCAGAGACAAGAATTTAACTTCTTCCATTTTCAACCTCCTCAGGCAACATAAGAAAAACATTTATCCAAGATTCTTTGTGAGCACCAACATGATATGAATAGGACAAGACATTCAACATCATCAATCTCTTTGAGCATTAAACCCTTTAATAACTTATCAACACCTTGCATCCATAGAACATGTCATTGATCATGGACACCTGATACCACTAGAATCACACAATTTGTACATACCTCCCTAAAACATATTACTGATGAAAAACATCAAAGAAATATGTGAGATTATCACATCAAGAACACTTCCATATGAGCATCCAGTCCATCAATTTTGCATACCAACTGCATTAACAAGTTCTTCCTGTATCACTGATATACACTAAAAAATTAACTTAGTTAGCAACATCATCACAACTATCTCACAAGATTGGCAAGTATGATAAACATGACAAGATCACCATTCAAATGATATCGTTCCTGAAACTTCTTGGGGACAATTGATAGGACATGAACAACTCCCCCTTACTTCATGTTATTTGTTATGCAACTGATGATGTAACTTGTGCAGGATGCACAAGTTTGGGATTTACCTTCTCATGACTCTGTTTTTGCTTCCACACTTTTACAAGTTCTTTCTTTTGTTCAAGTTTCTTTATCCAAATGTTTTCCTTTTCCCAACCTTTCAAATCAGGTGATGCAGTTCCTTTAGACATTCTGCAACTGTATGCTTTGTGACCAGGAGAGTTGCAATTGTAACAAACTATATTACAATCATAATCAGATGACTAATAGTACCTTTGAGAACTCATGTTAAACTTCCATGCAGAATCATATCTTTTACACTTTCTTTGTATATATCCAACATTATTGCACTTGTAACAAATAATGTCAGTATTCCTTCTGCAAACAATTACTTTGTGTCCAAAATGATTACATGTATAACAATAACCATTAAAAGAATAATTATACTTGTACATGTATGCTTGTCTAACAGGAACATTTCTTCTAAAATTTCTTCTTCTTTTATTATGCATTTTGTTTTTAGTGGCAGCATTCAAATCAATCTTCTTTCTGGGAGTCTCTCTAGCTTTTGAACATTCTCCTTCTTCAAAACCAAGTCCAGTATTGTCTCCATATAGTTTTTGTTTACCAAGCATCTCATGTAGCTTGCTTGTGCTTTCTTCAAACTCCTTATACTTATTAGATAAAGCCTTGAGACCATCATACTCTTTTCTCAGATTGATAATAGCACCTTCTAGTTTTAGATTCTCAATACTTGTAACTTCAAGGTCAGATATTGAGACATCAACTATCCTCTTAGCTTCTTCATTTTTTGTCTTTATTCTAGAAATTAGTTTGTCTAAATCATCTATATATGTCTTTAAACTTATAATTTGACATCTGACCTCTTCAAGATCTGTAGATACAATTTCAAGTTCTGAAAGTACATTGTCTTTAGATTCTCTTTCTTGTTGCAGCTACAAATTTAGTTTCTGATTCTCTCTCTTAAATTTCTTGAGTTCAGTTAGAGCATATATGAGCTCTCCTTCCAAATCAATCTCACAATCTTGTTCATCATAATCCTGATCATCATCACTTGTGATGTTAGCTTCTTCTGAATCTGATTGGATTTGAACTTCAACTCCTTCATTTGAAATTCTCCTTTCATTGCCACTTTCTTCACACACCAGAGTGTCCTCTACTTTATCATTATCTTGATAAATTATTTTCAATCTCCTCCACATATCTTGAGTTGTAACACAGTCTATAATTGTACAAGAAACATCATTAGTCAGAGCAGACAATATGGCCTTCTTTGCAATCTGATTACATTCAAGGGCTTCTTTGTCATTTCCATTCTCAACTGACATTAAAACATCATATCCTAAAGAGGATAAATAAATCTGCATTCTAACATACCAAACTAAAAATTTTGAACCATCAAACTGAGGAACTCCTGAAACTTTTTTCTTCTAATACAATATTAGATTCAACTTGGGGAATATCTTTATCAACTGACTTTATATCAACATCTGGTATGGATGATGCCTTTTGTGTCTTTTGACCATAATGAAGCTTGACATTTCTCATGTTCTTATTTCTTCTGCACTTACCCATTGAACTCCACTACCAGGACTTACCCGAGCTGATTAAGCTTCAAAAAGGGAACCCGACTCTGATACCAATTGTAGGAGTCCAGGACAACACTAAGAGGGGGGGTGAATCAGTGTTGTGTAAATTTTATCAACTTATTATAACTTTTAATTTACAAGACTTAGAAAGAGCAAGTCACCAATAAACTATTACACATATATGTACAAGTTTGATAATGAAAATTATGAGCAAGACCACATAGTGATAAATCTTAACATAGAAGCAAATACACACATAAAAGCATATCATTAACACAAGAATTACTGGAGTGGAAAACCCTCTCGGGGTAGAAAAACCACTCAAAACTGTCTCACTGGCTTAACTGAAAAGCATGCCTCACTGCCTATACAAAATGTATCTAGGAGCACCAACTCCTTATGGAGCACCAACTCCAATACCAAACAAAAGCACCCACTTCCTACACAGATATACCTCACTGGAAAACAAATAGGTCTCACTGACCTATAAGCCTCACTGGCTAATACAAGGCCTCACTGACAAACCAAATCACCAATAGAATTAATAAACAAGATCAGAGGGATACTCTGTTTCTATTCAATTCTCAATTCATCCACACCTGCATAACAATTCATCTGATTATCTATGCATAACTCAACACTCTTTCTTCATCACATACCCAGTATCATATTCTCATCTTTCTTTTCTCTTCAAGAGGATCTTGTAGAAACTGTCTTCATTTCTGTATACAATTCCACACACACACACTCTGTCAATGTACTTGTGAAGCCAATAAAAATAAGATACCTCTCCACATTCTGCAAAATCAATTTCATCTTTTCATGACCTTTCATATTCTCCAAATCACAAAATCCTTTAATCTGATTATCTTCTCTGCCTGCAAATTCCTTCAAACTAATTTTCATTATCCTTTTTAAAACCTTTCATCTTCTCACACTCAATCTGCAAAAAAAAACATCTTAAGAAAAATGAAATCAATCAATGTCCTGTAAATAAAATCTCTTGGATCTTCTTCATATTCTCTTCTCTCTGCAAAAGATTAGTCTTCAAAAACTTTATTCAATCTGCCTTTCAAAAGAAAATCACCTTATTTGTTTCCAATTCACAAGAATAGAAATAAATCTTCCATCTCAAAATAACTCCTCAAAAAATCTCAAAAATCACTTTACTTGATGATATCTCATGGAGTCAACAATTTAGGAGGTAAAAAAATTAAGTTTCTGATTTAAAAGAAAACTTATCATCTCCAAAAATATTCGGTGGCCTTTTAATATAAATTTCATAAACATATGACATAAAGGGGCAATTTAAATACAAAGTTTTCTATTTTTAACAAAGCTATTAATTAGCGATAGGCTTTTAGTTGTGAGCATTATAGTGCTCGGAATTGTCTCACGCCGAAAATTTGGGCTGGAAAATTTTCAATAATAATTAAATAAATTGTATTATTTTATGCGCTTGGTGATAAGGGTACAAGATTTTTTTATTTTTTAACTCGAAGGGGTAAAAGTCAGTTTTGACGTGAAAATTACTGTGCTACAGATTTTTTTCACCCCATATCAGATTGTGGTACATATTTTTTGGATCTTGGATTGGAAGTTTTGTCGTCTGATAATCTCATTCATTTAGTATAATAATTAGCCAATGTAGCTAGAATTGTCTCCAGTAAAAAAAATTACATGGGCACGAAAATCTTCTAAACTCGTCAGTTGTTCTCATGCCGGGAAAAAGGTCGTGTCACCGAGAATGTTCTGTATGCTTGCGAGAACAGTCATCGAATCTTATATAGATTGCAGAAGTAAATGCATAGATATTTCATAGATTTCAGAGTAAATGCAAAGTTCCTGGTAGATGGATACATTTTATACATTAATTCACCCCTTGATCACCGCCTTAACAATCTATAAATAAAAGGAATTTCTGGAGACACAGGATAGCAGACAGAAGCAATTGTTGTATTCACCTCAATTATTTTATTTCCATGTCAAGATTGCGTTGGTGGAACATTGATAATTTTGACAAATTTGGCTTCCTCGTAGCAACATACTTTTGATTGCCTGCGCAACAAAGAAACTAGAACAAATTTTAGATTTTGACGATAGAAATGGACGATATGTTAACGAAGCAAAAGGCAAAGGATGAACTAATCGAAGTGGAGAATGAATTTAAGCGAAGCAAGCTAGTGATTGACTCCAACGCTAAATCTGAGAATGAACAACAACAAACTCACTCGCACTCGCAGATCGATGACAAGTCATCTCCCGTGAAATCATCTTCTTGTTCAAAGGACACTACCGGGGATCGAAACAATGATCTAGCGAATGATGAGAACGTTGATGAAGTGCCTAAGGAAGTGTTTAATGAGGTTAGAGTGGAGGCCGTGGATAAGAATACGTAAATCTGGTTCGAATCCAAGCAAAACATGCACTTTTTCAAGGAGGCATACAGTAATTCTTAGCGCTCACCTTGTATACTTTTGGATCTTGTTTTTGCTGCTTTCTTCTTGTTTTTATCATTTTGGGAAAATTTTCAATGGTTTGCGTTGCTAAATGTTGAACTGTAGTTGGCCTTTGATAGCGGTCTATTTTTACTGGGGATAAAGAGAGGTTTTAGCCTTTAGGGGTCGTACATAATCTGATGGTCACATGGAGAGGGTTTAACGCGATAATTTGAGCTAATTGTCACATGGAGAGGGTTTAACAAGATAATTTGAGTCGATTGTCACATGGAAAGGGGGTTAACATAGTAATTTCCAGTTGGTGTTCACATGGGGATGGGGTCAACGCAATAACTTTAGCCAATGTTATGGTGCTCATAAGGGGAAGGGGTTAAAGCACTGATTTATCAGTGGATGGTCATGTGGAGAGGGGTTGGGGGAGGGTTTAACGTACTATTTTCAGCTGATGTTATGCACAAATTCATTGCTTTATTATGAGAGCTTGCAGTATTCTCATACACAAAATTTCCACTACACGATACAGAATACAAGTACTCCATGCTCAGAGACAATGTGAATCTCTTGAAGTTAATTCAATTAGGTCTCACATTTTCTGATAAGAATGGCAACTTGCCCAAATGTGGGATGAATCAACAATGTGTGTGGTAGTTTAATTTTAGGTAATTCAATTGCGATTTTGATGTACATAATCCTGATTCTATCGAGCTACTTAAGTAGAGTGGTATTGATTTTGGGAGGAATGAACATGTTGGTATTGATTCAAGAGTTTCTGGGGAACTTTTCATGTCCTCTAGGGTGGTGCTCAATGAGAATGTGCAGTGGATTACCTTTCACGGGGGATATGATTTTGGGTACCTCTTAAAATTGCTCAAGAGCCAAAATCTGCTTCAAGATGAAGCTGAATTTTTTAATCTATCCAGGACCTATTTCCCTACAGCATATGATATCAAGTATTTGATAAGGTTTTCCAATCAAAACCTCCATGGTGGATTGAACAAGCTGGCAGAGTTAGTGTAGGTGGAGAGGGTTGGACCTAGCCATCAAGCTAGCTCTAATAGTTTGCTTACTTCATGTATTTTTTGGAAGCTGCAACAACACTTTATTAATGGATCTATTGAGCCTTATTCTGGTCTGTTGTATGGTTTGGGTATTGGTAATGGTGATCCCTATTACTTGATTACCTCTCTTTGTGTACTCATCATGCCTTTGGTATAGAATTTTCTTTTTTGCAATCTTTTTTTTCTCAAAATTCTAAAATACATCAATTCTTTAAATTGATTTTCTCTTAAACTGAGTGGGCTATTTTCTTGCCATTTGAAATGCATTGTGTGTTGAATATCTACAGTTGCTGTGCATAATGTTATGTAGTTCCTTCATTTTCTTTTTGTTTTCTGGTGGAACCTATATAACTCTTGCATGAAAAAGATGAGAAAATGTCTACATATCTACAAAGTTAATTTTAAATATTATGCTGCAGATGAACATTACACAGTCTTTAGATATTGAGGAAACAATTTGTAGAAAGAACTAATTGAATCTTTACTATTTCCATAGTAGTTGTTTATTTTCATTAAAAGTTGAATTTCTTGGATATGTATGCAGTGTGTATAAATGCATGTTGAAACAGGAAAATATTGATTAAAGGATATCATTATTGAATCTTTACACAATGCTTTGGTGATGAGGAATACTCTCATGTTATTAATTTTTATATTATTAAATGTTTAGAAATCATATACACGTGGTTGTTTTAAAACATATGATTATATTGGAAAGCAGAAAAAAATTCACGCTTGAAAATTTCTAAACTCATTGGTTTTTCTATCAGCGTATTCCTTGAACCTCCTTTGGGTGCAAGTGCTAGTATACATTATGAAGCGAGGGTGGACTTTAGCGTATGCATGCATATAAATTGCTAATTGTGTATGTGCTCCCGCCTCCTGCCACTCCACTAGGCGAATAAGACATATAATATGGTCACGTGGGTGTGGGGAGTGGACTTGCAAAAATTACAAAATGGAGTTGTGATTCTAATCGCTACCACTCCGCCAAGCTAAACACACATAATAAAGTAACTCCTTGTTTCCCAAGATTTATTCTCCATCAAACCTCACAAAAACACTAAAGAAATAAAAGAAAGCATGTAGTGAAGAGTGACATCAGCCTTTATGTTTTACTTTTTTTTTTTGGTCTTCTATCATTTATTATTTTTGTTTTTTATAATTTATGGTATGGTTTGGAAAACAATCAATGGACAAGATTGATTTCATGGTAGTTCTTTTAATCTAGGCCCTTCATCTATATAATCCATCATGTGCTGCTCACATAGGGAAGGCTTTTAGCCTAATTAGTGAATAGGCTTTTATATATGAACATTATAGTGCTCCGAATTGTCTCACGCCAGAATTTTTTCTAAATTGGTGGGTTGTTCTATCGGCATATTCCTTGAACCTCCTATGGGTGCAAGTGCTAGTATAGCTTGTTCTAACACCCTTATCTTTTTCTCCCCTTCGAATAAAACAAAAAATCATTTAAAAAAATTATTGAACGCCCCATATCATATGCATTGACGGGATCTCCATATTTCATAAAGCATTTAAATGCTTTTTAAACTCATAAAATACCTTCAAGGAAATCGGGCTCCACTTTCTTATAAAGAATGTTCTTTTTTAATAAAAGCAATTGATGTTTTTTTAAGACAATAACCTCACCTACCACCGGTTTGCTTTTTGCCGCCATCACACACAATGTGAGACTTGTGCCATCGGTGAGAAGGAGGGAAGGGGCCGGTCACCATAATGACTCAAAAGGCCTTCAACAGGTAATTTTTAAGTTATAAACCTGCTATACTAAGTCCCCTATATTTTGAAACATAAAGTGCATTCTTAACAAATGGGCTAAGGTAAATAATAAACATTGATTTCAAAATATTGAAGGAATTAGAGTTTTAGAGAGTCTAACCCTCCATGATCATATTAAATCTGACCCTTCATGATCATATCAACCACTGACTGATAATCCACAACTGAAACTCACCTTCACTGATGCAATACTGAGTCCTGAAAACACATCTCAACCTTGAATTAATAACTTTGCTTTGTCTCATGATACAAAGAGTGTCAAAGTGCCACTAAATGATACAAAGGATGTCATAATACAAGAAGCTCATTGTTCATTTTGCAGAATACTCATCACTAAGAATATCACCTTATTAACCTGTGTCAACCTTGAGGCACATCAACAACAATATATCACCAACAACCTTGTCTTGAGGCAAATCTTGAAAGCATAATGTATGATAACATATTATAAACAACTTGAAGAAATGCTTCACACTGATTATGGTGAATCATAACAAGAGGCATAACAAAACTCCTTATGAGTTATCCAAGTGATGGCTCTAAAAAATTCAACTCAATCCTGATTATAACTTATGGCATGAGAGCACATACATCTATATTATGTAACCTCTTTGGATGAAATCATGACAAACTTATGTCCTGATATCTTCTTTGAACATCCTACATCAATAATGCTTGAACTTCTTGAAATGACTAACACAAACAAGTATGAACCAATCATAAACATGGTGATCAAGAATGAATCATGAAGTCAAACAATATGAAGTCTACATGAGATCCTGAAGCTCCATATGATCATATGACAATTCCTAATGTATGAAGGCACGAATTCAAACTCAAAACCATATTGATATCAAATATTCATCCTGAAGATATCTTGAAACACTCTACATCCCTGAAACATTCTCAAAACCATCTCTAAACAAGAAACAACTCAGTGAAGACACATTGTGCTCTTGAGAACATATTATCAATATGAACACACTAAAGCAACACACATCCTATCATGAAGTAACAACTCCAAACCATCAATACCTTTTTGACATCAATGACAACCTGACTCCATCACAAGCAAACACCAAGCTCTTAAATCCAATCCAAACTCCAAGCAATTCCAAGAACAACTCCCTTCCAAGCAATCAAATATCCATTTTTTAAGCAAGAGGGTTCAAACAAAGGAGAGAAAATTTTGGAGAGAAAAGAATAATGCAAAATACATGTCTTTTTCCTTTATGCCTCCAAAGACACTAATCCTTTTTTTTATAATAAAATAATCCTTTAAGTGATTTAATCAATCAATTCAGAATTATAGAATTTGTACAATTAAACTATTTAATTCATTTAATTCAACCATTAAATAATTAAATGTCTCTTTTGCAAATCAAATAGGCATTTAAAATAACACATTAATAATTCCATTTCACTAAAAACATCCAATTAATTCACTCAAAGCAACAGGGAAATAGTTACTTAAACAAACTAAACTATTCCAAATAGGTTATTGATATTTAATCCAATCTCATTCCGAAAAGACCAAAAACATCATACCAAGCATTTAGTTTCCTGAAATAAAGCAATTCTACCTTTTGATGGGAAAAATATTAAATTTTGAAATTAAACTGAAATCACTCAAATTTATTCCTCAAGCATATCATGATGCAATAAACATTTTCGCTAAGGCAAAAATAATAATTTTCAATTTTAATTCATTAAATTAATCTAAAAACATAGAAAACACGTTTTTTGAGATAATTTAAAATAAAGTGCAAGAATGCTAAGGAAACACGTGTAAATGATTCCAAGCACACATTACGGGTTTCCACAACACAAGGATAAGGGTGAGATGGCTTAGCATCCCATATCAAACTTCTCCACATTTCCCACATTAGTTAACACTTGTAATTACATGCACACTCAAGTCAACCATCAGGCATACCTGCTCCACATATAATAGTCGAAGCAACATAATCCACTCCAACGTGGTATAGTCATACATGATATACAGTAATCATATTCACTATAATCATCTACAACTAGCATGATTCAGGAACATGATGCATAAACAATAACATTTCACAATGCAAGAATAATACGACAATCACGACTATAACAAGTATAGTGAAAACAGTGATGCTGAAGCATTGCAATAATCTAACATGCACAATCGGATGAACACTAGGGTGGGCATTACACAACAAGCCATGTAGGAGGAGATGATTGATTTAAACTCATGTGATGCCTAATATTTTGTTCATTTACCCAAAGGAAGGAAGTCCACTAGATGTAAGTGGGTCTACAAGACCAAATTTGGAGTAGACGGTTCATTGGAAAAGTACAAGGCTAAACTGGTAGCCAAGGGATACTCCCAGATAGAGGGAGTTGATTTTGGTGAAATATTCTCTCTTATTGCTAAATTATCTTCTATTAGATTTTTTTTATCCATAGTTGCTGCTTATGATTCTGAAATTAATCAAATGGATGTTAAGATTGTATTTTTTCATGGAGATCTGGAAGAGGAAATTTATATGAAACAACCTAAAGGTTTTGAGATAAAAGGGAAAGAACACTCAGTTTGTAAATTAAAATGGTCTCTTTATGGTTTGAAACAATTACCCCAGACGTGGTATCAAAAATTTGATTCTTTTATGTTGAAGTTGGGTTTTGTAAGAAGTGAAGAGGATCACTATGTTTACATTAGATGTATTGATGATCACATACTAATTGTTGCATTGTGTGTGGATGACATGTTTTTTAGTAACACCAAGGGTATGACTAGTGGCTAAAATCTTAACTTTTAGATGCATTTGAGATGAAGGATTTGGGGGCAAAAAGGTACATATTAGGAATAGAAATCAAGATAGATTGAGGTAATAGAAATCTTTGGTTGTCACAAAGTAAGTATGTGAATACTATTTTGCAAAGATTTAATATGCAAGACTATAAACTAGTGAAAATTTCTTTAATAGTTGGCACTAAGATTACATTAGATATGTGTCCCAAGTGTGAAGATGATTTTGAGGATATGTCTAACATTTCATATGCTAGTGCACTAGGAAGTTTTATGTATACAATGATTTGCACTATGCTAGATATTTCCCAAGCAATGGGAGTATTGACCGGGTTTATGTCTAACCCTAATAGAGAGCATTAGAATTATGTCAAGAGGGTGTTAAGATATGTGTGTGGTACTTCTTATTATTGTTTGGTTTTTTTTGGTACTAACAATGAGGATAAGACATTGGACATAGAGGGTTTTGTTGATGCAAATTAGGCAAGTGACTTGGATAGTCAAAAGGTCCACTAGTGGGTATGTATTTACTCTATTTGAAGGATATATGAGTTGGATGAGTAAGAGGCAACCAATGAGTTCTTTATCCACCACCGAAGCAGAGATATGGCTACTACCCGTGTCTCTAAGGAGGCATTTTGGTCACAATGATTATGTACAAGTATTGGTTTTAATTGTAGGATAATTCAAATTGGCTGTGATAGCCAAAATGCAATTTGTTTAGCTAAGAATCCTATGTATCATGCTCCAACTAAGCTTGTGGATGTTTAGTACCACTTTGTTTGGGATATGGTTACAAATGGATAAATTGAGTTGAAGAAGGTTGACACTCGAGAGAATGTTACAGATTATCTTACCAAGCCTATGAGTATAAAAAAGTTCACTTGGTGCTGGGAGGCCATGGGCTTTGTTTCTTGTACTTAGTTGATTTATGTTTGTTATGGATGTATTTACAATGTATGATGTCAAGTGGGAGAATGTTAGGATTAAGGTGCCATCAACCTTGTCAATCCTATGTACTTAATTACTCCTAATATTGTTTTGTAAATGCATTCATAGAGATGATTGATCCATTGACAATAGTAAATATTTATTTACAACGATGGTAAAAAGTAAGTTTTATCTTGGGAGTTACTGCAGGTGAAAGGTGGGCATCCGAGATTAATAACGACTTATGACAGGTGTAAGAGCATCTTCTATTATTAGTGTTTTACATGTTGTAAAGAATCAACTATTATTGGATCATTTTTGTATACCATCTTATGACAATGTGTAAGGTGTGAGAGGCTATTTTTAGCTTTTTGTTGACTATTCCCAAGGTGGGCATTGGAATTTGCATATATTAGTTTCTATATGTTTGTAAGAGGGTTATGACAATTGTAAGAGGTTAATAATAGCCTGTTAACTAGATTCCCCAATTATGGCATTGGATTTTTCCCATGTTGGGAATCACATTCTATGTGCTCTTCTATAGCTTGTGTTTTTCTATTTAACAGAAGCTTGAGGAGTGTAGAGTATGAGTTGAGAGTTCATAGGTACATAGGTGAAGTTAGATTGGATGTAGGATTGAAGGAAGTGAATGTGTTGTAATATTTTTTAAAGATAATACAACTTGGCCTTTTTCTTGGTGGAATTTTTTACCTGAAAGGGTTTTCTCCATGTAAACATTGTGTTGTGAGATTCTTATGTGTTTGTTAATTTCCTTATTATTGATTTTACATGCTTTAATCTCCATTTGACATTTTATGGATTAAATTTTAGATTTGCAATATAATTGCAGATTTCTATATGTAACGGTTTGCCTTCATTTCTAACAAGGTGATATATCAAATGAAGAGTCTTGTCAAGGTGTATTAAAAAAAGAAAGCTTTACTCTTTGAAAATGAAAGTAGACTCTATTATTGAGCATTTTAATGCATTTAATTTTATTTTGAGTTAGCTAGATTCCATTAATGTTAAGCTAGATGAGGAGGATGAGTGTATATTGTTGATTTGTTCTTTGCTCAAATCTAATAATTGTTTTGAGTGGTTTTATGATAGATCCAAAATTAGATGCCCTTATAGCTACACTAGTTTTTGAGGAGATAAAGAGAAATCCATGGATGAGGAGTTGAAATATGCATTGCATGTAAAGGGAAGGCCCAAGGACAAAGGTGGGTCTAAAAGGGAATGAAAGAAATAAAAATATAGGTGTGCATCTAAAGGATGGTCTAAAACCCCTAGAAAGAGCACAATGAAGTGTTTGAACCATGGGAAGTGGGAACACATAAACAAGGAATGTATAAATAGGAAGAAAACCTATGCTAATTTCTCCACTCATATATCTTTTGATGATGTTGATAAAGATGTTTTATTCATTTATGCTAACGTTCTTAGTGACGATTGTTGGTTCATTGATTCAAGTTGCTTTTGCATTGATGTTGGGCTTTTTTAGATGTAAAGAGGATCATTGTGTTTATATTAAATTTATTGATGATTATATTTTAATTATTGTCTTGTATGTTGATGACATGTTTATTGGTAACAACAAGATAATGATTATGAAGTTTAAAATGTGTATTTCTATTACATTTAATATGGAGGATCTAAGGGTAGAAAAATAATTTTGGGAATGAAAATCAGCAAGAATCAAATTCATAGAAATCTTTTGCTTAGTCAGAGTAAGTATGTTGACACTATTATGTGGTAGGTGCTATGCACAATTGTAAACTAGTGACTCTTCCTTTGCTTATATGCACTAAGCTTTCATTGGATATGTGTTCCAAGTTAGATGAACATTTTTAGGATATATAATGTGCATTATGCTAGTTTTGTTGGTGCCTAATGTATGCATTGGTTTAGATTAGACCAGTTATTAGGTAAGAAATTAAAGTTATTAGCAAGTTTATGTCTAATATTAGCAAAGAGCATTGGACAGTTTGTGTTACGAGGATATTTAGATATTTGGGAGAAATTTCTAATTATTACTTATGTTATCATGATTTTAAGAATGTGGGGAAGATATTAGTGTAATTTCAAAAAATGTCCCCTTGGGGGCTTTTCCCTCATAAGGGTTAGCTCTCGGGTCTTTAGAGTACATTTAGGACATTTTAGTTCATATTCTAGCATCCTGAAGGAATGAGACCTAAGTCCCATGACAAATAGGACCTAGGAGGACCCCTTGAGCTGTACCCTACCTAAAATAGGGGGAGGACTTGGGTGCTCACGCCCTAGTCTTGCTCTATTTTAGTGCAGCCTCAATTTCTGGGTGTCAGTTAGTGACCATTATTGGGCCCCTTTGCCGACACGGTAAGTTTGAATTTCAAATATCTTGGCAAGACTGCTTGTAGATGCATATATAAACATATGTAGGCATTCATTTGTAAACTAGATGGTTATGGTGAACTCTAGGCATTCTCAAGGTGATTCAAGGCTTTCTATTGTGTTGCAAGAGCAGACTTGTATGTTTTGTGTGTTGATATTTGCATATTTGAGCATCAATTCCTTCATGGCATGAAGAGCATCTTCATCCATGAAAGCTTCACTACAAGGTGACATATCATTGTGTTTTCATCATTAATTCCTTTAGTTTTGGCCTCTGCCTCACAAGGGCACGCCCTCTTTATCTGACAACGGTGTTCGGAGACTTAAGTGTCCTCTGAGATTTGACTAAGGCAAACATCTAAACACCACAACCCCCAAACCAAGTCTTGTGATTGCAGGTTACAAATGTCGCATCTGGAAAAAGTGGAGTTGCAGGAAGCCTGGAAAGACATCAGGGATTCAGGATCTGAAGAAAAGTTGGACAAAGGAGCACTTCTAAGACTAGGGCACTCACTCCAGTGTCCTCTACAGATTGATTCCAGAAAATAGAAGTTACAGGGCTGATCAGTGTCCAAAGGAGATCCAGATTCCCCAAAAAAGTAGGTACCTTGGACTTGGGCACCCGCTCCACTGTCCCCAACTATTCTGCTTCGGAATTGCAAAAATAGGTATTCTGTAATTTGGTATTTTACTCCCGTCTGTAAGAGCTTTTTCTGTAATTCGATAATTTGTTGTCGTATTTGCATAATTAAGATTTTAATGGTCAATTGAGCATAGGAGAAGGAAAAATTGATAATTAATTCCCTAATCTAAGCTTCCCCTCATTTTCAAGTGATCTAAGGTATGATAGTACTCGCCACTCAACCCTAGATCCTTCAATGTTAGGGTGAAAGGAGGATTTTAACATCTAAACCACAAAAGATCAACAAATCCAATTTTACCCTAAACATTTTGGTGAACCCGTGTCTTTGAACTTAAATTGCAACTTGCTGAGTGTTTTTCTATAGATTTTGTGTGATTTCATTCATTCATTTGGTCATTTAATTTATTGCATTGAGAAAATTTCAAAAAAATGAAAAAATTGGAAAAATACAAAAAAATTGCATTGTTAGGCTTACTAAATTATGTCAATTCTTTCTAATTTTTCCTAATTCATGATTTTTGCATCAGATTTGATATAAAATACAGAAAAATACAAAAATTCAAGATCTTGCATTGCATTTTCATCATTTAATTGCTAGGGTTTTGTGGAAATTTTGTCAATTTTAGATAACCTAGTAATTCCAAAATCTAGGGTTTGTAGACAAAATCTTTTATCAGATTTTTATACTAATTTTAGAGGCTCATTAAAATTTGAATTTGTCTGTAGTCTTGCATTTTAGTGTGAATTTTCAATTAAATTTAAATTATTTGCACTTTTGCATCGAAAATTTCAACAAAAACTAGCAATTTTGGTGCATTTTCATTAAATTTACATGGGAATTTTGCATGATTAAGCTTGAAAATCATTTTAAGATCTGATATTATGTAATTTTCATCATAAATCAGATATTAAATCATTCTCATAGCATTTTGTTCCAAAATATCAAACCTAGGGCTTCGAAAATGACAATTTTCACTAAAATCGGCCTTGTCGACTCTCTAAATTTGCACTATAGGTGTGTTGTGAAAGATATTTTTGCATTAATTTTCTATTATCAAAGTATTAATTTGCTTCCCCTCATAAAAATCTTCACAACACCCTTTTAATGGGCTCTTGTAGTGAAAAACTTGGCAAAAAACTGCACATTTTGGCCATTTTTGCCCTAGGGTTTGGCCTAGCTTGCACTCCAAGCATGTTGTGATCAATTTTATGGATTTAGGTGACTTATATTACTGATATTAATTGATTTATTTCCTAAAATTCCTTACAACACCCCTTTTTCTAGGTCTTGGAGTTGATAAACTGTGAAAAATTGCATATTTTGCTATATTTTCACTAAGGTTTTACCTTAACTTGCACTACAATAGTATTGTGTTGGGTATTTTTTTGCATCAAGTGGCTGTTATTGCTAATATTATTTTCTTTCCATCATCATTTTCCTCCCAACACCCTTTGTTATACTCTTTTGCATTGAATTTTGGTGAAAAAAAGTGCTCATTTTGACATATTTTCACTATATTTTGACTTAGCATTATCTTGGATTTGCATCAAGAGTGTATTGAGAGTGATTAGATGGATATTTTGGACTGATATCAGAAATATAACCTGCTTCCCTTGACTTAAATCCTCATATCATCCTTTGTTTCATTCATTTGCATTTTAAAAGTATCGAAAAACTAAGCGTTTTTTGCATATATTTTGCATTAATGGATCTTCCTAATGGTACATATTTAGAAGACTTATATGAGTACATGGTAAACTATGATAACTTTTGCAAATTCACTAACAAATATCCTCAAGTTTTGCATCAAATTACATACATCTATGGCATTGACATAACCAACACTACTACATGTGATATCCTTCAATCAATAGCTTACTTCAATAACTTTCATGAGACTATAGATGTTTTCCCTTCAATAATGGAGAATCTCAAAAAAAATTATAGCTGAAAACCACCATGGGGAAAGTAATGATGATAATTTTATTCCCACTCTCCCTTTGTTTCATGATGATAGAATGCAAATCCCTTCTAAGACCCATGAAAATGAAATAGCAATGGGTGATTCATCAAACATAAAGACTTTTCCCAACATAACCCCACTTGGTGAGGATATATTGGCATAAGAAAGAGACATCATTGATACATTTCTCCATACTACTCTACCATCTCTTCTCGCTCTCCCTAATCAAGATGAATCTTTGGATGATGCAGACTCTCTTTGTGACCATCTGCTTGGATTGCCACCAGATGTTCAAGAACTTCTCAACTACATGCTAAACCAACAACCGGATCATGAACTGTCACATACTTTGGAAAGCAATGAAATCCTACATGTTGTGGAAGAACAAGTTATCCCTCTGATTCAAGCCATTCCAACACCCTATATAAGAATTGAAACAGGTATCTTTCGGATGCCTCCACAATCTCATTTAAATGGCATTTCAACTGCTCCTATAGCTGACATAGACAATGGCAACATTCCCTCTCAACCATTGTTAAGAGAAACCTTCCTACACGGCTACCCTCACAAACTCATGAACATATGGAAGAGAGAAGAAGTGGTAACACCTTAACCATTAAGATAAAGATCAAGATTCACAACTTCTAGCCCAACAAGGGCCCTACAGGTAAGTATCTATAAACTTTTATTTCTATCGTAATGTGCTTCCCCCGTAATGTGTTATATGTTGTTTAGGCCTCCTGGGATGACCTCAGATTCTCCTGTAAGGTTTGAGATACCAGGAGACCGCCTCTATTAACCCTTCTATTTTTATCATCATTCTTCTAAATTGTTCTCTCTCTGATTTCATTGTTGTGTGTTGTGTCTTACGGACATAGCGTCGTGGTTGGTGACTTGGAGGCACCCTCCTATGTGACTATCCCTAAGACACTTGTTTCTCCTCTCTTATTTATTGTTTCCCTTCCTCTAGTGTTTCCATCTAGTGGGTGGATGACGATAAACATTTATACTGATGTAGACCTACTGTCCCTTTTGAGAGCAATCAAAAAAATGGACTATAGTTCCTAATATGACGATGGGGTTGTATATCTTATCTGACGCTTGGCTAGTGGAAGCACTCATGCTTTCTGCGTAGTGAATTTTATGATGTTTCTGTCGTATTTACAAAACCTTAACAATATTGTTGCTCCGTGCACCTCTGTTTGCCTTTGAATCTGGCCTTGGCGGTACTCGATTCAGAGAGCTTCATGATATAGCCCCTGGTTATCCTCAAACTTTGAATTCATTGTATAACCTTGGCTCTTTGTGTGGTTAATCATATGCATTGATGTTGTTGTTTATCATGATGTTGTAGACACTAACATGTTTCTTGCAGGGATGTGTTTGTGAGAACATTTGGCGATCGTAAAGCACATGTCACCTCCGGGGGGCATGGGCTTTGCGAAAGTCGGTGTTCCCTTCTGTGTTTTCTTCCTACCTTAACATGCTTGATATCGATAACCAATATCAACCACCTTAAGGTGGGGGCATATAAGGTAAGCTGTATGTTATAGATGTTAGCAATGTGTTTGACCTCAGATGCAAAGACTTGCACCCCAGAGTAGTGCATCGTGCATCCTGAGTTTGTTTGCAATCAATCATGTAAGCCCTCTACGGAGGTGGGATATCACGTATATCATTTTTTCTTAAGCCCTCTACAGAGGCGGGGATGGTGTATTTATCAAAGCAGATTGCATCATCCTATCATTTTCAAAAGTCCCCTGCGGAGGTGAGGAGCGGTTCTGTGACTAACTCAACCCTTAAGCGTGTCTTCGATGATTGTTGTGGCGAAGCCCAATCATCGGTGTGTGCCTATAATGTGCTTGAGATGGTGATGAGCCTAGAAATAGGAAACACACCATCGCTTGTCTGTCGTGTTTTGTCTGTGTCTTTAAGTGTGTTTTGGCATGCTTGTTTTGTATGGCATGTTTGTTGCCCCATATGCAGTGACCAGTGCTCTTGGGGAGTGCTTCGTGCATTTTGGGAGGTTTTGCGTGTCTTGCGTGTGTGTTGCCCCATATATAGAGACATGCGCCCTTAAGTGGTGCATCGTGTATTATGGGACATTTTTTTGCTTTCCAGTACTTGCATTTGCATTATATATATATGAGAAAAAGAAAAGAAAAGATATCATTTCTGTCTTCCATGCATTAACTATCTGCTCTGTGTTCTGTGTGACTGTAACTGTCTTCTACGTGTTTTGTGTGCTTGTTACGGCCTTTTATGTGGTTGGTGTGTCTTCTTCGTGTTTGGTGTGTTTGTTGTGTTTGTGACCTTACTTTAATACATGTATGGGCCTCGTGTTCATACATACATTAAAGTGGGGACTAAATGTAATGTCAAAAAATGTCCCCTTGGGGGCTTTTCCCTCATAAGGTTTTGCTCCCGGGTCTTTAGAGTGCATTTAGGACATTTTAGTTCATATTTTAGCATCCTGAAGGAATGATACCTAAGTCCCATGACAAATAGGACCTAGGAGGACCCCCTGAGTTGTACCCTACCTAAAATAAGGGGGAGGACTTGGGTGCCCGCGCCCTAGTCCTACCCTATTTTAGGGCAGCCCCAATTTCTGGGTGTCTGTTAGTGACCATTATTAGGCCCCTTTGCTGACACGGTAATTTTGAATTTTAAATATCTTAGCGGGTGATGCAGAGCATCTATGACAGCAGTAGTATGGTCATAACTTCAACATGACCATACATGGTCTCTGAACCAATAACTTCAATCTACACCTTCAAGATGCCAACTCCATCAAGGTTCCCTCTAGATTTCTTGCCAAATCACTATACAGGTCTGCAGGACAGCAGTCACAACTATGTTTTCTTCATAGACTGTCAAAACATCTCACTGCTCCATGAGAAGGACAGTCACACTAATCTCCATATGGTGGTCTCAATCAAGACACCCTCAACTTCATTCAAGATAACAAACCTATACCTTGCTACACATATCCATTGCCTTCCTTGGCAAAGCAAGAGTTCATCAAACTTATCTATTTCTGTTGTCCTCCTTCAATCTTCCAATACTTGACTCTTAATGGGCCATCTACATGGCAAACTTAGACCAAATCCATTCTTCTGCCTCCAAGCTCTTTACTAGGCCAAGGATCAACTATCTTACCACCCATTCCATTGACCAAAAATAGAAAGAATCAATGGAATGAGGAGAATATCATTGGACTGTCAAAAGAAAACCTAACCTAGGTTTTTGGACAGCTGGCAAACAATCGACAATTTCTCCCTCCTATTACAATGTCAAGAGTGCAAACAAGATGCACAGGATGGGTGTCTCAACCCTCTAACTAACCATTATAAACTTGGTCTTTGACAGTTCCGTACATGTACGATTCCCTTAAGAAAACAGTGAACTTTTTAAAAGGAAATAGCAGATTTTAACAGTTTACAGTTCTGCATTCATAACATTCTTCCCCATCAATTTCAAGAGGCCAAACTTGTTTTGGTGGATACTCAACTCATCACCCTTCACTTTCAGTCAACCCACATGTACCAACAGTATGGTACCGTACAGCAATACACAGAAAAATAGCAATTTAATGGAAGAGACAACAATTTCAAAAGTCAGTATAATGTTCTGCAGTCATATAAACTTTCCACTCAATGTCAAAGGTTCAAACTTACTTCAATGGACAACTAACTCACCACACTAAACTCCCAGCTGGTCTAGCTTCCATGACAGGGCCGTACTGTACAGTGGTATGGCTGTTTTTGCATATAAAACTCAGAAAAATTCAGAAAAGGCAGAAAACCATAGTTTTTTTCTATTATTTCCTTCAAATCTCTTGAATGTTCTCTTTACAATAATGCTTGGCAGGGATATATCACATCTCCACATTGTATGCATCAAGTGGGAATCAAGAAAACTGCCCCACATCGTGCTTTTTCCTAATTTGTAACTGCAGCAAACAAGATTGTTTTTAAAAACTGTCTTTTCTTAGACTATAATGAAGGTTTTTAGAAAGTTTTTCTAAAACACTTGCTTTCTAATCTATCTACACACCTTTCTATCCTTGACATGCCTCTAAAGGCTTACAACAAGAAGGCTAAAATGACTTTAATGACTATTAAATTATTGCAACTACCTAATGACTATCGCAACTACCTAAGACAACACATGGCTGTCCTAACTAGGACCTACCACATTCTTTCGACATTGGGACATAGTCCAACTACAAGCATGGCTACAAGCCTCATAACATCATTAAAATGGTCTCCAAGACCTTATTAAACAAAACAAGACAACTGGACATTTAATCAAAACTTAAATATCTAGGTGCTCCTGCACCATACTCCCCGGCATGATGAAAACTCTTGTCCCAAGAGTTAGGGAATTTGCTCCATCCAGTCTTCCATCTTGTTGGGATGTTCCTCTGACTAGTGACAGGGAACATGAACTCTCCAAGAGTTATCTTTCTCCTTTTCCAACCTGCATGGCTCCTGTAAACAGTGTTGGAAACATAAAACCTATTGTGGTGTCCTTGCCTAGGACCTTGTTGCTACAATGCTTCAGCTCTTTTCAACTGGAGGCTCTGATTCATTCCTCCTTAGACTCTCTACTATTTGTTTTCCTTCTTCTGGCTCCTTATAGGACACTCAATGTCCCCTACCTTAACATAACTCAAGTCCCAAGCCTGCTACTCTCTAGGACTGTCATCCACCTTCTTGTGTGGCATCTGTGTCTGCTGTGTGCAATCACCCTGAACTTGCACATTCAACTTCAATTTCTCTCCAAAGCAAATTGTAACCTATTCCTTCTTCTCCTCACAAGGTAAAGGAATCAATTTGAACTTCTTACCATCTTTGTGCACTAAATAGGTATTAGTATACCCATCATGAATTTTCCTTCTCGAATACTGCCATGGTCTGCCCAAGATTACATGCCCACATGTCATAGGAATAACATCACATAAAACAGAGTCCTGATATGGACCAATTGTGAAATCAACATAAGCCTTCTTAGTGACCATTACCTGCTGCTCCTGACTCACCCAAGTGACATGGTAAGGACTGGGATGATCAAAAGTCTTCAACCCCAACTTATTCACCATTTCCCAAGAAACTAAGTTATCATGAGAACCTGAATCTACAATCAACTTGCATATCTTGCCATGGCTCAAACAATTAGTTCTAAAAATAGATACCTGTGGTGGTTGCTGCATCTTACCTCTTTCCACGATGAGCATCTCTCCATCCAACATTGGAGAGGCTGACGACATCTCTGGTTCTTCTGGCTTCTCCTCCTCTTGTGCCAAGTGAACTCTTTTATCCTTGGTCTTGTCAACACCATCCTTCTTAGGACATTTGAAAGATGTGTGTCCCACCTCATTGCAGTGATAACATCTGCCTATGAACACTCCTCTTCCTGATCCAAATCTACCTCCACCTCTATATCCACCTCTATGTTCTGTAGACAACTCCTTACCCTTCTCATTGTTGTTTTGAACTTCATTAGTAGGTTCCATAACCTCCTTGCCTTTCTTGCTTCCTCTTCACTCTCTCTTCAGCCCTGATGGCTAACTGAAAACACTCTCCAAGTGTTTTTGGTACTGCCAACCTAATCTCATCCTACAAGTTATACTTAAGCCCATTAAGGTACCTTGCTACTTTTTCTTCTTCATCTTCCAATCCACCTTTGATACTAAGCTTATGAAATTGCTCAGTATAGGACATAACATCCATGTCCTTCTGTTTCAGATTCTGTCTCATCCTCTTTGTCTGAATGGAGTAATCAGATGGAAGAAACTGGTCCTTCATCATGTCCTTCATCCTACTCCAAGAAGTGATTTTTGATGCACCTCTAGCCATTCTCTCTGTCTGCACACTACTCCAGCAGGTAAGTGTTGTTCCTCTCAGTTTTGTCTTTGCAAACTTAATCTTTTTCTCATCACTCATCTCCTCATACTCAAAAAAAAATTTCAGGGCATCTATCCACCCTAACACTTCTTCACTATCCATCTTCCCCTGATAGATAGGTAACTCTATGTTTGCCTTAGTTCCACTTCCTTGGATTGCCTTCAACAATCTTACAAACTTCTTTTCTTCAGCATCTAACTCATCCTCAAGAGGATTCTCATCTGCATCCTCATCTCCTTCTGACTCACTTTGTTCATCCTTTCTTGGATTCTTCTCTAATGCTTCCAATCTTGCCAAGATTGTTGCATTCTCCCTTCTTACTTGCCTCAGTTCTCTGTCTCTGGCAGCATCCTGTTCTCTTCTATCCCTCAGCTCTTTCTCTCTTGCCTCTAAGGCTTCTCTCAACTCAGCATTCTCTCTTGCCATCTAGTTCTTTGGAGGCATCTTTACAACTTTCACAAACCTTATCTTCTTCACAAGATCCACAACACCTTCAAGGATCTACTAGCTAGCTCTGATACCAATATGATGCAGAGCATCTATGACAACAGTAGTATGGTCATAACTTCAACATGACCAAACATGGTCTCTGACCCAATAACTTCAATCTACACCTTCAAGATGCCAACTCCATCAGGGTTCCCTCTAGATTTCTTGCCAAATCACTATACAGGTCTGCAGGACAGCAGTCACAACTATGTTTTCTTCATAGACTGTCAGAACATCTCACTGCTCCATGAGAAGGACAGTCACACTAATCTCCATATGGTGGTCTCAATCAAGACACCCTCAACTTCATTCAACATAACAAACCTATACCTTGCTACACATATCCACTGCCTTCCTTGGCAAAGCAAGAGTTCATCAAACTTATCTATTTCTGTTGTCCTCCTTCAATCTTCCAATACTTGACTCTTAATGGGCCATCTACATGGCAAACTTAGACCAAATCCATTCTTCTACCTCCAAGCTCTTTACCAGGCCAAGGATCAACTATCTTACCACCCATTCCATTGACCAAAAATAGAAAGAATCAATGGAATGAGGAGAATATCATTGGACTGTCCAAAGAAAACCTAACCTAGGTTTTTGGACAGCTGGCAAACAATCAACAATTTCTCCCTCCTATTACAATGTCAAGAGTCCAAACAAGATGCATAGGATGGGTGTCTCAACCCTCTAACTAACCATTATAAACTTGGTCTTTGACAGTTCCATACATGTACGGTTCCCTTAAGAAAACAGTGAACTTTTTAAAAGGAAACAACAGATTTTAACAGTTTACAGTTCTGCATTCATAACATTCTTCCCCATCAATTTCAAGAGGCCAAACTTATTTTGGTGGATACTCAACTCATCACCCTTCACTTTCAGTCAACCCACATGTGCCAACAGTACGGTACCATACAGCAATACACAGAAAAACAATGATTTAATGGAAGAGACAACAATTTCAAAAGTTAGTATAATGTTCTGCAGTCATATAAACTTTCCACTCAATGTCAAGGGTTCAAACCTGCTTCAATGGACAACTAACTCACCACACTAAACTCCCAGCTGGTCTAGCTTCCATGACAGTGCCGTACTGTACGGTGGTACGGCTGTTTTTGCATATAAAACTCAGAAAAATTCAGAAAAGGCAGAAAACCATAGTTTTTTTCTATTATTTCCTTCAAATCTCCTGAATGTTCTCTTTACAATAATGCTTGGCAGGGATATATCACATCTCCACATTGTATGCATCAAGTGGGAATCAAGAAAACTGCCCCACATCGTGCTTTTTCCTAATTTGTAACTGCAGCAAACAAGATTGTTTTTAAAAATTGTCTTTTCTTGGACTATAATGAAGGTTTTTAGAAAGTTTTTCTAAAACACTTGCTTTCTAATCTATCTACACACCTTTCTATCCTTGACATGCCTCTAAAGGCTTACAACAAGAAGGCTAAAATGACTTTAATGACTATTAAATTATTGCAACTACCTAAGACAACACATGGTTGTCCTAACTAGGACATACAACATTCTTTCGACATTGGGACATAGTCCAACTACAAGCATGGCTACAAGCCTCATAACATCATTAAAATGGTCTCTAAGACCTTATTAAACAAAACAAGACAACTGGACATTTAATCAAAACTTAAATATCTAGGCGCTCCTGCACCAGCGGGAGTGCTTGTAGATGCATATATAAACATATGTAGGCATTCATTTGTAAACTAGATGGTTATGGTGAACTCTAGGCATTCTCAAGGTGATTCAAGGCTTTCTATTGTGTTGCAAGAGTAGACTTGTATGTTTTGTGTGTTGATATTTGTAGATTTGAGCATCTTCCTCCATGAAAGCTTCACTACAAGGTGATATATCATTGTGTTTTTATCATTGATTTCTTTGGATTTTGGCCTTTGCCTCACAAGGGCACGCCCTCTTTATCTGACAATTGTGTTCAGAGACTTAAGTGTCCTCCAAGGTTTGACCGAGGCAAACCTTTAAATACCACAACCCCCAAACCAAGTCTTGTGATTGCAGGTTATAGGTGTCGTATCTGGGAAAAGTGGAGTTGTAGGAAGGCTGGAAAGACATTAGAGATTCACAATCTGAAGAAAAGACAAACAAAGGAGCACTTTCAGGACTAGGTTGCTCGCTCCAATGTCCTCCATAGATTGATTTCAGAAAACAAAAGTTACAGGGTTGATCAGTGTCTGAAGGAGGTCCAGATTCCCTGAAAAAGCAGGTACCTTGGACTTGGGTGCCTGCTCCAGTGTCCCCAACTGTTCCGCTTCAGAACCCCAAAAATAGGTATTCTGTAATTTGGTATTTTACTCCCGTTTGTAAGAGCTTTTTCTATAATTCGATAATTTGTTGTCGTATTTGCATAATTAGGGTTTTAATGGTCAATTGAGCATAGGAGAAGGAAAAATTGATAATTAATTCCCTAATCGAAGCTTCCCCTTATTTGCAAGTGATCTAGGGTATGATAGTGCTCGCCACTCGACCCTAGATCCTTAAATGTTAGGGTGAAAGGAGGATTTTAACATCTAAACCACAAAATATCAACAAATCCGATTTTACCCTAAACAATTAGACATATAGGGCTTTATTGACGTAGATTGGGTAGATGACTTAGATAATGGGAGGTCCACTAGTACCTATGTTTTCTTTATTTAGCAGTGTTGTTAGTTGGATGAGAGGCAACCCATGGTTGATTTATCCAATACCAAAGTAAAGTATATGGCCACTACACATGTCTATACATAAGGAGTTTGGTTACAAAGACTATGTATAAGAGTTAGTTTTGATTACAAGGTCCAGTTCAAGTCAAATGTGATAGTTAAAGTGCCATCTATTTGGCCAAGAATCCCATGTGTCATTCTCAAACGAAACATATTTATGTTCAATATCATTTTGATTGTAAGATGGTGTAGAGTAGTAAGATTGTGATTTAGAAATTTGACACTTTGGTTAATGTTACAGATTCATGTGTGAAACTAGTGAGTATGAATAAGTTCTCTTAGTGCAAGGAAGCTGATGGCACACTCTCACACACCTACACTCTGATACCAAATATGATGGCAGCCTAATTAGTTACAGACAAAATAGTAACACTACAAGAAATAGAGGACAACAACAAACAAAAATCTTAAGTTACAGAATGTTATTCAATCGACTAGATCCATCCTTTGCCCAAGTGATAGGAACATTAACACATCTCATTCATTCCACACAAGTGACAGAAACAAAACTCACACACAACAGTAACATGTTGATGAGAACAACTTTGCATTTAATTGATAGGGATTCGATTACAAGAACTGTGTTAACAAGAATCTTTTATTCAAACTCAACCAAATCGACTATGGTTACAGGAATCTCATATTGACAAACTCTTAGACTTAACAATCTCTACCGAATATGGTTGTCATGGGCTTCAAACACCAGCCTGAGTCCTCCTCCACACACAGTCTGACTCCTTTCTTAATATCTCCTTTGGCTATGACATTTCTTCTCATGCATGCGACCCCATCTTCCCTGTGTTCTCCTTGACCTGGCAACCTTCACCCAACTCCCATCGATCTCTATCCATCATCTCTCCTCTTGTCATTCTGGCAATTTTCCCACTTCTTTCTCCTCGTCGTGATAGGACTCCCCCCAGCCATTTCAAATGGAGGTGATAGGAACTAATTAACTTCATCCTCTCTTTCAAAAATTGCTTCCACCAATCAATAGGAGTCCAATACAGGCCATTTAGGGAGGGAAACCGACAGTCCAAAACACCAACTTAACAACTTAACAAAAAAACTAAAAATAACAACTAATTTGTTTAAATGAGGAAATGATGCCCCTGCATTAGAAGCCATGGGCCTTATATTCTATACTTGATTCATTTTATATTTCCTATTTATGTCATTGAAATGTGTAATATCAAGTGGAAAAATGTAAGGATGGTGTGATATTAAATTGCAATCCTAATGAATAACATTGGGTCTCCAACTTTTTTGGAATGGGTAACATAGATGCCCATGATGAGTTGAGGGGTATTATATTATTATTATTCTCTAGATTTTGTGAGATATTGTTGTAATGAAATTAAATAATGGGATTTACACATTAGAGGTCAATGACTGGGAGTTATGGATTGTCTTTCTTGAGATAGGCAATGACAATGCAAAATAATACACTCATGAAGTGCCTAGAAATGGGAAAGTTGGCTTAATGGCATCTTATGATGGAATATATGATGTGTTAGTGTGTAATACAAGTTAATTTCTATTTTTAAGACTTCTCTCATGTAGTCGGTCATAATATTTTTACTATTGCATTTTGAGACTGTGTTTGGGTCCACTGTATCATTTTATTATGGTTTTCTGGGCCTCCTTAAGTCTATATATTGAGGGCTTGGTATGAAGGAGGTATGGTTATTTGTAATTAATCTCACATTGCTAGAATATTTTTAGACTAAAGAAGAAAGTATGAGTTGTATTGATGTATTTAATTTTACTTGATTCATACAGGCTTGGTATATATTTGGTGGTGGAATTTTTCCCAAAAGCATTTCTACATGTAGATCTAATATCATATGTGTTTATTGATTTCTTATTGTTGTTTGACATGCATATATATGTTCTATTTCAATTTTAATGGTTAATCACATGTACCTCTGATCAGATTAATCGGGTTTACACACTTTATGCTTATACTATCACTATTATTGTTCACCAATTTTCTTAATATTATGTTAGGATAGTGTAATATTTAATTCTAATTGTATACACCCAAAAATGGCTTGCGTCGAATTAAATAAATATTTTAATATTTATTTTATTCTTATTCTTCTATCAATAAATAAATATCCTAATTTATTTATCTGATTCACATTCATCTTAATCTTCCAAAAATTAAATAAAAATTAATTAATTTAATTAAATACCCTAATTCCTCTAATGTCTCATCTAATTAAATAATCCTAAATTATTTAATTAATCACAAACTCCTCTATTCCAAAGTCTTAAATTCTATAATTCCACATCATCTCATCCATGTCACTTCCACCTCACCATGTTTTACACATAATTAAATAATTTAATATTTAATTAGCTAATTATCCTCACCCACATGTGTCCTATTATTTCTCAATCAACTTTAGGCTCATAGACACTTGTCTTTCTAATTCTAGTTCATCTCTCACATTCCAACAGATCAAGCGTCCTTCCACAATCACCTCAAAGTCTTCCACTTTTAACTGACAGGTCATTTGTGAGCACAATGACATGTGGCTCATGGATCCACTTATTCCTCTACCTTGTAAACGTAGTAGGAACATTTCCCATGATTATCTCCCTCAACTCCATCTCAACTGTACATGTCACAGATAATTCCTCTAGTCATGGATCTATTGACACTTGGACTTGGCTTCTCTTAAGCCTATAAAAGTAAGGTTCTCACACCCATTTTGCATCCACTCAAGCATTTAGTAATCTTATTTTGCAGAAATTTCATATCTCCCAAGAGTGCCTTTGGCTCCATTGCATTTGCATCTAGCTTTCATTATCCTCATCTCATAATCATCCATCATGGTTGCATATCATTATCCCCATCCTTCATCTTAGTTATTGCATTGTAGTCTCATTGCATAATCCTCCGCATAGCCATTCGATCTTTGTCATCTTAATAGCAAAGAAGTACAACTTCTGAGAGCTCTATAATCACATAAGATCAAAGAAAGATAGGCAACAATGGAAGGCACGAGGTAAATCTGTTTGCAAAGGTATTATCTTTTATTTGCTTGCATTTGTCTTATTTCCATTGAAGTTATTGAATACTCAGGTAGATTCTACACTAGTTCGGAAGTTCAATCACAGTAATCCTAATTTATAATGTCAAGTCTCAAACTTTCCTAGAATGGATAACATGGACTCCCATGAGAAGTTAAGAGACTATTTTATTATTATTCTCTAGATTATGTGAGATATTGTTATAATGGCATTGAATAAGGAGAGTTACAAAAAGAAATCAAAGATTGGGAGTTAGGGAGAATCTTTGTTAAGATAGGCAATGCTAATATAAACTAATGCACTCATGGAGCACTTAGAAATGAGAAAATGGGCTTATTGGCATCTTATTATGGAATCTATGACACCTTAGTGTATAAGATGAGTTATTTCTATTTTAGAGATCACTCTCATGTAGTGGGTCATTACAATTTTTACCATGGTATTCTGAGACCATGTTCATGCCCATGGTATTGATTTATGACAATTTTCTAAGCCTCCTTAAGTCTATATATTGAGGGCTTGGTATGGTGGATGTATTGTTATTTATAGGTACTCTCATGCTAATGAGATGTTGCTAGACTAAAGAAGATTGTATGAGTTATATTGATGTACTTATTTCTATGTTATCTCTTTGATGGTGAAGCTTTTTTCCAAAAGGGTTTCTCCACATGCATCCAAAGTTATGGTTTTCATTTTATGAGTTTAATGATTTCTTATTAAAGTACTTATCCATGTTCTATATCAAATTTAATGTTTAATCACATCTGCCTTTAATTGGGTTAATCAAATTTGTACACTTTATGCTTATCCCGGGGTCACTATTGTTATTCATCAGTTTTCTTGACATTTGGTGTCAAAGATAATGATTTTCATTAGAGAGGGATGTCTTTCTTTTTTGTTTCAATGGGAGTATTTTTTAATGGTTTTTGTAGGTCTACTATGGTGGAAGCCATGGTTAGCACATCTTTGCCAAAAAATAAGAAGTCTAATGGTTTTGGGTACAAGCTATGGAAGTAGGAAATAGAGGATCTCTTGGAAGAGATGGACCAATGAAAGACAGTTATAAATGATGTAAAGTTTGCAAATATGTCCATTGAAGATTGGAAAAAATGGATAAGAAGACATGGGTGACCATTTGGTTCTGTCCTATATATTTTTTCCTCTTGAATGTCTTAGAGAAGGCTAGACTACATACAATCTATGGAAGAGGATAGGTGATATAGAAGTACAGAAGTAGAAATAGATATCAAATGAAGAGTCTTGTGAATAATTTGTATTTAAAAATAAAGATTTACTCTTTGAAAATGAAAGAGGGAGACTCTATTACTAAGCATTTTAATGATTTTAATTTTATTATGATTTAGCAAATTCTATTGATGTTAAGATGGATGAGGGGGATAAGTGTATCTTATTTCTTTGTTCTTTGTATAAATCTTGAGAGAATCTAATCATTGCTCTCAATGGATCTATGGTAGATTCAAAATTGGGTGCCCTTGTTGCTACTTTTCTTAGTGAATAGATGAGAAAATCTATAGATGAGGACTGGAAAGATGCATTACACCTTTGGAAAAGGCCCAAGGACAAAGGTGGAACTAAACAGGAACATAAAAATTTGAAAGATAGGTCCAAATCTAAAGGATGGTCTAAAACCCCTAGAAAGAGTAGAATGAAGTGTTGGAACAATGAAAAGTGGAGAGACACAAAGAAGGAATGCTAAAATAGGAAGAAAACCTATGATGATTCCTCCACTAAAAATCCTTTGATGATGGTGATAATGATGATTTATTCATTTCTACTAATGTTACTACTAATGATTATTGGCTCATTGATTTAGATTTCTCCTACCATATGGCTCCCTAAAAGGAGTGATTCTCTTCTTACCAAGCTTATGATGAAGGAGAAGTTTCCCTCGGTGACAAAAGTTCATGTTGAATTGTTGATAAGGGAAAGGTACAATTGCATTTTAGTGTTGGGAGAGTGAAAACTCTCAATGGAGTTTTGCATATTCTAAGACTTGTGAGAAATATTTTTTCTATATCCAAGTTGAATAATCTTGGAGTTCGTGCAACATTTGATAAGTTTGATTGTATGTTGGGATTAGGTGTGTCATACACCTTGCAAGTCCTAATGTTTGAAATATTTAAAATGGGACATCCACTTTATGCCTTGGGCATTTTGCCATGTGTAATTTATTTTTATTTTGGTATTTATGTGAGTAAATAAGTTTGTAAAAGAATATTTTGTCATGAAGGATGTGTAAGAGTATCTATGACAAAGATATGGTGTAAGATATATTATGAAATATAAGAGCATTGATGAGGGGGGTTACATAATGGACTTATAAGAGTATTTTCTATTATTAGTTGGGCATGGGATGTAATAGTGTTTCATTGGGGAGTGTTTGGGAATTACACATGCCAACTTGCATGATGAAAGTCAAAGATGCTTGTGTAAGAGTTGTTTTATATGTTGGGATGGATCCACACATGTTGGGTTCATGAGAATTCATATTGTGGTATTTGGACCTTGTTTGGGCCCATGGTATTGTTCTTTGGTAGTTTTATGGGCCTCGTTAATTCTATAAATTGGAGGCATGGTATAGAGGATGTAAAAGAGGAGATTTTGTAGGTTTATCTTATTGGATTTCTACCAGAGGAAGAGGATGTTGATATCCATGGAGAAAGAGCTCGCTTGATATTATATTTCTACCAAAGGAAGAGGATGTTGATCTCCATGGAGAAAGAGCTTGATATTATATTGTAACAGGTTTATTGTTGTTGAATAATACATTGATTTGATGCTTTGGAGGCTAGGTTTTTCTTGAAAGGGTTTTCCCAAGGTATATATGTGTCATTCATTTCATACACCTTGCAAGTCCTTGTGGTAGCGAAAGGCTCATAGAGTGGGACTTTGTTTAGGGTTGATGCTTCCACAATTTATAATTCTACCAATGTAATTGACACTTCTAAAATACATGTATGTTGTGGCACCAATGTTTGGGCTACATTGGTGAAAATTTTCTTTAGACCATTATTAATAAAAAGATGATTGATGGTTTTTCTAGTTATTCTAATGAGTTTGATTTTGTGAGAATTGTGTGTTTAGAAAGCAAAATAGAGTTTCTTTTGCTATTAGAAGTACTAAAGCAAAATGTGTTTTAGAAGTCAACCATTTGGATGTATTTGGTCAAGTGGATGTGGGTTCTATTGGTCAGTCGTGTTATTATGTTTCATTTATCTATGGTTACACAAAATGCACCTATGTTTATTTTCTTAGATCTAAATCTAAAGTTTTCTCTAAGTCTAAGGATTTTAAGGCCTTGGTTGACAAATAGTCAGATAGGAAGATAAAGGTGTTGGGATTTGATAATGAAGGTGAATATTTATCCAAATAATTTGATGATTTTGTAGACATGCAAGTATTGTGCGATATAAGACTACTCCTTACACCTCACAATAGAAATGGTTTGTAGAAATGTTGAATTGAACCTTGAACAAAAAACTTTGGTTGGGCCAAAGTAACTATATGAACTTGATGTTGGAGAGGTTTAACATGCCAGCTTGCAAACCATTGTGTGTTCCTTTTACAATGAGGACAAAGTTATTAGTTGAGAATTATCCAAAGTCTCCTATTGAGATGGAGGATATGATTAGAGTACCTTATGCTAGTGTTGTTGTAAGTTTGATGTATGCCATGGTCTGTACAAGACTAGACAGTGCCCAAGCAGTGGGAGTCCTTTGTCATTTTATGGTTAATCATGGACAGGTACATTTGGATGTAATGAATAGGGTCTTTAGATATTTGTGGGGTACTTTCAAGTATTCCATTTGTTATTATGGTTATCCTATAGGGACATGGCATTCAATGTGTATCTATGGAATTATGGATTTTGATCAGGTTGGCGATATTGATAGCAGGGGATCCACTAGTGGATATGTTTTCACTATGTTTAGTGTTGCAATTAGTTGGATGAGTAAGCAACAAGCTATGGTCACTTTATCCACTATAGAAGCAGAGTATATGGAAGCTACTAATGCTTTTAAGGAATCCATCTAGCTTAAGAGGTTGTGTTTAGATGTTGGGCTAGATGTAAAAGCTATTACAGTTCATTGTGACAGTTAGAGTGTCATATGTCTAGCAAAGAACCTAACCTTTTCTGTGAGGAAAAAGCACATTGATGTCCAGTACCATTTTGTTCATGATATGGTAGAGTATGGAAGGGTGATGTTGGAGAAGGTTTATACTTTGATGAATGTTACAAATTAATTGACAAAGCCAATGAGCACAAACAAGTTCAGGTGGTACAGTGAGTCTATGGGCCTCTCAACACCTAACAATAAATTTTTAGTGTTGGTAATTTCCCCCTTTGCTCTTTCAAGGTGTTTGACAAGTGGGAGAATGTTAGGAATGGTGTATCAACATTGCACCTAATGTTAAGATTACAAACTATGCAATTTTCAAGTTAAGAAATAGAAAAACTCAATTTCTAGGCTATAGAGTCAGTTTTTGGCCAAAATAAAAATTTGAGATTGTTCAACAATAGTTCCCTAGTGCTTTTCATGTGGACCTCTTAAAGGTCTATAATTTTAAAAAAATGGGCCCAATCGGCCTCCTGGATCAAAGGTTATGGCCTTTGGAATCTGGGCCTCCTGCATTGGAAATGTAAAAACATCAACACATAAAAAAATTGTAAACAGGAGTTACACTTGTTGACCAACACATTATAAGGCACCTTTATATGGAGATAACAGAGTCAAAATAGAATGCCCAATTTTTTGGGTGGATTGTAATGAGGTTATGACAGGTGGAAGGAATGCATTAATTTTAGCCTATGGACTCATATTGGAATTTGGGTGTTGAATTTCTAACTAACGATTTGGGTGCCACTATTTTGGGTGGTTTTAGCTCATGGTTTTCCAATTATAATTTGATGGTTTCATGTATTATATGTCCTATTTGTTAGGTGCTTGAGATGGAGGTTTGATAGTGAGTTTTGTAGGTATTGTTATGTTATTAGAATTCCTCCAGATCTCTGGTTGGTGATACTCTTATGAAGGCTTGCTCTGCAAGTGTATTATAACTACGTTGTTTACTAAATAATACATTGAGCTACTTTAGAGTGTGGGGTTTTTCTCCTGAAAGGGTTCTCCCCACGTACACTTGTGTTATGGTATACTATTTACTTTATGTTTATATGTGTTTTTGCTTTTTGTAATTGTTAAAAGATTTAAATTTGCACAACACTCTCCTCAAAAGTTTAGTGTAGAAAGTGTTTCCACATACCTTGCTTCCTTTTAATGGTGCCTTAAAGACCTAATGAAAAACCATTGAAATTGATAATAGAATAGTCAAATGTAATGGAAACAAGATATGGTGCTCCTCTTTGATACATAAACTTTTCAAGCTCAACAAACCCTAGCACCAAATGTTGTATTTTAATATTATTCTATTTTTTTGTTGAGAGCTCTAATTCTAGAATTGAAAACCATAAATATCCTAGAAAATATCATGGAAGAGTGCTTTAATAAAATTGTTGCCACTTGGACTACGTCGTAAAACACTTGAAGTGTACTTTATGAATGACTCAATCACTCAAAACTTGTCATAAACATATTGGGCATGCTCCATAAAGCTTACTACCACTTAAACTTTTCAAATTACCTGATTGGTGCACTTTTGGTAGGTCTTAACCACTAAAAATATGATTATAAGGCATAAAGCATGCTTTAGGTAGATTATTTCCACTTAACATATGGTTTTCACCTTGAAAGTGCACTCCTCTTGAATCTGTACCACTTATACTTTGGTTTAAATCCTCCATGTGTGCTCTCTATCTATCATTGTCATTTAAAGAATGACTTGTTTTAGCTAGGCATGCTTTTCAACAATTGTTGGCAACTAAAACTTGGTTGAAACTTCTGAGGTGCACTATTGTAAAGTCCTTGTCACTTTAGAACTTGACAAAGACCTATGTTCTTGGATCCCTCCCACCATTTGAAACATGCATATTAACCTATTAGACACACTAATTAAGACTTATTATCACTTTTCCACACTTACAATATTTTCAATCAGGCACATTCCATACTTCCACTTTTAGGTACACTTATACATAACCTTTACCCTAAAAAACACCCCTTAATCACATTCTCCAAGGGTCCATTCTGCACTTAGAAGATCTTGGATTAATTTATAGTTAGACAAATGTTGGACCTTGGATCACAATTCTTAGTCTCATTTTCATGCATGACTACGAAAACACATTAGCACTACTAAAATTGATAGACCTTACCCAAGACAAGATGAGAAGCAAAGGCATAACCTTGACACTCAACTTTAATATGAGGCAAATTGACAAATTAACTCGATAAAACATGCAATGATTATCAACATCAAAAAATTTATAGGGGTACAACAATTAGCTCTATTTAAGGACCATGGCACATACCTAGGTAACATGAAAATCTCAAAATCTCTAGTTTTGAAGTAGGTTGGTGTATAACCATTAGGTAAAAGAGTCAAGTCTATTTCCATGCACCTAACATAAGGCTAAAAATGAACATAAGACATGTTATAAGGAAATGAGAAACATCATGACACAACATAAATACACTAAAACACTTACATACAAGCATGGGTAGAGGAAAAAACAACTAGTTAAAGAAACCATTTATAGATTGAGAATAGTAGCAACTATTCCTTTCAATGTGAGAGTCCAAATATTGTAGCATGTAGCCTTGAGAAATATGAGAAATTCTTGTCATGGCCTAAGGTTTAGGATCACATTAAACCTCTTGGAGAGAAAACACAAGAGAATTGATCACTATTTTTTCATGTAAGACAAATGGGAAAATATTCAATCCAACTAGGACATATCCATACCTACTGAATATATGGTAAAAGCACAAAGTTGTGTCATGGTTTAGGCCAAATGAATGGTTTTGAGCCAAAAAGGTTTGGGTAGAAGAGTTTTGACTAAAATAGTTGCAATCTATGTGGTGCTCACATGATAGCGATATTTTTTTGGTTGAAACTTATTTACTTGAAATAAATTTAGATGAAATGATTTTGGCTAAAACAAAATCCAAAAAATATTTTACTTCTAATTTTGTACAGAGTTGTGGCATTGACTTTGCCTAAAATTTCTTCATGATTCCAATTTTTCTTGAAACAACTCCTTTATTCAACCCAAAATAGCTTTCACATATGTGTCCAACACTTTTTTTAGCTATTTAGTTTGAGGTATGTTTGATATCTCTTTTGTAAATATATTTTTAATAGAAAATTTTGTCTTAACGCAAAATTTAGTGAAAATTTAGTTTTTAATTACCAAATTTGTATGTTTTATTTTAGAAGTAGATTTTTTAAGTTATATATTTGTGTGTGTGTGTGTATACATGAAAGTGTATATATGTAAACACTAAACACCTACAACACCATACCTTAACCCTAAACTATCAACACCAAACCCTAAATCCTAAATACCAAACCCTAAACCAACAATACCAAATCCTAAACCCTAAACCCACATAATTTCTTTATATCAATTAATGTCAATTTAATTATATCAATTTATATCAGTTGTTATTTATATAGATTATATTGTATAAATTATAAACTTATATCAATTTATATAGATTAGATTATATAGATCATAAATTGATATCAATTTATATAGATTAGATTATAAATTAATATAAAATTATATCAATGAATTGATATAGACCCTAAAACTAACACCAAACCTTAAACACAGTTAAACCAACATCAACAAACCCTAAAACCCTAAGTAACACCAAATATTATTAAGCCCGGGATAGGTAACACCAAACTTGAAACCCAAAACTATGAAATTTGGATTGAATCTAACACCGTAAGTTCTAGGTAAACCTAAATCCTCTTGAACCAAGTACATAATATAAACCCTAAAATCCTATTGAATGCAAACCATAAATTATGATACAACCTAGACCAAGGAATCTAATGAAAGGTGGCCTAATCTAGTATCCCAACACTCAATCAACACATCCATATGCAATACTAAAGCAACAATATAAAATTACTTAATTTATTAACTTTCTATAACACAATACAACTTGCTAACAAAATTTCATTATTTTGTAAGGCACTACAAAAGTTCCTACAACATGTTTCTTCTCTCACCATGAGGCTCCTCGACACAATATTCCCCTCTAACCCCTCTTATCTAAATAGGGGATCTTCCTTCCTTTCCTTGATTTCCTCTTCCCTTTGCTAAAACAAAGGTTCATTTCCCCTTCTTTTTCTAACTCAATAAAGGTTGATCTTCCAAAAAGAAGAAAGAGCTACTACCGCAATCAAGAATTTTTTTTAGATCTACTTGCTAGCCAACAAAATAAACAATACATAGCCCCAAAGTTGTAACTATCCATGAATAAATAATGAATCAACTGAGGAAAGGTTAGAACATTGCACACTATCAAAGAATAATTAATAGCTTGTGCAACAAAGGAAAAGTTTATTGGCCAAGGCAATGGCCTGTCATAAGGAAGAAATAAATAGAAAAAAGTGGCAAAAAGAAAACCTATAGACAAATGAGTAGGAAAATGTACCATGTGAGTGGTAGATCAATCACTGCAAAATAAAAGAATATTAAAGGTCATGATAGGGCAAGATACAATCTGCCCATAATAGCATGACCCACTTAATCAACCATGAAGTGGAAAATGCTTACAACATATCACACTAAAATTGTTGCACATAGACTATATTGCTAAAAGCAATAATAGTCACATTCAAAATATATCAACCTAGTGCTACCAATATTGGAAAGAGACAAAAAGCTCATTTTTTAGAAAGTTTGGGTTATAAAAATAGAATATCAATTGTTGTAGATTTGCATGAGACCATGACATATCCATTTATAATTAATTATATTACATGAAGCAATGATTATTGTTGACCTATTTTGCTTCCCAGTCATATAGCCCAAATCTAAAAAATCTCTAAGTGTTTTCCTTATTTCCCCTTTAAAGCCCTAGGTTTTATGGTCATATCTTACCTTATGTTATAATCCATCATTGACTATCTAGCCTAGGTTACCAGTTGTTTAAGTTATAACCTTGAGTCCTATATGTCATGAAATGACTGGCCCCAAGTCCTAATGTTTACCTTCTATTGCTCGTCAAAGTCATATTCTTTATAGAGTTCTTAAGTCCCAAGTCTTTCTAGGGGCCTGAAGGTGTCACATGGTAGGATATCGCAAGCTCGCAGACTGCCGAAGCTGATGTCATGTTCCCACCGCGGGGCTACGAAATGAGGACAGTTGTAAAGTATATCGTGGCCTATGGCCATAAGAACGATGACTCAGTTGGATGAAGCAGATCGTGCCAGGTGTTGAAGGATGTGTTGGCAAGAGACACTACTTTGCATGACAGGTATTGTCATTGATGGCAACTAAGACCATTCCACTCATCTGCATAACATAATTTGTTCATACCAGAAGTCAAAATCAGAATTTATCTAAGTCCGGGTATCTAGAAATAGAGCATGTGACAGGGTTCGGCATCATGGTCCAGATCTTTCCGGTGGTAAATCAGAGTATGTTGTGGATATGAATGAGTCATAAGGACTGTCGGAGCAATCTAAATCTAGAATTTTAATCTTTGGTAATGAAGGATTCAAAAGTTATTTGCATTTGAGTATAGGGTTACAGTTTGACAGTGCAGACAACAGAAGAACATACCGACCTTGTAATTGATCTTGGTTTTGAATAAATGGAAATTGCCAGTTGGAGGATTTGTGATGATCAGTGATAGTGGCTGACATGATTGATGATTTGTGAATGCAAGTTTTGATCTGCATTACAAGTTATGCATGGATTTAGCTGACAGAGCAGAGTCTTCAACAAAGTGCTAAGTGTTCTTGAAGCTGACTGAAAAGTGATTGATTATCATGATGCAGATATATATAGCTGATGGATTTAAGTGAATTCAGTGTGTGTGTGTGTGTGTGTGATGTGACTATGGAGAAAGTGTGAAAAGGGCAGAGATCTAAGGTTCGGATGATAGCAAAGCAGTAAACACGACAGAGTGAAAATGAAATGTGTAAGATCAGTATTTTGTACTTATCCAGAACTGAATTCTTGCATTAGTAGATGTTATTCATCAGTTCAAACTTCTTGTTATCCTCTTGTAATCATCTCTGTAGGCATTGAGCCTCTATTGAGCAGTGAGCTCTGGGCAGTGAGCCTGAATGCATGTGCATTTCCATTTGTAAAAATACTTTTAACAGAGTATTAATCTTTGTGGGTTAACCCCCACTGTGGTTTTTCCCTTAACCGGGTTTCCACGTTAAAAATCTTGGTGTTAAGTGTGTTATTGTGTTGCTGCTCATATGTTTATGATTCTTGTTTTTCATGATTAAATTATTGATTTATTGTTAAGTGGTAAAAGGAATAATTAACTATAGAAAGTATTGAAGTTTTGAGACAACTGATTCACCCCCCTCTCAGTTGTCTGCCCTAATTCCAACAATTGGTATTAGAGCAAGGTTCCTTGAAAGAAGCCTAACAGCTTGAGGAAAGATCTTGGAAGGAGTTTCAATGGGTTCACTCAAAGATCAACTTTAGTTGGCCCTAGAAGATCTTGATCAGTCTATAGCAGAAGTAACTAATCTAAAAGATGAGCTTAAATATGTTGATAATACCATCGAAATGTTAAAAGATAAATTAAAGAAATCTATGGAAAAGAGAAAGGAGCTACTTCTATAGTTATCCAATTTAACTAAAGAAAATGGCATGAATGAAGCTTTGGAAGAAAAAACATAGGAGTGTGAGAAGCTGTCAAAAGAAGTTGTTCTGAAAGTTGAGATGGAATCTGGGGTGATGAGGCTAACCAAGGAAATTGAAGATAGGAAGAAAACTAAAGAAAACCTAAATAAAAATCTAAAAGAAAGAACTAAAGAATGTTGTAGATTGGACAGAATAGCTGGCCTCCTAGAGTCTAATCTTCAAGAAAGTAGAGACAATGAGAAAGAACTTGAGAGACGAATTATCATTCTTAGACATGACCTAGAAGTTGCAAATGAATACAAAGAGAAGTTCAAGATAAGCTCAACTAAACTTGAAGCACTGCTTGAAGATCAGAAAAGGGGTGATGATAAGCATGGTCTTGGATATGAGAAAGGTGAAAGCTTTGGATCTGGATAAAGAAACTTTCAACCAAGAAATAAGAGAAACAAACCGAGAAGACCTCCAGTAAGACGGCCTAATGCTCAAAGATATCCATCAATCAATGGAAATTGCTTCAAATGCAATAAATTTGGTCATAATGCTACTTAGTGCAGAAGTAGAGTAAATCACAATGGTCCATCCTTCTTCGGTCAATGCTTCAAATGTAAGAGGTATGGTCATAGATCAAATGAATGCAGAAGTATGATAATGAATAACTCTAGAGGAAATGGCAACTCTTTCAATGGTTACTGCTTTACTTGCAATGGATTTGGACACATGGCTAATTAGTGCAGATCAAGAGAAAATCAAGTATATAAGCAAAGAAATGTTGTATGCTTTAATTGCAATAGATCTGGTCATATTGCAAGATTTTGCAGAAGTAGGAATAATGAAAGAAGAGGTCTGGGAAACAGCAAATCGGATGAGCAGAGACAAGACAAAGACAAGGGCAAAATTGATGTGAATGAGATCTAGAATGAAATGAGCAAGACATGGGTCAAGAAAAGTGTTGTGAATAATAATAATGGGTCCACACCAGAATCCGGTGCTGATAATTCCTTCGGGAATTGAATTTGGAGCTCTAGCTCAGGGGGAGCTGCATTAAAAATCAAATTCCCCCAACCAGTAAGTGGGTTCCTGGATCTAGCACAATGAGACAAGATATTTTGAATTGTTTCAGAACTTTTGGAAGGATTTCTAGAAGAAAAGATGTTGGTATGAAAATTTACGGAGTGATTCATGAAGAACTGTTCAAGAAACAGTGTAACCGGATGAAGTTAGGGCAATGCATTTATTACAATGTCAAATTAGGTTTTGCGAAGGATAAAAGGTCACTTAGTCATGCATTTGAATCACTTTGCATTTGAAGGAAACAAGAAGAAGAGCATCTGAGCTACACGTCCAGAGATTGAAGCACGAAGAGCGAATTCAACTAGTAATTAATCCACCCTAACCCCGCGATAGAAAAAGGTACTCTATAAAGATTTGAATCTGAAATCTATTGAGATGGCTACTCCTCTTGTTGTTGACATTACCAAAAGACCTCGTCCAAAATTTAAGAAGCATCCTTACAAGTCAATTGAAATCAAACCGTTAGGTGCATTCTCCGGTGTCCCATACGGAGTACTGCATGTTGAAGATATTAGGGCATACATCCACTGCAATGTAGAAGAATTTGGGAATCTAAAATTGCTTGAATTGTTTAAGAACCATCTAAAGGATGATAACTATCAACTGAAACCAAAATTTGAAACCTTGGAAAGCAAACATTTTCTTCAAGTGATTGAATTTCTGATGTTTGATGAAAGCGAATAGGTTCGATATGTGTTGAGCCAGATACATGATGAATTCATATGGCTATTAAAACCATTCAAGATTACCAAGGATATTATCAGAATTCTTACTGGGTTAAACTCAACCGATGGATTACCTATGTTAAAATTTGTGAAAAACCAAACTGTTACTGATGCAATTGGTGCAAAGTTCGATAAGAGGGCTATGACCATAAATGACATTATAGAACCGGATGTGAAGTTTGCTTCCATGGTGATTGGCTACAAGATCTATCACTCTAGTAGCGAGAATTCAGTCTCTAGAACTGCTATATATGCAGCATATCAAATGTTGAAGGAAAAAGCAAATTATGACTTATGTGAACTACTACAGAACCAACTGGTTGAAAATCTGAGTAAAATCAAGAAGGATAAGAAAAAAACCTTCAAGTATGGTTCCTTAATTATATGCTTATTCTTCTATTTCATGAATGAAGTACCTGGAGTGCAAGGTGTGCACTGGACACATGACAGGCCAGTTGTAATTCAAATAAGGGATCATTTACATAGCATTGGAGACTCAAGTGCACAAAAGACTGCAATCTGGGGGTACTTTAAAAAAATTTTGGAGTATGATGCACTCAAGGGAAAGAATCCCCAAATCAATAGTTGAGAAGTATGAGAATAAAATCTTCTTTATGGTAGACACTGATCAATGCCTAATGGAGGCTATGGAACCTAGAACTATATGGATTATGCCGATGGGCTATGAGGTTGATGAAAAGGTTTTGGACATGTATGCTCAACATCTCCTAAGAAAATCAAAAGACACCTCTGTTGCAAGGTTTGGAACGTATAAGGAGCTAAGTTTAAAATTACATGTTGAGCTCAAACAACCATAGATCAAGAGAAAAGTTTAGAGGCAAGTTGAAAGGTATGCTGAAAGAATTGGCCTAACCAAGGAGGCAGTGAAGCATAACAAAGAAAGAATTGAAAAGGCTGAAAAGGAAAAGCAGGATAAGAAACAAAAAGATGCTCCAGTGGAACCATCCTCCACTTCAAGGACAACTAGAAGCTCTGTTGCTGCTTTTGTTCCTCCTAAACCTACAAAACCAGAAGACAGACCATCTGGTGAAGGAAGTAAGAGAAAGAAAACAAAGGCCACAAGAGCGTATGTGAGCACACAAGACGATGAGAAGACGGAGACAGGTGAAGAAGTTAAAGAGATAAGATCTAAGAGAGCCAAGACTTCAAGGCATCCTAAGGACCAACCTTCCAGAAGCAAAAAGGCAAGTAAAAAGCAAGAGACTGGTAAGGTTGCTATGAATGCTGATGAAATTGTAAAAATAATTATTGTTCATGGAAATTTAAGGCCTATCATAAAATATTATGATAGTTTTGATGAAGCAAATAAGAAAATCTTGGAGGATGCCACCATCATGTACTTGAATAAATTTAATAGAGCTCTACTAGAAATTTTACAAGAAATTCCTAAAAGTTTAAGGAAAATCCTAGAGATGAGGAAGGAAGCCACCAAGAATAAAGACATAGAACTCAGAGAATATGTTCTCTCCACCCTGTGTCCAGTAATGACTAGAAGGGAAGTAGATAAAATCCTCAAGGAAGTTAAGGACAAATTCAGAAGTAAGATCTGGATGAACAAGCTAATGCTTGGTGAAACTGAGGAAGTTGTAAAAGAAACAGAGGAAATTTTGAAGAAGGCCCTAGATAAAGATAAATATTACATTGTTTCAGAAAAACAAGTTGAGGAAGACAATCCTATAGTTCTGGAACTAGACACCTCAAAAGAAGAAATTGGAAAAGGAAATGATGACCTAGATCCTCCGAAGCAAACCTATGAGGAGACAAATGATGGGATTGATTCATCAATTCCGAATGTTGAAAAAGTAAACATCAATGAGCAACAAACTAAAGTTGATGACTCCTCTGTTCCGGAAGAGAAGCAAATAAACAAAGAAGACACAGAGATGGTGGACAAAACTGATGATGCAGGAGATACTCTAACTCCACCTGGTCAATCCAGAAAAGAACATAATATTGCTACTACACAAAGCCCTCTGGAACATGTAGCAAGTTGTGAAGACAAAGAAAAGATTCCCCCTGCAGATGATACATAAAAAGGTGAATCAAAGGAAGAGAAAGAAGAGGGCAAAGAAGACAAGGCATAAGAAGATGGTGCAAATGTTAATGCACCCACACAAGAAAATTTTGATGTTGAGAAATCTCAAGGAAAGGAAGGTGGTTCAAGAATTGTGGCAAGAGACACTACAGATGCAGTAAAAAGTCTCCTGAGTAAAGAAATGCTTGAGTTTGATGAACCAGAGTTGTTTCAAGGACTGATCAATCTAGATGCTCTCTCTCCAGTTCAAGTAATGAAGATAGCATCTTTCACACAAGCCAAGGCAAGAGAAAAGATGTTGAAATCTCACATTGAGGATAGTGAGTTGCTAGGCCTTACGACCAAAGTATTGGAGAAGATAATTCCAACCTTTCAAAAGAATCCATCTGACTCTCCCTCTGGACATTTGAAGAATCTTGTAAATTTTGTAAGTACACATTTTGAGTCTTTTGAGAAGTCTGCAGAGACTAAGGTCAGGAATGAATTTTCGGATAAGACATTCAGTGAAATAAAGAGCCTAATAAGGAATGATAGGATGATACTTGGTATCAATATAAAGAGAATTCAAAATGCTCTAAGTGATGGAGGTGATATATACAATTTTTGTCTATCCTAGCCCAAAGTCGAGGATATTGAGAAGAAGATAAAGAAGCAAGAAAAAAAATTGTCAAATCTATCTCAAAATTTTGACCCTCTAACAATTTCTCCTATAAGTTAGGAATGTCAAGTAATCAGCTTGACCCATGAAATAAAGAAGCTTGTTAAAGAAAAAGGCAATATTGTGAAGAGAATGTGTGAGCTCCAGGGATTGATTGCCCCCAAGTTAGACACTGTTGGTGCCTGCATGAGTAGTCAGTTTTCAAGCATATAAACATGCAGGCACCTTCCCAAAAAATCCAAAAAGTTCTAAGTCTTTGGGCCTCCTCAGCATGTTTTAACATCAGCATCATATTTTCTTTGGAGGAGGTCATCATCATCATGTTTCCAGACATCACCCTGATGTTGCTTACGAGGGTCATTATATTTTCTGTCAGCATGATCTTTCGCTGGGGTGATATTCTAACATCGGGTGATCTTACTTAAGATCATCCTGATGATGTTGCTGCAAAGTCCTAAGTATGATCCGATCTTCATCGGGGTCATCATATTTGAACATCGGGTGATCTTAGTCAAGATCATCCTGATGTTGGTTTATCACTTCATGTTCGTTGTTTTATCACCCTGATGATGCTGACGTCATTCTTATGTCAGGGTGATATCTATTTCTCTGCCTATCTGCATCATGATATTTCCGAAGGAGGGGGTGATATTTTCATATTTGAATATCCCCCGGATGTATGTTTGTTCCAGCATCATGATGATGCTGATATCAGGGAGATATCCACCTGTCGGCTTCATGCATTATCCAGTGGGGGGTGATCATTTCAAATATCTGTCATATTCATATATCACCCCGATCTTATAGCGGAGCTACAGTGCAGCATGATATTTGTGCATCAGGATGATATTTCCAAATATTCGATTATCTTCCGAATATCATCCTGATGCCGACATGTGGTGGTGACGTCATCAAGGTCCGGGGGGTCATATTTCTAACATTACTCATCTTATGAAGATCCCCCAATGTTGCAAATATGACGATGACGTCATCCGGATATGAGGAGGTGCGCAGTAGGCAGATATGCTGATGACGTCAGCAGGATATGACGGTGACGTCATCAGGATGTTCATCGGCCAGACATTTGGTATTGGCTAAGCAGGAGGATCTTCCTCCGATGGATCAGGTTGTGTCGATGAAGGCGTTTATCATGCAGGTGATATTGCGATATGATGCTGACGTCAAGGTGATATTTCAAGCAACAGGATATCATGCTGCTGGAGGATGATGATGAAGGTTTATACTAGTGTCGTCGGGAGCAAAAGCACCGACATCATATATGCTCGCGACCTAGTATATAAGGTGATGAGGAGGTTGCTGCGGGGTGCATGTGGGATAATTCGACCCTGCATATTTTCAAATATCATGACGATGTATCTTGGTGGGAAACGGTTGCGACGCACAGTATTCTGCATTTCCCAAGGCCGCAGGTTGGTGCGCCATTAATGGCGATTGTTGCAGAGGAATGGGCGATGGTGTGGACGGATCTAGTACCCGATTGAAGATGTGGATCCCTAGGCGGCGGCGCAAGGCTCGAGATTTCTTCCTGTCTCCTCTCCCACCTGCTGCATTGAATGTTTGAGCGCCAATCTGATGTTACTGTGTATATGGCGGGTTTTTTTGGTCAACTATGTAATTAAGGCTGAGCACCTCCTTGCTGTATATAGCAGGTTGTGTTGCTCATTTGAAGGTTGTTGAAAACTGGACATTTTGGCTCTGTAATAAGATACAACTAGTTTTGGTTGCTCTATGCAGCAAAACTTGTGAGTTTATGTATCTCCTGTTGTATGTTTTGGCATGAATCCACTGATTTCATGGTTAATCTTATATGAATAATGCTATGTTTGCATGTGTTATGTTGATTCTGTCTCCAGTTTTGCATGTATCTTTCTTCCTGCAATAGGGATGCCAAAAGTATCGACAGCTTAACACTCTGTATTGGGAGATATCTGTAAGGCAGGTATCATGTGTATCCCCCTGAAATCCAGTTTTAGCTATTCATGCTGATCATTCACAGGTGTATGTCTACCGACTCCAAGCCCTGGATAGGCACCAATCTAGCTCTGTGTTGAGGTTATACACCAGGTCCAGGTTTGCATCCAAACACCATTTCAAACCATCTCTCCCTTCCATCTGTTAGTTGTAGGATTAGGAGTAGGAAACCCTTGCATGCTCTCATCCCTAACCAGACATATATGTCCAAGAACGTTGCCCACCTTGTGATCTATCATACAGATCTTGGTCCATACATGAGAGTATTCTGCCTGTTGTTGTCAAGTTAGATCTTTCTATCTTTGAGCTAGTCAAGGTTACATCTTGAGTTATAGGGATACCCCCCTTGGTGCGGCAGAACTAGAAGTGAAGGGGAGGAGCTCACGCAACCTCCTGTATTAGTTGGCTGAATCTGCCTGTGCATTAGAAGTGGCAAACCCTAATGCTGATTCAGAAGAAAAAACCAACAGACACAATGTTTAATGCATTATCATAAGCTCAAACTGTAGTTCAGACAAGTGATCCTTCAGATCTGACAAAGGCAGAAGCATACACATTTCTACTGAGTGGATACATCTCAATTTTGGATGGCATGAAAATAAGTTGGGCTGATGAACTTGAGCAATTGAAAAGTAGTTTTGCAGATATTCTCAAGTTCATGTAAATATAACTTAATGATTGGGAGTACATATGCAGCACTGTATATAGAAATTTTGAGAATTTTGTCTTGCGAACCCATCCTTTGCCATTGATGTCAAAGGGGGAGTGAAGAATAGTGAAAAATGAGGAATCCAGCAAAGGGGGAGCTCCGGAATCAGTGGAGAGCATAAGAGTATAGAGTAATGGGGGAGTAACACTTTTTCACTAAGTGTTGCCATCAATGCCAAAGGGGGAGATTGTTGGCAAGAGACACTGCTTCGCATGATAGGTGTTGTCATTGATGGCAACTAAGACTATTCCACTCATCCGCATAACATAATTTGTTCATATCGGAAGTCAGAATCAGAATTTATCTAAGTCCAGGTAGTCAGAAACAGAGCATGTGACAGGGTCTGGTATCTTAGTCCGGATCTCTCCGGTGGTAAATCAAAGTATGCTGCAGAGCTGAAGATAAGGACTATCAGGGCAATCTAAATCTAGAATTTTAATCTCTGATAATGAAGGATTCAAAAGTTATTTGCATCTAAGTATAGGGTTACAGTTTGACAGCAAAAGAACAAGCTGACCTTGTAATTGATCTTGGTTCCGGATAAATAGAAGTTGTCAGTTGGACGATTTGTGATGATCAGTGATAGTGGGCAACATGATTGATGATTTTTGAATGCAAGTTTTGATCCATGTTACAAGTTATGCATGGATTTAGCCGACAGAGTAGAGTCTTCAACAAAGTTCTAAGTGTTCTTGAAGCCAACTGAAAAGTGATTGAATATCATGATGTGGATATATATAGTCGATGAATTTAAGTGAATTCAGTGTGTGTGTGTGATGCGACTATGGAGAAAGTGTGAAAAGGGCAGAGATCTAAGGTTTGGATGATAGTAGAGCAGTAAACAAGGTAGAGTGAAAATGAAATGTGTAAGATCAGTATTTTGTACTTAACCGGAACTGAATTCTTGCATTAGTAGATGCTATTCATTAGTTCAAACTTCTTGTTATCCTCTTGTAATCATCTCTCTAGGCAGTGAGCCTCTATTGAGCAGTGAACTCTGGGCAGTGAGCTCGAATGCATGTGCATTCCCATTTGTAAAAATACTTTTAACAGAGTATTAATCTTTGTGGGTTAACCCCCACCATGGTTTTCCCTTAACCGGGTTTCCACATTAAAAATCTTAGTGTTAAGTGTGTTATTGTGTTGCTACTCATATGTTTATGATTCTTGTTTTTCATGATTAAATTATTGATCTATTGTTAAGTGGTAGAAGGAAGAATTAAATGTAGAAAGTATTGAAGTTTTGAGACAATTGATTCACCCCCCCTCTCAGTTGTTTGCCCTAATTCCAACAAGATGAAGTGAAAAGGTGGGGTCGTGAAGAATCGAACAGTAGCGCAGTGTCGCAGTAGAATCTTGTCTGCAGGAAAGATTCTATGCATGGCTGCGAGATGATGACACGTAGCCTATTCCTTTGTTCTTCCTCTTTCTTTTCGAAGGCTATGGCGGGCAACTTCCAAGGTGTGCCTCATGTCGGTCCCGTGCAAGTTCTAAACAAAACAAAGAAGAATTTCCCTCTGGCTTGAGTTGTTTGGACACGTGGCATGTCGGCGCTCCTCCTTAGGAAATTTCAAGAGAGGCTCCTCAAGTTTGCGTGAATGATCCACGTGGCGGAGGACAGAACTTAAGTGCCAGTAGAGCATTTCATCAAACACCATGGCATTTTTGCTAAGACTCTTACCTTCATTAAGCCTCATCTAGACTCCTCGTGAAGTCATGAAAATTGTCACATAGACAGAATCTTTGGGCCTTAATGCATATTCAAAAGGCAAAATGATGGTCGTTGATTCTAAAAGCAAATCCATCTACGGTCAGGATTCAAAGGTGACTCAAACAGTCTAGAAGGCGGGAAATCTTGTTGATTAAGGAAGAAAATGGACTCAGCTGACAGAGCATTTCAGAGATCAAAATTTTAAAGGATTAGGAGCTGATGAAGACACAGACTCAAAAATCTAAAGATTTAAAGTGTTGTAAAAGATTTGCTCAGAAAATTTGTCTCATATGCCATCAATGCGGGCCCTAATGCCTCTCAGCTACCCATTTTCAGATATTTGTTGCATTTATGGTTGCAGGTGATGAATCAGCTGGGGCATTGAGGAGACAAGATATCTCCCATCTGCCTCAGGGCTCTCAATATTTTCTTCATTGAATTCTTGCAAATGGGCCATGCCTTTGGAGGGATACTTTCTATCAGAGCCCATGGGGGTGATTTTATTGTGGTAGGTGACTTGGATCAAATGGAAAATTAAATGCTATATATACATGTCTCAAAGATGTATTAAGTGTGGGTTGTTCTGGGCTGCTATGTTGTTGAACTTTTTGTTGTCACAAGTCTTGTAATGAGATTACAAGAACCAGTAGAATCTGATGCATTGTGCCTAAAGCTAGGCCTTTGATGTCTTCTAGTTGGTTCACCAATGAATGTAATCGATTATTTTGTATCTATTTCTGCTACAAATTGTTCTGCTTTATAACGGTTATTTGACCTCTATGATCAATATAAACTGAATATTGCCTCTCTCATTATTCTTGCACTGTGTTTATTTGATAGATCTAAACTATGTTTTGTGGATAAAACAGTCCCTTCCATAGTTTTGTCTCTCTACCCTAACCTCTGTTCAAACCTGCATGAGTTTGTGTGATTCTCCTTCAGCTTTGAGATCATTACTGTGTTATGTCAGTGCAATCCAACACACTAAATCTTGGTGCATCACCTTTTCCCTTTATGCATTCCTTCTTTCCCTTTTCCCTAGTGATCATTAGTCTAGGTTTAGTTAATTTCTCTTAGATTTAGGCTTAGAAAGAGGAACTTGCCTTCTCTGGAGCTCTGATCTCATATTGCAAGGTTCCACACCTTGAGATCATTCCCATTGTGTCATTAGAATGCTTGGACTCTCTCCAAGTTGGCTGCAATTCTATGTGATAACAATTATCACATCATCCAATCAACCCATTATATAACTCGACACTAATATCTATAGCAGGTCTTCATAATCCCTATTGTAGCCTCAAGACACTAGAAGTCGTGACCAAGATAATGCATTTATAGAACACACACAATTGTCATATAGCATACTATAGAGTTCTTATAGTAATTGATGTCACATTTCCAATTACACTAGAAACTAACCTATAGCAACTTGATTTAAGCATGTAGCAACTTGTAGCACAACTAAATATGGTTTGAAATCCATTGAAAACTTTTAGTATTCCTATAGGAAACTTTTGAGAACTCAAATTGGCAAAAAATCCAACAGGAAAAAATGCAAAAGTAAAGAAAGTTAAAAACATAACATACTACTTTTTTGTGATAGAGTATTTCTTGTGGACTTAGATGCTATTACATCAAACATGCATAAGAAATTTTATGAACACGGGGCTGACAAAGAAGAGTTGAGTGATAGAACCACCCTTTTAGAAAGCACACAATCTCTAGCATGCTCCATTACTTTAATAGGTACACTAGAAGATTTCTTCCTTCGCCTCTTCCAACACTTAGATGGGACAAATCCCATCTTCCTTTGCCAAACTCAGCCATTTATTTCCATATCTCTTGTGGGTTTTAACCCACCACTAACTATCTTGTTGGGGATTTACACCCCTATTGCAGATGATCAATAGACTAGGATTAAAGAAACTTAAGATTCTGTGAATAAAAAACAATTAGTAGTATTTGTAAAATCTAACATTCATAGAATTAAATGGAACAATATGCATACACAAGGTTACATAAGGCTCAAAGATTTATGTAGGAAACCCTTGTCAGATAAAAGCCACCACCAAAAGATGTTCATATATAGTTATATTATTTAAAATCAAGGATTCAATACAAGAAGGCCTTTTATAGAGTCTCACTCTAGAACACACTCTTCTACAATCACTCCAATGTCTCACACCAACAATGTTCAATCCACTTCCAACCATCTACTATCCAACCAACACACAGAATACTAAGAGTCATGCAACTATATTCCAACCATATAATGAGGTTAACATACCACACATATCACCAAACAGGATGTCTTCACATGGATAATCACGTTGTATATGTAGTCATTGTCACACACTATGAATCAATGGTTACACCCTTAACATTATTGATGAGTGTATGATCTCATGTATAGCCACCACTACTAGCTCCATGCTTTCTTTGGCACATACAAACATAATTTCACTCTTAACTACTTGTGGTACCTTGTGCCATCTTCTAGAATATTAAATCCTACTCTCAAATTTGTGCCGCATTAAATTGAGCTCAACCACAAGTGCTCCTACAGTGCCATTCATACTTCTAATAACACTATTTTCCATGTGTGATTGTGAGTTCTTCTCCAAATGACTTCTAGTTACTATCACAACACCACCACATGTAAACCAATCATGTATCTTGTACTGCATCATTTGAAACTCACCCCATCATACTACATTGCATTGTGTACTTATTACTTAAGCTATAGATAAACTCCTTTGATTCAAGAGCTTACCGTAGAACATTTCCGTAGGAGAAGGACAAACCCAATTGATCTACAAATGAATATCACACCTAGGTTCCAACATTATCACACTTGATATTTACCATAGGAGAGAGTATGATATTCAACCTAATAATTTAACCTCGTGTTTGGGAATGGGACAAGCCCATCTTATCCCTACACCATATGAATTTGATAGTATTTACAAGTTTTGTCAAAGAATCAATAATGTTTACTCGAGTGTCAATTTTCTCTATCTAAAATTTCTTTCTCTCAATCATCTCCCTCTCAGAATGATATTAAACATAAACATGATTGGTTCTAGCATGGTAAACAAGATTTCTTTCCAGACAAATTACTCTATGAATCACATTTCACTATTATATGACTCTTAAAACCAAAACTGTCAGTTAACCTCTTTAACCACACTACTTTCTTATAAGCATGTGTTGTAGCCATATATTCTAATTTAGTTATGGATAGCATAACTATCTATTGCCACTTCCTCATTCAACTAATTACTCCACCAAATATAACAAAAGCATTACCGCATATTGGTCTCCAATTATCAATATCTCCAACCCAATCAAAATGCACAAATCCCTGTATGCTCAACACTTTACCCACATCATTAGTACCATGGTAAGTTAAACAATAATCTATAGTTCATTTCAAGTAACTGAACACTCTCTTCACCTATGTCCAATGGTCCTTACTTGACTTTGACATGAACCTACTTGGAACTCTCATTGCTTAGGTAATGTTTAGTCTTGTGAAAACCATTGTATACATGAGACTTCCTGTCATACTAGCATTTAGAACATTCCTCATGTTCTCCAACTCCTCTATATATTTAGGACATTGTTCCAAACTCAATTTTGTGCCAACTAGTAGGGGTGTAGTTACTAGTTTATTATTATGCATTCTAATCCTTCACAAAATAGTTTCAAGATAATTCCTCTAGTTTAGCCATAGTTTCATGTTGGTTCTATCCCTATATATCTCCATACCAAGTATGCATCTGGTAGCTCCTAAGTCTTTCATGTCAAACTTAATAGACAATTAAGCTTCAAGTTCTTGAATTAATGTCTTATCATCTCCAATGATTAACATATCATCAACATATTAAATAATAATCAGAATGTGATCATTTACTTGCTTGTAATACACATAATGATCAACACCACTTATGGAAAAACCAAATTCTAGAACATATGACTCAAACTTTTGGTTCCAAATATGTGTGGATTGCCTTAATCTATTCAATGACTTTTTCAGCTTACAAACTATATTTTCTTTACCTTTCATCTTGATTCATTTAGGTTGTTCCATGTATATTTCCTCCTCTAAGTCTCCGTGCAAGAATATCATCTTGAAATCCATTTTCTCTATTTCAAGATCACGTCATAACCATGGATAACTTAGCTCAGGAGAAAAGATCTCATTGAAATCAATTCCCTCTACCTGGGAATATCCCCTTGCCACCAACCACGCCTTACACCACTCAAGTGATTCATCTACTCTAAATTTATTCTTGAATTCCCACTTGCAGCTAATGGGTTTTCTATCCTTGAGAAAATCTGTTGAGACATGGACCAACTAGGACTCGAACCTAGGACCTTCCATTCATTGCTAGAGTGCTCTACCACTAAGCTACTAGCCCCTCTTGGACCAGTCCATCGTCGGTCTGGGTGTGGCTTATTTCCAACACCAACACCCCCCTTAAGCCACACCTATTGTGTGCTTGGGGCTCCTAGCCTGGGTCTGGCTCTGATACCATGTTGAGACATGGACTAGCTAGGACTCGAACCTAGGACCTTCCATTCACTGCTAGAGTGCTCTACCACTAAGCTATTGGCCCCTCTTAGACCAGTCCATCGTCGGTCTAGGTGTGGCTTATTTCCAACACCAACACCCCCCTTAAGACACACCTCTCGTGTGCTTGGGGCTCCTAGCCTAGGCCTAGCTCTGATACCATGTTGAGACATGGACCAGCTAGGACTTGAACCTAGGACCTTCTATTCATTGCTGGAGTGCTCTACCACTGAGCTACTGGCCCCTCTTGGACCAGTCCATTGTCAGTCCAAGTATGGCTTATTTCCAACACCAACACCCCCCCTTAAGCCACACCTCTCGTGTACTTAGGGCTCCTAGCATAGGCCTGGCTCTGATACCATGTTGAGACATGGACCAACTAGGACTCGAACCTAGGACCTTCCATCACTGCTGGAGTGCTCTACCACTGAGCTACTGGCCCCTCTTGGACCATTCCATCATCGGTCCGGGTGTGGCTTATTTCCAACACCAACAAAATCTACCTAGTCCCAAGTCTTGCATTGCTTCAATGTGAATATCTCCTCATCCATGGCAGTTTTCCAAGACTTCTTTTATTTGAAGTGAGAACCTCTTCCACAAAACTCAATTCACTATCAATATAAGTTAGAGAAAAAATACAAAAAAAAATCTAGTGGACTATACCTTTCAGATGATCTTTGTTGCCATGTAGACCTTTTCATAGTTAGTGGTGAAGAACTTCCTACTATATATGCACCCTGTTCTTCTTCAAAGTTTGTATTAGATGTGCTTGTCTAATCTTTTTCCAAAATTTCATGTTAACTTAGTTTTTTAGTTTTAGATGTATTCTATTAATCTAACTTTGTTTCAAAATACAAGTTCTCCCCCTCTTTCTCCTTTGACTATTCTTCCTTAGATATGACTCTAAGTTCCTTGAATATAACATCCCTTGAATTTATAAAATCTTTGGTGTTTCTAGATTCAAAAGTTTGTAGTCCTTAACATTTTCACCATTTCCAATGAAAACACATTTTTTTTCCTTGAAATCTAACTTAGATCACTTCTCCTTTAGCACTTGAATAAATGCCTCACAACCAAATACCTTCAAATCTGCTACAACTAGTTTTCTACCAGTTGATGTTTCATATGGTGTCTTGTTTTCTAGAATAGAAGTAGGAGACCTATCTTTCAAGTAGCATATGGTACTTACTACTTTAGCCCAGAACTCTTGTCCTAGACCAACACTACTCAACATACTTTTGGCCTAATCCAACAAGTTTCTTTTTAACCCCTCATCCACTCTATTCTATTGTGGTTTATAAGGAGTTCTCCTTTTATTCATAATTCTAGTGTGATATAGAATGTTTCAAACTCCTTGGAGAAGAATTCACCACCATTATCTATCCTAAGCACATTGATTTTATTATCGATCCAATTTTCAAATAGAACCCTAAACTCCTTAAACTTGAGAAATACATTAGAATTCCTCCTAAGAAAATACACCCAAGAGTACCTAGATAATTATCAGTGAATGATGCATAGTATAGAGACTTACCAATAGACTAGACATCCACAAGAACAAACACATCACTATGTATCACCTCCAAAATCTCCTTTGCTCTTGTTCTTCCAAAACAAACCACACTCTATTTTGTTTTCCCAACACCCAATGCTCACAAAAGTCAATACCAAAATACAAATCAACAATTCCATCCATCATATGTTTACCAACCAAGGTTTTAAAATCTTTTTCACTCAAATGTCCCATTCTAAGATGCCACAACAACTCTAAATCAAATTGAGCTACGTTGGCACACCCAGACAATGTTGATGCATCCAACCTAAACAGAGTATTGTTCCTCACTCCTTTTGCAAGCACCAAGTTGCCTCTTTACAATCTACAACATTTACCATCAAAAGTAACATGTATCCTAGAATCAATCATTTTGGACACTAATATAAGGTTTCTACACAAACTTAGAATATGTAGAACATATGAGAGTGTCCTTACTCTTCCATCCATAGATTCTACCTTTATCTTTCCTCAACCAACTATCTTCAAAGATATGTTATCACCAAGAAAATCTTATCTTCATCACACTTTGTGTACTTAGAGTACCACTCCCTATGAGGTGGCATATGATAATATGCACCTAAGTCAATCAACCAAGAGTCATCACTAACAAAATTAGCAGAAGCAAAGGCATCACTACTATATTCATCATTGTCAGAGGATTTATCAAAACAATCATCCTTCTTCTTGGACCTACAATCCTTCTTGATGCGACCTTTCTTGCCACAATTATAGCATTTTACTTTAGATCTACCTAGAAATTTAGACTTGTCCTTACCCTTGGACTTCTTATCCCCGTTATTCTTCTTACCTTTCTTCTCCTTAGACTTGCCTCTAATAACTAGGGCATTAAAAGAAGTTTCAATCATGGACAAATCTTTCTAGTTTACCCACTTGCATTCTATAGCATTTTCCATTTTAGTGACACAACATTACTATTGACATGCATTATCAAGTTTTCTCATGAATCGGGTAGAGAACAAGGTAATATAATGCAATTATCCTCTTCATCCATCTTGGCTGCTATTGACACAAGTTGACTTAATAATAGTTTGAAAGTGTTCAAGTGATCAGTTACCAAGTATCCTTCTATCATGTTTAGAGAATATAACTTACTTTTCAATACAAGTTTATTGACTAGACTCTTAGATTGATATAATGCACCTTTCTTCTTGCACGATGGATTTACAGTCTATTCCTTAGAGACAATCATAAGCATAAAATTTGATGGACATGACATATCTAGATAGTACTTCTAGCTTTCTTATTCGATTTTATCCAATCTTCATCAAACATACTCAAGGGTTTAGTTGAAGAAGATATTGCAACCCACTAATCTCTCTCCATCAGAAGATCTTCCATCTACAACTTCCATAATTCAAAGTTTTGACCATTAAAATGCTCAATTTTAAACCTTGACATGCTAGCGATAGATTTAATACTATTATGAAATCCTTCATGACTAGTTATGTACACAAACTCCAACAAACCAACTATTGTAGGGCGTACCATTGCACATACTAGGGTTTCAACTCCTAATGACATAGTAACTTCCCAAACAACTACCTATGCTTTGATACCATACATTGGGGATTCACACCCCTATTGCAAATGACCAATAGATAGGGATCAAAGAAACTTAAGATTATGTGAACCAAAAATTGTCAACGATATTTGCAAAATCTGTCTAACATTCACAAAAGTAAATGGAATGGTATGCATACACAAGACTCAAAGATTTATGTGGGAAATCCTTGCAAGAGAAATCCTACCACCAAGAGACATTCACAACTATATTATTCAAAATCAGGGATTCAATACAACAAGGCCTTTTATAGAGTCTCGATCTATAACACACTCTTATGCAATCACTCTAATGTCTCACATCAATAATGTTCAATCCAATTCCAACCATCTAACTGTCCAACCAACATGTGGAATACCAAGAGGCATGCAATTATATTCTAATCATATTACGATGTCGGCAAGCTGTACATATCACCAAACATGATGTCTTCATGTGGATAATCACCTTGTTTACGTAGCCACCACTACACACTATAAGTCAATAGTTACACCCTTAAAATTGTCGATGAGTATATGCTTTCCTATCTAGCCATCACTACCAGCTCCATGCTTATAGTAGCACATATAAACATAGCTTCACTTCTAACTACTTGTGGTACCTTGTGCCATCTTCTAGAACATTATCCTACTCTAAGATTTGTGTTGCATGAACACTGCTCTACCACAAGTGTTGTTGCATTTCTATTCATGCTTCTAACAACATTATTTTCCATATACAATTGTGAGTTCTCCAAATGACTTGCAAACCACCACATGAAAACTAACATGCATGTTGTATTACGTCATTTAAAACTCGCTTCATAGTACCGCATTGCATTTTATACTTGTCATTTAAGCTATAGATAAAATCTTTTGATTCAAGAACTTATCACAAAATATTTCCATAGGTGAAGGACACACCCAACTACTCCACAAGTGAATTTATCACACCTGATTCCCAAAATATCTACCTCAAACCCAATACTTCTCTCCTTCTCTTCTTTTTCAGGATTTAACCCACCATTGTTCAACCTCCTCCACTCACTACTTCCACAAATTCCTCTGCAAACACCTCAAGTTTAGTTTCCACAATATCCACTCTTCGTACCATCCCAAGCTACACCTCTTCATTCTATACCTTTTTTGTATTCTTCTACTCCACTTTGACCAACATTTTCATGTCCTTCAAAGGGAAAATCTCTACTGCACTCTTCCTACTCACTGTTAAACCTACATAAATCTATAGAAACTCCAATCCTGCATCCACATTATCATTGGTTGTTGTTGCAATACTTCTTGGCATGAGTATTTCCTTTTCTCTTTCTTTACCTTTGACCATAACTATAAACAAAACAATGTTAAATAAAATAAGGATTACCCTTCTTCTTTCCCTCTTCTTCCATGCCACCCACATGACATTCTTCATCATGGTCACTCACATCTACAACATATCCTACATATTGCATAGTCTCCATCACATCCAATCTTGTTTGGATTTATCTCAAGCCTTCAAGAGCCCTCTTTATTTGAGCCCTTTCTTTATATTCCACAATGGTAAATTTCATAGGCCTCCTTAAGACCATCCCAATCCTCTTCCTAGAAGACATTTTCTTGCACATACTTTCATGCCACACAATCACAAGACTCATACACTAAGATGAGACACTTCCACATTCACGAAAACCCATATTTTTTTCTTATCAACCCACACATGCTCTCTACCCAAAAATGACATTAGATGTAAACTCTTAAAACTCCATCTACCCACTTCCCACTTAGTGAAGGATATTCCTACACCTTCTACCTAGCATTCTCTTTTGTTGGAGCACAATCAACACACTCTTTACCACAAAGGACACACCCCCACTAACACCATTTTCTCTTGCACGTAGCTCTTCATAATTACAAAATTTCCTCTATAACTTACAAGAAATTTCTAGAGCCCTCTAAAACACATCTAGAGAGCATACCTTGGTCTGATACCATGTGAGGCAACCTAGACTAGGAAGTCTAATGGAACATGACCCAATCTAGCATCTAAACACTCAATCAACACATCCATACACAATAAAGAAGTGACAGTGTAAAAATATAATAAATTTAATAACTTCCTATAGAAAAATACAACTTGCTTACAAAATTATATTGTTCTACAAGGAACTTTAGAAGTTCTTGTAACCTATCTCTTCTCTCACTATGAGGCACCTCAACACAACCTTCCTCTCTAATCCCTCTTCTATATATAAGGGATCTTTCTTCATTTCTCTGATTTCCTCTTCCCTTTGCTAAAACAAGTGTTCATTTCTCCCTCTCTTTATTTCCAACTCAATTGAGGTCATTCCTCTGAAAAGAAGAAATGATTACTCCCTAGCCAAGAAAACATTTAGATCATGTTGCTAGCAGGCAAAAGAAATAATACACAACCCTAGAGTTGTAATTGCCCCTCAATAAAGAATGAACCGACCAAGGAAAGGTTATGACATGTTACACTATCAAAGAATAATCAATAACTTGTGTAGCAGTGTAAAAATTTATTGGTTAAGGTAATGGCCTACCATGAGGAAGAAAGAAGTAGAAACAAGTGGGCCAAAAAGAAAAAATTACATCCAAGCAAGTAGAAAAACAACCCATATGAGTAGTAGATCAATCACCACAAAAAATAACATGAAAAGTCACAATAGTATAAGATACAAACCACCCATGATAACATGACCCCCTTAATCAACTACCAGGTAGAAAATGTTTACAACATATCACCGAAAAATCATTGCACATCGATTATATTATTGAAAGAAATAATAGTAACATGAAATAAATTGACCCAACACTACCAAGGATAGAAAAGGACCAAAAGATCCTCTATTTACAAACATAATTGGTTATAAAAAGGGAATACCAATCCCTAGAGATTTGCACAAGATCATGGCATATCCATTTATAATCGATTATATTACATGAAACAATGATAATCACATTATCAAATCATCCCATCGTATAACTAAATACTAATATCTATAAGAAGTCTTCATATTCCCCATCACAACCTCAAGACACTCTAGTCATCACCAAGATAATTTACACTTATAGAACACACACAAGGTCCATCTTGTAGCATACTATAGAGTTCCTATAGCAACCCATGCCCCATTTCCATCTACAAAAGAAATTAAACTATGGCAACTTGATTTAGGCCTACAGAAACTTGTAGGTGACCTATAACACAACTACAAATGGTTTTAAATCTATTGGAAACTCGCAACCTTCCTGTAGCAACCTTTTGAGAAAGTAAGTTGGCAAAAAATTCACCAGGCAATAACAACCTAAAACTAAAGGAAGCTAAAAACATAACCTACTATTATTCTTGGTGACACAAGATTGCTTGTGGACTTGGATTCTCTTGAATCAAAATATAAACCATTTAAAAACCTAAACACCCTAAATCCTAAACTGTACATCACAAACCTACTTAAACTCTAAATGTTATATCACAAACGCTAATCCACACATATTATTTCCCCTAATTCACCAAATCCTAAATCAGGAAACTTAGACACTAAACATTATGTTTGTTGTTCTTAAATAATGTGAATATTAGGATTTAGAAAAAATATCTAGAAGAGTATAACATTTTTATCTTGTTGAGAATATGTGTATGTATGTATGTAGTGCATGGGTGTATATACATACATGAATGTATGTGTGTATATATGAAATATGTGTATGTATGCATTTACACAATGAATGTAGGTATGTATGTTTCCATGCACATGTATGTATGTGTGTGTAAATGTATGTGCATGTATGTACATGTATGCATGTGTATGTGTGTATGTACATGCATGTAAATGTACTTGTGACTTAAATTAAATTAACTTGTAATTTTTTTATGTATTTTTTAAATATAAATTTAGTTTGTAAATTTATTTTAGTGCAAATTTACATCAATGGGTGATCCTAATTGGTCTAATAAGCCCAATTTGAGAGTTTCAACTATTTAGAAACTCTCAAATACCCCAATGCACATTGACCAAATGATTCATAATAGCCCCAACCTACTGAACATAGATAGATTGATAGCTATTAGGACAAAGTTCACATGTATGATTGATATCATTCAATCATGCAATTCCTATGATGATATATGTATTAAGAAGTTACGTAGTGTTAGAGGAGCTACACCATGGCCAAGGGTTAGGCTAGAGTTAGGGGTATGCTGCAACTATGTGTACAGATCCCATTATAGCTCCTATAATATACCCTAGATGGTTGGTAGCTCATTGCATATGAACGCAAAATGATGAGCTATCTTTGTATTTATGTAAAAATTATATGTAAATATACATTTAAAAAGGTTTGTACATAAACCTCAATATTGCCTACTAGATTATATGACTTGACTAAATAAGAGGCAATTGGTGGGTCCAAACCTTTTAGTGCTTTTGAAAAGGTTGGATTTGGGAGGAGCTATCAAGTGAGTTGTTTTACCATCTAAAGATGACATCTATCATAATTTTTCTACCATTGCAGATTAGATGGATCATCTATCATCTGGTTGTGTGAGTGGATACATGTCAAGGACACACACCTCCATTACATCAAAATTTGCATAGGCACATATGTTGTATTTATCTAGGTAGATATAATGCCACCATGAGTCATGGCATGGATGAGAGGAAAGGAGGAGCTACATTGAGCACGCGCCTCACTTATGATTTGCTATATGTATATCAGTTCATTAGCTCAATGTAGGGCATTCCTTTTGATAGTGTATCTATGCATGTCAAACACCATATAGATAAGCCAATGACCCATGCTCCTACTCAACCTTCTAGAGGATATAAGATACCTTAGTTTCCTACTCATGCTCTAGGTGTTGGTACAACACTTGCTCACCAGTTTCTAGGCCATGTAGTGGTTGTTGATACAATACCTTCACTGGTTTCTAGTTGTTTATACAATAATTACTCATTAGTTCCCCCAATAATGCTATAGGATTTGTACTTAGAGATTTTGAGGGGCTTTTGTTTGATGAGACTATAGTTCCAAAGTTGGGCCTAACCTTCTTAATAGTTGATTCAATTAAACATAGTAGAGTTGAGTATATCATGGTGACTAGAGGTAAGACTAGTCAGTTTAATGGTGATCCTCAATTTGATTTGGTATTTAAATTGTTTTACAATATTTGTACAAATTTGTTCAAATATTATGTCTATTTTATTTATAGTTTAATTTGGTTACACATAAATGATCTTGCACCTTCTAATCTATTGTCCAACTCCTCTTTATCTATGCACCTAAGAGCATGCAATATCACCCCATAGCCTAGTCAATCCTACTAGAGTACATTAAGTTAGGGAGACTATAGGTGAGACTTATGAGCATGGGTATGTAGATTTGGGGCATGCCAACAATCTTATCTTTAACCAGGTATAAATTAGGTTTCATAATACTTACATTTACAAAGAAAAATTACATGTAATTGAATGGGGACCTTCTAATTTATTGGAACTTTTCTTTTTACATGCACCTAGATTGCAACATCAGATTAACTATTGAAGGAATATAGTTCACATAATTTTAATAGCCAAGTTGTATTCAAAGATACAACTCAAGTAGACATATGTCATCAATACAAACTTGACTCAATACAATCTACTTTCAATTTACTCGATGAAATTACAAACACACTTTCAACAATAACTTTAGCTTGAATATCATTTTTTTGTAGCATAAGCATAGCATCAACTACCATTAAGAATATCTTGTGAAAGGAAGCTAGGTGTGCGAAAATTGCTTCCTACACTAATCTAAAGAGGAGAGAAGAGTGAAAATTTGTTTTATCCTTTACAATTACAGAATGTTAACAACAACAATGGAGATATTGCAGCAATACACATACACACAGAAATGAAACAGACGAGAGAGACACAAGATATACGTGGGGAAAACCCTTATCAGGTGAAAAACCCTGCACTCCAAAACCTGCATAATGTATTATCAAAACTGAAATGGTTTAAAATATATTTGCAATGCAAGCTCTCAGGAGTCTTCAACACTCATATCTGGAGACAAACTGGCAACATAATAGTGTCTGTCAATCACATAATACATCTCCTCTCCAAAGCACCTGTTTATATAGAAAATACAAGGCAAAAATGGCACTATCTTGAGATGGGCGTCCAACATGGCCTCATGGCCTAAAACCCACGCCTATGGACACTTGTCCAACACTATAGGATGGTCCTAACACTTGTCAAGTCATCTCATCCCAAAGAGGTCGCATATTCCCAAGATGGGTGATGATAGATACTCTTACGACACTTACAACTGTCATAGAATCTGTCATAGCTGTCATATCTTATAGTTGTAAGAGAATCTGTCATAAATAGGCTATAAATAGCATATTCCCTTACAACATGTCATAACCCTCCTTGGGGTGCCCAAAGATGCCTTCTTCCAAGATGCCTTGTGACACATGTCTTCACCTGTCATAGAACCTTCTATTTCTGACTCTTACATGTCATAGATTCTTTCATAGGAATTTGTCATAACTATTTCAGTCAAGATTCACTTACACACTAGTCAAGATGCCGACACATGGCATAAAACCTCTACCACAAAAAAGGGACGCCTATCTCCACGTGGAGTGTGTTGACCATCCTAGTCATCTTATAAGTGGAGTGACAACTCATCGTGCCACTTCACACTAAATGACAAGACAATATGTGCAACAAAAATGCAACATAGGCTAAATAAATAAATTACATTATAATAATAAATGCAAGGAATTACCAAGGTCGAGACACCTTAATTCCCAACATTCTCCCACTTGTTGAACACCTTATAAGAGCCAATAGAAATAACAGGATTTAACTGCTATAGGCCGAGAGGCCCATAGACTCCGAACACCATCTGAACTTCTCTGTGCCCACTGGTTTCGTCAATGCATCTACAACATTCTTCAAAGTATCTATCTTCTCCAAATTCACCTTCTCATCCTCTACCATGTCTCACATGAAGTGAAACTATACATCAATATGCTTTGGTCTAGCATGGAAAGTTGGATTCTTCGCTAGGCAAAACGCACTCTGACTGTCACAACAAATCGTAATCTATCCTTCATCAACACCAATATCTGAACATAATCTCTTAAGCCAAATGGCTTCCTTGCAAGCATGAGTTTCTGCTATATACTCAGCTTCTGTCATGGACAAAGCAACCACAGGTTGTCACTTACTCATCCAACTAATTGCACCACCGAACATAGTGAACACATAGGCACTGGTGGATCTCCTACTGTCAATGTCACCTGCCCAATCAGAATCCATGAATACAAACTGAATGCGGAGGTCCTGTAGCATTACAATGATAGTATATGGAATACTCGGAAGTACCCCTCAAATATCTAAACACTCGCTTAACTGCATCCCAATGTACCCGTCTAGGATTAGCCATAAATCGACTAAGGACTCCCACTGCTTGGGCAATGTATGGTCTTGTACAGACCATAGCATACATCAAACTGCCAACAACACTAGCATAAGGTACTTTGCTCATGTCCTCCACCTCACTAGGAGATTTTGGACAATCATTAACAGACAACTTTGTCCCCAATGAAACAGGAACACACAATGGTCTACAATCCGCCATGTTGAACTTATCCAAAACGGTCTTCACATACTTACTCTAGCTTAACCAAAGTTTTCTGTTATCTCTATCTCTTCTAATTTCTATTCCCATAGTGTACCTGGTTGCCCCTAGATTTTTCATCTCAAACTGTGCTGACAACTGAGACTTCAAATCAAAAATCATATTCTTACCATTCCCAATCAACAACATATCGTCAACATACAATGCAATAATGAGAATGCGATCATTGTCAAACTTGTAATAAACACAATGATCTAATTTTGATCTCAGAAATCCAATCGACAACACAAAGGCATCAAATTTCATATACCATATCCTAGGAGACTACTTCAAACCATACAAAGACTTCTTTAACTTGCAACCCAATTTTTCTTTACCTTTCTCTATGTAATGCTCTAGCTGTCACATGTAAATCTCTTCCTCCAAATCACCATGAAGGAAAGTTGTCTTCACATCCATCTGTTCTACTTCTAAGTCATAAGCAACTGCAAGGGATAATAAGAACCAAATGGATGTCATCTTTGCAACAGGAGAGAAATTTTACCATAATCAATTCCCTCCACTTGTGAGTATCCCTTCGCAACCAATCTAGCCTTGTACTTTTCAACACTGCCATCTGCACCGAATTTCTTCTTGAACATCCATTTGCATCCAACGGGTTTCCGTCCTTTAGGCAAAGGCACCAAGTCCCATGTTTTATTCTTCTCCAAAGAAGCCATCTCATCTTCCATGGCCTCCTTCCAGGAACCTGCATCTTTCATGACCATAGCCTCTTTCACAGTTCTAGGCTCATCGGTGTTAGTGAGTAAAGCAAAAGCACAACTAGAATCAAGTAATGAATAACCAAACCTATCAGGTTGCTTTCTTGCTCATGTAGACCTCCTCAATGGCTAAGGTTGAGGTTCTACTTCTTCTTCCGAGCTTTCAGAGCTGCTAGAGCTCTCCTCATCATCAGGTCTCACAAGGTCTGTCGATTCAATCTTCTCAAGGGTAGAAGGAAACTGAACCACATCTTCTTTATTTTCTGTTTGTTCTAGCTGTAGAAAAACGGAAGAAGGTGTTAGCTAGATCTGAAGATAACACTTTAGCGATACAATCCTTTTTCAGCCATAGGATCCCAAAGCTTGTATCCTTTCACACCAACACCATAGCCAATGAAAATACACTTAACAACCTTGTTCTCCAATTTAGACCGTTTCTCCGTAGGCACATGTGCATATGCCTCACAACCAAAAACACGAAGATGTCTAATTGAAGGCTTCTTACCAGACCACACCTCCATAGGTGTCTTACCAACAAGAGCTGATGTAGGAGACATGTTTACTAGATAGCAAGCAGTGGCTACAGCTTTTGCCCAAAACTTTTGTTCGATCCTTGCTCTTCTTAGCATACTCCTAGCCTTCTCCATCAGTGTCCTGTTCATCCTCTCTGCAACTCTATTTTGTTGCGGGTGTATGGAGTTGTCTTATGTCTTTCAATACCTTGCTCTTTACAGAACTTATCGAACTCTGTCGAACAAAACTCACCACCGTTATCAGTTCTTAAACACTTAATCTTTTTACTAATCTGACTTTTAGCAAAAGCTTTAAACTCTTTAAACTGACTAAAGACTTCAGTCTTGCTTGTGATAAAATAAACCCATGTCCTACTATAATCATCTATGAAAGATACAAAATATACAGATTTGGAAATCAAAGGAACATTAACAGGACCAAACACATCAGAATGAATAAGATCTAATACACTAGAAGACTTGTGAGAACTAGAGTAAAACTAAACACGGTTTTGCTTTCCATATACATAATGTTCGCAAAAGTTGAACTCAAGATTACAATCATTTAACCCCTCAACGAGGTTTTTATTTTCCAGGGTTCTAAGACCCTTCTCACCAATGTGCCCATATCTCAAATGCCATAACATAGTCTTTTCAGTAGGAAGTTTAGCTTCCAAAGCATGTGCACTACCATCAGAATGTGTTACAACAGATTTCTTCACTGCTTGTTCAGATGCTGGGGATGAAGTGACTGCAACTCTTTTCTTTGAGTCAGAAGAACTATTGCACTGTGAAGTGCATGCCTCCAGCTGAAATAGAGTACCTCTCTAAGTACCCTTCACAAGCACCATAGATCCTCTAGTCATCTTGCATCCATCCTTCGAAAAGACAACCTGCACACCTGCATCATTCAACATACTTACAAAAAGCAAGTTTCGTGTCAAGCCTGGGATGTGCATAACCCCATTGATCCCCTTCACTCATCCATTAGGGAATTAGATTAAGACTTTTCCACGACTAACAATCTTCAAATGAGAATCATCACCCAGGTGCACTCTTCCACCATCAAACTCTTCATACTTCATGAACCAGCTTCGATGCGAGGTCATATGGAATGATGCACCAGAATCTATCAACCACACATCATTAGATGCATGGGTGGCTAGGGTTGCGATGAAGGCATCACCATCATCTTGTGACTTGTTAGAATCTAAATCTGGGGCATTCTTTTTCTTCTTTTTCTTTTCCTCTTTGCATTCCTTTCAGAAATGCCTAGTTTTTCCCAGTTCCAACAGAGAGCCTTAGACTTTCTAGGAGATTTGGATCTCCCACGGGATTTGGATCTACCCTTTTCACCTTTCTTGTCCTTCTTCTTCCCTTTTTCTTTGGGTCTTCCACGAACCGTAAGAGCTTCTTTGGCCGACTCGGATGTCTTTCTCCACATTTCTTTAGATAACAATGAAGACACCACATCTTCCATCTTGAAGGTGGTAGTAGTGTTTTCGATGGCCCTGACAAGATGATCCCATGAATCTGACAAAGAACAAAGCAGGGTCATACATTGATCCCCTCCATTTTCACACCCACAGATGTCAACTGTGCAACAATCATGTTGAAAGAATTCATATGGTCCACAACAAATCCTCTGTCTTCCATCTTCAGAGTAAACAACTTCTTTTTCAGAAAAAAGCTTGTTCACCAAGGACTTGGCCTGATAAACATCTCCCAGCTTCTTCCAAAGAACTTTCGTGGTCTTCTCTTCATGGACATTCAATAGGACAGAGTCAGCTAGACAAAGTCTTATTAGACCCTTAGCCTTCCGATCTTTGAGGTCCTAATCAACGTGTGACATTGTCGTAAGTTTTGTTCTATCAACGGTTTCCCATAGGTCACGATCAACAAGTAGATCTTCCATCTTGAGTTTCCACAACTCAAAATTTATGCCATTGAACTTCTCCACCTCTACTCTTCTGGATGTGGTTGCCATCTCCTTCCTACAACAAGATACAAAATACTCTACACAAACTCCCACTCAACCTAAGATTAGCTCAGAAAACCCCTACCCAACAGCTAGAACCAAAACTGGCCAGGCTTTGACACCAACTGAAAGGAAGCTAGGTGTGCAAAAATTGCTTCCTACACTAATCTAAAGAGGAGAGAAGAGTGCAAATTCATTTTATCCTTTACAATTACAAAATGTTAACAACAACAATGGAGATATTGCAACAATACACATACACACAGAAATGAGATAGAAGAGAGAGACACAAGATATACATGGGGAAAACCCTTATCAGGTGAAAAACCCCACACTCCAAAACCTACACAATGTATTATCAAATCTAAAATGGTTTACAATACATTTGCAATGCAAGCTTTCAAGAGTCTTTGACACTCATATCTGGAGACAAACCGACAGCATAACAGTACCTGTCAATCACATAATACATCTCCTCTCCAAAGCACCTGTTTATATAGAAAATACAAGGCAAAAATGGCTCTATCTTAAGATGGGCATCCAACATGGCCTCATGGACCAAAACCCATGCCTATGGACACTTGTCCAACACTGTAGGATGTTCCTAACACTTGTCAAGTCACCCCATCCCAAAGAGGTCGCCTATTCCCAAGATGGGTAATGATAGATACTCTTACGACACTTACAACCGTCATAGAATCCGTCATAACTGTCATATCTTACAGCTGTAAGAGAATCTGTCATAAACAGGCTATAAATAGCATATTCCCTTACAACATGTCATAACCCTCCTTGGGGCACCCAAAGATGCCTTCTTCCAAGATGCCTTGTGACACATGTCTTCACCTATCATAGAACCTTTTATTTCTAACTCTTACATGTCATAGATTTTGTCATAGGAATCTGTCATAACTGTTTCGGTCAAGATTCACTTACACACTAGTCAAGATGTCGACACATGGCAGAAAATCTCTACCACACAAAAGGGACGCCTATCTCCACATGGAGTGTATTGACCATCCTAGTCATCTTACAAGTGGAGTGACAACTCATCGTGCCACTTCACACTAAATGACAAAACAAGATGTGCAACAAAAATACAACATAGGCTAAATAAATAAATTACATTACAATAATAAATGCAAGGAATTACCCAGGTTGAGACACCTTAATTCCCAACATCTTGTGCCCAAGGCACTTGTTTATAGGTTACAGTGAATATGCTTTTATAAATTTGAGAATAATAATTAAATAGCCCCAAAAATAAATATTTAAAAACAAACCTCCCCAAAATTTGTAGAAAAAGCAGAAAGAAAGAACTTATAGGCAAATCTATTCTAGAACAACTAATAAAGTAAAACTACCTAAAGTGACCCAAAAATAGGTCCTCATCCATTGTCTGAAAATAGCCATTGTTGAAATTAGCTATTACTAAAAATAGCAAAATGACACATGAATGTCCTCAATGATTATGAAATTAACGAATTCTTTGATGAATACTAAAACTCTAACAATTCAATTTGTTGAAAACTTCACCAATCTAGCTTGGTGATTGAATTTGATGCCTTATAGTGTTTGAAAAAGATTGAAAAGTGAAGTTGAAACCTTGATTGTTTGTCTCAAACAACATTGAAAAACCAATGCCTAGGGTTTTATAACAATAGAAACTCAAACTTGAAACCATAGAATGAAGATACAACAAACCCTCGAATCTACAACTTGACAAAAAATATCAATAAAGATGTGGAAGCTACCATAAAAGTTTGCAATGAAGAAGGTTGCAACACATGATATTTTCTTCTTATGGATGGCTAAAACTTGCTCTAAATCATTGACACATATCATGAATCAACAACACACATAAAACTGTATTGTTTGTTGACTAAAGCACCCTTTCTACATTATGTTCACTTAAAAACCCTCCTTTCATCCTAGGTGCACCTACCATACATATTTTCCATTTAATCCTCTTGTTTCAACACGTAGACACACTTTTTGAGTGTTTTGAGCCCTTTTTTATTTTGGGTGGAGATATTGAGTTGTTAAGCCATGTCTTGAGTGTGCTTTTTGTATGTTTGCTCATGCTTCTTATGACTAAGGAAAAACTTTTTATGACTTAAAATAGGTAAAGATTTTAGTGACTTATGCCTCTTTTCCGTTGTATAAAAACATTTAAAATGGGCTCAAACCTTTAAGGTTTGGCTTTTCCTACTCTTGCCACTTTTTGATGACTTAAGAGGAATTTTACACGTCTTAAGCTCATTTTATCATATTGGTGGAACATTTTAGTGGCACAACCATCATTGGCACATGCTACATTCACTTATGCCACTATTTAACATGTTGAGCAAAGATTTGCAATAGTTGAACCACTTATAAGACGCACCTTAGTTGAAATATAACACCTTTTTCTAAGTGAGGGTGGAGAAATTGATCACTTTAGCCATGTTTTACTATCCTAGACAAAATTTCATAATGGTTCAATTGGTAAAAATGTGTGCTTATTTACTACCATTTTTCTAAGTTTGGCAAAGATTTAAGATGGTTTAGCCATAGTGAAAACCTGTCTTAAATCATGTGCTACCTTTCCCTTGTCTAAGATGGAACTTTCAATCACTTTAGCCAAATTTTCATGTTTTGGATGAAAATTCAATATGGTTTAACCACCTTCTTGTTGAGCAAAGATTTCATGTGGCAAAGCTACCCCAATTGTGTGCTTGGTTATTGCCTCTTTTTGATGATTGGCATGATTCTTCAAAGATGTCACCCTATTACAAAATACTAAATAGAAAACTATGCCAACTTAACCATTTTCCCCCATCTTCTTTCTTGTTAATGTTGTGATGATCTTCAAACTTTTCCATTGTTACATGCTAAACAGTTGTCACCTCCATCATCCTACAAAACTTCTTAGTTGAAAAACCAAGACTAAGACATGACAACTTTGTCCATTGATAGGGAAGACCACAAATTGAATTGGGTTAACACACAATGATCATCAATCTTGATGTCAAAGAAGAAAAAGCAAGTACAAAAAATTGGGTTTCATAGGGATGCAACAATGCTCCAATCTTGGAATGAATAATTGTGAAGATCCTAGAAAAGATCATAAAAGAGTGCTTTAAGGAGTAACTGCCACTTGGATTATGACCTAAAATGCCTAAAGCATGCTTTATGAAGGACTCAACCACTCAAAACTTTGCATGAACATACCAGACACATTCCATAATGCTCGTTGCCATGTAAAATTTGTCAATTACTTGATTGACATGCTCTTGATAGGTCATAGCCACTAAAAATACTATCACAAAGCATAAAGCACACTATATACAGATTATTGCCACTTAACGTATGATTTTCACCTTAAAAATGCACTCCTCTTTGACTCTCTACCACTTATACTTTTGTTTAAACCCTCTAGGTGCACTCTCCATCTCATTATCACTTAAAGATTGACTTGTGTTAGCTAGACACACTTTTCAACACTTGTTGCCAACTCAAAGGGTGTGCCCTTTTAGTGTCTCTGTCCCTTTAGAACTTAATATAAACTTGCTATGCACTCTCCTGGAACTTTCTTGCCACTTGAAATATGGTTATCAACTTACTAGGTGCATGTCGTAAAACTTATTTTCACTTTTACACACTTCGAAGATTTTTAGTCAACCACACTCTTTCCTTCCCCTTGAAGGCACGCTTCTATGTGCTCTTTACCATAGCAAACACTTCTCAAGCATGTGCTCGACAAGTCCATGCCACACTCAAAATACTTATATCATTCTGTCTTCTCCTAGATTGACTTATAATTAGACAAACACTACACCTTGGATCACGATCCTTAGTTTAGTTTTCATACATGACTGTGACAAACACATTAGCACTACTAAAAATAATAGAGATTACCCAAGACAAGACAAGAATCAGAGACATAACTTTGATACTTAGCTTTAATATGATCAAATTAACATATGAACTTGACAAAACATGTAAGAATGACTTGTAACATATAAAGTGTCATAGGGCTGCAACACATTAAATAACTCCATCACTAGTACTCTAAAAGGATGTGCATCATAAATCAAATCATAATGAAACAAGTAGTTATCGACCCCACCATTAGAAGAGAAAGAACTATAACTAAACTTCTCACTGAACATATCATCAATAGATCGCGAGCCAAAATATAAAAGGACTATCATGAGTTACATGGGGAGTGACAATCTCATGTGAATGTGAATAAGGTGTATCATGTAGAGGCACATCACTAGTGATAGAAAAAATACAAGCATCATAAATCTCATCACTAGGATAGTCATCATAGATAGGTAACCCTAAAGAGAAGATATCTTGAGGAGGCTCATCAAGAGTATTTAACCATTGACAAACACATAACTAGGCATGGGAGAAGGTGCATCAACATCATATACAAGGGAAGGGGGAACACACGTATTTATCAAGCACACAACGTAAGGATCCTTGAGAATGAATCAAGAGAGGCACATAGAGGAGGGCGATCATGAGATGTAGCAAGAATATGGTCACTAGGTGTAACAACATCACATAAATCAATAGCCCTATATGGATCAAATGAATATAGATCAATATAATAAAGCATAACGAGATAGGAAGCAAAAAGGGTGAGAAGGGTGAGAAACACATTCATAACGCAAGATCTAATGATGAAGCACAAGGTAGAGTGGATAGGTAAGGATTGTAGATGTAGCAGACAACGACAATCCAGGCCTTAAAGCTAACATATTATACAAGTGGTAAAATTTAACAATTAGCCTAAATATTAGAGCTGTGTTAGAAACATGTACTTAATCAGACCTGTAATAGAAATGAAATAACAAAAATTGCACCTCAATGCCATGAAAGAGGAGGTTGAGAAGTCTAAAAAAAAATTGATACCCAGTATTTGAAATCAGATTTGAGATAAATAGGTCGAGATGACTATGCCCTGTGGAATCTGAAACTATGTGTGAATCTAGGTCAATCTCGCTCATGTGATTTTGATGATTGCATATGTGGTTTTGACTTGAATGGTGTGATTTTAAACTTTTGTTATGTCCTTGAACATATGGTCTTCATATTTTTGATACCCATTAAAGATTTGCTCGATGCTTATGTCTGTAATTAGAAACATGGTGGTGTTGAGGAACACCATTGGAACTTGCTATGCTTGGCATGGGAGGTGACTAGCTCTCCTCCTCTTGCCTTAGTAAAGTCTTATTGATCGATTCAATGATTTTATTAGTTGAAAGAGAATAAACAACAAATGCAACTGACAAGATAACTTGGAGGAGAAAATGATAAGTATTAATGATAACCTGGAGAAGATTTTGAAGATTAGTAAGCTCACTATTTATAATAGTCTGCAGGGGATGAAGCTTCTCACTGACAAGCTTATGGAGCTTAGAAAGGATCAAGTTAGGGAGCCTAATGCTGAGGAAGTCTAGTTGGTGGATGAAATTGTTATGTGTGATAAAAATGATGGCAACAATGAAAAAGGTAAATCGGTGGTGCAAGATAATGTTGGGGGTCTGTCGACTCGTACCAGGAGTAGAAAAAAGAAGCAGTTCAAAGAGGAAAAAAATGAGTTGGTGAATTTTGCCAAATTGCATGAGAAAATTTATGAACAAGAGCTAGAAGCAGCTGAAACACTGAAGAAGCTGCTGTAGTTTCTGTGGTTTTCTGTTATGTTACTTTGTCTTTGCTTTTATCTCGTTTTTTGGCTTTCGGGTAGCTTATGGTAGGCTTTCTGTTTATGGACTGTTGCTTTTTGTAAAGGGTTTCAGGCTCCCTTCAAAACCTGTTTTACCAATATAATAAAAAACAAATGCAACTGACAATGATACGACATGATGATGCTAAGTGTTTAGGACTTGTGACTTGATGTGATAAGATGCAATGCAATGGATATCAGAGTGACCTACTTCAAGACTAGGGTTTTGGTATTTGCTAATGTAGCCGATGTAAGAGATTGAGTAGTGATTACTAAGTGATCCTTATAATAGATAGATGTGGTGGGATTGTCCTCATGATCGATGATCAAGCATTATGAAAATGACCTAAAAGTAATGTCTTTCTATATTTATCCTAGGTGCACAACTTGAAAGTTTTGGCATGGGAGTCAACACATAATTGTTTGTTGAAACTAACTTGGCTTGGGCTTGGGGTAAAAATTGAATTTTGAATAAGTGGATCAATCTTGCACATGCAGTTATAGCTTGGGTTAGAATTGCAACCACAATTTTGAACCTAGCAAATGAAATAATAGTATGAGAGCTAAATTTGTTTTGCACAAGGTTAACATACTATTTTTCATAATAAACATGAGCATGAGGTTAATGAGAACACCATATCAATCAAAATCATGTCCTATAAGAATATAATTAAAACACCCACATAAAATAATAATATAAAACAAGGGTAGAAGTGCAAGGTATGTACTTTAAAACCTTACGTAGGGATTAGGGTAGCCTAAAATTGAACTGGACCATTCTCAGCCCAAGCTCAAACACGATGAGAGACGCAGTTCCTCCAGACAACAAGGGGGAGAATTTCCGCCCCCCTTTTTTACCAATAATTTCAATAATGAACTTCCTAAAAATTAATTCACATCCTTCGGCCACATTCGCCTTCACAATGCTCTCAGATTGTTGCCTTGGATTCACTTCACACGCCCATTCCTTTGTTGTTGCTGGCGCCAAATTAAAGGCAAATATCTTAAAACATGGGTTACTCAAAAGCAGCAACAAACCCAGATTAGACTATAACGGCTGCGCTAGTTTGGATAAAAACACTGCAGCTTGCATTGAAATAGGAAATGGATACGCCTTAAAAGAAGGAATACGGAGCCCTTCTGAGAATAATGCCGAAAAGGAGCCATTATTCAATGAAGTAATTAGAAAAGTGTTAAGTCCCTCCAGCATTGATCCTGTCAAGATCAAGAAGGACAAGGAATTGTTAGATGATCAAGAGCTAGAACAGTTGCAATATTTGGAAAATTTTGTGTACAAGCATAGATTTGATCACGGTTGTTTGGTGATTAAAGCTATGGGTAATGAGCACATGGAGGAGGCATCAGAACTTCTGACAGATTGCTTAGCAGAAGTTGTGTGGAGGCCTTTGACTTATAGGCCTTTGTTGAAGTTTTCAATCAGAGAGTATATGATGGAGAGGAGGGCTGTCGTTCCACATGCTGTCACACTTATAGGTAGGCTATGATACAAGCAATTTGTATATTAGTTTTTTTTTTTTTTCAATTTTGGTCAATTGGGGATTTGCACACAGCCTCGCCCCTTTGTTTCACTCCTTGGGTTATCTCATATCCAAGAAGTGTGATGAATTGTTTTTTATTCAATTTCAACATTTAATTATGTTTCCTTGGGATTTGAACTTAAAGATCATTTTTCACATACCTGTATGTTATAATAAACATCAAGTTTTCAGAGTCTATAAAATTTGCTCGATATAATTTTTTATCTTGATGATAGACCAGATCATGCAACATTATCCAAAACGTAATGTCAAAAAGGTGAACACAGGCTTTCCAAAAGCTACTTCAAACAAACTTATATATTATATTATTAAGATTACTTTTACTGAGGAAAAATGGTAAGGATGTTTGCTCAAAAGAAGAGGTGGATTCTCATTTCCTAAGAATATATTTGGAAATAACTTTGTCCAAATTCTTTTTCCATTTTATATTCTTCTATCTTTTTGAGTTTGTAATTCATATACATTTCTTTGTGTATGTTAAGGTCTGTATTCGGAAAGAGAGGGAGAATGGACTTTTGGTGGCACTGCAGAGGTTTCCTTCAATTCTAAAGGATTTGGTAATTTTCAATCGCCGCTTCCTCCGAAGGGTTCTCCATATCTCTGCAACATGGCAGTGAGTAAAGATCTTCGCAGGTACTATATGAAATCTTTTAAGGTTCATTGCATTCATTCACAGTTTTGAAGTTTTTTGTAGTTTTGTATGTGTAAGGAATGTGTCTTTTATTAGTTCATATAACAACAGATAGACCAAAATAACGAGAGGGCTACAACCAAAGTCTCTTCACAGAAAAGCTACAAGAGGCTGTGCCCCTATAGACAATGATTCCACATCTCTACAGAAACACTTAAATTTTGCTTTGACAATTACCAATTCATCCCTGAATATTCATACTTCCCTGTAAGCTGAGAGGAAGGGTCCTCAACAAAAGCATCCTTACACCTTTGACTTCCAAAAGAATTCAATGCTAGTCAACCAAACCGTGTGCCATAAAACCTTGCCATTGTCCTCGATCATCAATATGTTACCAAGGAGAGCTTGGTTTCATGAAAAGGTGATATGTAAAAACCCTAACTAATTTTTTTTGAGATATTTACAATACAGAGAGATGCAAATGCAAGTCCTTGCACTTTCTGATCACCCAGATCCTGAGGAGGGCAAGGTGAGAGCATACATTGTTCGGATCATACACTCTAACTAATGAATGCACTGCTGAAATCAACACCTCTTTGGCGGACAAGTACGCTTTGAAAATGCAAGCCACTAGCAGATTACAGGCGGCATTTGATCAAGCCAAAATGGGCAATGAATGAATGCAATGAACTGGCGGTATACCTTCCAGTTTACAATATGCTAATCATGAAATGCAACTCTCTAGCGGTACTACCTTCCAGAGTTACAAAGATATGAAGTATGAAGTTATGAACTACTGACAATATAGTGAAAGGAAACTAGACACGCAACACACTGAAAATATTGTTCAAATCAGTAACAATACTGCTGCAACACAGAGATTAGTCCAAATAAGATTCAGAAGTCAAGTGAAAATCAGCTCACGTGGATTGAATAATTGAAGCATGCTGAAATAACACTGAATACTGATGAAGATTGAAAACACATTAAACTCTGCCAAACTCAGAAATGATACTGAAAATTGCATTGATCAACACCAGAATGGCACTGCAGGTCTGAAAAATAGCTCATAGGAGATTGCAACAGTTAGAAATAATGCTTTCACAGGCTGTCTACACTCTTTAACAGTCTGCAACAGCAATATATGACCTTGATGACAGTAGATGATACGCCCAGTAATGAGATTCAGAGTATAACATGCAGTTTACAACAGTATTATCAACTCAGAATTGATATGGCCAGCATATACAACTTCTGTAATGCCCAGAAAATTGGCTGCACACAACCCAGAATTGCTGCAGCAGTCACAAAATAACATATCCTCAACTTCCAAGTGGGCGGTAGGCTGGTAGAAGAATGTTGGAAGTGTTGCAAACCTCACAGAAGCTTCTAAACAACAGCAAATTACCCAAAAATTAGTACGGCTTCCCTAGGGCACAGCTCCCAACACAAATCAGTCCTATCAACACTTAGAAAAAATGATATCAGCTAGGGCTGCCATCATTAAACACTTATCATGAATATTTTATCACCACAATAAGTCAAACCCAAACAACTAAGATAAAAAGCCACACCACACAGCAAATTGGAAAAACCATGCAAACCCCAAAAATCACACAATCAACTGAAACACTGCAAATTTGGAATCATCATCTGTTAGAGCATGCTGTCAATCCCTGAATGGAATTGCACTGAAAATTAGGAGGATTTTCATACTCGAAGTTTCACAAATCCAGAGGGTTTCTGTCCTCAAGAAAGAAGAAAGAATTCACGTTCATCCTTGGGAAATGAAATTGATAAAATGAATAGGTAACCCTTTTTTGTGCACAACTCCTTTTATAGGCACTTTTAGGGCAACCGAATATTATCTCTTTTATTTCACTTTTCCCCTCAATAATAAAATAAAGCAACTTTTCAAAGTCTTTTAAATTTGATAACGCTTTTAATCCTTATTTTCAACGTCACTTTTAAAATAACCTTTTAAGTCACCACTTTGTACCCTATGCCTAGTGTTATCACTTTTGGCACTCTTTTAAAAACACTTTATGACGTTGGCGACCTTTTTTTAAAAATGAATAAATAAATAAACATAAGTTGCCTTTAAGAAAATAATATAAGTTACCTTAAGACAACCTATGTTACTTATTTAATTATTTTTCCGCACATCCCAAAGTCTACGGAAAGTTGGCACTCTCCATTCCAAGAATGTTGGAATGGACCCAAAAGGGGGCATTGCTGTTTATTGTCTATTGAGTCTAAATAGAACATATAGAGTAAACATAATGTATATGAATTGCAAGTAAAATAACATCATAACAATATATTCATTGCGAACTCACAACATAACTCATATGTATATTATCTCAGAATTTGCCCATACAATGATATCAAAAACTTAATTGTCCCCAATACAATGATATGATGAGTATATAAAGGAGACCGACGGTTGCCTGGATAGCCAACCGTCGCCAACGACTACAACTGTTGGGAGGTAACCTCACTGATCACAACCAAAACATAACTAAATACAACAAGTATACTATGCGACTAACATTATCCCCCCAAAAATTTTAGTCATCTTCCAGACAACTAGGATATAGAAACTCACGAAAACCCATAAACTAGACTACTAAGAAGTAGGTGGAATGGAGGTAGACATCCCTGGAGGAGTAGATGTTGATGGAGTTGTTGCTAATGGAGCTGATGAAGTCTGTTGCTACTACTATTTGGAGACCAGGGTACGCAATCGGTAGACCTATTCGGTGCGTTGTTTGAAGTAATGAGCGACCTTCCGCTCCCTCTCTCTAGCCTCCTTCACCATCTGAACAACTTCGGCCAACTGTTTCTTGGTTTGCTCATGTGTGCTGGAAGTTCGGCCATGGCTTGACCTTGAGCTGCCAACTCTTGCTCCTTACCTACCAACTCTTTCTGTGCAGCCTTTGCTTTATTCTTCTCCATCGCAGTCAATGCTATTTGTTGGGCCAACTCTTCCCTCGAGCGATTAAGTTCGTCCTCATAAATAGTTTTGTGTTCATGCAGCACCCTCAAGGACTGATCAAGCTTGGCTTTAGCCTTTGTGGATGCCTTCTTCTTCGCATAAAATAGTGCTTTATAGTGTTCTTCAATGTTATATAGGGCAGCCAGCACCTCATTGTCTCTTACCACCGAAAATGGGTACATTTCTGATGGGCTGCCATGCTTTCCGCATCTCCGATGTTTCTTTCTCCGGCCACCCCTTCTCCCTGAAAATCCGTGTGAATTCTATGTCACATTCCTACGTCACAAATCTCTCAATGCGCTATGCCTCTTGGAATGCCAAGGGGGAATGGGTACTATCCAACCCAAGTGCAATCTCTACCATTTTACTGAAAAGTGCCCCTAGGGGCTCCAAGTCCTGCACATACCTCACCATGGTGCCAAATGGATCCTTAAGATTGGGTTTGCTCAACCTCACATCCTGCTCTTCCGGACTCTATGGTATCATGAGCAATAGTCGGCTGCACCACCGATAATGTATCCTGAGGGGGGCTTAGTGGAGGAAAGTCCTTTGAACCTAGAGTGGCTCCCAATGTACTGAGCCATGCGTCCATATGAGCACAATGATGCTTTGGTGACCACCCGGTGTGGGTAGTGGTTGTAGGGCTATCGTGTAATGGCTGATCGACTAGTGCCAGTGTCCCTACCCCACCTGCTGGCTGACTCTCATTTGCAAGTGGTGAGAAGTGACCCAAAATCAAACCCCACATATCTCTCTCTGTGGCTATTTATAAGCACATTTATGGTCACCTCCCTCCCTCCCTTTTTCTTCCATTTGAACTTATTTCTATAATTCTTCAATACAATGATATGATGAGTATATAAAGGAGGCCGACGGTTGCCTGGATGGCCACCATCGCCAGCGACTACCACTGTCGGGAGGTAACAACCTCACCGATCGCAACCAAAACATAACTAAATACAACAAGTATATTATGCACTAACAATTACATGATACTTCATCAATATTTAGTTCACCTTGATTGAAACCATGTCCAAGAAATCTTGGCAGAAGAGAATCTCCAAATAACATGAACAACAGTTCTCTTTCTACCACATTGCCTTAATAAAGAATCTGTAACACCAACTTTTTGAAGCTTTGTTTCTAGCACTAATTCAGGTGGAGCATTTATCAGCACAATTTTTTACTCTTGAAAGAAAATTGTGACTTTCAAATAGACTGACACTGTAATTTACCTCTAAATTTTTTTGCTTTTATTAAGGGAATTGTTCTCTTCAATTCTTGTTTCATTTTCCATAGAAATGCTCATGATATGTAGACAGTTAAAATTTTTGAAATGGGTAATGGAACATATATGCTAGAAAACTAAAAATCACATTGGAAGACATATTTAGTTTGTACGTTGCGCATAACAGCTACAGATTAGTAATCCTTCTCCCACTTCTGAGTGTTATTACTGAATTCAGGAATCCGTATTTGTTAGGAAAGGGGAAAAAATCCAAAAAAATCTATAGAAAAATCCAGTAAGTCTGGTTCATAAAGAAAAAGTATATGTGCATGTGTGAAAATATTATATAACATAAACATGTGTAAAATCTTAATTGCTGGTATGAGCAGAGCAAGTCAACTGGGATGTGGTTTTGCAGAGAAATAAAATTTAAATTTGGAAAAAGAAAAAATAATTTAAAAATATTTATTTAGATTGGACCAATTTGGCATGCCTAAAGAATCTAGAGATTCTGACAGTATTTATTAACTCTGCTTCTAAGCACAGTTAAAGCTTTCTGAAGTGTTTGAAAATTACAGCAACACAATATGATATCCCGGATATAGTTTATGACAGTTCACTGATCTCTTGAGAATAAACAAACAAACTGAGTAAGAAAATAAATCAATGCCTCACAGATCTACGGTTTAGAATTTTCTGATTTGCAAGGTCCATCACAGCAGCGAGCTCTTATAACAGTTAATGGCAATAAAATGAGCTGGACAGCCAACACTTAATTTACAGGTAATCAATAAATGTCACTAGAATACAATCTTTTTATAGTTCTGGAAACATATGCTTCAGTATATGCAGGGAATGTAACAATAGACGACATTCGTCATACATCAATAGGACTGGTAATCATATAGTATCGTCAGCACAGACTATATCAATAGCATAGTAATGCCTGGCTGTTTACAAATTGATGATGATATCATTTGACATTTCAATGCTACATGATTAAATCAGGTATTGCATTTATTATGAATATGAAGTATAGGCTGCCACTTGCTTAGATATTGGATCAGACTCTTGACCTGTAACCTTCAGCTGTGGTTTGTGCCTTGAGGGCAGTAGTTAGATGTGGATGAGTGTATTGTATCCTCAAGCACCTAGCCTCTTAGATTCACTGCTTCGGTATCCAGTGAGGTGGATTATTTAGTCGCAAGACTGCTGTTCTATGATATGGATTCCGCCCAACACAAAACGCACTGCCCCTGTAGCAGTTGCTATGCTTATTCTCCAGATCGGCAGTGAGGGAAACAATTTGCATTTGCTGCACAAATATATGCAAATTCTTCCTAGCTTCTAATCAATAAAATAAAACTCAAACATTCGTAGTGTATCCCCGGTCTTCAATTTGTGGTAGTACTCAACCTTCCTTAGCGATGGTTGCCTGAACTGGGTGTTGTGCTAGATTTGATGTTGAATGAGGCTCTCACCGTTGTCAAACTTGCATTATGGCATTCCCTTATAACCAGCTACAGGTGCTTAAGGGCAGAGGTGACCCAAGATGAAAGCTAGGATTCAGCCATGGATGATTGCAAGCAACCTGTCTCACCAAAACCTCTTGGATCAGACTTCGCACCAAATTCCACTATCAGCCTATATGTAATGTCCCTTATAGGAACAATACTAATTTTATTGTAAATTATCAATTTCCAAACAACAATGGATTTAGAGTGTACCTTGGGCTTGATTTAATTCCTACAAACAAGTTAAAAAATACTTACAATAATCTATATTTCGTATCAAGTTTCACAATGCTTAATTATAACCTTTCAATTATATGCATTTGTCATTATTTATCATAAGAAACATGAGGTTAGATACATCATACCAAGAGGATGATTCTTGCCTTTGTATTCTTTAGAACCCTTAAGGGCTTCTTCCTTGCAGCTAATATACTGTTGTATCTTCACATTTCAAATCTACTTCTAAGTATGCTTTGCCAATTTAGAAAAGCATATTTTTATATCTGTATCTAAATCAGAAATCTGTCATTCTACCGTTCATCTCCATATAACTCTAATTCCACCTCTCTGAGTTCATATCTTATATCCTTTTGAATATCTATATGTTCTTAAACACAGAATATATTAAATTATTCTTGCCTTTTAGACTCAGAAATATATATGTTCCAATTAATATTCCTTGATCTGTATACATATCAGATGTTTCTGTGCTTGCTGTTATATCCTTTTACACTCAGAGGTATATATATTATGACTTACTGTTATATACATCAGAAATGTATATAATTCTTCTTATTTTTTATTCCTCTTCATGTTGTATCTCTTCCTAAATATCAGAGATATCTATTACCCCCTTTCATCCCATATATTCATTCCCCTTTATATCTTTATGTGTTTAGGAAGGGATGTACCTCTTTTTTAAAAAGTAATGTCCCTCACATGAAACGGTACCGTGTGACTTTAACTAATCGATGTTTGTGAAGGTAATATGTTATACGATGCTTGCAGCCCTTTTAAATTATAACCGCTGCCAGTATATACTATAATCCCTGTTCAATAAAAAGTAATCGCTGCTTTTAAATATGTTCATCGCTGCCCATTGATAATCTTAATTGCTTCTCTTTTAAATCATACCTCATCTAGAGGATGGTCGGCCCCACAAGCTGCTATATATTACTTTTGATTGCCCACAATGATGAAGTCATAAATATGACTTTTTATATATTTATATTATTATATTATAATTATAACTATAATAATATTCAATTTAACATTTATATATTGTTATATAATAATATATTTAAATATTAAATAAATATATATTATATATTATTTTTTAATTATATTAGAATATTTATATAATAATATTATTTAATATTATTTATTAAATATTATATATTAATAATATTATATATGTATTAAATGTTAATACATACGCGATTACATCATTCAAATTGACTAAATACCGTATTTCACAAAAATAACTTCACCATCTTTTATCATGATGTTTAAATCTTTAATTTAAACAATGCCTTAATATTGGGACATCACACTATAACATACACACTTCACTGATTTAGCTCAATCTGCAATTGCGGAGTGGAAATTTCCAAGAGAGAGGATAGGGTTTTTGTCCTAACCTCAGAGATTACAATCAAGGGGTTTTGTCCTCGACACGTGATCACTCGAACTCAAAGAATAATGAGAATACGAAAATATTGGGATGATACAAAATGAAAAATGGAGCTGATTGATATACCTTTTCAAATAGGACCCAGGGGACCTATTTTTCCGCTATGATTTGAAATTGCTTTTATTTTAATTTTATATTTATTTATTTATTTATTATATTTTGACTAGTGTTGAAAAACACTTTTTATTTTAATAATATTAATTGATGTTGGGAAAAAGGGACATGACACACAATCAGTGTAGATGAAATGGGTATTGTAGTCCCTTACAAATCACTGTTTAAAATGTACAAACCTTGTGAGGCTCTACAGTCAAGCATACCAATCTCCAAGCTTTAAAATCATAACATATGCTTCTCTTATGCCTAATTCTATGCTCCATGGTTTTAAAACTTGCGACTTAGAGAAACTCGGCAGACCCATTTTTGACTCGGATTTAGTGACTCAACAAAACTCGACAAATTAAAAAGCACTTAAATTCATTAAAAAAACATAAATTTCATGCAAAATACAGTTACAAAACATATGAACTGAGTCTATAGATTGTTGGGAAGTGTTTTCTATTAGATTTGAATAAAAAAGGAGCACAATATCGCATAAAGTTAAACATGTGATACAACAACTGATAATATGATATAAATCTTATGATAATTGAAGATCATCAATAAAAATTACAATTCCATAAAAGTTACACCAATTTATAATTTTCTTTTCTCTATATACATCTTAGTAATGATTGGGGTCCTATTTCTCGCTGTTGATTATGGCTCCACCCTCGAACTAGAACGTATAAATCCTCAAGATGACCATCATTCTCAACACTATAGTCAACAAAATGTTTTACATCTCTTTTGTGTCTATTGTCACAAAAATATGCCAAATGGTTTATAAACTGCATTCTATTTTCAAGTCAGCAAAGTTGGATTTGGCAATTCCCCAGAACACTTTTCTTCTAAATAACAAATCCTAGTATTAAGTTGCCAAAAGTCACCGTTAGTTCCATTTTTGGGCAAGGAAATATTTTTGAAATGGTATTTAGAGGAGTTTATTCTCTCATCCAAATTCTGGGAATGTTTGTGCTCATTTTGCAATTGTTTCATTCTTCTTTCTAATTTTTCTTTTTCTGCTTTCAGGGCCGAGGTTTCTGCACCAACTCTGTCACAATCTCATGAAAGGAAAATGTAGAGATAATCTATACAAGAGAAGCTTAACTAAATAGATTTCTGAATCCACAATGTAATAGAACATACATTCACAATATGACACAAGATATGTTCTAGGAAATTCATTTGGAAAAAACTTAGCAAAACACAACATTACTCAATATATTATCAAATAGAATGATTATAATACAAAGAGGTTTCACTTGTGCTGATTCAATGTCTTCAATCCTATGCTTGATCTAATTCTGGCAGCATATACCCATCTCCAAAAATTATGTCCAAACACAATGCCAAATGCTTGTTTTATAGGCATAGCACAAACAAGAAACAATCAAGTCGTTTCCAATACCATGGGACCATGGACTGAAATCTAAGTGCCCTACTCGTGCATGCAAATGCAAGCGCTGCATTTGCATGCATATTCAATGTTTCTTATAACTGACTAAAATAGTTGGTTAAGAATGTCTTCTTTCAATGCATCTTTGTAACCTCCAATATAATCGCTCTTCCAATGTAACTCCCATTTCATAGATGACATTCCAAGTGGCAGGCTTATTGTTACAAGGGGAATCTCAATATTCCTCTCCAAGTATGAGACCCTATTCCATGATGAACCAGAAATTACAATAATATTAAAATGTTATTATGCAAGGTGTACAACACACTTTCCTAACATCTCAAACCCTAAAGCAACTTTATCTTAATGAAAACCCAATATACTATACTATGGGAAAAGGGAAGAAATAAATTAAACTTGCCATTGGATTTTGGTCTGTTTTTATTTATATGGGTAGTTGAGTCATTTTGAAGCCAAAAGTTTGTGAAAATTCAAAATAGGATAACAAGTAGAATTGCAACTAAGCATATCAAGGCTTATACATTCAAAATCAAAACATACCATCTGAATGAAATTGGTCATGGACTCGACAATTATGCATCTTTTAACTCTAGCACAAAGATCTAAAGTTACATATAGAGCAAATTAAAGAAATAAGCTAAAGAAAGTAGATATGGGAACAAAATTGGAATATATAGCAGCACAGTGTTGTCATGTGTGTGGTTGACATCTTACTCTGTTGGAACTTGGGACCCATTCTTAAAGGATTGCTGATCTAATTGATTAAAGCAAAGGTATGTTGAAACTTGTTAGAAATAATTTCTTTTGATCAAAGAGTATCAATATTTTTTTAATCTCAAGTTACTGAAAGACATTGAAACATGATATACCTCAAATGCGATCATGTTGAGCAAAAGGCAATTGGTTGATTGGATTATCATAGACTTTGATTGTGGTTGATGGGACAAGACATGAGTAACTTGTTGCTTTTGGTAGTGCATATGAACAACATTGTAACTTAATTCTATAATGGGTATTCTTGGCTAGCTTGAAATGTGTGTGTTTTTTTTAAAGATAACATTTTAACGTGACCGGTGATGTTGGTGCGACATGCCCTCCGGCTCCACGGTAACGCTTTTGCCCGGAGCTATGAACCGGTGAGGCCACAACACAGGGGGACCGCGAGCTCGTTGGCCCAGTGAAGGCGTAAAGTCTGCGAGCTCGTTGGCCCAGTGGGGGTTTGAACTCTGGTGGCCGCCACTACAACCAAGCGACTTAACTACCAAACGACGCTCTTAATGGCGCTAGCTTGAAATGTGTTATTAGAGTGGTACTCTTGTAATTGACAAGGAATGGAGGTCTTAGAAGCTTGTTTGAAAAGTATATTGTTGCACCTAAACTTTCTTGGGATGCAATTGGATGTTATTTTGTATAATGCCATTGAATTCTACTCATGTTTCAAGGGTTGGTTTTATTGGGAGGAATTTTACATGAAAAGTGATTATGCTTAGAAGTCATTCACAACACATTTGCTAGCAACAATAATATAAGGCCATGGATGTTTCTCCATCTAACTAAAAATGGCCATTAATAGCCAACAATCTTATATCAACAACCCTATTTTTGATGCGTAGATTTAGTGCTTGATATCTTGGGCTATTCGTTACTGGGATGATTTTCTTATCATGGTAAAAATCTTTTTGCATGTCTTGGTTGTCAAATGCTATAAACTACACCTAGGTACTTAGACATTTCACACCTCTCAAGGCTTGTAATTGTTAGTTGATATGCTAACATTTAGTCATCGAAGCTATTTCCTTCTATAGGATGCAAGTACAAAGTCATCCAAAGCAGACAGTTTATTTGGCCTGAGTTGAGTTTGGGCAAGATGGGAGGATTGAACACTTTTAACCTTGGAGCATTGAACTTTCTCATTAAATGGAGATGTTCTACAAGCTTAGTTTGTATGTATATAAGGGGTCCTATTGCTACATAAGAAATACATTGTTTCATGCATTAGCCAACTTCCCTAACTTCAAAGTTCTCTATAAAGAAAACATGCTAATGCAATTGCATTTTAGTATGAGATAAACTCAAAAATATCAAATATTGAGACAAAATTTACAAAATTTGAAAACTATCGAACTATAATTTACATTTTTACAAACACTATGAACATAAAAAGATGAATTATAAACTCCTTACTGTATAGGGGATCATCATTTTTTCTTGGATTTTTGGATGATGTTGCCCTCAATTTTTGGGATAAATGACGAAACTGTTCCAAGATATGGATTTAGAGGTGCATTTGGGTGTGAAGGAAATGTGTCCTTTGAATTTGTAATGTCCTCTTCTCAAGCGTAAGTTGTTGATGACCCTTAGCCTATTTTCCGGAATTTTCCCGTAGGCTAATGGGGTTGTGGAAAAAGGGAAAATGATTAAATAATTAAATTAAGTTGTCAAAAAGTGCTTTTAAGTTATATTTTAAAAGACACCTTATATTTAGTTATTTAAAAAAGTTGTTTTAAGTTGTTCAGATAAAGTGTCGCTAGCAACAAGGTACAAAAAGGTGGTCAAACATGACACTTTATTTTATTTTTATAACTTTGAGGAGATAAGTGAGTAAAAAGAAATAATATTATTTTGTTTTTTCGAAAAAGTTATAAAAGGGAGGTCTGTCTTCAGAATTCTTCTTCTTGCTTATTTATTTTATTTGCTTTGGAGAATGAACGTGAGCTCTTCTATTTGCCTGAGGACAAAAACCCTTTGCTGAATTCTGTTTTGAGGACGAAAACCCTCCTAGCTGATTTGAGTGGTTTCATTTTGGAATTATCTATATGCTGGAAGATTGTAGTTTTTCTAGTTTTAGTTATAATGAAGATTTTTGATGTGTTTTGAATGTCGAAGTGACTAAGATTATTATTTTATGCTAATAAATTTCCAGTCGTTGCATTTTGTAGTATTATAGTGGTCGTACTAGCTGAAATAGGGCCGTACCATCTGCACAAAGAGGCCATATTGTTATTAGTGCTGATTTTATGCCTTTTAGTAGGCCGTACAATAAGATGAGGAAGACATTTGAAGATGGAAAAGAGTCGCACCCATTTTGGACGCCCAAATTCACCCATAATGCTGCTATACCATCTTTCTAAGATGCCCGTACATTTATGAGTTGGTTGCAGTAGTTTTAGAGATATTTGGAAGGGCTGTACAGTCCTTTATCAGGCAGTACAACTCTTTTTTTGCCCGCAACGACCCATGACATCATTTAGCAGGTTATATCACTGTTTTGTCAGGCTGTACAGGTTTGAAAGTGTGTACATTAGTATTGGATGAGTAGTTGTAGTTTGTACAACATGATTGTTGGAGTTTTATGCATGATTATAGGGTCGTACAGTTCTAAGTTCTAGTTGCAGTAATGTATGAGGATAGTTTAGTCATCTGGTAACTTCATATGTTCAGTTCCAACCTTTAGAACAGTAGTGTATCTTCAATTTCAGTTTGATATTCTGAGTTCGTTTGTTTGCAAGTCATTTTTGGACTAATCTCTATGTTGTAGTGTTGTTATTGCTAAGAATAATATTTTCAGTGTGTTGCTGTTTAATTTCTCTTAATATGATTTCCAATGGTACATTTGTCATGCTTATTGTAATTCTGGATGGTAGTTGTAATGTTCTACCCCAAATTTTTTCTGAGTTTTGCTAAACCTGGTGTGTTTTATGTGCTTGAACATAACATTGGGTTTTTTTACAGGCATTCATATATTCAGAAAATAAAGCATTCTAAACTACCTAGATGCTTATTTATGTGGGAAACATTCATACAATTAAAATATCAAATACCTAGAAAGATATTTCTCATTAAACTCAATTTCTGTATATACCCATATGGCTGTTATGATTTTCTGAGTTCATTACAATAGATATCATGAATCTAGGTGCTCCAAAGTCTTCATACATTGAATACTCTCTGCTGTTCCTGTATACAAATGTCGTCTACCAAGAAATAAACCCTTGATGCCTCCAAAAAGTGGTCGAATGAATCCCTAAAGTAGGCGCTTAGCCTCTAGAAATCCCACGCCTCACGGTTGAACCCGTACGACCCTTTGGCAGGTCTGTAACAACAACAAAAAGACCTTACATTTCCTGGATAATATGTTGTTTGCAATCTCAGCTCAATCCAAAGGTTTGCAGACCCAAAACGCTGTAGAAAATGAGAGAAGAATGGCAAAAAACGGGATTACATTCCCGTTTCAAACCCTCACGTCCCTTCTTGACTTGTACGGCTGCAAAGGAGAAGTACGACTTGTTTTTTGAAGGTCTAAAACTCACCAAAACACTTCAATCTGTATGCAAACCCCTCCTCAAATTATCCTTCCAAAAAACACAAGATTTAGCATTGATAAACTCTCTGCGACAACATTCAAATCTGCAAATGAAGCACAAATGTGATCCTTGAAATGAGACCACCAGCAATACCCTAGAAAGATCTTTCACTTCCGCAGGTATTCAACTTTGTGAAGGTTTTTGTCTCCACAAGTTGCAAGTTTGAAACTCTTGGCTCAGCCAACAAGACTGTTTTTTCACAAAATATGCAATGGTAACCAAGAATGAATCTTCACACTTCTTTTATTCTTTCCTTCACAATTCCCAATGCACCTTTTGGGAAAATAAAACAATTTTTAATATTTTCACTATATTAACCTTATTGAACATTGGCGCCCAACATTAGGAACATATTTGACTTTATTTTATTAAAAATTCTTCAAGTCCTTTTTAATAAAGTCATTTTATAACTTTATAACTAAGTTAAATATTTAATTTAACTTAGGAAAATATCGCGCCATTAAAGATATACTGCAAACGGACTCCGAACATGGATTTCGAAGTACCGACAAGAAGGCCAATATAAATTGAGTGAAGTCCAGGAATATCACACCGACTCGCACCAAGTCTGGGGACCCTTGCTAAAAATAGTAAGTTCGAACTACATGCCCGAAATCACTCTAGAAAGAGTCAGAAGTGATATCTTGCCAAAAGGAACTCAAATCAAATCCCCAAATATGCTGACTGAACCTCGAGAAGAACAAACCCAACATGGGTTCATTAACCATCCACGTTAGTCTATGAGAACCCGAGTGGTAGACTAACCCCAAGATTGAAGCTGCTTAGGAAGGGGACATTATAGTAGTACCGCCAGAAAGTGCTTGCATTTCATATTGATCATATTGTAAAACTGGATGGTATATCGCCAGTTGCTTGCATTTCATAATTGTAAGAGGTCCTCGTCGGTTTACTGCTAGACCCAATTGCATTTGCATAGCCCGTTTTGGCATTGATCAAGTCTACATTCCTATTAGCCATTTTGGCTTGATCAAAGTTGTTGGAATTTGCCAGTGCTTTTGCATTTCAAGCATACTTGTCCGCCGAAAAGGTGTAGATTTGGGTCGGCCTTGCTACTTGTATGCTTTGGTCAGCTATGTTGCCTTTCCTTTTCTAGTAGTGCATTCATACAATTTAGTGTGTTGTCCAAACATTGTATGCTCTCACCTTGCCCACTTTGGGATTTGGGTGATCAAAAAGTGTGAGGATTGCATTGCATCATCTATTATTGCAGAATTTCCAAAAAAAATTAGTGTGGGTTGTTACAGTGGTATTAGAGCTGGTGATCTTGCTAGCCTATTTTTCAGAAGCTAATCCTTTCATGCAGAGCTTGTCTTCACATGCATCCAAGTGATAGAGAAAACATATACTATCAGAGGGAATTCAAAAAGAAATTTCAGTTTTTAGAGAATCCAGTAGAGCATCATTTTCAGAAGTTGGGGTTGAAAAACAGAATTTGGAAGTTGTGACAACATATATACACATGGCAGAAAGAGAAAAGAGAGCAAATGTGGATGAAAGTCCTGATTAACAGACTGAAAGGAAGTTTGATGTGATGTTGGATAGGATGACACAATTGCCTCGTAGGATGGACAACAATATGAACATGCCCAAAAATCAAAATGGTGAAGGAAGCACTTCAATGGAAAATAATCAGCTAGGGAACAACAACAATACCCCTAGAATTGTTGTTGGTTTTGTTGTCAGGCCATTCCAACCCACCTTTTGTAAGAAGGAAGAAGTTCCTGAAGTATAAGCTCAAATTCCAATGGTTGATGAAATCATAGCTTGTTATGCAGAGTATAGAGCTCTTCTAGAGGAGATTCAGAATGAACTATCCCTCAACAACTTCATGAATTAAAAGAAGTCTAGAAGTGGTCCTAGACATGAGCATAGGCTTTAGGCACGTCAGAGGGATTATCGGCATGTTTTGGGAAAGTTGACACTTTCCCTATTTGATGGAACAACAAGTGTACAACTCATGCTTGGATACAAAAGTTGGACACTTACCTGTCATTGAGACCAATGGCTGAGGATGAAGCCATTAAATTTGCCACTCTCCACCTTGAGGGTACAACAATGAATGGTGGCATCATGGGTTGATTACTCAAGGGCATAGTCTCATCAACACTTATGATGAATTTAACTGAAGACTAATTGAGAGATTTGACAGAAAAGACCCTGAAGTGCATTTTCAGGAGTTAGCACAACTCAAGCAAAGTGGAAGTGTTGAGAACTATGTTGCTGATTTTCAGAAGCTTTTTGTTATGGTACCTAAAATCATTGAAAGAAGGCTGATTATGTTATTTGTTGAAGGCTTGTTCGAATCACTCAGAGTTGGTCAAAGCATTTGATCCTTCCTCTCTCCATGAGGCTATCAAAAGAACCTTGGCACTTGAGTCTTCCATTCCAAAGAGAAAGTTTCAGAAGACTTCCCCTCCCAAGAAGCCTTTCCAGAAGAACTTCAATCAAAACAAAAACTTGCCCTCAAGAATTGATGAAGAGGCAAAAACCGAACCAAGGAAGAAACTTTGCTTCACATGCAAAGAGCCATGGGTACCTCGCCATGGATGTCTCAGAAAGGGACAAGTACACTATATTGAAGTAGTTTTATATTGATGAAGAATTAGGAGCTAAAGATTTGGAACATCAAGTTGAAGAAGAAGCGACTATGCAAGAAGATCAAGAAGAAAAGAATGCTTCAGGAAGTACTCTAGCCAAACTTTCGGGTACTCCTAAGTGTAAACCCTTTAGAATCCATGGAGTTCTTTGTAGACAAAGAATTATTGTGCTCATTGATTTTGGAGCAACACATAATTTTATTAATGAAGGGGTGGTTACAAGAAGAGGCTCGAAGATTGAAGAATTTGAAGGCTTCAATGTGATGGTAGTTGATGGCTTCACCATCCAATGTACAAGAAAATTCCCAAAATGAGTCTTATGTTGGGAAACTATGAAGTAAGTGATGACTTCTATTTTGTTAGCATAGGAGATATTGATGCAGTTTTGGGAGTTCAGTGGCTGCATTCTTTAGGAGAGATCACTCAGAACTTCCAAACAATGGAACTCAAGTTCCATTCAGATGAGAAAAAGATAGTGCTACATGGAATGTCCAATGTTACTCCAAAAGTTGTTTCAGCCAAGTGGATGGAAAGGATGTGCCGCCATGTTCAAGTTGATTGGGCAACCCAATACTTGATTATGCCTACCAGTTCTTCAGAAGGAAAGAGAGCATACCATGTCGATGTTCAATCTCTATTGGACAAGCATTGTAAAGTTTTCAGTGGAATACCTCCTGGAAGACCACCATACAGAGGGATTGAGCATGTTATTGAGTTGGAGGAAGGAGCTAAACTAGTTATTACCACTCCTTATCGCCATCATAGAAGGCATAAGGAAGAGATAGAAAAGACAATTAAGGAGCTCCTTGACATGGGCCATGTGAGACCAAGTAAGAGCCCATTTGCTTCTTCAATTGTGTTGGTCAAGAAGAAAGATGGGACCATGAGAATGTGTATTGATTACAGAGCTCTAAACAAGAAGACCATCAAGAACAAGTATCCCATCCCAGGATTATGAACTCATTGATGAGTTACATGGTGCTGTCTATTTTTCTAAAATAGACCTTAGATCTAGATACCACCAGATTAGAGTTCGTGAAGAAGATGTCCAAAAGATAGCTTTCAGGTGTCATTATGGGCACTACGAATTCTTAGTCATGCCATTTGGCTTGACTAATGCTCTTGCTACATTTCAGTCTTGTATGAATCAAGTTTTTCAATCAGTAGTTAAGGAAGTTTGTTATGGTGTTTTTTGATGATATACTCATCTATAGTAAAACTTGGGAAGAGCACTTGAGACATTTGGAAGAGGTGTTGGGTATTCTAGAGGCACAATCTTTGTTTGCAAAAGAGTCCAAATGTGAATTTGGCATGACTGAATTTTTTTCTTTGGGACATGCAATCAATGCTCAAAGAGTGCAAGTTGACCAAGAAAAGATTAAGGCCATCTTGGATTGGCCACCACCAAAAACCTTGACTTAGTTGAGAGGTTTTTTTGGTCTTTGCAACTTCTATCGGAGGTTTGTGAAAGGTTTTTTTTACTTGGTTGCCCCATTAACAAATTTGACAAAGAAGGGGGATTTCACATGGTCTACTACAGCACAACAAACTTTGGATCAGCTCAAGCAAGTGATGAGTCCTTGCCTTGTTTTAGCCATTCTAGATATCTCTCTTCCATTTGAGCTTGAATGTGATTCTTCTGGGGAAGGGATTGGAGCTGTGTTGATGTAGAAGAAGCATCCTATTGCTTTTGAAAGCCACAAACTAAGAGGGATTGAGAGAGAATTCTCAATCTATGACAAAGAAACATTGGCCAGCATGCATGCTTTGGCCAAGTTCAGACAATACCTTGTTGGTGGTAAGTTTGTGGTAAAAACTGATCATAATAGTTTGAAATACCTCTTAAATTAGAAAGATCTTAATGAGAGACAACAGAAATGGGTAAGCAAACTTCAAGCTTACGATTTTGATATTGAGTATGTTAATGTAAGATCCCTTGTCTAATCTGATTTGAATTTCTGGTTCTGTTCCAAGTTTTCTGATTTGTTTTCTTGTTTGTTTTCATTGGGTTTATGAGTTTTCAATGCATAAGTGTTTTTGCCATGTTTTCATATCAATAAAGAACCATTCGTTGCATAAAACAAAGACAAATAGATGACTGAAAATACAAATCAGACCACTGAAATAGATCGGAACAGCAAGTAGTTTTATTTTAAATTGAAGATTTGAAAGTTTGCATTACAAAGAACATACCTGATTGATAGGTAGATGTTATGAGTGTCAATCACACAGTGATAAGAGCTGATCAACTCAGAAATAGGACAGATCTGATGCAAATGTCTGATTTGGATTGACTCCTTCAAATGCCACAAAACACCTTCAATTATGAAGCGACAACCTCCTAGAGAAGTCGCCAATCATGCAATGTGGATGGATGATGAAAAGATGACAATTTCTCCACCGAATCGCCTGTTATGATGTCTCTGATTTTCTGCTGATGTCTGATATAAAATTAGATTGCACAAATGAATCAATTCAAACCCTAGGAAGCCTCCACTGTGTAGCACTAGCTTGTGCAATATAGGCCGATTGACCCTAGATGAAAAATATGCCAACACAATGTGAAATCATGCCTTCAAACCTCGGATCTGCAATCTGAATTGATTTGTTTAAGTCTGAAATACAAATCTCAGTGCAAATGAATGATGTCAATCACCTAAAAGATCCTCCAAAATATGGTGCTTCAACTCCAAACCCTAGCGATGGATATGATGATGAAAATATATCAATAAAACCTCATGACCTGTATCATTTCACCCATAACCTGCATAAAAACTTCAATCCCAAGTGCCAATGTGAAGCCTTAGCTGATATGATCAATTTCTTTTCAAACCCTAGCTGATATGATGCCCCATTGTAGCTCAAATGTGTAGAAAAAACCTGCAATATGCCCAATGATGAACCCAGGATGGATCCACCTCACAAAGTGGAGTGGGTTTTTGTCCAAACCACCAAATTCTAAGGGTTTTCGTCTTTAGAAGCTCGCTGAAACAAAGTTGCAGCTCAAGCGAAAATCTCCAAGTATCAAATGACAAATTCACAATAAGATAATTGTCTTCCAAATGTCCTTTTTATAACCCACAAGTTGGGCGCCCAAATTCTCCTTAATTTATTTTGCTTTCAAGTCCACCTCCATAACAAAATAATATTTTATTTTAATTTTGCCTTTTCCACTTGGGACGTCCAAGTCTAATAATAAAATATTATTTTAATTTTATTTTATTTCTTCACTTTTCCAAGTGGGACGCCACCCTTGGAATAAAATATTATTTTGATATTTGTCATTTTATTTTCTCTTTATTTTTCCCACAAATGGGTCGCTCCATTCCAAGGCAAATTATTTTATTATTTTTGACTTAACCATAATTATCACAAAAATAGTCCAAGTCATAATTCAACTCTGTTTTGCCAGGGAAAAATAGTTAGATACACGAAAATTGACTTTCTATTCTCCAAGCTTAAGCTATTTTCCAATTTTCCAAATATCTAAGTCACTTTGCAATAATGGCTCAAAAGGGGACATTACAAGTCCTCCCACCCCGAGATTGCTTCCCTCAAGCAATCACATGTATCAAATTTGCATTAGACTCAAACATACCAACCGATTCCCGGATCCCAAATCAATCTAGGCGCTTGGTGTGGTTCTTCATGTGCTATACCAAGCTGCTCAAGGTTTGCAAAAGTGAGTTTATGCAACCTTCTTGGTAAAAGTGCCACAATCCTCCTCAAATTTCCAGCCAATTTCCCAAATGTGTGCAATCCTCCATCATGCTTTTGCTGTCCCATGCTGATATACATTGAAAAATCCTCATAGATGTCCTCATGAATTGTTTCTTTGTCCATAACTCTCATACTCTTAGCTGTAATTTGGTGTGGCAACGTGTACTTGAGTGTTTTCTTGTGACTTGTTTCCCTTCATGTTGGAAACTCAACTCCATGGTTTGCAAGTCCTGAATGACTCTATGAAGTGAATGTAGCCATTGCATTCCAAGAACAATATCATTATCTTTCAAATCAAGAACATAGAAGTCATCACAAAGTGTATACTCACCAAATAGAATGCTAAGCTTGCTGATTTTCTTTTTGCATGGAATAGTTAAACGACCTGCTATAGTCACATCAAAGGCCTCAAAATCATCACTATTCAATCCCCCTCTTAACCACCAAACTCTCATCAATGTAGTTATGAGTAGCTCCACTATCAAGAAGTGCCATGACCTTACACCCAAACAAGATGCTTTCAAATAGGAATGGGTTATATCTTCGAGCTCCTGAAAGATAAGTGATCCTAGTCCCTTTGCCACCCTCACTCTCAATATTTGGTGTTGGCTACCCATGTTCACTTTCCGAACTAGTGTCGTCATCCTCATCATCAACAACCTCTATGTAGTGCACTTTACCCTTTCCAAGACACCTATGACCTAGTTCCCAAGGTTCTTTGCAAGAGAAACATAACTTTTTTCTGCGAAGATCATTCTGTCTCAAGATCCATCTTTGGTGGTGCTTCAAACTTTGTAGGCGTGGGCTGCTCAAGTAATTGCTGATCTGATTTTTCATGCTTGAAGCTCTTCTTTTGGGACTGAAATGAAGGAGGTGTTGTCTCAAGATCAAGTGCAAGCTAGATTGCATCTTGGTGTTAGGCTTATGAGCTTTGACCAAACCCTTCAACTTATCATTCAAACCCTCTACAAACAACATTGTTACTCTTTTTTCTATCATATTAGGAACCATAACAACAACCTTTTGGAACTCATTGATGTAGGAATCCACATGCCCAATTTGTCTCATTTGTGCCAAATCCCTATAGTAGACTTTCACATCCTTCTTGTCAAACCTAGCAATGAGTTTGCTTGTGAATTCATCATAGGAATGTATCATTGTGTGGTTTTGTGTCACAAGTCCATGATGCCACCGATCATATACTACCCCCTCTAGATGCATGGTTGCAAATTGAATTGCATCTTCTTTCGATATGGGTTTAAGTCTCAAGAATGTATCCAATTTGTATATCCAAGCACGGGCTATACTGTTACCAACCATCAAAATTAGGAAAAGGAATCTTATTCAAAGTTTGTTTGTACTCTTTGTGTTGCTTCTTTGGTCTTCTTTCCTGTTTGACTTTCTTCTTATCTTTTTTCTGATTCATGCATTGATTCAAAGTGATCGCATTCCTAACCTCTTGTGGAAGTGTATGGTACTCATCATAGGCAACCATTGCATCATCGGTTATGTGAGTATCTTCTTCCTCTTCGGAAGATTCTTCTTCTCCACTTTGCACAAATGTAGGACGAAGTGGCCTATCTTAAACACTAGTAGTTGTTCTACCTGCATTATTATTCCCTGTATTGCTGTCCTCTCTTGGAGTAGGCTGATCTAGCCTCAATTGACCAATGGTTGCAAGTAGTTGTTGTTGCAAAGTCTGCATCATTTATTGCTGTTGTTGGGCAATGGTATTCAATATGTTTTCTATGTTTGGCTCTGTTGCAGCCCAGAAAAACCAGTTCTCCTTGTGCCCATTTTGCGCCCAAAATCCGAAAATCTAGTGCAAATTGCTTAGCAGATGTCACCATTGGATAGATTTTTCAATTCTGAGCAACTTTGCCTTTTGAACCATGTTAAAATTCCTTAAAATGAAGAAGTTATGCTTCTTTAAAGTCTAGTTCTTGTGCTTTTTGCCTTAGTAAAAACTGGTCTTTTCCTTAGAATATTTTCATGTTTTTTGCCTTATCGACAAATCGACTTTTCTGGGAACTGCTTAATTTTTTCGGTAGTTTGGCTTTTGGCCGATTCGTTGATAAGGCGATAGGGCAGAGGGATAGTGTTATCGGCAAGGCATGAAAAGGAGAAAGGGGCCTTCTATCGGCAAAAGGAAAAGTTCAAAAACTATGAGGTTTGCCAATAAGAAGTTCAGTTGATGGCCTTTTCACCGACAAGGCGATAAGATGGAGCAAGAAGATGGAAAAGTAAAAGGGTTCGGCAAAATTCATTTTTGCCGACAAAGGCAAAGTTTGATACAAAGGAAAAAGCTAAGGAAAGGTGCCTTGTCGGGAAATCAGCGTAAGGTAAGACTAGAAATTAGTTTGGATTTTCGGCAGTTCACCGATATGTGTTTTTGCTGACAAAGGAAGGTAAAGCTGGTTCGCCAAAGGGCATTTTCACCGATAAAGGAGTTGGTTCGACATGGGTCCTTTTTGCCGGCAAGGCAAATAATGGTAATATTTTGCTAAGGCAAAAGAGTTCGGCATAGTGGCATTTTGTCGATAAGGGAGAAGTGGTGCCATGACCATTGGTTCTAAAAGGTGCAAGTTTGCCGATAGAGGAAAAAGACAAGGCATTGTATTATCGGCGAATCGGGTTGAAATTGAACTTTCCATAAGTTCATGTTTTTTGCATTTCGCCAATAAGGCGATAGAGTAGGGCCAAAAGGGAGATGAAATAGAAGGTTCGGCAAAAGGCTTTTTTGCTGACAAAGGAGAAATGGGGCCTTCCTCTTGGTGTGAATAATGCAGGTTTTGCCGATAAAGGCCCTTTGTAATGTCCCCTTTCTAGAGGAAACACTTAAACGTGAATCTGCATTCAAAATGATTCTCAAGGAGACATTAGTAACGTTAGAGAACAATAAATTTTAATGATAAGATCAGATAAGATCAATGATAATGTATTCACATCATTCCTTGTTAAAGGATTATTTATTTTCTAATTGTTACTTGCTATTGATAACCATTCCATAATTCAATCATTCATATTTCCTTATTACTCTTCCTCAGGGAACTAGGCTTTACATGTATAGGGGCACTGAAACCATCTCTTGACCCAGCCTACGGGAACTATGTCCTAGCCTACGGGCTTTAATACGGATGGGATTACTCCGCCTCTCCCTCACAACACCTATCATTCCTTAAAGATGAAGTAATAGAGAAATATATATAGAAGTAACAACTACGTTTATCTCTCCATGTCATCTTCCTTCTATTCCTTAACCATGGATGGGGAATTATATGTCTAGGGCGCGTTGAACCCTCTCCAGTGCATTATGAATGGAATTACTTCGCCTTTCCCTAGTATTCTTGTCTAGGGCGTGTTAAACCCTCTCTAATGCATTGTGATGGAATTACCTCGCCTTTCCCTAACAAGACCGCCTCTCCTATAGTTATAGGAAATGGAAGTGATGGGATGGTTATGTTTTTCTCCTCAAGTTTCATAATGTATATATATGTCTCAATCATGTTTCTTTATTTAAGAATGTACTTTCAATCAACTATTTGTTCACATAGTATAGTTCTATTTTGATATAGGGATCGCATACATATATATATTTATTCTTTTATATATAATAATCTTACCATTTATTTTTACCAATTATAGATTGAACAAATTAAATATAAATACTTACTTGCCTGCTGTAGCTTTACCTAGAATTCTACCTATGCTGCCGTAATATAATTTTTATTGTTTTGTTGTTGCCGTTCATATATTTTATAATATATATTTCACTTCCTTTTACTGCTGATGTACATATCTCTATATATTAATTTATGACATCTTTCCTACTTATGACTCAGAAATATATATATAATGCAGATCTAAATATATGTATTTATCCGATACTCTTTTTATATTTTCTTCCGATGATGTTTTCCTTTTATCTCACAACCTTTATTTATTTCCCTTTCAAGGGATATGTTCGAAGAGGCACATCTCTTATTATGCTTGGTGGTAAAAGACATACTTTTACTCTTATAATTTTTATTACTTTATATTAATTTCCTTTTGTGGTAAAACTAATTCTAACCATACGTAACTCCCTTATCATAAGAGGATAGGTTAAAAGATTTTTAATATATATTATTATTTATTTATATTATTTGTATTTATCTTATATCATTATAATAAATGATATATTATTTATATTATATCATAATAAATGATATATGGTTTATATTGTATTATTTATATTTATATTACAATATAAGATAATAATAATAATAATATTTGTATTTATATTATTAGATATATTTATAATATATTATTTATTTATGTGATCGATGGTGTCAACCAACTTAATTGCTACACTTATAAATATCCTCCTTCGGCCTCCCCTTAATCTTTTTAAAGTATATTATTTATATAATATATATAGTATAAAATTTAAATACATACATTAAGTATGGGAGCTCTTTTATCTTATTTTATTCACAAGCATATAATATGGTGGGATAATGTTTTTGTCTTATTAGACTTTTATCTTTACATGATTTTATTTTGAATTTGACCTTTTGTTTAACTGTATTACTTTGCGTTATTCCAAATTATTTTACTTTCTAAATTACTTTACTTTCTATCTTTAATGGGTAAGACTCTTCGTAATATTTATTTTTATATATAATAATATATCTTATTAATTATTCACATAAATATTATATTAAAGTATTTATATTTATAATATATTTAGTTAATTAAATATATATATTTCATATATTTTATAATATTTATATTATATTAAATTAATAATATTATTTATTAAATAATACATATTAATAATATATTTTAAATAAATATATTATATATTAAGTTTATATAAGGCTAACTTATTATTTAAATAAATGATTCAATAATAAATCATTATAGGGACATGACACCCTTGGTGCTGAAATGGTGAGTTTTGCTGATAAAGGCAAAATGAGTGGAGTTCGGCAAAATGAGTGGAGTTCGGCAAAATGGAAATTTGCCGACAATGCAGATGAAAGGGCAAAATAGCTAGAGTTCGGCAAAAATGACTTTTGCCGATAAAGACGGAAACAGATGCAAAGGTCTCTAGGTTCAAGAAAGTGTGAAATCGCCGATAAGAGTGATAAAAGGGATGAGTTTGGCAAATTAAAGATTTGCCGACAAGGGGTGAAAATGTCTAGTTCGTGAAGATGGGTATTTGCCAACGGGGTAGGTAAAGGAGGTTGAGCTGCAAGAGTTCACGAAATCAGTATTTTACTAATAAGGTAGAATAGTGCCCAGGATGACGCGGGGAAATACAGGAAGGAAAATGACAAAGGCGTAGCAAATTCGCCGACTAAAGGTGAAATAGAGATCAGAGGCAGAAAATTAAAAGGAAGACCAAATGTTTTGTAAAGAAAATAATAAATGTAATAGTTTGAAATATTTTAAACATGGTTTAAAATATTTTAGTAAAGAGCTTTACACGGGCATTTCGGCGGATCATATTTCAAGCGCCTATCTGCCTGAAAATGTGCCATGATTGCAGGTGATCTGTCAGTTGCAGGTAGATGAAACAGTAGATATCTTCAATGCAAAGGGACCATAATTAAATGTAAGGATGAAGTGTCTTAGTAGGCGAATTTTTTTTTAGGTACTTTCATTCCTGAAGGATGCCAAGGCGTGTGAAAGGTCTTCTTTTTGACATTCTCAGGGTTGCAGGGCGTGGGTTTTCTTCCCAAATGTGCTGATCTTTTGACAGAGGCCATGGGCCTCAATTTAATGCAGCCGTGGTTGCTTGTTGATCAAACCTTCCAACGTCCAGAAGCTGCATAGTGCGAAATGAATTGCTATATATACATGTTTTTCAGATGTTTTAGGGTTGGTCTCTAAGCCAATTGTCTAGTTTGCAGTGCCTCATGATAGTTTCAATGCTTCAAGTTCAAATCAAGCCAGTTTGGGTAGTAAATGGAGAAATGTGTTTTGATGCAGCGTAGGAATGTATTGTAAATCATATTTTATGCATTGGTATGTCTCCATGGCCATTTGTAAAGATTCAGGGGAATGTATAATTGCAGTTGTATGTTTTCCTTCACATTTGCTGGTGCGATTGTAATAGAGATTTGATAATGTGTGACAACATTTAAATCTGAGAAATGTATGTGAATACATTTTAGTTTTCTGTTGATGCTGGTAAAATCCTTTTCTTCTCTCTTTATTGCTTATGACTCAGTTGTCCAATGGAGTAGGCACCGGTCCATATTGGAGAGGGATCACACACTCTTTTAATGTAATGTCCCTTATAGGAACAATACTTATTTTTCCCTAAATTATCAATTTCCAAACAACAAAGGGTTTAGAGAGTACCTTGGCTTGATTTAATTCCTGCAAGCAGGTTAGAAAAAATACTTACAATAACATTTTTTCACACTCAAGTTAACATGATCAACAAACTCATAATGGTGTTATTAATCCAACTAAGCTTATCTAGGAGACTCAACCATAAGAGAGTTGAGGAACATGACTTTGATGGGTGTCCCGGATCCTCTACCCTAGGCCTAAGGGCAGATATACCATCCCCCTTGGCCTCATGTGGCGCATGCCATCCATATGAGGTGGTGTACCTAATGAGACATCCGTTATCCGGTTCCTCCTCGTCTTGTCATTTCCTTTCCCTTTCTCTATGATTGGTTCCCTTGAACTTGCATGTCTATGATAGGAGAATCAGGTCACAAAAGGGTGCCCTGGAAGCCGTCTCTTCTAAGCCCAAGGGCAGTACCCTTGTACCCCCTTGGCCCCTTGGGATTATCCAATCCCCTTGGAGTGGCGTACCTAGTAGAGTGCCCCATCATCGTACCCCTCTTGTTCCATATTTCCTCCAGGAGAATGAGATCACAAAAGGGTGCCTTGGAAGCCATCTCTTCTAAGCCCAAGGGCAGTACCCTTGTACCCTCTTGGCTCCTTGGGATTATCCAATCCCCTTGGAGTGGCGTACTTAGAAAAGTGCCCCATCACCGTACCCCTCTTGCTCCTCATTTCCTTCATCATAGACCCTATAACATTCATACAAGAATCCACATTAATGCATAATAAACTAATCAAACTCATAGTTACAAACAATCACATCAGCAATGCATAATGAATTATGATAATGTGCATGAACTATTGATGTTGTCCTATATATATCTCGCAATTTTCACAATGCTTATATATGTCTAATGATAACCCTTCAATTAGATGCATCTGTCTCTACTTACCATATGACATTCATCATGTAAACATAGCGTTAAATACATTATACCAAGAGGATGATTCTTGCCCTTCTATCCTTGGAGATCTAAGGGTTGTATTCCTTCCTTTAGCGTTGACTGTAGTAACATATATTTCAGATCCTTATCTCTGCTTTAAATCCAATGACATTCCTTGAAATTGTCTTGTACTTAGAATGTATGTATATATGTCAGAAATACATATTTTTCAGACATATCTTCCATACATCTGCTCCATATTCCAATGATATTCTCTTGTTTTATCTGACTGTCTCCAAGTTAGAATATATATATATATATATATATTTCTTATATCAGAATTATATTTTTTTCCTCTGCCTTCCTTAGAATCCTTTCCCAACTCAATCTTATACAACTTCAAATAGATACATCGCTTGACAAAGGAGACACTTCCCATAACAAAATGCCTTCTCATAATGAATCTCTGTTTAATATATTTGTTATTTTTTAATTACTGTTAATTGCTGCCCCTTCAAGCGTATTCACAGCCTTTTATGTAATCGTTGCTTCTTCTATAGTTTCTTCCTTTCATGAATTTAATAAGGGTTGTTGTCTTATTGATCGTTGACTTGTTTCTAAGCCTTTTGCTGTAGATTACGTATTGCATCCCTTTGACTTTTGACTTTTGACTTATTTAGTTTCTATCTTTCAATGTGGCCGCTTAAGATTCGGGGTCTAGTCTTTGATTCGCCGTTTATTAAATAATCACTGCAATTCATATCCTTCGGTATTACTTCCTTGTATTTATTTAATTGTCTTTTACTTTATTTGTTTAGTTTTGTATGGAGCGCCAAGTCATTTGGTCTTTATTGACCATTGACTTATTATATATATATCTATCATAATATTAAATATTTATAATTTATAACTATAATAATATATCTTATCAATATAGTTTAGTTATATTAAGATACTTATATTAATATATTTGGATATTAATATTAATTAAATGCTCATATGTGCATATTAATATTAATTGAATATTTATATCTATATTTACTATTATATTAATTATTTCTATGGAACACTAATTAATAATAATATTATTATTAATTTATAATTACAACATCATTCTTGAGGAATATAATAATAATAATAAAATTGCAAATTTATATTTCTCATTTATAATATAAATATATTATATTAAAATATTCATATAATATTATTTATTAAATAATATATTAATAATATATGTCTATATGTAATTATCATTCGAGTTGATATTTTACGAAAACGACTTCACCGTCTTACCATTACGTTTAAATCTTTAATTTAAATAAAGCCTTAATATCGGGACATCACATTTAAATCAAACAAATCATTCATCTGTGGTTCAGAGTAAAAACCATCTATCCTGTGCATGTACATTCACATAGTTGAAATCAGCTATATAGGGGTTATGTGACAGCCAATCATTCTTGACTCGGTAACAACTTTTGGAGTCAAGATGATGAGTTGGGTTTGGTTGTTTAATATTTTTAGTTGTTCATCTAGTTTGAACTTAATACCTATTTAGGTATACCCCTTGGAATATCCCTCCCGAGTCTAAACTCAGCTCAAAGTGCAGAGGAGTCTACCCACTCTTGTTAGTAGGCCAAAATTGCCCATAACTTGTTGATAAACCTCTTCCTGTCACCCTGTCGACAATCCCTGGCCTAGGTGATTTAAGAATGTTTTAGAGTTTTGTGTTGCCGTTATTATGGGTCCCAACAAGCTGCTCAAGTCTCCTAGGACTTCCTTTTCCATTACCACCTCTTTCTCTTTCCATCTCCGCGTGTTGTGTACCTACAAAAGGATTTCTTCTTCTTGATTATCTAGCTGTCCTGCTCTTCTTCTAGTGTAATACTTGTGTGGACCAACTTTGTGTGGCTGCATATGAACAGTCTAACCCTCTAGGCTGGCATGATGTTTATCTCTGATACCACTGTAAGATCCATTGTCTAATCTGATTTGAATTTCTGATTTTGTTCCAAGTTTTCTGATTTGTTTTCTTGTTTGTTTTCAATGGGTTTTATGAGTTTTCAATGCATAAGTGTTTTTGCCATGTTTTGATATCAATAAAGAACCATTCGTTGCATGAAACAAAGACAAATGGATGACTGAAAATATAAATCAGACCACTGAAATAGATCGGAACGGCAAGTAGTTTTATTTCAAATTGAAGATTTGAAAGTTTGCATTACAAAGAACATACCCGATTGATAGGTAGATGTTATGAGTGTCAATCACACAATGATAAGAGCTGATACAACTCAGAAATAGGACAGATCTGATGCAAATGTCTGATTTGAATTTTGACTCCTTCAAATGCCACAAATCACCTTCAATTATGAAGCAACAACCTCCTAGAAGTCGTCAATCATGCAATATGGATGGATGATGAAAAGATGACGATTTCTCCACCGAATCACCTATCATGATGTCTCTGATTTTCTGCAGATGTCTGATATAAAATCAGATTGCACAAATGAACCAATTCAAACTCTAGGAAGCCTCCAATGTGTAGCGCTAGCTTGTGCAATATAGGCCGATTGACCCTAGATGAAAAATATGCCAACACAATGTGAAATCATGCCTTCAAACCCTCGGATCTGCAATCTGAATTGATTTGTTGAAGTCTAAGATACAAATCTGAGTGCAAATGAATGATGTCAATCACCAAAAAGATCGTCCAAAATATGGTGCTTCAACTCCAAACCCTAGTGATGGATATGATGATGAAAATATATCAATAAAACCTCATGACTTGCATCAATTCACCGATACCTTGCATAAAAACTTCAATCCCAAGCGCCAATGTGAAGCCCTGGCTGATATGATCAATTTCCTTTCAAACCCTAGCTGATATGATACTCCATTGTAGCTCAAATGTGTAGAAAAACCTGCAATATGCCCAATGATGAACCCGCGGTAGATCCACCTCACAAAGTGGAGTGAGTTTTCGTCCAAACCACCAAATTCTAAGGGTTTTCGTCTTTAGAAGCTCGCTGAAACAAAGTTGCAGCTCAAGAAAAAATCTCCAAGTATTAAATGACAAATTCACAATATGATAATTGTCTTCCAAATGTCCTTTTTATAACCCACAAGTTGGGCCCCCAAATTCTCTTTAATTTATTTTGTTTTCAAGTCCACCTCCATAACAAAATAATATTTTATTTTAATTTTGCTTTTTCCACTTGGGACATCCAAGTCTAATAATAAAATATTATTTTAATTTTATTTTATTTCTTCACTTTTCCAAGTGGGACGCCACCTTTGGAATAAAATATTATTTTAATATTTGTCATTTTATTTTCTCTTTATTTTTCCCACAAATGGGTCACTTCACTTCAAGGCAAATTATTTTATTATTTTTGATTTCACCATAATTATCACAAAAATACTCCAAGTCATAATTCAATTCCGTTTCGCCAAGGAAAAATAGTTAGATATATGAAAAATGACTTTCCATTCTCCAAGCTTAAGCTATTTTCCAATTTTCCAAATATCTAAGTCATTTTGTAATAATGGCTCAAAAGGGGACATTACAATTAAGGGAAAAAAAAACATAATGGTTGATATATTGTCTAGGAGACCCACTTTATGTGCTATGATGGAGATTATAACTGATTGGAAGGTTCAAATTTTGTCAGAATATGCTAAGAACACCTTTGCAACTAACATATTAGAAGGAAATTTGAAGGATGATAAGTATGTCATGGTTAATGAGTTGATTCTATACAAAGAGAATCTTTTTGGTACTTGAATCCAAGGTGAAAAAAAAGATTTTAAGAGTTGTTCATGATAATTTTTTCACTGGTCACCGGAGATATTTTAAGACTTTGAAGGGGCTTAAGGATGATGTCCTTAAGCATATTAGAGAATGTGTAGTTTGTCAATAGAACAAAAATGAGCACTCTTTTCCAACTGGTTTGTTGTAGTTCTTGCCCATTCTAAATTAGAAATGCGAAAGCATTTCAATGGATTTCATCACTAGACCAAAAGTGCAAGGTAAGGACTGCAGCTATGTTGTTGTTAATGAAAGGAAGCTAGGTGCGCGGAAATCTCTTCTTAAACTAATCTAATGAGGGGAGAGGTATGCAAATTCTTTACAACCTTTACAATTGCAGCAATATGAAATATATATTAGAGATATTACAACAACAAACACAAAACAAGAATGTAGCTAGAGAGTAGACACAAGATGTATGTGGGGAAGACCTTTTCAAGTAAAAAACCCCACACTCTAAAACCTGCATAATGTATTATCTGAAACAATTACAGTTTACAATACACTTGCAATGCAAGTTTTTCCAATAGGCTTCAAATGTCGATTCTAGAGTTATTCCGACAATATAACAGTACCTGTAAAAACACTATGCAACTACAACTCCAAACTATGCAATATATAGAGATTACAAGGCAAATATTGAGAGCATCTTGGCATAGACGTCCACCTTGGTCACATGGCCATTATCTCACATCAAAAGACACTTGTCCTTGTTGCACATACATCCCTTACATCTGTCATACATGGTAGATTTGACTTTCCCAACATAGGAGTGCTCCATGCTAAAAATAGACTATGACAGATGCTCTTACGCATCTTACAGTTGTCATATATTTTCTCAACATAACAACCTTAAATGTTGTAAGAGAATCCATCATACAATGCTAAATATAGCATATTCCTCTTACAACATGTCATAGCCCAACTTGGGCGCCCAAAGATGCCTTTCCCTCGTGTAAAAATCCTCATCGACACTTGTCATCACTTGTCATAGGAATCTCCAAACTTGGCTCTTAAGCGTCATAGATTCTGTCATATTGAATATTGTCTTCCACACACCACAAGATGTCGACACATGGCATATTAGTGCCACCTCAAATGGGACGCCCAAATCCATGTAGGTTTGACTTGACCATCCAAGTCACATTCCAAGTAAGATGACATGTCACCATGCCACCTCAACTAAGTGACCAAACTAAATGTGCAAGTAATTACAACATTAGGCAATAAATAAATATACCAATAAATAAATAATGCTAGGAATTTGCAAAGGTTGAGACACCTTAATTCCCAACAATTAATAGACTTACAAAATTTTCACACTTACATGTAATATCTTCATATTTCAAGGCTCCACAAGTTGCTGATTTATTTTTCAGAGAAGTGTTTAGGCTTCATGGATTGCCAAAAAATATTGTAAGTGATAGGGACAACAGGTTTCTAAGTTTGTTTTGGCAAAATTTTTTTCATTTGTTAGGGACTGAACTTACTCCAAGCACTAGTTACCACCCCCAAATGGATGGACAAACTGAGATTGTCAACAGATGGGTGGAAGGGTACTTGAGAAACTATGTTTCTGGACAGTAGAAGGCATGGATTAAGTGACTCCACTTGGGAAGCATTGTTACACCACTACTTATCACATGTTTATCAAAATGTCACCATTTATGGCTTTGTATGGTTATGAGACTCCCACTTTCACTGATCTTGATTTTTGTGACAACAGGGTACCAAGGGCGAAAGATTTACTTCAACAAAGCGAAGATATTTTGAAATCTCTCAAGGACAACCTCCAACATGCTCAAAATCTGCAGAGGTTGTTTGTAGATCAACACTATGTTGAGCATACTTTTGAGGTTGGTGACATGGTTTACTTGAGATTACAGTCTTATAGGCAGTCCTCTCTTGAAAAGAGTGGAGCAGAGAAGCTTAAGCCCCATTTCTATGGCCCATACATATTCAAATAGAGGATTGGGTAAGTTGTCTATGAGTTGGAGTTGCCTGAGCATAGTAAGGTGCATAATGTGTTTCATTCTTGCCTCAAGAAGGCACTTGGTCATCACGTCGTTCCATCAGTTGAGCTTCCACTCTTGGATGAAGAAGGGAAGTCGATTTTGATTTTTGAGGAGATTGTAAATTTCAGAGAGCGGAAGTTGAGAAACAGAAGCATCAAGGAATATTTGGTCTGATGGAATAATCTTCCAGTTGAGGATGCTACTTGGGAAAGAGAGCAAATTTTGGTGCATCCCAATTTGCAATTGATTGAGAACAAACAATTTTGGGGAGGGAGGACTGTAATGTCCCCTTCTCAAGCGTAAATTGTTGATGATCCTTAACCTATTTTCCAAAATTTTCTCATAGGCTAATGGGGTGGTGGAAAAAGGGAAAATGATTAAATAATTAAAGCTGTCAAAAAGTGTTTTTAAGTTATATTTTAAAAGACAACTAATATTTAATTATTTAAAAAGGCTGTTTTAAGTTGTTTAGGTAAAGTGTCGCTAGCAACAAGGTACAAAAAGGTGGTCAAACAGGACACTTTATTTTATCTTTATAACTTTGAGGAGATAGGTGAGCAAAAAGAAATAATATTATTTTATTTCTTTGAAAAAGTTATAAAATGGAGGTTTGTTTCAATAATTCTTCTTCTTGCTTATTTATTTTATTTGCTCTGGAGAATGAACACGAGTTCTTCTATTTGCTTGAGGACGGAAACGCTTTGGTGAATTAAATTTCGAGGACGAAAACCCTCCTAGCATATGAGTCGTTTGATTCTGCAATCACTTGTGTGCTAAAAGATTGTAGTTTTTCTAGTTTCAGTTATAATGGAGATTTTTGATGTGTTTTGAGTGCTGAAGTGAACAAGATTATTATTTTATGCCAATAACTTTCCAATCGTTGCATTTTATAGTATTATAGTGGTTGTACCAATTGAAATAGGGCTGTGCCATCTACACAAAGAGGTCTTACTGTTATTATTGCTGATTTTATGCCTTTTAGCAGGCCGTACAACAAGATGAGGAAGGTGTTTGAAGTTGGAAAGGAGTCACACCCATTTTGGACGCCCAAATTCACTCATAATGCTGTTTACCATCTTTCTAAGCTGGTCGTACATTTCTAAGTTGGTTGCAACAGTTTTAGAGCTATTTGGAAGGGCTGTATAGTCCTTTATCAGGCCATACAACTTTGTTTTTTGCTTTTAGTAGCTTGTGACATCATTTAGCAGGCCGTACCATTGTTTTGTCATGTCGTATATGTCTGAAAGTGTGTACATCAGTATGGGATGAGTAGTTGCACTCTGTACAAAATGATTTTTGGAGTTTAATGCATGATTATAGGGCCGTATAGTTCTAAGTTCTAGTTGCAGTTCTAGCCTTCAAAACAACAATGTATCTTCAATTTCAGTTTGATATTTTGAGTTTGTTTGTTTGCAATTTATTTTGTAATGTACCCTTTCTAGCTACAGTGTTAGTCTATCATTGGGCTCTCGTAGACTGACAGTTTGGTTAGAGAACCACGGTGGTTTGGCTTTGGATGGGTAATTCAATGGTGTAGATGTGGTTTGGATCCAGTTGGTAGTGTCTTGTGGTGACTTGGCTCGTTTGTGGCCATACTTGCTATTTATAGTAAGTTCGGGATTGGTGTCATTTTGGGATTTTCAAGGTGGGGTTGGATTCGTCTCGTCGAGACCTTTCCGGCAAGCTATAGATCATTGGATTCTGACATCATCTTGATATTTATTTTAAAGTCCGAAGTTATATCATATTTAATTGACGAGACTTTATAAATATTAAATTAAGTGACTTATGAAAAGCAAATATTTAAAATGTCACTAAAGGAGAGCTTGGGCGCCCATCCCTAGGGGAATAAAGTGAATTAAAAATTATAACATTTTCCCCCCAAAAGCCAATGCCCCTCTGGAAGAGAAAATAAAAGGTGAAAAGCAAGTCATTTTGGTTATGCTTGAGAATATGATATTGTTGGCTTTTGCTCTGATAGGGTTTCTTGGAGAAGGGTTTGGAGAGGATTCGAATCAGAGGCTATTGGGAACGAAAACTCCCTCTAGTAACAGCATTCTACAGACGTGAAAGACTGTCCAAAGGTGCTTGATTGACAAATACATATAGTGTTTGCATCCTGTGCTTCAATGGAGTTCGATTGATGGATTTGTGGGGTTTATTGCTTATATCATTTGTAGATTCATGGAGATTTTCTTATGCAGATTTGAAAGACTGGTTTAACAGCTGATTAGAGCAGATTTTATTGAGGGTTTGGAGCTGTTTTCTTTTGCATTGGCTGGCCGTACACATTCAGCTGGGCTGTACCCCTTTATTGAATGAATATTGATGAGTTTGTGGGTTCGTTTGGCCTTCTTTCTAGGCGTATAGGGCAGAATAGGAGCGTGTAGTAGTTCCAATGAGATTGCAGACTTGTTCAAAGCAGATCCTTGCTATTTGCATTCATCCCAGGCCGTACCATCTGAGGGCGACATTCCACTACGGACATTCATGGCCGCTGGGGCACATCACCCGTGCACAGGGACATTACAACCCACCACGCTCCGCAGGGCTCGACCTCGAGACCTCGACTCTGATACCATTGTCATGTCCCCATATTAAGTAAATCAATTATCCTTATTATAGATTGAATATTTTTAATATATTTAAATAATATTAAATAACATTTATTTAAATAATATTAAATAACATTTATCTAAATAAATTAACAAGATATATTATTATTATATCCTCAAATATTATTCTAATTCAATATTAAATATTATATTATAAATATTCTAATCTAATCTAATATATTATTATATTGATAATATAAGTATCAATATATATAAATATAATAGTAATAATATTATTATAACTATAATAATTATAATATAATAATATTTATATAAATATAATATCTAAAATATAGATAAAAAACTAAATTATAAAGACAAACGAATCTTATTAAAAGGAATCAAGTCTAAGGTAAGGCAGCGGATCACTAAAGATGTGTATTAATCCTTTATATGCGTTACTAAGGCTACGATCATATAAAGTAGCAGCAAATTAAACATAAGACAAGGTCTTATGTGGAGGTTGAGGACAGTCAGCGATTAATACAAAGTTTGCAAACTAATTAATAATGGCAGCGATGGGTCAAGGCACAACGATTGGTAAATAGAGGGCAGCGATCAAACTAATAATAACTAAAGATGGCGTGTACTAAAAGACAGTGATCCCATGAAGGAAGGCGTCTGTTGACAAAAATGCAACTAGTCAATGCTATAAATCGGTGGACATCAACAATCGAATCAGCATACATTCAATGGCAATCAATGGATCTCATCAATCAGTAAGACAAGCAATGCATCAAATCATCTTACATTCAGCAATCGGTTAGACCAGCATAAAAGCAGAGCATTTCAAATATACATAAAATGCAAGTTATATCAATATCATCCATCAGCAATCATCCCACAATCATTCCTTAGCAGCATTACAATTCAAATTCAATCAAGCATCATTCAGCTCAAGCCATCAATAAGTTCAGCCATTCTAATATCACTCAAATGCAATCTAAGGAGCGAATTGTCCAAGGAGCAAATTATCTAAGCAACAATGGAAATCTGGCATATATAAATACATATATACATCTTAGCAATATTGATAAGAGGTGCAGTGATTGCACACCCATTAGGCCAGCCAATATGGTGGATCCAATATTAATTTTACTTAGTTCCTAGTAAAGGAACGATGGCATAATCAAGAGGAATTCCATATTCCTTATAATAACCTTGTGTGAAAGCAAGGAACTAATTATATTGATCATAAGATCATTTGTGCAACTTCGAGACAAACCTCATATCAGTACGACCTCTCTAACCCTACTCATGATATACTAGGGATGAGTGCGACACTGCCTCGTCATTAATCTTAGCTAACACCCTATGAGAATGTGTGGATAGTTAGGGAAGGGCGGTTTGGTAGATCTCACACCTAGGTGACTCTCAAGTGGGTGAAGTATTGCTGGGTGTAACATGAAGCCCCTTAAGCCAAGCGGTGAAGTACTGTCGGGTGTAGCATGAAACCCTTGGGCCTATGGTAGTGTAGATTAATTGTTATTAAATGGCTCACACGGTAGGTGACTCTCAAGTGGGTGAAGTATTGCCGGGTGTAGCATGAAGCCCCTTGAGCCAAGCGGTGAAGTATTGTCGGGTGCAGCATGAAGCCCTTGGGCCTACGACAGTGGAGTCTTGTTATCCAGCGCCCTAACAAATATATTCCCTGTCTCCGCTAGGGTTAACAATTAGGTTAGATTAGCGACCAGGCATGACGATCACCATTTCCGAAGTATATCATGAGGCCTAAATATGTATAAGTATGAGAAAATACATTTAGATCTATGTACTTATTCATTATTGATTATGTTCGTGATGCTGCTAACCCTAATGATTATGAAAGAATGTATGTGTTTGCATATGTTGTTAATTGCAAGAATTGAATATATGTACGCACAGGTAACATTACAATTTTTGTTCATTGTTATTGATTATGATTATGATGTATTGATTTATTACTAAATTGATCTTTAATAATACTAATGTCTCCTACTAGTAGTTATTCTTGTGTACAGGTGAAGAAATCAAGGATACCCTAAAAGGGGACATTACAACCACTAAGGCCGAAAAACTACGCCAAAAGACCGGCCTGGTGGTGAGGGTAGCATTCGCGGGTGTTAAGGGTGGGGGCTAGACCTCCCCACCGGAGCATTTGAGGGCGACATTCCACTACGGACATTCGTGGTCGTCGGGGCACATCACCCGCGCACTGGGACATTACAACTCACCACGCTCCGCAAGGCTCGACCTCGAGACCTCGGCTTTGATACCACTAAGGCCCAACCATTACACCAAAAGACCAGCCTGGTGGTGAGGGTGGCATTCCCGAGTGTTAAGGGTGGGGGCTAGACCTCCCCACCGGAGCATCTGAGGTTGACATTCCACTATGGACATTCGTGGCCGCCGGGGCATATCACCCGCACACAGAGACATTACAGGTGTGGTTTGTTGATGACATTGGCACCTCTAGGCATGGTTTTGTTTTGGCTTGGCCACCTTGGAATAGCACCAACCTTCGACAATTTTAGACATCTTAAACCTTGGTGTACTTTCTTCATCACTTTTCCACCTTTCTTCATGCTTAGATGGAACTTTGAAGTGGCTTTGCCAATGGAAAAGTGCACTTCTTCTATAACTTGCCTTTGGATTTTGCCTTGGTGGGGATTTGTGGTGCATTTGCCACCTTTCGATCTGTCAGGCAGATTTTACTTATCATATTGCCGATTTTGCTGATGTTTGGTGGAGAAACTTGATGGCTAAACCAATGAAGAAGTGCGCCATTCTTTGCCCTTGAAAACTTGTTCTTGTTCTTTTCTATCATCTTCATCATTTTCCGCTTCTCTTTCTTTCCTATCCATGGTCACTATCAATTAGGAATCAATGCTTGCTTGGAATAGCATAACCTTGAATCACCCTACAAGAGTTGTTAGCCAAGATACCAGACTAGGAATGGACAGATTTTTGCAAATTGACCGAGAAGACCATGAGTTTGAGTTGACACAAGATTAGGGATCAAAAGATGATAAACTGATAAACAAGGCTTATGAATGGCGAGTTTCGTATGAGCACCAACATGCTTAATGTCAGTGGTAATTATAAAAGACATTTTCCTTGCTAAATTTGTACTAGTTAGAATGACAACAATCTTATATTGTAACATACACCCCACTGTATATGTTTCCTTTGATTGATTGATTTTTTTTTTTTGATGTTTTGCCTTTTAGGTTTTTATGGGTTGTTTTTGCATGTGTGTTTTTTGCATTGCATGCATGAAATATCAAGCGTATGAACAAACCCAGAAAATATACAATGATTTTGCATAAACTAAAGACAACCCAGATCACAAAATGCAATAAAACTAATTATAATGAAATACCCACTTGGAAATCTTCAACTTGTTCGATTGCCGGAATTGGTAGCAGCATTACACGGCCATAGAAATTACTCCATATCTCATTCAATGCAAGGGAAATTCAGATTACAATGACTGCAATGATATTTCAGACCCTAAACGCCCATTTTGAATGTGTTACAAGCTCCAATGAGTGGAGAAATCACATGCAAAGACCCCTACGTCCTTGGCTGTACTGTACGGCCTAGCTGGGTGGAAAGAACAGCAGCAAATCTCTGAAAAACAGTCCTCTTTCCCTTTAAATCTGCTCAGAATTTATCCTTTCTGCCAGGCAACTAGATTCCAGTCAGAATCCTACCCAAAAGACACCTTAAAACTCCAAAACATCCATACCAAGTGGTACGGCCTGCTGGTACAGAAGTACGGCCTTAGGAATTAATATGGCAGCTTGAAATCACTTCTAAACTATTCAAATCTGCATCAAAACACATCTGTTCTCATATACAGCTCAATCACTTCGGAGAAGATGATCTTTCTTGCTCAAAACAGTGCCAAATTACATTCCGCTGAAGCATAAATGAAGCCTCTGTGTGAAGCTCCCCTAATCCCTTCATGATGCACTCTTTCATACACGAAGAACGGCGAATCTGCAAAGGTTTTCGTCTCTGCAAATCGATGATTGAAACCAAAGAGCCAAGCTCAAACCCTATGCACGGGCAAAACTCAATATCAGAGCAAAATATCATAAACCAAGCATATCCAAATGAAGTTCACTTTTGCTTTTTATTTCCTCCAAGACCCAACGCCCAAGAAGTGAGAGGGAATTTACTTTATTTTGTATTTTAAAATATTGTCTTTGAGTACCATGGGCGCTCATCCCTAGAGGGGCCACTTTTTAAGTTACAACTTAAAGTTTATAAAGTGACCTTATAACATAACTTTATATTATGTCGATCTCATAAATATTGAATTAAATCTTTAATTTAATTCATTTCATAGCAAACGAAGTTTCTAGTTGTATCGAGATCTTGAATTCTTTGGCCCTGTCCATCCTTGCCTGCGCTGCTAAAAATAGAAACCCTGGTTCTCGACTTACTAAAAATAGTAAGTCACTGAAATGACTCTCTACACGTATCTATTAGCCTACGGGAGTTGATTATAGGCTAATCCCAAACCTCTGATGTAGTGAGCTAAATGGGGGACATTACATATATATGGCTGATTAGGGGGTTAAAAGTCAAATTTACTCCTTCAGCAGTTCGGGAGATCCCTCTAACCACTTGGAGAACTGATATTTTTCTGTGCTACTGTATCACTTGGTTTTCTTACTATGGTTCTATTTCATTTTCTTTGGTTTCTGCATGATATTATAGCTCATAGTTCACATACTTGGACTTAGCAAAAAATCGGTGGACCCAAAATTTCTGACTTGGCAAAAACCCGGCAACTTAAAAAAATACTTAAATTTCTTAAAAAACACAACATTTATGTAGAATTCAGTTACAAAATGTATTTAATGAGTCTATAAAACATTGGGGAAGTGTTTTCTATTAGATTTGAATACATATAGAGTTTGAAATTGCAAAAAAGTTCTTCAAAACCCCTCAAAAAATCCTTCCAAATCGCTAAAAAATCCCCAAATGTTGTCAGTGTGGAGTGCATAGGGTCGAATGGTGTTTTTATAGGTGAAAAAACACAGATTTTGATGCGTTTACTGTGTTTTTTGCGTGTATGCATTTTTAGCACGTTTTTGGCATCTTTTCTGGACACAAAATTCATTTTTGTGGATGTGAAATCTGTTTGTCTGCACGCGTTTAGGGTTTTGGCGAGTATTTTCTGGAAAACTGGCGAGTTTTACCCCGAAAATGGCAAGTTTTTTAGTGAAAATTGGCAGAAAACTCGGCTCTAATGGCGAGTTAACCTTACAAAAAATCGTTGATGGAAAAATTAGGTGAGTACTCGGCGACTTGCCGAGTATGCATACAGTGTTATAGCTACACTTTTGTTATGTAATCCTTTCTTCCCTTTTAGAGATGGGTAGAAGTTTGCCCTTTTGTAATGGCTATACCTCCATGATCTTTGATAGTTCTCAACTTACACATGGTGGAATTACCGTGAAAGTTTTTTGTTATCACATTTTCAATAAATATATATTTGCCTTATTTAAAAAAAATGATTTCAACATGTATCACACTTTCCAGGCCTAGAAGTGTCATTTCTTAAATGATATAATATCTCTTATACGATGTTGCAGAACCCAGTAAGGCAAGTAACCTCAATATTCAAGATCGCCAAATAACCTCAATATTCAAGTTCACCAAGGCCAATTCCTCTAGCAAAAACCCACAGCCTCTTGAGAACAAATGAAATTTCAAAATTGGACTACAAAGCTGCAATATGCTGGCTGAAAGGCCATGCCTTTTCTCAATTATCAAACCATTGGCTTTGGCACCATGTTTAAAACTTTAGCAGCTCTGATTTTTGTTTGAAAAATCTCGGATATAAACACAAAGAAGAACAAATACAGAAAACTTAAAAAGCCTAATCAAGACAGATTGGAGGAAAGGAGAACTGATTTTATAATATCAGTTTCTCCCAATACGTACTATCAGTTTGAGCAGAACTTCTCTCGCCCAGCCTCACCTCATATTTGATTGTTGATCCTTTTATCATATTACATGAGTCTATTTAGTTATATTAAGAATTTATTATGCTATACATTACATGCGCTAGTATGTAATTTTTTTGAATTTATTTGTATTGGAGTTAGCATATTGATAATTTTCAACACTTTTGACCCTTGTATGCTGATTTAGCTATATGCTCAACATTTTGTTAATGATATTTGTGTCTTAAAGCAGTAGTTATTGCCTGAATACATTACAGTTTGATGGTTTAATGGTCAGTAGTGGACCTTGTACATTTTCTTGTCTTTTCATAGTTATGCTTGAATTATGTCTCAATGTAATCAATGGGTTTTGAAACGTTGTACAGAAAAAATGTGGTGGTTGTGAACATGCAGAATGGATTGATGGTTTATGCATGTAGAGTGATATCATAAGCCACAGTGTTGAAACCCTTTGGGCACTGTGTCAACTGTGATGACATTGACAAAACATGTATTATCCTAGTCCAAGAGTTGACTGGTTTAATATACATATATTACATTTATGAATGCCCATTATGATTGTGAATCTTGATGAGGCCTAAAGTCTCTTGTATGGTTACTGTTCCACGTAGCATGATTTTAATTTAAAATGGTAAGCAGGGGAATGTCAAAGAGTGGAAATTGGATGTTGAAAGAAGGAACTTTATACAATGAAAATTATTTTGTGCTAAACCCTGGTGATTGGTTTTTAATCCTTTGGATCTCACATTGGTTGATTGGTTAATAACGTCAACCTGGACTTGGATGATTGTGATTGACACTAGGCTGACAAAAGCTCTAAGGTGTAAATGCTCACTTAATGTTACATGGCCATGAGGTGGAGCCCTGTGAGGCATTCTATTGTGCAATTAGATCAAAGGAATCCCATGGTGTTGAGCACTGAAGGGAAGTTTACAAGCTACTGGAGTCTGGCCATATGGCATGCCCCAAAATTATCGAAGTTAATGATTTTGACAAAATTATTTATATATGAGTGTTGTAAGCGAAAAGCTTTACAAGAGCTCTAAGGTGTAAATGCTCACTGAATGTTATATGGCCATGAGGTGGAGCCCTGTGAGGCATTCTCTTGTGCAATTAGACCAAAGTAAGTATGCCCTCTTATCCCATGGTGTTAAGCACTGAAGGGAAGTTTAAGAGCTACTGGAGTCTGGCCATATGGCATGCCACAAAATTATCAAAGTTAGTGAATTTGACAAAATCATTTATATATGGGTGTCATAAGTAAAAATCTTTACTGGATAAATAATGCATTTGTTTAGCCTTATTGTTCTATATTCATATCTAAAGAACGATTTAAGCATAAAATGCCTTAGCCAAAGGTGAAATTGCTAACTCAATTATATTGATTTAGTTTTTAGTAATTAGAAAAATCTTTCAAGATGACATTCACGGTCAATTGTTGTTTTTTTTTAATCAGGAGAGGAATTGCTTGGCAGCTCTTAAAGGCAAGTGAGAAGCTAGCAACACAAATGGGATCCAGTGAAATGTATTTGCACTGTAGAATGATTGACAGAGCACCATTGAATATGTACACAAAAGCTGGTTATAAAGTTGTCCAGACAGGCAACATATTAACACTGCTTACATTGCAACGTCGTAAACATCTGATGTATAAGAAATTGCCACTAACAAGTTAGTACACAAAGTTATAATGCCTTTGAACCTCCAAAGTGTAATATATGCTTTTTTAGACGATCTCTAGAAATTTAGCTCATTTATTTTCATGACCAAACGCATGAGACATAACGTGAAAGGTGCGGGTACGTCTATGTCTATTGTTCAACATGATTGTCAATATTTAATTTCACCATACCTCAAATTTCAAAGTATGACTAGTTGCTTCTTGATAATGTAGTGTAGATGTCATGTAATATATTTCATTTAGTTTGTATGAAGATTTCATGCTTCCAATATGGCGGCACAGACTACACACAAAACAAGACATGAAGAAACACAATCCCATAATAAAAGTAGGAAGACTTGTCATGACGATATTTTGAACTATCGGTCTTATCACTGAGCATAGCAACAAAACTGAGATCAAAGCAAGATTCCAGAAACCTGTATAGAAGGTGAATTAACAGAAATAGACTGCTCATCTTCTTTGAATTGAAGTTAGCAGCATTATGCATTCTTCTAGATGTCAAGTGTCCTATTTGAGAATCATTTTACTCTTTTTCAGAGTAGATTCAGATTCATAATTCCAGTTACAAGGTATGAGATATTTGGGGACCATAGGACATGATTAAAAAAGAAAGGCCAAAATTTTGCTACAAAATATAGTAACACGTTACTACAAAATATTTTTTTTCTTTATGAAATGAATGCATTTGAATTCAGTAATAATAAATTAAGTCATTTGAAAGAGTAAAATACATCAAATAAAATATTTCATTGTATAACATATGATTTTAGTACATGGTCTCATATTTAATGACAGAACACTGATTTGAAAAATGCTTGATGGTATGCATGCACACGCATTTAATTATAAAACTATTCTTTTGCCAACTACTACAAGCTTCGTAAAATTAAGGATGCCAATAAGTGGTGGTTCATTGGTAAGTTGTCTACTGCGCTTGGGATAGAACATAACTTCAAATCCTTGTTGGGGATGAAACCGAGTAAAAATATTTGATGGAAACTAAGGACTATTAGGAAGAATTTTGAGATCCTACAACCATGTATTATTCATAACTTATAAGTGAATTGGTATATGCCATGTAGCAAAATTTAAAAAAATCACAAAATGGGTATGCTTATTCATGCAAACTAGAATGAAATCCAACTGAAAAATGGATGTAAATGTGGTTAAGATAAATATTTATTTGGTATTACAAAATGGAAGAACAAAATGATTTTAGCCTTTAGTAAATCAAATTTGCAAGATTGATCTTTGATCTCGAGTGGATAGATTTGGGAGGATTTCCTAACTTTTGTATGGATTCTAGCTCTAATAAGCATCTAACTCCCTAACTAACTTGTTAGCATAGTGTTGTTTTTGGTAAGCAAAAAGTAGGTTCAAAGAGAAAGCTTTATAGATCTCGGTGGAAATAGTACTTCTTCAATAAACATTGAAGAATAAATAGTCCCAATTGTAAATAGGCATCCTATTTTTGATATCCCAAAATGATGATTAATTCCATGATAATATTTCTCTGTGTTCTTATTCTCTAATTTGTAAGTTTATTGGAACTAATGTTCCTTTAAGGATGATCTAGACTTTTGATAAAATGAGTATGAAAATCAAAATTGAAATTAGAACTTTGTGATCATCTCCTTTGAGCAGATACCTCGCATTGAAAACAAAGCAGTAGATTCTATGGCAACCATTGCCTCACTCCTCGAGATCCCAGATAATGAGTCATGGTATGAGTTCTTGGTAGAGTCAATTATGCAACCAACTTATGATATCCCTGAAACACACGCCATTTGCCTCTTAGTTGGATCTGATTCACCCTTGTACGGTAAGATTTACACTTACCTCAAGGATAACACCCTACCACCTGACTTGTCTTCTAACCAATGTCGAACCTTCATTCGCCAAACCTCTCGCTACACCATTATCACTGACACCCTATACCACCGAGGTCTGGATGGTACTTTACTCCGATGTTTAGAATGGGAAGATTCTCAAACCACCTTACGAGACATGCACGAAGGAATTTGCGGAACACACTCTAGCGGTCCTTTAGTTGAGAAACTCATGCATTTGGGATACTATTGGCCAAACATGGAAATTGATTCATATCAGTTTGTGAAGAAATGCAAGCAATGCCAGATACATGGTAACCTCATCCATGCACTAGCTCAAGAGCTCCGACCTTTAACGACACCTTGGCCCTGTTGTCAATGGGGACTCGACCTTGTGGGCAAAATCCACCCTCCATCATCCAAAGACCACAAGTTCATAATAACCGCCACTGAATATTTTATCAAGTGGATTGAAGTCGTTCACTCACCAATGTCACAGGCAAACAGATTGCCTCCTTCATCCTCAATTACCTCATTTGCAAATACGGAATTCCCTCATCTATAGTCACGGATAACGGAAGACCTTTCAAGAACCAGGATGTCTAAGAGCTTTGTGACAAATTCAAAATCCAACACCGTTTCTCCACCCCCTACTATCCACAAGGCAACGACCAAGCAAAGGCATCCAACAAAACAATCTTAAAAATCCTCAAGAAGACAGTCAACGATGCCGACCATGATTGGCACATACAACTAAATCCCGTTCTGTGGGCCTATCGAACTAGTATACGTACTCCCACAGGTGCTACCCCTTATGCCCTTGTCTATGGATCAGAAGCGATTTTGCCCATCGAGGTCGAGTTACTGTTTTTAAGGGTGTTGTTAGAATGTCTTATCATTGATGCAGACTACAGAGTTTCTAGACTGTAAGAGTTAGAACTGTTGGAGGAGAAAAGATAGAATGCCTTCAACCATCTCAAGGCATACCAGCAAAGGATGTCACGAAGCTACAATCACAGGGTCTGTCCAAGGGTCTTCAACGTTGGTGATCTAGTACTCAAGGAAAACCCCCGCAATCAGCAAGATTGGGAAAAGAAAGGTAAGTTTGAACCCAACTGGCTTGGTCCTTATGTAATCATTGCTGCCTATGGATTAGGAGTGTATCAATTAGCAACATTAGAGGGTGAGCTGTTCGATGACCCAATCAACAGTATGCATCTTCGCCAGTTCTATACCTACGAGAACCCCAATGTAAGGGGGCAAAATTTAAAAAAAAAAGAGCAAAAAATAAAAAAATTCAAAAAAAGAGCAAAAAAATTTTAAAAACTAGAAAAAAACAAAAAAAAAATTCAAAAAAGTGGAAAACAACAAAAAAAATCGTCCTTTGGTGAAAACTTGGCAAACAAACGCCTTGGATAGGTAAAATGATGAAAACTTGGCAAACAGGTGTCATGTCTACTTTTAGCTTTCGTGCAAATAAAAACAAGTGGTGAAAACCTGGTAAACAGACGCTACTTGTGATAAACCGCCTTCTCCATCTTTGAGAAACCAATCATCTTGTGTCCATTCCTCCTTCCATCGTCCCTCATCCAATCCATATCTATTTCATAATAAAATCCTAACGATAACCTATCATGGCTTGATACTCTATTTCTTTTGTCACCTTATCAACTAAGGTCTTATCTAGTATCCTATCCATAGTGTCAGCCTGTTGTAGCGTTCATCGTCAGTATCATAGGGTCAGCCCCGAACTACGCTGCCTCTGCGTTGTCACGTAGGCAAGGCCATTATCAATGCACCCCCGAGGTTTTCCATCCATCCCATATCTTGTCGTCTATCCTCTAGTCCATCCACATCTAAGTCCAAGTCTCAAACTACGTTGCCTCTGCGTTGTCACGTAGGTAAGGCCATTGTCAATGTGCCCCTGAGGCACTAGGTCAATCCCTTAAGGTTCGTTTCACCAATAAGGATTGTGATTCCTTTTCACCAGACATAAGCAAGTGCAACAAAACTTGCTTTCAAACAGAAGTTTTGACGCAAGACACCAACCTATTCGAAGCAAAGCAAAAACAAGAGCAAAGCAATCCAAACGATTCTATCTAAATTATGGCAAGAAAGATACATCTAAATGTAAGAATGTTTTGTTTCGATTAGTTGCATCTTTAAGTCTTCTTTTTTGTTATCATGTCTTTCTATGCTACTCGAGGATGCCAAAAGCTAGAGATGCTATGATGGGGGCACGATTATTTTCTTTGTTTGCTGCTTGTGGGTTTATCTTTAGTAATGTGAAGCCTTGTCCAACGACATGATCAACAAAAGATCATCGAGGACATCAGAGGTCTAACATGAAACAAGTATAATCCTTGTCTATGGATACATAGGAAATACTCAGGGCATCTCGGTTTAATTATACTTAGATGCTTGTATTAACTTGCTACATCAAAATCCATGTAAGCAATACGCAGGAAATACTCAGGTCATCTCGGTTTAATTATACCTAGATGCTTGTATTAACTTACAACATTCAAAAAAAAAGTACCAAAAAAAATCGCCCGATGATGAAACAAGCACTTCAAATTACTTGTAGCGTCAAGATGAAAAGTATCCGCATCCATATCATATCCATTTGCATTCCATATTACCTTCCATCAATAAAGATTCTGTTCGCAGTGTAAGTGTTTACAAAATCTTGTGAGTCCTTCTACCGAGTCAGTCTTCTGTCTATCATTGTGTCATTTCTGTGTCGATTGAGTACATTTGGACATAGCAAAAACATGACATAGTTTGCATATCATATCACATGAGATAGTCATTAACATGATTAAATCATTTGCATATATCATAGGTGCATTAGATCATCCATATTCATTTGCATTAGCATAACATAGTGTCAAGAGAAAAAAATAAAAAACATAGATAAGTACATGTAGATCATTTCATAAAATTGCATAATCATATAGATAACATTTACATTTCCATATTAGATCATCAGAAATCATCTACGTCTGCATTATATCATATCAACATCAGTAGTATTATGCATCCAATAGAAACATCACATAGTATTATATAGACAAAATAAACGTGTGCATCACATGAAATATCATAAGATAGAATGCATCCATGACATATAGCATAAACAACGGTATATAGGGATCATATAGCTGCATCATCATATAAATAAACATAAAACATGTCCAAATATACAATATATCAAAGTGTCTGTCATCCATAAGTCAGAGTCATATAAAGTGTATGCATCACAAAGATAATGATACATGTCTCAGTGCAAAATGATACAAATATATACATATCAGGGTATCTATGAGCTATAAAAAATGTGTGCATACATCACAAAATATCGGTACAAGTGTAATGACTAGCCCTGCTGCCGTGGGACACTGCTCCTTGCACTGTCCTCTCCACCTCCTCTACTAGCCCCTGACTGTTGTGGGCCCATCGCCGATGTTGTAGACTGTGAACCCCCTGCCCTGTGAGATATACCAGGTACTGATTGGCTCCTATAGCTGGGTGCCCTCTGGTCTGCCGACACCGCCCCATGATACAATCCTCTATAATACTGTGTCTGAGCCTACGCTCTAGCAAGCTCACCCTGTATCTGTGCAATATGTGTCTGCAATTGATGTACCTGAGCTTGCCCCTGCTGCACCTGTGTAACCAAAAATGAGGTAGCTCCATCGGTACCCAAGGCTGCCAAGGCAGAGTCTCTCTCCAGTCTAAGAGCTTGCACCCTCGCCAATGCTGTATCCCGCTCCACGGTGAGCCTAGATATGATACCTGCATCTGCCTCCCTCTAGGACTCTGCTGCCCTAAGCCGCTCCCTGAGCTGTCTATTCTGACCCCTCAGCATAGTAATGGCTTGCTGCTGTAGCTCAGGCTGGGCGGGAACTTGTGGACCCTGAACTTGTGCCTGCACTTGCTACTGGGGCACTTGTTGCTGAACTACCTGTTGGAGCACCTGTTGCGGTGCCGACATCTGTGCCTGCTGTGCTGCCTGCTACTAGAAGGATCCCTCCCCAACTCTCCTCCGTTGTCTCTGCCTCCCTCCGCATGGGCCAAGCCACGTAAGGAATTTGCTGAAAATCAGTCAAAGCCTCATCATAAGATGCAACCAGACCCCATCTTAGCCGCCCTGCGTGTGTCCTGGCAAATAGTGCTTGCCCCTGTGGTCGACCCTGTACTCTCCCAAACTGCCTCTGTACCCGACTGACAATCTGTCTCTCTAGTATGTGTCATGTCCTCCCAACAAGCCACCAAGTCTGAAAGCAGTATGGAAGCTCGTCGTCCTCATCATCCCATGGCTCACAATCCAGAGACGAACGCCAGATAACCCTATCCACATTATCTAGCGCATGCCTCCAATACTCCAGCTTTCCAAGCTTATGCTGGGAAATAACACCTACGTATCCATAACTATAAGTCTCACCCCTCTGCCTGGAAAACACACAGATCGGCCGTGTAATAGAAATGTGCTCTCATAACCAAAACTGCAATAAAGACACGCCGGTAGACAAACTAGAAGCTTTGTGATATACAACTTGGTGCATATCACGGTACAAATGTGCGAGAACACAGACACCCTAGGCAAAACGGGTGCCATCTATGATCATCCTCTCCATAATCCTACCCTAGCCAATGGGGAACCCATGTGACCTCCTATTGGGGCATACAACTCCCCCGATTAGCCCCGCAACTATCCCTGGGAAGTAGTCATAGTAATCGTGAATATCCTGCCAAGAGATAACCTGACCCTCTAACTCTGGATCATCGAAAACACGTTTGCACTCCACCAGTCCGGCATCACGCTAGGGATCATACTCTACGAGCTCACCCTGTATCGGCAAGTGCAGAATCCTGTAAACATCCTCGAGAGTAATAGCCACCTCACCAGTAGGCAAGTGAAAGGTCCCGTCCTCACTGTGGAATCGCTCCACTGCTGCAGTCAACAAATTGAGGTTTGCACGAACCTCAGGCATGAAGCACATGTAGTCTAGGCCCATAGCCCTGAGAGCCTCTCGATCCATATCTGTGAGCATGTACCACTGTAACAATGACAAGGGAAACTACTCCCGCGACATGAGTATATCACGAATGTTCTCCTGCAATCAAGCAAGCCAATGCGTCAACCAAAACTGCAAAACTACTCAAACTATCAAAAGTATCCTATCACTTACTTAACATGTCAAATTGATTAAAACAAGCGTATCATCTCTTGACTAGATTCTTGCAATCTCAGAGATAGCTTATCGATTGACGCATTGAACAAGATGCCAATCGAGTCAATTTCGTTAAGTAAACTGACTATCTAAAACACATGTGCCGAACCAGAAGGTACATGCGCCATTTCATAATAAATGTGCCACTTCTAGCATATGCGTCGTGCCATTGAGTAAATGCGCAGTTTCGTATCAAAAGCACAACTTCAGAATGAATGCGCCGAACCAAGTAGCACATGCGTCGTTCAGGCTTATGCGCAGCTTCCCATAACATATGCGCAATTCTATAACGCATGTACCGATTCACATGTCAAATGCGTCGATTGAGCAAATGTGCAGCTACATGTCGCATATGCGCGGTTTCAGAGCGCATATGCGCCGAACTGCGATTTGACGCATCTATCCTGGCAAGTTTTCCCAAGCATTTATTAGCCTAATAAATGACCCTAGGTGAGTTTTGTCGAACTACATACCGATGGTCCTGCCTCAGCTGGCCGCCCAAACCGTTGAACGCGATCAAAGCGGTGCTCCTCGCATGGAATATCCATATCTATACCAACTACTCTAGCTCCTGTGCTCTCCTAAGCTCTAAGGGGCCTATCAACAAAAACCAAGTGTGCAAATCATTGATTGTTGACCCAACTCATATTTATAGCAAGTGAACCCTAACTGGCTGTATGGTGACTATGACTACATCCCAAGCCCGTTTCCTCCTGTTTCTCAGAATCGTGACCCATTTTTCTTCAATCTATCCTGTTTTTCACCTTTTTCATCGTGAGATTGTCCGTCTCATGTCCTTTTGCCTTCTTCCCGTCCAATCTCCCGAGGGGGCATCCTACAGTCGTTAAACCTGTACCAAGGGCAAATTGGGGCATGTATCATTATTAGAAAAATCTATTCTTTGAAGCAACGTGATAAAACACATTGCATCAAAGAGGGGCAAAATGTATACACCTAAAAATGACACGACTCTGTCTAAATAAATATTCTTAATATTTATTCTATCTAATTCTTCTATCAATAAATAAATAAATAAATTTGTTTATTCGATTCATATTCCTCTAAGTTAATTAAATATCAAAATATTTAATTACCTCTTTTAAAGTCAAAATTAAATAAAATCCTTTATTTAATTAAATTCTTCCAAACAAGTAAATAATTCTTAATTATTTAATTAAGTCAATTTATTCCTCCAAATTTAAATAAATCAATCAAATTTATTTAAATTCTCTCAATCTCTAAAAATAAAATATAATCAAATATTTTATTTATTTTTTTCAAATCTTGCACAAACAATTAAATAAATTTATTTATTTAATTTGTTTTCTTATCTTCTAAATTCCTCATAAATCTTCTAAAAATAAATCTTCTTCATGCAAAAAGCAAATCACAAGTTGAGTTAATTGATTTAATCAATCTTGTTTTTATCAACAACTCTTAAATTAGAAAAAATCATTCTAATTTATGAAAGAAAATCTTATCTTTGTCATGAAAGCAATTAACTCAAACAAAACAATTTTTTGTGTGACACATGTCGTGTGCACGTTCGTCATGAGTTCTAGATTTATCTCCTCCGTCGATCTTCTCATTCTTTCTACACCGTTGATCCTCTCTCTTTCAAGTCTATAAATTGAACCTATTTCCTCCATTTCTATCATCCAAGCTTTTAGTAAACTTACTCTGCAGGAATTACAGCGCGCCTTTGGCACCCAATTCATTCCATAGCTTGCGATCAACTTGTTACCATCACCATTACCATTTGTGTTGAAGAATCTCTTCATTGCAAATCTATCATAGCCATTCCCACTTGACATCTTGGAAAATAGCAAGGAAGTGCACCTTCTGAGGGCCATATTCATACACAAGATCATTTGAGATAGGCGATCAATGGAAGCCACGAAGTAAAGAGGTTTGCAAGGTTTGAGTTCTTTATTTGTTTAATCTTCTTTGTTTCTTATTTCATTGAGTTATTGGGTATTATTGATATTCATGCACAATTTTCCATAACAGCAGTTATTTTCATTGGTTTGGTAAGTGGTCCTTGAGGAGGGTCCATATTTCTACCATACAATAGCCTCTGACTTATTTGAATTTAGGAAACCTTCCTCTTGAAGTTTCGAAGACAGAGCAAATCAAAGGGATTCTAACACCGTGGAGAATTTATAGCTATATATAAGACTACTTGTTCCATGACATTTTCTATTTATGTTATGATTAGCATCTGTTATGTTGGTGCTCAAACATGTAGTTCCACCAATCCTAAAGACTTAACACTAGAACCTAAGGCCAAGGATATGTCGTGCTTAGGCAATGGGTAAGGCTTATGATCAAACAGTGGTATGAATGAACCAATTGCTATGAGTGGGTAAACTCATCTTCATCTTTAGGCTTTGCAAGGCCAAGGGGGCTATTCCCTAAGGTCTCGACAACATAAACAATTTAAACATTAAGTCCTCAAGCAACTATACCCAATGTGCTATGAACTCCTATAATTGTCACTAAGTTCATGTCAGCACTAGCTACATACAAACCTATTAGGCCTTTGATAAATAGATAAAAATTTACTTACCCTGCCCCCAAAGATGATAGCTATACCGTGTTTCCCCTATAGATGAATCCACTTAAGATTGCATACATAGGGATAAGAGAGAAGAACACATGCATGATTGAGTTGACAATGCTGAATCATGCAAGTATGGTGGAACCTAAACCTACTCCTACAACTAGCAAGAGAGAGATTTTAATAATTTTAAAGGTTGTTAGTCCTTCACCAATTAGACCGATGCCTACTCCATTGGGCAACAGGGTCATGGATTTGTAGAAAGAAAAGAGGTGCAGCAGTAAAAACATTTATGGAATCTCATGTGCATCATCATACAATGCATATATATCATCTCATGCAATGAACATTCTTAGTAATCCAAACAACAATGCAAAAACCTATATGGAACAAAAAGAAAGAGCATCACAAAAGCTTTGCAATGAATTAAAATATTATCACATATTTCTCTAACCTCTATTACATTCATACTAGCAAATGTGACAATAGAAGATGAGTAACTAGGTTCAAACACCCTTCTAAATAATTACAAACTACCTTGGAGACATACCATTACATGCATTTGTCTTTGAATAACCTTCCTATGCTTTAGAAGGTGCACTTTATCTCTTTACAAATCAGTCTGCATCATTTGATGCCCTAGAACATTGTTGAGACACTTGCAGTTCAGAAATTAGTTAAATGATCAACCTTTTTCACATCTTAAGAACATGTATATATAGCATTACAATTCACTATTGTAGCTTGGATGTGGATTTGGAGTAGTCAACATGTTTGTAGGTCGCCCATACATGTTGCATCAGAACCACATGGGTTGTACTAGAAAACCCTGCATATTCGAAGTGTTTGCCCATGCTATGGTACAAAAATTTCATCATGGAAAGGTCCATAGCAGTCGTGGGGTGTATGGAGCTCACCTACCATGCCATCGAGCTTCAAAATGATGATTAATGGTGGTCTTAAGAGTCGTCGGAGCATTTCGCCATGTGTTGAAAAACACGGTAAACACCCAAACGAAGGTTTCAGATGATGAAAAATGATGAACATAGCCCGAATCTTCAATATCATTAGAAAATATTAAGTTTTTGTTGTCTCCCAGATTTGGACCCTTGCTGAGTTGTAAAACTTGGCAATCTGGAGAAACATGGGATCTTTCCAGGTCTGTGGGTCACCTGAGTTGGAAAGAACCTCCAGAGAAGGCCGACTTCCTAGCTGGTTATCAGCTAAAATCTACTAGATTTGCAGAGGAAAAAGGAAAAAAGGAGAAGGAAAGCTTTTAAAAATGAAAGATAAAACTTGAAAATAAGGGTGATTCACCAAAACTTGATAAAGTAAAATGAAATTCAGACCTGCATACACTTGGCCATAGACAACTGAAAATAAAAACCTGCACAACCTATCATTGTATGCTTGCAAAATCACTTCATAAAGAGGCCTAACTGCATTAAAAACTTCAAAAAAGGAAGCTAAACTTCACAATTTTAAGTCTTATAACACTCTAAGACACAATTTGCAACCTACATAAACACAACTTTTGTAGAAAAAGGGTATTGAAAAACATAAGACAGTCACAATAAAATAAATTACCTCACAAATGACCTGTCCAAACATTTAATAACACCCAATACTGCAACACAAGAAGGCAAAATCTGATTGTCAGTGGTATCCAAGGTATTCTTTGTATTTCATATGCCCAAAGAGTTACAAAAAAACATATTCAAACTAAGTAGGATTCCAGAAAATCACTAACTCAAGAATGTATATGGAAAAGAACCCCCTGAAATTGAAGTTACAATGTCATTTATATCAAATCCCTGTGCTAGGGACGTTGAAAACAGTTGCACAGGATCCCAGGAATGCGGAATGTATTCATCAATGCAGGAACAGGGATGCAAAGGCAGGGGCATGGTGAAAGGATAGGAACCATGTCGCTGGCAGGTCCACAACCATTAGAAAACGGTTTCCCAAACACAAGATAGGACAGGGCATTGAAGAGAAGAGCCCCAAAGTCGTCGCCAAACACATAAAGATCTGCCAACAAGACACAGAGCCCATACGCATTGAAGAGTGAAGCCATCTGTCATGAATCCACCTGCAAAGCCTACCAACTGGAATAAATGCAACAATATCAGCCCTTGCATATGCCAAATCGGTCGCTGAAATGTCGAGTCGATCGAGCCTGCAGATTTGCATCAAATTCTGAAAGTGAAGATATCCTCCTCAAAGCCCGCCAGATGAAAGAGGCAAAAACAAGCACATTTGCCTTTTGGAGCATGCATAAATTCCTCAGGATGAAGGAGATATGGGCGGTCAAAGTTACGGTCAATTGCATCTTGCATTTGTATATCGCTTTGCATCTGCAATTGTATACTGTTGTATCTTGCAATTGTATATACAATTGCACATGCACTTTTAGGTTCACTTGGTGCAACATACAAAATCTCCCTCACCCTTTTTGCATATACAACTTTTGTATATATCGGGCCGTCAGGGAGACCTCGGAAAGCGCCTCACCGATGTGTATTTCATCTTGTATCAGCCATTGTATATGCGACTTGAATCACCATCTGAATGAGCCTCTGAATCTACCTGACACATGGCACTATCTGATTGGCCGTTGAGCTGAACCTGGGACCCATCGCTGAACATTTGCATCTTTATCGGCCATCGGAGAGACCTCAAACTGAGTTGTTGATAAGGCCTGTCTCGCCGAAAATCCTTTGTATGTGACTTTGTATATGCGATACAATCGCATGTACATACAATTGCGGAACTCAAAGGATTATCAACTATATTGGATCATTGAAACAGGTCTGATCTTGTATCTTTGCTTTTGCATATGACTTTATATATGCGATACAATCCCATGTACATACAAAGGCGGACCCCAACATTTTTATGAAGCAAATTGAAATTAACATCGGGTCCGGCCTTGTATCTTACCTTCTTGTATGTTGCACTTTTTTGACCTTGTACATGCGATATACAACTGCAGACCCCAATATTTTATCCGCCACATACAATACCCCAGTCACGTCCGGATTGTATGTATTTCCTTTTGCATGACCTTTTGTATATCGCATATACAATGCAAGTATACAAACAAAACTGCATACAATCACTTGTACATACAAACATTGCATCTGACCTTTGCATGTGACCTTGCATATGACCTTGTATCCGCCCTTTGTATCTGCAAATATACAATGCGAACATACATACAAAGATGCATACAACCGCATCTGCCTTTCTAAACCAAATTGCATATTCTTTTGGGTTCGGGATTGTATCTCAGGATTGTATAAGCCATTGTATATAGGATTGTATGTGGGATGATACAATCACATATACATACAAAGAACGGACATACCTTTTGTATCACCATTTTGCATCCCGCCGATGTATCCTTGTACATCCCTTTTTTTTACCTGTCCTTGCATATGCTTTTGTATATGCAATTGTATATGATATACAATTCCCTGATATACAAAAGCGGACCTCATATTTTGTATAAGCTTCTTGTATATTGCATTGTATATGCAATATACAAACGGAGATACATACAACATAACCTACAACGAACCCGATGTATAGTAACATTGTACATGACCAGGATACAAGGAAAAAATGTATCTGAGATACAATTCGACCAAATGACAGAAAACCCCAAAACAAGGATGACATCATCATCATATACATGAAAAATGGCTAAGTATAAAACTGAGAAATCTCTGCGATAGAAAATAATTGGAGACAAAAGATTTATGGGTTTTTCTGGGTTTTCTACAAGGATTCTCCAAGCAAGTGTTTGGGATTTTTGGCAACCCAGAGCATGGGTAATTGAAGGATTTAAGCTTTGTAGGGTCATTTTCTAAAGGATATTCAAGGAATATACAAGATGAACTATTTAACTCTGGACAGAGGAAAATAGGTCAACAGTTTTGACCTCTCAAATTGAACAAGGGGGTCCGGAAGGATCATGAAAAACCCGAAAATCTCAAAACGATCAAAACACCCAAACAAAAGGCCAACTAGATGCAAGGGGGCACCAATAACCATAGCCTTCAATTTCTTCCGAAAATTCCAAATTTTGATCCTCCAAACTGAGTGAGGGGGCATGGGGTCCCGAAAGGACATTGGAATCAACGATGTTCTGATGTGCTCGGAAAAATTGAAATTCCCAAAGTGGTCAAAACTCCCAAATGCTGGATGACACACATAGCCACCATAGCCAAGATCATCTAAAAATTCCAAGTTTTGACCCTCCAAATTGAGTGAAGGAGAATGGGGTTCGAGGACATTGGAACCAAGGATGTTCCAATGTGTCTAGGAAGTCCAAAATTCCCAAAGTGTCAAAACTTCCGAATGAAAGGTCCATTTGATGTTGGATGCCACACATAGCCACTATCTTCGAGATCATATGAAAATCCAAGTTTTGCCCTCCAAATTGAGCGAGGGGGAATGGGGTCTCGGAAGGACATTGGAACCAGGAATGTTCCAGGTTCCAATAAGGATTTGAAACTTGGACCTTGCACTCCAAAAGCTAGGAAAAGACATGAAAGCACAAAACAAAGGAATTTTATGGGATATTTTGGTAAGAATGAGGCATGGCCATGGCATGGGGAAGACAAATAGTCACAACATTGGCTCTGATTCGGGACATGACTCTTGCAGACACAATGGGGATCTAGTTATCTCCAAGTTGCAGACCAAAATGCCAAAAAGGGGGTGATCAGGGGGAAACAAAAGCAAGCCAATATGTACAAGGAACAACACAACAAAATATACATAGGAACATTTACAACCAATGACATGGAAGCACAAAGGTAAATGGGTATGGTTGTGTTGGTTAACAGATTTGTCCTTCAGAAATAAATACAGAAAATGACTCAAGACACCTGGGAAGAAGGACAAACAACACTAACAGTTGGAGAAGTTATCAATGGGTTGACAACTTTCCTCTGAATTTTAGAGGTACAACTCCCTCTTAAAATATAAAATGAACAAAGATATAGGGTATGCTCTTAAATAAAAAGTAGGAAAGGCATATTAACATCCACCCATCACCATGAAATAGATGTGCATGGCCAACTTAAGAAAGAAATGAATGCAGATAAACGATACACAGCCCATCTACCCCACATTCACGAACAAAGATAAATTGATTTGAAGATACAACTATATTCCTTCTTAACATAGACTAACATAAAAGAAGTAATATTGAAGATAGATTACTAATCGATATAAGAACAATTGCAATCATAGAAAATACTTGGAGACACAAAGTTCTATAAGTAATTCTTCATTCTTTCAACATAACAAAACTCAAAGTTTTTGCAGAATTTCTAGATACATAAGCTGTGCTAGAAAGCAAATATACTGGAGAATAAAAATAAACTTGCTCTTCTTCTCCTGTTCACAGACAATGCCCAAAAAGATGCTTTTCTTTGAAATCCCTTCCCCTTATATAACTTCCCAAAAATTATAATTGTTAGAAAACGGTCTTTTTAGAGTAACCGTAATCAAGAAAGTGACTTCTCAAAATGGAAACGGTTACATCATATCAAAATCATAATAATCATCGCTAATTACAAAAAGACTTCAAATATGCAAGACAAGTGACATTAATCTGTGCCCAATTCTAGGTGTATTTCCATAAAAGTTGGCGCAGTTCAGCGCGCTCTTCTTCTTCAAGAATGTCGATTGTCCTGCGATATTCAACATAACTGGTTTTCTCTTTCCAAGTGACTATGCGTAGCTGAGAGATGATATCTATCTGCTCCTCCTCATGCCATGGTAAATCAGGTTGCAAAACAGGCAAAGGTTCATCATCCCAAATTTCGTTGTTGGCAGGAAGTCCCATTCTGAAGAATAGCTTGGTTGGTAAGAAAACTAAACTCAGAGAGCACCGCCACCTTTACTTAATCACGTCAGGGAGTAATGATGGCTTTTAAACTTGCTAATGACGTGCCACCATCTTAATGAGCTCCGTTACACTTGTCATTTAAGAGGTAATTAATACTTCGTTGATTTTATATCTTGAAAAACGAGTCTCAAGATTTGAGCTCAAATATCATAACTCCTAAAAAGACATTCTCATTGTATATCACATGAGCAATCTGACGGGCTGACGACACCTTGAAAAACGGATAGCGTGAAGATGCTGACTAGTCAAGGGTCAGAGTAGATTCTGAACTTTGAGCATTAAAGACGGGTTCAGAAAATTTGAAAATTCTCGACAATGAAAGAAGTCGCGGCACCGGAGTCCTTATGATCCTTCGAGAAACTGTTCATGACCCTTGAAAATACTTCCAGATTCTGTAGACACATTTATACTTCATTCCAAACCTTTTGTTTTGAGAAGATGCTGGCAAATGTTGAAGAGTTGGACATATACAAAGGTTTTGAACTTTTAAAAACCCCCGACAACAAGGATGTCGCGAAGTCGCACATTCTTCAAACCTTAGAACCTTAAATCAAGAGTTCAGGAGTTATGAAAATTTCCGACACGGCGACTAAGAGCTTTATTTCATAAAGTTTCCAACCTTTTTGTAAATATGACTGTAATAGAGTTGACTTTCATATTGCCGAAAGGAATCGGGAAGTCTCGAAAAATAAGAACTTTCTAACCTTGAGTCGCGGGTTGTGAAGTTCAGAAAACCGGTGACTTAGCGATAACAAAGGGTTTGCAAGCGGGGTTATGGTCAAGCTCACGAAAGGATTTGCAAAATTAACTACTTGTTGTGAGCTGGCGCAGGCTAAGGATATACAAGAGGAACTCACTGAAAATTTAAAGTTTTCAAGTTCAGATTCTAGGGCAACAAGTTGTAAACAAAATTTAGAACACTTGCAGGTCAAACCCTGCAAAGAAGATCAATGACATAAGGCCATAGAGAAGTTGCTGCAAATCACTTACCGCTGTCAAACACAAGCTTGAAGAAGAAACTTAGCATCCTCAAGTTGAAATTACATCCTTCACTCAGTTGCAAGCAATGAGGTTTCTTCCAAGCATGTGCAAGCAAATTGTAACTATCCATATCATCATGCTATAAATGGAAGTGACTATCATCAAGACATGACAACTATAGATAATAAGACCCATCATCATGTTGACTCGCATAGCAATACTCACTTTCAAGATCCTTGGTAACATGATGCGGACTTGCACACATATCGGCGTGAAGAAAAATACCCTCCTGAAAACCAAGCTGAAATGTATCCTGTTCAAGTGCAACCTCAAGTTGGGTTATGTCATATGATTGTTCAAGTTCTTGTGACCTAGTTGCACCACAAATGCTGACGTATTCTTCCATGATTGAATCAAAGACCTGATTCAAATCCATTTCTACATTATCAACATATAATCAGAAATTTGAGGCATTCTAAGTGAAGACTCATCATCTTCAAATTGCCTCTCCGTTTCATATCTTTCATTGCAACCTACTGTAAAAATATTGTTGCTAAGAAATTGATCTATAATTTGTTCTTCTTCCCCATCTAGCAAGCAAGCAATCTAGTTCCTATGACAACACACAACACTATTTTCAACATGCCCAACCAATGACTCTAGAAAGGTGTCCTCAATGCGATCCACATTAGCAGAAGACAATAGTTCCAAACCTAGTTCTAAAAATTCATCAAGATTCATAATTATTTGACTTGGAACAACAATATGATCATGCACACCTTCACATTCCTCATTGGCAACAAGGGGGGATGATCATCGTCTTCAACAAAGTCAGGAAGCACATCTAGTGAATAACAGAAATCTTGTATTTCAACTTCCTTACTTACCTCAGCAACACCAAAATCATTGTTAGGAGGAACAAAACATGGGTATTCAACCAATAATAGTCATCATAATTTTCAAGACCATGAACTGACCTATCTAAGCATAAATCAGTGCAAACACTGTTGTTATCATCTGCATTGCTACCATATATTGTTGCATTGTCATCAATTTCTATCCTCCTGGCCACATTGTCAAATTGATCCAATGTTGTATCCATACCATCATCCATATGATTTGACCCACAAGTTTGAGCAATAGGAGTTGCAAGCATATCCCTTTCAACATTGGAATGTGGAACAACAATGTCAAGTGTTGATTGGGTAGCATTGGCCCACTCAAATGCCACCATTATACTTCGAGGTTTATATTCTAGGGGAAGCTGACCTGCACTAAGATAAAAGGTCTCACAATACAAGTCTACGTATATATTTTCATCAGGCTTGCATTCACTAGGAAGTTAATTGATTGTAACAACAAACCTATTATGAAAGTGTGAAACTGATTCACCATCCTGCCTCCTAAGGCTTTCCAAATGTTGGGCAAGGGAGTCAGGGTCGTAGACATGTGCCTCTAACTCATTGAAATCAACAATAAAATCATCTTGTTCATCATTAAATGTTGCTGTTGTAACCTCTTGCACACTTGTAGATGCAAAGTGACTATGGGACTGCTTGGTGCCTAAGTCAAGCATGTTTATGTGGCTCACCAAGTCAAAAAGCTCGTGTTTAGATGGGTCAGGGGAATACACAAATGGTGTATCATTTTGGATTTTAAATATATGATCATTTGTGCACTTAGACGAGGTATCACTATAGTAGTTAGGATCATAATCATCAATATTGTATATGGGGCCTCTGATTTAGTATGACTCTAATGAATGTTTAGATTTTGCTTTTGTCTTAAACTAGTGATCCATGACTATACAACATACATCATGTTGAAACAGGATTACGTATTCTTTCCAAAATATCTCATTGCACAATAATTCTTGCTTCATGAGAAGAAAGAAGAAGCATTTATGTACCTTGATTTGTTGTTGCACTAGTGTTGAATAGGATTTGTTGCACCACTAGTAGGCATATATCAACAACAGACATTTGAATCATAACAATAGAGTCGCCACCTCATAGAATGAGGAAATCCTTGAAGTAGATAGAACCACCAAGGTTAGAATATTTCTGGGTCCACTCACTAATAGAGTCTTCAAATTTTCCAGAACTCATAATTAGTCCTCGACAACGATGCCAATTTTGTTGGTGCTCAAACATGCAGTTCCACCAGTCCTAAAGACTCAACACTAGAACCTAAGGCCTTGTGCTTAGGCAATGGGTAAGGCTTATGATTAGACAATGGCATGAATGGACCAATTGATGTGAGTGGGTAGACTCACCTTCGTCTTTAGGCTCTACAAGGCCAAGGGGGGTATTCCTTGAGATCTCAACAAAATAAACTATTCAAACATTAGGTCCTCAAGCAACTATACCCAATATGCTATGAACCCCTATAATTATCACTAAGTTCATGTCAACACTAGCTACATACAAATCTATGAGACCTTTGATAAACATATAAAAATTTACTCTTACTCTGCACCCAAAGATGATAGCTATATTGTGTTTCCCCAGTAGATGAATCCACTTCACATTGCATACATAGGGATAAGAGAGAACACACATGCATGATTCTCTAACAATGTTCAATTTCAAAATTGCATAAGGTATGACTGAGTTTACAATGTTGAATCATGCAAGCATGGTGGAACCTAAACCTACTCCTACAACTAGGAAGAGAGATTTTAATAGTTTTAAAGGTTGTTAACCCTTCACCAATTATACCGATGCCTACTCCATTGGGCAACATGGTCATGGATTTGCAGAAAGAAGAGAGGTGCAATAGTGAAAACATATATGGAATCTCATGTGCATCATCATACAATGCATATATCTTATCTCATGCAATGAACGTTCTTAGTAATCCAAACAATAATGCAAAAACCTGCATGGAACAGAAAGAAAGAGCATCACAAAAGCTTTGCAATGAATTATAATATTGTCGCATATTTCTCTAACTTTTGTTACATTCATACCAACAAATGTGGCAAGAGAGGATGAGCAACTAGGTTCAAACACCCTCCTGAATAATTACAAAATGCCCTGGAGACATACCATTACGTGCATCTGTCTTTGAATAACCTTCACATGCTTTACAAGGTGCACTTTATCTCTTTACAAATCAGACTGCATCATTTGATGTCCTCGAACATTGCTAAGACACTTGCAGTCCAGAAAAGGTTCAATGACCAACCTTTTTTCAATCTTAAGAACATGTATATATAGCATTACAATTCACTATTGTAGTTTGCACGTGGATTTGGAGTAGTCAACACATTTGTAGGTAGCCCATACATGCTGCATTAGAGCGACATTGGTTGTACCAGAAAACCCTGCATATTTGGAGTTTTTGCCCATGCTCTGGTACACAAATTTAATTGTGGAAGGGTCCACAGTAGTCTTGGGGCGTATGGAGCTCACCTACCACACCATCAGACTTCAAAATGATCATTAATGGTGGCCTTGAGAATCATTGGAGCATCTCATTGCGTGTTGAAAAACGCAAAAAAATTAAGTATTTGGGCCGAAAACTAGAATTCTGGAAGAATCAGAACCCTGGAACATTTTGAAAAGGTGCAAATTCCAAAATCCTAGAAGGATTAGGACATTTGGAAAAAGTGCAAATTTCAAAATCTCGGAAGGATTAGAAGGGTCCAGAGTAGTCCTCGGGCGTATGGAGCTCACCTACTACATCATCGAGCTTCAAAATGATCATTAATGGTGGCCCTAAGAGTCACTAGGGTGTCTCGTCGCGTTTGAAAAACATGAAAATTCTGAGTTTTTGGGCCGGAAATTGGAATCCCAAAAGAACCAGAACTTCAGAACATTCTGAAAGGTGTAAATTCCAAAATCCTGGAAGGATCAGAACATTTTGAAAAAGTGCAAATTCTAAAATCCTGGAAGGATCAGGACATTTTGAAAAAGTGCAAATTCCAAAATCTGGGAAGGATTAGGACATGAGGACTTGGGCCCCCAACCTTAGGGAAATGGGGAACCCGAAAGAACTTGGAACACATGGATTTTCAAAAACGTTCCAACGTCCACGGAAAACCCAAAATCCCCAAAGTGACCAAAACACCCAAACGAAAGTTTCACATAATGAAAAATGATGAACATAGCCCCGATCTCCAAAACCATAAGAAAATATCAAGTTTTGACCCTTCAAATTGAACATGGAAAACGAGGGTCGAAAGGATCACAAAAAACCCGAAAATCCCAAAATGAGCAAAATGCCCAAACAAAAGGCCAAATAGATGCAAGGGGGCACCAATAACCATAGCCTTCAATTTCATCCGAAAATTCCAAGTTTTGACCCTCCAAACTGAGCGAGGGGTAATGGGGTCCTAGAAGGACATTGGAATCAATAATGTTCTAATGTGCCCGAAAAACTTGAAATTCCCAAAGTAGTCAAAACTCCCGAACAAAAGGTCCATTTGATGCTGGATGACACACATAGCCATCATCTCTGAGATCATATGAAAATTCTAAGTTTTGACCCTCCAAATTGAGTGAGGGGGAATGGGGTCCGGGAAGGACATTGGAACCGAGAATGTTTTGATGTGTCCGAAAAATCCAAAATTCCCAAAGTGCCAAAACTCTCGAACGAAAGGTCCATTTGATGTTGAATGACACACATAGCCACTATCTCTGAGATCATCTAAAAAATCTAAGCTTTGACCCTCCAAATTGAGTGAGGGGGAATGGGGTCCCAGAATGACATTGGAACCAAGAATGTTCCAGGTTCCAATCAAGATTTGGAACTTGGACCCTACACCTTAAAATCTAGGAAAATACATGGAAAACACAAAATAAAGGAATTTTATGGATATTTTTGGTAAGACTGAGGCATGGCCATGGCATGGGGAAGACAAATAGTCACCACAACACAAACTAGACCAAGGTAATACCATTGAAGATTTCTCAAATCAGTTATTAGTAATGGGTGAAAACTTTTTCAGACAACAAGGAGGCATAAAACTTGGGACTTTTTGAAAATTTTTAGGCATGTCCCAACATGTTGCACTTGTATGAAATTCAAGATTCATACTACTTTTCATCCATTTGTCGTCGAATTGATCCTTGGTTTTGTGTTCATCCAAGTCATTGTCGTTTCCCTTGTTAGTTTGCAAGATCGTCTTGTCATGGTCTATATGTTATAGCTAATGCTTTTGAGTGTGATGATGACCACCGCAAGTCTGATTGGAAGAAAATGATGATGTTAGAGAAAATATCAAGGGCAAAATACGTGGAACAATTTTAAGACCTAACAAGGGCAATTATGGGGTAGAAACAAGAGCAAATCAATAAGAGTTTGGCGAAGTTGTATCAAGGTTTTTCCTTAGCAAGGCCCTATCAAAGTTCCACCTAACAGAAATACGGCTAAGACAATGAAAAACTTCGCTTGGGATGGCATGGATGAGCAAAAAATCTACTTAAGTTTGTATAAAGGTGGAAATAATGCCAAGGGTGTTTGCCAGAGATGGTTTAACCCTTCCAAATCCTTGCTAGAACATAGAAATGGCCAAGTTATGAAAAACTTTTGCATATACTTAAAAGGATGGCATAAGTGTAGATAAATTCCACATGGCATGTGCCAGGAGTGAACCGAGACCACGCCTAAGTCATGAAAAATTGGCAGTAAGTGTTCTAATCTTTATTCGAAAAAGTGGTTCTATCACTTAAAAGTCTTTGCCTCATAACCTTGGCACACTTTATGAGTGGTACAACCATTTGATAACTCTACCCAGGACTTTTGGGCACACTTTTTTAATGGTTTAGCTGCTTGATTTTTCTACTCAACAAGTGAATAGAGAGCAACATTGATGGATAGTTCCACCTAGTATTCAAACAAAACATGGGCACACTTTCCCTAAGGTTAAACCATCATCAAATTCTGCCTATCATCAAAAATTGGCAGCAATGAATGCAAACTTTCTTTGAATCTCTACTAAGTGTAAGAAAAGTGGCTCAAGTGAACCTGGGGCATGGACATTTGCCATGTATAAGTTTTAGAAAAAGTGGCAACATTACCAAACATCTTTGCCTAAAGTTCTGCCTAAGTTTTTATCATAAAATTGAGCACACTTTACGAGCGCTTGTGCCAAATGACATCTTCGCCAAAGTGCATTAAGCGTGTTTAAGCCTAAGAGGCGTGCTTTTCTAATGGTTAAGCCATGACATAATTTTGTCTAGATCTTTTAAAAAATGGCAAGTTTGCCTTGAGAGCATATTTGGAGTGGCTTAGCCACTAATAAACTATGCCTATGCATTTTAAGTGGTTTAGATAGTCTAAGAGGTACTTGGAACAAGTAAAAAATAGTTTGAAAGTGGTTGCATTATTAGAGAAGTGTGCCTTATAGGTTTGATTGTCCTTCAAGTGGCTAAGATAATCATAAAGCATGCCAAAAGTGAGTTTTGGAGTGGCACAGATTGAATGGAAGCATGCCTAATAGGGTTATCACTGATCAATAGTGATTATAGTCACTTGTAGCAGTAACACTTAACGTATGAATGATAATTGTGTTACACATTTCATCATAGATCCATCTTCAAGCATATATCAATTGTTTCAAGTATTCATAACAACAAAGTTTGTAGTTATTTGGAGAAGGAATGAACAAATGGATCTTCAAGTATCATTCATTGCGGGTTTCAAGGATAATTTCGTGTGTCTATGGTTGTTTTCACCAAGTCTTGTGTTTAGGGTTTGATCACACCCATATTAAAAAGATTTTAGTCAGAAAGTTGAATTGATGGAGTTATTTGTAGATTCACAATGGTTAAGGTTTTCAGTTTGTCAGGAGGGTTCATCAATTCTCAGTGTAAAAAGTGTTTCAAAATCATGGAGGCCACCCATGCAAATTGCTATTTTTAGCAGTGACTATTTTTGGTAGTGGCTATTTTTGGGGTTTCATTTCCAGACAACAAGTGAGGGCCTATTTTTAGGCCATTTTAGTTTTATTTTATTAGTTGTTTTATGATATGTTTCCTTAACATTTTTTTCCATTTTTTGCAACTTTAGAAGAGGTTGCTTTAAAACATTTCTTTTTGGGATATTTAATTATTATTGTCATGTCCTTAAAAGCATACTCATTGTAACCTATAAATAAGTGCCTTGGGCACAAAATATTCTTAATGGCAGTTGATGCTATGCTTATGTTGTAGAAATTGTTTTGCACGTTGAAGTTATAATTGAATTTATGTTCAGAATTTCATGAATAAAATGGAATGCAGATTATAGCATCAAACTTTGTATTGACATTTTGTCTCCATAGGTTGTGGCTTTGTATACAACTTAACTATTTAATTTTTGAAATTGTGTGTTGTTGATTTATGTGTTATTCCTTTCAAATCCTTGTTTGTAGTTTGTGGCTTTATATACAAATTAACTATTTAATTCTTGAAATCGTGTTGTTGATTTATGTGTTGTTATTCCATTCAAATCTTTGTTTACATTGAATACCCGATCTTTATTTTAGCTACTCCAAATGTGTCGTTTGCATGAGTTTAAATTAGTTGTTTCATCCTTAATATCTAATTCTTGTTTGCAAGGCACGATTGTTAACAACTCATTGCCTATATCCAAGGCTAAAACATAGATGGTAATTTTTTTTTATTTAAACCCCCTCAATGAAATCTTTTATAGTGTGCATATATGTAGATTTTGTTTGTAAGTTTAATCTAGGGTCAGTTTAGTTTAGTTGAATTTTAGGGAGCTTTCCCCTAATCTGAAGAGAGGTTTTACTTGACACACTGTTTTGTTTTGTGTTGTCTTGTAAAAGACAAATTAAAATACTAATAATATCAAAATGGATCTTAGCAGTTCTCTTCTTGCAAATATTACCCTTCACAAGAGCTTTGATTGTTGGGAACAACCTTTAGCTTATGAGAGTTCCACTCTAGTTCCTTCTTTCTCACTAATATATTGATGTTTTTAGCCACTATACTCTTAGTGTTTTTCGGCTCAACCTCCAAGTACAACTTTAAAGTCTTCATAAAAATTCCCCAAGATATTAAAGGCCATTTAGTTCATAGTAGACATGAAGCTAAGCTCTTGATTTGTTTTGAAAATCTCATTGTGTAGAAGAAACAGAAAAAAAGTCCCACTTTGGAGGCACATGTTGAACCCATTTGCCCCCATAGTTGTTGTTTGGGAAGCTCCTATGTCCTCAAATTAGATAAGACCAAAAACTCTAAGGGGGTGTTTTCCTTGATGGATCGTTCCATCTTTCATGTTCTTCAAGACAAACAACATAGAGATACAAGCACATTCATATAAATGCACCAAGATTGCTAAAGGAATAAGGCTTGATCAACTATATAACAAGGAAGGAAAATTGTGAGGACAATGAAAAATTCAAATTTAACCAAAATGACGTTTTGGGCATTCTGCCAATCAGTCTGTGAACCCCTTCGGAGGGAAAAGCGGCGAAGGTTGGGAAATCTGGCTTCACACCTGCCAGTCACATTTGCTTAAAAGTTTTGAAAAGATTTCAACAGAGCTAGCTTGGAGATAGCCGGCAAATATGGTGTTCCAGGGGATCGATTTTCCTTTGGGCATTTTGTGCCTGGGCGATGATTCCTCTTTCGCACGTGTGGCCATTAGGGCATTATGTCCACATTTCGTGAGTTCTATTTTGTCTCTGCTTTAACAAAGACTAAACAAGTAGAAATTGCATAAATAGGATTTGAAGAAGCAATTTTCGTTTTCACTGCATTTGTGGTAGTTTTCCATACATTTCAATGAGATGCAACCGATGTCATTGTGCTTTGCCTTTTATGAGTGTAGTCTATGAATTTTTTGTTGAATTAAATCGATATGTGTAGAATTTTAAGATCCTTTATGCTTTAGAGAAAACTAATATTCGTGCATAGGAGGAATGTTTTAAGCTGTGAATGGGTTCATCTCAATAGGAAGTATTTTTTTATTTTTATTGTTGCATTTCTATTAAGCTATTTTAAATAAAAGATAAAACAACATTTCTAATAGTAGCATAAGGTTAAAAACTACACTTTTTTGTAAAGCGATTACTGTATGCAATTAAATGTAGTTGTATGAAGAATTTCATGTTGTTAATATAAACAAGTCAAAACAAGTGCTTAGTGACCTAATTTGCTTGACTACTAATTAATATAGCTATAGTTAAAAAAATATATTTAACTAGTATAGTTATATTTAAAAAATATATCTAAAGTACGCCAAGAAGAAGTATTCATCTCGAGGAGTCTTTTAATCAATTTATTAATAATTGCCTTAATCAATTTATTAGTACCTGCCTTCGGCCAGTACTATTGCAATGAGTTTGGACATGATTATTTTTCTTTCAGGCAAATTTGATTTAAATTTGTATTTTTCCTATGTCAACATGATAATTTTTTAACAAAAAATTATTGAAAAATGATTTATCGGTATTGTCATTCGCTGAAAAAAAATGAGCGTTCGAGAGTGCAACAAAAAAGCTATAAATGCGGAGAGTGCAAGTAAAACAAATTATGAACACAAATTTTGTCTCCCACTAGTCATGCCTAAATGGATGGCGATAATTATAAGAGGAAGAATCATCAGTTTTTATGAATTTAATTTTTTGTTTTAAATATTAATAATACTATTAAAAATATAGGGTTCTACACATTTTATTTTATGAAATTAGATTATTTTTGGGATTTCAATTTTATTTACTCAAGAGTTAAAAATCTAGTATTTCAATTTTATTTACTAAACAGTTAAAATACAGTATCATGAAAAATATTTGGCCATGTTACTACATTTTTTATTTTATTCTTCAAACATACAATATTTTAATGCATTTTAAATTACCATAGTATTAATATTATTATATTTTAATATCTTAAGCAGACATTTCAAATCTCTATACACTCAACTAGGGCCAGGGCTCTCCACATAATAGAAATATGGAGGCTTTGGAAAGTTTAGTTTTATAGTTAAGGAAATATTTGTATTATTTAATAGGCTTTGTAAAGTTTAGTTTTATAGCTAAGTAAATATTTTAGTGCTATTTTATTTTTACCAAATTAAAGTATTTTTGAGATTTCAATTTTATTTACCCAAGACATTTCAAAGGAGTTCACATAAATTTTTCCTTATAAATTTAGTTATGGAAATATAATAATTACAAATTTGAAATGATAAACAATTATATTATCTCTAAAAAAAATTATTACTAAACCACAATATTAGATTAATTAAAATAATTGCAATCGTCTTCTCTAAAAGTATTTACTATTATTACTTAAACAAAAAATTAAGTGACTAAGATAAAATACTGTAGTGATCTAAATATCAATATGTTATTGTTATTATATTGTGTAATTATTTTTCAAACTTACAATATTTTAATGCATTTTAAATTGTAATAGTATTCAATATTATTATATTTTAATATCTTAGGCAGACATTTCAAATCTCTCCACACCCAACCAGGGTTAGGGTTCTACACATTTTATTTTATGAAATTAAATTATTTTTGGAATTTCAATTTTATTTAGTCAAGAGTTAGGTTAAAAATCTAGGATTTCAATTTTATTTAGTCAAAAGTTAAAAATCTACAGTATCACGAAAAACATTTCGCCATGTTATTACATTTTTTATTTTATTCTTCAAACTTACAATATTTTAATGCATTTTAAATTATAAAAATATTAGTATTATTAGGAAATATTTGTGTTATTTAATAGGCTTTGTAAATTTTAGTTTTATAGTTAAGGAAATATTTTAGTCCTATTTTATTTTTATCAAATTAGATTATTTTTGATATTTCAATTTTATTTACCCAACATGTTTCAATTATTGGAATGCAATTTGTCTATACAACCAATACCTAATCAACAAAAAATTACAACTAAACAAATACTATATACAACCAATAACTAATCAACAAAAAAAAAATAGAACTAAACAAATACTATAATAACAACACTTGGCCACTACGTAACACTTGTTTTAAATTATAATTGTAATTATTGTATACTTTAATAATTTTAAATCATAATAAAGTAGTATAATATTAGTAAACATTATAATAATGTATTTATATTATTATTTTATTATAATTGTTTATTATTTTATGCCCAAATAGTTTCATTTTTAAATTAAAATAATTATTTTAAAGTAAATTATTTTAAAGTTTCATGACATAATTAATTCCTAAAATTAAGGACACGATTGAGTGATAATAAAAAATAAAATTATTTTAAGGTTTCATAACATATTTAATTTTTAAATTTAATGACATAATTAAAATTGAAAAAACCGTATTAGCATTAGTACAGTTAGAATAACATTTATAAATAATATTATATTATATTTATATCTAATTCTAATTACTATAATTTTAACCCTAACCTTAATTTCAATCCTAATGGTAAAGCTAATCCTTATTACATCCCTAACCCTAATTTTAATCATTATTGTAATTATAACTAAAACCCTAACCCTTACTCTAACAGTACCACTAACAATAATTCTAATTCTAACCCTAACCCTAACCCTAACCCTAAGCTTAACACCAACCCTAATTTTAATCCTACTTCTAATCCTAACTCTTATTGTAAACCTAAATCTATCCCTAATCATAGCCATAACCTTAACCCCAATTCAAACCCTATCCCTAACATTGATTTTGATTCTAATCCTAATCGTAACTCTAATTGTAACCCTGACCTTAATTTTAATCATAATTATAATTATATTTGTAATCTTAATTCTAATCTGAATTATAATTAAAGCATTTAGGGTTTAAATTAATTGTAACCCTAACCTTAATTTTAATCATAATTATAATTATATCCCTAATCTTAATTATATTCCTAATTATAATTAAAGCATTTAGGGTTTAACAAAGATTGTAATTCTAACTATAACCGTAATTCTAAGCTTAACCAACCCTAATTTTAAGCCTACTTCTAATCCTATCTCTAATTCTAAACCTAATCCTAACCCTAAATTTAACCTTCACCATAAATCTAATTCTAACCCTAACCTAACACTAATTTTAATCCTAACCCTAAGTATAATTGTCATCCTTACTCTTATTATATTTGTAAGGTTGATTGTAACCCTCTAATTCTAATCATAATTCAAGTATCATATTTAAAATATACTTAGCTCTATGGAATATTTTCAATTCCATACCTTCTCCTTTATGGAATAGACTCTTCTATTAAATTTGAGATATATACATTTTTAATAGTCATTGGTACTCATCATGTTGAACGTGAGCTTATAAATTGTATCATGTTAATAAAAACTTTAAGCATGCAAATATTTTCTCTGAGGATAATTATGGAACATGACATTGGAGGGCTAATTTCTTGGAAGCCTTTTTTTTATTGAAAATGAAATTTGCCGTGACCTTAAATACTGTAAAAAATTAAGCACGTTCAATACAGCGGGAAAGATTTTATATTTTGAAAAATGGCTACTTATGCTTCTTATATTTATAGTTGTACAATACAGGAATATCTCAATGCAGGGAATTACAATTCCATTTTCATGTGATTAATTTCCAAATGCCCTGAAATGGTGTGTAAATTAATTAGTCTTTATTGTTTTGAAAGAATGCAAACAATATATATATTTTATAAGCATTACACTAATATACAGAGTGGTTGAAAGGGAATGCATTTTCAAATGATTTTTGTAAAATTCGTAGGAGGCATAAATTGACTCTAAATCATTGGCACTCGTATCACTGCTTGCCAAACGCATTCTCACAGTACGAGCAGCATGGTGATTATCATCTTCACTGTCAATACTTTCTACATCTTCACTTAATGGTGAAAAGAGCTTGTGTTCATCTTGCTGGGTATTTTGGATTGAACCCTCTATTTTATATCTCTGTTTATCTTCTTTGTTGGATCGCTTAAACAAATCCATATCTTCTTTTCGCTTAAATGCCACCGGTCTGCGCCTTCAAGCTTTACGCTTGCCCTTGGGAACTTCCACTAAAGGAGTAGTGTCAATATCCTTCTTTCTATCAGAAGCCAATGAATCAGTTCTCTCACTACCTGCATCATGCAACTTGCTTGACCTGCCAGTGTGTTGATCATCTTCATGAACAGAATGTCTACCCTCGGCATCTTCCTCATTTTTTGAGTCTGCAGCTGCCGCCAAATCAATCCTGCGTCTCATTCTACCCATGCCTGTCTAAAAAAATGCATTAAGCTGATTAGATGCTCAATGAAAAACAAAAAAATAACAGTAATGAATTCTTAATACATTATCGTCATAAAAGAATAATCATGTGCTTAAATGTAATCGTCAACATAAAAACTAAAAGAACAACTATTTGATATTTGTTTCAAACCAAATCAGAAAAGAGAACCAGAGCTACCTTCGGTCCACGATCAACAAGATGAGCCCATGCAGTGCGATTCCTTAAACAATCAAGAACAACCTGGTAATGGGCTTGTGTAGGCATATCTCTCACCATTGTGTTTCCTTAGCTTTTGCCAATGCTGTAATGGCATTCACACTCATGTAAGTGAGACAAATGATAATAAACCAAAATTGATGATACATAATCTAGACACAAAAAATAGTGATAGGCCCCGCAAACATTAAAGACAAACAAATGCAAAGCAAACTGTACACCATTGTCTTTACTTACATAAGATACATACCGGCAGGACAGCCTCACAAATTTCTTCAAAAATAATGTTCCCAAATGAATATATTTTTGGAGGGCAAAATCAATTAAATATAGGAGACAACTAGAGAATCTGATACAAAATTTCCTTTAAAATGTCGATACAAGAAAGTTTAGGATACAATTTAAATTATGATAAAAGTGCTCTTTCTAAAGATACATTCATCTAGAAATGAAACCCTTAAAAGGCCTAAACGCCCTTTGAACCCTTAATTCAAGTAGAACAAAAGAAATGCACTTGTGGATATTTGATTCTGTCCATATTTTGATGAAAATGTTTATTGTTTCCTAACATAAATTGAAGCAGGCACAAACCCGCAAAACACTTTAACACCCTTGAACCCCTGAACGCGGGAGCGACTGACCAAATTGGCTTTGGGGAATTAGATGTCGAAAGGAAATTTCATTTCTCCACCAGCTTAAACTTAACCAAGAAAAAACCCTAAAAGCTTTGAAAGCCTCCTAAATTCGAGACTGATGAACCAAATTGGCCTTCAGGCATTTAATACAGTAGATGCTATGACGAAATTATGATTTCTTTTTCTACCAAGAACTAAACACAAGAAATTCCCTTAGAACCCTAAATTCAGAAGAGACAGACGAATCCTGCTTGTGGTTCATCTTTTGACCAAAGCCCTACTTATTTTTCAAATTAAAAAAAAGTAAATAAGATAACCAAAACCCTAAAACTTGCCCCCTTCTAAAAACCTTAGGATTCAAGAAAGACGTTCCAAACCTGCCTTTGCCTCGCTGAAGAGCGGCTAAAGACTCGAAAGTCGACGCCTTGGCCGATTTGGAGCGGGCCAATAATTGGTCACCTTTTACAAACTGAGCCCGGGACTCTATCTTGGATCGGATGGGCAATGATTTAGAACTGATCCCGGCCATTTCCTAACTACCCACATCCCACTTTTCTCTCCTCCAAAGGAAATCTGATCGTTCCAATATTTTCTCCTACAATATGTGAGGTGATGATGCTTCAATAGTTCAAATAAATATGAAACCAATTAATGTGAAAAGAGAATTGATGACAGCTAACAAACTTCAATTTAAATCGACAGAATAAAACTTTCAATTGTGATGTGGTTGTATAACGCCTCTAGGTTTCGCCTCTCGGTATAATTATGTGTTTTATTGCCATCTAGACTAGTGATTGAGAAACTCAATGTCATCTGTTACATGCCATCTTCTCCTTTTCCTTGTGGTGAAGAAAGGGACCGCAAGCCTAATTCTAACACTAATTATAATATATTAAAAAATATTATATTAAGGTTAGAATATTTATATTATTATAAATATTTATATAAATATCTTTTATAATATATCTAATATATTATATAATAATTATATAATATAATAATATATTATGTTTATAATAATAATAATTATAATATATAATAATTAAAATTTTATATTATATTATATATTATATTTAGGATTAGAGTTAGGGGTTAAAATTAGGGTTAGGGTTAGTATTGTGGTGATGGTGAGGGTTAGGGTTATCATTAGTGTTAGGATTAAGGTTAGGTTTAGGGTTAGAAATATAATTAGGGTTAGATTTAGAATTAGGGTTTGTGTTAGGGTCAGAACCAAGGTTATATTAGAATTACCTAGGTTAGATCTAGAAAAAGGGTACCTATTTTTAAAGAATATTTTAATATCAATGTTGAACCCTAACCCTAATTCTAACAACAACCTTAACCCTAATACTAACCCTAACTCTAATTCTAACAATAACCCTAACCCTAACCTTAATTATAGCAATAACCCTAACCATAATTATAATCATAATTGTATCTCTAATTCTAAACCTAACACTAATCCTAAGTCTAACCCTAACCATAAAATTGATTGTAACTATAATTTTGATTCTAAAACTGATTCAAACCCTAAGCCTAACCCTAATTTTCATTGTAACCCTAAATCTCACCCTAACCCTAACCCTTATTATAACCCTAAACCTAGTTTTGACCGTAATTCTTATTGTAATTGTCACCCTTTTTCAAATTGTAACCCTAATTCTAATGTAATTCTTACCCTAATTCTAACTATAATTTCAACCCTAACCCTAATTTTAACCCTAATCATAACCATAACCATAACCCTAACCCCAACCCTAACAGTAACCTTAATTCTAATCATAACCCTAATCCTATCTCTAATTATAGACCTAACCCTAATCCTAATTTTATACCTAACACTTCTAACCCTAAACATAACTCTAATTTTAACCCTAACCCTAACCCTGACTATAATTCAAACCCTAACCTTAATACTAAACTTAACCCTAATTGAATTATAACCTTAACTTTAATTTGGACCCTAACCCTAATTGTAACTCTAATTCTTACCCTAATTCTAATAACCCACCTTAATTCTAACCCTAATTCTAATAGGAACCTTAATCCTAACCCTAACCCTAACCCTAACCCTAACCCTAACCCTAATTCTAATCATAACCCTGATTCTACCCTAACTATAACCCTACTTTTAAATCTAACAATAACCCTAATTCTAACCCTTAACTTAATCCTAATTCTAACTATGATTTTAACCCTAACCCTAACTCTAGCCCTAACCCTTATTGTAACTCTAATGCTTACCCTAAACCCTAAACCTAATCCTAATTTTAAAGCTAACCCTAACCATAACCCTTATTCTAACCCTAAACATATCTCGAATTTTAACCCTAAACCTCACCCCAAGCTTGACTATAATTCAAAACCTAACCCTAAACTTAATACTAACCTTAACCCTAATTGAACTCTAACCCTAACTCTAATAGTAACCAACCTTAATTCTAACCCTAATTCTAATAAGAACCCTAACCCTAACCCTAGCCCTAATTCTTAACTATAGTTCCCTAATTTTAAATCTAACTCTAACCTTAAATCTAACCCGAACCCAAACCCTAACCCTAACCCTAATTCTATCCTAACTATAACCCTAATTTTAAATCTAACTATAACCCTAAATCTAACCCTAACCCTAACATTTATTCAAAACCTAAGCATAACTCTAATTTTAACCCTAAGGATGATCCTAATTGCAACCTTATCCCTAAGATTAATATTGAACTTAATCCTAATTGTAACCCTAACCCTAAGTTTAATTCTAACATTAACCCTAATTATAGTTGTAACCCTAATTCTAACCCCAACCCTAAACCCAACCCTAAACCCTAAACCCTAATCCTAATCCTAATTTTAAAGCTAACCCTAACCATAACCCTTATTCTAACCCTAAACATAGCTCTAATTTTAACCCTAACCCTAATCCTAACTCTAACCCTAAGCTTGACTATAATTCAAAACCTAACCTTAACCTTAATACTAACCTTAGCCCTAATTGAACTCTAACCCTAACTCTAATTTGAACCCTAATCCTAATTGTAACTTTGATTCTTACCTTAATAATTCTAACCCTAATTCTAATAGGAACCCTAACCCTAATTCTAATCATAACCCTGATCTACCCTACTCTAACCCTAATTTTAAATCTAACAATAACCTTAATTCTAACCCTTAACTTAATCCTAATTCTAACTATGATTTTAACCTTAACCCTAACCCTAACCCCAATTTTAACCCTAACTCTAGCCCTAACCCTTATTGTAACTCTAATGCTTACCCTAAATCCTAAACCTAATCCTAATTTTAAAGCTAACCCTAACCATAACCCTATTCTAACCCTAAACATAGCTTTAATTTTAACCCTAACCCTAACTCTAACCCTAATCTTGACTATAATTCAAAACCTAACCCTAACCTTAATACTAACCTTAACCCTAATTGAACTCTAACCCTAACTCCAATAGTAACCAACCTTAATTCTAACCTTGATTCTAATAAGAACCGTAACCATAACCCTAACCCTAACCTAATTATAATCACAACCCTGATTCTACCCTAACTATAACCCTAATTTAAATCTAACTCTAGCCCTAAATCTAACCCTAACTGAAACCCTAACCCTAACCTTTATTCAAACCCTAAGCATAGCTCTAATTTTAACCCTAAGGTTGATCCTAATTGCAACCTTATCCCTAAGCTTAATACTGAACTTAGCCCTAATTGTAACCCTAACCCTAAGTTTATTTCTAACATTAACCTGAATTATACTTGTAACCCTAAATCTAACCCTAACCCTAACCCCAACCCTAAACCCTAAACCCTAAGTTCCCTAATCCTAATTTTAAAGCTAACCCTAACCATAACCCTTATTCTAACCCTAAACATAGCTCTAATTTTAACCCTAATCCTAACTCTAACCCTAAGCTTGACTACAATTCAAAACCTAATCCTAACCTTAATACAAACCTTAGCCCTAATTGAACTCTAACCCTAACTCTAATTTGAACCCTAATCCTAATTGTAACTCTGATTCTTACCTTAATTATAATAGTAAGCCACCTTAATTCTAACCCTAATTCTAATCATAACCCTGATTCTACCCTACTTTAACCCTATTTTTAAATCTAAGAATAACCCTAATTCTAACCCTTACCTTAATCCTAATTCTAACTATGATTTTAACCCTAACCCTAACCCAAATTCTAACCCTAACTCTAGCCCTACCCCTAACTGTAACTCTAATGCTTACCCTAATGCTAATTCTTACCCTAATTCTAACTGTAACCAACCTTAATTCTAACCCTAATTTTAATAAGAATCCTAATCCTAACCCTAGCCATAACCTTAATTCTAATCATAACCCTGATTCTACCCTAACTATAACTCTAATTTTAAATCTAACAGTAATCCTAATTCTAACAATAACCCTAATTATAACCCTAATTCTAATCTTAATATAATTAAAAATATATTATAATATTATTTATAACTGTTTATTAATAAATTACAATTAATATAATTTAATGATAACATTTATAATATAATTTTTAATTTTTTTTAAATGCGCCTGGCAAACTTCTTAATGTGATCGGTGATGCTGGTGCGACACGCCCTCAGGCTCCACGGTAACGCTTTTGCTCGAAGCTATGAACCAATGAGGCCACAACACGGGGGACCTCATCCCCTAGCAAAAACACTTCAAACCCATGAGCTTGTTGGCCCAGTGGAGGTTTGAACTCTGGGGGCCGCCACTGCAACCGAGCAACTTAACCATCGAACCACGCCCTTATCGACATAATATAATTTTTAAATCAATATTAAGTAATTTAATATTTTTTTATTATATAATTTGTAAATCAAATTATGTTTCACCATTAGAATCCAAAGTTAAAATAAAAATAAAAATTGTGCATGTTCTATTTAACTTTGTGAATTTATGTAGAATAGCTAGATTTTAGGAGTGCAAAAAAATAAGTTTCACATTTATTTGGAATGAAATATATTTTTGATTTTATTAATTAATTAATTTTATTTCCACTAAAATCAAATTATGCTTCATCATTAGAATCCAAGTTAAAATAAAAATAAAAATTGTGCATGTTCTATTTAACTTTGTCCCTTTATATAAGAAAAATAGCTAGATTTTAGGAATGCAAAAAAAGTAAGTTTCACATTCCACTAAAATCAAATTATGCTTCACCATTAAAGGAGAGGGGCCACGCCCCCATAACCGCTATGTTTTTAATCACTTGACCCCTCAATTAAATTTTAAAAAGAACCAATACATGTAAAATACCAACCTAATAAATTAACACAAATGCATCAACAACATTTGTACATGTTCACAAATGCACCAATAGATGTTCACAACTCCAATAAATCGACCAATGAAATTAAGACAAGTGCAAAAATGGATGGTGAGCAGTTATTGGCACATCGTTGCACATGTATGGGGCGACATGCACATGTATGGGGCAACATGTTGAAATGATACTTTTTCAACCCATGTGCACATAACACATCATACAGTGAAATGTATAAGTCACAAAGTTAGGGTGGGTGGCTACTGATTCCTCTCCCTTAGAATCCAAGTTAAAATAAAAATAAAAAATTTAACTTTGTAAGTTTATGTAAGAAAAATAGCTAGATTTTAGGAGTGCAAAAAAGTAAGTTTCACATTTATTTGGAATGAATTATATTTTTCTTTTATCATCTTAAACTCTGTGGGATTGATAGATTTAAGTCAAGATGGAAAATAAATACATGTGCTTTTTGTATAAAGCTAAATTGAAAAATGTCCCTAAAAATTTATATTAGCCCGAAAACACTACACATAGTCTTGGGATTATTTAACAAATATAAATCTTACTAAGATTAGAGAAATAAGTGTATACACATGAGGTGTCAATTTAACCTACTTTAAAATGTTGGTAAAAAATTCAATTTAACCTATTCAGTAAAGCTAAGCTTTAAAATATTGGTAAAAAATCATATAAACCTCAGAAATGATATCCATAACCCAAGGCTTCAAATTATTTAACAAAATTAAATATGACAGATACACAATAAATACAACAGATCTACATTAGTATATATTAATATTTGGTAGAATTAGGGTTATAATTTATATATATAATATTTAATATAATTTAATATAAATATGATAGATTCACAATAAACACAACATATCTACATTAGCTATATATTAGATATATATACACCTAGGTTAATATAATTCTAGCATTATAATTATATAGAATTATCTATTAAATATTCAATATAAATATAAGATTTATATTTGTTAGAATTAGGATTATATATTTATATTAATATATATTATATTTAATATAATATAATATAAATATGACCGATACACAATATAATATATCTAATATCTAATATATAATATAATATAAAATAATATATCTAAATATATATATTAAATATATATAAACAATTAGAATATATATATATATATATAATGTACTAAAAAAATCATAAAAACAATTAAAGAGAATCTTGTAAAAGCTCAAGTTAACTTTTTTTTTGGGACTTAATAGAGTAATTTACTAAAAAAAAATTAAAAAAAATACTTCCTAATAAATAATTAATAATAACCAAACTAACATTAAAACTTTGGAATAAAAAAGATTGTCACAATAGAACAAGACAACATTTTATAATTAACATCTTTCCCTACCATCTATTTTCCTCCATTTCAAATATAAAATAAGACAACCCTAAACTCCTATCATTCATTCTTTGTTGGAGAAACATTCCCAGAGGATACTCAAGGTGAGAGAAGCTTGTTGCCTACCAAAAAATAGGTCGTGGCAGAGGATGGCATTGAGACAAGAAGAGCAGATTGATGATAGAAGATTTCTGGGTATACGTTTATTCATTCATTTGTTTATTTCTCTTACACTCATGTCTTTTTTATCTCTGTGTGGCAGCCAGAAAGAGGCCACGAAAGGGCGGATGAAAGCGCAGAATTGTTTAATAATTTGTTTTCATCTATATATGTTTTTTTAATTTTTATATTATTTTATCTTAAGCTCTAAGCCTAGGGGAGGCACCATGAAAGCCGTCGTTGTGCCCACAGAGGGGTCACGGACCCCATGGGCCAAACCCTGCAATATATATTAGAATTAGGGGTATAATATATCTAAGATATTATAGGTATATTAGATACATAAACGTAGGTTAATATAATTCTAGTATAATTATATAGAATTATCTATTAAATATTTAATATAAATATAAGATTTATATTTGTTAGAATTAGGGTTATATATATATAACCCTAATTCTAACAAATATTATATATATATGACAGATACACAATAAATACAACAACAGATCTACATTAGCTAACCAAAATAGATGAAAACAAGTGCAACGCTAGTCTCAAGGGCACTTGGATCAACTATTAGAGTTATTTCTGTCTCTGTAACATGGGCACTCAGCTTTGTTACCATATTGCCCGCTGCAGTAATTCAAATACGGATCTTGGTTAGCTTGAACTTTCTCCCACCTCACCTTGCATTCATCACGACACTCTGTAAACAAACAACACCCTTTTTAAAAAGGGAGAAAAGCCATCAAGAGAAGATCAAAATAGATGAAGCCATACAATAGAGACCTGTAACGAAAGAGAAAACAAAAGTGCCAGCATCGTCTCCATAGTAACAGGAAATTGTTATACCTTGCCTAAAGCTCCAAGCCTATCTAGCAGCTTTATCTGTCTTGGTTTTTGTTTTGGGTTTTTGGGGATTTATAGGCGCTGTGAGGGGTTTAGTATTGTTAAATCTATTAAAATGGGAAAAGAAACGCCGAAATTTAACATTAAATGAAACTAAGTAACGACCAAGACAAAAGAGCTTCTAGTTGTAGTCCTAAATTTTTATGAATTTTTATTTAGTTTTTCTTTTTTAAAATTTAATTTTTCATATTTTTTTGGGTTTATAATTACAACCAAAAAATGAGTGCTCTCATCTCCACCCGCGACTGTAGTTCACCTCTAGGGTTTTTTTTTTAAATACATCTATTCTTGTAACTAACTAAGACATTACTTGATTATCACCTTTTTCAATAGAGTAAAAATTAGGCATTTTGGAGGGAGAACTCCGTCTACTGCATACACTCACAGTGCCATACACTCCCTCTTAGAATTTGTCCCATGAGACTAACAAAACATTGTATGTCTAAGTCTATCTTGTCATGTTTTAGTCGTGGAAATTAATTGTATCTGGGTTCATGAACATTTCTGCATCGCCCAAAACAAATTATGAATTTGAAGTTGAAACCATTTCCTTTTAAAGTCTTTCTCTTTAGGTAGATTCTACTACTCTACCAGTGGCGAGGTGAAATGTAAACTATATCATCCCTTGAAATTAATGAATAGTTTTAGATGGTGTATTTTATCCCATGCATGGTATTAGGACATAGGCAATGCGTATGTGTTAATGCCATTCTTGATTTGCTTGTTAGATAGGTCGTACCTATACACCATATTCGAGTATAGCTTGTACAAGATCATTTCATTAAGTATGGTTGAGTTTAATAGTGCCAGTTTCTGGGTTAAACATTATCTATCCAAAGGATAGAATTAGCTTATAGCTATGAGGATTGGGGCAAACAAGTAAGTTCTATGTCTTTGTGTGTGTGTGTGTGTGTGTGTGTGTGTGTGTGTGTGTGTGTGCGCGCGCGTGCGTGCGTGTGCGTGCGTGCGTGGGCGCGCGTGTGCGTGTGGGCGTGGGTGTGCGCGCGTGTGTGGCCTAATTGAAATGATAATAGTAATGATATGTCCATCCTATTGAATATCAAGCTATCATGGCAAGATGATTAGGACATTCTTATATTGTGGGGTTTGATGACCATTCATATGTGTAACGGGATTTTATAAATCTATTAAAGCTATATGTGTTGAAATCTAGTTTGTTTAAAAACATTGTGTAACTTGATGAAGGGTTGAGTTGATGAACTACGGAGCCTCTGATCTTGATACGTGGGCAATGCCATTTCTAATGAGCCACCGAGGCATAGGTATAGCCCCTAGGATGGGTCCATCTTTGTGTTTGTGATTTCTTAAGTTCCTTGGTGAGATAAAGCACCAGATTAATTACCCAGGTAGTGTAAGTTTGGGCTTGTTTGTCTAGCCTTATTATATTTATGAATATGAGTTATTCTTACCTTATCAGATTACTAGTGTTATCGTTGATGAGATAATTTGATTATGAAATTACTATTTCAAGGATGCATTATGTAATTATTGGTTTCATAGTGTATCACTTGCATGGAGTCAATGAAATAAGAGATACTATCTTTGATATCCTTATGATTGAGAGTCGTGTGTTGATGTAAATCATGATCTAATGAGTGCATTGTAGTAATTCATAGTATTATTTATTATGTTATTTGTGTATTATGGGGTGTTGTTACAATGTGTACCAATTTGTAGAATGTGTCAAAACTTCGACTAGCTAAACAAGGTCTTATGATAGATATAAAGTCAATAAAGTGAAGACATGTTGAGGAAGGTTAGAGGCTAGTAGAAACTAGGAATGCTAACATCCTCCCTCTAACCTTTGCATTATCATGATAATAGTTGCATGGGATATTTGAGGGATGATGAATACTTGAAAGAAGGCTTTAAGGATGCACCTAATAAATAATAGGCCAAATGTCATCGATCAACAAGAAACAAATGTATCAACAAGAACTCAATGACTACACTTGTAAATTAAATATGGGTTGTAAAACCATAGTAAATTATTTCAATGGTGCTTTTAGGGGGGTCAAAATCATATGGAAAAAACTTGTTCACATTTATCAATATTTGTAAGCTAGTGTCTAAAATTGAAAAGCTCATTTTTGGAGAGAATTGAGGTTGGAAGATTATCCCACATAACTCCCTTTAACTAATAGACTTATAGAGGTAATTTTAATGTCATTCAATCTTTATGTGTGGTAGGTAGATTAAGGCATTCATACAAAGCCAATGGCAAAATTAATAACTTTATTATCTATGCTAGTCTTATAGATGTCCTATTATAGGATGGACAATACATATTGACTAATGGATGGGAAGGTTTAGCCTTTATTATAAAGTGATTAGACAAATTTTTAGTCATGTACAAATTTTTCCATCTAGGCGAGAGTATTCATCCCAACATTCAATTCATTTTAGAGCTAGAACCATTTTATCCATTTTAGGCAGCTGACTCATTGCAAAAGCCATTTTTGTTTTGACATCATGATAACCTGTAGACACAATCTGATAAATGATGGATAGGGAGGCTTAATTTCAATTAAAACATGCCAAAGCTTAGCATAAAATTTGGAACAAAAATAGAGTTTGGAAACATTTTCCTAGAACAAAAAATGATTGGAAGATAGATATCAAGTACTTATAGCTTCTCTCTCTAAGTATTGGAATAAGATTAGTTCCCTAAAAAGAGCATTAGATCAAATGGACATGAAAGAAGAAATTTTCTTAAAATAGAAATCTTGTGTTTGACGGTTAAAGGGGACAAGAATACCTAATTTTTTGATAGGGATGAGAGTAAATCAAACAACTATTTTAAGTAGTAATGGAAAGGTTAAAAATATATATAATGTAACTTTGCATAATGATTTGAATTATCCACAAGTTTTTTTAAAAAGTACTAAGAAGTCGTGTTTTGAATGCAATTTATAAGTTACTAGTTTAGTTTTAGATGATCTTTCAAATTATTTTGGTGAAATTACATATTTTAAAGAGACATTATTTAAATTTTTCAAAAATCACAAGGAGCAGGTGTTCTTTTTTAGCAAAGTAAAAACTTGTAGACATGTAAAAGACACATGGGTGGAGGTGTGGGATATATATTTTAATTTATTTTAACAAATAAGTAAATTTTTAATGCAAATTTTTTAAATCACTAATGAGCTATTTTCTATCAAACATAATCTGATAAAAATATATAGGAATTTGATTTTTTAACATATTTTCTGAGATGAAACATAGGGTGTGCTTGAACTTTTAGATTTAAAAAATTCTACGTAGATTGAAAGACGAGTATTTTTATTATCTATATATGTATTAGACATATAGATATAATGTGTTCAAAAATAATTATTAATTATGTAATAAAATAGTAGTGAAAAAAGTTATATTTCTTGAATCATGAGAGTTTCATCTACAAACCTTTTTTCGATTTGTAAAATGACAAGCCATATAAATTCAAGGTTAAAGTTGAAGAAACTCCATTGACCACATGTAGCTTGTGATTTGTAGAAAAATGTTAGGTTTGGGACTCCCAAGTCTAAATCCAAAGCAATCTTGAGAAAAACATGGGGGGGGCGGGTAAAATAAATTCAGCCAGAAACTAATATTTGTTCCAAAACAAATATTTGTTTCTTGCACATAAAAAAAGGACAGTTGAAGGCCCCAATGACTCCTCAAACATTTTTTGCTCGAAAATATAATATCAAATAGAATGCTATCTTTTTTCACTCAACTCAAATTCAACTCAATTTCACATTAAATTATATCAATTATTTGTTATTATGGGATGCAACAAGTGAAGTGTGAAAATAATAAATATTCCTATAGAGGAGATAGAAGCGATATGAGAAAAAAGATAAAGGAAGAGGATGTGTGGTTCTCAAAAATGCAGGTTTTTAAACCACAAGAGGGTGCCAATCTCTCGATACTTTTTTGGTCAACAAGATAGGGTTTATACAACTAAAACCCCCTACTCTTTTAGGCTCTACCATGCCTAGGCAGGTGTACCTAAATGATAAGGTAGATTTGGAAATCTAGGTGAATTCTTATTTGGGCAATCTACTCACTATGGTACGCAGGTGTGAGGTAGATGCAGAGCTTGGTAACTAATTCCTAATGAGAGTATTTGGATTATTAAGAATGTGGATTGGATTTGTATAAAAGTGTTCTAAAATTGACCAGTGCCTAATCTATTGGGTAAATGGAGTCAATGGGTGGGTTGTGAAATTGGAGACAGGCTTTTGGAAGATAGGCAGATTCACTTCTCAGCTTAACTCTAACAGTTGGGCACTTTTAAATGTCTACACCTTATGCAGACGTGCAAGTATATCAGTCACCTAGAATCTTCTTAATGATCCCAGTGATATCCCCTTATGTTATTGTGAAGTTGTGAAAGGATTTTTAGTTCAAATATGAGGATAAACCAATTAAGATAACTTATTTGAAAGGATTTTAATCCAGACAGGAACCAATCAAAATAGACTGCTCAAAAGGTAATTTTAATCCTTCTGCACATAGAAACCAATTAGCAGCATCACACAAGTACAACAAATGTGTATTGACAAATCAAATGTATTTTTACACTTAATTTGAATAACATAAACAACCACTTTGGAGACAGTCAGATAACATATAAGCACGATATATTCACACAACAATTGAACACTTGAAAGTAAATCAATATTTATGCAAAACCTTCTCCATTATATTTATCTTTGAATACTATGCATTATAACAATTGTTTCTGATATGAGATGGATGGGTGGAATGGATAAACCTATCTACTACTGGTGATTTTCAACCTACTACTACTGATGATTTATTTCTTCTCCATGATTGATCATATATACTTTTGTATTTTAGGGTTACGACCCTTTGCATGTCTGTCCCATGCAGCTTTTCATTAATTAATTAATTATCTTCCGTAGATAGAATAATTAATTAATTTGTCTCCATGTTCTCGTGAGAAAATAAAGAATAATACTTAAATCTTAATCTTTTGTTGGCAAATTTCACCATCATATTCACCTGTATGTGTTTTCACCTTTGATTGGCAAAAGTATACATTTGGGTAAAAAGTATTACCCCATACTTATCTCCTTGGTGAAAGACATTTTACTGGCCACCATAATGCACTCTCACATAAAAATGTTCTCTTGATTAACTAAAATATTTCACCTCAGAATGAAAGCAATTTTTGAAAAACTTATTTTCCTTCTCGAAATAATATTTCTCCCTCCAAGATTTCTTCCATTTAACTTTCGTGGGTGAAAGTGTTTTACGAGACTTCATAAAAATAATCACCTACTTGGTTTAATTCTTCCGAGAAATATTTCACTCTTCTAAAAATATTCTTCAGTAGTTTCTATTCCTTTAATGAGAATGTGGAATTCACTTCTTACCTTATAATCACACTTGATTAATTTATTCGTTCCCTTTGCTAATACTTATTTTTCCCCTCAGATTTTTGAGGAGACTCTCAGCATGCTCTTTCTAATTCTCGATATTATTTTCCAATATTCATTTGTGATGTTTTTCGGGGGCCCACTGACACATTTGCATGATAAAATGACTCGATCTTTAGTCTCTTGTTTAAATTTCTATTTTCAATAATTGAGTTCTCTCTGTCTGCATCATAGATGCTATTATAATCACTTTGCAAATCATAGGGTCTTGATAATAGTTCATGTGCTATCTTCTCCCATTTTTAATGTTTGATCCCGGTCACTAGATGATGGAATAACATTACTTTCCTCCAACCATCTGTCACTGCTAGACATCATCACTGGAAAATTATTAGCAAATAGATGGTGAGCTGAGTGATTCTGTGTCGCTTATTATTACAACCCTCCATAAGATCAACATCAGCTTTGTGCTTGCAATCTAGTGATACCCCTTCAGCTTGTTTGTTGGCTACACTCTCCTGGATCATGTCAATTTTATTCTGCAGAATAATAATATGTTGAAAGTGCATTACCTCTATAGCAGCAAGGTGCTCAGAAGTTTTAGGCTAAGAACAACTCTTATTACTTGCAATTAGGAGTAATGCATCATCTATAATAGTAGCACCATTTAGCATAGTAGCCATAAGAATATTAGGCAATCAACAAATGAAATGTGTCTTAAAATCTTCATGCGTGCATTTTTAAATCCAGGGACATCACGGAAATAACCATCTTCCTTATCAGAGTGACCTGCATAATCGGAGAGACCTAAAAAATCCACTCTAATCCTACATGTCTACCTGATACAATTACTATCTTGACTTATCGGTGAGAGTATAAGTATTTCTTGCCAACAAGTATCTATCGGTAAGACACATGGGCTCGGTGTGAATTGAGATTTTCACTCTGACTGTCTTACTCTTGCTGATGAGTTTAAAGTTGCTTACTTAGTCTTTTCTGTAAACTGCTCTTGTCAAACTCAACTGAAACTCACCAACTTGCCATTTTGAAAAAAATATCAAATCTAATTTTGGGAAGTTGCAACCTAGGGGATTAGCTCATCTAGGTATAATGAGTATGCGTGCAAGTGGGTTTCTCGCCAATCATCTTCCTTCTCAAAATATTGAGTGTCAAAGTTGACCTCTGTAATTTTTTGGAAATGCAGTCATCAAAACTACATAAAATCCATTTGGTTTTGATTTTGAAAAAATATCAAATGAGGTGTTGGGAATTTGAGAATTGGCATGAAAGCACATTCATATGGGAAGAATCCGAGACACCAATTGGTTTGTCATGATAGTCTCTCAGTTGATAATTATTATCTTCCAAAGTTGACCTCCCGGGTAGATTTCACACTGTGCAAATAGTAAAACTTTACCAGAACCCCTTAACTTGGCACTTCAAAACCTAGCCAAATCTCATCACAGGAACTTGAAATCAGACATGCACACTCACATATGACAGATGAGCATTTTTGCCAAGTGGTTTGGCATGAAAATGAGTGGGCTTTGAATTACAACTCTCCAAAGTAGGCCACTGAGGTAGGTTGTACAAGTACATTTCTGAGTGTTGCAGTCAGTTTTCATTATGGGAACATAAAATTTTTGCAAAAAATGGTAGGAACTTTTAGGTCCCAACAAGATGGAAAAATGATGATAGATATTCATCAAGGAGAAAGTTTTTTTCTTATCCAAATCCAAATCAAATTGATTCTTTAATGTTTAAACACCAAATGGAATTGTAGAATTGAATGACCCCAATGACTCCTCAAACATTCTTTGCTTGAAAATATAATATCAAATAGAATGCTATCTTTTTTCACTCATTTACTCAAATTCAACTCAATTTCACGTTAAATTATATCAATTATTTGTAATTATGGGATGCAACAAGTGAAGTAAAGTGAAAATAAGAAGTATTCCTATAGAGAAGATAGAAGCCATATGAGAAAAAAGATCACGGAAGAGGGTGGAAAATTGACGGTAGGTATTCATCAAGGAGAGAGTTTTTTTCTTATCCAAATCAAAGTCAAATTGATTCTTTAATGTTTAAACACCAAATAAAATTGTAGAATTGAATGAAATTTATAATGAGAACTTAAAATAAAAATAAAAATAAATTGGTGAAATTTGTATTGAATCTCTAAAGATAACAGTAATATCATTAATTAAAAAGATAAAGCTAGAGTACCTCTTTAGCAAGGTAGGTATGAACCAATTGAGATAGAAAATGCTCCCTCAATTCCTTCAAATTTGAAGGAGGAATGAAATCGATGATACATCTATAATTAAAATCACTATATCTTCAAATCATATTTCTAGGGAGGACCTTTCTAACACAGAAAAGAAATCCTAAGTCCACCACCTTTGAATGAGCCTAATGAATGTGTAAACCACCCAAGAACCCCATAGTGGTTACTTGAAATTGATGAGAATATACAAGGTAAGAAGTTTGTATATATTGTTTGGTTATGAGCGTTCAAAATTTTCAACGAATTCTTTAGAAATAAATCTTTAATTGAACAATGCCAACTTTTGTCCAATTGCTAAAAAATGTACAAAATGAGACCCTTACAAAAGAAGTTAAAGATTAGGGTAAACAAAGTGCATTTGATTATAAGAAAATTGTTGTTGACAATATTTTAAATACAATGAATGCTATTGGAAAAGGTAGCATGGATAAAGTTAAAAGAGCAACTTGTAGAGTAATAACAATATTGATAGTAAGTAATCTCTCAACCAAGTCTTGACTCTTAAGAAAAAACTAACTTGAGCTAAACATCGATTGTAAAACACTATAAAAAATATTAGCATTAAACTAAAGACTAGATAATCCCATTCAAAAGTTTCTTCGGATTTTAGTGTTAGACTTATATGATACGATAGAAGGCTAGCTAATTCCACAAGGAATTTAATTAAACAATTTCTACGTGTTAAAACTAGAATATTACCTGATGTAATGATCTTTTAAAATTTAGATGTAATTGAAACCACACACCTCATCCCAAACATTAACTAAAATGTAGCTAAATTGATTTGTACAAGTGTTATGCGCTTAATCCAATAGTGTGCATAGGGATATGTGTAGTCGGCTTGTGGCTACCATAACTCTTAATTAGGTTATATGATCATTAATATAGTCTTAGGTAGTTAAGATAGCTTGGGTGGCATCCATGACATAAGTATGGTATATATAGGAGACAATGGTTAGTTTATTAGCATCATATTGCAAATTACATTTTCATTAGATACTTTTGGAGGTTTGCCCCCATGAAGTGGCTTATTATTTGTTATAGAGTAAAATGTTTACCCTTGTTAATCAGGACCTACTTTAATACCTTTTTGAACATTAAACGATTAAATCTCAATCCCAATGAATAAACCTGACAAAATAAAGTTAGGACTAGTTTAAGCCAACTTGAATGGACACTCCCTAGAGTTTGTGGGGCTAAAGGACAAGGTCACCCGAGTGCCCTAGTCCTAGATGGGTCCTTTAGCCTCTCTTGTGGTGTCATCTTATAACAACTCTTGAACTTTAGCATGTCAGCCCCATTTGGTTTTATTCATTGTTGGTGAGCAGGAATGCATATAAAAGAAAGTTAGTTTGTTCATTTGAACATCTCTAAGTTCTCTAAGAAATCTAGGCATACTTGCACTCTCTTTTCTTCTCTCTCATGCTCTATATTCTTATATAAAGCTCTCTATGGTGGATTATTGATGTTGCACTAACCTCTTGCAGGTCTTGTGAAGATCTTTCTACTTTTTTTGGCTACACCAACTTCTTGAGTTAAGATGTGATGCCGCATCAAGCATGCTAGGGTTTCCTTGCCCATAGTGACTTCTTTTCTTCATGCTTTGTTCTAGCATTCTAGTCTACTTCATATTTGCCTCTGCCCTCCTAGGGCACTGAAAGATCCCTAACCAATTTTGATCTGAATTTTCTGATTTTTTTGAAATTGCTGATTTGTTTGTTTCAATTTTTGTCTTTGACCAGCGAAGTGTATGTTGGTGATTTTGCTTAGGTGCTGATTTGCTTGATGTTTGAGTTTAAATGTTTGTTTGTTTTAGGACCAAATCATCAGGAAACCATAGAAACATGGAAGAGAACTATTGCATAAATAAAAGATAACACTTGCACATCAAAAGAACACCTTTAAACTGATTATATCAGATTTAATTACAAAGTCAGAGGTCTGATTTCCACTAAATCAGACTATAACAGCAACCAAAAGACTTCTATGAAATGCAATATTAAACTATCCGAATGATAATCACATACTCGGGAACCAACGCATACTTTATGGAATATGTAGTTGCTAAAACCCTAATTTCCAGCGAAGATTTGAGTGAATATGATTCCTGTTTTGTACGGCCAGCTAGTATTGGTACTGGAATGAGGATATATGCTGATAAATAGACCCAATCTGCACTTATACCTTGTTAATCCACTGTTGCAATCACTCCTGCTGTAATTACAACCTATAAATAAGTCCAATGATGTCCAAACGGAAACCCAGTGTAGATTTCCCTGTAATGTGAACTAGGTTGTCGTCCAATCCACTATCCTCTAAGGGCTTTCGTCCTCAGAAGAGCTGCAACCTGCTGAAACTCTATCCAGAGCTCCAAACATGCACTTGTATTTTTAGAAAATGATGAATGAATGCCCAAAAGAGAGCCCCATTCATTACTTTATAGATTCCGTCTCCCTTTTTCTATTCATAGCAATAAAATATTCCCACTAAAGGGTACGCCCACCTTGAGGGTCACCTCCTCATGAAAAAGAAACACCATTTTTTAAAAACAAGATTCTTTCTATTAGGAATGGGAACCTTTTCACTATTCTCCTTCTAATTTGCTGTTACTATTCACTTTTACTATTCACATCAAGGCAAACCTTTAGTGTTTTCAATTTAACTCTTGAAATCATCATCTAACATCAAACTGAAGGTCTCGAAAGGTTCCCTGCAAAGCGCCAATACCCTCGGTCGGGTTCCCTAACCAACCTATTGACCTACGGGAACCCAATAGTAGGTCAACCTCTGCTGAAGTCTGGGCGGTCTAAGGAAGGGACATTACATCACACTCTTTGAGATCTCATCATTACTATTGTGGAGGTGGAAACACCATTCATGGAGCTTGACTTAGGCAACCTCCTAAATAGTACCCAACCATTTTCATTCTTGAGTGTGTGTAGGTAGCATCCAGAAGAATATGCAAGAAACAAGTTACAGGAAGTAGGAAGGCAAAAGGGCAAAGACACAGGAAACTTAACATTATGCAAATCCATAATAAGGGTCTAGGGTGCCCAAGCACCCTAGTCCTTCTGGACTCCCAAATTTGGATCCAAGTTTCACTCTACCCTCTGATCCCTATTGTGGTGTTAGATTTATGATATCTATTTCCAACAGTCATATTTTCACAGATCTTGCTTAACTAGGATTTCTACTTTTCCCTAGCTTGATTGGTTGGATTTGGTTGATTCCCCTCTATACAACAAAGGGACAAAACCCATGTATTTTGGCTCTCCTTGGGTAGAAGCCAAGCTCGATTTATGTTCTAATGTTAGATAGAAGAGGGTTTTGACTAGTCTAATTTCTTGGGCTAGGTATCTCTTTTCTATAAAACAATTTTATCAAGTATTTACAACATATCTCCTATTATATTCTTCTCTTCTGCAAGTTATTCATTACAAGTGATATTAGAGCATGATTTTGGCATTCAAAAGGCAAGAAACAAGGTGATTTTTTTCAATTCAGGAGGTCAAATTGTGAAGCACATATCTTTCTCAATTTGGCATTTTTCCTAGTTTTTGGAGGGTTGATCAAGGACATATTGAAGCTACCAAAATTTAGATTTGAGGTCATTTGGAGAAGATTTGAAGGAGTTATTGCAAAATGACGATTTCCACCAAATTTGCTCCTAGTGCTGTAAAATTGATTTTTTTCCTGAATTCTAGAGAGTTTGATCAAGGACATATGGAAGCTGCTATAGTATATATTTGAGGTCATTAGGAGCAAAATTGAAGGAGTTATTGTAAAATTATGGTTTCTAACAAATTTGCCCCCAAGGTTGAAAATCAACGAATTTCTTAGAGATTTTGCTTGACAAGTGAGATCTAAGCCCTGATGGATACCATATCCATGGAAGATATAAGGGAAGAAATCAACATGATGAAGGAGGAAATCTTGTCAAAGATGGTAGAGCAACTGAAAGGAGAGGTCATTAGTATGAAAGAAGACATGATGGCTTACATCAAGGACACAATGTTCCAATTCCAAGGATCTATATTTCAATCAAAGAAGCAACACAATGTTTCAAGCAATCAAGGTGGTCTTCTAGACTAGCCAATCTAGATTCAAATGCTAGCAATCATACAAGATCTAGGAACTTGCTACTGAAGGTGGATATGTGCAAGTTTGATGGCAAGAATCCACTGACTTTGATAAATCAAATGGATATTTTTTTATGTATGTCAAATTTAAAGTGGACAAAAAAGTGACAATAATTTTCTTATATTTAGAAACAAAGTAATTCATTTGGAATCAATGGCTATTTTCTCAAAGGAAGAAAAAGACTCTCATTGTCACTTGGTTAGTTTTTATAGAGGAGCTATAGTCACACTATAGAAATAGTGTGTCAGATAATTACTTCAGCCAATTAGTGAAACTACATCAAATATGATTAGTTAAGGATTATATTCAGCAATTCTAAGATCAATTATAGAGAACTTGAAGGATTTGTTTCATGGTGACCTCGAGGATCACATCTAAGATGAGGTATGGTTGTTTATTCATTTGTCTATGTCCGAACCATTTGTCATGGCATATAGAGTAGAGGGAAATGTTTTGGCTGACAAAAGGGAGGAATTCCCTAGCAAGAAAGATGTGAGGATCCTTGCATCATCATTCCTTCAACCTAGATTGATGCCTCAACAAATTGAAGAAAAAGGGTAAAAGGGTTATGTTTTGACTATGATGGAAAATATAGTAGAGGACATCAATATGTTGAGAGAAAAATGTTTTACATTCAGGGCACCTATGATGAAGAAAATGATGAAGAAGAGGTAGTAGTGGTTGTGGAAGACTAAGAAGAGATCCAACCATCTCTTTCCATGCATTATCAAATATTAGCACACTGCAAACCCTTAAGGTATTGGGTTTCCTTAAGAAACATAAGCTAACTGTATTAATTGGATTAGAGAGTAGTTAGAACTTCATTAATAATAAGTTGGCAACACAATTGCATTATTTCACTTACCCAACCCTAGAATTTTAGGTTATGTTTTAGATGGAGGTACAACTAGTTGTTTGGAGAAATGTCATAGTATTAAACTCACCATGAGAGACTACATGCTTGATTGTCCTATGTTTTCTATCCCTTGGTTAGAGTTGGCATTGATTTGGGAGTCTAATGGATTACTACTTGAGGAACAATTGAGATGAACTTCCAGGAGCTATTCATGCATTTCACTTAGAGGGTAAAACATTTAAACTAAGGGGGTTGCATGCAAAGTATCCATAGATGGTAAACTCACACATAATACAAAAGATGCTAACATGGGGGTAGATAGGGGTGTGGCTCAATTATCATCATTGGAAGTGTAACAAGTAAAGAGTCCTACATCACCAAATCTCCAAGCTATTTTGAGGGATAAGCCAAAAGGATTGCCTCCTAAAAGAGATCTGGTCATTCCATTCAATCAATGCTAGGGTACCATCCACCATCCTTCACGTCTTCTTTGAAGGTACACCAAAAGGTTAGAGAAGTGGAAGAACACATTCAACACTAGTAAGCAGTACTCTCTAGTCTCAAGGAGAACAAGGAAAAGGCACAAAACATAATGAATCAACAACTTGATTAGTACAAAACTTTAACATAGAAAGTGCTACCTAAGCTAGATGTAGAGAGAAGACCCATCTTGGAGCTTGAGTTAGTTTTCGAGACACACACAAAGAAGCTAAGGACTAGGGAAAAACCACGGACGGGAAAAACCACGGCGGGTGTTAGCCCATAGAAATATATAAGTTATATCAATACTGAAAAATAAAGGCTCGCTGCATGTAGGGCTCACTGCCAAAGAAAGGCTCACTGCCAAAAGGTTGAACTGAGATAACAACTTGTACTCCATGCCAAGGTTCAGTTCCATTGAAGCACAAAACACCTCTGCTCTGCTCTGCTACCTTACTTCACTTTATCTTTGCATCTTCACACTTGGATACTTTTTCACAACTCAATTACAAGTATTTATACACTACATCAACCTTGGAATGATCAAGGTCGGCATTACAATCATCAACCGTTAGAACAACCTCCAAGATCGACATTACAAACATACATAAAATAGGTCTGGACCTAATACAAATTTAGTTAAGGAAAAGATGTAAGAATGTATGCGGATCACGCCATGCCTTAGCTGACTCAAACACAATCTTCCACGCTACAGCATGCTATCACAATCTTCGATGTATCTCCTTAGATGATGAATTCAACTAGGTCATCCAAGACTAATGTTAAGACAAGTATTCTCAAGAACATGCTTCATGCACGATCTGATTTACACCTTGCGGACCAATCCAAATGTAGGAGCATGATCAAGAGACATCCACAAGCACATTGTAATCACCAGGAACAACCGCACGATCTCTAACAACTCTATTAATCAGATTCTTCAAATTGGAGCACAAGAACAACACTGTCAACCACTGTCATAAGTGAAAGATAGCTTGCGAACCACCAAATCATTAACCATTATAGTTGAAGGTATTTAACATCATCACAGACTTTTTTCCAGAACTACAGAGCAAAATACTTCAACGCAAAGGAATGCGGAGCAAAACACTTTCTCCTTGTCACCACCAAACACACAAAAAAAGCTGCTTTCACTCTGGTGAACATAACTCATTCAATTCTTCATACCAGAGGCTCAAAATTGGAATATAACATCCTCAGACAAGCTTCTAAATAACTTCAAATCTGCAGGCAAAGATATTTATTCTTTAGGAAATGCAGAGCATTCTTCTGGATTGTTCTTCTGCCTGTAATGCACTGTTTTTACTGCAACACATTGTTATCACCGGAGAGGCTAATTTTTTGAATATCCTCAACAAAGTAAGAGCACAGTTGACACCAATGTCAACATAGATATGTTGACATCAATGACAACACCGATTAGGCACATACTTGCAACAAGGACAACCGCAAAAAACCTCGTTAAATGGAAGAATTTACTTTTCAATGATGCCACATGGGAAGATGAATATTTGTGTAGAAGCATCCACATTAGTGTCGAGGACAATGCTTGTGTGAAGGGGGCATGCTACAACCTTAATCCAATAGTGTACATAGTGATATGTGTAGTCATCTTGTGGTTACCATAACTCTTAATTAAGTTATATGATCATTAATATAGTATTATATAGGTAGTTTAGTCCACCTTGGTGGCATCCATGGCATAAGTATGATATTTATAGGAGATAGTGGTTAGTTTATTAGCATCATATTGTGAATTATGTTCTTATTAGAGACTTTTGCAGGTTTTCCCCTTTGAAGTGGCTTATTATTCTCAAACATTATTAAGTATTTGCAACATATTTTCTCTTCTATTATTCTCTTGTGCAAGTTATTTCATTACAACAAGCAACTTTGTGAGGAACATCCAAGTTTTTACGATTGCACAAAGAATATTTAAATCATTTAAACCCTTCTATTGTGTGTCTCTTAAAGTGCACAATATATGTTGTTACAAATACCAAGTAGACTTTTCTATGCATCATCAACTTTTATGTTATATTCATTCTAATTTGCACACTAACAAAACATTGTAGGTGTATGGTATGGTCCCACTACCAAGGTTGTTCAAGATTTGCAATATTTTTACCTATGCGATAGATAAGAAGATAACCTTTATTGTAAAAGTGATTGTTTAAATGCCATGTATTGGAGTGTGGTGGGTTGTCAATGTTCACATGTATTCATGAGGATAGTGAACATGAGTTTGAAAAGAAAATGGTTGATAAATAGAGATATGAGATAGTAAAGTACACATTGAAGAGTAGGGGTAAAGGTTCTAAGTGTGAGTTGATTAGTAGACAAGTCAATGTGGTTGATGGTATTTTAGATTTTGAGACAAACCCTTTTTACATGTATGATAAATGTTGTATCCATATGATTTTTTTTGTATAGAGTCATGTTTCAAGCTAAAACTCTTTCATTTATTATTTGTAAGCCATACTTGAATCCTTGTTTCTTGTAGTTATCATTGTTGTCATCTTTGTTTCTAGTCAACATCTTTATAGGGCCAACAAAAGGAGTTTTCTAATGTATCATGCAAGGGAAAGATCAAGACTTAGACAAGAAATGAAAAACAAAATGGTCTAAGGCATGTAATGCTACATTCAGGCCATTAGAGTGCACCCATGCACTAAGTGATCTAATTTTTGGTAGAAAAATTGAAGGAAATGGTACATTAGGGTCCTTGGAGTGTGCCTAGACAAGGCATAGTCACTTTTGAGCATTAATTCATGAGAAATGGTGCAAAAGGGTCTCAAAAGCATGCTCAAATCACTTAAGTGGAAAAGTGCATAAGTTTAAAATTATATAAAAAATAGATCAAAAAGTAACGTGAAAATGTCAACATGAAACTACAACAAAAAGAGAAGTTTTTAGACAAAAGGTGACTTTATAGAAAAATGCATAATTGGTCCAATGTCAAATTAAAATTAGAAAAAAGAGTCGCTAAGTGGAAAAAGTGTGCAAGTTGTCCAATGTCGATGACAAATTAGAACAAAAAGTGACTTAACTGACAAAAAATGACACTTTTTAACTTAAGTGATAAAGTGATCATCAAAATATAACAAAAGTTGACAACAGGGCCCAAAAAACACGCCTCATTTACTTAAGTGAATTTCAAAACATAAAAAAGTGCATTGAGACCACAAAAGCACATTTGGAGAGAGAAGTCACCTAAGTAAACTTTAAGTTAGAAGAATAAGTGCATAAGTAGGAGCATGCCTAAACACTTAAGTGAATTTCAAATTAAAAGAAAAAGTGTATGAGGACCCTAAGAGTGCACCTAACCACTTAAGTGAACTTAAAATTATAAGGAAAAATGCATGGAGACCTAATAAATGAGTGCCCAAATCACTTAAGTGAACTAAAAAACATGAAAAGCGATGAAAAGATCCCAACAAAACATGCTTGGGGAAAAAATGAAACAAGTTTTTAGAATATGAAAAAGTGCAAGGAGGTCTTAAAGGTGTATTAGGAGAGAGAAAATAAAGTTACCATGGAAACATGAAAAAGGAGTAAAATTCACTTAACAATGTGCACATAGAGAGAGAAATGATAAGTCTCAAGTTCAAAAAAGGTCATCAAGAGTAAAATATGTTGGTGTGAACATGGATATTACCTATCCAATTTCCCTTTATAGTGTGAACTAGGCACATTATCTAACTAGTCATTAGTTAGTCCTATTCACACATGTTCACATGTTAAGTTTACCTAGGATAAGTCTAGATAATTCTAGTTTGTCATGTGATCTTATCAACTAGTTGGCATCTTATCCTCTAGTTGTCTCATGTCATAGGATTAAGACACTTGTCATATGACTACTTCATCCTACATCTCATCATTTTCTTTATAAGCAAGTCATATCATGTACATTGTAATAGCAATAAATTTTTTTACATTCACTGATAGAATAGAATTAATCTCTCATTTGATCTCTCTTGTGCTTTCATGAAGTCCTAGATCTTGGGTGGCTACCATCATAGCCAACTCTTACATGGTATCAGCGCTAGGATGAATCACTTCTTGTTAGTCAATTTTTTGAGAGATCTTAAATGCAAATCATGGTGGATCTTGAATAGTTGAGTATGCTCTTCTCTTGCATCGAATGATGACTTGGAGAATCTAAAAAACTTGATGGAAAACCCAGATTTGTGAGGGTTTCCTCTTTCTGGCCTTGTATTGCAGGTTCATTTTGAAGCATGTTGTTGCAAATTTGAGCACACCATTGTGTTCAGGGGGTTCGAGATAGTCAGTTTAGCCTTTTGACTTGTCCAAATCAGACATTGGAGGCTAGATCTACAAGGTTTTCAATTTGGGAGGTGGTTGCCTGATTTAGGAGGTAGTTGCAATTTTGGAGTACTTTGGGTCAATTTTGGAGCACTTTGGGTCAAATCAGCCCCTGCCATCATGTCAGAAATGCCTAAAAACCTATAGACCAACTGTCAAATCATCAAAATCTGAGTAGTTGTCTCAAAAGGCAAATTTTTCCTATTCGGTCGTATGAAATTGTTGCAGAGAATATTACCTGCGCAGGGAGAAATATTCTTGGAATCATTGATGGCATCATCATAATAGGTGTTGGTCTTTATCCTCCAATCAAATTTATTACCTGCAGCTTAATTAATTTTTTTTGTGGATTTTAATTTATTTTAGGGTAGGAAGTACCCTACGGAGGTTGCAGGAGTCCACAGGTTACCGCCCCTGTTACAAGGCACCACGTGGCACTTGCAGCACCACCTCTATGGTGTAGCCACCACTTCCTGCCCAAGCAGACATCACATGCATTCAAATATGTCGAAGACCTTTTAAAAGCCACCAGCGGGTAAAATCCGCCGACGACAACACACCGACGACAACCACCTTAAATGCCGACGCTTACTAAACTACTAGCGGCAGAGGACTGCGGCCATTTTTGGCCATAAAACAACTTCTAGACACCTCAGAAACCACTTATGCCCAGATTCGGTTGTTTTACACTATCAAATGATGGTTTCAGCATCACAAGTGGTTTTGCAATTTCGGCGAGTGGTTTTGCAATAATTGGCAACATCTTAGCATATTTTAGGGAATCTTCAAGATTCTGACGCCATTGATTCTACCGATGTCATCATTCTGGCTACTGACATCAGCAGCCTTTGGCCCAATTTGCCCCCCTCCAATGCAGTTTTGATTTTTGTAGTCCAACTTTGAAGGCTCATATCTTGCTCAATTTCAAATGCTCCTTTTTTTGAGTATTTTTTTTTATTTGGGCCAAAATTTTGCAGGCTTCACAGTGGTGTAATTAGATTTTGATTTTGGTGCCAAGTTTTTCTAGAAATTGTAGTTTTTCGTCACTTTTACTAAGCAGTTCCAGTTTTCAAAACTTCAAAGGCTTTATTCGAGCTCATACGGTAACATTTTTTGGTGATTTTTTTGAAAGTGCATAATTTTTTTATTACTTTCCAAATCTACAATCAGTTTGATTTAATTTTACACATAAATTATACTTTCATTTTTAGGCCAACCTTGGCTTTTGCATTGTACCAAAATCAAAGACCACTTTGTTGTTTTGGCTTGTGAAAATTGTAATTGGACTGATTATAAAGTCCCACAATCATTTTTATTGGGGGGTATTCTCATGTTTGAGTAAATTTGGGGGGTGCTCTTATGGTGATCTTTTGTTTTTGGTGGTTGTAATCATGGATCCTAATCTTTGGAAAGTCAAATGTGATTATTGTGGGAGAAAAAGGCATACCATAGATGAATGCATGCTAAAACGAATTGATGATTTAATAAATCTGTATAAGATTCATCAGTTAGAATAGTTGTGCATTGCTACAAATACAATTGATATTCACACTTAATCATCTTGTGTGGACACATCATTCATGGATGAGCAATGTAGTCAAAATACATGCATTGAAATCTCATCTCCATCACTTATTGCTACTTCAAAGTTTAGAGATGCTTCTTTGAGAGCTTCCAGTGATTCTTTGCAATAGGATCATTTTAGTGTTCTTGATCCACTCATTGGGATTCTTATTTATCAGACATTGCTTCTTTGTTTGTGGAGTCTCACATTGATGATTTGGAGGACACATTTTGAGGGGTTATCTCTCCTCTTTGATGATCATGATATCATCACATCTTCATTGTTTTCATATGTTGTTCACTATCTTTCCTCTCTTGGTTCTACTTCCTTGATTGGACATTGTATTCCTGATTTGGAGACAACATCATTTTCTGGCATGAGGACACTAGAGTTGTATTCTGAGGAACACATATTGATTTGGATTCCCTTTTCATCCATGTTGTGGGAGTTGCTTCTACATCGACCATTGGATTTGTTTCTTCCCAAGGGGAGAAATGTTGTTTGTAGGCATTGGATTGCATTTTGTCTTCAAGCATTCAATGGCACATGAGCTACTTCTTTGTGGGGGGATCTATCATATCATTCTTTCTCTCCTATGGGGGGATATTTGATTGTATATTTGTGATATAAGTAGTCCTTGGGGGGTCTATTGAGTCTTTCCTTCTTTCACTTCTTTCACTTTTTTGTTTTCTCACTTTTGGAGAGGGGTTTTTCCTACGAGTTTTTATCCTTTATTCCTTTTGTGAGAAATTGTTTGTACATGGGTACCTAACATGACCTAGTAGCAGGGACCCATCTTTGCATCTTTTCATTTATCTACTTCTCCCTAAGTTGCACTTAAGGGGGGTGTTGGTGTGAACATGGATATTACCTATCAGATTTCCATTTATAGTGCGAACTAGGCACATTATCTAACTAGTCATTAGTTAGTCCTATTCACACATGTTCACATGTTAATTTTACTTAGGATAAGTCTAGATAATTCTAGGTTGTCATGTGATCTTATCCTACACATGTGATCTTATCAACTAGTTGGCATCTTATCCTCTAGTTGTCTCATGTCATAGGATTAAGACACTTGTCATATGACTACTTCATCCTACATCTCATCCTTGTCTTTATAAGCAAGGCATATCATGTACATTGTAATAACAATAACAATTTTTGCATTCATTGATAGAGTAAAATTATTCTCTCATTTGATATCTCTTGTGTTTTCATGAAGTCCTAGATCTTAGGTGGCTACCATCATAGCCAACTCTTACAAAATAACATGCTTGGCATGAAAGAGGCCAAATCTCAACATTAAAACACAAGGCAAAAAGTGCATTAAGGTCCAAACAACATGCCTTTACAATGAGAAGTCCAAGTTTCACTTTCAAAGTTACACAAAAATACGTCATTGGAGAAAGTTTGTCAATATTTTGTTGTTTGTTAGTAGCATATTGTTCAAGTTTCATTATAGTTGTTTGAGAATCAACACTTGTTCTCATCCTTTCAACACCTCTAGTAGGGGTTCATAACACAAAATAGAATAAAAATTTCCATCTAGGTTGTTGCAACCCCTACCCATTCCAAATCAGAAATGGGAGATTGTGGTTGTGGACAAACTTATTTTTATCACCTGGAATTGCACCCTACTTGAATCTTGTTCAAGCATTCCAACAACACAATAGGATTGATCTCAAGGTGTGGGACCTTGTAGATGAGATCGGACCTCTAGAGAAGGTTGATTCCTCTTTCTGGACTTAAGATCAAGAGAAAATAACTAAACCTAATGCTAACAGTCACCAAGGGAAAGGGAGAAGGAGAAATGAAAAGGAAAGGGGGTGATGAACCAAGATTTAGCGTGTTTGGCTAGGATTGACATAGCATAGTAATGATCTCAAATGTTGAAAGGGACTCATATAGACTCATACAGGTTCAAACAAAGGTTAAGGCAGAAAGATAAAACTATTAAAGGGATTGTTTTATCCACAATATACAGCTTGTATCTATCAAATAAAATCAACGTAAGAACAATGAGAGGAAAAACATCACTTTATATTGATCATAGAGGCTAAATAGCCATTACAAAGAGAAGACAAAATCATTACAGGTAAGAAATAGACACAAAATGATAGACTCTCCTTCATTGATGAACTGGTACAGAGACATAGAAGGCCTGGAAGACAACACACCTCATCAAATCCACCCAGTTCTGGAAAATACCACAAGGTCTAAACCTGCAATGAATCTCTCTCTTTGAATAATGACTCAGAAAAACTAACCAACCAATAGAAATACATCTTAAATACATGCATATATAGATTTCTAAATCATACTGTAGCAAACACGAATGTAGGAAGAGTGGTCAACAAGGAAAACTAGTTGCCCATGCTACAATAAATTCATCTATGTGTCCATGGAGTGCACCCACATGGCTCTGGCCTAGAAATCTATTGAAGAAGAACATTTGTCCATGCCTCGGGTACAAGAATTTAATGCAAAAGGATCTATATAGTGGCATAAGGGTGCGAGAAATATGTTTCCACAAGCGATCAAACTCTGAAGAAGCATTAATGGTGGCCAGGTAGGTCATTGAGCAATCCCATCACATTCTGAACAGTGGAAAGAGCGGGGAGGGCAAAACAATCGAGCCCTGACCAATCGAGCTTCCGCCAAGAAATCAACATTTGAAGGGTGAAGAAGGAAACCCCGATCTCCAAAGTCTGAAAGGAATAAAGGGAAACTGTCGAGCTTCAGAGATTGGGCCTTCACCATGCATCATTCATTTTTTAAGAGAAGAAAATAGGTCACCTGAACACTTGGCACCTTAGAGAAATGATCAGGGATCGGGCCTCAGACCTTCCCCCTTCCGCCTTCAAACAAGAAAGAGGAAGAGAAAACCCCCGATCACCGACATCCGAAACACTTAGAGAAATTTATGAATGCTTGAACAGGCTTCAACCATGGTGCAATTCCAGGTGATAACACTTACTAAGTATGCTCATTTTTATGCTATATCTTCATAATATAGGGCTCCACAAGTGGTTGATTTGTTCAAATTCATTAGTTTTTTTTGCTAAGAACTCTTTCAATTGACATGCACAAAGTTGACTCTCAACACTAGTTATCACCCTCAAACAAAGATTGTGAACAAGTGGATTAAAGGGTACTCAAGAAATTATGTTACAAGGCAAAAAACAACATGGATTAAGTGGCTCCATTTTGGAGAATAGTGCTACAATTCCACTCCTCACATGTCTATAGGTATGACTCCTTTCAAATCACTATACAGATATGATGCATTGTCTTTTGTGGATTTGATTCTTTTGAACAATAGAGTTCTTGGAGTTAGAGATTTGGTACAACAAAGTCTAGACATTCTAAATGCATTCAAGGAGAACTTATAGCAGGCCCAAAATCAACAAAAGATGTATGTTGATCGCCACCATTTGGAGAGGTCTTTTGAGGTAGGAGACATGATTTTTTTAAGGTTGCATCCCTATAGACAATCCTCCCTCAAGGGGAGTGGTGCAAAGAATCTTAAGCCATGATTTTATGGACCTTTTAAGGTCTTAAGGAGGATAAGAGAGGTGGCATATGAGTTGGAATTACCAGATAACACAATAATTCATAATGTTTTTCATGTATTAGGCCTTAAGAGGGTACTGGGACATGTTACTCCCTCTTTGGAGTTACCACCACTTGATGATGAAGGTAAATTGATTTTGAAGCCCGAAGCTATCATTGACATGAGAGAGAGGAGGCTAAGAAACAAGGTCATTCCAAAGTACTTGGTGAAATGGAAGAATTTTTCACTCCAAGATGCTACACAGGAAGGAGTGGAGATTTTTGATCATCCAAATTTGAAATTTCTTTACGGCAAGCAATTTGGGGAAGGGAGGACTATCATGTCCCCTTTTCCTAGCAATAATATTGCTTGTATTATTATTTAAAAATAATGTTTTTAAACACTAAAATTATATTATATAAATATATATAATAACAAAATATATAAAATAAGATAAAGTTAAAATTCAAACTTTAAAAAATGACACTCAAACTGGACCATGAGACCTATTTCAAAATAGGTATAAAGACAAGTCATTGGATTATTTGAAGGTATAGAAATTTGATGAAAGTTTTTGCTCTTTGAGATTAACAATAGTCATATCTAGGACAAAACCCTTGATCCCTAATTTATAGAGGTGAGGAAAAATCCCAAGCCTCTTTCTGAGCATTTCCACTTCAAGAAATTGCACACAAGTTAACTAGAGTTATTTGATTTCAGGAAATGAGCACCATTGGGAGATGTCTACTTAGATCGTGGAATGCAATGTCAAGATCAAACCTAGCACCTATCATTGTAAAATATTTGGAGGAAGTTTAGGAGGTGATTCAAGTGATTTGATCCTATCGCCAGCATACCCTGACATCATAATACTAAGATCAGGCCTAGTGTAGACCATTGTGAAGGATTTTGAAGCAGTATTGGAGATGATTCAAATGTTTTGACCTTGCCGCCAACATACCGTAACATCATTTCAAGAGATTCCCCCTTTGAGGAGTTAGTGAATCATTTTTGGCCCAAAAATTCCTTAGAAATCATTAGGTGCACTGGTAAATAGAGGTGCAACAACCCTATTTTGTGTTGATGTTCACATATGGAGTCCATTTATTAGCGCCAACTAGGAGGGGAGTTTAGACTAGGTATGATTTTAACTAGTAAACTAAGAATTGAGCATATTTCCAAGTCATTAACGGTGTCCAGGACATCCTGGTAACATTTCACCCAAGCCATAAATGCCTCTATCAGCATCTATATCAAATATATAATGATTTTGGTGAAATCTGATTTGTCATCGTAATTTGCACATGTAATTTCATCTTTTGATAGTAATGATTTAGAAAATGATTTATAAATTGTTATTTCAGTGAGTTGAATGGTGTTCAGTTTATTATCATTTTGTATATGCATTTGAGGCACATACCAATTATAACACTAATCAATTCTAAAAAACCATAGATCAGAGTACCCAACAACCCTAGTTCAGGGATGAGTCCATAAGTATGTGGCAAAAGATTAAGTCACCTGAGATGTGTCAGGATGCCCTTTCACCAAGACTCATAATTACCCTGATTCAGGGTTACCATAGAAAGATGAGTAGAAAACCCTTGATACTCTCTTAATCAAATTAGAGATCAAAACTCTCAAAACATATCAATGAGTTGAAATGAAGTTGACCCAAGAAAATAGAACTTTTCTAGGTGCTAGAATGTCCAAGTTATCAACCAAAATGCATAAAACTAACAAACTAAATAAAATATACCTGGAACTAAATCTATAAAAATCACATGGATAGATGAGAAGAGATCGTCAATGTCTTTCCAATGCCTATTCATTTGTGAAAAATGATATTCTAAGCAAAAGTTATGAGCTTGGATCCAAAATGGGTGATCTGAATGTCAAATAGCAAAACTAGGAACATGTAGCAAAATCTAGAAAAATCACAAGCACCACTATGAAGTGCTTAGAACCAGCTTTTTGTCACCTATAATTTTGTGAAAAAGAAACACCCTAGCAAAAAGTTATGCCAAAAAGAAAAAAATCTCCTTTAAGGAAAATAAAAATAGGGTTTGTGGCCCTATGATGGTCTCCTAGTAGATGGGTGGCAAATTAGTTGGTACAGGGTAGCATGGAAGCCAACATAATTGAAGGAGGTGGAAATCTTTAGCAATGCGGCTTGGAATGTCGCTTGCATTAAGGGATAGAGACTAGCCCCCTTGGCAAGAAATGACTAGGGGCAAGGCTTACCATAGGACCGCAGACACAAATTAAAAAAACTTCCCCACCTCTATACACCTATAAATAATACTAGAGAATATTCATTGTGACTGTTATGCAAAGCCAAAGCAACTGCCAATTAAAAATTTTAACCACTAGATAAACCATTAATACCTGCCAAAAAACTTTGATGACCACTAGAGGAAGGCCAAACCTACTAGATAAAAATTGAAAATCTAAAGGATGCATATAGATGGTGTATAGAATTGTATGGCCGTATGAATTATGTACCAAATTTTTCATAGACCCCAAATTTCAAACCCCTAAAAAATCACCTAAAATTTTCTTGAGCTCAATTTTGGTGTTTGGATAAGTGATTTAGGGTTTTGACAGCTTATGAGCACAACGGTGAGGTTTGTTTTGCACCAAGACACGTTGATTAAATCCTCATGGCTAAAACCCTCAAATATTAGAGAAGAAACTTACAGATCTAGAGCTCTCATGCCTTGTTAGAGTCACTTAAGGACTCACATGAGCAAGGAATCTCTGTAGTAATCCTTCTACAAAAGAGAGCTACTACACAAAAACAAAAACTAAAAGAAATTGATGCAAAAATAAATGATGCATCAATGATACAAGATACACAAAATCTTGATTGATAATGTACAATGAGATCCCTTGCTTATATAGGCAAGGTTAAGACCTAGTGCAACATAGGATTATGACAAGTGTCATAATCATATTACATGAGACACAAAGAGATAAGTATCCTAAGTAAGCTCTAAGTAAACTTAACAAACAAGTGTTAATAGGACCTAAAAGGGAACCAATTAGGTAAAACACCCTATTCACACCAACACTCTAGGCTTAAGTCTTTAATTTTTCTAAAAATATGTGATTTCAGGGAAAAATCAAGATTTCCCACAAGTGGGACACACTATTGTGTGATCAACCATTGACAAATGAATTTGAATATAATTACTATAAAACCCCAAATGTAACAAGGTTTCATGACCCCCCTTGATATTGTGCTACAAAAAATTTTAGGGGCAAACAATGTTTTCACGTAATTGTGAAATTTGCATAGCCATGTCAATTCCCATTTAGTTTTGGCCCAATTTTGATGGAATGTCTTAATACAATTACATATCAACAAGTGGCACACCTTGTACTAAGATTGGCTCATGATCTAATGTTTATCCCTATCTATTTCACATTAATTTACACGTACTTCCATGCATTTGACCTTATCCCATCCCTATTTATGCACATTCACATGTGTTCACCATTTACACATTATTTATTAGCTTACATTTGCATCCATGTTCACACATTATAATTTTTGGAAAGCCAATACTAAGGGATACATACTTACAAAATGAAATTTTGAAATGATTTCATTTGATCCCCAAAAGGTGAAGCAAAATTGTTTTTTGTTAGCATTTTAATATGTGCAAAGGAGACTCCATTAGGGGTTTGATTTAATCCTAGGGGGTTTCTATCCAAGTGGGTTTGAACTAAGGGGTTTGATTTAACCCCTTTAAATCAAACCCCCTTAGATGGAACCCATCTAGGCATAAATCATTATTTTGTTCTAAAAATATGTGATTTCAAGCAAAAATTAGGATGTCCCACAAGTGGGACACACTATTGTGGGATCAACCATGGACAAATGACTTCAAATATCGTTACTATAAAATGCCATATGCAACAAGGCTTCATTATCCCCTTGATATTATACTACAAAAAAATTCAGGGGTAAATGTGCTCTCATGTAGTGGTGAAATTTGCATAGCCATACCAATTCCCATTTAGTTTTGGGCTCATTTTGATGGAATGTCTTAATACAATTACATATCAACAAGTGGCACACCCTTTTTCTAAGTTTGACTCATGACCTATTGTTTATCCCTATTTGTTTCGCATTCATTTACACTTATTTTCTTGTATTTAGCCTTATTCCATCCCTATTTATGCACATTCGCATGTGTTCCCCATTTACACATCAATTATTAATCTACATTTGCATCCATGTCCACACATTATAATTTTTAGAAAGATAATACTAAGGGCTACATACTTACAAAATGACATTTCCAAATGACTTCATTTGATCCACCAAAAGGCAAAGCAAATTTACTTTTTTGTCAACATTTTGATAGGTGTGGAGGAAACTCCATTGAGGTTTTAATTTAAGCGTAAGGAGTTCTATCCAAGGAGGTGTGATCTGAAACCTTTAAATAAAACCCCTTAGATGGAACCCCTCTAGGATTAAATCATTACTTTTTTAAAAAAATGTGATTTTAGGTAAAAATTAGGATGTCACACAAGTGGGACATGATATTGTCAGATCAACCATAGACAAATGACTTCAAATATCATTACTATAAAACCCCAAATGCAAAAAGGATTCATGATCCCCTTGATATTATGCTATAAAAAAATTTAGGGGCAAATGTGTTTGCATGTAATGGTGAAATTTGCATACCTGTGCCAATTCCCATTTAGTTTTGGACCCATTTTGATGGAATGTCTTAATACAATTATATATCAACAAGTGGCATACCCTTGTGCTAAGTTTGTCTTGTGACCTAATGTTTATCCCTATTTGTTTCGCATTCTTTACACTTATTTCCATGCATTTGACCATATTTCATCCCTATTTATGCACATTCACATTTTTTCATGATTTACACATCATTTATTAGCCTACATTTGCATCCATGTCCTCCCATTATAACTTTAGGAAATCTAATACTAAAGGCTACATATAAAATGACATTTCCAAATGATTACATTTGATTCCCCAAAAAGTGAAGCAATTTTTTTTTTGTCAGCATTTTGATAGGTGTGGAGGAGACTCCATCAAGGGTTTGATTTAAGCCTAGGGGGTTCTATCCAAGGGAGTTTGATTTGAACTCTTTAAATAAAACCCCCTTAGATGAAACCCCTATAGGATTAAATCATTACTTTTTTAAAAAATATGTGATTTTAGGTAAAAATTACCATATCCCACAAGTGGGACACACTATTGTCGGACCATCCATGGAAAAATGACTTCAAATATCATTACTATAAACCCCAAATGCAACAAGCCTTCATGATCCCCTTGATATTGTGCTATAAAAAAATTTAGGGGTAAATGTGTTTGCATGTAATGGTGAAATTTGCATGCCTATGCCAATTTCCTTTTATTTTTGGGCTCATTTTGATGGAATGTATTAATACAATTACATATCAACAAGTGGCACACCCTTGTGCTAAGTTTGGATCAAGACATAATGTTTATCCCTACCTATTTCACATTCATTTACACTTATTTCCATGCATTTGACCTTATCCCATCCCTATTTATGCACATTCACACATGTTCACCATTTATGCATCATTTATTAGACTACATTTGCATCCATGTCCACACATTCATTCATTCCCTCAAAACTCACATTTTTTAATCCCGGGTCAATCCTGGGTGCCTCGAGTAGGGTCAATCCCAAGTGGCCTAGAATTGACCCCAAATTTTAAATTTTAAAATTTAAATTCTAAAGCTCATGCACTTTCCTAATAGTTGTTATAAGTTGACTTGACACATTTTTTGTGAATTATTGTTATGTCATCATTTAAAGACATTCATTTGTGTAATCAAAAATTAAAAATCATAGAGACTACAAGGAGAAAGTACTAGAGCACATTTCATTTTCTAAGGAACAATGCATCTTAGTCTACATCAAAATCATATAGGTTGTATAGTTCAGTCTATACGTGTTGTCTTCAATCATTCTCTTAGAACTATAAAGTTGGTTCGTACAAGGGAATGACCTAGGATAACTTGACCCTAGCAATCCATTAATCTCCCCTAATGTGTTTGTAAGCATTGTTGGGACAAATTCAAACATGGATTCAACCGATCCTAGGGGAACTTGGATTCAACCCACAAAGATTTTTGAGACTACACAAAGCCCAAAGCATTCATCAAACTATGAGCATTAATTTTTTGTACCTTGACAATTAGATCATGTGCAACATCAACATTAATTCTTTGTCATTGTACCCAAAGCTACTTGCACCTAACCTCCTATTTAATTATTGTTCATTTGTCAATCCAACTACCTAATTAAATCTGAATTAGATGCTTATTGTTTGCATTAATTTGTTAGCTTTGATTTATGTAAAAAGGATTTTATGTATTCACATTATGCTACCACCTATTAGACCATTGGATATTTCAACTTATGTGCCTAAGGTTTTGACTCAAAAGATTTTTGTGGATACCAAAGTTAATGGTCATAATATACAAATATGTTTGAGTTTAAAGCATAAAATATAAGATTTGATTGATAACAATTTAATTCGTGTGGAAGTAATAAACAATGGGGGCAAAAAAATTATTTCTCCTCCCAACCAAAATCTTCAAATATACACCAATCCTTTTCCACAATATGGTCAATCTAATCATGTAGAAACCCTAATAAAAGATGAAGAAACAAATGAAGAGTTCTATTAACACACCAACACCATCACAATCTTATGAGGAATTTGTTGAGGTTATCGATGATCAATCTAATACATCTAAATTTTTACCCATTACATTTTCTAACCGTGAAATACCTACTAAGCATTTGATGAGTTCCACTAAAAATCATATTGTGTAGCAATATTCATAACCAGTGTGGATTTTAGAGGCAACTTTAAAGTGCCAACAAAACATGGACAAATATGTGAGAAGGGTATTCCCTTTGAGTATGCAAGTGGGCAGATTGGAGGATTGAAATTGAGTACAAATAGATATCCAGAACACAAAACCTGCTCATGTTATTTAGAAAGCGGCATGAAACTTTCATGGTATATACCATGATTTGAATGGTAGTACGATCTGTTGCAATGTAAAGGAGGGAGGAAGAATGAAGAGCAGCGTAAGTAATGTTGCCGATTAGGATGAATCTATTCAGGGAAAACATCTGTTGGGTATTTCATTTGGCATGATAAATCTCAAGGCAGCCATTAACAAGCCATCGTGAGAAACAGTGGAAGCAAGGACTGGAGTTGCAATGAGCAAGCGTTCTTCATTCTTCATGCAGAAGTTATGAACGAATGGTGGAGGATTTATTTCTCTTTTGGGCATTTATTTTTCTTGTATGCCCTCTTTGATTTTGGGGGCTTCTTCTACCCCTTTTGCTTTATAAATGTGTAATTAACTCATTTAAAAAAAAATGTAGGAGGAAGTTGAAGAGATCTTAGAGGCTCAAGTCTTGAGCTCTGCTAGTATTTTCTTCTCCTTTAGATTTGGAATGTATCTATTTTTCCCAGGCTCTGCAAACTATTGTTTTCTTTTATTTTCATTTTCTACAACCTTTAATGGATTTACAAAGCCTTATCAAATGAATATTATGTGAAAGTCATATGATTTCCTCTCTCTTTCTTGGTTACACAATGGATTAACCTTTTCATGTTAAAAGAACACCTAAGTCACTAATTTGTAGATTAATATTGTGTCAATATAGAATGTGGAAGTGGTTATATTGTCTAATAAATGTCTCTTAGTTACTTAGATCTATTAGTAGGTTATTTCTCAACTACTATTCTTTTCATATATTTAACTAGTATATTTATATTTAAAAAAATATATCTAAATATGTTTATAGAGATATCTCTCAAGTTTTGTCAATGCTTTTTTGTTTCCCATAGTTTTTTTAATTTTTTTTTTTGGTGATTTTCTCAGCCTTTAAAAAAAAATTCCATTGGTTTGATAATTTTTTAAATTTTCTCCACTTTTTTTTTTGCTTCAACCATTTCTAATTTCTTTTTGGGTTTTTATTTTTTATTTTTTGCAATGTTTTTGGTTTTTTATTTTTATTTTTTCTAATTTATTTTTTATTTTTTGCTATATATTTATACAAAAATGAGTGCTCTCATCTCCACCCAACTATGACTATGGCATAATTAGTATATTTATATTTTAAAAAATATATATCTATGCCAAAGTTATGTACTTGATTTTTGCGTTCTCCATACTTTTGTGATTTCCTCCACCTTTTTTTCAATTGTTTACAATTTCTTTTTTTATTTTGATTTTTTTGTTTTTTTGGTTCATATTTTTTTTTATTTTCTCCATCTTTCTATCCTTCATAATTTTCATTTTTTATTTTCTCCAATTTCTTTTTTGGTTTTATTTTTTATTTTTTATTTATTTATTTTTCTCCTATATATTTACACAAAAAATGAGTGCTCTCATCTCCACCCCGCTCAGAGCTTAAATTTGAGAGTTGTATAGCTGTATTTAGACATTTTAGCTATAAAATACAATTGGAATTTTGAAAAGACCGTATCATATGAATAGCGAGATTTTGGACAAATTGTCAAAATTTATATACATATTTGTTTTTTATATAATTTACTTATATTAAAGTATGTCATAGTATTTTAAAGACACCATTGAAGAGATAACTATCATAAAAAAATTGCTTGACAAGCAAGGTTGACTTCAAATTTAAGTCTTGACCCCGCTATGACTGTAGAATGCCTCTAGACATAATTAAGGGGTTAGGTGGGCTGCACCATGGCGGCTACTGAAACATGGGCTGATAGCGAGTCCTCTCCCCTAACCACTTTTTAGCGTTTGCCAAGAGAAACTCTTCCTAACTAGAAGACCAAGGTCCCTTTTACCCATGGCTCCAAATTTGTGTTAAGAGGTAAATTGAGCCCAAGCATTCCATGGCTCCAAATTTGTGTTAAGAGGTAAATTGAGCCCAAGCATTTCCTAATACAGGGCATCATCTTTACAATGCCGAACTCCCTTCATAAATTCTTACTCGCTTAATGAATTGGGTATTAGAATGGAGGAGTTTGTGCTTGCTCTACGACCTCTTATTTGAGAAGTGCAGCCACCATCTGAGAGAAAAAGAAGTGGGTACTAGAGAGCACCGCATTTTTCACCTTTTCTTTGCTCTTCGGCAGAGGTCGAACTCACGCGTCTCCGACAATTATGTCGCTTACCGCTACGCTGCAAGACACCTACCAACATCGATTGGTGTACAAGACAAGATATTTGTATTACTACTTTGTTACATCCAAAGAAATTCGGCTAAAAATTATGTTGTTTAGTGGTGGTCTGAATTGTTCAAGTAATCAATGGTCTAGTAACAAACTATCGATGCTAGGAAGTAAGAGAGTGCACTTACAAAATATGCAACATGAACACCATGTCGTATAGGAATTTTTAAATGGTTTTTTGGGCTATGAAGAAATAGTGGCTTGATCCCTAGAGATGCATTATGTCCAACACGTTGTTTTTAAACATTATCTATTTCAATAGTCAAAAGTCAATTTTGGCCAATGAAAATAAGACAAATATTTACCACTTTTTGTTGTGGATGACGTGTAAAATTGCTATTGATTGTTTGACCATTGAAGTAGATGATGTTTAAGTAGAGCCATGTCGAACATATGCAAAGGCAATTACTCTCAAGGAATTCAACACATGAAAATTTGTCTTTATTTTTGCTTTGTGAACAAGTCATGCTTGATATTTACTAATTGGTAGAATGGGCTTGTTATTATACATAGGTCACAATGTTTTATACCCTTATTTTATGTCATAGAGCATTTGTAAGATTGAAAGTGAATGCATATATGAACCTAAAAGCATCTAATAGATTGTTGTCGAGTGTATTGGTATTATTTAAACATGTCCATAATTCTCCTTTTGATGTGTTATCAGCCTCCTCCTATAAAACACTTTTGTGTAAGACTAAAAGTGAATGCATATATGAACCTGAAAGCATCTAATGGATTGTCGTCGGGTGTATTGGTGTTATTTAAACAAGTCCATAATTTTCCTTTTGATGTGTTATCATGCTCCTTCTATAAAGCACTTTTGTAGAGTTATTATAAGCAATGATAGTGATTCTACATTATCTATAAGCCAAATATTACAATAGGTGAAAGAAAGAGTTTACTAGTTTACCTTTAAAAACTATATGGAAATAGAACACATACATGCTAGATTCTAATGTGTCACTATAAAAGCAAACCAATCTTACTATTTTGGGCAAAAGGATCTCCATCAGAAATAAATATTCTATGATAAAAAAAAACTTGCATAATCCAACATACAAGCCATCTGGATATTTAACATAGGTTCAATTATATCAAAACAAAAATAATATTTTAAGAATCCCCATAATGTTCAATGGTTGCCATACAAGTTTAGTCCTTGATTGTTAGATAGTAGGAAATTTCAACATGCAATTCAGTGGTATATTTGTCTACACAATGCACCAAAATACATTGTTCATTAATACACAACACTAAATGTTGTTGCAATCTCCATCCTCTTGAAAGATAAGTAACAAACATAGACTTCATTATTGTGTTTAGGACAAGAGTGAAGACCAAGACCCATAGATACACCATTAAATTATGTTAAATCTAACTTTGGTTTTGTGCATTCGCCAAACCCATTAATTCCCTCGTAAGTATGTATCTACATGCATACACATTGCTAAGATTGTTTATCACACTCCACACAAGCAACCATTGCACACAAATTACAACATTGCAAACCATGTTGAATTTAACAAACTTAGATCTAAAGAATGAAATTTATCGTTTATGGTGAAAATGATAATCTAAAAAATAAATTGAAATAAACCTATAATTATTGTTGGTGTTTGATGATATATTTAGGCCCTAAAAGGGTAGTGTCGAATAATTTCAACCTGTTGCTCCTGTTGGGAAATTAGGTCTCTCAACCTTGAAAATTTCCTGAAATTATTTATTTATTATTTAACATTTTCCTACATATTAATAATTTTCCCACATTTTATTTAATTTAATATTGTCTCACATGAAAATGGGGCATGAGATTTTGAGTTGGCATTATGTGCCACATGTCGGCACTTTGTTACATGAGTTGTAAGTTATCATAAGGTGGATATGATTAGCATATTTGATGCTTCCTATTTTGTTTGTATATATAGAATTTTGCCCTCAAGTAGTTCAACAAAGGCCTGCTCACAGGAATTTCAAAATTGCATGGAGCAAGCTTAGAGAAGTCTAATTTGTATTAATTTTGTGTGTTGTAAGAAGTTGGTGGTTGTTTTGATTAGGATAAGTTGGTTTTGAAGGGACCATAAACCTTGTACAACACAAGAGAAAATCCAACGGAAATCTCACCCTACAAAGAGCAAAATATAAGCATTAAAGTTAACAATGGACTGACAACAAAAGACCAAAACAACACACAACAAAGGGTTATTAAAAAAAACCCACATAAGAGCCATCAAACACAACCCAAGGCTGTAACGAATGATACAACTTATGGCATTTTAGGGTGATTTAAACCCAAACCTTTCCAAAGTGCTCTAAAAGGGCTCTAGAGTTCATTGCTTGACTACCAATCTACATGAAAGGGCATCCTAAAACATCAAATGATTGGTTAAGTGAAAGAAAGATGGTGCATCAAATAGAAGTTGCGTAAGAATCCCTTAAAACTCCAGTGCAACCCTCCAAAAACCCAACACACTAGAAGAATTCAATGCAGAGGAAATTTATTACGTAGCCCTAAAAACTCAAAGTGGAACATTCCAAATCAATGTGCAGCCACATTAACCCTAGTGTTGTCATATAGTAGAGGCGCAACATTTAAGAACAATGATCATCTTCTAAAATGGCACAACACCTTCAAGAAATTATACAAGTTTGTTAATGGAACACATATAGCTCCAGCACAACATTTCAAACATGATGCCACTAGTCATGATTCAAAAACAAGAAAACTAGGCGCAGGGGCAGCTTCGACAGTCAAAGGTTAATTTTGGCCAATAAAAATAGGACAAATATTTACCACTTTTTGTTGTGAATGAGGTCTAAAATTTCTATTTATTGTTTGACCATTGAAATGGATGATATTTAAGTAGAATGGAGAATTCACAACCACAAACAACCCTTCAAAATTTGTAGCGCAACCTCTCCTATGGCAGCTAATATAGATAGAATCCAACACAAATCTAGCACAACATCAAATAATCTTAGCACAACCATAAAAATGGCACAATAAAGCAATTAAGATCATTGTGCAACCTAATAATTTCCAGCATACAACACAAGCCATTAAAGTATTATGGTGCAAGCCTATTTAAGAAGTATCGACAGTGCAACATTCATGGCTGTATGAATGAATGAATGAAAATATTTTAACGTCCATGAGGCTAAAAATAGCCTATGGGACCACCAACCTTGTTCTTTATCTTCTGCATTTCAATCCTTTTTCTATTCAAGATGACGATGAGTTCCCCCAACTTCTCAACTGTCCCGTCGCTGAATAAACTGTGCCAAGAGACAACTGTCAATCTATTGGCATAATTGTCCCTGATGTCCTTGAAAGCATCACACTCCATAATAAATTATTTTTTGATTCCACTACCCTAGTAGTGCAAAAAATACACACCCGTTCTTCCCATGCTTCTTTAGGTCTTTTCCACCACCCTTTTTCACATTGGAGTTGACAAGAGTTAGTTCTTAATTGAGCAATAAGAATCTTTGCTCTCCACAAAATACTAGCCCCTATGTACATTTTTTTTTGATGATCACATGTGGGGTTGAATTCGTCAAGATAATGTTTCTTCTTTCTCCCTAGCACTTCCCCCCATATATGCTTACGGAACTTATCCATAACAAAAGCCTTTACCGCTTTGTTATTCATGGGGCAAGCATTCAAGTAGATATTCCAGTTGTTCATCCATTTATTTTTTGTTTCATCCATGTCTTCTTTCTTTTGCTTATGATGTCATTGAAAATAACTTTAGGCCATCTACCTCCCTCCATTTGCTCAATTCTATTTAAATACCTTATAAGACGTATCATGGCAATTGCTTCAATAGGAGTTGCCCCTGTTTCACTTAGTATTGTCTCATAAGGAACTGAACCTTTTATTTTGAACTTGCTTGTGATCAAGTGGTTTTGAATTTTCTCAATTTGTTTCCACTTTAAATATGAAGTGTTGCTAGCCCATAATTCACACCCATAAAGCACCACTAGAAGCACCAAAACCCCCAAAAGAACCTGAGCAATTTTCCAATCCCATAAATCTACCTCTCTACATCTATTTTGAAGAGCATAGAAAGATTTCCATCCTCCCAAAGTTCTCTTTTTCTACAACTCTCCTAACTAAGCTTGTTGTTGAAGTCAATCCTGAGGTATTTGTACTTACCTAATTCTTCAAAAATATTGCCTTCAAAGTAGAACTTATGCTAGATCCTCTTTATTCTGTTGGAGAAAAACATGATTTTGGTCTTGCTAGTAATGACTTGCATCCCCACTACTTTGCAAAAAATGTTCAAGGGCATACAAGTGCTCTTGCAACCCGTGAGCCAATTTAGCAATCAAAATAAGGTCGTCGACATATAAAAGAAGCTTTATCACAAACTCTCCCAAAAAGACACCATCCCCTCCTTGCAAATTTAACCACTCTTCAAGTTTGTCAATATATAATCCAAAAAGAGTAGGGGATAGTGGGCAACCTTGCTTGACCCCAATGTCACTCCTAAAACTTTCTAAAGTGCTTGTTGAAGTTCTAATTTTAATTTTTGACTCTGACCTCTTCATAGAGCCTATGGGTAGTCACTCTAAAATGTATAGGAATCCCAAGTTCTTCTGTTTTAGAGCATATCTTATCCATAGGGACTGTGTCAAAAGTCTTTTTGAAGTCAATAAAACATCAAAATGCTTCTTCCCTTTCTCCCCAAACTTTTTCAATGATGTGTCTCAAAGTGTGTTATCCTCGAATTATAGCTTGCACAATTCATGGGATAAACCCTATGAAACTTGTTCATTTTGTAGCCCACATCCTCTTAGTACATGAATCGAGACATTTTTAGGTCATCTCTAGTGTGACTTGATCCCTCGAAGAATCTCTTCGATTTTCGATCAAGGTTTGTTTTGAGTATTTTAGCATTTTTATTTTTTCCCAGTGTTAGTCATTTTTGCATACCAAGTTGTCAATGCAAAAATAAAATTTGCATCTACATGATAGTTGTCAGTGCAAAAATAAAATTTGCATTTACACATAAGGTGTAACTGCAGAAAAAATTTATGCAATTACACTCTTATGATGACACGCTCGACATTAATGGCATCCTAAGTTAAAAGATTTTCAAAATCTTTTTTTGGATTTATATGTGTTTTTTTATTTTCCTCACTTTCTTATTTCTCTGCGTCGGTTATTCCTTTGCCTCCACTGTGCCCTAATTCCTATGATTACCTTGATTGATTGTTGGTGCTTCAATTTGAGTTCATTTTCTCTTAAGCACAGGTATGTTGACACCTCTTTCTTTCTTCTATATTTTAAGCTTTTCTTTTGCTTTATGTATTGCTTAAGTATTTCTTTTAAATGACTGCATTCTTTGTTTCATTCTAAAACTAGGGTTCGTTATTTTCATCTGTACATTTTGTTGTCTAAACCTAGGGTTTTCCATTTTTGAAGAACCTGTGTGGCCATTTATGTTTTAAATGTGCTTTGATATATCGCTAAAACCCTATTTCAGTTTTATCTTTTAACTATTCTTTTGTTTGTCAATCTTGTGGTTCAGGATTTATCCCCTGAACAACATGATCATTTGATCATGGTTGTTCAAAAGATAGACCCCGAACAACCTCCCATTTTCCTTTGTTATGATTAATGCGTTCTCTACATTTTGAGACATCCCAAACCAAGGATGGTGTGTGGGATTCATTTCCCGCACAACATCCATAGTTTGGGATGTTGTGCAAGAAATAAACCTCGCACACCATTCCCAAACAAATCTAAAACCACATTGAAACATAACCCAAAAGATTGTGTCATGTGGGATTTAAACTCTACATGACACAAGTTCAAAGTGTCATGTGGAGTTTAAATCCCACATGAATGTTTTTGTTGTCAATCAAACCACCTTCAAACTTTGAACACAAAGACTGTGTCATGCAGGATTTAAACTCCACATGACACAAGTTCAATGTATCATGCAGAGTTTGAATCCCGCATGACACAATGGTATCTACACCTTGTATTTCAAAATTCATGAACATGCACATCAGGTTTTAAATTCTGATGTGCATTTTGATCTACCCTTTTGAGATATGCGCATCAGAATTTAAAACCCAATGTGTATGTTCATTTTTCCAAAGTTCTTCCCCATATGTCAATCGGGTTTTAAACCCCAATTGACATATTTATTCATGCATTGTAAAAAATGCAGGTCGGAGTTTAAACTCCAACCTGCATCTGAAAAACCAAAATTTTTCTAATACTGAAAAATGAAAAGTGATACTTTAAAGAAAGATTTTTTTTCCTGATTCAACAATTGAATATCTTTGATCATGAAGATGATATTTTTTCCCAAGTTGTATAAAAGGCAGTTTGAATGAGATCTTTCTAACTCTGAGAAGTTTCTTTAAAAATCATATTTTTGTAGTTCATTTGTCAAATGTCAGAATCCTCTCCAAAAAAGAAGATGAAATGTAAGTTTCAAGGAGTTGTCCCGACTACTCAAGTTGAGTCAAATGTGGAGGAGATCAAAGATACAGAGATCAGGCATGTTGACATGTTTGAATTTTTGGGGAGACTAAATCGGCAACCATTGCCCTCAAACATGCAATGTGCTTTAGACAATGATATTCACTTGGTTTCCATCTTCCCGGTGTCAGCTCAGAACCTGGATTTCATCTTGGCCATGGTGGGGAAGTTTGACAAAGATACTAAGAGTATATCAGATGCTGATGGAAATGTGATCATTAAGTTAGATGCTAACTTCTTTGACTCAGTGTTCAAATGTCTTGACATTGAGGATTATTCTAATTTGTCTATTAAAGAAGGGCAAAAGTATTATGATGATCATACTGAGAAATGCAAGAAGATCATTAATACAAGATGGCTTAAATCTCCTCGTCCTACCATATCAAGATGTCCTAAGAACATCTATAGGAGTGAGTTTATTGAGGAGGTTGGTGATCTTATTACCCTTCTCAGCAGAGTAAAGGACTTCCAAACATCAAATGTTTTCCAAGATTGGATGTTTCAATACATCTGTGTCATCACCTGAAAGGTGAACAAAAGATATGGTGGGGTCAACAAATTAGTGACTCCATATGTGAGCAGCTAGCTTCAGTGTCAACCACCTTGAGATTCCATATGACTTCCTATCTAGTGTATGATGTTGCTTCTATGAAGCATTTTCTAGGGTTAACTTGGGAAGGTGATAGAAGACTAATTCATGTACATCAGTACTACCCTAACAAAGAGTATCAAGCATTTTTGAAGGGTGAATGATGCTTTTTTCTACCACTATATCTACCTGTTGGAAAAGGAACTTGAGAAAAAGAGAGTGTCTGATCAAGCCTGGGAATAGGTAAAGAGGTTCGGGTGCATCTTCCTTCGATTACCCACTTTCACATACCTAAGGGCGGGCTATTGTTAAGAAAAGTTTCTCAAACTTGCAACTTCAAAAGGTTATTATTCTTCCCAGTTTTGGTCTTTTCGAATACCCTTTATCTTGAAGAATTATCTAGAACTTTCAAAGTTTCCAAAAGGGCTAAAAATGGTGGGACTTACTATTTTTAGTAAGTTTACGTTTGACCTCAGATTGACCTAAAATTTTCCCAGAAGGTGTGGAACAACTACGTAAACATATCAGGTGAGTTTCGACTCAAGATCATATCTGGATTGCGAGATATTAAAGTTTTTGTTTTTTGAAACTACTGAAAAAAGTTTTGAACTTAATTATTAAAATTGAAACTTCCCTAAACATCCCAAAAATCATCGTAACCGATGAAATGAGTTACAAGGTGATAGATCTCTTCATGAGATTTTCGAAACATCAAACGGTTTGTCAATCAGACACCTGGATCAAAAGTTACAACCTTGAGAAGTTGGACCTCCTGTTTCTGGGAAATGTAAAAACATGTTGGACACATAAAAGAGTTGTAAAGGGGAGAATTACATGTGTTGGTGTGTGTTCTAACATATCACAAGGCATCTTTGATTGGAGATAATTTGGGTGCCACTTTTGGGTGGTTTTAGGTCATGGTTTTGTAATTATCGGTAACGATTTATTGTATTGTATCTCCTATATATCAAGAGCTGGAGATGGAGGTTGTGTGTAAGAATCTTATAGATGTCGAATTACCTCCTGGATCTCTGGTTGGATATAGTCCTATAAAAGCTTGCTCTATAAGTATATTATAATCTTCTTGATTCCTAAATAATATATTGGACAGCTTTAGAGTGTGGGCTTTTTTACCTAAAAGGGTTTTCCCTACGTATATCTTGTGTTGTGAGTTTTGTGTTTACATTTGGAAGTTGTTATTATCTTTCTGTTAATGTGCATCTTAATCTATAACTATAAAAGTAAAAATTTGCATGAATCTTTCCTCAGTAGATCAGTGTAGGAAGCGTTTTCGCATACCTTGCTTCCTTTCAGTTGGTATCAAAGCCTAATCACCTTTGGTTCTAATTGTTGGGTAGAGGGTTTTTTGAAATGATCTTTGTTTGAGTGGGAGCTTGTGCAGAGGATTTTGAAATCTTTGTTGTAGGTAAGATATGGTGAGCACATCTAGGAGGTTTGAGATAGAGAAGTTTACTGGCAGTAATTTCGAGTTGTGGAAACTCAAAATGGAGGACATGCTTGTAGATCAGGATTTATGGGATGCCATATCTGGTACAAAACTAATGGCAATGTCTCAAGAAGACTGGGATCTCAAAGATAGAAAAGCTAAGGGTTTGATAAGACTTTGTTTGGTTGATTCAGTGTTCCTAAATATCCATGAAGAGAAGACTGGAAAGGAACTTTAGAAGAAGCTTGGAGATGTTTATTAGGCTAAATCCCTGGTGAACAAGTTATTCCTACAAAAGAAATTGTATTCTCTGAGGATAGAAGATGGAGGATCCGTCACTGATCACCTAAATACAATCAATATGCTTGTTGCCCAATTGACTTTTGTTGGTGTGAAGATGGAGGAGGAGGATCAATGTATGAAATTACTGTGTTCCTTACCTGATTCGTAGGACCACCTTGTTATGGCCATTGAGAGTATCACTACCACCTTCAAGATGGATGAAGTGGTTTCTTCGTTGTTGTTTGAAGAGATGCAGAGAAAGTCTTCTGAATCAGCTAAGGAGGCTCTTGCAGTTTATGGTAGATCTAAAGAGAAGGGAAAGAAAAATGATAAGAATAAGGAAGAAAAAGGAAGATCTAAATCCCATGGGAGATCTAAGTCTCCCAGAAAGTCCAAGGTTCTGTGTTGGAACTGCGGTAAACGTGGTCACTTCCGCAAGGAGTGGAAGGAGGAGAAAAAGAAAAAGAAGAAGAATTATGATTTGGATTCTAACAAGTCCTGTTAAGATGAAGGAGAAGCATTTGTCGCTGCCTTGGCAACTCATGTATCTAAGGATGTCTGGATTATTGACTCTGGTGCATCTTTTCACATGACCTCGCATTGGGGTTGGTTTTCGAAGTATGAAGAATATGATGGTGGAAAGGTGTACTTGGGTGATGATTCTCACCTAAAGATTATTGGTCATGGAAGAGTCTTGATTCGATTCCACGATGGATGAGTGAAGGGAATCAATGGTGTTCTTCATATCCCTAGTTTGACATGGAACCTTCTTTCTATAAGTAAGTTGAATGGTGTGGGTGTGCATGTTATTTTCTCTAATGGAGGATACAAGATGACTAGAGGATCTATGGTGTTGGCTAAGGGTGTTCAGATTGGCACCCTGTTTCATCTTGATGCATGCGTAGTTTTGTGCAATAGTGCCTCTATTTTGAAGAAGAGAGCTTCAGAGTCTTCATCCTCACCATTGGAACCAACAGTGAAGAGTATTGTTGCATCTACTTCCAATGGTTGTGCTTTCTGGGTACCTAAGGGTGCTCATTCTATGGAGATGAAACTTCTAGCTGAGAAGACAATGTTATGGCACCAAAGGCTTGGTCACATTGGTGAAAAGAGTTTGAGGAACCTGAAAAATAAAAATCTTGTTGAGGGTATGAATGACTATAATCTTGAGTTTGATTTCTGTGAACATTACATTTATGGAAAACAAAACCATGTTCAGTTTTATTCCAATTCTCACAAATCTTCTGAGGTGTTGGACTTGATTCATTTTGATGTGTTTGGTCATGTTAATGTTCCTTCAAATTCAAAATCTATTTACTTTGTTTCATTCATTGATGACTATAGTAGAAGGACATGGGTGTATTTCCTTAGAAGTAAATCTGAAGTCTTTAATAGATTCAAAGAGTTCAAAGCTCTTGTTAAGAATCAGAAGGATAGGAAGATTAAGTGTTTGAGGACTAACAACGGTGGTGAGTTTTGTTTGGTAGATTTTAACAAGTTCTGTAAATAAAAGGGGATTGAGAGGCACAAGACAAATCCATATACCCCTTAGAAGAATGGAGTTACAGAGAGGATGAATAGAATGTTGATGGAGAGGGCAAGGAGTATGCTAAGTGGGGTTGGTCTTGAACAAAAGTTCTGGGCTGAAGCTATTGCTACCACTTGTTACTTGGTTAACATGTCTCCTACATCAATGCTCATTGATAAGACACCTACAAAGGTATGGTCTAGTAAAAATCCCTCAATAAGACACATTTGAGTATTTGGGTGTCAGGCATATGCACATGTGCCTAAGGAGAAGAGGTCTAAGTTGGAGAACAAGGCTGTGAAGTGTATCTTCATCGGTTATGGCATCGGTGTGAAAGGGTACAAGCTTTGGGATCCATTGGCTGAGAGAGTTCTGTATAGTAGAAGTGTGATCTTCAGAGAACTCAATCCTTCTTCTATTGTCTTGCAGCTAGAGAAAGAAGAGAAGAAAGATGATGTGGTTCAGCATCCTTCCATCCCTGAGAAAGTTGAACCAAAAACATCTATTGGACCTAATAATGAGAAGAGCTCTAGTAGCTTTAAAAGTTTAGAAGAAGATGAAGAACCTCAACCTCAATCTTTGAGGAGGTCCACGTGGATAAGGCAGCAACTTGACAGGTTTGGTTATTCATTGCATGATTCTAGTTGTATTTTTGCTTTGATTTCTAACACTGATGTGCCTAGAGCTGTGAAAGAGGCTATGGGTATGAAAGATGCAGGTTTCTGGAAGGAGGTAATGGAGGAGGAGATGGCTTCTTTAGAAAAGAATAATACTTGGGACTTGGTGCCTTTGCCTGAAGGATGAAAACCTATTGGATGCAAATGGGTGTTCAAAAAGAAATTTGGTGTAGATGGCAGTGTTAAGAAATATAAGGCTAGATTGGTTGCGAAGGGGTATTTTCAGGTGGAGGGAATTGACTATGGTGAGATTTTCTCTCCAGTTGCAAAGCTGACATCTATTCGGTTCCTATTATCTCTTGCAACAACATATGGTCTAGAAGTGGAACAGATGGATGTGGAGACAACATTCCTTCATGGTGAGTTGGAGGAGGAAATCTATATGTCACAGCCAGGGCACTACGTGGTGAAAGGTAAAGAAAATCTAGTTTGCAAGTTAAAAAAGTCTTTGTATGGTTTGAAATAGTCTCCTAGGATGTGGTACTAGAAGTTTGATGCCTTTGTGTTGAGTATTGGATTTCAAAGATCGAAATAAGATCATTATGTTTATTACAAGTTTGACAATGATCACATTCTCATTATTGCATTGTATGTCGATGATATGTTACTCATTGGGAATGGTAAAAGTTTGATTTCTGATTTGAAGTCTCAGTTGTCAGCACAGCTTGAGATGAAAAATATAGGGGTAGCTCGGTACATTATGGGGATGGAGATCAGAAGAGACAGAGCAAATAGAAAACTTTGGTTAGGCCAGAGTAAGTATGTTAGCACTATGTTGGAGAAATTCAGCATGGTGGATTGCAGACCTTTGACTATTCCTGTTACAATGGGAACAAAGTTATATGTTGCAGATTATCCAAAGTCTCCTTCTAAGACAAAGGATATGAGTAGAGTTCCTTATGCTAACTAGTGCAGTTGGCAGTTTGATGTATGCAATGGTTTGTACAAGACCAGACATTGCCCAAGCAATGGGAATCTTTAGTCGATTTATCCTAGATGGGTACATTGGGATGCAGTGAAGAGAGTGTTTAGATATTTGCAGGGTACTTCTGAGTATTCCTTATGTTATCATAGTTATCCTACAAGACCTCGGCATTCACTTTGTATTCGTGGATTTGTGGATTCAGATTGGGCAGGTGACATTGACAGCAGGAGATCCACTAGTGCTTATGTGTTCACTGTGTTTAGTGGTGCTATTAGTTGGATGAGTAAGCAGCAACTTGTGGTTGCTTTGTCCACTATTGAAGCTGAGTACATGGCAGCAACTCGTGCTTGTAAAGAAGCCATTTGGCTTAAGAGATTGTGTTCTAATGTTGGGTTTGATGCAGGGAAGATTACTATGTGTTGTGACAGTCAGAGTGCCATATGTTTGGTGAAGAATCCTACTTTCTACGCGAGGACTAAGCATATTGATATCCAATTCCATTTTATTTGTAACATGGTAGAGGATGGGAAGGTAAACTTGGAGAAAGTTGATACTTTGACGAATGTTGTAGATTCCTTGACAAAACTTGAGCACAGAGAAGTTCAGATGGTGTTCAGAGTCTATGGGCCTCTCGGCCCCTAGCAATTAAATCATGGTGTTGATACTCCCTTTGCTCTTGCAAGGTGTTCGACAAGTGGGAGAATGTTAAGAAAAGTGTCTCAACCTTGTAACTTCAAAAGTTTACTATTCTTCCCAATTTTGGTGTTTTTGAATACCCTTTATCTTGAAGAATGATCTAGAACTTTCAAAGTTTCCAAAAGGGCTAAAATGGCGAGACTTACTATTTTTAGTAAGTTTAGATTTGACCTCGAATTGACCTAAAATTTTCCCAGAAGGTGTGGAACAACTAAGTAAACATCTCGGGTGAGTTTTGACTCAAGATCATATTTGGATTGCGAGATATTAAAGTTTCTATTTTTTGAAACTGCTGAAAAAAGTTTTGAACTCAATTATCAGAATCAAAACTTCCCTAAATGTCCCAAAAATTGTTGTAACTGAAGAAGTGGGTTACAAGGTGATAGATCTCTTCACAAGATTTCTGACACATCAAACGGTTCGTCAATTGGATACCCGGATCAAAATTTATGGCCTTCAGAAGTTGGAGCTCCTATTTTTGGGAAATGTACAAACATGTTGGACACATAAAAGAGCTATAAAGGGGAGAGTTACACGTGTTACCGTGTATTTTGGAACATCATAAGGCATCTTTGATTGGAGATAATTTGGGCATCACTTTTGGGTGGTTTTGGGTCATGGTTTTGTAATTATCGGTAACAGTTTATTGTATTGTATCTCCTATATATATCAAGAGTGGAGATGGAGGTTGTGTGTAAGAATCTTATAGATGTTGAGTTACCTCCTAGATCTCTAGTTGGATATACTCCTGTAAAAGCTTGCTCTACAAGTATATTGTAATCTTCTCGATCCCTGAATAATATATTGGGTAGCTTTGGAGTGTGGGGTTTTTTACCTGGAAGGGTTTTCCCCACGTATATCTTGTGTTGTGAGTTTTGTGTTTGCATTTGGAAGTTGTTATTATCTTTATGTTAATTTGCACCTTAATCTGTAATTGTAAAAGTAAAAATTTGCATAAATCTTTCCTCAGTAGATCAATGTAGGAAGCATTTCCGCATACCTTGCTTCCTTTCAACTATTTCGATGGGCGGCCATACATGCTACCTAGGTATCCAAGGGATAAGATGGTCTTGATGGAGCTGTGTAGGCAGGTTACAATGGATGTTCATGTTAAGAAAGTCAACGCACATCGAGGAGGATTCAAATTCCAATTTCAAATTGGGAAATATGGTATCTCTACAACTCCAAAAGCGAAAGCTATGGAGACTGAATTGCAATGGGTAACATTGAAGAGATATAAGAGGAAAAGATTTTGATCACCGTGGCATGAATAATAAGTTGAAAGGACACTACACTCATGTACACATGATTGAGGATATTTGGGCTGATTCTTTCATCGATGAAGATATCAGAAGAATGGATTACAGTAGGCTTACTCTGGACCAGGTAACGAATTTCCAATTGGCTGATGTACCTAAGGACATGCAGGATGAAGGAGATGTAGTAGATACTGCGTATGTAGGCAACAATATTGCTAACAGACCTCTACCTCCCATTCAATGGTCTCAGAAAGAGTTAACCTCAATGAGACAAAGATTTCAACCAATTCTTGCAAACACCAATGTGTGGCTGAGTAGTAAAGGTATGAAATTGAAGGCTTTCTTAACAAGTTCTAAGGAAGAACAAATAGAAGGACATCTAGGGAAAAAGGAAGAGTTGAGGACAAAGAACAAGGAGGATGCCACTCCTAGTAAGGAAAGACTCAAGTTTGTCTTCAGAACAAGAAGTAAGGGGAAAGGAAAGGAAAAGGAAGGAACTTCTACAGAGCAAGGTGTTGAGCAAGAGGAGGCAGCAGAAAAGGAGTTACAAGAACCAATTGACAATTCACAAGCCAAGTCTGCTCAAGTGACATCCCCTCCTTCCACTCTTATGGTTTCAAAGGTGCAAACTTCTACAGTTCATGAAATTTCAAGTGCACAACAATCACCAGGTATTCCCGATAATCTTGAGTCACCATCATCAAATGTGTCTATCCACTCTGTAAGTTCTTCTCTTTCAACTCCCGAGGATCAGTCTATTTTTTATACCCCATTGGATAATGTTGACAATATTTTTGTTCCTTTGTCTTCAATGCCTAGTCTTTCAGATGTTCCCATGTCCATGACCGATTCAATTTCCCAGTTAGATTTTGAAAACTTTCTAGGTTCATCTTCTTCCCAAGTGAATGTCAATGTTAATCCTTCTGCTATTCAAACTCAAACATCTCCACTTGTTGCTCATACACTTGTTTCAGTATCCATACAAGATCCACCCATCTCACCAAAGTCACGAGATCTTGCAATTCCACTTGTCCACTCAGACTACAACTGCAGAAGTCAAAGGTGATAAATTTGTCCTTCCATCATGGCTTATGCCACATCAACCCAAGAGAAAGAAGCAAGCCATTTCACAAATTCTAAAGCAACCAAAAAGGCTAAGACTTTGTCAAGGGTTTTTGTCAATGAATCTAGACACAAATATGCAAAGATTGCTATTCCTTCGTCCGACAATATTGACTATGAAAACCCTGATTATGTCATCACTAGAATTGATTTAGGAAAGCAAGCCCATGAAAGTAAAAAAGAGGACCTTCTAGAACAAATGAATGCTTTGCTAGATAGCTATGACAGGGACAAAGTCATAAAGGATCAACTCAAAATATAGGTTGACCATTTGAAATCAATGTTTCTCAAAATAACTCAGTCATCTGAACAGGTTGAACCTATTGGCACCAGTATAAGCAACGAAGCCTTCTTGACAGTGGAAAGAATTGGTGCAAAAGGTCAAGCAATGAATGCTTGGATAGACAAGGTGCTTGCCCAGGGTTCATTACTTATAAGGTCATCCATTGAGCTCTATAATAACCTGGGTAAGGTTAGCAAAGAAATCAATCAAACACTGGAGATTCTCTCACAAGATGTGCAACTAATTGAGCAAGATCTTGGCTCTTGGAACAAGCTAAGAGATTTCAAAATTGAGGTTTTGATTGAACATGGGGTCATCCCCAATAGGAGAAAGTATGTGGAGTATCGGGAGGCTATGATACATAAAAAGGATACAATTGAAGGGTTGATACTCGATTTGAAAAGGGACCTTGAAAGGGGAGAAAACAAGGCTCAAGACATTTCTGATGAGCTGGCAGATCTACCATGTCATATGCTTGATGACAACCAGCAGACACTCCCTGAAGATACAGTCATTCAGTAATTCACCAACCCGATCCAGACAAAAGTTGAAACAGAAGTCTTTTCATTAGCTTCACTTGACAGGTTGATGGAGTTCCAAACCATTTTGAATAGACTGCAGAAGTTACTGGATAAGCACAAGAGCGTGCCTAACACCCTCACCATTGCCATCACTCAGGTGCTTATTATCTCCAAGCATACACCAAGACCTAACAGCAATGAAGTCCAGGCCACTGTGAAAAGATATGAAGAATTCTTGGAGAAAGATCAAGATGATAAAGAAGTGACCAAGGACACTTAGATATTTTTCATGTTTTAGTTTCCATGCTTTGTAAATTGTAATTGACAAAATCCATGTCATTTTAAAAAATTAGAATACATGGATTTATGAGACAAAGTCATAAGTCAATTAGGACTCAGTTTTTTAATAAGTCAAAGTAGTTGCAACTTTCCTATTTTTTCTCTCGGCCTCTCCCTATAAATAAAGAGGTCCTCTCTTGTAAATATAACCTTTAATCTTTGAAGCAAAAATGCTGACCATTTTGAGAAGCATACTTGAATCTTTGTGTTGAATGTGCATATCAAAAATTGATCAATAAAGGAAGCAGATTGCCTCCAACCTTTGTTTTGGAGCACATTTGTTGTATGTAAGAGTGTTCTTATGTCTCTCTTGCCATTTATCTTGAATTTTGTTTATGAGTAATGTATTATATCATTATTGAAGGGAAATTCAAATTTGATACTGATAGACTTTGTGTTATCATATTGTATTTGGAGCTCTATGTTTGTTGTATGAATTTGGTTGGGAACTTGTAGTCTTTGTGCTGCAATTGTTAGCTACATTCTTGTGGATCTGTGGTGTTATTAGTTGATATACTTTGAGCTACAACTTGCTGCATTTGTTATTCTTTGGAATCATCTTTAGAAATAACTTGGAGTCTTTGAGTTGTAAGTTGTTGTTGTTCATGTGATCTTACCGTGACATGCGTTGAAAGACTTTGGGCTACAACACATATCATTTTTGTTATCTTCAGAACTATCATGGAAAGTGGCAGAAGACTTTGTGCTCCTGCTGATTTTCTAAGTTACTATCATTTACTGGTATCGTTCTTGTTATCCCTATGTCTAACAAAATTAGGTATCAACTATTATTGCTCCAACTAGTGTTATTTAGTTTATTACTTCTTGTGAAAATCAAGGTCATTATTGTAATTTGTTTCCCTTATTCTAAAAAAAGAGAATATGCTAATGGAGACACCCCTATGGATAGTTGTAGTGTACATAAGCATAGTTTAATTACTAGTTGATTTAGTTAGCAATAAGAAGGGAGCCTCCCCTTTCTAAGAGGAGCGATTTAATCTCATTGTAATGTGGTTGATATAACCATTTTGTTCTCAGTTAGTTGACAACAAAATATTCACCCAACAAAGTGAATCCATGATCAACCGTAGAGTGCTTCAGTCTAAAACCTGCTTGTCCTTTTGCTCACTTTTCTTTTCCTTCTACCCACTTGCTGATTCTATTTTCAACCATGCTACAAAATAGTTTCACAAACAAATGATTGATCATTATGGTTCTATAATCGGAAGGATTATTAATGTCACAACTTTTAAAAAGAGGTATCACCAGGCTGGTGGTCCAATATCTTGGGAACCCTTGCTAATGATTTTGAAAATTCTCATAATGTGTGGTGCGAGAGTTCTCACCCCCCATTTTAGATACTCTACTTGAAGTTCGACCAAGTCCTTAGCTTTTCCTACACCCAATTTCTTAATACCCTTCTCCACCTCTTGCAAGGCAACAAGATTTGTTGTGGTGTTGATCGATGGGGAGGCTCAACCTCTGATTCCTGCTAATAAAGTTGCCTTGCATAGTCAAACCATTGATTAGTTGTAATGATATTTTTAGTTTGTTTCTTTCTTGATTGAAGTTCCTTCCAAAAAAGCTTTGGGTTATTCTTTCCTAGATAAATTAACTCTTCTCTCCTTGTGTTTATGAACTCATCTTTTTCCTTTTTAAAGATTTGTTTGTACAACTTTATATTCATCTTCTCCCTGACTCTTTCAAAGTTCTCCTTGCCATTTTGTATTCATCATCAAACCACACATTTATGGGAAAGCAATTTGTTTCTGATTTATTTATTTATTTTGGGGGGGGCTCTTTTACACTTTCCCAAGTACTATTTGAATAATAGTTAAGAGAATTTGTTAGCTACCTAGATAGAGCTCATGTGATTTAGAAGGTGGCATGAAACTTTCACGGTATATACTATGATTTGAATGGTAGTATGTTCATATCGTTAGCCCCCTGATCGGTTGCAATATAAAGGAGGGAGGAAGAATGAAGAGAAGCGTAAGTAGAGTTGCTGAGCAGGATGAACCTACCTAGAAATTCAGAGAGAACATCTATTGGGTATTTCGTTTGGCATGATAAATCTGAAGGTGGCCATTAACAAGCCATTGTGATAAACAAAGGAAGCCTGTAATTCCCTCTCTCGAAACCATCGGATTAAAATGAACCCAACAACTTATAGAAGTTTTTGTATTTGTCAGGAGATGACATGAAATAGTGATGCGCCATTGGAGTGAAATATTGAAAGTTGTGATGCGTACAAGCAATTCACAAAGATTAAAGGTATCTAATGATTTTAATAAAATCATTATTATATGAAGGTGGGGTGCGATAAATATTTGAAAGATTTAATAATCTTTTCCCATACAAGGAGCAGATTATTGTTTTCAATTGTTTAAAATTATTTTATCAAGAAGAGCTCACGGATACAAAAAGTGAATATCCTAAATGAAAGGAAAATAAAGCGGAAATTTTATCAAAGCCTTAATATTATAAATGTAATATTTTATAATATTTTTAACATAATTTCATCTCATGGGAATATAAAGTAAGAGCTTTATTATTTTTCTCTAAATTATCATTTTTTTAGAGTTCAAAAGAAAGAACAACAACTATGGTGATTGTTGGAGGAAAAACTTAGATTTTTTGGCACTCCACCATAAACAGTTGGCATATTGTCATGTTGACTATTTACCAAATTTTTGACAGCAAAATATCGACCTTTCATTGTGACCTACAAAGTGTATCTCTATCGACCTCTTCAACGTGCATCTTTCTTCATACAGTCGATGCAAATCGATGAGTCGAGAAGATTTCATCTATCGGTACGTTTACAACGTATCAGTTGTTTAAGCTTTACCATTTTTGGCATGCAAAAATGGTAGTTAAGAGCAACAACAAAAGTAAGGACGGGAGTTGTAATGAGCAAGTGTTCTTCATGTAGAGCTATGAATGAATGGTGGAGGATTCATTTCTCTTTTGGGCATTTATTTTTCCTATATTCCCTCTTTGATTTTTGGGGCTTCTTCTACTCCTTTTGCTTTATAAATGTGTAATTTGTTCATTAAAAAAAAGAGGTTGCAAGTTGAAGAGATCTTATAGGCTCATGTCTTGAGCTCTGCACGTATTCTCTTCTCCCTTAGAATTGGAATGCATCTATTTTACCCATGCTTGCTTGTTGGATCTGCAAACTATTGTTTTCATTTTTTGCAACCTTTCTATGTCTAGAAAGGTTCTGTTAATTCCAAAAGCATGTAATTATGCCTTATCAAATGAATACTATGTGAAGTCATGATGATTTCCACTCTCTTTCTATGTTACCCAATGGACTAGCCTTTTCATGTTAAAGAACACCACCTAAGTCACTAATTTGTAGACTAATATTTTGTAAATGCAAAATGTGTAAGTGATTAGATTGTCCAGTAAATGGCTCTTGGTTGTTTGCTTAGATTAGTTTATTGTTTGCATTTTCATTCTATTTTACTCTCTTTTCCCATACAAGTGTTGAATAAGCTCATTGAAAATCTAACGAATTATTGGCTTCTAAAATCCCGAAGGTTGTTTTGCAAACCACATCCCATGTTTACAAACTTCCCATGTTGATGCATGTTTGCATGTAAGTTCAAATTTGAACATCAACAGATACCATGGGCTACACCGCATTAGGGGAGATATATCATATCGACACATAAAGGAATTCAATACATTAAAAATTGTCTTTATTTTTGCTTTGTGAACAAGTCATGCTTGATATTTACTACTTGGTAGAATGGGCTTGTTATACATAGATCACAATGTTTTATATCCTTATTTTGTGTCAGAGTATGTGTAAGACTAAAAGTGAATGCATATATGAACCTGAAAGTATCTAATAGATTGTTGGTGAGTTTATTGGTGTTATTTAAATAAGTCCATAATTCTCCTTTTAATGTGTTATCAAGCTGCTTCTATAAAGTACTTTTTTAGAGTTATTCTAACCATTGATAGTGATACTACATTATCTATAAGCCAAATATTACAACAGGTGAAAGAAAGAGTTTGCTAGGTTTCCTTAATAATTAGTTGCTTACCAATACGCTACAAGGGACCAGCCAACACCAATTGGTCTTCAAGGTAATGTTTTTCTTATTACTACTTTGTTACATCACATAAATTCAACTAAAAATTATGTTGTTTAGTGGTGGTTCGAATTGTTCAAGTAATCAATTGTCTAGTAACAAACTATCGCTGCTAGGAAGTAATAGAGTGCAGTTACAGACTATGCAAAAAGAACACCATGTCATAGGAATTTTTATGGATTTTTGGGCTATGAAGAAATAGTGGCTTGATCTCTAGAGCTACATTATGTCTTACATAGGCAAAGGCAATTACTCTCAAGGAATTCAACACATTAAAAAATTTCTACTTTGTAAATAAGTGTGTTAAGAAATAAGACTAACAAAGAGCACATAAAGTGGCACACATAGACAAGAATTTAACATGGTTCGCCAATGTGGCTACATCCAGGGGAATTTAACAGTGCATTAATTTTATTATAGATCGTAGCATTATACATAAAGTTTTTCTGTCATATATACAATAGTCTTCAAGGAAGACAAAGAGACAAAGCAAGGAGGATGAAATGAACAGTCAGACTTCACATCCAAACAATCTCCCACTTGAAGTCTGATCCATGTTGCGACTTCACATATGAACAATCTCCCACTTGAAGTCTGTTTTCCATGGCCTATTGTCTCATAAAAACAAGAATCCTGCATCAACCAATATCCACACACAATCACCAAATCTAATGGTAATAAATAGGCTTACGTAGCGGACAAGGATCAATCACCATAGCTAGAATAACAACTATAGCTAGTTGCTAATCACATCCAACTAACCATACAACATTATCCCTATATAATCCATTGTCCTACTCAAAAAATTACCATCTTCTAGGATAATGTTACAAACACACCAAAGCCATTGATGTGCAAAAAATCTGAAGACCCTTGATACTACAGTCCAATGAAAAACACACATACATCCTTGAACTTATGCTACATGAGCAATATCAACCAAAACAACTCAAGTCTACCAATCAGCACTTATATAAAAAGTGTGGTAAATAATCAAATCATGTAATACCAAGAACAATCATAGTGATCTGCAAGCTACAGCCAACCTGCTGCAAAATAGAGCTTACTTGCAAACAATTTTCTGCTCAATTCTCACCTTTGACTCACTTCACTTCTCCCAAGTCCTCCAAATCTTAAATGATATACATTAAAAGACCACATACTGATGTTAAAAAACAATAAACTACAACAACAGTAGATGACCACAAATGAGTGATCATACTAGATGATTAAGAAACTCTAGGAAGAAACATAATACCATAAAGAGAAGTTACAAACCATATCACATCCTTCTACCAACACCACCAAGTGCTAAGTTGTGCCAAGTATAATCTCCTTTACCTCCCCAAAATGAAAAGCATTAACAACACCCAACTATTCACTCTCAAAGATTAAACCAACATGGATGTAGGCTTCTCTAACCAAGGAAGATCAAACTCAAATATCCATTCCAAAACTAGGAATAAGCCCAATTACATCTCCTAAACTCCAAATCATGAACCAAACTCATATGCACAAGGAGATAACCATGCCAACATCCCTCAAATGAACCCTCCAGAACGAATAACCATAGCTCAAGGTCCATAACCATGAGAAGATAAAGCATAAAGAGAAAAAGCATCTAAAATTAGGATGGGCAATTCCTATTTAAAGATAACCCGCTGAGTGGACCAAGAGTGGGGAATGAGAATGCTCCTCTAGGATACACCAAGCCACAATGACTCTCTCCATGAACAATCTTTTCTAGGTCCATAATGAACTAACGTCCATAACCAGGTGTAGGCTCCTTGGTCTTTTTGTTGAAACCTCCAAAGAGTAATCATCTCAACAAATGTTCTCTAATCCCAAGAGAACTCCAGCCTCACCAAAGACTCCAAGTATCCATGAACACCTCCATGATCAATCCATTCTAACTCCAAAAGCAAACACTGCACCATCATGAAGCTCTCCAAGCAAATGAACGAAGTACTCAATACCAAGATCACCAACAAGACCACTATCAAAAGTTCCCACTGCATGTCTACATAACCTGGGAACATATCATGACATCATGATCTAACATCTCCACAAAGGAAGACCACGTGCTCCAAATAGCATACCATGTATCAAGAGAACTTGTATCATGCCAACACTCTAATCTAGAATCAAGAGTATGCCATGGCACAATAACAAACATCCTGTAAACAAGGATCATCATCTCCAATCACATGAAGATAACCATCTCCTAACAACAGAACTCTCACTACCAAGAGCTCCAACTGAAACACAATACCAAACTATCCATGGTATCATGATAAGCATGTGACAAGTCCCAATATCCAACTAACCAAACACTCTAATCATCCATCTCTCATCTCAAAGAAAAAATATACCAAAAATTTGTATCAACACTGAATCAATCTCATGGATATAGACAGTCCACATCCAAGTCATCCCACTGCAGCCAATGGGCAGCTAATCCACATAACTACATGACTCGAAGATCTCAAAAGAAACATGCAAACTGAGATATCAAAGAGGATAACATGTAGACTTAAAGACTCAACACCAGATCCTCATCGAATTCGATTTGCCAATCTACAACGAGTAACCATAGTCAAAGGAACCCATAAACAAATGATATAGAAATGATACCAACAACACACTAAGAAGGTTGTAAAATACCTCCTCAAACCATGCACAAAGCATACGTGCAAACCTACAACTATCTTGTAACCAAAAATACCACTAAGAATTCATAATCTAAGAAAAATAGTTTATTTGCAGTCTATAAAAAAACCATAAGTTTTGATTAACCATGTAAAACCTGCAAAACCATCATATTATGCAAATCCATGTCCATTTACTAGTGTACAAATGCAAAAAAGCCTTTCTCCAGAACTGTAGTGAATTGCTCGCTGACTCTCCTAAACATCTCCTGAATGGAAGTGGAGTTCCCAACAAAGGTGGAAACCATCTTAAGTCCTATAAGAGGGATGTCACACACACTGGACTTCACATTGTTTGGGATCCACTCCACAAAGAATGAGGAATTCTTGTTCTGCACATTGATCATTTGTTCATCTACCTCCTTAGTGCTCATCTTTCCTTTGAACATGGCAAAGGCAGTAAGGTACCTACCATGCCTAGGATCAGCAGCACACATCATGTTTTTTTGCATCCAACATATGCTACGTGAGCTCAGGAACTGTCAAGGCTATGTACTGTTGAAAGCCACGGGAGGTTAGGGGAGAAAATCCCACCAAAAAGAAGTGAAGACATGGAAAAGGAATGAGGTTAACTGCAAGCTTCTGAAGATCCAGATTTAGTTGACTAGGGAACCTCAAACAACATGCAACTCCGCTCATAATTGCAGATATCAAGTGGTTCAAGTCATCGAAACTGGTGTAGTCAGCTTGAGAGTTCTAAAGAAGATATCATATAGGGCTATTCTTAAATATCATCCACTTCAACAGTCAAAGGTTAATTTTAACTAATAAAAATAGGACAAATATTTACCACTTTTTGTTGTGAATGAGGTGTAAAATTGCTACTGACTGATTGACTATTGAAGTGGATGATATTTAAATAGAGTGATCATATAGTGCCTCATTGTCCAAACCATGCACTCATCTGCATTCTCCACCAACTGATGAACGGACAACGTAACATTGTAGGGCTCACCAACTGTATCAAAAACTTTGGGTAAGGGAAACAAAAAAAATGTCAATATCATTCTATCTGGGTACTCCTCCCGGATCTTCGAAATCAACAGGGTACCCATTCCAGATCCTATACCTCCTCCCAGTGAGTGGCACACTTGAAACCCTTGCAAACAATCACAATTCTCAGCCTCCTTTCTGACAATATCCAGAACCGAATCAATAAGCTCAGCGGCTAGTCGGATCAGTGCCATGCTCATCACATATCACTTCCTAGAACTTGGTGCCGATTTGTTTCCACACTGTCCACCTTGAACATGCAATATTTCCCTCATTCTTGATGACGACAAAAACACAGCCCAGCAATTTAGAAAGAACAAACGCCTAAAGGTTGATTTCGCTTCTGCTTCTGCTTCTGCTTTCGCTCAGATGCTTCTGTCGTTCTAGTTTTCTTCTTTTCTTTTACGGTTACGGCCTTATTCCAAATCAATTCTTTCTTGGAACAATTGAAGACTTCAACCCTTGATCTTTTCGTCAACCTGGTGCTTCCTTATTGAACAACAAAACGTCCTGCTTAATGATTTTGGGTAGCGGCTTCTTCAATTTTTTTCTTTCACCTCATGTGGTTGCAGCCACAATCTTCCACAATCTGTGCAAACACAATCAACCTTCGATTCTCATTTTCCAACTCTTTACACAATAAACCTGCGATCTCTTGATGTCTTCAGATAAATTTGAAACCCTCAATCTTCGACATGCTCTCTTTGGATCTCTCCAGATCTGATACAAATTGTTAAGAAATAAGACTAACAAAGACCACATAAAGTAGTACACAGAGACAAGAATTTAACATGGTTTGTCAATGTGGCTACATCCACGGGAAAGCAGGGCATTAATTTTATTATAGATCGCAACATCATACATAAAGTTTTTCCCTCATTACGCTGAGAGGCGTTATACAGTGGGGATGAGAGCACTCATTTTTTCTGCCTAAATTTATAAGAAAAAAAATAAAACACCAAAAATGAAATTAAAAAAAAAAAAAACTTATGAAAATCAAAGAAAAAAAACTAAAAAAGAAATTAAAAATAGTTGAAGGAGAAAAAGCTAAATCACAAAAACTATGGAACCAAAAAAGAAATTGGAAAAAAAATAAAAATAAAAACTAAAAAAGAAATTGGAAAAAATAAAAAATAAAAACCAAAAAAGAAATTGGAAACTGTTGGAAGGAGAAAAAGCTGAGAAAATTACGAAAACTATGGAATCAAAAAAGAAATTGGGAAAATTAAAAAATAAAAACCAAAAAAGAAATTGCAAGAGAAAATCAAAGAAACTGTGGAAAAAAGATATACCTCGGCGTATTTTAGATATTTTTTTAAAATATAAATATACTAGTATATATACAGTTGTCTTCAAGGAAGACAGAGAGACAAAGTAGGGAAGATGAAATAAACAATCAGACTTCACGTCCAAACAAAACCATGCTTAATATTTACTAATTGGTAGAATGGGTTTGTTATACATAGATCACAATGTTCTATACCCTTATTTTGTGTCATAGAGCATATGTAAGACTAAAAGTGAATGCATATATATGAACTTGAAAGTATCTAATGGATTGTTGTCAAGTGTATTAGTGTTATTTAAACAAGTCCATAATTCTCCTTTTGATGTGTTCTCAAGCTCCTTTAGAACACTTTTGTAGAGTTATTCTAAGCAATGATAGTGATACTACATTATCTATAAGCCAAATATTACAACAGGTGAAAGAAAGAGTTTACTAGTTTACCTTAAAAAACTCTTATAGAAATAGAACACATACATGATAGATTCTAATGTGTCACTATAACAAGCAAACCAATCTTGCTATTTTGGGCCAAAGGATCTCCATGGGAAATAAATATTCTATGATTAAAAAACTTGCAAGGTCCAATAGACAAGCCATCTGGATATTTAACATAGGTTCAATTGTATTAGAACAAAAATGATATTTTAAGAATCGCCATAATGTTCAATGGTTGTCATACAAGTTTAGTCCTTGATTGTTGGATGGTATGCAGTTTCAACATGCTATTTAATGGTACATATTTGTATACACAATGCACCAAAATACACTGTTCATTGATACACAACAATAATGTTGTTGGAAACTCCCTTCATTATTGTGTTTAGCACAAGAGTGAAGAACAAGATCCATAAATACACCATTAAATTATGTTAAATCTAACTTTGGTTTTGTGCATTTGCAAACCCATTAATTCTCTCATAAGTATGTATCTACATGCATACACATTGCTAAGACTGGTGGTCACACTCCCCACAAGCAACCACTGCACACAAATTACAACATTGCATACCATGTTGAATTCAACAAACTTAGATCTAGAGAATGAAATTTATCGTTTATGGTGAAAATGATAATCTAAAAAATAAATTAAAACAAACCTATAATAATTGTTGGTGTTTGATGATATATTTAGGTCTTAAAAGGGTAGTGTCGAATAATTTTAACATGTTGCTCCTATTGAGAAATTAGGTGTCTCAACCTTGCAAATTCCCTGATATTATTTATTTATTATTTAACATTTTCCTACATATTAATAATTTTTCCTACATTTAATTTAATTTAATATTGACTCACATGAAAATGGGGCATGAGATTTTCAGTTGGTAGTGAGTTGGCAGTGTGTGCCACATGTTGGTACTTTGTTGCATGAGTTGTAAGTTGTGATACACCATTCGAGTGAAATATTGAAAGTTGTGATACGCACAAGCAAACGTGGTGATGTGGGTCCGTGAAAGGAAATTTCACAAAGATTAAAGATATCTAATGATTTTAATAAAATCATCAAACTTATATGAAGGTGGGGTGCGATAAATATTTGAAAGATTTAATAATTGTTTCCCATAAAAGGAGTAGATTTTTGTTTTCAATTAGTTAAAATTATTTTATCCAGAAAAGCTCACGGATACAAAAAGTGAATATTGTAAATGAAAGGAAAATAAAGCGAAAATTTTATCAAAGTCTTAATATTATAAATGTAATATTTTATAATACTTTTAACCTAACTTCGTCTTATGGGAATATAAAACAAGATTTTTATTATTTTGCTCTAAAATATCATTTTTTAGAGTTCAAAGGAAAGAACAATTATGGTGATCGTTGGAGGAAAAACTTGGAGTTTTTGGCATGTAAAAAAGTAGTTAAGAGCAATAACAAAAGGACTAGAGTTGCACTGAGCAACTATTATTCATGTAGAGTTATGAAGGAATGGTGGAGGATTTATTTCTCTTTTGGCTATTTATTTTTCATGCATTCCTTTTTTTAATTTTTGGGGCTTCTTCTACTTCTTTTATTTCATAAATGGGTAATTTGTTCCTTAAAAAAAAAGGTTGGAGGTTGAAAAAATCTTACAAGCTCATGTCTTGAGCTCTGCTTGTATTCTCTTCTCCCTTAGATTTGGAATGCATCTATTTTTCCCATGCCCACTTGTTGGCTCTACAAACTTTTATTTTCATTTTCTGCAACCTTTATGTATCTAGAAAGCTTCTAGTAATTCCAAAAGCATGTACTATGCCTTATCATATGAATACTATGTGAAAGTCATGATGATTTCCTCTCTCTTTCTATGTTACTTATTGGACTAGCCTTTTCATGTTAAAGAACACCTAAGTCACTAATTTGTAGACTAATATTGTGTAAATGCAAAATGTGGAAGTGATTAGATTGTCCAATAAATGGCTCTTGGTTGTTTGCTTAGATTAGTTTATTGTCTCTATTTTCATTCTATTTTATTCTCTCTTTTCTCCTGCAAGTGTTAAATAAGCTCATTGAAAATCTAACAAAGCATTGGCTTCTAAAATCTCAGCGGCTGTTTTGCGAACCACATCCCACGTTTGCAAACTTCCCATGTTGGTGCAGGTTTGCATGCAAGTTCAAATTTGAACATCAACAAATACCATGGGCTACACCACATTAGGGGAGATATACCATATCGACACATAAAGGAATTATGGTTGATTGCAAATGTCACTTCAATGTATGTACTAAAGATTTTATTTATTTATTTATCACTTACAATAAGATCAATATGCACATTTTGGAGTTGCTTTAAAATGTTCTAATGGCATCATGCAAGCTACAATGTGTTGCATTATCCTCAAATTAACAATTGACTAAAAGGAGGAGGTCATTTTTCTTTCATGTCGTTCCTAATTCACATTGATTTCACATTATTCTTGGTAGATTGTGGATAGAATGATACTTAAAGGACACCCCACAGATGCTAGATGGTCTTCGTCTATCCACAAAAGAACACTTGGTCCATGGGGATTGATATTCCTAAGTGGATTGGGCATTTCCCCATCGACAAGCCTTGGTAAAGAATACACCAAGCAAAGTGGGCGAGATTGGAATTGAGAATGATGCTCCAAATAGCCTAGAACCTTTTGCTTCAAGCTTGTGAAGATGAATGAAGAGACCATCTCTCATTTAACTTTTGTTATCCTCAACAAATAAGGAGAGAGTCATTCATAGTTGTGAAATGGACTTTCAATATACCATTATTAATATTTCCACCAAGGATGGTTAGATTGCATAACTATTTTTTGTTGCATATATAGAGGCATGACATCCATGATCTCCCTATAAAAATCATGATTCTAATTACTCAAATTAAAATTTTCCGTAACTTCATAGCAAGAGAGTAGTGTCCTCTGTGAAAAAAGTCCTTTGAATAATGTGAAAAAACCCTAAATAGTGTGAATACCTCATCTGAAAAACGTCAAGACATGAATTGGAAAATCATAAAACTTGTATATTTCTTTGGAACAACAAACTTCTCTTGCTGTTTGCACCAAAGCATCTATTATCTATCACCTTATGATTGCCTTATGTGCCACCATATGATTGATTGTTTCTTTGATGTGACATGTGAAGTGTATTATTACACATGTATATGCGCACATGTATTGGTTCCTTATTAAATTTTTACTAGTATATTATTTCTCAGCTACTATTATTTTCATATATTTAATTAAGAGGTTAGGTGTGCTGTGCTGGACCATGGCGGCTATTGGAACATGAACTGGTAGTGAGTCGTCTCCCCTAACCACATTTTGACATTTGTCAAGAGAAACTCCTCAACCATTGGAACATGAACTGGTAGTGAGTCCTCTCCCCTAACCACTTTTTGGCATTTGTCAAGAGAAACTCCTCCCAGGCACTGAGGTCCCTTTTACCCATGGCTCCAAATTTGTTAAGAGGTAAATTGAGCCCAAGCATTTGCTAATACAGGGCATCATCTTTACAATGCCGAACTCCCTTCATAAATTCCTACTCGTTTAATGAATTGGGTATTAGAATGGAGGAGTCTCTGCTTGCTCTACCACCTCTTATTTGAGAAGTGCAGCCACCAGTCGAATGCTGCAAATAGGAAAAATGGAGACTTAGCCTGGAATCAAAAACTTTGAACTCCAGACGCCAAGCTGTGGGAAAAAGAGGGTGGGTGCTAGAGAGCACCGCATTTTTCATCCTTTGTCTTTGCTCTTCGGCAGAGGTCGAACTCGCGCGTCTGCGACAATTATATCGCTTACCACTACGCTGCAAGACACCAGCCAAGATTGATTGGTGTTCAAGACAAGATATTTGTATGACTACTTTGTTACATCCAAAGAAATTCGGCTAAAAATTATGTTGTTTAGTGTTGGTCCGAATTGTTCAAGTAATCAATGGTCTAGTAACAAACTATCGCTGCTAGGCAGTAACATAGTGCAGTTACAAAATATGCAACATGAACACCATGTCATATAGGAATATTTTAATGGCTTTTTGGGCTATGAAGAAATAGTGGCTTGATCCCTAGGGGAAAAGACCTAATAGGTGAGATAGTTCCAATCACTGAGAAAGTATATGTGCATTTAAGGTCTAATATTTTTTAAGTTTAGATCCAGTATATGTACATTTAAGGTCCAATATTTTTAAAGTTTAGTACTAGTAGTTGTGACTTTAAGATTGCTAGTGTTACTATAAGTACTAATAGTTGAATGAAATGTGCCCTTTAAATTTAAAAAACAACCAATCATGTGATGCCACATCAGCCCACCAACAAAACATGACTTAATGCACACCTATTGGTCGACCCTTTTTTGGGGGGAACTATTTGACACCTCAACAAAAAGCATGCTGATGTGGCATCATATTTGATGATGTGGCCCTGAAACCTTAGTTATAAGCAGGGGTGTTGCCAAGTAAGCTACTGTAAATATTTTGGAGTGATTTGAAATTGCCACGTATGATTTTGAGAGGCGTGAAGTTAGGGTGCACCACTACTGGGTCCTCTCCCCTATGTCCAATATATGCAAATTCAACACATTACAAATTGTTTTTATTTTCGCTTTGTGAACAAGCCATGCTTGATATTTATTAATTAGAGAATGGGCTTGTTATTATACATAGATCACAATGTTTTATACTTTTATTTTGTGCCATAGAACATGTGTGAGATTGAAAGTGAATTCATAAATGAACCTAAAAGTATCTAATAGATCGTTGTCGAGTGTATTGGTATTATTTAAACATGTCCATAATTCTCTTTTGGATGTGTTATCAACCTCCTCCTATAAAACAATTTTGTGTAAGACTAAAAGCAAATGCATATATGAACCTAAATGCATCTAATGGATTGTTGTCGAGTGTATTGGTGTTATTTAAACAAGTCCATAATTCTCCTTTTGTTGTTGTATCATGCTCCTTCTATAATGCACTTTTATAGAGTTATTCTAAGCAATGATAGTGATACCACATTATCTATAAGCCAAATGTTACAACAGGTGAAAGAAAGAGTTTATTAGTTTACCTTAAAAAACTCTATGGAAATAGAACACATACACTCTAGATTCTAATTTGTCACTATAAAAAGCAAACCAATCTTACTATTTTGGGCCAAAGGATCTCCATCAGAAATAAATATTCTATGATAAAAAAAACTTGCATGGTCCAACATACAAGCCATCTGGATATTTAACATAGGTTCAATTATATCAGAACAAAAATGATATTTTAAGAATCCCCATAATGTTCAATGGTTGTCATACAAGTTTAGTCCTTGATTGCTAGATAGTAGGCAATTTCAACATGCAATTCAATGGTATATTTGTCTACACAATGCACCGAATACATTGTTCATTAATACACAACACTAAATGTTGTTGGAATCTCCATCCTTTTGAAAGCTAAGTAACAAACATAGACTTCATTATTGTGTTTAGGACAAGAGTGAAGACCAAGATTCATAGATACACCATTAAATTTTGTTAAATCTAACTTTGGTTGTGTGCATTCGCCAAGCCCATTAATTATGTCGTAAGTATGTATTTACATGCATACACATTGCTAAGACTGGTGATCACAATCCACCCAAGAAACCACTGTACACAAATTACAACGTTGCAAACCATGTTTGATTTAACAAACTTAGATCTAAAGAATGAAATTTATTGTTTGTGGTGAAAAAGATAATCTAAAAAATAAATTGAAACAAATCTATCATTATTGTTGGTGTTTGATGATATATTTATGCCCTAAAAGGGTAGTACTGAATAATTTTAACCTATTTCTCCTATTGGGAAATTAGGTGTCTCAACCTTGCAAATTTCCTGAAATTTTTTTTCTATTATTAGCATTTTCCTACATATTTATTTTTCCCCAAATTTTATTTAATTTAATATTGTCTCACATGAAAATGGGGCGTGAGATTTTGAATTGGTAATGTGCCACATGTCGGTACTTTGTTACATGAGTTGTAAGTTATCATAAGGTGGATATTATTAGCATATTTGATGCTTCCTATTTTGTAGGGATTTTATGACAGTTGTACAAGCCTATATGAGGAAGTTATTGGGAATCTTGACCGGCACTATGATGCATGTCATTAGCATGGTTTGAGGAGATTATGTAGCCAAAATTAGAGTGCTATATTTGGGGAATTTATGATGACATATGATAAGTGTAAGGAATTTACTATTTTATGATGGATTTGATTCCCTGTGACTTGGGCATTAGACTTTTCCACCCAATTTGGGTGCCACATTTGAGGGTGATTTTAGCTCATGGTTTTGGGTTTCCATTTGGTGGTTTCATGTATTGAATCTTCTATAAATTGGCACGCTTGAGGAAGTAGTTTAAATATGAGAGTTTGTAGGTACACAGGTGCTGCCAGAATGTTGCCAAAATTCTTTCAAGTTTAATTTGTTGGTGATACTACTGTAATAACTTTCTTTGCAAGTGTGTTGTAATCTTGTTTTGTATTTGTTAATATATTGAGCAGGTTTTGGAATGTGGGATTTTTCCCCTGAAAGGGTTTTCCCTATGTATATACGATGTCATGTGTTTATTGCTTATTGTTGATTTATATGTGTTATGTATCATTTTTGTAATTGTTAGATCAATTTTGAAAAGTTTCTGTATAATACTCCTCTCAAGGCTTGTGTAGGAAGTTGCTTTTCTACTTAAACTTCCTTACAAGTGGTATCAAAGCCTAATCACCTTTGGTTTTAGTTGTTGGGTTTTTTGAGCTAATCCAGTTTGAGTGGGAGCTTGTGTAGACGTATACCTTGTGATCTTATTGCAAGAATTATAGATGGCAAGCACATTAGGGAGGATTGAAGTGGATAAATTTTATGGTAGTAATTTTGAGCTATGGAAAATGAAAATGGAGGATTTGTTAGTAGATTGAGATCTGTGGGTTATTGTTAGATGATAAACAACTAAATTTGATGCTAAATAATGACCATTAGACATGTAGCTTAAACTGATTATAAATGTAACTTAAGTGTCAAATCATGAATACATTAACACAAGGAATAAAATCATATTATATATGAAGGTGTATATATAAAAATCCATGATAATGATATGAATATACAAAAAATTGTCATATATGCCAACTGAAACATTTTTTTTTAAAATGTGGCATATGCCCTCTTAAGCTCTATATACAATCTACATGTCAAATAGCTAGTTCATGGATGCAAATTTGGCTGCAACAATTCAAACCAAAATCTATATAAAATCTATATGTGGTAGATCCTCAAAAAGTGGCCTCTTGGTGCCACAAAGCCTACTAGGTGATGGATGCAAATTTGGCTGCAACAACAAGTCAAACCACAAATGTGATTGATTATTTCAATAGAAAATTAAAAATTTAGACTAATAAATGGAAAGGGCCTTTTTGATGATCTGTGATGGGATGTTTGAATGGTGTGTTGGACATATAGAGTTGCCAACGGTTCTTTTTAGGATAAGCCATGGTTCGACTTTTTTTCCATTTGGTTATGTCATATTTTACAACTCTTCAGAGGTATTTTCAAATTTAATTTCAATTTTTTGGGGGACCTTCAACGCCCATTCCAACGGATCCTAGTGCTCAAATCTTTGACGGTTGGGGTATTTTGACTGTCCCATCTATACGGTCCCATCTGTATCGCACTGGTTTGAGTTGCTGTTGGAGCTCCCTGTGATTGTAATATGGGCACATATTTGGCTCCAATTTTATTTCTTGGTGGGCCTATCTATCTCATGACTGTTGGTTTGACATGTGCTTCAGAATGCAGTTTAATTCCTTGGTGGCCCTTTTGGGGTCTTTCATGCATCCCCTTTGGCATGTTATCCACCTCCTTGTAATGTTGTTTTATTTCTGCCCGGTATGGTACTCCTTTTGTATTTTCCATTTGGATCTTAATATATCTGGTATGGGTGCTCGTCACCTTTTTTTTCAAAAAAATAAATAAATGGAAACTTTTGAACTACTAAACAAACATAAACCATCGACGAGTCCTCTACCATTGACTAAGAAGGAGATAGCATATATTGACCAACAAAGAGTTCTTGTATGAAAATTGACAAGAATGTAAGACTATATGTACCTAATCATAATAACTTCAATTAACACCTAAATCATTGTAATCAACTATAAACTCTAAATCACTGTAATTAAAGTGTGTTAGGAGAGTTATTACAAAAAATGACTTTTATTCATAATCATTCTTGCTCTATGAATTATCAAATTAAATATCCATGTCCAAAATGATGAATGCCACACTCTAATTACCAAATGATGAATGCTAAACCGTGGACAAAGTACCTAGAATTGAAAACCTTGTGAAACAAACCTTAGATGAACTTTGAATGCTAAACATTGAATATTGAACAATTCAAATTAAAACTTGAACCTCAAATGTGAACCCTAAAACATAAACCCTAAATGAATTGATATAGAGAAAGAGGAAGATATAGAGGAGAGAGAGAGGGGGGGAGAGGGAGAGGGAGAGATGTAGAAGGTGATAGAGGGAGAGATGGAGAGATGGAGAGAAAGAGAGAGAGAGGGAGAGGAAGAGATGGATAGAGATAAAGAGGGAAATAGATATATAGAGGGAGATAGATAGAGATAGAGATGAATGAATGGATACCACACCCTAACTACCAAATGATGAATGCTAAACCTTAGACAAAGAACCTACAACCATAAACCTTAAAGCACAAACCTTAGATGAACCTTGAATGCTAAATATCAAATATTGAGAGAGAGAGAGATGAATGGATGTCACATGCTAACTACCAAACGATGAATGTTAAACCTTGGATGAAGAACCTAGAACCATAAACCTTGAAAGACAAAACTTATATGAACCTTGAATGTTAAACATTAAATATTAAGTGAGAGAGAGTGGGAAGGAGAGATAGAGAGACAGGGGATAGAGGAGAGAGAGATGTAGATAATGGGAGAGATATAGAGAGGGAGAGGGGGTATAGATGGAGATAGAGAGGGAGAGGGTGAGGGAGAGGGGGGATAGATGTAGATAGAGAGGGAGAGGGAGAGGGAGAGGGATACACAAAAAGAGATAGAGGGAGAGATAGATGAATGGATGACACACCCTAACTACCAAATGATGAATGCTAAACCTTGGATAAAGAACATAGAAATGTAAACCTTGAAACACAAACCTTAGATGAACCTTGAATGCTAAACATTAAATATTGAGAGAGGGAGAGACAGGTGAAGATAGAGAGAGGGGGTAAGATAGAGAGATATAGAGGAAGGGAGAGAGATAGAGGGAGGGAGAGAGAAGGGGATAGATAGATATAGAGAGGGGGAGATAGAGAAAGAGATAAAGTGAGTGAGAGAGGGAGAGATAGAGATGGAGAGAGATATATAGGAAGGGAGAGTGGTAGAGAGAGGGAGAGAGGGGGTAGATAGAGGTAGATAAGGAGAGGAAGACATAGAGAGAGAGGAAGAGATAGAGAGGGAGATATAGAGAGACATGGAGAGGGAGATGTACATGCTCTTTGTTGATGCCTCTATTAGCCTCACTATTAATGACCATCAATCTAGTTCCTTTGGGCTTTTTCAATCTATCTGCCAAGGTTGTCCGTTGGCTCCTGCCCTTTATGTACTTACCACCAAAGGCTTTGGATATCTTCTAATGGATGTTGTTTCTCATAATTCGGTCAAAGGTATTTCTTTGCCTAATTCCATAGCTCAGTTGGTGAATATGCATTTTGCAAATAACTATTTTCTTAATCTTGCAAAGGAAGAAAACAATATCAAACAAGCCTTGCAATGTCTAAATATTTTTTGTAAAGTCTCTAGTTTAAGTATTCAATGGTAGAAAACTTGATGTTATAGTCAATATTTCTCTCTTAATCTTGCTTGTCTTGATGTTTATGGTTGGAAGTTGATTGATCATTGATGAGACCAAGTATAACACCAAAAATTCAACAATATTTATCTCACAACAAAGCACCAAAAAAATTCTATCTTCTTCTTTATCCACTCTAAAAAAAATACATCCAATTCTTCCTTTAAAGGAAATATCTTGAATATAACAACTAAATTTGCCAAAAATAGAAAAAGAAAATTGCTAAAAATAGCAAAAACTACTATTTTTAGTAATTTTACATTTAAGCACATATGCCCCTAAAATTTGCCCTTAACTCCTACACAATTAAATGAACATTGAAAGTGAAATTTAATCAAAGATCACACTAAAACATAAAATTATTAAACTTATCAAATTCAAAAAACCCCACAAAAACATTAAGTTACAATTTTGAAGCCTTAAATAATTGAATTTAGCTCCAAACTCTGGTCCATAGTTGACATAATTGATAGAGTTCGTCACCAAGCCATATATCTCTTTAAGATCTTCACTTTTTTTTAAAAATGGGCTTCGTCAGCTACTCAAATCAAAGGTTATGGCCTCTAGAAGCTATGATTCCACACCATTCTCCTTTAGTTTAAAAAACTTAGATCCTGCGAGTTTTCTTGTTTAAACTCCTCCCATTTGTTTCTATGTAGGGTATTCAATTCCTATTCTAAGATCTAAGTGTTATCCACTTGTTGTAATCCTTCCCATTGTACCAAATACTTGTTGTAGCTACTATGCCTTGTGTTCACTATCTTTTTTCTAGAACCTATGTTATTTGTTCTTTCTTCTTTCTAGGTACTTGTTGAGCTTCCAATCTACTTCCTCTTCTACTTCATCTTCATTATCTTCCCCATGAAATGCATATAAATATAAAACATTAAATACTAGAGAAATATCAAAATCTTGTGGCAAATTTACCTCATAAGCATTCTCATTTATTTTCTTCAGGATTTTGTACTTGTAATGGCATGTAGAGCCCAATGTTTTGTGCATAGCCTTTAGCTACTTGGAAAATTATGCATCTTGATACATACCTTACCACATCTCTCTTCATCTTTGGCCAAAAACACTTCTCCTCTACCAAGGCTATAGTCTTATATTTACCAAAGTGTCCACCCAAACCACGACTATGAAGTTCCCTCACAATATTCTCTCTCATAGACCCATTTTGAATACAAAGTTGTTTCCCCTTAAAGAGATAACCGTCTTGCATAAAATAATCATCATCAATAGTAAGAACCTCACCTACTAAAGGATTCTTGTTGTGTTTAACAATCTTTCCAAATCATAATTACAATCATACAAGTCCTTGATGCTCTCAAACACAACTACTTCACTCACCATGCTAGTTAGCAATACTACACATCTACTTAAAGTATCAGCCACTTGATTTTGCTTCCTTAACTTATGCTTCAAAATGAAAAGTATATCCATGCAAGAAAGAAACCCACTTTGCATGTCTACTATTTAATTTCTTCTAAGAGTTCACATATCTCAGAGCTTCATGATCTATAAAAAGGATAAACTCTTTAGGCACCAAGTAATGCCTCCAATGTATCAATGCTCAAGTACAATAGCATAAAATTCAACATCATAGTAGAATACTTCTTCTTTACCTAATTTAGCTTCTCACTATAAAATGATATTGGTCATCCTTCCCTACTCATTACTACTCCAACCCCTACCTATAAAGCATTGCAATCTACCTCAAAAACTTTGCTAAAATCTAGAAATGCTAAGATAGGGGCTTGTGTCACCTTCTTCTCAAAAATTGGAACCCTTGTCCACACAAATCTTTCCCTTTAAAGCAATCTATTATTGGTGCAATAATACTACTAAAATTCTTAATGAACTTTCTAATAAAATACTGCCAAACCATGGAAATTTCTCATCTCTACATGGTTCTTGGGTGGGCCATTCAACAATTGCCTTTACCTTCTCTTCATCAATTTTTATGCAATATTATGAAATAACAAACCCCAAGAATACCAAACTCTTCTGCATAAACCTGCATTTCCTCAACTTTGTATACAAATTTCCTTCCTTACATATTCTAATACCATTCTCAAATGCATTAAGTGCTCCCCTTAACTCTTTTTGAATATCAAAATATCATCAAAATAGACTACCACAATCTTATCAATATACTTGTTGGTTCCCAAAAAAATTGCAACCCAAACTCCTAAAACATTCCTAAAACACCCAGGCCAGGATTGTCATCAAGGTGAAAGGAAAAGGCTTATCAACAAGTAAAGGGAACTTTGGCCAACTACAGGAGTGGGTAAACTCCTCTGCTCTTTAGGCTCAGCTAGACCTAGGAGGGATATTCCTAGAGGCATGAAATGAAATACTAATAAACATACACATCCATACGTAATTTACACTTGATCCCAAAGTTGTCACTAGATCAAGACAAACTGGCTGCACATGCCTCTCTTTAAGCTGATTCAACTATGTGAATGTACATGCACAAGAAGATGGTTTTTACCTTGAACTACAAATGAAAGATTTGTTTAATTTAAAGAATGTTTTATCCCTCTCCCAATATCGACTGGTGCCTACTCTATTGGAAGCTAAGTCATAAGCAATAAAGAGGGAGGAAAGGACAGAACCAGCATCAATAGAAGGTTGAAAATGTATTCACATACACTTCCTAGATTATATTTCATACATTAGACATACTTAATGATCCAGAACCAAACTACAATGACCCATTTCAATAAAGAAATGACCCACACAAAGCATGCATGGATTTAAATGTTGTCACACATTATCAAGTCTCTATTACAATCGCACTAGCAAATGTGGTGAGAGAAAACATACAACTGCAATTATACATTCCCCTAAATCATTACAAATGGTCATGGAGGCATACATATTCATAAAATAGGATTTACAATTCCATTCCTATGTTGCATTGAAAACACAATCCTCCATTCACTACCCATATTGGCTTGATTTGAAGCCCTAAAACTCTCCTAAGGCACTACAGACTAGAAGTTGGCTCAGCGACCAACCCTGAAAACATCTGAAAAACATGTATATATAGCAATACAATCAATTTCATTGCACCAATTTCTAGTGTGCACTTAGTCAAATGAGTACATACCATACTACATTAAATTTAGGCCAGATATAGTCAGAGAAAGTGCACGTTGGGATTGCAGGCCCATGCTCTGTCATATCTGTAAACAGTCAGAAAAAGATTGCTTGCAATCCAATTGTACTCTAAGCAATAAAGAGGGAAGCTTCTTATCCTTCCCTGCCACCTACAACATTGACTTTTCTGAACTATCCTTTTATGCATTGACGAATTTCACTGTGCCACTCACCTGCACATCACTGTTCTGCAGGCTCATTAAATTCAAGGTACAAATCAGTTTTATGTATCCTTGAGATCATGGCATGCATTTAGGGAATTAACCATTTCTAGTATCGAAAGCTTCCCAATGTATTGTCCTCATTTTTTGTTTTGAAGCATCTAACTGCTAACTGTACCTTTCTGTGTTTTCTCTCTTATCTGCCTATCTTCTTCTTTTCTTGTATTTTTCTATTTGCCACTATACTCTTTTGGTCTTCATTATGCCCTGTCGACAAATCTTCAATTTTTGGAACTCTTTCTATCTTATTTGGCAAAGATCAGCTTCTTCAAACTTTTTATGTCGCCTCTTTCTTTGCTCTTATTGGCAACTTTCTTCTTTCATCTTGTCACCTTCGTCTTCCCTTATTGGCAAATCTTTAATTTGCCACACTCTATCTTTTCACCTTCATATTTGTCTACCTTTTTGCCCCCTATCGACAAAATTAAACTTTCAAAACTATTCCTTGTACCACCTTTTTGTTCATATTGGCAAAGTTACCTATTGTCGAACCTCTTTCCCTTTGTAGCTCTAACCTATCACCTTATCAACGAAATATAGAAATGCGAACTTTTGAAAAGTTTGGTCTTTACCCAGTTTGTCAATAATCTCTATGCCTTAGTCTTTTTTATTTGTATTGGCAAACTGACACTTTTTAGAACTAATGGCCATGGCACTATTTCTCCTTACCGGCAAAAGAGCCTTTTACTGGACTATCTTCCTTATCGGCAAAACATTGTTTTCATGAAACCAAGCATTTTGTCGCTTTATCGACAAAAATGCCACCTGTCAAACTTTGACTTTCAACTTGCCTTATCGCAAAAAGGCATATCAGCGAACTATTGAAATTCCTAACTAGTTCATTGGTTCAGCCCAATCGATTCCTTGATAAGGCACCATTTCTCCTTTTCATGCCTTAGCTAAATTTTGTCTCAATTTGCCTATCGGCAAATTTTCTCTATGCCAAACCCATCCTTCTACCTTAGTCATTTCCCTAGCCTTTGTTGGTGATTTTGCCATCAGTGAACTGCCTATCGGCGAACCTTCAGGGTTTCAACTTTTCATTTTTGCCGATAGACCTTTCCTTGGTCTTTATCCATTTGCCAAAGCACTGCCCCTTTGCTCTCCATCACCTATCGACGAATCGGCTAAAATTTGAACTGCTGAAAAATTTATGAAGTTCGGAAGAAGCCCGATTTTCTGATAAAGGCAAAAACATGAAAAATATTCTAAGGGAAAGACCAATTTCTACTAAGGCAAAAAACACAAGAACCATATTTTGAAGAAGCATAACTTCTTCATTTTAAAGAATTTTGAGGTGGTTCAAAAGGCAAAGTTGCTCATAATTCAATTCTCTATTCAATTGTGACATCTGCTAAGGAAATTGCACATGAATTTTGGATTATTTGAGGTAAAATGGGCTAATGGAATAAAAATTTTAGGTGCAACACTGGCTCTGGTTGGGGACGTGGTGGACAAGCAGTATCACAGTGAGAATTCAGATCTCCGGCCAACCAAAAGAAAAAACAAATAGGGGAAACACTAGAAACATATTTACAAACATATATACAGGAAAACATACAGTCAAGACTGTATCAAGATTTTAGATCACTGCAGACCAAACATGCACAAAATTGTTGCAACTACCTGCCCCTGTCAAATAGAAGCTGAATGAAGGATTCAATCTCCCTCAAACCAAACTTGCATTCTTTACCCAACTGCAACAGATAAAAATTGCCCTGAACATGCACAAATCTGTAACATATGCTTATGGAACCAAGGTCAGCTTTATCAATGAATTGTTACACACGGAAACCATAAAAGATAGGTACCTAACCCATTCACATCCATATTATGCTTGTTCCAGTGGGTAATTGCTACAAAACTAAAATTTAGGTCAACAACAAAAGAGAGAAATGAAGGCAAATCTCCATTAACATGTGCCATGCTATTATACCTACTGACCTCTTCATGCAAATTGAGGGAAAAAGAAAATACCTCCAATTCACATGGAAAAACAAATTGTGCCTGATTGCACTACTAATCCACAAAGAAGGAACTTCACGTTGTAGATTATATTGGAAAGACTCCAGCTCTATCATTTCATCAAGTTGGGCTGCAACATGCAAATCTTCAACTTGGCACTCATGTGCTACCTAATGTCATCATTATGTGTATACTCGGCCCAAATAAAAGATTCAAACTCAGCACAAAATCATTATCCACAGCAGTAGACACCTAACCTTCATTACAAAGGAAACTTTCATAGTCACAAATGTCAAACTCTTGGATAATAGGTTGCCAACATACACCACCTTCACACATGTTGATGTCTTGTTCCACACTTGGACCACAAACCTGATCCATATCTTCATCATCAACAACATAAGAATCATAATGAGGTCTTTCAAATGATGGACTACATCCATCCCACAACCTCTTTATTTCAATCTCAACTGGCAACTCACTGTATCACAGTTACCGCTGCACACATGTACTAACTATCCTCCTCCACACCATCACAAGGAATTCTACCTATCATCTGCATAACTTGATCATCAACAAAATAGTCATCATGGATATTACTTCTAGTGATATCAGTAGTTATGTGATCAACTAACTGGAACCAGTAAATGCACAATCATCAGTAAAGGCACAAGAAGTGTCACTTGAAGCACATGACACCTCATCATCCACATAAAAATCCTCAGCACCATTAATCTCATCATTTTCATTATAGACAAAACCTGGGAAGCTCACTAAACAACAATTCATCATTTCCATTGCTCCATGAGTTGACACATCTAGATGCAAAAAAGTGCACATTTTGCACTCACCCTTTGCATCATCAAGAGAGGCAGCATCGAACTCCCTAGTCTTATGTCTTCAATGCTAGACTGCACTTGCCCAAAATCACACTCACCAGCATCACAACCCACAACAAAGTCCTCAGACTGAACCAAACATCTACACATTCACTTGTCTTAGATCGGTTATCATTGGCTGCAGATCCTCTATAGTCATTTTTCTTTTAGGTTGTGGATCACAAGCCAGAGTGACAACATCATCATCCATGAGGATGATGCATCCAATTGAAGATAAGTTGCTACACTAGCTTCACTTTCAACACAATGTTATACGATGTTGCCTTGCATGGGTTCATTTTCTAACAACACATTCAACCTGATTTGCAGTGTTGTTGCCTTCCACATGCTCAACATTCACAATATTCACATTGGGGGATAACATCCCAACAACATATTCATTTCTCATTTTAACCAAGGCATCAAGAGCAAGGTAAGCCTATTGCAAACTAATCAGCTTCAAATCATCCTATATTGAACTCAATCCAACTTCATAAGACTCAAAAAACAAATTAATGCAAGTTGGAGTAGAAGGTTTGAAAGCATATGGAATTCTAGATCTAGTACAACAACAAACCGATGGCTAAAATCCATGTTGGATTCACCCTCATGGCTTCTGATATTTTCAAGTTTTTGAAAAGAAGAATAGGGTCCAAACTACTTGCAAACTCCTCAATGCATCCACCAAATGATCCCAAGAAGCAAATGTTGGTCAGAGAAACCAATCAGCCACTTTCTTGCCACACACCAAGGATCTGCAAGGAATCTCATCCACATATCTTCATCGTCAAACTAGAACTTGTCATGAAGTCTGAAAATGCCTCAATATGTGCCTTCCCATCATAAGAATCACACCCATCAAATAAAGGCATTTGACAGTAGATCTTATTCGGCATGGACTACTTCTCATAATTGACCGTGAAAGGTCCAGCTGTTTGTATGTGGTATCATTAGCAATGGAGGGGGCCAAAAAATTGAGCTATTGACAAAAATGGAAGGGAACTAGATGTACCCTAGACTGACGTGGCATGATTTAATTTTCTAATTCTTTTTCTTATTGCAACAATGACTCTAACAGTTGTTTATTTTTACCGACTTCATACTCTAGTCCAGATGAATCATTTTACTATGCAGGGGTGCTTGATATTGAGAAAAGGGAATACAAGATGTAGGGCAATCAGAGTAATAAGATGAAGCATCATCATAAGAATCATAAGCATCTTCATCTTCATAATAGTCAGGGCATGAGACATAAGATGACGCACAAGAAGGATCTATTTTAGGGCTACTGGCATTCCAAGAGGCCATGACTAAAAATTTTAGCATGCAAGGCGGCACAAAATATAATATAATAAATGATTTTGTATTTTGGAGGAAGTATGAAATGGTTATAAAAAGAAACCATGTGTACCTTAATTTCCAACTGCTGCTCATAAACTTGAGGCATTTGAACCACCAACATCACAATTAGAACAGCAGCGAACAAACTTAGTTCCTTGACAGCAGAGTCGCCACCTCTTTTAAAGAGGAATTCCGTGAAGTGACAATCTTCAAGGCAAAATTGATTCTAGGTTCCGCTCACCAGTTGAGTCTTCAATTTATTCATATCCAAACACTTTACTCTTCCCTGGCAACGACACCAAAATGTTGGCATAAGTTGACGGATGCCAACTTACACATAGCAACAAATTGTGCCAAGTTGCATACTCATTGTTACCAAAGGCGTGTTGCAAAAGGTCTTCAAAATTTTAAAAAGATAGGGAGAGATAGAGAGATAGAGGAGATAGAGGGAGAGAAAGAGATTTAGAGAAAGGGAGAGGTATAGGGAGACGGGGATAGATAGAGATAGAGAGGGAGAGACATAAAGAGATAAGGGATAGAGATAGAGATAGAAATAGAGAAGAAGAGATAAATATAGAGGGAGAAAGAGAGATGGATAAATGAATGGATGCATGTACCCTAACTACCAAATGATGAATGTTAAACCTTAGATGAGAACCTAGAACCATAAACCTTGAAACATAAACCTTAGATGAACCTAAATGCTCATAATTGAATAATTGAGAGAGGGAAAGAGAGTGAGGGATAGATAGATAGATAGATAGATAGATAGAGATTGAGATGAGATGGAGATGGAGGTGGAGGTGGAGGTTGAGGTTGAGGTTGAGGTTGAGATGGAGATGAGATGGAGATGGAGATGGAGATAAAGATAGAGGAGAGGGAGGGAGGGAGGGAGGGAGAGAGGGAGAGATATAGAGAAATAGATAGAGATAGAGGGGATAGATAGAGATAGAGGAGAGATAGAGAGGGAGAGGGAGAGACATAGAAAGAGATAGACACAGAGAGAGATATAGAGAGGGATTATATATATTATCTTTCTATGTCTCTCCTCTCCCTCTCTATCTCTCCTCTTCTATCTTTGTCTATCTCCTCTATCTCTATCCATTTCTCTATATCTCTCTATCTCTAATTATCACACTGGGACTTCGAGAGAGAGAGATGTCACACCCTAACTACCAAATGATGAATGCTAAACCTTGGACGAAGAACCAAGAACCATAACCTTGAAAGACAAACCTTATACGAATCTTGAATGTTAAACATTAAATATTAAGTGAGAGGGAGAGGGAAGGAGAGATAGAGAGATAGGGGGCTAGAGGAGAGAGAGAGATATAGATAGTGGGATAGATATAGAGATGGAGAGGGAAGGATAGATGGAGATAGAAAGGAGAGGGAGAGAGATAGAGGGAGAGATAGATGAATGGACTGACACTCCCTAACTACCAAATGATGAATGTTAAACCTGGATGAAGAACATAGAAATGCAAACCTTGAAACACAGGCCTTAGATGAACCTTGAATGCTAAACATTGAATATTGAGAGAAGGAGAGACAGGGAAAGAAAGAGGGGGTAAGTGATATAGGGAGGGAGAGAGAAGGGGATAGATAGAGATAGAGAGGAGAGATAGAGATAGAGATAGAGATGGAGATAGAGTGAGTGAGAGAGGGAGAGAGAGAGAGAGAGAGAGAGAGAGAGAGAGAGAGAGAGAGAGAGAAGAGAGAGAGAGAGAGAGAGAGAGAGAGAGAGAGAGAGAAGAGAGAGAGAGAGAGAGAGAGAGAGAGAGGAGAGAGAGAGAGAGAGAGAGAGAGAGAGAGAGAGAGAGAGAGAGAGAGAGAGAGGGAGAGAGAGAGAGAAGAGAGAGAGAGAGAGAGAGCGAGAGAGAGAGAGAGAGAGAGAGAGAAGAGAGAGAGAGAGAGAGAGAGAGAGAGAGAGAGAGAGAGAGAGAGAGAGAGAGAGAGAGAGAGAGAGAGAGAGAGAGAGAGAGAGAGAGAGAGAGAGTGAGAGGAGAGGAGAGAGAGAGAGAGAGAGAGAGAGCGAGAGAGAGAGAGAGAGAGATGCTCTTTGTTGATGCCTCTATTAGCCTCACCATTAATGACCATCAATCTAGTTCCTTTGGGCTTTTTCAATCTATTTGCTAAGGTTGTCCATTGGCTCCTACCCTTTATGTACTTGCTGCCAAAGGCTTTGGATATTTTCTAATAGATGTTGTTTCTCATAATTTGGTCAAAGGTATTTCTTTGCTTAATTCCATAGCTCAATTGGTGAATATGCATTTTGTAAATAACTCTTTTCTTACTCTTGCAAAGGAAGAAAACAATATCAAACAAGCCTTGCAATGTCTAAATATTTTTTTTAAAGTCTCTGGTTTAAGTATTCAATGGTAGAAAACTTGATGTTATAGGTAGTCTTTCTCTATTAATCTTGCTTGGCTTGATGTTTATGGTTGGAAGTTGATTGATCATTGATGAGACCAAGTATAACACCACAAATTCAACAATATTTATCTCACAACAAAACACCAAAATATTTTTCTCACCAAAAACACCAAAAAAAACTCCATCTTCTTCTTCATCCACTCTAAAAATAATACATCAATTCTTCCTTTAAAGGAAATATCTTGAATATAACAACTAAATTTGCCAAAAATAGATTTTTTGCTAAAAATAGCAAAAACTACTATTTTTAGTAATTTTAAATTTAAGCACATATGCCCCTAAAATTTGCCCATAACTCCTACACAATTAAATGAACATTGAAAGTGAAATTTAATCAAAGATCACACTCAAACATAAAATTATTAAACTTATCAAACTCAAAAAACTGCCAAAAAACATTAAATTACAATTTTGAAGCCTTAAATAATTGAATTTAGCTCCAAACTTTGGTCCACAGTTGACATAATTGATAGAGTTCATCACCAAGCCATATATCTCTTTGCACTCTTCACTTTTTAAAAAATGGGCTTCGTCGACTACTCGAATCAAAGGTTATGGCCTTTGGAAGCTATGCTCCCACACCATTCTCCTTTGGTTTAAAAAACTTAGATCCTGCAAGTTTTCTTGATTAAACTCCTCCCATTTGTTTCTACGTAGGTCTTCAATTCCTATTCTAAGATCTAAGTGTTATCCACTTGTTGTAATCCTCCCCACTGTACCAAATACTTATTGTAGCTACTATGCCTTATGTTCACTATCTTTTTGTCTAGAACCTATGTTATTTATTCTTTCTTCTTTCTAGGTACTTATTGCTCACAATCTACTTCCTCTTCTACTTCATCTTCATTATCTTCCCCATGAAATGCATATAAATCTAAACATTAAATACTGGAGAAATATCAAAATCTTGTGGCAAATTTTCCTTTTAAGCATTCTCATTTATTTTCTTCAGAATTTTGTATTGGTAGTTTCATGTAAAGCCCAATGTTTTGTGCATAGCCTTTAGCTACTTAGAAAATTATGCATCTTGATACATACCTTACCACATATCTCTTCATCTTTGGCCAAAAACACTTCTCCTCTACCAAGGCTATAGTCTTATATTTACCAAAGTGTCCACCCAAACCACCACTATGAAAGTTCACTCACAATATTCTCTCTCATAGACCCATTTTGAGTACAAAGTTGTTTCCCCTTAAAGAGATAACCATCTTGCATAAAATAATCATCATCAATAGTACCAACCTCACCTACTAAAGGATTCTTGTTGTGTTTAACAATCTTTCCAAAATCATAATTACAATCGTACAAGTCTTTGATACTCTCAAACACAACTACTTCACTCACCATGCTAGTTAGCAATACCACACATCTACTTAAAGCATCGACCACTTGATTTTGCTTCTTGACTTATGCTTCAAAACGGAAAAGTATATCCATGCAAGAAAGAAACCCACTTTGCATGTCTACTATTTAATTTCTTTTGAGAGTTCACATATCTCAGAGCTTCATGATCTGTAAAAAGGATAAACTCCTTAGGCACCAAGTAATGCGTCAATGTATCAATGCTTGTACAATAGCATATAATTCAACATCATAGGTAGAATACTTCTTCTTTACCTAATTTATCTTCTCACTATAAAATGATATTGGCCATCCTTCCCTACTCAATACTGCTCAACCCCTACCTAGGAATCATCACCATCTACCTCAAAAACTTTGCTAAAAATCTGAAAATGCTAAGATAGGGACTTGTGCCACCTTCTTCTTCAAAAATTGGAAACCCTTGTCCACACAAATTCTTTCCCTTTAATGCAATCTATTATTGGTGAAAATAATACTGCTAAAATTCTTAATGAACTTTCTATAAAATACTGCCAAACATGGAAAAATTCTCACCTCTAACATGGTTCTTGGGGTGGGCCATTCAACAATTGCCTTACCTTCTCTTCATCAATTTTTATGCAATATTATGAAATAACAAACCCCCAAGAATACCAAACTCTTCTGCATAAACTTGCATTTCTTCAACTTTGTATACAAATTTTCCTTCCTTACATATTCTAATACCATTTTAAATGCATTAAGTGTTCCCCTTTACTCTTTTTGAATATCAAAATATCATCAAAATAGACTACCACAAACTTATCAATATACTTGTTGGTTCCCAAAAAATCTGCAACCCAAAACTCTAAAACATTCCTAAAACACCCAGGCCAAGGATTGTCATCAGGTGAAAAGGAAGATGTTTATCAACAAGTAAAGGGGAATTTTGGCCAACTACAGGAGTGGGTAAACTCCTATGCTCTTCAAGCTCAACTAGGCCTAGGAGGGATATTCCTAGAGGCATGAAATGAAATACAAATAAACATACATAGCTATATCCAATGTACACTTGATCCCAAAGTTGTCACTAGATCAAGACAAACTAGCTGCATAAGCCTCTCATTATGCTAATTCAACTGTGTGAATGTACATGCACATGAAAGATGGTTTTTACCCTGAACCACAAATGAAAGATTTATTTAATTTAAAAGAGTGTTTGATCCCTCTCCAATATGGACTGGTGCCTACTCTATTGGGAAATTGAGTCATAAGCAATAAAGAGGGAGGAAAGTATAGAACCAACATCAACAGAAGGTTGAAAATGTATTCACATACACTTCCCAGATTATATTTTGTACACTGGACAAACTTAATGATCTAGAACCAAACTACAATGACCCATTTGCAATAAAGAAATGACCCAACACAAAGCATGCATGGACTTAATTATTGTCACACATTATCAAGTCTCTATTACAATCACACCAGCAAATGTGGTGAGAGAAAACATACAACTGCGATTATATATTCCCCTAAATCATTACAAATAGTCATGGAGACATACAGATGCATAAAATAAACTTTACAATTCCATTCCTACGCTGCACTAAAAATAAAATCCTCCATTCACTACCTAGATTGGCTTGATTTGAAGCCCTAAAACTTCCCGAGGCATTGGAGACCAAACAATTGGCTCAGCGACCAACCTTGAAAACATCTAAAAAACATGTATATACAGCAATACAATTCAAATTCATTGCACCAATTTCTAGCGCTGTACTCAGTTAAATGAGTACGCACCATACTACATTAAATTTCAGGCCCAAATATAGTTAGAGAAAGTGCATGTCTGTATTGCAGACCCATGCTCTGTCATCTTTGCAAACAATCAGAAAAAGATTGCTTGCAATCCAATTGTACTCTAAGCAATAAAGAGGGAAGCTTCTTATCCTTCCCTGCCACATGTAACATTGACTTTTCTGAACTGTCCTCTTATGCATTAAAGAATTTCATTGCGCCACCCACCTGCACAACACTATTCTACATGCTCATTAAATTCAAGGTACAAATCAGTTTTATGTATCCTTGCAATCATGGCATGCATTCAGGAAATTAACCATTTCTAGTATCAAAATCTCTCCCAGTGTATCATCCTTATTTTCTATTTTGAAGCATCTGATTGCTGACTATACCTTTCTGCATTTTGTCTCTTATCTACCTATCTTCTTTTTCTTGTATTTTATGTTTGTCACTATACTCTTTTGGTCTTCATTATGCCCTGTCAGTAAATCTTCAATTTCTAGAACTCTTTCTATCTTAGTCAATAAAGATTAGATTCTTTGAACTTTTTCTATTGCCTTCTTTCTTTGCTCTTATCGAAAGCTTTCTTCTTTTATCTTGTCGCCTTCATCTTCCCTTTATCGGCAAATGTTTAAATTGCCACACTCTATCTTTTCTCCTTCATATTCGTCTACCTTTTTCCCCCTATTGGCAAAATTAAACTTTTCAAAACTATTCCCTGTAGCGCCTTTTTGTTCATATTGGCAAATTTGCCTATTCCTGAACCTTCATTTTCCCCTTTGTAGCTCTAACCTATTGCCTTATCAGTGAAATATAGAAAATGCAAACTTTTGAAAATTTCAGTCTTTACCCAGTTTACCAATAATCTCTATGCCTTAGTCTTTTTTCTTTGTATTGGCAAACTGACACTTTTTAGAACCAATGGCCATGGTGTTATTTCTCCTTTACCAACAAAAGAGCCTTTTGTCGAACTATCTTCCTTATCGGTAATGCCTTGTTTTCACGAACCAATCATTTCATCGCTTTATCGCCAAAAATGCCACCTACCAAACTTTGACTTTTCAACTTGTCTTATCGGCAAAAAGGCCTATCAGCGAACTACCAAAATTCCTAACTAGTTCATTGGTTCGGCCCTCAGCCAATTCCCTGATAAAGACATCATTTCTCCTTTTCATGCCTTCGCCGAATTTTGTCTCGATTTGCCTTGTCAATAAATTTTCTCTGTGCCAAAACATCCTTCTACCTTAGTCATTTCCCTAACCTTTGGTGGCAAATCTGTCATTAGGTGAACTGCCTATCAGTAAACCTTCAGGGTTTTAAACTTTTCATTTTCGCTGATAGCCATTTCCCTTGGTCTTTAACCATTTGCCGAAGCACTGCCCCTTTGCTCTCCATCATCTTATCGGTGAATCAGCTAAAAGCTAAACTGTTGAAAAATTTATGAAGTTTAGAAGAAGATTGATTTGTCAATAAAGGAAAAAACATGAAAAATATTCTAAGGGAAAGACCAATTTCTACTAAGGCAAAAAGCATAATAACTATACTTTGAAGAAGCATAACTTCTTCATAGTAAAGAATTTTGAGGTGGTTCAAAAGGCAAAGTTACTCGGAATTCAATTCTCTATTCAATGGTGACATCTACTTATAAGGAAATTGCACATGAATTTTGGATTTTTTGAGGTAAAATTGGCATAATGTGAATTAAATTTTCAGGTGCCAACAATACTCATACAACACTTGGTTCATCATTCTCATGAGCGTATTGGGTGCATTAGATAACCTGAATGGTGTCACCAACCATTCATATAAGGCATACCTAGTCTAAAAGGTTGTTTTCCATTCATCACCTTCTCAAATGTGAATTTGATAGTAGCCACTTTGTAGATCAATCTTTGTAAAATATGAAGCTTCTGCAAGCACATCCATCATGTCATCTAAATGGGGTATAAGAAACCTGTATTTGATGGTGATTTTTTTTATTGCTTGATTGTCTACACACATCCTCCATCCTCCTTCCTTATTTGAGTTATTAATGTAGGTGTTGCATAAGGGCTCATGCTCTCATGTACTAATCCCTTCCTCACCAAGTCAACTACCTACCTATTCAATTCCGCATGTTCTATTGGGCTCATCCTATAAGCTACTTTATTAGGTAGGGACAACCCTAGAATTAAATCAATGTGATGTTGAATTTATCCCTTTGGTGGTAATTCATTAGGTTTAAAATCTACATATTCTTCCAAAACTTTTGTTGCTTCTGTTGGTATTTGTACAACTTCTATCTCTTCTTTCTTGGCCACTAAGGCATAACAAGACCCTGCCAACTTCATTTCCTTGACAAATTGTTTTATGGACAACATGCTTTCTATTTCCTCTCCTTCAAAACTACCTTTAAACCATCCTTAAAAAAATTATAGGTGTTCTTCTCTTTATCACGAGCCACTTTTTTGTTGTATTGTTATGTCTTTCCTAGTAACACATGGCATGCATCCATTGGGATAACATCACACCAAATTTCATCCCTATAAGTCTTTCCTATGTAAAATTTGACTAAAAACCTCTTATCAATAGTAACTTCATTTCCTTTCTTAAACCAATAAACATGATAAGGATTAGGATGAGTTTCACATTGCAGACCTAGTTTTTGTACCATTTCATTGGAAACCATATTTTCACAACTTCCACCATCAATAATAAGTTTACATACCTTTCCATTTGAAGTTCACTTGGTTTGGAAAATATTTGTGCACAACCATGAGTTACCACTACCTTAGCTAGAGCATGTTCTTTCCTTGGAGCAATAATTGTTCTTCTCATCACTAGGGATCCACCCACTCTGTTGCAACCTCTATATTTTGTTCTTATTCTTCATGTTCAACCAAACTCATTCTCAAATGATCCCCTTGCCTCCTGTCTTGTGTATAATAGTGTAGACACTCAAATGCTTTGTGTCCTTTTTCACCACACCTATAGAAATCATAAGGCCTATATGATACATCCCAACCTCTACCACTACCATATCCTCTACCCCTTTGAAATTCGCTTTGTGGATTTTAAAAACCTTGTTTGGAGTTTTCTTATTTCTCTTCTTCACAAGAGGACTCCCCCCTTGTGGGATTAAAACCACCACATCCCCTAGAAGGAGATGATAGCCATCTTTGCACCTCTACTTTTTTTCTCTTCTACCTTTAAATCTAGTTGATAGGAATCATCCAAATTATGAATCCTATGCATGATTAATTCATCTTGAATAGGAAAGTTTAGACCATTCACATACCTAGCAGTCATTTGTTCATTTGTTTCATCTTTCTCCACTTGAATGGAACACTTAATAAATTATTCTATGTAGTCTTGTGCATTGTGCTCCTTTTGCCTTAGGTTTTGAAAGTCCTATAAAGGGTTTGTGCATAATCCATAGGAAGAAACTTTCTCTCCAACTTCTCCTCCATCTTGCTTCATGTCTTGATCCTAGCCTTGCCATTCTTTTGTCTCTCTTTTTGCAAGTGATCCTACTATGTCATTGCATGTCCCATCAATCTTGTGCATGCAAATTTTACTTTCATCTCCTCTACCATACTTTTAAACCAGTCTATCGACTCTTATGGTTTTAGACTATCCCCATATTATAAAACCTTAATCTTTACTATTTCACTCATTTCTTCTAACACCCTTACCGTCCTTTCCTCCATTTTTGGTGGTGCTTCTTGCTCTCCCTCTTCTCCTAGAATGATTTTTGGATCTTCTTCTCCAACATCTCCTCCTTCCTCTCTTTCTTCACCTAAACCATCTAGGCCTCCTTGCCTATGTATTTGTTCATCGATAATTCTAGTAAGTTCCTCCACTTGTATTTGTAACACTTTCATATTCCTACTCATCTATGCATAGCCTTCTTGAGTCCTCTTGGCACCATGCTTAAACCTTGAATCTCTCCCCAAAGGTGAACTTGCTTTGATACCAAATGATGAAACCAAGTATAGCACCAAATTCAACAATATTTTATCATATCAAAACACAAAAAAAACTCTATATTATTCTTCATCCACTCTAAAAAAAGACATCCAATTCTTCCTTTAAAGGAAATATCCTTAAAATACCAACTGAAATTGCCAAAAACAGCAAAAACTACTATTTTTAAAGTAATTTTACATTTAAGCATGTATGCCTATAAAAATTTGTCCATAACTCCTACATAACTAAATAGAACTTGAGAGTGAAATTTGACCAAAGATCAAACTAAATAATAAAATTATTAAACTTATAAAATTCAAAAAAACTTGAAAAAAAACATTTGCAAATTTGAAGCCCTAAATGATTGAATTTGGCTCCAAACTTTGTTACACAATTTGTGTAATTTACCAAAGTCCATTACCAAGCCATAGATCTCTTTGATTTCTTTACATTGAAAAACAATGGGCTCAATTGGCTATCTAGATCAAAAGTTATAGCCTCTAGAAATTATGCTCCGATATCATTCTCTTCTAGTTGAAAAGCGTAGCTCCTTCAAGTTTTCTTGATTAAACTCCTTCCATTTGTTTTTGTCTAAGTTCTTCAATCCCCATTCTAAGATCCAAGTGTTACCCTCTTGTTAGAATTTGTGCTATTTGTTCTTTCTTCTTTTTAGGTACTTGTTGCTTCCAATCTACTTCCTCTTCTCCTTTATCTTTGTTATCTTCCCCATGAAATGTATATAAATCTAAAACATAAAATATTGGAGAAATGTCTAAACTTTCTGGCTAATTTACCTCATAAGCATTGTCATTTATTTTCTTCAAGATTTTGCATGGACCAATCTTCTTATACTTTAGTTTATTGTATATTCCTTGGGGAAACTACCCTCTTCACAAATATACTATCACTAAATCTCCCTCTGTAAATATCTATGACCTTCTTGTTACATAAGTTGATGCCTTATACTTCTCATTACTATCTTGTATCTTTCTTCTTACTTCATTATGCAATTGTTGTATGTGCTTTGCAAATGCTTCTGTATCATCACTCACCCATTCTGCAATTGGTAACTGGACCAAGTCTAAAATCCCCTAAGGATTCTATCCATACATAATTTGTAATGGTGACTTTCTTATAGACATGTTTACAAAATTGTTGTACGCAAACTCAACCTATGGTAAAGCCAAGTCCCATTGCATGGGCTTCTCTCCAACAACACACCTCAATATGTCATGCCCCCATATTAGGCATTGTTTAAGTTAAATATTTAAACATCATGATAAAGAAAACGACGAAAGTACATTCGTAAAATATCAATTTGAAATGGTAATATTATCATTATATGAATATTTTAATAATAGTAATAATCATAATTATCAAGTGATAATACTATGATTATAATTATCTAAATATAAATATAAAATAATAATAAAGATTATGAATTAAATAATATATATAAATTAAATATCATTATAATAAATATTATTAATATAATCAAATATTATAAATTAATATTAGGATTCTATTTGAAAGCCTTAATGAAGGCTCACACCGGTTAAGGGATAAGCAAGATAAATATTAATAGATACCATATTACTATAATAAATAGGAATTATAAAGCAATTACTATTAAAGATATTACAAAATATATAATATATAATAAATATTAATTGAAGACCTTTATAAAGGTATTAATAATAACTATACAAAATCAACGATCATTGAGAATAAAAGATAAAGTGAAGAGTTCCTCAAATAACTAAACGATTGCCATATTACAAGGCAACAAATAATATAAATAAACAAGCTACGTCCAAGGTAGCAGAAAGGGGTCGATGGTAATTAGTTAGCAATTATAAGAGGGTGCGAATGATGAGGAGTTACAACCGTTGGCAAATCACACCCAATCTCATACTTTATAATGGGCAGAGGAATAAGGAATAAGCATCGAACATCATCTTACCTGAAGTATTAGCAAATTAATAAATAACTTCTGATCAAAGGGGTTTTTGAATGAGCTCTAGGATCATCACTGTTTGTGGGAAATCACGAGAGTTACTCGTTGCTGAATGATATAGAGAGACCTGAGTTTGAGACGGGAAGATATGGAATATATATTAGGCCGATTATGATTTGAGATGATAATGTTTCTCTCCTAGTTGTCGCCAGTCAAAAAATTCCAATTGTTTATAGTTAGCTAAAGGTCAATCCGTCACACATATGAGAATACTAGTATATTTGAATTGGATATTCCATGAGTTGAAGACTTTGATGTATCATCAATCCATGTTTAGAGGAAAATCGTAGCTAATTATGTGGTCAAAGAGAAGTTGTTGGATTTCCATCAGAAATAATATTCCTTGGCGCCAGACTCAGAAATAAGTCAGCCTGAGAAGACGTCGATAGACATAATACAATGCAGAGACAGTTTTAAGGGTCTAGTCAGAAGCAACATAGCTATCTGGGGTGAGATTTGGTTTATGCAAGTTGTAGTCAACAACAATAAAAATAATGAATGTGATCAACCCTAGAGTAGTATACAATTGCATTCATCATTAGTTTTGTGTTGGAGGGGCAGTCCATAGTGTAAGACAACAGTTCATATAATCAGGCCAGTATCAACAATCAATCCCACAGTGATATTGCCATTGGATATTGTTTTAGCTTCTATCTTGAACAAGATATTACACAAGTCAAAGTCCATTGTATTAGAATCATAAGTTGGTTTGTATGCTTGATTAATAGCAAGATCTGAACAGTACATATCTCTCTTTCATAGTAATTTAAATTCAGCTTTAGTCCTATGATTTAGTCTCAAATTTGCAAAAATTTAGAAAATTATTTCAAAAGCCTAGAAGGGGACATTACAAGTGGTATTAGAGCAATCATCCTGCCATCCTATGAAGAAAATTAATGCAACATTAGACAAGATAATCAGCCCAAAACAACGACATGGAAATGATCAACGAAATGAGAGCCTTTATGGAAGCAACCACTAAGGCAATGATGGAACAAACTCAAGCAGTCAGGCAACAAATAAAACTATTAATGGAGCAAAGCGCACAGTCAAATCAAGTCCTTCAAAATACCATACAAAATATGGAAACCATAATGAATAATTTCAAGGGTCAAACTTCAAATGAAAGAGAGGTGATCTCCAACCAAGCGGAAAATGGAAACTCTTCAACAAGCACAAGGATCCCAATACCACCGTTCCTACCAAGCGAAGAAAATCCAAGAATGGAAAATGATACCCCCTAAAACATGAGCACAGAAGACATGATGAGAGCTTATGCCAACTTAGAGCTTGAACTAAGAAGAATGGTGTCCTTTACCGAATAGCAATTCAAAAAGGAATGAGTTAACAAGAAGAGAGAAAAGACCTGCTAACAAGGACTTGAAGCAAAAAGCCAACAAAGTCAATTTACCTCATTTTGATGGAACACATAAGTTGTCACCTCATGCATGGTTACAAAAACTAAATGACTATTTTCTTCTTAACCCCATGACGGAAAAAGATGCCCTTCAATTCACCATCCTACATCTAGAAGGCTTGGCCTACAATTGGTGGCATCACGGGAAGCACACTTTGGGTCATGAAAACATTACATCTTATGAGAATTTTTCTAAGAGATTCCTTAAGAAATTTGATAGGAGACATCCCCAACAAGACTTTAAGGATCTAACCCTATTAAGAAAAAGAGGAACAGTAGATGAATATGTGAATGAATTTGAGAAAATAACTCTATGAGTCCCCGGAATGGGAAATGAAAGACTCGCTTTCCTACTCATTCAAGGATTGGATGAAAAAATAAGAGGATTAGTGGGGACACTTAGAACCACTACACTTGATGATGCCATAGAAATGGCAACACAATTAGAGCAGAGCAAACCCTCTCTACACAAGAAGGAGAGTTTTCCCAAAGACTTTACTTCAAAGGGTAAACCTTTCAGAAGGGAAGACGGACACGAAAAACCATATCTTTCTTACCATGACCAAGAAGAGCTTAGAAAAAAGGGCCTTTGTTTTGATTGTAAGAAAGAATGGAAGAAAGGGCATATTTGTGGAAGAGAGGAAAGGATATGTTGCAAATGCAAGGAAGTATGGGAAATGGGGCATCAATGTGGAAAATGAGCTCAAGCACAGATTATAGAAGTCATATCAAACCCGAACATACAAGAGGAGAATGAAATAAGTACAAGTAAAAGAAGGAAAGAAAATTGGTTCAAGGACCAAGCACCCAAAAGAAAAATATCGAGAAAAGCATAATAGAAAATAAGAAAGAGGATTTCATATGGAAGTATAATATGTTACCTATATTTGTAAGTAAATAATGATGTGATTTTGATTACTCTATTCTACATATACCTTCGCTATGATGGAGAAGAAGAAACAAAGGAAACAGTGTGAGGGCCCTCTTCTAGGTACGCCACCTGGGGGAGACGTAATGAGCCCACATGGGCCAGAGGGGTTCTACCTTCAGTATGAAGGGTACTGCCTCTGGGCTTAGGGAGTGGCTACCAGGACACCTTAGTAATCTCACTCTCCTAGCATGGCATATGTAGAGAGGGCAATCATGAGAATAATGGACTTTGTATGAATGGCATGCACCACATGAGTCCGAGGTGATCTATCATGAATGGCATGCGCCACGTTAGATCGAAGGTACCTTATATGAATGGCATGCACCACATTAGATCGAAGGTACCTTATACGAATGGCATGCGCCACATGAGCCCGAGGTGATCTATCATGAATGGCATGCGCCATGTTAGATCGAAGGCACCTTATATGAATGGCACGCGCCACATAAGGTAAGAACAAATGGCGATCTATTATGAGTGGCATGCGCCACATTAGATTGAAAGAACCTTATATGAATGGCATGTGCCACATAAGGACTATGACACTCCATATGAATGGCATCCGCCACATGGAGACTAGGGAGGGATGGTTTATCCACCCTAAGACCTAGGAAAAATCAATATATCCTTCAAAGAGACATTAGGGAAGTATAGAACATAAAAAATTAATTTCATTAATCACAAAAACCCATGAATCAAATTCATTTCTATATTGGACCAATTCTTCCAAGAGTCTCTTTGAGTTCTTCTCTTGATTTAAGTAACATAAAACTGATACTAAGTTATATTATAGGTCCATGACCCACAAATTCCCTGGATCGTTCTCAATGTCATCTTATCATCATTCAGTGATCTACAACTTGCTCAATAATCAAGGTCTCACATGAGAACCAAATTTAACTCCTATACAACATCATTAGATCCATCTCTCCAAAATTTCAAGATATTTTCATCATTCATTTGCAATCTTGGAATCTCAATACTCTCAAATCTTCTTAATCTGTGATACTTGCATCCCATCATTATTATTCAAACATCAAACACAAGCTCTTTTAATCACAAATTCTCTTTCATGGAAGCACACTCAAACTCTCTTCACTAAAACATGTTCAATCTAAACCACGATTTTGTCTCAACACGTAGACATAAAAAGGTGCAAAACAATGAAATAAATCATTGTGATTGCTTGAGGACAAGCAATCTCAAGAGGGGAGGCCTGTCATGCCCCCATATTAGGCATTGTTTAAATTAAAGATTTAAACATCATGATAAAGAAAATGACGAAAGTATAGTTGTAAAATATCAATTTGAAATGATAATATTATCATTATATGAATATTTTAATAATAGTAATAATCATAATTATCAAGTGATAATATTATGATTATAATTATCTAAATATAAATATAAAATAATAATAAAGATTATGAATTAAATAATATATATAAATTAAATATCATTATAATAAATATTATTAATATAATGAAATATTATAAATTAATATTAGGATTTTGTTTGAAAGCCTTAATGAAGGCTCACACCGTTAAGGGATAAGCAAGATAAATATTAATAGATACCATATTACTATAATAAATAGGAATGATAAAGCAATTACTATTATAGATATTACAAAATATATAATATATAATAAATATTAATTGAAGACCTTTATAAAGGTATTAATAATAACTATGCAAAATCAGAGATCATTGAGAATAAAAGATAAAGTAAAGAGTTCCTCAAATAACTAAACGATTACGATATTACAAGGCAACAAATAATATAAATAAACAATCTACGTCCAAGGCAGCAGAAAGGGATCGATGGTAATTAGTTAGCAATTATAAGAGGGTGCGAATGATGAGGAGTTACAACTGTTGGCAAATCACACCCAATCTCATACTTTATAAGGGGCGGAGGAATAAGGAATAAGCATTGAACATCGTCTAACTTGAAGTATCAGCAAATTAATAAATAACTTCTGATCAAAGGGGTTTTTGAATGAGCTCTGGGATCATCACTAGTTGTGGGAAATCACGAGAGTTACCCGTTGCTGAATGATATAGAGAGACCTGAGTTTGAGACAGGAAGATATTGAATATATATTAGGCCGATTATGATTTGAGATGATGACGTTTCTCTCCTAGCTGTCACCAATCAAGAAATTCCAATTGTTTACAGTTAGATAAAGGTCAATCCGTCACACATACGGAATACTGGTATATTTGAATTGGATATTCCATGAGTTGAAGACTTTGATGTATCATCGATCCATGTTTAGAGGAAAATCGTAGCTAATTCTGTGGTCAAAGAGAAGTTGTTGGATTTCCATCAGAAATAATATTCCTTGGCACCGGACTCAGAAATAAGTCAGCCTGAGAAGACGTCGATAGACATAATACAATGCAGAGACAATTTTAAGGGTCTAGTCAGAAGTAACATAGCTATCTGGGGTGAGATTTGGTTTATGCAGGTTGTAGTTAACAACAATAAAAATAATGAATGTGATCAACCCTGGAGCAGTATACAATTGCATTCATCATTAGTTTTGTGTTGGAGGGGTGGTCCATAGTGTAAGACAACAGTTCATATAATCAGGCCAGTATCAACAATCAATCCCACAGTGATATTGCCATTGGATATTGTTTTAGCTTCTATCTTGGACAGGATATTACACAAGTCAAAGTCCATTGTATTGGAATCATAAATTGGTTTGTATGCCTGATTAATAGCAAGATCTGAATAGTCCACATCTCTCTTTCATAGTAATTTAAATTTAGCTTTAGTCCTACGGTTTAGTTTCAAATTTACAAAAATTCAGAAAATTATTTCAAAAGCCTAGAAGGGGACATTCCACAGTAGGTTTCCCAAACTCCTATTTACTACCCTAGTCTATCCATCTGTTTGAGTGTGGTAAGAATTACTAAACTACAATTTAGTTCCCAACTTCTTCCATGGAGTCCTCAAAAAATGAAAGAAATTTTCTATCTCAATCTAAAGTAATAGATTTTCAAACACCATGCAACCTCACGACTTCTTTACAAAACATATTTGCTACTCTAGTGGCATCATTGGTTCTATTTGCATGCAATAAAGTGAACCATCTTTAAAATCTATCAGGATTAACAAATATTGAATCATTACCTCTTTGTGTGTTTAGTAGTCCTAATACAAAGTCCATAGTCAAATCTATCCATAGGCCATTTGGTATTTGCTAGTGGCATGTAAAGCCCTATACTTTGTGCATGGCCTTTAGCTACTTGGGAGATTCTACATCTGGATACATAACTTACCACATCTCTCTTCATCTTTGGCCAAAGATACTTCTCCTCTACCAAGGCTATTGTCTTATTTTTACCAAAGTGTCCACCCAAACCACCACTATGAAGATACCTCACAATATTCGCTTGCATAGATCTAGCTAGAATACAAAGGTGTTTTCTCTTAAAGAGATAACCATCTTGAATAAAATATTCATCATAAATAGTGCCAATCTCACCTACTAAAGAATTCTTGTTGTGTTTAACAATGTTTCCAAAATCATAATCAAAATCATACAAGTCCTTGATACTCTCAAACCCAACTACTTTACTCACAATGGTAGTCAACAATACCACACATTTGCTTAAAGCATTGGCCACTTGGTTTTGCTTCCCTTACTTATGCTTCAAAACAAAAGTATATCCCTACAAGAAAGAAACCCACTTTGCATGTCTACTATTTAATTTCTTCTGAGAGTTCACACATCTTAGAGCTTCATGATACATAAAAAGGATAAACTCCTTAGGCACCAAGTTAAGCCTCCAATCTCTCAATGCATGTACAATGGTATAAAATTCAAAATCATAGGATATACTTCTTCCTTACCTCATCCTTTACTCATCCAGTTTCTCACTATAAAATGATATCGACCTTCCTTCCCAACTCAATATTGCTCCAACCCCTACATGTGAAGCATTGCAATCCACCTCAAACACCTTGCTAAAATTTAGCAATTTTAAGATAGGGGCTTGTGTTACCTTCTTCAAAAATTGGAAACTTTCTGTTGCAACCCTTGTCCATACAAATTCTTTCCCTTTTGTGCAATTTTTTAATTGGTGCAACAATACTACTAAAATTCTTAACGAGCTTTCTATAAAATGTTGCCAAACCATGAAAACATCTCATCTTACATTGTTCTTAGGGTGGGCCATTCAACAATTGCCTTTACCTTCTCTTCATCCATTTTTGTGCTATCTTTTGAAACAACAAATCCCAAGAATACCAAACTCTTTTGCATAAATCTACATTTATTCAAATTTACATACAACTTTTCCTTTATTAACAATTCTAATACCATTCTCAAATGCATTAAGTGTTCCCCTTTACTCTTGTTGAATATCAAAATATCATCAAAATAGACTACCACAAACTTACCAATATCATGACTGCTATAATTACCACAAACTTACCAATATACTCATGCAACGCTTGGTTCATTATCCTCATGAACATACTGGGTGAATTAGATAACCCAAATGGCATCACCAACTAGTCATATAATCCATGTACCTAGTCTTAAAGGTTGTTTTCCCTTCATCACCGTATGGAATGTGAATTTGATAGTAGCCACTTTGTAGATCAATCTTTGTAAAATAAAAAGCTCATGCAAGTACATGCATCATGCCATCTAAATGGGGTATAGGAAACCTATATTGGATGGTGATTTTGTTTCTTTCTCAATTGTCTACATCCTCCATTCTCCTTCCTTCTTTGGAGTTACTAACGCATTGCACAAGGGCTCATGCTCTCTTGTACTAATCCCTTCTCACCAACTTAGTCACCTAACTATTCAATTTTGCATGTTATGTTGGGCTCATCTTGTAAGCTGCTTGATTAGGTGGGGATGACCTTGGAATTAAATGAATGTGAGGTTGAATGTCTCTCTTTGATGGTAATTCATTAGGTAACTCATCAGGTATAACATCTACATATTCTTCCAACACTTTTGTTGCTTATCTTGGTATTGTACAACTTCTCTCTCTTCTTTCTTGGCCACTAAGGCACAACAAGACCCTATCAAATCCATTTCCTTGACAAATTCTTTTGTGGACAACATGCTCTCTATCTACTCTCCTTCCATAAGAGGTAACAAAACTACCTTTAAACTATCCTTCAAAAATGTTAAGTGTTCTTCTCTCCATCATGAGTCACGTTTCTCTCATATTGTTGGCCTTCCTAGTAACACATGACATGCATCCATTGGGATAGCATCACGCCAAATTTCATCCCTATAAGTCTTTCCTATAAAAACATTGACTAAACACCTCTGATCAATAGTAACTTCATTTCCTTTCTTAAACCAAGAAACACGATAAGGATTCAGTTGAGTTTCACATTACAAACCTAGTTTCTATACCATTTCATTGGAAACCATATTTTCACAACTTCCACCATTAATAATATGTTTACATACCTTTCCATTTGAAGTGAACCTAGTTTGGAAAATATTTGTACACAACCATGAGTTACCACTATCCTCAGCTAGAGCGTGTTCTTTCCTTGGAGCAATCATTGTTCTTCTCATCATGAGGGCTTCACCCACATTATTGTAACCTCTATATTTTCTTCTTCTTCTTCTTCTTCTTCTTCTTCTTCTTCTTCTTCTTCTTCTTCATGTTCAACCAAACTCACTCTCAAACGATCCCCTTGCCTCCTGTCTTGTGTAAAATAGTGTAGACACTCAAATACTTTGTGTCTTTCTTCACCACACCTATATAAAACATAAGGCCTCTGCGACACATCCCTATCTCTACCACCACCATAGCCTCTACTTCTCTAAAATCTGCTTTATTGATTCTGAAACCCTTGTTTGAATTTTTCTTGTTTCTCCCTTCACAAGGGGACTCACCCCTTGTGGGATTAAACGCACCACATCCCCAGAAGGTGATGATATCCATCTTTGCACCCTAGATGATCTCCAAAAAAATTGTCTACCTTTTTCTCTTCTACCTTTAAAACTAGTTGATAGTAATCATCCAAATTATGAATCCTATGCAGGCTTAATTCATCTTCGCATACATAGAAGTCATTTGTTCATCTGTTTCATCTTGCTCCACTTGAATGGAACACTTATAAAATTCTTCTGTGTAGTCTTGTACGTTGTGTTCCTTTTGCCTTATGTTTTGAAATGTCTTGTAAAGGGTCTGTGCATAATCCACAAGAAGAAACTTTCTCCTCAACATCTTCTCCATCTTGCTCCATGTCTTGATCCTAGTCTTTCCATTCTTTTGTCTCTCTTTTTCAAGTGATCCCATCATAGCATTGCATGCCTCGTCAATCTTGTACAAGCAAATTTTACTACCATTCAAAAAAAATCTCCATACTTTTTAACCAGTCTATCAACTCCTCTAGTTTTAGACTACCCCCATATTTTGAAACCTCAATCTTTACTGTTTCATTCCTTTCTTCTAGCACCCTTACCATCCTTTCCTCCATTGTCGGTGGTGCCACTTGCTCTCCCTCTTCTCTTGGAATAAATGTTAGATCTTCTTCTCCAACATCTCCTCCCTACTCTCTTTCTTCATTTGAACTATTTGGACCTCCTTGCCTCTATCATTGTTCATCAATAATTCTGGTAAGTTCCTCCACTTGTCTTTGTAACACTTGCATACTCTTGCTAATTTGTGCATAACCTCTTCGTCCTCTTGGCACCATGCTTAAACCTTGAATCTCTCCATAGAGTTGAACTTGCTTTGATACCAAATTATGAGACCGAGTAGAACACCACAAATTCAATAGTATTTTTTTATAACAAAACACCAAAAAAACTCCATCTTCTTCTTCATTCACTAAAAAAAACACGTCTAATTTTTCCTTTAAAGGAAATATGTTGAAAATAGCAACCAAAATTATTAAAAATAGCAAAAAAAATTGAAATTGCATAATTTTACATTTAAGCATGTATGCCCCTAAAATTTTTCCCATAACTCCTACACAACTAAATGAACATTGAGAGTGAAATTCAATCGAAGATCAAACTTAGGCACAAAATTATTAGACTTATAAAATTCAATAAAACTTGAAAAAACATTAAATTATAATTTTGAAGCCCTAAATGATTGAATTTGGCTCCAAACTTTGGTCCATGGTCGATGTAATCGATTAGATTTAATTATGAGGCCATAGATCTCTTCGAGCTCATCACTTTGGAAAAAAAGGGGTTCTGTCAACTACTTGGATCAAAAGTTATGGCCTTAAGATGTTATGCTCCTACATAAGCCTATATGCATAGCCAACAATGCAATAACAACAATAGGTCTGACAAACACTCCATTATTGTACTCACACACTCACCTTGATATTACAACTTGATCACCTAGGCATTCTATATACTTTCAAGGATTTCTCCCAAATCTTTTGAATATTTTGTGGAGCTTGATCATTATTGAGTAAGTCTTGATGTTCACCCTCCTTAGGACAAGCCCCCAAAGGTGCCTACATCACCACCTAGTCCAGACAATCCCTTTTATTGTAAGCATAGGTTGCAGGGTTACAGAGGATATGATTGCAACTATACAAGACACCTTCGTAGCTAAGCATGAGACGATGATTGTTGTATGCAACGATGCTAGAGAGAATGAGATTGTGTGCAATGACATCCTACACATACATAAAAAACGAGAATAGAGAAACAAAGACTTTAATGTGACTTACAAATTCTTCCTCTTATACCAGTCTAAAACAAAACAATAAAGATTCATTAACCACCAAAACAATTAAACCCTTCTAAAACATTGTAAACTCTCTTATTTTTATTTTTATTTCTATGAACAACCTTTTTTTTGGTATTTTAATTTAAAATATAAAACACACTTAATATTTTATTATGCCCTTATTCAAATCCATTTATTCTTTTGCACATTCAATAAAATTAAATGGAAGATTTTAATAAGTCCACGAGACCAACCAACCCATAGGATAAGGGTAGCGTAAAATTAAACCTAAACCATTCTCAGTCCAAGCTGAAACATGATAACATACACAGTTCGTTCAGACAACAAGGGGGGAGGACTTCTACCCCTCTTTTCTCCCCCTAATTTCAATGATGAATTTCCTGAAGATTACTCCCCATCCTTCAGCCACATTCGCCTTCACAATCATCTCAGATTGTTGCCTTGGATTCACTTCACACGCCCATTCCTTTGTTCTTGCTGGTGCTAAATTGAAGGGCAAATTCTTAAAAAATGGAGTACTCAAAAGTAGCAATAGAACCAGATTACATTACAACGGGTGCACTAATTTGGATAAAAATACTCCAGCTTGCATTGAATTAGGAAATGGATATGCTTTAAAAGAAGGAATAGAGAGCAATTCTGAGAATAATGCCAACAAGGAGTCATTGTACGATGAAGTTATTCGAAAAGTGTTAAGTCCCTCCAGCTTAGATCCAGTCAAGGTCAAGAAGGACAAGGGGTTGTTAGATGATCAAGAGCTAGAAAAGTTGGAATCTTTGGAAAATTTTGTGTACGAGCATCGGTTTGATCATGGTTGTTTGGTGATTAAAGCTATGGGTAATGAGCACATGGAGGAAACATCAGAACTTTTGACAGAGTCCTTTGCAGAACTTATGTGGGGGCCTTTGACATATAAGCCTTTGTTGAAGTTCACAATCAGAGAGCATCTGATGGAGAGGAGGTTTCTTGTTCCAGATGCTGTCACACTTATAGGTAGGCTATGGTGCGAGCAATTTGTATATTAGATTTTTCTATTCTTTTCTGATTTTGGTCAATTGGGGTTTCTGCACCCAGCCTAATCCATTGGGTTATGTCACACCCAAGAAGTTTGATGTATTATTTTTATCCAATTTCAACACATAATCATGCCTCTTTAGGTTTTGAACTTGGGGTTCACCTTTCCTTTGGAAGCCCCATACTTCTATTACTGCGGTTTGCCTCATATCATACTTGTATATTATAATAAAGATTATGTTTTTACAGTCCATTCAAAATTTGTTTGAAGTAGGTTTTGCAAAAGCTATGTTTACTTCTTCAACATTTCTGATCATATTCTATATTCTGTTGATTATTGTTTCTCATCCTAACGAGGGACGATCCAAAATGTTGATGTCAAAAAAGTGAACACAATTTTTCAGAAACTACTTCAAACAAATTTGTATATTATAACATTATTTTCAATGGAGAGGAGTGGTAGAGATACTTGCTCCAGAAAAGAGATGGATTCTCATTTCCTAAGTATATATTTGAAACAAACGTGTTCAATTTGTTTTCCATATTATATTCTTCTATATTTTTGAATTTGTAATTCATTATATTTCTTTGTGTATGTTAAGGTCTGTATGCAGAGAGAGAGGGAGAATGGACCTTTTGTGCCACTGCAGAGATTTCCTTGAATTCTAAGGGAGCTTCTAAGTTTCGTACCACACCGGTTCCTTCCAAGAGTTCTCCATACCTCTTCAACATGGCAGTGAATAAAGACCTTCGCAGGTACTATATGCAATCTCTTAAGGTTCATTGCATTCATTCATAGTTTTGAAAGTTTTTTGTGGTTTTGTATGCGTAAGAAATGTATCTTTTATTACTTAATAAAACAACATAAAGACCAATCTAACGGGAGGATTACAAGTGAAGTCTCTTCTTAGAAAAGCTACAAAAGTTCTGAGGCTGGCCCCCTATAGGCAGTGACTATGGAAACACTTAAATTTAACTTTGACATTTACCAACTCCTCCTGGAATATCTATACTTCTCTGTAAGCCGAGGGGAAGGGTCCTCAATAGAAGCAGCCCTAGACCTTGACTTCTAAAGGAATTCAATGCTAGTCAATCAAATCGTGTGCCATAAAACCTTGCCATTGTCCTTTCATCAATATGTCACTAAGGGGAGGGTGTTTTCATGAAAGGGTGGTACTCCATCAATACTTAGTTTAGCTTGAAACCATGTCCACAAAGTCTAGGCAAAAGAGAATCTCCAACTAACATGAACAACAGTTACCTTTGTACCACATTGCCTTCATAAAGAATCTGTAACACCAACTTTTTGAAGCTTTATTTCTATCACTAACTCAGGTGGAGCATTAATTGCCACAATTCTTTACTCTTGAAAGAAAATTATGACCTCCAATTAGAGATGTAAATGGAACAGATATGATACAAAATTTGAAATTCAAGAAGTCACATTGGAAGACATTCTAATTTGCACGTTGCACATAGCAGCTACAAAGTACATTGTGGTAGTTCTTCATCCTCTTCTGAGCATTGTTTTTTTGGGTTATATACTGAGGGTTCTATAGGGGCCTCACCAAGCAGTAAAACAAGACATAAGGATTACAACTAAAAAGGTCATACCGACCAACCAACCAAACTTCAAAAAGCCTGAAGGCTAAACAAACTACCTGAACAGGTAAAAAAAACAGTATGCCACCCAAGGCCAAACAAAACAACCAAAAAAATGAGAGAACTGTTACTTAGCAGAAGGAGCCAAGTTTGACTTGGTGATAACCCAACTACCAATGCCCCTAGAGGCACCACCGACACCTCCATCTGACTGCTTTCCAGCTCCATGAGCTGACCCAACCTTCTTGGCCACAGAACAAACACCATCAAAGCAATCATTGAGAGCCTGGAATTTCACCCCATGAATCACTTCCTCCCTCAGTGAGGCTCTTTCAAGCAGTCTGTCCTCCCATGATTGCAAAGTATGTGCTAGTAACATCCAACTAACCCCTGGTATGGGAGACAAGCAGGTGTTACAACACCATCCTCATGTCCAAGCGGATGTGTAGTATACACCCCTGTTGTGTATATCTTTGCTTTGTGTATATTTTTTTGTGTTTTTGAATGTTTTGGGTTTATGTTTTCATTGCATGTATTGATATTGCATGAAATACATAGAATATAAACAATATATTGAAAACCCAAAAAAACTATTGCATAAATCAATAAACTGATGAAGACCCAGATTGTATTATAGCAAAATATGAATTACAGTAACATACCCATGTTGGAATCTTCAACTTCGTTCAGCTGCCGTACTTGGGTCAGCTCACAATGCATTAGAAAATCAATAGAAAAATTCGTACAAAGTAAGTTCTGTTCCAATACTCCTCTGCAAGAGCAATATAGTTTCTAAACGCCCAAAAAGAAAGAGGCAGAAGTCACACAAATGAGGTTGAATGAATGCTAACAGCCGCATGTCCTCCTCTTAGCATGTACGACACAAGCTGGTGCATAAATCAGTGACAAATCCAATAAATAACAGCTGCTTCAACTCTATTTTCTATCAGCAAATATCTGCATCACAAGGGCGACCTCAAACAAGAGAAGATAGCTCCATGAAACCTCCAAAATCTGTGTTATTTGATGGTACAGCCCCTTGACCCCGTTAAATAATTTGGGGGGAAACTGCGCTGATAAAAGTGGGGTAAATTTAACCTCCAAGTCTGATTAGGCTCCATATAACAACAACCAATGATCTATAGCTCGTTGGAAAGGTCTTGACAAGACGAATCCAACCCCACTCTCAAAATCCCGTTCCAACACCAAACTTGAACTTACTAAAAATAGTAATGACCATAAGCAAACTGGGCCACACAGAGGGTGCCAACTGGATCCACAAACCATCTGATATCTTTGAGCTCAATGCAACGACTGGGAGAGCCAACAACTGATTGCCAAGTCGTCAAAACAACGCCAAACTGACACTTACTAAAAATAGCAGTGTTCCCCAAGGACCAAAGAGAACAAACCCAGAAAAACCCAGAAAGATTGCCGACATGCAAGCACTTACTATAAATAGTAAGTACGGACAAGTTGTTCGAAATCTCTCCAGAAAGTGTCAACCAACTACACTAGATCACCCGAACACCCTGGTGACATCAAAATACTCCTCTGATTATGCTGTCACCAACCCAGAAAGTCAACTCTGATTGAACTGCAAGAGAACTCAAAAATGGGGACATTACAGGATGGCCTTAAGTCCCGCAATTCATGTTTATCTGCTAACAATTCTTTGCTGATCATAGTAACATTCCCCATAGTTGCTGGTGATTTTAAACCACTTGGACCAACCTGCAAAACCAAACTAACATAGCTGTAGGGCACAGAACAACCAACTCTGCACCTCAGAGGACAAAACCAACACAGACAATTTTGCCATAAAATCTGCACAAATTGAAGCCCTAGATCTCGCAACTCCTGAGTGGCCATAACCAGATGAACCAAGCATACATTTGACCAAATTTAGAGATGTTGAAATTCGGGCAGTGAAAGATAGAGCACAAAATTTATTTGGAAACCAGACCCCTAAGAAAGGGGTCCCTGGGTTTAATAGGATGGCACCTGTGAGCCATCAACCACAACAACCAAACAAACAATATTTCGCTTGCCCCAAAGCCAAAAGACCCTCCTTCCTTAACACTCTGCAACCACAAGGAGTCAAGACACAACAACAGAAAGGAAGACAAGATAGTGCCAAAGATCTACCTTGGAAGAACCATGAATAGCCACATGCACAATGCAAAGGCAACCTATGCGACATGCCAAGGAAAGAAAGCATTCATCCTCACAATCAAAAACAATGAACTCCCTGCCTAAGATGAGGTTGCCACCCTTCTTGTCCAATTCCTTCATCATGAAAACATCACAAATAAATTAATAACAATGGGGTGTAAAAACCCTTCATCATGAAAACATCAATCCACGGGGCTTGGAGGAGGTGACCTACACAAAGCACCTTAGGATGGGAGTGTTAACATCCCTACTGACTATAACCTTCCTTAGCTCTGAAACATAGACTCTGTAGGCCTTTGGAGTCTCATTGTAACCTACAAATAAACCCTTCCTATTGGAAGGTTCCAATTTTGTCCTCTTCTCTATAGGTATATTGTTATATATTGGACAACCAAAGATGCATAAATGACTCACCTCTAGCTTCACACCACTGAATGCTTGTGTCTTGTCCTCCAAAACCCTGTGAGGACACCTATTCTAGATGTAAACTGTAGTAAGACATGCTTTTGCCCAAAGAAACATCGGCAAGTCCAGGTCATGAATCATGGCCTTAGTAGCCCCTATGATTGATCGATTCTTCCACTCTGCAACCCCATTCTGCTGTGGGTTGTTTGGAATTGTCAACTCCCTCTTTATTCCTGCTTCCTTGCAGAAACCTTGAAACTCCTTGGAGGTATACACTCCCCCATTGTTTGATCTCAAGACCTTGATCTTCTTCCTTGTCTGGTTCTCAACAAGAGCTTTGAATTCTTGAAACCTGCTAAAGACCTCATCCTTGGTCTTCAAGAAATAGATCCATGTCTTGCGAGAAAAATCATGAATGAAGGAAACATAGTACATGCTTCCTACAATTGATCCCACTGACATCAGTCCACACACATCTGAATGCACTAAGTCTAAAATCCCTTTAGACCTATGCTCACTGCTTGGGGAAGTAGCCTTGACAAACTTGCCAAGTGTGCATCCTTTACAAATCCTTGCGTGATTATTCTCTGCCTTGGGCCACAAATTTTACTAACTCCAACCGAATCCGTACATCTTCTTCTCATGACCCTCTCTTTGATACCATGTTAAAATTTCAATCATGATGTATAATTTCCTAATTCTGGAATAACATTGAATTAAATACAGAAAACATTGAAATTCAAACAGCGGAAACGATGAATACCAGACACAAATATTTTACACCTTCCAATCTATGTCACATTCCTTTGAAAGTTTAAAAGGCAACCTCTACAACGAGTCCTTCAGTTGCATGGAAATATTACACTACTTTGAGTTACAATCTTTCTATCTTGCACCTATCTTTATATTATTTAGCTAAAAATCTAATCTTCCAAAAATAGCAATCTTATCACTTAAAAGAAAGCGACCTTATCTTACATAGGAGATGACTTGGAAGATAAGTCTAAATTATTAATGCTTATCTGCACTTTATTAGACTTAACTAACTAAATAAAAAACTTTCACTTTAATCACTAAAGTGAATTACAAAATAGAAATAACTCAAACTACTTGCACGTTCACACTTAACCTATGGAAAAGTTCCGAATTGAGCTAACCAAACTCAACAGGGAGATAATCAAAAAATAATTTATCTAATCCAGGGCATGCCTCCAATTGATCTCTATAAATGAAATACCCCTACTTAAATATCTTAGTGAATGATTACACAAACAGGTGTAGATGAACTCCAAAATTTAGTTTCTATACTGATCTAAATAGGTACTGATAAAGAATTCCTGTTTGCAGATTATAACCAAACTGAAAGCAACAAATACAGTAGGTTGATTAAAAATGTAACTAATTATGACTACAACAATGTCTGAGATCAATAATTACATCATTAATTCCAGCGCTCAAACATCCGGATTCCAATAATTATGATAATGCAAGGTAATCGTGGATTCAAAACACTGTTAGTTCATTGTGAGACTCCACTTCAAGACTTAGCAGATCTGAGGGATGATGATTAGATTATGATCTTGAAGCAATGATGCCACTGTCTTGGGTAACTGCGATTTAGCACTCAGATTTGCTGTGCAAATCGGGCGATAGGAATTATTTGGCGACGACACTAGGCTGCAGATCGATAGAGGAGATTTGAGGTGGGTGGATCCTATCTGAATACCTGATCTCACCTTACACGAATCTCTTTTTTGCTATGATGCAATTAGTCCGTAAACTCCATCTCCAGATTATTAGAGAGGTCACTGGGTGTTTATGGCAGAGTTGGGAATTATGACGGAATCTGTGGACAGGCACGACTGATGAAGGGTGGCTCTAGGGTTTAATTGATTGATCACTAGTCTGCTGATCTAAACCTCCGCCTTCAACTGATAATCGTTGGATAGGTATTGTCTGATTGACCCTTCACAACCTTCAACTCCAAAGACTTGAATTGATATGGGTGGCTAGAAATTTCCAATTGATGTTACTTTAGTCACTTCCTTCACTTGTAACACTTTCACAAATGGATTGAACCATGCTGCAGTACCTACCTGGAATTGCCCAGCTAGAGGGAGAGGCTTTTCATCCTCACCTCTAAGTCAACCTCCAAGGGTTTTCGTCCTTGTAGGCAAGCTACTTGTAAACTCCAGAAATCAATTTCAATAATCCAGAATTGCATACCTCAAATGATCCAGTTGACTTGCCTTTATATGTGATTTGAAATAGGTCCCATGGCCCAAACTGAGTGCCACTTTTAAAATTTGAATTTTCACTTTATTTTATTTTATATTTTGTTATCATATATATTTATGTTATATAATATTAGTGTTTAAAAACTCTATTTTTAAATAATAATAAAAGCAAAACTATTGGTGGGAAAAAGGGGACATGACAATCCTCCCTTCCCTAGATTGCTTGCCTTAAAGCAACTTCAGATTTGGATGATCAAAAATCTCCACTCCTTCCCATGTAGCATCTTCGAGTGGAAGATTCTTCCAATGCACCAAGCACTCCATGATGACCTTGTTTCTTAACCTTCTCTCTCTCATATCGATGATAGCTTCGGACTCCAAAATCAATTTCCCTTTGTCATCAGGTGGTGGCAGCTCCAAAGAAGGTGTGACCTGCTGTCCAAGTGCCCTGGTAAAGCATGACACATGAAAAACATTGTGAATTCTGTTGTTTCTTGACAGTTCCAACTCATATGCAACCTGTCCTATCCTCCGTATGATCTTATAAAGCCCATAAAATTGTGGCTTAAGTTTCTCAGCACCACTCCCCTTGAGAGAAGATTGCCTATAAGGCCGCAACCTTAGAAAAACCATGTCTCCTACCTCAAAATTCCTCTCCAAATGGTGACAATGAACATACATCTTTTGCTGATTTTGGGCCTGTGTGATGTTCCCTCCAAGCGGTAACAGAGAAGGCAACCATTCTAGATCAGAATACATGCAACAGTCTCCTTCATGAGATTGACTCAAACTAAATAAACACCAACAGCCGCCCCATGATTGTGCAAGATCGATTAAGTGATAAAGAAAACTATCCAATAATAAGTCAAAAGAAGATAAAGACAAACAAAGTAAAAATCGACGTTGGACAGATAATACAAAACTAGCAAAAGACAAAAGTTGCCAAAGTGGAGATGATATTCGGCGATCTTACTCCAAGCCATCATAGTTATCGCTGTCCTTAGCAAACGATTAAGAAAAGACGTGGATTATTAGGAGACGTCTCTTCACAAAGGGCAACTCTTGGAGAGATGTGACTATTGCTCTTCCTTCACCGTATAAGAGGAGTTAGACGAGTGGTGTGAAAGGAAAAAGGGGCATGAATACAGATCAATACATCATCGATCCAACACTCACAACAAGCACAACATTCACTACATATATATCTGCAATATCAAGTCTTTAGCATCGATCACTGATCAGCACATACATTATATATTTAACTGCAATATAAGTTGGAGTGTATCTTCAGTTTATTACAGATTCATCACTCAGTCAGCAGTCTACGAAGTGCCTGCATATCTTGAGAGGAAATCACTATCATCATCAAGGATCAATCAGCAACGATAGTCCAAAGGTACTTCCTTATCATTACAAACAATGATCATATCAGCATATACCAAAAGAGTTGTGCATAAACACATACCAATAACATTGTATCTATGAGAGGCATATAAGCCTTACATTCACCCATCTAGAATGATGGTATTGCAATAGTTCCCATAGAGGAACGATATCCTAAGATGATAATTAACCTTGTGATCCATAGATCACTAATCGAGAGGACGAGCTCCTTATTGGTATGCATTCTCTAACCTTACTCATATTGTACTAGGGACAAACAAGTCATGCCATGTCCTTAATCTTATCTAATCTTCTAGGGGGACAGTTAAGTAAGAAAGTGTGGATTGTTATGATCAATCTCGCATAGGGTAGGTGTCTCTCAAGTGGATGAAGTATTACCGGGCATGTAATGAAGTCTCTTGAGCCAACGTGGATTATTAGGAGACGTCTCTTCACAAAGGGCAACTCTTGGAGAGACGTGACTATTGCTCTTCCTTCACCGTATAAGAGGAGTTAGACAAGTGGTGTGAAAGGAAAAAGGGGCATGAATACAGATCAATACATCATCGATCCAGCACTCACAACAAGCACAACATTCACTACATATATATCTGCAACATCAAGTCTTTAGCATCGATCACTGATCAACACATACATTATATATTTAACTGCAATATAAGTTGGAGTGTATCTTCAGTTTATTACAGATTCATCACTCAGTCAGCAGTCTACGAAGTGCCTTCATATCTTGAGAGGAAATCACTATCATCATCAAGGATCAATCAGCAACGATAGTCCAAAGGTACCTCCTTATCATTACAAACAATGATCATATCAGCATATACCAAAAGAGTTGTGCATAAACACATACCAATAACATTGTATCTATGAGAGGCATATAAGACTTACATTCACCCATCTAGAATGATGGCATTGCAATAGTTCCCATAGAGGAACGATATCCTAAGATAATAATTAACCTTGTGATCCATAGATCACTAATCGAGAGGACGAGCTCCTTATTGGTATGCATTCTCTAACCTTACTCATATTGTACTAGGGACAAACAAGTCATGCCATGTCCTTAATCTTATCTAATTCCCTAGGAGGACAGTTAAGTAAGAAAGTGCGGATTATTATGATCAATCTCGCATAGGGTAGGTGTCTCTCAAGTGGATGAAGTATTACCGGGCATATAATGAAGTCCCTTGAGCCAAGTAGTGAAGTATTGCCGGGCGTGCAATGAAGCACTTGGGCCTATAACTACGGAGATGACTTACACGGTAGGTGACTCTCAAATGGTGAAGTATGCCGAGCGAGCATGCCTTTTTGAGCCAAGTGGTGAAATATGCCGGTCGAGCATTAAACCCTTGGGCCTATGACAGTGGGGCATGATCCTCAAGTAGTGAAGTATTGCCGGACGTGCAATGAAGCTCTTGAGCCAAGAGGTGAAGTATTGTCAAGCGTGCAATGAAGCCCTTGGGTATTATTATTTTGCACCTTAATAAACATACACCTATCCTCCACTAGGGCTAGATTAGATTAGTGATCAGGCACCATCATTCCCGAAGTACACTATGAGGCTCCATATGAATAAGAGGAAATGAGTATGAATTATATATAATTATTCATTAATGTTCATGTTATTACCAATCCAAATTAATGTTTTGATTTTATTATTAATTTCCTAATTACTAATGTTCCTTTTAAGGCGTTATATTTGTGTGCAAGGAGAAAAAATAAGAATACCCAAAAGGGGACATTACAAGTGGTATCAGAGCAGTCATCCTACCATCATGTGAAGAAAATTAATGCAACATTACACAAGACATTCCTCATGTAACAACAACAACAACATGGAGGGACAAATGAACAATGAATTGAAGGCCTTTATGGAAATGACCACCAAGGCTATGATGGATCAAACCAAGGCTATGATGGATCAAAATGAAAGGTCGACCCAAGTACTTCATCAAACATTACAAAACATGGAAAATGTCATCGACAATCTCAAAACTCATTCAACCAATGGAAGAGAAATGGGATCCAACTAGTCCGAGAATAGTAATGCAACTTCACATCCAAGGGTTCCAAAGCCTTCCTACCCGAAGAAGAGACATCAAGAATGGAAGAAACCACTCCACATTCAATAAGCACGAAGGATATTGCAAGAGCAGATGCTAACCTAGAACCCGAGGTGAGGAGGGTGGTATCATTCAATGATTTCAGCAAGTCAAAGAAGAATGAAACATCTAGAAGAGAAAGAAGGCCTATGAATAAATATTTGTGACATAAAGCAAACAAGGTAAACCTACAAAGCTTGGATGGATCAAACAAAATCTCCTCCCATGCATGGCTGCAAAAGCTAAATGACTACTTCAATCTAAGTCCGATGACCAAGAAAGATGCTTTACAATTTGCCATCTTACAGTTGGAAGGATTAGCATATGAATGGTGGCACCACGGGAAACATACTCAAGGTCATCAAGACATAACTTCTTATGAGGATTTCTCCGAAAAATTCATCAAGAGATTTGACCGAAAGCATCCTCAAGAAGATTTCAAGGAATTGGCGCAATTAAAGCAACCAGGAACGGTGGAAGAATACATAAATGAATTTGAGAAAATAAGGGTCTTCGGAGTTGAAGAAGATCGGCTCACATATTTATTTGTCGAAGGGTTGAACGAATTACTCCGAAACCTAGTAAGTGCCTTTAAACCAACAACCCTAGAAGATGCCATTGACACGGCATTGAGATTAGAAAAAACAAAACCCCAAACCCTTACACAAAACCATTCCCCAAAAAGGGAAAATTCCACAAACCATTCCACCCTAAGGGCGAGGGAAAAGATAAAAATCTATGCTATAAATGCAAAGAACCCTGGAAACATGGTCATGTGTGTCATAGAAAAGAGTTAGATAAAAAAAACCTATGCTACTAATTCAAGGAGAAACGGGAACCAGGACATAGGTGTGGGAAAAGAGGGCAAGCCCACAACCTAGAAGTCCTATCCGATGGAGAAAAAGGAGATGAATTCCCAAACAAAAGAACTAAACATGACGATGAAGAACATGGAGCCATAGCCGCCATATCCAAAATATCGAGACACCATCCCTTTAGGATTAGATGTGTTCTCAAAGGGAAAAAAGTAACAACATTAGTGGATAGTGGGGCCACCCACAATTTTGTGGATGAAACATTGGCAAAAAGGATCAAACCAGAAACCAAAAACTTCGAAGGGTTTAAGGTAGCCTTAGCCATGGGTCAACAAAGAATTGTACCAAAAGACTACCACAATTGAACTTGACCATAGGTAAACACCCTATACAAGAAGACTTCTACGTGGTCAACATGGGTGATACAAATGTGATTTTGGGAATGGCATGGTTACACTCATTGGGAAGCCTCACTTTAGACCTTCCCAAGTTAGAACTCAACTTTGAACACAAGGGAGAGAAAGTCACCTTACATGGATTATCCGATGGATCACCAAGAGTGATCTCCTCTAAGAGAATGGAGAGAACCTTTAGACACAACCAAGTGGAATGGGCGTGATCTTGGACAAGTCAAGTCCATTGGGAAAGGCCATATACATTGACATCAAACCTATCCTTAAAAAACACAAAAAGGTATTTGAGGAAATTCCCCCCGGCGTACCACCAAAAAGAGGTTTCGAGCATATCATAGAACTAGAGAAGGGTGCTAAACTGACAATCACACCACCTTATAGACATCCACAAAAAGTCAAAGAGGAAATAGAGAAAACCATAAATGAACTTTTAGAAATGGGGCACATTCAACCTAGTGCCAGCCCGTTTGCACCATCGGTGGTACTAGTGAAGAAAAAAGATGGTACTATGAGAATGTGCATTGATTACCGAGCATTAAATAAACAAACGATAAAAAATTGCTATCCCATTCCAAGAGTCAATGAACTCATCGATGAATTACATGGAGCCAAGTACTTCTCAAAAATTGACTTACGATTCGACTACCATCAAATCCGGATGAGAGAGGAAGATATACCCAAAACGGTCTTTAGATGTCACTACGGCCATTTTGAATTCTTAGTCCTGCCTTTCGGACTAACCAATGCTCTGGCTACATTCCAATCGTGCATGAATCACACCTTCCAGAAGTAGTTGAGAAAATTTCTATTGATATTCTTCGATGACATCTTAATATATAGCAAAACATGGGAAGAACATTTGAAGCATATCGATGAAGTATTATCCATCCTGGAGCAAGAGTCACTCTATGCAAAAGCCTCAATATGTGAGTTCGAAATGGAAGAGATTCTCTACTTGGGCTATAAAATCAGTGCCGAAGGAGTGGAAGTAGATGAAGAAAAGATCAAGGCCATAAGGGAGTGGCCAAAGCCAAGAACCTTAACCCACCTGAAAGGATTCTTGGGATTATGCAACTATTATAGAAGATTTGTTAAAAGTTTCTCAAAGCTCACCAATCTAACCAAAAAAGGACTCTTCAGTTGGGATGAAGTGGCACAAAGAGCTTTCGAGAACTTGAAGGAGGTAATGAGCATTTGTCTGGTACTAGCCATTCCTGACTTCTCATTACCATTTGAGTTAGAATGTGATGCATCCGGAGAGGGCATTGGAGTGGTCCTCATGCAAAACAAACATCCAATAGCCTTCGAAAGTCGCAAGTTGTCAGCCACCGAGAAGCTCTACTCAACATATGATAAGGAAATGCTAGCCATCATGCATGCACTAGAAAAATTCAGACAGTACCTTGTTTGTGGGAAGTTCATGGTCAAGACGGATCATAATAGCCTACAATTGTTTCTCAAACAAAGGGACCTGAACTATCGACAACAGAAATGGTTGAGTAGGCTACAAGCATATAACTTTGATATAGGCTACGTAAAAGGGAAGAATAATGTAGTAGCTGATGCATTGTCTCAGAGGCCACATCTATGCACCATATCAAGTATATCACCAGATTGGAAAAGTACTATCATAGCCGAATATGTTAAAGACCCCTACACTAATGGTGTCCTAGAAGGAAGCATACAAGATGAGGGATACACCGTAAAGGAAGACCTTATCTTCTATAAAAATAGAGTATACTTGGCAACTGGTTCAAAACTGAAGGAAAGAATAATTTAAGAATTTCACAACAATCCCCTAGTAGGACACCAAGGGTACTTCAAGACATATAAGAAAATAAGGGAAAGATGCCACGTGGGAAGGAGCAGAAATCAAGAACCATCCAAACTTGCAAATTGCTTGAGGACAAGCAATCCTTGAGTGGGGAGGATTGTGATGTTCCCTCCAAGCGGTAACAGAGAAGGCAACCATTCTAGATTAGAATACATGAAACAGTCTCCTTCATGAGATTGACTCAAACTAAATAAACACCAATAGCCGAACCACAATTGTGCAAGATCGATTAAGTGATAAAGAAAACTATCCAATAATAAGTCAAAAGAAGATAAAGACAAACAAAGTAAGAATCGACGTTGGACAAATAAGACCAAACTAGCAAAAGACAAAAGTTGCCAACGTGGAGATGATATTCGGCGATCTTACTCCAAGCGATCATAGTTATCGCTGTCCTTAGCAAATGATTAAGAAAAGACATGGATTATTAGGAGACGTCTCTTCACAAAGGGCGACTCTTGGAGAGACGTGACTATTGCTCTTCCTTCACTGTATAAGAGGAGTTAGACGAGTGGTGTGAAAGGAAAAAGGGGCATGAATACAGATCAATACATCATCGATCCAACACTCACAACAAGCACAACATTCACTACATATATATCTGCAATATCAAGTCTATAGCATCAATCACTGATCAGCACATACATTATATATTCAACTGCAATATAAGTTGGAGTGTATCTTTAGTTTATTACAGATTCATCACTCAGTCAGCAGTCTACAAAGTGCCTTCATATCTTGAGAGGAAATCACTATCATCATCAAGGATCACTCAACAACGACAGTCCAAAGGCACTTCCTTATCATTACAAGCAATGATCAAAGCCGCGTCTACCAAAAGAGTTGTGCATAAACATATACCAGTAACATTGTATCTATGAGAGGTATATAAGCCTTACATTCACCCATCTAGAATGATGGTATTGCAATAGTTCCCATAGAGGAACGATATCCTAAGATGATAATTAACCTTGTGATCCATAGATCACTAATCGAGAGGACGAGCTCCTTATTGGTATGCATTCTCTAACCTTACTCATATTGTACTAGGGACAAACAAGTCATGCCACGTCCTTAATCTTATCTAATTCCCTAGGAGGACGGTTAAGTAAGAAAGTGCGGATTGTTATGATCAATCTCGCTTAGGGTAGGTGTCTCTCAAGTGGATGAAGTATTACCGGGCGTGTAATGAAGTCCCTTGAGCCAAGTAGTGAAGTATTGCCGGGCATGCAATGAAGCACTTGGGCCTATACCTATGGAGACGACTTAAACGGTAGGTGACTCTCAAATGGTGAAGTATGCCGGGCGAGCATGAAGCCTTTTTGAGCCAAGTGGTGAAGTATGCCGGTTGAGCATGAAACCCTTGGGCCTATGACAGTGGGGCACGATCCTCATGTAGTGAAGTATTGCCGGGCGTGCAATGAAGCCCTTGGGTATTATTATTCCGCACCTTAATAAACATACACCTATCCTCCACTAGGGCTAGATTAGATTAGTGACCAGGCACCGTCATTCCCGAAGTACACTATGAGGCTCCATATGAATAAGTAAGAGCAAATGAGTATGAATTATATATAATTGTTCATTAATGTTCATGTTACTACTAATCCAAATTAATGTTTTGATTTTATTATTAATTTCCTAATGACCAATGTTCCTTTTAAGGGGTTATATTTGTGTGTAAGGAGAAAAAATAAGAATACCCAAAAGGGGACATTACAGCTTGTCGCAAATTCTCCTTGAGTGCATTCAAAATGTCTAGACTCTGCTGAACCAAATCCCTAGCTCCAAGAGCTCTGCTATCTGAAAGAAACAACTCCACAAAAGATAATGTGTCATATCTGTACAGTTCTTTGAAAGGAGTCATACCTATAGACATATGGTGTGTGGAGTTGTAGCAATACACTCCAAGATGGAGCCACTTAATCCGTGTTGTTTGCTACCTTGTAACATAATTCGTTAGATACCCCTCAATCCATTTGTTCACAATCTCCATTTGTCCATCTATTTGGGGGTGATAACTAGTGTTGGGAGTCAATTCTGTGCCTGTCAATTGGAAGAGTTCTTGCAAAAACAAAATGATGAACCTGCTGTCCCTGTCACTCACAATGTTCGTAGGCATCCTATGTAACCTAAACACCTCTCTAGAAAGCAATTCCACCACCTGTGGAGCCTTATATTCTGAAAATATAGCATAAAAATGAGCATATTTGGTGAGCCTATCCACAACCACAAAGATGCAATCTGTAATGTCCCCTTTAGTGAGAACACTTCAACCTAAAGCTACATTCAAAAATGAATTCTCGAAGAAGTATTAAAGATCATTAAACGTTAATGATAAGATTAGATAAAGTCAATGATAATGTAAAAACGTCATTTACTTGTTAAATAATTGTTTATTCCATGCTTATCATTTTAATTATCATCTTTGATATCATATTCTATAAGTGACGTAAAGTGATCATAATGCATATTCTAAGGTTCATACCCCTTTTCTCTTAACCTCCATCGGAAAATTAGCTATAAGGCACTTGGATACTCTTGCACGGAAGGGATTACACTGCCCTTCCCTATGATACCTCATAGGGTGCATGGATACCAATTCACGAGCTGGAATTACACCGCCCCTCCTTATGCTATTTCCGTATAGTTGGAGTGATAGAGAATCAAGTATATGATTGAGGATAGGTTGAGATCTATATCTTCCTTCGTTACTTCTTCGGAAAGTAAGATTAACATGGCGTGGCGCTAAGATACCAATACATGGAAGGAATTACACCCGCCCCTCCTTATCATATCCAATCCATGATATGTAAGGCGCCAAGTTACCAATTCCATGTAGGAATTACTCCGCCATTCCCCGCCATATCCATTATTCTGTAAGAAATCGTAATTAAGGAGATATGTAGACTTCATAGGCATAGATTATGGTCGGTATAATCTTATGATTAGAACGTATGTCCATTTATGACCCATTCATGTTTCTTTATATAATAACATTTATATAGAATGTATTTTTCATTTCAACACATAGCATAATTCTATTTCACTATATGGATACATAGTGGATTTTCACTATTTTCACATATAAATTTATTTACCTTACTTAACCAATATCTAAAACATATGCATACAGATTTCTATTGTAATTTAAATTTATCTTACACATCTATATATATATACATTGGTGCCTACACATATAATACTATTGTTACTTGTTTTCTTTTAACATAAATTACACATAAACCAACTTACCTGATTGCTGCCCCTTGAATCTTATTTCCTTCTGCTGACTTCTGTTTTGCTGCTAATAATATTCTGAACTTGCTTTTCCTTCCTTCCCCCCCCCTTCTCTCCTAGTCCTTTCCTTCCTTTTAAACAATTTGTAGGGTCACTTTGACCCAAACGACACCTCCCTCAAAGTCAGCGATTTCCTTTAGGAACCATTCGCTGTTCTTACTCTTTTAATTAGAGATCAGCATCTCTTCTTATGAGACCCGATCCTCATACAATGTCTATTAATTATAATCTTCTTATTATGAATTATTATTATATATATATTTATATATTATACATTATTTTATATTATCATTATAATATATATTATATTTTTTATTTAATAATTAGTATAGTTATAATAATATAATATTTATATATTATATATAATATATAATATATTATATTATAGTTATAATAATATTTATATTTTATATCATATTTTAATAATATATTATTATAATTATAATAATATTAAAATTGATAAAATCATATTTGTATTTATATTTATTATTCATAAATACAATAAATATATTATATTTTAATTATATATATATATATATATATATATAAAACAATATTATTTAATATTATCATCAATAATATTATTATATACGGGATTACTATCCAAAGCGGCTTCTCTGTCTTATCATGATGTTTAAATCTTTAATTTAAACAATACCTTAATATGGGGGACATGACAGTCCACCCTGCCCAAGATTGCTTGTCCTCAAGCAATCTTAATTAGAATACTTTGAGAACCCTTAGGATCCTAAATAAAGAAGTGATTACACCAATTTGTAGGTTACATGTATTGCCATTTAATTACAAAATAAATTGAAGTGGACAACCAAGTAGTTCAAGAATGTAACCAGCTCAAGCAAATAGGCAAGTAGCTCAAGTAGACAAGTAAGTAGCTCAAGCACACAAGCAACCAGCTCAAGCAAGTAGGCAAGTAGCTCAAGTAGACAAGTAAGTAGCTCAAGCACACAAGCAAGTAGGCAAGCAGCTCAAGCAAGTAAGCAAGTAGCTCAAGCAAGTAAGCAAGCAAGTAGGCAAGCAGCTCAAGCAAGTAGGCAAGCAGCTCAAACAAGTAGGCAACCAGCTCAAGACAACATCTTAAACACTCTCATAGTTTTTTTAAGTATAAAGTAATTATATGAACACATCTTGTTGAAGACACATGAAATAACACATCACTACATGTGATACATGAAGTATAAATAGAGTATATACAAGAAGCATGAAGCATATATGTGAAGCATACATGTAAATTGTAAAGTATACACTTAAATACATAAGTCACATGAATACACGTATACACTTGAATACACTCGAATACACATAAGCCACAATGTATACACTTGAATACACGTAAGTCATGGAGTATACAAATACAAAGTCACAGAGTATACACTCGAATACAAATACAAATCATAGAGTATACACTCGAATATAGATACAATCAATAGAGTATATTCTAAATACAAGTCATAGAGCATACACTCAAGTACAAATACAATCATAGAGTATACACTCAAGTACAAAGTCAGAGTATACAAATACAATCATAGAGTATACACTTCAATACAAGTCATAGAGCATACACTCCAAATACAATCATAGAGTATACACTTCAATACAAAGTCATAGAGCATACACTCAAGGACAAATACAATCATAGAGTATACACTTCAATACAAAGTCATAGAGCATACACTCAAGTACAAATACAATCATAGAGTATACACTCAAGTACAAAGTCATAGAGTATACAAATACAATCATAGAGTATACACTTCAGTACAAGTCATAGAGCATACACTCAAGTGCAAATACAATCATAGAGTATACACTTCAAAACACTCAAGTACAAATACAATCATAGAGTATACACTCAAGTACAAAGTCATAGAGTATACAAATACAATCATAGAGTATACACTTCAGTACAAGTCATAGAGCATACACTCAAGTACAAATACAATGATAGAGTATACACTTCAATACAAAGTCATAGAGCATACACTCAAGTACAAATACAAAGTCATAGAGCATACACTCAAGTACAAATACAATCATAGAGTATACACTCAAGTATAAAGTCATAGACTATACAAATACAATCATAGAGTATACACTCAAAGAGCAAGTACACTCAAGTACAAATACAATCATAGAGTATACACTCAAGTATAAAGTCATAGACTATACAAATACAATCATAGAGTATACACTCAAAGAGCAAGTACACTCGAATGAAGTATACCGGAGGACAATTGGGAAGGGGATTCGGTGCATCCCATATTACACCATGGATCTGTCCACCATCCCAAGGTCATCAAGTATACACATGAGTATGAAGCATACGTAATACACAAAGTATTCAGATGATTATATGTTACAAAGCATACACATAAGTCACAAAGTAAACCTTTGAGTACACTTGAATTCACATAAATCACAAAGTATATATTTGAATACATGTAAGGCACACATAGTATACACAGGATGGCAGGATGATTGCTCTGATACCACTTGTAATGTCTCCTTCAGTGAGAACACTTCAACCTGAAGCTACATTCAAAAATGAATTCTCGAAGAAGTATTAAAGATCATTAAACGTTAATGATAAGATTAGATAAAGTCAATGATAATGTAAAAACGTCATTTACTTGTTAAATGATTGTTTATTCCATGATTATCATCTTTGATATCATATTCTATAAGTGACGTAAAGTGATCATAATGCATATTCTAAGGTTCATACCCCTTTTCTCTTAACCTCCATCAGAAAATTAGCTATAAGGCGCTTGGATACCCTTGCATGGAAGGAATTACACTGCCCTTCCCTATGATACCTCATAGGGTGCATGGATACCAATTCACGTGCTGGAATTACACTGCCCCTCCTTATGCTATTTTCGTATAGTTGGAGTGATAGAGAATCAAGTATATGATTGAGGATAGGTTGAGATCTATATCTTCCTTCGTTACTTCTTCGGAAAGTAAGATTAACATGGCGTGGCGCTAAGATACCAATACATGGAAGGAATTACACCCGCCCCTCCTTATCATATCCAATCCATGATATGTAAGGTGCCAAGTTACCAATTCCATGTAGGAATTACTCCGCCATTCCCCGCCATATCCATTATTCCGTAAGAAATCGTAATTAAGGAGATATGTAGACTTCATAGGCATAGATTATGGTCGGTATATTCTTATGATTAGAACGTATGTCCATTTATGACCCATTCATGTTTCTTTATATAATAACATTTATATAGAATGTATTTTTCATTTCAACACATAGCATAATTCCATTTCACTATATGGATACATAGTAGATTTTCACTATTTTTACATATAAATTTATTTACCTTACTTAACCAATATCTAAAACATATGCATACAGATTTCTATTGTAATTTAAATTTATCTTACACATCTATATATATATATATACATTGGTGCCTACACATATAATACTATTGTTACTTGTTTTCTTTTAACATAAATTACACATAAACCAACTTACCTGATCGCTGCCCCTTGAATCTTATTTCCTTCTGCTGACTTCTGTTTTGCTGCTAATAATATTCTGAACTTGCTTTTCCTTCCTCCCCCCCCCTTCTCTCCTAATCCTTTCCTTCCTTTTAAACAATTTGAAGGGTCACTTTGACCCAAACGACACCTCCCTCAAAGTCAGAGCGATTTCCTTTAGGAACCATTCGCTGTTCTTACTCTTTTAATTAGAGATCAGCATCTCTTCTTATGAGACCCGATCCTCATACAATGTCTATTAATTATAATCTTCTTATTATGAATTATTATTATATATATATTTATATATTATACATTATTTTATATTATCATTATAATATATATTATATTTTTTATTTAATAATTAGTATAGTTATAATAATATAATATTTATATATAATATATAATATATTATATTATAGTTATAATAATATTTATATTTTATATCATATTTTAATAATATATTATTATAATTATTATAATTATAATAATATTAAAATTGATAAAATCATATTTGTATTTATATTTATTATTCATAAATACTATAAATATATTATATTTTAATTATATAAAATAATATTATTTAATATTATCATCAATAATATTATTATATACGGGATTACTATCCAAAGCGGCTTCTTTGTCTTATCACGATGTTTAAATCTTTAATTTAAACAATACCTTAATATGGGGGACATGACACAATCCTTACCCTAGACTCGTGGAAGATTGGTGATAAAATCCATAGAGATGCTCTCCCATTTCTGATTTGGAATGGGTAGGGGATGCAATAACCCAGTTGGAAATGACTATTCTACCTTGTTTTGTTGGCAAGCCAAACACTCCCTAACATGTTTCAGAACATCTCCCTTGAGGCCTTTCCATGAGAACTGCTCTCTCAATTGCCTGTAAGTCTTGTAATACACTTGATGACCAGCCAATGGTGTGTCATGACATGCTCTCAAAACCTTCTCCTTAATCTTCAATTCGGGAACAAGGTACACCTGATCCTTGTAGAATATGAGCTCATTCGCTACTTTGTACCTATCATCATGTAGCTTACCATCCACAATATCAGAAGCAAAAGTGTTCTTGGCATACTCAACTATTATAGAAGCCTTCCAATCAGCAGATATATTGGTCATGGAACACAAATTGGGCTTCCTAGATAAAGCATTGGAAACAACATTATTCTTCCCCTTAACATATTCAATATCAAAATCATAAGCCTGTAACTTACTTACCCATTTCTGCTGCTTGTCATTCAAATCCATTTGGTTGAGGAAGAACTTCAAACTATTGTGATCTATCTTCACCACAAGCCTTCCGCCAACTAAATATTGCCTGAATTTGGCAAAAGCATGCATGATAGCCAACATCTTCTTATTGTAAATAGAAAAGCTCCTCTCCGACTCGAGCTTTTCTACTCTTGAAGGCTATGGGGTGTTTGTTCTGCATTAACACTGCTCCTATACACTCTCCTGAAGCATCACACTCCAAAACAAAAGGAAGTGAAAAATCCGGGATAACCAAAACGGGGCATGAACTCATTACCTCCTAGAGCTTATCAAAAGCTCCCTGTGCTGAGTCACTCCAAGAAAAAGCTCCCTTCTTCATCAAATTGGTCGATGGGGCAGCCAACTATGAAAAACCTCGAATAAATCTCCTGTAATAACTGCAAAGTCCCACAAACCCTCTTAGATGTGATATAGCTCTAGGTCGAGGCCAATTCACTATTGGCTTAATCTTCTCCTCATCCACACTGACTCCTTGGACTGATCTTATGCCCTAAATATCTCAGTCAACCCGAACTCACATTTGGAGGCCTTGGTGAAAAATGATTGCTGCTCAAGAATACCCAGTACCTCATCTATATGCCTCAAGTGATCCTCCCAAGTCTTGCTATAGATCAATATGTCATCAAAGAAAACCAACACAAATTTTTCTCAACTGCTTGACAAATACCTGGTTCATGTAAGATTGGAATGTGGTAGGTGCATTTGTCAAACCAAATTTCATGACTAAAAACTTGTAGTGCTCGCAGTGACACTTGAAAGTTTTCTTATGCACATCCCCATCTCTCATTCTTATTTGGTGGTATCCGGACCGCAAAACAATCTTAGAAAAGGACATTGCACCATGAAGCTCATCTATCAACTCATTGATCTTGGGAATAGGGTAGCGGTTCTTGATTGTCTTCTTGGTGAGTGCCCTATAATCGATGCACATCCTCATAGTATCCTCCTTCTTAACCAACACCATGGAAGAAGCAAATGGGCTAAAGCTCGGTCATATGTGTCCCATATCCAACTACTCCATAATTGCCTTCTCGATGTCTTCCTTATATCTCCTCGGATGACAATAAGGGGTAGTGATGATCGGTTTCGATCCCTCCTCAAACTCAATGACATGCTAAAACACTCTATCTAGTGGTAACCCTAGAGGAATATTACTGAACACCATGCTATGCTTGTCCATAATGGATTGAATATCCACATGAGTAGTCTTTTCATTTGTGGGTGAAACCCCATCTATGATAAAATACTGTGCCGCCCAAGCTACTTGTCCTCTTCAAAAGGCTCTTTCCATCCTCTTAGCTGAAATAATCCTTGGAGCTTTGTTAGACGAGCCTTGAAGAACCACCTCCTTACCTTATTTGAATTTCAACTCCATAGTTTAATAATTTTGGGTAAACTCACCAAGTGAATGCAACCACTGCACACCCAAAACATCTGTCTCACCTATACCAACCACATAAAAGTCATCACAAACTCTATGCCTTCCCAGGGTGATGTCAAACTATTGGATCCTCCTAGTGCAATGGATAGTAAATCCGTTGGCCACAATCACATTGAATCCGTCAAAATCATCTGTCTTCAATCCCATCTTGGTCACCAAACCCTCATCAATGAAATTATAGGTAGCTGTAGAGGAAAACTAATGTGTTGTAGACTAAACTAATTCAGGGGAAACCTATCTGAACAATCCACTCTATCACTATGCATTCCTACATTGAATTATCGACCAAGGAGCGTAAGCTTATGATGGTACTTGCAAAGTATATGCCTTCAGGGCTCATATGGTTCCTAAATCATCCTATCTTAATTTTAAACAAACAAATCTACTTTGCTGGAATTGACAGAATTACAAAACAGTGAAAACAACTATAAATCCTAGTTGCTACGGGTACCTACAACAAGGTCTGTAGGTAACTATTACAACAGGGAAACTGTAAAATTAACTTAATGAATTGACAAGAATGAAATGACTAACTGCTGACCTCCGGAGGATTTGTAAACACACTAATATGTATTTGTTCATGAACTATATCTATTTGATCAAAACATAATACTAACTTGAATTCAAATTACGATTAACAGAAAACTAATAAACCAATATTAACTGAAACAAAATAAACAAGGAGAGAATCAGTACCTTGAGTGGCCAGCTCAAGAGACTATCTTCCTTAACTGAAACCAAATCTAATCCAGATTCTACGTATCTTTGTAACACATATCGAAGCTTAACTTATTCCATGCACAGAATCAACTCATATCAAATTGTTCAACAATGAAATCTTTTCTGTCATATCCAGATTGTATTCCATAAATATAACATGCTTGAGTCTTTACACGTAGAAAAGGAAATGATAACTGAACTCTCAACAACTTGACTCTGCTACCTTATATATCTCATCTTCCCCTTACTATACAAGAATGGAGAGAGAGCCTTATTTATTAATTAACTGACTCTGATCATTTATCGCGCCTAGATACTAGGTTGTGGAGTCAAGATCACATTCTTATTCTAACTGACTATAAGAAGAAGAATTCAAATCAAATTAGAAGTCTGATGCATGATCAACGTCCATAATCATATTTGAAACAAATCCACTCCTTAATTTATTACTATCCATGATGCTCCATAATTGTCTTCAGCTGTCTCTGCATTCTTAGCGTTGAAACTCACACTTCTATTAACTCCTTTGTCTGCAACCTGCTACAAATGCTTGATCTCATCGTGACACGTCCAATTCTGCACATAGAATTAGTTCCCAAAGTATATACCACAAGCATTCTCCATGACTAACCATAAAAACATCTCATTTATACTTTTATACATATTTATATCTAATTCATTCATTAGATAATATGATCATCACATCCCATATTAATATTATAAGTTCAGGTCTTAGAAGTATAAAAAAGGTCAACATGTCATAGTGCAAACAAAACATTGATAAATGTCTTGAAGGATGCTATGAAAGAAGTCTTTGAAGTATTAAAAGTAGCATAAAAGAGACTAATTCTGCAGCCCATCATTCCCCCCAACTAACCTTTTGCTTGCCCTCAAGCAAAATTACTCAAATAGATACCTAGGAGAATGAATTATAATGTAAAACTATTTGCCTCAAGTCCATAATTACCCTGACACCCTCACCCTGTTTCAAATAGAACCCATTGTAGCATGAAAGCCTTTGTAGTCTGATAGTTTCTGCAGTCCTGCATTCCTCTCCCTTTTCTCCTGTCCAGTATGGAACTGGATATAAGAGTAGAGGTGGATGGTAGGTAAGAGGCAATCATGCCACTCCTTTATTCTCTGAAATTTGAATGTACCTGTGTAATCTTTCAAACATGTTCATAAAGTTATGTAAGGAATGAGGTTCTTTCCGTTGAAGAGGTGTCAAATTGATCCATCTACTTTGCACATATCTGACACAACCTTGTAACATGGATCCCATCATTCTCTGTATCCTTTTGTGATCCCTTTTTCTTGAGTCCATAATGATTTTGCCCGGGCCCTTATGAGAGAGGTCTGAACCATTTTGTAAGGTATCTTCAGGGTTAAGTGCCTCTTTTCTGATTGGTATGATACCTTCTTCTCATATTCTTCATACCTATCCATTAATTCTCCTCTCAACTTTTCATTATTTAGGTATGATACTCTGCTCTCAGTTGTAAATCTCCAACATTTATGGAGGGATTCCATTCTGTATCTTCCTCCATCAGGTAGTTGTGCAAACAGAACTCACATAGCTGATCTTGTTGTTCTAGACTGACCTCTTGAAAATAACTGAAGAAATTGTGTCTAGACTGCAGAGCTGGTTGGTCACTAACAAATCTATTGAATTCAAAACTAAGAAATTTCTCCTTTAAAAATAATGCATAAACCCTTGAAGGTGGTCTGCATTCAATGATTTCCATGGCCCTGTCAATTATGCCTGCCATCTTTGCCTCTAATTTCTTAATTTCAAGATTCTGGTTCTCAATTATTTCATTAAAATTTTTCCCTTCTTTATCCCAATTCTCTGTCTTGTTTTGACCTACTAGTGACTTTCAGCAACTCAAAACCCAATGAAACAGTAGTATGGTATGTTGGAGTTCTTACCTCAGGAAATGATGGAGGGGGTTCCTTCTCCTCATTTGAGCTGATCTTGCTAACAACCAATTGTGCTAACAAGTCCAATTTAGACCCTTGATTCTGTGTCTGAATCCTCTCCTCTAATTCCTGTATCCTTTTTTCTTTTGCTGTCTCCTTCTCTTCATACCTCTTTACCTGATCCTCTATGGTTTTGCTTTTGTTCAATGCCTCTTGAAGTTCTTTCCGGAGGTCTCTTTCTTCTAACAATTCATTTCTTTGCTCAAAATTGACATCACCACTATCATTGTTATTAGAAGCATTAAAAATTTCTTTAACAGGGCTACCAGGGGTTGCTTTTCTCATCTTTTTGGCAATAAATGGGTCTTTTGAGTCAGAGTCAGAAGAAGAACCATACCTTTTCTTCTTTGAAGAAACATTCATATCATCCTTATTTGCAGAGATATCACCGTCAAGTATATCAATAGGAACATTCCCAGGAGCATTTCCCCTTTCCTCAGAATCTTGTCCCTGCTCAACAATCTTTTCTTCAGCCGTCTGTTTCCTCAATCTGCCTGATCTCCTCGGGGTAGTGGTTTCTTGTTCAACAGCCCTTTTTATCTGCTTTTTACCTTTCCCCTTCTGTTTCTCCTTTGGTTCCCCTGCATTGACATTTTTCTCTTTCTTTTTCCTTTTTGTCTTTTCTATGCTGATATCCTTTCCTGCCTTCTTCTTCTTTCCTTTCTTGCTTACAAGTTTTGGGGTCGCATGTTCAGGAGGAGAGAATGAAGGTTCCCCTATTTCTTTAGGTCTATTTTCAGGGAGATTTTCATCTTTCGGCTCTTCATGAACAGGTTCATTTTCAGGTTCAGCATTGTATGGGGGTTCTTCTTCCTCCTCATGAGGTTGCTCCAACAAGGTGGAAATATCAACACAATCCTTAAAGGCCCCCCAATCAATTTGTGGGTATTGTATCCGCAAACTCCTCTTAACCAGTAGTGCAATTAGACAATGATGAGACCAAAGAATTTGCTGGCTTCTTTTGGTATTTTGAAGCCATTCTCTTTAGGAAGTTGTAGAGGTAGTTCGGAACATTCACCAATTTCTCATGACGAAGATGGTTTAACAATTTAAAGTGCTCAGTGTATAGCATATTATACCTCCCATCACAAGTGAAATACTTGATAATGTAGGTAGCACATTTGCCTCAGAAAAATGGCAGAGATAGGCATTTTGTACCTCGAGTTGTTGAGTCCAAATGCTCGCCTTGCTCACAGAATTCTTTTCTAGTAGCGGCTGCATCAGCTCGCACTGGGTATTCCGACCCGGTGCGTGGCAGTCCAGTCACTTTGGGCTATAGCTACCTCATAAGCATCAACCATTAACCCTTTCACTACTGCTTCGTCACTTTGCAATGTAATTGCAAATTCTGCGGCCATATCATTGTCATACTCTGTCAATTTTAAGAAGTACTCGAGCCATCCTACTCTGATGTAGAGCGGTAAAACTAGCACATCTTCAAGAATCTCCTTGTGCGCAGATGGCTCTCTCCTTACTAAGTCACCTCCCATGTCTATAATTCTCTGTATAATTCCACTTCGCCACCTTGTTAGACTTAACCCCTATTCATATCTCTCTGCAATTCCTCTTATTGCTCAGGGTTAACTCAATTTGACTTAAGCAAAGATATTAGGAAGGTAACTCTAACTGGTTATTTACATAGTACACAGGGATGACAACTCATTTGAAAACCAGTCGAAAAATCAAGAATGACAACCCTTCCCCCAACTAAACGTGAAGTGACCTCACTCATGTGGCAAAGGAAGTGGTAGGAAGTTGCAATTATTAACTAGAATGTTTTGAAATATTATCGCATGCATGAAGTAAATAGGGATAATGATAAATGCATAAAAAAGAAATTTAATGGCGATCATGAAAAGTTACCTTTGGGACAATGCTTCGGAAAGAAATGTGGGAGCATTTTTCGAAAGGAGATATTGTGTACGATTCAATTAATTCGCTAGAACTGTAAGGTCATGCATGCGGATGAATGGGGAGGTGGCACGTCAACATGTGTGATTTGATTGAATTGCTTGAAATTCGGCGTGTGAGGTACAGGCATGGTGATGAAGCAAGGCGCAGTGTACGGATTGAGTGGATTGGCGGTGCATTGCATTGAAGACATCTGCAGTTGCTTGCAACATTGTTCCAAAGTGCAGATTATGATAGTGATCAGAACAGGTGCAGAATTAACAGGTCCTAGCTGAAAGTGGTAAACAGGTCCCAGTTGAAGATTGTAAACAGGTCCCAGCTGAAGGTTGTGAATATCATGGTAAAAGTGCTGTGTGTGCATTTGTTTGGAAAGCAAAAGAAATTATGCCTCAGCTACAGGGGTTGAGTATTCCAACTCAACCTCTGCATCACTAGTTAGGCCGTGTGGATCATCCTCTGACGTTGTATCAATTGGTGTCATAGTATCCTCATCAAGAGTGCCAGAAGCACCATATGCAGTAGCTAAGGAAACAATGAAGTCTTCCTTCTATAATGGCTTCTTATACAACTTTAGCCTATGTCCATTTACCAAGAGTGAAAATCGAACCTCATCTATAGTTTGCAACTGAACTGCTCCATTTGGGAAAACTTGCATGATTTCGTATGGTCCAAGCCACCTGGATTGGAGGTTGCCCTTGAAGTCTTTATACCTGGAGTCATATAAAAGTGCCCAATCACCGACTGTAAGTGCTTTGTTCTTGATATGACTGTCACGCCATTTGACCCTCTGTTTCTCGACAACTTTAGTATGGTGGATTGACTCTAGCCTTATTTCATCCAGAGCATTAAGATGTTGAAGCCTATCTTGCTGTGCTGTTGTCAAATCCATCCCAAGCTCAACAGCTGTCCTTAGTGTTTTATGTTCAAATTCAATTGGGAGGACTGTTGTTTTTTCATAAACCAATTCATATGGGGTAAACCCTGTGGTGGTTTTCCAGGTGGTTCTATAGGCCCAAACAGCCTCTGGCAACCTAGTAACCCAGTCTCGCCTATGGAGTTGTATTGTTTTGGTTAGGATGTTTTTTAGTTCTCTGTTGGTTACCTCATCCTGTCCATTGGCTTGAGGATGATAAGGGGTAGACTTTTTATGCCTTATTTGATACTCCTCCACTAACTTTGTGATTAGATCAGAGGTAAACTGAGGACCTTGATCTGTTACTATTTCCCTTGGCACACCATATGTGGTGAAAATGTCCTCATATAAGAATCTAGCTATATTACCATCTCTTGCAAACTACAATGCTTTGACCTTAACCCATTTTGTAAGGTAATCAGTACATACCAGAATATACTCCTTATTGTTGGAGGTTGGAGAAATAGGACCAACAAAGTCTAGTCCCCACTTGTCAAAAGGAGCTCATGAGATTTGTGGTTGCAATGGCATTTCATCACTTTTAGCTGGTATGCCCATTCTTTGACACCTATCACAACCTCTTGTATATTTGATAGCATCCTTGTGAAGTGTTGGCCAATAATACCTTGTTGTCAAAATTTTGAAGGCTGTTCTTTTTGCTGCAAAGTGTCCCCCACATGGTTCATCATGACAAGCCTTCATGATATCAAACACTTCATCTACTTTGATGCATCTTCTCATGTTGTCGTCTGGTCTAGTATAGAAGAGAAAACCTGAAATCCAAGAGTAAGGAAAGCATTTGTGAACAAGTTGTCTCTTTTCTCTTGGTGAAAAATATCCTGGAATCTACCCTGTAACCAAGTAATTTGCTATGTCTGCATACCATGGTGTGTGTATAGTGAGAGCAAATAGATGCTCATCAGGAAAGGAATCATCAACCACACCATCTGAGGATTGAGTGGGCAATCTAGATAAAAAGTCAGCAACCACATTAGCTTTATCGGGCTTGTCAACAATTGTGATATCAAATTCTTGAAATAACAATAACCATCTGACCAGCTTGCCACCCACTATTGGTTTGTTCATCAGATATCTGATGGCTGTGTGATCGGTATGAATGAATACTTTGTAGTCGGTTATGTAGTGTCTGAACTTGTTGATGGCATAAACAACTGCCAACATTTCTCTCTGTTACTGTGTAGTTTAGCTCAGCTCCTCGCAAGTTTTTACTGATGTAGTAAATTGCATATTCCTTGTTGCCTTCTTGCTGGCCTAAAACTGCCCCAATGGCAAAATCTGATGCATTGGTGTGAATATGAAAGGGTAGTTTCCAATTTGGACCTCTTAAGACTGGGGCCTGTGCAAGGCTGCTTTCAATTTTTCAAAAGAATGTTGACATTCAAGTGTCCAAGCAAATTCAATATCCTTAGATAGAAGTGCAAACAAGGGAGCAGCAATTTTGCTAAAATCTTGAATAAACCTTCTATAATAACCTGCATGCCCAAGGAAACTTATTAAATCCTTCAATTTTTGTGGAATAGGCAGTGTAGAGATTATTTCTATCTTCTTTGGGTCAACTTGGATATCTGTAGATGAAATGAAATGTCCCAGCACCACTCCTTCGGTCATCATCATAAAACACTTTTCATTACTTAAGGACAAATTGTGCTCTGTACATCTTTTCAAAACTTTTTCTAGATTCTGCAAAGCCTCATCAAATGCTTCACCATATGTGGTGAAGTCATCCATATAGATCTCCATGCTATCATGAGCAAAATTAGAAAAAAATACTAAGGACTGCCCTTTGAAAAGTAGCTGGAGCATTGCACAGTCCAAATGGCAAAACAGAGTATGCATAGGTCCCCCAGGGATAGGTAAATGCGGTTTTATCCTATCTTCTGGAGCAATCTTTATCTGATTATATCCGCTAAAACCATCAAGAAATGAGAAGTACTTCTTTCCTGCCAAAGAATCTAGGACTTGGTCAATAAAGGGCAATGGAAAGTGATCTTTTCTGGTAGCAGTGTTGAGCTCTCTGTAGTCAACACAAACTCTCCACTTGCCACCCTTTTTAGGAACTATTACCAATGGTGAAACCCATTCACTGTCTAAAATGGGGTAAATAAAACCTGCATCCAGAAGTTTTTGAAGCTCAGCCTTGACTATGTCCCTTAGAGCAGGGTTCATACGTCTTTGTTGCTGCCTGATAGGTCTAAAATCAGCATCAATATAGATCTTGTGCATGCATAGATTTGGGTCAATGCCTTTCATATCACTGTAATCCCATGCAAAAGCTGTTGAATTGGACTGTAGGACATTTTAAAGGGATTTCTCCTGTTCTTTAATCAAGGCATTATTGACAGTCAACATCTTTCCAGGCTGTATCTCTAATGGTTTAGTCATTGGTTGAATGGAAGACACATCAAGGCTAGGAAAGACCGGTAGATGCTACTGGGGTAGTAAGGCATGAAACAATTGGGAGATTTCTTCTGTGGAGCTGCTAGGTATTATACTGCTCAGTGGATCCTGCAGACAGGACAGGCAGTCTTGCTGCTGTGGGTGCCTCCCACAGTCATTTTGGATAATGTGTGCCAATAACTCATCATCTTGGATATCCAACAAAGGACTACGTTTAATGGTCATTAGGGTTTGCAAAGAATAACTGTCCTCTTCTTCTAGAGTAGGCCAAATAGTTTGTTCCAGTTCATGGTACTGTTGGGCTGGTTGATGCAACACCAATTTCTTGGTAATGGTTCCATTAGATATAATCATGTTTCCTGACTGGCAACCTATAAATGCATCAGCTGTAGCAAACCATGGTCTACCTAGTATAAGAGGGTAACTAGCAAGATTGACTTTAGGTTGCAATACAATGAAATCAGCAGGATATTTTCAAGAATCTAATGCAATGACTAAGTCTTCAATGATACCTTCGGGTTTTACTGTGGACCTATCAGCGAATTGCAGGACAGTCTGAGTAGGTCTAAGATTGGTTAATTGCAACCTTTGCATTGTGTCCTTAGTCATGACATTGATTGCTGCACCTAAGTCTATTAAGGTATTCTTGATTAGGGCTCCATTGATCTTGACATCGACCACTGGACTTCCTGGATCGGTATACTTAGGAACAGTGATATTTCCCAACATGATGTCTGCAAGGTTACTAAGACATGGACTGTTTTTGGGTCTACTCTTTTTCTCCCTGGTTTCTTGATACAGAGATCCCTGATTGTCTTAGTGTAGATAGGAATATCTTTGATGGCCTGAATCAAGGGTATCTTTATGTTTATATCTTGTAACTGCCCTATAAGGTCATTGGTAGGCTGTTCTGGCTGTTTTTGGATAACCAAGCGCTTAGGGAAAGGAGTCTTAGGGTTTGATATAGATTGAGGTTCCTGAACTAGTTCAGGTTCCAAAGGTGATTCATCTAAGGCTTCCTCCATGGGTTCTCCATCCTTCAGTTCTGTGATTTGGGGAGATGAAGGACCTGCAAGGTGTTTTCCTAATCTGAGGTGAACATTACTTACCTCAACTCCATAGGTGGGGTACTGCATCACCTCATTAGTATAAGCCTGTTGAACAAGCTTGTTGTTAGGGTTAGGTGCAGGTTGGGCAGGTCTAGGAGGTTGATTTGGAGGTGTTGGTGGAGGCATGATGGCTTGCTGTTGTGGTTGAGGTGGAAGCAAGGGTTGCTGATATTGAGAGTTTGGCTGCCATGGTTGGCCCTTGTTCCATTGAGGTTGCCATTGCTGTTGTTGAATAGGCCATTGGGGGTTATAGGTAGGGCCTTGGAAAGTCTGCTGAGGCCATTGTTGCTGTTGGTTCCACCCTGCCTGTGGAGTAGACCATGGTGGGTTTTGCTAAGCATTTGGATTAGCAGGCTAGGGCTAGTTATTCCAAGCAGAATTTTTTTGATTGGCAACAGGAAAAGATGAATTATAATTAAGTGGATCAGGGGGCATACCTTGCCTTTGCTGCCAAGGTCGTCTTTGAGCAATAAAGAATAGTTGCCCATCGTCACCTTCAAATGGTTGAAGTTCTAGCCTTTCAATCTTCTCTTGTTGGATACTGGCTACCCTTTTGCATTTATAGTTGGCCTTCCTTTGTCTACAGCTTGGGCAGTATTCAGTGAGCATTGCATCTGCCTCTTCTTGTTTCTTTTTAATGTGGAGGGTGTCCAACTGTGTAGCCATATGACTTATAATGTCTTACTTCATGTTGGACAGCAGATTGCTAATCTCTACTCTTGAAACTCCATTTGTTGCCTTGCCTGCAATGGTTGCTCTATCCCTTGGTCTTCTTGTGAAGGTCCTTGAATAATTTCTGCAAGCTTTACAGACATCTTCAAAGGGAAGTTGAGATATATCCCCTGTTCCAATGAGATTTAGGGCATCCATGCAGTCTTCATTGACTCCCCTCAAAAAGACCAGCTTCAGTGATTCTTCAGACAGTCTATTCTGAGGGTTTTTCTTTAAGGCAAACTAGAATCTTTCAACATAGTCCTCCAGTGGCTCATCCTCTTTTTGTGACATCTTGAAGATGTCATCTCTCCTTCTATCATGTCCTCTGCAGTAGTCTTTATATTTTGCTAGGAATTTTGTTTTCATGGTATCCCAATCCGGAATGACATCTTTCCATAATCCCATAAACCATCGTAGAGCAGCATCTTTTAATGTAGCAGGGAATAGTTTGAGTCTATAGGGATCAGTGGTGTAGTCATAGCTTCTACACAGGACATCAAATTCAAACAAGAAAGTATCTAGGTCTTCAGTCATCAAACCATAGAAGACAGGCAATGCAGAAGGTGGTATGTTCTTGAGAGTGGCAGCCCGTGCTAGGTTTGGTATAGGAAACTCAAACGTCACTTGTTCTGGCGGATCATCTACTGTAGCATCTGCCATGGTTCTAAAAGTTCTTCCTATGGATGTGGAAGAAACTGGTGAAGATGCAGAGGAAGATGTCAGTGGAAATTCTTCTTCGGCACCTTCCACTGTATAAGTGATAAAGTTAGCTGCTTCTTCGCTATCTGGTGAACTTGAAGGAAGGAATCTACCTCGGCTATCTCTCTGCCTCCGCATACAGTATTTTTGGCTTTATAATCTAGCGGTCCTGCACAATTTCAGTGTATTTTTTGGTGTTTCCTGAAAGGTGTTTTGATTAACTCTAATGCTGGAATAAAAAAAAAAAAATGTAAAAACAAAATGAGCCTAAGAAGTTAGCACCATTCCCCGGCAACGGCGCCAAAAATGTAGAGGAAAACTAATGTGTTGTAGACTTAACTAATTCAAGGGAAACCTATCTGAACAGTCCACTCTATCACTATGCATTCCTACATTGAATTATCGACCACGGAGCGTAAGCTTATGATGGTACTTGCAAAGTATATGCCTTTAGGGCTCATATGGTTCTTAAATCATCCTATCTTAATTTTAAACAAACAAATCTACCTTGCTGGAATTGACAGAATTACAAAACAGTGAAAACAACTATAAATCTTAGTTGCTACAGGTACCTACAACAAGGTCTGTAGATAAATATTACAACAGGGAAACTGTAAAATTAACTTAATGAATTGACAAGAATGAAATGACTAACTGCTGACCTCCGGAGGATTTGTAAACACACTAATATGCATTTGTTCATGAACTATATCTATTTGATCAAAACATAATACTAACTTGAATTCAAATTACGATTAACAAAAAACTAATAAACCGACATTAATTGAAATGAAATAAACAAGGAGAGAATCAGTACCTTGAGTGGTTAACTCAAGAAACTATCTTCCTTAATTGAAACCAAATCTAATCTAGATTCTACGTATCTTTCTAACACATATCGAAGCTTAACTTATTCCATGCACAGAATCCACTCATATCAAATTGTTCAACAATGAAATCTTTTCTGTCATATCCAGATTGTATTCCATAAATGTAACATGCTTGAGTCTTTACACATAGAAAAGGAAATGATAACTGAACTCTCAACAACTTGACTCTGCTACCTTATATATCTCATCTTCCCCTTACTATACAAAAATGGAGAGAGAGCCTTATTTATTAATTAACTGACTCTGATCATTTACCGCACCTAGATACTAGGTCGTGGAGTCAAGATCACATTCTTATTCTAACTGACTATAAGAAGAAGAATTCAAATCAAATTAGAAGTTTGATGCATGAACAACGTCCATAATCATATTTGAAACAAATCCACTCCTTAATTTATTACTATCCACGATGCTCCATAATTGTCTTCAGCTGTCTCTGCATTCTTAGCGTTGAAACTCACACTTCTATTAACTCCTTTGTCTGCAACCTGCTACAAATGCTCGATCTCATCATGACACGTCCAATTCTGCACATCGAATTACTTCCCAAAGCATATACCACAAGCATTCTCCATGACTAACCATAAAAACATCTCATTTATACTTTTATACATATCTATATCTAATTCATTCATTAGATAATATGATCATCACATGCCATATTAATATTATAAGTTTAGGTCTTAGAAGTATAAAAAAGGTCAACATGTCATAGTGCAAACATGGATAAATGTCTTAAAGGATGCTATGAAAGAAGTCTTTGAAGTATTAAAAGTAGCATAAAAGAGACTAATTCTGCAGCCCATCAGTAGCCCCACTATCAATCAATACTGTCACTCTATAACTTTGCAATACTCCACGAATTCGAAAAGGATGATACCTAGGTGCTCCTAACAGAGTAGCAAGTGTGCCTCACGAAGAACCTCCTTCTTCCTCATGCTCTCCCTCATCAACTACAACCTCGGCCTCAGGTTGTTCTGTCTTTGAACATCATCTGAAGCCACCTCTATGAAATGTACTTGTCCCTTGCCCAAACACTTATGGCTAGGCACCCGAGGCTCTCGACATGAGAAACATGATTTCTTTCTTTGGAGTTTGTTTTTCAACTCTTCATTCCTGTTAGGTCTTGGAGGTAGCACCTTGGGTTGAGGGAAACTCTTTTTGAAAGGTTTCCTTTGCTGTCCTATTGGAGGTGGCTTGGGATTGAACTTGTTTTTGGCCACTGAATCTTCCAAATTCAAAGCTCTCTTGATGGCATATTGTAAAGACCTAGGATCAAATGCCCTTACCAAACCCTTGAGTGGTTCGGTTAGACCTTCCACAAAAAACACCGAGTCTCCTCTTCGTCACATCTAGAACCATCATTGAAATCCTCTGAAACTCTGCCACATAATGCTCAATTGAGCCCTCCTGTCTCAACTGTGCTAACTCTCTGAAATGAATCTTTGGGTCCTTCCCGTCAAACCTCTCTATCAATCTCTGGCTGAACTCCTCTAGAGTGGTAATAGAACCGTGTCCTTGTGTCACCATGCCATGGTACCACCATTCATGAGCTACACCTTTGAGATGTAAGGTAGCAAACTTAATTGCTTCCTCCTCATACATAGGGTTCAGTGAAAAGTATGTATCCAACTTCTGCAACCATGCCCTAGCTGAACAATTGTTTGATCCATCATATGTAGGTATAGTGATCTTCCCCAAACGGTGTTGTATGTCTTTCCAGGGCTGCTCCAGATGATATCTCCTTCCCCTTCTATGCCCATTCCTTGTTTTCATCTCATAGCACTTAATGAAAGAAGACATGTCACGATGATAGTTGGGCTTAGAGCATTATATTTTGCATGATACCTTGTCATTTTATCCTCCTGTCTTGGTGGTAATTGCTGCTCTTCTTCAAAGGGATCCTCTTCTTCTCTGTGTAAAAATTTAGCTCTGAATGTCTTCGTAGGGGGGATTAATTGAGACGCTGTCATTAGCTGAGTTGCTTCCTTCTGCAAAATTCTGATTGGGTCTTCCAGCACTCCATTGTCGTTTCATTCCTTTCAAGATCCGAGCTATTTCTGCCATGTTTGATTCTCTCATGGAGGACTGAAATTCTCTGTTAGCTCTCTGTTTTCTTGGCTGATGAACTCCTAAATGTTTCCTTCTTCATTTCTGTTGCCCATGGTTTCCTCTTTCTTCTTCTCCCTTTGCTGATATTTGATTTCCCTATCACTTCCTTGCATGAATCTGCATCACAACTGACCCACAGGCTGGCAAGAAATAATGGCTCTGATACTATTGAAATATCCCTGCTTAAAATCTTAGTGAATTTGCCCTTAATGAATGAACCCCAAAATTTAGTTTCTGTATTGATCTAAATAGGTATGATAAAGAATTCCTGTTTGCAGATTATAAACCAAAATAAAAGCAACCAATACAGTAGGCTGATTAAACATGTAATTAATTATGACTGCAACAATGTCTGAGATCATTAATTACATCATTAGTTCCAGCTCTCAAACATCTGGATTCCAACAATTATGATAATACAAGGTAATTGTGGACTCATAGCACTATTAGTTCATTGTGAGACTCCACTTCAAGACTCCGCAGATCTCAGGGATGATGATTAGATTATGATCATGAAGCAATGACACCACTGTCTTGGGTAACTGCGATTTAGTGCTCAGATTTGCTGTGCAAATTGGGTGATAGGAATTATTTGGTGGTGGCACTAGTCTGCAGATCTATAGAGCAGATTTGAGGTGGGTGGATCCTATCTGAATACTTGATCGCAATGCTATGATGCATTTAGTCCTAAACTCCGTCTCCAGATTGTTAGAGAGGTCACTGGGTGTTTATTGCGGAGTTGGGAATTATGACTTCAAATCTGTGGACAGGCGTGGCTGATGAAGGGTGGTGCTAGGGTTTAATTGATTGATTGCTAGTCCATTGATCTGAACCTCCGCCTTCAACTGATAATCGTTGGATAGGTATTGTGAATTGTCTGATTGACCCTTCACAACCTTTGACTCCAAAGACCTGAATTGATATGGGCGGCAAGAAATTTCCAATTGATGTTACTTCAGTCACCTCCTTCACCTGTAACACATTCACAAATGGATTAAACCACGTTGCAGTACCCGCCTGGAACTGCCCAGCTAGAGGGAGAGGGTTTTCATCCTCACCTCTAAGTCAACCTCCAAGGGATTTCATCCTTGTAGGCCAGCTACTTGCAAACGCTAGAAATCAATTTCAATAGTCCAAAATTGCATACCTCAAATGATCCAATTGACTTGTCTTTATACGTGATTTGAAATAGGTCCCATGGCCCAAACTGAGTGCCACTTTCAAAATTTGAAATTTCACTTTATTTTATTTTATATTTTGTTATTATATATATTTATATTATATAATAATAGTGTTTAAAAACACTAATTTTACATAATAATAAAAGCAAAACTATTGGCGGGAAAAAGGGGACATGACAATAAAGGGCTGTAAAAAGAACTTGGTCTATACTGACATTTGTCAAGAAGTCCACCACTTTAATGTGGTCACAATAACAATGAGTGAACAGAACATTGTCAAGACCTTTACATAAGAACAAAGCCTCATCAAGAAGGCTCCTATTCTTCCAACTTGGACAGTCCATTTTGCTGAGCCCTTGAATCACCACCGAAGAGTCACATTTCACAATAAACCTCTTACAGCCCATGGAGGAAGCCAAAGAAATGCTTGCCACAGCAGCTTCCCACTCTGCTTCATTATTCGTTCTACAGCCAAGAAAAGAGAGTTGCCTTTCACAAACAGGTCATCCGATGGACCGATTCCCTAATCACGATACCTTCACCAGCTCGATCAGGATTCCCCCTAGAACCCCCATCAAAGTTGAGTTTGAGAAACCAAGAATAAGGTTTCATCTGAGAAGACCATTTTCTAACAACTTTTTTGTTTATTACCCTTTTAACAGGGAGACTTCTGTGCATTGTTACTGAGTTCAGGATTCTGTATTTGTTAGGAAAGTGGAAAATTTTTAAAAATTCAAAAAACATCTACAGAAGAAATTAGGTAAGTCTAGTTCATAAAGAAAAAGTATATATGTGAAAATATTATATAACATAAATAGATGTAAAATCTAAAATCTTAATTGCTGGTATGAGCAGAACAAGTGGACTGCGATGTGGTTTTGCAGAGAAATGAAATTTAAATTTTGGAAAAGGAAAAATAATTTAAAAATGTTTATATCAGATTGGACCAATTTGGCATGCCTGAAAAATCTAGAGATTCTAACAGTATTTGATGATACCGTGCTTCTAGTTCTGAGTACAGTTAAAGCTTTCTGAAATCTGTGAAAATTACAGGAACACAATCATATAGATGAAATGGGCACTCTAATCTGTTGTAGACCACTGCTTAAAATGTACAAACCTTGTGAGCCTTTGCAGGCAAGTCATACCAATTTCCAAGCTTTATAAATCATAACATATGCTTCTCTTATGCACGATTGTTGCTCAACAAAATGAATTACATCTCTTTTGTGTCTATTATCACAGAAATGTGCCAAATGGTTTATGGACTGCATTCTATGTTTAAGTCAGCATAGTTGGCTTTGGCAACTCCCCAGAACACTTTTCTTCTAAATAATCATTCCTAGTATTAAGTTGCCAAAAGTCACCATTAGGCCCATTTTTGAGAAAGGAAATATTTTCAAAATGGTATTTAGAGGAATTTATTCTCTCATCCAAAATCAGGGAATATTTGTGTTCATTTTGCAATTGTTTCACTCTTCTTTCTATTTTTTCATTTTTTTCCTGCCTTCAGGGCTTTGGTTTCTGCATCATCTCTGTTCCAATCTCAAACCCTAAAGCAACCTGGTCTCAATAAAAGACCCAATATACCAGGGGAAAAGGGAAGAAATAAATTAAACTTGCCATTGGATTTTGGTCTGTTATTTTTATTTCTATGGGTAGTTGAGTCATTTTAATGCCTGAAATTTGTGAGAATTCTGAACAGGATAGCGAGTAGAATTGCAACTTGTATCAAGGCTTAAACAGTCAAGACTCGAAACATTACACCTGGATGAAATTGGCCATGGACTTGACAGCTATGTATTTGTCAACCCTAGCACAAAGATTTAGAGTTACATGAGCAAACGAAGCCAATAAGCTAAAGAAAGTAGATGCAGTGAAACAAATTGGAAGGTAAAGCAGCGTAGTGTTGTTGTGTATATGTTTGGTATCTTATTCTGTTGGAGCTTGGTACCCATTCTAAAAGGATTGAGGATCTAACTGATTAAAGTTATGTTGAAACTTATTAGAATTTTTTTCTTTTGATCAAAAAATATCAACATCTCTCTAATCTCAAGTTATTAAAAGACAATGAAAGTTTGAAACATGATATACCTCAAATGTGATCATGTTGAGCAGAAGGCAATTGGTTAATGGGATTGTCACAGACTTTGATTTTGGTTGATGCAGCAAGACATGAGTAACTTGTTGCTTTTGATGGTGCATATGAAAAACATTGTAACTTAATTCTATTATAGGTATCCTAGGCTAGCTTGAAATGTGTTATTAGGGTGGTAGTCCTGTAATTGACAGAGAATGAAGGTCTTAGAAGCTTGTTTGAAAAATATATTATTGCACCTAAAGGTTCCTGGGATGCAACTGGGTGTTCTTTTTTATGATGTCACTGTATTCTACTTACATTGGCAAGGGTTGGTTTTATTTGGAGGAATTTTATATGGAGAGAGATTACACTCAGAGGTGATTCATGACACATTTGCTAGCAGCAATATATGCAAGGCCATGGATGCCCCCCCATCTAACTAAAAGTGGTTGTCAATTGCTAAGAATCCTATATCAACCACCTATTTTTGATGCTTGGATTTAGTGCTTGATATCCTGAGTTATTCGTCACTGGGATGATTTTCTTATCATGGTAAAAATATTTTTGCATGTCATGGTTGTCAAATGCTCAATCAATAGCACTGCACCTAGATACTTAGACTTTTCACACCTCTCAAGGCCTGTAATTGTTAGTTGATATTCTAAAATTTAGTCATTGAAGTTGTTTCTTTGGCATGAGCTGAGTTTGAACTCTTTTAGCTTTGGAGCACATAACTTTATCATTAAATGGAGATGTTCTACAAGATTAGTTTGTATGCATATGAGGGGTCCTACATACGAAATATATTGTTTCATGCATTAGCCAATTAACCTGACTTAAAAATTCTCTAGAAATAAAACATGCTATTGCAGTTGCACTTCGGTACGAGATAAACTCAAAAACATCAAATACAAATACAGAATTTACAAAAGTTGAAAACTACAGAACTATAATTTATATGTTTACAAAGATGATGAGCAAAATCGAATTGGAAACTCCTAACTCTATAGGTGATTATCATTTCTTCCTGGATGTTTGGAAGTTATCCTCAATTTTTGGTATAAATGACAAAACTATTCCAAGCTATGGATTTAGAGGTGCATTTGATTGCGAAGGCAAGTATGTCCTTTGAATTTGCATTCTATCTTTGTTAGAGTTTTAATTTGTCCTTTTTAAGGCAACACAAAACAAAACAGCATGTAAGGTAAAACTTTACTTCAAATTAGAAGGGGAAGTTCATTTGTAAAATAAAAATTTAACTAAGCCTTAGAGTGACTAGTTTATGGACAAACTTATGATTTCACATGTACATAGTTTGCTTTTGAGGGAGTTTTCAACATGTAATAGAAAATAAACTAATTTGTCACATCCCTTTTAGCTTCTCTTGTATGAACATAAGACTTAATAGGTCATGCACACATAAATGAGAGATTTTGGTTTTTTTATGAATCCACAAACTAGTTACACAAACACATACACACACTTTTTGTTCATATCATAGACACTAGGAACTATGTGCATACAAGAGCTGAATTGAAGATTTCGATTACATTCACAAAACAAGATTTCACAAATCAAAATACCTGAGTATAGTAGACAAACCCACAAACACCCTATTGATGTGTTTTCCTTGCACAGACGATGTAGCATAAAATACTCGCGTATTTTATCCTCTTGAACAAAATCACTCAAATGCTGAACTTCGTGATCAAATGAGTAGATTCCAAGGTTCCTTATCTTCAATTCTCGACGTGGGATAACTTGTTTGGCAAAGATGTGATTTGTTGTTTCATACAAAGGGACTTATGCTGAATTGACTCCTTGCTCCACTCTCAATATGCTATTCTCCTTATTATGAAATGGAACTTAATTCAAACTGACTATGAAAGAAAATGAAAAAGGAGAAAGGGTTGAGAAAGCTATTCTAAGGACAATGATATAATGTAACATGCTCTGATAGACAAACTCTTGACGAAACCAAACTCCGCTTCACCATGAGAACCAACAATTACACGAAGTCGGTGCAATCTTCTAAGGTAACCCAATGATTTTCATATTGTGAAACATTCATCCAAACACCCATAGCTGGCGCAACTTGAACAATCTTCACAATCAAACTAGAGCACATGAAGGTTCAAGCTAACTTTGCAAAGTGAATTGCCTTCGACAATCCACAAAAAGTGTGAACCAAAAAGGAATTCATCAAATATCTTAACATATTAACATTACACCAATGAACTTCTAATCTATATCTAAGTTACTTGGAAACATCTCTCCATCACATCCAAGAAATTAGAAACCATGTTAACATTCCGCAACCACACAAAATCACCATGACACAACCAACAATGAGCTTGTATTGATCTTGGAAGTATTTTACAACAATTTCAATGTCTCTTCAATGACTTTAAGAAGTCTCCTCTACTCTACTTGCTATTCTTCTTACTTCTAATGTATCCTCCTTTACAAATGAGAGAAGTGAGCTTTATATAGAGCTCAAGAATTACAATGGAGGGCTCAGATTGATTGTGGAATCAATGGTCAAGATTTGGACAACACAAGGTAGTTACAACAACTTGCTATTTTTAGAATATGAGAGAGGGAACAAAGGCACATTTCCCAATGTGATAAGATTGAAATGGAATCTTTGAGAATCTCCAACATGGGCATCCTCTTTGACCTCTTACTTGATGTACATGTGTTGAACTTAGATGGGTGAAGTGGCAAAATGTGATTGGATCCATGGCGTGCACATGCCACCTCAGCATTGAGCAAATTAGCTTGATTTTTTTTGCGTTCACATTGCTTGGAATATTTCCCAAATTGTTGGATTTTCAACTATGGAACTTAGCTGCTTCGAACCTGAAAATTTGGGAATTTTGGATTTCTTCTTGTTGTCTTGATGTAATTCATGGATTTGCTTGATGTACATGCTCATTTCTCATCTTGTGAAATTCTTGTTCTTGTGTAGGCTTCAACGCTGGATGATGTAGGAAGATGTCATGTACATGCATCCTTGGTGCTGACTTCATGAGGAATGCTTTGTCCTTCTGGCGCATGGAATAGATGACTCTGAAACTTTGCAAATGCAAATGAATTCCTGGAAATGGACTTCTGGATGAATGTTCCTCTCATGATGCTGGATTCTTGAACATGCAAGGTGGAGTGATTTTCTTCGTTTTTGGATAATTGAACTTGCAAGATGATGATGAACTTGATGATGTTTCGATGAAGTATAGTGTTCTTCCACTCTAATGGCGACGCCTCCTTTGAATGTAAGGTGAATGAGCTCGATAATACTTCAAGCTTCTGGATATTCCTCTGGATACCTCGCCTTGGAATGCTTTGATCTTTCCTCTTGATCTCATCCACGTAGATTTGTTCCAAGTTGGTGTCGCTCTCCTTCAACACTTGACGCTCTTTTAACATATATCATCAACCTACAAGAAGGAAATTGCTTAAGTTAGAATATTAATGCGATATTAGATATAAAGGGAATTTAATCTCTAATTTTGTTCTTCCTAATGGATGTGGGATAAATAATCATGATTTTAACACACTTTACATATATTTATCCTAAATTTCTTGAATTGAATGCAAGGAGAATATATAAAACCTTAAGAATTTGGCATTTTTTGATATTTGTTTGAGGGCGGAAATTATTCATGGATGGGAAATTAGTGCCCTAGAAAGGGCGCATATTGTTCATTGATGAACATTTTCCCTGATTTGCTTTTGAACACTTAGTCAAATTTTGGTTTTTCTCCCCCAATTTCCCCTTGGCGAATTTCAAATTTTTGTATTGGATCTTGATTAAACCTTGTTGGAAATGGAATCATTTTCCAAGTTGTTGATGATTGAACAAATTTTGTTTTGGGCGGATTCTCCTTCTCCTTGCATGGGCGCATAATGTTCATGCATGAACATTTTCCTTCACTTCATCGGCGCAAATTGTTCCTTGATGAACAATTTCCCAAATTTTGCCTTTGATAAAATTTTAGCATTTTCCTTGAAATTCCAAATTTCTTTGTTTTGGTGTATAGAGATTGAAAAGTTGTTTGCTGATTTGAAAACTTTCTATGTACTTGATGTTGAACGCATTCTCCTTGCCTGTGAACATTTTGCCATTTTTACACTTATGCCTTTTCATTGTTAGTTTTGACTCTCTTCACTTCTCCAACATGAACTCTCAAGAATTTAAATGATTTCTCATTTCAATGAAAACTGATCTTGAAGACTCATCCTTATGTGAGTGCATAATCCACTTTGATGAACAAGTTTACAATCAAACATTAGTGCTAATCGCAATTCAAACTTTTGAGCAAATTTCACACTTGACACCATGGGCGGATTTTGCAGCTGCAGATGGAATTTGCGCCCTAACATGGGCGGCTTTTGCAAGGTTAGGAGCATTTTGCATTTTTTACTTAACATTTTTCTCTTTCAAAATCTCTTCGGATAAAACATCTTCACCTTACCTTCATTCATGCCTTTGATGTTTACACACAATCATCTGATTTCAGCATACTTAACACTAAAGGAATTTCTTTCATGAGCATGTTGGGTGGATTTTGCAAGGTTAGGAGCATTATGCGCCCTTGCTCTTGATAAACATTTTCACCTTTATCTTGGATCATCACTTAGTCATTCACTCCTTCAAACTTCAAACTTCCTCATAACGGTCTTGGGCGGATATTGCATGCCTATGAGCATTATGCACCTCTCTCTTGATCATTTTACCTTATGCATTTGATCATTGCCTCAAAAGTTTTTTCCCTGAGAATGTTGGGCGCATATTGCAAGGTGGAGAACATTTCACGCCTTTCTAGGGCGGATTTTGTAGGCTTGAGAACATTTTCCCCACTTTGAACTTTTCTTACTTAAGCATTTTATCTTTAAAACCTCTCAAACTTCAAACTTTATCTTTAAGCGCTTGGGACAAAATTTTGCTTGAAGGTTGTTCGTTGAGGAGTTATCACTGGAAGGCAATCTATCCTGGGCGGCTTTTGCATGGGTAGGAACATTTTGTGCCCTCCTAGGGCAGATTCTGCAAGCTCCAGAACATTTTCCTCCATTTGGACTTTGACACTTCACCAAACTTTAACATTCCTCCAAACTCCTTCAAGCAATTTGCCATGTTCTTACAAGTATTCTCAAGAATTTGTCTAAGGCAATCAATGTTTCATCATGTTCATTCCAAAAGAAGACCTCCAACTAGGGCGCATATTGCACCTATGAGAACATTTTCCACCTTTCAAACTCATCTCCTAGGGCGAACAATTTCCCCACTCTGGATCCACTATACTTAGTCAAATTTTCACGTTTTGATCTCCTCTGTTGCTCAAATTGACGAAGTCTCATTACTTTTTCTTGGGCACATATTGTTCATGTATGAACATTTTCCTCATTTTCTTGGGCGGATATTGCATGCTCATGAGAAATTTCCGCCCAAGGTCTAAGACTTCAACTTTTTTCACCTGATTTCGACATGTCCTGGATGGAAGTATATTTAAAAATATATTTAAGTATATGCTTAGATATACTTTAAATATTTTGAAATATACTTCCAGGATGTTTGAGATAGGTCTTGGATCCATAGGATTTAACATGCAGATTCTAGATTTTGGAGGATCCACTAGATTTCAGTCTTAGTCAATTTCAGGATCTTAGAACATCAGGATTCGAGACTTGGTCAATTTCAGGGCTTCAGGACATGCACCAAGATGAGAAGACACGAACTCCTTACCCAGAATATGTTGAGACTTGGGAAAAACAACACTACCAGATCCTACAAGCTCAGAGAAAAACTAAACCTAAAGCAAAACAAAAACAGAAAGCAAAAAAAAAGAGGGGGTCCCCATTTGCAATGGGGCGATGTGTGAAGACATCACAACACACCCAAATTAACAACAATCACAATACAAAGCCTGCAATTAGTAATGATCTGTATTTAATATGTGAAATCCTTCACATAGAACAATATTAAATGGAGATGACAAAATTGCATATAGCATAACAATTGCATCACACACAAAAGAGAGCTTGAACGATAAACTTTTGCACAAAGCGTAGTAAAAATGTATAATTAATTTGTCTCAAATACAATACTCATATATATAGGGTTTGAAAGTATCACTTCACATAATTGCATGTCCTCTAAATATAAAATTGCTTTAAAAATAAAAGTTCCATGAAGATTAAAAATAGTTTTGAATAAAGCTCATCCATAAGATAAAACTTATCCTCTAAAAATAAGTTCTAAAATAAAAAATAGCTTGTTCTAGAAATATTCAAAAATCATAACTAACTTCACCCTAAAGAAAATAGGCTTGCCCAAAATAAAAAATGATTTTGTTTTTAGACAGTCTAAAAATATCAATCTGCACACTTTCTAAAAATGACAATCACTGAGAGGGCACTAAGAGGATTGCACTGGTTGCTTTGACGACGAAGTGAATTCCTGCTGATTGCTTCCTTTCTTCAACTTGTCTTCTCTAAATACCTTAACTGCAACTTTCAGTTCATCTGGGTCTGGTAAAACAATACTACAAAGCCTTGACTCATGAATGCAAAGCACCTTGTTATTCTCAATAATCACCCCTCTGTACTTCTGCTGCCCCTTTTCTTCAAATTCAATGATCTTCAGTAATTCCATTATCTCATCTATGTTCTCGCCAAAATTTGGAGGGCTCTCTAGGTCTTCCTTCACATGTTTACTGAAGTTCTTTTCGAATTCACCTTTTTCCTTTATGTTGTCTTTTGTGTTCTTTCAAGAACAGTAGATAGGATCTACAAATGAATCAATTTCATACTTTATTCCTTCCAATTTATTTATCATTTCTTTCAAACAATTAACTTGTGCTGTCTCCACAAAGAACTTGGTAGCTTCATGCTAGTCAAAAGAATAATTTGCCTGCTAGTGTGAAAGATGCCAAGGTTATTAAAATCTTTGATTCAATCTTTGTCATGTTTTTCAACTCAAGGATGTCTCTTGCCCATTCTCGATGATTGGCCTCCATCTCGTTTTCTGATTACTCAATCATCTCATTTTGGGTGTCAAATCTACTACACAACTCACTGAATTAGCAATCAATTTCAGTCCCCTTAGCAGCAATTTTTAAATCCAAGACTCTGTTGTCCTGTCGTATGATGCAATCTTATGAGTTGTGGACTTGTGGAATCTCTCACACCTAGTGGAACGGTCAATTTTAGCTCCTTCAGCACTTCGGGAGATCTCTCTAACCCCTCAGAGAATTTAGCTTTTTCTGTGCTACTGTGTCACTTGGTTGTCTTACCATGGTTCTAATTCATTTGCTTTGGTTTTGCATGATAGCATAGCTACATTTTTGTTATGTAATCCTTTCTTGCCTTTTAGAGATGGGTAGAATTTTGCCCATTTGTAATGTGTATGCCTCCATGATCTTTGATGGTTCTCGCTTCATCTACACATGATGTAGTTACTGTGGAAGTTTTTTGTTATCACTTTTTTCAGTAATATATATATATATTTGTGTTATTTTTTTAAAAAAGTTGATTTTAGCATGTATAACACTTTCCAGGCCTTAAAAAGCATCATTCGCTATAATATCTCTTACACCATGTTGGAGAACCCAGTAAGGCAAATAACCTCAATATTCAAGATCACCAACACCAATTCCTCCAATAAAAACCTGTTGATGTGTTTTTTATGATGGCAACAACATTAGAATAAAACACTAAATATTCTATCCTCTCTTGAACAAAGTACCTCAAATGCTAAACAATGTGATCAAGTGAGATTACTCCAAGGTTCCTTGAATGTCAGGTCTTGACGTGCACATGGATAGACTTAGTGGAAATGATGTGATTTTGCTGGTAATCACAAAGGGACTTACGCTAAATTACTCCTTACTTATGAAAGAAATCTATTCCTTACTCCTTGGATTTGTGAATGAATGAAATCTTCTTCAATCTATCTAAAAGAAATAACAAAAGGAAAAGGTTAGGAGAAATCTAATCTACTCTAAGGACATTGAGATAAGGAATGATGCTTTGATAGACAAATTCCTTCAAACCAAGCTTCACTTCACCATGAGAACAACTAGACGAAACTAGTGCAATCTTCAAAGGTAATGAAGGATTTTCATATTGCAAATATGCATTCAAATACCCACAGCTGGCGCAACTTGAACAAATATCCACAATCGAACTATTGCAAAATGGGGTTCAGGCTAACTTTGCATTGTAGCTTACAATCGACAAACCACAAAAAGTATGAACCAAGGAATTCACCAAATATCTTCACATTAATTCACCATGTCAATGAACTTCAACTAAAACTTATCTAATTTGCTTTGAATCATCTTTGAGAAATCGGAAACCATGCTAACATCCCAAAATAACACAAATTCACCAAGCTTCAATGAGAATGTATTGATTTTGGTAGTATCTTTACAACAATTCCACAATAGTCTCTTCAACTCTTCAAAAGCTTATATTCTAATGAAGAACTTTCTAATCTTCTACTTTACTTTACCAAGAATCCTCTAATCAATGTCCAACCTTTTTTACAAATGAAGAGAATGAGCCTTTATATAGAGCTCAAAATTACAACCAAGGGCCCAGATTGATTCTAGAATCAATGGCTAAGATTAAGACAACACAACCCTAATGACTTTGACCAATGAGATGTCAACAACATGATCTTCTAAAAGGGCTCCATCCTTATCTCTATCTTGGGCGACCAGGTTCAATGTATCTAGACATGTCGATGTGGCATACTTGGATTGGTTGATGATGATTGGATGCCACCTCAACATATTATCCCTTGAGTGTTCTTTGAACTTGGAATTTTGTCCTTGTGTTGTGTTTCATTTGTATTTCTTGGTATTGGCGTGGATTCTAGTTGTAATCCTGAACTTCATGATGTTGAACTTGATCCTCTTCTCATCCTTGAATTTCCATGGACTGATCTTCTTTTGATGTTGGATTCCTCGATGCTGGATTGGAAATGCATCTCCTCCTGTGGATGATCTTGATGCTAGCCTTCCTTGTATCATTGAAGTATCTTCAGAGGTGAAGTCCTTCATCTTCCCTTGGCATTCATGTGTAGTCCTCTTGTTATTGGAAGTAGTCTCCTTCTCCGACATTGGAACTCCTTGATGCTTGAGATAATCTCCTTGATGTTTCTCGAATGGCCTTGATCATCCTTGAGCATCATCTTCATGGAAGTTATCCTTGTCCTCAATTCCTGCAAAACAAAGAAAACCTCGAGTAGTCATGGTGAATAAAATCCTTCAATGTAATGCAATACTAAGATAAAACATGAATAATCTTGCATGATTCAAGAAAAATACACAATTTTGATCAATTTCATTCACAAATTCTTGAATAAATGAAGGATTTTCTTCATTTTTCTTGCAATTAATCCAAACTAGGCCGACCTAAGCAAGGAATTTCACAATTTTGCATAGATTTTCCATTGAATTTCAACTTTTCTGTGTTCAAGTCGGCTAGGCACTCCAGGCGCACTTTTATGTTCATCATGGATTTTTTTTCTAATCTTGGATTCTCCTTGAGCGCACTTTTCATAGGGTCGTGGATTAGTTCCAAGTCGCACTTTTCACTGGGTTATGGATAAATTCCAAGTTGCATTTTTGAGCGGGTCATGGAAAATTCCATGTCGCACTTTTTACTCACCCTTGAAGTGATTCCATGTCACATGTTTTATGATTTTGTGAAATATTCCGAGCCAAATTTTTTGTTTTTTCAAATTACAAATTACAAACCAATGCACCCGTTAAGGTTAGCAGCTAAACCAAAACGTTGCTGAAGCAACTCTAACCAGAATGTACACCAGGATCCCGATGTGGGCAAGGTGTGAGCATTGGTCAGAGGATCTTAATCAAAATGCTTATGCAATAACTCTAACCAAGAATGGTGCCAATGATGGCGAGCATATGGTCAGAGGGTCTTCTACACTAAGTACTGAAAGAGAACTCGACACCAAGTATGTGCTACCCAATCCAATATGGAGTTGAGGCGACCATATGGCGGAGTATTACAAATTACAATGCTTGAAAGAAATAACTGTAATGCTGAAAGTACTCAACACCCAGAATGTGCTTTCTATCCCGGAATGGGAAAGTAGCTACCATAGGGCGGAGGTAAAGTAAATACAAAAGCAAATACTGGAAGTAGAGTTGAGCATTACAAATTAGAATTGAACAAGATTGAGAATTATTGCCAGTACTACTGTCAGTTTACAAAATGAATCTCATTCGCCTTTAAATTAAAACCAGCAACCTATGAATTTACTCATATGCTCATATCTCCCTCATAACTCATCCGACTGACTTGAAACAAAATGCAATATTCCCTAAGAATGACGATGCTTAGGATAGAACACTGAAAACAGATCAAAATGCCATGTATTATTTATGCACAGATTCCAATGCACCAGCAGATGGTACGGCCTTCAAGAAAGGGGGCGATCTGCCTTTAAAAAAATCACAGCTATCTCAAAAAAATCTGCAAACTGGAGGAAAGTGACGCCTTGACCAGACAATGAGAATAAGAGAATACCCAGAACAATATTTTTGTTGTTTTTTGACATATGAATAAAACACAAATCTGCTGTAGTTAAAAATGCAATGCTGGAAAAAACTCTACTATGCAAAACTGAACTAAAGCCAAAAGCTGATTACAATGCACAAATCTCAATGTAAACTCACAAACTAGACTATTTCACCACTAGTCGCTATCTTTCAAGCGAGAAGCAATGCCAAGCTAGGAGGCATACATTCCTCGAAGCAATCCCAAGGCCAATCCGGCAGCATAACATTATCAAGATTTCGAATGTCGAAATGAGAGCACTCTTCCTCCTTTTATACTTTTCCAACTGGGAGTCTCTAAAATCCTCTTGCATATGGGATAAAACATGAGAGGGAAAATAATATAATCCTCTTTTTCAACCTCACCCTTAAAGTCCCCTCTTTTAAAACAACATTAATATTAAATAATAATGTTTAATTTACGGACTTTAAAACGGAGGCCAAGATGAAGTCGGAATTCAATGATCTATAGCTTGTTGGAAAGGTCTTGACAAGACGAATCCAACCCCACTCTCAAAATCCTGTTCTGGTGCCAATCCTGAACTTACTAAAAATAGCCGTAACCAACAAGGACTAAGGAGAACAAACCCGGAAAGAAACCGCCAACCAAACCACAATCCACGAACAAAAGCAACCACCAAAACATTAAACCCCAATTTCAACCTCCGAGTAGCCTACGGGTCTCCGGAATAGGCCAACGGTCAACTGTAAAAGATCAAGCTAGAAAACGGAACATTACAGTCCGCCCTTCCCAAGATTGCTTGTCCTCAAGCAATTGCAAGCCTGGATGCTGCAGAATCTCATCATTCTCCCAAGTAGCATCCTCCATAGGCAAGTTCTTCCACTTCACCAAATACTCTCTGATAGTTCTTTTCCTCAAGGAACGCTCCCTGGAATCAAGAATCTCTTCTGGAATCAAAACTAACTGTCCTTCATCCAAAGGTGGCAACTGTGATGAAGCAACAACATTGTGTCCAAGTGCCTTCTTGAGGCGAGACACGTGGAATACATTGTGCACTCTGCTATCCGAAGGTAGCTCCAACTCATAAGCTACTGCCGCCACCTTCCTAGTGACCTTGAACGGCCCATAGAAACGTGGTTTGAGCTTCTCAGCTCCACTTTTCTTGAGAGTGGACTATCTATAAGGTTGTAGTCGAAGATAAACCATATCTCCAACTTCAAAAGAGCGCTCAACACGCCGCTGATTAGCGTACATCTTCTGCTGATTCTGTGCAATCTGAAGATTGTTCTTCAATGAGTTCAAGATATCTTGACTCTGCTGCAACAAATCTTTGGCCTGAGGGGCTTTGCTATCACCAAACACCAAATCAGCAAAGCTAGGAGCCTCATAACCGTAAAGAGCCATGAAAGGTGACATCCTTATTGACATGTGAAAAGTAGAATTATAACAATACTCGCCCATGTGAAGCCACTTCACCCAAGCTCTTTGCTGCTCCGAAACATAGTTTCTCAGGTAACCTTCCAACCACTTGTTCACTATCTCCGTCTGTCCATCGGTTTGAGGGTGATAACTAGTGCTTGGAGTAAGCACTGTACCACTCATTCTGAAAACCTCTTGCCAAAAAGTGCTTAGGAACTTGTTGTCCCTATCACTCACAATGTTTTTAGGCAACCCATGTAATCTAAACACCTCATGAAAAAACAGATCTGCAACTTGGGCTGCTGAAAAAGAGCTGGCAATGGCGAAGAAGTGAGCAAATTTTGTTAATCTGTCCACTACAACATAGATATAGTCTTTACCTTGAACCTTGGGCAACCCTGTGATGAAGTCCATTGATATGCTTTCCCATTTTTGATTGGGAATGGGAAGAGGTTGCAGAAGACCAGCTGGTAAAGTATGCTCATTTTTGTTCATCTGACAAGTGGGACACTCCTGAATGTATCGTTGAACCTCCCCTTTCAGCCCTTTTCAAGAAAATCTTTCCCTGATCTGCCTATATGTCTTGAAAAACGCTTGATAACCAGCAAGTGGAATGTCATGAAAGGTCAACAAAATCTTCTTTTTGAGCTTAGAATCAGCCACCACAAAGATTCTACTCTTGTAGTGTATCAGCCCTTCGACCACTTTGTACCTTTCGTCAAGAAAAGTACCCTCAAGGATGTTGGTTGCAAACTGATTTTTGGCATAATCAGCAAGCAACATGTCCCTCCAATTAGCTGTAAGCTCACACAATGAGCTCAAATGAGGTCTCCTAGATAGAGCATCAGCGACAATATTGTTTTTCCCTTTGACATATTCGATGTCAAAATCGTAAGCTTGAAGCTTACTCACCCACTTTTGTTGCCTCTTGTTCAAATCTCTTTAATGCATGAAGTGCTTGAGGCTATTGTGATCAGTCTTGACCACAAACTTGCTTCCCACCAAGTACTGTCTGAACTTAGCTAATGCATGCATAATGGCAAGCATCTCTTTGTCGTAGATGGAGTAGGTCCTTTCAACACCTCTTAATTTTCTGCTTTCAAACACAATGGGATGTTTGTCTTGCATCAAAATAGCCCCAACTCCTTCACCGGATGCATCACACTGTAGCTCGAACGGCTTGGAGAAGTCTGGGATAGCTAACACCGGACAAGAGCTCATGATCCCTTTAAATTTATCAAAAGTAGTTTGAGCCTTTTCTGACCAACAAAAGGCACCCCTTTTTGTGAGGTCAGTAAGAGGAGCAGCATTCTGAGAGTAGCCCTTCACAAATCTTCTGTAGAATCCACAAAGACCCAAAAATCCTTTCAGATGAGTCAAATTCTCAGGAGGTGGCCAATCAACAATTGCCTTGATTTTTTCAGGATCAACCTTCACTCCTTTAGCACTGATTATATGGCCAAGGTAAAGTAACTCCTTCATTCCAAATTCACATTTGGATTCTTTGGCAAACAAACTCTCTGATTCCAGGATGCTAAGCACTTCCTCCAAGTGCTTGAGATGTTCTTCCCATGTCTTGCTGTAGATCAGGATGTCATCAAAAAATATCAATACAAACTTCCTCAACTGCTTCTGAAAGATTTTGTTCATACATGACTGGAAGGTAGCAGGAGCATTAGTCAACCCAAATGGCATGACTAGACACTCGAAGTGGCCATAGTGACATCTAAATGCTGTCTTCTCAACATCGGATCCTCTCATCCGAATCTGGTAATAACCCGATCTCAAATCGATCTTTGAAAAGAACTTGGCTCCATGTAGCTCATCAATGAGCTCATCTATCCTCGGGATGGGATATCGATTTTTGATGGTGCTTTGATTCAAAGCACGATAGTCCACACACATGCGGATGGTACCGTCCTTTACCAGGACAACTGCCGAAGCAAAGGGGCTCTTGCTTGGACGAATGAAGCCCATCTCCAAGAGTTCTCGAATGTTTTTCTCAATCTCGTCCTTTTGCTTCTTAGGATACCGATAAGGAGTTGTAATAACTGGTTTAGCTCCTTCCTTGAGCTCTATGACATGCTCCGAACCTCGATCAGGAGGTGGTCCAGGAGGTAAATCAGCAAACACCTTGCTCTTCTTTGTGAGTAAAGACTGAATATCAGGAGGGTAGTCTCTCTTTGTTTCAACCGGACTAGCAGGAAGAATCATACACTCTGCAGCCCACTCAACTTGATCATGACGAATCAGCCTCGCCATCCTCTTGAATGACACAATCAAAGGACCACCATTGGACATTCCTCTTATCACTACATTCTTCCTTTCGGATTGAAACTTGAGCTCCATGGTTTGCAGATTTAGAGTGATCTCCCCGAGTGAACGCAGCCATTGAATGCCTAGGACGACATCCGTATCTCCAATTTTGACTACATAGAAGTCGTCCTTGACTTCATAGTTTCCCACTTGCATGGTCATGTTTGAGATCTTCTTGGTGCAGGTGATGTGAAAACCATCAGCAACCATAACCTTGAAGCCTTCAAACTCTTCTGTTTGCAGCCCCTTCTTTGCCACTACAGCTTCGTCAATGAAGTTATGCGTTGCTCCAGTGTCAATCAAAGCAACTATGCGTTGCCCCTTAATCATCCCTCGAACTTTGAAGGATTCATTCCTTTGAAAGCTCGAAAGTTGAGCCAAAGTGCCTCCACTTCCCTTTTCATCTTCGGATTCCTCTGGGACCTTTTCCACTTCACTGTCTTCAGAATCAGACTGCTGGTTTGACAAATCAGAATTACTTTCTTCAGCTGAATAGTATTCAATTTGATGAAATTTGCCTCCTTTTGGGCAAACATGATCTTGGGACCATTTTTCTCTACACCGGAAACATAACCCTTTTCTTCTGAGTTCATTAAGTGTCTCGGGATCCAACCTTGTGACATGAGGTTGATGCTGTTTGAACTCCTTATGCTGAGGTCTTTTTCCTTTATCTCTTTTGTGAAATGATGGCTTGGGTTGAAACTTTGCTTTAGGAGCAGCCCACTCCATGTTTCTTGCCTTCTTCATTGCCTCTTGTAGAGAAGGTGGATCAAAAGCTTTAATCCAACCCTTGAGTGGCTCCGTCAATCCTTCACTAAATAGGATCACCAAGCGCCTCTCAGTGACTCCTGTGACCATGACTGAAAGCCTTTGAAACTCAGCTATGTAGGCATCAACTGTACCATATTGCTTAAGTTGTGCCAATTCTCTGAAATGCACTTCTGGATCTTTTTTCTCAAATCTCTCTATGAGCTTATTGGTAAACTCATCATAGGTAGTGATAGACCGATGACCCAAGGTGACTAGACCATGGTACCACCACTCGTGCGCCACCCCATCCAGGTGTAGCGTAGCGAACTTAATCGCCTCCTCCTCCTCCATGGTTCTAAGAGCTAGATAGTTGTCTAACTTTTGTATCCAAGCTCTGGCTGAACTATTGTCACTCCCATCAAAATGTGGAAGCATAACCTTGTTGATAGCTTGATGCAAATCCCCATGAACTATTGTCCTCCTTTGTTCATAATGTCTTCCTTGTCCTCTATCCTTCCTTTTATGATCCATAAAATCATTATAAGACATCTCTGCCTTAATTTCATCAAGTAGAGAATCATACTCAGTGCGGCCGAGTCTCAACTGTTCAATAAATGACACATTTTTTTCTGGATCAAGATGAGGTTTTACTGGTGCCAAGAAAGTGGGTTTGAATGGCCTGGAAGAAATGTTTGTGTTATTTGAAGCAGGCTGAGCAGCATGTCCATTATGCTGATTGGTGGCACTGTGTTCTCCACCATGTCCTGAATTGTTCAGTAGAGGTTGGTTCTGACCCATTCTCCCCATCATGAGAGATATCATATCCATTAAAGTATCCATCTTCCTCTCGAACCTCTTTGCCGGACTTAATGATCTTTCTCTTCCTTTCCCATTATTATCTTTGTTACCTCCCGACATCCCCTCATTATCCCCCATTTCTCCTTTAGGAGAAGACTCCCAATTGGCTCTTAATACCTCTGAAGCTGTCTGACCTTCTGGGGCTTGATGCCAATGAAACTGACTGGTAGCCTTCTTGTATTCTTTTGCTAAGTACCTCTGTTCTCTGTCACTCATAGAAGGTTGTTTTCACAGGATGGCAGGATGTGTGGCTCTGATACCACTGAAATATTCCGAGCCAAATTTTTTGTTTTTTCAAATTACAAATTACAAACCAATGCACCCGTTAAGGTTAGCAGCTAAACCAAAACGTTGCTGAAGCAACTCTAACCAGAATGTACACCAGGATCCCGATGTGGGCAAGGTGTGAGCATTGGTCAGAGGATCTTACTCAAAATGCTTATGCAATAACTCTAACCAAGAATGGCGCCAATTATGGCAAGCATATGGTCAGAGGGTCTTCTACACTAAGTACTGAAAGAGAACTCGACACCAAGTATGTGCTACCCAATCCAATATGGAGTTGAGGCGACCATATGGCGGAGTATTACAAATTACAATGCTTGAAAGAAATAACTGTAATGCTGAAAGTACTCAACAACCAGAATGTGCTTTCTATCCCGGAATGGGAAAGTAGCTACCATAGGGCGGAGGTAAAGTAAATACAAAAGCAAATACTGGAAGTAGAGTTGAGCATTACAAATCAGAATTGAACAAGATTGAGAATTACTGCCAGTACTACTGTCAGTTTACAAAATGAATCTCATTCGCCTTTAAATTAAAACCAGCAACCTATGAATTTACTCATATGCTCATATCTCCCTCATAACTCATCCAACTAACTTGAAACAAAATGCAATATTCCCTAAGAATGACGATGCTTAGGATAAAACACTGAAAACAGATCAAAATGCCATGTATTATTTATGCACAGATTCCAATGCACCAGCAGATGGTACGGCCTTCAAGAAAGGGCGATCTGCCTTTAAAAAAATCACAGCGATCTCAAAAAAATCTACAAACTGGAGGAAAGTGACGCCTTGACCAGACAATGAGAATAAGAGAATACCCAGAACAATATTTTTGTTGTTTTTTGACTTATGAATAAAACACAAATCTGCTGTAACTAAAAATGCAATGCTGGAAAAAACTCTAATATGCAAAACTGAACTAAAGCCAAAAGCTGATTACAATGCACAGATCTCAATGTAAACTCACAAACTAGACTATTTCACCACTAGTTGCTATCTTTCAAGCGAGAAGCAATGCCAAGCTAGGAGGCATACATTCCTCGAAGCAATCCCAAGGCCAATCCGGCAGCATAACATTATCAAGATTTCGAATGCCGAAATGAGAGCACTCTTCCTCCTTTTATACTTTTCCAACTGGGAGTCTCTAAAATCCTCTTGCATATGGGATAAAACATGAGAGGGAAAATAATATAATCCTCTTTTTCAACCTCACCCTTAAAGTCCCCTCTTTTAAAACAACGTTAATATTAAATAATAATGTTTAATTTACGGACTTTAAAACGGAGGCCAAGATGAAGTCGGAATTCAATGATTTATAGCTCGTTGGAAAGGTCTTGACAAGACGAATCCAACCCCACTCTCAAAATCCCGTTCTGGTGCCAATCCTGAACTTACTAAAAATAGCTGTAACCAACAAGGACTAAGGAGAACAAACCCGGAAAGAAACCGCCAACCAAACCACAATCCACGAACAAAAGCAACCACCAAAACATTAAACCCCAATTTCAACCTCCGAGTAGCCTACGGGTCTCCGGAATAGGCCAACGGTCAACTGTAAAAGATCAAGCTAGAAAACGGAACATTACATTTTGTGGATTTATCTTTGATCACACTTCGCCTTGTGTTGGATTTAATCCTTAGTCGCACCTTTTGCCATGTTAGGGATTTCGCACTTTGGAGGGTGTCAGGGAATTTCTTCTTGAGCGCAAGTTTCATCTCCTTGTAGAATCTCTCCTAGGTCACAAATTTCACTATGCCAAGGAATTACACACTTTTTGCCTTGTCTTGGATAAATTCCATGTTCCAACTTCACCTTGTGAAATCTTCAAGTCACACTTTTCACCTGCTTGCGGATTTTTCTGCGATCGCACCCTAGAGTCTTGGATTTTTCCGTGCTCACACCTTGGAGTCTTGGATTTTTCCTTCTAAGTTGCAAATTTTACGAAGTCATGGAATGAATTCCTTGGAATAAGGGCGCACTTTCCTTGGAGTCGTGGGTTTTTCCTTGTCGCACTTTCCATGTGGATTTTTCCTTGTCGCACTTTTTGGTAAGTTGTGGATGATTCCTTGAGTGCACATCATGTCATGGATAAATTCCTTGAGCACACGTCATGTCTTGGATAAATTCCTTGAGCACACTTCATGTCTTGGATAAATTCCTTGTCGCAATTTGCACAAGGTCAAGGAATTTTTTATTTTTCACAATTTTTTCCGCCAGATTTTAAAGGTCCTTTTCTTGATAGTATATTTAAAAATATATTTAAGTATATGTACATATACTTTAAATATTTTGAAATATATTGTTAGGATGTTTGAGATAGGTCTCGGATCCATGGGATTTAACATGTAGATTCTAGACTTTTGAGGATCCACTAGATTTCAAACTTAGTCAGTTTTTCAGGGTTTTAGGACATCAGACTTAGCCAATTTCAGGGTTTTAGTGACATGCGTCAGGGTGAAGGCATATGGACCACTTAGCTAAATATCCATCCCTTAGGCCAATTTTTCACTCAGTCAATTTCTTCAATCATCTCATGGACTTTGAGCAAGAATTTGGCGAGACTTGAGCAAATCCATACTACCAAACCTACAAACGCAGAGAACCAAACCCTAAAGCAAAACGACGACAAAAAGCGAGAAAAAAGGGGGGGGTCCCCATTTGCAATGGGGCGATGTGTGAAAACATCACAACAAAACCCAAAGCGAACAAATGGAATTTCAAAATTGGACTACAACGCTGCAATAAGCTGGCTAAGAAGCCATCCCTTTTCTCAATTATCAGACCATTGGCTTTGGCATCATGTTTAAAACTTTATCAGCTCCGATTTTTCATTTGAAAAACCTAGGATATAAGCACATAGAAGAATAAATACAAAAAAAAAATAATCAATACAGATTGGAGGAAATAAGAGACCCAATTTTATGATATCAGTTACTCCATACAGGTACAAATGATTATTTTGAGCAGAACTTCGCTTGCCCAACCTCATCTCATATTTAATCCTTGATCCTTTTATCATATTGCACGAGTCTATTTAGCTATATCTATTAGAGATTTTGGGAGAGAAATGAGGAGCAGATTTTACACAAAAATAATATTCTTCTATTCCACACACTTTCGTTCAACATGAATTACATATATATAGGAGTTTTGGTTCCTACATTATAGGAACAACTCCTGAATTGGTTGAGTTGTTTTAACAACTCAAACAAACATACACTCGTACAACAACATAATCATACATATAACAAACTTAACCAATAATTTAATTTTACCAACACCCATGAGAACAATAATCTCTAACACCCCCCCTTAGTGTGAACATGGGGAGAAAGAACATCACACAAGTTGAAAACAGAATCATATGCCTGCACATACTTTTAGGTCTGCATACTGCTATCTAGATCTTGCTGCACATGGTCACCTACATACGAGAACTTATCTCGCTTTCACTTCCAGTAAACTCATCACCGGCCAACCATACTTCCAAGAAGTCCGACAGTTAGAGGATCTTTGTAGCCAGTTGCTCTCCTATACAACTGTTTACAATATTGATGATGTCCGTATTCTCCTCCTTTCAAACTTTAACACTTTCAATTGCGGTAAGCCCAACCTTTCTGGCTCATGATCTTGATCAAATGAAAGGCTCTCTCCTTCCATGGTTTTAAACAAGCTTACCACAAACCTTGACGTGAACAAGAACCCATCAATTGTCCACCTCGTGTGGTTTTCTAGATCCTCCCACAAACCCTTTCAAGATCCATAACTGACTTACATTAGTACTTTTGTTTATTATAATATTTTACACTCGGAGGATACATAAGAAAATAACATACATGAATAGAAATAGCCACTCTTGTTGATTGTGCCACTCGATCTCCAACAACATAGAAAACTATCACTACCATACAATAGTAAATAAAATGCCATCAAAACGGATAAACGACCCCTTCGTTGGTGACTGACAAGATGTTAAGTGTCCTTCCCCCGTTGCCTCTGCCTCCAGTATCCAATGACAGATGAACAATATCAAGTCTTTGTTTCAGAACATTGATAGCATTAATAAGCACCTCAGAAGCTTTGATTACTCCTGTAGATTCAATAGTGTTCATAATGACCTCATTGTCATATGTGTAAGCTTCCGCATCATGTATAACCACCTGATGGGTGTCTTCGTCAATTTTAAAAACCTTTGTAGGACTGCTATGAACCCAATCTTGCTTCTCCTCAAGGGTTAGGCTTTCCATCAAATTCTCATCTTGATCTTGAGACAAATAAGCGTCTGCAAATAATAACGAAGATGGAGAGGATGAGGACACCGAATCTAACAAGTCATCGCAGCTCTCGCATTCGAGCTCTTCAGTACAAAGCTGAAGACTATCATTACTCAACGAGCTGCAGTTTCTGGCAATAGGAACATATGGCTTCGGAGCCATCAAATCCCACGGGGCAGAAAACTTTGCATTAACTTTATATTCTTTTCTGCCATCGCCTGCCAGAAGCGAAGCAAAAGCATCGCCCCGGGGCTCCGGTCTCATCAAACTCCACATATCCTATTAAGGCATTGTTTAAATTAAAGATTTAAACATCGTGATAAGACGGAGAAGCCATTTTGGATGGTAATTACGTATATAATAATATTATTGATATATATATATATATATATATTTTATATAATTAAAATATAATAATATATTATTATTATATAATAATATAAGTATAAATATAAATATTAATATTATAATATAAATAGTAAATTAAAGATTATTATAAATATAATAATAGAAACTAAACTATAGCAGCACCTATATAAAAGCTGCGATTCATATTATTATCAAAGAAACCAGTGAATAAAGAAAAAGGTAGAAAGACTTGTCTTATCTGAATATTATATATATAGTATTCTATACTTAACTATTAATAAATAGATAAATACTTACATATAATCTCATATAAGACAAAAGAGTCTTATATGGCAAGGATTATGTTTTATAAAAGATTAATTAAGACAGCAGTTAGTATATGCCACGGGAGATAAAAGGGAAGTCAGCGAATCTTATAAAGGCAGTGAATATATTAATATCTTATGCCAAAGACAATCGATGATAAAGGAAACTTAAATAAATAGAACAAAACAAAGAACAGCCGTCAAGTTAAGAGTATAAGTGCTGACTGGTCAAGGAAGATTATTGTTTATAAGGCAGCGCATTTAACTAAGGCAAAACTAACAGCAAACCCATTAATTGTGAAGAGAGGCGACTATTAATAAGAAACAACCAGAAGATATAAAGAAGGCACGGAACAATCATCTCATTGGTTGTCTGCAATAGAAATTATACTATCACCTTTCATCATCGAATCAGACCATTAATCATTTCTCTCTCCAATATAAACATAAAAAGGCAAAACCAATAACTTTGCAATCGATTCACTCCTATGCACTGAATCTGAGTATATCAATATCGACGGCCAGCATATAAGACATACTGGGTCATCATTATATCATCTTACAGTCTATTGATCTGCCACTGATCCATTATTGCATCTGGAATAAGTGCAGCAAACTACAGGTATGTAACTTCCAACATATATTATGATTAATACTCCAAACTAAGCAGAAATGGGACGAAAATAATCAGTTTATAGTAACCAAGAGATCATCATATAGGATATAATAAATATAAGTATGAAGTATAGAATGATCAATGCAATCATATACCATAGGATGGAATTAGATCATATTATTGTTACAGCTGTTAATATATGAATGAACATGCTCATAAAATAGGAGTTGTAATAGAAATATGATATGGAAAGAATAATGTAGAATGCATCAATTATAAATAGTAATACTGTCATACATAAATACGGAATAAATGTTATGATTAAGGAACAATTCTATATAATAAGATGTTAACATAAATCAATTAGTAAGATCCTTATAGAAATTGCTATCATAGAATAAATGAATATAGGGAATGAATTGAAAATATAAGATAAGGATCTTATGAATGGAAAAGCTCATAACTATGATTGTGGCAAAAGAATGTATATTGCCAAATAACGAGATAATACAAAAATCCTTATAAGTGTAATGAATAGTCATGGAATACCCGGGATGAGAAGTAGGCCTCATTGTTAATCCACCTACACACCTTATAAGTTGAGACCGATGATTAGGGTAGGCAATTGGCCTAATAGTGGGTGATGCTCGAGCTGGTGAGATATCACCCCTCCGAGCTAAGTAAATAGGCCCTTGTCTCAAGCTGGTGAAACATCACCCCTCCGAGGCAAGTGGAGAGGCCCTTGTCTCAAGCTGGTGAAACATCACCCCTTCGAGACAAGTGGATAGGCCTTTGAGTCAAGCTGGTGAAACCATTCACCCCTCCGAGTCAAAGGAAAGAAACATTGGACCCATGGCAATATTGCGCCCTAACAAACCCTCTCTTGTTGGGTGAGTGGTCTGATTAACGTGTAGGCCCAAGTATGTCTCTTCCGGGGTAAATCATGAAACATATATAATAGATATAGGGAAAGGTATAATGCATATAGATTATGATTATAAGGTTTGATTTAATATATACTTGTGGTTAATGTAATTTGATAAGAAGGATTGAATTCTAATGTACTCTTTTACAAGTTGAAATTGTTTGCAAGGTTGTGAAAATTGACTTGCTAGAAGGGGACAGAAGGGGACATTACACTCTCTTCAATTTTTCCTTCTTCTTCCTTTAGAAAATCATCAATCTCTACAACAACAGGGGATTGATTCTGGAACCTCATTTTTATCATGACCAACTCGAAAGGACATAACAACAAGACTGAAAATATGTACGCAGAAAAGCACAGAAAACAAGCACTCTGATTTGCACCTCTCAAATTTTCACGCCTAGGAAGCGCTGATACGACATCTCCATCTTCCCTACAAAGAAATTTCTGCAATCTCACACCCAACAATGTCCGTCAAATCGTGAAACTTTTCTTTGTCTCCGCTGTTCTTGTTCTGGAGTCAAAACAAAACATAAAAATTGCCTCCTTTATTGGTTGTGCATGTAAACCCCATGAAAGAAGCTGCTATCAGCATAAGCACAAAGAATTCTAGATCTATGAAAACTTGATCACACTTATTCAAAAGACTTCTACAAAACCATAAGCTAAACACAAAACTGATCGTTATTCTAAAATGTAGCTCTCACTGGATCTCATAACTCGGGGCAAGTAAGGAATTTCAAAACTGCCCGTTCATGGCCATTACTATAACCTTTGCTCTGATACCATATTAGAGATTTTGGGAGAGAAATGAGGAGCAGATTTTACACAAAAATAATATTCTTCTATTCCACACACTTTCGTTCAACATGAATTACACATATATAGGAGTTTTGGTTCCTACATCATAGGAACAACTCCTTAGTTGGTTGAATTGTTTTAACAACTCAAACAAACATACACTTGTACAACAACATAATCATACATATAACAAACTTAACCAATAATTTAATTTTACTAACACCCATGAGAACAATAATCTCTAACAATATCAAGGGTCTATTATGCTATGTATGTTTTGATTAAGATAATCGGGAAGGCCCCGAACCCATACACAGAAGCCACCAAGGCGAACAAAGAGAGTTTCTGTAAGAACCCTACTGGTTCTTTGCTTCTATACTGTTCTGCTACTGAATGCACTGTCTGAATTTGTTTTGGTGTTTTGAATAGATATATTGTTTTTTTTGTGTTTTGAGGGTTTATTGACATAAAAAGCAAATAACATAAAACTGAAACTAATTACAACAATCTGAAAATTTTCAAACAACTGAACTACTGCTGCAATGAATCTTTATTTCTCAAGAGGATGGGAAAATTACATTATTTTTTCATAATAAAAATAATGGCAGCAACAACATGGAACGTAATTTTTATTGGATTTTGCTGAAGCATTTCACTATTCACAACAACACTGTAGCGCGTCACTATTCATGGGTACTATTCACGGGTACTGTAGCGCATCACTATTCACGGGTACTGTTCACATGCACTATTCAAATGCACTGTAGCAAATTACTATTCACAGCTGCAACTTATCTCACCCTTATTTTTTGTGAATTTGAGGGATGCTGAAATAAATATTGTTGAAGCACAATCAAAACCTCTGTATGAGATTCTCTCTGAATTATCAAATTCACCAGGTATTTCATTGGCTCAAATGATGAACACATAGAAGAACTACGTTCTCCAATGGCAAAGCTGTAAACCCTTCTCAGAGTTCAAAATCACAATGATCAAATATATATTTCATGAGCATACCAAAATGAGCTCTTAAGTCTCCTTTTATTCTTTTCTTGTGAGAGCTCAACACTTTCCTGGCCAATGTGGGATAAAAGACATATTCCCACTTTTAATATATATTTTTTTTAAAAGAAACTTTTATTGATGGTGCACAAATAATTTCTTTAAAATTAATTGTTCACTTGGCCCCATCTATGATAATTTGACCCTTCACTTAAGTGACTTAAGTTATAATATAAAATTATATTATAACTTTACAATATAAGCTCGAAACTACTAATATTTATTTTAGCCAAATAAATATTAATATCGCCATTATTACTCATCTGTTCTGCACACCGTCTGAACTGTAAATTGGCATGAAGATTCTGCATATGACCAACCCTTATTTCTAAAAATAGCAGGGGTCCATCTCCATCACCCATTGTCTTACTATAAATAGTAAGTTCTGCATGTGGGGTCCAAAAGACTTCAAACGAACACCAATCCTACGTAGCTCTGACCACTGAAGGAGAAACTCCCCTCAAATGACCCTCTATCCAACCTCATCAGCCTACGAGGGTCTATTATAGGCCAATCTACTTAATTGACATAATGTCAACTAGAAGGGGACATGACAGTTTCACAAGTAGTAAAACAGAGAAAGACAAGTTATTGAAAGGGCCCAAACCCTTTAACAACACAGCAATAAAGGCAGACGGAACTGGACCCAAAAGAAAAGGGACAAACAACACAGAGACGACAGCCCCGTTGCAAAACAAAAGGACAGAACGTCGAGAACTAGACGACACCAGAGCTCGACCTAGTAGGACGAACTCCTTTGACCCAAGGGTGCAAAGCAAAAACAGACATAAGGAGTCCTTTCTTGTAATGTCCCCTTCTCGCAACTTGAAATTTCTCAACCTTGTCCACAAATTTCAACTTGCAAGAAGAGAACATTAGTACACTAAATCTTTGATCACTAAATAACATAAGATATATTCATCATATTGCTCTTTTACTCATATATATTTCATGATTCTAAGATTCACAATCTATGTTCACTATTTACACTATCACTTTCCTTATGATCATTTCATTTCATATCTTCTACTACTAGACATTATTTCTCATTCACTAACTTTGAACATTATAAGCATCATCATTACATAATGTACACTCTCTATTTATATTTCTCAATTCTCTATTCTCATATTCACTTTATATTTCACTTTCTCTATTATTCTCTATCACTTGCATTTCACATGCACTATCACTTGATATCTCATATCGTTATAACATCTTGCATTAATTCATGGATATCATATGAGAGTAGGGAGGGAGTATCTTTGCCATTGCCATTATGGGGCTCTATTATATCCTTGGTGTAATGATGCCTTTTGCATCCTTTTGCAGCCAAGGCCTCTAAGGTGACCTATCCTTGACACAATGATGCCTTTTGCATCAATTGTGAACAAGGCCTCTATGTCACATTTATAGGATAGGATGACCTATCCTTGGCACAATGATGCCTTTTGCATCACTTGCACATAAGGCCTCTATGTCATAAACCTTTGCATATGGTACCTTTTGTACTCATAATGTCAAAGGGCTCTAAATACCCATTGGTTAATGGCAAGGATCCTCTTCTACCTCCTTTCCTATGAGGTTTATGTGTTATTGCCTCAAGAAAGATATATTCATTCATGCTTATTGAATTAAACATATTGGCTAGCTCCTCTTATGTCACTCATTAACAGCCTATGAGAGTTGAGATGAGAGTTGCCACTATCCACCATGGGGCTCCAATGTCTCCTATCCTTAGACTCAAGTTCCATACTCTTAGAGTCAAGGCCTCTATGAGACTAACTACCCATGAATGGCCTCTTAGGCACTTACTCTCACTTTCATAAGAGGTTAATGGGTCACATAAGATCCATACAAATTACATTACTATAGTATATGACTGTCTAAAAGAGATGATTGCTTACAAATTGTTGAGACATGGACCAGCTAGGACTCGAACCTAGGACCTTCCATTGCTATTGGAGTGCTCTACCACTGAGCTACTGGCCCCTCTTGGACCAGTCCATCGTTGGTCCGGGTGTGGCTTATTTCCAACACCAACACTCCCCCTTAAGCCACACCTCTCGTGTGCTTGGGGCTCCTAGTCTGGGCCTGGCTCTGATACCATGTTAAGACATGGACCAGCTAGGACTCGAACCTAGGACCTTCCATACGCTGCTGGAGTGCTCTACCACTGAGCTATTGGCCCCTCTTGGACCAATCCATCGTTGGTTCGGGAGTGGCTTATTTCCAACACCAACACAAATCTGAACTTATCATTGGCAATAAATGTAAAGAGGCATTCGTACCTGATGTACATATAATTGACTGATATGGAAGTGATAAATAATAGAAACTTGCTGACGTAAATTGGACTGCAGTCTTGGAGATATTCTTGTATAAATTAATGATAATGTCAATTGCTTGGATCGATGCTCGGGAGAACAAGAATTATTTGCTGCTGACGTCCGTACCTTTCAAATATTCAGATGTATTTTTTCTTGTTTGATCGATGATGCCTTACTTGACTTTGACTCCTTTTATTGCCTTGAGGAGTCATCGGGTGGAAACATTTAGGCCTTCGTGCCTTTCCATAAATTAATTTATAATTATATTTGTCTCTTATGAGGATCGGGGTCCTTAGTTGTCTCATTCGATCCCTTGTTAATTGGTTTTTATTGCCTTTTAAATATGGTTTTGTCCTTTAGTGCCAAGTCATATTTAATTTGTCTTATTTGATTTTGTCCTATTCTAGTTTGTCTTTTCCTCTTGCCATGAAATTTGGCTAAGTTATGAAATTGATCATAAGGAGAGTTCATTATCATAGACATATGAAGTCTTCAAGATCATATTGAGCCATTACAAACTAGTCTTCTTTCCAATCTTTAATTGGAAAACTTCGAGCTATTATGGGTTGGAATTGAGGAATATAACAGGCCTCCCTCCTTGAGATTGCTTGTCCTCAAGCAATGTTAAGATTGGGATGGCTAAGGATTTCATCTCCCTTCCATGTAGCATCATCATGAATAATAATTAATACTAATGTAATGTTACCTCTGTGTGCATATATTCAGTTCCTGCAATCACAACCATAACACATATGCAAATACCTATATATATATATATATTTTTGTGAGAATCATGATCAATAATAATAAATATTTATTATTCACAGGATGGCAGGATCACTGCTTTGATACCACTTGTAATGTCCCCTTCTCGCAACTCGAAATTTCTCAACACCTTGTCCACAAATTTCAACTTGCAATAAGAGAACATTAGTACACTAAATCTTTGATCACTAAATAACATAAGATATATTCATCATATTGCTCTTTTACTCTTATATATATTTCATGATTCTAAGATTCACAATCTATGTTCACTATTTATACTTTCACTTTCCTTATGATCATTTCATTTCATATCTTCTACTACTAGACATTATTTCTAATTCACTAACTTTGAACATTATAAGCATCATCATTACATAATGTACACTCTCTATTTATATTTCTCAATTCTCTATTCTCATATTCACTTTATATTTCACTTTCTCTATTATTCTCTATCACTTGCATTTCACATGCACGATCACTTGATATCTCATATCGTTATAACATCTTGCATTAATTCATGGATATCATATGAGAGTAGGGAGGGAGTATCTTTGCCATTGCCATTATGGGGCTCTATTATATCCTTGGTGTAATGATGCCTTTTGCATCCTTTTGCAGCCAAGGCCTCTAAGGTGACCTATCCTTGACACAATGATGCCTTTTGCATCAATTGTGAACAAGGCCTCTATGTCACATTTATAGGATGACCTATCCTTGGCACAATGATGCCTTTTGCATCACTTGCACACAAGGCCTCTATGTCATAAACCTTTGCATATGGTACCTTTTGTACTCATAATGTCAAAGGGCTCTAAATACCCATTGGTTAATGGCAAGGATCCTCTTCTACCTCCTCTCCTATGAGGTTTATGTGTTATTGCCTCAAGAAAGATATATTCATTCATGCTTATTGAATTAAACATATTGGCTATCTCCTCTTATGTCACTCATTAACAGCCTATGAGAGTTGAGATGAGAGTTGCCACCATTCACCATGGGGCTCCAATGTCTCCTATCCTTAGACTCAAGTTCCATACTCTTAGAGTCAAGGCCTCTATGAGACTAACTACCCATGAATGGCCTCTTAGGCACTTACTCTCACTTTCATAAGAGGTTAATGGGTCACATAAGATCCATACAAATTACATTACTATAGTATATGACTGTCTAAAAGAGATGATTGCTTACAAATCTGAACTTATCATAATGATACAAATCTGAACTTATCATTGGCAATAAATGTAAAGAGGCATTCGCACCTGATATACATATAATCGACTAATATGGAAGTGATAAATAATAGAAACTTGCTGACGTAAATTGGATTGTAGTCTTGGAGATATTCTTGTATGAATTAATGATAATGTCAATTCTTGGATCGATGCTTGGGAGAATAAGAATTATTTGCTGCTGACGTCCGTACCTTTCAAATATTCAGATGTATTTTTCCTTGTTTGATCGATGATGCCTTACTTGACTTTGACGACTCCTTTTATTGCCTTGAGGAGTCATCGGGTGGAAACATTTAGGCCTTTGTGCCTTTCCATAAATTAATTTATAATTATATTTGTCTCTTATGAGGATCGGGGTCCTTAGTTGTCTCATTTGATCCCTTGTTAATTGGTTTTTATTGTCTTTTAAATATGGTTTTGTCCTTTAGTGCCAAGTCATATTTAATTTGTCTTATTTGATTTTGTCTTATTCTAGTTTTTCTTTTCCTCTTGCCATGAAATTTGGTTAAGTTATGAAATTGATCATAAGGAGAGTTCATTATCATAGACATATGAAGTCTTCAAGATCATATTGAGCCATTACAAACTAGTCTTCTTTCCAATCTTTAATTGGAAAACTTAAAGCTATTATGGGTTGGAATTGAGGGATATGACATTTCTTTTTTCTCTGGACAACAGTCCAAGAACATCTAGAGTCCAAGTCCTCAGAACAAGGAGAGAGAGGGTCATCAATAGACTCTGCAACCAAAGAAAGATCCTGTAAGGAGGGGGGAGCCCCAGAGCAAGAAACCGAAGGCACATCTATAGCAGGAACTCTACACCACCCAAGGAAGGGGCAACAACCATTCGAGCCAAATCAACCTTAGCCCCCAAACCCCCACCAACGTAGGGGAAATGGGCGAAGAGGAAACAACAACCAGAGAGTGCACAACATCTTACGAGGGAGCATCCTCTAGAGAGTTAGAAGCATTGATGGTCAAGTGGTCGTCCGAGGCATTCTTCCACACGGTGGCCACCCCCTTATGACGAGAGAGGGGAGGCTAGGTGGCAAGTGGCAAAGCAATGTCTACATCTGAATGGGATAGTAGCTGCGTCCACAACCTATCCCCAACCTTAAGAATAACCTCCCCATGCAGGGGTTTGGAGGTGTCAATGTCGACCAACATAGGGGCAAATGTGGAGTGCCCCATGAAAGAGGCTATGGAGTCAACCATCAAGAAACTACTGATAGTATTTCTAACGTCCTCATAGCAAGAGTCCTCTCAACACTGAAAAGGGAGATTCAGAAGTCTAACCCAGGTTGGTATGATGTTGAGAGGCTCGATAAGTGGATTGAAGGAGCTAGACCAAGGTTTAATCGAGAGGGAATGCACTCCCCACAGCCAAACCTGACCGTTCAACACTAAATCCCGCTCCTCCTGGGAAACGAAGGTTACCACGAAGAAACCCCTCGTTGTAATGTGCTGTATCTGTTTGTATTTTTTTAAATGATCTTTTTATGTGTTATTTTTATTGTGTTCTTTCAGACTAGACAGAAGATACAGAAGGGGTTTTAGTTTTCCTGCAGATGTGTGTTGCCAGAGCATACAATATAGAGCATATAACAGAAACCCATAAAATATACAATAGATACGAGGAAACTATCGACTACCCAGATAGCAAAATGGCCAAATATGAAATACTATAACATACCCATGTTTAGATATGCAACTTAGTACATGTGCTGAGTCTAGACTAGCAACTAGGTATAGCCAGAATCACTCCAAACTCCATAGAATACAAGATTGGGCATACAAATTGATATCAGCGAGGAAAGAGGTCTTAAACACCTCACACAATGCTAAATACAAGCTACCCACAAAGTAATATGGAGCCAATAAACCCCAACGTCCCTCCAGGAAGGTACGACCAAGGCTGAAAGGCAATATCAGCAGCAATGCACACTCAAACCCTCTGAAAATGTTTGATATCTATCTGCACATTGAACTCCAAGCTGGGCGACCCTATTGTGATGAAGAAACAACAATATCTAAGCACCAATGAGTCACTAGAAGTGGTACGACCAGCGAAGGAGAGGTACGACCACTCTAGAAAATGCAAATCAGTCACAAACCACTATCAAGCTGCTCCAAATCTGATGTTCACTTCGCTGTTTGGGACTGCATACACTTTACTCTCGAAAGATGTCACATATCAGCTCCGAATCCGTCAAACTTAATTCCATGAATGCACAACTGTGAACACTAGATGTATTCACCCTCATTGGCACCTTTGGGTGATCTTTCACACCTGTAGAATGCCGTTACTAATGGAGGTTTCGTCTCCAAAAGCTTGGTTGGAATGCTCAAACCCTCGAAACCCTAGCAGAGCTCTCACAAGAAAATATCATAAAGCAAGCATATGACAAATGAGCCTTTTTTCACCTTATATTTCCCTCCTCAAGTTGGGCGTTGGATTTAAGAGGGAAAATCATATCTTTAAACTCACCTTATTTCTCCTAGGGATGGGCACCCATGGTTAAGACATTAACTTATGTCTTTATTTTCATTAAGTCACTTTTCATAAAGTCCATATTTAAATATATCATTAATAACTTCGGACTTTAAATTAACTGCCAAGATGGTGTCGGAATGCAACAATCTATAGCTCGTCGGAAAGCCCTCGATGAGACGAATTTGATGCCACTCTGAAAATGCCGAACCAACATTGACCCCAAACTTACTAAAAATAGTAATGACCAAAAGCAATTTGAGCCAACTCAGAAGGCGCCAACTGGATCCTCTGAATCCGAACCACATTTCCTCCATCGACACAAACCTCCAAAGCCAAAACAACTCCAGTTCCCTAACCAAACTGCTAGTCCACGGGAACGCTCTGATGGACTAACCAAGTGTCAAGAAGGGGACATTACAGTCCACCCTCCCTAAGATTGCTTGTCTCAAACAATCTTAGATCAGGATGCTCCAAAATCTGCTCACTCTCCCAGGGAGCATCCTCAACCGGAAGGTTCTTCCATTTAACTAGGTACTTTCTGATAATCATCCTCAAATTACGTTCCCTAGTGTCAATTATAGCCTCGGGTACCAGTATCAACTTCCCCTCTTCATCAAGAGGAGGCAACTCTGCTGATGGTGTCACATTATGCCCCAACGCCTTTTTGAGGCGAGATACATGGAACACATTATGTACCCTGCTACCTACTGGAAGCTCCAACTCATAAACCACTTCTCCAATCCTTTTGGAGATCCTGAAAGGTCCATAATACCGTGGTTTCAACTTCTCTGCTCCACTCTTCTTGAGAGTGGACTCCCTGTAGGGTTGCAGCATGAGGTAAACCAGGTCACCAACCTCAAAAGATCGCTCAATCCTCTGCTGATCTACATATTGCTTCTGCTGATTCTGAGCTTTTTGTATATTTTCTTTCAAAGACCTCATGATGTCTTGACTTTCCTGGAGAAGGTCTTTGGCCTTAGGCACTCTGCTATCACCAAACAGTAAATCAACAAAGCTCGGTGCCTCATACCCGTACAATGCCATGAAGGGCGACATCTAAATGGACATGTGGTAAGTGGAATTGTAACAGTACTCCCCCATGTGAAGCCACTTAACCCATACCTTTTGCTGCCCTGAAACATAGTTTCGGAGGTATCCTTCCACCCATTTGTTAACTATCTCCGTCTGGCCGTCTGGCTGGGGGTGGTAACTCGTACTGGGTGTGAGCTCTGTCTCTGTCAACCTGAAGAGCTCTTGCCAAAAATTACTAAGGAACCTGTTGTCCCTATCACTGACAATGTTCTGAGGCAACCCATGGAGTTGAAATACCTCACGAAAGAACAACTCTGCAACCTGTGCTGTAGTGAAAGTGGTAGGGATGGCAAAGAAGCGTGCAAACTTTGTCAATCTGTCCACTACCATGAAAATGCAATCCCTACCTTGGACTTTTGGTAAACCTGTGATAAAGTCCATAGAAATGCTATCCCACTTCCTCCGGAATAGGTAGGGGCTGCAATAAACCTCCTGGAAATGAGTGCTCCTGCTTGTTCTATTGGCATATCGGGCACTCTCTCACATACTGCATCACCTCAGTCTTGAGGCCCTTCTAGGTGAACCTCTCTCTAACCTATCTATAAGTTGTGAAGTATCTCGGATGCCCCGCCATAGGCAAATCATGGAATGCCCTCAAAACTTTTTGCTTAATCTGTGAACCTGGCACCAAGTAGATCCTGTCCTTGTAAATGATCAAATCATTTACCACTGAGTACTTGTCATCCTTGATGGTGCCATCAATTATTCCAGTAGACCATGCATCCTTTGCATACTCGGCTGATATCATCTCTCTCCAGTCATTTGCAATGGCGCCTAGTGCACACAAATGGGGCCTTCTGGATAAAGCATTGGCAACAACATTTTTCTTTCCTTTGACATAAACAATATCAAAGTCGTAGGCTTGTAGTTTGCTGACCCACTTCTGTTGCCTCTCATTTAAGTCTTTCTGTCCAAAGAAATGCTTCAGACTGTTATGATCTGTCTTGACTACGAACTTGCTGCCCACCAAATACTGTCTGAATTTAGCCAATGCATGCATTATGGCTAACATCTCCTTGTCATAAATGCTATAGCTACGTTCTACCCCCCTCAACTTCCCGCTCTCAAATGCTATGGGGTGCTTATCCTGCATGATTACCGCACCAATGCCTTCTTCTGAGGCATCACACTGCAACTCAAGGTTCGCTGAAGTCCGGTATTGCCAACACTGGACATGTACTCATAATCTCCTTAAACTTGTTGAAACACTCCTGTGTACCTGCTGTCCAACTAAATGCATCCTTTCAAGTCAAATCTGTGAGGGGTGCAGCTGACTGAGAAAACCCCTTCACGAACCTGCAGTAATATCCACATAGGCCAACGAATCCCTTCAGTTGAGTGAGATTCTTTGGTGGTGGCCAAACCACTATTGCCCGAATCTTCTCCAAGTCCACCTTCACACTGCTAGCACTGATAATGTGACCCAAGTATAACAACTCGGTCATCCCAAACTCACACTTTGACATTTTGGCATATAAAGATTCTCTCTCTAGAATGCTCAGCACAATGTCAATGTGTTTCAGATGCTCTTCCCATGTCTTGCTATAAATCAAAATATCATCAAAAAATATCAGAACAAACCTCCTCAACTGCTCTCGGAAAACTCTGTTCATGCAAGACGGAAAAGTAGCTGGTGCATTGGTCAAGCCGAATGGCATGACTAGGAACTCAAAGTGCCCATAGTGACACCTAAATGCTATCTTCTCCACATCCTCATCCCTGACCCGAATCTGATAATACCCGGATCTCAAATCTATCTTGGAGAAGTAACAGGCCTCGTGCAGCTCATCAATCAACTCATTTATCCTGGGTATGGGATACCTGTTCTTAATTGTTTTCTTATTGAGTTCCCTATAATCAATGCACATTCTGAGGGTCCCATCCTTTTTCTTAACAAGAGCCATTGATGATGCAAATGGGCTCTTGCTTGGCCTGATATGACCCATCTCGAGAAGCTCTTTGATAGCTTTCTCGATCTCATCCTTGTATCTTTTCGGGTGCCTATATGGTGTAGTGATCACTGGCTTTGCACCCTCCAATTCTATCACATGCTCGATTCCCCTGTCAGGAGGTCTACCTGGTGGAATGTCACTAAACACTTTGGTGTGTTTAGTCAAATATCTTCTCCACATCCTCATCCCTGACCCGAATCTGATGATACCCGGATCTCAAATCTATCTTGGAGAAGTAACAAGCCCCGTGCAGCTCATCAATTAGCTCATTTATCCTGGGTATGGGATACCTGTTCTTAATTGTTTTCTTATTGAGTTCCCTATAATCAATGCACATTCTGAGGGTCCCATCCTTTTTCTTAACAAGAACCATTGATGATGCAAATGGGCTCTTGCTTGGCCTGATATGACCCATCTCGAGAAGCTCTTTGATAGCTTTCTCGATCTCATCCTTATATCTTTTCGGGTGCCTGTATGGTGTAGTGATCACTGGCTTTGCACCCTCCAATTCTATCACATGCTCAATTCCCCTGTCAGGAGGTCTACCTGGTGGAATGTCACTAAACACTTTGGTGTGTTTAGTCAAAAGAGCCTGTATGTCAGGTGGGTATTCCCACTTCTGCTACTTCGAAACTGCAGGCATCACCATCACCTCTGCTGTCCACTGCACTTGATCATGGCGAATCAGTCTCTCCATACGCCTGAGGGAAATAACTCTCAATCCACTATTTGAAATGCCCTTGAGCACATGTTTAACTCCGTTCACCTCAAACTACATTTCCATTGTCCTCAAGTTGAGAGTGAACTCACCTATCTCATGTAACCAATTCATACCCAGCACAACATCCATATCACCCATGCTAACAACATAAAACTCTGACTGGAAAGTGTAGTTATTTAGCTGGATGGTCAAATTAGGAATCCTCCTAGTGCAAGTGAGTACGAAGCCATCTGCTATCTTCACTCTGAACCCTGAAAACTCCTCTGTCTTCAACCCTCTCTTGGCAACCAGGCCCTCATCAATGAAGTTATGAGTGGCACCTGTATCTAGCAAGGTAATGCACCTTTGTCCACCCAACACTCCTCGGATCTTGAATGACCCTTCTCTCTGAATGCTCGAGATATGGGCTGCAAGTAGTGGGGTCTCCTCATCCTTCCCTGAAACCTCAGATGCAACATCTGTCTCTGGGTCACTGTCTTCTGTATGCTGCTTTGAATGTGTCTTAGACTCCACGGACTCATTTGCTGAAAAATATTCTATCTGTTTGGCCTTTCCTTGAGCTGCACACTTGTGCTTGGGATCCCAAGGCTCTTTGCAGTGGAAACAGAGCTTCTTCCTCCTAAGGTCATTCAGCTGATCATTGTCTAATCTAGAAGAACTCTTATGTGGCTAGTGTTCTGAGTCCCTGTGAAAAGGTCTCCTGTCTCTCTCCTTATCTCTCCTATGTTGAAAGTTCTTCATGGCCTTCTGCAATGTCATAGGGTCTAAACCCTTTACCCATCCTCATAGAGGATCAGACAACCCATCAACAAAGAGCATGATCAACCTCCTCTCTGATATGTTTGAAACCATGACCAAAAGATCCTGGAACTCTGAAATGTACGAGTCCACTAATCCACTCTGTCTCAACTGTGCCAACTCTTTGAACTACAACTCAGGGTCCTTGTCGAACCTGTCTATGAGTCTCGCTGTGAACTCCACATACGATGTAATCTGGTCGTGTCCCAGAGTTACTTTCCCATTACTCCACCACTTGTGGCACTGCCTTCCAAGTGTAAGGCTGCATATGTGATGGCATCAGACTCTGGCATAGGGCTGATTTGGAGATAACTGTCCAACTTTTGGACCCAAGCTCTTGCTGTAGTCTTCCCTGAACCATCAAAGTAGGGTAAAGTCATCTTACTGACTTTCTTCTATAGCTCATAGTTCTGCTGCCTGTTACCCCCTCTAGGTTTGTGTCTCATCCTGAGATTTGAATAGTCCCTGAAAGTCATCTCAGCTCTAAACTCCGCGCTCGAAGCTTGCCAATCTCTAAAAATCTCCTCCTAAAACTCCACCTGAGTAGCATCTCGTTCAGGTATCTCATCTTGCGGTATGAAAATGGGAATGCTCGGTCTATTGGCAACTGTGAGCTGTGTCCCACCTCGGTTATTCACCGAAGCCTCTCCATCATGATCCCTGTGTTTGTTTCTATCACCATTGTTTCTGTCACCATTCTACTCTCCATTACCTCGGTCTCCATTACCCCGATCTCTACGTTTATCCTCATTCCTGTCTCTATTTCTGTCATTCTTGTCGCCATTCCTGTCATTCCTGTCTCCGTTCCTGTCATTCCGGTATCTATTTCGGTCTACATTTTCTTCATCTTCCTCCAACTTAGGAAATAATCGGCCAAGAAGCCGTGTGAGTGCCAACCGGGACCTGTCCATGCTAGCAACGATTTGCTGTTGTCCTCTAGCCAAATCATTAAGGATATCTTTGGTGCTAGGCTCTCCAATCTCCCTGTCCCCTATTTCTTCAGGTTGTTCTGGGAGTACATCGGAAAAAGGGTCTGTCCTTAGAACTTCGAGATTTTCCTCATTATAAATCACCACCGGTTGCTCCTCAGCAGCTACAATTTCTGTGTCCGTATGAAATGGATCTGTTTGTGGCACTGGATTCAACTGCGGAAACTATGTTGGTTGCCTTGCCCTAGTATTTCTGAAAGAATATCTATCTGTGGGTCGCATGTCTCATTTTCACTTCTGCATGTCGCATCTGACCTCACAGGATGGCAAGATCTTTAGCTCGGATACCACTGTAATGTGTCGTACCTGTTTGTATTTTTTTAAATGATTTTTTTATGTGTTTTTTTAATTATTTTTATTGTGTTCTTTCAGACTAGATAGAAGATGCAGAAGGGGTTTTAGTTTTCCTGCAGATGTGTGTTGCCGGAGCATACAATATAGAGCATATAACAGAAACCCACAAAATATACAATAGATATGAGGAAACTATCGACTACCCAGATAGCAAAATGGCCAAATATGAATTACTATAACATACCCATGTTTAGATATGCAACTTAGTACATGTGCTGAGTCTGGACCAGCAACTGGGTAGAGCCGGAATCACTCCAAATTCTAGAGAATACAAGATTGGGCATACAAATTGATATCAGCGAGGAAAGAGGTCTTAAACATCTCACACAATGCCAAATACAAGCTACCCACAAAGTAATATGGAGCCAATAAACCCCAACGTCCCTCCAGGAAGGTACGGCCAAGGCTGAAAGGCAATATCAGCAGCAATGCACATTCAAACCCTTTGAAAATGTCTGATATCTATCTGCACACTGAACTCCAAGCTGGGCGACCCTATTGTGATGAAGAAACAACTATATCTAAGCACCAATGAGTCACTAGAAGTGGTACGGCCAGCCAAGGAGAGGTACGACCACTCTAGAAAATGCAAATCAGTCACAAACCACTATCAAGCTGCTCCAAATCTGATGTTCACTTCGCTGTTTGGGACTGCATACACTTTACTCTCGAAAGATGTCACATATCAGCTCCGAATCCGTCAAACTTAACTCCATGAATGCATAACTGTGAACACTGGATGTATTCACCCTCACTGGCACCTTTGGGTGATCTTTCACACCTGTAGAATGCCGTTACTAATGGAGGTTTTCGTTTCCAAAAGCCTGGTTGGAATGTTCAAACCCTCGAAACCCTAGCAGAGCTCTCACAAGAAAATATCATAAAGCAAGCATATCACAAATGAGCCTTTTTTCACCTTATATTTCCCTCAAGTTGGGTCTTGGATTTGAGAGGGAAAATCATAACTTTAAACTCACCTTATTTCTCCTAGGGATGGGCATCCATGGTCAAGACATTAACTTATGTCTTTATTTTCATTAAGTCACTTTTCATAAAGTCCATATTTAAATATATCATTAATAACTTCGGACTTCAAATTAACTGCCAAGATGGTGTTGGAATGCAAAGATCTATAGCTCGTCGGAAAGCACTCGACGAGACGAATCTGATGCCACTCTGAAAATGCCGAATCGACATTGACCTCGAACTTATTAAAAATAGTAACGACCAAGAGCAATCTAAGCCAACTCAGAAGGCGCCAATTGGATCCTCTGAATCTGAACCACATTTCCTCTACTGACACAAACCTCCAAAGCCAAAACAACTCCAATTCCCTAATCAAACTGCTAGTCCACGGGAACTCTATGATGGACTAACCAAGTGTCAAGAAGGGGACATTACACTCGCACAGGGGAAGAGCTCCATCTTGCCCACCACCAAGGGTTTCCAAGACTCCAAAACCCAATTATGATGTTTTGGCAGGGACGGCCACAAGTTGTTGAATCTGCAAACAACCCCATTTCTCTGATAGAACTCTTCATTTTCCAAAACATCCTACTTGCACATCACAACTGGAGGTGGAAGTGGCAGAGGGCAGAGGATGTAACCTCTGTGAGGGACGGATAGTGAGGCCCTTGGGAGAAACAGATGCATTGACTTCAGGGAAGAGGGTCCGAAAGGAGCTGCGCCCACCCGAAGGATCCTTGAGCTCGTGGAGAGGAGCAGACAGGATGCTTGGAGAGGCCGCAGCAGACACAACACCTCGAGCCTCTAGCATCGCTGACCTTAAGAGGGACACCTGAAGCAAGAATGCCCAGATCCGAAGTCTGGACGTGCAAACCCTGAGAAGAGGCAGGGGACTGCACCTTCAAGGCCGATGGAAGAGCAGACGCAGCGATCGAAACTCCAGCCAAGCCTTCGAGCACTAATTCTGCCGATTTCAAACCAGTGGGTGGGAGTGGGAGAGCCATTAGATCAGTTATTGTATTTGTTACTAATAAACAGACAATGTTATTCTATACCATTGTCAACTGTATCAAAACATTTCTCAGATGCTACGCTATGTATGTTACATGCGTTAGTATTGTTTATTTTATAATTTATTTGTATTGGAGTTAGTGTATCAATAATTTTCAACACGTTTGACATTTGTATGCTGATTTAGCTACATGCTTAACGTTTTGTTAATGATATTTGTGTCTTAAAGCAGTATTTATTGCCTGAATACATTACAGTTTGATGGTTTAATGGCCAGCAGTGGACCTCATACATTTTTTTGTCTTCTAGTTTTTATACTTATGCATGAATTATGTGTCTCAATGTAATCAGTGGGTTCAGAAACATTGTATAGCATATGGATATTCTTATGATTTCAGTAAAAACAAGGTGGTTGTGAACATGCAGAATGGATTGATGGTTTATGCATGTAGAAAGACATCATAAGCCAGAGTGTTGAAACCCTAAGGTGATGTGTCGACTGTGATGACATTGACAAAACATATTATCCTAATGTAAGAGTTGACTGGTGTAATATATATATATTATGAATGCTTATTAATAATTATGGTTGTGAATCTTGGTGAGGCCTAAAGTCTCTTGTATGGTAACTGTTTCATGTGGCATGATTTAAAATGGTAAACAGGGGAAAGTCATAGAGTGGAAGTTGGATGTTGAAAGAAAGAACTTTATAGTATGAAAATTATTGTGCGCTTAACCCTGGTGATCGGTGTTTAATCCTTTGGACCTTACATTAGTTGATTGGTTAATAATGTCAACCTGGACTTGGATGATTGTGATTGACACCACGTTGACAAGGACTCTAAGGTGTAAATGATCACTGAATGTTATATGGCCATGACGTGGTGTCCCGTGAGGTATTCTCTTGTGCAATTAGGTCAAAGGCAGCATGGCCTATTATCCCATGGCATTTGACCACTGAAGGGAAGTTCAAGAGCTATTGACCATATGGCATGCCCCAAAATGCACTGTATCATGTAGGATTGACACTATTGATGTCCTTGGAGCTTGAAGAAGCTTACATATGCACTAATGTAATAACTAGTTTATTGCCTGTATCGTATCTCTCCAGTTAAGAGTGCAGCTGATTTTAATGAGCGTAACAGTTTATTGTTAACCATGAATTCAATTTCTTTTAAAGTTATAAGGTTTGTAAGTGGTTTACTCAAATTTTCAACGAATGTTACAATTCTATGAACTTTCACACCATTTTTTTAATTTCATCTATATGCTTGCAATATGCTTAATGCATTTGTTCAAATTATGTTTATGAATTTGACAATTTTTTATATACGAGTGTTGTAAGCAAAAAGATTTACTAGAAAAGTAATGCATTTGTTTACTCTTATTCTTCAATGCCCATGTTTAATAAATAACTTAATTATAAAATGCCTTGGCCAAAGGTAAAATAGCTGAATTGATTATATAATTTAGTTATTACTTAAATAGAAAAGCCTTTCGAGACGATATTCATGGTCAATTATGTTTTGTTTTGTCAGGAGAGGAATTGGTTGGCAGCTCTTAAAGGCAAGTGAGCAGCTTGCAACACATATGGGATCTGGTGAAATGTATTTGCACTGTAGAATGATTGACACAGCACCATTCAATATGTACACAAAAGCTGGTTATAATGTCGTCCAGACAGACAACATATTAACTCTGCTCACATTGCAACGTCGTAAATATCTGATGTATAAGAAATTACCATTAACAAGTTAGTAAAAAAGAAAATTAGTATGTGATGGAGCCTCAAATTGTAACATGATTTTTATAGATCCTTAGAAATTCAGCTCATTTGTTTTCATGAAGAAACATTGGAGACACAGCGTGGAAAGTGTGGGTATGTCTGTCTATCATTTAACATGATTATCAATATTTAATTTCACTATACCTCAAATTTCTGAATATATCTTGTTGCTTCCTGATAATTTAGTGTAATGTCATGTAACATCATTCATTTAGTTTGTACGAAGATCTCATACTTTTTCATCTAGTGGCACAGACTAAACACAAAACAAGACACAAGGAAACACAATTCTGCAATAAAAGTAGGAAAATTCGTCATTACAATATTTTGAACTATTGGCCTTATCACTAAGCATAGCAACAAAACTGAGATTAAAGCAAGATTCCAGAAACCTCTATACAAGGTGAATTAACAGAAATAGATTGCTCGTCTTCTTTGAATTAAAGTTAGCAGCATTATACCTTTTTCTAGATGTTTGAGCTTTATTTGATAATCCTTTTGCTCTTTGTTAGAGTAGATACAGATACATAATCCCAGTTACAAGGTATGAGATATGTGGGGACCAATGGTACTTGATAAAAAAATAAAGGCCAAGCTTTTGCTACAAAATATGGTAACACATTATTACAAAATAATTTTGATTTTATGAAATGAATGCAAATATACGTAGTCATTTGAATTCTGTAAAAAAAATAAAGTCATTTGAAAAATTTCAATACATCAAATCAAAGACCTCACCGTGTAATTTATGATATTAGTTCATGGATGCACACAAAAGTAAAAATAAACCATTCTTTTGCCAACTACTAGTTCAGGTTCATAAAAATAAGGATGACAAGAAGTGGTTCATGTTTACCGCAATATGGTGTGTTTCACAGAATATGAAGTAAACAGAATTAAGTAGTATAGTGCATAACCCAGAGCATGAAATTATAACAGCATGGCACAGAATAAAGCATTGTTCCCATTCATTGAATATATCAGTATTACACTACAATGTTACAATGCCGTGGGGTCGCCCCGACTACAAAGTATTAAGCCAATATATAATTTGGCCAATGTTGGTTGAGATACCAACCGTTGGCAACGACTCTATAACTATCCAACCGTCGGGGTTAATTCTCGATAATACTCCTAACATGACAACACTAATTAATTTATGATTATTTACTTGGCCGACTACGGCCGACTACAATTATGGCCGACTACATCATCCCCCCCACAAAACTTGTCGTCTTCCAGACGACTACAAAGCAAGATCCAAAAATAACTAGGAAGAACGAGGGTTAGTGGACGTCCCTGGAGGTGTGGATGCCGTCTGTGCTGAACTAGGTCTCCTACTGAGGTTGAACTAATCGCCAAAGCCTGTAAACCTCCTCAGTCCTTTGCTTTAGATGTGTCATGGCAATGATATGCTTGTCTCTGGTGAGACGTACCATCTAGACAGCCTCGGCCAATTGCGTCTTTGTTTGTTCTTGTGTTGCCTGAGAGTCGGCCAACTGCTTCTTTGTAGCCTCTAACTCTGCTCTGAGTGCATCGGCCTTGTTCCTTTCTAACTGTGTGAGCTCGGCTTCCTGTGCCAGCTGTCTTTTTTTTTTTTTTTTTGTCTTCAGCATCTCCTGATTTTTGAATTTGCTTTCCTCTGTCTTGTGCTCTGGTGACCCTATTTGCCGGTGAAAATAACATTCTGTCCCCCTTTTATACTGCCCAGTTAATTCAGTTATGCCCGTTAGGGTTTGATTTTGCTTGCTATACTGACATTTGGTGATGAGAATTCTAGCAAGTTGGAGCCCTCCTCTTAGATCGTACGACTTTTACAGCAGACAGGCCGTACGGCAGTAGAAGATTTCGTACGGCCAGGGACCCGTACCAAGGAAATCCGTACGGCAAGAGCAAAGTATGGCAGCAAAAGAGTTCGTACGGCCAAAGAGAATTCATACCAGGAAAATCCGTACGGTCAGCAGACTGGGAAATCCGTATGGCAAAAAATGAATTCAATGACCCCCGTACGGCACATGAGGACAAGGTTTGTACGGCCAGGAAAAACGTAAGGCTTGACAAAACCTCCTCGTACGGTCCTGAAGAATTGAGGATCCGTACTGTGAATAGCATAAAAGACTCGTACGACCAATAAAGACTCGTACGGCAGAGATCCGTACGGCAAAGATCCGTACGACAGGGACTCGTACGGTAAAGAAGTCACAAAAGAATCTGTACAGTCAAAAAAATCCCTCCTTCGTCAGCATGTACGGAAATCTAGACTTGTATTTTGCTGGTGTTTAGCCCATACGGTGATGACAGAAAATTCCCATACGGTAATGAGAAAACTTGTACTGGGTACGACGGTGGCAGAAAATTTCCGTATGGTGGTGAGAAAACTTGTACTTAGTACGGTGATGGCAGAAAATTCCCGTACGGTGATAACAAAAAATTCTCGTACGGTGGCAGAAAATTCCTGTACGGTGATGGCAGAAAATTTCCGTACGACGATGGCAGAAATTTCCCGTACGACGATGGCAGAAAATTTCCGTACGGCGATGGCAAAAATTTCCTGTACGGCAAAAAACTCCCGTACGGCGATGGCAAAAAACTCCCGTACGACGATGACAAAAATTTCCCGTACGGCGGAAAACTCCCGTACGACGATGAGCGATAATTCCCGTACGGTGATGGCAGAAAATTCCCGTACGGCGATGTCAAAAAAACTCCCGTACGACGATGGCAGAAAATTCCCGTACGGTGATAGCAGCTTCGTACGACTGTAGGGTCCCAGTGAAGACGTACAATGGTGGGAAAACTTGTACTTGGTACGGCGGAGGCTTCCTTTGGTACGGTTTGATTAGGAAGTTCGCAATGATACGGCCCGGCCCGTTGCTTTGCAATTTCTCCTTGGCAAAAAGATATGACATGTAATGGTACGATCTACCTTTTATTCTATTAGGTCATTTTTTATTTTTATTTTTTAATTTTTCTTTTCCGACATTTTTTTTTTCTTTTCCAATTTTTCAGCCATGTCACCCTGAATCTGATTTTTCTATTTTTTTTCGACAGGGTCCACGTTCGATCTGCAACTCCGGCTTTATTGATTTTGTAATCGTCTGCAGGGACCGGAACTGTTGTCTTTCTTGGAACTATAATTGTTGTCTTTCGGAAGTTCGGCAAACTGTCCAACTTTTTAACATCATTTTTTCTCTGTTGCTTTTCACCGATCGCCAAAAAATTGCAAGTCGGCAGAATTACTTTATAGTCCTTATTCTTTCTGTATGGTCTTTTTCTGGCCGATTTTTTCAATGTGTTCCCGTCGTTAGTTTCATCACCCCGATTCACCTTGCTTGTCAATGTCTCTTCGTACCTGATCACCTTGTCTGGTTCAAATGTATGTGCAAGTGTATCATCTATCTTAGCTTCACCCTCTGTATATTCTTTCTGTGCCTCTCCTGGTCGACTTGTCTCTGCCACTATTTGCTCTGTTACTTCCGGCTGATTGTTGCCTTCCTCCCCTTTGTCACTCACTACTGGTTCCTTTTTACCAAGTGGTCGAGTGTTTGTCAATCCATCAAGTGCTTCATTCGTGAACAATGTTTCACTTGTCGACCTAGAGTTGCCCAGACTTTCACTCGTCGGCCTAGAGTTGCTCAGATTTTCATTCGTCGACCGAGAGTTGCCGAGACTTTCACAATTGCCGAGTGTTTCACTTTTTGACCGAGTTTTACCAAGAATTGCACTGCCATGACTTGCATTCCCAGGACTTGCACTACGAGGACTTGCATTGTTCATCGGAGAGCTCTCACCGACTTCTTTTATTGAAATCATATTACATTCCGGTTGAAAGAACTCGTAATCTTCCATCTGCCAGTGGAAGAGCCCACTAAATGATTTTGTCTCATCTTCTGAGCATTCCTGTAATTCCAGCACCCCTTCATCATCGGGCTCCATTGGCCCCTTCCCACCTTCTGTCGAGTTCCCTTCATCCGAGTCAAAATCTGATGCCAACTCTTCGCTGATGGTTTGTGTCTTCAAATCAATGACAAACTTCTTATGTCTATTTTCTATGGACAGAGTGTTTTTCTTCCAGTTGTGGTTGGCCTTGGCGGCTATTAGCCATCCTCGGCCGAGTAATGCATCGTACGACGCATTATGTGCTGTTATGACTACAAAATTTAACAAAAATTGCTGGGTACCGATTCTTACTTTTTGAGCCATTAGCACTCCCAGCGCCTTGATCCCGTGCTGGTCGGCTCCCACTAACTGGAAGTTTTGTGGCCATAGAGTAGGCTTCCCAAGGCTCTTCCAAGTTTCTTCTGGTAGTACATTTACTCCGGATCCACCGTCGACTATGGTATTTGTCAAATTTCGTCCAAAGATTTCCATATGTACTACGGCCGGTTTCTTTCCAGTATCAATTGCTAGCAACCTCGGGTCAAGTACTTGTTCTCCCGTTGGCGGTGGTTCTACTATAACATCTTCTGTTGTGTGGGCTTGGCCTTCGTGTGAGTTGTCTTCTATTACCTTGGATATTGCTACTTTTAACAGAGGCAAGCTTTGGAGGAGGTCTGCCAATTTAATTGATATAGTAGCTTGCAGTACTTGGCTTGTTATGTTCTTGTCCGATTCCGATCGTAGGGTTGCGGTTGCCTTTTTGTCTGAGTTCCTCCGTTCGGTTTTCATGGCAGCTTCCACTTCCTTTCGTGCCTCACGGAGTCTTTCTTTTTCCGTACGGGGATCTGGATAAGTGGCTTTTTTCCACTGTGCTCGGGTGATAGCAAGGATTTCTTCATCATTTTCCTCGAGATTGATGAGGTTCACCCCTTTCTGCTTTGGACAATCTTTTTCTTCATGATCTCCAGGCCCACACCACTTGCATAATGCATTTATTGTGTTCTGATTGTTGTTCAGGCATTCTCTTGCAAAGTGTCCCCACTCGTTGCATTGTCGGCACTGTATCATAGGTCGCCCTTTGATGTCGTATTGCAATCTGTTTCTTGGACTTCTATTGCTTTGGTAACCTCCAGGGGATGCATGGCTATTGTACTGGGGCTTTGGTGGTGTGTTCGGCGGTGTTGACGGTTCTCCTTGAGTGAAGAGTACTTGCGTACCCCTTGCTTTTAGATTGTATGGGCATTCCTTGATAGAATGTCCCATCACTTGGCAGATATCACAAAACAATTTTTTCGGACAATTTGCCTTTGTATAACCTTCCCCCTTGCAATCTGTACACCACAGTTCTCTGACATCCCTCGTACTCTCCTTGTCGGCCTTCAGTTCTTTCATCATTCTCATCATGTCTTTCCTGAGTGCTTGCACGGTCTTGGACTCACTGTCACTGTTGTCATCTGTACTATCCTCATCGTCCATCTTCCTTTTCCCTCGGAAGGATATTTTATTTTCACTCTCTATATCCATCGCTCGATTGTACGCTTCATCGTATGATGACGGAGGCACGACTTTCATTTTCTTTCTTAGCGATGGACGCAACCCTTCGATGAACCATCCCTTCTTCAGCCCGTCGGCCGGCTGAGTCTCCAGTTTTCCCAACAATTCTTTCAGTCTCCGGTTGTAGGTTCGCACGTTCTTGTGCTTCCCTTGCTTCGTACTGTAGATCTCCGCTACAATTTCACTGTCATCCCTCAGAAGTTTGAATTCGTCTTGGAATGCTTCTTAAGTAATCTCCATGATGCCCTGTGTGCTTGGGCCAACTCTGTGTACCAGTCGATGGCACTATCTCTCAGTGTCGCTGGAAATGCTTTCAGCCAGTAGTCCACATCGTCTTGCCCATTGGCTATCCAAATCATCTCGCACGTGTTATAGTGTCGTACTGGATCTTCTGACCCATCCCCCGTAAATTTTGGCAGCTTCTGCCTCTCGGTTGGCGGAGTCACCATCCTTCCCCGATGCCCTCCTTGTGCGTTGGACCTGACTGAACTGGTTCTTTCGCAACGTCCCGGTGCGTCACTTGCACTCTCGGCCACGTTCGAGTCTTCTCCGCGTCCTCTGTCAGCGTCCTCTACACCTTGAGTCTCCTCGGGTTCGTTCTGATACTCCCTCTGCCCTGGGGTCTTAGGCTCAGATCTTCCAACTCTCGGCCCTTCGTCGTCCGATATGGATAACTCTCCGATGCGGCAAATGCTGTTTTCAATTTCTTCTTTCAATTCATTTTCATTCCCTTTTTCTTTATTTATCAGCGGTATCTTGAAAATTCCTTCGTCGGCATGATGATGTTCATTGACAATTTGTCTCAGTGTTTTCCTTCGTTCTTCTTGTTCCTTTAATCTCAATGATCTTCGTGTTCTTTCCTCTGGTGTTTCATGCCCACTTGGTACTTGGTTCTTATCCTTATTGAGTTGTATGCGCATTAATTACTACTCAGGTGAGGAGATGGTCGACCTCTTGGTCGACGTGCAATTGATCCCAGATGACCGACTGAGGGATTTCTCGTCTAAGAGCGTCTTCACGATCCTCGTTTGCTTGTACTGGCTCTTCGGTCGGCTGCCCCATCACGATGCCATCTTCATTGTGTTTTTTTTTTTTTTTCTCGACCCTGGTTACACCCGACGGTTTGCTTGTTTCTGATGATGCCACTTGTCCGATGGTTTCCGATGACTCAACTTGTCATCCGATGGTCTCAACTTGTCATCAACTTGTCACCCGATGGCATCAGACGACTCAACTTGTCATCGACTTGTCACCCGATGGCATCAGACGACTCAACTTGTCATCCACTTGTCACCCGATGGCATCGGACGACTCAACTTGTCATCCACTTGTCACGCTCGACCCGTTTTCGAACTGGCAACGGCGCCAAATGTTTACCGCAATATGGTGTGTTTCACAGAATATGAAGTAAACAGAATTAAGTAGTATAGTGCATAACCCAGAGCATGAAATTATAACAGCATGGCACAGAATAAAGCATTGTTCCCATTCATTGAATATATCAGTATTACACTACAATGTTACAATGCCGTGGGGTCGCCCCGACTACAAAGTATTAAGCCAATATATAATTTGGCCAATGTTGGTTGAGATACCAACCGTTGGCAACGACTCTATAACTATCCAACCGTCGGGGTTAATTCTCGATAATACTCCTAACATGACAACACTAATTAATTTATGATTATTTACTTGGCCGACTACGGCCGACTACAATTATGGCCGACTACAGTTCATGGGTAAGTTGCCTACCATGGCTGGGAGAGGCAAGAACTTCAAATCCTTGCCGAGCTCAAGGATGAGAGCAAGTAAAACGTTTATTAGGAAGAATTTTGAGATCCTACAACCAAGGGTTATTCATAAGTAAATTGGTATATGCCATCTAGAAAATTTATAAAAATTGCAGAAAAATTGGGAGAGAAGTTTATTCCTACAAATTAGAATGAAATCTAACTGAAAAATGGATGTAAATGTGGCTAAGTTAAATATGTTTTTAATATGAAGAAATGGAAGATTTTAGCCTTTATGGCAGGCAAATTTGTAAGATAGATCATTGATCTTCATGGATAGATTTTAGAGGATTTCATAATATTTGTATGGATTCTAGGTCTAATAAGCATCTAACTCCCTAACCAACTTCTTCACGGTGCCGTTTTGGTGAGTGAAATGCAGGTCGAAAGAGAAAGCTTTATAGGGCTTGGTGGAAATAGTACCTTGTCAACAAAAGTTGAAGAATAAATAGCTCTAAAGGTAAATAGGAAGCTGAATTTTGTTATCTCAAATGATGATTGATTCCATGAAGATATTACTTTGTGTCCTTATGGTCTAATTTGTAAGTTTATTGGAACTAATGTTCCTTTAGGGATGCTTTAGACTTCGATGCAATGAGTATGGAAATCAAAAGTGAAATTAGAACTTGTGATGGCTAGGCAGGTATTTTCATTGGCAAATTCATTAGTGTTCTTGATCCATAAGCAGTCCTTGAGGAGGGTCCATATTTATACTATAACACTAGAACTAGTTTATATGGAAGGCATTAGCCTCTTGACTTGTTTGAATCTTCCTCTTGAGTTTTGGAAGGGGAGCATATGGGAGGGGTTCTAATGCCCTTGAGAATTTATAGCTCTATCTAAGACTACTTGTTCCATGACATTTTCTGTTTATGCTACAATTAACATCAAAATGAATCTTAGTAGGCCTCTTTAGCAAATATTACCTTTCACAAGGGCTCTTATTGTTGGTAATAACCCCTAGATTACAAGAGGGTTTCGCTCTAGTTCCATCTTTCTCACTGGCATATTTATGTTTTCAACTACTTTAATTCCTAGTGGTTTTCAGCTCAACCAAGTATAACATCTAAGTCTTCACAAGAAAATCTTTGAGACACTAAAAGCCAGTTAGTTCATAGTAAACATGAAGTGAAGAACTTGATCTGTTTTGAAAAATCTCCCTATTTTAGAAGAAGAGAAGAAAGAAATCCCAAATCGGAGATACACATTGAACCCATTCTCCTGTTAGCTATTGTTTGGGAAGCCCTTATGTCCTCAAATTAGATAAGATCTAAAAATTCATAGAAGTGTTTCTGTTGATGGACCATTCAATCTCTCATATTCTTCAAGATGAACAGTCAACATAGAGATACAAGCTCCAATACAACAACTGCTCATACAAATGCACCAAGATTGCTCAACAATAAGGGGCTCAACTATACAATAAGGAAATGTTTACATGTCTTTCAACACATCAATGGTGGGGAGTGGGTTATTGCTCACTTGAAAGGGATTTCACTCCTTCAAGGCACATCATTCCTTCTTAGAGGTCTTGTTTAGTTACTTGAATTCTTTGATTAATTGCCCCACGAGCATATTGTTTATATTTGGGCCTATTGGGAAGACACAAGTATTTGTTGAAATTGTTGGCAAGAGACACATTGGAGCTTCATGATTGTTGTCATTGATGGCAACAAAGTTTATCCCACACATCCGCAGGACATAGTGTGCCTATACCGGAAGTCAGATTGGAGAGTGTTGTAGTCCGGTAAGCAAGAACAGAGTGTTGTGGCAAGGTCCGACAAGTCAGGTCCGGATCTCTTAGAGGAAGTATCTTTGGAAAGTGCGGACTTGGGAAAGTCAAGAGGAGTACCTTGACTGATAGAATCTGGGAATTGAGCCTCCGGTGATGAAAGAGTGAAGAGATATGAGGATTCAAGTATTGGAGTCCTGTTTGGCAGTGCAGACAGAGGAAGAATTGGCCGGCAGAGCATCAGACATTATTCCGGATGAGATGTTGATGGTGATCAAGATTCTTAAGGTATCATTCTTGATTGGCCGACTGGTTAGATGACTTCTATAAGTATCTCTTTGATCCGCATCACTTAGTAAGCAAGGATTTAGCCGACAGACTAGAGTTTAGGAAAATACTGACTATTCCGGATGCCGACTTGAAAGAGGATGAAATCCTTTGTGTGGATATATATACCAGATGGATTTGGATGTGAAGGTGTGTGGTGTGATAGAAAAATGCGAAGAAAAGTAGAAGAGCAGAGTAAAGACAGTAAGACAGGTTCGGAATGTAATAGGACAGTAGTACCTAAGAGAATAAGAATGAAGTGCAGCAGATTAGTATATCGAGCTTAATCGGAATTGAACCCTAGCATATGTGGATGCTTCTCATCAGTTCAAGTATCTAGTTTTCTTGTATAAACTATTGTAGGCAGTGAGCCTCTTATGAGCAGTATGCTTGGGCAGTGAGCCCTAATTGGCAAGTGCCATTTTGTATTTCCATTCTTCTAACAGAGAATACAATTTTGGGTTAATCACCCCGTGGTTTTCTCCCTTAACAGGGTTTCAACGTCAAAAATATTGTGTCATGTGTATTTCCATGGTTATGTTTGCTTATTTGAATTAATACTGCATTAATTGTTAAGGAAGTTCAGAAAGCTGAAATAATTAAGATAACTGATTCACCCCCCCCTCTTAGTTATCAACAATTGGTATCAGAGCTAAGTTCCTCCCAAAGGAGCCTAACAACTTGAGGAAGATCTGGGAACTAAAATGGATGTGTATGGTATGAGGGAGCAACTTCAGTCTGCCCTAGATGATCTTGAGCAATCAAACTCTGAAGTCAGAGAATTGAAGGAAAGACTCAAACAGGGTGATGATTTCATAAATGAACTAAAAGGGAAACTAAGTATCTCTATAAAAAAGAGAAAAGATCTACTTCAGCAATTAGCAAGTCAAAATGAAGACAATGGTACAAATAAAGATCTGAAGGAGAAAACCAAGTTATGTGAAAAGTTATTAAAAGAAGTCATTATGGTAAGACATGAAATGGAATCAGGAGTTATGAAATTCACCCAAGAAATTGAAGAGAAAAGAAAAATTAAAGATGATCCAAGACAATCCCTCAAGGAGAAGTCAGAAGACTGCCACAAAATGGATAGAATAATTAGGCATCTAGAATCTGATCTTGAAGATGCTAGAGATAATGAAGAAAAACTTGAGGATCAAATTGACACTCTTAAAAAGGATCTTCAAACAACAAATGAATACAAAGAGAAATTCAAGATAAGTTCTGCCCAACTTGAAGTTCTTCTTGAAAGCCAAAAAAGGGTAGATGACAAGCGTGGCTTGGGATATGAGAAAGGTGAAAGCTCCGGATCGGGTCAAAAGAATTTTGGATCAGAAAATCCAAGGAACAGGCCTAGAAGACCTCCGGTAAGACAACCTAATGCTCAAAGATATCCATCCTTCAATGGATACTGCCACAACTGCAATAACTTTGGTTATAAAGCTAATTAGTGCAGAAAGAGAATAAATCAGACTAATACATCCTTCTCCGCACAGTGTTTCAACTGCAAAAGGTATGGTCACAAATCTCAAGAATGTAGAAATATGCAAATGAACAATTCATTCAATGGTAGATGCTTTGCATGGAATAGAATGGGACATATGGCTAATCAATGCAGATCAAGAGGATTTCATTCAAATATGCAAAGAAATGTTGTTTGCCACAATTGCAATAGATCCGGTCATATTGCCAAATTCTGTAGAAGCAAGAACCAGGACAAAAGGGGTCCGGTGCATCATAATCAGAATCAAGACAAAGGAAAAGGAAAAGCAAATGCGGATGAAGTTAAAAGTGAGATTAACAAAATTTGGGTGAAGAGAAGTACATAAAATGTAGTAGATGGATCCGCACCAGAATCTGGTGCTGATATTCCTTCCGGAAATTAAAAAATGAGCTCTGGCTCAGGGGGAGACACAAGGAAAAACATTTTCCTCCAGCCAGTTAATTGGTGTCAGAATTGGCACAAGGAGAATTGTGGATTAAAGGATTCTCAGAGAAACATCTAAATAAACTAAGGTTAAGTTATATCCGCGAGATGTTTAGAACAAGATCGTTTTGGTTCATCAAGTCATCCGAATAAGGAAAACAAGGCAAACCAGAATGACTTAAGTTGAGCATTTATTGTAGCTTGGTATTAGGGTTTGCAGAGCAATATAAGGGTTTTTCTTATTAAACATTTGTTCATTTTGCATTCAAGAAGAAGCGAAAAGGAGCTTTGCAACAAATTTCCTCAAATCCATCAAAGATCATCTGTAGAAGTCGATTTCATCCAGCAATTGATCCGGCTCACTCCGTAAAACCTAGAAGCGCAAAAGGTATTTTCCGTTAAATATCTCTCTGAAAATCTTTGAAAGATGGGTACTCCGAATGTGGTAAAGATTTATGATAGGCCACGCCCTAAATTTAAGAAGCATCCATATAAATCCCTAGAAGTTGATCCCCTAGGCGCCTTTTCAAGCATTCCACATGGGGTTTTGCATGTAGAAGATGTTAGGGCATATATTCATGCGAGTATTGAAGAATTTGGGGAATTTAAGCTAGTCGATATCTATCACAAGTATTTGATAGATGACTCATTCGAACTCAAAACCCAGTATAAAGCTCTCCGGGTCAAACACTTTGCACAATGCATTCATTTCCCCTGTTTTTCGGAAGATGAATGGGTCCGGTATATCTTGAGCAGAATGCATGACAACTTCATGTGGTTGAGCGGGCCGTTTAAGATCACTAAGGATGCCATTAGGGCAGTAACCAGATTACACTCAACCGGTGGAATGCCTACACTCAAATATGTCAAAAACCAAATTGTCAGTGAGGCTACTGGATCGAAGTTTGATAAAAGAGCAATGACTATTGAGGATATCACAGATCCGGATATCAAGTTTGCATCAATGATAATTGGGTATAAGATATATCACTCTAGCAGGTAGAATTCAATATCTGGAACTGCTATATATACAGCTTATGAAATGCTGAGGAAGAATGTGGACTATGATCTTTGTGAGCTCCTTCTGAACCAACTCTTGGAGAATCTGCAGAAGATAAAGAAGGATAAGAACTCTTTCAAATACGGTGGCTTGATACTCTGCCTATTCTTTTATTACATGAATGAGCTTCCTGGATCCAGTGGCTGGGTATGGCAGAATGATAGACCAGTAGCCATTCAAATCAGAGATTATATACATGGGCTTGGTGATGCCAAGGCACAAAATACAGCTCTCTGGGGCTATTTCAAGAATTTTTAGAGCATGATGCAAGTAAGAGAGAGAATCCCCCAATCTTTAGTTGAAAAGTATAAGGATACAGTTTGTTTTATGGTAGAAACTGATTAGTGCCTAATGGAGGCTGTGGAGCCAAGGATAGTCTGGTCATGCCAATGGGGTATGAAGTAGATGAGAAAATTGTAGATCTACATGTTCAACACTTGCTTAGTCAACCCAAGGACCCCAAGGCAGAAAGGTTTGGAACCTTTGAAGAGTTGAGTGTAAAGATTCATGTAGAACTTAGACAACCGGAGACCAAGAGGAAAGTAAGAAGGGAAGTTGAAGAAGTCGCTAAGAAATTTGGGATATCCAAGGAGCCACTTGATACAAACAAAGAAAAGATAGAAAGGGCAGAGAAAGAAAAAGAAAAAGCAGAGAAAGAAGGTGCTTCGGTGGAAGTCCCCTCCCGGACCAGATCCTCTAAGACCTATGCTCCTACAACTGCTAAAAGCTCAAAGGCATCAAAACTGGAAGCAAAATCATCCGGTAAAGCAGAGAAAAGAACTAAGACAAAGGCCACAAGGTCTTACATCAGTCAGAAGGATGATGAAGAGACTGAGTCAGATGAGGAGGTAAAGAAGATGAAGAAGAAGAAGAAAGTATACGGTGAAGACAAGAAAGCAAAGACATAAGAGTTTGTTGAAAGGCCCATTCTGTCCTTAGATGATGTAGTCAAAGCAGTTACTATGGATGGGAACCTGCAACAAATAACAAAATTTTATGATGCATATAATGATGCAGATAGAAAAATCTTGGAGGAAGCCACAGTTAAGTACTTGAACATATACAATAAAGCTTTTATTGAAATAATTTCTCTAATTCCTAAAAGTTTAGAAAAGGAACTAGAAATGAGAAAAGAAAATGCCAAGGCTAAGGACTTAGAGATTAGAGAACAGATAGCTATTCAGCTCTATCCTTCAATAACTCCGAAACAAATGGATATGATCTTCAAAGATTGCAAGGATGAGTTCCGGAGTAAGGCTAGAATGAATCAGCTCATGCTTGGAGAAACTGATAAAGTGGCAAAAGAAACAGAAGAAATCTTGCAGAATGCCTATAAAAGATTCAATATTCTTGTTATAGAGGATTTAGGTAATGATCCCTCGGGAATGGATAACAAAGAAGAATCTACTAGGATGGTAGCAGAAGAGGTAAAGGAAAAGGATAAGGACTTAGAATTCACTACTCCGGAAGAGGAGATCCATGAACAAGCAAACATCTCTCCTCCGGTTTCCCCTACAAATTTCGGATCTAAAGGAGAAGAAAGAGTAATCAGTGAAGAAGCAGAAGAGAAGCAAAAAGATGTCAGTCGTAAGGCTGCAGAAGAAGAGAAAACTCCAGCAGAAAAGGCCACAGATGATAGTGGTAAGGCTGCAGAAGGGGACAAAACCCTGTCACCGGCAAGAGACACAGCAGAAGCAGTAGAAGAATTCTTAACCAAGGAGATGATGGAATTTGATGAATCAGAACTCCGGTTCAAACCATAAAGCTAGCATCCTTTACTTCGGCAAAAGCAAAAGAAAAACTCCTAAAGTCTCACATGGAGGATTGCAAGATCATAGACATTGCATCCGGTGTACTGGAAAAGATCATGCCATCTTTTCAGAAGGATCCCTCAGTGTTCTTGATCCGTAAGCAGTCCTTGAGGAGGGTCCATATTTATACTATAACACTAGAACTAGTTTATATGGAAGGCATTAGCCTCTTGACTTGTTTGAATCTTCCTCTTGAGTTTTGGAAGGGGAACATATGGGAGGGGTTCTAATGCCCTTGAGAATTTATAGCTCTATCTAAGACTACTTGTTCCATGACATTTTCTGTTTATGCTACAATTAACATCAAAATGAATCTTAGTAGGCCTCTTTAGCAAATATTACCTTTCACAAGGGCTCTTATTGTTGGTAATAACCCCTAGATTACAAGAGGGTTTCGCTCTAGTTCCATCTTTCTCACTAGCATATTTATGTTTTCAACTACCTTAATTCCTAGTGGTTTTCAGCTCAACCAAGTATAACATCTAAGTTTTCACAAGAAAATCTTTGAGACACTAAAGGCCAATTAGTTCATAGTAAACATGAAGTGAAGAACTTGATCTGTTTTGAAAAATCTCCCTATTTTAGAAGAAGAGAAGAAAGAAATCCCACATCGGAGATACACATTGAACCCATTCTCCTGTTAGCTATTGTTTGGGAAGCCCTTATGTCCTCAAATTAGATAAGATCTAAAAAATTCATAGAAGTGTTTCTGTTGATGGACCATTCAATCTCTCATATTCTTCAAGATGAGCATTCAACATAGAGATACAAGCTCCAATACAACAACTGCTCATACAAATGCACCAAGATTGCTCAACAATAAGGGGCTCAACTATACAATAAGGAAATGTTTACATGTCTTTCAACACATCAATGGTGGGGAGTGGGTTATTGCTCACTTGAAAGGGATTTCACTCCTTCAAGGCACATCATTCCTTCTTAGAGGTCTTGTTTAGTTACTTGAATTCTTTGATTAACTGCCCCACGAGCATATTGTTTATATTTGGGCCTATTGGGAAGACACAAGTATTTGTTGAAATTGTTGGCAAGAGACACATTGGAGCTTCATGATTGTTGTCATTGATGGCAACAAAGTTCATCCCACACATCCGCAGGACATAGTGTGCCTATACCGAAAGTCAGATTGGAGAGTGTTGTGGTCCGGTAAGCAAGAACAGAGTGTTGTGGCAAGGTCCGACAAGTCAGGTCCGGATCTCTCAGAGGAAGTATCTTTGGAAAGTGCGGACTTGGGAAAGTCAAGAGGAGTATCTTGACTGATAGAATCCGGGAATTGAGCCTCCGGTGATGAAAGAGTGAAGAGATATGAGGATTCAAGTATTGGAGTCCTGTTTGGCAGTGCAGACAGAGGAAGAACTGTCCGGTAGAGCATCAGACATTATTCCGGATGAGATGTTGATGGTGATCAAGATTCTTAAGGTATCATTCTTGATTGGCCAACTGGTTAGATGACTTCTATAAGTATCTTTTTGATCCACATCACTTAGTAAGCAAGGATTCAACCGACAAACTAGAGTTTAGGAAAATACTGACTATTCCGGATGCCGACTTGAAAGAGGATGAAATCCTTTGTGCGGATATATATACCAGATGGATTTGGATGTGAAGGTGTGTGGTGTGTGATAGAAAAGTGCGAAGAAAAGCAAAAGAGCAGAGTAAAGACAGTAAGACAGGTCTAGAATGTAATAGGATAGCAACACCTAAGAGAATAAGAATGAAGTGTAGCAGATCAGTATATTGAGCTTAATTGGAACTGAACCCTAGCATATGTGGATGCTTCTCATCAGTTCAAGTATCTAGTTTTCTTGTATAAACTATTGTAGGCAGTGAGCCTCTTATGGGCAGTATGCTTAGGCAGTGAGCCCTAATTGACAAGTGCCATTTTGTATTTCCATTCTTCTAATAGAGAATACAATTTTGGGTTAATCACCCTGTGGTTTTCTCCCTTAACAGGGTTTCCACAAAAAATATTGTGTCATGTGTATTTCCATTTCATGGTTATGTTTGCTTATTTGAATTAATATTGCATTCATTGTTAAGGAAGTTCAAAAACCTGAAATAATTAAGATAATTGATTCACCCCCCCCCTCTCAGTTATCAACAGAAATGTGCTCAAAATGACATTGAAAATAAACATATAATCTATGCCTACTCTAATCCTAATCTTACTCAACTAAAGAAAGATATAAATATAAGTAGGGTAGGGAGAAAAGAGAGAAATAAGCTTATCTATTTGAAACAAAGATCTCTCATTTCTAAGTAGCTCAATTAAGATTCCAAACCATCCAAGCCGTGGTTAGTTTTCACACAGTCTAAGGGTGTGGACAATGCAATCTTCCAAAGTTTCACTTGTACGACAATAAAACAATGACTGCCATGTGAATGCATAGGCCACAACTTATAACTCTGATACCTTGATAAGGCAATGCCAACAATAGAATGTGTGGGTTGTAGCTTACAAGACATTCATACACTCCATATTTTTAATTCAAATTCCACTATCTAACTGCTTACTTAGAGATACTCATATAAATTGTAGAGAAAATAAATCACAAATGAACATAGCCCAAATTGATAAAATGAAAATAAAGATATTAATTATAAATAGTATTACATTGTTTCTAATATTTTTATTCTTTCTCAATTTTCTAACTTGTTAGTGCTTGAATTTGTACCTTTCAATAAAACACAAAATGGAGTAACATGCGAGGTAAATCTCTCTTCAAATTGGAAGCTGAAGCTCCCTTATAACTTAAAACTAATTGTAGACACTAGACTATTGACAAAATCCATAGATACTTCCAAGTGAAATTAACTAAATGAATTTGTCTTGTCTTTTTGGCCTTGGGTATGGGCACACAATTGAGATCGACTCTTCTCTCACGTGAAATTTTATATTTTATGACTTGAAATCAAATGAATCAACAACTAATCTAGACACAACAAATACTCTTCCCACTTGCTCAAATCAAAGACCATTAAGTCTACATACACAAAACTAGGATAGATAAATTTCTTTTGACGCACAAGCAACCCAATATTTTAGATATTGGATAACAAAGTTGTATACAATGCTACAACTAAGATGAATAATAGTGCCAATACAATGCTTAACACTCTTCTCCACTTTTAGTCCAATCAATGAAATAAAACTCAAATTGAACAACGATTTCTACAACATAAGAATAACATAAACTATCATTAAGAAATATTGTGCTCAAAGCACTTATTTGTAAGTATACAAAACCCAATCTTTGGGAGTTGGGATAATCATTAATTAATCTCGAAAATCAATGTCTTTAAAGAACCACTAAAAATAACCAAAAAGTCGGAAAGAAAGCATTTAAAAGGATAAAACCAATCTAAACAAAGCTTAGATAAAAACACATTAAAGAAAGGTAAAAATAAGTTCTCCAACATTAGACCAAAAATAGGACCTCTAAAATAGGATTAGCTAGGAAAATTCAGAGCTAGTGTTCTATCCTTCTCCTAAGCACGATGGAATTTCTTTATGAAACTCCTTCCTTCTCATCTTTAGGCTGTCTTTTTCATCATCTTAGCTAAAGTAGATCACTTGACAACCCAATTCATTAGCAACATAGGGTGTTGATCACCTCGTGTTGCTACAAATTGCGGTGACAAAACCTCTTCTTCGAAATGTAGCAAACCTTGTGGCACAATTTTTATGGTATAGTAGGTTACTTGTAATGTCATTTGATTGTTCTTCCTCTTTCTGATATCATAATCATCGACACAATTTCCCAATAGTCTTCAATGTCATTCATGTGGGCAAAATGAGAACCAAGTCTCTCCAACATGTACCCTCTAGTGTCATGCACCTTGCTTTAATCATTATACTTTGCTAGCATTTTAATTTGTCCGTTTTGGAGTGACTTAAACTAAAACAATGTGTGAGGAAATCCTCTCTTCAAATTTGTAGGGGAAGCTCCTTGATCTAATCTACTCCTAAAATTAAAAAATAAACTAAATTGCTACTTATGCACACTACACAAATTATCTTTTGGGTGTTTTGCATGTAAATAAAACACTGAAAGCAATCTAGAATTATCTTTTTTTTTATATCTCAAAGGTTAAAGCACAAGAATAAAAGTACTTTGTCTTACCATCAATTTTTTTGTTTATATGACTAAACTATAGCATGGATTAAACACAAATGCTATCCACTAATTAAAACAAAGATCAATGGATTCACACCAATAGTAGGATTGATTGAACAAAGTAAACAACGCGATCAACAACAAGAATGGAGCATTAGATTGAAAAGGAACAATAACCCCAAAACATACAAAGCCACTCTGAATGATAGAAGAGATGTTATGGAAAGGTAAACATGTATTTTCTTTATTGCTAACTTAGCACACTCTCACACCTACAATATACAATGATCTAACTTCTTAGCTTGAATGGAAACTTCTACAACATAAGTCTAGCACAAACTTCCATCCTAATCTATTTGGTCAAGACACTTATTTATAAGCTCTCCAAGAGAAGTTTTAAAAGAAAATAATAATAAAATAATATCTATAAAGCTACTTTAAATTAGCCTTAATCATTATCCATTGCAAACAAGCAATAAAACACTAAAATATACCCTTTTCATCTACTTTAAATCTAATTTCTTCTCAAAATAGGTCACCTATGTCAAAAAATCGCCACAATTTGACACATTTTTTGCTTTAATCCTTTACTTAGGTGTTGAAATTGAATGTAGGTAATTCATTGTTAAGTGGGTGGATTTTTTAGAGGAAAACACCATGTGTAAACCACAACCTATCTTATGTTTTAAAACTATTGCTAATCAGGTGTGATTTCCTTCAATGTTTGGCACTTAAATCACCCTTTTTCTAGTGGTTACACTCATTGCATGGTGGTTGTCTTCTGATTCATCCACCATTTTATTTCACCTTTTGTTGATGGTAATTGTAAGGCTCACCTACATCTACTCTTAATAACACATCTAGTAATCCTAATTTATGTGATAATATCTTTACACTTAATAATGATGTTGATTCATCCTTGATTCTTGATGATTTTTCTAATAAGAACCTTCTAGATGCTTATCTGTTTGATGAATGCAATTGATGATACCTTAGTTGATAGTTATAAACAATGAGAATTGTTTATTTCATACGTATTATATATCCTTTCATGATTTGGCATGTGCTTTCATAGATTACTTTACTATTGGTCCTAGACTATGTTTTCTTCACAATTCTCATTCTTTCCATCTAGCTCACACTAGTATGGTAGTAGCGAATAAGGAAAATAATGGTGTGACTGGTTCAAACAATATACTCATGTATTAGATAATATTAAAGGGAATTCTACTAATGATTTGAAGGATCATATAGCAAGTATAATGATAGGAGAGACATCTAAAAAAATGGGCTTTGATGCAACTTCAATTGCTAGATTTGTAAAAATATAGAATCTGTTTGGGAATATGAGAATAGTATAGTCAAGTGCCTTAGAGTACCTTACATGGTGCTAGACACTCAAGTCACTTGCAATTTCACTTCAAACATTATAATGACCTAGACCAAGATATCGTTGGGTCTCGTGATCCAAATATGTTTACTTATTTTTATATAGATTAGAAATAAATAGTTTTTTTTTAATGGGGCACACATCTCCTAGTGAGACAACCCATTTAGAGTTTGTAGGTATTAGTATTTTAATTATATGTGAGTACATTTATGTTAGTATGTTATTTGGGAGATTATTAGTTTCATGTAGTGTATATAAGTTCTTACGATATTATCTTTTATAATATGTATATAATTTAACAAGTTGATGTATATAATTTATACATTTTTATTTATCTTGAACAATATGCATAAATGTTTACTAAGCGAGACTCTCCATCTATAGTGTCACCTCCTAATCTTTAATTGAAAAACTATTTTGTACTTTTCCCAAAATCTTGGTATCCCATTTGATGACACCTCTGTATTTCACTATAGAGAGAGTTGGCAGGTAAAAAAAAGAAGCATCAAACAGATATATATATGAAATAGTATTATGCATTCCTTTTTGGATTCGTAGTTTATATAATATATTTAATATATAATAAATCTGGTTTATTTGTTTATTTATTTGGTGATTTGACTTTACACCTAAGTATTATTTGCTTGAAAATATTATTAAGCCTTTGAGCCAAACCTAGTGGGGATACCTTGAAATCTTGCTTCCATTTGGGGACAGTCTTGAAGGCTCTCTGCCCAACATTACACGTGCCTTGCCACTGCTTCCTCTTTCTGCATACATGTCTAGCAGAGAGCGAGGCATTATGGGGAGGGGTATTTGATCTGGAGACAAAAAAAAAAGAGAGGAGGGTAGAACATACATGAATTTTTCTTGCTTCCAAAAGGGCAGCTCCCTCATAATATCTCATATAATTCCCTACAGAATATAGTTGCAGGCCTTCCCAAGAGAGGAGAGTTTATCTCTAGACTTCAAGTTCCATAATGTCTGCAATAATATTGATTCCCTATATCACTGCTGAAAGACATGTTTTAACTATTGCCAATATTGATTCCTTCCCTGCAGATTTTAGATGACTTCTCTTTTAGGCATCCTGTCAAACAGTTCGCATGCCTTGTCTGTGTCTGGTAAAACCTAGAAAAAGATTAAGAAAATAGGGCGTTTCACCTGCCAAATTGCATTAGCTAGATAATACCTGAAGCCATTGCAAAACAATTTAAAAAAAAATCCATTTTGTACCCATCTTGTGATCAAAGCAGTCCATGAGACCACAATTTTTGAGGATTTCTATCAAACAGTTCACGTGCCTTTTTCTATGCTGTCATATTTCATGTACAGGTCTACCATAGCAGTGGCATTTACAACAATTGACCAAAATTCTCTATCCTTTATGTTTTGATGGATGCCCATACCCTGTTCCAATGCTCCCATTTCAGCAGATGTAGGGAGAATGGTGGCAAAAGTTGTAACAACTTTTTCTAGAAGCTCAAGCGAGCATATCAGATTTCAAGATTTGAGGTGAGCTAAGGGAGAGTGCAAACGGAAAATAAAAGAATCGCCTGCAAGGGATTGACCTAGGCCATGGATTTGAAGGTATTGCATTAGTTCTTTGTTTTCCTAGCATAAAAACTAAAAACTGTTTGTTGCAATTTCATTAAGCACAAAAAACTGAAACTCCATTATTACCTTTTAAAAAAATGTCGAAATTTATTTCAATGCAAGATATTTACATTGCCTTTTTCCTTGATTTCTTTGTTTTACATGTAGAACTATTCTCGTTGAATATAAAGAGCAGCAAGAAGATTGAATTCAAATAACTGAACAACAAACAATGAAAAGACAAATATTAAACAATCACATGGAGACAACAAGAATCAAATGGTTCACCATTCATGGCTACGTCCACGGGAAAAGCAGGGGAAACTTTAATGCACAACAACTTAGACAATGTATTTCCATCAGATGATGATATAAGAGAAGAAGTCTCATTCTTAATAGACACAATGAATAGCGCCGAGAGTAAATGAGAAGTATTTGAAGGGACATGGTCAAAGTGACCATTGGACTTCACAAACTCAACAATCTCCCACTTGAAGTCCAATCCACTACTGCAAGTAGTCACTCCTAGAGATATCCCCCGCTTTTCCAGGCCTATTGTCACATTTGCACTAGGCCAAGAGAAGCTCTACTAAACTCGAGCTCCTTTGTGACTACCTTTGTGAGTGCATCAGTTGGATTCACACCAGTATGCACCTTTTCCAATTTCATCTTGCCTTCTTCAAGAACACTTCGAATGAAATGATATCTCAGCTCAATGTGCTTTGTTCGATTGTGAAAAGATGCATTTTGGCTAGATGAATGGCACTGTTGTTGTCACTAAACAGAGTGAAAACATGTTGTTTGCGACCCAATTCACCCAACAAACGTTGAAACCATATCATTTCCTTAGCACCTTCAGTGAGGGCAATGTATTCCGCTTCATAGTTGAGAGTGCAACCACTTGTTGCAATCTAGAAACCCAAATGATCGCTGCCCCAACAAAAGTAAAAACATAACCAGTAGTTGACCTCTTTTTGTCCAAGTCACCAGTGATATTGGAATCAACATAACCTTGCAACTGTGCATCTTTACCTCCAAATCTCAAAACATAATTGGAAGTGCCCTTGAGGTATCTCATAATCCACCGTACTGCATCCCAATGAGTCTTACTAGGATTGTTCATGTATCGACTGACTACTCCCACGGCATGAGCAATGTCTGGTTGTGTGCTTACCATCGCGTACATGAGACTCCCAACATCAGATGAGTAAGGCATTCCTTTCATATACTCTTTTTCTTCTTGTGTCTTGGGACACATCTCAGAGGATAGGCGGAAATGATCAGCAAGAGGCATGCTTACAACCTTTGCACCCTTCATATTAAACTTGTCCAAAATCTTATCAATGTATCTGTCTTGTGATAATTTCAATTCCCTTTTTTGCCTATCCTTGATTATTGTCATACCAAGAATCCTCTTCGCTGCCCCCAAATCCTTCATCGCAAGCTTGTTAGCCAAATTATGTTTCATCTTGCTAACAATATTCATACTAGTGCCAGTTACTAGCATATCATCAACGTACAATAGTAACAAAACAAACTCACCATTCTCCAAAACTTTGTAATACACACATGGATCAGATTCACACCTTGTAAACTGTTGTTCAACCATGAAGGAATCAAACTTGAGGTACCATTGTCATGGGGCTTGTTTTAGCCCATACAAGGTTCTCTTCAATCTGCACATTAAATTTTCACGTCCTTTCTTGAAACCTTCCGGTTGTTGCATATACAATTCTTCATTTAAGTCACCATGAAGAAATGTCGTCTTCACATCAAGCTGCTCCAACTCAAGGTCATAGACAACAGATAGACCCAAAACTGTCCAATGGTTGTCATCTTCACAACCGGTGAAAAAATTTCATTGAAATCCACACCCTTCTCTTGGTCATATCCTTTCACCACTAATCTAGCCCTGTATCGTTTCCTGCCACCATCTTCTTCCTTCAATTTGTAAACCCACCTATTTTTCAAGGCTCTCCGATTTGGTGGAAGATGGACCAAGTCCCATGTGTGGTTTGCCATTAACGACTCCATTTCTTCCTTCATAGCTTCCATCCATTTCTCACTATTCATATCATTTCAGGCATCTCTGAATGTTGTCGGATCTGCTTGATCAAAGATCAATAGATGATGCACAAAATCATCAAATTTTGATGGAGGCTTTCACTCCCTGGTAGACCTCCTCAACTGAGGAAAAGACTCCTACAAGTTACCCTGTTCATGATGTGCCTAATGTTCATAATTTCCCAGTCCTACACTATGAGGCACATTCAAATGTGAAACTCTATGACTTATTCCCTGCGTGGAAGTGTATGAAGATTGTTGCATAGACAAAGAATTCCTTGGTGCCAAGCATGGAGCACTCACATGCTACGCGGGAATATCCAAAAGTTGCATGGTAATTCCTGGCACTAGATTTGTATACAGACTTGTTGACTTCTGTGTGGAAGTTGAAACAGGGTGTGAAGAGATGTAAGTAGGCAGCATTGAAGTTGCATTGGCCTGTGGAAGATGTGAAATAGATTGTGTATGAATGTTCAAAGGAGGCTGCGTAGGAATGTTCAAAGGAGGTTGCATGGGATTTAAAGGAGGCCATACTGAATTAAAACTCATTCTTGCAAGCTGCATTGAAAGATAAGAAAGGGGTGACAAATTAAATTGCTTTTGCAGCGGTGCATTCAAAGAATCATCACCTAGTGAATGGGGCAATGCATTATGAGGAAAAGACAATGCTGGAAAATGGGGTGCCATGCTTGGCATATCTGGATTTTGATTTCCCTGTGGCAAATTTTGTTGTAGACTAGGTGCCACATTTGGATGTAAAAACTGTGTAAACTTATGAAATACATCACTTCCTTTGCTGATGTACCTTGTTCTACCATACTAGGCATAACTTTTTCATTAAAAATGACATCTCTACTGTGACTTACCTGTTTGGTGACGGGATCCCACAGCCGATAACCACACTTCTCATCACCGTATCTAACAAAGATGCATCGTTTAGATTTCACATCCAACTTTGTTCTTTTCTCTTGTGGAATGTGAACAAATGCCTCACACTCAAACACTCGCAAGTGATCGTAAGAAATTCTTCTTCCCAATAACTTCTCCAAAATCTCATAGTCCAACCGAGATGATGTGCCATGGTTGATCAAATACATCGCTATGTTGACTGCCTCTACCCAAAACTCTTTACCCAAGCCTGCATTAGAGAGCATGCTGTGAGCTCTCTCCAAGATTGTTTGATTTACTACACCATTCTCTTGAGGGGTGAAAGGAACAATCTTTATCCATTGTATACCATTATCTGCACAAAAGTTATCAATCTCCAAGAAACAAAATTCCCCACCATTATCCATTTTAAAGAATTTAATTTTGTGCCCGGTCTGATTTTCAACTAATGCTTTAAAAATCTTGAACATGCCAAATACTTCAGATTTACGTTTTAGCATATACACTCAAACTTTTCTAGTGCAATCATCAAGAAAAGTAAAAAAATAATTAGAGCCACCAATAGAAGTTACCTCCATAGGACCGAAGACATCCGAATACACTAGCTCCAATGGTATAGACTTCTTGTCATGTATGTAATGTCCCCATCTAGCTCACTGCACCAGTAGACTAGGGTTAGCCTATAACTCGACTTCCATAGGCTAATGGAGGTATTTAGGAAGTCATTCCAGGGACTTACTATTTATAGTAAGTCATGAGCCGAGTAGTTACTATGTTTGGCAGAGCAGTTGTGGGGGTCCTTGGCACAATATTCATGGTCTCGATATGACTAGAGCCTAAAACGATATAATATAAGTCAAATTAAATATTTAACTTATATTATTTTATGAGGGTTTGATATAACTTTAAGTTATAAAGTAAAGTGTTTTATAAAGTGCAAGTTGTAACTTAAAGTTACATGCCTAGGGATGAGCGCCCCTCATGGAGTGATAAGGGGGTTGGATTATGATTTAAGATAAATAAAATAAATCCCTCTTGGGCATTGAGGAAGGAGGCAAATAAAAGACCAAAAAGGAACTTCATTTGGTTATGCTATGTTTATGAAAATTTCTCTCATATTGAGTTTTCCCGTGTATTGGGATTGAGCTTGGCTTTAGGGTTTTGAAGATCGATTTGCATAGACGAAAACCTTTGCAGATTCAGCTTTCTTCGTGCATGCAAGATTGCATCAGGAGAGGATTGGGGGAGCTTCACACAGAGGCTTCATTTATGCATTCAGGACATCCATTTTGGTGATTATTGAAGCTTGAAATGAAGATTCTTCGAGGAGATTAATATTGTAGATCAGAGTATATATTTGAGGGACTCAAATAAATGTTTGGTGGAGTTTTATTTGCTATTGCAGTGCCATTTCAGGCTGGTCGTACCCCTATATGGCAGGTCGTACCCCTTAGGAGGCCGTACCTTGTGCTAAGGAGTATTGAATGTGTTGAGGACTGGATTATGCACCTCTACCTTGGCATTTGGAGTTAATACAGACCTGCAGACAATTTTCAAGGGATTCAAAGGAGTTTATCTAATGATTGTTACTGATATACATAGCCATAGAGGCCATACCATCCAGAGGGTTTGTGGGTTTCAAGGAGCAGTTGCAACTCACTGTGGAATCTCATTTGTTGGTCATTTATGGACGCCTAGAGTAGGGTATTGAGCTGCTAATATTTATACTACTATATCTCTTCCTTTCTTGGAGCTGTGAGTACATTTATTGGCCTTTGTTGCTGGTCTGGCAACAACACCCAGACGAAGTTGTAAACTATGATATGGGTATCTACTAATAATTCATATTTTGATGAAATACAATCTGGGTAGTCATTAGTTTGTTAATATCTCTTTTAGATTTTCTGGGTTTGTTCATATGCTTCATTTTTCATACATGCAATGCAAAAATCGCACATGCAAAAGCATGCATTGAAAACCTAAACTCAAAAAACATAAAAAAACACAAAAACACATTCAAAGCAGACATATACAGAGGGGTGTATGTTATAGTGGTATCAGAGCAGAAAATCTTGCCATCCTCTGAGGTTAAATATGACATGCAGATGATAAAAATGAGACATGCAGCCTACAGATAGATGTGATTTTAGACCAAGACTAGGAACACAGAATTCACAGAGGACACATAGAAGAGAGGTACCACAGAGAGAAGAACCTGAGCATCCAGTACCCATAGTAGATCCATTTGAGTCAGAGATAGAGGTTGCCGCTACTGAGGAAGATTCCCAAGTTTTGTAGATGGACCCTTTTTCAGGTGAGTTACCACTAGTCACAAAACCTACAGAGGAAATGGGTGATAGGGAAGTTGAGGAACCGAGCATGCGAGAGATCCTGAATGTGCTAACCAGGAGCTCATTGGCCTTAGAAAGAGAATTGAGCGAGTCTCGAGAGGAGTTGAGAGAATCACAGACGGAGATAACACATACGCTCAAACTCGAACAGTTATTACCTCAAGATGGAAGAAATAATAGGGAAAATAATAATAATCACTGTGACAGGAACAGGTACAATGGAGGTGACAGGAACATGAACAATGGCGGTGATAGAAACATGGACAATGGAGGAGATAGGAATAGAGGTAATGTGGGTGATATACACAATGGCGATAGGAACCAGGGGAACAAGAATAATGGTGACAGGAACCAGGATGACAGACACAGGTTCAAAGATGATGAGGATGAGGCCTCGGTTACTCATAGGAGGGCTTCACAGTTTACAACAGGTGACAGACCTTGCATTCTGACATTTGCTCCTAGGAACCACGTTCTTGACTAGGATCCCACATAGGCTGAGTTTCAGGAGGAGATTTTGAGGGATTGGAGAGCTTCTAGTGCAGAGTTCAGGGCCGAGATGACCTTTGCAGAGTACTCTGACATTAGGATAAAGAATAGATCTCGCAGGGGAGGTAGACCTTAGAACCAGGAGTTGCAAAAGAAAGTGAGCAAAATGACACTTCCCTACTTTGATGGATCGGGTAAGACCACCGCTAGAGCTTGGGTCCAGAAATTGGACAACTACTTGTAGATTAGTTCCATGCCCAAGGAGGACGCCATTACTTATGCAGCTTTGCACTTGGAGGGAGTAGCACATAAGTGGTGGAGCAATGAGAAGGTCACACTGGGTCACAATCAAATTACTTCATATGTGGAGTTTACAACCAGACTGATTGACATGTTTGATAAGAAGGACCCAGAGTTACAGTTTAAGGAGTTGGCACAGCTACGGCAAAGTGGTTCAGTTGACTCCTACATTTCTGAGTTCCAGGACCTATCTATTATGGTCCCAAATATTTCCGAGCGTAGATTGGTTATTCTTTTCGTTGATAGATTGTCAGACCCACTTCATGGTTGGGTTAAGGGATTTGACCCTGCTTCACTCCATGAGGCCATGAAGAAGGCTCGAGATATGGAGTCATCAGTGTGGAGGAGCAAATTTTAGTCTAAGGGATTTCCACACAGGAGGGATAAGGAGAAGGAGAAGAGACCTTTCCATAGAGATATTGAACAACATAAGGACAGGTCAAACATGTTGACTGATTATTAGCTTAATGAGTATAGGAGGAAGACACTTTGCTTCCATTGCAATGAACCATGGGATCACTCGCATAAGTGTCCACACAAGGCTAAGGCCAAATTGATCGAGTACTATTCAGTTGAGGAGACTCAATCAGAGGCATCCGATTTAGATTCAGACAGACCTTCAGATCATGGGGATAGTGGAGATGAGAGAGCATCACAACATAGTGCTGGTAGTGGTGATACTATTGCTCAGCTCTCTAGTTTCCAAAATGTTGGTTCTTTCAGGGTGTGTGGTGTACTCGGTGGACATCTCATTATTACCCTCATTGATACAGGAGCTACACGCAATTTTATTGACGAGGGGTTGGTAGCTCGTAGGGGGTTGAAGACAGAGGAATTCGAAGGCTTCAAGGTAATGGTAGCCGATGGATTCAAAATGCAGTGTAATAAGAAGATACTAGGATTAAAAATCATCATGGGAGAGTATGAGCTGGTTGATGACTTCTATGTTGTTGGCATTGGAGATACAAATGTTGTGCTTGACATGCATTGGATGAGCCAACTAGAGGAGTTCACGATGAATGTAAAGAAGATGGAGATGAGATTTGAATTCAATGGGAAGAAAATATGCTTGAGGGGTATATCAGATGGTGGACCTTGGGTGGTATCATTGAAGAGGATGGAGAGACTCTTGAGACATGACCAGGTTGAGTGGGCAACAGAGTGCCTTATTATGCCAGAGTCCCCACCACGGTAGAAGGACAGCTATCATCCTGATATTCAGAAGTTATTATCCAAGCACAACAAGGTGTTTGGAGATATACCACCAGGAGTGCCCCCTGATAGAGGCATAGAGCATGTTATTGAGCTTGAGGATGGGACCAAGCCCATCATAATCACTCCTTACTGTCATCTGAAGAGGCTCAAGGATGAAATTGAAAAAACCATTAAGGAGCTACTGGAGATGGGACAAATCTGGCCCAGTAAGAGTTTGCTTCTACAGTTGTTCTTGTCAAAAAGAAGGATGGGACAATCAGGATGTGTATAGATTACAGGGCATTAAACAAGAAGACTATTAAGAATAGTTACCCCATTCTGAGGATAGATGAGCTGATAGACGAGCTACATGGTACCTTTTACTTTTCCAAGATTGACTTGAGGTCTGGATACCATCAGATTCACATGAGGGCCAAGGATGAGAGAAGACAACCTTTAGGTGTCATTACGGTCACTTCAAGTTTCTAGTGATGCCTTTCAGGTTAACCAATGCACCTGTAACTTTCCAGAGTTGTATGAATGAGATATTTAGATAGTAACTTTGGAGATTTGTTTTGATCTTCTTTGATGACATACTAATTGTCAGCAGGACACGGGAGGACCACATGAGACACCTCGAGGAGGTATTGAGCATATTGGAGAGTGAATCACTCTATGCCAAGGAATCAAAATTTGATTTTGGCATGACGGAGTTACTTTACCTTGGCCATATTATCAGTGCAGACGGGGTCAGAGTGGATCCAGAGAAAATTAAGGCAATTGTTGACTGGCCTCCACCAACAAACCTTACACAACTTAAGGAATTTTTTGGACTTTGCGGGTTTTATAAGAGGTTTGTAAAAGGCTTCTCTTAGGTAGCTACACCTTTGACAGATTTGACAAAGAAGGGAGCCTTTGTGTGGTCTGATTCAGCCCAACAGTGCTTTGATCATTTCAAGCACTTAATGTCTACTTGCCCCGTGCTTGCGATTCCTGATTTCACCAAACCATTCAAGTTGTAGTGTGATGCTTCTGGAAAAGGAATAGGGGTAGTGCTTATGTAGGAGAAGCACCCGATAGCATTTGAAAGTAGGAAACTTTAGGGTGTTGAGAGGAGTTACTCGGTGTATGACAGAGAGATGTTGGCTATAATGCATGCATTGGCCAAGTTCAGGCCTTATCTGGTTGGAGGCAAATTCATAATCAAAATAGATCATAACAACATCAAATATTTTATGAACCAGAAGGATCTGAATGATAGGCAACAGAAGTGGGTGAGCAGGTTACAGGCATATGATTTTGACATCGAGTATGTCAAAGGCAAGAGGAACATAGTTGCAGATGCCTTATCACGTCGACCTCACTTATGCCTAGTTGGAGAGATCTCTGCTGATTGGAGGGAGATGATTATAGAAGAGTATGCTAAGGACTCTTGGGCAATAGGAGTCATTGAGGGCACTAATAGGGATGAAAGGTATCCTATGGTTAATGACTTGATTATGTACAAAGATAGAATATTCTTAGTGCCTAATTCACAATTTAAACATAAGGTGATAAAAACTTTCCATGATACACCAATGGCTGGCCATCCTGGATTCTTCAAGACATATAAACAGATTTGGGAGAGGTTCACATGGAAAGAACTAAAGGATGAAGTGCAGAAGTATGTTTGTGAGTATCCCATTTGCCAGCAGAATAAGCATGAGCATACTTATCCAGCAGGATTATTACAGCCATTGCTTATTCCCAATTAGAAATGGGAATGTATCTCCATGGACTTCACCATAGGGTTGCCTAAGGTGCAGGGGAAGGACTGTATATATGTGGTGGTCGATAGACTCACCAAATTTGCACATTTCTTTGCTATTTCAGCAACCTTTATAGTTGCTCAGGTGGCTAATTTGTTCTTCAGGGAGATATTTAGGTTGCACGGTGTACCCAAAAGCATAGTCAGTGACAGGGACAACAAGTTCCTAAGTATATTTTGGTAGGAGTTATTCATGCTTTGTGGCATTGAGTTGACTCCTAGTACCAGTTAACACCCACAAACATATGGCCAAACAGAGGTGGTGAACAAATGGTTAGAGGGGTACCTACGTAACTATGTGTCAAGGCAATAGAAAGCTTGGATCAGATGGTTGTACCTAGGGGATTACTGTTACAATACTACTCATCACGTGTCTATTCAGATGACTCCTTTTTAGGGCACTGTATGGTTATGATGCCCCATGCTTTACAGATCTCTTGCTTGGTGATAGTCGAGTGCCTAAGGCAAAGGATCTCTTACAGGACAGTCATGACATCTTAAGGGAACTCAAGGAGAATATACATCAGGCATAGAATTAACAGAAGTTGTATGTTGATCAACACCGGGTGGATAGGAGTTTTGAGGTTGGAGACATGGTGTATTTGAGGTTCCAACCCTACAGGCAATCCACTCTCAAGAAGAGTGGAGCAGAGAAGTTGAAACCCAGGTTCTATGGTCGTTTTAGGATTATCAAAAGAGTGGGCGAAGTGGCATACGAGCTTGAGCTACCATCAGACAGTAGGGTGCACAATGTATTCCATGTTTCCAGATTGAAGAAAGCTCTTGGCCACAACATAATTCCTTCAGCTGAGCTTCCACCATTGGATGAAAAGGGGAAATTGATCTTAGTACCAGAGGCTATCATTGACACCCGGGAGATACACTTGAGGAAATAGGTTATTAGAGAGTACTTGGTCAAGTGGAAGAATTTACTAGTGGAAGATGTCACCTGGGAGAGCGAGAAGATATTACAACATCCAGAGTTGAGGTTGCTTGAGGACAAGCAATCTTGGGAAGGGCAGAGTGTAATGTACCCCATCTAGCTCATTGCACTAGTAGACCAGGGTTAGCCTATAACTCAACTTCCGTAGGCTAATGGAGGTGTTTAGGAAGTCATTCCAGGGACTTACTATTTTCAGTAAGTCATGAGCCAAGCAGTTACTATTTTTGGCAGGGCAATTGTGGGGGTCCTTGGCACAATATTCATGGTGTTGATATGACTAGAGCCTAAAATGATATAATATAAGTCAAATTAAATATTTAACTTATATTATTTTATGAGGGTTTGATATAACTTTAAGTTATAAAGTAAAGTGTTTTATAAAGTGCAAGTTGTAACTTAAAGTTACATGCCTAGGGATGAGCCCCCCTCATGGAGTGATAAGGGGGTTGGATTATGATTTAAAATAAATAAAATAAATCCCTCTTGGGCGTTGAGGAAGGAGGCAAATAAAAGACCAAAAAGGAACTTCATTTGGTTATGCTATGTTTATGAAAATTGCTCTCATATTGAGTTTGCCCGTGCATTGGGATTGAGCTTGGCTCTAGGGTTTTGAAGATCGATTTGTAAAGACGAAAACCTTTGCAGATTCACCTTTCTTCATGCATGAAAGATTGCATTAGGAGAGGATTGGGGGAGCTTCACACAGAGGCTTCATTTATGCATTCAGGACATCCATTTTGGTGATTATTTGAGCTTGAAATGAAGATTCTTGGAGGAGATTGATATTGTAGATAAGAGCATAGATTTGAGGGACTGAAATAAATGTTTGGTGGAGTTTTATTTGCTGTTGCAGTGCCATTTCAGGCAGGCCGTACCCCTATATGGCAGGCCGTACCCCTTAGGAGGCTGTACCTTATGCTAAGGAGTATTGAATGTGTTTAGGACTGGATTATGCACCTCTACCTTGGCATTTGGAGTTATTATAGACCTGTAGACAATTTTCAAGGGATTCAAAGGAGTTTATTTGCTGATTGTTACTGATATACACAGCCATAGAGGCCGTACCATCCAGAGGGTTCGTGGGTTTCAAGGAGCAGCTACAACTCACTGTGGAATCTCATTTGTTGGTCATTTGTGGATGCCTAGAGCAAGGTATTGTGTTGCTAATATTTATGCTACCATATCTCTTCCTTTCTTGGAGCTGTGAGTACATTTATTAGCCTTTGTTGTTGGTCTGGCAACAACACCTGGATGAAGTTGTAAATTGTGATATGGGTATGTACTCATAATTCATATTTTGATGAAATACAATCTGGGTAGTCGTTAGTTTGTTAATATCTCTTTTATATTTTCTAGGTTTATTCATATGCTTCATATTTCATACATGCAATGCAAAAATCACACATGCAAAAACATGCATTGAAAACCTAAACTCAAAAAAAATAAAAAAACACAAACATATTTAGAGCAGACATATACAGAGGGGTGTATGTTACAATGTATCATAGTGGAGAAGCTAATCCTTCTTTCACTAGTAGAAAAACAATAATAAATGACCAAAAAAACTACTAAAAATTACATATAAATGACTAAGCTTGGTCACGTGACCATTAATAGTTTATTACCGGTCATTTATAATGCGACCAAATTTATGACTAAACCATTTTTAGTCATTTATTGGTTGTTTTGATTGATCAATTTGGTTGTATATTTAGTCGTTAATTTAGTCATATTTATTCATTGATTTTTGTCAATTGGTAGTATATTTAGTCAATTTAATTGATGTCAATTAGTAGTATATTTAGTCATTTTAATTGATTGATTTCTATTAATTGGTAGTAGATTTAGTCATTTTAATTTTTAATTGCCGTCATTTGGTAGTTTATTTAATTGATTTTGTTCACTGATTTCTACCTAAAAGTGCTGGAAATGATACAATGCTTTTGAGGTTTAAACATAAAATGTAGAAAAGCATAATCAATCATTCATTTGCACATAATGAAACAACTATTAAGAAGGCAAAATATTGAAATTTTATTGAGAAAAGGCGTTCTTACATTAGATACAAGACTTAAATATGTGTCTTTGCTTTGCTTCAAAAATTGTGTTACAAGGTGTGTTTCTCAGTGTTGTGACTGAGAAAACTGAGTTACAATGCTCTATTTTTTGCTTATATAGCTCCAAAACATGAAAGAACTACTTGAAAAATGAAGCCTAAGGGTCCTATATCTCATCCCAAGCATGGGAGAGCATATAGGAACTAAAATTGACTAAGTTCTCATGCTTAAAAATAGGGAAACCTATTTTACATGCCCAAGAGGTCTTCTTGCTTGACTTGGTCTCCCTTGGCTCCTAAAAATGTGCTCTAGCTAGTTGTGAAGCTCCTAGATACCCTCAAACTGCCCCCAAAAAGCTCAAACTGTTGTCCTTGTCACCATATTTGCCTTTACTATTTTTCTAATCCTCTCCTAGATGCTCTCATGATGTCTTTGACTGCTCATAGAACTACCAAACTGTTAAACCTTTTTCATGAATGCTCAAACTCCCCCTTGAAAAGCTTAACTTGTTGTCCTTATCATCCTTTCATGAGGTTTTTGAAGTTCTGGTCGTGCAAGGCAGAAAGGCCTTCATTTTAGGGTTTAAAACTATCCATAACTGCAATCTTATGGGTTGGAAACTTCCCTTAACTCAAGTCATAACCCTGTGGACTCTTAATTAACTCTCAAATTGGTAATAAGTGCCACCAAACTGACTATTTTGTGCATTTATCCTTCATGACTATATCATTGTGCTTATGAACACCATGACACCGAATTCATCTCCAGTTTACCATTTGAAAAGAAAAACTATCCACTTAATTAACATCACAAGGCCATTACCAACACAACCAAGATATGCCAAGTAAAGTTCAAAGAAGCACAATATTGTCCTTGAACTAATGACTGTACAAACTTCATAAAAGTCCATCCTCTAAGTTCTTAGCATTGTTCACTAGTTAATAGGATTGTACTCTCTGCAAAGAAATTTAAGCTTTTTGAGGTATACGACTTGCCATTCCAAAACTATGATATCTGGCCTTTTGGTAATATATGCACAGGTTTCATGAGAGTCTTCATTCATTGAATAGACTTCAATAGAAGTTTGTCCTCTACAATGCATAAACTGCCCCCATGACTATCCATGCAAACTTTGATTAATAACACTCTTCACATCATGCACTTTGATGGTTATTTCACTCGAGGGTAAGTGCAAGAAGATGGGGGGCCAAAAAGTGGCCAAAAAAATTTCAAAAAAATTTAAGTCATAACGTGAGCACGTTATAACGCGCTCGCGTTATAACCTAGCATAAATAAAAAAAAGTAATTTCATTTCATTTCATTCTAATTTTCTTCTCTGCTCGCGGCTTCCAAACCCTCAAAAATGTGCTCGCGTTCTACAAAACGCCAATCAACACAAAAAAACTTATCGATTCATCGCCAAAATGCCGCCACGACGTCGAGCACGCCAAAGGGGTGAGTTATCTTTATTTTTTTGTTTGAATTTCTTTCTAAATAGGTAGGTTTTTGTTGATTTTTGATGTATATTTCGTTAATTGTTAGGAAATGTTAATGCACCTCCTCCTCCTCCTCAAAATCCATAAAATCCTAAGGAGGAAATACCTGCAGAACAACAACCTCCTCCATTCATTCCTCGACATGCCCCTGGAACACAAGATAATATAATGGGGCAAATTGAAAACAACAAAAAATAAATTGAAGATATAATTGCAAGGTTGAAAGATCCTTCCACTTCAACCTTGCATAGGTCCACGCTTGCCGAATCTCTTGAGTCTATGTTATCAAATGTAAATTCAATTAGCAAGCAAATAACTAGTTGGACCGATAAAAAGAGAGAGTTTAGAGATTACTATGTAGATAAATTGTCATACCAAGATGTCAAAAAATTACAAATTACAAAATTAGACTTATGTTCAATTTTCACAAACCCACAAACAAATCAACCTCCACCCATTACATGCAAGAGGTTCCCTATCCATTGGTGCAACAACTAAGCGATAAGGGACAATTTCGGGTAGAGGTGGTGGAAGGTTTTTGACCATCCTCCATGCAATAATAATGAGGTCCCGCAATACTTTTTGAGGAAACTCTACTGCGAGTTTGTCCTCAATAAAGTGCCAAACTATTTTGATATGCGGGACTTCTAGGGTAGAGGTGGGGGCTCAGCATAGGATAGACCAGGGGCACGTCTTGACCCACAGCGGGTAGTGAGACGAGTAATCAGCAGACCAGCCCACGAGCATGTTTCTATCCCTTCCATTGTGAAGGAGAGTGTTGAGGTCGATACACTGAGGTTGATTAGTGCCTTGACCCAGAGCATCATAGAGCATGCCGATCCTGCAACACAGAGTGGGTTGGGAGATAGTGCGAGGAGTAGGGTCCCACCGCATACTTGCCAGGCTTGCAGGTCAGCCTGTGGTTATGACCCCATGGACAGTCAGGACACAGGTGCACAGGCTACATTTGCAGCTAAGCAGATGGTGATGACAGATACCCTCCTGAGTGAGACTTTTGGCCTTGATACTCAGGTAAATATTAGCAAGTTTATTGAATTTAATTTATTAAATTTTATTTTTGAAATACAAGATTAACTAATTTAAATTGATGATTTTAATGAAATTTCAGGGTCATAGCGTCGATGCAGTTTTCAGTGCTTCTCCACCTACATTTTTCACTAGATCATCTACTATCAAGGTATGTAACTAGTAAACAATTATAAATATTACATGTGAATAGCATCGTTATATGAATGGTATTCTAATTTCTGATTTTGGATGTTGAATAGGTTAATACTGCAGATTTCATGGCAACACCTGCCAGCGGTGGTGGACTTCAAAGCTTTACGGAGGTAATAAAATAAATAGTTTAATGAATGAATTGTACTTACTAAATTTTTGCATGTGATTTGTGTGTTTTATTGTGTACTTCCATGTTTAGATGAACGTGTGTGTATGTTAGGAGCCATGATTTGCATCACTATTATAGTTTTTGTAATTGAATAATGTTGTTTTATTTCCAGATGATGCAGGCTGCGGATACACCTCCCCATGTTCATAGGGCAATGGAGCAGGGTGTGGCCTCTGCGATTCATAGCTCTATGGCATTGACAGGGGTATGAGGCATATTAGTAAATTTCAATTTACATTCATTGTTATAGTTGTCTATTTTTGAAAAATCAAAAGATTATTGATTTGAAGTTTAATTTCTATCTGGATGGTTTCTATAGGACATGACATCACCAGGGCCTATTCCTGCTACTGAGGCAAGCGAGGAGACAGATTATATGTTAGCGGTAAGTGATTATTTTGTTAAATATTTCATTTTTTTATAACATGTAATTTCTATATATTAATGTCTATACTTTTTTTGTAACAGGTAAAGGTGCAGGAAGAACTAAATAGGAGGAGTAGCCCTCGGGTTCGTAGTAGACCACCCACATGCATGTCTCCATCCCCTAGAAGATCATAGGCTGCTCGTGATTTATTCTCTTCACCAGCCAGAGGGGAATGACTTTTTATTGTGTTCCTATGTTGTATGCCTATATGGCATTTGTGGACATATATTTTGTATTGTACATAGTTGACATTGTATGCCTATATGGCATTCTTGTAAGCCTATATGGCTATTTTGTATATATGTTATACTTATATCAACAGATATTGATGTATGCCTATATGGATATTTGGTTAATACAAATCTTTTTTATTGATGGCGTCCATACTTGCATTATAAATCCACGTTTGAATAGATATTTGTAGATGGCTACTTCAAATATTTAAAGTCCAATTGTATTACATAGGATGTTTGCATTTTCTTTGACAGGCTTGATAGGACATGGATTACATGATGGTGTTTGATGGAAAAGTATGGTACTAGAAGACTCTAGTTCATTCTTAATAGGCTTGTGATTGATAATATCTTTGTATGATTGCACTTGATCTTGGATCATGGGCATGTTGTTAGGATTTTGATTGCATTGTGATGTTTGATGGATAGGCATGGTGTAAGATACCCAACTAGTTCTACAAAAATTTTTCCTTACTTAAATAATTTTACTTGCTATCAATTCATCAACTAATTCAACAACACAAAGATATACATCAAAGATAACTACTTGAATGAATCAACCTTACAGTTGGGTACTTGTCGAGTTATTTGACTCAATCAACTTGCAATGTCTTATTACATGGATAATGCTTTCAATAGCATGAAGTTACAACTTATTCAATGGAGATACAAAAGAAAGGCCTTGAAGCCTTGATGTTTACAATGGCGTCTACACTTGATCAACTCAATCAAACTCAATGATGTCAACTAAATGTCAACACCTCACAATATCACAAGGGAGCATCACCTTGCTTGTTAGATGGATGAACATCATAGTTGCAAGACTCTTAGGGTTAGGCGCCAACTGAAGGTAGTAGAGACTAGACTAGGTGCCATCCTAAGCTGGGTGCTTCCTTGAGGTGGTAGAGACATGGATGAACATCTGGTGGGGTTTGATGACTCTATATTGACACTCAAATTCACTTAGGCGCAATATTAGTGTTCTTCTAACTAGGCGCTAGATAGGAGGATTCTCAGGGGTTTTGGCGCCTAGGTTACAACTTGTCAATTTCTCAAAGAATCTTTGAAACACTTGACTTCCAAGGATTATCATCTTACCCTCTGATGGAGCGCCTTGTTCCAAAATTAGTCTTGGGGACTTGCATCTCTCTTAGGCGCATGTTTGTAGTAATGTCAACTGGTATCAGCGCTTATTATCTCAATTCACACTTGACATCAAACTTTTGAAGCTCTTTTACCCTAGCGCCTTTATCTTCTATCAAGCACCTAACATTCTGGAGGTGAATTCCATCTTAATCCAAGTCTTCAAGGTACTTCCAAGTTTAGGTGCCAAAACAGGGTTATGGAGGAGTAGAACCACGCCTTAGGAGGATGACTGAACCCTAGGCACCAATTTGAGGTTGCAAGAGTATAGGTATGTGCCAAGTAGAGTTTGATGCTCAAAACATTAACATTATTCAGTGAAATCCTTTTTTGACTCTAGGCGCCATTTGGAGGCTAGAAAGAGGGAAGTTGACACCAACTGCATTAGGCGCATTTCTAAGGTGATGGAGACCAATAAGTGTGCCTTGTCCTCTGGCTCTATTCCTTGTTAACTTTACAACTTAGATTATCTGAACAACACTGAGAATGCTTCCCTTCTTCCTGATACAAGTTGAAAGATCCATTGGGCACCATTTCAGGTGTCTGGAGAGATCATCAACCAAGGGCGCTAATAGAGCCTTTGGCAAATGGAAAGAGCGCCTTACTTAGATTTGATTTCTGGATGCTAGAATTGAGGAATTTTGTGCCTTGGCTAGGAGTTTCTCATTTCAATCTTGATTATTCATCTAAGTGACTTTCCTTAGCTCCCAAGCCTTCAATCTATCCATTACCCCCTGCTAGGCGCTCAAAATAGAGTGTTAATGCCTTATGAAGGTTAGGCGCATTCTGAGGGTGGGGTAGGCAAGTGAGGGTGCCAGACCAGGCCTTGAGACTTCTATCCTCATCAAAGGCTTTCAATCCTAGGCGCCAGATCCAAGGAGTTCCAACCAACACATGTGCCTAGTGCTGTGAGTTCACCCAAAGGACATCTTTAACTTGAAAACTTTCAATCTTCATCCATCTATGCTAGGCGCTCAATTGGAGGATCCCTAGAAACATGTATAGGTGCCTTGAGGTTCTTAGGCGCTTAATTTGGATGATCCTTGTGCTAGGCACTTAGTAAGGAAAACTGGAGTGAAATGGGCGCCTAGGCTCCCAAGCTTCCATACTTAGTCAAATTTTAGGGTTCTGACCTTGTTCCTGCAAAACAAACAGATAGAGTTATTCCGAAACCAATTCATTCCCTCATCATTTGGAATTAGCCTCCAGGAATGAGGAATAGGCTAATCCATTATACACTTGATGATCAAGCCGGGAACGGGGACATGACACATGGTACTAGGCTAATCATTTTGGGTTTTGCATGAGCCTCGGACAAGGTAGTGGGATGACTTGAATGCATATTGCCTATATCCATGGGATGACTTTGTTATGGACCTAGAGAAGATTCTTATTGGTTTTAGAGGGTTCATTCGAGGGGTGTCTCTAAACATGCTTTTTCTCAGGCGCTAAACTGGAGTTGTCTAGATGCACAAGTGCGCCTCCCTCAATGAAGTTCCTTTTGTTAACTTAGTTCATCCTAGTGACTCAAGGGGTTGTTATATTCTTTAGGCGCAATCTTTCATAGACTAAAACATTCACTCCATGTTAAGGCGCTCAAAGGAGGCTCTGGAGATGGAAAATGGCGCCTTAACTCACTTATGTAAATTTTGGACTTTTAGGCAATTGCAAGATGTCTTGGAGGGCTCAATTCTTCAAGGCGCCCATTTTGTTCACCACTTGTAGCATCACTTGTTCAAGGTGCATGTGTGATTTAGTCAAAAACAGGCGCCTAGAGTGAATAGGCTTTCATCCTGACTTAATACACTGCCTCCTTCTGATGATTTTTGGGGCAGCAGAAAACCTTTCACCACGGGCAAATACCTCAGATCTATAAAAAATTGAGAGAGGTTATTATAGAGGCACTCTACGTGATCGTGTTGCCTAAGACGGAATGTTTCTAAGTGACACGGTTTTCGAGTAACATCTCGTCAAAGATTGCTGCCTTTTTGCACTTTGGACTCTTCAGGGATATCGTTGGTACAATGTAGCTCCGACTATTTCGACATATTTGGGTGAAAAATAGGACCATGCCTAGCGTTAATGTACCCATTCAGACGTGTTGGAATAGTCAGTTTGGTGACATTAGGAGCAGGACGAAAGTTACACCCCTTTGCAACTTTACACTGCCTCCTTCTGACGATTTTTGGGGCAGCAGAAAACCTTTCACCATGGGCAAATACCTCAGAGCTATAAAAAACTAAGAGAGGTTATTGTAGAGGCACTCTACGTGATCCCGTTGCCTTAGATGGAATGTTTCTAAGTGACACAGTTTTTGAGTAACATCTCGTCAAAGATTGCTGCCTTTTTGCACTTTGGACTCTTTAGGGATATCGTCAGTACAATGTAGCTCCGACTGCTTTGACATGTTTGGGTGAAAAATAGGACCATGCCTAGCGTAAATGTACCCATTCAGATGCGTTGGAACAGTCAATTTGGTCGCATCAAGAGCAGGACGAAAGTTACACCCCTTTGCAACTTTACACTGCCTCCTTCTAACAATTTTTGGGGTAGCAGAAAACCTTTCACCACGGGCAAATGTCTCAGAGCTATAAAAAACCGAGAGAGGTTATTGTAGAGGTACTCTACGTGATCACATTGCCTCAGACGGAATGTTTCTAAGTGACATAGTTTTCGAGTAACATCTCATCAAAGATTGCTGCCTTTTTGCACTTTGGACTCTTCAGGGATATCGTCGGTACAATGTAGCTTCGACTGTTTTGACATGTTTGGGTGAAAAATAGGACCATGCCTAGCGTAAATGTACCCATTCAGATGTGTTGGAACAGTCAGTTTGGTCGCATCAGGAGCAGGACAAAAGTTACACCCCTTTGCAACTTTACACTGCCTCCTTCTGATGATTTTTGGGGCAGCAGAAAACCTTTCACCACGGGCAAATGCCTCAGAGCTATAAAAAACTGAGAGAGGTTATTGTAGAGGCGCTCTACATGATAGTGTTGCCTCAGACGGAATGTTTCTAAGTGACACAGTTTTCGAGTAACATCTCGTCAAAGATTGCTGCCTTTTTGCACTTTGGACTCTTCAGGGATATCGTCGGTACAATGTAGCTTCGACTGTTTCGACATGTTTGGGTGAAAAATAGGACCATGCCTAGCATAAATGTACCCATTCAGATGCAATGGAACAGTCAGTTTGGTCGCATCAGAAGCATGACGAAAGTTACACCCCTTTGCAACTTTACACTGCCTCCTTCTGACGATTTTTGGGGCAGCAGAAAACCTTTCACCACGGGCAAATGCCTCAGAGCTATAAAAAACCGAGAGAGGTTATTGTAGAGGCACTCTATGTGATAGCGTTGCCTTAGACAGAATATTTCTAAGTGACACATTTTTTGAGTAACATCTTGTCAAAGATTGCAGCCTTTTTGCACTTTGGACTTTTTAGGGATATCGTTGGTACAATGTAGCTCAGACTGTTTCAACATGTTTGGGTGAAAAATAGGACCATGCCTAGTGTAAATGTACCCATCCGGACGTGTTGGAATAGTCAGTTTGGTCACATCATGAGTAGGACACCAAAAATGCAAAAGTTGCTTTGTGCAACTTGACAACATTGACACTTTTTTGCAACATGACTCAAAGACTCAAACTGACCCCAAATGACTCAAAGTGACTTAAAATCACCTTGATTTGGTGCCCAATGTACATTATAGAGGTCAAGGCGCTCCTTATCATTCAAACATCTTAGATGAGCGCATAGGAAAGGAAAAAGCTCTAAGTTTCATCATCATGAGCGCCTAATATCAAGAGACTTTAATGGCTCAAACCTTAGCATGGAGTCCTAAGGTGCATTTCATGTCTCCTTTCATCTAGTTTGGCACCCTTATGTAGATTTTTCAACTTGATTTGGCGCCCTATATGTGAAGGAAGATCTAAAGGCATGAAAGTGGATGTCATATTGCAAGAGTTTGGATCATCAAAATTGAAAGAAATAAGTCTATTAAGCTTGGGCACCCTTGGTCTTCTTTTCATTCATTATGAGCGCCTTGGGAGAATGGTATATAGGTCATCATCATGATTGGGTGCCCTGGATCCAGAGTGTTGGAGAGATCATCAAATGGTGTCTAGTAGGGTGAGTTATGAGTTTGGTCGCATCAGGAGCAGGACACCAAAAATGCATAACATGATGATGTAAAAATGTGTACATATGTGTAAAAATGCAGGAGGAAATAAAAAAAGACAAACCTTACAAATTAATGTGCATACTTACAACTCAATGTAACATAACTTTAAAAAATCAATGTGAATACTTACAAATTAATCCAATGAACCATCCGGGTTTGCTCTACTCTTTATTGTGTCAAGTATTGCTTCATGGTTAGACTCACGCACCTTCCACAATATTTTGTTCAAAGGTCTACCCCGATACTTTATCAAATAAACATTGGATGCCACGACAAGGTTCGAGTAATGAAGAATCTTCCGATGCATGTCAAAGTCTTGAAATAGCCAAATATTAACACTCTTATGTGGGTACCTTCTAAGCCATGTTCCAGTAATAACCACTGATCCTGTAGGGTATTTGATGTTTTCTCCATCTGTAACAGGGGCCTCCAATTTCTTTTTGGCCTCAACACAATGACATAAGTAATAATTTGTTCCCTCTTCATTATCTTCATCTGCAATAACTGCATATACGTGCCCTACATTGATAGGTGTAGCAAATTAGATGAAATTAGTCAACATTAAAAAAACACTACAAAGTAAGATGACATTACCTGGTTGAACTAGATGAAATTAGATGCATATACGTGCCCTATATTACCTGGTTGAACTAAATCTGATATGTGGTCAAAGTCAACTGACGATTCCATCTGTGTTAGTTCCAGTGCCGTCGGGGGTCGATACGTGTCAAGTGGGCTAAGATAACTTAACTGCCATTCGTCAACCCACTCCCTTGACTCGCACTCATCCCGGACTTGAATTGTATAGGAAGAACAAAAGCATGACATCTTTCGTGTATGGATACTCCATGAACCTGCAATTGAGCTTCTGAAAGAGTGCATCTCATTTGATCCTGTCAGTGTACAACAATCCTCATATGGTGCAATGTTAGTATCATCTATCAACCAAAAAAATCTACGAACTAAAGACTTACCTTCATTACCTGGACCCATGGAAGCATTACACCACTCGACAATCAATTTTGCATCTGTCAACTTTGCATTATCTTTATACTTTAACTCTTCTCGTGCTATGGCTCTTTTGATACATGCTCCTGCACCATCATGCTCCCCCTTTCCATGCCCGGCCTCACAAAAGTTCCACATATGTTGAATACCTGTAAAATTATGCCTCCTACTCAGCCAATAGAAATTTCACGAGTTCTTGAATTGTGACGCACAATTATCCGACCATATGATATGCTGACTAAACGATATGCCCCTTCTAGCCAAATCATTGTAGAACACCTGAAAGCAACCTTGCACGAACTCCATAGAATGCATGCGATCATCACTAATATAGAAATTATACTCCCTTATGATCTTTCTATCATCCTCTGTACTATCATTCGCATGAATGAATGCGATGTGCACAAATATAGAAACCTGTGTGGAGTTGTAATATTGTGATTGCACCTCATGCTGTGGCTGTAGACTATAGTTCTCTGCAAAGTTGACAACTGAAACAATGCTACCAACCGGAAATGTGTCCTTGCATAACTTGAATTGCAAGTCCAACCATCGAGCTCTATGGGCATGTCTTGCATACCCATACACTATGCTGTCACGAAATATAGGCATAAACTGATACACTGGAATCTTTTCAATAACTAATTCACACCTCTTTGCTTCTTTACCATCTTTTGTATTGTATGCCACTATTTTATACTTGCCAAACTCTACTAGTTCATTTCCAACCGCATGTGTTATTTCCATATGTTCACATATTGGCAAATGTTGCAAGCCACCGCAACGATGACATGTGCCATCCAAGCATAATTTCTTGTAGAATATTTGACCTTCCTCTCTTTCACATAAAATTCTTGATATGAAGTCTCTTGAAGATGTTGGTGGGGCACATATGGCACAACCCTGCAAATCATTGTTAGTATGCATATCTAAACATATAGACCTATAAGCATCAAAATGGTTAGAAAATTCAATATGTAATCTACAACAACAAGTAGTGCGTGTGTGATTTATCTTAACATAGAAAGGTTTTAGCATTTCAAAATATCTTTGACAAATTTTAATTTGAGGATACTTCTCTAGAAATTTACCATAAAGCTGTGTTTGAGTCTCATCCAAAAAATGCTTTGGATGTGGCTCGCGGTTCTGACTACCGATTCTCCTTCTTACTACATCCCTTTGATTCAGAGATACCCTTGTGTAATTCTTCCAAAAGTCTTCAATTAGTGATCTCAATGCTTCAACAATTAGTTTATCTTTTCATGGTAGTCTCCCCGAGAACGCCCATAATTCATTAGCATTAGTGTCCTCAATTCTTTGGCGTCTTCCAACAGCTCTTGATAAAGTTTTCCTATTAATTCTCAATTCTTGACTTGTCTTTCTAATGAGACGAGCTTTCCTCGTTTGACTACTTACTATAGTCGATGTAATCACACGCCATGTTGCATTACTATCTTTTGTGCGTGAGGTGTTACCCACACTCTCATACGCACTCATTAGATTCTTGACAATAGATTTTTCACTTGAAGCCTCTGATGTTCTCAACCCAAGAATCTTCATGATAGACCTATACTTTATACTTCGCATCATTTCAACGAATAGTTGACATCTTGCAGTCTCATTTAACTTTTCAAAGAACAATCTCCAAATCTTATTAGTATATCTTCTACAAGTGTGTTTTGGAATCTTACCTTCCATTGGCTGCAAAATATTCTCATCAATATCAATCAAATACTTTGGCTTTCTATGCAAAATTCTAGGTGGCGTCAAGTTAGGTAAATTCATCTCAACATTAGGAATTTCATCAATATTTAAATGAGATGGGTTAGATGGCATACCTTCGATCGAAGATGGAATAGATGACATACCTTAAGGTTGAGGTGGAAACGATGGCGTACCTCCTTCATCACATGTGAGTGATGATGTACTCTCAACTTGAGATGTGGTAGATGGTGTCCCTACATGTTGACTTGCGGTAAAGGACGTGTCTCCAACTATGGTATTCAAATCTCTTGTACCACAAAGTTTTTGCATTCATTCTCTTTGTGCCGCGAATACCACATCTCTTTTAATGGTTGTGGTTCCTCTTCAATTGGTATGTCTTCATTTATCGTGTCCAATTTCCTCTTCTCATGAAGTTCCCTCATAGCCATTGCTTTCTTTGCATTCTTAGCTTCTATCTCTTCCTGTGTTGGTTTAATTCTTGATCGTTTCCTCGGCATGACAGAGAATTTGTCTGTAGCATGATAAAGAGACCAATATTAGTTCCTAAGAAATGAATACATGATAATAGTGGGATTGTATTTTTTTTATGTTGTAAGGATTTATTCTTGTATAGTTTGACATCATGGTATGAACTAAGGTTTGTTTATTACACATAATTATTAAAGAGCCCAAGTGTAGAAAATATACATGGCATCATGTGAGATTGTAGGTTGCTTTCTTGATTGGGAATGTGTCTATTTTAAACATGTATGATAAAGCATGATAAAGTAATTCAATCCGAAATAAGGAAAATGTAAAGAACATGCATGTAAAGAATTGACATACCTAAAAAATGAAGATTTGAATGGAGAGAGTACCCAATTATGTAGTGTTTTTATCTTCTTGCATCAAACTCCTCAACAATTTGAGTTTTTCACCACTTGCTTCCTTTTCAATGTTAAATTCTTAAAATTGAATCACAATTAACATTGCAACACTACAAAAATTGAAATTTGAATAGATATATATCAAACTTGGTGTGAAAACTATGTTATTTCCTCCTTCTCAAGTTGGCAAAGCAGAAAAGGTGGTGGAAAGATCATGCAAAGGTGGTACAATGTGTCAAATGTGCATGTGAACTTCCCAATAGCATGAAAGCACTTCTTTTTTGTCAAAGCACACGCAGAATTAGTAAGAAAATAGAGCATGTGGGCCTGGATCACGGGGGTAACCACTTTTTTACCGTTTCAATAGAAATACAAAACGTGAGCGCATTATAACGCGCTCGTGTTTTATCCTGCTATAGATTCATCACATCCTTTGCATTGATTCCATCTTTTTCTTGCAAGGGCTTGCCAGATGCTCCACCATATGATAGGCATAACAATGAAGGGGCAAGCCCTCATAATCAAGTTCGTGATAGAAAATGCCCTCAACCCTCAACGTCAAACCCTAATCCCTAAACCCTCAACTCTGATCCCTCGACCCTCAACCCTTAATGTCAAATCCTAATCCCTCAACCCTATCCCTAAACCCTCAACCCTCAACGTCAAATCCTAATCCCTCAACCCTCAACCCTATCCCTAAACCCTCAACCCTCAATGTCAAATCCTAATCCCTCAACCCTAATCTGTCATCCCTCAACTCTAATCCCTCATCCCTAAACCCTAAATGCTATCCCTATTCCTACACCCTCAAGAGACTCGATACTATACCTTAAACTCTAATCCCTTATCCCTAAACCCTCCAACCCTATCCCTAATCCTTATACCCTCCACACTCTACTTTAACCCTAATTCCTCGACCCTCAACCCTGTCCCTAAACCCTTGACCCTCGAACCTCAACCCTCAACCCTCAACATCAAACTGTAATCCTTCAACCCTTAACTCTGATCCCTCGACCTTCAACCCTAATCCTAAACCCTAAACCCTCAACGTCAAATTCTAATCCCTCAACCCTTCACTTTAATCCCTCAACCCTAAACCCTATCCCTAAACCCTCAACACTATACCTTAAACCCTAATCCCTCAACCCTAACCCTAAACCTTGTCCCTAAACCCTAATCCCTCAACCCTCAACCCTAATCTGTCATCCGTCATCCCTCAACTCTAATCCCTCATTCCTAAACTCTAAACGTTATCCCTATTCCTAGACCCTCAACAGGCTCGATACTATACCTTAAACCCTAATCCCTCTACCCTCGACACTCTTATTTAACCCTAATCCCTTGACCATTAACCCTATCTCTCAACCTCAACCCTCAACCCTCAACCCTCAATTCTCAACATTAAACCCTAATTCATCAACCCTAAACCCTAATCCCTCAAACCTAAACCCTATCCCTAAACCATCAACCCTCAACACTATACCTTAAACCCTAATCCCTCAACCCTCAACCCTAATTCTTATCCCTAAACCCTAATCCCTCAACCCTCAACCCTAATCCATCATCCCTCAACTCTAATCCCTCATCCCTAAACCCTAAATGCTATCCCTATTCCTAAACCCTCAACAGACTCGATACTATACCTTAAACTCTAATCCCTTATCCCTAAACCCTCTAACCCTATCCCTAATCCTTATACCCTCCACACTCTACTTTAACCCTAATTCCTCGACCCTCGACCCTATCCCTAAACCCTTGACCCTCGAACCTCAACCCTCAACCCTCAACATCAAACCCTAATCCCTCAACCCTTAACTCTGATCCCTCGACCTTCAACCCTAACCCTAAACCCTAAACCCTCAACGTCAAATTCTAATCCCTCAACCCTTCACTCTAATCCCTCAACCCTAAGCCCTATCCCTAAACCCTCAACACTATACCTTAAACCCTAATCCCTCAACCCTAACCCTAAACCTTGTCCCTAAACCCTAATGCCTCAACCCTCAACCCTAATCTGTCATCCGTCATCCCTCAACTCTAATCCCTCATTCCTAAACCCTAAACACTATCCCTATTCCTAGACCCTCAACAGGCTCGATACTATACCTTAAACCCTAATCCCTCTACCCTCGACACTCTTATTTAACCCTAATCCATTGGCCATTAACCCTATCCCTCAACCTCAACCCTCAACCCTCAACTCTCAACATTAAACCCTAATTCATCAACCCTAAACCCTAATCCCTCAAACCTAAACCCTATCCCTAAACCATCAACCCTCAACACTATACCTTAAACCCTAATCCCTCAACCCTCAACCCTAAACCTTATCCCTAAACCCTAATCCCCCAACCCTCAACCCTAATCCCTCATCTCTCAACTCTAATCCCTCATCCCTAAACCCTAAATGCTATCCCTATTCCTAAACCCTCAACAAACTCGATACTATACCTTAAACTCTAATCCCTGATCCCTAAACCCTCCAACCCTATCCCTAATCCTTACACCCTCCACACTCTACTTTAACCCTAATCCCTTCAACCTCAACCCTATCCCTAAACCCTTGACCCTCGAACCTCAACCCTCAACCCTCGACGTCAAACCCTATTCCCTCAACCCTTAACTCTGATCCCTCATCTCTCAACCCTAACCCTAAACCCTAAACCCTAAACCCTCAACCCTCAACCCTCAACGTCAAATCCTAATCCCTCAACCCTAAACCCTGTCCCTAAACCCTCAACACTATACCTTAAACCCTAATCCCTCAGCCCTCAACCCTAAACCTTATCCCTAAACCCTAATCCCTCAACCCTCAACCCTAATCCGTCATCCCTCAACTCTAATCCATCATCCCTAAACCCTAAATGCTATCCCTATTCCTACACCCTCAACAGAATCGATACTATACCTTAAACCCTAATCCCTTATCCCTAAACCCTCAAACCCTATCCCTAATCCTTATACCCTCCACACTCTACTTTAACCCTAATTTCTTGACCCTCAACCCTATCCCTAAACCCTTGACCCTCGAACCTCAACCCTCAACCCTCAACATCAAACCCTAATCCCTCAACCCTTAACTCTGATCCCTCGACCCTCAACACTATACCTTAAACCCTAATCCCTATCCCTCAACCCTTAACCCTTAAAACTTAAACCCTATCCCTACACTCTCAACACTTGACACTATATCTTAAGCCTTAAACCCTCATCCCTAAACCCTCAATCCTCAATCCTTAAACCTTCAACCCTAAACCCTATCCCTAATCCCTCTACCCTCGACACTCTAACCCTAACCTTGACATTAAATGCTAATTTGTCAACCCTAAACCCTAATCCTAAACCCTCAACCCTCAACTCTCAACACTATACCTTAAACCCTAATCCCTCAACCCTCAACCCTAAACCTTATCCCTAAACCCTAATCCCTCAACCCTCAACCCTAATCCATCATCCCTCAACTATAATCCCTCATCCCTAATCCCTAAATGCTATCCCTATTCCTAAACCCTCAACAGACTCGATACTATACCTTAAACCCTAATCCCTTATCCCTAAACCCTCCAACCCTATCCCTAATCCTTACACCCTCCACACTCTACTTTAACCCTAATCCCTCGACCCTAAACCCTATCCCTAAACCCTTGACCCTTGAACCTCAACCCTCAACCCTCAATGTCAAACCCTAATCCCTTAACCCTTAACTTTGATCCCTCGACCCTCAACCCTATCCCTAAACCCTAAACCCTCAACCGTAATCTGTCATCCCTCATCCCTAAACCTTAAACGCTATCCCTATTCCTAGACCCTCAATGGGCTTGATACTATACCTTAAACGCTAATCCCTTATCCCTAAACCCTCCAACTCTATCCCTTATCCCTTAACCCTCATGATTAATAGCCTTGAATGTAAAAAAATTTGAGTGGGACATAACGCGAGCGCGTTATAACGCACTCGCATTATGTCAAACATGACAAAAGACAGACTTGTGGGAAAGAAAAATGCAAGGCAAAACATAACGCGAGTGCGTTATAACGCGCTCGCATTATTTCTTGCTTTGGGAATCCCAAGCCTTGGGCTTGGGATTTGCTTTGGATTTCCACCCCAAAGGCTTGGAGCGCCTTATGAACAGTCACAAACATGTTTTTCTATATTCTTCAAAATTTCACATAATTTCGTTCGTGCTAACCCTTAGATTTGCACGTGTTTCAAGGTGGAACAAATCGAACACATGGGTAATGTTAGGCTTTCTCTTAGCTATTTGACGATGTGATTTTTTTCACATTTTAACAATGTTAAGCCTTTCATCTTTAATTTCTTTTGTTTGTGTGTCCATTTTTAGGCAAAAACCACTGTTTGGTCTTTTTTTCATTGTAAAATAACTATTTATTCAAACTTAAAAAAAATTACATATTTAGAAACTAGACTCCATTCTACAAATATTAAAAAAATAAAAAAAATAATTTTCAATTAGTTTTCAAAATTTATAGGGGTAGCACGGCCAAAATTCTATTTTTTAGGATGTGTCCACTTTAAAAATTAGTAAAAAATCAAATATTCATCAAAAAATTATTAGAAAAATCAGGCATAAACTACATGCTATTAGCTAATTTCTCACTGAAGCGATTTTAAAAATACCAAAAAAAAGTTGACCTTTTGAGGGAGCTACAAAACATGCTATGTTATGTTTTTTTGACAGAAACAACACCAATTTATGTGGCTCCCTCTTTTGAACCTCTTAATCTATGCCATTTTCAAAACAAAATAGTAGTTTAGAAAGTAGACTCGGAGCACTACGAATATTATTTTGGTTGCATCTCCAAATTTTGAGTGTAACTATGCTCAATTTCTCATCCAAGGCCAGTATTTCCTGATTTCAGAAAAAAAGTGGCCACTTAAGACCCCTTTTTGGCCCCCCATCTTTCTGCACTTACCCTTGACACTATCATGGTAGCTTCACCCTTTGCCTTTGATCCTTTGTCTTTTCAAGAACCACTGTGGACTATCATCAAAGCTCCTACTCTCTACCTTGCTGGACTGCTCAACACAAGTCTGGTCTATACTCTCACCTTGAAACACTTATCCATTTATGCCAATCAAGATCTCAAAAACACTTATCCTTTTATGCTTCGAAAGTCATTATTATAGTCTAGGATCAAGGTGTTGCAATTCAAAAAGATAGTGCTATCTTACCCGCTGAGATTGTGCATGCTAAGATTCCATAGTTGTCTTACCCGTTGCCCATGCTCTCTTTTACTCATTGTGAATTGTGCTTACTTTGTCATGCACCCCCTTCTTTAGACATTGACAACACTATTGAATTCCTATTGGATTGGTCTGCTATGCCACTTATTTGATGTTGACTTATTGGATGAATGTCTGATATAGCTCTTGAATTGACAGAGAAAGGCACTCTGATTGCTCCTAGAGATCAATTCCTCCTAGAAGCATCAATGTTGAGTGTATCTTATAGTCCTTGCACATTGACTATTATTTCTTGGGAAAAGACTATCCTTATATCATTAATCTGTCCTTAGGTATAGTCCTATCACAGTGAAGTCTCACAAGCACAACCATAAAGATTGTTGACAAGGCTATACTCAGTCATTACATTTGTTAACAAGGTCACTGCCTCTTGATCCTTGTTCTAGGTATCCCCTTGATTCATGCACAATTTCTTTCATTCCATTATCACTGATTTTTCTTTAAACCCATCCATTAGCAAAGCACTTTGTGCAATAACCAGAGTGGCATTGGCAAAGGAGACAACAATATATGCATCAAACTGATCATACACCATGATAAAGATCCCTGAATAATACTTTACGACTCTTCATGATGCGAACTATTGCGGCATCTATTTCATATTTTCTATCTTTTTCCACATCATCAATGATTTTCTTCTTCTCTTCACTTTGGGGAGGTAGAAACTGTAATTCAAGATGAATATTTATATATTACACATTAATTGGTTGTATAAGAATAGGCAAAAAGTATGTTGTTAAATAGGCCCAAATGAAAGCCATTACCTTTATTCTTTTACTTTTGGATGTAAGTTTTGAATTGAACTCAAAATAGTTAGTAGGTTCTATTTTTTCTGAGTCTGGCTCCTTGAGAAGAACTTTGTGCTTGGCAAATACAAGTGAATGTAACACTCTATTTACATCATCATCTTCCAAATTCAGTTGAGATTTGATGTCATCAAAACTAAGTTTTTCAGATTCATTGAACAACATTAATAAAGCGGCGTACAGTTGATTCCATAATAGATTCAGAGTCAATTAATATTGCACACAAAGTAGAATCATATTTTTTTAGAAGTGCATCTCAATTTCAAATAAATGTTTGGGAATCCAACTTTGTTTACTTCTGATAGAAACTCTAAGTAGGCTTGCAAATAATAAACTTCTCACAAATGACAATTGATATTAAAAAAGTAGTCACCTGGTAAGTTGATAATACTATCTCTATTGTGTTGCCATCAAAACTGCCTTTCATGGTGTAGGTCCCAAGAGAATATATCCATGTAAGTTTGTGCTGCTTATTTTCCATAGAATAGAATTGTCTATATTTATCTATACATTTAGCCTGCATCAAAAGGGTAAGAATAAACAACTAAGACTAGATGTATTTTTTGATTAAAGAAATTACAAACAAGTAACAAATAAGTTTTACTAGCTCAATAGGAAGATTGATATAAGGAGACTTGTAGGCTAGCCAATATCCAGTTGTAAGGACTTTAACACTCAAATCTATTCCAACATGAATGTCTTCTCTGTCAAGATGTGCCTTAAATTTATCTTGGTTGATCCTCACTAGAGAAAAGTCATTAACTTGGGATGGACCACAATGACTTCAGTGAAACAGAATAAGGTTTTTCCAATGACTTCAGTGAAACACAACAAGGATTTCCATGATGAAGCAATACGATGCACATTCATAATACATAAGAATAAACCAATGATAAAAAATGGCTCTACTTAAACATCATCCACTTCAATGGTCAAACAATCAATAGCAATTTTATACCTCATCCAACTCTTGCAAGGTGTTAAAGAGTCGGCTTTTCTACCTGTGACTTCTTCACTTACCAAATAAACATCTTTGATACCTTGGGATATTGTGGAAACAAGCTCTCTAAATCTCAACATGTCTGCAAAGCAATTATTGAGAACAAGAAAATGTGCAATTATGAACCATTTTAATTTGATTGTTCATAATTTCAGAAAATAACTTAACTTGAAAGTTAGTTATCAGTCAAATATTATTGACAAATCAAATAGCAAGCTAAATTTTCCACAAGAATATTGGTTAGGAGTCTAGGACTAATTTCAACTAGGTCAACCCTCTAGAGCATAACAGTCAACAAGTAATGAAAGAAGGCCTCATTTCCTAGACATAAAGATCCCTCCGCCCTATCATAGCAGATACACACACTGATAAAAGAAAAAAGAGAAAATGATAGAGTTTCAAAGGGAAGGAACAATAATATCAAATGAAAGATGTGACAATCATGCAATATCAAAGAATGATACTCGCTAGCAAGATTGGGCTTATAGAAGTCATACGCATGACCCATGTGAGTTCCCCTGTATTTGCTCTCAAATGCCATTGGAGCATTGGGTCCTATCAACATAGCAATAGCAGTTGCTCCCCCTGTAGGCCAAGCTGATCCCTTAGCATAGACCTTGAACAAGAGAATTATGTCAGTCCATGCATGTAAAAATCAATTTTGACAATACAATCCCAGCAATGCATATATCCATATTGCATTCAAAATGTTTTCTTAAAAAAGTCATTGCTGGATAATGAACGATCTTGAAATGAATGCAAATATTGATGATAGTGATAGTTCAACAATCATAAAATTTTATATTTTCACTTCTAAAATATTTTCCCAAAAACTCATATCCAATAAACAAGATAGTTCAACAAAAAGAGTTGGTAGAATGACAAACAAACTTAAAACCACAAGGTCCACTCCTACACAGTTCTCTCTAATGAGCATCTAAAAACAAATAGAATCATACTACATACATAAGCTTGTACTAAGACCAGGTTGAGAAGAACAAGAGTAGCAATACTCCATTTCAAAACTTCTAAATAGTCTGAATTTGAAATGCAAGGATCTAACATTCTAAATGCATTGGACAAGCTTCATAATAAATATGACAATTTGTGGGGTTGTCAGATTATGCCTTTGTGATGCCCCGTCATGCAACCCTAGAGAGTTAGGCTAAAAGGGCAATAAAAAAAATACTAATTTTTTTTATAAAAATAACTATTTGTAATACTCACCAGATCAAACAACACTAACAACAACATTAACTAACATCTCTAGGGACATAACTGCATCAGATAAACATAGATTTCATAACAACACAAGTTTATATACAATTGGATACAACATAAGAAGAATACATTTTTCATTTACAAGATAAGAACAAGTACAAGAGATCCAATGAAGAATTACATAATTACAAGATCCTTGACTGATTACATCTGTTTATAATATACATGAAGGCCATACAAATATGAAAGTGTAATACAACTTTGAAGATGCAAGCATAGATCTGGAACTGGAAAAAACACATCTTCCATGAACACGAACCAAGATGCCCAAGAAAACTAATGGTTTTAAGAGCTTCCACCCAACCATGTGGAACCCTGAGGTCCACCCCCTGAGCTAGGAGATAATGATGAGGTTCCACTAAGTCAAAGGGTACAAATAAGCAGACACAAACTCGACACAGACATCACAGATCAACAAAGGGTAAACAATACTCTAGAGGCAACAACAGAAGGTAACATGAGGAAAGTAACTAAGTTGTAGTAGGGAGAGTGTCATCTTATGGTCCTAGCATGGGTTATCCAGGCTATCTCTCTCTAGAAACCAGCCCCCATCTATGGTTATCCTGGTAGCCTCTCTCTAGGCACCAACCCCATAGGGTGACACATGCGGAACCGACACTTCCTCTCATGAAGACAAGGAGGTCGATCTTGCCAACCAGGCCTTCTCATCCCATCCTTAGCCTATGAGAGCACTATAGGCATGGGTGAGGCATCATACTTATCTTGTTATGTGATTAACTACCCAGCCCACCTAGATTAATTATTATGTTATCACTTAATTACAACCTTAATGGGGTTATCTAGGTAGCCACTTTGGGCACCGGCCCCACCATGAAAGCCACTCTCCTTTATGCAACCAGTGCCCCCAGTCAACAAACAGAAACCACCAAAATGACATGCATGATAATGATATTGCAAGACATCTATCCTCTTGCATATCGAATCACTAATCAATTTCCAATTCAAGGTCCAAAACAACAACCTTTCCCTGAACCACATCAAGACCTCATACCAAATGAAAACATCACAATTTAAATCATGCCACAATGTTATATTGGACTCAAGAACCTAGCCTCTGGAGCTATGTAATTTTTAACACAATTATCACTAGTCAAATATCCATTCTATGATACTGGAATCAAAAGGTTAAAATGACATGACACTTAACAAACATGACATCCTACTAGAAACATCATGAACACCTTACACTTAGCAAAATATAACTACAAGACTCAGAACCAAATACAATGACCCAATACCTTCATTAATACATGTTAAGAATTGACAATGGAACTACAAGGAAGACTAAATACTATCCAAAGATCAAATTCAATTACGAACATTGTAACACCATTCGAACATTAAATCTTGAATTCTACAAAACTTTAAATTTCTTTTAAGGAAATAGATAGATTTACTAAGGCAATGCTATCCTGACCAAACTCAAGATTTAGAGTACTACCTATTATTTAATTAGTAACTAATAATACAATTTAAAACTATCAACTTCCTAAAAATAATATTCCTTTAAATTTTAATAAGTAGCACTACCAAAATCTACTCACATCGAATCCCTAATTCACTCTACCTTACTTTTAATATCTTACAAATATTGATTTAATTCTTTTCTTAATAAAAATAAATGCACCACAGGATAGTATATTACCAAATATTAACTAATCAAGTCTATATTACAAAATAAAATAAGTAAAACTAATGTTTATCTCTTCACTCTTATTATTAACTGAGTTGATTGTATTCATACAAATCTATTAACAAATTAACTGACATAAATTTATAATCTTCTAAACAAGATTTACTATCAGACATTCATGAAGTTTCAATTAGAAGCTTTCTAAATTACTTATTTACAAATCTCCCTACTGCATTCTAAATGGATTTTTGCTAATTAAGCTACTATACAGAAGTGAGAAATAATAATAATAAAAGTACAAATAGATGAATTAAATCCAGAGAGAAATGATGAAAGATATTCCAGAGGTTTTCAACGCCAAAGGCGTACGACTTGACAGGAAAGAGGGCATTAATGAGAACCACAGAAGACATGCCAGGCAGAGGAGAAATTTCTAATGCTACACTGATAGAATCAACCCATAAAGAGGTGCTAACAGGCAGGAATTTGTTATTATATATGTTTTTTTTTTGAAAGAGCAGAAGACCTGGAGAATGCCGTACGACGTGCCTAATGGAGAGGGAAAAGAAATGATACAGTTTTTCATAAGCTCCAAATGACCCAATAGAATAGTCTTGAGTCTTTATCTTTGGCAGAATTTTAGAGAAAGCAAGGTGGAGAAAGGTCGTACGGCAGCACAACAGGCATAGGTAAAATTTGAAATTGATCTCACTGGTTCAATCGATCCAATTGAGCAGCCTTAAGATTCATTTTTTTTACAAAAATTTTGAGGGGTTAAGGCAGCGTTTCAGGCAGAGAGGAAAATGATTAAAATTTCATTTGGATAATTGATTCTTTTAGTAGTTTAAAGAACTTCATTTCTTGCAAAATTTTGAGAGACCGAAGTGAGGTAGCCAAGGGGAAGAAATAGATATAGAACTGGCACAAGATTTTAATAGATCAACTACTTTTGGGTCCAGGTAACATCTAAATGGCTTTTATTTGACTAAATTTGCAGTTCAGTGGCTGGAGCAAAAATAATTATGATCAAGTTTTGATTTGATTCCAAGGTTTCAAGAAAGATTTTGAAATAGAAGAGGCAAGAAAACTTGAAGGTAAACTACAGAGGATAATTCATTGATAGCAACCGAGGTGCGATTCCATGGATGTTAAAATGATTAGGGAGCCAATACAGAGTACATAAAAGATCAAGCTACAAAGAAATCTTAAATTCTAGGATAGACAAGGTTACAAAAGTACAAAATCTCACACACAGAGAGGCAAAATAAACATACCCGGATTACTATCTTCCAACTTTGAAGTCCTCTTCCATAAAATATCCTTCCTTTCCTTTCCTCAATTCTTCAACTTCTCTTTCCCAAAATTTTCCCCAAATTTCTGTCTATCTCCTCTCCCGAAACCCCCCCCCCCCACAAAATAACTCCCCACAAAACAAAAATAGACAAACTCAATTAATTTCCCACTCCCTTGACCATTACAGAGAATCCCCTATCCCCCAAAATTTGAAAGCAATTAAATTTTCTTCCTCAGAGAGATTACCAAAATCATAAATTTAACATGACAACTCACTCCACAATAAATTATTAACTAATAATATCTTTCAACTAATGATACACTAATTCAAACAATTAATATAATATTAATGACTTATGAAATATATCATCATTATTAATTATTAAAGTTATTCATTTAATTTTATTAAACACTTATACAAAATTACCAATTTTCACAATATTATCTAACAACTAGATAAATACTATTATATCTAACTTTTTTTTTAATATTATTATTATAATTAATGCATTTTCAAAAAATTACACATAGACTACAACCAAAAAGGTTCGAACAATAACAACTACATACCAAACGATGACCAAAACCCAAGGCAAGAACCCCAGAGTGACACCAAGACCCACGATCACAATTGAAGACAAGGACTGACCTAGGGAACCCCATGTTATCTCCCATCCACATTATCCATTGGTGTAAGGGCATGCTTAGACCTGCTAAGTCAGGTGGAGTCGATGTTTGGTACCTGCAGCCTGCATCAAAACAAAATATTGCAAATGAGCATATATATATATGTAACAAACACACAGAGTCAGGGAGTCACAACGTAGTAGGGTGCTCGTAATGAGTAGTACTACACTATCCCTGCTCTAAAAGCATGACAATAAACATAAACATCTCTAACCATCAATCAGATATACATAAAGCATGATAACACTAGTTTGCATACTCACTAACCATCAACTGATCATGTCAAAACACAACATAAACTATAATATCAATAATGTCATCATAATTCTCATAACACATGTCAACAACGACATCAGTCAACCATAATCCATAATGAACATAATAAGCATAAACCATAAGTCTATCAACCATATGTCTCAAAACTGTCCAAGTGCAATAGAAAGACAATCAACTGTCAAAAGCCAAAATGAGGGGCATTACAGCCTTAATAATAAAAAATGAATTACACAAAATATTAACTTCAAAAGCTCTCCATTGAGAAAATCTTTTTTTCCCAACAAAAAAAGTCAATGTAGAGAAAAGAGCATACTACACTATCTGTAGCTACAACAAGACCATATCGTCCATCCCAAGAATTGCTTTCAACCCAGTTAACACAGTTAAATAGAGATGCAGTTCCACTATAACAAGCATTAGTTGAGTCCACATCTTCAATTTCAATATTGCCACACTTCTATTCAATTACAAAGAACGAAATATGTTAGCACTAAAATATGTGTTTTAAGAAGGAAAAAAAAACACTAAATGCAACTTCAAATATTAGTTCATCCTATGTTTGTATGAAAATATATATGCATGTATGTACTTATGTTAACTTGGAATTTGCATACAAAAAAGGTAGTAAGATGAATATGAAACTAGGTATGTGTATTGGATTTCATGGTGTATAAGATCTCATATCAGGAAGGATTAACATCTAACTTGTAACATTACAAAATGCAAGACTGCAACCTATATCGTGGAGGGCAAATGGTTAACCATAAACACTGACAGTACTCAAAACTAAAGGTGCCCCAAAATACATCCTACTCTGTAATGCTTCATAAATAATTTAATAAGTTTACTAGAAGATAAATCCTGAGTGTTATATAAGATGCACAGATTTAGTAGGTATTAATTTATTAATGCAGGAGCACCCCGGGCAAACAAGCTATCCCGCATCAACCAAAAATAGTTACAGGTTTATTTATTTTTTATTTTTGGTTTGTTTGGCTTTCTGATGGCATTTTTGATGTTTGGACCATTTGTGGATGGGTTGAAGTTTGATGCAGGATCATATAACTCCATGCCAAAACATTTATTAAGGAAACTACAAGCATATTCTACAAGCACAATGTTACTGTTGGTACTGGTGATTGGTCTGATCATTTACTACACAGAGGGTCTAGTGTTTTCAGACAATATGTGCAAGAATACAAAGATCTAGATTTTTGATAGATTTGAATGTTGACTCACTCATGATTCTTGAAGAAAATCTCTTGCAGTTGATTAGGATGATAAAGAGTGAGAGGTTAAAAGTAAAGCCTAAATTTGGTATACAATTTGAGGCATCAACTATTTCATCAAACAAGGTCAGGCTATTTGGATCCTTTGTCTATCCACCTAAGTAGAAAGAAATGATTGAAGATGTGGATTTATTAATCAGGAAGGTGGAAAGGTGCTTGGATGTTGGAGCAATATAATCATGATTGATGCAAATGGTGTAAGTAGACATTCTGAGTCTTGCGCACTTATGCTATAGCAGAAATAATTGGGCGCCTGGGTCTTGATAAAACTATGTTTGAAGCAGGCAGTCCAGAGATGATTAGATATGGATCAAGGGATAACCTCTTTGCACATCATTCTCAAGTAGAAAAGTTGGAATGCATCAGAGATGGAGCCATTGGAATAATTCCATGCTCTTTATCTCAAAACCACAAACATGGCCCAACTATCTTTTTCTAGACATTAATGGAAAAGCAAATTGCAGTAAAGTAGTTCACGAATATATTTGGAAGAAACTTTCTTCATTTGGTAGCTAAAGGAGCTTGTGACTCACAAGCTGTGTATCACATACTAGAGTATATTTCTTCAGCTGGCTACCTAATCCTATGCCATCAAAGGGACAATCGGGGAAGGACACCATTGCACATTGCATCATCCAAAGGCAACATTGGGATGATTAAAAACTACTTTAATCTTTTGAATATGAAGGAAGAATATTGAAGTACATTCAAGCAACTGATTCCTCCAGTCTAGCCAGACTGCACATAACAAAAGGTGAAGGCCATGAAGATTCAGACAAAATGCTTTTACATCAAATGACATTGCATCACGTCACTCAAGGGAAGTATCCAAAGGCAGGACTTACCTTATTCAAAAAAGTAATAAAACATTTGAAAAATGGCTCGTTGAAATGAATTTAGAACTTCTCTTTTAATAAGAACACCAATGTGGGACCGCGTGGGTAAGATTAAAATGACACAAATTAAGACATCGGTTTAGATTTAAGGTGGGGAAACGAAGAGGATGCAATGCCTCTTGGTCTGACTGAATTGAAATACCAAATGAGGAGAGGAATGGATGTTTTCCTTTGAGATTTTTATTTATCCCAATTTTGTGATAGAATTGGTGAGCACATGAGAAGGAAAAGCCAAGATGCCACAGAGAGCTAGTAGTCTGATATTTTCTTAGAGGAGAGTTTGGGAGAGAGAGGTCAAGCTGGGTGAAGAGCTTGTGAAAGTGAGAGCCAGGGGAGAGGTTTCCTCTACATCAAATGGTATCAGAGCCAGTGATCGTAAGCGTGTGGACAGAGTGCCAAATGTGAGGCAGTCCGCACCAGGACCTATGGGAGAGAAGGTAGTTGTGAAGAGCTCAAGAGATTGTTAGGTAGAGAGGAGTCTTGAGCAAGTTAGAGCTAGGAAGCTGTAGAGAGAATTTTGTTTGCAGATTGTAGAGCATGAGAAGTGATGGTGAAAGATTGCAGCAGATGAGATGAAGATATTTGTGAGGAAGCCTATGATATGGGAGGGTTGGAAACAACATCAAGAGAGAAATATTTTGGCAATGGTGGCTGATATAAATGCGAGAGTGGATAGATTGGAAGCATGGCAGCATTGTGAATTGGTCAAGCAAGATGAGAAGTTGTGTGCATCAACGGTGGAAGATGAAGATGTGGGTAGCGAGAATCAAGAGGTTGAAGATGTACCTGAGGAGGATGCAATTGCAGCAATGAAATGTGAAAAGGTTGCAGCCATAGAGCATGGTGAAGATGATTTGTTGGCGTGATTTTCAGTGATAGAGGAAGAATGGTTAGAGAAGATTGCAATGAGTGAAGGTGAGAAGATGAACATTGCAGTAAAGGATGATGTTATCATAGCAAAGAATGAAAAGGTAAGTTTTAATTTTTCTAAAATTTGTGAAGATAATAAGGAGTTAGTGGATAGAAAAAGTGATTATGTAATTGCAGATTGGTGTGTGGATAGTACGTATTTGCTTGTAGAAGTTGAAGATGGTGCATCTGTAACTTGGTGGAGGTGGTCAATTTGTAGTGGGATGGATCCCACGAAAGAGGAAAGGAGAGTAGAGAGAATTTGGCCGAGGAGGATGGTACATGGTGGGCATGAGTCCATGAGACGAGAGAGGGATAGTTAATGGAGTTGTGGGTAGAGGATGACGTGTGTGCCAATGTGATGTTGGAAGAAGAGGAAGAAGAATTGATCTTGTGCACATATCCCAGTGATGGAGTTTGTTGTAGGTTGGTTGCAACTAGAAAGGGTGATTCTATCACTCAACTCCACTTTTGTGAGCCTATGCTCACAAACTTTCTACTCAGTGTGTCTAATGCAGGAGCACCCCGGGCGAACGAGCTATCCTACATCAACCAAAAATAGTTACAGGTTTAATTTTTCTTTTTTTTGGTTTGTTTAGCTTTCTAATGGCATTTTTGATGTTTGGACCATTTGTGGATGGGTTGAAGTTTGATGAAGGATCATATAACTCCATGCCAAAATATTTATTAAGGAAACTACAGGCACATTCTACAAGCACAATGTTACTGTTGGCACCGGTGACTGGGCTGATCATTTACTACACAGAGGGTCTAGTGTTTTCAGACAATATGTGCAAGAATGCAAAGATCTAGATTTATGATAGATTTGAATGTTGACTCACTCATGATTCTTGAAGAGAATCTCTTGTAGTTGATTAGGATGATAAAGAGTGAGAGGTTAAAAGTAAAGCCTAAATTTGGTATACAGTTTGAGGCATCAACTTTTTCATCAAACAAGGTCAGGCTATTTGGATCCTTTGTCTATCCTCCTAAGTAGAAAGAAATGATCGAAGATGTGGATTTATTAATCAGGAAGGTAGAAAGGCGCTTGGACGTTAGAGAAAATATAATCATGATTGATGTAGATGGTGTAAGCAGACATTTTGAGTCTTGTGCACTTATGCTATAGCAAAAATAATTGGGCACCTGGGTCTTGATAAAACTATGTTTGAAGTAGGCAGTCCAGAGATGATTAGATATGGATCAAGGGATAACCTCTTTGCGCATCATTCTCATCAGAAAAGTTGGAATGCATCAGAGATGGAGCCATTGGAATAATTCCATGCTCTTTATGTCAAAACCACAAACATGGCCCAACTATCTTTTTCTACACATTCATGCAAAAGCAAATTGCAGTAAAGTAGTTCACGAATATATTTGGACGAAACTTTCTTCATTAGGCAGCTAAAGGAGCTTGTGACTCACAAGCTGTGTATCACATACTGGAGTATATTTCTTCAGCTGACTGCATAATCCTATGCCATCAAAGGGACAATTGGGGAAGGACACCATTGCACATTGCATCATCTAAAGGCAACATTGGGATGATTAAAAACTAGTACAATCTTTTGAAGTTGAAGGAAGAATATTGAAGTACATTCAAGCAACCAATTCCTCTAATCTAGCTGGACTGCACATAACAAAAGGTGAAGGCCATGAAGATTCAGACAAAATACTTCTGCATCAAATGACATTGCATCACATCGCTCGAGGAAAGTATCCGAAGGCAACACTTACCTTATTCAAAACACTAATAAAACATTTGAAAAATGGCTCGTTGAAATGAATTTAGAACTTCTCTTTTAATAAGAACACCAATGTGGGACCGCGTGGGCAAGATTAAAATGGCACAAATTAAGACATCGATTCAGATTTAAGGTGGGGAAACGAAGAGGATGCAACGCCTCTTGGTCTGACTGGATTGAAACACCAAATGAGGAGACGAATGTATGTTTTCCTTTGATATTTTTATTTATCTTAGTTTTGTGATAGAATTGGTGAGCGCCTGAGAAGGAAAAGCCAAGGTGCCACAGGGAGCTAGTAGTCTGATATTTTCTTAGAGGAGAGTTTGGGAGAGAGAGGTCAAGCTGGGTGAAGAGCTTGTGAAAGTGAGAACTAGGGGAGAGGTTTCCTCTGCATCAAATGGTATCAGAGTCATTGATTCTGAGCATGTGGATAGAGCGTCGAACATGAGGCAGTTCACACCAAGACCGGTGGAAGAGAAGGCAGTTGTGAAGAGCTCAAGAGATTGTTACAGGTAGAGAGGAGTCCCAAGCAAGTGAGAGCTAGGAAGCCATAAAGAGAATTTTGTTTGCAGATTGCAGAGTGTGAGAAGTGACGGTGAAAGATTGTAGGAGATGAGATGAATATATTTGTGAGGAAGCCCGTGATATGGGAGGGTTGGAAACAACATCAAGAGAAAAAGATTTTGACAATGGTGGCTGATATAAATGTGAATGTGGATAGATTGGAAGCATGACAGCGTGGTCAATTGGTCAAGCAAGATGAAAAGTTGTGTGCATCAGCGGTGGAGGATGAAGAGGTGGGTATCGAGAATCAAGAGGTTGAAGATTTAGCTGAGGAGGATGCAATTGCAGTAATTAAATGTGAAAAGTTTACAGTCGTAGAGCATGGTGAAGATGATTTGTTTGGGTGATTTTCAATGATAGAGGAAGAATGGTTAGAGAAGATTGCAATGAGTGAAGGTGAGAAGATGAACATTTCAGTAAAGGATGATGTTAACATAGCAAAGAATGAAGAGGTAAGTTTTACTTTTTCTAAAATTTGTGAAGAGAATAAGGAGTTAGTGGATGCAAAAAGTGATTATGTAATTGCAGATTGGTGTGTGGATAGTACATATTTGCTTGTAGAAGTTGAACATGGTGCAGGTGTAACTTGGTGGAGTTGGTCAGTTTGCAGTGGGATGGATCCCATGAAAGAGGAGAGTAGAGTAGAGAGAATTTGGCAGAGGAGGATGGTACATGGTGGACATGAGTCCACGAGAAGAGAGAGGGATGGTGAATGGAGTTGTGGGCAGAGCATGACGCATGTGCCAAGGAGATGTTGGAAGAAGAGGAAGAAGAATTGATCTTGTGCACATATCCCAGTGATGGAGTTCCTTGCAGGTTGGTTGCAACTAGAAAGGGTGATTATATCACTCAACTCCACTTTTGTGAGCCTATGCTCACATACTTTCTACCTGGTGTGTCTAATCCAGGAGCACCTCGGGTGAATGAGCTATCCCACATCAACCAAAAATAGTTACAGGTTTAATTTTTCTTTTTTTTGGTTTGTTTGGCTTTCTAATGGCATTTTTGATGTTTGGACCATTTGTGGATGGGTTGAAGTTTGATGGAGGATCATATAACTCCATGCCAAAACATTTATTAAGGAAACTATAGGCATATTCTACAAGCATAATGTTACTATTGGTACCAGTGATTGGGTTGATCATTTACTACACAGCGGGTCTAGTGTTTTCAGACAATATGTGCAAGAATGCAAAGATCTAAATTTTTGATAGATTTGAATGTTGACTCACTCATGATTCTTGAAGAGAATCTCTTGCAGTTGATTAGGATGATAAAGAGTGAGAGGTTAAAAATAAAGTCTAAATTTGGTATATAGTTTGAGATATCAACTATTTCATCAACCAAGGTCAGGCTATTTGGATCCTTTGTCTATCCTCCTAAGTAGAAAGAAATGATCAAAGATGTGGATTTGTTAATTAGGAAGGCAGAAAGGTGCTTGGATGTTGGAGCAGCTATAATCATGATTGATGCAGATGGTGTAAGTAGACATTCTGAGTCTTGCGTACTTATACTATAGCATAAATAATTGGGTGCTTGGGTCTTGAGAAAACTATGTTTGAAGCAGGCAGTCCAGAGATGATTAGATATGGATCAAGGGATAACCTCTTTGCGCATCATTCTCATGTAGAAAATTTGGAATGCATCAGAGATGGACCCATTGGTATAATTCCATTCTCTTTATCTCAAAACAGTAAACATGGCCCAACTATATTTTTCTAGACATTCATGGAAAAGAAAATTGTAGTAAAGCAGTTCACAAATATATTTGAAAGAAACTTTCTTCATTAGGCAACTAAAGGAGCTTGTGACTCACAAGCTATGTATCACATTTTGGAGTATATTTCTTTAGCTGATTGCGTAATCCTATGCCATCAAAGGGAGAATCAGGAAAGGACATCATTGCACATTGCATCATCCAAAGGCAACATTGGGATGATTAAAAACTACTACAATATTTTGAAGATGAAGGAAGAGTATTGAAGTACATTCAAGCAACTGATTCCTCCGATCTAGCCGGACTGCACATAACAAAAGGTGAAGGCCATGAAGATTCAGACAAAATGCATCTGCATCAAACGACATTGCATCACGCCACTCGAGGGATGTATCCGAGGGTAGCACTTAGCTTATTCAAAACACTAATAAAACACTTCAAAAATGGTTCATTGAAATGAATTTAGAACTTCTCTTTTAATAAGAACACCAATGTGGGACCACGTGGGAAAGATTAAAATGACACAAATTAAGACATCGATTCAGATTTAAGGTGGGGAAACGAAGAGGATGCATCGCCTCTTGGTATGACCGAATTGAAACACCAAATGAGGAGAGGAATTGACATTTTCCTTTGATATTTTTATTTATCCTAGTTTGTGATAGAATTGGTGAGCACCTAAGAAGGAAAACCCAAGGCACCATAGGGAGCTAGTAGTCTAATATTTTCTTAGAGGAGAGTTTTGGAGAGAGAGGTCAAGCTGGGTTAAGAGCTTGTGAAAGAGAGAACCAAGGGAGAGGTTTTCTCTGCATCAAATGGTATCAGAGCCAGTGATCCAGAGCATGTGGACAGAGCAGAAAATGTGAGGCAGTGCACACCATGTCCTGTGGGAGAGAAGACAGTTGTGAAGAGCTCAAGAGATTTTTACAAGTAGAGAGGAGTCCTGAGCAAGTGAGAGCTAGGAAGCCGCAGAGAGAATTTTGTTTACAGATTGTAGAGGATGAGAAGTGATGGTGAAAGATTATAGCAGATGAGATGAAGATATTTGTGAGGAAGTCCATGATATGGGAGGGTTGGAAACAACATCAAGAGAGAAAGATTTTGGCAATGGTGGCTGATATAAATACAAGAGTGGATAGATTGGAAGCATGGCACTGTGGTGAATTGGTCAAGCAAGATGAAAAGTTGTGTGCATCAGTGGTGGAAGATGAAGAGGTGGGTAGCGAGAATCAAGAGGTTGAAGATGTAGCTGAGGAGGATGCAATTACAACAATGAAATGTGAAAAGGTTGCAGCTATAGAGCATGGTGAAGATGATTTGTTGGCGTGATTTTCAGCGATAGGGGAAAAATGGTTAGAGAAGATTGAAATGAGTGAAGGTGAGAAGATGAACATTGCAGTAAAGGATGATGTTAACATAGAAAAGAATGAAGAGGTAAGTTTTAATTGTTTTGAAATTTGTGAAGAGACTAAGGAGTTAGTGGATAGAAGAATTGATTATGTAATTGCTGATTGGTGTGTGAATAGTACGTATTTGCTTGTAGAAGTTGAAGATGGTGCAAGTGTAACTTGGTGGAGGTGGTCAGTTTGCGGTGGGATGGATCCCATGAAAGAGGAGAGGAGAGTAGAGAGAATTTGGTGGAGAAGGATGGTACATGGTGGACATGAGTCCGTGAGAAGAGGGAGGGATGGTGAATGGAGTTGTGGGTAGAGGATGATGCATGTGCCAAGGAGATGTTGGAAGAAGAGGAAGAAGAATTGATTTTGTGCACATATCCCAGTGATGGAGTTTGCTGTAGGTTGGTTGAAACTAGAAAGGGTGATTCTATCACTCAACTCCACTTTTGTGAGCCTATGCTCACAAACTTTCTACTCGGTGTGTCTAATCTAGGAGCACCTCGGGTGAACGAGCTATCCCGCACCAACCAAAAACGGTTAGAGGTCTAATTTTTCTTTTTTTTTGTTTGTTTGGCTTTCTCATGGAATTTTTGATGTTTGGACCATTTGTGGATGGGTTGAAGTTTGATGGAGGATCATATAAGTCCGTGCCAAAACATTTATTAAGGAAACTACATGCATATTCTACAAGCACAATGTTACTGTTGGTACTGGTGGATGGGTTGATCATTTACTATAGAGAGGGTCTATTGTTTTTAGACAATATGTGCAGGAATGCAAAGATCTAGATTTTTGATAGATTTGAATGTTGACTCACTCATGATTCTTGAAGAAAATCTCTTGCAGTTGATTAGGATGATAAAGAGTGAGAGGTTAAAAGTAAAGCCTTAAATTTCATATACAGTTTTAGGCATCAACTATTTTATCAAACAAGGTCAGTCTATTTGGATCATTTGTCTATCCTCCTAAGCATAAAGAAATGATTGAAGATGTGGATTTATTAATCGGGAAGGCAAAAAGGTGCTTGGACGTTGGAGTAGATATAATCATGATTGATGTAGATGGTGTAAGTAGACATTCTGAGTCTTGCACACTTATGCTATAGAAGAAATAATTGGGTGCACGGGTCTTGAGAAAACTAAGTTTGAAGCAAGTAGTCAAGAGATGATTAGATATGGATCAAAGTATAACCTCTTTGCGTATCATTCTCATGTAGAAAAGTTGGAATGCATCAGAGATGGAGCCATTGGAATAATTCCATGCTCTTTATCTCAAAAACACAAACATGGCCCAACTATCTTTTTCTAGACATTCATGGAAAAGCAAATTGTAGTAAAGTAGTTCACGAATATATTTGGAAGAAACTTTCTTCATTAGGAAGCTAAAGGAGCTTGTGACTCACAAGCTGTGCATCACATCCTGGAGAATATTTCTTCATCTGACTACCTAATCCTATGCCATCAAAGGGACAATTGGGGAAGGACACCATTGCACATTGCATCATCCAAAGGCAACATTGGGATGATTAAAAAATACTACAATCTTTTGAAGACAAAGGAAGAATATTAAAGTACATTCAAGCAACCAATTCCTCCGATCTTGCCGGACTGCACATAACAAAAGGTGAAGGCCATGAAGATTCAGACAAAATGCTTCTCCATCAAATGATATTGCATCACATCAATCGAGGGAAGTATATGAAGGCAACACTTACCTTATTCAAAACACTAATAAAATATTTGAAAAATGGCTCATTGAAATGAATTTAGAACTACTCTTTTAATAAGAAGACCAATGTGGGACCATGTGGGCAAGATTAAAATGACACAAATTAAGACATCGGTTCAGATTTAAGGTGGGGAAATGAAGAGGATGCGGTGCCTCTTGGTTTGACCGAATTGAAACACCAAATGAGGAGAGGAATGGATGTTTTCCTTTGAGATTTTTATTTATCCTAGTTTTGTGATAAAATTGGTGAGTGCCTGAGAAGGAAAAGCCAAGGCACCACAGGAAGCTAGTAGGCTAATATTTTCTTAGAGGAGAGTTTGGGAGAGAGAGGTCAAGCTGGGTGAAGAGCTTGTGAAAGCGAGAACCAAGGGAGAGGTTTCCTCTGCATCATTTATTAAACTGATGTTTAATCACAAGGGCTCAATTATCCTGACTACTAGATAAATAGTCAAAATAATCCTTGATTGAGGACACTTTGTTATTGAAAATTCAAAATCTGACTGCCTCAAATGGCTGATTAAAACACTTGTTGCTCAATGAATTTGAAATGAATCTTGTGTATGTAAGAATTGGGATAAACATTGTGGCAAAGGTCAGGTGTTATAGTTGTAGTTGCTTTAAATGTTTTAGTACGTACACAAATTAGGATTATCCAGGTCAATTGCAAGCTCATGCAATTCCAATAGATTTGTACGCAAAAAATGTACAAGATAAGAAATGTGGGATTGAAAAACAAACAAATCACATTTTGAATTTTAGTATTGTGAAATAATAAATGCAGATTTGGGTTTTCAACAATGTATTAGAATGTTTGCAGGTAAAAGGGACATCTTATCTTGCTTTATTATATCCATAGCAAATTGTTTCCTTTAACCTATTGTTATTAGATGGTGAGAAATGCAGGCCACCTAGATTTCAAACAACCTTCAGTTCTATTTATTCAGACTAGGCTGCAATCACAAAAAAAGCTCAAACAAGTGTTTTTGAAGATCCTAGTAAGGCTTGTATAGTATCTATAGACCAAGCTACAACATATCAAATAATCTTTATTTTCACTTAATCAATTTTGGCTAGAAATGTTAAATATTGCATATATGCGAATAAGACTTTTTGAGTATCTGCTAGCTAGAAACAAAAAGAATTGCCTTTCCTCCTAAAGAGAAATGTTTATAGAAATGAATTTCTTTAATGAAAAGAAACCTTAGGGAGATATAGAAAGTTTTGCAAGTTAAATAAAATTTCAGCAAAGTGAGACAGAAGTCAGGGTATCAATAGAACCTAGATAGGTAAATAAGATCTTAAAACATTTGGATCATAAATCTTTGTGCAAAAAAGACAATCCATAATGCACCAAGATACAATGATGAGATATCAACATACTAGATACTTCTATATTGCAATGTATAAGCATTGGCAAATGGTTTTTTGACCTTTGATAAACCCACATTGTACAATCTAATATCACGTCTTAAAATAATCAGAATATTCAAAAGTTATAGAAATAAATAGAATTGATGTTTGAGCTTTATGTTAAGATGTCATATTTTACTTGAACTACAAATTACTGAAATAAAGTAGTTAAAAAATAAACCCTTTTATTGAGTAGAATTCTAGATCAAAAAAGGGAAATTGTGTGGACTTAAAGTTGTCCAAATCTCAAGTTTAGAATTGTGTGCAATTCTTTTTTAAAAGATAATTGAACAGAACAAACCTCAAAAATTGACATCAACCACGTCTTTATTGACTTTCTCTTGTCGATAATAGTTTCACTACCAAATTCTAGACGACCAATTTGTTTAGGATCAATTGCATATTGTTCCAAAAGAGATGTTACAACTATCAAGCTGCAAGGCATTTAGATGAGGAATTAGCACATGAAACAACTTCCATGAAATTTTATATGATAACTGATTGCAATGTTAAACAACTTCCATGAAATTCATTTCTGTAACCAAAGTTTGATTTGACTACCATAAACAAGAAGCAACAAGAAATATGTCATCGAAAATCAGATATAAATCTTGGTATTTTCAAACACTGTTTGATGACTACCATAAACATAAGAAACAAAAAGTATGACATTAAAGATATTATACCATTTTTTATATTTTGGAACATTTACACACATCTTGACCTCTGTTAAGAAGAATAGACATCCATGAATAAAAATAGAATTGGAAACAAAAGAAAATTTTAGTGAAAGAGAAAAGATCACAATATATAGTTTATTGTGATTTCCCGGATTCATTTAAAATCTCTCATTATATATTCAACTCCTTTGAAAGACTAACAATATTCTTCATTATGATAGAATTTATACTTAACTAAATATAATTATTCACTTTCTGGATTTTCTCCTTATTAAAATTTTGACCAGGCATGACTCACATGAAAAGTTCAGGATTCAGCAAACCACATTAAGTTCAGCCAAACCTAATAACTATGCATTTGATATGTGGTGGATCCTTGGATATCATAGAGATGTATATACTAATAGTGGAACATATCTTGTCGGTATCTTAAAAATAAAAAACCTTCCAACCAAACCAATCAAATATTGGGTCATTAAGTGAAGTACCATGGAGACACCTAGGATATGGTAATACTAATTGACAAATTGTGTATCTTCTAATATTCTATTGTAACTGGCTGTCCTTTCTAGTCCCATGTAATCTATGTTGGCTACTCAGACATTAAAATAATTAATTTTCAAGTGCTTTCTTTTCCCCTAACTGTTGCACATTTCTTGAACATCTCTTGGACATAGCTTCCCAATTCCCTTGAATAAATAAAAAATTGTATTGCTTGAAAAGAATGGCATCTAGACACAAATATTCCATGTTTTAATACCTTTCCAATTATAGAGTCTCTTTTGATCCATTATGAATCATGTCAGAAAAAGAGAAGATAAGAAGGAAAAAATGGGAAATCCAGTGGGGACAAGGGAGTAGAACTGAACCAAGTGTCAGTTCAACAAGAAGGCCTCTTTGGTGCATATTAGCACCAACCAAGACATTTATCTATTCTCTTGTTCCCCTCACAGGGTCAAGGGAAAATTTTCTTGCATTTTATTTAATTCATTCTATAGCATATTTCTTACACAGAGAAAGTTAAGACTTATAAATATCTGTTCAATATATCTTTATTTATATTTTTCTTTGAACACAAAAGGCTAAGAAAGTTTGGAGTCAAAATGATACTCTAGTTTTCTATATGTGGGAAATACTCGTTTCTTTTATTTTTCTTATCATAGAATACTAATCCAATTTATAGATCACTTTTTATGCCTAGTTTATGACAAAAGAAAAACTCTCAACCAACAGTAAAGAGCTAAAGCCAAAAAGGTTTCATTTAACAGTGGCATGAAACAATGAGGGTGACAAAACCCTGAACTGTCAAGAGTGCATGCATACTAAGGCAATAATACTACAAAATGACCAGGGAAATGGAATCATGTAAGTACAAGCACGCATTAAAAATTCACATTTTCTTAGAATTCTAAATTTTCATTATATGAATATAGATTCATATGTAAACTACTTGAATGAATTTGAAGGATCCAAAAGACATAGACTAAATTGTGAAACAATGCTTTTTATGAACTGTGCATATATATTGTTGGCCAATATAAAGTGTCCACCCAAATCATACAATCCTCTTTTGCCATTGGATTATAATATATCCCTTTTTGTAGGTTATGTTCACAAGTGGAAACAACAAATAGCCTACAAGACCACTTCATAATTTTGATGTGACAACTTATTAACCAATTATGGAATCAAAGCACTTATCTTTAACTAAAGAGAAATACATATTATTAGAGGCAATGAGGACCATATGAGTGCAAAGTATTACAATAGTTATTGAGAGACTGCCTTCTTATACATTGGCACAAAAGTCTCATGAAATTTTAATTTACATTCCTCAGACAAGGTACTTAAGATGTTTCCTGGAAAAAGAAAAAAACTGTCTTTGAAGTCCATCATTTTATATTAAAATTTTGTTGATCTAAAGATGATTGTCTTAACTGCACATAGAAAGATGTGAAAATTCAAAAGCTCCAAGCATCGTGTAGGTTATACTTGACAGTAGCATAAGTGAATCAATCTTTTGTTTGTAGGATATGTTGTAGACAATATAATCTTATTATTTTTACAAAATCAATACACAAATGAAGCTCATGACCTCAACTTGCATGTGTCAATACGTGGACTTTCTATAGCGAACATATATATAAACTAAAGTTAATGATGTAGCAATAAATGAACTCGTAAACATGCAATTCCACTATACTTGACCAGAAAAGTACAAAGCAATTCAATGCATTAAAGTTTATATTAAAATCAGACTCTTTGACTAGAATTTATAGAAATGTAGCAGGTGGAGGTGCAACTAGTTTATGAGTCTTTTTATTTGTTACTTCTAAATCAAAGGTACTATAGAAACTGTAGTCCAAAAGAGTGAAGAGATGCAAAGAGCCTTGAAATTTACTCTCACATTGATATAAAATTCATCAACAATATATATAATATATTACAAACCTCATAGAAATCACATCTTCCAAATTTGTGCAGAAAGTCATGTAATCTTGTCCAAGGCCAATTGTATATTTTCCTTTACCTGCTCCATCAAAAGTTTCCAGGGCAGCCTATAATTAAGAAAAGCAACATGTAAACAAAATATTTTGACTATGAAAGTAATACTTCAACAGACCAAGATAAATTCATATCCACTGTGCTATGAATCAATGCCTATAGTTAGAGCAGGATAAACCAAACGATCTCAGTTTTGAGTCTTAGTGTTAGGGTTCACCTTTGGTATGATTTACTATTTTGACATTGAGTTGAGAAAGAAATTAATCCTGTTTGGAAATAGGTTATTTTGGCTAAATATAATAGAAACATTGGTTGCCCCTCATAAGAATCACTTTACCTAAAGATTGAACCATGTTCATGATTTCTAAGTTATGTTTATCTGATTAATTCTTGACATTTTAGTTGCACTCCTTGTATGGCTTGATGTTTTCCTAATTATAGGGTTTAAATCTCACAACAAAAGGAAATCGATATTAAGATGAAAGTTTGGTTTGTATGATTTGCATTGCCTACATAGATTGGTGACCAAAGATATCGATTGGTCTACAGTGCCTCCAAAGCTTCTAGTCTAAAGATTCTTCTCACCACTCAAAGGACACACCAGCTTTGACAATCATTGTAGCTTCAAATTCTTTACATTCCACTTGAATGATGAAGATAGCACAATGTTGAAGAATCTCTAGCATGAGTTAGAGTATGACAATAATATTACTGCAATACATATAGCAAAGACATACAAAAGAATCTTCTCTCCACTCAAAGACCATGCTAGCTTTGATTCTCACAGTAGCTTTAAATTATTTACCTTCCACTTAAATAATGAGGATGGCACAATGTTGAAGAATCTCTATTGTGAGTTTAGAAAACAACAATAACATTACTGCAATGCATTTAGCAAAGGCATACTATTATTTTTGGCAAGAGGTGTAGGCTGAAATATTATGCAATTTGGATAGAAGCTTTGAAGAACGTGAAATAGCTATCACATGAATAGAATGACTATTCAAACTGATTCCATACTAGGTTTTCCATGTAAAGAGATTATGAAATCAAGTTTAGAGGTATTAATTTAACAGGATTCCAAAAATTGACTCTTAAGTGCTTCTAAAATCTACTGCAATTTGCAACAGACCCACTGCGGACATTTTCATATCCTCTCTCAACATTTTCCATAAGGATGCTAATGCATTTGATCACAATTTCACCATGAATCATAATCCACAATGATCTAATATGCTAAAATTTCACCCCAATCGCTAGCCCCATCCCCATCCCCTTTGCTACAACTGATACCTACGGTTCACACAACAATATCCCACTAAACTAAGCTCTTAGTGGGAATGAACCAGTAATCACTGGGTGGGAAAAAAATAGTTTGGACCCATAAACCCAATTCAAATATATATCTGCCTACAATAAAAATGTTGGAACGAACTTACCTGTTGAACACACGTAGTGGGAAAGTAGACCTCCATGGCTAAAATCCCAACATTCTTTGGATGAGAATCCATTTTCTTCCAACATAGAAATTCTACAGAAAGTAAAGAAGAGTCGGATTCTATTGCTCCTCTTCTTGCAATTGCTTTTCTTCTTCATTCGACATGCTTAAATATGCATTCTTCATTTCTTTCGATGTCAATGTCTATAATACTTAACTAATAACTAAGGTCGTTATATCTAGCTGACTATCACAAACAATTTATGAAAACACCAAAAAAGACTGCAATGTACTCAAATGGTAGCCACAAACACATCTAATAGCAACTATGTGAACAATATTGAGCTAAGCATTATAAGAAATTAAGACCTGGGAATACAGGGTTTTCTAAAAAATGACTTAATGAGAAACGATCCCTCGACTATTGTGGAAAACAAAGAGAAAAACCTAGTTTTGGAAAAAAAAGGGTTGTACCTTGGTGTCGTGATCGGTGCCTCTTGTTGCGAGAAACCCCATGAGACGATGAAAGTCGAGAGTGAGAACGGGCTTTGAATCGTACCATGTTATCTGCACTGTGCCGCGCTTCATTTTTGCACTTCCACCCAACTGATGAATGAATGGCTTTTACTTCACTTGAGAATCTATTGTCCAACATTTTGGCAGGAAATCAATTTTATTTATTTATATATAACTTCAAAAATATATATAATATTATATAAGATAATAAAATACATATAATGCCATTTAAATAGATATTTATCAAAATAAGCATATATAATATTATATATTTACGGTAATGTATATATATATCGCTATTTCAATAATCATATTAAATCATATATAATCACGTACTCATCGATTGATGTATATACACAAAGTGTGTGTATATATATATATATATCGCTATTTCAATAATCATATTAAATCACATATAATTGTGTACTCATAGATTGATGTATATACACAAAGTGTGTATATATATATGTCTTAATTGTCCAATCGACATTCTCATATACATGGGTTATTCATTCATGAGCATGCGTAGGTACGTAGTCATATTGTCTAATTTTTATTTGTGTGACTAATTATTTAGTCATTTTTATTTGTGTGACTAATTATTTAGTTGTATTTTTTACCCGACGATCAAATTAGCCATTTATAGCTGTGTTGCAAAAATTAGTAGAATGATTAAAAGTTTTAGTCACATAGTCATTTATTTGCTAAATTCTACTAGTGTTTGCAAAAATACAATGTTCACACAAGCCTAAATCAACAAATTTCAAACCTGGAAGTTGATCCCTCGTGAGTAAAATTTCAAGGTCTTTCTTGCTCATATGCCTGAGCATCTTGTGCTAAAGCTTCGTCCCACTGTCCACAACTACCATCGTAGCTCCCACTTCAGCGTGACTCTCTAGCACATACAAAGTGCCCAATTTGCTGCCTCTTGGAATTACCAAGGCTCCTTTGGTCACCTTCCAAGTGTTTGAATCAAAGGTGATGCTACATCCTTGAGCATCTACTTGTCCTGTAGAAATTAGATTCCTCTTGAGTTGAGGAACGTGTCTCACATCCCACAACAACCAATTATTTCCAATTCTTAACTTTAACATCACATCTCCTTTAGCCACAATTTCACATGGTTCATTGTCACCAAGGTATACCTTACCAAGTTTGCCTTCTTGATAATTTTTGAAAATTTCCTAGCATGGAGTGGTATGAAAAGAAACATCAGAATCCAACACATACACATCAACTATAGATTCACTTGTAGACAAAATTAATGCACCAACATCATATTCATACACTGCATTAACCCCATTTTCTTTTTCTTTTCCTTGACCCTTCGCCTTCTTGTATGACCAATTTTTTTTAATGTGACCTTCTTTGCCACAAAATTAGCAACCTAATTTTCTGCCCCTCGATTTAGATCTTTTGAAACACTTAGATCTCCTTGTATTGTTATTTCTTCTCAATTCTTGGGATCTCCCCCTATTACCGAAGATGAAAGCCTCTCCGGATGAAGTATTGTGACGTTTTCTTCTCATGTCTTTGCTGAGAAGAATTGCAGCCACATCATCAAGTTTCAACCCACTTCCCTTCTCATCGGATCTTTTATTTCTAGATACCAAATTGTTGATTGTCATTACAACACCTTCCCAACTATCAAGAAGAGAACATAACAGTAGAATGACTTTGATTTCTTCTTGAAAATCAATGTCAATAGAAGTCAATTGGTTGATTATGGTATTGAATTTATTCAGATGATTGGAAACATTGTTGCCTTCCTTCATCTTCAAATTCAATAATTTCTTCATCAAGAAAACTCTATTAGCAGTAGAAGCCCTTTCATACATACCTGATAATTGGTCCTATAAACCCTTCGCTGTGAACAAAACGTTTCTATTAAGAGAGAGGATGATGGTTACCTTCATTTTCTTGTCAAATCTATTGCACTCCTCATCCATCATGGCAATAGGTTTCTTAGACTCTTCCTCTAGTGTAATTGAGATGTCTTTTTGAATCAGCAAGGCTTCCATCTGCAACTTCCACATGCTAAACTTTTGACCTGAGAACTTTTCAATTCTAAACCTATCTCCATCCTCCATCTCTTCACAATTTCACCTTGTGCTCTAATACCAATTGTTGAATATAAAGAGTAGTAAAAAGATTGAATTCAAATAACAGAACAAAAAATAATGAAAAGACAAATATTAAACAATCACATGCAGACATCAAGAGTGTTGGGTGAATATTTTGTTTAGATATTAGCTTTGGGGGTGTGTTACATTCATCCTTTTCTCTTCTTTCAGAAAAGATGTTTACAATGTTTCACGGTAATATTCAATAATGCTTCTACGCTTAAACAATAATCAACAATATTCTTGTAAGTTGAAGCACAAAGTCTTTCAACTTACTTCACAAAAAGATTCACGAACCAAGTGAATAATCTCAAGTACAAAGTCTTCAAATTATCCCCAGAAAGATTTTGAAAGTAACCATATCATTAGTTGGAGCACAAAGTCTGTCAACTAACAACACCACTGATTCACGTGAATGTGATTGAAAATCCTAGCACAAAGTCTACAAGTTCTCAACATGATTCATATACAAAGTGAACAACTACAAGCTCAAAGTCTTTATAATCCTTCACCAAGAAACGCTTTCAACACACATAGATTTAAGGAAATAATATAACACAAAGTTTATATAACTTATCTTGAACGTCCTCCAATCATGATAACCGAGCACCACTTTATCTAATCAATCAACAAGAGAAATTGGCAAAAATGCCATATGTACATCCTCACTCATACAAATTTGATTCAACACAAAGTTTAATATCAAAACTCGCCTTCTTTATTGATTGGAATTGATCATACAATTTGAACACAAAGTCTCAAAGTTGAGTCACATTTTGGGCAGCACTTTGTTGCATAAGATTAAAGATATCTATTACAATAGAGGCCCTCTTTATTTATAGGGAGGAGCCTGGAGCAAAAATAGGAAATTTAGAACTACTTTGACTTATTCAACAAAGGAGTCCTTTTTGACTTGGGACTTCCTATGTTTTTACATGTAATTACATACGAGAAAAGTACATGTAAATATGTCCAAAACTGATTCAAAAGTACATATGAAAAATAGAAAATATACTAAGGCAAAGACCACATTTATCAACTCCCATTAGCATCCTTCTTGGGATAAACTTTCATCCATTGTTATCACCGTTTATATCTCTAGGCTGTCTGGTCCAAAAGTGTCCTTGCAAATGACACAAGTTCTTGTTACTAAAACTTTTAGGGAGGTAGCAACCTTCACATGTTTACCCAGAACTACCTTGAGAATGTCCAAGGTCAACTGTGTATCTGACAACTTATCCATAGAAGCCATTGAGAAAGCTTGATCTTCAAACTCCTTTGGATCATGTTATTGAATGCCTGTCTTTTCATTTGTGGAAAGAAACTTTTGGTCTCTTTGACTGGAAATTACAGCAGCGAGTGAGAATTGAGCATTTGCATGGGCTTTGAAGGGATAAAGTGTGATTAGAGCGAAAAATTGAGTGAAAGTGGGCTAAAGTTAACAACTTGAAAAATTTCCCAGTGTTAGAAATTTTTTTAGGGAGTGAGTGCACGGGCGGCAAAAATCACCGCCCTTGCATGTGGAGGAAATTGCTTTTGTGCACGAGCGGCAAAAATCACTGCCAATGCATGTGACAAAGGACTTAACATGCATGGGCAGCAAAAATTGCTGCCAGTGCATATGACAAAAAGACTAACATGCACAAGTGGCAAAAATCGCCGCCCTTGCATGTGAGAAAAGGCTTAACATGCACGGGCGGTAAAAATCACCGCTAATGCATGTGACAAAAGGCTTAAAATGCACGGGCGGCAAAAATTGCCGCCAATGCATGTGATAAAAGGCTTAACATGCACGGGCGGCAAAAATTGCCGCCAATGCATATGAAGATGCAATGGAGGCAAAAATTGCCGACAGTGCATATGACAAAAAGATTAACATGCACGGGTGGAAAAAATCACCGCCCTTGCATGTGACAAAAAGATTAACATGCACGGGCGGCAAAAATCGCCGCCCTTGCATGTGACAAAAAGACTAACATGCACGGGCGACAAAAATTGCCGCCAGTGCATATGAAGATGCAATGGAGGCAAAAATCACCACCAGTGCATATATGAAGATGCAATGGAGGCAAAAATCCCCACCAATGCATATGAAGATGAAATGGTGGTGAAAATCCCCGCCATTGCATATGACAAAAAATTACTAACTCCTAAAAAGTGAAATTTTCAATTTGACTTGTTTTACAAAATTCAAGAAACTGACACAAGTTGACACTCAAAAGGATGTTCCAAGGCTAGGAGACCATGCATGAGGGAAAATGTGATTCACCTCGTTTTGCGTGGTTAGAGTTGTAGGCTACAAAATAGACAAATTTCGTAGGGGGCATCCTACAAATTGAGCGCAACTAAATTTGAGGATAACAGCTGGCTCTAATTGGGGAGCTTCCTTTGATCATCCTTTGAAATGATCAAAGGAAGAAGAACTCCAGTCTCTAAGTACCTTCATCCATCCATTGGGCTATAGAGTCAAGTGACACAACAAAAAGACATGAAAACACAAAAATGACTAAAACAACAAAAATAAAAAGACACAAAAACTGTACAAAAATTCATGAACTTATCTGTTGCTTCACTTTGAGAATAGCTTCAGATGTTGTCTGCTGTGAGGCAGAAGAAAAGATGTTCCACTTCTTTTTCTTTTACTATTGAATGAGTAACATTTCCCAGTGCTTGACATTCTAGGATCTTCTTCTGCATCTTGTCCCACTCTTGCTGATGAATTCAGTCCCAATTGTCGTCGTTGTTTGACAAAGCGATCATGCTCATCAAAAGGTTTCTCTAGAAAAACTAGTCTTTTGGAAATCCTATTTCCTTTCAGCTGCAAAATCTCTTGACTCGAAGAGGACGATCCATCTATTTCTAGACCTTCAATTGAAGCACTATCTGATGACTCAGGATCTTCATTAGTGGTCAAGAAATAAGTACACATATCAGAAAACTCAAAGAGAATCTGAGCTTTTGGATCCTCAGATTTCATCATTATGTACTTGGCCTTCCTTTCAGGATGAACCTCCTGCATAATACCCTTAATAGGTATTCTTGCCTCAAGCATTTGAATATGTGTCTCCTCAACGTGATCTATGATACCAACAAGTTGATATGGACTTGCTACAGAAGACGAAAAACTCTCATCTTGAGGTTTTACATTGGGGGTACTGGTCTTAGGAACATAGGATGAAGTGAGAGTATCTGGTGTACTTACTTGTTTGTCACCAACCACATCTTTATGATTTGATGTATTTTGTGACCATGTGAGAACATCATAAGATTCACCAAAGTAACTTCTTCTTGTCCCATCTCATATTCCAAGTTCAGGAACCCGATGGTAGAGTCACCAGCTAATTGCTCCTCACCTTCCATGAAAAGATTAGCATCATCTTCTCCTTGATCGTATTCTAATTGAAGAAGATTGTCTTGCTCTGATTCATAATAGAAGATTGCTACATCCACAGGTGGTGCTTCCAAAGCAAGTATTCCTTGTTGTGGAGGAAACATGTTTTGATTCTGGTCCCTTGAAGCATTGCCTTGGTAATTCAGAGCATCATGAGAAGTTCCCCTTGTTATGTCCTTATAGAAGGGAATGTACAAATTCTGTGACACCTGTTCTTTCAGAGCTAACAGCTCATCAGCCAACTTTTGCACTATAGGATCCATAGTGCTTGTAGAAGATAAAGCCAAAGAGGGCAGCCCACTAGGCCTAACAGAATCCTTCTTCAACTTTCCCGCCAAGATCAAATCGTCCTCCACTTCAGCTGCCAAACTTTGAGCAATTGCAAGATTAGCTGGTGCTGCTCTTCGTAAAAGAAAACTTACTTCTGGCAACTGTGAATTGATGAAGAAGCATTTTAGGTTCTCAGCTGTGGGTTGAGCAACAGTTGGGATCCTGTTCTTTAGCTTATTGAACTTTGCTACAAAATCACGCATGGGCTCATGCGATTCCTTTTTCATTTGAGTAAGTTGGGCCAACAAGGCGTAAGCATCTTCTGCTGGCTTGAATCTAGCTTCAAATTGAGTTCGAAGTGTATTCCATCCAGTGACAGTTCCAGGTGCAAGGTGATAGAACCAATCAGCTGCAACACCTTGGAGTGTTTCTACAAACAGTCTCATAGAAACATATTCATATTCAACTCTGAGAACACCACATGCAATATAGAAAGCTGCAATGTGCTCATCTGGATGTTGTTTACCATCCCTGTAGAACTTAGGAAAGTTCTTACGTGAACCCTGAGGTAGTTCATGTAGAGGCCGGGTCAATTTCAAAGGGCCAAATGCATTTCCCCATGGACCTGGGACAACCATACTCTTAACAAACAATAGAACAGATATAACAAAAATATATTACACAAAGATGAGGCCGGTATGCTTCAACCAAAGGCGAGAGGCTCTTGGTTGCGCATTCGATCCTTAGTGGAGTCGCCAAAAAACTGTTGGGTGAATATTTTGTCGTTTAGCTAACTAATGACAAAATGGTTATATCAACCACAGTGTGATGAGATAAATCTCTCCTCTCAGCAAGGGGAGGTTCCCTTTTAACTATTACAAACTTATTTACATTAAATATTAGCTTTGGGGGGTGTGTTACATTCATCCTTTTCTCTTCTTTCAGAAAAGATGTTTACAATGTTTCACGGTAATATTCAATAATGCTTCTACGCTTAAACAATAATCAACAATATTCTTGTAAGTTGAAGCACAAAGTCTTTCAACTTACTTCACAAAAAGATTCACGAACCAAGTGAATAATCTCAAGTACAAAGTCTTCAAATTATCCCCAGAAAGATTTTGAAAGTAACCATATCATCAGTTGGAGCACAAAGTCTGTCAACTAACAACACCACTGATTCACGTGAATGTGATTGAAAATCCTAGCACAAAGTCTACAAGTTCTCAACACGATTCATATACAAAGTGAACAACTACAAGCTCAAAGTCTTTATAATCCTTCACCAAGAAACGCTTTCAACACACATAGATTCAAGGAAATAATATAACACAAAGTTTATATAACTTATCTTGAACGTCCTCCAATCATGATAACCGAGCACCACTTTATCCAATCAATCAACAAGAGAAATTGGCAAAAATGCCATATGTACATCCTCACTCATACAAATTCGATTCAACACAAAGTTTGATATCAAAACTCGCCTTCTTTATTGATTGGAATTGATCATACAATTTGAACACAAAGTCTCAAAGTTGAGTCACATTTTGGGCAGCACTTTGTTGCATAAGATTAAAGATATCTATTACAATAGAGGCCCTCTTTATTTATAGGGAGGAGCCTGGAGCAAAAATAGGAAATTTAGAACTACTTTGACTTATTCAACAAAGGAGTCCTTTTTGACTTGGGACTTCCTATGTTTTTACATGTAATTACATACGAGAAAAGTACATGTAAATATGTCCAAAACTGATTCAAAAGTACATATGAAAAATAGAAAATATACTAAGGCAAAGACCACATTTATCAACTCCCATTAGCATCCTTCTTGGGATAAACTTTCATCCATTGTTATCACCGTTTATATCTCTAGGCTGTCTGGTCCAAAAGTGTCCTTGCAAATGACACAAGTTCTTGTTACTGAAACTTTTAGGGAGGTAGCAACCTTCACATGTTTACCCAGAACTACCTTGAGAATGTCCAAGGTCAACTGTGTATCTGACAACTTATCCATAGAAGCCATTGAGAAAGCTTGATCTTCAAACTCCTTTGGATCATGTTATTGAATGCCTGTCTTTTCATTTGTGGAAAGAAACTTTTGGTCTCTTTGACTAGAAATTACAGTAGCGAGGGAGAATTGAGCATTTGCATGGGCTTTGAAGGGCTAAAGTGTGATTAGAGCGAAAAACTGAGTGAAAGTGGGCTAAAGTTAACAACTTGAAAAATTTCCCAGTGCTAGAAATTTTTTTAGGGAGTGAGTGCACGTATGGCAAAAATCACCGCCCTTGCATGTGGAGGAAATTGCTTTTGTGCACGAGTGGCAAAAATCACCACCAATGCATGTGACAAAGAACTTAACATGCACGGGCGGCAAAAATCGCCGCCAGTGCATATGACAAAAAGACTAACATGCACAGGTGGCAAAAATCGCCGCCCTTGCATGTGACAAAAGGCTTAACATGCACGGGCGGCAAAAATCACCGCCCTTGCATGTGACAAAAGGCTTAACATGTAGGGGCGGCAATAATTGCCGCCAATGCATGTGACAAAAGGCTTAACATGCACGGGCGGCAAAAATTGCCGCTAATGCATATGAAGATGCAATGGAGGCAAAAATCGCCGCCAGTGCATATGACAAAAAGATTAACATGCACGGGCGGCAAAAATCACCGCCCTTGCATGTGACAAAAAGATTAACATGCATGGGCGGCAAAAATCGCCGCCCTTGCATGTGACAAAAAGACTAACATGCACGGGCGGCAAAAATTGCCGCTAGTGCATATGAAGATGTAATGGAGGCAAAAATCGCCACCAGTGCATATATGAAGATGCAATGGAGGCAAAAATCCCCGCCAGTGCATATGAAGATGCTATGGCGGCGAAAATCCCCGCCATTGCATATGACAAAAAATTACTAACTCCTGAAAAGTGAAAATTTCAATTTGAGTTGTTTTACAAAATTCAAGAAACCAACACAAGTTGACACTCAAAAGGATGTTCCAAGGCTAGGAGACCATGCATGAGGGAAAATGTGATTCACCTCATTTTGCGTGGTTAGAGTTGTAGGCTACAAAATAGACAAATTTCGTAGGGGTCATCCTACAAATTGAGCGCAACTAAATTTGAGGATAACAAAGAGTTGTATGGTTCACCATTAATGGCTATGTCCACAGGAAAAGCAGGGGAAACTCTATTTTATTTAACGAACAACAACTTATACAATGTATTTCCATCAGATGATGATATGAGAGAAGAAGTCTCATTCTTAATAGACACAATGAACAACGCTAAGAGGAAATGAGAAGTATTTGAAGGGACACAGTCAAAGTGACCATTGGACTTCACATACTCAACAATTCCCTTAATTATTATTTTTGGATTAAAGATAGTTCATTCATATACCACCAAAAATGAGAAGTTTCAGTACAAGGTATGTGGCCAAGCTGGCCACATACCTTTTACTAGGTCCTTCTCTAAGAGTCCTGAAATAAATAATTCTTACTTAGTACATACAATATATAGAGTGAAGTTCGATCAGTTGACAATACTACTATTTGTATCCTGGTATCTAGCTGTAAGTCCTCCTATACATCTTGAGAATCTTCTGAATTGTGATGCCTGCTAGAACTTGTCTGAGGATGACCACCCAGGATGGAAGGCTCAGACTCTTGGAGATCCCTGTTCTGATCAATCATAGCATCATCTAATAGGTCCACCCTGTATATCTACCCAGGAGATGTATCCTCACCAACTAGATGAGCTCTATTATCACTGATACTGTATGAGTCAATACCCTTGAAGGTACCAATAGGTGGGGAGGCTCTGAGTTGATCACTATCCACATTGAAATTCTGAAAAGTAAATTCCAGGTCCTTTTCTTCCTCATTCCTCAACTTCTCAACCTTGTGCTGATTGCTATACCTGTTCTGGAAGTCAATAAGTTCATTAAATTTATGGTGAACCTTCCTTAGGTCATGAGGCCAAAATTCTACATATTTAACATCTGCTCTATGAATGAATTTAGAAACATCATCAATGATCTTCATGAACCTCTCAATTGAGAGCTCCATTGTGAAAACAACCTGGAAGAAAACATCAATAAGCATGAGTCTCAAATCAGACCCACTAAGGCTTCTCTTTTTGTCTTGAAAATGGTCCTTATTCCTTCTTTTCCACATATTCCATAGAATCTCAGTAGTTAGACACAACCAAAAATATTTATATTTGGATGCCAACCCAGAAATATTACCACACAGAATTTCCATCCAAAAATCCTTATTCATGGAAGACCGACCCTTTAAATTGCCCATAAACAAATTCCAAACATTCATAGCAAAAGGACAATAAAAAAAGATGTGCTCACATGTTTCATAGACATTACATATAGGACATACATAGTAGTTCATGCCTATAGGCAACTTTTTCAACATCAAAAGCCATCTAAAACAACCTTTTTTGAGTTCCAAAAACTTAGACCAGAACAACTTAAATGAAGAGGCCACACCTTTGGTACTAATATTCATATCCCATACCTTAACACTATGCTCATAGACCACTAGGGAGTCAGTCAGTAGTTTATGATTTTTTTTAGAATCACATGTCAACCTTGATCCATCTATCCAAGACAACTTTCCCAACCAGCCCTCTTCATTCAACATCTTGAATGGAGCAGGGTTGTTTGAGAAAGCAACATATATAACTGAGTATGTCCTCCTTTGTGTCTCCTCCAGGCCATATTCTACTTTTAAAGTTTTCCAAGTTTTTATACCAACATTAGATAATATGTCTTCAAAAGAGGATAAACCAAGTTTGTGCCATTCAAGACTAGAGCAACCCTGAATCAAGGCAAGAGGTTGTCCTTATGTCTCAAGTTCCAACATAGGGACTTGTGTCCCCCAATAGACATTTCCACTATATTACTTGCATCAGGAAAAGATATCAGGCCTTTAATAGTTCCCAAGACATCCAAATCAAACCAAACACTACAAACCCAAAGGGTTTGACCTTGAAATCCCCAAAAAGATAGTCATGAGGATGGAGATTGTGCCATAGCAATGCCTTTCTATGCCGAGATAGTTTGAGATTGTTTCTTAATAGAACTTTCCAAGGCTCCCAACCATCCAAGGATCTAATAATCCACTTTGTGACCAGAGCCACATCTTGAATCCTTAGATCCTTAAGACCTAAACTGTGAGGCCTACCTTTTTCATTCCCGTACATTTGACTATTTAGTTTACTGTTGTTTTTACATTTAGGCATGTGGGACTATTGATCCCGAATTTCCAGACTATTAGACTTTATGTTGTATGTGGATTTGTTATGCTTAGTATGTTTACGATGTGTTTAGACCTGGATATATTGCTTTACTGATGATGTTAGATAGATGGTTTATATTATGATGTTATGGGAAAACTAATTGGGTGATGTTAGATAGAAATTTGTTATGTGATTCAATCTTGGGAATGGATGTTTGAAATACAGAATTTAGAATCTAAATTGTAATGTGACTTCCTTGATGCTTATGTGAACTTGTGATATTTTATGCGAGTGTATGTTTTAATTTGCTTTGACTATTATATATGTATGTGGAATTAACTTTGCAATTGAGTGCGCAGGTATTTCTAACAAGCCACAGAAATTGGAGATCATTCCACACACGATGTTGTTATCCCTTGTGAAGTCGATCTAGTTCCACGAGGAACTGAGATCAACTTTGTGCATCTTGAAATTCTGTAATGTTGATTGCCTGTTGTTAGTCGGGTTAAGTCTACCACTCTTTTATTTTGAATTCCAATTGGTGTTGTAAGAATTTTCTCTTTGAATTTCATTTTTTAAATTTTAAATTTTGAGACCCCTTTTCATGTGTTTTAACTCAACCCTTGGTGCTCAAAATGAGCTAAACTTGACCCTGGATTGTAACCCTTGGGTCTAGGGACCTTTTTGACTTGGGTAACCCTTAGTAAACCTCCATTTGGTCACCTTTACTTCACCCTGAAGTTAAGTGACGAAGGCATGGGAGGGAGAGGATAAGTGAATCAAACACTCAACCCCATCCTTACCACTTCCCTAGGTTGGGGATGTCTCCAAGACCCCACAATTGTGGAGGACTTTACTCCAAGTCTCTCTCACAATTGGTGAAGGTACCTTGGAGTTGTGTGGTCCCTTTTGGGAGGAAAGGAATGGGACACATGTGTCATCCATTCCCTCTTAAGCTCCACTTTTCTCTCCCACATGTTTGAGAGAGGACAAGTGGACGGGTGAGAGAGACTTGGGGATGGGTGAGTGACATGTGTCATCACCCATCCCATGGGTCTTGCTTGTAGTGGGGAGGAAGAGTGAGGAGGTGACAAGTGTCACCTCCCCATTCCTCAAAGCTCATGGGTAGAGCTTATTTTAATCCCACTTGGAGAAGGGTATGGGTTGTTGAATTTTTGGAAAATTTTATTGTTTGGAATTTACTTTGGGGAAAAAGTTAGAGAGAGTTTTGTGGCTCATGTTGGAGGAGGATTTGGAGAAGCTCTACATCAACCATCTACCTTATTTGGGATTTTAAAGGTTGGTTTCAAGGATTAGGCCTTCCCCTTATGTATTTTTATTGCTTGTGTGATGCTATGTGTGAGTTCTATTGTTTGAGTTTTTATTTGTTGTTGTGGGGAAAATTGTAAGGGTGTTGTAAGAGCCTCTCCCACTTGGGAGAAGATGCTCAACAAGTGTGGGGTGGGGGAGGAGTGAACCTCCTCGGGGTCATTACCTTGTTTTTGTGGTGTTGTAAGCTTTGAGGGCAATATGAGATTTTGAGCAATATGTGAAATGGCTTGAGAGCCAAATTGGAAGCTTTGTGGAAATTGTGTTTTAAGGTGTTGTCTTGAGGCCTTGGAAGGTATTTGTATTGGGATATTTTTAGGAGTGGCACTCTTGAGTTGAGTGTTGTCCACTCCCCTACCCCTTTGAACTCATCCTGGTTGAGTTTCTTGTGTTGTGATTATCCATGGGTGTAAAATTGTGTTTGGTTGTAGAATGTCTTGTGATGTGGAATGAGTTCCCAAGTGTGTGGGTGACATCCCTAGCTCGGGGGTGACCCTCTTACGGGTCTATGGTAGGGAGGAGAGCAAGATGTGTGGCTTCTTTCCCCTTGTTGTGATATGTAGGTTCATTGGAGAAAAGTTGTGAAGTTGGAGAAAATACCTTGTTCTTGGAGTTGATATTTTATTTTCCTTTACTCTTGAGAGAGAGCTTGGCCTACTTAGGAGATTGTATCATTTGTTAGTTTCAAAGAGGAGGACATTATCCTCTCTCTTGTTGTAAAAGTGTATTTCCTTATGTTGTGTGTAAGTTATTTTCATTTGTAATAGAAAGTTAAAATTTGTTGATTTAATTCTTATAAATCAAGAAAAGTTGAAGGAAGAAAATTTGTTTTAAAAGTTATTTCATTTGTATGTTCATTTTAAGAATATCAATTAGTAAAGTTATGATTTTTAATTTTGAGACAAACAAGAAATTTGTATTTTGTTATTATGAAGAGAGAAAATTAGTTGATGTTAAGTAATAGAAGTATTTACTTAATTGTATTTGTTCTTTTCTTAAAAATGTAAATATTAATAATGCAATGAATGTTTTTTTGTTAGAAAAATGAGTTCTTGCCTTATAGAAAATTGATAAAAGAAAATATATATATCTTTGCTTATTGTTTTGAAAAGGAAAACTAGTAAGTGAATAGGAGAATTAAAAAAAAAAATAAATAAATATATATATATATATATATATATATTTTGTGTAATTTGAATGAATGTATTTTTTATATGTATTTAGAAATAAATTGATTTTATTAGGCTGTCAAACAAAAATTAAAGGTTACATTTTATATACAAAAGTATATATATATATTATTTTATTTCATTTTTAAATAAATTGAAATTGTGAAATTTCTATGTGTATAACTCTGCGGACCTCTCACCACCGCCAACACCTTCGCCCTTCGCCGGATCTCTACCCTGTGGTCGTTCCTCCACTCCGTCGCTCCCTTTAACTCTGTGGCCTCTTCCTCACAGCGTCGCCTAGGGTTTTCCAAAAGAAAAAAATATATAAATATAAATAAACAATATTTTATAAATAAAATGCAGCAGCATACTCATTTATATATATATATATATATATATATAAACTAAAATGCCATCATATGCATTTCATATGAGGCCACCATTAAACTTGCGAACAAAACCAAGAAGACAAAATGAGAGAGAGAAAGAGAAAGAAAGAAGAAGAGAAAACAAAGAGGAGAAAATGGAAATGAGTTTCAAAAAAATAGGGTTAGGGCTTTTGCCCTTAAAGAAATTATATTTTATTGTGGGAGGATTTTAGGGCAAGGTGGGTTTAAAATCTATTTTAAATTATAACTTCCCCTCTTTTTATTATTTTATCATTATTTTAAGTTCTAAATTTTATAAAAGGGGAAATTGTGGTTTTATTTAAATGGGTAAACTTTATTATTTTTGTGGAATGTTATTTTTATTTGTTAGTGGTATGTAAATAAATAGATTAGATCATGAACAGAAGAGTTTTTATATTTTATTAAATTTTAATTTAATTTTTGAAGAAAAAGATTTATTGGATTTTATTTAAATATTATACAATTTAATTATTGAGATGTATTTATTTAAAACCCCGGGTCTCCAAACTTAACTCGACGAGTACGATTTATATTACATCGTTATTAATTAATTTTTAATATTCTTTTAACCATCCTGGAGCAATTTAATTAACAAAATTAAATTAGACGTTGTTTTGTATCCAACTCAGAAACCTAGTAAACCATTGAAAATGAAGTTTGTAAAAACTGTTTACAAGATCTGACCTACCAACAAATTAGGAATAATGTAAATGATGTAGAGATAACTCTGATTGATTGGAAACATGAAGAACAAATCGATCGAGCTTTGCTGAAAAATGTTTTAATTATAGAAAACGTGAAGGAGAACAGATTGATCGAGCTTTGTTGAAAAATATTTTAATTATAGAAAACATGAAGGAGAACAAACCGATCGATCTTTGTTGAAAAATGTTTTAATTATAGAAAATGTGAAGGAGAACAGATTGATCGAGCTTTGTTGAAAAATGTTTTAAATTATAGAAAACGTGAAGGAGAATAGATTGATCGAACTTTGTTGAAAAATGTTCAATTAATTTATTCAACTGATCTACCATTCATCTAGTGAGACGTAAGAAAATAAACCAAATCAGTAAACCTTGTGATCAAAATTAGTTTTAGTACAATAAACCCTACTCACGCCCGGGAGGCGTTATGCTGTTGGATTTTTCCAAAATTTAGGGTTTAGTTACATTAGTGAAGTTTAACCCTGGTTGGGAATATAATATTATTTTTTGCCGAGTATCATCATTTGATTTTTGTATTTTATCATCCTCTCATGCATTTGACTTTTGGCTATTGATTTTGACTTATGTCAAAATCCCTTCATTCACATAGGTGAACTTAGGGTTTCGATCATTGATCCTAACCCTATTGGCAACGTTAATTGCATCGCTTCAACCCCCTAGTTGGCCTTCATTGCGATTGGTATGCACACGTGAACACATTACCCCTCATTGAATTGTCATGTTTACGCCTTAAGCGTAACACCACCGAGCACGCTTACGCATGTGAAGGGGTTTCTAGAGAAGCGTGGAATTTTTTTAAACATTTTGTGTCATGACCACATAACAAATGTCGACATGACATGTGTGATGCGTGTCGTGACCGCATGGGAAATGTGGGCATGACATAAACGCCCATTATCTTTACTTAAGCAACACCAATTCCACTTTACAAAATGCCTCTTCCTTTTACCTTTTCCATCTGACCATAACAAATTCCTAATTATTTTTTGAATACATTCTATCTGTATATTTGTAAACAACCACATGGAGGCAAAGTAAATAGAATATGTACAGAGGATTTTCTGACACACCTGAAGCCTCCCAACTAAGGATAAAGTCTATTTATTCCAGTTGTTTAACTTCAACCCAATTTTAGAAAACAACCAATTCCACATCTACTTAAGAGAGGGGTCCACTCCAAATGGAATCCCCAAGAATCTCACTAGCCTATAGGGCACCCCCCATTGCCATTCACCCTCCACAAGCCATTCAGGAGGAGACTTAGACCAACCCAACATGATAGATTTGTTTAAGGATACCTTGGCTTCTTAAGCAATGCAGAATTTATTCAATCTAAACTCCATATTCCTCAAGTTGTCTTTTTCCAGTATAGGATACATGGCGATGTCATCTGCAAATTGCATGTTAAGAAGCATATTGTCATCTAGTAATTTGATTCCTCTCAACCTTCCTAGTAGTTTATCAGTCCTCAAGATATAATAAAGAGCCTCCGAGGCAATAACAAAGAGTGCAGGGGCAAGGGGACAACCTTGCCTTATGGACCCCCCATAGAGAAAGAAGCTGTAGTAGACCCATTTATTTGTAATTGAGCAGTGGTATCCCTGAAGAGCATCTTGACCATGTTTCTAAACTCTTCAGGAAAACCAAAGACTTTTTTAGGACAATTATTATAAAGGACCATTCCACCTTGTCATAAGCCTTTTCAAAGTCTAACAGTAGTATACCAACATTTTGTCCTGAGGCCCTAGCCCAATGCAAATCTTCCCAACTAGTCAACAAATTCTCTAATATACATCTGCCCTTGATGAATCTAGTCTGGGTGACATATGATGGATGATAGAATGTCTGTAAGCCTTATAGCCAAGACTTTGGCAATTATCCTATAGGAGGCATTAAGAAGTGATATAGGCCTCCAATTTCTTGGGTTTGATTTGTCACCACCTTTAGGGAGTAGTTTGATGACTCCCCTATTAATCTCCTTACCTAGGGAACCTCTTCTATAAGCTTCTTAGTACACTTCCCACAAGTCATCAATTACCCAATCTATATTGGCTTTATAAAATTCTATTGGAAGACCATCCAACCCAGGGGATTCGCCATCCTCCATTGAAATTATGGCACTTCTTATTTCCTCTTTGGAAATATCTTGTTTTACCATACAAGCCATTGAGTCATCTATTTTTCTAGGACAAATTTTATAACATAACTTCTGAGCCTCGAGACATTATGTCTTCCTATCATCAACCTTGAATAAGTTCTCATAAAAATCTCTAAACAATTCCTTAACATCTTCTAACTTATTATATGTATTACCATTTTCATTGATTGAGCCAATATGCTCTTGTCTAAACTTGGATCTTAGTATGTCAAAGAAGTATTTTGAGCCCCGGTCACCATCTTTGAGCCAATTAAGCTGTAACACCCCGCCAAGAAACCCCAGAGGACAACACTAAACTTGGTCAAATTAATAGATAGTTTTTTAAAACAAATAATAATAGGATGCATAACATAACATAATAATCTAAACCTAGGTCCTCTAAGGTTCCTCAACTGCATTACTCACAAATCAAGATTACAAGAAACAAAGGTTACATAAAGGGATACAAACAGAGATACATCCCAATTTACAAATACATGATAAGATATCTTTTCAAACAAGAAGAAGACATCTCTCATGCATTTACAAATGATTATAGTAAGAACCATAAGGTCATCCTTAGCATAGTGGAAAAATATATTATTTGCTCCGGTAATCTACTCAGTTAACAGACCTGAATCTATGCATCTAAAAGTGAACGTTAGTTCCACAAAGATTATCAATAAACATAAAAGAGAACTATATACTAGCCTAAGGCCCTAAGGGGCCAACCTAATGTATTGGGGGCTCATCCATGATGTCCTTGCCTACGTACGCATAGAACAGAGACTTCGTAGTTCGGGACATGAAATTACAACTTTATGATTAACTAAGATGTAATATACTCATAAAAGGATTACAGCTCACTCTAGAGTCTTTAACAAATCAATATACTCATATTAGAATGAGACAAAAATCAAGAACTATCTACCTTATATCATTTTTATTAGTTTTGTTAAGGTTTCACATAACAAAATCAAGAGGTCTAACTCAAACTAACAACTCACCAAATATCACCATCAACTATGCTTATCCATGAAGCAAACACAATGTCTATATTAAAAACTACTTACCATTAGTTGCATAATCTCATTTTTCATACATGAATGAGTTAGAAAACTAATTCCTTATTTAGACATAAACTCAACCATACCATTCCCTTGCACATGCTTAAAGCAAACAATGATCATGCATTAAATGAGTTTTTATTATCTTAAAGTATTGTTTCCACATGCATCTAATACAATTTACTATGTTCTAGAAGAAATACGGATCAAATAAACTTAGTCCCAAATGGATGTCACAATACAACCATTAGATAATACATCTCACATATCATGGATAGTATTGTTTCATTTCTGCAAGGACATATATATCACATGGATAAAGATTAGAATAAATCACAAGACATATATTATACATTTCTACATAGTTCTACCCTATTCAAAGTCATAATCAGTGAGATAGATCCATTACAAAATTCATAACAAAAGCTCCATTTTGGTCATAACACTCCTATTGAATAATGAATCAACTATCTTACCATTATACTATATTTTGCAAAGCATATACATGATTAAGCTACTTACATATATTTAGATCCATTGTGCTATGGACATACACACAAGTAGATCAATTGGTGCAGGAGCACCCTCAGGACCTGATGCCTACAGGAGGCAAAGTTTGAGTTTTTGTCTTATTTTGTATTGTTCAATGTTAATAAGGTAATTTTAGGCCAATATAAGTCATTTGGAGTCATTTATGAAGGTTTGGTGTCGTTTAATTGAAAAATGAAAATATTGTCAAAAGTTGTCAAGTGTTATAACAACTTTTCTTGTCAAATGACAAATTTTTAAAAGTTTGTTAAAAGTTGTTAAATGGTAGTTGTAGGTTGGTTGGGGGGGCATAAATTGATTGTAAAATCATAAATATGAGCCTCCAAGTTGAATGGAGGGTTGGTGGTTGGATTTTGGAAGTTGAAGCAATAAAAACACCTTGTTTTCTATAGTTTTCAAATGTTTTATGTTGTTATCTTGCATGGTACAGATCTGTACAACCCAGTACTAGTCTAAGGCTAATTGGGGATGAAATTACAATCAATATACTTTCCATTTATTTTTGTTTCATCTAATTTTATGGATATTTGAATAAGTTATGGCATTTTTATTGAGGGTAGGTCTGTAAAGTTTAGTTTTCTAAAAATGTAGTATGAAAACATGCATGTTACGACATGGTATGACCTCATATCAGGGAATGTAATATATGGATGGAAATATATTTGTTTCTAGTTTACAATGCTTTTGGTTGCATGTGATTTCATTAGGTTTTGAGCAAGTTATGGCATTTTTACTAACAACAGGTATGAACCTTGCTTAGGGTTCCTAGTTTGGAACAACCTTGTTTTGCCCTATTCCATACAAAACAACCCTAGCCCATTTTGAAATATGTTTAATAAGGGCCAAAAGAGTATTCCAAATAGGTCTTAGATTCTAAATATTAGGTCTCTACTGAAAGTTATGACAAAAAAGATCTAAATTGTTGCACCCATGTTTTAGGCTTTAAGAGCGAGTTGTCTAAGAATGAACAAGAATGCATATTTGCATCATTTGTATTGAAACCCTATTTGGAATGTGTCAAGTTAGTCTTGTTTGATTCTTTTATCTGCATCATCAAAGTATTATAGTTTAACTACATCAATTTAATTTGCAAATTACATATTACCCAAATCATATAGAAAAGAACCTAATATAGAAAATGTAATATTAATGTCATTAGTAATCTCCTAAAAGAAGAGGACAACAAAAACAACAATATGGCCACAAGCTCTCCTCCCAACCATAGGATTGATGCTCAATCCACCCCTGAGCTTTAAGGGTCACATAGCTCTTCCAAACTTACATGGCTTACATTTCCAAACACGACACAAATATTCACATAACTCAAGCTTAACATTAACACACAGAAATGGCTATTCATGTTCAACTCAACAAAATGGAACTCCTACCCACACAAACCCCAACACACACAACATCCAACATTAACTCTTCACATAGATTTCAATCACACCTACCCATTTAAACAAGGATCAACAGAGATATACATAGACCAACAAAAACTCCAATCATTTATTTTCATATCAACAAAACTCGAATCCAAAAGGGTAGATCTTACCAAGAGAATTGGCAACCCAAATATGGTAGAAACCCTCACTTTATCCAAGCCCTTTCCTCCATTCTTCCTCACCCATCCTTTCCTTTTATTTCTATCAAGAAATCTCCTCTCAAATGAGGAAAAACAAGAACAACCAAGAGCAAGTGAGAGAAGCCAAGGCAAAAAGGGAAAAGCCCCCTCTCCTTTCAAAGAGAAGGAATATATATAGAAGGGAAAAAGGCAACCAAATCCTCATAACTTCCCAACCACCCAACCAACTCTAATTTTCGCCACTTTTCATAATTGGGTAATTAGAGTGGGTTTTAGATTTTATTTAAGGGGTTTTATGGAATAAAAGGACCCCTAACCCATAGACCTACAACTAAGGAAACTTTTTATACAATTAAAACCACACAAAGACTTCATAAAACATACAATAAGTAATCACATTTAAAAAGGTGACTCAAGGGTCTAATAAAAACAACCCCCCACACATTCACAACCCTTACAAACAAGGTTAAAACACATTCACAAGAATAACATAAGGGAAGTAGCTATGCGAACCCTTCATCAACATTGGCCATTTTTTTACCTCTATACTCAACCAAAAGTATCAGTATTTCTCATAATTAATAGTAATTGAAACAAATGGCATATGAAAACTAACCTTCCAAGAATAATAATCAAATAGAGGATTAAATCTACACAAGTATAATTTAACTCTCCCTACTTGCATAATATCTTTTAGAGTCAACCAATGATTGATCATACTATTTAATATCAAAATATTACCACTTATCAATAATCTAATTAACACCCTTTGGTGAAATGGTGGGGCTTCTTGCTTGTAGAGCCAACAACCAAGGTTCAAACCCCACGCGGTTGCCCTCTACCATGTAAAAAATTGAGATTGCTTACCCTCCAAGAGGGGAGACTCTATAGTGAAATGGTGGGGCTTCGGCCTGTAGAGCCAACAACCCAGATTCAAAACCTCCTAGTTTTTTCAATCACAGACCACATTTATTTGAATGTTGGAAAAGGTTATACAAAAACCTTTTCAACAAATCCATTTTGGAAATGGCAGCAAGCAGGAATGCGCCTATGACTACAATGGATAACGAGATTGCAGCTACTGCTGAGCAGGAAAATGGTCGGCGGAGCAGTGTTGGGCAGTCACGGCCCAAGGAAACTATGCTTGTTTGGAGTCGCTCGAGTGCTGTTGTCTCTAGCTTGCTGGAGGTGGCCACCTTGTTGACGGATGGTGGGTTAGTGATAGAAGAGGCTGGGCTGGGGAAGACCCCACTGAACATTGGTTTTGGGGTTATTCTTCCCTCAGAACTGATTACTGGCTTTGGTCTGGGTGTTGATGTGCATTCAGTTGGGGTGGAAGCTGATGGCGGGCCTGCTGAGGGGCTTCGGGCTCCTGGGGGCCCTAAGAAATCTTTATCTGTTGTTGTGACTGGTTCTAGCTCTCAGTCCCGCTCTGCCTGACTCAGTTCCCGGCCTATCCCTTGTGCCTGGGAGTCTCCTATTGTGGTGTGTGGACCGGAGGTCACTGAAAATGAAGAATTTTATTGCAATACTGGTGTGATCTATAGATTTAATGGTTTATGGCCCTCTTTACCTAGCCTCCACAACTAGGTTTTGGAGTCTTGGAAGCCACTTGTTGAAGGTAAGATTGAGTTGTTTCCCTGTGCAAGAGGATTCTTCATTGTGACATTTTCTTCTTCAGAGCAACGAGACTTAGTGCTCGATGGTAGGGTCTGGTTGTGGGGGGAGCATTCCCTCTTAATCAAACCCTAGACTCTCTCCTTCAATCCCCTAATAGAGCCACTTAACATTAGACCTATTTGGGTCTGCCTCCCAAATATCCCTCTCCAGTTTTGGGAGGATTTTATTTATGAGAGCATTGGTAATGACATTGGTAGCTTCCTCAAGGTCAATTCTACTACCTCTTTCATGGGACATTCCACAGTTGCTCACATCCTTGTGGATGTGGACATTTCTAATCCCCTCCATGGGGATGTGGTCTTGATGGTTGGTGATAGGCCTTGGAAACAACTATTGGACTATGGGGGTATTCCTTTTAGGTGCAGAAGGTGTTTTGCTACCGGTCACTTAGCTTCTGGATGTCTTCTCTTAGAGCGCAAGGGAGCTGCTACTTGGTGAAAGGATGCTCTCATGGATCACCTGACTATCGATGCTTCTCTGGAGGACTGCTCATCTCAGGGAGATGATTCCTCTGAGAAGGTTGAGCTTCCTTCCGAGGAGGCTGTTGTGGGGACGACGAAGAATGCTGATGAGGCTCCTTCGATCGCTCTAAATTCTTCTGGACTTCTATCTGATCATTTATCTGCTCCTTTGGCTTCATGTAGGCCTGCTTCTTCTATTCCAACTTTAGCTTCTTCGGTGTTGCCCTCTTTGGTCTCAGCTTCCCTGTGTGTGGATTCTTCGACGGTTGTAGGAGTTCTCTGTGAGCCCCCTTTGCTTTTGTGTTCGGGGGAGGTTCCCCCCTCTCCTCTTTCAGTTGTTCCTGGTTCTGATCCCTCCTGTATGGTGGTTCAACATAGGAAGAAAGGTCATTTTCTCCCTAATGGCAAAAGTTTTAGGTGTTCTAGATTGGGATCTGGTGTTGTGTAGATCCTTGCTATTTCTGCTGGGCTACTGTGCCTGAGCTATTGATCTGTTGTTCCTAGTTTCTAGGATCTACTGTTTGGTCCCCTATTTTTTGCCCTTGTGGCCTTGTTTGTTTTGGGTTCAACCCCTTGTTCTTTTTGGGCTGTGTTGTATTTGGGTTCGACACCCTTGTTTTGCCGCTTATCTCAATCAAAAACAAATACTACTACAAGCAAATATTTAATATCAATTATTACCTTTATATTCATGCTTCCTCACACTCATAATATAAAGTCACCTAGCATGATGCAATCCATTTCATATACATAATAGTATTACCAACAATGAAAAATATGCATCATTACATACTTACGTAGATAAGGAATAGAACTCATCTGGCTATCACACGAAATCACAACAACCACTAGTTAGTTAGTTAACAATCAAAGTATAAGCAACTTGATGTATAGGGACAATAATCACTAATGTATATTGTTCAACATAAAAGATCATAAAATATATGACATAAACCATTGATGACTAGCAAGATCAATAAGGCCACAAGGGACGTGGTCTTACTCTCTCCCCTCCTAGGATTAGGCTTCCCCGTGGAAGTCCATTTTAACTCTTTAAATATCCCTATTATTTTACCTTCATCTCCAAGTTCCAAAGCCAACTACCGGCACATCCATGGTGAGAATGGAGGGGCACTACATAAGCCTTGCCCTTACCTTGGCCCATTGGGCCTTAAAGGTTTCAAAATTTCTTAACTTGTTTTTGATTTCACTAAGGTGCAAAATCAATTCCTCATCAATAGGCTCAGAGTCTGTAATTTTCTTTCAGTTTCCAAAAACTCTACCTGTAGCATTTTCTTCTTTCTTCTTCTATCAAGAGCCAACTTCTTACCACAAATCTGGAATAGCTCTTTATAAGACCCAACTAGCTCCTCCCAATATAGAATAGCATTCTCTTTCCCTCTAAAGTGTTTCAATATAGTTCTTAGGCTTGTAATGCCAGCTAGGCAGTCCTTATTGTTTATCAATTGAATGTTAAGCTTGAAAAGCTTGTTTGTTTTAGGTCCTGATTCTGATACATGATTTTCTATATGTATTTCTGCAAAAAATGGATGGTAATCTGATAAAATTCTAGGAATAACTTTCACTACATTAGAGCTTTGCTGGCTTTGAAAATGAAAGAATTCCTTATTGACATAGATTCTATCCAGTCTACTATAAATCCTTTTGTTGATCTTTTGAGCATTACACCAGGAGAACCATATGCCTTGACTTTTGGCCTTGAGGCCTTCTAGGGGATCCAGGTAATTTTTTTAGTCTTAACCAAAAGAACTTTTCATTTCCTTTCCACTCTGGATGCTTTCCTCCTACCTTGTCCTCTCTTTGCTCAGCCATATTAAAGTCACTAGCAATAATCCAAGGGAGCCTAGGCAGGTTATTGGTCATCCACTCCCAAAGTTCACCTCTTTATCTATGATCATTAGAGGCATATACAGAACAGATGCCAAACTATTGCCATTCCCTTAATTCTTTAGATAAAAAGGGGTTTTAAAACAAAGATCAAGTGGTTTCTGATTTATAATTTTTAAGTAAAACAAGGGTTTGATCTTATAGAATGAATGAAAGTTTTTAATGACGTCCACGAGAAAATAATCTATGGGACTTAGAGGTAAAACATGCCGCATCAAACAAGGAAATAAAGGAACCATAGGCAATCCCCTGTTACTCTGGGCTGCTCTTCATTTCACTGCTAATCCCCTTTCTTCTGTTATGAATCATGCACAAGTAATCTACTGCTCTTCAAACAAGGTCATTAATGACCCCACATTTAGCACATCAGTGTACTTGATCCGGATGTCCTCATACACCTTACATTCCGTGATGTAATGTCATTCCTTTTCCACTAAACCCAAAGGTGGCCATACAAAAATCCTCTAACCAATTATTCTTGCTAGACATCCTTACCTTGTTCCAAAATGCTCATTTTAGCACAAGTAGGTAGGATAGGTTGTAGAATTTAATTTTATTTCTCCCAATAGAATCTTCTTCGAATTTTCTAAAGTCTCTTCATCAAATTAGTTTTGAACATTTTCCACAATGCTGCCTAGGCTATGGAAATTCGTCTTACTCCTGCAAATTTCCATTTTATAGAAATTTCTCAAACCTTTTTGACAATTTAGCTTTATTTAAAATATTAGTATACAATAGTGCATTCTATTAATAGTTGTTTCTCTTCTAAAACAAAAAATTCTTAGTGGAAGTTGTGTAATATTTTAGAAGGTGTAAATATATCACTTTGATAACCCAACACAAAAAAGAGAGTGATAGTTGGTATATAGGGGATTATCAAATAAATATTGGAGAAATCTTTTTGGAAGAGATTATTCACTACAATTCATCATAATATAAATTCTTAGATTTCCTAAAGAAGCTTGTGGCATCTTGGTTCTCTTAGTTTGTTTGTGTAAAGCATGCAAATTTTTATTTGTCTGAAACAAGAAAAGGGTAAAGTTTAGAGCATGAAATATGTAATCATGACTTTTAAGTGGAAATTTAAATGTGAGTGTGGAGGTAAAGTTATCCACTTCTTTTCAATAGATTTTATGCTTCTAGTTTATTATTGCTTATATTTCATTTATCACAAAAGATTGATATATATATATATATATATATATATATATATATATATATATATATATATATATATATATATATATATATATATATATATATATATATATAATTTGGGTATATTGTTAATTATTCCAAATATTTATAAAAGTTAATATTGCTATTAGGAAAGTATTAACTTTTGACTGAATCAAAACATCTTTATGTAGGGATTTGTAAAGTGGTTTATGCGTGATTTAAATATGTTTTTGTTATTAAAACTATTATGGTTGTAGGATCATATATAGTAATTTATTTTTGTAATGGTTATGTGTGAGGATTATAGAGTTGTATGAAAAGATGTGTGTGGGATTGAAGGTAGGGAAAATGTACCTTAAGTCAATTTTAGTAGATTTGGCGTATTCTTGTGCATTTATGTAGTCATACTTAGTTTTCATAGGGAAGATTTATTCAAAGTTTTTGACTGGATTAGTATTGTATTGAGATTGGTGGCATTGACAAGTTAAGTGTTTTTAATTATTTATTTATTTAAGGTTGTTTCAAGGCATGGTAGGATTTCTTAAAATGTAATGCAACTCTATGCCCACTAGTATAGCCCAACCAAGGGGTTTTCTATTTGTAACTTATTGTGGGCAGCTAACTTCCTAAGGATGATATTTTTGCATCTAATTTAGTCATTAAATATCCTTTGGTTTGGGTAGTGTGTTCATCTTGTTAGAAAGTAGTTTCAAAGTATTAAGAAGATGTTAAACTATTTATTACTTATGTGACCTATAGCCTCTTTATGTAGGATGTTGTGTATTACTACATTGGCATAAGATAAGATGATAGTCTTTTACATATGTCACATTCTTAGAATACACCTATGATATTAGTGCTTAGTATCATAGCAAGAAGCAGAAGGATTAGATTGTTTGGAATGATTTGAAAGTTATTATTGCCCCTTATTAAGGATTCATTGCCTTTGAACTGTTTAATGTCTTTCTGCATGCCCTTCAGAATACTTGTAAAACACAGTAATTGCATAAATTTAAAAATGAAATTTAGGCAAGTGATTTTACTTTGTATAATACTAAAATTCATGATTATCATATATATAAAATACTAAATTTGACAACAAAAATGTTTATAAAAATGGAAATTTAGAATTACCACATGCACTTAAAGTTTAAGAGAGGGTTGGTGTTTAATGGGAGAATGAGAACAACAATGTCTTCCTCAACAAGAAGACATCCTATATTTCTGAAGATATGGGAAAAAATGCTAATTCTAAAAAAGTTTAATTTGATGATTGAAGATTATATGTTTTTTGAAAGCAAGATATGTGAGTGTATTCAAGACAATCCCAATCTTATTTCTAAGTTTGATGGGACTCGTTTGGAAACTTATGATGAATCAACAAGTTTAGAGTTTCAAAACTTAACAAAAGTGAATGACTGTGTTATATGTATGACTGATCATGTAATGTGTGTTGATAATAAACATCAAGAATTTTGTTCACTTGACTATGAGGGAGATATCATAATCAAAATTTTGAGTTATTGCACCCAAATGAGATGGTCCAGTTTGATAAGTTACATGAGACCAAATAATTTGAGATCCTAGATTACATAAAGAGTGTTGATGACATAAAATAAATTTACATTTAATTTTTAGATCAAGGTAGCTGACATGGTTGCACCATTTTACCTAGTGCTAAAAACAACATAGGAAATTATAGTTCTAATTTAAATGGTGAGTCTTATATAAATTTAAAACTTAATGAATATCAACAAGTTGGTTTGCGTACACTATCCATTGGTTTAATTGAAGATCCTAAAAATAGTGCTTCTAATAGAGAGTGTTTAATTGATTTAGATATGTCAAATACATTGTTGGCTAATGGTTTTGTATATGATTTACATGTATCAAGGAGCATGTTGAGTTGGATAGGAGAGAACAAATTGTTGATTATGCCATGGTTAGTGGTGACAAATGTATTTATTTGGCAAATGACACTAAAATACAAGATATTTATTCACCTTCTTCCATGCATTATCCTATTTATTTTTTAGATTTTGATGGTAATGGTGATGAAAGATTTATTATTTTGCTTGATTAAAGGGTTGTTGATAATTACCAAACAGATTACATTGGTGCTCAAATTGATGATAGATTTAAATCATACAAAGAATACATTGTTAATATTTGATCAAGAATATTTGCTTAAGCTCTACTTGGATTCATCTAACAACTATATAAGTAGTGTTGACCTAAGGTTTTAAAATGATATGATCTATAAAACACATAGCCAAGTGATAGGTATGAAAAACATAATCCTTCATGTCATTTTGATTATGGGAATTTGGGTAGAAGAAATTGCTTGTGGATAGAGCATGATAATAAGGAATTTCCTCAACTCCTAATATTGCATGGAAAATACTTGGAGTGTAAGAACGAATTGTGTAAAATCTTTATCTCCAAGTATAATGATAAGCTTGCTAAGTTTAGGACATTGACCATCAAGATTTTTCTCCTAAATACCATGAGAAAATGAAATAGAGGGAAATTATCGTGCACTATCCTAAGCCTTTATGTTTGTACAAAGCAAGTAGATTATTAATTTTTGTCATGCTTGCATTTTTCTCTTGCTTTAGGTGCTACAATTTTGGTGTGTTTCATCTTTATGTTGAATGTGTGCTTGGTTTTCAATCTTTGTTCTCATTTTGGTGTGGTCCTTATTCAAAAAGCATTTTATTAGTTTGCAACTCTACTTTAGGTCACAATTGTACAAAAGTTAATTAGCCAATCTAAGTGATCATGTGGTTTTTCATGAAAAATATTAATCAACTATGACTTGTAGATTGGATTGCAACAGTCCTCATATTTATTTTATGGATAGTCATGCTTTGTTTACCTTGAAAATGGGTTGACTACTTAAAGTGAGGTTTCAATTATTAGTTTAATTATGTTCATAGTTACATGTTCATGTTTTAGCAAACACGGATGAATTTAAAGTATATGTTGCGTTAATTTAAAACTCTCAATGAATTCATATTAATAATTCTTAATCCTATTGGGGTGAAGAAACCATGACTAAGATATCAAGTGACAATATACATTATTCACTAGTTGATTGTCATGGTGGTCCGCAACCTAGAAGAAGGATTCAATGCATGTAAATTGTTTATCCAAACATAACCCTTTCCAAAGCAATTTGCAATATATCAATGTTATGGAATTTTCAATGCCCTTTAGATTAGCTGTCTCACTAATAAGAGATATATGGGGATCTCCCAGAGCATCCCTTTGATTTTCAAAAATCTTTAGGCACTTGGATAAGCCATTTACCATTCTAAAATGATAGCTTTGTGTTGATTTTACTAATGGTATTCAACCTAAGGATATTTCTAATCTAATTTTTTAATAAGGGAATACATAAATATTTTTTTGGTAGAGGATCCACATTAATACCAAGGAATTCACAAATTTTTTGTTGCACTTTTAAGCTTGTATTGAAAAGTAGTTTTTTGACTTTATCTTATTTATGTACCAATATGATGTCATATCATAAGGCTACAATATGTAATGTCCCCCTTTTTGGGGTCTCTAGCAATGCATTTGTCGTTGACCTTTTGGGTCTGTGTCATCTTGTTCAGAGGGGTAAATTGATATTACCAGTGAGCTCTGATGGTTTAGAGGAGTCATACGATGCTCTCAGAAGTTGTTTCCGGGTTCCAGTTTGGGCTCCAAGATTCTTGAAGAGGGCATCTATTTATAGAAAGTCATCTGGTTGGCTCCATTCATCATTATTCTTCATCAAGATCACTCCAGTGCAGTCATATTTTGATTCCGATGCATTCCGGCAGTTTTTGCAAAATGAGTATATTAATGGCTTTATTTAATTATTTTACTAAGGTTGCTAAAATATTATTTAAAATATTTTAAGAGCACCTTAGTGTTAACATCGGAACCAAGATGAAATGTTTTAAATTATGGATGGATCAAATAGAGACCTTGTGTGTGAAATTATCATTATTTTATTTAAAAGGTCATTTTTGGAGCTAAAATGGAGTTTGATTAAAAGTGACTTAACTTTATGATGTTATAAGTCATAACTTAAAGTTGTGTGCTAGGATATGGACACCCTTCATGAGGACTCATGGTACTTAAAGAAATAAAATAAAATAAATAAAGAACCCTCATGGGTGTTGGAAGTCAAGAAATAAGAGGAAATGAGATTTCATTTGCATCTATTGACTTTGCAAAAAAAAAAGAGACATTGTTGTGAAGCTTGAAGCTTGGCTTTCTTGTTGATCTCAGGTTCTATTGAGATGAAATCCTCGATAGAGTCACTCGCTTCGTGTTTGGAAGACAACATCAGGCGGGTTGTGGGAAGTCTCATCCAAGGGCTTCACATTGACCTAAGTTTGATACATTTTGATGAAGATTTGGGGAAGTTATTGTTTATATTCTTATGTAGATTTATGAACAGCTGAGAACAAAAATGGTAATGTAGATTTGAGGTGGTTATTTGGGACTGTATATTCATTTCATGCTAGTTGTCCCTTGTCTCATGCTGGCCGTACTGTATTAAGAGGGTTTTGTGGACAACAAAGGCAGTCTTTGAGGGTGATTTTGGAAGAAGACCCTGCTACAAATAAAACAGATTTAAGAAAGCACAGAAACAAAGATCTTTAACATTGTTTGCTGCTAATATCTAACTCAGCCAGGCCGTACAAGGCACTCAGGAGGACGTGGGACATTTGGAGGAGAAACGCCTCATCATTGTAGCTGCTGTCACATTCTTTAGTGGCACCTAAGGTTGCAAATTACCTTGTTGCATTTGTTGAGTGAGAACTATCATTTGTATGCCATTTGGAGGTGATTTCAAGTGCTTGTATTGTTGGTTTACATACAATAGATATATGAAGTTGAAGAACTCAAAATGGGTATGTCACTGTAATTCATTTTGAGCAATATTATGAACTGGGTCTTCAATACTTTGTGCATATCTATTGTAGTTTATTTGGGTTTTCACTCCATGCTTCATTTTCATTATAAACTTGCCTATCTAGTTGGTTCACATACAACAGAAGTACAAAGCTGAAGAAAAAGAAATGGGTATGTAACTATAATTCATTTTGAGCAATATTATGAACAAGGTCTTCGATACTTTGTGGATATCTATTGTAGTTTTTCTAGTTTTCGTTACATGCTTGTATTTCATTGTTAAATTGCAAATATCATATGCAAAACCATACACAAAACCCTAAAAAAATCAGCAGTGGGAAATGAAAAAACTTCGGCATAAATCCCTATCGAGACGGTGTACATTACACAATATGTCCCAAAACTTCTTCACTTCTCTTAATGTGGATAAACCAAAAATGGCCATTTCATAAAGCAAATCATAATGGGAGACAACATGCATGATAAGAAAGCACAAGAAGCTAGAATCCTCCTCGAAGCTTTGGCCTACACAAAATTTCCACCTAAAACTTCTACCATAAATAGAGGTAAGGAGATAGAGGATTCCCTTTCCTAATACCTCTAGAATGTTGAAAAGATGCCTTTTGGATGTCATTAATAAGAATGGAGATTTGGGGCTTCATAACACAAGTCATTATGTAATAGATCAACACGTGCTAAAAACCAAAGGATGAAAGGAGTTCCTTTAGGAATTACAAAAAAATGGTCATAAGCTTTAGCAATGTCTAATTTGATTACCATTCTAGGATTCTAAGATGATTATAGAATGGAGAATATCATGGGAGGAGATGGCACAATCCATAATTTGTCTGCCCATAACAAACCTAGATTGTTTAGGTGATATCAAAGAGGGTAGTACTGGTTTCATCTCTCTACCATAGACTTCAAAAAAAATATTCACTGTGTTGCATAGAGCAATTAAGTAGTAATTAGAAAAAGAAGTCACCTAACAAGATCTATTAATAAGAGATAAACATGTACATTTAAAATATTTAAAGACCCAATCATGAGAATAAATTCATTCAAAGCATCAATGATGTCCTCCCTAAGAATGTCCCAAAAAGATTAGAAAAAACTAGTTGATAATCCATCCAACTTTGGAGCACTACCAAACTTCATAGCTATGCCTACACTATGAAGTTCATCGAAAGAGAACAATTGCAATGGATCTTCATTTTCCCTATTGGAGTTCAATTTAGAGATGCATGATAGAACCTTCCAAGTGTCACATCTCCAATCATTAGCTTCTAAAAAATGAGATGAGAAAAAGCAAAACCTACCTTCCTAATATCCTCTATGTTTGTATATGTTTTACCATTACTATCTACTATAAAGTAAATCATGTTAAGATATTTTATAGCACTAGAGATAACATGAAATTGTTTAATATTACAATCACTTGCCTTCACCTATTTATCTCTAGATTTTTTTTCGCCAAACATAAAACTCTTATAATAAAATTTGTTTTTCTAAGATCTCATTTTTTAGGCCCTCTAGATTAATCTTTTTGTAAATTTCTTCCATCACTAGACTTATTTTAGCCTTTTCCAAAAAAGTCCTAGAAACTTCTTTGTTCTATCCAATCACTTTCTTCATGATATATTTTATCTTTTGAGACACTGTAAACATAGGGGAGGAATTGGATATAATACACATGTACCATCAACTCTCAATAGAAGAAAAAATGTCCATGTGTTGCATCAACATGTATCTAAGCCAATCAAGAGGATGCATGACATTGACATTAACTAACACATGAGACACCTAGAAGAAAAACTTACTCCCTGACATTAAAATCTTTGCCAAGAAGATCAAGAAAATGAGCATTAAAATCTTAATCGAGAAGAATGGGTCACTCCTTGACATTAACTAACACATGAGACACCTCTCCCAAACTCAAAATTTACAAATTGGGTAGTTTGGCCCATCAATAGTAAAGAGAAAAGTTACTCATTGATCTTTAAAACTATGAAAGGAATAGAACATCCAATAATGGTTGTTTTCCAAAAGATTTACTAAAAGATTTGAAGGGTTCCAAAGGATACCAAGACCACATGATCGCCTTTCGAGTCTAGTTCCACACAAGCCCATTTAGGTCGTGGTTTAGCAACAAGAGTCTCAAATACCAATCTTTAACACTTAGTCTCTAGTATGCAAATTATATTTGGGATCTTGTCTAATAACGAGTGTTTGAATAGTTGATGTTTGTTAGGGGCATTGATGCTGCTAACATTCCAAGATAAGATCCCCATCACTCTAGAGGACCCTTTTCCATTTCTATGAACATTTGACAGTCATCCATGGCTATTTGAGAACCCGTTCTTATCTCTTGTAAGGTAGCCTCTTGGAGAATTTCCACTTTTGACTTTCTGCATTTCTTTTTCTTAGCTTCTTTAGGAAAGGCAACATACCCTTCTTTGGAGACACATATACCCCCCATAGTTTCCATGATAAGGGTACCAACATTGGTAGCTAGATGTAGAGATAAATCCTCACCTCCTTGAGCATCTTTATTCAGAAGGGAACCAACACTATCTCCACTATTGCCCTGTATTGATTAGAATGATCCTTATGGGTTTGTATTTTTAGAAGGAAACGGGATATATAAATATACTATGATATTTTGAAAGAGTACCATAAGGGAGAGAGCCTATTCTTGAAAAAGAACCAATCAAGATTCTAGACTTTAAAAAAAGATCAATTTTTTTAGGTACTTTTGATTTTCCATGTTTGATGGACAAAGGTAGAATGTAGTTCCTTTTGATTTTTAATGCAAGATTGTCTAATATCTCCCACCTCATGACATATCTATCAATGAAATGGAATGTGCTCATAATCTAGATATTGTGAAAAAGAGTATTCCTTTTCTATTAAGCATAATTGCTTTGGAAGTGGAAGATCCATATCACAAGCAACTTGAAAACAAGCAAACATCATGTGAATTTTGTTCGAAGAGTTTTCATATATCTATAACACCTTCCCTAAACCTCTACCAATATTTCTTAATCACTTCTCACTCCAAAATTCTAGAGATAACCCACATAGACTCACCCAAACATGCTCAAAAGTGGAAAAAACTAGAGCACTAGTAAAACCTACCTTCCAAGGTCTTACCTAGGTTCCCCTTTGGTGAAAACACCACCAAGACTTGGCTCAACATTTTCTTTGTTGCTCCTTGCAAGGCATAATGATAATAAAATGATCTTTTGGAAGTACAATGAGCTTTGCTCATTCCATCCCTTTCATACACACCCACTCCAAAACATACAATTTTTCTGACTATTTATCCTTAGAGAACCCCATAACAACCCTTGTCTTCAACATTTTTGAGTTATTGTGAACTTATTTGTAGTCAAGAAATATTTTTGGGATCCTACCATTTACATTAAACACCTTACACTCTACATCTTGCTAGTTTACTTTAGAAGCTTGAATTGCGGAGGCCATTTTTACAATGTTGCATCCTTTTCTTTCAAAGATTCTGTAGTCCCAATAATATATGCTTTTAAAACCATACTCCATCAAGACAATCCATGAGCATCCATGTTGTCATTTTCTTTGTCATTGAGTGGCTAATGGAAGGGATGCAAGGCTCTCCACATTGGTTCCTACCCAAAACTAGGGCCCCTAAATTCAAATTTTCTCCTAAAACTTCATTTTAGTCATTTCCCTCTCATTGATTCCCCCATCTATTTTTCTTCTAGTGTGAAAGGTTATGTTCAAGAAGTTACAACTCATCCTTTCTTGAGTCTGACATCATTTAATTTCCATAAGTATAGCTACTTTTGTGTTCATCTCTCAATCAACATTAATACATGCATCATGTGGTGTGCAACACCTATTGTTTGATACTCATGGTTGTGTCTACTGAGCCTTGTTTTCCTAAAAACACAATCCTCAAATATGGTAGAGCAGTGGCATGAATGAATCTCTTAATTGAGATATATTAGAAAGACAGAGTTTATATTTGACTACAATAATTTTATAGTGCAAATCAATATTATAATTAGAGTGTCCAATTTGTGAGTAATATTCCTTTTGTTATTTGACAATCCATACGTTTATATTTGTACTAGAAATAATTACAGCCTTAGTCATAGGATTTGCCAAATTTCTACTTTGAAGTTCGAAATTTGGCGAATTTCTACTTTGAAGTTCGAAATGTGGCGAATTTCAAAATGGCATTAAAATTCATTTAAATTCATCAAATATTCATACGGTAAAAGGGAAGGGTTTTTTCCTCATTTTTTCCCTTTACTAGGAACACCTACGAGTCGCAGTCTGAAATTGCATATTATCGCTCGGAGACACCTGAATTTGGGAAAAATGGGTCTGATATGCATATTATCCCTCTCCAGTCTCCACCAGTCGTATCAATACTGGTCTCTGGATATCTGGAGTGAAACGGGCAACCGAAATCGACGTGGTTAGGCAAGTAAGTATCCTCGCATCCATCCATAGGAGGTTCAAGGAATACGCCGATAAGAACAATGGACGAGTTTAGAAAATTTTCAGGCGTGAATTTTTTTACGACATGAGACAATTTTCCGAGCACTATAATGCTCACATATAAAAGCCTATGGCTAATTAATATTTATATTATCATATTATATTTATATATTATAATACTTATAATATATTATTATATTATAAATATAATTATTAATAATATAATATTGTATATTATCATATTATATTTATTACGCCAGTAGGTGTTCTACAATCACACTGGGGTGGAGATGAGACCACTCATTTTCCTCTAAATATATAGCTAAAAAACAAAAAAAAATAGAAAAAATAAAAAATAAACAAAAAAGAAATTAAAAACTTTGAAGGAGAAAACGCTGAAAAAATACAAAAACTATGGAGCCAAAAAAGAAATTGAAAAACAAAAAAAAAAAAACTGCAGAAAACCACAAAAACTATGAAACCAGAAAATAAAAAATGAAAACAAAAAAGAATTGACCAGAATGAGAAAATCAAACAAACTATGGATAAAAAAAAATCCCTCAGCCATACTTTAGATATATTTAAAAAAAAAAAAAAACTAGTATATTATAATATTTATAATATATTATATATATTTATATATTATACTATTAATATTTATTATTATATTATAAATATATATTACTAATAATATAAGATTTATATTATTCATATATATTAATATTTTTATTATAATATTATATTTATATATTATAATATAATAAATTATTATTTATTCTACAGTACAGCGAGGTGGAGATGAGAGCAGTAAAAAAATAAAAAATAAAAACCAAAAAAAGAAATTGAAAAAAAAGTAAAAAAATAAAAACCAAAAATTTATACGAACTCGAACCTATAGGGTACTGTTTGTGTGTATATATATGAGTTTGGGGCATGAACCCATGCCCCCTGTATTTTTAGAGGATCATGACTGTATGTTTAAACTTATAATTTTAATATATAATCTTTCTCATCAAAAAAATTGATAGCTCCTTTGTGGTAATTTTTCTGTCTAGGTATTGTTTGTAATAAGACAATCTTTGTTAACTTAGTATAAGATGTGTATTTTGATACCTATTTTTGAATGTTCTAGTATATATTTTATGATCATTGATCATTCCATGTGAATCTGTTGATCACAACACTTTTTAGTTGCCTCCAGATCAGAGATGTCTTGAGTATGAGAGATGGTGAATGGGACACCATTTTTTAAAAACATGGTACAATGGTGTATGGTTATATATAAGTAGTGTTGCATTCATAACATATATATTGATTTATTTTTATATTCTACCATCTACATACACCACTGTACCATGTTTTCCAAAAATGGTGTCCTACTCCCTCTCTCTCATACTCAAGAAGTCTGAAAAACATGGTGTCCCATTCCCCATCCCTCATACCCAAGACATCTCTGATCTGAAGGCAACTAAAACTGCAGTGATCAATAGATTCACATGGAACGATCATAAAATATGTCCTAGAACATCCAAAAGTGGGTATCAAAATACACATCTAATACTAAGTTAAGAAAGACGGGAATTCATGTGATGATATGCAGTGTCTTATTACAAACAGTACCTAGAGCCATCAGGAAAACTACCACAAATGAGCTATCATTTTCTTTTGGTGAGAAGACTATATATTAAAACCATAAGTTAAAATGTACAGTCATGATCCTCAAAAAATATGGGCAGCATGAGATCATGCCCCAAAGTAAAACTGGCAAAGCCAGTAAACAACAGAAACACATAGCCCCAAAAAAGGAAACAGCCACACAAAACAATGAGAGCACAACCCCACAAGAATATAGCTATCAAGTCACTAGTTCAATAGAAATGAAAAGAAACCATTACAATTATGCAGCAAGGGCAACTCCAATGTTGGGAAGGCAGAGGGGACTGGATCTTGCCCATTAAGGTTATCCCACCCTGCACCTAGCATATCCTTGCCATCCTCCATGGGTTCCCAACGAGTAACAACAACATTTTCTTTTCCTCTAAATCCTCTTGTGGCTGGTTCTATATAGTTGGCGGTGGAGATATAGCAAGAGACAAACAAGGGAATTTCCCCTAATCTGGAGGGGCCCACTCATGTCATTGTGAGGATGCAGCAACACAATACAAAGACGGAGATCACCCACCTTGTCATATGAATGGTGGAGGTGGTGGTGGGGTCCAGCTAGAGTGTTACCTAGTCAATGGTGGCAATAGAGGAGTGGAGGCTCTCCAATGGCTATATGGGCAACACCAAGAAGAGTTAGAGCAGTTGTGCTGCAAGACCCGGTGGAGGGATCTATACGAGACAACAAAGAAGGCAAAACCCTAGCCACAATACAAGGGGCATTCCCCTAATGATCAAGTAAGGTTTTTAGATACTAGACCTCCAATGCCACCTTACTGGCTTGGATTTGAATCTATATGAGCACATTAGAAATCAACAACGATTTGGAACTAATAGCAAAGTTAGTATCCACAAAAAACTGAACAAAATAGCATAATTTATATCTTTCCAGCTACAAAAAAGAATTTCCAATCCAAAAGTATGCCATAACTGGGAGAACTCTGTGGAAAACTTGGCCCATCACTAAGGACATTGTCACAAGTAAAGGGCTTAGGCCTTCTTGGCTTTCAAAATTACAGTTTCATTTTCCTAGAATTGACACTCAGTGTCAATGCAAGGGGAAGAACAACATAGGCAAAGAGGCAACACTCATCTTCAAAGAATGGGCAGTCTTGGGCCAAATGATGAGAGAGGTAAGTTCTCCTTCTTCTTTAGGCTCAGCAAAGCTTAGGAGAGTTATTCCTTAGAGGCCTCTCAACAAGATAGTTAAAGAAAAATAAAATGACACAAAAGTCACTTACAATAACCATACTCTAAGTAATAGTGAACCACACTACACTGGCTGCAAGTGAAAGACATCACTGACCTCTAATTGAGCAAATAAACAAGAAGATAGCATATGCACCAAGGATGTGAAACAAAATAATACCACTGAAAATAAATCCCCTTATGATTTACATACACATGCAATCTGCATTCCCACAAGCACAACTCTCCAAAAGTATACAAGACATTGGCTCTCACAAATACTACACAAGTTATCATGCTGATTTGTCCAAGCGGGCAGAACTCCTGCATACATAATTCTTTAAAATGGTTCTAGTGTGAGTTTTCTCAAGATATCGCACAGGTTGTAAAATTGAATCATGCATATAGGGAAAGGCAAGAAATTATCACCTATACTAAATTGAAAAGAGAAATTAACTTAAGGATTTGGTTGATGGTGAGAGGGTAGAATGCTGCAGATCAGTGCATTGATCCTACGGGCAACTGAGTCAAACATCATTCTCACACAAACACACCTACAAGCTCAAACTGAAAACAAAGTATGTAATTGGCAATCATAAGCATTGCTCTATAATTTACAGCTGTTTATAAATACAAGAAACAATTACAACCATCTTTCACATATTACAAGTGATGGGACTAAAGTTATCTGAGGTAATCAAATTATATCATTTGGATTGACTAAAAGACAATGATCCAAATTTAATCATCAACTTTGAAAAAAATGTCAAAAGCTATGCAAAGAAGTGCTTGCTTGATTGCAGACTAAACAAGGCAGGAATCTATGTCGCAGACATAGAAATAAAAATCCACCTGAATTCAGTTTATTTGTAACACAATAAAATTTCCAGCCAAAAATGGAACCAACAAATTTTAGGAATCACAAGCACTCCGCACTGAACTTGAGCACACTTTGGAGATGTGATGCAAGCAAATTAAAAGAGTTAGACTTCTGGTTTAGTCTTCATATCATCTGCTTGCAGCAGTCTCTTGCACCACTATGGTCAGCCCTTTCTTAGCCATGTTATCTAAGACATCATTTAGTGCTTGACACAAACCAACAATCTGTGATGGGAAGTCCAAAAAATAAAAAATTAGTAGGAAGATGAAGCATGACCTCAACAACTAACAGCTAAAATTTGCTTACTTCTTGATTCTAGCGTTGGAGCTCATCTATATCATCCTCGAAGTGTATAACTGTTTCAACCTGCAATAACAAAAAGGACTCAGAAAATTGCCCTTGCTGCTACTTTGCTAATGCAAGAATTGACTTATCAAACAATACTTTTGCAATGAACATTGCTGGTTATGAATGCAAAACTAGAAATTCTTTGGATCAAATTAAATATGATAAAATAACACTAACAAAACATAATCCAACCAGCACAACCACCTTACAAGCAAAGTGGAAGAAGACAAATACAGTAGTGACTAACATTCAAGACGAGAAATAAATAGAGCAACCTTTATGCATCTCTTAAAAATCTTTAAGACTAAGAAATCTGTAGTTTGCTCATTAGTTGACAAGTCTAACAAACTAGATATAGTGGCTCAACTCATGTAAGCTAGATTGTGATTGAGATAAAAAAAACTATTTTTATTCGCAAATAATCACAATCAAGTTGCTTTTCTTAAATAAGAAATTAGAGTAATGGAATTGTAGTTTGAGAATGCCAATGAGAATTAGATGTAGTAAGGGAAACTGGCATTAAGTTTCTGGATAAAGTACCCTTTGGAATTATATAAGAAGTTAGGATAGCAAAATTACTCTCAGCATAAACACATATTAAGAGTTAAGATCCAATTTCTAGAGCAGAAAATTAGAAGCTATTGAATATAAATAAGAATGCATCATCATTAATGATTCCAATTCGATTATTTTTCTTAAAAAGAAGACACTGAGAAAATACAAGCACATTTTGAGAATGCCACTGAAAATCAAATGTAATGATGTGAAATCTCATCAACATGGATTTCTTTTGATTATGACATAAAAATATGGACTCGTGTAGTGAGCATTTTCTTCTTTGTTTAGGACTTACCAAGGAATAGCCCTGTCATATGAAACAGGGCTGCCTATACTAGAAACACATATTCCAAGAGGAAAGATAAGCATAGCCCTATAACAAACAGAAATGATTTATAAAATTAGCTGATAGATTATAATGTAGTTATAGAGGAGCAAAATAAAGAATAACGTTTATGCTTAGATGAGCCAAAGCATTTATTTACCTATTGCATGATCTAAGCAAAGTCTGATTTTCATCTAGCATGTTTTCCAGCAAAATATCTTGCAATGCAACCAAAGTTGGTTCTAGCATGATCTAAGCAAAGTTTGATTTTCATCTAGCATGTTTTCCAGCAAAATATCTTGCAATGCAACCAAAGTTGGTTCTAGCATGATCTAAGCAAAGTCTGATTTTCATCTAGCATGTTTTCCAGCAAAATATCTTGCAATGCAACCAAAGTTGGTTCTAGCATGTCAAGCCTGCCTGATTTGTAAATATGAAAATAGGTAAGGCCTACACGGCACGAACAACAACCCAATGCATAAATCATAAACGTCATCATATTGACTAAAGCACCTAATAACATTTAAACTAGAACTATATCTGTCCCTAGAAAATGCATTACCTTTAAGGAGCAACATGTACTAGCATCTGAATGGTGCCATAGAAACTCATTGGCTTCAAAATTAGGCCTAAGAAGCTTTATATCCAAAGCGGAACCTAGGGAAACATTATCAATTCAGCTCAAGGAAAACCACCCAGCTCAAAAGAATAGATAACTCTTTCAAAACCACCTTGAGCAATAGGAAAACTTCTTGACTTGTCAGAATGATTTACTTTATCTAATAAAATAAATAGGATACATGGTTCAAATCCAATATATATTCTAACAAATTGACACCAAACATAGAAATAAAGAAAAATGCGCAATCAGATAGCTTTTTATAGAATTGCAATGAGTTATCTAGTAAATGTAATTATGGTACAATTCAGTTTACTTGCAAGGGCTATAGGCAATGCAGGCATGAAGAAGGTCAATGACAGCCATAAAAAAAATCTGTTGAAAGATAAATATAAAAAATGAAAAATCATACCCTTGAGTTCTACAAACTAAGAAGCAACATATATTGATCCTTGTTTTGTGTCCTAAGCACAAAAGATTGATTTGAAAACCAATATTAGAAGAGAGACAAAACATTTATGTCGCTATAACAATTACAAAATTTTGGGCAGTTTAGGGAATGCTGAAACATTTTATTATTATTATTATCAGTTTCTGCTGATATACTAAACATGACTTTTAGTGATCAACATTGACTGGTCCTATGAAGCTCATCTTGGCTGTCACTCTAAGCACATCTGTGTGGATAAGAAAAGTTCTGTTTTTGATCATTAAACGTCAGCCTTCCCAGTTATTAAATTGCTGCTGCCGCTGCCAATATTATATATTCATAAAAAATGATGAATGACAAGTTAAAATAACATATATAGCAATTGAAAACCCTTTCACAAAGGGTTGATGGCATATAGTATTAGGTTTTTCCCTGTAGTCTGTGAATGGTGGACACAGCCATTTAATTTCATATATTAAAATTTTGATGTGATAATGTTTAAATTTTTTTTAATTTACAGAAAACTTTAAATACAATCATGTTTTCAGTTAAAACCAGTAAGCACCTTGAAGCATATCAATTTGGCAACAAGGTTTTAGTTTGAGATGTTCACAAATACTACTCCAAGGTTACAAAACATAATGCTAATCTCATATAGATGCATGTATTGATCATATTGCTTATAAAAAAATCATATCAAAAGAGACATGAAAAGCTCAAAACTTACCATGTAACAAATGCACTGCTGTGCTGGCCAAGAAATAAATCAAGGGCTTTCTTTGCCGTATCCCATGACAAAAACAAAAACTTGCTCCTATATATGAAAAATTGAATCCAACAATTAGTCCATGAAAAATTAAAGCAATATGAAATAACAGAATAAGGAGCAATAAACCAAACAACACTCAACAAGACTGCATAAAAAACTGAAAATCCACCTATTTGTTAGCAGTCTTAAAATCTGCATGCACACCATCACAGACCCCACAAAAGAATGAAATAAGTAAACCCCTGAACCGTCAGTCCCCGAGATAAATCTAATGTTTCCATCACTTCAATACCCAGATTTACTGCCCTTCCCCACAAAAAAGAAGGGATAGTTGACAATGATGGATAGAAAGACTATATGCTTAAAAAAAACCCAAAACTAACTGGGAGTGAGATAGAACTACCTCATTATTCCCAGTCACTTCCTACTATTGCCATAGCTTTCAAACCCATTGGTCCCTGCCTCAATTACATAATGAATTTGTTAGGGAAAGAACCAATGATGGCATAAATAGTCTAAGAGAAGTTTAAATGGAATCAACTGAGAAATTAGTATTTACCTTTTTTCTACATTTCTTTTCCTTGACTTCATAACGTTCTGGAGAAATGTCAGGAAGGCAACCACCAGGCATAACATCCTGAAAAAAAAGAAGATTGTGAATCAATGTTATTAGAACCGAACAAGTCAATTGGAATCAATAAATGTTGTGTGTTGTAACTAAACAAAAGATGGAAAAAAAAAGATGGGGATAGCACAAGATAAATACTCACATCTATTGCCCTCTGTATAGATTTGGGGCGCTTTTTGGGTCTCAATGGCAATTTAGACCCCTTCATTACAAGAAAATCTCTCTCTTTTTCGCCACGAGAGAGAGTGAGGCACACATTCAAGACCATGTTGTCTGGCATTGTCTTCCTTCTCTTTGTATAATTGCTGCTCCTGCTGCACATTATATGAGAGCTAGTGTTGGAGCAGGGCAGTGCTAGGGAAGAAGGAATTAGAGCAGCTTCTCCACCAATGCGCATGTGGAAGGATTTATTCTCCATCACCTCCTCGGCCTGCTTTAGGTGTGTCTTCTCCCATGCCATTCGCCGCTTGGGGGCTCCCCATTGAAAACACTCTCCAGATGTCATTGCCACAAATCTTCTCAGCCTTGAAAAAACTCTGAAATTCTTGAATTCGAAAACTCCAAAAATTCTCATTCTGATTTTCTGAATGTTTTCAGTCCACGTATAGAATTCTTATCGACAGCAAAACCTGCTAAAACGAAAACAATGAAAAAAGCCAAGAAAATAGTACATTCCAAAAATAATGCGGATGTCAGCTAATGCAATGCAAAATTTTCCGCAGGCATTGGTCCGAAACCAGACCATCTAAGAAAGTGCATTGGGTTTAGTTATAATTTGTTAATAAATAGTAGAGAGTGTAGGATGAGTTAATAGATTTGGTGTAGTAATGATTTGTTTCAATGAGTAATGATTTGTTTCAATGAGGTTTTGAATTGAATTTTGTTTTCTATTAAGTTGGTATAATAATTGCATAATTTATTTTTGAGGGGTTTGACAATTTCTTTTTGGTTTCAAATTTTCTTTGGAATAGTCAGTAATGGGATCTATTTAACTTTAGCAAATTTAAGAGACCTTGAAAAAGTTTTGTACCTTTTCATTTCTAATTTTATATGTTTTAGGTTAGATGGACAATCTTTTCCATCAAGCTTTACTAATCAACAAGCCATTGAATTTGGCATGGTATACTTTGTTGCTGTTACTTCGTAGATATTAGTGGCTCAATTTGCATTTTTTGTTTTTGTATATAGTTTCTTAGAAAGTCAAAAAGTTACAATTGTTTTTAAAATATAGAAGTTTTTAATGATTAAAACATTAGTTACATAGCAACCATTGTTCGTAGGGTCCCGATTACAAGAATAGATATTCAAGTTTCATCCTATTGATTAGATATAGGATATAAGAGATCTCTTAGGAGGATTATGAACTTCATTATATCCACTAGCATAGATATCTTAAATACATCTATCTAAAAGACGCCCAAGAGATGGCGTCTCTATTGAAATTGTTTTTAAGAACAGACAATGTCTCTCGACGTCTTTTAGATAGATGTTTTTAAGATATCTATGGTAGTTTCAATATATTATTGATTTGATTGATTAAATATAATATATTTACATAGGTTAATATGTTGCTTTTCTATACAATAAATATTAGATAGATTTTTATTTAAAAGACACCTATTTTTTATACAACCATTCAATAATATAGAATCTGCCAAGGAAAGATAGATGAGGCTTCTCACCTTTCTATCCAATACTATCTAATCATCTGATGATATTGTAGCTAGTTTGCATTGAGATATTGTAGAACACATATCTTGGTCTATGAACAAATCCTCCATCTAATTTTTTTGTCTATTTTTGACAAATGCAAATGTATAACTATTAATTATTCCTTTATGAATAATTAATGCACATGAAGTATTGGTTGCATATTGTGCCTCTCATTTATGGCTTTTGTTTTTTGAAGAAAACCTCTTTGTAGAAGAAATACTACAAATAATTTTGGGAATCTGACATGGTATCAAAGCAAGGAAGGAATCACTAGAAGCCTTCTGTGAACAAACACTAAACTTGGATGAAGCAAAAGGTGAATCTTAGTCTTCCAGATTCACCGCATCATTGGGATTCTTATATACCAAACATCTCATTATTGTTTGTGGAGTCTCATATTTTTTATGTGTATGATACATTAGAAGATATTCATTTCAACTTTGATGATAGTGATGTCATCACATCATCTTTTGTGTTTCCAAAAGCAGTTTAGATTTTGTCATCCCCAAGTTCTACTTCTCTGATTAGACATTCAGTTCTTATTTAGGAGATATCTTCTTCTAGCATAAGCACACCAAAGTTGCATTCAGAGGCACAAGATTACATTTGGATTTGGATTCCCTATTCATCTAGAATGTGGGAATGGCTTCTACATTCACTAGTGGATCTATTTCTTCTGAAGGGGAGAAATATTGTTTGTAGGTAGTGGATTAGTTTTTGATTAGTTCAGCTGGAAAAGAGGGTCCATAATCATATACAAAACAACCCCCAGGGCAACATGCCTTAAACATGCCAGTAACAGTACATTGACAGCACACTAACAACCGACAAAAAATGACTAACCAAAAACACCAGAAAACAAAAGAAAGAACTAAGGACTATCAGTAGTCCCGAACTTGGCCAAACACTCGACCATGGTCTTCCATTTTTTATGTATTTTCTCCATCTGCAGCTTGAGTCTCCCCATGTCCTCAATGGTCGTGACACACAACGAACAACTACCCTTGTTATCCAAACCATCGGCTTCCTTAGTAACAACACCCAAGTCCTCCGAACCTAACTTGTTCATGGAAGTAAAATGGCTCGCCCCTTCTTCCTCATGCATAGATTCAGTAGCAGCTTCGTTCTCCCCCTCCTCCATAGTTTCCTCAACAAATTCTGAGTCATTAGAAATCTCAACACCCTAAGGGTTAGTAGAAGGTTTCCTAGCAATGCGATTAGATTAGTGAACCCTCGAGCTGGTTTGTTTAACAGCATCCTCCCCAACACCACTTCTAGTCTGTATGGGTCCCGGGTTCAATTCAACAATTTTCACAGGACTAGTCGCCATCTCTTCTTCCTCAGTACCAGTCTTAGCTTTCTTAGCTTGCACAGTCCCTTCCTCCTCAGCCACCATCCTCTCCCTTTTGCTCGAGCCAATTTTCTCTTTCCCAGGATCCAGATGGGCTTTTCTTGGGGATTTCGTTTTAGACTCAAGGGTGGGGGTCCCAACTGGGGACTTGCATTCCACAATACGAGGACCCCCCTTGGCAATTTTAGAGGTCGTAGGGGTCTCGACACACATTTTCACCTTGCCTTTAAGACTAGAAGAGATAAACATCTAGGGGTCCTCAATCATTTTTACCTTAAGCTGCTTCGGGGGACATAGGGTGAGATGGAAATGGTATAGTCTCATAATGAGGCCCTGATGGATGGGGACAAGAGGGTGACCAGGGTTTTTAGCCCTAAGTTCTCTAGCTGACTTAATGAAATTTTTCAAAGAGGACTGGAGAAAAAAAGGAAAGCTAATTTCCATTTTGTTCCTAAAGTGATTGAGAAGGGAATAGTGATAATGGTAAAATACCTTAAACCTTCTAGCGTGAAGAACTTCATGATCATTAAACAGATTTTGCCCCAGGGCTCCGATAGCTTCTCCCTATCAAATCCACCATGCAACTTTACAGCTGCTTCCCCCTCTCTAAAGAAGAGACCCATATGTTCGGGGTAGGCACCTTACTACATCTGGCGTGCTTCTTCCCTTTGGTGGGGAACCCCATAGCCTGACTAATCATCTCCTCAGACACCTGGAAGCCAATACCCCCCAAGCGGACTTGTTTGGTGTCCTCATCCCACAACTCTGCAAACCGGTGTGACAAGTTTTCGTCATGGCTGATCATTCCTTCCAGAAAGGAAACCACTTCTCTCTCCTGGATGATATGCCAGACAATCTCGTCCTGCCTGAATTCCTCCATAGTGGTCGGCTCAATCTTCACAATCTCTCCCCCCTTCTTCGTAGTTTGAATATCACACAGGTTGTAGAGCTTAAAATTGTTAAGGTTAGTGTTGTTGTAATTAGCAAGTAACTCAATAAAATGGAAAGGCCACGGAGTAAGATTAGTAATCATATCATAATTATTATGGTGATACATCATACCTATGCCACATTGTAAAATCTCCTTGGGAAGAGATCTCGGCCACCACCTTGTGTGGCAATGAATGTCACCCACCGTAGAGATTAACCAAATATTATTGCCCACAGGCGGACCCATCCTACACACCATCCGTACCCCTACGAGAGGCCACCGTGACGTCCTTTTTTCCCAACTAGATCTATCCCTCACTCCACCACCAAAATCGAGGCTCTTTTACTTTATGACCTATCTACCTATCATCTAGTCAGCACACAAACCCACCAACGGACAATTGGCCCACCAACTAGTCCTCCAACCCACACAGACCCCAGTAGGTAGTGGATTAGTTTCTATCTTCAAGAACTCATTATTTGTAGAATGTGGGAATGGATTCTACATTCACTAGTGGATCTATTTCTTCTGAAGGGGAGAAATATTGTTTGCAGGTAGTGGATTAGTTTTTTTCTTCAAGAACTCATCATTTGTATATGAGTTTCTTCTTGGAGGGGACTCAAGATATTTTTCATCCACTCTCTCTTATGGGGGGGCATTCATGATTGTACTTTTGTGATGGATTTAGATCTTGGGGGTCTTAGTGTTTAGTCCTTCTTCCATCACATGTACTTGTTTTCTTTTTCTCTCTTTCGGAGAGGGTTTTTTTCCCACAAGATTTTTCACCTTTTCTTCACTTTATAAGAGTTTCTTTGCTGTAAATGGGTACCTGATCAAGCCTTTGTTGTCGGGACCCATCTTTTTTCCTTTTAGCTTGTGTGTGATCTCCCTAAGTTGCACTTATTGGGTGGTGTTGGTGTAAAATTATATGTACACTTTAAAATAAGTTGATTAGGGAGTTAATTAGGAAAGCATTTTCCTTTAATAGTTGTCAATCTTATCACATAGGATAATATTGTTTTATTTGCTTTTCCACTTTGTCTATTTTTGACAAATGCGAATGCATAACTATTAATTATTCCTTTGTGAATAATTAATGCACGTGAAGTATTGGTTTCATATTGTGCCTCTTATTTCTTGCTTTTATTTTTTAAAACAATCCTCTTTGGAGAAGAAATACTACAGATGATTTTGGGAATCTAACAATCTTAGTAGCATAGTGATACTTGCAAATACACTACACATACTCCATTCCAAACACTTAATATTTATAGAAGAACCATCCAATAGTTTTGGAAAACCATGAGCCAACAGGCAAGAGGTATGGTACCCATATACTATGGCTCAAATTTCAATGCCCCTTTCCAAGTTTGGTATTCAGTCTAAATTTAAAATACTACCTTACACTTATCATGTGTTGTCATAACTATCACAGTCAAACCACCAATTTATGAGTCCCAATTTTTCTTGGTCTCTATTCAAAAATTCTTAATGACATTTATCATATATTATCATAATGTTGGTCAAGATTCTAATGAAACTCCCCTGTAATCATGCTCTTATGCATCATAGAATTTGTCATAAGTAAATGTCACAACTTATAATGTCATAAGATGAACTTACACATCATAACAATAATAGGTGCTCTTACAACTTATTATGTATGCATCTCAAGATAGCCAACACATGGCCAATAGTTTCACCTCAAAGTTGGATATCCCTTTTCCTATAAGAAAAAATAATAATAAATAAATATGAACATCGGGGTACAAGATTTATGAAACATTTCACATCAAATGTAAGATAGGTTGTAGCCACCACCATTTAGAGCTCTAATGTTGGGTTGTATCTTGGTGGTCATCTAAGTTGTAGCTAGGTGGGTTGATTATAACTAAATGGATAGGTTGTAGTCCTCTAAGGAGATGTTGTTTCCCTCCCAGTTTATATGTGTAAAGATTACATTGGTAGGAATTATAAGATTGGAAGTATGTTTTTCCAAACAAAGAACCCTAATTAGAAGTCAAAATGTGAGGTTCCATGTTAAGATTGTGAAAAAGAATCATGAGGTGAAGGGTGACAGTTAACTATAATCATCATGTTTACAAACTTAGTTCTTGCTTATAAATATTTTAATATTCAATAATCAAAAGTTATATTTCTTGTTGATACTCAATATTGCCGTAAGATAGTCTGAAATTTGCTTCATGACTTAGAAGAATTTGTGAATGCACACACAAGTCTTTGATTAATCTTAAGATATCTTGATTACTACTTGGTGTTAATTTCCTATTTATTATTTCAAGATTGGGTGTGCATTTCACACGGTTGTTTAGTTGTTAGTGGGTATAACACTATTTGGGAAACTATTCTTTTGAAAGTTTATTATCAATTTGAGGATTAAATCTTGGACTAAGCCACGAGTTGCTTTGTAAGTCCATTTGCTGCCAAAGTTTGAACAGTCATGTTTTTTCTAGGAATTGTGGATTTACAAATGTTACCTTATGACAAAATCTATCCTATTACTTTTGTAACATAAGTTAGAGAGACCTGTCATGAAAGAGTTTTTGTAAGTTTGCCACTAAGAATTAGAGATATCTCTTTTAAACTATTTGAGAAAATCCAATACCAGTTGTCATGATTTTTTTAGAATTGTCTAGGATTGGTGTCACAAGAAAATCGCTATGCATTTCACCAACATTCTTGGGATGTATTAAGGCTATGCCACAATGGCATATGATAAAATTCATCTCTCAAAATGGTATCACATGTGACTCATATTGGATAGATGTAATTGTGACTCACAAGTCAATCCTATTTTTGGAAAATGAAGGTTGATCAATGACCACATTTGAGATGAAGTAGGAGAGTGGTTGTTGTTATGCCCACTATAAACTAGAAAGGACAGTTAAGACTTTATCTAATGAGTTTCCTTTTGAAATTCAAGTGCTTCCAAAATCTAAGCCTGGTTTCTTGTGTCAAGTACATGACCTATTCTTTATTTTATTATTTGTGAACGCTCTAGTTGAGTAAGGACTAAGTTGATGTCTATTGATATTTTTCTTGTTTTCATGGCCAATTTTGACTAATATTAGTGATTTTTGAAGCAAACATAATTTGGTGAATAAAAGGCTTATTGAAAAAATTCATTGGTACATATTCTATTGCCTTGTGGGCCTATGTTATTTTACAAAAAAATTGGTGGTCCACATTAATTATTTAAAACTACCATGAAGATGATTCTTAGCTTAGGTGGAAACTTGAGTTGATTTATGGTGCCACTTTTAGTTGTGATATTCACCTAGTGTGTATCAATGGAGGTTGTGAATACTATGTGATAACTGGTCTTTTCTTGAATTATATCCTAGATTTCATAATTTCTTATAGATTTTTAAACCAATATTGCTAATAATTATTGATTTGTTGAGTATTTTGATGAGATAAAAGCAATATCATTTTTTAAAGGATTGGTACAACCATTAGATTTGATAAAATAAAAAATTTCATGGATTATACCCTTGATTTTAAACTTCTTTTTCTAATTTTTGGACCAATGTTGTTGATTTATAAAGTATAACCCATGAGTATTGAATTGTTGAGTCTATAATTTTTTTCATTGATTTTGAACATCTAGTTTGTAAAGGATACATGAGTGGGCCCATAACCCTAGGTTATTTGAGAAATTTTTGATTTGCTTTTATAATTTTGTGACCATTAAGTATGAAGAACTTTGACTTGAGGAGTAACGAAACAACTTGTTACCACCTCTTAGAGTTGACATCTTGATCAAAACCCTTCAATTTATTCTACTAGTTGATACCATTGAATATATGATATTTTAAGGATTATGGATGAATGCCTTATTAAAAAAAATCTTGAGAAATTAAATGAATAGGTTAAGGATCATAGACCATATTAAATGAACATTGAATTAATCTAAGGCATATGTATTCAACTTAGATAGTTTAGATAAAGTTTTGAATATTAAATATGATGGAACCATGATTAATAATTAGTATTAGCCAAGAAATTTAGATTAAGCTTTACTATTGATTTTATCTGATGTTATTATGTAGTTTCTAAGTGTGTAGGTCATAGGAAGTAAGCGAAGTAGAGTTTAATGGGGTGTTTGGCCCATGTAGATGTCAGAAAGTGATAAACTGGGTTTGATAGAGATTAATTAAAATTTGAGGTGGCCTATTAAAAATACACTAAATATTATAGCATTATTCAACATAGAAATCATAATCAATTACATGAAATATCAAACCATGATTGATAGAATGTTAGAAAATGATTAACCAAGAATAAAAGTTGAAGAAATGTCAAGGATGGGCTAGAAGTCAACAAAAATAAGATTGGACCATGAAAGCAGAAAAATGCCATGAGTGGATCCATAATTTACACTAGAGATAGAATTAATGAAAGATGTCACCTAAAGAAATTAAGACCTCCCATTCCAAATAATCGGTAATAATTACCTAATAATAAATTCACCAAAGATATTAACAAGCAAAGAGATGCTAGATATCTATAGAAACTAGAGGTTTAATTTTCATAAAGATGAGAGGACAAAGACATAAGGGAGACTTGTTGTGGCCTTCACAACACACCCCTATTCTTTTAGAGTTAGGGACCCTTTTGTTCAAATTTCTTTTTTTAAAAACTTTCTGACCCTAAGTTTCAGATGGGCTTGTGTGGGTTTAGTACCACTTTTAATGTGTCTTGATTGCCAATTTTCCATGGTCAGGTCTAGACCCTTAGTTTGGATCTAAAGTTCATGAAATGGCCTAAGAATTATCTCATACCCTCTACACATCTAAATGAGTCTTGATAATGACTTTTAGTGCAAGTTCATAATCACACACATAGCTATGAGGGATAAAAACTAAAAAATTCCAAAATAGTACTAAAATATAGTTTTGAGGCCCTAGATGGTGGAATTTGGCTCCAAAAAATATCAAAATGGTCTTGAACTAGAAAGTTGGATCACTTTGATGTAGTTCTATTTGAGACCTTCATTCTACAAACTAGCCCAAAAAACTTTCCAAATTAAAAGTTATAGCCTCTAGAAGTTTTCTTCCCTATTAGATGGTTTTAGGGTAGGTCGATTCTCAAGAAAAGAAAAAAAAAATAGAAGTTGAAATTTTTTGGGTAGAGTTTTAGATTTTTGGTTCATGCAATCTCTACCATAGAAAAAAAAATTAAAAGTCTGCCAACTTTGTATAGGAAAAAAAGTAGATATTTTGGCAATTTTGCAGTCCCTATAGTCATGGTCCAAAAGTTTGATAATCCACCTAGATTATTCTTGGTGGAGTTTTCTTGTGTACTTACAGTTTTTCCATATGATCCTACCTCAAAACCTTTATTTTAGGTATGTGAACTATAAATTAACCTCAAAACCCTTACTCTAATCTTGTGAACTACAAACGATCTCTAAAACTCCCTAGAAACTTGAGCAAAAACCCCATCATCCTTCCAAGAAAAATTTCCCTTTTAAACTAGGATCTAATATGATTTCATCACTTACTGGAAGAGATTAATATGAGTATTTTGGATTTGAATGTACAATATGTTTTCATTTTTCTTAAGTGAATGTAATATTCACATTTCCTATGTTGCAAGACACTCAATTTGTAGCTACTTATGAGGAATGTTAGAGTATGAAGAAAGGAGAAATTACTGTAGTGTCATAAATTATGCTCCTTGATAGTGTAAGCAAAATCCCACACTCCTCTTAGCACCTGCTTTAGTGTTCACTCAATTAGTCCACTTTTAGGTCCATTTCCAACATTGGCCTTACCCTCGACTTAAGAGAAGTGCTTCACCTTCCTAAGCCATCCTAAATCCCCCAAAACCTTACTAAATTATTACCGTTAACCAAATTTCAGAACCTAGGGCAATTTTTACATCCTAGTAATGTCCTGAAACAATGCTAACTTGTCATGAGGATTTAGCCAAGACAATAGCACCCAAACGCTAGTATCCTCCTATATCTTGCAAAGTTTTAAACCCCTGATGGTGTCAGCCATGCCTTGGGAGGCATGACATCAATTTCAACATTTAGGTCCTGTGCTTTGTCGACCTCTAATATTCAAATATTTTCCCTCCTAAGGACTCATATTTTAACAGAAGCCTTTGTCATTATGAAAGGACTTTTTTTGGGGCTCTAGAACTTTTGTCTATCTTTGTATTATTGTGCACTTGTGAATTATTACAGGAAATTTGTTGTTGGAATACTAATTTGGATTACATACTCTTGGAAAGGATTTGGTGAATTTTGACGTTGCCCCTTATTTAGACGTTTATGGCAAAAGTTTGACCTTCAAAGATCGATATTTGAGTTTAAAATACCCAAAGCATATACTCAATCATGGCTCTTGTGATTGATAATTTGAAACTACTATAGGACCTACTAAGATACCACAAATACTCTAGAATTCCTACTCAAATTCAATACATCAATGAAACTAAGAAAAATGTAGAAAACATAAGTTATACCTTGCAAACTGATTTATCCCGTGCATTCCATTGTCTTCTATCTTCTCAATGATCTTGTTGATAGTGATATTGCTCTCAAAAATTGTACTTCTTTGCTTTCCAAGATGACAATGAGATGAATGGAATTGTGGATTCAAATGCAATGTGATAAGCCTACAATGCAACTAAGATAATGATAATGATTTTGCTATCGCCATGATATTTATAATGAGGATAATGATTGTGCAACTAAAGATAATATGTAGCTAATGGAGATTATGATGATAATGCAAATGGGGGGCCAAAGACACGCTTGATTTCTTGATGGAATTTCTGCAGCATGTATGTACTATAGCTCTTGTGATTGATAAAATGAAGGTGAGAAGCTTCCTTTTATAGGCCAAGGAGAGGTCCAGTCTAAGTGTCAAAAGATCCACGACAGAGAATAAGTCTTGTCACATGTATGGTCAAGATCAAATTGGTTGGGATGAGGGAGATAAAGGTGGAAGATGTTCCTACTACGATGGTAAGGTGGAGGAGTATGTGGAACCATAAATCACATGTCATGATGCTCACAAGGACCAATGAGATAAAGGTGGAAGACCAAGAGAAGAACATGGAGGAAGGAGTCCTTGGTTGTTGGAATGTGAGAGGGAATATAGGATTTAGAAGACAAGTGTCTTTACCATGTTTGAGAAGAAATAGGGCACATGTTGAGGGGATAACTGACTAATTAAATATTAAGAATATTTAATTATTGAAGCAAAATGATGAGGTTTCCAATGATGTGGAAGATGACAAGGATGAATGACATGGATTTAGACATAGGTGTTTGTCTTAGAGGAAACAATTTAAATAATTTAGGATTATTTAACTAGATATGACATTAGAGGAATTTAGGAATGATTAATTGTTTAGAAGAATATGATGAACGTGAACCAGATAAATAAATTAGGATGTTTATTTATTGATAGAAGAATAGGAACAAAATAAATATAAAATATTTATTTAATTCGACTTGAGCCATTTTTAGGTGTATACATTTTGCCCCTCTTTGAGACAATGTGTTTTATCACGTTGTTTCAAAGGATACAAATTTTATGAGTATGATACATGCCCTAGTTTGCCCCTGGTACATGTTTGATTATGGTAGGATGCCCCCTCGGGAGATTGGTTGGGTTGGATTTGACAAAAGGATGACAAACAATCTCACGATGAACAAGAATGAACAACATGATATGCGAGTGAAAAATACAAGTGACGGAGAATGAGAAATGGACGAAGAACATAACATTCATGTGTAAGGTCAAACACCTCTAGTTAGAGTTCATTTGGCTATAAATAAGGATGGGGGTCTCTTTTCTATTCATTTGCACACTTGTCATTTGAAGAGAGATTATAGGGAGCCCTAGAGCATAGCATAGTAGAGCAGTCAGCGAAGATGTAGCAGATTCTGATAGAGAACCATAGGTTTGAGAGGATCTAATGATTCAGGTAGCTAGCAGAGTATGGACCCCTGGTATGTATGCCTTTAATTTTGGTTGGAGTGCATTTTTTACAGTAAAAAATTAGGGTCAAACTTGTCGGTTTTGAATGTGCCATTTTGTTATTTCTATGCTTTTGATAAATATGTCTACACATATGTCCCGATTTCACACATATGTCCCAATTTTGCACATATGAGCTGTGAATTAGCGCATATGCATTAATTTGGCATTTGAACAATAGTCTTGCGCATGTGAGTTAATCTTGCGCATTCAATTAGGGGTTCCGTGCATATGATATGATCTTGCACATCCGGTCTAGAATTGAGCAATTAACTCTAGATTCTATGCATGCAAATGAAATTGTGCATTCGATTAGGGATTCGACGCATTCAAATGAAATCACGCATTTGATTAGGGATTCTGTGCATATGCCTAATTTTGCGCAAATGATAGGGGCTTCTACACATATAACATAAAGCTACGCTTTTGATAAACAGATCCGTGCATCTGATAAAAGTGGTCAATTACTTAGCTGATTTGATTAAGTTGGCATCTTGATCGATGTTGGCCAACTGATAGGTCATCTGCGAGATTGATAGAATCTCAGAAGATCTGATAGGGATAGGTTTAATGATAGGATAGCTAAGTAACTGGTTTGATATAATTGATAGATATGCAGCTTAGTTGATTGCTTGATTTAATGTGCATGTGTTATTGAATGCAGGAGGAGCTAGATGATGTTTTGATGTCACAGGAGAGATTTCCCGTAACTCAGCTGCTATGACCTTATTTGACTGAGACTGATCACTTGGTTCTTGGATCAGTGGGACTATGGTATGTGTGCTTTATGCCTGAGATTCAGGTGAATCTTGGGTTGTTGACTGTGCTGGCGGAGAGGTTTCATAGTGAGCATGACACATTCCACCTGTCGACTAGAGAGATTGCGGTGACACTGGAGGATGTGCATCAGATTTTGTAGATTCTGATACAGGGAGATCTAGTGGAGTATGAGTCACACTTGAGAGCTAGATTGGTGGAGTGTCGAGGAGTATTCGATGATGCAGACATTGACAGGATAGAGATCAGCTGGGCTAATATGGTTGACTACTATGAGCCCCTACCAACCATACTAGCAGGATTGCTTGGAGGTGTGGTCTGTCCAGATAGGAGATCACATGGATTTCCAGTTGGATGGGGGAGGACTCTGGAGAGGATGATATCTGAGGGGACATGCTTTTCCTGGGGTGTTTGCCTTCTTGCACACTTATACCATGATCTTCATTAGTTTGTGTATGATGGAGCTGCTAGTCTATCTACTGGAGTGTCCTTGTTGCAGATTTGGGCATGGTGCCACATAGCCATTACACGACCGATAGGGATGGGAGTTAGAGACAGACCATACTCCTACATGTTTTAGGAGACCCTTTCCCAGCCCAAGCTAGGAAAGCTTGAGTACTGGAAACACGCATTGGATAATGTAGATGTAGTTGACTGGCGACCTTACCTAGACTGTGAGGCATGGGACGAGGATGCTGTCGAGCTATGATATTATTTTTAGACATGGTGGTTGATAGGGAGGACCCCCTATATTTTAGAGCGACATATCGTTTCTCGTGTGTACCGACAGTTTGGTAGGGTCCAGGGGATGCCCCAAGGTACTGTTATATTTGCTCAAATGCACAAGGAACATCCATTGTGGGGTCTTGTAGCATCATATGAGTAGGTGAGGATTGATTTCTTACAGATTCCATACCAAGCCTAGGATTTGCGGTGATCCATTGTGGATGTGGGGATGACGGCAGATTATGCAGCACACTTTGCAGCTCATCCCTTCCCTAGATACTTTGGACCTCGGTAACGGGCTCCTAGACTGGAGGATGGAGATGAGGGTGATGATGACGCTCCCTGGCGGAGGAGGAGGCAATGGTGAGGTGGGAGGGGTGGCAGAGGCGGCTGAGGTGGAGGAGATGATGGTAGTAGAGGTGGCAAAGGTGATGATGGAGATGATGGGGATGATGGGGGACAGAGGAGAGTTAGATAGAGAATACAGGGGGCATCACAGGTGCATGTTCAGCCTCAGGTGCAAGCACAGGTATAGGTACAAGCTCATGTGTAGGCACAGGTAGAGGCATAGGCTCATGTACATGCACAGGTTTAGGTTCTAGTGCAGGTGTAGGCACATGGTCAGGATGATGGGGTGATGGCAGCATTAAGAGCCCATGTGGCTTAGCTTCAGGGCCAAGTCAGACAGATGCACCAGCAGATTATCCAGCTGCAGGGAGATGTGAGGACTTCTATACTAGAGTGGGATACCGCCATATAGAGATATACTAGGGTAGAGGCCCTACTGTAGTAGGTACAATAGACCGTAGCACAGGGTCCCACGGGGTAGACTATTTCAGAGATGGTTCAAGCTGGTTAGGAGATTTTTTATTGGAGATCTCTATATGAGAAAGTAGTGCCCCCAGAGTAGAGAGCGGGTAGCTTTCATCTGAGTTCACGTAGTATATCTAGGTAGACACTATCCTAGAGTGGAGGAGTTATGGGCTTGGGTAGCTTTGTGGATGGATGTTATTCTATATGATGGGTATTATTGTTTCAGCTTAGATGTTGATGATTCTAACATGTTGATTCGATGATGCATATGATACTTATGATATGATGTTTCTATGGTGCACATGATGACTTATATCTATGTGTAATGTTATGTGCAATGATTCTATATGCTTATAGTTTATGATGACATAATGCATATTCTGATGACTTTTTACATGCAATACACGATGTTTAATTTTCTATGTATGATGATCTAATGTGGAAATGCTATGACAACGATACCTATGTTTTTGATTTTTGATGATAAATGTTATGTATGGCATCTATATGGATATATGACATCACTATATGAAACTGTTGTTAACAATCATGATCTAAATTCTTAATGTAACTAATAACCTCTAATGATAAGACCTTATGGTTGGACATGCTTATAAAATGCAAAATGATAATGATTTATTTTTATTATGCCAAGTATACTCAATCATGGATAAAAGATTACTTAGAAGATTTAGACTGATGATTTGGATATGGTGAATAACTTAGAAGAATAATTTGGATGAATGAAAGAAATGATTTGGATCTTAATCCACTTGGTAAATGATGATTATGTAATGCTTATAAATGAAATGAAATGCAACCCTAATATGTATAAATTAGGTTTAGTCATCTTGTATACAAATATTTGAAGTACTTTTTTCATTATTGAGCTTTTAAAATGTTGTAAGGAAATACAAGCATCTAGGTATAATTAAACCATGATGACCTGAGTATCTCTTACATGGATTTTGATTTAGCAAGTTAATACAAGCATCTAGGAAAAATTAAACCAAGATGACTTGAGTATTGCTTTCATGTATCAACAGACAAGGATTGTACTCTTTCATGCTAAGACCCATAACGTCCTTGATGATCATTTGTTGATCATGTCGTTAGACAAGTTGTCACATTACTAAAGATTAATCCACAAACAACAAACAAATGAAAATAATCAGGCCCCATCATAGCTCCTCTAGTCTTGGACATCCTTGAGTAGCATAGGAAACATGATAATGAAATCCAAGACCTAAGACGCAAACTTATAACAACCATCAATATTTTCTTGCCATGATAATAGATATAACCATCCTAATAGTTTCGGCACATTGTTGTCTAATATGGGTTAACGTCTTGCATCCAGTTTTTGTTGAAAAGGTTTGTTTGTAGTGCTGCATGTTATCTAGAGATAGTATCACGATCTGGTTTGCTATCCTCTAGATTGTGGCATTCAAGAATCCAATTCTATAACTAGGTCGAGGATTTTGCCCCGAGTCAAGTAAAGGATCGATTTATTATGGATGAAACACATGGATTGAATGGATGGTAAAACTTGATGTGACAGGCCCTAAGGGACTAACCTAGTGCCTCGAGGGCTTATCAATGATGGCCTTGCCTATGTGACAATGCAGAGGCAATGTAGTTCGATGATGTGGACCATGTGGACCGAAGACCTAGGGGGTGGGAAGCCTCGGGGGCTCATTGATGATGGCCTTTCCTATGTGATAGCTTAGAGGTGATGTAGTTTGACCATGGAGACTGACATTGGTAATGGAATGAACCGATGGAGTGTAAACATTATGATAAGATGAAAGGTATGGATGGATGGGAAGCCTTGGGAACTCATCAATGATGGCCTTGCCTACATGATAGCTCAGAGGTGACGTAGTTTGATAATGACACTGATGATGGAGTTGCGATAGATGACAAGATGGATGAGGGTTTAGATGGATAACATGATTTTATAAGGTGATATGGGTGAACGAACAACAAGCCATGATAAGTACCTTTATGCATTTTGATGGATGCAGAAGGAAAGATGGATAAAACTAAAAATCCTACAAGATGAAGGAAATGGTTTATCACAAATAGCACTTGTTTCTAGGTTTTCACCACTTCTTTTATTGTACCATGTTTGTTTTTGATGTTTTTGATTCCCTTCCATTGGGGTTTTTAGGTATAAAACTTGCAAAGATGCATACTGTTGATGGGGTCATCAAACAACTCACCTTCTGATGTTGCTAATTGATAGGCTTCTGATCCATAGGCAGCAATGATTATGTAAGGACCAAGCCAATTGGGTTCAAACTTTCCTTTCTTTTCCCTATCTTGTTGATTTCTGGGATTTTCCTTGAGAACCAGGTCACAGACTTTTTAGACTCTGGGTTTTACTTTGTGGTTGTAGCTTCTTGACATCCTTTGTTGATAGGCTTTGAGATGATTGAAGGCATTTTGTCATCTTTCCTCCAACAACTCTAACTCTTGAAGTTTGGAAACTTGACACTCTTCATCAGTTATTAGGCCCTTCAATGAGACTCGTAAAGATGGTAGCTCGACCTCGATGGGCAAGATGGTTTCTGATCCATAAACTAGGGCATAAGGTGTTGCACCTGTGGGTGTGTGGATGCTAGTACGATAGGCCCACAGAGTGGGATTTAGTTGGATATGCCAATCACGGCCGGCATCATTTCAACAGTCTTCTTTAAGATTTTCAGGATTGTTTTATTAGATGCTTCTGCCTAACTATTTCCTTAGGGATAATACGGGGTGGAAAAATGGTGTTGGATATGGAATTTTTCATAGAGTTCTTTGACATCCTGATTTTTAAAAGGTCTTCCATTATTAGTGATAATGGATAGGGGAATGTCGTAATGACAAATGATATAATTTAGGATAAATGAGGCAATTTGTTTGCCTGCGACATTGGCTAAGGGTACGACTTCAATCCACTTAGTAAAGTACTCAGTGGTGGTTATTATGAATTTATGGCCATTGGATGAAGAGGGATGGATCTTGTCCACAAGGTTGAGTCCCCACTGAGAAAAAGGCTATGGAGTAGTTAAGGGCTGCAACTCTTGTGCTGGTGCATGTATTAGATTTCCATGAATTTGATACTTCTTACACCTTTTTACAAAATGGTAAGAGTCTATTTTGATACTTGGCCAATAGTATCCCATACACATAAGTTTCTTAGCCAAGATAGGACCACTAGAGTGCGTTCCGCAAATACCTTCATGAACTTCCTTTAAGGTGGTTTGATATTCCTCACTTTCTAGACACCTAAGGAGAGTACCATCAAGACCTCGATGATAAATGGTATCGACAATTATGGCATAGTGAGCAGTTTGATGGATGAAGATTCTTCATTGATTGTTGGATAAACCAGGTGGTAAGGTATTCTCTTTTAGATAGGTATAGATATTTTCATACAAGGGGGAATTGGATCCTACTATGTGGCATATGATTCTTGTTTCAGGGATATCATAAGCTGGATTAGACACTAGCTCCACTAAGAACTCATAACATGATTGATTTTTTGATATATCCAGGAGTGATGCAATGGTTGCCATGGCGTCTGTAGCTTTGTTCTCTAGTCTGGGTATTTGTTCAAAGGAAATCACAACAAAATATTCTTTGAAGTCATCTACCATACACATGTAAGGTATTAACTTCTCATCCTTGGTTTGATAGTCATCATTTACCTGATTGATGACTAGTTGTGAATCTTCGTACACATGAAGCTCTCTGACTTTCCATTCTACAACCATTTTGAGACCAATGACCAATGCCTCATATTTTTCCACATTGTTGGTACAAGGGAAGAGTAGTCTATTTGATTTCAGGATTGTATCTCCTTGAGGTGTGACCAACAAAATGTTGGCTCCTGACCATACTGAGTATAAGATCCATCAAAATAGAGTTTCCATGCTTGTGTTGTTATGTTGAAGATGGATTCGTCTTGAAACTCAAAGCTTAATGGATTGTCATCATTCAATGGTGCATCCTCTAACTGATCTGCAATCACTTGGCCTTTAATTGCTCTTCTATCCACATATTCAATGCCAAACTTGCTGAGAATCATTACCTGAGCAAATACTTCAATGGATCTATCTTTCCTACCAACTTGATTGAATGTGTGAGCATGTAATGTCTTTGTTTTTGGGATGCAAAGACTACGGCAAGGCATTCTCATTCAATAGGCGTGTATTGTAGCTCATAGCCTACCAATGTCTAACTGATGTAGTAAATAGCCCATTCCTTTCCTTCATAGTCCTATTGTGCCAGTAGAGCTCCTAGAGCAGTTGGTGTAGCTGAAATATAAAGCAAAAGTGGTTTGCCTTGGATTGGTGGCATCAAGATAGGTGGATTCATCAGATACTCTTTGAGAAGTTGAAATACCTGTTCACACATCTCATCCCATTTGAAAGGAATGTTCTTGTGTAGGAGATGAGTGAAAGGATAACATTTGTCAGCTAGTTGTGAGATAAACTGACAAATAGATTGCAACTTTCCTTGCAATGACCTTAGTTGACTGATATTTCTAGGTGGTGGCATGTCCATTATTTCTTTTACTTTGGCCGGATCCACCTTGATTCCACTAGATGAAACTATGTATCCTAGAAGTTTGCCAGATGTGACTCCAAACACACACTTCTTTGGATTCAAGCAGATGTTGAATTGCTCCAGTCTAAAATATTTTATCTAATACTTGCAGGTGTTCTTCTTGAGTGAGTGACTTGCCTATAATATCATCCACATAATCTTCCTTGATGGTGTGCATCATGTCATGGAAAATTATGGTCATTGCTCTCTGGTATGTTGCTCCTACATTTTTTAGTCCAAATGGCATCACATTCCAGTAGTATGTTCCCCATGGACATGTAAAAGCGGTCTTGTGTTGATCTTCTGGCACTATTTTGATCTAATTGTAGCTAGAAAATCCATCCATGAGAGATAGCATAGTGTGCCCCGCTGTCAAATCCACAATGATGTCGATATTAGGCAAATGAAAGTCATCCTTGGGGCAAGCTTTATTTAGATCCCTGAAGTCATTGCAAAATTTGATCCTTCCATCCGGTTTTGACACAGGGACAATATTGGAAATCCATTCTGGATAGTCAATTGATCTGATAAACCCAACATCTAACAGCTTCTTCAATTCTTCTTTTACTAATAGTGCTATATGTGGATGCATCTTCCTTAGCTTTTGTTTAACTGGTTTAGCTCTTGGAGCTAGTGATAAATGATGCATTATGAGATTTGGATCAAGTCTAGGCATATTCGCATAGGACCAAGCAAAGTTAATCTGTCTCTGTTTGAAGAATTTGATGAATTCTATCTTTTCTTGCTCAGATAAAGATTCTGCTAGATAGATTATCTTTGGATCGTCTTCTGTGCCATGTTGACAGGTTCGACTGGTTCTATCAAAACTGATGACCTCTCCTGATGTGTAGGGTTGGGGAGAGTGTCAAGCCTTTCATCCTTTGGCACCTCAGAGAGGTTTTCACTATCGGATTCATCCTTTATTTTTTTTATTTTTTTCGCAATCTAATATTGCCGCATAGCGGTTTTCACCATTAGATCTATTTTTTATTTTTACATTTTTGTGACTAAAAGGCTTGGCACTCTCTCCAAAATAAGCCCCGTCATTGAGTTCTATAGTGAAGCTAGATTTATGGTCCCCTTAAGGTAGATGATCCCATAGTTATAGATAGTCAATAATAGCATCGTCATTTTGAAAGGTATCTAGTTCGGGGGTTTCTTATAGTTCCCAATCTATGAGTTCGGGATGTACTAATGGTAGAGGATCATTGGGTTGGTTTGACTCAAGGCTAATGATGGTTAGTATGGAGGAGTTGTCTAGGTTTGTAGGGGTATGTACAAGGTCTAAACTAGTACTCTCCTCAATATTATCTATTAAGTGGGTCATTTGACCTTCCTCTTGGGACTCATTCTCGGTAGTTTGTGAATCGAACTGTAGCGATCTAGACCTTGAGCTTTGACCCTCATGGTATGTATTTGTTGACCTGTATATTTGGACCACATCAATACCTTTATCTTCACAAGATAGCTCAGAAAGACTATCCCATTCCCATTTGTTAGAGTTTGTTTCACTCCCCTCTTGCAATTTGTGAATTTGCTCAACTAAATTGGTGGTGACCTTTTCCTTGTCTTTTCTTTTATATCCTAGCCCTGTAGTGTCTCGGACCGATAAGGAAGAAGGTTGTATGGGTTCCATGATACCTTCTTTTCTCAAGCCTATGGGACTATGACCATCATATCCCATTCTCTGCAAGATAGTAAAACCTGAGCCATATTGATCAGTTTGTAATTGAGGTTGTTGATCTTGTGGCTTGGATTCCATATCTTCTTCTTTGTATAGCCATTGAAGGACATCTTTCTACTCAATTTCATCTGATAGACTACCCCATTTGATAAAATGACCTTTAGGAGTTTTTAATGACTGTGGTTTGTCCATAGATGGTTTGCCATAAGACTTGGGTGATAGAGGTAGTTTTGCAAGACAAAAGGCTTGTTTAATGGAATACTCTCCTATCCCTTTATCTTTGAGCTTGACTTTTAACTCAACGGTTTTGGATGTAGAAGGTATTGAACTTGGGTCAACATGGGTTGTAGAGGATGAGCTTGCACGGTTGGTAGCTATGACAACTTCAGGGTTTGGTTTGATGGTGTTGTAGTATTGAAATGGACCGGGATCACCTTGGATAGTAGTCTCTTGGCCATTGTAGGGAAACTTTATACATTGATGATAGGTGGATGGTACGGCCTTCATCGCATGTATCTAAGGTCAGCCAAGGAGGATATTGTAAGCTAGTTCCATGTCGAGGACTTGGCAAACCATGTCTTTCTCTACTGGTCCAACTCTTATTGGTAAAACAACAGTGCCTTTAGATGTCCTTTCTTCCTAATCATATGCCTTGATTGTGATCTTATTCTTTGGATCAATGGCATTCTCGGAGAACCCCAATGCAAGGATTAATTTTAGTGTGCATATATTTAAACCTGCCCCTCCATCTATAAGGACCCATTTTATTCTATGTTTTTGTATGAGGGCTTCAATGTGAAGAGATGCATTGTGAGGTTGAGTAATGGACATGCCATCTTTTCTGGTAAAAGATAGAAAATGGGGTGTAGTGAGATGTCCTACGATGGCTTGAAATTGCTCTTGGTCAAGATTTTTTGGCACGGTGGTTTCCAATAAAGATTTTTCTAGGATAGCCTTATGGGATGGTGAGAGACACAAAAGCTCCAAAATAGATATATGTGTGAGTGTCTTTTGGAGTTGGTCTAGGACGTTATACTAATTGGATACGGAAGATGGTTTAGGTGGAGCTCCTTGGAGAGTAATCTTTCCACGATGAGTGGTTACATTACAATCAGGCTTTTTATTTATAGTAATCACATTTACATGTGAGTCACTTTTGGAGATGTGGATAACAATATAATCATATGATACATTTGTGTAGTTGGCATTGTTACCACCGTTATTGTTTTGTTTAGAGGGACCTCCCTTCTCATAGTTAGCGAGTAGATTCTTGAATGTCACATGTTCATCATTGGATGTATGTCCATCAATTGATATATCTCCTTGATCTATCAAGTCTTGGATGGTGTTCTTCAATCGTTGGTTTTATGACCTTTACTTCTATGGAATTCACAAAAGTCAAAATCTTTCCACCAAGAGGGTTTGAACTTGGGTTCATATTCTCTTATCGTAGGAAGCATTATGAGGGTGTTTATGATGAGCTTCCTTAGGGTTGATTCAATTGATTCACCAATGGTGTAAATTTTCTGAGAGGAGGAAAGTTTGTTAGTCATGGTTCATTGTTTGGAGGTTTTTTTAAAGGTGTATTGTTGTGTGGACTTGAGAGATTTAGAATAGTTTGTTTTGGTGTCACATGTTTTGCATCTACAACTCCATCATTGACAATGTTCTTGAACATTCTTAGTCCAAAACCTCAATTTATCCATGTTGTTGCTTGAACTAGGGATATCCTTGTGGTTTTTTATTTGTCCATTTGCTATCAAAGCTTTCTCAATACGTAATCCCATTTCAATGATCTTACTAAAAGAAGTAGGGCATTGGATTTGGATTTGATAGCTTAATTCGGTGTTCAAGTTATGGACAAATATTTCAATCATTTGCTTCTTGGGAAAATGACAAGGACATTTACTAGCAAGTTGTCTCCACCTTTGTAAGAAAGTGGTGAAAGATTCTCCACTCTTTTGTTTGTTATTGCATAGATCTAACATTGAAATCTTATGTTCAATGTTGTAGGAGAAATGAGTGACAAACTTGTCCACTAGTTCATTGAATGTTTGGATTCCAGGAGGTAGATGGGAGAACCACTCCATAGCTTGACCTCCTAGGCTGCATGGAAAGATTCGCATAAGATATGTCTCATTATGGGTGACTTCTAAGCATGCAGTGCTAAATTCTCTAATGTGGTCACGTGGATCACCTTTCCCTCTATATTTGTCAAATTTAGGGACTTTGAATCTTGAAGGGAAAGGTACCATGACCAAGCTTTTGTCAAAAGGATATGGAGATATATCCTCTAATGAGTAATGTTTTGTGGAAGTTCCCGTTTGTAGGTCCACAAATTGTTGTTGTAAGGCTTGGATTTGTTGTGTGGGTGTATCTAAAGGATTTGACATATCCTTAGCCTTTTCATTCTTGGGAGCTTCTTTGTCATTCTTGGAATCTTTTGTTTTGTTTGATGAGCTTGTTTCACTCAATTTTGAAATGTCAAAGTCAATGGGTAGTTTAGTTACTTGTGCTAGTAAGAGGAAGTACTTGTGAGGGTCCATTGATACAACTTTATCCATCAATTTTTGGAACTTTGGATCTTGTAGGTATTTATCAAGTTCTTCTTGGTTGATTTCTTCCTCTCCATCACTAGAAGAGTGTTCACTATTGTTTGTGTAATCCATTTATTTTTTTCTTTTGGCTTGAGATCTAGTTTCAACCATGCAAAGTTTGATGTGAATGAAGTTGGATGAGAGACTTGTGGATGTAAGTGATGTTTGCGATGGGATATAGTTTGGGGTGAAAGATTGGGTTGAATGTGTTGGTGATAAGGTTTTCTAAAGGTGGAGTTTTTGATCTTTGTTCAAACAATGGTCTTGACCTATGATGTATAACTATCAAAGTGTTGATCCAAAGCAAGTCAAATAGGGATGATAGGAATAACTATTGATGTAGACTAATCTTGTCAAGATGTTTAGTGTGCTTTCCTAGATAGAGGATGATTGATCCTAATAGGGAAACTAACTAGATTATTTTGAAATAGAAGATCTCAATAGCACCTTTGGGAAAATTTACTTTTGTTTGATTTTAGAAAGGCTAGACATGGGTTTCAAGTGAAATGTTTTTAAAATTGGTATGGGATGCATCTAAATGGTTTCAATGACTTCTCAAGTGTATTCTAGGCAGAAATGGGTATCCAAAATTGATTTTTCTTTTGTCTCAAAACCTTGAGAATAGCTCACTATTATGGATGTGCAGTTTCATATGCACAGGAACAGAGTTCAGATGCGCAGTTCTGTTGATTATATGCATAGTTCTGAATGCACATCTTTGTTGTTTGGATGCGTAGTGGGATTTGTATGCACAACAAAAAGTTTCATATGCGTAGTAGGATTTGTATGCGTAGCAAGAAGTTTCAAATGCGTAGTAAGAAGTTTCAAATGCACAGTAAGAAGTTTTAGTGTTTCTAGTTGTTTGCTCAGATAACTTTGTTTGTGACATTTAGTGTTTAATACAAATTTGAGGACATGTACAATCCTAGGCGAGAAAGGATACTACTTGTTGAATCCCAACTTGGATTTCTCCAGCCACTTAAATCAAGGCAAACAGCTAGAAACTTGGTGGCATTGACTCCCCCTTACATGGCACACACTTCTCAGGCACACCAAGTTTCATTCCCCAAAAGAGGAATTTATGTCTCTATGCATGATTAGTGAAAACATTGGGTGGCTTCAGAGGTCTGACCTCCCGCGTCAACAAGTAAAGGAATTTTGGCCTCTAAAACAAATGGTTCTTAGTAACTTTGAGGGACCAACACCTTGCGAGCATGCGACAAGATACTAAAAGCTTTGACCAATCCTACTAATAGTTTCAAATACTTCACACAATGTGACAATCATTTTCACAAAGTGTTAGTACACCTCTTTTGATTTGGCACCGAAAGGTAAGGCTAATGCTGGTTAGGACTTGGCTTTCGCCTTATCCCATTTATATAGTGGGTCAAAGGAAAGTTCCACTTAAGGTTGTCCCTCTTGGATGAAGCGCAATCCAAGAGCAGGCCTTTCTAAGGGTAAACAAGAAAAGGGTAGATGAGTCTGACTTTTTGATCACCCAAGATCTTGCAAGGGGAGAGCATATGCCTATCACCTTTGCAAGCATGACAAACACTTGTTTATTGACCGCCTAGATTAAGATAAGTGTGACTAATCTAACAACACAAAATGCCATATTTTCATGATAACAAAAGAGCAAAAGATAGTCAAATTTAGCCTCCAACTTAAACTATATTATGATTGTATGAAAGACAAAATTACTTCCCCCTATTTATACTATGTTTAGATTGTATGCAAGATTGTCCAATGAACCTCCTAATTTAGACTACGTGATGATTTGTATGCAAAATTTGTCCAATTAACCTCCTAATTTAGACTATGTAATACTTGCATGCAAGATAGAATTACTCCTCCTGATTAAAACTAAGTTATGATTGTATGCAAATGGTATGATTACTCCTCCTATTTTAAACTAGGTGCCACTAGATTAACAATGCAAGAGTAAATGATGCCTAAACCAAGCTCTAAACCTGCAAAACCAATTGTCAGTAGTTTGAATACACTTCTTTAATGATCGATGACAGCTGCAACAAGAGTTACCATAAAAAATTATCAAAGAGACATATTAAAACTGAGTAATTTGAAATGTGCAGAAATAGGCAACAAATGCGCAGCAGGATGAATTATATGTGTAAAAAGACAAATGCGCAACATAAAGTGTTAGATGTGCAGCAGAAAGTGGCATATGCGTAAGACTACAATTTTCTTCACAGATGCGTAGGACTGGAACTTGAATGCACATAAATGACTTGTTACAGCTGTAAGTACATCAAAATCTCAAATTTGGATGTTAAAAATGGGGCAAGGCCCCATGGTGGGCACTAAAATGTGATTGATAATTTGAAACTACTATAGGAACCTACTAAGATACCACAAATACTCTAGAATTCCTACTCAAATTCAATACATCAATGAAACTAAGAAAATGCAGAAAACATAAGTTATACCTTGCAAACTGATTTATCTCGTGCGTTCCATTGTCTTCTATCTTCTCAATGATCTTGTTGATAGTGATATTGCTCTCAGAATTGTACTTCTTTGCTTTCCAAGATGACAATGAGATGAATGTAATTATGGATTCAAATGCAATGTGATAAGCCTACAATGCAACTAAGATAATGATAATGATTTTGCTATCACCATGATATTGATAATGAGGATAATGATTGTGCAACTAAAGATAATATGCAGCTAATGGAGATTATGATGATAATGCAAATGGGGGGCCAAAGACACGCTTGATTTCTTGATGGAATTTCTATAGCATGTAAGTACTATAGCTCTTGTGATTGATAAAATGAAGGCGAGGAGCTTCCTTTTATAGGCCAAGGAGAGGTCCAATCTAAGTGTCAAAAGATCCATGGTGGAGAATAAGTCTTGTCACATGTATGGTCAAGATCAAATTGGTTGGGATGAGGGAGATAAAGGTGGAAGATGTTCCTACTACGATGGCAAGGTGGAGGAATACGTGGAACCATAAGCCACATGTCATGATGCTCACAAGGACCAATGAGACAAAGGTGGAAGACTAAGAGAAGAACATGGAGGAAGGAGTCCTTGGTTGTTGGAATGTGAGAGGGAATATAGGATTTAGAAGACAAGTGTCTTTGACCATGTTTGATGTTTGAGAAGAAATAGGGCACATGTTGAGGGGATAATTGACTAATTAAATATTAAGAATATTTAATTATTGGAACAACATTATGAGGTGTCCAATGATGTGGAAGATGACAAGGATGAATGACGTGGATTTAGACATAGTTCTTTGTCTTAGAGGAAACAATTAAATAATTTAGGATTATTTAACTAGATATGACATTAGAGTAATTTAGGAATGATTAATTGTTTAGAAGAATATGATGAACATGAACCAGATAAATAAATTAGGATGTTTATTTATTGATAGAAGAATAGGAACAAAATAAATATAAAATATTTATTTAATTCGACTTGAGCCATTTTTAGGTGTATACAACTCTCTTTCAAAGGATTAAAATACCTTCAATAATACCTTGGAAATCTGCTTCAACAATTATGAGAAAAAATCCATTTTGTGTGGTTGCATCAATTGGCATAGTCGAGTGTCAGTAGACAAAAAAAATAGAGCTCTCTAAATTGCATGAAATTTGGTGAGAAAGCATGGAATGACATCCCAAGGTCCCCTGCAGAAGGATTTTGCTTCAAACTTCATAAAACTTGATATTCTAAAGTTTTTGCATATTGCCAGCCTTAATCAAAGCATTTTAAATTCTCTCAAACGGTGAAAGATATGACCCTGATTCATTTTACATCATTGCTGAAATGTCTTCAAGAATATGCATGTCAGAGGATTTTAGCCCATCCCTTGTAGTTTTTTGTAAACAATTGTTTCCATAAATTAGCCTGTAACACGTGAAAACTACAATCTAATAAGAAACTAAAAATTGCAAATCTAATCACATGAGAGGTTCTGCAATGCCAAGAGATGCCTGAAAAGACCACAACACACTAAAAATGAAAGAAACACACTAAAATGTTTTTAGTTGATGCGGGATAGCCCATTCACCCGGATGCTCCTGCATCACATTAAAACATAATTAAAATTAACTTTATGGAGGCGTTTCCTCTTTTTGCACCCACGCTCTTGTTCTCCTTTCCATGCTAGGATGCTTCACATAAACAACTCCTTTATTTCTATTGTAGCATGACATCTCAAATCAGTTTTAATTAATTTGAAACTTCAAAGTCATGGCTCTTTTCATGGTTATCCCCTTTGCACAATATTTCATGTTCTTAGTTGATGCTTAGGTTGTAATAATAATATTTTCCAAGGGAGATTAACACTTCTTGACAAAGAGCTTCCACAATGGTTTTCAAACATCCTTACCGTTGTGTTGAGACAGTCAAACATTAACTAGAATTCACTCCTAGTTCAAATTCTCAAAACAATATATAGATGAGAATATTACTACTTTTCCTTTGTAAATTATGAAATGTGCAATCACCAATGAAGCTGCACCAACAACTGAAGGAGATCCAATGTCCGATGACGACAAGAAAGAACAATAGAAGGATAAAACCAACTTTTGCCACAACTTTATACTAGAGGCTTGAAACTATCCTAAAACTTGCCAAAACATGTAACTTAACATTCTAAAGCTTTTTGTCAAGCCATTCTATGACAAACCTCACGGAGCTCAAGATTTTAATGTTTCTCCAAATTGCCAAAACAAGTCATGAAATGATTAAATCTTCAAAGATACAAAGGATCTAACCATAGAACCTTCGTCATTAATTATAGGATGTCTTCAGTAATCTGCTTGTGAGAGGATTCACCATCAATCTTCACCAATCTCATTGACCAATTATTTTAACAAAAATTGCCAATGTGTGTTGGGACTAAAATTGGTCAAAACTAAAATATTGCGAATCCTACTGTGCCACACATTCCCAAAGCTAAGAGATGCCAAATGAAAACCAAAACACAACAAAACTAAAACCCAAACTTGAAATCTATTTTTGGTTGATGTTGATCACCAGTCCACCTAGATGCTCCTGCATCATTATGACATCCACTATATCCCTTTAGTCCATCATCTTGAATAACATTTACATAGTAGGGGCATGTTATTCCTTTGTGATGTAGTCCTTAGAGGTCATATCCTACTCCATTCCATCCATCTATAATTGATCCTCCTTTCCATCCAGTATCGCTAATCCCTTAGTTCATCCATCCAATAATTTGATCATCCCAAATCTACCAATTCTCCATTCCTAGTGTCTAGAATTGGTACTCCCTTGTCACTAGTTATCATATAGAGACACTCATCCTATCTAATAGTAGAACTATAAAGTGTAATCCCATCCAACATTATCCATTAATGCAATCCTATCCATATGCAATCCAAAAGCAATGCTATCCAATGTAACCATCCAATACACTAATCCCAATCTTGATCCTAAAGCAACCAATCCACTATAATATTTCAAACCGATCCAACGCATTGCCATCCTAATCAATTCTAAAGTAGTTAATCCATCACAAGAAATCCTAATCCATGCATCTTTCCAAGCAATCTATCTTATTATCCAAAAGCATCCATCAATCTTATTCCCAACCTTGCTACAAATCTTAATCAATCTCAATCCAATCAATCATCATCATTAGGATATATCATTCCCAATCCTCATGTTGTTCTTAGGATATATCAGTCCCACATCAACAACGCAATCCACACATTGTTCTCGAGATATATCAATCCCACATCAACAATGCTATCATCATCATCATCATCATCATCAATCACTCATCAATTTTTAAATTGACCAAGGGCAACCTTCTATTTTTCTTTGTCTATGTACCATTTTGTGCATGATTTATTGGTTTTCTTGTGTGTCTGTTATCATTTTGTCTTGCATCTAGATCATTCCTTGCAAAATACCTACCACATCGTCATCATGGTCTTTCACATCATAGTGCCATAGGCATATGCTTGCTTGTGACTTCAAATCTTTATGTATTTGACACATTGTCAACATGGTCCTTACATCATAGTGCATAAAGTGATATGCTATATCATACATCAAGTTTCTCAGTCAACTCAACATGACTATCATTTCCACCATCATTTCATCCTATCCCCTAGCCTCTTTCCTTTCCATCAATTTTGAGAGCCTACTCGTGTCCTTTGCACCTGCCTATCCTCTCGAGGGGGCATCATCCCATCCTCTTTTTTATAAACCCCATTCTTCTTATCCTTCCATCTATATTTTATTCGTCTTTGAAATGACATTGCTTCTTGCAACATCATCTCTAAGAGGGGGAAAATTTAGACACATAAAATTGTACCAAGACCTAATGTGATCCAATCAAGTCTTGATTCTCTAAATCAACCAATTATCCATAAATCATCCAAAGTATCCCTAAAACATCATCATTATCCTAATCATGATAAAAAAAATTACTCACTATATTTTCCATGCTTATCACATTTTTATCCTATTAATTAAATAAATTAAAATAATTTAATTAATCAATTATCCACTTTTCCTACGTCTTAATCCCATTTTCCTAAGTCTAAAATAAATAAATTCTTATTTATTTATTTAATCCCCTTCCCACTTCACATGATTTAATAAATATTCATTTAATAAATCTTTATTTTTCCATTCAACTAACTAAAAATGAATAAAAGAATTAGAAATTTCTTTTATTCTCCACCGCATATCTCATAACTATCTCCCACAAATTCAAAATAAAATTAAAAAATCTCTTTTAATCTCCTCCCTCCATCCTCCAACTACCAACCAACTCAATGCTCACCATTAATCTCTCAACCAATTCTCAACCAATCTTGACAATTGATCATCTGATCCAAAAATATATAAATGGACCCTTATGTGAGCCATTTTCATAATCATCTATCTTGCAATGTCATGTTGCCGGTTTGAGAACCCACAATCATATCACTTTGAGCAAATCCACCATTTTGGTGAGACGAGAGATCATCTTGGGTAACATTTGTTCTTTCATGCATTTATTTGTTTGATTTCCTTACTTTAATTGAGGTCACATTAGGTATAGATTGAAGGTTTTACATTATGGTTGAAATCTTTGTTGTGATTTATATTTCTTGTTGGCATACCCTATGTTGTTATTTCAACTATCCACAATGAGAGTAAAGAAGCCTACTCATTTTAAGCTGATATGAATCTATTATGAGGTCATTAATGTATCTAACATAGTTGAAACTAGTCAGGAAGTGAATGAGAATGAATAAATAATAGTTGAAATAAGTAGTCACAAAGACATTCGTGGTGAATAAAGTAAAGTGGCGAGGACACATGCACCTATAACTTAAGAGGACAACAACTTGTAGATATATACACCTTGTTCAAATGAGATTAATGTGTATGGTGAGAGCCATGATGCCTTATTTAATGCTAAAATGAAAGAAAATTTCTAAATAAATGTTGATATGCAAACATGTCATGAGGATGACACTGTGATACCTAAACCATGTCAATTGTTTATGCCATGTTTTGAGTTTTGCAAATTTTAGGATTCACATGTACTTTAGAGGACATGAGTTTACATGATAGATGTTGGCTTCATGATAGCACAAAACATGGGGAACTTACTTGTTTCGAGTTCCTCATAGAATTAGAATTATCCTTTAAAGAAATGATAAATTATGTAATTGATGAATTAACAAATAAACTACATGAAATTCAAGAGAATGGTGGTGTTCCACTTGAGAAACAAAATCATGAACATACTCAAATCAATGGAATGGAAGAATACCATGAGAATATAAATTCCTTTGATAAAAATGGCTTCAATAAACCTCAATTCTAAAAATACAACTCAAAATGTTAACCCACTCTATCTTTGATTTAAAAATGAAATTCAGGCAAGTGATTTTACTTTGTATAATACTAAAATTCATGATTATCATATATAGAAAATACTAAATTTGACAACAATTTTTTTTATAAACATGGAAATTTAGAATTACCACATGCACTTAAAGATTAAGAGAGGGTTGATGTTTAATATGAGAATGAGAACAACAATGTCTTCCTCAATGAGAAGACATCCTAGATTTCTAAAGATATGGGAAAAAATGCTAATTCTAAAAAGTTTGATTTGATGATTGAAGATGATATGTTTTTTGAAAGCAAGATATATGAGTGTATTCAAGACAATCCCAATCTTATTTCTAAGTTTGATGGGACTCGTTTGGAAACTTATGATGAATCAACAAGTTTAGAGTTTCAAAACTTAACAAAAGTGAATGACTAAGTTAAATGTATGACTGATCATGTAATGTGTGTTGATAATAAACATCAAGAATTTTGTTCACTTGACTATGATGGAGATATCATAATAAATTTTTTGATTTCATTGCACCCAAATGAGATGGTCCAGTTTGATAAGTTACATGAGACCAAATAATTTGAGATCCTAGATTACATAAAGAGTGTTGATGACATAAAATAATTTTACATTTAATTTTTAGATCAAGGACGCTGACATGGTTGCACCATTTTACCTAGTGCTAAAAACAACATAGGAAATTATAGTTCTAATTTAAATGGTGAATCTTATATAAATTTAAAACTTAATGAATGTCAACAAGTTGGTTTGCATACACTATCCATTGGTTTAATTGAAGATCCTGAAAATAGTGCTTCTAATAGAGAGTGTTTAGTTGATTTAGATATGTCAAATACATTGTTGGATAATGGTTTTGTATATGATTTGCATGTATCAAGGAGCATGTTGAGTTAGACAGGAGAGAACAAATTGTTGATAATGCCATGGTTAGTGGTGACAAATGTATTTATTTGGCAAATGACACTAAAATACAAGATATTTATTCAACTTTTTCCATGCATTATCCTATTTATTTTTTAGATTTTGATGGTAATGGTGATGAAAGATTTATTAATTTGCTTGATTAAAGGATTGTTGATAATTACCAAACAGATTACACTGGTGCTTAAATTGATGATAGATTTAAATCATACGAAGAATAAATTGTTAAGATTTAATCAAGAATATTTGCTTAAGCTCTACTTGGATTTATCTAACAACTATATAAGTAGTGTTGACCTAAGGTTTTAAAATAATACGATCTATAAAAACACATAGCCAAGTGATAAGTATGAAAAACATAATCCTTCATATCATTTTGATTATGGGAATTTAGGTAGAAGAACTTGCTTGTGGATAGAGCATGATAATAAATAATTTCCTCAACTCCTAATTTTGCATGGAAAATACTTGGAGTGTAAGAATAAATTATGTAAAATCTTTATCTCCAAGTATAATGATAAGCTTGTTGGGTTTAGGACATTGACCATCAAGATTTTTCTCCTAAATACCATGAGAAAATGAAATAGAGGGAAATTATTGTGCACTATCCTAAGCCTTTATGTTTGGAAAAAGCAAGTAGATTAGGAATTTTCATCATGCTTGCATTTTTATCTTGCTTTAGGTGCTACAATTTTGGTGTGTTTCATCTTTATGTTGAATGTGTGTTTGGTTTTCAATCTTTGTTCTCATTTTGGTGTGGTCCTTATTCAAGAAGCATTTTATTAGTTTGCAACTCTACTTTAGGTCATAATTGTACAAAAGTTAATTAACCAATCTAAGTGATCATGTGGTTTTTCATGAAAAGTATTAATCAACTATGACAAGTGTAGATTAGATTACAATGGTCCTCATATTTATTTTATGGATAGTCATGCTTTGTTTACCTTTAAAATGGGTTGACTACTCAAAGTGAGGTTTCAATTATTAGTTTAATTATGTGCATAGTTACATGTTCATGTTTTAGCAAACACAGATGGATTTAAGGTATATGTTGTGTTAATTTTAAACTCTCAATGAATTCATATTAATAATTCTTAAATCTATGGGGGTGAAGAAACCACGACTAAGATATCAAGTGACAATATTAATTATTCACTAGTTGATTGCCATGGTGGTCCCCAACCTAGAAGAAGGATTCAATGCATGCAAATTATTTATCCAAACATAACCCTTTCCAAAGAAATTTGCAATAGATCAATGTTATGGACTTTTCAATGCACTTTAGATTAGCTAGAACTAATAAGAGATATATGGGGATCTCCCAAAGCATCCCTTTGAATTTCAAAAATCTTCAGGCACTTGGATAAGCCATTTACCATTCTAAGATGATAGATTTGTATTAATTTTACGTCTAATGGTATTCAGCCTAAGGATATTTCTAATCTAACTTCTGAATAAGGGAATACACAAATATTTTCTTAGTAGAGGATCCATATTAATACCAAGGAATTCACAAATTTTTTGTTGCACTTTTAAGCTTGTATTGAAAAGTAGTTTTTTGACTTTATCTTATTTATGTACCAATATGATGTCATATCATAAGCCTACAATATGTCCCAAAACTTCTTCACTTCTCTTAATGTGGATATACCAAAAATAGCCATTTCATAGAGCAAATCATAAATGGGAGACAACATGCATAATAAGAAAGCACAAGAAGCTAGAATCCTGCTAGAATCTTTGGCCTACACAAAATTTCCACCTAAAACTTCTACCATAAATATAGAGGTAAGGAGATAGATAATTCCCTTGCCTAATACCTCTAGAATGTTGAAAATATCCCTTTAGATGTCATTAACAAGAATGGAGAATTGGGGCTTCATAATACAAGTCATTATATAACATATCAACAAGTGCTTAAAACCAAAGGCCGAAAGGGGTTCCTTTAGGAATTACAAAAAAATGGTCATAAGCTTTAGCAATGTCTAATTTGATTACCATTATAGGACTCTAAGAGGATCATAGAATGGAGAATATCATGGGAGGAGATGGAACAATCCATAATTTGTCTGCCCATAACAAACCTAGATTGTTTAGGTGATATCAAAGAGGGTAGTAGTGGTTTCAGCTATCTACCATAGACTTGAAAAAAATATTCATTGTGTTGCATAGAGCAATCAATTTATAATTAGAAAAAGAAATCACCTAACAAGATCTATTGATAAGAGCTAAACAGGTACATTTAAAATATTTAAAGACCCAATCATGAGAATAAATTCATTCAAAGCATCAATGATGTCCTTCCTAAGAATGTCCCAAAATGATTAGAAAAACTAGTTGATAATCCATCCAACTTTGGAGCACTGCCAAACTTCATAGCTATGCCTACACTATGAACTTCTTCCAAAGAGAACAATTGCAATGGATCTTCATTCTCCCTATTGGAGTTAAATTTAGAGATGCATGATAGAACCTTCCAAGTGTCACCTCTACAATCTTTAGCTTCTAAAAAATGAGATGAGAAAAAGCAAAACCTACCTTCCTAATATCCTCTAGGTTTGTATATGTTTTACCATTACTATCTACTATCAAGTAAATCATGTTGAGATATTTTATAGCACTGGAGATAACATGAAACTGTTTAATATTACAATCACTTGCCTTCACCCATTTATCTCTTGATTTTTTTTTCCAAAAATAAAACTCTTACAATAAAACATTTTCTTGGGAAACAAAGAAGTATTTTTGTTTTTCTAAAATCTCATTTTTTAGGCCCTCTAGATTATCCTTTTGTAAATTTCTTCCATCGCTAGACTTATTTTAGCCTTTTCCAAAAAATTCCTAGAAACTTCTTTGTTCTATCTAATCACTTTCTTCATGATATATTTTATCTTTTGAGACACTGTAAACCACAGATTTTTTTAGTGGCGAATCTTCGCCAATTGGTGAATAGTTGAAATCGGAGCCACCAAAAATGGAGAATAGTTCAAGCTATGAAGCCGACTAAATGGCCACATTTTTACCAAAAAAAAAAGTCTTAGTTAATTCACCTAAGGTTTATTTTTTTAAACTAATAAGTTGAACTATTTCACCAAGTAAATGATGCATAATTAGGGCGGATTCACCAACAGTTTATAATATAATTAATAATTTTTAACCATATCCACCATTAATAATATATTTCAGCCATTAATTTTGGGTAATATCGCCATTACTAATAAATTATCATGTACTTTAGGGTTGTTTGTATTTTTAATACAACTTTATTTATTACTGTTGATTATAGTTTTGATCTAACAACTATTGTTTAATTATGGGAGACAAATTAGCACATGCCTTTTAAAAGGCTTGCTGAGCCTCGGAATTGATTTTGGGCCACAAGATTGGATCCAATCTTGTGGTCCAAAATCAATTTTGGGGCTCAGCAAGCCTTTTAAAAGGCATGTGCTCTTTGTCTCCCAGAATTAAACAATAGAAGATGGTGCAACTCAGGGCTCAATAAGAAAGGCATGGCATTTTCTTATACTTATTTTTTAGTTTAATTTTTAATGTGATATTTTTAAAATATTTAATTTCTGTGTTTTTGTATTTTTTGAATCATTCTTGATAGTGTATTTGTGCTTAGCTTGATTGAATATTTTGAGATAAATATTTTCTAGAAGCATTCATTCTTTTATTTCATAAAAGGAAAACATGAGTTACAAAAGGAAATAAGTAAATGATTTATTTATTTTTTCCCTTTTGAAAAAATACAATCTCTGTAAAACCTTGCATGCAACCCAAAATAATAAAACCCTGTACAATCTTTGAAAAACCTCTGCATGCAATCCAAAATAATAAAACCCTATACAATCTATGAAAAATCTCTACATGGAACCCAAAATAATAAATCCCTATAGCTGTAATACAATTGTCAAATCTGTGGAAGATTTCTTTTACCTTGCAAGCAAAGAAAAACCTACAGAGGTTAGCTGGAAAACATGGACAATAAAATGAGAAGAATAAAAAAATAGGAAGAAATGAGTAAACCCAAATGAGATCTGTAAATAATAAGGTCAATAGAAATTACCTTTCACTTGCATAACCTCTCTCATGAAAATAAAACTTCACACCAAGATGATTATGATAAAATGAAAGGGTTAGCTAGCAACCAAAATATTTATGCAATATTTTATTATTTTAGCAAGTTTTTAATATAATAGAAATTACATAATTAGCTCATAAAACATAGCCGACTTCACTTTAGTGGAGTAGTATGCTTTTTTAATTGTTTTAAAATAATTGCACTCATAGTAGTATTTGTTTTAGGGTTAGAAATAAATGTTTACTTAGTATAATTTTCATATTTATATTTTATTATTCCACATATAATTCAATTTTAAATATTTATTTATTTTAAACATGAAAGGGGATTATATTTTATTAGCTTTATTCTTTTAAGGTTAGTGTAATGAATTTTTAATTATTATTATTTTATGACTTAGTTGACTTCACCTTTAGTGGAGTAGCATGTATTTTTTAATTGTTTTAAACTAGTATATTTATATTTAAAAAAATATATCTATAGTATGCCGAGAGATATCTTCCAATTTGTTGGCATTTATAAATTACTTGCAATTAGAATATTTGATATGCTCACATGAGTTAATTTAAAGAGACTATGTTGCGAGACTTTTCATATTCTTCAAACGTAATAAAGATTTCACTCCATAACTGCCCAAGTTTTTCTATTTTTCTATCCATTTAGCTTCCACGAATTTATTTATTTTTTGTTTAACGTGATAAAAAGATTTCACTCCATAACTGCCGAAGTTTTTCTATTTTTCTATCCATTTGGGTTCCACGAATTTATTTATTTACACATTTTATGAATTTTGTTTACTTGGGAATCTGAATCTTAATTGTTTACGAGAATCTGAATCTTTCAGCCCTTGTTGTGAGTGTAGAATGCCTCTCGGTGTAAATAGTTGCACTCATAGTAGTATTTGTTTTAGAGTTAGAAATAAATGTTTACTTAGTATAATTTTTATATTTATATTTTATTATTCCATATATAATTCAATTTTAAATATTTATTGTATTTTAAACATGAAAGGGACTTATATTTATTAGCTTTATTCTTTTAAGGTTAGTGTAAAGATTTTTTAATTATTATTATTTTATTTGACTTAGTTTATCATTTTAAATTGCCTCAGGGAAAAGGGTTAAATTTTAGAATTTAATTATAAATTTATCTATTAGTTACAAATTTTATTTATTTCTTAAATGTTTAGACCCTAGGCGAGACATCCTTTTCGTAGGAAGGGTACCTATGGTTAAATTTGCTTGGTCGAAACTCATTAAACTTTAGTTGATATAAAAAAATTAAAGATGCTAACCAAACTATCCTTAGGTGAGAAAACTATAATCTAGTGATAATTATTAGGTTTATAAAATTTTCTTCGGCCCCCACTTCAAAATTAAAGAAAAACAAGAATATATGGGGTTGACCAAATATGCAAAATTTTAAAGTAAGGATTCACCATTGTAATTAATTTCTTTAGTAATTATTTACTAAGATTCGCCATTGTTTTTATCTTTTTAGCAAGTATTCACTAGGATTCGCCACGATTTTATAATTTTTTAGTAATGTGCATAGATTCGCCAGGAAAATTAATATTTTTTTCAAAAAAAATGAAAGATTGGCCAGGAAAATTAAAGCACTTAGCTACGATTCACCAGGATTTTATAACTTTTTTAGGGGTCTTTTCTTAAAGTTATCCCTACTGTAAACATAGGGGAGGAATTGGATATAATACACATGTTCTAGCAACTCTCAATAGAAGAAAACATGTTTGTGTGTTGCATCAACATGTATCCAAGCCAATCAAGAGGATGCATGACATTGACATTAACTAACACATCAGACACCTAGAAGAAAAACTCACTCCCTGACATTAAAATCTTTGCCAAGAAGATCAAGAAAATGAGCATTAAAATCTTCATCTAGAAGAATAGGCCACTCCTTGATATTAACTAACACATGAGACACCTCTCCCAAACTCAAAATTCACAAATTAGGTAGTTTGGCCCATCGATTTAATAAAGAGAAAAGCTACTCGTTGATCTTTAAAACTATGAAAGGAATAGAAAATCAAATAATGGTTGTTTTCCAAAAGATTTACTAAAAGATTTGAAGGGTTCCAAAGGATACTAAGACCAAATGATGCACCTTTCAAGTCTAGTTCCACACAAGCACATTTAGGCCATGATTTAGCAACAAGAGTCTCAAATACCAATATTTTACACTTAGTCTCTAGTATGCAAATTATATTTGGGATCTTGTCCAATAATGAGTGTTTGAATAGTTTGTTGGTTGTTTTAAATTCCCAACTTGATCTCAAGGAAAAGAAGATCTATAAAATAGCTATTTCTAATAACTGATCTATCTCAAGGGATTGGCCAATGATGAGGAAATGGGGTTTCAATCCTTTTCCTCTGCACTTTAGGCTCTGCAGGACCAAGGAGGGTGTTTCTTTTTTAACAGTGTTTTTTGGATTGGGGATTAGGAGATTTTCTCAATACTTGCTCAAAACACTGTTCTAAAACAAATATGTTCTTTCTAGATTGCTTGAAGAATTACTGATAGAGTGAAGCAATGGGCTAGATTCTTAAGCTTTAACATAATTCTTTGCAGAAGAACATGTAAATAACTAACATCTACAACCTACAACTGAAAGGGGAATTTGTTCTGATATATAAATGAGGATAATCAAGGGGGTTTTAGTACAGTATAACATTCTTGAAGAATCAGTGCCTAATTCAAGGGTCATAGAGTCAAAGTCAAATATAAATGAAAAAACCATTTCCGTGATTAGTTTTAGTTTACTATGATGATAAAATAATCCCTTACATTACAATATTTCACTAGCTTTAGAGTTAACCATACTTAGTTATCCTTGTAAATAAATATTACATTCAATATCCTCTTATAGCTATTATTTTACTACTTGAGTAAATGCCATAAGAAAAATATGCAAACACAGGAAATACTGTGATGATGAATAAACTGATCATTAATTAGATTATATTCATAAATGCAACAATGTGTACATGAGTCAGAGACAGTATACTTTGAAAAGTCAACAACAATTTGTAGAATAAACTGATACTGAACAACAAATAGCTTTGCAAATACATCAAAGTATGAACTTAAAATGTAGCTTAAATTTGGAAAACTAATTCTATTTTCAAATGCTAAATATATACAACTCCTCCATGATCAGATTGATCCCATATTTCAGACTGGGTCTAGGAAATATGACCTCAAACCAATGCTTTATCAATAAGCCTTGAATTCCCTTTTATAGAATAAGGGAGGGGTAAGTGCAAGAAAATGGGGGGCCAAAAAAGGGTCTTAAGTGGCCACTTTTTTTTCTGAAATCAGGAAATACTAACTTTGGATGAGAAATTGAGCATAGTTACACTCAAAATTTTAAGATGCAACAAAAACAATGTTCATAGTGCTCCGAGTCTACTTTCTAAACTACTATTTTTTTTTGAAAATGGTATATATTAAAGGGTTCAAAAGAGGGAGCCACAGAAATTGGTGTTGTTTCTGTCAAAAAAACATAACATAGCGTGTTTTGTGGCTCCCTCAAAAGGTTAACTTTTTTTTGGTATTTTTAAAATCACTTTAGTGAGAAATTAGCCAACAGCATGTAGTTTATGCCCAATTTTTTTGATAATTTTTTAATGAATATTTGATTTTTTACTAATTTTCAAAGTGGATACATTCTAAAAAATAGAATTTTGGCCATGCTACCCCTGTAAATTTTGAAAATTAATTGAAAATTATTTTTTTTAATATGTGTAGAACGGAGTCTAGTTTATAAAAATGTAATTTATTTGAAATTTCAATAAACAGTTAATTTATAATGAAAAAAAGACCAAACACTGGTTTTTGACCAAAAACAGACACCCAAACAAAAGAAATTAAAGATGAAAGGCTTAACATTGTCAAAATGTCAAAAAAATTATATCGTTAAATAGGTAAGGGAAAGCCTAACATTACCCATTACCCAGGTGTTTGATTTATTCAACCTTGAAACACATGCAAATCTGAGGGTTAGCATGAACAAAATTATGTGAAATCCTGTAGAATATGCAAAAACATGTCTTTGGATGTTGGGAAGGCACTCCAAGCCTTTGGGTTGGAAATCCAAAGCAAATCCCAAGCCTAAGGCTTGGGATTCCCAAAGAAAAATATAACGCGAGTGCATTATAACGTGCTCATGTTATGTTTTGCTTTTTTTTTCATTTTGTAGGTTTGCCTAATGTTTGCCTAGTTCAACATAATGCGAGCGCGTTATAACGCTCTCGTATTATGTCTTGCTTGGAAGGATTTATGTTCAAGATTCCTAAGTATGTTTAATATATGTATATATGTATATATGTATGCTTGTATGTATGGTTGTATGTATTTATGTACATGTATCCATGCTTGTATGTATGTATATATGTATGCATGTTTGTATGTACATGTATGTATGTATGTATGTAAGGGTTTTGGGTTTAGGGTATATAAGGACTTGAGCCCGTATAGTTTTTAGGGTTGAGGGTTGAGTTTTTTGGGTTTAGGGTTTAAGGTATAGGGTTGAGGTTTGAGGGATTAGGGCTTAAGTAATAGGTAGAGGGTAGAGGGAAGATGATAGAGGTTAGAGGGTTGAGGGTTAATATTCAGCTTGTCGAGTGTATAAGATTAAGTGTGTAAGGCATGGGGATTAGGGTTTAGGATATTGGGTTTAGGGTTTACGATATGGATTGAGGGTATATAAGGCATAGGGTGACTTGGGTTGAGAGTGTATGGTTTAGGTTTAATTTAAGTATAGGGTCGAGGCACAATATTCAAGGTTTAGGGTATAAGGGTGAGGTTATAGGGTATATAGATGAGGGTTTGTGGGTGTAGGCTTCAGGGTTTAAGGTATAGGGTTGAAGATTGAGGGATTAGGGCTTAAGTATATGTTGAGGGTTGAGAGTTTATAGTTGAGGGATAATGTTCAAGGTTGAGAGAGGTGGAGAGGAAGGGAAATATCTAGAGAGCCGTGAGAGATATACAATTCAGAGACCTATAACCTAGGGAGAGAGGGTTGAGAGAGATAGGGGAGAGATGGGGGTGAGGCAGATAGGGGAGGAGAGGGGTGGATAAGGGTTAAGGGTTTTAGGGTCAAGGGTTTAGGGTTTAAGGGTCAAGGGTTTAGGGTTTAAGGGTTGAGGATTAAAGGGTTGAGGTATTAAGGGTTTAAGGGTTGAGGGATTAGGGTTTAAGGTATAGTGTTGAGGGTTGAGGGTTGAGGCTTTAGGGATAAGGGTTTAGGGATAAGGTAAAGGGTTTAAGGTATAGTGTCGGGGGTTAAGGGTTTAGGGATAGGGTTTAGGATTTAAGGTATAAGGGTTGAGGATTTAGGGATAGGGTTTAGGGTTTAGGGATAAGGGATTAGGGTTTAGGGTTAAGGGATAAGGGTTTAAGGTATAGTGTTTAGGGTTGAGGGTTGAGGCTTTAGGGATAGAATTTAGGGTTTAGGGTTGAGGGATTAGGGTTTAAGGTATAGTGTTGAGGGTTGAGGGTTAGGGATATGGTTTAGGGTTGAGGGTTGAGGAATTAGGGTTTAAGATTGAGGGTTGAGGGTTTAGGGATAGGGTTTAGGGTTTAGGGTTGAGGGATTAGGGTTTAAGGCATAGTGTTGAGGGTTGAGGGTTTAGGGTTTAGGGTTGAGGGATTAGGGTTTAGGGTTGAGGGATTAGGGTTTAAGGTTGATGGTTGAGGGTTGAGGGTTGAGGATTAAGGGTTTAGGGATAGGGTTGAGGGTCGATGGATTAGGGTTAAGGTAGAGTGTCAAGGGTAGAAGGATTAAGGATAGGGTTTAGGGTTGAAGGTTTAAGGATTGAGGGTTGAGGATTTAGGACTGAGGGTTAAGGGATTAGGGTTTAAGATATAGTGTCGAGGGTCGAGGGTTTAGGGATAGGTTTTAGGGTTTAAGGTTTACGGGTTGAGGGTTGAGGGATACAGTTTAGGGTTTAGGGATAAGGGATGATGGTTTAAGGTATAGTGTCAAGGGTTGAGGGTTTAGGAATAGGGATAACATTTAGGGTTTAGGGATAAGGGATTAGGGTTTAGGGTTGAGGGATTAGGATTGAGGGTTGAGGGTTGAGGGATTAGGGTTTAGGGTTAATGGATTAGGGTTTAAGGTTGACAGTTGAGGGTTTAAGGATAGGGTTTAGAGTTTAGGAATAAGGGATTAGGGTTTAAGACCTTGAGGGATTAGGGTTTAGGGTTGAAGCTTTAAGGATAGCATTTAGGGTTGAGGGTTGAGAGATTAGGGTTAAGGTAGAGTTTCAAGGATAGAGGGATTAGGGATAGGGTTTAGGGTTGAAGGTTTAAGGATTAAGGGTTGAGGCTTTAGGGCTGAGGGTTAAGGGATTAGGGTTTAAGATATAGTGTCGAGGGTTGAGGGTTTAGGGATAGGTTTTAGGGTTTGAGGTTTAAGGGTTGAGGGATAGGGTTTAGAGTTTAGGGATAATGGATTAGGGTTTAAGGTATAGTGTCGAGGGTTGAGGGTTTAGGAACATGGATAATGTTTAGGGTTTAGGGATAAGGGATTAGGATTTAGGGTTGAGGGATTTGGGATTAGGGTTGAGGGATTTGGGATTAGGGTTGAGGGTTGAGGGATTAGGGTTTAAGGTATAGTGTTTATGGTTGAGGGTTTAGGGATAGGGTTTAGGGTTTAAGGTATAGTTTTGAGGGTTGAGGGTTTAGGGATAGGGTTTAGGGTTTAGGGTTGAGGGATTAGGGTTGAGGGTTGAGGGTTGAGGGTTGAGGGTTGAGGGTTGACGGTTTAGGGATAGGGTTTATGGTTGAGGGTTTAGGGATAAGGGATTAGGGTTTAAGGTATAGTGTCAACGGTTGAGGGTTTAGGAATAGGGATAGCATTTAGGGTTTAGGGTTGAGGGATTAGGGTTTAGGGTTTAGGGATAAGGGATTAGGGTTTAGGGTTGAGGGATTAAGGTTTAGGGTTGAGAGATTAAGGTTTAAGGTTGAGGGTTGAGTGTTTAGGGATAGGGTTTAGGACCTTAAGGAATTAGGGTTAAGGCTTCAGGGATAGCATTTAAGGTTGAGGGATTAGGGTTGAGGGATAGGATTTAGGGTGTAGGGATAAGGGATTAGGGTTGAGGGATAGGATTTAGGGTGTAGGGATAAGGGATTAGGGTTTAACCTATATAGTGTCAAGGGTTGAGGGTTTAGGAATAAGGATAGCATTTAGGGTTTAGGGATAAGGTATTAGGGTTTAGAGTTGAGGGATTAGGGATTAGGGTTTAAGGTATAGTGTTGAGGGTCAAGGATTTAGGTATAGGGTTTAGGGTTTAGGGATAAGGGATTAGGGTTTAGGGTTGAGGGATTAGGGTTTAGGGTTTAGGGATAAGGGATTATGGTTTAGGGTGGAGGGATTAAGGTTTAGGATTGATGGATTAAGGTTTAAGGTTGAGGGTTGAAGGTTTAGGGATAGGATTTAGAGTTTAGGGATAAGGGATTAGGGTTTAGGACCCTGAGGGATTAGGGTTTAGGGTTGAGGCTTTAGGGATAGCATTTAGGGTTGAGGGATTAGGGTTGAGGGTCGAGGGATTAGGGTTAAGTAAGAGTGTCAAGGGTAGAGGGATTAGGGATAGGGTTTAGGGTTGAAGGTTTAAGGATTGAGGGTTGAGGCTTTAGGGTGAGGGTTAAGGGATTAGGATTTAAGATATAGCATCGAGGGTTGAGGGTTTAGTGATAGGGTGTAGGGTTTAAGGTTGAGGGATTAGGGTTTAAGGTTAAGGGAATAGGGTTTAGGGTAAAGTATTGAGGGTTTAGGGATAGGGTTTGTAGAGGAAAACTAATGTGTTGTAGACTTAAATAAAATTTAGGGTTTAACCTAACTGAATAGTCCACTATCATTGCATTCCTACATTGAATTATCGACCAAGGAGCATAAGCTTATGATGATCCCTGCATTATCTATGCCTTCAAGACTCATTTCTAATCTAAGTTAATCTTATACAATTCTTATTTTGTCCAGCCCTACTTACTAGAAAGCACAGAAATGTAAAACAGTACACAGAAATGGAAAACAACAAAAACAATCTAAACTTCTAGTTGCTACGGGTACCTTCAGTAGAAGTTGAAGATAACTATATTTAACAAAAAATTATAGTTTTAATCTAAACAACTCAAAATGATGAAAAGGCTAACACTAACCTCCGGAGGATTAAAAATGTGCACTCTACTCATGAATCACAATTACTAGAAATATCAATCAAGAGTTCTTACTTGCTTTACAATAAAACACATAAGATGGAATGAAACAATTTAACTAAGAATGCAAGAATAAATAAGAAAACACGCAAAGTGAGAGTTAGTACCTTGAGTGGCTAGCTCAGGGAACTATCTCACTTTTTTTGGAGATTAAATTTACTTCAGATCTTCACACATTCCATAACATACAGTTGAATTCAAACCATATCAAAGATAGAATCTTTCAGATTTTATTCAAAATTATAACATGTCTGGAATAAATGATAACTGTAACAAAGTAATAGCTATTTGGAAACTAAAACATAACAACCAACTTAATCAACGAACTCATCCCCTAACTTATATAAATATGGGAGAGTCTTATGCAACCTTCTAACTAATTGTGATCATCAATTCATTCCTAGACATCAGGATATTATTTTTGAGATCAACTTATTAACTGAAACAAAGGAAATAGAGTCCTATCCAAACATAAATTCTAACCATTACAACTCATAAATAAGATTCATAAACTTTAGTGAAACTCCTAGAATAAGTCTTCTTTCTCCTCTGCATTTACTCTCCCATGATGACCACATTTGTCTCCACTGATTGCTATGTCTTGCACTTGGACTATATTCTCATTGATTCCTCTGTTCTACATCCTGTTGTATTTACTCCTCCTTGGATTCTTTATCTGGCTGCATAGGGTTAATCATTCCAACATATATACAAAACAACCTCTCATAATACACTTATGAAATCCTATTTATATTTCATGCATACCAATAATTCAAATCATCGATTTGATAATATAACCAACTGATTTCATTTATCAGCATAGGGTCGAAGTCTTTGGAAATTATATATGAAACAACATAAAATAGAGATAATGTATGTGAAGTCTTTGCAAAACCATATAGAAAAGGTCTTTAAAACATATGGAAACAGTATAAAAGGAGGACAATATTTCATCCCAACATTCCCCCCAACTTAGACTTTTTCTTGTCCCTAAGCAAAATTAAAGAACTAGACACCTATGGAAAAAGGTTATAATGAAGGGTAATTCTTCTGAGGTTTGTGTCCTCTCTAACTCCTTTTCCCTACTTGAGGTAGAACCCATTAGAGTATGCAAGTCTTTCCATCCTGATTAGCTCAGCATGCCTACATTGCTCACTTTTCCCTCCTATCCAATGTGGCATTAGATAAAGAAAGATAGGAGGTTGATAAGTGAGAGGTAACCATGATACTCCCTTCTATTTTGATAACTGGATATATCTGCACAATCTTTCAAGCATATTCATGAAGTTGTGGATAGAATGGGGTTCCTTTCTTTGTAACTCTAGAGTTAAACTGTCCCATATGCTCTGCACATACCTTTGACAATTTTGGATGATAGACACTGCCATCCTCTATATTCTTTTGTAGTCCCTAAGTCTTAAATCCACGATCACCTTACCTGGTCCTTTATGAGACAACAATGTTAACCATTGGTTTAAGATGATTTCAAGCTCCAAGGCTTCCTTCCTCAGTTGCAGTGGTACTTTCTTTTCCTACTCTTCATATTGGTCCATCAATAACCCTCTGAGTTGTTCATTTTTGAAATATGACATTAATGCTCTGACTTGGAGGTCTCCAACAAAGATGCATGGATTCCATTGTGTATCTTCATCCATTATATAATTGTGTAGGTAATACTCACACAACTGGTCTTGTTCCTCTAGGCTGACCTCTTTGAAGTAATTACAAAAGATAAACCTTAAATGCAAGTCGGGTTGATCATTGATAAACTTGTTAAACTAAAAATTAAGAAAATTTTCTTTCAAAAATAGTGCATACACTCTTGATGGAGGTTTGCATCCCATAATCTGCTTGGCCCTTTCAATAACCTTTGTCAACTTTTTCTCTATCTATTTAATCTTCAAATCTTTTTCTACAACAGATTCATTGAGGTTATGCTTTTCTTTTTCCTAGTTTTCCTTCTCTTGCCTATTTTCATCAGCCAGTTTCATTAGTTCAAAACCCAAGGACAATGTAGTATGGTATTTTGGGGTTTTTACCATAGGTGGTTGGAGAGTCAATACTTCTTCAATCTTTGTTCTATCTTCTGCCAACTATGCTAACAAATCTAAATTAGTACAGTGGCCATAAGTTTGGACCTTTTCCTCCAGCTCCTGAATTATCTTTTCTTTTTCTCTATCTCTTTCCTCATAACCCCTTACCTGCTCCTCAAGTTGCCTTATTCTGTCTAGGGCTTCCTACAACTCCTTCCTAATATCTCTGTCTTCTATCAATTCCTTTTCACCTTCAAAATTTTTATCATTCCCTTTTTCAGGGTCATAAAAAATTTCCTTAGCAAAGTCATCTGGCATAGATTTTCCCATTTTTCTGGCAATAAACTGATCTTCTAATTCAGAATTAGAAGAAGAAATGTACCTTCTTTTTCTAGCAGACATATTATCGTTTACACAGGCATCGACAGAAGCATCCTCAAGAGGGTTTTCTCCTCTATCTGAATCTAGATTCAGAGGAGTTGGATCAATATCTTGCTGACCTTTATTTTTGTCTTCTTCTCCTTGGTGCTCAACAACTTTCTCTTTAACACCTTGCTTCCTCAACCTCCCTGATCACCTAGGAGTAACTATCTCATGTTTTTCTACCTTTTTCCTCTTCTTGTTGTTCTCCTTCTGACTCTTTGTTTTCTTCCTAGATGTTGAGGAAGTGGTTCTTTTTGTTTTAGGAACAAAGGTTGAGGGCTCGTCAACTGATACAGGCCTAAACTCTAGAGGGTTCTTAGGTTGTGTTTCTTCCTGCTCAATATCAATAGGGGGTTCAGTTTCATGTGGAATATCTTCCTTTGGCTCTAGTGCTTCCAAGAGTGTTGAGATGTCTACATATTGTTTAAAGGCTTCCCACTCAATCTGTGGGTACTGAATCCTTAAACTCCTTTTTACTAAAAAAGCTATTAAACAATGGTGAGAAAGAGTTGTGTTTGCTTGTTGCCTCTGATACTCTGAAGACATTCTTCTCAGCATACTATACAAATAATTGGGAACATTGACAAGTTTCTCATGTCTCAAATGTTTGAGTAGTTTAAGATGTGCAGTATACAACATATTATATCTACCATCACAAGTGATATATTTGATAATATAGAAAGCACATTTACCTCTAAAATATGGAAGAGATAATCATTTGGTACCTTGTGTGGTAGAATCTAGGTGTTCACCTCTTTCACAAAACTCCTCCCTAGCCGCAGCTGTGTCAACCTTGACTGGATAGTTAGACCCTATTCTATGAAACCCTAAAACTTGAGTAATTGCAAGCTCGGAAGTGTCTACTATCAACCCTCTAACCATTGCTTCATCACAATGCAGAGTAAGTGCAAATTCTTGTACCATGTCCTCGTCATATTCTGTCAATTTGAGGAAGTAATCAAGCCAACCCACTCTAGTAAAGAGAGGAAGAACCAACACATCCTCCAATATTTCCTTGTGTGTAGAGGGTTCCCTTCTGATTATTTCTCCTCCCATTAAGACTATGAATTAGAACTCTATAATGTCAATTCTCTACACAATGCCAACTAACCAATTTCTACTGCTTCAGCTCACCACCCTGAAAAACCAGCCTTTCAATTTGCCTCTTTCCTGCTTCTCCACTATAACTCCATAACTCCTTAGGGTATTAATTCATTATTTGACAGAGGTGAGTTCATAGCGTAGAGTATTTGTCTAGTTTTCTCAAAAGGAAGGGTTTTAAACAAGGTTTTGAAAGGCAAAAATGTAAAGGCAACAATGATTAAATGACAATCATTTGAAAAGAAACCCCTCCCCCCAACTTAATGATGAAGTGACTGCACTTCATATGGAAGATTTTACAGATGGAGGAGTGATAAAAAGAAATGGTGGAAATATACATGGCATGCATGAAATAAATTATGAATAAAAAAAATCTAAGTGTATTAATAGAAAGGTGTTGATTATACATATATATCAAAATGAAATAATTAACATACCTTGAAAGTTGTGAACAACACTGGTGAGGTGATAGAATATGCATGCGAAAAATGGGAAGTTGGATGTACGGTTACAGAGTGATAATGGAATAGTGCAAGATGGAGGATGTAAGTACCACTCATAAATGTGAAGTGACACTTGGAATAATGTGAATGGATCAATTTGAAAGGAATATGGGTTGACGGAATGGGTGGGAGAAGTGAGGTAGTGTTCACCAAGAAATGGAATAAAATAGTAGACAGGTGTTGCTATAGGTGCGTGCAATAGAGGTCTCGACTGTGTAAATGTAAACATAATATAACAGGTCCTAGCTGAGTCAGGTCCTGAATAAAGAAGTGAAAAACATGTCCCGGTGGAGATATCAAGTTGTAACCATGGAAATTGTGCAGTGTGTGCATGTGAGAAAACAAAGAAATTTAATTTTCAACAATAGGGGTTGAGTATTACAACTCAACCTCCACATCACTGGACATTGTTGCTATATCAGCATTGTAATGTGCATTGTCTGGTGTTACAATAGCTATATCAGCATCTTCTAGTGTCGCAACATCTGAATCAAGAGTATCAGGAGGAGCATATTGAGAAGATAGAGATACCAGAAAGTCATCTCTCTGAAGTGGCTTCTTGTACAATTTGAGCCTATGCCCATTGACCAATAGTGAAAACCAAACTTCATCAATAGTTTGCAGTTGAACTACACAATTAGGAAAAACTTGTTGGATTTCATATGGACCTAAACAACATGACTATAGCTTGCCCTTGAAGTCCTTATACCTTGAATCATAAAGTAGTGCCCAGTCTCCTACAATGAATTCCTTTGTTTTTATATACTTATCATGCCATTTTGCCCTTTGCTTCTGTATGACCTCTTTATGATGAATGGCTTCCAGTCTCATTTCATCCAAGGCATTCAAATGTTGTAGCCTGTCCTGTTATGCAATGTCAGATCCATTCCTAGGTCCATTGTTGTCCTTAGGGTTTTGTGTTCAAATTCAATAGGTAGGACTGTAGTCTTTCCATAGACCAGGTCATAAGGTGTAAACCCTGTAGTTGTCTTCCAAGTTGTTCTATATGCCCAAACAACTTCAGGAAGCCTAGAAACCCAATCTCTTTGGTGAAGCTGCACTGTCTTGGTCAGGATGTTTTCAATTTCTCTATTAGTAACTTCTACCTGACCATTAGCCTGTGGATGGTAGGGCGTGGATTTCTTATGCTTGATCTGGTATTTTGCAACCAATTTTGTTATTAAGTCAGATGTAAACTGTGGTCCCTGGTCAATTACTATTTCTTTTAGAACACCATACCTAGTGAAAATATCTTCATACAAGAATTTGGCCACATTGCTATCTCTAGCAAACTGTAATGCTTTCACTTCTACCCATTTAGTTAAGTAATCTGTGCATACTAGGATATATTCTTTGTTGTTGGATGAAGGAGATATAGTCCCCACAAAATCCAAGCCCCACTTGGCAAAAGGAGCTAGTGAGATTTGTGGCTGCAAAGGCATCTCATCACTTCTAGTAGGTCTCCCCATTCTTTGGCATCTATCATAGCTCCTAGTGTACTTGACAGCATCCTTGTGAAGCATTGGCCAGTAATAACCTGTTGTAAGGATTATAAAGGTTGTCCGTTTAGCTGCAAAATGTCCTCCATAAGGCTCGTCATGAGAAGCCTTCATTACATCAAATGCTTCATCCTCCCTGATACATCTTTGCATAATATTGTTTGGTCCAGTGTATAATAGAAATCTAGAAATCCAAGAGCAAGAGAAACATTTATGCACCAGCTGCCTCTTCTCCCTTAGAGAGAAATATCCTGGAATTTGCCCTATAACCAAATAATTGGCTATATCTGCATACCATGGAGTGTATGCAGTGAGAGAAAATAAATGTTCATCAAGAAAAGAATCATCAACAACACCATCTGAAGACTGTATAGGTAGTCTGGACAGAAAATCAGCAACAACATTGGCTTTGCCTGGTTTGTCAACAATTGTAATATCAAACTCTTGCAACAACAATAACCACCTTAAAAGTCTGCCACCTACTATGGGTTTATTCATCAAGTATCTGATGGCTACATGATCTGTATATATGAAGACCTTGTAACCAGTTATGTAGTGCTTGAACTTATTTATGGCATAAACAACTGCTAACATCTCTTTCTCTGTCACTGTATAATTCAATTCATCTCCTTGCATATTCTTATTGACATAATAAATAGCATATTCCTTGGATCCTTCTTGTTGGCCTAAAACTGCACCAATTGCAAAATTTGATGCATGAGTATGGATGTGAAAAGGTAAGGTCCAATTTGGTCATCTAAGTATAGGAGCTTGTGTCAAGGAGGTTTTCAGCTTTTCAAAAGAAGTCTGACAATTTGGTGTCCACTCAAATTCACTATCTTTTGTTAACAGAGTAAATAGAGGTGCATCAATTTTGTTAAAATCTTGAATGAACCTTCTGTAGTAACCTGCATGTCCTAGGAAACTCTTGACATCTTTCTGCTTCTGTGGAATAGGTAGGGTGGAAATAACTACAATTTTCTTTGGATCCACTTGTATTCCAGCACTTGAGATAAAGTGCCCCAAAACTATTCCTTGTGTCATCATAAGGAAACACTTTTCATTACTCAAAGAGAGATTGTGATCTGTACATCTTTTCAATACCTTCTCCAAGTTGTGTAGGGCTTCATCATATGCGTCACCATATGTGGTGAAGTCATCCATATAAATCTCCATACTGTCATGTGCAAAATTAGAGAAAATGCTTAAAACTACTCTTTGAAAAGTAGCTGGAGTGTTGCACAAGCCAAAGGGAAATACAGAGTATGCATATGTCCCCCAAGTGCAAGTAAACGTTGTCTTATCTTGATCTTCTGGAGCAATTTTAATATGATTATAGCCACTAAAACCATCAAGGAAAGAAAAATATTTCTTGCCTGCTAGTGAGTCAAGAACCTAGTCATTAAAGGGCAATGGAAAGTGATCTTTCCTGGTAGCAGTGTTCAATTCTCTGTAGTCGACACAAACCCTCCACTTTCCTCCTTTCTTTAGAACTATAACCAATGGTGAAACCCATTCACTGTTTGAAATGGGGTATATGAAGCTTGCATCCAAAAGTTTCTATAGCTCAGTCTTAACAATTTCCCTGAGGGCTGGATTCATGTGCCTTTGCTGCTACCTGATGGGCCTGTATCCATCATCTATGTATATCTTATGCATACACAAGGTAGGATCAATGCCTTTCATATTATTATAATCCCATGCAAATGTTGCTGAGTGTGCATTTAAAACTCTATGCAAGGAGTGTTGTTGTTCATTAGTCAGGGCATTATTAATATTCAACATCCTTCCTGGTTTGACTTCTAGTTGTTTGGATAGTTATTGCACAGAAGACAAATCAAGGCTGGGTAACACAAGTAAACATTGCTGAGGCAATAAAGCATGAAATATCTGAGACACCTCTTCTGATGAACCACTTGGTATTGTAGTGTTCAAAGGGTCTTGCAAGCAAGATAGACAATCCTGTTGCTACAGATGCCCTCCAAAATCATTGTGGAGGACGTGAGCAATTAGTTCATCTTCATTTGGAACATCTAACAAGGGGCTGCCTTCAATAGTCATTAGTGTTTGCAAGGATTAAGTGTCCTCTTCTTCCTGGAAAGGCCAAATGGTTTGCTCAAGTTCATGGTATGGTTGGGCTGGAGGATACAACACCAATTTCTTGGTCACTATCCCATTAGAGATTATCATGTTACCAAGCCTACAACATATAAATGCATCATCAGTGGCAAGCCATGGTCTGCCTAGTATAAGAGGATAACCAGCAAGATTAACTTTGGGCTGCAAAACTATGAAATTAGCTGGATACTCCCAAGAGTCCAATGTAATGACGAAATCCTCTATGACTCCTTTAGGTTTGACTGTAGACCTATCAACTAATTGAAGAACTATCTAGGTAGGCCTAAGATTGTTCAGTTGGAGTATATGCATTGTTTCCTTAGTCATGACATTAATAGCAACACCTAAATATATTAGAGTGTTCTTAATCAAAGTCCTGTTGATCTTGATATCCACCATTGGACTTCCTGGGTCTGTATATTTTGGAACAGTTATATTACCCAAGATGATGTCTGCAAGATTACTTAACACATTCACTGTCTGGGGGTCTATTCTCTTCCTTCCTGGCTTCTTTATGCAAAGATCCCTAATAGTTTTGGTATAGATGGGAATATCCTTGATAGCTTGGATTAAGGGAATCTTGATGCTGATATCCTTTAGCTGGCTAAGAAGGGCAGTATCAGCTTGAGCTGGTTGCTTTTGCATAGCCAAACGTTCAGGGAAAGGAGGAGACTTCTGCTGCAAGGTAGGTTGAGCATCTTGGTTTGAGTCAGGGTCCAAGTGTTGTTTATCTGGGGTCTCTTCGGTGGGCTCTTCATCTTCAAGCTCAGTAATTTGGGGAGATGAAGGTCCTACAAGTTGTTTCCCTTATCTAAGATGAACATTCTCACTTCCACCCCATAGGTGGGATATTGCATCACCTCATTAGTATAAGCCTGTTGAACAAACTTGTTGTTAGGGTTAGGTGTAGGTTGGGTAGGGATTTGGGTAGGTCTAGGAGATGGATTTTGAGGTGGTGGCATTATGGATGGCTGTTGCGGCTAAGATGGAATCATAGGTTTGCTGAAATTGTGCATTTTGTTGCCATTGTTGGCCCTTGTTCCACTGAGGCTGCCATTGTTTCTACCGAGGAGGCCACTAAGGATTACAGACTGTTAGGTCCTTGGAAATTTTGCTGTGCCCATGGGTTAGGTTGTTGTTGGTTCCAACCAGCTTGTGGAGTAGGCCATTGGGGATTTTGCCATTGTGGGTTTTGCCATGCATTTGGGTTACCGGACCATTGTTGAGCATTCTAAGCAGAGAAGTTCTAATTTGCAGCAGGAAAGGGAGGATTAAAATTAAGTGGATCAGGAGGCATACCTTGTCTTTGTTACCATGGCCTTCTTTGAGCAATGAATAATAATTGCCTGTCCTCTCCTTCAAATTGTTGTAACTCTGGTCTCTCAATCCTTTCTTGCTGGATACTGGCCACCCTCTTGCATTTGTAATTGGCTTTCCTTTGTCTATAGCTAGGGTAGTATTCAGTGAGCATTGCATCTGCCTCTTCTTGTTTCTTCTTGATGTGGAGAGTGTCCAACTATGTAGCCATGTGGCTAATGATATCTTCTTTCATATTGGTCGGCAAGTTACTAATTTCCACATGAGAAACTCCATTAGTTGCCTTGTTGGCAATGGCTACTCTTTCTCCTCTGGGTTTTCTAAAAAAGTCCTAGAGTAGTTCCTGCAAGTTGTACAAATATCCTCAAAGGGTAGTTGGGATATATCCCCTGTTCCAATGAGATTTAGGGCATCCATGCTATCATCATTAACTCCTCTTAAAAAGACCAGCTTCAATGATTCTTTGGACAACCTATTGTAAGGGTTTTTCTTCAAGGAAAATTGGAATCTCTCCACATAGTCCTCTAATGGATCATCCTCCTTTTGTGACATCCTAAATATGTCATCTTTCCTCCTATCATGTCCTCTGCAGTAGTCTTTGTATTTTTCCAGGAATTTTGTCTTCATGGTATCCAATCTGGAATGGCATCTTTCCCTAGTCCCATAAACCATCTTAAAGCAACATCTTTTAGGGTAGCAGGGAACAACTTGAGTTTGTAAGGATCAGTGGTATAATCATAACTCCTACATAGAACATCAAACTCGAACAGGAAAGTGTTAGGATCTTCAGTCACCAAACCATAGAAAATAGGCAATGCAGAAGGTGGTATATTTTTTAGAGTAGCTACCCATGCTAGGTCCAGTATAGGGAATTCAAATGTAGCTTATCTTGGAGAATCCTCTACTACATATGCCATGGTTTTGAAAGTTTCCTCTGTGGCAGTAGATGAAGCTGATGGAGATGTAGGGGGTGTTGATGAAGATGTAAAAGGAAACTCTCCTTCAACACTTCCTATTGTGTAGTTGTTGAAATCAGTTGTACCCTTGTTGTTCTAAGAAGTTGATGGGAGGAATCTACCTTGAGTATCTCTTTACCTCCGCATACAGTAAATTGAGCTTTAAGTTTCAGTGGCCCTGCACAATGTTAGTAGAATGCCTGGTGTTTCTTGAAAAATGAATCTAATACTAAAATCAAGATTTAACTAAAAAAGCATGTGAAACCTAACAGATGAGATTATGAAGATAGCACCATCCCCAACAATGGCACCAAAAATGTAGAGGAAAACTAATGTGTTGTAGACTTAAATAAAATTCAGGGTTTAACCTAACTGAACAGCCCACTATCATTGTATTCCTACATTGAATTATTCACCAAGGAGCATAAGCTTATGATGATGCCTACATTATCTATGCCTTCAAGACTCATTTCTAATCTAAGTTATTCTTATACAATTCTTATTTTGTCCAGCCCTACTTACTAGAATGCACAGAAATGTAAAACAATACACAGAAATGGAAAACAACAAAAACAATCTAAACTTCCAGTTGCTACAGGTACCTTCAATAGAAGCTAAAGATAACTATATTTAAAAGAAAATTACAGTTTTAATCTAACCAACTCAAAATGATGAAAAGGCTAACACTAACCTCCGGAGGATTAAAAATGTGCACTCTACTCATGAATCACAATTACTAGAAATATCAATCAAGAGTTCTTACTTGCTTCACAATATAACACATAAGATGGAATGAAACAGTTTAACTAAGAATGCAGGAATAAATAAGAAAACATGCAAGGTGAGAGTTAGTACCTTGAGTGGCTAGCTCAGGGAACTATCTCTTTTTCTGGAGATTAAATTTACTTCAGATCTTCACACATTCCATAACATACAGTTGAATTCAAACCATATCAAAGATAGAATCTTCTTCAAATTTTAATCAAAATTATAACATGTTTGGAATAACTGATAACTGTAACAAAGTAACTTCTATTTGGAAACTAAAACATAATAACCAACTTAATCAACGAACTCATCCCCTAACTTATATAAAGATGGGAGAGTCTTGTGCAACCTTCTAACTAACTGCGATCATCAATTCATTCCTGGACATTAGGATATTATTTTTGAGATCAACTTATTAACTGGAACAAAGGAAATAGAGTCCTATCCAAACATAAATTCTAACCATTACAACTCATAAATAAGATTCATAAACTTTGGTGAGACTCCTAGAATAAGTCTTCTTTCTCCTCTGCATTTATTCTCCCATGATGACCACGTTTGTCTCCACCGATCGCTATGTCTGACACTTGGACCTCATTCTCATTGATTCCTCTGTTCTACATCCTGTTGTAATTACTCCTCCTTGGATTCTTTATCTGGCTACACAGGGTTAATCATTCCAACATATATACAAAACAACCTCTCATAATAAACTTATGAAATCCTATTTATATTTCATGCATATCAATAATTCAAATCATCCATTTGATAATATAACCACCATATTTCATTTATCAGCATAGGGTCAAAGTCTTTGGAAAGTATATATGAAACAATATAAAATAGAGATAATGTATGTGAAGTCTTTACAGGACCATATAGAAAAGGTCTTTAAAACATATGGGAACAGTATAAAAGGAGGACAATATTTCATCCCAACAGGGTTTAGGATTTAAGGCTTAAGGGTTGAGGCTTTAGGGTTTAGAGTTAAGTGAGAGACCTAGATGGCTAAGGATGGATGGAGAGGTAGAAAAGGAGTGACTGAGAGACGTAGAGAGGGGAGAGGTAGAGAGGTGAGGGGGAGAGATAGGTAAGAGATAGAAGAAATACATGGAGAAATGAATAATATAGATTGTTTCTATAGCAGGCCAAAATGCACTCGCGTTATAATGTGAGTGCATTTTGTATTGCTATACAAATGGTAAAAAGGCTTGGACCCCCATGATCCAGGCCCACATACTCTATTTTGTTCTGTTTATGCACGTGTTCTAACAAAAAAATGTGTTTTCATGCTGTTGAGAAGTTCACATGCACATTTTTCACATTCTACCACCTTTGCATGAACTTTCCACCACCTTTTTCTACTTTGCCAACTTAAGGAGGAAATAACATAGTTTTCACATTGAATTTGATATATATCAATTCAAGTTTCAATTTTTCTAGTGTTACAATGTTAATTGTGATTGAATTGTAGGAATTTAACATTATAGATTGGTTAATAGTATTGTTGTTACTAATTCTATTTGAGTGTTATTTAATTTAATGTTGAAAAGGAAGCAAGTGGTGAAAAACTCAAATTGTTGAGGAGTTTGATGCAAGAAGAAAAAAACACTACATAATTGGGTGCTCTCTCCATTCCAATCTCTATTTTTTAGGTATGTCAAGTCTTTACATGTATGTTCTTTACATTTTCCTTAATTCTATTTGAATTACTTTATCATGCTTTATCATACATGTTTATATCACTTGTATGGTTTACATATTTTGTGTTTATATCAATCTCGCTTTTCTAATTTTATAGTTCATCTACCTTGTCTATGCTTCCACATTTTGCATACATGTCTTACATTTTATATTTAGTTCATCATAGTTCTTACTACCCAAAGAGCTTAGTCATCACACACATATATCCTTATAATAGACTATGTTTTGTCCTTATAATAGAGTATGTTTTAAATCAGTTCATGGTATGCATAATAAAAGATATCTCAAAGGTCAACATTAATTAAAATAGACACAATCACGATATCATTGTTAAGTCCCTTTGCATAATGAACCTTATAATAAAAACTCATTAATGTTTATCTAATGAGATTCAACCTAAAGGACCTCATGCCAAATTCTATCATGTGTGTTTCCTTTAAACCTACATAGATAGACTTAAGTTAAATCTCTAGATTTTATTACTCAAGAATCTATAAGGTCAGCCTACAATCTCACATGGTGCCATGTATATTTTCTACACTTGGGCTCTTTAATAAGTATGTGCAATAATGAATTTAATAGACCTTAACATATCGTGATGTCAAATTATACAAGAATAAATCCTTACAACATATAAATATACAATTCCTTAAGCATAATGAAATACTATTATCTTGTCATAACAAGTTAAAATACAAATGAATAGGTGCCAAGATCATACAAGTAAATCCCAATAGGCTTAATCCAATCATGATCCATGCTATGCTACATTATTCTTCATGTTGATAGTTCATACAACCCTTGTATACCAAATGTTTCTATTCCTATATCTATGACAATGTACCAAGTGAAATACTACAAATCAATCACATTGCCATGGAATTGATATAGGGTCTCAAGATAGTTCAGTCACAGCAAAGTGCAAAGTTCAACATGAGTGTCTCCATGAAAATCATAAGCCTTAAGGATGATCCTGTTGGTTTTCATAACATGATAATGTGAAGATAAGGGACTGTTGTCACACATTGGAAAATCAGTCCTTACCTCATGCCCTAGTGTGATGTCTCCCACGATCTCAATCATCTCTCCTTTCATGACTAGATGGTTATCAACAAGTGCTGGCCCACGAGACATCTCCAAGTGAAAATCAAGTGTATCATGTGTCCTAAATTCTATCCCATGGCTGCAAGCTGAATCTTCATGTGTGAGGAGATGATCTCTATCCGCAAGTAAGTGTAGGTAGTTTGATGCCACTAGCACCAAGGCCTCCTCCACATCTTCAAACTTGTAGTCAACATGAAGTCCCATGTACTCTTCACTTGTAGCCTCAATAGGTGACTCTCCTTTGTCATTATCCTCATAGGATTGAAGTGAACTTTGTACCATAATGCTTTATATGGCTGCAATAATGGTTTGTATGCTTTGTACCTATTTTGGTTGAGTGACATTTACTCTTCTACATGATGATTGTATGTACATTTTGTATGAATGGTTGAATGACATATATTTCAGTTATTTTTATGGATTCATTTCTTAGGAACTAATATTTGTCTATTTATCATGCTACAGATAAAACCTCTGTCATGTCAAGGAAACGATCAAGAATTAAACCAACACAGGAAGAGAAAGAAGCTAAGAATGCAAAGAAAGAAAAGTCTATGAGGGAACTTTGTGAGAAGAGGCAATTGGACACAATTGTTGAAGATATGCCAATTGAAAAGGTACCTCAACCATTAACAAGAGATATGGTATTGGCAGCACAAAGGGAACGGATGCAAAATCTTCGTGCTATGAGAGATTTGAATACCACTGTAGACACCTAAAAATATCCGACACCTTGTCATTAGCATGTTTTGCCCTAGGTTCCCAGGTCATCACCTAATTAGTTAAATAAATTTTATTTATTTGACTAATTTATTTTATCCCCTTTCAATCCCATCATCCTATCTTCTATAATTAAATAAATTTTAATTATTTATTTAATTATTCATGACCATTAATCTTCTCTAATTAAATAATTATTTTTAATTATTTAATTAGTCACTTATCTATTTCTCTTATAATTAAATAAATTTTATTTATTTAATTATCCACATCATCTTCCATCACAATCCAAATTAATTAAATAAATTAAATATTTATTTAATTAATAAAATCCTAATAAAATCATCTTGCTTTCTTTCTAAAAATACAACTCATGCATATCTAATTAATTTATTTAATTAGATAATTTATTGATTTATTCCTCTCATCTTTTTAGGATTTATTTCCTTTAAAGCAAAAAATCAAATCACTTTCTATCTTTCTAAATCATATCTTATCTTGTTTTATTTCCTCTTTTGTCTAATAAAGCAAAAATCAAATCAAATCCAATCCTTATCGAATCTTATCAAATCTTCTTCCCTCCACAAACCCTAGTTAGCCTTGCCTATAAATATGGCTTCTCACAAAGCCATTTGAGATCATGCATTTGAGTTCGATATCCTTACTCTGCCAAAATCTTCTTCCAATCCTCTATCCATTTTCTATCTATCTTCTTCTATCCTTTTCATCCAATCGTCATGCTGCAAAATCAAGCAATCAACATTAATCTACTTGGGTAAAGCTAGAGTGTTTTGGTGTAGCACTCTCCACCTTATCGATGGATTGTGGGTCAATGTGAAGGTTTGCATTTGATTTGTTTGAATTTTGTTATTGTTTTTCCTTCATGTTGATTTCCATGATCTCAACCACAATTGGAGACACGTCCTCTACTACAAGTCAAGATGGAGGTACACCATCTACCACATCTCAAGTTGAGAGTACATCATCACTCACATGTGAGGAAGGAGGTATGCCATCATTCCCACCTCAACCTCAAGGTATGTCATCTATTCCATTTTCGATCGAAGGTATACAATCTAGCCCATCTCATTTAAATATTGATGAAATTCCTAATGTTGAGATGAATTTACCTATCTTAACACCACCTAGAATTTTGCATAGAAAGCCAAAGTATTTGATTGATATTTATGAGAATATTTTGCAACCAATGGAAGGTAAGATTCCAAAATGCACTTGTAGAAGATATGCTCATAAGATTTGGAGATTGTTCTTTGAAAAGTTAAATGAGACCGCAAGATGTCAACTATTCATTGAAATGATGCAAAGTATAAAGTATAGGTCCATCATGAAGATTCTTGGGTTGAGAAAATTAGGGGCTTCAAGTGAAAAATCTATTGTCAATAATCTAATGAGTGCATATGAGAGTGTGGGTAACACCTCACGCACAAAAGATAGTAATTCAACACGGTGTGTCATTACATTGACTATAGTAAGTAGTCAAATGAGGAAAGCTCATCTCATTAGAAAGATGAGTCAACCATTAAGAATTAATAGGAAAACTTTATCAAGAGCTGTTCGAAGGTGCCAAAAAATTGAGGACACCAATGCCAACGAATTATGGTCATTCTCCAGGATACTACCATGAAAAGATAAACCAATTGTTGAAGCATTGAGATCACTAATTGAAGACTTTTGGAAGAATTCCACAAGGGTATCTCCAAATCAAAGGGATGTGGTAAGAAGGAGAATCGATAGTCAGAACCATGAGCCACATCCAAAGCATTTTTTGGATATGACTCAAACACAGTTTTTTGGTAAATTTCTAGAGATGTATCCTCAAATTAAAATTTGTCAAAGATATTTTGAAATACTAAAACCTTTCTATGTCAAGATAAATCACACATGCACTACTTGTTGTTGTAGATTACATATTGAATTTTCAAACCATTTTGATGTTTATCGGTCTATATGTTTAGATTTGCATACTAACAATGTTTTACAGGATTGTGGCATACATGCCCCACCACCATCTTCAAGAGAGTTCATATCAACAATTTTATGTGAAATAGAGGAAGGTTCAAATATTCTACAGGAAATTATACTTGGATGGCACATGTCAACATTGTGGTGGCTGGCAACATATGCCAATATGTGAACATATGGAAAGAACACATGCGGTTGAAAACGAACTAGTAGAGTTTAGCAAGTATAAAACAATGGCCTACAATAAAAAAGATGGTAAAGAAGAAAAGAGGTGTGATTTGGTTATTGAAAAGATTCCAGTGTATTAGTTTATGTCTACATTTCATGACATTATATTGTATGAGTATGCAGGGCATACCCATAGAGCTCGATGCTTGGACTTTCAATTCAAGTTATGCAAGGACACATTTCCACTTGGTAGCATTGTTTCAGTCATCAAATTTGCAAAGAACTACATTCTACAGCCACAACGTGAGGTGCAATCACAATATTACAAATCCACACAGGTTTTTATAGTTGTGCACATCGCATTCATTCATGAGAATGATAGTACAGAGGATGATAGAAAGATCATAAGGGAGTATCATTTTTATATTAGTGATGATCGTACACATTCTACAGAGTTCGTGCAAGGTTGCTTTCAGGTGTTCTACAATGATTTAGCTAGAAGGGGCATATCATTTAGTCAGCATATCATATGGCCGGATAACTATGCATCATAATTCAAGAACTCATAGAATTTCTATTAGCTGAGTAGGAGGCATAATATTATAGGTGTTTAGCATATGTGAAACTTTTGTGAGGTTGAGCATGGAAAGGGGGAACATGATGGTGTAGGAGCATGTATCAAAAGAGTCATAGCACGAGAAGAGTTAAAGTATAAAGACAATGCAAAGTTGACAGATGCAAAATCATTCGTCGAGTGGTGTAATGCTTTGATGGGTCCATGTAATGAAGGTAAGTCTTTAGTTCATAGATTTTTTTGGTTGATAGATGATACTAACATTGCACCATATGAGGACTGTTGTACACTGACAGAATCAAGTGAGCTACACTCTTTCAGAAGCTCAATTGCAAGTTCATGGAGTATCCATACGCGGAAGATGGTATGATTTTGTTCTTCATGTACAATTCAAGCCTGGAATGAGTGTGAGTCAAAGGAGTGGGTTGACAAATGGCGGTTAATATATCTTAGCCCACTTGACAAGTATCAGCCCCTGACGGCACTAGAACTAACACAGATGGAATCATCGATTGACTTTGACCACATATCAGATCTAGTTCAACCAGGTAATATATCTACTTGCATAGTTTTTGAAATTCCTAATGTTATCTTACTTTGTGGTGTTTTTGTAATGTTGACTAATTTCATCTAATTTGTTGCACATATCAATGTTGGGCATGTTTATGCAGTTATTGCAAATGAAGACAATGAAGAGGGAACAGATTATTACTTGTGTTGTTGTGTTGAGGCCAAAAATAAATTGGAGGCCCCAGTTACAGATGGAGAAAACATTGAATACCCTATAGGCTCTGTGGTTGTTACTGGAACATGGTTTAGAAGGTACCCACCTAAGAGTGTTAATGTTTGGCTGTTTCAGGACTTTGACATGCATCAAAAGATTCTTCATTACTTGAACCTTGTCATGGCATCCAATGTTTATTTGATACAATATCAGGGTAAACCTTTGAACAAGACCTTGTGGAAGGTGCGTGAGTCTGACCGTGAGGCAATACTTGACACAATAAGAGTAGAGCAGACTCGGATGGTTCGTTGGATTAATTTGTAAGTATTCAGATTAATTTTGTAAAGTCATGTTACATTGATTTGTAAGTATGCACATTAATTTGTAAGTTTACATAGGTTTGTCTTTTTTTATTTGCTGCTATAGTTTTACACATATATACAGTGAATATTGTGATGAATATGTTTGTCATTAATGTCAAAGTGCTTGGATGTTAGTAGTTGAGTAAGGAATGCATAATTATGCAGGTCTAAATTGGTTGTCTATTGTTTGATGATACCATTATGCTTTCAGGATATGTTGTTGGCTTTTGTGATATAAAGACACTTGCTTCTTCATAGAGTATGTGATGTGATGCATAGAGTTGTAGTGCTTCAAGACAAGGCATGAAATTGAATAGTGAAGATCTCACTCAAGCAATCGTATGAACTTGAGCAGTGAAGGCCTCATGATTGGTTTGATTTGTTTGCTATGGTATACATTTGATGTTTAAATCATCATCATGTTATGCTTCATGGGGTTAGACCTAAGTGATGGATGAAGTTGATCCTTATTGGTCTTAATCATGTTCACTCATGTTTCACTCATGTCATATCAAGATTGATGTCACAGGGTTTGGATGTTAGTTCATAACATTCATGTTTATCATGTTACAATAGTAGGATGATTGCTTATGTCATGGGATCATTGTATTTGGTTGTGGTTCTTCATCATAACATGTCATGCTTTTAGGGGTTGGATTGGGTTGTGGTTCTTCCTCATGACAGGAGTTTGTTCATGTCTTCATTCTTCTTTGTGCTCCATGTCTTCAGTGTTCTCAGTGTCTTCATGTGTCAAAGATTTCTTCAGTGTCCTCATGATGTTGATGTTGATCACAAAATATGGTGTTAAGGTCATGTTGATGTTGATTGATGAGGTGTGGTTGTTGTTGGAAGTTTTGGAAGTCTAAAGGATGTCATAGTGGCAGTGTTCATATCACAGCTGCAGAGGTTTAAACATTCAAAACTAGTTAGGGTTTTTAAGTCAAAGTTATTAGTTATGTTTTAAACCCTAAGTGTATTGTCTTTAAAGACCTAGTTTGGTAAGTTTTGTTTGTGTTATACTCTCTGTTTAATTTGTCTCAGATAACCTTATGTGTTCTTCATGTGGTCTTCAACATTTAGGTTGTATTATGTTTAGGGTTATCTAGTCCTCAACCTCCTAAAAACCCTAGTCTTTACTTTGCTCTAAAATCTAAGTTAATACCTTATACCCATATCGGCGATATTGTATCAGTGATATCCTTGAAGAGTCCAAAGTGCAAAAAGGCAGAAATCTTTGACGAGTTGTTACTCGGAAACCATGACACTTAGAAACATTCTATCTAAGGTAATGCGATCATGTAGAATCCCTCTACAATAATGTCTCTCAATTTTTTATATCTCTAAGGCATTTGCCCATGGTGAAAGGTTTTCTGCTACCCCAAAAATCATTAGGAGGTAGTGTAAAGTTGCAAAGGGGTGTAACTTTCGTCTTGCTCCTAATGCAACCAAACCAACGGTTCCAACGCATTTGGATGGGTATGTTTAGGCTAGGCATGGTCTTGTTTTGTACCCAAACATGCCAAAACAATTCAAGCTACATTGTACTGGCGATATCCTTGAAGAGTCCAAAGTACAAAAAGGCAACAATCTTTGATGAGCTGTTACTCGAAAACTATGACACTTAGAAACATTCCATCTAAGGCAACCTGATCATGTAGAACCCCTCTACAATAACCTCTCTCAGTTTTTGATATCTTTGAGGCATTTTCTCGTGGTGAAAGTTTTTCTGCTGCCCTAAAAATGGTTAGTTGCATGCAATGTAAAGTTGCAAAGGGGTGTAACTTTCATTCTACTTTGACAGTTCCAACGCATCCGGATGGGTACGTTTAGGCTAGGCATGGTCTTGGTTTGCACCCAAACATGTCAAAAGAGTCTGAGCTACATTGTATCGGTGATATCCCTTAAGAGACCAAAGTGCAAAAAGGCAACAATCTTTGACGAGCTGTTACTCAGAAACTGTGTCACTTAGAAACATTCTGTCTAAGGCTACAGGATCACGTAGGGTCCCTCTACAATAACCTCTCTCAGTTTTTTATATCTCTGAGGTGTTTGTCTGTGGTGAAAGTTTTTCTGCTGCCCCAAAAATGGTCAGATGCATGCAGTGTAAAGTTGCAAAGGTGTGTAACTTTCGTTCTGATCCTCGTGTGGCCAAACTGACAGTTCCAATGCATCCAGATAGGTACATTTAGGCTAGGCATGGTCTTTTTTTGCACCCAAACATGCCGAAATAGTCCGAGCTACATTGTACCGACGATATCCCTTAAGAGACTAAAGTACAAAAAGGCAGCAATCTTTGACGAGTTGTTACTCAAAAACTGTGTCACTTAGAAACATTCTGTCTGAGGCTACGAGATCATGTAGGGTCCCTCTATAATAACCTCTCTCAATTTTTTATATCTTTGAGGTGTTTGTCTGTGGTGAAAGTTTTTCTGCTGCCCCATAAATAGTCAGATGCATGCAGTGTAAAGTTGCAAGGTAGGCTACTTTTTATTTTGTTCTTCGTGGGGCCAAACCGTTAGTGCCAACACGTCTAGTTGGGCACATATACACTACGCATGGTCATTTCCCTTCATTATAAAAGGGCACATATAAGAGGCAAATGTGTTGTGCATTGGCTAGAAGGCTATGCTCAATGCAAATTTAAGGGTTGCAATAGGTTTCATCAATGGTGTACTTGGTGAAGTTATTGTGATTGTGCTTAAAAATAGGAGAATCTGACCCAAACTACCCCTCTTTCTTGTTGTGAAATTCCATCATTACATTAGACTTGCATGGGGACACAAACGACCCACAATTGGTTCCAATTCTTCCAATCACTTGTCAAGATTTTACATTCACAACAATGCCATTAGTTGTGGCAAAACTTGGCCAGAAGTAGTTGAAAATCATAGGTATATCCATGATTCATCTTCTATATGTTATGTTTTATCTCTATTTCTTACTGCTTGCCATGTTTATCTTGCCATAGGTATGGAGACCAGACCATTGAGTTAACCAATAAAAGCCTTAACTGCAGGCCATATGATTTCTACATCTTGAACTATCTCTAAAATAAAAAATGATGTGAATCCATAGAGTTAAGAGAAGCCTACAACTTTTTCAAAGTCTATTGCAAAGGTAATAAATGCTGCTAAAAAGGAAAACCAATCCAAATAAGCTAAAGAGATGTTATTCTATTTTGGGTGATTTATGGGCTATCTTATACAGGAAAAAAAAAGAATGGGACATGTATCAAGTAGAAAATTTATTTTTACGCATTTCTGATGATTAGTCCTACCTTCAATATTTACTAATGTAAAAATTTTCAAATTTTTCTGGTGTTACTAATTTTTTTAATCAAATCTATTAACCAGTTGTGTGTTGATTATCAAACCCTTGAAATGCCACGTTATTGACCTTGTTTGAGAAAGACACTGAGACATGCTGGACAGACCAAGAATACACTAAGAGTAATGTATTGAATCACCCAAGAATACACTTAAGAGAATCTGTAAAAATCTTTCATTTCAACGATGAACTAGTGATGAAAATAGCTGCTTCTTTTTTTTCAATTGCACATTTTCTTGGATAAAAATTACACAAAAATAATTTGGAAAAATAATACCTGCAAAGTTGATTTGATGACACAGAGTTTCAACCCAACCCAGGGTAAAAACATCCTGCACAGAATTCTCTAAAGAATCTCAAGTATTACTGAGGCGATCAGATTACACTTGTGTAAGAGTTTGATTTGCGTACATTGTATTTGAGATAGGCATAAAATCATCATCATTAACTCTCAAAGAGGCCTCATATCTATATACATATACATATATATCTATATCTCTATTTATTTGTATGTATATATTTACATATATATATAAATATATATTTACGTATATATATTGAGATAAGAAAGCCCCAATCTATTGTGCATGTAGGACTAAGCTTCCATCTCACTAGTTGTCTATTACATGGGGAGAAATTACCATACTTGTTTGATGCCACTTCCACTATATTAAATTTACCACGCACAGCCTAAGTTTTTATGACTTTAATATACAATCTTGTGTTGATATTCAACATGATGATTCATTTTTATTTTAAATACAACTTTTATCTTTTATTCCAGAATGAGGTTTAGGTGATACTTGAATAACAATAGCTGGCTTATTGGATCAACAAATATCCTATGTAATACAATTGGACTTTAAATATTTGAAGTAAACCATCTACAAATATCCATTGAAATGTCAATTTATAATGCAAATATGGACTCCATCAACAAAAAAGATTTGTATTAACCAAATATCCATATCTAGGCATACATCAATTTATGTCGATATAAGTATAACATATATACAAAATAGCCATATACGCTTACAAGAATGCCATATAGGCATACAATGTCAACTATATGTAATACAAAATATATGTCTACAAATGCCATATAGGCATACAACAAAGGAACATAATAAAAAGTCATTCGTCTCTGTCCGGTGAAGAGAATAGATCACAAGAAGCCTTTGATCTTCGAGGGGATGGAGACGCATATGAGGGTGGTCTACTACGAACCCAAGGGTTGCTCCTCCTATTTAGTTGTTCATGGATTTGTAGTTGTTACAATAAAAAGTATAGACATTAATATATAGAAATTACATTATAAAAAATGAAACATTTAACAAAATAATCACTTATCGCTACCATATAATATGTCTCCTCACTTGTCTTAGTACCAGGATCAGGCTGTGGCAATGTAATGTCCTATGGAAACCATCTAGATAGAAATTAAACTTCAAATCAATAATCATTTGATTTTTCAAAAATAAACAACTATAACAACAAATGTAATTTGAAATTTACTAATCTGCCTCATACCCCTGTCAAAGGCATGGAGCTATGAATTGTAGAGGACACACCATGCTCCATTGCCCTATGAACATCGGGAGGAGTCTCCGCAGCCTGTATCATCTAAAAATAAAACAACATTATTCAGTTACAAAAACTATAATAGTGATGCAAGTTATGGCTCTTAACATACACACGTGTTCACCTAAACATGGAAGTACACACAATAAAGTACACAAGTCACATGCATATATACAAATTAGATGAAGATTCATGACTATTATGTGGTATAAGGGTCAACAAAGGAGGGACCATAGTAGCATCAAATTTTAGGTTTAAGAAGTCAAAGAGGGAGTGAAGGTGTTAGTTTAGGTTTAGGTTAGTGGTAGGGTGGGGTAGGGTTGTGGGGTAGAATAACCATGACTTGCTAAATTGTTTTAATTTTTTTTTTTTAAAAGTAGGATGAGAGATTCCACCTATTACTAAAAGTGAAAAAAACACTAACTATGCATAAAGGACTCCAACCAAGCAGATAAATGTAAAAGGGCTCCTTCTAAATACATGGTTTATTAATGTTTAGACATAAATTACATGGACCTTTATTAGAGTGCAAGTTTTTAATAATCATGGTTCATTGGTGAAGTTATCAACCTATTAAGCTTAAATTATAGGATCAAAACAATGGTGGTTCATTGGTGAAGATATTTGTGTCAAAATAGTCAAGTTTCATTTATAAACATATCAAACTAATGAAACATTATCAGGTTGTAGGAATGGAAATGGTCATGGTCCATTGTTAGAATATATTAGGCTCATGATTCAATATTCCAATAACACCTCTTTGCAGCTCAGAATGTCTCTGTTTTGACTCTATCTCTAGGTTTTCCATCTCATGTGGTGGATTTTTGAATTTCACTTTTCATTCTCATGCATTCTATGGTGAACGCTCTTGGCTCTTCAACTAGTTGTGAACTCTTGTGAAGATTTGGCTCTCTTGGTGATATACTATAGCTCTTTCTTATGCTTCCTCAAGTCTCCATTGTTGTTGTGCTCTTTTGGTACATGTTTATGTGATTTCTTAGAGGAATTTGTGCTCTCTTTCATCTCAAAGAATATAGTAGTATTAAATGAAGGGTCCTCATTAGACTTAAGTGTTGCAAGGTGTGACCCTTGGTCTCCTTGTTCAGTGTTGCGCTGTGGTGGTTTGCGACAAGGGCTTAACTGCCTCTCGTGCTTGTTAAATCAAGTGGTTGTATCAGACAACAATGGCAGCTAACAATTGGTATCAGAGCCGAGGTCATGGGTTCAAACCCCACGCTTGCGCTAGGGGGGGTTGTTGCAAGGTGTGACCTTTGGTCTCCTTGTTCAGTGTTGCGTTGCGGTGGTTTGCGACAAGGGCTTAACTGCCTCCCGTTCTTCTTAAGCCAAGTGGTTGTATCGGGCAGTAACGACAGTTAACATTAAGTGGGTTAGATGTAGGTTCAGAAGTAGGGATGGAAGAAATTGAGCCAATAGGATTGACATAGTTTTTAGGGGAATAGGTTAGTGTTTGAAGATTTTGGTTAGGGGTGACTTGTTGCCCCCATAATTAATACCTAAAACCTAGATGATGTTGGATTCAATCATATGCTATATAAGATATCATAGGCTCATACCCCTCTCTGGTGTCATGTCCTGGAGTCTAATTGGTGGTAATTGGATGAGTTTATTAGAGAGAATTTGTCAAAGAATAGTGTGGAGGAGATCAACAAGATTTGGTAGACATGTATGGAAAATGTGTTAGCATAGACAAGGCAGTGAGCTATTTAAAAAGATGCCTCAAAGAAATGTGGTCTCATGGTGATGTCCTTGTCTATACATCTCCTTGTCATGGCATTCCATGAGACCACATTTCTTTGAGGCATTTTTTCAAATAACTATATTGTAATTGAAATTTTGTCATCTATCAACATTTAGTTATTAGTTATGCAATGTCTAGTAATGCTTTGAGTTTGAAAGATGTGCAATGAAATGTAATCAATGATATGAATATAAAATACAAAAATCTAGTACTTGTATAATTCATTAATTAAACCATTTATTTTATTACCTCAGTGAAGCTTTGAAGTCCACCACCACTGGCAGGTGTTGCCGTGAAATCTCTAATATTAACCTATTCAACATCCAACATCAGATATTAGAATACCATTCATATAACGATGCTATTCACATGTAATATTTATAATTGTTTACTAGTTACATATCCCAACAGTAAATGTCATAGTGTAATATGCAAGTGGAGAATCATTGAAAACTGCATCAACACTATGACATTAGAATTTCATTAAAATCATCAAACTAAATTAGTTAATCTTGCATTTAAAAAATGAAGTTTAATAAATTAAATTCAATGAAATTGCAAACATTTACCTGAGTATCAAGGCCGAAAGTCTCACTTAGGAGGGCATCTATCATCACCATCTGCTCAGTTGCAGATGTAGCATGCACACATGTGTCTCGACTATCCATGGGGTCATAACCACAGGCTGAACCGCAAGCTTGACAAGTATGGGGTGGAACCCTACTCCTCGAACTCTCCACCAGCCCACGCTATGCTGCAAGACCAGCATGCTCTATGATGCTCTGGGTCAAGGCACTAATGGATTGAAGTGTCTCAACCTCAGCACTCTCCTTCACAATGGAAAGGATAGACACATGCTCATGGGTTGGTCTAGCGAGTGCTCGTCTCACTGGCCGCTGTGGGTCAACACCTGCCCCTGGTCTATCCTTTGTTGACCCCCCCACCTCTACTTTGGAAGTCCCGCATATCAAAATAGTTTGACACTTTGTTTTTTATAAATTCGCAGTAGAGTTTCCTCAAAAAGTATTCCGGGACCTCATTATTGTTGCATGGAGGATGGTCAAAAACCATCCACCACCTCTACCCAAAATTGTCCCTTATTGCTTGGTTGTTGCACCAATGGATAGGGAACCTCTTGCATGTAAGGGGTAGAGGTTGATTTGTTTGTGGGTCTGTAAAAATGGAACACAAGTCCAATTTTATAATTTGTTCATTTTTTACTTGCTCATATGACAACTTGTCTGCATAGTACTCTCTAAATTCTCTCCTTTTTTTTGCCCAACTAGATATTTGCTTGCTAATTGAATCTGCATTTGATAACATAGATTCAAGAGATCGAGCAAACATGGATCTATGCGAGGTTGAAGTTGCAGGATTTTTCAACCTTACAATTATGTCCTCAATTTGTTTTTTTATTGTTTTCAATTTGCCCCATTATATTTTCTTGTGTTCCAGGGGCATGTTGAGGAATGAATGGAGGTGTTTGTTGTTGGGGTTGTTCTTTAGCAGGTATTTCATGTTCAGGTGATTCAGGATTTTGTAGATTTTTAGGAGGAGGAGGAGGAGGTACATTATTAATTCCTATCAATTAAGGGAATTTACATCTAAAATCAACTTAAGCCTACCTATTTAGAAACAAATTCACACAAAAAAAGAAAATACAACTCACTCCTTTGGTCTCTCCAACGTCATGGCGGCATTTTGATGATGAATCAATGAGAATTTGGTGTCGAAATTGGTCTCCAATAACGCGAGCATGCTCCTTAGGGTTTGCAGACTGCAGGTGCAAGAAAATGAAATGAAGAAATGAGCCTCAATGCATGTTTTTTTTTAAAATACTAAAACAAAATGCACTCATGTTATAACACGAGCGCGTTATGTCTTACAAGTTTTTTAAAAACATTTGGCCACTTTTTGGCCCCCCAACTTTTTGCACCTGCCTGGAGCAGACAAGCTACCGACTTAAAGACAAAAGATGTTACATTTTAATTAACCAAAGATGAAGTTGTAATGGGATGTAGGTGTAACTATCTCTTAACTAAAAAGAGATGCCTCTATAACAAAATATTGACACATGCTGAGGTATCTATTTTTTAATTGTATGTTCTCTCATCTTGGCGGGGATTTCTCACACTGTGATGCTGATGGGTGGTTGTTTGTCAGATGTCATTAGAGCTTAGACAACCTTCATGTACCATATAATTGTTCAATAAGAGCATTCACTACTTTGCCTATTCTAGCCACGTGCCAAGAGTGAGAAAAGTTGCAAGGAACAATATCTAAAGAAACCCCATTAACTGGAGTTCTTCGCTTTATGCCCAATGTCCTTTACAAAGATGTGATTCCTCCTTTCTAATTGAGAGGTTACCAACCAGATCAACCAAACATAAACTAGACGAAATCACATATAGCTGACTCAGACAGTGCTGGAAGTCAAGCTAGGAGAGTAGTAGCAACAACAACATATATTTTCTCCTCTTCCATTTGTTTCATCCAGGTGGGCAACCCTCTTACACCTAGAGTTAAGGCTTTGTTAGGAAAATTAGATGTAAGGGAGGGGGAGAGGAAATAATGATGCCTCTCTGCCTAAGAAACTAATATGTCAAATCACAGGAAGTGGAAACTACTATAACATGGAGATTAAAACTTAGGGCCCACATTTGGATGAGAAGACAGGAAGGAGAAAAGCTCACAAAAGCTCAATGGATGCTGCTACTACACAAGTTTCTTTCCAATTCCCCCATTCTAAAAATGAAAAGTCTCTAGTCTTTTAATTTTGTAAGGACAGATTTCTAACCATGAGAATAGAGAAGATAATCCCATAGAACAGGGGAGCAGAAACAACATACAAAACTAGGGAATACCCATACTGTCAACACGAACAAGTAGTATATGAAGCAACAACAAGAGGCACCTATTTATAGAAACTCTGAAAGATCTCGCTGATGCAGAGCATGGAGGATTCACCCAAAACAAACACACTTCAGACAAAAGACTTTTCTCACAAACTTCCACCATGCTTTGATGAGAGCAACAAATAAAGTTTTTGGATGTAATTTTTAAAATACAACTCAAACCCATGATTTAAAAATTGTTTTGGATACCCATTATCCTCTTACACAACATATTTCAAGTACAGGTGGAGGTGTTTTGGAACATAGAGGTCAAATCTTGATTTTTCCTACTCTTGACTAGATTTGAAGTGAAACAACAAATGAGGTTTTTCAGCCATAACTTTCAAACCAGAAATGATCTCCAAAAAAACAAATCTAATTCAAATACCCATTTGGCTCTTATTTAACATATCTAAAAATGGGTATGGGTTACTTTTGAAAGTATGCTTCAAAAACGGATTGTTACAGAGATGGAAACCCTAGTAGATCGTAGACCTGCCCTCACCAAAAATGACATAACTCACTCAATTCTTAATAAAAATTTCCCAAACTAAAATAATATGAAACTAGACTCATATCTCCATCTTTTCCTATTGGTTTTAGACCTATACTTGATCTATAAAATCTGTACCATTCCAAACAAGATGACTGTTATAGTGAAAAAATTGGAAGTGTCAATACCTAAATTCATCATAACTTTCACAAAACATAATAAAAATTGATACAATCAATTCCAAAAGAAAGAAGACTCAGAGATATTTCTAAAAAATCTAATTTTATGCCATTTGGAGTCTATACAAGGTCGTACCAGCCTCGGGAATAGAAAAAAATACAGAAAACTAAACTTTTATTTCATTTCTCTTTTCTAAACTTCATCTCTCCTTCATCTCTGCCTCTTGCATGAAATGTCAAGGCATAAATAATATCTTTACATCCACCTTCATTGTTCCATCACTCCACTCTGTTTTACATGCAAAAAAAAGAGGCTAAAAATAGCCAAACTACTAACACTACTCAACATAGAAAGACTAAACTTAACCAAATCTTAAAACTCCACTACAAGTGACCTCTAAAACATGAAGAGTGGTCTTTAATAGACCTTATTACATGACAAAATACTCAAAAAACAACATAAATCAAATATTTACAAAATGGCCTCTTGGAGGCATAAAGTCCATTAGGTGGTCTTGCACCATACTCCCGGAGGAAAGAAAATTCAAGTCCCATTGAATGCAAGTCACGTCTTTCTTCCTAGTCCTCCAATTCTTTCGTAACCTGTCCATCTTTGTAACTCCTCCTGGGTCCTTCTTTTTTTTCTTCTTAAACCATCTCTTATCCATCATCTTCTCAACTTCAAGGCTCCAAAACTCCATTTCTTGTGCATATACCTCAGTAGCTTTATCTTTGTCTTCATCCTCATCATTGGAACACCATATGACAACATATTCACCATTAGTGTAACCTACATCATACTCTTGCAAACCTTCATATACATCATTAGCAAACAAATCTGAAACATCTTTATTAGCAATTTCATTATCAACAATAACTTGATCATGACTATCAACACCAACGTTATCAACAACCTTATCATCAGCAACTTGAGTATCAATATCAAATTTATCAGCAACCTCAACAACCATATCATTAATCTCAACATCAATAGCCTTATCAACAATTTGATCAACACCATATTTCTCACCTTGCACATCTTGAACATTGGATTCAAACTTTACCTCTTCCTGTATGGCTATTTTCCTTGATTGTCTTCTTCTTCTTTGCATAATCTTCTTGATGGGCCATGTAACTTTTTTCTTAATTTTCAAGTGCTAACTTTGCAATTGCTGCAACTCCATTTGGAACTCCCTATTTTTTCTTTCCATATCTTCTTCCATCTGTTTCAACACTAGTTTCAATTCTCTTATTTCTTTCTCAACCTCTATTTGCCTCATCTTTTCCTCTTTCTTCTTCCTCTCTTTTTCTTTTTGCTTCTTCTTTTGTGAACCTCTAGCCAGCAAGTATGTTTTCAACAAATCCATCTTCACTTCAAGCAAGTATCTCCTTGCTTCTCTTTGCCTTTGCCTCAGCTAGATCTCTTCTCTTCTTCTCTACCTAGTCTTTTGGCAACTAGGTTCTCTCTTCAACCTGCAAACAAACACAAACACCAAACTCTCTTGCCTAGACCTTTTGAGCTCTGATACCAAATTGATGCAGAGCATGGAGGATTCACCCAAAACAAACACACTTCAAACAAAAGATTTTTCTCACAAACTTCTACTATGCTTTGATGAGAGCAGCAAATAGAGTTTTTTTGACGTAATTTTTAAAATACAACTCAAACCCATGATTTAAAAATTATTTTGGATACCCATTATCCTCTTACACAACATACTTCAAGTGAAGGTGGGTTGTTTTGGAACATAGAGGTCAAATCTTGAGTTTTCCTACTCTTGACTAGAATTGAAGTGGAACAACAAATGAGGTTTTTCGGCCATAACTTTCAAACCAGAACTGATCTCCAAAACCTCAAACCTGATTCAAATACCCATTTGACCTTTATTTAACATATCTCAAAATGGGTAGGGGTTACGTTTGAAAGTATGCTTAAAAAATGGACTGTTACAGAGATGGAAACCCTAGTAGATCGCAGACCTGCCCTCACCAAAAATGACATAACTCACTCACTTATTAATGAAAACTTCCCAAACCAAAATAATATGAAACTAGACTCATATCTACATCTTTTCCCATTAGTTTCAAACCTGTACTTGTTCCGTAAAATCCGTACCATTCCAAACAAGATGACTATTATAGTGAAAAAACTAGAAGTGTCAATCACTAAATTCATCATAACTTTCACAAAACATAATAAAAATTGATGCAACCAATGCCAAAATAAATAATACTTAGAGATCTTTCCAAAAAATCTAATTTTATGCCATTTGGAGTCCATACAGGGCCATACCAACCTTGAGAATAACAAAAAAATAGTAAAAAAATGCAGAAAACTAAACTTTTATTTCATTTCTCTTCTCTAAACTTCATCTCTCTTTCATATCTACCTCTTGCATGAAATGTCAAGGCATAAATAATGTCTTTACATCAATATTCATTGTTCCATCACTCCACTCTATTTTACATGCAAATAGAAAAGGCTAAAAATAGCCAAACCACTAACACTACTCAACATAGAAAGACTAAACTTAACCAAATCTTAACTTCACTACAAGTGACCTCTAAAACATGAAGAGTGGTCTTTAATAGACCTTATTACATGACAAAATACTCAAAACACAACATAAATCAAATATTTACAAAATAGCCTCATGGAGGCATAAAGTCCATTAGGTGCTCTTGCACCACTCGCATACCTTGCTACATCCATGGTTAATAAATTCCAGTCATTTCAAGGTATCTTAGCCATAAATGGAAATCTTTTGAAGATTACCAAAATGAGTAGATAGATAGTATTTCATCATTTTACATAACTAAAAACATCACTTCCTACATTGAAGGCGCTAGATCGGTTGTCTCAATGTCATCATTTAGCCTAATCATCCTGCCATAACTCATCATGAAGCAGATGAAAGGTCATTTCTGGTAGAAACATGGATCCCCAATGGTCAATCCTACATAAGCCAATCTTTTAGTTAGTTAATTCCTTCATAGTGACGGCAATGGAGACCCTGCACATGCCTAAGAAGCTAATTCTGCAATGGAGTATCTCAGATCACGCGCCAACACATCACTTCATCAATTTTTTGAATCTAAGCCGTCGATCAATTCATTAGATGGCTTAAATCAATGACGTCAGTTTAGTCCATCATGTGGAAAAAGTTTGTTGTAAATGCCAACTAGGCATCAACCAATGATACCCAACCACCTGGATAGACACCCTAATCACGATCCTGAGAAGACCTTTCAAACGGTACATCTAGGACACTCTTTGCGGTTCCACACTCAAAAGATTTAGCAAGAGATTTGATCTCTGTGGAATGGTAGAAAACTGTCAGATTAGCCACGTACAATGGGACAAATCCCAAAACACCCTTGGCCTCAGATATTTGGCCATGTTACACTTTTCATCCACTCAGACATAACACCGCACTCCAGAAGCCACATGTCACTCTTCCACCATTCCATGGACATTTGGTGGGACCTCTTGGTGAGGCTCAACAGAATGACAGAAGCCATAGAGAAGTCACCATGTAGCAATCAGGACCCAGCACTACTTTCTATTGCAACTGATGAACGGTCTCTTGCCAACTGACACCCTTTCCGCAGTTCCACGGGTGATTTCTTTATCAATATTTTAACATCAGCAGAATGGCGGAAATAAATCAACATCTGCCACCTGTCAGCAAAGTGATAGTGGGATCCAACCCTAGGCATACATCTTTTAAAGCAATCTTTGTCTACTAGGAATGAAGGGGCCATGGGACCACTAAAGGTTTAATATGCAAGACACTTTGACATATTTGAAAATTATTAGGCACATGACGGAGGCGGTAACTATATGGCAAGGGGTTAGTAAGCAACGTATCTCAAGACATAATGAGGCAACTTAAGAATTGAGCAACGGGCGAGAGGTTATCAACCTAAAAATATAACAAAAGTGATTTTCATCGCCCATACTGAAATGACACTAGGGTTTAGGGTTTAAGGGCTACTATTCATAGTCTTTTCAAATATGCAAAAACCCTAAGCCAGAGGCCTCTTAACATGATAACACAAGATTTAGGCCAAATACCAGAACCAAGAAGAAAATTTTATAGGGTCCTATCAGTGGCTCTAGTTGGGGACGTCTATTCAGCCTGAATAGAGAGAGATCACAGAAGAACTCTAGAGGAGCAAACCAAAACATAGTAATACACATAATAGCCCTAGGCCATTATGCAAGGGAGAAATAGGATCTGCCTCTATCATATATTGTGTTTTCTAGTAACTTCATCAGGTTATTTATGAAATCTTCATTACAATCCATCTTTCTTTTGATATGGATATTTAGATAGCTCACAGGATAATTAAATCCACCTGCTTCAAGATCTCCCTAGTTCCTCTGATCAAATGATGATTGAAATGCATTTTCATTAAACAATGGGCTAACATATGGTTCAATCATATCCAACCAATTGAAATAATTATCATTTCCTGATTGTTGGTCTTCTTTAAATTTACCACATAGATCTGAAAAATTAAAGCATTCATTTTCCACTTGATGGTTGGTATTGAGGACATCCTCATTATTTGTTGAGTTAGTGTCAAACCTGAAATAGTCATACTCAACCTTCTCTTGAAGATTTGGTATTCTGAACTTACTTTCTAACACTGCATCTGTCAATTCAATCTGATGAAAAGTAGAGAACTGGGAAGCATTGATAGAATAGACATCTGAATTTTGATCCATTAATGAGGAACCTATGTCCTCAAATAGCTTTGCATTCTGAGCTAATTTCAATTTATGCTCTTCCCACTCTAATGGGTTATTACCTTTGTTTGAGAAAAGGTTACTAACTTTGTTTTCTTGTATGTTAACTTCTAAGGATTCTTCTTCAAAGATTGGATTATCTCTATATTCATAAGGTTTAGTATTTGTTTCTTCTGACAAATCTAAAGGCTCGTCATAAAGTGGATTATGCCTTATATGCATTGTTTCCATAAATTCTTCAATATCACTATCTTGATAGCCTATATCATCATCTGACTCAGAGTTTCCACAACTTTGGTATGAACATTCTGATAATTGTTCACCACTTTCTATATTGTTAGTAGAAACCACTTTCACTTGATATTTAGGTTCAAAACTAGATGACTCCCTAGGAGATGAAACCCTTCTATTTGATAATAGATATGTATCCTCATAAACAGGAGAATTATCTTCAAGTTTTGCCATACATTCATAAGACAAAGAAATTTCTTCATCACCTCTACAACTTTTAGTAGAATCATCTTTTACAAGGATGTGATCCATCTCCTCATTTATTGCTTGCCTATGTGCCTATGATCCATCTCCTCATTTATTGTTTGCCTATGTGCTTGAATACTATTTATCTCATGAGTTATCCTATTAGGGTAGGAATTTGGGCACATCCATCCATCCTAACTAGGGGGTTAAAATGAGTGATGGATTTATCCTGGTCCCAAACAATACTTCTTCTTGTATCCTTTAGGTATTGAGTCCCCTGTATTGACTGATCAAAGAAGGGTCTATTTAAACTATTCTGTTTGTTGCCCTTTTGGCAAATGGGAACATTTTTCTTAACAAAGTTATTGTTTATGGACTCACAATCCTTTATCCTCATATGTCTTAAATTGTTCTCAATATTCATAGCCATAGAATATGCTTGTCTCATAGTGGTAGGGTTCTTGTCTCTCAAAAGCTAACTATCTTCTTCATTGAATGCACCTAGATATATGATCAAACACATAGCCTCATTTGGTCTAGTATTTTCAGGGTTATCCCTTACTATTTTGGCAAATATCAAATTAAAAGCTGGGACTGATTCCTTTTCTTCCTTTTCAACCTAAATAAGCCTTTTAATCAACAAACTAACATCTATCCTTTCACTGAACTGTTCTATGAAATCTATTTTTAGATCTTGCCAGGAAGAAATAAACTGATTGGGTAAATATGCAAACATGTCCCTAGCTTCTTCTTTTAGGGTTTGAACAAACAACTTTATGAGTACATCCTCAAGATCTATCTCATAATCTCCCATTAAGTCACAAAAATCTTGCAGATGGCTGCTAGTTATTTTGGATTTGTCATTATTAAACTTTGGTATCTGATCTCTAATTTTATCTGGAATATGGTTTGGAAAACCACAAATATTACCAAAATCTATAGCTTGATACCTTTCCATGACACACCCCCTTTGATAACATAAATGTGGTTGCACAATACACATTTTAAACCACTGGATTCTTATAGAGATATATAGAAAATATAATTTCCTTATGCATATGTAAACCCTTTTCTTTCATCCATTTTGCACATGTATTGAAATGTTTAGAAAGTCCCTCAAGCTTTGTAAAATACCTGAAAAGATGTTACTACTAATGTAAACTTTGTCTTGATCATGAAAATCAAGAATGCTAGAATGCTTTTACCAAGTTCCTTCTTCATAGAGCCACCACCTCTGTGTATAGAGGAATAAATTTTGAAAGAAAAATGCTCCTTTAAAATCAACTTTTGCTTTGAATCCCTTCTCATAGTAGTCATATGAAACATCCCTACACATAGATGTTATGCAGTATGCTTATCTCTGTTTTAACCATGATTGAAAATAGTAGTCGCCACCCTTTTGTAGGGAATATAATAATTTGACCAATGACTCTTAGCAATACATACTATTGGTCTTATTGAAAAAAGATCCCCAGAGGAGTCGCCAATCTGTTGGTTGTTTTAAATTCCTAACCTGGTCTCAAGGAAAAGCAGATCTATAAAATAGCCATTTCTAATAACTGATCTATCTCAAGGGATTGGCCAATGAATAGGAAATGGGGTTTCAATCTTTTTCCTCTACACTTTAGGCTCTGTAGGACCAAGGAGGGTGTTCCTTTTTTAACAGTGTTTTTTGGATTGGGGATTAGGGGATTTTCTCAATACTTGCTCAGAACATTGTTCTAAAACATATATGTTCTTTCTAGATTGCTTGAATAATTACTAATAGAGTGAAGCAATGGGCTAGATTCTTAAGCTTTAACATAATTCTTTGCAGAAAAACATGTAAATAAACTAACATCTACAACCTACAATTGAAAGGAATTGTTTTGATATTTAAATGAGGATAACCAAGGGGGTTTTAGTACAGTATACCATTCTTGAAGGATCAATGCCTAATTCAAGGTTCATAGAGTCAAAGTCAGATATAAATGAAAAAACCATTTCTGTGATTAGTTTCAGTTTACTGTGATGATAAAATAATGCCTTACATTACAATATTTCACTAGTTTCAGAAGTAACCATACTTAGTTATCCTTGTAAACAAATATTACATTCAATATCCTCTTATAGCTATTATTTTACTACTTGAGTAAATGCCATAAGAAAAATATGCAAACACAGGAAAGAGTGTGATGATGAATAAACTGATCATTAATTAGATTGTATTCATAAATGTAACAATGTGTACATGAGTCGGAGACAATATACTTTGAAACTCAACATCAATTTGTAGAATAAACTGATACTGAACAACAAATAGCTTTGCAAATACATCAAAGTATGAACTCAAAATGTAGCTTAAATTTGGACAACTAATTCTATTTTCAAATGCCAAATATATACAACTCCTCCGTGATTAGATTGATCCCATATTTCAGACAGGGTCTGGGAAATATGACCTCGAACCAATGCTTTATCAATAAGCCCTGAATTCCCTTTTATAGAACAAGGGAGCAGACAAGCTACTGGCTTAAAGACAAAAGATGTTACATTTTAATTAACCAAAGATGAAGTTGTAATAGGATGCAGGTGTAACCATCTCTTAACTGAAAAGAGATGCCTCTATAACAAAATACCCACACATGATGAGGTATATGTTTCTGAATTGTATGTTCTCTCATCTTGGTAGGGATTGCTCAGGCTGTGATGCTGATGGGTGGCCATTTGTTAGATGTCTATTAGAGCTCAGACACCCTTCATGTGCCATCTAATTGTTCAATAAGAGCATTCACTACTCTGTCTATTCCAGCCACGCACCAAGAGTGAGAATAGTTGCAAGGAACAATATCCAAGGAATACCCCATTAACTAGAGTTCTTTGCTTTATGCCCAATGTCCTTTACAAGGATGTGATTCCTCCCTTCTGATTGAGAGGTTACCAACCAGCTCAACCAGACAGAAACTAGATGAAATCACATATAGCCAACTCAGACAGTGCTAGAAGTCAAGCTAGGAGAGCAGTAGCAACAACATATATTCTCTCTTCCATTTGTTTCATCCATGTGGGCAACCCTCTTACACCTAGAGTTAAGGCTTTGTTAGGAAGATTGGATGTAAGGGAGAGGGAGAGGAAACAATGACACCTCTCTACCTAAGAAACTAATCTACCAAATCACAGGAAGTGGAAACTACTATAACATGGAGATTAAAACTTAGGGCCCACATTCAGATGAGAAGACAGGAAGGAGAAAAACTCACAAGAGCTCAATGGATGCTACTATTGCACAAGTTTCTTTCCAATTCCCCCGATTCTAAAAATGTAAACTCTCTAATCCTTTAATTCTGTAAGGACATATTTCTAACCATACAGGGGAGGAGAAACAATCTACAAAACTAGGGAATACCCATACTGTTAGCACAAACAAGTAGTATATGAAGAAACAATAGGAGGCACCTATTTATAGAAACTTTGAAAGATCTTGCACACCCTGCTACATCCATGGTTAATAAATTCCAGTCATTTCAAGGTATCTTAGCCATAAATGGAAATCTTTTGAAGATTACCAAAATGAGCAGATAGATAGTATTTCATCATTTTGCATAACTAAAAACATCACTTCCTGCATTGAAGGCGCCAGATCGGTTGTCTCGATTTCATCATTTAGCCTAATCATCTTGCCATAACTTGTCATGAAGCATATAAAAGGTCATTTATGGTAGAAACACAGATCCCCAAGGGTTGATCTTGCATAGGCCAATCTTTCAGTTAGTTAATTCCTTCGTAGTGGCGGTGATGGAGACCCTGCACATGCTTGAGAAGTTAATTTTGTAATGGAGTATCTCAGATCATGCGCCAACACATCACTTCATTAATTTTTTGAATTTGAGTTGTTGATCAGTTCATTAGCTGGCTTGAATCAATGGTGTCGATTTAGTCCATCATGTGGAAAAAGTTTGTTGTAAATGCCAACTAGGAATCAACCAATGATACCGAGCCACCAGGATAGCCACCCTAACCATGATCCTGAGAAGACCTTTCAAACAGTACAGCCAGGACACTCTCTATGGTTCCGCACTCAAAAGATTTGGCAGGAGATTTGATCTCTACAGAATAGCAGAAAACTGTCAGATTAGCCACGTACGATGAGACAAATACCAAAACACCCTCAGCCTCAGAGATTTTTCCACATTACACTTTATGTCCACCTAGGCATACCACCACACTCTAGAAGCCACATCTCACTCTTTTACGATTCCGCAGAAGTTTGGTAGGACTACTTGGTGAGGCTCGGCGGAACGGTGGAAGCCATAGAGAAGTCACCATGTAGCAATCGGGACCCACCACTACTTCCTGTTGCAATTGATGAATGGTCTCTTTCCAGTTGGCACCCTTTCCGTAGTTCCGCAGGTGATTTCTTTATCAATATTTTAACATCGGCAGAACGACGGAAGCAAATCAACATCTGCTACCTGTCAGTAAAGAGATAGTGGTATCCGACCCTAGGCATACATCTTTTAAAATAACCTTTGTCTACTAGGAATGAAGGGGCCATGGGACCACTAAAGGTTTAATATGCAAGACACTTTGACATATTTGAAAATTATTAGGCATAGGCCGGAGGTAGTACCTATATGACAAGGGGCTTGTAAGCAACGTATCTCAAGACATAACGAGGCAACTTAAGAATTGAACAACGGGCGAGAGGTGGTCAACCTAAAAATATAACAAAAGTGATTTTCATTGCCCATACTGAAATGACACTAGGGTTTAGGGTTTAAGGGCTACTATTCATAGTCTTTTCAAATATGCAAAAACCCTAAGCCAGAGACCTCTTAACATGATAACACAAGATTTGGGCCAAATAATAGAACCAGGGAGAAACTTTATAGGGTCCCATCATAGTTAATGTTTTTTAGGGGCACTGATGCTGTTAACATTCCAAGATAAGATCCCCATCACTCTAGAAGACCCTTTTCCATTTATATGAACATTTGACAGTCATCCATGTCTATTTGAGAACCCGTTCTTATCTCTTGTAAGGTAGCCTTTTGGAGTATTTCCACTTTTGACTTTCTACCTTTCTTTTTCTTAGTTTCTTTAGGAAGGACAATATACCCTTATGTAAAGACACATATACCCCCATAGTTTCCATGATAAAGGTACCAACATTGGTAGCTAGATGTAGAGATAAATCCTCACCTCCTTGAGCATCTTTATTCAGAAGGGAACCAACACTATCTCCACAATTGCCCTGAATTGATTAGAATGCTCCTTATGGGTTTGTATTTTCAGAAGGAAATGGGATATATAAATATACTATGATACTTTGAAAGAGTACCATAAGGGAGGGAGCCTATTCTTGAAAAAGAACCAATCAAGATTCTAGACTTTAAAAAAAGATCAATTTATTGAGGTACTTTTGATTTTCCATGTTTGAGGGACAAAGGTAGAATGTAGTTCTTTTTGATTTTTAATGCAAGATTGTCCAATATCTCCCACCTCATGACATCTATAGCAATGAAATGGAATGTGCTCATAATCTAGATATTGTGAAAAAGAGCATTCCTTTACTATTAAGCATAATTGCTTTGGAAGTGGAAGATCCATATCACAAGCAACTTGAAAAGAAGAAAACATAATGTGAGTTTTGTTCAAAGAGTTTTCATCTATCTCTAACACCTTCCCTAAACCTCTACCAATATTTATGAATCACTTCTCACTCCAAAATTCTAGAGGTAACCCACATAGACTTACCCATACATGCTTAAAAGTGGAAAAAACCAGAGCACTAGTAAACCTACCTTCTAAGGTCTTACCTAGATTCCCCTTTGGTGAAAACACCACCAAGACTTGGGTCAACATTTTCTTTGTTGCTCCTTGGAAGACACAATAATAATAAAATGATCTATTCGAAGTGCAATGAGCTTTGCTCATTCCATCCCTTCCATACACACCCACTCCAAAACATACAATTTTTCTGACCATTTATCCTTAGAGAACCCCATAACCACCCTTGTCTTCAACATTTTTGAGTTATTGTGGACTTATTTGTAGCCAAGAAATATTTTTGGGATCCTACCATTTACATTAAACACCTTACACTCCACATCTTGCTTGTTTACTTTAGAAGCTTGAAAATTGTCGAGGCCATTTTTTACAATATTGCATCCTTTTCTTTCAAAGATTCTCTAGTCCAAAAGAATATATGCTTTTAAAACCATACTCCATCAAGCCAATCCGTGAGCATCCATATTGTCATTTTCTTTGTCATTGAGTGGCTAATGAATAGGGATGCAAGGTTCTCCACATTGTTTCCTACCCAAAACTAGGGCCCCTAATTTCAAAATTTCTCCTAAAACTTCCTTTCAGCGATTTCCCTCTCATTGATTCCCCCATCTATTTTTATTCTAGTGTGAAAGGTCATGTTCAAGAAGTTGCAACTCATCCTTTCTTGAGTCTAACATCATTTAATTCCCAAAAGTATAGCTACTTTTGTGGTCATCTCTTAATCAACATTAATACAAGCATCATGTGGTGTGCAACACCTATTGTTTGATACTCATGGTTGTGTCTATTGAGCCTTGTTTTCATAAAAACACAATCCTCAAATATGGTAGAGTAGTGGCGAGAAAGAATCTCTTACTTGAGATATATTAGAAAGATAGAATTTTTATTTGACTACAATAATTTTATAGTGCAAATCAATATTATAATTGGAGTGTCCAATTTGTGAGTAATATTCCTTTTGTTGTTTGACAATCAATACATTTATAAATACTAGAAATAATTACAGCCTAAGTCATAGGATTGGCCAAATTTCTACTTTGAAGTTCAAAATTCGGTGAATTTCCAAATGGTATTAAAAATTTGTTTCAATTCGTCAAATATTCGTACGTTAAAAGGGAAGAGTTTTTTCCTCTTTTCTCCCTTTACTAGGAACACATGCGAGTAACAAATCGGTCTAAAATTGCATATTATCCCAGGCAATCGAAATCAACGTGGTTAGGCTCAAGGAATACGCTGATAGGAAAAATGGATGAGTTAAAAAAAAATTCAAGCATGAATTTTTTTTACGACATGAGAATTTTTGAAGCACTATAATGCTCACATATAAAAGACTATGGCTAATTAATATGTATATTATCATATTATATTTATATATTATAATACTTATAATATATTATTACTATTTATTATTATACTATAAATATATATTACTAATAATATAATATTTATATTAATAATATTAATATTTATATTATAATAATATATTTATATATTATAATATAATAAATTATTAATGCCGAGAGTCATTCTATAGCTGGGTGGAGATGAGTGCACTCATTTTCCGTGTAAATATATAGAAAAAAATAAAAAATCAAAATCAATAAAGGAAATTGAAAAAAAGTAATAAATAAAAAAGAAAAGAAAAATGGAGAAAATAAAAAAAAAGAAATTGAAAAAAATAAAAATTAAAAACCAAAAAAGAAATTAGTTCAACAAAAAAAGAGGTGGAGAGTCTAGAGACTATGAAAACTCTATAAAAACACAGAAAATAAAAATAAAAATTGAAAAAAGTGGAGAAAATCACAAAAACTATAGAAAACACAAACAACACGGACAAACGTGCAGAAAATAGTTTTGGGCATACTATAGATATATTTTTTTAAATATAAATATACTACTAATATATATATATATATATATATATATATATATATATATATATATATATATATATATATATATATATATATATATATATATATATAAAATCAAATTTAAATTGCGAATTTTATTGTTGAACCTTGTGACATAGGGTATTGTTTGTTTGTGTGTGTGTGTGTGTGTGTGTGTGTGTGTGTGTGTGTGTGTGTGTGTGTGTGTGTGTATGAGTTTGGGGCGTGATCCCATGTGTATGTTTAAACTTATAGTTTTAATATATAGTCTTTCTCATCAAAAAAATTGATGCTCCTTTGTGGTAATTTTTTGATGGCTCTAGGTATTGTTTGTAATAAGACACCGCATATCATTACATGAATTCTTGTCTTTGTTAACTTAGTATTAGATGTGTATTTTGATACACCTATTTTTTAATGTTCTAGTATATATTTTATGATCATTGATTATTCCATGTGAATCTGTTGATCACAACACTTTTTAGTTGCCTTCAGATTAGAGAGACGGTGAATGGGATACCATTTTTTAAAATCATGGTACAGTGGTGTATGGTTATATATTAGTGTTGCATTCACTGCACCATGTTTTCCAAAAATGATGTCCCACTCCCTATCTCTCATACCCAAGAAGTCTGAAAAACATGGTGTCCCATTCCCCATCCCTCATACCCAAGACATCTTTGATCTGAAGGCAACTAAAAAGTGTAGCGATCAATAGATTCACATGGAACGATCATAAAATATGTACTAGAACATTCAAAAGTGGGTATCAAAATACACATCTAATACTAAGTTAAGAAAGACAGGAATTCATGTGATGATATGCAGTTAAGAAAGATGGGAATTCATGTGAAGATATGCAGTGTCTTATTACAAGCAGTACCTAGAGCCATTAGAAAAAATACCACAAATGAGCTATCATTTTCTTTTGGTGAGAAGACTATATTAAAACAATATGTTAAAACGTATAGTCATGATCCTCAAAAAATATGGGCGGCATGGGATAATGCCCCATAGTCAAACTGGCAAAGCCAGTAAATAATAGAAACACATGGCCCCAAAAAAGGAAACAACCACACAAAACAATGAGAGCATGGCCCCACAAGGAATATAGCTATCAAGTCACTAGTTCAATAGAAATGAAAGGAAACCATTACAATTATGCAGCAAGGGCAACTCCAATGTTGGGAAGGTAGAAGGGACTAGATCTTGCCTATTAGGGTTATCCCACCCTCCACCTAGCATACCCTTGCCATCCTCCATTGGTTCCCAACAAGTAAGAACAACATTTTCTCCTTCCTCTAGATCCTCTTGTGGTTGGTTCTATATAGTCAGTGGTGGAGATATAGCAAGAGACAAACAAGGGAATTTCCCCTGATCTAGAGGAGCCCACTCATGTCATTGTGAGGATGCAACAACACAATACAAAGACAGAGATCACCCACCTTGTCATATATACAGTGGAGATGGTGGTGGGGTCTAGCTAGAGTGTTACCTAGTCAATGGTGGCAATAGAGGAATGGAGGCTCTCCAATGGCTATGTGGGCAACACCAAGGAGAGTTAGAGTAGTTGTGCCGCAAGACTCGATGGGGGGATCTACACAAGACAACAAAAAAGGAAAAACCCTAGCCACAATACAAGGGGCATTCTCCTAATGATCAAGGAAGGTTTTTAGATATTAGACCTCCAATGCCACCTTACTGGCTTGGATTTGAATCTATATGAGCACATTAGAAATCAACAACAATTTGGAACTAATAGAAAAGTTAGTATTCACAAAAAACTAAACAAAATAGCAGAATTTCAATCTTTCCAGCTACAAAAAAGAATTTCTAATCCGAAAGCATGCCATAACTAGGAGAACTCTATGGAAAACTTGGCACCATCACTAAGGACATTGTCACCAATAAAGGGTTCATGCCTTCTTGCTTTTCAAAACTACAGCTCCATTTTCCTAGAATACTCAGTGCCAATGCAAGGGGAAGACAACATAGGCAAAGAGGCAACACTCATCTTCAAAGAATGGGCAGTCTTGGGCCAAATGATAAGAGAGGTAAGTTCTCTTTCTTATTTAGGCTCTGCAAAGCTTAGGAGGGTTATTCCTTAGAGGCTTCTCAACAAGATAATTAAAGAAAAATAAAATGACACAAAGGTCACTTACAACAACCATACTCTAAGTAATAGTGAACCACACTACACTGGTTGCAAGCAAAAGACCTCACTGACCTCTAATTGAGTAAATAAACAACAAGATAGCATATGCACCGAGGATGTGAAACAAAGTAATACCACTGAAAATAAATCCCCTTATGATTTACATACACATATGCAATTTATATTCCCACAAGTACAACTCTCCAAAAGTATACAAGACATTGGCTCTCACAAGATACTAGACAAGTTATCATGCTGATTTGTCCAAGTGGGTAGAACTCCTGCATACATAATCCTTTAAAATGGTTTTGGTGTGAGTTTTCTCAAGATATGGCACAGGTTGTAAAATTGAATCATGCATATAGGGAAAGGCAAGAAATTATCACCTATACTAAATTGAAAAGAGAAATTAACTTAAGGATTTGGTTGATGGTGAGAGGGTAGAATGCTATAGATTGGTGCCTTGATCCTACAGGAAATTGAGTCAAACATCATTCTCACACAAACACAACTACAAGCTCAGACTGAAAACAAAGTATGTAATTGGCAATCATAAGCATTGCTCTATAATTTACAGCTTTTTATAAATACAAGAAACAATCACAACCATCCTTCACATATTACAAGTGATGGGACTAAAGTTATCTGAAGTAATCAAATTATATCATTTGGATCGACTAAAAGATAATGGTCCAAATTTATTCATCAACTTTGAAAAAAATGTCAAAAGCTATGCAAATAAGTGCTTGCTTGATTGCAGACTAAACCAGGCAGGAATCTATGTCATAGGCATAGAAATAAAAATCCACATGAATTCAGTTTATTTGTAACACAATAAAATTTCCAGCCAAAAATGGAACCAACAAATTTTAGGAATCACAAGCACTCCCAACTGAACTTGAGCACACTTTGGAGATGTGATGTAAGCAAATTAAAAGAGTTAAACTTCTGGTTTAGTCTTCATATAATCTACTTGCAGCAGTGTCTTGCACCACTATGGTCAGCCCTTTCTTAGCCATGCTATCTAAGACATCATTTAGTGCTTGACACAAACCAACAATCTGTGATGGGAAGTCCAAAAAGAAAAAAATAGTAGGAATAGAGAAGCCTTTAGGAAGCATGACCTCAACAACTAATAGCTAAAATTTGCTTACTTCTTGATTCTAGTGTTGGAGCTCTTCTATATCATCCTCAAAGTGTATAATTGTTTCAACCTGTAATAACCAAAAGGACTCAGAAAATTGCCCTTGCTGCTACTTTGCTAATGCAAGAATTGACTTATTAAACAATACTCTTGCAATGAACATTGTTGGTTACAAATGCAAAACTATAAATTCTTTGGATCAAAGTAAATATGATAAAATAAGACTAACAAAACATAATCCAACTAGCACAACCATCTTACAGGCAAAGTGGAAGCAGACAAATATAGTAGTAATTAACATTCAAGAAGAGAAATAAATAGAGCAACCTTTATGCCTCTCTCAAATATCTTTAAGACTAAGAAATCTTTAGTTTGCTCATTAGTTGACAAATCTAACAAACTAGATCTAGTGGCTCAACTCCTATAAGCTAGATTGTGATTGAGATTTAAAAAAAAAAATCTTCACAAATATTAGCAATCAAGTTGCTTTTCTTAAAGAAGAAATTAGAGTAATGGAATTGTAGTCTGAGAATGCCAATGAGAATTAGATGTAGTAAGGGAAACTAGCATTAAGTTTTTGGATAAAGTACCCTTTGGAATTATATAAGAAGTTAGGATAGCAAAATTACGCTCTGCATAAACACATATTAAGAGTTAAGATCCAATTTCTAGAGCAGAAAATTTGAAGCTATTGAATATAAATAAGGATGTATCATCATTAATGATTCCAATTGGATTATTTTTCTTAAAGAGAAGACACAGAGAAAATACAAGCACATTTTGAGAATGTCACTTAAAATCAAATGTAATGATGTGAAATCTCATCAACATTGATTTCTTTTGATTTTGACATAAAAATATCGACTCGGTGTAGTGAGCATTTTCTTCTTTGTTTAGGACTTACCAAGGAATAACCCTGTCATATGAAACATGGCTGCCTATACTAGAAACATGTATTCCAGGAGGAAAGATAAGCATAGCCCTTTAACAAACAGAAATGATTTATAAAATTAGATGATAAATCATAATGTAGTTATAGGGGAGCAAAATAGAAAATAACATTTATGCTTAGAGGAGCTAAAGCATTTATTTACTTGTTGCATGATCTAAGCAAAGTCTGAGAAACAACTTTTGCATCAATTTTCATCTAGCATGTTTTCCAACAAAATATCTTGCAATGCAACCAAAGTTGGTTCTAGCATGTCAAGCCTGCCTGATTTGTAAATGTGAAAATAGGTAAGGCCTGCACAAACAACAACCCAATGCATAAACCATAAATGTCATCATATTGACTAAAGCACCTAGTAACATTTAAACTAGAACTATATCTGTCCCTAGAAAATGCATTACCTTTAAGGAGCAACATATACTAGCATCTAAATGGTGCCATAGAATTTTGAGGACAGGCTCATTGGCTTCAAAATTACGCCTAAGAAGCTCTACATCCAAGGCAAAACATAGGGAAACATTATCAATTCAACTCAAGGAAAACCACCCAGTTCAAAAGAATAGATAACTCTTTCAAAACCACCTTGAGCCGTCAATTTTTATTTACTTCATCTAAGGAAATAAATAGGAAGAATTGTCAGAATGATTTACTAAAATAAATAGGATACATGGTTTAAATCCAATATATATTCTAACAAATTGACACCAAACATATCAATAAAGAACAAAGTCCAATCAGATAGCTTTTTATAGAATTGCAATGAGTTATCTAGTAAATGTAATTATGGTACAATTTAGTTTCACAGCACCTAATTATGGTACAATTCAGTTTACTTGCAAGGGCTATAGGCAATGTAGGCATGAAGAAGGTCAAAGATAGCTATAAAACAAATTTGTTGAAAGATACATATAAAAAATGAAAAATCATACCCTCAAGTTCTACAAACTAAGAAGCAACAAATATTGATCCTTGTTTTGTGTCCTAAGCACAAAAGGACTAATTTGAAAACCAATATTAGAAGAGAGACAAAACATTTATGTCCCTATAACAGTTACAAAATTTTGGGCAGTTTAGGGAATGCTGAAACATTTTATTATTATTATTATTATTATTATCAGTTTCTGCTGATATACTAAACATGACTATTAGTGATCAACATTGACTGGTCCTATGAAGCTCATCTTGGCTAACACTCTAAGCATGTATTTGTGAATAAGAAAAGTTTTGTTTTTGATCCATTAGTCGTCAGCCTTCCCAGTTACCTTCCCAGTTATTAAATTGCTGCTACCGCTGCCAATATTATATATTCATAGAAAATGATGAATGACAAGTTAAAATAACATATGATAGCAATTGAAAACCCTTTCACAAAGGGTTGATGGAATATAGTATTAGGTTTTTCCCTATGAATGGTGGACACCAACATTTAATTTGATATATTAAAATTTTGATGTGATAATGTTTAGAATTCTTTTAATGTACAGAAAACCTTAAATACAATCATGTTTTTAGTTAAAGCCAGTAAGCACCCTAAAGCATATCAATTTGGAAACAAGGTTTCATTTTGAGATGTTCACAAATACTACTCCAAGGTTGCAAAACATAATGCTAATCTCATATAGGTGCATGTACTAGATCATATTGCTTGTAAAAAATTTAGATCAAAAGAGACATGAAAAGCTCAAAACTTACCATGTAACAAATGCACTGTTGTGCTGGCCAATAAATAGATCAAGGGCTTTCTTTGAAACAACAACATACTCCTATATATGGAAAATTGAATCCAACAATTAGTCCATGAAAAATTAAAGCAATATAAAATACATAAAAAACTGAAAATCCACCTATTTGCTAGCAGTCTTAAAATCTACATGCACACCATCACAGATCCCACAAAAGAATGAAATAAGAAAACCCCTGAACCATCAATCCCCAAGATAAATATAATGTTTCCATCACTTCAATACCTAGATTTATTGTCCTTCCCACAAAAAAGAAGGGATAGTTGACAATGATGGATAGAAAGACTATATGCTTAAAAAACCCCAAACCAATTTCGAATGAGATAGAACTACCTGCTTATTCCGAGTCACTTCCTGCTCTTTCCATAGATTTCAAACCCATTGGTCTCTGCTTCAATTACATATTGAATTTGTTAGGGAAAGAACCAATTAAGGCATAAATAGCATGGAATAAAAAATGCAACTGAGAAATTAATATTTATCTTTTTTCTACATTTCTTTTCCTTGACTTCATAGCATTGTGGAGAAATGTCAGTAAGGCAACCACCAACATAGATTGTGAATCAATGTTATTTGAACTAAACAAGTCAATTAGAACCAATAAATGTTCTCTGTTGTAACTAAACAAAAGATGGAAAAAAAAAGATGGGGATAGCACAAGATAAATACTCACATCTATTGCCCTCTGTATAGATTTGAGGTGCTTTTTGAGTCTCAATGGAAATTTAGACCCCTTCATTGCAAGAAAATCTTTCTCTTTTTTTCCATGAGACAGAGTCAGGCACACATTGAAGACCACGTCTTGCATTGTATTCCTGCTCATGTGTGCCTCACTCAGTCTCGTAGCGAAAAAGAGAGATTATATGAGAGCAAGTGTTGGAGGAGGATTATGAACTTTATTATATCCACTGGCATAGATATCTTAAATAAATCTATCTAAAAGATGCCCAAGAGATGGTGCCTATATTGAAATTGTTTTTAAGAATAGACAATATCTCTTGACGTCTTTTAGATAGATGTATTTAAGATATATATGCTACTTTCAATACATTATTGATTTGATTGATTAAATATAGTATATTTACATAGGATAATATGTTGCTTTTCTATAAAATAAATATTAGATAGATTTTTATGCAAAAGACACCTATTTTTACACAACCATTCAATAATATAGAATCTTTCAAGGAAAGATAGGTAAGGCTTCTCACCTTTCTATCCAATACTATCTAATCATTCGATGATACTATAGCTAGTTTGCATTGAGATATTGTAGAACACATATCTTGGTCTATGAATAAATCTTCCATCTAATTTTTTTGTCTATTTTTAACAAATGCAAGTGTACAACTATTAATTATTCCTTTATGAATAATTAATGCACATGAAGTATTGGTTGCATATTGTGCCTCTCATTTATGGCTTTTGTTTTTTCAAGAAATCCTCTTTGTAGAAGAAATACTACAAATAATTTTGGGAATTTGACATGGTATCAAAGCAAGCAAGGAATCACTAGAAGCTTTCTATGAACAAACACTAAACTTGGATGAAGCAACAAGTGAATCTTAGTCTTCCAAATTCACCACCTCATTGGGATTCTTATATATCAGACATCTCATTATTGTTTGTAGAGTCTCATATTTTTGATGTGTATGATACATTAGAAGATATTCATTTCATCTTTGATGATAGTGATGTCATCACATCGTCTTTTGTGTTTCCAGAAGCAGTTTAGATTTTGTCATCCCCTAGTTCTACTTCTTTGATTAGACATTCAATTCTTATTTAGGAGGAGATATCTTCTTCTAGCATAGGCACACCAGAGTTGCACTCAGAGGCACAAGATTACATTTGGATTTGGATTCCCTATTCATCCAGAATGTGGGAATGGCTTCTACATCCACTAGTGGATCTATTTCTTTTGAAGGGGAGAAATATTGTTTATAGGTAGTGAATTAGTTTTTATCTTCAAGAACTCATCATTTGTATAGGAGTTTCTTCTTGGAGGGGATTCAAGATATTTTTCATCCACTCTCTCTTATTGGGGGGCATTCATGATTGTACTTTTGTAATGGATTTAGTTCTTGGGGGGTCTTAGTGTTTAGTCCTTCTTCCATCACATGTACTTATTTTCTTTTTCTCTCTTCTGGAGAGGGTTTTTTTCCCACAATCTTTTTCACCTTCTCTCCACTTTATGAGGGTTTCTTTGTTGTAAATGGGTACCTGATCAGGCCTTTCTTGTCAGGACCCATCTTTTTTCCTTTTAGCTTGTGTGTGATCTCCCTAAGTTGCACTTATGAGGTGGTGTTGGTGTAAAATTATATGTATGTACATTAAAATAAGTTAATTAGGGAGTTAATTAGGAAAGCATTTTCCTTTAATAGTTGTTAATCTTATCACATAGGATAAGATTGTTTTATTTTCTTTTCCACTTTGTCTATTTTTGACAAATGCGAATGTATAACTATTAATTATGCCTTTGTGAATAATTAATGCATGTGAAGTATTGGTTGCATATTGTGCCTCTTATTTCTTTATTTTGTTTTTTAAAATAATCCTCTTTGTAGAAGAAATACTACATATGATTTTGGGAATCTAACAATCTCAGTAGCATAGTGATACTTCCAAATACATTAGATATACTCCATTCCAACACTTAATATTTATAGAAGAACCATCCAATAGTTTTGGAAAACCATGAGCCTAGGCAAGAGGTATGACACCCATATACTATGGATCAAATTTCAATGCCCCTTCCAAGTTTGGTATTCAATCTAAATTTAGAATATTACCTTACACTCATCATGTGTTGTAATAACTATCACAATCAAACCACCAACTTATGAGCCCCAATTTTTCTTAGTCTCTATTAAAAAATTCTTAATGACATTTATCATATATTATCGTAATGTTGGTCAAGATTCTAATGAAACTCCCCTATAATAATGCTCTTATGCATCATAGAATTTGTCATAAGTAAATGTCACATCTTATAATGTCATAAGATGAACTTACTCATCATAACAATAATAGGTGCTCTTACAACTTATTATATATGCATCTCAAGATGGTTAACACATGGCTAGTAGTTTCACCTCAAAGTTGGATGTCCCTTTTCCTATAAGAAAAAATAATAAATAAATAATATGAACATTAGGGTACAAGCGTAATGCCCAAGCTGGTTATACCTTGGCCAAGAGGTCCTCAATGATAGCTTTCTAGATTCTTTGACTTCTAAAGAAAACTTTGTATTCCTGATTTTCATCTTCAACATCTCCAAAAAATGAAGCTCCAACCAGATTTAATTCATAGTTTCCGGCATAGTATTCTTGCAATGCAATCCCATATCCCCCCACCTTCAAATTTATGTTTTTTTATATTTAGAAGATATCCCCCAAACTTTACTTACCTTCCTTCTTTTTCTACCTTTGATTTTTTTTAAAGCATAAAAACTTATCTCTTTTTTTTCCTTACATAAAAAATCTAAAAAATCTAAAGACATAAAATGAAACTTTATTTATTTTAAATAAATACTAAATAAAAGACATTTTTTTACAATTATTCTATTTATTTGGAATTTATATAAAATTCATTCAATTCCACACTATATAATGTTAACTATAAACTCATAAAGTTATATATATATATATATATATATTCCCAATTGGCAATAATAGAATAAAACACAAAAACTATATATATATATATATATATATATATATATATATATATATATATATATAAAATCTTAAAAAACAAAGCATATCCATATCCTTAACTACATATATTTTAGAAATAAATCTTAATAAAATGGAAACTTAAAAAAAAAAAAAACTATCACAATATCCTCATAACAAATCTTTTAAAACAAATTTTAGAACTTCTAAACTATTTTAGTGAACTTTCTAATTTTCAACAAGGAATGAACACAAGTCAATAAATCAAGTTTTCTAAGAGTTTGCTTTACTAAATAAACAATTAAACAATATTACATAAAATTAATATGAAAATAACAATTAACAAAAGTATTATCAATTCATAAAAGATTAACGATAATTGTAATCTAATTATTGATTTCTTCACATTATTGACAAATCTACATACCTCTTAAGGCTAGTCTAATTGAAGAAAATGTGGATGAAGATTCAGATGACAATATCCTGTTAAGTGTTGAATATGGCAGCCCTAACAAAAATAAAGCCCCGTCTCATGTTGATGTCAACCCTCCAAATCCTATTGGCCTCCCCTAACTCTTTTGCCTTCCTTGATTCTAGACCCCACAAGAAGAAGGATTCCACTTCCCCTCAGGCCCATCAAACTGGTCAGACCCTTGTTGTTTCTGATTTTGGGGGTGTTGATGGGTCCCAAGGCCAAGCTTGCAAAGATGGTGCTGAAGGTCTTTGTGGGTTAAAGAATTGCCCTTCTCCCTCTGGAGAAAAGAAACACAAAGGTCTGCATGTCCACCCCAGTTTTGGTAAAGGGGGGAAGAAGAAAAACAAAAAAGGTGAAGTGGGTATGAGAAATGTGGAACCAGAGATTGAGAAAGGCCAGGACAAACCCTAGAGCAGAAAGAAGATGAGACAGCTAATGTCAAGGAGACGATTGTGGGCAAGGAGACTGTATATTGTTTTTCATTGATGTCAAAGTGTCAAAGAACCAAGATGTTGAGGATGCCTTCATTAGTCTCAGGTGTTCAAGATTCTTTCATGATTCTCATAGTGTTCATGCCTCAGGATGCCTTCTTGATATGGTTGCTTCATGTTTTAGTGTTAGTGTTCATGTCAACATAGCAAGGTGATATCTTTCACAGTGAGAACCTTCTGTTTGGTGTTGATGCATTTGTTGCACTTTGTTGGAGTAATGAGATTTGTTGCACTTATGTTTTTCCATCAGTTGAACTCATGGTGATGATGTTTCATGACTAGGATGTTTATGATTTGGTTCATGCAAATGGTTTGATAGTTCATTCAAAGGAATGGTGTGGTGTTAGTTGTTTTTATCATAAGTGGAAGAGATACTTGTTCAATCTCAATTCAGATTACGGATGCATTCTTCATGTCTATTTGGTGGATTATCTTCATGGTATCCTTCAAATGTTCAATATGCATTCAAAATTCACATATTGTGGGTGCATTCTTTAGGGTTATACTTTATTTACCATATCCTTCAAATCCTAAATTGTTAAGTTTTTTTTAAATTATTCCCTCTCTGCCAATTACTCTCTACTACAGAAGATCTGAATGTGTCAACCCAATGTCATGACGATTTATGGTTTTGATCTTCTAAACATTCTAATCCTAAAAGAGCTCTATAAAATTCTAGTTCTATGTCCTAAAGACCTAATCCTAGCCTGTCCTATACACTTGCCCAACTTTATGTTATGATTTTATGTTGACTTGCAATCGCAAGTCACTTCACGAAAGCTTACCTACTGGAGGGGTTTTAACACATCATGGCAACTGGCCCCCTCTATCCCTCCTACCGATTGGTGCGGTCTATTTTTTGTGATGTGAGGGCCAAAAAGCAAATCTAAGGTCTATATTTCAGTCTGCCATGGGTGCGCAAATGAAGATCGATGGCTTTTGTTCAAACCTCCACTCCCTTCTATGTGCTCGTAGTTTGACGTGCAGAGGGCCGTCAAAAGAGTTATGACTGCAGTGAAGTTTCTTTTTAAAGTTATTTTTAGCCATTTCAAAAGGCAATTTGTTAGAGTTTTAAAGCATTATTTTAAGAAGATTTTTTTTTTCTATTTTTGAGCCCACTCGTGCATTGAAGACAAAGGAGGAGTTTCTTTTTTGATTTTTCTAATGTTGGGAAAGTGAAGCATGAAATTATTTTTTAAGTGATGTATAGGGGTTTCATGAATTCTTTTGAAGGCTTCATGCAGATGGATTGAGGAGTGGTGTTTGAATATGAAAATGCTTTTTATTTTTCTCTGACAGGGCAGATTGTTTAAAAATATTTTTGAAGATTTGTTTTTAAAAGGGGAAAATGAATATGCACAGAGAAGAGGAATATGAAAGTTTTAAAATTTTTTTTTTTATTGCATGTGCATTGTGAAATTGGTTTTGAGGACTAATATATGCAACATTGAAGACATTTTTTAGAGAGGTTTTTTGAAGAGAAAATGTAGGTGAATCAGGTGATTAAAACGGTGAATATTTTGTCTGAGAATTGAGAGATGTATGAGATGTTTTTGCAGGGGTGAATCAAGCATAGGATGAAGACATTATGCAGCAAATTTATAGAAGGAAATGTAGATTGAGTTGAGTGTGATTGCAAGGGGATATGCAAGTTTAGTGATTTGTATTGAAATAGAGAAACCCTATGTATTTGTAATTATCTTTTTGTAAACTTATTGCCAATGAGGCTGTGTCAGGGAGTGGGTGCCCCTATTGATATTGGAGTTGGTGCTCTTTTTGGTGTTTGATTTGGTGCTCTTGTTTGTCATTGGAGTTGGTGCTCCTAGATACATTTTTGCCAATGAGGCATTGTAGCCAGTGAGGCTTTATAATTAGTGGGATTTTGTTAAGCTAGTGAGACAATTTTCTCGAGTGGTTTTTTATCCCTATGAGGGTTTTCCACTCATCAAAAACATGTGTTATGGTTCATGTTGTTTATCTTTATGTGTGTGCCCTAATGTTTTTTCTTTGAGGTCTTGATCATTCTGATTATCATCATAGTTATGCATATATGTTTAATAAATCTTTAAAGTCTCTCTCATTGTCTATCCAATAGATTAAAAAGGTGCAAAAAGTTCTAAAGTTTATAGACCACTGATTCACCCCCCCTCTCAGTGGTCCTGTACTCCAACAAGTGGTATCAAAGCCTTGGGTTCCTTGTTTAAAGTTTAATCAAGTTGGGTAGGTCTTGTTAGTGGAGTCCTATGGGAAAGTGTAAAAGATAGAGAAAATAAAAATGCCATGCCACTTATTGATCAAAAGGTACTGTCTATACCAAAATAAAATGGTGATCTAGAATCCGTTGATAGAAATGTCTCACAAGTTGAGTTAGGTATAAAATTAGAGGAAGAGTTTTCTGGGGTTCCTTTCTTTGATGGTTCAGATTTCTCTATCTAGTATATTAGAATGCAAGCCTATCTATCTTCTTTAGGGTATGATGTATGGATGTCAGTTGAGAATGGGTATTTTATTTCCTCTCAATCACCTAATACTACAAGTAACAAAGAGGCTTATTAATGCAATCATATAGCAAAGAAGGCTATTATGTCTAGATTATCTAATGAAGTTTCTTGTGAAGTTATGCACTATGAAACAACTTAGGATGTGTGGAAGGAGTTGATTAGAATCCATCAAAGTGATGCACTTAAAGGAGAGGACATCTTGGTGTCTGAGAAAAGTGACAATCAAAGGAGACATTCACATGAAGGAGATCTCTTTGTAGGTGAAGATGACTATGAACACCAGTATGATGAACATGAGTGTGAGGTTGATTTAGAAAGTGAACTCTTGTGTGCTCTGGAATAATCAAGCAACTCAAAAAAGAGAATAAGAGACTAGAGAAGACCAACTTCAATAAGAAAAATATTTCAAAGACAAGGTATGTTCAGATTTTGCAAAATTTTCTTTAGAACTTGAAGAGGCAAGAAATCTGATTGTGGACTTAAAGAGTCAAGTTGATGAGTCTAACAAACTGATTATTAGTCTAAAAACTGAAGTTGAAGAAGCTAAAAGAGTAGTTGATTTTGCAAAATTTGATCTGGAAGTCAAAACTAACGAATGCCTAAAACTAGAGTTAGAAATAATTTTATTGAGAAAGGAATTGGAAAAGGCATCTTCTAAGTTGCACAAGAATCTACAATTTGAAAAGAGTATTGAATGCTTAAATGACATGTTAAGAAAACAAAAGCATCATAAGGACACTTCAGGCCTAGGTTATGAAGAAGGAGAGTGCTCTAAAGTTAGAAATGCTCCTAGAAAGAAGATAGATTTGGGTCATCTTGATGCTGCTCTTGCAGATAAGACAAAAGATAAATGTGTTGATGAAGGTAGAAGGACAAGTAGAACCTCAAGGCCTCCACCTGTCAGACAAATACCATTCAATAAAGTATAACTATTCTCAGTTTAATGGTTATTGCTATTCTCGTCATATCTATGGTCATAGAGCTAGAGATTGTAGGACTTATGCTAGAAATGATGTTGAGTGGCATAAGAATAAAAGTCCTTCTAGAATGACAAATAAGAGTTATAATGTGATATGTTATAATTGTAACCAAGTTGGTCACATAGAAAGAGACTGTTGGATGCATAGAAGATATGATCATAGAAGTACTTTTGGCATGTCAAAGAGATATGATTTCTTTACTCCTCTAATGGTTATAATATCATATGCTTTAAGTGTCATAATCTTGGGCATAAGGCACAATTTGGTAGGAATAAATTGAAGACATCTAGAGCAGACACCTTGAGCAAAGAAAAGAAAAATCCTATATAGGTTTGGAGAAGAAAACAAAGTCAGGACAAGAAGAATCCTAAACTTGTGCATGTTGCACAAGACATATCACCAATTGCTTGAAAGTGACTTGAAGTCAGAGGGAGTTATCAAATGTTCTATCTCTTAACCCCAAGAAGTTCTAGGAGGTTTGTTACTGTATGAAGAGAGTTTAACGTTGGTCATCTCATGAGGTTCAAATGATAGAGTTCATATCCTTTATGTTTTCAGGAATTCATGCTTATAATGCACATAGTATGTTGTTCATGATCATTAGAAATTCTATTTTTTAATGACAGTTTGATGACAGTGACATAAGGCCATCTTGGCAATAATATAATGATAGGAAGTGGCATGATGTTTTCTTCCATTTGTTGGTAGTAATTGTTAAGTTAAGTTGATGTGCTCTTGTCAGATCAGGATGTTCATGTTAGAGTTGTTGATACACAGTCTACAATCATGCATAAGCGTCACAGTGATGTTTGGTGTAATGATACAGTGAGCAAGGCAGGTATATAAGGTAGTACCCATGATTGACTTGTCAACTTTGCTTGTGCTATCTTGTTACAGGGGAATAGTATATGCTCTTATTGTTGTCATTGTATGAATGACTTGCTCTTTGTGCTCAATGATTTTAATAACTTTGTAGTGTTGCAATATTGGAAGAGATTGAATGGTAAAGTGAAGATTGTAGTTGCTATCTTTTTAAGGTGTATGCAAAATGTAGAAAGGACTACTGACAGTGATCTTTGTTTTGTTCATGTTGTGACAAGTTGTTTAGTGTTTGATCATGTTAATGATAGTGGTGTTTGAAGTTGCAAATGCACAAGGCATAAAGATAATATTCTCTCTCTTGAAACATGATAAAATTCTTTTAGCACTCTTTGCTTTGTGGTATCAAGCAAATGATTTGGTATAGTGACTACAACAAGACTTTGTAGCCTTGATAGTGAAGTGGATAGTCAGGAAAATGAAGTTGGCAAGTGTAAAGAATATGACAGTTCCAATGATATTCTCTTAAAGGATAAAATCAGTCTTTGCAAAATCAAAAATTATAGATGGACAGGTGTAATTTCAGACTCTGCAACTTTTATGATAGGGCATGGCATCAAAATCTAGGTAAAATTAGTCATGACAGTCAATGATATCTTGGTTGAACTATTAATGATCAGTCCATGGAGAGATTTGATATTTGTGACAATGTTTGTTATACATGAAGGACAATCATATCATTGGATGACAACAAATCTAAGAGATATAGGATAGAGAAGACATTAGTAACAATGTTTTAGCTTGTGGGAGATAGTAACAGTAGTTTGTATTTCCTTGTGACAGTGATTCTTGAAGAACAGTTCTCTTGTAGCAGCATATGTGCATATGTATTACTTATTGAGTATGTTGTGTTTGTAGGTGGTTTGAGATGCATGATATGTTGTTAATGAGATGAAGTTGGATGCTTACATGGTGTTATCATGTTGCTTGTGTCTATGTTTTCAAACCTCATGGATCATGTTTTTCTTGGCTTCATGATTCAAAGGAGTTTCAGTGAGATTGTCAAAGATCAGTTGCAGTGGTATTATGACAAGTTTCAATGTTTAGATCATTATTAGTGGCATGTACAATGACATCTTTCCTTGATCAATTTAAAATATCATGTCTTTAATGCATTCAATAGTGTATGTGTTCTTTGATGTCATTTTCATGACAAAAGAATAGCTTTTTCACATGGGGAGTGCAACCTTTGTCATTTGATGTCAAAGGGGGAGAGAGAAATTGGAGTGGTTTTTGCCATCAATGACAAAGGGGGAGATTGTAGATTGTTTGTCATTGATGTCAAAGTATCAAAGAACCAGGATGTTGACGATTCCTTCATTAGTCTCAGGTGTTCAATATGTCTTCATGATTCTCATAGTGTTCATGCCTCAGGATGCCTTCTTGATATGGTTGCTTCATGTTTTAGTGTTAATGTTCATGTCAACATAGAAAGGTGATATCTTTCATAGTGGGAGCTTTCTGTTTGGTGTTGATGCATTTGCTGCACTTTGTTGGAATAATGAGATTTGTTGTACTTATGTTTTTCCATCAGTTGAATTCATGGTGATGATGTTTCATGGCTATGATGTTTATGATTTGGTTCATGTAAATGGTTTGATAGTTAATTCAAAGGAATGGTGTGGTGTTAGTTGTTTTTATCATAAGTGGTAGAGATACTTGTTTAATCTCAATTCAAATTACAGATGCATTCTTCATGTCTATTTAGTGGATTGCCTTCATGGTATCCTTCAAGTGTTTAATATGCATTCAAAATTCACATATTGTGGGTGCATTCTTTAGGGTTATACTTCATTTACCATATCCTTCAAATCCTAAATTGTTAATTTTTTTTAATTATTCCCTATCTGCCAATCACTCTCTTCTATAGAAGATCTGTATGTGTCAACCCAATGTCATGATGATTTATGGTTTTGATCTTCTAAACATTCTAATCCTAAAAGAGCTCTATAAAAACCTAGTTCTATGTCCTAAAGACCTAATCTTAGCTCGTCCTATACACTTGCACTTTATATTATGATTTTATGTTGACTTGCAATCACAAGTCACTTCACTAAAGCTTACCTACTGGAGGAGTTCTAACACATCATGGCAACCGGCCCCCTCTATCCCTCCTACCAATTGGTATGGTCTACTTTTGTGATGTGAGTGCCAAAAAGCAAATCTAAGGTCTATATTTAAATCCTCCATGGGTGCACGAATGAAGATTGATGGCTTGTGTTCAAACCTCCACTCCCTTCTATGTGCTCACAGTTTGACGTGCAGAGGGCTGTCAAAAGAGTTATGACTACAGTGAACATACTTTTTAAATCTATTTTTAGCCATTTCAAAAGGCAATTTGTTGGAGTTTTAAAGCATTATTTTAAGAAGATTTTTTTTTTCTATTTTTGAGCCCACTCGTGCATTGAAGACAAAGGAGGAGTTTCTTTTTTTGATTTTTCTAATGTTGGGAAAGTGAAGCATTAAATTATTTTTAAGTGATGTATAGGCATTTCATGAATTCTTTTGAAGGCTTCATGCAGAGGGATTGAGGAGTGGGGTTCGAATATGAAAATGCTTTTTTATTTTTCTCTAACAGGGCAGATTGTTTAAACATATTTTTGAAGATTTGTTTTTGAAAGGGGAAAATGAATATGCAAAGAGAAGAGGAATATGAAAGGTTTTTATTTTATTTTATTTTATTGTAGGTGCATTATGAAATTTGTTTTCAGGACTAATATATGCAGCATTGAAGACATTTTTTAGAGAGCTTTTTTGAAGAGAAAATGCAGGTGAATCAGGTGATTAAAACGGTGAATATTTTGTCTGAGAATTGAGAGATGTATGAGATGTTTTTGCAGGGGTGAATCAAGCATAGGATGAAGACATTATATAGAAAATTTATAGAAGGAAATGCAGATTGAGTTGAGTGTGATTGCAAGGGGATATGCAAGTTTAGTGATTTGTATTGAAATAGAGAAACCCACTATATTTGTAATTATCTTTCTGTATGCAGAGAGTGGGTGCTCCTGCAAACTTATTGCCAGTGAGGTTGTGCTAGGGAGTGGGTACTCCTATTGATATTGGAGTTGGTGCTCTTGTTGGTGTTTGAGTTGGTGCTCTTGTTTGTCATTGGAGTTGGTGCTCCATAAGGAGTTAGTACTCCTAGATACATTGTTGCCAGTGAGGCATTGTAGCCAGTGAGGCTTTGTAATTAGTGGGATTTTTTTAAGCTATTGAGGCAATTTTCTTGAGTGGTTTTTTATCCCTATGAGGGTTTTCCACTCATAAAAAATATGTGTTATGTTTCATGTTGTTTATCTTTATGTGTATGCCCTAATGTTTTGTCTTTGAGGTCTAGATCATTCTGATTATCATCATACTTATGCATATATGTTTGATAAATCTTTAAAGTCTCTCTCATTGTCTATCCAGTAGATTAAAAAGGTGCAAAAAGTGTTAAAGTTTATAGACCACTGATTCACCCCCCTCTCAGTGGTCTTGTACTTCAACAGAGACTACAGTGAGAAGACCTAGCATTCGCAGGTTGACCAGGTTAGCAGGGGGGAAGCCTCCATTTTTAAAAATTGTTGATTACTCCTCCGCTTCTGACCCTGATGACCTGGAGAATGAGATTGAGATTAAGGAAGTTAAGACTACCCCTGTGCAGGATCAAGAGGGAGCGAGCCACTTTGACTCTATGAACAATTCATATTATGATACTGAAGAGGATGATGTTGAGATTCTGGAGACTCCAGAAAAAGAAGTGGAAAGTGACAGGGAGGGTGAATCTAACAAGAAGCTCATGCAAGAGCTTGGGGAGGTTAAGACTCATCTCTTAGCTATGGAAGCCAAGGTCAAGGTGTTGGCGATTGTTTGTCTAAAATTCATCCACTGGGCAGCCACTACTTTTACCACTCTACAGGAAGAACACAATGCTGATAAGGATGCAAAAACTAAGAACAAGGAGGAGCTTCTTGATGACGGCCAGGTAGTACCAATGAAATACACCTTTTTACCCCTCTTTTTCTTTCCTTCTTATTTCATTGTCCTGATGACTGCGCCAAAGTATATTAACAAGGTTGTTCTAATTATGATTAATAAGAGATGAATTACTTAAAATCATGATTTCTGATTGAGGGACTAATGTGCACTGAATTAATGGAAATATGTAGAAATTATCTCTTTTTGAATCTATAGGTGTAGATGTTTGGGCAAAGACAATTTTGGTTATCTTCGGAGGTGGTCCTAATAATCTTCGGAGCTGACATATGGATACCGTACCAGTCTCCAATATTTTCCAATATGATTGGAGAGATTTTGAGATAAGGGGGGAGAATCATCTCTAGAGTTGGATTGAAGTCAAAGCATAGCTCTGTAGCTGAACAGAAGGTCATAAAGCATATCTCTGGAGCTGCAGACAGAAGCACACACCTCCGGAGTCTCCTCAACACATATGCAGTTTTCCAGCGCGCTACCAGTCAACACTTCCAATGGTAATTGGGGTGCTCCAGATATTACTCAATCAGCACCTGAGTAATTGGATGAAGACCGTAGTTAACTGCTAGAAGTTTTATCTTTCTTTTTGATTTTGCATGAGTTCTTGATAAATTGATTAAGTACCTATATTTCAGGGCCTCGTTGCCCAGTTGTATTTGAAACTAAGACTCAAGTTTAGTGAGACTGCTATTCCACTAAATCTATTTTAATTGTGTGACTTTTTATTCTGTAGTTAAAATAGTTAGTAGAATCAGAGATTTGTATTATCTCATAGATGAACTAGTAGTTAGGGTAAGTGATATCTCATCACTGGATTAGATATAAACTTACAAAGTAATCGCAGAAGAAGACATCGGAAAAATTATTGTTAATGTAATGTCATTTTGATATAGACATTTTTCTGAATATAAAAGCTGATGGAATTGGACTGAAAGCAAATTGTGATATTATCTTCTTGTGTTGATTCATTGCTTTAGTCTTTAGCCCTAAGGGTGAGGAGAAAGGGCCCACTCCCACCAACAAGGCAGGAGGCTAGTATTATTTGTTTTGTTATTCTGTTTCAAAAAATAGTTGCTATTTTCTCATAGATAAATGTATGTTTCAATTGCATGGAATAGTATAGATCTACATTAGTAATTCATTGTTTCAGCTTTGTCTTCAATATTCCTAGATTCATTTTTATGGCAATAGATCAGTAGCATTAATTTCTTTAATCAGTAGAGATCATTAGAGTTAGTTAGACAAATTGACAACTATAGGATTCCTAATTGCAGACAGCCAAGGACACAGCCTTGGATTTGACATATGAAATATGATTAAATGTTGAGGACCAACGACCCTTGTCACTGCTGAAATTTCTGAATGATGATTGGAAAGATCTATTTAACTAGTTTGTACTTCTATTCTGTTATCTGAACATTGTTTTATTTTGATACTCTTATGAACTCTTCCTGCTAGTGAGCTATTTTTGTGATGTTCATGGCCTTGGGTCTATTTTGCTACCCTTTGGGTTTTTATTATCGAGATCTGCACCCGTGTTTGTAGCTTATTAAGATCAAAAACAAATCTACATACTTAAATATATATAACAAGGTGAGAGTTAAAGAATTGAATACATAATGAATTATGAAATGAAATGATGCGGAATGACAACAGAAGACAAATATGTTCTAGACAATAAAATCAATTACCATAAATGATTTAGAATCCTTGAAATTGTTATATTAGAATAAAACTAAATCCATCCATCGGATGATCTCATGATAAATGTACTCATACCCGAATCTAGATCTTTAGCCATGAGTAAGAAGGATTAGGTAGACTTACAACAAGATTTATGAAACCTTTCACATCAAATGTAAGATAGGTTGTAGCCACCACAATTTAGAGCTCCAATGTTGGATTGTATCTTGGTGGTCATCTAAGTTGTAGCTAAGTGGATTGATTATAACTAAATGGAGAGGTTGTAGCCCTCTAAGGAGATGTTGTTTCCCTCCTAGTTTATATGTGTGTAAAGATTATTGTTACATCCCCAACTTATGATTTAGCATTAATCTTATTTTGTGTGGTAATTAGGAGGATTAACCATAGTCTAATGATAGATATTGTGGAAATATTTGAATTAGGAATTGATTATGATTACTGACTAATGTTAGTTAGACATGAGATTGCATGCTCATATGATTATCTAGTTATTATAAATTGTGAATCAGATGATGATGCATTGATCATGATTTTATGATGATACACTAATCATGATTTTTTGGTTGTGAGTTGGATTAGGAAAGTAATCATCCTTCGAAGATGGAAGGAGAGTATCATCTGGGAGGAAGAGATAGATGATGGGAGATGGGGTCAATTGCCATCTTAGTGTTAGACTTTATGTCCTTATGAACCAGTGTGAATTGGCATAAGTTATGCTTTTTCTTTGCTAGTTGATTTTCATTTTGCGTCGTCTTGTCAATTGAGTTATTTCGACAATGTTGCATCGACTCGACCCAATGACGTTCTTAGAATGTCAATGTGAGTCAAGAGTTAGCCTTACCATGTGGTAGAGTATCTTCTTATTTATTCTATTTGTCCTCAAATCAGGATTATGAATCCATTTTTCTTGGTCTGATATGTTTTGGGTTTTAGCGAAGAAGGGGGAGCGGTACTCAACCCCTAAATCACATGTTGACCCTACCACCATGAAGGTGGTGATGTCAAAAGATGACATTTTGATTTATATAAGTAATTAAATACATCAAGAAGATGCGTGGAATAATATTATACTATGATTATATAAATCTAATATCAAATTTCTTGTTATACTATTATGTTTATTTATTTGTTATAGTTGACATCACCCATGGTGGTGGAGTGATAATGTGATTATTTGAACCAATGGGAGCTTCGTGCTCACCAAAGGCTTGCTGATAGCAAGTATTGGGATGACAGGTCCCTATGAAATTGACAGGTTAGCTGAGTGGGAAAACTACCCACTACGTCATGGTGAGGGTGGTAGTTCCCAATATGCTCAGCATGCTCAAAAAGGGGAACAATAACAAGTTTATTGTTATCACTGGCTATCATTTTTTTGGAAGGGAATTATTATTATTTAGTGGTTCTCTCTACGCTCGAGAAGAGAAATAGAGCAAGAAAGAACATTCAGCCGAATTGGGGAAGATAGTATCAAACGACTTCATTCAGGTAGAATGAAAGTCTGTAAGAACATAGCCTTTATTGTAACTGTAGCTCGAGGCCAGTAAGGCCGAGCATATATCCACTGTAACATTTACATGTCAGTTATTGACGTATCTTTTGATAATAACAGTGCCAAGACTCGTATAATCAGTTGAGCCGAAAGTGCTCATGGCACGAGAAGTGTAGAACTATTGTATTAAGTACATACTCAATGGTTTGGCCTGCATGGGGCCAAGGCAGCAACCACGAATTGTGGTGATAGTTGATAAGAATTTAACTTTAAATTGTGCTTATAGAACTCAACCATAATCTTGAGTCACCTTTCATGGAAACTGACTGTTGTCCAAAGGGTTATTAGGATAACCAAGGCAGTACTTTCAAACCCCTCAAAAAATGAGGAGGTATGCTTCGTAAAAGATTTTTATTTTATTCTATGGTAGCTTTGCATGCTAGTCGAACAATTAGAGAGGATTCTCTATTTACTATTGATAACATTAAGAGATGGGAAGCATAAATGGTTCAAAGTCTTATATGTATATTCTAATGTGAATCAAACCCTTTCCTCTACTGTGATTGAACTATGTGAGGAGAGTGTTTATCAATAAAAATTCATATGGGTATTTGAGTCATTGCTTATTAATGAAAGCCATTTTCTTTCTAGTGGCCAAACTCCATGAAGGGAGTATATAATGCTATGAACTCACGTAGAGTCCTCGAGATAGAATCTTTTTAATAGAATCAACCTTTTGGACCTTTGAAAATACCCTTCTAGATGACTTGAGCTGAAAGTAAACCTTGAGATAAGGCTATAATGTTGATAACTGAGAGGGGGGGTGAATCAGCTATCCTAATTATTTCTGCTTTCTAAACTTTCTTAATAATCAATGCCACATTAATTCAAATAAGCAAACATTACTAGGAAATGGATATACACATGACACAATATTTTTGACGTGGAAACCCTGTTAAGGGAGAAAACCATAGGGTGATTAACCCAAGATTGTATTCTATGTTAGAAGAATGGAAATACAAAATGGCACATGCCAATTAGGGCTCACTACTCGGGCACACTGCTCACAAGAGGCACACTACCTACAAGAGACTCACTATCTACGAAAAGAGTGTTATACAATACTTGAACTGATTGGGAGCATCTACATATGCTGGAGTTCAGTTCCAGTTAGGCTCAGTACACTAATCTGCTGCACTTCATCTTTCCTCTTCTTTTATGCTGCTTTATCTCTGCTCTTCTACTTTTATTTGCACATCACCAACAACCACAACACATCTCACAACTAAATACATCTTGTATATATATCCGCACAAGTGATTTCATCACCTTTCTAGTCGGCACCCGGAACAGTCAATATTTTCCATAAACTCTGATTTGTCAGTTGAATCCTTGCTTACCAAGTAATGCGGATCAAGGATATACTTGTGGAAATCATTAATCATGTCAAACAAACATAATTCATGCCTTCATATCCTTTACCAACATCATAAATACATCCAGAATAATGTCTGATGTTCTGCCAGTCAGTTCTTCCTTTGTCACACTGTCACTTGGGAACCTGACACTCAAGCATTCATATCTCTTTATCCTTTCCATATCGGAGGCTCAAACCTTGGAATCTATCAGTCAAGATACTACTCTTGACTTCCCCAAATCCGCACTTCACTGAGATACTTCTACTGAGAGATCCGGACCTATCTGTCAAACCTTACTGACTGCTCTGTTCTTGCTTACCAGACCTCAACACTTCTTCACTCTGCCTTCCGGTGAGGACTTATCATGCATTGCGGATGTGTGGGATAACCTTTGTTGCCATCAACGACAACATTCATGAATCCATGTAGTGTCTCTTGCCAACAATCTCCCCCTTTGGCATTGATGGCAACACTTAGTGAAAAATGACTAAGTGTTTACACTATGCTCCCCCTTGGCTGATGCTCTGTTTTTATATACATTTTTCGGAGCGCCCCCTTAGCTGGATTCCTCATTTTTCACTGCTCTTCAGTCCCCCTTTGACATCAATGGCAAAGGGTAGGGTTCGCATATCAAAATTTTCAAAAATTCAACTATACTTAGCCGCATAAGTATATACATATGGCATACTTACATATACTAAAGTATGTCTGCAAAAGTTGTCTTCAATTGAATAAGTTTTGTAGCCCAACTTTGCTTCATTCTATCCAAAATTGAAATATGACCACTCAACAAGAATGCAAACACATCTACCCTTTTTAGATCTGTTGGATCATTGGTCTGGGCTGTGATTTGAGCTTCTTTTATGGCCTCATGCATGGCCTCTAACTTAGGGATAATTATCCCTCTCAGCTCACTCAACCTGCTTATTCTATTTTTCTTTTCCTTCTCCAGCTTCTTGATTTCATTCAAGACTGCAATAGTCTAACACTCTTGATTTATTATGGAGGATGAGAGAGGATCAAAATTCTTTGATAGATTTGTCAGTTTGTCCCCCTGTTCTTTTACTTTCTTCTCAATGTCCAATGTTGCTTTGGACCATGATAAACAAAATTTGTATATTTCTCTGCCATCTTTAAGAGCAAATTTTCTAAGCTCTTGATCCCAATATTCATATTTCTCCTATCATTAATTATCAAACCCTGTACTTCAGAGAATCTCTTATCCAAAAACTCCTTCTAGACCTTTTCTTCAGCTGACTTCTCTAGAGAATCAAAATGTGTACTAACACTGTTTACTAGAGTTTTGAGATTACCGGATGTGGAGGCTATGGGATCCTTCTGAAATGATGGCATAATCTTTTCCAACACTTCGGATGCTACCTCTAAAAGCTCACAGTCTTCCATGTGAGATTTCAGTAGTTTCTCTTTGACCTTTGCATTTGCAAATGAAGCTATTTTCATTGTTTGCACCGGAGATAGAGAGTCAAAATCTAATGGCCCTTTTAATAGTTCTGGTTCATCAATCTCCATAGTTGCTTTTGTCAAAAAGTCCTTGATTGATTATGTAGAGTCTCTTTCCAGAGACAGATTTTTCTTTTCTTCTACAGTCACAGAACTATCTTTTGAAGCTTTCTCCCCTTCCACAACCTTTATACTGATATCTTCTTTTCCCTTCACCTCTGCTTCTTTTTCCTTTATTCTTTCTTCTCCTTTGGATCCGGAGTCAGCAGGGAAACCTGGAGGAGTGATGTTGGTCTGTTCATGGGCCACCTCTTCTGGAGCAGAGGATTCCAAGTCCTTAGCCGTTTTTGCACCTGTATTCATTACCTCTTCTGCTATTTTCTCAGTGGACTCTTCTACAACACTTGTGGTCGAGGGGTCAGAACCCAAGTCCTCTATAATAGGTAGATTAAATCTTTTGAAGGCCTTCTAGAGGATCTCTTCTGTGTCCTTGGCTACCTTGTCAGTCTCATCAAGCATAAGTTGATTCATCCTTGCTTTGCTTCTGAACTCATCCTTACAATCTTTGAATACCATATTCATTGTCTTGGGGTCGATTGAAGGATATAGCTGAATTGCTATTTGTTCCTAGATTTCTAGGTTTTTTGCTTGGGCATTATTCTTTCTTGTTTCTAGTTCCTTCTCCAAGCTTTTAGGGATTGGAGATATAATGAATGCTTTGTTGTAGATATTTAGGTACCTGACTGTGGTATCTTGCAATATCTTCTGATCTGCTTCACCATAATCATCATAGAACTTAACCATTGGCTAAAGATTTCCATTCACTGTGACTGATTTGATTATGTCATCAATGTGAAGAATGGGTTTTTTAACATATTCCTCTGTCTTTTCTTCTTCCTTCTATTCGGTAGAGGGTTGACCGGATGTTTTCTTCTTTTTCTTCATTTTCCTAATTTCTTCATCAGATTCAGTCTCCTCTTCATCCCTTTGACTGGCATAAGCTCTTGTAGCTTTTATCTTTGTTCTTTTCTCTCCTTTCCCAGATGATTGTGCTTCCGGTTCTGATGTCCTTGAGCCTTTGGTAGTGGTAGGTGTAGATCTCTTGGATGATCTGGTTCGGGTGGAAGGTTTTGCCAGAGCACTTTCCTCATTTTTTTTTTCTGCCTTCTTCTTCTCTTCCTCAGCCCTTTCCATCTTTTTCCTGTGGGCATCAAGTGCCTCCTTTCAGATGCCAAGGCCTTGGGCAACATTTTCTATTTCTTTTCTCACCTTCCTCTTGATCTCTGGTTCTCTGAGTTCCACATGTATCTTTACACTCAGCTCCTCAAAGGTTCCAAACCTTTCTGCCTTTGGATCCTTTGGCTGACTTAGCATGTGTTGAACATGCAGCTCCATAATTTGTTCATCAACTTCATACCCTATGGGCATAATCCATATAGTCCTTGGTTCTACTGCCTCCATTAGGCACTAATCAGTATCTACCATAAAACAAACTGTGTTTGTATTTCTCAAAAAGAGACTGGGGAATCCTTTCTCTTGCATGCATCATGTTCTGAAAATTCTTGAAATATCCCCACAGGGCTGTATTTTGTGCTTTGTCATCACCAAGTCCATGCAAATAATCTCTGATTTGGATAGCTACTGGTCTATCATTCTCCCACACCCAGCCACTAGATCCGGGAAGCTCATTCATAAAGTAGAAGAATAAGCACAATATTAATCCACCATACTTGAATGAATTCTTTTTATCTTTCTTTATTTTCTGTAGATTCTCCAAGAGTTGGTTCAAGAGAAGCTGACAAAGATCGTAGTCTGCATCCTTTCTTAGCATTTCATAAGCGGTGTAGATGGCAGTTCCAGGTATTGAATTTTCCCTGCTAGAATGATATATTTTATATCCAATGATCATGGAGGCATACTTGACATCCGGATTAGAGATGTCATCTACTGTCATTGCTCTTTTGTCAAACTTGGATCCAGTAGCCTCACTCATAGTTTGATTCTTCATAGATTTAAGAATAGGAATCCCACCGGATGAGTGTAATCTAGTAACTGTCTTGATGGCATTTTTTGTGATTTTGAATGGTCCATTTAACCACATGAAGTTGTCATGTATTCTACTCAAAATATACCTGACCCATTCATCCTTAGTAAAATAGGGGAAATGTATGTATTGTGCAAAGTGCTTATTCCGGAGGCCCTTGTATTGGGGTTTGAGCTCAAATGAATCATCTAACAGTTGTTTGTGATAGATATCTCTTAGTTTGAATTCACCAAACTGTTCAACATTTGCGTGTATGTAAACCCTAATATCTTCGGTGTGCAAAACACCATGCGGAACACTAGAGAAGGCTCCTAAGGGATCTACCTCCAAGGATTTGTATGGATGCTTCTTAAATATGGGGCGAGGTCTATCAGAAATCTTTACTATATTCAGAGTAGCCATCATCAAGGAATCTTACTAAAAGATATCAAGAACGAAGAATACCTTTTGCACTGTTTAGGGCACACATGATGAAATCCGGATTGAGCTGTATGAAGAATCATCTTAATCTTTGGGAGAAGTAGTTGCAGAGCTCCGTTTCTCTTTTCTTCCAATGTGAGTGTACAAATGATGAGCGAATGACCTCTTTTATTTCTGAGAAGCCCTAATTTTCATTCTGCAATAAATGTGCAACCTAATTCATTCCGGTTTGCCTTGTTTGTCTTATTTAGAGACAACCTTTTCGGATCACTGAGACAGATTTCAAAATTATTCTAGGACAGTAGTGATAATCTATCTTCCTTTCATTAGTCATTTGATCTATTTGCAGATCAAGACACCATAGTTTGAATCATACCAGACCAAACTTGTAAGGAATCTATTTTTATCGGAAGACTGTTTTACCAGATCAATTCTGGTAGGATTAGATTCTTCAAATCTTCTTGCAGATCTCTTAACTCTTTACCATACCCCTTTTAGATGTTTCTTGTATGACCCTTTTTAATCCATAGCTCTCCTTGTGCCAGTTCTAGCACCAATTGACTGGCTGGGGGAACAAGGTTTTCTTTGTGTCTCCCCCTGAGCCAGAGCTCACCTTTTAATTTCTGGAAGGAATATCAACACCAGAGTCTAGTGTAGATCCATCCCTTACATTCTCTGTACTTTTCTTCACCCAAATCTTGTTCATCTCACTTTGAACTTCATCCGCATTTACTTTTTGTTTTCCCTTATCTTGATTCTGATTATAATATACCGGACCTCTTTTATCCTGATTCTTGCTTCTACAGAATTTTACTATATGACTGGATCTATTGCAGATTTGGAAAACAACATTTCTTTGCACATTTGATTGATATCCTCTTGATCTGCATTGATTAGCCATATGACCCATTCTATTGCATGCAAAACATCTACCATTGAATGAATTGTTCATTTACATATTTATGCATTCATGAGATTTGTGACCATACCTTTTGCAGTTGAAGCACTGTCCGGAGAAGGATGTATTAGTCTGATTCATTCTCCTTCTGCATTGATTAGCTTTATGACCAAATTTATTGTAGTTGTGGCAGTATCCATTGAAGGATGGATATCTTTGAGCATTAGGCTGCCTTACCGGAGGTCTTCTAGGCCTGTTCCTTGGATTTTCTGATCCAAAATTCTTCTGACTAGATCTGGAGCTTTCTCCTTTCTCATAACCCAAACCACACTTGTCATCTACCCTCTTTTGACTTCCAAGAAGAACTTCAAGTTGAGTAGAACTTATCTTGAATTTCTCTTTATACTCATTTGCTGTTTGAAGGTCTCTTTTGAGAGAGACAATTTGATCCTCAAGTTTTTCTTCATTATCTTTAGCATCTTCAAGATCAGATTCAAGATGTCTGATAATTCTATTCATCTTGTGGCAATCTTTTGATTTCTCCTTGAGAGATTGTCTTAGATTATCTTCAGTTTTTCTTTTCTCTTCAATCTCTTGGGTAAACTTTATAACTCCTGATTCCATTTCATGTCTTACCATAATGATTTCTTTTGATAGCTTTTCACATAACTTGGTTTTCTCCTTCAGATCTTCATTTGATTCACCTTGACTTGCCAATTGCTGAAGTAGCTCCTTTCTCTTTTTCATAGAGAGACTTAATTTGTCTTTTAGTTCTCTCATGAATTCATTAGCTTGTTTGAGTCTTTCCTTTAATTCATTGACTTCAGAGTTTGACTGCTCAAGATCATCAAGGGCAGTCCTGAGTTGTTCCCTTAAACCATATGCATCCATTTGGATTCCCAGATCTTCCTCAAGCTGTTAGACTCTGTTAGGAGGAAATTGGCTCTGATACCAATTGTTCATAATTGAGAGGGGGGGTGAATAAGTTATCCTAATTATTTCTGCTTTCTGAACTTTCTTAATAATCAATGCAGCATTAATTCAAATAAGAAAACATTACTAAGAAATGGAAATACACATGACACAATGTTTTTGACGTGGAAACCTTCTTAAGGGAGAAAACCACAGGGTGATTAATCCAAGATTGTATTCTCTGTTAGAAGAATGGAAATACAAAATGGCACTTGCCAATTAGGGCTCACTGCCCAAGCAGACTGCTCACAAGAGGCACACTGCCTACAAGAGACTCACTGTCTACAAAAAGAGTGTTATACAATACTTGAACTAATTGGGAGCATCTACATATGCTGGAGTTCAGTTCTGGTTAGGCTCAGTACACTGATCTGCTGCACTTTATCTTTCCTCTTCTTTTATGCTGCTTTCCTTTCACATACCAGACCTTCCTTACTGCTTTATCTCTGCTCTTATACTTTTATTCGCACATCACCAACAACCACAACACATCTCACAACTAAATACATCTTGTATATATATCCGCACAAGTGATTTCATCACCTTTCTAGTCGGCACCCGGAATAGTCAATATTTTCCATAAACTTTGATCTGTCGGCTAAATCCTTGCTTACCAAGTAATGCAGATCAAGGATATACTTGTGGAAATCATTAATCACGTCAGCCAAACATAATTCATGCCTTCATATCCTTTACCAACATCAGAAATACATCTGGAATAATGTTTGATGTTCTGCCAGTCAGTTCTTCCTTTGTCACACTGTCACTTGGGAACCTGACACTCAAGCATTCATATCTCTTTATCCTTTCCATACTGGAGGCTCAAACCTTGGAATCCATCAGTCAAGATACTCCTCTTGACTTCCCCAAATCCACACTTCACTGAGATACTTCTACTGAGAGATCCGGACCTATCTGTTGGACCTTACTGACTGCTCTGTTCTTGCTTATCGGACCTCAACACTTCTTTACTCTAACTTCCAGTGAGGACTAATCATGCATTACAGATGTGTGGGATAACCTTTGTTGCCATCAATGACAACATTCATGAATCCATATAGTGTCTCTTGCCAACATATAATGTGTTCATTGACCAGGTTAGGTCATGAGTCAAAAACATGATTAACTTTTGTTATTATGAAAGTATGGGAATAAGGTGACGTGGAGTCACAGATTCCCTATAGAAGTGCTTGACTGTTAATTATAGTTATTATGATAACTATGATGCATCTTAGGTATTTAAAAGATATGTTGACTCCTTGTTGAAGAAGGAGAAACTAGATAAGAGGTAAGTTGTATTTCCTTGTAGGCGGCATTAAGTGCCTATTGGGTTTGTTGGAGGACCTATTTCTCCTAGATAATTATATACTTATGAGAATGAATACTATGATTAGTATGAAACTCTTATATTTCAACATAAATGGAAGCCATCTCTTTTCAAATGGAAATACTTCACAAATGAGGTATAAGTTATTAAAACTCATGAGAATACTTGAGATAGTCTTTTAGTAAGACCATCTTATTAGACTATTATGATATAAGTCTTAAATGTCATGAATTTGAATGTAAACCTTGTGATAGGTCAACATGAAATTATGAACCTAGGAAGGTCATAAGTTGGAAAACTTGTTTTGGCTATTGACATTTTGAAAAGGTAGGAATAGGGTGATGTGGAGTCACAGGTTCCCTATTGCAAAAGCAACATAACATAATTGAATGTACTCCCATAATAGGAGTCATTTGTTAAAAAAAAACTTGATTTGACTATTGTCATTTTGAAAAAAATGGAACAGAGTGATGAGGAGTCATAGGTTCCTTGTTACGAAAGTAATGCATTATGTTTGGTATACTCCTAAGCCGAGAGTTAATTGTCCTAGTATTGGACTATGAATCAAACTGAACCCACTTATACTAGACCTAGAGTGAAAGGTTAAACTAAGCATACTGTAGGATGAGACAACTTCTAAGTCGAGTAAGGGTGGTGGACATACAACTACGTTCATTGCAAAACATATATGTATGTAAATATTTCGCTAAAGTAATGCATTCATCTCTGCATGCATTATCGGTCCATAGTGCTCTAGATGGCATAATGTCTCCAGTAGTGTCATACATAGTTAGAGTGGATCTATAGTTGTGTGACCATGAGGCATTATGAAGGATAGAACACTAGATACTCAGATGGCTAAGCTAATGGTTCCTTATATCTATCCCTTCGGTGAAGGGTAGGGCCGCTTCTAGGTAGGAAGTTGTGCAGGGGACCATCGGTCTGTGGTTGGAAGAAAAGCACTGGGATGATGCTCTCCTTCCAAGCATGAGACAAGCCAAGGCTTATGAAGACAGATGTCAAGAGTTCCAGATGCAGTGCTTTTTCATTATATGACTTGATAGTTAGTTATTATGTATAATTCGATAATTGATGCCTTGAGCATAGCTTTGTACATGCATAGTGAAGGTTATTCACTAATGAGATGTAACTGAATATTGTAATTCTAAGTTTTGTTATATTCTGGTTCAGAATAACATGCTTAATTATTGTAAATAAAATGATTCACTTTTGTTTAATTATGCTTTGGATAATTATGGTTTATCTTAACTCTTAATAAAGGTGAAAATGCATGTTTAATTACAGTGATTATGGAATGTGTTGTTACATATGGTATCAGAGCTACCGGGTTCAATACATGGACCTATGAGTTCACTACACAATGATTTTCTTTATCCAACATTAACAATTGTTAATGCTTAGATGTTCTTATGCCAAAATGGTAAGAATAAGAACAACACCCAGAAAGAAGGTGACGAAAAATGTACGTTACCTTAAGGTCTTGAGGGAGCAAGCCTCAAGAATGAAAAGACTTGAACAGACTAGCTACTTGGTAGGAGCATGGTTAACTGATGAGGAGACCTTGGCTGATATCGTTAAATGCATCAAGCAGGAGTTGAGAAAAGAAATTAGGATTGCTGATCCTAACTCTAATGATACATCACTAGAACCCTTTACACCTAAAGCACTAGCTGTGAAAAACAATCCTAAGGGTTATGAGGTAACCAAGGAGGTTGTGGAAGAGTACCTGTGTGTACATCCACCTCCTAAAACTGAATGATAAATCTCAAAGTTGCGAAATGAACATGGGAAGATGTCCCAGCTTGAAAATGACTTGCAATAGCAAGGTGTATACAAAATTTTGTAATTTTGATGGATTATATGTAATCCGATTAAAATTATAATGCATTTGAAAATTTTTGACAATCTGTCCTTTCTTGTTAAAGATTACATGAAAGAGAATAGATTCATGTTATGAATGGATTCAATGGTATGGGAAATTAATCCATGATTAATCTACAAACTTCAGGAAGAAGTAGATTGCAGCAAGGTTCAAATTAGAACTAGAATGGGAGACATCTAGGATGAAGGGCAACCTTTAGGGCACTCCGAATCTAAATTTGACCAGATCCTTGCTATGCTCCAAGAGATGAGGGCAAGAGTAGGAACTCTTGAGTAGGAGGTTAGGGGTCAGCATGGATCTAGGCGGGATGCCTATGATGGGCGTGATGATGAGGTATGTCATAATGACACCACCCAAAGTGAGCACGGAGAGAATAACTCTGAGGCTAGACAAGAAATGGATAGAAGGAGCCATATGGATTTGGAATTGTCTCAGGACATGAAAAAGGTTATGCCCTCAAGTTTAATGGTTCTGTAAGCAGAGATGCTGCGGAGGCATGGCTTACAGAAATGGAAAAATATTTGAAAAAAGAAACTATAATGAGACCACCAAAGTGGTGTGGGGAGCATACCAGTTGGTAGGTGAAGCATCCACATGGTGGATGAATAAGAGAATGGAGTTAGGCTTGAGGTCTACAAGTCTAACTTGGGATAGGTTATGATACAGGTGCGGTTTAGTTGGTTGTCACCATACTATGGAGGTGATAGATACCAGGTGCTATCCATTGTATCTCAGAGTTAGCTGACTTTCACCGGTACTATACAGGTGATAGATGCTAAGAGCTACCCCATACCAAGTTGAATCCACTTTTGCCAGTGGCATGGAGGCAATAGATGTCAGGATCTACTGACTCAATGGTTTAGCGAGATGTGGAAATCTTCTTAATAGCCATAGGTGATGTATGTTGTTATACCTGTGAGGGGGAAAATAGGTTAATCCAAAAGATTATAAAAACCCAAACATCTACAGAATCTGAAGATAAAAGTAGATTAAAACAAGTAAACAAACAATACTTACACCTTTACCTTGCGTCTTTCATAGTTCGCCTACCTCTCTTTGATCTTGGTGATGAAGCCCTCAGAAGCTATTGCTCCCTTGATTGTTGAAGATGACAAAGACAGAGTGGCTGAGATACTTGTGTATTTGAAGATGAACTTCAAAAACACTAACAATGGAGGCTTCTGAAGTGCTAGTGAGGATAAGGGTGCCAAAGGCACGCTTGTATTCTTGCAGCGTAAGTTTGCACAAATGAGAGATATGAAATGAAGAGAAGAAGGTTGTATTTATAGAAAAAGGTGAGGGAAGATCAATGATTGAGAAGAAAAGAAAAGATCAACGGAGGAGGCTTGTTGACGAATGTGCAACAAATGGAAGAAGGACACATGTCATTTGAAAAGTAGCTTGGTTGAGTTAACTCCTCTCTTGATGAGGATGAGATTTGATTTTCTTAAATTAGAGTTTATTTTTCTAATTTAAGAGAAGATTTGCTTTAAAGATGCTTTAAAACTGCTTTTGCTTTTGTAACTCAGCTTTTGCTTTTATGTGACAAGAGGAAAGTATTTTTGGAAGATAAGAATGATTTTTGTGAAGATAAGAAGGCATAATTAAATAAAAAGATTTATTATTTAATTATTTTACAGATAATTGAGAGGAATAAATAAAATATAGAAATATATTTTATTTTTGTGAAGATATTCGAAGAATAAAATAAAATATGAAAGTATATTTTATTTAGTGGATAATTTAGATTTTATTTAAATAAAATTTGCATTTTATTTAAATTTGGAAGAATAAAGGTTTTAATTAAATAATTAAAATTATTTAATTATTTTGCAGAATGAAAGTGATGTATATGAATTTATTTAATTAAATAAATGTGTTTATTTAATTAAATGAGAGGAAATTGATCTGATAAATAAATGAATTTATTTATTTATTTATTGATAGAAGAATGTGGATGACGGAATAAATATTTAAAATATTTATTTAAGTAGGGTCATGCCAATTTTAGGTGTATACATTTTGCCCCTTTGATGCAATGTGTTTTATCACGTTGTTTCAAAGAAAAAGAATTTTTGATAGTGATACATGCCCCAATTTGCCCTTGGTACAAGTTTAACGATAGGATGCCCCCTCGGGAGATTGGACGTGAAGAAGGTAGAAGGCGTGAGATAGACAATCTCACAAAGAAGAGGGTGAAAAACGGGATATGGTGTAGAGAAAATGACATGCAAAGTAGCCACAGTTGTCATGCAGTCAGGTATGGGTCATTTGCTATGTAAAGGAGCTAGGTCCACACATTCTAATCATTTGTACACTTGTCCATAGTTGATTAGTCCTCTGGAGAACTTAGGAGAGCATGACAGCTAGACAGCTGGATATTCCTCGCGAGGAGCACCGGTTTGAGCAGATTCGACGGTTCGATCGGCCAGCGGAGGCAGGACCCCCGGTATGTAGTTCTTCAAAACTTGTCAAAAGTTGATTTTTATGCGCATTATTGGCTAGGAAAACCAACTAGGATAGATGCATCGAAACACTCTTTTGGTGCATATGACTTTCGAAGTGGCACATCTGTTGCGTTATGGCGCATTTACGCTGTAAAGTGGCGCATTTGATAATGTTGCGCTTTTGAGCTGTAAATTGGCGCATTTGTCATTATTGCACTTTTGAGCTATGAACTGGCACATATATTAGGAAATTACGCATTTGAGTCCGGAATGGGCGCATTTGATAAGATTGCGCATTTGATTCTGGAAGTGGCGCCTTTGATAGTTTTTGCGCATTTGGGTCATTAATTGGCGCATCCGTCTCCGTATGGCGCATTTGAGTCACGAAATGGCACATTTACCAGGAAATTACGCATTTGACGGGAAATGGTGCATGTGACCTAAGGATTGGTGCATGTGCCAGAACAGCACATACAAGCTATGGATCGGCGCATTCACGAGGAAGTGGCGCATGCAAGCTCGGGATTGGCGCATTCACAAGGAAGTGGCGCATATGATATGGATTGGCACATCTACTACCTGGATTGGCGCATTTGCACTAAAAACTCAAATGACCTAACGAAATTAACCCAATTGGCACCCTGATTGATGCGTCAATTGATGAGCGATCTCTAAGATTGCCAGGAATCTAGTCGAGAGATGATATGCTGTTTTTGATTAATTTGATATGTCAAGTCATTGATATGATAATTTGATTGTTATGAGTAGGCTTGCTTGGTTATGGATTTTGTTGATGGTATGCTATGCTTGGATATGGACTTCTTTTAACGTTATGTGTTGTTTGGTTGCAGGAGGATATTCGGACTGTCCTAATGTCACGAGAGCAGTTCCCGCTGCCATTGTTGCAGCGATATATGTTGACCGAGATAGACCGCGAGGCTTTAGGCGCTATGGGTTTGCATTATGTTTGCTTTATGCCCGAGGTTCGCATGAACCAGGCCCTGTTGATGGCAGTGATGGAGCGATTCCACAGCGAGGATGGTACATTCCATCTACCGACGGGGGAGATGGCGGTTACTCTCGAGGATGTGTACCAGATTCTGCACCTCCTGATTCAGGGAGAGCTGGTTGAGTATGAGTCGCAGTGGGATGATGGCTTAGAGGAGTGTAGACACGTATTTGATGATCCAGAGTTGGTGGGGGAGGAGATTTCGTGGCAGGACATGCATGACTGTTATGACTACTTCCCGGGCATAGTGGCTGGACTAATCGGTGGCGTGATATGCCCTGATAGGAGAGTGCATGGCTTCCCGATCGGCTGGGGGAGGGTGCTAGAGAGTATGATCACAGACGGGACCCGGTATGCGTGGGGGATGTGTGTGCTTGCACACTTATATAGAGACATGCATCAGGTGGTTTATTATAGAGGAGCCAGTTTATCTGCGGGTACGTCGCTGTTGTAGTTTTGGTTGTGGGAGCACATTGCTATCACACGGCCAATATGTGTATTTCACAGGCAGAGGGGTGAACCCTATAGTTATGGCTATGAAGGTGTGATTTCCCAGCACAAGCTAGGGAAGTTGAAGTACTGGAGGCATGCTTTTGATGGCTTAGATGCACTTGTCTGGTGTCCCTACATAGACTGCGAGGTATGGGATGATGAGGTAGATGAGCTTCCATATTGCTTCTAGACGCGATGGCTCATTGGCAGGACTAGGTACATTCTGGAGAGACAGATTGTCAGCAGAATGCAGAGGTAGTTTGGTCGAGTCCAGGGCAGACCATAGGGGGAGGCACGCTTTGCCAGGACCCATGCAGAGAGGTACAGATGGGGTCCCGTGGCATCATATGAGGAGGCCTTGACAGACTTTTGACAGATTCCTCACGTAGCTTGGCCCATGCGGAGGGAGATAGTGGATGCTGGCATGACGCTAGACTATGAGGAGTGGTTCGCGGCACACCCATTCTTAAGATATTCAGGGCCAGGAGAGTTAGCTCCTCGTATAGATGAGGGCGATTCAGACGGTGAGGGTGCAATTGGTAGGAGGAGGGGAGGACGGAGGAGGAGGAGGCGAGATCAGGGAGACGATGGGAGACCGAGACAGAGGTAGAGAGTCAGAGAGGGACTTGTGGGCTAGTAGGTAGTTGGACAGGCACAGGTCCAGGTGCCAATTCAGCTAGAGGTAGCATAGAGGCAGATGCCGCCGCCACAGCAGGTGGAATAGCCAAGACAAGGATAGGGGCCAGCGCAGCAGGTGGCATAGGTAGAGTAGGCTCCATAGTCTGATGTGCATCAGTAGGTTATGATTTCACTACAGAGCCAGATTAGGTAGCTGAGGGCTCATTTGAGAGCAGTAGAGTCATGGAGAGAGTCAGACGTGACTCAGTTATCAGAGTTGACGAGGGAGAGAGATGTAGCCTTAGCTAGCATGCGGGCTATGAGGGCAGAGAGAGATGCAGCCGTGATGGCCATGGGCATAGATGGGACATCTAGTTTTTTGGTTTCACAGGTGCAGCAGGCACAGGCACAGGTGGTCCAGTTGCAGGGTGAGCTTACTAGAGCCCAAGCACAGGCTCAGTACTACAGAGGGTTATATCACGGAGCTGCGTCAGTAGAGCATTGTGCCCCTAGCTTCAGGAGCAAGTCAGAGGCATTACAGAGGGCAGGTGGGTCTCGGTCTATAGGCTCAGTCAGGGGCCCACAGCAGACAGGGGGAGATAGAGGAGAGGCCAGTGCAGGGAGCAGTGTTCCTCGGCGTTAGGGTTAGGCACACTCAGATAGTTGTTCCATTTGTGATCAGATTTGTACCCATTTTTGATGGATGGCTGAGATAGCTGATATATATACTTATTGTGCCCTGAGACATGTATCACCATTTGTTATGTTTTGTATACACTTATGATATGACTATGAGAGATTGGACAGAGATTTGTACATTTGGACATGTTTTTGATGATTATATGATGGTGCCGTTGTTCATGGTTTACATGCATGTGTTCTTATGTTTATATGCTATGGATGCAATCGATTTGGTGATGTACTTGTATATGTGATGCATACTAGATGGATGTTAGGATGATTTGATATGTGAGTGTGTATGGATATGATTATGCAGCTCGATATGGAAATGTCTATGTTTTTGATTTTTGTTGCTATTGATATACTAATGCAAATGTATGTGGATAACCTAATGTATGTATGCAAAATGATTTAATCATGTAAATGACTATCTCATGTGATGTGATATGCAATCTATGCTATGTTTTTGATATGTCCAAATGTACTCAATCGACACAGGTGATGACATAGAAGGAAGAAGAGATGAAGAAATACTGACTTTCATTTGATATACTGCAGTATTGATTTATGGCATGGATGATATGGATTTGCTAGATATGAGATGGATATGGATGCGGATTGTCATCTTGAGATTTTTGCAAGGTTTTTTCTTTCATCATCGGGCACTTGTTGGTATTTTTTGCTTTTTGAAATGTTGTAAGAAAATACAAGCATCTAGGTATAATTAGACCGAGATGACCTGAGTATGTCTTACATGGATTTTGATATAGCAAGTTGATACAAGCATCTAGTCAAACTTCAATCTAGATGACCTGAGTACTTCTTGCGTTTTAACAGACAAGGATTGCCCCTTTTCATGTTTAGACCTTGGAGTCCTCGATGATCTTTTGCTAATCATGTCGTTAGATGAAAGTCGTCATATTACTAAAGTTTAATCCATAAGCAGCAGACAAAGAAAACAATTATGCCCCCATCATAGCTTCTCTAGCTTTTGGCATCCTTGAGTAGCATAGGAAGACATAATGACAAAAATTCAAGACCTTGTAAATTAACCTGTTGACAAAACTTCTTTGCATTAGATGTGTCTTTTGCCATAATTGATACATAATCATTTTTAGTGTTTTGATACCTTGCTTCATTTTGGACAGGTTGATATTTTGCGTCAAGACTTTTGGTTTTGGGTAGCCTATTTTTGCTATGCTTGCTTGCCTAGTGAAAGGTATCACAATCCTTATTAGTATCCTCTTAGAATAGTGGCATTCAAGAATCCAAATCCACAACTAGGTCGAGGAGTTGCCCCCAGTTTAGACAAGGATCGACTTATTTGGAGCGAGATGACAGACAGACATGGAGAGATGGACCCTAAGGGACTGACCTAGTGCCTCGGGGGCTCATTGCTAAATGGCCTTGCCTACATGATGACGTAGAGGCAACGTAGTTCGGGGTAAACCCTAGCAGACCTAAGACCTAGGCGATGGCAAAGTGGTGCAGAAATAGTACAGACTCAGATTGACAGAAGGACTAGATATGGGACGGTCGGGATAGTGGAGTAGGGAGGAGCCTCGGGGGCGCATTGAGAATGGCCTTGCCTACGTGATAACTCAGAGGCGACATAGTTTGACAATGGTTCAAAGGAATGGGTCAAGACGGATGATATGAAGGACACAAGAGACATGAAGTCGGAACAGATGGAGGAAGTGGTTTGTTGCAGATAGCGCTTGTTTACCAGGTTTTCACCACTTGCTTTTATTTGCACGAGAATCTAAAAGTACACATGATGCCTGTTTGCCAGGTTTTCACCATGGTACCTATCCTAGGCACCTGTTTGCTAGGTTTTCACCGTAGGACAATTTTTTTTGTTATTTTCTCATTTTTTTAATTCTATTTTTTATCACTTTTTGGATTTTTTTGGATTTTTTCAGGACTCCCTTACATTGGGGTTTTCAGGTATAGAACTTGCAAAGGTGCATGCTGTTGATAGGATCGTCGAATAGTTCACCTTCAGATGTAGCCAATTGATATGCCCTCGATCCATAAGCTGTGATGATGACAAAGGGACCTAGCCAGTTAGGTTCAAACTTTCCTTTCTTTTCTCTGTCTTGCTAATTTCTGGGATTTTCTCTTAGGACTAGGTCACTGACTTGGAATATCTAGGGTTTTACTTTGTGATTGTAGCTTCTGGACATGCGTTGTTGATATGCTTTCAAGTGGTTAAAGGCCTGTTGCCTTCGCTCTTCGAGCAGCTCTAATTCTTGGAGTCTGGTTACTCTGTACTCTTCATCTGATATGAGGCCTTTTAATGAGACTCGCAAGGATGGGATCTCGACTTCAATGGGCAAGATAGCTTCAAATCCATAGACTAGGGAGTATGGTGTTGCACCTGTGGGTGTGCGGATGCTTGTACGGTAGGTCCACAGCGCGGGATTTAGTTGGACATGCCAATCACGGCCAGCATCATTGATAGTCTTTTTTAGGATTTTTAGGATGGTTTTATTTGATGCCTCAGCTTGGCTATTACCTTGTGGGTAGTAGGGGGTTGAAAAGCGGTACTAGATATGGAATTTGTCGCATAGTTCTTTGACATCTTGGTTTTTGAAGGGTCGTCCGTTATCCGTGATAAGGGACGAAGGGACACCATAACGACAAATGATATAGTTCAGGATAAATGAGGCAATCTGTTTGCTTGTGATGTTGGCTAAGGGCATGGCTTTAATCCACTTCGTGAAGTACTCTGTGGTAGTGATAATGAATTTATGGCTGCTTGAGGAAGGAGGGTGGATCTTGCCCACTAAGTTGAGTCCCCACTGACAGAAAGGCCAAGGAGTTGTTAATGGCAGTAGCTCCTGCGCTGGTGCATGTATCAGGTTCCCGTGGATTTGGCACTTTTTGCATTTCTTTACAAACTGATAAGAGTCTTGTTCCATAGTTGGCCAGTAGTACCCCATGCGGATGAGTTTCTTGGCTAGGGTAGGGCCACTAGAGTGAGCCCTGCATATACCATCATGTATTTCGCTTAGGGCGGTTTGATATTCCTCACTATCGAGACACCTAAGGAGAGTACTATCGAGACCTTGGCGATATAGGGTGTTGGTGATAATGGCATACCGGGATGCCTACCGGATGAAGGTTCTTTTCTGGTTACTAGAAAGGTCAGGTGGGAGGGTATTCTCTTTTAGATAGGTAAATATTTTACCATAGAGAGGGGAATCAGCTCCTACGATGTGGCATATGATATGGGATTCTGAAGTGTCATAAGCAGGATAGGACACTGGCTCTACTAAGAACTCATATCGTGTTTGATGACCTAGAATGTCGAGGAGAGATGCGATTGTAGCCATTGCATCTGCAGCTTTGTTCTCGATCCTTGGTATCTGTTCAAAAGATATCTTGACAAAATATTCTTTGAAATCATCTACCATTCATTTGTAAGGAATCAGTTTCTCATCCTTCGTTTGGTAGTCATCATTTACTTGATTGATGACTAGCTGTGAGTCCCCATAGACTTGAAGTTCCTTGATGTTCCACTCAACTGCCAGCTTGATACCGATGACCGGGGCTTCATATTTTGCTACGTTGTTAGTGCAGGGGAACATTAACCTGTATGACTTTGGAATAGTGTCGCCATTAGGTGTGATTAATAAGATACCTGCCCCCGATCCATGTTGAGTGTAGGAGCCATCAAAGTACATTTTCCAGTTTGTTGTGTTGACGTGGAAGATAGATTCATCTGGAAATTCAAAGCTCAGAGGGCTGTCATCTGTTAAAGGTGCTTCTGCCAGTTGATCTACTAGTACTTGTCCCTTTATTGCTTTCCTGTCGACATATTCAATATCGAACTCACTGAGAAGCATGACCCATTTAGACAATCTACCTGTTAGGGATGCCTTGTTGAGTAAATATTTGAGCGGGTCTATCTTTGCTATCAATTTGATAGAGTGTGACAGCATGTAATGTCTCCATTTTTGTGAGGTGAAGACAACAGCTAGACATCCTCTTTCGATTGGTGTGTATTGTAATTCATACCCAATAAGTGTTTGACTAATGTAGTAGATAGCATGTTCTTTCCCATCGTAGTTTTGTTGTGCAAGGAGAGCTCCCAGAGCTGTTGGTGTAGCTGAGATATACAGTAATAGAGGCTTGCCTTGAATTGGTGGCATTAATACTAATGGTTTCATGAGATATTCCTTTAGTTGCTAGAATGCCTGTTCACATGACTTGTTCCATTTGAAGGGGACATTTTTGTGTAGCAGATGAGAGAATGGGTGGCACTTGTCTGCCAGTTGGGAAATGAACCTTCTAATAGACTATAGTTTGCCTTGTAGGGATCTTAACTGAGTCAGGTTCTTAGGAGGTGGCATCTCCATTATGGCCTTCACCTTAGCTGGATCAACTTTAATACCATTTGCAGACACTATGTAGCCCAATAATTTACCTGATGTAACCCCAAACACACACTTCTTTGGATTAAGTCGCACATTAAACTATTCCAACCTGTTGAAGATTTTGTCTAAAACAACTAGGTGTCCTTCTCTAGTAAGTGATTTTGCTAGAATGTCATCGACGTAGTCTTCCATTATGGTGTGCATCATGTCATGGAAGATTGTTGTCATGGCTCTCTGATATGTCACCCTAGCATTTTTTAGACTGAATGGCATGACACACCAACAGTAGGTGCCCCAAGGACATGTGAACGCTATTTTGTGTTGGTCTTCGAGTGCAATCTTTATCTGGTTATAGCCCGAGAAACCATCCATGAGTGAAAGCATAGTGTGGCCTGCCGTGAGATCTACAATCATGTCTATGTTGGGCAGGGGGAAGTCATCTTTTGGACAAGCTTTGTTAAGGTCTCTGAAATCATTGCATATTCTGACCCTACCATCTAGTTTAGCCACTGGTACTATATTCGAAACCCATTTAGGATAGTCTATAGGCCTGATAAATCTGACGTCTAGCAGTTTCTTTAGTTCTTCCTTTACCATGAGGGCCACGTGGATGCATCTTTTTGAGTTTTTGTTTGACCGGTTTAGCTCCTGGAGCTAGAGATAAATGATGCATGATAAGATTCAGATCTAGCCTTGGCATGTCAGTGTATGTCCATGCGAAGTTGATTTGTTTTCTCTTGAAGAAATCTGTAAATGCTAGTTTTTCGTGTTCTGTGAGGGCTTTTGCCATGTGGATCATTCTAGGCTCATCACTTGTGCTAACATTGATTAGTTCTTCTGGTTCTATTAAGATCGATGATCTCTTGATGTGTAAGATTGGGGAGAGGGTCAAGCCTTCTATCCTTGGGCGCCTCAGAGAGGTTTTCACCATTGGATACGTCTTTATTTTTACTATTTTGATGATCTAACACTGCCACGGAGCAGTTTTCACCGTTAGATCATTCTTTTATCTTGATATTTTTATGACTGAAAGGCTTGGCACTCTCCAAAATAGGCCTTCTCATTGAGTTCAATAGCATAGCCAGCTCTGTGGTCTCCTGTAGGTATGTGATTTCTAAGCTCAAGATAATCGATGATGGCTTCGTCATTTTCAAAGGTGTCTAGCTCAGGGGTAGTATCTTCTAGGTCCCAGTTGATTAGTTTAGGGTGTACCAAAGGTAAGGGGTCATTAGGTTGATCTAGTTCAATGGCGTTGATGGTTAAGATAGAGTTATTGAAAGCACAGACAAAATCCGCGATGGTACTCTCGATTAGTGGATCCGTCAAGGTGGGTATCATTCCTTCCTCACAATTTTCACTATTGTTGCTATGTGGGTTGGACTCTAGCGGTCTAGCCCTTGGACCTTGTCTCTCATTGGCATGGGTCAGGTCGTACTTGTGGACAACGTCAATATCCTTTTCATCACAAGACATCTCAGAGAGGCTGTCCCATTCATACTTGTTAGAATCAGTTTCTCTCCCCATTTGCATTCTCTAAATTTGTTCAACTAGATTGCTAGTGGATGCTTCTAGTTGTTTGTCTTTATTTTTGCTGGTTCTGTTGTTTCTTGATGCTCCAGTGTACCCTAGCCCTGTAGTGTCTCAGGCTGTTAAGGTATGAGGTTGGATGGGTTCAGTGATGCCATCCTCTCTTGAACCAAGTGGACCATGTCCTTCATACCCCATTCTCTGTAGTATTTGAAAGCCTTGACCATATTGTACCGTTTGTATAATGGGATGGTTATGTTGTGTTGAGGAACTACCTTCATCTTTGTATAGCCACTGTAGGATATCTTTTTCATCACTTTTGTCTTCTAGATTTCCCCATTTCACAAATGGTCCTTTGGTGGTTCTCTCTGCTTTGGGTGTCCTTAGGATGGGTCTCCCATAGGATCTAGGAGATAGAGGTAGTTGTGCCAAACAGAGGGATTGGGAGACCATGTACTCACCCAGGCCCTTATCTTGGAGTTGGAGTTTAGGTTGAGACGGTCCTAAAGAGGAAGCAAGTGTAACTGGATCTACACGAGATGAAGAGGCGGTAGAAGCACGGTTGGTGGGGATTACAAATTCTAGTTTGGGCTGAATAGAGTTGCAGTATTGAAAGGGGTTTAGGTCACCTTGGATGGTGATCTCTTGACCTTCATGTGGGAACTTGATACATTGATGGTATGTGGAAGGTATTGCTTTCAAAGTGTGGATCCATGGTCACCCAAGAAGAATGTTGTACACTAGCTCCATGTTAAGGACTTGACAAGCTACATCTTTCACTACGGGGCCCACCCTGATTGGTAGGGTAACAATTCCTTTCGACATTCTTTCTTCCTCATCATAGGCTTTTATGGTGATCTTTCTTTTCGGATCGATAGCCTTCTCTAGAAACCCCAATGTAAGGATTAGCTTCAATGTGCAGATATTCAAACCAGCCCCTCCATCTATTAGGACTCTTTTGATCTTGTGTTTATGTATGAAAGCTTCGATATGCAAGGAAGCGTTATGGGGTTGAGTGATTGACATATCATCCTTCTCAGTGAATGATAGGGAATGCAGTGAGGTGATGTGACCGATCATGGTTTGGAATTGTTCTTCAGCTAAGTTCGTGGGGACAGAGGCTTCTGCTAAGGCTTTGTCAAGTATGGACCTATGAGAAGGGGATAGATGTAGAAGTTCTAACATGGAGATGTGTGCAGGTGTTTTGTGGAGTTGATCCACGATACTGTATTGACTAGACGGAGGAGCGGAAGCTCCTCTAAGGGTGACCCTGTTACTATGGGTAGTAACATTGCAATCTGGATCCTTGTTGATAGTGATCACATTGATGTGTGACTCACCTTCTGAGATATGGTTAACAACATAGTCGAAACTGACATTTGTGTAGTTTGCATTGTTAGAGCCACTGTTATCTCTGTTGGAAGGTCCTCCTTGTTCGTAGTTAGGAAGAGGATCTTTGAATGCCTGATGATCGCTGTTGGAGGTATGTCCGTGAGATTGTCCGTTGACAGATATTTTGTTTTGCTCTATTAAGTCTTGGATTATATGCTTGAGTGCGATACAATCATTTGTCTTGTGCCCCCTGTTTCGATGGTATTCGTAGAAATCATTATCGTTCCACCAGTGGGGTTTGACCTTTGGTTCATACTCTCGTGTTGAGGGAAGCGTTATGAGATTGTTGGTGATTAGCTTCCATAGGGCAGTTTCTAGTGACTCATTCAAAGGTGTGAACTTTCTCCTAGGCCGAAAGTTGGTAAACCTAGATTCGATATTTCTTGGTTTGTCTTGCGTGGGGTTATTTTGAGGTGTTGATAGGTTGAAAATTGGTTGCTTAGGTGCCACATTTTTGGCATCTACTACCCCGTCATTCACCATGTTCTTGTTTTTCGTCCAAAATCTAGGTTTGTCATTATTGGTGTTGGCACTAGGAGTGTCTTTGTAGAGCTTGATTTGACCTTTCGTGATTAGGGCTTTTTCTATGATGAGGCCCATCTCAATGACCTTGCTAAAAGAAGTAGGACATTGGATTTGGATTTGGTAGCTTAGGTCCATTTATAGATTGTGGACGAACATTTCTAGCATCTGTTTCTCTGACATTTGGTGTGGGCACTTGCTTGCCAGTTGTCTCCATCTCTTTAAGAAGGCAGCGAAAGATTTTCCTCCTTTCTGTTTGGTGTTACAAAGATCCAATATTGTAAGAGAAGTGGGTGACAAATTTGTCTACAAGCTCATTGAAGGTTTTAATACCAGGTGGCAGTCTAGAGAACCATTCCATGGCTTGCCCACCTAGGCTTCGTGGGAAGAGTCGCATAAGGTATGTGTCGTTATGTGCGACCTCGAGGCAAGCAGTGTTGAATTCTTTGATGTGATCCCTTGGGTCACCCTTTCCTCAATATTTGTCAAACTTAGGCACCTCAAATTTTGAGGGGAAAGGTATCATGACCAAGGCCCTATCAAAAGGATATGGTGAAATATCCTCTAGGGTGTAATGTTTAGTTGATGCTCCCATTTTCATGTCTAAAATTTGTTGTTGGAGATCTTCATATTTTTGGTTCATTAGACTTAGGGCATCTGTAGCATTAGTGTGGGTTTTGCTTTTGTTTGAAGGTGTTTCTTCTTCATGTCTACTTCCCTCAATTTCTTTGAGAGTCTCTACGTCATAGTCCTTAGGGAGCTTGACTACTAGACTTGCCAGATGTAAAAAGAATTTTGTGGGGTCTTGAGCAAGTACTCCTTCTAATAGGCGTTGAAATTTTGGGTCATAATGCGTGTGAAGGATCTCATCCATAGAAATTTCTTCCTCACTTTCATGATTCTTTGGAATGATTTTCTTTGCCATTTCGATCTGTTTTTGTTTTTGTAATCTTGTTAAGACCATGCAAGGTGGTAAAAAGATGGGATGGAGTGAAAAGGATTCTTTGAGCAAGATGCTAGGATGATACAAAGTTTTAGCAAGGTTCTTCTAAGATCTATGTGATTTCAAACAAGTTGGGTATACAAAAGCTATAGTCAAAGTAGGGATGTTAGAAATCCAAATACTTGATGTTGACTAGTCTTATATAAGCCACTAGTAGAGTGTCGAGAGAAAGGATAAGTAACCCTTGATATTGGACACTTACTAGGTTTGTTTGAGTATTGATTGTGATCTAGAATAATCTTGGTTCTAACCTTGTAGTAATTTGGGAAGATTTTGCGAGATTGTGGATGCAAAAAAAGTAGATATGGTATGGAAAAGAAGGAGAAATGGTCGATTTACAAGGTCTTAATCAAATTTTTTTGGAAACTGAATAGGTTTGGAGATGGTTTTTTTAAAAGGTTTTCGATAGTTTTTTGCTCTTGGAAGGTACTGAATTTGGCTCTCAGGTTTAAATGCACAGCAGCTTAAATGCACAACAACAGAGGTTAAATGTGCCAGAAGTTAGAGTGAATGCGCAAAAAGTCAGTTCAAATGCGCAACACTGGCAAAGTTTAAATGCGCCATAGAAAATGTTAAATGCGCAGAAAGTTGGGTCAAATGTACAATGTGGGCAAATGCGCCACAACAGAGTTCAAATGTGCAAAAAGTTGAGTCAAATGCGCAATACTGGCAAATGCGCCACAGCAGAGTTCAGATGCGCAAAAAGTCGAATCAGATGCGCCACAGGTCGTGGCAAATGTGCAACTCTAGCTTTTGTCTTTATTTTTCTCAGATTCTTGGAAATTTTTTAGGATTTTTCTGTTTTTGGTTTGAAAAGCTTGGTGTTTCTGAAAAGTTTGATGTTCAATTATGGCAAAAACACAACAAACACACAGAAGTTTTTCATGATTTTTATCTTTTTATATTTTTTTGTATTTTTTGGGACTATTTTGACTCAAAACAAGTACAACCTAGGCTGGATGTGACAATATTCATTGAATCCTCTAGCTGTGCCACTCAAAGCGTGTAGCTCCAGAATCTGGTAGCACCGGCTCCCCTCCATGGCACTCACTTCTCACGCATACCAGATTCGGGTTTCCTTAGGCTCGTACCCACACTGAACCTTAGGATTGTCCCTGCTACCTCTACTAAGAGTCACTTGAAACGAGGCCACTTCAAGGGCTCTGCCCTTTGCATCAACAAATAGGGGTTTTTGGCTTGCTACACAGTTGGTTCTTAGTTAGGGCAACCGTTCGAGTGGTTACACATGCGGCGGCACTACTCTCCATTATGGAGTCTCCCAGCCTCAAAGGGTTATGCCTATGAGGGTTTTGGGGGAGGTTGGTCGTTGGTGTAACACAGCAGCACTCATTGCTTGAGGTTTTCACCTTAAGCACAATTTATTTTAAGTGGCTTGGTAGGGCTTGGCTTTAGCTTGTTACCACTCAGGGTCGTTCCCACTTGGACAAGCGTGCATCCAAGGGCAGGCCCCCTAAAGGTTTGACAAAAAGAATGACAAGTCTGGCACTTTGATCACCCAATTAAGGGGAGAGCATAAGCCTATTGTCATTCGCAAGCATAGAAAACACTTGTTAATCCAACCTAGTTAAAATAGAAAAACTAGATGGGCTGATCTATTTGTGCACTCACACGATTGTTAACTTGGAAGTGATTATAACATAGCATTGTTCATTTTCCCAATTGTTAACTTTGAAAGTGATTAAGACATAGCATTGTTCATTTCCTGTTTGTAAAGATAGCAGTGGTTTAACTAGAAAATAAATCAACAATGCACCGATAGCAATAAGGTCCAGTTACTTCCTTCCTAGTTAGAAAACTATGTGAAGTTTGTATGAAATGCACTTGTTACTTTCACCCCTAGTTAGTCTATGTGAACTTAGGCAAAATATCTAGATGACCTAATCCAGCCACTACTCCTACAAAACAGACGTTAGCTCAACATGCAAAAATTAGAAACCGTAAAACAAAAAGCAAAAGACAGATGCGCAACACTGTGACCTGAATGAGCAGAAATAGGGAGTGTATGCGGCTTTTGTACAAAAGCACAAGAACAAAAAGCAAATGCACAAAATCATGAGGTATACATGCCACTACGACATATCCGTCATTTTACAATGTAAATGCGCCAGAATATGGGTTACATGTGTAACTAGAGCGCAGGCGTCGAAACAGGAGTCGGATGCGCAACTTAGGTGGTCAAATGCACAAAAGGGATAGATGCACCGATTAGTGAGGTAAATGTGCAACTAGGATGCAGGCGTCAAAGTAGAAGGTATATGCACCGTCTGGGAGGTCAGATGCACCAGTTTTTCAGATGCGTAGCTTCGGGAGGTATATGAGCTGTTTGCGAAGTCGAATGCGCCAGAAGACTCTGTCAGAAACTTGTTCATCACCTGTACGGACTTGTCACTTGAAAACACTCAATTTTTTGATTAGTAAGAGGGGCAAGGGCCCCACGGTGGGCGCCAAAATGTGAGGGGGAAAATAGGTTAATCCAAAAGATTATAAAAACCCAAACATCTATAGAATCTAAAGATAAAAGTAGATTAAAACAAGTAAACAAACAATACTTACACCTTTACCTTGCGTCTTCCGTAGTTTGCCTATCTCTCTTTGATCTTGGTGATGAAGCCCTCAAAAGCTATTGCTCCCTTGCTTGTTGAAGATGACAAAGACAAAATGGTTGAGATACTTGTGTATGGGATGGAAACAATTAGTATGGGATGCTTTCTTGTCATCACAATTGGTTGTAAATGCGTACATTGTTACCCTAGTCCTTAGCCAGTGTTGACAACAAGTAGTATGGGATGCTTGCTTGTCATCATAGTTGGCTAGAAATCAGGATAAATGATGGAACCCATGGTGTACTATTAGGTATACCAGCATTTCTTTTCTAAGTTAGGAAGAGGGAGTCCATAGATCAGGAGAGATCAGATATGGACATGTACCCTTTTCTTAGAGATTTTTAGGATGTATTTCTGGATGAGCTACTAGGATTTCCTCCAAAAAGAGCTTTTGATTTTCTATAGATATTATTCCAAGGTCAGAACCTATATCTAAAGCTCCCTATGGAATGACCACTACAAAGTCAATGGAGCTAAAGGCTCAATTACAAGAATTGTTGATGAAGGGTTGATTAGACCCAGTGTGTCACCCTGGGGAGCATCAGTCATTTTTGTGAAAAAAAATTCAAAAATTACATACCCTATAACTTCCTTGCAGATAAAAGGCAAGAGATTTGAGTGGTCAGAAAAGTGCTAGGAGGCCTTTGACCTACTGAAGGAAAAATTGACTTCAACTCCAATTTTGAAAATACCTGACCTAGAAGGTCAATTTATAGTCATTACCGATGCCTCAGGGGAAGGCTTAGGTGGTGTACTAGTCCAAGATGGACAAGTTATTGCGTATGAATTGCAAAAACTAAAAAAATTATGAACAAAACTATGCCCTAGACATGATTAGGAATTGGCATCAATCATTCATGCATTGCAAATGTGGAGACACTACTTGCTCGAAAAACCTTTTGAACTAAAAATAGATCACTAGGGACTCAAATATCTATTCACTCAACCACATCTTAATGCTCAAAAAAGAAGATGGTTAAAATTTATCTCGGATTATGATTTCAAGATTAAATATATTCAAGGAAAAGAAAATTGGGTGGCAGATGCTTTGAGTAGGAGAAGAAACATCTCCTCAATGATCACCATACATTCTAATTTTAGGAATCAGGTATTACAGAAAACTAAGGGAGATGATTTTTATGAGCAGGTAAAAGAGGCCCTTAAGGAAAACCCCTAGAATCTGAGAGATGAGGGATTCAACCTTGAACCAGATGGGTTATTAAGGTTTAAAGGAAGGATGTATGTACCTAACTTTGTAGAGTTAAGGAATATGGCATGGAAGGAGGTGCATTCTGCACCATATTCTGGACATCTTGGAGTAACAAACACTAGTAGAATTTTGGCAAATAAATGACTAAGTGACTAAAACTTTTAGTCACAATAACCAAAAATGAGTAAATTCTACTAATTTTTTGCAACTCAGCTATAAATGAGTAAATAAATGACTAATTTGGTCGTTGATTAAAAAATTATTTAGTCACACATAAAAATGACGAAATAGTTAGTCATTTATTTAGTCACAATCCATTTGAATAAATCATTTAAGGAATCAAGAATCAATAGCCCACCAAAATACTCTAAAACTTTAATAAAAATACTCTAAATTTTTTGTCCAAATCTTATTTTTAGGTGTAGCCCACCAAAATGGATTTTTTATTTTATAAACATACTCTAAAACCTTGGTCAAAACCTTATTTTTAGGCGTAGCATGCCAAAATGAAGAAGTGTTTCAGTAAAGAATGACAGAGAATGATAAGGAGATGTGTGTGATAGGAGGCATAGGATTCATTGCTGCTTATCTCATTCCTACTCTGCTCAACAAGGGTTACATTGTTCGCACTACTGTTTGTAATCCAGGTATTTAATTGACATATATTTGCATAATTTCAAATTCCTTTAGATGCTTTTGAAGTATCAATTTATCCTATATAGGGTTTAGAATGATTTATTTTAATTTAAAAAAATAAATAAATGATGTATTTGCTTGTGATTAGATAATGTGGAGATCTCCTAAATCTGCCCCAGCTCACTGTCCTCTTTGGCATTGCATTCATTACTCCAGCTGCTAGGGTTTTGCATGTGACATCTTTAATATCTTCATGACAGTGGCTTTTAAATAGATCTCAGTCTTTGCTTTAATCTTTATCATGGTAACCTAATAAATCTAGAGCATTTTTTCTTTCAGAGTCAATCCTGGTGTTGGAAATTGATGACGAAGTTCCTGGATAAATATTCTAGGGCATCTATTTCAACAAATCTTCTAAAGCATAGTCACCAGGAAACTTTAGTTCTGCCCATGTACCTCTACCTACAGCTTTGGAGTCTTTTATTTAAATGGGATATAACCTGTACCATTATTCATATATTCCTGTATCCTATTTTAAAATGACACCCCTGTCTCCATATGCCATATTTCCATATGACTGGCTATAATATTTGGATAAATAACTAAACTGTCATGTGTTACTGATAAAACCAGTGGCCACATATAATGTCAAACTCAAACAAATAGAGAATGGCTCTCACTGATACAATTCAATAATAGGATAGCCACAGGTCTAAGAAATCAAATAATTACTGCCACACATTATTGCCTTGGAAGGCAAATACAGGCCAAGAAATTAGTAGATGCTCTGATAGACTGATACCACTTGGTATGCTCCTAGGGCATTTTGATATAACCCTTAGTAGGTAAATATAAATGAATATAGTACTTTGGGTGTAGGTTGATTGGGGTAGTTTGCTTACTTCTGTACTTGTAAAAAAGGTTGACATTTGGGTGTAAAGTTTCAACATATATGGCAAATGTTAACACGTTGGCACCTGACTTTTAATTATAGGGTTCCATAATAAGACAATTAAGGAATGTGGGAACTTCCTGAAGTATTGTAGTCTAGAAAAGTGTAAATTTGAATAACTATGTGATTATTTTTGGTGCAGAAAGATGGTCCTGGGGCACTAGGAGGTCAATCATGGACAATAGTGTGACTTAAATTTGATAATTCTTATATCAAGGTACAGAGTAGAGCTGAATTGAGCCTCATGTACTAGAATTTACCTTGATCATGAATGAGCAAAAGTTTTTTTTTCTTGATTTTGTGAAGGGCATAAAAGAGAGGAGGGACCTAGATCTTTTGGTATTGCCGACTGACACTGTTCTTTTTGAAGATGGTGCAGAGACCACCATAGTTAATTTTGACTTGTATGCTCCCTAGGAGCCTTAAATTTTGGATTTTATGCTCATTATGAGCCTAGGTGGAGTCATGTATTAGTTTATTATTGTAATAAGGTTTGAGTTAGACCACTCTCTCTATTTTAGAAACCACTCCCTCTATTCTAGAAGTCAACTAGTAGTGGAACTCCAAATAGCATGTGCTATGTTTGGAAAAAATAGTCTTGAGTCTAAAATTAGGGAAATTAGTGGGAAATTAGTGAGCCTTTTTGCCTTTTTGATAGGAAAAGAATCTTGCACAAAATATAGTGATGATTTTGGATTGTATTTATCCCCTAGAGGTCATGGAAAATAGATCATTGAAGTTGTAAAAGAGAAAATACAAAAAAGAAGACTGTTTGCTACTTTTTACTATGAAAATTCGTTGTTCTTTACTACAATACTCACCCGTAAAGCCATTTAAGGGAATCTCACATTTTGGATGATGTAAATGCATGTTTTAAATTTCATTTGAGTCTATTTGTGTGTCTTGAAATTGTAGGAGAAAGAAGAACAAAATGTTGTCCCAAAATTGCTTTTTCTAGGAGGGTTTGGTAGCGTTTTAAGAGTTTTATGGGGTTCTAACCCAAATCTTTGATTTAGAGCCCCAAAATGGATTTTTTGGGTCTGTATAGGTATATTCTACAATGGGTTTTGTGTGCAGGTGCAGGGGAGTAGTCCAAGAAAAGATTTGAGGAAGATTTGGCTTGATATCTCTATGTATTAAGCCATTGGTGATAGCTAGAGGAAGATTTAGTTGGAAAACTTGTTTCTAATGCCCATGGAGGCCCAAAACCTATCGAATCCATCCATTTGCAATCCATACTAACTTCTAGAATTGGTTAGAAAGTTTTGGGTCACTCTGGTAGGGTACTTCCTTTGTAAACCTAGGGCTAATTGTCCCTTGGAACAACAGGAACAATCATTTTTAGAGGCTTGTGTTTCAAAACAATGTACCCTGAATGTCAAGTATGTTATAGAGGGCCATAATGGGTATCTAAAAAGCTAAATATTTCTGGGAGTTGTTTGGAAAGTTTTGGAGTTAAGCCCTCTAAACCATATTTCTAGGGCTACAAGGAAAATAGGCCATTTGTGAAGGAACCTTGGGTAGGACAACTTTCTAGGCTAACTTATGAGTTTGGTAAGCTTCATTGGTCAAAAGAACATGTCTCATGCCCTCCTCAAGTGTTTACAATCGTCTCATACATCCAAACCAAGTAAGGCTCATGAATGGAGGTTGTAGATGTCATGATGTGCAAGTTTGATGTCCTTCCCTCCAAGATCAGTCACTCATGTTTGTGAGACTTGATAAGTGTTCCCCTGTTCTGCATCAAGTAGTATCAGAGCACAAGTTTTGATTTGTGAAAGTGTGAAGGAGTACAAAATGCCTCCTAAAAATAGTCTAGTCCTCACTAAAGAAGTGAGATTGATGAAGGAATCTCAAGGAGTCCTAACCAGACTTGCAGCCATTGAAGCAAACCTAAGAAGAGGTGGAGTCATTGAGGAAGATAGTGAACAAGAGTGTGAGTTTGAGAATGTAGACCCTCAAGAGGGATCTAGTGAGACAGAGATGGATCCATATGTAAAATGGTTTATGAAGATGATGTAGACTGTGAAAGGAGAAAGCACTGATGTCAAGATGGAGTTGCCCATGTATGAGGGTAAGATGAATAGTGAGGAGGTACTAGATTGGATTGATACTTTAGATAACTACTTTGAGTACAAAGAGATTCCTGAAGAGAAGAAAGTCAAACTGGCAAAGACCAAGTTGAAGGGAGCAGCACTGACATGGTGGAACTATGTTCAGCCAGAGAGAATAAGACAAGGAAAAACCAAAATTAGTTCATGGGACCAGATGGTGTCCAAGGTGAAGGGTCAATTCCTTCCAAAAGATTATGCCATTCAAACCTTTAGAAGGTTGCAAAACTTGAAATAGAAAGAGATGGATGTAATGGCCTACACAAAGGAGTTTCATAAGCTCAGTATGAGAACTGGCCATAATGAGGATGAAGTTGAGAAGATTGCTAGATACATGAATGGGCTTAGGTTCAATATCCAAGATGAACTAAGTCTCACTACACCAAAGAATGTGGAAGAATACTTCCAGTTGGCAGTAAGAGCTAAGGAGAAGATCAAGATGAAACAAGAACAAAATGGAAAGGGTAGAGCAAAGAACTTCAAAGGAAGAGGAAACTTTGGTGGAAGAGGACAAAAGCAGCAAGGAGAAACAAATGACAGCAACGAGGAGAACCATGAACCAAGAGGAGAGTCAAGTGAAAGAGGCAGCTTTAGAGGAAGGAGATCAAATAGTAGAGGCAGGTTTGGAGGCCATGGTAGAGGGTCAAGCACCTTCATAGGCAAGTGCTACAACTGTAATCAAGTTGGACATCCTGCATTCAAATGTCCAGACAAACAAGCATCGAGTTCACATGGAGGTGATAGAAGAGTCCACATAGTGCAAGAGGAGGACCAAGAGAGTGTAAATTCACATTCTGTGCATGCAGGCCCAGAGGCAGGAGAATCCTTAATGATAAGAAGGACATTGCTGAAGGTACCATCAGCCAAAGAGGCCCCACAAAGAAAGGCTTTGTTCAGAACACTCTGCAAAGCACAAGGAAATGTATGTAAGGTGATTGTTGATTCTGGTTCTATTGACAATCTTGTGTCTTTGAAAATGGTAGAAAAGTTGAAGATAAAGAAGATTCCTCACTGTACACCCTACAAGGTATCATGGTTCAACAAGGGTCAACAAGTACTTGTGGATGAACAAGCTTGGGTGGAGTTCAACATTGGTGGCTACAAAGACAAGATCTTGTGTGATATCATCCCTATGGATGTATGCCATCTACTCTTAGGTAGACCATGGCAATTTGACCGAAAGGCCAAGCATGATGGAGAAGAGAATACATACATGATTGTGAAGGATGGGGTGACCTACAATCTTACACCCATAAAAGAAGATGGTGCAACAATCTATGAAGGACCAAGCGTGATGATGGTGAAAAAGAGAATTTTGGAAGACACTGAAGGAAGGAGAAGTTAGTTATGCCATCATTGGCAAGCCTGTGACAATCAAGGTAGACACAGAGGCAGAAAAGATACTAGAGGAGGTGCAGGTCCTATTGGACAAGTATGAAGACATAGTGGTTAAAAACCTACCAAGTTCACTACCTCCTGTCAAAGATGTAAGACATCACATTGATCTCATCCGTGGTGCAATTTTCCAAACAAGGCAGCATACAAGATGAAACCACAACAAAATGAAGAGGTCAAAAATCAGATCCAAGAGCTATTGGATAAAGGGATGATCAAGGAGAGTTTGAGTCCCTATGCTGTTCCAACTGTCCTAGCACCTAAGAAGGGTGGAGAATGGAGACTTTGCACTAATTCTAGAGCCATCAATAGGATAATCATCAGGTATAGATTCCCAATACCTCGGATAGAAGACCTAATGGATAGTTTGGGAGATGCATGTTACTTTTCAAAGATAGATTTAAAGAGTGGTTACCACCAAATAAGGATAAGAGAGGGTGATGAATGGAAAACAACATTCAAGATGAATGAAGGTCTTTATGAATGGCTAGTTATGCCTTTTCGATTATCAAATGCCCCAAGTACATTTATGAGACTCGTGAATGAAGTCCTGAAGCATTTCATAGGATAATTTGTGGTGGTCTATCTAGATGACATTCTTGTGTACAACAAAACCAAAGAAGAACACTTGTAGCACTTGGACATGGTGTTGAAGAGATTGAATGAGGAGAAGCTAATGATCAACCTCAAGAAATGTGAATTCATGAAAGAGGAGCTTGTCTATCTTGGATTTGTGATCTCCAAGGGCACACTCAAGATGGATCCATCCAAGGTAGAAGCCATAATCAGCTAGCCAACTCCTAAAACAACAGCAGAGGTAAGAAGTTTCCATGGTTTGGCTACATTTAATAGAAAGTTTATAAAAAATTTTAGTCATATTTGTTCTCCTATTCTTGATACTATCAAAGGAGATAAGAAGAAGAAATTCCAATGGACTAAGGAAGCTAAGAAAAGCTTTAAGTATTTGAAGACAAGGGTGGCTCAACAACCCATTCTTGCACTCCCTAGTTTCAGCAAGGTGTTCACCATTGAGTGTGATGCAAGTGGATATGCCATAGGTGCAGTCCTAAGCCAAGATGGTAGACTGATTGCTTTCTTTAGTGCAAAAATCAATGAAGCAAAGAGGAAGTACTCTTCCTATGACCTTGAACTCTATGCTATGGTACAATCACTCAAGAAGTGGAGGCACTATCTATTGCCTAAGGAGTTTATTGTCTTCACAGATAACCATGCTTTAAATTTCTTGAAAAGCCAACACAAGCTAAGTCACAGACACATGAAGTGGATGGAGTATATGCAGGCCTACACATTCACCATCAAACACAAGAAAGGACAAGCAAATAAAGTTGTTGATGCTCTGAGTAGAAGGTCCATGATGGTACAGGAGATCAAGTTGCAAAGTGTAGGTATTGATGCACTCAAAGGTATGTATGAGAATGATGATTTCAGTACTGTTTTTGCCATTTGCAATTAGTCCCAAGATGTTTTTCACAATGAATTTTCTGAGTTTGTGGTACAAGATGGTCTATTGTTCAAGGGAGCTCAGTTGTGTGTGCCAAGATGCTCCATGAGAGCAAATTTGATCAAGGAAAAACATTGTGGCAGCCTAAGTGGTCATTTTGGTTATGACAAAACTTTCGAGCAGGTCAAGAGGTTTTATCATTGGCCTAGGTTGCATAATGATGTGAAAAAGTTTGTGGAGAGTTGTGTGATTTTCCAGAGGGCTAAAGGATGAAGTTCTAATGTAGGCTTATATCAGCCTTTACCAATACCCAATCATCCATGGGAGTCTATCAACATGGACTTTGTTCTAGGTCTGTCCAAGACACAAAGAGGTTATGACAACATTTTTGTTGTTGTAGATAGATTTAGTAAGATGACACATTTCATTGCTTGTAAGTCCACTAATGATGCCTCTCATATTGCTATTCTTCAAGGAAATTGTAAGAATCCATGGATTGCCTTTGACAATAGTGTTTGACAGAGATTCCAAGTTCATTGGTCACTTTTGGAGAACCTTGTGGAAGAAGCTGGGAACAAATCTAACTTTCAATTCTACCTACCATCCCCAAACAGATGGGCAAATTGAAGTTGTAAATACATCTTTGGGAAACCTATTAAGGTGCTTAACAAAGGAGCATAATCAGTCATGGGATCTATTGCTGCCCCAAGCCGAATATGCCTATAATGACTCTGTTAACATGAGCATTGGAAGAACACCTTTTGAAGTGGTGTATGGTATGAAGCCAAGAGGCATTTATGAGCTAAGAGACTTAAGGGGAGTAGACAATAGGAATGCACAAGGAGAAGAATTTTCCACAGCCATGAAGGAGATACATCACCAAGTAAGAGAAACTCTTGAAAAGAGTGTTGCCAAGTACAAGGAGAAGGCTGATCTAAAAAGAAGAGATGTTCAATACAAAGTAGGTGACATGGTACTGGCTCATTTGAGGAAGGAGAGACTCCCCAAGGGTAGATATACAAATATGATGATGAAGAAGATAGGACCTTGCAAAGTGGTCCACAAGTTTGGTCAGAATGCTTATGAGATAGAACTCCCTCCTGGAGTTGCTATCTCCCCCATTTTCAATGTTACAGACTGTTGGCAAGAGACACTATATGGATTCATGGTTGTTGTCATTGATGGCAACAAAGGTCATCCCACATATCCGCAAGTCATGATGTGTCTCTACCGGAAGTCAGAATAAAGAATGTTGTGGTCCGGTAAAGAAGAACAGAGCATGTGGCAAGGTCCGACAGATTGGTCCGGATCTCTCGGAGGAAGTGTCTTGGTGCAGTGCAGATTTGGGGAAGTCAAGAGGACTACCTTGAGTGGTATATTCCAAGGATTTAGCCTCCGGTGATGGACAAGGAAAAAGATATGAATGGTTGAGTACCGGATTCCTGAGAGACAGTGAAAACAGAGGAAGAACTGACTGGCAGAGTATCAGACTGCTTTCCGGATGTGTTACTGTTGATAACAGAGGTTGTGAAGGCATGAATCATGTTTGGCCGACATGATTAATGATATCTACAAGTATATGCTTGATCTGCATTGCTTGGTGAGGAAGGATTCAGCCGACAGAATGAGAGTTTGTAAGAAACTAGACTATTCCGGATGCCGACTAGAAAAGTGATGAAATTACTTATGCGGATATATATAGAGGATGGATTTAGTTGTGAAGGGTGTGATTGTGTGAAGATGTATGCGAATAAGTCCAGAACAGAGCAGAGGTAGCAAAAAGGATCCGGTATGTGAAAGATAGCAGAATAAAGAACAGAGGAAAGATGAAGTGCAGCAGATCAGTGTATTGAGCCTAACCGGAACTGAACTCCAGCATATGCAGATGCTTCCAATCAGTTCAAGACTGTGATTCTTATCACTTTGTAGACAGTGTGTCTTCTTGTAGGCAGTGGGCCTCTTGTGAGTAGTGTGCTCGGGCAGTGAGCCCTAATTGGCAAGTGCCATTTTTGTAATTTCCTATTCTTCTAACAGAGAATAATTTTGGGTTAATCACCCCGTGGTTTTCTCCCTTAACAGGGTTTCCACGTCAAAAATATTGTGTCATGTGTTTCTTATTTCATGATTAATGTTTTGTGTTTGATTCTATACTGCATCAATTAAAAGAAAGTTCAAAATAATTAGGATAACTGATTCACCCCCCCCCTCTCAGTTATCAACAATTGGTATCAGAGCTAAGTTCCTCCTAATAGAGCCTAACAGCTTGAGGAAGATCTGGGATTTCAAATGGATGCATATGGTTTAAGGGAGCAACTCAAGACTGCTCTTGAGGATCTTGAACAGTCAAATTTTGATGTCAGTGAATTAAAGGAAAGACTCAAACAGGCTGATGAATTCATGAGAGAATTAAAAGACAAATTAAGTCTCTCTATGAAAAAGAGAAAGGAGCTGCTTCAACAGTTGGCAAGACAAAGTGAAGAAAGCAATACAAATGAAGAATTGACTGAGCAAACCAAGTTATGTGAAAAGTTATCAAAAGAAGTCATTATGTTAAGACATGAAATGGAATCAGGAACTATAAAGTTTACTCAAGAGATTGAAGAAAAAAGAAAGGCTGAAGACAATCTAAGACAATCTCTTAAAGAAAAATCAGAAGAATGCCACCAGATGGACAGGATTATCAGACATCTTGAATCTGATCTTGAAGATGCCAAAGATAATGAAGGAAAACTTGAGGATCAAATTGCCTCTCTCAAAAGAGACCTTCAAACAGCAAATGAATATAAAGAGAAATTCAAGATAAGTTCTGCTCAACTTGAAGTTCTTCTTGGAAGTCAAAAGAGGACAGATGACAAGTATGGTTTGGGATATGAGAAAGGAGAAAGCTCCGGATCCGGTCAGAAGAATCTTGGTTCAGAAAATCCAAGGAGCAGAAGACCTCCGGTAAGACAGCCAAATGCTCAAAGATATCCATCCTTCAATGGATATTGCCACAGCTGCAACCACTTTGGTCACAAAGCTAATCAGTGCAGAATGAGAATGAATCAGATTAATTCATCCTTCTCCGGACAGTGCTTCAACTGCAAAAGGTATGGACACAAATCCCATGAATGCAGAATTATGCAAGTAAACAAATCATTCAAAGGTAGATGCTTCACATGCAATAGAGTAGGTCATATGGCTAATCAATGCAGATCAAGAGGATATCAGTCAAATATGCAAAGAAATGTTATTTGCCAAATCTGCAATAGGTCCGGTCATAATGCTAAAGTCTGCAAAAACAAGAATCAGGACAAAAGAGGTCCGGTGTATAATCAGAATCAAGACAAGGGTAAACAAAAGATGAATGCGGATGAGGTTAGGAATCAGATGAGCAAGATTTGGGTGAAGAAAAGTTCAGAGAATGTAGAGGTTGGATCCGCACCAGACTCTGGTGCTGATATCTCTTCCGGAAATTAAAAAGTGAGCTCAGGCTCAGGGGGAGACTCAAAGAAAATCTTGTTCCCCCAGCCAAACAAGTGGTGCCGGATGTGGCACAAGATGTGGATCAAAGGGTTTGTAGATATGAGTCTTGAGATACTTCAGTCAAGTTTTCAGAGGTCCGCATGGAGTTATGAAGAAGCTGTGATCGATCAAATAAGACCTGTTCAGGGAGATGCTCCGGTATGATAAAGGATTACAAAAAGGTCCGGAAAGATCCGGAAATGCACTATCTTGTTCTGCGGATTGGACAGAGTGTTTGGGATGTTCTTGTAATATGTTACCTCGATTTATTTATGATTGAAAGATCCGGATGATATCCACAGATCAGGACTAATCCGGGATACTCCAAGCTATCCAGACAAGGCAAACCGGAATGATGTAGGTGAAGCATTTATTGCAGACAGATATTAGGGTTCGCGGAGCAATTTAAGGGATTTCTCAAAGGTCATTTGCTCATTCTGCACTCGAGAAGAAGCGAAAAGTGGAGCTCTGCAACAAGGTTCATCAAGCACACCAAGGATCTCCTGCCGAAGTTATTGCATAAAGAAATCAATCCAACCACTCCGTGCAAACCGAAGGCGCATAAGGTATTCTCCGTTTTTCATTACCTCACTGCAAATCTTTGAAGAATGGCTACTCCAAACATAGTTAAGATCTCTGATAGACCTCGCCCCTCATTCAAGAAACATCCCTACAAATCATTGGAGGTAGATCCACTAGGAGCCTTCTCTAGTGTTCCTCACGGAGTTTTACATACCGAAGACATTAGGGTTTACATACATGCAAGCATTGAGGAATTTGGGGAATTCAAATTAAGAGACCTCTATCACAAGCAAATGATAGACAATGCTTTTGAGCTTAAACCAGAGTATAAGGATATCCAGAAGAAACAATTTGAGCAATTCATTCATTTCCCCTGCTTTGAAGAAGATGAATGGGTCCGGTATGTACTGAGCAGGATGCATGACAACTTTCTATGGCTAGATAGACCCTACAAGATCACAAAAGAGGCAATTAGAGCAGTAACTGGTCTATACTCTTCCGGAGGGGTACCTATCCTCAAATCTGTCAAGAACAACATTGTAACTGAGGCCACCGGATCAAAATTTGATAAGAGGGCAATGACCATTGAAGATATTTCGGATCCGGATATCAAATATGCATCAATGATAATAGGATACAAGATCTATCACTCCAGCAGGGAGAATTCTGTATCCGGAACTGCAGTATACACTGCCTATGAAATGCTAAGAAAGAATGCAGAATATGATCTCTGCGAACTACTGCTAAGCCAATTAATGGAAAATATACAGAAAATCAAGAAGGATAAGAAGAATTCCTTTAAGTATGGTACTCTTATTGTATGTCTATTCTTCTACTTCATGAATGAGCTACCCGGATCAAGTGGATGGGTATGGCAGAATGACAAACCTGTTGCAGTCCAGATAAGAGACTATTTGCATGGACTTGGGGATGCAAAAGCGAGAAATTCAGCTCTATGGGGATACTTCAAAAACTTTCAGAGCATGATGCAAGCAAGAGAGAGAATTCCCCAGTCTCTTGCTGAAAAATACAAAGACTCAGTGTGCTTTATGGTTGACACTGATCAGTGCCTAATGGAGGCAGTAGAGCCAAGGACTGTCTGGATCATGCCCATGGGGTATGAAGTGGATGAACAGATAGTGGAGCTGCATGTTCAACACATGCTAAGTCAGCCCAAAGATCCTAAGGCAGAAAGGTTTGGAACCTTTGAGGAGCTGAGTGTAAAAATACATGTAGAACTCAGGGAACCTGAGATTAAAAGAAAGGTGAGAAAAGAAGTAGAGCACATTGCTCAAGGCCTAGGCATCTCAAAGGAGGCACTTGATGCCAGCCGGGAAAAGAGGAGGAAGGCCGAGGAAGAAGAGAAAAGTAAAGAAAGTGCTCCGGTTGAAGCTCCCACCCAGACCAAATCATCAAAGAGATCTGCACCTCCCACAACCAAAAGTTCAAAACCGGAAGTTCAGGCATCCGGTAAGAGATCCAAGACAAAAGCCACAAGGGCTTATGGAAGCCAAAAGGATGAAGAGGAAACAGAATCAGATGAGGGAGTAAGAGAAATAAAGAAACAGAAGAAGAAAGGATCCGGTAAGCCCTCCACAGGCCAAGACAAGGATGAAACGGCAGAGGTATCTGTTGAAAAGCCCACTTTGTCTCTAGAGAGCATAATCAAGTCGGTCACGGTGGATGGAAACCTTCAACCAATGACTGAATCTTATGATGACTTCAGTGAGGCCGACCAAAAGACTCTGCAGGAGGCCACAGTTAAATATCTTAACATATATAATAAGGCTTTCATTGAAATAATATCTCTTATTCCTAAAAGCCTAGAAAAGGAATTGGAAGTAAGAAAGAATAATGCTCATGCTAAAGATCTTGAGATCCGGGAGCAGATAGCTATTCAGCTATATCCTCAAATTGATCCCAAGACAATGAACATTATCTTCAAGGACTGCAAAGATGAGTTCAGAAGCAAAGCCAGGATGAATCAACTCATGCTTGGTGAGACTGACAAAGTGGCCCAAGAAACAGAAGAGATCCTCCGGAAGGCCTTCAAAAGGTTCAATCTTCCTGTTGTAGAGGACTTAGGTGCAGAAACAGCTGCTGATTTGGAATCTTCTGTTCCGGAAGAAGTGAGCCCTGAACAGACAAATATCTCTCCTCCGGTTTCCCCTACAGTCTCTGGATCCAAAGAAGAAGAGCAATTACAGGAGAAGGAAGCAGTGGTGAAAGACAAAGAGGTTGACAGTTCTAGGACTGCAGAAGAAAAGAAACATCTGTCTCTGGCAAGAGACACTGCACAAACTGTTCAACAATTTTTGAGCAAAGAAACTTTAGAGATTGATGAACCGGAGCTTCTAAAAGGCCCATTTGATTTTGACTCTCTCTCTCCGGTACAAACAATGAAGATAGCTTCATTTGCAAATGCCAAGGCAAATGAAAAGCTCCTGAAGTCTCATATGGAAGACTGTGAGTTGATAGAGGCTGCTTCCGGAGTACTTGTAAAGATCATGCCATCAATCTAGATAGATCCGACAGCCTCCTCTTCCGGTAATCTAAAAACCTTAGTCAGCAGTGTTGATACACATTTTGATTCTCTAGAAAAATCAGCTGAAGAAAAGGTCCGGAAGGAATTTTTGGATAAAAGATTTTCAGAAATATTAGAATTAATCTCTAAGGATAGGAAGATTGTGAGCATTGGAATAAAGAGCTTAGAGAATGCTCTTAAGGATGGCGGTGACATCTACAAATTTTGTATATCCTGGTCAAAGGCAACAGCAGCATTTGACAAGAAAATAAAAGAGGAACAGGATAAGCTACAAAGCTTATCTCAAAGTTTTGATCCTCTCTCTTCCTCCATAATAAATCAAGAATGTCAGACTATTGCAGTCTTGAATGAAATAAAGAATCTTGAGAAGGAAAGGAAGAACATCACCAACCGGATGGGAGAACTTAGAAGGATTATAATCCCTAAGTTGGAAACTATGCATGAGGCCATCAGTGATGCTCAGACCACCGCCCAAACAAAAGATCTGACAGATCTCAAGCGGGCAGAAGCTTTTGCATTTTTGTTAAGTGGTCACATTTCAATTTTGGATAGAATGAAGCAAAGTTGGGCTACAGAAATGATCCAATTGCAGACATCCTTTGCAGACATTCTTCAGTACATGTGAGTATGTAAATATGCGGCTATATATAGAAAATTTTTGAAAATTTTGGTGTACGGACCCTACCCTTTGCCATTGATGTCAAAGGGGGAGTGAGGAGCAGTGAAAAATGAGGAATCCAACTAAGGGGGAGTTCCGGAAATTGTATATAAAGACAGAGCATCAGCAAAGGGGGAGCATAGTGAAAACACTTAGTCATTTTTCACTAAGTGTTGCCATCAATGCCAAAGGGGGAGATTGTTGGCAAGAGACACTATATGGATTCATGGTTGTTGTCATTGATGGCAACAAAGGTCATCCCACATATCCGCAAGTCATGATGTGTCTCTACCGGAAGTCAGAATAAAGAATGTTGTGGTCCGGTAAAGAAGAACAGAGCATGTGGCAAGGTCCGACAGATTGGTCCGGATCTCTCGGAGGAAGTGTCTTGGTGCAGTGCGGATTTGGGGAAGTCAAGAGGACTACCTTGAGTGGTATATTCCAAGGATTTAGCCTCCGGTGATGGACAAGGAAAAAGATATGAATGGTTGAGTACCGGATTCCTGAGAGACAGTGAAAACAGAGGAAGAACTGACTGGCAGAGTATCAGACTGCTTTCCGGATGTGTTACTGTTGATAACAGAGGTTGTGAAGGCATGAATCATGTTTGGCCGACATGATTAATGATATCTACAAGTATATGCTTGATCCGCATTGCTTGGTGAGGAAGGATTCAGCCGACAGAATGAGAGTTTGTAAGAAACTAGACTGTTCCGGATGCCGACTAGAAAAGTGATGAAATTACTTATGCGGATATATATAGAGGATGGATTTAGTTGTGAAGGGTGTGATTGTGTGAAGATGTATGCGAATAAGTCCAGAACAGAGTAGAGGTAGCAAAAAGGATCCGGTATGTGAAAGATAGCAGAATAAAGAACAGAGGAAAGATGAAGTGCAGCAGATCAGTGTATTGAGCCTAACCGGAACTGAACTCCAGCATATGCAGATGCTTCCAATCAGTTCAAGACTGTGATTCTTATCACTTTGTAGACAGTGTGTCTTCTTGTAGGCAGTGGGCCTCTTGTGAGCAGTGTGCTCGGGCAGTGAGCCCTAATTGGCAAGTGCTATTTTTGTAATTTCCTATTCTTCTAACAGAGAATAATTTTGGGTTAATCACCCCGTGGTTTTCTCCCTTAACAGGGTTTCCACGTCAAAAATATTGTGTCATGTGTTTCTTATTTCATGATTAATGTTTTGTGTTTGATTCTATACTGCATCAATTAAAAGAAAGTTTAAAATAATTAGGATAACTGATTCACCCCCCCCCTCTCAGTTATCAACAACAGACCTGTATCCTTTCAAAGGATCTAATGTTGCAGATGAAGAAGTTGAAGAAGTTGCTGATGAGGATTGGATAAGGGATCTCCCACCTAGTCAGCCAATGAAGCTTGAAACTATCTTAGACAAAAGAGAGGTTAAGAGGACAAGAAATAAAGTCTATAATGAACATTTGGTGAAATGGCATGGTTTGCCAATTGAAGATGCTACATGGATGACAGAAGAGGATATCAAATAGCATGGAGCCTTTGTCCATGAGCTCATTTCATCAGTAGATTGAAATCTTTTTACCCTAGTTGTATGGTGCAGAGACCACCATAGTTAATTTTGACTTGTATGCTCACTAGGAGCCTTAAATTTTGGATTTTATGCTCATTATGAGCCTAGGTGGAGTCATGTATTAGTTTATTATTGTAATAAGGTCTGATTCAAACCACTCTCTCTATTTTAGAAACCACTCCCTCTATTCTAGAAGTCAACTAGTAGTGGAACTCCAAATAGCATGTGCTATGTTTGGAAAAAACAGTCTTGAGGCTAAAATTAGTGAAATTAATGGGAAATTAGTGAGCCTTTTTGTCTTTTTGATAGGAGAAGAATCTTGCATGAAACATAGTGATGATTTTGGATTGTATTTATCCCCTGGAGGTCATGGAAAATAGATCATTGAAGTTGGAAAAGAGAAAATACAAAAAAGAAGACTATTTGCTACTTTTTACTGTGAAAATTCACTGTTCTTTGCTACAATACTCACCTGTACAGCCATTTAAAGGAATATCAAATTTTGGATGATGTAAATACATGTTTTAAATTTCATTTGAGTCTATTTGGGTGTCTTGAAATTGCAGGAGAAAGAAGAACAAAATGCTATCCCAAAATTGTTGTTTCTAGGAGGGTTTGGTAGGGTTTTAAGAGTTTTGTGGGGTTCTGACCCAAATATTTGAGTTAGAGCCCTAAAATGGATTTTTTTGGGTCTGTATAGGTATATTATACAATGGGTTTTGTGTGCAGGTGCAGGGGAGTAGTCCAAGACAAGATTTGAGGAAGATTTGGCTTGATATCTCTATGTATTAAGCCATTGGTGATAGCTAGAGGAAGATTTAGTTGGAAAACTTGTTTCTAATGCCCATGGAGGCCCAAAACCCATCGAATCCATCCATTTTCAATTCATACTAACTTTTGGAATTGGTTAGAAAGTTCTGGGTCACTCTGGTAGGGTACTTCCTTTGTAAACTTAGTGCTAATTGCCCCTTGGAACAACAGGAACAATCATTTTTAGAGGCTTGTATTCCAAAACAATGTACCCTACATGTCAAGTATGTTATAGAGGGTCATAATGGGTATCTAAAAAGATAAATAGTTCTAGGAGTTGTTTGGAAAGTTTGGGAGTTAAGCCCTCTAAACCGTATTTCTAGGGCTACAAGGAAAATAGGTCATTTGTGAAGGAACCTTGGGTAGGACAACTTGCTAGGCTAACTTATGAGTTTGGTAAGCTTCATTGGTCAAAAGAACATGTCTCATGCCCTCCTCAAGTGTTGACAATCATCTCATACATCTAAACCAAGTTAGGCTCATGAATGGAGGTTGTAGATGTCATGATGTGCATGTTTGTTGTCTTTCCCTCCAAGATCAGTCACTCATGTTTGTGAGACTTGATAAGTGTTCCCCTGTTCTACATCAAAAGATCCTGGATTCAAGGTGATTCTTTAATTGGTTGTACTTTAGAGTCCCCATGGACCTACTCTGGTCATTTGTGGTGGTTAATATAATTTCCTTCTTTCTTTCTAGTTCTTCAAGCTCAAAAAGAATACTCCATTTTAACCTGCCCTTATTTTTGCAAAACTAGGCATTTTAAAATCCATCTTGAACTCCAACAAATCTTGATGTCAACTTATGCAAGTTAAAAGAAGCTGAAGAATATTGATGAAATATGTCAAAAGGATCAATCTTTCCATTGACATAGCATACTAATAATGCTAAGCCAATATCTTAAGTCTTGTAGGAAATCTTTTTCTCCTTTTTGAAAAATTTGAGAAACATTTTACTAGATAATTCAACTCAGTGAAGGATATATGCATATGAAATAAAGTTTTAGAGGATGCCTATATAGTTGATTTTCTTTCAATAATAAGGAAAGTGTTGATTGGATTTTAAGTTTTTTTACAGGTATATGCTAAGAAATATGCAGTTGGTCAGGATGTATTTTTCAAGGACTATGCAGAGGCTCATGCAAAACTTAACTTAACCTTGGTGCCAAGTTTGATCCTCCTGATGTAAAGTAACTCAACTCCTGAACACTCTTTGCCTATCATATTCATTTTTCATTTTTCTGTTGTTTCATGATGTTCATGTGATAAGCTTAATTTTATGAGAATATGTATTTGGGGGATCAGAAATGATAAATTCACATATCATGGTATTAGTTAAGGTTTGAAAATATTATTTTAAAAGATATCTTAAAAAGTCTCTTATGCATGATGCTAAAAGAAACAGAACCTCCAAGACAATCAGGAAAAAAGAGTTATGCTATGGTTTTTTGATATTTTATATATCATAATTCACATGAGCTTTACGTGTTTTGATAAAATGCCTGTCTATGGTCATTTTGTTAGTTGACATCTTTAACATTGCAATTTTGCCACTAAGTCAACACTTAAGCTACTTTGGGTGTAGGTGGATCAGTAAAGCTGGGTTTAGTATGCATATATGTTCATATATAATAGGGAGGGGATACATCTCCAAGCTCATGAGGGCTATTACAAGCAAATACCATGACAAACAAATTGCTATGGATTGTGATGGCATTCCATCACCATGAGACAAGGTAGTGAACTATTCGAAAAAATGCCTCAAAGAAATGTGGTCTCAATGTGCTTGTCATAGCATTCCATCACCATGAGAGCACATTTCTTTAAGGCATTTTTTTAAATAGTTCATTGCCTTGTCTATGCTTGTTAGAGTCATTGTTACAGTCCTCCAAGACATTGTTAAAACAATAAATTCTATTGAGTTTTGAATTTATTATTTGCCTTGTCTAACAATACAAGGAAACAAGGATTACAACCTAGTTTGAAGTCTTTCCCAAAATTTTGAATCAAGAGTAAACCACTAATGATAAGAAACAATAATAGGAAACATGGTTTACAACCTGGTCCCCATAAATTGTTGACACAAAGCAACATAAAGAAAAAAGAAACTAAAAGATGGCATTTTTAAATAATCAGAGATCTATAATTGTTTAATTATGATTAAGTATGTGTACATGCTAAGCCTTCTCTATATGACACACATTACTGGCATACCCAATGTGTTGATTATTACCACCACCATGGGGATGCTCAACAAGATTCATTGCCACACCACGAACCTTGGGCCAACAGTTTCTTTTGACCCTATATTTGTGATATGAATTGCCAGCTTTGAGTATTGACTTTTATGTCCTTCCACCACCAGTAACCTGACCAATGATGGCTCTGTAACTACTTGGCACAATATTCTTAGCTCAAGATGGAAGCTTTACCCTATAAATTGAAACCAATTTCCAAGACTCGTCAAACAAGGCTATTAAAAATCTACAAAATCAAAAATTACACAAATCTGAACATTAAGAGAAAACTTAGATAATTGTTCCAAAATTATTTCCACTACCTTTGGAATAATTGCATTTATCAGTTCACTGTAACCTTGGAAAAAAAATTAAGCATAGAAATATGTCATAATTCTCCACAAGGTGTACACCTAGAACTCAAAATAGTTTGAAAATAATTTGGAAAAAGCCACCATCCTTAGGACATCACAATAGATGCATCACATGTTTGTTTCTATACAAAAAGCAAGATGATAAACAAAAATGATAACGAGTCAAGGGAAACATCAAGAAGCAGTACATTCAAATTAAATTTCAACCAGCTGCTAAACGAGCACAACCCACTTTGACTTGTCATAAGTTCAAAATATTAGAATAGGTACATTTTTATGTCTGTAAAGGTGAAAACAATCCAACAATGGATCAAACATTTCAAATTGAAATACAATAGAAATGCATTACAAATGATAGCAATCAAATTTGAAATTACTTAGCTCATAAAAGAATAGTGGAGAAAAGGTAAAAAAAGTGTTCTTTGATTTGATCAGGCTAATGAGAAATATTGTCTAAAAAATTCAACTATATCACCATGTCTTTGGCAACTTCATTACCAATACCTTGGCCAACATTATTGCACAAATGAAGAGCATTATGGGCAAAAATAAAAACTGATTTGAGGCTTCACTAAGATAGCTTGACAAAGAGAAATGATATATCTTACTAAGACAAGCATATGACCCTGGAGATGGGATAATACCAAAAGCTAAAACAAATCATACATCTAGACACAATCCACAAAATGCTATTAATGGTGATATCATTTAGGATACCAATGAGTTTCCAATGTGAAGTGTCAACCAAGGATTTTATTATTATTCTATTGACTATCATTTTCTAAGTCATGACTATCAATTTTGAACCAAATGAGGCCTTCCAATGCTTTGGCTTTGAGGGCTCATGATTTTATTGATTGCCTATGATGGAGTTGCCTGTCGTGTCTTCTTTTATGACTCTGAGGAACACACAGAATCAACAATAGAAACAAGATAGGATGGCAACTATTGGAGCCAATGGGCCATAGATGCAAAATTAAAGTGAATGTCTAAGCATGATTAATGATCTTTTATTTTGTTGCTTCTAATTATATTTGTTCAGCTATCAAGGGGGTGTAAGTCATGGCATAGCTCTGTATCTCTTTATTGCCTTAAGGTAGATCCTCACATGATTCTTATCTTGGTAGTAGGAGTATCTCAACACCAAAAATTATTTAGAATCCCACTCCTTCATGAAATGTAATGACTGTAAACTACTATCCCTTGACTTATCTCTACCATAAAGACAACTCTATGGAACATGTAGAGGGTGTAAGTCGTGGCTTGGTTGTGTCTAAGAAAGTTCATAGTTTGTTCTATATCCATTTTAGAAATATTGTCTCAAAAATTCAACTATATCACCATGACTTGTTCCCTGTCGCAGTACCGCAAACTATTTCTTTGACCATCGTGGGTCCGCGGTATACTAAACATCACTTGAAGCCTTTCACCACAATACCTCACTCCTTCATTAAAATTGTCGCGGGGCCATGGTATTCAACACTTACATAACTTAAACTCCTTATACCACCATACTGCAAGACTCACTTGAGGCTGTCGCAGGGGCGCAGTGTACTATTTTCCTCTACTCCTTACCGCCATACCACAAGCCTCACTTGAGGCTACCGCAGGGGCACGATGTACTATTTTCCTCTACTCCTTACCACCATACTGTAAGCCTCACTTGAGGCCACTGCAGGGGCACCGTGTATTGTTTTCCTTTGCTCCTTACCGCATTACTACCGGTTATTCTCTTGACTACCGTGGGACCGCGGTGAAGTATCATATGCCACTTAAATTTATACCACCAGCCTGCCACTTTGTTTTGAGACTACTGCGGGGCTGCCGTAATCGATCTCTGCATCCCACAATACCACAAGTGCAATCTCTTCATGTTGCGGGATAGCGATAACTACTCCCTTATTATCCTTGGTTCCCGCACACCCGACAAGACCTTTTGATTGACCTGCGGGACGACGATGAGAGACAAAAACACATCAATGGTCAAAAATACAAATATCTTTCACATGGACTTGGTATGGGGTGCTTATGAATGACTCTTGGAATAATTTTAAAAGAAATATGGATCCCTAAGATGGATTTATGGATTTATCAAATGTTCTTTTATCAAATGTATGAAGGTATCTTCATTGTAGGTTATTTTCCCTATATTATTTATTCTTGGTTTGAACTCCTTGATTTTGGGGTTTTTTGTTAGGACCCAGAGATTTCAATGCAGGACCACCTACAAGGTGCCAAAGGAGTCATCTGGATCATGACTTAGGAGCTGGTTAGTATTCATTGAGTAGTATAATGGTGGTTGAACTATCCTAGTCTATACAACTAAGAGATGTACTTGTGTGCTTTGTACTTTGTTTGTTTAATTTTTTGATTCTTAGAAAAACATCATAAATAGATAGGATGATATTTTTTATAATTTGTTCCTTCAATCACTTGTCATAGGTCCAGTTGGAGGTAGTAGAGATGGTGGAATGGAGGGTGTACCTTATCTGCCTATTTATTCAAGCATAATGTTACAAGTTCCACTTCGGATCACCAAAGCCTTCACAAAAACATCTGCACAAAATTCAATAATGAAGAATTTATGCACAAATTCTCTTTTGAATGATGCACAAAGCCTACACCACAACACCGCATTGTTGATGGGCCTTGCGGTGATGTGGGTGATTCTCGCATCACCACAAGGCCTAGCAACAAACTGTGTGGTGTTGCGGTGGAGGCTTTGTGCATCATTTAAAAGAGAATTTGTGCATAAATTCTTCATTATGAATTTTGTACGGAAATTTTATGAAGGCTTTGGTGATCCAAAGTGGAACTTGCAACATTTGATAAAAATCTACTTCCAAATATGCTTTTGATGGATATTCATATCCTCATCCACAGCTTCAATTCACACATAGGCAGGAAGGACGCTTTCAAAGGTTGAGGAGTTGGGCTTTACACCCACTGGTTGCATTTTCTTAAAATTTTCTATGGGCTTTTTAGAAAAACCCATTTTAAACATATCCTTTAATCACAACATTCCATGATATCACATTTTTTTGAGGCATTTTTTGAAATAGTTCACTTATCTTGTCTATGCTTCCACATTTTCATGTATGTCAAGTAGGGCACTTGTAACTACAACATATGACACAAGAAATCCCTGTTGTTATGCTTTGATGGATGTCCCTTCATTATTAATGGATATCTGATGTAGTGCACATTATTATAGTGCAAGCCTATTTTTCAGATTGTTTCATTTAGCATCACCAATATTCTCCACAAGACAACACATGAACCAAGGTTAACATTTTTTTGAATCGGTAAGGGTGCTTAGAGCATCATAATATATTAATATTAATAAAAACATTTTTACAGATTACAAAAAAGGCCCTTCCTGGCCAAAAAGATAACATAATAGAGCATTTTAACTAAGAGCCCTAAATAGAGCTATAGATCTAAAAGGCCCTTTCTAGCCAAAAAGGAAACCAAAGTTACAACGAAGCTAAAAATGTAAAATAGAAAGATTGGTTCACATGCTATCCATAATTAAATCTGCAACCCTAAAGCCATGAACCCCCAGTTGGATTCTCTTGAGAAAGGACTGTGTCATCATTGGTGAAGGGAACTACTGGTGGTTGGAAATTTGACAAGAAGCTCCATGCATTGAATACTTCCTCTATCCTTTCCCTCTTGGACCTTCCAAATGCAGATTTGTGAACTAGTAGTGAATTATCAAAGAGCTCTCTATTACCTGATTGCAAACTTGAAATCATCGCTTGATAAACACAGTTAAACTAGGCTTATTAATGATATCTTCATGGAGAAAGAGTCCCCCTACCAAGGCTAAGCCATCATGGAGATTATAAGTAGCAAAAGCTTCAAATAGCTTGACATCTGGGACTAGATAGTCATGAATAAACATTGATGCTATCCTTTTAACCTTATCAACCTGATGAAATAAGTCCATCGCATTTGAGAGAAAATGAGATACCAGATGTGAAGCATAACATACCCTGAATTGCAGCAGAAAATATCTCACATACATCTATCAAAGCATCCTCCACAAGCTCTTCATCGAGTAGTTTGAAGGCCCTAGCCATGAAATCTGAGTTGATGCTTCCGTGCATTGGTTGTTCCCATGATTGAATATGCAAATGAAGTTGACAATTGTGGGGATAGATAGACATTGCAGATACACAACAAAAGCAAAATGAAGAGGAAATAATGAAATAATTAATGACACAGATACCATTGTCTCTTGCATAAAAAGAGGATTGCATGAGCCAACATAATGAATTGAAGTCATTCAAGCTGACGGGGAAATAAAACCAAGGCAGATGAGATCCAAATGTGGATTATATTGCTCAGCTTGCAACACTCCTCTCACAGAGCATTCAATGAATAAAATCAAAGACATGTGCGAAGAGAACAATTAATGCCAGATGGAAATCTACATAGATTGCAAGCTTCAAAATGACTAAATATACTACTAATTGACATGAATTAATAATTAAATTGACTAAATATACTACCAATTGACATAAATCAGTGAACAATGAATAAATATGACTAAATATATGACCAGTGTTAAATCAGTGAATAAAAATGACTAAATATACTACCAAATTGATCAAAATGATGATTAAAATTAATGACTAAATACACTACCAATGGACATAAATCAGCAAATAAAAATGACTAATAAGTGACCAGTTAACAACAATCAATGACTAAATATATCAATGAAAAAAAATTACTAAATAAGTGACCAGATTACAACAATCAATGACTAAATCAATGACTAAATATACTACCAAATCGATCAATCAAAACAACCAATAAATGACTAAAAATGGTTGTCATCAATTTGGTTGTGTTATAAATGACTGGCAATAAACTACTAATGGTCATGTGACCATGTTTGGTCATTTATAAGGATTTTTTAGTAGTTTTTTTAATAATATATTACTCTTTTTGTACTAGTGAAAGTCACTTGTTGTTGTGAAACCCCTATATTTCTGGAAGGGAGTGAAGAGGGATGCTACAAATTTTGTAGCTACATGTATGGAATGTCAAAGGGTGAAGGTAGAACACCATCACCTGGCAGGATTATTATACCCTCATGAAATTCCTGAGTGGAAATGGCAGATTATAAGCATGGACTTTGTGCAAGGGCTTCCTATGTCAAGGAACAAGCACAATGCTATCTTGGTTGTGGTGGATAGACTCACCAAAGCTACTCCTTTTATCTCTTGGAACTTGACGGATGGGGCACCCGTCATAGCCCGAAAATTTGTTCAAGAAATTTTTAGACTACATGGCATTCCTAAGAAGATTATCTCAAATAGGGATGCACGAATGACATCAAGGTTTTGGAAAACCTTGTTCTCTTCACTTGGAACCCAATTGAATGTAAGCTCTGCTTATCATCCTGAAACGGACGGCCAAACTGAGAGGGTAAACCAAGTGCTAGAGGATTTATTAAGGATGTATTGCATGGATTAGCAATACAAGTGGGAGGATTATCTTCCTCTAGTGGAATTTGCCTATAATAATTCCTATCACTTAGCTATTAAGATGGCTCCATTTGAGGTATTATATGGATGAAAGTGTCAAGCCCTTATAAGATGGGACAAGCTAGAAGATAGGGTTAGCCTTGGTCTAGAAATGCTGTCAAAAATGGAAGAGCAAGTCCATTTGATTAAGAAAAGGCTAGCGGAATTCAATGATAGACAAAAGAGTTATGCAGATGCTAAGCACATCAAAAGGCATTTATCAGTGGGAGAAAAGGTCCTTCTAAGGGTAAAACCCCAAAGAGCCCCATTAAGTTTGGAAAGACTTCTGAACTGACTCCTAGATATGTGGGTCCCTTCGAAGTTCTCGAAGAGACACAACACTTTTCTTATTATATTGGTTGATTTTGAAGACAATTAATCATCGGGGATGATGATTCTTATGGGGGGAGGTATGTTACATCCCCAACTTATGATTTAGCATTAATCTTATTTTGTGTGGTAATCAGGGGGATTAACCATAGTCTAATGATAAATATTGTGGAAATATCTGAATTAAGCATTGATTATGATTACTGACTAATGTTAGACATGAGATTGCATGGTCATATGATTATCTAATTATTATGAATTGTGAATCAAATGATGATGCTAACCATGATTTTCTGGTTGTGAGTTGGATTCGGAAAGTAATCACCCTTTGAAGATGGAAGGAGAGTATCATTTGGGAGGAAGAGATAGATGATGGGAAATAGGGTCAATTGCCATATGAGTGTCAGACTTTATGTCCTTATGAACCCGTGCAAATTATCATAAGTTACACTTTTTCTTTGCCAGTTGATTTTCATTTTGTGTTGTCTTGTCAATTGAGTTATTTCGACAATGTTGCATCGAATCGACCTAACGATGTTCTTAGAATGTCAATGCGATTCGAGAGTTAACCTTACCGCGTGGTAGAGTATCTTCTTATTTAATCTATTTATCCCCGAATTGGGATTATGAATCCATTTTTCTTGGTCTAATATGTTTTGGGTTTTAGCGAAGAAGGGGGAGCGGTGCTCAACCCCTAAATCACATGTTGACCCTGCCACCATGAAGGTGGTGATGTCGAAAGATGACATCTTGATTGATATAAGTCATTACATACATCAAGAAGATGTGTGAAATAATATTATACTATGATTATATAAATCTAATATCGAATTTCTTTCTATACTATTATGTTTATTTATTTGCTATAGCTGACATCACCCATGATGGTGGAGTGATAATGTGATTATTTGAACCAATGTGAGCTTCGTGCTCACCAAAGGCTTGTCGATAGCAAGTATTGGGATAATGGGTCCCTATGAAACTGACAGGTTGGCTGAGTGGGAAAACTACCCACCGCATCATGGCGAGGGTGGTAGTTCCCAATATGCTCAGCATGCCCAAAAAGGGGAACGATAACAAGTTTATTGTTATCATTGGCTATTATTTTTTTGGAAGGGAATTATTATTATTCAGTGGTGCTCTCTATGCTCAGGAAGAGAAATAGAGCAAGAAAGAATAGTTAGCCGAATTGGGGAAGATAGCATTGAATGACTTCATTCAAGTAAAATGAAAGTCTATAAGAACATAGCCTTTATTGTAACTATAGCTCAAGGCTGTTAAGGCCAAGCATATATCCACTGTAACATTTGCATGTCAGTTATCGATGTGGCTTTTGATAATAACAGTGCCAAGACTTGTATAATTATTCAAGCCAAAAGTGCTCATGGCATGAGAAGTGTAGAACTATTATATTGAGTACATACTCAATGGTTTGGCCTACATGTGGCCAAGGTAGCGACCATGAATTGTGGTGATGCTCGATAAGACTTTAAATTTAAACTGTGCTTATAGCACTTAACTAAAATCTTGAGTCACCTTTCATGGAAAATGACTGTTGCCCAGAGGGTTATTAGGATAACCAAGGCAATACTTTCAAACCCCTCGAAAAAGGAGGAGGTATACTTTGCAAAAGATTATTGTTTTATTCTATGGCATCTTTGCATGCTAGCCGAACCATTAGAGAGGATTCTCTTTTTTCTATTGATAACATTGAGAGATGGGAAGCATAAATAGCTCAAAGTCTTATATGTATATTCTAATGTGAATCAAACCCTTTTCTTTACTTGTGATTGAACTCCATGAGGAGAGTGTTTATCAATAAAAACTCATATGGGTATTTGAGTCATTTCTTATTAATGAAATCCATTTTCTTTCTAGTGGCCAAACTCCATGAAGGGAGTATATAATGCTATGAACTCACGTAGAGTCCTTGAGATAGAATCTTTTTAATAGAATTGACCTTTTGGACCTTTGAAAATACCCTTCTAGATGACTTGAACTGAAAGTAAACCTTGAGATAAGGCTACAATGTGTTCATCGACCGGGTTAGGTCATGAGTTGAAAACATGATTAACTTTTATTATTATGAAAGTAGGGGAATAAGGTGACGTGGACTCACAGATTCCCTATAGTAGTGCTTGATTGTTAATAATAGTTATTATGATAACTATGATGCATCTTAGGTATTTAAAAGATATGTTTACTCCTTGTTGAAGAAGGAGAAGCTAGATAAGAGGTAAGTTGTATTACCTTGTAGGCAGCACTAAGTGCCTACTAGGTTTGTTGGAGGAACTATTTATCCTAGATAATTATATACTTATGAGAATGAATACTATGATTAGTATGAAACTCTTGTATTTCAATGTAAATGGAAGCCATCTCTTTTTGAATAGCCATACTTCACAAATGAGGTATAAGTTATTAAAACTCATGAGAATACTTGAGATAGAGTCTTTTAGTAAGACCATCTTATTAGACTATTATGATATAAGTCTTAAATGTCATGAATTTGAATGTAAACCTTGTGATAGGTCAACATGAAATTGTGAACCTAGGGAGGTCATAAGTTGGAAAACTTGTTTTGGCTATTGAAATTTTGAAAAGGTGGGAATAGGGTGACATGGAGTCACAGTTCCCTATTGCGAAAGCAACGTAACATACTTGAATGTACTCCCAAGATAGGAGTCATTTGTTGAAAAAAAAAAACTTGATTTGGCTATTGTCATTTTGGAAAAAATTGAACAGAGTGACGAGGAGTCACAGGTTCCTTGTTATGAAAGTAACCCATTATGTTTGGTATACTCCTAAGCCGGGAGTTGATTGCCCTAGTATTGGACAATGAATCAAACTGAACCCACTTATACTAGACCTAGAGTGAAAGGTCAAACTAAGCATACTGTAGGATGAGACAACTTCTAAGTCGAGTAAGAGTGGTGGACATATGACTATGTTCATTGAAAAATGTATATGTATGTAAATCTTCGGCCAAAGTAATGCATCTGTCTCTACATGCATTGTTGGTCGACAATGCTCCAGATGGCATAATGTCTCTAGTATTGGCATACATAGTTAGAGTGGAGCTATAGTTATGTGACCATGAGGCATTATGGACACAACACTAGATACTCAAATGGCTAACTTAACGGTTCCTTATATCTATCCCTTCCATGAAGGGTAGGGCCACTTCCAGGTAGGAAGTTTTGCGGGGGGCCATCGATCTGTGGTTGGAGGAAAAGCACCAAGATGATGCTCTCCTTCCCAAGCATGAGACAAACGGAGGCTTATGAAGATAGATGTCAAGAGTTCCAGATGTAGTGGTTTTTCATTATATGACTTGATAGTCATTTATTATGTATAATTTGATAATTGATGCCTTGAGCATAGCTTTGTACATGCATAGTGAAGGTTATTCATTGATGAGATGTAATTGGATATTGTAATTCTAAGTTTTGTTATATTCTGGTTTAGAATAACATGCTTAGTTATTGTAAAGAAAATGATTCACTCTTGTTTAATTATGCTTTGGATAATTATGGTTTATCCTAACTCTTAATAAAGGTGAAAATGCATGTTTAATTATGGTGATTATGGAATGTGTTGTTACAATTATATTGGTAGGAATTATATGATTGGAAGTATGTTTTTTCCAAACAAAGAACCCTAGTTAGAAGTCAAAATGTGAGGTTCCATGTTAAGATTGTGAAAAAGAATCATGCAGTGAAGGGTGATAGTTAACTATAATCATCATGTTTACAAACTTAGTTCTTGCTTATAAATATGTTAATATTCAATAATCAAAAGTCATATTTCTTGTTGATACTCAATATTGTCATAAGATAGTTTGAAATTTGCTTCATGACTTAGAAGAATTTGTGAATGTACACACAAGTCTTTGATTAATCTAAAAATAACTTGAATACTACTTGGTGTTAATTTCCTATTTATTATTTCAAGATTGGGTATGCATTTCACATGGTTGTTTAGTTGTTAGTGGGTATAACACTATTTGGGAAACTATTCTTTTTAAAGTTTATCATCAATTTGAGGATTATATCTTGGACTAAGCCATGAGTTGCTTTATAAGTTCATTTGTTGTCAAAGTGTGAATAGTCATGTTTTTCCTAGGAATTGTGGATTTACAAATGTTACCTTATGACAAAATCTATCCTATTGCTTTTGTAACATAAGTTAGAGAGACCTGTCATGAAAGAATTTTTGTAAGTTTGCCACTATGAATTAGAGATATCTCTTTTAAATTGTTTGAGAAAATCCAATACTAGTTGTCATTATTTTTTGTTAGAATTGTCTAGGATTGGTGTCTCAAGAGAATCTCTATGCATTTCACCAACACTCTTGGGATGTATTGAGGCTATGCCACAATAGCATAGGATAAAATTCATCTCTCAAAATAGTATCACATGTGACTCATATTGGATAGATGTAATTGTGACTCACAAGTCAATCCTATTTTTTGAAAATGAAGGTTGATCGATGACCACATCTGAGATGAAGTAGAAGAGTGGTTGTTGTTATGCCCACTATAAACTAGAAAGGAAAGCTAAGACTTTATCTAATGAGTTTCCTTTTGAAATTCAAGTGCTTCTAAAATCTAAGCACGGTTTCTTATGTCAAGTAAATGACCTATTCTTTATTTTATTATCTTTGAACGCTCTAGTTGAGTAAGGACTACGTTGATGTCTTGATATTTTTCTTGTTTTCACGGCCATTTTTGACTAATATTAGTGTATTTTGAAGCAAACATAATTTGGTGAGAAAAACGCTTATTGAAAAAAATCATTGGTGCATATTCTATTGCCTTGTGGGCCTATGTTATTTTACAAAAAGATTGGTGGTCCACATTAATTATTTAAAACTACCATGAAGATGATTCTTAGCTTAGCTTGAAACTTGAGTTGATTTATGGTGCCACTTTTAGTTGTGATTCACCTAGTGTGTATCAATGGAGGTTGTGAATACTATGTGATAATTGGTCTTTTCTTGAATTATATTCTAGATTTCATAATTTCTTATAGATTTTCAAACCAATATTGCTAATAATTATTGATTTGTTGAGTATTTTGATGAGATAAAAGCAATGTCATTTTTTTAGAGGGTTGGTCCAACCATTAGATTTGATAAAAAAAAAATTTCATGGATTATACCCTTGATTTTAAACTTCTTTTACTAATTTTTGGATCAATGTTGTTGATTTATAAAGTATAACCCTGAGTATTGAATTGTTGTGTCTATAATTTTTTTCTTTAATTTTGAACATCTAGTTTGTAAATGAATTCACTTAGTGAATAAATTGTACATGAGTGGGCCCATAGCCCTAGGTTATTTGAATTTTTTTTGATTTTCTTATATAATTTTGTGATCATTAAGGATGAAGAACTTTGACTTGAGGAGTAATGAAACAACTTGTTACCATAGGTCTTAGATTTGACATCTTGATCAAAACTCTTCAATTTATTCTACTAGTTGATACCATTGAATATATGATATTTTAAGGATTATGGATGAATGCCTTATTAAAAAAACTTGAGAAATTAAACGAATAGGTTAATGGTCATAAACCAATATTAAATGAACATTGAATTAATCTAAGGCATATGTATTCAACTTAGATAATTTTGATAAAGGTTTGAATATTAAATATGATGGAACCATGATTAATAATTAGTATTAGCCAAGAAATTTAGATTAAGCTTTAATATTGATTTTATCTGATGTTATTATGTGCTTTCTAAGTGTGTAGGTCAAAGGAAACAAGTGAAGCAGAGTGTAATGGGGTGTTTGGCTCATGTAGATGTGAGAAAGTGATAAACTAGGTTTGATAGAGATTAATTAAAAGTTGAGGTGGCCGATTAAAAATACACTGAATACTATAGCACTATTCGATATAGAAATCATAATCAATTGCATGAAATATCAAACCATGATTGATAGGATGTTAGAAAATGATTAACCAAGAATAAAAGTTGAAGAAATGTTAAGGATGGGTTAGAAGTCAATAAAAATAAGATTGGACCATGCAAGCAGAAAAATGCCATGAGTGGATCTATAATTTACACTAGAGATAGAATTAATGAAAGATGTCACCTAAAGAAATTAAGGTTTCCCATTCCAAATAATCGGTAATAATTACCTAATAATAAATTCACCAAAGACATTAACAAGCATAGAGATGCTAGATATATATAGAAACTAGAGGTTTAATTTTCATAAATATGAGAGGACAAAGACATAAGGGAGATCTATTGTGGCCTTCACAACACACCCCTATTCTTTTAGAATTAGGGACCCTTTTGTTCAAATTTCTATTTTTAAAACTTTTTGACCCTAAGTTTCACATGGGCTTGTTGTGTGGGTCTAGTAACTCTTTTAATGTGTCTGGATTATTAATTTTCCATGGTCAAGTCTAGACCCTTAGTTTGGATGTAAAATTCATGAAATGGCTGAAGAACTATTCCATACCCTCTACACATCTAAATGAGTCTCGATAATGACTTTTAGTTAAAGTTCATAATCACACACATAACTATGAGGGATAAAAACTAAAAAATTCCAAAATAGTACTAAAATATAGTTTTGAGGCCCTAGATGGTGGAATTTGGCTCCAAAAAATATCAAAATGATCTTGAACTAGAAAGTTGGATCACTATGATGTAGTTCTCTTTGAGACCTCCATTCTATAAACTGGCTCAAATAACTTTCCAAATTAAAAGTTATGGCCTCTAGACGTTTTCTTCTCTATTAGATGGTTTTAGGGTAGGTTGATTCTCAAGAAAAGAAAAAAAATTAGAAGTTGAATTTTTTGGGTAGAGTTTTAGATTTTTGGTTCATGCAATCTCTACCATAGAAAAAAAAAATTTAAAAGTTTGCCAACTTTTTATAGGAAAAAAAAGTAGAGCTTTTTTGGCAATTTTGTAGTCCCTATAGTTTGTCCTTATGATCCTACCTTAAAACCTTGATTTTAGGTATGTGAAGTATAAATTAACCTCAAAACCCTTATGCTAAGCCTGTGAACTACAAACGATCTCTAAAACTCCCTAGAAACTTGAGCAAAAAACCTATCATCCTTCCAGGGAAATTTTCCCAATTAAACTAGAATCTAATCTAATTTCATCACTTAGTGGAAGTGATTAATATGAGTATTTTGGATTTCAATGTACATTATATTTTAATTTTGCTTAAGTGAATGTAATATTCTCATTTCCTATGTTGCAAGACACTCAAGTTGTAGCTACTTATGAGGAATGCTAGAGTATGAAGAAAAGAGAAATTACTGTATTTCATTAATTATGCTCCTTGATAGTGCAAGCAAAATTCAACACTCCGCTTAGCACCTGCTTTACTGTTCGCTCCATTAGTCCACTTTTAGGACCATTTCCAACATTGGTCTTACCCTCGACTCGAGAGAAGTGCTTCACCTTCCTAAACCTTCCTAAAACTTCCTAAATTTCCCTAAACCTTACTAAATTGTTACCGTTAACCAAATGTCAGAACCTAGGGTGGTTTTTAGATCATGGTAATGTCTTGAAGCAATGCTAACTTGCCAGGAGAATTTAGCCAATACACTAGCACCCAAGTGCTAGTGTCCTCCCGTATCTTGTAGATTTTTAAACCCCCTGAAGGTGTTAACCTTGTCTTGGGAGGCATGGCCTCAATTTTGAAATTTAGGTCCCATGCTTCTTTGACCTCTAATATTCAAATATTTTCCCTCCTAAGGCCTCATATTTAAACACAAGCCTTTGTCATTATGAACGGACTCTTTTTGGGCTCTAAAACTTTTGTCTATCTTTGTATTATTATGCACTTTTGAATTATTGTAGGAAATTTGTTGTTGGAATACTAATTTGGATATACATACTCTTGGAAAAGATTTGGTGAATTTGGAAACAAAACATTGAGTCTATCTTGTTCTTCTAGGTTGAAGCTCCTTGCATGTTTGGGAGAAGGGTTGGAACCACCAACTTGAGTTTGGCTTGAGTACCTACATCATCACGATTGGGTATGGTTGCAACACCTTCTTATTTTGTAGACTTCAATCAGTTCACCTTTCTTGAGTTGAAGGTTCATGTTTCCTTGAGTGAGACACTTCTCTTGAGTTGAATATTCCATACTCTTGAGTCATATAGGGTTAGGGTTTTGTGATAAATCCTTTTGGTTTTTTGCTCATTACAATCTTAGAAGCACATAATATTAGGAGCACACACTCTTTGATTATCTCTGATCTGGCTATCTGTGAGGTAGGAATACCAAAATGGGGGTTTGACTGAGGCAAACTCCTATATAGCCACAACCCTTCTTCCTCATGTTTTCTTGCAAGTTATCGATAATCGGAAATAGGTGTCATGAATCAGAGATCATACTGACGATCCCATATCCTGACTCTCTGAAACCACTTTTAGAGTACCCTACATACCAGGACTACTATTCCCAAGTGCCATAGTCATTGCAAGTTTGGATCAGATCTTGGTGATAGGTTCTAGTTTATACTTTGTTTATTGATCAACTTCTATTTTATATTTATTGTAACTATGCTGTATGTTTTATATCAAATTCTTCATTTTAGCTTATTATTGCATGATATAGTTGAATATTAAAAATCAATCCTCATCCATACAACAAAGGGACAAAACCCTTGTAGTTTGGCTCTCCTTTCAAGACTATAGCCAAGCTCAATTTTTGTTCCAATGTTAAGTGGAGGAAGGTTGACCTAGTTTGATGTGTTAGACTAGATCCCTTTTTACACATTTAATGTTTTGGTGAACCTGATGAGCTTACAATGCTTCTTAGATCTGAATTGTATTTAATTATCTGATTAATTAGTTCATTATTTTAGCATTGTTGTTTACTTACATTGTTTATCTCATATTAGAAATCATAAAACCATAAATATTTGTGTTGGTAAAAGTAAGGTATCCAAGTCATTTTAAGCTGATATTACTCTATTATTAGGCCATTAATGTAACTAACATAGTTGCAACTAGCCAAGAAGTGAATGAGAATGAATAAAAAATAGTTGAAATAAGTAGTCACAAAGACATCCTTGGTGAATAAAGTAATGTGGTGAAGATACATGCACCTATAACTTAGGAGGACAACAACTTGTAGATATATACACCTTGTTCAAATGAGATGAATGTGTATGGTGAGAGCCATGATGCCTTATTTAATGCTAAAATGAATGAAAATTTCTAAATAAATGTTGATATGCAAAAATGTCATGAGGATGACACTGTGATACCTAAACCATGTCAATCGTTTATGCCATATTTTGAGTTTCACAGATTTTAGGATTCACATGTATTTTAGAGGACATGAGTCTACATGATAGATGTTGACTTCATGATAGCACAAAACATGGGGAACTTACGACGTTAATAATGAATGTCAAGTATGAAGCTCAGAGTCTCATATGGTCTGCATTGAAAGTTAAGGTATGACTGTAGTGCCCCTCCATTCTCACATTGGATGAGTAGATGGTCGGGCTAAGGAGCATGAAGAAGAAGGTAAAATACTCAGAATACATAGGGTATGATAGACATGTTGATGGTAAGCTTACTGTTATGATATAGTTGATGACACTCATTGATGTTTATTATGATGACATTGTTGATACTTTATGATTAATACATTATGCTTATGTTGTGATCAGTTATAGGTTAATTGATTATGTAAATTAGTTTTACTATGTGATTAATGTGATTATCTGTCTATGTGTTATCTGGTTGTTTAGTTACTAATGAATTTGTTTAATGTGGATACTTGTGATGTGTTTTGTGAAGGTATAGTGTAGTATTACTCATAATGAGTACCCTACTACGCTGTAATTCCTTGTCACTATGTGTCTACTTGGATGATTATATGTATGTATTTGACACTTTTGTTTGCTGCAGGTCACAGGTACCAGGTATCAAATCCACCTAAATTGGCAGGTCTGAGCGCGCCTTCATACTAATGGAAGTTGTTGAATGGAGATAATATATGGTCCCCTAGCCTAGCCTAGCCATCATCCTTGAAGAGGATGAGTATCCGATTGTGTACCTTGTCAGTGTTGTCGGTTTGGTCATGATAGTCAGTCATTGTTGTGGTGGTCTTGTTTTCCGATCTTGCTTAGTAGTCATGTATGGTTTCACAGTTGGGTTATTTTGTTGGTATTGTTTTGGTTATTGTTTCCTTAAAATAAAATAATTAGTTATGAAGCATTTTTGCTAAATAAATAAATATATAAATGTCCTTATGTAAATTTAGTTTATGAAAAATATATTATTCTAGAATTTAAGTTAATAAATAATAATAATAATAGTAATAAATGTAATTGCAACTAGAGTTAAATAAATAAATAATATTTATGTGTTTCCATAAAATATATTTATCTTGGTCTAGTTGTAAAATGTTAAAAATAGCAAACTGTAAGATATTGTTCATGCAGGAGTTATTGCCTCTTGTGGGGGGAATCTTCTGGAAGATTTTAGGGGATTCCTTTCTCTAAATAGGGAGTTTTTGGGTTGTATTTAGGGGGGATTTCTCTCTCATAAGAAGGTTCAACAAATGAAATTTTGGGGGGAGAATGGTCTGTGGCTGCCACAGTTGAACCCGACATCGAATCTTCAGCCAGTCAAGCAAGCGAAATTAGGTTCCTTTAGTTCTAATTTCTATCTCATTTTTCTGTTGAAGCAAATGTTTGATTTATAATTTTTCCTATTGATTGTAATTTACTTGAGTGGTTAGAAACATTGTTATCAGATCCAATTGTGCATGTTTGTATCATTGCATTTCTGGGAAGCACCGATTGATGTGACTGTCTATCTCTCGCTCATTTCAAATCTATTTTATAGTCTATTGCGGTAGCCATAACTTTCATTTTATGAACTGGGTTCCTCCAAATTTTTTATATAAGGTGTATGCCCTAGTTATCTAAATTATAACCAAAATTCGTCCATACCCACTTCATCGTTTTGGATATATGAATGTTTTTTGACTGTCTACCTCTCAGCCATTTCGTCTCTGTTTTAGCAGGTTGTAGCGTTAGCCATAAATTTTGTTTTACAAACTAGGTTCCTCAAAAATTTTGATATATGGTGTACAACCTAGTTATCTAAATTATATCCAAAATTAGTCCATACCCAGATAGTCATTTTGGATATATGAATGTTTTGTGACTGTCTATGTCTCACCGGTTTCGTCTGTCTTAAAACAGTTAGTTGCATCACCAATAACTCTATAATTTGAATTGGGTTTCTCCAAGTTTTTTTCAACAAATTCATTTTGTGCATATCCTACAATCATTGTTTTCCATGGAGTGACATCTCTTTGAGGCAGTTTGTTAAACAGTTCACCTGCCTTGTCTATGCTTTCACCATTGCATTGTTTGGAAGCTTCTAAAACCTACTCAACAAGTCCATTTTGCATTTATCCTGCAATCATTGCATTGATAACATCTTTTTGAGATATTCCATCAAGCAGTCCATGTGCCCATCTATGCCTTTACATTTGTTTTTCTTAGAAAGTTTCTAAAGCCTTTTTACAGTATGGAAAAAGTTTCTCTGTAGGATGTGTTTTCTTACCAAACGCAAGCGACTATGCCTTTTGTTCTATCTTTTATAAAATAGAAATATTGTGTTCTAGCTATATTTTCCTTAAACCAAAAAGGTTGCAAGTCAATCTTTTATATAAATTTCCTTCATGTTATTTTATCAAGACAAATAGGTTGTGTTATCAATTATTTTTAAACCTAGTGTTTAATTCTTTCATCTTCATGGTGATTGTGTTACACCTGAAATAGTTCTTACAACTTAGAATAAGCATAGTACTTATGAAATTGAATACTTCCGACATGTTGACATGGATATTGTATTGGTATGAGATAATAATATGTGTATTGATAAAATCCATTATTATGGCCAAGAAATACTTTTTTATGGGAGGTAGTAACTGTTGATTGACTTATCTAATTTCTTCTAGGTGAACAATTTAAATGTGTGCTTGCATAGAGTATACTAGTATGAAGTAAATTGAATATCTTTTCTAAATATGTGAAGTAGATCAATTTCCTCATTATGATATGAGAAATCTTGGTGTCTATATTAGGTAAATAAGTCTTTAATGTCTTGGTATTTATTACCCATGAAGTCTTATATTAATATTGTCTTGTGATCATTTACAAAATTATCTTTTAAAAGTCATATTTTTGAATAGAAAGTAGGTATAGTATATCTTAGCTAAATGTATAAATATACATTTCTTTATCCTAGTAATGTATTGTATCTAGTTGAAATAATAATGGTTCAGTTATTCTTTCTTCTTGGTAATTGTATAGTTTATTAGATGAAAAAGTAATAGTTCATGTTATAGTTGATTTCTTGATTCTAGATTTAGTTTTAAAGTAATAGTTCATATTATAGTTCATTGATTTATTTTCTCTTAGTTGTATTTATTTTTACCTAGTGAAGGAAGCTGGAGGGATTTATGATTGGGTTAATTTAATCTAGTAGAAAAGAAATCTGGATTACCCTTTTTGAAGAAGTTATTCAGACTTTTAAATGAAGATAGATAGTTATCACATGGTTGAAGAATCTTAGTTTATGTTGTACATGGCTGCATTATAATGGAATTGTGTTATGCAATGATGGATCTTAGTTTGGTCTATTAGACGATGATGTACTTTTGTGAGTGAATGTTATGTGAGTCTATTGTGTTATAATGGTGTCAAGTGTTGGTCAAGTAGATTCAAGAGGCTCAGAGGGGTAGTCATGTGTATGTCTCTTGTGATATTGTAATCTTGTTATTATTTGAATGTGAACTGGTTTATGTAATGTTGACCTTCCCTTTGTTTATGGATTCATGTGGTTATGACGATTGAGCAAGAAAGATAATACCTTGTTCAGTGTTCCTAATTTGTGCAGTTATGTTTAAACTCATGTTGATGTTGTTTTCGTGATGAGGTGGTAGAGTCCTTCTTTATTGTTGTGGTTCATTATTGTATTAGGCATGTAATAAATTTTTGTGTTGGTTCATTTTATGGTTGAGATTTTGGGAGCAAGAGGACCCATGCCTTGCTCTGGATTACACTTTGTTTCGGTTGAAATTTTTGGAGCAAGAGGACCCATGCCTTGCTCTGGATACTTTTGTTGAGATTTGTATGCAAGAAGTTAAATGCCTTGCACGGTATGTGGATACTTGTTGTTATGCTTGTTGGTTAAGGGTCTTCTAGATGTAGGAAGGGAAGTGGCTTCCAATGTGGGGCTGATGCCCAAAGTGGCTGTCAGGGTAACCCATTGGAAGTTGTTAATTCAGTGATAACTTAATAATCAAATTTGGAGGCTTGGAGAGCTTTCACATTAATTAAGATAATTGGATGCCTCACTCATGCCTGAAGTGCTCATTCAGGCTAAGGATGAGATGAGAAGGTCGTGGTTGGCAAAATCAACTTCCTTGTCCTCATGAAAGGGAGGTTGATTCCGCATGTGTCACCCTATGGGGCCGGCGTCTAGTGAGAGACTATCAAGGTAACCATAGATGGGGGCCGGTGCCTAGTGAGAGACTGTCAGGGTAACCCATGGATGGGGGGCCGATGTCTAGCTAGAGACTGTCAGGGTAACCCATGCTAGGACCATGCGATGACACTCATCCCTACTGTAGTCTAGCATTCCCTCTTTGTTGTTCTTTCTTATGTTGTTTTAATGCCTTTGGAAGTTTTGTTAAGTGTGGAAGTGTTGTTTATGCTTCTTGTGTTGTCTTGTTGAGCCATGTTGTACTTGAGTCATGTGTGGTCCTTGCATCTGTCAGTCTTCTGTCTTCTTATCTGTTGTTGCTGCGGAACCTTATGTTATCTCCTAGCACGGAGGGGTGGACCTTAGGGTTCCACATGGTCGGGTGGTAGTGCTATTTTCTCCATTGGTTTTCCCTTGCTACTGTTCATGTGCAAGAAGAATGGATCTTGTGATGCAGATTCCAGGTTATGTTCCAGATTGATGAGGTAGCTATTTATTCTCTTGTGCTAGTTTTGTGTATCAGATTTATCATATTGTAAGTATTCCGATGTAATTTGGAAAGTGATAGTGTGAATGATGTAATGATGTACCCTTATGTATGGAAAATTGTATATGTACTTGTAGTTCTAATTATATGATCTTGTTGATTTCTTATTTAATGTTATATCATGGAAATGTAAGTGCTCTTACATGTGAAGCAATAGATTAGAATTGAATTATTGATGTTAGTTAATTCTTGATCCTGTAAATAGTTTAGTAAGTAATGTAGCTATGGAAACCTTAGAGGACAAGATAGTTTAATGATATGTATGGATGTATTTGACATTACTCTGTTATTTCTATCTTCTTAGAAAAAAAAATTGTCCTGTTTGTTAGCTTAATTGTGTTGTCCTTTGGGGTTTCCTGGCGGGACATTACACTTGGTATCAGAGCCTAGGTTGCAACACTGAGACCTCTGGATTGTTGTTGTTGCTCTAGGTTAAGTGATTTTCTCTTTGTGGTGAGTTGGTAATGGTACCTTTCACCTGTGTGCATTAGTATGACATTAGAAGGTTGATAAGTTTATAGACTCCTTTGATCATGTCTTGTTTTAGTTATGTGTCTATGTGTTCTCTCTTCCTTTTCTTTGATAATGTGATGATATATTTGAAAATATGTCTTCCATGAATGTTAGTGCTTGTTGTTTTGTTGAGGCTTTAAGTTTCTCTTGTGGTCACTAGTGCATTATAAGAAAGAAGCATGGTTACTGTTAGTGCATGTAATTAAGTATTGGAATGACTTAATCATTTGGTGAGTCATGTGGTTATGTGATGTTGTCATGTGCGGGGTATCTTAACGTGGTTGTTGATAACCTGACATTTATGACCTAGCTGGTCATGACCTCATATGGAAGAATTGTTGTGATTTATGAAAGTTATCATTTTGTATGCCTGTGTGAGAACTGTGTGCAGGGATCAAATTGGAGCTTGCATTAGACCCATAAGATCATGAATGTGATACTGTAAGTCAATTATAGCTTTAAATTATTCCTATGTGTGACATCATACATTCCCTTTATATTTTCTTGCATAAGGAAGTACTTGCGTATGTTCATAGCTTAGTAAAAAGAAATTGTACTATATTAAATATAGAAGTTGTTTGTATATAAGTAGCGACTGTGTTGCCTTAAATCCTTGTATAAAAGTTGCTTAGATAAGAGGATGTAGTTAACTAAATCATTTGAGTGTTGGTGTACATTCTCTAACACATTCTGGACCTTGTGTCCTTGAGTGTTGTGTAGCAGATACTCCCTTTTTGTGGCTAAAATTAGTCACATCATGATGTGAATTTGTTGTATAATTTAGTTGTTTTGAAATTTTTAACGGTTGTTTCATGTGTTGTTGGGGGTTAGCAGTGAATTTTATTTCTTTGAACTTTCTTATGACAGGAGTGGTCACCAAAACTCTTTTCTTTTTACTTGATTTATTGTTGAAAATTGCTGGCATTTTGTGACTTAAGATTGAATTTGATTATTTCCCCACTTGGGTTTACATTTTTAAAATTTCTATAGTGGCTATTCCAAATGTTTGTATTTGTTGGCTCTGTTTCATGTTAAGTATTGTTTCTATCATGTTCATTTCGAACCTCTGATAGTGTGTTTAAGGGAGGACTCCGCGGAGGATTGTACTTTGCATGTTCAGTAATTAGTGGAAACCATAGTGGAAATAAGAGATGAGATGTAATTTTCTTTGTTAATATGTGAATGCAATTCCCTAGATCATTTGAAATTCTCAAAATATGTGTGATTAGATATAAGTAGATCACATGATACACCTTAGAGGTAAAGAATTGATGTTCTTTTTGTTGTTATGGAACAACTGTGTCTGTCTTATGAAGAATTTCTTAATATGGATGCGTATGTAGGCAATAGAAAGTTGCAATACTAATATGTTATGTTTCCACCCTAGTCTGTGACTTCCAGGAGGAAGTCAAGTTTTAGGGGGGAAGGATGTAGTGCCCCTCCATTCTCACATTGGATGAGCAGGTGGTCAGGCTAAGAAGCATGAAGAAGAAGGTAAAATACTCAGAATACGTAGGGTATGATAGACATGTTGATGGTAAGCTTACTATTATGATATAGTTGATGACACTCATTGATGTTTATTATGATGACATTGTTGATAATTTATGATTAATACATTATGCTTATGTTGTGATCAGTTATAGGTTAATTGATTATGTAAATTAGTTTTACTATGTGATTAATGCGATTATCTGTCTATGTGTTATTTGGTTGTTTAGTTACTAATGAATTTGTTTAATGTGGATACTTGTGATGTGTTTTGTGAAGGGATAGTGTAGTATTACTCATAATGAGTACCCTACTATGCTACAATTCCTTGTCACTATGTGTCTACTTGGATGATTATATGTATGTATTTGACACTTTTGTTTGCTACAGGTTATAAGTATCAGGTATCGACTCCACCTGAATTGGCAGGTCTGAGCGTGCCTTCATACCAATGGAAGTTGTTGAATGGAGATAACATATGGTCTCCTAGCCTAGCCTAGCCATCATCCTTGAAGAGGATGAGTATCTGATTGTGTACCTTGTCAGTGTTGTCGATTTGGTCATGATAGTCAGTCATTGTTGTGGTGGTCTTGTTTTCCGATCTTGCTTAGTAGTCAAGTATGGTTTGACAGTTGGGTTATTTTGTTGGTATTGTTTTAGTTATTGTTTCCTTAAAATAAAATAATTAGTTATGAAGCATTTTTGCTAAATAAATAAATATATAAATGTCCTTATGTAAATTTAGTTTATGAAAAATATATTATTCTAGAAGTTAAGTTAATAAATAATAATAATAATAATAGTAATAAATGTAATTGCAACTAGAGTTAAATAAATAAATAAAATTTATGTGTTGCCATAAAATATATTTATCTTGGTCTAGTTGTAAAATGTTAAAAATAGCAAACTGTAAGATATTGTTAATGCTGGAGTTATTGCCTCTTGTGGGGGGAATCTTCTGGAGGATTTTAGGGGATTTCTTTCTCTAAATAGGGAGTTTTTGGGCTGTATTTAGGGAGGATTTCTCTCTCATAAGAAGGTTCAGCAAATAAAAATTTGGGGGGAGAATGGTCTGTGGCTGCAACAGTTGAACCCGGCATCGAATCTTCAGCCAGTCAAGCAAGCGAAATCAGGTTCCTTTAGTTCTAATTTTTGTCTCATTTTTTTGTTGAAGCAAATGTTTGATTTATAATTTTTCCTATTGATTGTAATTTAATTGAGTGGTTAGAAACCTTGTTATCAGATCCAATTGTGCATGTTTGTATCATTGAATTTCTGGGAAGCACCGATTGATGTGACTGTCTATCTCTCGCCCATTTCATCTCTGTTTTATAGTCTATTGTGGTAGCCATAACTTTCATTTTACGAACTGGGTTCCTCCAAATTTTTTATATATGGTGTATGACCTAGTTAGCTAAATTATATCTACAATTCGTCCATACCCAATTCATCCTTTTGGATATATGAATGTTTTTTGACTGTCTACCTCTCATCCATTTCATCTCTGTTTTAGCAGGCTGTAGCGTTAGCCATAACTTTCGTTTTACAAACTGGGTTCCTCCAAATTTTTGATATATGGTGTACGACCTAGTTATCTAAGCTATATCCAAAATTAGTCTATACCCAGTTTGTCGTTTTGGAGATATGAATGTTTTATGACTGTCTACCTCTCATCGGTTTCGTCTGTCTTAAAACAGTTAGTTGTATCACCAATAACTCTATAATTCAAATTGGGTTTCTCCAAGTTTTTTTCAACAAATTCATTTTGTGCATATCCTACAATCATTGCTTTCCATGGACCGACATCTCTTTGAGGCAGTTTGTTAAACAATTTGCTTGCCCTGTCTATGCTTTCGCCATTGCATTGTTTGGAAGCTTCTAAAACCTACTCAGCAAGTCCATTTTGCATGTATCCTGCAATCATTGCATTGATAACATCTTTTTGAGATATTCCATCAAGTAGTCCACGTACCCATCTATGCCTTTACATTTCTTTTTCTTAGAAAGTTTCTAAAGCGTTTTTACAGTATGGCAAAAGTTTCTCTGTAGGATGTGTTTTCTTACCAAACGCAAGCGACTATGCCTTTTGTTCTAGCTATACTTTCCTTAAACCAAAAATGTTGCAAGTCAATCTTTGATATAAATTTCCTTCATGTTATTTTATCAAGACAAATAGGTTGTGTTATCAATTATTTTTAAACCTAGTGTTTAATTCTTTCATCTTCATGATGATTGTATTACACCTGAAATAGTTCTTATAGAATAAGCATAATACTTATGAAATTGAATACTTCTGACATGTTGACATGGATATTGTATTGGTATGAGATAATAATATGTGTATTGATAAAATCCATTATTATGGCCAAGAAATACTTGTTTATGGGAGGTAGTAACTTTTGATTGACTTAGCTAATTTCTTCTAGGTGAATAATTTAAATGTGTGCTTGCATAGAGTATACTAGTATGAAGTAAATTGAATATCTTTTCTAAATATGTGAATTAGATCAATTTCCTCCTTATGATAGGAGAAATCTTGGTGTATATATTAGGTAAATAAGTCTTTAATGTCTTGGTATTTATTACCCATGAAGTCTTATATTAATATTGTCTTGTGATCATTTACATAATCATCTTTTAAAAGTCATATTTTTGAATAGAAAGTAGGTATAGTATACCTTAGCTAAATGTATAAATATACATTTCTTTATCCTAGTAATGTATTGTATCTAGTTGAAATAATAATGGTTCAGTTATTCTTTCTTCTTGGTAATTGTATAGTTTATTAGATGAAAAAGTAATAGTTCATGTTATAGTTGATTTCTTGATTCTAGATTTAGTTTTAAAGTAATAGTTCATATTATAGTTCATTGATTTATTTTCTCTTAGTTGTATTTATTTTTACCTAGTGAAGGAAGCTGGAGGGATTTATGATTGGGTTAATTAATTCTGGTAGTAAAGAAATCTGGATTACCCTTTTTGAAGAAGTTATTCAGACTTTTAAATGAAGATAGATAGTTATCACATGGTTGAAGAATCTTAGTTTATGTTGTACATGGCTGCATTGTAATGGAATTGTGTTATGCGATGATGGATCTTAGTTTGGTCTATTAGACGATGATGTACTTTTGTGAGTGAATGTTATGTGAGTCTATTGTGTTATAATGGTGTCAAGTGTTGGTCAAGTAGATTCAAGAGGCTCAGAGGGGTAGTCATGTGTATGTCTCTTATGATATTGTAATCTTGTTATTATTTGAATGTGAACTGGTTTATGTAATGTTGACCTTCCCTTTGTTTATGGATTCATGTGGTTATGACGACTGAGCAAGAAAGATAATACCTTGTTCAGTATTCCTAATTCGTGCAGTTATGTTTAAACTCATGTTGATGTTGTTTTCGTGATGAGGTGGTAGAGTCCTTCTTTATTGTTGTGGTTCATTATTGTATTAGGCATGTAATAAATTTCTGTGTTTTTTCATTTTATGGTTGAGATTTTGGGAGCAAGAGGACCCATGCCTTGCTCTGGATTACACTTTGTTTCGGTTGAAATTTTTGGAGCAAGAGGACCCATGCCTTGCTCTGGATACTTTTGTTGAGATTTGTATGCAAGAAGGTAAATGTCGTGCACGGTATGTGGATACTTGTTATGCTTGTTGGTTAAGGGTCTTCTAGATGCAGGAAGGGAAGTGGCTTCCAATGTGGGGCCGATGCCCAAAGTGGCTGTCAGGGTAACCCACTGGAAGTTGTTAATTCAATGATAACTTAATAATCAAATTTGGAGGCTTGGAGAGCTTTCACATTAATCAAGATAATTGGATGCCTCACTCATGCCTGTAGTGCTTGTTCAGGCTAAGGATGAGATGAGAAGGCCGTGGTTGGTAAAATCAACTTCCTTGTCCTCATGAAAGGGAGGTTGATTCCGCATGTGTCACCCTATGGGGCCAGCGTCTAGTGAGAGACTGTTAGGTTTACCATAGATGGGGGTCGGCGCCTAGAGAGAGACTGTTAGGGTAACCCATGGATGGGGGACCGACGTCTAGCTAGAGACTGTCAGGGTAACCCATGCTAGGACCATGCAATGACACTCATCCCTACTGTAGTCTAGCATTCCGTCTTTGTTGTTCTTTCTTATGTTGTGTGAATGCCTTTGCAAGTTCTGTTAAGTGTGGAAGTGTTGTTTATGCTGCTTGTGTTGTCTTGTTGAGCCATGTTGTACTTGAGTCATGTGTGGTCCTTGCATCTGTTAGTCTTCTATCTTCTTATCTGTTGTTGCTGCGGAACTTTATGTTATCTCCTAGCATGGAGGGGTGGACCTTAGGGTTCCACATGGTCGGGTGGTAGTGCTATTTTCTCCATTGGTTTTCCCTTGCTACTGTTCATGTGTGAGAAGAATGGATCTTGTGATGCAGATTCTAGGTTATGTTCCAGATTGATAAGGTAGCTATTTATTCTCTTGTGCTAGTTTTGTGTATCATATTTATCATATTGTAAGTATTCTAATGTAATTTGGAAAGTGATAGTGTGAATGATGTAATGATGTACCCTTATGTATGGGAAATTATATATGTACTTGTAGTTCTAATTATATGATCTTGTTGATTTCTTATTTAATGTTATATCATGGAAATGTAAGTGCTCTTACATGTGAAGCAATAGATTAGAATTGAATTATTGATGTTAGTTAATTCTTGATCTTGTAAATAGTTTAGTAAGTAATGCAGCTGTGGAAACCTTAGAGGACAAGATAGTTTAATGATATGTATGGATGTATTTGACATTACTCTATTATTTCTATCTTAAAAAAAAATTGTCTTGTTTGTTAGCTTAATTGTGTTGTCCTTTGGGGTTTCCTGGTGGGGCATTACAATGACAGTCAAGTTAGTTGAGTATGCACTTAATGACAAAGTCGACACTCATGAGAAATCAATATGCGGTAAAGACATAATGTTTGAACTATCATTCTAAGTGGCTCTACTATAGGTCCTGACCTATATGAAGACTCTTGAATGTTTGTTTGGGTCCGCATTACTATTTGTGCCTAAGATCAAGCCGGCAAGGTATAATATTTGTGTATACGTTTCATATTAGGCTTGCCGACCTAGTTATGAGATTAATCTTGTTGCGAATATATTTACTCAGTGGATTTCAGTAATGGAAGTGTGTGAGAATGCAAATATAGTGTGAATTTAATGTGTATGCGATTTAAGGCAATTTTGTGATAAGAAAGAAGCATTAAGGGCAGAAGAACAAAGTATATGTAAAGCATAGCAGAAAAATAGGGCAGATATAATGAAGACTTTTGAATCTGTGTATTGAGCTATTAATGGAACTACACTTCAACATTCTATAGATGCATTTGTAGCAATCATCTCTTGGCAATGAGCCAATCCTTCTTCTATATTCTTTTCTATTTTCTTGGCAGTGAGCCTATTGCAGTGAGCACTTCTTTAGACAGTGAGTACTTGGGCAGTGATCCCTGAGGCAGTGAGCCTTCATGTAATTCACTTTTGATATCATAATATATTGTGAGCTAACACTCATTGTGGTTTTTCCCTTTTTGGATTTTCCACTTAAAAATCTTGGTGTTTATGTGTTATGACTTTGTGGTTGCTCTTCTTATGTTTGTTTTGCTTTCATGTTATTGAATTTGGTCAATGGATTAATAAATGTGTGAAAGAAAAGTTTTACAAAATACTGATTCACCCCTCCCTCTCAGTATTCTTTGTGATCAACATGGTTCCTACTAAAAACTAGGGCCCCTAAATTCAAATTTTCTCCTAAAACTTCCTTTCAGTCATTTCCCTCTCATTGATTCCCCCATCTATTTTTCTAGTGTGAAAGGTCATGTTCAAGAAGTTGCAACTCATGCTTTCTTGAGTCTGACATCATTTAATTCCCAGAAGTATAGCTACTTTTGTGTTCATGTCTCAATCAACATTAATACAAGCATCATATGGTGTGCAACACCTATTGTTTGATACTCATGGTTGTGTCTACTAAGCCTTGTTTTCCTGAAAACACAATCCTCAAATATGGTAGAGTGGTGACATGAATGAATCTCTTAATTGAGATATATTAGAAAGACATAGTTTATATTTGACTACAATGATTTTATAGTGCAAATCAATATTATAATTAGAGTGTCCAATTTGTGAGTAATAAATTCCTTTTGTTATTTGACAAGCAATACATTTATAAATACTAGAAATAATTATAGCCTATGTCACAGGATTCGTCGAATTTCTACTTTGAAGTTCAAAATTTGGTGAATTTCAAAATGACATTAAAAATTCGTTTAAATTCGTCAAGTATTCATATGGTAAAAGGGAAGGGTTTTTTCCTCATTTTTTCCCTTTACTAGGAATACCTGTGAGTAACGAATTAGTCTAAAATTGCATATTATCGCTCAGGAACACCTAAATTTTGGAAAAAAAATGGGTCTGATATGCGTATTATCCCTCTCCAGTCTCCACCGATTGTATCAATACTGGTCTTTGGATATTTGGAGTGAAACAGGAAACCGAAATTGACGTGGTTAGGTGGGTAAGTATCCTCACATCCATCCACTGGAGGTTCAAGGAATTAGCAGATAGGAACAATGGACGAGTTTAGAAAATTTTTAGGCGTGAATTTTTTTTACAAATGAGACAATTTTCCAAGCACTATAATGCTCACATATAAAAGACTATGGCTATTTAATATTTATATTATCATATTATATTTATATATTATAATACTTATAATATATCATTAATATTTATTATTATATTATAAATATAATTATTAATAATATAATATTGTATATTATCATATTATATTTATTACGCCAAGAGGTGTTCTACAATCACAACGGGGTGGAGATGAGAGCACTCATTTTATTGTAAATATATATCCAAAAAAATTGGAAAAAATAAAAAAGTACACAAAAAAGAAATTAAAAACTTTGAAGGAGAAAAAGCAGGAGAAAATACAAATACTATGGAACCAAAAAAAATTGGAAAAAATTAAAAAATTAAAAAAGATGAGAAAATCACAAAACTATGAAACAAAAAAAATAAAAAATAAAAACAAAAAAGAAATTGACTGGAAAAAAAAAAAGAAGAGAAGATCAAACAAACTATGGAAAAAAAATCCCTCGCCATACTTTAGATGTATTTTTTAAAATATAATTATACTAGTATATTATAATATTTATATATTATATTATTAATATTTATTATTATATTATAAATATATATTACTAATAATATAATATTAATATATATTAATATTTATATTATAATATTATATTTATATAGTATAATATAATAAATTATTACTTATTCTACGGTCACACCGAGGTGGAGATGAGAGCAATATATAGCAAAAAATAATAATAATAAAAACCAAAAAATGAAATTGAAACAAAAGTAAATAATAAAAAACCAAACATATATATATATATATATATATATATATATATATATATATATATATATATATATATATATATATATATATATATAATCAAATTTAAATAAGGCGAATTTAATAAGAACTTTTTCCTCCCTTGCCAAACTTCATCCAAATTTTATTGTTGCCGAACACGAATACAAATTCGAACTGTGATGCCCCGACATGCAACCCTAGAGTGTTAGACTAACAAGTGCTAAAATTACAAAAATATATTTTTTTGAAGCAAGTAAATGCATTTACACTAGATAGAATTAACACTATTTTAAGCATTAAAACAAGATGATCAACTAACACCTCTAGGGAAACATAACTGCATCAGAAGAATATAAATTCACAACTCAAGTAATATATATTTTGATGCAACCAAATTACATTATTCATTTATAGATATGAACAATTACAAAAGATCAAATACAAGATTACATGATTACAAGCTTCATGACTGATTACATCGGTTTACAATATACAACAAGATTATACAATTCTAGAAATATAGCATAGCTCTGAGGATGCAATAGAATTTGGAACCGGAACACTTCTACAGTGATCACGAATTAGGACAACCAAGAAAACCAATGGATTAAGCTCTTCCACCCAACCATGTGGAACCCTGAGGTCCACCTCTTGAGATAGGAGATAACAATGAGGTTCCACTAAGTTAAAGGGTACAAGGAGGTAGATACAACTCGACACAGACAATACAGATTATCAAGACTACACAAATCATCAAGACAACACAAATCACAAATCATCAAGACATCAAAACAAGATAGTTCTCTAGAGGCAACAACAAAAGATAAAGATGAAGTAACTAGACTATAGTAGGGAGAGTGTCATCGCATGGTCCTAGCATGGGTTATCCAGGCTATCTCTCTCTAGAAACTGACCCCCATCTATGGTTATCCTGGTAGCCTCTCTCTAGGCACCAGCCCCATAGGGTGACACATGCGGAGTTGACACATCCTCTCATGGAGACAAGGAGGTCGACCTTGCCAACCAGGCCTTCTCATACCATCCTTAGCTTGTGAGAGCACTCAAGGCATGGGTGAGGCACCATACTTATCTTGTTATGTGAATTACTACCCAATCCACCTAGATAAATTATTAAGTTATCACTTGATTACAACTTCCATGGGGTTATCCAGGCAGCCACTTTGGGCACCGGCCCCACCATGAAAGCCACTCTCCTACATGCAACTAGCTACCTCTAACCAACATCCAGAAACTAATTAAATAACATGCATGGACAAGGGACTGTAAGGCATCTTTCTTTTGCAACCCAGTACATAGAAAATTTTAAATCCAAGACCTCAAATCACTAAACTTCCCCCTTTCCACTTCAAAATCCCAAATCAAATAAAACATTTAAACAACATGACACAATATTAAACTAGAACCCAAGTATCCAACCACTGGAGTCGGGTAAATTGAAACACAATACCACTATTACTACATCCATTTCCCGATATGGAAAAATGAGGATTTAAACGACTATTAAATTCCATTAGAACAATATGACTGAGAACCAAAGAATAATATAATAAACCAATCATTACTACTGACACTAATAACTAACAATAGAATTTCAATCAAGACCATATTTAAAATTAACTCAACATATCACCATTGAACAATTTAAACTAGAAAGCACTATAAGGTTTTCACTCTCTTTTAAATAAAATCCAAATACTATTCCATTCTAGAAATATAATTTCATCTAACATTTGTTTAACCATTACCATAATAATTCAATTCACAATAAATCTCTAATTTATTATTTATTTATTAAAATCAATGTACCACAGGATAGTATATTACTAAATCATAACTAAACAAATTTATATTTAACAAGATAAAATGAGTATAACTAATATTTAACTCAATATATTTAATTCTAGAATTGTAATAGCATTCATCATTTGTTTATTCACTAGCATTACCATTATAACCTATTAATACTCTAATTTAATTCATTTAACAAACATACATCTACTAATTAAATTATATTCTTAATAAAATATTTCAAATCTATTCTAACACATATATGAGTTCACCAAATTTTATTCCTAAAGAGTTGATAAAAAATCTAGTTAACAATTTACTAACTCAAAGTGATATTCACTTAAGCAATATTTATTAAACATTCATAGAGTATCAATTAGCAACTTTCTAAATAAATTCATTTGCCAAGCCACTACTCTATTTAAATAGACTATTACTAAAATTTCATCATAAGGAAAGAAACAATAATAATGTAATTATATTTGAGAGTCTTTAAATCCAAAGAAAAGAAATTGGAAGAAGACTTCTGAGGTTTTTAGCAAAAATGGAGAATGGTCTACCAGGAAAAGCCATGAGAGCAAGATGGCAATACAGAATCAAAGACAGAGAAAGAAACCATTACAAATTTTTAAAGATTCAAGAATTTAATAGAGGAACCAGAGATTTTCAAATTGTCTAGCAGAGGAGAAGGAAATTGAAATGGATTCAGGAGGAAAAAGACCCCAAGAAGTACGGTACCCAGGTAAGATCTAGATTTAAATATCATTTTTTAATTATTATTTTTTATTTTAATACTGACTGGAACATCCCAGCCAAACGTTGTACGACAGCCAAGGAGGAGGTCCAGAGTCTAATTTTTTTAAGAAATGATAATGTTGCTCAAGCCCATCAATTCTCACGTTGTACAACCAAATAAAAACATGCAAAGACAAGAAAAAATTAAAGGCAGATAGAATACAAGAAAGGATGGGGCTGAGGCCATACGGCGGTGGCAGAGGGTGAAGGCTGAAAGCAGCTTAAGGTTTGAAAAAAAATTGACCCCAAACACTAAATTTTAACATTGATTTCAGACATAGATAAGAGGAATAAGGATTGAGGGAGGCCATACATGGCATGCTGAGGCAGAGGTAAAAAAGAAAATTTTAAATGATATCTCTAGCACTAACAATTTCTCAGAGCCATCATTGGTTTTATATTTTCATTTTCTGGCAATGGATTCAGAGAGGTTAATGTTGGGTAAGCAGTTTGACGGTAATGAGAGCAGCAAGATAGGTAAGGATGAGGAAAAAGATTTGAATAGAGCAATTTCTCACAAATTCAGGCGACCAACAACTATCATGCTCAAGGTTACAGAGGACTTTAGTTTTAGAAGGCGACAGGAAGACAAGAATTACACTAGAATAAAGAGGCAGATTCAAAATACACATAAGAGATTCAACAAAAACAAAATTTAATTTTATCAAATTGTTTAAAAAAAATACAAGTAAGCATACCCAGACTTCAATCGCAACTTCAAAATTTCTTTAGCTCCCAACTTCTTTAGCTTCCTGAACAATTTTCCCAAATTTCTGTCTATCCTTCTCAGAAAGACTCTTCCCACAAATAACTCCCCCAGAGACAAAAATAGACAAATATCATAAATTCCCACTACCAAAATCTGTTACAGAATTCCACTATCCTCTAAAAAATTGAAAGCAATTAAATTTACTTTCTAGAGAGATTCTCCAAGTCAGGAATCTCATACAACAACTCATATGAAATAAACTATTAACTAATATTATTTTCCAATTACCATATACTATATTAGTAATAAAACAATATTAAATACTTATGACTCAAATCTTATTAAAATTTATTAAAATACATAAAGCATAGTAACATTATTTTGCAAATCAATTAAACATCAACTAACCATGTCGAAATACAACATAAGCTACAATATCAATAATGTCATCATAAAAATCATAAGAGATATCAACAACCACATTAGTAATCCATAATGAACATGATACACATAAACCATAAGTCTATCAACCATAAGTCTCAAAATTGTCTAAGTGCAACAGATAAACTATCAACTGTCGAAACCAAAAATAAGGGGCATTACACGAACCTTGTGACATAGGGTACTGTTTGTGTGTATATAAATGAGTTTGGGGCATGATGTCATGCCCCCTGTGTTTTTAGAGGATCATGACTGTATGTTTAAACTTATAATTTTAATATATAATCTTCCTCATCAAAAAAATTGATAGCTCCTTTGTGCTAATTTTTTTGTCTGATGGCTCTAGGTATTGTTTGTAATAAGACACTGCATATCATCACATGAATTCCTGTCTTTGTTAACTTAGTATTAGATCTGTATTTTGATACCTATTTTTGAATGTTCTAGTATATATTTTATTATCATTGATCATTCCATGTGAATCTGTTCATCACAACACTTTTTAGTTGCCTCCAGATCAGAGACGTCTTGAGTATGAGAGATGGTGAATGGGACACCATTTTTTAAAAACATGGTACAGTGGTGTATGGTTATATATAAATAGTGTTGCATTCATAGCATATATATTGATTTATTTTTATATTCTACCGTCTACATACACCACTATATCATGTTTTCCAAAATCTCTCATACCCAACAAGTCTGAAAAACATGGTGTCCCATTCCCCATCCCTCATACCCAAGATATCTCTAATCTGAAGGCAACTAAAAAGTGCAGTGATCAATAGATTCACATGGAACGATCATAAAATATGTCCTAGAACTTCAAAAGTGGGTATCAAAATACACATCTAATACTAAGTTAAGAAAGATGGGAATTCATGTGAAGATATGCAATGTCTTATTACAATCAGTACCTAGAGCCATCAAGAAAACTACCACAAATGAGCTATCATTTTCTTTTGGTGAGAAGACAATATATTAAAACCATAAGTTAAAATGTACAGTCACGATCCTCAAAAAATATGGGCAGCATGAGATCATGCCACAAAGTCAAACTGGCAAAGCCAGTAAACAACAAAAACACATGACCCCAAAAAACAAAACAACTACGCAAAACAATGAGAGCACAACCCCACAAGGAATATAGCTATCAAGTCACTAGTTCAATAGAAATGAAAAGAAATCATTACAATTATGCAGCAAGGGCAACTCCAATGTTGGGAAGGTAGAGGGGACTGGATCTTGCCCATTAAGGTTATCCCACCCTCCACCTAGCATAGCCTTGCCATCCTCCATGGGTTCCCAATGAGTAACAACATTTTCTCCTTCCTCTAGATCCTCTTGTGGTTGGTTCTATATAGTCTGTTGGCAAGAGACATTGTTTGGCTTCATAAGTATTGTCATTGATGGCAAAAAAGTCTATCCCACACATCTGCAGTACATAATATGCCTATACCAGAAGTCAAATTGAAGATTGTCTTGGTCCGGTAGACAAGAACAAAGCATGCAACATGATTCGACAATTAGGTCCGGATCTCTCAGATGGTGTAACTCAGTGAGTTGCGGATTTGGAAAAGTCAAGAGGGGCATCATAACTATTGTATTCCAGAGATTTAGTCTTTGGTGACAAAGCATGCAAAAGATATGAACATCTAAGTGTTGGGCTCCAGTCAGATAGAGTAGATAGAGGAAGAACTGACCGACAGAGTATCAGACTTCAATCTGGATGTGTAAAAAGTGTTGATCAAGTAATTTGTGACATTGTACACTTTTGTCCGACATGATTAATGATTTCTATGCCTAACTTTTTGATGCGCATCATTAATTAAGTATGGATTTAGCCGACAGAGCAGTAACTTGCAAATATCCTAAGTGTTCTTGCTGCCGACTAGAAGGTTGTTTGAAATCCTTGATGTGGATATATATATACCTGATGGATTCAAGCTTGTGAAGGGGAAAAAGTGATAAAAGTTTTGATGAAGTGTGAAGAGAAGTAGAGAAAAGTGCGAAGACAGTAATCCAAGCTCATAATGTGACAGAAAAGTGATACTAAGCAGAGGAAGAATGAAATGTGCTAGATCAGTATATTGAGCCTAACTAGAACTGAATTCTTGCATATGTAGATGTTGTTCATCAGTTCAAACACTTGGATATCTTTTGTAGGTTTTGTAGACAGTGAGTCTCCTATAGGCAATGGGCCTCTTGTGAGCAGTGTGCTCAGGCAGTAAGCCCCAATTGGCAAGTGCCATTTTGTACTCTCCTATTCTTTTAACAGAGAATACAATCTTGGGTTAGTCACCCCGTGGTTTTTCCCTTAACAGGGTTTCCACGTAAAAATCCTTGTGTTATGTGTGTTAATTTAATTTATGTTCTTATGATTGCTTATGCTTTCATGTTTTGATATAGAATTGAATGTTAAGAAAGTAAAATTAAGAAAATTTTTAAGATAACTGATTCACCCCCCTCTCAGTTATCTGCCTTGTTTTCAACAATTGGTATCAGAGCTAAGTTCCTCTGAACAAGCCTAACAGCTTGAGGAAGATATGGGGATTTCAATGGATACATATGGTATGAAAGAATAACTTCAGTCTTCCCTAGATGATCTTAAACAATCCCACTCTGAGGTCAATAATTTGAGAGAGAGGCTCAAAGAAGCTGATGATTTCATCAATGAGCTGAAAGAAAAACTCAGTAATTCTGTGAAAAAGAGAAAGGAACTACTTCAGAAATTAGCAAATCAGAATGAAGCCAATAATACTGATGAGGATCTGAATGAGAAAACTAAGCTATGTGAGAATCTATCAAAAGACGTCATTATGATAAGACATGAAATGGAATTAGGGGTTATGAAATTCACCCAAGAAATTGAAGAAAAGAGAAAGATTGAAGATAACCTAAAACAATCACTCAAGGAGAAAACAGAGGACTGCCACAAAATGGATAGAATAATCAGGCATCTTGAATCTGATCTTGAAGAAGTCAAATATAGTGAAGAACAACTTGAGAGCCAGATAGACACTCTTAAACAAGATCTTCAATCTACAAATGAATACAAAGAAAAATTTAAGATAAGCTCAGCTCAACTTGAAGTTCTTCTTGAAAGTCAAAAGAGGGTAGATGATAAGCGTGGCTTGGGATATGAGAAAGGTGAAAGCTCTGGATTTGGTCAAAAGAACGTTGGATCAGGAAGTCAAAGAAATAGGCCTAGAAGACCTCTAGTAAGGCAACCAAATGCCCAAAGATATCCATCTTTCAATCGAAACTGCTTCAATTGCAACAAATTCGGTCATAAAGCAACTCAGTGTAGGAACAAAATGAATCAAAACAATTCATCCTTCTCCGGTCAATGTTTTAGTTGTAAAAGGTATGGTCACAAATCTCATGAATGCATAAATATGCAAATGAACAATTCTTTCAAAGGTAGATGCTTTACATGCAATAGAATGGGGCATATGGCTAATTAGTGCAGATCAAGAGGATATCAACCAAATAAGCATGGAAATGTTGTGTGTTACAATTGCAATAAATCTGGTCATATAGCCAGATTCTACAGAAGCAGAAATCATGATGGAAAGGGTCTGATAAAACATGATAAAAAACCAGACAAAGGCAAAGGCAAAGTGAATGCGGATGAGATTCAAAAGGAGATGAGCAAGATTTGGATAAAGAAGAGTGTGATGAATACTTGTGATGGATCCGCACCAGAATCCGGTGCTAATAATCCTTCCAGAAATTAAAAGGTGAGCTCTGGTTTAGGGGGAGCTACAGAGGAAATCAAATTCCCCCAGCCAATTAGTAAGTGCCTGAATTTGGCACAATGGATAAGAGTTAGAGGTTGTAGATTAAAGGGATCTTGAAGGTTCATCAAAAATCATTTAGTCAAAAGTTGAGAATCCTCATAAAGATTTGAAGAAGTTATGAGTAGTTTCTGCTCCGGTAGCCATCTGGTAAAAGCAAAACTACACATACAAATCCGATATGATTTAAAAATCCAAGTTTATGATCTGTAGATTTGGAGATATGTTTTGGAAGGTTAAATGTGTGTTTCCAACTCACTTGGATGATGACTTGAAGATCCGCACAGTGATTCATGAGAAATTCATTCAAAATAGGGTTATCAGATAACTTAAAAATATGCATTTATTACAAAAGGGATTTAGGTTTTGTGCAAGGATAAAAGGCTTTTCACTCGTCATTTACAACACTTTGCACTCATGAATAAGAAAGAAGAGCTCTGAGAAGAGATCCTGCAGACTACTCAAGTTCAAGCTGAAGATCGAAATCAAGCAAAAATTCGCTCCAACATTTGCTACAAACCCTAAGGCATAAAAAGGTATTTTCCTTTTGGAAATTCTCTCCAGATTTCATTGCTAAAATGGCTACTCCCATGGTTGTTAATATCTCTGAAAGGCCGAGACCAAAATTCAAGAAACACCCTTACAAGTCTCTAGAAGTTGATCCCTTGGGTGTGTTTTCTAGTATCCTGCATGGTGTTCTGCATGTAGAAGATGTTAGGGTTTACATTCATACAAACCTTAAGGAAATGGGAGACCTAGAATTGATAGAATTGTATCGCAAACAGCTAAGTAATGGGAACTTTGAACTCAAGATGAAATTCAAGGCCCTAAAGGATAAGCATTATGCACATTGCATACATTTCCTATCATTTGCAGAAGACGAATGGGTTAGGTATGTCTTGAGCAGGATACATTATAACTTTATGTGGTTAATGAGTCCATTTAAGATAACCAAATATGCCATCAGGGCTGTAACCAGATTACACTCAACTGGTGGGCTACCTACACTCAAAGTTGTGAATAATCAAATAGTAACAGAAGCCACCAGATTAAAATATGACAAGAGGGCAATGACTATAGATGATATTACTGATCCGGATGTCAAGTTTGCATCAATTGTAATTGCTTACAAGATTTATCACTCAAGAAGGGAGAATTTTGTATCCGGTACAGCAATCTATGCTACATATTAGATGCTAAGACAAAATGCAGACTATGATTTGTGTGAACTTCTATCAAATCAACTGATGGAGAATCTGGAGAAGATCAAGAAAGACAAGAAAAATTTCTTCAAATATGGCAATCTGGTATTATGCCTATTCTTCTACTTCATGAATGAGCTACTAGGATCAAGAGGTCTGATCTGGGCAAATGACAAACCAGTTGCTATTCAAATCGGGGATTATTTGTATGAACTTGGTGATGCACAAGCCCGGAAGGCAGCTCTCTGGGGTTACTTCAAAAACTTCCAAAGCATGATGCATGCAAGAGAGAGAATACCAAAGTCAATAGTTAAAAAATACAAAGACACAATTTGCTTCATGGTTGATACAAATCAGTGTCTAATGGAGGCAGTTGAGCCAAGGACTGTATGGGTGATGCCCATGGGTTATGAAGTAGATGAAAAACTATTAGAGGCTCATGTTCAACATCTGCTAAGTCAACCCAAGGACACTGAAGCAGAGAGGTTTGGCACATTTGATGAGCTAAACATAAAATTGCATGTTGAGCTAAGGAAGCCTGAAACAAAAAGGAAAGTGAGAAGGGAGGTTGAAGAACTTGTTGGAATGTTTGGCATAACAAAGGAGGCAGTTGATGCAAATAGAGAAAGAATAGAGAAAATTGAAAGGAGAGGAAAGGTGCAAAGAAAGAAAGCATTCTGGTGAAAGCCTCTACCCGGACGAGATCTATTAGAAGTTTTGCTCCTGTCACTCCTGAAAGCCCAAAAACTACCAAATCAAAAACCAAACCCTCTGTCAAAAGTGAAAAGAGAAAGAAGACTAAGGCCACAAGGACATATGTGAGCCTCAAGGATGATGAAGAGACAGAATCAGATATGGAGGTCAAAGATTTAAAGAAAGCCAAGCACAAACTCTCCAAGGATGAAAAGAATGATGAGGAGCAGAAGACAGAAGAGTTTGTTGAGAAACCCACTCTCTCAATTGAAGACATCATCAAAGCAGTCACTGTGGATGGAAACCTGTAGCTGGTGACGGAGTTCTATGATGAATATAATGATGCAGATAAGAGAATCTTGAGGAAGCAACTGTCAGGTACATGAACATCTATAACAAAGCCTTCATTGAAATAATTTCATTAATTCCTAAAAGCCTAGAAAAAGTACTAGAGCTAAGAAAAGAAAATGCAATTGCAAAAGACTTGGAGATCTGGGAACAAATAGTGATATAGTTATGCCCATCTATCACTCCAAAACAAATGAACATGGTTTTCAAGGATAGCAAAGAAGATTTCTGGAGCAAATCCAGAATGAATAAACTCATGCTAGGAGAAACTGACAAAATAGCTGATGAAACAAAAGAAATTCTTCATAAAGCCTTGAAAAGGTTTAATCTTCCCATTGTAGAGGAAGCAGATGAAGAGCCTTCTACCATGGATGTTGAAGGATTAAAGAAAATTGATGAAGAGCCATCTGAGGCATTAGACTCTTCGGTTCTAGAAGAAGTTCACAAGGAAAAGGAAACACTGACAGAAGATGCTAGTAATGTCACTCCTCCGGATCCCACTGTTGCCAAGACAAATCTTTCGATCACCGGAGAAGTAGAGGAAGGAAGAAAAGAAGAGAAGGAGAATCAAGAGAAAGAAAATAAGGCAAAAGAGGAAGCAGAACAATCAGAAAAGGATGGTGAGTACATATCCAAACCAGCCAGTCCAGACACCTCTAAAGGGAAGGAGTCTGAATCATCAGCAAGAGACACTACAAAATTTCTTGGAAAAATAAATGATGGAGCTGGATGAACCTGAGTTGATTCAAGGGCCACTGAATCTAGACTCTCTCTCTCCAATTCAAATAATGAAAATAGCATCTTTTGCTCAGGCCAAAGAAAAAGAAAAATTTCTAAAATCTCATATGGAGGACAGTGAACTGCTGAATATTGCATCTGGAGTACTAGAGAAGATCATGCCCACATTTCAGAAAGATGCATCTACCTCTCCATTCAATAATTTGAAAAACTTGGTTAATTCTATCAATACACACTTTGAATCTTTAGAAAAATTAGTAGAAACTAAGGTTCGGAAAGAGTTCTTTTGAAAAAGATTTAGTGAGGTACAAGGACTAATTGACAATGACAGAAAAACCCTAGACATTGGCATAAAGAGCATTGAAAATGCTCTTAAGGATGGAGGAGATATATATAAATTTTGTTTATCTTGGCCTAGAGTTGCAGAGGACATTGAGAAGAGGATGAAAGAACAAGAAGAAAAATTGATAAACCTATCTCAGAATTTTGATCCTCCTACTATCTCTCTGGTAAACCAAGAATGTTAAGAAGTTGTTATCATAAATGAAATTAAGAAATTGGTTAAGGAGAAGAGGCATCTAATGGATAGAATGGGTGAACTTAGGGGAATAATCCTCCCTAAGCTAGAAGTATTGCATGATGCTTTAACAGATGCTCTAAGTACAACCCATACCATTGATCCAATAGACTTGAAGAGGGCAGAAGCATATGCATTTTTGTTAAGTGGACACATCTCCATTTTGGATAGAATGAAGAGGAGTTGGGCCATAGAGATTGTACAGTTGAAGACAACCTTTGCGGATATACTTAAGTATATGTAAGTATAACATATGAATTGTATGTACACATGAGGCCATGTATATAATAGTTTATACACAATTTTGGTATGCGGATCCCACCCTTTGCCATTGATGTCAAAGGGGGAGTGAAGAGTAGTGAAAAATAAGGAATCCAACAAAGGGGGAGCACCGGTAAAACAGTGTAAAGAAATAGAGCACAAACAAAAGGGGAGTTACTCCAACACTTAGTCATTTTTCACTAAGTGTTGCCATCAATGCCAAAGGGGGAGATTGTTGGCAAGAGACATTGTTTGTCTTCATAAGTATTGTCATTGATGGAAACAAAGTGTTAGCTACCGTTGCACCAAAAGATCAACCTATTAATGCCCAATACAACCACTTGATTTAACAAGCACGGGAGGCGGTTAAGCCCTTGTCACAAACCACCGCAGCGCAGTGCTGAACAAGGAGACCAAGGGCCACACTTTGCAACAATCCCCCTCCCAGCCACTTGATTTAACAAGCACGGGAGGTGGTTAAGCCCTTGTCACAAACCATTGCAGTGCAACATTGAACAAGGAGACCAAGGGCCACACCTTGCAACACAAAGTCTATCCCACACATCCACAGTACATAATATGCCTATACCGGAAGTCAGATTGAAGATTGTCTTGGTCCAGTAGACAAGAATAGAGCATGCAACATGATTCAACAATCAGGTCCGGATCTCTTAGATGGTGTAAATCAGTGAGTTACGGATTTGGAAAAGTCAAGAGGGGCATCATAACTATTATATTCTAGAGATTTAGTCTTTGGTGACAAAGCATGCAAAAGATATGAACATCCGAGTGTTGGGCTCCAGTCAGACAGAGCAGACAGAGGAAGAACTAACCGACAGAGTATCATACTTCAATCTGGATGTGTAAAAAGTGTTGATCAAGTAATTTGTGACATTGTACACTTTTGGCCGACATGATTAATGATTTCTAAGCCTAAGTTTTTGATGCGCATCATTAATCAAGTATGGATTCAGCTGATAGAATAGTAACTTGCAAATATCCTAAGTGTTCTTGCTACCGACTAGAAGGTTGTTTGAATCCTTGATGCGGATATATATATCCGATGGATTCAAGCTTGTGAAGGGGTGAAAGTGATAGAAGTTTTGATGAAGTGTGAAGAAAAGCAGAGAAAAGTGCGAAGACAGTAATCCAAGCTCAGAATGTGACAGAAGAGTGATACTAAGGAGAGGAAGAATGAAATGTGCTAGATTAGTATATTGAGCCTAACCGGAACTAAATTCTTGCATATGTAGATACTGTTCATCAGTTCAAACACTTGGATATCTTCTGTAAGTTCTGTAGACAGTGAGTCTCCTGTAGGCAGTGGGCCTCTTGTGAGCAGTGTGCTCGGGCAGTAAGCCCCAACTGGCAAGTGCCATTTTGTACTCTCCTATTCTTTTAACAAAGAATACAATCTTGGGTTAGTCACCCCGTGGTTTTTCCCTTAATAGGGTTTCCACGTAAAAATCTTGTGTTATGTGTGTTAATTTCATTTCTATTCTTATGATTGCTTATGCTTTCATGTTTTGATATAGAACTGAATGTTAAGAAAGTAAAAGTAAGAAAAGTTTTAAGATAACTGATTCACCCCCCTCTCAGTTATTTGCCTTGTTTCCAGCATAGTCGGCAGTGGAGATATAACAAGAGACAAACAAGGGAATATCCCCTGATCTGGAGGGGCCCACTCATGTCATTGTGAGGATGCAACAACGCAATACAAAGACAGAGATCACCCACCTTGTCATATGAACGGTGGAGGTGGTGGTGGGGTCCAGCTAGAGTGCTACCTGGTCAATGGTGGCAATAGAGGAATGGAGGCTCTCCAATGGCTATGTGGGCAACACCAAGAAGAGTTAGAGCAGTTGTGCCACAAGACCCGATGAGGGGATCTATACGAGAGACAATAAAGAAGGCAAAACCCTAGCCACAATACAAGGGGCATTCCCCTAATGATCAAGGAAGGTTTTTAGATACTATACCTCCAATGCCATCTTACTAGCTTGGATTTGAATCTATATGAGCACATTAGAAATCAACAATGATTTGGAACTAATAGAAAAGTTAGTATCCACAAAAAAGTGAACAAAATAGCAGAATTTATATCTTTCCAGCTACAAAAAAGAATTTCCAATCTAAAAGCATGCCATAACTAGGAGAACTCTGTGGAAAACTTGGCCCCATCACTAAGGACATTGTCACAAGTAAAGGGCTCAGGCCTTCTTGGCTTTCAAAACTACAGTTCCATTTTCCTAGAATTGACACTCATCTTCAAAGAATGGATAGTCTTGGGCCAAATGATGAGAGAGGTAAGTTCTCCTTCTTCTTTAGGCACTACAAAGCTTAGGAGGGTTATTCCTTAGAGGCCTCTCAACAAGATAATTAAAGAAAAATAAAATGACACAAAGGTCACTTACAATAACCATACTCTAAGTAAAAGTGAACCACATTAGACCTCACTGACCTCTAATTGAGAAAATAAACAACAAGATAGCATGCACCAAGGATGTGAAACAAAGTAATACCACTGAAAATAAATCCCCTTATGATTTACATACACATATGCAATCTGCATTCCCACAAGCACAACTCTCCAAGAGTATACAAGGCATTGGCTCTCACAAGATACTAGACAAGTTATCATGCTGATTTGTCCAAGCGGGCAGAACTCCTGCATACATAATCCTTTAAAATGGTTCTAGTGTGAGTTTTCTCAAGATATGGCACAGGTTGTAAAATTAAATCATGCATATAGGGAAAGGCAAGAAATTATCACCTATACTAAATTGATAAAAGAAATTAACTTAAGGATTTGGTTGATGGTGAGAGGGCAGAATGCTACAGATCAATGCCTTGATCCTATAGGCAACTGAGTCAAACATCATTCTCACACAAACACAACTACAAGCTCAAACTGAAAACAAAATATGTAATTGGCAATCATAAGCATTGCTCTATAATTTAGAGTTGTTTATAAATACAAGAAACAATTACAACCATCCTTCACATATTACAAGTGATGGGACTAAAGTTATCTCAGGTAATCAAATTATATCATTTGGATTGACTAAAAGATAATGGTCCAAATTTATTCATCAACTTTGAAAAAAATGTCAAAAGCTATGCAAAGAAGTGCTTGCTTGATTGCAGACTAAACCAGGCAGGAATCTATGTCAAAAATCCACCTGAATTTAGTTTATTTGTAACACAATAAAATTTCCAGCCAAAAATGGAACCAACAAATGTTAGGAATCACAAGCACTCCGCATTGAACTTAAGCACACTTTGGAGATGTGATGCAAACAAATTAAAAGAGTTAAACTTCTGGTTTAGTATTCATATCATCTGCTTGCAACAGTCTCTTGCATCACTATGGCCAGCCCTTTCTTAGCCATGGTATCTAAGACATCATTTAGTGCTTGACACAAATCAACAATCTGTGATGGGAAGTCCAAAAAAGAAAAAAAATAGTAGGAATAGAGAAGCCTTCAGGAAGCATGACCTCAACAACTAACAGCTAAAATTTGCTTACTTCTTGATTCTAGTGTTGGAGCTCATCTATATCATCCTCGAAGTGTATAACTATTTCAACCTGCAATAACAAAAAGGACTCAAAAAATTGCCCTTGCTGCTACTTTGCTAATGGAAGAATTGACTTATTAAACAATACTTTTGCAATGAACATTGTTGGTTACGAATGCAAAACTAGAAATTCTTTGGATCAAAGTAAATATGATAAAATAAGACTAACAAAACATAATCCAACCAGAGGCAAAGTGGAACAAGACAAATACAGTAGTGACTAACATTCAAGACGAGAAATAAATAGAGCAACCTTTATGCATCTCTCAAAAATCTTTAAGACTAAGAAATCTTTAGTTTGTTCATTAGTTGACAAGTCTAACAAACTAGATTGTGATTGAGATTAAAAAAAATATATATTTTTGTTCGCAAATAATCACAATCAAGTTGCTTTTCTTAAAGAAGAAATTAGAGTAATGGAATTGTAGCCTAAGAATGCCAATGAGAATTAGATGTAGTAAGGGAATCTGGCATTAAGTTTCTGGATAAAGTACCCTTTGGAATTATATAAGAAGTTAGGATAGCAAAATTACTCTGAGCATAATCAAATATTAAGAGTTAAGATCCAATTTCTAGAGCAGAAAATTTGAAGCTATTGAATATAAATAAGGATACATCATCATTAATGATTCCAATTCGATTATTTTTCTTAAAGAGAAAACATGGAGAAAATACAAGCACATTTTGAGAATGTCACTGAAAATCAAATGTAATGATGTGAAATCTCATCAACAAGGATTTCTTTTGATTATGAAAATATAAGGAAAGATAAACATAGCCCTCTAACAAAATACACAATAACATTTATGCTTAGAGGAGCTAAAGCATTTATTTACCTTTTGTATGATCTAAGCAAAGTCCGATTTTCATCTAGCATGTTTTCCAGCAAAATATCTTGCAATGCAACCAAAGTAAAATAACATATGATAGCAATTGAAAACCCTTTCACAAAGGGTTGATGGCATATAGTATTAGGATTTTCCCTGTAGGCTGTGAATGGTGGACACCAACATTTAATTTGATATATTAAAATTTTGATGTGATAATATTTAAAATTCTTTTAATTTATAGAAAACTTTAAATACAATCATGTTTTCAATTAAAGCCAGTAAGCACCCTGAAGCATATCAATTTGGCAACAAGGTTTCAGTTTGAGATGTTCACAAATACTACTCCAAGGTTGCAAAACATAATGCTAATCTCATATAGATGCATGTATTGAACATATTGCTTGTAAAAAATTCAGATCAAAAGAGACATGAACAGCTCAAAACTTACCATGTAACAAATGCACTGCTGTGCTGGCCAAGAAATAGATCAAAGGCTTTCTTTGCCCTATCCCATGACGACAAAAACAACATGCTCCTATATATGGAAATTGAATCCAACAATTAGTCCATGAAAAATTAAAGCAATACGAAATAACAGAATAAGGAGCAATAAACCAAAAAAATCCACCTATTTGCTAGCAGTCTTAAAATCTGCATGCACACCATCACAGATCCCACAAAAGAATGAAATAAGTAAACCCCCGAGATTTACTGCCCTTCCCCACAAAAAAGAAGGGATAGTTGACAATGATGGATAGAAAGACTATATACTTAAAAAAACCCAAACTAACTGCGAATGAGATAGAACTACCTGATTATTCCCAGTCACTTCCTACTATTGCCATAGCTTTCAAACCCATTGGTCCCTGCTTCAATTACATAGTTAATTTGCTAGGGAAAGAACCAATTAAGGCATAAATAGTCTTAAGAGAAGTTTACATGGAGTCAACAATGCAATAACTCGTAAATTAGTATTTACCTTTTTTCTACATTTCTTTTCCTTCGACTTCATAGCGTTCCGGAGAAATGTAGTAAGGCAACCACCAGGCATAACATCCTTGAAAAAAAAGAAGGAAGGATTTATTCTCCATCACCTCCTCGGCCTGCTTTAGGTGTGGCTTCTCACATGCCATTCGCCGCTTGCGGGTTCCCCATTGAAAACACTCTACAGATGTCATTGCCACAAATCTTTTCAGCTTTGAAAGAACTCTGAAATTCTTGAACTCGAAAACTCCAAAAATTCGCATTCTGATTTTCTCTGTTTTTCAGTCCACCTATATAGAATTCTTATTGACAGCAAAACCTACTAAAATGAAAATAATGAAAAAAGCCTAGAAATTAGTACATTCCAAAAATTAATTGTAATCCCGATGTCCTTGCCTAGAATTCGGGCAATGCAAAATTTTCCGCCGGCATTGGTCCGAAACCAGACCATCTAACAAAGTGCATTGGGTGTGTTTGGTGTAGATGAGTTAATAATGAATTTGGTGTAGTAATGAAGTGTTTCAATGAAATTTTGAATTGAATTTTGTTTTCTTACCATAATTGTTGTTTATATTGGTATAATAATTGGATTAGATTCAAATGTGTAATTTAAATTATTTGAGTCACAATGAAGACATTTTCTTTTTGGTTTCAAATTTTCTTTGGAATAATAAGCAATGGGATCTATTTAACTTTAGCAACTTGAGAGAGGAGAAAAAGTTTTGTAACTTTTCATTTCTAATTTTATATGTTTTAGACTAAAAATGAACAAGATTGACAATCTTTTCCATTGCTTTACTAATCAACAAGCCATTGGTATGGTATACTTTCTATCCAATACTATCTAATCATCTAATGATATTGTGGCTAGTTTGCATTGAGATATTGTAGAACATATATCTTGGTCTATGAACAAATCCTCCATCTAATTTTTTTGTCTATTTTTGACAAATACAAGTGTATAACTATTAATTATTCCTTTATGAATAATTAATGCACATGAAGTATTGGTTGCATATTGTTCCTCTTATTTATGGCTTTTGTTTTTTTGAAGAAATCCTCTTTGTTGAAGAAATACTACAAATAATTTTGGGAATTTGACATGGTATCAAAGCAAGGAAGGAATCACTAGAAGCTCTCTATGAATAAACACTAAACTTAGATGAAGCAACATGTGAATCTTAGTCTTCCAAATTCACCACCTCATTGGGATTCTTATATACCAGACATCTCATTATTGTTTGTGGAGTCTCATAATTTTGATGTGTATGATACATTAGAAGATATTCATTTCATCTTTGATGATAGTGATTTCATCACATCATCTTTTATGTTTCCAAAAGCAGTTTAGATTTTGTCATCCCCTAGTTCTACTTCTTTGATTAGACATTCAATTCTTATTTAGGAGGATATATCTTCTTCTAGCATAAGCACACCAGAGTTGCATTCAGAGGCACAAGATACATTTGGATTTGGATTCCCTATTCATCCAGAATGTGGGAATGGCTTCTACATTCACTAGTGGATCTATTTCTTCTGAAGGGGAGAAATGATGTTTGTAGGTAGTGGTTTAGTTTCCATCTTCAAGAACTCAACATTTGTATAGGAGTTTCTTCTTGGAGGGGATTCAAGATATTTTTCATCCACTCTTTCTTATGGGGGGCATTCATGATTGTACTTTTGTAATGGATTTAGTTCTTGGGGGTCTTAGTGTTTAGTCCTTCTTCCATCACATGTACTTATTTTCTTTTTCTCTCTTTCGGAGAGGGTTTTTTTCCCACGAGATTTTTCACCTTTTCTCCACTTTATGAGAGTTTCTTTCTTGTAAATGGGTACCTAATCAGGTCTTTGTTGTCGGGACCCATCTTTTTTCCTTTTAGCTTGTGTGTGATCTCCCTAAGTTGCACTTATGAGGTGGTGTTGGTATAAAATTATATGTACACATTAAAATAAGTTAATTAGGAAAGTATTTTCCTTTAATAGATGTCAATCTTATCACATATGATAAGATTGTTTTATTTGCTTTTCCACTTTGTCTATTTTTGACAAATGTGAATGTATATCGTTAATTATTCCTTTGTGAATAATTAATGCACGTGAATTATTGGTTGCATATTGTGCCTCTTATTTCTTTCTTTTGTTTTTTAAAATAATCCTCTTTGTAGAAGAAATACTACATATGATTTTGGGAATCTAACAATCTCAGTAGCATAGTGATACTTGCAAATACATTAGACATACTCCATTCCAAACACTTAATATTTATAGAAGAACCATCCAATAGTTTTGGAAAACCATGAGCCAATAGGCAAGAGGTATGGCACTCATATACTATGGCTCAAATTTCAATGCCCCTTTCCAAGTTTGGTATTCAATCTAAATTTGGAATATTACCTTACACTCATCATGTGTTGTCATAACTATCACAATTAAACCACCAACTTATGAGCCCCAATTTTTCTTGGTCTCTATTAAAAAATTCTTAATGACATTTATCATATATTATCGTAATGTTTTTCAAGATTCTAATGAAACTCCCCTGTAATCATGCTCTTATGCGTCATAGAATTTGTAATAAGTAAATGTCACATCTTATAATGTCATAGGATGAACTTACTCATCATAACAATAATAGATGCTCTAACAACTTATTATGTATCCATCTCAAGATGGTCAACACATGGCCAATAGTTTCACCTTAAAGTTGGATATCCCTTTTCCTATAAGAGAAAATAATAAATAAATAAATATGAACATTAGGGTACAAGATTTATGAAACCTTTCACATCAAATGTAAGATAGGTTGTAGCCACCACCATTTAGAGCTCCAATGTTGGGTTGTATCTTGCTGGTCATCTAAGTTGTAGCTGGGTGGATTGATTATAACTAAATGGAGAGGTTGTAGCCCTCTAAGGAGATGTTTTTTTACTTCCCAGTTTATATTTGTGTAAAGATTATATTGGTAGAATTATATGATTGGAAGTATGTTTTTTTCCAAACAAAGAACCCTAGTTAGAATTCAAAATGTGAGGTTCCATGTTAAGATTGTGAAAAAGAATCATAAGGTGAAGGGTGATAGTTAACTATAATCATCATGTTTACAAACTTAGTTCTTGCTTATAAATATGTTACTATTCAATAATCAAAAGTTATATTTCTTGTTGATACTCAATATTGTCATAAGATAGTTTAAAATTTGCTTCATGACTTAGAAGAATTTGTGAATGTACACACAAGTCTTTGATTAATCTTAAGATAACTTGAATACTACTTGATGTTAATTTCCTATTTATTATTTCAAGATTGGGTATGCATTTAACATGGTTGTTTAGTTGTTAGTGGGTATAACACGATTTGGGAAACTATTCTTTTTAAAGTTTATCATCTATTTGAGGATTAAATCTTGGACTAAGCCATGAGTTGCTTTATAAGTTCATTTGTTCTCAAAGTTTGAATAGTCATGTTTTTCCTAGGAATTGTGGATTTACAAATGTTACCTTATGACAAAATCTATCCTATTGCTTTTGTAACATAAGTTAGAGAGACCTGTCATGAAGGAAATTTTTTGTAGGTTTGCCACTACGGATTAGAGATATCTCTTTTAAACTGTTTGAGAAAATCCAATACCAGTTGTCATGATTTTTTGTTAGAATTGTCTAGGATTGGTGTCGCAAGAGAATCTCTGTGCATTTCACCAAGACTCTTAGGATGTATTGAGGCTATGCCACAATGGCATAGGATAAAATTCATCTCTCAAAATGGTATCACATGTGACTCATATTGGATAGATGTAATTGTGACTCACAAGTCAATCCTATTTTTTGAAAACGAAGGTTGATCGATGACCACATCTGAGATGAAGTAGGAGAGTGGTTGTTGTTATGCCCACTATAAACTAGAAAGGACAGTTAAGACTTTATCTAATGAGTATCCTTTTGAAATTCAAGTGTTTCTAAAATCTAAGCATGATTTCTTGTATCAAGTACATGACCTATTCTTTATTTTATTATCTGTGAATGCTCTAGTTGAGTAAGGACTAAGTTGATGTCTATTGATATTTTTCTTGTTTTCATGGCCAATTTTGACTAATATTAGTGTATTTTGAAGCAAACATAATTTTGTGAGAAAAAGGCTTATTGAAAAAATTTATTGGTTCATATTCTATTGCCTTGTGGGCCTATGTTATTTTAAAAACAATTTGGTGGTCAACATTAATTATTTAAAACTACCATGAAGATCATTCTTAGCTTAGGTGGAAACTTGAGTTGGTGTATGGTGCCACTTTTAGTTGTGATATTCACCTAGTGTGTATCAATGGGGGTTGTGAATACTTTGTGATAATTGGTCTTTTCTTGAATTATATCCTAGATTTCATAATTTCTTATAGATTTTCAAACCAATATTGCTAATAATTATTGATTTGTTGAGTATTTTGATGAGATAAAAGCAACGCCATTTTTTAGAGGATCGGTCCAGCCACTAGATTTGATAAAATAAAAATTTCATGGATTATACCCTTGATTTTTAACTTCTTTTACTAATTTTTGGATCAATATTGTTGATTTATAAAGTATAACCCTGAGTATTGAATTGTTGAGTCTATAACTTTTTTCTTTAATTTTGAACATCTAGTTTGTAAATGAATTCACTTAGTGAATAAAGTGTACATGAGTGGGCCCATAGCCCTAGGTTATTTGAGATTTTTTTGATTTTCTTAAATATAATTTTTGTGATCATTAAGGATGAAGAACTTTGACTTGAGGAGTAATGAAACAACTTGTTACCACAGGTCTTAGGTTTGACATCTTGATCAAAACTCTTTAGTTTATTCTAGTAGTTGATACCATGGAATATATGATATTTTAAGGATTATGGATGAATGCCTTATTTAAAAAAAACTTGAGAATTTAAACAAATAGGTTAATGGTCATAAAACAATATTAAATGAACATTGAATTAATCTAAGGCATATGTATTCAACTTAGATAATTTTGATAAAGGTTTGAATATTAAATATGATGGAACCATGATTAATAATTAGTATTAGCCTAGAAATTTAGATTAAGCTTTAATATTGATTTTATCTGATGTTGTTATTATGTGGTTTCTAAGTGTGTAGGTTAGACGAAGTAAGTGAAGAAAAGTGTAATGGTATGTTTGGCCCATGTAGATGTGAGAAAGTGATAAACTAGGTTTGATAGAGATTAATTGAAAGTTGAGGTGGCCTATTAAAAATACACTGAATACTATAGCACTATTCGATATAGAAATCATAATCAATTGCATGAAATATCAAACCATGATTAATAGGATGTTAGAAAATGATTAAGCAAGAATAAAAGTTGAAGAAATGTCAAGGATGGGCTAGAAGTCGACAGAAAAAAGATTGGACCATGCAAGTAGAAAAATGCCATGAGTGGATCTAGAATTTACACTAGAGATGGAATTAATGAAAGATGTCACCTACAGAAATTAAAGCTTCCCATTCCAAATAATTGGTAATAATTATCTAATAATAAATTCACCAAAGATATTAACAAGCAGAGAGATGCTAGATATCTATAGAAACTAGAGGTTTAATTTTTATAAATATGAGAGGACAAAGACACAAGGGAGACCTATTGTGGCCTTCACAACACACCCCTATTCTTTTATAATTAGGAACCCTTTTGTTCAAATTTATTTTTTTAAAACTTTTTGACCTGAGTTTCAAATGGGCTTGTTGTGTGGGTCTAGTACCACTTTTAACATGTCTTGATTGTTAATTTTCTATGGTCAGGTCTAGACCCTTAGTTTGGATCTAAATTTCATGAAATGGCCTAAGAATTATTTCATACCCTTGACATATCTAAATGAGTCTTGATAATGACTTTTAGTTCAAGTTCATGATCACACATAACTATGAGGGATAAAAACTAAAGAAATCCAAAATAGTACTAAAATACAGTTTTGAGGCCCTAGATGGTGGAATTTGGCTCCAAAAAATATCAAAATGGTCTTGAACTAGAAAGTTGGATCGCTATGATGTAGTTCTCTTTGAGACCTTCATTCTATAAACTGGCTCAAACAACTTTCCAAATTAAAATTTATTGCCTCTAGAAGTTTTCTTCCCTATTAGATGGTTTGAGGGTAGGTTGATTCTCAAGAAAAGAAAAAAAATTAGAAGTTAAAATTTTTTTGGGTAGAGTTTTAGATTTTTGGATCATGCAATCTCTACCATAGGAAAAAAATTTAAAATTTTGCCAACTTTGTATCAGAAAAAAAAGTAGAGTTTTTTGGCAATTTTGTAGTCCCTATAGTCATGGTCCAAAAGTTTGATAATCCACCTAGATTATTCTTGGTGGAGTTTTCTTATGTACCTGCAGTTTGTCCTTATGATCCTACCTCAAAACCTTGATTTAGGTATGTGAACTATAAATTAACTTCAAAACCCTTACTCTAAGCTTGTGAACTAGAAACGATCTCTAAAACTCCCTAGAAACTTGAACAAAAAACCCATCATCCTTCTAAGAAAATTTTCCCTATTAAACTAGGATGTAATCTGATTTCATCACTTAGTGGAAGAGATTAATATGAGTATTTTGGATTTCAATGTACATTATATTTTCATTTTTCTTAAGTGAATGTAATATTCTCATTTCATAAGTTGCAAGACACTCAAGTTGTAGCTACTTATGAGGAATGTTAGAGTATGAAGAAAGGAGAAATTACTGTAGTTCGTAGATTATGCTCCTTGATAGTGCAAGAAAAATTCCACACTTTTCTTAGCACCCGCTTTAGTGTTTGCTCCATTAGTCCACTTTTAGGACCATTTCCAACATTGACCTTACCCTTAACTCGAGAGAAGTGCTTCACCTTCCTAAACCTTCCTATAACTTCCTAAATATCCCTAAATCTTACTAAATTGTTACCATTAACCAAATGTCAGAACCTAGGGTAGTTTTTAGATCGTGGTAATGTCTTGAAGCAATGCTAACTTGCTAGGAGAATTTAGCCAAGACACTAGCACCCAAGCGCTAGTGTTCTCCCGTATCTTGTAGAATTTTAAAGCCCCTGAAGGTGTCAGCCTTGTCTTGGGAGACGTGACCTCAATTTTGAAATTTAGGTCTTGTGCTTCCTCGACCTCTAATATTCAAATATTTTCCCTCCTAAGGCATCATATTTAAACAAAAGCCTTTGTCATTATGAATGGACTTTTTTTGGGCTCTAGAACTTTTGTCTATCTTTGTATTATTATGCACTTCTGGATTATTGTAGGAAATTTGTTGTTGGAATACTAATTTGGATTTACATACTCTTGGAAAGGATCTGGCAAATTTGTAACAAGATCTTGAGTCTATATTGTTCTCCTAGGTTGAAGCTCCTTGCATGTTTGGGAGAAGGGTTGGAACCACCAACTTGAGTTTGGCTTGAGTACCTACATCATCGCAATTGGGTATGTTGCAACACCTTCTTATTTTGTAGACTTCACTCAGTCCACCTTCCTTGCATTGAAGGTTTGTGTTTCCTTAAGTGAGACACTTCTCTTGAGTTGAATATTCCATTTGCTTGAGTCATATAGGGTTAGGGTTTTGTGATAAATCCTTTTGGTTTTTTGCTCATTACAATCTTAGATGCACATAATATTAGGAGCACACACTCTTTAATTATCTTTAATCTGGCTATCTATGAGGTAGGAATACCAAAATGGGGGTTTAACTGAGGCAAACTCCTATATAGCCACAACCCTTCTTCCTCATGTTTTTTTGCAAGTTATCAATGATCGGAAATAGGTGTCGTGAATCAGAGATCATACTGACGATCCCATATCTTGACTCTCGAAAACCACTTTTAGAGTACCCTAAATACTAAGACTACTACGCCTAGGTGCTGGATAGTCCTTGTAAGTTTGGCTCAGATCTTGGTGACAGGTTCCAGGTTATACTTTATTTATTGATCAACTTCTATTTTATATTTATTGTAAGTGTGTTCTATGTTTTATATCAAATTCTTCATTTTAGCTTATTATTGCATGATATAGTTGAATCTTAAAAATCAATCCTCATCCATACAACAAAGGGACAAAACTCTTGTAGTTTGGCTCTCCTTTCAAGACTATAGCCAAGCTCTCTTTGTGTTCCAATGTTAAGTGGAGGAAGGTTGACCTAGTTTGATGTATTAGACTAGATCCCTTTTTACACATTTAATGTTTTGGTGAACCCGACGAGCTTACAACGCTTCTTAGATCTGAATTGTGTTTAATTATTTGATTAATTAGTTCATAATTTTAGCATTGTTGTTTACATACATTGTTTATCTCATATTAGAAAGCATAAAACCTTAAATATTTGTGTTGGTAAAAGTAAGGTATGCAACTATGTTAGATCTTTTTATTCAAGACTTTAGTACATTTGATGAGCCATTTGCTAGTGATGATTTTGATATGTTAGATGAGGCCCTAGATGACTTTATCTCAACAAAATCATCCTCTATGAATCCTAAACCATCTATCTTTAAAAGATTAATCAACACAACTTATGTTTCCAGTTCCCAAAAAGAACTCGAGAAACCCAAAATTGTTGTGCATCTTCATTCAGATGCTCGTCAACCATAGTCAAACTATGTGCTCACTATAGGAGGTGTTCCAAAATCATATAGACCTCATGGTTACATTTTGAATTTTGTAAAAACAAATCACTAAAAAAAATCAACTTAACCAGAATGTGTCGCAACAACCCATTCACCATGTGGTTTATCACACTATAACACTAGAAATAATAAACAAAGAAAACAAATAGTGTTTGTTCCAACTTCTCTTCCACCTACTGCACCTATTCTTCCTCAACCTCCTCGTATTTCTCAACAGGTTGGTAGAGAATATGATCTTTTTGAGTAGCTTCGTGCTACTCCAACAAAGATCTCATTGTGGAAGTTAATACAAACATCACCTACATACTACAAAATGCTTCAATCTAGGCTCTACAAAAGTTTATTGTACCACATTTTGGTAGGCCAAATGATGTAGTAGCCCTATCAGAGTGTATGCATGTGATAAATTTAGATATTATTTTTCAACAACATGAATTACCTCCCATAGATGTTCAAAACCAATATGATCCTCTCATGATATTTGTCATCATTAATAGAAATAGAATAAAGTGTACTATGATTGATAATGGATTAGGTCTTAATGTCTATGGCATAGACCTGTTACATAATATTGGCATAGATACATCTCTCATCAAACTTGATAAACTTAATATTCGTGGCTTTGATAATGTTGGTAGAAAATCACTGGGTACAATCACACTACCTGTTAAGGTTAGACCCATGACATTACCTACACTTATCCATGCCATGCATGGATCTCTTACATATAACTTTCTTTTAGGTAGACCATGGATTCATGTCATGGGGGTGGTCATGTCTACTCTTCATCACTCAATAAAGTTTGTTTATGATAACAAGCTTTATACAATTGAGGTTGATTTGAATTTGGATAGTTGCTTACAAGTTGAAGTCAAGAATCAACCTCATCTTTCTAAACCTCTAAATACTTTAATTCCATCTTTATCAAAATTTGATTCATCAAATTCTCCTGCTATAGATAATGTTGAGCAAGAGCCTGTGTCGTCTTCAAATACTTTTTTTGATGATGATTGGGGCTCGTTATATGTTACACCTACCTTCATGGGTGAATATAAAATCTCACTATCAAAACGTAAAACCTCAAAGGTACCTACAATATCTTCTACATAATCTATTCATCCTCTTGAAAAAACTAAAATCACTTTAACAAGCTGTGATGATTATACTTATAATATTGACTATGCGACTAATGGTGAGCCACCTTCATCTACAAAAATGACATCCATTTATGGTCAAGGTTTTCAAATATCATCTCAATTGGGATACAAAGGAAATGGTTATGGTTTAAAAGAACAGGGTATTAAGGTCCACTTATAAGATAATCCACATAGCTCTTTGTTTGGTCTTGGATACTACCATTTGAAACCAACTAAAGCTTCTCATCATCCTTTTATTAATGTAAATATGATTTTAGTATCTAAAGATTCTACACTCAATCAAATGTATCTTGAATTAATTAACACAAGTAGTACTTCTAGTAATATTCCTTTGGATAGTTCCCAACAGATGATGCTTTAGCCAAATTTCTAGGAGTTTATGATCATTTGCCTCGTTACCATCATGATTGTGGATTTCACTATTATTTAAATGTTGACGCATAATGTGGGAATGATTCTTGCTTCATTTCAACATCTTATTTATGAGGAAGACTATAGAGTTGCTTGCTTGCAAGAATTGGAAACACTAGACGAAATATGTGTTGAATGTCAGGAACACTGAGAGGGGGGCTGAATTAGTGTTCTATAAATCTTTTCATGTACTTTTAATTTTAACCATTTCAAAAGAATAATCCAATAGAAGAAAAATATACAACTGAACAACATCCACAAAAGCATGACACATAACACCAAGATTTTACTTGGAAAACCCAAAGAGGGAAAAACCACGGAGAGGATTAGCTCTCAAATATATATTGCAATCTTTACAAAAATGATGTTCAAGCTTGGTCACTCCATGAGCCTGGAACATGCTGGCTTATAGCCATGATGAACAACTAGGTCTAGCAGGCTCACTGCCTCAACCCTAAACCTAGCAAGATTATAAAAGGGTTGTTAAACCTTGAGGGCTGTTAAACCCTATTGGTGGCTTACTACCAAATTCACTGCCATGATGAACACCTTTCTTTATTGTGAATAAAAAATTCCTCAGCTCTGCTCTTCCTCTGCCCTACTCTTCCTTTCCTCTGCTCTTCCTCTTCTCTGCTCTGCCTTTGGACCTTTCTTAATGTATTCTCATTTTTTTCTCAAGGACAACTTTTCCATGACTCAGCTACAAGTATTTATACACTACATCAACCTTGAATGATCATCAAGGTTAGCATCAACCATTGGAACAACCTCCAAGGTCGGTATTACAAACATTTACAAAATAGGTCCAGACCTATTGCAACATAATGCAAAGGGAATGAAATGCGGATCATGCCATGCCTTAGTGGGGACTCAAACATGATCTTTCATGCCACAACATGCTTCCACAATCTTCTAAAGATCTCCGCAATCACTGGGATCAACCAGGTCAGCCAAGACTGGTTACATGCTATGTTATCTGTGAACAATCTTCACACACCATCTCTATTACATCCCTCTTTTTGGAAACAATTATGTTATTTACTTTCTTGCAAATTTCAGTAATTTAATATGTGGTGGACGACATGGAAACTGACAATTTATTTTATAAAGTTGTTATATGAAATTGTGGAATCTAATGGTTACGATCAAGGTGATATTGTAGACTAAATGTCTTTATAATAAATGCAATGATGTTTGGATATATTATGTTTTGATTTGAACATAGGTGCTTTGACCACAAAATTGTATGTGAGTCTGTCGATGCAGGAACAGGTGGATCGTGTTCGACGGAATGAGAAAGTATCTTCGAGAGAGAGTATAGACTCTAGAAATTAACCATGGGTGTTTGTTACTGGGATCGCCAAACAGGTAGATAAACCTTGGAACCAACCAGTAAGTCTTGTATGTCAGTTGGGTTAGTTAACTAGACGTCGATGTCAAAGGATAGAGTGTGACATCCTAGTCGAAAGTCGTCATGTAGAATCTTGGAGTTGTCAATGACGTTGTAAGTCCATTATAGCAAGTCGACTTATTTAGATGTTTAATATTTTCATTTATAAGTATTTATTGAACCATCTTGTGGCAAAATTGTAAATCTTGTCTCGTAGTCAAAAGACGCGAGAAGTCGGCTTTGTGCTTCTAACGTCGTAAGAACTCGTTCGCGTTACGATCAATCCGTCGTGATTGTCGTAAAACGCGTCAAACTTGTATTGTGAAGTTATTCCATTCTTGTAGATCAACGAATGTCGATTTGAGGCCATAGCGTGAAATAATTTATTTGGTCGTCGTTTAACGTGAGTCTTTTCTTCTTTCTTTGACCGCGAGTAGTTGTCAATCTAACTTTGAGCTTTCTTAATAAATTGGTCTTTGTCTCCTTTTTCCTTTTCGACCAAAATGATGCTTTAATCATTTCCTAACCATCGCCGTGTCAAACTTTAACTCCTCAAAACAAATATTAAGTTGGTTTTGGAAGGTTGATACCTTTTTGTTCTAGTAAGGACAGAGTTGTTATGTCCTTTGGTAAGCCACATCATCGAAGGAACTTTAACTTCTTGTGGTCATAGTAAGTTTTGAGGTTGGTTTTACTCCGTTAAACAACTTTCCTGAGTTTAGGTTGTTTCGGTGGTCTTTTGATGTCTAAAACTACTCTCACCATAGCTCGAGAGAGAAAAAGATGGATGGCTGAGTTGTGAGACGTCGCAGTTATGGCAGATGCCCCATCATTAAGATGGGTGCGAAGGCATCAATGTAAGTGGTTGTGAGAAACCGCAAGGAGTTTCCTACGCGGTAGGGTAGTTAGATTGGAAGGTAGTTAGTAGTGGAATAAGCAAGTGGAGACATGGTCGACGGAAGAGGAAGTCCATTGTTAAGTAAAAGGGAGTGTTTGAGTAATGACTGTCGCGGGAAGTTAGAGGAGGTCGGTGGGTAGTTGGGGAAGCTGCTTAGTAAGAGAGAGAACAACTATTTGTAGAGGAGATACGCTGCAAAGGGAGAAGAGCTGTGGAGAGAGCATTCGCTGTGGTAGAGAGCATACACTGTTTGGAGAGAGCATTCGCTGTGGTAGAGAGCATACACTATTTGTAGAGAGCATTCGCTGTGGTAGAGAGCATACACTGATTGTAGAGATCTTTCGGTGTGAAGAGAGCATACACTGTTTGTAGAGAGCTTTCGGTGTGAAGAGAGCATACGCTGTGGTAAGAGAGCATTCAGTGGGATGAGAGCATAGTCGTGGGTGAAGAGAGGTAACTGGATAGGAGATATCCACTGGGGGAATAGAAGCCGCAAGAGAGTAAAGGGCAGCAGTGGGAAGAGAGTGTAAAGGTCGTGAGTTCTATGGAAGGGATCGCTGTGTAAGAGTATAGTTTTCTAGTGGGCATCGCTGTGGCAAACAAGGAGAGCACGGCAGAGTAAGAGGGAGTGACTTACACCTGTATTGTGGAAGTGTGAGGAGTGTTGGAAGAGTTTGCGAGAGGAGAGGTTGAGAAGTTGCGAAGGGGTAGTGAGGGAGTGAGTTTTTCTTTGAAGGAGTGATCAGTTTTCTGAGTAGAAAGCAACAGAGAAAGCGATAATTGAGGAAGCTTGTGGTTGTCTGAGGGTGATCGGTTTCTAAGTAAGAAGCCTGCCTTTGTCTTGAATAGTGTCCGGTAGAGAGGAGGACATTTAACCAAGAGGAGAAGTCAAATTTGTCACAGCAACCTCCATTATCGTCCACAGGTTCATTTCCTTCATTTTCTTCTCACAGTTTAGACTAGTATGTAAGCAAGTTTTATGTTTGCGAAAGATGTAAACATATAGTATGAGTAGAATAGAAGGACAACGTAATTCTACTACGATTTTCAGTGTGCGGTTAATCCATGAAATAGAAGTATTGTTGTTTCATTACTGTGTGTTAGGATTTAAAGACTCAGAAATAGAAGTGTGGCTGTCTCATTGCTGCGTTTGTGATTTTAAAAACTCAGAAAAAGAAGTATGCTATCTTCTAGAATTCGTAAACTTAGAAATTGTAGCATTTCTTGCCTTGAATGAAACTGTATAATAAAAGAACGTAGTTCTCTAACGTATAATCATTTAGGAACGAACTTATCTTGATGCAAGATGTAAATTTACCTTCCTTGAACGATAGCTACATAGCAAGTAAACACGTTGTTCCACGTGCATGTTGTGTAGAGTCAAAACCGTAGTTTTTAAGCACGTTTTGACGTAAAGTTTGTGTGTTTGATAGCCAAAAAATGCAGTTGTGAACAACTGATGTCTTAACCATCGTACATCTTTAGTTAGAGGTCGACCATGCGTTGGTCATCTCTATGACATAGGAAAGATTCCATAATCATTTATATTTTATTTACGACTCTCATCTTGATGAACCATGTGAAACTAATGACTTGGAAAGAGGAGTAGGAAGATAAAGTTTTAGTAATGATTAGGAAACCGTCATGGTTCTGGAATGAACAAATTGAGTTGAAAACTTGCATGTGAGTTGAAACTACGTTGCATGCGACGGTGCTAGAATCGTTTAACCTTGTAGACCATATGAGTCTAGAATCCTCGAATTTCGGGATAACGGGAAATGGCTTTAAATATTTGAGTATGTTGTGTAAACATGGGAACCAAGTAAGTAAATATGAAACCAATTAGGAGTGGGCGCTTATAAGAAAGGTTTTTACATGAAATGGATTATGAATTTCTGAACTCGAGATTAGAGCAAAAGTTGCGCCATGCGCTATTGTAGGAGGATATCCTAAACCCTTGAGGTCATCAAGGTCGTCAAATAGTTAAAATTATATAAATAGGAAACTGTAGGATTTCAACCAGTTCAAGTTGAGTAGGGTGGGTGAACCAAGTTCATGCGTTCCTAGAATGCTAATTAAAAACAAATCCTTTGGCCAAGGTGGTGTACTATCCTCAAGTGCATCGAACGTTCACTGTAACTGGATGGCGTTTCTTGTGGAGTGTCGTGCATGACTAGAGGGTATCTAGGGATCTGTGCGATAACAAGACACGTAGGTTACAACACCAGAGCTCAGATGGCAAACACCGATGGTTATCCTAAGTCTATCCTCTTGAGTAGGGTAGGGCCACTTCTGGTTAGGAAGGAGTGTAGGAGACCGACGGTCTGTGGTTGGAGGTTAAGCTCCTTGAAGATACTTTCTCTTCCAAATACTGAGGAATGCCGAGTCTTGAATGTGATGGGTCGACAATCGAGATGCATGATAATGGTATGTTTCCAATTTTTGTTGTTTCAAGCAAATTTCATTTGTTAGAAAACAAAGTGTTTTAAGTATATCATTTCTTTCAGTTTTATGAAAATGAGATCATGTTATGACAAAATGAAAAATGTTGTATTGGATTATGGATGAGTTACTTTTGTATTTGATTACCCAGTTAAAAAAAAAAATTTACCGTTGTAAAAACTTAGTTACTTCTTGTTATTTCGGATTTGGATGTTACATATGGTATCAGAGCTAACCAGGTTCAGCACTAGGGCTGATGAGTCCACTAACCTGATTAGGAAATCATCATTATGCGGGTAGCTAATGATTTGGTTTATTGTGCCAGGATGGTATACACCAAGAAAACCGCAAGAAAATCCTTCGCGGGTAAGAAGCGTTATCTGCAAGCTAAGCAAAAACGACTTGCGATGATCAAGACCATAGAGAAAACCAATGACAAAAATGACATATGGCTTGATGATATAGAAACCTTAGCCAATGCAATGTCACGACTTAAGCGAGTGAGGAGAGAACTCCTAGAGGGAGCAGCGATGGCGGCTCGAACCATGATCAACCGCTGCTCCTGGATTGTAACTGAGAGTGAACCTAGTACTATACCCATGATCACTAGAGATCTACGTGTAGTACCTAGAGCTGATATTATTGAGTTATCTTCTAATAGTGAGTCTGAGGGGTATACACCTCGTGATTAGGTGTCGGACAATGAATCCGAAGGTTACACTCCACTAGATAACGCTATGTAGAAACATGAGATTTGTCTATCTCTAATGATGTTGAAACAATTTTGCAAAGTGAATAAAGACAAAATTTTGGTTTGAGAACAATTATGATAATGATCAAATGTTGTGTTCTTTTGATGATGTTTAATTTAATAAGCGCAAAACTGATTAGTATATGTTTAATCAGGTGTGAAATTAAACTAGCATGGACCAATCAGGGTTTAACGAGGGGGAGGATCGGGAAGGTCATAACTCTCGGGAAAACTCCACTGACAAGTTGGATAGGATTCTCAACATGCTCACGGAAACCAAGGAAAGATTGAACAAACTGGAAAGGAAAATGGATGAAACTGGCAACACAGAGGGTGGAAACGAGAACTCACACTTCACAAGCAAGAGTAAACATTGGGATGATGGCACGACAAGTGAGCGTCTTGCTGACAGTGAAGCCCAAAAAAGAACCAAGGATAAACTTGCCTTAGAGTTATCTAAGGATATGAAGAAGGTTAACCCTCCAAAGTTCGATGGAACGAAAACTGGAGATGCAGCTGAAGCATGGTTGACTGAGATGGAGAAATATTTTGAGATCAGAAACTACTCCGAGGTTACTAAAGCCATGTGGGGAGCCTATCAACTATTTGGGGAAGCGTCCACTTGGTGGATGAATAAGAAAATGGAGTTGGAGTTAAGTCCCTTGAAAGTGACATGGGATGAGTTCGTGGAACTATTCCGAAAATGGTGGTTACCTCAATTATATTTTGATCGGAAGTTAACGGACTTCCAAAACCTCAGGCAAGGTGAACTATCTATGGTCGAGTACGCAGAAAAATTCACTAGGTTACTGAAGTATGTTCCCCAATACCAAAAGGACGAAAGGTTCCGAATCAGAAAGTTCATCATGGGACTCAATCCTCAGATCGGCGGTGAGGTGGAGGTGCATGGTCCAAGCACAATGGATCAAGTTTATGAAAAGGCAATAAAATAGGAGCAGAAGATTAAATCTATCTCTGCTTACCGCGAAAAAGAAACGCAAGAAGTTTGATAAGAACTACAATAATCAGTCTTATAAAAGGAAAAATGAGAAGGGATATGGAAACAGGAGGTTTGATAGGGGAAATCGAAAGAATCAAGAAGGATTTGGTAATAAGCGCAGAAGCGAAGATTTTAAGAGAAATGTAAATTTTAAGAAGAATGGTGATTCTGCAAGTAGGCCATCTGAGAAGCGAGGACCTATAGGAGGATGCTTTTCTTGTGGAGGAGATCATTATGCCAATCGTTGCCCCAACAAGAAGCCGAATGGGAGGTCTAGGAACACGGAGCTTCCTTCACAACAGGAAGCCTTTCAGCAAAGGATTCATGCTGCTCTTGACAATCGGCAAGCAGAGTATCAGATCACTCCTATTGAGATGATAGGTACCTTATTTGGAGTTCCTGTTTCTATTCTATTTGATACTGGTGCAACAGAAAATTTTGTGTCACCTAGAGTCTTAGGTAAATTTTCTAGAAAAGCTAGTTTTATGTCAAAACCTTGGACAGTAGAGTATGCAAATAATTCAAAGGCTCAGGTAGAGCAATGTTTGTTCGAAGCTAGGATTGATGTTTCTAACTTTGCCACTGAGGCAAACTTATACGTAGCACCTTTAGGGTCCTACGATGTCATCCTAGGAATGAGCTGGTTGTGGAAACATCGAGCCAAAGTAGATTGCTTTCATAAAACCATTGAGTGTCTGGATAAGATGGGCAAAACTGTAAATCTCCAAGGAATACAAAGGGAAATAAAGGTTAGATCCATTTCTTCTAAACAACTAAAGCGGGCTAGGCGAAAGGGATGCCAACTTTTTGCAGTCAAGATGGACCTAGTAGAGGAAACCTCGGAGAAGCAATCTTTTGAGGAAAGATATCCATTTTTGTGCAACTTCAGGGATGTATTTCCTGAGGAGTTACCAGGCTTACCTCCGAAGAGAACATTTGACTTTGGCATAGATATTAAACTAGGATCGGAGCCAATCTCTAAAGCTCCGTATCGTATGACTACCACAGAACTTATGGAATTAAAAGCTCAGTTGCAGGAGCTTTTGTCTAAGAATTTGATTAGGCAAAGTGTATCACCATGGGGAGCCCCAGTTATCTTTGTCAAAAAGAAAGATGGAACTCTAAGGCTGTGCATAGATTATAGGATGCTTAACAAGGCAACTATAAAGAACAAGTATCCCTTGCCGCGGATTGATGATCTATTTGACCAAATGCGTGGTGCATCGGTCTTTTCCAAGATAGATCTGAGATCTGGATACCATCAGTTAAGGTTGAAAGACGAAGACATTCCTAAGACAGCTTTTAGAACGAGGTATGGTCATTATGAGTTTACGGTGCTGCCGTTTGGATTGACCAATGCACCTGCTGCATTCATGAATCTCATGAATAGTGTATTCAGAGATTGTCTTGATAAGTTTGTACTAGTCTTCATCGATGATATTCTGATCTATTCCAAGGATGAAGAGGAGCATGCACGACATCTTCAAATAGTCTTGCAACGGTTAAGAGAACATAAATTGTATGCGAAACTCTCCAAGTGCACTTTCTTTCAGAAAGAAGTACAATACTTAGGGCACATAATATCAGCCGATGGGATATCAATTGATCCGGCCAAAATAAAAGCTATTATGGAATGGCCTGAACCTACCAATGTGTTAGAGGTACGAAGTTTCATGGGATTAGCAGGGTATTACAGGAAATTTGTGTTGAATTTCTCAAGCATAGCTAGCCCCATTACCTCTTTGCAGAGAAAAGGAAAAAAGTTTGTGTGGACGGATGTATGTCAAAAGGCTTTTGATTTGTTAAAAGAAAAATTAACAACCGCTCCAATTCTAAAAGTTCCTGATCCTGAGGGAGAGTTTGAGGTTATCACTGATGCCTCGGGGGAAGGATTGGGAGGTGTGCTTATGCAAGATGGCAGGGTAGTAGCCTATGAGTCAAGGAAGCTGAAAAATTATGAGCAAAACTACGCTCCTCATGACCTAGAGATGGCAGCAGTGGTTCACGCCCTTCAGATGTGGCGACATTACTTGTTGGGAAGGACTTTTATTTTAAAATCTGATCACCAAAGCCTTCGCTACATATTCACACAACCTAATCTCAATGCAAGGCAAAGGAGATGGTTGGAACTAATAGCCGATTATGACTTTGAAATTTCTTATATCAAGGGCAAGGAAAACCGAGTAGTGGATGCCTTAAGCAGAAGAAGGCATATAGCCTCTATAATTTCCATACATGCTAACTTTAAAGACTTAGTATTGCAAAACTTATTTGGGGATGAGTATTATGAACAAGTGAAACAGGCGCTGTACTCAAACCCTAAGGACCCAAGATATGACGGATTCAGTTTTGAATCCAATGGATTGATGAGATTCAAGGGAAGAATATATGTTCCTGATTTAGTTGAACTTAGAAACCTTGTGTGGAAGGAAGTTCACTATGCTCCTTACTCTGGACACCTTGGTGTAACTAAACTGTTAGCAGATGTAAAGCCGCTATATTTCTGGAAGGGAATGAAAAGCGATGCTGCAAAGTTTGTAGCTAGTTGTTTGGAGTGTCAGAGAGTTAAGGCAGAACACCAACATCCTGCTGGATTGTTGTACCCACATGATATTCCGGAATGGAAATGGCAAGTTATTAGTATGGATTTTGTCCAGGGGTTACCAATGTCTAAGAATAGGCATGATGCAATATTGGTTGTTGTGGATAAACTAACCAAGGTTGCACATTTCATACCGGGAAACTTGACAGATGGAGCACATCTTTTGGCTCGCAAATTTGTGCAAGAAATTTTTAGATTGCATGGGGTGCCTGAAAAGATAATATCTGATAGAGATGCACGGATAACATCACGGTTATGGCAAACCTTATTTTCTGCATTAGGGACTAAACTAAATGTAAGTAATGCTTATCACCCCAAAACTGATGGACAGACAGAAAGAATGAATCAGGTATTAGAAGACCTTTTGAGAATGTATTGCATGGATCAGCAATATAGATGGGAGGAATATCTACCTCTTGTCGAATTTGCCTATAACAATTCCTATCATTCTGCCATTAAGATGGCACCATTTGAAGCATTATATGGAAGGAAATGCAGAACTCCTATAAGCTGGGATAAGCTGGAAGATAGGATAAGCATTGGACTTGAAATGCTTGCTGATATGGAAGAAAAAGTTAAAGTGATTAGGAAGAGATTGGCAGAAGCCAATGACAGGCAAAAGAGTTATGCATATCGCAAGCGAGTGCCTAGACACTTCTCTATTGGCGAGAAGGTGCTTTTGCGAGTGAAACCCCAAAAGAGTTCTATAAAGTTTGGTAAATCTTCGAAATTGGCTCCTCGTTATGTCGGACCTTTTGAAGTTCTTGAAATTATCAATCCGGTTGCCTACAAAGTTGCTCTACCTCCAGCCTTGTCTAAGATGCATAATATTTTTCACATTTCGTATTTAAAGAAATATTATGTAGGTAATAACCACATCCTAAACTGGAATTCCTTATAGATGTAAGAACCCGGGGTGGTTGTGATCGAGCCACTCAAGGTGCTTGAAATGCGTCAACTTCGTTTACGTAATTGAGAAGTTTTGCAATGCAAAATACAGTGGGACCAATATGGCAAGGATAGCGCCACTTGGGAAGATTACAAAGATATTTACCAAAGATTTCCAAAACTTTTTAAAGACATTAATGTTGCATTATAGAAAGTTTGTTTTAAGTTTAAGTTTTTACTTGATAAACTCAATCATCAGGGACGATGATTTTTAAAGGGGAAGGATATGTTACATCCCTCTTTTTGGAAACAATTATGTTATTTACTTTCTTGCAAATTTCAGTAATTTAATATGTGGTGGATGACATGGAAACTGACAATTTATTTTATAAAGTTGTTATATGAAATTGTGGAATCTAATGGTTACGATCAAGGTGATATTGTAGACTAAATGTCTTTATAATAAATGCAATGATGTTTGGATATATTATGTTTTGATTTGAACACAGGTGCTTTGACCACAAAATTGTATGTGAGTCTGTCAATGCAGGAATAGGTGGATCGTGTTCGATGGAATGAGAAAGTATCTTCGAGAGAGAGTATAGACTCTAGAAATTAACCATGGGCGTTTGTTACTGGGATCACCAAACAGGTAGATAAACCTTGGAACCAACCAGTAAGTCTTGTATGTCGGTTGGGTTAGTTAACTAGATGTCGACGTCAAAGGATAGAGTGTGACATCCTAGTCGAAAGTCGTCATGTAGAATCTTGGAGTCGTCGATGACGTTGTAAGTCCATTATAGCAAGTCAACTTATTTAGATGTTTAATATTTTCGTTTATAAGTATTTATTGAACCATCTTGTGGCAAAATTGTAAATCTTGTCTCGTAGTCGAAAGACGCGAGAAGTCGGCTTTGTGCTTCTAACGTCGTAAGAACTCATTCGCGTTATGATCAATCCGTCGTGATTGTCGTAAAACGCGTCAAACTTGTATTGTGAAGTTATTCCATTCTTGTAGATCGACGAATGTCGATTTGAAGCCATAGCGTGAAATAATTTATTTGGTCGTCGTTTAACGTGAGTCTTTTCTTCTTTCTCTAACCGCGAGTAGTTGTCAATCTAACTTTGAGCTTTCTTAATAAATTGGTCTTTGTCTCCTTTTTCCTTTTCGACCAAAATGATGCTTTAATCATTTCCTAACCATCGCCATGTCGAACTTTAACTACTCAAAACAAATATTAAGTTGGTTTTGGAAGGTTGATACCTTTTTGTTCTAGTAAGGACGGAGTTGTTATGTCCTTTGGTAAGCCACATCATCGAAGGAACTTTAACTTCTTGTGGTCATAGTAAGTTTTGAGGTTGGTTTTACTCCGTTAAACAACTTCCTTGAGTTTAGGCTGTTTCGGTGGTCTTTTGATGTCTAAAACTACTCTCACCATAGCTCGAGAGAGAAAAAGATGGATGGCTGAGTTGTGAGACGTCGCAGTTATGGCAGATGCCCCATCATTAAGATGGGTGCGAAGGCATCAATGTAAGTGGTTGTGAGAAACTGCAGGGAGTTTCCTACGCGGTAGGGTAGTTAGATTGGAAGGTAGTTAGTAGTGGAATAAGCAAGTGGAGACACGGTCGACGGAAGAGGAAGTCCGTTGTTAAGTAAAAGGGAGTGTTTGAGTAATGACCGTCGCAGGAAGTTAGAGGAGGTCGGTGGGCAGTTGGGGAAGCTGCGTAGTAAGAGAGAGAACAACTGTTTGTAGAGGAGATACGTTGCGAAGGGAGAAGAGCTGTGGAGAGAGCATTCGCTGTGGTAGAGAGCATACACTGTTTGGAGAGAGCATTCACTGTGGTAGAGAGCATACACTGTTTGTAGAGAGCATTCGCTGTGGTAGAGAGCATACACTGATTGTAGAGAGCTTTCGGTGTGAAGAGAGCATACACTGTTTGTAGAGAGCTTTCGTTGTGAAGAGAGCATACGCTGTGGTAAGAGAGCATTCAGTGGGATGAGAGCATAGTTGTGGGTGAAGAGAGGTAATTGGATAGGAGATATCCACTAGGGGAATAGAAGCCGCAAGAGAGTAAAGGGCAGCAGTGGGAAGAGAGTGTAAAGGTCGTGAGTTGTGTGGAAGGGATTGCTGTGTAAGAGTATAGTTTTCTAGTGGGCATCGCTGTGGCAAACAAGGAGAGCACGGCAGAGTAAGAGGGAGTGACTTACACCTGTATTGTGGAAGTGTGAGGAGTGTTGGAAGAGTTTGCGAGAGGAGAGGTTGAGAAGTTGTGAAGGGGCAGTGAGGGAGTGAGTTTTTCTTCGAAGGAGTGATCAGTTTTCTGAGTAGAAAGCAACAAAGAAAGCGATAATTGAGGAAGCTTGTGGTTATCTGAGGGTGATCGGTTTCTAAGTAAGGAGCCTGCCTTTGTCTTGAATAGTGTCAGACAGAGAGGAGGACATTTAACCAAGAGGAGAAGTCAAATTTGTCACAGCAACCTCCATTATCGTCCACAGGTTCATTTCCTTCATTTTCTTCTCACAGTTTAGACTAGTATGTAAGCAAGTTTTATGTTTGCGAAAGATGTAAACATATAGTATGAGTAGAATAGAAGGACAACGTAATTCTACTATGATTTTTAGTGTGCGGTTAATCCATGAAATAGAAGTATTGTTGTTTCATTACTGTGTGTTAGGATTTAAAGACTCAGAAATAGAAGTGTGGCTGTCTCATTGCTGCGTTTGTGATTTTAAAAACTCAGAAAAAGAAGTATGCTGTCTTCTAGAATTCGTAAACTTAGAAATTGTAGCATTTCTTGCCTTGAATGAAACTGTATAATAAAAGAACGTAGTTCTCTAACGTATAATCATTTAGGAACGAACTTATCTTGATGCAAGATGTAAATTTACCTTCCTTGAATGATAGCTACACAACAAGTAAACACGCTGTTCCACATGCATGTTGTGTAGAGTCAAAACCGTAGTTTTTAAGCACGTTTTGACTTAAAGTTTATGTGTTTGATAGCCCGAAAATGCAGTTGTGAACAACTGATGTCTTAACCATCGTACATCTTTAGTTAGAGGTCGACCATGCGTTGGTCATCTCTATGACATAGGAAAGATTCCATAATCATTTATATTTTATTTACGACTCTCATCTTGATGAACCATGTGAAACTAATGACTTGGAAAGAGGAGTAGGAAGATAAAGTTTTAGTAATGATTAGGAAACCGTCATGGTTCTGGAATGAACAAATTGAGTTGAAAACTTGCATGTGAGTTGAAACTACGTTGCATGCGACAGTGCTAGAATCGTTTAACCTTGTAGACCATATGAGTCTAGAATCCTCAAATTTCAGGATAACGGGAAATGGCTTTAAATATTTGAGTATGTTGTGTAAACATGGGAACCAAGTAAGCAAATATGAAACCAATTAGGAGTGGGCGCTTATAAGAAAGGTTTTTACATGAAATGGATTATGAATTTCTGAACTCGAGATTAGAGCAAAAGTTGCGCCATGCGCTATTGTAGGAGGATATCCTAAACCCTTGAGGTCATCAAGGTCGTCAAATAGTTAAAATTATATAAATAGGAAACTGTATGATTTCGACCAGTTCAAGTCGAGTAGGGTGGGTGAACCAAGTTCATGCGTTCCTAGAATGCTAATTAAAAACAAATCCTTTGGCCAAGGTGGTGTACTATCCTCAAGTGCATCGAACGTTCACCGTAACTGGATGGCATTTCTTGTGGAGTGTCGTGCATGACTAGAGGGTATCTAGGGATTTGCGCGATAATAAGACACGTAGGTTACAACACCAGAGCTCAGATGGCAAATGCCGATGGTTATCCTAAGTCTATCCTCTTGAGTAGGGTAGGGCCACTTCCGGTTAGGAAGGAGTGCGGGAGACCGACGGTCTGTGGTTGGAGGTTAAGCTCCTTGAAGATACTTTCTCTTCCAAATACTGAGGAATGCCGAGTCTTGAATGTGATGGGTCGACAATCGAGATGCATGATAATGGTATGTTTCCAATTTTTGTTGTTTCAAGCAAATTTCATTTGTTAGAAAACAAAGTGTTTTATGTATATCATTTCTTTCAGTTTTATTAAAATGAGATCATGTTATGACAAAATGAAAAATGTTGTATTGGATTATGGATGAGTTACTTTTGTATTTGATTACCCAGTTAAAAATTTTTTTTTACCGTTGTAAAAACTTAGTTACTTCTTGTTATTTCGGATTTGGATTTTACAATCTCAATTTCTTAAAGCGGACCAAAGTCTAGATAGGAACATGATTAGGAGACATCCACAAGAATGCTATAATCATTAGGAGCAACCGCACGATCCTTAACCACTTTATTCATAGGAATCTTCTCACTGGAGTACATGAACTTTACTGTCTTCAACTGTCATAAAAGAAAGATAGCTTGCAGACCACCAAACCATGAACCATTGCAACTGTAGGGACTTATCATCATCCTAGACTTCTCTCAAGAACTGCATAGCAAACTACTTTATTGTGGAGGAATGCGGAGCCAAATACTATCTTCTTGTCTCAACTGAACTTACAAAAAAAGTAGGCTTCACTCTGGTGAACACAACTCACTCAGGTCTTCATGCGGATGAATCAGACCTGAAGTGTAGCATCATCAAACATACCTCTAAATTACTTCCAATCCATAGACCATGATCTTCAAGCAGGAACAAATGTGGAGCAGTTTACCAAACTGCTCTTCAGCATACAACTCACTGTCTGTACTACACTTCACTGTCAATATCCTCAACATACAAGTCTTCAAAACAAGTAATGGAATAGGATACAGTTGACACCAATGACAACAAGAATATGTTGACATCAATGACAACACCAATTAGGCACATACTGTTGGCAAGAGACACTATATGGATTCATGGTTGTTGTCATTGATGGCAACAAAGGTCATCCCACATATCCGCAAGTCATGATGTGTCTCTACCAAAAGTCAGAATAAAGAAAGTTGTGGTCCGGTAAAGAAGAACAGAGCATGTGGCAAGGTCCGACAGATTGGTCCGGACCTCTCAGAGGAAGTGTCTTGGTGCAGTACGGATTTGGGGAAGTCAAGAGGACTACCTTGAGTGGTATATTCCAAGGATTTAGCCTCCGGTGATGGACAAGGAAAAATATATGAATGGTTGAGTACCGGATTCCTGAGAGACAGTGAAAATAGAGGAAGAACTGACTGGCAGAGTATCAGACTACTTTCCGGATGGGTTACTGTTGATGACAGAGGTTGTGAAGACATGAATCATGTTTGGCCGACATGATTAATGATATCTACAAGTATATGCTTGATCCGCATTGCTTGGTGAGGAAGGATTCAGCCGACAGAATGAGAGTTTGTAAGAAACTAAGACTGTTCCGGATGCCGACTAGAAAGGTGATGAAACTACTTGTGCGGATATATATAGAGGATGGATTTAGTTGTGAAGTGTTGTGTGGAAGTGAAGAGATATGCGAATAAGTCCAGAGAAAGAGCAGAGGTAGCAAAAAGGATCCGGTATGTGAAAGATAGCAGAACCAAAAAAAAACAGAGGAAAGATGAAGTGCAGCAGATCAGTGTACTGAGCCTAACCGGAACTGAACTCCAGCATATGCAGATGCTTCCAATCAGTTCAAGACTGTGATTATCATCACTTTGTAGACAGTGTGTCTTCTTGTAGGCAGTGGGCCTCTTGTGAGCAGTGTGCTCGGGCAGTGAGCCCTAATTGGCAAGTGCCATTTTTTGTAATTTCCTATTCTTCTAACAGAGAATAATTCTTGGGTTAATCACCCCGTGGTTTTCTCCCTTAACAGGGTTTCCACGTCAAAAATACTGTGTCATGTGTTTCTTACTTCATGGTTAATGTTTTGTGTTTGATTTTATGCTGCTTCAATTAAAAGGAAAGTTCAATAAGGGAAATAATTAGGATAACTGATTCACCCCCCCCCCCTCTCAGTTATCAACAATTGGTATCAGAGCTAAGTTCCTCCTAATAGAGCCTAACAGCTTGAGGAAGATCTGGGATTTCAAATGGATGCATATGGTTTAAGGGAGCAACTCAAGACTGCCCTTGAGGATCTTGAACAGTCAAATTCTGAAGTCAGTGAATTAAAGGAAAGACTCAAACAGGCTGATGAATTCATGAGAGAATTAAAAGACAAATTAAGTCTCTCTATGAAAAAGAGAAAGGAGCTGCTTCAACAGTTGGCAAGACAAAGTGAAGAAAGCAATACAAATGAGGAATTGACTGAGCAAACCAAGTTATGTGAAAAGTTATCAAAAGAAGTCATTATGTTAAGACATGAAATGGAATCAGGAACTATAAAGTTTACTCAGGAGATTGAAGAAAAAAGAAAGGCTGAAGACAATCTAAGACAATCTCTTAAAGAAAAATCAGAAGAATGCCACCAGATGGACAGGATTATCAGACACCTTGAATCTGATCTTGAAGATGCCAAAGATAATGAAGGAAAACTTGAGGATCAAATTGCCTCTCTCAAAAGAGACCTTCAAACAACAAATGAATATAAAGAGAAATTCAAGATAAGTTCTGCTCAACTTGAAGTTCTTCTTGGAAGTCAAAAGAGGACAGATGACAAGTATGGCTTGGGATATGAGAAAGGAGAAAGCTCCGGATCCGGTCAAGAGAATCTTGGATCAGAAAATCCAAGGAGCAGGCCTAGAAGACCTCCGGTAAGACAGCCAAATGCTCAAAGATATCCATCCTTCAATGGATACTGCCACAACTGCAACCACTTTGGTCACAAAGCTAATCAGTGCAGAATGAGAATGAATCAGAATAATTCATCCTTCTCCGGACAGTGCTTCAACTGCAAAAGGTATGGACACAAATCCCATGAATGCAGAATTATGCAAGTAAACAAATCATTCAAAGGTAGATGCTTCACATGCAATAGAATAGGTCATATGGCAAATCAATGCAGATCAAGAGGATATCAGTCAAATATGCAAAGAAATAGGTCCGGTCATAATGCTAAAATCTGCAGAAACAAGAATCAGGACAAAAGAGGTCCGGTGTATAATCAGAATCAAGACAAGGGTAAACAAAAGATGAATGCGGATGAGGTTAGGAATCAGATGAGCAAGATTTGGGTGAAGAAAAGTTCAGAGAATGTAGAGGTTGGATCCACACCAGACTCTGGTGCTGATATTTCTTCCGAAAATTAAAAGTGAGCTCTGGCTCAGGGGGAGACTCAAAGAAAATCTTGTTCCCCCAGCCAAACAAGTGGTGCCGGATGTGGCACAAGATGCGGATCAAAGGGTTTGTAGATATGAATCTTGAGATACTTCAGTCAAGTTTTCAGAGGTCCGCATGAAGTTATGAAGAAGCTGTGATCGATCAAATAAGACCTGTTCAGGGAGATGCTCCGGTATGATAAAGGATTACAAAAAGGTCCGGAAAGATCCGGAAATGCACTATCTTGTTCTGCGGATTGGACAGAATGTTTGAGATGATCTTGTAATATGCTACCTCGATTTATTCATGATTAAAAGATCCGGATGATATCCACAGATCAGGACTAATCCGGATACTCCAAGCTATCCAGACAAGGCAAACCGGAATGATGTAGGTGAAGCATTTATTGCAGACAGGTATTAGGGTTCGCGGAGCAATTTAAGGGATTTCTCAAAGGTCATTTGCTCATTCTGCACTCGAGAAGAAGCGAAAAGTGGAGCTCTGCAACAAGGTTCTTCAAGCACACCAAGGATCTCCTGCCGAAGCTATTGGATAAAGAAATCAATCCAACCACTCCGTGCAAACCGAAGGCGCATAAGGTATTCTCCGTTTTTCATTACCTCACTGCAAATCTTTGAAGAATGGCTACTCCAAACATAGTTAAGATCTCCGATAGACCTCGCCCCTCATTCAAGAAACATCCCTACAAATCATTGGAGGTTGACCCACTAGGAGCCTTCTCTAGTGTTCCTCACGGAGTTTTACACACCGAAGACATTAGGGTTTACATACATGCAAACATTGAGGAATTTGGGAAATTCAAATTAAGAGACCTCTATCACAAGCAGCTGATTGACAATGCCTTTGAGCTTAAACCAGAGTATAAGGATATTCAGAAGAAACAATTTGAGCAATTTATTCATTTCCCCTGTTTTGAAGAGGATGAATGGGTCCGGTATGTACTAAGCAGGATGCATGACAACTTTCTATGGCTAGATAGACCCTGCAAGATCACAAAAGAGGCAATTAGAGCAGTAACTGGCCTATACTCTTCCGGAGGAGTACCTATCCTCAAATCTGTCAAGAACAACATTGTAACTGAGGCCACCGGATCAAAATTTGACAAAAGGGCAATGACCATTGAAGACATCTCCGATCCGGATATCAAATATGCATCAATGATAATAGGATACAAGATCTATCACTCCAGCAGGGAGAATTCTGTATCCGGAACTGCAATATACACTGCTTATGAAATGTTAAGAAAGAATGCAGAATATGATCTCTGCGAACTGCTACTAAGCCAATTAATGGAAAACATACAGAAAATCAAGAAGGATAAGAAGAATTCCTTTAAATATGGTACTCTTATTGTATGTCTATTCTTCTATTTCATGAATGAGCTACCCGGAACAAGTGGATGGGTATGGCAGAATGACAAACCTGTTGCAGTCCAGATAAGAGACTACTTGCATGGACTTGGGGATGCAAAAGCGAGAAATTCAGCTCTATGGGGATACTTCAAAAACTTTCAGAGCATGATGCAAGCAAGAGAGAGAATTCCTCAGTCTCTCATTGAGAAATACAAGGACTCAGTGTGCTTTATGGTTGACACTGATCAGTGCCTAATGGAGGCAGTGGAGCCAAGGACTGTCTGGATCATGCCCATGGGGTATGAAGTTGATGAACAAATAGTGGAGCTGCATGTTCAACACATGCTAAGTCAGCCCAAAGATCCTAAGGCAGAAAGGTTTGGAACCTTTGAGGAGCTGAGTATAAAATTACATGTAGAACTTAGGGAACCTGAGATCAAAAGAAAAGTGAGAAAAGAAGTAGAGCACATTGCTCAAGGTCTTGGCATCTCAAAGGAGGCACTTGATGCTAGCCGGGAAAAGAGGAGGAAGGCCGAGGAAGAAGAGAAAAGCAAAGAAAGTGCTCCGGTTGGAGCTCCCACCCGGACCAGATCAACAAAGAGATCTGTACCTTCCTCAACCAAAGGTTCAAAACCGGAAGTCCAGGCATCCGGTAAGAGATCAAAGGCAAAAGCCACAAGGGCTTATGGAAGCCAAAAGGATGAAGAGGAAACAGAATCAGATGAGGGAGTAAGAGAAGTAAAGAAACAGAAAAAGAAAGGATCCGGTAAGCCCTCCACAGGCCAAGACAAGGAGGAAATGGCAGAGGTAACTGTTGAAAAGCCCACTCTGTCACTAGAGAGCATAATCAAGTCGGTCACGGTGGATGGAAACCTTCAACCAATGACTGAATCATATGATGACTTCAGTGAGGCCGACCAAAAGACTCTGCAGGAGGCCACAGTGAAATATCTTAACATATACAATAAGGCTTTCATTGAGATCATATCTCTCATTCCTAAAAGCCTAGAGAAGGAAATGGAAGTAAGAAAGAATAATGCTCATGCCAAAGATCTTGAGATCCGGGAGCAGATAGCTATTCAGCTATATCCTCAAATTGATCCCAAGACCATGAACATTATCTTCAAAGACTGCAAAGATGAGTTCAGAAGCAAAGCCAGGATGAATCAACTCATGCTTGGCGAGACTGACAAAGTGGCCCAAGAAACAGAAGAGATCCTCCGGAAGGCCTTCAAAAGGTTCAATCTTCCTGTTGTAGAGGACTTAGGTGCAGAAACAGCTGCTGATTTGGAATCTTCTGTTCCGGAAGAAGTGAGCCCTGAACAGACAAGTGAGGACTTGGGACCCTCTGCTCCAGAAGAAGTGGCCCATGAACAAGTTAGCATCTCTCCTCCGGTTTCCCCTACAGTCTCCGGATCCAAAGAAGAAGAGCAATTACAGGAGAAGGAAGCAGTGGTGAAGGACAAAGAGGTTGACAGTTCTAAGACTGCAGAAGAGAAGAAACATCTGTCTCCGGCAAGAGACACTGCGCAAACTGTTCAACAATTTTTGAGCAAAGAAACTCTAGAGATTGATGAACCGGAGCTTCTAAAAGGCCCATTTGATTTTGACTCTCTCTCTCCGGTACAAACAATGAAGATAGCTTCATTTGCAAATGCCAAGGCAAATGAAAAGCTCCTGAAGTCTCATATGGAAGACTGTGAGTTGATAGAGGCTGCTTCCGGAATACTTGTAAAGATCATGCCATCAATCCAGATAGATCCGACAGCCTCCACTTCCGGTAATCTAAAAACCTTAGTCAGCAGTGTTGATACACATTTTGATTCTTTAGAAAAATCAGCTGAAGAAAAGGTCCGGAAGGAATTTTTGGATAAGAGATTTTCAGAGATATTAGAATTAATCTCTAAAGACAAAAAGATTGTAAGCATTGGAATAAAGAGCTTAGAGAATGCTCTTAAGGATGGCGGTGATATCTATAAATTTTGTATATCCTGGTCAAAGGCAACAGCAGCATTTGACAAGAAAATAAAAGAGGAACAGGATAAGCTACAAAGCTTATCTCAAAGTTTTGATCCTCTCTCTTCCTCCATAATAAATCAAGAATGTCAGACTATTGCAGTCTTGAACGAAATAAAGAATCTTGAGAAGGAAAGGAAGAACATCACCAACCGGATGGGAGAACTTAGAAGGATTATAATCCCTAAGTTGGAAACCATGCATGAGGCCATCAGTGATGCTAGGACCACCGCCCAAACAAAAGATCCGACAGATCTCAAGCGGGCAGAAGCGTTTGCATTTTTGTTAAGTGGTCACATTTCAATTTTGGACAGAATGAAGCAAAGTTGGGCTACCGAAATGATTCAATTACAGACATCCTTTGCAGACATCCTTCAATATATGTGAGTATGTAAATATGCGGCTAAGTATAAGAAATTTTTGAAAATTTTGATATGCGGACCCTACCCTTTGCCATTGATGTCAAAGGGGGAGTGAGGAGCAGTGAAAAATGAGGGATCCAACTAAGGGGGAGTTCCGGAAATTGTATATAAAGACAGAGCATCAGCAAAGGGGGAGCATAGTGAAAACACTTAGTCATTTTTCACTAAGTGTTGCCATCAATGCCAAAGGGGGAGATTGTTGGCAAGAGACACTATATGGATTCATGGTTGTTGTCATTGATGGCAACAAAGGTCATCCCACATATCCGCAAGTCATGATGTGTCTCTACCGGAAGTCAGAATAAAGAAAGTTGTGGTCCGGTAAAGAAGAACAGAGCATGTGGCAAGGTCCGACAGATTGGTCCGGACCTCTCAGAGGAAGTGTCTTGGTGCAGTGCGGATTTGGGGAAGTCAAGAGGACTACCTTGAGTGGTATATTCCAAGGATTTAGCCTCCGGTGATGGACAAGGAAAAAGATATGAATGGTTGAGTACCGGATTCCTGAGAGACAGTGAAAACAGAGGAAGAACTGACTGGCAGAGTATCAGACTACTTTCCGGATGGGTTACTGTTGATGACAGAGGTTGTGAAGACATGAATCATGTTTGGCCGACATGATTAATGATATCTACAAGTATATGCTTGATCCGCATTGCTTGGTGAGGAAGGATTCAGCCGACAGAATGAGAGTTTGTAAGAAACTAAGACTGTTCCGGATGCCGACTAGAAAGGTGATGAAACTACTTGTGCGAATATATATAGAGGATGGATTTAGTTGTGAAGTGTTTTGTGGAAGTGAAGAGATATGCGAATAAGTCCAGAGAAAGAGCAGAGGTAGCAAAAAGGATCCGGTATGTGAAAGATAGCAGAACAAAAAAAAAATAGAGGAAAGATGAAGTGCAGCAGATCAGTGTACTGAGCCTAACCGGAACTGAACTCCAGCATATGCAGATGCTTCCAATCAGTTCAAGACTGTGATTATCATCACTTTGTAGACAGTGTGTCTTCTTGTAGGCAGTGGGCCTCTTGTGAGCAGTGTGCTCGGGCAGTGAGCCCTAATTGGCAAGTGCCATTTTTTGTAATTTCCTATTCTTCTAACAGAGAATAATTCTTGGGTTAATCACCCCGTGGTTTTCTCCCTTAACAGGGTTTCCACGTCAAAAATACTGTGTCATGTGTTTCTTACTTCATGGTTAATGTTTTGTGTTTGATTTTATGCTGCTTCAATTAAAAGGAAAGTTCAATAAGGGAAATAATTAGGATAACTGATTCACCCCCCCCCCTCTCAGTTATCAACACATACTTACAACAAGATGTCCCAATGCTCTTAACCATCTAACAGCCTATCAAAATCATCTTCGTTGTAGCTACAACAAGAGACTCAAAGAGCATAAATCTGAAGTTGGTGATCTTGTACTTAAGTAAAATCAAAAGAACCTTCAAGATTGAGATACAAAAGGAAAATTTGAGCCTAATTGGTTAGGCCCATTCATCATTACTTATCATTATGAGTCTGGTGCATATCAGCTTCAAACTTGAGGGTCAAACCCTTAAAGAACCTATCAACATAATTCACCTCAAGGGGTTATATGCCTAACCCATAGGGTATCCCAATTATATTATAAAAAATCAATCAAAAATAGTAAAGAGAAATAATCCATCCTATGGTGAAAACCACTTTGGTGGCACCTTGGGTAAGTACCATGGTGAAAACTTATTCACAGGTGCCATGTGTAGTAGCCTTGTATTTACCATCTTCTAGATAACCATTTTGACTTCCATTTTCCCTCATCTAGGTTTCATTCCATCCTTCACATCATTATCCATCTACCAACACATCGTCTTATCATGGCTTGAAGTATTCCTTTAGTATTATTTCTTGTCATACCATAATGGTTATTTTCATCCACTTACCACAAATAACCTAGTTATTTGTTCTATAACCATCCATATCATAATAAAACCTTATCACTTGGGGTACGTTATTGACACCTAATTATGGTTTTGGATTGTTCTCCCAGTTTCCTTAAGACATTTGGATGGTAAGTCTTCTGTATAAGTCTCATGTACTTTTACATATAAAAAAATCAAAACATTTCAAAAATACAAAAAAAAAATCCCAAAAATCCAAGAAATAAATTTTGCCATATGCCATATTCCATCATGATCATAATACACCTTTACACTCCCATTTTACCCATTTCACCAATAAAACACTTGACGTTCAACCAAAACAAAAACACTCATACAACACACTGTACCTTAACCAAAATCACAAGCATTAGTTTACATGTTGAAATGATATCCAGTCACTTTGTCAATTGCCACATCATTCGATAACAAACAAACAATCCTCATCAAGCCTCATCTAGGGATATATTGTTCCCATCATCAAGCTCCTATCCAAACATCAATTAAACTCTTTGGCAAGAGATACAATGGTTGTGTGACTTGTGTCATCATTTGGTCTTTTTTTTTTAATTTTATCTTCTCTATCTCCTTCTTATGCTTTATCAAAGCCACTTAGATCCATTTATATCTTGGTGTGTTATGATTAGCAGAGAATGGGGCATAGTGTTTTTCACATCTGTTGGATATTCTTATCATTAGGGCTAATATTCATATCTTGTGTCTAGACAAGGTTGTATTACGCTTTGTATAAGGACACTCCTCTTGTTTGCAGTGTCAAGTCCATGCAAATGATACAAATGTTGGGATAAGGTGCCATTAACGTTGCAAATCCCAATATTGTATTTATTCCATTTTATTAGTTGTAATTTATAATTACCCATAAGGGAATGAGGTAGTTTCACTGGCAGTGGTAATCCGGAGTCACCGAAGGTAATTAAGGAGTTATATTTATGGTTGACAATTGTAAAACTCAATAGTAAATGAGTGTAGGTGCCACCTTGGGAGAATATACTATTTTTAGCATATATGACGCATGTCATAATGTTTAGTGGGTGCATGTAAAGAATCTATGACAACTGCAAGTTGTCATAAGATTCTATGACACTATGATGCATACGATAGATATTTATTAGTTGTAAGTTGTTATGTTTAGCCCAAGGTTCCAATCTTAGAAAGATATTCTTTGGTGGAATCTATGATGGTTATGACGCGTCATAAAATGTTGTAAGAGGCCATATTTAGTCTTGGGCGCCCAACCTCGCATGACTATTTTTGGACAAGTGGAAGGTGCTTGTAAGATGGCATTTAATGTTTACAAGTTGGAGATTCTCATGAGAGAGAAAGTGAATGCCTAGGGAGGTGTGAGAGCACTTCTATAAGTATTTTCCATTGTATTTGTTTCTGCAATATAGGTTTTATGTACTCAGGTGTTGTCGGAACGCTGTCAAGTTCAAGACTGAAGGGAAGATTGGTGGAGTTGTATTGTAAAATCTTTTTCAGATTAATATAGACTTGGGCCTCTTTCCTATGTGAAGTGTTTTACCTGAAAGGGTTTTCTCCATGTTAAACACTGTGTTGTGTGTTGAATTTTTTGATTTGATATTTTTTGTTTTGCATAGTTTCTTTTCTATGTTGCAATATCCATTGATAATACACTGATATAAGATCATAAACATATTGGAAATCAGATTTCCATTGAAGTAGTTCTACTTTCATTTCTAACAACAAAGTCGCTTCCTTATACCTTGGTGTATAATATCCTCTTTCTATATCAAATAAGGACAGCTCTACATATTATACCAACATAACTATATCTTCTTTATCCATTGTATCCATGATGATTCTTCACCTCTCAATCTATCTCTCTTCGTTATCTATTTCACCTATCTCTTTCAACTTAACAATTCATCCTAACTATCCATTCCTAACCTTTAACCTTATCAATCCTTTCTCTTGCATCTATTTCTTGATCTAACCTCTTTTCATCCATTTCAAGAGCATACTTGTGTTCTCCTAACCTGCCTATCTTCTCAAGGGGGCATCCTATCCTTACTTCATTCCTCCTTGTCACTCCAAGTGGTTGGGGCATCCTTTTTCCTTCATCCATACATTTTCTTCTTTGAAATGATGTTACTTCCCTTAGGTGCAACATCATCTCAAAGAGGGGTAAAATGTAGACACCTAAAATTGACCATGTCTTATGAAATTACCTTATGTCTCCTTGCATCACTTAATGACACCTTTTCTTCTAGGTTCCTTTCATGATCACTTCCATCATTCCCATTAGTTAAATAAATTATATTTATTTAACTAATCCATTTTATCCATTTATCCTCCTCTTACATCAAATTAAATAAATCTTATTTAATTATTTAATTCCATTTGTCATCTATTTGCACCAAATTAAATGAATCTTATTTATTTAATCCTATTTTCCTCCATCATCCAATTTAAATAAATTAAATATTTATTTAAATTCCACATGTCTCTCATAGTTTAAATAATTTTATTATTTAACTTATTTATCCCCACTCACATCTCTATTTCTAACCTCATTCAATTTGAATCATAAGCACTTCCTCTCCAAAATCAATTAAAAATCCCATTTATTTCCACTCCCCTCTTAATTTTGGTCACATGTCATCCTCATTTATGGTGTGTCATAAGCACTAAGTTTGACTTTCAATCTTGTCTATCCACCACATCTCTCACCCTTCTAATCCCATCCATCCATTTGATTCCCTCTCCTTCTATAAATTGAACTTCATTTTCCATTTCAAACCCTCACTCTCATTAAATTTTGTAAGCACATTCATATCACATGTGATTTTCTATCAAGGTTATGCTAGTTGTGTGAGCAGCCCACAAATCATCCATGGGACAAATCAATGGAGCTTGGGTGCACTCCACTCCATCTTATCAAAGGTCCGATTGTATGCAAGGTTTGAAGGTATTGCATTCTTGTTTGATCTGCATGTTTATGTTGTTTTCTTTGCATATTTTCTGGGTTTCAAAGCCCAAGAAATCTAACTCCCAAATTTGTCATGTTGTGGTAGCAATGCTTCACTATAAGGGCTATGATAGTACTCTTTCAAAATATAAATGTTCGAATAAGGTCAACTTAGTTATCAATGAAGATCACACAAACATCAATGGATTGTATAATAGTGTTTTATTCTTTCCAAAGCAACTACTTCAAACAGGAGATTATTGGCATGTTATAAAAATAGCCTCTATATCAACCATCTCAAGAAGATAGGGACACATGTGAAGACCCTTTGAGTACTAGATTATCAATACTATCCAATCAACATAGCGAAAAATTTAAAAAATAAAAAACATTCAAAAAATTTAAAAAATAAAAAATAGTAAAGAGAAATCATTCCTCCAATGGTGAGAACCATTTTAAAGGTGCCTTGGATAAGTATCATGGTGAAAACCCATTCGTAGGTTTCATGTGTAAATCAATTATCGACGAACCTTGTGCTTGGGGGTAGATTGTCTCATCTCTCCCATCCTATCCCTCTCCTATCATCCTAATTCATCATATCAGTCTATCCTCTCTATCATTCCCCTTCGTCAACCCTACTTGACCTTGATCTTGATAAGGATTGAGGCATGATTTTGATACATGCTTTGATAATTTCTTGACATAGCACATCCTTGAGTAACATATCCTCTATCCATCTTGTTATAGCTTATGTGGCACAAAGGTAACCCCCTTGACCACAACTCTCACAATTTCACAATAAACAAAGACTCTCTGCTTTGGAGGTAAAACTTAACATACACAAATTCCAATCCACACAAGGAATGCAAATAAAACTCACAATACTTTATTCTCCATTTAAATATCAGTACAAACAATATTACAAAGAAAATATATGAAATTATGCTATTTACAATCAAAATCTTGCTCTACATCCTTCAATGGTTTCCCTAGCATTTCTTACAAACTCTGTTTTCTCCCTGGAATCCATTTCTCCTCTCAATTCACTCACTTACTGGAGATAATTTCTTCCTCAAACCTCCACATTTACTTCCAATTGAGCACCTAATTTGTAATAGAAAAATACTCTTCAAGTGCCTCAGAGAGACACCTCCCTCTCTAGTCGACCTACCTACACCCTCTCTTGTTCTATGACACTTTCTTCTACTCCTATGTGCTGCCAAATCTCCCTCTTGGTTGTTGTCCCCCTTCAACTCCACACTCTTCCTTTTTGTTTCTACTTACTAGGTGATGCTCTTCCACATCGATCTACAATTTCTTTTAATGAGCCTCCAAGTGAGGCATTTCAATTTCTGCATTGTATTTCATCTCAACTATAGCACCAAAACTAAGCGCTTCCGTTTCTAAAAGATTTCTATTTTAGAGATAAAGAAAAATCCTTTAAACCTACCTTAGATAAGCCTCTAAAAGACGTGTTTCCTTTTATTTTTTTCTTCACACCATATGTTCAAATAGAGTACCAAAGGCAGTTACAATGCCTCCAAAAAGAACATTGATCTCTTCCTTCATCATACGCTCTTTATCTTCCATTATGATGCAAGACAAACTTTGTCTGCATACTCAAGAAACCAACATTTGTAATACAAAGAAAAACCCACAGATAACAACTCTCATAAATGCTCTTACACAACATAAAATCTTACTTTATTTTCAATTTTGATGCAAGATACATAGTTGTTCACAAATCCACAATCCATAGAGAAATCAAATAGATTGCAAACCAAAATCATAATCATTTTATTAATCACAAATTTGATTACAACTCAAAAACTAGAATACATAAATCTGCAACAAAATAATAAGAAATGGCCCTTCATGGCCTCTCATACACACTCTCATCCTTACGTTCCTCTCTTCCAAACCTATATATACCTATACTTTATCTCATCAATCTGAAACATGATACACCACCATAAAAAATATAAAAATTTACAAATAAATAACCTCCATCTAAGACGTCTCTCTTCACACCAGCTCCCTATTTTCCTTGGCTTTAATGCTGCTCCATTCAACATAGAAATCTACCCTCCTTCTATGCCATGTGTTCCTCTATTTCTTCTTCAAAATCTGCCTTGTATTCAACAAACTAATCCATAATTACTGCTCCACTTTCTCATCCTCATCACAAAAAAAAACATGTTATGCATTACCTCTTTCTCTCTAATAGTTTTGTCACCATTGTCTTCTGCCCCATATTCTTCATGCTTAATCTCTACTGCTGCAACCTCATTATCTGCAACAACTGTAGCCTTATTCTCATCCTCTGCAACCTCTACTACAATCTCTTCTCTTCTCACTTCTTCTTCTCCAACTTCAGTCATTGTTGTGTCCATTTCCTCTTCTTCAACCTCTTTCTCTATGCCTTCATTAGGGCATATTGCTGTGACTTTTTCCTCTTTACCTGCATACACATCATCACTAGCAAACACATCTTGATTAGAAAAGTAATGGGACTCCTTCATACCCATAATTTCTGTTGTTATATGGAGCCTAATCAGACTCGGAGGTTACATTTTCCCCACTTTTATCGATGCAGTTTCCCCCCAAATTCCTACGGGGTCCAGGGGCACCGGGAGTTATTTTTCATTGACCGACATAAGAAAATCCTATTTTTTTAACTGACAAAAAGCTTGATAAAAGCGGCTAAGGGTTAGGGTTTTGATATATTGTATTGTAGCATTTTGCAGCGGTATAGAGTTGCAGGGATTACTGATTGTAATCGATTTGATTTACTGGATAATAATATTGGACTCTCTATTTGGTGGATGTAGCCCGAGTTTGGGTGAACCACGTTAAAACTTGTCTCTCGCTGTTATTAATTCTGTGTATTTCCATTTCTCTGTTTAATCTTTATTTGCATTTAATTGATATCTTCTGCCGGCTAACCCTAACAATTTCCTCTTCAACTACTACACTTTTCTCTTCTTCCTCACTCTCTTTCTCCATGTATTCCTTGTGGCATGCTACTGCAATCTCTTCTTTTTCATCCTTCCTTTCTGCTACAACTTTTTCTTGCTTATCCTGCAATGGAGCCAAAACAAATTCTTCCCCATCTTTGATTATACTATATGTATTCTTCCTACCATCATGCACAACTCTATCTGACAGCTAGGGTAAACCCAATAGGACATGACATACATCCATAGGTACTACATCACATACAATTTCATCCCTATATGTACCAATATGAAAATTAACAACACATTGCTCACTTTCCCAAATCTAATGATCTCCTCATGTCCACGAAATGCAATATGGGTTGGGTTGCCTCCTTGTCTTCAATTTCAACTTTTCCACCATTTCTAAAGACACCAAGTTGTCTGTATTGTTGCTATCCACAATAACCTTACAACATTTTCCTCCTGACTCGCATATTGTCCAAAACAAATTCTTCCTCTGGATAGGCTCTTGCTTCTCTTTCTGTGTCTTCAAAAAATACCTTCTTCATCTAGGGAATTCTCCTTGTCTCCAACACATTCTATCAAACACTTTCATGCTCTCTCACAAAACCAACTCTTTGTAACCTGTACACACTTATAGGTACACCTCAATTCAGAAAACTTTTCCAGTTACAGGTCCTCTTTCACACTTGGAACAAAACTCTCTCACATACAACTCTCTCTCCGTGACTTCAATGTCTTCCCTCAGCTCTCGCTGTTGCAAGTCCCTCCACACCTACACTAAGCCTCTCAAGCTCCTCAGATAACCCTCACTACTTCACTCTCCACCCTTAGGTTTTGGCATAGGCTGCCTCACATTTGGCATTCTGGCTATGCACTCAAGACCACTGGCTCTAATACCATCTAATGTAAGACAAACTCCATCTGCATAGTAGGAAACCAACATTTGCAATAGAAAGAAAAACCCACACATAACAACTATCATAAACACTCTTACATAACATCAAACCTTACTTTATTTTCAATTCTGATGCAAGATACATAGTTGTCCACAAATCCACAATCCATAGAGAAAGAGAATAGATTGCAAACCAAAATCACAATCATTTTATTAATCACAAATTTGATTACAACTCAAAAAATAGAATACATAAATATACATCAAAATAACAAGCAATGGCCTTTCATGGCCTCTCATACACTCTCATCCTCACATTCCTCTCTTCCAAACTTGTATATACTTGTACTTTATCTCATCAATCTGCAACATGATACACCACCATAAAACATATAAAAATCTACAACTAAATAACTTCCATCTGAGGCGTCTCTCTTCACACCATCTCCCTGTTTGCCTTGGCTTTAATGCTGCTCCATTCAACACAAAAATCTACCCTCTTTCTATGCCATGCACTCCTCTATTTCTTCTTCAAAATCTGCCTTGTATTCAGTAACCTCATTCAAATTTTCATTGTAGAGCAAGGTGCTTTTTTTGCTACTTTTCTTGCTCTCTTCCTTTATGTCAAGTGCCCTCTATCCAACCTTCCTTTTATCTACCATGATAAACATTAAAAGAACTGCAATTAAAAAAAAGAAGCGTTTCAAAATGCATGCCCAAAAATGGGCACTTCCTCTATCTCACGCCCCTCACTAATCTACCTTTAATAATAATGAAAATCTACTCTAGATTATAGCACCTGCACTCTAGATTATAGCACCTTTTAAAGTCATTAAAATACATGTATTTGTTGTTTGTAATTTAGCCTCCATATGAGGCATTTCATTCCTTAATTACCTCCACATTTTAATCTTTTTAAAATGCTACTTCATATTCCTTTGACTGCCCAAAACTATTAAGCATTTTATATTTAAAAAATATATATAATGTAGCCTCTAAAATGGGCATTAGGAATTTCTATATGAGTGCAGGGTAAGTGCAAGAAGATGGGGGGCCAAAAAGGGGTCTTAAGTGGCCACTTTTTTTCTGAAATCAGGAAATGCTAGCCTTGGATGAAAAATTGAGCATAGTTACACTCAAAATTTGGAGATGCAACCAAAACAATGTTTGTAGTGCTCCGAGTATACTTTCTAAACTACTAATTTTTTTTTAAAATGGTATAGATTAAGGGGTTCAAAAGAGGGAGCCATAGAAATTGGTGTTGTTTCTGTCAAAAAAACATAACATACCATGTTTTGTGGCTCCCTCAAAAGGTTAACTTTTTTTTGGTATTTTTAAAATTTCTTCAGTGAAAAATTAGCTAATAGCATGTAGTTTATGCCTAATTTTTTTGATAATTTTTTGATGAATATTTGATTTTTTACTAATTTTCAAAGTGGACACATCCTAAAAAACAAAATTTTGGCCATGCTACCCCTATAAATTTTGAAAACTAATTGAAAATCATTTTTTCTTTTTTTTTAATATGTGTAGAATGGAGTCTAGTTTCTAAATATGTATTTTTTAAAAAATTTCAATGAATGGTTAATTTACAATGAAAAAAAGACCAAATAGTGTTTTTGCCTAAAACTGGACACACAAACAAAATAAATTAAAGATGAAAGGCTTAACATTGTCAAAATGTGAAAAAAATTATATCGTTAAATAGCTAAGAGAAAGCCTAACATTACCCAAGTGTTTGATTTGTTTGACCTTGAAACACGTGCAAATCTGAGGGTTAGCACAAACAAAATTATGTGAAATCTTGAAGAATCTGCAAAAACATGTATGTGGATGTTGAAAAGGCACTCCAAGACTTTGGGTTGGAAATCCAAAGTAAATCCCAAGCCCAAGGCTTGGGATTCCCAAAGCACAACATAACATGAGCATGTTATAAGGTGAGCACATTATAACGCGAGCGCGTTATGTTGTGCTTTTTTGCATGTTTGTCGATGTTTTCCCAGTTCGACATAATGCGAGCGTGTTATAACGCGCTCGCGTTATGTCTTCCTTTGAATGAGATATGTTCAAATTTCATAAGTATGTTTCATGGATGTTTATATCTATTCTTGTAGGTATGTATGCATGTACATGTATGCATGCTTGTATGTATGCATCTTTGTATGTATGTATGTTTGTATGTATGCATGTATGTATGTAAGTGTTTTGGGTTTAGTGTATATAAGGACCTGAGCCTATATAGTTTTGAGGGTTGAGGGTTGAGGTATTAGGGCTTAAGTAATAGGTAGAGGCTAGAGGGTTGAGGGTTACAGTTAAGGGTTAATATTCGGGTTGTTGAGTGTATAAGATTAAGTGTGTAAGGCGTGGGGATTAGGGTTTAGGGTTTATGATATGGATTGAGGGTATATAAGGCATAGGGTGACTTGGGTTGAGAGAATGTATGGTTTAGGTTTAATTTAAGTATAGGGTTGAGGCACAATATTTGAGGTTTAGGATATAAGGGTGAGGTTATATGGTCTAGGGATGAGGGTTTGAGGGTGTAGGCTTTAGGTTTAAGGTATAGGGTTGATGATTGAGGTATTAGGGCTTAAGTATATTGTTGAGGGTATAGGGTTGAGGGTTTAGGGATAGATTTTAGGGTTTAAGGTTTAAGGGTTAAGGGTTGATGGATAGGGTTTAAGGTTTAGAGGTAAGGGATTAGGGTTTAAGGTATAGTGTCTTGGGTTGAGGGTTTAGGAATAGGGATAGCATTTAGGGTTTAAGGACGAGGGATTAGCGTTAAGGGTTTAGGGTTGAGGGATTAAGTTTTAAGGTATAACTTGCTGAGGGTTGAGTGTTTAAGGATAGGGTTCAGGGTTTAGGGTTGAGGGATTAGGGTTTAGAGTTGATGGATTAGGGTTTAAGGAATAGTGTTGAGGGTTGAGGGTTTAGGGATATGGTTTAGGGTTGAGGGATTATGGTTTAGGGTTGATGGATTAGGGTTTAAGGAATATTGTTGAGGGTTGAGGGTTTAGGAATAGGGTTTAGGGTTGACGGATTAGGGTTTAGGGTTGACGGATTAGGGTTTAATGTTGAGAGTTGAGGGTTGAGGGTTGACGGTTTAGGGATAGGGTTGATGGTCAAGGGATTAGGGTTAAAGTAGAGTGTTGAGGGTAGAGGGATTAGGGATAGGGTTTAGGGTTGAAGGTTTAACGATTGAGGGTTGAGGCTTTAGGGCTAAGGGTTAAGGGATTGGGGTTTAAAATATAGTGTTGAGCATCAAGGGTTTATGGATAGGTTTTAGGGTTTAAGTTTTAAGGGTTCAGGGTTGAGGGATAGGGTTTAGGGTTTAGGGATAAGGGATTAGGGTTTAACGTATAGTGTCAAGGGTTTAGGGTTTAGGAATAGGGATAGCATTTAGGGTTTAGGGATGAGGGATTAGGGTTGAGGGTTGAGGGATTAGGGATTAGGGTTTAAGGTATAGTGTCGAGGGTTGAGGGTTTATTGATAGTGTTTAGGGTTGAGGGTTGGGGGATCAAGTTTTAGGGTTGATGGATTAGGGTTTAAGGTATAGTGTTGAGGGTTTAGGGATAGGGTTTAGGGTTGATGGATTAGCATTTAATGTCGAGGTTAGGGTTAGAGTGTCGAGGGTAGAGGGATTAGGGATAGGGTTTAGGGTTGAAGGTTTAAGGATTGAGGGTTGAGGCTTTAGGGATGAGGGTTTAAGGTATAGTGTTGAGGGTTGATGGTTTAGGGATAGGGTTTAGGTTTGAGGGATTAGGGTTTAGGGTTGATGAATTAGGGTTTAATGTTAAGAGTTGAGGGTTGAGGGTTGAGGGTTTAGGGTTTAGGGATAGGGTTGATGGTCAAGGGATTAGGGTTAAAGAAGAGTGTCGAGGGTAGAGGGATTAGGGATAGGGTTTAGGGTTGAAGGTTTAAGGATTTAGGGTTGAGGCTTTAGGGATGAGGGTTAAGGGATTAGGGTTTATGATATAGTGTCGAGTGTCAAGCGTGTAGGGATAAGTTTTAGGGTTCAAGTTTCAAGGGTTAAGGGTTGAGGGATAGTATCGAGCTTGTTGAGGGTTAGGAATAGGGATAGTGTTTAGGGTTTAGGGATGAGGGAATAGGGTTGAAGGTTGATGGATTAGGGTTGAGGGTTGATGGATTAGGACTTAGGGATAGAGTTTAGGGTTGAGGGATTAGGGTTTAAGGTATAGTGTTGAGGGTTTAGGGATAGGGTTTAGGGTTGAGGGATTAGAGTTAAGGGTTGAGGGATTAGGGTTTGACATTGAGTGTTGAGGGTTGAGGTTTTAGGGTTGAGGGTTTAGGGATAGGGTTGAGGGTCGAGGGATCAGAGTTAAGGGTTGATGGATTAGGGTTTGATGTTGAGGGTTGAGTACATTGAGGTTCGAGGGTTGAGAGTTTCAGGATAGGGTTGAGGGTCGAGGGATTAGGGTTAAAGTAGAGTGTCAAGGGTATAAGGATTAGGGATAGGGTTGGAGGGTTTAGGGATAAGGGATTAGGGATTAAGGTATAGTATCGAGTCCATTGAGGGTTTAGGAATAGGGATAGTGTTTAGGCTTTAGGGATAGGGTTTAGGGTTGAGGGATTAGAGTTAAGGGTTGAGGGATTAGGGTTTGACATTGAGGGTTGAGGGTTGAGGGTTGAGGGTTGAGGGTTGAGGTTTGAGGGTCGAGGGTTTAGGGATAGGGTTGAGGGTCGAGGGATTAGGGTTAAAGTAGAGTGTCGAGGGTATAAGGATTAGGGATAGGGTTGGAGGGTTTAGGGATAAGGGATTAGGGTTTAAGGTATAGTATCAAGCCCGTTGAGGGTTTAGGAATAGGGATAGTGTTTAGGGTTTAGGGATAGGGTTTAGAGTTGAGGGATTAGGATTTGATGTTAAGGGTTGAGGGTTGAGACTTTAGGGTTTAGGGTTTAGGGTTTAGGGATAGGGTTGAGGGTCAAGGGATTAGAGTTAAGGGTTGAGGGATTAGGGTTTGACGTTGAGTGTTGAGGGTTGAGGTTTTAGGGTTGAGGGTTTAGGGATAGGGTTGAGGGTCGAGGGATCAGAGTTAAGGGTTGACGGATTAGGGTTTGACATTGAGGGTTGAGTGCATTAAGGTTCAATGGTTGAGGGTCGAGGGATAGGGTTGAGGGTCGAGGGATTAGGGTTAAAGTAGAGTGTCGAGGGTATAAGGATTAGGGATAGGGTTGGAGGGTTTAGGGATAAGGGATCAGGGTTTAAGGTATAGTATCGAGCCCATTGAGGGTTTAGGAATAGGGATAGTGTTTAGGGTTTAGGGATGAGGGATTAGAGTTGAGGGTTGAGGGATTAGGGTTGAGGGTTGAGGGTTGAGGGATTAGGGTTTAGGGATAAGGTTTAGGGTTGAGGTAGAAAAGGAGCGACTGAGAGACATAGAGAGGGGAGAGGTAGAGAGGTAGAGAGGTGAGGGGGAGAGATAAGTGAGATATAGAACATGAGCTAATGGAACTAGAGGTGAGATATTGTAAAGGTGCTATTGAAGGTGAGATAGACACAAATATTTATGGATCAATCTATAGCAGGACAAAATGAGAGTGCGTTATAATGCCCTTGCATTTTCTCTGACTATAGAAATGGTAAAAAAGTGTTGACCCTCGTGATCCAAGCCCACATGCTCTATTTTCGTGCTGATTATGCACGTGCTCTGACAAAAAAGAAGTGCTTTCATGCTGTTGGGAAGTTCACATGCATATTTTACACATTCTACCACCTTTGCATGATCTTTCCACCATCTTTTCTGCTTTACCAACTTGAGAAGGAGGAAATAACATAGTTTTCACATGAAGTTTGGTATATATCTATTCAAGTTTCAATTTTTGTAGTGTTGCAATGTTAATTATGATTCAATTTTAGGAATTTAACATTATAGATTGGTTAATAGTATTGTTGTTAGTAATTATATTTGAGTGTTATTCAATTTAACATTAAAAAGGAAGCAATTGGTGAAAAACTCAAATTGTTGAGGAGTTTGATGCAAGAAGAAAAAAACACTACATAATTGGGTACTCTCTCCATTCGAATCTTCATTTTTTAGGTATGTCAAGTCTTTACATGCATGTTCTTTACATTTTCCTTAATTCTATTTGAATTACTTTATCATGCTTTATCATACATGTTTAAAATAGAAACATTCCCAATCAAGAAAAGAGCCTACAATCTCACATGATGCCATGTATGTTTTCTACACTTGGGCTCTTTAATAATTATGTGTAATAAACAGACCTTAACATATCATGATGTCAAACTATACAAGAATAAATCCTTAGAACATAATAAAAATACAATCCCACTATTATCTTGTCATATTAACAAGTTAAAATACAAATGAATAGGTGCCAAGATCATACAAGTATGCACATGACATGATGATTTGTATGCACATATCTTGGTCTAGGACATTCCTTATGCATTCATGATGATTTGTACATGCACATGACACAACAATTGTTGTCTATTCCTTCACAAACCACCCAAATCTTAGTATCCCTAGTACCAACAAAACACCTTTTCAATTCCAAATCCTAGTAGCCCTAGTAACAACAAACATGTCAAATTAGGTCTGCCTCAACCTTTTCAAGCATGAAGTCCCATGTACTCTTTTCATGGCTGCAATAATTTGCTTTGTTTGCTTTGTACCTATTTTGGTTGAGTGACATTTACTCTTTTACATGATGATTGTATGTACATTTACTATGAAGGGTTGAATGACATATATTTTAGTTATTTGTATGGATTCATTTCTTAGGAATTAATATTGGTCTCTTTATCATGCTACAGACAAATTCTCCGTCATGTTGAGGAAATGATCAAGAATTAAACCAACACAAGAAGAGATAGAAGCTAAGAATGCAAAGAAAGCAGTGGCTATGAGGGAACTTCGTGAGAAGAGGAAATTAGACACGATAAATGAAGACATGCCAATTGAAGAGGAACCACAACCATCACAAAGATATATGGTATTGGTGGCACAAAGAGAACGAATGCAAAAACTTCGTGCTATGAGATATTTGAATACCATAGTTGGAGATACGTCCTCTACCGCAAGTCAACATGTAGGGACACCATCTACCACATCTCAAGTTGAGAGTTCACCATCACTCACATGTGATGAAGGAGGTATGCCATCATTCCCACCTCAACCTCAAGGCATGTCATCTATTCCATCTTCGATCGAAGGTATGCCATCTAGCCCATCTCATTTAAATATTGATGAAATTCCTAATGTTGAGATGAATTTACCTAACTTAACACCACCTAGAATTTTGCATAGAAAGCCAAAGTATTTGATTGATATTGATGAGAATATTTTGTAGCCAATGGAAGGTAAGATTCTAAAACGCACTTGTAGAAGATATGCTCATAAGATTTGGAGATTGTTCTTTGAAAAGTTAAATGAGGCTGCAAGATGTCAACTACTCATTGAAATGATGCGAAGTATAAAGTATAGGTCCATCATGAAGATTCTTGGGTTGAGAACATCAGAGGCTTCAAGTGAAAATCTATTGTCAAGAATCTAATGAGTGGGTATGAGAGTGTGGGTAACACCTCACGCATAAAAGATAGTAATGCAACATGGCGTGTGATTACATAGACTATAGTAAGTAGTCAAATGAGGAAACCTCGTCTCATTAGAAAGACGAGTCAAGAATTGAGAATTCAAGGAAAATTTTATCAAGAGCCATTGGAAGACGCCAAAGAATTGAGGACACTAATGCCAATGAATTATGGGCATTCTCAGGGAGATTACCATGAAAAGATAAACCAGTTGTTGAAGCATTGAGATCACTAATTGAAGACTTTTGGAAGAATTACACAAGGGTATCTTTGAATCAAAGGGTGGTAAGAAGGAGAATCGGTAGTCAAAACTGTGAGCCACATCCAAAGCATTTTTTGGATGAGACTCAAACACAGTTTTATGGTAGATTTCTAGAGAAGTATCCTCAAATTAAAATTTGTGAAAGATATTTTGAAATGCTAAAACCTTTCTATGTCAAGATAAATCACACATGCACTACTTGTTGTTGTAGATTACATATTAAATTTTCTAACCATTTTGATGTTTATAGGTCTATATGTTTAGATATGCATACTAACAATGTTTTGTAGGGTTGTGCCATATGTGCCCCACCAACATCTTCAAGAGACTTCATATCAAGAATTTTATGTGAAAGAGAGGAAGGTCAAATATTCTACAAGAAATTATTCTTGGATGGCACTTGTCATTGTTGTGGTGGCTTGCAACATTTGCCAATATGTGAACATATGAAAAGAACACATGCGGTTGGAAATGAACTAGTAGAGTTTGGCAAATATAAAATAGTGGTATACAATACAAAAGATGGTAAAGAATCAAAGAGGTGTGAATTGATTGCCTATATTTCGTGACAACATAGTGTATGAGTATGCAAGACATGCCCATAGAGCTCAATGGTTGGACTTGCAATTCAAGTTATGCAAGGACACATTTCCAGTTGGTAGCATTGTTTTAGTCATCAACTTTGCAGAGAACTATAGTCTACAACCACAACATGAGGTGCAATCACAATATTACAACTCCACACAGGTTTCTATATTTCTGCACATCGCATTCATTCATGCAAATGATAGTATAGAGGATGATAGAAAGATCATAAGGGAGTATAATTTCTATATTAGTGATAATCGCACGCATTCTACGGAGTTCGTGCAAGGTTTCTTTCAGGTGTTCTACAATGATTTGGCTAGAAGGGGCATATCATTCAGTCAACATATCATATGGTCGGATAACTGTGTGTCACAATTCAAGAACTCATAGAATTTCTATTGGCTAAGTAGGAGGCATAATTTTACAGGTATTCAACATATGTGGAACTTTTGTGAGGCCGGGCATGGAAAGGGGGAGCATGATGGTGCAGGAGCATGTATCAAAAGAGTCATAGCACGAGAAGAGTTAAAGTATAAAGACAATGCAAAGTTGACAGATGCAAAATTGATTGTCGAGTGGTGTAATGCTTCCATGGGTCTAGGTAATGAAGGTAAGTCTTCAGTTCATAGATTTTTTTGGCTGATAGATGATACTAACATTGCACCATATGAGGATTGTTCTACACTGACAGGATCAAGTGAGATGCACTCTTTCAAAACCTCAATTGCAGGTTCATAGAGTATCCATACGCGAAAGATGTCATGCTTTTGTTCTTCCTATATAATTCAAGCCTGGGATGAGTGCAAGTCAAAGGAGTGGGTTGACAAATGATAGTTAAGTTATCTTAGCGCACTTGACACGTATCGACCCCCAATGGCACTGGAACTAATATAGATGGAATCATTAGTTGACTTTGACCACATATCATATCTAGTTCAACCAAGTAATATATCTATTTGCATAGTTTTTGAAATTCCTAATGTCATCTTACTTTGTAGTATTTTTGTAATGTTGACTAATTTCATCTAATTTGCTACACATATCAATGTAGGGCATGTATATGCAGTTATTGCAAATGAAGATAATGAAGAGGGAACAGGTTATTACTTATGTCGTTGTGTTGAGGCCAAAAAGAAATTGGAGGCCCCAGTTACAGATGGAGAAAACATCGAATACCCTACAGGCTCAGTGGTTATTACTAGAACATGGCTTAGAAGGTACCCACATAAGAGTGTTAATGTTTGGTTGTTTTAGGACTTTGACACGCATCAGAAGATTCTTCATTACTCGAACCTTGTCGTGTCATCCAATGTTCATTTGATACAGTATCAAGGTAGACCTTTGAACAAAATCTTGTGGAAGGCGCATGAGTCTGACCATGAAGCAATACTTGACACAATAAAGAGTAGAGCAGACCCAGATGGTTCATTAGATTAATTTGTAAGTATTCACATTGATTTTGTAAAGTCATGTTACATTGAGTTGTAAGTATGCACATTAATTTGTAAGGTTTGTCTTTTTTTATTTCCTGCTGCTTTTTTACACATATACACATTTTTACATCATCATGTTATGCTTCATGGGGTTAGACCTAAGTGATGGATGAAGTTGATCCTGAGAATAATGTATAAAATCTAGGTAATGTATAAAATATAGGTGTCTCTAGGTGTCTTGGTTTCTAACTAGATAATAGGTGTCCTGATGTGACCAAACTGACAGTTCCAATGCATCTGGATGGGTACGTTTAGGCTAGGCATGGTTCTATTTTCACCCAAACATGTCAAAACAGTCTGAGCTACATTGTACCAATGATATCCCTGAAGAGTCCAAAGTGCAAAAATGTAGCAATCTTTGACGAGATGTTACTTGAAAATTGTGTCACTTAGAAACATTTCGTCTAAGGCAACGGGATCACGTAGAGTGTCTCTACAATAACCTCTCTCAGTTTTTATATCTCTGAGGCATTTGCCCGTGGTGAAAGGTTTTTTGCTGCCCCAAAAATCTTTAGAAGGAGGCAGTGTAAAGTTGCAAAGGGGTGTAACTTTCATCTTGCTCCTAATGTGACCAAACTAACTATTCCAACGCGTCCAGATGGGTACATTTACGCTAGGCATAGTCCTATTTTTCACCCAAACATGTTGAAATAGTTCGAGCTACATTGTACCGACGATATCCCTGAAGAGTCCAAAGTGCAAAAAGACAACAATCTTTGACAAGATGTTACTCGAAAACCGTATCACTTAGAAACATTTTGTCTAAGGCAACACAATCATGTAGAGTTCCTCTACAATAACCTCTCTCAATTTTTTATATCTCTAAGGCATTTTCCCATGGTGAAAGGTTTTTTGCTGCCCCAAAAATCGTCAGAAGGAGGCAGTGTAAAGTTGCAAAGGGGTGTAACTTTCATCCTGCTCTTGATGTGACCAAATTGACTATTCCAACACATCTGGATGGGTATATTTACGCTACACATGGTTCTATTTTCACCCAAACATGTCGAAACAGTCTGAGCTACATTGTACCAATGATATCCCTGAAGAGTCCAAAGTGCAAAAAGGTAGCAATCTTTGACGAGATGTTACTCGAAAACCATGTCACTTAGAAACATTCCATCTAAGGCAACACTATCAGGTAGAGTGCCTCTACAATAACCTCTCTTAGTTTTTTATATCTCTGAGGTATTTGCCCATGGTGAAAGGTTTTCTGCTACCCCAAAAATTGTCAGAAGAAGGCAGTGTAAAGTTGCAAAGGGGTGTAACTTTCATCCTTCTCCTGATGCGACCAAATTGACTATTCCAACGTGTCTGGATGGGTACATTTATGCTAGGCATGGTCCTATTTTTCACCCAAACATGTCGAAACAGTCCGAGATACATTATACTGATGATATCCCTGAAGAGTCCAAAGTGCAAAAAGGCAGCAATCTTTGATGAGATGTTACTCAAAAATTGTGTCACTTAGAAGTATTCCTTCTAAGGCAACATGATCATGTAGAGTGCCTCTACAATAACCTCTCTCAGTTTTTTATATCTTTGAGGCGTTTGCCCATGGTGAAAGGTTTTCTATTACCCCAAAAATCGTTAGAAGGAGGCAGTGTAAAGTTGAAAAGGGGTGTAACTTTTGTTCTTCTCCTTGTGTCGCTAAACTGACAATACCAACACATTTGGATGGGTACGTTTAGGCTAGGCATGGTCCTATTTTGCACCCAAACATGCCGAAACAGTCTGAGCTACATTGTACCGACATATTAAATTACTAACAAATATTGAATCATATAAACACATAGAAATCATTTTAAAGCATAAACTAACTCCTCCAAGTCAAGGCACAGATTAAGGTATGTGAAAGTTGAAATATGCGCCTAGCAAAAGATAGCCTCATATTTGTTATTTTAATGACCTCAATCAATTATAGATGTCTTAGAATGGTTTTCTTCTTCAAGGAACACAATCGTAGGTGTCATTCTTATGTAATTTCTTCCTGGGTGCTCATTTAGGTGTACAGGGAGTCAAAGTGCACCTAGATGAACTTAACCCATTCCTTAGCCTTTTAACACTTTCAAACAAGGTGAGGTCTTTTATCCCTGATTCTTGCCTCCTTCACAAGACTAGGCACTAGTTGAAGGTTGCTCAAGTGACAATATGTGCCTAGATTATTTGGTTTATTTTCTTCATTTTTGAATCAAAGTAACATCATATTTCATAGTTTAAGCTTCCTCATGTTTAGGCGCTGATATGTGATGTTCTGAGCATGAAATAGCGCCTTGATGCTAATAGGTGTTCTCTCCAAGTTAAGCACTCATCAAAGGTAAAATGAGTTAAAAATTGTGCCTAGGGTTTTCATGTTTGTTAATCAATGCTTAAATATTTAAGAAAGTCCCCTTCATCTTAGGCACAAATGTAAGGTTGTTCAAAGTTGAATGGGCACCTAAGCTAGATGAAGACTTTTTACCCACCTCATCCTTCAATCATTATAATTGTTCTCAAAAGACATCATCAAAACATGAAAAAACTCCAAGACTTGTAGTTTTAAGTTGATTTCCTCCAAGGCGCCAATGTGAGGTTGTTTTGATGGAAAAGGGCACCTTGATTCATGATGTTGAATCTTCTTCCTCCTCCGCGCCAAAATGGATAGTTTAGACAAGAAAAGGTGCCTTAGTATACTTAGCTCATTTCTTGGCAATTTGATGGCTTCAATCACTTGTTCAAACCTATAGGAGACCATTTTACACTTAGGCACTAGATCTTAGGATTTAGAACATCTTCCTTCAAGGCACCAAAATGAGGTTATTTAGACACAAAAGTGCGCCTCCATACAAGATGCTTATTCTCCTTCCACTTAGGCGGTCATTCATGATGATCCAAGTGACAATAGGCGCCTAGACTTCCTTTGGTAAGATTTAGTCATTTTGAAGGTTCTAACACTAGGCACTATAGTTGGAAGTGATTTGAAGTTTATTTTCCTCTAGGCGTCCAAAATGGATGGTGGAGACAAGAAAAGGTGCCTAGGCTTCTTTTGATGATTTTCAAAGTCTTCCTAAGTTATATTATGTTATATTGACCCTTAGGTGCAAATGGATGATCTAGGATGACTCTAAGCACATATCCAAGGTGATATCTTTCTAGTTGCAATCTTCACTAAGTTTAGACTTCACTTTACATCAAGGCACCAAAATGGATAGTTTAGAGAGAGGCAAAAATGTGCCTAGAGGTATGATGCTCAGTTTGATGTGTTTGATTCAATCCTTTTTCCCGCCCTCATATCAATTAAATATGACCTTCGATTATGATATGGCACTCGAGCTTATGAGAGTTTACCAGAGATGCTGGTTGAGTTAGGTTGAAGGGTTGGTGAACTAATGACTTAAAGACCCTTTAGTAGGTTGATTTAAGTGATAGTAACTTCTAATTATAAGTCAATATTAAATTAAAACCAAAGTGCACTTTACACATGACAAGAAATTGAGGGTTTTAAAGTCTTAAGAAAAGTAGATTCTTTTTAGGGTTTAATGCTCAATATGCAAACCCTAACTATCAATAAGATTATGATTATGAAAGCTTGTGTCTTCTCTAACTTCTTATTGCAAGAACAAAACCACATCCACCATGAATATGAACCGTGCATCATATCAACCTTTCAATAGACCTTATCATGAAAACCATATTCATAACAAAACCTTGCATGAACAAAACCACATCCACCATGAACATGAACCTTGCATCATATGAACCATGTTTGTCTTGTGCAGCATCAACATGAATTGAGAGACCTTATCATGAAAACCATATTCACAACATCATGCACCTCATGACCATCACCTACCTTGAATCACTGTGTTACCTTATCAACATCATGGCATTAACCTTGACATCAATGACAAACAACCTTGACCCTTTGACTTCAATGACAACCTTGAACCTTGATTGTTGATGACTTATGGAAGCCTACAGCCCCAATGTTATGTTGCATACTAAAATTAGGTAAGACTCAATGTAATCTCATAACCTCGCCTTATATGCAAGAGGAATTACATTTAATAACCACAATGGTCATCAGGTGCTCATAAGCATATGATTTTGACTATCTTATTCAAAACAACAAACATACTCTTTGCATCCCAATATGGTATAATAACAAGAAATTAAGAAATATTTTCAATTGACCAACTCATAAAGAATATGGATCAGCATACTCATTTGAATATTTTCAATTGAGCAACTCATAAAGAATATGAATATTTTCTTTTCAACATGATGATTCATTTTTTTTTAAATACAACTTTTATCTTTTAGTTCCAAAATGAGGTTTAGGTGATACCTGAATAACAATAGCTAGCTTATTGGATCAACAAACATCCTATGTAATACAATTGGACTTTAAATATTTGAAGTAGCCATCTACAAATATCCATTCAAATGTGGATTTATAATGCAAGTATGGATGCCATCAATAAAAAAGATTTGTATTAACCAAATATCCATATAGACATACATCAATATCTGTCTATATAAGTGTAACATATATATGAAATAGCCATATAGGCTTACAAGAATGCCATATAGGCATACAATGTCAACTATATGCAATACAAAATATATGTCCACAAATGCCATATAGGCATACAACAAAAGAACACAATAAAAAGTCATTCCCCTCTAGCTGGTGAAGAGAATAGATCACCGGCAGCCTTTGATCTTCTAGGGGATGGAGACGCGTATGTGGGTGGTCTACTACAAACCCGAGAGCTGCTCCTCCTATTTAGTTCTTCCTGCATCTTTAGCTATTACAATAAAAAGTATAGACATTAATATATAGAAATTACATGTTATAAAAAATGAAACATTTAACAAAATAATCACTTAATGCTACCATATAATATGTCTCCTCACTTGCCTCAGTAGCAAGAATAGGCCGTGGTGATGTCATGTCCTATAGAAACCATCTAGATAGTGTAATGCCCTGCATCTCCACTGATGTAAGACCCTCCTTCGTACCGCTGTTATGGCGGGAAGTGATTTCATATTTTGTTACTATGATACTATGATGAGACTTCATACATTTGACTTTAGTGTTTATTAGGCTATGACTATGGTATACACACTATTTTTGACATATGATGTGAGCTTGGATCATGGTTGATACATATTTATGTATATACACGTATCCTCATTAGATCTATACAATGCTTTCGGGATTATGGTTCGTACATTATATTTATGGATTATACCATTCATTGATTTGTAGCATTGCATTATTCCATGAGATATGTTATGTATTACTATTGTATATTAATTATTGTTATCTAGATGCTAGAGAGATTAATGTGTCCATGCACATTGAAACGTACTGAATTACCTAGTTGAATGAAGTATTTTAATAAGATGCATGAAGGATTTCTATGATTCATTATTAATGCAGTTAGTTGTTATTGTTATCATTGCTTCGGCTATTGTATCTTAATCACAACTGACAATTTGAAAGCAAGTGTACAGGATTTCTCAAGCCAGTGGGAATGGGGAAAACACTTGGAGACCCAATGTTATTTACCAGTCAGCCAACCTAGCCTATCAGAGAGGCTTAGGTCCATTGTGTGGTTATGTATATGTGGTGTTCATGTCAATATGAAAGTGTGTTAGTGTCCTTGTGAATTGTAATATCGTTAATGTTAAGTGTGACATTGTTAATGTGAATTAGGGTGTTGATATTGTGAGTCGTGATGTGTCAGCATGTACCATGTTGTAGATTTAGTGTAGTTACTCCTTTTGTGTCGAGGGGTTCTAGCAATCGCTTATAATGATTTATTCAAAAGTTTAATATATATATTTTTTAAAGCCAAGTCAATAGGTAAGGGTTAAACCTTTTCGTTAAGCACAATAAGTATAAAAAGAAAATAACTTTGAACATCTTTTTAGATGTTTAAATAATGATGAATAAAAATAAAAAAAAATATAATAAATAAAAGAGTAATGTGAAGATTAAGTGGAGATTCTATAAAGTGACACATGCTATTGTAAAGAGACAAGTGTTTTCCCCTCAACAGGAGAGGTGTCAATGAGGGAAATATTTATTCAATTATTTTGGGAGAAAGTTTTGGATCTCCGTCTGGGATTTCTTCTTTTCTTCATGGGATGTAAATTTTCTTGTTTTGGGGGGGTGGGGGGAGTTACCATCTATTGTATATACTCTTTTTGGGGACCGATAGCTGTAATTTTTCATCTTTAGGGGAGGCGTAAACATTTCTGGGAGGAACTGTAATAATGCTACCACTCTGGTTGAGATATTCTCTGAAAAATGGAGAAGAGGGGGTGGATTTGGGAGTTTTATTTGGCTTACATCAATACATTACAACTAGCAAGGTAGGCTCTTAAGTCCTTTTAAAAAAAAAAAATTTAAAGGAAAATTTTATGGTTGGGTAATATGTTTATTTGGATTTTACTTTCTACTCTGCTGTGTAATTGTGTGCTTGTTGTATGGTGTAAATCTGAGTGTGCGCTTTTAGGAGTTGTCATCTTTTGGTGAGCATCCCTTGTGCAACTTGAGTATTTTCAACTTGTGTGAAAGCATTGTGTTAAACATGGTATAATGTTCTGTGTATTTCAATCCATATAAAGGTATGTGTGTTTCAGCTATGTTGTGGTGCATTTCTATTGGAGGTGATTAGGTTGTTTGTATGAGAAACCTTGGTCTCCCTGTGTTTTTCCCCTAGCTCGGGGGTGGGCAGTTACTGCCCTAGGGTGGGAGGTGAGCCTCCACTGGCAATATGAAAGGGTTTTCTTTGTCCTATTGCAGGTCTCTATAGGTTGTAGGAGCTTGGCTATCTTAGGTGGCAGTGTTGTCTTATACAACTTTTAAGGGAATTCTATACCAAGTGAAAAAGGAAGATGTATTCTATTCATGTTACCACATAACAATCCTTCCCTGGTGTTGTTGTACGATGTTGTTCTCCTATTTGTTAACAAATGAGGATTGTAGCCATCTTGAGTGATGCACATGCAACCTGAAGACACAGAAAATGTACTTATTATGCCTGATAAAAGTTTATTTAAAAGAAGCCCTATGGATTGTTGTTGCTAATTATTTACAAATGAGGATTGTAGCCATCTTGAGTGATGTACATGCAACCTGAAGACACAGAAAATGTACTTATTATGCCTGATAAAAGTTTATTTAAAATGGACTGTTGTTGCTAATTATTTACAAAATGAGTCAACTGAGAAAGCCTGTGAGTTTATTTTCTATGAATTCCCTTAAATAAATATTCATTATATCAGATTCTCCTTAAGTATTTGTAAATCTGAAGTAATCTTCCTTTCTAAATATGTAGTTTAGAGTAGTTGTTAATGCACTATATTGTATAGCAAACCATTCTATGCATTTTCTCATAGCACTTCTGGGATAGTGAGATAGGGTAAACTGTAGCTCCTCATTCTAAAGGCGAGCTAGAGTAGATTAGACTATTATTCTAGTCAATGCTGGAATATATATAAAAAAGAGTGTTAAATTCTGTACATTGCTAGAATAATTTTTCCATTCCAAAAATGTTGATAATGACTACTAGTCTAGTTAATATACTCATACACTTTAAACCTCAAAACTTTTGTTGAAATTAATGTCCATTCCTACTGGGAAATTATTACAATAGTAAAAAGGTAAAATGGCCTCCTATAAATACTCTCATGCCTACATTCATATGTGATCAACAAAAACCAAGAAAAAAAAGAAAATAATATAAAAAAAGTAGTGTCACTGTAATTACTCCCATGCCTATAATCGTATCTGATCTGTAGAACCAAACAAAAAAAAAAGAAAGAAATAAAACAAATAGAGCCGCTGACTACAGGCATTAAAAGTAATAACAATGATAATAATAAATAGTACTGTCGTAAATACTCTTGACTGCATTCCTATGTGATCTATAGGCACCAAAAACTCATGCTGGCTCTGTGAATACCTTTGATGACCAATTAGAGTGTCTCAAACGCCTACCCTTTTAATACCCTAACTCTCACGTTGCTATTGAGCTATCTCATGGCAGGCTGCCACCACTGCCCAGAAACCCAACGCCTCCATATGAGGAGTAAACAAAGAACAAAATGTAGTAGTGAAAAGAAAATCAGGGCAATGGAAGTGTAAAATAGGGATGAAGCCCTAATTAGGGCTCTCTTTCCTCTTCTTATGATAATGAATGAGGCACCTATTGTTGTGAAATTATTTAAGAACTATCTTAAAACACTTTTCATGTTTAGTTTTCTGTGGAACTATATTGCTGTGGTTTCCATTAAGTAAAGGGAGTTGTTTTATATAAAAATAATTTAACGTGGCAACTCATATATCTTATGACGGAATGGATGTTTGGAAGAATAGTATAATTTGGTGTATTTGTACATCAAGACTGACATTTCATCTATAAATTGGCTCCTCTAAATTTTGATAGATATTTTGATCAACTTCGTTGTAGTTTGAGCAATTAATTAATGAATATTCTGTTGTACATTGGCACTAAACCTATGGAACGTTTGTGTAAAGAAATATATGGTGATCAAGATTTAGTTGCTGGAATAACAATAATGAAATTTAGGGTGGACTTGTAAGTAGTCTTTAGCTGCTGTTATTTAAAATATCTGAATATTAAGGGTTGTTTGCAATATTTATATTAGTTTCAGATCTGCCATTATAATATAATATTGATTATCATAGTAGCAATCCTTCTGTGTTTAAGATTAAATTTGGTTTCTAGGTAGATTTCTATGGTAATAGTATTAGAAATTTAAGATGTGTTTATTTCACCGTGTGGAAAACACTTTCTTTTTTTTAGTGGCTGGCAATGTAGGTGCTACATAGTATTAGACCTACATAGTGTTAGAGATGTTATCATTTACTATATATTATCTTTTAACCCCTGTCTATTCGGTGCAACAAATAAAAGAAAAATAAATAAATATATACGGTGAATACTATAACCCAATTCATAATGATACCAATGGAACAATTGTGAAGTATCTCTTTAAAAAAAAAATTATCCTATTACATATTATTATTGTTATCATCCTTCCCCATCTACTTGGATTTCTACTTTTTACAAACATGTAATAATTAAATGCCATTAATAAATTGGGATATTAGTTAGTGCTGGCCATGTTTCCCATGCTTTTCTTCTCTCACCCTAATAGGTAATAATATGTAATAATTGAAAAGATTGATTTACTTTGTAACTTTATTTAAAAAGAAAGGTTGTGGGTTATTGTAGTATTGGTAATTGTTAGAGCATGAAATTTCTTTGTTCAAGTGGAATTATTTAATTGAATTTGTGCTTACTATCATTTTATCATCCTTCATATTGAGCATATATTATTTTAAATAAACCTCCTTTCTTTTCTTATAGTATTAATTTTATAATTTCCCCTTTTATAGTTGCAAGATAAATATTCTTGATTTTATAATTTTCCCTTTTATAGTTGCAAGATAAATATTTATTTTTTTGAAGCAACAATAAAATATATATTCATATTTTTTTAATATGTAATAGGTGTATTCCTCTATTTTATTTTCTTAATAGAAGTTTATTTACTTTATATTTACCTTATAATTACTTTATGCTATAGAAGTACATATATCTCTTCTTTATGGAAGTATATTTATTTTATATTTACTTCTTTCGTATATTCACTTTATATTTACTTTATAATGATAGATGCACATAGACGTATATTTACTTCTTTCTTTATGGAAGTATATTTACTCTATGTTTACTTCTTTCTTAATATAAGTATATTTACTTATTATTTTCTTTATGGTGATAGATACACTTATATTTTTATAGAAGTATATTTTACTTTAGCTATCCTATCTTGGTTTTGTGTTGAAGCACCTAACAAGAAGAGTATTAGCCTTTTGGCTAGGAGTGCAAGATTATTTAAACAAAACTAAGGTTTCTAGCATTCTATTTAATTAAAATTTAAGTTATTAGGGTATTTGTGCCATGGTTTGTTGTTAGTCTAAGGTGGCATTGCTTTAGGTTTTTTTTAATGATGTCTTGTTTTCTTATATATTTAGAGTGAATAGTTTAAGATAACATGCCCTATGTTGAGAGATTTAGTGATTGTGATGTTGCATCACATTAGGTGAAATAAAATTTTATTAGTTAGGAGCTGTAACTTGATTAGTCAGTACATCCTTAGCCCTAGTCTACTAGACTCATTTTAGATTGGCAAGAGATTTATCATGTCTGCACAAGAACCCTACCTTGAGCTTAAACATAAGGATTTAGAAAAAAAAAAAATTAATCTTGTAGTGGCATTACATTGGAGCATGGGGTATTACAGATAGAAATTAAACTTCAAATCAATAATCTTTTGATTTTTCAAAAATAAACAACTATAACAATGAATGTAAATTGAAATTTACTAATCTGCCTCATACCCCTATCAATGGCATAGAGCTATGAAACGTAGAGGTCACACCATGCTCCATTGCCCTATGAACATCAGGAGGTGTCTTTGCAGCCTGCATCATATGGAAATAAAACAACATTATTCAATTACAAAAACTATAATACTGATGCAAATCATGGCTCCTAACATACGTGCACACGTTCATCTAAACATGGAAGTACACACAATAAAGCACACAAGTCACATACAAAAATCTAGTAAGTACAATTCATTCATTAAACTATTTATTTTATTACCTCCGTGAAGCTTTGAAGTCCATCACCACTGGCAGGTGTTGTCGTGAAATCTCCAATATTAACCTATTCAACATCCAAAATTAGATATTAGAATACCATTCATATAACGATGCTATTCACATGTAATATTTATAATTGTTTACTAGTTACATACCCTGACAGTGGATGATGTAGTGTAATATGTAGGTGGAGAACCACTGAAAACTGCATCAACGCTATGACCTTGAAATTTCATTAAAATCATCAAACTAAATTAGTTAATCTTGCATTTCAAAAATGAAATTTAATAAATTAAATTCAATAAAATTGCTAATATTTACCTGAGCATCAAGGCTGAAAGTCTCACTCAGGAGGGTATCTGTCATCACCATCTGCTCAGCTGCAGATGTAGCCTGTGCACCTGCGTCCTGACTATCCATGGGTCATAACCATAGGCTGACCTGCAAGTTTGACAAGCATGGGGTGGGACCCTACTCCTCGTACTATCTCCCAACCCACGCTGTGCTGCAGGACTGGCATGCTCTATGATGCTCTGGGTCAAGGCACTAATGGACTGAAGTATATCGACCTCAACACTCTCCTTCACAATGGAAGGGATAGAAACATGCTCATGGGATGGTGTGTTGATTACTCGTCTCACTGGCCACTATGGGTCAACACGTGCCCCTGGTCTATCTTGTGTTGACCCCCCACCTCTACCCTGGAAGTCCTGCATATCAAAATAGTTTGGCACTTTATTGAGGACAAACTCGCAGTAGAGTTTCCTCAAAAAGTATTGCGAGACCTCATTATTATTGCATGGAGAATGGTCAAAAACCATCCACCACCTCTACCCAAAATTGTCCCTTATCGCTTGGTTGTTGCACCAATGGATAGGGAACCTCTTGCATGTAATGGGTGGAGGTTGATATGTTTGTGGGTTTGTGAAAATGGAACACAAGTCTAATTTTGTAATTTGTAACTTTTTCACATCTTCATATGATAGCTTGTCTGCATAATAGTCTCTAAACTCTCTCCTCTTATCTGACCAACTAGATATTTGCTTGCTAATTGAATCTACATTTGATAACATAGATTCAAGAGATTGAGCAAGTGTGGACCTATGCAAGGTTGAAGTGGAAGGATCTTTCAACCTTGCAATTATGTCTTCAATGTCTTTTTTATTGTTTTCAATTTTCCCCACTAGATTTTCTTGTGTTCCAAGGGCATGTCAAGGAATGGATGGAGGAGTTTGTTGTTCAGGTTGTTCTTCGGCAGGTATTTCCTCTTCGCGATTTTGTGGATTTTGAGGAGGAGGAGGAGAAGGTGCATTAACATTTCCTGACAATTAATGAAATTTACATCAAAAATCAACTCAAACCTACCTATTTCGAAACAAATTCAAAAAAAAAAAAAAACTCACTCCTTTGGCCTGCTCGATGTCATGGCGGCATTTTGGTGACGAATCAGTAAGATTTTGGTGTTGAATCAAGTCTTCCAAAACATGAGTGAGCTTCTTAGGGTTTGCAGGCCGCAGGTGTAGAGGAAAATAAAGAAATGAAATGATCAGAAATGCTCTTTTTTTATATATAATTAGTCATAACGTGCTCGCGTTATAACACGAGCGCATTATGATTTGGTTTTGCCGAGCCTTAGGTTCATCATTACCAAACCATAATGCGAGCACGTTATGTATTTTTTTTTTTTGAAAAACATTTGGCTACTTTTTGCCCCCCTAACTTTTTGCACTTACCCTGCCTATTAAATGCCACTTAAGTCGCCCCTTCTTTAGATGTTTACGACAAAAGTTTGACCTCCAAAGATTGATTTCTGGCTTTAAAATAACCAAAGCATATACTCAAGCCTGGATCTCTTTAAAAGGATTAAAATACCTTTAATAATACCTTGGAAATTTGCTTCATAATTATGAGAAAAAATCCATTTTATGTGGTTGCATCAATTGGCATAGTTGGGTGTTGACAGACGAAAAAAATCAAAGTTCTATGAATTGCATTAAATTTGGCGATAAATCAAGGAATGATGTCCCAAGGTCCCATGCAGAAGGAGTTTTATTCAAACTTCATAAAACTTGACATTTTAATGTTTCCGCAAATTGCCAGCCTTGATCAGAGAATTTTAAATTCTCAAACGGTGAAAGATATGACACTTATTCATTTTGCATCATTACCAAAATGTCTTTAAGAATACACATGTTAAAGGATTTTAGCCCAAGCCTTGTATTTTTTCGTAAACAATTATTTCCATAAATCAGTCCGCAACACGTGAAAATTACAATCCAATGAGAAACTAAAAATTGTAAATCTAATCACATGAGAGGTTCTCCAATGCCAAGAGATGCCTAAAAAGACCACAACACACCAAAAATGAAAGAAAAATGCTGAAATGTTTTTAGTTGATGTGGGATAGCCCATTCACCCGAATGCTCTTGCATCACATTAAAACATAATTAAAATTAACTTTATGGAGGTGTTTCCTCTTTTTGCACCTGCACTCTTGTTCTCCTTTCCATGCTAGGATGATTCACATAAATGACTCCTTTATTTCTATTGTAGCATGGCATCTCAAATCAGTTTTATTTAATTTGAAACTTCAAAGTCATGGCTCTTTTCATGGTTATCCCCTTTGCACAACACTTCATGTTCTTAGTCGATGCTTAGGTTGTAATAATAATGTTTTCTAAGGGAGATTGACACCACTTCTTAATGGAGTGCTTCCATGATGGTTTTCAAACATCCTTACCATTGTGTTGAGATAGTCACACATTAACTAGAAATCACTCCTAGTTCAAATTCTCAAAACAATATATAGATGAGAATATTACTATTTTGCCTTTGTAAATTACCAAATGTGCAATCACCAATGAAGTTGCACCAACAACTGAAGGAGATCTAATGTGTGATGACAATAGGAAAGAACAATAGAAGTAGAAAACCAACTTTTGCCACAACTTCCTACCAGAGGCTTGAAATTGTCTGAAAACTTTCCAAAACATGTAACTAAACATTCTGAAGCTTTATCTCAAGCCATTCTATTCTAAACCTCACAAAGCTCAAGATTTTAATCTTTCTCCAAACTACCAACACAAGTCGCGAAATGATTAAATCTTCAAAGATAGGAAGGATCTGACCAAAGAACCTTCATCACTAATTCCAGGATGTCTTTAGTAATCTACTTGGAAGAGGATTCACCATGAATCTTCACCAATCTTGTTGAATAATTGTTTTAACAAAGACTACCAAATGTGGCTGGGACTAAAATCAGTTGAAACTGAAACCTTGTGAATCTAACTGTGCCATACATTCCCAAAGCCAAGAGATGCCAAATGATAACCCAAATCTATTTTTGGTTGATGTTGATCGCCAGTCTACCTGGATGCTCCTACATCATTATGTCATCCACTCTATCCCTTTAGTCCATCATCTTGAATAACATTTACATAGTAGGGGCATGTTATTCCTTTGTGATGTAGTCCTTGGAGGTCATATCTTACTCCATTCCATCCATCTACAATCGATCCTCCTTTCCATCCAGTATCGCTAATACCTTAGTCCATCCATGCAATAATCCGATCATCCTAAATCTACCAATTCTCCATCCCTAACATCTAGAATTGGTACTCCCTTGTCACTAGTTATCATATAGAGACACTCATCCTATGGCAATAGTAGAACTATAAAGTGTAATCCCTTCCAACGTTATCCAATACAATCCTATCCATATGCAATCCAAAAGCAATGCTATCCAATGTAGCTATCCAATACATTAATCCCAATCTCGATCTCAAAACAAGAAATCTATTGTAATATTTCAAATCGATCCAATGCATTGTCATCCTAAGCAATCCCAAAGTAGTTAATCCATTACAAACAATCCTAATCCATGCATCTTTCCAAGCAATCTATCTTATTATCCAAAAGCATCCATCAATCTTGTTCCCAGCCTTGCTGCAAATCCTGATCAATCTCAATCCAATCAATCATCATCATTAGGATATATCATTCCCAATCCTCGTGTTGTTCTCAGGCTATGTTAGTCCCCACATCAACAATGCAATCCACACATTTTTCTTGGGATATATCAATTCTGCTTCAACAATGCTATCATCATCATCAATCACTCATCAATTTTTAGCTTGACCAAGGGCAACATCGTATTTGTCTTTGTCTTTGTACAATTTTGTGCATGCTTTCTTGATTTGCTTGTGTGTGTGTTATCATTTTGTCTTGCATCTATATCGTTCCTTGCAATATACCTACCACATCATCATCATGGTCTTTCACATCATAGTGTCATAGGCATATGCTTGCTTGTGACTTCAATTCTTTATGCTTTTGATACATTATCAAAATGGTCCTTCCATCATGGTGCATAAAGTGATATGCTATATCAAACATCAGGTTTCTCAACTGACTCAGCATAACTATCATTTCATCCTATCCCCTAGCTTCTTTTCATTCCATCAATTTTGAGAGCCTACTCATGTCCTTTGCACCTACCTATCCTCTCAAGGGGCCATCATCCCATCCTCTTTTTTATAAACCCCATTCTTCTTATCCTTCCATCGATATTTTATTCTTCTTTGAAACAACATTGCTTCTTGCAACATCATCTCAAAGAGGGAAAAAACTTAGACACCTAAAATCGTACTAAGACCTTATGTGATCCAATCAAGTTTTGATTCCCTAAGTCAACCAATTATTCCTAAATCATCCAAAGTATCCCTAAAACATCATAATTATCCTAATGATGATAAAAAATCACTCACTATATTTTCCATGCCTATCACATTTTTATCCTATTAATTAAATAAATTAAAATAATTTATTTAATTAATTATCCACTTTTCCTAAGTCCTAATCCTATTTTCCTAAGTCTAAAATAAATAGTTCTTATTTGTTTATTTAATCCCCTTCCCACTTCCACATGATTTAATAAATATTCATTTAATAAATCTTTCTTTTTTCATTCAACTACCTAAAAATGAATAAAAGAATTATAAATTTCTTTTATTCTTCACCACATATCTCATAATTGTCTCCCAGAAATTCAAAATAAAATTAAAAAATCTCTTTTAATCTCCTCCCTCCATCCTCCAACTACCAACCAACTCAATCCTCACCATTAATCTCTCAACCAATTCTTGACCAATCTTGGCGATTGATCATCCAATCCAAAAATCTATAATTGGGACCCTTATGTGAGCCATTTTCATAATAATCTATCTTGCAATGTCATGCTACCAGTTTGAGAAACCACAATCATATCAATTTGAGAAAATCCACCATTTTGGTGAGACAAAAGATCATATTGGGTAACATGTGTTATTTCATGCATTTACTTGTTTGATTTCCTTACTTTAACTTAGGTCACATCAGGGACAGATTGAACGTTTTTCATTATGGTTGAAATATTTGTTGTGATTTATATTTCTTGTTGATATACTCTATCTTGTTATTCCAACTATCCACAATGAGAGTAAAGAAGCCTACTCATTTTAAGCTGATATGACTCTATTATGAGGCCATTAATGTAACTAACATAGTTGGAAATAGTCAAGAAGTGAATGAGAATGAATAAATAATAGTTGAAATAAGCAATCACAAAGACATCCTTGGTAAATAAAGTAAAGTGGCAAAGATACATGTTGGTTAGGGTAAAATTGGGATTGTTTAGTTTAGTTTTGTTAGATGTTTGAATCCTCCTTTCACCCTTAACATTCAAGGACCTAGGGTTGAGTGGCAATGCACTATCATACCCTAGGTCACTGTGAGATGTAGGGAAATTTGGATTAGGATGTTTAATTATCAATTTTCCTTCTCTTATGCTTAATTGACCATTAAAACCCTAATTTTGCAAATACGACAGTAAATGGAAGAATAATAGAAAAAGCTCTTGCAGAGGAAGTAAATTATCAAATCATAGAGTACCTATTTTTGGGGCTCCGAGGCAGAAAAGTCAGGGACACAGGAGTGGGCGCCCAAGTCCAAGGCCCTAGTTTCTGTCGAGATCTAGAAAATCAGTTTGCAACTCTTTCCTGTTGTTCTAGAGATTTTCTCGTCATGGAAGTTGGAGCACTAATGAGTGGGCACCCAAGTCCAGGGTGCTATTTTTCCTTCTATTCTACAATTCTGACACTTCAAGATGCCTTCCTGCAACTTCACTTTGTCCAGCTCCTCAACCTGTAACCTGTAACCATGAAAACTTTGGGAGGGGATTGTAGTGTTTAGGAGCCTGCCTCAGTCAAGCCCTAGAAGGACACTTAAGTCTTCCAAACACCTTTGTTAGATAGAGAGTGCATGCCCTTGTGAGGCAGAGGTAAAATCCAAATGAAATAATGATCACAAACACAATGAATTTCACCTTGTAGTGAAGATCTCATGGGAGGAAATGGATGCTCAAGTCTGCAAACACAAACACATAAACAACACAAATCTGCTCTTGCAACACAATGAAAGCCTTGAATCACAAGTTGATAGCTAGTTGAAATCTAATTGCAATCTAGTTTCTAAATGAATGCCTAAACATGCTTTTATATACAACTACAAACACTCTCGCCAAGATTTCATAAATTCAAACTTACTGTGTCGGCCTAGGGACCAAATAACGGTCATAAACCGACACTTAAAATTTGGGCCTGACCCAAAATAGGGAAGGACTAGGGCACGGCCACCCAAGTCCTCCCCCCTATTTTGGGCAAGGTTAAGCTCAAGGGGTTCTCCTAGGCCCCCATTTGCCATGATACCTAGGGTTCATTCCATCGGGATGCCAAATTATGAAGTAAGTTGTCCTAAATGCATGCAAAAGACCTGGGAGCTTAACCTTATGAGGGAAAAGCCCCCAAGGGGACATTTTCTAACATTACATTTAGCCCCCACTTTATTGTATGTATAAACGCGAGGCCAATACATGCATTAAAGTACGGTCACAAACATAACAAACACACCAAGCACGGAGAAGACACGCCAATCACATGGAAGATAGTAACAGGCACGCAAAACACGGAGAAGACAATTATAGTCATGCAGAACACAAAGAAGACAGTAAATGAAATAGAAGACACATTAATGCATAGAAGACATGTATGATTTCTTTTCTTTTCTTTTTCTCATATATATGAAATGCAGATGCAAGTACTGGAAAGTAAACAAACCTCCCATAATGCAAGAAGCACTCATCGTGCTGGTCTTTATACTACATATATGGGGCAACACACACACAAGACATGCAAAACCTCCCCAAAATGTAGGAAGTACTCATCGAGCTAGTCTTTATACTGCATATGGGGTAACAAACATGCCAAACAAAGAAAGCACACCAAACACACACACTTGAAGACATAGAGAAAACATGGCAGACAAGCGATGGAGTGTACCTATTTCTAGGTCCAACACCATCTCAGGCACATTACAGGTACACACTGATGATTGGGCTTCACCACAACAATCATCAAAAACATGCTTAAGGGTTGAGTTAGTCACAGAATCACTCCCCGCCTCCACAAAGGACTTTTAAAAATGACATGATGATGCAATTTGCTCCAAGAAATACACCATCCCTGCCTTTGCAGAGGGCTTAAGATAAAAAGGATATACGCGATATCCCACCTCCACAAAGGGCTTACATGATTGATTGATTGATTGTAAACAAACTCAGGATGCAGGAAGCACTCATCGAGCTAGACTTTAAACTGCATCTGAGGACAAGCACATAGCTAACATCTACAATAGATAGCTTACCTTATATATGCCCCCACCTTAAGATGGTTGATATCAGGTATTGATATCAAGCATGTTAAGGTGGGAAGGAAACACACAAGGGAACACAAGCTCTCGCAAAGCCCATGCCCCCTAGAGGTGACATGTACTTCAAGATCGCCAAATGTTCCCACAAACACATCCCTGCAAGAAACATGTTAGTGTTTACAACATCATGATAAACAACAACATCAACACATATGATTAACCACACAAAGAGCCAAGGTTATACAATGAATTCAGAGTTCCAGGATAACCGTGGGGCTATATCATGAAGCTCTCTGAATCAAGTACTGCTAAGGCTAGATTCAGAGACAAACAAAGGTGCATAGAGCAACAGTATTGTTAAGGTTTGTAAATGAGATAGCATACCATCAAAATCACTATGCAGAAAGCACGAGTGCTTCCACTAGCCAAGTGTCAATTAATTTATTACAACCCCATCATCATATTAGGAACTAAGTCCATTTTTTGATTGCTCTCGAAAGGGACACTAGGTCCGCATCAGTATAAATGTTTTTCGTCATCCACCCGCTAGGTAGAAACACTAGAGGAAGGGAAACAATAAACTAGAGAGGAGAAACAAGTGTCTTAGGGACAATCACGTAGGAGGGTGCCCCCAAGTCACCAACCGCAATGCTATGTTTGTAAGACACAACACACAACGATGAAATCAAAGAGAGAGGCAATATAGAAGAATGATGATACAAATAGAAGAAGGTCACAACATAGGTGGTCTCCTAGTATCCCAGACCTTACGGGAGAATCTGAGGTCATCCCAGGAGGCCTAAACAACACATAACACATTACAGGGGAAGCACATCATGAGAGAGATAAAAGGGTTAGAGATACTTACTTGTAGGATCTTCGTATTAGATTTTGGAGCTTGCAAAACTCTTGGAGAGGTACTCGATCATGTTTAATGCAAAATTTGAGTGGTTCTTATGAAAGTCTTGTTTATTATCATATGATTCTTGTTTTGTAATTTCTTGTGGAAGTGAGACTTTTTGTTTCTTATGAGGGGGAGAACCACTATTATTTCCAACTATTGATTGTTGTCTTACTCTTTTTTGATTTTTAGCGAGTTTTCATTGTTGAATCTTTCTAACACGGTAATGAGAATCATCCTGTACCATCTTACTCATCGGTATCGGTTGTTCTTGTTTTTCTGATATATTCTGATTATCTCCCAATCCATATAAGGATAACGGAGGAGGAACCTCAGCATAAATTCCATTTCTTCATGGACGAGGTGGATTATCCACTTGTTTCTTATCTATTTTAATCATTCCCACGATACTATCATAGTCCAAGTAATCATCCTCGTCTACTTCTATTAAACCATGTTCCACCATATTGTTTTCAATATGCTTAGGGAAAGGATTAGTAAAGATTTGTAAGTTCTGATTCAGTAGAGCAACTGACTTGTTTCCATTATCATTCACACCTGATACCTGGATGACATTTGAATCAATAAGGTCATGTATCTCATGTTTAAGACGCATAAATTGTTTAGTGTCATGTCCTTGTGTTCGATGGTAATGATAAAAGGCATTGGCATTGAAGTAAGGTCCTTGTTTACTAGGATCAACAGGATTGATCAGGGGAAGCTTCAGAATGTTATTACTCACAGCTTGGTTCATGATGGAATGATAAGACTCAAATATCAGAGTAAACTTTCTTGGTTGATATGATGGTTTCTTTGGATTAGTGATAGATGAAACATTCAAAATGTTGTTCATATTTGGTCCATTAATCTTGATGAATCTCCTATTATTATTATTCCTCTTAAAGTTGTTATGTGATGATCCACCCGTGGATTGACCAATTTGAGCCAATGAGTTTTGGTTTTCATACTGACTAGATGAAAGTTGATAATCACGAAGAGCGGTGCATAAATGTTGAAAGGAGTTATATTTCATCAAGAGGATATTATCACGAATATTAGGTTGTAGATTTGTAATGAATATCGTGTGAACATCCTCATCTTTCATCTGATACTGAATCTATGCATAAAGTCCTTGATACCGACTAATGAATTTAGTCAACTTCTCTTTTAGACCTTGTTTGCATTGAACCAAGTCAATTAGAGTAACTTGGGGTCTGATATTTACTTGAAAATGTTGTAAAAATTGATCAATCAACTATGAAAAGGAGTGTATTGAATTCGGAGGCAAAGAGAAAAACCATTCTAAAGTAGTATCTTTGAGAGATAGTGGGAAAAGTTTTGCCAACAAATCCTCTTCAAAATAAAAATCACTACACATAGTTGTAAATGCTGCCACATGGATATTAGGATCACCTTTTCCACCATATTTTTCAAAGTGGGGAGTTTCAAACCTCTCAGGCATAGGAGTTCTCAAGATTGCATAGGACAGGGGATTACGGGCATGATATGTTGGTAGACTAGGTTGCGGCAAATTTGTCAAGTTTGTTACCTTTTGTTGTAAAGCAGTCATGCCCTGTAAAAGTTGGTTTAGGATGGCATCATTGGGAGATGCAATTTGTTGTGAGGAATTAGAACCAAATTGAGGAGGTGAATGAGCTTGAGATACAATAGGTGGAGGCTGGGAATATGCCAATGGTCGTTGGACATAGTGATAGGTGGAAGATGGTTGTGAGTATGTAATAGGTGGCTAAAAATGAGTGGAATAGATAGGTGGTTGAGAACAATTATGCATAAAGGAGGTCCCCTTAGAAACCAATTTCTGATAATCAAATCCCACAGCTTTGTAATTAGTGCCATTAGATACTCCAATACTAGTGGTAGCATTACTACAAGCATTTGCATCAGTTGTTAAGATCGTTGATGTAAAGGTTGATATTCCCATAGTCAGTATAGGTATGGATACTTGAGTATGAGATGGTGATAAAGTGTTATTTATCACTTGTGCACATTTGGTCATTGACATAATGTTGGTTTGTACAATATGTGCTAGACCAAAAATTACATTAACACCATCTTGTCCCTCTTTTATCAATTCTCTTATATTATGAATTGTAGGAACAACTTCTTTAGTTATTCTCTCATTTTCCATAAATGATTAAAATTGGGCTAGCTCTTTATCCAATTTTTCTATTTACTCATCAGATACATATCCTATTGCCTCAATAGTATCATCAACATCATGAAAAGTTTGTTGTTCCATTGTAGTTGGAGGATGTATAATATCTTGCACAATTTGAGTTTCTTCGTTTGTAAAGAAGGTGTTCAAAGGATTATTAGAGGTATGAATGTCATTTTCTCCAAGAGCACTAGATCCCATTAACCTTTTACTTATTCTCAAAGGGATATTGTTTTTAGGACAGCATGTCATAAAGCTTATACAAAAGCGTACAACACACAACACACAAACTAAGAGAACAAATCTTAAGAGAAGGATATGATTGAAGCCCAAAAATGCTTGGTTTTTTGTACTTTTTCAATGCAAATAAGTGAAACAAAGGGTGTTGTAAGGATTTTGATCAGGGGAAGAAAATTATATGTCTGATATCAGTCCAATACAAAAGTAAGATCCTTCACAACACACTCTTAATCCAAATCTAAGATGATGCCAAGTCAAAATATAGTGAAAATATGTCAAAATGTGTGATTTTTTCACCAAATCTCGATTGAAAGGAGCATGAAAAAGGGTGTTGTAAGGAAAATTATGATGGAAATAAAATTATATCAGTAATAACAGACACTTAATGATAATATATCCATCACAACACGCTTTTAGTGCCACTTAAGGTCAAATCCTAGTGAAAATAAAGCAAAAATAGGCTATTTTTCACGGTTTTTCAATTCCAAGACCTAGAAAAGGGGTGTTGTAATGAATTTTAGGAGGTGAAGAAAATAAAATCAATGATATCAGTCACCTCAACCCATAAAATTGATCACAACACGCTTGGAATGCAAACTAGGTCAAACCCTAGGGCAAAAATAGTCAAAATGTGTAGTTTTTCGCCAAATTTGCAATCCAAGAGGCCAATCAAAAGGTGTTGTGAAGATTTTTAGGAGGGGAAGAAATTAATTACCCTGATAACAATCAATTAGTGCAAAAATACCCTTCACAACATGCCTATGGTGCAAGTTTAGAGAGTCGATAAGGCCAAATTTAGTGAAAATTAGTGTTTTTGAAGCCCTAGATTTTAGATCTTGACACAAAATGCTATGTGAACTTTTGAAGTCTGATTTATGATGAAAATTAATTAATCTCAGATATGAAAATGGATTCCAAGGTCTAATATGCAAAATGCCAATGCAAAATTTACTGAAAATGCATGAAAATTGCTAGTTTTTGTTGAAATTTTCTATGAAAAAATACAAATATTTTAAATCTAAATGCAAATTTACACTAAAATGAAAGACTACAGACAAATTCTAATTTTAATGAGCCTCTAAAATTAGTATAAAAATCTGAAAGAAGATTTTGCCTACTAACCCTAGATTTTAGAATTACTAGGTTATATGAAAATTGTCAAAATTTCTACAAAAGCCTAGCAAATTAATGATGAAAATGCAATGCAAATTATTGAATTTTTGTGTTTTTCTATATTTTATATCATATCTGATGTAAAAATCATGAATTAGGGAAATTTAGAAAGAATTGATGCAATTTAGTAATCTATATGAAAATGCAAGCTAGGGTTTTCAAAATTTTCAATTTTTTTGTAATTTTCTCAATGTAATAAGATGAAAGACTATATGAATGAATGAAATCAATCCAAATCTGAAGACATACACTTAGCAAGTTGCAATTTAAGTCCAAAAACATGGTTTCACCAAAATGTTTAGGGTAAAATTAGGATTGTTTAGTTTAGTGTTGTTAGATGTTTGAATCCTCCTTTCACCCTTAGCATTCAAGGACCTAGGGTCGAGTGGCAATGCACTATCATACCCTAGGTCACTTTGAGATGTAGGTAAATTTGGATTAGGATGTTGAATTATCAATTTTCATTCTCTTAGGCTCAACTGACCATTAAAACCCTAATTTCGCAAATATGACAGTAAACAAAAGAATAATAGAAAAAGCTCTTGTAGAGGGAAGTAAAATATCAAATCATAGAGTACCTATTTTTGGGGCTCCGAGGTGGAAAATTTGGGGACATAGGAGCCGGCACCCAAGTCTAAGGCCCTAGTTTCTGTCGAGATCTGGAAACTCAATCTGCAACTCTTTCCTGTTGTTCCAGAGATTTTCCCGTCATGGAAGTTGGAGGACTAATGAGCGGGTGCCCAAGTCTCGGGTGCCCAAGTCTAGGGTGCTATTTTTCCTTTTGTTCTACAATTCTGACACTTCAAGATGCCATCCCGCAACTTCACTTTGTCCAGCTCCTCAACCTGTAACCTGCAACCATGAAAACTTTGGGAGGGGGTTGTGGTGTTTAGGAGTCTACCTTAGTCAAGCCCCGGAAGGACACTTAAGTCTTCCAAACACTTTTGTTAGATAGAGAGTGCATGCCCTTGTGAGGCAGAGGTAAAATCCAAATGAAATAATGATCACAAACACAATGAATGTCACCTTGTAGTGAAGATCTCATGGGAGGAAGATGATCTTCATTCCATGAGGTAATGGATGCTCAAGTTTGCAAACACAAACACATAAACAACACAAAACTGCTCTTGCAACACAATGAAAGCCTTGAATCACAAGTTGATAGCTAGTTGAAATCTACTTGCAATCTAGTTTCTAAATGAATGCCTAAACATGCTTTTATATGCAACTACAAACACTCCTGCCAAGATTTCATAAATTCAAACTTACCGTGTCAGCCTAGGGACCAAATAACGGTCATAAATTGACACTTAAAATTTAGGCCTGACCCAAAATGGGTAGGACTAGGGTGTGGGTGCCCAAGTCCTCCCCCCTATTTTGGGTAGGGTTAAGCTCAAGGGGTCCCCCTAGGCCCCATTTTCCATGATACCTAGGGTTCATTCCATCGGGATGCCAAATTATGAAGTAAGATGTCCTAAATGCATGCAAAAGACCCATGAGCTAAACCTTATGAGGGAAAAGCCCCCAAGGGGACATTTTTTGACATTACACATACACCTATAACTTAGGAGGACAACTTGTAGATATATACACCTTGTTCAAATGAGATGAATGTGTATGGTGAGAGCCATGATGCCTTATTTAATGCTAAAATGAATGAAAATTTCTAAATAAATGTTGATATGCAAACATGTCATGAGGATGACACTGTAATACCTAAACCATGCCAATCATTTATGCCATGTTTTGAGTTTCACAAATTTTAGGATTCACATGTACTTTAGAGGACATGAGTTTACATGATAGATGTTGGCTTCATGATAACACAAAATATGGGGAACTTAATTGTCTCGTGTTCCTCATAGAATTAGAATTATCCTTTAAAGAAATGATAAATTATGTAATTGATGAATTAACAAATAAACTACATGAAATTCAAGAGAATGGTGGTGTTCCACTTGAGGAACAAAATCATGAACGTACTCAAATCAATGGAATGGAAGAATACCATGAGAATATAAATTCCTTTGATAAAATTGGCTCAATAAACCTCAATTCTAAAAATACAACTCCTCAAAATGGTGACCCACTCTATCTTTTATTTAAAAATGAAATTCAGGTAGGTGATTTTACTTTGTATAATACTAAAATTCATGATTATCATATATAGAAAATACTAAATTTGACAACAAAAATGTTTATAAACATGGAAATTTAGAATTACCACATGCACTTAAATTTTAAGAGAGGGTTGATGTTTAATGTGAGAATGAGAACAACAATTTCTTCCTCAACAAGAAGACATCCTAGATTTCTAAAGATATGGGAAAAAATGCTAATTTTAAAAAGTTTGATTTGACGATTTAAGATGATATGTTTTTTGAAAGCGAGATATGTGAGTGTATTCAAGACAATCCCAATCTTATTTTTAAGTTTGATAGGACTCGTTTGGAAACTTATGATGAATCAACAAGTTTAGAGTTTCATAACTTAACAAAAGTGAATGACTAAGTTATATGTATGATTGATCATGTAATGTGTTTTATTATAAACATCAAGAATTTTGTTCATTTGACTATGAGGGAGATATCATAATCAAATTTTTGAGTTATTGCACCCAAATGAGATGGTCCAGTTTGATAAGTTACATGAGACCAAATAATTTGAGATCCTAGATTACATAAAGAGTGTTGATGACATACAATAAATTTACATTTAATTTTTACAACAAGGTAGCTAACATGGTTGCACCATTTTACCTAGTGCTAAAAACAACATAGGAAATTATAGTTCTAATTTAAATAGTGAATCTTTTATAAATTTAAAACTTAATGAATGTCAACAAGTTAGTTTGTGTACAATATCCATTGGTTTAATTGAAGATCCTGAAAATAGTGCTTCTAATAGAGAGTGTTTAGTTGATTTAGATATGTCAAATACATTGTTAGCTAATGGTTTTGTATATGATTTGCATGTATCAAGGAGCATGTTGAGTTGGATATGAGAGAACAAATTGATTATGCCATGGTTAGTGGTGACAAATGTATTTATTTGGCAAATGACACTAAAATACAAGATATTTCTTCACCTTCTTCCATGCATTATCCTATTTATTTTTTATATTTTGATGGCAATGGTGATGAAAGATTTATTATTTTGCTTTATTAAAGGGTTGTTGATAATTACCAAACAGATTACACTGGTGCTCGAATTGATGATAGATTTAAATCATACAAAGCATAAATTGTTAAGATTTGATCAAGAATATTTTCTTAAGCTCTACTTGGATTTATCTAACAACTATATAAGTAGTGTTGACCTAAGGTTTTAAAATGATATGATCTATAAAAACACATAGCGAAGTGATAGGTATGAAAAACCTAATCCTTCATATCATTTTGATGATGGGAATTTAGGTAGAAGAACTTTCTTGTGGATAGAGCATGATAATAAGGAATTTCCTCAACTCCTAGAATTTTGCATGGAAAATACTTGTAGTGTAAGAAAAAATTGTGTAAAATGTTTATCTCTAAGTATAATTATAAGCTTTCTAGCTTTAGGACATTGACCATCAAGATTTTTCTCCTAAATACTGTGAGAAAATGAAGTAGAGAGAAATTATCATGCACTATCATAAGCCTTTATGTTTGTACAAAGCTAGTAGATTAGGACTTTTTGTCATGCTTGCATTTTTATCTTGCTTTAGGTGCTACAATTTTGGTGTGTTTCATCTTTATGTTGAACGTGTGCTTGGTCTTTGAATCTTTGTTCTCATTTTGGTGTGGTCCTTATTCAAGAAGCATTTTATTAGTTTACAACTCTACTTTAGGTTATAATTGTACAAAAGTTAATTAGCCAATCTAAGTGATCATGTGGTTTTTCATGAAAAGTAAATTAATCAACTATGACTTGTAGATTAGATTAGAATAGTCCTCATATTTATTTTATGGATAGTCATTCTTTGTTTACCTTTAAAATGGGTTGATTACTCAAAGTTAGATTTCAAATATTAGTTTAATTATGCGCATAGTTACATGTTCATATTTTAGAAAACATGGATGGATTTAAGGTATATGTTGCATTAATTTTAAACTTTCAATGAATTCATATTAATAATTCTTAAACCTATTGGAGTGAAGAAAACATGACTAAGATATCAAGTAACAATATTTTTTATTCACTAGTTGATTGCCATGGTGGTCCCCAACCTAGAAGAAGGATTCAATGCATGTAAATTGTTTATCCAAACATAACCCTTTCCAAAGAAATTTGCAATATATCAATGTTATGGACTTTTCAATGCCCTTTAGATTAGGAAGCACTAATAAGAGATATATGGGGATCTCCCAAAGCATCCCTTTGATTTTCAAAAATCTCCAGGCTCTTGGATAAGACATTTACCATTCTAAGATGATAGCTTTGTGTTGATTTTACTAATGGTATTTAACCTAAGGATATTTATAATCCAACTTTTGAATAAGGGAATACACAAATATTTTCTTGGTAGAGGATCCACATTAATACCAAGGAATTCACAAATTTTTTGTTGCACTTTTAAGCTTGTATTGAAAAGTAGTTTTTTGAATTTATCTTATTTATGCACCAATATGATGTCATATCATAAGTCTACAATATGTCCCAAAAATTCTTCACTTCTCTTAATGTGGATATACCAAAAATGGTCATTTCATAGAGCAAATCATAAATGGGAGACAACATGTACAATAAGAAAACACAAGAAGCTACAATCCTCCTAGAAGCTTTGGCCTACACAAAATTTCCACCTAAAAGTTCTACCATAAATATAGAGGTAAGGAGATAGAGGATTCGCTTGCCTAAGACCTCTAGAATTTTGAAAAGATCCCTTTTGGGTGTCATTAACAAGAATGGAGAATTAGGGCTTCATAACACAAGTCATTATATAATAGATCAACAAGTGCTAAAAACTAAAGGCCGAAAGGGGTTCCTTTAAGAATTAATAAAAATTGGTTGTCATGGCCACATTTCCCATGTGGTCACGACATGCATCACACGTGTCATGTCCACATTTGTCATGTGGTCATGACACGAAATATCAAAAATTTTACCACACTTCCCTAGAAACCCCCTTGCACGCTTCAGCGTGCTCGGTGGTGTTGCGTATAAGGCGTAAACATAACAGTTGAATGCAGGGTAATGCGTTCACTTGCGCATACCATTTTGCAATGAAGGCCAACTAGGGGGTCGATGCGATGCGGTTAACGTCGCCAATAGGATTAGGATCAATGATCGAAAACCTAGGTCAAACTAAGAGAATGATGGGATTTTGACATAAGTCAAATTCTAGTGCATGAGAAAATATAATTTAATGCCAAATCCTAATGTCGATAACTGACAAAAACAATAATTTAATCCTAAGCAAAGTTAAATTTCACTAACCTAGCTAAACCCTAAATTATGGAAAAATACGGCAGCATAACGCCTCACGGGCGTGATTAGGGTTTATTATAATAAAACTAATTTTGATCGAAAGTTTACTGGGTTGGTTTTAAATTACCTACGTTACACTAGTTAAATTGGTAGATCAGTTAAATAGATTAATTAAAACATTTTTCAACAAAGCTCAATCAATTTGTTCTCCTTCATGTTTTCTATCAATCAAAGTTATTATTGCATCCTTTACATTATTCCTAATTTCTTGGTAGACCAGATCACGGAAGCATGTTAGACTAACTTCATTTAGATAGTTTACTAGGTTTTCCAAGTTGGATTAAAACGACATCTTTATTAAACTAATAAAATCACTCTAGATTAATTAAATTAATTACTAAACTAATAACAACTAAATTTCCACTAACCTTGTTGATAAAGGTTTGCAAGCCATTAATTAATCCTGTTGTTTTAAATTAAAAACATCTCAATAATTATTTGGAGTAGGAATTAATTAAAACAATAGAATTCCCTTTTCAATAATCAAATTAAAACTAATAAACTATAAATTCTCTTTAGTCATATACTATTCTATTACCATACCACCACAATTAATTAGAACATTCCCAAAAGAAATAAAAATTACCCATTCATTATTTATCTCAAAACCCCATTTTAAAATAAGAACCTAAAACAAATGAACAAAATAACTAAAAGAGTGGGAATAAATAAAACAAGTTTTTAAAAAAATCACTTGCCCTAAAAGCCTTCCAATATAATAATAATATCCTTATGGGGAACTAGAAAACCCTAACCCTATCTTCAACTATCATTTTCTTTTCTCTTTGTTTGTTTTTCTCTTATTTTGTTTTGGATTTGTGTTTGCAGGTTGGAGAAGAAGCCATTCATGGCCACACCAAGAAGTACATATGCTAGACATATATATATATATATTTTAAATGTGTATATTTTATATACTATGGTGTGGAGTTTACTGCCCATAGAGGGGTCGAAGGGAGAGTGGCAGAGCTGAGTGGAGATTTGGCAGTGGACTATGGGCGGAGCTGAGTGGAGGTCCAGCAACAGGCTATGGGCAGAGTTGAGTGGAGGTCCAGTGGCGGACTATGGGCGGTGTTGTTTGGGCAGCGGCGACAATGGCGGGGAAGTTTGGAGAGTGTGGGGAGGCCGTTGGAGGGATAGGGGTGCAGGAGGTAAGAGGGGGATGGGAGTGTGGGGAGGGGCCGAAACCCCACCCACACTCCACTACAGTGGAGTGTGGGTGGGGTTTCGACCCCTCCCCACACTCCATATGTTTCAATGATGGTGACAGTGGGGAGTTTGAACCCCCCCCAGTGGAGTGTGGGTGGGGTTTCGACCCCTCCCCACACTCCATATGTTTCAATGATGGTGACAGTGGGGAGTTCAAACCCCCCCCAAACCACATCAAACTTTCTTTTAAGACTGTATCTTCTGCAAAAAAAATACAATCTACCCCCCTTCATTGCTATTTTCCTTTGGCATTTTTAAATAAATAAATATATATATGTGTGTGTGTGTGTGTGTGTGTGTACACTTAGTTTTAAAACACAACTCAATTTTAGTATATTTCATTTACACAGTTTAATGTTTAATATTATATGACAGCAATTAAAAATAAAAATAAAACAATTAGAATATATATATATATATATATATATATATATATTACCACTATTTTTTTTATAGTTAACAGAAAACAAATTTACCATTTAACATATCTACAATATATAATTTCAAATATATATATATATATTTTTTATATATTTATTTACATATATTCAAGAATAGGCCATTTAAATTCCACAGAAATTTTTTTTTAAAATGCAATGGAGCAAAAGAAATTTTTATCTTTAACATATTAACATTGAGCAAATGAACAATTTTTTTTTGTAAAATGACTTATATTTTCAATAAATATGGAATAGGCATTTCTTCCACAAAAAAGAAACAAAGTGATATTTACATAACACAGCCAATCTAAAAACCACTCTACTTACGATTTATTTATTTTTCTTCTAAATAAAAGCATATAGTTCATTCTTTCAAAAATAACAGCAATAACTAAAATTCCTTCAAGTAAACATAATAAACTAATAATAAATTTGCACATTCCCTTGCCTAACCATATTCAACTTATTATTATTATTATTTTTTCTCATTCACATATCAACTAAAATCAGAAATAAAACTTTTATTTCCAAGTGCAATAAGTTTAAATACAACTCAAAACTAAAATATAGGACTTTACATTCCAAGAGAGGAAAATTTCTTCTCTCTTCTATCTAAAACATTTACATAAGGCCAAACTTGTCCATATCCTCTCAAGAGTTCAAAATGACAACACAAGAAGGAAAGATTCATTTTCTCCTACACTTCATAGCTCAAAGAACCTGCAATAACACAAGGAATGGGAAGAAGCCACTAACAAACTACTCTCCTCCCTACCATTGACTCACTCATGAGTCACCCTCAAGCTGGGAGGTCATCCACACACAAGGTAAGCACACACCACTTAACAACAAATTCATTCAACACAACACAAGAATACTCCCATGGCTTTCACATAACAACAACTCACTCAAGATGGGTTTAATGGCATAGGGGAGTGGACATCACTCACTCAAGAGTGCCACTCCAAAAACTTTCCAAAACATGAATCCTTCAAGCCCACACATATAAACCTGATTTCACAATTTCCTCTTATACACATATTGCTTAAAATTCATAAATTTGCCCTCAAGGCTAAAACTCCATGACACCAAGGATGTGACCCCGAGGAGGTTGACTCCTCCTCCACCCCACACATGTTGAGCATCTTCTCCCAAGTAGGAGAGGCTCTCACAAACTCCCATACCCAATTTTCCCTCAACACAAAGTAAAAACAACAAAATGAACTCACACACACACACAACATGCAAGTGAAGGAAATGCATAAGGAAAGGCAATTGCCTTAAATCCTACCTTATAAATCTCAAATGGAAGATAGTTGAGAAGAGCTCCTCTAACTCCTTCTCCAAGTTGAGCCACCAATTTCCCTCTAACTTTTTCCCCAAAATAATTAAAATAAAAAATTGCCAAAAATTCAACAACCCCATTCCTCCCTTCAAGATGGATTAAAATAGGCTCTTCTCATGAGCCTTAAGGAATGGAGAGGTGACACATGTCACCTCCTCACTCCTCCACCCAACTACTTGCAAGAATCTTGGAATGGGGTGGTGACACATGTCATTCCCCAATCCACCAAGTCTTTCTCCCTTCCACTTGTCCTCTCTTAAACATGTGGGAGAGAAGGGTGGAGCCAAAGAAGGAGTGGGTGCCACATGTTCCCCAATCCTCTCCTCCTAAGAAGGACCACTCAACCCCAAGGTACCCTCACCAATTGTGGGAGAGGCTTGGAGTTGAGTCCTCCACAATTAAGGGGTCTTGAAGACTCCCCCAACCTAGGGAAGAGGAAAGGAAGAGGTTGAGTGTTTGACCCACTCATCCTCTCCCTCCCAAGCTTCCATTTTCGTCACTTGACTTTAGGGTGAAGTTAAAGTGACCAAATGAAAGTTTACCTAAGGTTACACAAGCCCAAATGACCCCTAGACCCTAGGGGTACAACCCAGGGTCAAGTTTAACCCATTTTGAGCACCAAAGGTTGAGTAAAAACACATAAAAAGCGGTCATAAAAATTATAACTCAAAAATGAAATTCAAATGACACTACAACTTACAACACCAATTAGAAATCAATTAAAAGAAGGGTAGACCTAACCCAATTAACACCATGCAACAACATTACAAAATTTCATCATGCAGACATAGTTGATCTTGGTTCCTCTTGGAACTAGATTGGCTTCACTAGGGAAACAACACAGTGTGTGGGATGATCTTTGAGTATCTATGGCTTTGTTAAAAACACCTACGCACTCAAATGAAATGTTAATCCGACATGTATATGATAGCCGAATCAAAGTGAAACAAGCACATACAACATCACATGTTCATATAAACATCAAGGAAATCACATTATAGTTAAATTTTAAATTATGCATTTCAAACATCCATTGCAGGTATAATTACATAACAATTTCCTAACTAAAATCACATGCATAGTATCCATATAACATCATAGTGTAGATCACATGTCTAACCTCATCAGTGAATCAATATTAATGTCCAACCACATCGTAATCATGCTAAACATAATAAATCCACATAAAGCATAAAATCTAATAGTCCTGCAAATTGGGATCAACAGTCCCATAAGTCTACCATGTATCACCAGTAGTAAAATAAAGTAGTCAAATATAAGGGAATGAAAAGGTAGGTGTCACATCCTCCCCCCTAAGACTGTACTTCCTCCTGAAAGTTGTCAAAGAGGTGAGGATAAAGGGCCCTCAATCTCGCTACATCCTCCCATGTCGTCATGACCTCGTCGTACATGTCCCATTGGACCCTAACCTGGTCCAGCTCTCGACCTCGAAGGCCCAGCGTCCAACAAGCTAATATGCAAATTTGCTCCAAATCCAGCTATTCGTCCATCTCTACCTAAAGAGCACCAATCCAATACATGAGATAAATCAGATATGTAACACCGTAAAACTAAAACATGGAAAATATCGTGGATACGCGACAGGCTAGGTGGCAAGGCTAGATGATAGGCTACGGGTCCTATCTGCTCTAAGATCTCAAAAGGTCCAACAAAATGAGGTGCGAGCTTAGAGCCCTTTCCATTACAGATTGGACTCTTGTGTGGTCGTACTCTTAAGAACACTCTGTCCCCAACTGAGAAGTTTTGATCTACCCTCTTAGTATCAGCATACTTCTTATGTCGATCCTATGCCTCCTAAAGTCTCTGCCTAATCAAAGTCACTTGCTGCTCCATATCCTGAACCAATTATGGCCCTATTGTAACCCTATCCTTAATACGGTCCCAACTCAAAGGTGTCCTGCAAGGTCTGTCGTACAAGGCCTGAAAAGGAGGCATACCCAATGAGCTGTGATGCCCATTGTTGTAAGCAAACTCAACTAGATACAGATACTCCTCCCATCTACTCTGGTGATCCATGACATACATATAGAGCATATCCTCAAGAACCTGATTAACTCTCTCTATCTGTCCATTGGTCTCGAGATGATAAGCGGAATTGAAGTTGAGCTGTGTGCCCAATGCCTGCTACAAGGCTCTCCAAAAGGCTAAAGTGAACACTGAATCCCTGTTAGAAATGATACGGCAAGGCACCCCATGTAATCTAACAATCTAATCCAAGAATACTCTCGCCACAGATGGTGCATTGTACGTCATGCATACAGGTGATAAATACGCCACCTTGGTCAACTTGTCAACTGTCACCATGATGCCATCATGGCGGCATGATGACATAGGAAGACCAACAATGAAGTCCATGGAAATGGTGTACCATTTCCACTCAGGTATCTCGTGAGGGTATAAAAGACCCGCTGGATACTGATGCTTGGCCTTGACCCTCTGGCACTCAAGGCAATGAGCAACATATTCTGCAATATCCCATCTCATACCTACCTAATGGTATAACTGTCGCAAGTGGGTATGCATCTTCTTCACCCCTGGGTGAGCTGCATAAGGTGCTCTATGAGCCTCTGAAAGAACCACTGCTCAAAGATCACCCACACAGGGTACATAGATGCGCTGTTGATGTCTAAGCAACCCATCTGATTTGAGGGAATATCCTACAAATTTGCCCTTAAGGGCCCTCTGTGACTGGATCTCCTGCTGCACCTTAAGGAACCACTCGTCCTCAGGCAGATGCTGAATGATGCGCTCTCTCAAGTCCACACCCAAGGTCAAGGTCAAGATCTCATGGCACCTCTGACTCAAGGTGTCAGTGACCATGTTCTCCTTCCCTTTGATGTAGTGGACATCAAAGTCATACTCACATAGAAACTCCATCCAACGCCGCTAGCAGGAGTTCAAATTTGGTCATGTGAATATGTACTGCAAACTATGGTGATTCGAATGAAGCTTAAAGCGACGACCCAAAAGAAAGTGTCTCCAACGAACTAGAGAATGTACCACTATTGTGAGCTCTAGATCATGAGTAGTGTAGTTCAACTCATGTGTCTTGATCTTACGCGACTCATATGCAATCACCCTACCACCCTGAATAAGCACGGCTCCCAAACCCTCGAGTGAAGCATCAGTACAAACTATAAAATCCTCTGTAGGATCAGGAACCACTAAGATGGGAGTGCTAATAAGATGCTCCTTGAGGACCCCAAAGGCCCTCTCGCACTGCTCAGTCCAAGTGAAACTCTTCCCTTTTCACTAAAGGGATGTAATGGGGTGCGCTATCCTAGAAAAGCCCTCTACGAATCTATAGTAGTAACCGGCTAATCCCATGAAACTCCTAACCTCAGTCACACTGGTGGGTGCTGGTCAATCTTTGATAGCTCTGATCTTTGATGGATCTATGGAGATGCCATCACCTGATAGGATGTGCCCCAAGTATTGTACCTCTGTCTTAAAAAAGGCACACTTCACCAAGTTGCCATAAAGTTGCTGCTCTCTCAAGCACTGCAAAACCTGATGTAGGTGCTCCTCATATTCCTCCTCAGTCCACAAATAGATCAATATGTCATCAAGAAAAATAATCATGAACCAATCCAAGTAGGTACGGAACACCCCGTTCATGAGACTCATGAACACTGCAGGGGTGTTTGTCAAACCGAAGGGGACCATAGTGAACTCATAGTGGCCGTATCTAGTTCGGAAAGCAGTCTTATGAATATCCACCTCTGTGATACACAACTGATGGTAACCACACTTTAGGTCAATTTTAGAGAACACCCTGGCTCCCTACATCTAGTCTAAGAGATCATCAATCCTAGGTAGAGGATAACGGTTCTTCACCATCACCTTATTCAACTGCCTATAATCCATGCATGACTGAAGTGACCCATCCTTCTTCTTCATGAAGATAACTAGAGTGCCCCAAGGTGAAACGCTCAGTTGGATGTGCCCCTTCTCGAGCAAGTCCTCAAGTTGCAACTTGAGCTCTATCAGCTCATGAGTGGTCATCCTATAGGGTGCACAAGACATTGGCTCGGCACCCGGCACTAAGTCAATATGAAAGTCTATCTCACGACAGGGTGGCATCCCTGGTAACTCTGATGGAAACACGTCGGCAAACTCCCTCAATATGGGATGATCATCTAATGATGCCTCAGGCTCATCCTCTGATCTGTCACTAACTATGATAGCAAACATCTGACATCCCTTCCACATGCAGCGCTTAAACTGTTGAGAGGATATCATACGAATTGTCGTGGGCTTCCGAAAGCCCACTATCTCAACTAGTGCACCATGATCATCTAAGCAGCTAATCACCTTTCGACGACAATCTAGCTTGGCTCCATGAGTCACAAGCCAGTCTATACCCAAAACCACACCGTAGGATCCTAATGGCATAACTCTAAGGTCACAAGATGTAGTGAAGGACGCCAAAGAGATCTCACAATCCCAAACTAAGGTATCTACTAACATCCTGGCCCCAGAGGCCAACTCAACCTCCCACCTAATGTCCTGCCTAGAAGCCACCAGCCTACAATGTTCCACTAACAATGCAGATAAAAAAGAATCAGTAGCTCCAGAGTCAAAAAGAATAGAGATGGGGGCACCCCTGATCATACCTGATGTCTCAATCACTGATGCCTGATAATCAGCCTAGCGGTTATCAACCGCTACTAACATGCGGTGAGACTTGCCCACATCTCCTACCATCTACTCTGACCCTCCTGAACGGGGCTGTCCCCCTACCGTAAAGCCCTATGGACACTCTCTGGCTAGATGGCCTACTCCTCTACACACATAGCGTGGGCCTCGAGCCTGTATCTGTCCCATCTAAGTCCTACCTAACTGCTGATGTCTAGATCTACCTGTGGAACCCTGTGAACCCCTGTATGACTACTGAGACCTCGCAGGCCCCACAGGTGGTCTCTACTACCTCTGGTCTCTACGTGGGCCCTATTACTGCCATCCTTGATTTTGCCCTCCCTATGCCCTCTGTTGGGGTCTAGACCTCTGCTGATTCTACTGCTGCTGTTGTGGAGGTCTAGGAAGTAACGACAGAGAACTAAATCCTCCATTCTGTGGTGGTAGTGGTGGTCTGCAATAACTCTGCTGGTACTGTTGCTACCCATGATCTTGAAACTAGGGGCGTGATCCCTACCCTCGTCCCTGTATCTCCTTAGCTATGTATGCCTTCTTGGCAGCAGCACTCAATGTCTGGGGGTCTGCCATGCGTACAGGCCCTGCTATACTATGGTTCAATCCTCTGATAAACTTATGAATTAGGAGTTTCTCATCGTGGAGATACTCCACATATCGAGACAACTTAGTGAATTTGCCCTCATAATGAGAAACAATAAGCCCTCTATGCTGAAGGTCGTGAAACTCGTCTATGTGATGCTGTCTGTAGTGATCTAATAAATACCGTGCATTGAAGCACTCAATGAAGGTCTCCCAAGTGAGTGTGTCCAACGATAGATGACGCTTGCACTCCTCAGTGCGCCACCAAGTAGTTGTTGCATCTCACAACAGGTGGACTGCCACATGTGCCTTTGTGTTGCCCTCATAAGGATGCAACGCGAAGCATCTATCTAGACTGATGAGCCAAGCCTCGACTTCGGCTCCCTCTGTAGTCCCGGTGAAAGTAGGAGGATTCAACCTCAACAAATCCCAGATAGGGTCTCCTCGGTCTCTGTGCCCTCTAATGGGCTCACCTGCATAATAATCATACGGCCTGTGAATGATCTGCTCCACTCGCACTACCTCCTCACACCTATCATGACATGGAGGGCTCCTGCTACGGGCCCTATAGGTTGATCCAACCTCTTCTACCATCGTATCTGGTATCTCCACAAACATCTCCACATGTGGTGCCTCTCACGGCTCGATGCGGGGCTCCACACGTGACTCTACTCGTGGCTCCACGCGTGGCTTCTCTCGTAGATCAATGCGGGGCTCAGCACGTGGCTCTATGTGCAGATCATCTTCGGCTGATGGTAACCTATCTAACACTACATGTAGTGCCTGAAGTATCTATGGTCCAATGTCTGGTATAGGTAGGACTTGTGGTGCCGGTGGTGCCTGTGGTGTCTGACCCTCAGCCGAAGAATCATTGTGCACCTCGATGGACGCAGTGTGGCGTGAACGCATTCACTGAACTCATCATGGAGGTATCCTACAAAACAAGGTAATCACTAATTAATCGAATTTGTGGAATAAGTAACGTGCCCAAATAAGCCCAGTATTTAAACTTAGGCTTTGATACCAAATGCTATGCCCACATTTCCCATGCAGTCATGACACACATCACATGTGTCATGTCCACATTTGTCATGTGGTCATGACATGAAATATCAAAAATTTTACCACGCTTCCCTAGAAACCCCCTCGCACATGTAAGTGTGCTTAGTGGCGTTATGCATAAGGCATAAACATAACAGTTGAATGTGGGGTAATGTGTTCACTTGCACATACCATTTCACAATGAAGGCCAACTAGGGGGTCGATGCGACGTGGTTAACATCGCCAATAGGATTAGGATCAACGATCGAAACCCTAGGTCAAACTAAGAGAATGATGGGATTTTGACATTAGTCAAAATCAAAAGTCAAATTCTAGTGCATGAGAAAATATAATTTAATGCCAAATCCTAATGTCGATAACTGGTAAAAATAATAATTTAATCCTAAGCAAGGTTAAATTTCACTAACCTAGCTAAACCCTAAATTCTAGAAAAATCTGGCAGCATAATGCCTCACGGGCGTGATTAGGGTTTATTATAATAAAACTAATTTTGATCAAAAATTTACTCGGTTGGTTTTAAATTACCTACGTTACACTAGTTAAATTGGTAGATCAGTTAACTAGATTAATTAAAACATTTTTCAACAAAGCTTGATCAATTTGTTCTTCTTCACGTTTTCTATCAATCAGAGTTATCCTTGCATCCTTTACATTATTCTTGATTTCTTGGTAGACCAGATCATGGAAGCATGTTATGCTAACTTCATTTAGATAGTTTACTAGGTTTTCCAAGTTGGATTAAAATGATGTCTTTATTAAACTAATAAAATCACTCTAGATTAATTAAATTAATTACTAAACTAATAACAACTAAATTTCCACTAACCTTGTTGATAAAGGTTTGCAAGCCATTAATTAATCCCGTTGTTTTAAATTAAAAAAATCTCAATAATTATTTGGAGTAGGAATTAATTAAAACAATAGAATTCCCTTTTCAATAATCAAATTAAAATTAATAAACTATAAATTCTCTCTAGTCATATACTATTCTATTACCATACCACCACAATTAATTAGACCATTCCCAAAAGAAATAAAAATTACCCATTCAATATTTATCTCAAAACCCCATTTTAAAAAAAGAACCTAAAACAAATGAACAAAATAAATAAAAGAGTGGGAATAAATAAAACAAGTTTTTAAAAAAATCACTTGCCCTAAAATCCTTCCAATATAATAATAATATCCTTATGGGGAATTAGAAAACCCTAACCCTATCTTCAACTATCATTTTCTTTTCTCTTTGTTTGTTTTTCTCATCTTCTCTCTCTATTTTTTTTTCTCTTTTTTTTTTTGGATTTGTGTTTGCAGGTTGGAGAAGAAACCATTCATGGCCACACCAAGAAGTGCATATGCTATACATATATATATATATTTTAAATGTGTATATTTTATATGTTGTGGTGTGGAGTTTACTGCCAACAGAGGGGCCGAAGGGAGAGTGGCAGAGCTGAGTGGAGGTCTGGCGGCGGACTATGGATGGAGCTGAGTGGAGGTCCGGTGGCAGACTGTGGGCAGAGCTGAGTGGAGGTCCGACAGTAAACTGTGGGCAGAGGGGGTGGTGTTGTTTGGGCAACGACGACAATGACGTGGAAGTTTGGAGAGTGTGGGGAGGCTGTTGGAGGGAGAGGGGTGCATGAGGTAAGAGGGGGACGGGAGTGTGGGGAGGGGCCAAAACCCCACCCACACTCCACTACGGTGGAGTGTGGGTGGGGTTTCGACCCCTCCCCACACTCCATATGTTTCAATGGCGGCGACGGTGGTGGGTTCGAAGCCCCCCCAAACCACATCAAACTTTCTTTTAAGACTGTATCTTCTGCAAAAAAAATATAGTCTGCCCCCCCTTCATTGCTATTTTCCTTTGGCATTTTTAAATAAATAAATATATATATATATGTGTGTGTGTGTGTGTGTTTAAAAACACAACTCAGTTTTAGTATATTTCATTTACACAGTTTAATGTTTAATATTATATGACAACAATTAAAAATTAAAAAAAACAATTAGAATTTGTATATATATATATTTGTATATATATATATATATATATATATATATATATTACCAGTTTTTTTTATAGTTAACAGAAAACAAATTTACCATTTAACATATCTACAATATATGTATTCAAATATATATATATATATATATATATATATATTTATTTATTTATTTATTTATTTACATATATTCAAGAATAGGCCATTTAAATTCCACATAAATTTATTTTTTAAATGCAATGGAGCAAAAGAAATTTTTATCTTTAACATATTAACATTGAGCAAATGAACAATTTTTTTTTGTAAAACGACTTATATTTTCAATAAATATGGAATAGGCATTTCTTCCACAAAAAAGAAACAAAACTAATATTGACATAGCACAGCCAATCTGAAAACCACTCTACTTACGATTTATTTATTTTTCTTCTAAATAAAAGCATATAGTTCATTCTTTCAAAAATAACAGCAACAACTAAAATTCCTTCAAGTAAACATAATAAACTAATAATAAATTTGCACATTCCCTTGCCTAACCATATTCACCTTATTATTATTATTTTTTTTCTCATTCACATATCAACTAAAATCGGAAATAAAACTTTTATTTCCAAGTGCAATAAGTTTAAATACAACTCAAAACTAAAATATAGGACTTTACATTCCAAGAGAGGAAAATTTCTTCTCTCTTCTATCTAAAACATTTACATAAGGCCAAACTTGGCCATATCCTCTCAAGAGTTCAAAATGACAACACAAGAAGGAAAGCTTTATTTTCTCCTACACTTCATAGCTCAAAGAACCTGCAATAACACAAGGAATGGGAAGAAGCCACTAACAAACTGCTCTCCTCCCTACCATTGACTCACTCATGAGTCACCCTCGAGCTGGGAGGTCATCCACACACAAGGTAAGCACAAACCACTTAACAACAAATTTATTCAACACAACACAAGAATACTCCCATGGATTTCACATAACAACAACTCCCTCAAGATGAGTTTAATGGGGTAGGGGAGTGGACATCACTCACTCAAGAGTGCCACTCCAAAAACTTCCCAAAACATGAATCCCTCAAGGCCTCAAGCCCACACATATAAACCTGATTTCACAATTTCCTCTTATACACATATTGCTCAAAATTCACAATTTTGCCCTCAAGGCTAAAACTCCATGACACCAAGGATGTGACCCCGAGGAGGTTCACTCCTCCCCCACCCCACACATGTTGAGCATCTTCTCCCAAGTAGGAGAGGCTCTCACAAACTCCCATACCCAATTTTCCCACAACACAAAGTAAAAACAACAAAATGAACTCACACACACACACAACATGCAAGTGAAGGAAATGCATAAGGAAAGGCATTTGCCTTAAATCCTACCTTATAAAGCCCAAATGGAAGATAGTTGAGAAGAGCTCCTCTAACTCCTTCTCTAAGTTGAGCCACCAATTTCCCTCTAACTTTTTCCCCAAAATAATTAAAATAAAAAATTGCCAATAATTCAACAATCCCATCCCTCCCTTCAAGAGGGATTAAAATAGGCTCTTCTCATGAGCCTTGAGGAATGGGGAGGTGACACATGTCACCTCCTCACTCCTCCACCCAACTACTTGCAAGACTCTTGGAATGGGGTGGTGACACATGTCATTCCCCAATCCACCAAGTCTTTCTCCCTTCCACTTGTCCTCTCTTAAACATGTGGGAGAGAAGGGTGGAGCCAAAGGAGTGGGTGCCACATGTGCCCCAATCCTCTCCTCCTAAGAAGGATCACTCAACCCCAAGGTACCCTCACCAATTGTGGGAGAGGCTTGGAGTTGAGTCCTCCACAATTAAGGGGTCTTGAAGACTCCCCCAACCTAGGGAAGAGGAAAAGAAGAGGTTGAGTGTTTGACCCACTCATCATCTCCCTCCCAAGCTTCCATTTTCGTCACTTTACTTTAGGGTGAAGTTAAAATGACCAAATAGAAGTTTACCTAAGGTTACACAAGCCCAAATGACCCCTAGACCCTAGGGGTACAACCCAGGGTCAAGTTTAACCCATTTTGAGCACCAAAGGTTGAGTAAAAACACATAAAAAGGGGTCATAAAAATTATAACTCAAAAATGAAATTCAAATGACACTACAACTTACAACACCAATTAGAAATCAATTAAAAGAAGGGTAGACCTAACCCAACTAACACCATGCAACAACATTACAAAATTTCATCATGCAGACATAGTTGATCTTGGTTCCTCTTGGAACTAGATCGGCTTCACAAGGGAAACAACACAGTGTGTGGGATGATCTCTGAGTATCTGTGGCTTTGTTAGAAACACCTGCGCACTCAAATGAAATGTTAATCCGACATGTATATGATAGCCGAAGTAAAGTGAAACAAGACATACAACATCACATGTTCATATAAGCATCAAGGAAATCACATTATAGTGAAATTCTAAATTCTGCATTTCAAACATCCATTGCAGGTATAATTACATAACAATTTCCTAACTAAAATCACATGCATAGTATCCATATAACATCATAGTGTAGATCACATGTCTAACCTCATCAGTGAATCGATATCAATGTCCAACAACATCGTAATCATGCTAAACATAATAAATCCACATAAAGCATAAAATCTAATAGTCCTGCAAATCAGGATCAACAGTCCCATAAGTCTACCATGTATCACCAGTAGTAAAATAAAGTAGTCAAATATAAGGGAATGAAAAGGTAGGCCTCACATTGGTCATAAGCTTTAGCAATGCCTAATTTGATTACCATTCTAGGATTCTAAGAGGATCATAGAATGGAGAATATCATGGGAGTAGATGGACCAATCCATAATTTGTCTGGCCATAACAAACCTAGATTATTTAGGTGATATCAAAGAGGGTAGTAGTGGTTTCATCTCTCTACCATAGACTTAAAAAAAAAAATTCATTGTTTTGCATAGAGCAATCAATTAGTAATTAGAAAAAGAAGTCACCTAACAAGATCTATTGATAAGAGATAAATAGGTACATTTAAAATATTTAAAGATCCAATCATGAGAAAAGATTCATTCAAAGCATCAATGATGTCCTCCCTAAGAATGTGCCAAAAAGATTAGAAAAAACTAGTTGATAATCCATCCAACTTTGGAGTACTGGCAAACTTCATAGCTATGCCTACACTATGAAATTTATCCAAAGAGAACAATTGAAATGGATCTTCATTCTCCCTATTGGAGTTCAATTTAGAGATGCATGATAGAACCTGTATATGCCTAAAAATGACACGATTCAATCTAAATAAATATTCTTAATATTTATCCCATCTAATTCCTCTATCAATAAATAAATAACCAAATTTATTTATTCGATTCATATTCCTCTAAATTAATTAAATATCAAAATATTTAATTATCTCTTCTAAAGTCAAAATTAAATAAAATCCTTTATTTAATTAAATCAAATTCATTCTTCCAAATTTAAATAAATCAAATCAAATTTATTTAAATCCTCTCAATCTCCAAAAATAAAATAAATCAAGTATTTTATTTATTCTTCCAAATCATGCATAACAATTAAATAAATTTATTTATTTAATTTGCTTTCTTATCTTCTAATTCTTCAAATATCTTTCAAATCTTCTAAAAATAAGTCTTCTTCTCCATGTACACACAATTAAATAATTTATTATTTAATTTCTCTCAAATCATGCAAAAGCAAATCTTAAGTTGAGTTATCTATTCAATCAACCTTGTTTTTATCAATTTCTCTTAAATTAGAAAAAAGCTTTCTAATTTATGAAAAGCATGTCTTATCTTTATAAAAGAAAGTGATTAACTCAAATAAAATAGCTTTTGTGTGACACTTGTCTTCTTCTTATTCATTGCACATTCCTCATCTGTTCTATACTGTTGATCTTCTCAAGTCTTCTATACCATTGATCTTATTTCTTCCAAGTCTATAAAAGAAACCTCATTCTTCCATTCAATTCATCCAAGCTTTAAGTATTGTTACTCTGTAGGAATTACAGCACGCCTTTGGCACCCATTCCTTCATTGCTTGTGATCACACTTTTTACTACGCACTACAACCCTCGTTGTGAAGCTTCTCTTCATTGCGATATTACCACAGCCATTCATAATCGACATTCTTGACAAAGCAAAGAAGTGCACTCTCTGAGGGCCCTTTTCATACACACAAGGATGATTTTTGATAGGCAACAATGGAAGTTTCGATCTAAGGAAGGTTTGCATTTGTTGATTCATTGCTTATTTGATTTAATCTTCTTAGTTCACTATTCTATTGAGTTTTGGGTATTTGATATTGTTTATCATTGCATATTCATTGTTTGATCCAATTTACCCCTACCAGAACCTTCCAGGTGTCACCTCTCCAATCATTAGCTTCTAAAAAATGAGATGAGAAAAATAAAAATCTACCTTCCTAATATCCTCTAGGCTTGTATATGTTTTACCATTACTATCCACTATCAAGTAAATCATGTTAAGATATTTTATAGAACTAGAGATAACATGAAACTATTTAATATTATAATCACTTACCTTCACACATTTATCTCTAGATTTTTTTCAAAAAATAAAACTCTTACAATAAAATTTGTTTTTCTAAAATCTCATTTTTTAGGCCCTCTAGATTAATCTTTTTGTAAATTTCTTCCATTGCTAGACTTATTTTAGCTTTTTCCAAAAAAGTCCTAGAAACTCCTTTGTTCTATCCAATCACTTTCTTCATGATATGTTTTATCTTTTGAGACATTGTAAACATAGGGGGGAATTGGATATAATACACATGTTCCACCAACTCTCAATAGAAGAAAACGTGTCCATGTGTTGCATCAACATGTATCTAAGCCAATAAAGAGGATGCATGACACTGACATTAACTAACACATGAGACACCTAGAAGAAAAACTCACTCCCTAACATTAAAATCTTTTGCAAGAAGATCAAGAAAATGAGCATTAAAATTTTCATCTAGAAGAATAGGTCACTCCTTGACATTAACTAACACATGAGACACCTCTCCCAAACTCAAAATTTACAATTTGGGGAGTTTGGCCCATTGATAGTAAAGAAAAAAGCTACTTGTTGATCTGTAAAAGTATGAAAGGAATAGAACATCCAATAGTGGTTGTTTTAAAAAAGATTTACTAAAATAATTTAAGGGTTCCAAAGGATACCAAGACGACATGATCGACAGAAGCCCATTTAGGCCATGTTTTAGCAACAAGAGTCTCAAATACCAATATTTTACACTTAGTCTCTAGTATGCAAATTATATTTGGGATCTTGTCCTATAATGAGTATTTGAATAGTTGATGTTTGTTAGGGGCATTGGTGCTGCTAACATTCCAAGATAAGATCCCCATAACTCTAGAGGACCCTTTTTCCATTTCTATGAACATTTGACAGTCATCCATGGCTATTTGAGAACTCATTCTTATCTCTTATAAGGGATCCTCTTGGAGAATTTCCACTTTTGACTTTATGTACCTTTCTTTTTCTTAGCTTCTTTAGGAAATCTAACATACCCTTCTTTGGAGACACATATACCCTCCATAGTTTCCATGATAAGGGTACCAACATTGGTAGCTAGATGTAGAGATAAATCCTCACCTCCTTGAGCATCTTTATTCATAAGGGAACCAACACTATCTCCACTATTGCCCCATATTGATTAGAATATTCCTTGTGGGTTTGTATTTTTAGAAGGAAATGGGATATATAAATATACTATGACTCTTTGAAAGAGTTGTTGAACACTTGGAATACTGACAAGGGGGTGAATCAGTATTCCTTTAAATCATTTACACAACAAGCATTTAAACCATTTTCCAAATTTAATAATAGTAAAGAATATTAAGCATAAAACATACAACCACAATCCATAATGCATGAACACCAGGATTTTTATGTGGAAAACCTAAAAAGGGAAAAACTATGGTGAGGATTAGCTCACAATATATTATAACCAGTTATAAGATTTTACAGAAGTGCTCACTGCAGGTGGACTCACTGTCCAAGGGGACTCACTGCCCACTAAAAGAAGAATAGAGAGAAAAGAAGGGTGGCTCACTGCCAGAATTTGAACTATTATAATTGCATCTACATATGCATGATATACTATTCCAATAAAGCTCAAGTTACAAAGACAAAAACTTTTCTCACTGATCTGAAATATCACACTATCCTGCTCTATATTTCCACAATTAGCATCTATAGGTACTTGTCGCATCATTCATATCAAACATACATAGAATTGTTTTAATTCATCTTTAAGGCATAAAAATAAACCTCTTTATATATCGGCTTCCTTTACAACAGTAATTAGGTCGGCCTAATTTGATGTAACGTATAAAACATGCCAAACATAACCTGTCGGCCCCAAACATTACATACACACTTTGCGCCAAGATTTAAACTTTGAAACAAATTGAAATAGGTTGGGGTGGATCTAAAATAGCTCCCACTTAACTCCATAAAACATGTTTACCTTTCGTAGAACATCACTACCTTCAGATCGGCTCCACAGGCATAGTAGCAACAATATGAACCAATTGTCAAACCACAAAATAGTATCTGGAACTCCAAAATGCCTCAAACCTAGAATATATACTCTACAAATATCCATAGAATTATCCTCAGAATTGCACAACAAAATGTTCACAAGCTCTATATCAGATATGACAAAACTCTGTCATGCAAACTTCTACTAATCACAACTTTCACACCGAAGGACATCAATAGGAAAATTTTTGGAATTAGATGTATTTAATGATCAATAACAATATACCAGAACTGCAAGACATAATCTTGAATGGAGGAATAATATGGACCAAAAAATGGAACTCTATACACTGAATATAGTATAATGACACTTAGCCAAATTTCTTAAATATGTACCTTATCAGAATAAATTTCTTTGCACAAATGTCTTCTAAAGAAGAGTCCATAAACCTGTATGGAAGAGGATCAAACCCTAGTACAAAATTCTCATCCAAAATGCTCTGCATAATCTTACAATTATTGTTTACATCAATGACAACACTTCATAAGGTCATGCTCTTCCTTGTCTTCTACAAGCTAACAATCTCTTCACCAATGATGTTGCCAACAATCTCCCCCTTTGGCATTGATGGCAACACATGATGTGAAAAACCATCACGACCAAATACTTCAGCAAACATTCTCCCCTATCTTTTGTACATCTTAATTTCTCCTCAAAATATTGTTTCTCTCCCCCTGAGATATATATGTCTTTACTTTTTCACATGTCCCTTCCCAAGATACTCTCCCATTTTGACATCAATGGCAAAGGGTGTGCAAAATGAATTATGTATCGGATCTCCCTTTGTCAAGTATACATAAATAAATACAAACTGTATTGACTCCCCCTAAGTAGTTGAATTTTATATACATCAAAATATCAAAAATTAACCTTTCGTATATATACAAGCAATCAAAACTTATTGAGGCTTTAAGAGGATATCTTTGTAAATGTTCTTAAGTTATATCACATATTAATCCCATTGCGCCTTAAAGCATACTTCAGAATATGTATGTGCCCATTCATCTATAAAAGCAATTCTTCTACCTTGTCCATTGTATCAAGGACACCAGATATTTTCCCTGTCTTCTCAGCTTCTTTTATTAGAATAGTCATAGAAGCCATCTTGAAGCTAAAAATATCTCTTAGTTGGCTCATCTGGTTCTTTATGGACTCCTTATGATTTTGCAGTTTCGTTATGTTTACATGAGCCTTTTCTATTTCATCTCTTAGATTTCCATTCAGATCTTTCAAAGGGTCATAAGTTCTGGAAATCTTTACAAGTTGATCCTCAAGGCCCTCTATCTTATCTTTTATGTCTTTTGTTATTGTGGGCCAAGATAAACAAAACTGATACAATGCATTTGCATCATTCATAGCTGTCTCAATATATTTTATACCATTTTCTATAAGAGTGTGTGCCTTAGAGCACCTATCCACTAGTTCTAACAGTCTCTTGTTATCACCTTTTCTCTCACCTTTTCTCTAGTGCTAACTCAAAAGATTCAAACTGATTGTTGACTTTACTCATCAGATCCTTCATTTGCAATGTCAGAGTCAAAGTAACATCTCTATTTGCATCAGGCACCAACTTCTCAAAAATCTTCATAGCTTCTTCCATTAACTCTTTTCCTTCTGCATGAGATTGCATAATTTCTTCTTGTGCAGATGCCTGAAAGATTGTTCCTAATTAAAGTTTCTGCAAAGGAGAAATGTTAGACAAATTAATTTGACCATTAGAAGCTTGTACTTGCAGAAGCTATGGAGCAGATAGAACTTGGGATTGTCTTTGCTTCACCAAAAACTCCCTGATAGAGTCCAGTGGAGAGACTCCAGAGGACTCACCAACCTTGTCATATTTCTTCTCTTCTGAAATAGGGGATTCCAGAGGAGGATTTGCATTAGGTACTTCTCTTTCCTCAGCATCTTCCAGAACAGAGTTAGTATGCAAGATACTTGCATTCTGATCCAAACTTTCCTCATTCTGTTCTTCTTTGTCTTCTTCTATCTTTTCTACTGCAGGCTCCCTTTGATCATCAACTGCTTTTGTATTCACTGAAGGGTTAGTTGTATTGACTTCTCCTAAAGCTGAAGGCACATTCTACTTAGTCACCAAGGGTAGTTCAGCACTTTTCTCTTCATTAGCATCAATCTGATTATCATCCTTTTCCTTTTTGTCAGAATGATATTCTTCAATAGTAGTACAGTTATATCCAAGGTTTCCTCTTCCAGTCTCCTTGTGTCCTCTTCATCATTTGCCATCAAAGTGTTTATTCTTCTCTTTGTTCTAAATTCTTTGTTCAATCTTTGTATTGCTCTCTTCTTGTCTGGTCTGGAGATGATAGGATAGACTTTCTCAAGATTTTTGCTCTTCAATTCATTATCTCTATTAATTGCTTCATCTCTCTCTTCTTTGTTAGAACATCGACTAAACTAATAGGTAGTTGATTTGCTATTTCAATCAAAGAAACATTAAAAACATCTAGATACCTGATTATTGAAGTTTCAATGATTGCTTTGTCATCATCTAACTTGTCCTCATCATATAATTCTGCTACTTTCTTCAAATTGTTGTACTCTATAATTACACTAATAGTAACATCTAACTAAAGAGGGGAAATAAATTCTTTATCTAATTTCTTTTGGTTTCCTTTTACTTTGTCCTCAATATCATTATTCTTCCTTTTCTTACCTTTTCCTTTCCCTTTCTCGGAGGACTCTCCTTCTTCCCCTGATAGGAATTCTCTTCTCCTGAAGATAAAGCCTTCTTTCTCTTTCTTAGTAATTTCTTCTTTGTTAGTAGTAATATCAATTTTTTTTACTTTTGGCTTGTGTCTCTTCTTCAGTAGCAAGAAGCCCCTTTTTCTTCCAGATCATCTTGGATACTTCTTCTTCTTCCTCTTGTTCTTCCTCACTAAAATCATGACTGGCATATACTTGTCTGGAAGCCCTTTTCTTCACTCTTCTCTTCTTAGTAGGCATGGCTGCAAGAATTTAGAAGAGATAGCAGAGGTCTTATTCTTGACTTTGTTAAAGGGGATTTCTCCTTCATCAGAGCAACTTTCATATCAGCAGAGGGAACAATTCTGGAGGACTTCTGAGGAATAGGAGGAGTGGTAATAGTTCTACCAGATCTCCTAGAGGCACTGGAGCTTTCAGTGGCACTTGATTCTCCTTGTCCTTGTGCTCTTGCCTTTTGAACTTGCTCTTTTGTTATTCCCATTCTCTCTACAAGTTCATCAATTATTTTGTTTACTTTTCTCTTTAATTGTGGATTCTTGTGTTGCATATGAACTTCAGCTGATTTCTCCTCATAAGTACCAAATCTTACTTGTGAAGTATGTTTTGGACTCTTTAGAAAAACATCAGCTAATGCATCAATTTCTTGCTCACCTACCTCATATCCCATAGGTGGGATCCACACAGTTCTTGGTTCTACAGCTTCCATTATACATTTGTCGGTAGAGACCAAAAATGTGATGTCCTTTTGGTACTTCTCCACCATTTTCCTTGGAATTCTCTCTCTTGCTTGTATTTTCTTCTAAAATATAGAAAAGTAGGCAATAAATGCATCATCTTGAGCCTTTGAATCACCAATATTGCTTATGTAATTTGCAATCTGATGTGCCACAAGCTTTCCCTAAATCCATGTGATTCTATGAGTACTAGGAAGTTCTTTCAGGAAGTAAAACAAGATGCAAACATCAAGGGTTGCAAATTTGAAAGGGTATTTCTTCTTCTTTGTCTATTTCAGATTTTCTAAAAACTGTTGTGTAAGCAACTCACAGAGATCATAATTTGTGCCCTTTTCTACCATCTCATAAGCTACATTGATAGCTGTAGTAGACACTAAATTCTCTCTATTAGTGAAATATATCTTGTAGCCAACCACCATAGCATCATATTTGACTGTTAGATTCTTGATAGGATTTAATTTTAAAGCTCTCTTGTCATATGTGGCACATGTCAGCTCCATCACCACTTCATTCTTAATAGATTTCAAAACAAGAATAGGTCTAAAGAAACACAAACTGGTGACCTCCCTCATTATATCCTTTGTGATCATGCTAGGCATATTCAATAATACAAACTGATCATGAAATCTACTCAATACCAATCTAACCCACTTGTCATCAAAATAAAAAACTTGGGAACCACTGCCAGACATCAAGTTTCTTATCAGTTAAGTTTTGGTATTTTGGTTTAAGTCCAAAGTTATCTCTTGTGAGCTCTTTTACCCAGATGTCTCCAAGCTTTCCATGATCAAATTCTTCTATTTTTTCATGGATATATTCTTATGTCTTTCATCGACAAAACCCCATAAGGGACAAAGGAAAATACCCCCAACAGATCATCCTCTAAACACTTAGCTAGAAATTTCTTGAATCTATGTTGTGGTTTCTCAAACACCTCAATAACTCTCAGAGTGGCCATTGACAATACTATCCAACTTATCAAAATATGAATCTTCTAAAAAACTAGGGCAAACTAGAGATAGATAAATACCTTTTCTTCACTTTTACTAAACTAGGGTTTTGATGCACAAATCTCTGATTCACCTTGAATTCTTCTTCATCTCAGATTCACTCTCAAATTCACTCTTTGAAAGTTTTGTGAATTATTTTGTAAAGTAACACATCCTTTTGTAAACCTTCACACTTAACCTAATTTGCATTTAATTCATCAACCAATAAAGCTGTCAAAATAGTCTCTGCAATTACAACCACCTTCATGTGCTCTGCAGTAAGAGATTTTCTACTAAAATTTTCTCCATTAGATCAAGAATAGTAGTATCCTTCAACACATATCCTCATGTTGAAGCATCTTCTCTTTGGTAGGGGGTAAAAGATTTATATTAAAGCTCCCCTTGAGCCAAAGCTCTCATCTCAGTTTCTGGAGGAAACATCTACACCAGAAGCTGGTATAGACACATCCTTAGCCTCTGTTACATCCTTCTTAACCCAAATCTTACTAATCTCCTTAGTTTCTGCCAGATCAACTTTTTGCACTAGTTTGTTCTCTACCGAAATATCCTTCTTCATTCTGCTGCTTCTGCAAAACTTTGAAATGTGTACAGGCTTATTGCAATTGTAGCACACAACATTCCTCTGACCAGTATTCCTTCCATTCAATCTAGATCTGCATTAGTTAGCTTTATGCCCAAATCTATTGCATGTAAAATAGTAGCCATTAAAGGATCGAATCATTCTTCCATTGTTATGGCCATTCATCCTTTGACTTCTGCACTCATTAGCTTTATGACCAACTTTCTTGCATGAAAAACATTGACTAGAGAAAGATGGAACATTTTGATTCATTCCGGTCCTACATTGTGTAGCCTTATGTCTAAATTTATTGCAAAAATAACAATAACCATTGAAAGGTGGGTACCTTTGAGCTTTAGGTTGTTTGACCGGTGGTCTTCTATCTCAATTCTTCTAATTCCAGATCAGCTTGCCATTGTTCTTCTTATTTTTAGCTTTTGATGCTTGACCCGATTTTGAACTTTCACCTTTTTCAAACCCTAAGCCTTCTTTGTCATTGGGATCTTTCTGACTTGTAATCATCTCATCAAGCCTTGCAGAACTTGTCTTGAATTTTTCTTCATAATTCTTTGCCATCTCCAAATCTGATTTCAATTTCACAACTTCTTGTTCAAGCCTTATACATTCTTCACATTTGCCTTTCACCATTGAGTTCAGATGTTCATCAGTTTTTGCCTTTTCTTTAATTTGCACTTTCAGACAATTCATAGATTCATTTGCTAGCCTCAATTGTTCACTGATCTCCTTATGTCTTTCCTTGAACTTCTTGACTTTAAAAAAAGATTAATTTTTTGAGGTACTTTTGATTTTCCATGTTTGATGGACAAAGGTAGAATGTAGTTCGTTTTGATTTTTAATGCAAGATTGTCCAATATCTTCCACCTCATGACATATATAGAAATGAAATGGAATGTGCTCATAATTTAGATATTGTGAAAAAGAACATTCATTTACTATTAAGCATAATTGCTTTGGAAGTGGAAGATTCATATCACAAGCAACTTGAAAACAAGCAAACATCATGTGAATTTTGTTCAAAGAGTTTTCATATATATCTAACACCTTCCCTAAACCTCTACCAATATTTCTTAATCAATTCTCACTCCAAAATTCCAAAGGTAACCCACATAGACTCACCCAAACATGCTCAAAAGTGGAAAAAACTAGAGCACTAGTAAAACCTACCTTCCAAGGTCTTACCTAGATTCCCCTTTGGTGAAAACACCACCAAGACTTGGCTCAACATTTTCTTTGTTGCTCCTTGCAAGACACAATAATAATAAAATGATCTTTTGGAACTGTAATGAGCTTTTCTCATTCCATCCCTTCCATACACACCCACTCCAAAACATACAATTTTTTGACCATTTATCCTTAGAGAACCCCATAACCACCCTCATCTTCAACTTTTTTGAGTTATTGTGGACTTATTTGTAGCTAAGAAGTATTTTTGGGATCCTACCATTTACATTAAACACCTTACACTCTACATCTTGCTAGTTTACTTTAGAAGCTTGAATTGCGGAGGCCATTTTTACAATATTGCATCCTTTTCTTTCAAAGATTCCCCAATCCCAAAAGAATATATGCTTTTAAAACCATACTCCATCAAGACAATCCATGAGCATCCATGTCATTTTCTTTGTCATTGAGTGGCTAATGGATAGGGATGCAATGTCCTCCACATTGGTTCCTACCCAAAACTAGGGTCCCTAAATTCAAATTTTCTCCCAAAACTTCTTTTCAGTCATTTCCCTCTCATTGATTCCCCCATCTATTTTTCTTCTAGTGTGAAAGGTCATGTTCAAGAAGTTGCAACTCATCCTTTCTTGAGTCTAACATCATTTAATTCCCAGAAGTATAGCTACTTTTGTGTTCATCTCTCAATCAACATTAATACAAGCATCATGTGGTGTGCAACACCTATTGTTTGATACTCATGGTTGTGTCTACTGAGCCTTGTTTTCTTGAAAACACAATCATCAAATATGGTAGAGCAGTGGCGGGAATGAATCTCTTAATTGAGATATATTAGAAAGACAAAGTTTATATTTGACTAGAATAATTTTATAGTGCAAATCAATATTATAATTAGAGTGTCCAATTTGTGAGTAATATTCCTTTTGTTATTTGAAAATCAATACATTTATAAATACTAAAAATAATTACAACCTAAGTCACAGGATTCGCTGAATTTCTACTTTGAAGTTCAAAATTTAGTGAATTTTAAAACAATATTAAAAATTTGTTTAAATTCGTCAAATATTCATACGGTAAAAAGGAAGGGTTTTTTCCTCATTTTTTCCCTTTACTAGGAACACCTACGAGTAACGAATCGGTCTGAAACTACATATTATCCCTAAGGAACACCTAAATTTAGGAAAAAATGGGTCTGATAGGTATATTATCCCTCTCTAGTCTCCACCAGTCATATCAATACTGGTCTCTAGATATCTGGAGTGAAGTAGGAAACCAAAATTGACATTTAGGCAGGTAAGTATCCTTGCATCCATCCATAGGAGGTTCAAGGAATACGCCTATAGGAACAATGGACAAGTTTAGAAAATTTTTAGGAGCGAATTTCTTTTACGATGTGAGACAATTTTTCAAACACTATAATGTTCACCTATAAAAGCCTATGGCTTATTAATATTTATATTATTACATTATATTTATATATTATAATACTTATAATATTATTAATATTTATTATTATATTATAAATGTAATTACGCCGAGAGGCATTCTACAATCACAGTAGGGTGGAGATGAGAGCACTCATTTTTTGTGTAAATATATAGAAAAATAAATTTAAAAAAAAAGCCAGAAATTAAAAACTGTTGAAGGAGAAAAAACAAGAGAAAATCACAAAAACTGTGGAACCAAAAAATAAATTGGAAAAATTAAAAAAAAAGTGAGAAAAATAGAAAAAAAGAGATATCCTTAATGTACTTTAGATATATTTTTTGGTTATTTACACAAAAAATGAGCACTCTCATCTCCACCCCTCTGTGATTGTAGAATGCCTCTCGATGTAATAGATATCTCTTTTTTTCTATTTTTCTCACTTTTTAAAATGAGTGCTCTCATCTCCACCCCGTTGTGGTTGTAGAACGCCTTTCGACCCCGCTGATTGTAGAACGCCTCTCGACGAAATAGATCTCTTTTTTTCTATTTTCCTCACTTTTTTTTCGCAATTTCTTTTTTGATTTTCATTTTAAAAATTTTCCAATTTCTTTTTTGGTTCCATAGTTTTTGTGATTTTCTCATGTTTTTTCTCCTTCAACAATTTTTAATTTCTGATTTTTTTTAAATTTCCAATTTTTTTGTTTTTATTTTTTATTTAATTTTCTATATATTTAAATGGAAAATGAGTGCTCTCATCTCCACCCCATTGTGATTGTAGAATGCCTCTTGGTGTAAAAAGAATAAATTGGAAAAAAAAAAAAAAAAACTGGAGAAAATCACAAAAACTATGAAACCAAAAAAATAAAAAATAATAACAAAAAAGAAATTGATGGAGAAAATCAAACAAACTATGGGAAAAAAATTAAAAAGAAAACATAAGGATAGAAAGGTGGAGAAAATAAAAAAAATGGAACCAAAAAAGAAATTGGAAAAAATAAAAAAATAATAATAAAAAAAGAAATTGAAAACAATTGAAAAAAGTGGAGTGAAAAACACAAATAACAAGTACAAAACCTCTAGAAGATATATCTCAACATACTATAGATATATTTTTTAAATATAAATATACTAGTATAATAAATTACTATTTATTCTACAGTCACATGAGGTGAGCACTCATTTAAATATATAGCAAAAAAATAAAAAAATAAAAACCAAAAAAAGAAATTGAAAAAACAAATTTTAAAAAAATGGAAAAAATGGAAAAAATAAAAAATAAAAATGCCAAAATTTTTTGGAAAAGATAAAAAATAAAAAAAATAAAAATTGGAAACCCAAAAGAAAAAAAGTGAGAAAATCACAAAAAAGAAATTGAAAAAATTAAAAATTAAAAAACAAATTGGAAACAAGGAAAATTATAGGTGGAGAAATCACAAAAACTATAAAAACTCTAGAAAATAAAAATAAAAATGGGAAAAAGTGGAGAATCACAAAATCTATAGAAAACACAAAAAACACAGACAAAACGTGAAAAGATTTCTCCAATATTGTAGATATATTTTTAAAATATAAATATACTAGTAATATTATATATATATTAAATCAAATTTAAATAAGGTGAATTAAATAAGAACTTCCCCCCCTTACCAAACTTCATCCAAATTTTATTGTTGTCGAACACGAGTACTAACTCGAACCTTGTGACATAGGGTATTGTTTGTGTGTGTATATATATGTGTATGAGTTTGGGGCATGATCCCATGCCCCATGTATTTTTTGACGATCATGACTATATGTTTAAACTTATAATTTTAATATATAGTCTTTCTCATCAAAAAAATTGATAGCTCCTTTGTGGTAATTTTTCTGTCTGATGGCTCTAGGTATTGTTTGTAATAAGACACTGCATATCATCACATGAATTCCTGTCTTTGTTAACTTAGTATTAGATGTGTATTTTGATACCTATTTTTGAATGTTCTAGTATATATTTTATGATCATTGAACATTCCATGTGAATATGTTGATCACAACACTTTTTAGTTGCCTCCAGATCAGAGACGTCTTGAATATGACAGACGGTGAATGGGACACCATTTTTTAAAAACATGGTACAATGTTGTATAAACTAGTGTTGCATTCATAGCATATATTGATTTATATTTATATTCTACTATCTACATACACCACTGTACCATGTTTTCCAAAAATGGTGTCCCACTCCCTATCTCTCATACCCAAGAAGTCTGAAAAACATGGTGTCCCATTCCCCATCCCTCATACCCAAGACATCTCTGATCTGAAGGCAACTAAAAAGTGTAGTGATCAATAGATTCACATGGAACGATCATAAAATATGTACTAGAACATTCAAAAGTGGGTATCAAAATACACATCTAATACTAAGTTAAGAAAGAAAACAATTCATGTGATGATTGCAGTTAAGAAAGACAGAAATTCATGTGATGATATGCAGTTAAGAAAGATGGGAATTCATGTGAAGATATGCAGTGTCTTATTACAAACAGTACCTAGAGCCATTAGGAAAACTACCACAAATGAGCTATCATTTTCTTTTGGTGAGAAGACTATATATTAAAACCATAAGTTAAAATGTACAGTCATGATCCTCAAAAACTATGGGCAGCATGAGATCATGCCCCAAAGTCAAACTGGCAAAGCCAGTAAACAACAGAAACACATGGCCCGAAAAAAGGAAATAGCCGCACAAAACAATGAGAGCACAACACCACAAGGAATATAGCTATCAAGTCACTAGTTCAATAGAAATGAAAAGAAACCATTACAATTATGTAGCAAAGGCAACTCCAATGTTGGGAAGGCAGAGGGGACCAGATCTTGCCCATTAGGGTTATCCCACCCTCCACCTAGCATATCCTTGCAATCCTCCATGGTTTCCCAACAAGAAAGAACAACATTTTCTCCTTCCTCTAGATCCTCTTGTGGTTGGTTCTATATAGTCAGCGGTGGATATATAGGAAGAGACAAACAAGGGAATTTCCCCTGAACTGGAGGGGCCCACTCATGTCATTGTGAGGATGCAGCAACACAATACAAAGACGGAGATCACCCACCTTGTCATATGAATGGTGGAGGTGGTGGTGGGGTCTAGCTAGAGTATTACCTTGTCAATGGTGGCAATAGAGGAATGGAGGCTCTCTAATGGCTATGTGGGCAACACCAAGAAGAGTTAGAGTAGTTGTGCTGCAAGACCCGATGGGGGGATCTATACGAGACAACAAAGAAGGCAAAACCCTAGCCACAATACAAGTGGCATTACACTAATGATCAAGGAAGGTTTTTAGATACTAGACTTCCAATGCCACCTTACTGGCTTGAATTTGAATCTATATGAGCACATTAGAAATCAACAATGATTTGGAACTAATAGCAAAGTTAGTATCCACAAAAAACTAAACAAAATAGCAGAATTTATATCTTTCTAGCTACAAAAAAGAATTTCCAATCCGAAAGCATGCCATAACTGGGAGAACTTTGTGGAAAACCTAGCCCCATCACTAAGGACATTGTCACAAGTAAAGGGCTCAGGCCTTCTTGGCTTTCAAAACTCTAGCTCTATTTTCCTAGAATTGACACTCAGTGCCAATGCAAGGGGAAGAACAACATAGGCAAAGAGGCAACACTCATCTTCAAAGAATGGACAGTCTTGGGCCAAATGATGAGAGAGGTAAGTTCTTCTTCTTCTTTAGGTTGTCCAATGCTTAGGAGGGTTATTCCTTAGAGGCCTCTCAACAAGATAATTAAAGAAAAATAAAATGACACAAAGGTCACTTACAACAACCATACTCTAAGTAATAGTGAACCACACTACACTGGCTGCAAGCGAAAGACCTCACTGACCTCTAATTGAGCAAATAAACAACAAGATAGAATATGCACTACGGATGTGAAACAAAGTAATACCACTAAAAATAAATCCCCTTATGATTTACATACACATATGGAATCTGCATTCCCACAAGCACAACTGTCCAAAAGTATACAAGACATTGGCTCTCACAAGATACTACACAAGTTATCATGCTGATTTGTCCAAGTGGGCAGAACTCCTGCATACATAATCCTTTAAAATGGTTCTAGTGTGAGTTTTCTCAAGATATGGCACATGTTGTAAAATTGAATCATGCATATAGGGAAAGGCAAGAAATTATCACCTATACTAAATTGAAAAGAGAAATTAACTTGAGGATTTGGTTGATGGTGAGAGGGCAAAATGTTGCAGATCAGTGCCTTGATCCTATAGGCAACTGAATCAAACATCATTCTCACACAAACACAACTAGAAGCTCAAACTGAAAACAAAGTATGTAATTGGAAATCATAAGCATTGCTCTATAATTTACAGATGTTTATAAATACAAGAAACAATTACAACATCCTTCACATATTACAAGTGATGGGACTAAAGTTATATGAGGTAATCAAATTATATCATTTGGATTGACAAAAAGATAATGGTCCAAATTTATTCATCAACTTTGAAAAAAATGTCAAAAGCTATGCAAAGAAGTGCTTTGCTTGATTGCAGACTAAACTAGGCAGGAATCTATGTCACATGCATAGAAATAAAAATCCACCTGAATTCAATTTATGTGTAATACAATAAAATTTCCACCCAAAAATGGAACCAACAAATTTTAGGAATCACAAGCACTCCGCAGTGATCTTGACCACACTTTGGAGATGTGATGCAAGCAAATTAAAAGAGTTAAACTTCTAGTTTAGTCTTCATATCATCTGCTTGCAGCAGTCTCTTGCACCACTATGGTCAGCCTTTCTTAGCCATGCTATCTAAGACATCATTTAGTGCTTGACACAAACCAACAATCTGTGATGGGAAGTCCAAAAAAGAAAAAAATAGTAGGAACAGAGAAGGCTTCAGAAAGCATGACCTCAACAACTAACAGCTAAAATTTTCTTACTTCTTGATTCTAGTGTTGGAGCACTATTGGCAAGAGACACTGTGTGGCTTCATGAGTGTTGTCATTGATGGCAACAAAGTCCATCCCACACATCTACAAGACATGGTGTGTCTATACCAGAAGTCAGATTGAAGAGTATTTTGGTCCGGTGAGCAAGAACAGAGCATGCAGCAAGGTCCGCAATCAGGTCTGGATCTCTCAGAGGAAGTATCTCAGTAAAGTGCGGACTTGGGGAAGTCAAGAGGAGTACCATGACTAATATATTCCAGAGACTGAGCCTCCAGTCATGTAAGAGTGAAAACATATGAACACCTAAGTGTTGGGTTCCTATTTGGCAGAGTAGACTGAGGAAGAACTGACTGGCAGAGCTTCATACCTTAATCCGGATAAGATATTGATGGTAATCAAGTTTCTTAAGGGATCATTCATGATTGGCTGACATGATTGATGACTTCTATAAGCATCTCTTTGATACGTATCACTTGGTAAGCAAGGATTCAGCTGACAGACCAGAGTTTGGGAAAATATTGAGTATTCCAGATGCTGATTAGAAAGATGTTGAAATCCTTTGTGCGGATATATATACCAGATGGATTTCGATGAGAAGGTGTGTGTGGTGTGTTGTGTAGTGCGAAGAAAAGCTGAGAGTAGTGTGGAATCAGTAATACAGGTTCGGTATGTGATAGGACAGCAGCACCAAAGAAGAGGAAGAATGAAGTGCAGTAGATCCGTGTATTAAGCCTAACCGGAACTGAACCTCAGCATATGTGGATGCTTCTCATCAGTTCAAGTATCTTGTTACTTTCTTTGTACCTTGTAGACAGTGAGTCTCTTGTAGGCAGTGAGCCTCTTGTGAGCAGTGTACTCGGGCAGTGAACCCTAATTGGCAAGTGCCATTTTGTACATCTATTCTTTTAACAGAGAATACAATCTTGGGTTATTCACCCTGTGGTTTTTCCCTTAACATGGTTTTCCACGTCAAAATCATTGTGTTATGTGTATTGATTTTGTTTCTACTTTCATGGTTATGGATGCTTATTTGTTTTGATGCTGCACTAGTTATTAAAGAAGAATAGAAAGTTAAATTAATTAAGATAACTGATTCACCCCCCCTCTCAGTTATCAACAAGCACTTCTATATCATCCTCAAATGGTATAACTTTTTCAACCTGCAATAACAAAAAGGACTCGGAAAATTGCCCTTGCTGCTACTTTTCTAATGCAAGAATTGACTTATTAAACAATACTTTTGCAATGAACATTGTTGGTTACGAATGAAAAACTAGAAATTCTTTGGATTAAAGTAAATATGATAAAATAAGACTAAGAAAACATAATCCAACCAACACAGCCATGTTATAGGCAAAGTAGAAGAAGACAAATATAGTAGTAACTAACATTCAAGATGAGAAATAAATAGGGCAACCTTTATGCATCTCTCAAAAAAAATTTAGGACTAAGAAATCTTTAGTTTGCTCATTAGTTGACAAATCTAACAAACTAGATCTGGTGGCTCAACTCCTGTAAGCTAGATTGTGATTGAGACTAAAAAAAAAAAAATTCTTCGGAAATAATCACAATCAAGTTGCTTTTCTTAAAGAAGAAATTAGAGTAATGGAATTGTAGTCTAAGAATGCCAATGAGAATTAGATGTAGTAAGGGAAACTGGCATTAAGTTTCTAGATAAAGTACCCTTTGGAATTATATAAGTTAGGATAGCAAAATTACTCTTAGCATAAACACATATTAAGCGTTAAGATCCAATTTCTAGAGCAGAAAATTGGAAGCTATTGAATATAAATAAGTATGCATCATCATTAATGATTCCAATTCAATTATTTTTCTTAAAGAGAAGACATGAAGAAAATACAAGTACATTTTGAGAATGTCACTGAAATCAAATGTAATGATGTGAAATCTCATCAACAGGGATTTCTTTTGATTATGACATAAAAATATGGACTCGTGTAGTGAGCATTTTCTTCTTTGTTTAGGACTTACCAAGGAATAGCCCTGTCATATGAAATAGGGCTGCCTATACTAGAAACACGTATTCCAGGAGGAAAGATAAGCATAGCCCTGTAACAAACAGAAATGATTTATAAAATTAGCTGATAGATCATAATGTAGTTATAGGGGAACAAAATACAGAATAACTATATGCTTAGAGGAGCTAAAGCATTTATTTACCTATTGAATGATCTAAGGAAAGTCTGAGAAAAGACTTTTGCATCAATTTTCATCTAGCATGTTTTCCAGCAAAATATCTTGCAATGCAACCAAAGTTGGATCTAGCCTGTCAAGCCTACCTAATTTGCAAATGTGAAAATAGGTAAGGCTTGCATGGCACGAACAGTAATCCAATGCATAGACCATAAATGTCATCATATTGACTAAAGCACCTATTAACATTTAAATTAGAACTATATATTTCCCTAGAAAATGCATTACCTTTAAGGAGAAACATATACTAGCATCTGAATGGTGCCACAGAATTTTGAGGATAGGCTCATTGGCTTTAAAATTAGGCCTAAAAAGATCTACATCCAAAGCGGAACCTAGGGAAACATTATCAATTCAGCTCAAGGAAAACCACCCAGCTCAAAAGAATAGATATGAAATATCCCTTTTCGGCCAAGATGAAGTTTTTGAGTGAGTTTTTAGTTTGGATTTCAACACAAATATGTGTGTGTGTGTGTGTGTGTGTGTGTGTGTGTGTGTGTGTGTGTGTGTTTTGATTGTCAGAGTATATTGCATATAATTTTGGAAACACTGATATGATAACTTATTTTTTATATAACAGTTCAATATATATAATGAAGTTTAGGGGCAATAATTCCAACTGGCTGTAGAATTTTTGATCATTTATTGAATCCAGATTGCTACAGGTTCATGAACATACCAAGTTTATTTGTGTAAAAAATAGAAAATACAGTACTGGATGTGATTACTATTGCAAATCGCCTTCCTTTATCAGACCTTGACATGCATGTATGTCGCCTTCCAGACCCTTGATGCTGCTGTGATTTTTGATAGGGTTGCGCCTATTAATATTGTGATTTCTTGTCTGAAATTGATGTCTTCCTTCAACAGTAGGTTGTTGTGTGTGTGCTGCTATCATTAAATGAGTGGGGGTTTCGTCCCAATCATTCCCATAGCCAGGGGTTTCATCTTGGAGTATTTCTTCTGCAAAGCTTGATAGAGAATAAAAAATCATAATAACTTATGAATGCCTTCCTCTCCAAATCGACTCCAATTAATAGAGAAGAAGTTACCAAAAATCCTCTACAAAAAAGGCAAGCGATCTCACTCAAAAAAACTGAAGTTTCCAAAATCAAACTCCCAAAGGAAATCGATATCCACTTAAGATAGAATATTTCCATTTTCAACAAAATCAACGATCTTATCCCAAAGATTTTAGCATATATTTGATTTAGCAATTACCAAGATGAATCGCTTAGTGAAGGAAGTTATTACTTAAAGTGGCCCCCACCTTTATTCAATTATTCCCTTATATTTTGATTTATTTCTAATCTCCGAGAACCAAAAGATTAGAAAGTTTCTTCATAAATAACATTAAGTGGAGAGGGACATTACAGTCCTCCCTTCCCAGAATTGCTGGGCCTCTAGCAATCTCAAATTTGGATGCTATAGAATTCCTTCCCCCTCCCATGTTGCATCCTCAATAGGTAAATCCTTCCATTTGATCAGATATTCTTAGAACACCTTATTTCTTATCTTCCTTTCTCTCCAATTTGCAATACCCTTAGGAACTAGCACCAATTTTCCTTCTTCATTAAGTGGAGGAAGCTCTGGAGATGCTTCAACCTACTGACCCAATGCCTTTTTGAGGCAAGAAACATGGAAGACGTTGTGGATCTTACTACCCTCAGGAAGTTCTAATTCATATGCCACTTCACCAATCCTCCTCACTATCTTGTAAGGTCCATAAAAGCATGGCTTAAGTTTTTCTGCACCACTTTTCTTCAATGAGGATTGTCTGTATGGCTATAGCTGCAAAAAATTAAGTCTCCAATCTCAAATGATCTCTCACTTCTGTGCCTATCCGCATATATTTTCTGTTGGTTCTGTGCATGTTGCAGATAATCCTTCAATGCCTTGCGAATATCTTGATAGTTTTGCATTGTCTCCTTGGCCCATGGAACCCTACTATCATCAAAGGCTAAATCTATAAATGATAAGGCATCATACCTGTATAAGGCTCTGAAGGGAGACATGCCAATCGACATGTGGTAGGTAGTATTGTAGCAATACTCACCTAGATGCAACCATCTGATCCAAGCACGTTGCTGCCCTGAGACATAATTCTGCAAATATCTTTCAATCCATTTATTTACAATCTCTGTCTGACCATCGGTTTGGGGATGGTAGGTTGTGCTTGGTGTCAACTCTATACCTACCAAACAAAACATCTCCTGCCAAAACATTCATAAGAATCTGTTGTCACGATCACTGACGATCGTTTTGGGGAGCCCATGTAACCTAAACACCTCTTTGAAGAATAATTCTGCCACCTGAACTACAGAGTAATCTATGGATATAGCAAAGAAATGGGCATATTTTGTTAATGTATCCACAACTACAAATATGCAATCTCTACCTTGGACATGTGGCAACCCTGTGATAAAATCCATGGATGTTCCTTCCCACTTCTGTTTAGGTATCGGCAATGGTTGTAGAAGTCCTGCAGGGAACGTGTGTTCTACCTTGTTCTGCTGACAAGCCAGACATTCTCTAACATGTTGCATAACATCATCTTTCAAACCCTTCTAGGTGAACCTCTCACGAATCTGACGATAAGTTTTGAAGAAAACTGGATGTCCTGTTAGAGGGGTATCATGCATAGCCCTCAAAATCCTAGTCTTCAGCTTTGATCCTGGTACAAGATAAATTCTATTCTTATAATAGATGATGTCACTGACTACTGAATATCTGTCATCCTGTACCCGGCCATCAATCAAATCACAAGCAAAAGTGTTTTTGGTATATTCGGCCAGTAATTGAGATTTCCAATCAGCTGAAATCTCAGTGAGAGAGCAAAGTGTTGGTCTTTTGGAAAGAGCATCGACAACCATAATCTTCTTCCCCTTAATATATTGCACATCAAAGTCATAAGCCTAAATCTTTCTCACCCACTTTTGCTGCCACTCATTCAAGTTCTACTCCAAAAAATATCTGAGATTGTTGTGATCAATCCTAACCACAAATTTAGCCCCCACTAAGTACTACCTGAACTTAGCTAGCGCATGCATAATCGCTAGCATCTCCTTATCATATGTGGAGTACAGCCTCTCTGTGTCCCTCAGCTTTTTGCTCTCATATGCAATCAAATGTCGATCTTGCATTAGGACTGCACCAATTCCCTGACCCGATGCATCACACTCCAAGACAAACAGTTGTGTAAAATTTGGCATTGCTAATACTGGACATGAGCTCATGACTTCTTTGAGCTTGTCAAATGTTACATGTACCTCCTCAGACCAAAGAAATGCACCTTTCTTAGTAAGGTCTATCAAAGATGACGCCAACTGTGAGAAATCTCTCACAAATCTCCTGTAATAAGTGCACAAACCCAGAAAGCCTCTCAATTCTGACATGTTCTTTGGTGGCGGCCAGTCTAGAATGGCCTGTATCTTCTCTTGGTGTACTTTCACACCATCAACCCCAATCACATGTCCAAGATAGAGTATCTCAGTCATCCCGAACTCACACTTGGAAGCCTTCGTGTAAAGAGATTGAGCCTCCATGATACCCAACACTACATCCAAATGATGCAGATGATCCTCCCAAGTCCTGCTATATATCAAGATGTCGTCAAAGAAAACTAGAACAAATTTCTATAACTGCTCACAGAATGTGTGATTCATGCATGACTGAAATGTGGCAGGTGCATATGTGAGTCCAAATGGCATGACGAGGAATTCAAAATGTCCGTAGTGACAATGGAAGGCAGTTTTATGAATATCTTTGTCCCAGACTCATATCTGATGGTAACCCGACTGAAGATCAATCTTGGAAAAATACACAGCCCCGTGTAACTCATCAATCAACTTGTCGATCCTAGGAATAGGATATATGTTCTTTATTGTCTTCTTATTCAAAGCCTTGTAGTCTATGCACATAGGCATAGTCCCATCCTTCTTCTTTACTAGAACAACCGACGAGGCAAAGGAACTAGAACTGGGCCGGATGTGTCCCATGCTCAGAAGCTCCTTGATTGTCTTCTCAATCTCTTCCTTAAAATGGTGCGGGTGTCGATAGGGCGTAGTTATTACTGGTTTAGCCCCTTCCTCAAGCTCCATGACGTGCTCGAACCCACAATCAGGCAGTCGACCTGGAGGAATGTCTCCAAATACTACACTATGCTTATCCAACACTTTCTGGATGTCAACATGGTATTGTGGCTTGCTATCGGAGGTAGGCTTGGTAGAAACAAAGCATTATACTGCCCAATCCACCTCTCCATGTCTGAATAAAGCCTCCATCCTCCTGGTTGACATTACTCGAGGACCACCATCAGGCATAGCCTTTAGCACAATATTTTTATCATCAACCATAAACTCTAACTCCATCTTGTGGAAGTCCTGACTATACTTCCCAAGTGACTGTAACCACTGCAATCCCAAGACTACATCAATATTACCAAGACCTAGTACGTATAAGTCATCAGTCAAGGTGTATTCCCCAATCTGGATGCTAAGCTGGGAAACCACCTTGGTGCAACTCAACTGAAAACCATCTTCCACAGTTACATTGAATCCCGAGAACTCCTCAACCTGTAACCCACGCTTCACCACTAAACCCTCATCGATGAAATTGTACGTGGCTACACTATCCACCAAGTAAACCATGCATTGTCCCTTAAGGACACCTTTCATATGAAATGGATGAAGTCTAGGGACTCCAGATAATGAGGCTATGGTACTTTGGGGGGTCTCCTTAACTCCCATATCCTCCAACTCTAACTCTGGAGGCTTCTCCTCCTGTCCAATGTCATCTCCCGCATAGATCTCATGATCATCTTGCCCCTCATCATCTGAGATGACCTTGATCAAATGAACATTGCCTTTCCCAAGGCAACGATGGCCAGGCTCCCATGACTCCTTGCAGTTGAAGCATAATTTTTTCTTGTGCAGTTCATTTCTAGATTCCTGTTCAGATTTCGGTGGGATGTTCTTTTGCTGATTGAAACTTTTTTCTTTTGGCTAAAATCCACCGAAAGCCTTCTTCTGAGGCTGGAAGGGAGGTGTAGTCTCCAAATCAAGGGCAAGGCCAATGGCGTCATGTAGTGTAATAGGCTTATGAACCTTCACTAAACCCTTTAATCTGTCACTTAGACCCTTGACAAACAACATAACAACTCGCCTCTCAGTCATATCAGGAACCATGACTGCTATTTTCTGAAACTCATTAATGTAGGTCTCAACATGTCCAACCTGCTTCAGCTGAGCCAAATCCTTGTAATAGGTCTCCACATCCTTTCGGTCAAAGCGTTCAATCAGTTTATTAACAAACTCCTCGTATGAGTGTATCAAGGCATGATCCTGTGATACCAACCCATGGTGCCACCATTCATATGCTATGCCCTCCAGATGCATCGTAGCAAATTGTATAGCCTTATCCTCTTCCATAGGTTTCAAGGACAGGAAAGTGTCAATTTTATGTACCCATGATTTGTCACTTATCTTCCGACTTCCATCGAAGGTTGGTACAGGAACCCTATTCAATGCTTCCTTGAATTCTTGGGGTTGAGTGCCCTGTCTTGTTGGTCTTCTAAGTCCCCTGTCTTGCTTTTCCCACCTGAATCTGGTTTTATCTCTCCGTTGATTCATAAACTGATTCATATTCATTAATTGTCTTACATCAGGTGAAAGAGCCATGTATTCATTGTGGGCCACCATAACATCTCAATGATGTGTGTCTCTTCCTCTACCTTGAGGATTGCTTCTTCTTTAGTTTGCTTTGGCAAAAAGGTAGGACGAAGAGGTCGATCAAACCTTGTGCTTGCTGCCCTAACAACATTAGAGGCTACTCTACCCTGATTTCCTTGTCTAGCATCGCTTCTGCTGTGATGACTACTTGATCTCCTGGATCTTGTATGATCCATTCTCATTTGACACATGGTTGTGATCATACAATCCTAGAATTGCTGTAGCATTTCCTATCGTTGTTGAGCAAAGGTGGTCAAGAAATTATCAAGCTGATCATTCAAATCCCTAGGCGGGCTTCCACCTCTTCTTTCACCATTTCTGCTTCAGCTGGGATAATATCAGCTCCTTCTCCTTCTTGTCCTGACTTGCTTCTAGTGTTATATCTATGTGATCTTACCTCTCTAGAGTGCATAGAGTCAAATCAATTGACATGCAATACTGAAACCCCAACAAGCTGGCAATATTACCAGCTCTGATACCACTAAAATATCCCTTTTCGGCCAATATGAAGTTTTTGAGTGAGTTTTCAGTTTGGATTTCAACACAAATATATGTGTGTGTGTGTTCTGATTGTCAGAGTATATTGCATATAATTCTAGAAACACTGATTTGATAACTTATTTATGATATAATAGTTCAATATATATATAATGAAGTTCAGGGGCAATAATTCCAATTGACTGTAGAATTTCTGATCATTTATTGAATCCAGATTGCTACAGGTTCATGAAACATACGAAGTTTATTTGTGTAAAAAGACATAAAACATAGTACTGGTTGTGATTACTATTGCAAATCACCTTTATCAGACCTTGACGTGCATGTATGTCGCCTTCCAAACCCTTGATGCTGCTGTGAATTTTGATAGGGCTGTGCCTATTAGTATTGCAATTTCTTGTCTGAAACTGACGTCTTCCTTCAACAGTAGGCTACTGTGTGTGTGTTGCTATCATTAAATGAGTGGGGGTTTCGTCCCAATCATTCTCATAGCTAGGGGTTCCGTCTTGGAGTATTTCTTCTACAAAGCTTGATAGAGAATAAAAAATCATAATAACTTCTGAATGCCTTCCTCTCCAAATCGACTCCAATTAATAGAGAAGAAGTTACCAAAAATCCTCTACAAAAAAGGCAAGCAATCTCACTCAAAAAAACTGAAGTTTCCAAAATCAAACTCCCAAAGGAAATCAATATCCACTTAAGATAGAATATTTCCATTTTCAACAAAATCAACGATCTTATCCCAAAGATTTTAGCATATATTTGATTTAGCAATTACTAAGATGAATCGCTTAGTGAAGGAAGTTATTACTTAAAGTGGCCCCCACCTTTATTCAATTATTCCCTTATATTTTGATTTATTTCTAATCTCCAGGAACCAAAAGATTAGAAACTTTCTTCCTTCATAAATAACATTAAGTGAAAGGGACATTACAAGATAACTCTTTCAAAACCACCTTGAGCCGTCAAAATGATTTACTTCATCTAAGGAAATAAATAGGAAAACATCTTGACTTGTTAGAATGATTTACTTTATCTAATAAAATGAATAGGATACATGGTTCAAATCAAATATATATTCTAACAAAATGACACCAACCATAGAAATAAAGAACAATGCCCAATCAGATAGCTTTTTATAGAATTGCAATAAGTTATCTATTAAATGTAATTATGGTACAATTCAGTTTCATAGCACCCAATTATGGTACAATTCAGTTTACTTGCAAGGGCTATAGGCAATGCAGGCATGAAGAAGGTCAATGATAGCCCAAAAAAAAAATCTGTTGAAAGATACATATAAAAAATGAAAAATCATACCCTTAAGTTCTACAAACTGCGAAGCAACAGCTATTGATCCTTGTTTTGTGTCCTAAGCACAAAAGACTCATTTGAAAACCAATATTAGAGGAGAGACAAAACATTTATGTCGCTATAACAGTTACAAAATTTTGGGCAGTTTAAGGAATGCTGAAACATTTTTTTATTATTATTATCAGTTTCTGCTGATATACTAAACATGACTGTTAGTGATCAACATTGACTGGTCCTATGAAGCTCATCTTGGCTGTCACTCTAAGCATGTCCTTGTGGATAAGAAAAGTTCTGTTTTTGATCCATTAGCGTCACCCTTTCCAGTTATTAAATTGCTGCTGCCACTGTCAATATTATATATTTATAGAAAATGAAAATAACATATGATAGCAATTGAAAACCCTTTCACAAAGGGTTGATAGAATATAGTATTAGGTTTTTCCCTGTGAATAGTGGACATCGACATTTAATTTGATATATTAAAATTTTGATGTGATAATATTTAAAATTCTTTTAATTTACAGAAAACCTTAAATACAATCATGTTTTCAGTTAAAGCCAGTAAGCACCTTGAAGCATATCAATTTGGCAACAAGGTTTCAGTTTAAGATGTTCACAAATACTATTCCAAGGTTGCAGAACATAATACTAATCTCATATAAATGCATGTATTGGATCATATTGCTTGTAAAAACTTCAGATCAAAAGAGACATGAAAAGCTCAAAACTTACCATGTAACAAATGCACTGCTGTGCTGGCCAAGAAATAGATCAAGGGCTTTCTTTGCCCAATCCTGATGCTTCCCATGACGACAAAAAAACGTACTCCTATATATGTAAAATTGAATCCAACAATTAGTCCATAAAAAATTGAAGGAATATGAAATAACAGAATAAAGAGCAATAAACCAAACAATACTCAACAAGACTGAAAATCCACCTATTTGCTAGCAGTCCTAAAATCTGCATGCACACTATCACATATCCCACAAAAGAATGAAATAAGAAAACCCCTGAACCGTCAGTCCCCGAGATAAATCTAATGTTTCCATCACTTCAATACCCAGATTTACTGCCCTTCCCCCAAAAAAGAAGTGATAGTTGTCAATGATGGATAAAAAGACTATATGCTTTAAAAACCACAAACTAACTGGGAATGAGATAGAACTACCTGATTATTCCGAGTCACTTCCTACTCTTGCCATAGCTTTCAAACCTCAAAAAAAAAAAAAATTCGTGAATCAATGTTATAGAACCGAACAAGACAATTGGAAACAATAAATGTTCTCTGTTGTAACTAAACAAAAGATGGAAAAGAAAAGATGGGGATAGCACAAGATAAATACTCACATCGATTGACCAGAGTGAGGCACACATTCAAGACCTTGTTGTCTTGCATTGTCTTCCTTCTCTTTGTCTTGATTCGAGTTCATCTGAATACACAGACACTCCACTCCAGCATAGCATGCAGAGGTTCATCATGGTGAGAAGAGTCATGTTCATCATGCCTTGATGATCATCATCTAAAAAAGGCTCAAGCCATGTACAAAAACCTTTGTTTCTGTTGATGATTCATCAAGGCATAATGAACATGACTATTCCATCCACATAAACTTGAATCCCTCATGTTTTGTAGGTCTACCAGATTTGAATGCTCCTACTGAAACTATGTGATATAGTTTCAAATTGTTTCCATGAAGAAATGCTTCTTTGAAGGAACAAAAGTTCGATAAGATGAAATGAATTAAGTGAGGGCTACTCTGTACCAGAAATTGGGCATGCTTCTAAAATGTCTTTTCTCATCAACAAAAGATTTTGCTGGGTAGGTTAAGTTCTCGGTTTGTTTCAGTAAATCTAGACTGCAAACAAGGAAACATTCAAGAAATTAGTAGGCTGTAGACACATTTGTCCAATGCTGGTTAAGGTGGATTGTAGTTTTTTCCCCTTTGCAGATGGGGTAACCATGCTGGTTTTGCTTAGTCTTACTGTAAATTTTCCTAAATTAGCGAAATCTGAACTGTCAGAAAATTTATTTTTATTTTCCTTTCTTGGCTCTGCATATGACTGCGTAACTGTTGCAAGAAATTCCCGTAACTGTTGTAGCAGAGCAGGATTTATTCTCCATCACCTCCTCGGGCATGCCATTCGCCGCTTGCCCATTGAAAACACTCTCCAGATGTCATTGCCAGAAATCTTTTCAGCTTTGAAAAATCTCTGAAATTCTTGAATTCGAAAACTCCAAAATTTCTCATTCTGGTTTTCTCTGGTTTTCAGTCCACTTCTTATAGACAGCAAAACCTGCTAGAATGAAAACAATGAAAAAAGCGAAGAAATTAGTACATTCCAAAAATCCGGATGTCCTTGCCCAGAATTCGGGCCATGCAAATTTTTCCGCGGGCATTGGGTGTAGTTAAAATTTGTTAATAAATTTGGTGTAGTAATGATTTGTTTCAATGAGATTTTGAATTGAATTTTGTTTTCTTATCATAATTGTTAAATAATATATTGAATTTTGTTAAATAATATATTGAAACTAGCATAGATATCTTAAATACATCTATATTGAAATTGTTTTTAAAAATAGATAATATCTCTGGACATTTTTAGATAGATGTATTTAAGATATCTATGCTAGTTTCAATATATTATTTATTTGATTGATTAAATATAGTATATTTATATAGGTTAATATTCTGCTTTTCTATACAATAAATATTAGATGTATTTTTATGTAAAAGAAATCTCTTTTTTACACAACCATTCAATAATATAGAATTGCCAAGGAAAGATAGGTAAGGCTTCTCACCTTTCTATCCAACTGATCATATTGTAGCTAATTTGCATTGAGATATTGTAGAACACGTATCTTGGTCTATGAACAAATCCTCCATCTAATTTTTTTTTGTCTATTTTTGACAAATGCAAATGTATAACTATTAATTATTCCTTTATGAATTATTAATGCACATGAAGTATTGGTTGCATATTGTGCCTCTCATTTATGGCTTTGTTTTTTGAAGAAATCCTCTTTGTAGAAGAAATACTACAAATAATTTTGGGAATCTAACATGGTATCAAAGCAAGAAAGAAATGACTAGAAGCCTTTTGTGAACAAACACTAAACTTGGATGAAGCAACATGTGAATCTTAGTCTTCCAGATTCACCAGCTTATTGGGATTCTTATATACCAGACATCTCATTATTGTTTGTGGAGTCTCATATTTTGAATGTGTATGATACATTAGAAGATATTCATTTCATCTTTGATGATAGTGATGTCATCACATCATCTTTTGTGTTTCCAGAAGCAGTTTAGATTTTGTCATCCCCTAGTTCTACTCTGATTAGACATTTAGTTCTTATTTAGGAGGAGATATCTTCTTCCAGCATAAGCACACCAGAGTTGCATTTAGAGACACAAGATTACATTTGGATTTGGATTCCCTATTCATCCAAAATGTGGGAATGGCTTCTACATTCACTAGTGGATCTATTTCTTTTGAAGGGGAGAAATATTGTTTGCAGGTAGTGGATTAATTTTTGTCTTCAAGAACTCATCATTTTTATAGGAGTTTCTTCTTGGAGGGGATTCAAAATATTTTTCATCCACTGTCTCTTATAGGGGGGCATTCATGATTGTACTTTTGTGATGGATTTAGTTCTTGGGGGGTCTTAGTGTTTAGTCCTTCTTCCATCACATGTACTTGTTTTTTTAATCTCTTTCAGAGAGGGTTTTTTTTCCACAAGCTTTTTCACCTTTTATGCACTTTATGAGAGTTTCTTTGTTGTAAATGGGCACCTGATCAAGCCTTTGTTGTTGGTACCCATCTTTTTTCCTTTTAGCTTGTGTGTGATCTCCCTAAGTTACACTTATGAGGTGGCGTTGGTGTAAAATTATATGTACACATTAAAATACGTTAATTAGGGAGTTAATTAAGAAAGCATTTTCCTTTATTAGTTGTCAATCTTATCACATAAGATAAGATTGTTTTATTTTCTTTTCCACTTTGTCTATTTTTGACAAATGCGAATGTATAACTATTAATTATTCCTTTGTGAATAATTAATGCACCTGAAGTATTGGTTGCATATTGTGCCTCTTATTTCTTGCTTTTGTTTTTTAAAACAATCCTCTTTGTACAAGAAATACTACAGATGATTTTGGGAATCTAACAATCTCAGTAGCATAGTGATACTTGCAACTACACTACACATACTCCATTCCAAACACATAATATTTATAGAAGAACTATCCAATAGTTTTGGAAAACTATGAGCCAATAGGTAAGAGGTATAGCACCCATATACTATGGCACAAATTTCAATGCCCCTTTCCAAGATTGGTATTTAGTCTAAGTTTAGAATATTACCTTACACTCATCATGTGTTGTCATAACTATCAGAGTCAAACCACCAACTTATGAGCCCCAATTTTTCTTGGTCTCTATTCAAAAATTCTTAATGACTTTATCATATATTATCATAATGTTGGTCAAGATTTTAATGAAACTCCCCTGTAATCATGCTCTTATGCATCATAGAATTTGTCATAAGTAAATGCCACATCTTGTAATGTCATAAGATGAACTTACACATCATAACAATAATAGGCGTTCTTACAACTTATTATGTATGCATCTCAAGATAGGCAATGCATGGCCAATAGTTTCACCTCAAAGTTGGATGTCCCTTTTCCTATAATCTTGAAAAAACAATAATAAATAAATATGAACATTAGTGCACAAGATTTATGAAAACTTTCACATCAAATGTAAGATAGGTTGTACACCACCATCATTTATAGCTCCATTGTTGGGCTGTATCTTGTTGGTCATCTAAGTTGTAGCTGGGTGGATTGATTATAACTAAATGGAGAGGTTGTAGTCCTCTAAGGAGATGTTGTTTCTCCCAGTTTATATGTGTGTAAAGATTACATTGGTAGGAATTATAAGATTGGAAGTATGTTTTTCCAAACAAACAACCCTAGTTAGAAGTAAAAATGTGAGATTCCATGTTAATATTGTGAAAAAGAATCATGAGGTGAAGGGTGACAGTTAACTATAATCATCATGTTTACAAACTTAGTTCTTTCTTATAAATATGTTAATATTCAATAATCAAAAGTTATATTTCTTGTTGATACTCAATATTGTCATAAGATGATCTGAAATTTGCTTCATGACTTACAAGAATTTGTGAATGTACACACACATCTTTGATTAATCTTAAGATAACATGAATACTATGTGGTGTTAATTTCCTATTTATTATTTCAAAATTGGGTATGCATTTCACATGGTTGTTTAGTTGTTAGTGGGTATAACACTATTTGGGAAACTATTCTTTTTAAAGTTTATCATCAATTTGAGGATTAAATCTTGGACTAAGCCATGAGTTGCTTTATAAGTCTATTTGTTGCCAAAGTTTATATAGTCATGTTTTTCCTAGGAATTGTGGATCTACAAATGTTACCTTATGACAAAACCTATCCTATTGTTTTTGTAACATAAGTCAAAGAGACCTGTCATGAAAGAATTTTTGTAAGTTTGCCACTAAGAAAATTTAGAGATATTGCTTTTAAATTGTTTGAGAAAATCCAATACCAGTTGTCATTATTTTTTGTTAGAATTGTCTAATATTGTTGTCGCAAGAAAATCTCAGTGCATTTCACCAACACTCTTGGGATGTATTTAGGCTATGCTGGCATAGGATAAAATCCATCTTTTAAAATGGTATCACATGTGACTCATATTGGATAGATGTAATTATGACAGTCAATCCTATTTTTTGAAAACAAAGGTTGATCAATGGCCACATCTGAGATGAAGTGGGAGAGTGGTTGTTGTTGTGCCTACTATAAACTAGAAAGGATAGTTAAGACTTTATCTAACGAGTTTCCTTTTGAAATTCAAGTGCTTACAAAATCTAAGCCTAGTTTCTTGTGTCAAGTACATGACCTATTCTTTATTTTATTATCTGTGAATGCTCCAGTTGAGTAAGGACTAAGTTGATGTCTATTGATATTTTCCTTGTTTTCATGGATAATTTTGACTAATATTAGTGTTTTTTGAAGCAAACATAATTTGGTGAACAAAAGGCTTATTGAAAAAATTCATTGGTGCATATTCTATTGCCTTGTGGGCCTATGTTATTTTACAAAAAATTTGGTGGTCCACATTAATTATTTAAAACTATAATGAAGATGATTCTTAGCTTAGGTGGAAACTTAAGTTGATTTATGGTGCCACTTTTAGTTGTTATATTCACCTAGTGTGTATCAATGGAGGTTGTGAATACTATGTGATAATTGGTTTTTTCTTGAATTATATTCTAGATTTCATAATTTCTTATAGAGTTTCAAACCAATATTGCTAATAATTATTGATTTCTTGAGTATTTTGATGAGATAAAAGCAATGTCATTTTTTAAAGGATTGGTCCAAGAATTAGATTTGATAAAATAAAAATTAAGGATGAAGAACTTTGACTTGAGAAGTAATGAAACAACTTGTTACCACCTCTTAGATTTGACATCTTGATCAAAACCCTTCAGTTTATTCTACTAGTTGATACCATTGAATATATGATATTTAAGGATTATGGATGAATGCCTTCTTTAAAAAAAGATTGAGAAATTAAATGAATAGGTTAATGGTCATAGACCATATTAAATGAACATTGAATTAATCTAAGGCATGTGTATTCAACTTAGATAATTTGGATAAAGGTTTGAATATTAAATATGATGGAACCATGATTAATAATTAGTATTAGCCAAGAAATTTAGATTAAGATTTAATATTGATTTTATCTGATGTTGTTATTATGTGGTTTCTAAGTGTGTAGGTCACAAGAAGTAGGTGAAGCAAAGTGTAATGAGGTGTTTGGCCCATGTAGATGTGAGAAAATGATAAACTGGGTTTCATATATATTAATAAAAAGTTGAGGTGGCCTATTAAAATACACTAAATACTATAGCACTATTCAACATAGATCATAATCAATTCATGAAATATCAAACCATGATTGATAGGATGTTAGAAAATTATTAACCAAGAATAAAAGTTGAAGAAATGTCAAGAATGGGCTAGAAGTCAACAAAAATAAGATTGGACCATGCAAGCAGAAAAATGCCATGAGTGGATCTAGAATTTACATTAGAGATAGAATTAATGAAAGATGTCACCTAAAGAAATTAAGGCCTCCCATTCCAAATAATTGGTAATAATTACCTAATAATAAATTCACCAAAGATATTAACAAGCAGAGAGATGCTAGACATATATAGAAACTAGAGGTTTAATTTTCATAAAGATGAGAGGACAAAGACATAAGGGAGACATGTTGTGGCCTTCACAACACACCCCTATTCTTTTAGAATTAGGGACCCTTTTGTTCAAATTTATTTTTTAAAAACTTTTTGAACCTAAGTTTCAGATGGGCTTGTTGTGTGGGTCTAGTACCACTTTTAATGTGTGTTGATTGTCAATTTTCCACGGTCAAGTCTAGACCCTTAGTTAAGATCTAAAGTTCATGAAATGGCCTAAGAATTATTTCATACCCTCTACACATCTAAATGAGTCTCAATAATGACTTTAAGTCCAAGTTCATGATCAGACACATAACTATGAGGGATAAAAACTAAAAAATTCCAAAATGAACCTAAAATATAGTTGTGAGGCCCTAGATGGTGGAATTTGGCTCCCAAAAACATCAAAATGGTCTTGAACTAGAAAGTTGGATCACTATGATGTAGTTTTCTTTAAGACCTTCATTCTACAAACTGGCTCAAACAACTTTCCAAATTAAAATTTATGGCCTCTAGAAGTTTTCTTCCCTATTAGATGGTTTTAGGGTGGGTCGATTCTCAAGAAAACAAAAAAAAATTAGAAGTTGTAATTTTTTGGGTAGAGTTTTAGATTTTTGGTTCATGCAATCTCTACCATAGAAAAAAATTTAAAAATTTGCCAACTTTGTATAAGAAAAAAAGTAGATTTTTTTGGCAATTTTGTAGTCCCTATAGTCATGGTCTAAAAGTTTGATAATCCACCTACATTATTCTTGGTGGAGTTTTCTTGTGTACCTACAATTTGTCCCTAGGATCCTACCTCAAAATCTTGATTTTAGGTATGTGAACTATAAATTAACCTCAAAACCCTTACTCTAAGATTTTGAACTACAAACGATCTCTAAAACTCCCTAGAAACTTGAGCAAAAACCCCATCATCCTTCTAGGAAAATTTTCCCTATTAAACTAGGATCTAATCTGATTTCATCACTTAGTGGAAGAGATTAATATGAGTATTTTGGATTTAAATGTACTTTATATTTTCATTTTGCTTAAGCTAATGTAATATTCTGATTTTCTATGTTGCAAGACACTCAAGATGTAGCTACTTATGAGGAATGTTAGAGTATGAAGAAAGTAGAAATTACTGTAGTGTCATAAATTATGCTCCTTGATAGTGCAAGCAAAATTCCACACTCTGCTTAGCACCTACTTTAGTGTTTGCTCCATTAGTCCACTTTTAGGACCATTTCCAGCATTGGCCTTACCCTCAACTCAAGAGAAGTGCTTCACCTTCCTAAACCTTCATAAACCTTACTAAATCTCCCTAAACCTTACCAAATTGTTACCGTTAACCAAATATTGGAACCTAGGGCAGTTTTTAGATCTTGGTAATGTCTCGAAGCAATACATGTTGCATATGTGTTGTCATTTATGTCAACAATGTCATGGATAGGATTGATGTCAATAGTGTTGTGTTGAGGAATGTTGAAAGTGATTATCAGTGATGTTTAGAGATGCCAAAGGATAGTGGTGACTAAAGAGAGATTGTTGCAAATGGTTGTGAGATAGAGAAGCAAAGTAATGAGTATATGTTGTGGTGATCAAAGAAGAAGACAAAGGAGAGACTGATCAAAGAAGTTGTGAAGTAAAGGGTAAGATGATGGAAGTCATGTACTATGTATACTAATTGGATTAGTATCATTTGTACACATTTGTACCCTATCTTTTGAAGTTCATAGACAAAGGTTGTGCTAACATGAAGATTCTTGTTTTGATGAAGAAAGTTGTGATTGTTGTTTTTAATGAAGTCTTTGGTGTGGTGAACATTGTATTCATTATTTCCTGAGGAAAGGAATTGCTTTAGTTTTGAAAGAAAGTTGCAGGAAGTCCAAGGCACTGGAAGTTGCATTGAAGTTGCTCAGGAGAATGCTCTACATTCCTCCACATTTGAAGGTATGGTCTTGTGATTTGGAAGTTAGATAGAGATAGATGTGAAGAAGGTATGTTCCTAATTTTAGATCATAAAAGTTACAACAAAAGAATCCATAGCTTGCAAAGTGAAGACAGTGTTCCTGTGATGGTGCAGTCAGAGAGGTCAAAGAAATGCTTCACATTTCTTCGCATTTGAACATGAGGTCCTGTAGTTTGGAGAGTAGTTGGATACAGATGAGAAGAATGTTATATTCAAGTTTTAGTTGATAATTTGTAACATAGAGGCTCTTTGGAGTCAGTAGAGCAAAGACAAATCTTGTTGTTGATTAGGGCTGCCTGGAGGAGAAAACAAAAGCCACTGCATTTCACCGCAGTTCATCTTTTGGGTTTGATGTTTGGAGAATGTGTTCAGATGGTTTGTATGTTTGTTCATGTCAGGTTTCAGGTACTGAAGTGCACCACAAGATGGTTTTTCAATGTTGTACCTCAAGACTGTGTGTTCAAGGTTTGTAAGTGATGCCAGGTTTAATATCTATTTGTTTGTGCCAAAAAGAAAATATATATTTCAAAGGAAGATATGGTTGAGAAGGTTTTTCCAAGTCTTATGTTTCTTGTGTAGTGATCTTCATGGTGCTAATTGGTCTCTCTGGTACCGTTTTAGGTCTGGATATATTTTGTGGAAGGATAAGTGTTTGCTGGGCCGACTTCAAGTGTTTTGATGATCCTACTAGATGTTTGGAAGTGTGTGCCAGCTTGGAAGAATGTGTTAAGGAAGAATAGGTCTTGGTTATCACTTGGCTTGAACTACATTAGATTTCTACATCTTTTGGATCCAACTTGGTGTGGCCATTGCATGTTTCATGTCTACACGTTTCATCTTGGTTGACGTAGGAGAAAGATTTTGTAATTTGCAGAAGGTATAAATAAAAGATCTTGTTTGTTGTGAAAAGTAAGAGTGTACGAGAGTGCGTGTGAGGATGTATGTGTAAGTATGGAAGTGAGTGAGTGTGTGTGGATGTGTGTTGAAGGCAGCAATGTTCGTTGTGCAGAGGAGGTGAAGATTTGTGATAAAGTGAAGTGTGTTGATGTTGCAGAGGTGGTTGATCAATGAGATCTATTAAGTGTGATTATGTAAGTGTTGTAGCATTGTATTTCAGGGAGTGTATCCTCCCTTGGGTTGTAGCCCCTAAAACTTGTTGTAATCTATTTTTTATCATTATTTGTGAGGATGGATTTGGACAGTAGATCCAAGCAGCTTGCTCATTGTGGTTTTTCCCTTCTTGAGTTTTCCATGTAAATCTAGTGTTGTGGTTGTGTGCTTCTATGTTATGTTTTGAATTTCTTAACTTTATCATCTATTTAAGGAAGTATGAAGATTTGGTTAGTAAATTTAATTTGGAATAAATTTTGGTATATACTGATTCACCCCCCTCAATATATCATTGTGTTCTAACAATTGGTATCAGAGATGAGTTCTTTAATGTAGCCTAACAACTGAAGGTAGATCTTGGAGTAGAACACATGGCTCAGAAGGAGTCCTCTTCTAAAGCTCCAATATTTGATGGAAGTAACTATGATTTCTAGAGTGTAAGGATGGAATCCTATCTTACCTCACTAGGGTATGATGTTTGGAGAGATATCATGGTTGATTATGTTGAACCTAGTCATCCTATTATAGATTTAGATGTGAAGAAGGCTCATGAAAACAATGCTAAAGCCTAGAATGCCATCTTAAGTGGCTTGAATAGTTCAGAGTTAGTCAAGGTTGTGTGGTGTAAGACAGTAAAGGAGATATGTGAGAAGCTCAAAAATCTCTATGAAGGAAATGACACTATAAAACTACAATCTTACAAAATAGTATTTGAGATTTGTAAACATGATATTTCCACAGTCCATAATATGAGTGTTTAGCTTCTGGAGACACTGTGTTTTGCTTTTTTCTGTCAAAAAAATGTTTCGGATCACACTCTATGATCCATCATCAGGACAAAAAGAGGAGAATGTGATGGATAAAATCGCAGAGAGGGCTTAATAAGAAGTGAGAGATGGCACGAAGGGCAAGGAACAACTAGAAACCAAGAACCATGAATTAAAAATAGAGAGAAAAAAAAGAAAAGAAAGTAAGTAAGAGGGTGTAAGATAGAGAGGAAAAAAGAAGAAAGAAGTAAAGTATAAACCATATAAATGAAAGAAATAAACCATAAAAAATAAACAGAATCCTTTAAATAAAAATAATTGATAAAAAATAAACGGTAAAAAAATTAATAAAAATGATAATATATATATATATATATATATATATATATATATATTATGGTTTATAATTTTTAACATCATAAACCATAAAGTAAAAATACATAAAAGATAAAAAGCAAAACACAGTGTCTCTAGAAACTAAACACTCAGTATTTGAGATTCTAAGGATGAAAGAAGAGGAGAACATTGTTGGCTATTTGTACCGAGTAGATGAAGCGGTCAATGGAGTCAGGAGTATGGGTGAAGATATAGTTGACTCATTGGTTGTGAAGTGTTTGGAATTAAGGTGTCTCAACCTTGGTAATTCCTTGTGTTATTTTCATTATATTTATTTGTTTATTGCCTATGTTGTAAACTAAAGTGTAAATTCATATTGTCATCTTGTGGGATGTGGCATGGTGATGTGTCACCCTACATGGAAGATGACAACTTGTAATTTTGTCCTCACATGAGGAGATAGGCATCCCACTTTGTGGTAGGAATATTTTGCCATGTGTTGGCATTTTGGATGTTGTGTAAGGGAATATTGACTGAAACGGTCATGACAGATTCCTATGATGAAGTAATGACATGTAAGAGTCAGAAATAGGAGATTCTATGACAGGTGAAGACATGTGTCAAAGAGCATCTTTGAAAAAGGCATCTTTGGGTTCCCCAAGGTGGACTATGACATTTTGTAAGAGAATATACTATTTATAGCCTGTGTATGACAGATTCTCTTATAGCTGTAAGTTATGACAACTATGACAGATTCTATGATGGTCGTAAGAGTCGTAAGAGCATTTGTCATAGCCCATTTTGGAAATAGGTGATCTCTTTGGGATGGGGTGTGTGGACAAGTGTCAGAAGCATCTTACAATGTTGACCAAGTGTCCATAGGCATGGGTTTTGGGCCATGAGGCCAAGTTGGACGCCCATTCCAAGATAGAGGCAATTTTGCCTTATATTTTCTATATAAATAGGTGCTTTGAGGAGGAGTTGCATTATGTGATTGACAGGTACTGTTATGCTACTAGAATACCTCTAGATACAAGTGTCAAAAACTCCTGAGAGCTTGCATTGCAAGTGTATTGTAAACAACATTTATATTTGTTAATACATTGTGCAAGTTTTGGAGTGTGGGGTTTTTCTCCCGAAAGGGTTTCCCCACATTAAATCTTGTCTCTCTCTTCTTCTTTGTCATTCTATGTGTATGTTGTTTGCTGCAATATCTCTGTTATTAGGTTGATAACACTATAATTGTAAGGATTTAAAAGAATTTGTACTCTACTTCCCTCATTAGATTAGCATAGGAAGTGTGTTCCACATACGTTGCTTCCTTTCAGCTGGTATTAGAGCTTGATCACCTTTGGTCCTAGTTGTTGGGTAGGGGTTTTTTGAGCTAATCTTAGTTTGAATGGGAGTCCTATGTAGAGTATTATGTAATCTTGTTGTAGGAAAAGAGATGGCAGACACATCTGAAAGAATTGAGGTGGGGAAATTTATTGGTGCTAATTTCAAGTTGTGGAAACTCAAGATGGAAGACCTAATTGTTGATCGTGACCTATGGGAAACCGTATCTAGTGTAAAACTAGCTGCTATGGCACAAGCTAATTGGGATCTCAAAGATCAAAAGGCTAAGGGTCTCATAAGACTCAATTTAGCTGATTCTGTCCAGTTAAATGTCCATGAGGAGAAGAGCACAAAAGACCTTTAGAAGAAGTTGGGTGATGTTTATCAGGCTAAATCCCTGGTGAACAAACTTTTTTTGAAAAAGAAGTTGTATTCTCTAAAGATGGAGGATGGAGGATCTATTGCAAATCACCTGAATGCCTTTAACATGTTAATTGCTCAATTGACATCAGTTGGTGTTAGATGGAGGAGGAGCATTGGTGTATGAACTTGCTTTGTCCTTTTCCAGACTCGTGGGATCATCTTGTGATGGCTATTGGAAGCACCACATCCACTTTCACAATGGATGAAGTGGTATCTTCACTATTGTCTGAAGAGATGCAGAGAAAGTCTTCTAAGGTAGCCAAAGAGGCTCTTGCGGTTTGTGGAAGACCCAAGGAGAAAGGGAAAAAGAAGGACAAGAAAGCTGAGAAGGGCAGATCCAAATCCCATGGGAGATCCAAAACTCCTGGAAAGTCCAAGGCTCTCTTTTGGAACTGTGGCAAAACCAGGCATTTCCAAAAGGAATGCAAAAAGGAGAACAAAAAGTAGAAGAAGAATGCTCCTAATTCAGATTTTGACAAGTCACAAGATGTTGGTGATGCCTTCATTGCAGCACTGGCCACCCATGCATCTGATGATGTGTGGTTGATTGATTCTGGTACATCATTCCACATGACCTCGCATCGAGACTAGTTTACAAAATATGAAGAGTTCGATGGCAGAAGAGTGTACCTGGGTGACGATTCTCATCTGAAGATTGTTGGTCATGGAAGAGTCTCAATCTGATTCCCTGATGGACGAGTGAAGGTGATCACTGGGGTTATGCACATCCCAGGCCTAGCACGGAACCTGATTTCTATAAGTATGTTGAATGATGCAGGTGTGGAGGTTGTCTTTTCGAAGGATGGATGCAAGATGACTAGAAGATCTATGGTGCTTGCTAAGGGTACTCAGAGAGGTACTCTGTTTCAGCTGGAGGCATGCACTTCATAGTGCAATAGTTCTTTTGACTCGAAGAAAAGAGCTGTAGTCACTTCATCCCCACCATCTAAATGAGCAGTGAAGAAATCTAATGTAACTAGTTCTAATGGTAGTGCACATGCTTTGGAAGTTAAGCTTCCTGCTGAAAAGACTATGTTATGGCATTTGAGATATGGCCACATTGGTGAGAAGGGTCTGCGTACCCTAAAAAATAAAAACCTCGTTGAGGGGTTAAATGATTATAATCTCAAGTTTGACTTTTGTGAACATTAAATTTATGGAAAGCAAAACTGTGTTTAGTTTTACTCTGGTTCTCACAAGTCTTCTAGTTTATTGGATCTTATTCATTCTGATGTGTTTGGTCCTGTTAATGTTCCTTCGATTTCCAAATCTATATATTTTGTATCTTTCATAGATGACTACAGTAGAAGGACATGGGTTTATTTTCTCAGAAGCAAATCTAAAGTCTTTAGTCAGTTCAAAGAGTTTAAATCTTTTGTTGAGAATTAGACTAGTACAAAGATTAAGTGTTTGAAAACTGATAACAGAGGTGAGTTTTCTTTGGCAGAGTTTGAGAAGTTCTATAAAGAGCAAGGGATTGAAAGACATAAGACAACTCCTTATACCCCATAGAAAAAATGGAGTTGCAGAGAGGATGAACAAAACACTGATGGAGAAGGCTAGGAGTATGCTTAGTGGAGCAAGCCTCAAACAAAAGTTTTGGGCTGAAGTTGTAGCCACTTCTTGCTATCTGGTAAACAGATCTCCTACATTAGCTCTTGTTGGTAAGACACCTATGGAGGTGTGGTCTGGTAAGAAGCCTTTAGTTAGACATCTTCATGTTTTTTGTTGTGAGGCATATGCACATGTGCCTAGGGAGAAACGGTCTAAATTGGAGAACAAGGTTGTTAAGTGTATCTTCATTGGCTATGGTGTTGGTGTGAAAGGATACAAGCTTTGGGATCCTGTGGCTGAAAAGGTGTTGTATAGGAGAATTTTTATCTTCATAGAGATAACACCATCTTCCATTGTTCTACATCCAGAACAGACATAAAAGAAAGAGGATGCAGTTTAGTTTCCTTCTACCCCTGAGAAGACTGAACATACATACCCTGTGAGACCTGATGATGAGGAGAGCTCTAGCAGCTTTGAAAGCTCAGAAGAAGTAGAATCTCAACCTCAGCCATTGAGGAGGTCTACACAAACAAGAAAGCAACCTGATAGGTTTGGTTATTCATTTCTTGATTCTAGCTGTGCTTTTGCTTTACTTACTAACATTGATGAGCCTAGAACTATGAAAGAGGCTATGGGCATGAAAGATGTAGGTTCCTGGAAGGAGGCCATGGAAGATGAGATGACTTCTTTCAAAAAGAATAAAACATGGGACTTGGTGCCTTTGCCTGATGGATTTAAACCCATTGGATGCAAATGAGTGTTCAAGAAGAAATTCGGTGCAGATGGCAGTGTTGAAAAGTACAAGGCTAGATTGGTTGCAAAGGGGTACTCACAAGTGGAGGGAATTGATTATGGTGAATTTTTCTCTCCCATTGCAAAGCTGACATCCATTCAATTTTTGTTATCTCTTGCAGCTTCTTATGACTTAGAGGTAGAACAGATGGATGTGAAGATAGCTTTGCTTCATGGTGATTTGGAGGAAGAGATTTACATGTCATAGCCAGAGCATTACATTGTGAAAGGTAAAGAAAATTTGGTTTGCAAGTTGAAAAAGTCTTTGTATGGTTTGAAATAGCCTCCTAGAAAGTGGTAATTGAAGTTTTATGCCTTTGTGTTGTCAATTAGCTTTTTGAGATCAAAATCAGATCATTGTGTGTACTACAAGTTAGACAATGATCAAATTCTCATTGTTGCATTATATGTTGATGATATGTTGCTGATTGGGAAGGGTAAGAATATGATCTCTATTTTTAAGTCTCAGTTGTCAGCACAGTTTGAAATGAAAGATTTAGGGGCAGCCAGGTACATTCTGGGAATGGAAATCAGAAGAGACAGAGCAAACAAAAAACTTTAGTTAAGCCAGAGTAAGTTTGTGAAGACCGTGTTGGATAGGTTCAATATGGCAGATTGTAGACCATTGTGTGTTCCTGTTTCATTGGGGAGAAAGTTAATGATTGTCCAAAATATCCTACTGAGGTGGAGGACATGAGCAGAGTACCTTATGCTAGTGTTGTTGGCAGTTTGATGTATGCTATGGTCTGCACAAGACCAAACATTGCCCAAGCAGTGGGAGTCCTTAGTCAATTTATGGCTAATCCTGGATGGGTACATTGGGATGTAGTTAAGCGAGTGTTCAAATATTTGAGGGGTACTTTCGAGTATTCCATATGCTATCATGGTAATGTTACAAGACCTCTACATTTAGTTTGTATTCATGGATTTGTGGATTCTAATTGGGTGGATGACATTGACAACAAGAGATCCACCAGCGCTTATGTGTTCACTATGTTTGGTGGTGCAATTAGTTGGATGAGTAAGCAACAACCTGTGGTTGTTTTGTCCATGATAGAAGCTGAGTACATGGCAGCAACTCATGCTTGTAAGGAAGCCATTTGGCTTAAGAGATTGTGTTCAGATATTAGTGTTGATGCATGATAGATTACAGTCTGTTGTGACAGTCAAAGTGTGATTTACCTTGCGAAGAATCCAACTTTCCATGCCAGAACAAAGCATAATGATGTACAGTTTCACTTCGTGCGAGACATGGTAGAGGATGGGAAGGTAAACTTGGAGAAGGTAGATACTTTGAAGAATGTTGTAGATGCATTGACGAAGCCAGTTGGCACAGAGAAGTTCAAATGGTGTTCAGAGTCTATGGGCCTCTCGACCTATAGCAGGTAAATCATGTTAATTCTATTGGCTCTTACAAGGTGTTTGACAAGCAGGAGAATGTTGGGAATTAAGGTGTCTCAACCTTGGTAATTCCTTGTATTATTTTCATTTTATTTATTTATTTATTTCCTATGTTGTAAATTAAAGTGTAAATTCATATTGTCATCTTGTGGGATGTGGCACGATGATGCGTCATTCTACATGGAGATGACAACTTGTAATTTTGTCCTCACATGAGGAGATAGGCGTCCCACTTTGAGGTAGGAATATTTTGCCATGTGTCAGCATTTTGGATGTGTAATGGAATATTGACTGAAACGGTCATAACAGATTCCTATGATGAAGTTATGACATGTAAGAGTCAAAAATAGGAGATTCTATGACAGGTGAAGACATGTGTCGAAGAGCATCTTTGAAAAAGGCATCTTTGGGTGCCCCAAGGTGGACTATGACATGTTGCAAGAGAATATGTTATTTATAGCTTGTGTATGATAGATTCTCTTATAGTTGTAAGTTATGACAGCTATGACAGATTCTATGATGGTCATAAGAGTCGTAAGAGCATCTGTCATATAGCCCATTTTGGAAATAGGTGATCTCTTTGGGATGGGGTGTGTGGACAAGTGTCAGAAGCATCTTACAATGTTGACCAAGTGTCCATAGACATGGGTTTTGGGCCATGAGGCCAAGTTGGATGCCCATTCCAAGATAGAGGCAATTTTGCCTTATATTTTCTATATAAACAGGTGCTTTGAGGAGGAGTTGCATTATGTGATTGACAGGTACTGTTATGCTACCGGAATACCTCCAGATACGAGTGTCAAAGACTCCTGAGAGCTTGCATTGCAAGTGTATTGTAAACAACATTTAGTTTGTTAATACATTGTGCAGGTTTTGGAGTGTGGGGTTTTTCTCCCGAAAGGGTTTTCCCCACGTTAAATCTTGTCTCTCTCTTCTTCTTTGTCATTCTATGTGTATGTTGTTTTCTTCAATATCTCTATTATTGGGTTGATAACACTATAATTGTAAGGATTTAAAATATTTTGCACTCTACTTCCCTCATTAGATTAGTCGTAGAAGTGTGTTCCGCATACCTTGCTTCCTTTCATGAAGAAAGTATTGAGAACTCCCCTCATCTATTTGATTCAAAAGTTTCTGCAATTGAAGAAACCAAATATTTGAAGAAACTCACCACAGAAGAGTTGTTTGGGTCCCTCACTACCTATGAGACGAGAAATGATGTCATAGGTGTTGCAAATATGTGCCTAATCAGTGTTGTCAGTGATGTCAACATATCCTTGTTGTCATTTGTGTCAACTGTATCCTAATCTACTACCTATTTAGAATATTGGAATGTTAAGGATATTGAGAAAATTGGTCTCTCTGGAAGGAACAAGTGAGTTAGATATCTCTTTGTCAGAAACTGTGAAGACAGTGAAGTAGATTGCTCCTCATATCCAAAGGAATGAAGATCAAAGTTCACAGACCATATGGCTGTGTAGAGGATTGTCTAAAGCCTATCCAGTTAAGATTTGAGAGGTCCGCATGAAGATATGAAGAAGCTATGGCCATCTGAGTAGAACTAGGTTTTGCAATATTCAGAAAAGACAGAGTGACAGTAAGTTGGTCTGGATTGCTCCGCAATGAAAACTTATGATCTGTAGATCTAAAGGCATGTTTGGGAAGTCAGTGTGTATCTTCAACTCAAGTGGTTCATGGTTTGGAGGTCTGTAAGTAATCTTTCTAGTGTGACAGTCATGGCAGACAGTGTTCTTGAGGTACCAGATGAATATGCAAGTGATTCTGATGATTTGAAGTAGTGTGGATGTTATTGTTGAATTCAATGTGCTTGTGGAGGTCTCTGGATTGTGTGCCTATTGTGTTGGAGGTCCACATTGAAGATTGAGCTCATTGTTGAAGATTTCTTCCTTGGTGTTGCTATTCTTCCCAGTCTTGGCCGACTAGGTGATTCAAGCATGTTACGGATGATCTAAGAGCAATTCTATGGAGTGTGGTGTATTGATTGAGGAAGATTTGAGTCTGAGTTATGTTTGGCCAACAACTTAGTGATTCGCATTATGTCAGATGTTTGTAGTGCCAACCTTGATGTTTGTTCCAAGGTTGATGAAGCATATAAAGGTGTGTAGTTGAGTTGTGGAAAATCATCCTTGTGCGAAAATGATCAAATCCTAAGAAAGGTTCAAAGGCAGAGCAGAGAAGAGAAGGAGCAGAAGAACAAGAATAATAAAGGATGAAGAGATAGTGAAGAAGTGTTTGAGGGAAGAGTAGAAGTTTTGTGAGCTTTCAGTGAGACTGAACCAGGCATGAAGAAGATGTTATTTCTTAATTAATTCTTTCTGTATTAAACATAAATTCCAGTAGGTAGTGAGCCTCTTTGAGCAGTGAGCTCCAGGCAGTGTGCTCGAAGGCAAGTGCCTTCCCATTTCTTTTAAGTACTTTTAACAGGGTACGAATCTTCTGGGTTAACCCCCACCGTGGTTTTCCCTTAATCGGGTTTCCACATTAAAAATCTTGGTGTCAAGTGTATTAATTGTGTTTCCACTCATATTATACTGATTCATGCTTTAGTGTTTACATCATTAATCTATTTATAAGTTGCAAAAGAAGATTAAAATAAGGAAAGGTTAAAATTGTGGGACAACTGATTCACCCCCCCTCTCAGTTGTCTGGCCTAATTCCAACAATTGGTATTAGAGCAGGTTCCTCTAAAAGAATCTTGACCGCTTGAGGAGATCCAAGATGTCGACTTACAAGAAGAAAAGTCTGAGATTTGATGGAACAAATTACTCTCTTTGGAAGGTGTGCATGCAGTGTCATTTGCAATGTATGGGTGATGCCTTTTCGTTCATAACTAAGGATGAGTATAAGATTCCATAGAAATGCCCTTCAACTCTAGATGAACTCAAGGATACTGAACACAACATATGAGCTAAAGAAGCATTATTGAGTGCCTTGACTGATACAGAGATGACAAATGTCCTGGAATTGAAAACTACTCATGAAATCTAGAAAAAATTGGAAACTCTTTATGAAGGTGATAAATATGTCAAATGTGCCAAGCTGTAGAGCCTGAAAGGTAAATACAAAAGGTTGATGATGAGTGAAGATGAAAACATTACTTCCTACATGCAGAAGGTGAATGAACTTGTGACCAGTATTAGGAGTGCTGGTGGAGTATTGGAAGAATCAAAGGTTGTTGCCAAAGTGCTCAGATCCCTACCTCTGGCATACAAGCATAAAGTTGCTGCCATTGGAGAGATCAGGACTATGACAACTATTACAAGGGATCAGTTGGTTGGTAAGCTTTTAGCATTTGAAATGAGTGAGTTTGGTGATTCTCTTCCTAAGTCTAAATTTGCATTTAAATCTAGTATTCATGGAAAGCAAAGATATGATCCGGGTGAAAGCTCTTCAAGAAGATCAAACAAATTTGACAAGACAAGGAAGGATCTTGAAGATGATGAAACTGAGTTCGATGAACTTGAAGCCCTTTTTTCCAAAAGATTTCCAAGAGGATCCAGTAAGTATGAAGGAAAGTTGCCATTCAAATATTTTGCTTGTAATAAGATTGGTCATTTTACCTCAAGGTGTCCGAAGAGGGTTTCAAAGACAAACCCTAATAGATCTAGAGTTCAGAAGAAATGCTACTATGTCTAAGAAGCTGGTGAAGGAGTCACAGATGATGAATCTGATCATGGAGGTTCCACTGAAAGTGACTGGGTGTTTATTTCTATCAAAGAAGAAGATTTGGTGCCTATTGAATCTTCTAGCTATGCAAATGTGGAAAGTGCCTTGGCTGCTTAGGTTGTAGAAAAAGATGAATGGGTAATTGACAGTGGATGTTCTCATCATATGACCGGTGATAAAAGTAAGTTTGTAAGCTTTGAAAAATATGAAGGTGGAATTGTGAAATTTGGAGATAATTTAGCTAGTAGAATCCATGGCAGAGGATCCATCTCTTTTGATGGTAAGAATAACACTAATGATGTTCTGTATGTGGAAGGGTTAAAGCATAATCTTCTCAGTGTTGGACAGTTGGTTGACAAGGGTTATGATCTTTGATTCAAGGATGGAAAATGCAGAATCTTGGAAAGCTCCGAAACTGAAATTACATCTGGTACTCAGACTAGAGGTAACATCTTTCATTTAAGTAGTTCTCGTAAAAGTTGTTTGATTGCTCAGATTGATCAGAGTTGGTTATGGCATAGGAGAATGTGTCATGTGAATTTTGATAACATTGTCAAGATAAGTTATACTCAGGCTATGAGAGATCTTCCAAAACTTCTGAAACTTGCTGATAGCATGTGTAGAGAATGTCAATTGGGTAAACAGAACAAAACATCATTCAAGACTAAAGAACAATTTTCAAGTGGATGGTTGGAACTTGTACATACTGATCTATGTGGTCCTGCTAGAATTAGGAGTGTGCAAGGAGACAAATATATTATGTTACTAATTGATGATTACTCCTAGATGATGTGGGTAACCTTCTTGAAAGAGAAATCAAAAGCTCTTGACAAGTTGAAAGTGTTCAAGGTTATGGTGGAGAATGAGATTGGTGAGAAGATAGTGTCTGAGATCCCACAGAGGTGCAGAGTTTACCTCCGATGAGTTTGATACATTATGTGAAAAGCATGGAACAAAAAGATAGTTATCTGCTCCTATGACTCCTCAATAGAATGAAATTGTGGAAAGAAAGAACCAGACCATTCAAGAAGCTGCTAGGACAATGATGATGGAAGCAAATATTTCACAAGTCTATTGGAGAGAAGCTATGAGTACTGTTGTCTACAGTCTTAACTAGGTGTAGATCAAAGGCAATTTTGGTAAGACACCTTATGAACTATGGTTTAGTCATCCTCCTACTGTGAAATATTTTAAATTTTTTGTAGTAAATTCTATATCAAAAGAGATGAGGATCTAGGCAAGTTTGATGCAAGAAGTGATGAAGGAATATTTCTGGGTTACTCTACTCAAAGCAAGGCATACTGGTGCTTTAACAAGAGATTAAAAACGATTGTTGAAAGTACTAATGTCAGAGTTGATGAGAGCAAAGAAAGACCTTCCAAGTCTTGCGGATATGATTTAGATAATCAAGATGAAAGTCAGAGTCAAGGAAGGCAAGTTCAAACCCAGACTCAGATCCAAGTTGATTCAAAAAATCCAGTAAGTCAAGAGGATAGTGTAGATGTTGAGGAACAAGCTCAAGAATTAGAAGTTCAAGCAAATCCCAAAACTCCCAGGTATGTAAGGTTGAATCATTCTGAAGATCAAATCATAGGAGATAGAAATAAAGGTGTTCAAACTACAAGAAGAATTGTTGAAGATCAAGAGGAGATTTTTTTGATTTCAAAGATTGAACCTAAATCAGTAAGTGAAGCTTGCAATGATGAAAATTGGGTAAAAGCAATGGAAGAAGAATTAATGCAAATTGAAAAGAATCACACTTGGGATCTTGTTCCTAAACCTAAAGACAAAAATGTGATTGGAACTAAATGAGTCTTCTGGATTAAAATAAATGAGGATGGTGAAGTTGTGAGAAACAAAGCAAGATTGGTATGCAAAGGTTATTCTCAAGTAGAAGGAATTGATTTTAAAGAAACTTTTGCTCTAGTATCAAGAATAGAAGCAGTCAGATTATTTCTTGCATTTGCTTCCTTCAAAGATTTCAAAGTTTACTAGATGGATGTCAAGTCAGCATTCCTAAATGGAGAGTTAGAGGAAGAAGTCTACATTGAGAAACCAAAAGGATTACAGTTATCTGATAAAGGAGATATGGTCTGCAGATTGAGGAAAGCATTGTATGGACTCAAATAAGCCCCAAGAGCATGGTATGCAAGACTAGATAAGTATCTGCTAAAATTGGGTTTTAGCAAAGGTACAACAGACAGTAATCTTTATATCAAAATTGATTATGAACACATCTTGATTGTTGAAGTATTTGTTGATGATATCATTTTTGGTGGAAATGAGAGTATGTACAACACATTTGCTAATCAAATGCAAAGTGAATTTGAGATGTCAATGTTTGAGAAATGAACTTCTTCCTAGTTCTGCAAATCATTCAGTCAGATAAAGGTATCTTCATATCTCAGTCTAAGTATGTGAGAGAATTGTTGAAAAAGTTTGGAATGGAAGATTCAAAACTAGTGAGTACACTTATGGTAACTGGATGCAAGTTGAGTAAAGATGATGACTCCCCTAAGGCAAATCAGAAAAGGTATAGATCAATGATTGGAAGACTGCTCTATCTAACTCAGACCAGACCTGATATCATGAATGTAGTTGGACTTGTTGCTAGATTTCAAGCTAATCCTAGAGAATCCCATGTTGTAGCAGTCAAAAGAATTTTTAGATATCTCAAAGGGACACTTGATTATGGCTTATGGTATCCAAAGAATAATGAATTCACTCTTCATGCATACACATATGTTGATTGGGCAGGAGATGTGGATGACAAGAAAAGTACTAGTGGTGGTGCATTCTTCTTGGGAAGGAGATTGGTTTCTTGGATGAGCAAAAAGCAAGAGGCAATAGCTCTGTCTACTGTAGAGGCAGAGAATATAGCAGTAGAAAATAATTGTACTCAAGTTTTGTGGATGAAGCAAATGTTGAAGGACATCAGAATTGTGTTTGAGGAGCCTGTTACAATTTTCTGTGATAATTTAAGTACAATAAACATCTCAAAGAATCCGGTGTTGCATTCAAAGACAAAGCACATATCAATCAAGTTTCACTTCTTGAGAGAGAAGGTTAATGAGAATGAAGTCAGATTGGAGTTTGTTTCTTCAAAGGTTTAGATTGAGGACATCTTCACTAAGCCTCTACCTAAGGATACTTTTGAGTATCTCAGAGAGAAGTTAGGGGTTATTACCCCTCCTGATTAGAACTAAGATACACTAGGGTGCATCAGTTCAGTGGAACTCACAGTCATATCTTGTGATCTGGATTGATGTTAAGGAGATACTGCTCAGGGGGAGTAGTTAATATGCAAATTTTGGAGAACAGTCTGAAACAAAAAGGGGGAGAAAAGATTGCAAATATGTGCCCTTTGCCATTGATGTCAAAGGGGGAGAGAAGTCATGTGAAAAACTAGTTGCTGGTGAAAGGGGGGGTTGTAAAGAAAAATGGTTATAGGTGTGATAAGAGAAAGGGGGAGAAGTTTTTGTTTTTATGGTTGAATTAGTTTTTCACATCATATGTTGCCATCAATGACAAAGGGGGAGATTGTTGCAAATATGTGCCTAATCGGTGTTGTCATTGATGTCAACATATCCTTGTTGTCATTGGTGTCAACATATCCTTGTTGTCATTGGTGTCAACTGTATCCTAATTTACTGCTTGTTTACAAGATTGGAATGTTAAGGGTATTGAGAAAATTAGCCACTTTGGAAGGAACAAGTGAGTCAGATATCTCTTTGCCAGAAACAATGAAGACAGTGAAGTAGATTGCTACTCATATCTAGAGGAATGAAGATCAAAGTTCATGGACCATATGGCTATGTAGAGGATTGTCTGAAGTAGCTCTAGTTAAGATTTGAGAGGTCCACATGAAGATCTGAAGAAGCTATGGCCATCTGAGTAGAACTGGGTTTTGAAGTATTCAGAAAAGATAGAGTGACAGTAAGTTGGTCTGGATTGCTCCATAATGAAAACTTATGATCTGCAGATCTAGAGGCATGTTTGGGAAGGCAGTGTATATTCAACTCAAGTGGTTCATGGTTTGGAGGTTCGCAAGCAATCTTTCTAGTGTGATAGTCATGGCAGACAGTGTTCTTCAGGTACTAGATGAAGATGCAAGTGATTTTGATGATTTGGAGTAGTGTGGATGTTATTGTTGAATTTAATGTGCTTTTGGAGGTCTCTGGATCATGTGCCTGCTGTGTTGGAGGTCTGCATTGAAGATTGAGCTCGTTGTTGAAGATTTCTTCCTTGGTGTTGTTCTTCCCAGTCTTGGCCGACTAGGTGATTCAAGCGTGTTGCGGATGATCTAAGAGCAATTTTATGGAGCGTGGCATATTGATCGAGGAAGATTTGAGTCCCAGTTATGTTTGGCCAATAGCTTAGTGATTTGCATTAAATCAGATGTTTGTAGTGCCAACCTTGATGTTTATTCCAAGGTTGATGAAGCATATAAAGGCATGTAGTTGAGTTGTGGAAAATCATCCTTGTGCAAAAATAATCAAATCCTAAGAAAGGTTCAAAGGTAGAGAAAAGAAGAGGAGTAGAAGAACAAGAATAGTAAAGGATGAAGAGATAGTGAAGAAGTGTTTGGGGGCAAAGTAGAAGTTTTGTGAGCTTTCAATGAGACTGAACCAGGCATGAAGAAGATGCTATTTCTCAGTTAATTCTTTATGTATTAAACATAAATTCCTATAGGTAGTGAGCTCTGGGCAGTGCACCTAAAGGCAAGTGCCTTCCCATTTCTTTTAAGTACTTTTAACAGGGTATGAATCTTGTGGGTTAACCCCCACCGTGGTTTTCCCTTAACTAGGTTTCCACATTAAAAATCTTGGTGTCAAGTGTGTTAATTGTGTTTCTGCTCATGTGTTACTGATTCATGCTTTAATGTTTACATCATTAATCTATTTATAAGTTGAAAAAGAAGATTAAAATAAGAAAAGGTTAAAATTGTGGGACAACTGATTCACCCCACCCCCCCTCTCAATTGTTTGACCTAATTCCAACAATAGGTCCATGCCAAAGAGAAGCTTCTTTCAATATTGTGAAAAATAAAGGAACATTTGATGTATGCAATGAAGCTGAGGAAGAAGAAGCAAACTATTGAAAAATGAAGGTAGAACTGTTGCTATAAACTTTAAAATTTGTATATGCAAAGTTGAAATAAGATTAATTCTGTAACAATTAATGAATAAGTGATTTTGCACTTTCAATCTAATGTAGAAGAGAAGAGAAGAAGCTTGCAAAGCATTTATGGGAAAAACCCTTTCGGGAAAAAACTCCACACTCAAAGATGTTTCATGCTTGTATTAAATCTCTTTGGAAAAGATTACTCTCAATACTGAAATTCCTCTAAGTCCTTGATGCACTTCACAAAAAAGCTTCTTGCTTTTTTCTCTAAGTCTTTTCAAAAAACTTATTGCTTTTTTCTTCTAAGTCTTTTTCACCTTTCAACTCTTAGAAAAATGTATGGGCTTTTCAATTAATTCAAAACTTTCTTAATTCAAAAGCTTGAAACTCAAATTACAATAAATTGTAATTGATAACATAGCTTCCAATGTACATGCAAAAACCAAGTACTCTAAATTGAGAAGACTGAACTCAAACAATGTCCAAGCTTTCAGTTAACTGCCTCTTCATGATGTGGGTGCCTAAGTTTGCCAAAATTAGCTTTGCCAACATCAAACATATTTCTAAATAAAAACAACAACAAAAAGTCTTCCAAATGAGCGTCCATATTTGCTCAATTACTTTATGTGGACTAAAGTGATCAATACACATTAATTTCATGCACACAACATGCAAGATTGATGTCCCCAAGATTATTCTAAATTATCTTGTTTTGTACATGCAAGTGACATGCAAACACCTGATTCAACATGCAACTAATACCCATTACCTGAAACATTGAGAAGTACCATCATGTAACTTTTTAGAATCAAAGTGTTCTACAAGTAATATCTTAAAAATAACAAGCAACTGACATGCAAGCATATTCAACAACATGCAACTGATACCCATTACCTGAAACACTATGATGTACCATCTTGCAAGTTTTTGGAGTTGGAGTGTTCTCAAAGGAATCTCACAAAATTGACATGCAACAACATGCAAGGTCATATAACTGACATGCAACAGCATGCAATCACATGCAAGTCCATAGAAGCAACATGCAACAACATGCAAGCACATGCAAGTGACATGCAAGCACATGCAAGTAACATGTAACAACATGCAAGTACATGCAAGCAACATGCAAAAATATGCAAGTCTATGCAAGTTATTCTGACCACATGCAAACAATATCCAATTCATGCATCTCTAACACTGTAGTTAACTCTAACATTATATCCATGCAAAGTGTCTCAACATTATCCACTCATGTACATAAAAAAATACAACTCCAAGTCTAAATATAAGTCCCATGAAAGAGGGGATGCCCAAATCTAACTTCCACTCACTAGGAGTTATCAAACTCTAAATTTAGATAGGAGAAGTCAACAAGGTCTTCATGGCTCCCATCTCAAAGTGGGCACCCAAGTTTGACTTTATCTATTTAGAACTTAACTGCAAAAGTCAAAGTGATATAATTAATAAATAATTAATCTCTCAAAGTCCTAATGTGTTGAGGAAAACATTCCAAGAACTTTGAAGACACATGAATTGGTTAGGATTGTAAGTTAATGACAACTTCTCCCAACATTCTCCCACTTTTACATTATACATTGCAATAACTCTAAATGATATAATTCAAACTTTAAATCAAGTACAGTGATCAAGGCCAATAGCCTTCCTGCACCAAGAGAACTTATCTATAGTAACTGGCTTCATAAGATAATCTATAGCATTAACCAAAGTATCAACTTTTTCAATCAAAACCTTACCATTCTCAACCATTTTTTGCACAAAGTGATACTAAACATCAACATGCTTAGTATGAGCATGATACATAGGATTTTTGGCTAAACAAATGGCACTCTAACTGTCACAATTAAGTCTTACTATCCTGTAATCAAAACCAATACCTTTCCCAAGTCTCTGTAACCAAACTGCCTCTTTGGAGGCATGTGTAGTAGCATTATACTCTGCTTTTGTAGTAGACAAAGAAACCATGGGTTGCCTCCTACTCATCCAACTTACTGCAGCTCTAAACAAAGTAAACACATAGCCACTTGTGGACCTTCGACTATCCAAGTCACCTGTCCAATCAGAATCAACAAAACCCTGTATGTCCAATGATTTATCAACACTATCAATACCATGATAAACCAAAAAATGATCAGAAGTTTCTCACAAATATCTAAACACCCTCTTAACATAATTCCAATGTTCTTTACTAGGGTTAGACATAAACCTGCTTAAAACTCCCGCTGCTTGTGCAATATCTGGTCTAGTGCAAACCATTGCATACATTAAACTACCAATAGCACTAGCATAAGGAACATTAGACATCTCTTCAAAAGCATCATCAATGGTAGGACACATGTCTAATTTTAGCTTAGTACTAACAAGAAAATAAATGCTAACTGGTTTGCAATCATGCATATTAAATCTTTGCAAAATTGTATCAACATACTTACTCTGACTTAACCATAGTTTTCTGTGAACACGATCCATGTTGAGCTCCATTCCAAGAATGTAGCCCCTAAGTCCTTCATATCAAGAGATTTAGAAAGTTGATTTTAAGCTCTCTAATCATTACCTTGTTGTTTCTAATAAACAACATGTCATCAACATACAAGACAATAATTAGAACCTAATAATCAATAATCTTAAGATAAACACAATGATCTTCTTCACTTATAACAAAACCAACTTTTAATGTAAAAGCATCAAACTTTTGATACCACATTCTAGGTGACTGTTTCAAACCATACAAAGATCTTTTCAATTTGCAAACCAAGTCTTCCTTTCCTTTAATAACTAAACCATCAGGTTGCCTCATATAAATCTCCTCTTCAAGATCCCCATGCAAGAAAGTAGTTTTAACATCCATTGCTCTATCTCAAAATCAAAATTTGTAGCAATAGACAAATGGAATCTAATAGAAATTAATTTAGCAACTGGAGAGAAAATTTTATTAAAATCAACACCCTCTCTCTAGGAGTAGCCCTTGGCTACCAATTTACCCTTGTACCTTTCTAGATTACCATCTGCACCAATTTTCTTTTTATAAACCCACTTACAACCAATGGGTTTTCTTCCTTTGGAAAAATGCACAAGATCCCAAGTGTCACAAGTGTCTAAGGAATTCATTTCCTCATGCATAGCTTGCAACAAAGACTCACTCTCTTCTAAAGATAGAGCCTCTCTAAAAGATCTAGGTTCATCATTAGTACTCAATAAAGCAAATACACAACAAAAATTAGGATGGCTATACCTGTCAATTAGATTTTGTTTCCTTGTGGATTTTCTTACAGTAGGAGTAAGAGGCTCTTTTTGTTTTTCTGTATGCTCATCCTAAACATCATTATCTGAACTCTCTAAACCATCTTCTTCTTCTGCATTCTCAAAACCATCTAGTTGTTCTTCAACATGTACATCTTCTTGCTTTTCTGTATGTGTTTCAAAATGCATGTTTTACCTTTTTCTTGTTCCTTTGGTTGTTTTTCACCTACATAAGCTCTAAACTCTCTAAAAATTACATCTCTTGATAAAATCATTTTCTTTGTTAGAGGGTTCCAGAGTTTGTAACCTTTTACATTCTCACCATAACCTACAAAGATGCATTTTTGAGCTTTTGGATCCAGTTTAGTTCTTTTTTCTTTAAGCACGTGAACAAAGCCTCACAACCAAATATCCTTAAATGTGAAACAAAAGGTTTTCTTTTTAACCACATTTCAAAGGAGTTTTATCTTCAAAAGTTGAAAAAAGAGATCCATTAATTAAATAACAAGAAATACTTACAACCTCAACCCAAAAACACTGATCTAGCTTAGCACTGCTTAACATACTCCTAACTCTTTCCATTAAGGTTTGGTCCATTCTTTCTGCTACCCCATTTTTTTGGGGTATATAAGGTGTTGTCTTCTGTCTCACAATACCTGCATACTTACAAAATTCATCAAATTCCTTAGAACAATATTCACCACCATTATATGATTTCAACACCTTTATTCTATAATCTGTTTGCTTCTCAACTAAGGCCTTAAATTCTTTAAAATTAGTGAAAACTTTAGATTTTGCATTCATAAAATAAATCCAAGTGTATCTTGATGCATCATCAATGAATGTGACATAATATTGAGATTTTGCAAAAGAGTCAACATCCATAGGTCCAAAAACATCTGAATGTATAATCTCTAATATACTCTTTGTATTATTTGTTCCACTAGGAAAAGATGATCTACTTTGTTTCCCAAATACACAATGCTCACAAAAATCATTTTTTCCAATAGAATAATCTGAAATACTATCAACCAATTTTTGATTAATAATGGTCCTAAGACCTTTTCACTGATGTGACCCAATCTTTGGTGCCACAACATACATGTATTTTCAGTGTCTATTACATTGGCTAAATTATTCAAAGTAGATGCATTTAATCTAAACAAGGTTCCCATCTGCAATCATTTAGCAACCACCCAAATATGTCTTACCAACCTGCAACTAGACTTATCAAATGTCACATTCATTTCAGAATCATTTGACTTTGATACAAAAAGTAAGTTTATTTCTAGTCCTAAAATATACAAAACATCATGAAGGGTTTTAACCATTCCATCACTGAAATACAACTTTACCTTTCCTTTGCCAATTATCTATTTTGTACTATTGTCACCAAGGAAAACTTCACCTCCATCATATGTTGAATATTTTGAGAACCACTCGTTGTTGGGAGTCATATGAAAGGAGCAACCTAAATCAATAATCCAAGCATCATTACTTATTTTGTTAGCTGAAATAATTAGTGCATCATTGTCACCATCATCCGAGGATTTTTCAGTGGAAGAATCATAACTCTTTTTCTTGTTCTTATAGTCTTTCTTCACATGTCCCCGTTTACCACAGTTCCAACATTTTACCTTGCTCTTACCAGGGGTTTTAGAATGACCTTTAGACTTACCCTTCTTCTTATCCCAGTTGAGTGTCTTTTTCTTTGTCATACCCCTTACATGTAAAGCATCCTGGGATCCACCATTTTTGGACTTTCTTCTCATTTCTTCTAAAAGAAGTGTAGCAATGATATTGTCCATCTTTGGATCTACACCACTACCACTAATGACAACAATTAGATTTTCCCTTGAGATTTTGGTAAAGAAAATAATAAGATACATTTATCCTCATCCTCAAGCTTGACATCTACAGATGCAAGTTGACTTAAAATCAAATTAAATGCATTCAAATGGTTTGCAACATAATCTCCATTCTTCATTTTTAATGAATACAACTGTCTTTTGAGGTACATAACTTATTTGTTAAACTTTTGGTTTGATAAATATCACCTATCCTCTTCCATAGCTTGTATGTTGTATCTTCAATAGAAACATTCAAGAGGACAACATCTACAAGGCACAACCTTATGGTTCCTTGTGTTTTTTTATCAAGTTTCAACCATTCTTCATATTTCATAGTGGTAGAGGGATTCTTCTCATTTGAAACATCAACCCATTGTTCTCTTTCTTCCAAGAGATCTTCCATTTTTAATTTCCACATCTCGTAGCATGATCTATTAAATTTCTCAACATCCATATGAGGGGTAGAACTCATTGTATACAATCTTCTTCACAAATTTGGAAAACCTACAAAAAAAATCTCCCATTGTATCCAAAAAACCTCTAAAACTTTAAGAGAAAGGCGTCCCTCACTCTACACAACCGTTAGCTCCGATACCAAATGTTGAAAAATGAAGGTAGAACTGCTGCTATAAACTTCAAAATTTTGTATATGCAAAACTGAAATAAGATTAATTCTATAATTATTAATGAACAAGTGATTTTTCACTTTCAATCCAATGTAGAAGAGAAGAGAAGAGAAGAAGTTTGCAAAGTATTTACGTGGAGAAACCCTTTTGGGAAAAAAACTCCACACTCAAAGATGTTTCCTACTTGTATTAAATCTCTTTGGAAAATATTACATTCAATACTGAAATTCCTCTAAGTCCTTGATGTACTTCACAAAAAAGCTTCTTGTTTTTTTCTCTAAGTCTTTTCAAAAAACTTATTGCTTTTTTCTTCGAAGTCTTTTTCACCTTTCAACTCTCTAGAAAATGTATAGGGTTTTCAGTTAATTCAAAAGCTTCTTTTAATTCAAAAGCTTGAAACTCAAATTACAATAAATTGTAATTGATAACATAGCTTCCAATGCTCATGCAAAAACCAAGCACTCTAAATTGAGAAGACTAAACTCAAACAATGTCCAAGCTTTCAATTAACTGCCTCTTCATGATTTTGCACTTTCAATCCAATGTAGAAGAGAAGAGAATAGAAGGGAAGAAATTTGCAAAGTATTTATGTGGAGAAACCCTTTCGGGAAAAAACTCCACCCTCAAAGATGTTTCTTGCTTGTATTAAATCTCTTTGGGAAAGATTACATTCAATACTAAAATTCCTCTAAGTCCTTGATGCACTTCACAAAAAAGCTTCTTTCTTTTCTCTCTAAATCTTTTCAAAAAACTTATTATTTTTTCTTCGAAGTCATTTTCACCTTTCAACTCTCTGGAAAATGTATGGGATTTTCAATTAATTCAAAAGCTTCTTTTAATTCAAAAGCTTGAAACTCAAATTACAATAAATTGTAATTGATAACATAGCTTCCAATGTTCATGCAAAAACTAAGCACTCTAAATTGAGAAGACTGAACTCAAACAATGTCCAAGCTTTTAGTTAACTGCCTCTTCTTGATGTGGGTGCCCAAGTTTGCCAAAAGTAGCTTTTCCAATATCAAACATATTTCCAAGTAAAAGAAACAACAAAAAATCTTCCAAATGGGCGTCCATATTTGCCTAATTACTTTTTGTTAACTGAAGTGATCAATACACATCAATTTCATGCAAACAACATGCAAGATTGATGTCCCCAAGGTTATTCTGAATTATCTTATTCTGTACATGCAAGTGACATGCAAACACCTGATTTATCATGCAACTTGATGAGTCTAGTTTATGACTCAATTTTGTTAAACTTTATTATCCACTTGTTGTAGTTATCTTGGACTTTGGTACTTTGATCCTAATCTTTTTATGTCATTACCTCAAAGCTATAACTTGTTGAGCATAGGTCATTTCTTATATTCTTTTATGACAAAGACATGCTATATGAAATATCTATGTTAATTTTACATATGGTTAATGAATGTTACTCCAAGGTAGTTACGGATGTGCAATTATTGTGTGTACTAATATTGTTATGCAGCTATAATCAACATCCATAAAGTAGAGGAAGATTCTGCTGGTTGGTCACTTACCATAAAAAGTCAAACATGGTGATTGTTCAAATGTCAAATGGAGGGAAGACAACTGCCTTGTAACTAATCTTAAATACTTGTTGAGCAAATTTAAGAGTTATTGTTATGCTAGATCTGCGTTAAAGCAACTCACTTGACCAGATTCCCCGCATGTGTAACCTCCTTTCCACTTTCTATGTTTTCCATAATTAATGGAGTTGACCACCTTGCTAGGTAGTTAGTTTTGTAGTTTTCCTTCTATAAATAAGACTCTAATGCTCCTTTTGGGGGTTGTTGATTAATCAAAGATTGTATTTGCATTATCCAATTTTTGGTAATACAGTTATGATGTTCAGTTGTACTCATCTTTTCCAATGAATAAAATGAAGTTATAAGTTCACATTTTTGAGTTTATATTTGTCTTAGGGAATACTCATCCAAGGGGGCCCACTTGGTGAAAATTCCACCCTCTAGTTTAGTTACATTTTTTGTTAAGCATTTAGTTAAATCTGGCATTGAATGTTCATGCAGCCACTAGAATTCTATTATGTGTCTATTCCTGCAGCCAAAGCAGACAGAGTAGTTTTCTATTTGTTTGCCTAGACTTTTAATTTCTATCATGTACTTGATCTTAGAATAGTTGTTGGTTGATGTTCAACATTCCTGTTATTTCCTTTCTAGTAGTTTATCTTCAGCATTATGTCTTTCTTAGCTATAGAATGAACATGGCTACTTTAGAAGTTCTTAGTGCACATACCGTGCTGGCCTATTTCAAGTTCACGTCCCTGGGTTGACAAGTGAAATGTATCTCCATAGTGATTAAGATAGCTATTTAGGTTAGATGTCCAATCTCTAAGTTATACCTTTAAGATCTCAGTTGTTAAATCATTATAAGAGACCAACATTTTTGGCACTGTTGCTAGGGATGGTGTCAAACTAAGAAGATCTTTGGAGTCATCTTTAGTATTATTCCTTGCAGTTTTTCCCTTAAAATGTGTTTTTAGTCAGGAAGAAACCATCTACAACCCATCAACATTTTTTGTGTGAAAGGTGGTTGATACTGAGTATATTGCATGCATAGAGGTAGGAGAAGAGATGATTTAGGGAGATTCCTTCCTAATGATTCAACTTACCTAGTAGAGGAAGCAAAAGTAAATCCTTTCCTTGATGCATTCCCTAAGTTGAATAGTTCTGAAATATCCTCTGAAGAACAAGATACCCCAAACCTAGTTGAAAATCCATTTACCTTGATAATAGGTCAAGCAGTTATGGCTGCCCAAAATGTACCTAATCAACCAACCTTTCCATTTCTGATTGCTCATCAAAATGAAGTGGATAATCTCAAGAACATACCTGCTTCAGCTCTCCCCAAGTTCTATGGACTTGCAATAGAGGACCCAGACACCTTCTTGTTTGAATTTGATATCCTCTGCAGAAGCTATGACTACACTACTAATGCTCATAAACTTAAGTTGTTTCCTACTACCATGAAAGAGGCTGCATTAAGGTGGTTTATGAGTCTAGGTAGTGATATTATCAATACCTGGGAAGAAATGAAAGATAAATTTCTTGAGAAATATAAAGACTATTGTAGGAGTGGGGATATGAGAGGAAATGATATTTTTAGAATGCAACAGAAAGAAGATGAAAGTTTGGAGGATTACATCTCAAGGTTCCTATTTTGTTTATAAAAGTCTCCCCATCATGCACTCACTGAGGAGTCTCAGAAACTGCTCTTCCTTAGGGGAATAAGTGAGCATTACACAGATGCCTTGGATTTAATGGGAGGAGGAGATATTACCCAAGTGTCTTGGGATAATATTAAGAAGTTATGTTAGAATTACTCTAGAGTAGCCATGAAGAAAGCAAGAGGTTACCATTCCCTTATGGGAAAAACCTCTACCAATGGAGTTTCAATGATGGAGATAAGCCACTTGTTATCTGATTTTAAGCAAGATATTATAAATAATATGGTGACCCAGTTGGACACACTTCAGGCAAAGAAGAAGCATGAAGAGGCTGAGGCAATGTTGGCAGAATATTGTCCTCATTGTAGACAAAAGAAGAGGGACTGTAGATGCAAGATGGTAGCTAATGTTGATAGCAAGCAAATTCCACCTGAGTTCAAGTTGATACAAGTTGAAGAGGATCAAGTCTTCTATGTTGCACAAAGGAGACCATGGGCTCCAAGAAAAGGTATGTCACCAGATCCATTATCATATGCTGGACCACATTTTAATACTTGTGCATCTGGTAACCAATGGCAATAGCCATTCCCATCTAGTTATGGAGGATATCCACCTCAGCCTTGGAACAACCTTCAAAATACTTGGCAAAATTACCAAAACCCTGCACCTCAGTGGCAACAGCCTTCAGGGAATCGGCAATCACCTCCAGGAAATTGGCAGCAAACATCTCAATGGACAGGAGGACAGTAATGGCCAAATCAGACCACTAATTACATGCAGTCACCTCCTCAGCCCCAACAGCCTGCTATAATGCCTCCACCTGCTAGCTCCAATTCAAATACACCTAAACCTACTCATTTACTAGCTCAACAATCACCTAACCCAAATAATAGACCATAGGAACAGCCAATATATTCTGCTGATCCAAACCAATTCCTTGCATATGCTATGAATGTAAGTGATATACATCTGCGTTCAGGAACTACCTTGGCAGCTCCTTCAAGACCTGTTATTACTGAGCTTTCTGAGGAAGAAGAGGAACCTAACAAAACCCCTATTCAATCAAATGTACATGAAAATCCTGAACCAATGACAGTCAAACAGACTACCCAAGAACCACCATTTCTACAAAGGTTAGAAACTATGAAACAAAAGGTAGTAAAAGAGGAACCCACCTTTGACATTCTAGAGTAGTTGAAACATGTATGTGTCAAGGTCCCTCTATTTCAAGCCATAAAATATGTTCCTATATATGGCAAAGCAATTAAAGAAGCATTCCTTAAGAAGCCAGGCAGAAAAAGGAAAGACCCCACTATGGTTCATGTGGTGGGACAGTTGGCTGACATTATGCTTGGAAAAGTGACCGTTCCCAAATATAATGATCCAGGAAGTCCTGTGGTAGGAGTTGTTATAAATGGAATCCAAATCAGAAATGCTCTGATTGATCTTGGAGCAGCCATAAATGTAATGACAAAGGATATCTTGCAGCAACTAAATGTTGCAAACATGTGGCCAACTCCTACTATCCTGTAGCTTGCTGATAGCTCTACTGTTAAACCTGATGGGATAGTCGAGGACCTTGTGGTATCCCTGGATTCATGGGAATATCCAGCTAATTTCATGATACTTTCTCCTAAAGCTACATTGGGAGGATACCCCATCATTTTGGGAAGGTCGTGGTTAGCCACAACAGATGCTTATATTAGGTGTCGGTCATGAGACATGACCATCTCTGATGGAAGAAGCACTAAAACACTTGTTCTTTACCCACCTGCATAGCCATCTCATGATATGGATAATCCTGTTTGGCCTCATGTTGGTGAAGAGGTAGAGGAAGCTAATTCTATGGAGCAACTTATGATGTTAGGCAGAAGTTCTTTCCTGCAACTTCAAGGAGAGGAGGAGGTGTTGTCTAATATAATTCAAAAAGTAGAGGAAGCATTATCCTCTCATTCTATTGATCCAGCGAGGATGCTTATTCCACTTTTTCTTGCAGCATCAAGTATGTTACATACATTGCTTCCACAAGAAATTAAGGTACTAAGCATTAATGAAGTAACTATGGTTGATTTAACAACTCAAGTGGAAATTTTAGAAGAAAGATATCTCAATATTAATAGTAACTTGACTCAAGTACAACAGCTGTCCTTGACAAATTTGTTAAAGAAACATAAAAAATGCTTTTGTATGGGATTATCATAACATGAAAGGATTGGATCCTACATTATGCACCCATAGGATTTACATAAAGGAAGATTGTACACCAGTAAGACTATCACAAAGGAGAATCAACCCTGCACTAAGAGAAATTGTCAAAGAGGAATTGCAGAAGCTATTAGATGCAGGATTTATCTACCCAATCTCAGATAGCCAGTGGGTGTCTCCTCTGGTTCTTGTGCCCAAGAAGGGAGGAAAATGGAGAGTCTGTATTGATTATAGAGAATTAAACGCTGCCACCAAAAAGGATCATTTTCCCCTTCCTTTCATAGACCAAGTATTGGACTCACTTGCAGGAAAGCAATACTTTTCCTTTTTGGATGGATTCAGCGGTTACAATCAGATTCAGATTGCATCTGAAGATCAAGAGAAAACAACATTGATCTGTCCTTGGGGGACATATGCCTACTCAGTACTTCCATTTGGCTTATGCAATGCACCTGTAACTTTCCAAAGAGCAGTCATTAGCATATTTTTTGATATCTCACATGATTGTATGGAAATCTATATGGATGATTTCACTACTTATGGTGCTACTTTTGAAGAGGCATTAGCAAACTTAGGCAAGGTGTTGGAAAGATGTGAAGACCACAGCCTATCCTTAAATAGTGCAAAGTGCTTCATGATGATGCATGAAGGAGTAGTACTTGGCCACTACATTTCTCCAAAAGGAATACAAGTAGACACAGTAAGGATTGAAGTCATCATCAATCTGCCCATTCCTACAAAGAAAAAGGATGTCAAAAGCTTCTTGGGTCATGTAGAGTAATATAGACGTTTCATTAAAGATTTCAATAAAATGGCATCCCCATTATATACTCTTCTTACAAAGGATGCTGAATTTCAGTGGAATGAAGACTGTGACAAGCATTTTCTAATTTAAAGGTAGCCTTAACCCATGCTCCTGTACTTAAAGGCCCCAATTGGGAACTTCCTTTCCACATTCATACTGATGCATCAGATTATGCCATAGGAGCAGTTTTAGGCCAGAAAGAAGGAGTCATTGAGCATGCTATTTATTTTATTAGCAAAAACTTACAGGGTGTTGAGTTCAACTATACAGTAACATAGAAGGAAATGCTAGCAGTCATCTATGCACTTAATAAATTTAGGCACTACATAACCGGTTATCAAATCTTTGTGCACACAGATCATGCAGCTATTAGGTATCTCATGAACAAACCTCTCATAGCTGGTCAATTAGCAAGATGGGTGTTGCTAATGTAGGAATTTGACATCACTATTGTGGATAAGCTAGGGAAGGCCAATGTGGTTGCAGACTTTCTTTCAAGAATGACTACATCAGAGGATAACCAAGTCATTGATGACTCTTTTCCTGATGAACATTTTTTTTCACTCACTATACAAACACCCTGGTATGTTGACATAGCCAATTACCTGGTAACAGGAAGAGTCCCTCCTCACTTCTCTCCTAAGGAAAGAAGGGTACTCATTGAAAAATCTTTTCCTTTTTCATGGATTGCTGGATGTTTGTTCTACACTGGACCAAACAATGTCATGAGGAGATGTGTGAGAGAAGAAGAAACATATGACATTTTGCATGCCTATCACAATGAACCTTGTGAAGGACATTTTGCAGCAAAGTGAACATCAATGAAGATTGTGAATGCAGGTTATTACTGGCCTACACGAGACAAGGATGCAGCAAGATATACCAAAAAATGTGACAGTTGTCAGAGGATGGGATGACCAACAAAATTTGATGAGATGCCCCTTTATCCTCAGCTTGTGATTACTCCATTTGATAAGTGGGGATTAGATTTTGTAGGACCCATTGATCCTCCATCTAATGGTAGATCCTATATCTTAGTATGCACTGATTATGTAACTAAATGGGTAGAAGTTAAGGCCATGAAGCATGCAAGAGACGGTAAGGTTGCATAATTTCTCTATGAGGAAATCTTTACACGATATGGAGTTCCCAGAGAATTAGTAACTGATCAAGGAGCTCAATTCACATCAACTCTAGTTGTAACACTAGTACATGAGTACAACATAAGGCACAAGAAATCTACTCCTTATCACCCTCAGGCTAATGGCCAAGTTGAGGTGACGAATAGAGAAATAGAAGCCATTTTGACCAAAACTGTGGCTGTCCATAGGAAGGATTGGACGAACAGGATGCCAGAAGTTGTCTAGGCCTATAGGACAACTTGGAAAACAACTACCAGTTTCACCCCTTTTGAGTTATTGTATGGCAAAATAGCCATGATGCCTATTGAATTTGAACATAAAACTCTTCAGACCACACTTGACTTGGGGATGGATATCTCTAAGGCACAAAAAGAAAGAATCACGCAACTCAATGCTTTGGATGAGATGAGAAAAGTAGCTTTACATCATACAGAAGTGGTGCAGAATCAGAGAATAATGTGACATGACAAATACATCAAAGATAAGAAATTCCAGCCTGGTGACTGGGCTTTGCTTTATGACTCAAGGTATCAGGATAATGCAGGGAAATTACAGACAAGGTGGCTAGGACCATATGAGGTTGCTGAAGCTTTTTCCAATGGTGCTGTTCAACTTACTACTATTGACCCTGTCAGATTTAAGCTATTAGGCAATGGTCATCGACTCAGGTTATATCACAAGCCAACCTCAAAAGAAGAATTCCTGCAACAATTCACTCAGCATGCAACTCCTAAACTTCCTACAACCAAAGGTAGTGGACCTAGTGTCCCTCCTTCTAGCTAACCAAGGTACGACACTTGTCACAATAAAGACTTCCACATTTGTGGGAGTCCACTCTTTCACTTCTTCACCCATCCACCCACCCATATCCATTCTTCTCTCTTCCATCACGTGTATTGATTACACTTCATCCCATCTCGCTTCAGCCCACTCCACTTTCATTCATTGCTCACTAGATTCTTAAGCATTTACTGGTACTTTCTCCATAATTTTTGCAAATGATCTTCCACAAATCAAGGTGTGCACACTTTAATAATTCTCTCTTAATTATCTTTTGGTTCATTCATTTAATTATTGTACATTAATATCGATAATTCCCATAGCATGTCATTATTCCCTTCCTTGTCCTGTCACGCATCACCATTCCGCATGTGTGGACACATGCTCAAATTTAAGTTGGGGAGGGAGTGTTAATAAGATGTCCATGTGTCAGTCCATATGCTTTATGCCAGCATGTCAGCAAAGTTTAAAAATTGAATGATTTGAATTCTGAGTGAGGTTATGGCTTGCAAGTGTGAGATGATAGCCTTCATTGATCATTCATTACTACCTGTACCACCCTTGTCTTGTGTTCCCAAGAAAAGAAGCCAAAAAGGAAAATAGAGACAGCAGGAGTTATTGAAAATTTAACAGGGTTGCAGGAAGGTGAAGTTAGTTTTCAAACTTTTTGTAGAAAAAAAACTTTGCAGTGCGATTATTTTCAGGCAGTTAAGTCAATGGGAGGTGGATTAATTTAGAATGAACCCATAGTTCATGATGTATTATTGTAAGATGTACTTAGCGAGGCCAAGTTTTGAAATTGTGGATGGATGGACTATTTCTTGAAGCTGAATGGTTTTGATGAAAATGTTGCATTAGAATTTGCTCAGACATTGTCTGATGGTAAAGCCATGGTAAGGGGGTTGGAGGTGTTGGCTATTGAGGAAAGAATTACAGAAGTTGCAGGCCTGCCTGTTGATGGTGAAGATTACCCTATTGCTAGATATGCTAGGTCAGCTAGGGCCGAATTTACAGAACCTGGTGATCCTCAATTGACTATAGACAAGCAGGGAGCCAAAAGAACCTCTCTGCCTGAGCCATGGAAACAAGTAGTTGTCCATGTGGTGAAGTGCATTACTTGTGAAGGTCATTTGTCGAACCTTCATTTTGTACATTTCAAATTGCTGAATCATATGAGGCATGGGAGAAGAATGAATGTGCCAAACGTGCTATACCACCTTCTCTCAATCATAGCCACTGAGACCCAAAAAGGTAGGCCTAATTTTGTCTCTCACCATTGTTTGATCAAATTGCTAGTTGAAAAGTCTCTATATGATGTGTCTGATATGACTTGGGAGGAATTTTTGAATATTGATCAAATAAGACCAAGCCATTTGCGACCTGTGGTTGTGCCGCAACATCATAGAACTAGGAGAAGAGTGTTTTCTATTGAAGCTACTCCAGGAACTTCAACTTCCAGTGCAAACCGTTCTGCAGTAAAACAAGCTATTGAGATTAGCTCTTCTGAAGCAGAGCATGTAGACAAAGAAAGTTCTTTAGATTATGACGATGAGGATATTCCTCTTAGCAATCTAATTCAAACTAGGGCACAGAGGAGAAGGGTAGAAATAAAGAAGGGTAAAACTAAAAAGCAAACTGTAGAAAGGAAGGTGTTGCACTTTAGGAAAAAAAAGGCTGACACTGTTCTTCCTGCAACTGAAGAGAAACATGAGAGTCCTAGTAAATCAAGACCTACTAAGCTTGCCTCTGGTGTGTCTACACAGATAAGCCCTAGGGTTGAAGAAATGATAGCTGAGGATACAGAAGCCCCAATGGGGCATGTGAATGATGTAGAAAAATACATAATTGAGGAAGCAACAGATGTAACTCTGGTAGACCTTGCTACCGCTGCTGAACATATTGAGAGATAGGAACATGAAGATAAACACGACTTCCTACAACAAGACACCCTATAGCCAGAATTGGTTGAGCAATCAGAAACCCTGCAGCCTATGCTTTATGAAGGTCAACCATCTGTGCTAGGAAAGCCTTTGGTAGGAATACACAGACCTCCTAATTTTTCAATGCACATGGTAGCCATGAATTTGTGGAATGAGATGTAGAGGAGAGAAGAAGAATGGAAGAAGGAGAAACACATATTAAAGGATGAAATTCAAAAGAAGGATGAAGAGATTAAAGACAAGAATGTAGAAATTGCAACTTTAAAAGAGAGAGTGGATAATATGGCAGCTTTGGTGCCTCAGGTATTAGAATGCAGGACTCCCCCGAGAGTCTATGCTCTACATTTAAAGGAAAGATACCTCTCTTTTAAGTTAGCAAGGATTATTTCTGGTTTGAACCCTTCAATTGAATCTCCTCTTGAATTTTTCAATGCTTATAGGATTGCTCCTCCGAAAATAAAGAATTTGTTGTGTGAATTCTATTTACATAATTTTGATGTGTCTCAAGACCATGAGTGGAACCCCTTGTTGTATGTTGGGGATGAGGGCATTTATGTCCTAGATGCAAAATGAGATTAGTTGGGGACAACAGTTTAGGGCTTATAAGCAATTAGAATTCAGCACTCCATTGCCCATTAGAGCTGAATCTAGAAATCCAGGAAGCATTTTCAATGATTGGCATAGAACGCTTTATAGGCCAAGCTATGGTAATAGAATCCTGCCTAAGAGAGAAGCAACTTACAGAGAATATGAGAAGATTGCACACACTATTGGAGAATCTGTGAAGGGACATTTGACACAAAGGTGGAACAGTTTGTCTGATGAGCTAAAACAAGCAGAGCCTCACACTCTGTAGAATTATGTTGTAGCATGTAAAAGAGTGGATAGATATATACAAATTGGGAGGACAAAGGGGCAATTCTGGCTTCCCTTAATCTTTCAACCACCTATCCTATTGTGGCCTGTGCCAAATTACAAATTTTACCAATATGATATTGTTGAAGAGAGATAGAGATGGAACAGATTGGATAGGCAGCAAGGGTTCTATTGGGATCCTAACTCATGCACCAAAGAAACTGATATAGGACAACTGGCAGTTGCTAATTTCAGGGCATTAACCAAGCGAAAGAACAACCCTTCCTCTGCTGGAGGACCAACAAAGTCTTAGGTTAGGGAGAGTGATGAATCTAGTTTATGACTCAATTTTGTTAAACTTTAGTATCCACTTGCTGTAGTTATCTTGTACTTTGGTACTTTGATCCTGATATTTTTATGTCATTGCCTCAAAGCTAGAACTTGTTGAGCATAGGTCATTTCTTATATTCTTTTATGACAAAGACATGCTATATGAATTATCTATGTTAATTTTATATATGGTTAATGAATGTTAATCCAAGGTAGTTACGGATGTGTAATTATTGTGTGTACTAATATTGTTATGCAGATATAATCAACATCCATAAAGTAGAGGAAGATTCTGTTGGTTGGTCGCTTACCATAAAAAGTCAAACATGGTGATCATTCAAATGTCAAATGGAGGGAAGACAACCGCCTTGTAACTAATCTTAAATACTTGTTGAGCAAATTTAGGAGTTATTGTTATGCTAGATCTGTGTTAAAGCAACTCGCTTGATCAGATTCCCCACATGCGTAACCTCCTTTCCACTTTCTATGTTTCCATAATGAGGCGTCCTCCTATTCTGTTGGAGTTGACCGCCTTTCTAGGTAGTTAGTTTTGTAGTTTTCCTTCTATAAATAAGACTCTGATGCTCCTTCTGGGGGTTGTTGATTAATCAGAGATTGTATTTGCATTATCCAATTTTTGGTAATACAGTTATGATGTTCAGTTGTACTCATCTTTTCCAATGAATAAAATGAAGTTATAAGTTTGCATTTCTGAGTTTACATTTGTCTTAGGGAATACTCATCCAAGGGGCCCCACTTGGTTAGAATTCCACCCTCTAGTTTAGTTACATTTTTTGTTAAGCATTTAGTTAAATCTGGCATTGAATGTTCCTGTAGCCACTAGAATTCTATTTTGTGTCTCTTCCTACAGCCAAAGCAAACAGAGTAGTTTCCTATTTGTTTGCCCAGACTTTTACTTTCTGTCATGTACTTGATCTTAGAATAGCTATTGGTTGATGTTCAACATTCCTGTTATTTCCTTTCTAGCAATTTATCTTTAGCATTATGTCTTTCTTAGCTATAGAATGAATGTGGCTACTTTGGAAGTTCTTAGTGCACATACCATGCCGACCCATTTCAAGTTCATGTCCCTAGGTTGACAAGTGAAATGCATCTCCATAGTGATTAAGATAGCTATTTAGGTTAGATGTCCAATCTCTGAGTTACAACTTTAAGAGCTCAATTGTTAAATCATTATAAGAGACCAACACAACTGATACCTGTTACTTGAAACACTAAGAAGTACCATCTTGTAACTTTCTGGAGTTGGAGTGTTCTGCAAGTAATATCTTAAAACTGACATGCAACTAATGTGCAAGCATATTCAACAACATGCAACTGATACCCATTACCTAAAACAATGAGATGTACCATCCTGCAAGTTTTTAGAGTTGGAGTGTTCTGCAAGCAATCACACAAAACTAACATGCAACAACATGCAAGGTCATATAACTAACATGCAACAACATGCAAGGTTATACAAGTCCATAGGAGTGACATGCAACAATATGCAAGCACATGCAAGTGACATGCAACAATATGCAAGCACATGTAAGTGACATGCAACAACATGTAAGAACATGCAAGTCCATAGGAGAAACATGCAACAACATGTCGGCACATGCAAGTGACATGCAAGTAACATGCAACAACATGCAAGTACATGCAAGCAACATGCAAAAACATGCAAGTCCATGCAACCTATTCTGACCACATGCAAGCAATATCCAATTCATGCATCTCTAACACTGTAGTTAACTCCAATATTATATCCATGCAAGGTGTCTCAACATTATCAACTCATGTACATAAAAAGCACTACTCCAAGTCTAAATATAAGTCCCATGAAAAGGGGATGCCCAAGTCTAACTTCCACTCACTATGAGTTATCAAACTCTAAATTTAGACTTGGGAGAAGTCAACAAGGTCTTCATGGCTCCCATCTCAAAGTGGGTGCCCAAGTTTGACTTTATCCATTTAGAACTTAACTGCAAAAGTCAAAGTGATATAATTAATAAATAATTAATCTCTCAAAGTCCTAATGTGTTGGGGAACATATTCCAAGAAATTTGGAGACACATGAATTGGTTAGGAATGCAATTTAATGACAATTTATCCCAACACAAACTTTGTGAGAAAGATGAAAAGGGGATCAGGCAAGGATAAAGGTAAGCTACCCTTCAAATGTTTTAAATTTGGAAGAATTGGTCATTATGCTTCTAAATGTCCTTTTGGAGAAAATGAAAAAAGTAGCAAGGGTTTCAAGAAAAATAATTTCAAGAGGAACCTCCTTTCCAAAGAAGACTATAGCTCCAGAGAAGAAGTAGATCACTACTCATCATATGAGGAAAGAGGAGAATCTCTATTCACGGCCATGGTGATCTCAAATAGTTTAGACAAAACTATAGATGAAGAAGAATATTAAGTTGATTTTGAAGGTGAACTTGTTTCTACTCTTGAAGACTTGAATTGTGCAAGGAAAGAGAATCAAGAACAAAGAGCTCTGATAGAAGCTAAGACAAAAGAATGCACAAGACTTAAGAAAGAAATTTTGTCACTCAAAAAGGAGTTGTAAAAGGCAAAGCTTGGAAGTCCAGATGATGTTGAAGGTACATATCTCATTATGCCTCAAGGAAGTTCTCTTATTGAAAGACATTTCTCCATGAACATGTTCAATCACGCTTTCTTTGGTTACTGTTTTATCTACAACAAATTTGGTCACAAGTCTATAGATTGTAAGTCTTAAATGAATAGAAGAAATCTTGTAAGTAGGAATTCTCTTGCTTCACTAGTAGATGTCAATGTTAGTAGTATGTCAAATGTGCAAATTTTTTGGACATATAGAAAGATATTGCAGGAGTGGTTTGGCAAAATTAGAGTCTCAGTTGATAGATGTCACTGAGAAAGCAAAGGAAAGTGATTCTTCCAAAAGACAAGAGGCAAACAATGGAGTTGAAAATTCAATGATTGTCCAAACAACATTTCATGCTCAAGGTCAAACAAATCTCTGGGTGATAAACAATGGATGTACAAATCACATGATAGGTGATAAGGGCAAATTCATCAATCTTGGTAAGTGGAATGGTGGATTGGTCAGGTTTGGAGATAACTCGTATGCAAAGATCACTAGAAAAGGTACTATAAGTATTGATGGAAAGTCTCAGACACTTGATGTTCTTTATTTCAAAAGTATTGAAAGCATAATCTTCTTATTGTAAGTCAAATGGGTAGAAAAGGATATAATCTCACATCTCATGATCAAGGGTGTGAAATCAGAAGAGCAAAGTCTAGAAAATTGGTGACAAAGGATTTAAAAGAGAAGGTAACTTGTATAATCTTAAGGGAGTTAATGAAAGAACTTGTCTTCTAGGGCAAACAAATGAATGTTGGTTATGGCACAAAAGGATGGGGCACATCAACTTAGATAATCTTGTGAAGATCAGCTCCATGCAAGCAGTAAGAGACATGCCAAAGATCATCAAGCCTGCAAGCACCATATGTAAGGAATGTCAGATTGGGAAGTAGACAAGGATAAGTTTTAAGTCCAAGGAGTATTCTACTACAAGGCCATTGGAGCTAGTTCATACTAACTTGTGTGGACCAACTAGGGTGAAAAGTCTACAAGTTGAGAGGTATTTTATGTTGCTCATTGATTATTACTTTCAAGAGTAGAACCTAAAACTTTTGATGAGGCTAGCAAGGATGAAGGATGGATACAAGATATGGAAGAAGAGATAAATCAGATAGAGAAGAATCAGACTTGGGAGTTGGTGCCAAGGCCTGTAGACAAGAATGTGATAAGTACAAAATGGGTATTTATGAACAAATTGAATGAAGATGGAGAAGTGGTCAAGAATAAAGCAAGGTTGGTTTGCAAAGGTTATTCACAAGTTGAAGGTGTTGAAAATGAGGAGATATTTGGTCTGGTGGAAATAATGGAAGCTATCATAATGGTTCTTGCTTTTACAGTGCATAAGGGATTCAAGGTATATCAGATGGATGTCAAATCTGCCTTCCTGAATGGTGACTTAGTAGAAGAGGTCTACATAGAGTAGCCTGATGGATTTTAGTTATCAGAAGACCCAAACATGGTGTGCAGACTCAAGAAGGCTCTATGTGGTCTCAACCAAGCCCCTAGGGATTGGTATGCAAGGTTGGATAAGTACTTACTCCAGTAGGATTTCAAGAAAGGTACCACAGATAGTAATCTTTACATCAAAATTGAAGGTGAACAAATTCTAATTGTTGTTGTGTATGTTGATGATATAATCTATTGTGGATATGATGAGATGTGTACGAAGTTTGAAAAAGAGATGCAGAAAGAATTTGAAATGTCTATGTTAGGTGAGCTATCATTCGTTCTTGGACACCAAATTACTCAATCAGACGATGGCATCTTTATCTCTCAAGAAACATATATCAAGGAGATGAAAAAGCTTAGGATAAAAGATTGCAATCTAGTGAGTACTCCTATGGTAATTGGTTTCCATTTGAGTAAAGATGATGAGTCACCTGAAGCTGATCAGACTCTATATAGGTCTATGATTGGGGGTCTACTATACCTAACAGCATCAAGGCCTGACATTATGCAAGTTGTGTGTTTTGTTGCAAGGTTTCAAGCTGATCCTAAAGAAACACATGTGAAGGCAGTCAAGAGAATATTCATATATTTGAATAGCACTCTAGAACATAGATTTTGGTACCAAAAGGGTGATGACTTTTCCCTGAGTGCTTATACTGATGTAGATTGGGTTGGCAATGTTGATGATAGAAGAAGTACTAGTGGAGAAGCTTTCTTTTTAGTAGACAGGTTGGTCTCATGGATTAGTAAGAAGTGGGATTCAATGTCCTTATCAACTATAGAGACATAGTATATAGCTGCAATAGCCTGATACACTCAAGTACTATGGATGAAGCAAATATTGAAGGATATCAAAGTACTAAATGATGAACCCATTCATATTCTTTGTGACAATACAAGTGCCATCAATATTTCAAATAATCCAATGATGCATTCTAGAACCAAGCACATATCTATCAAGTATCACTTTTTAAGAGAGAATGTTGCAAGCCAAGAAGTTAGATTAGAGTATGTACCTACAAAGGATCAAGTTGCAAACATCTTAACAAAAGCACTTTCTAAGGAAACCTTTGAGTATCTCAGACAAAAGTTAGGGGTGATTGCCCCTCCTTCTAACTAGATGAATATATGGTGTATCTATCTAGGGGGAGAAGTTCAAGACATATCTTTATCCCTGGATTGGTGGAGGCTACCTCTCAGGGGAGCAAGTAGGCAAGATGTTGTGAAGGATGACAAGGATTGATCAGTCAGGGGGAGCTAACAGATAAGGACAAGTGAAAGATAAAAAAGAATGCAAACAAGGGGAGCTAAAGGAAGATTAGTTTAGAGGAAGACCACTAGTCATTTGTCCTTGATGTCAAAGGGGGAGAAATTTGCATATTAGGTTAAGTGTTGCCATCAATACCAAAGGGGGAGATTGTTGCATATGTGTTGTCATTGATGTCAACAGTGTGATGGATAGGATTGATGTCAACAGTGTTGTGTTGAGGAATGTTGGAAGTGATGTTTAGAGATGCCAAAGGAGAGTGGTGACTAAAGGGAGATTGTTGCAGATAGTTGTCAGACTAAAGTGATGAGTATAAGCTATGGTGATCAGAGAAGAAGACAAAGGAGAGATTGATCAGAGAAGTTGTGAATTAAAGGGTAAGATAATGGAAGTCATGTACTATGTATACTAATTGGATCAGTATCATTTGTACACATTTGTACCCTATCTTCTAAATTTCATAGACAAAGGTTGTGCTAACATGAAGATTCTTGTTTTGATGAAGAAAGTTGTGATTGTTGTTGTGAATGAAGTCTCTAGTGTGGTGAATGTTGTATTCATTGATTCCTATGGAAAAGCATTGCTTTAGTTTTGAAAGAAAGTTTCAGGAAGTCCAAGGCACTAGAAGCTGAACTGAAGTAGCTCGGGGGAATGCTCTGCATTCCTCTGCATTTGAAGCTATGGTCTTGCAATTTGGAAGCTAGACATCGATAGATGTGAAGAAGGTATTTTCCTAATTTCAGGTCATAAAAGTTATCACAAAAGAATCTAGAGCTCGCAGAGTGAAGACAATGTTCCTATGATGGTGTAGTCAGAGAGGTTTGCATTTGAAGATGAGGTCCTGAGGTTTGAAGAGTAGTTGGATACAGATGAGAAGACTATTTTATTCAAGTTTCAATTGATATGTTGTATCGCAAAGGCTCTCCAAAGTCAACAGAGCAAAGAGAAATCTTTTTGCTAATTAGGGTTGTTTGGAGGAGAAAGCAAAAGCCACCTCATTTCACTGCAGTTCATCTTTTGGCTTCGATGTTTGGAGAATGTGTTCAGATGATCTGTATGTTTGTTCATGTCAGGTTTCAAGTGTTGAAGTGCACCATAAGTTAGTTTTTCAATGCTCTATCTCAAGACTGTGTGTTTAGGGTTTGTAAGTAACGCCAAGTTTAGTATCTATTTGTCTGCGTCAGAAAGAAAATATATAATTCAGAGGAAGAGATGGTTGAGAAGGTTTGTGCAAGTCTTATGTTGCTTGTGTAGTGATCCACATGGTGCTAATTGGTCTCTCCAATACCATTTTAGGTCTGGAGCTATTTTGTGGAAGGATAAGCGTTTGTTGGGTTGACTTCAAGTGTTTTGATGATCCTTCCAGATGTTTGGAAGTGTGCACCATCTTGGAAGAATGTGTTAAGGAAGAATAGGTCCTAGTTATCACTTGGCTAGAACCGCATTGGATTTCTACATATTTTTGATATGACTTGATGTGACCATTGCACATTTCATGTATACATGTTGCATCTTGGCTGATGTAGGAGAAATATTTTGTAACTTGTGGAAGGTATAAATAAAAGATCTTGTTTGTTGTGAAAAGTAAGAGTGTGTTAGAGTGTGCAAAGATGTATGTGTAAGTATGGAAGTGAGTGAGAGTGTGTGTGTGTATGTGTGTTGAAGGCAGCATTGTTCATTGTGCAGACAAGGTGAAGATTTATGATAGAGTTCAGTGTTGATGTTGCAGAGGTGGTTGATTAGTGAGATCTATTAAGTGTGATTATGTAAGTTCTGTAGCATTGTATTTCAGGTAGCGTATCCTCCCTTTGGTTGTAGCCCCTAAAACTTTTTGTAATATGTTTTTATCATTATTTGTGAGGTTGGATTTGGACAGTAGATCCAAGCAACTTGTTCACTGTGGTTTTTCCCTTCTTGGGTTTTCCACATAAATCTGGTGTTGTGGTTGTGTGCTTTTGTGTTATACTTTGAATTGCTTAATTTGCTTTATCAACTATTTAAGGTAGTAAGAAGATTTGGTTGGTAAAGTTAATTTGGAATAAATTTTGGTATATATTGATTCACCTCCCTCTCAGTATATCATTGTGTTCTAATAATACTAACTTGCCAGGAGGATTTAGCCAAGACACTAGCACCCAAGCGCTAGTTTCCTCCTGTATCTTCTAGAGTTTTAAACCTCCTAAAGATGTCAGTATTGTCTTGGGAGGCATGACCTCAATTTCAACATTTAGGGACCCTATGCTTCATCAACCTCTAATATTCAAATATTTTCCCTCCTAAGGCCTCATATTTAAACACAAGCCTTTGTCATTATGAAAGGCTTTTTCTAGGCTCTAGAACTTTTGTCTATCTTTGTATTATTGTGCAAGTGTGAATTATTGCAGGAAATTTGTTGTTAGAATACTAATTTCAATTTACATACTCTTGGAAAGGATTTGGCAATTTGGAAACAAGATCTTGAGCTATCTTGTTCTCTTGGGTTGAAGATCCTTGCATGTTTGGGAGAAGGGTTGGAACCACCAGCTTGAGTTTGGATTGAGTACCTACATCATCATAATTGTGTATGATTGCAACACCTTCTTATTCTGTAGACTTCAACCAGTCCACCTTCCTTGAGTTGAAGGTTTGTGTTTCCTTGAGTGAGACACTTCTCTTGAGTTGAATATTCTATACGCTTGAGTCATATAGGGTTAGGGTTTTGTGATAAATCCTTTTGGTTTGTTGCTCATTAAAATATTATATGCACATAAGATTAGGAGCACACACTCTTTAATTATCTCTTATTTGGCTATCCATGAGGTAGGAATACCAAAATGGAGGTTTGACTTATGCAAACTATAATATAGCCACAACCCTTCATGTTTTTTTGCAGGTTATCGATGATCGAAAATAGGTGTCACGAATAAAAGATCATACTGACGATCCCATATCCTAACTCTCAGAAACCACTTTTAGAGTACCCTAAATACTAGGACTATTGTGCCTAGGTGCCATATTCCTTGCAAGTTTGGCTCAGATCTTGGTGACAGGTTCCAGTTTATACTCTGTTTATTGATCAACTTCTATTTTTTGTTTATTGTAATTGTGTTCTATGTTTTATATCATATTCTTCATTTTATCTTATTATTGCATGATATAGTTGAATCTTAGAAATCAATCCTCATCCATACAACAAAGGGACAAAACCCCTATAGTTTGGCTCTCTTTTTAAGACTGTAGCCAAGCTTAGTTTGTGTTCCAATGTCATGTGGAGGAAGGTTGACCTAGTTTGATGTATTAGACTAGATCCCTTTTTACACATTTAACGTTTTGGTGAACCAAACGAGCTTACAATGCTTCTTAGATATGAATTGTGTTTAATTATATGATTAATTAGTTCATTATTTTATCATTGTTGTTTACATACATTGTTTATCTCATATTCGAAAGTATAAAACCTTAAATATTTGTGTTGGTAAAAGTAAGGTATGCGACTATGTCAAATATTTTTATTCAAGACTTTAGTGCATTTGATGAGTCATTTACTAGTGATGATTTTGATATGTTAGATGAAGACCTAGATGACTGTACTTCGACAAAATCATCCTCTACAAATCGTAAACCATCTATCTTTAAAAGATTAATCAACACAATTTATGTTTTTGGTTCCCAAAAAGAACTCGAGAAACCCAAAATTGTTGTGCATCATCTAGACCTTGTTTAAAAGGTAACCACATGTCTGAGCCATGTGGTTAAATTTTAAATTTTACAAAAAAATCCCTAAAAAAAATCAACTTAATCAAAATGTGTCACAACAACCCATTCACGATGCGGTTTCTCACACTATAACACTATAAACAATAAACAAAGAAAACAAATAGTGTTTGTTCCAACTTCTCTTCCACCTGCTGCACCTATTCTTCCTCAACCTCCTCGTATTCCTCAACAAGTTGGTAGAGAGTGATATTTTTGAGCAGCTTCGCGCTACTCCAACAAAGATCTCATTTTGAGAGTTAATACAAACATCACCTACATACTACATAATGCTCCAAGAGTCTCTACATAATGTTATTGTATCGCATTTTGGTAGGCCAAATGATGTAGTAGGCATGTGACAAATTTAGATATTATTTTTCAACAACAAGAATTACCTCCCATAGATGTTCAGAACCAATATGATCCTCTCATGATATTTGTCCTCATTAATAGAAATAAAATAAAGTGTATTATGATTGATAATGGATCAGGTCTTAAGTCTATGGCATAGACCTATTACATAAAATTGACGTAGATACATCTCTCATCAAACTTGATAAACTTAATATTTGTGGCTTTGATAATCACTAGGTATAATCACACTACTTGTTAAGTTTAGACCCATGACATAATACCTACACTTATCCATGTCATGCATGGATCTCTTACATATAACCTTCTTTTAGGTAGACCATGGATTCATGTCATGGGGGTGATCATGTCTACCCTTCATCATTTAATAAAGATTTTTAATAATAACAAGCTCCATACGGTTGAGGCTAATCTGAATCTGGACAGTTTCTTACAAGCTAAAGCTGAGAATCAACCTCATCTTTATAAACCTCTAAATACTTTAATTCCATCTTTATCAAAAGTTGATTCATTAAATTCTCTTACTATAGATAATGTTGAGCAAGAGCCTATATCGTCTTCAAACATGTTTTTTGATGATGATTGGGGCTCATTATATTTTACACCTACACTCATGGGTGAATATAAAATCTCACTGTCAAAACTAGAAACCTCAAAGGTACCTACAGTATCTTCTACACAATCTATTCCTTCTCATGAAAAACCTAAAATCACTTTAACAAAATGTGACGATTATACTTATAATATTGACTATGCGACTAATGGTAAGCCACCTTCTTCTACACAAATGGAATCCATTTATGGTTGAGGTTTTCAAATATTATCTCAATTGGGATACAAAAGAAATGGTTGTGGTTTAAAAGAATAGGGTATCAAGTGTTGGGAATTAAGGTGTCTCAACCTTGGTAATTCTCTGCATTTGTAATGTTTGTATTTATTATTCAATTGCCTATGTTGTAAATAATTGGAAATTCCACTGTCATATTGTGGGATGTGGCACAGTGATGTGTCAATCCTACATGGATTATGACAACTTGTTATTTTGTCCTCACATGAGGAGATAGGCATCCCACTTAGTGGTAGGAATATTCTACCATGTGTCGGCATCTTCTATGTTGTGTAAGGAATGTTTGACCGAAACGGTTATGACGGATTCCTATGACGAATCTATGACATGTAAGAGTTGAGAATAGAAGGTTGTAAGACAGGTAATGACATGTGTCATGTAGCATCTTTGAATGAGGCATATTTGGGTGCCCCAAGGTGGAATATGATGTGTTGTAAGAGAATATGCTATTTATAGCATGTGTATGATAGATTCTCTTACAGTTGTAAGCTGTAACCGCTATGACAGATTCTATGACTGTCGTAAGTGTCGTAAGAGCATCTGTCATAGCCCATTTTGGAAATAGGTGACCTCTTTGGGATGGGAGCTATGGACAAGTGTCAGACACATTCTACAATGTTGACCAAGTGTCCCTAGGTGTGGGTTTTGGTCCAAGATGCCATATTGGACGCCCATTCCAAGAAAGGTCCAAAATTGCCTTGTATGTTCTATTTAAAACAGGTGCTTGGAGATGGAGTTCGTATCATAGGTTTACAAGTACTGTTATGCTGTCGGATTGACTCTAGACATGAGTGTCAAAGACCATTGAAGCTTGCATTACAAGTGTATTGTAAACATTCTTTCAAATTTGTTAATACATTGTGTAGGTTTCTGAGTGTGGGGTTTTTCACCCGATAAGGGTTTTGCCCACCGTAAATCTTTGTCTCTCTTCTTTTGTCTACTTTCTGGTTCTTGTGTTTTGCTGCAATATCTCATGTTAATGGTTTAACATCACTGTAATAGTTAGGATAAATTTGAATTTGCATAGCCCTCTCCTCAATAAATTAGTGTAGGAAGTGATTTCTGCACACCTAGCTTCCTTTCAGTTGGTATCAGAGTTTGATCACCTTTGGTCCTAGTTGTAGGGTAGGGGTTTTTTGAGCTAATCTTAGGTTGAGTGGGAGTTTTTGCAGAACATTCTATATCTTATTGCAGCAAGGAGATGGCAGGCACATCAGGAAGGTTTGAAGTAGAGAAGTTCAATGGCAGTAATTTCGAGCTGTGGAAGCTCAAAATGGAAGACATGTTAGTTGACCAAGACCTTTGGGAAAGTGTGAATGGAACTAAACTAGCTACAATGACTCAAGATGAGTGGGATCTCAAGGATCAGAAGGCTAAGGGTCTCATAAGACTTAGTCTTGCTGATTCTGTGTTGTTAAATGTCCATGAGGAGGCTACTGCAAAACTCCTTTGGAAGAAGTTGGGGGATGTCTATCAAGCCAAATCCCTAGTCAATAAACTTTTCTTGAGAAAGAAGTTGTATTCTCTTCAAATGGAGGACGGAGGAACCATGGCTGAGCATATGAATGCCTTTAATATACTGGTTACACAATTAACATCTATTGGTGTAAAAATGGAGGATCGGTGTATGACCCTGCTTTGTTCTCTACCGGACTCATGGGATCATCTTGTCATGGCAATCAGAAGCACCACATCCACATTCAAAATGGAAGAAGTGGTTTCTTTGCTGTTGTCTGAAGAGATGTGGAGAAAGTCTTCTAAGGTAGCCAAAGATGCCCTTGCAATTTTTGGAAGACCCAAGGAGAAAGGGAAGAAGAAGGACAAGAAAGCTGAGAAGGGTAGATCCAAATCCCGTGAGAGATCCAAATCTCCTAGAAAGTCCAAGGCTCTTTGTTGGAACTGTGGCAAGATTGGGCATTTCTGAAAGGAATGCAAAGAGGAGAAGAAGAAAAAGAAGAAAGCTCTTGATTCAGATTCTGACAAATCATAAGATGACGGTGATGCTTTCATCACAACCTTGGTAACCCATGCATCTGATGATGTGTGGCTAATTGACTCTGGTGCATCATTCCACATGACCTCGCATCAAGACTGGTTCACTAAGTATGAGCAGTTTGATGGTGGAAAGGTGTATCTGGGTGACGACTCTCATCTGAAGATCATTGGTCTTGGAAGAGTCTCTATCCGATTCCCTGATGGTCGAGTGAAGTGGATCTCTGGGGTTATGCACATCCTAGGCTTAGCACGGAACCTGCTTTCTGTAAGTAGTTTGAATGATGTAGGTGTGCAGGTTGTCTTTTCGAAAGAAGGATGTAAGATGACTAGAGGAGCTATGGTGCTTGCTAAGGGTACTTGGAGAGGTACTCTATTTCAGCTGGAAGCATGCATTGCACAATGCAATAGTTCTTCTGACTCAAGGAAGAGGGCAATAGTCACTTCATCCCCACCATCTGAACGAGCAGTGAAGAAATCTGTTGTTTCTAGTCTTGATGGTTGTAATCGTGCATTGGAAGTTAAACTTCCTACAGAAAAGACAATGTTATGGCATAAGAGATTTGGCCACATTGGTGAGAAGGGTCTGCGTACCCTGAAAAATAAGAACCTCGTTGAGGGATTAGATGATTATAATCTTGAGTTCAACTTTGTGAACATTGCATTTATGGAAAACAAAACCGTGTTCATTTTTACTCGAGTTCTCATAAGTCTTCTGGTGTGTTGGACCTTATTCATTCTGATGTGTTTGGTCCTGTTAATGTTCCTTCGTTATCAAAATCTGTATACTTTGTATCTTTTATAGATGATTACAGTAGAACGACATGGATTTATTTTCTCAGAAGTAAATCTGAAGTCTATTGCAAGTTTAAGGAGTTTAAAGCTTTTGCTGAAAATCAGACTGGTAAAAAGATTAAATGTTTGAGAACTGACAATGGTGGTGAGTTCTGTTCTACAGAATTTGATAAGTATTGCAAGGAACTTGGGATTGAAAGACATAAGAAAACTCCATACACATCGCAGCAAAATGGAGTTGCAGAGAGGATGAACAGGACACTGATGGAGAAGTCTAGGAGTATGCTTAGTGGAGCTGGTCTAGAACAAAAGTTTTAGGCTGAAGCTATTGCCACTGCTTGCTATCTGGTAAATAGATCTCCTACATCAGCTATTGTTGGAAAGACACCCATGGAGGTGTGGTCTAGTAGAAAGACTTTAGTAAGGCATCTTCATGTTTTTTGGTTGTGAGGCATATGCTCATGTGCCTAGGGAGAAGCGGTCAAAGTTGGAGAACAAAGTTGTTAAGTGTATCTTCATCGGCTATGGTGTTGGTGTGAAAGGATACAAGATTTGGGACCCTGTAGCTGAAAAAGTGTTGTATAGCAGAAGTGTCATCTTCAGAGAGCTTACACCTTCTTCCACTATTTTGTAGCCAGAAGAAAAAGAAAAGAAAGAGGATGTTGTTCAGTTTCCTCTCACCCCTGAGAAGACTGAACAGAAAGACAATGTTGGACCTGATGATGAGGAGAGCTCTAGCAGCTCTGAAAGCTCAGAGGAAGAAGCTGAACCTCAACCTCAGCTCTTGAGGAGGTCTACACAGATAAGAAAGCAACCTGAAAGGTTTGGTTTTACATTGCTTGATTCTAGTTGTGCTTATGCTTTAATCACTAACAGTGATGAACCTAGAACTGTATCAAAGGCTTTGGATATGAAGGATGCAGGTTCCTGGAAGGAGGCCATGGAGGAAGAAATGGCTTCTTTGGAAAAGAATCAAACTTGGGACTTGGTGCCTTTACATCCTAGACGGAAACCTATTGGATGCAAATGGGTGTTCAAGAAGAAGATTGGTGCAGATGGCAGTATTGAGAGGTATAAGGCTAGATTGGTTGCGAAGGGGTATTCACAAGTGGAGGGTATAGATTATGGTGAGATATTCTCTCCCAGTGCAAAGCTGACATCCATTCGATTCCTATTATCACTCGCAACATCTTATGACTTGGAGGTAGAATAGATGGATGTGAAGACAACTTTTCTTCATGGTGACTTGGAAGAAGAGATCTACATGTCACAGCCAGAGCATTACATGGTAAAAGGTAAAGAAAATTTGGTTTGCAAACTTAAGAAGTCTTTGTATGGTTTGAAGCAATCCCCTAGGAGATGGTACTTGAAGCTTGATGCCTTTGTGTTGTCAATTGGATTTGTGAGATCGAAATCAGATCACTGTGTTTATTATAAGTTTGATGGTGATCGTATTCTCATTGTTGCACTATATGTTGATGATATGTTGCTCATTGGGAAAGGTAAAAATATGAGTTCTGATTTTAAATCTCAGTTGTCAGCTTAGTTTGAAATGAAAGATTTAGGGGCAGCCAGGTACATTCTAGGAATGGAAATCAAAAGAGACAGAACCAATAGAAAAATTTGGTTAAGCTAGAGTAAGTATGTGAAGTCCGTGTTGGACAGAGTCAGCATGGCAGATTGTAGACCGTTGTGTGTTCCTGTTTCTTTGGGGACAAAGTTGTCTGTTGAGGATTGTCAAAAATCTCCTAGTGAGGTGGAGGACATGAGCAGAGTACCTTATGCTAGTGTTGTTGGCAATTTGATGTATGCTATGGTCTGCACAAGACCAAACATTGCCCAAGCAGTGGGAGTCCTTAGTCGATTTATGGCTAATCCTAGATGGGTTCATTGGGATGCAGTTAAGCAAGTGTTCAGATATTTGAGGGGTACTTCTGAGTATTCCATTTGCTATCATGGTAATGTTTCAGGACCTCCACATTCTATTGATATTCATGGATTTGTGGATTCAGATTGGGTAGGTGACATTGACAGCAGGAGATCCACTAGTGCTTATATTTTTACACTATTTGGTGGTGCTATTAGTTGGATGAGTAAGCGACAACCTGTTATTGCTTTGTCCATGACAGAAGCTAAGTATATGGCAGCAACTCATTCTTGTAAGGAAGCCATTTGGCTTAAGAGATTGTGTTCCGATATTGGTGTTGATGCAGGTCAGATCACGATCAGTTGTGACAGTCAAAGTGCAATTTGCCTTGCAAAGAATCCAACTTTCCATGCTAGAACCAAGCACATTGATGTTTAGTTTCACTTTGTGAGGGAAATGGTTGAGGATGGAAAGGTAAATTGGGAGAAGGTAGATACTTTGAAGAATGTTGCAAATGCGTTGACGAAACCAGTGGGCACAGAGAAGTTTAGATGGTGTTCGGAGTCTATGGGCCTCTCGTCCTATAGCAGTTAAATCCTATTTTTCTATTGGCTCTTACAAGGTGTTCGACAAGTGGGAGAATGTTGGGAATTAAGGTGTCTCAACCTTGGTAATTCTCTGCATTTGTAATGTTTGTATTTATTATTCAATTGCCTATGTTGTAAATAATTGGAAATTCCACTTTGTCATATTGTGGGATGTGGCACGGTGATGTGTCAATCCTACATGGATTATGACAACTTGTTATTTTGTCCTCACATGAGGAGATAGGCATCCCACTTAGTGGTAGGAATATTCTTCCATGTGTCGGCATCTTCTATGTTGTGTAAGGAATGTTTGAATGAAATGGTTATGACGGATTCCTATGACGAATCTATGACATGTAAGAGTCGAGAATAGAAGGTTGTAAGACAGGTAATGACATGTGTCATGTAGCATCTTTGAATGAGGCATATTTGGGTGCCCCAAGGTGGAATATGATGTGTTGTAAGAGAATATGCTATTTATAGCATGTGTATGACAGATTCTCTTACAGCTGTAAGTTGTAACCGCTATGACAGATTCTATGACGGTCGTAAGTGTCGTAAGAGCATCTGTCATAGCCCATTTTGGAAATAGGTGACCTCTTTGGGATGGGAGCTATGGACAAGTGTCAGACACATTCTACAATGTTGACCAAGTGTCCCTAGGTGTGGGTTTTGGTCCAAGATGCCATATTGGACGCCCATTCCAAGAAAGGTCCAAAATTGCCTTGTATGTTCTATTTAAAACAGGTGCTTGGAGATGGAGTTCATATCATAGGTTTACTAGTACTATTATGCTGCCAGATTGACTCCAGACATGAGTGTCAAAGACCATTGAAGCTTGCATTGTAAGTGTATTGTAAACATTCTTTTAGATTTGTTAATACATTGTGCAGGTTTCTGAGTGTGGGGTTTTTCACCCGATAAGGGTTTTCCCCACCGTAAATATTTGTCTCTCTTCTTCTGTCTACTTTCTGGTTCTTGTGTTTTGCTGCAATATCTCATGTTAATGGTTTAACATCGCTGTAATAGTTAGGATAAACTTGAATTTGCATAGCCTTCTCCTCAATAGATTAGTGTAGGAAGCGATTTCCGCACACCTAGCTTCCTTTCATCAAGGTCCCCTTAGAAGATAATCCACTTAGCTCTTTGTTTGGTCTTGGATACTGCCCTTTGAAACCCACTAAAGCTTCTCATCATCCTTTTCTTAATGTAAATATGATTTTAGTATCTAAAGATTCTACACTCAATCAAATTTATCTTGAATCAATTGACACAAGTGGTACTTCTATATTCCTTCGGATAGTTTCCCAACCGATACTCAGCTTTAGCTAAATTTCTAGGAGTTTATGATCATTTGCCTCGTTACCATCATGATCATGGATTTCCCTATTGTTTAAATGTTGATGCATACTTTGCGAAATATGCTTTCTTGGCATCTCATGAGACACCTATGGAATCCCTTCATCCCCCTTGGTGGTACCTGTATGGGTTTAGGGTTTTAGGTCCATAAAATTGCAAGCCTTTATCTTTATAATCTGTTAAGCCTAAGTCCCTAAGTCTTGTGCGCTTTATCCTCTAATTTCATGTTGACCACCTGTGGTAAGTCCTTGGTCACTTAAGTTATAACTTGAAGCCTTTATGTTTGTTAAGTGATTGGCCCCATGTCCTAGGTTTACCCCAAGTAGCCTGTGAAAAATCAAATATATGTCCCAAGTCTTCAAAAGGGTTATAAAGTGTTATGTTGTAATATTTCGCAGTGTCGCAGTGCATCATAGATGATGTCATCATCCCTCCGCGCGGTTGTGACAAGGTGACACCTGTCAAGGAATCTGGGCTTACAGCCCCTTAATCAAAGAATCCTACAACAAGGAATTGTATGCTACTAAGTGTCGAAGTAAGAAATGATCTGTAGGAAGCCTTAAATCTAATGGTAGTGCGAGCTCACAAGGGAATCTTGTTAGAAAGGAATATTCACTGTAAAGTTGCAAGATGGTGACACATGGCCTTGTCTCAATAAATAAATGAAAAGCAAATGGAAAGGAGACACGTGGAGGCTTTATCGCACCCACGTAGGGTAGGTTGGTGGTGGGCCATTTCTAGATGGAACATCACGAAATGGCGTCACGTGTCCAGGTCAGACAAAAAAGTGGTGTGGTTAGAAAAGGAGGTACGTTTGACTTGGCTTGCTCCTATTGGTTGAAGACTTTTCAATGACGAAGACTCAAATTTTCAAATCTGGCAGGTGAATGGTGGCCATGGATTTCACAAGGACAAATTCAAATCAATGACCCAGGTTTAAAATTTTTATGAGGAACGTTGTAGGCACCCTGTGACACGAATGTGAGATTAAGGCTGAAGCTACTTCCATGAATGCCTCATAACTTATTCTACAAAGCTTCAAAAGGAAGAAGATTAGGGTTTTCTGCATCATTTCCTTAAGTACGAATAGAGTCCAGACGTGCAGCATGTTTTTAGGTGATTAAAAGAAGGAATTCTAAGCTTCCACAGGCGTAAAAACTAGTAAGTTCACTCTGTTTGACCAGTCTCAAAATATTTTAAGTTGATTGCTTGATTGAAAGGGTAGAGAATTGTCGAGATAAGAAGCCCTAGTTTAATATAGATAGTATGATAAGATGAGTCAAACCAATCAGGCCTCCACCTTGAAACGTAGTTTGGATGAGGACCTCATGGTCCAATTCCTGGGGTCTGCTAGGTGTGCTTTGAATTTACATTATCCTGGCAGGCTAGATAACAAATTCCTAGACTTCTGCTACAATTGTAGGGATGCCTAATTGCCTATGCCAAGTTGGGTTCTATTCAAACATTGGCATCATAGGATGGAATTCAAAGTCCCAATTTGCAACTCTTGGTGATTTGATTTGGCCAAGCTAATTTGCCCCAATGTATTTCCAAACCTTGATTTAGTGACGGCAATTGCACGGAGGTATGATCCTCAAACAAGGTCAGTCCTAGCAGGTAATGGCACTGTGATAATCAAATTTACAAAGGCATACATATCCAGTGTGTTCAACTTAAACCCTACAGCAAATAAGATGATCAACCTTGGTGCATTAAAGGAAAGTTATAAGAGTGTCAAATGTGCATATAGGGATTTCAACCTGGCTAAACACAGACCAAGGGAGATAGATGACAAACTAGTGAAAATATCAGACAAGGAGGAGGAGCCATTTGAATGCTCCTTATTCATACATTACTTTGTGAAAGCCTACCACAGTCTCTGCCAGGTGCTTGGAAGGGATGCTTCAGATAGGGTGCTAGTCCCTTTGATGATGATAGTAGTAAACATTCAGGATCTAGAAACAAGGGAACCATATGACTATGCTTCCTATGTGGTGGATAAGATGCATAAACAAATGATGGCACTTAAGGGTAAATTGTATATTGTGGATGCCCATGTTGAATTCACATGGTATTCCTTGATGTGTCATATGATTTTGTTTGTTTTGTTAGGCATGTGGCATCAAAATTTACATGTTAGGATGATAGATGTACAAGGGAATATGTTACATGTTTAAATGTGGACATGCATGGTGGACATGCATTGTATTGATTCTGAATATGTAAATTTTGAGGAGTATTTTGTGAGAAGAGTTCTTGGTTTCTTAGAGCCAGAAGGAGAAAGGTTGCATGCAAATGTGTTAGATTTTTTGAGGCCTTTAGACAAGACTCTCGATTTAGGGATTGATCATAACTGGGGTAATTTGATTGTTTCTATCATATTAACACCACTTGTATTAGAATTTATGGGTGTGAGGCCTAAGTATGTGCCAAAAAGGATTGCATTCCTAGAAATTATTAGGCAATTGAATGAGTTAGATATACAACATCTGAGGAAACATAAGAAGAGCTCGTTCTTCCCCAATTCCCTTAAATTCAATGACTTTTTGACAACTGATAAAGGAGGTTTGTATCAGATTGATTCAGTGCTTCAATGTTATAGGATGAATGTGGAGCATCCCAGGATGTTTGACCCTGAGGGATTTATTAGGTGAGGGTTAATAAATAGAGACCAAGATACATTCATTAGATCTACTTTGATGAGGACACTATCATAAATTATTTTACAATGAATGATGTCCATGGCCTAAGAATCAAATGGGACACAATCATGACAGGAGAAAGGATGAGGAAAAACTTGAATGCTGCCTACCCGGGTACCTTTACAGAAATATAAGACCCAATAAAGAGAATCTAGATGATGTTTGATCATGCAGAGCAGCTAATTGCTAGTGCTCTTGTAGGTGACGAAGGTCCTTCTTACCAGCCTAGCAGCTCAAGAGGGGGATATGTTGTAAAAAGGGAATCACATGACCCTTCCCCTACCAAAAGGGCTAAGATAATTGATTTGGAGACTGAAGAAGAAATTGAGGTAGTAGACTTGGAAAGAGAAGTAGAAGAACAAGTGCAGGAAGCTACCCATCAGGTGAATTCACCTGACAAAATAAGGCCATATTCTTCCCTTGACAATAGATCAATGAGAACAATGATAGGTCAAACTGTGGATACAGAGGATGTCAGGGTGATGGCCTATGCTAAATTTATGGAGGATGATGAATTCATTAATACTCCTAAATTCAAGAGTTATGTGCTAAAAGTTAGGAGTGAAGAATTTTAGAAGAAAATTGAAGAAGCCAAGAGTGGAGCCGATCCATCAAAGTATGAGGCCATCACCCAAAGGGTCTTGACTGAAGTAAATTAGGCTATCAGTGGCATGACTCTAGAGGAGGGGAGGGCATTGGTTGCTAGAAGTAATGTATTACTTCTCTCACATTGGACCTTGCTAGATGATTGTATTTGACACAATCACTAGAGAAGATTCTAAGGTGACTGATGAGCAAGTTAACAAGGCTCTCTCTGGTGCAGCCTTCAAGGTTTGAGACATTGGCAATATGGGCATTGGCCCCAAATAATAATAAACCTAGGATTGGATTGGGGGAGTTGACAGGAGATGTGGTAATCAAGAGGGTATCTAACACCCCTTCTCCCCAAGCTGCAAGCCTAAATGTGCAAACAACAGAATTTGTAGAAGCAGTGACAAATAAACTGCAAAAGGATCATGATGAGCTACTACTTGAATATGGACAGGCTATTGTAGATCTTAATAAATGTAAAGAGAAACTATTTCTAGGGGTTGGCACTTCAAGTACTCCACTTGTGATACCAACTGTAGAAGCATTTCCAGCTGATATAGAGCCCCTACTAGCAGAGATAAGAGAATTGAAAGAGGAGGTGACAAGATTGAAAGAAGACAAGAAAAATTTAGCTAAGGAAATTGTCACCAACCTAATAAATCATAGAGTGACCAAGGTTCTGACAAGGGTGGATGAGATGTGGAAGTCTTATTCAAATATGAGACCAGCCCTTGATAAGCATGAACATGATAAGGAAAGCCTCAAGGCTATGAAGAGGGTATGGTTGTCAAGGACTGGTGAGTTACGAGACCTGCATAGGTGTTCAAGATATGATATAGAGGTGCCACCTGAGATGAAGCTAACACTAGACATGCTTCTAATACTTGAGGAGGTCGTAGCTTTTCAGTTAAAGCTAGACAAAGTGTTAGGTGAGAAGAAACAATTTCTTGAAAAGATAGATAAGAAAATAATGCCTAGTATATTGGAGGCTGATGGGTAGGTGAAAGGTCTTGACAAGTGGAGAGCTAACTTTGATGGTATTACTAACCAGTTGATATCCACCTATTGTACTGATGGAGAACCTAGCATGAAGATTTTGAGTTCAACTTTGGACAAGCTCCACGTGTTAGAAATAAATTTTGAACTATTTTGTAAGGAAGCAAAGATCCTGATGGATGCACAGTACACAGGACATAATGACAAAATATCAAAGTTGAACTCATTCCAATGGCCATCAGAGAAGTCACATGCTAAATGGATAGAGAAATATGGGTGAATGTGCCTGAAGTGAATGAGCATCTACCTTCTCTTCTGCATTTATGTGCTTCTCCACTCTTTTGTACTCCTCTTGAGAAATTACTTTCTATCTTTTCTCCATGCTCTATGTAATTAATGCTCCAATGCCCTTGAGTAGTGTTTTGTAATGAAACTCATCTAACCAACCTGATATATTAATTGCTAAGCACCATATTCTGTGTCTATAAAGAATTGGTTGCCTCACTTTGAAAAAGTTGTTAGAAGATTGGGATTTTGAGGAGTGGAAATAATACAAAATTTTGACTGGTTGCTCTCTCCCTATGGTCTTGTGAGTTTTATTTTAATATGTGTATGTCTTTTCCATAAGCTATTTATCAGTTTTAGATTGAATTATATGAGTAATGTTGTGTGCATGTATTTCTATTAACTGTCTCCATTTGTTATCTGCATCTTTCTTTTGAACAAAGTAACTAAGGGATTTATGAGTTCTAGGGTGAATATCTGTTGCATTGCATGTTTGATTTCTTGCTTCTATTTAAGGAACATATTAAAATGCTTTAGGTCAAATATGGGGAAATATGCTTGATAATAGGGATATTTGTAAGTAGAGTTAATAGGAACACTTAATCTTTGGAGTTCTCTACAAGGCAAGAACTAAAAAACCCTCTAAAATTTGTATATTTACTTAGTTTGGGGAAAGTCATTTACATATTTTAAGTTGGACTCCATACCCCTGGATAGGCACTGATCAAAGGCTTGGATTAAGTTTATGAATCAAACCCTAATCTGGCAGCCAAATACATAAAATCAAATCAACTTAAAACCTTAAACTTTGGGATTATAAGAGTAGGATATATGTTTCGAATCCTTTGATTCATAACTGAAATAGGATCCAAAGCTAGTCCCTTTGCATTTATCTCACAATTTTGGTCTGCATAATAGAGGATTTATCTGTTAAAATGTCAATACCTATTTATAGTCAGGATTTATCATATGGGTATTGAGTAAGGGAATACCCCATAGGTCTTGTAGAGACTAAAGTACAAAGGAGACTTAGAGTTAGTATCCTGCTTGTTGGCCATTGACCTTAGGTCCCTGTGGATAAAAGATGGCTACTTTTTAGGGGAACTCAGACAATCAGTTGGGAACATCAACAGATTGGCAACTTCACTGGGGAATTGAAAAGGAACTTGGAACGTAAGTATAAATCCCATTAGTGGGTGGTGACTCTGAGCAAAATCTCCCAGCCAGTGAAAATAGAAGTTGTATGCAGGGGAGAAGATCCCTGCAAAACCCTTTGTTACAAGAATTACCAGGAAAAATGTATAGGAAAAAAGGAACTCCTCAACCCAATAATGAAAGTTCACCAAGCCCTAGGAATAATGATGATACCTAGAATAATATTAGGTCTCCTGGGCAACATCAACACTTTTCAGCCACAGAGGCTAATATTCATGAAATTTATGAAAAACAACAAGGAAATGGGTTGAGGTTAGGATCTGATGTGTTTCAAGAGCATCCTTTTCTAGATCCCCTTGATAGATTTAAAGATAAAGAATCTCCAAGAGATACTGACAACCCCATGAGACCATCTTCTTCTATACCAAGAGAAGAGGAATTAGCCGAAGAGATTAGGAATCTCAGGGCAGAACTTGACTACTTACAGGCCCTAAAAAAAGAGATGATATGAAACAAAAGGTGGAAGCATTAAGAATTTCCCATCAAAATTTTGCTTCCACTCTAAATAATGCAAATGGGCTAGAAAACTGATAGGGAAATGAGGTTCAGAATCAACAAAATGACCAAAAAATCCTTGGGAATAATCAAGGGCTTAATCAGCATGTGAACCAGAATCCACAAAACAATCAAAAACAAAATGCAAATAACAATAGAGTACCATTGAATAATGTGAGAAATCAAAATATTAATGGTAATGCAAACATGAATGCTAATGCCAACCAATTTGGTAGAAGACCCATGCAATTAGATCTAGATTTAGATAGTTATATTTCACTCACATTCCTAGATACCCTAACTCCATTGACAATGACATTAGAGGTGAATTGCCAAAAATTTTAGGTAACAACATTGTGTCTGGTGAAGACCATATAAAGGCTTTCCTGAATGTTATGGATAACTTTGAAATAGAGCATGAGGATGTTTTCATGAAATTATTTATGTAGTCTTTGATTGATGAAGCTAGAGAATGGTATAGAGGTTTGCCTAATCAAAGTGTTACATCATGGGATGATTTTAAAAGGGTCGTTAGAGAACAATATGGAGATAAGAATGACCCTAGTTTCATTATCAATGAGTTCACAACTATTGTTAAAGGGTCAAACGAATCAATCTCTAATTTCAATGCTAGGTTTACTAGAGTTTTGAATAAATTGCCACCTCATATGAGACCAAATGAACCAATGTGTATGGTCTTGTACACAAATGCCTTTGATGCCAAGATAGCAATGAACTGAGAGACAAAAGTCCAGCCAAACTTAGAGATGCTTTCAGAATTGCAACTAATATAGAAAATAATAGGAAGGCATCAAGTAATGGAAATAGAAGGGATGATGTGAGAATCTTACAAAATCCAAACAACAGAACTCAAAATGCTCATAATAACAGCTCCACATCTAAAGATAAGTTGGATAAGCTAACAACTACTTTCAAAGATTTAAGTTACAAACTTGCTAAAAATGAAAAGGGACTTGGTCCTGAGAAGCATATTTATCAGAGGCAAGAAAAGAGACCTCAATTGCATGACATGCCATACACCACAAATTGGCACAATGGTAAGCCTATTTTGAATAACAAAACTGATCAAAGATCTCAGAATATTAAAGAAATCCTCGACCCCTTGAGGAAGACTGTTAATATTGTGGAAGATACTCCATGGTGTATAATATGCCAAATGCCTCATTCATAGTCACAATGTATGATTTCTTAGTCCTTTTATAATGATGCTAATGCTTGTGATGAGTCTAATGAACCTCATTGTATTGAAGATGACAGTGTTAACATGCTTTCTACAAGTGGAGACTATTCCTCCTCTGATGAGGCAGATGTAGAAATGGATGTGAATGAGAGAAGGTGTTATAAGGATATAATTTGTCAGTAGATTCTTTTAGATGAAGAAAATGAGGATCATTAGGTTTATGCCCAAGACTCACATGCTCCTTTGGTTAATTTAAAAAGGCCTTCTGATGAAGAGATCAGAGCTCTTACAGCTGCTGCAGTAGCTCAGGTTAAGAGCAACTATAACCTCATAAGTAAAATCTTGGCAGGTGACTTAGGCCAGCTAGGAAGCATTTTTCGTAAAGCAACCTCAACATAAACAAAAAGACCTTGAATCCTAGAAAAGACAAAGCAATAACAGTAAGAGAGACCCAAAAGAAAAATTGAATCAAAACACAAAAAATTCTGAGGGTAAGGTTTCTCATAATGAAGAAAAGGCTAAAGGTCCACATGTCATGGATGACAGTAAAAAAACCACAAGAGATAAGGTTGGACAAACTCATGAGAAGAGTAAGAATGTGGTTCAAGCTATGACTGTTATACAAAATTATGCCCCATTTGACATAACTCAAGCTTTGTCATAGATGAAAGTCTCAGTTCCACTGATGGAAATGATGAAAATTGAGGAATATAGAAATAAGGCATCAACCTTAATTTCAGGGGTGTCTCATCAGACAAATCACATTGCTAAAGATTAGAACAATAACCAGGAAATGGGTGTTGATGAAGAGGAAATTCCTGAAGTCTACTTAGGAACAATAGTGACAAAATGTCCTTCCCAAGTAGAACCATTCTATGTGTCCCTTATTGTTAATGGGAAGGTGATCAGGAGTTGCATGCTTGATTCAAGTGCTTCAACAAATATCATGCCTTTGGCTGTTATACAACAAGTTGGATTCAATATAGATAAGGCATGTGGAAAGTGTTATGCTATGGATGCTAGGGAAGTTCCAGTTATAGGGATTATGAAAAATGTGGACTTCATGCTTGCAGCTTATCTAGAAAAAACCTATATAATGAATGTGACAATAGTTGATATCAAGCCACAATATGGTATGTTATTGTCTAGGAGGTGGGCAACATTGATTGGAGGAAGCTTGCAATTGGATTTGTCATATGCTATGATTCCCATGAATGGTAAGGATGTTAAGCTGGTTCGAGAGGAAAGAGCACCAAATACAGTTGAAGATTAAGAACCAGAAGATCATATTTGCTTTGTGGATATTGATTGTGAGAATTTTGGGGTTACATCATGTGATCAAAATGTGAAGAAGGAGCCTATTGATGAAGAGCTTGAAGAATAAAAAAGTCATAATAACTTGTGGACCATGTACTTTGATGGTGCATGTTCAAAGGAAGGTTCAAGTGCGGGAGTGGTGTCTCTGTCTCCTATTGATAAGATCCTTAAATTCTCCTTTCTGTTGAAATTTGCTTACACAAACAATATTGTAGAAAGTGAAGCTCTATTGCTAGGACTAAATGTTGCTCTTAGGCATGGCATTAAAGTGTTAAGGGTGTTTGGAGATTCATAACTAATAGTTTCCCAAGTGAGAGATAAGTATGCTTCAAAGAATAAAAGGTTGAAACAATATAAACATGCAATTTGGGATACTATTGAGTTATTTGATGCATTCTCAATAAATTGGATAGAAAGGTCAAAAAATGTTATGATAGATTTCTTGGCTAATGTAGCCATCAGGTCGGATGATGTTACATTGTCTGATGTCACAAATGTCAAGATTAAAATCAGACTTGCAATGCCATATAACATATGTAGTTGGTAGGTTTTTGAGGATGATAAGGACTTAATAAAGTTTTTGCATTGTATTGATGAGTATAAGAATCAAGAAATAGATTTCTAGAATTTTGTGGAAGTTGTAGATGGGAAAGAAACCCTTTTTGGAAAAGAGGTGATACAACTTAAGACCAATAAGATTCTAAGGGGGTTGGTGGCTTTAGAAAGAGCCTTTGATAACAGAGACCAATTGATTGCCAAGACTTCCTCCCCTCACATGGAAGATTTGGAGGAAATAAACTTGGGTACACAAAATGCTCCAAAGAAAGTTTACATAGGTAAGCACTTGAAGCCACATATCAGGGCAATGTTAATAACATTACTAAGAAAATGCAAACATGTCTTTGCTTGGTGATATGAAGACTTCAAAGCATATAGAGGACTTATTTCAGCATGAAATTCCCCTTAAGCCTGGAGCTAAACCATTCAAACAGAGGTAGAGACCTATTAATCCCACTTTAGCTCCGAAAATGAGGAAGAACTTATGAAGCTTAGGGATGCTGGAATCATTGAGCCTATAAGACACTCTACTTGGGTGTCAAATCTTGTCCCAGTTAGAAAGAAGAATGGAAATATAAGAGTGTGTGTAGAATTTAGAAATTTGAATGTCTTCTTTGAGAGATAATTACCCATTCCCTAACATGGAAGCTATGTTGCAAAAGGTGATAGGGTGTGAACTCCTATCCATGATGGATGGATTTTTAGGATATAATTAGGTGGAGGCGAGAGAATCAAAATAGTATAAAACTACCTTCACAACTCCATGGGGGACTTATGTATATGTAAGGATGCCATTTGGATTGGAAAATGCAGGTGCTACTTTTCAAAGAGTGATGGATGTTGCTTTTGCAAGATTAATTGACTCCATACTAGTTGTATATCAAGATGATCTAATTGCTTATTCAAAGAAGGAAGAACAACATTGCATGCACCTAGAGCAGATTTTTATTAGGGCACTAGAATATGGCATCTCACTAAACCCTAAGAAGTGTGCGTTTGGAGTAACTGAAGGAAAACTCTTTGGACACATAGTGTCTAAGGATGGAGTTAGGATTGATCTAGAGAGGGTTGCAGCAATTGATAAAATCTAGATACCTAATACAATTAAGGGCATCCAGTCATTTTTTGAGAAGATTAACTTTGTTAGAAGATTTATTCCTAATTTTGCAGAGATTACCAAGGCTATATCTAAAATGTTGAAAAAGGGTGAGTATAGTGTGGGGAAGTGAAGCAATTCAATCATTTCAAAGCATCAAGGAGGCTATCAAGACCATCCCTATTCTAAAATCTTCTAGTTTTTCTAATTCCTTCCAATTGTTTTCATTTTATTCATTCCATACAATTGTTGCATGCTTGTTACAGAAAAATGATGATGGGTTTGAACAACCAATTGCCTTCTTTAGCAAGTCTTTGCAGGAAGCAAAATTGAAATATGATATTATGGAGAAGTAGGCTTATGCTTTGGTCAGGGCAATCAAGAATTTTAGATCTTATCTAGTTGGAGCTCAGATTGTAGCATATGTGCTACATGCAATAGTCAAAGACATATTCACTCAACAGGAAGTGACTGGAAGGTGATGCAAATGGATAAACAACTCCAAGAGTTCAACATTGAGATTCAAATTACCAAATTAGTAAGGGGATAGGGTTTGGCTAAATTGATGACATAATCAAATCTAGAAGCATGTCAAGTCAATGTGGTTTAGGACCAAGCTTGTGAAATGCATAAATTAGAATGGTACAAAGACATTGTGCATTATTTACAAAATTTGAATTGTCCTACCCATTTAAGTGACAGCCAAAAGAGAACATTAAAACTACATGTTGTCAAATATGTTATTATCCAAGGTGAATTATATTGGAAGAACCCTGATGGTGTACTTCTCAAGTGTGTGGATGAAAGTCAAGCCACGAATATTTTAGCTAATATGAATGAAGGAATGTGTTGTGGACATTATACAACTATGACTACTGCCCATAAAATTCTCAGAGTAGGATACTAGTGGCCAACACTTTTCTCTGATGCACATAAGATGGTGAAGAAATGTGATTCCTGCCAAATATTTTTTGGAAAACTTAAGTATGCAAGTGCACTACCACTTAAGACTATAACAATGGAGGCTCCATTTCAACAATGGGGAATATACTTCATAGGAGAAATAGCAGAAAAGTCAAGTGGAGGACACGGTTGGATATTGGTTAATACAGATTATTTCACCAAATGGATTGAGGCCATTCCAACCAAGAAAGCCATGAGTAAGGTTGTACTTGACTTTATCCTAGAACACATAATACTCAGATTTGGAGTACCAATGAAATTGGTTATAGACAATGCAATGTGCTTCAGGTTTGGTGAATTTGTATGGAATTAGTTTATCTCATGCATCACCATATCATCCTCAAGGAAATGGCCAAGCAAAATCTAGTAATAAAAGTCTCATGAAGATAATAAAGAGAATAATTGATAAGAACAAAAGAGCATGGGATTCAAATTTGAAGTTGGCACTATGGGAATATATGATAACAGTAAAAAAGGCAATTGGTAAGTCTCCCTTTGAGTTAGTATATGGTATGGAGGCCAGCTTGCTAGTGAATAATTTCCTGCTAATGTACAAGTTTATACAAGAAGGCAGTGAGGATATGGAAGATCCAATGCCTAATTGATTGCACTGGATGAAGCTAAGAGAGAAGCACAAAAGACCAATATGAGGAAACAACAGAAAGTGAAATATTTTTTTGATAAGAGGACTTCATAAAGAAAGTTCTAGGTGAATGAATTGGTTCTTGTGTGGAATGTCAGGAATTAGGATAAGGGTAAACATGGCAAATTCAAACCATTATGGCTAGGCCCTTATCTAATAAGCAATACTCATGGAGAGGATTCCTATTTTCTCCAAGGACTAGATGGTGAATTTTAGGAGTTGCCTGTGCATGGACAATTCTTGAAACCTTACTTTTCATAAGAATGTTCTTCTCTGTGCACACTGTAAAATAGGATGTTTATAGGTTGTAAATAATGTATATTCTTGTATAGTTCGTTCCTTTGGGTTTTGGTCTGGTCTGCTCCCAAAAGTCTAGTGGTTCTCACTACAACCTAAAAGCTTCCACGTCCCTAGTCAGAGCCAATGGTGGTACCTATATGGGTTTAGGGTTTTAGGTCCATAAAATTACAAGCCTTTACCTTTATAATTGTTATCACCTAAATATGCACCCTAACTAATTTGTAGAAATCAGTCTATTTGATGAAACATGGGAAGACCTCTAAAGTTGTGGGTTACTCTATGAATAGAGGTCAACCTCCGGAGAAGGCTGGCTTCCTATGGATATCACCTAAACTACTACTTTGATGAGGAAAAGGGTAAGAATATGCTCGCTTAAAACAAAGTGGTGAAAATGAGGTAAAAATGGGTGATACACCAAACTAATAAGAGCTATGAGACACTAAGACTGACATACACTTGGTTATTTATGATGAATACTGAAGATACACAACATGTTACTGTAAGCTTATGCATAAATGTTTCATGAACAGGTCTGTTCTACATATATTTTCAAGAAGGAAAGACAAACTTTCACAAACTAGAGGTTTCTATGCAAACTTAAGACACAATTCATAACCTACATATTCCTACTTTTACAAAAAAAACATAAAATGAGACACAGCCAAAGGAGAAAAGAAAAATCTCACAAATAACTCAGTCAATCACCTGGTAATGCACAATGCTTGCAAGAACAAGAAGGTAGAAAGATTCTTCAATAATCTCCAAGGTAAAATCTGTATTTCACACTCCCAAAATGATGAGTTACAAAAGATGCTCAATACTGTAACAAAGGATTGTATCAGTCACAATCTCCAAAAAACATTTTGCATAATAAGAATTGACTACAAAAGAGTCACAAAAGTGACTATATCCACCACTATCCAAGTGGTTCCACCATACAAGGAAACTCCAGATGACTGGGGTTGGATACACATAAAAAGCCTGAAATATAGTGCCTATTTCCTCTCCAAAAGTGTCCATAATACAAGAAAAATTCCATCATGACTTAGTCAAACATGAAGAGTCATGAAAACTAGTCCTACAAGACTCCAAAAGGCAATAAAACCTTCCAAGATGCTCTCAAAGCAATCAAGACAACTACTAACTGCCAATAGACTTAGTCAAGCTTTTCCTTCAAAGCAACAAACCAATAGCTATAATAATGGCATGTGTCCACCACAACATCACAATCCAAGCTATATTCCCTCTAAGACAATAAAGATCTCCACACACTCCTCCTTTGCAAAAATAGCTTAACAATAGCATTCAAATGACTCATAAGGTCATCATTCAAGGCAATTGTTTTACATTTCATCACATATACAAAGAGGAAAAAGCACCGAAGTATCTGGCATAATACCAAGGTAGGCAAAAGACATAATAAAGTCTTCATTGTTTAACTTGGTATCAAAACCACCTCGTGGCACACTAGGCATAGCATGTTGTATGTCTTGGACCACAGGCTCATTAGAAAGGTAATACAAAAAAGAAAATACAAAAGAAAAGAAACCCATGGGCTTCTTAGGGTTTCAAAACCCTAAAGACAAAAAAGCAACTTTTGAGGCTCATTTTGCATTTTTGCAATCTTAAAATTTTGTTGTGCCCTTTCTCCGCCACCATGAGGGTTTGGTGTTGAGCCTCCTATAGGTGATCTCTACTATTTTTGAAGGCACCTTTACTGTGGTTAGACATTTTCTGCTCCAATGCTTGAAGGTAAACACAAATATCTCATTTTTCTGGAATGAAAGAAAGCCAATCTCATGTTTTTCTATAGCTTTAGTCACTGTATTTGCTGTATATTTCATTTTTTTTGTACATGGCTGTGAAGAAAAGACTTCATTCCATGTATATATGACTACCTTTTTGCCTCAATGATCGGCTACAGGAAAATTTTACGATTTTTGCATACAACTCTTTGGATTCCTAGTAAATACCCAGCTAAACATAAAATAATGAAAAGACAAGTTTAATTCATTCCTCAAACTAGGGTTTCAACATAACAACCCCTCAGTTTTATTTCACAGTTTACTATAGATGTATCATTTGATGAGTTACTCTATATACTGGCAAAAAAAAATGTTTCTGTAGTTGTTGATTTAACACAATAAGTGTATTTGCAACACTATGATCATGGTTTATGCAATGTTTCTGGTTCACTCCTACTGAGATGAAAAATAAATGTATTTGGTTCCATGATAAAACATGGATGAAAATAAAATATGGAATATATTTTACTCTGTTGCTTTCCTTGTTCTTTTTCCTAATTCTGTGATAGTCATGTTGGCTATAACCCTTGGTTGTTCTTGCTTTGCTCTGGTTTCTTTCACCTATCTTTTAAACAACTTAAACACAAGAAGCACTATCCCTAGCGAGCACTACTCAATGCCTTCTTACATGTCACTTTACAGTTGAGTCTACTCATTTGTTATCTAATAATTCACGAGACTTCAATGTTTGATGATGAGTTATAGTCTGTAATGCTAGATTATTCTACTTGGTTGGGCATTGAACTTCCTCTCAAGCTCTATCAGTAAACAAAACAATATGCATAATACCTTTTGTGACAATGTTTACTATGGCGGTCATTGTTCCTTTGCTTGACAGTGTCTCTGTCCTCCTTCATTTTTTGAAAATGTAAGCCTGAGATGTCTATCTTTATCTCTGTTCTTCACATAGGCTTCAAAGTCTCTTGTTCATCACTGTTCACTGTCATGTTAAATTTCTTTTTACTGAACATTTTAACAATCTTCTTCATTTTTTTTTCATTGACTGCTCCTAGATGTTTTGTGACTATCTTGCTCATTTGATTTATAAAGCATTGTATGACTATTTCCGCATTTTGTATGACTGTAATGGTCAATTTCAATGTTCTCTGCCCCTTGATGAGTTGTCTCTATTGTAATGAGGCATGCTGCTCTCTATGTCTCAGAGGCTGATATATGTTGTCTTTGACATTAAACTCACATGTAGTTCGAAAACTCCAACTCTTGTGCATCTCTATATCCTTTATGGAGTCCTCTATACTATACTAGATTTTATCTGAACCTATTTATCTGTACTATTGCCATCATGTTGTTTTATGAAACCTCTGCAACTCATAAAAATTTAGGAGCTTGATCAAGTTTTTTCCTATAGGTTTATTCTAGCCTTCAAGTTGAGGACTTCACTATGTATGAAGGATCTATAGGCTGGTAAGATGACTTTAGTGGATATGGAGTCTCTTACTTACCCATTTACTTGATCATGAACTATGCCCTTCTATCCGCCTGATTATATGCAAGGTTCTATGTCTTGTCATGTATGACTGTGTACCTTATAACTGTTTCTCTGTCACTATGTTGACTGCTCAATGTCTCTTTATGGCCACTTATTTAAGCTATTCTGAGACTTCATTATTATTTCATCACCAGTACAAAGATTACTCCTTAACAAAAGATAATTATCCCCTTAATGCTCTGAGACTGATCTTAGTCTCATGACCCTTTGTAATTGTTGAAGAGGCATTAATGTGTCCATGACCTACAATTGTACGACTAGATAGCTATCATAAGTCATTGTCTTCATAGTTATTTGATAGGATATTATCTATTTGCATACTTTCTTGCCTCTGAGAAACCCAGCTCTTTGAGTCCTGATGTAGGTTTCAACTATTTATAACTTGTCTCATCTGTTATTAAACAGTCCCATTTTTGTCCATTGTCATGCTCTCTCATACTATGCTTGTAACAAGGGCTTAAGACTCTTACAACTGATATTTATGACAGTAATCTATTAACTGTTCTTGATTGATAGTTCTTCAAGAGATCTCCTATAACAACTGCTCTGTATTTTGTCCTTTGAATGTACACTATCCTTGACTGAGATACATGACTGTACTTGAAGATGATTATGAAATGTGTTACTCCTTTCTCATGTGACAGTCATAAATGACTATCTTCTAGGTCATGTGCTGACTGTTCTTAAAAATGCTTATACACTGTCTATCAATTGACCTTTCTGCATCTGATGAATACATATGAAACACTTTTGTAATGACTATGAGCTGGGCTCAACCCTTGTGGGAGCCACATTTTCTCCACTCATAATGTAATCTGATGAATCAAACAGAAACATAATTACACCTGTATCTGCACATGAATCAAACTTGTTAGAAAATAAATGTACATCTTGGATGTGTTTGATGACTGGATTGCTGTTTAGGATCTCCAAAATATGCATTTCTCATTTAGTGCACATTGAGACCAATATATGCATGTATAGGGTGAATGTGTATACAATGTTGGTAATCAACCATTGCTTAGAGCATTGCTTTAATACCATTATTTAATCTTTGCAGGAAACAGGAGCTAGGAGAAATCAGTGGCTCAGGGCTACATCAACCTACAACCTCCACAGTCAACACCGCAAACCAGTCATTCAGGCAATGACTGGTTACCTTTCCTTCTATGCACATTCATTTCTCTTTATTACTTATTCATGTATATGTTGTTCTCAATTTGTATTAGAATAAGCAATAGTCAATCTCACGGCTTGTGTGAGATAATGAACATTTTTACATTCAATAAGGATTATTTGTTTAAATCAGAAAGAATTTGTATAAATCCCTCTTATGTTACATGCACTTGAATAAATGTAGTAATTTGATAATCATAATCTTTTAAATTATTCCATTTATGCACTTAAATGTAATGTAATAAGGATCAGATAAAAAGTACCTTTTGGACTTTGAATCAAAGCTCTACCTGAATGAGCTATAGTGAAATTTGGGTAACATTTTTGGTGACATCTGATATATGTTTGCCTACTAAACATCAAACCAGCTGCCTAGACCTTATCCATTGGGCACAGGGCCACCTAGAGACTTCAAAACACTTTTGACAAACATTTTTGACTTCTGTAACTCAGCATGACAGCAGTGAAGAACACTTGGAAAACCAAACAAAATGCAAAAAAGATAAAAGCAATAAACCTAACTGTGCTGGACAACACTTAGGGAAAACAAAAAGCATCTAATCTATTGTGCAGCAGCACTTATTGAAAGCAAGAAACCTAACCTACTATTCACAAGGCAACTCATACCTCAAAACACCTCTTCAGGTGTATCCCATTGACTGGGATAGGAAAATTTTCTCCATCCATGTTTGATAACTGAAATGCATTATGCTCTTTGCATTAAGTAATGATAAATGGGCCACTCCACATGCTGTCAAACTTGGAGTGCTTCACAGGCCTGCTTTTCAACTCATCCCACTTGAGTACCATATCACCCTCCCTAAAAATTCTGGGAGTGGCTTTCTTATCAAAAACTCTTTTTGTTTGAAGCTGATGATACTCCATAGCTTTCATAGATTTATCTCTGATCTCTTCAAGCTCCATAAGCTGAGCATATCTAACAACCATAGGATCTTCTTCTTCAAACATCTCCAACTGATTCATGATATCAAGAGCTGGCAACTCAAGAGATAAGGACAGCCTTGCCTCTTTTCCATAAACTAACATATATGAAGAGTTTCCAATAGACCTCTTGGGAGTTATTCTATCTACCCATAAAGAAGATTTCAGATTGGTGTGCCAGGTCCTCTAGTTATCTTCCATTGTTCTTTTGATAATCCTTATGAGATTCTTATTTGTGGATTCAACCAAACCATTACCCTGTGGGTAATAATTTGGAGTATTCAAATAGATTTCATTTTTCATAGCCCAGTCAGTTACCTTCAATCCAACAAAGGCTAAAGCATTGTCTGAAATGATCGATTCAGGTACTCCAAATCTAGATACCAAATCATAATAAAAGTTCAAAACAACATTCTCATTGGCTTCTTTGAAAGCCACTGCTTCAGTCCACCTTGTGAAATAGTCTGTTGTTGTAAGTACCCACCTGTGACCTGCACTTGATGGTGGGTTAATGGGACCTATAAAATCAATGCCCCATCTCATGAAGGGTTGTTCTACTTGAATTGGCTGCAAAGGTAAAGTTGGCATCCTCTTTTTGCCTACAAAAATGGCACATTTTACACACTTTCTGGCCCATTCATGGACATCCTTGAATAAGCTAGGCTAATAATAGCCAGCACTCATTATATTCTAGGTAGTAGTTCTTGGGGCAAAATGACCCCCTGGTGTTCCATCATGGAACTCATGCAGCACTTTGTTAGTCTGATCATTATCAATGCATCTTAACAACACGCCATTAAAATCCTTTCTGAAAAGAATACCATTGATTAATACATAAGGAATAGACTGCAATCTAAAGTATCTCCTTTTAGATCTATCTAAATTTATGGGGCACTCACCAGTTTGTAGAAAATGAGCCATGTCTCTAACCCAACCTGTTCCAACTGCTGTTGCATCATTCTGAGGTACATCTTCAATGATTAGAAACACTTCCTTTTCTTTTTCTGCTTCATTTTTAGGCCTAGTAGGAAGCTGTTCACTGAGTCCTCTACCTCTGATAAGTTTGGTTATCTTGATATCGATGTCATACTCCATGACTTTGGTAATCCAACCAGCCCTTTTCTCATTGACATCCTTACCTAACATAAACTCTTTCACACCACGGTGAGCAACCATCAAATGTACCTTGTTGTTAGAAATAAGATGCCTAAACTTCTTTCGACTCTTAACCACTGCAAGGACATGCTTTTCAATGAAACTATACCTCTGTTCATACTCCTCTAGTCCTTGACTAAAAAAAGCAATTAGATGTTCAAAGCCTTCATTTTGTTGTTGTACCAGAATTGCAAAAATTGTATCTATGCTGCCGTAAGCATACAAAATAAAATCTTTTGAAAAATTAGGATTTACCAGAGTTGATGCAACTGATAAGGCCTCTTTTATGGACTCAAAACTGAGTTTGCTCTCTTTTGTCCAGCTAAAAACTACATTTTTCTTCAACATAGAGGTCAATGGCTTCAATAAATTTGCAATGTTAGGTATAAATCTTCATAGAAAATTAATTCTGCCAATAAAACTTTGTAGCACTTTCTTGTGGCTAGGCAAAGGCAGCTCCAGAATAGCTCTTACTCTTTATGTATCAATAGTAACTCCCTGCTTTGACACAATGTGTCCTAGAAGATTGCCTTCGTGCATTGCAAAGATGCATTTCTTGGGATTGAGAGATATCCCAAACTCTCTACATCTCTCAAATACTTGTTTCAAATGGGATAAATGTTTAACTGTGTCCTTAGAAAAAATTGTATACAAGTACCAATTTGTAAAGTAAACCTTTAAAAGCCATATCCATGGCTCTCTAAAAAGTAGAGCCAACATTAGATAAACCAAAAGGCATCCTTTTGTAGGCCATGGTGCCCCATTTTGTGGTAAATGTAGTTTTAAATTGATCTTCCTCCTTAACTAAAACTTGATTATAACCTGAATATACATCAAGTAAGGAGAATCTTTCTGAACCATCCACTACTTGTAGAATCTGCTCCATTGAGGGCAGCGGGTAGTGGTCCTTCAAGGAAGCTCTATTAAGGCCTCTAAAGTCAACACAGAGCCTAATTTCTCCATTCTTCTTCCTCACAGGAACAAGATTAGAGACCCAAGATGTATGCTTGATCAAAAAAATGATATTTCCCTCAATCAACTTGGTTAATTCCTTAATCATTAGAGGCTCAAGCTTTGGATTTAAAGGTCTTTGTTTCAGCCTTACAGGTTTTGCACTTGGCTCTAATTCTATAGTATGCTGGGCAATTTGAGGATCAAATCCCTTTAAGTCTGAATATTCCTAAGCAAATACAGCCTCAAATTCTTGACAAAGAGCAATAAAGGCTTTCCTATCTTCAGGTGAACAAATCTTACCAATTTTGAGGAGCTTACCTTTGAAAATTTCCAGCTCCTCATAATGTTCTTCTTTGACCTGCATGTTGGTTTTCCTCTTTTTCAGCTGATCATCAGTGCCAAAAATGGATTCCAAGGTTACCAGTCCCTTGGGCAGCTTATTAGTCCTTAACTGAATGACTTGATCATCACCATATTGTTGTTTAAGCTTATTTTGATTCACCACAGAAAACTCATCCTCTTCTAACAGGAAACGTAAAACCTGCTCATCACTCTCAAACACCTGCCAATGAATGTTATTGTCAGGAATAGAGGGTCTAGCAACAATCTTCACATGAGGCTGTACCTTTTCTCTCTGAATATCACTAGGGATATCAAACTGAGCCCCAATTGCAGCTATCCGATCTGCATGATTATTTTGATTTCTTGGAATAGAGATTAGATTGAAGGCATCAAAGTCCTAAATTATGTCCCATACCCTATGTTTATAAGACTTTAAAACATCATTTTTTGTAACATGTAGCCCTCTTACCTTATTCACAATAAGCTCACTATCACCATATACCTGCAAGCAGCCAATTTTTCTTTTCCTTGCCCATTGCAAACCTTGAATTAATCATTCATATTCAGTAGTGTTATTTGTACATGAGAAAGCAAAAGGGAATGCAGAATAATATCTGTCACCTTGTGGGGACACAAGCATTGCACCCCCACCAGACCCATTCTTACTCCTAGAGCCATCAAAGTACATTTTCCATACCTCATCTTGTTGTCCAATCTGTTGTTCTACGCTCTTTACAAGGTTTGGTATTGTTGTTTGAGGTTCATGCAGCATATAAACCCCCATACCTATTTCTTGAATGTGTCCATTAGGATTATCCACAATATTTTCTACTACCCACTCTTTTAACAGTACTTTTGGTATACTTTCAGCTTGCAGCTCTTAAGCAGCAGCAAGTTCACTATCATCAGAAATAATGCAATTTGCATTAACAACACTTGGCACATAAGGCTCTATGTGATCATTGGCAAGCAATTCAAATTTTATAGTCACTTTTGTACCATATCAGGTCCTAAAAAATATGTGGGACCAATCTGAGGACAAATATCCTCCTATCTTGGCTGTGAACTCTCTTGACAAACACATGGCAAAATAAGGAGGTAAATCTATGATGAACACCTCTTGGGAAATGAAAACATTTGGACAGGCATGCAACATGAGACCTAAGTCTTTTATCACACCTATAATGTTAATAGATGTACCATCTAGCTGGAGTACACCCTTCTCAAGGGGCTAGTATTTCAGTCCTAATTGGTCTGCAATCTGTTTTGGCATTATAGAACTACTTGCACCACTATCCACCATGCAGTTATGTACTAATTTGTCTCCAATTATCAAGGACACATAAAATGGAAGTGGTTTAGCACTCTTACTTGTTTGTTTACTACTGTCCTGGGATGAATTTGTAAGGACAACCCTAGCTAGGTCAACTGTTGCATCATTCAACACTCTTAAATCAGATAAGGTAGATTGTAACATGTCCTTTTGACCCGGAATGGCTAAGGAATCACACATAGATATTGTCACATTCATTTTCTTCATACTTTCAATGATATTAAAAGGTGAAGTGACATTTACCTTTTGATGTGACTTTGCAGCAGCAATATTAGCCTGAATATGAGGCTATTCTTTGGCAGTTGCTTGAGTGTTCCTTTGCAAAATATGAGGGATCTAGGATGTAGAAGGATCAGCAGGTCCTTTTCCTTTATTTGCTGCTTGATCTATCTCATAACCCCTCTTTTTAGCTCTTGTATTTGCTACAACTAAAGTATCATCTCTGTTTACACCACAAAACTCATCTCCCTGCCAGTTTAGAAAGGCAGTGTGATTTTGAGGTTGTTCTTGCTGCTATACAGCCCCATCATTAGGTGTGTTTGGCTGTGAAACTACAACATTTTGTACCATTAGGGCCTGATTTATCACTCCATTTGAATAGGTTGCCTGACTATGTAGCTGATTGCAAGGAAAACACCATTCATACTTAGTTACAAGGTTGTTTTGAATAGGGACAAGGTCTCTAACTGCATTAATGGGTGCAAGATTATAAGGCTGGAAAGGCCTTTGGTTCATGTTCTACCTAGCACCCTGGTAATTGCCTTGATAAGGTGGCCTATTAGCTTGGTATGGCTGGTTTTGTCATTGATAAGGCTGATTTTGCCCTTGGTTTACTTGCTGATAAGGCTGTCTGTTCTGGGACTGCTACTTTTTAATACTTACCAGCTCATTTCCAAAAGTTTGTAGAATATTCTCTATCTTCTATTGTTTGTTTTTAATCTCTCGTAGCTCTTGTGATGAGCTAGAAGCAGCAGCCTCTGGATTGACATCACTTGGTAATGCTGCTACAGTAGGTAAGGGGGTAAAAGATGGGATTGGCAAAGGCATTGAAGACTGAATTTTAGGAAAAATGGGTACTGGTTGTCTAGGTGCTATTTTCCCAGCGTGAATCAAGCTATTTTCTGCTCTAATAGCTATTTCATATGCATCAGGTAAACTTGTACCTCCCATTGATTGTATCATTACTGAAATATCACTATTTAGAGCTTTCAAATAGTACAAAAATGCATATTCTGATGAAGGGCTTACCGTGGCAGGAATCATGTTCCATATCTTCTGAAACCAGAAGTTATAATCTATCATTTGCTCCTGGGGAGCTCTCTTTATTGTAGTCAATTATTCAACCAACGATAAGTTATTAGACTTATCTTGAAATTACTTGTTCAACTTATCGCCTAAGTCACCCCAAGTTCCAATGGTTTGCACTGGTAGACTCTTGAACCAGTATAATGCTTTTCCTTTAAATGAGGCAGCCAACAGCCTGATGGCTACATTTTCTTGAGTTACATGATGAACACCACATAGAGAAGCCACGTCTCTAATGTGTTCGATTGGGGTAGTTTAATCCTCCCCTATGGAATAAGATAGGCTCTTTAAGGCTACCATGGGTGTATTATCATGCTGTGTTAAGTTCAATGGGCTACCCCCATCAAATGCTACAAACGACTGATTCCTTACCATTGGAACAACTGTAGGTGGGTTTGCTTGAACCGGTAAAGGAGCTGCAGGTACTACTGGTATGAAACTTGGTGGGGTTGATTGAATTCTTTTTGAAACTGGAGTCCTCATAGTTCTACTCTATCTTCTAGGTGGAGAGAGCTGCAAGTAATCAAAGGAACTCAAGCTCTGAGTTGGTATCTTTCTCATAAAAGTGTGATAGCACTGATCTACTTGTCTTTTCTTCAGTATGAGTCACCAGATATGCAGAAAAATGCCTCTTAAAGGCTTGATAATGCTGGCAGCATATCAAAACTAGCAATATGCATGAAACATAAGTACTGTTCAGATTCGAACAGTCCCACCAGGCGTGCCAAAAAAATTTATCACCTAAATATGCACCCTAACTAATTTGCAAAAATTAGTCTATTTGATGAAACATGGGAAGACCTCTAAAGTTGTGGGTTACTCTATGAATAGAGGTCAACCTCCAGAGAAGGCCGGCTTCCTATGGATATCAACTAAACTACTACTTTGATGAGGAAAAGGGTAAGAATATGCTTGCTTAAAACAAAGTGGTGAAAATGAGGTAAAAATGGGTAATACACCAAACTACTAAGAGCTATGAGACACTAAGACTGACATACACTTGGTTATTTATGATGAATACTGAAGATACACAACATGTTACTATAAGCTTATGCATAAATGTTTCATGAACAGGTCTGTTCTGCATATATTTTCAAGAAGGAAAGACAAACTTTCACAAACTAGAGGTTTCTATGCAATCTTAAGACACAATTCATAACCTGCATATTCCTACTTTTGCAAAAAAACATAAAATGAGACAAAGCTAAAGGAGAAAAGAAAAATCTTATAAATAACTCAGTTAATCACCTAGTAATGCACAATGCTTGCAAGAACAAGAAGGTAAAAAGATTCTTCAATAATCTCCAAGGTAAAATCTATATTTCACACTCCCAAAATGATGAGTTACAAAAGATGTTCAATACTGTAACAAACGACTGTATCAGTCACAATCTCCAAAAGTGGTTCCACCACTATCCAAGTGGTTCCACCATATAAGGAAACTCCAACTGACTGGGGTCGGATGCACATAAAAAGCCTAAAAATATAGTGCCTATATCCTCTCCAAAAGTGTCCATAATACAAGAAAAAGTCCATCAGGACTTAGTCAAACATGAAGAGTCATGAAAACTAGTCCTACAAGACTCCAAAAGGTAATGAAACCTTCCAAGATGCTCTCAAAGCAATCAAGACAACTAATAATTGCCAATAGACTTAGTCAAGCTTTTCCCTCAAAGCAACAAACCAATAGCTATAATAATGGCATGTGTCCACCATATCACAATCCAAGCTATATTCCCTCCAAGACAATAAAGATCTGCACACACTCCTCCTTTGCAAAAATAGCTTAACAATAGCATTCAAATGACTCATAAGGTCATAATTCAAGGCAATTGTTTTACATTTCATCACATGTACAAAGAGGAAAAAGCACCGAAATATCTGGCATAATACCAAGGTAGGCAAAAGACATAATAAAGTCTTCATTGTTTCACTTTGTATCAAAACAACCTCGTGGCACACTAGGCATAGCATGTTGTATGCCTTGGACCACAGGCTCATTAGAAAGGTAATACAAAAAAGAAAATGCAAAAGAAAAGAAACCCATGGGCTTCTTAGGGTTTCAAAACCCTAAAGACAAAAAAGCAACTTTTGAGGCTCATTTTGCATTTTTGCAATCTTAAAACTTTGTTCTACCCTTTCTCTGCCATCACGAGGGTTTGGTGTTGAGCCTCCTGTAGGTGATCTCTGCTATTTTTGAAGGCACCTTTACTATGGTTAGACGTTTTCTGCTCCAATGCTTGAAGGTAAACACAAATATCTGATTATTCTAGAATGAAAGAAATCCAATCTCATGTTTTTCTGTAGCTTTAGTCACTGTATTTGCTGTATATTTCATTTTTTTATCCATGGCTGTGAAGAAAAGACTTCATTCCATGTATATATGACTGCCTTTTTTCCTCAATAATCGGCTACAGGAAAAGTTTATGATTTTTGCATACAATTCTTTGGATTCCTAGTAAACACCTAGCCAAACATAAAATAATGAAAAGACAAGTTTAATTCATTCCTCGAACTAGGGTTTCAACATAACAACCCCTCAGTTTTATTTCATAGTTTGCTATAGATGTATCATTTGATGAGTTACTCTGTATACTGACAAAAGAAAATGTTTCTGTAGTTGTTGATTTAGCACAATAATTGTATTTACAACACTATGATCATGGTTTATGCAGTGTTTCTAGTTCACTCCTACTGAGATGGACAACAAATGTATTTAGTTCCATGATAAAACATGGATGAAAATAAAATATGGAATATATTTTACTCTGTTGCTTTCCTTGTTCTTTTTCCTAATTCTGTGAAAATCATGTTGGCTATAACCCTTGGTTGTTCTTGCTTTGCTCTGGTTTCTTTCACCTGTCTTTTAAACAACTTAAACACAAGAAGCACTATCCCTAGCGAGCACTGCTCAATGCCTTCTTACATATCACTTTACAGTTGAGTCTACTCATTTGTTATCTAGACATTCACAGGACTTCAATGTTTGATGATGAGTTATAGTTTGTAATGCTAGATTATTTTGCTTGGTTGGGCATTGAACTTCCTCTCAAGCTTTGTCAGTAAACAAAACAATATGCATAATACCTTTTGTGACAATGTTTACTATGGGGGTCACTATTCCTTTGCTTGACAGTGTCTCTGTCCTCCTTCACTTTTTGAAAATGTAAGCCTGAGATGTCTATCTTTATCTCTGTTCTTCACATAGGCTTCAAAGTCTCTTGTTCATCACTATTCACTGTCATGCTAAATTTCTTGTTACTGAACATTTTAACAATCTTCTTTTTTTTTCATTGACTGATGGTTTGTCATCTCCTTAGCAGTGACTACTGCTAGATGTTTTGTGACTATCTTGCTCATTTGATTTATAAAGCATTGTATGACTGTTTCCGCCTTTTGTATGACTCTAATGGTCAATTTCAATGTTCTCTGCCCCCTGATGAGTTGTCTCTATTGTAATGAGGCCTGCTACTCTCTATGTCCAAGAGGTTGATATATGTTGTCTTTGACATTGACTTCACATGTAGTTCAGAAACTCCAACTCTTGTGCATCTCTATATCCTTTATGGAGTCCTTTGTATTGTACTAGATTTTATCTAAACTTGTTGATCTGTACTATTGCTATCATGCTATTTTATGAAACATCTGCAACTCATAAAAATTTAAGAGCTTGATCAAGTTTTTTCCTATAGGTTTATTCTAGCCTTCAAGTTGAGGACTCCACTATGTATGAAGGATCTATAGGCTTGTAAGATGACTTTAGTGGATATGGAGTCTCTTACTTACCCATTTACTTGATCATGAACTATGCCCTTGTATCTGCCTAATTATATGCAAGGTTCTCTGTCTTGTCATGTATGACTGTTTACCTTATGACTATTTCTCTATCACTATGTTGACTGCTCAATGTCTCTTTATGGCCACTTATTTAAGCTATTCTGAGAATTCATTATTATTTCATCACCAGGACAAAGACTACTCCTTAACAAAAGATAATTATCCCCTTAATGCTCTGAGACTGCTCTTAGTCTCATGACCCTTTGTAATTGTTGAAGAGGCATTAATGTGTCCATGACCTACAATTGTACGACTGGATAGCTATCATAAGTCACTGCCTTCATAGTTATTTGATAGGATATTATCTATTTGCATACTTTCTTGCCTCTGAGAAACCTAGCTCTTTGAGTCTTGATGTAGGTTTCAACTATTTATAACTTGTCTCATCTGTTATTAAACAGTCCCATTTTTGTCCATTGTCATCCTCTCTCATACTATGCTTGTAACAAGGGCTTAAGACTCTTACAACTGATATATATGACAGTAATCTATTAATTGTTCTTGATTGATAGTTCTTCAAGAGATCTCTTGTAACAACTGCTATGTATTTTGTCCGTTGAATGTACACTGTCCTTGACTGAGATGCATGATTGTACTTGAAGATGCTTATGAAAGGTGTTACTCCTTTCTCATGTGATAGTCATAAATGTCTGTCTTCTAGGTCATGTGCTAACTGTTCTTAAAAATGCTTATACACTGTCTATCAACTGACCTTTCTACATCTGATGAATACATATGAAACGCTTCTGTAATGACTATGAGCTGGGCTCAACCCTTTTGGGAGCCACATTTTCTCCACTCATAATGTAATCTGATGAATCAAACAGAAACATAATTACACCTATATCTACACATGAAGCAAACTTGTTAGAAAATAAATATACATCTTAGATGTGTTTGATGACTGGATTGCTGTTTAGGACCTCCAAAATATGCATTTCTCATTTAGTGCACATTGAGACCAATCTATGCATGTATAGGGTGAATGTGTATACAATGTTGGTAATCAACCATTGCTTAGAGCATTGCTCTAATACCATTATTTAATCTTTGCAGGAAACAAGAGCCAGGAGAAATCAGTGGCTCAGGGCTACATCAACCTACAACCTCCATAGTCAAGACCACAAACCAGTCATTTAGGCAATGACTGGATACCTTTCCTTCTATGCACATTCATTTCTCTTTATTACTTATTCATGTATATGTTGTTCTCAATTTGTATTAGAATAAGCAATAGTCAATCTCATGGCTTGTGTGAGATAATGAACATTTTTACATTCAATAAAGATTATTTGTTTGAATTAGAAAGAATTTGTATAAATCCCTCTTATGTTACATGCACTTGAATAAATGTAGTAATTTGATAATCATAATCTTTTAAATTATTCCATTTATGCACTTGAATGTAATGTAATAAGGATTAGATAAAATGTACCTTTTGGACTTTGATTCAAAGCTCTACCTGAATGAGCTATAGTGAAATTTGGGTAACAATAATCTGTTAAGCCTAAGTCCCTAAGTCTTGTGCGCTTTATCCTCTAATTTCATGTTGACCACCTGTGGTAAGTCCTCGGTCACTTAAGTTATAACTTGAAGCCTTTATGTTCGTTAGGTAACCGAACCCATGTCCTAAGTTTACCCCAAGTAGCCCATGAAAAATTAAATCTATGTCCTAAGTCTTCGAAAGGGTTATAAAGTGTTATGTTGTAATATTTCACAATGTCGCAGTGCATCATAGATGATGTCATCATCCCTCCACGGGACTGCGAAAAGGTGACACCTGTCAAGGAATCTAGGCTTACAACCCATTAATCAAAGAATCCTACATCAAGGAATTGTATGCTGCCAAGTGTCAAAGTAAGAAATGATCTGTAAGAAGGCTTAAATCTAATGGTAGCGTGAGCTCGCAAGGGAATCTTGTCAGAAAGGAATATTCTCCATGTCATCATGCGATGGCGACACGTGGTCTCATCTCAATAAAGAAATGAAAAGAAAATGAAAAGGACACACGTGGAGGCTTTATCGCGCCCGTGCAGGGGAGGTTGGTGGTGGGCCATTTCCAGCTACGACGTTGTGAAATAGTAGCATGTGTCCAGGTCGAACAAAAAAGTGGTGTGGTCAGTAAAGGAGGTATGTCTAACTTGGCTTGCTCCTATTGGTCGAAGACTTTTCAACGATGAAGACTCAGATTTTCAAATCTGGCAGGTGAATGGTGGCCATGGATTTCACAAGGACAAATTTAGATCAACGACCCAGGTTTAAAATTTTTATGAGGAATGTTGTAGGCACCCTGTGACATGAATGTGAGATTAAGGCTGAAGCTACTTCCATTAATGCCTCATAACCTATGCTATGAAGCTTCAAAAGGAAGAAGATTAGGATTTTTTGTATCATTTCCTTAAGCATGAATAGAGTCCAGGCACATAGCAAGTTTTCAGGTGATTGAAATAAGGAATTCTAAGCTTCTACAGGCATAAAAACTAGTAAGTTCACTCTATTCAACCGTGCTCAGTATATTTTAAGTTGATTGCTTGATTGAAAGGGTAGAGAATTGTCAAGATAAGAAGCCCTAGTTTAATATAGATAGTCTGAGAAGATGAGTCAAACCAGTCAAGCCTCCACCTTGAAACGTAGTTTGGATGAGGACCTCATGATCCAATTCCCATGGTCTCCTAGGCGTGCTTTGAATCTGCATGGTCCTAGCAGGCCAGATGATAAATTCCTAGACTTCTGATACAACTGTAGGGATGCCTAATTGCATGTGTTAGGTTGGGTTCTATTCAAACATTGGCATCATAGGATGGACTTCAAAGTCCCAGTCTGCAACGCTTGGTGATTTGATTTGGGAGAGCTAATTTACCCCAATGTATTTACAAACCCTGATTTAGTGAGAGTAATTGCACAAAGGTATGATCCTCAAACAAGGTCAGTCCTGGCAGGTAATGAAACTATGATAATCAAATTTACAAAGGCATACATCTCTAGTGTGTTCAACTTAAACCCTACAACAAATAAGCCGATCAACCTAGGTGCATTAAAGGAAAGTTATAAGAGTGTCAAATGTGCATATAGGGATTTCAACCTAGCTAAACATAGACTGAGGGGGATAGATGACAAACTGGTGAAAATATCAGATAGGGAGGAGGAGCCCTTTGAATGCTCCTTATTCATGCATTACTTTGTGAAAACCTACCACAATCTTTGCCAGGTGCTTGAAAGGGATGCTTCAAATAGGATCACAATCTCTTTGATGATGATGGTAGTAAATATTCAGTACCCAAAAACAAGGGAGCCATATGACTATGCTTACTATGTGGCAGATAAGATGCATAAATAGATGATGGCACTTAAGGGTAAATTGTATACTATGGATGCCCATGTCAAATTAACATGGTATTCCTTGATGTGTCATATGATTTTGTTTGCTTTGTCAAGCATGTGGCATCAAAATTTACATGTTAGGATGACAGATGTACAAGGGAATATGTTGCCTATTCAAATGTGGACATGCATGGTGGACATGCATTGTATTGATTCTGATTATGTAATTTTTGAGGAGTATTTTGTGAGAAGAGTTCTTGGTTTCTTAGAGCCAGAAGGAGAAAGGTTGCATGCAGATGTGTTAGATTTTTGAGGCCTTTAGATAGGACCCCTGATTTAGGGATTGATCATAACTGGGGTGACTGGTTCTATAATGAACACATGACTTGTATCAAAATTTATGTGTGTGAAGCTCCTCCTTATATTATTCTTAAGTATGTGCCGAAAAGGATTGCATTCTTGAAAATTATTAGGCAACTAAATGAGTTAGATAAAGAACATCTGAGGAAACATAAGAAGGGATCATTCTCCCCCACTTCCCTCAAATTTAGTGACTTCTTGACAGCTGATAAAGGAGATTTGGATCAGATTGATTCAGTGCTTCAATGTTATAGGATGAATGTGGAGCATCCTAGGATGTTTGACCCTGAGGGTTTTATTGATAAGGTGAGACTTAATAAACAAAGACCAGGATACATTCATTAGGTCTACTTTAATGAGGACACTACTAGAAATTGCTTTACAATGAATGATGTCCATGACCTAAGAATCAAATGGGACACAATCATGACAGGAGAAAGGATGAGCAAAAACCTAAATGCTGCCTATCCAGATCCCTTTGCAGATATACAGAACCCAATAAAGAGAATTCAAATGATGTTTGATCATGCAAAGAAACTAATTTCTAGTGCTCCTATAGGTGAGGAGGGCCTACTTACCTACCTAGCAGCTCAAGAGAGGGATATGCTATAAAAAGGGAATCACATGACCCTTCCCCTGCCAAAAGGCTAAGATAATTGATTTGGAGACTGAAGAATAAATTGAAGTAGTAGACCTAGAAGGAGAAGTAGAAGAGAAAGCATAGGAAGCTACCCATCAGGTGAATTCACCTGACAGAATAAGGCCATATTCTTCCCGTAACAATAGATCAATGAGAACAATGACAAGTCAAACTGTGGATATAGAGGATGTCAGGGTGATGGCCTGTGCCAAATTTAGGGAGGATGATGAATTCATTAATACTCCTGAATTCAAGAGTTATGTGCTAAAATTTACGAGTAAAGAATTTTAGAAGAAAATTGAAGAATCTAAGAGTGGAGTCGATCCATCAGAGTATGAGGCCATCACCCAAAGGGTCTTGACTAAAGTAAATCAGGCTATCAGTGGCATGACTCCAGAGGAGGGGAGGGCATTGGTTGCTAGAAGTAATGTATTACTTCTCCCACATTGGACCTTGTCAGATGCAATTGCATTTGACACAATCACTAGAGAAGATTCTGAGGTGACTAATGAGCAAGTTGAGAAGGCTCTCTCTAGTGCAGCCTTCAATCCTAGGTTTGAGACATTGGAAATATGGGCATTGGCCCCATATAATTATAAACCTAGGATTTGATTGGGGGAGTTGACAAGATATGTGACAATCAAGACAGTATCTAACACCCCTACTCCCCAAGCTGCAAGCTTGAATGTGTAAACAACATAATTTGCAGAAGCAATGACAAATAAATTGTAAAAGAATCATGATGAGTTGCTACTTCAATATGGACAGGCTATTGCAAAGATTAATAAATGTAAAGAGAAAATGTTGCTAGGGACTGGCACTTCAAGTACTCCACCTGTGATACCAATTACAGAAGCATTTCCAGCTGATACAGAGCCCCAACTAGTAGAGATAAGAGAATTGAAAGAGGAGGTGAAAAGATTGAAAGAAGACAAGAAAATTTAGCTAAGGAAATTTTCACCAACCTAATAAATCATAGAGTGACCAAGGTTCTGACAAGGGTGGATGAGACATGGAAGTCTTATTCAAATATGAGAATAACCCTTGATAAGCATGAACATGATAAGGAAAGCCTCAAGGCTATGAAGAGGGTATGGTTGTCAAGGACTGGTGAGTTAAGAGACCTGCACAGGTGTTCAAGATTTGATACAGAGGTGCCACCTGAGATGAAGCTAACACTAGACATTCTTCTAATACTTGAGGAGGTCATAGCTTTTTAGTTAAAGCTAGACAAAGTGTTGCGTGAGAAGAAACAATTTCTTGCAAAGATAGATAAGAAAATAATGCCTAGTATATTGGAGGTTGATGGGCAGGTGAAAGGTCTTGACAAGTGGAGAGATGACTTTGATGGTATTACTGGCCAGTTGATATCCACCTGTTGTACTAATGGAGACCCTAGCATGAAGATTTTGAGTTCAACTTTGGACAAGCTTCATGTGTTAGAAATAAACTTTGAACTATTTTGTAAGGAAGCAAAGATCATGATGGATGCATAGTACACAGGACACAATGACAAAATATCAAAGCTGATATCATTCCAATGGCCATCAGAGAAGTCATATGTCAAATGGAAAGAGAAATATGGGTGAATGTACCTAAAGTGAACGAGAAGCTACCTTCTCTTCTGCATTTATGTGGTTGGGCTCCTCCACTCTTTTGTACTCCTCTTGAGAAATTACTTTCTATCTTTTCTCCATGCTCTATGTAATTAATGCTCCAATGCCCTTGAGTGGTGCTTTGTAATGAAACTCATCTAACCAACCTAATGTATTAATTGTTGAGAACCATGTTCTGTGTCTATAAAGAACTGGTTGCCTCACTTTGAAAAAGTTGTTGGAAGATTGGGATTTTGAGGAGTGGAAATAATACAAAATTTTGACTGGTTGCTCTCTCCCTATGGTCTTGTGAGTTTTATTTTAATATGTGTAGATGTTTTCCATAAGCTATTTATCAATTTCAAATTGAATTATATGAGTAATGTTATGTGCATGTATTTCTATTAACTATCTCCATTTGTTATCTGCATCTTTCTTTTGAACAAAGTAACTAAGGGTTTTCTGAGTTTTGGGGTACATATCTACTACATTACATGTTTAATTTCTTGTTTCTATTTAAGGAACAAATTAAAATTCTTTAGGTCAAATATGGGGAAGTACATGTGATAATAGGGATATTTGTAAGTAGAGTTAATATGAATACTTAATCTTGGGAGTTCTTTTCAAGGAAAGAACTAAAAAACCCTATGAAATCTATATATTTGCTTGGTTTGGGGAAAGTCATTTATATATTTTAAGTTGGACTCCATACCCCTGGATAGGCACCGAGCAAAGGTTTGATTAAGTTTATGAATCAAACCCTAATCTGGCAGCCAAATACATAAAATCAAATCAACTTAAAACCTTAAACTTTAGGATTATAAGAGTAGGATTTACGTTTCAAATCCTCTTATTCATAACTGAAATAGGATCCAAAGCTAGCCCCTTTTCATTTATCTCATAGTTTTGGTCTACATAATTGAGGATTTATATGCTAAAATGTCAATACCTAGTTACAGTTAAGATTTATCATATGGGTATTGAGTAAGAGAATACCCCCTAGGTCTTGCAGAGCCTGAAGTGCAAAGGAGACTTAGAGTCAGTCTCTTGTTCATTGGCCACTAACCTAAGGTCCCTGTGGATAAAATATGGCTACTTTTTAGGGGAACTCAGATAATTAGTTGGGAACACTAACACCCCTAATGTCCCATACCATAGTACTCTCCTTAATGGGAAGATTGTAGATGTCTCGATGGACCTTGATAGCCTTGAGAAGGTTATCCCATTTGAAAAATGTCTAGATTCAGAATAACAACATGAACATACTTCTTTGTTACATGATTATCCTAAGATTGTTGCTTAATCATATTTTGATATGCCTGGCATTGATCCAAAGGTTGTAACACATAACATTGTATTGCATCTTGATGCCAAGCATGTAAAAACTTATTAGAAAGATGAATCCTAAAGTGGCATTGTTAGTTAAGGTTGAGATTGAGAAGCTTCTACAAGATGGCTTTATCCACCCTATTGACTATTCACCTTGGATCTTGAATATTGTGACTATCGCTAAACCCAACAACCACATTCAAATTTGTAATGACTTTCATGATTTAAATAAAGCTTATTTAAAAGAAGATTTTCCTCTTCCTAACATTGATATGATTGTTGATTCCACTTCTGTCCACACCTTAATCTCATTTATGGATGGCTTCTCTGGATATAACCAAATTTTTATTACTCCTGAAGATCAATATAAAACAACCTTTATAACTCCTTGGGGAACATTTTATTGTGTTGTCATGCCATTTGGATTGAAGAATGCTAGCGTGACTTACCAATGCACTATGACCCTCATCTTCCATGATTTCATGCACAACATCCTAGAGGACCATGTCAATGACATTCTGGATAAGTCTATATTACACTAGGATCATGTAAAAATGCTCTGTCAAATCTATGAATGTATACGCAAATACAATATATGCTTGAATCCCCGTAAATGCATCTTTGGCATTGATAGTTGTAAGCTATTGGGATTCATTATTTCACATCATGGTATTGAGGTGGATACAAAGAAGATTTACACTATTGTCAACATGCCACCTCCTAGAAATATTTCACAACTTCATAGCTTCAAGGGAAGATATAGACCATTCACTGATTTTTTCACAACTCACAGACAAGACTCTCCCTTTCACACAACTCTTTAAGAAATATTCTCATTTTACTTGGAATGAGAGCTTTTGACAATCTAAAGAGCTATTTAGCTAATCCTCTTGTATTGCATCATGCAATCTTTGGATGACCTTTCATTCTTTACACTTCTGCCTCTCGTAATGCTCTTGCAACACTATTTGCACAACATGATGATGATGGCAAAGAACGTATTGTATATTACATCATCTGAACTTTTCTTGAATAGGAAATTTGATATTCTAAAATTGAAAAGCAATGTCTCACTCTTGTATTTGTAACGCAAAAGTCGATACACTATCTTCTAAACATTGAACCTAATGTAATTGTAAAATTTGATCCTTTAAAGCATATCTTCGCTAAAACGGACCTCTCAGGATATTTAGCCAAGTGGGTTATGTTGTTAACAGAATTTGATCTTAAATTTGTCTCTCATAAGGCAATTAAGGGTCTGTGATTGACCAACCACTTAGTTAAGGCTCCTTTATCATTTTCTCTTCCCAATAAAGAATCATTTCCTGATGATCAAATCCCTTCTCTGGATGTTGATCAGTAGTGGGACTTATTCTTCGATGGAACATGGGTGCAAAATCATCAACAATCCTATCACATATTTATTTTATCTCAATTTTCATCTTATCTACTTTGCCTTGCAATTAACATCTCTTCTTTTCAAAAGTTTGCCTTGTGTCCTCCAAGTCAACCTCCCAAGGGGGCATCATCACTGGGGCATTCTTTTAGCATTTCTTCCAGCTTTTTCTTCTATCTTTTTCTTCAGTGTTCTTTGATACAATGTCACATATCAGGACATTATATCATAGAGGTGCAAAATGTAGACATCCAAAATTAACATAAACTATTATACTCCCCTTTCATCGTGACTTGCTTATTTATTGTATTTTTTCTTATTTCATTAAATCATTAAATACTATTAATTATTTAGTTATACCTAATTATTCTTCCATTTCTTCTAAAATAATTAAATAATATTAATTATTTAATTACATCTAATTATTCCTCTAATTCAATAATTTCTCCCCTTTCTCAAAAATAATTAAATAATATTAATTATTTAATTATCTAACTATTTCTTCCAAAAGAATAATTAAATCCAGTTTAATTATTTATCTCCCTCTCTCTCCTAATAATTAAATAAAATAATATTTAATTATTCTCTCAATTATTCCTTCTTCTCAAAATAAATAAATAACTCAAATTTATTTAATTTCCATCTCACATTGCTTTTTTAAATCAATAAAATATCTTATTTATTTTCCTCCAAACTCTTATTTATTTCTCACATGTTTGAATGATAAATAATAATAATCAAATATTATTATTCAACACATGTCTATTTCAATCTCCACCTCTCCAAAATTGAATTTGAGTTCTCAAATAAATTTCCATAATTTTTGAATGTAACTCAAATCAAATCCTTCTTTTTTGAAGTTAACTTAGTCATCTCATGTCTATTGCCCTGAATTTCAAAGTCAACTCCTATGTTAACTCTTGGAATTCCTTGATTTGTGATTCTACTTCCTTGAATCTCCCTTGGCTTGTTGTCTCATGAATTTTGAACCGTTAATCATATTTGAGTTCTTTTTGATCCACACCCTTCATTATTTTCCAAGAAAACTATATATACACGTATCTCCTTTGTCATTTTACAACACTTCTCAATTGCACCCTTACTCTGTCATTTTGAGTCTCGATCTTTGAAGCATTTTATCGCTCGATCTTTTGAAGCACTCGATCATTCAAGCCATCTTGTTATGCGAATCTGAGAGCAAATTTCATAACGAGGATCACGATACTATACAATAAAGTTACATTCTGGTTTGATTGTTCATAGTTTATGTTGTTGCATTCATAGTTGTATCTTTGTCTATTCCGTACATTAGATCTGTAGTTGATATCATTGTATTTCATTATTTAGATACATTATTGTTGATCTCACTACATTTCTAAGTGTTACATGACCCACTCATGTACACTTTATTCACCAAATGAATTCCTTTACAAACTAGATGTTCAAAATTAAAGAACAAAAATTATAGACTCAACAATTCAATACTCATGGGTTATACTTTATGAATCAACAACATTGGTCAAAAAATTAGTAAAAGAAGTTTAAAATCAAGGGTATAATCTATTAAAATTTTATTTTATCAAATCTAATGGTTGGACCAATCCTTTAAAAAATGATATTACTTTTATTGAGCATCACAATACTCACCAAATCAATAATTATTAGCAATATTTGTTTGAAAATCTATAAGAAATTATGAAATCTAGGATATAATTCAAGAAAAGACCAATTATCACATAGTATTCACAACCTCCATTGATACACACTAGGCGAATATCACAACTAAAAGTGGCACCATAAATCAACTCAAGTTTCCACCTAATCTAAGAATCATCTTCATGGTAGTTTTAAATAATTAATGTGGACCACCAATTTTTTTATAAAATAACATAGGCCCACAAGGTAATAGAATACGCACCAATAAATTTTTTTAATAAGTCTTTTGTTTACCAAATTATGTTTGCTTCAAAAAACACTAATATTAGTCAAAATTGGCCATGAAAACAAGAAAAATATCAATAAACATCAACTTAGTCCTTACTCAACTAGAGTGTTCACATATAATAAAATAAAGAATAGGTCATGTACTCGACACAAGAAACCAAACTTAGATTTTGAAAGCATTTGAATTTCAAAAGGAAACTCATTAGATAAAGTCTTAATTGTCCTTTCTAGTTTATAGTGGGCATAACAACAACCACTCTCCTACTTCATCTCAGATGCGGTCATTGATCAACCTTCATTTCAAAAAATAGGATTGACTTGTGAGTCACAATTACATCTATCCAATATGAGTCACATGTGAGACCATTTTTAGAGATGGATTTTATCCTATGCCATTGTGGCATAGACTCAATACATCCCAAGAGTGTTCATGAAATGCACAAAGATTCCATTGCGACACCAATCCTAGACAATTCTAACAAAAAATCATGACAATTAGTATTAGATTTTGTCAAACAGTTTAAAAGAGATATCTCTAATTCTTAGTGGCAAACTTACAAAAATTCTTTCATGAAAAGTCTCTCTAACTTATGTTACAAAAGCAATATAGGATAGATTTTTTCATAAGGTAACATTTGTAAATCCACAATTCCTAGGAAAAACATGACTATTCACACTTTGGCAGCAAATGGACTTATAAAGAAACTCATGGCTTAGTCCAAGATTTAATCCTCAAATTGATGATAAACTTTAAAAAGAATAGTTTCCCAAATAGTGTTATACCCACTAACAACTAAACAACCATGTGAAATGCATACCCAATTTTGAAATAATAAATAGGAAATTAACACCAAGTAGTATTCAAGTTATCTTAAGATTAATCAAAGACTTGTGTGTACATTCACAAATTCTTCTAAGTCATGAAGCAAATTTCAGACTATCTTATGACAATATTGAGTATCAACAAGAATTATAACCTTTGATTATTGAATATTAACATATTTATAAGCAAGAACTAAGTTTGTAAACATGATGAGTATAGTTAACTATCACCCTTCACCTCATGATTCTTTTTCACAATCTTAACATGGAACTCACATTTTGACTTCTAACTAACTAGGTTGTTTGTTTTGAAAACATACTTCCAATCTTATAATTCCTACCAATGTAATCTTTACACACATATAAACTGAGAGGGAAACAACATCTCCTTAGAGGGCCACAACCTCTCCATTTAGTTATAATCAATCCACCCAACTACAACTTAGATGAGCACCAAGATACAACCCAACATTAGAGCTCTAAATGGTGGTGGCTACAACCTATCTTACATTTGATGTGAAAGGTTTCATAAATATTGCACCCTAATGTTCATATTTATTTATTATTATTTTTTCTTATAGGAAAAGAGACGTCCAACTTTGAGGTGAAACTATTGGCCATGTTTTGGCTATCTTGAGATGCATACATAATAAGTTGTAAGAGCACCTATTATTATTATGATGTGTAAGTTCATCTTATGACATTATATGATGTGGCATTTACTTATGAAAAATTCTATGATGCATAAGAGCATGATTATAGGGGAGTTTCATTATAATATTGACCAACATTACGATAATATATGATAAATGTCATTAAGAATTTTTGAATAGAGACCAAGAAAAATTGGGGCTCATAAGTTGGTGGTTTGACTGTGATAGTTATGACAACACATGATGAGTGTAAGGTAATATTCTAGATTAAGACTAAATACCAAACTTGGAAAGGGGTATTGAAATTTGTGCCATAGTATATGGGTGCCATACCTCTTGCCTATTGGCTCATGGTTTTCGAAACTATTGGATGGTTCTTTTACAAATATTAAGTGCTTGGAATGGAGTATGTGTAGTGTATTTGCAAGTATCACTATGCTACTGAGATTGTTAGATTCCCAAAATCATCTGTAGTATTTCTTCTACAAAGAGGATTGTTTAAAAAAAATAAAAACAAGAAATAAGAGGCATAATATGCAACCAATACTTCATGTGCATTAATTATTCACAAAGGAATAATTAATAGTTATACATTTACATTTGTCAAAAATAGACAAAGTGGAAAAGCAAATAAAACAACCTTATCCTATGTGTTAAGATTGAGAACTAGTAAAGGAAAATGATTTCCTAATTAACTCCCTAATTCACTTATTTTAATGTGTACATATAATTTTACACCAACACCACCCCATAAGTGCAACTTAGGGAGATCACACACAAGCTAAAAGGAAAAAAGATGGGTCCCAACAGTAAAGGCCTAATCAAGTACCCATTTACAGCAAATAAAATCTCATAAAGTAGAGAAAAGGTGAGAAAACTTGTGAGAAAAAACCCTCTCCAAAAGAGAGAAAAAGAAAACAAGTACATGTGATGGAAGAAGGACTAAACACTAAGACCCCCCAAGAACTAAATCCATCACAAAAGTACAATCATGAATGCCCCCCATAAGAGAGAGTGGATGAAAAATATCTTGAATCCCCTCCAAGAAGAAACTCCTATACAAATGATGAGTTCTTGAAGACATAAACTAATCCACTACCTACAAACAATATTTCTCCCCTTTAGAAGAAATAGATCTTGTAGTGAATGTAGAAGCCATTCCCACATTCTGGATGAATAGGGAATCCAAATCCAAATGTAATCATGTGCCTCTGAATGCAACTCTTGTGTGCTTATGCTGGAAGAAGATATCTCCTCCTAAATAAGAATTGAATGTCTAATCAAAGAAGTAGAACCAAGGAAGAAAAAATCTAAGTTGTTTCTGGAAACACAAAAGATGATGTGATGACATCACTATCACCAAAGATGAAATGAATATCTTCTAATGTATCATACACATGAAAAATATGTGACTTCATAAACAATAATGAGATGTTTGGTATATAAGAATCTAAATGTGGTGGTGAATCTGGAAGACTAAGATTCATCTGTTGCTTCATCTGAGTTTAGTGTTTGTTCACATAAGGCTTCTAGTGATTCCTTCCTTTCTTTAATAGCATGCCAGATTCCCAAAATTATTTGTAGTATTTCTTCTACAAAGATGATTACTTCAAAAAACAAAAACTAGAAATGAGAGGCACAACATGCAACCAATACTCCATGTGCATTAATTATTCATAAATGAATAATTAATAGTTATACATTTGCATTTGTCAAAAATAGGCAAAAAAAATTAGATGGAGGATTTGTTCATAGACCAAGATGTGTGTTCTACAATATCAACAGATGATTAGATAGTATTGGATAGAAAGGTGAGAAGCCTTACCTATCTTTCCTTGGCAGATTCTATATTATTGAATGGTTGTGTAAAAAATAGGGGTAAGTGTAGAAATATGGGGGGCCAAAAAGTGGCCAAATTAATTTCAAAAAAAATTAAGTCATAACGCAAGCGCGTTATAACGCGCTCGCGTTATGACTATCTATAAATTAAAAAAAAAGGGTTTCTAATCTCATTTCATTTCTTCTTCTCCTCTATGCCTGCGGCCTGCAGACCCTAGAAAGCGCACTCGCGTTATACAAAACTCCATTCAACACAAAAACCTTATCAATTCCTCACCAAAATGCCGCCACGACGTCAAGCATGCCAAAGGAGTGAGTTATATTTGTTTTTTTGTTTGAATTTGTTTCTAAATAGGTAGGTTTTAGTTGATTTTTGATTGTTATTTCGTTAATTGTCAAGAAATGTTAATGCACCTCCTCCTCCTCCTCAAAATCCACAAAATCCTAAGGAGGAAATACCTGCGGAACAACAACCTCCTCCATCCATTCCTCGACATGCCCCTAGAACACAAGAAAATATAATGGGGCAAATTGAAAACAACAAAAAGGAAATTGAAAATATAATTGCAAGGTTGAAAGATCCTTCCACTTTAACCTTGCATAGGTCCACGCTTGCCGAATCTCTTGTGTCTATGTTATCAAATGTAGATTCAGTTAGCAAGCAAATAACTAATTGGATGGATAAGAAGAGAGAGTTTAGAGATTACTATGCAGACAAGTTGTCATACCAAGATGTGAAAAAATTACAAATTACAAAATTAGACTTGTGTTCAATTTTCACAAACCCACAAACAAATCAACCTCCACCCATTACATGCAAGAGGTTCCCTATCCATTGGTGCAACAACCAAGTGATAAGGGACAATTTTGGGCAAAGGTGGTGGATGGTTTTTGACCATCCTCCATGCAATAATAATGAGGTCCCACAATACTTTTTGAGGAAACTCTACTGCGAGTTTGTCCTCAATAAAGTGCCAAACTATTTTGATATGTGGGACTTCCAGGGTAGAGGTGGGGGGTCAGCACAAGATAGACTAGGGGCACGTCTTGACCCACAACGGGTAGTGAGATGAGTAATCAGCAGACCAGCCCATGAGCATGTTTCTATCCCTTCCATTGTGAAGGAGAGTGTTGAGGTCGATACACTTCAGTCGATTAGTGCCTTGACCCAGAGCATCATAGAGCATGCCGGTCCTACAACATAGAGTGGGTTGGGAGATAGTGCGAGGAGTAGGGTCCCACCCCATACTTGTCAGGCTTGCGGGTCAGCCTGTGGTTATGACCCCATGGACAGTCAGGACAGAGGTGCATAGGCTACATTTGCAGCTGAGCAGATGGTGATGACAGATACCCTCCTGAGTGAGACTTTTGGCCTTGATACTCAGGTAAATATTAGCAAGTTTATTGAATTTAATTTATTAAATTTTATTTTTGAAATACAAGATTAACTAATTTAAATTGATGATTTTAATGAAATTTTAGGGTCATAGCGTCGATGTAGTTTTCAGTGGTTCTCCACCTACATTTTTCACTAGATCATCTACTGTCGAGGTATGTAACTAGTAAACAAATATAAATATTACATGTGAATAGCATCGTTATATGAATGATATTCTAATATCTGATTTTGGATGTTGAATAGGTTAATACTGTAGATTTCACGGCAACACCTGCCAGCGGAGGTGGACTTCAAAGCTTTACAGATGTAATAAAATAAATAGTTTAATGAATGAATTGTACTTACTAAATTTTTGTATGTGATTTGTGTGCTTTATTGTGTGTACTTCCATGTTTAGATGAACGTGTGTGTATGTTAGGAGCCATTATTTGCATCACTATTATAGTTTTCATAATTGAATAATGTTGTTTTATTTCCAGATGATGCAAGCTACGGAGACACCTCCCCATGTTCATAGGGCAATGGAGTAGGGTGTGGCCTCTGTGATTCATAGCTCCATGGCATTGACAGGGGTATGAGGCAGATTAGTAAATTTCAATTTGCATTCATTGTTATAGTTGTCTATATTTGAAAAATCAAAAGATTATTGATTTGAAGTTTAATTTCTATTTGGATGGTTTCTATAGGACATGACATCACCAGGGCCTATTCCTGCTACTGAGGCAAGCGAGGAGACAGATTATATGTTAGCGGTAAGTGATTATTTTGTTAAATGTTTCATTTTTTATAACATGTAATTTCTATATATTAATGTCTATACTTTTTATTGTAACAGGTAAAGATGCAGGAAGACCTAAATAGGAGGAGTAGCCCTCGGGTTAGTAGTAGACCACCCACATGCGCGTCTCCATCCCCTAGAAGATCAAAGGTTGCTCGTGATTTATTCTCTTCACCAGCCAGAGGGGAATGACTTTTTATTGTGTTCCTTTGTTGTATGCCTATATGGCATTTGTGGACATATATTTTGTATTGTACATAGTTGACATTGTATGCCTATATGGCATTCTTGTAAGCCTATATGGCTATTTTGTATATATGTTATACTTATATCAACAGATATTGATGTATGCCTATATGGATATTTGGTTAATACAAATCTTTTTTATTGATGGCGTCCATACTTGCATTATAAATCCATGTTTGAATAGATATTTGTAGATGGCTACTTCAAATATTTAAAGTCCGATTGTATTACATAGGATGTTTGTTGATCCAATAAGCTAGCTATTGTTATTCAAGTATCACCTAAACCTCATTTTGGAACTAAAAGATAAAAGTTGTATTTAAAAAAAATGAATCATCATGTTGAACAGAAAATATTAATATTCTTTATGGGTAGCATAGAATGTCAACTATATGCAATACAAAAAAATGAATCATCATGTTATTCTTTATGTTTGAGATCCTGAAAATGACTAAGTCTAGTAGCCTGATATCCTGAAACACTAGGATGAATATCCAAGTCATTAGGATGATTGCGCCTTGAGAAAAAGTCATTAAGATGAGCACCTAAAGGAGACTTTCTTAAAAATTCAAACATTGAGCAACAAGCATGAAGGGTTAAGGCGCAATTTGCAACTCATAAAGCCTCAAAAGGGCACCCAACTTAGAGAGAGCATTCATTTAAGACAAGGTGCCCATTAACACCTATTCCACCATAAAAGTGCACCTAAGGTGGAAGAAGAACAAGCCTCTGGTAAGTGAAGCGCACCTATTGTCTAAACCACTTCATTATGGCACCCTAGCATGAGGAGGAGTATATAACTCAATAGGAAATGGCGCCTATAATGAAAATGAAGGACTAAGTGGCATTTTCAATAAGCATCAATTCACCTTGAGCTTTCAATAAATACATCAAATTGAGCCCCATAAGCCTAGGTGCCCTTTGCCTACAAAAGAACCTTGTATTAACGTCAAGAGTTGGTCGTATCGGTGTATCGGCAGACCTTGGTTAGGCTTCGCCGATAGTGGTCTGTCTTGCCGACGAGTGTGGTTTGAAGTCAAAGACATCAGTGTATCGAAAGATAATCCCATCTGCGCATCGGAAGAGCAGTTGAGAGATTCGCCGATGAAGGGGGTCACACTGACAGTTGAAATCCATCGGTGTATTGGCCCAACGAGATTAGAGTTCACCGATGTTTGGAGTCTCACCGATGGGTGTGGTCCAAAGGTTGTCATTCGTGAGATCGGTGTGTCGGCAGAAGAGTTTTTGAGTGTGCCGATGGTATTAAGTCCTACCGATAGGCGAGGGACTTAGAGTCTCGTATCACAGTGACAAAGACATCGGTGTGAAAGGATATAAAGTCATCGATAGTGGTCTATCTAACCGATAAGAGTCAATGATGGGATGTTTGTCAGAAGTGAAATCAAACGGAGTCATGGTGGCATCGGCCTAATGAAATTTTAAGCTCGCCGATGGTATGTTGTCTCGCCAATGTGAGTTCGAAGGTTCAAAAGTTGATAATTCTATGCTTCCATTATTTTTAGACAAGTCAACAATAGAGTGAAATACAGAGTATCTAACCCTCTCTTGAGCAATCTATCTCCTAAGCACTCAACATTGAGGAAAAACTTCATAAAAATGCCTATCTCCTTCTTGGCAAGTTTTATTATTTTGATGGTTCTAACTCATATCTAGAGAACTTCTCACCAAGGCGCCAAAATAAGTTTAACCCAACTAAAGCAAGAAAATGCACCCAAGATGATTTCAATCAATTGGACTAGGCACCAATTTAGTGTTATTTTGACTCATTCACCCTCAAGGCGCTAAAGTATCATTCCTTCAATCAATCTAGTTTCCATGTTCCCATGTGTGATGTTCCAAGTAGGAGATAGCACCTAGGGTCTTTATCTTATTTTCAAAATTCTAATGATTCCAAACACTTACCAATAGTCTCAAAAGATCCTATTATCCCTTAAGCACTCAATCCTCTGATTTATCAAGGCGCTCAATCCTCTTCGAGGTGCTCAAACTCATTCAAGGCACTATCCTTTACTACTTCCCACTTCAAACACTCTAGGGTGCTCATAATTACTCCCATCACCAATCTTCCTACTTAAAGTGCATTTGAGGACTTCTTTATGCTAGGGCGCTAATATGAAAGCTTGATCTTGGAAAGGCACCTAAACTCATAATGTGAGTTATTTTATCAAATTTTCAATTTTAAGGTCTTTTGGCAACTCCTCTACCAAGGTGCCATTTGATGAGGTGTTTAAAGCTTGATTTTCCCCTTAGGTGCAAAAACTTGATGTTCTTGACCCTACAATGCGCCTTAAGTCCCTAAGCTCTTACACTTATCATCTCTTATGCTACTTAGTTTCATCGCTCTCATAAAGGCATTTTGAGGAGTATTACTCTTTGAACTCAATCTTGGGAACTAAGGCGCTCAAGGGTGAGTAAACGTCCATTCTTCCAAGGTGCTCATCAAGGTATAAAACAACACACAAAGGTGCCAAGATTACTCCACTCAACCTCAAAGCGCTAGATCATATCTAAATTTACATAAGGGTGCCAAATCAAATTGTCACTCAAGGGCAAGTGCACTCGAAAGGTCATCTATCTTCAAACTCAACTTCCATTCCTCTAGGCACTTCCTTGGGTAAGTTTGGATGCTCCCTTCATGCTTGCCGTTCAAGTGGCTTTAACTCATTATAGAGACTTCCTCATCTAGGCGCAAATCATGATAGTTTCAAACACTTAGCTTTCAAGGCCCCAGAAGATGATTGTAGAGGAGTGAAATTGCACCTTAGTTCAAATAAGCGTTTACTTCATCATTGATGGATTTAAGTCATTGTATATGCTCATGAAGACTTACCTCACTCAATACTCCCCAAACTTATGGATCTAAACATGCTTTTTCTCAAGCGCTAAACTGGAGTTTTCTAGATGCACAAGTGTGCCTCCCTCAATGAAGTTCATTTTATTAACTTAGTTCATCCTAGTGACTCAAGGGGTTGTTATATTCTTTAGACGCAATCTTTCATAGACTAAAACATTCACTCCATGTTAAGGCGCTCAAAGGAAGCTTTGGAGATGGAAAATGGTGCCTTAACTCACTTGTGTAAATTTTGGACTTTTAGGCAATTGCAAGATGTCTTGGAGGGCTCAATTCTTCAAGGCGCCCATTTTGTTCACCACTTGTAGCATCACTTGTTCAAGGTGCATGTTTGGGATTCTCCAAATGATGAAATTCTCCTTGACTCCCTAGGCAGTTAGACTCCAACTCTAGGCGCAAGATAATGATGATTTGAGCTAAAATAAGCATCTAAAAATCCAAAGTATTATTTAAGGCTTCCACTCCAAATTCTACCTAGGTGCTCACCTAGGGTGAAATGATTATCAAAGTGCACCTTAATCATTCCTTCCTCTATGCACCCACTATTAGGATCAGGTCATCAAGGAGCTCTAAAACTCAAACACCACTGACCTCATCATGCAATAACCCCAAGACATCATCTAAGCTTAGTCAAACACACCGGGGTTCAAAAAAAGTAGGGGGTCCCCATTTGCAATGGGGCGATGTGTGATTTGGTCACAACAGGCACCTAGAGTGAATAGGCTTTCATCCTAACTTAATACACTGCCTCCTTCTGACGATTTTTGGGGCAGCAGAAAACCTTTAACCATGGGCAAATGTCTTAGAGATATAAAAAACTGAGAGAGGTTATTGTAGAGGCACTCTACATGATCGCGTTGCCTCAGACGGAATGTTTCTAAGTGACACAGTTTTTGAGTAACATCTCATCAAAGATTGCTGCCTTTTTGCACTTTGGACTCTTCAGGGATATCATCGGTACAATGTAGCTCAGATTGTTTCAACATGTTTGGGTGAAAAAAAGGACCATGCCTAGCGTAAATGTGCCCATTCGGACACGTTGGAATAGTCAGTTTGGTCGCATCAGGAGCAAGACAAAAGTTACACCCCTTTGTAACTTTACACTGCCTCCTTCTGATGATTTTTGGGGTAGCAGAAAACCTTTCACCACGGGCAAATGCCTCAGAGATATAAAAACCTGAGAGAGGTTATTGTAGAGACACTCTACATGATCATGTTGCCTCAGACAGAATGTTTCTAAGTGACACAGTTTTCGAGTAACATCTCGTCAAAGATTGCTACCTTTTTGCACTTTGGACTCTTTAGGGATATCATGGGTACAATGTAGCTCAGACTATTTCGACATGTTTGGGTGAAAAAAAGGACCATGCCTAGCATAAATGTACCCATCTAGATGCGTTGGAATAGTCAGTTTGGTCACATCAGGAGCAAGAAAAAAGTTACACCCCTTTGCAACTTTACACTGCCTCCTTCTGACGATTTTTGGGGTAGCAGAAAACCTTTCACCATGGGCAAATGCCTCAGAGATATAAAAAATTGAGAGAGGTTATTGTAGAGGCACTTCACATGATCGCGTTTCCTTAGACGAAATATTTCTAAGTGACATGGTTTTTGAGTAACATCTCGTTAAAGATTGCTGCCTTTTTGCAATTTGGACTCTTCAGGGATATCGTCAGTACAATGTAGCTCAAACTATTTTGACATGTTTGGGTGAAAAATAGGACCATGCCTAACATAAATGTACCCATCCGGATGCATTGGAACAGTCAGTTTGGTCACATCATGAGCAGGACACCAAAAATGTAAAAGTTGCTTTGTGCAACTTGACAACATTGACACCTTTTTGCAACATGACTCAAAGACTCAAACTGACCCCAAATGACTCAAAGTGACTTAAAATCACCTTGATTTTGGTGCCCAATGTACATTATAGAGGTCGAGGTGCTCCTTATCATTCAAACATCTTAGATGAGCGCATAGGAAAGGAAAAAGCTCTAAGTTTCATCATCATGAGCGCCTAATATCAAGAGACTTTAATGGCTCAAACCTTAGCATGGAGTCCTAAGGCGCATATCATGTCTCCTTTCATCCATTTTGGCACCCTTATGTAGATTTTTCAACTTGATTTGGTGCCCTGTATGTGAAGGAAGATCTAAAGGCATGAAAGTGGATGTCGTATTACAAGAGTTTGGATCATCAAAATTGAAAGAAATAAGTCTATTAAGGTTGGGTGCCCTTGGTCTTCTTTTCATTCATTATGAGCGCCTTGGGAGAATGGTATATAGGTCATCATCATGATTGGGCGCCCTGGATCTGGAGTGTTGGAGATATCATCAAATAGTGTCTAAAGGAAGTAGGGTGAGTTATGAGTTTGGTCGCATCAGGAGCAGGACACCAAAAATGCATAACATGATGATGTAAAAATGTGTACATATGTGTAAAAATGTAGGAGGAAATAAAAAAAGACAAACCTTACAAATTAATGTGCATACTTACGACTCAATGTAACATGACTTTACAAAATCAATGTGAATACTTACAAATTAATCCAATGAACCATCCAGGTCTGCTCTACTCTTTATTGTGTCAAGTATTGCTTCATGGTCAGACTCACGCACCTTCCACAATATTTTGTTCAAAGGTCTACTCCGATACTTTATCAAATGAACATTGGATGCCACGACAAGGTTCGAGTAATGAAGAATCTTTCGATGCGTGTCAAAGTCCTGAAATAGCCAAATATTAACACTCTTATGTGGGTACCTTCTAAGCCATGTTCCAATAATAACCACTGATCCTGTAGGGTATTCGATGTTTTCTCCATCTGTAACAGGGGCCTCCAATTTCTTTTTGGCCTCAACACAACGACATAAGTAATAATATGTTCCCTCTTCATTATCTTCATCTGTAATAACTGCATATACGTGCCCTACATTGATATGTGTAGAAAATTAGATGAAATTAGTCGACATTACAAAAACACTACAAAGTAAGATGGCATTACCTAGTTGAACTAGATGAAATTAGATGCATATACATGCCCTATATTACCTGGTTGAACTAAATCTAATATGTGGTCAAAGTCAACTGACGATTCCATCTGTGTTAGTTCCAATGCCGTCGGGGGTCGATACATGTCAAGTGGGCTAAGATAACTTAACTGCCATTCGTCAACCCACTCCTTTGACTCGCATTCATCCCAGACTTGAATTGTACAGGAAGAACAAAAGCATGACATCTTTCATGTATGGATACTACATGAACCTGCAATTGAGCTTCTGAAAGAGTGCATCTCATTTGATCCTGTCAGTGTACAACAATCCTCATATGGTGCAATGTTAGTATCATCTATCAACCAAAAAACTCTACAAACTAAAGACTTACCTTCATTACCTGGACCCATGGAAGCATTACACCACTTGACAATCGATTTTGCATCTGTCAACTTTGCATTGTCTTTATACTTTAACTCTTCTCGTGCTATGGCTCTTTTGATACATGCTCCTGCACCATCATGCTCCCCCTTTCCATGCCCGGCCTCACAAAAGTTCCACATATGTTGAATACCTATAAAATTATGCCTCCTACTCAGCCAATAGAAATTCTGCGAGTTCTTGAATTGTGACGCATACTTATCCAACCATATGATATGCTGACTAAATGATATGCCCCTTCTAGCCAAATCATTGTAGAACACCTGAAAGCAACCTTGCACAAACTTCGTAGAATGCGTGCGATCATCACTAATATAGAAATTATACTCCCTTATGATCTTTCTGTCATCCTCTGTACTATCATTCGCATGAATGAATGCGATGTGCATAAATATAGAAACCTGTGTGGAGTTGTAATATTGTGATTGCACCTCACGCTGTGGCTGTAGACTATAGTTCTCTGTAAAGTCGACAATTGAAACAATGCTACCAACCATCGAGCTCTATGGGCATGTCTTGCATACTCATACACTATGCTGTCACGAAATATAGGCATAAACTGATACACTAGAATCTTTTCAATAACTAATTCACACCTCTTTGCTTCTTTACCATCTTTTGTATTGTATGCCACTATTTTATACTTGTCAAACTCTACTAGTTCATTTCCAACCGTGTTATTTCCATATGTTCACATATTGGCAAATGTTGCAAGCCACCGCAATGATGACATGTGCCATCCAAGCATAATTTCTTGTAGAATATTTGACCTTCCTCTCTTTCACATAAAATTCTTGATATGAAGTCTCTTGAAGATGTTGGTGGGGCACATATGGCACAACCCTGCAAATCATTGTTAGTATGCATATCTAAACATATAGACCTATAAGCATCAAAATGGTTAGAAAATTCAATATGTAATCTACAACAACAAGTAGTGCGTGTGTGATTTATCTTAACATAGAAAGGTTTTAGCAATTCAAAATATCTTTGACAAATTTTAATTTGAGGATACTTCTCTAGAAATTGACCATAAAACTATGTTTGAGTCTCATCCAAAAAATGCTTTGGATGTGGCTCGCGGTTCTAACTACCGATTCTCCTTCTTACCACATCCCTTTGATTCGGAGATACCCTTGTGTAATTCTTCCAAAAGTATTCAATTAGTGATCTCAATGCTTCAACAATTGGTTTATCTTTTCATGGTAGTCTCCCCGAGAATGCCCATAATTCATTGGCATTAGTGTCCTCAATTCTTTGGCGTCTTCCAATGGCTCTTGATAAAGTTTTCCTATTAATTCTCAATTCTTGACTTGTCTTACTAATGAGATGAGCTTTCCTCGTTTGACTACTTACTATAGTCGATGTAATCACACGCCGTGTTGCATTACTATCTTTTATGCGTGAGGTGTTACCCACACTCTCATACGCACTCATTAGATTCTTGACAATAGATTTTTCACTTGAAGCCTCTGATGTTCTCAACCCAAGAATCTTCATGATAGACCTATACTTTATACTTCGCATCATTTCAACAAATAGTTGACATCTTGCAGTCTCATTTGACTTTTCAAAGAACAATCTCCAAATCTTATTAGCATATCTTCTACAAGTGTGTTTTAGAATCTTACCTTCCATTGGCTGCAAAATATTCTCATCAATATCAATCAAATACTTTGGCTTTCTATGCAAAATTCTAGGTGGTGTCAAGTTAGGTAAATTCATCTCAACATTAGGAATTTCATCAATATTTAAATGAGATGGGTTAGATGGCATACCTTCGATCGAAGATGGAATAGACGACATACCTTGAGGTTGAGGTGGGAACGATGGCGTACCTCCTTCATCACATGTGAGTGATGATGTACTCTTAACTTGAGATGTGGTAGATGGTGTCCCTACATGTTGACTTGCGGTAGAGGACGTGTCTCCAACTATGGTATTCAAATCTCTCATACCATGAAGTTTTTGCATTCATTCTCTTTGTGCCGCCAATACCATATCTCTTTGTGATGGTTGTGGTTCCTCTTCAATTGGTATGTCTTCATTTATCGTGTCCAATTTCCTCTTCTCACGAAGTTCCCTCATAGCCACTGCTTTCTTTGCATTCTTAGCTTCTATCTCTTCCTGTGTTGGTTTAATTCTTGATCGTTTCCTCGGCATGACGGAGAATTTGTCTGTAGCATGATAAAGAGACCAATATTAGTTCCTAAGAAATGAATACAAGATAATAGTGGGATTGTATTTTTTTTATGTTGTAAGGATTTATTCTTGTATAGTTTGACATCATGGTATGTTAAGGTTTGTTTATTACACATAATTATTGAAGAGCCCAAGTGTAGAAAATATACATGGCATCATGTGAGATTGTAGGCTGCTTTCTTGATTGGGAATGTGTCTATTTTAAACATGTATGATAAAGCATGATAAAGTAATTCAATCCGAAATAAGGAAAATGTAAAGAACATGAATGTAAAGACTTGACATACCTAAAAAATGAAGATTTGAATGGAGAGAGTACCCAATTATGTAGTCTTTTTATCTTCTTGCATCAAACTCCTCAACAATTTGAGTTTTTCACCACTTGCTTCCTTTTCAATGTTAAATTGAATAACACTCAAATATCATTACTAACAAAAATACTATTAACCAATCTATAATGTTAAATTCCTAAAATTGAATCACAATTAACATTGCAACACTACAAAAATTGAAACTTGAATAGATATATATCAAACTTGGTGTGAAAACTATGTTATTTCCTCCTTCTCAAATTGGCAAAGCAGAAAAGGTGGTGGAAAGATCATGCAAAGGTGGTACAATGTGTCAAATGTGCATGTGAACTTCCCAACAGCATGAAAGCACTTCTTTTTTGTCGGAGCATGCGCAGAATCAGTAAGAAAATAGAGCATGTGGGCCTGGATCACGAGGGTAACCACTTTTTTACCGTTTCAATAGCAAGACAAAACACGAGCGCGTTATAACACACTCACATTATAACATGCTCGCACTATAATGTGCTCACGTTTTGTCCTACTATAGATTGATCACATCCTTTGCATTGATCACATCTCTTTCTTGCAAGAGCTTGCCAGATGCTCCGCCATATGATAGGCATAACAATGAAGGGGCAAGCCCTCATAATCAATTTCTTGATAGAAAATGCCCTCAACATCAAACCCTAATCCCTCAACCCTTAACTCTGACCCCTCGACCCTCAACCCTATCCCTAAACCCTAAACCCTCAACGTCAAATCCTAATCCCTCAACCCTTCACTCTAATCCCTCAACCCTAAACCCTATCCCTAAACCCTCAACACTATACCTTAAACCCTAATCCCTCAACCCTAACCCTAAACCTTCTCCCTAAACCCTAATCCCTCAACCCTCAACCCTAATCTGTCATCCGTCATCCCTCAACTCTAATCCCTCATCCCTAAACCCTAAATGCTATCCCTATTCCTAGACCCTCAACAGGCTCGATACTATACCTTAAACCCTAATCCCTCTACCCTCGACACTCTTATTTAACCCTAATCCCTTGACCATTAACCCTATCCCTCAACCTCAACCCTCAACCCTCAACCCTCAACCCTCAACTCTAAACATTAAACCCTAATTCATCAACCCTAAACCCTAATCCCTCAAACCTAAACCCTATCCCTAAACCATCAACCCCCAACACTATACCTTAAACCCTAATCCCTATCCCTCAACCCTTAACCCTTAAAACTTAAACCCTATCCCTACACCCTCAACACTTGACACTATATCTTAAGCCTTAAACCCTCATCCCTAAAGCCTCAACCCTCAATCCTTAAACCTTCAACCCTAAACCCTATCCCTAATCCCTCTACCCTCGACACTCTAACCCTAACCTTGACATTAAATGCTAATCCGTCAACCCTAAACCCTAATCTTAAACCGTCAACCCTCAACACTATACCTTAAACCCTAATCCCTCAACCCTCAACCCTAAACCTTATCCCTAAACCCTAATCCCTCAACCCTCAACCCTAATCCATCATCCCTCAACTCTAATCCCTCATCCCTAAACCCTAAATGCTATCCCTATTCCTAAACCCTCAATAGACTCGATACTATACCTTAAACCCTAATCCCTTATCCCTAAACCCTCCAACCCTATCCCTAATCCTTACACCCTCCACACTCTACTTTAACCCTAATCCCTTGAACCTCAACCCTATCCCTAAACCCTTGACCCTTGAACCTCAACCCTCAACCCTCGACGTCAAACCCTAATCCCTCAACCCTTAACTCTGATCCCTCAACTCTCAACCCTAAACCTAAACCCTAAACCCTCAACCCTCAACGTCAAATCCTAATCCCTCAACCCTTCACTCTAATCCCTCAACCCTAAACCCTATCCCTAAACCCTCAACACTATACCTTAAACCCTAATCCCTAAGCCCTCAACCCTAAACCTTATCCCTAAACCCTAATCCCTCAACCCTCAACCCTAATCCATCATCCCTCAACTCTAATCCCTCATCCCTAAACCCTAAATGCTATCCCTATTCCTACACCCTCAACAGACTTGATACTATACCTTAAACCCTAATCCCTTATCCCTAAACCCTCCAACCCTATCCGTAATCCTTATACCCTCCACACTCTACTTTAACCCTAATTCCTCGACCCTCAACCCTATCCCTAAACCCTTGACCCTCGAACCTCAACCCTCAACCCTCAACGTCAAACCCTAATCCCTCAACCCTTAACTCCAATCCCTCAACCCTCAACCCTATCCCTAAACCTAAACCCTAAACCCTCAACGTCAAATCCTAATCCCTCAACCCTTCACTCTAATCCCTCAACCCTAAACCCTATCCCTAAACTCTCAACACTATACCTTAAACCCTAATCCCTTAACCCTAACCCTAAACCTTCTCCCTAAACCCTAATCCCTCAACCCTCAACCCTAATCCATCATCCGTCATCCCTCAACTCTAATCCCTCATCCCTAAACCCTAAACGCTATCCCTATTCCTAGACCCTCAACGGGCTCGATACTATACCTTAAACGCTAATCCCTTATCCCTAAATCCTCCAACCCTATCCCTTATCCCTTAACCCTCATGATTAATAGCCTTGAACGTAAAAAAAATTAAGGGGAACATAACGCGAGCGCGTTATAATGCGCTCGCATTATGTCAAACATGACAAACAATAGACTTGCGGGAAAGGAAAAATGCAAAGCAAAACATAACGCGATCGCATTATGTCTTGCTTTAGGAATCCCAAGCCTTGGGCTTGGGATTTGCTTTGGATTTCCAACCCAAAGGCTTGGAGTGCCTTATGAACAGTCACAGACATGTTTTTTCATATTCTTCAAGATTTCACATAATTTCATTCGTGCTAACCCTCAGATTTGCACATGTTTCAAGGTCAAACAAATCAAACACTTGGGTAATGTTAGGCTTTCTCTTAGCTATTTGACGATGTGATTTTTTTCACATTTTAACAATGTTAAGCCTTTCATCTTTAATTTCTTTTGTTTGTGTGTCCGTTTTTAGGCAAAAATCACTGTTTGGTCTTTTTTTCATTGTAAATTAACTATTCATTCAAATTTCAAAACAATTACATATTTAGAAACTAGACTCCATTCTACAAATATTAAAAAAATAAAAAAATGATTTTCAATTAGTTCTCAAAAATTATAGGGGTAGCACGGCCAAAATTCTATTTTTTAGGATGTGTCCACTTTGAAAATTAGTAAAAAATCAAATATTCATCAAAAAATTATTAGAAAAATCGGGCATAAACTACATGCTATTAGCTAATTTCTCACTAAAGCGATTTTAAAAATACCAAAAAAAAGTTGACCTTTTGAGGGAGCCACAAAACATGCTATGTTATGTTTTTTTGATAGAAACAACACCAATTTCTGTGGCTCCCTCTTTTGAACCCCTTAATCTATGTCATTTTCAAAACAAAATAGTAGTTTAAAAAGTAGACTCGGAGCACTACGAACATTGTTTTGGTTGCATCTCCAAATTTTGAGTGTAACTATGCTCAATTTCTCATCCAAGGCCAGAAAAAAAGTGACCACTTAAGACCCCTTTTTGGCCCCCCATCTTCTTGCACTTACCCACAGAAGGCTACGTAAAGGAAAGATACTTAAATGTGATCTAAACAGGAAGCTCGTAACCATTCACAGAATAACAGGAACCAAAGGGAAATGCAAAACACACACAATAGGAAGCTAAGGCACTCATAGCAATTTGTCACTAGGAGAGAAGAGATTTGCCATGAAAGCATGGAGGCTCTGAAGAGATTTGCCATGAAACCAAGCAGCCAGGAGTTGCCAGTAACACAAAAGAAAACCCACGAGATTGAAAATGAATCTCTACTAAAGGAAGTTAGTATGCACACAAAATAATAATTAGTTAAAGTCACCAACAAGGATACTGAGCTTGTAGGATCATAACAGAGTTTGTGTGTAGGGAAGAGACTATAGAGCATAAGAGAGGATCTGGCTGAAAATCATGATCCACAAGCATGCAGATGTTCATAACCAAAATTAGAAAATCAATGATGAAAATCAACTCTTGTGACAAAAGGGGAAGTTCATAACCAAAATTAGAAAGCACAGGAAGCTCAGAATGACTTTGTGATGAAGACAGAGCCACCTAAAAACCAAGTGCAATACTTCAAAAAAATTCCTTTTGGAAATGTGGTATAGAAAATTGGCATTAGGGTGAAATTTTCCACTAAGAAGATAATAGCATATTTATATCCACGTACAAGAGAGATTTGTTGCAATGCCTCTAACTATAATAAATCATCCTGTATTACAATAAAACCATCTTTATTCAGAAGGGAACCAACACTATCTCCACTATTGCCCTGTATTGATTAGAAGATCAATTTTTTGAGGTACTTTTAATTTTCCATGTTTGATGGACAAAGGTAAAATGTAGTTCCTTTTGATTTTTAATGCAAAATTGTCCAATATCTCCCACCTCATGACATCTATAGCAATGAAATGGAATGTGCTCATAATCTAGAGATTGTGAAAAAGAGCATTAAAACATCCTGTGAGTTCTGTTCAAAGAGTTTTCATCTATCTCTAACACCTTCCCTAAACCTCTACCAATATTTCTTACTTTTAATTTTCCATGTTTGATGGACAAAGGTAAAATGTAGTTCCTTTTGATTTTTAATGCAAGATTGTCCAGTATCAATGTAGTTCCTTTTGATTTTTAATGCAAGATTGTCCAATATCTCCCACCTCATGACATCTATAGCAATGAAATGGAATGTGCTCATAATCTAGAGATTGTGAAAAAGAGCATTAAAACATCCTGTGAGTTCTGTTCAAAGAGTTTTCATCTATCTCTAACACCTTCCCTAAACCTCTACCAATATTTCTTAATCATTTCTGACTCCAAAATTCAAAAAGTAACCCACATAGACTCACCCAAACATGCTAAAAGTGGAAAAAATTAGAACATTAGTAAAACCTACCTTCCAAGGTCTTTCCTAGATTCCCCTTTGAATTCCAGAAGTATGGTAGAGCAGTGGCGGGAATGAATCTTTTAATTGAGACATATTAGAAAGACATAATTTATATTTGACTACAATAATTTTATAGTGCAAATCAATATAATTAGAGTGTCCAATTTGTGAGTAATATTCCTTTTGTTATTTGACAATCAATACATTTATAAATACAAGAAACAATTACAACCATTATATCAAAGTGATGGGACTAACGTTATCTGACGTAATCAAATTATATCATTTGGATTGACTAAAAGATAATGGTCCAAATTTATTCATCAACTTTGAAAAAAATGTCAAAAGCTATGCAAAGAAGTGCTTGCTTGATTGCAGACTCTAAACTAGGCAGGAAGCTATGTCACAGGCATAGAAAACAAAATCCACCTGAATTTAGTTTATTTGTAACACAATAAAATTTCCAGCCAAAAATGGAACCAACAAATTTTAGGAATCACAAGCACTCGGCACTGAATTTGCCCACACTTTGGAGATGTGATGCAAGACAATTAAAAGAGTTAAACTTCTGGTTTGGTCTTCATATATCTGCTTGCAGCAGTCTCTTACACCACTATGGTCAGCCCTTTCTTAGCCATGCTATCTAAGACATCATTTAGGGCTCGACACAAACCAACAATCTGTGATGGGAAGTCCAAAAAAGAAAAAAATAGTAGGAACAGAGAAGCCTTTAGGAAGCATGACCTCAAGAACTAACAGCTAAAATTTGCTTACCTTTTGATTCTACTGCTGGGGCTCTTCTATATCATCCTCGAAGCGTATAACTATTTCAACATGCAATAACAAAAAGGACTTAGAAAATTGCCCTTGCTGCTACTTTGCTAATGCAAGAATTGACTTATTAAAATAGTACTTTTGCAATGAACATTGCTGGTTACGAATGAAAAACTAGAAATTCTTTGGATCAAAGTAAATATGAAAAAATAACAAAACATAATCCAACCGGCAAAGTGGAAGAAGACAAATACAATAGTAACTAACATTCAAGAAAAGAAATAAATAGAGCAACCTTTATGCATCTCTCAAAAATATTTAAGACTAAGAAATCTTTAGTTTGCTCATTAGTTGACAAATCTAACAAACTAGATCTAGTGGTTCAACTCCTGTAAGCTAGATTGTGATTGAGATTAAAAAAAAAAAAACTTCTTCACAAATAATCACAATCAAGTTGATTTTCTTAAAGAAGAAATTAGAGTAATGGAATTGCAGTCTGAGAATGCCAATGAGAATTAGATGTAGTAAGGGAAACTGGCATTAAGTTTCTGGATAAGTGCCCTTTGCAATTATATAAGAAGTTAGGATAGCAAAATTACTTTGAGCATAAACACATATTAAGAGTTAAGTTCCAATTTCTAGAGCAAAAAATTTGAAGTTGTTGGATATAAATAAGGTTGCATCATCATTAATGATTCCAAATAGATTTTTTTCTTAAAGAGCAGACACAAAGGAAATAGAAGCACATTTTGAGAATGTCACTGAAAATCAAATGTAAAGATGTGAAATCTCATCAACAGGGATTTCTTTTGATTATTACATAAAAATATGGACTCGGTGTAGTGAGCGTTTTCTTCTTTGTTTAGGACTTACCAAGGAATAGCCCTGTCATATGAAATAGGTATGCCTATACTAGAAACACTTATTCCAAGAGGAAGATAAGCATAGCCCTGTAACAAACATAAATGATTTATAAAATTAGTTGATAGATCATAATGTAGTTATAGGGAAGAAAAATACAGAATAACATTTATGCTTAGAGGATAAGCAAAGTTTGAGAAAAGACTTTTGCATCGATTTTCATCTACTTTGGGGACATACATGGCGTGACAGGAAAAGGATGAATCAGAGACTTGAATAAGACCTAGTCTCTCAAGATCAATTATTTCCTTCTGACACATAACAGACTCGGATGCAGACATTAGAAAGTAATTTGCTTTAGCTTTTGGAATAATTTCATTACCTTCTGCATCTCGCTTGAGCTTGAGATCGCAAGTTAGATTGCGATGATGTTTGGACAAATCCTTGGTCATGACAATTTCTGAGAATTCGGATTTGATTTGTTCTAAAACATCCACCTTTTGCTGGAACTGATTTGCAAGCCAAACCTGATTGACAGGTTTCTTCTTCTTAGCCTTGGGGCTGATTGTAGAGAATGACATAGGCTGATAGAGCCTAGGAAGCTGATACAAACCTTTGCAAATAATAAAATCATTATCAATTATAAATGGTTCCCATTCCTTAATGGTGTGGCTTCCAATAACACCATCATAGTCTTCAACTTCAAACTCCACAAACAAAGTGTTAGTGGTAAAATCTTCAAAACCAATTTGAATGGGTGCAACACAGAAAGATGAACTTCCTTCTGTTTCATGATTTGCAAAAGTTATCTTGGTTTTCCCTTCTTTCCAAGCATCTATGGGAAAGGCATTCCTTCTAGCTAGATTTAAATCTGCACCAGTGTCAATAAGAAAAGCTAGAGGATAAGCCATTATACCTTTGAAATGTATAGTCAGCACTACACCAGGACACACTGTTGTTTTGCGAGCAGATCTAAAATGAGTCTGCTTCATCATATTGAAGGATTTACTGCCAGATCCTTCTTCTATAATGTGAGCGGGAGATCCTGAGAAGGCTTCATCACTTAGGTATCTTAAAGGATCTTCCTCAATTGGTTCTTCTTTTATAGCCTGGGTTATCAACAGACTATACGGCTTTTCTTTACATAACAGACTTTCTTCTTGTTCTGTACCTTGAGATTGCAATTTAAAAGAACTAGCAGCATTGAATCTATTAATGTAGGAATCTAATTCAGGAGCCTTTTCAACTTCAGCATTTAGACATTCATTTTCTTCCTCATCTATTTCCAGAACTTCATGCTGAGCCTGAGTGATTACCTTGAGGAGAAAATCCTTTCATTGTCGTCGCCAAAGACGGCGAGCCATGCTGCCAGGAGCTGGAGCTTCCAAAATTCCTCTTTGAGGCAATGGAGTAGTAGAAGCTGTATTTGGAGAACTAACTGGAGCGGGAGGAGCTCTTGGAAACCAAGGAGATGGCCGATAATCATGAATAGGTTAGCTTTGGTGTCCATGAGGTCCTTGAGGCCGGACAGATCTTCTGCTTCTGCCTTCTATTCTTGGCTGTAATAAATAATACTTCCTTGTTTTTAATTGGTCCAGTTTAGCTGTCAGCTTCTTCCAAGTTTCCTGTCCCATATTCATCTGTTGTAGCTGGGACTCGATCTGAACAATCTGATCTATCACCTTGTCCAGCTCACTCTTGTGATTTGACCTGAACATTCTGCAATAGAAAGAAACCTCTGAACCTGAATCACTGCTGGAAGAGGAATCTTCTTCTTTCTGCTTCATAGAATGAAGCTGAGCATTCTGAGTTTCTTTTGCTGAAACATACCCTTCAGAATCTGAATCTGAGGATTCAGAACTCGGGAGAACTATGTCTTCAGAATCCGATGGATAGTCATTTACGAAGACATATTCTTCTGTGATGCCGGCTGCTTTTGCTGCACGCATCTTTCCTTTACCCCTTTTCTTATTTCTTTCAGGACACTTATTTGCAAAATGGTCTCCTTTGCAAATATAGCAAGAGGGCTTCCATTTGCCCTTCTTCCTTTTATCTTTCTTGCGAAAGAATCCTTTTTTCCCTTTCTTATATTTCTTTTCTTTAGGATACTTCTTTCTGAAACTCTTTCTGGACTTTTCCCTGTAACAAGGGGTACAAACATCCTTTTCTGCAAAATCATCAGAAGCATTAAGCCTAGAGCAAATAGCCGCAGACAAAATAGGCTGGACTTTTTTGATCTCCTTTTTATTCTTAGCTTCATCACAGATATCTGAATTGATTTGTTCTAAGAATTGAATTAACTGTGGGAAAGTTAATTCCTTCATTTCTATATTTTTAGATACCAGATTTTCTAAAACCTTCTTATGATAAATTTCTCCAATTGTATTACCAAAACTTTTTTAAAAAGTGGTAAACATGTACTCATGATTTTGCTCATGACCAAAAAGATAAAACTGCTCATATTGGCGACTACAATAAAGCTGAAAATCTCTTAGATCTTTGCATTTTCCTTTTATGAATTTATTATAGGCCAGTTTTTCCATAGTATCCCTTTTTCCAACAAAAAGTCGGAGCAACTGGGCACATACCTGATCTGCACCTCGATCGAGAAGTTGTTCTCGATAATCATCATCCAGGCGATCCCATACATGTCTCGCTGTACCAGTCATCGCATTCAAGGCTTGCTTGATGACTTCCTTTTCTTCTGCATCAGGATTAGTTGACATGTAGTTTGTAATCCAAGATCGCATTGCATCTATTCCTCCAGTATTTTCCAAAACTTCAAACTTATCAAAATTTACAAGCGGAGGAGTATCTGCTTTATAGCTCTGGATGTTCTTGAAGGGATCATTTGAATGGGGATTAATTCCTAATCCTCTAGCCATATTAACAGTTCCTTGTGCAGGAGGTTGTGTACTTGCTTCAAGGGCTGATTCAGAGAGTTCCCCTGTCATAGGATTATATACCTTCTCAGCTGAAGGAGGTATTTGTGCTTTCAAATGCGGGCCTTCATACTGAGCTTTCATATAGCCTTTAGCACTTGAGGGAAAATTTTTTATCTTCACCACTTGCTGGTGACGGGAATATTGAAAAGCTTGTTGAACAGAGTAAGACTCTGTCCGGATGGTAGTTTGCACTTCAGCAGATTCTGACTTAACAGAATCCCCTAATAACATCTGGGATTGTGAGATAGAATGGACTTCTTCTGCAACTTCTACTAACCTTTGTCCATTATGCTTTACATGCAAATCAGCATTGTTGATTTACGTTCCTAAAACAATGCAACCAAAGTTGGTTCTAGCATGTCAAGCCTTCCTGATTTGCAAATGTGAAAATAGGTAAGGCCTGCATGGCAACCCAATGCATAAACCATAAATGTCATCATATTGACTAAAGTACCTAATAACATTTAAACTAAAACTATATTTGTCCCTAGAAAATGCATTACCTTTAAGGAGCAACATATACTAGCATCTGAATGGTGCCATAGAATTTTGAGGACAGGCTCATTGGCTTCAAAATTAGGCCTAAGAAGCTCTACGTCCAAAGCGGAAGCTAGGGAAACATTATCAATTCAGCTCAAGAAAAACCACCTAGCTCAAAAGAAAAACATCTTGACTTGTCAAAATGATTTACTTTATCTAATAAAATAAATAGGATACATGGTTTAAATCCAATATATATTCTAACAAATTGACAGAAATAAAGAACAATGCCCAATCAGATTGCCTTTTATAGAATTGCAATGAGTTATCTAGTAAATGTAATTATGGTACAATTCAGTTTCACAGCACCCAATTATGGTACAATTCAGTTTCACAGCACCCAATTATGGTACAATTCAGTTTACTTGCAAGGGCTATAGGCAATGCAGGCATGAAGAAGGTCAATGACAGCCATTAAAAAAATCTGTTGAAAGATACATATAAAAAATGAAAAATCATACCCTTGAGTTCTACAAACTAAGAAGCAACATATATTGATCCTTGTTTTGTGTCCTAAGCACAAAAGACTGATTTGAAAACCAATATTAGAAGAGAGACAAAACATTTATGTCGATATAACAGTTACAAAATTTTAGGCAGTTTAGGGAATGCTGAAACATTTTTTTTTTATTATTATCAGTTTCTGCTGATATACTAAACATGACTGTTAGTGATCAACATTGACTGGTCCTATGAAGCTCATCTTGGTTGTCACTCTAAACATGTCTTTGTGGATAAGAAAAGTCCTGTTTTTGATCCATTAGCCGTCAGCCTTCCCAATTACTAAATTGCTGCTGCCGCTGCCGCTGCCAATATTATATATTCATAGAAAATGATGAATGACAAGTTAAAATAACATATGATAGCAATTGAAAACCCTTTCACAAAGGGTTGATGGAATATAGTATTAGGTTTTTCCCTGTGAATGATGAACACCAACATTTAATTTGATATATTAAAATTTTGATGTGATGAATGTTTAGAATTCTTTTGATTTACAGAAAACCTTGAATACAATCATGTTTTCAGTTAAACCCAGTAAGCACCCTGAAGCATATCAATTTGGCAACAAGGTTTCAGTTTGAGATGTTCACAAATACTACTCCAAGGTTGCAAAACATAATGTTAATCTCATATAGATGCCTTGTAAAATAATTCAGATCAAAAGAGACATGAAAAGCTCAAAACTTACCATGTAACAAATGCATTGTTGTGCTCGCCAAGAAATAAATCAAGGGCTTTCTTTGCCCAATCCTAATGCTTCCCATGACTAAAAAACAAAAAATTGAATCCAACAATTAGTCCATGAAAAATTAAAACAATATAAAATAACATTAGCATAAAAAACTGAAAATCCACCTATTTGTTAGCAGTTTTAAAATCTGCATGCACACCATCACAGATCCCACAAAAGAATGAAATAAGAAAACCCCTGAACCGTCAGTTCCCGAGATAAATCTAATGTTTCCATCACTTCAATACCCATATTTACTGCCCTTCCCCACAAAAAAGAAGGGATAGTTGACAGTGATGGTTAGAAAGACCATATGCTTGAAAAACCACAAACTAACTGCGAATGAGATAGAACTACCTGATTATTCAGAGTCACTTTCTGCTCTTGCCATAGCTTTCAAACCCATGGGTCTCTGCTTCAATTACATATTGAATTTGTTAGGGAAAGAACCAATTAAGGCATAAATAGTCTAAGAGAAGTTTACATGGAATCAATAACTGAGAAATTGTAGAGAAATGTCAGTAAGGCATCGTTGTAGAGATGTCAGTAAGGCAACCACAGGCATAACATCCTGCGAAAAAAGAAGATTGTGAATCAATGTTATTAGAACCGAACAAGTCAATTGGAATCAATAAATGTTCTCTGTTCTAACTAAACAAAAGATGGAAAAAAAAAGATGGGGATAGCACAAGATAAATACTCATATCTAACTAAACAAAAGATGGAAAAAAAAGATGGGGATAGCACAAGATGGGGAGAAAAAAAGATGGAAAAAAAAATTCTCATTCTGATTTTCTCTATTTTTCAGTCCACCTATATAGAAATCTTATCGACAGAAAAACCTGCTAAAACGAAAACAATGAAAAAAGCCAAGAAAATAGTGCATTCCAAATATAATGTGGATGTCAGCTAATGCAATGCAAAATTTTCCGCGGGCATTGGTCCGAAACCAGACCATCTAAAGTTGAGGTGGCCTATTAAAAATAGGCTAAATACTATACCACTATTCGACATAGAAATCATAATCAATTGCATGAAATATCAAACCATGATTGATAGGATGTTAGAAAATGATTAACCAAGAATAAAATTCGAAGAAATGTCAAGGATGGGCTAGAAGTCAACAAAAATAAGATTGAACAATGCAAGCAGAAAATGCTATGAGTGGATCTAGAATTTAGAGTAGAGATAGAATTAATGAAAGATATCACCTAAAGAAATTAAGGCCTCCCATTCCAAATAACCGGTAATAATTACCTAATAATAAATTCACCAAAGATATTAACAAGCAAGAGATTCTAGATATCTATAGAAACTAGAAGTTTAATTTTCATAAATATGAGACGACAAAGACACAAGGGAGACTTGTTGTGGCCTTCACAACACACCTCTATTCTTTTAGAATTAGGGATCCTTTTGTTCAATTCTAAAAGATCCTTTTGTTCAAATTTTTTTATTTAAAACTTTCTATCCCTAAGTTTCAGATGGGCTTGTTGTGTGAGTCTAGTACCACTTTTAATGTGTCCTAATTGTAAATTTTCCATGGTCAGGTCTAGACCCTTAGTTTGGATTTAAAGTTCATGAAATGGCCTAAGAATTATTTCATACCCCCTCTACACATCTAAATGAGTCTCGATAATGACTTTTAGTCCAAGTTCATGATCACACACATAACTATGAGGGATAAAAACTAAAAAATTCCAAAATAGTACTAGAATACAATTTTGAGGCCCTAGATGGTGGAATTTGGCTCCAAAAAATATCAAAATGGTCTTGAGCTAGAAAGTTGGATCACTATGATGTAGTTCTATTTGAGACCTTCATTCTACAAACTAGCTCAAACAACTTTCCAAATTAAAAGTTATGGCCTCTAGAAGTTTTCTTCCCTATTAGATGGTTTTAGGGTATGTCGATTCTCAAGAAAAGAAAAAAAATTAGAAGTTGAAATGTTTTTGGGTAGAGTTTTAGATTTTTGGTTCATGCAATCTCTACCATAGAAAAACAATTTGAAAGTCTTCCAACTTTGTATAGGAAAAAAAGTAGATTTTTTTGGCAATTTTGCAGTCCCTATAGTCATGGTCCAAAAGTTTGATAATCCACCTAGATTATTCTTGGTGGAGTTTTCTTGTGTACTTGCAATTTGTCCCTACGATCCTGCCTCAAAACCTTGATTTTAGGTATGTGAACTATAAATTAACCTCAAAACCCTCACTCTAAGCTTGTGAACTACAAACGATCTCTAAAACTCCCTAGAAACTTGAGCAAAAACCCCATCATCCTTCCAGGAAAATTTTCCCTATTAAACTAAGATCTAATCTGATTTCATCACATAGTGGAAAAGATTAATATAAGTATTTTTTATTTTAATGTACATTATATTTTCATTTTTCTATGTAATATTCTCATTTCCTATGTTGCAAGACACTCAAGTTGTAGCTACTTATGAGGAATGTTAGAGTATGAAGAAAGGAGAAATTACTGTAGTGTCATAAATTATGCTCCTTGATAGTGCAAGAAAAATTCCACACTCCGCTTAGCACCTACTTTAGTGTTCACTCCATTAGTCCACTTTTAGGACCATTTCCAGTATTGGCCTTACCCTTGACTCAAGAGAAGTGCTTCACCTTCCTAAACCTTCCTAAATCTCCCTAAACCTTACTAAATTGTTGCCGTTAACCAAATTTTAGAACCTAGGGCAGCTTTTAGATCCTGATAATGTCTCGAAGCAATGCTAACTTGCCAAGAGGATTTAGCCAAGACACTAGCACCCAAGCACTAGTGTCCTCCCGTATCTTGCATTGGGTGTAGTTATAATTTGTTAATAAATACTAGAGAATGTAGGATGAGTTAATAAATTTGGTATAGTACTGATTTGTTTCAATGAGATTTTGAACTAAATTTTGTTTTCTTACCATAATTGTTTATGTTGGTATAATAATTGCATTAGATTCAAATGTGTAATTTATTTTTGAGGGGTTTGACAATTCCAGATTGATGGATTCAAAAGTAAGTTAGTTTAAATTATATGAGTCACAATGAAGATATTTTCTTTTTGGTTTCAAAATTTCTTGGAAATAGTCAATAATGGGATCTATTTAACTTTAGCAACTTAGAGATCCTAAAAAAGTTTTGTACCTTTTCATTTCTAATTTTATATGTTTTAGACTAAAAGTGAACAAGACATGCAACCTTTTCCATTGCTTTACTAATCAACAAGCCATTGGTATGGTATACTTTGTTGAACTGTTACTTTGTAGATATTAGTGGCTCAATTTGGATTTTTTTATTTTTGTATATAGTTTCTTAGAAAGTCAAAAGTTACAATTTCTTTTAAAATATAGAAGTTTTATATGATTAAAACATTAGTTACATATCAACCATTGCTCGTAGGGTTCCGATTACAAGAATAGCTATTCAAGTTTCATCTTATTGACTAGATATAGGATATAAGAGATCTCTTAGGAGGATTATGAAATTCATTATATCCACTAGCATAGATATCTTAAATACATCTATCTAAAAGATGCCCGAGAGATGGCGCTTATATTGAAATTGTTTTTAAGAATAGGCAATATCTCTCAACGTCTTTTAGATAGATGTTTTTAAGTTATCTATGCTATTTTCAATATATTATTGATCTTTGATTGATTAAATATAGTATATTTACATAGGTTAACATGTTTCTTTTCTATACAATAAATATTAGATAGAGTTTTATGTAAAAGACACCTATGGGTAAGTGCAAGAAGATGGGGGGCCAAAAAGGGGTCTTAAGTGGCCACTTTTTTTCTGAAATCAGGAAATACTGGCCTTGGATGAGAAATTGAGCATAGTTACACTCAAAATTTGGAGATGCAACCAAAACAATATTCGTAGTGCTCCGAGTCTACTTTCTAAACTACTACTTTTTTTTAAAATGGCATAGATTAAGGGGTTCAAAAGAGGGAGCCACAGAAATTGGTGTTGTTTCTGTCAAAAAAAAAAAACATAGCATGTCTTGTGGCTCCCTCAAAAGGTCAACTTTTTTTTGGTATTTTTAAAATCTCTTTAGTGAGAAATTAGCTAATAGCATGTAGTTTATGCCCGATTTTTCTGATAATTTTTTGATGAATATTTGATTTTTTACTAATTTTCAAAGTGGACACATCCTAAAAAATAGAATTTTGGCTGTGCTACCCCTATAAATTTTGAAAACTAATTGAAAATTATTTTTTTATTTTTTCAATATTTGTAGAATGGAGTCTAGTTTCTAAATATGTATTTTTTTTTAAATTTCAATGAATAGTTAATTTACAATGAAAAAAAGACCAAACAGTGGTTTTTGCCCAAAAACGGACACACAAACAAAAGAAATTAAAGATGAAAGGCTTAACATTGTTAAAATGTGAAAAAAATTACATCATCAAATAGCTAAGAGAAAGCCTAACATTACCCAGGTGTTTGATTTGTTTGACCTTGAAACACGTGCAAATTTGAGGGTTAGCACGAACAAAATAATGTGAAATCTTGAAGAATATGGAAAAACACGTCTGTGGATGTTGAAAAGGCACTCCAAGCCTTTGGGTTGGAAATCCAAAGCAAATCCCAAGCCCAAGGCTTGGGATTCCCAAAGAAAACCATAACGCGAGCATGTTATAATGCACTCGCATTATTGTTTTCTTTCCATTTTTCCTTTTCCGCAAAAGTTTATGCTATTTTTCATGTTTGAAATAACGCGAGTGCGTTATGTTCAACTTAAATTTTTTTATTTTCAAGGCTATTAATCATGTATGTTTGTATGCCTTTATGTATGTATGTATGTATGCCTATATGTATGTATGTATCTATGTATGCCTATATGTATGTATGTATCTATGTATGCCTATATATATGTATGTATAGTGTCAAGGGTAGAGGAGGGTAGAGATGGGAGTGAGCCAGATAGGGGAGGAGAGGGGTGGATAAGGATTGAGTGATTAAGGTTTAAGGTTGAGGGTTGAGCATTTAGGGATAGGATTTAGAGTTTAGGGATAAGGGATTAGAGTTTAGGACCTTGAGGGATTAGGGTTTAGGGTTGAGGCTTTAGGGATAGCATTTAGGGTTAAGGGTCGAGGGATTAGGGTTAAGGTAGAGTGTTGAGGGTAGAGGGATTAGGGATAGGGTTTAGGGTTGAAAGTTTAGGGTTGAGGGATTAGGGTTTAAGGTATAGTTTAGTAGTTCTTGTGGATAGAGCTAGTAAACAATGGGAGATTATTTGCCTGTTTCATAACAATATACCTCCCCTAAGTGCGGGGTGGACAGCAAGAAACATAGATCTACCCCAATGTAAAGCTTTTCTCATAATGATCATCCTTCTGATTTCAACTGTTAATTACTCACTGTGGATGTACCATACGCAAAGCTTTTCTCATATTGTGTACACCTATTGGCATAATGAACCCTAGATGGGCCAAAAAAACATGCCATATAACATTACTAACATTAAAAAAGTTCATAGCCATTTTTCTGACATATTCTTACAACTCAAATATCTTTAAGAGAAAAGTGTCAAAAATGATGGGTTTAACAACCTAACATAGGGCAAAGCAGCTTTGTTGGGTTTAGGATAGGGTTTAGGGTTTAGGGTTGAGGGATTATGGTTTAAGGTATAGTCTTGAGGGTTGAGGGTTTAGGGTTGAGGGATTAGGGTTTAGGGTTGATGGATTAGGGTTTAGGGTTGACAGATTAGGGTTTAATGTTGAGAGTTGAGGGTTGAGGGTTGAGGGTTGAGGATAGGGTTGATGGTCAAGGGATTAGGGTTAAAGTAGAGTGTTGAGGGTAGAGGGATTAGGGATAGGGTTTAGGGTTGAAGGTTTAACGATTAAGGGTTGAGGCTTTAGGGCTGAGGGTTAAGGGATTGGGGTTTAAAATATAGTGTTGAGCATCGAGGGTTTATGGATAGGTTTTAGGGTTTAATTTTTAAGGGTTAAGGGTTGAGGGATAGGGTTTAGGGTTTAGGGATAAGGGATTAGGGTTTAAGGTATAGTGTCGAGGGTTGAGGGTTTAGGAATAGGGATAGCGTTTAGGATTTAGGGATGAGGGATTAGGGTTGAGGGTTGAGGGATTAGGGTTTAAGGTATAGTGTCAAGGGTTGAGGGTTTATTGATAGTGTTTAGGGTTGAGGGATTAGGGTTGAGGGTTGAGGGTTTAGGGATAGGGTTTAGGGTTGAGGGATTAGGGTTTAGGGTTGACGGATTAGGGTTTAATGTTGAGAGTTGAGGGTTGAGGGTTGAGGGTTTAGGGATAGGGTTGATGGTCAAGGGATTAGGGTTAAAGTAGAGTGTTGAGGGTAGAGGGATTAGGGATAGGGTTTAGGGTTAAAGGTTTAACGATTGAGAGTTGAGGCTTTAGGGCTGAGGGTTAAGAGATTGGGGTTTTAAATAGTGTTGAGCATCTAGGGTTTATGGATAGGTTTTAGGGTTTAATTTTTAAGGGTTGAGGGTTGAGGGATAGGGTTTAGGGTTTAGGGATAAGGGATTATGGTTTAAGGTATAGTGTCGAGGGTTGAGGGTTTAGGGATGTGGGATTAGGGTTGAGGGTTGAGGGATTAGGGTTTAAGGTATAGTGTCAAGGGTTGAGGGTTTATTGATAGTGTTTAGGGTTGAGGGTTGAGGGATTAGGTTTTAGGGTTGATGGATTAGGGTTTAAGGTATAGTGTTGAGGGTTGAGGGTTTAGGGTTGATGGATTAGGGTTTAGGGTTGACGGATTAGCATTTAATGTCATGGTTAGGGTTAGAGTGTTGAGGGTAGAGGGATTAGGGATAGGGTTTAGGGTTGACGGTTTAAGGATTGAGGGTTGAGGCTTTAGGGATGAGGGTTTAAGGCTTAAGATATAGTGTCAAGTGTTGAGGGTGTAGGGATAGGATTTAAGTTTTAAGGGTTAAGGGTTGAGGGATAGGGATTAGGGTTTAAGGTATAGTGTTGAGGGTTGATGGTTTAGGGATAGGGTTTAGGTTTGAGGGATTAGGGTTTAGGGTTGATGAATTAGGGTTTAATGTTGAGAGTTGAGGGTTGAGGGTTGAGGGTTGAGGGTTGAGGGTTTAGGGTTCAAGTTTTAAGGGTTAAGGGTCGAGGGATCAGAGTTAAGGGTTGAGGGATTAGAGTTTGACGTTGAGGGTTGAGTACATTGAGGTTCAAGGGTTAAGGGTTTTGGGATAGGGTTGAGGGTCGAGGGATTAGGGTTAAAGTAGAGTGTTGAGGGTATAAGGATTAGGGATAGGGTTGGAGGGTTTAGGGATAAGGGATTAAGGTATAGTATCGAGCCCGTTGAGGGTCTAGGAATAGGGATAACATTTAGGGTTTAGGGATGAGGGATTAGAGTTGAGGGATGATGGATTAGGGTTTAAGGTATAGTGTTGAGGGTTTAGGGATAGGGTTTAGGGTTGAGGGATTAGAGTGAAGGGTTGAGGGATTAGGATTTGACATTGAGGGTTGAGGGTTGAGGCTTTAGGGTTTAGGGTTTAGGGATAGGATTGAGGGTCAAGGGATCAGAGTTAAGGGTTGAGGGATTAGGGTTTGACGTTGAGGGTTGAGTACATTGAGGTTTAAGGGTTAAGGGTTTCGGGATAGGGTTGAGGGTCGAGGGATTAGGGTTAAAGTAGAGTGTCGAGGGTATAAGGATTAGGGATAGGGTTGGAGGGTTTAGGGATAAGAGATTAGGGTTTAAGGTATAGTATCAAGCCTGTTGAGGGTCTAGGAATAGGGATAGTGTTTAGGGTTTAGGCATGAGGGATTAGAGTTGAGGGATGACAGATTAGGGTTGAGGTTTGAGGGATTAGGGTTTAAGGTATAGTGTTGAGGGTTTAGGGATAGGGTTTAGGGTTGAGGGATTAGAGTGAAGGATTAATGGATTAGAATTTGATGTTGAGGGTTGAGGGTTGAGGGATGAGGCTTTAGGGTTTAGGGTTTAGGGATAGGGTTGAGGGTCGAGGGATCAGAGTTAAGGGTTGAGGGATTAGGTTTTGACGTTGAGGGTTGAGGTTCAAGGGTCAAGGGTTTAGGGTTGAGGTAGACAAGGAGCGACTAAGAGATATAGAGAGGGGAGAGGTAGAGAGGTGAGGGGGAGAGATAAGTGAGATATAGAACATGAGCTAATGGAACTAGAGGTGAGATATTGTAAAGGTGCTATTGAAGGTGAGATAGGCACAAATATTAATGGATCAATCTATAGCAGGACAAAACGTGAGCCAGTAAACAATGGGAGATTATTTGCCTATTTCATAACAATATACCTCCCCTAAGTGTGGGGTGGACAACAAGAAACATAGATTTAGGGTTTAGGGATAGGGTTTAGGGTTGAGGGTTTAGGGATAGGGTTTAGGGTTGAGGGTTTAGGGATAGTGTTGAGGGTTTAGGGTTTAGGGTTGAGGGATTAGGGTTTAGGGTTGATGGATTAGGGTTTAATGTTGATATTTGAGGGTTTAGGAATAGGGATAATGTTTAGGGTTTAGGGATGAGGGATTAGGGTTGAGGGATCAGGGTTGAGGGTATATAATAAATAAATTAGAATTTATGCAGGGTTGGGAAAATTTTGTGAATCATCATGGGTTGGAGATTGGAGATTTTTTTGTGTTCAAGTACATATCCAATTCATATTTTAAGGTTAAGATATTTCAAAGAACAGGGTGTGTGAAAAATATCAATGCTCTTTAGCTTATGAATACCAACATTGATACAAATAAAAGATGCCCTTTTTCTAACAAAATATGCAATTTCAAGTCAACCAATGGGCAACAAGTTGCTGAATGAATTAGTTTTTGATGGGGAAAATAACAATGATGTTGAATCAATGGAAGAAAATCAAAATTAGGGTTGAGGGATTAGGGATTAGGGTTGAGGATTGAGGGTTGAGGGATTAGGGTTTAGGGTATAGGGTATAGGGTAGAGGTTTGAAGGTTGAGGGATAATGTTCAAGGTTGAGTGTCCAAGGTTAAGTGTAAAGGGTATATAGGGTTTAAGGGTTTAAGGTTTGAGGGATTAAGGGTTTAAGAGTTGAGGGATTAGGGTTTAAGGCATAGTGTCGAGTGTAGAGGGTTTAGAGACAAGGTTTATGGTTGAAGGTTTAAGGGTTGAGGGTTGAGGCTTTAGGGATGAAGTTAAGGGATTAGGGTATAAGGTATAGTGTCGATGGTAGAGGGTTTAGGGATAGGGTTTAGGTTTAAGGTTTAAGGGTTGATGGTTGAGGCTTTATGGATAGGGTTTAGTGTTTAGGTTAAGTGAGACACCTAGATGACTAAGGACAGATGAAGAGGCAGACAAGGAATGACTGAGAGACCTAGAGAGGGGAGAGGTAGAGAGGTGAGTGGGAGATAGAGGTGAGAGATAGAGAGGTGAGGGGAGAGAGAGAATAAAATGAGAGAGTAAAGTTGAGAACTTGAGGGAAAGATGGGTAAGGAGGAGGGAGATAGGTGGAGAGGAAGGGAAATATCTAGAGAGCCCTGAGAGATATACAAGTGAGAGACCTACAACCTAGGGAGAGACAGGTGAGAGAGATAGGGGAGAGATGGGGGTGAGGCAGATAGGGGAGGAGAGGGGTGTATAAGGGTTAAGGGTTTAAGGCTTTAGGGTTTAAGGGTCAAGGGTTTAGGGTTTAATGGTTGAGGGTTTAAGGGTTGAGGTATTAAGGGTCTAAGGGTTGAGGGATTAGGGTTTAAGGTATAGTGTCGAGGGTTGAACCCTAATCCCTCAACCCTCGACACAATACCTTAAAACCCTAATCCCTCACCTTGGGGTTTAAGGTATAGTGTTGAGGGTTGAGGGATTAGGCTTCAACCCTCGACACTATACCTTAAACCCTAATCCCTCAACCCTTAGAACCTTAATACCTGAACCCTTAAACCCTCAACCCTTAAACCCTCAACCCTTAAACCCTAAACCCTTGACCCTTAAACCCTCAACCCTTATCCACCCCTCTCCTCCCCTATCTGCCTCACTCCCATCTCTCCTCTATCTCTCCCACCCCTCTCTCCCTAGGTTGTAGGTCTCTCACTTGTATATCTCTCAGGGCTCTCTAGATATTTCCCTTCCTCTCCACCTGTCTCCCTCCTCCTTGCCCATCTTTCCCTCAAGTTGTCAACTTCACTCTCTCATTTGATTCTATCTCTCCCCTCACCTCTCTATCTCTCACTTCTATCTCCCCCTCACCTCTACCTCTCCCCTCTCTAAGTTTCTCAGTCACTCCTTGTCTACCTCTCCATCCGTACTTAGCCATCTAGGTCTCTCATTTAACCTTAAACCCTAAACCCTATCCCTAAATCCTCAACCCTTAAAACTTAAATCCTAAACCTTATCCCTAAACCCTCAACCCTTGACACTATAACTTAAACCCTAAACCCTATCCCTAAAGCCTCACCCCTCAACCCTTAAATCTTAAACCCTAAACTCTCTACCCTCGACACTATACCTTAAACCCTAATCCCTTAACCCTCATCCCTAAATCCTCAACCCTCATCCCTTAAACCTTCAACCCTAAACCCTCTACCCTTGATAGTATGCCTTAAACCCTAATCCTTCAACCATTAAACCCTTGACCCTTAAACATTGGGCAAACTTTTGCAAAAAAGAAAAAAATGCAAAGAGGCCACTTTTTGGCCCCCCATCTTTTTGCACCCGCCCGAACATAGATTGTATCCTTTCATGTGGTGACATCATTGGGGGCCCACCTTAGTTGTAGAATGCCTTTTGGCCAGCATCAGTAGATTTCCTTTTCAAGGGATCATGCACTCGTAGTTGTGGGTCATTGATCTCTTGACTAAATCTAATGGTATGGGTGGTGTCTTTAGTCTTTGCAATGTTGTTGTCCATATTTGTCATGGTTTCTACTTCCTTGTTCCACTCACTTGGTTTCTCTTTCTATAAATAGAGATTCTAAGCAATATTATCTTGCATCATTGATAGTTTCCTCTTGTCAGTATTATTTTTTAAGTACTTTTAAGCTATTTTCTATTCCTTTTCCTTTGTGGCTAAGAGAGTTTAAATCATTCATCTAGGTAGAACATTGCGGCCACCATCTCTGAACCTTACAAGGGGGCATTGTCCCCTCGACTCTCACAAGAGGGTGTTGTCCCCTTGACCTCACTCATAGTTGTTGCCTTTGACCTCCACTCTAGCAATGTTGAAAAATAAAAAAAATATTTGGGGGGATTGCAATAATTGACTATGCAAATCTTTGACTCTGCACCCAATGGATCCTAGCACCCAGTCTTCTAGATTTCATGCTTATGAGGAAGCTTTATGAAGATGTCACCAAAAATGAAGTGAAATTTTCACTACCTTTTCCTATTTTATTAAAATCTTTGGGAGTGGTTGCATATTATTTAAATTATCATTTGTTGTGGCTTCCCTTCATATTAAATGTAAATCTTCCTCCCCCTTTGAGGTCTAGCAAGTTTTTCCAAAAAAAAATATTATTGGGGAATTTTATTAAAATCTCTTGGAGTGGTAGCATATTATTTGAATTATCATTTGTTGTGGGTTCCCTTGATATTAAATGTGAATCTTCCTCCCCCTTTGAGGTGTGTGGAAATTTTTTTTAAATAGATTATTAGGGTTTTATTAACGGGGCATATCTCTTTAACACAATAGAAGAATACTACATAACGGATAATAATCTAAACTAGTGAACCCAAGATATACTAAAAGGTCTAAAAGACAAAACTTTACCTTTTTTTACTATGAGATCTGAGCACCATATGGTGACTAGGTTGTCTCTTTACAAACTTCTTTCAACTCTTTATTTTTGTCCACTCTATTGGCTTCATAATTTATTGAATAAAATTATTCTAATTTTTTTTATTAATGGTAGCTAATAAGGATTCTTGTATTTTTTGCATTTTCCCCTCATTCCTCATCTGACAATTCAAAGTGTCATCATTTTGTCATTAACGTTTTTGTGTGCTACTTCAGTAGCATGGGACATAATAAATTCTAACTAATATGACTTCAACATCCATTTCAAAGTTTTAAATTTTACCAATTCTTTTTTCTTTCCTTTCTCAACAAAATTTATTTTAATAATTGATTTTGGGTCAAAGGGAAGTGATCAATCTCTTAGTATTTTGGAGGTGAAGGAGGAGGCGTACCAACCTTGTTTTGTTGCAACCCTTGCACTTCCATAACAATAGACATAATTTTGCATGGAAAACCTTCTACCACAGAAACCTTTGTATCCTCCTATGAATTAGGAGCATCGTATTTAACCAATAATGAGAGAAACCTACCCCTTACTACTATGTAGCTTGTTTAGTTGATTTAGGTTTTACTAGTTTATAGCTTGTTGATATGCGACCTACCTGGAAGCATCTACAAACAATGTTGTAAACTTTTACAACAGTGAGCATTATATTGTGAGCTAACACTCACCATGGTTTTTCCCATTTTTGGGTTTTCCATGTAAAAAATCCTAGTGTCAATGTGTTGATTAATGTGGTGCATGTTTTACTTTATGTTCTCTATGTAATTTGATTTGTTCTGCAAATAAAGTAGTTAAGTTTTTGTGTATGCTGATTCACCCCCCCTCTCAACATCTTAGTGTGTTCAACAATTGGTATCAGAGCCAAGTGCCTTGAGAAACCTAACAACTAAGGTAGACCCTGCTTTTGAACACATGGAACCTAAAATAGTGCCTAATGATGTGTTTACTCCAGAACTGGATCTAAAAGCAATGGAACCTGAAGGTTGGGACTTAAATCTAGATGAGGTAGACCTTGAAGGAGAACTCTGGTCTGCTCTTGATGAATTAGATGAATCAAGAGAATTGAACATGAAATATGAGGTCATTCTTGAAAAATCTAAAAAGACAATTGAAAAATTGAAGACACAAGCTCAAAAATTAAAAGAAGAAATTATCAAATTGAAAGTCCAAATAGAAGAAGAAAAAGGACGTGAAATTAATCTCAAGAAGGTAGAAGAAGTGATCTCTAATTTAAAAGTCAGAATTGAAGAAGGCTAGAGGATTGAAGATTGCTTAAATTCCAAGCTCAATGAGAAAGCAGTTGAATGTTTAAAACTTGAGGAAGAAGTTGTCACTCGAAGAAAAGAAATAGAAAAGGCAAAAGAACAAATTGACAAGGGATTAAAATTGAAAGGATCTTTTGTAATTCTTGAGGAGTTGATTAACTCTCAAAAGCCTTCAAAAGAAAAATCTGGTCTTGGTTTTGAAAAAGGGAAAAGTCCTATAAGCAGTACATCTGCAAACTTGTATGATAACTTCAAAGCAGAAGGAAAGTCTAAAACAAAGAAGGAAAAAGCATGCATTGAAGAACCTAAGAAGAATGCATCCAGAGATGCAAAAGAAGATGCATTCACTCCTGTTCACAGACAAAGAAGATTCAGAGGTCCTCCACCTACAAGGCAACCTGCTCCTACCAGGTACCCTCAAGCTTTCAATGGTACTTGTTATGCTTGTAATAGGATTGGTCATAAAGCTATGGAATGCAGAAGCAAAATGAATTAGAATTCATTTAGGCCTCCAAGGTATAATGCTATGAACTATCAATCATTCCATGGTCAATGTTATGCTTGCCATATGTAAGATGATGAGGAATAATAAGAATAATGCTCAACTCTTCTATGGTTACTGCTATACGTGCAAAAAGTATGGTCATAATGCTGCTGATTGTAGATCTAATGTAAGAAGAGGTGGTTATGCTCCACAATCCAATACCACTTGCCACAATTCCAATAAATTAGGACACATTGCAAGGTTCTACAAGGGAAAGAGTGTAAGGTCTTTTGATCCTCAAAAGAAGATTGATATTGCTCAGTAAAAGGACATGAATAACATATGGAGGAAGAAGGAAGAAAATGAAGTAATAGAAGGATCTACACCTCTACCTGGTGCAGATGAATCCTCCAGAAACTAAAAGGAGGAAGTACTGGTTCAGGGGTAGCTGCAAGTGCAAACCTTTTCAAACCCCTGAATGCATATGATGCTGAAATCTTCAGCATAATGGTTAAAAGTAACATGAATATGATTGTCTAGTGATATGATGATATTTGATCAAATTTTCGAAGCATATGGATTCTTTGCAGAGGATTGTTGAGTGATTATGGATCCCTATGATAGAAAAAAGCTGATTAGGTCAAGAACAAAGATTGCAAGCAATGTGGAGCAGCGAGGGTTGGAGAGAAGCTTATTTAGTCAAATTTTTATCAAAATTGATCTCATTTGAACAAAAGCAAGTGTGTGAAAGAGCAAAGGAGAGAAGAAGATTTTCAACAGAGCTTGTGTGCAAACCCTAGCGACAACATTATTAGGTATTCTTCAAATTTGTTAGTTAGACCCTAGTTTTCTAAAGGAATTATCATGGCAACACCAGTAGTCATTGATGTTGTGGAGAAGCCAAGGCCTAAGTTCCAGAAACATCCTTACAAATCTACTGAGACTGATATGGATGGAGCATTTTCTCACATTCCCTCTAATGTGTTGCATATAGAGGATGTTCGAATATACATCCACTCACAGCTGGATGAGTATGATCACCTGAAGTTGGAACAATTCAGGAATGATCATCTACTAGGTGATGATTTTTAATTAAATCCCCAGATTGCAAATGTTGAGGTAAAATGACTAGACATATGGAAGGGTTTTCCTAACTTCTTATATGAAGAAGATTGGGTTAGAATTGCATCAAGACAAATCCATGAGGATTTCTTTTGCCTTGACAAAAATCACATGATCACAAAGGAAGGAATCAGTGTTGTGACCGAATTGTGCTCCTCCGAACCAGTGCCTGCATTGGAAGCTGTGAAGAATGAGGAGGTGATAAGACTTACGAGAATGAAATTTGATAAGAGAACCCTAACAATGGATGATATTACTGATGTAGGGGTCTGATATCCCACTATGGGCATTGCTTACAAAGTGTATTACACAAATAGAGAGGGGTCTGCTACTGCCACCGCCATTTATACTGCTTATGAGATGGTGATAGAAGGGAAGGACTATAATCTTTGTGAGCTCCTATGGCACCAATTGTTGGACAATTTGAAGAGAACCAAAGAGACAAGGTACAAACTCTGATATGGTTCTTTAATCATTTGTCTTATGCTCTATTTCTTGAGGGAATTACCTGCTATGAAGGGTATGGTCTGGAAACAAGATATTTGTATTTCTCATCAAATTAAGGACTACATGCGTAGCTTTCCTGATCATAAATAGTGTGACACATTGTTTTGGGGATTTTTCAAAACATTTCAAAATGACATGCAAATGACGGAAAGGATACCAAGAAAAGTAGTAGAAAAATACAAGAATGATATAACTTTCATGGTGGACAAAGACAATTGCTATATGGAGGTAGTAGAGCCAAGAACTTTCTAGATAACCACCTTGCCTTATGAGGTGTCTGAATATGATTTGGTTCAATATGCTGATATGTTGCTAAGCAAGCCCACGGATCCTGCTACTAAAAGATTTGGAGCTTATGATGAAAACACTAACAAAACAATCAAGAAGAATGTGGAGGAAAGAGTAGAAAGGATGAAGTCAAAATTGGAAGAAATGATTAATACTCCTAAGGGTTCGACAGAACAATCTCAAACCATCTCTGCTACAACTTCTAAAAGACCAAGTAGATCTGTCCTTGCTACAACTACTTCTTCTAACCCCTCTAGATCAACTCTAACTCCACGTAGCAAGAGAAGAGTTGTTGAAGCCCAGTGTAGAGCAAAACTATAGAAAAGAAGAAACCAAGACAAAAGAGTCAAGCAAGAAGAGAAAAGATTAATCCGGTCAACATAGAAGATGGTGAAGATGAAGAAGAAGAGGAAGAAAAAGAAGATTGTGTATTAGAGAGGAAGAAGAAAAGAATGAGAGAAGAAGAAGAGAAAGAAGAAACTTCAAAAGGAAAGGGAAGAGGAAAAGCAAAGAAAAGAAAACTAAAAGGGCTACTCAAAACAAATTTGACTATGTCCCTCTACAACTTGAGGCCACTATGAATGATATTGCTTAGCATGGTGCTTTGAAGGGATTTGCAGAGCTGTATGATGAGATGCTTGACAATGACAGAGCCACAATTGAAGATGATATAATCAGGTATTCGATGGCCTATAATGTGGCCTTAATTGAAATCATTGATCAACTTCCTAATAACCTTGCAAACACACTCACTAGCAAGAGAAATGAAGCCATGGCAAAAGAGGCTGAGATGAGACAGCAATTGGTTGAAAAGGTTGATCCTTGTATCTCTGATGAAGATAAAGTTAAAGTTTCTCAAAAACAAGAAAAAGAATTCATAACTAAAAGAAGAATAAATATCTTGATGGGAAAAGACAAGGAAGAAATAGAGATATTGGAGAAGGAAACATTAGAGACAACTAAAAAAATTCTCGAGGAAATGAGAATGCTAAGGTGACAGTTGAGGAACAAGTTCCTCTAGATATACTAGATGTACATCTTCAAGATATAGATCTGTCAGCCTTTGATGATAAAGTGGATAAAGGAAACATGATTGACAAAGATAAGGAGACTTCTCTTCCAGAAAACATGGAGCACAAAATGTAGAGGAGCTAGGTAATGTGGATACACCTCCTCTAAAAGAGATAGGAACACAAAACTCAGGAGATCAAGGTGAAATGAATATATTCCTTCCAGAGAATATTGAGACACAAAATACAGACGATCAAGATAAAGTAAGTACACCCCCTCCAGAGAACACAAATCCAAGCATTGAACATGACAATTCTCCTCTGGAGAATACAGGGAAAGATGAACAAAGGAAAGAGGATAACACTGAGGAGGAGAAAGAAAAGAAAGATCTAGAGAAGAGAGAGAAGAAGCAAGATGAGAAAAATTGAAGATATAGTTCATAGTTCTTCAAAGTTAGACTCTTTCAAAGACCTATTAGATTTGTAGATGTAATTTCAACTTGTGATCACACCACAACTTCTGCAAATTCCCACTCTTAAAGGGCAAGTTGATTTTGAAAAAATTTTACCCCTTCACAAACTACAACTTGGAGACATCCTGCATGCTTCTGCAAGAAAGGAGTTCTTGCAAGAAAACCAGTTTAGTTGAAGATGTAGTGAAGCTAATTCAAGAAGGACTACTAGAGTTATCATTGACTCCTCTCTGCCCCTAGAGCATAAGTTGAAGCCATTAATGGATTCTTTTAAGGATCATTCTTCTTATGTTGAGAAAAAAATAGAACAAGAGGCATTAAGGAAGATGAATGATAAAAGGTTGGCTGAGATGTCTGACAATGTACCAATGCACATAACAAACTACAAGAAAATTTTAAGATATTTAAGGGGTGCATTGATGAAAACACCACATTGTATCTTTTCTACTTGAAATGGCCAAATGCCACCAAGAAAATCAAAACTCAAATTGACTCCATTGAGTAACAGATCACTAAAATGGACAAAATATATGACTTGTCAAAAGGACAAGGATGGAACAACCAGAGTACAAATTGAAAATTTTCATGCACAGATGTCACAACTACAAGACCAAAGAGAATAGATAAAGAATCAATTTGGTTAGCTAAGGGAAGCAATCAATTTGAGACTTGCTTCATGTTGGGATAAGGTGCCATTAACCTTGTAAATCCCATTATTGTATTATTCCATTTATTATTTGTAATTACCCATAAGGGATGTACAAGTTTCACCGGCAGTAGTAAAAATTATTTACTGTCCACGGTAATTATAGAGTTACTACACAGTAAGTCCCAGAGTTACCAGCGGTAGTTATGAGATGTCATTTACTATGGTAAATGGTAATTGGTCAAAGTGGGGTGCACATGTGAAGGAATAATCTATTTTTAGTGTTATGACGCACGTCATAGATGTTGTAAGGTGTAAGAGATTCTATGACAACTGTAAGTTGTCATAAGAATCTATGACACTAATAATAGCATATGACACGTCATAAGATGCTATAAGTGGCTATTTTTTGGCCCCAAGGCATTCAAGATTGCATGGGCACTTTTTTCCAAGTGTAGGATGCATGTATGACAGCATTTATGACCCCGTAAGAGCCTATTCTTGTCCATGGACGCCCAAGGTTGTATTGTTGACTCTTGACAAGTGTTATGGGCTTGTAAGAAGTCATTTAATGTCTTGAGGTTGTGTAAATTCTATAAAAACTATAGCATAGTAGATGAGGTGCATATAACAGTTTATAGGTACCCAGGTTCTGCTAGAGTGAAGGTTGAAGGATAGAGGAAATGAATGTATTTGTAATCTCCTTTTGTGAAGATAATACAACTTGACCTCTTTTCTTGGTGGAGTTTTTTACCTAAAAGGGTTTTCTCCACATTAAACACTTGTGTTATGTGCTTCATTTTGCTTCTTGTATATTTCTATATTGTGGGTTTGTGTTTTGTTACAATCTCCATTGTTAATGCACACTTAAAAGATTGCTGAAATTTATTTGAATCAGATTTCCATTGAATTAGTGTTGCTTTCATTTCTAACATTTGGTATCAGATCCTGTCCAGTTTTGACTCTTGGGTGGTAGTGTGGAAGCTATAGCTGCAGTGGGAGATTTGGTTGCATTTGTTTTGTAGATCTTGTGTTGTTATTATGGTTGCATCCACTATTGCATCAACCTCTCAAATAGACATTGAGTAGTTCAATGGAACGGGGTATGAGTTGTGGAAGCTGAAAATGGAAGATTTGTTGGAAGAAAGAAACCAGTGGTTGGCTATCCAAAAAGAGAAGAAACCTGATGATGTCTCTCAAGATGAGGGGGATAGACTAGATAAGAAGGCACGGGGAACCATCCGGTTGTGTCTTTTAGAATCTGTCCTATTGAATGTCGCAAAGGAAGAGACTACATACAAGTTGTGGAATAAGTTGGGTGAGATCTACCAAGCCAAGAGTATGGTAAATAAACTTTATTTAAAAAGGAAATTATTTTCTTTGAAAATGAAAGAGGGTGAGTCAGTTGCAAAGCATTTAAATTCTTTTAATTTATTGGTGAGTCAGCTTGATTCAGTAGATGTTGAGGTTAGTGAGGAAGATAAATGTATCTTACTTCTATGTTCTTTACCTAAGTCTTGGGAGAATGTTATCCTTGCTATCACTACTAACCTTGCGGATCCAAAGTTGGATGCTCTTGTTTCAGTGCTACTGTCACAGGAATTGACAAAGAAGAGTTTAGATAGTTTAGGGGATGCTCTCAGTGTCAGGGGAAGGTCTAAGGAAAGGGGACCTAAAGGAGATCAGAAAGGGGCTAAGGACAAGTCCAAGGGCCGATCTAAGACTCCTGGTAAAAAGAATAGAGTTAAGTGTTGGAACTGCAGTAAAAGGGGACATGTGAAGCAGTGCAGAAACCCCAAGAAATAGTGGGAGAGTGCTTTGGATAAGTCCTCGAATGCAGGTGAAGAATTTTTACTTTCTACATGTAATCTTGTTTCTAATGATCACTGGTTGGTTGACTCAGGATGCTCGTTTCATATGACTCCACATAAGGAATGGTTCTCCTCATATGAAGAATATGATGGAGGTAATATCTACCTTAGTGATAACTCTACATATCCAATTGTCAGGAAAGGAAAGGTATTGTTGTGTTTTAGTGATGGGAGGATTAAAACCCTCCCTAGTGTTTTGCATGTTCCTGGATTAGCTAGAAATCTGATTTCAGTTTTGAAGTTGAATGATTTGGGAATGCATGTGACATTTGACAAGCATGGCTGCAGAATGGTGAGAGGGAACTTGGTGGTAGTGAAAGGGAAGAGATTTGGGAACTTGTTTAAGCTTGAAGCCACTACAGTTTGTAATGCCTCCTATGTATTTGAGGCCACTACTGAAAATACATGTATGTTGTGGCACCGTAGATTGGGCCACACAAGCAATAATGTACTAAAAACTATTAAGAATAAAAATTTGTTGGACGGTTTCTCTTATTTTGATGAGCACTTTGATTTCTGTGAGCATTGTGTGTTTGGTAAACAAAACAGAAAATCATTTGCTTTAGGAAGTAATAGAGCAAAAGAGAAGTTAGAAATTATTCATACGGATGTGTTTAGACCTGTGGATAATGAATCTATCGAAAAATCTCGTTATTTTGTAACCTTCATTGATGATGTATTCAGATTTACATAGATTTATTTTATGAAGCATAAATCTGAAGTTTTCACTAAGTTTAAGGAATTAAAAGTCTTAGTAGAGAACCAATCAGGTTTAAAGATAAAAATATTAAGATCTGACAATGGAGGGGAATATTGCTCTAAGGAATTTGATGAGTTTTGCAAGCATGTAGGTATAATCAGACAAAAGATAATTCCGTATACACCACAGCAAAATGGTGTTGTAGAAAGGATGAACTGAACAATTATGGAAAGGGCCAAAAGTATGCTTAGTGATGCACAGTTGGATAAATGCTTTTGGGTAGAGGCTGTGTGTACTACTTGCTACTTGATAAATAGTTTTCCTTGTAAGGCTCTTGATTTGACACCTTATGAAGTGTGGATAGGTAAGAAACCTTCTATTTCACATTTAAGGGTTTTTGGCTGTGAGGCTTTTGTTCATGTGCCTAAGGAAAAGCGATCTAAGTTGGATCCAAAGGCTGAAAAATGTACATTCATTGGATATGGTGATAATGTCAAAGGTTATAAGCTTTGGAATCCACTAACCTGTAGGATTATCTTTTCTAGAGATGTTATTTTCAGGGAACTTAGAGCTATTTATGAACCTGAGCAGCCAAAAGAAAAAGATGAAAAGGTAAAGAAGGTGCACTTTGATTTAGAGCAGCAAGATGCACCTCAAGAAGAATAGAATGATGGATTGGGGGGTGAAGAAGAAGAAGAATATTCAAGTAGTTCTGATGAAGATGAGTCTATTGTTACAAAAGAAGTTGGTGCAGATGATCATGCAGAAGAACGAGTAGAGTCTCTTACTCCACCCTTGAGGAGATCCACAAGACAACAAAATCTAGTTGATAGGTATAGCCCATCAGATTTCCATTGTGTATATGCTTTATTGAGTACTAATGATGAACCTAGATCCTACAGGGAAGCTATTTCTGTAGATGATAGTGAGTCTTGGTAGTTAGCCATGCAGGAGGAGATGATGGCCTTAGACTCTTGTAACACCTAGGATCTTGTTCATTTGCCTAAAGGAAGAAAGGCCATAGGTTGTAAGTGGGTCTTCAAGAAGAAATTTAGAGCAGACGGGTCATTGGAGAAGTACAAGGCTAGACTGGTAGCCAAGGGCTACTCCCAGAGAGAGGGAGTTGATTTTGGTGAGATGTTCTCTCCTGTTGCTAAATTGACTTCTATTAGATTTCTTTTATCCATTGCTGCAACTTATGATTGGGAGATTGAGCAAATGGATGTTAAGACTACGTTCTTGCATGGAGATCTTGAAGAAGAAATTTATATGCAACAACCTACAGGTTTTGAGGTAAAAGAAAAAGAACATTGGGTTTGCAGGTTAAAGAGGTCTCTTTATGGTCTGAAACAATCCCCCAGAATGTGGTATCAAAAGTTTGACTCATTTGTTTTGAACTTGGGTTTTGTTAGAAGCGAGGAGGATCACTGTGTTTACATTCATTGTGTTGATGATTCTATACTGGTTATTGCTTTGTATGTTGATGACATGTTTTTCAGCAATACTAAGGGTATGGTCAGTGAGCTTAAAGCTAAACTTTTAGGTGCATTTGAGATGAAGGATCTTGGTGCTGCAAGGTATATTTTGGGCATGGAGATCAGGAGGGACAAAGTTAACAGAAAGCTTTGGTTGTCACAAAGTATGTGAATACTATTTTGTAGAGGTTTAGTTTGTAGGACTGTAACCCAATTAGAGTTCCTTTACCCATTGGTACTAAGATTTCATTAGATATGTGTCCAAAGACTGAGGATGATCTTGAGGATATGTCTAATGTGATATATGCTAGTGCTGTATGGAGTTTGATGTATGAAATGGTTTGCACTAGACTAGATATTCCCCAAGCAGTGGGAGTTTTGAGCAGATTTATATCTAACCCTAGTAGACAACATTGGAACTATGTGAAGATGGTGTTTAAATATCTTGCAAGTATTCCTGATCATTGTTTGGTTTATTCTGGTACTGATAGTGCTGATAAATCTTTAGACATACAGGGTTTTGTTGATGCAGATTGGGTAGGTGACTTAGACAGTCGAAGGTCCACTAGTGGCTATGTGTTTACTCTGTTTGGAGGTGCAGTGAGTTGGATGAGTAAGAGGCAGCCCACAATTGCTTTGTCCACCATAGAAGTAGAGTATATGGCTGCTCCTCATGTCTCTAAGGAGGCAGTTTGGTTGAGGAGACTATGTACAAGTATTGGTTTTGATTGCAGGATCATTCAGATTGGTTGTGATAGCCAAAGTGCTATCTATTTGGCCAAGATTCCCATGTATCATGCTCGGACTAAGCATGTTGATGTTCAGTATCACTTTGTTTGAGAGTTGGTTGCAAATAGAGAAATTAAGCTGAAGAAGATAGACACTGAGGAGAATGTTGCAGATTCATTGACCAAGCCTGTGAGCACAGAGAAGTTCGTGTGGTGCAGAGAGGCCATGGGCCTTGTTTCTAGTGCCTAATTATTTTTCATTTAATTTCCTATGGGTTGATTTACAATGTATAATTTCAAGTGGGAGAATATTGGGATAAGGTGTCATTAACATTGTAAATCCCATTATTGTATTATTCCATTTATTATTTGTAATTACCCATAAGGGATGTACAAGTTTCACCGATAGTAGTAAAAATTATTTACTGTCCACGGTAATTACAAAGTTACTATACAGTAAGTCCTGGAGTTACCGGCGGTAGTTATGAGATGTTATTTACTATGGTAAATGGTAATTGGTCAAAGTGGGGTGCACATGTGGAGGAATAATCTATTTTTAGTGTTATGACGCACGTCATAGATGTTGTAAGAAGGTGTAAGAGATTCTATGACAACTGTACGTTGTCATAAGAATCTATGACACTAATAATAGCATATGACATGTCATAAGATGTTGTAAGTGGATATTTTTTGGCCCCAAGGCGTTCAATCTTGCATGGGCACTTTTTCCCAAGTTTAAGATGCATGTATGACAACATTTATGACCTCGTAAGAGCCTATTCTTGTCCATGGACGCCCAAGGTTGTATTGTTGACTCTTGACAAGTGTTATGGGCTTGTAAGAAGTCATTTAATGTCTTGAGGTTGTGTAAATTCTATAAAAACTATAGCATAGTAGATGAGGTGCATATAACAGTTTACAGGTACCCAGGTTCTATCGGAGTGAAGGTTGAAGGACAGAGGAAGTGAATGTATTTGCAATCTCCTTTTGTGAAGATAATACAACTTGACCTCTTTTCTTGGTGGAGTTTTTTACCCGAAAGGGTTTTCTCCACGTTAAACACTTGTGTTATGTGCTTCATTCTGCTTCTAGTATATTTTTGTATTGTGGGTTTATGTTTGTTACAATCTCCATTGTTAATGCACACTTAAAAGATTGCTGAAATTTATTCGAATCAGATTTCCATTGAAGTAGTGTTGCTTTCATTTCTAACACTTCATTGTCAGGATTGCTAGGTGAGGTAGAAAAGATTGAGTAGAAGATGAAGACACCAAGCATCATAGATGAGGTTGAGGACTTATGTATGCAATTTGAATGTCAAAATCACAGCCTTGCCTCAGAGAAAGAAAATTGGGTATCCAATCTTATGCAACTCAAGGTAATCTACAAAGCCATTCTACCTTCCAAATGAGTTGTAAGAGTATTGTAGATAAGAAATTTTTGCATGTATATAGACTTGTGGGGGTCATTAGTGTTATACTATGCACATAGCATCAATTTTTAGGCATTTCCATCTCAGGGGGAATATTATTTATAGAAATCATATAGTAAGGGGGAGTTTATATAGTTTTGGGATGATAAAATTTGATTAGGCCCTTTGTCCTTGATGTCAAAGGGGTAGAGAAAGTAATATGCATCTAAGAGCGAGTGTTTGTACACATATTTTTTGAGTGTTGCCATCAATGACAAAGGAGGAAATTGTTGGCAACATTTTTTTTCATTGATGTCAACCTAATATGTGTCAACTTAAGGTCAAGGTTGTATATAATTTCTGTATATAAGTCAAAGAGAAGTTGAAGAGATGGATAGAGTCAATGAACAATGGAAGATTTGAGAGAGATGGTTTGATATTGTTGAAGACATGGGGTCAACATGCTTAGAACAAGTCAGTCTGGAAGACTTAGTAGATGGAGAAATGTTGTCTAAGTGTGATGTGGTGATTAGTCTAGTGTCTAAGAATGATGCAGAGGTGAATACACTTGATCTAACATGTTTCTTGTATCTTACATTTATATCTTATCGGTTTGGAGTAATGTACTTAGAAAAGTGGTAGAAGTCTGGCTAAGGCATTCACAGTATATTTCCTAAGGCAGAGTCCTAACATTTTGGTCTACATTCCTCCATAGAGAAAGATTTAGTCTTGTGGTTTAGAAGATAAGTTGACTAACATTTGAATGTGTTATGTCCAATATTTCAGCTCATTAGACCTTCAGTAGGCAAAGTTATAAGAGACAGAGTTCCAGACTGTGATTCGACAGTGTAAAGCAATGATGGAGACTTGTTGGAATGCTCTGCATTCCTTCAAAGTTGAATATGTATTCATATGGTTTTGAGGACATTATTAGGGATGTTCAATGCACACTTCCTTATAGTATTGGGTGTTCTTATGGTCCGCAAGGTCAGCTTTCAAATGATAGGAGTAATGCAGACAGTTTCAGATGTAGAAGTATTCTATAGAATACATGTTTGAGTACTTGTGGAAGATGGAGAAGATATATATGAGATATATGAGTGTCTATAGAGACTATGTGTTTCATAGTATCTTAGGTTTGAACTACATTCAATTCTCTCTTATTTCTTGTACTGCATAAGGTATTCAAGTCAGTTAGTAAAGATTTGTATATGACTATCCTCCAGATTAAATAATACTTGAGTTAAGTCTCTAATTTTCTTCAGAAGTGATATATGAGGTTGTGTAGATCTAGGAATGTGTTCATAATAGTGCATAAGTTCATTTCTAAGAGTTTCATATGTTTTGATATATCGCAATGCACGGTCTGTTAGGGATTCTCTATTTTCATCAGTTCAACATACTTTTTTTTTTTGCGGATGCATATATTGATTAGATTCTTCAGGAGAATGGTGTATGGATAGTGTTGAGAAGATACATGGTTGAAATCTTGGTCTACATAATGTTTTTTGCTTCTTCCCGGTGATGTGAAGATGGTCAGTTAACAGTGGTACTGTTGTTTTGGCCGACAGTCTAGTTTCCTTCATATGTGGTGGATCCTGATTGGTTGTTTTGGCATTGGAGGATGTGTAGTGATGTTTCTTGGATCCTATTATGAAGTGTTTTAATCTGCAACTCATTTTCTCTTTAATATGTGTTTTCTCTATGTTGACCTATACAACATTACACGTTTCATCTAAAGGTCTTATTGGTGCTGACAGAATCAATGTTTTGAGTTGTTGTGGAGGATAATATGTATATATGGATGGATGGATGGATAGATAGATAGAAGAAAAAATTCATTTGTCAAGAGTATGAGAGTATGTGAATGTGATAGAGAAAAATGAGAAGGATGAAGTGTGCGAAGTCAGTATGATGAAGTAATTGTACAGAAAAAGAGGACTGCAACATTAGCATAAGTCAGATACTTCTATTACAACAATTCATAATTGTGTTATCATTATAATATTTTGTAGCAATAAGCTTTCTTCAGGAAGTTGTAGCTTCCTTGGGTTGTAGCCCTAAAACAAAGTTAGCAAGGAGTTGTAGCTTCCTTGGGTTGTAGCCCTAAATAAATATTGTAAACTTTTATAGCAGTGAGCATTATATTGTGAGGTAACACTCACCGTGGTTTTTCCCATTTTTGGGTTTTCCATGTAAAAAATCCTGGTGTCAAAGTGTTGATTAATGTGGTGCATGTTTTACTTTATGTTCTCTAAGTAATTTGATTTGTTCTGCAAATAAAGTAGTTAAGTTTTTGTGTATGTTGATTCACCCCCCTCTAAGCATCTTAGTGTGTTCAACACACATAACATTGGAACACAAATTGAGCTTGGCTACAATCTTGAAAGGAGAGAAAAATTAAAGGGGTTTTGTCCCTTTGTTGTATGGACAAGAATTGATTTCTAAGATTCAACTATATCATGCAATAATAAGCTAAAATGAAGAATCTGATATAAAACATAGAACACATTTACAATAAATAGAAAACATAAGTTGATCAATAAATAGAGTATAAAATGGAACTTGTCACCAAGATCTGAGTCAAACTTGCAAGGACTATGGTACCTAGGCACAATACTCCTAGTATTTAGGGTACTCTAAAAGTGGTTTCTGAGAGTTAGGATCTAGGATCGTCAGTATGATCTCTGATTTGTGACACCTATTTTTGATCATCGATAACATGCAAAAAAACACAAGGAAGAAGAGCGTTTGTCTTAGTCAAACCCCTGTTTTGGTATTCCTACCTCATGGATAGCCAGATCATAGATAATCAAAGAGTGTGTGCTCCTAATCTTATGTGCATCTAAGATTGTAATGAGCAACAAACCAAAAGGATTTATCACAAAACCCTAACCCTATATGACTCAAGCATATAGAATATTCAACTGAAGACAAGTGTCTCACTCAAGGAAACACAAACCTTCAACTCAAGGAAGGTTGAGTGATTAAAGTATGTAGAATAAGAAGGTGTTGCAACCACACCCAATCGTGATGATGTAGGTACTCAAGCCAAACTCAAGTTGGTGGTTCCAACCCTTCTCCCAAACATGCAAGGAGATTCAACCTAGGAGAACAAGATAGACTCGAGATCTAGTTTCCAAATTCACCAAATCCTTTCCAAGAGTATGTAAATCTAAATTAGTATTCCAACAATAAATTTCCTACAATAATTCACAAGTGCGCAATAATATAAAGATAGACAAAAGTTCTAGAGCCCCAAAAAATTTCCTTTTATAATGACAAAGGCTTGTGTTTAAATATGATGCCTTAGGAGGGAAAATATCTGAATATTAGAGGTCGATGAAGCATGGGACCTAAATGTTGAAATTAAGGTCACGCCTCCCAAGACAAGGCTAACACCTTTAGGGAGTTTAAAACTTTGCAAGATATGGGAGGATGCTAGCACTTGGGTGCTAGTGTCTCAAGGCTAAATCCTCCTAAGTTAGCATTGCTTCAGGACATTACCAGGATCTAAAAACTACCCTAGGTTCCAAAATTTGGTTAACGGTAACAATTTAGTAAGGTTTAGGGAGATAGGTTTAGGAAGGTTTAGGAATGTGAAGCACTTCTCTCAAGTTGAAGGTAAGGCCAATACTAGAAATGGTCCTAAAAGTGGACTAATGGAGCAAATACTAAAGCAACTGCTAAGCGGAGTGTGGAATTTTTCTTGCACTATCAAGGAGCATAATTTATGACACTGCAATAATTTCTCCTTTCTTCATACTCTAACATTCCTCTTAAGTAGCTACAACTTGAGTGTCTTGCAACATAGGAAATGAGAATATTACATATGCTTAAGCAATTTATGAAAATATAATGTACTTTGAAATCCAAAATACTTATATTAATCTCTTCCACTAAGTGATGAAATTAGATTAGATCCCAGTTTAATAGGGAAAATTTTCTTAGAAGGATGATGAGTTTTTTGCTCAAGTTTCTAGGAAGTTTTAGAGATAGTTTGTAGTTCACAAGCTTAGAGTAAGGGTTTTAAGGTTAATTTATAGTTCACATACCTAAAATCTTAAGGTTTTGAGGTAGGATCATAGGGACAAACTGTAGGTACACAAAAAAACTCAACTAAGAATAACCTAGGTAGATTATCAAACTTTTGGACCATGACTATAGGGACTACAAAATTGCCAAAAAAATCTACTTTTTTTCCTATACAAAGTTGGCATACTTTTAATTTTTTTTACTATGGTAGAGATTGCATGAACCAAAATCTAAAACTCTACCCAAAAAAATTTCAACTTCTAAATTTTTTTTCTTTTCTTGAGAATCAACCTACCCTAAAACCATCTAATAGGGAAGAAAACTTCTTGAGGCCATAACTTTTAATTTGGAAAGTTGTTTGAGCTAGTTTGTAGAATGAAGGTCTCAAATAGAACTACATCATAGTGATCCAACTTTCTAGTTCAAGACCATTTTGATATATTTTGGAGCCAAATTACACCATCTAGGCCTCGAAACTGTATTTTAGTACTATTTTGGAATTTTTTAGTTTTTATCCCTCGTAGTTATGTGTTTGATCATGAACTTGGACTAAAAGTCATTATCAAGACTCATTTAGATGTGTAGAGGGTATGAAATAATTCTTAGGCCATTTCATGAACTTTAGATCCAAACTAAGGGTCTAGACTTGACCATGGAAAACTGACAATCAAGACACAATAAAAGTGGTACTAGACTCACACAACAAGCCCATCTGAAACTTAGGGTTAGAAAATTTTAAAAAATAAGAAATTTGAGCGAAAGGGTCCCTAATTCTAAAAGAATACTTGGGTGTGTAGTGAAGGCCACAACAGGTCTCCCTTGTGTCTTTGTCCTCTCATATTTATGAAAATTAAACTTCTAGTTTCTATAGATATCTAGAATCTCTTTCTTGTTAATATATTTGGTGAATTTATTATTAGATAATTATTACCGATTATTTGGAATGGGAGGCCTTAATTCTTTAGGTGACATCTTTCATTAATTCTATCTCTAGTGTAAATTCTAGATCCACTCATGGCATTTTTCTGCTTGCATGGTCCAGTCTTATTTTTGTTGATTTCTAGCCCATCCTTGAATTTCTTCAACTTTAATTCTTGCTTAATCATTTTCTTACATCCTATCAATCATGGTTTGATATTTCATGCAATTGATTATGATTTCTATGTGGAACAGTGCTATAGTATTTAGTATATTTTAATAGGCCACCTCAACTTTTACTTAATCTCTATCAAACCCAGTTTATCACTTTGTCACATCTACATGGGCCAAACATCCCATTACACTCTGCTCCGCTTACTTCCTGTGACCTACACACTTAGAAACCACAAAATAACATCAGATAAAATCAATATTAAATCTTAATCTAATTTATTGGCTAATACTAATTATTAATCATGGTTCCATCATATTTAATATTCAAACTTTTATCCAACTTATCTAAGTGAATACATATGCTAGATTAATTCAATGTTCATTTAATATGGTCTATGACCATTAACCTATTCATTTAATTTCTCAAGATTTTTTTTAATAAGGTAGTCATCCATAATCCTTAAAATATCATATATTCAATGGTATCAACTAGTAGAAAAAACTGAAGGATTTTAATCAAGATGTCAAATCTAAAAAGGTGGTAACAAGTTGTTTCATTACTCCTCAAGTCAAAGTTCTTCATCCTTGATGATCACAAAATTATATAAGCAAATCAAAAATTTCTCAAATAACTTAGGGCTATGGGCCCACTCATGTACACTTTATTCACCAAGTGAATTCCTTTACAAACTAGATGCTCAAAATTAAAGAAAAAAATTATAGACTCAACAATTCAATACTCATGGGTTATACTTTATGAATCAACAACATTGGTCAAAAAATTAATAAAAGAAGTTTAAAATCAAGGGTGTAATCCATGAAATTTTTATTTTATCAAATCTAATGGTTGGACCAATCCTTTAAAAAAATGATATTTCTTTTATCTCATCAAAATAGTCAACAAATCAATAATTATTAGCAATAATGGTTTGAAAATCTATAAGAAATTATGAAATCTAGGATATAATTCAAGAAAAGACCAATTATCACATAGTATTCACAACCTCCATTGATACACACTAGGTGAACATCACAACTAAAAGTGGCACCATAAATCAACTCAAGTTTCCACCTATGCTAAGAATCATCTTCATGGTAGTTTTAAATAATTAATGTGGACCACCATTTTTTTTGTAAAATAACATAGGCCCACAAGGCAATAGAATATGCACCAATGAATTTTTTCAATAAGCCTTTTGTTCACCAAATTATGTTTTCTTCAAAAAACACTAATATTAGTCAAAATTGGCCATGAAAACAAGAAAAATATCAATAGACATCAACTTAGTCCTTACACAACTAAAGCATTCATAGATAATAAAATAAAGAATAGGTCATGTACTTAACACAAGAAACCAGGCTTAGATTTTGGAAGCACTTGAATTTCAAAAGGAAACTCATTAGATAAAGTCTTAACTGTCCTTTCTAGTTTATAGTGGGCACAACAACAACCACTCTCCTACTTCATCTCAGATGCGGTCATCGATCAATCTTCGTTTTCAAAAAATAGGATTGACTTGTGAGTCACAATTACATCTATCCAATATGAGGCACATGTTATACCATTTTGAGAGATGGATTTTATCTTATGTCATTGTGGCATAGCCTCAATACATCCCAAGAGTGTTGGTGAAATGCACAAAGATTCTTTTGCGACACTAGTCCTACACAATTCTAACAAGAAATCATGACAAATGGTATTGGATTTTCTCAAACAGTTTAGAAGAGATATCTCTAATTCTTAGTGGCAAATTTACAACAATTCTTTCATGACAGGTCTCTCTAACTTATGTTACAAAATCAATATAGGATAGACTTTATCATAAGGTAACATTTGTAAATCCACAATTCCTAGGAAAAACATGACTATTCATACTTTAGCAACAAATGGACTTATAAAGAAACTCATGGCTTAGTCCAAGATTTAATCCTCAAATTGATGATAAACTTTAAAAAGAATAGTTTCCCAAATAGTGTTATACCCACTAACAACTAAACAACCATGTGAAAATCATACCCAATTTTGAAATAATAAATAGGAAATTAACACTGATTAGTATTCAAGTTATCTTAAGATTAAACAAAGAGTTGTGTGTACATTTACAAATTCTTCTAAATCATGAAGCAAATATCAGACCATCTTATGACAATATTGAGTATCGACAGGAAATATAACTTTTGATTATTGAATATTAACAAATTTATAAGCAAGAACTAAGTTTGTAAACATGATGATTATAGTTAACTTTCACCCTTCACCTCATGATTGTTTTTCACAATCTTAACATGGAACCTCACATTTTGACTTCTAACTAGGGTTCTTTGTTTGGAAAAACATACTTCCAATCTTATAATTCCTACCAATGTAATCTTTACACATATAAACTAGGAAGGAAACAACATCTCCTTAGAGGGATACATGTCACGTCTCACACTTTTTAGATTCTTGAACTTAGCTATAAATAGAAGTATCAGATGTTTATTTTTTATTATGTCAAAAACAGATAATTGTCTATGGATAAAGTGAATGCTATTTTTTTCCTAAAAATGATGAAATGGATGTTATGCGAAACTTCGGTTATTGATTTTGGGATACTAACCTATTAATGGAAAATTGAGTTTAATGATTGCAGGTGTTTGTCGAAGGCAAGAATCTGGTTAAGATAGAGTTGACTAGCCTCCTGGTAGAGATGGGATGGAGAGAAACTCTTTATGGCACACACAAGCACTTAGTTTGCATTTCATTTGCATTCTTATCATTATATGAATGATCTCTATGTTGATGAATTGAGTTATTAATTTTCGTAGAAAATATTTCTTTAATACTTCCTAGATGTATAGCTAAATGATTTGATCATAAAATTTAAATGGCCTTTCGTAGAAATTATATATATATATATATATATATTATTTTATTTTATTTTATTTAAGTGTACATGTAAGAAAATGATTTTACTTCTAATTTTAATTATTTTTTTTTCTAAGAAAGATAATTATGGGATAATTTGAAATTGAATATATATATATATATATAAGTTGTAATAATTATCTATTCGAAAATAAATTCTTTATCTTTATAATGACAATTGGAAAAGGTAGAATAAAAACAAAAAAGATAGAAAGAAAATAAAAATAAAGGAAAGAAAAGAAAACAAAAAGAAAGCAAAAAGGATAGAAAGATCAAAAATGAAAAAGAAGAAAAGATAGGAAGAAGATATAATAGAAAGAAGAAATCTTTAAAAAAGAGGAGGGAGGTTACATTGAGGGGGGTCTTTTTGCTTATTCATTCTTTTTCTTCGTTCTCAGGGGGGAAGGTAATAAAAGAAGTCGTTAAACAACAAGGATTTTTCCTTAGGAGCTCGGTGGGCAGTGACAACATTAAGGTGCCAAATTTGCAGGTATCATGTAATTGCAACATCCAGTGAGACCATATTTTCTAAGGCATTTTGTCAAATCATTTACATTGTGTGTTTTCTTCTGCTTTTCATATACTACGCATCGATTATTCTTCAAAAGATTAAGAAGGTATTACATGGAATACTGTTTAGTATTGTATCATATTAGTTAATATATACATATATATACTTGCCCTTGCATTATAAGGGTTATAGTAGCATTGTTTATTTTTAGAAATTCATACTGCCAAATCGCTAGAAGGTGACGATTTTTTTTAAGTTTCTAACTTAGAACCTGCAATAAGGGCGTCGGCCTTTAATATAAGATCATAAAATCTGTTTTCCTTTATGTTATACACTGCTACTCAAATTCTAGTTGTGCAAGCCTTTATTTTGAAATGTTTCTTTTAGCATTATTGCTTAATGAGTATCTTTAGACTTTCTATGACTTGTGACTACTCTTATATGTCCTCTGACAAGCTTATATTCTGAGATAGACTTGGTTTTATAATGACATCTTTTTGAGGCATTCTATTAAGAAATTGGCGTGCCTTCTTTATGATTCCAATTTTTGTGTATAGGTCTACGAGGACAATTGCAACTACATCATCTGATTGCATTAGCTAGAAAATTCCTAAAGCCTTTTCGATAAGTCTTTTTTGTGCATATTCTGCAATCATTTCATTCCACGTGAGGCACCCTTTTGAGGCATTCTGCCAAACAATTCATGTGCCTTGTATATTTTGTCACAATTTGTATGCATGTTTAATAGAGCATTTCCAACCTTGGTATCGAAGCTCCTTTTGAGACTCAAACTGATGGGGACGCAGACAAAGGTTGGGGAGTTAGGCTTTATGCCTGCCCATTGCATTTTCTTATCAGTTTCAACGACTTATCAACTAAATGACGTCTCTTCTGGGCATTCTATAAAACAATTTATGTGCCTTGTCTATGCTTGCATGATTGCTTACATATCTAGTGGATCTTTCCATCTATATTTTCTGGTGAAAATCCTCCATCCATTTCATATCTCTATGCTAACAGAGGGAGTGGATAATGATAGCTATAGATGTCTTTATGCTTTCCTTCTTAATTAGGATTAACTTACTTAACATAGAACCTGGCTTGATCTTCTATCGGCTATTTCCAAGAGCACATAAGTATAGCAATAGAGTTTCTTAAGTCTACTCATCATCGCTTAGGGGTACGGATTGCTAATGATTCATGCTTCCAAAGTTTTAATCTAGGTATCTCCACTCTTTTAATACTTTTTTTCCCTCCATCCTGCTTGATTTAATTATGCTTCGATCTCATAGGTAATGTAATATTAGGGTGGCAGTTATTAAACCATGTGAAATAAACATATAAGTTTTTAGGTTGGATTATCTCTTAATATAGTGTTGATTTATTAGATCCCTAAATGTTGATGTGATTAGAAGAAATAATAAATGTGTTATCATGGCATCTAATGTTGTTAGGCCAACAAGGGATAGAGATGTTGCCCTCTTTTGAAACCAATATAGTATTAAGCATATGTATTATACTTATGAGTGTGATCTAATTATTATGACCAAATGGTAAACCGTGATGATGGTAGCTCTTGACAGATTATTTTTATATAAGTTTAATATATTGTTCTAGTTTCCTACCTTGATGGCGTATGAAATATATATACTGGTCATGCATGTGTATAAGTTGTTTAAATCTATTTAGGTTAATAATTAAGCATTGCTTATCTTTTACTAACCATCCTTATGATATGCCTTGAGAGAGATAGGAAGCCATATATATTATGTTTTTCTATGGATATAATTCTTGTTTTGAGATCTTTTTACATGATAACTCTTAGATAATTTTATTTATACAAATCCATGTACTTACTAAGTGGTTAAATTTAAGAAATTATCCTTAGGAGGATAGTCTAGTACATTATCTTTTCCACTTACTTAGCCTATAGGGTATGCCCATTGTCATGCAAAGTTGATACTAGCATTGCCTAAATGGTGAATAATTTAATGGATAGGCTCAATACATAACTAAATTAAATTTTGATCAAACTTGATATCCCTAGTTATGAAATGATCATCGTCACTATAAAGTGAGTATGGGTAAGGGAATTTTATAAAGAATTACCTTAAGGTTTTATACATTTATTGTGATAAATATCAAAAGGAAATATTTGCTAGCACCTTAATCAAAACATAGAATTGTTTAAGGCTAGATAGATGAAAACTTGTATTACCCTATGTGAACATTTCAAGGTAATTTAATCTTAGACCTTTGGAATTTCCACTCTTTGGTGTGAACTTTTGAACCTAAAACTTAAATGAATGGAAGAATCACTAAAATGAGAGCAGAATATTTGAAGATCTCATTGAATCAAACTTGACTTTTGCTTTAGTTGACTCAAATGTAGAAACTGTGTTGAAAGGAATCATTGGATCGCTATATGTTTGGAAATTATAACTATATTATGTTATATTGTTATTAAGAAAGTAGTTATTTGATATGATTTGGATTGAGTTTACCTTCTGGGATAGGATGCCGAATGTGGGCAACAGAGAACAACAATCTTCTTTTCAAGATTTACCAACTTGTGATTTGTGTTTTGGCAAGAAGATGGGGGGCCAAAAAGGGGTCTCAAGTGGCCACTTTTTTCTCTGAAATCAGGAAATACTAACCTTGGATGAAAAATTGAGCATAGTTACACTCAAAATTTTAAGATGCAACAAAAACAATGTTCGTAGTGCTCCGAGTCTACTTTCTAAACTACTATTTTTTTTTAAAATGGTATAGATAAAGGGGTTCAAAAAAGGGAGCCACATAAATTGGTGTTGTTTCTATCAAAAAAAATAACATAGCGTGTTTTGTGGCTCCCTCAAAAGGTTAACTTTTTTTGGTATTTTTAAAATCACTTTGGTGAGAAATTAGCTAACAACATGTAGTTTATGCCCTATTTTTCTAATAATTGTTTAATGAATATTTGATTTTTTACTAATTTTCAAAGTGGACACATCCTGAAAAATAGAATAAATTTTGAAAACTAATTATTTTTTTTTAATATGTGTAGAATGGAGTTTAGTTTAAAAAAATGTGATTTACTTGAAATTTTAATTACCATTTAATTTATAAAGAAAAAAAGACCAAACACTGGTTTTTGCCAAAAAATGGACACACAAACAAAAGAAATTAAAGATGAAAGGATTAACATTGTCAAAATGTGAAAAAAATACATCGTTAAATAACTAAGAGAAAGCCTAACATTACCCAGGTGTTCTATTTGTTCAACCTTGAAACATGTGCAAATATGAGGGTTAGCATGAATGAAATTATGTGAAATCCTGTAGAATATGCAAAAACACATCTTTGGACGTTGGGAAGGCACTCCAAGCCTTTGGGTTGGAAATCCAAAGCAAATCCTGAGCCTAAGGCTTGGGATTCCCAAAGCAAAATATAACGTGAGCACATTGTAATGCGCTCACATTATGTTATGTGTTGCATTTTTTTTGCTAGTTTGCTTGATATTTGCCTAGTTTGACATAATGCAAGCGCATTATAACGTGCTCGCGTTATGTCTCACTTGGAATGATTTATGTTCAAGGTTTAAGGTTGAATGATTTATGTTTAGGGTTTAAGGTTGGGGGTATAAGGCATATGGATGAGGGTTGAGGGTTTATGGCATAAGTATAGGGTTGAGGGTATAGGGTATAGGGTAGAGGTTTGAAGGTTGAGGGATAATGTTCAAGGTTGAGTGTCCAAGGTTAAGTGTATAGGGTATAGGGTTTAAGGTTTAAGGGTATCTAAGGGTTGAGAGTTTAGGGTTTAAGGGTTTAAGGTTTGAGGGATTAAGGGTTTAAGGGTTGAGGGATTATGGTTTAAGGCATAGTGTTGAGGGTAGAGGGATTAGGGATAGGGTTTAGGGTTGAAGGTTTAAGGGTTGAGGGTTAAGGGATTAGGGCTTAAGGTATAGTGTCGAGGGTAGAGGGTTTAGGGATAGGGTTTAGGGTTTAAGGTTTAAAGGTTGAGGGTTGAGGCTTTAGGGATAGGGTTAAGGGATTAGGGTTTAAGGTATAGTGTTAAGGGTTGAGGGTTTAGGGATAGGGTTTAGGATTTAAGGTTTAAGGTTTGAGGGTTGAGGCTTTAGAGATAAGGGTTAAGTGAGAGACCTAGATGGCTAAGGATGGATGGAGAGGCAAACAAGGATTGACTAAGAGACATAAAGAGGGGAGAGGTGGGGGGAGACAAAGGTGAGAGATAGAGAGGTAAAATGAGAGAGTGAAGTTGATAACTTGAGGGAAAGATGGTAAGGAGGAGGGAGAGAGGTGGAGAGGAAGGGAAATATCTAGAGAGTCGTGAGAGATATACAAGTGAGAGACTTACAACCTAGGGAGAGAGAGGTGAGAGAGATAGGGGAGAGTTGGGGTGAGGTAGAGAGGGGAGGAGAGGGGTGGATAAGGGTTGAGGGTTTAAGGGTTTAGGGTTTAAGGGTCAAGGGTTTAGAGTTTAAGGGTTGAGGTATTAAGGGTTTAAGGGTTGAGGGATTAGGGTTTAAGGTATAGTGTTGAGGGTTGATGGTTTAGGGATAGGGCTTAGGATTTAAGGTTTAAGGGTTGAGGATTGAGTCTTTAGGGATAGGGTTTGGGGTTTAGGGATAAGGGATTAGGGTTTAAGGTATAGTGTCGGGGGTTGAGGGTTTAGGGATAGGGTTTAGGATTTAAGGTTTAAGGGTTGATGGTTGAGGCTTTAGGGATAGGGTTTAGGGTTTAGGGATAAGGGATTAGGGTTGAGGGTTGATGGATTAGGGATTAGGGATTAGGGATTAGGGATTAGGGTTGAGAGTTGAGGGATTGGGGTTTAAGGTATAGTGTTGAGGGTTGAGGGTTTAGGGATAGGATTTAGGATTTAAGGTTTAAGGGTTGAGGCTTGAGGCTTTAGGGATAGGGTTTAGGGTTTAGGGATAAGGGATTAGGGTTTAAGGTATAGTGTCAAGGGTTAAGGATTTAGGGATAGGGTTTAAGATTTAAGGTTTAAGGGTTGAGGCTTGAGGCTTTAGGGATAGGGTTTAGGGATAAGGGATTAGGGTTGAGGGTTGAGGGATTAGGGTTTAAGGTATAGTGTTGAGGGTTGAGGGTTTAGAGATAGGGTTTAGGATTTAAGGTTTAAGGGTTGAGGGTTGAGGCTTTAGGGATAGGGTTTAGGGTTTAGGGATAAACGATTAGAGTTTAAGGTATAGTGTCGAGGGTTAAGGGTTTAGGGATAGGATTTAGGATTTAAGGTTTAAGAGTTGAGGATTGAGGGTTTAGGGATAGGGTTTAGGGTTAAGGGATAAGGGATTAGTGTTTAGGGTTGAGGGATTGGGGTTTAGGGTTGAGGGATTAGGGTTTAAGGTATAGTGTTGAGGGTTTAGGTATAGGGTTTAGGATTTAAGGTTTAAGGGTTGAGGGCCGAGGCCTTAGGGATAGGGTTTAGGGTTTAGGGATAAGGGATTAGGGTTTAAGGTATAGTGTCATGGTTGGAGAGTTTAGGGATAGGGTTTAGGATTTAAGGATTAAGGGTTGAGGGATGAGGCTTTATGGATAAGGTTTAGGGTTTAGGGTTAAGCAATTAGGGTTTAAGGTATAGTGTCGAGGGTTGAGGGTTTAGGGATAGGATTTAGGGTTTAAGGTTTAAGGGTTGATGCTTGAGGCTTTAGGGATAAGTAAGAGACCTATATGGATAAGGGTTGAGAGATAGGGGAGATATGGGGGTGAGGCAGATAGGGGAGGAGAGGGGTGGATAAGGGTTGAGGGTTTAAGGCTTTAAGGTTGAGGGATTGGGGTTTAGGATTGAGGGATTAGGGTTTAAGGTATAGTGTCGAGGGTTGAGTGTTTAGAGATAGGTTTTAAGATTTAAGGTTTAAGGGTTGAGGGTTGAGGCTTTAGGGGTAGGGTTTAGGGTTTATGGATAAGGGATTAGGGTTTAAGGTATAGTGTCGAGGGTTGAGGGTTTAGGGATAGGGTTTAGGATTTAAGGTTTAAGGGTTGAGGGTTGAGGCTTTAGGGATAGGGTTTAGGGTTTAGGGATAAGGGATTAGGGTTGAGGGTTGAGGGATTAGGGTTTAAGGAATAGTGTTGAGGGTTTAGGGATAGGGTTTAGGATTTAAGGTTTAAGGGTTGATGGTTGAGGCTTTAGCGATAAGGTTTAGGGTTTAGGGATAAGGGATTATAGTTTTAAGGTATAGTGTCATGGATTGAGGGTTTAGGGATAAGGTTTAGGATTTAAGGTTTAAGGTTTAATGGTTGAGGGTTTAGGGTTTAGGGTTGAGGCTTTAGGGTTGAGGCTTTAGGGATAGGGTTTAGGGTTTAGGGATAAGGAATTAAGGTTTAGGGTTGAGGGATTAGGGTTTAGGGTTGAGGGGTTAGGGTTTAAGGTGTAGTGTTGAGGGTTAAGGGTTTAGGGATAGGGTTTAGGATTTAAGGTTTAAGGGTTGAGGGTTGAGGGTTGAGGCTTTAGGGATAGGGTTTAGGGTTTAGGGATAAGCAATTAGGGTTTAAGGTATAGTGTCAAGGGTTGAGGGTTGAGACTTTAGGGATAGGGTTTAGGATTTAATGTTTAAGGGTTGAGGGTTAAGGCTTTAGGGTTTAGGGTTAAGGGATTAGGGTTTAAGGTATAGTGTCAAGGGTTGAGGGTTTAGGGATAGGGTTTAGGATTTAAGGTTTAAGGGTTGAGGGATGAGGCTTTAGGGATAACTAAGAGACCTAGATGGCTATGGGTTGAGAGATAGGTTAGAGATGAGGGTGAGGCAGATAGGGGAGGAGAGGGGTGGATAAGGGTTGAGGGTTTAAGGCTTTAGGGTTGAGGGATTAGGGTTTAAGGTATAGTGTTGAGGGTTGAGAGTTTAGGGATAGGGTTTAGGATTTAAGATTTAAGGGTTGAGGGTTGAGGATTTAGGGATAGGGTTTAGGGTTTAGAGGGATTAGGGTTTAGGGTTGATGGTTTAAGGCTTTAGGTTTGAGGGTTAAGGGATTACAGTTTAGGGTTGAGGGTTTAGGGTTAAGGGATTAGGGTTTAAGGTATAGTGTCAAGGGTTGAGTGTTTAGGGATAGGGTTTAGGATTTAAAGTTTAAGGGTTGAGGGTTGAGGCTTTTGAGATAGGGTTTAGGGTTAAGGGATTAGGGTTTAAGGTATAGTGTCGAGGGTTAAGGGTTTAGGGATAGGGTTTAGGGTTTAGGGGTAAGTGAGAGACCTAGATGGCTAAGGGTTGAGAGATAGGGAAGAGATGGGGGTGAGGCAAATAGGGGAGGAGAGAGGTGGTTAAGGGTTGAGGGTTTAAGGCTTTAGGGTTGAGGGATTAGGGTTTAAGGTATAGTGTTGAGGGTTAAGGCTTGAGGCTTTAGAGATAGGGTTTAGGGTTTAGGGTTAAGTGAGAGATATGGCTAAGGATGGATGGAGAGGTAGACAAGGAGTGATTGAGAGACATAGAGAGGGGAGAGAGGGGTGAGACATAGAGAGGTGAGAGATAGAGAGGTGAGGGAAGAGATAGAAGAAATACATGAGAGAGTGAAGTTGACAACTTGAGGGAAAGATGGGTAAGGAGGAGATCAAGAAATGAATAATATAGAGTTTTGTATAGCAAGGTAAAATGCACTCACATTATAACTCAAGATTATTTTGTCTTGCTATTCAAATGGTAAAAAGGCTAGGGCACCCATTATCTAGGCCCACATGCTCTATTTTCTTTTGGTTATGCACGTGTTTCAACAAAAAAAAAGCTTTTTCATGCTGTTGGGAAGTGCGCATGCACATTTTTCACATTATACCACATTTGCAAGAACTTTCCACCACCTTTTTCTGGTTTGCCAACTTAAGGAGGAAATAACATAGTTTTTACATCGAATTTGATATATATCAATTCAAGTTTGTATTTTTGTAGTGTTGCAATGTTAATTGTGATTGAATGTAGGAATTTAACATTCTACATTGGTTAATAGTATTGTTGTTACTAATTCTATTTGAGTGTTATTCAATTGAATGTTGAAAATGAAGCAAGTGGTTAAAAACTCAAATTGTTGAGGAGTTTGATGCAAAAAGAAAAAAAGACTACATAATTGGGTACTCTCTCCATTCAAATCTCCATTTTTTAGGTATGTCAAGTCTTTACACATGTTGTAAGTTACATTTTCCTTGATTCTATTTGAATTACTTTATCATGCCTTATCATACATGTTTATATCACTTGTATGGTTTATATATTTTGTGTTTATATCAGTTGTGTTTATATTTTGTGTTTATAGTTCATGTGCCTTGTCTATGCTTCCACATTTTGCATACATGTCTAATAGGTAATTTGCAATCCGAATTATTAGGGAATTTGCAGACCATATTTGTGCTGATAGGTAAATGTAACCATCATCTATTACTCTAAATTTCATCCCAAATAGCTGTAAATAAATAGCACCCATCATGATCTATGGATCATAGTTCTTACTACCCAAACAGCTTACTCATCACACACAAATCTACCCATCATGCAAACTATTATGTAGAGATCCGACACTATTCTATGTCCTTATAATAGATTATGTTCAATTAGTTCATGGTACACATAATAAAAGATATGTCAAAGGTAAACATTAATTAAAATAGACACAATCACAATATCATTGTTAAGTCCCTTTGCATAATGAACCTTATAATACAAACTCATTAATGTCTAGAATGAGATTCAATCTAAAGGACCTCATTTAAAATTCCATCATGTGTGTTCCCTTTAAACCTACATAGATAGCCTTATGTTAAATCTATAGATTTTATTACTCAAGAATCCATAAGGTAAGCCTACAATCTCTCATGGTGCCATGTATATTTTCTATAGGAGTCAATAAAATCCTTGGCAACATAAACTTGTCATCTTACACTTGGTCTCTTTGATAAGTATGTGCAATAATGAATAATACAGACCTTAACATACTGTGATGTAAAATTATACAAGAATAATTCCTGACAACATATAAATATACAATCCCTTAAGCATAATGAAATACTATTATCTTGTCATAACAAGTTACAATACAAATGAATAGGTTCCAAGATCATACAAGTAAATCCCAATAGGCTTAACCAAATCATCATCCATGCTATGCTACCTTATTATTCATGTTGATAGTGTTACTAAATTTTGTTCACACCAGATTTAGTTAGACCTATTTGCAGTTGTTTCAGAAAGAGTAAAAGAAATCTTTTCAGTTATTGCAATCAGTGAATATTTGATGTCTTGATAAGAGGAAAATAATGATCAGTTGTCATGATAATCCAACAGTCCAATCAGGACTATCAAATCATCATGACAAGTGAGTTAGAATGTCAAGAAATCAAACAGTGAATGAGAGACCGTTGATCTAAGTTGTTTTTATCTTTCAGAGTTATAAGACAATTTGATTATTCAAATGATCATAATTGAAAGCAAGAAATAAAGGTATTCATTTGAACTGTCATTTCATATCATATTTGGAACATACATTCAAGTTTCAGTTATTCTATCCTATGCATTGATTGAAAAGAAACATACATAAATCAATTGCATATGGCAAATTAATTGATCATGTTTAAAAGAAGTTTTCAAATGTGTCCCACACAAGCCGTGGGAGTGACTAAACTAAGCAATGCAGACATATACAAGCTATAGATTTGATGATAAAAGGAAATGAGAAAGAACACATGAGAATATGAAATATCTATCATTGCCTGAAAGCAAGGTCGATGTCCTTTGTTGATGGCTAATCTTCATATCTTCATCTTCAGCTCCAGTCATACCAAGTGAACCTACAAAAATTTGGGGAAAGTCCTGTTAGAGCTCTAGATATTTAACACTATCATATGCTTTTGTCAAACAGACATATCAACTTGCAAACATCATGCATTTCATATGAAGGAATCAAATCAGACATGTGCAATAAATCAGTTCACATCGTGAGAAAGATCAATCATCTTCAAGAGGTATGTTTTTATGCTAACTTGTTTATTCACTGTGTAGGTATAGGAAAAGTAATGTTGCTGATTTGAAGACATTTAAAGCATGTGGAGAAAATGTGGCTCCCACAAGGGTAGAGCCCAGCATGCTCAAATTGTATGCAAATATTCAACTGAACAGACAAATAACAGTTCTTACATCATTGTTCCTGTTATATCATAAATCATATCTCATCATTGATCAAAGTGCAAAGGACAAAAGTACAATGATCAGAAGTTAGCATTGCAAAATGGATAGCCATAAAAGGTATTTTTCCCATCTTCTTGTTGTGATTGAAATATCAATTTGCTATTCAGATAGACTTCATAGATAGAACACTTGAATAATGGTACACCAAGATTATGAAGAGTATAGTCATAGTGGAGGCAATTGCAAGAGAAGTACAATCATGTCTTTAAGCAGCAAGCAAGCCAAAGACAGTCAAAGAATATATGAAGATAGTCTTCAAACATAAGAGAATGTAATTCATAATGACAGCCTAGAATAAATGTAAAGAATAAAACTATTAGAGGTCTTTTTGCATTTATTGTCTACAATCATTATGAATCTCTGAGTTTTCCAAAAAAAAAATACAATACTGCCATCTTTCTACATGACAGTCATGAAGGGAAATCAAAATCTAGTACAATGCTACTATGAGTCATATGAGGACAACCACTTGAATGGATACAGTTAAGGATCTCATTCTTATAAAGAAGTCATAATAGCCATCAACAAACAAATTGTGATCTTAATAGTCATAGAAGCTAGTGGTTGAAGACTGCTAGACAAGAATTAAAAAATAGTTATGAAATGCATATACTATGAAGGACATAAGTTGTTTGATCATAGGGAGCTGGTACTAGTTGCACTAGCATGTAACATGATGCACTAGTTAATCATGCAAATTTAAGGAATTCATCAAAATCAAAGGAAGCTTATGTTCATATGAGATACATCAACGAAATAAGATACAATCACTTGGGGGCAGGCAGTTAAGAGTCAAGATGAGCAACTAATGCCATGAAGATGACAGAGAGACAACAAATACTTAGGTAATAACTAATGAATAGTGTAGGTAGACTCAGAAGAACAAAAACATCTTGAGACATTGATGAAGAGGACTGTCATAACAAGTAAAGAGCAACAGTGGATATCAAGAGCAGTCATGTTCATTGAAGTTCAGACCATTATGCAAGATAAAGTATAGGGCACCAAGGTCTTCATTATGCAGGTTCGCAATCTCGAAGAGAAGGAGGTCAAGATCAAATCATAATAAGGTTAAAATAACATGACAAGAGATATCATGCAGAGTTTTGTAAGGGTTTAAACATTCATCCATAGACTGATTGTCAAATAGTCATCAAAGAAGATATAAGCTAGTAGCAGTTACTTGAAGGAGTTAACTCTATCAAAGGAGAATAAAGAAGTAACAGATTACTAGTGACTGCCATGAAATAACAGTAGGCAATATACATAGAGTGACAAAATTGTAAGGCTATAGTGGGAATAGTCATCTCAGGTTAAACTACCATAAAAGTTAAGGAGTAATATTTTCCCTGCTCAAAAGAAACAATATACAATACAAGAAATAGCAAGCCGCAGCCTGGAGTCTTTTATCATTTAGAAAAATATCAAGCTCTTATTGTTTCTTAAAGCCCTAAGTGCATTTTTTAGATACAAGGAAGAAAATACACTAAAGTGATAAAGAATGCAAGAAATAGCATGGTCATGGCCTTTAGAGAGATTCATGTTTCATATTCAAAGGTTCAAACTATCATTCTCATTTTTTAAATCCTTTCACTATTCCCATACATAGAAAAGAGTATAGAGTAGTAGAGTAGCATCTTGCCACTGTTCTCACCATCAGGAACATGAAAATAAAAGGAGGTTGCTTTAACTATTTTTCTTCTCATTATCCTCTCAAATGAATAAATGTTTTACTTATGCAAATCAAGAAATATGTCATGAGGTAGAAGAGTAAATAGAAAGTATGATTTTTCCTCTACTTTATGCACAGTAAACTGTAAAAGGAGCAGCATATTCTCACAGTTCGTATCCGAGAAAGGAAAGATAGTAAAACATCTACATTTCCTCCATTATAGAGCAATGAAAGCACAAGAGACTTACTAGAAAGAACAACAGGCTAGCATATGGAACAACAAGAAAGATCTTCAGAAAACCTTGCAATAAGAACTCCAAACCCTCAGCAACATCATGGCAGTGCAGAGCAGCATACGAAGAAATGTGTGATGGAAGAATGAACACTTTAGGGTTTTGTTTTCTTTTTACTACCCTAGCCAAGCTTAAAAGTGTTTTGACTTTTATTTTAGTAAAATCATTGAAGGCCTTATCCAAACCATGGTCAACAACCTTGCATGCCATCGAACCTAATGAATAAGCATACAGGGGTTGTGGGCTAAAAGGAAATCATTCTTTCTTTTTCTTCATTTGAACTCTATCAAGTCAAAAATTGAAATCATTGAAAGGTAGGGTTTAGTGCCTTAATGTCTTTTTTATTTCCCTTGGTCTCATGGAGGTCAACAAAACATGGTCAAAGATGTCCTTTAGCCATAATGCAAAACCAAGTCAACATTTCAAGATTCCTTATCATGCATAATGACCGAATGTGGTTTAATTTATTCCTTATACATTATGATGTGTCAAAAGTAAAAAACAAGAACACGATATAAAGGTAAAGTTGAGGTGGCAGGAATATGGATGTGATAAAAGTTATTATTTGCATGAAGATATCAAGACAAATGAAATCTAAGGAGATAGTCAAATACATGAAAGGTGGGTGTAGGTAAAGTTTTGTAAGGTGGCAGGAGGATAAAGACAAGTAGTATTTTTACAGGGTCATATACCTTGGAAGGCAAGGAGTATTTGTTTTTGCCTTGATGTTTTGTGATGATATATTTTTTCTCCTTGGCAATGTAATTGAGCAATAAGGGTGAAGTTTTTGTCTTAAATGCATGTATCATGCAAGTAGAGGATTTTTTCTTGCATGGAGATATAAGGGATTTTTTTTTCTCTTAAAGTCCTATTTTTTGCTCAAATCATGCAAATTAGGCAAGTGTAATTGGGTGATAAGGTTTTTATTTTCTTTTCATCCATCATGCATGTTTTACAACTAAATCAATGTAAGTGAATAATAAAGTAATATCTTACAAATTACTTTATTATTTTTCACAAGTTGTAAAATCATAAAAATAATACAAATTGTAACTAATAGTAAAGTAATTATCCTAATTACTTTATTACTCACTCACATCAATTTTGTAATGCAAAAATCATGCAAATTGATGAGTTAAGTTAACTGAGGCCATTTAGGGACTTTTTGCATGATTTGGGGAGCAATTTGAGGAATATTGGTCAACTTCTTGGTCAAACATATGGAAGGCATCAACTTGAAGTTATTTTTGCCCAATTTGTTATAGTTTGGACCCTTATTTTTAGGAATTTCTTGGTTTTCTCGTGGATCACTTTAGAGGACTTATTTTTAGAGGTAGTTAGCTACAGTTCTATTTTCCATGCCTCTTAGAGAGAGCAAGCTATATATTGTAAGGTAAAACTTAGGTTTTTCTAGTTCTTGCATTCTTTTCTCTTTTACACATTGAAAGACAAGAGGTTTTGTAACTCATTTTTTGAGTTCTTGCATTTTTGCTCTTTACACTTTGAGAGAGAAGGAGGTTTTGTAGCTCATTGATTACAGATTTCATAGAGATTACAACAGGTTACAGGTTCCATTTTTTTCTCTCTTGCAATATTTTCTTTTATTTTTCATTGAAATCAAGTCTTTGCCTTTCCATTGATGCTACTTATACGGATGATTTGATGAAATTTTAATGTGTTTTAATATCGAAACCTTTTAAAATTATTGTCTCATTTTTATTTGAAAGTATTAGGCATATTGATATCATAGGTCTTAGGTTGTGTTACTAAAATCTTTTCTTTCATGTTGTGAAGAATCATTTTCCTTCATAAAGAAGAGTTTTTCCAACCTTCCTTAGAAACATTTATGTGATTATTGTGTCAAAAGTGGATTGTGTGGGTAAGATTCCTGAAGTCTATTGTGAATCAGATTTGTGATTTTTTTCCATCATTACTAGGTGCATCACCAAAATTTTACAGTTTTATTACCTTAGAGATTCCTTCTTACCCTTTTCCAAATAAAAAGTCATAGTTTCAAATTAAACATTTTAAGGAAACTAGCTCATAATCTAGAGGTTCAAACTCATTATAGGTCACCCACAGCCTGACTTTGTCCCCATGTTTCGAAGGATTGCAGAGTTTCACAGCTTTGCATAAGGGTGCAATCCTCATCAACAACAGTTAGTTCATACAAACCTTGTATACCAAATGTTTCCATTCCCATATCTATGACAATACCAAAGTGCAAAAAGGCAACAATCTTTGACAAGATGTTACTCAAAAATTGTGTCACATAAAAACATTCCGTCTGAGGCAAGAGGATCACATAGGGCCCCTCTACAATAAACTCTCTCAGTTTTTGATATATCATAGGTGTTTGAATGTGGTGAAAGTTTTTCTGCTACTCCAAACATTGTTAGATGCATGCAATGTAAAGTTGCACCCATGTGGCCAAACCAACAATTTCAACGTATCTGGGTGGTAAGTTTAGGCTAGGCATGGTCCTATTTCACACCCAAACATGTCAAAACAGTTCGAGCTACATTGTACCGGTGATATCCCTAAAGAGACCAAAGTGCAAAAAGACAGTAATCTTTGATGAGCCGTTACTCAAAAAACTATATCACGTAGAAACATTCTGTCTAAGGCTACGAGATCATGTAGGGCCCCTCTACAATAACCTCTCGTAGTTTTCTATATCTCTAAGGCATTTGCCTGTGGTGAAATTTTTTCTGCTGCTCCAAAAATTGTCATATGCATGCAGTGTAAAGTTGCAAAGGGGTGTAACTTTTGTTTTACTCCTCATGCGGCCAAACTGATAGTTTCAACATGTTTGGATGGGTATTTTTAGGCTAGGCATGGTCCTATTTTGCACCCAAACACGCCGAAATAGTCTGAGCTACATTGTACTGACGATATCCCTTAAGAGACCAAAGTGCAGAAAGGCAACAACCTTTGATGAGTTGTTACTCAAAAATTATGTCACTTAGAAACATTATATCTGAGGATACAAGATCATGTAGGGCTCCTCTACAATAACCTCTCTCATTTTTTGATATCTCTAAGGTGTTTGCCCATGGTGAAAGTTTTTCTGTTGCTCCAAAAATCATCAAATGCATGCAGTGTAAAATGGCAAAGGGGTGTAACTTTTATTCTACTCCTCGTGCAGCCAAACTGACAATTCCAATACATTTGGATGGGTACATTTAGGCTAGGCATGATCTTGTTTCACACCTAAACAGGCTGAAACAATCTGAGCTACATTGTACTAGCGATATCCCTTAAGAGACCAAAGTGCAAAAATGAAGCAATCTTTGACGAGCTGTTACTTGGAAACTGTGTCACTTAGAAACATTTCTTCTAAGGCTACACAATCATGCAAAACCCATCTACAATAGCCTCTCTCAGTTTTTGATATCTTTGAGATGTTTGCCCATGGTGAAAGATTTTCTACTACTCCAAAAATCGTCAGAAGCATGTAGTGTAAAGTTGCAAAGGGGTGTAACTTTTGTCATACTCCTGATGCAACCAAACTGACAGTTCCAACGCATCTGGATGGGTGTTTTTAGGCTAGACATGGTCCTGTTTCAAACCCAAACATGTCGAAACAGTCTGAGCTACATTGTACCAGTGATATCCCTTAAGAGTCCAAAGTGCAAAAAGGCAGCAATCTTTGACAAGTTGTTACTCAGAAACTGTCACTTAGAAACATTCTGTCTAAGGTTATGTGATCATGTAGAACCCATCTACAATAACCTCTCTTTGTTTTTTATATCTCTTAGGCATTTGCCTGTGGTGAAAGATTTTTTGCTGCTTCAAAAATCGTTAGAAGAATGTAGTGTAAAATTGCAAGGTAGGCTACTTTTTGTTTTGTTCTTCATGGCGCCAAACCGTTAGTGCCAAAACATCTAGTTGGGCACATATACGCTACACATGGTCACTGACCTTCATTATAAAATGGTCATAATCTTTCCTATTTGAAGGGTCACAACTTTTCACCTTTGAAATGTCATCAGTATTCGTGAGAGCCTAAATTCATTTATTTGCAATATTGCCTAAGGTTGTATTCTTAATTGTATTCTTCAAACATGTTATGGATGTCTTTCTCAATGATAAATTTCTCTCCCTTTTATGTTAGTGCATATCAACCTAATACACAAAGTATGAGGCGTACATGTGAATACACGTAATACATGAAGTATACATAGGAAGCATGAAGCATACATGTGGATACACGTAATACATGAAGTCTATACATGAAGCATGCAACATGCATGTGAAAACATGAAGTATACATAGGAAGCATGAATCATACATGTGAAGTATACATAAGAAGCATGAAGCATACACGTGAATGGTAGCATGAAGCATACACGTGGAATGGTAGATGTCTTCCTTTGTGGAGAGGTATGAGGTCACATGTAATAATGTATTGCTCATTTTTAGTTGCATACTTCAAAGTGCATTGTATACTTAAATGAATTCCATTACCATGCTACAATGGTTATTATATTCATTTGATTGATTTAATGCTCAATAATCTTAGAGAAGAATAATGTTCAAACTTTATATTTTTACAATTATATAAAGGAACAGTGCATGTAATACAATTGGAATTTAAACATTTGAAGTAAACCATCTACAAATATCCATTGAAGAGTGGATTTATAATGCAAATATGGACACCATCAACAAAAAAGATTTGTATTAACCAAATATCCATATAGGCATACATCAATATCTATCGATATAAGTATAACATATATACAAAATAGCCATATAGGCTTACAAGAATGCCATATAGGTTTACAAGAATGACATATAGGCATACAATGTCAACTATATGTAATACAAAATATATGTCCACAACAAAGGAACCCAATAAAAAGTCATTCCCCTCTGGGTGAAGAAAATAGATCACAGGCAGCCTTTGATCTTTGAGGGGATGGAGACGCATATGAGAGTGGTCTACTACAAACCCAAGGGTTGCTCCTCCTATTTGGTTCTTCATGGAGTTGTGGCTATTACAATAAAAAGTATAGACATTAATATATAGAAATTACATTATAAAAAATGAAACATTTAACAAAATAATCACTTATCGCTGCCAGATAATCTCTCTCCTCATTTGCCTCAATACTAGGATCAGGCTGTGGCATTGTAATGTCCTATAGAAACCATCCAAATAGAAATTAAACTTCAAATCAATAATCAATTGATTTTTCAATAATAAACAATTATAACAACGAATGTAATTTGAAATTTACTAATCTGCCTCATACCCCCGTCAAAGGCATGGAGCTATCAATCGCGGAAGACACACCATGCTCCATTGCCCTATAAACTTTGGGAGGTGTCTTCACCTGCATCATTTGAAAATAAAACAACATTATTCAATTATGAAAACTAGAATAGTGATGCAAGTCATGGCTCCTAACATACACACACATTCACCTAAACATGGAAGTACACACAATAAAGCACACAAGTCACATGTATATATACAAATTAGATGAAGATTCATATGAGGATTCATGACTATTGTGTGGTATAAGGGTCAACAAAGGAGAGACCATAGTAGCATAAAATTTTAGGTTTAAGAAGTTAGAGAGGGAGTGAAGGTGTTAGTTTAGGTTTAGGTTGGTGGTAGGGTGAGGTAGGGTAGTGCTCAATTTTTTGTTTGTTTGGTAGTGATGGAGGCATGACAATGCCTAATCTAGAGGGTTTTAATATGTCAGGAAAAGATATGTGATGGGAATGAGTAGTAGAATAAGGGATACACGAATGGCACTAGAAATCACATAGACATTAGGTAAGTTATGGGTTTATGGGAAGGAGGAATATCAAGAGTTTGTGGGATAATAGGAGGGAGGAAAGATACTAGATAAGACAAGAAAAAACTTATTTTAAAAATTTATTATCATTTTCTTTGTCTTGAGGTTTGTCAGGGGGTGGGTTAGAAGCAAACTAGGTTTGGGACGTCTGGAAGGGGTAGATTAGGAAATAGGTGGGGTAGATATGGGTTGGTTAGTAGGTTGGGTGTGGTGTTGGGGAAGTTTCTTAGGCCTACTTTTAGAAGTCGATGGGGAAAGGTCCTACACTTTTTCTTTTACTTTATCTTGGAGGGGTGTTAGAGGGGATATAGAAATCAATGAGGAAGGTGAAGTAGTAATAGGTGGATATATGGTGGGGAAGATAAGGGCATAGCTATTGGAGTAGGTGAAGTAATAGAAAGAGGTTGTGGGGTTGGGGCAGCAATGCATTTAGAGGCATAAGATAGGTAAAGGTGAAAGAGGGAATTGGTATGAGGTTGAGGTGGACCAAAAGGGGTTAACAAAAAATAATCTAAGGAGAAGTGTCTTAAGGTAACAACTAGTTGGTATGGGCTATGAGAAATGGTGAAGACATTACCATCATGGGGAATTTAAGGCACTAGTGGATGACAGTTCAGGGACAACCCACATTGCAATGGGCCAGGGATGACCTAAGAGAATAGATAGTGGTATGGGGTGGGGATGATATGACATGAGACATCTAGGCATTTAGGTCCTACGTAGATTAGTAGGGTGAGGGAGCCAAAAGTAGGTATAGAAGTGTCATTATGTATACACTAGGAGATATCTGAGGGGGATAAGAATCTCTTTGTAACCTAGTGATGTATAAGTGTTCCTCTATAACTACATTAATTCCACCTTGATGTATAAGTGTTCCACATTGATTCAACTATAATTTTATAGTGTACATGTGCCTCAATCTACAAAGGAACGTTATAATCATCAGTAGGCACATTGTCAAGCAAGAAGGTGATGGCAGGTGTAGGAGTGGATTGAACAATGAAATTATAAGGTTGAAGGTCTAATGTGCCTATCATCTCAAAGAATATAGTAGTATTAAAGGAAGGGTCCTCATTAGACTTAGGTGGGTTAGATGTAGGATCATAAGTAGGGATGGAAGAAATTGAGCCAATAGGATTGACATAGTTTGTAGGGGAATGGGTTAGTGTATATTTGAAGATTTTGGTTAGGGGTGACTTGTTGCCCCCATAATTAATACATAAAACCTAGATGATGTTGGAGTCAATCATATACTATATAAGATGTCATAGGCTCATGCCCCTCTTTGGTGTCATGTCCTGGGGTCTAATTGGTGGTAATTGGATGAGTTTATTAGAGAGAATTTGTCAAAGAATAGTGTGGAGGGGATCAACAAAACTTGGTAGACATGTATGGAAAATGTGGTAGCATAGACAAGGCAGTGAGCTATCTGAAAAGATGCCTCAAAGAAATGTGGTCTCATGGTGATGTCCTTGTCTATGCATTTGCTTGTCATGGCATTCCATGAGACTACATTGCTTTGAGGCATTTTTTCAAAAAACTATATTGTAATTGAAATTTTGTCATCTATCAACATCTAGTTATTAGTTATGCAATGTCTAGTAATGCTTTGAGTTTGAAAGATGTGCAATGCAATGTAATCAATGATATGGTTATAAACTACAAAAATCTAGTAAGTATAATTCATTAGTTAAACTATTTATTTTATTACCTGAGTGAAGCTTTGAAGTCCACCACCACTGGGAGGTGTTGCCGTGAAATCTCCAAGATTAACCTATTCAACATCCAAAATTAGATATTAGAATACTATTCATATAACAATGCTATTCACATGTAATATTTATAATTGTTTACTAGTTACATACCTCGGTAGTACATGTCATAGGGTAATATGGAGGTGGAGAACCACTGAAAATTGAATGAACACTATGACCCTAAAATTTCATTAAAATCATCAAACTAAATTAGTTAATCTTGCATTTAAAAAATAAAATTTAATAAATTAAATTCAATGAACTTGATAACATTTACTCGAGTATCCAAGCTTTTACCTGGTCCAACAAGAGGCAAGGGAACAGTCTTATCTAGGTAAAACTTAATAGATTCCTTATTTCCTCTTATTGGACCATTACTAATCTGGTACATTTGTCAGCCCTCCCCTAGGTGGGCTCTGATCATAATCCTTTGTTGCTCAACTGGTCGGAAAGGTGCAGAAGAGGCCCCTTCCCTTTCAGATTTGAAATGATGTGGACTCTTCATTCTGACTTTAGAGTATGTCGTGTTGAGTGGTGGAATATTCCTATCTAAGGATCAGCGATGTTCAGATTAGCCTAGAAATTAGCCAATGTGAGGAATAAGGTGAAAGGATGGAATAAGTACACTTTTAGCAATGTCCTAAACAAGAAGAAAAACATCATGGAGCAGCTAAGGGAGGTGCAGAGTAGAATGGAATAGGGGGATAGGTTAGAGGAGTTGCAACCCCTTGAGATGAACCTCTCTAGGGAGTGGGCTCAGACTCTTAAGGAAGAAGAGATCTACTAGAAGCAGAAGTCTAGGGTCCAATGGCTGAGGGAAGGAGACAGGAACACCGCTTTCTTCCATCAGTCCACCTTGAGAAATAGGAAGAGAAATTCCATCAGGGTACTAAGAGATGAGCGGGGGAGGGAGTTTGAGGAGGATGAGGATATAGGGGGCCTTGACTCTAATCACTATGAAACTCTGCTTGCTATCCAGCATACCAGTGTTCTTGTTGAAGACATTGATTCTCTGTTAAGGGTCATTCCTACCATACTTTCAGAGGATGATAATTGCTCCCTGACTAAACCTATCTCGGAAGAGGAGGTCAAGTTTGCTATTTTTCCATGGGTGCTTTCAAATCCCCGAGCTTGAATGGGATCCCCACGGCCTTCTTCCAAACTTTCTGGGAGATTGTCAAGAATGATATCTTCATGGCGGCCGAGGAATTCTTTAGGATAGACAAACTTTTATGATAGTTGAATAGCACTTTTATTGCCTTAATTCTAAAGAAACTTGATGCGAAGCTTATGACAGACTAGAAACCTATTAGCCTTTACAATACAGTGTACAAAGTCTTCACCAAAATTTTGGTCTTCAAGTTGCAACCCCTCTTGGACAAACTCATTGCTCCTAATCAAAAGGGTTTTGTCCCGGGGAGACAAATTTTGGATGCATCCATCACCACCCATGAAATCATCCATTCCATCCATAGGAGCAATAACCTAGGTATGATCTTCAAACTAGACATTTCCAAAGCCTACGATAGAGATATTTGGGATTTTTGTTTAAGGTCCTCAGGAAATTTGGCATTAACGAGAAGATTGTCAATATTATCAAAGAATGTATTTCTACGGTGTGGTTCTCGGTGCTGGTCAATGGTTCTCCCAGAGGATTCTTCCCCTCAGGGAGAGGTCTTAGACAAGGTGACCCCCTTTCGCCATATCTTTTGATCTGAAGTGTTGGGTAGGAATGCTTGCAATTTGTTGTCATAGTGGACTCTTCAGGGCATCAAACCTGCCTCTATTGCTCAGATGATGGTTATTCAGCAGTTCGTGGATGACACCATTCTATTCAGAAAATCCTCTGTTGTGGAAGCTAGAAGATGGAAAGAGCTCCTCATTTCTTATGAGAGGGTCTTGTTTTAGAGCATTAACTTTGAGAAAAGCCGCATCTATTTCCTGAACACTCTGGAGGACTTATAGCAGAAGATCACTAGAGCTTTAGGTTGCTCTAGTGAAAGGCTTCCTGCCACTTACTTGGGCCTCCCTCTTACTACCTCTAAAGTTTCTACCAATTTCTGGAAAGGGTTGTTGGAGAGAATGCAAAGGAAATTGATTAGATGGAAAGGGGCCCTTCTGAGTCAGGCAGGGAAATTCCAACTCCTTAAAGCCTCCCTCCAGGGGATGCCTAACTATTCCTTGAGCATCTTCAAGATTTCTAAGTTTGTGGCGGATAAGATAGAACAGATCCAGAAGAAATTCCTTTGGGCTGGGGTTGAGTAGAAATGGAGAATTGCCCTTGTTAGGTGGGAAAAGAGTTGCACCCCCAGGTACCAAGGAGGTCTTGGACTAAGAAGAATACATCTGTTGAATTGTGCCCTCTTATCCAAGGTGGGATGGAACTTTGTTCAAGGTAATATAGACTAGGGGGACATCATGGTTGCTAAGTATCTCAATGGGGATGAGGGCAGAAGTTTACTCTCGGAGAATGGACTCCTCAAAGGCTCGGTTATTTGGAATGGGATCCTTAAGACCCGAGGTCTTCTTTGTCGTGGCATCAGGTGGAAGATTGGGGATGGTAGGGAAGTTCATTTCTGGAAGGACAGATGGTTGAAGCACAATCCTTTGATCAAGTTGGAGTATGGTAGAATTGCAAACAAGACTGGCAGGGTCTTTGGTCCTAAGGTGGCTGATTATATAAGGTCCGACGGGGGTCTCAAGAGCTGGACGGTTCTATCTATTAGTGATCTGGAAAGTGGGGAGGATAGGTTGTTAGCTCTATGGCTCCATAAGGAGTTGAATGACTACAAACTCTCCCTGCTCCCTAAAAGAGATAGGATGATTTGGGATAAAGACAATAAAGGCTTGTTCACTGTCAAAAGTGCCTATGGTCTGCTGCTAGACCCAGGTGAGAATCCTTTATGGAGAAGAGTTTGGAAGCCAAGACTTTTACCAAAAGTTAGTTTCTTTTGGTGGATTTTGATACATAATAGAACTCTGACCATAAACAACCTGAGAAAGAGGGGATTCCAAATGTCGAGTAGATGCACTCTCTATGGTTTGGAAGAAGAGATGACTGGCCATCTTTTTCTTCACTGTAGTTTTGCTTGGGAGTTGCGGGGTTTAGTTCTTGAAAAACTAAGTATTAATTGGTCCTTCAACAACAATTTAGAAGCCTTGGTCTGGTATTGGAGGCCCCCCTTCAGACTGGTCCTCCCTGTGTCCAGGGAACTTTGGTCACAAATCCCTCCTCATTTAGCTTGGAGCCTATGGAAAGAGTGCAATAACATAATTTTTAGGGAAAAGTGCAGAACCCCTAAGGAGGTCTTCTTGGGCTTCTCCAAATTGCTTATGGAGAACATTAGTTCATGCAAGTTTAAAGCTACGGAGAGCACTCCAAGCGGGGATGAGCAGAGGTTATTAAAATAATGGAGCATTGGACCTAACTATTGTTGGGTAGACAACTCTAAAAAGATTGCTAGGGCCAAAAACAGATGGGCCTTACCTTAGAAAGGGTGGTTCAAGCTCAATTTTGATGGAGCTACTAAGGGGAATCTGGGGGTGGCTAGTGGAGGAGGAATCATCAAGTCTGACATGAGATCCTTTGTGGCTACCTTTGCGGGGGGAATTGGGCTACAGAGTAACAATGAGGAAGAAGCACTTGTTATGCTGTGGGGGATTAAGCTGGCCACCTCTCTGAACATCAAGCTTCTTCATGTGGAAGAAGATTCTCAGCTTATAGTGAATGCAACCCTGGGTTTGACTCAAATCAGGTGGAACTTAATGGACATCATGGGAGACATAAAACTACTTCTGAACAGAATGGAGGACTTCAATATTTCACATATTTACAGAGAAGGAAATACTGTCATTGATGCCTTGGCCAATGTGGGTAGTGGCAGAGAAGGATGGCATTGCTGGAGGAGCATATCTAGCCTGCATAAGGAAGTTCATACCCTTGTGTTGAAGGATGGTGATAACCACAGGAATTAGGGAAGTCAGATTTGTCATCAGTCTTTGGTGTTGGTGGGAGAGTGGTAGGATTGGTGTGTTTGGCTATGGCTAATTGAAGAAAGATTGTAGTTTGATTCGTGGAAGGGACAAGTCTAACATCATGAATTTTCAAAATTGTATGCGTGGGACTTTTCAAACTGTAGAGGCAGGAATGGTGATGTCTTGGACAGGCTGTGGTCTAGTCAGCGGATTGGTAGTCCTAAGTGTGGTTATGAGGATTACATGGAACACTGGAGTGCTACTTCACCTCTTGTTAGATGGATGGTTGGGATGATAGGATGGCACACCATTAGATTTACTAGCATCAGGAATAGGAGCTTTTTGGAGATTGGGTATAGCTGGTTAAAAAGGACGTCACGCGGTCAGTTGGTTGAGTTACGGTGGGTGGATTGGACAGGTTTTCAGAGGGGCAATTATATTTGGGTTATGTCTATAGCTGGTGACATCCATCTTCACACGAGGTGGCGACTGAATTCTCTCCCCAAGGAGACATTTTTAAGTGGCAAGGATGCGGTGTATCTACTCATTAATTATGACATCATTATTATCTTTTTGCAGTGGCTTGATCTTTTTTATGGGCTTTCTTATTTTAATGGGCCTATTGCTAATAATTTAAGCTACCTTAATAACCATAAGCTATATAGGCTCTGTAACTTTCAAGCTATCATAATGGGTAGAGATATTGTCAAGATTGAACCTAACTCTACGGAGGAATTTAAACAGGACCCTATAGTGTGGCATATTATCCATGAGGAGGAGGTGGTTCCTTTTCTAGAAGGGATGATTGGCCATGATGAGAAAATCTCATGCCAGTTTGTGGAGTCTTGGGACGATGTTACCAGAGAAGTCAAGATTGATGGCATTGGATTTCAGGTGTCTAAAGAAGTGATCGAGTAGGCTACTGGGCTACCAATTAGAGGAAAAAAGCACTTGAGACGTAGCAAGGTGGCCGAACCTGAACACATGGCTTCTTCTTTAGAGAGGGGGAGTGTTAGATTCAAGAAAGACAACTGAGAGGGGGGGTGAATCAGTTGTCTAAAACTTTCTTCCAAATTAAACACTTAAGTCCACTTTATAGTTCAGTAGCAAAATAATAAATCAATCATGAAACATAATGCATTAGATCAAGAGCAAAAACACATCAACACATAAGACACCAAGATTTTGACATGGAAAACCCGGTTAAGGGAAAAACCACGGGGTGATTAACCCAAGATTGTATTCTCTGTTAGAAGAATAGAAAGAATAAAATGGCACATGCCAATTAGGGCTCACTGCCTGAACACACTGCTCACAAGAGGCCCACTCCCTACAAGAGACACACTGTCCACAAAATAATAAGTATCACATACTTGATCTGGAGAATAGCATCTTCACCATGCTTGAGTCAGTTCCATTTAGGCCTAATACTTCTGCTCTACTTTTTTGCTCTTCTTGTCGCTACCACACTCTCATCTCCACAGACACACTTTGAAATGACTTCACAACTCCTTATTTATACAAGACATCAACTTAGGCATTATCATCCAAGTCAGCATACATAATAGAGCAAATACAATATGACTTAGTACAAAAGACTTCACGTGGAACAACACACTATCGGTCACACAAATTTGAGACTTCAATCTTCTTCTAGGAACATGCCAATCTTCAAGATCATCCGCAGGATGTGTAACTCATCCGGTCAGCCAGAGTTAGGAAGAACACCATCATCCGGAAGTAATTCTTCAATTGCCACCTCAATCTTCAGTGCAGATCACCAACACAAACTGGACATGATCCAAAGACCTCCACAAGCTTGCCTAAATCACCAAGAACATCCACACTTCATCTGCTTACTGAAATCCTTCTCTCCTTCATCCGGAACCTCAAGAACACAGTCTGTCATCATTGTTTCAAAGGAATAGATGCTTACGGACCTCCAAAACACGAACCAATTGAGTTGTCACTTCACATGGACTTCTTAAACACTCCACCAAATCTACAAAATAGGATAAGGCATTTCCGGATCTCACCAGACCTATCTGTATCACTCTATCACCTCTGAACACCTGCTGGAACCGGTTTTACTTGAGCAGCCACAACTTTTTTAGATCTTCATGCGGACCTCTAAAATATTTACTAGATCATCTTAAGACACATATCTATGAACCCTTTGAACCGTATCCTCTTATCTTCATCTTAGCTAGGATCTTTAGCTTATTGTCTTCACTATTCTTCTCAGTTCCTTATCATTAATGCAACAGGAGTATGTTGACATCAATGACAACACCGGTTAGACCCATACTTGCAACAGGGAGATGCTTGTGAAGCTTCATGGAGGGTTTGAAAGAGAAAAGTTGTCAGAGCCATGGGGACAAATCTGCCTCATGATTATGAAATTCTTCATGCTGGAGGGAAGATTCAAGGTTTTTTACCACTACCACTTTGCTCTCCTTAACCATTTTAGGAATAAGTTGGAGATTAGTTTTCCTTTCTTTCTCCTTTCTTCTCTGGATAATTCTATCAACTCGGTGCAGGAGATTAGAGCTAAAAATGTTGGCCATCCACTTGTTCCCATCCATAAGGCCTCATCCTATGTCTTTACCACTTTCACCTCGCTCTATGCCCCCCGAAACAAATTAAAGTCAAACTGCTTGAGGACCCACAACCGTGTGTTTCCCCTGATTCTGTTGGAATGGTGAAGACCTATGGGGGGCCCCTAAGAGTTCCCTTAAAAACCCTAAAGGTGACCCTTGTACTGAGGAGGATACCCCTATTCAAACCCCAACCACCTCTAAGAAGAAATCCCAACAAAGTGCCACCCAAACGACTGGGAAGAGGCCGGCCAAAAGAGATAGAATGGAGATTGAGGATGAAGGGATAGCTAATGAGAAAAAATCTAAGAAATGTAAGGAGACTGTGTCTACAACGAATCCTGAGGATGAAGGGGTTTCCACTGAGAAAAAATCTAAAAAGGGTAAGGAGGCTGTGAAAATTATTGAGCTGGATTCTGGGACCAAGATTGCTAGTAGTGGGGAAGGTGCGGAGGCTATTAACCCGAGGGTTCGTCGGTCTACTCACATTGTTGGTAAACTTTCTCCGTCTCCTCACGGGCTGGAGATATCTAATGAGTCAGAGTTTTTCAAAGAAACTATGGAGGAGGGAGGGGAAGAATCCCCCACTGAGTCAATTCATGAAGTGGAGGGGACTAGCCACTTTGCCTCCATGAACAAATCCAGCTCTGAGGAAGTGGGTGAAATTGCTAAAGTGTACAGGGGTCAAGATAGCAAGAGAAGTTTCTCTCTGTGTGTTAAGACTGCCAAGGACCTGAGGAACCTCCAGGAGAAGATGGCAAGTATGCAGAAGAAGTGGAAGGTGATGGTAGAGTTTGCTGCGAAGGCTCTACATAGGGTTGCATCGATCTTTGTGGCTGTCAAAGACTTGGATGATAAGGTCAAGCAGGTGGGGTTGGATAGCCTGGGGGATTACAAAGACATGGTGGAATTCCTAGCCAAGTATGGGATGACTGACAGTCCCTAGTTTCTTGGTGTTTCTGTTGTTTTTTGCTATTTTTGATTAGACATTTTTTGTCTGCTATCCATGAGATGTTAATGTGTTGTTTTTGGCTTTTTAATGGCCTGTATCCCTTGGGACCATTTTGTATAGGGTTCTAGACCCTCTTTTCCAGCTGAACTAATCAAAAATATTTACCTAAGTATCAAGGTTGAAAGTCTCACTCAGGAGAGCATTTGTCATCACCATCTGCTTAGTTGCAGATGTAGCCTGCGCACCTACATCCTGACTATTCGTGGGGTCATAATTGTTAGCTGCCGTTGCAACAAAAGATCGACCTGTTAATGCTCGATACAACCACTTGACTTAACAAGCACAGGAGGTGGTTAAGCCCTTGTCACAAACCACCGTAGCACAATGCTAAACAAGGAGACCAAGGGCCACACCTTCCAACAATCCCCCTCCCAGCCCAAGCGCAGGGTTTGAACCTGTGACCTTGGCTCTGATACCAATTGTTAGCTACCATTGCACCAAAAGATCGACCTGTTAATGCCCGATACAACCACTTAACTTAACAAGCACGGGAGGCGATTAAGCCCTTGTCGCAAATCACCGTAGCGCAATGCTGAACAAGGAGACCAAGGGCCACACACCTTGCAACAATAACCATAGGCTAACCTGTAAGCCTGACAAGTATGGGGTGGAACCCTACTCCTCGAACTGCCCCCGGCCCATGCCGTACTGCAAGACTGTCATGCTCTATGATGATCTGGGTCAAGGCACTAATGGACTGAAGTGTCTTGACCTCAACACTCTCTTTCACAATGGAAGGGATAGACATGTGCTCATGGGTTGGTCTAGTGAGTTATCATCTCACTGGTCATTGTGGGTCAACACGTGCCCCTAGTCTATCCTGTGCTGACCCCCCACCTCTACCCTAGAAGTCCCAAATATCAAAATAGTTTGGCACTTTATTTTTGACAAAATTGCAGTAGAGTTTCCTTAAAAAGTATTGCGGGAACTCATTATTGTTGCATGGAGGATGGTCAAAAACCATCCACCACCTCTGCCCAAAATTGTCCCTTATCGCTTGGTTGTTGCACCAATAGATAGGGAACCTCTTACATGTAATGGATAGAGGCTGATTTTTTCATGGGTCTGTGAAAATAGAACACAAGTCCAATTTTGTAATTTGTTCATTTTTAACTTGTTCATAGGGCAACTTGTCTACATAGAACTCTCTAAATTCTCTCCTCTTTTCTAACCAACTAGAGATTTGCTTGCTAATTGAATCTACATTTGATAACATAGATTTAAGAGATTGAACAAGAGCAGATCTATAAGAGGTTGAACTTGCAAAATCTTTCAACCTTCCAATTATGTCCTCAATTTGTTTTTTATTGTTTTCAATTTGCCCCATTAAATTTTCTTGTGTTCCAGGGGCTGTGATGTCTTGATATTTAGGCATTGTTTAAATTAAAGATTTAAATAGTGAAGTGCTTTTGTGAGATGTGATGCCTAGTTAAATGATAGAGATATATAATATAATTAATATATATTATTTAATAAATAATATTAAATAATATTATTATTATATAAATAATTAAAATATAATATATAATATATATTATATAAATATAAAATAAAAATAATAATAGTATAAATATAAATATTATAGTTAAATATATACAAATATAAATATTAATTATAAGTATATATACTAATATTAATAATTTAATATAATTATCATAATAAATATAAGATATACGAATGATAACAGTGCTACAATTCATGTTATCAAATGTAGCGGGTATTACCATTCATATGATGGTATGTGCAAGAGAAACAAATATAATATAGAGTATTAAAAGACAAATCTCAAGGCACCAAATTATTGTATGAAGGAAACGATCCATTTTGGAAGAGCTACAATCCATTTTTATGAAGTATATGTTATGATAGGGAGGTACGATTAAGGTTAAGAGAGAGGTGCAATTTGAAAGGGGGTGTCCACTCATGATGAATGGGTATGCCCTTGACTTATTAAAGAAGATATAAATATCAAATAAAAACATATCTTGAGGGGAGCATAGAAAAATTAAATATAGTTCTAATGAATATAATAGCAGACTTAGATCTACACATATATATATTGTAGGAGTTTAGGACAACACTGAGAGGGGGGGTGAATCAGTGTTGTATTAGTTTTCAAACATTTTACAACTTTTTGCAAGCTTTCTCTCACAGAATAGATAGAAAGGAATATATTAAAGATTTGTTGAGTTTATGTGCACAAGAGTTACAATAACAGATATAAACAAAACATGATCAAACCAATAATATGCACACACATAGAAGAAATCAAGACACAACCTTTTTACCGAGTGGAAAACCCTCAGGGGTAGAAAAACCACTCATAAAGTGCCTCACTGGCTTAACTTTGAAAACATCTTACAAAGCCTCACTGGCTGAATATTATGTCTCACTAACAATTGAAAGGTCTTACTGACCTACAAGCCTCACTGGCATACTGTGTGCCTCACTGGCAACAAAGTTTAGAAGCACCAGCTTCAAGGAGCACCAACCCCTAAAACAGAACAAACTGAAAACACAAATTCAGAGGGTTTCTCTGTTTCAATACATAACATTTATTCTCTCTCATGTGTCTGTCAAATGACCATTCCCAAATCATATACAAACTCAGATATTTCAATCCTGTATCATGATCCACTCTACAACACCAACACTGCTTGATTCTCAACAACACTGCTTGATTTTCAACAACACTTCACAACACTGTATGTTTCATCTCTGTCCTTCTTAATTCATCCATCAATGCACCTGAAAAACTATCATTTCACCTTTTCTCTTCTTTTTGAACATTTTCATCTTCTCTATTTTAAAACAAAAATATCTTCCTATCAATTCTATGCATTAAAAAATCTTTTGATCTTCCTCTTCTCTGTACATGATCCTTCATATTCTTTAACATTTCAATTTGAACAATTTCTATATTCAATATTATCCCTGCATCAAAAATTATATCTTCAAAAAATTTGTTCCAAAATCTCTTCATATTCCTCTAACTCTTTTCAAAACACTTGAGATCTGAAAAAAAACTTTTCAAATCCTTCATAACAAACTCTTGGTCTTCACTATCAATGCCCTGTAAATAAAATATTTGAGCACTTATATCTTCCATCTCTACAGCAAATTTCTTTCAATCTGAGAAACCAATGATCTTTCATATCCTTCAAGAATAAAAAATTCACCAATTTTTCTTAAAAAATCTCCTCAAAAATTTTGATGTTATCTCTTTTCTGACTACCAAAAACACCAAAAAAAAATCTCTTAAAAAAAACACCATTAAAAATCTCTTTAAAAGATTTATCTCATTTTTAGAAAAAGCAAAAATAAAAAACTCCTTATGTGAACTCCATGTTATAAGAGACCGACTATTTTAAAAATTTCTAATTTTTAAAAAAGAAACCTTTTAACATTCTTTCTCGGGCTCCAAAAGAACTCCTTAGTCAATGGCTTTTTCTAGTTTTAAAAACAATTTAAAACTTGATGTTTATTCCCCATTCGGCTTCAATGACTTCCAATGATTTTTTAAAAAAATGCTCTTATTTAAACAACTTTTCTTGCTCGGGCTGTTTCCTTAAAAAGGTAATGAGATTTTAAAAACAAACCTACTTTATTTGGTGAGCTCGTCCCACCAACTTGACCGATTGCACAAGGTCTTATAAAAAGAAAGGGCCGGTTGCCCAATGAAGTTAACACCCTTGAGCTTGCCACTTAAGTGGCTTTTACCTGCTCAACAAGTCAATGACTTAATATAACATAGAGTAATTTAATAGACCACACCACACATATGTGATTTATATACCATCTTCTGATAAGCTTGACTCTTAAATGAGTATGAAGCAAAACTTATGATCAAATCTCATACTTCCAAACAAGTTCCAACTTGTAAATTCCCACTTATATTATGAACATGCTTAGCATATGTGTCATCAACGACACATACATATACTTGATTGCAACCAAGAGGATCATTATCTTCTGAGGAATAAAGAATTTTGTCCAAGCATGAACCTTATAAAGATCCTGCAATATTATCATCTCCTGATAGAACCTTGACATAACAAATGCAAGAAAGTAGTAATGAAGACATAAAACACATTGAATTGGATTGAAGATCACTTTTGAATTTACCTCAACCTTTAACATTTTCCTCAAACCATCTTCTTTATGAGAAGCTTCATCCTGTCATACATCCTGCTATATCATTAACTCAATCTGAATGTCACAACACTTAATCAACATATTGTAGATAGATACTAAGCCCAACTTATAATTTCACATAGTACATGATGACATCACCTGTCTCTGCCATATACCATTCTCCTGATACAAGATGAACTCAACAAGTAAGATCCTGAAGATATCAACATGAAGACTACTCATCACAACTGCAACTGAGATCAAATGAAGACTGAGATCAAATGTAAATCAATTGCATACCAAACCACTCATGAAACCAACAACCTTGATACAGAGTATGCCAGTAATATCATTTCATTGTTCTGTCTTAATATTTTGTAATCAACTCATCCTTGTTTCAATCTTGATGACCAAGCATTCATACTGACCAAACTTATGATCAATCCAAGATCCTGCAAGACCTTTTTGACAATTTGACATCAATGACAATCTGACACCATCATATATATATATATGGAGACAAAAGAATTAATGTAATATGCACTCAAGAGAAGATAGATAGATATATATATATATATTGAGAATATATACATGTGAATGAAGGAAAAGAACAGATGTATATCTCTGATTACAAAAGAAGGAATAGGGAATATACATCAGCAAATATACATATATGAATATGCAAATTAGGAAAGGAAGATATATCCATGGAGATAATATAAAAGAGTGAAAGAAGATATGTTTGAAGGGAAGTAAATGATATATATTTATGATATATAAATTATATTATGAGTCTTAAGAACATATGGATATTCTAATTTAAAAAGAAGACATACACATCAATCAAGGAAGTATAAGAAGGAAATATATATGTTTGAACTGATTTGAATAAGTATAAAAAGGGAGAATCAAGGAGAAGGAAAATATAGGAAAGAGATTTCTAAGTTAAGTAGAAACCATATATATACAAAAGGGGAATATAGATATATTGCTGATCTAAATTCATACTACTACAGTCAACACTAAATCTCCAAGGATACAAAGTGCAAGAATTATATACTTGGTATGTTGTATCTAACCTTATGTTTAGGATGATGAATGCCATATATTAAGTAACAACATATAATGGAAAGATTATCATTAGTATCAGACACACACACACATATATATAGGAATGGTATGCTCATCTCATTGCATATTTACTTCCATTGCCTACAACCTTAGGGTAGGTTGGTTTTGTTAGAGAAAGGCAGAGTAATTCCATCCTAATGGGATTGGAGATGGTTTAGTGCACCCTAGACAAGTAATTCCCCATCCATGGTTGAGGATTAGAAGGGAAATAAGATTGAGATGTCATATCTATTAGTATTCATAAATGAACCATACACTTAGTAACTAATATTAGTGTGTATAGTTAATCATTCATAAGTGCAAACTTAAGATCCACCCATAACAATAATGAACAATTCTATAAGAACAAGGATACCATATAATGGTATTCCAATTTGAGACATGAATGTCTCTATTCATGCATTATGATGATAATTGGTATAATAGAATTATGGTTAATTCCATCAATAGTACAAGGGGATATTGAATAAAAGATCATATTTTTGATAGCCCTTATTACTTCATCCAATGAGGAATGGTGGGTATTGTAGGGAAAGGTGGAGTAATTCCATCTAGTGTATAGACCCCAATGGCTGGGACATAGTTTCTCCAATGGCTAGGTCAGAGATGGTTTTCAGAGATGGTTTCAATGCGCCCTAGTCATGTAAAGCCTAATTCCTTGATGAAGAATAGGAGGGGAAGATATGGATCTTGAATTATGTGTAATATCCGCCCTAATGTACTCATGGAATATATTATAGAATAGTCATCAATAGTGAATGACAAGAAGGAAATGAATAATCCTTTGACAAAAAATGAAATATTTATATTATCTTTGATCTTATTAGATATTATCATTGAAATTTATTGATCTCTAATGTTTCTAATGTCTCTTTGAGAATCACTTTGAATGTAGATTCAGGTTTAAGTGTTTCGACTAGAAAGGGGACATTACAAGTGGTATCAGAGCCTGCTTCCTAAAATCCTGTGTATACTACATGTGCCTTACATGTATTCAAGAGTATTCAAAGGTTTACTTTGTGACTTAGGTGTATGCTTTGTAACATATGTTCATGTGAATACTTTGTGTATTGCATGTATTCACGAGTATGCTTCATACTCATGTGTATACTTGGTGACCTTGGGATGGTGGACGAGTCCATGGTGTAGTATGGGATGCACCGAATCCCCTTTCCAATTGTCTGACGCTATACTTACATGTATTAATGTAACTCACATGTATTCATTGCTTGTGACGTATGTGCATTCAAGTGTATTTAAGGGTATACCTTGTGATTTATGTGTATTTAAGTGCATTCAAGTGTATACCTTGTGAATTATGTGTATTCGAGTGTATATTCTATGACTTGTATTTGTAAATTCAAGTGTATACTCTATGACTTGTATTTGTATTCAAGTGTTTTCTCTATGACTTTCTACTCAAGTGTATACTTCATGACTATGTATTCAAGTGTAAACTCTATGACTTTGTTTTTGTATTTGAATGTATACTCTATGACTTTGTATTCGAGTGTATACTCTATGACTCTATATTTGTATTTGAATGTATACTCTATGACTTTGTATTCAAGTGTATAATCTATAACTTTGTGTTCAAGTGTATACTCTATGACTTTGTATTCAAGTGTTATATACTCTATGACTTTGTATTCAAGTGCATACTTCATGATTATGTATTCGAGGGTATACTCCATGACTTTGTATTCAATTATATACTTTATGACATCATGTATTCAAGTGTATACTCCATGACTTTGTATGTTCAAATGTATACTACATGATTTATGTGTGTACTCCATGACTTATGTATGTTCAAATGCACACTTCATGACTTGTATTCATGTGTATACTTCATATTCATGTGTATACTTTGCATGTTACATATATGCTTCATGCCTTATGTATTGCGTGCATATACTTTGTATGCTTCATGCTTTGTGTATCAAGTGTATCCTATATGTTTTATGTATTATGTGTGTATAATTGTGTATAACATACTATGTTCATGCTTCATGCTTCATATACTTTTGTGTATCATGTATTAAACATATAAGCTTTGTGTATGCTTCATGTATTATGTGGATTTATGATGTGTTTCATATATAATTGTGTGTATATACCTCACATATTCTATGTATCTATGTATATGCTTCATATGGGTACACTTTGTGTATCACATGTACTTATATGTATGATTCATGCCTTGCATGTATTTAGGGTTATACTTCATGTCTTACGTATCATGTATGCATTATATATATGTGTTTTCTCAAAAAGCTTACTCTATGTGTGTGTTAAGATGTCTTTTGGGTCCTCCTCTCTAAGGACCAAAGAAAACTTATCATTAGTTACCAACGCTTGTTGTTGAGACTTGGGAGATATCAGAAAATATAAACACATGAACCAAAAGAATAGGGAACATCATCAACCTTATGATCTTAAAGAACAATGAGGGCAGTGGAACTAAGACAAGAATACTAACAATAATTCTTCAAGGGGATCAATGGTTTTAGAGGTATCATAGTTATAATTGCTTCAGGACAAGCAATCTTGGGCAAGGTGGACTGTGATGTCCTAATATTTAGGCATTGTTTAAATTAAAGATTTAAACAGTGAAGTGTTTTTGTGAGATGCGATGCCTAGTTAAATGATAGAGATATTTAATATCATTAATATATATTGTTTAATAAATAATATATTAAATAGTTTTTTTTTGCTACGTAAAAAGGGTATATATATATATTGAAAATTGAAATTTATATGGGCTACTATAGCCAACATACCAGAAGAGACAACACTACCCCTATCTGACCATGCAAGGTCTCAAAAATTTGAGAGAGATGCCACGCAGGGCCATAGTAAACCAAAATTGTCCTAATGGCCTTTATCTCTTATCTATGTTGCATATATGCCTATCAAACTTTCTAGCCAGCTGATAGCAAAAAAATGAACCCTATTTACATTGCCAAAAAGATTACTAGTAGAAGGACCAATAGAGCCATCAATGTCACATAAGATTCATTTCCTACATGAGAGCCTAGAAGGATTGCACCCATTCAAATTGCCCATTCACCAACTCCATATACAATAGCTTTTTGAGGAAGGAGACTGCTTTTGCCACCCTTTCTCTGTGTTCTAGCAACACCATGCCTTTCATGTCAAGGATAAAAGGAAAGACCTTTACCACTTCGCCCTGGTCCTGAGGCAGAGAAATATCTCTTGGGTGAGGAATCCCAATCCCTGTGAAAATTGCACTAAGAGTCTTCTCCAGACCGCCTAGGAGATTGGCCTTGAAAATTTTGGTGATTAACACTCTGGCTTCGGCCTTGTGAACCCCTACATCCAACAGAGAGGCAAGAAATCTCAAGGAGATACTAGTGTCTACTCTGTATGCTTCCCCTGCGTCCATGAACCGGTTGCCCAAAATAATTTTGACTACTGCCAGGATGAGATCATCATGGATATGCAAGACTATCTTCAGTCTCTGATCTATAATCTTGCCTTTAAAAGCCATTTGTCTCACTGATCTCTCCAATTGAATTTGAGTATCTACTACCAAATTCACCATTCCTTCGATTGCAATGCGGGCTATGAATCTAGAATTACTTGTCATTGAAACCTAGGGTTTACCTCCAGCTGGACTCTATGAGAGGAGCGGAAGAAGAATGAGGATTTGTGAAGGAATGAGAAGAGAAAATGTTGTTGGAACGTTCTCGATGCCAATGCCTTGTTGAAGAAGCTAGAAACAAATTATAGCTATGCTATGCTCTCCGCAATGTAATCAATGATGATGGTAATTCATGACTGAGTCTAGCCTTCCCCGTGTGAGGCTAAGTATATTATGTTTGCCACCCTAATAAGATTTATTATACATGCATTGAATATCCAGTTATTCAGTTCTATGATGACTTGGATAAAATTCAATTTTCATCAAACATGACCCTTCCACTTGCTTTATGTAGATAGGGTGCTCACCTTTCCACCCACAATATTAAATAATATTATTATTATATAAATAATTAAAATATAATATATAATATATATTATATAAATATAAACATAAAATATATTATAATAATATAACATAATATATAATATATAAATATAAAATATAAATAATAATAGTATAAATATAAATATTATTAATTTAAATATTATAGTTAAATATATACAAATATAAATATTAATTATAAGTCTATATATTAATATTAATAATTTAATATAATTATCATAATTTTTTTCTTTTGTTACTCCCCCTGAGCTAGAGCTCATCTATTTAGTTTTCGAAAGGAATATCAACCCCAGATTCTGGTGCAGATCCATCCCCATCACTTTATGCACTTCTCTTCACCCATATCTTGTTTATCTCCCTTTGAATTTCATCCGCATTCACTTTTCCTTTTCCTTTGTCTTGGTTTTGATTATGATGCACGGGACCCTTTTTGTCCTGATTCTTACTTCTGCAGAATTTGGCAATGTGACCGGATCTATTGCAATTGTAGCAAACAACATTTCTTTGCATATTTGATTGATATCCTCTTGATCTACACTGATTAGCCATATGTCCCATTCTATTGCATGTAAAACATCTACCAATGAATGAATTGTTCATTTGCATATTTCTGCATTCATGAGTTTTGTGACCATACCTTTTACAATTAAAGCACTGTCCGGAGAAGGATGAATTAATCTAATTCATTCTTCTTCTGCACTGATTTGCTTTATGACCAAAGTTATTGCAATTGTGGCAGTATCCATTGAAGGAAGGATATCTTTGAGCATTTGGTTTCCTTACCGAAGGTCTTCTAGGCCTGTTTCTTGGATTTTCTGATCTGGAGTTCTTCTGACCAGATCCGGAGCTTTTGCCTTTTTCATACCCCAAGCCTTGCTTGTCATCTACCCTCTTTTGGCTTTGAAGAAGAACTTCAAGTTGAGCAAAGCTTATCTTGAATTTCTCTTTGTATTCATTTGTTGTTTGAAGATCCCTTTTGAGAGTGTCAATTTGATTCTCAAGTTGTTCTTCATTATCTCTAGCTTCTTCAAGATCATATTCTAGATGCCTGATTATTCTATCCATTTTGTGGCAATCTTCTGATTTCTCCTTGAGAGATTGTCTTAGATCATCTTCAGTTTTTCTTTTCTCTTTGATTTCTTGAGTGAATTTCATAACTCCTAATTCCATTTCATGTCTTACCATAATGACCTTTTTGATAACTTTTCACATAACTTGGTTTTCTCCTTTAGGTCTTCATTTGTATCATTGGCTTCACCTTGACTTGCCAATTACTGAAGTAGATCCTTTCTCTTTTTCATAGAGATACTCAGTTTCCCTTTTAGTTCATTTATGAAATCATCAACCTGTTTGAGTCTTTCCTTCAATTCATTGACTTCGGAGTTAGATTGCTCAAGATCATCTAGGGTAGACAGAAGTTGTTCCCTCATACCATACACATCCATTTGAATTCCCAAATCTTCCTCAAGTTGTTAGGCTATGTTTGGAGGAACTTGGCTCTGATACCAATTGTTGATAACTAAGAGGGGGGGTGAATCAGTTGTCTTAATTAATTTAACTTTCTGTTCTTCTTTAACAACTAGTGCGGCACCAAAGCAAATAAGCATCCATAATCACGAAAGAAGAAAAAAAGTCAATACACATAACACAATGATTTTGACGTGGAAAACCCTATTAAGGGAAAAAACCACGGGGTGACTAACCCAAGAATGTATTCTTTGTTAGAAGAATAGAAATACAAAATGGCACTTGCCAATTAGGGCTCACTGCCCGAGCACACTACTCACAAGAGGCTCACTGCCTACAAGAGACTCACTATCTACAAGTTATAAAGAGAGTAACAAGATACTTGAACTGATGAGAAGCATCCACATGTGCTGGAGTTTAGTTCCGGTTAGGCTCAGTATACTGATCTACTGCACTTCATTCTTTCTCTTATTAGGTGTTGTTGTCCTGTCACATACCAGACCTGCCTTACTACTTCCACACTACTCTTCTTCTTTTCTTCACACACCACACACACCTTCACATCCAAATCCATCTTGTATATATATCCACACCAATGATTTCAACACCTTTCTAGTCGGCATCCGGAATAGTCCATATTTTCCCAAACTCTAGTCTATCAGCTGAATCCTTGCTTATCAAGTGATGTGTATCAAGGAGATGCTTATAGAAGTCATCAATCATGTCAGCCAGTTATGAATGATACCTTAGTCAGCTTGATCACCATCAATATCTCATCCGGATCAAGGTCTAATGCTCTGCCGGTCAGTTCTTCCTTAGTCTACTCTACCAAACAGGAACCCAATACTTAGGCACTTATATCTATTCATTCTTTCATCACCGAAGGCTCACTCCTTGGAATATATCAATCAAGGTACTCCTCTTGACTTCCCCAAGTCTGCACTTTACATAGATACTTCCTCTGAGAGATCTGGACCTGATTGTCGGACCTTGTTGCATACTCTGTTCTTGGTCACTGGACCACACCACTCTTCAATCTGACTTCCGGTATAAGCACACCATGTCCTGCAGATGGGTGGGATGAACTTTGTTGCCATCAATGACAACACTCATGAAGCTACACTGTGTCTCTTGCCAATAGGGTTTACCTCCATCTGGACTCTACGAGAGGAGGGGAAGAAGAATGAGGATTTACGAAGGAATGAGAAGAGAAAATGTCGCTGGAAGGTTCTTGATGCCAATGCCTTGTTGAAGAAGCTAGAAACAAATTATAGCTACGCTATGCTCTCTACAATGTAATCAATGATGATGGTAATTCATGACTGAGTCTGGCCTTCCCCGTGTGAGGCTAAGTATATTATGTTTTCCACCCTAAGAAGATTTATTATACATGCATTGAATATCCAGTTATTCAGTTCTATGATGACTTGGATAACATTTGATTTTCATCGAAAATGACCCTTCCACTTGATTTATGTGGATAGGGTGCTCGCCCTTCCACCCACAATATTAAATAATATTATTATTATATAAATAATTAAAATATAATATATAATATATATTATATAAATATAAACATAAAATATATTATAATAATATAACATAATATATAATATATAAATATAAAATATAAATAATAATAATAGTATTAATTTAAATATTATAGTTAAATATATACAAATATAAATATTAATTATAAGTATATATATTAATATTAATAATTTAATATAATTATCATAATAAATATAAGATATACGATTGATAACAGTGTTGTGATTCATGTTATCAAATGCAGCGGGTATTACCATTCATATGATGGTATGTGTGTTGGAATTAGACCAGACAACTGAGAGGGGGGGTGAATCAGTTGTCCCACAATAATAACTTTTTCTTCTTTTAACCTTCTTTATTATCTTACTACCAAATTAATGATATACCATTAAAGCATAGATCAACAACATAAGAGCAGAAACAAAATCAACACACTTGACACCAAGATTTTGACAAGGAAACTCGGTTAAGGGAAAAACCACAGTGGGGGTTAACCCACAAGATTTGTACCCTGTTAAAAGTACTTTTAGAAAAATAGAAGGCACATGCCTTCGGGCGCACTGCCCAGAGCTCACTACTCAAAAAGAGAGGCTTACTGCCTATAAAATTTATTTAGAATAGAATGAATTAACTGAGAAATAGAATCTACTTCATGCCTGGTTCAGTTTCATTGAATGCTCAAGAACTTCTGCTTTGCCCCAAATTCTTCTTTGCTAACTTCACATTCTGTACTGCTCTCTCTCATTTTCTTCTCTGCTCTGCTCTTGATCCTTTATTCGGATTTTATCTATTTTTCTCAAGGATGCTTTTCAATAACTCTTCAACAAGTATTTATATGCTTCATCAACCTTGGAATGATCAACAAGGTCAGTTAAACTTGACGCAGATCATCACACTATCGGCCAAACACAACTAAGACTTGAATCTGCTTCTACAAGCACTCCACGCTTCATAAAAATGGTCTTAAAGCATTTGCAACATGCTAGGAACATCTGGTCGGCCAAGACTGGGAAGAACATCAACTCCAAAGAAGAAATCTTCAATCAACAAGTTCAAACTTCAATGTGGACCTCCAACATAGTAGCACATGATCCAGAGACCTTCACAAGCACATTGAAATCACCAATAACATTCACTCTAAACCATATTACCAAAAACATTTGAATCTTCCTCTGAAACCTCAAGAACACTCTTTGCCATGACTGTCAAACTAGAAGGATAGCTTGCAAACCTCCAAACCATGCACCACTAGAGTTGATGATACACACTAACTTCCCAAACATGCCTTCAGATCTGCAGACCAAGATATTTCACTGTGGAGCAATCCGGACCAACTTACTGTCACACTGTCTCTTCTAAATATTGCAAAATCTAGTTCTAAACTTCTTCAAATCTTCATACAGATTTCTCAATTCTTAACTGGAACAACCTCTGACAATCTTCTACATAGCCATATGGTCTGCATGCATTGATTGTCATTAATTTTCTGAATATCCTCAACAATTCGGTCTTCTATACAGACAACAAAATAGGATACAATTGACACCAATGGCAACAAGAATATGTTGACATCAATGACAACACCACTTAGGCACATATTTGCAACAATGTGAAAGAGCAATGAATATAATATAGAGTATTAAGAGACAAATCTCAAGGCAACAAATTATTGTATGAAGGAAATGATCCATTTTGGAAGAGCCGCGATCCATTTTTATGAAGTAAATGTTATGATAGGGAGGTATGATTAAGGTTAAGAGAGAGGTGCAATTTGAAATGGGGTGTCCACTCATGATGAATGGATATGCCCTTGACTTATTAAAGGAAATATAAATATCAAATAAAAACATGTCTTGAGGGGGCATAGAAAAATTATATATAGTTCTGATGAATATAACAACAGACTTAGATATGCACACACACACACACACACACACACACACACACACATATATATATATGGGGATAAAATAATTAATGTAATATGCACTCAAGAGAAGATAGATATATGATTTATATATTGAGAATTTATACACATGAATGAAGGAAAAGAACAGATGTATATCTCTAATTACAAGAAGGAATAGGGAATATACATCAGCAAATATACATATATGAATATGCAGATTAGGAAAGGAAGAGATATCCATGGGGAGAATATAAAAGAGTGAAAGAAGATATGTTTGAAGGGAAGTAAATGATATATATTTATGATATATAAATTATATTATGAGTCTTAAGAACATATGGATATTCTAATTTAAAAAGAAGACATACACATCAATCAAGGAAGTATAAGAAGGAAATATATATGTCTAAACTAATCTGAATAAGTATAAAAAGGGAGAATCAAGGAGAAGGAAAATATAGGAAAGAGATTTCTAAGTTAAGTAGAAATCATATATATACAAAAGGGGAATATAGATATATTGCTGATCTAAATTCATACTACTACAATCAACACTAAATCTCCAAGGATACAAAGTGCAAGAATTATATACTTGGTACGTTGTATCTAACTTTATGTTTAGGATGATGAATACCATATATTAAGTAACAACATCTAATGGAAAGATTATCATTAGTATTATACACATGTATATATATACATTATGAAACTTGCTATATATATATATAAAGGAATGGTATGTTCATCTCATTGCCTATTTACTTCTATTGCCTGCAACCTTAGGGTAGGTTGGTTTTGTTAGGGAAAGGCAGAGTAATTCCATCCCGATGGGATTGGAGATGGTTTAGCACGCCCTAGATAAGATTTTTAGGGAGAGGCATAGTAATCCCATCCCAATTACATTGGAGAGGGTTTAGCGCGCCCTAGATAAGTAATTCCCCATCCATGGTTGAGGATTAGAAGGGAAATAAGATTAAGATGTCATATCTATTAGTATTCATAAATGAACCATACACTTAGTAACTGATATTAGTATGTATAGTTAATCATTCATAAGTGTAGACTTAAGATCTACCCATAACAATAATGAACAATTCTATAAGAACAAGGATACCATATAATGGTATTCCAATTTGAGACATGAATGTCTCTATTCATGCATTATGATGATAATTGGTATAATAGAATTATGGTTAATTCCATCCATAGTACAAGGGGATATTGAATAAAAGATCATATTTTTGATAGCCCTTATTACTTCATCCAATGAGGAATGGTGGGTATTGTAGGGAAAGGCAGAGTAATTCTATCCCGTGTATAGACCCCAATGGCTAGGACATAGTTTCCCCAATGGCTGGGTCGGAGATGGTTTCAGCGCGCCCTAGTCATGTAAAGCCTTATTCCTTGATGAAGAATAGGAGGGGAAGATATGGATCTTGAATTATGTTTAATATCTGCCCTAATGTACTCATGGAATATATTATAGAATAGTCATCATTAGTGAATGACAAGAAGGAAATGAATAATCCTTTGACAAAGAATGAAATATTTATATTCTCTTCGATCTTATTAGATATTATCATTGAAATTTATTGATCTCTAATGTTTCTAATGTCTCTTTGAGAATATCTTTGAATGTAGATTTAGGTTTAAGTGTTTCCACTAGAAAGGGGACATTACAGGGGCATATTGAGGAATGAATGGAGGTGTTTGTTATTGGGGTTGTTCTTCAACAGGTATTTGTTGTTTAGGTGATGGAGTATTTTGAGAATTTTTAGGAGGAGGAGGAAGTGCATTATCAATTCCTGTAAATTAAAGAAATTTACATCAAAAAACTACTTAAACCTACCTATTTAGCAACAAATTCACAAAAAAAGCAAATAGAACTTACTCCATTGGCCTCCCCAATGTCGTGGCGGCATTTTGACAATGAACCAATAATAAATAGATAACGATATGCCCTTTGATAATGCGAGCATGCTCTCCTTTGTCTTCAAGACACAGGGTTGCTGGAAAATGAAATGAAACAATGTGCATAATGTAATTTTTTTAAAATACTTGAGCATAATGCGCTCACGTTATAACACGAGCGCATTATGGCTTAGAAATTTTTTTTAAAAAGTTGGCCACTTTTTGGTCCCCCAACTTTTTGTACTCGCCCATGCCTAGTTATTAATATTATTCTCTGTCTCATCCTATTTGCAGGAAATATGTTCATTCTAGATTAGAGTGCATGTAGGCATCAGGTTGAGAGTTTCCCTCCTGCCCATCTATTCCAGGTTGCTAGGTGCCTCTTGTAGGGTCAGGTGTTCTTTGAGTTAGGAAGAACTCCAGGGAAGTGTAGTGCTTCGTAGCTGGGTGGAGAAGCACCTTAACCATGCTCTTGACGTATGGCTTGCAGAAGACTTGTGGGTTATGGTGGCTAAAGATAGATTTTATATTTCATTCTCTTTATGCAACTCAGAATTGTATATATCATTGTATTGATCATTTGTATGGCTTGTTTAGCTAAAGTATGTATTTGTACTTCTCCTTGTTATACTTGAAAGACTGTAAAAGATGTAATGTTACCTTTCCATATTGTGCTTGTGGATGCACCTGAAATATTGTAACTTGCAAGATATAATATCTTTATGGAGATCTTTGTTAATAGAAAGATTCAACTTCTTTTTATAGATTAAGATTTGCCCTTCTATGGTATTTTTAGTAAGTGGAGCTATCAGACTTTACACTACACCCTCTCCATTTAGTTATAATCAATCTATCCAACTACAACTTAGATGAGCACCAAGATATAACCCAACATTGGAGCTCTAAATGGTGGTGGCTAAAACCTATCTTACATTTGATGTGAAAGGTTTCATAAATCTTGTACCCTAATGTTCATATTTATTTATTATTATTTTTTCTTATAGGAAAAGGGACATCCAACTTTGAGGTGAAACTATTGGCCATGTTTTGGCTATCTTGAGATGTGTAAATAATAAGTTGTAAGAGCACCTATTATTATTATGATGTGTAAGTTCATCTTATGACATTATAAGATGTGACATTTACTTATGACAAATTTTATGATGCATAAGAGCATGATTACATAGGAGTTTCATTATAATCTTGACCAATGTTACGATAATATATGATAAATGTCATTATGAGTTTTTGAATAGAGACCAAGAAAAATTGGGGCTCATAAGTTGGTGGTTTGACTGTGATAGTTATGATAGTTCACATGATGAGTGTAAGGTAATATTCTAAATTAAGACTGAATACCAAATTTGGAAAGGGGCATTGAAATTGTGCCATAGTATATGGGTGCCATACCTCTTGCATATTGGCTCATGGTTTTCCAAATCTATTGGATGGTTCTTCTATAAATATTAAGTGTTTGGAATGGATTATGTGTAGTGCATTTGCAAATATCACTATGCTACTGAGATTGTTAGATTCCCAAAATCATTAGAAGTTTTTCTTCTACAAAGAGGATTGTTTTAAAAAGCAAAAGCAAGAAATAAGAGGCAAAATATGCAACCAATACTTCATGTGCATTAATTATTCACAAAGGAATAATTAATACTTATACATTCACATTTGTCAAAAATAGGCAAAGTAGAAAAACAAATAAAACAATCTTATCCTATGTGATAAGATTGACAACTATTAAAGGAAAATGCTTTCCTAATTAACTTATTTTAATGTGTACATATAATTTTACACCAACACCACCCCATAAGTGCAACTTAGGGAGATCACACACAAGCTAAAAGGAAAAAAGACGGGTCTCGACAACAAAGGCCTGATCAGGTACCCATTTACAACAAAGAAACCCTCATAAAGTAGAGAAAAGGTGAAAAAGCTTGTGAGAAAAAAACCCTCTCTGAAAGAGAGAAAAAGAAAACAAGTACATGTGATGGAAGAAGGACTAAACACTAAGAGCCCCAAGAACTAAATCCATCACAAAAGTACAATCATGAATAGCCCCCCATAAGAGAGAGTGGATGAAAAAGATCTTGAATCCCCTCCGAGAAGAAACTTCTATACAAATGATGAGTTCTTGAAGATAGAAAGTAATCCACTACCTACAAACAATATTTCTCCCCTTTAGAAGAAATAGATCCACTAGTGAATGTAGAAGCCATTCCCACATTCTGGATGAATACAGAATCCAAATCCAAATGTAATCTTGTGCCTCTGAATGCAAATATGGTGTGCTTATGTTGGAAGAAGATTCTCCTCCTAAATAAGAATTGAATATCTAATCAAAGAAGTAGAACTAGGGATGACAAAATCTAAACTGCTTCTGGAACACAAAAGATGATGTGATGACATCACTATCATCAAAGATGAAATGAATATCTTCTAATGTATCATACACATCAAAAATATGAGACTTCACAAACAATAATGAGATATTTGGTATATAAGAATCCCAATGAGGGGTGAATATGGAAGACTAAGATTCTGTCATAGCCCAATAATTTCCAATTAAAGATTGGAAATGCTTCATATTGACCATTCCATACTAATCTTGAAAACCACAAGAGATGGTCTATATATATTAAAAGAGAGAATAAGACAAAACTATAAAATGACAAGTAATAGAAGACAAGGATGAGTTGGCATAAAATACAAAGGAGCACTAAAGACAAAAATCTAATAAGACAAGGGTGATCGCCGATTTCTTTAAGCATTAATAATTATTCATGAGGAGCGCCAATCATATTAAGAGTAATAAGCATTGTTTGCATAAACTATCAATTATGAAGAGGTGCATGGTCTTTCAAGTAAAGACGACTATTCATTATGCATCCCATTCAGGCCTTATAAAGGCTGATAAGAGATGGATCAAGGAAATCATCATAGTCTTTGATTTCAAAAGCACAATCATCTATCAATCATCATCACACCAATAACATTCAATTTGCCTTAAGAAGACAAGTTGGTTTGCAAAAGAAATTTGATTCCAAGAGTTTTCTATTACATATGAAATTTAGAGTATCCTCTGGCACCATGATTTCAAGGTATGATGCATTGTTATTAGTCTGAATTACATGTTATCTCTACATATAAAATTAACATATCATTTTGTTGGAATTAGAGGTGACAACTGAGAGGGGGGGTGAATCAGTTGTTTTAAGACTTTAAAACTTGCAGCAATTAATTCCACTTTATTACTTCATTAATGTTATCATGAAAAGTAAGAATCAACAACACATGAGCAGAAATAGAAATAACACATTTGACACCAAGATTTTGACGTGGAAACCTAGTTAAAGGAAAAACCATGGTGGGGGTTAACCCGCAAAGATTATACTCTGTTGAAAGTATTACAATGGAGAATGCACATGCATTCGGGCTCACTGCTCAAAAGAAGGCTCATTGCCTACAGAAATAAGATTATAATGAATTTGAACTGATAAATAGCATCTACCAATGCAAGGGTTCAGTTTCGGTTAAGCACAGAATACTGACTTGATACACTTCATCCTTACTCTACCTTATTTACTGTTCTGCTAACATTCGAACCTTAGATCTCTACCCTTTTTGCACTTAGTCCATATTCACATCACACACACACACACCAAATTCATTCAAATCCATCAGTTATATATATCCACACCCTGATCTTCAACCACTTTTCAGTCGGCTTCAAGAACACTTAGAACTTTATTGAAAATTTTGCTCTGTCGGATAAATTCATGTACACTTGTAATGTGGACCAAAACTTGCACTCACAAGTCATTAATCAGGTTGGATACTATCACTGATCATCACAACTTGTCCAACCAACAAATTCCATACATCCGGAACCAAGATCAATTGCGAGGTCAGCCTGTTCTTCTTATGTTTGCTCTGTCAAACTGTTACCCTAATACTCAAATGCTAATAACTATTGAATCCTTCATCACCGGAGGCCAAAACTCTGGATTTAGATTATTCTGGCAATGCTTATGACTCCCTTAGATCCATAGCAAACTATGATCTACCATTGGAGAGATCCGAACCAAGATACCGGACCCTGTCACACACTCTGTTCTTGACTTCCTGAACTTAGACAAATCTTCAATTTGATTTCTGGTATGGGCAAATTATGCAATGTAGATGTGTAGTAGAGACTTAGTTGCCATCAATGATAACACTTATCATGCTATCAGTGTCTCTTGCCAACAATCTCCCCCTTTGGCATTGATGGCAACACTTAGTAAAAAATGACTAAGTGTCGGAATAACTCCCCCTTTGCTTGTGCTCCATATTGTTGTTCACACTACTTTCCGGTGCTCCCCCTTTGTTGGATTCCTCATTTTTCCCTAAAGATCTGATCTTCACTCCCCCTTTGACATCAATGGAAAAGGGTGGGGTCTGCAAGCCAAAATTCTCCAAAAATTTTGTGTATAGTGCCACATATGTACAACTAATCATTAAGTTCTATTCACATGAACTTGAGAATGTATGCAAAACTATTTTTCAATTGCACAAGTTTAGAGGCCCAAGTTCCCTTCATTCCATCCAAAATTGAGATGTGTCCACTGAGCAAAAATGCATATGCTTCTGCCTTTGTCAGATCCAGAGGATTACTTGTCTAAAGTGCAGTCTGAGCTTCTGATAAGGCATTAAACATGGTTTCTAACTTGGGGGCAATCAATTCCTAGAGCTCACACATTCTCTTCATAATGTTACCTTTTTCTTTAACAAGCCTCTTTATCTCATCTGTCAAGCTAATTACTTGACATTCCTGACTTATAGGTGAAACTGTTAAAGGATCAAAAATTTAAGAAAGATTTGACAATTTTTGTTCTTGCTCCTTTATCTGCTTCTCAATATGCTCACTAACTTTGGGCCATGATAGACAAAATTTGTACATATCACTTCCATCATTTAGAGCATTCTGAATACTCCTTATGCTAATGGTGAGTATCATCCTATCATTTCCTATTAGATTCTTTACTTCACTAAATTTCTTATCCAAAAATTCCTTCTGAACTTTCGCCTCCGCAGATTTTTCAAAAGACTCAAAATGTGTACTTACAACATTTACAAGATTCTTTAGGTGACCAGAGGGGGAATCTGATGGACTCTTTTGGCAGGTTGGCAATAACTTGTCCAAGACTCTGTTTGCAAGCCTGAATAGTTCACTATCCTCCATGTGAGATTTTAACATCTTCTCTCTGGCCTTGGCTTGAGTGAAGGATGCAATCTTCATCACTTGTACCACAGAGAGAGCATCTAGATTAATTGGTCCTTGGAGTAATTTAGGTTCATCAAACTCAAGCATCTCTTTATCTAGAAGACTTTTCACTACATCTGTAGTGTCTCTTGCAACAATTTCTGGATCACCCTTTTATTCTTGAGATTTCTCAGCATCTGTAGATGTATCAACATTTGCACCATCTTCTTCTACTTTGTCTTCATTACCCTTTTATTTCTCCTTTTCTTCTTTACCTTTTTCTATATTATCTGTAGGAGGAATCTTCTCCTTGTCTTCACTTGTAGTCTGATCAGGAGGGCTTTGTGTAGTAGCAACATCATCTTCTTTTCTGGATTGATCAGGTGGAATAGGAATATCTCCTGCATCATCTACTTTATCTATCATCTTTGAATCTTTCTAATTTATTTGTTCCTCTTTCGAAACAGAGGAGTCATCAACTTTGGTTTGTTGCTCACTAATGTTTACTTTTTCAGCATTCAGAATCAATGAATCAATTCCATCATCTGTCTCCTTATAGGTTTGCTCTAAAGGATCTAGAGTATTACCTTGGTCATCATTTCCTTTTTCAATCTCTTCTTCTGGAGCATCTTGTTCTAAAACTAAAGGATTGACTTCCTCAACTTGTTCCTCTGAAATAATATAGTATTTATCTTTATCAAGGGCTTTTCTCAAAATTTCTTCTATTTCCTTTACAACTTCCTCAGTTTCACCAAGCAGTAACTTGTTCATCTGAATCTTGCTTCTAAATTTCTCCTTAACTTCCTTGAGGATTTTATCAGCTTCTTTTCTGGTCATTACTGGACACAAGTGGAGAGAACATATTCTCTAAGTTCTATTTCTTTGTCCTTGGTAGCTTCCTTCCTCATTTCTAGTATTTTCCTTAAACTTTTAGGAATTTATTGCAGAATTTCCAGTAGGGCTCTATTGAATTTATTCAAGTATAGGATGGTGGCATCCTCCAAGATTTTCTTATTTGCCTCATCAAAACTATCATAATATATTCTAATAGGCTTTAGATTCCCATGAATAGTAATTAATTTTATAATTTGATCAACAATCATAGCAACCTTACCAGTCTCTTGCCTTTTACTTCCCTTTTTGCCTCCTGAGGGTTGGTTCTCAGAGGCCTTTGAAGTCTTGGCCTTCTTGAGTCTCATCTCTTTAACTTCTTCATCTATCTCTGTCTCTTCATCATTTTTTGTGCCCACATACGTTCTTGTGGCCTTTGTTTTCTTTCTCTTACTTGCTTCACTGGATGGTCTATCTTTTGGTTTTTGAGGTTTAGGGGGAATAGAAGTAGTAATGGAGCTTCTAGTAGTCCTTGAAGTGGAGGATGGTTCCACTAGAGCAGCTTCTTGTTTCCTGTCCTATTTTTCTTTTTCAGCCTTTTCAAAATTTTCTCTATTTTGCTTCACTGCCTCCTTGGTTAGGCCAATGCTCTCAGCATACCTTTCAACTTGCCCCTACACTTTCCTTTTGGTCTCTGGTCATCTGAGCTCCACATGCAATTTTAGACTTAGCTCCTTGTATGTTCCAAACCTTTCCACAAATGTGTCTTTTGATTTGCTTAGGAGATGTTGAGCATACATTTCCAAAACTTTCTCATCAACCTCATATCCCATTGGCATAATCCATATGGTTCTAGGTTCCACAGCCTCCATCAGGCACTGATCAGTGTCAACCATAAAGCATATTTCATTCTCATATTTCTCCACAACTGACTTAGGGATTCTCTCTCTTGCATGCATCATACTTTGAAAGTTTTTGAAGTAACCCCAAATGATTGTTTTCTGAGTTTGGGAATCACCAAGGCTAAGTAGATGATCTCTTATTTGCCATGTAACTGGCATGTCATTTGTCCAGTGCACACCTTGAATTCCAAGCACTTCATTCATAAAATAGAAGAACAAACATATAATCAAGGAAAAATACTTGAAGGTATTTTTCTTATCTTTCTTTATTTTTATCAGATTCTCAATCAACTAATTTTGTAGTAGTTCACAAAGATCATAATCAGCATTTTCCTTTAACATTTGATAGGCTGCATATATTGCAATTCCAGAGATAGAATTTTCCCTACTGGAGTGGTAAATCTTGTACCCAATCACCATGGAGGCAAATTTAACATTCGGTTCTATGATATCATTAATGGTCATTGCCCTTTTGTCAAACTTGGCACCGATAGCATCAGTCACTGTCTGGTTTTTCATGGCTTTCAGCATGGGTAATCCACCGGATGAATTTAACCTAGTTACAATCTTGATAACATCCTTTGTAATCTTAAATGGTTTCAATAGCCATATGAACTCATCATGTATTCAGCTCAAGATATATCAAACCCATTCTTTTTCATTAAATATCAGAAACCTGCTGACTTGCCAAAAATTTTTGCTTTCTAGGGCTTTGTATTCTAGTTTCAATTTATGGCTATCATCCCTTAAGTAGTTGTTAAGCAAATCCAAGAGTTTTAGGTTTCCAAATTCATCCATGTTACATTGGATGTATGCCCTAATATCCTCAACATGCAGTATGCCATATGGAACTCTAGAAAATGCACCTAACGGTTCAACTTCAACTAATTTGTATGGATGCTTCTTAAATATGGGTTGGGGCCTTTCAATTACATCAACAACCAGAGGTGTAGCCATCTCAACAGATTTTAGATTCAAGATTTTACAAAGAAATACCTTTTTCTTCCGTGGGGTTAGAGTTGATCAATTGCCGATTGAATTCGCTCTTCATGCTTTAGTTTCTGGATTTGCAGCTCAGATGCACTTCTTATTGTTTCCTTCAAATGCAAAGTGATTCAAATGCATGACCAAGTGACTTTTTATCCTTCGCAAAACCTAATTTGTCATTGTAATAAATGTGTTGTCCTAACTCCATCTGGTTACTCTATTTTGAATAGTTCATCAAGAATCACTCTACAAATTTCCATGTCAACAACTTTTCTTCCGAAAATCCTTCCAAATTTTTTGAAACAATTCAAGATATCTTCTCTCATTGTGCCATATCTAGGCACTCACTTTCTGGCTGGGGAAATTTGATTTTCAATTCAACTCTCGCTGAGCTAGAGCTCCTAATTCAATTCTTGGGGGAATCATCAGCACCAGATTCTGGTGCGGACCCATTACTATGGTTCACAATTGTTTTCTTGACCCATGTCTTGCTCATTTCATTCTGGATCTCATTCTCATCAATTTTTCTTTTTCCTTTGTCTTGTCTCTGCTCATCTAGTTTTCGGTTTACCAGACCCCTTCTTTCATTAATCCTACTTCTATTGAATCTTGCAAAATGACCAGATCGGTTACAATTGAAGAACACAACATTTCTTTGCTCATTTGATTGATTTCCTCTTGATCTGCACTGAATGGCCATATGTCCAAATATATTGCATGCAAAGCATTTTCCATTGAAAGAATTCCCATTTCCTCTATTTAATGAGTTATTCATTATCATACTTCTGCAATCAATGGATTTATGACCATACCTCTTGCAATTGAAGCATTGTCTGAAGAAGGATGGATTATTTTGATTTACTCTACTTCTGCATTGAGTGGCTCTATGACCAAATTTATTGCACTTGAAACAATTTCCATTAAAAGATGGATACCTTTGAGTGTTAGGCTATCTTACCAGAGGTCTTCTAGGCCTATTTCTCTCATTCCTTGGTTGAGAGTTTCTTTATCCAGATTCAGAGCTTTCACCTTTCTCATATCCAAGACCATGCTTGTCATCAGCCTTTTTCTGACCCTCAAGTATTGCTTCAAGTTTAGCTGAACTTATCTTGAACTTCTCCTTGTATTCACTTGCAACTTCTAGGTCATGTCTGAGAATGACAATTTGTCTTTCAAGATCTCTTTCATTGTATCTGCTTTCATGTAGATCAGACTTTAGATGTCCAGCTATACTGTCTAATCTGTAGCATTAATCAGTTCTTTCTTTTAGAGTTTGATTCAAGTCTTCTTTAGTCTTCTTCCTTTGCTAAATTTCTTTAGTTAGCCTCATTGCCCCAAATTCCATTTCAATTTTTAGAACAACTTCTTTTGACAGCTTCTCACACTCCTTTGTCTTTTCTTCCAAAGCTTCATTCATGCCATTTTCTTCAGTTAAACTAAATAACTGCAGAAGTAGCTCCTTTTTCCTTTCCATAGATTTCTTTAATTTATCTTTTATCATTTCAATGGTAACATCAGCATCTTTAAGTTCACCTCACATATTACTGATTTCTGCTTTAGACTGAACAAGATCTTCTAGGGCCAACTGAAGTTGATCTTTGAGTGAACCCATTAAAACTCCTTCCAAGATCTTTCCTTAAGCTATTAGGCTTCTCAAAGGAAACTCGATCTAATAACAATTGTTAGAATTAGAGGTGACAACTAAGAGGGGGGTGAATCAGTTGTCTTAAGACTTTAAAACTTGCAGTAGTTAATTCTACTTTATTACTTCATTAATGTTATCATGAAAAGCAAGAATCAACAACACATGAGAAAAAATAGAAATAACACATTTGACACCAAGATTTTGATGTGGAAACCTGGTTAAGGGAAAAACAATGGTGGGGGTTAACCCACAAAGATTATACTCTGTTAAAAGTATTATAACAGAGAATGCACATGCATTCGGGCTCACTACCCAGAGCTCACTGCTCAAAAGAAGGCTCACTGCCTACAGAAATAAGATTATAATGAATTTGAACTGATAAATAGCATCTACCAATGCAAGGGTTTAGTTCCAGTTAAGCACAGAATACTGACCTGATACACTTCATCCTTACTCTACCTTGTTTACTATTCTACTAACAATCAAACCTTAGATCTCTGTCCTTTTCACACTTAGTCCATATTCGCATCACACACACACACACACCAAATTCATTCAAATCCATCAGCTATATATATCCACATCCTAATCTTCAACCACTTTTCAGTCAGCTTCAAGAACACTTAGAACTTTATTGAAAATTTTGCTATGTTGGCTAAATTCATGTACACTTGTAACACGGACCAAAACTTGCACTCACAAATCATTAATCAGGTCAGCTACTATCACTGATCATCACAACTTGTCCAACCAACAACTTCCATACATCTGGAACAAAGATCAATTGCAAGGTCAGCCTATTCTTCTGTTTGCTCTATCAAATTATTAACCCGATACTCAGATGCTAATAACTATTGAATCCTTCATCACCGGAGGCCAAAACTCTAGATTTAGATTATTTTGACAATGCTTATGACTCCCTTAGATCCACAGAAAACTATGATCTACCATCAGAGAGATCTGACCAAGATACCAGACCCTGTCACACACTCTGTTCTTGACTTCCTGGACTTAGACAAATCTTTAATTTGATTTCTGGTATGGGCAAATTATGCAATGCAGATGTGTAGTAGAGACTTAGTTGCCATCAATTATCAGTGTCTCTTGCCAACACATTTGTGTCAAAATTCTAATTGGTATGGCATTATGGTATCAAGGAATGTGTATATAATAAAAATGGATAAATATAGATGTTGATCACAAACGGCTTTGTTGATACCTCTGCATACATGTCTGAATTGATAAACTTAGAATGTCTTCATGGTCATTATATCTTAGTTATGAATATCCATGCATTGTAGATCTTAATCTGAAAATAGTATAGTCTGAAATACATAGACTTAGCATATCATTATAATTTCTACTGATGATATATGGTTGGCTATGCATTATCTTCAATGTATGAGTCTAATATATCATATCATATGAAATTTATATTTTAATATGTATCTTTGCTACATTATGTAACTATCCAATGACTAATCCAATAATATGATGAGCATGAAAGAAGTGAAATTCTCATAAAGAAATGTTAGTTATTATATGAAATAAGACATTACTTGTTGAATCATATGAGTAGTTGGAATAATGGGAATTAATCCATTAACTCCATATGAGAGGTGTGATCATGTGAATGGATAATTAGCCAACCTGGGTATGTTTTGACCCTTGTCTCAGCTAGTGCAATGGCACCCCTCAAGGCAAGTGGATTTGGCCTTTGGTCATAGCTGGTGAAGAAGTCAGCCCTCATGCCAAAGGATTATTATATAGTGGCCTTGGTTACAGCTAGTGAAAAAGCCACCCCTTATACCAAGGTTCATATCATAGTGGCCTTGACTCAGCTGGTGAGAATCCACCCCTTGAGTCAAAGGATAAATTAGTGGACCGGTGGTAATTGACATAAGGCATCCTATCACCTCCTCTCATATGGAATTAATGATTAATGCATGAATCCAAATATGATGGATAATGATGGAAAAAGTGAAATGTATAATGATGTGATCATAAGAGTATAACCCTATAAGGCAATGTGATTATGTAATTTAAATATTTCTTGCATATATTATAATAAGTGGGAAATCAAAGAAAGACTAGTGTACTAATGTTCTCTTTTGGTGAGTTGAAATTTTGTGCAAGGTTGTGAAAATTTTGGCTTACTAGAAGGGGACATTACAAGTGGTATCAGAGCAATCATCTTGCCATCCTGTGTCTTACATGTATTCAAGTGTGTTCAAAGGTTTACTATGTGACCTATGTGTATGCGTTGTAACATATGAATATTTTGTGTATTACGTGTGTTCACATGTATGCTTCATACTCATGTGTATACTTGATGACTTTGGGATGGTGGACGGGTCCACAGTGTAGTATGGGATGCACCGAATCCCCTTTCCAATTGTCTGATAAGTATACTTATATGTATTAGTGCAAATTATGTGTATTCATTACCTTATGACTTATGTATTTGAGTATATACTCTATAACTTGTATTTGCATGCGCGGGTATGCTCCATGTATTTATGCTTCCGGTACCTTACATCTATACCATGTTTGTTTGGATATTACTTCATGCTTTACCCTTACTTGTATGTTTCCTGTGTGTGTATTTACGTATATTCTTATGTGTATTCACGTATTTTACTTCATTTTTCTTGTCTGTGTGTATTATGTGTATTCTTGTGTGTGTTTACACTTCTTATCTGTATAATCTTGTGCATTTTCATGTATTGCTTCATACTTGTATGCTTCCTATTGGTATGCTTGCTCATGTTGATGAATGTGTGTTTCTCATATCTGATATATATTCTCGACATGAATACTTCAAGCTCCAGATGTGTTCATATGCATGCTACTTAGACATTCATGTATACTTCATTAAGTGTATTTGTATACATATTTCATGCCATAGTCCTTCACGCATATTTAAGTAGATACTCCATGTCTTACGTGTATGCTTTCATACTTCATGCTTGTATGATTCATACGTGGTGTGTATTCAAGTGTGTACTTTGATTTGACTGTATGTTCTATGACTTTGCAATTATATTCAAATGTATACTCTATGACTTTATAATTAAGTGCATAGTTTGTGATTATATTTGTATGTATACTCTATGATTGTATTTGAGTGTACAACTCTATGACTTGTATTTGTACTTGATTGCATACTCTATGATTGCATTTGAAATTGAGTGTATACTCTATGATTTGTATTTGTATTTGAGTGTATACTCTGATTGTAATTGTATTCGAGTGTATACTCTGATTGTAATTGTATTTGAGTGTATGCTCTATGACTTTGTAATTGTATTCAAGTGTACAAGTGTATACTCTATGATTTTGCAAATTGTATTCTAGTGTGTGCTCTATGACTTTGTATTTGTATTCAAATGTATGCTCTATGTAATTGTAATCATATTTGAGTGTATGCTCTATGAAATTGTAATTGTATTCAAGTGTGTGATTGTATACTCCATGAATTGTGTCCAAGTGTATACTCTATGACCTTGTACTTATATGTGAGTGTTGACTCCATGAATTGTGATGGTATTTGTATTTGAGTATATACTCTATGATTGTAATTATATTTTGAGTGTATACTCTATGACTTGTATTTGAGTGTATACTCTATGACTGCATGTATTCAAGTGTATGCACCATAACCTTATATGTTCAAATGTATACTACATGATTTATGTGTGTACTCCATGTTCAAATGAACACTTCATGACTTACTCATATTCATGTGTATGCTTGCGTGTTACATGTATGCTTCACACCTTATGTATTCCGTACGTGTGCCTTGTATGCTTCATACTTAGTGCATCAAGTGTATGTTGTGTGCTTCATATATTACATATGTATACTTGTGTTCATGCTTCATGCTTCGTATACTTCTGTATAAACTTTGTGTATGTTTCATGTATTACATGTATTTATGATTTTTATTTCATATATAATTGTGTTCATGTACTTTAACATGGATCTTCTCTCTAATGGATGGAGGGTTATCTAAGGAATTATGTGATGGGACAGCACAAGGCATGGATAAAATGGTTGCATCTTGGAAGATTATATTCAAGAATTCAAGAAACTATCCGTGAGAGTTTCTGGAGTTGAGGAAGATTGACTCACGTACTTGTTCATTAAGGGTTTGGATGAATCACTAAGGAATCTAATAAGTGTCTTCAAACCCACAAACTTAGTAGATGTCATAGGCATGGAACTAAGACTTGAAAAGGATAAGAAACCAAAACCCCCACATAAGAAAGAGATTTCCCCAAAGACTGAACACTTCAAAGGGTAAATCTGTCATAAGGGAAGATGGACACGAGAAGCCATATCTTTCTTACAATGATCGTGAAGACATAAGAAAAAAGGGCCTTTGTTTTGATTGCAAGAAAGAATGGGAAAGAGGACGCATTTGTGATCAAGATAAAAAGGCGTGTTTCAATTACAAAGAAGTAGAGAAACCAGGACACAGGTGTAAAGACCCTGCAAAGGGAAACACATATTTTAGATGTAATGAAAAATGGGAACCCAAGCATAAATGTGGAAAAGAGCTCAAGCACACAATATAGAAGTCATAGCCAACAAATAAATTCAAGAAGAGAGTGAAGTAATTTTGAGTAAAAGAAGAAAAGAAAATTGATTCTAAAACCAAGTATCTGGAAGAAGTTTGAACATTGCTTGAGGACAAGCAATCTTAAGAGGGGAGGCCTGTCATAGTCCAATAATTTTTAATTAAAGATTGGAAATGCTTCATATTGACCATTCCATTCTAATCTTGAAAACCACAAGAGATAGTCTATATATATTAAAAGAGAGAATAAGACAAAACTATAAAATGACAAGTCATAGAAGACAAGGATGAGTTGGAATAAAAGACAAAGGAGCACTAAATACAAAAATCTAATAAGACAAGGGTGATCGCCGATTTCCTTAAGCATTAATAATTATTCATGAGGAGCGCCGATCATATTAAGAGTAATAAGCATTGTTTACATAAACTATCAATTATGAAGAGGTGTGTGGTCTTTCAAGTAAAGGCGACTATTCATTATGCATCCCATTCGGGCCTTATAAAGGTTGATAAGTGATGGATCAAGGAAATCATCACAATCTTTGATTTCAAAAGCACAATCATCTATCAATCATCATCACAGGACTATGTATATAATAAAAATGGATAAATATAGATGTTGATCACAAATGGCTTTGTTGATACCTCTACATACATGTTTGAATCAATAAACTCAAAATGTCATCATGATCATTATATCTTAGTTATGAATATCCATGCATTGTAGATAGGAATCTAAAAATAGTATAGTCTAAATACATAGACTTAGCATATCATTATAACTACTACCGATGATAAATGGTTGCCTATGCATTATCATATCGTATGAAATTTATATTTTAATATGTATCTTTGTTGCATTATGTAATTGTCCAATGACTAATCCAATAATATGATGAGCATGAAAGAAGTGAAATTCTCATAATGAAATGTTAGTTATTATATGAAATAAGACATATTACTTGTTGAATCATATGAGCAGTTGGAATAATGGGAATTAATCCATTAACTCCATATGAGAGGTGTGATCATGTGAATGTAACATTAGCCAACCATGGGTATGTTTTGACTCTTGTCTTAGCTAGTGCAATGGCACCCCTCGAGGCAAGTGGATTTGGCCTTTGGTCACAGTTGGTGAAGAAGTCACCCCTCATGCCAAAGGATTATTATATAGTGGCCTTGGTTACAACTGGTGAAAAAGTCACCCCTTGTACCAAGGAATATCATAGTGGCCTTAACTCAGCTGGTGAGTATCCACCCCTCGAGTCAAAGGATAAATTAGTGGACCCATGGTGGTAATTGACATAAGGCATCCTATCACCTCCTCTCACATGGAATTAATGATTAATGCATGAAGCCAAATATGATGGATAATGATGGAAAAAGTGAAATGTATAATGATGTGATCATAAGAGTATAACCCTATAAGGCAATGTGATTATGTAATTTAAATATTTCTTGCATATATTATAATAAGTGGGAATTCAAAGAAAGAATACGTACTAATGTTCTCTTTTGGTGAGTTGAAATTTTGTGCAAGATTGTGAAAATTTTGGCTTACTAGAAGGGGACATTATAGATTCACCCGATGCTTCATCTGATTTTAGTGTTTGTTCACAGAAGGCTTCTAGTGATTCCTTCCTTGCTTTGATAGCATGTCAGATTCCCAAAATTATTTGTAGCATTTCTTCTACAAAGAGGATTTCTTCAAAAAACAAAAGCCAAAAATGAGAGGCACAATATGCAACCAATACTTCATGTGCATTAATTATTCATAAAGGAGTAATTAATAGTTATACATTTGCATTTGTCAAAAATAGACCAAAAAAAAAAATAGACGGAGGATTTTTTCATAAACCAAGATATGTTTTCTACAATATCTCAATGTAAACTAGCTACAATATCATCAAATGATTAGATAGTATTGGATAGAAAGGTGAGAAGCCTTACCTATCTTTCCTTGGCAGATTCTATATTATTGAATGGTTGTGTAAAAAAAAAGGGGTCTTTTACATAAAAATCTATCTAGTATTTATTGTATAGAAAAGTAACATATTAACCTATGTAAATATACTATATTTAATCAATCAAATCAATAATATATTGAAACTAGCATAAATATCTTTAAAATATTTATCTAAAAGACGTCGAGAGATATTGTCTATTCTTAAAAACAATTTCAATATAGGCTCCATCTCTCGGGCGTCTTGTAGATAGATGTATTTAAGATATCTATGCTAGTGGATATAATGAAGTTCATAATCCTCCTAAGAGATCTCTTATATCATATATCTAGTCAATAGGATGAAACTTGAATAGCTATTCTTGTAATCAAAACCCTAGAGCAATGGTTGATATGTTACAACTAATGTTTTAATCATATAAAACTTCTATATTTTAATAGCAATTGTAACTTTTGACTTTCTAAGAAACTATAGACAAAAATAAAAAGTTCAAATTGAGCCTCTAATATCTACAAAGTATTAGGTCTCTTAAGTTACTAAAGTTAAATAGATCCCATCAGAACTTAAATTTGACAGTTTTATAGTTCTGTATTTAGGCATTTTAGCTGTAAAATACAACTGAAATTTTGAAAAGTCTCTATCATATGAAAGGAGGGATTTTCGACAAACTGTGAAAATTTATATAAGATTATGATGATATATATATTTGATTTTTATATAATTTACATATACTAAAATATGTCATATGATATATATATTTGGTTTTTATATAAGTTACTTATACTAAAATATATCATAATATTTTAAAGGCACCATTGAATAGATAACTGTCATAAAAAAATTGCTTGACAAGCAAGGTTGACTATTAAGCCCGGGATCCCATTACTCACTATTCTAAAAAAAATTGAAAAAAAAAAAAATATATCTTCATAGTGACTTAAATAATTTAAACTAAATTACTTTTGAATCCATCAATTTGGAATTGTCAAACCGTTCAAAAACAAATTACAGAATTATTATACCAACATAAACAATTATGCTAAGAAAACAAAATTCAATTCAAAATCTCATTGAAACAAATCATTACTACACCAAATTTATTAACTCAATCCTACATTCTGTACTATTTATTAACTCATCCTACATTCTCTAGTATTTATTAACTCATCGTACTTTCTTAGATGGTTCTGGTTTCCGACCAATGCCCGCTTAAAATTTTGCATTGCATTAGCTGACATCCGCATTATTTTTGGAATGTACTATTTTCTTGGCTTTTTTTTCATTGTTTTCGTTTTAGCATGTACTATTTTCTTGGCTTTTTTTCATTGTTTTCGTTTTAGCAGGTTTTTCTGTCGATAAGAATTCTATATAGGTGGACTGAAAAACAGAGAAAATCAGAATGAGAATTTTTGGAGTTTTCGAATTCAAGAATTTCAGAGTTTTTTCAAAGCTGAGAAGATTTCTGGCAATGACATTTGGAGAGAGTTTTCAATGGGGAGCCCGCAAGCGGCGAATGGCATGGGAGAAGTCACACCTAAAACAGGCTGAGGAGGTGATGGAGAATAAACTCTTCCACATGCACATTGGTGGCTGCTCCAACACTAGCTCTCAGAAAATCTCTCTCTTTTTTCGCTACGAGACAGAGTGAGGCACACAAAGAGAAGGAAGACAATGCAAGACACATCAAGGTCTTGAATGTGTGCTCACTGTGTTTCGTAGCGAAAAAGAGAGATTTTTCTTTCAATGAAGGGGTCTATATTGCCATTGACACCTAAAAAGCGTCTTGTCTCAAATCTATAGAGGGCAATTGATGTGAGTATTTATCTTGTGCTATTCCCAAATTTTATTTTATTTTTACATCTTTTGATTAGTTACAACATAGAAAATTTATTGGTTCCAATTGACTTGTTCGATTCTAATAACATTGATGTTATCCCTGGTGGTTGAACGCTATGAAGTCAAGGAAAAGAAATGTAGAAAAAAAGGTAAATACTAATTTCTCATTGTTGATTTCATGTAAACTTCTTTTAGACTATTTATGCCTTAATTCGTTCTTTCCCTAACAAATTCAATAACTAATTGAAGTAGAGACCAATGGGTTTGAAAGCTATGGAAAGAGTAGAAAGTGATTCGGAATAATCAGGTAGTTCTATCTCATTCGCAGTTAGTTTGGGTTTTTTTAAGTATATGGTCTTTCTATCCATCATTGTCAACTATCCCTTCTTTTTTGTGGGCAAGGGCAGTAAATCTGGGTATTGAAGTGATGGAAACATTAGATTTATCTCGGGGACTGATGGTTCAGGGGTTTTCTTATTTAATTCTTTTGTTGATCTGTGATGGTGTGCATGCAGATTTTAAGACTGCTAGCAAATAGGTGGATTTTCAGTTTTTTATGCTTCTGTTATTTCATATTGCTTTAATTTTTTATGGACTAATTGTTGGATTCAATTTTTTTGATTTTGTCATCATGGGATTGGGCGAAGAAAGCCCTTGATCTATTTATTGGCAAGCACAGCAGTGCATTTGTTACATGGTAAGTTTTGAGCTTTTCATGTCTCTTTTGATCTGAATTATTTTACAAGCAGTATGATCCAGTACATGCATCTATATGAGATTAGCATTATGTTTTGCAACCTTGGGAGTAGAATTTGTGAACATCTCAAACTGAAACCTTGTTGCCAAATTGATATGTTTCAGGGTGCTTTCTGGCTTTAACTGAAACCATGATTGTATTTAAATTTTTCTGTAAATTAAAAGAATTCTAAACATTCATCACATCAAAATTTTAATATATCAAATTAAATGTTGGTGTCCATCGTTCACAGTGAAAAACCTAATACCTTATTCCATCAATCCTTTGTGAAACAGTTTTCAATTGCTATCATATGTTATTTTAACCTGTCATTCATCATTTTCTATGAATATATAATATTGGCAGCGGCAGCAGCAATTTAGTAACTGGGAAGGCTGACGGCTAATGGATCAAAAACAGAACTTTTCTTATCCACAAAGACATGTTTAGAGTGACAGCCAAGATGAGCTTTCAATGTTGATCACTAACAGTCATGTTTAGTATATTAGCAGAAACTGATAATAATAATAATAAAATGTTTCAGCATTCCCTAAACTGCCCAAAATATTGTAATTGTTATAGCGACATAAATGTTTTGTCTCTCTTCTAAAATTGGTTTTCAAACCAGTCTTTTGTGCTTAGGACACCTACATTACTGGGTCCTTGTCTGCAGGCGTGTAAAAAAAATGGATTTCCTTTTGTAACATCCCCCTACGTAACCCCGAAGGCTAAGAGCCAAAAGGGAGCAAGATAATTTTTGTTTGAGATAAGTAAACAACATACACAGATTTAGTTGTCAATGCGATAGATTGATACCATTCATTTTAAACACCAAAACAAATGTTCCAAATCACATATGATAAAAACATGAATCCATGAGCATAAAATGCAGGTGGATCCGATACCCACACCGAAATCCATAAAGTAATAAAGGAACATTACATTTCTTCTCATTAATTACAACGATTACAACTTCTCTCCTAAGAGAGTTCAATTACATAACTACATATACAATTACAATGATATATTTCAGAATAGGATACAAATATAATACATAGTCCTGAGTATGGTACAAGGACTGAATGGTTACAGTAGCTGAATGAAGTAATGGAAAGAGAGATCATCTCCAACTAGTGCTCCAAAACCTGTTCGTCGGTCCCCAATGGTGGCGGCAATGCCTCCCAACCATGTGGACTCCTAAGAGACCACCCCACCGTGCTCGGAGATAGTCATTAGGCCCAAACGGATGAACAACAACAAGGGGGTACAAGAATGGTCAACACTCACATCAGACATAGAGCGGACACAGAGAATAGTGCTTACAGTCAGAGTCATAAAATAGGTGTACTCATTTAAGTCATAGGTCGGGTACTACTCACGACCGCTAAGGTGCTAGATACTAGAGTGTAATCATATGGAGTGTCATCATATGTGCTCGAAGGGATGACACACACGGAACCAAGTACCTCTCATACAGACGAGGAGACTCAATCGTGCCCAAATCCACGTCCCGTAGATGGATGACTTCACGCCCCGCAGACGGATAGGCCTTCTCATTGCATCCTTAGCCTATACAAGCGCTCAAGGCCATGCACGAGGTTTAATTATCTTATTAGTGTTTTTACCCCAATGTTTTAGTTTTAGTTATCACTTATTAATGTAACTCTGCTACTAGTTCCCCTGGCAGCCACTTGCAAGCCCCGGGCCCATAGAGAGCCACTCCAGATGACCACTCTAATGCCTAGACCTTATTCATCTCGTTTGACTAAACGAGGCATTCAAAGGACTAAAAACACTGAGTTATAAATTTAAAATAGTCAAGATGAAAACAATATGGTCTACAAGACCCAGATTCTCTTGGACAGTGTGATTTGTTGAAAATGGCCTTCTACTAGTTAGATCAGTTTATAATCACTCCCGAGACCCCCAATTTAATTACTCTTCACAAAGGAATGCATGGATATCATAAGGGAAGTATTGCAAATGGTGACGCAAGTCAACTCACATCCTAATTTTATATATTGTCAACCATGTTTTAACATAACAAAAAAAAAAAAAAAAAGACTTACAAAAATTGTAATCTTAATTTTTCCCTCCTATAATAGATCTCTCACATCCTTGTGTTGTGTGACTGGTTTTCTATATGAGAAATTATGTGACTAAATCTCAATGCCCAAACACTAATCGCTGCCTCTACGGTATTTTAGTGCCATAACATTCTTTAACTCGAAAGAAATCACCGTTTGCACAAGGCTAACTGTTTAGTAGAAAATGACTATATGACCAAAGCAAAAACCACTCTGTTTTCTCAAGAAGAGTTGTAATGAGTAAAAGGAGTGCGTTAGAAAACAGATTATTACAAGCTATGGTCAATCCTCACTTGTGAAGTGCATTTGCATCCTAACCCTTTTTACCTCCCAAGTTCCAAATATTTTGATATAAAGTTCTGCTATCAAAACTATGAAGATCTGTAACCTTGGCATGAATAGTGTGAAAGACTTTTTTGTTCATGGCACAAGTAATAGCACTAACGATATCAAGGCCATTATTTCCCAGTGTAAGCAGAAGATCAGACAAGACAATTTGACAATTAAATGTGTTTGTTGACACCAAAACACCCCAGCCATTAGAATTTACTTTAACAATAGGGAAAGTCTCAGATGAGACAGAAAAAGACAAATCTCTGCACAATTTTTCTTTTCTCATCTCCTCTCTTATTTGGATAAGCTCCTTAATTTTATCATGCAGATGGTTAATAAAGTTAATGCTTTTCGAAAGTTGTTCTGCTGTTGAACATCTTCCCTAGACACCCAGAGCACATAATATCAGATTTACTGCTGCAATTTATCTTTGGGTTTATAAAATCTACACCACCAGAATTTTGGAGAGAGAAAGAAGAGTGGCAGGAGGAATTTGTCATAGCGAAATTATAGATCTCATTGCTAGTAGAAAAGGTGTCGCCCTTGAAACAGTCGACTGCAACAACCCACAATCGCTTCTCTCCATACAATTCGCATAAAACAACTCTTAACCAAATCCTCTGATAAAATTTATGGAAGGGGACTTTTGACCCACAAATTATATGAGTGCATAAATATATTTAATAAAATTTGACTGAAGATCTAATGCGACCTATTGCCAGATCACAAATCCTAAACCTGCAAGCTTATGATTGCCTTAAATATTTCTATTGACTGTGCCCCAATCAATGAAAAATTAAAATTAAAAAAATCACAAATCATCACAACAATAAATAAACCATAGATGATTCAAGACTGACCTATAGCACCAAATTGCAGTTGGCTGTGATGCTGATCTGTATCTGGAAACTGTCCAAAATCCCTCTGAAACTATTTTTTTTGTTTTTTTTTTGCTCTCCTCCTTCCTTGCTTCTACATTTGCATAAACTCTCCCTTTTCTTCTCTCTTCAAAACACGTTAACTCCCCCCTGTAGATCAGATCTTTTTTTGTATTTAATAGTTTCATCCTCCCCAAAACGATGACTCATCTTTCCTTTTTCTACGCTTGTTTGCCAGCGATCACAATTTCACCCACCACCAAAGATATTTTCAGAATAAAATACTATATGAAAAAAAATCGAGGGAGGGGTGTGGATGAGAGGTGACAGCCACTCCACATCCTCCAACTCCCACTATACCAACTCCCACTATGATAAAGCCATCGGGAGCGTTGTTACACCTATGGGGAAAAGATTAGACTGCAGACCCAAACTAGGAACAAATTGGATTTGGATCCAGGGGATTTTTAGGATGAACTGGTAACATATTAATAGAGGATTCTTAGTTTTGTAGGTCTTCATTACAATCTGAAGTCATAGTAATCTTTAGATTTAGCTAGGATTAGAAGGTGTAATTATTAAATTATAATCTTTAGATTTAGCTAGGATTAGAAGGTATAATTATTAAATTATATGATGAAGGAATCTTAATTCTTTCTTGTTAATTGATATAGATTTGTCAGGCAAATGTATAGAAGAGTTAAGGCTTTTGCTTACTGTTATATGTATGAGCTCACACATCCACATGCACAAACTCACACAATGGATCCACAAACCCACAAACTCACTTGGTAGATTTATATGCTAACTATTAACCAGATTGAGGTGTCTAGATTTATAGTTACAGTAATAAAGCATGGTTAATTGGATTTTTGAGGCCTTTGAGTCAAACTAACCACCATTTAACTTATACACTGTCATATAAAATATTTATCAATACTGTGACCAGCTTACTAGATTTCAACTTAGCTTTCTTGTAGGCTTAAGTTTATTCTCAAGTGTTCAGGAAAACTATGCCATGCATTTGTATTTCTATATGAATAGTTTTTATGGTATTAGAGAGAGTCTCTTTCAAAGCGTGATTTTTTTCTTGTCAGCCAAAAGTTAAAACATGTTCTAGGTTTCTAATAGACCAAGAAGAGGTTTTGAGTAGAACTAACTTTAGGAACATCATAGCCCCATTGCAAGGCGCCCTAGAAAAATTGTCTCCAAAGCTTGGTTCAGTTGAAAACTGAGTCTTTTATAACTCCTATTTTTAGTCCTTTTGATGAAGACCCATATGATGCTTATTGAACAATGGATATTGATTATAATTTTCATTTTGTAGTGACATTTGACTCTTTGAGAAATCACTAAATTATGTCATATGAATTTCAATTCATGAGTATTTTGATTTTCCTTATTGCAAGTTATGAAATATGAGGTATTTTGGTATTCTATTATGTTGTTTATTAGCAATTATGAGTATTACTATTTTTAAGTTTTAGTCTTAGAGTTTACTGTTTTAAATATAAATTAAAAATATTATATATATATATCGTATTCGCGTACCTGAACCCTGTATCCATATCTGAACCCATACCAAGACTGGCAACTTAGTAGGACACAAAACAAGGATCAATATATGTTGCTTCTTAGTTTTTAGAACTCAAGGGTATGATTTTTCAAACCCCGTATCTGTATCCGAACCCGTACCAAGTCCAGCAACTTAGTAGGACACAAAACAAGGATCAATATCTATTGCTTCTTAGTTTGTAGAACTCAAGGGTATGATTTTTCATTTTTTTTATTTTATTTTTATTTTTTTAATAAATGCGCTTGGTAAACTTTTTAATGTGCCCAGTGATGCTGGCGTGACACGCCCTCTGGCTCCATGGGAACGCTTTTGCTCGAAGCTATGAACCAGTGAGCCCACAACACGGGGGACCTTATCCCTTAGCATGAACACTTGCATTAACACTACAAGTTCAAACCCGTGAGCTTGTTGGCCCAGCGAAGGCGTAATGCCTGCGCGCTCGTTGGCCCAGCGGGGTTTTGAACCTTGGTGACCGCCAGTACAACCAAGTGACTTAACCATCGAACCATGCCCTTCACGGCATGATTTTTCATTTTTTATATGTATCCTTCAACAGATTTTTTTAATGGCTATCATTGACCTTTTTCATGTCTGCATTGCCTATTGTGGTTACAAGTAAACCGAATTGTACCATAATTGGGTGCTGTGAAACTGAATTGTACCATAATTACATTTACTATATAACTCATTGCAATTCTATAAAAAACTATTTGATTGGGCCTTGTTCTTTATTTCTATGTTTGGTGTCAATTTGTTAGAATATATATTGGATTTGAACTATGTATCCTATTTATTTTATTAGATAAAGTAAATCATTCTAACAAGTCAAGATGTTTTCCTATTTATTTCCTTAGATGAAGTAAATCATTTTGACGGCTCAAGGTGGTTTTGAAAGAGTTATCTATTCTTTTGAGCTGCGTAGTTTTGCTTGAGCTAAATTGATAATGTTTCCCTAGGTTCCGCTTTGGACGTAGAGCTTCTTAGGCCTAATTTTGAAGCCAATGAGCATGTCCTCAAAATTCTATGGCACCATTCAAATGCTAGTATATGTTGCTCCTTAAAGGAAATGCATTTTCTAGGGACAGATATAGTTCTAGTTTAAATGTTATTAGGGGCTTTAGTCAATATGATGACATTTATGGTTTATGCATTGGGTTGTTGTTTGTGTCATGCAGGCCTTACCTATTTTCACATTTGCAAATCAAGCAAGGCTTGACATGCTAGAACCAATTTTGGTTGCTGGCAAGATATTTTGCTTGAAAAGATGCTAGATGAAAATCAATGCAAAAGTCTTTTCTCAAACTTTGCTTAGATCATGCAATAGGTAAATAAATGCTTTAGCTCCTCTAAGCATAAATGTTATTCTGTATTTTTCTCCCCTATAACTACATTATGATCTATCAGGTAATTTTATAAATCATTTCTGTTTGTTACAGGGCTATGCTTATCTTCATCTTGGAATACATGTTTCTAGTATAGGTAGCACTATTTCATGTGACAGGGCTATTTCTTGGTAAGTCCTAAACAAAGAAGAAAACACTCACTACATCGAGTCCATATTTTTGTCATAATCAAAAGAAATCCCTATTGATGAAATTTTACATCATTACATTTGATTTTCAATGACATTCTCAAAATGTGCTTCTATTTCCTCTGTGTCTTCTCTTTAAGAAAAATAAATGATTTGGAATCATTAATGATGATGCATCCTTATTTATATTCAATAGCTTCAAATTTTCTACTTTAGAAATTGGATTTGAACTCTTAATATGTGTTTATGCTGAGAGTAATTTTGCTATCCTAACTTCTTATATAATTGCAAAGGGTACTTTATCCAGAAACATAATGCCAGTTTCCCTTACTACATCTAATTCTCATTAGCATTCTTAGACTGCAATTCCATTACTCTAATTACTTCTTTAAGAAAAGTAACTTGATTGTGATTATTTGCGAAGAAAAATATATATTTTTTATCTCAGTCACAATCTAGCTTACAGGAGTTGAGCCACCAAATCTAGTTTGTTAGATATGTCAACTAATGAGCAAAGTAATGATTTCTTAGTCTTAAATATTTTTGAGAGATGCATAAAGGTTGCTCTATTTATTTCTCTTCTTGAATGTTAGTTACTACTGTATTTGTCTTCTTCCACTTTGCCTGTAGGATGGTTGTGCTAGTTGGATTATGTTTTGTTAGTTTTATTTTATCATATTTACTTTGATCCAAAGAATTTCTAGTTTTGCATTCATAACCAGCAATGTTCATTGCAAAAGTACTGTTTAATAAGTCAATTCTTGCATTAGCAAAGTAGCAGCAAGGGCAATTTTCTGAGTCCTTTTTGTTATTCCATGTTGAAACAGTTATACACTTTGAGGACAATAGTAGAATCAAGGGATGCAAATTTTAGTTGTTAGTTGTTGAGGTCATGCTTCCTGAAGGCTTCTCTATTCCTACTAATTTTTTCTTTTTTGGACTTCCCATCATAGATTTTTGGTTTGTGTCGAGCACTAAATGATGTCTTAGATAGCATGGCTAAGAAAGGGCTGACCATAGTGGTGTAAGAAACTGATGCAAGCAGATGATATGAAGACCAAACTACAAGTTTAACTCTTTTAATTTGCTTGCATCACATCTCCAAAGTGTGGTCAAGTTCAGTGTGGAGTGCTTGTGATTCCTAAAATTTGTTGGTTCCATTTTTGGCAGGAAATTTTATTGTGTTACAAATAAACTGAATTAGGTGGATTTTTATTTCTATGCCTCTAACATAGCATCATGCCTGGTTTAGTCTACAATCAAGCAAACACTGCTTTGCATAGCTTTTGACATTTTTTCCAAAGTTGATGAATAAATTTGGACCATTATCTTTTAGTCAATCCAAATTTGATTTGGACTATAAAATTATTGTAGTCAAATATAAATTCAGTCTTTCTAATATATCTCAATTAAGAGATTCATTCCCACCACTGCTCTACCATATTTGAGGATTGTGTTTTCAGGCAAACAAGGCTCAGTAGACACAACCATGAGTATCAAACAATAGGTGTTGCACACAGCATGATGCTTGTATTAATGTTGATTGAGAGATGAACACAAAAGTAGCTATGCTTCTGGGAATTAAATGATGTCAGACTCAAGAAAGGATGAGTTGCAACTTCTTGGACATGACCTTTCACACTAGAATAAAAATAGATAGGAGAATCAATGAGAGGGAAATGACTGAAAGGAAGTTTTAGGAGAAAATTTGAATTTAGGAGCCCTAGTTTTGGGTAGGAACCAATTTGGAGAACCTTGCATCCCTATCCATTAGCCACTCAATGGCAAAGAAAATGACAACATGGATGCTCATGGATTGGCTTGATGGAGTATGGTTTTAAAAGCATATATTCTTTTGGGACTGGGGAATCTTTGAAAGAAAAGGATGCAATATTGTAAAAAATGGCCTCCGCAATTCAAGCTTCTAACGTAAACTAGCAAGATGTAGAGTGTAAGGTGTTTAATGTAAATGGTAGGATCCCAAAAATATTTCTTGGCTGCAAAGAAGTCTACAATAACTCAAAAATGTTGAAGAGAAGGGTGGTTATGGGGTTCTCTAAGGATAAATGGGTAGAAAAATTGTATGTTTTGGAGTGGGTGTGTATGGAAGGGATGGAATGAGCAAAGTTCACTGCACTTCCAAAAGATCATTTTTTTATTATTTTGTCTTCTAAGGAGCAACAAAGAAAATGCTGACCCAAGTCTTGGTGGTGTTTTCACCAAAGGGGAATCTAGGTAAGATCTTGTAAGGTAGGTTTTACTAGTGCTCTAGTTTTTTCCACTATTGAGCATGTTTGGGTGAGTTTATGTGGGATACCTCTAGAATTTTGGAGTGAGAAGTGATTAAGAAATATTAGTAGAGGTTTAGGGAAGGTGTTAGAGATAGATGAAAACTCTTTGAACAAAGCTCACCTGATGTTTGCTTGTTTTCAAGTTGCTTGTGATATGGATCTTCCATTTCCAAAGCAACTATGCTTAATAGTAAAGGAATGCTCTTTTTCACAATCTCTAGATTATGAGCACATTCCATTTCACTGCTATAGATGTCATGAGGTGGGAGATATTGGACAATCTTGCATTAAAAATCAAAAGGAACTACATTCTACTTTTGTCCATCAAACATGGAAAATCAAAAGTACCTCAAAAAAAATGATCTTTTTTTAAAGTCTAGAATCTTGATTGGTTCTTTTTCAAGACTAGGCTCCCTCCCTTATGGTATTCTTTCAAAGTATCATATCCCATTTACATATCTTATTTCCTTCTAAAAATACAAACCCATAAGGAGCATTCCAATCAATACAGGGTAACAGTGGAGATAGTGTTGGTTCCCTTCTGAATAAAGATGGTTTTATTGTAGTATAGGATGGTTTTATTGTAATAATCAATACAAGGCAAACTCTCTTTAGTTTGTACAAGATGGTTTTATTGTAGTTAGAGGCATTGCTCTTATCTCCTTACTGGAAAATTTCACCCTAGTGGGCCAGTTTTCTATACCACATTTCCAAAAGGAAATTTTTTGAAGTATTGCACTTGGTTTTTAGGTGGCTCTATCTTCATCAAAGTCAATATGAGCTTCCTATGCTTTCTAATTTTGGTTATGAACTTCCCCTTTTGTCACAAGAGTTTATTTTCATCATGGTGAGAACATCTGCATGCTCGCAGATCATGATTTTTAGCCAGATCCTCTTTTATGCTTCTATAGTCACTTCCCTACACAAAGACTCTATTATGATCATACGAGCTCAGTATCCTTGTTGGTGACTCTACTAGAGACTTCAACTTCCTTTAGTAGAGATTCATTTTCAATCTCGTGGGTTTTCTTTTGTGTTACCAGCAACTTTTGGATCCTTGGTTTCATGGCAAATCTCTTTAGAGCCTCCATGCTTTCTTCAAATGGCTACAAGCTCTTCTCTCCTAGTGACAGATGGGTACGAGCTTCCTTTTTAGATCCCTTTCGACAGACCCAAAATCTTCCTTTGTTGTGTCCTAGTCAACATCCTAAATGCCTACAATAGATTGATCTATTCTTGATTGCATGGCACAAATTCCTTTGCAACTAGTAGTGACATCGACACTAGGCCCACCATTCTTGATGTCTTTTACCTTTTAGAAACCTTTGGTACTCTCATCCTAGTTAACATTCAAAAGAATGTGTAGTCTATTGGTCTCCTTGAGATCCAAAGGACATAGATTGTATCGTTTCATGTGGTGACATCATTGGGGGGGCCACCTTAGTTGTAGAAAGCCTTTTGGCCTGAGCATCATTAGATTTCCTTTTTGAAGGGGTCATGCACATATGGGCCATTGATCTCTTGACTAGATCTAATGATATGGGTGGTGTCTTTAGTTTTTGCAATGTTGGTGTCCATATTTGTCATGGTTTCTACTTCCTTTGTTCCACTCACTCGGTTTGTCTTCCGGTAAATAGAGATTCTAAACAACATCATCTTGCATCATCAATGGTTTCCTCTTTCTAGTATTATTTTTTTAGTATTTTAAATCTATTTTCTACTCATTTTCTTTTGTGGTCAAGAGAATTCAAATCATTCATCTGGGTAGAACATTGGGGCCACCATCTTTGAACCTTACAAGGAGGCATTGCCCTCTCGACTCTCACTGAAAGGAAGCTAGGTGTGCAGAAATCGCTTCCTACACTAATCTAGTGAGGGGAGGAGAGTGCAAATTCAAATTTATCCTAACTATTACAGCAACATTAAACCATTAACATGAGATATTGCAGCAAACACGTAACATAGAAGGTGAGATAGAAGAAGAGAGACACAAGATATACATGGGGAAAACCCTTATCGAGTGAAAAACCCCACACTCCAAAACCTGCACAATGTATTATCAAAACAAAGAATGTTTACAACACACTTGCAATGCAAGCTCTCAGGAGTCTTCGACACTCGTATCTGGAAACAAACTGGTAGCATAACAGTACTTGTCAAACCTGTAATACATATTCTCCTCCAAGCACCTGTTTATATAGAATATACAAGGCAAAATTGCCTCTATCTTGGAATGGGCGTCCAACTTGGCCTCATGGCCCAAAACCCATGCCTAAGGACACTTGGTCAACATTGTAGAATGTTCCTAACACTTGTCCATAGCTCCCATTCCAAAGAGGTCACCTATTTCCAAAATGGGCTATGAGAGATGCTCTTACGACCATCATAGAATCTGTCATAGCGGTTACAACTTATAGCTGTAAGAGAATCTGTCATACACAGACTATAAATAGCATATTCTCTTACAACATGTCATAGTCCACCTTGGGGCACCCAAATATGCTTTTTTCAAAGATGCTTCATGACACATGTCTACACCTGTCTTACGAGCTTCTATTTCTGACTCTTACATGTCATAGAATTTGTCATAGGAATCCGTCATAACCATTTCGGTCAACATTCCCTTACACAACATCCAAGATGCCGACACATGGCAAAATATTCCTACCACAAAGTGGGATGCCTATCTCCTCATGTGAGGACAAAATTACAAGTTGTCATCTTCCATGTAGGATGACATATCACCGTGCCACATCCCACAACATGACAATATGGAATTTACAATTAATTTACAACATAGGCAATTAATAAATAAATACAATCAAAATAAATGCAAGGAATTACCAAGGTTGAGACACCTTAATTCCCAACACTCACAAGGGCGTTGTTGTCCCTTCACCCACACAAGGGGTTTTGCCCATTGATTTCACTCATGTTTGTTTCCTTTGACCTACACTCTAGCACCTTTGAAAAATAAAAGAATATTTGGGGAATTGCAATAATTGATTATGCAACTTTTTGACTCTACACCCAATCTTCTAGATTTCATGGTTATGAGGAAGCTTTCCGAAGATGTCACAAAAAATGAAGTAAATTTTTTACTACCTTGTCCCATTTTATTAAAATCTTTTGGAGTGGTAGATATTATTTGAATTATCATTTGTTGTGGCTTCCCTTGATATTAAATGTAAATCTTCCTCCCCCTTTGATGTCTAGTAGGTGTTTCCAAAAAAAAAAAGATTATTGGGGAATTTTATTAAAATCTCTTGGAGTGGTAGCATATTATTTGAATTATCATTTGTTGGGGCTTCCCTTGATATTAAATGTGAATTTTCCTGCCCCTTTGAGGTGTGGCAAGTTTTTCTTTAAATAGATTATTAGGGTTTTATTAATGGGGCATGTCTCTTTAACAAACTAAAAGAATACTATATAATGGATAATAATCTAAACCAATCAGCCCAAGATATACTAAAAGGTCCAAAAGACAAAACTTTACCTGTTTTACTATGAGATCTAAGCACCATACGGTTACTAGGTTGTCTCTTTACCAACTTCTTTCAACTCTTTATTTTTGTCCACTCTATTGGCTTCATAATTTATTGAATAAAAATATTTAAATCTTTTTTTATTAATGGTAGCTAATAAGGATTCTTGTATTTTTTGCATTTACCCCTCATTCCTCATCTGACAATTCAGAGGGTGATCATTTTGTCATTAATTTTCTTGTGTGCTACTTCATTAGCATGGGACATAATAAATCCTAACTAATATAAGACTTCTCCAACAACCATTTCAAAGTATTTAAATTTTACCAATTCTTTTTTATTTCCTTTCTCAACAAAATTTCTTTTAAGAATTGATTTTGGGTCAAAGGGAAGTGATCAATCTCTTAGTATTTTGGAGGTGAAGGAGGAGGTGTACCAACCTTGTTTTGTTGCAACCCTTGCACTTGTATAACAATAGATTTAATTTTGCATGGAAAACCTTCTACAACAGAAACCTTTGTATCCTCCTATGAATTAGGAGCATCTTCTTTAACCAATAAACGAGAGAGACCTATCCCTTACTACTATGTAGCCTGTTTAGTTGATTAAGGTTTTACTAGTTTATAGTTTGTTGATATGTGACCTACTTGGAAGCATCTTCAAACAATGTTGTAAACTTTTATAGTAGTGAGCATTATATTGTGAGCTAACACTCACTGTGGTTTTTCCTATTTTTGGGTTTTCCACGTAAAAAATCATGGTGTCAATGTGTTGATTAATGTGGTGCATGTTTTACTTTATGTTCTATAAGTAATTTGATTTGCTCTACAAATAAAGTAGTTAAATTTTTATGTATGCTGATTCACCCCCCCTCTCTGCATCTCAATGTGTTCAACAATTGGTATTAGAGCCAAGTGCCTTGAGAAGCCTAACAACTAAGGTAGACCCTGCTTTTGAACACATGGAACCTGAAGTAGTGCTTAATGATGTGTTTAGTCCATAACTGAATCTAGAAGCAATGGACCCTGAAGGTTGGGACATAAATTTGGATGAGGTAGACCTTGAAGGAGAACTCCAGTTTGCTCTTGATGATCTGGATGAATCAAGAGAATTGAACATGAAATATGAGGTCATGCTTGAAAAATCTGAAAAAAACAATTAAAAAATTGAAGACACAAGCTGAAAAATTAAAAGAAAATAGCAAACTGAAAGTCCAAATAGAAGAAGACAAAGGATGTGGAGTTATTCTCAAGAAGGTAGAAGAAGTGATCTCTACTTTAAAAGTCAGAATTGAAGAAGGCAAGAGGATTGAAGATTTCTTAAATTCCAAGCTCAATGAGAAAGCAGTTGAATGTTCAAAACTTGAGGAAGAAGTTGTCACTCTAAGGAAAGAACTGGACAAGTCAAAAGAACAAATTGACAAGGGGTTAAAACTGAAAGGAGGTTCTATAATTTTTGAGGAGTTGATTAACTCTCAAAAGCCTTCAAAAGAAAAATCCAGTCTTAGTTTTGAAAAAGGGAAAAGTCATATAACCAATACATCTGTAAACTTGTATGATAACTTCAAAGCAGAAGGAAAATCTAAAACAAAGAAGGAAAAAGCCTACATTGAAGATCCTAAGAAGAATGCATCCTGAGATGCAAAAGAACATGCATTCACTCCTATCCGGAGATAAATAAGATTCAGAGGTCCTCCACCTGCAAGACAACCTGCTCCTACCAGGTACCCTTAAGCTTTCAATGGTACTTGTTATGTTTGTAATAGGATTGGTCATAAAGCTGTGGAATGTAGAATCAAAATGAATCAAAATTCATTTAGGCCTCCAAGGTACAATGCTATGAACTATCAATCATTCCATGGTCAGTGTTATTCTTGCCATAAGGTTAGTCATAAGGTTAATGAATGCAGAAGTAAGATGATGAGGAATAATAAGAATAATGCTCATCTCTTCTATGGTTACTATTATACATGCAAAAAGTATGGTCATAAGGCTACTGATTGCAAATCTAATGTAAGAAGAGGTGGTTACGTTCTGCAATCCAATACCACCTGCCACAATTGCAATAAATCAGGACACATTGCAAGGTTCTGTAAGGGAAAGAGTGTAAGGTCTTTTGTTCCTCAAAAGAAGATTGATATTGCTCAGCAAAAGAAGAAAATGAACAAGACATGGAGGAAGAAGGAAGAAAATGAAGTAATGGAAGGATCTACACCTCTACCTAGTGCTGATGGATGCTTCAAACACTAAAAGGAGGAAGTACTGGTTCAGGGGGAGCTATATGTGCAAACCTTTTCAAAACTCTGGAATGCATATGATGCTGAAATCTTTAGCATAATGGTTAAAATTAATATGGATATGTTTGTCTAGTGATATGATGATATTTGATTAAATTTCTGAAGAAAATGGATTCTTTGTAGAGGATTGCTGAGTGATTATAGATCCCTATGATAACAAAAAGTTGATTAGGTCAAGAATAGAGATTGCAATCAATGCAGAGTAGCCAAGGTTGGTGAGAATCTTCTTTAGTCAAATTTTTTTATCAAAATTGATCTCATTTGAACAAAAGCGTAAAGTTGGTGAGAATCTTCTTTTATCAATTTTTTCTTCAGTGTGTGAAAGAGCAAAGGAGAGAAGAAGATTTTTAGTAGATCTTGTGTGCAAACCCTAGTTACAACATTATTAGGTATTCTTCAAATTTGTTGGTTAAACCCTAGTTTTCTAAAGGAATTATCATGGCAACACCAGTAGTCATTGAGGTTGTGGAGAAGCCAAGGCCTAAGTTCAAGAAACATCCTTACAAATCTACTGAGACTGATAAGGATGGAGCCTTTTCTCCCGTTCCCTCTAATGTGTTGCATACAAAGAATGTTTGGATATACATCCACTCACAACTAGATGAGTATGATCACCTGAAGTTGGAACAATTCAGGAATGATCATTTGCTAGGTGATGATTTTCAATTGAAGTCAGAGTTTACAAATATTGAGGCAAAACAACTAGACATATGGAACGGTTTTCCCAACTTCCTCTATGAAGAAGATTGGGTTAGAATTGCATTAAGCTGAATGCATAAGGATTTCTTTTACCTTGACAAACCTCACATGATCACAAAGGAAGCAATCAGTGTTGTGACCAGATTGTGCTCCTCTGGACCAGTGCCTGCATTGAAAGTTGTGAAGAATGACGAGGTGATGAGACTTATCAGAGTGAAATTTGATAAGAAAACCCTAACAGTGGATGATATTACTGATCTAAGGGTCTGGTATGTCACTATGGGCATTGCTTACAAAGTGTATTACACAAACAGAGAGGGGTCTGCTACTGCCACTGCCATTTACATTGCCTATCAAATGGTGAAATAAGGGAAGGACTATGATCTCTGTGAGCTCATGCGACACTAATTTTTGGACAATTTGAAGAGAACCAAGGAGACAGGGTACACATTTTGGTATGGTTCTTTAATTATTTTTCTTTATATGTTATCTTGAGGGAATTGCCTGCTATGAAGGGTATGGTCTAGAAACAAGATATCCCTGTTACTTATCAAATTAAGGACTACATGCATAGATTTCCTGATCATAAACAGTGTGACATATTATTTTGGGGATTTTTTAAAACATTTCAAAATGGCATGCAAATGAGGGAAAGGATACTAGGAAAAGTAGTAGAAAAATACAAGAATGATATAACTTTCATGGTGGACAAAGACAATTGCTATATGGAGGCAGTAGAGCCAAGAACTTTCTAGATAACCACCTTGCTTTATGAGGTGTCTGAATATGATTTGGTTGGATATACTGATATCTTGCTCAGGAAGCCCAAGGATCCCACTGTTGAAAGATTTGGAACTTATGATGAAACTGCTAATAAAACAATCAAGAAGAATGTGGAGGAAAAAGTAGAAAAGATGAAGTCAAAATTGGAAGAAATGCTTAATACTCTTGAGGGTTTAGAAGAACAATCTCAAACCACCTCTGCTACAACAACTTCTAAAAGACCAAGTAGATCTGTCTCTATTGCAGATACTTCTTCTAACACCTCCAGATCAACTCTAAACCCACCTAGCAAGAGAAGAGTTGTTGAAGACCCAGTGCAAACCAAAACTGTAGAAAAGAAGAAACCAAGGCAAAAGAGTCAATCAAGAAGAGAAAAGATTAATTTGGTAAACATAGAAGATGATGAAGATGATGAAGAAGAGGAAGAAGAAAAGAACAAGAGAAGAAGCATCAAAAGGAAACGGAAAAGGAAAATCAAAGAAAAGAAAACTAAAAGGGCTACTCAAGAAAAATCTGACCATGTGCCTCTACAACTTGAGGCCACTGTGAATTCTATTGCTCAGCATGGTGCTCTGAAGGGAGTTGCAGAGTTGTATGATGAGATGCTTGACAATGACAAAGCCACAATTGAAGAGGCTATAATTAGGTATTTGATGGCCTATAATGTGGCCTTAATTGAAATGATTGATCAACTTCGTCATAACCTTACAAACACACTCACCAACAAGATAAATGAAGCCATGGCAAAAGAGGTTGAGATGAGGCAGCAAGCAGTTGAAAAGGTTGATCCTTTTATCTCTGATGAAGATAAAGTTAAAGTTTCTCAAAAACAAGAAAAAGAATTCAGAACTAAAAGAAGAATAAATATCTTAATGGGAAAAGACAAGGAACAAATAGAGAGATTGGAGAAGGAAACATTAGAGACAACTGCAAAAATTCTTGAGGAAATGAAGAATGATAAGGTGTCAGTTGAGGAACAAGTTCCTCTAGATATACCAGATGTACCTCTCTAGGATATAGATTTTTCAACTTTTGATGACAAATTGGATAGAGGCAACATGACTAAGAAAGATAAGGAGACTGCTCTTCTAGAAAACATGGAAGCACAAAATGTAGAGGAGCTAGGTAATGTGGGTACACCTGCTTTGGAAGAGATAGAAACACAAAACTCAGGAGATCAAGGTGAAATGAATATATTCCTTCCAGAGAATATTGAGACACAAAATAGAGAGGGTCAAGATAAACTAAGTACATCACCTCTAGAGAACACAAATCCAAGCACTGAACATGACAATCCTCCTCTAGAGAATACATTGAAAGATGATCAAAGGAAAGAGTATAACATTGAGGAGGAGCAAGAAAAAAAAGATCCAAAGAAGAGAGAGAAGAAGCAAGATGAGAAAATTGAAGATATAGGTTAGAGTTCTTCAGAGTCGGACTCTTTCAAAGACCTATTAAATTTGCAGATGCAATTTCAACCTGTGATCACACCACAACTTCTGCAAATTCCCACTCTTGAAGGGCAAGTTGATTTGGCAAACATTTCACCCTTTCACAAACTACAACTTGGAGACATCCTGCATGCTTCTGCAAGAAAGGAGTTCTTGCAAGAAAACTTGAAGAAAACTAGTTTAGTTGAAGATGCAGTGAAGCTAATTTAGGAAGGACTACCAGAGGTAATCATTGACTCCTCTCTACCCCTAGAGCATAAGTTGAAGATATTAATGGATTCTTTTAAGGATCATTCTTCTTATGTTGAGAAAAAAGTAGAACAAGAGGCATTAAGGAAGATGAATGATAAAAGGTTGGCTGAGATGTCTGACAAGTATGCCAATGCACATAACAAACTACAAGAAAACTTGAATATATTTAATGGGTGCATTAATGAAGCCACCACATTGTATCTTTTCTTCTTGAAATGGCCAAATGCCATCAAGAAAATCAAAACTTAGATTAACTCCATTGAGTCACAGATCACTAAAATGGCCGAAATATATGACTTGTCAAAGGATAAGGATGGAACAACCAGAGTACAAATTGAAAATCTTCATGCACAGATGTCATGGCTATAGGACCAAAGAGAATAGATAAAGAAACAATTTGGTTAGCTAAGGGAAATAGTCAATTTGAGACTTGCTGTAAAGTACTAAAAATTTACAACATACATAAAGGAATTAAAAACCAAATTAACTTCAAGTGAGTAGGTAAAGTAAGTAAATTAAAGTAACTACAACATCATGATCATCAAGAAGGTATATAATGGACATCATAAGACAACGCAAGATTTTGCATGAATTAAATTTCTAATAATATTCCATTTCGATTCAAGCATCTTTCTAAATTCAATTACAGAGCTTTCAAGTAATAGTTATACATTTTCAGATATGGCTTTTAGCCTTACAAAAAATTTGAGTTTACATATAGTAAACAATTGTCATCAATATCAATTGAATCCATAAATCGGTCATTGACCGCCATCGACCACCTGGCCATCTGATGCGTCGTAGGACAAGCACTTGGTTCAGGCACTTTTTCCTCCCAACCACGAAGCATACGCTTCCCCAGTATCCTTCATACTGAAGGATGCCCAACCCTACTCGAAGGGCCTAGCAACCTATAAACAAGTGCAGGGTGGAATCTGGTGTTTGTCTATCAATCTACATGCATTTCTATCATGAATGCAGCATCACATCAATAGGATATGGCAGGGAAAAATTATAAATATAATCACTAGGCAATCAAACCATTTACAACAATGGTACAAATGTCTATTTCAACATTACAGTCACTTTGGTCAAAGCATTAAATGATAAATGGTGTGTAGGTTGTGAAAAAGAAAACCTACTTCCCTATTATTCCATACTCGACACCCATCCTAGAAGGCATTCTTTCAAAAGAATCAAATAAACACAGAAGACAAGAAATTAACCATTCACTTTCATAACATAGTTTATGGAAAAATAAAACTCCCTCATGCATGCGAGAATACAAAGGAAGAACAAATCATTATGATGAACTCAGTCGTTGTTTGGTTCAAAAAGTAACTAGAAATTACATTGAGATTTATTCAGTTCATATGTTTGGTTCGGGGAGTTGATACATTTCTCTTTTTATTGCAGGATAAAACAAGATTTAACCGCTTATGAAAATAAAAGAAACTTCAATTTATAAGTTGTCTTACAGAAAGTGTATGTGTTTCTTATAATCAATAAGGAAATTATCTAATAAGGCTCTAACTATACTTTAATATTATACTCATAAGAATTTGATTAAGTGAAAAGAATAATTCCACCTAGGATATGGATAACAGTAAGTCTCTTTTAAGGATAGCTTGTGAATTAAATAATCTAGGTAAGTTTAACTTGGTAAGGTTTCCTTCTATTTCCATTAAAGAATGGAATCTTCCTATAAATATAATATATATATAGTAAACAATAAAACACAAATCATTACAAAATTTCAGTGGTAGATCAAGGTTTTACGCAGGCTAAAAGAGGCGTTGCTAGGAAACAAAAGCAAAAGTTGATTAATAGAGTCACGGACTCCATTCCACGGTAAATGGCTGATTAAGGAAGGATTCCAGGCGTACATTCCTTGGGCAGTACCACATCATCTTACCAGTAGTGGTCTTAGATAATACTACTGTCCTGACATTGACAAGCTGATTGAATGCATACACAGTCCACAAAGGTGCTAGTTCAAATCAAAATACAAGAAAAGTCATTCATCAAAGGATAGACGTTTGCAGTATTTGGTAAAAGAGAAAATAATGAAACTTGCAGATCTAATCATACCACCATGGATGATTAATAAGAGACCAAAATAAAAGTCAAAAGGGGTGCTAAAGGGCCATCAAGAATTATAGGCCGTTCAGATGGATGAGGGAATAAAATTATCAAAGAGATCGTCCAAGAGACAGATCTAAGCCAAACGATGACTTTCCTCAAAGTTACCCAAAGATTCCTACGTCTATTCTAGGCCAAGATCTGGCAATTGTCAAGGTTAGAAAAGGCAGTATTGGTATAGTGAAAATATTTCTGTAAGTCTCTGCTGAACAATAAGAATAGAGGTAATTGAATTCGAATTAGAGAAAATTTTGACAGATTTGGTAAGTTGCTGCAAGTCAAACATGATAGGGCTAGGTGTTTAGGTTGTATCCAAGCTGATCTACATGAGTAGTATGTCGATTCAAACGATGACATTTCAACGAAATAATCGTTGGTCCTCACATGAACCCGACGCCATTTAAAAAAATAAAGGATCTGCCAATAAAGAGGAAACGTAGCACAAGATGAGGTAGTTATGCTAGAACTTCCGGTGTAGTCAATTAAGTAGCAGTACGGGAGACTTGGGAGGCATTGGCAGAGCTAAACCGCTAGAGCATCGAAGGCATCTAGTGATTTTAGTTTCAGATCTAAACAAAAATGCTCATTAAAAGGGAAAACTGTCGATTACAACACTATAGGCCATTTGGAGCTAAGAGCAAGGATCTATGTTCCAGAAGAAGCACACATAGACTATCTACTCAATCATTCAATCAAATTCCTGCATACCATAAGGGAACATCATAATCTAAAGAAAAATACCTGGTCTTTGGTGTCTTTCGTGCCTTTTTCTATCTAAGAACATCCTTCTTGTCCTCTAGACCTCTCTTCTCTCGTCGTATCACTGCTTGTGATTCTCTTGTCCAATTTTAGTATCTGCTCCAGTTTCATGCCTTCTTCTTCCTTTTATTCTTTTCCAGATAACCCAAATTTTCTTTGATCGAAGCCCTAAATATTTCATGCAAACATTCTATATTTTCTTTGTATTGTTATTCATTATTTTTCTCATATCTCCCCCTTTTGCCTCGCATGCATAAGCATTCTTATATGCCCTTTTTCTTAAAATAAAACCACCAAAATAAAACTAAATAAAAGGATATATGAATTATTAATACATATATATATTTATATGTATAAAATATAATTTATAAATATACACATATTTATCTTTTTATAAATTATCGATTTAAGATTTCTTTATTTTAGATTATGCCACCATACTATTAAAGAATATGTATTTTTTAAATAAAATCTACTAATTTCATAGGAATCTAATACTATTTGTTTAATTTAGAACTTGCAGAACTATTATAAGCCATCTTAATTTTTTTTCTCCTTATCTTTATACCAATTATATATATAATTACCAAAGAAATTCATTCTTATAAATAGTATATTCATATTTCGCATATAATTGACCTACTTAACCTTTGTAATACTAACTTCTTTATTTGTCAAATAAGTATCGCAAGTATGGAAGCTCATGCGAAAAAAATGACAGAACCAAACAAAAGACAATATTTTAATCAACCACAATCATGCATGGATGTTATTCTATGTGCATGTGTGCATAACACTAGATAAAACCCAACACATGTTGTCAAATAGCTAGATCCCCTCTACCTAAGCCATGCTCTTGTCCTTCGACAAGACCTGCAAACCTTCGCACTCATAACACTATTAATAGGTTAGTCCCAAAATATAGCCAAAACAATTGATTCTTAAACCAATAATACATCTCTAGAAATTTATCCTCAATAAAAGTGTAATGGTTTTCATGCATTTAACCAATTCAAGTAAATGTGAAAGTCTAAGACGTGACGCTTGATTGTCAGGATGTTAGGTGAGGCAGAAAAGATTGAGCAAAAGATGAAGACACCAAGCAACATAGATGAGGCTGAGGACTTATGCATGCAATTTGAATGTCAAAATCACATCCTTGCCTCAAAGAAAGCAAATTGGGTATCCACTCTTTTGCAACTCAAGGTAATCTACAAAGCCATTCTACCTTCCAAATGAGTTGCAAGAGTATTGTAGATAAGAAAATTTTGTGTGTATATAGATTTGCGGGGCCCAGTAGTGTTATACTATGTACATAGCACTAATTTTTGAGGCATTTCCATCTCAAGGGGAATATTGTTTGTAGAAATCATATAGTAAGGGGGAGTTTATACAGTTTTGGGATGATATAACATGATTAGGCCCTTTGTCCTTGATGTCAAAGGGGGAGAGAAATTAATATGCATCTAGGGAGGAGTGTTTGTACACATATTTTTTAAGTGTTACCATCAATGACAAAGGGGGAGATTGTTGGCAACATATTTTGTCATGTTGATGTCAACCTAATATGTGTCAACTTAAGGTCAAGGTTGTATAGAATTTATGTATATAATTCAAAGAGAAGTTGAAGAGATGGATAGAGATGATGAACAGTGGAAGATTTGAGAGAGATGGTTTGACACTATTGAAGACATGGGGTCAACATGCTTAGGGAAAGTAAGTCTGGAAGACCTAACAAATGGAAAAATGTTGTCTAAGTGTGATACGGTGACCAATCTGGTGTCTAAGCATGATGCAAAGGTGAATACACTTGACCTAACATGTTTCTTGTATCCTTACATTTATATCTTATTAGTTTGGAGTACCACACTTAGAGATAAGTGGCAAAAGTCTGACTAAGGCATTCACAATGTATTTCCTAAGGCAGAGTCACAACATTTTGGTCTGCATTCCTCCACTGAGAAAGATTTAGTCTTGCGGTTCAGAAGATAAGTTGATCGACATACGAATGTGTTATATCCAAGATTTCAGCTCATTACACCTTCAGTAGAAAAAGTTATAAGTGACGGAGTTCCAAAATGTGATTTGACAGTGTAAAGCAATGATAGAGACCTATTGGAATGCTCTGCATTCCTTCGGAGGTGAATATGTATTCATATGATTTTGAGGACATGCTTATGGATTTTCAATGCACACTTCCTTAAAGTATCAGGTGTTCTTATAAGCTTTCAAATGACAGAAGTAACACAGACACTTCCAGAATGTAGAATACTTCTATAGAACACATGTTTGAGTATTGCGGAAGATGCAGAAGGTATAGATCAGCTATATGAGTGTCTACGAAGACTCTACATGTTTCATAGTATCTCAGGTTTGAACCACATGTAATTCTCTCTTATTTCCTGTACTGCATAAGGTATTCAAGTTAGTTAGTAAAGATTTGTATATGACTATCCTTCATATTACAGTATACCTGAGTTAAGATGAAGCTATGCAGATCTGGGAATGTGTTCATAATAGCATATAAGTTCATTTCTAAGAGTTTAAGATGTTTTGATGTACCACAATGCACAGTCTATCTGGGATGCTCTGTTTTCATTAGTTCAACATGCTTCTTGTTTTGTGGATGCATATATTGATTAGATTCTTTAGGAGAATGGTGTATGGATAGTTTTGAGAAGATACATGGTTGAAATCTTGGTTTGTATAATGTTTTTGGCTTCTCCCCAGTGATGTGAATATGGTCAGTTAGCAGTGGTAATGTTGTTTGGGCGGACAATCTAGTTTCCTTCATATATGGTGGATCTTGATTGGTTGTTTTGGCATTGGATGATGTGTAGTGATGTTTCTTGGATCCTATTATTAAGTATTGTAATCTATAACTCATTTTCTCTTCAATATATCATTTCTCTGTGCCAACCTATACAATATTACACGTTTCATCTAAAGGTCTTGTTGGTGCTGACCTAATCAATGTTTTGAGTTGTCAAGGATATATATATATAGAAGAAAAAATTCATTTGTGGAGTGTATGAGAGTATGTGAATGTGATAGAGCATAATGAGGAGGATGAATTGTATGAAGTTGGTATGATGAAGTAATTGTGCAGAACAAGAGGACTGCAACATCAACATAAGTCAGATGCTTCTATTATAATAGTTCATAGTTGTATTATCATTATAATCTTTTGTAGCAACAAGCTTTCTTCAAGAAATTGTATCTTCCTTGGGTTGTAGCCCTAAAACAAAGTCAGCAAAAAGTTGTAGCTTCCTTGGGTTGTAGCCCTAAAACAATGTTGTAAACTTTTATAGCAGTGAGCATTATATTGTGAGCTAACACTCACCGTGGTTTTTCCCATTTTGGGGTTTTCCACATAAAAAATCCTGGTGTCAATGTGTTGATTAATGTGGTACATATTTTACTTTCTGTTCTCTAAGTAATTTGTTCTGTTCTACAAAAAAAGTAGTTAAGTTTTTGTGTATGTTGGTTCACCCCCTCTTAGCATCTTAGTGTGTTTGAAACACACATAACATTGGAACACAAACTGAGCTTGGCTACAGTCTTGAAAGGAGAGCCAAACTACAAGGGTTTTATCCCTTTGTTGTATGGATGAGGATCAATTTCTAAGATTCAACTATATCATGCAATAATAAGCTAAAATGAGGAATCTGATATAAAACATAGAACACAGTTACAATAAACAAAAAACATCAGTTGATCAATAAATAGAGTATAACTGGAACCTGTCACCAAGATCTGAGCCAAACTTGCAAGGACTACGGCACCTAGGCACAATAGTCCTCGTATTTAGGGTACTCTAAAAGTGGTTTTCGAGAGTCAGGATCTAGGATTGTCAGTATGATCTCTAATTCATGACACCTATTTTTGATGATCGATAACCTACAAAAAAAAAATGAGGAAGAAGGGAGTTTGCCTCAGTCAAACCCCCATTTTAGTATTCCTACCTCATGGATAGCCAAATCATAGATAATTAAAGAGTGTGTGCTCCTAATCTTATGTGCATCTAAGATTGTAATGAGCAACAAACCAAAAGGATTTATCACAAAATCCTAACCCTATATGAGTCAAGCATATAGAATATTCAACTCAAAAGAAGTGTCTCACTCAAGGAAACACAAACCTTCAACTCAAGGAAGGTGGACTAATTAAATTTTGCAGAATAAGTAGGTCTTGCAACCACAACCAACCGCAATGATGTAGGTACTCAAGCCAAACTAAATTTGGTGGTTGCAACCCTTCTCCCAAACATGAAAGGAACTTCAGCCTAGGAGAACAAGATAGACTCAAGATCTTGTTTCCAAATTCACCAAATCCTTTCCAAGAGTATGTAAATCAAAATTAGTATTCTAACAACAAATTTCCTACAATTATTCACAAGTGTGCAATAATAGGAAGATAGACAAAAGGTCTAGAGCCTAAAAAAAGTCCTTTCATAATGACAAAGGCTTGTGTTTAAATATGAGGCCTTAGGAGGGAAAATATTTGAATATTAGAGGTCAATGAAGCATGGGACCTAAATGTCGAAATTGAGATCACGCCTCCCATGACAAGGCTGACATCTTCAGGGGGTTTAAAACTCTGCAAGATATGGGAGGACACTAGCACTTGGGTGCAAATGTCTTGGCTAAATCCTCCTGGCAAGTTAACATTGCTTCGGTACATTATCAAGATCTAAAAACTGCCCTAGGATTTAAAATTTTGTTAACGGTAACAATTTAGTAAGGTTTAGGGAGATTTAGGAAGCTTTAGGAAGGTTTAGGAAGGTGAAGCACTTCTCTTGAGTTGAAGGTAAGGCCAATACTAGAAATGGTCGTAAAAGTGGACTAATGGAGCGAACACTAAAGCAAGTGCTAAGTGGAGTGTGGAATTCTACTTGCACTATCAAGGAGCACAAATTATGACACTGTAATAATTTATCCTTTCTTCATACTCTAACATTCCTCATAAGTAGCTACAACTTGAGTGTCTTGCAACATAGGAAATGAGAATATTACATACACTTAAGAAAAATGAAAATATAATGTACATTGAAATCCAAAATACTATATTAATCTCTCCACTAAGTGATGAAATCAGATTAGATCCTAGTTTAATAGGGAAAATTTTCTAGGGAGTTTTAGAGATCATTTGTAGTTTGCAAGCTTATAGTAAGGGTTTTGAGGTTAATTTATTGTTCACATACCTAAAATAAAGGTTTTGAGGTAGGATCATAGGGACAAACTACATATACACAAGAAAACTCCACCAAGAATGACCTAGGTGGATTATCAAACTTTTGGACAATGATTATAGGGACTGCAAAATTGCCAAAAAACTACTTTTTTTCCTATACAAAGTTGGCAGACTTTTAAATTTTTTTTCTATGGTAGAGATTGCATGAACCAAAAATCTAAAACTCTACCCAAAAAAATTTCAACTTCTAATTTTTTTCTTTTCTTAAGAATTGACCTACCCTGAAACCATCTAATAGGGAAGAAAACTTCTAGAGGCCATAACTTTTAATTTGGAAAGTTGTTTGAGCCAATTTGTAGAATGGAGGTCTCAAATAGAACTACATCATAGTGATCCAACTTTCTAGTTCAAGACCATTTTGATATTTTTGGAGCCAAATTCCACCATCTAAGGCCTCAAAATTGTATTTTAGTATTGTTTTGGAATTTTTTAGTTTTTATCCCTCATAGTTATGTGTGTGATCGTGAACTCAATGACTAAAATTTATTATCGAGACTCATTTGGATGTGTAGAGGGTATGAAATAATTCTTAGCCCATTTCATGTACTTTAGATCCAAACTAAGGGTCTAGACCTGACTATGGAAAATGACAATGAAGACACATTAAAAGTGGTACTAGACCCACACAACAAGCCCATCCGAAACTTAGGGTCAAAAAATTTTAAAAAAAGAAATTTGAATAAAAGGGTCCCTAAATCTAAAAGAATAGGGGTGTGTTTTGTCGGCCACAACAGGTCTCCCTTGTGTCTTTGTCCTCCCATCTTTATGAAAATTAAACTTCTAGTTTCTATAGATATCTAGAATCTCTCTTCTTGTTAATATCTTTGGTGAATTTATTATTAGGTAATTATTACTTATTATTTGGAATGGGAGGCCTTAATTTCTTTAGGTGACATCTTTCATTAATTCTATCTCTAGTGTAAATTCTAGGTCCACTCATGATATTTTTCTACTTGCATGGTCTAATCTTATTTTTGTTGACTTCTAGCCCATACTTGACATTTCTTCCACTTTTATTCTTGGTTAATCATTTTCTAACATCCTATCAATCATGGTCTGATATTTCATGCAATTGATTATGATTTATATGTCGAATAGTGCTATAATATTTAGTGTATTTTTAATAGGCCACCTCAACTTTTAATTAATCTCTATCAAACCCAATTTATCACTTTCTCACATCTACATGGGCCAGACACCCCATTACACTTTGCTTCGCTTACTTCCTGTGACCTACACACTTAGAAACCACAAAATAACATTAGATAAAATCAATATTAAATATTAATCTAATTTCTTGGCTAATACTAATTATTAATCATGGTTCCATCATATTTAATATTCAAACCTTTATCCAAATTATCTAAGTTGAATACATATGCCTTAGCTTAATTCAATATTCATTTAATATGGTCTATGACCATTAACCTATTCATTTAATTTCTCAAGATTTTTTTAGTAAGGCATTCATCCATAATCCTTAAAATATCATATATTCAATGGTTTCAACTAGTAGAATAAACTGAAGGGTTTTGATCAAGATGTCAAATCTAAAAAGGTGGTAACAAGTTGTGTCATTACTCCTCAAGTCAAAGTTCTGCATCCGTAATGATCACGAAATTATATAAGCAAATCAAAAATTTCTCTAATAACCTAGGGCTATGGGCCCACTCATGTACACTTTACTCACCAAGTGAATTTCTTTACAAACTAGATGTTCAAAATTAAAGAAAAAAGTTATACACTCAACAATTCAATACTCATGGGTTATACTTTATGAATCAACAACATTGGTCCAAAAACTAGTAAAAGAAGTTTAAAATCAAGGGTATAATCCATGAAATTTTTATTTGATCAAATCTAATGGTTGGACCAATCCTTTAAAAAAATGACATTGCTTTTATCTTATCAAAATACTCAACAAATCAATAATTATTAGCAATATTTGTTTGAAAATCTATAAGAAATTATGAAATCTAGGATATAATTCAAGAAAGGACCAATTATCACATAGTATTCACAACCTCCATTGATACACAATAGGTGAATATCATAACTAAAAGTGGCACCATAAATCAACTCAAGTTTCCACCTAAGCTAAGAATCATCTTCATGGTAGGTTTAAATAATTAATGTGGACCACCATTTTTTTTGTAAAATAACATAGGCCCACAAGGCAATAGAATATGCACCAATGAATTTTTTCAATAAGCCTTTTGTTCACCAAATTATGTTTGCTTCAAAAAACACTAATATTAGTGAAAATTGGCCATGAAAACAAGAAAAATATCCATAGACATCAACTTAGTCCTTACTCAACTAGAGCATTCACAGATAATAAAATAAAGAATAGGTCATGTACTTGACACAAGAAACTAGACTTAGATTTTGGAAGCACTTGAATTTCAAAAGGAAACTCATTAGATAAAATTTTAATTGTCCTTTCTAGTTTAATAACAACAACCACTCTCCGACTTCATCTCAGATGCGGTCATCAATCAACCTTCATTTTCAAAAAATAGGATTGACTTGTGAGTCACAATTACATCTATCAAACATGAGTCACATGTGATACCATTTTGAGAGATGGATTTTATTGTATGCCATTGTGGCATAGCCTCAATACATCCCAAGAGTGTTGGTGAAATGCATAGAGATTCTCTTGCGACACCAATCCTAGACAAGTCTAATAAAAAATCATGACAACTGGTATTGGATTTTCTCAAACAGTTTAGAAGAGATATCTATAATTATTAGTGGCAAACTTACAACAATTCTTTCATGGCAGGTCTCTCTAACTCATGTTACAAAAGCAATATATGATAGATTTTGTCATAAGGTAACATTTGTAAATCCACAATTCCTAGGAAAAACATGACTATTCAAACTTTGGCAGCAAATAGACTTATAAAGCAACTCATGGCTTGGTCCAAGATTTAATCCTCAAATTGATGATAAACTTTAAAAAGAATAGTTTCCCAAACAGTGTTATACCCACTAACAACTAAACAACCATGTGAAATGCATACACAATTTTGAAATAATAAATAGGAAATTAACACTGAGTAGTATTCAAGTTATCTTAAGATTAATCAAAGACTTGTGTGTACATTCACAAATTCTTCTAAGTCATGAAGCAAATTTTAGACTATCTTATGACAATATTGAGTATCAACAAGAAATATAACTTTTGATTATTGAATATTAACATATTTATAAGCAAGAACTAAGTTTGTAAACATGATGATTATAGTTAACTGTCACCCTTCACCTCATGATTCTTTTTCACAATCTTAACATGGAACCTCACATTTTGACTTCTAACTAGGGTTCTTTATTTGGAAAAACATACTTCCAATCTTATAATTCCTACCAATGTAATATTTACACACATATAAACTGAGAGGGAAACAACATCTCCTTAGAGGGCTACAACCTCTCCATTTAGTTATAATCAATCCACCTAGCTACAACTTAAATGAGCACCAAGATACAACCCAACATTTGTTAAGATTAAGGTGCCATCAACCTTGTAAATCCTATGTAATTAATTACTCCTAATATTGTTTGTAAATCACCCATAAGGGATAAAAGGTTTCATCAGCAACGATCATATTTCAACCTTATGTTTATATCCAATACACAACACTCATATGTTTATATCTGGATCATTCGTCATTAGGTCACATATCTAACGGTCGATATTTTATCGATTATCTTGCCCTAGAAGGCAATCCCCTTTTATAAGGATATTTGTACTATGTTTTTATCAGATTTGAGAGTAACAGGGCATCATTGGATTGAAGGCTGAAGAAATAGAGGAAGTGCATGTATTGTAATCTCATATTTGAAGATAATACAACTTGGGGCCTCTTTTCTTGGTGGATTTTTTTACCTGAAAGGGTTTTCTCCACGTTACATACTGTGTTATGTGTTCTATTCTTAATGCTTGTTATTTCTCTTTAGTGGGTTTTCTATTTTGATGCAATCTCCATTGATAATACACTGATATAAGATCATTAAATATATTTGAATCAGATTTCCATTTGAAGTAGTTGTGCATTCATTTCTAACAACATTGGAACTCTAAATGGTGGTGGCTACAACCTATCTTACATTTGAAGTGAAAGGTTTCATAAATCTTGTACCCTAATGTTCATATTTATTTATTATTATATTTTCTTATAGGAAAAGGGACATCCAACTTTGAGGTGAAACTATTGGCCATGTTTTGTCTATCTTGAGATGCATACATAATAGGTTGTAAGAGCACCTATTATTATTATGATGTGTAAGTTCATCTTATGACATTATAAGATGTGGCATTTACTTATGACATTCTATGATGCATAAGAGCATGATTACAAGGAAGTTTTATTAGATTCTTGACCAACATTACGATAATATATGATAAACGTCATTAAGAGTTTTTGAATAGAGACCAAGAAAAATTGGGACTCATAAGTTGGTGGTTTGACTGTGATAGTTATGACAACACATGATGAGTGTAAGGTAATATTCTAAATTAAGACTGAATTCCAAACTTGGAAAGGGGCATTGAAATTTGTGCCATAGTATATGGGTGCCATACCTCTTGCTTATTGGCTCATGGTTTTCCAAAACTATTGGATGTTTTTTCTATAAATATTAAGTGTTTGGAATGGAGTATGTGTAGTGCATTTTCAAGTATCACTATGCTACTGAGATTGTTAGATTCCCAAAATCATATATAGTATTTCTTCTACAAAGAGTATTGTTTTAAAAAACAAAAGCAAGAAATAAGAGGCACAATATGCAAGCAATACTTCACGTGCATTAATTATTCACAAAAAAATAATTAATAGTTATACATTTGCATTTGTCAAAAATAGACAAAGTGGAAAAGCAAATAAAACAATCTTATCCTATGTGATAAGATTGACAACTAATAAAGGAAAATGCTTTCCTAATTAACTCCCTAATTAACTTGTTTTAATGTGTACATATAATTCTACACCAACACCACCCCATAAGTGCAACTTAGGAATATCACACACAAGCAAAAAGGAAAAACGATGGGTCCTAGCAACAAAGGCCTGATCAGGTACCCATTTACAACAAAGAAACTCTCATAAAGTAGGGAAAAGGTGAAAAAATTGTGTGAAAAAACCCTCTCTGAAAGAGAGAAAAAGAAAACAAGTACATGTGATGGAAGAAGGAATAAACACTAAGACCCCCCAAGAACTAAATCCATCACAAAAGTATAATCATGAATGCCCCCCCATAAGAGAGAGTGGATGAAAAATACCTTAAATCCCCTCCAAGAAGAAACTCCTATACAAATGATGAGTTCTTGAAGACATAAACTAATCCACTACCTACAAACAATATTTCTCCCCTTTAGAAGAAATAGATCCACTAGTGAATGTAGAAGCCATTCCCAAATTATGGATGAATAGGGAATCCAAATCCAAATGTAATCTTGTGCCTCTAAATGCAACTTTGGTGTGCTTATGTTGGAAGAAGATATCTCCTCCTAAATGAGAATTAAATGTCTAATCATAGAAGTAGAACTAGGGATGAAAAAATCTAAACTGCTTCTGGAAACACAAAAGATGATGTGATGACATCACTATCATCAAAGATGAAATGAATATCTTCTAATCTATCATACACATCAAAAATATGAGACTCCACAAACAATAATGTGAAGTTTGGTATATAATAATCCCAATGAGGTGGTGAATCTAGAAGACTAAGATTCACCTATTACTTCATCTGAGTTTAGTGTTTGTTCATAGAAGGCTTCTAGTGATTCCTTCCTTGCTTTGATAGCATGTCAGATTCCAAAAATTATTTTTAGCATTTCTTCTACAAAGAGGATTTCTTCAAAAAATAAAAGCCAAAAATGTGAGGCACAATATGCAACCAATACTTCATGTGCATTAATTATTCATAAAGGAATACTTAATAGTTATACATTTGCATTTGTCAAAAATAGATAAAACAAAATTAGATGGAGGATTTGTTCATAGACCAAGATATGTGTTCTACAATATCTCAATGCAAACTAGCTACAATATCATCAGATGATTAGATAGTATTGGATAGAAAGGTGAGAATCCTTACCTATCTTTCCTTGGCAGATTCTATATTATTGAATGGTTGTGTAAAAAATAGGTGTCTTTTACATAAAAATCTATCTAATATTTATTGTATAGAAAAGCAACATATTAACCTTCAAGAAACAAATTTATCTCACTAGCAAGGGGAAGAGATATTTGGTAAATGGTCTAAGTGGTCCTTTCTTCACATTTCAACTAATGGAGCATGTGGTGGTCTTGCAATACTTTGGAGCAAAAAATATGTTTCGTTAAACCTCATTGCTTCAACTCAGAACTGGATGCTAGTTAAGGTAAATTCTATTTTTGCAAACTTCTAGTTGTTCAATGTTTATGGTCCCAATGCCACAGTTGCAAAAAAGTCGATGTGGAATTCTCTTTCCTCTATTCTTTCAAACTTGAAAGAGGAACTATATCTTTTGGGAGGAGATTTTAATGCTATTCTGAGTCTTGAGGAAAAGTTAGGGGGAATTATTCCTCCCTCCAAAACAATAGAAGATTTTGTGAGTTTTGTAAACTCTAATGCTTTATTGGACAACCCACCTATAAATGGAAAATTCACCTAGACAAACAAAAGAAAATATTTCCTCCTCACTGCAGAGAGGCTTGATAGGTTCCTCTTCTCTACTGATTGGTTTTCAGACAAGTTTGTGTTTCACTCTTCTATTTCTCCTTTTTCAAGATCAGATCACTTTCCGGTGGTTTTAAATTTTCAAGATTCTTCTCCATGTAATGGATTTCCATCCTTCAAATTTAAGCCAATGTGGTTTTGAGATGTAAACTTTATTCATCTTCTTAAATTATGGTGGGAGTCGGCACCTTTTGTGGTAGGTTCAAGAATGTTCCATATTTGTAAGAAACTTTAGTTTTTAAAGCAGCGGATCATAAATTGGAACAAATTCTATTTTGGTAACATCTTTCAGCAAAAAACTATCATTGAGGACTAATTAAATCAGATTAATGATCACATCATCTAGTTCGATCTTAATAAAGATTCTTTCCAAAACCAGAAATTCTTACAGTCTCTAGTGCTGAAGGAGATCCTTAGTAGGGAGGAAGCTTATTAGAGACAGAAATCAAAGGAAACATGGTTGTCTGAAGGAGATCTTAATATGAAATTTTTTCATTCCTCCACTATAATAAGAAGACATCAAAATCTTATTCACTCTATTAGTGATGAAGATGGGAATACTTTGTCCTCAGCAGTTGATATACAGAAAGAAGCAGTTCATTTTTTTTCTTTTCTTCTTTCTAATCAGAATGCTATGCCAAATGTTTCAATATATTCTTCCTTGTTACAGAATATTCCTAATTTAGTTTCTACTAAGGATAATGTTGCTTTGATAAAGGAGTTTACCTTAGAAGAAGTAAAAGGTGTAGTTTTTTCTCTAGCCCCAGACAAGGCTCCAAGTCGTGATGGGTTCACACTATTATTTTTTCAAAAGAGTTGGGACTTTATTGGCATAGACATATGGCTGGCTCTAGAGGAATCATACCATAATAGAACTATCCTAAGGAAGATTAATGCTACTTTCATAGCCTTGATTCCTAAGATTTCTAATCCTTGTACTTTTGTTGACTTCCATCCTATTTTGCTTTGTAATACTTTGTATAAGATTTTTACAAAAGCAATCACTTTGAGATTGCCCCTTATTATTCCCAAGATTATTTCAGAAGAACAAGGTGGCTTCATGCCGGGGAAAGAAACAACAGAGGGAGTGTTGGTTGCTCATAAGGTCCTTCATTCTATCCATCATTACAAAATGCCAACCATGGTGATCAAGTTAGATATTATGACGGCTTATGATAAAGTCTCATGGAGCTTTTTGCTACAAGTTCTTGCCAAGTTTGGATTTTCCTCAAAATTGTGTAAATGGATCCTATCTTGTTTATCAAGAGTTCATTTTTCAGTGTTGGTAAATGGTTGTCCCTCCTCTTTTTCAATTCATCTCAAGGAGTTAGACAAGGTGATCCTCTGTCTCCTTTTCTTTTTATTGCAATGGCTGAAGCTTTGAGTATATCTATTGATTTTCAAAATTCTCAAAGGCTTTGGAAAGTCATCTTTGCCCTTGACATCCCATTTAGTATTTATCATGCTCTCTTTGCGGATGCCACTTTGTTTTTTGGTTATCCCTCAGTCAAGGAGGCTAAAATCATCAAGAAAGTGTTGGATCAATATTGTAAGGTCTCAGGTCAGCAAATCAACACTTCAAAATCTAAAGTTTTATTTCTCAATCATAATTTGGCTTCTTAATCCAAAATTACTGACATCCTTGGTTTCAAGGAAGCAACCCTTCCATGTCAATATCTTGGTATCCCTTTCTTCTCTGGAGCAATTAAAAATGAGTTCTGGATGAAAATTCTTGCTAACATCAAAAAAAGATGTGCTTCTTGGAAAGGGAGATGGCTAACCCTTGTAGGTAGGATTGCCTTGATCAAATCAGATCTTTCTACAATGCCTATGTATATGATGTCAGTCTTCAAGATTCCAAAAGGTATTCTGCATGATATTGAGAAAAGTCTTAAATCTTTTCTTTTGAAGGGTCCTTCAGAAAAAGATGGTAAATGTTCTTGTGGCTTGGGAAAAACTTAGTATTCCTAAAGATAAAGGAGGAATAGGTATCCCAAATTTAGAGGCACACAACTTGGCTCTAGGTGCAAAGTTGACTTAGAAGTTGTTTGCCCATTCGTACCTCAAATGGTGCAAGATCATGCAAAATAAATATCAGATAACTCCTCAACAGATAGAATCTTCACCATTTCCAATCCTCCAAAAGGTTCTAAAATGTGGAACTTCATTATTAACTATAAAGAATTCATTTTACCTAACCTCTCCTAGGTGATTCATAACAGAGCAAAAGCTTATTTTTAGGAAGATTCTTGGAATGGTCATCCTCCACTTGCTATTTTTCCCTCTTTTTCTCAGATTAAAAATCATCTTAAGCAATTATGGGGGGATAAATTTAAAGATTATTTTGATAGATTCAAAATGATAATACCCTTAAAGGTTGGAAAGATCTGGGTAGTCTTCCTTTTCCTCAGTATCTCAAGGTTGCAATGAAAGTTGAATTGGATAAAGAAGGATTAACTTTTCTTTAAGAATGGATGAATTGATTTGGGCTCCATCAAAGTTAGGTCATTATTCAGTTACGAAGGGTTACAAAGCTATCACTTTTAATAATGAATTCTTGGAAGTAGACGATTGGCCTTCCCTTCTCTATTGGAATTTTGTGTGTCTTCCTAAGGCAGGGGCTTTTACTTGGTTGGCTCTAAAAAATAGGATTCTCACAAGTCAAAGACTGACTAAACTTGGTATTACTCATGTCTTCAAGTGTCCTCTTTGTGATGAAATAGAAGAGACTGCTGATCATCTCTTATTAAAATGTTTGTTTGCTTCACATTGTTGGAATCGGTTGTTCTCCAAATTACACTGGTATTCTCCTCACCTTAATACCCTCCTTTCACTTTTTAGAGCTAGCCTATATTGTATAAAGATTCCACTTTCTCTTCTCTTTGGATTGCTTCCCCTTCCATTCTTATATGGTCTTTATGGCTTGAAAGGAATAGGAGAATCTTTCAGAATCAAGGATCCACTCTTTTTGAAATCTTGGTCCATATTGAGAAATCCATTTTAGAAGTTGTCTTTGCAAAAATATTTAAAGCCAATTTTGCCTCATTGCAATTTACTTCATGGGATTCTTCTATTATTTCTGAATGAAATTCTTTGAAACTTCCACCTACTGGGTGTTTTCAACTTCAAGGTAAAGGGACAGATCTTTGATTAAATGGATTCCTCCAATTGATGATTTTATCAAGATGAATTTTGCTGGTGCTTCTAGGGGAAATCTAGAGCTATTTGGTGCAAGATGTGTTCTTCGAAATTGCAAGGGGGAAATGTTAGTAGCTCAATCTATTAAGTTGGGGGTTTGCACAAATAATGAGGCAAAAACTTATGCTCTAATGGCTGGTCTTAGATTAGTTAAAATATGTAAGGTTAATAAGATTTAGATTGAAGGTGGTTCAATGATTCTTCTTAATGTATTTCAGAATAAGATTTAGGGCCAAAGACCAAATAGTTGGAAAATTGATTATATAATTCATAAAAGCTGCCTTCTTTCAGATTTTGATTTGTATAAAGTTAATCATAATTTTAGAGAGGGGAATAATCTTGCAAATGCCTTGGCAAATTTGGGGTGTGATCAACAAGTTTAGATCGGAGAATGGAATCCAATTTCCATTAAAGATTTCCAAAAGGATTTTACCATCTTGCCCAACGAGATGATTAAAGCCTAATTGTTTGCTAACTTTTTTGTCTTCTAGCAAGTTCACTCTTTTGGAGGTCTTTTGCTTTTTAATTTCTGCTGACATAGGAACTGATGTGGCAGAGACCTTATGTTTTTGCCAAGCTGGAACCCATTTTTTCTGAGTCGGATAAGTTCTTTAGAAAGTATATGCATCATTTTTGGATGTGCTTGATCTTCATTCCCAAGAGATGTTCTACATCACCCGACGACTGGAATTGATCCTTCACATGAGAAAGTTTTCTTTTCTTGGCAACTCCTTACTCGTCCACCTAATTCAAGGGTTGCGAGTTTAATACCATCATTAACTCCCCTTGTGTCTGCAAACAATTTCATCATTACTCTTGGCTTCTGCCTTCATTAAATTCCATTTGGGTTGACATTTCTTGTCATTTTGTGTTTGTGACCTTGTCATAATGGAGGTGTAGATCAACAGGGGGATGTTGCTGCCAATTCTCAAGTGGGAGTATCCAATTTCATGTGGGTTTGATTCAGATATGCTAGCCAAGGTTTTTAAATTTTGATCCCAGCCAGAAGAAGAGGTCATTCGTTCTATTATTGGTCGACAAATCCTTGATGAGGTGCCGAGGATGATCTACTATTCTTAGGTGACTTCTTGCTTTGTTTCTAATCTGATGGATATCTTTCAATACATTGATATTGTGAAAAGGCTAGCATTCTCATATATACAGGATTGTCTCATTTCTGAGGAAAGTTTTGCTAATGCCTTAGCAACTTATGATTTTTCAACTCTTGTCATGCCAAAATTGGGGGTTTATTCAAACTCTCAGATATTTAAAATGTTTATGTCATTCAATGTGTCTACTCCCCTATTAAACATGGAATTTATAATACCTATCATGTCATTGTCCACAATGCTCTGCATTCTCATCGATGGGAGATAGGGGAGGAGGTGGTGATTCAGTCCCAGGAAGCATTTGATGCAGTTATGTTGCTTCTTTAGCGACACAATCCTCCACCGAATGATGCTCATGACAAATCTGATGAAGATCTTACTGCAAACAAAGAAGAAGATCGTCATGGCATTGACATAAACGAGCAGCTTGGCTTTTGATTGTCTCATACCACTTGGATATCAATTTTTATTTAATGGTTGTTTCCTCATTGTTAAATCTGAGGATGGTAAAGCCTCTTTTTGTAATATCTATTAATTAGTAGCTTAGGTTTTATCTCTGGTGGTTTCCTTCTTGCTAGTTTAGTCTTTTTTGACTAGATATGGAGTTGTTCATGCTTTATGCTAGGTTTTACATGCCCCTTTTTGTAATCTGGTTCAACTCTTACCGTATAATGAGTTGCTTTTGTAATTACGTTTATATACTTTTATTACTATATTTCAGGTGCTTGCACCTTTTGTTTAAAAAAACATATTAACCTATGTAAATATACTATATTTAATCAATCAAATCAATAATATATTGAAACTAGCATAGATATCTTAAAAACATCTATCTAAAAGATGTCGAGAGATATTGTCTACTCTTAAAAACAATTTCAATATAGGCATCATCTCTCGGACATCTTTTAGATAGATTTAAGATATCTATGCTAGTGGATATAATGAAGTTCATAATCCTCATAAGAGATCTCTTATATCCTATATCTAGTTAATAGGATGAAACTTGAATAACTATTCTTGTAATCGAAACCCTACGAGCAATGGTTGCTATTTAACTAATGTTTTAATCATATAAAACTTCTATATTTTAAAAGCAATTGTAACTTTTGACTTTCTAAGAAACTATATACAAAAACAAAAAATCCAAATTGAGCCACTAATATCTACAAAGTAATAGCGACAAAGTATACCATGCTAATGGCTTGTTGATCTTAGTAAAGCAATGGAAAAGATTGTCCATCTTGTTCATTTGTAATCTAAAACATATAAAATTAGAAATGAAAAGGTACAAAACTTTTCCAGGGACTCTTGGGTTGCTAAAGTTAAATAGATCACATTGCTGACTATTCCAAAGAAAATTTGAAACCAAAAAGAAAATATCTTCATTGTGACTCAAATAATTACGCCAAGAGGCATTCCTACATTCACTGCATGGGTGGAGTCAGGGCTTAAATTTAAAAATAAAAGCAAAAAACTAGAAATTTAGAATGAATATATTCTATAAAAAAACAAATCTATTTCTTAAATAATAGAAGTTCCTATTAAAAAATTTAAAAATAAAAGCAAAAAATTAGAAATTTAGAATGGATATATTTTATAAAAAACAAATCTATTTCTTAAATAATAGAAGTTCCTATTAAAAAAATTTAAAAATAAAAGCAAAAAATTATAAATTTAGAATGAATATATTCTATAAAAAATAATATATATATATTTTTTTAAATAATAGAAGTTCCTATTAAAAAAATTAAAATAAATAGAAAATATATATATATATATATATATATATATATATATATATATATATATATAATTTAGAATGAATATATAATTATATTTATAAAAAATAAATCTAAAAATTTGGAATATATTCTATTAAAAAACAAATCTAAAATATATATATTTAGAATGAATATATAATTATATTCATAAAAAATAAATATAAAAATTTGGTTAAAAAATAAATCTAAGATTATATATATAATCAGATTTTCATATTAATTGTTTTTATAGTTTTTAAAATAAATTACTTGTATATCTAAAATATTTATTTTTATTGTATTTTACAGCTAAAATCTTTAAATACAGTTATACAACTGTCAAATTTAAGCCTGGGTGGAGTTGAAGAGCTCAAAGATTCCAATTCCGTATAATTTTAAAAGATTCCAATCTAAAAAAAAATTTAAAAAAAGATTCCAATATAAAAACAAAACAAAAAAAATTTAAAATTTAGTTTTTATTTTTAATTTTGTCCATTCTTTTTTTGCTTCCATAGTTTTTGAGATTTTCTTATTTTAATTTCTTTTTTGTTTTTATTTTTTATTTTTTCCGATTTGTTTTTTAGTTTTTATTTTTTATTTTTTCCAATTTTTTTTTTTTAAGTTTTTATTTTTATTTTTTTATGGTTCCATAGTTTTTGTGATTTTCTTATTTTCAATTTGTTTTTTGGTTTTTATTTTTTATTTTTTCCAATTTCTTTTTTAATTTTTATTTTTTATTTTTCCAATTTCTTTTTTGGTTTTTTATTTATTATTTTTTCCAATTTCTTTTTTTGTTCTATAGTTTTTGTGATTATCTTATTCTCAATTTCTTTTTAAATCACCAAAAATATCAAACTAAAAAAAATTAAAAAATAAAAAAGATGGAAGAAAAAAAGTGAGAAATCAAATAAACTATGGAAAAGAGATATCCTAGATATATTTTTTTAAATATAAATATACTAGTTTAAACTAAATTGTCAAACCCCTAATTTGAGTCTACTGCAATTATTATACCAACATAAACAATAATGGTAAGAAAACAAAATTCAATTCAAAATCTCATACACCAAATTTAATAACTCATCCTACATTCTCTAGAATTTATTGACAAATTATAACTACACCCAAAGCACTTCTGGTTTCGGACCAATGCCCGCGGAAAGTTTTGCATTGCATTAGCTGACATCCGCATTATTTTTGGAATGTACTATTTTCTTGGCTTTTTTCATTGTTTTCGTTTTAGCAGGTTTTGCTGTCGATCAGAATTCTATATAGGTGGACTGAAAAACAGAGAAAATCAGAATGAGAATTTTTAGAGTTTTCGAATTCAAGAATTTCAGAGTTTTTCCAAAGCTGAGAAGATTTCTGGCAATGACATCTGTAGAGTGTTTTCAACGGGAAGCCTGCAAGCGGCGAATGGCATGGGAAAAGCCACACCTAAAGCAGGCCGAGGAGGTGATGGAGAATAAATCCTTCCACATGCCCATTGGTGGAGAAGCTGCTCTAATTTCTTCTTCCCCAGCACTGCCCTGCTCCAACACTAGCTTTCATATAATGTGCACCAGAAGCAGCAATTATACAAAGAGAAGGAAGACAATGCAAGACAACAAGGTCTTCAGTGTGTGCCTGACTCTATGTCGTAGCGAAAAGGAGGAAGATTTTCTTGCAATGAAGGGGTCTAAATTGCCATTGAGACCCAAAAAGCGTCTCAAATCTATACAGAGGGCAATCGATGTGAGTATTTATCTTGTGCTATCCCAGAACATTTATTGATTCCAATTAACATTGATTCACAATCTTTCTTTTTTTTTAGGATGTTATGCCTGGTGGTTGCCTTACTAACATTTCTCTAGAACGTTATGAAGTCAAGGAAAAGAAATGTAGAAAAAAGGTAAATACTAATTTCTAAGTTATTGCATTGTTGATTCCATCTAAACTTCTCCTAGACTATTTATGCCTTAATTGGTTCTTTCCCTAACAAATTTAATATGTAATTGAAGCAGAAACCAATGGGTTTGAAAGGTATGGCAAGAGTAGAAAGTGACTCGGAATATGTAATTGAAGCAGAAACCAATGGGTTTGAAAGGTATGATACTTGTATGATACTGAGTATTCAATCACATAATTCTGGAGGGTTGTTTAAGCATATGGTCTTTCTATCCATCATTGTCAACTATCCCTTCTTTTTTGTGGGCAAGGGCAATAAATCTGGGTATTGAAGTGATGGAAACATTAGATTTATCTCGGGGACTAATGGCTTTGGGGTTTTCTTATTTCATTCTTTTGTGGATCTGTGATGGTGTGCATGCAGGTTTTAAGATTGCTAGCAAATAGGTGGATTTTCAGTTTTTTTGTGCACCCTTGTTGAGTATTGTTTGGTTTATTGCTCCTTATTCTGCTATTTCATATTGCTTTAATTTTTCATGGACTAATTGTTGGATTCAATTTTCCATATATAGGAGTATGTTGTTGTTTTTGACGTCATCGGAAGCATCAGGACTGGGCAAAGAAAGCCCTTGATCTATTTCTTGGCGAGCACAATAGTGCATTTGTTACATGGTAAGTTTTGAGCTTTTCATGTCTCTTTTGATTATTTTACAAGCAATATGATCCAATACATGCATCTATATGAGATTAGCATTATGTTTTGCAACCTTGGAGTAGTATTTGTGAACATCTCAAACTAAAACCTTGTTGCCAAATTGATATGCTTCAGGGTGCTTACCGGCTTTAACTGAGAACATGATTGTATTTAAGGTTTTCTATAAATTAAAAAATCCTAAACATTCATCACATCAAAATTTTAATATATCAAATTAAATGTTGGTGTCCATCATTCACAGGGAAAAACCTAATACTATATTCCATCAACTCTTTGTGAAAGGGTTTTCAATTGCTATCATATGTTATTTTAACTTGTCATTCATCATTTTCTATGAATATATAATATTGGCAGCGGTAGCAGCAATTTAATAACTGGGAAGGCTGACGGCTAATGGATAAAAAACAGAACTTTTCTTATTCACAAAGACATGTTTAGAGTGACCGCCAAGATGAGCTTCATAGGACCAGTCAATGTTGATCACTAACAGTCATGTTTAGTATATCAGCAGAAACTGATAATGATAATAAAAAAATGTTTCAGCATTCCCTAAACTGCCCAAAAATTTATAACTGTTATAGCAACATAAATGTTTTGTCTCTCTTCTAATACTGGTTTTCAAATCAGTCTTTTGTGTTTAGGACACAAAACAAGGATCAATATGTGTTGCTTCTTAGTTTGTATAACTCAAGGGTATGATTTTTCATTTTTTATATGTATCTTTCAACATATTTTTTTAATGGTTGTCATTGACCTTCTTCATGCCTGCATCGCCTATAGCCCTTACATTTAAACTGAATTGTACCATAATTACATTTACTAGATATCTCATTGCAATTCTATAAAAAGCTATCTGATTGGGCATTGCTCTTTATTTCTATGTTTGGTGTCAATTTGTTAGGATATATATTAGATTTGAATTATGTATCCTATTTATTTTATTAGATAAAGTAAATCATTCTGAAAAGTCAAGATGTTTTCCTATTTATTTCCTTACATGAAGTAAATCATTTTGACGGCTTAAGGTGGTTTTGAAAGAGTTATCTATTCTTTTGAGCTGGCTGGTTTTTCTTGAGCTGAATTTTTGGAGTTTTCGAATACAAGAATTTCATAGTTTTTTCAAAGTTGAGAAGATTTCTGGCAATGACATCTGTAGAGTGTTTTCAATGGGGAGCTTGCAAGCGGTGAATGGCATGGGAGAAGCCACACCTAAAGCAGGCCGAGGAGGTGATGGAGAATAAATCCTTCGACATGCGCATTGGTGGAGAAGCTGCTCTAATTCCTTCATCCCCAACACTGCTCTGCTACAACAGTAGCTCTCATATAATGAGCAACAATTATATAAAGAGAAGGAAGACAATGCAAGACAACAAGGTCTTGAATGTGTGCCTCACTCTGTCTCGTAGCGAAAAAGAGAGATTTTCTTGCAATGAAGGGGTCTAAATTGCCATTGAGACCCAAAAATTGCTTCAAGTCTATACAGAGGGCAATCGATGTGAGTATTTATCTTGTGCTATCCCCATCTTTTCTTTTCCATCTTTTGTTTAGTTGCAACAGAAAACATTTATTGGTTCAAATTGACTTGTTCGGTTCTAATAACATTGATTCACAATCTTCTTTTTCTTGCAGGATGTTATCCCTGACATTTCTCCACAACGCTATGAAGTCAAGGAAAAGAAATGTAGAAAAAAGGTAAATACTAACTTCTCAGTTATTGCATTGTTGATTCCATGTAAACTTCTCTTAGACTATTTATGCCTTAATTGGTTCTTTCTCTAACAAATTCAATATGTAATTTAACCAGAGACCAATGGGTTTGAAAGGTATGGCAAGAGTAGAAAGTGACTCGGAATAATCAGGTAGTTCTATCTCATTCACAATTAGTTTGCTGCATGTATGATACTGAGTATTCAATCACATAATAATCCATGTACCTCCCTTAGAAAGCTGGAGGATTTTTTAAGCATATGGTCTTTCTATCCATCATTGTCGACTATCCCTTCTTTTTTGTGGAGAAGGGTAGTAAATCTAGGTATTGAAGTGATGGAAACATTAGATTTATCTCAGGGACTAATGGTTCTGGGGTTTTCTTATTGCATTCTTTTGTGGGATCTGTGATGGTGTGCATGCAGATTTTAAGACTACTAGCGAATAGGTGGATTTTCAGTTTTTTATGCACTCTTGTTGAGTATTGTTTGGTTTATTGCTCCTTATTCTGTTATTTCATATTGCTTTAATTTTTCATGGACTAATTGTTGGATTCAATTTTCCATATATAGGAGTATGTCGTTGTTTTTGGCTTCATGGGAAGCATCAGATTGGGCAAAGAAAGCCCTTGATCTATTTCTTGACGAGCACAACAGTGCATTTGTTACATGGTAAGTTTTGAGCTTTTCATGTCTCTTTTGATCTGAATTATTTTACAAGCAATATGATCCATACATGCATCTATATGAGATTAGCATTATGTTTTGCAACCTTGGAGTAGTATTTGTGAACATCTCAAACTAGAACCTTCTTGCCAAATTGATATGCTTGAGGGTGCTTACTAATTGAAAACATGATTGTATTTAAGGTTTTTTGTAAATTAAAAGAATTCCAAACATTCATCACATCAAAATTTTAATATATCAAATTAAATGTTGGTGTCCATCATTCAAAGGGAAAAACTTAATACTATATTCCATCAACCCTTTGTGAAAGGGTTTTCAATAGCTATCATATGTTATTTTAACTTGTCATTCATCATTTTCTATGAATATATAATACTGGCAGCGGTAGCAGCAATTTAGCAACTCGGAATGTAACTGGGAAAGCTGACGGCTAATGGATCAAAAACAGAACTTTTCTCATCCACAAAGACATGTTTAGAGTGACAGCCAAGATGAGCTAATAGGACTAGTCAATGTTGATCACTAACAGTCATGTTTAGTATATCAGCAGAAATTGATAATAACAATGAAAAAATGTTTCAGCATTCCCTAAAGTGCCCAAAATTTTGTAACTGTTATAGCGACAAAAATGTTTTGTCTCTCTTCTAATATTGGTTTTCAAATCAATCTTTTGTGCTTAGGACACAAAACAAGTATCAATATCTATTGCTTCCTAGTTTGTAGAACTCAAGGGTATGATTTTTCATTTTTTATATGTATCTTTCAACAGATTTTCTTAATGGTTGTCTTTGACCTTCTTCATGCCTGCATTGCCTATAGCCCTTACAAGTAAACTGAATTTTACCATAAGTACATTTACTAGATAACTCATTGCAATTCTATAAAAAGCTATCTGATTGGGCATTGTTCTTTATTTCTGTCAATTTGTTACAATATATATTGGATTTGACCCATGTATCCTATTTATTTTATTAGATGAAGTAAATCATTTTGACGGCTCAAGGTGGTTTTGAAAGAGTTATCTATTCTTTTGAGCTCGGTAGTTTTTCTTGAGCTAAATTGATAATGTTTCCCTAGGTTCCGCTTTGGACATAGAGCTTCTTAAGCCTAATTTTGAAGCCAGTGAGCCTACAACATTCTATGGCACCATTCAGATGCTAGTATATGTTTTTCCTTAAAGGTAATGCATTTCTAGGGATAGATATAGTTGTAGTTTAAATGTTCTTAGGTAGTTTAGTCAATATGATGACATTTATGGTTTAAGCATTGGGTTGTTGTTCGTGTCATGCAGGCCTTACCTTTTTTCACATTTGCAAATTAGGTAGGCTTGACATGCTAGAACCAACATTGGTTGCATTGCAAGATATTTTGCTGGAAAAGATGCTAGATGAAAATTGATGCAAAAGTCTTATCTCAAACTTTGCTTAGATTATGCAATAGGTAAATAAATGCTTTAGCTCCTCTAAGCATAAATGTTATTCTGTATTTTGTTCCCCTATAACTATATTATCATCTATCAGCTAATTTTATAACTCATTTTTATTTGTTACAGGGCTATGCTTATCTTCCTCCTGGAATACGTGTTTCTAGTATAGGCAGCCATGTTTCATATGACAGGGCTATTCCTTGGTAAGTCCTAAACAAAAAAGAAAACTCTCACTACATCAAGTCCATATTTTTATGTCATAATCAAAAGAAATCCCTGTTGATGAAATTTCACATCATTACATTTGATTTTCAGTGACATTCTCAAAATGTGCTTCTATTTCCTCTGTGTCTTCTCTTTAAGAAAAATAATTGATTTGGAATCATTAATGATGATGCATCCTTATTTATATTCAATAGCTTCAAATTTTCTGCTCTAGAAATTGGATCTTAGCTCTTAATATGTGTTTATGTTGAGAGTAATTTTGCTATCCTAACTTCTTATATAATTGCAAAGGGTACTTTATCCAAAAATTTAATGTCAGTTTCCCTTACCACATCTAATTCTCATTGGCATTCTCAAACTGCAATTCCATTACTCTAATTTCTTCTTTAAGAAAAGCAACTTGATTTTGATTATTTGCTCTCAATCACAAATTAGCTTACAGGAGTTGAGCCACCAGATCTAGTTTGTTAGATTTGTCAACTAATAAGCAAACTAAAGATTTCTTAGTCTTAAAGATTTTTGAGAGATGCATAAGGGTTGCTCTATTTATTTCTCTTCTTGAATGTTAGTTACTATTGTATTTGTCTTCTTCCACTCTGCCTGTAAGATGGATGTGCTGGTTGGATTATGTTTTGTTAGTCTTATTTTATCATATTTACTTTGATCCAAAGAATTTCTAGTTTTGTATTCGTAACCAGCAATGTTCATTGAAAAAGTATTGTTTAATAAGTCAATTCTTGCATTAGCAAAGTTGCAACAATTGCAATTTTCTGAGTCCTTTTTGTTATTGCATGTTGAAACAGTTATACACTTCGAGGATGATATAGAAGAGCTCCAACAGTAGAATCAAGAGGTAAGCAAATTTTAGCTGTTAGTTGTTGAGGTCATGCTTCCTGAAGGCTTCTCTGTTCCTACTAATTTTTTCTTTTTTGGACTTCCCATCACAGATTGTTGGTTTGTGTCGAGCACTAAATGATGTCTTAGATAGCATGGCTAAGAAAGGGCTAACCATAGTGGTGTAAGAGACTGCTGCAAGCAGATGATATGAAGACCAAACTAGACATTTAACTCTTTTAATTTGCTTGCATCACATCTCCAAAGTGTGGTCAAGTTCACTGCGGAGTGCTTGTGATTCCTAAAATTTGTTGGTTCCATTTTTGGCTGGAAATTTTATTGTGTTACAAATAAACTGAATCGGGTGGATATTCATTTCTATGCTTGTGACATAGCTTCCTGCCTGGTTTAGTCTACAATCAAGAAAGCACTTCTTTGCATAGCTTTTGACATTTTTTTCAAAGTTGATGAATAAATTTGGACCATTATCTTTTAGTCAATCCAAATGATATAATTTGATTACCTCAAATAACTTTAGTCCCATCACTTGTAATATGTGAACCTTGGACGGTTGTAATTGTTTCTTGTATTTAATTATTTTTAGTATTTATAAATGTATTGATTGTCAAATAACAAAAGGAATATTACTCACAAATTGGACACTCTAATTATAGTATTGATTTGTACTATAAAATTATTGTAGTCAAATATAAATTATGTCTTTCTAATATATCTCAATTAAGAGATTCATTCCCGCCACTGCTCTACCATATTTGAGGATTGTGTTTTCAGGCAAACAAGGCTCAGTAGCCACAACCATGAGTATCAAACAATAGGTGCTGCACACCACATGATGCTTGTATTAATGTTGATTGAGAGAAGAACACAAAAGTAGCTATACTTCGGGGAATTAAATGATGTCAGACTTGAAAGGATGAGTTGCAACTTGTTGAACATTACCATTCACACTAGAAGAAAAATAGATGGGGGAATCAATGAGAGGGAAATGACTGAAAGGAAGTTTTAGGAGAAAATTTGAATTTAGGGGCCCTAGTTTTGGGTAGGAACCAATGTGGAGGACCTTGCATCGCTATCCATTGGCCACTCAATGGCAAAGAAAATGACAACATGGATTGGCTTGATGGAGTATGGTTTTAAAAGCATATATTCTTTTGGGACTGGGGAATCTTTGAAAGAAAAGGATGCAATATTGTAAAAAATGGCCTCCACAATTCAAGCTTCTAAAGTAAACTAGCAAGATGTAGAGTGTAAGGTGTTTAATGTAAATGGTAGGATCCCAAAAATATTTCTTGGCTACAAATAAGTCCACAATAACTCAAAAATGTTGAAGACAAGGGTGATTATGGGGTTCTCTAAGGATAAATGGTCAGAAAAATTGTATGTTTTGGAGTGGGTGTGTATGGAAGGGATGGAATGAGCAAAGTTCACTACACTTCCAAAAGATCATTTTTTTATTATCGTGTCTTCCAGGGAGCAACAAAGAAAATGTTGAGCCAAGTCTTGGTGGTGTTTTCACCAAAGGGGAATCTAGCTAAGACCTTGGAAGGTAGGTTTTACTAGTGCTCTAGTTTTTTCCACTTTTAAGCATGTTTGGGTGAGTCTATGTGGGTTAGCTCTGGAATTTTGGAGTGAGAAGATTGGTAGAGGTTTAGGGAAGGTGTTAGAGACAGATAAAAACTCTTTGAACAAAACTCACATGATGTTTGCTTGTTTTCAAGTTGCTTGTGATATGGATCTTCCACTTCCAAAGCAATTATGCTTAATAGTAAAGGAATGCTCTTTTTCACAATCTCTAGATTATGAGCACATTCCATTTCATTGCTATAGATGTCATGAGGTGGGTGATATTGGACAATCTTGCATTAAAAATGAAAAGGAACTACATTCTACCTTTGTCCATCAAACATGGAAAATCAAATGTACCTCAGAAAATTGATCTTTATTTGAAGTCTAGAATCTTGATTGGCTCTTTTTCAAGAATAGGCTCCCTCCCTTATGGTACTCTTTCAAAGTATCATAGTATATTTACATATCCCATTTCCTTCTGAAAATACAAACCCATAAGGAGCATTCTAATCAATACAGGGCAATAGTGGAGATAGTGTTGGTTCCCTTCTGAATAAAGATGGTTTTATTGTAGTACAAGATGGTTTTATTGTAATAATCAATACAGGGCAAACTCTTTTTAGTGTGTACACGATGGTTTTATTGTAGTTAGAAGCATTGCAACAAATCTCTCTTGCACATGGATATAAATATGCTCTTATCTCCTTAGTGGAAAATTTCACCCTAGTGCTAGTTTTCTATACCACATTTCCCAAAGGAAATTTTTTGAAGTATTGCACTTGGTTTTTAGGTGGCTCTGTCTTCAATCCAAAGTCATTCTGAGCTTCCTGTGCTTTCTAATTTTGGTTATGAACTTCCCCTTTTGTCACAAGAGTTGATTTTCATCATGGTGGGAGCATCTGCATGCTCATGGATCATGATTTTCAGCCAGATCCTCTTTTATGCTTCTATAGTCTCTTCCCTACACAAAGACTCTATTCTGATCCTACGAGCTCAGTATCCTTGTTGGTGACTCTACTTTAGAATTCAACTTATTTTTTGTGAATACTCACTTCCTTTAGTAGAGATTCATTTTTCAATCTCGTGGGTTTTCTTTTGTGTTACTGGCCACTTTTGGGTCCTTGGTTTCATGGCAAATCTCTTAAGAGCCTCCATGCTTTCTTCAAATGGCTGCAAGATCTTCTCTCCTAGTGACAAATGGCTATGAGTGCCTTAGCTTCTTTATTGTGTGTGTTTTGCATTTCCCTTTGGTTCCTGCTATTCTTTGAATGGTTACAAGCTTCCTTTTAAGATCACATTTAAGTATCTTTCCTTTGCGCAGCCTTTTGTGAGTGTTATCTCATTTGACAGATCTAAGATCTTCTGTGAGCTTCCTTTGTTGTATTTTGCAACCCTTTTGTAGTTGTGTCCTAGTCAACATCCTAAATGCCTAAAATAGATTGATCTATTCTTGATTGCATGGCACAAATTCCTTTGTAAGTAGTAGTGGCATCGACACTAGGCCCACCGTTCTTGATATCTTTTACTTTTTTAGAAACATTTGGTACTCTCATCCTAGTTAACATTGGAAAGAATGTGTAGGCTGTAGGTCTCCTTGAGATCTAAAGGACATAGATTGTATCCTTTTGTGTGGTGATAGCATTGGGGGGCCACCTTAGTTGTAGAAAGCCTTTTGGCCCGAGCATTAGATTTCCTTTTTGAAGGGGTCATGCACTTAGTGGGCCATTGATCTCTTGACTAGATCTAATGGTATGGGTGGTGTCTTTAGTTTTTGCAATGTTGGTGTCCATATATGTCAGGGGGTTTGTCTTTCTATAAATAGAGATTCTAAGCAACATCATCTTGCATCATCGATGGTTTCCTCTTGTCAGTATTATTTTTTTTAGTATTTTTAAGCTATTTTCTACTCATTTTCTTTTGTGGTCAAGAGATTTCAAATCATTCATGTGGGTAGAACATTGGAGCCACCATCTTTGAACCTTACAAGGGAGCATTGCCCTCTCGACTCTCACAAGGGGGTGTTGCCCCTTCACCCACACAAGAGGTTTTGCCCCTTGACCTCACTCATGTTTGTTGCCTTTGACCTCCATTCTAGTACCTTTGAAAAAAAAAATTATGGGATTGCAATAATTGATTATGCAACTCTTTGACTCTGCACCCAATGGATCCTGGCACCCAATCTTCTGGATTTCATGCTTATGAGGAAGCTTTCTAAAGATGTCACCAAAAATGAAGTGAATTTTTCACTACCTTTTCCCATTTTTATGCCGGGAGGCATTATACAGTCACATCGGGGTGGGGATGAGAGCACTCATTTTTTCTGCCTAAATTTATAGAAAAAAAAAATTAAAATTCCAAAAAGGAAACTTATTTTCATTTGAAGATCATTGGTTCCAATTTCTTTTTTGGTTCCATAGTTTTTTGTAATTTTCTTATTTTTCAATTTCTTTTTTGATTTTTAGTTTTTTTATTTTTTCCAATTTCTTTTTTAGTTTTTAGTTTTTAGTTTTTCCAATTTCTTTTTGGGTTTTTTTTTTTTAGTTTTTCCAATTTCTTTTTCAATTTTTATTTTTTATTTTTTCCAATTTCTTTTTTAGTTTTTATTTTTTATTTTTTCAAATTTCTTTTTCAAATAAACTATGGAAAAGAGATATCCCTCGGCGTACTTTAGATATTTATTTTTAAATATAATTATACTAGTATTAAAATCTCTTGGAGTGGTAGCATATTATTTGAATTATCATTTGTTGGGGCTTCCCTTGATATTAAATTTGAATCTTCTTCCCCTTTTGAGGTGTGTGGCAAGTTTTTCTTTAAATAGATTATTAGGGTTTTATTAATGGGGCATGTCTCTTTAACAAAATAGAAGAATACTATATAATGGATAATAATCTAAGCTAGTTAGCCCAAGATATACTAAAAGGTCCAAAAGACAAAACTTTACCTTTTTTACTATGAGATCTGAGCAGCATATGGTGACTAGGTTGTCTCTTTACTAACTTCTTTCAACTCTTTATTTTTGTCCACTCTATTGGCTTCATAATTTATTGAATAAAATTATTCTAAATTTTTTAATTAATGGTAGCTAATAAGGATTCTTGTATTTTTTGCATTTACCCCTCATTCCTCATTTGACAATTTATAGGGTCATCATTTTGTCATTAATTTTCTTGTGTGCTACTTCAATAGCATGGGACATAATAAATCCTAACTAATATAAGACTTCTCCAACAACCATTTCAAAGTATTTAAATTTTACCAGCTCTTTTTGCTTTCCTTTCTCAAAAAATTTTCTTTTAATAATTAATTTTGGGTCGAAGGGAAGTGATCAATCTTTTAGTATTTTGGAGGTGAAAGAGGAGGCGTACCAACCTTGTTTTGTTGCAACCCTTGCACTTCCATAACAATAGACTTAATTTTGCATGGAAAATCTTCTACCACAGAAACCTTTGTATCCTCCTACGAATTATGAGCATCCTATTTAAGCAATAAATGAGAGAAACCTACTGCTTACTACTATGTAGCTTGTTTAGTTGATTTAGGTTTTACTAGTTTATAGTTTGTTGATATGAAACCTACTTGGAAGCATCTACAAACAATGTTGTAAACTTTTATAGAAGTGAGCATTATATTGTGAGCTAACACTCACCATAGTTTTTCCCATTTTTGGGTTTTCCACGTAAAAAATCCTGGTGTCAATGTGTTGATTAATGTGGTGCATGTTTTACTTTCTATTCTCTAAGTAATTTGATTTGTTCTGCAAATAAAGTAGTTAAGTTTTTGTGTATGCTGATTCACCCCCCCTCTCAGCATCTCAGTGTGTTCAACAATTGGTATTATAGCCAAGTGCCTTGAGAAGCCTAACAGCTAAGGTAGACCCTGCTTTTGAACACATGGAACCTGAAGCAGTGCCTAATGATGTGTTTACTCCAGAACCGGATCTAGAAGCAATGGAACCTAAAGGTTGGGACATAAATCTAGATGATGTAGACCTTGAAGGAGAAATTCAGTCTACTCTTGATGATCTGGATGAATCAAGAGAACTGAACATGAAATATGAGGTCATGCTTGAAAAATCTGAAAAGACAATTGAAAATTGAAGACACAAGCTAGAAAATTAAAAGAAGAAATTAGCAAACTGAAAAATCAAATAAAAGAAGAAAAAGGATGTGGAATTAATCTCAATAAGGCAGAAGAAGTGATCTAAGATTTAAAACTCAGAATTGAAGAAGGCAAGAGGATTGAAGATTGCTTAAATTCCAAGCTCAATGAGAAAGCAGTTGAATGTTCAAAACTTGAGGAAGTAGTTGTCACTATAAGAAAAGAACTGGAAAAGGCAAAAGAACAAATTGACAAGTGGTTAAAATTGAAAGGAGGTTCTGCAGTTCTTGAGGAGTTGATTAACTTTCAAAAGCCTTCAAAAGAAAAATCTAGTCTTGGTTTTGAAAAAAGGAAAAGTCCTATAACCAGTACATCAACCAACTTGTATGATAACTTCAAAGCAGAAGGAAATTCTGAAACAAAGAAGGAAAAAGCCTGCACTGAAGATCCTAAGAAGAATGCATCTGGAGATGCAAAAGAAGATGCATTCACTCTTGTCCGGAGACAAAGAAGATTCAGAGGTCTTCCACCTACAAGACAACATGCTCCTACCAAGTACCCTCAAGCTTTCAGTTGTACTTGTTATGCTTGTAATAAGATTGGTCATAAAGCTATGGAATGTAGAAGCAAAATGAATCAGAATTCATTCAGGCCTCCAAGGTACAATGCTATGAACTATCAATCATTCCATGGTCAGTGTTATGCTTTCCATAACATTGGTCATAAAGCTAATGAATGTAATAAATCATAAGGTTGGTCATAAGGCTACCACCTGCCACAATTGTAATAAATTAGGATACATCGCAAGGTTCTGCAAGGGAAAGGGTCTAAGGTCTTTTGTTCCTCAAAAGAAGATTGATATTGCTCAGCAAAAGAAGGAAATGAACAAGAAATGGAGGAAGAAGGAAGAAAATGAAGTAATGGAAGGATCTACACCTCTGCCTGGTGCAGATGGATACTCCAGAAACTAAAAGGAGGAAGTATTGGTTCAAGGGGAGCTGCAAGTGCAAACCTTTTCAAAACCCCTGAATGCATATGATGCCGAAATCTTCAGCATAATGGTTAAAAGTAATATGCATATGTTTGTCTAGTCATATGATGATATTTGATCAAATTTCTGAAGCAAATGGATTCTTTGCAGAGGATTGCTGAGTGATTATGGATCCCTGTGATAGCAATAAGCTGATTAGGTCAAGAACAAAGATTGCAATCAATGCGGAGTAGCCAGGGTTGGTGAGAAGTTTATTTAGTCAATTTTTGATCAAAATTGATCTCATTTGAACGAAAGCAAGTGTGTGAAAGAGCAAAGGAGAGAAGAAGATTTTTAGTAGAACTTGTGTGCAAACCCTAGTGACAACATTATCAGGTATTCTTCAAATTTGCTGGTTAAACCCTTGTTTTCTAAAGTAATTATCATGGAAACACTAGTAGTCATTGATGTTGTGGAGAAGCCAAGGCCTAAGTTCAAGAAACATCCTTACAAATCTACTGAGACTGATAAGGATGGAGTCTTTTCTCGCGTTCCCTCTAATGTGTTGCATACAAATGATGTCCAGATATACATCCACTCACAACTGGATGAGTATGATCACCTAAAGTTGGAACAATTCAGGAATGATCATCTGCTAGGTGATGATTTTCAATTGAAGTTAGAGTTTGCAAATGTTGAGGCAAAATGACTAGACATATGGAAGGGTTTGCCCAACTTCTATGAAGAAGATTGGGTTAGAATTGCATTAAGCCGAATCCACGAGGATTTATTTTGCCTTGACAAACCTCACATGATCACAAAGGAAGCAATCAATGTTGTGACCAGATTGTACTCCTCTGGTCTAGTGCCTACATTGAAAGTTGTGAGGAATGAGGAGGTGATGAGACTTACCCAAGCAAAATTTGATAAGAGAACCCTAACAATGGATGACGATCTAGGGGTCCGGTATGCCACTATGGGCATTGCTTACAAAGTGTATTACACAAACAGAGAGGGGTCTGCTACTGCCACTTCCATTTACACTGCTTATCAGATGATGAAAGAAGGGAAGAGAACCAAGGAGATGAGGTACAAATTCTCGTATGGTTCTTTAATCAGATGTCTTATGTTCTATTTCTTGAGGGAATTGCCTACTATGGAGGGTATAGTCTGGAAACAAGATATCCCTGTTGCTCATCAAATTAAGGACTACATGCATAGCTTTCCTGATCATAAACAATGTGACACATTATTTTGGGGATTTTTCAAAACATTTCAAAATGACATGCAAATGAGGGAAAGGATACTAGGAAAAGTAGTAGAAAAATACAAGAATGATATAACTTTCATGGTGGACAAAGACAATTGCTATATGGAGGCAGTAGAGTCAAGAACTTTCTGGATAACCACTTTGCCTTATGAGGTGTTTGAATATGATTTGGATGGATATGTTGATATGTTGCTCAGCAAGCCCAAGGATCCTACTACTGAAAGATTTCAAACTTATGATGAAATCACTAACAAAACAATTAGGAAGAATGTGGAGGAAAAATCAGAAAAGATAAAGTCAAAATTAGAAGAAATGCTTAATACTCCTGGGGGTTCAACAAAAAAATCTCAAACCACCTCTGCTACAACAACTTCTAAAATACCAAGTAGATTTGTCCATGCTGCAGCTACTTATTCTAACCCCTCCGGATCAACTCTAACTCCACCTAGCAAGAGAAGAGTTGCTGAAGACCCAGTGTAGACTGAAACTGTAGAAAAGAAGAAACCAAGGCAAAAGAGTCGAGCAAGAAGAGAAAAGATTAATCTAGCAAACATAGAATATGATGAAGATGATGAAGAAGAGGAAGAAGAAGAAGCTTATGTATTGGAGAGGAAGAAGAAAATAACAAGAGAAGAAGAAGAAACGAAGAAACTTTTAAAAAAAAGGGAGAAGGAAAAGAAAATAAAAGAAAACTAAAAGGGCCACTCAAGAAAAATCTGACTATGTGCCTCTACAACTTGAGGCCACTGTGAATGCTATTGCTCAACATGGTGCTCTGAAGGGAGTTGTAGAGTTGTATGATGAGATGCCTAACAATGACAAAGCCACAATTGAAGAGGCTATAATCAGGTATTTGATGGCCTATAATGTGGCCTTAATTGAAATCATTAATCAACTTCCTGATAACCTTACAAACACACTCACCAGCAAGAGAAATGAAGCCATGGCAAAAGAGATTGAGATGAGGCAGCAAGCAGTTGAAAAGGTTGATCCTTCTATCTCTGATGAAGATAAAGTTAAAGTTTCTCAAAAACAAGCAAAAGAATTCAGAACTAAAAGAAGAATAAATATCTTGATGGGAAAAGACAAGGAAGAAATAGAGAGATTGGAGAAGGAAACATTAGAGACAACTGCAAAAATTATTGAGGAAATGAAGAATGCTAAGGTGACATCTGAGGAACAAGTTCCTCTAGATATACCAAATGTTCCTCTTCAGGATATAGATCTATCAACCTTTGATGACAAAGTGGATAGAGGCAACATGACTGAGAAAGATAAGGAGACTACTCTTCCAAAAAACATGGAAGCAGAAAATGTAGAGGAGCTAGGTAATGTGGGTACACCTCCTCCGGAAGAGACAGAAACACAAAACTCAGGAGATCAAGGTGAAATGAATATATTCCTTTTGGAGAATACTAAGACATAAAATACAAAGGGTCAAGATAAAGTAAGTACACCCCCTCCACGGAACACAAATCCAAGCACTAAACATGACAATCCTCCTCCAAAGAATATAGGGAAAGATGAGCAAAGGAAAGAGAATAACATTGAGGAGGAGCAAGAAAAGAAAGATCAAGAGAAGAGAGAGACGAAGCAAGATGATAAAATTGAAGATATATGTCAGAGTTCTTCAAAGTCAGACTCTTAAAAAGACCTATTAGATTTACAGATGCAGTTTCAACCTCTAATCACACCACAACTTCTGTAAATTCTCACTCTTGAAGGGAAAGTTGATTTAGCAAACATTTCACCCCTTCACAAACTACAACTTGGAGACATCCTGCATGCTTTTGCAAGAAAGGAGTTCTTGCAAGAAAACCTGAAGAAAACTAGTTTAGTTGAAGATGCAGTGAAGCTAATTTAGGAAGGACTACCAGAGGTAATCATTGACTACTCTCTGCCCCCAGAGCATAAGTTGAAGCTATTAATGGATTATTTTAGGGATCATTCTTCTTATGTTGAGAAAAAAGTAGAATAAGAGGAATTAAGAAAGATGAATGATAAAAGGTTGGCTAAGACGTCTAACAAATGTGCCAATGCACATAACAAACTACAAGAAATTTTGAAGATATTTAAGGGTTGCATTGATGAAGCCACCGCATTGTATCTTTTCTGCTTGAAATGGCCAAATGCCACCAAGAAAATCAAAACTCAGATTGACTCCATTGAGTCACAGATCACTAAAATGGCCAAAATATATGACTTGTCAAAGGACAAGGATTGAAGAACCAAAGTACAAATTAAAAATCTTCATGCATAGATGTCACAACTACAGGACCAAAGAGAATAGATAAAGAAACAATTTGGTCAACTAAGGGAAGCAGTCAATTTGAGACTTGCTTTATTATTAGGATTTCTAGGTGAGGTAGAAAAGATTGAGCAAAAGATGAAGACACCAAGCAACATAGATGAGGCTGAGGACTTATGTATGCAATTTGAATGTCAAAATCACATCCTTGCCTCAGAGAAAGCAAATTGGGTATCCACTCTTATGCAACTCAAGGTAATCTACAAAGCCATTCTACCTTCCAAATGAGTTTCAAGAGTATTGTAGATAAGAATATTTTGCATTTATATAGATTTGTGGGGACCAGTAGTGTTATACTATGTACATAGCATCAATTTTTGATGCATTTCCATCTCAAGGGGAATACTGTTTGTAGAAATCATATAGTAAGGGGAGTTTATATAGGTTTGGGATGATATAAGATGATTAGGCCCTTTGTCCTTTATATCAAAGGGGGAGAGAAAGTAGGGGGAGTGTTTGTACACAATTTTTTTGAGTGTTGCCATCAATGACAAAGGGGGAGATTGTTGGCAACATGTTTTGTCATTGATGTCAACCTAATATGTGTCAACTTAAGGTCAAGGCTATATAGAATTTATATATATAATTCAAATAGAAGTTGAAGAGATGGATAGAGATGATGAATAGTGGAAGATTTGAGAGAGACGGTTTGACACTATTGAAGACATGGGGTCAACATGCTTAGGGAAAGTTAGTCCGGAAGACCTAGCAGATGGAGAAATGATGTCTAAGTGTGATGCGGTGATCAATCTAGTGTCCAAGCATGTTGCAAAGGTGAATACACTTGATCTAACATGTTTCTTGTATCCTTACATTTAAATCTTATCAATTTGGAGTACCGCACTTAGAGATAAGTGGTAGAAGTTTGGCTAAGGCATTCACAATGTATTTCCTAAGGTAGAGTCGCAACATTTTGGTCTGCATTCCTTCACATAGAAAGATTTAGTCTTGCAGTTCAGAAGATAAGTTGACTGACATATGAATGTGTTATATCCAAGATTTTAGTTTATTACACCTTTAACGGAGAAAGTTATAAGCGACGGAGTTCCAGATTGTGATTTGACAATGTAAAGCAATGATGGAGACCTGTTGGAATGCTCTACATTCCTTTAGAGGTGAATATGTATTCATATGGTTTTGAGGACATGCTTAGGGATGTTCAATGCACACTTCCTTAAAGTATCATGTGTTCTTATGGTCCGCAAGGTCAACTTTCAAATGATAGAAGTAATGCAGGCAGTTTCAGATGCAGAAGTATTCTATAGAACACATGTTTGAGTACTTGCGGAAGATAGAGAAGGCTAGATCAACTATATGAGTGTTTGTAGAGACTCTACATGTTTCATAGTATCTCATGTTTGAACCGCATGCAATTCTCTCTTATTTCCTATATATCATAAGGTATTCAAGTCAATTAGTAAAGATTTGTATATGACTATACTCCAGATTACAATATACCTGAGTTAAGTCTCTGATTTTCTCCAAAAGTGATAGACGAGGTTGTGTGGATCTAGAGATGTGTTCATAATAGTTCTTAAGTTCATTTCTAAGAGTTTTAGATGTTTTGATGTAATGCAATGCATAGTCTATCTGGGATGCTCTGTTTTCATCAGCTCAACATGCTTCTTGTTTTGAGAATGCATATATTGATTAGATTCTTTAAGAGAATGGTGTGCGGATAGTGTTGAGAAGATACATGGTTGAAATCTTGGTTTGTATAATGTTTTTTGCTTCTCCCCAGTGATGTGAAGATGGTCAGTTAGCAATGGTACTGTTGTTTGGGCTGACAGTCCAGTCTCCTTCATTCGATGGATCCTGATTGGTTGTTTTGACATTGGAGGATGGGTAGTGATGTTTCTTGGATCCTTTTATGAAGTATTGTAATCCACAACTCATTTTCTCTTTAATATGTGTTTTCTCTATTTCAACCTATATAGTATTACATGTTTCATCTAAAGGTCTTGTTGGTGTCGACCTAATCAATGTTTTGAGTTGTTGCAGAGGATATATATATATATAGAAGAAAAAATTCATTTGTGGAGTGTATGAGAGTATGTGAATGTGATAAAGAAAAATGAGAAGGATGAAGTGTGTGAAGTCAATATGATGAAGTAATTATGCAGAAAAAGAAGACAACAACATCATCATAAGTGAAATGCTTCTATTACAATAGTTCATAATTGTATTATCATTATAATATTTTGTAGCTGTGAGCTTTCTTCAGGAAGTTGTAACTTCCTTGGGTTGTAGCCCTAAAATAAAGTCAGCAGGGAGTTGTAGTTTCCTTGGGTTGTAGCCCTAAAATAATGTTGTAAACTTTTATAGCAGTGAGCTTTATATTGTGAGCTAACAGTCACCGTGGTTTTTCCCATTTTTGGTTTTTCCACAAAAAAATCTTGGTGTCAATGTGTTGATTAATGTGGTGCATGTTTTACTTTCTATTCTCTAAGTAATTTGATTTGTTCTGCAAATAAAGTAGTTATGTTTTTGTGTTTGCTAATTCACCCCCCCTTAGTATCTTAGTGTGTTCAACACACATAACATTGGAACACAAACCGAGCTTGTCTACAGTCTTGAAAGGAAAGCCAAACTACAGGGGTTTTGTCCCTTTGTTGTATGGATGAGGATTGATTTCTAAGATTCAACTATATCATGCAATAATAAGCTAAAATGAAGAATCTAATATAAAACATAGAACACAATTACAATAAACAGAAAACTTAAGTTGATCAATAAACAGAGTATAAACTGGAACCTATCACCAAGATCTAAGCCAAACTTGTAAGGACTATGGCACCTAGGCATAGTAGTCCTGGTATTTAGGGTACTCTAAAAGTGGTTTCTGAGAGTCAGGATCTGGGATCGTCAATATGATCTCCGATTCGCGACACCTATTTTCGATCATCGATAACCTACAAAAAACATGAAGAAGAAGGGAGTTTGCCTCAATCAAACCCTTGTTTTGGTATTCCTACCTCATGGATAGCCAGATCATAGATAATCAAAGAGTATGTACTCCTAATCTTATGTGCATCTAAGATTGTAATGAGCAACAAACCAATTTAGGAGTTATCACAAAACCCTAATCCTATATGACTCAAGCATATAGAATATTCAACTCAAGAGAAGTGTCTCACTCAAGGAAACACAAACCTTCAACTCAAGGAAGGTGGATTGATTGAATTCTACAAAATAAGGTGTTGCAACCACACCCAATCGCGATGATGTAGGTACTCAAGCCAAACTCAAGTTGGTGGTTCCAACCCTTCTCCCAAACATGCAAGGAGATTCAACCTTAGAGAACAAGATAGACTCAAGATCTTGTTTCCAAATTTGCCAAATCCTTTCCAAGAGTATGTAAATCCAAATTAGTATTCCAACAACAAATTTCCTACAATAATTCACAAGTGTACAATAATACAAAGATAGACAAAAGTTCTAGAGCCTTAAAAAAGTCCTTTCATAATGACAAAGGGTTGTGTTTAAATATGAGGCCTTAGGAGGGAAAATATTTGAAAATTAGAGGTCGACGAAGCACCAAACCTAAAATTTGAAATTAAGGTCATGCCTCCCAAGACAAGGCTGACATCTTCAAGGGGTTTAAAACTGCAAGATATGGGAGGACAGTAGCGCTTGGGCGCTAGTGTCTTGGCTAAATCCTCCTAGCAAGTTAGAATTGCTTCAAGACATTACCAAGATCTAAAAACTATCCTAGGTTCCAAATTTTGGTTAATGGTAACAATTTAGTAAGGTTTAAGGAGATTTAGGAAGGTTTTGTTGAACACCCAGGATACTGAGAGGGGGGTGAATCAGTTTTATATTAAACCATTTACTTATTAAACCATTAATCCATTTATCACATTCAATAATAGTACAGCAAATAAAACATAGAGAGTACAACCACAAAGCATGGCGCATGAACACTAGGATTTTTACGTGGAAAACCCAAAAAGGGAAAAACCACGGTGAGTGTTATCTCACAATATATTATGTAACAATACTGGATTACAAAAGGCTCACTGCCATAGGACTCACTGCCCAAAGGACCCACTGTCCAAAGAAATACTCACTGCAATAGGCTCACTGCCATAAGGGCTCACTACCAAAAGAAGATAGAATGGGTGGTTCACTACCAAGAATGAACTGTTACAATTGCATCTACAAATTCATGGAATACAGTTCCAATGAAGCTCAAAATACTGTCTCAAAACTCTTCATCCTTAACTACTCTGTTACACTACTCTGCTCTACATAAAACTCAAATCTATTTTCTTCTCAAGCACTTGTCGCACTTCTTGGATTACAAGACTTCTTCATGTCACACACTCATACACTTCTTTTCACCAAACACCAAAATGAATCTCATATATATATATATATATATATATCCGCAACACATACCATCTTCAAAATAGGTCGGCCTATTAGGATGAAACATGTAGATACACAATGTGTAGCTTGTCGACCTTAACACATTTACCAAAATGCTTTGCAAACCAAACCAATACCTCAAACACATTCTCTTATGTCAGCACAAACCATAGAACCACTTAACATATGATTCTGATCAATAGATTCTTCCGCACACAGATTACAATATCAGGTCTGCTTCACAAACTAACAAACACAGGCTCAAACCAACTATCAGAACATAACTTTCAATGTGGACCACAAAACTTGCTCAAACTCATAATCAAGACTCCTTAGGCATCCCAAAGATTAACTTTACAACTGCATAACAATATATTAACATGCGGTGAAATGCGGAGTACCAAAACTTGGACTCTGTCACTATCAAATATAGTTAATGCCTGAAGCGATAATTGAGTACTCACAACTGCCTTACCGGAGGACTTCAGACTTTGAGACTTTGGAGTTAGAGTCTTAAAATATGTGCTTAAAACACCTTACATCCACAAGATAAAATATCCATTACCAAATAATGCGGACCAAAACAATTAGGTGTTCTATTCTGATTCATATTGTTCTCTACTAAGTCAAACTTATCCAACTTGAAAGTGTACTTTTTGGAGATCATCAGAATATAAAACGTTGGAATTAGGATCATCTAAGGAATATCAACATCTTACCAGAACCACAAGAACTGATCTTCAAATGTGGACCAATGCGGATCATAACACTGTAGCTCTGTAGTCATCTCTATAGACTACCAACACTTAGCCAAAAAGCTTAAGTCTCCTTGTCGGATCAAAACTCCTTGTACACATGACTTTATGAGGACTATAACCTCACAACCCTTATTGTCACAGTCTTGAATCCTTGTTGCATCCTTGTTGCTTGTTGCTTGTTGCCATCAATGACAACACCATTCAAACATCATACTTAGTCAATCTAAGTCATACCAGCAGTGTCTTCATCAATGATGTTTGCCAAGTTGCCTATAGGTTTAGGAAGGTGAAGCACTTCTCTTGAGTCGAAGGTAAGGCCAATATTAGAAATGGTCTAAAAGTGGACTAATGGAGCAAACACTAAAACACGTGCTAAGCAGAGTGTGGAATTCTACTTGCACTATCAAGGAGCATAATTTATGACACTACAGTAATTTCTCCTTTCTTCATACTCTAAGATTCCTCATAAGTAGCTACAACTTGAGTGTCTTGCAACATAGGAAATGAGAATATTACATATGCTTAAGCAATATGAAAATATAATGTACATTGAAATCCTAAATACTTATATTAATCTCTTCCACTAAGTGATGAAATTATATTAGATCCTAGTTTAATAGGGAAAATTTTCTTGGAAGAATGATGGGGTTTTTGCTCAAGTTTCTAGGGAGTTTTAGAGATCGTTTGTAGTTCACAAGCTTAGAATAAGGGTTTTGAGGTTAATTCATAGTTCATGTACCTAAAATCAAGGTTTTGAGGTGGGATCGTAGGGACAAACTACAGCTACACAAGAAAACTTCACCAAGAATAACCTAGGTGGATTATCAAACTTTTGGACCATGACTATAGGGGCAAAATTGCCAAAAAAATCTACTTTTTTTCCTATACAAAGTTGGCAGACTTTTAAATTTTTGATTTCTATGGTAGAGATTGCATGAACCAAAAATCTAAAACTCTACCCAAAAAATTTCAACTTCTAATTTTTTTCTTTTCTTGAGAATCGACCTACCCTAAAACCATCTAATAGGGAAGAAAACTTCTAGAGGCCATAACTTTTAATTTGGAAAGTTGTTTGAGCTAGTTTGTAGAATGAAGGTCTTAAATAGAACTACACCATAGTGATCCAACTTTCTAGTTCAAGACCATTTTGATATTTTTTGGAGCCAAATTCCACCATCTAGGGCTTTGACAGTGTATTTTAGTACTATTTTGGAATTTTTAGTTTTTATCCCTCATAGTTATGTGTGTGATCATGAACTCAAGGACTAAAAGTCATTATTGAGACTCATTTAGATGTGTAGAGGGTATCAAATAATTCCTAGGCCATTTCATGAACTTTAGATCCAAACTAAGGGTCTAGACCTGACCATGGAAAATTGACAATCAAGACACATTAAAAGTGGTACTAGACCCACACAACAAGCCCATCTAAAACTTAGGGTCAGAAAATTTTTAAAAAAGAAATTTGAACAAAAGGGTCCCTAATTCTAAAAGAATAGGGGTGTGTTGTGAAGGCCACAACAGGTCTCCCTTGTGTCTTTGTCCTCTCATCCTTATGAAAATTAAACTTCTAGTTTCTATAGATATCTAGAATCTCTCTTCTTGTTAATATCTTTGGTGAATTTATTATTAGGTAATTATCACTGATTATTTGGAATGGGATGCCTTAATTTCTTTAGGTGACATCTTTCATTAATTCTATCTCTAGTGTAAATTCTAGATCCACTCATGGCATTTTTCTGCTTGCATGATCCAATCTTATTTTTGTTGACTTCTAGCCCATCCTTGACATTTCTTCAACTTTTATTCTTGGTTAATCATTTTCTAACATCCTATCAATCATGGTTTGATATTTCATGCAATTGATTATGATTTCTATGTCGAATAGTGCTATAGTATTTAGTGTATTTTTAATAGGCCACCTCAAATTTTAATTAATCTCTATCAAACCCAGTTTATCACTTTCTCACATCTACATGGACCAAACACCCCATTACACTCTGCTTCTCTTAATTCCTGTGACCTACACACTTAGAAACCATAAAATAACATCACATAAAATCAATATTAAATCTTGATGGCAGCCCAATTAGTTACAAACAAACAGTCACACTTCCAAATTACAAAGGACAACAACAAATAGTAATCTTAAGTTACAATAGGTTTTCAATCGATTAGATTGACCCAGGTGACAGGAACACTAGCAAACTTCTTTCATTACACACAAGTGACAGGAACAAAACTCACACACAACAGAAAATTTTGAGGAGAACAATTTAGCATTAAATGATGGGAATTAATTACAAGAACCTCTATTTAACAGGAATATTTTATTCAAAATTCAACCAATTCAGCCATGAATACAGAGATATTACATTGACAGATTCTTAGATTCAACTAACTTTATAGAATGTGGTATTTTCATGGGCTTCAACACCAGTCGTTTCAACACATAGTCGAATTCCTTCTTTTATATCTACCTCTACAATCCTATCTCCTATCACACCCGTGGTCTCTGATTTTCCCTTCATTCTCCAATACCCTTGCTACATCGTTCGGGCTTATTCTTATAACTATCCTTCCTCATAACTTCCTCCTGACCGTTTATGGTAGTTTGCAACTTCTTCTTGGCCATGTTTTGGTAGTTTACAGCTCCTTCCCTTTTGGTGATAGGAACAAACCGAGATGACAACAAGGAGGCGACAACAACTATTAACTTTCCCTGTCCAGAAACTAACTCAACTCATCCATCAGAGGCCGACTACATGGAATTAACTTAATCAAGTCGATTACATGAAATGTGGAGAGTTAACAATTTAACAAACAAAACTTAAACAACAACTAAGCAAAACAAAACTTAATGGGGAATCGATGCCCCTCCATCAAGCTCCCCCATAGAGAAAATAGATTCATGAGATCCTGCTCATGAGATCGTCAACAGAGTAACCCATGTTGGCAATTTCAAGTGTAGAGAGCCATGAAGCATCCTCCAAAGGATGGTTTTTCCATTTCACCAGATACCTAAAATAATCTTTACCTTGAGTCTTCTACAACAGCTACTCATCAAGAATGCATTCAATTTCTAGTGGAGATGATGTGCTACCTTGCGGATCGACAACAGTTGGTAGTTCCAACATTGTTGTTTCATCCTCTGTAGTAGCTTTGTATGGAAACAAATCTGCAACATTAAAATGGGTGAAATATCCAGGCCTGAAGGAAGACTTATCTCATAAGCATTCACTGAAAACTTATGAAGGATCTTACAAGGACCAACCTTTTTCATTCTTAGTTTATTATATGCTCCTGTAGGAAATCTTTCTTTCCTAAGATAAGCCATCACTAGATCACCCTCCTAAAAACGCACTTCTCTCCTCTTCCGATCAACATATTGTTTGTATTGCAAAATCTTCTCCATCTGCACTTGTTTTCTCCATATCACCAAGATTTTTGAGTTCAAAGACACTCCTAGGATGCATGCCATACACAATATAAAATGGGCTGAAACCTGTACTCTTATTTGGAGAATTATTATAAGCAAATTCTTCTTGTGCCAGTGCCATATCCCAATTTTCAAGTGTGTTTCCAATAAGGCATCTCAACATATCACCAAGGCTTCTATTGACCACCTTGGTTTGGACATTCGTTTGGGGGTGATAGGCTGAACTAAAACTAAGATGTGTACCCAACTTTTTCCATAGAGTTCTCCAAAAATGCCCTACAAACTTGGTGTCTCTATTGGATATGATACTTCTTGGAATGCCATGCAACCATACCACTTCCTTGAAAAACAAATTTGCAATATTAGTAGCATCACTAGTCCTCTTACATGGAAAAAAAATGAGCCATTTTTTAGAACCTGTCCACAACTACAAATATTGAATCATTGCCCCTTTGAGTGTGAGGCAACCCCATAACAAAATCCATACTCATTAAATCCCATGGTCTAGATGGGATTGGTAATGGCTAATACAAAACAACATTTTGACTTCTTCCTTTTGCCATTTGACAAACTCTACATCTTTCCACATATTTATTGACATGTGTCTACATCCTTGGCCCATAGTAATGTGTACTCAGCTATAAATAAGTTTTATCTTGACCAAAATGTCCCGCTAAGTTGTCACAATGCTTCTCCTTCAATAGATTATCTCTCATTGAAACTCTAGATATGTACAATTTGGTTCCTTTGATCAACAAACCTTTCGGTAGCATAAAATCCAACCATGGTCCCCTATCCCTACTAGTAGGACTGCTACAAGCTTCAAATGCTTCTTTGAAATCTACATCATTAGCATATAATCCTTTCAAACTATCAAAACCCACATTGTTAGCCTATATTTCATGAAACAATAGGCTTCTTCTACTTAATGCATCAACAACTTTGTTTGTTTTCCCACTCTTATGTTTCAACACAAAATTAAAACTTTGAAGATACTCTACCCATTTGGCATGTCTTTGATTCAACTTATGTTGGTTGTTTATAAACTGTAAAGGCATGGTTATATGTATAGACAATAAACTCCTTCGGAAGTAAGTAATGCCTCCACCTTTTCAATGATTGCACTAATGCATAAAATTCAAGATCATAGGTAGAATATTTCCTCTTAGCATCATTTAATCTCTCACTAAAGTAGGCCACTGGTTTTCCTTCGTGACTAAGAACAACTCCTATTGCCAACCCACTAACATCGCATTCAACTTGGAATACCTTATTAAAATCAGGTAATGTAAGGATAGGTTGTTCACTCACTTTTTTCTTGAGAAATCTGAAACTTCTTTCAGCCTCTTATGTCCATTCAAACTATTTTCTATTCCCCTTAATTGTTTCAAGTATAGGAGCAACTACATGACTAAAGAATTTTATAAGCTTCCTGTAGAAACTAGCAAGTCCATGAAAACTTCTTACCTCCATTGCATTCTTAGGTGTTGGCCAATCAATAATGGCTTGAACTTTTTCCTTGTCCATATTCAATCCATCTTTGGACACCACAAAGCCCAAATAAATCAGTTTGGTCTGCAAAAATACACACATTCACTAGTAGAATTTAGCAAATAAATGGCTACGAGACTAAAACGTTTAGTCACAACAACTAAAAATGACTAAATTCTACTAATTTTTTGCAACTCGGCTATAAATGAGTAAATAAATGACTAATTTGGTCGTCGACTAAAAAATTATTTAGTCATACAAATAAGAATGACTAAATAGTTAGTCACGCAAATACAAATTAGATAAAATTTTAAAAAAATATTTCAAAAAATAATTGGCGGGAGTGTATTATGCACAATTCATTATTCATTGAATTCCTCGTTTTGTTAGTTGGTTAGCTTGGCACTGAGGCATTTTGGGTTATAGCATCTACTTGCATGGGCGATAAAGCTTGTTTGGAGAGGACCTGGAGACTTTTGAAAAGGTGCGCAAGGAATTCAGAGTTTGCCGCAACGAATTTGAAGTCGGTGAGGCCCGCTGCAACAAAGTCAGATTTGGGAATGCCCTCTGCAGTGATTTCAGAGGTAATTTGAAACCCTCATTACATTAAACACAAAATCTATAGCTTTTTGTATGGCAACTTACAGTAGTTACATAGGCAACTGAGTACCAAAACCATATAGGCAGTTTAGGGTTTAGGGGACTATTTTTTCATTAGTTTCTTCTACGCATTTTGGAGCATATGGGAATTGAACTTGTAACTCAAGTGAAACACCACCTTCTTCTAGTTGAAAGAATTCCATATCCTTAAAGCACACAGAAAAAACTACAGAATTGGTACCGGGGCTTTTATTTATGAATTCAACCCAAATACCATTTCCTAATGCCTCTATAAAAGTGTGTTGAGCCAACTCTAGTTCATCACGCTCAACATGAAGAACCCCAATGTTGTTTAATAATTCAATGGGTACTTATTCTCTGCTCTTCTTCAGAAGAGACTTTGGCATCTTAAGAGAATCTAAGGCTGCACTAGGGTCTGACGATATTAATAACTCACTCATCTTGATAAATGCATGGGCATCACGTGGATCTATGTGAGTTGCCTCTCTTAAAATTTCTAAAGCCTTCTTTGTCTGCCCTTGTTGAACTTATATATGGCCTACAACTTTTAAGATCTCACAGTTCTCAGGGTGGACCTCCAAAACCTTTTCAAAATTTGAGAAAGAACTCTTAAGATCTCCCAGCTTCAATTGAACCTGTCCACAAAATCCTGTGGCCTCTGGATTTCCTTGACTGATGCCATGTAGTAGCAGCCAGTGGTGTCATAATCACCTTTACTATGATAAGATCATGCAAGATTATAATATAAATGATATTTCATGTGAGGGTGGTACTCAGTTGAAACAAGAGCTATCTCAGTCAACTGTTCCACAAGAAAATGTTGGCCTATGAAGAAAAAATGGTTTGCTAAATGATTCAATGCCCTTGCACAGTATAGGTATAATTTAAAGGCTCTATGCATCTTTTCCATTCCTTCATGAACACTACCTTTTTCACTAACTATGAGAATCCTACAAGTAAAAAATGCACAAAACTGACAACAGAGATTTATGTAGAGGTAGAACTGATGCAGAGGCACAACACAGGAGGAAAAGGATGCACAGGGATGATAGGGAAAACATGACACTAGGCCTCTATGGGCCTAACTACTCCATTGATCTTCTTACTTGACATGACTATTCTCTCATTTCCCATGGTTTCAACACTGCAACACACCACCATTTTTGGGTTTATATACCTAGGCTCATTGCCAAACTTCCTAGGGACCCTAGACCTTCTAGGTTTGACTGTCCCAAGCTCATAAAACCCCCACAATGCTCAGGAGGTACCTTCTTATACTACTTCCTACACAATTGTCCTAGTCTCCTTGTAGCCCTTCATAAAGGACTGTCAGAAAACAATTTGAGTTTCAGAGCTCTTAGGTGGACTGTCATAGGCTTTTTGGAAACCCAATATCCTTTTCTTTAACATACTCAACATGCAACATAAGTTCTTTTGGGACACACTCCCCAAATCTTGACTGTCCCTACTGTTTTCAAGGGCTAATTAGGCCTCCTATGCATGACAAATGGCTACAAAACTTGTTTCTAATTGCCAAGATCTATTCCAAGATATCAAACAGGTCAAAAAAGGTCTGAATACTCAAGTTTCAGGGGTTTTGTGTCAAACTACTCCATTGCCCTCCAAAACCACTCTTCCACCATTGATCAAAAGACTCAAAACAAGGTAACATCAAGCTCCAATTGCTATTACAGACTTCCTTCTTCAATCCCTGCTCCTGCAATGTGGGAAAAAAACTAAACACAAACAAAATGGAACTACTCCATCCATTATTAGATTATGGTGCAGGTACAAATAGCTAGGAGACCATCATTTCCACTAAAACCCTTGAAACTAGGGTTTAGGAGTTGTTTCAGGAAAACCATTTGTAAACTCCTTCAAAATCAGTGTCAAGAATCCCAAATTGATTCAAAAGAAAGGTTATTCCATACATTTCACCATTTCATACACTTTTGCCCTTAACTACACTGTACGGGTAGGTACAGGATGAAGGAACAACATCAAATAGTAATAAAATTAGAAAACAGAGTAGCAACAAGAAAGTGTTTGATAAGATCCTTCAAGGTTGATGAAATCTACCCAAACTTGTTGCAAAACAAAGGTAACAACATCTACTTCAACCTTCTATGTCATTTGTAGCTTGACAGTACAGTACGGACTTGTGTAACAGTAAGGAAAACAGCAAAAAGATAAAAAAACTCAAAAAAATAGGGCAGTCACAATATTCCTCCTCTTTTCTCCATCCAAACTTCGTAAGTCTACAATGCTTTTCATATGAGAGGTCTCTGCCTTATGTCTACCATGAATTCCCTCATTACCATCTTCCCAAATCATGGGAAAAGGCTAAAAAAAGCCTAAAACTTACTGTTTTTTGCAAAAAAAACTCACTGTCTAACAATAGACTATCCTAATTAATAGGAAACAACAGTCCTAACTTAAAGAAGTTGCCTATTTCAGGCTTCCACTACAACCTAGTGCCTCTAAAAGGCTTTATTACAATATTTTAAAACTCCATTTTACCTTTAACAACCAAAAATTACAAAAATTTGACAAAATGATTATTCTAGGTGCACTGCACCATACACCCTAACCTGTAACTTTTCCAAGTCCCTTGGAAAGAATCTTGCAAATTGCCCTTCGTTTCTTGCCTCTGACCTTCTTGTTTGTCTTCATCAGGTTCCTCTTTCCTTGATCATTCATTGTTCTTGTCATCTTTGCTCTTGTCCTTCTTTGAAATGTGTTTCACTCTATCATAGAGTGCTCTGTCAACTTCACTCTTCTTTACCTTTGTCAACACTTTCTTCTCAGCTCCTTTCTCACACCACTGCCTCATACTCTTCTTTCCACTATCATCATCTTTCTCAACCTCTATCAGGCTTGCAACTAGTTGGTTCATTGTCCTTGGAACCTTGTAGACTGTTGCACCAGCTTCACTTGACTGTCTATTCATCACTACAGGGCACATGATTGTCCCTACCAAGACTCCTTCACTCACTTCTTGCCTTACCACAGGCTCTATACTCTTGCACTTCTCATTTTCACTCACCTCCTTCTTCCACATGAAGATATTTCTCCTCACAACTGACTGCAAATCATCTTCACAGTTGCTCTTTGTTGTTTCAACAACTTCATGCCTTGAAAAGGCTGCACACTCCTTGTCTTCACTCTCCTCAAACATCACTGGCTCCTTCTTGCCAAACATGATCATATTTTGCTGTTCTTGACTGCTCCTCTAATGGAAGTAGCACAAAAGTCTTATCATCCTTCGTGATAGTGAAGGTATTGGCTCTTCCATCATAGACTACAAACCTATCAAATTGCCAAGGTCTTCCCAGTATCACATGACAACAATCCATAGGTAGGATGTCACAAAGTACCCTATCCTCATATGCTCCAATCTTAAACTCAACTAATGCTTGTTCAGTCACTAAAATGGACTGATGATCACTCACCCAAGAAATTTTGTAGGGAACTTCCCTAGGAACCCTCTTCAATTTTAGTTTGTCTACCATTTCACTTGACACCATATTATCAGTACAACCAGAATCCACTATCACTTTACATACCTTGTTCTTGCTCTTGCAAGTTGTCTTAAATAATGCTCTCCTCTGAATCAGCTCCTTCTCCATGGAGGTCTTCAACAGTGCTCTTTCTCTCAACATCAATGCTTCTCCTGCCTCAGCATCACACCTTGTGTAACTAGAACTACCACATTCTTCTTCTTGGACTAATTGAGTCCTTCTTTCATTCTTCCTTTCACCATCATTTGAAAAATTTTTCTTTTCAGGACACTTATATGCTGGGTGCCCAAACTCTTGGCAATTATAACACTTACCTACAAAGGTGTTTGCACTCCTTCCACCACCAAATCTGCCTCTGGAACCTCTACCTCTGAAATCTGCACTATGTCCTTGTTTGAAATCAGCACCTTGTCCTTGTGCCTTGCTCATGTCTTCTTGACTTTCACTAACTTGCTTTGTATTGAAAGATCCTCTGCCTCTAGAGGTATTGCCTCTACCTCTGGCTGACTTATCTTGTCTTCTTTTTAGCTTCTCTTCCACCCTAACTGCCATCTAATAACAGTCTTCAATACTCCTTGGATTTGCCAACACTAGTTCATCCTGCATGTTAAATCTCAAACCACCAATATACCTAGCAACCTTTTGCACTTCAGTTTCATTTTGACCAGAACTTATACTCATCTTATAAAACTCTTCAGTATATGACTTAACATCCATTTCTTTTTGTCGTAAACCTTGAAGCTTCTTAAACATTTGAACTTCATAATCTTTAGGCAAGAATTTACCTTTGATCTTAGCTACCATCTTGTCCCATGAAACAATCTTTACCTTTCCTTTCTTTCTTCTCTCTGTCTGTTGGTAATCCCACCATAACAAAGCATGACCTGTCAGCTTGGTCTTTGCAATCTTCACTTTCTAATCCCTAGGAACTTCTTCACACTCAAAGTGGTTGTCCAATGCTACAACCCAATCTAGCAACTCTTCATCATACAGGCTTCCTCCATACTTTGGCTTCATCTTGTGTTTGTCTTCTTTTACTACCCTCGGCAACTTTACCATCCTCTGATCCTCAGGGTCCAACTCTTCTTCCACATCTTCATACTCAGCGTCTTCTTCTTCTTTAGACTTAATCTCTTCACCTAGATCCACTCCTCGTCTCTGATTTTGTTCTAGGGTAGCCATTCTTTCCTTCAGCTCCCTCAACTCTCTGGCATGCTTCTCCTTCAGCTCATTCATCTCTTGAGCCATGTTTCTCACTCTTGGAGGCATCTTGACAAATTGCCTCTTCAACTCAACACTTCAAAGACCTACTAACTATGCTCTGATACCAATTTGATGCAGAGGCACAACACAGGAGGAAAAGGATGCACAGGGATGATAGGGAAAACATGACACTAGGCCTCTATGGGCCTAACTACTCCATTGATCTTCTTACTTGACATGACTGTTCTCTCATTTCCCATGGTTTCAACACTGCAACACAACACCATTTTTGGTTTTATATACCTAGGCTCATGGCCAAACTTCCTAGGGACCCTAGACCTTCTAGGTTTGACTGTCCCAAGCTCATAAAACCCCCACAATGCTCAGGAGGTACCTTCTTATACTACTTCCTACACAACTGTCCTAGTCTCCTTATAGCCCTTCATAAAGGATTGTCAGAAAACCATTTGAGTTTCAGAGCTCTTAGGTGGACTGTCATAGGCTTTTTGGATACCCAATATCCTTTTCTTTAACATACTCAACATGCAACATAAGTTGTTTTGGGACACACCCCCCAAATCTTGACTGTCCCTACTGTTTTCAAGGGCTAATTAGGCCTCCTATGCATGACAAATGGCTACAAAACTTGTTTCTAATTGCCAAGATCCATTCCAAGATATCAAACAGGTCAAAAAAGGTCTGAATACTCAAGTTTCAGGGGTTTTGTGTCAATCTACTCCACTGCCCTCCAAAACCACTCTTCCACCATTGATCAAAAGACTCAAAACAAGGTAACATCAAGCTCCAATTGTTGTTACAGACTTCCTTCTTTAGTCCCTACTCCTGCAATGTGGGAAAACAACTAAACACAAACAAAATGGAACTACTCCATCCATTATTGGATTATGGTGCAAGTGCAAATAGCTAGGAGACCATTATTTCCACTAAAACCCTTGAAACTAGGGTTTAGGAGGTGTTTCAGGAAAAACCGTTTGTAAACTCCTTCAAAATCAATGTCAAGAATCCCAAATTGATTCAAAAGAAAGGTTATTCCATACATTTCACCATTTCATACACTTTTGCCCTTAACTACACTGTACAGGTAGGTACAAGATGAAGGAACAGCAGCAAACAGTAATAAAATTAGAAAATAGAGTAGCAATAAGAAAGTGTTTGATAAGATCCTTCAAGGTTGATGAAATCTGCCCAAACTTGTTGCAAAACAAAGGTAACAACATCTACTTCAACCTTCTATGCCATTTGTAGCTTGGCAGTACAGTACGGACTTGTGTAACAGTAAGGAAAATAGCAAAAAGATAAAAAAACTCAAAAAAAATAGGGCAGTCACAGTATTCCTCCTCTTCTCTCCATCCAAACTTCATAAGTCTATAATTCTTTTCATATGAGAGGTCTTTGCCTTATGTCTACCATGAATTCCCTCATTACCATCTTCCCAAATCATGGGAAAAGGCTAAAAAAAGGCTAAAACTTACTATTTTTTGCAAAAAGAACTCACTGTCTAACAATAGACTGTCCTAATTAATAGAAAACAACAGTCCTAACTTAAAGAAGATGCCTATTTTAGGCTTCCACTACAACCTAGTGCCTCTAAAAGGCTTTGCTACAATATTTTAAAACTCCATTTTACCTTTAACAACCAAAAATTACAAAAATTTGACAAAATGATTATTCTAGGTGCACTACACCAAGAACATCATTTCCTAATGCCTCCATAAAAGTTTGTTGAGCCAAATCTAGTTCATCACACTCAAAATGAAGAACCCCAATGTTGTTTAACAATTCAATGGGTACTTCTTCTCTACTCTTCTTCAAAAGAGACTTTGGCGTATTAAGAGAATCTAAGGTTGCACTAGGGTCTAACGATATTAATAACTCACCCATCTTGATAAATGCATGGGCATCATATGGATCTATGTGAGTTGCCTTTCTTAAAATTTCCAAAGCCTTCCCTGCCTGCCCTTGTTGAGCATATATATGGCCTATAGCTTTTAAGATCTCACAGTTCTCAGGGTGGACCTCCAGAACCTTTTCAAAATTTGAGAGAGAACTCTTAAGATCTCCCAACTTCAATTGAACCTATCCTAGCCCAAAGTATGGCAACACAATATCTTGTGGCCTCTGACTTTCCTTGACTAATGCCATGTAGTACCAGCCAGCGGTGTCATAATCACCTTTACTATGATAAGATCATGCAAGATTATAATATGAATGAGATTTCAAGAGAGGGTGGTCAGTTGAAACAAGAGCTATCTCAGTCAACTGTTCCACAAGAAAATTTTGCCCTGTGAACTAAAAATGGTTTGCTAAATGATTCAATGCCATTACACAATAAGGGTATAATTCAAAGGCTCTATGCATCTTTTCCATTCCTTCATGAACACTACGTTTTTCACTAACTGTGAGAATCCTACAATTAAAAAATGCACAAAACTGACCATAGAGATTTTTCCCCATTTCAAACAGCAAAATTGTCAAAAAAAAAGTGTTTAAAACCTACAAATAATACAAATAAAATCACGCTAATTTTCACTCCAAAAAAAAAACCATGAGACCATAGCTTGTTGCTTACTATTATGCTTTGATATATTTTTTTGAAGCATCCATAGCTTTTTTGAAATCACCTATTTTAGGCCAAGGTAATGAACTATTTGATAAAATGCTTTGGTAGACATGTATGAAAAATGTGGTAGCATAGACAAGTCAATGAACTTTGGAAAAAATACCTCAAAGAAATGTGGTCTCATGGTGATGGAATGCCATGATGAATTCCATGACAAGCGAATTGTTATGGATTGTCATGGCATTCCATCACCATGAGACCACATTTCTTTGAGGCATTTTTGCAACCAGTTTGATGCCTTGTCTATGCTATTGCTTACTATTATGCTTTGATATATTTTTTCCAAGCATCCATAACTTGTTCAAAAGCACTTGTTTTAGGCTTTTAGCCATAGCAACAAGGCAATGAACTGTTTGATAAAATGCTTTGGTAGACATGTATGAAAAATGTGGTAGCATAACAAGGCAGTGAACTATTTGAAAAAATGCCTCAAAGAAATGTGGTCTCATGGAATGCCATGACAAGCAAATGCAATTGGCAGCTACTCCTAGTTATTAGTTATGCAATGTGAAGTAATTACATAACTGCTTAGGTTGACTTTGTAAAAACTATATTGTAATTGAAATTTTGTCATCTATCAGCATCTAGTTATTAGTTATGCAATGTGAAGTAATGCTTTGAGTTTGAAAGATGTGCAATGCAATGTAATTGGCAATTTGAATATAAACTACAAAAATCTAATTTTTACAATTCATTAGTTAAACTCTCTATTTTATTTGCTCTCTATAACTCTATTTCTATGGAAATGCCTTTCAATTAAAAAACAGTTTTTGTCTCTTAGTCTACAATTTTTTACATTTTTTTTAAAATCTGATTTTTTCCCGATTTTTTCAAAAAATCTTGAACTTTTGGTTTGCCAATTTTTTCCCCAAAATATTTGTGTTGCTATGTGTAGAACATTACAAATGGATCAACGTCAAAGGTTAACTACGAATCAATACCATGCATTTGATGAGAGAGCAGCCGATAAGAGGGATATGGACAAATATCCATGTCCATGTAATGACTGTCTTGGTGTAAAGGTGAAAAAAAGAAATCTGATTTATCGACATATGATAAGATATGAAAAAGTGGTATAAGCCCTTGGGATTACAATTATTATGAAGATATGATAGAATTGCAGAGTGTGAGAGATGAAGAGGCAACAATGTTAGATGAAGGGTTTGAAGTTGATAGAATGTTGAATGATGGTCTAAACAATGATTGGGCCAAGTTGATGGAGGATGCTTTAAAGCCTGTGTATGCTAATTGTAAGTTAAGTCATTTCACAACAATCCTTCGAATTCTTAACTTGCAAGTGGTGTTTGGTTGGACAAATGAGAGTGTAGATTAGTTATTGGCATTATTAAGTTCATTGTTACCACCTAACTCCACATTGCCAACAAAATGAAGTCAATGTAAAAAGCAAATCACTAAGCTAGGCTTAGGGTATGAAAACATCCACACATGTGTGAATGGTTGTGTTATTTTGCAATAATCTTGCAAGTGAGAGTGAATGTCTAAAATGTCATGAAGCGAGGTATAGACAAGGGTTGAAATCAGTTGTGGTTCCTAGAAAGGTTCTTCGCCACTTTCTGATAATTCCACGATTACTCCGAATGTATAGGTGCAGAGACATTGCTGAACTTATGCAATGACATGCCCAAAATAAGAGCACTGATGGAAAACAACAACATGTGCCTAATTCTAAGACGTGGATGGAATTTGATAACAGATGGCCTGATTTTTCTCAAGATCCTCGTAATATAAGGTTGGGTTTGGCTCTAGATAGGGTGAACCCATTCTCAGATCAAAGCACTAAATGGTCAACTTGGCCAGTGTTTTTAATAAATTATAACTTGCCTCCATGGTTAGCAACTAAACCATTTTTCTTAATGCTATCATTGATTATACCAGGAAAGAAAAGTGTGACTTCAAATACTTGTCGATGCTTATCTAGAGCCATTATATGATGACCTAATGGAATTATGGAAAGAAATTGAAGTAATTAAATCTTTAAGGGATGGTCATTCAATCAAATTCACTTTAAAAGCTTCATTATTGTTTATGATTCATGATCTTCCTACATATGGCACATTGTCTAGTCTTAGTGTTCATGGATACCATGGATATCCTACTTACAACTTTAAGGATTATGTGAGGCACTCAACAAGTTTGCGTAAGTGTATTTATTGTGGACATCGTGCTTACCTTAAAATGGATCATCCATATCATCAATAAAAAACATGTTTCAGTGGTCAAGAAGAGAATCGTGAAGCACCATTGCTAATAACGGGTGATTACATTGTTGAGAATGGACAAAAAAGAATGTCATTTATTGAAAATCATGGGATTGCTAGTAGTAGATATGATCCATATAATGAAAGCGATGTAAAACGGTTGTGCATATTCTATAAGTTGTCATACTTTAAGGATATAGCCATTAGGCATACTGTTGACTTTATGAATAATGAGAAAAATATAGCCTATGCTATTATAGAAACTCTTTTTGGTGCTTTTGATACTATTTCATCACGTGAAGACTTTCGACAACTAAAGATTCGTCGAAATCTTTGGGTTGAAAAATATGATGATGAAAAATATAGAAAACCTAGTTCTCCTTATGTCTGGACAAAGGAACAACATGCACAATTCTTACAATTGATGTCTCAAACTTGCTTTCCCACTGGATATGTAAGTAGTAGTATTAAAAGACAAACTGACATTAATGTCTTAAGAGGCCTCAAGACCCATGACTATCATGTCATAATCGAGAATATTTTACCTATTGTGGTAAATATGTCAAGTTTGGCAAAGGGGCCAAGATTGGCAATTATAAGGTTGGGCCTAATATTAAAGAGAATGAGTTTACATGTATTAGATCCTTCAAACTTTGATAGTTTGAGGGAGGAGGTTGTTGAAGTCCTTTGTCTATTGGAACGGGAATTTCCACCAACAATCTTTAATATTTCTATGCATCTTTTGATACATCTAGAATATGAACTAGAGAATTGTGGCCCAGTAAGAATGAGATGGATGTATCCTATAGAACAATATATGAAGGTTTTGAAAAAATTGTTCATACTAGGGCAAAATCAGAAGGCAACATGTCTGAGGGATATTTAATGCAAGAGGCCATGGGATTTTGCATAGAATATATAAAGGATTTTAAAAATGTCAATCAACGTGTATGGGATGATGACTAAGATGAGAGAGTTGTAGGTGAAGTATTAGAAAGTAGTGGATGTCGCTTCAAGCTATCACATCAAGAAAGAAGTGTGATACATGCCTATATTCTTCAAAACACATCTTCGTTCGATAAATGGCGTAGGTAAAAAAAAATTTACACAATAATTTATTTACTCAATTGCATTTACACATTTATATTATTAATCTTACTATTTGTATGTTAATATTCTATGTAGAAAATATGAAGAAGAGAATCAAGCTTGGATGCAACATCGACCTCAAAAGTGCAAACATCATGATTTGATTGGAGGTGATTCTTTTCCAAAATTTGAAGAATGGATTGCAAAAGCAGTCAGTGAAACAAAAGAAGAAGGTCAATGCATAACAATGGAGGAAAGTGAGCTTTCACAATCTCCACATTTATGGGCTATGCGTTTTAGTGGAATGTGGGCCTATGGTAGTCATTTAAGAGTGGAAGAAAAAGACAAAGGAAAGACAAATTATGATTGTGTTGTTAGTGCTAAATTTCTTCACGAAACTGATAAGAAATTTTATGTCGGATTCATCCAAGAAATTATTCAAGTGGATTTTGGTGAAAATAGTCCTATATTATTAAAATGTAAGTGGATCCGACCATCCGCAGTACAATTTGATGAGTATGGATTTGTACGCGCAAATACATGACAATTTTTATCAAAGACAGATGAGCCGTATGTTTCCCCTCTTCAAATTAACCAATCATTTCTAATTGATGATGTAAGAAGCCCAGGATGGTCGTATGTCATTCAAATAGAGTCTCATTCGAAACAAAAATTCATAGAAGTTGTCGATATAATGCCTGATGGGTAATATGTTAATTTACAAGAAACATTCAAAGAAGTGGATGAAGATGATGATGGAGTGTTTGAAGAAGAGATTTTTATTACCAATTAAGAGATTGGGAAAGAGAATGTATTGCATGTCACAGATGAGGATAAGGAAGAAAATCAAGCAGATGTAGACATGAGTAATCAGGATTCTGATCTTGTTGGGAATGCAGATGGTTATGATGATGTTTTATCACCTTAACTAGCCTATTACCTAAGAGGTTAGCTTGTCACCTAAACTTTGGTTATATGTATGGTGTAATTTATTATTGAATGTAATAAAGATTTGAGTATAGGTATGCTTATTCACTGTTGTTTTACTGATACATTTCTGAATGTAATCATCATTATTCTGCTGATACATTGTATACAAAGCTTGAGATGTTCACTGTTGATTTGAAGTGCATTTAAAGTTAGGTTCAATCATTCTCTTAGTTTTCTTACTTTGGTTGAAATTAATTTTGTTTACTTAGAATATAATTTATTGTATGTCCTATATGTTTTCTAGATGCTAGACTTTTCTAACTTCTCTAGAACTGCTAGATATGAAAACAATCAAGCAAGGTCTAAAGGTATCAAATAATGCAACAAGATACCTGTGAAAGTAAACAACTCTTTAAAATACTAGCAATAAATTGTAGTCATTTCTCTGATAATTGGATAGCTTTAGTTTGTAATACAACTTCTAGCCTCCACATGCATTGAATATGCTTGTGTGAAGGAAACAATAATAAACATCTGTGATTTAATAATACATATAGATATCTTAACATTAGGTGAACTAAGCCTCCTCATTACAAACAAAGAAATGATCTCTTAGGTCTGATTGACACTAACAACTAAAATTGAGAGACTGCAAAATTAGAAAATTGTTCAATCTTGTCAATAAAATGATATCTAAAATACTGCATTCATGATAAAATTGAATACTGCACTACCGCAGCAGTCAATAGAGGTATGCGTAGGATGGCGGGACATATAGGTCAATGTACAAATGCTTACCGCAATACCGCGGCAACCAAATATGAATAGCACGGGGTGGCAATGAGAACATGTTAACTAAAGTAAACTGCAGCCCTGCAAGGGGTAAATAGTGACACTGCGGTATAGTGGTGAACAATCACTCAACCGCTAGAATTAACCTACCATCCCGCCGGAGTCCAAAGGGGTGTGCGTGGGGTGGTGGTACTGCTAACCCTACAATACTGCTACCCCACAGTGGTCTTGATATGACAGAGCGATACTGTGGTACAAGCTATCAAAGCATTTAAATCATCAGTGGCAATGATTACACCTGTAAACATGAATTGTTCGAATTCCCAAGATAAAAGGCATGTTTTCAAACTTAAAATATGGACAGATTATGAAATATTTTGCACGAATTGACATTAATAGTGAGGTGACTGAGCTCAGCAACAAATATACTTGGGATTCAATGACATTTTTGCAATCATTCACACAGCTCAGCATATCAGAGGCAAGGGAGTTCAAGGGGGAATACTCTGCAACTATTATTTCACCAGGTAAGTTCACAGAAACCCTCTGTAGCAAGTGTATAAGAACTGAATTTGCTCCTACAAGTAGACACTTACAGAAAACAAGTAGGAGTAAATTCATCATGCCACCCAAAAGAAGTCAACTTGCGAGTAAAAAGGAAGAGTCCATAGTTTATAAAACAAAGAAGAGGTCCCTGCAACAATCCATTATAGATGTGTTACCTAATTTTGTAGACAAAGGATTCAAAAAGGTGTTTAAAGATACAACCCATGGATGTATAGACCCAATTATCCTTATCTCAGGGTGGGATATGTTATGGTACTTCTATGATAGAAGAGATGACAAGAGTCCAGTTTTGAATCCTTGGACCTTAGATTTGGCCAAATTGATAGTCCCAAATGTCTTCGTAGATGTTGAGTTTATTAAAGTATTGGCACAATATTATCACCCAGCTACCAGGACTATAAGAACATTTGCCAGATGGTTCACCATTAGTGGTGCTGACTAAAGAAGCAATTATAGAGTGTTTTATGTTAAACAAGCAAGATATCACTAAGATTGACTTAGACAGAAGTGAGGAGGATTATATGAGATTAAGAAAAACCTACAGGAGTGATGAACTTCCTTTACACATGAAAAGGGGTGTAAACAATAGGAGGATACCTATCTCCCCCTCCCAAATTGAGCCATTTGACATAGAAGACTTCCAAGTATATTTCAAAAGAACTTATTTTGCTTTGTGCCAAGTGCTTGGAATAGATGCTCAAGAGAGGATGCCAATCAATCTGGTAATGAAGATACAAAATCCTGAAGTGAACATTGAGTATGAATTTGCTGCTATAATTGAGAAAGGGCTACATGAAGGATTTTTGCAAGAGATAACTTAGCTCCCATCACTTTCAGGAAATACTCTCTGCTATGTCATTTAATATTGTACCGAAACAGAAAGCTATGGAATAAAAGAATGTGTTTGGGAATGACTGATAATCAAGGGAATAGGTTGCCTGTAAAAAATTATTGTTACATCTGGGATAGTAGATGGAAAAATAGTGATTATGTAATATTTCATGATGATTTCGTAATAAGGGTCATGGCCAGTCTTGGTCATATTTCACTAAGATTGCCTAATGAAATCATGCAAGTATTAAGACCTTTAGCATTGAAGCCAAAGCAGGGACACACTCACAGTTTCGGTGACTGTTTCTTCTTAGCAGACCAAATAGTAATAAGGGTCTATGGGTGTTCTCAAGCCCCATGTTTTACCTAAATTTGTTTCTATTTGAATTGCATTTTTAGAATTTATGTGGCAAATGTTATGGATGGAGTAGGATGTTATGAAAAGATAGAAAAATGAGACATTCCTCCCTAACTTAACTGAATGTGAGGAGCTATCCATAGGGTCTGACACTCTTTAAGAACTGCAGAGCTCTTTGAAGATGAGGTATTTATTGAAGTCACAAGGAGAAAGGGTCTTTGATCCTGAAGGGCATATTAATTTTATAAGGCAAACACTTCTCACTAGAGCTAGGATTACCCATGAAATGGATGATGAAGAAGATGTAATAAGAAATTGCTTTACATCTCATGAAGTTTTTTAGAGGAAGAGGAAGTGGGAAATCATAAAGAGGCTTGAGGAGGAGGAGAAGAAAAGGGACACTGGATTCCAAGGATTCTATGTTGAAGAAGGGGATCCTATCAAAAGGATGAACTTAATAATTGATAACTTTGAAAGATTATATGTTGAACCAGAAGAGAAACCTAAGGGTCAGTCTTTAAAACCCTCCAATCTGCCCATCAAACCAAGTGGTATTGTAATCACAGAGCCCCTACCAGACACTACCACAATACAATCAAAAGCATCCCCTGAGCAACCAAGTCCTAAAAGGCAAAAGACACATGGAGTGGCATCCTTAGTGGCATATGAAATAAGTCAAGAAGTAGGGGATACTAAAGAGGTAGCCAATGTACTTGTGAATTTTAAAGATGATGAAGTTGATCAACCACCACCTAATCTTGCAACTGATGCTCACAAACTAGAAGAAAGAGTGGATGTACATGGGCATAATGATCAAGAAGTGCATGATGATGAAAGGGTGATTGCTGCTCTTAGATTTATTGAAGATGATGACTTTATTCAAGCTCCCGAGTTTAAGGACTTTAGGATTAAGATGAAAATGAAAAAATTTGAAGAGAGACTCCAAATTAATAAGATGGGCACTGAGGAGTCACAGCATGACTAGATTATTGCCCAAAATTTTCAAGAACTCGGGATTAATGAAATTACTGTTAGCCCCCAAGAAGCAAGAAAATTGGTCTTAGAAAGCAATATGTACTAATTATTCCTGGGATGGAGTTAAAAAAGATACTCTTACTAGATCAAGTGAGAAGCCAAGAAGATCCCATGTTGGTTTCTGAATTCAATTCAAATGAGGGAATGAGTGGCATAGTTTACAATCCAAGAATTGAAACCATAGCCTTTTGGACAAAGCAAAAAAAAATAGAAAAACCAAGATTGCTTGATGTTGTACAAGAAATGAAAGGGACTGCCATGGTAAAGACACTTCAAGACACATCATCATTAGAGGTAGCTACTTTGAAAATGCACTCAACAATGTTTACTAGGGATGCAGTTAAAGGTATGGAGCTTAGATTGGCAAAATATGAGAAAGCACAGACTGATCTGAATGATAAAGTGAATAGGTTATTCATAGAAATTGTGAAATTGAAAGAGCAGTTGAAGGGAGCAGGTCCTTCCCAAAGCACAGAATTAATAGTATACCAGTCCCTGCCATCCAGACTAATATAGGTGCAATCACTATTGTACAAGTAAATGTGCTAAAACAATAAATTAAGGAGTTGAAAAAGACTAATGAAGAAACAAAGGAAGGAGCAAAGAGACAAACACTCAAGGTATTGGAAAAGATCTTGGAGCATAGGGTTAAACTAATTGTGGACAAATTGGAAAATGTGTATGAATGTTATGTCTCCTTGTCACAAGAAGTTGATCAGATGAAGGCCCATGTACCTATATTGGACCCCTTATTCAAGAAATGGCAACCTGTACATCACACCTTAATAACTTTGTGCAGGATTTTACAAAGGAGTGTTGAGGCCCCCGCAGCTTTAAAGCCTACTAAGGAAATGGTCCGAATGGTCATAGATGAATTTCAATACATATCTGTAGAAGAGCAAAAGATCAAGGCAAGAATGGATTCATTTCACACACTAAAGCAGTGGTTCGTGCCTAAGATACTAAGGGATGATGATCAACTAAAAGGATCCAAGAATTGGATAGATGAGTTTAGCCAAATTGTTCCCAACTGCCTCACTAATTTACAGAAGGATGGTGAGATAAATCTTCACAGCCTCAATTTAACCTTGGATGGAATAATTGCACTAGATGTTGGATACTCAAAATTCATCACAGACGCCAAAGGGTTATTAGACAGCAGATGGAAGAGTCACTTGGCCAACACATGAGAATTCCAAGAGTACAAATGGCCTGATGATTACACAGTGTACCAATGGGAGCAGACATATCTAGCTCCCCCAGAAGAATAGGCCTTGCAGTGAAGTACCAAGCCTTGGAGATTCTATCATGGAGAGAGGAACTTGTCAGATCTCAATGATCACGGGTACCTTACGATGAGTAATGGACTTTTGTATATTGCGAGTGCTCTGGACTTCAACATCTGATCATTTCTCTTCATTTCTCATCTTTCATTGCTTTTATGCAATCCTATGTAAACATTGATAATTAAGACTTTTTGATTTATGTTAAAAGTGGGTAACTGAAAAGACACTTTTTGACATGTCAGTCGGGACAAAATTTTGAAACATATTGTAAAATCTTTTTGAAGATCAATAGAATGAAGTTATAATTGGTGGCCAAATTCTGGTTTCAATTATTTGTTGAAGTGAATTAATGAATGTTATCTTGTTGTCTCCAGTTTGATCTTTCCTTGTTATTTAAATCAATATATCAAGGGTATATCTGGTTTATCAAAACACATTTGTTGTCTTTGTGTGGTTAATTTACTAGTTCCTTCAAGGATTAAATTCCTTTAAGTAAATCACAGTAACCTGGGGAGAATCAAACTAACAAGGAGATATGTGGTTTACAATTAGGAACGATTTTTTGGTGTCAAAATATCATCATATATGTTAATATTAGATATATATTTGCATTGGTTTGACTCCTAGGATAACTGGAGACAAATCAGACATAACCTTACTAGAGTATGTTTTTCCTTCATCCTACTTGTGTTATGTTTTTATGAGTTTTTTTCTTGTGAATATATCCCTAAGGAAAATTTGTCTGATACCTGTAATTGTAAACATCTTCTTGGTTTTTGACTGCAAATTCTTTTTAATCTATAAACTGAATTCTATTTTAAGTTTCCATTTGCAATTATCAACGGATTGGAAAGTCAACAGTTATCAACTTATGAACTCAATAAAATTTTACTGATTCAAGTTGATACATTATTGTTTATTTGGACTTTAGGAAATGAGAAAAATGATTGTAAGGCACAAATTAGATGATAGTGATCATAATGCTAAAGTTTCAGTGACAGATTATGAGCGCTTTCGTAGAGAAAAAGTGGCTAAGAATAATGAATATTTATCGCGTCTTGGTTTGACAAACAGGCAAATTGTAAATCCACTAAGTAGTATATTATTTGTTTAATAGTGTTTAATGAAATTTTATAGGCAAGAGCTTTATGTATATAAGACATAATATGATATTTTTTTGTTTTATAGGCAAGAAAAAGAGTGCAAAGAAAATGCAGAGAAAAAACAAAAGGAAAGAAAAGATACAGTGCCGCCATCTCGTAGAAGGCAACACATTTGTGATTCAACAAATGCAGTTGGTGAAAACAATAGTTGTGATGATATGCAACCTGATATAGCACATGGTGATGTGCAATGTCGTGATGATCTCTTAGCACAAAGTCTAAGAGAGATTATTGAAAAACATCAGAGCAAAGGAACAACAGGTTTGCAGATGATTTATTCAACATTAAAGGATGTGTTTGAAGTGAAATCTGCGAAGACTGGTACTGATCTACCTACTCATGCCACACCTAATGTGGCCAAGGAGCATGATGTTATGGTTAATGAAAGTCATGAAGAGAGACCGCTTGCATCTGTTGTACCTCAGAGTGCACCTGTTGCATCTAGAAATTTTGATGGAACTAGTGGATTAGCTAGAAATATTGGTAGTGGTTTAATAGAAGATATGTCTACTTTTGTCAAAAGATAAAGATTGAGTCAAGATTTGTACAGATCTACAGAGAGGAATGCAAAAGAAAGAAAATTAGAAGGCAAGAAGTCATTCTTGGTTGAGGTATCGAGAGATGGTTAGCCCATTGGGCCAAATGTTGCAAAGTGAGCCTCCAAGTTGGGTGTAAGATGTAGGGCCCATTTGGATATTTGTAAATCAAGTTTTGCTGAGAAAGATCCACGAACTATGGAAAATGTTATATAAAAAATGGAAAATGCTTTTGAGACTACTGGTGGAAAAATATCTAAAAAATATTACAAGAAAAAGGTGAGAATTTGATAAACAATTTTAGATACAATTGTAGAAAAATAATCATGGAGGGAAAAGAGAGGTTAGACTCCACTCTATCTCCCAAATAGTGGGAGGCATTGAAAGAAAGTATGCATTCTGAAGAATATTTGGCAACTAGTAATAGAGGCAAGAGAGCAAGAGAATGTGAGGGATGGATATACATTTGGCCGAGGCAGGTTGTAGGCCAAAATGGACAAATCTGCAGTAAGTGTATGGCTTTTTGGTTCAATTTACATTGTGTTATTTATTTCAATTTTTTATTGAACTGACTATATGTTGACATTGACATTGTATTTTAGGTGGAAAATAGTAATAGAGAAGCAGGTGTAGAAGATATTGTCAATTCTGTGGTAGCAATAGATTGACCTAGTAAATCTAAGAGTAGGATGAAGTGGAAATCTAGTTCGTCAACAAAGATTTCACAGCCATCTGTTAAATGCCCAGTAGGAGCCTCTCTAGATCATGTCAACTCAAATGAAGGGTACCAATAGGTAATGAGTTGCATATTCAGTCTCACTTAGCAAGTTTCACAATTGGTTGCCTCTGTTAACACTAGTTTCTGCATGGAAAGAGCATAAATCCTCATATTTAGATGAGGTAAGAGGCTCTATTGATCTCATTTCTTCTTGTTTGGCAATTATGTATACAAATGCCTCTTAATATGTAGATTATTGAAATCTGAGCTTAGGAGAATCCAACCTAGTTTCTTTATTGTTGGAGTGATCTAGAAAATGTTCTTTTGGACAATTTATAGCTTGCATTCTTTACTTGACTATTGAATGCTTTGTATATTTTTTTGCATGATGGTTAAACCACATGTAGAGCAATTTTATCAAAGAAGCAGGAAAATGAAAACGCCTTCATGATGTCAATAGAGCTGCCGATATTGATAGTGATCATGATGAACTAGACAAGAATGTGTAGCACAGTCGTCATAGTTGTGCTAAATTAGTTGAGGTAATATAATAGTTGTCAGTTATTTGCCCCAATGTTTTGTCATTCTTCATGCTTAAAATGTTCTTTTGGACAAAAATTATAGCTTTTGCATTCTTTAAGTTGAAGTTAATTTGTCCCAATGTTTTGTCATTCTTCTTTTGGACAAAAATTTATATCTTTTGCATTCTTTAAGTTGTAAGTTAATATGTCCCAATGTTTTGTCATTCTTCATGCTTAAAATGTTCTTTTGGACAAAAATTTATAGCTTTTGTATTCTTTACTTGACTTATATTAATTTTTGCATGATGATTAAACCACATGCAGAGTAATTATATGAAAGTAGAATGAAAAGAAAAAGGCCCTGTCAATAGATCTCTCTGCAAAACTGTACAACTTCGTGTCAATGTTGATAGTGATTATGATGATGAACTCGACGAGCATGCGCATGATATTCATAGTAGTAGTCATGTTGAACTCGAGGTGAGTTTTATGAAACCACATGCAAGTAAGTACTATTCAAGTACAAGTAATGGTTGTGCTATTATTAATCATTACCTATTTGATAGAAGCTGGTTAAAATAGTAGTGAAGTGTAATTAGCTAGTATACATAAGGGAGAACATATAACTTACATATGGAAGCTTAGAGCTTAGTTGTAATAGAGTGCATACATAGATAGATTTTGACAATGCATTAGTGCATTGTGTTCAGGGATGCCATGGTCCTCAGTTGGGGGGGACTTCATTGTCAATCCATGTCTCTTTCTGGAGTACTCATACAGTCTAGCACTATTGTAGTCTTGCCCTCCATTTGTTTGTACCTCGCAATGGGTTAGTTTTTTTTTTAAGTAAAAAGTTGCTTCTTTGTTATTCAACAGAATAAAAAAAAGCACATACAAAAATTGATTTGTTCCAAGACATAAGACATTACATACAACTATCAAAAACAATATAATATGTGTTTTATATCTCAATATAATGTGTATTTTTTTTTTGTTTTTGCAGATATTTATTAATAAACTCCAAGAAGGGGATAAAGTTGGGGTGTTGGATCCGTTTGATGGTGTTCCTGTGGGCATTGGGCGGATTCACTCACTATCTATTGTACATGGAGTCAAAATGAAAGGAACAAGAGATGCAAATGTAAATATTTTAAAGGTCACAAGTAACATACCCCTTGTTTATGAAGACAAAATAGATGGAGTTGTCTGTCTGAAAGAGAAAGAAGGGACCTTCACATGGTGGCCACTAAAATATTTGAAAAAAATGACATAGTTGATGTTTATCCTGTACTAGCTGTTAGACAACTTGGCCCACTACTTTATGCAATATTTTGAATGTGTTGTTCAGGGATCTTAGTGCTTTTTATCTGTTTTGGAGCTGTATAAGCAAAAAAAGGCATTGTAACTCAGTTTTCTTAGTCACAACACTGAGAAACACACTTTGTAACACATTTTTCAAAGCAAAGACACATATTTCTGACTTGTATCTGCTGTAAGAACACCTTTTCTCAATAAAATTTTAGTATTTTGCCTTCTTAATAGTTGTTTCATTATGTACAAATGAATAAATGATTATGTTTTTTTGTGTTTTATGTTTAAACCTCAAAGGCATTGTCTCATTTCTAGCACTTTTAGGCAGAAATCAGTGAACAAAAACAATTAAATAATCTACCAATTGACTAAATATACTACCAATTGACAGAAATCAGTGAATAAATATGACTAAATATAATGATTATGCAATTAATAAACAATGTATCAATATACTACCAGTTGACAGAAATCAGTGAACAAAAACAATTAAATAAACTACCAAATTGATCAAAATGATGATTAAAATTAATGACTAAATACACTACCAATGGACGGAAATCAGTGAATAAAAATCACTAAATAAGTGACCAATTAACAACAATCAATGACTAAATTAATGACTAAATATACCAGTGAATAAAAAATGACTAAATAAGTGACCAGTTTACAACAATCAATGACTAAATTAACGACTAAATATACTACCAAACTGATCAATCAAAACAACCAATAAATGACTAAAAATGGTTTAGACATTAATTTGGTCGCGTTATAAATGACTAGCAATAAACTACTAATGGTCACATGACCATGTTTAATCATTTATATGTAGTTTTTAGTATTTTTTTAATCATATATTATTGTTTCTGTACTAGTGTTCTTAAGGTTAATCTGCAATTTCTCCTCATGCAACCTTGTCATAACCATCATCAAATGCTCCAAGTGTTCCTCCTTTGACCTGCTAAACACCAAGATGTCATCAAGATACACAAAAAAAACTTTCCTAGAAATGGTTTTAAGACCTCATTCATAAGTCTCATGAAAGTACTAGGTGCATTAGAAAGCCCAAAAGGCATAACTAGCCATTCATAAAGTCCATCATTAGTTTTAAATGTTGTTTTCCACTCATCCCCAGGTCTAATCCTAATCTGATGATAACCACTTTTTAGATCTATCTTTGAAAAATACATTGAACTGCTTAAACAATCCATTAAATCTTCAATCCTTGGAATTGGAAATCTATATCTACTAGTTATCTTATTTATGGCTCTAGAATCCTTGCACATTCTCCATTCACCTCCTTTCTTAGGTACTAGGACTATAGGGACTGCACAAGGGCTAATAATCTCTCTTATCAAACCCTTCTTGAGTAACTCTTCCACTTGTTGTCTAATCTCCTCATTCTCTTTAGGAGTCAATCTATAGGTAGCCTTATTTGGAAGGCTAGCCCCGGGTATCAAATCCATATGATGATTAATACTCTTCATGGGAGGCAACTCATTGGGCAAATCCACTGCTACAATGTCCAAATGTTCTTTCAAAATATCATGTACTTCATTAGACAAATCATCTAATTCTGTAGAGGTAAGCACAATTATGGGTTTAAGTACCAAAGCAAATTCTACTTCTTCATTTTTCATCTCATGTAAAAACTCTTTTCCACTTACCATCATTACCTTATTGATGCTGCTACTACTATTGTCCTCTTCTTGGTCTTGCATAGGCAACAATGTATGCTTGATTCCATCCTTCTCAAAAGTGTAAGTATTCTCTCTTCCATCATGCACAGCTTTCCTGTCAAATTGCCAAGGTCTACCAAGAAACACATGACACACATCCATGGGCATGATATCACATACACCACTATCCTTATAACCACCAATTTGAAATTCAACCAAAGCCTGTTCATTAACCAATAGTTGATGCCCTTTCTATAGCTAAGAAACTTTATAAGGTGTAGGATGTTTAATTCTCTTAAGACCCAATTTATCTACCATTTCTGTAGCCACTAAATTATCTGTACTCCCACTATCTATAATCAATTTGCAGCACTTACCTTTAGCCTTACATTTTGTCTTGAACAAAGCTCTCCTTTGCACCAATTCTTAGTTCTCCTTTGGTGGCTTTAACATCACTCTTTTGAACATCAAGGACTCTCTGGATTCAGGTTCTTCTTGGTGATGAGCAGGTGACCTAACACTTTCTTGAGCTGCTTGCACAATCTGATTGCTTCTCTCAGTACATGTATGGCCTCCTTGTGAGAACTCAGGACACTCCCAACTCTTATGACCAGCATATTGGTTACATTTGAAACACTTATCGATAAAAACTTTTCCTCTTCCTTGAAAACCTCCTTGTCCATATGATCTACCTCCTTTATTTTGAAATTCTCCTCTTTCTTGATTGGCTGTCCCACTTAAACTTCCAGCCACTTCTTCATGGTGTTGTTGTTGTCCTCTTCCAGGCTTCTATCCTCTTCCTCTATAACCTCGTCCTCTATTCCTTCCTTGTTGATTTTTCTTTCTTAAAAGCTTCTCTTCTACCTTTATGGCAAGTTGATATGCCTCCTCAAGAGTTCTAGGGGATACTAAACTCAACTCATCTTGCAAACTATATTTCAGATCATTCAAATATCTTGCTACCTTCTCAAAATCTTCTTCACTATGGCTTGACTGAATCACCAACTTGTAAAAATCTTCCATATATTCCTTCATTGACATGTCCTTTTGCTTAAGATTCTGCAATCTTTTGAAAAGATTAGTTTGGTAATCTCCTAGAAGGAACTTGGCCTTCAACTTAGCAACCGTTCTATCCCAAGAGGTAATCTTCTCTTTATTCTTCTTTCGTTTCTCAGATTGGACATAGTCCCACCACATAGTAGCATGGCCCTTGAGCCTTGTATAGATGAATTTAACCTTCCTTTCCTCTACAACTCCTTCATACTAAAAATATTTGTCTAGATCATTGATTGAGTCAATGAGTTCTTCCCCATTTAAACTTTCAAAATATGTAGGAACCTCAAATTTTGGTTTGGCTCCCACACTCATAATTGTCCTCAACAATTTCTCTTCAAATCCTTTAGGTTCTTCCTGAACTTCTTCATCATCTTGTAATTGCTCTTCCTCAACAACTTCACTACATCATTAACTATTGTTCCTCTCCATTGTGCCCTCTCTATGGCTTCCATTCTCACTGCCAAGTTCTGTAGCATTTCAAAAATCCCTTCATCATGACCTCAGCCTCTACATCAAGCACCTCTTCCTCTCATCATCCTCAGTGGCATTCTACCCGCTCCACAAAAGCCCAACTCTTAGGATTTGATACCAAATATGATGGCAACCCAATTAGTTATAGATAAATAGTCACACTTCTAAATTATAGAGGAAAATAACAAACATCAATCTTATGTTACAGTAGGTTTTCAATCGATTAGAATGACCCAGGCGACAGGAACACTAGCAAACGTCTTTCATTCCACACAAGTGACATGAACAAAACTCACACAATAGAAAATGTTGAGGAGAACAACTCAACATTAAATGACAGGAACTGATTACAAGAACCTCTGTTTAACAGGAATCTTTTATTCAAAATTTAATCAATTCGGCCACGAATACAGAGATATTACATTGACAGATTCTTATATTCAACTGACTTTACATGGTATTTTCATGGGCTTTAACACCCAGTCGCTTCAGCACTCAATCGAACTTCTTTTATATCTACCTCTACAATCCTATCTCCTGTCACACCCGTGGTCTCTAATTTTCCCTTCGTTATTCAACACCCTTGCTACACCGTTTGGGATTATTCTTCTAACTATCCTTCCTCCTAACTTCCTCTTGGCCATTTATGGCAGTTTGCAACTTCTTCTTGGCCATTTTTTGGCAGTTTGCAGCTCCTTCCCTTTTGGCGACAAGAACAAACCAAGACAACAACAACTATTAACTTCCCTTGTCCAAAAACTAAATCGACTCATCTGTCAGAGGCCGACTACATGGAATTAACTTAATCAAGCCGATTACATGAAATGTGAGGAGTTAACAATTTAACAAACAAAACTTAAACATCAACTAAGCAAAACAAAACTTATGGCGAAACGATGCCCTTGCATCAAATCTTAATCTAATTTATTGGCTAATACTAATTATTAATGATGTTTCCATCATATTTAATATTCAAACTTTTATCCAAATTATCTAAGTTGAATACATATGCCTTAGATTAATTCAATGTTTATTTAATATGATCTATGACCATTAACCTATTCATTTAATTTCTCAAGCTTTTTTTTAATAAGGCATTCATCCATAATCCTTAAAATATCATATATTCAATGGTATCAACTAGTAGAATAAACTGAAGGGTTTTGATCAAGATGTCAAACCTAAAAGGGTGGGAACAAGTTGTTTCATTACTCCTCAAGTCAAAGTTCTTCATCCTTAATGATCACAAAATTATATAAGAAAATAAAAAAATTCTCAAATAACCTCGGGCTATGGGCCCACTCGTGTACACTTTATTCATCAAGTGAATTCCTTTACAAACTAGATGTTCAAAATTAAAGAAAAAATTATAGACTCAACAATTCAATACTCATGGGTTATACTTTATGAATCAACAACTTTGGTCCAAAAATTAGTAAAAGAAGTTTAAAATCAAGGGTATAATCCATGAAATTTTTATTTTATCAAATCTAATGGTTAGACCAATCCTTTAAAAAAATGACATTGCTTTTATCTCATCAAATGCTCAACAAATCAATAATTATTTGCAATATTGGTGTGAAAATCTATAAGAAATTATGAAATCTAGGATATAATTCAAGAAAAGACCAATTATCATATAGTATTCATAAACTCCATTGATACACACTAGGTGAATATCACAACTAAAAGTGGCACCATAAATTGATGCAGGGGCATCACATGAATCAATAAAATTTCCCTTATCTTGGGGTCAAGTCAATTTTGGGTTCTTGTCTCCATGGCGACAAGAAGTAAGATTAGCGATTCAATTGCCTTTGGCATTATGAAATAAGTGGTTAGAGGGAAGATGGATGGTTAACGGTCAGGCATAGATGAAGTCGAGTAGGTTGGAAGAAGTTAATAATTTTCAATGCATCAGTTACGAATGAAGGGGGCAGTTAGTAACGGTTGAAGAGTGGATACGGTTGCAGGCAGTTTAGTGGAGATGTTGATAGAGGGAATAAGAGGTAAGTGGCAGGAATGATGGCAGTTGGTTGGGTGAGGTCGAAGAAGGCCAAAGGCCAAAGGCCAAAGTATCGAGGGCCTATCGGAAAGAGAGAGGTCGGGTGAGAGGCCGACAAAGAAAGTGGAAGATATTTGAATAAGGCCGATGAAGTGCAGAATCTGAGAGTGGTTGAGAAGACGACCGTTGGAGGCCGAACCGAGAAGGTCGACTGTGAGGAGGAAATGCTAATTAAGTTTTGAAAGATAGGATGAGGGGTTAATAGTTGGGAGAGGCCCATCAAGGGAATTGATCAATTAAGCAAAGAAAAGGCGCATGACAGAGATTAGAGGCCGTGAAGGTTAAACGAATAAGATGTTGCATTGAAATGCCAAGCTGATAGTTGGGCATGTAAGTAAAAGCACAAAGTTGTGTCACACTTTCAGCCGACTTATCAGCACAAGTGAATTTAAGTATTTCTAACTAAAAATCAATTTTGGTCAAACATATGATCTTGTAAGATTCATTCTAGCTAAGTTAGATATGTTCACAACTTTTCCAACTAAAATTGTTGGCTAAATGCATATGTAGCACCACTATGAGGCCAATTTACCAAAAAAATAAAATTATTTGAAAAACTTGATATTTCAACAACTTCTAGTCGCGTAAATAATATTTTTTAAAAAAATAAAAATACCCTTTTGTAGGTCTATAAGTTTAGTTTTCAAAAATATATATGTTAATAGTTTAATTATTATTTATATTTTCCTTTCTATTTTTACTAAAAGTAGGTTATTAGCACAAAATATTAGGTTGATTACCATGTCAAGGAAAAATAGTAAAACTTATTAAAAAAATTTGAAAAAAATATGATGCACTAGATAAAAGAATCTATATCAAGATGGTATAGTTTTTTTTCTTTTTTAGATAAATAGTTAATATGAAAGTTGACGTCGAATGAAACAACTACGTTTTAATACATGCACATTTTATTATTTATTTAAAAATATATATTTATCAAAATTGGAAAAAAATATATCCATGCACTAAAGTTTCAAGTTATAAATACACACAAAAAAATTAAAGAAAAAAAAATTACTATATAAAGATTAACGTCTCATGTAACTTCATTTTTCAACATTTTATCAGCAACTAAATTATAGTGTCAATTTATTAAAAACTATATTCAAATAATTTTTTAAATTTTTTCAAAAAATACAAACATAAAATATACTAAAAAATAAATATTTTATTAGTTTACATCATTTCAAAATTCAAAACATATATGTCAATTTTTAGTGATTCAAGTTTAAAAGTTGGATCAGCGTTGGTCGTTTCCTTTATAAAAGTGTGACACAACTTTGTGCTTTTACCCATGTTGGGAAGAACACTGTATAATGAATAAGAATATTGAGAGTGCAAAGCGGACAAGTAGAATGAGGTCGATGGATTAGAGAAGAGTGCGATTAACTCAAGATGAAGATAAGGAAATACGATAGAGAAAGGAAAGCCAATTAAAGGAAGCAGATACGACGAAGGAGAATAGAGAGGGTGTAGGAAGATGGTAGAGGGACAAAGGTAAAAAAAATGTAAAGAACATATCCTGGAACTATATTCAATGTAGAATATAATGAATAAATGAATATTGGTCTAAAATGAAGTGTTATCCATGTGTAGTGGTTTCTTCTATTCTATTGTTGTAATGAAATCCTGCCTCTCGAATGTGTTAATCTATCAAGAATTATTGATTGTCATTGTTCCTGTCAACTAAAGATGTGTTGTTGCAAAAGTCTATTATTTCCTGTTTAGGTTTCTGTCACTGTTGTGCCACGAAGCCTATAGAGATGTGTAGTTGATGATATCTTAATAGATGTGTGTGCGGGAATGGGTCACCATGTAATAATTGGGTGTTAAGAAGTCTAGTTAGAGAGGGGTGTGCCATCATTTGGTATCAAAGCCCAAAATATCTGGGCAGAGGAAGTTATTGTATTATTTATATGTGCTTATTCAAAAGTTTTGAGGTGCAGATTGACAAAGATCTAGGCAATGAAAGCTTGCGATTGATTTGATAATTTGATGATCATAGATTCTTGAAGAATTGTGTGCTGTGTAGATATTGACAGGATTTAAAGTCAGGAAAAGGTTGGAAAGTGCAGAAGCAATCAGGCAGATAAAGTCCTGAGAAAAGGGACAAGAAGAAAGAAAATAAAAAGAAGAAAGATGCAGAATTTGAAAGAGAAATGGCAGAGTTGTAGATGGATTTGATGATAGTGCAGCAATGGCTAGAAGAAATTAGCCAAGAATACTTTTGGTGTTGGCAAATGAATAAGAAAGTAAAGTAGCCTGTGAAGTTGATTGTGGAGAAAATAAAAAGGCAAAAGATGAATGCCTTGAGAAGAGTAGATAAGGGTGGAAAGAGTACCCATAGAGGTTGGGACAGCAAGAGGTTTTCAGATGAGCAACATACACCAGAAGTGGTGAAGGAAGATCTCATTGAAGAGAACATGAGAAAGATAAGAAAGAAAGAGAGGAAGAGGAAAAAGTGCAGCAAGTAGCACTTGTGAAAGAGAGAAATGAAGAGAGGAGAGTGTCCATGAAGAAGACACTAATGGAGACATTGTGGTCTCTTATTTTGTTTGCTACTATTGTGTTTGCATATGTGTATGTAGGTATGAAGAATGTGATAGGGAAGGTCAAGAATGAGACCTTGAAGATGATGAGAGATGGGGCAAGAATAGCACCTGAAGAAAGAGTTGAAGATGTGAACGAGAGGAGGTTGGTTGTAGCACTGTGTCCATAAGAGTTTGCAGCAGAGGTACATTGCAAAGTGCCTGAGAATGAAGAGGAGTATGAAGCTGAAGATTTCCAGTTTGATGACGAAGATGGGAGGGCAGCCCCAGAATTTCAGGATGCCTTGGGAAAAGTTGCAGATGCAGTACCAGATGCTTATGAAGAGGAAAAGATGGAAGTCAAAGAAGCTAATGAAGGGAACAATTTGGGGCAGCAGGTTATTGGACATAAAAATAGAGGTAAAAATGTTGCTTTTGATTATGTATATAGAAATGAGAATATGAATAAGCAAGTTTATCAAGAAAGAAAGAAATTAGTAGACCATGGGTATATAGTTTCATTTTGGAAAAGGAAAAAGATTGTTGAGGGCCGCAGTTAAATGTAAAGAAGTAGATGCTTTTGATTGTGTTTATAATAACAAGTAGGTGCAAAGGACGAAGGGTATGTAAATGAACAAGTGGCAACCAGATTTGAAGGTAAAGTGGCAAGCAAGGGGGCCTAGAGAAAATATTGCAAGGCAAAAAGCAAGAGGACCAAGTGCAGTAGTGAAAAGAGGTCAGCCAAGGTTGAGGCAAGCAAAGTATTGAAAAAAAAGAGTATGGTAGCAGAGAAAGCAAGTGATGCTGCAATAAATGATGATGAGACAAATAAAAGAGTAAAAGTGGAAAAGGAAGATGGTGGTAAAGAGCATGTAGAGGAAACTAATGTGAAGAACATTGAGGTAGTAGATTAGTAGCAGTTAGAGAATGCCCCATATGTTGTGAAAGGTAAACAGTTGAGTTAATTAATGATGATTTTGAAACTTTGGATGATTTTGTTGAAGGAAAAGATAAGGAAAAGTTGAACCAGGTTCCAGGTGAACAATCTGAGTTTGATGATGATTCTTTTGAGGCTTTGAATGAAATTTATAAATATGAGATCAAGATGTGGAGGATTGTGGATGAGAAGGACATAAGAAGAAGAAAATATCAGAAGAAGAAAGAAAGTAGGTAAAGGTAGTTTAGGAAATCCAAAATGAACATATGCAAGTGTGACAGGAAAGAGGAAAAGTTGGCTGGAGTAAAAAGGGGACAACCATAGTCTGTGTGGAAAAGCATACAAATGCAGTTTGGAACAAGGAGGCAACAGTAAATAACAAGGTACTATTGTAGCAGCAGTGATCCAAGGGGAAGAAGGAAAACTAAAGAAGAATGAAAGCAATGCAGCGATAAAATCAAAAGAAGGGGCAGCAACAAAAAACATTGAAGAGGATTTGGCAATTTGCAGCCATTGAGCAAGAGTGGAATGAAAAGGTTGAAGGTTTGAAGATGTGTGGAACAACAAAGGACACCTCGAAGGAGGTATTTGACAATGACACTGAAGTTGTTGCAGAGATGCAGGCAGATGTTGTAGCAGTCATGGAAGATTTTGAGTGGAATGTGGTAAGTCATGAGATCAAAGATGAATTTGAAAATAGTTTGTTGCAGTGGTTGGCTGTAGAAGAAGAGTGGTTGGAAATAATTTTGGATGAGTATGTTGTGTATGACATTGAAATGACAGGAGCAGTTGTAGTAAATGTTGATGATGAAGTGAGGGATGTTGAAGACATGGAAATCTTTCCATTTGTTTATGGTGTGTTGTATAAGAATAAAAGAATGATCAGGAATTGGAGGTGGAAACTAATTGATGAAGATAGCCTCCTGAGGGCAGCAAACAGTGTTGCACAACAATGTTGGAGGAATGTGGCCAATGAGCCAGAGAAATTATGGAAGAAGTGGAAGAAGTGTATTGACGATCTACTTTGGATGAATCACCACATGTGTAGGAGCACATGATATTTTGTTGTGTGGGAGTCTGATGCAGGGGCATCGCATGAATCAATAAAATCTCCCTTATCTTGGGGTCAAGTCAATTTTAGGTTCCTGTCTCCATGGCGATAGGAAGTAAGATTAGCGATTCAGTTGCCTTTGGCATTATGAAATAAGCGGTGAGAGGGAAGATGGATGGTTAACGGTCAGACATAGATGAAGTCGAGCAGGTTGGAAGAAGTTAATAGTTTTCAAGGCATCGGTTATGAATGAAGGGGCAGTTAGTAACGGTTAAAGAGTTGATACGGTTGCAGGTAGTTTAGTGGAGATGCTGACAGAGGGAATAAGAGGTAAGTGGTAGGAATGATGGCAGTTGGCTAGGTGAGGTCGAAGAAGACCAAAGGCCAAAGTATCGAGGGCCTGGAAGAGAGAGAGAGGTTAGGTGAGAGGCCGACAAAGAAAGCGGTAGATGTTTGAATAAGGCCAATGAAGTGCATAATCTGAGAGTGGTTGAGAAGGTGACCGTTGGAGGCTGAATCGAGAAGGCCAACTGTGAGGAGGAAATACTAATTAAGTTTTGAAAGATAGGATGAGGGGTTAATAGTTGAGAGAGGCCAATCAAGGGAATTGATCGATTAAGCAAAGAAAATGCGTGCGACAGAGATTAGAGGTCGTGAAGGTTAAATGAAGAAGATGTTGCATTGAAATGCCAAGCCGATAGTTGGGTATGTTGGCAAGAATACTTTATAATGAATAAGAATATTGAGAGTGCAAAGCAGACAAGTAGAATGAGGTCGATGGATTAGAGAAGAGTGTGATTAACTCAAGATGAAGATAAGGAAATACGGTAGAGAAAGGAAAGCTGATTAAAGGAAGCAGATATGGCGAAGGAGAATAGAGAGGGTGTACGAAGATGGTAGAGGGACAAAGGTAAAAAAAAAGTGTAAAGAACATATCCTGGAACTGTATTCAATGTAGAATATAATGAATAAATTGAATATTGGTCTGAAATGAAGTGTTATCCATGTGTAGTGGTTTCTTGTGTTCTATTGTTGTAATGAAATCCTGCCTCTCGAATGTGTTAATCCATCAAGAATTATTGATTGTCATTGTTCCTGTCAACTGAAGATGTGTTGTTGTAAAAGTTTGCTATTTCCTGTTCAGGTTTTTGTCACTGTTGTGTCAGGAAGCTTGTAGAGATGTGTAGTTGATGATATCTTAATAGATGTGTGTGCGAGAAATGGGTCACCATGTAATAATTGGGTGTTAAGAAGTCTGGTTAGAGAGGGGTGTGCTATCATAAATCAACTCAAGTTTCCACCTAAGCTAAGAATCATCTTCATGGTAGTTTTAAATAATTAATGTGGACCACCAATTTTTTGTAAAATAACATAGGCTCACAAGGCAATAGAATATGCACCAATGAATTTTTTCAATAATCCTTTTGTTCACCAAATTATGTTTTCTTTAAAAAACACTAATGTTAGTCAAAACTACCCATGAAAACAAGAAAAATATCAATAGACATCAACTTAGTCCTTACTCAACTAGAGCATTCATAGATAATAAAATAAACAATAGGTCATGTAATTGACACAAGAAACCATACTTAGATTTTGGAAGCACTTGAATTTCAAAAGGAAACTCACTAGATATAGTCTTAACTATCCTTTCTAGTTTATAGTGGGCATAACAACGACCACTCTCCTACTTCATCTCGGATGTGGTCATTGATCAACCTTCATTTTCAAAAATAGGATTGAGTTGTGAGTCACAATTACATCTATCAAATACGAGTCACGTGTGATACCATTTTGAGAGAAGGATTTTATCATATGCCATTGTGGCATAGCCTCAATACATCCCAAGAGTGTTGGTGAATGCACAAAGATTCTCTTTTGACACAAATCCTAAACAATTCTAACAAAAAATCATGACAACTAGTATTAGATTTTCTCAAACAGTTTAAAAGAGATATCTCTAATTCTTAGTGGCAAATTTACAAAAATTCTTTCATGGCAGGTCTCTCTAAGTTATGTTACAAAAGTAATATAGGATAGATTTTGTCATAAGGTAACATTTGTAAATCTACAATTCCTAGGAAAAACATGACTATTCAAACTTTGGCAACAAATGGACTTATAAAGCAACTCATGGTTTAATCCAAGATTTAATCCTCAAATTGATGATAAACTTTAAAAATAATAGTTTCCCAAATAGTGTTATACCCACTAACAACTAAACAACCATGTGAAATGCATACGCAATTTTGGAATAATAAATAGGAAATTAACACCAAGTAGTATTCAAGTTATCTTAAGATTAATCAAAGACTTGTGTGTACATTCACAAATTCTTCTAAGTCATGAAGCAAATTTTAGACTATCTTATAACAATATTGAGTATCAACAAGAAATATAACTTTTGATTATTGAATATTAACATATTTATAAGCAAGAACTAAGTTTGTAAACATGAGGATTATAGTTAACTGCAGCCTTCACCTCATGATTCTTTTTCACAATCTTAACATGGAACATCACATTTTGACTTCTAACTAGGGTTCTTTGTTTGGAAAAACATACTTCCAATCTTATAATTCCTACCAATGTAATCTTTACACACATATAAACTGGGAGGGAAACAACATCTCTTTAGAGGGCTACAACCTCTCCATTTAGTTATAATCAATCCACCTAGCTACAACTTAGATGAGCACCAAGATACAACCCAACATTGGAGCTCTAAATGGTGGTGGCTGCAACCTATCTTACATTTGATGTGAAAGGTTTTATAAATATTGTACCCTAATGTTCATATTTATTTATTATTATTTTTTCTTATAGGAAAAGGGGACATCCAACTTGAGGTGAAACTATTGGCCATGTTTTGGCTATCTTGAGATGCATACATAATAAGTTGTAAGAGCACCTATTATTATTATGATGTGTAAGTTCATCTTATGACATTATAAGATGTGACATTTACTTATGACAAATTCTATTATGCATAAGAGCATGATTACAGGGGAGTTTCATTAGAATCTTGACCAACATTACGATAATATATGATAAATGTCATTAAATTTTTTTGAATAAAGACCAAGAAAAATTTGGGCTCATAAGTTGGTGGTTTGACTATGATAGTTATGACAACACATGATGAGTGTAAGGTAATATTCTAAATTAAGACTGAATACCAAACTTGGAAAGGGGCATTGAAATTTGTGCCATAGTATTTGGGTGCCATACCTCTTGCCTATTGGCTCATGATTTTCCAAAACTATTGGATGGTTCTTCTATAAATATTAAGTGTTTGGAATGGAGTATGTGTAGTGCATTTGCAAGTATCACTATGCTACTGAGATTGTTAGATTCCCAAAATCATCTGTAGTATTTCTTGTACAAAGAGGATTGTTTTAAAACAAAAGCAAGAAATAAGAGGCACAATATGCAACCAATACTTCACATGCGTTAATTATTCACAAAGGAATAATTAATAGTTATACATTCACATTTGTAAAAAATAGACAAAGTGGAAAAAGCCATTAAAACAATCTTATCTTATGTGATAAGATTGACAGCTAATAAAGGAAAATGCTTTCTTAATTAATTCCCTAATTAACTTATTTTAATGTGTACATATAATTTTACACCAACACCACCCCATAAGTCCAACTTAGGGAGATCACACACAAGCTAAAAGGAAAAAAGATGGGTCCCAGCAACAAAGGCCTAATCAGGTACCCATTTACAACAAAGAAACTCTCATAGAGTAGAGAAAAGGTGAAAAAGCTTGTGGGAAAAAAACCCCTCTCCAAAAGAGAGAAAAATAAAACAAGTGCATGTGATGGAAGGACTAAACACTAAGACTCTCCAAGAACTAAATCCATCACAAAAGTATAATCATGAATGCCCCCCATAAGAGAGAGTGGATGAAAAATATCTTGAATCCCCTCAAGAAGAAACTCCTATACAGATGATGAGTTCTTGAAGACATAAATTAATCCATTACCTACAAAAAATATTTCTCCCCTTTAGAAGAAATAGATCCTCTAGTGAATGTAGAATCCATTCCCACATTCTGAATGAATAAGGTACAAATCCAAATGTAATCTTGTGTCTTTGAATGCAACTCTGGTGTGCTTATGTTGGAAGAAGATATCTCCTCCTAAATGAGAATTGAATGTCTAATTAGAGAAGTAGAAGTAGGGATGACAAAATCTAAACTGCTTCTAGAAACACAGAAGATGATGTGATGACATCACTATCATCAAAGATGAAATGAATATTTTCTAATGTATCATACACATAAAAAATATGAGACTCCACAAACAATAATAAGATGTTTGGTATATAAGAATCCCAATGAGGTGGTGAATTTTGAAGACTAAGATTCACCTATTGCTTCATCCGAGTTTAGTGTTTGTTCATAGAAGGCTTCTAGTGATTCCTTCCTTGCTTTGATAGCATGTCAGATTCCCAAAATTATTTGTAGCATTTCTTCTACAAAGAGGATTTCTTCAAAAAACAAAAGCTAGAAATGAGAGGCACAATATGCAACCAATACTTCATGTGCATTAATTATACATAAAGGAATAATTAATAGTTATACATTTGCATTTGTCAAAAATAGACAAAAAAAAATTAGACAGAGGATTTGTTCATAGACCAAGATATGTGTTCTACAATATCTCAATACAAACTAGCTACAATATCATCAGATGATTAGATAGTATTGGATAGAAAGGTGAGAAGACTTACCTATCTTTCCTTGGCAGATTCTATATTATTGAATGGTTGTGTAAAAAATAGGTGTCTTTTACATAAAAATCTATCTAATATTTATTGTATAGAAAAGCAACATATTAACCTTCAAGAAACAAAATTATCTCACGAACAAGGGGAAGAGATATTTGGTAAATGGTCTAAGTGGTCCTTTCTTCATGTTTCAACTAATGGAGCATTTGGTGGTCTTGCAATACTTTGGTGCAAAAAATTTGTTTCGTTAGACCTCATTGCTTCAACTCAAAACTGGATGCTACTTAAGGTAAATTCTAGTTTTGCAAACTTCTGGTTGTTCAATGTTTATGGTCCAAATACCATAGGTGCAAAAAAGTCGGTGTAGAATTCTCTTTCTTTTGTTCTTTCAAACTTGAAAGAGGAACTATATCTGTTGGGAGGAGATTTTAATGCTATTATGAGTCTTGAGGAAAAGTCAGGGGGAATTATTCATCCCTCCAAAACAATTGAAGATTTTGTGAGTTTTGTAGACTTAATGCTTTATTGGACAGCCCACACATAAATTGAAAATTCACTTAGACAAATAGAAGAAAATATTTCATCCTCATTGTAGAGAGGCTTGATAGGTTCCTCATCTCCACTGATTGGTTTTCAAACAAGTTTGTGTTTCAGTCTTCTATTTCTCCTTTTTCAGGATCAGATCACTTTTTGGTGGTTATAAATTTTCAATATTCTTCTCCACGTAATGGATTTCCATCCTTCAAATTTGAGCTAATGTGGTTTCAAGATGTAAACTTTATTCATCTTCTTAAATTCTGGTGGGAGTCGGCACCTTTTGTGGTAGGTTCAAGAATGTTCCAGATTTGTAAGAAACTTTAGTTTTTAAAGCAACAGATCATAAATTGGAACAAAGACTATTTTGGTAACATCTTTCAGCAAAAAACTATCATTCAAGACTAGTTAAATCATATTAATGATCACATCATCCACTTCGGTCTTAACAAAAATTCTTTCCATAACCAGAAATTTTTACAGTATCAGTTGGAGGAGATCCTTAGTAGGGAGTAAGCTTATTGGTGTCAAAAATCAAGGTAAACATGGTTGTTTGAAGGAGATCCTAATATGAAGTTTTTTCATTCCTCCACTATGGTAAGAAGACATCAAAATATTATTTACTCTATTAGTGATGAAGATGGGAATACTTTGTCCTCAGCAGTTGATATATAGAAAGAAGCAATTCATTTTTTCTCTTCTCTTCTTTCTAATCAGAATGATATGCTAGATGTTTCAATATCTTCTTCCTTGTTACAGAATATTCTTAATTTGGTTTCTACTGAGGATAATGCTGCTTTGATAAAGGAGTTTACCTTAGAAGAAGTAAAAGTTGTAGTTTTTTTCTCTAGCCCCAGACAAGGCTCCAAGTCCTAATGGGTTTACACCATTATTTTTTCAAAAGAGCTAGGACTTTATTGGTAGAGACATATGGATGGCTCTGGAGGAATCACGTCATTCTTGAACTATCCTAAGGGAGATTAATGCTACTTTCATAGCCTTGATTCCTAAGATTTCTAATACTTTTACTTTTGCTGACTTCCGTCCTATTTTGCTTTGTAATACTTTGTATAAGATTTTTACAAAAGGAATCACTTTGAGATTATCTCTTATTATTCCCAAGATTACTCTAGAAGAACAAGGTGGCTTCATGTTGGGGAAATAAACAACAGAGGGAGCGTTGGTTGCTCATGAGGTGCTTCATTCTATCCATCATTACAAACTACCAGCCATGGTGATCAAGCTAGATATGATGAAGGCTTATGATAAAGTCTCATGGGGGTTTTTGCTACAAGTTCTTGCCAAGTTTGGATTTTTCTCAAAATTTTGTAAATGGATCCTGTCTTGTTTAGATCAGGAGTTCATTTTTTAATGTTGGTAAATGGCTGCCCCTCCTCTTTTTTCAATTCATCTCAAGGAGTTAGACAAGGTAATCCTCTGTCTCCTTTTCTTTTTATTACAATGGTTGAAGCTTTGAGTAGATCAATTGCTTTGGAAAGGCATCTCTACCCCTGACATCCCGTCCAGTATTTATCATGCTCTATTTGCGGATGACACTTTGCTTTTTGGTTATCCCTCAGCCAAGGAGGCTAAAATCATCAAGAAAGTGTTGGATCAATACTGTAATGTCTCAGGTTAGCGAATCAATGCTTCCAAATCTAAAGTTTTTTTCTCAATCATAATTTGGTTGCTAAATCCACAATTATTGACATCCTTGGTTTCAAGGAAGCAGCCCTTTCGTGTCAATATCTTGGTATCCCTTTCTTCTTTGGAGTAGTTAAAAATGAGTTTTGGATGAAAATTCTTGCTAGCATATAGAAAAGATGTGCTTTTTGGAAAGGGAGATGGTTGACCCTTGTAGGTAGGATTACCTTGATCAAATCAGTTATTTCTATAGTGCCTCTGTATATGATGTCAGTCTTAAAGATTCCAAAAGGTATTCTGCATGATAATGAGAAAAGTCTTAAATCTTTTCTTTGGAAGGGTCCTTTAGAAAAAGATGGTAAAATTGCTCTTGTGGCTTGGGAAAAACTTAGTATTCCTAAAGACAAAGGAGGAACAGGTATCCCAAATTTAGAGGCACACAACTTGTCTCTGGGTACAAAGATGACTTGGAAGTTGTTTGCCCATCTGCACCTCAAATGGTGCAAGATCATACAAAATAAACATTTGGATAACTCCTCAGCAGATAGAATCTTTACCATTTCTAATCCTCTGGAAGGTTCTAAAATGTGGAACTTCATTATTAACTGTAGAGAAGTCATTCTACCTCACCTCTCCCGGGTGATTCATAACAGAGAAAAAGCTTATTTTTGGGAAGATTCTTGGAATGGTCATCCTCCACTTGCCCTTTTTCCCTCTTTTCTTCATATTAAAAATCATCTTAAGCAGTTATGGGGGAATAAAGTCAAAGATTATTTTGATCTTCAAAATGATAATACCTTTAAAGGTTGGAAAGATCTATGTAGTCTTCCTTTTTCTCAACATCTCAAGGTTGCAATGAAAGCTGAACTGGATAAAAGAAGGATTAACTTTCTTTAAGAATGGATGAATTGATTTGGGCTCCATCAAAGTCAAGTCATTATTCAGTTAAGCAGGGTTACAAAGCTATCACTTTTAATAATGAATTCTTGGAAGTAGACGATTGGCCTTCCTTTCTATGTTGGAATTCTATGTTTCTTCACAAGGCAAGGATTTTACTTGGCTGGCTCTAAAAAATAAGATTCTCACAAGTCAAAGACTGACTAAACTAGGTATTACTCATGTCTTCAAGTGTCCTCTTTGTGATGAAATGGAAGAGACTGTTGATCATCTCTTATTAAACTATTTATTTGCTTCACATTGTTGGAATTGGTTGCTCTCTAAATTACACTGGTATTCTCCTTGCCCTAATACCCTCCTTTCACTTTTTCAGAGTTGGCCTATATTGTATAAAGATTCCACCTTCTCTTCTCTCTAGATTAATTCCCCTTCCATTCTTATCTAGTCTTTATGGCTTGAAAGGAATAGGAGAATCTTTCAGAATCAAAGATCCACTCTTTCTGAAATCTTGGTCCATATTGAGAAATCCATTTCAAAAGTTGTCTTGGCAAAAAAATTCAAAACCAATTTTGCCTCACTGCAATTTACTTCATGGGATTCTTCTATTCTTTCTGAATGGAATTCTTTGAAGCTTCCACCTGTTGGGTGTTTTCAACTTCAAGGTAAAAGGGACAGATCTTTGATCAAATGAATTCCTCCAATTGATGATTTTATCATATGAATTTTGTTGGTGCTTCCAATGGAAATCCAGGGCTATCTGGTGTTGGATGTGTTCTTCGAAATTGCAAGGGGGAAATGTTAGCGGCTCAATCTATTAAGTTGGGGGTTTGCACAAATAATGAGGCAAAAGTTTATGCTCTAATGGCTGGTCTTAGATTAGCTAAAATATGTAAGGTTAATAAGATTTAGATTGAAGGTGATTCAATGATTCTTCTTAATGTATTTCCAAATAAGATTCAGGGCCAAAGACCAAACAATTGGAAAATTGATTATATAATTCATGAAAGTTGCCTTCTTTTAGATTTTGATTTGTATAAAGTTAATCATACTTTCAAAGAGGCAAATAATCTTGCAAATGCCTTGGCAAATTTGGAGTGTGATCAGCAGGTTCAAATCAGAGAATGGAATCCAATTTCCACTAAAGATTTCTAAAAGGCTTTTACCATCTTGTCCAACGAGATGATTAAAGCCTAATCGTTTTCTAACTTGTTTATCTTCTTGCAGGTTCGCTCTTTGGAGGTCTTTTGCTTTTTAATTTATGTTGACAGAGAAATTGATGTGGCAGAGACCATATGTTTTTGTCACGTTGGAACCTTTTTTGTCGAGTTTGATAAGTTCTTTAGAAAGTACATGCATTAATTTTGGATGTGCTTGATCTTCATTCTCGAGAGATGTTCTACATCACCCAATAGCTAGAATTGATCCTTCACATGAGCAAGATTTCCTTTCTTGACAGCTCCTTACTCAACCACCTGATTCAAGGGTTATGAGTTTAATACCATCATTAACTCCCCTTGTGTCTACAAATAGTTTCATCATTACTCTTTGCCTTCGCCTTCGTTAAATTCCAGTCGGATTGATCTTTCTTATCATTCTGTGTTTGTGACCTTGTCATAATGGAGGTGCAGATCAATAGGAGGATGTTGTTGTTGATTCTCAAGTGGGAGTATCCAATTTCAGGTGGGTTTGATTCAGATATGCTAGCCAAGGTTTTTAAATTTTGGTCCTAGCCAGAAGAAGAGGCCATCCATTCTATTATTGGTTGACAAATCCTTGATGAGGTGCCGAGGATGATCTACTATTCTAAGATGACTTCTTGCTTTGTTTCTAATCTGATGGATATCATTCAAGATGTTGATCTTGTGAAAAGGCTAGCATTCTCATATATATAGGATTATCTCATTTATGAGGAAAGTTTTGCTAATACACTAGCAAATTATGATTTTTTCAATTGTTGTCATTCCAAAATTGGGGGTTTATTCAAATTCTCAGATATTTAAAATGTTTATGTCATTCACTGTGTCTACTCCTCTATTAAACATGGTGTTTATAATATATGTCATGTGACTGTCCACAATGCTTTGTATTCTCATCGATGAGAGATAGGGGAGGAGGTGGTGATTCAGTCCCACGAAGTATTTGATGCGGTTATGCTGCTGCTTTAGCCACACAATGCTCCATTGAATGATGGTCATGACAATTCTGATGAAGATCTTGCAGAAAACGAAGAAGAAGATTGTCATGGCACTGACATAAACGAGCAACCTGGCTTTTGATTGTCTCATACCACTTGGATATCAGTTTTTTGTTTAATAGTTGTTTCCTCATTGTTAAATCTGAGGATGGTAAAGCCTCTTTTGTAATATCTGTTAATTAGTGGCTTAGGTTTTATCTCTAGTGGTTTCCTTCTTGTTGTTTAGTCTTTTTTGATTGGATATGGAGTTGTTCATGCTTTATGCTGGGTTTTAGATGCCCTTTTTTATAATCTAGTTCAACTCTTACCGTATAATGAATTGCTTCTGTAATTACATTTATATACTTTTATTAATATATTTTAGGTGCCTGCACCTTTTATTTAAAAAAATATATATTAACCTATGTAAATATACTATATTTAATCAATCAAATCAATAATATATTGAAAACTAGCATAGATGTCTTAAAAACATCTATCTAAAAGACGTCGAGAGATATTGTCTATTCTTAAGAACAATTTCAATATAGGCACCATCTCTCAGGCATCTTTTAGATAGATGTATTTAAGATATCTATGCTAGTAGATATAATGAAGTTCATGATCCTCCTAAAAGATCTCTTATATCCTATATCTAGTCAATAGGATGAAACTTGAATAGCTATTCTTGTAATCGGAACCCTACCAGCAATGGTTGCTATGTAACTAATGTTTTAATCATATAAAACTTCTATATTTTAAAATCAATTGTAACTTTTGACTTTCTAAGAAACTATATACAAAAACAAAAAATCCAAATTGAGCCACTAATATCTACAAAGTAACAACAACAAATTATACCATGTCAGTGGCTTGTTGATTAGTAAAGCAATGGAAAAGATTGTCCATCTTGTATCATTTTTAATCTAAAACATATAAAATTAGAAATGAAAAGGTAAAAAACTTTTTCAAGAGCTCTTAAGTTGCTAAACTATTCCAAAGAAAATTTGAAACCAAAAAGAAAATATCTTCATTGTCGCTCAAATAATAGAAAATATCTTCATTGTTGCTCAAATAATTTAAACTAACTTACTTTTGAATCCATCAATGTGGAATTGTCAAACCCCTCAAAAATAAATTACTACTAGCATAAACAATTATGGTAAGAAAACAAATTTCAATTCAAATTCTTTGAGGTCTTCAATGGTCAATAACTGATCACAGAAGCGTGTCTGGGCTGAAGAAAGTTGTTTTGGAACAACTGCAAGGCAATCGTGCAGAGCACTTTGACGCTCAGGAGTATAATCTTGGGTTGTGAAAACTTTTTCATAATATTGTACAAAAGCCTAGAGAATGTCAGGTAATTATGAGAGAACAACATTATCCTCCTTGATTTGCTTAATACCGTGCGAGGAATGTCTAGCTCGAAGAGCAAGAAAGAATTCCTTGGAGACACGGTAACCTATTTTTAGCCAGTGCATCCTAGCCTTAAGTTGTGCTCCTTTGGCAACATGACTATCAGCCTTTTGCTTTTGATGTTGTAAATTGGCGACATTGATTTGCAGAGAAGGAGAAAATGGATCGGCTGTCAACGCCACTATGGTTGTTTTCAAAGCACTAATTGTAGCCTCATTGGCTAGCTGACGGCCATAGATGCGAAGAAATCTTGCAATGCGAGTAATAGCATCATTCCACCACTTTATCCAGCCTGTAGAATGCAATGGACGACATTCTAAATTCCATATAGTTGCTATGTGTGCCAGGGTGGGTTGGTGAGCTAGCAAAGAGGTGTTAAGAAAAAACTGAGACTAACTGGCGCGTGGCTGCATGACTTGCCATTTAATGGAAGACTGAATTGGAAAGTGGTCTGATAACATCACATCCATTAACGGCTATACAAGAAGGGTGGATGACGTGGTAAAAGAGAAGAAATATTGGGCTGAGATCATGGCATGATCAAGGCACTTGAAAACCCTGTTAGACCCAACTTAGAAATTACACCAAGTATGCCAGAAAGGATGGGATTGACGGCGGCCAACATTGGGATCAAAGAAGCCCAATTTATTGCGCATATGAAACCACGCATGTCATTTTCCAGCTAGCCAGTGAAAAAGTAAAATGTCTTTTTTATCATGCACCATTTCAACCATATTAAAATCCCCACAAATAATCCAGGTGGCAACAGGCAAAGAATTCACAATCCACCACCAGAGAGTAGATCTTTATGTTGCATCATTAGATGCATAAACATTAATAATCCCAAAGGAATGATTATCAATATTGAGAAGTGTCTAGACTAAATGGTTGGTGGGGGTCCACTCCATGAGCCACCACCGAGGGGACAAAAGGGTAGCAACCCCACCTTTGCCAACTTCATGAGCGGTGGAGTACAATTTACTGGCTAGCCAAATGGAACAGCAAGCCGAAGACAACATAAAGCCTATAACTTTAACCTCTTGTAGGCACAGAACATCAATTGCAGCATATTGTTGGAGAGTAGCTCTAATAGAGTACTTCCTAGTGAGGTCAATTAGACCTCGAACATTCCAAGAGAGAAATTTCATTGTAAGTCCTCCACCATTTCCTTAGAATCAAGGTTTTCAAAGGAAGAAAAATGATTTTGTAGGAATTCAGTGGGGTTTGACCCAAATTGAATAGGAGGAATTTGTTGCTTTTTACCCTCCTGAACTATTTCACCCTCCTCAGGAAGTTTTCTGCTTCGAGAGTGTTAACGAGGCGATAGAGATGGACTGACACGTGGTCGTGCCCTGGGCGGCGACCTTTGATGTGATGGCATCACTATAGGACTCTTGAGCTTGTCCTTCCCACCAATTGCCGAAGGCTTTGAAACATCTTTAGCGGACTCACCCACTTTGATAGAATCCACAGGGGCTTTAGCCTTGTGTTTGTGAGTGGCCACAGTGGCCCAAGTGTCCGTTGGTTTGGAAACTACCTCCTTAGACACTGTTTCCACTGGATGGGACTGAACAGTCTCCTTGGGTGGAGCTCGGGTGCGAGGCACTGCAAGAGGGCAATCCTTAATTTTATGCTCGGCAGACTGACATCAGTAACAAGTGTTTGGCAAATTAAAGTATGTAACTTTCAGAGTGTGCTGAAGGGGGCCAATTTGAATATCAATAAATTCCTTGAGGTCCTTGGAAAGATCCACCTCAACACAAGCACATTTTTGAGGGCGAGCTTGAAAGAACCTATCTGGTTCAACACAAATGACTCTTCCTAGAGAAGAAGCAATATCATGCAAGAAATGCAAGCAGGGCAAAGGCAAACTTGGGAACACAATCCACACAGGGACCCAGAGTTTAGTATCATCTGAAACAACAAAATCATGGGTCCACTATTGGAAAACTAGTAGGGAAGACCGAACATACCATGGGCCATGACTCAAGATTGCCTCCACATGGCTAACTTCCGCAAAGCGGAAAAGGAAATAACCCTTGGTCAGATTATGGACCATATCAAGGCAGACCCCATGAGGGACCCAAGCCTTTTGAACCCAGTCCTTGAGCATAGATTCAGGGGGAGTTCTCCCGACAAAGTAACCAATAAGAGTATGTTGTTCTAACCATAAACAAGCAGAATCGAATTCCTGCGTGGGCAAAATCACATCAGCATGAGAAACAGAGGGCTTACCTCATGAAACACCTTCGGAACAAACTTCTGGGGACGCTTGGTCGATGGAGGAGCCATTGTGCAGATCCATCGAACTGCCAATGCCAGCAACAAATGCTAGGTCAGTACCGATAGGAGGCATTTAAAAGACCAAAAATCTGCAATAAATGCGGACGTACAGAAGGAAAGGCTAAATTTCCTATGCCTAGAGCACGGTATGTCTCCTATAAGATTATTGCCAAATCCCTTTCTCTAAAGCTCCACAACCTGCTCCCTTTAAATGTCTGCCCTAAATAGACTGAATTTATTAAATCTAGGTATATTTTAGATAATATCATTGTAGTTTGGGAAGGCATGGAATGGGCAAGACAATCTGACCAAAAGGCCATTTTCTTAAAAATTGATTTTGCAAAGGCCTATGATCGCATTGAATGGTGTTTTATTCTTGTAATGCTTGAAGCATTAGGGTTTGGGCCATCTTTTATTCAATTAGACAAAATGCTCTTCTCAGAAGCCTCCGCATGTATCACTCTCAATGGGCAATAGTCTCATACCTTTGGCCTTTTCCATTCAATACGATAAGGATGTCCTCTTGCATCGACCCTGTATGTTCTAGCTGCAGAAGGCTTTGGATACCTTCTTACTCATTCAGTATCCAATGGACTTGTTCATGGAATTTCTCTGCCCAATTCTTCCAGCAAGCTGGTTAATGGTCATTTTGCAGATGATTCCTTTTTAACATTACTGGAAGAAGAGAACACAGTTAAAAATGTGCTTGGATGTCTGGAGACTTTCTACCTAGCCTTAGGTTCTTCTATCCAGTGACATAAAACATTATGTTACAGGCAGTCAATCCTTCCTATTCCTCATTGGATCCAACAGTATGGATGGTGCTGGGTTGTTCATGTAGAAATCTTCCGATTTCTAGGTATCCCATTTGTCTTCCAGGGCACTTCTTCTAATCTCTAGAAAGCAATTCTTACCCATGTGGAACAAAAACTTGCATTCTATATCACTAAGCCACTATCTCTAGCTGGTAAATTCTAGGTTTGCTCAAAAGTTTTAGCAACAACTCATGTTTACTATTCTTCTTGTTGGGCACCTTCCAAAGCTTCATATGCCAAACTAGAAAAACTTTTGAGGGATTTTCTCTGGACCTCTTCTGAGACACGCCATGGCTTTCACCGTGTTGCATGGGAATTATGTTGCTTACCCAGAGATTCAGGTGGCCTTGGTCTACTTTCTACTCAACGCCAAGGCACTGCCTTGTGTGTCAAATGGACCATTCGTGCTCTCTCTAGTAATGAGGCATGGAAAATTTTACTCCGACACAACATTGAATTGGGCCACCCTTTGCACAAGCCTTCTTGGAAAGGCATTGGCTTGTCAACTCCCCTTGTCATGAGAGAGCTCATTCAAATCTCAGGCACATTTGTGGCCAAAAGCATTTGGAAAGCCTGGGAGAAAGTTAAACCATGGCTCTGCTGGGTTGGTGACGGATTTCGTGATGGTCTTTCTTTCAATCACCATAATTTCTGGTGGTCACCTCTATTATCCAATGCAGGTCAGCCATTAGCCACATGACCTAGCACAAGGGCTCTTAGATTTCATAAAAGGGGTATTCAAACTCTACAGGATATTTTCAATAGACCCACAATGAGCCTTATGGCATGGGAACCTCTTTGAGCCAAATTTGACCTTCACAAAGTTGATCAGGCTACCTATGATAGAATTGTCACTACTATTCCAGTAGAAATGTTTCATAAAGTGGGAATCCACTCCATCAGACCTTGGTGGAAAGACTAGAAATGGTATCCAGACATGACAATGCATCATTATAAGCCAAGTCTTGCTTACAGGTGGTTGTCGCCCCATTTGCCAATGATAGACACGCTTAATAAGTGATGGCTCCTTCATAGTTCAATGGCTCTTTGGCATACCAGATTTGCAACAGTTTGGTTGGCTGTTGTTGAGCCAAAGTTAGCAAATTTTGCCTAGAGCCTTCTTTTTCAAGGGTTGCTAGTCGGAGCAAGACTTTTTCATCTTGGGGTTCAGGATCCCCTTTGTCCGTTTTGCGGACAACCGAAGACTTTTCAACATCTCTTCTGGTATTACACAAAAGACCAACAATTTTGGCTATGGATTTATGATTTCTTTCACCCTTTCAGGCCAGAGCCTTTATCATGGCAAATAATACTTATGGGTGATTCTCCCAAATTTCCTGCAAGATTTACTCAACTTTGGCATATTTTTAGGGTGGAGATTCTTTTTACAATATGGAAAGACCGTAATTCTTGTATATTTTTAGACAATCACATTGAACAAATGTTTCTCTTTACATTAAAGCAATTATCTATTCTAATGTTCTTCTACAGATACAAGTACAGGCAAGCAAGGTGGCTCTCGAAGTTGATCACTTACAGGAATTGTTGGATCACTGGGGGAATGCTCCTTGTACAGTGGCATGGGTTCCTCCCTCTCCTTCCTCTGTCAGAGCCCGATCACCTTCCCAGGGTCATAGGTGAAGAAGTGGATGGGCCAGGGATTCTTGGCCACATTCTTAGCCTGCTCCTCACTGTGCACCTCACCGTCGTAGACGTTCGGCCTCTCCACATAATCGTGGATGGACTTCAAGCCATCCTGCAAGTGCTGCAGGTGATAATGCGGGTTGGCCTACTGGAGATAATGTAGGTTGGCCTACATGTGATAATACAAGATGGCTGGCTCCTGGTACTTCCAATCCAACCAACATTGGTTGAGATAACACTAAGGTTTTTCCACACTTAAATTTGGCTATCTCACCACAACGCCAGGAGTCAAATGCAGAGAATGATAATCAGGAGAATGATGATGGATGGGCACCACCAAATGTCATCTCGGACCCTGTAGCCATATGGGGGAAACCGGATGACAGGGATCTGCCATCTATAGGCGTTGCTTTGGCTGCTTAATTCTGTATTTCCTTATGTTTTTATAATTTCTATTATGTTTTTATGGGTATGTACCCTTTGATACTCTAGAACTTTCTGGGCTAGGCCGATATGACATGCTTTAGGGGTGTGCCTTTATACCACCCAAACTATTTTTTGTGAAAGTGTTATATTTTATCTTATAATTAATAGATAAGTAAGCATTTTCATCCCAAAAAAAAAACAAATCATTACTACACCAAATTTATTAAATCGTTCTACACTTTCTAGTATTTATTAACAAATTATAACTACACCTAATGCACTTTCTTACATGGTTGACCAATGCCCATGGAAAATTTTGCATTGGCCGAGCTGTTCAAGTTTAAAGGTGTTGAAGGCAATTTTGAGCAAGGACATCCAGATGACAATTACAACAAATTAGCTACATCTGGATTATTTTTGGAATGTACTAATTTCTTCACTTTTTTCATTGTTTTCATTTTAGCAGGTTTTGTTGTCCATAAAAATTCTATATAGAGGGAAAAACAAAGAAAATCAGAATGAGAATTTTTGGAGTTTTGGAATTCAAGAATTTCAGAGTTTTTTCAAAGCTGAGAAGATTTCTGGCAATGACATCTAGAGAGTGTTTTCAATGGGGAACCAACAAGCCGCAAATGGAACGAGAGAAGCCACACCTAAAGCAGGCCGAGGAGGTGATGGAGAATAAATCCTTCTACATTGGCATTGGTGGAGAAGCTACTCTAATTCCTTCTTCCCTAGCACTACCCTGCTCCAACAATAGCTCTCATATAATGTGCACCAGGAGCAACAATTATACAAAGAGAAGGAAGACAATGCCAGACAAAATGGTGTTGAATGTGTGCCTCACTCTCTCTCGTGGCGAAAAAGAGAGATTTTCTTGCAATGAAGGGGTCTAAATTGCCATTGAGACCCAAAAAGTGCCTCAAATCTATACAGAGGGCAATCGATGTGAGTATTTATCTTGTGCTATCCCCATAATCGATGTGAGTATTTATCTCGTGCTATCCCCATCTTTTTTTTCCATTTTTGTTTAGTTAGAACAGAGAACATTTATTGATTCTAATTGACTTGTTCGGTTCTAATAACATTGATTTACAATCTTTTTTTTGCATGATGTTATGCCTGGTGGTTGCCCTACTGACATTTCTCCAGAATGCTATGAAGTCAACGAAAAGAAATGTAGAAAAAGGCAAATACTAATTTCTCAGTTATTGCATTGTTGATTCCATGTAAACATCTCTTAGACTATCTATGCCTTAATTGGTTATTTCCCTAATAAATTCAACATGTAATTGAAGCAGAGACCAATGGGTTTAAAAGCTATGGAAAGATTAGAAAGTGACTCGGAATAATCAAGTAGTTCTATCTCATTTCCAGTTAGTTTTTTAAGCATATGGTCTTTATATCCATCATTTTCAACTATCCCTTCTTTTTTGTGGGGAAGGGCAGTAAATTTGGGTATAGAAGTGATGGAAACATTAGATTTATCTCTGGGACTGATGGTTCAGGGGTTTTCTTATTTCATTCTTTTGTGGTATCTGTGATGGTGTGTATGCAGATTTTAAGACTGCTAGCAAATAAGTGGATTTTTAGTTTCTTATGCTTCAGTTATTTCATATTGCTTTAATTTTTCATGGACTAATTGTTGGATTCAATTTTTTGTTTTTGTTGTATCAGGATTGGGCAAAGAAAGCCCTTGATCTATTTCTTGGCGAGCACAGCAGTGCATCTGTTACATGGTAAGTTTTGAGATTTTCATGTCACTTTTGATCTCAATTATTTTACAAGCGGTACAATCCAATACATGCATTTATATGAGATTAGCATTATGTTTTGCAACCTTGGAGTAGTATTTGTGAACATCTCAAACTAAACCTTGTTGCCAAATTGATATGCTTCAGGGTGTTTACTGGCTTTAACTGAAAACATGATTGTATTTAAGGTTTTCTGTAAATTAAAAGAATTCTAAACATTCATCACATCAAAATTTTAATCTATCAAATTAAATGTTGGTGTCCATCATTCACAGGGAATAACTTAATACTATATTCCATCAACCCTTTGTGAAAGGGTTTTCAATTGCTATCCTATGTTATTTTAACTTGTCATTCATCATTTTCTATGAATATATAATATTGGCAGCGGCAGGGGCAATTTAGTATCTGGGAAGGTAATTGGGAAGGCTGACGGCTAATGGATAAAAAATAGAACTTTTCTTATCCACAAAGACATGTTTAGAGTGACCGCCAAGATGAACTTCATAGGACCAGTAATGTTGATCACTAACAGTCATGTTTAGTATATCAACAGAAACTGATAATAATAATAATAGTAAAATGTTTCAGCATTCCCTAAACTACCCAAAATTTTGTAACTGTTATAGCGACATAAATTTTTTGTCTATCTTCTAATATTGGTTTTCAAATCAGTCTTTTGTGCGTAGGACACAAAACAAGGATCAATATTTGTTGCTTCTTAGTTTGTAGAACTCAAGGGTATAATTTTTCATTTTTTATATGTATCTTTCAACAGATTTTTTTAATGGCTATCATTGACCTTCTTCATGCCTGCATTGCCTATAGCCCTTACAAGTAAACTGAATTGTATCATAATTGGGTGCTATGAAACTGAACTGTACCATAATTGGGTGCTGTGAAACTGAATTGTACAATAATTACATTTACTAGATAACTCATTGCAATTCTATAAAAATCTATCTGATTGGGCAATGTTCTTTATTTCTATGTTTGGTGTCAATTTGTTAGAATATATATTGGATTTGAACTATGTATCCTATTTATTTAATTAGATAAAGTAAATCATTCTGACAAGTCAAGAGGCTTTCCTATTTATTTCCTTAGATGAATTAAATCATTTTGACAACTCAAGGTGGTTTTGAAAGAGTTATCTATTCTTTTGAGCTTGGTGGTTTTTCTTGAGCTAAATTGATAATGTTTCCCTAGGTTCTGCTTTGGACGTAGAGCTTCTTAGGCCTAATTTTGAAGCCAGTGAGCCTATCCTCAAAATTCTATGGCACCATTTAGATGCTAGTATATGTTGCTCCTTAAAGGTAATGTATTTTCTAGGGACATATATAGTTCTAGTTTAAATGTTATCAGGTGCTTTAGTCAATATGATGACATTTATGGTTTATGCATTGGGTTGTTCGTGCCATGCAGGCCTTACCTATTTTCACATTTGCAAATCAGGCAGGCTTGACAAACTAGAACCAACTTTGGTTGCATTGCAAGATATTTTGCTGGAAAAGATGCTAGATGAAAATCAATGCAAAAGTCTTTTCTCAGACTTTGCTTAGATCATGCAATAGGTAAATAAATGCTTTAGCTCCTCTAAGCATAAATGTTATTATGTATTTTGCTCCCCTATAACTACATTATGATCTATCAGCTAATTTTATAAATCATTTCTATTTGTTACAGGGCTATGCTTATCTTCCTCCTGGAATACGTGTTTCTAGTATAGGCAGCCATGTTTCATATGACAAGGCTATTCCTTGGTAAGTCCTAAACAAAGAAGAAAATGCTCACTACACCAAGTCCATATTTTTATGTCATAATCAAAAGAAATCCCTGTTGATAAAATTTTACATCATTACATCTGATTTTCATTGACATTCTCAAAATGTGCTTCTATTTCCTCTGTGTCTTCTCTTTAAGAAAAATAATCAATTTGGAATGATTAATGATGATGCATCCTTATTTATATTCAATAGCTTCAAATTTTCTGCTCTAGAAATTGGATCTTAACTCTTAATATGTGTTTATGCTGAGAGTAATTTTACTATCCTAACTTCTTATATAATTGCAAAGGGTAGTTTATCCAGAAACTTAATGCCAATTTCCCTTACTACATCTAATTCTCATTGGCATTCTCAAACTGCAATTCCATTACTCTAATTTTTTCTTTAAGAAAAACAACTTGATTGTGATTATTTGCAAAGAAAAATATGTTTTTTTAATCTCAATCACAATCTAGCTTACAAGAGTTGAGCCACCAGATCGAGTTTGTTAGATTTGTCAACTAATGAGAAAACTAAATATTTCTTAGTCTTAAAGATTTTTAAGAGATGCATAAAGGTTGCTCTATTTATTTTTCTTCTTGAATGTTAGTTACTATTGTATTTGTCTTCTTCCACTTTGCCTATAAGATGGTTGTGCTGGTTGGATTATGTTTTGTTAGTCTTATTTTATCATATTTACTTTGATCCAAAGAATTTCTAGTTTTGCATTTGTAACCAACAATGTTCATTGTAAAAGTACTATTTAATAACTCAATTCTTGCATTAGCAAAGTAGCAGTAAGGGCAATTTTCTGAGTCCATTTTGTTATTTGATGCAGGAGCATCCAGTGGTGTAAGGGCAATATTGCATCACCCAAAAAATATGTGTTTCAAAATTGTTGATGTTCTTTTCATTTCTTTTCAAAATTTATGGTTCTGGTTCCATAATCGCTTGAATAATGATGTAGAACATTCAGTTTTTCCAAACTACTAAAAATAACAACTTGCTATTTTTAAAAAGTTTGCATTTGGGCACGAATTGAAGTGAAAATTTATAGGAATCTTCATAACTAAAAAATAAGACCTTTGGCGAAGGAATCACGCAAATATCATTTGCGAACTGAAAGATATTAAAGTTTCTATTTCTCAAAAAACACCTGAAAATTATTCAAACTTAGGTTTGAGGCACTAAATGGCCCCGTACAAGCCCAAAAATGGCCAGAATTGACAAAGCAAGTTCTTAGCACGTAGAACACTCCGTGAGCTTTCCGACGCATAAAACGGTTCGTCAATCGGACACCCGGATCAAAAGTTATGGCTCCCGGAAGTTGACCTATTTTTGGAGGGAGATGCAAATTTTGAAATTAGGTTGTTGGCCACCAAAAAGGCTATTAATAACCATTTTTGGGAACCCTGGGCAGTAGCAGAGTTAAGGGGGGAAGCATAGAGTCAAGAATAGGCGGGAAAACATAAACCCAAGCTGATTTGGGGTTACAGAAGGCAAATGATTCCAGAGTCTTGTGAGAGGAAGCTGTAATGTGTTGCAGCATGTGGAGAGATGATTCCTCTGATTGTATTTGAGCTTCTGTAATGTAATAAGTTGTCCAAATCAATAAAACAAAGTTCTATTTTCTGTGTGCAATTTCTGTTGTTGTGTGTTTTATGATTTACCCCCTTCATCAAGTGGTATCAGAGTAAGGGTTCTTGAGTGTGTAGATAGATCACCGACCGTGAGGCAGTTTGCACCAGGACCTGAGGTTGTGGGTTTTCTACAGAGATCAAGATGCCTCCACGAAGAAATCGTATTGGGAGGAATGCTTTGATGGAAGAGGGTTTTAGAGCCCTGCAAAGGCAAATTGATGCATTGTAAGAGGAGCTATGAAGAGGGTTTGATCCGAGAACAAGAGAAGAAAGCGAAGGTGAAGCTGAAGTTGAAGAAGAGCTATCTGAAGAAGAACAAGAAGTTGCAGGAGATCCTACAGAGGTTAGGTTGTTGAGGGCCATTTCAAATATCAGAAAGAGGCCTAGGATCGAAGTTTCTACCTATTCTAGAGATTTGATTCCGGAATAGCTTATTGATTGGATCAATGACATGGAGGAGTATTTCAAGTATGAAGATGTGGAGGACCCAGATTGGGTCAAGTTTGCAAAAACAAAGTTGAAGAGCCATGTCAGTATTTGGTGGAAGGAGGTCTAGTTAGAGAGGAATAGAAGAGGAAAATGAAAGATCACCAGATGGGATCGAATGGTGGAGAAACTGAAGAAGCGGTTCATTCCTGTGGACTATGAGATGGAGTTGCTGAAGAAGCTACAAGGACTGAAGCAAGGCAACAAGTCTATTAAGGTGTATACATAAGAGTTTTATAAGATTACTATCAGGACAGGCCATGCAAAGCTCAACAAGGAGAAGGTAGCCCATTATATTAATCGGTTGAGGCCAAGTATTCAAAAGGAGCTGAGCCTGGTCAAAATGACTACCATAGAAGATGCATATTAGTTTTCCCTGAAGGTGGAAGAGAAGCTGAATAAAAGATTTGACAGCAAGCAAAGGGGAAGAGGTCAAGGCAGAAAGACTGGTGGAAGACCCTATGGGGGCCGAAATGAAGATTCAAAGAAAAGTGAAGAAGCCGGCACCAGTTGAAATCCGAGAGGAGATAATACCTACCGCCCTCGTGACCAGAACAATGGTGAGCAAAGAGGAAGAGGAAGAGGAAGAGGAAGAGGAAGAGGCAGACTTGGGCAAGGACTTGGAAGAGGAGGTTTCAAAGGAACCTATTTCCAATGTGGAGAAGAAGGGCATCGAGCATATGAGCGTCCGCAACATCAAGGAAGGACAAATAGAAGACCTGAAGGTAATGTACGAGTTGCACATGTAGATGAAGATGCACAGTCTAAGCATTCTGAAGATGATGAAAGGGGAGAAACCCTAGTTGTCAGAAGAACTTTGTTGAATGAGGAGAAAGAACCTAATCAGAAGAAGAGTCTATTCCGCACAAGGTGCAAATGTGAAGGTAAGTGTTGCGATATTATTATCGACAGTGGAAGCATTGACAATCTTGTTTCAGAGGAGATGGTTGATAAGTTGAAGTTGACAAGAAGAAAGCATCCACATCAATATCGGATTGCATGGTTGCAGAAGGACCATAGAGCTTTGGTCAACAAGCAGTGTTTAGTGAAGTTCAAGATTGGGGACTGCCATGATGAGGTGCTGTGTGATATCATACTGATGGATGCATGTCATATGCTATTGGGGAGGTTGTGGCAGTATGATAGGAGCACTATCCATGATGGTCGTGCAAACACATATTCCCTAACAAAGGATGGAGTTCGTCATAAGTTGAAGCCCTTAAAGGAGGTGGAAAAAAAGGTATGTAGTACTGCCAGAATTTGCTTGGTAGATGGTAGGAAATTTTTGGAAGGTATGAAGTATGAGCGTCATTGCTTTGCATTGATTCCTAAGATCAGTCAAGAGAAATATGAAGATGTACTAGCAGAAGTTTCAGATATGTTGGAAGAATTTCAGGACATTGTCTCTGATAATGTACCAGAAGGTTTACCACCGGTGAAGAAGATAAGTCATCAAATGGACTTGATACTAGGAGCCAGTTTGCTAAATAAGGCAGCCCATAGAATGACCCATGTAGAGAGTGAAGAGCTAAACAGACAAGTTCAAGAGTTGTTAAGGAAGGGGCTAATAAGAGAGAGCCTAAGTCCATGTGCGGTACCTGCAGTACTAGCACTGAAGAAAGATGGAGAGTGGAAAATGTGTACAGATTCTCGAGCCATCAATAAGATCACGATCAAGTACAGATTTTCATTACCCAGAATGGATGACATAATGGATTGTTTGAGTGGAGCCAAGTACTTCACGAAGATTGATCTGAAGAGTGGGTATCACCAGATTCGAATCAGAGAAGGAGATGAATGGAAGATAGCCTTCAAGACAAAGGAGGGTTTGTATGAGTGGTTAGTCATACCATTTGGACTAACCAATGCACAAAGCACATTCATGCGGCTCATGAACGAGGTACTGAAAGAATTTTTGGGAAGTTTTGTTATTGTCTATTTAGATGATATTTTGATTTTTAGTAAAACTTGGTATGAGCATCTAATGCATATCAGAAGAGTTTTAGAGAAGCTGAGGGAAGAGAAGTTACTAATTAATTTGAATAAATGTAGTTTTGCAAAGAAGGAGTTGGTATACCTGAGATTTGTTGTCTCAGAGGAAGGTCTTAAGATGGACCCAGAAAAAGTAAGGGCTATCATTGAATGGCCTACATCAAGGAGTGCCACAGAGGTACGATCTTTTCATGGTTTGGCAAGTTTTTATAGAAAGTTTATCAAAAAATTTAGTAGCATTTGCGCACCCCTGACTGAGACAATGAGAGGGGATAGAAAAGAGTTTAGATGGACTAAAGGAGCAGACAAAAGTTTTGACACATTGAAGCAAAAAGTTACAGAGCAACTTGTTGTGGCACTTCTAGATTTCAATAAGGTATTTCAGGTAGATTGTGATGCTAGTGGTAGTGCTATAGGAGCTGTTTTGAGTTAAGAACGTAAGCCCATTGCCTATTTTAGTGAGAAGCTTAATGATGCCAAGAAAAAGTATTATGTTTATGATCAGGAATTTTATGCAATAGTTCAGGCTTTGAAGAAATGGAGGGATTATTTGTTGCCAAAAGAGTTTGTTTTATATACTAATCATTAGGCTTTGCAGTATCTTAATAGTCAAGGGAAGTTGAACCAAAGACACTTAAAATGGGTTGAGTTTTTGTAGAGCTATACTTTTGTTTTGAAGCATAGGAGTGGGAAGTCCAACATAATTGCAGATGCCTTGAGCAGAAGGCAAGATTTGTTGACAAAAATGAAGATAGAGGTTGTTGGGTTTGATAAGCTCAAAAGTTTGTACCCTGAAGATCTAGATTTTGCAGAGGCTTGGAAAGCTTGTCTGGAACCTATTAATTTGGACAAGACAAAATAGTTGGATTTTATAATCCAAGATGGCATGTTGTTTAAAGGAAGCCAGTTGTGCATTCTAAGGAGTTCCATGAGAGAGAAACTGCTTAAGAAGAAGCATAGTGGAGGATTGGCTGGACAATTTGGTCAAGATAAGACCATTGCTATTGTTGGTGAAAATTATTATTAGCCACAGTTGCAGCAGGATGTGAGGAAATTTGTGCAGTTGTAGAGTATGCCAGATGGTGAAAGGAGCAAGTCAGAATATAGGTCTATATCAGCCACTACCTGTACCAGAGAAGCCATGGGATGATATTAGTATGGATTTTGTTCTTGGTTTACCAAGGACATAGAGAGGACATGATTCCATTTTTGTGGTAGTGGACAGATTCTCAAAGATGGCACATTTTATTCCTTGCAAGAAGACTAATGATGCTGTTCATATTGCTGAATTATTTTTCAGGGAGGTGGTGAGATTACATAGTCTACCAAAGAGCATAGTTTCAGATCGAGATACCAAGTTTGTTGGTTATTTCTGGAGAACATTGTGGAAGAAGTTGAAGATAGATTTGAAGTTCAATTCTGCACACCATCCACAGACTAATGGACAGACCGAAGTGGTGAATAGGAGTTTGGGTAACTTGCTACGATGCTTAGTAGGAGATAAGCCCAAGGGATGGGATTTGATTTTACCACAGGCTAAATTTGCTTACAACAATTCTATCAATAGGAGTACTGGTAAATCACCATTCCAGATTATATATGGCAATAGCCCAAGAAATGCTTCTGAGTTAAGAAAGATGGACAAAGGAGAAAAGACAAGTACTGAAGCTAAAGACTTTGCAGAACATCTGAAGAATTTGCATGAAGAGGTGAGAAAGCACATTAATAAGATGAATATTCAGTACAAGGCTAAGGCAGATCAGAAGAGGAGATATAAGGAATTCCAAGTAGGAGATGAAGTCATGGTTCACTTGAGAAAATAAAGGTTCCCAATTGGAACATACAATAAGCTGAAAATGAAGAAATTTGGACTGTACAGAATTTTGAAGAAACATGATTTAGGAAATGCATATGAGGTGGAGCTGCCAAGTGAGGTCAACATTTCCCGTGTTTTCAACATTGCTGATTTATCAGAATATCATGAAGGTGGAACAAAGGATGGACCAACAAAAGAATAGTGGAGTATTCTGGCATCTACTTCAACAGAGGAGATAGAAGAGATATTGGATAGCCATGTGGGAAGAAGTACTCAAAATGGGCAATATGAAGAATACCTGGTGAAATGAAAAGGAAGGCCTGTTGAAGATTCTTCTTGGTTGTCTAAGGCAGAGGTTGACCGTTTAGGTTTTCCTCACACAAACACCTGAGACGTGACAGGGTCACTTCTCAAATTACCCTGTGTGTCTGATGCAGGAGCATCCAATGGTGTAAGGGCAATCTTGCATCACCCAAAAAAGATGTGTTTCAAAATTGTTGATGTTCTTTCCATTTCTTTTCAAAATTTGTGGTTCTGGTTCCATAATCGCTTGAATAATGATGTAGAACTTTTAGTTTTTCCAAACTACTAAAAATAGCAACCTGCTATTTTTAGAAAGTTTGCATTTGGGCACGAATTGAAGTAAAAATTTACAGGAAGCTTTGTAACTAAAAAATAAGACCTTTGGCAAAGGAATCACGCAAAGATCATTTGCGAGCTAAAAGATATTAAAGTTTATGTTTCCCGAAAAACACCTAAAAAATATTCAAACTCAGGTTTGAGGCACTAAATGGCCCCGTACAGGCTCGAAAATGGCTGGAATTAGTAGAGCAAGTTCTTAGTGCGTAGAGCACTCCGCGAGCTTTCTGACGCATAAAATGGTTTGTCAGTCGGACACCCGGATCAAAAGTTATGGCTCCCAAAAGTTGACCTATTTTTGGAGGGAGATGTAAATTTCGAAATTAGGTTGTTGGCAGCCAAAAAGGCTATTAATAACCATTTTTGGGAACCCTGGGTAGTAGCATAGTTAAGGGGGGAAGCGTAGAGTCAAGAATAGGTGGGAAAACAGAAACCCTAGCTGATTTGGGGTTACAGAAGGTAGATGATTCCAGAGTCTTGTGAGAGGAAGCTGTAATGTGTTGTAGCATGTGGAGGGTTGATTCCTCTAATTGTATTTGAGCTTCTGTAATGTAATAAGTTGTCCAAATCAATAAAAGAAAGTTCTATTTTCTATGTGCAATTTATGTTGTTTTGTGTTTTACGATTTACCCCCTTCATCATTAATGCATGTTGAAATAGTTATACACTTTGAGGATCAAGAGGTAAGCAAATTTTAGTTGTTAGTTGTTGAGGCCCTGTTTCCTGAAGGCTTCTTTGTTCCTACTAATTTTTTCTTTTTTGGACTTCCCATCACAGATTGTTGGTTTGTGTCGAGCACTAAATGATGTCTTAGATAGCATGGCTAAGAAAGGGCTGACCATAGTGGTGTAAAAGACTACTGCAAGAAGATGATATGAAGACCAAACCAAAAGTTTAACTCTTTTAATTTGCTTGCATCACATCTCCAAAGTGTGGTCAAGTTTAGTGCGGAGTGCTTGTGATTCTTAAAATTTGTTGGTTCCATTTTTGGTTGGAAATTTTATTGTGTTACAAATAAATTGAATTCAAGTGGATTTTTGTTTCTATGCCTGTGACATAGCTTCCTGCTTGGTTTAGTCTGCAATCAAGCGAGCACTTCTTTGCATAGCTTTTGACATTTTTTTCAAAGTTGATGAATAAATTTGGACCATTATCTTTTAGTCAATCCAAATGATATAATTTGATTACCTCAGATAACTTTAGTCCTATCACTTGTAATATGTGAAGGATAGTTCTAATTGTTTCTTGTATTTAATTATTTATAGTAGTTATAAATGTATTGATTGTCAAATAATAAAAGGAATATTACTCACAAATTGAACACTCTAATTATAGTATTGATTTGCACTATAAAATTATTGTAGTCAAATATAAATTCTATCTTTCTAATATATCTCAATTAAGAGATTCATTCCTGCCACTGCTCTACCATATTTGAGGATTGTGTTTTCAGGTAAACAAGGCTCAGTAGACACAACCATGAATATCAAATAATAGGTGTTGCACACCACATGATGCTTGTATTAATGTTGATTGAGAGATGAACACAAAAGTAACTATACTTCTGGGAATTAAATGATGTCAGACTCAATAAAGGATGAGTTGCAACTTCTTGAACATGACCTTTCACACTAGAAGAAAAATAAATGGGGGAATCGATTAGAGGGAAATAACTGAAAGGAAGTTTTAGCAGAAAATTTGAATTGAGGGGCCCTAGTTTTGGGTAGGAACCAATGTGGAGAACCTTGCATCCCTATCCATTAGCCACTCAATGGCAAAGAAAATGACAACATGGATGCTCATGGATTGGCTTGATGGAGTATGGTTTTAAAAGCATATATTCTTTTGGGACTGGGGAATCTTTGAAATAAAATGATGCAATATTGTAAAAAATGGCCTCCGCAATTCAAGCTTCTAAAGTAAACTAGCAAGATGTAGAGCGTAAGGTGTTTAATGTAAATGGTAGGATCCCAACGATATTTCTTGGCTACAAATAAGTCCACAATAACTCAAAAATGTTGAAGACAAGGGTGGTTATGGGGTTCTCTAAGGATAAATGGTCAGAAAAATTGTATGTTTTGGAGTGGATGTGTATGGAAGGGATGGAATGAGCAAAGTTCACTGCACTTCCAAAAGATCATTTTTTATTATTGTGTCTTCTAAGGAGCAACAAAGAAAATGCTGAGCTAAGTCTTGGTGGTGTTTTCACCAAAGGAGAATCTAGGTATGACCTTTGAAGGTAGGTTTTACTAGTGCTCTAGTTTTTTCCAGTTTTGAGCATCTTTGGGTGAGTCTATGTGGGTTACCTCTAGAATTTTGGAGTGAGAAGTGATTAAGAAATATTGGTAGAGGTTTAGGGAAGGTGTTAGAGATAGATAAAAACTATTTGGACAAAACTCACATGATGTTTGCTTGTTTTCAAGTTGCTTGTGATATGGATCTTCCACTTCCACTTCCAAAGTAATTATGCTTAGTAGTAAAGGAATGCTCTTTTTCACAGTCTCTAGATTATGAGCACATTCCATTTCATTGCTATAGATGTCATGAGGTGGGCGATATTGGACAATCTTGCATTAAAAATCCAATGGAAGTACATTCTACCTTTGTCCATCAAACATGGAAAATCAAAAGTACCTCAAAAAATTGATCTTTTTCTAAAGTCTAGAATCTTGATTGGTTCTTATTCAAGAATAGGCTCCCTCCCTTATGGTACTATTTCAAAGTATCATAGTATATTTACATATCCCATTTCCTTCTAAAAAGACAAACTCATAAGGAGCATTCTAATCAATACAGGGCAATAGTGGAGATTGTGTTGGTTCCCTTCTGAATAAAGATGGTTTTATTGTAGTACAGGATGGTTTTATTGTAATAATCAATATAAGGCAAACTCTATTTACTATGTACAGGATGGTTTTATTGTAGGCATTGCAACAAATCTCTCTTGTACGTGGCTATAAATATGCTCTTATCTCCTTAGTCAAAAATTTCACCCTAGTGCTAGTTTTCTATACCGCATTTCGAAAAGGAAATTTTTTGAAGTATTGCACTTGGTTTTTAGGTGGCTTTGTCTTCATCACAAAGTCATTATGTGATGTAGAGACACTAGGATAGATGGATGATAGCACAAATTGACTAGGCTTTCAGAACACTCTAAAACCCAAATTCAAGGACCAACTTGCAAAAGTGGGAACAACAGTTAGTGGCTCTAAAATCTTCATGGAAAGGTTGATTTGGCATGTCATGGGACCCATCCAAACCATTGGAAAAGGTAGAACAAACACGGTTTTAGTACTTCCTTCTTTAGGCCTCCAAATCCCTTATAGCCCTCCAAACATGAACAGTCAGCAATAACTTCTTGTACAGACCTGCAAACTCAGAACTTAGATAATCTAGAGATACCCATTTGGACTCCCCATGACATATTTCAAAATGGGTATGGGTTGTTTTGGACAGTATGGTCCAACTTGTAACCCCTCCTAGTGACCTAGAGCTCCAATTAGGCCAAATTTGTGAAGCAACCACGCTTTCAGAGACTCTTAGAACTCAACCAATCAATTGGACACCTCAATCCCATGCCCAAACCAAAACTTTTTCAAGTTTTGAACTCCCACAATCAACTGTTCCCTCAAATGCATCTATGGTTCCTCAAATTGGCTTAATACATGGACATATTAAGCCTTCTCCATCAAATCTTGCAACTACTAAGTCTCTCTCCCCTTGTACCTTTGCATAGTATGGACTGTAACAACATGGAAGTTCAGGGAAATAGGATTTCAATGAGCAATCCGAGGGAAAATAGGTATAACTTGCTTTCTGGCCAGTGTCAAAGCCTCAAATTAACCTTGAATGATAGTTACTTCATCACTCCACACCCTCCACAAACTTAAAAACCATGATAGTTCCGTACAGGAAGATGGTACGGTCTGTTCTTCCAGAAAATGCAGAAAAAAGATAGTAACAACAGAGAATTGGTTTCTTATTGCATTGAAACTTCTTGCACACTTCACAATGATCTTGTTCAAGGTTATTTAAACTTGCATACACCTTGATAGACTCCTTGGAGGCAGTTTGGTCGATGGGAACTACTCTTCAACCATCGAACTTCCTTGTTCAGTTTTAAAACTGCAACTAATTACTAGTTTTATCATAGGCATCGGTGATTATGAGGCTTGACAATGCCTTCAAACACCTTTACAATGTTATTAAGCCTTTGACAAGGTCTATCACTTCTTGGTATATGCCAAAAGGCTTATAATGCATGACAATGTATGACTGCCTCTTACATACCTTAGAAGGCTTACAAATATGACTACCTATTACACCTTATTACAACATGAGAATGGTCTTCCAAGACCTTATTACAACATGAACAAACATAGAACAAACAAAAACAATCATGGATCTTCATGATCCTCTTGGTGCTCCTGCACCATACTCCCCGGGTGAAAAAACTCAAGTCTCTTGAGGAATCAGATCAGCAACTGTGACACCATGCTTCAAGATGTCTTCTTCACTCATCCAAGTGGCATCTTCAATGGGTAAGCCACTCCACTTGACAAGGAACTATTTGTATGTCTTCTTTCTAGTCTTTTTCAAGACCTTGGTATCAAGAATGCATTCCAACTTCAATGGTTAAGTGGGTGGAAGACCCTTAACCCATTCTTCATCTCCTGCTACTGTCATATCTACCTTTGAATCTGCATTATGATCACCTTTGAAAGGAAACAAGTCTGAAACATTAAAGATAGGAGAGATGGCCAAGCCTTGAGGAAGCTCAATCTCATAGACATTGGACCCAAACTTGTGCACAATCCGGCATGGTCCTATCTTCTTCATGAGGAGTTTGGTTGGTTGCCCCTTTAGAAGTCTTTCCTTCTTCAAATGTGCCATGACTAAATCCCTAACCTTGTATTGTACATCTCTCCTTCTCTCATTGGCTTTCTCCTTGTACTTCTCATTGTTCCTTTGAAGAGTTTCTCTTACATTATCATGGATATCCTTCATGGCCAATGCAAAGTCTTCACCTTGAGCACTCTTCCTCTCCAATCCATGGAGATCTCTCAATTCAAGAATACCTCTTGGGTGAGCACCATAGACAACCTCAAATGGACTCCTTCCTGTGCTTCTATTGGTGGAATCATTGTAAGCAAACTCAGCTTGAGGGATGATCATATCCCATGCCTCTCCATGCTGTTTTGTAAGACATCTAAGGAGATTTCCCAAAGACCTATTCACCACCTCAGTTTGGCCATCAGTCTGAGGGTGATAGGCTGAAGTGAATGACAATTGAGTGCCCAACTTCTTCCACAAGGTACGCCAAAAGTGGCCTACAAACTTTGGATCCCTGTCAGTCATAATGTTAAGAGGCAAACCATGGATTCTAACAATTTCTTTGAAGAACAAACCAACAATGTGTGAAGCATCATTAGTGCATTTACATGGCAAGAAATGAGCCATCTTACTAAATCTATCCACCACAACAAATATGCTATCAAAGCCTCTTTGAGTCCTAGGAAGACCCAAGACAAAATTCATGCTAATACTTTCCCATGGCCTATTAGGAATAGGAAGTGGCTGATATAGACCAGCATTAAATGAAGTACCCTTTGCCCTTTGACAAATACTACAACATTCAACAAATTTTCTGATATCTGATTGCATTTTAGGCCAAAAATAAAACCTCTTCACCTGATCCAATGTTTTGTCCAGCCCAAAGTGACTTCATAGTCCACCACAATGTTTTTCTTTTATGATGTTCTCCCTCATGGAACACCTAGGAACACATAATTGGCTGCCTTTGAACAACAACCCCTGTTGCAACAAAAACTGAAAAAAATCAGAATGATAAGAGTCTGAAAACTGTGAACAAACTTCATATACCTCCTTGAAATCTTCATCATCCTAATACATATGTTTGAGAGCATCAACCCCTACACTTTGCAACTGAATTTCTTGAACCATACACAGCCTTCTACTCAATGCATCTGCCACTTTGTTGGCCTGCCCCTTCTTGTGTTTGATTGAAAAAGTACATGCTTGGAGTTGTTCAACCCATTTCATATGCCTATGGTTGAGTTTCTCATGTGAATTTAGAAAACTAAATGCATGGTTGTCAGTATAAACAATAAATTCTTTAGGCAAAAGATAGTGCCTCCATTTTTTCAAAGCTTGCACCATTGCATACAATTCCAAGTCATAAGTAGAGTACTTTCTCTTAGCATCATTCAATTTTTCACTAAAGAAAGCAACGGGCCTTCCTTCTTGACTTAGGACAGCCCCTATAGCAAGGTTACTAGCATCACATTCCACCACAAACAACTTGTTAAAGTTGGGCAAAACAAGAATGGACTGTTGTGCTACTTTTTGTTTCAGAATTTTAAAAGAATCATTGGCTGCCTTTGTCCAAAAAAACTTACATTTCTGCCCCCCTTTGATGGTATCCAAAATTGGTGCACAAATATGACTAAAACCCCTTATGAACTTCCTATAAAATGTTGCCAAACCATGAAAACTTTTTACATCACCTGCTGTTTTTGGAGTTGGCCATGACAAAATGGCCTCTACCTTTGCTAGATCCATCTTCAAACTACCTTGGGAAATGACAAAACCAAGATAGGTGAGTTCTTCATGAAGACACTCTTTTCCATGTTGATCATCAATTGTTCATCATGTAACTTCTTCAAAACCTGATCCAAATGTTGCAAATGCTCTTCCTTAGTCCTGCTGAAAACAAGAATGTCATCCAAGTATACCACAACAAATTTGCTAATGAAATCCTTCAACACTTCATTCATGAGACACATAAAAGTACTCGGGGCATTAGATAGACCAAATGGCATTACCAACCACTCATAAAGACCCTCATTTGTTTTGAATGTTGTCTTCCATTCATCCCCTTGCTTTATCCTAATTTGATGATACCCACTCTTAAGATCAATCTTAGAAAAGTATCTAGCCCCTCACAAACAATCCATTAGGTCCTCAATCCTTGGCATAGGGAACTTTTATCTTATGGTAATCTTGTTAATGGCTCTAAAATCCGTACACAACCTCCATTTACCATCCTTTTTAGGGGCTAGGACTATTGGGACAACACATGGACTAAGGCTCTTTCTTACCAATCCCTTATCCATCAACTCTTGCATTTGCTTAGCAATCTCTTCATTTTGAGAAGGTGTCATCTTGTAGGCTGCTTTGTTTGGCAAAGTAGACCCTGGTATGAAGTCAATTTGATGGCTTATGTCCTTTCTATACTTCCTACCATTCTTGGTTATAATGAAAGAATTAGTCTTACCATCATGTTGGGATTGAACATCATATTGCCATGGACGTCCTAACAGCAAATGACAAGCATCCATGTGAATTATATCACACAAAATCTTGTCCTTATATTCCCCTATCTCAAATTCTACCCATGATTGTTCATCTACCAAAACTTGTTGCCCCTTATTCAACCATGATACTTTATAAGGACTAACATGAGGAAGTCGTTTCAATTTCAACTTGTCTACCATTTCAATAGAAACCAAATTTTCAGTTGACCCTGAATCAACAATTACCTTGCAAATCTTACCATAGGCCTTGCATGTTGTCCTAAATAATGTCTTCCTTTGAGGGGGTTCTTGTGTTCGAGGCACCTTCAACATGGTTCTTCTCATCATCAAACTTTCTCCTTCATGGACTGGGGCTGCACTTCCAATTGGAGAGTTAACACTTTGGCAATCTTCCTCTTGGATCAACTAGTTCCTTCTCTCTCCTCCATGAGAGCTTGAGGCTTGTTTTTCAGGACATTTGAAGGCTGGATGTCCCACTTGGTTGCAATTGTAGCACCTTCCAGTGAAGACATTAGGACCTCTCCCTGGTCCACCAAATCTACCCCTTCCATTGGGCCTCCTTCCTCTAAAGCCTCCTCTAGAACCTGATTCTCCACTTTGCTCTTGGGAACTAGATTCCCCTTGACTTCTTTGGGACTGATTTATGCCTCCAAAACTGCCCCTACCTCTAAAATTTCTACCACCTCTTCCTCTATTTTGTTGCTCACCTTTCCTCTTCAACTTCTCTTCAACCCTTAATGCCACTTGAAAGCATTTATCCATGCTTTCATGGGTTAATAGACTAATTTCATCTTGGATATTAAACCTCAAACCATTTAGATACATTTCCACTTTACCTTTTTCATCCTCCATGTATCCACAATGAAGAGAGAACTTGTGAAACTCCTCGGTGTAAGTGGCTACATCCAAATCTCTTTGCTTGAGATTTTGCATCCTCTTGTAGATTTGCACCTCATAGTCTAATGGAAGGAATTGAGACTTGATCCTCTCCAACATTCTGCTCCATGAAGAGATCATACTCTTCCATTCTTTACCCTCTCACCTTGGGTGTAATTCCACGATGTAAGGGCAGCACCTTTGAGTTTAATTTTTGCAAACTTCACCCTCTTGTTTTCAGAAACTTCTTTGTATTCAAAGTAGTTGTTCATGGCCTCAATCCACTCCATGAATTCATCAGCATTCATCTTGCCACTGAACATGGGAATCTCCATCTGAGGCTCTGAAGAATCCTTGCCAATTGCCTTGATGGCTTCAAGGAAATGTTTTTGATCTGCGGGTACCTCTACCTCTTCTTGTTCTTCTTCTTCCTCCTCCTTTTCTTCTTCTTCATCAAAACCTTCATCTATCCTCTTTCATATCCTCAATGCCTTCAACTCTGCTTGGAGTGCTTCCTTGACTCCACTTTTGATCTTTTCTTCCATCTCCTTAAACTTCTTAACCACCTCAGTGGTCATCCCCTTTGGAGGCATATTGCTAGCCTCTCCTTCACTCTCCTCTGCTGACATATACTAGGTCTTACACAACCAACAACAGAACCTTTTATGGCTTTGATACCATTATGATGTAGAGACACTAGGATAGATGGAGGATAGCACAAATTCACTAGGCTATCACTACACTCTAAAACCCAAATTCAAGGATCAACTTGCAAAATTGGGAACAACAGTTAGTGGCTCTAAAATCTTCATGGAAAGGTTGATTTGGCATGCCATGGGACCTATCAGAACAAACATGGTTTTAGTGCTTCCTTCTTTAGGCCTCCAAATCCCTTGTAGCCCTCCAAACATGAACAATCAGCAATAATTTCTTGTACAGACCTATAAACTTAGAACTTAGACAATCTAGAGATACCCATTTGGACTCCCCATGACATATTTCAAAATGGGTATGGGTTGTTTTGGACAGTATGGTCCAACCTATAACCCCTCCTAGTGACCTAGAGCCCCAATTAGGCCAAATTTGTGAAGCAACCACCCTTTCAGAGACTCCCATAACTCAACCAATCCATTAGACACCTCAATCCCATGCCCAAACCAAGACTTTTCTCAGTTTTGAACTCCCACAATCAACTGTTCCCTCAAATGCATCTATGGTTCCTCAAATTGGCTTAATACATGGACATATTAAGCCTTCTCCATCAAATCTTGCAACTACCAAGTCTCTCTCCCCTTGTACCTTTGCATAGTACGTACTGTAACAGCGTGGAAGTTCAGTGAAACAGAATTTCAATGAGCAATCTGAGGGAAAATAGGTATAACTTTCTTTCTGGCTAGTGTTAAAGCCTCAAATTAACCTTGAATGATAGTTACTTCATCACTCCACACCCTCCACAAACTTAGAAACCATGACAGTTCCATACAGGAAGATGGTACGGTCTGTTCTTCCAGACAATGTAGAAAAAAGACAGTAACAACAGAGAATTGGTTTCTTATTGCATTGAAACTTCTTGCACACTTCACAATGATCTTGTTCAAGGTTATTTAAACTTGCATACACCTTAACAGACTCCTTGGAGGTAGTTTGGTCGATGGGAACCACTCTTCAACCATCAAACTTCGTTGTTCAGTTTTAAAACTGCAACTAAGTACTAGTTTTATCATAGGCATCAGTGATTATGAGGCTTGACAATGCCTTCAAACACCTTTACAATGTTATTAAGCCTTTGACAAGGTCTATCACTTCTTGGTATATGCCAAAAGGCTTATAATGCATGACAATGTATGACTGCCTCTTACATGCCTTAGAAGGCTTACAAATATGACTGCCTATTACACCTTATGACTGGCTATTACACCTTATTACAACATGAGAATGGTCTTCCAAGACCTTATTACAACATGAACAAACATAGAACAAACAAAAACAATCATGGATCTTCATGATCCTCTTGGTGCTCCTGCACCATTCTGAGCTTCCTGTGCTTTCTAATTTTAGTTATGAACTTCCCCTTTTGTCACAAGAGTTGATTTTCATCATGGTGGGAACATCTACATGCTTGTGGAACATGATTTTCAGCTAGATCCTCTTTTATGCTTCTATAGTTTTTTCCATACATAGACTCTATTCTGACCCTACGAGTTCAGTATCCTTGTTGGTGACTCTACTAGAGACTTCGACTAATTATTATTTTTTGTGAATACTCACTTCCTTTAGTAGAGATTAATTTTCAATCTTGTGGGTTTTCTTTTGTGTTACCGGTAACTTTTGGGTCCTTGGTTTCATGGAAAATCTCTTCAGAGCCTCCATGTTTTCTTCAAATGACTGCAAGCTTTTCTCTCCTAGTGACAAATTGTGTGTGTTTTGTATTTCCCTTTGACTCCTGATGTTATTTCCTTTGCGCAACCTTCTGTGAGCTTTATCTCATTTGAGAGATCTAAGATCCCTTTCGACAGACCCAAAAGCTTCCTTTGTTGTGTTTTGCAACACTTTCGTAATTGTGTCCTGGTCAACATCCTAAATGCCTACAACCAATTGATCTATTCTTGATTGCATGGCACAAATTCCTTGACATCAAAAACTAGGCCCATCGTTCTTCATATCTTTTACTTCTTTGAAACCTTTGTTAGGTACTCTCATCCTAGTTAACGTTCAAAAGAAAGTGTAGGATGTTGGTCTCCCTTCAGATCCAACAACACAGATTGTATCCTTTCGTGTGGTGACATCATTAGGGGCCCACCTCAGTTGTAGAAAGCCTTTTGGCTTGAGCATCACTAGATTTCCTTTTGAAAGGGTCATGCACTTGTGGGCCATTCATCTCTTGACTAGATCTAATGGTATGGGTGGTGTCTTTAGTTTTTGTAATGTTTGTTGTCCATACCTGTCAAGGTTTCTACTTTCTCTGTTCCATTCATTTGGTTTTTCCACTTTTTCTATTCCACTAATTTAGTTTTTCTTTATCAATAGAGATTCTAAGCATCATCATCTTGCATCATCGATGGTTTCCTCTTGCCAGTATTTTTTTTAGTACTTTTTAAACTATTTTCTACTCATTTTACTTTGTGGCCAAGAGATTTCAAATCATTGATATGCATAGAACATTGCAGCCATCATATCTAAACCTTACAAGGGGGCATTGCCCCCTTGACCCTCACAAGAGGGTGTTCCCCCCTTGACCTCACTCATGGTTGTTGCCTTCAACCTCCACTCTATTTGGGGGATTGCAATGATTGACTATGCAACTTTTTGACTCTACACCCAGTCTTATGGATTTCATGCTTATGAGGAAGCTTTCTAACGATGTCACCAAAAATGAAGTGAATTTTTCACTACCTTTTCTCATTTTATTAATCTTTTGGAGTGGTAGCATATTATTTGACTTATCATTTGTTGTGGCTTTAGTTGATATTAAATGTAAATCTTCCTCCCCCTTTGAGGTCTAGCAAATTTTTCCAAAAAAAAAAGAAGAGATTATTGGGGAATTTTATTAAAATCTCTTGGAGTAGTAGCATATTATTTGAATTATCATTTGTTGTGGCTTTCCTTGATATTAAATGTGAATCGTCCTCCCCCTTTGAGGTGTGGCAAGTTTTTTTTTTTAAATAGATTATTGGGGTTTTATTAATAGGGCATGTCTCTTCAACACAATAGAAGAATAATACATAATGGATAATAATCTAAACCAATCAACCCAAGATATACTAAAAGGTCCAAAAGACAAAACTTTACCTTTTTTACTATGAGATCTGAGCACCATATGGTGACTAGATTGTCTCTTTACCAACTTCTTTCAACTCTTTATTTTTGTCCACTCTATTGGCTCTGTAATCTATTGAATAAAATTATTCTAATTTTTTTAATTAATGGTAGCTAATAAGGATTCTTGAATTTTTGCATTTACCCCTCATTCCTCTTCATCTGACAATTCAGAGGGCCATCCTTTTGTCATTAATTTTCTTGTGTGCTACTTTAGTAGCATGGGACATAATAAATCCTAACTAATATAAGACTTCTCCAACAACCACTTCAAAGTTTTTAAATTTTACCAATTCTTTTTTCTTTCCTTTTTCAACAAAATTTCTTTAAACAATTGCTTTTGGGTCGAAGGGAAGTGATCAATCTTTGAGTGTTTTGGAGGTGGAGGAGGAGGTGTACTAACCTTGTTTTGTTGCAACCCTTGCAACAAAACTTCCATAACAATAGACTTAATTTTGCATGAAAAACCTTCTACCATAGAAACCTTTTGTATCCTCCTATGAATTAGGAGCATCCTATTTAACTAATAAATGAGAGAAACCTACCCCTTACTACTATGTAGCTTGTTTGGTTCATTTAGGTTTTACTAGTTTATAGTTTGTTGCTATGTGACCTACTTGGAAGCATATACAATAACAAAATAGAATATTATTGTAGTTAATGACTTAGCTCCAAATCCCTTCTTCCACTTTTAGCCTTATCTCATTAGGTAAAACTTTTAAGGTGTCTAGTTCCACTTGTATTCTTACTAAGGTTGAGTGAATCAAACCATTTGTTTCAAATATAGAGCCAAAATCTCCCAAGACTATTGCACATGCCTAAAAACATGCATCCACCCAAAATTGCAAAGGAAGATAAGGGGCCCTAATCCAAACAAGCATAATTGAGAATGTTTTAGTCATCATATTAAAACTTGGAAGACACGACTTGACCAACAATACATTCTTATCCTAAAACCAAAGCTCCTTCTCTAAAATATAAGACCTATAGATTCTATTGTTTGACACATCAAACTAAAAAACCTTGGGCACTTGCTTAAATTTCTACTATCACTTTTATCTTTTTGAACAACTTTTCATAATCCACGCATGAAGATAAACTTAATGCATTAAATATATATATTAACCTCTTTTTATAAACTTTTCCTCCTCATACAAAACTTCATGACTAAGAGAAAGAATCAAATGCTCACTAGAATAGAAAATGATACTTATTTGCCACAAAGGATTTACTTGAGTTGCCAACTATTTTATAGGAAAAGGGGTTTTCAATTTCAATGGATGTGTGGGTTAAATCCTCCTTTCACTACAAACATTCAAGGACATTCAACCGAGTTGAATCACATATTTTGTAAGAGGATTCACCTACAGGTTGGGTGTCACTTGTAACGCTATGGAAACTCAGAAATCATCAACTAATGTATTAATTTAATGCTCAAATATGCTTAAAACCCTAATTATGCAAAATTGGAAGCAAACAGATAAATTACAACAAATGCTCGCAGACCAAGACAGTAGACAAAGATTAGTTATTGACTATTTTTTGAAGTTCGTGATGCAGAATACTCAGGGACACTGGCACTCACGCCCTAGTCCAAGGTACTATTTTCTTCAGGGATCCCAGCCTCCTTCCGACACTGATGATCACTATTTTGTCCATTTCTGTCACAGAAGATGCGGAGGACACATGCACTCATGCCTGAGTCCAAGGCAAGGTGTTTTTCAGGATGTCGGGACTTTTTCAGATGTTGAATGCCACTATCACAAAGATTCCTGTGTCTGTAGCTTCGGAGGACACTGGCACTAGTGCCTGAGCCCAAACAGCTTCTTTCTGCCAGATCTAGAATCCTTATCTTCTGCAACCCTCCTCTACAACTCCACTCTGTGAAATCTGATACCTGTAACCTGTAATCACAAGGAGTGTGGTTGGGGTTGTGGTGTTTAGGAGCTTGCCTCAGTCAAGATCTGAAAAGGACATTCAAGTCTTCCGAACACCATTTTTAGACAGAGAGTGCATATCCCTGCAAGATAGAGGCAAAAACAAATTGATAAATGATTCAAACACAAATAGATGTCACCTCAAAGGTGTAGCTCGCATGTAGATGAAAATCATTCAACACATGAGAAGATGAAGCTAAATCTGCAATCACAAGCACAACAATAATACTCTACTCTATAATAATGAATACCTTGAATGCTCTAAAATCATAAGTTTGCCAAAAGTCCATAATCATCTTCTAGTTTACAAATGAAACCCTAAACATGCTTATATATGTATTCCCACTATAAATTTTGTAATTCAAACTTAAAATGTCAACAATGGAACCTTCTAATGGTCACATAACCGACATTCAAATTTGGGACCTGCCCGAAATAGCGCAGGACAAGGGCGCGAGCGCCTGTGTCCTCAAGGCCTATTTCAGGGCAAGGGTAGATGCAATAATGTCCCTCAAGCCCCATGTGACATGGGTTTCAGGCCATTTTCTTCTGGGAGTCAAAATGATCATGCAAGATGCAAAACAAGGGACCCGGGAGCTAAACTTAGGAGGTAAAAGTCCTAGGGAGACATTTTACGACATAACACCAACACATCATTTCCCTATGCATCATTTACCACATCTACCCTATTGGTTAGAGAAGAGACAAGCCCCACAGGCCTAGATTGAACATGGTGAATCCCTCCCACATTGCGTTATTTACATAGTGTAATAGGGGCCATGGAAATTGTAAGCTCTAACATTAATAAACCATTTTTTGCAACACCTATCTTTCTTTGTTTCCTAGATTGCATGACTCCCTATGCTCCTTCCTTTCCATCCATCCATTAGTTGTTCATCAATACCTACCTACATGAGCATCTTAGGGTTTGGCTCAATTTCAGTGGGAGTAACCATTTTGAATGTTGCATGTGAGGCAAGTTACCTAAAAGAGATGTCTACTTTTAGGGTTAGCATGTTTAGTAATTTTTGTTCCCTTGGATCACCTTGTTGGTTCGATGGTTGATATTACTTCATATTTTTGGGCAATCTATATGTAGAGTGTTTTCCTCATTTGTAACATCTTTTGGTTGTCTTTTATAATTTTGGACTATTTTTTGGCTCTTGTAAGAAATAACTAGTTGATCATTGGTTTTTTGGCTCTTACATGAATGGAAGTGTTGTTTTGGATTTGTTCTTCATGACTCATCTTGGAGACTGACTCCTAGTCTAATTTTGTGAATGTGCTTTGTGTTTGTCTACTTATGCCTCTAGATGGAAGTGAATTATTTGTGTTTCTACATAATTATGTCCATGTAAAGTAAGTTGAGGTATTTTTGCCACAAGGATTTGTATGTTCATGGATGGTTGGTTACATGCTAAAGGGAGGGCTGACTAATCACCCCTTTTTATGCACCTCCTCCCACCATTTTTATTTTTTCTCTAAACCCTTATTTATTTGAAACTCTATACCTCCTAACCCTTTTTTCTGCAAGCATTAGATTGACATTTAGTTTAGTCTTTAGCTTAGATAGGAAATCAACATTGTCTAGAGGTTGCTTGCATATTTGAAAGTTGTATGTGTAAGCATCCCATACTAATTTGCCCCATATCTCGCATCTCTAACCTTCATAGCCTTGGGTGTGTCTATTTGGAGTAGCCAACACTTAGATCTTAAAAGAATGTAATTTTATAAGACAAAATTGAAACGTCATGTTGCATTATGGTGGGAGGAAGTACAATTCGAAAGGAAAAGAGGAAAATAAAATATTGAAAGGTGGGAAATGATAGTGTTGGAATTGAAGTCCAAGTTTATAAATGCAAATTATTAATCATCATGTGAAGTTGATCAAGGAAAGGTGGTTATATATATTAAAATAAAATAAACACACACAAATGTTTTAAGTATGTAGTAAATAAAATAAATATACTTATGCATCCACTTCTAAAAGTAGGCCTAAGAGACCTCCTAGACCTTCTCAATGCCATATTTGGCCTACTACACAACTTGCATCCATCCCACTTGCTTCCTGGCCTACCCTTACCTAGTCTACCCACACCTAGTTTACTTCTGATACACCTCCTAAATATTCTCAAGATAAAGAAAATGATAAGAAATTTAAAAGAATTGAGATTTTTCTTGTTCAATCTTCTTTCCTCCTATTAATCTTAGACTCCTAATATTCCTTCTTTCCCTAAACTAATAAACTTACCTAATGGCTATGTGATTTCTAGTGCCATCCTTACATCTCTTGTCTTGCCTACATGTGCACACCACCAATCCTTTATTGACATCCTAAAACACTCTAGCTTAGATATTGTCCTACCTCCCTCATTGCCAACCAAATGCAAATTTGAACACTACCCTACCCCACCCCACTACTAGCCCAAATCTAAACTAATACCTTCACCTCCTTCTCTAATGTCTTCTACATCTACTATCTCTCCTGTTGAGTTGGTTGCTCTTCCACAACCTATTGATCTTGGTTCCCTCATGTCTACTAGCATCAAAGAGGATCAAAGATTGGTGGAATGTACTTTCAACCTGAGCTACCATCTCATTCATTTGATGGGTGCCTCTTTGGTTTGATTGTTGATTTTCCCATGTTATCAACGATATTCACTTGTTCATTGACCATTGCTCCTTTTACAAATAGTTAGGAAGGCATTGATCCTCCCGCATCTACAAAATGTTGTCTTTCTACTTCTCTTGATGCTACTATGGTACCTATTGGCAAGAGACACTGCTACGCATGACAGGTGTTGTCATTGATGGCAACTAAGTCCATTCCACACATCTGCAGTACAATTTCAGTTCATACCAGAAGTTAGTTCCAAGATTTGTCCAGTTCAGATAGATTGGAACAGGGTATATGGCAGAGTTTAATATTTTGGTCAGCAGATCTCTCCAGTTAATCATTGTGTGTTGCAAATCTGAGGGAGTATAGAGGAATGTCAGGAAAATCTAAATCCAAGATTTCAGCCTCTGGTGACAAAGGGATTAAAAGTTATAAGCATCTGAGTACCGGTTCCTAATATGACAAGAACAGTTCAGTGAAGAACAAGCCGACTTGTGTTAGATCCTTGTGCGGATCTAGTAGAAGTGTTTCTATGAGTTGCGTATGAGATATAATGTTAGTGGGTGACATGTATGGTGATTTGCAAGTGTTATTTTTGGTACGCATCAGTATTGATGTATGGATTCAACCGACAGAACATAGTACTTGTATTGTTTGTTAAGTTCTTCATAAGGCCGACAGAAAGGTGATTGAATTTCTTGAGGCGGATATATATAGCCGATGGATTCGAGTGATGTGGTGTGTGATAGTGATGTGAATATGGAGTAAGTGTGAAAAAGGAAGATAGAAGTGCGAAAGAGAAGATATCTGAGGTCCAGATTATGGCAGAGCAGTAAACAGGGCAGAATAAAGATGAAGTGTGTAAAATCAGTATTCTATGCTTAACCGGAACTGAATTCTTGCATTGGTAGATGCTACTTATCAATTCAAACAATCTATAATCCTTTTGTAATCATTCTTGTAGGTAGTGAGCCTCTCTTGAGCAGTGAGCTCTGGGAAGTGAGCCCGAAGGCATGTGCCTTCCCCTTTGTAATACTTTTAATAGAGTATAATCTTTGTGGGTTAACCCCACCGTAGTTTTTCCCTTAACCGGGTTTCCATGTCAAATCTTGGTGTCAAGTGTGTTGTTTATGTTTCTTCTCATGTATTATTAATTCTTGCTTTTTGTGATTATGTCATTAATCTATTAAGAAGTGGTAAAGAAGAATTAACTGCAACAAGCTTTAAAAGTTTTAAGACAACTGATTCACCCCCCCTTTCAGTTGTTAGCCCTAATTCCAACAATTGGTATCAGAGAAAGGTTCCTTGAAAGAAGCCTAACAGCTTGAGGAGGATCTGGGAAGGAGTTTCAATGGGTTCACTCAGAGAACAACTTCAATTGTCTTTAGAAGATCTTAATCAGTCCAAAGCAAAAATAGATGATCTGAAAGCAAGCCTTAAGGATGTTGATGATTGCATTGACTTGATAAAAGATAAACTAAAGAAATCAATGGAAAAAAGGAAGGAACTGCTTCATCAGCTAGCTAATCTTACTAAAGAAAATGGCATGAATGAGGCTTTAGAAGAAAAGACAAAGGAATGTGAGAAGCTGACAAAAGAAGTTTCTGTTCTAAAACATGAGATGGAATCTGGGGTAATGAGGCTATCCAAAGAAATTGAGCAAAGGAAGAAGACTGAAGAAGACCTAAATCAAACTCTAAAAGAAAGAACTGAAGAATGCTGTAGATTGGATAGAATAGCTGGCCATCTAGAGTCTGATCTACAAGAAAGCAAAGACAATGAGAGAGAACTTGAGAGGTAAATTGTCATTCTCAGACATGACCTAGAAGTTGCAAATGAATACAAGGAGAAGTTCAAGATAAGCTCAGCTAAACTTGAAGCACTGCTCGAAAGTCAAAAAAAGGCTAATGACAAGCATGGTCTTGGATATGAGAAAGGTGAAAGCTCTAGATCCGACAAAAGAAATTTTCAACCAAGGAATGGGAGAAACAAACCTAGAAGACCTCTGGTAAGACAACCTAATGCTCAAAGATATCCATCATTCAATGGAAATTGTTTTAATTGCAATAAATTTGGTCATAGAGCTACTCAGTGCAGAAGTAGAGTAAATCAAAATGGTCCATCCTTCTCTGGTCAATGCTTCAAGTGTAAGAAGTATGGTCATAGATCAAATGAATGCAGAAGGATGATAATGAATAACTCTAACAATCGAGGAAATGGCAACTCTTACTGCTTTACTTGCAATGGATTTGGACACATGGCTAATCAGTGCAGATCAAGAGGAAATCAAGTATATAAGGAAAGAAATGTTGTGTGCTTTAATTGCAATAGATCTAGTCATATTGTAAGATTTTGCAGAAGCAGGAATAATGAAAGAAGAGGTCCGGTAAATAGAAAATTGGATGAGCAGAGACAAGACAAAGGCAAGGGAAAAATTGATGAGAATGAGATCCAGAATGAAATAAGCAAGACATGGGTCAAGAAAAGTGTTGTGAATAATAGTAATGGGCCCGCACTAGAATCCGGTGCTGATAATTCCTCTGGGAATTGAATTAGGAGCTCTGGCTCAGGGGGAGCTACAATAAAATCTAAAATCCCCTAGCCAGTAAGTGGGTGCCTAAATTTGGCACAATGAGAAAATAATTTGGATTATTATACATCATTTGAAAGGATTTTTGGAAGATAAAAGGTGGATATGATGATTTGCGGAGCAATTGATGATCGACTGTATGTAGAAACAATGTAACCGGATGTGTTAGGGTAGAGCATTTATTACAAAGGCAAATTAGGTTTTGCGGAGCATAAAAAGGTCATTCATTCTTCATTTAAGTCACTTTGCATTCAAAGATAACAAGAAGAAGAGCGTCTGAGCTAAGATTTCAAGGATTTGAAGTGTGACCGACAAATTTTTCCGCTAACCCTAACTCCATGGAAGAAAAAGGTATTTATCTGCAAAGCCTTAAATTTGTAATCTTTTGCAATGGCCACTCCTCTTGTTGTTGATATTACTGAAAGGCCCCAGCCAAAATTTAAGAAGCATCCATACAAATCAGTCAAAATAAAACCTTTAGGAGCATTTTCTGGTGTCCCATACAGAGTTCTGCATGTTGAGGATATTAGGGCATACATTCACTGTAGCATAGATGAATTTGGAAACCTGAAACTCTTGGATTTGTTTAACAACTACCTAAGGGATGATATCTATAAATTGAAACCGGAATACAAAGCCCTAGAAAGTAAACATTTTCTACAAGTCATTGAATTTCTAACATTAGATGAGAATGAGTGGGTTCGATATATCTTGAGCTGAATGCATGATGAGTTCATATGGCTGTTGAAACCTTTCAAGATTACAAAGGATGTTATCAGAATTGCGACTAGGTTAAATTCAACCGGTGGATTACCCATGTTGAAATCTGTGAAAAACCAGATTGTTACTAATGCAACCGATGCCAAGTTCAACAAAAGGGCAATGATGATTAATGACATTATTGAACTGGATGTTAAGTTTGCATCTATGGTGATTGGTTACAAGATTTACCACTCCAGCAGGGAGAATTCTGTCTCTAAAACTGCCATATATGCAACATATCAAATGTTGAAAGAAAAGAACAAATTATGACCTATGTGAGCCATTACAGAACCAACTGATTAAAAATTTGAGCAAAATAAAAAAGGATAAGAAAAACTCCTTCAAATATGGTTACCTATCTATATGTGTGTTCTTCCATTTTATGAATGAAGTGCCTGGAGTACAAGGTGTGCACTGGACAAATGATAGGCCAATTGCATGGCAAATAAGAGATCATCTACTCAATATTGGAGACTCAAGTGCACAAAAGACTGCAATGTAGGGTTACTTTAAAAAATTTCAAAATGTGATGCATTTTAGGGAAAGAATCCCTAAATCAGTAGTTGAGAAGTACAAGGATGAAATCTGCTTTATGGTAGACACAGATCAGTGCCTAATGGAGGCTGTGGAACCCAGAACTGTATGGATTATGCCTATGGGCTATGAGGTTGATGAGAAGATCTTGGGCATGTATGCTCAACATCTCCTAAGCAAATCAAAAGACACCTCTATTGAAAGGTTTGGAACGTATAAGGAGCTAAGTCTAAAATTGCATGTTGAGATCAGGCAACCAGAGATCAAGAGAAAAGTTTAGAGGCAAGTTGAAAGGTATGTTGCAAGCATTGGCCTAACCAAGGAAGCAATGAAGCAAAACAAAGAAAGAATTGAAAAGGCTAAAAAGGAGAAACATGATAAGAAACAAGAAGATGCTTTGGTGGAACCATCCTCCACTTCAAGGACTACTAGAAGCTCAGTTGTTGCCTCTGTTCCCCTTAAACCTGCAAAACCAGAAGACAAATCATCCGGTAAGGAAATGAAAAGAACAAAAGTAATGGCAAAAAGGCCATATGGAAGTTTGAAAGAAAAGGATGAAGAGAAGACAGATACAAATGATGAACTTAAGGAGCTAAAGGCCATAGGTACCAAAGCTATTAAAGTATCTGAAGAAAAGCCCTCCGGAAGCAAGAAGACAATAAAGAGACAAAAATCAGAAGCTGATATTGAGAAGAAAATTCCCTCTGTGAAAAACATTGTCAAGACAATCACTGTTGATGGGAACTTAAAACCATTAACTAAATTCTATGATCTCTGCAGTAATGCTGACAAAAGACTCCTGGAAGAAGCTACTATCAAGTACTTGAATGTGTTCAATCGATCACTGGTAGAAATTTTGTCTGAAGTTCCAAAAGGTCTAAAGGATATATTGGAAATTAGGAAAGAAGTTGCCAAGGCAAAAGATATGGAGTTAAGAGAACATGTACTGACTACTCTATGTCCAATAATCTCCAGCAGAGAAGTAGACAAAATCTTCAAAGAGGTGAAAAATGAATTCAGGAGCAAGAAGAGAATGAATAAACTGATGATTGGAGAGATAGATGAAATAGTTCAAGAAACTAAACAAATTTTGAGAAAAGCATTGGACAAGAACAAGTTCTTTGTTGTGTCAGATGAGCCTACTGATGACACACTAGTCCCGAATGAAGAAGAGCAGCAGAAGGATGAGCAACAATATGGAATAGATGACTCCTCTGTTCCAGAAGTGGAGCAAATAAACAAGGAAGATACAAAGATGGTGGATAAAACTGGTGATGTAGGAGATACTCTAACTCCTCCTGATCAATCCAGAAAAGAAGACAATGATGAGAATACTACTGCTACACAAGATCCTCTAGAACAGATTTCAAATGGTGAGAACAAAGGAAAGAATCCCCCTGCAGATGACACAGAGAGAAAGAAGAAGAAGTCAAAGGTAAGGAAGATAAAGCAGAAGAAGATGGTGCAAATGTTGATGCACCCAAACAAAATAGTCCTGTCACTGAGAAAACCCAAGCAAAGGAAGGTGGTCCAAAAATTGTGGGAAGAGACACTGCAAATGCAGTGAAGAATTTTTTGAGTAAAGAGATGCTAGAGTTTGATGAACCTAAACTGATTCAAGGACCACTCAACCTGGATACTTTCTCTTCGGTCCAATTGATGAAGATAACATCTTTCACACAAGCCAAGGAAAGAAAAAATGTATTGAAATCTCACATAGAGGACAATAAGCAGCTAGGCCTTGCATCCGGTATATTGGAGAAGATAATGCCAATGTTCTAGAAGAATCCATCTGATTCTCCCTTCAAAAATCTGAAGAGCCTTGTAAATTCTTTAAGTACACACTTTGAGTCCTTTGAAAAATTTGCAGAAGTCAAAGTTCAGAATGAATTTAATAGCAAAAGATTTGATGCACTTAAAGGCATGATTGGGTTAGATAGATTGGTGCTAGATAATAGTATAAAGAGTATTCAAAATGCTCTTTTAGAAGGAGGCAGTATATATAAGTTTTGTTTATCTACTCCTAAAGTCATAGAGGATATAGAAGATAAAATAAAGGACTCCAAACATAAATTGTCAAGTATGTCCCAAGCTTTTGATCCGTTGACAGTATCAGTGGCAAGTAAGGAATGTCAAGCAATCAACCTGATGGAAGAAATAAAGAAGTTGACAAGAGAAAAGGAGAACATTGAAGCAAGAATGGGTGAGCTTTGTGGACTGATTTCCCCTAAGATATAAGCAATGTTTAATGTTGTGACAGAAGCCCAAACTGCTACACAAACAGGTGATCCCATTGACCTCTGGAAGGTTGAAGCACAAGCATTTTTGCTCAATGGCCACATTTCAACTTTGAATAGTATGAAGAAAACTTGGGATACAGAGTTGGCCCTACTGAAGAATATTTTTGGAGATATACTTAAGTATATGTAAATACAACTTAAGGATTGGTTGTACATATGCAACACTGTATACAAAATTTTTGGGTGAATTTTGGTTTGCGGATTCCATCCTTTGCCATTGATGTCAAAGGGGGAGTGAAGAACAGTGAAAAATGAGGAATCCAACAAAGGGGGAGCATTGGAAACAGTGGAGAGCACAAGTGTACAGAGTAAGGGGGAGTAGCTCTGACACTTAGTTATTTTTCACTAAGTGTTGCCATCAATACCAAAGGGGGAGATTGTTGGCAAGAGACACTGCTACGCATGACAGGTGTTGTCATTGATGGCAACTAAGTCCATTCCACACATTCGCAGTACAGTTTTAGTTCATACCAGAAATTAGTTCCAAGATTTGTCCAGTCTAGATAGACAGGAACGGGGTATATGGCAGAGTTCAGTATTTTGGTCAACGGATCTCTCTAGTTAATCATTGTGTGTTGCAAATCTGAGGGAGTATAAAGGAATGTCAGGAAAATCTAAATCCAAGATTTCAGCCTCCGATGACAAAGGGATTAAAAGTTATAAGCATTTGAGTACCGGTTCCTAATATGACAAGAACAGTTTAGTGAAGAACATGCCTACTTGTGTTAGATCCTTGTGCAGATCTAGTAGAAGTGTTTTTGTGAGTTGTGTATGAGATATAATGTTAGTGGCCAACATGTATGGTGATTTGCAAGTGTTATTTTTGGTACGCATCAGTATTGATGTATGGATTCAACCAACAAAACAAAGTACTTGTATTGTTTGTTAAGTTCTTCATAAGGCCGACAAAAAGGTGATTGAATTTCTTGAGGCGGATATATATAGCCAATGGATTTGAGTGATGTGGTGTGTGATAGTGATGTGAATATGGAGTAAGTGCGAAAAAGGTACATAGAAGTGCGAAAGAGAAGAGATCTGAGGTTCAGATTATGGCAGAGCAGTAAATAGGGCAGAATAAAGATAAGTGTGTAAAATTAGTATTTTGTACTTAACCGGAAATGAATTCTTGCATTGGTAGATGCTACTTATCAGTTCAAACAATCTGTAATCCTTTTGTAATCATTCTTGTAGGTAGTGAGCCTCTCTTGAGCAGTGAGCTCTGGGCAGTGAGCCTGAAGGCATGTGCCTTCCCCTTTGTAATATTTTTAACATAGTATAATCTTTGTGGGTTAATCCCCACAGCGGTTTTTTGCCTTAACCAAGTTTCCATGTCAAATCTTGGTGTCAAGTGTGTTGTTTATGTTTCTGCTCATGTATTATTAATTCTTGCTTTTTATGATTATGTCATTAATCTATTAAGAAGTGGTAAAGAAGAATTAACTACAACAAGCCTTAAAATTTTTAAGACAACTGATTCACCCCCCGTCTCAGTTGTTAGCCCTAATTCCAATAGTACCTCCTTTGCTAACTCCTATATAACCCAATAGTCTCAAGTCCTCATATGACCATGATTGGGATGAGGATGACTTGTGGGATAAGGAGTTTGATGAGTAGGTGTTGTATCTTCATCTCATTTATATGTGTGTGTGTGTGTGTGTGTGTGTGTGCATGTAATTTTTGTTTAGATGATGTGTGTGTCTTGTGTGTACTCCCATGTGCATGTGAATATTTGTGTTTGTTAGTTCCCCTTGGAGGACCCACACTACTCTTGTAAGTACATGGATACAAGAGGAATACAATGTCATAACATTCCTTTATTTGTACCTTACATTCTTCCTAGATGTATATTATATTTTGTCAAAAATATTTTGGAGATGATGCATAAGTATGGGGAGATTTAGGTCTCTTTCATGTTGACCCAATTTTTTTAAATACAACTATGTGTTTTCTCTTTTTACTTTTATTGAGCTTCCTAGGGATGATGCAAAGCATTGTGTTCATATACACATAATAATGTTGACCCAAGTTGGAGCATTTACCTCTTTTTCATTGCTTGTTTGTTATGTGCTTTCTTCCTCTATGGTTAGAGTTATGTGTGCCTCAGGGAATGATGACAATTTTGCCAATATTCTATGATTATCTATTTCTCAACATATACTAACCCCAAGGCATACATATCCATTTGTATGTCTTCTTGCAATGTTTTTGACGCGTATGTGACATTATCTTTACTCCTGCCTATGTCATTTCTTGGACATGATCTCAAGTGTACCGTATTCTCTTTTTTACAGTAACATCCCATCATTTTGCGTCTCCTTGGAGGTAGTATATAAGTGACTCGGGGCATATGATCTAATATATGTTTACTAGGGACCTTTTTTTCATCCCCCTTTTCTACCTTAAAATTAATTGCATACCTTTGATTTATGCAAATATTTTAAGGGGGGCATATATCCACACTCACATGTGCACGCATGCGCATGTGCGCACACGCACACACACTAATAGCATGCTCTTGGAGCATTAGTAGCTTGTGGTCCTAAGTATAGAGACATGGTTGGATTTAGCCACCTTATTAGGATTGCCTATCCATAGAGTATACTAGTAAATGTAATAGTTGGTATTGTATTTGCATATGATCCACTTAGCAACAAAGTATGCTATCACATGTGGCTCATCATAGCTACTTTTATACTCTTTGTGAATCATCTAGCAATAGAGTACACTAATACATATGACTCATTGAGGTATTATATGGTTCCTAGCAATAGAGCACGCTAGATCTTAAATCATATCCTGTATTTTTCTGACAACAAAGTACATTAGGATTATGTCTTTCTATTTTATAGCAATAGAGCATGCTAGAAAATTCTTGATTTTCTTCTCCATTCTTTATGTGTGTTTGCATGTGTGTTGTCTAATTTATTTTCAGATGTGTTGTGTACACGTTGGATTATATATGATTTGTTGACATATTTTGTGATGTAGATTATGTTTTTCTAGCATATCTATTTTTTGTAGGTTTTATGTTTTTTGACATTGCTGCATTGTAGGTTTTTTTGTTTGTTTAACATGTTTTGTAGATTCTTGGCTAGGGGCATGAGATTTTTTGATCAAGAATTCTGCCATGTATCCTCACATTATTTACTATTTTCAGTATTTTCTTTCTTACTTTAGCGTAGCTTTGTCACCTAGTGGGACAAGTTCACTAAAGTGGGAGCAAAATATAAGACTGGAAATTGCATACCCTACAAATTTGACAATAAAAATTGTCCTCATTTTTATGTCCATCTCCTTAGCATGTTTTTAGGAGGCATTTAGCCTAGCCTTGGCCTTTAACTTGCACCTAGTGCTAACTTTTTTTTGTGTTTTTGTATGTCCAAGTTTATTTTATGTGTTTTCATGTGTTCCTTGTGTTTATTTAATGTTTTATTTCTAGTTTGTAAAGTTTTTGGCCATGTCATACTTGGATGTTAGTTCTAGTGTGAACATTTGTGTAGGAATGTTGCCATCTTATGACAATATAGTCCAACAATGCTTATTTCCAACCAAACACTAACCTTTCAAATTCCAAATTTCATGTGTAATTGTTGTACAACCTACAAGATAGAATCCTTGTAGTCACCTTTGTCCAAGAATAACTTTTTGGTGACCTTTGAGCTTCTTTCCCACTCTCTCCACATTCTCTCATGCAACTTCTTTATTCCTCATGCAATTTTTAGTATTCTCTCCTTGGATCTTGAATGAACTCTCTATGAACAATACTCTATTAGCTTGCTATTGACATTCTACATCATTCTTGTGATATTTCACTTGATCTTCAAGCTATTGGCATAGAGGGTTGAGTATTCTATTTCTCTATTTCGTGGCATTCATCTTCAAGTTGTAGAGTGTGACAAACTTTATTTCTTGTTGCTAGAGTATTTTATTGGAGGATTCCTCTTCACAACAAGTGCAACTTATATTCACCAGTCAAAGGGGCATTTATTCTAGCTCTCTTGAGCTAGGTGATGTTGTATTGTTATTTCCTTATCCTCTTGTGATTACAGCCCTTCATCTTCATTCTAAATTTTAAAATATTTCATAGCATATCTTCTAAATATTTGTAATACCACTATCATTATTCTCACTCTCTCCATTCTCTTAAGAGAGAGTTACAAGCATTTTTGTTTATTGTTGTTTTATCATACTTGTTGTTGTTGGCACTTTGGAGTTCTCACCTCCCACTATTTTCCATTACCATACACACTAGGATATTGGTAGCTTCATAGACTAGGTTTATTGATATCAATAGATTATTATCATATTGTTGTTCTTTAGAATTCTAGATGCACTTAAGATTTTAAGAGAACACACTATCCATCTTCATTCTAATCTATTTTCTATATGATTGCCCATGGAGGTCAAAAGACCATATTTGGGGCTTGACCAAATTTTGGCAAGCTCCCAAGCAGTTACCCCTTTTGCCTTCATCCCAGCTATGTGTATCTCTTGGAGACTCTCCTGCACAAAGGTTTTCCATTCTCTAAACCTTTCTTTGTCATTTTGTTATTTCATTTAAGTTAAATCTAGTTTAAAACATATTACTTTTAATCCACTTCTTTCTAGATATCTTCTATGTTTTTTTAGTGGTGTTCATCCTCCTTGTGTGTAGAAAATTTGATATCCATATAGGTACTTTATTTTTTCTTTTACTTTCAGATGACAACACAATTGAAGGATGACATCATGCTTGGTGGACTCTATCGCTAGCATGCTCGTGTTTGAATAGGTATCTCTTAGATTTGTTCTCCATATTCCTACTCGGTCTAGGTTTGTTGTTCTATAGTTTATTGCTCTATTTCTAGTATTTTGTTATTTCCATTCCCAACTTAGTACTTTTGTATAAAAGATAAATGTAGTTGAATTAGGAAAAAGTATAATTTGGATAAGATTAAGCACATTGTTATTTAAACATTAGTGTTTTCCAAATATTAGTCTTATCTAGTGATTGATAAAGGTTTGAGATTGTACGTTAACAAGACAACCAAACCTTTCTCCCATTGCAATATGGTGGACATTCCATGACATAGTGTCATTTTGTTCCCACTAATCATAAAGTGCAAACATGACATATTATATCTATCAAAGACATGATATTTCTATAGTCCATCTGAATGAGTAAATAAATTGTTTTTGGATAAAAACTGTGTAGAGCTTTTTTGCATCAAGTTAGTCCTTACCCGAGATCTCAACATTTTCACTTTCCATTTTATTTCTACTCCCATATTTGCTTTTTGCTCGTGTCATAAGTGGGATTGAATTCTCTAACATAGTGTTCTCTCTTTCGATTTGTCCACACGGTTGCCTTGACATTTTCTCTCACATATATTTTGATTCCCTCATTGGTGTTTGGACACTCGTGCATGCTAATGTCCTATTGATTCATCCAATTGATATTTTGTTTCATCAACATGCTCTATCTTCTATTAGACTTCTTCTACTACTATTTAGGCCAACAATGTAACTCCATATTTTATATTCTTTTTAGATAACTTAACAACCAAATCAAAATTGTCGTCTCTAATAAAAATACTTACCTCAACCAATAAAATATAATATGAAAGAGATATTTTAATTTTGAAATTGCTTATTATTACCTCGAGAGGCCTAACTGTAATGTAGAAAATTGCATGCCCTTACAATTTTACGTTATGTTTTAGACCTCTCTTGCTTGTAACATGTTTTTAGGCTCATTTAGCCCTTGCCTTAACATTTTTCCACCCATGGTGTCAAGGTTAGGCTTCTATTATGCTTTCTAACATCCTCTTTGTGTACTATTTTTATGCTATGTTATTCTTGTTGTTTCTTGATGACTAGACCTTTTAGGAAATATAGTTGCCTAAATGCCAACGTGACATGTGGATGTTTGTGCAATGCACTAGCATCCACTAACTTCCTATCATACAATGACCATTTCTGGAGTGTTTCAGCATCTTGCTCTGTGTTCGGGTCTATGGTAACTTTCTTGACGCAAATTTGAACAACCCCTAGTCCAGGACCTTCTATTTTCCCTCTCATTCCTCATTTTTGAATTTGTCTTTGGCAATCTACTAAATCTCTTGAATCTCCTAAATCATTTTGGGCTATTTTTTTACACTCTCTTAAGCATTCAAAAGCTCTCTTGCACTCCTACAACATTCTCTTTTGATTTTTGGCTCTCAAATCTTCTATTTGAATCAACATAATGATATTCCAACACTCTTCATGGGGTCTTGAGCACACTACATCTAGCTAGATTTTATTAGCACCTTTGCTCTTGGTTTTGTAGGCTTCATCTCTTCTCATTTGAGGTGATATTGTTCTTACCTCTTTTTTGCATTTCTATTTTGTTTATAGAATCTATTTAGTGTCATTGGCATTTGTGGGTTTTTATATTATCTTGTCTATTTATTCACATACACTCTAGCTTATTGCTTTTTGTAAACCTAAGAGCAATATTCATAGTTCTTGTCACTGATATTAGTTCTAGATATTTAGTCTAAGAGCACACAATTCTACATCATTTTCTTGGTTGCATGTGGAGGTCAAAAGACTGAAATATGGCCTTGACCATTTGTGGCAAACTCCTTTGCAACCCCAACATTTTCTCTTTAATTTCAGCTATAGGTTTTGTTGGGAGATATTCAACCGCATGAAGGTTTGGAAGTATTTTCCTCCTCTTGTCATTTTCATCTCTTTTCTTAAAATATTTATGTCAAATTGTTTCCTTTCATTTCTATTGTCACCTAGAGCGCTGCTTTCTTGTTTTTGCTTCCTTGCTATGCAGACTAGACATAGATTTCAAAGAAGATATTATTTCACTAGAGTTTCTATTGTAGCAAATGTATGGATGAGAGCACATTGTGTAGATGTCCGTGTGTTGTGCATGCATTCTCAATAGAGACCCCCAGATTTCACTTTCAGGTTTCTTACTACTTTTTATTTACAGTTCTACACTTAATTTGTTAATTCTGTGTTTTAGACTTCTATATATCAATAGTTTTTTAGTTAGCATTTGTGTTTTAGCTTTATAAAGAACATTGTCTTGCAAGATTAAAACATGTTAGAATTTTTAGTGTGATTTGTTCTTTCTGATTAGAATAGTAGTAAAAAGAACTAGTTGTTCCTAATATAGTGCCATAGAGAACATTTAGCTTAGAAAACAAGACATTTCTTTTGTTCTTTTTGATTAGAATAGTAGTAAAAAGAACTAGTCGTTCCTAATATAGTGCCATAAAGAACATTTAGCTTAGAAAACAAGACATTTCTTTTGTTCTTTTTGATTAGAATAGTAGTAAAAAGAACTAGTTGTTCCTAATATAGTGCCATAGAGAACACTTAACTTAGAAAACAAGACATTTCTTTTGTTCTTTTTGATTAGAATAGTAGTAAAAAGAACTAGTTGTTCCTAATATGGTGCCATAGAGAACATTTAGCTTAGAATAGTAAGTGGATAAACATGTGCACTGGTAGAAGGTGGATAAACATCTCCTATTGTGACTATGAACAAAGAATTGAAAGAAAAACTATTTAGATCTAACATTTATTTTTTAATGTAAAGACCTTAGCTTTAAAGTAAATAAAATATGTAGTAAATAAAATTTTTAAAATAAAGTAAAGACACCAAAGTTTTTAAATATGTAGTAAATAAAATAACTCTATAGTAAAATAAAATAAAGACACCCAATTTTTTAAGTATATAGTAAATAAAATAACTATAAACTAAAATAGAGTAACTCTCAAGTGAATTAAAAAAATAGTTCCATATCTTTTTTAATCTTAAATACATCTATCTTGATGCCATTTAATAATACAAAATAGTTCTTAAATAAAATATAAAGTAAATAAATAATTTATTTTTATTTAAAAATAATAAAAATACTTACAACCATGAAAATGACAAATAAATTAAGACACTTTTGAAAATGATATCTTGACCCTTTTACAAAAAAAATTATTTAAAATAAATATACTATATAAACACTTTTGTAACCTCTCTATTTGTCCCATTTCATATGTGACATGGCAGAAATACACCATTGATTTAGACCATCAACTACCTATACCTAGATTGAGACACCTGCAATACGACAGAACAATGTCGTCTTGTTGCTCACCTTTACAATTCCTTTCTTTTCATTGATAACAGAAGATGGTCGGCTGCTATCTTGTTATTCTCGGCATTTTGCATATGTAATTCACAGAGCTAAAATCTGTGAGTATTTCATATTTTGCATATATAATTCACAGAGCTAAAGCTCTCTTATATCGTTTTATCTAAAACTGCTAAAGCTCTCTTCTTTTCTGATCAACATGACAACCTTAGAAGCAGAAGATATGCTGCAGCTTCTGAAACTTCCAGAGGATGCAATCGTCTGCATACTGAATAAACTCGGTTATGAAGATTTGATTACAGTTGGATTTGTGTGCAAAGCCCTTTACCATTTGACCTCAACAGATATGCTATGGATGAATCTCTGCAGTGAGTGGAAGGGAAGCATAGATGTGAGGGAATGGAGGAGGAGGCTGAATTCAGGGAAGGCTCTGTTCAGATTGCTGAGGTCTTTTCAGAAATTGATTGGGGTATGGAGTGCCACAGAGCTATATCCCAGAGGTGGGGTTCTTTACATCAAATGGGTATGTGTAAATATTTATTTCTCACCATGCTTTTTCTTTTAATTTGGCAAACTTTTGGGTAACCTTGGGCTTAAATGCCTCCGACTTGATATGACAGATCGGTGCCTATCTTTTTGGCCCCTCCGAAGAAGCGAGTTTAGTTCAAGAAGCAGAATTTCTGATCAAAATTAAAAGTAGAAAATTTAACCTCAAGAAAGAAATGGCGATACCACAAGATTAGTTTCAGAGCTCGTGTCAAATGGCTGTTTTGTGTACACTACATCTTAGTTATTGCTCAGCGGACCCATAGATTCTTTGGTCTCATGGACATTATTAATTATTTCATTCACCAAGAAAACATCACATGAACATAGAAAACATGTAAGCAAACACAAGGAAAAACAAGCCAATGACAGAACACGCGGGTTAACCTGGAGAAGCCTCAATTTGGGGAGAAAGCTCCAGCAAGAGACATTACAGATATGGCAAACTTTTGGGTAACCTTGGGCTTAAATGCCTCCGACTTGATATGACAGATCGGTGCCTATCTTTTTGGTCCCTCCGAAGAAGCGAGTTTAGTTCAAGAAGCAGAATTTCTGATCAAAATTAAAAGTAGAAAATTTAACCTCAAGAAAGAAATGGCGATACCACAAGATTAGTTTCATAGCTCGTGTCAAATGGCTGTTTTGTGTACACTACATCTTAGTTATTGCTCAGCGGACCCATAGATTCTTTGGTCTCATGGACATTATTAATTATTTCATTCACCAAGAAAACATCACATGAACATAGAAAACATGTAAGCAAACACAAGGAAAAACAAGCCAGTGACAGAACACGCGGGTTAACCTGGAGAAGCCTCAATTTGGGGAGAAAGCTCCAGCAAGAGAGAGCTAATTGCTTCTCATCTCCACTGTAAATCCAGTTAAGTACATTGTACTGAGTCTCTTACATGACCAACCAGGCTTCAAACATGAAAACAAGACTTGTATAACCTACAATGTAGTCTGCTACCCCTAAAACTCTGCTCAGTTGTGAAATACACTTACAATTCTGAAACTCTAAGAGGAAAACATGAGTGCGGACCCTTGCACCATGTTAAAGATTGCTTGACATAGACTCCCACACATTCTACTGGCTCCCAAACATGAAAACCAATGCATAAAAGTTGAAATGAATTGTCAAAACCCTTCACATTCCAATCCATGTCTTGCCTGTAACAAAATCGCTGGTTTTGCTAGGGGGTGGTTGTGTATTCTCTGCAGTAATGATGAGAAAGTGGCAAATTCACCAAACTAAGAAAGCACTTGGTTTAAAAATTTGCACAGGTGTCAGTTGTCTTCCTCAAGATGCTTTGGATTATCCCAAGTCTGCATTTGACCTGCATACAAGTCCCTTAAGCTCTGAAACTGACAAAATGCAATTTCCTTTGTGAAGGTACTCTTGAGACTGCTTTTTGATTGTAAGTGGAGAGCAATCAACTTTTCGATTGTGGCTTGGATCTGTTTTCGGATCATATCTCCTCAATTGGGAGGCTTTGGTCCCCAAAAGCTCAGAGACTCATAAGCTGTGGGATTTTTTTCTCTACATCTTCTTTTGGATACCATTTAGACTTGGGTTGGAAGTTATCCCTTTGAAATAGTCTACCCAGTAACAAGCAACAAAACACCAATGCTAACAATATTGCCTTGTAAAAATTCTCAACAACAAATTACTATAAAACATAGAATCGATTCATACCCAGAATGTAGTTGCAGTCATTATGCTGATGATCAAACCACATTTTATCACTCTTCATGTATGTTTCCCCTCAAAACTCCCATAAACAGCCCAGTCAAAGGGCATTATATTATCACAAAGAACAGTGACTCTGCTACAGCGATCCAGACTCCAAATCCTTACTGCAGATGATCAGGCAACGCCTATAACAGCAGATAATACAAACAAAGCTGCTCCGAACTGAACATCTACCCTACTCAATAATATTTGATCACCTCACTATGCCATTGGAGAACAGCAAACCCAAACTCCATTCATACCAACAGCTCAGAATACATCGAACTCCATAGTGCATAAGGATGATTTCTGATTGATTCCCAAGTGTAGTTCTGAGCTAGGGATGGTCTCTCACATCCGAAACTGAATAAAACACTGAGACTAAACAGCCTCCCAATTCCTGTGCTAAACAACAAAGGTTCACAGTCCAAACATGAAAATTGCATCCAGAATAATCTTCAAAATGAGTGAATGTTCTCTTAAGACCCCACACGCCCAGCAAGAATAGCAAAGGCATCTAGTCAGACCACCCTCTGACTCCACTCAGCCAACGCCAGCCAGAAATAGCAAAGATTCAAATTAATACCCATAGAGGAGCGCTCCCCCACTCCACGATTAAGTCTAAAATAGATGTGAACAGCAGAGGGAGGCCCACCACAAACCCACACCTACTGGAGGCAGAAATCCAACTACTTTTAAAAGAATATACAATTATAATGATATATTTAGTCTTTTAAAAGTTATATTTTCCCTTACCAAATAGTTAGCTTTCCGGGAAAAAAATAAAAAGCTAACATTTTCTCAGTTTTTTGATTACTGGTGAAAGAGGGACATTACAGTCCTCCCTCCCTGAAATTGCTTGTCCTCAAGCAACTGCAACTCTGGGTGCTGTAAAATCTGTTTACTCTCCCCCAGGTAGCATCCTCCAACAGTAGGTTCTTCCACTTGATCAGGTACTCACTAATAGTTCTCTTCCTCACCGTTCGTTCCTGTTGATGATGTTTTTGTGACAACACAACAATAGAATAAAATACTGAGTATCCTATCCTTTCTTGGTCAAAGCTTCCTGAATGCTGAATTATATGATCAAACAAGAACGCTCCAAGGTTCCTTTGATGTCAGGTCTTGACTTATACGTGGATAGACTCAGTGAGTAAATGTGATCTTGCTGGTAATCACAAAGGGACTTACACAATTGTTCTGACAACTCTCTTGTTTCACTTGCAAAAGGAAGACGCTCAAAATTTCTAAGTACTACAACTTATGGCGTATGATATTGCAATGACGTTCTTGATCCTAATTTCTAACAATGATTGATAAAAAAGTACAAAAGATGTAGGTTTAGAGAAACTATTCTAATCTTAAATGCAAAAAACGATTATTGATTAGGTGAAATCAACCAACTTTGCTTCGCCAAATCAAAGAACTATGCAAAATTGATGCAATCTTCTAAGGTAATGTAAGATATTCAAATCACCTGTGTTCATGAAAATTTAACAAACACAAATAATTGAAGTTAAGCTCATTTGGGTTCAGTCTAACCATGCACTGCAACTTGCAAGCCACAAATTACAAATGGTATGAACGTAAGGATTTCGCCACGAACTAACATAACACTTGAAAATAAAACTTATTCTAAACTTAATCTACGCTTGAGGAATTGGAAACCATGCAACACTTGGAACAAAACAATAGCACCAAATCAATGAGTCTTGTATTTATCTCAAAGAGTTCTTGCAACAATTCTCCAAAGTCTCACAGTTACAAATGAGAGCAAATGAGGTCCTTATATAGTCCTCAAGAATACATGAAAGGCTAGGATCAATTGGCAAAGCCAATGGCCTAGATTATGCCACATAAGCAGTTTGTTACAACAACCTTCTATTTTTAGTATATGAAATAAGCACTGAAGGCACGCTTTCCAAGATGATAAGCATGACTAAGAATCTATGAAGAATCTTCATGTGAGGCGCCCCTATTGCTGCTATGAAGTGCAATGTACTTGGACACCATTGGCGTGAGATCATCAAGGGGTCCACTTGGCGCGTTCTTAATGGTTCCTTCTGCCTCAAGCACATCAACTGCATAAGCGCCAAATGTCTTCTCCCAATTGGTCATCCGAGCCTGGTTGGCACCAAGGTGGATAGCAAGTGAAAATATGTTAAGTCTCTCATCAGAAATATCATCTTCTTGAAAATAGAATGCTTTGACTTGTTCCTTCATGCGATCAATAGTCATCTCTCCAAAAGGGTTACATATCTTCATTAATGAAGTATGTACACTATCTTGTATTCTTTGGATGACGCTTCTTACCCTTCACATATCCATTTCAACTCTATCAAGTAGCTGCCCTTTATTGCGAAAACAAAAGTACCATGTGGAGAAGTCATATGTTGCTCCTTCTTCAATTACTTCAGCATGTACCAATTCATCCATTGAGGTTCCCATCAAACTCTTCAAATGTGGCATGTATTGCTTTTTGATGGCTCTGAACTCAGCACAAGTCGTCAACAATGCAAGTACTCTCTCCTTGAGTTCATTGACCTTATCATATACTCGCATGATGTCTTCAAGATGCACATATGTTGTCTCTCTTGATCTCTCCATCCAGTCTCTTAACCTATGAGATGATGATCTCAAGTCTTCAAGGCACGCAACTGTCTCGGGAGGAAGAATGGGTGGAGGCATGGAAATTCTTTCCTGTTGACGGATGGGATACATGAGATGTTGTATGTATTGCTCCAATGCTTGACACCTTTGCTCAGCCTTTATTCTACCTTTTGTTTCTTGCCTTATTACAGCTTTAGCATTAGTAACTGAATCTTGGAGCTCTTCCTCCACTTGTGCTCCAGTCAGAGGACCCAAATCAACTGTGTTAATCTCATAATCCTCGGGTACTATGTCTTCTACATTCTTCTCAGTTCTTGGGACAGCTACATGAACCTTCCTATTACCAGTTTCATCCCTTGTTATCTTGGAGAGAGTTGTCGCTTTCTTCTTTTGCTTTTCTCTGGATATATCTGCAAGCATCTCTTCAATTTGAATAGGCTGATATTCTTCTACTTCGTAGCTCTCCTTGATCCTTTCTTGCAACCATTTCGACAATGATGAAAGATCCTTTTGCCTTTGCACTCGCCTCTCTTGCATGGGCAATGCCTCCTCTTCATCTTCTTCTTCATTATTAGTATGGCCATCATCAATCACTTCAGTATCATGAGGACTCGAATGGACTTCTTCAAATGGAATGACTTGATATTCATCTTCATCTTCATGCAAGATTATGTTATTAATCTTTGGAGTACCTTGCTGCCTAGATGAAGCAGTCTCAACACTTATCTTTTTCTTCTTTTGGCTTGACTCTCCTTGTGTATACTCAAGTCGTTTCCTCTTCGTTGCTTGACTTGAATTTCTTTCATTCTCTTTGGAGCTATGTCTACTTTGCGAATCTCTATCAGGTGCATTGTGTTGTACTTGTTCTTCAACTTCTCCCATCTTCTTGTATGTGAGCTTCTTTCCTTCATCTATTAATGCTTGCACTTGATCCTTCGCACGCTCCTTGGTGATAGCAATGATTGGCTCTATCAACTCCCTATCATAAGCCCTTTCTCTTTCCGTCCAATCAATTGTATATGGCAGATCTCGCACTTTATTATATTCATCCTCCGAAAGAGTCTCATCATCATTAAGCTGATCAGGTATCCTCAACACCTTTGTAGCTCTTACTAAATCCCATTTCAGCCTTGAACATTTTTGCAACCTTATATTAGCATCATCAAGTGCATTTGCCCAATGATCTTCGAATTGCTCCACATGTTGATAGGTAGGATATTACTGTTTGAGTGCTCCATGTGGATAAAAGTGGTCCCTCCGTAAATCATGAAGGTGCAGATGATATGCTTGAAGTTCAATCTCAGAGTGTTCAGCTACTTGCAATGATGGACATGAGTAATACTTCCCAAGTGTTAGAGGGAATTGTAATCCGGCCTTCTTCCTTGCTTTTTGCAACTTATGGAGTTCTAGTAGTTGTCTTGACACTTCCAATATCACCATCCTATTGGTGGGATACCTTGGCAATCTATACGGATAGGATGTGAAGCCTTGAATCCTTATGTAAGTGAACTTCTCATATTGGATATAGTAACGTCCATACTCTTCAATGAAAGCCATAGCAACATTTGTCAACATCTTTTGCAATTCTCCTCGCAATCTCCTTACTATGTACATGGCAAATGCATCATTAAACCTCTTGTAATGATTGATGTTCTTGAGATGAAGTGGTGTATAGCATTGATGTGATAGGACTTGATTAGGCTTAGTGCCAACTTCTCCTTCGCAAGTCAATCCCTTGTAGACCACATTCCTTGCCAATATATAGACAAGATAAGAACTCATGTAGAAGGAGTTAGTCTCAGTGAGATTTTCAAATTGTTCATCAAAGCAATGACTTATAACTCCAGCCCAATAAATCCTCACATTCTTCGTGAAAACATGATCAAAATATGTATACATCCATCCTTCAAAAGTTGATGATTGAGGTTTACCTGTTACTCTATTCAAGAACATGATGAAGTAGCTTATCTTTTGTTTGAAATCAACTTTATGATACTTTGGATCCTTAGGATTATATATCTTCGTTGCCGAATGCACCATCCACTTCTTCCTTACCTCTTGCATATATTGCTTGGGCTTGGCTTCAAATGTCTTTTGTGCGGTTGTTGGAGAAATGACCGTTGTCCTTTGATTCAGGATGTTGAAGCCCTCTTGAATGGCTTCCCTTTGCAAGTAGGCTAGAACAGTTCTATCCTTTGCTACAATTTGTCTTTCTTCAACATTATAGCGCTTAGTACATTCCAACACCAACTCCGTGCATGGCAAGACGGGTGGGAAACAAGCTGCTTGGATAATTCCACTCTTGACAATGGCTTTGATGTTCTCATTCCTTGTCGGTGCGAGCAAGAAGTCCTTGATCTCCTCCAAGTTGGCATGCCCCATGTTCATATCTCCTATGTTCTCCCAATGTGTCACTATCTTGGACTTCGGCAAGGTCGACTTAGCATCCATCTTGATTAAAACTTGACGCTCCCTTGCAGTCATACCCATTTACCTACAAGATAAACATACCTCCATTAGTACATTCAATAAACTTCATGATGTATCAGCTTTATAGGACTAATTTCTTGCATAGTGAAGCTTTGAAAACATGAGAATCGGAAAAAATAAAGGCTGATTTATGAAATCTAACAGCTGAAAGCATACCTCTTTAACAATTTCAGAATAAAACCTAAAGCAATCTGCTGTAGAAAACACAAATTCTTTGCTGGAAATAATAAAAATCAGAATCTAATATTGCAGATCTGCTGAGACCTATGATGCTTCTTAACCAAATTCGCTCCAAGGGAGTATTTTGCGATTTGTGATGGTGCAAATGAGGTGAGCGCCTCATATAAATAGACTCTTGCATTTATTTAAGTGCTGGTTGGTCCAATTAGGTCGGCCAACTTTTATATTCTTTATATTTTTTTTTTGAACTTTCTATTTAAAAAAAAAACCTCTTTCAATGTTAGGCGCCAAAATGGGTCTTTGGAAGTGGGAATGTGCGCCTAACTTCTCAATGCAAACTTATGCTCTTAAACCTTTGTTGATGCTTAAATGATGCTCATTTTTACAAAACAAAGACCTTCATCATTAACTCCTGCTCTTTGCACTTGAGGCGCACTTTTGGGTTTGAAGAAGTGAGAAAGTGCGCCTAGCTTCTTGGGCTATTTCTTGGCATTTCAATGGTTTCAAATACTTGTTCAAACTCTCTAGAGACTCCATTACTAGGCGCACTTTGTGATTTCAAGCTCTATGCTCTCTAGGTGCACATTTTGACCTCTATAGGAGATGAAATGCGCTTAGCTTCTCAAGGTGATAACATGTTTCAATCAATGATTTCAATCTAATGCATAAGTGCCTAGAAGACTTCTTGCCTTATGGTGATCAAATTTCAAGATCTCAAGTCTCTTTTTGCAAGGCGCCCTTTTGTGATTCTCCGGGTGTGGAATTGCGCCTAAACTTGGGAGGCTTCATACTTCAAGTTTTATAGATCAGAGAAGTATACAATGTGTTTAGAAAACCTTCTATTTCTTAGTGGAAACAAAATCCATGACTTCAAGCCCAGTTTACCTTAGGCGCAAAATGATGACTCTAGAGGTGAAAATGGGCGCCTAGGTTGGATGAATGAATTCTTTTTGGATTTGGGCAATTGAGGGTGTCTTGGGAGGTTTAACTTTTCAAGGTGCCACTTTCCTTGATAACTTCTAACATCTTCTACACAAGGCACACTTTTGAGGTTCTACAGATGATAAAATGCGCCTAGCTCTCCTTGAAGCAATTTTGACTAAGTTTAAACCTTTAAGATGTTTCTAAGCACCAACTTATTATTAATGATGACTTCACAAATTCCTACCTTAGGCGCACATCTTGACATGTACAGGAGTGAATTTGTGCCTTAATTCTCTTGGTGACTTTCAAAAATTTCTAAGTAAAACACTTCATATCTCATCCTTAGGCGCAATATGGGGTTTCTGAATGATGCCTTGTCCTTCAACAATCTCGGGGGCACTTTGGTGACTCTCTAGATGCAGATTTGCGCCTAGGATACTTAGGTCATTTTCTTGCAAGATTTTCAATGTTTAAGGTATTTCAAGGATCAAAACTTCACTCTCATGCATGGCGCCTTGGTTTGGAATGATTTGAGGCTAGTTGTTGATGGAGGCGCACTTTGCTCAGTTCATCATTCACCAAGTTGTTAACTTACATTCTCAGTGAGATCTATCATGCGGGCTCAGCAGATGGAAGACTACAAGTTCTTTATGGTTGCTCAAGGAATACTCCTAAACTACATTTGCAAGCTTATTGATTAGCTCCGAGATAACAGAAGTGACTAACCCTAAAACAACTAACCTATGAAAAAAAAACTGGGGGCCCCCATTTGCAATGGGGCGATGTGTGATTAGGTCACAACAGTTCCCTGTACTCCAATATCCTCTCTGGAATCAAAATCAGATTGCCTTCCTCGTCCAATGGAGGCAACTCAGAAGAAGCCATCACATTGTGTCCAAGAGCCTTCTTGAGGCGAGACACATGAAATACATTATGAACCTTGCAACTCTCCGGAAGTTCCAACTCGTAGGCAACTGCACCCACTCTCCTATTCACCCTGAAAGGACCATAAAATCGTGGTTTCAACTTCTCTGCTCCACTCTTCTTGAGAGTGGACTGCCTGTAGGGCTGCAATCTCAAGTAAACCATGTCTCCCACCTCAAAAGAGTGTTCAACATGGCGCTGATAAGCATAGAGTTTCTGTTGGTTCTGAGCATGCAGCAGGTTATCTTTCAATGCCCTCAAGATATCTTGACTTTGTTGTAGAAAATCTTTGGCCTGTGGTGTTCTGCATTTATCAAATATTAGATCTACGAAGCTTGGTGCATTATAACCATAAAGTGCCATGAAAGGAGACATTTTGATTAACATGTGATAGGAAGAGTTATAGCAATACTCTCCCAGATGAAGCCATCGGACCCAAGCCATCTGCTGTTCTGAAACATAGTTCCTCAGATATCCCTCTAGCCACTTATTCACCACCTCAGTTTGCCCATCAGTCTGAGGGTGATAACTAGTGCTCGGAGTGAGCTCAATCCCACTCAAACGAAACAATTCCTGCCAAAACAAACTCAAAAAAACTTGCTGTCCCGATCACTGATTATGTTTCGGGGTAATCCATGCAATTTGAACACCTCTCTAAAAAATAGTTCAGCCACTTGGGCTACTCTGAAATCTGAACTGATTACATAAAAATGAGCATATTTAGTCAATCTATCAACAACAACATAAATAGAATCCTTACCTTGCACCTTAGGCAATCCTGTAATGAAGTCCATTGAAATACTTTCCCATTTCTGAGTGGGAATAGGCAATGGTTGCAGCAGACCAGTTGGGTAAGAATGCTCATTTTTATTTTGTTGGCATACCAAACACTCCCTAACATAGTTCATGATGTCATTCTTTAACCCCTTCCAGGTGAACCTTTCACAAATTTGCTTGTATGTCTTGAAAAATCCTTGGTGACCAGCCAAGGGCTCATCATGAAATGATCTCATAATCTTTTCCTTCATCTTAGAATTAGCCACAAGAAAAATTTGCTCTTTATAAAAAATCAGCTCATTGTTTACCTTGTACTTACCTCCAAAAGTGTCTCCATGAATGATGCTAACAGCCAACGGATCTTTAGCATATTCAACCAAAATCTGATCTCTCCAATCAGCGGTTATACTCACAATAGAAGTGAGATGAGGCCTCCTTGAAAGTGCATCAGCCACAACATTTATCTTACCCTTCACGTAGACTATGTCAAAGTCAAAAGCCTGAAGTTTGCTTACCCAACGCTGCTGCCTTTCACTCAAATCCTTTTGATTTAAGAAGTATTTAAGACTGTTATGATCAGTCTTAACAATGAACTTACCTCCCACCAAGTATTGCCTGAACTTGGTTAATGCATGCATGATTGCAAGCATCTCCTTGTCATAAATTGAATAACTTTTTTTCTGCACCCCGCAATTTCCTACTCTCGAAGGCAATAGGATGCTTTTGTTGCATCAGGACAGCCCCTATTCCTTCCCCTAAAGCATCACATTCAAGCTCAAAAGGCTTGGAAAAGTTTGGGAGGGCCAACACTGGAACATTGCTCATGATTTCCTTGAACTTTTCAAAAGATATCTGCGCTGATTCAGACGAAGAGAAGGCTTCCTTTTTAGTTAGATTAGTAAGAGGAGCTGCCATTTGGGAAAACCCCTTCACAAACTGCCTGTAGAAACAACATAGACCAAAAAAACCCTTAAGATGAGTGAGGGTATTGGGTGGTGGCCACTCAATGATAGCATGGATTTTTTCTTGGTCCACTCTGACACCATCCGCACTGATTACATGTCCCAAATATAAAATTTCAGTCATGCCAAACTCACACTTTGATCCCTTGGCAAACAAAGAGTTAGCTTCAAGTATTCCCAGAACCTCATCAAGATGGTGCAAGTGCTCTTCCCAAGTTTTACTATAAATAAGGATATCATAAAAAAAAACCAATAAAAACTTATGGAGCTGCTTGCTGAAAATCTGATTCATGCATGACTGAAACGTTGCTGGTGCATTGGTTAGGCCAAAAGTCATAACCAGGAACTCAAAATGCCCAAAGTGGCATCTAAACGCCGTCTTCTCCACATCAGATTCACGCAAGCGAATCTGGTGATATCTTGATCTCAAGTCTATTTTTGAGAAATAGACTGCCCCATGCAATTCATCAATGAGCTCGTCAATCCTGTGTATTGGATACCTATTCTTGATGGTGCGTTTGTTGAGCTCGCGGTAGTCTATTCACAATAGCATAGTCCCATCCTTCTTCTTGACTAAAACCACTGAAGATGCAAAGGGACTTTTGCTTGGACGGATGAAACCCATGTCAAGCAACTCCTTGATGGCTTTCTCTATCTCATCTTTGAACCGTTTTGGATGTCGGTAAGGAGTGGTAATCACTGGTTTGGCTCCATCCTCTAATTCGATCACATGCTCGATCCCCCTCTCAGGTGGTAATTCATTGAAGACCTTAGTGTGCTTGGTCAAAATTTTCTGCACATTAGGATGATGCTCTCTCTTCCTCTCATGATCATGAGCAGGAATGACAACACATTCAACAATCCTTTCAGCCTGTCCTTGCCTCAGAATTTGCTCCATCCTCTTAGCAGTCACCACTCTAGGTCCCCCATTTGACATTCCAGGAAGCACAACTCTTTTGCCTTCTGATTCGAATTTTAGATCCATGGTCTGAAAATTCAAATTAATCTCTCCAAGAGATTTCAGCCACTGTATTCCCAACACAACATCTGTATCACCTATTCCAACCACATAGAACTCATCTTTGACTTCATGATTTCCCAACTGGATGCTTAGTTGGGGTATTTTTCTGGCGCATGTAAGAGTAAAACCATCAGCCACCATAACTTTGAAGCCATCAAACTCTTCTGTCTTCAATCCACGTTTGGCTACCAAGTCTTCATCTATAAAATTGTGTGTGGCTCCCGTGTCAATTAGAGCTACCATTCGCTGCCCTCCTAAAACTCCTCTCACACGGAATGGATTGTTTCTTTTTGTGCTGGACAACTGGGCGAAAGTACCACTATCTTCCTTCACTTCCTCAACCTCCTCAAGGTCTTCAAACTCCTCACAATCCACAAATTCCCCTTGTTGTTCTGATATTTTAGAACCTGTTTCAGCCTCCACATATACTTCCAAATGCCTTGCATGTCCCTTTTCGTAACACTTATGTCCTGAGGCCCAAGGCTCCTTGCATGTAAAGCATAGTTTCTTCTTTTTGAGTTCATTTTTTGCCTCATCACTCAGTTTTTGCAAGGGCTGCTGCTGCTGATTGGAAAACTTTGTGAAGATCTTCTTGTCCTTGTTGAATGCAAATGGTTTTGTCATCAACTTTGGTTTTGGGGCTGAAAACTCCATACTTCTAGCCTTTTTAATGGTCTCTTGTAAGGACTGAGAATCCAAGGATTTTACCCATCCTTTGATAGGCTCAGCCAAACCTTCAACAAATAGAAAAATCAGCCTCCTTTCAGAGATGTCAGGAACCATAACATTGAGCCGTTGAAACTCAGTGATGTATGAATCAATGTTGCCCGTTTGCTTCAATTGTGTCAGGTCTTTGAAGCTTTGCTCTGGATCTTGTTTGTCAAACCTCTCGATGAGTTTATTTGTAAACTCATCGTAGGTTGTAATCAGGTTATGACGCTGTGTCACAAGGCCATGATACCACCAATCATAGGCAGCCCCATCCAAGTGTAAAGTTGCAAAGTTTAAGGCTGCCTCTTCTGGGATAGGCTTCAGAGTAATATAAGTGTTGAGCTTTTGCACCCAAGCTCTTGCAGTGCATCTTCCACTACCATCAAATTTCTCCATAGACACTTTACTCAGAGCATGCTTGTAATCCTTATTCTCCCTGTTGTCCGGTCTTCCACCGTTTTTTTTCTTCTGATTCAGAAATTGGTCAAATGTTAAGCTTCTATGGACAAGATCAGGAAGTGTCATATATTCATCATGATTTACCATGATATCATCAGTGAAAGTAGTTCTTTCCTCAGGCTTAAGTGGCATTTCTTCCCTTCTATTTGCAAAAGGTTGAAGAGGTCTCGCAGCTGACCCTACTGAAGTTCTGGTAGGTGTTCTTACATAATCACTTCGTGCTCCATTGTTTTGCGAACTGCTGGCTTTAGTGTTGTTTCTAGTACCTTGAGTTAAGTTTTGATCCATTTTGCTCACTAGCCGGGCTATCATTTCATACATATGGTCAAACTTCCTCTCCATCTTTTTCCTTGGACTTTCAAGTGGACAATTCTCTTTGTCCCTATCTGCCATGACTGTCTCTTCTGCAATAGTATTCGAGATAACTATAGTTTTCAACTTTCTTTCCTCTCTCTGCTTGTACCTTCTTTCCCTGTCATTGAATTGTTGCATGCAAAGATTAAGGCAACTTCATAGGCTGGCAGGATACCAGCTTTGATACCACTGAAATAGTCTACCCAGTAACAAGCAACAAAACACCAATGCTAACAATATTGCCTTGTAAAAATTCTCAACAACAAAATACTTTAAAACATAGAATCGATTCATACCCAGAATGTAGTTGCAGTCATTATGTTGAAGATCAAACCACATTTTATCATTCTTCATGTATGTTTCCCCTCAAAACTCCCATAAACAGCCCAGTCAAAGGGCACTATATTATGACAAAGAACAGTAACTCTGCTACAGTGATCTAGACTCCAAATCCTTACTGCAGATGATTAGGCAACGCCCATAACAGCAGATAATACAAACAAAGCTGCTCCGAACTGAACATCTACCCTACTCAATAATATTTGATCACCTCACTATGCCATTGGAGAACAGCAAACCCAAACTCCATTCATACCAACAGCTCAGAATACATCTAACTCCATAGTGCATAAGGATGATTTCTGATTGATTCCCAAGTGTAGTTCTCAGCTAGGGATGGTCTCTCACATCTGAAACTGAATAAAAAACTGAGACTAAACAGCCTCCCAATTCTTGTGCTAAACAGCAAAGGTTCACAGTCCAAACATGAAAATTGCATCCAGAATAATCTTCAAAATGAGCAAATGTTCTCTTAAAACCCCACACGCCTGGCAAGAATAGCAAAGGCATCTAGTCAGACCACCCTCTGACTCCACTCAGCCAACGCCAGCTAGAAATAGCAAAGAATCAAATTAATACCCACAGAGGAGCGCTCCCCCACTCCACCATTAAGTCTAAAATAGATGTGAACTGTAGAGGGGGCCCCACCACAAACCCACACCTACTGGAGGCAGAAATCCAACTACTTTTAAAAGAATATACAATTATAATGATATATTTAGTCTTTTAAAAGTTATATTTGCCCTTACTAAATAGTTAGCTTTCTGGGAAAAAAATAAAAAGCTAACATTTTCTCAGTTTTTTGATTACTGGTGAAAGAGGGGACATTACACCCTTCAGTCCAACCAACTATGTCTTGTGAGCCCCCCTACACGACTACCTCTCCTTCTTTTGGAGAACCACATAATGTTCCAGTTCTTGCAAAAAACCTAGAGTGAGTGAGATGTCCCAAATTAGAAATTTTACCATCTCTGATTTATTTGTGTTTTCTGGATGTTGTAAAACTGAAACAAGACGATTATTGATAATTACAGCACTCTTGAACAGCAATCGTCAAATGGAATGCAATAAAGAGAACCCGATTTATTACAGTCACCCGTAATGTTGGAATTAGATTTCTGATTTCACAACTGAAGTATGAATCAACAGTAAAAAGGGAAAAAGACTCCCTCCCATATAATATTCAGAATACAAATGATCAGCAATTAATACAATGAAGTTACAGCCTGTATCTGTTGCAATTCTGCACTTACAAGTATCTAGATTTGTTGTCATAACCCTGCGGCTAACCTGGAGTCTTGATGAATTCCTTTTTACAGCCCACCCAATGTGATATCTGCTGCGCAGGACTGGTGTAGTCGCTTGGGAGAACAATGCTGGCCTTGGCTGTGTCCTGTGTGAGCAAATCGCTGCTAATATGTGGTGTGACCAGTATTTATCATACTCATTTTAGGGGTGGCGGGCCTGCAACTGTTAGGTGGCGCGATCTGCCTTGCAAATTGGTATGTAGACCCTCTTCTAGCTGCTTCTGGTCCTTCTACACTCAATTGCTCCCTTCCAAAATGATATACAATGAATTCCCCAAGGTTGCGGCTGGGGTATCAAGCTGGTGCGAACCAAACAGCATTAACAGCAAGGTGTATATATATAGAAGCACTCTGTCAACCTCTTGAAACTCGCCAAAGCTGAAGGTACTTCCGCCAATTGGTGGCGCTCAGGGGAAGTGGTGTAAATCAACTCCAATTAAATCTTGATCAGTGAAATTAGGATTTCCAAAATCAGCAATGATGCTTCGATTATTTGCTTGCAAATCTTGATTGCATTAATCCTGAAAATTTGCACAAAACATTGAATTAGCACACCATGCAAACCCTAGATGGATTTGCCAATGCTGGAAATTGAGGGTTTTCGTCCTCACCTCCCGATTTCGCTGTCGATGGGTTTCGTCCTCTAAGCAAACTTCTTGAATTTGAATGATTTATTGCAAAACATGAAATCGGATGAATCAAATGAAAGATTGGGACTTGTAAATATACTTGTAAATATACCTTTCCATGAATAGGTCTCATGGGCCCAAATTTTGCCACCCAAGTTTGAATTCAATATAATAATATATATATTATTTAGTATTAAGATAGTGCTTCTCAAGGTGAAGGGACATGACAGAGATAATTTCTTCATTTTCATCTAACATGGAAAGGCTGAAACAAACAAAGGTTCTCAACATTAACAACCGAGTAAATTTTCATATATGGTGGTAAATCAAGTTGGAAATCATTCTCACTGACCTACTTTAGAATGACGAAGGGTCTATTCTCAGAGGTTTCAACTTATGTGCTTGATCTTGAAGTGTATCCTCTCCCAAGTACAACCATACTTTGTCACCCACTTTGAACTTGTGTTCAGTGTGGTGTTGATCATGCCATCATTTGTACTTGTCCTAGCTCTCTTTCAACTTCTCTTGCACTTGTAGATGGGTTTGCTGGATATGCTCAATGAACTTTCTAGCCTTTACAAACTCTGATTCAACATTTTATTCACTCTCTTTTGATTGTCCTGCAACAACATCAAGTGGGCTTGGAGGCAAGTAACCAAAACATGTCTCAAAAGTAGACAGATTTCGTTGAAGAGTGTATAGCCTGGTTGTAGCAGTGTTGGATATATGCAAGACTTTCATCCCATGTCCTTGTATGCTTTTGATTATATCCACATAGCAACTGAACCAAAGTCCTATTAACTACCTTGGTTTGCCCATCCATTTGCGGATGAAAAGCATTGGACCTTTTTAATTGGGTATCGATTTTCTCCTATAAGGTGCACCAAAGTTTACCAAGGAACCTTGAACCCTGATCTGATATGGTACTCTCAAGCAAACCAAAATGTACCCAAACATTTGAGAAAAACAAATCAGTTGCATCCTTACCCATGAGTGTTTTCTCGCATGGGATTAGGGCATACATGTTGCTAAATCTGTCAACTACAACAAAGAGATAGTTGTGTCCTTTCTTTGACATGGGCAAACCATCTACAAAATCCATTGATATGCTTTCCAGTTGATGAGATGGCACCAATAGTGGTTGATACAATTCTAACTTCCGGTTGCTTAGTTTACTTACACTACACAACTTCCAACTTTGTAGAAATTCTTAGTCATAGGATTGCATATAAGGCCAATGAACATACTGTTGCAAATTGGAGGTGGTTTTAGTGACCCCAAAGTACCTAGCCACTTTGCAGATATGACCCTCACTCAAGAAGATCTCTTTCCTTTGGAATGCACAACTTGCCTAACTTGAAGAGCAGTCCATCTGTCAAATAGAAATCAGTTCTGGGAGCGAAATCATCAGTCTTACCTTTTTGGATCTGCTGATACAACTCTCCAAAGTCCTTGTCATGCTTATAGTCATCCACATAAACTTCCTTTGTGAAGGGTTCAAGAAGAGAAAGAGTGCTTACTGCTGTCAACAAAGGGGGTCTAGATAACATGTCTGCAAATTTATTAGTTACATCCCTCTTATACTTTATGACCAAGTAGACTTGTTTTAAAAACTATCCACTTGTAGTGGTGTGATTGCTGAAGCTTGGATTGAGCTTGCAAATATTGTAATAGTTGGGGATTTGTGTGAACAATTGTCTCTTTTCCTAGCAAGTAGTGTTTCCACTTTTTCACCACTTTCACTAATGCAGAGAGTTCTTTGTCCATACCCAAGGACGGATCCATGAAACAACTCCAAGTGATAGCACATAGGCTTATCTCCTTGCATTAGGACAGCTCCCATAACATAGTGACTAGCATGTGTTTCTACCTCAAATGGTTATTGCATTTCTTTGTCTTCAACTCTTAAAAGGATTTTTGCTGCATATTACCCCATTTGTAGCCCTTTCTATATTCTGTTATAGCGTGCAAAGGTGCTGCTATGGAAGAGAAAGATTTGGCAACTATTTTCAAATATTGAACTGCCTCTACAAAGCCAGTAATAGCCATGAATCTCATTAGTCAACTTATTAATCATATGCCTTTTAAAAAGCTATATGATTGTATCATCAAATACTTTCAAATCGTGGCCTATTTAATAGATCAAAATATGTAAAAGAACCTAAGATAGTTCCTTTTAGGCCACGTAATTCAAATGTTTTAATTTTTTAAGCCATAGAAGTCCTTAATTCAAATATCATTTGTTTCATAAGAGAGAAATATTAAGTTTCAAATGATCTAGTACTTGAATTTTTATCTGTATAGGTCAAAATATTTATAAGTTGAAAGACTCTTTATAATCGGTCAAAAGAAACTTGTTTAAGTCATGGCCCTCCAAGCATGGTTAAAATTCAAAAAGATGCACCGAAAGCCATTAGTGACATTAATATGAGAAGAGTCGCATCTTCTATTATAAGATCCCACTGTATAGTATGAAGGAAGTCATTTTTATAATAGTTAAGAGTCTTACTAATCCGTATCCAATCTTGCTATCAAGGCAACCATCATACTTTCCAACCTATCAAGCTTCCCTTCAATCACAGGTATTCAGGCCACATCTGCTTCCAACCTTTGGAATCTCGCTTCTCCATCATCTTCTTTGACCATACTCACTGTCCTCGCTTTTCTTATCGACTCTCTTGACTCAATCTTGGGCTCAAATGGCAATAAACTTCCTTTTCCACTTGATCTCATGGATGGCATACACCTGCAATTAGCAATTAAACAAATAACCCAAAGGATTGTATGCTTTGATATTACTTGATCTGTAAATATTGTGGCTATGCCACACATGCAGTCATCAACAAGTGGATTACAATGCTCAAGACCTTCTAACGCACCTTAATAACTATTTCTACCATAGACAATGGATTTCAACATGCAAAGGCATGTGCAACATAGTATAACAGAGATCTAAACATTAACAAATGTGTAAATTAAACAGACAACATGCTGAACATCTAAAGCAACACATTTAATCTAGAGAAAACCCCCTTGGGGTGAAAAACTCTAATCTAATGAGCAACTACTTCTTGTTCCACTATATAAAAATAAAGTACAATGAGTTTACAAATGCCAACACAATCTCAACAAGCTCCAGCACCACTCAAGAGCTCTATAACACTCAATCTCACACTCCCTCTTACAAAACAGACTTGTAAAATTCAATTGCACACTCAAGAATGTCTCTACACACCCAACCAAAGTGTCTAACCCCTTACAAGACATGGAGAAGGTAGTTAAAACCTCCTCTCAGCATCCCAAAGGTCAGCAGACAAAAAAACCATCAGAAATGAAGATGAAATGATTGGCGTTCCAATAACCCAATGCCCGCATAGAGACACTTTCACCGCTTTGTGACACATTTGCTGGGGTGAACTGCGAGCTCCCTGGGGGGAACAACAAGTTCGCCGTTCGCCGTTTGTGTAACTGGAAAACTCATCATTCTTTCCTTTCCAGGTTCTTTTTGGGTCTGCAACTTTGAACGTATGCATTCCAAAGGAATCCCATACCATCCATGACTTGCACGAATCCTTTCCACATCCCCTGTATACCGGTTTGATGACAAATTCACATGTTAGGTGTCTCGACTACACTCCAATGAGCTAGTCACAGCAAGACCCTATTGGTCTTCCACGCACAAGACCCGCATTTATGGATCAGAAAGTCTCCACTGTATGACCTGTAGCTGTTTTGTTGGTTGCAGAACAATCGGCTAGCATATTTTTTGTCATATGGCTTGTGATAGCAGTATCTACCATACACGCTGTGCCCTCCATACGCTTGGCAAAGTTGCAGACAATCATATGGTCTGCAGAACTCATAGTACACTCTGTAGCAACGATACAACGCTTCTAGTTGACAGCAGATTCCTCTAACGTATGAACTTTTCCTTCTGCCGTACAATCTTTGGGAATTGTGTAGAACATTGAAAACTCTTTTGGGCAGTCTATCAGTTCCATTGTAGACTCTGATAGTTCAAGTGCTGTAAGGGATATCAATTATTTGTATGGTTTGACACAATTCATTAAGTTGTTCAGCCACTAGCATATACAATCACCATAGCTTGCACAAAATCCTAGGTGCAATGAACATTGTGCAATCAATAAGTTTCCTTTTTTATTTCCAGCTGAAGAAAGAATTGCATATTTAAAGTTAGTTGAGCAAGAAAATGAGCATCACCAGTCTCAGCAAGTTCTTTGTTGTGGAACGTTAGGGTTTTTCTAATGCTGTTCAACTTATCAAGTTGCAGGGACATCCTTTTCTGCAAAAGCCCAAAAATTTGGACAATTGCTCTGGATAAAGCAAGTTGATATGTTTATTTTGTTGTTGACTAGGAATCCTACCTTTCTTTTTGAGGGGAATAATGTAGTTAGCAGTAGCATTATTAGAGATTATTATATTTTGTTAGTACTTGTATAGCCGACTTATTTTGTGAGTTTATTGCTGGCTTTGGGCAGTTTGTTAATAAATGGTTGTAAGCAGTTACCAATGGGCGTTGTCTAACGGTAACCAACAACCATTGAGCCCTCTAAATAGAACTGCTGTAGTCAGGGAAGGTGTCTGATTGGTGAACGGTCCTCCCTGATCTACATCCATTGTAATGAAACACTATCCTCAGTGAAGCATTTTGTGTGTTATTCTCATACTATTAATCTGGTATGCACTGTTCCTTATTTGTATATTAGTACGATTGGTAGTCTAACCGGATAGCAGTAGACAGTTATCCTTGATATGCCCCTAATTCACAAGCTCTTTACTGCAGTGGCATATCCTATAATGGGATTTCTTTCTCCATGTTACACTAGGAGTTTTTTCCCATCGGTACTCTCCATTCTCCCTAACCTGGGATGCATTCAAATTTTCACTTCTGGATCACACATTTGCAGCTCAGATATTGTTTGGCAATTTTCACTTGCCATGAGTTTACAAGCATTATGTTTACATAGCAACCATGGTTCTGTTCTTATGTATTTAAGCCTTTGTGCAGGGTAATCTATGCCTGATTGCAGAAAGAGTATGGCCCCGTCCTGCTGGTATGTGGTTTATTTTGGTCTCTTTTTTATTTTTTTCTCAAGAGAAATTCTATTCTTTTATTAAAATACCATTGTATTACAATTGTCTTGCAGGTGATGTTATTTTAAGACCTCTATTTGAGGTTGTTGGGTTACAAAATGGTTCATTCAAGACACAACTGTTCACTCAAGATGTAGATTTCAAATTTCCTGTGAAACTCATATGGTCCTCCAAAGAGGAAGTGGAGTTTGAGTTTCAATTATGTGATTCGAGTGAAGATTCTTCAGTCAATCCAAGAGACACAGTTGAGCATTTTCACTTCATTTTAAAGTTTTTTCATCCAAATGATGAGTATATATTCAGAAATTTTATATCATCCTTATCTATATGTTAAATCATAAATCTGAAAGACTTGAAGCAGATTAATACAATGTTAGGTTTCACAATGTAATCAAGAGAATGGACCCATGTAGGTTTTCCTCAATCTAAAATCTCAAACCTGAATTTCTTGAGTCAGCCAACTTTGCTATTTGGAGATGGCCTGTAAAATTTTGTCCACATATTACTATTTGAAAGCAAGGAAAGCTGATCAAACATGCTGCTGATCTTTTTAGCTTATATGACATGTTCAATTATTTATGCAGAGATGAGAAGAGATTATAGTGCAATAGTGCTGAAAACATAGATCAATGCTCATCATTGTAAGTGTAACAGTTTGAGCTTTGAAGTTCATGACTATGGGTGACCATGAAATGATGTATAACTGTTAGGACATGGCAACCATGAGTTGTTTTTGGGAAGACATCTTTAAGAATTAAATGATGAAATAGGACCACAGAGGTTTTCTGATTAGAAATTTATGTAGTTATGAGATAACAAGTAAAGCTTCACCCCCCCCATCAAACGTACTGAGGTTTTTTTGCATATTGTGGTATACAGAAAATTATATACTTTTCAAGGCTCAGAAAACAATTAGTCTAATAGTAGGTGGGCTCAAATTTATCAACATGACAACAAGTTCAGATAATATAGGTTAGCTTTCTAAAAGTAGAATGGGCCTATCAAAGAAACTAGTTTGATTTCTTTGACATCATTATTTTATATTGATTTGGTACCACCTTTTTGAATGGTAGTTGTTAGCATTTTAATTAGTACCTTTTAGTGTGACACAAAACGAAACAGGTTTGTAGTAGAAGCACTCTTCGAATTAGAAGGGGAAGCTTCTAGTACACAAAACTAACCCAAAAACCTATTTTAAAAAATATGTACTTGCTATTAACAATTTGTACAGGTGTGTTTTCTGGGGTGTTTCATACATATCAAACAAAACAAAGGGTGTGGCTTTAAGCATGCAATACAAACAAACTTAAAAAAAAAAAAAACCTACCATGCTTACGCTATTCAGCTAAAGGCAGAAAGTGAGCAGTGTAAGTATACATAAAGCTAGAATTGGTATAAACAACACAAATGTCTTGGTAAAGTAGAAGAGGGGAAAGTTACAGAAAGCTACAAGACCCACTTCACTTCAACCTACAATGCAAAGCTTGTAGTTAAAACAATAAAAACACTCCAATTCATTTCATCTTGATGCAGTCATGGACTGAGGATCTAATTAAGGACTATCCAACCATGCAGCATTAAAATCAAAACACTTCACAAATTCACACAACGGAATGTAAACACTCAAGAAATATGTAGAATAATGATTTTATTGATTCACAATCTGAAAATACATCAATAGTCTTCGTTGCAAGGGCTACAATCAAAATAAGACCTCGGTCTTAAATTTCAATGAAGTACAAGCACAAACAATGTGCTGCTTCTCCATAACAATATCGTCTAAGCTGATATGCAGTTTGATGGTGTCTGATCCTCTAAACTTCTAATTTGCTACAGAATTTGGTGAGTGAATGCTCTCTTGAGCTAGTGCTAAGCTAACTTTATCTCTACTGCTTTGCAATGTCAAGTGAATGCTCTTTTATAACCAATCAAGGATGAAATGTCTTAGCGCTGACTAGCAATGTGATACATTGCCCAATGCACAAGTAATAGGAATCATGGGTCTAATGTTAGATGATTTCTTCTTTGATTTGCTAAGGAAATGTGTAGAATGATTCCTAGTCCACTTTGTATCTCCCTATAATAATGCTTACACACATCATAGAACACACATCATCGAATTTTTCATAAGTAACTTCTACATCATACAATGTCATAAGATGCTCTTACACATCATGATGACATTAGATGCTTTTACAATTTCTTACACATGTCATACAAAGCCATACACATGGCATAATGGCCAAGTCATAAGTGGGACATCCCATTTCCCAAATGAGGCTTAAATAATTAATAAATATAAATAAATAAATTTTCAAAGATTAGGACTTGCAAGGTGTATGACATGCTTAATCCCAACATTTATAGCCTGCGCTCTTTTTAGTTGTCTCTAATTTTAGCTCAATGTGCTTTTCGAGGAGTTGCTATTTTTAGACTGTCTTCTAGAAGATCTATTCATAGTTTGTAGCAATCATTACTAAGAGTCTAATTGAAGACCACCTAAGTTCAAATTTAGTATTAGTGGATTAAATTTTGTAATAAAGCTTGATTTGCATGCAAGCAGTCTATTCTTAGGGTAGAAGTTGTAGTTATCTTTTTTATTTATTTTCATGCAATAGTTTTGTAAAAATTATAAATACATGGCTTTGGCATTTTGTTTAGGGTTCAGTATTATTGATCTAGGATTCAAAATTCAGTATCATTTATTCAGTAGAATTTAGTAATGCCTATCTTTCTTTAAATTGCTATTGAGATGTTTTGTATTATTTGTTGTGTGCTGAGGTAGTTAAATTGCTTTAGCGAGTTTGCAAGATTTGTATTGTAAGTTACTCAAAGTTGGAGATTGTGGCTTTGTGTTGATTCCTTAATTCAATCTACCAAAGCATTTGCGTTGCTCAGTCTTTGCCTTTAGCTGAATAACATTAAGTGTGATAGTTGCAGGGTTTATTTTTAGTCAAAAAAGCATAAAAAACTTTTTGCCTTGTGTTGAAATGTGTGTCAGCCTTTTGCCTTAAGTGAATCCAAAAAAGACACCTTTGGTTTTGTTCATTATACATGAATCACCCCAAAAAACACATTATAAATAACAAGTACTTATCGTTTAGATTAGGTTAGTTTTTGTTACATGGAGATTTCCCTTCAAATTCAAAGAGTAGTTCTAGCACACATCTGTTCCATTTTGTGTTGCACTGAAAGGTGTGAAGTACTAACATGTTCATTTGATTGTCTCCACACTTCATTGCTTTTCCTACTATCTTGTTAACATGTTCATCTAGTTTGGCTTGTTTGAAAAACCTTCTTTCTTAAGTCTTGCATATGTGTTAGCTTAAAATTGACCATGACAATATCAATACCTACTGGCAATGTAATGGCTCTTTCTAGATTATTCTTAAATCCTACAATTTTATTTTATTTTCTGATTTGTGCCAACTGAAATAAACATGGAATGTAGAACAACTACTAACACTAGTGATAAATATTGAACAACAGCAGTAAGTACCAACAGGAATAATGGAAACCCTTTCATATCAAATGATATTAATATTGCAGCTGCTGATTGCAGATTTCATAAACTTAAAATGCTCAGAGTAGAACAAATGAACATCAGATAATAAATTATTAACTCCAAACTACATTGACCCATTCATCCAATGATGCTACTAAGATCTGATATTATAATATTAACACAACAACATGAAATAACTCACAAGTAATTTGGCCAAGCACAGCAGATAGGATGCCTCCAAAAATATGAATCATTGCAATAGTTAGAAGCCTCCAAATCGTACCGCTGAAGGAGTATGGGGTAGTATGGTGATCATCATTTGATGTACGACTTTCAATTATATTGGAGTTGATATCTTGCAATATGTACGACAAACTTAGGAAAGATATGGTGCCCAAGTTGGAAATGTATTATAGTCTCAAAAAGTTTCTATGTGCTGCGATGTAAATACAAAGAGGTATAGTTGGCCTCCTTGTATGGCAGCCGGTACTTAGATATAATATTCACGAAAATAGATGAAATTTGTTGCACAACAACAAATACCAGAATAATATAATATAATCATTGAATAATCTTCACAAATTGAGACTGAAACTGCAATCGTTCAACACAATTGATAATCACCAAAAACCAAACTGAAAGTAGAATTTCTTTAATCTTTTAGCACAAATACAATTCCTAAATGGAATTGCCACAAATGGACAAGAGGTCTGTCATCCTCCAATCCGAATTGGAAAACGAGAGGGGTTTTGTCTTCCAAATTCCCTACACCAAAGGGTTTTTGTCCTTGGGCATGGAGATGAACACAAGTGCTCAAGCTCTGAGAAAAGAATTCGATAACAATAACAACGGATGCCTTCTTCTGTGAAGTTCTCTTTTTATAATCACCTTTTTAATTTGAATTTCCTTTTTTTGCTTAAAATTTCCTCTAGAAGTGTCTAAAAATACTTTTCAATAAAATATTACATTAGGCCACTTTATTAAAATAGTAATAATACATAAGTCGTCCTTTTACACTGTTATAAAAATAAAGTTACTAGGACAACTTAAAATAATATTATTAAATTATTTCCTTAATTTAATTATTTAGAAAGGGGACATGACAGTCTACTTTTCCCAAAATCGCTTTTCCTCAAGCAATGAAATTTCAATAGCTTTGACTTCTCCTTGGATGTAATTTTGTAAGGCCAGGATCACAAATCATTCTTGGAAATTTGCAATTCCATGTTTTGAATTCTTCATGTGATGCAATATGTTCCTTTCACTGTATAACTTTCATTGAGGTCTATTTATGTAGTTTCTTTGAAGCTTTGCCTTCCTTGCTCTCAAATTGCTTTGCTTGTCGATCCATAGTCCCTTGCAAAGCTCTTTAGACTCTTTAGTCATGCCCAACTTTGTTATTTGCTTTGTTTCTGTAACTTCTAGCTTTCCTGGGGGCTGCCCTATTGAAAAATGAGCTCACCACCATGTTTCCATTGCATCACTCTGATATAACCAGGAGCTGAAGGTTGTGGCTTTGACATTGAATAAAGAGATATGGGAGGAACAATTTCTACTTCATCTTTTAGCATGTTATGAATTATAAGCACAATCATGTTTGATTCATTGCCTAATACAAGCTGCAAATTTTCATACTTCTTTGTTTCTTCTACAAATGAAAACATTTTACTTGAAACCCTTAAATGACCTCCTTGAATTTTCCATACAACAAACAGTGAATCACTTTAACTTCTTTCATCTATATCAACAAGATTTGCTACTTTCAACAAATAGATTTGTGACCACTGCTTTTGGACAACTACTAGAACAGCCTAAACTTCTGCAAATCTTTTGAAGATCGTCTAGTTTTTCTTTGAAAATATTATCATTTTTTACCAACTTATTTTGAAATTTCAGCTGAAAATGAAAAATCTGATTAATATTCATTTGTACCTTTGCTTGTCCTTGGCTACATGCCTCTTGCTGAAATTTGGCTTTTGCAAGTTGGAGTTCAAGAGTTTTTATTTGTTGTATAAATTGCCTCTTGCAAACTGCAGACTGTTCTAAAACTGTCTTTCAAATTCTTCATGTTGGGAATTTTGCTCCTCTTTTTTTCTCAAATTTGAGGCTTATCTCCTTGGTTGCATCTTGAAATCTGTTGGAAAGTTCCAACTTTTTTTGCTATCCTTCGACTGAAACCTTTCTATATTCTTCTGTAAGCATTTTATTTTGGTGCTGCAATTCTTTGCAAAAGGTTCTCGTTTCTTCTTTTTGCATCCCGAGGTGGTGGCAGTGAGTGGCTTTGGTGGTTTGGGAACTTGATTCCCACTTCATGATGTGCGAAGGTCCTCTATCTGGTGGTACTCCTAGAGGCAAACCATTGAAAGCCATTCTATATTCATTCTTAATATTTTGAACATGATAAGTGTCTTGCTCTGAGACTTAATTAGGTTAACAATTCGTTCCCTTTGTGTATCATTACATTAGACGTAGAATTTATTGAGAAAGGCATGATCATTGGCAGATTTGGATCTAAATTTTCTAATGTAACTTTAAAACACTCCTTTTTCTATATTAGTATATAGTAGGTATAGTTGACATTTCCCCTGAACTATCTTGGTTTCCGGCTACATTGATTCACTTGTAAATTCAGTCAGCAGAGAGTGTGAAATTCACCTTGTGAAAATTTGATGATCTGCTAGAATTTTGCTCCAACTTGGGCTGATGTTGATGCTTGTTACTTTTATCTCTAGCTAATGGACCACTTCCAACATTGTGACTTTGCCCAGAAACATGATGATCAACCTCTCGAAGACTATCTTTTTTCTCCAAAGCATGCTCATAATCCTGAGCCTTTGATGAGTCATCCTTCTGCGCCTGCAATTTCACCAATTTGTGATCCTAAAACTTAATACACTCCATGTTAGGCATGCTATAAGGATCGATATTGCCCTCAGTAACTGCAGTTAAATAGCCTTTGAAGTAGTTTACTCTTTTTGTATCACAGAGTGCTTCTAGTGACATGATTTGAGAATCCTCATCATCCATTCCATTCTCTGTAATATAAATTGGAGGTCTGTTGTATCTCTTTGTCAACCATATTAGAACCTTTGGCAAACCCCATGGGACAATATAAAGCCACTTAGAGCTAGCTCTTTCTCCAATGAGCTTTCCTTCTCGTTTAGCTATTCTATGTACATATTGATCATTGTAAAAACCAGTTTGTTAAGACTTTTCCATTGGTGGTGCCACATAGCACGTTGTATAGTGATTGGGTCCAACAAAATCCACCAATCCATATAGTAAAGCAACCTCACTAGGTGTAAATTGCGGAAGACAGTCCCCAAGTTTCTTGCGCATGATTGCAAGATATTCGCCAAAATAGAGAGGATCCAAAAACTAACCCAATTGAAATTCAAGGTGCCTTTGTGCTGCTACTTTATCCTCTTTTGTTTCTGTGAAAGGCTCAACACCCTCACCATCTACTGTGATACCTGTAACACCATCTTGTTTACATTGGAATTTCTTTCTATAAACACCAACAAAAATTGCATGTGCCAAAAGTTGATTATGTGCAACCAAATATGGTTCTGTGGATGAATCACCAAGCAGGCTCATTGCTTGATTAGAACATCTACCAGGAGCAAATATACCAGTGGCATAACCATTAATTGGTGTCTACAGAGGCTCATTAAATGTGATTCGATGCTTAACTCGATCTCCAAATGCACTATAGAATGTTTCCGCATAGTATGTAAAGTAGTTTACAATTTCTCGACTAAACCATCTACCTATTGATTCATGAAGCTTTTGAGGAAGATTCCAATAGTAAAATATTACATAAGAGTGGATGCCCTTTTCTAGGAGAGCATCAATAAGATTATTATAATATGCTATCCTTTCTTGGTTCACTTCGGCTCCAAATCCATCTAGAAAGATTCTAGACCAAGATATTAGAAACGATATACATTCAATCTCAATTTAGCTATCAAATCCACATCCTCTTGGAGAAAACCTATAGCTTGTTCCACTTCAGACTCCAATGTCGTGTCTCAAAATATTGCCCAGATCCCATACCATTATGCATAAACAAATTTGAATTTGAGCAAAATAATCTATGTGCCCTTTGCTGCATGTTGTATCTTTCACCCTTTCATCATTCTTAAGAGTGCTTTCCAAGATGATAAAAATCTTCTAATGACATAGTATGGAGCAATAAATTTGCACTATTACTATATTTTTCATGCCTTGGGCTGTAATCACAGGATCAATCAAAGTGCTTACCTTCTTTTGCTGATTTAGATGTTTTTGAGGGATTTGCATCAACACAACCATCCTTGCGACTCAAGATTTCAGAATTAAAATCAACTAAAACATTCTTCTCAATTGTATGCCCATTAAAATAGCTACTTTGAAAATCAATCACATACAACAATGACTCAATCTTTGGAAGATTGATAGGTAGTTCTTGGACTGGAATATCTTTTTCCATTTTGCATTCAACAAGTAATGCCTGTTCCCCCTTGACCTCATTAAGACAAAGTTTTTGATGGCATTCAATTTTAGAAGTAGCTGAAATATCTTTTTTATTTAAAGGTTCCTTACCTTCAACTTGCATGGAGGATCTCTTCTGTTCTTGTTCAATTGTCTATTCCTTTACAAAGTCTTGTGTCTCTGGTTTTGACTGTTCCACTCGCTTCCTGATTTCTTCCTTTGCAACCTCTTCAGGTTTTGACTTTTCCTCTTTCTTCCTCAACTTTCTTATGTAATCATACAAACCTCTTTTATTTGGATACCTCATTTTGAGTAACTCTAAGTATTCATCCAAGGGAACTTGAGATTTGAATTTATTAGACATCTCTTGATATTGGTCAAGGATTCTGATGGCCTCAAGTTTCTGCTTCATTCTGTCCTCCTGTATATTCATCCATGTCTCCTGATTTTTCAAACAATGTTCCATTCTCTTGTTCATTTGCACTACAAAGTCATTAAGACAATCCGTAAGATGCTCAATAAACATTTCTCTTTGGTTTCTTGTCATGCATAGACTGGCAAGGTCACAATTCTGATACCACTGTAATGTCCCTTTCCAAATTATTCTTAAACCCTACACTTTTTTTTGTATTTTCTAATTTGTGCCAACTGAAATAAATATGGAATATAGAACAACTACTAACACCAATGATAAATATTGAACAACAGTAAGTACCAACATTAATAATGGAAACCCTTTTATATCAAATGATATTAATATTCATACACTTAAAATGCTCAGAGTAGAACAAATGAATAGCAGATAATAACTTATTAACTCTAAACTACATTGACCCATTCATCCAATGCTGCGATTAAGTTATGATATTATGATATTAACACAGCAATATGAAGTAACAAGTAATTTGCCCAAGCACAACAGATAGGACACCTCCAAAAATATGAATTGCTGAAATAGTTAGAAGCCTCCAAATCATACAGTTGAAGGAGTATGGGATAGTATGGCGATAATCATTTGATGTACGACTTTCAATTATATTGGAGCTGATATCTTGCAATATGTATGACAGACTTAGGAAAGATATGGCACCCAAGTTGGAAAGGTGCGACAGTCTCAAAAAGTTTCTATGGGCTGCAATCCAAATACAAAGAGGTAGGACTAGCCTCCTCCTTGTACGACAGTTGGTACTTAGTATAATAATCACCAAAATAGATAAGATTTGTTGGACAATAGCAAATGTTGGAATAATATAATATAATCACAGAATAATCTTTCAAACTGGGACTGAAACTGCAATCCTTCAACACAACTGAAAATCACTAGAAACCAAACTGAAACTGGAATTTCTTCAATCTTTTAGCACAAATGCAATCGCTAAGTGGAATCGCCACAAATGGACAAGAAGGTTTTGTCCTCCAATCCGAAATGGAAACCGAGAGGGTTTTCATTCTCTAGATTCCCTACATCAAAGGGTTTTCCTCTTTCGGTGTGGAGATGAACACAAGTGCTCAAGCTCTGAGAAAAGGGTTTGATAATGCTGGAGGGGAAGCAACGAGCTTGTTCCAGTTCCAGCAGACCCAGTCGGAGAAGGAATCCCAGCGGCTCCACCTCCAATTCCGATCCGCCGTTGGGATGGGCGGCAGCAAAGCCGAAAGGTTCGCATCCTGATAGTCTCAGTCCCTTCCCTGAGAGGGATAAAGTGTAAGGCCCCATGTGGTTCCGGGATAACAATGGATGCCTTCTTCTATGAAGTTCTCCTCCTTTTATAATCACCTTTTTAATTTGAATTTTCTTTTCCTGCCTAAAATTCCCTTCTAGAAGTGTCTAAAAACACTTTTTAATAAAATATTACATTAGGCTTGCTTTATTAAAATAATAATACATAAGTCGTCCTTTTACACTGTTATAAAAATAAAGTTACTAGGGCAGTTTAAAATATTATTATTAAATTATTTCCTTAACTAAATTATTTAGAAAGGGGACATGATAGGCAACTAGGACCCAAAAACCACTTAACAATGACAAATGACAAGTTTTATGTTTAAGGATTAACTCATGAACAAGAAAATATGATTTGTGGTTTACAATTTGACATAATACGAAAATTTTCATATGGGTACAAAATGATGTGTAAATGACCCCTCTCAGTGACTTTGATGCAGCTCTCTCATTATGATCATGATGTGTTGAAGTCCTAATGATCATTTACAAATCACCAAACAATCTTGGTGACTTGAATCTGACTTTTATTTGATAGCGCACTTACGAACTCTTATCCTCTCAAAAAACTTGCAAAACTTGATGCTTTGAAACCCTAGGTCTTATTGCAGATGAAATCATTAGAAATCCACCCTCAACATGACTACTTGACAAAGTCTTGATTATGGAACCTTACAAAGAGTGAAACTAAAAAACTGATTTTGAACAAATATGCAACTTGATGTTTGGAAATCCTAAGGTATGATATCCTTTACATAATCCCCTTTGTCAAAAAATTAGACTATTAATCCAGAGCACCTTGAATGAAGAGTGCAGGAAATGATAAGACCTTCCATGATAACTGAAAATCCACAGAGAACTGCTGATGTACCTGCAACACAACCCTTGAAAATGGAAGACAAACAAGGGTTGGTTCTTTGGAAAACCCACTGGAAGTGCTTGTTTCAAAGCTTGAATGTCCTGCTGAAACGAACTGTTGTTTTTGTATTTTGAAAAACTATGCCATTAGAAGGCTAAACACGCTTTTGGAAACAATATTCTGTTTTGCTTAACCTCTGTTCAACACTGATGTAGAAGCTTTGGAAATAGAGGCCAAACAAAAATGTGTTGATGCTGAATCTGGAATAAACTGAAGAATTTGTTGAAAACCCATAAGACCCCACACTTGCTGATGACATCTGATGATCCTATGATTGATACTTGGCAAAGCCATTGTGGACGAAGGTCACCAAAGATGCAAACTTCAAAGTTTCAAACATTTGCAAACTAAAATAACTGAAACCCACTGGAAATGGGGATTGCTGCAAACTTCTCACAGCTCTTGGAGACCCTGCTATTTATCTGCCACGCTTTTGATGTCTTTGAAAACTCTGACCAATCTTCTCATGGCGTGCGCCTGAACCCTTGTTGGACATTTTTCTGTGTTTTGAACATTTTATGTTTTAGGGCAAAACTGTTAGGCATGCCCTACGGTTTGTTTAGGGCACTTTAAAATGTTTCAGACTTTTAGGGCACCATGTCTGCTGGCGCTTGCTGCAGGTAAAGGAATACATTTGTCTGATTTTTCACTTTTTGTTCAGTCTGTTCACTGGTGCGCGCTAGGGTTTCATATGACGTTTTTGGGCTTTATGAAATTTTGGCCAAATGGTTTTATGGTACACACTCCTGGTCATTTTGACGATTTTTTTGGTTTCAGATTTTAGGGCTTCCCTGATTATGGTGTGCACTCAGCAATATTTTGCCCATTTTGAATAATTTGACACATTTTGACAAGGGTGAGGCCTGGTGTCCTATTTTTTGAAATCTCAAACTTCTGCCCTAGTGGCTAGTGGCACATGCTTTAGGGTTTGTATCCACTTTTTCAATTATGCAATTTTCTGTCCGTTTAGGGTTACAGCGTGCTCTCAGCTGTGAATTGTCTCTTATTGCATTTCAAACAAGTTTTTGGTCCTGCCTTATTCTGGTGAGTCTTCAGGGATCAAGTGTCTTTTTCTTCACTTTACTGAAATTCCTCAAACCCTAGCTATTTTAACAAGTTGGCAAGTCAAATTTTTGAAACATATTGGCGCTTAAGTTCTCACACAGCTAAATACAGTCCTCTTTTGATGGAAATCAGTCCTTCAAAACCCTAGGAGACTACTGGAAACCTTTTTATCAATCCTATGTGTCTTGAGATTACTGTTTCACTTGAAAAATCTGTGGTAAATGAATGCCAGTTGAAGAAGCAATCTTCAAAACCTTGTGTGTTCCAAATTTTAGGGCATCCTTGATTATTGCGTACACACAGCAATACTTTGTACATTTTGACCAACACATTTTTACAAGGGTGAGGCCTGGAGTCTCATTTTTTTAAATTTCAAAGTTCTGCCCTAGTAGCCAATGGCATGTGCTTTGGGGTTTGCATCCATCTTTTGAATTATGCAATTTTCAGTCCATTGGTTACAACATTTCTCTCAGCTGTGTATTGTTCCTTTTTGCATTTAAACGCATTTTTGGTCCTGCCTTATTCTGGCACGCCTTCAGGGATCAAGTATCTTTTCCTTCTCTTTGGCAGTCAAGTTTTTGAAACTGTTAAGAAACTGAGCCCTCACACAACTATAAACTGTCCTCTTTCGATGGAAATCAGTCCTTCAAAACCTAGGAGGCTGCCAAAAACCTGTTTATCAATCCTACACGTCTGAAGATTACTGTTCCACTTCCAAAATTTTCTGTAAACAAATGTCAATTGAAGAAGCAATCTTCAAAACCTTTGTTCAGAACCTGCTATAGGCCTGCTGGGATGAACCACTGTTGCTGTTGCAGATGGGACTCAAACAAAGATTTGAACATTGGCAAATAAGCTTGAAACTTTGCTGTTACACCTGCAATGACCTCTACAAAGTGATCTTTTGACTCAGAAATCAATACTATATAAAAAATTTCGTACTGGTACAACAGTTTTCAAAACAAAAGCAATTATTTCAAGGATCTTTTTAATATTTATGTGCTGTTTATCTGTTTCTTTTGTCATTTTTGTAAAGTAATCCTAAATATATCTTTGAAGTCTCTCATTTTAAAAAAAAAATATTGAAGGCAGTGTAACAAAGCAGACTTCAAATATTCAAGCACCCATTTTAACTTTCATGTTCTGTACATGCATCAAATTTTCAACATTATTGTGGCGTACGGTGATGTCTATGTAGTAGCTCTTCAATGCTATACTAATTAGTCTCTAATTTTTGTGTATGTTTCTTTTTAGGAAGTTATCATGTTCTTCGCACACAGCAAACTTAAAAATTTATTGGTGTATGGTGGTGTCTATGAAGTAGCACTGCAATGCTATAATAGTTAGCCTTTAATTATTTGTACATGTTTCTTTATAGGAAACCACTTATGAATCAAGTTCATATATGTCCAATGAACCAACAAAATTGCTTCGGTTGAGCCATTTAGCAAGTATAGTGAGATCACTTCAACCAGATCAGAGGTTGATTGGTGCTGCTGCTCATGATGAATTCCTTGATGAAAATTCACAATTGAATTGTGAGCAACTACTTCATAGATTTCTTCGTCCTGTTAACCAAGAAAGAGGCACTCAAGACCAAGAATCAAGCACTAATCATGAACAGGTAAGTCTAATATATTGGGTATCCCTACTTTTTTCTGTGCTTTTCTTTCAGATTTAAAGGATTCATTTTGCTTCTTTTCTTTCATTCTAGATGTTAGTAATTGCTTGTCTGTTTTTTTACATTTAACATCTTGATTTATTTTGTTTTTTATTACAATTTGAAAACTTTTTTTTTCAATTAATCTAAACTTGTCCAGAGTTCCAATACCACTTGGACTTTTGGCTTTGTTTTAGATGGTAGATAAGTGAAGAAGATTCTAAAAATGGAGTATGTAAATCTTTCAATAAGCTCCTTTAGACAAAGAGTGATTACATAGTCAGCATTTTGAATCATCCTAATTTGTTCAATCATCAGTTTTTTAAAGTACTTATGGTGTTCATTGGTTGCCTATTGGAATCTTGAACTTAAGCTGCATTGGGGACACTTTGCCTGTCGGGCCATACAATATTTGACGTCAATGTACACATTTGATAACCAAACTCCAGGTATGAATGTCTATTTTTTCTGAAGTGTGTTTGGGTCATATTGGGTGTGATTGTGGACTAAATGATCAAATTAGAATAATGTAATGAGCTTTAGGCATAAGATAAATTTGAGTAACTACATAACTCTTCTGATACTAGATCCTCTTTTAAATTGGCATCCTTAAACAATTAGTTACTTAGTTTTTGGTCGAGAATGCTAATTGAAACATGCCACACACTGGCTGCACCACATAAACAGATTTTCTTCACTTCGCCAAAGGCTAAATACTTCTTGTCTAGAAAACAAGTTTTCAATGTCTTATGTAAAAGAAATGTGATCATTCTGACAAATTTATTTCATTGGTTGCTTTCCTCTTAAAGAACTTATTTTATTGATCTATAGCGTAAACTTTTATGGGTTTGACAATGCAATGAAAATTTACAGTAACATGAATATTTAATTGATAAGTGCATTGGTGGTTTGTCCATATATTTATTTTCCTGTTTGGCCCATCTTGCTTGTCCATTTCAAGCTTTGCTGATTGAGGGAGAAAATTGTAAACCAACCATAGAAAAATATGTACTTCCCTATGTCCTTGCAGACTAAAGCATCTATCAACAAGCTATGCATATCCTAATCTTTGTCTGGGGTAGGTTCTAGTACGAGTTAATTAAAATGCATTATTTTGATCCTTATTTAATGAAACATCTGTTGCAAGAAGGCATGTCTTCCCCTTACATGAACGAATCCTTACCATCAAACTTGTGAATCTAAGATCAAATTTATAAATTTCTTACATTTCCTTTCTCATTTAATCAAAACTTCTACTATTATATCTGGCGGTTTTATGAAACACATTCATATTTTGTATTTACATTGCATATTGTTATTTTATGAGGTCTTAGGATCTGTCGAGTTATTTTAGGGACAACTACTGATCCTTTTGGCTTACCTACAAATTGCTGATAAGTTATTAAATGAACATTGTCAATTTACAGAACTGGTGCCGCCCAACAGAGATGATATAATAGGATATACTATATCTATTTAAATAGTTACAAAAATTTCGTTCATTAACTTATTTTGACACCATTAATCCTTCCATTCGTAGGGAGCAAATTGTTCCATAACTTGTATGAAGTGAACAGACATTTTTTTTTTGCAAAAAGAGAGCACTAAAAGGAGATTTGAAATATTAGTTAGTATCTGTATGAGAATCCATATTTAAATCTTACAAGAACTCAGATGTAGCATCTTGTGGCAATTGCATGGGCGAAAATCTGTCAAATAATAAACTTTCTGTTAATTACATGTTCTCCAACATAATTATTTTTATTGCTGTTTTTTTTGTTTTGGTGAAACAAGGAATATACTACATCTCATTCTGCTTTTCTGTTGCACAGTATTGATATGCCAAAATGTGCAGGATTCTTCCACTCATCGTTGATTATAATTTCCTGGTGCACATTCAATATGGAGATCATTTCCATTCCACCTTGCTGAGTTCATATTTATCACCTTATTTCCAAGTTTTTTTTTTATAGCCCTTTCTTAACAACTATGGAGATCTTAATGCCTATGTTATTCTGTTGCATTTGCCCTTCAATATATATTGCTCATACAGAGGCACTTATTGCAAGCTGGTGGTTAATACATGACAGTCTGAAGATTTTAAACAAATTATATGCCCAATTATTACAGTTGAAAGTTTCTGTCATTAATTAGGGTCCAGAATCTATCACAAGAAACTCAGTTACACACTATTTTGTAGTGTGCATTTCATCTGTAGGTAATATGATGTTTGGAAGGTAGAAAACGATAAAAGAATGCCCCCTCAGAGACTGAAAGTAGGCATTTACTAGGCTGCTTCTTTGTGTTTGCTAACAATTGTAGTGTTGAATCTCTCTCAAAACAGAATTTCCTGAATGATGTTTGTTAGCTTCTTGGAGTTTTTTTGAATATGCAATCTTTGTTTTTTTAAAATTCTTTTTCCCATTTATCACAAGTTTCTTATATTCTTTTTCAGGTGCAAAAATCTTCTCAGGAAGCAATAGGATTAACAAATCTGCATACACAAAGCTTAAAGGTGATGAATCAAAGCCAGGTCAAGAGCTTGCTGGACTTTGGAGTGGGATATATGGTCCCCATGGCCTGGAAATAGTGAACGTATCTTATACTAATGATGAAATTATAGCAAATAAAGTCCTTGGTATGCTCCAGTTTGCTTAAAATGTTATTCTTCAATATCTGTATTTTTTCCTCTTAAGCAATTTCTCATTGAAGTATGTTAATGAAGTGACAACTTAGCTGTGGGCAGAATGCTCTAGGTTTGAATTTACCAAATTATGTACTAATTGCATTGTGATCTAGTATTTTCTGGTATTAGATTCAAGATTGTTTTCTTTGAGTACTTACTTAAATGAACCATTGATGTCAGCATCCCTTAGTTATTTTGAAGTGTGAGTGATCTTGCATTTGGTACAATTTGCAAATAAGTACGAAGGTGTCCAATGATGCACACTTTTTATTTTCAATCATGTTTTATTGCAAGGCTTGTTATTTTTATATGTGGAGTATGAGTATTGTCCATTCACTTCTCTCATGATGAAGTTTTATGTAATTAATTTTACTCTTTTGTTATCAATTTCAGTCTTTAATTATAGCTAAAAGCCTTGTCCACTATAGCTTATTGATATTAATGCTCACCATATGTTCTGTTTTAAACATTAGCTAAAGTGATGAATTGAATTGATCTAATATAGTTTTGAGTTGAATAGAACTTGATCAGATACAAGTTAGTTATGAAAAGTAGATTGACATATATGGTCACTTGACTATTTGACTGCAGGGCATTATAAAATGTACCATGAAGAAACGCATGATGAAATTTAATTTACCAATGCATATATGTGGTTTTGGTTGTGGTGTGAGTATTTATACTTGACACTATGACATGAATGCGGTTCTTTTGAATTGACAACTTTCTCGATAATGCAATGTTCACCTTTATACATTTTGGTCTCATTCTATCACTGACCTTTCTAGACCGACAAATCCTTTTAGTATGTGTAATTTCATATAGTTCTCTCCATAATAGTGCTACTACTGCCTTTTTTCAGATTCAGGTCATTTAACCCCACCTTCAATATGTTCATGAACTAATTCTTGCTATTTAGTTTCTTCTTCTTATTCTCAATCAGTTACTATTGGACAATGTATACTTTCTCCAAAGTTATTCTTTCAGCAAACTATATTTTTACTAGCAATGAGCTTAATTACCAAGTTTGTCTTGGGCCTCTCTTCCAATTTTTGTCTTTCACATGAGAAATGAATGCATAAGCTGAACAACCAAAAATTCATTTTTTTTGGCTGAGGTTATCATTTACATCTTGCTTCAAGTGTGATATGATGGACTGCTTAAACAAGTTAACTGTTGTGTGAATCGCTTCTTGAAAAAATAGTTTTATAGATCGCTGATTTGTGTCAAGCTTTTAGCCATTTCCTTTGCAGAGCATATAGAATTATATTAGTGGCTATTAGAACTTTTATATGAGTGTTGTTTTTCTTCCTAGTACCATAAATGTTCTGTTCTCTTTGTAAAATCTACTCCTTTCATCTGTACAGACCTACTCTTCGTTTATTGTAAAAAATTCTATATGTGAACATCTCAAGCTAGGAATAGTTGACATGCATTACATTGGAACATAGTCCTTTTCTAAACTGAAATTTATTAAATTGCTCTGCCCACTCATGAGTTAATGGTTCATATGTTAACAAATAGACAAGCAATAAATCTAGGCAGGTAGAGGAAAGTTTTTTTTTTTTAAAAAGGAATTCACACTTTCTTGATTAATTGCTCTTTTTTTCATACAATTAGATTGATTTGCAGAAGTAGTGTCCTAATTAATACCTCGTAATGATTAGATATTTGCTATGTTATATCTCGTTCAATACGAGTGGATTATGCAATCAAAAGAATTACAGGCAATTAAGAGGGCCGCCAATATTACTACTCTTTTTTTCCTTAAAAGTTATCGTTTGTGGCTGTCGAATTGGAAGCACTATGTTTTTCAATTTTCTCTTTTCATTTATATATCAATGATCTCATCCATCCAATGGATTTTACGCATGTTTCTTTCACCACAATTAAAATTTATTGCTTCTCAGTCATTAACTCATTTTGTTTTGCAATAATCAGGTGATCCTAATGTACCTTGCAATGAAGTGACATTCAAAGTTAAACTTTCTTCAGTGAATATGGAGGCCCGGCTGGACCTTCGAAGGATTCTCATGGGAATTCGAGATGATGATAACTTGGACATTGCTAGAATGTGAGTCTTGTTTCACATAAGGTTCAATTTTCTTTGATACTTGTAGTAAAATTATTTCTCTTTCTAATAATTAGATAGTGCCGATGGAAATGCCCATTTTTCCTTTTACTGTGTTTAGAATGCATGTACAGGTTGTGTCAATGCAGCATATTTGGTTTCTTTCACCATTATCTTCTGAGCCTTTTCTCTAGCATTCGCATTCATTGCTTCTTGATAGTTGGATCTGGATATGTGACTTTTCTTGCTTGCACTTTTGTACCTACCAAAGTGTCTTCTTCTTGTTAACTTGCAGCAATAAAGCTACCTAGGAACAAACATCATTATGATGGCAAAATCAAATGCAATCAAAGAGACAATAATTTACAAAATTCCAATATTTGTATTCAATTAGATGTGTAAATGAAAGGAAAGAGCAACAATATATAGCCTCTGAGTTTCCAAATCCAATGATGATAAGGTAGAATCCCAAAAAACAAGGGAATGACATGTACTCATTATCCTATCCTACTTAAGTAATAAAAATAAATTATCTAAGTAAACATAATATAATAGTTGCAATATAAATATTACACCAACACCCCCCTTAAGTGCAACCGAGGTAAAAAAAGGAAATGGGTCCCGACAAGACAAGCCATGTTAGGTACCCATGTAAATTTTTTTTAAAAAAAATCCCAAGGTACAAGAGAGTACCTCTCCTGCAAAAAGAAATGGAGGAAGAGAGGAAGTCTAGATAACCCCCCTAGAAGTGATAGTGTCCTACACCTTTAGAAGGGCTTGAAAATGAACATATGTGCTCTTTGTGAAGGGTTTGGTGAATATATCAACAACTTGCTCTGATGTGGGACAGTATTGAAGATCTATGATCTGCTCCTATATAAGATCTCTAATGTAGTGCATATGGATCTCAATATGCTTGGTTCGCTAGTGGTGAACTAGATTACTAGAGATCACAATAGCACTCTAGTTATTACAGTAGATGATTGATTGTCGCTGGTAGGTGATGCCAAACTTTGTTAGGATGTGGTGAAGCCAAATAACCTCTCTAGCGGCATTCACAGCCCCTTGTACTCTACCTTTGTAGATGAAAGGGAAAAAGCATGTTGCTTCTTGCTTGATCAACAAATAAGACTGGATTTGAGGTGAAAGCTATAGTTAGATGTGGACATGCGATCCTTAGAATCACAAGCCCAATCAAAATTTGTATATCCTACCAAGTTTGTATCTCGCCCTATTGTATAGTGTATCCCATATGAACGTGTCCCCTATACATAGTGTAGTATATGCTTGTCAGCTTTCCAATGAAGCTCACGAGGTTCTTGCTAAAGTGAGAGACCATGCCAACAATGTGGGAAATGTTGAGACGAGTATGTGTGAGGTATTTGAGGCTCCCCACAAGTTGTTGATACAAGGTAGAATCAATGAAAGGAGTCAAACAATGAGCCTCCAACTTGAATCTTGATAGAAAGGGAGTTGGTGTGAGCTTAAATGCAGCCATCTGAAATTGTGAGAGAAGACCAAGAGAATACTTGGGTTGAACAATACTTATCCTAGAATTAGTCTGAGTGATTTCAATCACAAGGAAGTAATGTAACAATCACAAGTTCGTCATAGAGAATGTGTCCTGTAGAGTAGACTGCATGGAGCCAATGAGCGATGAAGATCTCCTTGTGATGATTAGGTTTTCGATGTATGATACCAAAAGGAGAAGATAATTATCCTATTGCAAGATGTAGACAGTTGGGTCCAAGTGACATTGAGTGAAGTTGACAGAAAGAAGGAATGAATCTATTTTAGCATACCAAGCCTGAGGAGCTTGTTTGAGGCCATAGAGGGATTTCTTAAGTCTACAGACCAAGGAAGAATCATCAATGAACCTTGGTGGTTGTGACATATTTCCTCTTGTAGATCACCATGAAGAAAGGCACTCTTCATGTTCATTTGATATACTGACCAGTAGTGAGCAGCTGCAATGGCTAGAGTGAGGTGGATGGAATTCATTTTGGTGACAAGTGCAAGGTCTCAATGTAGTCCATGCCTTGTACTTGCGAAATCTTTTTGCAACAAGTTGTCCTTTGTATTTGTCAGTTGTTTCATCTAATCCATACTTGGTTTGAAAGATCCACTTTACATTGAACCATTTGCCTTTCCTTAGGTTGAGGGACTAAATCCTAAGTGTGGTTCCTGATCAAAGAAGAGCATTCTTCCTCCATTGCTAAATCCCATCAGCAATACCTGTTGCTTCCTTGAATGATTGTAGAAGCTTGGGCTATGTATGCATGAGGCATATCTGGATACTGTGACTTGGTTTTCCTAGTATTTGATGGATCCTCAATTGATGTACCTGCTGCCTATAAACTCTGATAGGCCCAAAGTAGAAGAGTAGTTGTAGTAGGAACATGCCCATGTGCTGGAGAAATCAGATTGGAGGGTGTAGATAGGGGATGTGGCCCTCTATTTTAGAATCAGAATCACTATTTGGATAATAACTTTGTGTGGAGGATGAATGAGAAATGTCACTATTAGGGCAAGGAGTTTCCTCAAACTTGAGACTTTGAACAATGATCACATCATGAGTATTAGGGTCTAAAAGCCGATACCCTTTTACCCCATCGAGATAACCCACAAATATGCAAGGCTTGCTTTGAGGTTCCATGGCCTTGCATTTTTGTGAAGGTGTGTAGGCCCAAGCTTGAGATCCAAAAACTCGTAAGTGCATAACTGATGGTCTATGACTGCTTACTATGCTGAATACCGAGCTCTTCCTCAAGAGATTCAGAATGAGCTGTCCCTGAATCAATTCATGAATCAGAAGAAGTTTAGGAATGGGCCTAGACATGAGCATAGGCCTCAAACACACCAAAGAGACTATCAACGTGCCTTGGGAAAGTTGACACTTTCCCCATTTGATGGTAGCAATAAGTGTACATGTGCCTGGATTCAGAAGCTAGACACTTGTCACTTAGACCAATGTCTAAAGATTAAGTCATTAAGTTTGCAACACTTCATCTTGAAGGAATTGCTCATGAGTGGCGGTACCATGGGCTGATCACTCAAGGTCATAGCCTCACAAACTCATATGATGAGTTTAGCAGAAGATTAATTGAGAGTTCTGATAGGACCTTGAAGTGCATTTCCATGAGCTAGCTTAGCTCAAACAGTATGGAAATGTGGAGAGTTATATTGCTGATTTTCAAAAACTTGTTGTTATGGTTCTTGATATTACTGAAAGAAGATTGGTTATGTTGTTTGTAGAAGGTTTGATAGAATCTCTAAGAGGCTTAGTGAAATCCTTTGATCCTCCATCTCTACAAGAGGCTATCAAGAGAGCCTTGGCATTTGAGTAAACTCTTTCAAAGCATAAATTTTGAAAGAAGACTTTTTCTTAAAAGAAGCCATTTCAGAAAAACTTTAATCAGCATAAGAGTTTGCCTCCAAAAATGGATGATGAGGCAAAAAATGAGTTGAGAAGAAAGAAACTTTGCTTTACTTGCAAAGATCCTTGGGTTCTAGGTCATTAGATGCCTTGGAAAAGGGCAAGTCCATTACATAGAAGTGGTTGCTGATGAAGAATCAGAGGCTGAAAGTTTGGAACAACAAGCTGAAGGTGAAGAAAATGAAGAAGAATATGTGACAGAAGACCAAGATGAGAAGAAGATTACAGAAAGTACCCTTGCACAACTTTCGGGTACTCGCAAATGTGATCCTTTTAGGATTCGTGGAGTGCTTTGTGGCCAAAGAATCACCTTGCTTATTGATTATGGTGCTAGACATAATTTCACTGATGAAGGAGTTGTGGCAAGAAGGCTGAAAACAGAAGAATTTGAAGGTTTTAATGTAATGGTAGTTGATGGCTTCACCCTCCAATGCACAAGGAGGATTACCAAGAGGAGTCTCTTATTGGGAAATTATGAAGTTAAGGATGACTTCTATGTTGTGAGCATAGGAGATATTGATGCTATTTTAGGAGTTCAATGGCAACACTCTTTGGGAGAAATCATGCAGAACTTCCAACTATGGAACTTAAGTTCCATGTTGATGGCAAGGTGGTACTAAGAGGCATGTCCAATGGTACACCAAGAGTTGTTACCGCAAAGAGGATGGAAAGGATGTTTCATCATGGTCAAGTTGATTGGGCAGCCCAATGCTTGATTATGCCTACTACTTCAGAGGGTAAAAGAGAGTATCATGTGGATGTTCAAGCGTTGTTGGACAAGCATAGCAAGGTTTTCAGCGGTATACCTCCTAGAAGGCCATCGGATAGAGCATGCCATTGAGTTAGAAGGAGCTAAATCAGTGATCACCACTCCTTATCGCCATCACAGAAGGCATAAGGAAGAAATAGAGAAGGCAATACAAGAGCTCCTTGAGATGGGACACATAAGACCAAGCAAAAGTCCCTTTGCATCTTCAGTTGTTTTGGTAAAGAAGAAGGATGGGACTATGCAAATGTGCATAGATTATTGAGCTTGAATAAGAAGACCATAAAAAATCGGTACCCCATTCCAAGGATTGATGAACTTATTGATGAGTTGCATGGTGCAGTCTATTTTTCCAAGATAGACTTGAGACCTGGATACTATCAAATTAGAGTTCGTAAAGAGGATATCCAGAAGACAGCCTTTAGATGCCATTATGGGTATTATGAATTCTTAGTCATGCCTTTTGGCCTGACTAATGCTCCTACTACATTTTAATCATGCATGAATCAAGTCTTCAGTCGGCAGCTTAAAAAGTTTGTGTTGGTGTTTTTTGATGATATCCTCATTTACAATAAGACTTGGGAGGAGCACCTAAGGCATTTGGATGAAGTGTTGGGAATTTTAAAAGATCAATCTTTGTTTGCCGAAGAGTCCAAATGCGAATTCAGCATGACTGAAATTCTTTATTTGGGACACGTGATTAGCTTACAAGGTGTGAGGTTGATCAAGAAAAGGTCAAGGCCATCTTGGATTGGCCACCACCAAAAACCCTAACACATTTGAGAGGTTTTTTTGGTCTTTGTAGCTTCTATAGGAGGTTTGTGAAGGGGTTTTCACTGTTGGCTGCCCCACTTACAAATTTGACTAAAAAGGGGGCATTTTCATGGTCTACTACAATGCAACAAACTTTTGATCAGCTTGAGAAAGTGATGAGTTCTTTCCCTTTTTTAGCCATTCCTGACTTCTCATTTACTTTTGAGCTTGAATGTGATGCTTCAAGAGAAGGAATTGGGTTTGTTTTGATGCAAAAGAAGCATCTTATTGCTTTCAAGAGTAGGAAGTTGAAGGGATTTGAAAGAAGTTACCCCATCTGTGACAAAGAAATGTTAGCCATTATGCATGCTTTGGCTAAGTTCAGATGGTATGTTGTTGGAGGGAAGTTTCTTGTCAAAACTAATCATAATAGTCTGAAATACTTTCATAGTCAAAAAGATCTCAATGAGATACAATAGAAATGGGTTAGTGAGCTCCAAGCTTACAATTTTGACATTGAGTATGCGAAGGGGAAAAAGAACATAGTGGCTGATGCCTTGTGCAAAAGGCCAAATATATGCTTTATGATGGAGAATACAATAGATAGGAAAGTCCAAATTCTATATGAATATGCTAAGAATCCTTTTGCCACTAACATTTTGGAGGGAAATTTGCAAGATAATAAGTATGTTGTGGTGAATGAGTTGATTCTTTACAAGGATAGTATCTTTTTAGTGAGTGAATCCAAGGAGAAAGAGAAGTTTTTAAGAACTTTTCATGATGCTCCCTTGGCTGCTTACCAAGGATATTTCAAGACTTATAAGCAGATTTGGGAGAGATTTACTTGGAAGGGGCTTAATGATGATGTTCTTAAGCATATTGGAGAATGTGAAGCATGTCAACAAAAAAAATGAGCACACTTTTCCAACTGGTTTGTTGCAACCCTCGTCCATTTCAAATCAGAAATGGGAAAGCATTTCAATGGACTTCATCACTGGATTGCCAAAAGTGCAAGGTAAAGATTGTATATATGTTGTTGTTCACAGATTAACAAAATTTGCACACTTATTTGCCATTTCGTCAGATTTCAAAGCTTCCCAAGTTGCTGATTTGTTTTTTAGAGAAGTGTTTAGATTGCATGGCTTGCCAAGAAATATTGTAAGTGATAGGGACACTAGGTTATTAAGTTTGTTTTGGCAAGAGTTGCCCTGATTGTCAGGAACTAAACACACTCCAAGCACAAGTTACCATCCATAGACAGATGGGCAAATTGAGATTGTTAATAAGTGGGTGGAAGGATATTTGAGAAATTATGTTTCAGGACAACAGAAGACTTGGATTAGATGGCTCCATTTGGAGGAGTATTGCCATAATACTACTTATTATATGTTCATCAAAATGTCACCCTTTTTGGCTTTGTATAGTTATGAGGCTCCAAATTTCATTGATCTTGTTTTCTATGACAGCAGGGTACCAGGAGCAAAAGTGTCATGCCCACCCTTATAGAACACTACAAAAATGGACATGAACACAAAAATGCTACAATTTTAATTTTTCTAAAACTATCTTTTGCGGAAAACACTAGTTTACCTAATTACGCAAGTCTCCTAGTTTGATTTTGAAGTGTCTTAGAGAGTGTGCTACTTGTTTTCGCAACTAAAAAACAACAAAGATTAAACTAATTAGATAGATAAATCTACTCAAGTTGTGAACAAGAATCAAATAAACTAATCAACGGAATTAAACAATGTCATGTCCCCTCCTCTATAAACCGACCAAAGACATTACACACATCAATTATAAGGAGAAAACGATTCATAGTGATATACGAAGAGCTACAACGATCATATTTATGTTATCTTATACAGTCATAATACAAATATAACTAAACTTATAAAAGGGAAGGCAGCAGTAATCTCTATGCCTCTTTCATGAAGGGTTGCCTCTCTTTACAAGAGGTATAAAAAGATATAAATGGAAGTAGAATGAATACTTTTCGGGGGATCCATCAGCAATAGAAAGGCAGATATACACAGAGATATATCGGCAGTGATATACAAGAAAATACATATATCACAACAGCATATTAAGAGTTATCAACAAGGAAGGAATAAACAGTGAAGAACAACAATCAAATAAGAAGAAAGGAGTCGACCTTACTACAGTACTAACTATTATAAATTGGTATGATTATCATGTGAATGATATAGGATAGTCATTCTTACTTTTACTGCTCATCATCTACAAATATACATGCAATTAGGATATGATATTCTCGTATAAATACATTTAAATGTTTGGACATATGATACTAATGTGAATGGTTGAAATGAATGTTATTTCTACCTGATTGGACGGATGTTGAAATACAAGGAGGGAGAACGGTGATGAAGTCCTCTAGGAATGCCACCTCATGGTAGTTGACCAATGGTCCCATGAGGCCAAGGGGGTGTAGATAGGGTCCACCGCTCTTGGACTTAGAGGGGAAGAACATTCAGGACACCCTATTGTACCTGTTGATGATGTTTTCTTGACAACAACAACATTAGAATAAAACACCAAGTGCTCTATCCTCTCTTGAACAAAGCGTCTTGAATGCTAAACTACGTGATCAAACAAGAACGCTCCAAGGTTCCTTGTACGTGATTTGCAACGGATAACCTCGGTGGTGTGATGTGATTTGCTGGTAATCACAAAGGGACTTACGCTGAATATGCTCCTTACTTCATTCAACTATGTACTCTTTCCTTGTGAAATGGAACTTCTGATCAACTATGAAAAGAAAAGGCAAAAGGCAAGAGTTTAAGAAGCTAATCTAAGGACAATGAAGTGATGGATGATGTCAAGATAGAGAAATTCCTCATATAACCCAACTCCGCTTCGCCATGTGGACCAACAACTACACAAAGTTCGGTGCAATCTTCTAAGGTACTTCAAAGATTTTCAAATTGTAAAGCATTCATCCAAACACCCACAGCTGGCACAGCTTGAACAATCTTCACAACCGAACTAAAGCATGTAAAGGTTCAGGCTAACTTTGCAAAGTGAGTTGCCATCGACAATCCACAAAAAGTATGAACCATTAAGGAATTCATCAAATATCTTAACATATTGGCATCACATCAATAAACTTCTAATCTAACTCTACTTGGAAACATTTCTCAATCATCTGCGAGAATTTGAAACCATGCCAACATCCCACAATCACACAAATCACCATGAAAAATCAACAATGAGCTTGTATTGATCCAGGAAGTGTTTTTACAACAATTTCACAATATCTCTTCAATGACATCGAAGAGTTTCCTCTACTCTACTTGCTATTCTACTCTCCTACAGCAACTCTACTCTTAATCTCTTCCTATATCTATTGTCCCTTACAAATGAGAAGAATGAGCCTTTTATAGACTCCATAAATTACATGAAGGGCCAGGATTGATTTGACAATCAACGGCCAAGATCGAGACAACAAGGCAGTTTGTTACAAAATTTGCTATTTTTAGAACATGAAAGAGGCAATGAAGGCACGTTTCCCAATGTGATAAGCATCTTTGGAGCATCTCTATGGTGGGCCCCCTTACATGGCAGAATGCGATTGGTTTGATGATGTTTATGTGCCACCTTAGCATCTTTGAATGAACTAGTGTGATTCACTTCATGTTCACTTTACTTAGAATATTTTCTTCTTGTTGTCTTGATGTCTTTGATGATCATGCTCATCTCTCATCTTGTGATGTTGTTGTGCTTGTGCAGGATCATGCCTCTGGACAGTTGCATGGGCTCATGGAGTAGACTAGTGCTTGATGAGAGTTCTTCTTGTAGTAGACTTGCATATGATGGGTGTACATGAAGTAGACAACTCTGGATGATGACTCCTCATGCATGGCGTTGATGTCTACGAAGTCTTCAAAGTAAGATGAACTTGATGCAGGAGCTCTCCTCCATGTGGTGATGATGACAAACTTGAGCAACTTTCCTCCACCTTCCAAACTTCTCATGTATGAGCTCTCGCTATTCACCTCCTTGGATCCTCCATCACCTACAAGAAGAAACACATCAAATTAAGACTTGATATGAAAGATTTTCAATAACAAAATACATTCAACTTATGCATGTGGGATTAAAAAATGACATTTCAAAACATATCCTTTCGCATGAAATCCATGCCTAAGTGCCTAGGCAGGTTTAGAGGGACAGTATGAATTATTTGATGTGAATTCCATGTCAAGGTGTGAAATCCGCCCAGGCTGGGCGGGTTTAGGGGTGTCATCTAGAGAGTCTTGTGAATGACATGACATTGTCCAGGTAAAGTGCTCAAGACCGCCTAGCATGGGCGGGATTGGAAGAGGTGTAAGGAATTTTGATCACTTAAGCATTTTTAGCTTGGTTTTGACAACTTAAGAGCTCTTCACTTGTTTTATCGAGAGTTTATCCTCCTTTGAATGCTATGTAATTCTTGAAGCATGGGCGGATTTAGAGTGAGTGCATGGAGTGAATGGTGTGGAAGACATGCATGATGGTGGGAGTCACTTGACAAGGCAGGTTTGGAGGGTGTGTATGGAGAGTATGTTGTGGAAGAGGTGACATCATCCAGATGAAGGGCTCAAGGCCGCCCAGCATAGGCGGGATTGGGAGGCTAGTAAGGATTTTCACCTCATTTGAGATTCATTCCCTTCATTTGATAAGGCTTTTCTATCAACTCCAACACTTAGTGAAATCTTGAGATGCTCATGAAGTTGAAAGACACAACTTGGATGTTGGGTGATGATGTCCACTTGTCATGGTGAAAACCGCCTAGGAAGGGCGGGATTAGAGGTGACCTTTGGACTTTACCTTGAAATACCTTCCAACTTATGAACTTTCATCAAATCTTCATGATTTCTTTGCACTTCAACTCAAAATATTGCAAACTTGATAGGTCTTCCTCCTTGAGCGGGTTTGATGATGGTGTTTGGAGAGTGTCATGTGCAGGAGGTGGAGTTGTCCAAGCATGGAGCTCAAGGCCGCCTAGCATGGGCGGGTTTGGAAGAGGTATAAGGATTTCTTCACTTAAGGTTGATTCCTCTCCTCATGAAGATGTCTCTCTCCTTTCTTAAGACTTAGTCAAATTTTCAAACTTTCCTTCTTTTGAATGATCCTCTCAAGGATGTGAAGCATCATGATGGATTAGAGAGCCAAGATGGGGTAGCTACATTGCTTTGACATCAAAACTCCAAGCTAACCTCTTTAGGCGCCCAAGTAGGGCAGATTTGAGAGTAGGTTGTGGATTTTCAACACTTAGAAACTTTTCATGCCTTAAACTTGACTATCTCCTTTCCTTGTGATATCATCTTGATCATACTAATCAAACAAACCTTGCAAATTGCATTGTTCTTCACCCTGGGCGGTTTTGAAGCAAGTGTTTGGATTACTTCCTGTGTCACGTGACATAGTCCACAAGGACCTCTTGAGGCCGCCCAGGAAGGGCGGGTTTAGGGGTAACCCTTGGATTTCATCTTAGAAGTCACTTGGTGTTTTCAAACCTTCAAGTTTTCCATTCAAACTTCATCACCTTTTATGTTTTGTGTTGAAACACTTCAAAATTTGCATAATCTCTCCTAGGGCGGGTTTGGAAGTACTGTCTGGACAAAGTCTCGTGAAACAAGGCAAAGTCCATGAATGCACCTTGAGGCCACCCAAGTTGGGCGGGTTGGGATACCACCCTTGGATTTTGTCTTGAACTCACTCAAAATCTCTTCTAAACTTTGAAAATTCTCTCCCTAAGGCGGATTTGGAGGCAGTGTATGGAGAAAGTGCATGATCACAACTTTGAATCCAAGACCCCATGCCAAGGCCGCCCAGGTAGGGCGGGTTTAGAAGGTGTGCTTGGAATGCAAGTGTCGTCGCCATATCAGAAATGTCCTGAATGGAAGTATATTGAAAATATGTTTAAGTATTATACTTTAAATATTTATCAATATACTTCCAGGATGTTTGAGATGGGTCTTGGATCCATAGGATTTAACATGCAAATTATAGATTTTGGAGGATCCACCAGATTTCAGACTTAGCCAATTTTCAGGATTTCAGGACATCAGGCTTAGTGATCTTTCATCATTCTTTCCAATTAATTCATCCTTGTTGGGAGGAGTTTAAGTAATGCTTGGTTTGGAGATGATGCATGGAATGTTGCTTGTAATCTATTTAACTTCCCTCCAACTTGCAAACCTTGCTTGAAATTCATCATTTCTCAGTGCCTTGTGCTTGAAAACCTTCTAAACTTGACCATTTTTTCCTAGGGCGGATTTGAAGGTTTTGTCTGGACAAATGCATGTGCAGGAGGCTGAGTCCATGACCTCATGCCAAGGCCGCCCAGTATGGGCGGGTTTGGAGGTGAGGCATGGAATTTTCATCATAATCTTAGTTTTAGACTCCGTCATCACTTCCCAACTTCCTTCAATCGGCCAAAACTCGTGAAAATATCCTAACTTTCCCTGGGCGGGTTTGAGGGTGTTGTCTGGACAAGCTCTCCTGATGGTGAAGACACTGTCCAAGAGGACCTTGTGAGGCCGCCCAGTCTGGGCGGGTTTGGACATGGGTTGAGGAATTTCTTGCCTTCGTCAAATTTTGGATTGCCTGAATAGAAGTATATTGAAAATATGTTAAAGTATAAGTCAGATATTGAGTTTCTTATACTTCAAATATTTATCAATATACTTCCAGGATGTTTGAGATAGGTCCTGGATCCATAGGATTTAGCATGCAGATTCTAGATTTCTGAGGATCCACCAGATTTCAGACTTAGTCATTTTTTCAGGATTTTCAGGATATCGGACTTAGTCATTTTCAGGGTCTCAATGACATGCATCAGGATGAAGGCATATAGACCTCTTGGCAAGAAACTGTCGAGACATGGGCAAAACAACACTACCAAAACCCTACAAGCTCAGAGGAAAACTAAACCTAAAGCAAAACAAAAGCCAGAAAGCAAAAAAAACAGGGGGTCCCCATTTGCAATGGGGCGATGTGTGATTACATCACAACAGTACCGTGCCACAATCAATCATCATTACGAGAGTAGCATTCGATTTAGAACTTGAAAGTCATTGTGATATTTGTATAATACAGTTTCAGATCTGCAGGTTAGTCATATATTCTAGTAACCACACTTATTATGCAATAACAGAAATATAGTGAGCATGTTAACTTGAATTTATATAAGTAATTTATTGTTGTTTTCAGTCCTCCCTCATAGGAGTGAATGATAGATAGATTGAGGCTATGTAGTCCTGCCATACCCCCCTAAGGCCATCTTGGAGGCAATTTGGTCTACACCCCTGCCATAACCCCCGTAAGGGCCAGTATGGAGGCCATGTATGACAGCTTGAACCTGCCAAGCCCCCTTAGGGCTAGTATGGAGGAACTGAGCATGAGAACTGCCATGTGCCCTCCTTAAGGGCCAACAGGGAGTCATCATGTACTGAGGAATATCATATCTTCACTACTATAATGGAGTGGAATTCATGAATGTAACTTCATCACCATAAGTAGTAAAATAAATCTATGTAACATATTGTTTATATGCAGGTTGATATTATCTAACATTTGAGGTATGTTTGTACACCTATATTTTGTATATGTGTTTCTTATATTATGATTGAAGATTTAGGGCACAAGAATGATACAAATTGGAAGGTAATATAAATGTAATTCCGAAACCCTAACCCTAAGCTTGGGGTATTTGAATTTTTAGGGTAAAATTAGTATTGTTCAAATAGGGGACATTACAAATGGTATCAGAGCATCTTTCCTGTCATCCTGTGAATACCTTGTGTATTATGTGTATTTGCATATATGCTTCATGCTTGCTATGTATACTCGTGTATATTTGGTGACCTCGGGATGGGGATTGCGGTGTAGTATGGGATGCATCAAATCCCCTTCCCAGTTGTCATACTATACACTTACATGTATTAATGCAACTTATGTGCATTCAAGTGTATGCTCTATGACTTTGTATGTGTAATACTCTATGACTTTGTATTCAAGTGTATACTCTATGATTTTGTACTCTAAGTGTATACTCTATGTCTTTGTATTCAAGTGTATGCTCTATGACTTTGTATGTGTATTTGAGTGTTCAAGTGTATACTCTATGACTTTGTATTCTAAGTGTATACTCTATGTCTTTGTATTCAAGTGTTATGCTCTATGACTTTGTATGTGTATTTGAGTGTAATACTCTATGACTTTGTGTTCAAGTGTATGCTCTATGAATTTGTATTCAAGTATGATTATGTATTCAAGTTTATACTCTATGACTTTGTATTTGTGTTTGTATTCTAGTGTATACTCTATGACTTTGTATTTGTGTTTGTATTCCAGTGTATACTCTATGACTTTGTATTTGTACTGGTATTCCGAGTGTATACTCTATGACTTGTATTCAAGTATATACCTTGTGATTTATGTGTATTCAAGATGATTTAAGTGTATACCTTGCGAATTACATGCATTCATGTGAACATTGTATGACTCATGTGTACACTTGGCTTACATGTATTAATACGACTTATGGTATTCATATTTATTCACATGCTGGTATTCGAGTGAATACTTTGTGACTCACATGTATTCATACTTGTGCCTTGAGTGTATTCATACGTATATTTGTAACTTACTTGTATTCATGTGTATACCTTGCGACTTGCCTGCACACATGCGTATATTTTGCACGACTTACATGTATTCAAGAGTATACTCCATGACTTATGTGTATTCATGCGTGTACTTCATGACTTATATGCTCTGTGGTTTACATGTATACTTCATGACTATGTATTTGAGTGTATACTTGAGAGGGTGTATTCAATACTTTATGACTTCGTGTATTCAGGGGTATACTCCATGACTTGTATTTTCAAGTGTATACTACATGACTTATGTGTGTTCAAATGCATACTCCATGACTTATGTATGTTCAAATGCACACTTCATGATTTGTATTCATGTGTATACTCCATATTCGTATATTACGTGTGTATACTTTGCGTGTTACATGTATGCTTCATACCCTATGTATTATGTGCGTATACTTTGAAAAGTACGTGCATGCTTCATGCTTTGTGTATGCTATATGTTTCTTGTATTATGTGCATTACATACTATATTCATGCTTCATGCTTCGTATACTTTGGTGTATTACGTGTATGTTCCATACTCCATGTATTAAGCATATAAGCTTTGTGTATGCTTCATGTATTACAATTGGTGTTTTATGTGTATACTTCATATGTCACATGTACGATTTATTTTTGTGTGTATACTTCGCATATTCCGTGTATCTATGTATATGCTTCATGTATTATGTATATCTATGTGTGCTTCACGTTTGGGGTTTGTTCGACAAAGTTACTCCATGTGTGTTTTAGATTACGTTATGTTTAATGAAAATGTCAAATCTATCAAAACTTTATTTTCAAACACTTCTTGAATTGAGAAGTCCCCAAATGGGGGTACAAGGATAAATCAATTCATTGACATCATCACTCGCCTATCCTTCAAGAAATCAAGCAATCAAAATATCCAAAAAGATTTCCAAGGAGGGAACAATCATAACAACTCAATATAGTTGATGATAAAATCTAACGATCTAACTTAACTTTCACTACTCAAATAGAAACTCACACTGCTATCACTAGTTGTCACGAAAACTTAGGCATAACTAAAGATACAAAGATGAATTGAGATTATCTTTCAAGCTTCGAGATAAGTATATTGAGATATGATCATATTGGCCTAGAATCGTCAATCTCTTAAAAGCCAAAACAACATTTTTTTGAGACAATGAAAAGAAAACAATTCAACCCTTTAGGAGCCTACAATTTGAACTCTTGAGAAATCTTACGAGAAATATTGGGAATCTATCATAAGATATATTCATTATGCTCCCAAGGAGGAACATAATTAAGAATAGACTATTCTATTTCCTTCAAAACAAGATCAAATATACAATCAAGTGATCTATCCCACACTCATTGAAATAATGGCAATATAACCCGATCCATAACACAAATGATTGATCTTGAAAATTGACTTAGTGAACTTTGTAGATCATTTCATCCAAGGGCTTAAGTTCCCTTTCTTGATTAGAATAACGTAGAGTTACAACAAGGTTGCTACATAAGCGTATACAAAGTTACAAATCCCCAGGTCGGAAATGAAAGAAAGGATTATGAGGACATACCATGATACTCTCTTAGAAGGTCATCAAGACTACTCTAGAACATACAAATTAGTAAGACCAAAAAGGTATATCGGAAAAGAACATTGCATTTGAGGTCATAGATGTGTGTCGTGCTAATATATGAGAAATTTTTGGACTCAAAGGATATCCATGTGAAAAAAATTGGGCTAAATCAGTTTCCTCTCCCTGAGACGAGAGAAACTTGTCTTAAGTTAGGGACTTTACCAGTTACCAACTCTTGGTTTTGTTGTTGAGAGATATTGGGATTCTAGTAACTACAAGAGCATCCTAGTGTGTAATTGCTTGAGGACAAGCAATCTTGGGAAGGGTGGACTGTCATGTCCCCTCCTCTATAAACCGACCAAAGACATTACACACATCAATTATAAGGAGAAAACGATTCATAGAGATATACGAAGAGCTATAACGATCATATTTATGTTCTGTTATACAGTCATAATATAAATATAACTAAACTTATAAAAGGGAAGGCAGCGGTAATCTCTATGCCTCTTTCATGAAGGGTCGCCTCTCTTTACAAGAGGTATAAAAAGATATAAATGGAAGTAGAATGAATACTTTCCGGGGGATCCATCAACAATAGAAAGGCAGATATACACAGAGATATATCGGCAGTGATATACAAGAAAATACATATATCACAACAGCATATTAAGAGTTATCAACAAGGAAGGAATAAACAATGAAGAACAATGATCAGATAAGAAGAAAGGAGTCGACATTACTACAGTACTAACTATTATAAATTGGTATGATTATCATGTGAATGATATAGGATAGTCATTCTTACTCTTACTGCTCATCATCTACAAATATACATGCAATTAGGATATGATATTCTCGTATAAATACATTTAAATGTTTGGACATATGATACTAATGTGAATGGTCGAAATGAATGTTATTTCTACCTAATTGGATGGATGTGGAAATACAAGGAGGGAGAACGGTGATGAGGTACTCTAGGAATGCCACTTCATGGTAGTTGACCAATGGTCCTATGAGGCCAAGGGGGTGTAGACAGGGTCCACCGCTCTTGGACTTAGAGGGGAAGAACATTCAGGACACCCTATTGTACCGTTCCACAATCAATCATCATTACGAGAGCAACATTCGATTTAGAACTTGAAAGCCATTGTGATATTTGTATAATACAGTTTCAGATCTGCAGGTTAGTCATATATTCTAGTAACCACACTTATTATGCAATAACAGAAATATAGTGAGCATGTCAGCTTGAATTTATATAAGTAATTTATTGTTGTTTTCTGTCCTCCCTCATAGGAGTGAATGATAGATAGACTGAGGCTATGCAGTCCTGCCATACCCCCCTAAGGCCAGCTTGGAGGCAATCTGGTCTACACCCCTGCCATACCCCCGGTAAGGGCCAGTATGGAGGCCATGTATGACAGCTTGAACCTGCCAAGCCCCCTTAGGGCTAGTATGGAGGAACTGAGCATGAGAACTGCCATGTGCTCTCCTTCAGGGCCAATAGGGAGTCATCATGTACCGAGGAATATCACATCTTCACTACTATAACGGAGTGGAATTCATGAATGTAACTTCATCACCATAAGTAGTAAAATAAATCTATGTAACATATTGTTTATATGCAAGTTGATATTATCTAACATTTGAGGTATGTTTGTACACCTATATTTTGTATATCTGTTTCTTATATTATGATTGAAGATTTAGGGCACAAGAATGATACAAATTGGAAGGTAATATAAATGTAATTCCGAAACCCTAACCCTAAACTTGGGGTATTTGAATTTTTAGGGTAAAATTAGTATTGTTCGAATAGGGGACATTACAAACAACAAGGTAATTAGACTCATGAGAGAATACTAAAACAACATATTTCATTTTTTTAACATAGCTATCTAACCATTTTGCTATAATCATAAACTTGATTATGACAAGAATACATTCAATTGAATAACTAAATAAAAGTTTAATCAAGATATGAAATTACTGAGCACAACTACATTCAACTAGAGATGAATACATGATTATAACCATGTATATATATGTATGTATGTATTTCTATAGACATCTAATAAACATGGAAATCATATAACTAAGTATTTTCTTATACAGATCTAATACCATATCTGATCTATCGACAAGGACTACATATATATATATATATATATATATATATATGAACAACAACAATTGAGTTTGTTTCATATTTAAAGAGGAATTGTTTTCAGCTGAAATGTATATATATATATATATACATATATATATATATATATATACATATATATATATATATACATATATATACATATATATATATATATATACATATATATATATATATATACATATATATATTTACATATATTTATACATACATACATACATACATATATATTTACACACACACACACACACACACATATATATATACATATATATATTTTACATATATACATACATATATATCTTAGCATTGTTTTTCTATACACATATATATATATATATATGCAAGTCTAGACTTCATTGGAGGACTAGAGGTCACCAAGTTAGCATTGTTTTTCTTGCTCCCTTTCCAAAGTGTGCTAAAATCAACATCCTCTTCCAGTTGCATATGCATCCAATCACTCACAGTTTTATTGGACTATGAAAATTCTTCATGCAAGTAGTCATCACATGTTGCCAGGGCCTGCACTTTGAATCTTGCGGTCTGTTGGTTTTTCTGACTGATTATTTGAATCCTCTAAAGATTTAGGCAATTTCTCATACTTAAGGATTCTAGGTCAGTGGCCAATGAATAGGATTCAACAAGGAGTTGGAATCCTCTGCACTTTTGGTTTTGCAAGACCAAGGCGGGTGTACCTATTCAACATCCAAGGGTATTTCTTGACTTATACTAGACGTTGATGTTTAAACAGAAAGTTTTCAATGAAAATATACCAAGGAGATGACTGACTTCTATCGGATTGGCTTAATCCTTTGGCAAATCGGTTCAGACTAGGATTGAGAATGGTTACTACTTCAATTCTACTCTAAAATGGTAACAAAAATAGAAATGATTTTGATTGTTGGGATGGATCTGAATCAATATATCAGCCCAGTGAGAGATCGGTGCCTAATCCTAGGGTTATAGAGTCAAGTTGCATAAATTGAGTGTATCTTTCAAGCAATATTGCTTCGTCACAAATGGACTAATAGCATTAATGCCTTACATCAATGCTTTCTGTACTTAGAATTGTAAAACTATCCTTTAGACCACAATGCATAACAAAGTTAATAGAATATCTTCCAAGAAATTATTCCTCTCCTTGAGAGAAAGCCGTGGAAAATATACATAATACAAAGAGCTGCAAAGATGGACCAAAATATCCTTGATATTGAGCATTCATATTAACTTCATTGCCAATACAATATGGAGAGAATTCTGCAACAAGTATGACATTACATTCAGGACTGAAAATGATGCATTTGCTCTACAGATTTGAACACAAAATAACACGCAACCTTCTTCTATAACTCTAAAGACACAGACACACGACTGCCCAAAACAAAGATTTAGAACCCCTTACAATTGGCCGTGAATTCCCTCTTATAGAAACGAAGGAGCAAACAAGCTTCAAGCCACCGATACATGTCACATTTTCATTTGACAATTTTCATCACAACAAGATACGGGTGGAACCGCTTGTGGAGATAATATCCCAACAAAACACAGACAGTTGCATGTACAAGTGCAAAGCTTTAGCCTCCAAAATATATTTGCAAAGGTTGTTGCAATATAGTTATCGCTTCATCAACAACGTTTCTGAAAACCCAAAGGCATGGGAAAATTTGACCACGTGGATGAGGACAAAAGGCAGACCCATACGAAGACAAAACACCTGTTAAGACTTTGAAGAATTCATGTAGATGCAATACCAGACTCCTTGAGACTGGGGAAGCAAAGTCCTTAGCAAGATAACGACCACTTGAGAAGTTTTCGTCGCACCTGGGAGAACAAGGAAGGCTAGGAAGTTGAGCTTCGACATATCGGACTTTGGAGCTCGAGCCTTCCACCTTGCAGCTTACAATACATGGAAGAGGAAGGAGGGAAGCCCCAACCCTACCTATGTATAGATATGAAGGCATTGGGGGTTGGGCTTCGAGCCTTTGCCATTTTGCCCTATGCCACGTGGCAGCATTCCGCGGTTCCGCAAGTTTGCCATGGGCCCACCAAAACGGTTCCGCGGAATGCCTTAGAAAAATTATAACCCGTCGGGGGTCAAGCCTCGGGCCTTAGCCCTTTCACCTTCCTCAAAGGAAGGAAGAAAAGCTAACCTTCGACCTCTGCCATAGAATATTTTCGAACAAGAAAACCTGTCGGACTTCGGACTTCGGGGCTTCTCCCATGCCAAGAAGAAGACTGAAACCCAAAGGCCTGAGGTCTGACCTTCGAAACACTTAGAATAAAAAGAGCTCGTCGGACTTCGGCCTTTAGGTCCTCCACCGTACAACCGCAATACTGAAGAATATGAAAGTCTGAAACTCCGACCTCTGAAACTCCGCAGCACTGCACCATACTTAGAATATTTTTGATCATTTCAAGCGGACCTTGGCCTTCGGGCCTTCTCACCGACGTCCTCCATGAAGAAGACAGAAAGCCGAAGCTTCAACCTCCGACCTCTGACTCACTCAAACCAATTTCAACACTTAGGCAAATTTTGAGCCTCAGACCTCGGAGCCGATAGATAACACAAGTCGGAAGATAGGGACCCCGAACTCCGAAACTCCGACAGAGGTAAAACTCAAGGAAACACTTAGAGTTTTTTGTACTTAGTCATTTTCTAGGTTTCCTATCTTGCATCTTCAAAAGGCAAACACATGAAAACCTATGGAAGATAGCTCTGATCGGTGATAAATTATAGGTTCAACAATTGAGGTATGAAGTGGGACTCAGATGGAAATTGGGGATTTTAGCATGTTGGTAAAATTTGGCAAGTTTTATCAAATACATGGCTTGAAAAATAGGAGTCCCAACACGGTCCTCTTGAATGATCCAATGAAACCTTATGAAATCATTCTTCTATGTTTTCATGAGTGATCCTCCATACCATAGTAGAATGCCTTCGATGCTTTGTGATGTTCTTTGGGGACCTAATTATTCCTCAGTGCTTGCACCCATAGGGATTTGATTATTTGGCTGGTGCTGACTTGGGATTCTCTTTGTTTACTTGGCCTTCAGTTAGAGCCTTCTTACTTGGCCTCACCCTCAATTGTGGTTTCTCGACACTTTCTAGTGATTCTTGAACTCACTCAGGAGCCTTCAGCACCAATTCTTGTGCCTATGTGTATCGCCACAGTCTACTTGACATTTCATTTGTCGATCTTCAGCGCATCTATCTTGGTGCTGTCTTTCCCATCCTTTGTTTTGGTGCTCAGTCTACATTTGACATTTCATTTGCTGATCTTTTATGCAACCCATCTTGGTGCTCTCTTCCCAATCTTTTGTTTTGTTGCTCAGTCTACTTTGCCAGACATCTTTCCCCTTATCTTTGTGTCACCTTGCAGCACCAATATCCTGCCACTGGAATATTCTCAATTCCTTGATTGATCATCAACTTCTTGTATAGGAATGGTATTTGGGTGATGAAATACTCCACGCTTGCTGTTTAAGAACTTGGCTTCTGCTTCCACAAGGAAATAGTATGTCAATGCTGTGAACTTCTATAAACAAATGTTAGAACTCTTTGTCGGAAGGCACCTACAGTGCAAGTCCATACTTAATCAACGGTAGACCTTAGTATTGTTTTTCCTGTGTTTACTTGAGAGAGTGCTAAAATCAACATCCTCTTCTAGCTACATATGCATCCAACTGCTCACACAGTTTCAATGGAAATTCTATGAAAAATTCTTCATACAAGCAGTCAAACATGTTACTGTAGCCAGCCCTGGTGTAATGTCCCCTTGTCACAATTCAAAATTCTTTTTTCCTTGTTCACAAATTTCAACTTGCAACAAAAGAACATTAGTCTATTTTCATTTAAAGTCAACATATATAATACACACATAGAACATTGCTTTATCATTTCTATGATTAATCGCCAATTCATAACTTAGTTCATCATTGATTTCTATCAATACACATTACTATGCAAATCACTATTATTCATCCATGATCATTTCCTATGCATATCACTATTATGAATCCATAGCTACTTTCAATGCATATTATTATTGCTAATCTTATGATTGCTTTCAATACCCCTTATCTTTCATTCACATTTCACAAGTTAATCTTATGATCACTATTCATATGCCTTGCATATTATTAACATTTCACATGTTACTTTCATGATCATCATCAATATGCCTTGCATATTCTCATCATGACATTTCACATTATCTATAATTTTTATCAATATACATTGCAATCTATTTATCTATTCCTATGTCATTTGTTAACAACCTATGGGAGATTAGAGGAGAGTTACCGTTATCCACCATGGGGCTCTAATGTCTCTATCCTTAAACTCAATGCGGTATCCTTAATACCTTAGAGTCAAGGCCTCTATGAGACTCCTTGGTACTCTTATGATGCCTTACATCAAGTAACCAAGGCCTATACATCACTATCCTTGCACTATGGGTACCTTATACCTCATGTGACAAGGCCTCTATGTGATACACATCCTCTGCACTATGGGTTCCTTATACCTCATGTGACCAAGGCCTCTATAATACCATGAATGGCCTCTTGGTACTTTTCCTTTCATCTCTCATAGGAGATTAGCAAATCACATAATATTATGAATAATTGCTTACAAGATATATCATTATGAATAATTGCATATGACTGTCTACACATTACATTATTAGGATTGACTGTATAACAATAAAGGCTATCATAATGGTACAAAAATATAATTTTCTTTATACCTGTGCTAGTATGACAACCGATCAGACAAAGAGAATAATAATAATATGAAGATGCTTACTTGCTGTTGTAAACCGGACTGCAGCCTTGAAAGATATTCTTGTATGAATTAATGATAATGTCGCTTGGATCGATGCTTTTGGAGGATGAGAATTACTTGCTGCTGCTGACGCCTGTACCTTTCAAATTTATCCGATTGATGCTCCAGCATGATCCCCCCAAAATGACTCAATAGATCTTCTATTTATACCTTTTAAGGGACGTGTCTTTGGTAATAGCTATGCCTCTTGATATTTATAACCTTTCACAAACAAATCATATCTCTTTATTAATAAAATCGCTGCCTCTTTATTAATATAATTTGTCTTCTAGTGGGATCAACTTGCTTCAATATCTAATCACAGCTCTTAATCATAGTTGTTTCTTTTTAAATAGAAGTTTATATCCTAACAATTATATCATCTCCTTTTTAAATGCTGCCTTTTGATTTAACATTGGAACTATTTACCTCTATCGCTGCTCTCCATAACTACGATTAGATCATATTTATATATGTTTCTTCCATTCATTAAGTCGGCTATCTCTTAAACTTTAAATGGTCTTCTTATTTATTCGGCTTTATAAATCCTCATCGCTGGTTTGATTGTATTTTCAGAAACTCGGATGATAAGCATGCATGTCTAAAATTGATCCTTTGATCACTTATAAAACGTATGACTAATTCACTGTCCTCTTCTTCGTATGAGATTTTGTCTCATTATGAATCATTAGATGTTAACTGCTCTGTCTATGTTATATAAATCATTCACCATTACTAATCGATCTTCATAATAATGCTTGATTGTTCCACATCATATGTATACATTCGGTGATCTCTTTGATTATTAAACACTTGATGGAGTTGGGAGATCATCATGTGCTGATGTAGTCGACCACTTCTGATCCATATTCGCTTCCCTCTAATGCTTAGTCTTTGCCTCTCTTAGTCGACCACCTCTAATATATTTCTGCTGCCTTCTAATGCTGATTACTACCATTTCTATATGACCCCCATCGTTGCTCATAATATTTATAATAATAATATTTAATACAATAATATTATTTATTAAATATTATATATTAATAATATTATTTATATGTATTAAATATTAATACATATGTAATTATCTCTCTCATTTCACAAAAGCAACTTCATCATCTTTTACCATGACGTTTAAATCTTTAATTTAAACGATGCCTTAATATGGGGACATGACACTTGGGGATGCTGTGCTCCTCTTGAATGATCCAGTCCAACCTTATGAAATCACTGTTCTGAGTTTTCTTGAGTGATCCTTCTTAACATAGTGGCATGCCTCTCCTATATAAGAGAGAGAAGTCCTAGCAATTGAACCAAAATATTGGTCATTCTTAGTGTCTTGGCTAGTAATTATCAAGTAAAATGATGTTTTACATTATTACTCGAGCACAAAACCAGGTCCTAATTTGCTACTTAGTAGAAACATACGCATTATGGCAGCATTCTACTGTAACTAAAATGCTTTCATGAAAAATAAGTATTACATAAAGAAGTTAACAAGAAAACTCCATCAATGGATGATAAACCTGTAAACATAATGAACTGAATTTGTATTGATATCAGCGATTCACAGGTTACTCTGGACTTGAACCAGCTGCATCTCCGTATCAATGACTAACCCATTCCCCCTTCTAAAGAGGCCTTTATACATATACGTAGGGCAATCGTCACATGATCATTCCCAAACCCGCCAAATGTATGCATAAAAATATAGGAAATTTCAAATATCCATATGATAACATTGATAAGGCACTCATCATGTACATTATATAACCTTATTACACGACATTAGAGCTGAATTGAGATTTTACATGAGAGTCAACACACAAATTAACAAATGTCAAAATTTCATTGCTTTCATTGTCAAGACTCAATATACATATATATTATATAAAAATTACAACAAGATGCCCAAAGTATATGGTGATCTATGTATATGTATAAAAAAACGTTGCTTTTTCATCCAGCATGACCCAAAATGATTATTATTTTTAGTTTTTTAAAATTTAAGTGGGGTTTTGGAGGCAGCGGCCCCCAGTGGGATCAAGGGGCAGCACTCCTCATGGGATTCGAGGGTAGCGCCCCTTGTGCATTCCCTATCGCGATATAGGGCAGGCTTGAGGGGCGAAGCCCCAGCTACCAAGCCCAAATTAAAGCCTTTGAGACCATGCAGATGTTCAAGGTGCACGCCATTTTTTATAATTTTATTTCTTTTAAGTAAGGTCCAAGAGTCCTCCAAACCCTTTAAATTTTCTGAGTAAAAAGCATTGGACCCTCAATAAGAGTTTCCCAATTAATTGTAACTTGCTACATCACAATAAACTGCCTCCTGTGAGTCAATTGGTACATATTCATGAGTAGGGTCCAGCTGATAGGATTTGAAGTTGGGGAAAGCCTTTAAATGGGCCTTCAGCAATAACATTTTGGAATTTTTAATTTCCTCTTTAATGTTTTCTCCCTCATAGTATCATCCATCTGTGATTTAGAAATTTTGATGGAAGCAACAATTAGGTGTATAAGAGAGAGAGAATCTTTCCATGGCTGTTGCCATGCCTTTGAAATGCAATACATCAATTTTTTTTCAGGAATAGACCATGTTATGCTTGTTGAATTTAGAGTTCATCTTGTGTCTTATCCATACACATTACTATGATCAATTAAAAAATAGATTCCATAATAGTAGATGGTAGTGAGAAAGCATATGTTAAAAATTAATTGGGAAGCCCTTATTGAGAATCGAATGCCTTTATTTTTTATTTTTTGAGTGTTTTTAAGTGGGGATGGTTGGTTGTCATTGGGATGGTCGAGGGATGTCATTGATGTCCCCGGCTGTTTGGGGGACAGCAGGCCATTCCCCCAAAATTGCTATGTTTCCAGAATGTTTCTAGGATGGGTTTACACCAAAATAAGGGATAGGGGATGGCAGGGGGACGTTTCCGAGGCGTCCCTATGTCCCTGGTATGGGTACGTCTCCAAAAGGGCAGGGGACATGTCCCCATGTATCATAGCTTAATACTAGTTGGCGTTGAAGACTAATTAAGAATTTAGCTCCTGCAATTTTAGGGCCAAAGGGATTTATTATTGTCTAAAGAGGGAACAAAGACAGTTCTGTTTGCAAGATAACTCCCTAATGTGAACAATAACCACCTTTATTATCCCAGTAACTTTATTCTGTTGTAATTTTTCAATGTGGACAATAAGACGTGCATAAACCTAACACTGCAAGAAGCTGGAATAGATTTTGAATTATCAATTTAACACATAATATTTGTATTATTTACAGGTATAGAGGTTATGGAAGAATTGCAAACCACAGATTTCACAATCCTAAATGGGTGCCTGGTCAACTGCTTGTGCAGCGCAATGGCAACATGGCCTTTCTTTGGGAGGATGTGAACTTTGTGATCCGTTTTCAGAGGTTGCATCTGGAATCACTGCCTTCTAAGTTGGAATGAAATTACTTGTTCTAAGGTTCCATAAGGCTGTTGCTAAATGTTTAATGCTTTCTGGAGCATAGCTTATGTGCAATGGTGTTTTACTTTTCCAAAGGGATATAAATATATTTTAAAAAAGAGAAACGGCCAAGTACCTGAGTTTTTGGCAGTTCCTGCTGGTAGAAAATACATTATTTCATCTATTTTGACAGTGGATTGACGGTTATGATACCTGCTTCTCAATCTCTCACAAGTCATAGTTGTCAATTTCAGGTTCCAAAGGGCTTGTTTCTATTGTATATGATATATTGATTTATTTAAAATTCTAATGTACTATCCAGTGTACATAGTATGAATTTTCGATTTTAGATCTTTGTTCAAGTTCATTATTTCAGAACTGAGAATATTTGTTTGCAAAAATACTAAAATAGTATTCCCAAGACATGTAAGCATTTCTTGGTCACATGAGTTTATCATTAGATTATTACTTTTAATCTCCTTTTAAAATAACAACCAATGCCAATATTTCAACAAACAAAAATTTACAGAGTATTTTATCATGTATGTAAATTAGAAGTTCAAGGTAATCATCTGAAGGAGTCTCCTTTTATTCTGTATATTCATTTGAAGCATGTTCTTATTTGAATTTAAATGTTATTCTCCTTGTAACTGGGGCCCTTTTTAAGGCCAGTGTGAAAAATTAAAATGCAAGATTACACTACAGATCACAAAGCACCATCATTGAGCTATGGTTTAACGTGATTTGTATCATCATTGAGCTATGGTTTGATTTGATTTGCAGTTAATCTTATCAAAATGCCTTTAAACCATGTGAATGGCCACACAATTATCAGCTAGTGCTTTATTTCATATTTTATATTGATGACTAGTATTTCTTTCTCGTGTTGTAGATATATTCCATCAAGAATCCTCCTCCAACAAGTTTACATAGTGCCAACTCGTTTCCATATTTCATTGTCCTAGATATTTCTCTTCGTTCAGAAAAATGGTTTTCAGTGGGTTCCTTTTAGTACGTTTTCCACTCAATAATTTGATGGAACAAAAACAAAAGAATTTGTAATGAAATTCAACAACATAAAATGGGACCGCTACCTTTGTTTAGGCCATTCATACTTTGAAGTGATTCTTAAATTACTTTTGGATCTTTTGACATGTGTCCACATAGCACTTTGAAGTTTGGACGTTTGTTTGATGTAATGGAGCCTATGTTGACTTGAATTTGCATCTATTCTGATCCTACCTTACAGAACTGATGGCCAACATTACACAGGGAAAAAATGGTATGGCATAAAATACAGAGGTTAGGTTTGAGATCAACATCAGAACACTTAATGAATGAATACCAAGTGGTAGCCTTGCCTTATATCTTTGTTTGATCATAGACTTAAACTAATCTTTGAATTATATGATGCGTTACATCCCCCTAAAACTGACTTCCAAGACACCCGTAGTCCCCCCGTTGTAATTTGGCTAGGGTGGAGATTTGTCCACTGTGATGTTTTATTTGATTTTGTGTGTGTGTGCACATAAACAATTAAGATAGTGATTACTGTTGAATGTAGTTTATTTCACTTTACATGTATTGTGGAATTATCGTGTCAATTATGATTTCATTTTGTTAAATTGAACATGTATGAATTTGCTACGACTAACCAGACTAGTCTCTGTCGTGAATTTTGTGCAAGAACATATGTCTATCTTGCAGGTGGCAGGTTGCATGGTGATGCAGACTCTGTGGTTTTGTCTTTGAGAGAGGTTACACTGCTAGACTAAGCCTACACCCTTAAGTGTATGTTAAGTCCAGGTTTGATGTTCAATCAAATGTAAGTAACCTATATGAAATTATGACACTTAGAATTGGTTTCGATCATCTATTAGATTGGATCTAGAGGTTGACAGTCTACATGTCTAGCACTGGAAGATCTGCTTGAATAAATTATCATTAATACACACTAGTTGGTGATTTTATATATATAGTAATAACCTAAATTTTAAACATCTTTTACTAATATGCAATATTTAATATTAAGTCTCTCTCCCGATATATATATATGACACTTAGAATTGGTTTCGATCATCTATTAGATTGGATCTAGAGGTTGACAGTCTACATGTCTAGCACTGGAAGATCTGCTTGAATAAATTATCATTAATACACACTAGTTGGTGATTTTATATATATACTAATAACCTAAATTTTAAACATCTTTTAGTAATATGCAATATTTAATATTAGATCTCTCTCTCGATCTCTCGATATATATATAATCGACTATTTAATAATTTAATCATTGACCTTATATGGGTGCTTGATAAAAATAAGAATATATAGTAATAACCTAAATTTTAAACATCTTTCAGTAATACTTAATATTTAATATTAAGTGCTCTCTCTCTCTCTCTCTCTCTCTCTATATATATATATATATATATATATATATATATTATCAACCATTTAATAATTTAATCATGGACCTTATATGGGCACTTGATAAAAATAAGAACAAAATAAAACTACATACCAAAGGTAAAAAGGAAAGTTACAACAAAGAAAAGGGCGCCAGAATAAATCCCTTGTTGAACATATTACATGGGCGATGTATATGCGCTCCAAGCTCCAGAGACTGCACTTCAAAAACATTTAAAAAAAAAATGAATCTGCACCCTACATGTTTGGAAGGGAAAGCATTATTTTGGGAGCATTGTATATGTTTTTTATGGAGGGCACAATAGAGGGAGATGAAAGAGATTAATGTGAAATGACAAAAGTTTGGTGGCTACTGGACACCTTAGAGAGGGCTAAAATGGATGCTATTCGGAAAGGAAACCATAAAATGGGAAAAGGAGAAAGGGAGGGACAAACATCAGGGTGTGAGGAGTCTTCAAAGTTGCATGGTTGCAAGGAGAGCTAGAGTCTGAAACTAAAGCATTGGACTACCAAGATTGCCCTTAAGGGATGTTTTAACCTTTCTACTTGCTACTTGCATCTATTAAACTCAAGTTTGGGTAGTTTATGAGGCTTATTTTAGTCTATATGAGCATTACGCTGCCATTAAAGGTACAAACTCTAGTTATGTATAAGATGATATAGTTGTTTGTCCTGCAAACCCTAGCCCATATGCCTTATTAATAGGTACTTCACATGCCTATTGAGGGATCTCCATACTAGATTTTTCTTTCTCAAATTTATAAGAATAGAGCTTATATCATGGCTACATTTTAGTTACGGCTATTGTAGATTTCCCACCCACCATGACAATCACATTTTGCCAATAGTCAAGAGTGTCTTTGTCATAGACAACTATTGCCTTTTTCAAACAATCTATTTTGCTTGGTTGACACAACCTTCTTTCCAATTGAAGAATCTTGATTACTAGGCATATTACTCGATCCTTTAGGCAATAAATTAATGGCAAGATTTAGAGGGATAGAAATTGTTTTGCTAAATTGGTATGGTTGATAATCTTTCACTAACAATACTTGTATTAGAAGTTAATATTTCAACTCTTGGTAGACCAAATAAGAAACTAGTTGGTATAAGATAATCTTTTACTTAGTTAAAACTTAACAACCAAAACAATAGCAATTACACAAGATCTAACAATTATGCAACACAAGATTTATGTGGAAACCCTTTCGGGAGAAAACCACAGAGAAAAGACTACTTGGCTCTACTCTCCAAATCCAGTCATAAAAATCAAATATTTTTTACAAAAGATTTGTAGGCACCAACCCACTGGAGACACCAATCCTCGTTGCTAAACAATTTGTAGGCACCAACCTACTGAAGACACCAATCCTCACTGCTAAGCACCAACTCAACAAGAGACACCAATCTCTTCTTTTGGGAAGCACCAACTTCCAAATGAACTTCTTCAACGAATGTTGATCAATTGATTTGCCTTCATAAAGATCTTCTTGTAGATGATACACTCTTCACAAATTTGATGCAATCATTTTCATATACTTTCCTTCTCAAATCTGCATATACTCCCATTCACAAATCTGATTATAACCTTTTCAAATCTGCTTATAACATATTCATATATCCGTTATACTCAAAAATCTTCTCTTAATTGGATTGATTTATCATGTTTTTTGCTTCCTTCAAAAATCTGCTTGTGTTTGAATGATATATCTTTATTCCTCCACACTCTTCACCACACTTTACAAACTCCCTTTATACATGCTTGGAGAGGAGCGGTTCATTTAAAAGACATAACTCATCATAAAGAAGGCATCTTTATTTATAGAAGCGCCTCTTCATAACCATCAAAGTGGGACGACTTGTCCCTTAGTTTGGAGCACTACTATGAAAGGGGTCGGCCCCTTAAAATAATGTATTTATTTTGAATTTTGAATCCCCAAAGTGGGGCGCTAATCACCAAGGGTCGGCCCAAAAGAAATAAATTTAACTTTAATTTTATCAAAGCAATTTCACTAATATGATTTCACAAATATGGGTGCCATAAATATTAGGACGATTTCATTTGGCCTTTCCTTCCTTCCTTGACGGCGATGATTTCCTTTGACATCAATGACAATCAATTCCAACAATCTCCCCCTTTGTCATTGATGGCAACCTTGCATAGAAATAACCTGTGAATATAGCAAGAACACAATGTTCCCCCTTTCTTTACTGCTCCCCCTTTCTCTAATTCTCCCCCTTTGACATCAATGGCAAAGGAATCACAGAGTTGAAAGATAATGTAGTGATTAGCTCCCCCTGAATTGATGCTTCTCCTCAAGAGTTTAGTGACTAGCTGAAAAGGATATCACTCCCAATTTCTGCGTGAGATACTCAAAAGTCTATTTTGGAAGGGGCTTTGTGAAAATATATGTGATCTGTTCTTTCGTGGCAATGTATTCCAACTTGATATACTATCCAGCTACCTATTCTTTTAAGAAATGATACTTGATGGGAATGTGCTTTGTTCTAGAGTGCATAACATGATTATTTGAAATATTTATTGCACTAGTGTTGTCACAAAGGATTGAAATAGGATGATCATATTCTACCTATCTTTCAATGTTTGCTTCATCCAAAGAACTTATGTGCAACATGACACTGCTACTATGTATTCCGCCTCTGCTAAGGATAAAGAAACGTAAGACACTAGATTGTTATTAAGAAAGAATGCTCCTCCATTTGTACTCTTTCTGTCATAATACTTCCTACCGAATCTACATCTGTCTATGATGTTAGAGTGAAATCTTCACCTCTTGGATACCGCAAACCATAGTCCAAAGTGCCCTTTAGATATCTAAATATTTTTTTCACTGCTTGCACATGAGTTTCTTTTGGTGTTGCTTGGAAATGTGCTACCATGTCTACTACTTGCATAATATCTAGCCTTGATGTTGTTACATATAGTATTTTCAACCCTTCTACTTACCTTCTCCATCTCTTCACCATGCCTTATAAGCATGTTACTCAACTCTTCGCCACTGATTAAATTTTCAATATAAGTTACCCTCATCATGGAAGGTCCATCCTTTGCCGCCTCAATTTCACCAACCTTTGTTACTGCTATATCTTCTTCTGTTTCAACTATTTTCACCTCCTCAAGCACTGTATCTATGCCTTGTGCAAACAAATTTGCACTTTCATTGCTCAAGTATAAACAAGGTAATATTTGACGATTACAGTCTCCTCTTCATCTTCTCTATTGTCAATACTCACATCTACTGCAATATGCTCTCGTGTCTATCCTTTGTTTCTATGTCGCTTGGGTGACATGCTGTCCAAAAATAATTTGGATCATCTTCTTAAATTTAACAATTCAGGAACTTTTTCTGCTACCCCATCATTCTCTACGCATCTTACAAGATGAAGAATGTCTTCAACTCTTCCTTCTCTATCCATGGCTACTAAATGAAGAAGGTCATCCATTTTGATCTCTTTGTGAGAGTCTTCTCACCTTCTTTCTGAATTATTTTGCTCTTGCTTCTTTTTCCAAATTTTTGTAGATTCTCCTTTTTGTTTAGCAAGGGCATCCATTTTCTTGTTATGTCTGGGAGATTTCATAAAACCACTTCTACAAAAATGTGCTATATGACCATAGTTCTTGCACTTATATAATGTTACAATCCAATAAAGGAGCAAATGAATTGTAGTTTCTATTTAAGAACCCATAAGAGCTTCTGTTCTTGTTCCATGCAAAATTATTTCTTGTATGTGTCCTATAATCCATTGCCTTATGAACAAAATTATTTCTTGCGAGTGCCCTACAATCCTTTGCTTTATGACCAAAATGATTACATAAAAAGCAATAACCAAAGAAAGAGTTTTGGAACTTAGTCATGTGAGACTACTTTGGAGGAAAAGATCTTCTGAATTTGTTCTTGTTATCTCTGGGAGGAATGCTAGTATTTTGTGAAACATGATTTTCTTTCTTCTTGTTGCTTTCATTTTTTATGGGACTTTTGAGAGCATCTGCATCACCCTTTGGCTTTTCTTTATTTACCTTCTTTGGTGGCTCTCTGGGATCTTCTTTGGTAGTCATATGATTTTCTTTGTACCCAAGACCAGTCTTGATAAATGGTGACCTCTGACCATTGATGATATCATCTAAGATTTTAGTACTTTTCTCAAACTTGAGGCTTTTGTTTAACTTAGTAGTTGTTTCTTCTAGTTCCTTCCTCAAAGAAACAATTTCGAACTCTAGCCTCTCACAATGTTCTTCTTTTGTCTTCAATTGGATTCTCACCTCTTCCTCTATTCTTTTTGCCTCTTCAAGTTGAATCTTTAGGTTAATGGTCATTTTTTTTTCTGATTCCTCAAGGCTTTGTGACAATTTTGCTTTTGAATCACGATCTTCTTCATATTTCTGTAGCTATAACTTTTGTTTCAGATTCCTCTTCTTAAGCTTCTTGATCTCACTTAGGGCACAAATGAGTTCTTCTTCTAGATCTACTTACCCATCTATTTCGACATTTTCTTCCTCTTCTAAATCCTTCTCTTCTTTTCTTTTGTCTTCACTTTCCAAGATATCCCCTATTGTTTCTGTTGCCATGAATAGAACTTCTTCTCTATCACTAGCAGAGATACTTTCATTACTCTCTTCAGATGAGCTACTTTCCTATTTGGAATAGAGACTTTTCTTGTGCTTATAAAAGTTTTTCTTTTTCTTAGGTTTTCCTTGTTTGTAGATCTTTTTATATTGATGATGTTTGCTACCTTTCTTCATGTTATGATCTTCTTCATCTTCACTACTTCCATTTTTTGCATATGGACACTTAGCAACAAAATGTCCTACTTTTCCACAATTAAAGCATTTAAAGGGCATCTTACCTTTGTATTTACCGGATCATTTCTGAAGCTTCCTCACAAAATGAGCTTCCTCTTCATTTGATTCATTGTTGGAGCTATCGCTTGGCTCAGGTTCTTTATTCTTCATCTTCTTTGAGGCTTTGAAGGTTGCCTCTTGCTTTGATGATTTCTCTTTTTCCATTCTCATTTCATATGCCATGAGGATCCCATGCAATTCATCTATCGTTAATTTATCTAGATCCTTCATTTCTTCAATAGCTGAAATTTTTGCATCAAATCTTAAGGGGAGAGATCTTAGCACCTTTTGCACAATCATTGATTCTTCAACCCTTTCACCAAGCCCTCGAATGGTATTGACAATTTCATCCACACAAAGGAGATAGGATGCAATATTTTCTTCATCTTTCATTTTCAAACTCTCAAATTGTCTTCTATGAGTTTGAAGCTTGGATTTCTTCACTTTATCATCTCCTTCATAGATGTTTTTAAGTTTGTCCCATATTTCTTTCATCGATTTACAATGCATCACCTTGACAAACTCTGATTCTGATAGACCACACAAGATTGCATTCATAGCTTTTACATTGTGTTCACTAGCCTTCTTTCCAACTTGATCCGTCGGTGGACATGCTGGAGCCACATAACCATTCATAACTGATTACCAAATGTCAAAGCCAAGAGCCATTAGATAAGTTCACATCCTTATGCTCTAGAATGCATAGTTTGTTCCATCAAACAATGGAGCTCTATTTGAGGAGAAACCTTCTTGACCAGCCATGTGTGCTCTTGAGATTTACCTTCTAGCGATTAGACTATTTTCGAAGGAACCCGCTCTGATACCAATTGATGAACACACACTTATACTGGGGGGGATGAATCAGTATAAGATAGTCTTTTTCTTATTTAAAACTTAACCACAACAATAGCAATAACACAAGATCTAATAATTATGCAACACAAGATTTACATGGAAACCCTTTCGGGAGAAAACCACTGAGAAAAGACTGATTGGATCTACCGTTCAAATCCAATCATAAAAATCTAATGTTTCTTACAAACGATTTGTAGGCACCAACCCATTGGAGACACCAATCCCCGTTGCTAAATAATTTGTAGGCACCAACCTACTAGAGACACTAATCCCCACTGCTAAGCACCAACTCATCAAGAGACACCAATATCTTCTTTTGGGAAGCACCGAATTCCAAATGAACTTCAATGAATGTTGATCAATTGATTTGCCTTCATAAATATTTTCTTGTAGATGATATGCTCTTCACAAATTTTATGCAATCATTTTCATATCCATTCCTTCTCAAATATGCATATACTCCCATTCACAAATATGATTATAAGCTTTTCAAATCTGCTTATAACTTATTCTTATATCTATTGTTATACTTAGAAATCTACTCTTAATTGGATTGATTTATCAGTTTTTCTACTTCCTTCAAAAATCTAATTGTGTTTGAATGATATATCTTTATTCCTCCACACTCTTCACCACACTTTACAAACTCCCTTTATACATGCTTGGAGAGGAGCGACTCATTTAAAAGACATAACTCATCATAAAGGAGGCCTCTTTATTTATAGAGGCGCCTCTTCATAACCATCAAAGTGGGATGACTTGTTCCTTAGTTTGGAGCGCTACTATGAAAGGGGTTGACCCCTTAAAATAATGTATTTATTTTGAATTTTGAATCTATAAAGTGGGGCACTAATCACCAAAGGTCGGCCCAAAAGAAATAATTTTAACTTTAATTTTATCAAAGAAATTTCACCAATATGATTTCACAAATATGGGCACCATAAATATTAGGACGATTTCACTTGGCCTTTCCTTCCTTGACAGCGACGATTTCCTTTGACAATAATGACAATCAATTCCAACAAATACTTTCCTAGATGAACTCATATGCTCTTGAAATGAAAAAAATAAGACAATACAATTTAGGAAAAGTATGAATGCTCGATTTAGTTAGATGCTTTATGTTGGTACTCAAATTTGCTACCCCTAAAATAACTTTGTGTTTAATCATATCTATAGCCAAATTCCAAGTCATTCTTTTCACATCAATGTCAACTATGCTATCTTTCCTGTCAAAATGGTTAAGTCCTTAGGTGTTGGCTTGTGTTGGTCTACTAACGATGTATGCAAGTTGCTCATCATGAATATTACCAAGCTATGAATCCTAAAGGAGGCTTCAACTCCAACACGAAAAAATGAAAGAAAGAGTGAAATCCAAAGAAAGACTATGATGGTAGATACTAGGCACATGTAGGAAGGATTGAGGCTAAGACAAATCTTCTTTAGCACATTGATACAAAATCATTTATGAGGATCATCTTCTAAGCATAAAGTTGTCACTTCAAAGGGTCCAATAGTCAAGACAAGTAGTTTCACTGAAGTCCAGAGATCAAACGTTTTATTTAAAAAAAACTATTTTTTTTTCTTTTTTGTTGTGTCCCGGATTGAGGAGATAAGCATGAAAATCACAACTTTCTATTTAAACAAATGTTTTTTTGTTCTTTTTTACTTTTTTGGTGGAAAACAATAGATGGCAATGTCAAAAGGTCAAAAGTACATATTCAAGCTTCATTAGACGAAAATGGTTTTAGGAGGCAGTAAAATGATGGAAAATTTGTCAAAGTCAAAGGTTTTATGGCGCAATGTTCAAGAACAAAAATGGAGCAATTTTAATGAAAGATTAAAAGTTTTTGCAAAGTCATTTGAACTATAAAAAACATTCCAAGTGCCCATGCCTTGTTCATTTTTGGTGTCACATTTTAAAATCTTCAGTTTTGGTATTTAAAACAACAATATTTTGATTTTGGCGTCCATCGGAGAAAATTCTTGATGAGGCCAAGTTTTGCTTTTGGCGTTTGAGGCATGGAATTCCCAATTTTCTGTCCATTAGAAAAAATTCATGATGAGTTCCCATTTGGTGTTAAGTGGTTCAAATCCTTGATTTGGCATCCATTGTGAAAAATCCTTGATGAGTGCTAAAATCAAAGTAACTCAAAATTGGTGTCCACAAACAAATCCCCGATGAAAATCATATTAAAAATAAAAATAAAAGTTGGGTGCCTAAGTTCTTTTGGACACCAAAATAGCATGTTCTTCTTGCCAAAATGAAGATAGAAACAAAAGAAAAGTGGCACCCAAGTTAGCATATGCACTCAAATGAAGATTGGAAGGAAAATAAAGTGAAATAATGGAGAAAAAATGATGAATCTAAGCCCTTCATTCAAAGTGACACCCAATTCAAGATGAGGATTAGTTAAAGCAAATTAAAGAAAAAATTAGAAGATCAGAGCCCTTGATTCAGATGGACACTCAAGATGAAAAGCAAAAATTGAAAGAAAATGGTATTTTATATTATTTTTAGAGGATGAGAAGAGAATTGCTTTCAAAATCATTATTTTTATTATTTTTGAAGCTTTAAGAAGTTGTTGTTGGAAGGTTATAAGTGTGTCATTTACACATACAATATAATGGGAGTTGATACCAAACCTATGCTACAAAAATTGTCATTCAAGTTCAAAGTTAGATTAAATTGTTTAAGTGTTTGTGTGCATTGAATGAGAAATTGAAGTTTGCTTATGTTGCCAATAATTCCATTCAAAGTTAGAAAACTCCATTTTAATTGTTCAAAGAAGTCAATTAATAAGGAAGATTTATGTTAACTTTGCGTAACTATAGTGTTCATAGTTACAAAGTAGCTTTGAATGTCTAAGTAACATTAATTGTCTTCATCTTTCTTCTTCAGATCATTGCTATTCCATGTGTTATTTTCTCTTTCCCAAATCAAATTGTTGATAGGATTCTAAAGGTTCTCTATTTTAATCCTTGGATAATATTCTTGTTTATGTTTTAGTTGTCATATATTGTGAAAATTCATTGGTGAGATATGAGTTCTTCAAAGTCTCGTGCTCTAACCTTTGAGATTGTTGAAGTTGATAAACCAACCTCACAGATCCCAATGAACACCTGCAAGCAAATAACCTATCACATAAAGGAGATCAAGAGGCACAATAATGGTGCTCTGCAACCCTGAAGCAAAATATGCAATAACAAAAATGAATAATTACAATAAGATCAATCCTTATGAAAGGAGACCGAAACCCTAAAGGTGAGAACCTTAGGATTAATAATAAATTATTAAAGTGCCTAAGTTTAGCTTAAGTGAAATAAAGTAAAGGTGACTTAATTAATTAATCAATATGATTAAATTAATTAAGTAATTAACCTATGACTCTAACACCCCCTTAAGATGAACTTAGGGAGAAGCTAAAAAAACTAAGGACTAAATACATGAAAGCAAAGATGGGTCTCAACAACTAGGCCTGATGAGGTACCCAAATACAACCAAATCTCTATAAAGCGGAGTAAAGGAGAAAACCCAGTGGGAAAAAACTCCTCTCCAAAAGGAGATGAAAGCATGGCTGAAAAAAACATGAAGGAAGGCCTCATAAAGACCCCCCAAGGACAACTTCCTTCACCCCAAGCATGGATCGCAACTGAAGATAGCGAGGTGATGCCAAAGGTTTCGTGAAGATGTCTGCAACCTACTCCTCTATAGGAATGTACTCCAAGATGAGAGAACCATCCTGAATCAACTGCCTGATGAAGTGCATGTGGATCTCAATGTGCTTAGTCCGTTGATGCTCCACTGGGTTGCATGAAATGTGAATAGCACTCTGATTGTCACACCAAAGAAGAGTGGGACTATCAAGAGGAAAACCAAACTCAATCATCAACTGTCGAAGCCATAAAACCTCTTGGCTAGCTAAAACTGCATCTTGATACTCAGCCTCTATAGATGATAATGCAATAGCAGATTGCTTCTTGCAAGACCATGTAATAGGACCAGAACCAAGGCAAAAAATAAAGCCAAAAGTAGACTTCCGATCATTGACATCACCAGCCCAATCTGAGTCAGTGAAGCCAATAATGTGAGGTGCTCTTGATGTATAGTGAATGCCATAATGAGTGGTGCCCTGAATATACCTCAAGATACGTTTGGCAGCTTGCCAATGGCTCTCATGTGGATCATGTGAGAACCGAGAGACAAGACCAACCGCAAAGGAAAGATCAGGACGAGAATGTGTCAGGTACAATAAGCTGCCAACCAACTGCCTGTATAATGTAGAATCTACTGAAGGAAATGGTGTGGGAGTAGGCTTGCAATCAAACATGCCAAATCTCTGAAGCATATCAAGAGCATACTTCTGCTAAAATATGGAGATCCCATCCAAACACTGAATAACCTGTAGACCAATAAAGTAGTGCAGAAGACTGAGATCTGTCATCTCAAACTGCTCCATCAAAGCTCTCTGAACACTCTGAATCATGGAGAATTAGCTACCTGTAAGAATCAAATCATTGACATATAGTACAAGGATCAAAAGATCACCCTCCTGACACGAAATGTACACTGTGTGATTGGAATGGCAGCGGGTGAAGCCAGAAGAAAGCAAAAAAGAGTCCATCTTCTCATACCAAGCTCGAGGGGCTTGTTTGAGACCATATAATGAACACTGATGTCTACAAACCAATGAAGTGTCCTGCACAAATCCCTGAGGCTGCTCCATATAGATCTCCTCATGTAGGTCTCCATGCAAGAAGGCACTCTTCACATCCATCTGTAAAATTGTCCATCTCTGTGAAGCTGCTAGTGAAAGTACAAAGCGAATAGAATTCATCTTGGCAACAAGAGCAAAGGTCTCAGAGTAATCAATACCCCCAACCTAAGAAAACCCCTTCGCAACAAGATGAGCCTTATACTTATCAATCAAATCATCTGCAGCATATTTGGTATGGTACACCCACTTGCACCGAATCAAATTTCTTCCCTAAGGAAGATGAACAAGATCCCAAGTATTATTCTTCATCAATGAAGAATACTCCTCCTCAATAGCCCTATCCCACTCAAGATTACCGGTCGCCTCTAAAAACTTCTGAGGATCATTCAAAATGGCATGACTCAAAAGACTAGCACCTGATGTCTGTGCACGGGTATGACAGGAATCTGAAGAATCACCTACCAAAGGTCCAACTGCATCAATAGTATTGAGGGCCCACTTGGGTAAAGGATGAATATCTGGAGGTGGTGGTGAAGGTGGATCATCATCAACATCATCCTCAAGAGATAAGGAATCCTCAAGAGATGAAGTGGGAGGAGTAGGAAGTGAGGGAGAAGTTGGTGATGGAGAATCGATTTGAGGAAAGCGCTCATCAAACTGGACATCTCGTTGAAACAAGACCTCTTTGGAATTAGGATCAAACAACCTACACGCCTTAACATCCTCATAGTAGCCAATAAATATGAGTGGTTAGGTTTTCCTCTCCATGGCTTTCTGCTGAGCATCAGGAATATATGCCCAAGCCTCACTACCAAAAACTCAGAATTTAGAAACATCAGGATTGACATGGGTCCAAGCCTCCTCAGAAGTCATATGTCATAATGCCTTATGAGGCAACCAATTTTGAATGTAATTGGCACAATTCACTGCCTTAGCCTAGAATGAAGAATCCATATCATGTGACTGAATCATACAATTGGCCATCTCCCGTAAAGTTCTATTCTTTGTCTCAGCAACACCATTCTACTGAGGGGTGTAAGGAACTGTAAGTTGATGCTGCAAACCATCTCAGTACAAAAGTCCCTGAAAGCCTGATTGACATACTCCCCCCATTGTCTGTGTGTATCCTCCTGATAGAAAGTCCATACTGCTTCTCCACGAATATCATGAAGATCCTGAAAGTATCAAAGACATTGTTCTTGTACTTAAGAAAGTACACCCATGTATGCCTGGAGAAGTCATCAATGAATGTGAGCACATAGTTGGCCCCTGAAAATGAAGAAGTCAGAAAGGACATGGGGTCACTATGTACCAACTCCAAGGGTGCCTTAGCACGTGTGGTTCTACTCGTAGGAAAAGAATTCCAGTGATGTTTGCCAAGTACGTCCTCAATAAATAACATTAGTACAAGAAATCTGAGGGAGCCAAATCACAAGTGCTTGTGTACTCATCTGTTGTAGATATCTATAATTGACATGGCCAAAATGCTCATGCCAAACCCTACTCACTGTGTCTGCATGTGCTATAAGTGATGAACCAGAACCTTCTAAGCTCTCAAAGCTATCAAATCTGTATAAGAGGGATGCATTATCAACACTCCTAATAGCCACAACTAAATCAGGATCATGGAGGTCTCGAATAACCACATCATGTGGTGAGAACTCAACTATCTTACTAGTGCTAGAATGGCAAATTTGGTAAATGGAAAGGAGGTTTGTCGAAATGTCAGGAACAACAAGAACATTCTGAAGACAACCACCATCCAATGGAACAATACCTAAACCCATAACTGAAAGTTGTGTAGAATCAGTGTAGAATCACCAACTGCAATATGTGAAGTGCCACAATAGGCAACTGTGGTAACAAACTCCTGAGTATGTGTCATGTGGTGAGAAGCACCAGAATCTAGAATCCATGTGGATGCTGAAGGTAAGGCCCATGTAGAAAGAGCATAACCTTTCCCTGTGTGTGGGGAAGAAGACTGAGGTGAAGAGATATGATGTTACTGTATGGCCTCCTCTAAGCCTCTAATCTCTTCCAACACCTAGTAATTGGATGACCTTCCTTGCCACAAAAACTGCAAGGATCCCCTGATTTCTTCTTTGTCTTAGAGGAAGACTCACTAGACTTAGAAGACTCTACTTAGGATTATAGTGTAGTTTGGAATCTGACTTAAGAGGTGGCTTGGAGGAACTCTCACTGCCTGCTGAATCTGACTTGGGCTTTTGTTTCTTCTTTGGCTTCCCCTTAGATGTCTAAGCTACCAAGGCTTGGTTCTTTGATCTTGTGAGAGTATCCAACTGTGATAGCTTGGCTTTCTCACGAGTCAAACGATCACAGAAAACCTCAAAGGTAGGCATGGTAAAAGTTGGACCCAAAGCATCCATGGTGGAATAGAATGTAGAAGAAAAGATCTGAAAGGAGCCTCGAAGCTTAGATAGAATCAGGTAAATACACTTTGTGTTAGTTTTGATCTTGCCACAACCTTGCAAAAGTGATTCGAGTGATTTGATTCATCAAGAAATCCTCAATGGATGGAAAGGAATCAGGTACCTAGGAAGTCAATTCGGCCTCAATCTGAGGTGCTCTGAACTGATTGATGGTGCCAAATAGATCATTGAACTTGGTCCACATTTCCCAAGGAGTTGTACAACTCTCCAGGTGAAATAAAAGACTGTCTGAAACATGCAATGATTTCAAACCCATGGCCTCATCCATTTTGTTTCTGTACTGTAGAACCTCAAACTTACGTGTCAACTGAGGTTGAATATCATCAAAACAAGACCACAAACCCTTTAATATAAGCAATCTAGTCATATGTGCTTTCCAAATGTGATAATTATGTGGGGTAAGATGGTCAACTGATGAGGTGTCCACCATGATGTTTGAGTTTTTGAAATGTGTTTAAGGGAATATTTTTCTATCCTCTGATGTGTATATACAGAAAGCAAGAAAAAAACACCCCCCACAACACAAAAAACCAAACCCCAATGCAAATCTAAAAGTTGGAAAGCTGAAAAAAGAAAAAATCACTTCAGATAATTCTCTATGTACCTGGTAACTTTTTTGATGAAAACCTCTATAGATCTAGAAAGAGCACTGGAAGACCTGTCCAACTCCTATTTATTTTTGAAAAATGGAGTCTGTATGCAAAAGTTATGCCTCTAGAAGCGCAGAAACGAAGATCTAGCTTTGACGGGCAATAAATGTAGCAAAACAGAAAAACTAGGAAACAATACCTACACCACTAGATCAGGCTCAGAACCATCTTTTTGGCGATATTTTGTTTCAAAAATCTAAGCTCAAATGCAAAAGTTATGGCCAAAATACCAAAACTGCTCCGAAAAAGGGTTTGGGATGAAGCCTGGTGGTTATGCTAGCCGCTAGCATTAACCACTAGCGATAACTACTAGCGGTTACACAGACTGCAGTGCCTATGTACTTTGTGTTTTTAATTCTTTTTCTTGGATTTCATGTCGTACTAGGCCGTATGTCCCAGAAATGAAAAAAATTGACTGTTAGAGTCACTATGTCTGATTTCGACGATTTTACTATCAATTTTAGGGTTTTTGGATGCTCTGAATGCGATGGTGAGGTCCGTTTGGGCTGAAAATGCTCTAAAATTGTAGGTACCCTCTGTATCTGGAAACCCTATCAAGCTTCAAACTCTCGTAGATCGGGCACCTTATAACCAAAATTGACAAAACAAAGATCAATCTCGACTATTTCAAACCTTCTGGATGCAATGATGAGGTCCAAATTGACTCAAGATGCACTAAAATATTGATTTAAGGCAAGATCCCTCAAAAAATGAACAGGAAGCTGCAGATCTAGAGCTCTGATACCATGTTGAAGTTGATAAACCAACCTCACAGATCCCAATGAACACCTGCAAGCAAATAACCCATCACATAAAGGAGATCAAGAGGCACAATAATGGTGCTCTGCAACCCTGAAGCAAAATATGCAATAACAAAAATGAATAATTACAATAAGACCAATCCTTATGAAAGCAGATCGAAACCCTAAAGGTGAGAACCTTAGGATTAATAATAAATTATTAAAGTGCCTAAGTTTAGCTTAAGTGAAATAAAGTAAAGGTGACTTAATTAATTAATCAATATGATTAAATTAATTAAGTAATTAACCTATTACTCTAACAGAGATCAAAACAACTAGGTCAAGTTTGCTTATTTATTTTATCCTTATGCAAAACCCCAAAGAATATATTGTACAGTGCTCATATTAGTATCTTGTTTTTGTTTTAGATTTAGAGTAGATTAAATCAGAGAGCTTCCTCTACGAATTTGAAGAGAGGATTTCCTCATCCACTATTCTATTTTGTGTTGCAACGACAGCAAAAAATTAAAACACCAATAGTTTTTGGTGCCCCACCATGGGACACGTGTTGTTGAAGTTTCAAATCTCATGTACATTGCTCTCAAAACCCTTCAAGCTTTAGTTTTACAACCTAATTTAAATTGGATTGAATAGGATCAATAATATAATCTAGACAAATTAAGGCATTTTGTATTTGGTCAAAAGAAGAGTCCCCACACATTAGAGAGTTATTGCTACCATCTTAGATGAAGAAGAACAAAAGACTAAACTTGCAATGAAAAGACCCATCTTACCTCCTCCTGTGTGGAATTGATCAATCCTAGATTTACATAATGGGAAGAAGAAAAATAGATCTTGTTGAATTTTCCTTCCCAAATTTTTAACCAGTATCATCAAGCAAAAGATCTCTTCCATCCATCTCCAAACTTGTTGAAGTGAAGGACAAGTTTCAGTGCCATCCAAGACAAGAACACCAAGGTTACATTATTAGAGCTTCTTCCTTATCACACCTCCTCAATCTACAACACTTTGCCATCACTTTCTAAACAAAAAAATGATTGATGTAAGTTAAAGAACTTCTAGCACCATTCTAGAATAGCCAAGACAATGTATCGGGGTTTTGGATTGGTTTGACATCAAATTTCACCAATTACCAACAATTTCCTTCATCTCCCAAGCACTCTTCTAACTACTAAAATGATTTCAAACTCGCCAATTGCTATTACAACAAATTATCACTGCTACAATGATTTCACACTTGCCAAATTACTGCTACAATGATTGTACCTACAAATTATCACCACTATAGCAATTTCATAGTTGCTAAATTGATGCTACAGTGATTGTACCCATAAATTATCATTGCTACAATAATTGTACCTACAAATTGTCACTACTAAAATGATAGTACCCTTACCCAAATCATTTATGTAGTGACTTTACTTATACATTTTTTTTCAAGCTATTGTTGTGACAAACATACAAAATCATTACTTTTTAGATTGTACCAACAATTCCATACCTTCAAAATCATTAATTCTTGGAGTAATAACAACTTTGCAATGGGAGATAATGGTAACAATGCACATGAAGTCTCAACTCATCCTTTGCCATAGGGTTCAACAACATTGGACTTCTAGCATTCCAAGCATGACATGATTTTCCACATGGATCCAGGAAGGGTTTTCCCAAATTCTCTGGTGACAGTACTCAACATATAGATGAACATATTTCAGCCTCCACCATAGCTTGTAGTATTCTGGGAGTCTCTCATGAAGATGTAGTTTTCTTCCTTTTGTTGCATTAGTAGTCAGGATCTTATGATTGAAATTTTTTGACCAATTTTATACTAGAAGAAGATAGTCACATGCTATTTGCACAAATATGAAATTTAAAGAAAGAATTCAATGAACTCATGTGTGAATTCATTGCTCGTTTGAATTGGCTTGTGGGAAGAGTCAATGTAAGATTGAAGCCTTCTTGGATCCTTCAAAGTTGTTTTATCAATGCTTTACCTTCAAGGATAGTTTTCTTTCTTAAAATAAACAAAGTGGATGAGCTAGAAGAAGCCCAAACTCAAACAATCAAGTTTAAAGATGACATAATTGCCACAATTGAAATAAAAAACAAGCAATCAGGGCATGGTTCCAAGTCTTGCTAAGCATTTGTTACAGAAAGTGATGACTGATATGACCAACTTGAAAAGATAGTTTCAATTGGAAGGTTCAATACAATAGTTTAAGGGGGAAACACCAAAGGGATAATACAAACAATTTTTGTTCATTCCATGAGACAAGTAATCGTGATGCTCAAAATTGTTCAAAGATGTATTGCATGATGTAGCTCTTTACAACCCATGGATCAAATTATCAAAGATTTTTGGGTAACCTTCAACATCTTTGAAATGAGTGTGATGGCTACTCTATGATCAAATATATTTAAGATAGGACAATTTTTACCAGAAATGTAAATACATTCAATGATTCTATATGTTCATGGAATCAAGCAACTATGAAAGAGAAAGTATTACATGAAGAGAAAATGCATGAGGAACATCCATGGGAGAAGCCACCAATCATGACTTGTTCTCAAGAAAGCACATATCATTTTTCTATTGATGAGGAGAAAATCTCTGGAGCATCCATAGGACTTGATCAGGATTTAGGATTTTTCATTGAGCCAAGAAGGCATTGATTGTGTCAACAATGAAGAAGCATCCAAGGAATTTCTCTATTCTTTTGAGGGATTATTCAGACAATCTACACAAGACAAAGTTAATGAAAAGGTTGTGGATTCAAGTTTAATTTTTTTTTTATGAGCATTCAAGAAAATAGTGAGGTACATAAATCATGGACATTTTCTCACAACACCTCAAGGGTGGGTCTTTAGTAAAAGAGATAGTGGACTTCTTGATGAAGTTTGACTCTTCTTTGCCTTTGTCTTCAATATCTTTGCACAGTAAAATTGAAGAACCTTGAGTTAAACATTCAACGATTGGTATGCTTTGAAGCAATGTATGGATTCATTAGAAAAAGAGAAAATGCTACCAAAGGTCTAAGTTTTCACTCTAACCACCTTGACAGATAGTAGCTATGCAATTAATTTTAAGGATACTAATGGTTTTCTCCCACTTATAGATACATTCTTTGAAGTAAATGGTCACGATGAAGCTAAACAAGTCTAATTTGCACATGATCTACCTTTGGGTGAAGAGGTTTTGCAAAGTTTACTTTTAGAGATGGGCATTTTTCTACATGTTCATTCTAAGGATGATTAGATGTTTGAAGAGGAAAAAAATTAGAAGATGAAATCCCTATTCCTTTTGTGTTTAAAGAAGATGGATGGGAATATGTTTTTTGACCAAGTATATCTCTACAATGAAGGTTCAGATGTAGATGCATTATCAAATAAAGATTCAATGGATGAAAAAATGTAATATGACAAGTACATAATACACAATTGACACAAATTGTGAATTTGGAGAATCCAAAACACGATACATCTATTTTTTCCACCATCTTCAACCTTTCCTAGACAATGATGTTTTGATTGAGTTTAGGGTTGAGTATGCAGAAGTAATAGGTGGTAAGGATCAAATCAGATGCGTGAAGGTCATTATTCCCATAGATGTGTTGTAGTTGTAATATCTAGTCAAATACCTTGAATAGGAGGCAAATTATCTTCATAGGCTCAAGAGGTTTTTCAATATGGAAGAGGATCATCTAGAACCAATGCTTATCAATCAATTTGTGCTGATATTTTCATTATATAACCATTCATATCAGCCTGAACTTGGGATCTTCATGAGAAATTTGCAAAAAGTTTCAAAATATGAGTTACTGCAGTCAGAATCCCAACTCAAAAAGAATGGATGTTACTTTTCCCATCTTGTTAATGGTTTCACTTAGTCATGTGTTTTGTTTTGTCTGTAGGTAGGTAGGTAGGTCATGTTGTCAATTCCTTGTATTTGTGATGTCACAATGCTTTTTCCCTTCCCACAATGTGTTTGCTTATATGTTTTTCTTTAAGTGCTTAATTTCTATTGCAATATAATTTTGGCTCAAGTCTATCACCCAATGGATAATGACACTAGTCTTTATAGTAACTAGAGATTCTAAAGTTCTCCTATGACCCAAGTATGTCTCATGATCCCTAGAAAGAGCCATTGTTGGTACCCAAATTTGGCTACCCCTAAAAAATTGTGTTTAATCATATTTGTAGCCAAATGTCAAGTCATTCTTGTCACATTAATGTCAACTATGTTATCTTTCTTATCAAAGTGGTTAAGTCCTTAGGTGCTGATCTGTCTTGGTCTACTAATGATGTGTGTAGGTTTCTTGTCAAGAAGATTATCAAGCTATGAATCCTAAAGGAGGCTTCAACTCCAACACCAACAAAGGAAAGAAAAGGTGAAGTTCAAAGAAATACTATGATGGCAGATACCAGGCATAGGCAAGAAGAATTGAGGCTAAGATAAATCTTCTCTAGCACATTGAGATAGAATCATATATGAGAATCATCTTCTAGGCATAAAGTTGTCACTTAAGAGGGTACAATATTCAAGACATGTAGTTTCAGTGAAGTCCAAAGATCAAACTTTCTATATTTAGAGAAAGTTATTTTTTCCTTTTAGCTTTTTCGTTGTGTCCTAGATTGAGGAGATAAGCATGAAAATCACAACTTTATATTTTAGAAAGTGTTTTTTTCTACTTTTTTGGTGAAAAACAATAGATGGCAATGGCAGAAGGTCAACACTATAGATTCAAGCTTCATTAGGAGAAAACGGTTTCAAGAGGTAGTAAAATGATGGAAAACTTGTTAAAGTTAGAGGTTTTATGATGCAATATTCAAGAATAAAAAATGGAACAATTTTATTGAACAATTAAAGGTTTCTACAAAATTATTAGAAAACTCATCAAAAAGCACTCCAAGTGCCCATGCCTTGTTCATTTTTGGCATCACATTTTAAAATCTTTAGTTTTGACATCCAAGTCATTAGCATCTTGATTTTGATCCATTATGGAAATCCTTGATTGAATGCCAACTTTTGTTATAGGTGTTTGAGGCATGGAATTCCTGATTTGGCATCCATCGGGAAAAATTCCCGATGAACACCAATTTGGCATTACGTGGTCCAAATTCTTGATTTGGTGTCCATTAGGGAAAACCTCAATGAGTTCCAAAATGATTCAAGAGCATCACTCTTCCTCGCAATTTTGAGTTTTTCATGCTTTCATTTTTTTGTGTTTGTTGGGTCATTGGACCAATTTTAGTTTGGTGTTGAGTTGGTTTTGAGGTTTGGTTTCATGTTGTGGACCTTGAAGCCTTAGAGCCTTGTAGCTGGACGTTGGGCCGTCGCCTGCCTTATACAATGTCTTAAAAGTGGTGTTATGACTGTTGCAAGTATGGGCCTAACTGGTGTTGTCATTGATGTCAACATACCCCTGTTGCATTGATGAAAAGGATTGAATGAGCTGAGTGCTGAGGATATTGAGAAAATTAGTCCTAATCAGGAACAGAGAAGAATAGTGAAGACAGTAAGGTAAAAGTCCAAGATAAGATGAGGATCAGAGGATGCAGTTTAAAGGGTATGTACAAATGTGTCTTAAGGTGATCCAGTAAAGATTTCAGAGGTCCGCATGAATTTCCTGAAGAAGTTGTGGCCGCTCAAGTAAAACTGGTTCCAGCAGGAGTTCAGAGGTGATAGAGTGACACAAACAGGTCCGGTGAGATCTGGAAATGCATTATCCTGTTCTACAGATTTGAGGGAGTGTTGAGGAAGTCTTTGTGAAGTGTCAACTTGATTGGTTCATGGTTTGAAGGTCCGCAAGCATCTATTCCCTTGTGACAGTGATGACAGACTGTGTTCTTGAGGTTCCGGATGAAGGAGAGAAGGATTTCAATAAACAGATGAAGTGTGGATGTTTTTGGTGATTCAAGAAATCTTGTGAAGGTCCTTAAACCGTGTCCAACTCGTGTTGGTGGTCCGCATTGGAGTTGGAGCTCGCACTTGAAGAATAAATTTTGGATGATGGTGTTCTTCCTGAGACTGGCCGACCGGATGAGTTACACATCCTGCGGATGTTCTTGTAGTTGTTTTCTAACTTAGATGATTATTCCTAAGTTGATGTCTTGTATAAATAAGGGATTATAAAGTCATTTCAGTGTGTGACTTGTGGAGATGTGAGTGTGGTAGAGAGGAGGAGACCGAAAGGCAGAGCAGAAGTATTGGACTTAAATGGAATTGATTTAAGCATGGTGAAGATGCTATTCTCCAGTTCAAATATGTGATACTTATCAGTTTGTAGATAGTGTGTCTCTTGTAGGCAGTGAGCCTCTTGTGAGCAGTGTGCTCGGGTAGTGAGCCCTAATTGGCATGTGCCATTTTGTTCTTTCTATTCTTCTAATAGAGAATACAATCTTGGGTTAATCACCCCGTGGTTTTTCCCTTAACTAGGTTTTCCACGTCAAAATCTTGGTGTCATGTGTGTTAATGTGTTTCTGCTCTTGATTTAATGCATTATGTTTACATGATTGATTTATCCTTATGCTGTTGAATTACAAAGTGGATTTAAGTGTTTAATTGGAAGAAAGTTTTGTACAACTAATTCACCCCCCCTCTCAGTTGTCTGCCCTGAATCTAACAATTGGTATCAGAGCTAAGTTCCTCTAAAAGAGCTTAACCGCTTGAGGAGATCTAGGATGTCGTCTTACAAAAAGGATAGTCTGAAGTTTGATGGAACCAATTTTAAACTTTGGAAAAGTCACATGAAATGTCACCTACAATGTATGGGAATGCAATATTGGAATATGGCTTCAACAGAGTATACTCCTCCACAGGTGGCCCGAAAGCCCCAAATGAAATCACTGATGCTGAAAACAATCTGCGACCTATAGAAGCTCTTCTAAGCGCATTATCTGATTCAGAGCTTTCAAATGTTGACCTATCAACTGCTTTTGACATTTGGGAAAAACTCGAACTTCTACATGAAGGAGACAAGTATGTTAAATGTGCAAGGCTACAAAGTCTTGAAGGGAAATTTGAAAATCTAAAGATGAGAGAAGATGAAAATATCACTACTTTTATGCCAAGAGTAAATGAGCTTGTTTGTGGAATTAGATGTGTTGGTGGAGTCTTGGATGAAGATGTGATTGTTGGCAAAATTCTCAGATCCCTTCCTGCTTCTTATAAAATCAAGGTTGCTGCCATTGAAGAATTCAGAGCCCATACAACTGTCACAAGAGATCAATTGGCTGGTAAATTGGCTGCATTTGAAATGACTGAGTTTAGAGATGCCCCTCCTAAGACTGAATCTGCATTCAAAGCCAGTGCCTCTGTAAAAGGTAAACAAAGGTTTGATCCGGGAGAAAACTCTTCAAGGAAACTATCATGGTATGAAAAAGCAAGAAAAGACCTGGAAGAAGAAGAAGTGGAAACTGCTCATCTTGAAGCCCTTATTGCTAAAAGACTGCCAAGAGGATCTGGTAAGTATGAAGGGAAATTGCCTTTTAAGTGTTTTAACTGCAATAAGATTGGTCATTTTGCCTCAAGGTGTCCGGAAAGATTTTTAAGGCAAAATCCTATCACGCCAAGGTTCCAAAAGAACTGTTACTATGTACATGAAGATGATGATAATGAAGGAGTAACAGATGATGAATCAAAGACAGGAAACAAATCCAGAAATGAATGGGTGTTCATTGCCATCAAGGAAGAAGATCCAATGTCCTCTGTATTTGTGAATCATAAGACTATGGAAAGAGCTTTGGCTGCCCAAGTTGAAGAGAAGGTTGATTGGGTCATCGACAGTGGATGCTGTCACCATATGACAGGTGACAAAAATAAGTTCATAGATTTGGAGAGGTATGAAGGAGGAGTGGTAAAGTTTGGTGATAATTCTGTTGGTAGAATCAAAGGTAGAGGAACTATTTCTTTTGATGGAAGGAACAAAACCAGTAATGTACTGTATGTTGAAGGATTGAAGCACAATCTTCTTAGTGTTGGATAGTTGGTGGACAAAGGCTATGATCTCCGATTCAAGAATAGAAAATGCAAGATCTTTGAAAGTTTTGAAACAGAGATTGCATCTGGTACTCAAACTAAAGGTAATATCTTCCACTTGGTTGGTACTGATAAAAGTTGCTTATTTGTTCAAGTTGATTAGAGTTGGTTATGGCATAGGAGGATGTGTCATGTGAATTTTGATAACATCATCAAGATAAGCAACACTCAGGCTGTAAGAGATCTTCCAAAACTGGTGAAACCTACTAATAGCTTGTGCAAAGAATGTCAGTTGGGTAAGCTAAGCAGAGTCACATTCAAGAGTAAGGAACTATCCTATACCAGATTATTGGACTTAATTCATATTGATTTATGTGGTCCGGCAAGAATCAGGAGTGTACAAGGTGATAGATACTTCATGCTACTAATTGATGACTATTCCCGGATGATGTGGGTAACTTTTTTGAAAGAGAGATCATAAGCTCTTGAGAAATTCAAAATATTTAAGACTATGGTAGAGAATGAAACCGGATTAAAATTGAAATGTCTGAGGTCTGATAGAGGTGGAGAATTCACATCCGGTGAGTTCTTAGAATTTTGTGAGAAGCATGGAATAAAGAGACAGTTGTTTGCTCCTAAGACTCCATAGCAGAATGGAGTAGTGGAAAGAAAGAACCGGACCATCCAAGAAGCATCTAGGACAATGATGATGGAAGCAAATGTTCCTCAGATCTATTGGAGAGAAGTTGTCAGCACTGCAGTCTATACTCTCAATCGAGTTCAAATCAGAAGCAATACCGATAAGACTCCTTATGAACTTTAGTTTGGCATCACTCCTGCTGTGAGATATTTCAGAGTCTTTGGCAGCAAATGTTACATCAAAAGAGATGAAGATCTAGGCAAGTTTGATGCTAGAAGTGATGAAGGAATATTCTTGGGTTACTCTACTCAAAGCAAAGCATATCGGTGTTATAACAAGAGACTGAGAAAGATTATAGAAAGTACAAATGTGAAGGTTGATGAAGGAATTGAAAAACCCTCAAGGTTTTATGAATATGATGAAGATGATCAGAATGATGTTTTGATCCAAGGAGTCCAAGTCCCTTCTAAGACTCAGATCCAGACTGATCTGGCAAATCAGGAAGAAGAGATAAGTTTGAATGAGTTTGGTCAAGAATCAGAAATGCAGGAAACTCCCAAAGTTCCCAGGTATGTAAGACTGAACCACTCTAAAGATCAGATCATAGGTGATAAAAGCAAAGGTGTACAAACAAGAAGGAGAATTGCTCAAGATTCAAATGAGTATTGTCTGATTTCAAAGATTGAACCTAAGACAGTGAATGAAGCTTGCAATGATGAAAACTGGACTAAAGCAATGGAGGAAGAGCTGATGCAAATTGAGAAAAATCACACTTGGGATCTTGTTCCTAGACCTAGAAGCAAGAATGTGATTGGAACAAAATGGGTCTTCTAGAACAAGCTGAATGAAGTTGGTGAAGTAATCAGAAATAAAGCTAGATTGGTCTGCAAGGGTTACTCTCAAATAGGAGTTGATTTTGAAGAAACTCTTACTCCGGTGGCAAGAATTGAAGCAGTCAGATTATTTCTTGCTTTTGCTGCCTTCAAGGATTTCAAAGTATATCAGATGGATGTCAAGTCTACCTTCCTGAATGGTGACTTGGAAGAAGAAGTATGCATTGAGCAACCGGATGGATTTCAATTGTTTGATCATGGTGATATGGTCTGCAAGTTGAAGAAAGCATTGTATGGACTAAAACAAGCCCCAAGAGCCTGGTATGAAAGATTGGACAAGCATCTTTTGAAGATTGGTTTCAACAAAGGTACTGCTGATGGTAATTTGTATTTCAAAATTGATCATGAAAATATCTTGATTGTTGAAGTGTTTGTTGATGATATCATTTTTGGAGGAAGAGATAGTATGTGTAAAACTTTTGCAAATCAAATGAAAAGTGAATTTGAGATGTCCATGCTTGGGGAAATGAATTTCTTTTTGGGTCTACAAATCACTCAAACAAAGAGAGGAATCTTCATTTCTCAGACCAAATATGTGAAAGAATTGTTGAAGAAATTTGGGATGGAAGACTCAAAACCAATGAATACTCCCATGGCAACAGGATGTAAATTGGGCAAAGATGATGACTCTCCTAAGGCTGATCAGAAAAAGTACAGGTCAATGATTGGTAGACTATTGTATCTCACTCAAACTAGACCAAACATTATGAATGTTGTGGGTCTTGTTGATAGATTTCAAGCTGATCCTAGAGAATCTCATGTCATGGCAATCAAGAGAATTTTTAGATATCTAAAAGGAACAGTTGAGTATGGATTGTGGTATCCCAGAGATCATGATTTCTCTCTTCATGCATATATAGATGCAGATTGGGCAGGAGATGTGGATGACCAGAAGAGTACCAGTGGTGGATCATTCTTTTTGGGGAAGAGATTGGTTTCTTGGCTGAGCAAGAAATAAGAGGCAATATCTCTGTCCACTGCAGAAGTAGAATACATTGCAGTAGCAGGTAGTTGCACTCAAGTTTTGTGGATGAAGCAAATGCTAAGAGACATAAGAGTAGAGTATGAGGAGCCTATCACAATCTTCTGTGATAACTCAAGTGCAATAAATATATCTAAGAATCCGGTGTTGCATTCAAAGACTAAACATATATCCATCAAGTTTCACTTTTTGAGAGAACAAGTGAACAAGAATGAAGTCAGATTGGAGTTTGTGCCTTCCAAGGATTAGATTGCAGACATCTTTACTAAACCTCTACCTAAGGACTCTTTTGAGTATCTCAGGGAGAAGTTAGGGGTTATTGCCCCTCTGGTGATGAACTAAGGTGCACTGATGTGCATCAGTCTTGTGGATATCACAGTCATATCTTGTGATCCGGATTGATGATGAAGAGCTGCTACTCAGGGGAAGCAGTTAATATGATTTTGAAATGGTGGAATTGCAAGTATGTGCCCTTTGCCATTGATGTCAAAGGGGGAGAGAAGACATGTGAAAAACAAGTGGTGGCTGATCAAAGGGGGAGCAGTAAAGGAACAGAAGACAAGTGAATGGTTGTTGGTGATAGGGGGAGTTGTGTTAGTAAAGAAAAGTTCGTCTTAATGGTCAAAATATTTTTTCACATCATATGTTGCCATCAATGACAAAGGGGGAGATTGTTGCAAGTATGGGCCTAACCGGTGTTGTCATTGATGTTAACATACCCTTGTTACATTGATGAAAAGGATTGAATGAGCTGAGTGCTGAGGATATTGAGAAAATTAGTCCTAATCAGGAACAGAGAAAAACAGTGAAGACAGTAAGGTAAAAGTCCAAGATAAGATGAGGATCAGAGGATGCGGTTTAAAGGGTATGTAGATATGTGTCTTAAGGTGATCCAGTAAAGATTTCAGAGGTCCGCATGAATATCTGAAGAAGTTGTGGCCGCTCAAGTAAAACCGGTTCCGGTAGGAGTTCAGAGGTGACAAAGTGATACAGACAGGTCTGGTGAGATCCGGAAATGCATTATCCTGTTCTACGGATTTGAGGGAGTGTTGAGGAAGTCTTTGTGAATTGTCAACTTGATTGGTTCGTGGTTTGAAGGTCCGCAAGCATCTATTCCTTTGTGACAATGATGACAGACTGTGTTCTTGAGGTTCCGGATGAAGGAGAGAAGTATTTCAGTAAGCAGATGAAGTGTGGATGTTTTTGGTGATTCAGGAAATCTTGTGAAGGTCCTTGAATCGTGTCTAGCTCGTGTTGGTGGTCCGCATTGGAGTTGGAGCTCGCACTTGAAGAATAACTTCTGGATGATGGTGTTCTTCCTAAGACTGGCCGACCGGATGAGTTACACATCCTGCGGATGTTCTTGTAGTTGTTTTCTGACTTAGACGATTATTCCTAAGTTGATGTCTTGTATAAATAAGGGATTATAAAGTCATTTCAGTGTGTGACTTGTGGAGATGTGAGTGTGGTAGAGAGGAGGAGACCGAAAGGCAGAGCAGAAGTATTAGACTTAAATGAAACTGATTCAAGCATGGTGAAGATGCTATTCTCTAGTTCAAGTATGTGATTCTTATCAGTTTGTAGATAGTGTGTCTCTTGTAGGCAGTGAGCCTCTTGTGAGCAGTGTGCTCGGGCAGTGAGCCCTAATTGGCATGTGTCGTTTTGTTCCTTCTATTCTTCTAACAGAGAATACAATCTTGGGTTAATCACCCTATGGTTTTTCCCTTAACTGAGTTTTCCACGTCAAAATCTTGGTGTCATGTGTGTTAATGTGTTTCTGCTCTTGATTTAATGCATTATGTTTACATGATTGATTTATCCTTATGCTGTTGAATTACAAAGTGGATTTAAGTGTTTAATTGGAAGAAAGTTTTGTACAACTGATTCAACCCCCCCCCCCAATTGTCTGCCCTGAATCTAACAATGACTACAAGGTAATGGTATTGATTTTTGACACTTGGGGAGAGGACCCAGTAGTGGTGCACTCTAACTGCACGCCTCTCAAAATCATATGTGGCAATTTCAAATCACTCCAAAATTTTTACAGTAGCTTACTTGGCAATGCCCCTACTTATAACTAAGGTTTTAGGGCCACATCAGCATGCTTTTTGTTGAGGTGTCAAATAGTTCCCCAAAACAAAGGGTGGACCAATAGGTGTGCATTAAGTCATGTTTTGTTGGTGGGCTGATGTGGCATCACATGATTGGTTGCTTTTGAAATTTAAAGAGCACATTTCATTCAATTATTAGTACTTATAGTAACACTAACAACCTTAAAGTCACAACTACTAGTACTAAACTTTAAAAATATTGGGCCTCAAATGCACATATACTGGTACTAAACTTAAAAAATATTGGGCCTTAAATGCACATATACTTTCTCAACCATTGGAACTATCTCACCTATTGGGTCTTTTCCCCTAGTGTAAGCAAATGTAAACTAAAAAAAATATTTTTCCCTACCATCGAGGTGTAAAAGAAAAACAAGATTCAGTTATGTGTGGTGGACATTCATCCGGGGAAGAGTTAGTTTCTCCACGGTTTTGTGGGGATCAACGTGTCTTTTGGGATCGGGTTTCTCTTTGGTAGAAACTTTTTTGAAGAGGAAGAACTTGTAAAAACAGTTCCACAGTCTTGGTAGGTGTGAACAACATTCTTAGAAGAGAAAACAGTGTTGGGACAGTATTCTTTGGCAAGAAGAAAGCGTTAACAACAGGATAAAAGTCTAAAAAATGTGGGCAAGGAGGCATCGATGAAAGTTGTTCCACACTCAAAAACTCGTTTTTGATAATAATGTCTCTGTTTTGAGGCATAAAACAACGAGTATGATACAATGTTTGTTGTTCTTTGAAGAATAAATGCAGGTGTAATTGTCTTTGGAACTTGCTGAGAGTCCAAACATGGACAAAAATGGGTCTGTTTTTCAGAAATTCAAGGTTGTATAAAACTCTTTATTTGTTCGGGCTGTGTTTATATTTTCATCAAGAAAGATAACAGGAAGTTTAGGGTGCAGACTGTCTTTTTCTGTGTTTTGTTACCTCTCTATTTCAGTCAAACGTGGTGTTGCTCCTTGTGAATGTAGTTTGCTGAGACTACATATCTGCAATCTCCGAGGAAGATTGTGAGAGCTTTGAAAGCTCCAAATCCTTGCACAAGACAGAGTATTGGCTCTGTTCCTAAGTATACCACGATGTTAATTTGTTTAATCCTCTGTTTTTTTAAACATACCACGGTCTGAGTTTGTTTAAACCCTCAACTATACATTTGTATTGTCACAGTTGAAGACAGTGAATAAACAAAGGAAAGATAGGTTTGTATTTGGCTTAACTGCTGCCATCACAAAATCAAAGTAACTCAAAAGTGGTGTCCACACACGAAATCTTTGATGAGAATCATATTAATGAAAAAAACAATTGGGTGTCTATGTTCTTCTAGACACCAAAAAAACATGTTTTTTTAATTAAAGGTAAAGTAAGTTTTGAAGGGGCCCCGAAACCCTATACAACAAGCCAAAAGGACAGTCAAAACACAACAAAACATTCACAACATAGAACCCCACAACAAACCCTCATAATAGTAGCCAAGATGCCAACCAAAAAAGACCCAGGGAAACCAACTACACAACTCCAACTACACAACTCCAGGCTTCAATCTTTCTTTCTGACCACCCATGACTTGAGTGTGGGAATCACAAGCATGTTTTTGAAGACCTTTTTTCCTTCTTTGAACAATCTTCCATGAAACATCATCTTCCATGGACTCAGAACAAGGAGAGAGGGAAGAACTATCCTCCACAGAAACCTGAGCTCTAGTGTGGGCTAGAAGAGGAACATAGTGTGGAGCTGAAGCCTCCACTGAAGTAGGCACACTTGATGCAGGAGATGACCCATTGAGGACTCATCATCCTCAGTCAAATGGTCCTGGGGGGAGTTCCTCCACCAAGTCACCTCACCCTTCTTACGATGCGGATGAGGGCAATCTGAAGTGAGGTGTCCAATGATGTAACATCTCCTGCAGTGAAAAGCTGGAGAAACTCCTTAGATGTGTCAATGTAAACGAGAATGCGAGCAAAATTAGTATGGCCAAAGTTCAACAATGCATCATCCCCGTGTAAGAAATGACAAGTGCATTGCCAATAGATTCGAAATAGGAGCCATCCCAAAACTGAAGAGGGAGGTTAGGTAATCTAACCCATACATGCATGATGTTCAAGGATTTTGTCATAGGGTTGAAGGAGGGACACCATGGTTTGAGTGAGAGGGAATGTTACCCCCACAAACAAACCTCACCATCCAAAATTTGCTTCTTATCCTTGAACAAAATAACATGTTTATCTTGCCAAACAATGATAGAAACAAAGGAAAAGTGGAACCCAAGTTAGTATATGCACTCAAGTGAAGATTGGAAAGAAAATAAAGTGAAATAAAGGAGAAAAAGCAATTAATCTGAACCCTTAATTCAAAGTGACACCCAAGCCAAGATGATTATTACTTATAAATAAAATTAAAAACAAAATAAGGAGATCAAAGCCCCTGAGTAAGGTGAAGGGTCAAGATGAGAAGCAAAAATGGAAAGAAAATTATATTTTATATTATTGTTAAAGGATGGGGATAGAATTACTTTCAAAGCAATTTTTTTTATGATTTTTGAAGCTTCAAGAAGCTACAACCAGAAGGTTATAAATATGTGTCATTTACACATACAATGTAATGGGAGTTAACACTAGACTTATATTGTAGAAACTGTCATTCAAGTTCAAAGTTAGATTAAATTGTTTAAGTGTTTGTGTGTAGTTGAATGAGAAATTGAAGTTTACTTATGTTGCCAATATTTTCATTCAAAGTTAAAAAATCCATGTTGTAATCATTCAAAGAAGTCGATTAGTAAGGAAGATCTATGTTAACTTTGTGCAACTACAGTGTTCATGGTTACAAAGCAGTTTTGAATGTCTATAAAACATTAATTGTCTTCATCTTTGTTCTTCATATCGTTTCTATTCCATGTGTTAAGTTCTCTTTCTCAAATCAAATAGTTGATATGATTCCAAAGGATCTCTATTTTAATCCTTGGATAGTAATCTTGTTTATGTTTTATTTGTCATAAATTGAGAAAACTCATTAGTGAGAGTTTTTCAAAGTCTCATCCTCTAACCTCTAAGATCAAAATAGATAGGTTAGGTTTGTGTCATGTCCCATTTTTAATTAAATTAATTTTGTAGAGAAAATGCTCATTCCAATATTCTCCGTGGGCTAAGGTGAAAAATAGAGAAATAGTTTATTAATATTTAATTTTGGTCTCGTAATGTTTTATATTTTCAAGGTTGATTAAATTGGGTCAATTAAATATTAAATATTATTAATTTTTATTATTGTGGCATCCCAAATTGAGGTGTTTGGGATTCTGAAGGAGTCAATTTTAACTCCCAAGGCCTAAATTTAGCAGATTCTATGACAAATATGATAGGTTATCATTGTGGAGGTTCACCCTATTTTTAGCTGACAGTTATGAAATTAGAATAAGTGAAATTTAATAATTCTTATTCCTCCAAAGATGGGGCATTGGGTTTTTGGGCACCCAAGTTGAGCTACAACAACTATTAATATGTGGAAGAATTTAGCATTTGGGGCCTTTGACATTTTAATCAATTTTCTTGAAATTGTTTAAAACACTTGGGTGAGGAGATTAGTGGATGAAAACCCATTGGTTTCAAGAATCATAGGATTTAAACCCTTTGATTCAAGAGGGTAATCTTATTCAGAGGTTGTGTTTGAACTTCAAAGAATATGCAGATTTTAGATTGTTGCAAGTTTGTGTGTTTTACAAGTTTTGGGTAGAGGAAGAGTGGTGTTTAGATTTTTTGTTGTGTGTTCTTTTTTTTATGTGTGCTATATACCAGCACTTTTCTATTAATTTATTTAATTCAAATCATCTACAACAGTTTGGGCGATCATTCTATGATTTGGTACAAAAATTGCCAAATTATTTGTGATGTAGGGGTTCAACTTCCAGATTTATTATCCAAATTTGTGGTGGTAATATTTCTGATGATTTCTTGATTTTTGGATGTACATTTCATTATTATGGAGCAGCATAATATTGTAAGAGATTCCTATTTGTAGTATTAGGAGTTTGGTTTGGTGAAGTGTGTGCACGAAAGGAATAAAATCAAGACGGTTTGCTACATATTTATAATTTCTTTTTGTTGCTGTTATTCCTAATTGTGATACACTACATTTTTCTATTCATTTTATTAATATAGAGTAGCCCATATTATTTGTGGAATTCCCATGTGATTGGAGCAGAAATTGCCAGAGTTTGATGCACATCTTGGCTAGAATTTGTTGTATGATTCTGGGTATTTTTAGAATTTATTTTGAGATTTTTTGTAGAGGGTTTGATCATATAATTTGTTATTAGATTTTCTATGCTATTTCATATTTTAATTAAATTGCAAAAATATTTTATTTGGGGATATTATAGTGGTATTAGAGCTTTGATCTTGCGAGCCTATAGGGTAAATTAAATTGTTGATGTGAATCATGGGAAGATTCTTGATATTTCTAAATCCTACCAAACCCATGTTCTTACCAAACGAAGAAGAAGAAATAGAGCCCATAAGTCTTTCAAAGCATGTTAGTTTGTATGAAGAATATCAAGTTCTACTTGAAGATCTTAAGGCAACCTTGCCATTTCATAAATTTTAAAGGTGATTGGAAGAATTATTCCAAAAGAAGATTTTGAGGAGGAAATCATTGAACATGAATCAAAGAAAATATTCTTGTAGGAAGAAGAATAATCAAAACCAGAGGCACACCACACTATAGAGGTTGAATGTAAAAATCCTATCATTAAAAAAATATTCCAATGATTTCTAGTGAGCTTTCACTTTATGAAAATACTCTTTCTAATGAAGTTAATTTGAAATCAACATTGCATGTTGAAGATAAAATAATTGAAGAAAATATTCTTGTAATTTCTAATGGTGTCCAAGAAACACTTGTCAAGCTTTCAAGCATTGAAAAGATGGAACCCTTGCTATGTGAGAATGATTTATAAGTTAGCCAAGTTGTGAGCAGTGAATTTTTTAAGGATGCTTTAGTTGATTCTTGTTCCATTGATGGTCTTCATTTTGAGAATGACAGTGTTGCTACAGATATCTCAAAAATTCTTCAATTAGTGAAAACAGGTAAACATTTGGTTTGATTCTTTGATTATAACTCAAGAGATAAAAGATGATAATAGTAGGAAATAATTTTGTACTAGTTTGGTTCCGTATCATTTCATAGTGTTTTTCAGCATGGGAAGCATTTTAACAATGATGAAAAAAGAAGGGCAATGGAGAAGCATCACCTAGTGTAAGTTTTTTAGTTTTCAATTATATCAAAGTAGAGCAATGGAAGTATGGTGGTGAATGCATTTTTCACTTGAGGCAACCTCTAGGAGAGTTAGAAATAGAAAGGACAATATGCACAACCAAAATGAGCATGCTTGAGAATTTTCTAGGGATGATTTGGGATCCTAGTATTTGTAGAGAGTTTCAGTGAGGTTAGAGAGTTGAATCAACATTGCTTGAGAACAAACAATTTTGGGAAGGGTGGACTGTCATGTCCTATTTTTAATTAAATTAATTTTGTGAAGAGAATGCCCATTCCAATAATTTCTGTGGGCTAGGGTAAAAAATATAGAAATAATTTATTTAATATTTAATTTTGGTCCCATAATGTTTTATATTTTCAAGGTTGATTAAATTGGGTTAATTAAATATATATATATTTGGGTAAGCGCTACCATTTGGGGGTAGCTCCCATTTATTAAAATAAAAAATAGAAAATACATAGAAGTTCATGGGACAATACCTAGTCCCAAATGCCATCAGCTGTTACAAACATCAAGAGACAAAGCTCATTGTAGGAATTAACAAGTTCACAGAAATCATCTAGGTTATTCTTCTTTACCATCCCACCCTTGAAAGGCCTCCAAGTTAAATCCATTGACCCCAGCACCACCGTTGGAGCTGGCAAAATGTCCACCAAAGTTGATGGCCTCACACACCCGCACCTGAAAGTTCATAATTGCCATACACATAGCAAGCTAGAGATCCCATAGGGGGCAGGACAACACCCACGCAACACAGCAGAAAGATTCTTCAAATATGCACGTGACCAATAGCCCAACGTTCACCACCCAAACACTCACACAACCACGGGCAACTCATCTTCAAGGTGCCAATTGAACAGGGAGACATACAGACCAGCATGAAGAACCTCAGCGCACCAAGGAAGAACATTTGCACACCAGAAATCCTCTGTATGGTATGAGAGAACCATACAAGAAAAGTAGCCACGAATGCCAAACCCCAATCAAGCCATACGAACCGCTTCAGTTGCCTTGTGAAGTAGAGAAGGCCTTGTTAGAAAGCACCCACAACGACCCCAATCAGGATTAAAACTTTTTACCACTGGAACTAATACTGAATCCAAAATACCCACACCCATGGCACTTCGACCCTATAAATCACCATTCACAAGGAAGAGCAATTCGAAACTATCTGTGCACCCAATTTAGTGGGGTAGAGCATCAGAGTTTGCATGGGACCTTTCAATTCCACTTTTCTCTTTTTCAATGATTTTGTGCAGCTCCTCAAAATTGGCAAATTCTATTGTGGAAGCCTCCAAACCTGGACCATCAACACCAATATTGGCAAGCGGATATGCATCACCATTAGCCTCTCTGAAGGTGTGGTTTAAAGAGAAGTTTAGTATTGACAAGATATCCCATGCTCTATTTAGTAGTCTATCTAATTTCTAGTTTGCATAACTTTTCTTTCAAACCCCATTGATGCAAATCAAAGAATCTCCTTCAATGTCTATGTCTAAATGATTTCTTTTGATGCATTCTTCCAAACCTCTCACCAAAGCCAAAAAATTTGCATCATTATTAGTTGTGATGCCACAATTTTCTGCTATTGCCTAGATCACTTCCCTAGTCTCATTTCTTAACACACATCCTAACCTGCTTGTCCAGGATTACCCTTGGCCACCCCATCGAAGTTCAGCTTTAAGCGGCCCTTTGGAGGCGCCATCCATTTCACATTTCTTCTGTCCAACTTCTCTTTTGTAGGATTCTGCAAACCAAAACCCACCAACACCTTGAGACCTTTCCAACTTTTACCCATCCTTTCATCCCAAGCCGCATATTCGAACCTGCCCCTACTCAATGCTTTACTATTAGCAATTTCCACCAATGCGGTTTTGATCTTTAGAAGAAGCTCCTCTAATGATAATTCTATACCTCTAAAAATCCTTCTGCTGTGCTCCTTCCATAGGTGCCACACCAAAATGGAAGGAGCACACTCCCATAAGACTCCCCATAGGTTATTCTTGTATAGTCGAGGCTAGCATTGCAAGAAAGCCGACAGTCTATCATTTCTGACCCCACACCAACTCAATTTTCCAAATAACCATTCACAACAAATAGATGCCACCAAGCAATTGTACAACAAGTGATCACAAGACTCCTCAGCATGCTTACACATAACACACCTTGTTGGACCAACCACCCCAATCTTCTACAATTTGTCCCTCGTTAGAATTTTGTTGTGCAGTACAGTCCATAGGAAAGCACTAGCCTTTGGGAGGATATTGTTACCCCAACATAAGTCCCTCCTCCATCTAGACAAGTTCCTTATTGCCGCTTGGATGAGATAACCCAGTTTAACGGAGTAGTTCCCAGATTTCGTGCCACACCAGATAATTGTGTCTTCTTTCTCATTCAAGGAGATTCTCCAATTTCTCATTTTTTCCTTCAACAACCTTTTGTAGTCTTCCTCAATCAAGAGATCATCAACATTGATCCAATCCCAACGAACGCTGCCATCCACTACCGACTTGGTAACATAATCACTAACTCTAGTACCCTCCTGATCCTTTAAAATCCTCTTGACTTCCCTTAATTCTTTTGACTCTTTCAATAGAGGCAAGCATTCCCACGAATTTCCCAAAAATCTACAGAGGAGCCATTATTTATACTCCAAGAGACATGATCAGTAATTATGCTTTGACAATCACACATAAAATTCCAAATCACAGAACCAATTGGAGGGTTTGCTATCATGATCACTCTCTTGTGATCATCTGAGTCCAAATATTTCTTTTGCATTAATTTGCACCACAAACACTTTGGGAAAGTGTACATCCTCTAAACTAATTTAGCACCTAAGGCACCATTCTGAAAGTGAATGTTCCTGATGCCTGCTCCACCATCCTTTTTGTCACAACAAACGGTTTCCCATTTAACCAGTGGAATGTGATGTTCTTCATTTGACCCTTCCCATAATTTTTTTTAAAGATGCTTTCTATTTCTAACCTAGCCTTGTTGGTAAGATTCAGACATGACATACCAAAGATTGGTAATTCAAGTTAAGGACAGATTTCAACATCATTATTCTCCCAGCAAGGGACAACCATTTCCCCTTCCAAGAAGATGCCCACAATATGCATTTTTCTATGCATTCTTTCCAAAGTGATGTTCTTATAGCCCCCCGAAATAGAGGTGTTCCAAGATATTTGGCATGTAGCTACTCGACTGAGAAGCCTAGAGTGTTTTATACTCTTCTTTGATAGGATTTCTTTGTGTTGAAAAAATATATTTTTTGTTTTGTCCTTGTTGATTGATTGACTCGATCATCTCCCATATGAATCTAAAAGCTCCTTAATCACTTCCGCTTCTCTCACTGTAGCATCTCCCACTAAGACCGTGTCATCTGCAAATTGGATGTGAGTATAAGGGTCCACATTACTAGCAACATAGATTCCTTTCCATGCTCCCCTACGCACTTTGTCTTTTATCAGCCCTCCCAAAGCCTCTGCCATTAATACAAACAAAAAAGGTGACAAAGGATCACCTTGGCGCAATCCTCTAGTTGATTGAAAAAAGCCACATAGGTTTCCGTTAACCGAAACTGAGAATCTAACAATTGATATACAGCTAAATATTCTATCAACCCAATCTTTACTGAAGCCCATTCTTACTAGGACTTGGCACAAAAACTGCCAGCTCACCATATCGTATTCTTTTTTAATGTCTGATTTGATTAGCATACCCTTCAGATTCTCATATTTGATGGAGTGAATTATTTCATTTGCCAAAATTATATTGTTTAAAATGTCCTTGCCTAAAATAAAACCATTCTATTCTAGGGAAATAATTCTGTCAAGAATTAACTTGAGTCTGTTAGCCATCGCTTTGGATAGAATTTTATAGACAATGTTGCACAAGGAGATCGGTCTGTAGTCGACAAATAAAATATTATTTATTATTATTATTGTGGCATCCCAAATTTAGGCATTTGGATTCTCAATAAGTCATTTGTAACTCCCAAGGCCTAAATTTAGTAGATTTTATGATAGATATGACATGTTGTCATTATGGAGGCTCACCCTATTTTTAGGCGACAACTATGGAATTGGAATAAGTGAAATTTAATAATGTTTATTCATCTAAAGAGGGGCGTTGGGTTTTTGGACACCTAAGTTGACCTACAACAACTACTAATATGAGGAGGAATTTAGCATTTGGAGCCTTTGACATTTTAATCAATTTTCTTGAAATTGTTTAAGCTTCTTGTTCATTCAAGTATTTGAGGATGAAAACCCTTGGGTGAAGAGATCAATGGATGAAAAGCCATTGGTTTCAAGAATCATAGGATGAAAACCCTTTGATTTGAGAGGACAATCTCATTCAGAGGTTGTGTTTGAGCTTCAAAGAATATGCAAATTTCATATTGTTGCAAGTTTGTGTGTTTTGCAAGTTTTGGTAGAGGAAGAGTGGTATTTAGATTTTTATATTTGTTTTTGTGTTGTATACCAACACTTTGTTGTTCATTTTATTAATTCAAATCATTTACAATAGTTTGGGAGATCATTCTATGATTTGGTACAAAAATTGTCAAATTATTTGTGTTTGTGCTTCATTGGACCTAGTGTCATGATTATTTGCATTGATTTTTGTGCCATGACCACTTTGTATTTTTGGTACATTGCACACTTAGGATTGAGTCATAGAGTAAAGGAGAAATGGCCTTCCAACACTTGGTAGGTTTAAAAGGAACTTGTGGATCAAGCTAAGTGAGAGTTTAAACAACTTAAAAAAATAAAATATTTGGGAATCAAATGAATCATACATATAATCAAGATTAACCTTCACCATGCACAAAGTGCCTTAAGAGGATTAGTAACTTGGATGGATAGAACATATCGCAACTCATTGAGATCGATGAATGTTATTGGGTACTCCTATATAATATTGGAGAATGCTACTCAACAACCTACAATAACTATTGTGCATGTTGGGAATTAAGGTGTCTCAACCTTGTAAAAAAATTAGAGTTTATTTATTTATTATTTAACATTTTCTTATATATTATGATTTATTTTATTATTTTAATGTTGCTCCAGCATAAGTGGGGCATGTAATTTTGAATTGGCATTATGTTCCACATGTCATTACTTTGTTACATGAGTTGTAATTTGTCATAAGGTGGTTATTATTAGCAGATTTGATGCTTCCTATTTTGTAGGGATTTTATGACAGGTTTATGATAGATTCTTATGACAGCTCTAAGTTCCTGTAAGAATAAGTTATTGGGAATCTTGAATAGCATTATGACACATGTCATAAGCATGATTTGAGGAGATTGTGGAGCCAAAAATGGAGCACTATATTTGAGGAGTTTATGACAATATATGATAGATGTAAGGAATTAACTATTTTATGGTGGATTTGATTCCCCATGACTTGGGCATTTGATTTTTCCACCCAATTTGGGTGCCACATTTGAGGGTGGTTTTAGCTCATAGTTTTGGTTTTCCATTTGATGGTTTGATGTGTTGAATCTTCGATAAATTGGTGCTTAAGGAAGTAGTTTGAGGAGAGTTTGTGGGTACATAGGTGCTACCAGAATGCTGCCAAAATTCTTCCAAGTTTAATTTGTTCGTGATACCCTTGTAATAACTTGCTTTGCAAGTGTGTTGCAATCTTGTTTTGGATTTGTTAATGCATTGAGCAGGTTTTGGAGTGTGGGGTTTTTCTCTCGAAAGGGTTTTCCCCTCGTATATCTGGTGTTATGTGTTTATTGCTTATTGCTGATTCATATGAGTTTTTGTATCATTTTTGTAATAGTTAGGTAAAATTTGAAAAGTTTTTTCATAATACTCCTCTCAAGGTGAGCATAGAAAATTGTTCTACTACTTTAACTTCCTTTCAAGTGATATCAAATCATGATCACCTTTGGTTTTAGTTCTTGGATAGTTGAGTTTTTTGAGCTAATCCAATTTGAGTGGAAGCTTGTGCATAAGTATGCTTTGTGATCTTGTTTTAGGAACTATAGATGGAAAGCACATTAGGGAGGACTAAGGTTGAAAAAAATTTTGGTAGTAATTTTGAGCTATGTAAAATAAAAATGGAGGATCTGTTAGTGGATCAAGATCTATCGGGTGTTGTCGATGAGAAAGTTCAAAGACCTACATATGCAACCGCAACTACACAATGTGACATTATGGATCATAAAGATAAGGGTCTAATTAGATTGTGTCTTGAATATTCTTTTTTAATCAATGTCCATGAAGAACCTACTATGAAGAAACTATGGTAAAAACTTGGTGATATTTATCAAGCCAAATCTTTGGTGAATAAGTTATTTTGTGAAAGAAGTTGATTCCTTTAAAATGGAATAAGGTGGCCAAGTTGTAGACTACTTGAATGCTTTCAATACCTTGGTGGTTTAGTTAGATTTAGTGGGTGTGAAGTTGGATGAGGAAGAGGGATGTTAGATCTTGTTGTGTTCTTTTTCTGATTTGTGGGATTCTCTTGTCATGGCCATTGAGATTACTTCAATTGTCTTGAAAGTTGAAGCTATTATTAGTTATGTTCTTTTTGAAGAGATGAGGAGGAAGGCTTGTATAAGTGCTAAAGAGGCCCTAAATGTTTGAGGAAGATAAAAAGAAAGAGGAAATAAGAATGAGAAACAATGTGACAAATCAAGATCCAAGTCCAAGGGGAGATCAAAGTCTCCTGGAAAGTCCAAAGTGATATATTGGAACTATGGCAAACCTAGTCATCTTCAGAAAGAATGTAAAGAGGAAAAGAAGAAAAAGAAGAAATATGGCTTTGATTCTAAATCTGAGAGGAGGATCTAGTGATGCCTTCATTGCAACTTTAGCAACATGTGTAGATGAAATTGCATGCTTAATTAACTCAAATGCATCTTTTCATATGACCTCTAATAGAGATTGGTTTTTAGAATATGAAGTATTTGATGGAGGTAAGGTAAAGTTGGGTGATGATTCTCATTTAAAAATTGTTGCTCATGGTAAAGTTAAAAATAGATTTCCTAATGGTAGAGTGAAATGAATCAGTGGTTTGTTGCATATCCTTGGATTAACACATAATTTTTTTTATCTATTAGTAAGTTGATTGATGTGGGTGTGCAGGTTATCTTTTTTGATGCAAAATATAAGATGGTTAGAGGTGCTATGGTGATTGGTAAATGTGTCAGATTTGGTACATTGTTCAAGCTTGATGCGTGCACAATTGAGTGTAATAGTACTTCTACAGAGACTAAATGTTCATCTAATTCATTGTGTAAAGGAGAGATATCTTCTTCAAGGGTGATCCCACTTATGGGACATCTTGATTTTTTGCTGAAATCACATATTTTTAAAAAAAATATAATTATTTAAAGCCTAGATGTGTTCCATCTAAGGGGGTTTGATTGAAGGGGTTTAGATCAAACCCCCTTATATCGAATCCCCTTGGATAGGACCCTCTAGGCTTAAATCAAACCCTTGACGGAGTCTCCTCCACACATATCAAAATGATGACAAAAAACCAATTTTGCTTCCCTTTTTGGGGGATCAAATGAAGTCATTTAGAAATTCTATTTTCTAAGTATGTAGCCCTTAGTATTACCTTTCTATAACTTTTAATATGTAGTATGTTTTATTTAATATTATATATTTTTAATTTTTATAATGGATGTAGGTCTATTATTAAAAAATAATGACCCGTATTCAAGACATTAAGAAAAATAGCAAACATTGTTTGAAAAATCTCAAAAAAATGCATTGCACTACATATAGATGTCCTTATTTCAATGAAAAAAGAAAATTTTAATTTTGATAAATATGCTAAGAGAAATGTGTTATGGAATAAAATAGTTCTGAAATTTTTGTTAGTACTAATTCAAAAGTTAATAATAAATAATATATTTAATAAAGAATTACCAAAAAATACTTTTGTGAGACAGTCTTGAAGTGTGTAGAATGTAATAGGGGCTAGGGTTTGCAAGGATTTTGTATCTACCCTGCTCTGGTTTTTTTATTGGTTCTCACGGTGAACATTCAAACTCTATTAAATATTTTGGTTAAAGTTTAATACAAATGGGAACTAACCCCAAGTCAACAATTTACCGATAAAAAAAAAATTACCAAAAAATATCCATGCACTAGATAGTGGAGTTAATGGTCCAATTCCAATAAATCATGAAAAAAATTATTTGTAGTGAAAGTTATGCATTATGGAATAATGTCACTCAATAAAAAACAATATAAAAAATAAAAATTGATTAAAAATAAAAATAGAAAATGATAGAAATAATTCTTTTAAATATATAAAAAATGATCTCCATAGAAAATTCCACAATGTTCATTAATTTACATCATCCTTAAATTTTTGACCATTTGTACCCTATAATTGACACAAATTGAAAAATGCTAAAAATGCTTATTTTGAGCATCCCGCTTTGGCCAAAAAGTGGGACACACTATTGTGCTATCACCCTCAATGGATGGTCATTCTTTTTGGGTACCTAAGGGTGCTCTTTCTATAGAGACCAAGCTTCCTGTAGAGAAGACTATGTTATGGCACTAGATATTAGGCCACATTGGTGAGAAGGGTCTAAGGAGCTTATAAAACAAGAAGGTTGTTGAAGGTCTTACTGATTGTAATCTTGAATTTGATTTCTATGAACGTTGCATCTATAGAAAACAAAATTACATTTAGTTTCACTTGAGTTCTCATAAGTCTTTTGGAATTTTGGATCTTATCCATTTGGATGTGTTTGGTCCTATTGATGTTCCTTTGATTACAAAATCATTTTACTATGTTACTTTCATTGATGATTATAGTAGGACATGGGTTTATTTTCTAAAGAGTAAATTTGAAGTTTTCATTCGATATATAGAGTTTAAGGCTATGGTTGAAACATAGGCTAGAAAGAAAATTAAATGTTTAAGGATTGACAATGGTGATGAATATTGTTTTGCATGATTTCATAGATTTTGTAAAGATTGTGGCATTCAAAGACAAAAGATAACTCTGTATTATCTACAATGGAATGGAGTTGCAGAGAGGATGAATAGGACACTGATGGATAGGCTAGGAATATGCTTAGTGGAGCTAGTCTAGAACAAAGGTTTTAGGTTGGGGCTATAGCCACTACTTGCTACCTAATTAACAGGTCTCCTACATCATCTCTTGTTGATAAAATGTATATGGAGGTATGGCCAAGAAGAAATCCTTCATTGGGACATCTTTGTATTTTTTGTTGTGAGGCATATGCACATGTACCAAGGGAGAAGCATACAAAGTTAGATTCCAAGGCTGTAAAATGTATCATCATTGGTTACAGTTATGGTGTGAAAGTGATGCAGGAACATCCTTGGATTTAGAACAATCTTGCATCAACCAAAAATATTTGCATTCATTTTGTTTCTTTCATTTTCGTAGTTTAGTACAGTCAATTCAGTCAGTAGCAGTTTCTATATTTTGGTCTGCATTCTACCGCAGTTTCATTTCAGACCTTATGGAGCTGGACTTAGCATCTAGACATCTTCATGCACATCATATCCAAACTTCAGATCATTTGGATCAGTTTTTGGAAAGATACCGCTATCAGAATATCGATTATTTTCTTAGAACAGAGCATTCAGATAGTCTCAAACAACCAGCTAAAGGAGAAGACTTGCGGAGCACTTCCAAGACTTACAGAGCTAAAAGACACATCATTCAAGGTACTTTGGATCATGGCCAACCTTCCCTGAGATCCGCACACTATTCCATTCACTTGCAGAGGATTCCCAACTGTTTAGGTTTGACCTATCCATGTACACACATTACACCTCTTTCATTGGAGTTTGTAACCTGTTTGGCCATACGGAAGAATCTTATGATCTAGAGATGATAAAAATTCATGTAATAGATGCCTAGGAAAGCAGTGAATCATGATATGAAGTTTTAGACTTAGGATTTTTTTGTGTAAGGCACTTCAAAGCTGTATCTTGAGCATATGTTGTAACTGGAGAATCAGGCCTATGAGCCCTAATCTGTAAGCCCGCATGTTGCCATCATGTTGGTAGTTTGAAACTATGATATACTGAATGACTGAATCTACAATTGCATTCTATAAATGAGTTGTTTCTGTTGTGTTTACTCTTGCTGCACGGTCTGGACTGTTCACTTTGTGGACCCTCCTAACCGTGACTGCACCAGAAAGGATACAAGCTTTGGGATCCTATTGCACAAAAGATATTATATAGTAGAATTGTGAATTTTAGAGAAACTAAGCCTTCTTCTATTGTATTACAACCAGAACAAAATGAATAGAAAGATGTGGTTCAACTTCCTCCTATACCTGAGAAATTTGAATAGAGACTGCCTCTGAGACTAGAAGTTAAGGAGAGTTCATCTAGATCAAAATATTTAGAAGAGGAGGTAGAACCTCCACCTTAGTTTGTACGAAGGTCAACTTGACAAAGACAACCAGAGAAAAGGTATTATCCTAGTGATTAGAGTTGTATTTTTTCTTTAAGTACTAACATTGATGAACATAGACTTGTGAAAGAGGTGTTGGGTATGAATGATGTAGAGTCTTCGAAAATTTCCATGGATGAAGAGATGGTGACCTTATAGAGGAGTGAGACATGGGACTTAGTGCCTTTGCCTAAAGAATGCAAACCAATTGGTTGTAAATGGGTATTCAATAAAAAGATCGATTCAAATGGAGCTATTGATATGTATAAGGAACAGTTGGTTGTGAAAGGTTATTCCCAAGTTGAGGGGGTTGATTACGGTGAGATTTTTCTCCTGTTATAAAAATGTCATCAATTTGATTCTTGCTTTCTATCGCTGTAGCTTATGACTTAGAGGTTGAGCAAATGGATGTGAAAACTGTATTCCTTCTTGGTGATTTGGAGGACGATATCTATATGACATAGCCAAAACACTACATGGTGAGAGGTAAAGAAAATTTGGTTTGTAAATTGAAGAAATCCTTGTATGGCCTCAAGAAAAGTCTTAGGATGTGGTACCAAAAGTTTGATACATATGTGTTAAGTTTGGGATTTGAGGATTCTAAAATTGATCATTGTGTTTATTGTAAATTAGATAGTGATCATTTCTTGGTTATTGCTTTATATGTTGATGATATATTGTTTATTGGTAAAGGGAAAGGTTTGATTTTAGAACTAAAGTCTCAACTTGCAACTAGATTTGATATTAATGACTTAGGTGTATCTAAACACATTGAAGTGGGATGGAAATGGAAAGAGATAGAAATAACAGAAAGCTATGGCTAGGCCAAAATAAATATGTCAATTCAAATTTACAAAGGTTTAATATGTAGGATTCTAGACCATTATGTGTTCCTGTTACATTGAGAATGAAGTTATCTATTTTATAGTGCCCTACATCTCCTTATGAGATGGAAGACATGAGTAGAGTGCCTTACTAGAGTGTAGTCAAAAGTTTGATGTATCTTATGGTTTGTATTAGACCAGATATTACCTAAGCAATGGGAGTTCTCAATAGATATATGTCTAATCATGGACAGATTCATTGGGATGTTGTTAAGAGAGTCTTTAGATATTTGAGGGGCATCTCAGAGTATTCCTTTTGTTATCATGGTAATTTGATAGGAGGTAGGCATTCTCTTGATATTCATGATTATGTGGATTTAGATTAGGCTGGGCATATTGATAGTAGAAGATCCAACAATGCTTATGTGTTTACTTTGAATGGTGGTGCAAATAGCTAGATGAGTAAGTAGCAGGATGTGGTTTCTTAGTCCACTATAGAGGTTGAGTATATGGTAGCTACTCATGCATGTAAAGAAGCCATTTGGTTGAGGAGATTGTGTTCAAATGTTGGATTGAATCAGGGTATAGTTACTCTTTACTATGACTATCAGAGTGTAATTTGTTTAGTAAAGAACCTGACACTTCATGCAAGGACCAAGTACATAGATGTGTAGTATCATTTTGTGAGAGATATAGTCGAAGATGGAAGGGTGAAATTAGAAAAAAATTAGACTTTGATGAGTGTTGTAGATGCATTAACCAAGCCTCTGAGCACAAAGAAATTCAGATGATGTTCGGAGCCAATGGGTCTTTTGTCCCCTAGTAGTTAGATTCTTTCTAGTATGTTTCACTTTGGCTCTTGAAATGTATTTGACAAGTGGGAAAATGTTGGGAATTAAGGTGTCTCAACCTTGCAAAAATTTTGGAGTTTATTTATTTATTATTTAAAATTTCCCACAATTATAATTTATTTTATTATTTTAATTATGCTCCAACATAAGTGGGGCATGGGATTTTGAGTTGGAATTATATACCACATGTCAGTACTTTGTTACATGAGTTGTAAGTTGTCATAAGGTGGTTATTATTAGCAAATTTGATAGCTCTAAGAGCAAGAGGGAGTTATTGGGAATCTTGACCAGCACTAGGATACATGTCATAAGCATGATTTGAGGAGATCGTGGAGCCAAAAATGGAGAACTATATTTGGAGAGTTTATGACAACATATGATAAATGTAAGGAATTTACTACTTTATGGTGGATATGATTCCCCATGACTTAGGCATGGAGTTTTTCAACCCAATTTGGGTGCCACATTTGAGGATGGTTTTAGCTCATGGTTTCAAGTTTCCATTTGATGGTTTCACGTATTTAATCTTCTAAAAATTGGTGCTTTAGGCAATAGTTTAAGGATGAAAGTTTGCAGGTACATAGGTGCTATCAGAATGCTACCAAAATTCTTCCCAGTTTAATTTGTTAGCAATACTCCTGAAATAAATTTCTTTGCAAGTGTGTTGTAATCTTGTTTTGGATTTGTTAAAACATTGAACAGGTTTTGGAGTGTGGGATTTTTCCCAAAAGGATTTTCTCCACGTATATCCGGTGTTATGTCTTTATTTCTTATTGCTGATTTATATGAGTTTTTGTATCATTTTTGTAATAGTTAGATCAAAGTTGACTTTTTTTGCATAATACTCCTCTCAAGGTTAGCATAGGAAGTTGTTCTGCTACTTTAACTTCCTTTTAATGCAATGGTATTGACACTCAGTTTATGTCTTATATGCTCTTCCTATTATTGCATCAAATTTTGTATTTGATGAGTGATGTGAATTATCCATATATGCTTGTATGGTGTTGTAGATACCTCATGTATGTATATTGTTTGGTATTCTTTGTATGTACTTGATTATCATGTGCATGTTGCCATATATTCTTTGTTGTCCTTGTTGTGTTTGACACCTAGTCAACTATCTCTTAGTATAGAGGGTTGGGCCTAAGGGTTCCACATGGTTGGATGGTATTGAACCATCATTGGGGCTAGACAAATTTAGGGGATGCTCATTGGAGGGCATGTTGGACTCTCATGCCTGAAAGGAAGCCCGGTGTGTGAAAATCGCTCCCTACACTAATCTAATGAGGAGAGATGTATGCAAATTCAATTTAATTCTTACAACTACAGCAACATAGAACATCTAATAGAGATATTGCAGCAATACACATACACACAGAAAGTAGACAGAAGAGAGAGAGACAAGATATACGTGGGGAAAAACCTTACGAGTGAAAAACCCCACACTCCAAAACACAGCTCAAATGTATTACAATAAACAATAACAGATTACAATACAGTTTCAGAGCCAATGCTCTTTCAAGAGTCTTCGAATGTCAAATCTGGAGATATCCCGGTAGCATAACAGTACTCATACCAAAAGTTTTCTATCTCCCATCCAAGCACCTGTTTATATAGAGTTTACAAGGCAAATATGGAACCTTCTAGAGATGGGCATCCATCTTGGACTCATGCCCCAAAACCCACGCCTAAGCACACTTGTCCAACATCCCATCCTGAAGTGGGCGCCTGGTCCCAAGATAGGTTACGACAGATGCTCTTACGCACCTTACAGCTGTCATAGAATTTGTCATACACTGACTAAAAAATATCATATTCCTCTTACATGTCATAACCTCCCTTGACCACCCAAAGATGCCTTTCTCTCGTGCAAAGATACTCACTGACACTTGTCCTTAATTAAAAACCGTTTGAGGTTTCGGGGGCGTTGCCCCCGAGTCCCCACGAGGGCGCTACCCCCACCCCTGGACCTCGCAAGGGGCTACGCCCCTTGACTCTGTCTTGGGGGTGTTGCCCCCAAACCCCCATTAATTATTCAAGGGGGAAACCGCGGCTACCAAAGTCACCAAAATTTACCCTGCTGCATATACACAAGGTGCTGACTATGCCAACTCAACATGGGATAAATAAATACAACATTAGGAATTTGTAAAGGTTGAGACACCTTAATTCCCAACAATGCCATCATTCTAATTATATCTTTTCATTGTTCATTTATTGGAAACATTGTAAATTAGGTTCTTACAACCATTGTAATAAGTGCTTATTTGTATATCTTTGGACTTTCTCATGTTGGTAACAATCCATCCATGTTTAGGATGAGATACATTTATTGTAATGGCTCTATGACATTATAAATTGGTTGATTTTTCAACTTGTCTTGTGAGGTCTTAGCATGATATTTTTACTTCTAAACTAGGATGCTTAGATCTAGTTTGCTTTGTGATTGAAATAGAACTTGTGGTTATGCTATGCAATCCTTAAATGTTAGTTTAAGTGGTTTTCCATTGTGGAATGATTAATATGCTCCTCTCTATGGTTTAGTTAAAAGGAACATTCATTCATGCTTTCTTGTTTGATGGAATCAACTATTCTTGATTAGTTCATTAAGTGTTAAAATAAATTTATGGTGTTTATTGTTTCTAGGCATGTCAATGGAAAGTTAAACCCTAACTAAATTTATTGGTGAAAACTATTTTAAAATAGCATGTTCATCAAGGTAGATATGCCTAATTTGGTGTCAAGGTTTCTTAAGGCTTGTTTGGGCCTAGTCTTTCCTTGTCTTGGGTCTTGTACCTTCAATTTCATGGTTTGTAAGGTTGAGACTTAGTGCGTAGGGTTACGCAAGGTTAGGGGTGTGGTTAGGAGCCTTCAGTAAGCTTGGTGAGCCATTTTGGTGCTTCCGAGACCCTTAGGACCACATTCTATCTGGGTCACTGTTCTAGGTCACCTAATTTATCAGTTAGGATCTCTCAAGCATCCCTAAGGTCTCCTAGCCAACCTTGACCAGAAACAAGGGGTGACCCTTGGGCAGTTAGCACCTACCCTACTTTTTGATGAAAATTTCTTCTAGGGGCCTCCCTTACTTGCCTAGCACTTAAGTTTGTATGGTACTTTGGGTACTTTGTGAGTTATCAATCTCCTATGCATTGTACCAAGTGGGTATGAGTCAACCAAGGCCTTGGTTGTCATTTCTACATCCTTTTGGATGAATGGTTGTGTTGTTTGAGGGGGGGGAGTGGGATGTGTCGATGCATCATCCTTTTCCTCTTCTTCTCATTTGTGAGTGATGGTGGCTATGGTCTCAAACTTGATCATTAGAGTTAGATGAACTCTACTCCCTCATAGAATTGTCATGGTGACCTTGTCATGTGATCAAGTTAGTCTTCTATTTGTGTAGTCATGTGTGTGCATTGGCTATGAGTTCTATGTCGGTTGGTGTGTTGTGTCAAAACAAACCTTAAGAGTGTATCAATGCAATTGTGACACATAAGTGTTTGCAATTGCAATGCAAAAATATTGTTATTCCATTTTTGTTTTGTCAATGTCATGAATGAAAGCTTGAAGCATTACAAAATCTCTCTTTCTTAGTATTGCTTGAATACTTCTGGGAAATTAATTTGATCTATTTCAAGAGAATTAGATTCAAATTATTTCTTGATGGTCATTCCTATAGTGATACTTGGAATGGCAAACTAAATTTTAACTACACACAATTTTTCAAATAGCTCGTTTGTAATGTTAAATGAGAACAATCCAACCCCCCAAAAATAAAGTGACCCTACTAGAGACTAAACTAAATATCCATAGATGATCTTTGAGGGACACTCCTCTCGAGCTGTAAAAATCCTAAAGGGGTCATTTTGGGTGATAATGGGATCATTCCATTAAATAATTTATCTTTGTTAAGTGGAAACTAGTTAGATTGCTTCCCACTAAACTAATCACTAAAACATGAATTTATGCATTTGTTATATAGGTGAGGTTAACATCTTGCGTTAACCATAAAAAACTCATTGTTTGACACATGAATCAAAAAATAATTTGGGTTGAGTGGAAGGGATGCTCAAAGATATTCTTTTATCTATTCCTTTAATTTACATTAAAATTGAGCATTGTTAACCACATATTTGACCTTCAAAACTTAGGTCTTATTGTATGGGGCCTATCTCTATATACTTATATATACTTATTTATTGTTACCAACTTATGTTGTATTTGTTTCTTCTGCAGTAATATTATAAACTTCCACAAATCTCTCTATGCTTTTTTAGTATTGCTTGAATACACCTATGGGAAATTAATTTGATTTGTGTTAGAGGAATTGGATTCTAACTTTTACTTGATGATTGCTCCACAATATTTAGAATGGCAAACTAAAATTTAACAATGTTAAATGAGATCAATCCAACTCAAAAACAAAGAAAATGATCTTATTAAAGATTGTAAAGAATATCTATTCATGATTTTTGAAGGACGTTAAAAGTTATTCTATTCCTCTATTTTTTGAAGGAAACTCCCCTTAAATTATAACAAACCTAGAAATATCATTTTAGAGGATAACACAATCATTCAGTAAAGCAATTTAATGTTGGAACATGCATCAATTTGCACTAGAATAATAAGAACCATTTGAGCCCAAGTTCGAGTTGGGGACCTTTAGTGTGTGAGACCAACTACACCACCCAAACAATTAACTAGTAGTTGCACAATTTTTTGTGTGCAACAGATTTGCTGATAGGTTTATGACAACACATTAAATTATATAAAGAAGACACATTTAGAAAAAAATTAAAAAAACATAAAATACTTGATAGGTTTATGACAAGACACTAAATTATATAAAGAAGACACATTTAAAAAAATTAAAAAAAACATAAAATACTTCTTGCTAATGTCACAGAAAATTGATCAAAAAAGAAAAATAGTTTTGTACATCATCGGTCATGGAATTTAAGTTGAATAATGTGCATCAAAATTTTTTTTATTGAGGTTTAAAAACAGATGGCTTTGATGGATCTAACCGATCTTTGCACAAATGAAAATAAAAAATAAAATTAAAAAAAATGTAACTTACAACAAAAGAGGCCTGAAACATTTTACCATTCTTCAATTGTTAGAAAACTAATTTCTAGATAATTTAATTTTTTTAATGAGTTTTCTCCCTGCAACCCCAAAAAAATTTAAAACAATTATGTAACATACAATTTAGAAAAATATACATTAAAAAACTATTTTTTTATTTATATAATATTTCTACATTGGATAATATAGCAATTACTGTTTGGCCTTGTTACAAAAATTGTTAAAATTACAAATTTTATATCATATAGTTGTATTACCAGTAATGTAGTATCCCATTTTTATAAAATGGTTTACTTTAGGCATGAAAGAACAATTTTACATTTCAGAGAATAAACTATAGCATACTATTTAATCCTCTCTCAAAATCAAATGAAGAATATAAAAAAATAATGAAAATTAAAATCAGCTCCAATAACTAATGGATGTTAGGTAAGAACCATTTTTATGCATATGGCACTTTTACCCTTTAAAAAAACACGAGAAATTCAGAAATGAGGAATTTCTCTACCTATTTCTCTATCCACTTTATGTCTATACTAGTAGTTGCACGGGTGAACGCGCAACAATTTTGCTGATAGACATTTGTAAATTAAATGTTTTTTGAGAAGTGTTTGTGTTTCATGACTTGCTGGCATTGCATTGTTTGAGAAAGGTAGTGTAATTTGTAATTTATAGGCATTGTAAGGGAGTATCTATTTGTAAAGTAAATGTTTTTTGAGAAGTGATTGTGTTTCATGACTTGTTGGCATTGTATTGATTGAGGAAGGTAGTGTAATTGTGATTTATAGGCATTTCAAGGGAGTATCAATTCTCAGAATATAGTGGCTCCTCTTGCATATATTTATGTAGTTAGTTTTTTGCTGCATCCTTCTTGAAATTGTCTATGGCATCAGTTGTCATGCTATGCTTTGCAATTTAGAAATATGGTTCTTTAATTACATTATGTTGTGTAATAAATAGCTATGTAATATTTTGAGTGACTACATACTACTACTATGACAAACCTTGACACAAATTGGATGCATCGAGTGGATTGTTGAATAGATTTTGTACGTATATCTTTAAGAGGAGGGAATTTGTACATTTCCTTTGGATTCATATGTTTTGGAGTATATTTTAGCCCCATGTTAGTTGAAAAGAGTGGAAAGCACTATTGAAACTTTAATTGTATAGTGAAATCATTATTCTTCTCAAAGTAGTGTTGTTTTGAAAAGTGTTAGGAAGGTGGAGACCACATTGCATTATATGGTTGACCATGCTTGTTTTCTAGTGTATCTGTCTAGTTGCCTCCATTGTTTTGAGAGTGTCTTAAAAATTTAATTCATAGCCTCTAAGTAATTTTAGCGTGTAGGAAAAACATTTCTGCAAACAATATTGACTCATCTTTATTCTAATATTTGGAGATTTAATACTATAGAGCTACTTCAACTTTGAAGAGACCAGTTTAATAGTGAGAAAGATTAAGGAAAAACTAAATGCAAGTACAAATGGGAAGTAGCGGCAGCTAGTTCCCAACTATCGCTGCTCTTAAAAAAAAAGAAAACCATGCTTTTATAGTCAATTAAAGAAGAATTTCTTTTGTAGAATGTGTGTTCATATGTGAAAATAATATTCACCTGACTAGAGAATCAAGTATTCTCCACATAATTTGTAAGCAAAGCAAGTGTTTGAGTTTGTATTTTTAAGAAAAATAAAATTTAAAAAATTTAAAAACAAAAAACTTAGAACATTTTGATTGACTACACAATTGAAATTAATTATACACTTCCAATAGCTTTCCATTTAGTAAACTTCCAATTATGTACACAACTGAAATAAATTATGCACTTCCAATAGAGATTTCTTGTCAACGAAATATTTGGAGACTTAATACTATAGAGCTAATTCAACTTTGAAGAGACCAGTTTAACAACGAGAAAGCTTAAGCAAAAAACAAATACAAGTACAAAATACAAGTACAAATGGGAAATAGTGGCAGCTGGTTCCCAGCTATCGCTGCTCACAAAAAAATAATAAGAAAACCATGTCTTTGTAGTCAATTAGAGAAGAATGCCTTCTGTAGAAAGTTTGTTCATCTGTGAAAATAATATTCACTTGGCCAAAGAATCAAGTATTCTCCACATAATTTGTAAGAGGAGGTGTTTGAGTTTGTATTTTAAAATCTAAGAAAAATAAAATTTAAAAAACTCTAAAACAAAAAAATTAGAACATTTTGATTGACTATATAACTGAAATAAATTATACACTTCCAATAGCTTTCCATTTAATAAATTATTTTATATAGTAAACTTAACCAAGTCAATAAATTTAAACATAAACAAAATAACATTTACATTTAAAAAAATAATGGCTTCCTCAATATGGATACCTACAATACATCCTAGCTTAGTTACATCCTAAAACACAACCAATACAAAAATGTAAAATAATTAAAGAAAACATAAAGGTGAAAATGAATGGGAAAAACAAAAAGAAATAATGTGCTTGCCCCAAAATGATGCATGTCAAGCCAACAACATATCTCTTTGTGATCTGATATATATCATTGCCTACTAAGAACCTATCCCTTTGATGATTGGAAATAAATGAAAAACTATGAGCATAACTAAAAAATATATTCAGCTTACATAGTATATCTGTAGATGTTTGGCCCATTGAAAGTCCATTTGGAATCTATTATAGCCGAATCCACAAATATAGACCTAGCATCAATGGACACTTTTCTGGGTTTGCTCAATACAGATCTATGCAATCATTTGGTATTTTTAGATTTTCATGAAAATACCCTTGGTTGAAGAAATCTAGAGTTGAAGTTGAATTTGTGTTGATCAAAACTATTTCACCCTAAACCTTTTCACCCCAAACTTTCTATATAAATGAATATGTTTTTCAAAGTTGACGTCAAATTATATAGATTCTGAAAAAGTTTTGACAAAACTCTTATGGTCACACAGGGGCCATGTTGTTGTTTTTGGAGAAACTTTTTTGCCCGAAATATTTTGGGGTGAAATTGTTTCACAGCCCAAAGTGTGGCATAGCTTTGAACTTTCACCCACTACTATTGTTATTACTATTGAGCATGAGGTTGAAGATTATTATCACAAGTGATGCGAGCTGTGAGGAGTTTTAAAATTTTATCTTTTCCAATTCCTTTTGAAGTGGATTATATTTAAAACTAATTTCTAGAATAAAATATTCACTAAACAAAACAAGAATCTTATAGTGGGGTCACTTCCACACTCATATATAATTTGTAATGTCTATACAAATTTTGTTTACGAAATATTCAATGTCCCACACCGAGCCACATTAGCAATGATTGATGAGATAATATTATATTTTATATATAATGTTTAGTTTTTAATTTCAATATTTATATGTATTTAATGTTTTTAATATTTATATACATTTTAATATACAATATACAATATTTAATATTATAGTTAGTAAATATTTTATATATAATATTTTTATATATTTATTATTTTATTTAATATAATATTTAATTTTGATATTCTATTTTTAATAAAGTATATTTAAGGATTATTACTCTATGTGAAAGCATGATAGAATATATTTATAGGACTAATTGTACAATATTTGTAGGCTATATAGCTGTCCTCCACTGTGTAAACACATCTTTGTCTCCATCAATTAATGTGCAAATGTATTCCATCAATTAATGCGCAAATGTACTAGAGCATACGCATTTCAAAGTTAAAAACAAAAAAATTACCCAAATAATAGTTGGTGGCTTTTTCAAAAGTAAAATTAAATAAAATAACTATAAAATAACTCTTAAGTAAACAAAATAAAATAACTCTTTGTATCCTTTGTTTCATAGTTTATCATAGTCGTGGATGGAGTGTACCAAGATACAACAAATTCACACGTGGAGAAGAGAGATGTTATATTCCAAGACCCGAATAGCCAAGACAAAAATGATACCATAGATTTGACTACACTTGAAAGTAAGGAACCTATCTATTGTTGTCTTGCCCTCTTTTTTTTTGTGCCTGGTAAACTTTTTTCACGTGACCGGTGACGCTGGCATGACACGGCCTCTAGTACCATGGGGACGGGGAGAGACTGGACCTCCTATTGTTGTCATGCCCTCTTTTTTTTTGGTGCCTGGTAAACTTTTTTCACATGACCGGTAACGCTGGCATGACACGGCCTCCAGTACCATGGGGACGGGGGGAGACTGGACCTCGTGACCATCCTTACCGCAATGGAATTACTTAACCAATTGAGCTAGGGCACCCGCCCCAAAAATCAAGAGTTTTTTTTGTGCCTGGTAAACTTTTTTCACGTGATCGATGATGCTGGCACGACACGCCCTTCGGTACCATGGGGACGGGGGGAGACTGGACCTCGTGACCATCTTTACCACAACGGAATTACTTAGCCAATCGAGCTAGGGCCTGCCCAAATTTAATTTATTTAATCAACATAGATAAACGCTTTTGACCGGAGCTATGAACCGGGTTGTCATGCCCTCTTAGCATCCTGTTCTAAATTCTATTTAATATAGATATAGGTGCCTTGTAGTACACCTTTTAATTCTATTTAATAATTTTAATTTTATAGGCCTCTACATTTCTCAATAATAATCTAATTAATATTATAAATTAATTATGATTTTTATACAAAATTTTAAATATTTTATCAATATTAATATAATATTATTTTTATTCAAACTATTTAATTCAAATATATTTATGATCTAAATCGTATTGTAATTTAATTGTATGCATCACTCACGATCTAAATTCTTCTCGTTTTTGTTTTTGGTTGGTGGGGCCATTATTAATATACAATTTTATAATATTTATTATAATAATTTTATAGTTAACATTATATAAAATATATTATATAATATATATACATATATAACTATGGACTAAATCTGATGTCTATTATTCATATATAACTAAATAATAAAAATAAACTATATAATATATTTAATCTAAATATATAGCTTTAAAATATAATTATATATATTATTTAAAATCTCATATAATATTTAAATTATAATTTATTTAAAATACAAAATATCATAAATTAAATATTTCAAAATTTTTATTCTTAAAATTTCACTTGTATTTTAAGGCAAAAATACATACGCTATAAAATTGGGTCCCACCATCGGAAATGGCAGGTGGGTAGGTGTTATGTATTGGCCGGAAATTATATTATTTTATTATTATTATATTCCCATCAAAATTGTAAATACAATACATACAAAACAACACTTGCATTTGCACGCACAAAATGTGGACGTGTTTGGAGATTAAAACTAGTTAGTAGTTATAACTTTTCACAAATAATGAAATGTAATATACAATTGTTAAATATTAAAAATATTTTAAAAATTTTATATAATTTTTAGAAATTAAATGGTGTTCTACTTGAAGCCATTTTAAATATAAAAATAATAATCAAAATATATATCAAAATTTCTTTATTATTGTTTAATATAATAAAATATTTTTATTTAAATATAATTATAATAAGGGAAGAGGAAAGATTGCAAAATATGCAAAAATTGAATTATATGGAGAGGAGGTGTGGCTTTGTTTGTTATCTAGTAGTCGTAGGTCATTGTAGAGTTTTTCTTATGGCAAAGTTGGTCATTTTTATTTTTTATTTTTAATTCTCGTTGTGTTATATATATTATTTTTAATTGAACTGTTATGCAGTTCATTGATTTTTTGGTTTTACTATTGTATATGTCTTCTTCTTCTAAGACATGGACAAACTGAATAAAAACAAATATCTCCAATCTAAGCAGGTGGCGTGTCAGCAGCTGGACGTACATGTTACAGTGCAATTGGCAGGTGTAAAGCCAGACTGCACATTCTTTGCCAGCATCCTCTTTGCCTGTTCTAAAATGGAAGCTTTACACCTGCCAATTGCATTTGCTTGAAAGTTTCTAAAGTCTTCTCAAAAAATTCAATTTGTGCATATCCTGCAATCATTGTAGTCCATGAGACCACATTTCTTTGAGGCATTTTGTCAAACAGTTTACGTGCTTTGTCTATGTTCCCACATTTTGCATACATGTCTACCAGGGCAGTTGCCACTACAACATCTGACAAAATTTCTCTATCCTCTATGCTTTGATAGATTTCTATACCCTGTTGCAAAGCTCCCATTTTGGCACAGGCTGGGAGGATGATGGCAAAGGTTGTAGAATTTGGCTTTAGACCTGCCAATTGCATTTGCTTGAAAGTTTTGAAAGCCCTTTCGACAAATCCATTTTGTGAATATGCTGCAATCATTGCATTCCATGAGATTACATCTCTTTGAGGCATTCTGTCAAACAGTTCATGAGCTTTTTCTATGCTTCCACATTTTGCATACATGTTTCGCAAGGAAACCCCTCATTTCACTTCGTTCAATGAGTGTCACAATCCTCCATCTTGAATCTATGCCAAGAATCTATAGAGATCTATCTGGGCAGTTGGGGGAGTCCCGTTGGCCTATATCTATAGGGGCCCTCCTCGATCTATCGCCATACACCATATATAGATATCAAGGATCCTTCATCCTTTATTGTCATGCATCAAAGTCTTCTATACCAAAAACAACCGAACTCTTTAATCAAAATTTTATATCCAACTATATATTCTCTCATTGAATGGCTTTGTTTGTATTTTGTGTGAATTTTAATTGTTTTAAGGTGTAATATAACTAAATACACTCTAATATATTAAATGATCTTTTACAACTAATTTATAAAATTTAATGTGTTTAATTATCAACACACAATTTGTTTAATTCTACAAGAAGGAATATGCAATACATATGCATTAGTAAGAAAATCTTTTCAAGTGTGTCTTTCAATTAAAATTGAATGTAATGAAAGTCAAAGAGTTCTACGTTAAATAATTAAAAATATAAAACATGCACAAAAGGAAACTAACAATATAGGTACATCATTAACCTCGTACTAGTAAAGGGATCTTCCATGTTGCTTCCTAATATTGTAAATGGGGTTAAAAACTCCAATGGCTCTATTTTGGAACAATTAAAGGCTTTTTATGAATTTGGCATCCATATTTTTAGGATGGGTGTGTAAGGGTACTTGGGTACATGACTTCACTCTCATTCATACTTTGTGATGCTATGGTTTGAAAGGTGGATCTTTGCATGACGAGCATGTTGTTGAAATTGATCTAAGAATACATGTTGAGAAACACATGTTTTCCTATATAGATTTTTTTTCAAATAAGGCATATGGTGTTTAATAGATGTTTTTACTAGTAAATCTATGGGCCCAAATCTTCAAGAAACATCCTAAAAATGTTCACAAGTTGAAAAAACACACTTGCAAATTTCAGACATAATTAAACAATTGTTGATGGGAAAATGTTTTATGTGAATGTCTATAAAGCCAATAACATAATAAATTTATCACCAAAACTATTTAGATTTCCTACATGCATGAAAAATTGTGCATAGTAATGTAAGATAAAAAATTACCTACTTCGCAATTCTCATCTTATGTTTTTGCATTCAGTTTGGCATCCATTCCCTTAGTCTTTTTTAGGCATTATTCAACCCATATTCTAGCCTACTTACTTGTCACACATATGTGAAAACCAGATGAAAAACCTTAGAATCTTTCCCTCTATGTATTCCTAAAGTTTGAAGACTTGTTCTTGTCATGATATTAGTGCCCCTGAGCATTGGTGTGCATGTCCAAATTTTGAATTTTAATCTTGATGGTCACTTTAAGCCTAATTTGAGTACAATAGTTGGATCTAATTGAGGACATAGCATGTACTCCAAGATCTCAAGTTTTGATCAATGGCATATCCATTAGACCATAGAGTTAGGACATTTTGAGAAAACATGACACAAAACAAAACGAAAAAGGAAAAAACACACAACAATATTTTAAGTCACCTATGTACAAGGGGAAACAAAACATGATGATGAGTTCTGTGAATCCATTAACAAGTTTCAAAAATCATATACCTTCATGGAATAGTGGATTGAACTCACGAGGCATGTGTATGTTCAATAGAAGTGACCAAGTTAGTGGAAGGAAGATAGGCTCACAATAATTATTCATATTGACATGATTCGAAGGAGAAAGATAAAGACCAAAATTCCATCTTCCATTTAATGTGCACCATAAAGAATTCATGGTAAGAAAGGGACATGTCTACATTTTGTTTAGAAATCTTAGAAATTCTTCAAGGCATGGATGCTTCAATCCTAATTCTCAAATGTCTCTTGAGTTTGTTTGTGACCCATCACCCAACTCATGCATGGAGTTTCACCAATGGTGTCTTCGTGATTGCAAATGGTATTGTTGTACATTCACCATCCTTCTATGAGCATTCTTGGACAAAAGTGAACTTCTTTAATATCTTCTCCAATGAATTCAAATGCACCTAGGTTGGATTAAATATCTAGATCAAAGGGAATTAAGCCACATGTCTCTTCTTGAGCTAAAGTAGTGGTTGGAACCCCCCTTGGTTTTGCACTTTTTATCATCATCCTTGCCTAGTAACCTTTTGCCTATAACCAATCAAAGATGCATCAATTAAGGTTACTTGTGGTTAGGGTTTCCTCTCATGCCCTTGGTCTATGGTTTGTCCATGTTCCCATGCAAGTGTCTTTGTGCCTTTTAATGTTGTCTATCTTCTAGAAGGGATCAATTTGTTGACCCCTCATGCCCTTGGTCTATGGTTTGTCCATGTTCCCATACAAGTGTCTTTGTGCCTTTTAGTGTTGTATATCTTCTAGTGGTGTGGTGATGCTATTGTGTGGGGGAGTGTTTTTACATCCATATTTCTAGGGTTATATTGGGCATGTACTTATGGTTTAATGGCATTTCATTGTGGTTCTATTTTCCTCCATATGTGTAGTCACATTGCCTCATGTCTTTAGTCTTGGTTCCAATATCATTTTCATGGTCATCTACAAGTCTTTCACATGCCCTAAGGTGCTTAAAATCCTACCTTTGTGTCTAAAATGATATATCTTTGGGCTCTTAAATTCATATTCCACACCCACTCTTTATATTTCCTCCCTTATCCCCCTTTAATCTTGTCCTTAATCTCATGCATGTCCTTTTGCTAGTGGTTGATTGCCCCTAATAGCTCTTGTGCCTTAGCTCCTGGTCTCCAATGCATCCACTACTACTTCTATCCTTTACTACTCACTACCTACTAGTTCTTGGTCTCCACCTTAGTCTTATGTTGTTGGTCTCTACCATCCATTCCCCAAGCACTACTCATATGTCACATGTCACTCCTTGGTTGGTAGTGCATAGCAAGAAACTTGGAGTGTGCATCTCCCATTTAGCTGATGTGCAATAACCATTTGATGAGCCTCCCTACCCCCATTACAATCCAATTATATACAAAATTTTCAAGACTTTTTAAGAGAAAAGTGATAGGCTTGGTATGGTGGGTCCCCCACTCACATGGTCCATTTAGTGTATTGCATGAATCTTGTTTGGTGGGCCTTGATTCTTAGCAGGGCTTGGTTGATTTCTTACCATTTTTCTTTTGTGCTTCTCATGTTATCATGGCTTCTCCTAGGCTATTCATTCATGGCATGGCACTCTAGCACCATCTCAACTATCAATTTCTCACAAAATTTAAAGGCAATAACCATGCCTATCCACCCTAGTTACTTCAAACATATTGAGTGTCATTTCTACTAGCTTTGACTTCTCTACAACTAGTGATGGGCATAAGGTGACTATCAAAGGACCATGCTTCTTTGTAAATGCTCCTAGGCGATTGTTGGACCTTCTCTTTTCCTTGTGAATATCATATTTGACCATTTTTTGTGCTAATACATTCTACAATATTATGGCCTAATCTTTTATGGTTTTATTCCTTTACCCTCACAATAGCCTTTGGCTATCTTTGTGTAGGAAAATCTATCGATCCATGGTAGCCTCATGATGTATCTACTATTTTATAAAGAAGGTCCTCTCTATTGCATGGTGTTGGTTATTCTAGCAGAGGTTTCTTATGCTAAAAGAGGTTGTTCCTTGCCATTTTTCCCTAACAACCATTGGTAGTTGGCTTTCATTAATGGCCATTGATCTCTAAGGTTAATTTAAAATCATTTTTGGACCATAAATGATGTTCTCAGCTGCTATAGAAACTTGAGGTGATATTGTGTGGCCGACTATAGGTTTGCTACAAGGGCTATACATAGGTCTTTAATGCACAAGGACATCATTTTACACCTTTATGGGATGATTTGCTATTTATATTTATTGATGCAACTATTAAAGATATTATCCCCTATCCTACACATTTGTTTTTTGATCAAAGGAAGATTTTTCTTCTCCTACAAGTGCAATCACCTCTACCCAACTATGTTGACCCAAAAGGACTTAAATGTTAATTTGAGGTGGCTTATCAAGGTGTCTTCAATGCTAATATGTATGTTTCTCCATACCATGAGTCTGAAACGTAATCAAAGTGCTATATATACATGAATTGTAGATGTTGTAAGGGTTGGTCTCTTAAGCCAATTTCCTATAGAAACTTGAGGTGATATTGTGTGGCCGACTATAGGTTTGCTACTGGTGCCAATGTATTTGGCACTCAATCAATGCAAAGTTAGAATTTTGTGAATACAAGATGATGTTTTAATGCAAGCTATAAGATTGTCTAATACATGCATGATTCTTCTGTTGATTGGTGTCTCATTTATTAGTTCGAAGTCCATAGGAGGTTTATGCCATTGAGCTTCTTTGATCACATTTGTTGGTCTATTGGCTACACGGTTTGGTCAATCTACTTTGCAAGGCTGTAAAGAGTTGTAAGAGATTCTTGAAACAACCCTATCCTTATTTCTTGTGAGTTCTTTTAGTCTAATAGTGGATGAGTAAGTATGCTTTGATATGCAAGTTTCTTTGTGGTTTGTAAATTTTGAACATTGGAATCTTGTACAATCTTGTGTATGTTTTCTTCCCAAATTTACAAGTTTTGACTTTGTTTCCCCATTAGAGTAGGCACTAGTTTGGAGGGGGCTAATTTCACAACTTTTTATCATGACATAAAGTATTTTAGTTTCGTTAGTGTTTAATTGTTTTTCCTACTCTACATATCCTATTGCTTCAATAATATATATTGTTTTTAAGTTATTCAAGTATCATCTATAGAGAGGAATCCCTTGTAGTTTTTTTCTTGCAACCATGCATTGAAGTGTTTTCTTATTTTAAACCTATCTTTGGGGATAGAAAGTGTCATATCTTTGATCTCATTCATGAGTTGTTAGTGCTTGAGTGAGGTTTTTAGGTCTTGTATCTACAAGCCAATATAGTGGAGTTTGGTGACAAATCTTTAAGAGCTTCATGTGCACAGTGTGTGGCTTGTCTCAAGGCTACTTGAACTTATCTTATTTCTCTTTAATTGTCTTGTGTGAACTTCAAGGACTACCCTTATAGACTTGGAACAACCTAAAGTGAGTAAGGGATACGCTACCTTAAGACTTGGCCCCTAACTTCCCATGGTCTAATTATGATTTTGCCTCATTACCCTAGGTTGACAATACATCCCTAGGCTTAGGTTTTGTGTCCAATTTCTAGAATTGTAAATAATAGTTTTGGGAGACAAAAAATGGTGTCATTGTTGGGGAAACATCTCTAGTTATGTTTATTCCCATGGTGCTAATCATGATGACTCTATTGGTGGAGTGAACTCAAATTAGTTTTATGCCCTTAGGATAGTGATGGCACTCCAAGATGTTCCTCTTTGAAGAGGTGGTGACTCTACTGATATGAATCAAGTTTATACTATTACAATCAAAGGACTATTGTGACACTTTAATGCAAACTTCACAAGTGCAACATATGGTATTAAGGTACATAATGTTTTCTTCTTTCCTCTATTGGTGAGACAAAGTTTCTTTCATTCAAAAGAAACATATATTTGTAAAAGAGATGCATAGTTTAGTCCTACATGATAAAATTTTGTAATTTTGGATTATTAGTTTAAAATGAATCTAGCTCTAAGAATTCATATGCTTCATGTTATAGTTCTAATTCATTATATATCATGAATAATATGGCCTTGGTTACTATAGTGACTCATCATCTGAATTTTCAAGTGGTTATATACCTAGACTCCAAATGGTTAAGCCTATTGTGCATTCAACAAAACCATGTCATAACTTTGAGGAATCAAAGAATGAGCTTGTTGAGTATTGAACATGATGAATTCATTACTAAATTTGAGGAACCGGATGCAAATTCCACTCGCCCCTACTCTCTTATTAAGAAGTTAGCTAGTATCAAAATGCATAAGTATGAACTAGTTTAAATTTTTAGTTAGAGGTTTGTTGTTTCCTTTTCTTGTGCATTCTAGTCAATTGCAGGCCTAAGAATTCTATGTGCGTTTTTTGAAGTACTTGACATTGGTGCAAGTTTGCTTCTATATGAACTTAATCCTAGAAATTTTGAGCAAGCCTATGAATGGGAAAGTTTAATGGAAGAAATGAGACAAGAATACATTTATGGTAAATGTTGTCCTCATGTGCATAATATAAAATTGCATGCTTTAATTAAAATAATAAGGTATAGGATCAACTTTTGGATATGCTTAGTGATGATAATCCTCTTGAGGATCAGGTTGAAGGTGAATGTTTCAAGAAGGTATAAAGTTGTGACTTGTCACATTGTACCATCTTTTGTGATAAGAAACCTATAGACCAAGAACTTGAATACCTCCTTGATGTTCTCCCTTATTTTGTTTTTTATGATGATGATGATAATGATGAATATATTATTGCATGTGTTAACTCTCTCGAATATGATCACACTATTAACTCTACCTTTCTTGTCAAAAGGTTAACAAAAATTAGAAGGCAAGAAGGTGAGTCAGTTTTAAAATTTCATGTCAATTTTATAGCCATTGCTAACATCCTAGATGTGTATAAGCCTGAGGAAAGTGTTTGTATTGACTTGTATTGTGAATCTTTCCATCTTGGTGAAAGCTTGATACCCCTAAATTTTAAATCTACAAGTGTAGACATGGTTTTTGGGTGGGGTAATGTTGTTCAAGAATAATTTACCATGAGTATTGCCCTTCCACATGCTAGTGGTGATGATTTTGATGTTGTAGCTAACCATATTGAGAGTGTTCAATATGTTAGTGAGGCTTATAAGCCTAATATTCTAGATGAAAACTTTTTGTGGATGAGGTATGGGGTACTACACCTAGTAGTAACCATGGGAATGAAAAGAGGGATGTATATTCAAGGATTCTATTTGATGAATCAATCCTTATGAATAATGGCATTTCCTATATGCATTCAAATGTTTAGTCAAAGGAACAAGACCTTGATTATACACTTAGTGAACTCTTATGCTTTATTTTCTTTGAAGATTGAGGTACTAAAAAGGACTCTAGTACAAGCATTGGTGTGCATGACAATGAGTTAATTTCCTCAACACTTCAAGATAAGTATGATAATGAAAACAATGACATAGAAAGTGATTTTTAACTTGATACTCTTTCTCTTACAAATGGTTGTGTTGATAGCATTATGGTTGTATATGTTCAAACTCGTGAGGATGGGAAAAATCCTTTAAATTTGGTGCCTCATGCTTCCTCTTTTCCTATTAGTAATCTATGTGATGATGATGATCATGTGTCTAATCCAAGTGTGCTTTATTTGAGTACTTACAGTCATGGAAGTCTTTGCCTAAATGAATTTTTGCATCTTGGTTTGAAGAATTTATTTTTTATAGATGTTGACAATATTGATGATTTGTTCTTGAATTCTTTGATTGAATGTTCTAATGCTAAACTTGTGTCTACTCAAAAGGATTTGTATTCTTTTGTTGAGAAATAAGAAGATCAAACAATTAATGAATTCCTTTATAGTAGTAGTGGTTGTGAAGTGGGATACCATAGTAAGCTTAAAATAGAGAAGCAACCTAAGGGGGAAGGTCATTCCTATGTATTTTGAGTTGGAACATCATTGTTTCATTTGTGTCTCACTTGAGGAGTTGGTAGCTAGTGTGACATTGAGGATATTGATAACAAATTCTTTAATTCTCCTAATCATATGTATTAAATAGATGTCTTTAATAGTTAGAATTTGCATCGTGATCTCTTAGAGTTTGAAGGTGTGTCTTATGACATGAATGATAGTATAGGTTGAAATGAAGCAAGTTCTTACTACCTATGGATATACTATTTTGATAGCTTCAATGGTGGATATGATTTTGGCTACTCATGCTATGGTGGTTCAATCTTACATGGGCATCTTATTTATTTGATGGTGCAGCTAAGGATGGAACACATTATCAACTTAATTATGGTCAACTCCTTCCTCCAACTAGTCTTTGATAGGGGTAGATACTCTTCTTCAACTTGTCTATGGCCTTTGGCCATAGTTCATCCTTGTGGGACTTAATCTACAAATTATTCTTGATGTGCTTGCATGCTATACTTAAGTGGTCTCCTTATGCCTTCATGTTTATTGATTGCAAGCTTAAGTTCCCTTGTTTTGTTTTAGGTACATCTAGGTTGTATTTCCTTTGGGATCATGTATTTACACATGTGTTTGTATTTGTCTATGTTTGTTTTGTCTTATGGTTCCCCATCCCTCCCCATCCCTCTTTCTATTAAAGTTTACACCTCAATGTTCATGGAATCTTGTAGTGTCACATGTGACCCTCATCTCCAACTAGAGCTAGTGTTAGTACTCCCTCAAATGGTTTTACAATTTTCATGATCATCCTTGGTTGTAACCTTATGTCTATAATTTCTTAAAGGTGCATCAATTAGGGTTACTTGTGGTTAGGGCCTCCCCTCATGCCCTTGGTCTAGGGTTTGTACCTATTCCCATGCATTTCCTTGTGTGTTCTAGTGTCGTCTATCTTTTGGAAGTGGTCAATTTTCTATCCTAGTGGTGTGGTGATGTCATTATGTAGGGGATTGTGTTTAAATTTATATTCCTAGGTTTGCATTGGGGGCATTCTCATGGTTTAATGGTGTTTCATTATGGTTTTGGTTACCTCCCTATGTTTAGTCACGTCTTCTCATGCCTTTGGTCTTGGTTCCAAGCTCATTCATAGTAGTATTTAAGTCTTTTGCAAGCCCCAAGGTGCCTAAAACCCTACCTTTGTGCCTAAATTCATATATCTTTGGGAACTTAAATTCATGTTCCATGCACATGCTTTCTATTTACTCTACTATACCTCTTCACTTTTGCACTTAATCTCTTGCACAACCTTTTGATATCGGCTTATCACCCATAATAGTCCTTGTGCCTTAGCTCTTGGTCTTCAACATGTCCACCACTATTGCTATCCTTTACCACTCCTAACCTGCTAGTGCTTGGTATCCACCTCAATCTTATGCTACTACTTGCTACTGCCCATTTCTTGAGCATTACTCATATGCCACATGACACTCCTTGGTTGGTGGTGCATAGTATCTAAAGTTGGAGTGTGTATCTCTCATTTGGCCATTATGCACTAGTCATTCAATGAACCCTACTCCCACTACTATCTAATTATATACAAAGTTTTGAGACCTTTTAAGATCAAAGTGATAGGCATAGGGTAGCAAGTTTCTTGTTCACATGGTCTAATCAATGTATGCTATAAGTCTTGCTTGGTGGGGACTGATTCCTACATGTGGCTTGGTTGATTTCTCAATGCTTTTCTTCTATGCTTCTTATGCTATTGTGGCTTCTCCTAGGCTATTGATTCACAACATGGAAATCTAGCACCATCTTAGTCGTTAGTTTCTCATAGAATTCAAAAAAAATAACCATGCATATCTAATCTAGATAATTGAAACATATTGAGTACCATTGATGATGGAGATTGATTGTCATTGATGTCAAAAAGGTGTTTGAGTTGAATGCTATTGATGTCAAAAGGTTTTGAAGGTTCACATGGTGTTGACATTGATCATATAGGAGTTGTGTTGTTCATGTCATCATATAAGAGATGCTCTCATTTGATCAGGAAGGATACTAATGTTCTTGATTCATATTGGTTCATATTTGATCATGATGTTATGGTTTTGAGTTAATCATCAATTAGGATATGATGCAGATATGGTGCAGATATTGTTGACAGTTGGATAACAGTGTCTTGATATTGACTTGCAAGTATGGACATCTATGATATCTGTATTGAATTCATCATGTTGCATAAGTTCATCTTCATAAGTTTGGAATTAAGTTGCTATGATGTCTTGGGAGGTTGTCTTATGTTCATCAAAGGTTTGTATTTAATTATAGGGAAATTGAATTCGAAGGGGAGCTCATTTCATTAGCATCAGACACTTTATGAGGGAACATGTTTCTCATAAAAAAATGGCATCAAATGACTTTAGGGGAGCATGAATATTTATTTGAAGACCTATGTTTAATATTATAAGGAGAGATTGATTTTCAAGGAGGAGTTTTCCATCAAATGTCTTTGAAATTTAATACATATTTAAAAAGGGGGAGCAAGTTATTTAAGAAAAGCATCCAATTGCTTTTTATCAAATAGTATATTCTATAAACATATTTTATAAAAATAATAAAAAGGCCGATGAAAAAAAGTGTTAAAATGTCATATATGACATAAGACTCGACCCCTCCTTATGTGCTTTGTCCCTTTCTTAAAGTGGTAGCCCGATCCTTATGGTCTTTTTGTTTATATTGGAAACTTTATTGTTTTTAACTCTCATTTCTATTGTTGACATCAAATAAAGCCTTTTTATAAGGAGTTTTATTTTTTTAAAAGGCTAAAAACATATTTGTTTCCATTTTTAAGTAACAACGAAGACCAAGAGTCCTTGAAGATAGAAGTTTTTTTTTTTTTATTGAAGATGATTTTCACAATTTGAAGAATTTTGATTTTTATTGAAGATGATTTTCACAAATTGAAGAATTTTGAAGAAGATGAAGGTGAATGGATTTTTGTGAGAAAATTGTATTTTTTGATGATGAGATTGATTTATTAATGAAGATTTTTATGCAGAAGATTGATTTATTTTTGAAGATACAGAGAAGATGAATTGACTGAAGATTTTGTGTAAAGGATATCATTTATGGTATTTTATTTTGGAGAAGATGAAAAGATTGATGAAGTTGAAAATATATATATGCTGGGTCATTAAATTTTTTAATACAGGTAAATATACAGAGGAGATGAAGAGTTTGAAGAAGAGGAAAGGGAATGGTCTTGCAATGATTGATTTTATTTTTCTTGTAGGATGTAAATGTTTTTGTAGAAGAAGAATATGTATGGTCATCTCGTATATATTGGTTTTGCAGGTGCCTTGTATGTGAGAGTTGTGATGTGATTCAATAAGTAGGGTTGAAGATATTATTGTAAAAATCCTCTTGAAGAGAAAAGATAGATGAGAAGGTGATACTGGACATGTGATGAATACAGTGTGTGATGAAAATGCATCTATGAGAAAATTGTTAAAGAGATGAATGAGGGTTTAAATGGTGAAAATCAAATTGAATGGCAATCACTTCTTGCACATGAGATCTTTTATTTTGATCGATTGAGAAAAGCCAGTGAGGCAAATTCAGCTAGTGAGGCATCTTGTAGCTAGTGAGGCTTGTATGGTCAGTGAGACCTATTTGTATGTATTAGGGGTTGGTGCTCCTTGAAGTTGGTGCTTCTAAACATTGTAACTAGTGAGGTTTTTGCTTAAGCTAGTGAGGCAATTTTGAGTGGTTTTTCTACCCAAGGAGGGTTTTCCACTCATTAATTCTTTGTGTTATGATCTCATGTCTTTTGTAATTACATATGATTGAACATTTGATTTTGGTTGTTCAAGTATTGAATTAAATTTTTGATAAACTTCATTGTCAAGTTTGAAAAGTCATAAATTGTGGTTTTTGACTCAACACTGATTCACCCCCCCTCTCAGTGTTGATTGTACTCCTACAATTGGTATCAGAGCCAAGTAGATCATATTTTTGGAGTACTTGTCATGGCAAGTCAAGAAGGTTTTTCAAACTACAAAGCACCTATGTTTGATGGGTCTAACTATGCATTTTGGAAGTTCAGGATGGAGTCATATTTGTCATCTTTGGGGTATGACGTGTATGCTGCAATTGTAAATGAATATATAGCAACAAATCCTCCATCAACAGCTGATGATAAAAAGGCCTACGAAAACAATGCTAAAGCCAAAAATGCAATATGTTGTGGCTTAACCAATGAGATACTTGTTAAAATCATGGAGTGTAAATCAGCTAAGGCAATATGGGACAAGTTAATCAATATTTATCAAGGAGATGATAAAATCAAAGAAGCAAAATTACAGTCCTATAAGACTAAATTTGAAAGTCTCAAGATGAGTGATGATGAGAAAGTGGCAGAATATCTTCTGAGGGTCCAAGAAATTGTAAATGCCATAAGAGGATTGGATGATACTTTGGAAGAAAAGACAGTTGTAACAAAAGTCTTAAGGACTTTAACTTCAAAATATGAATCCAAAGTGTCTGCAGTAGAGGAGAGAGACTTGAGCAAAGTGACATTTGATGAGCTTCATGGTACCTTTACAGCTTTTGAGATGAGGATATGTAGTGATACTCCTACAAGTAAAGAATCTGCATTCAAATCAATCAGAAAAGAAAAGGAAGTAAAGGTTGATTCAGAAGAATTGGATGAGGATCAAGAATCTTCATTTGTTAGCAGACTGAAAAAGGGCTCAACTAGAAAATATAAAGATAAACTTCCATTTAAATGTTTTGAGTGTGGAAGAATAGGGCACTATGCTACAAATTGTCCATATAAAGATTTGGATAGTGATGAAGAAGAAAATAAGCCACAATTCAAGAAGAAACAGTTTCACTTCAAAAAGAAAAACAACTTCAAAAAGAAGAAGAGCTTGTTCATAAAAAATGCTGATATAACTGACAGTGATTCAGAGGAGTCAATTGAGGAAGGTGCATAAACTTTGTTCATGGCTGTTATAAATGAAAATCAGAATAAAAAATGTGAAGATCAATCTGAAAATGAAGAAGTAGTAGTTGACTTTGAAGGTGAATTAAGATGTGCTTTAAGTGAAATCAAGAGACTTAACAAGGAGATAAATGTTTAAATAAATGAGTTTCAAAAGGAAAATGAAATCATGATTAATAAGATCAATGGCTATGAGAAGCAAATTGCAGATTTAAATTTGTCTCTTGAAGAAAGTAAAAGGATAGTTGATGTTACTAGCAAAGAGCTAGTTGTCAAGGTTAAAGAATGTCACACTCTTGAAACTGACATCATTGGCTTGAGAAAGAAACTTGATATGTGCAAAAGCAATGACAAACTTGAGGACCTTTTGGAAAAACAAAAAGGATTCAAAGACAAAACTGGTCTAGGATTTGAAGAAGGACAATGCTCACATTCAATTGATCTAAGTCATCATGCTACTACTCCTGAGACTAAAGGCAAAAAGAAGATTGAAGCTGAGGTGAGAACCAAAGAAGAGTTTGTCAAAATGCACAATCAAAGAAGAAATATCAGAAGAACTGCTCCTGTAAAGAAAACATACATGTATAGGTACAATTACACATTTTTTGGTTATTGTTATATCTGTAATCATTTTGGGCACAAAGCAGTTAATTGCAGAAGTAGTCAATTTGCTTCAATAAGAAATACTAATCTTGTATGTTTCAAGTGTAACTCTCTTGGTCACATACAAAGAAATTGTAAAATGCATAGAAGGTATGATCCTACTTGGAAGCATAAAATAAATGATCAAGGGATGTCAAAAAGGACAGAAGATGAAAAATTTTGGAGGAAGAAAGAACCTGTGAAAGTTTGGAGATTGAAACAAAGAAAAAAGAGTACATATTCTAAACTTGTGCATCTTGCACAAGTCACTTCATCAATTGCATAACAAATAGCATGAAGTTAGGGGGAGTTGTCCATGTTCTATCAATTATCCCCAAAAGGTTTCAGGAGGAGATGGTGATCTTGTCATGTTTATTCATACCAATCTTATGAAATTAAATTTATATAGTTGATGGTGGTGTTGCTAACAATGTTGATGTTTAGTATGTGATAGTGATACAGGTGATCTTTGGCTCAGTATGCAAACAAGATGTTGAAAACATGTTCAAAAGTTCTCTGCACAAAGAATTTGATGATGTTGAGTGACTTGATCCTATTTGTATATTGTTCATATCATGTTGATACTTACATGGTTGAGTTGTCATAATGCTTCAGTTAAGGAAGAGCTTGTTGGTACAATTAGTTTGTTGATAAATAGTCTTGCTGGGCTGATTTGAATGATAAAGTCAAGATTGCAATATGTTTCAAATGTGATTTTGTATATATATCAAATTTGCCATTGTGTTGTGTTGGCGTTTCAATTCGCACCTCTGGTATGCGATTTGGAAACAGACAGCTATGCACAGATAAACTGCTCTCCTATTGGAAGGGGGAGTTCCCTTTCTTGCTGATGTTCGCTGAAAAGATAACTTGAATGAAACTTCACCTATATTTTTTTGATTCTCAGCTGCAGAGCACAAGGTTATAAAACTCTAAACGCTACAGAAGAGGTTTTTCCTTTTTAATAAAACTTCTACTACAACTAACATAGACTAATGGCGCTTTCAACCTCCTGAGTAAATTCAGAGCAAAGGAAGTTGAAAGTGAACGGGGAATGATTGTTAACACAAAAACTCAAGTAGTTTTCCTCCAGATTTACACCACAAGACTAAGAATACTTTAATGATGAAAGCTGAAAATGAAAGCCACAGAAGCTACACATCTGACGATGAAAACTTGATGAATCGATATAGAATATCAGAGCAAAGTAGGCATGAGATTTCTATTCAATATCAAAAAGTTTAATACAACTCCAGGACAGCAAGACTGCAGCAAAAGGTAGGCATACAGTAAGTGATCAAACACCGAAGAACACTGAACATAGATTGAATAGACACTGGGAATAACAATGTTTGCAGGCTAGAATAGGCACAGCAAATTTGCTATCACAACTACCATTAACAACAATGGGCAAGGTGCCCTTATTTATACTAAAATCAAAGGAGTAGGGAACCCTAAAATCTCCTTGATTAACCCTAACTTGCCAACTCGCAAGCTTTATTACTATTCTAAGACAAAGATACAATAAACAAATGCTTTAAAGCAATCTGCTTTAAAGCAAAAAGATTCCAACTATCACAAGGTGATTTCTTTCTAAATATAGAATGGATGAGCTGCTTTAAAACAAAAAAGCATATGTTTCAAAGATGATTTCTTTTTGTGTCCCCATCCTTATTGTTGCTTTATTGGTGATGTCATCCACTGGTATTCTTTTGCTGATTTCTTCTAAAAAAGTTGATTTTGAGCGAAAAAAGCTAGCACATGGGTTTTGTAGGCAACTCTGTTTTGAAGCAACCCAGATCGTCAGATTTTGAAAAAGCAGAGATTTTCTCGAAAAAGCAGGAAAAAAGCAATTTCTCGAAAAAAAGCACAAATCCTAATCTTCAAGAGGATAAAATACTGGATGGACCCATCTCGACGAAAACTGAAAAATCTTTGGTCGGATTTCTAAAAAATGATCCCCTTGAAACAAGGACCCTAAAAAAGTAAGCCTCTCTTCTTCCTCAACCCGAATCTATGAAGAAAACTGAAAAAGCACTTGGTTTGGGTCTTCGAATCTTCGTTGAAAGAAAAATAAAATCTTTCCTCTGGATGCAACCTGCAAAAGATAATGAAATAAAGAAGCCAAAAGCTTGTCTTTCTAAATCTTTTGGTCAAAAAGCAGCTTTACTTGTGAGAGAAGAAAACTTCATCCTCATCCATGAAGAAAGCAACTTTTAAAGCATAAATCCAAGCGGATGTCTTCGAATAGGAAGAATCCCTATTTTGTAGGAGACTATGGCTTCATGTGCAAGATGACAAAAACTATCTTCTTTGATGATGTCATCGAATGCGTGAGTTGGAAGAAGTGTTAACAAAATTTTCTTCATTTTCGACACTTCAACACTCGTTTTGACTCAAATATGGCCTGTCTCTGACTTTGACAAGGTGGAAAAATGTCATCATGAACTGAAAAAGCTAACTGATCCTGACATTTTGAAGATTGATCAACTAAGATTCCATCCCCTGCCTCCGTTCGACGATCTGACATCGTTTGACCAAGTTTGACCTCCCCGAAACTGCCAACGGGTGAAGATTGGTAACAAGGCATGTCGGAAAACACTGAAAACACAAAAATATTCTAACACTGCTCAAGATGGGCACCCCAAGCCTCCTGGGGTGCCCAGTTTCCCAACACTTAGCCATTTTTTTAGTTTTTTCAACTTTTTCAATTTCTTGGTTTGCGTGCTTGTTTCGGAGGCACAGGACCCCTGTTTGGCTGTCGATTTCTAACAACTGGGATGAAAATAAGTCTGATGATCTGGTGAATATGCAAGCTTGATGAAAATTGAGTTGATTGTACTCTCTGTTTGCCTCGAAAAATGTGCCAAACTGATCAACTCTGAACCGAACTGGGCTGACGGAAGGAGATTCATGTTTTTTGAGAAAATCATCAAAAATAAACTAACTCTGGAGAGATTGGGTACCCCAAGCCACCTGGGGTGCCTGGTTTTCCATGCCTTAGAAAATTTTTGGAATTTTTCAATTTCTGCCGCAAATCTTGAATTTCACCAAAATTTGAAGGTCCTCTCTGACGTATATTTCAAAATATATTTAAGTATAGGAATTTCCTATACTTTAAATATTTTGAAATATACTTTCAGGATGTTTGAGATAGGTCTCAAATCCATGGGATTTGACATGCAGATTCTAGATTCTTGAGGATCCACCAGATTTCAGACTTAGTCAATTTTTCAGGATTTCAGGACATCAGACTTAGCCAATTTCAGGATTCCACGGACAGGCATCAAGATGAGGGTAGATTGGATAGCCTGAGCATATCTGAGATGAATCTCTTGCTTTTATTGACTTTTGACATCGTTTGACCAAGTTTGACCAACCGGAAAAGAGTTGACGGAAGCATTTTCAACGTTTCTCAAAAAACGTGAAAAAAACTAACACAGGAGAGGATGGGCGCCCCAAGCCTCCAGGGGCGCCCAGTTTCACCAGACTTAGCCATTTTTGTGATTTTCCAACTTTTCCATTCACCTTGGATCCATCTTGCATCGTTTTGCGTGCATCATCGAGTCGACGGCCGTTTACCAGTTTTGCGTCGTCGAAACAGCGTTGGAAACTCGTCGAAGAGATCTGGTAGGTGAACTTTTTTGTGTTGATGACTTTTGAGCTCATGCTTTGCCTTTTGAAAAAGAAGAAATGACCCAGTAGAGAAAAATTGGTCGTTTGAAGATTTCGTTTGAATCGCGCCGATCGTGAAGGAAAACCGACCAATGAGAATCGAGCGCGACACCTAATTTGGAGATTCTATTTTTAGAAACTTTCTATTTTTAGAAAGTTTTACCAACATCCATATCTCAAGAAACCCAGAAAACCTAACTCGACGTCTATTTTTAGAAATTTTGCTTTTTTGACGAAAAATTTTCTAGACTTGTTTCAAAATGCCTTGATGAAGCAAAAAATTTGGTTGGGTACAACAATTGGCTCTGTCTGGGGACCATGGCGGATACTTACGGCATAGGAGAACCAAGAATCTCTGGACTTTTGCAAGTTGGACCAGTGCCTTATCCATTGGGTAATAGAGTCATGTTACATTCCTAATCACCTAGAACAAGACTTTTCTCCTACATCACCTAAGACTAGACTTCCTAAAATCACCTAGGGAGTTGGAACTTCACAACACAACAGGAACACAACTGTCACATTACGGAAAGGGTAAAAACATTACGACATAACGGTCACATCACAGAAAGGGGAAACACATCACAAGAACAAAAAGTGTTTCACACGCTCTTTCTCCTGAGTGAGGATGAGAAGAGATTAGGACTGTCACATGAAACCATCAATCGACTCAGAAAAGTAAGAACCATCCCTCTTTAGCTGTGAAGATTGCCTTGGTAGCACAAAACTTTTCTTTCTCTGCAACATCCTCTCAAAGAGCCATGATTTAGGAGGGTATTCACGTTCAGGCCATGAGAAGTTCCTGAGAAATTGATTGATAGGCCAGGGATCAGGTGGAGCATCTTCCTCCAATGCAAGCAACCTCTGCAATAGGTGGAGATACAGAACTTCTTTCTGAAGATATACAGGAAAGTCTTGTGGCCAAAGTACATCTGTGGGAATGGTCATCACCACATATTGAATATGAGTTTCATTTATATCTTGTACACACGCAACTTTGTATTCAGTTAATGCATCATCTTCTGGAAAAGGTGCAAGCTGCTAATACACAACTCTCATCACTGATTCTTGGCTTATAGGATCCACAACCGTCGTTGCCCATTTTTCAAGTGCTACAGGGGCTTCTTCATTGGTTGTGTTTTCGTCCATCCACTCTCTAAAATCTGATAAATCGTCAAGATCTGAATGCTTAAACTCTTGAACATCTTCTCCTGCTAGCTCACTTTCCCATTCATTACCTGAAATCTCATTATCCTCTGCAGAGTACTCTTCTTCAATGCGGATATCCATCATCACTTCTTCTTTAGCATTCATGTATCTTTCTTGCTCTGTAAAAGGAGTAGAATCATAGACAGCTTCATCTGAACCATATGTTTCCTCTTCTTCTTCTTGATCAATCTCACACGCAGCGTATCTCACAAGACATTTGTCTATAATCTCTGATTTTTCAATATCATCCTCTTTAGTGACCAAAACTGAATATTCCATGAACTCTTTTCCATCAACCTCTTCATATGTTGTATTCCACACCAAGTGCATAGTATCAGTAAAGTATTTTTCTTGTACAGGTTCATATATGGATTCAACATCGTCCTCTTCACTAGTATGTATAAAACATTCTCGAGATGCAGGTGAAGATGGGCTAAACTGTAAAAGAAAATTTACAGTATCTTCTACTAAAGAATCACTCTCCAAGTGATGTAGAAAACTGTCAAGATCCAATGATGAATCTTCCATATGATCTCCATTTTTGAGAAATTCCTCCAATGATGAATCATCTTCAAAAAGAAGATCTTGTTCTTGCTCCAATTGCAATGTTTCTTTGGTCTCTTCTTTGGATATCTCTGACACAGGTTCTTCAAACCAACCTTCTGTTGGTGCCTGAATTGACTGTCAGTTAATTGAGCAATTTTTCATGCAGGCACCTTCCCAAAAAATCCAAAAGGTTCTGAGTTTTGGCACCCCTTCAGTGTTTTGCAGCATCCGCATCATCTTTCTTGAGGAAGGGGTCATCATGTTTTGTCCATCGGCGATGGAGTTTGTGGTTCCACCGATGGTATTGGTCATGCCGATGAGGGTATCTTAGGTCTATTGGCGTAATGTTTGTCATCGACAGAGGATGTTTTTGCTTGGCCGACGGTTGAGGGTCTTGCTGACAGAGGATGTGTGTATCGGGGTGATCGGTTGTGTCGGCAGGAGGATTTTCGGTTGAGCCGACAGTGGAGGTTTCGCCGACGAGGGTGTTTTGGTGGCCATCGGGGAGAGTTCGTCTATCGGCCAAGGAAGCTTTTGGGCTGGCCGATAGATTATGTCTGGCTGACAGAAGCAAGCGAAGGTGTCGTCGATATGACTTTTGCCTATCGGCGAGGGAGATTTGTGCTTTGCCGATGGGTCTTCTCTGGCCGATGTGGAAGTTGGAGGCTTTAGGGAGGTGTTCGTCGGTGTGACTAAGGGTATCGGCTAGTGTTTTTTCAGTTGCTCTGATGATGTGTGTCTAGGCGATGGGAGCGAGGAGTTCGGTCATCGGAGTGACCTTGGCTATCGGGGGCAGTGCTTTGTGGTCCGCCGATGGAGAGTGTTTGGCCGATTGAGGAGCAGAGTGTGGCTCGTTGGTGTGTCGGTATGACTCGATGTATCAGTGAGCATCTTTTTTGTTGTGCCGATGGCGTGTGTCTCGCCGAAGACCTGAGTATGGTGTGGTGGTCGGTGTGACTGGCTCTGTCGGCAGGGATGGAATGTGTTGGCCCGATGGTCTTTCTCTGGCCGACAAGGGATTGCGATGGACTTCATCGGTGTAACACATGAGGTCGGCTAGAGGATTTTTGGATGCTCCGATGGAGGGAGTCACGGCGACGGAGGGTGTGTTTTGTTTGCCATTGGCGAGACCGTTGAGATCAGAAGGAGTTTTTTGGAGCGAGCCGATGGTATAGGTCTGGGTGATGGGCTTTGGGTTGAGAGGCGTGTGCCGAGCGTGGCAAAAGCGCTCGACACTTAGTATGTGGGTGGCCATGTTTTTAAAATGCTAAAGTTGTCTTCGCACCGTGCATGTGGGACTAATTCTCCTACATAATTTGAACCTTCGATGAAGTGCATTTTGGTGGGAGGCTTCCGTTTGAAAGTTGCGATGGTTTTCTCAGTGGCCGCGGGTGGTTGAGCCATCAATAGCGACAGTGCAAGGGTATGGGCGATGGTACACATGATCAGGTTGCCTGATTTTTGAGTGAAGACTTCCTGATGGCGGCGCAAGGCTCGAGGCCTCCTTTGTCTGCTGCATTGATGGCTTCTGAGTGCCATTCCCTCTGATGGATGTATCTGGCGAATTTTTGACTTCTGGCCATGTAATTAATTGCTGAATGTACACGGTTCTGTATAAATGGTTTTGGCTGTGTTACTTTTTAGGGGTTGGAGGTTTTTTGGGCTTTCGGCTCTAACTCTGAACATAAGGTGTTCACATTTTGAAAGGCATTTTTTGCTACAGACTCGGTCCTTAGTCTGGTGTACTAATCTATCTTGGATTGTAAATGATGATTTTCTCTGTGATGACCTTCTATGCAGATTGATTTTAAATGAAAAACACTTGTGTGTGTATTGTTTCTGATTGTCTCCTGTATGTCATTTGTTTTCCTTTCAAACAAGGTTGTCAAGGACTTCCAAGTTTTTCAGTGTATGCATACTATGTGTCTGATTTATTGCGTCTGCTCAAGGAGTGGTTAAATAGGCTTTTGATCAGATACAAAGGGAAATAGATTGCATCATAGGATCTGTTAAGCATGATCATTAAGGATACTCTTTCTTGGACATGTTGCTGTTAGGCAATAGCATTATTCTCAGATCCTCTGGATATGAATTTATGTTGTCATGGGGAGACATTTACAGTCTTAGATATGACTCTGCTACCCAGATAAGGCACTGGTTTGGGAATTTGTCTGTTCAATGGGTCTAGGAAAGTCCCATCACTCCAAACACCATTTCAAACCATCTCATCCTTCCATCTGTTAGTTGTAGGATTAGGAGTAGGAAACCCTTGCATGCTCTCATCCCTAACCAGACATTATGTCCAAGAATGTTGCCAACCTTGTGATTTGTTATACAAATCTTGGTCCTTACATGAGAGTATTCTGCCTGTTGCTGTCAAGTTAAATCCTTCTGTCATTGAGCTAGTCAAGGTTATACCTTTATCAAATAGGGACACCCCCCTTGGTGCGGCAGAACCAGAAGTGAAGGGGAGGAGCTCATGCAATCTCCTGTATTCAGTTGGCTGAATCTGCCTGTGCATTAGAACTGGCAACCCCTAATGTTGATTCAGAAGAAAAACCAACAAAATGGCGACTCTGTTGGGGAGAAAATTGATGAAAAAGGGTTATATCTTGTGACCCATCCGAGTCACCAACAAAAAAGGCGACTCTACTGGGGATGTTGATGTAAAGTGATATCCTGCAGTCTCTAGTGAAGTTTTGCTCTGCTGGTGGAATGAACTCAGAAACATATTTGATGAGCTTTCAGCTGCTGTAAATTTTGTCCTCTTTGGAGAGGTGGCGACTCTGCAAAAAATTCAAGTGCACATGAAAAGTTGATGTGTGTGTTGTGACAGAAAATGTGCTGTTCAGACTTCAGCATCTGTATAAGAAAGGTACCTTGTTCCTTCCCCTTTATATTTGTTGTTTTGCTGCATAGGTTAGATGCCAGGGGAGGTTACAGGTCTTAGGAATGCAAGGGATGTCTGAAAATAGAAATTTCATGAATCCAAGTATGAATTATCCCATACTCAGCGGTGAGATGTTGGATAAAAGAATAGAAGAGATAAGAAATAGGTTGATATTCTTAGAGGCTGAGTAGGCCCAGTTAAAAAGCAGTAACCCTGTTGTGTCTACCAGTTAGAAGGCTAAACCTCTTCTCAGCCCTTTTGATCCTTTGTATGACCAACTAGATTTGTCATGGGTGGATTATAAAGTAGAAACTATGCCTGCTAGGATATACTGTCAGATGCCTAGATTTAGTGGTCACAGTGTATGTGATGGGAATGCATATATCCAAAATTTTCATAGTTTTATGGGAAAACATTCATTTAGAGATGAGGATATGTGGATGAGGTTTTTTGTTAGGTCCTTTGATGCAAAAGCAAAAGACTGGTATTTGAGCTTTCCAAAGAGATCCTTTGCCTGTTGGGATGAGCTTACTGACTTTTTTAAAAAAGAATTTGCAAAAGAACCTGCTGATCTTGTTGCAGAATTGATGAGAATCAGAAAACAAGATGAAGAGCCATGTGTTGATTTCAGTCATAGGTTTGCAGTAGCCTTTTCACAGATCCCAGAAGTCTTCAGACTTGACACTTCAGCCTGTGTTGGCATATTCTTTGAGGCTTTTGAGGAGGGCTCTAGTGCATTACTAAGGGATTTCAAGGTGACAAGTATGCAGATGGCATACAAGTTCGTAGAAAAAATAGAAAAAATCAGAAATGTGCACCTGTTGAAATCCCTGTCCCCTGGCCTTGGTGTGAAAAATAGTTGTGAAGCTGCAAATGACCAAATAATTAAGGCATCATGTGCAGATAAAAATGAAAATGAAAGAATAGAGGTTAAGACTGCTGTATTTGAACATAATGCTAACAATACTGCTCAACTGGATTGTTCACCAGTTGAGGATGCCAGTGAAAGGACTAGTGAGGATTCCCACTGCAATGATGAGGCATATGACCATGAAAACAATAACAAGGTTGTGGACAGTAATGAGCAACTTTTGGAATGGACCTGTGGAGACAATTGTGAGTATTGTACTCAAGACAGAGAAGGTATAAGCAAACAGAAAAACAGTCCCATGTGTGACCCATTGCCTACCTTTCAAACACATGGAGATCATGAAGAGTAGTCAGAAATTGAAATAAGTGCTAGTGCAGAGCATGATTGTTTTTCATTTGATGGCTGTTTTGCTTATGACACACAGGCTGATACTCCTCCACAGAGTGAATCCATTGGTGATGAAAATGCGTGCTCTGCTGCCCATGAACCAATGGCATACTATGATGAAACTGATGCACCTGGGTCACCCATTTATGACACATGTGATGATGAGGATCTGTCTGAGTATGGTGAGGATCTAGACATTGTTTTTGACTTGGATTCTATTTTTTATCCTGATGAAAGAGGAAACAACATACATCAGGTAAGTGACTGTAAAAATGTGCCTGATTTGAAAAAGATGCCAGAGCCTGATCTTTTCTAGTTTGGTGCTGCTATTGGTTGTGTACATAATGTGCACAATTGTGAATTTGAAATCTTTTCTTTTGAGAGGCCAGCATATGAAATGAGCTCTGATTTTCCTAGCTGCATGGTGGACTTTGAATATTTTCAGTTTTCAGTCCAACTAGGAGATCATTTTGCAATGCATAATGCTGATACAAATGATAACATGTGTTATATTCCATTTGAGTATGCATTGCTTGATACATTCTGCATCCATTTGTTGCTTGATGCTGAGGGTTGTTTGCATAAGGTTGACAGTGACAAAATAAATCAAAAGGTTGAATGTACAGATGACCAGGTTTGTTTGTGGTCAGATCATGTCAGTACTCTTAGGCTTGACCCAGTGTATGCAGATGAGAACAAGGTGTTTGACAAGGGGAAATATTAGTTTTCCTTTTCTTGGTGGCCTTAGGCCATCAAGTTTGATTGGTGATGTAGATCATGGTAACTTCATGACTCTGTTGCCCAATGGATAAGGCACTGGTCTGCATCCCAGAGATCTGGGGTTCTCACTGCAGTCTTACACCTGCACGTCCCCAATCAGAGCCACTGTTGGTGCCTGAATTGACTGTCAGTTAATTGAGTAATTTTTCATGCAGGCACCTTCCCAAAAAATCCAAAAGGTTCTGAGTTTTGGCACCCCTTCAGTGTTTTGCAGCATCCGCATCATCTTTCTTGAGGAAGGGGTCATCATGTTTTGTCCATCGGCGATGGAGTTTGTGGTTCCACCGATGGTATTGGTCATGCCGATGAGGGTATCTCAGGTCTATCGGCGTAATGTTTGTCATCGGCAGAGGATGTTTCTGCTTGGCCGATGGTTGAGGGTCTCGCTGACAGAGGATGTGTGTATCGGGGTGATCGGTTGTGTCAGCAGGAGGATTTTCAGTTGAGCCGACAGTGGAGGTTTCACCGACGAGGGTGTTTTGGTGGCCATCGGGGAGAGTTGGTCTATCGGCCAAGGAAGTTTTTGGGCTGGCCGATAGATTATGTCTGGCCGACAGAAGCAAGCGAAGGTGTCGTCGATATGACTTTTGCCTATCGGCGAGGGAGATTTGTGCTTTGCCGATGGGTCTTCTCTGGCTGATGTGGAAGTTGGAGGCTTTAGGGAGGTGTTCGTCGGTGTGACTAAGGGTATCGGCCAGTGTTTTTTCAGTTGCTCTGATGATGTGTGTCTAGGCGATGGGAGCGAGGAGTTCGGTCATCGGAGTGACCTTGGCTATCGGGGGCAGTGCTTTGTGGTCCGCCAATTGAGAGTGTTTGGCCGATTAAGGAGCAGAGTGTGGCTCGTTGGTGCGTCAGTATGACTCGATGTATCGGTGAGCCTCTTTTTTGTTGTGCCGATGGCGTGTGTCTCGCCGAAGACCTGAGTATGGTGTGGTGGTCGGTGTGACTGGCTCTGTCGGCAGGGATGGAATGTGTTGGCCCGATGGTCTTTCTCTGGCCGACAAGGGATTGCGATGGGCTTCATCGGTGTAACACATGAGGTCGGCTAGAGGATTTTTGGATGCTCCGATGGAGGGAGTCATGGCAACGGAGGGTGTGTTTTGTTTGCCATCGGCGAGACCGTTGAGATCGGAAGGAGTTTTTTGGAGCGGGCCGATGGTATAGGTCTGGGCGATGGGCTTTGGGCTGAGACGTGTGTGTCGAGCGTGGCAAAAGTGCTCGACACTTAGTATGTGGGTGGCCATGTTTTTAAAATGCTAAAGTTGTCTTTGCACCGTGCATGTGGGACTAATTCTCCTACATAACTTGAACCTTCGGTGAAGTGCATTTTGGCGGGAGGCTTCCGTTTGAAAGTTGCGATGGTTTTCTCGGTGGCCACGGGTGGTTGAGCAATCAATGGCAATAGTGCAGGGGTATGGGCGATGGTACACATGATCAGGTTGCCCAATTTTTGAGTGAAGACTTCCTGATGGCGGCGCAAGGCTTGAGGCCTCCCTTGTCTGCTGCATTGATGGCTTCTGAGCGCCATTCCCTCTGATGGATGTATCTGGTAAATTTTTGACTTCTGGCCATGTAATTAATTGCTGAATGTACAAGGTTTTGTATAAATGGTTTTGGCTGTGTTACTTTTTAGGGGTTGGAGGTTTTTTGGGCTTTCGGCTCTGACTCTGAACATAAGGTGTTCACATTTTGAAAGGCATTTTTTGCTACAGACTCGGTCCTTAGTCTAGTGTACTAATCTATCTTGGATTGTAAATGATGATTTTCTCTGTGATGACCTTCTATGCAGATTGATTTTAAATGAAAAACACCTGTGTGTGTATTGTTTCTGATTGTCTCCTGTATGTCATTTGTTTTCTTTTCAAACAAGGTTGTCAAGGACTTCCAAGTTTTTCAGTGTATGCATACTGTGTGTCTGATTTATTGCGTCTGCTCAAGGAGTGGTTAAATAGGCTTTTGATCAAATATAAAGGGAAATAGATTGCATCATAGGATCTGTTAAGCATGATCATTAAGGATACTCTTTCTTGGACATGTTGCTGTCAGGCAGTAGCATTATTCTCAGGTCCTCTGGATATGAATTTATGTTGTCATGGGGAGACATTTACAATCTTAGATATGACTCTGCTGCCCAGATAAGGCACTGGTTTGGGAATTTGTCTGTTCAATGGGTCTAGGAAAGTCCCATCACTCCAAACACCATTTCAAACCATCTCATCCTTCCATATGTTAGTTGTAGGATTAGGAGTAGGAAACCCTTGCATGCTCTCATCCCTAACCAGACATTATGTCCAAGAATGTTGCCAACCTTGTGATTTGTTATACAAATCTTGGTCCTTACATGAGAGTATTTTGCCTGTTGCTGTCAAGTTAAATCCTTCTGTCATTGAGCTAGTCAAGGTTATACCTTTATCAAATAGGGACACCCCCCTTGGTGCGGCAGAACTAGAAGTGAAGGGGAGGAGCTCACACAACCTCCTGTATTCAGTTGGCTGAATCTGCCTGTGCATTAGAACTGGCAACCCCTAATGCTGATTCATAAGAAAAACCAACACCTTCAAAAGATGAGAAGAACAAATCAGATTCTTCATTGCTCTCTACAACATATTTGATCTCTTCCTTGTAATTTTTCTCTTGAGAAGATTGTTGTACTTCTTCTTCAAAGAATGTTTGCAAATTGCACATTTCTTCGGATACTTCCTCTGATTCGTCAACCACATAGACAACCTCTTGATTCTTTTTAGTTATATCAGACAACATAACATATGTACCAGAGTCTATTTCTTGATATAGCACTTGTGCTTGAGGATCCTGAGATTTCACCACCGCGAACCATGACTTGGTTTCTGGTTCCAATTTGAAATTACCTTTCTTTAAAGGAATGGTCGCAGATGACCAATCCAATTGTATTTCTCCTCCAAGATCTTTGCAGAAACTTCTACTTAGCAGCATCCCATAGCTGGCTGGAATGTCAGCTACCAAGATAGTCATCATTATTTTCTTCTCTGGGCAAGCCGCTAATCGTACTTAAGCATCCTTCAATTGTCCAGCCAATGGCATTGATTTAGATTCAAGCGAATAACACTTGTCATGTGTTTTGGTGCACGAGAGTCCCAAAGCGTTCATTACCTGCAAAGGCATGATGTTGTCTGAGGCTCCTGAATCAATGATACAATTGCTCAATTTATAACCTCCTATATACAGAGAAATATAGAAGGGCTTTGGCTTCTCTCCTGCTGGAACAGAAGATTCTAGCAATGTGGCCTACACGATAGTATCTTTCTTGACATACTTGACAATTCTATCTAGCTGATCTGGATGGTCTTGAAGATACTCTAGCTGAGAAATCTGCACCTTTGTCTTCATCATGGAATCTACTATATCAAAATTTGTTGAAGATGAATTTTGAGTAGTTTGAACACTTTCACGTGATGGCTGAGCATTGGAAGTGGAAGCCACTTCCTTTTCCTTTTCTTTTGGTCTTTGTCTATCCTCTCCTTCCTTCTGTGCCTTAAAATGTTGAGTACGTGTAAACACAGGAGTTGAAAGATTTTCATGATTCACTGCAAGAGAATATTGATGAAAATCGTCTCATTCTTCCTTCATTATAACGGGTTCGTTCTGGAAGTATCCCGAGGTAGAGTCGCCATCGAAGTTGTCCATCTGTGGTAAGACAACATTCGCACTTGGGGAAGGAACAATGTTTGAAATAGGTGTAGCATCAGCATATCCCATGATTTGATTCATCCTTAAATTTTCAGGACATGTGGCTCCAGTATGTGCATCAGTCTCATGAAAGGAACAAAACACTGCATTTTGAGCAGCATCAACTGCTTGCCTTGGTGGAAGTGCTGGCAACCTGGGCCTATAGTTATTGAAAGGCTAAAAATTGTTCCTCTTAGGCTGATATGGTTGCTGAGGCTGATACTGTTGCTGTGGTTGGTATTGTTGTTGTGCAGGTTGCCCCTGAGTAGGCAACTGTCTCTTCATGATAGTCACTTCGTTTGCTACCTTATGCAACAGTGGATCTGTAGAGCTCTGAACTAGAGGCCTGATTGAATCTGTTTTCATCTTGCCAGAGGTAATCATGTCGTCCTCTAACTTGATGGCATTTTCTTGTGCATTGGATAATTCTGTTTCATTAGCCGATCTCAAAAAGAAGGCTATCTCAGAAGGAAGAGCGTTAATGAAACTGCTCAACAGAATTTGCGGAGATGGATTAAGAGTATGAGAAAGACGTGTAACTAGGTGATTAAACCTTGCCACAAACTCCCTCATTGGTTCATTGTTTTCCATCTTTGAATTTGAGAGTTGGGCGAACAATCTGTGACCATCTTCGGCAGGCTTGAACCTTGCCAAGAATTTCTCGCTCATAGTTGCCCAACTTGTAATGATTCCTAGTTCCAAATGATTGAACCAATCAGCAGCATTTCCCGCGAGAGTCTCAACGAAGAGACACACAGCACATCTTCATGTGATACATGCAAAACAGCGCAAGTTGTTGTGAATGCAGAGATGTGTTCATCAGGATGTTGAGTTCCATCGCCATGGAACCGAGGAAAGTTCTTCCTTGACCCCTTTGGTAAATCATGATTTGCTTGTAGGGCCAAAGGTCCAATGTTATTACCCCAAGGCAATGGTGGCGGCCGCCTTTGATTTGGATCATTGTGATTGTTGTTATTTGCATCACCCATTGCTCTAGGCTGGATTACTAGTTCTTCTTGTAATTCTTCCTGCTTGACTTCAGGAACTATCTGAATTTCTCGAGCTATGTTGGATGCTTCTCCAACTTTTGCAGAATTAAGATCTTGAAAGAAAGGATCCGTAGCACCGCCTTTTCCTTTTCTTGAATAAACTCCATGAGCCAGGATTATCTATTGCCACGCGGGAGGTGGTAGTACTGGTCTTCCTCCTGCAAGATCGGCTTTGTGTTCTTCTTCGTCAAGGATAGTAGCCGCGTTTCTCCACTGATCAGGACTTTCCTTTTGCGCAAATATGAAACTTCTAAGGCTGCTAATGATTTCCGTTTGCTCTCCTTCCACTTGTACAAGATTTGGTTGAATAACAGGTGGTGTAAGGTTTGGTTGTTGAACTGGAGTAGAAGGACGCCAGAGAGTCATTACCGTGTCATAAGCCTAAGCTTGCTTGAAGTTTTATGCCTCGTGCGCCACGGTGGGTGCCAGAAAACTGTTGGCTTTTCAATTCGCACCTCTGGTATGCAATTTGGAAACGAACAGCTATGCACAGATAAACTGCTCTCCTATTGGAAGGGGGAGTTCCCTTTCTTGCTGATGTTCGCTGAAAAGATAACTTGAATGAAACTTCGCCTATCTTTTTTTGATTCTCAGCTGCAGAGCACAAGGTTATAAAACTCTAAATGCTACAGAAGAGGTTTTTCCTTTTTAATAAAACTTCTACTACAACTAACATGGACTAATGACACTTTCAACCTCCTGAGTAAATTCAGAGCAAAGGAAGTTGAAAGTGAATGGGGAATGATTGTTAACACAAAAGCTCAAGTAGTTTTCCTCCAGATTTACACCACAAGACTAAGAGTACTTTAATGATGAAAGCTGAAAATGAAAGCCACAGAAGCTACACATCTGACGACGAAAACTTGATGAATCTATATAGAATATCAGAGCAAAGTAGGCATGAGATTTCTATTCAATATCAGAAAGTTTAATACAACTCCAGGACAGCAAGACTGCAGCAAAAGGTAGGCATACAGTAAGCGATCAAACACTGGAGAACACTGAACACAGATTGAACAGACACTGGGAATAACAATGTTTGCAAGCTAGAATAGGCACAGCAAATTTGCTATCACAACTACCATTAACAACAATGGGCAAGGATGCCCTTATTTATACTAAAATCAAAGGAGTAGGGAACCCTAAAATCTCCTTGATTAACCCTAACTTGCCAACTCGCAAGCTTTATTACTATTCTAAGACAAAGATACAATAAACAAATGCTTTAAAGAAATCTTCTTTAAAGCAAAAAGATTCCAACTATCACAAGGTGATTTCTTTCTAAATATAGAATGGATGAGCTGCTTTAAAACAAAAAGCATATGTTTCAAAGATGATTTCTTTTTGTGTCCCCATCTTTATTGTTGCTTTATTGGTGATGTCATCCATTGGTATTCTTTTGCTGATTTCTTCTAAAAAAGCTGATTCTGAGCGAAAAAAGCTAGCACATGGGTTTTGTAGGCAACTCTGTTTTAAAGCAACCCAGATCGTCAGATTTTGAAAAAGCAGAGATTTTCTCGAAAAAGCAGGAAAAAAATAGTTTCCCGAAAAAAAGCACAACTCCTAATCTTCAAGAGGATAAAATACTGGATGGACCCATCTCGACGAAAACTGAAAAAGCTTTGGTCGGATTTCTAAAAAATGATCCCCTTGAAACAAGGACCCTGAAAAAGTAAGCCTCTCTTCTTCCTCAACCCGAATCTATGAAGAAAACTGAAAAAGCACCTGGTTTGGGTCTTCGAATCTTCGTTGAAAGAAAAATAAAATCTTTCCTCTGGATGCAACCTGCAAAAGATAATGAAATAAAGAAGCCAAAAGCTTGTCTTTCTAAATCTTTTGGTCAAAAAGTAGCTTTACTTGTGAGAGAAGAAAACTTCATCCTCATCCATGAAGAAAGCAACTTTTAAAGCATAAATCCAAGTGGATGTCTTCAAATAGGAAGAATCCCTATTTTGTAGGAGACTATGGCTTCATGTGCAAGATGACAAAAACTATCTTCTTTGATGATGTCATCGAATGCGCGAGTTGGAAGAAGTGTTAACAAAATTTTCTTCATTTTTGACACTTCAACACTCGTTTTGACTCAAATATGGCCTGTCTCCGACTTTGACAAGGTGGAAAAATGTCATCATGAACTGAAAAAGCTAACTGATCCTGACATTTTGAAGATTGATCAACTGAGATTCCATCCCCTGCCTCCATTCGACGATCTGACATCGTTTGACCAAGTTTGACCTCCCTGAAACTGCCAACGGGTGAAGATTGGTAACAAGGCATGTCAGAAAACACTGAAAACACAAAAATATTCTAACACTACTCAAGATGGGCGCCCCAAGCCTCCTGGGGCGCCCAGTTTCCCAACACTTAGCCATTTTTTTAGTTTTTTCAACTTTTTCAATTTCTTGGTTTGCGTGCGCATTCCGGAGGCACAGGACCCCTGTTTGGCTATCGATTTCTAACAATTGGGATGAAAATGAGTCTGATGATCTAGTGAATATGCAAGCTTGATGAAAATTGAGCTGATTGTACTCTCTGTTTGCCTTGAAAAATGTGCCAAACTGATCAACTTTGAACCAGACCGGGCTGACGGAAGGAGATTCATGTTTTTTGAGAAAATCATCAAAAATAAACTAACTCAAGAGAGATTGGGCACCCCAAGCCACCTGGGGTGCCTGGTTTTCCATGCCTTAGAAAAATTTTGGAATTTTTCAATTTCTGCCGCAAATCTTGAATTTCACCAAAATTCGAAGGTCCTGTCTGACGTATATTTCAAAATATATTTAAGTATAGGAATTTCCTATACTTTAAATATTTTGAAATATACTTTCAGGATGTTTGAGATAGGTCTCAGATCCATGGGATTTGACATGCAGATTCTAGATTCTTGAGGATCCACCAGATTTCAGACTTAGTCAATTTTTCAGGATTTCAGGACATCAGACTTAGCCAATTTCAGGATTCCACGGACAGGCATCAGGATGAGGGTAGATTGGATAGCCTAAGCATATCTAAGTTGAATCTCTTGCTTTTATTGACTTTTGACATCGTTTGACCAAGTTTGACCAACCGGAAAAGAGCTGACGGAAGCATTTTCGATGTTTCTCGAAAAACGTGAAAAAAAAACTAACACAGGAGAGGATGGGCGCCCCAACCCTCCAGGGGTGCCCAGTTTCACCAGACTTAGACATTTTTGTGATTTTCCAACTTTTCCATTCACCTTGGATCCATCTTGCATCATTTTGCGTGCATCGTCGAGTCGACGGCCGTTTTTCAATTTTGCGTCGTCGAAACAGCGTTGGAAACTCGTCGAAGAGATCTGGTAGGTGAACTTTTTTGTGTTGATGACTTTTGAGCTCATGCTTCACCTTTTGAAAAAGCAGAAATGACCCAGTAGAGAAAACTTGGTCGTTTGAAGATTTCGTCTGAACCGCGCCGATCGTGAAGGAAAACCGACCAATGAGAATCGAGCGCGACACCTGATTTGGAGATTCTATTTTTAGAAACTTTCTATTTTTAAAAAGTTTTGCCAACATCCATATCTCAAGAACCCAGAAAACCTAACTCGACGTCTATTTTTAGAAATTTCTAAAAATAGAAATTTCTATTTTTAGAAATTTTGCTTTTTTAACTTTTTGACGAAAAATTTTCTAGACTTGTTTCAAAATGCCTTGATGAAGCAAAAAATTTGGTTGGGTACAACATGTTGCAAAAAGGTGTCTTGTCCAGGAACATGAGGATGATCTTCAGTCTTTATCATGTCAAGATGTGTGTGTAGAAGTAAATTGGTTGCAGGATGATTGTCCATATTGGAAGTCTTGGCAAGATCATCTCTGGAGTGGTCATCATATCATTATGAGTCAAGTTTATATATGTCATTCTTTATCTTGTCAAAAGATGAGACCAAAAGATCTCAATAATGATCTATGCTTCAGATTGTATGTGGTTCAGATCAAATTGAAGAGTGTTTTAGAGTATTATCTACATGGCCTATTATATGCTTGGTTTAGGAATGTGATATTAATCTTCATGTATTTTGATCATGTTGTTTTATCTATGTGTCTTGCATGAGAATTGGGGCTTTTAGGTGGATTGGAGATGGTGGACTAGATAGTCATGCTCATATGGAAGTGTTTTTGATGTGATAATATTAAATGTTTCTCTAATGGTCTTCATCATTTATATGTTTTAGGAAGGTATGTGCTTCAAACTATGACAATCTAGAGATGCTTTTGACATTGATGGTGAGCCTTGTATTTCATCAAATCAAAGATGGTGCTACAGTGTTGATTGTCCTTGTCAGAGATTGGCAGTGATGTTTATGAACTGTGATTTGTTAGTACACTTCAACACAGGGGAAGAAAATAGTTTTGAGTCTTTGTCATCAGATGTCAAAAAGGGGGAGAAAGAGAAAATTACATCATGAAGTTTTTTCATCAATGACAAAGGGGCAGATTGATGGAGATTGATTGTCATTGTTGTCAAAAAGGTGTTTGAGTTGAATGTTATTGATGTCAAAAGGTTTTGAAGGTTCACATGGTGTTGACATTGATCATACATGAGTTGTGTTGTTCATGTCATCATATAAGAGATGCTCTCATTTGATCAGGAAGGATACTAATGTTCTTGATTCATAGTGGTTCATATTTTATCATGATGTTATGGTTTTGAGTTGATCATCAATTAGGATATGATGCAGATATTGTTGACAGTTGGATATCAGTGTATTGATATTGACTTGCAAGTATGGACATCTATGATATCTGTATTGAATTCATCATGTTGCAGAAGTTCATCTTCATAAGTTTGGAATTAAGTTGCTATGATGTCTTGGGAGGTTGTCTTATGTTCATCAAAGGTTTGTATTTAATTATAGGGAGCTTGAATTCAAAGGGGAGCTCATTTCATTAGCATCAGGCACTTTATGAGGGAACATGTTTCTCATAAAAAAAATGGCATCAAATGACTTTAGGGGAGCATGAATATTTATTTGAAGACCCATATTTTTTTTAAAAGATAATGCACCTGGTAAACTTTTTAACATGATTGGCAATGCTGGTGCGACACGCCCTCTGGCTCCACGCGAATGCTTTTGCCCGGAGCAATGAACTAGTGAGGCCACAACACGGGGGACCTCATCCCCTAGCAAGAACACTTCAAACCTGTGAGCTCGTTGGCCTAGTGAAGGCGTAAAGCCTGCGAGCTCGTTGGCCCAACGGGGGTTTGAACTCTGGTGGCTGCCACTACAACCAAGCGACTTAACCACCGAACCACGCCCTTATCGGCATTTGAAGACCCATATTTAATATTATAAGGAGAGATTGATTTTCAAGGAGGAGTTTTCCATCAGATGTCTTTGAAATTTAATGCATATTTAAAAAGGGGGAGCAAGTTATTTAAGAAAAGCATCCAATTGCTTTTTATCAAATAGTATATTCTATAAACATATTTTATAAAAATAATAAAAAGGCCAATGAAAAAAAGTGTTAAAATGTCATATATGACATAAGACTCGACCCCTCCTTATGTGTTTCATGCCTTTCTTAAAGTGGTAGCCCGATCCTTATGGTCTTTTTGTTTATATTGGAAACTTTATTGTTTTTAACTCTCATTTCTATTGTTAACATCAAATAAAGCCTTTTTATAAGGAGTTTTGTTTTTTTAAAAGTCTAAAAACATATTTGTTTCCATTTTTAAGTAACAACGAAGACCAAGAGTCCTTGAAGATAGAAGTTTTTTTTAATTGAAGATGATTTTCACAATTTGAAGAATTTTAATTGTTATTGAAGATGATTTTCACAAATTGAAGAATTTTGAAGAAGATGAAGGTGAATGGATTTTTGTGAGAAGATTATATTTTTTGATGATGAGATTGATTTATTAATGAAGATTTTTATGTAGAAGATTGATTTATTTTTGAAGATACAGAGAAGATGAATTGACTGAAGATTTTGTGTAAAGGATATCATTTATGGTATTTTATTTTGGAGAAGATGAAAAGATTGATGAAGTTGAAAATATATATATGCTGGGTCATTAAATTTTTTAATACAAGTAAATATACAGAGGAGATGAAGAGTTTGAAGAAGAGGAAAGGGAATTTTCTTGCAATGATTGATTTTATTTTTCTTATAGGATGAAAATGTTTTTGCAGAAGAAGAATATGTATGGTCATCTCATATATATTGGTTTTGCAAGTGCTTTGTATGTGAGAGTTGTGATGTGATTCAATATGTAGGGTTGAAGATATTATTGTAAAAATCCTCTTGAAGAGAAAAGATAGATGAGAAGGTGATACTGGACATGTGATGAATAAAGTGTGTGATGAAAATGCATCTATGAGAAAATTGTTAAAGAGATGAATGGGGGTTTAAATGGTGCAAATCAAATTGAATGGCAATCACTTCTGGCACATGAGATCTTTTGTTTTGATCGATTCAGAAAATCCAGTGAGGCAAATTTAGCTGGTGAGCCATCTTGTAGCCAGTGAGGCTTGTATGGTCAGTGAGACCTATTTGTATGTATTAGGGGTTGGTGCTCCTTGAAGTTGGTGCTTCTAAACATTGTAACCAGTGAGGTAGTTTTGAGTGGTTTTTCTACCCAAGGAGGGTTTTCCACTCGTTAATTTCTTTGTGTTATGATCTCATGTCTTTGTAATTACATATGATTGAACATTTAATTTTGGTTGTTCAAGTATTGAATTAAATTTTTGATAAACTTCATTGTCAATTTTGAAAAGTGATAAATTGTGGTTTTTGACTCAACACTGATTCACCCCCCTCTCATTGTTGATTGTACTCCTACAATTGATACTTGTTCTGTACCTCTCCACAACTAGAAATGAGCTTAAGGTGACTATTAGAGGACTATGCCACTCTGCAAATGTGCCTAGGTGATAGTTGGACCTTCTCTTTACCTTGTGAATGTTGTATTTGACCATTCTTTGCGCCAATACATTCTACAAGGCCATGCCCTAATATTTTGTAGTTTTTCTCCTTTACCCTCATAATAGCCTTTGGCTATCTCTGTGAAAGAAAATCTATTGATACATGGTAGCCTCATGATGTTTATCTACTCTTTCATGAAGAATCTTCTCTTTGTTGCAGGGTGTTGGTCATGTTGGTAGAGGTTTATTATGCTATAGGAGGCATTTCCTTATCATTTTACCTTGATGACCATTGGTAGTTGGCTTATATTGATGGCAATTTCTCTTTGAGGTTAATTTGAAATCATGTTTGGACCATAAATGATGTTCTCAACTACTATAATAACTTGAGGTGACATTGTGTGGATGATTGTTAGATTTCTATAGGAGCTTTGTGGATAGGTATTTAATTCACAAGGATATGATTTTGATCTTATGTAGGCCAATTTGTTGTTTGTATTTATTGATGCATCCATTGAAGATATTCTCCCCTATTTTACACATCTATTTGGTGATGAAAGGTAGATTTTTCTTCTGTTTCAAGTGCAGTCACCTTTTACCAACTATGTTGACCCAGAGAAGGAAATATTGTTGTTTTGAGGTGGTATCTCAAGGTGTCTTCAATGTTGATATGATTATTTCTCTATACCATGAGACATGAATGTAATCAAAGTGCTATGTATACATGAGTTATAGATATTGTAAGGTTTGGTGTTTTGAACCAATTTCTTGCACTCTAGTGGTAATGTATAATTTTGGGACTCAATCAATGTAGAGTCATTTTTTTGTGAATACAAGATGATTTTATGCAAGATATAAGAATGTCTAATACATGCATGATTCTTCTGTTGGTTAGTGTCTCCTTTATTAGCTAGAAGTCTTTAGGAGGTCTAATGCCATTGAGCTTCTTTGATCACATTTGTTGGTTTGTTGGCTACAACATTTGCTCTACTTGATAGGGTTGTAAAGAGTTGTAAGATATTGCAACAACCCTCTCCTTATTATTTGTGAGTTATTTTAGTTTGAAAGTCGATGAGTAAGTATGCTTTGATATGGAAGTTTCTTATCTTTGTGGTTTGTACATTTGTGTACACTAGAATCTATTGCAAACCTGTGTATGCATTTTTCCCATTTGCAACTTCTAACTTTGTTTCTTCATTGGAGTAGGCATCAGCCTAGAAGGTTGATTAGGAAATCATTCATCAAAATGTAAAATCTTTCAATTTCCTTAGTGTTAAATGTTTCTCCCTACTCTGCATATCCACTTGCTTTAGTAACATATATTGTTTGTGAGATATTCAAGTATCATCTTTAGAGGGGCATGTGTTGTAGTTTGGTCTTGCAGTCATGCATTAAAGTGCAATTTTAAATTGAACCTATCTTTGGGGATAAAAAGTGTCATATCTTTAGCTCATGATTCAGCTATTAGTGCCTAAGTGAGGTTTTTAGGTATTGTATCTATAAACCAACATAGTGGAGTTTGGTGACAAACCTTTAGGAGCTTCATGTACATCGAGCGTGGCTTGAATCAAGGATTATTTCATTCATCTTATTTCTCTTTAATTGTCCTATATCAACCTCATGGACTACTCTCCTAGAATTGGCCCACAATCTAAATTGAATAAGGATTACCCTACCTTAAGACTTGATCTTGTTGGGTTGCATGCGTCCACCACTGTGCCAAAAGCTTAAGTTATCAATATGCACACACCATGTAAACCACACACCATATGAACCAAACATAGACACTGGGACTAGCCTAAAGGCAAGGGTTGAGGGTCTCATACCCCAACAATTAGTCCCTTGAGTTGAGAGGCCCCAAAAAGGGTGCATAGTTAGATCCAAAAGGCCCTATTATAGACTCATAGATGGGGAACAAGGTGAGACTAACTTGCAAAGGTTGAGATTCAAACCCCTCCCTAATGGAGTCACCAGAATGTTGAGTTACACATGACTACCACTACACCAAAATCTTAAACTATCAAGGAGCACACGCCATATGAACCAAATATAGATGTTGGACTAGCCTGAAGGCAGGGGTTGAGGGCATACCTAAATACCCATGGTATAATTAAGATTATGCCTCATTTCCCTTGGTTGATAATGCATCCCTAGGCTTAGGTTTTGTGTGCAATGTCTAGGATTATAGATAATAGTTTTGGGGGCTAATAATAGTAACAAAATTCTCATCAAAAATAGGTTAAAAAAAATCTTCATTGTTGAAACACTTTTTGTGGTATAGGTAAATTCATTTTTGAATGAATCATCATCTTCTTCTTCTACTACTTTGACAGTTTCTATCTTACTTGAAATGAGTAGTGATGAGGCTAAATCTAGCCCCATCATATCCATAGATAAAGTACCCTTTTTCCCCTTTCTCTACCTATTTATTCATGCTAATTAATGTTTATCTAAGAAATTATTGATTACTAGAGGTAGAATAGATTGCACATTTGTGGTTTATTTATTACTAATTAATTAAGCTAAAACACTAACAAATTATATGCAAAAGATGTATTTTTTTCTAGCAAGGTACCCTAGCCACTTTTGGGAGAAGCTTGCTTGAACTCTGAAAATACTTAGGCTCTAGAGAAGGTGGAGGTGGACTTGTGCATTGTGGAGGACTTTGGGGAAAAATAGGGCCAACAAATTATGAAGAAGGCCATGCTAGCATAGATCGTGGACTCCAAAATGATACATAATCATCCATCAAAGATCCATGTTGATCATGCCAAAGATTCCTCACATGTAGTCGTGAAACTTGCTACTTTAGTTCATTAAGTGCGGATGAAGCCTTTATAGACAATATACTTTTGTTAGGAGTCACTCTCGAAAACAATTCCTCAATTTATGCTAAAAAACAAACTTTGCATTAATTTTTAATAGACTTGTTTATTTATTTTCTATTGAGACTCCTTATGAAACTCAAATAGTGCATGCATGTTTAGCACGTAGCTATATTTTATGAATCTTTCATAAATTTGTAGTTAAGTAGTGATAGTTAGGAATTTATTGGAGTTAGTTACTATTAATATCTTTAATCTTTGCAAAAAAAAGACATATGTTGAAGCTATCTTTCCAGTTGAATATGATTGGCAAAATTAAATAGAATTATTATGAGTAAATGTAATGCTATGTTTCATTTCTATAATCTTTAAGTTAAGCATGGTGGTTTGAGAACAACCTAATCTCTAGAGAGCTGGCTACTCATTGGAGAGGATGGGCTTGTGTTTTTTAGATAAGTATTTTATGTTTGTTTGCATAATAATGTCAAGTAAATCTTGTTGTCATTATATTGTGTTAACCTGTAGGTTTATTGTAATTGTTATTGTTGTGCTTATGTTTATGTATTAAATTCTTGAATGTTTAATTATATCTAAAAGGAAACTCTGAAAAAGTAGAAAAGAGTTTTAAAGATTTCTTTGTTTCATGTGTTACTTGTATTGTATAAAATGTCAGAAAGAGATTTGTAGTTAGTGGTAATTTTATTGTTATTCAGAAATTAGAAATTATTAGAGAATTACTTTTCAGTATTCTTTACTTTAGAAAGGATAAGCATTTTTCAAATACATAGTTAATATTTTCAATTCAATTCAAGCATTTTAATTCCATAGTCAAATCTTTAAATTTCAACTAAGTAGAGTAATGTGTGTGCATTTCCTTTCAAAATAGAGTAGATAGACTTCTAGGGAAAGACTCCAAACTAATCTATTGCAAATTGCCTTCAGACACCCCTAGATTGACAAAGTAATTATCTACTAAAGTATGAGGTTCAATGACACCTCATCAATTTTTGGCACCATTGTCGAGGAACTCACATAGGTGTCATAAGTGTCAAGATTAGGTGGTCTTAGATAGTTGCCTTTGGTATAAAAATAATTATTTTACTTGCATGGTCAGAAATAAAGATTCACATGGCAGGTTTGTCACCAAAAACCCCCAAAACTAAGAAATAACAGTGGAACATTAGAGGAGAGAAGTTTTAGGAGAATAAACTTGTAATAATTTTTTTGAACAAGAGTAGCCCGAAACTCCCTATCAACCCCTAGAAATGAGAAACCAAAAGAAGATATTCCAAAGGAAAACATGGAGAACCATAATGGATGTGAAGAGAGAAGGGTAGAAAGAAAATTTACTTACCTAATGAATTTGAACCCCAATGAAGATGCCCCCCATGAAAAACATTTCTCCTTCTATCCTAGCCACCTTTCAGGTATGGTCACATGGAACCCAAATCAAGTTTTGTTTGAATTTAAAGTTCTTTATCAGACTTATGACTACAAGTTAGATAATAAAAAATTAAAGTTGTTTCCTTCAACCTTGAAAGACTCAATAATGTGATGGTTCATGTAATTGTCTTCTAGGTCCACTAATTCATGGGAAGAGATGGAAATAATATTTTTGGATAAATATTAGGACTCTTGTCGAGTAAGGAATATAAATGAGGAGCTCTTCCACTTGAAATAGAAAGAGGATGAAATCATGGAAGATTACATGGACTGATTCCTCTTTGTTTTAAATCACTAGGGGGATGTGTTAGACCCCAAACTGGTTAAAAAAATATTCTTTTGAGGTTTGGAGGAAGAACCTCAGGGTACCCTTGACCTTACGGGAAAAGGGGATGTTACCAAGTTAAGCCTCCAAGACATATCAGAATTATGTAGAAACTAGTTGCGAACATGAGGGGGAATTAAGAAATCCAACCTAGTAAAAATGAAAAATGAAATAGGACAACTCATGGAAGAGATTGATAACTTGAAAATTGATAACTTAGTCCAACTAAACCCTACGTTGGATGGGATGCAAGATAAAAATTAAAAAAAACAATAGAACCCTTTCTATCTATTGTCCTAGGTGCTGGAATAAGCATCTATTATGAGAATGCCCCATGGACAAGATAAACATCTAATAGGTTTGTGATAAGAACCATCCCACTAACTAGTGTGAACTTCTCCAAGTCATTAAAATTTGAAGGAAAAAAGCTCCACTGGTTGAAGAAGAGTTAAATTACATGGGACAATGGTAGGGTGGAAGTTTTCCTTATAACCAATCCTCAAACCAATCCTCTTGGCATCCACAAATGAATTAGCGTAGAAATCCTTGGTCAACACTATGGCCCAATCATCAAATGCCACAACAATGTGGACCCTATTGTGGGGACCTTGAGAGTGGCCTAGTAAACCATGGTTGAATCTTTAATGGCCTAATCAACCACAACAAATATGGTATCCTCCAAACCTAGCACCGAATTAGAACCCATCTTACAATCAATTTTATCAAGGTCCATGATGCATGTAAAACCAAGAACAAACTTTTTCCCCCTTCTATAGAATACATGGATTCAATTCCAAATAGACATAGTGGCACAACCTTAGCTCCTAGCTCAACCTATAGCAAACCCCAAAAATAACAGATCGGCTACTCCTATTTAATCTACAAAATCAGAGAAGATGGTTGGAACTAATGTTATACATTGTGGGAGTATCTATCTTAGGTTAGGAAAGATGCATACTAAACTTTCACATCCTAGTATAGTGGAGATAATAGATAATGAGGAAGTTACATTCCTTGAAAATAGGATGGAATCTGGTGATCTAGAACCTCAACAATCCTCTGGAGACTCTTTGAAGATACCTTGTAGAGTTGTCCTAGGACAATTCTCCATAAATCCTTCAAGACCAATTTAACACTTCTCCAAAAATCCTTCAAGAACAATTTCTAGAGCTGCCTTGAAACACCTTTCCAAAGAACCCTTTAAGTTGTCTTCCAGCACCCATCTAGAGTCTTTCTTCAAAGAATCATCAAAACTAGCTCTTGAATTTACTTCTCACTATTTCTTTGGAGAATCTTCAAAACCACTTTATAGAACTCCTAAAGTGTATCCCTCTAATTACCCCTTAAAGTCTTCTTTTGGGGTCACTAGGGAAAATGCCTTTAGAAATATCTTTAGACCACTTACTCGAGATCCTTTAGAATTAAACCCCAAAATAAATAACAATGCAAGAACTCTAATCATTCTGGAGTCATGTATTAACCCTATTCTAGAGTGCCATCTTAAACCTATTCCAAAGCATGCCCTTTTTCTGAAAGATTTAGAACAATAGCTCCAAAATCTCCTCCAGAGCCAACACCTCTATTCAAGATGAGACTCATTCAGGAAATAAAAAGTTTCAACATTAAGGTTCCATTGTTGCAAGTGATTAAAAAAATTCTAGAGTTGAATCAACTGGTCAAGAAACTCTATATTAAAACCCTTGGTAGGAAGAAAAATCAAACTAATACCATCCAAGTAGATGGTCACTTGGCATAGCTCCTTTCTAGAAAACTTCTCCCATTGAAATATGGTGATCCAGGTATCCTTGTGATCATTGTGTCAATTGGGGGTGTATAAATTCCCAACACATTAGTTGACCTCAAAGCTGCCATTAATGTCATGATTGTGGAATTTATGGTATCTCTATTCCTAACTAGACTGCAACCCACCAACACTATTTTATAGATGGCTGACTAGTCAGTCACCATCCCAGAGGGGGTCATTAAAAACATCCTAGTGATGATAGACTCTTGGGAGTACCTGGTGGATTTCCTAATACTCTAGTCATGGATCCCAAAGGAAAGTTATCCACTAATTTTGCAAAGGCCATGGCTGGTAATGGTGGTACTCTCATTGATTGTCGTTCTAGGGGAATGAAAATCTCTAATGGAATCAATGTCAAACATTTATCTCTATACCCTCCTGCAATACCTTTAATAATTAATACATGTGTTTGGATAGATGAACCAAATCAAACTAGCAAGCAAGAAAACTTAGCCTCTCTAGCCATGGTCATAATAAAACAACACGTAGAAGAATTGGAGGTTGATGCCACCTTTTATGATGCCCTAGAATTAAATAATGAAATAGATTCTAAAGAGGTAAGTGACCTTGAATCCTTTCTAAAGATGAGCATAGTGGAATTTGTTCAAGATGACCAAAGGGACTTTCTCAAGGCATTCCAATGTCCCTTGGAAAATTTAATCCCAAGAGAACTTCTTAAAAGATATAACCACTTTCCATATGCTACAAATTCACTATTTCCCCCTTAATACTCTGATCAGTGAAACCAACACATCTCCTCTAGTCATCCTAGCAGAAAGCAAATCATGGTCTTACCTAAGAAAACTTTAAACATCAACAAGTGGTTAACAAATCAACAAGAACTTAAACTATTTGATGTCCTCATTAAGCATACCAAATATTTTACATGGGACTATAAGGATATGAAGGGAATTAACCCAAAAATTTGCTAGAACACAATGATAAAATGAAAGGGGGGAGGGTGAATCAGTATATACCAAAAATTTATTCCAGATCAACTTTATCAACCAAATCTTCTTACCCCCTTAAACAAATGATAAAGTAGATTGGACAAATCAAAGCACAACACATGAGCACACAACCACAACACCAAATTTACATGAAAAACCTTAGAAGGGAAAAACCACAGTGAGTAAGCTACTTGGATCTACTATCCAAATCCAACCTCACAAGTAAAACAAGATTTACAATATTATTTATGGGCTACAACCCAAAGGAAGTTGCAACTCCCTGAACTGTTGCAACACTACAATATTTACAAAATGAGGCTACAACCTCTAAACATCACATTCAACTAACCTCATTGATCAGACACCTTTGCAACATCTACACACTTCACTCTGACTCAATTCTTCACTTCCTCTACACCACAAACACTACTCCCTTCAACACATCTTCACATATACACTCACTTCCCCACTCATTCACATAACCTTGAACACTCTTACTCACTCACACAATAAACAACAAACAAGATGTTTTATTTATACCTTCTGCAAACAAAAAAATCTTTCTCCTTCGTCAGCCAAGATGAAACTGTTTAATGTAAAAAGAGGAATTTTCAATTTCAATGGATGTGTGGGTTAAATCCTCCCTTCACACCTTACATTCAAGGACATAAATCGAGTCAAGCTACAATCTTTGGAAGAGGGCTCTGCTATAGATTTAGTGTCACTTGTAACGAAGAGGAAACTTGTAATTTGTTGATTAATTGATTAATTAAAGCTCGATTATGCTTAAAACCCTAATTTCACAAAATCATAAGTAAATGGACAAATCACAACAAATACTTGCACACAGAGATATCAAATATCAATTAGATACATATTAGATTTTGAGATTCCGTATCTGGAAAATTCAAGGAAGAAAGAGCGGGCACCCGAGTCCAAGGTGGCAACATCTTCAAGGATCTCTAGAACTTGTCTACAACTAATCACCACTGTCACAGAGGTTTTCTGCTTCAAGGATCTGGAGGACTAAAGAGTGAGCACCCAAGTCCAGGTCCTAGTTTTCTTCATAGATCTATAATTCTGACACTCTGCTATGCCTCCCTGCAACTCTACTTCTTCCGCTTCTGCACCTGTAACCTACAATCACAGAAAAGGGGGTTGGGGGTTGTGGTGTCTAGGAGCTTTCCTCAGTCAAGCCCCGAAAGGACATTCAAGTCTTCCAAAAACACCATTGTTAGATAAAGAGTGTGTATCCCTGCAGGATAGAGGAAAAACCAAATGATAAATGATTGAAAACACAAATAGATATCATCTCGGAGGTGTAGCTCACATGTAGATGAAAATCCTTCAACACATGAGAAGATGAAGCCAAATCTGCATAACACACATAATAACAAGACAAGTCTTCTCTACAACAATGAATACTTTGAATGCTCTAAAATCATAAGTGTGCCAAAAGTTCATAATCATCTTCTAGTTTACAAATGAAACCCTAAACATACTTATATATGCAACTAAACACATTCCCACTTTAATTTCGTAATTCAAACTTGAGATGTCAGCAACAGACACTTCTAACAGTCACATAACTAACATTTAAAATTTGGGACCCCGCTAAATAGGGCAGGACTAGGGCATGGGCACCCAAGCCTTTAGCCCCATTTTCAAGGTAGGGTCAAGTTCATCACTGTCCCCTAGGCCCCATTTAACATGGGTTTTCAGGGATTTTCCTTCGGGAGTAAAAATAAACATGCTAAATGCAAAACAAGGGATCCGAGAGCTAAACTTAGGGGGGAAAAGTCCCAGGGAGACATTTTACGATGTAACATTTAGCCCCCACTTTAATGTATGTATGAACACAAAGCCCATACATGCATTAAAGTACGATTAACAAACACAACAAACACGCTAGGCAGTTAGAGCTAATACATACACAAAGATTGAGAAACTATTTCTAGCCCTCTGTCTCAGGTAGACATTAGAGAAGACACATTGTAGACACACCAAACACAATGAAGATAGTAAAAGGCACTCAAAACACAGAGAAGATAGTAACAGGCACGTAAAACATGGAGAAGACAACTTTGAAGACATACAAAACACAATGAATACAGTGAATGCAATGATTATTTATTTTTCATTTTCATATATATAAATGAATGCAAATACAGATGCATGGAAAGTAAAAGTGTAACACACCACCTAAAATGTAGGAGGGGCATTTCGCCACGCTCTTTGGACTACATATGGGGAAATAGACATGCAATACAAATCTCAAAATATAGGAGGGGGCATTTCATCACGCTCTTTGGACTACACTTGAGAACAAACACGCCATATAAATCCCAAAGCATAGGAGGGGCATTTTGCCATGCTCTTTGGACTATACTTGGGAACAAACACACCATACAAATCCCAAAGCATAAGAGGGGCATTTTGCCATGCTCTTTGGACTATACTTGGGAACAAACACACATAAGACACAAAAAACATGAGCGCCGCATAGCATGCCAAAGACATACTGTATGTCTAAAACATGACAAACAAGGTGATGGAAGGAACTTAGTTCTAAGCCCCCACCATCTCAGGCACATTATAGTCACACTTGATAGTTGGGCTTATGCCACAACAACTGCCAAAGACATGCTTAAGGGAGGATACACCAACCCCGCCTACTTGGAGGACTTTTGAAATAAAAAGGATGTGCACTAGCTCAAGTGATACCCAATCCCCGCCTCCACAGAGGGCTTAAAATAAAAGGATATTCACGATATCCCACCTCCGCAGAGGGCTTAAAATAAAAGGATATGCATGATATCCTGCCTCCATAGAGGGATTAAAATAAAAGGATATGCATGATATCCTGCCTCTGCAGAGGGCTTAATGCTTGCAATATAGAATAAAGATGCATACTCATGTGGAGATACAACATCCCTCCTCCACATAGGGCTTACAAACACGCTTTGTTAGTACCAAAATCATCAGACAACTTACCTTATATATGCCCCCACCTTAAGGTGGTTGATGTCATGTACCGATATCAAGCATGTTAAGGTAGAGAGAAAACACACAAGGGAACAAGAGCTCTCACAAAGCCCATGCCTCCAAAGGTGACATGTACTTTACAATCGCTGAATGTTCCCACAAACACACAATTTGCTGCAAGAAGAGAGGTTAGAAATCTTTCTCTAAGATAATAACCACATCACATGATAAAAGTAATGCATGCAATCATTCACATAAAGAGCTGAGGCTATACTACGTGTTTGAAATTTGAGTATAACCGTGGGGCTATACGACAGAGATCTCAAAACCAAGTGTAACCAAGGCAAGATTCAAAGATAAACAAAGTGCACGGAGCAAATGTATTGTTATGGTTTGTTAGTACGATAAGACAACATCAAAATATCACACAGAGTGATTCTACTAGCCAAGCGTCGGATAATATATATCAACCCCATCGTCATGTATGGACTAGATCCATTTTTGCTTACTCATTGAAGGGACACATGGTCCGTATCAGTATTATTTATTTGTCGTCATCTGCCAGCTAGATAGAACCACTAGAAGAAGGTAAACATTAAATCAAGAGAGGAGAAACAAGTGCCTTAGGGTTGTCACATAAGAAGGTACCCCCAGGTCACCAAACACAACGCTATGCCCCTAAGACACAACACGCAATAATAAAAAAATAGAGGAAAAGCAAGATAGAAGAAGGGTCACAACAAAGGCAGTCTCCATGTATCCTTGATCTTACAAGAGTATCAAGGGTCATCCAAGGAGGCCTAAACAACACATAACACATCATGGGGGAAACACAACACAAAGGGAAGGGTTAGAAATACATACCTATAGGAAGGCTCATGCTAGAGATTATCAACAATCAAATCATCCTCCTCCCAATCTCAGATACTAGAGGAAAGAGGAATATAAGGTACAATTGCTAATTCTTTGTCATTGTTTGTAAGGTTTTCTTTGTTAAGCTCTTCCTTGTTTGTTTCAGTGTGAGAGGGTGGAATATTTTCCTATTCAAGTGCATTTCTTTGTGCAAAAGCTTGTCTTCTCTTCCTCCTTTCTCTTGCTTATCAATTTCTTTTTGTTCTATTGCTTATATCTTTAAAAGTGTTGTCATCTTGTCCCATTGGTTTTTGTATCTTAGAGGAGGAAGCTTGTTCAAATCTCATTTTTCTTAATGAAGTGTTGTGTTATCGATGAATACCTCCTGATCCTTGTAAGGATGGTGGGGGAGGAACCTCAGCATAGAGTCCTTTACCTTTCTCTCTAGGAAGTTCTTGTAATGCGGGTTGTTCTTCTCTTATTGTTTCTTGCATAAAAGGACCGACCACTTGATGTAATAGTTTTTCTTTGTATTTTCTATATCCCAAGAAGTTAAAATTTGTTCGTGGCTCTGGTTCCTAATCAGATCGTGGCCAAAAGTAATCAAGGTTGAAGTGTTGTCTTATAACCAAAGGTTTATATCTATTGCGAGGAATAGTATGCACTTGTCCATTCAAAGGGAATTTTACACAGTTATTTATTGTTGAAGGGAAAACTTTCATAGCCTTTAACCATGGGTGTCCTAATTTTATGTTGAAGAGGTTAGATAGAGGGACAACATCAAATAATTGTTCTACAGATTTTGCAAATACCGTGACCAATAAAGATACCTTCCTAGAAGTGTTTATAAAAGCTCCATTGTATGTCTTAATCATCATATCAGAAGGATCATAGAAGTCTTGAATCAAACCATGTGAATAAAGGAACTCCTTTGTTGCCACATTAGTCATGCAATTAGGATCTACAAGTGTTCCATCCATGGGATTTTCCATTATCTTCATAGTGATATAAAGAGGTCCGTCAGTTTCTCCAATTGTTCTATCATGAGGTGTAAATACAATTTCGGGTTCAAGGACCTTTCTTTTCATATAAGGCCTAGGAGGGAACCTAGTGTTATTGTTGCAATTAGAAGCCATGTGTATGTGTTTTCAAATCAATGTAAAATCAGATTTGATAGGATTTTCAAATACTTATGCAAGGAACAAGTGCGAAATTATGTAAGTTTATGACCTAAAATGTTTGATTTTTTTGCTTTTTTCAATGCAAATGCTTAGAAGAAAAGGTGTTGTAAGGAAATTGATGAGGGGAAGAGAATAATAAGCTATATATCAGTCCAATAATGAAACAATATCCTTCACAACACACCTATAATGCAATTCTATATGCAAAATAAGTTAAAATCTAGTGAAAAATGCAAGTTTTTCAAACCCTAGTTGTGAAATTAAGGCATGCATATGTGCAAAATGATATTTCAATGAATTCTAATCAGATGTGTGATGAAAAATAACTCAGCTTAGATCTGAAAATGTTTTTTTTAAAAATCCTACAATGCTCAATGCAAGTGCAATTTTAAGGATGATGAATGAAAAATGCTAGTTTTTGTTGAAATTATCTGTGTAAATGCAAAATTTTGAAATATGAATGCAAAAACACACTAAAATGCAACACTACATACAAAATCAGATTTAAATGAGTGCCTAAGATGAGTAGTAAAATCTGAAACAAGATTTTAACTACAAAGCCTAGTTTTTGAAATCACTAGGTTATAAGGAAAATTCTAAATTTCAAGCAAACCCTACCAATTTTAATATGAAAAATGCAATGCAAAGGATTATAATATGATGAATTTCTGTAATGTATAGCAGATCTAATTTAAAAATCAGACATTAAATGAAATTAAATGAAAATTAATTCAAATTATTCAAAATGCAAGCCTAAAATGCCAATTTTTTCAAATTTTCAAATTTTTCAAAATTTTCAATTTTTTCAAAATTTTCAAATGCAATATGAAAATGATAAATGAAATGAATGCAAATCTGAATTAGAACACTCAGCAGGGTGCATAATTCATATAAAACATGGGTTCACCAAAATGTTTAATGTAAAAAGAGGGTTTTTCAATTTCGATGGATGTGTGAGTTAAATCCTCCCTTCACACCTTACATTCAAGGACATAAATCGAGTCAAGCCACAATCTTTGGAAGAGGGCTCTGCTATAGATTTAGTGTCACTTGTAACGAAGAGGAAACTTGGAATTTACTGATTAATTGATTAATTAAAGCCCGATTATGCTTAAAACCCTAATTTCACAAAATCATAAATAAATGGATGAATCATGACAAATGGTAGCACATAGAGATATCAAATGACAATTAGATACATACCAAATTTTGAGATTTTGTATCTAGAAAAGTCAGGAATGAAAGAGCGGGCACCCGAGTCCAAGGTGGCAACTTCTTTAGGGATTTCTAGAACTTGCCTGCATCTAATCACCACTGTCACAGAAGTTTTTTGCTTCAAGGTTCTGGATGACTAAAGAGCAGGTGCCCAAGTCCAGGTCCTAGTTTTCTTCATAGATCTGCAATTTTGACACTCTTCTATGCCTCCCTGCAACTCCACTTCTTCTGCTTCTGCACCTGTAATCTACAATCACAGAAAAGGGGGTTGGGGGTTGTGGTGTCTAGGAGCTTGCCTCAGTCAAGCCCTAGAAGGACATTCAAGTCTTCCAAACACCATTGTTAGATAAAGAGTGCGTATCCCTGCAGGATAGAAACAAACCAAATGATAAATGATTGAAAAAACAAATAGATATCACCTCAGAGGTGTAGCTCACATGTAGCTAAAAATCCTTCAACACATGAGAAGATGAAGCCAAATCTGCATAACACACACAATAACAAGACAAGTCTGCTCTATAACAATGAATACTTTGAATGCTCTAAAATCATAAGTGTACCAAAAGTTCATAATCATCTTCTGGTTTACAAATGAAGCCCTAAACATGCTTATATATGCAACTAAACACATTCCCACTTTAATTTCATAATTCAAACTTGAGATGTCAGCAATAGACACTTCTAACGGTCACATAACCGACATTTAAAATTTAGGATCCCACTAAATAGGGCAGCACTATGGTGCGGGTGCCCAAGCCCTCAACCCCATTTTCAAGGCAAGGTCAAGTTCATCACTGTCCCCTAGGCCCCATTTAACATGGGTTTTCAGAGATTTTCCATTGGGAGTAAAAATGAACATGCTAAATGCAAGATAAGGGACCTGGGAGCTAAACTTAGGGGGAAAAAGTCCTAGGGAGACATTTTCTGACGTAACAGAAATGTGTTGAATGAAATGTGCATTGACCACACCAAGTCAGCATCCAAATAATGTAGAAATCTAATGCGGTTCAAGCCAAGTGATAACTAAGACCTATTCTTCATTAATACATTCTTCCAAGCATCCAGCGGGATCATCAAAGCACATCAAGTTGACCCAACAAACCTTTATCCTTCCACAAAATAGCTCTAGACCTAAAGCAGTATCGGAGGGACCAATTAGCATCATGTGGATCACTTCACAAGCAACATAAGACTTGTACAAACCTTCTCAAACATTCCTTCTTCTAAATTGTACATCTTCTTTTTGGCACAAACAAATACATAGTGAACCTGTCATCACATACAACCATTGAACACCCAGTCTTGAGATAGAAAATTGAGAAACCAACTTGCGGTGTACTTTAGCACCTAAAACCTAAAATGAACAATCATACTGAATATGTGAATACATCCTCCAAACATCAAATCCAAAAGATGAACTGCAGTGAAATGCAATGGCTTTTGCTTTCTCCTCTAGACAACCCTAATCAACAACATGATATATCTTTGCTCTGCTGACTTCGGAGGACCTCTGCGGTACAACTTATCAACTGAAACTTTAATATAACAATCTTCGCAATTACATATGACCATCCTTCAATCCACAGGACCTCATCTTCAAAAGCGGAGAAATGCAGAGTAGTTCTCAAACATATCCTGACTGTAACCATCCTGAACTTTGGTCTTCACTCTGCTAGCTCTAGAATCTTCTGCGGTAACTTTCAAGATTTAAAATTAGAAACATACAATCTTCACACTTGTCTCTATTTAACTCTCAAACCACAAGGCCATACCTTTAAATGCGGAGGAATGCAAAGCATTCTACCGAACTGCTTCAGTGCAAACACGAGTGCCTTGGACCTCCTAAATCTTTCTTTCAAAACTATAGCAGTGCCTTTCCGTAGGAAACAATAAATACATTATTCACCACACTAGAGACTTCATTCTAAACATCAAACACAACTCCTTCCAACAAAACAAGAATCTTGATGTTAGCACATTGTTCTGCTCACAACTTTTACTTCTGCATGAACTTCAGAAGATAGGGTAGATAGGGTACAACTGTGTATAGATGATACTGATCCAATCATCTTACCCTTTACTTGACAACTTATTTGATCCATCTCTTCCTTTGTCTTCTTCTTTGATTACCTCAGCATATACTTATCACTTCACATCATTATCCTTTAGCACTGTTGACATCAATGACAACACATATGCAACAAAATTTGCACCCATCATATCTACACTAAGGATGTGAGACTAGTGAGGTAGCTACAACATAGATCTAATTCTACATTAAGGGAGATAGTCAAAACTAAAATTGAAAATCTCTTGCAAGTAGGATTCATTTACCCATTTTGGATAGAAAATGGGTGTCACCACTCGTTGTTGTCCCTAAAAAGGGATGGAAATGGAGAGTTTGTGTTGATTATAGAGAATTGAACAAATCAACCTATAGAGATTATTTTCCCTTACCATTTATCAATCAAGTTCTTGATAATTTAGTGAGAAAAACCTACTTCTCCTTCTTAGATGGATTCAGTGGCTACAACCAAATACAAGTAGCTTCAGAGGACTAGGACAAATCCAATTTTACCTACCCATGGGGTACCTTTGCTTATAGAGTCCTTCCCTTTGTACTATATAATTCTTTGACCACATTTCAATGAGTTGTTCTCACCATTTTTGCAGAGATGGTAAATAATTACATAGAAGTCTATATGGATGATTTTACTATCCATGATAGTACCTTTGAAGAAGCCCTCCAAAACTTGGATAGATTTTAAATTGATGTGAAGAACATACATTGTATTTGAGCTATGAGAAATGTCTCATTATGGTTGATCAAGGGATTGTCTTAGGGCATTATATCTCTTCTTAAGGTATTAAAGTAGACCCCAAGAAAATAGAAGTTATCAAACAGTTGGAACTACTAAAAACTCAAACTAATGTCTAGAGTTTCCTAGGTCATGCCAAGTATTACTAGAAATTCATAGAATGCTTCAGTAAAATAGTGGCTCCATTGTTCTCCTCTATGAAAAGATGTTGAGTTCACCTGGATGTAAGAATGCCAAGAATCCTTTGAAATGATTAAAGAAAAACTAACAATGGCCCCATTTTTGAGAGACCCTAACTAGAAATTACTATTTTATATCAATGCATATTCCTCAAATGATGCAATAGGAGCAGTCTTAGGCCAACAAGATGAAGAAGGAGGAAAGTATGCAATATACTTTATCATAAAAAAAATTTCTCCTCCAGAGCGAAATTATACCACCACAGAACGCTAGTTCCTTGAAGTAGTTTACACTATTAACAAATTCTATCATTTTATTACAGGATACAAGATAACTATTTATACTAATTATTTTTCCATAAATTTTTTAATGAATAAACCATTGGTTAGTGGCAAAATAATTAGATGGTTGTTATTATTCCAAGAATTCAATGTGACCATAATAGACAAGACTGGGAAATTCAATGTAGTTGTTGATTTTCTATCTAGAATTCATTGTACAGGTGATGAATAGGAGCTTGTTAAGGATGATTTTCTAGATGAGTTTAACTTTTTATTGTTTCTTCTCACACACCTTGGTTTGCTAATATAGCCAATTATTTGGCTATAGTGGAGTTTCCTTCCAATTTCTTTGTTAAATCATCAGGGTGAAATGGAAATCTGAGGTTTAGATTGATTTGTCTATTGAGACAAAGGAAAAATCTCATGAAAAGTAGTGCAACTTGTAAATGGTTTAATTACATTTTGTTTAAATGTGGGCTCGATTGTGTATTGTTCAAATGTGTACATGAAGATGATGTTTACAACATTTTGAAATACTGCTAGGATGAACCCACTAGAGGACATTACTTAGCCAAGATGACAACACACAAAATTCTTGGGGCTTGGTATTACATGCCTTCTATGCATAAGGATATAAAAAGATATGTCAAACAATGTGACAAGTGCCAAAGGATGAGTTGACTAACAATGTCTAGTGAAATACCCCTCCATCTTCAAGTGGTTCTGGAACCATTTGAGAAATGGGGGTTGGATTTCACTGGGCCTATTGAACCATCATCTCAAGGTAAAGCATATATCCTAGTATGTGTGAATTACGTCACAAAGTGGGTAGAAGTGCAGGCATTAAAAGTTTCTAGGGAGGAAAAAGTTATTAATTTTCTATATAACAGAATCTACAGTTTGGAGCTCCAACATCCATTATTACAGACCAAGAGCCCCAATTCATGTCCAAAGTATTGGTAAATTTCATAGACCATTACTGAGTTAGTCATAAGAAATCCTCACCATACCATCCATAGGAGAATGGTCAAGTGGAAGGGAGTTGGAGAACATCTTGATAAAAACAATTCCATTTGGTAGAAAAGATTGGGAAAGAAAATTACATGAGGTAGTCCCAACCTATAATACTACATGGAAATCAACTATAGTGTTCACACTTATGAGCCAATTTTTGGTATAAAGCCAATCTTGCATATTAAATTTGAATTGTAAATGCTTCATATAGTCATAGAGGTAGGCCTTGATCTCAACCATGCACAACATAAAATGATTTTGTAACTCAATGAATTGGATGAGGTGAGGTTGGAAGCCACTCAATATATTGAGTTAGTTTATTAGTAGAGGAATTCTTGGCATGACCAACACATCAAGAAGAAGGAATTGTTAGATTTAGGGCAGACAACTGAGAGGGGGGGGGCGCTGAATCAGTTGTCTAAACTTTCTTTCAATTTAATTGCTTAAATCTTTTTCTTAATCCAGCAGTATAATAATAAATCAATCATATAAACATAAGGCAACAATTCAAGAGCATAAACATATTAACACATATGACACCGAGATTTTGACGTGGAAAACCTAGTTAAGGGAAAAACCACGGGGTGACTAACCCAAGATTGTATTCTCTGTTAGAAGAATAGAAAGAACAAAATGGCACATGCCAATTAGGGCTCACTACCCACAAGAGACACACTGTCTACAGAATAATAAGTATCACATACTTGAACTGAAGAATAGCATCTTCACCATGCTTGAGTCAGTTCCATTTAGGCTCAATACTTCTGCTATGCCTTTCGCACTGCTTCTCTCTACCACATCCTCATCACCACAAGATCATTTGAAATGACTTAACAACTCTTTATTTATACAAGACATCGACTTAGGAATTATCATCCAAGTCAGCATACATTACAGAGCAAATACATAAATACAACATGACTAGTTACAAAAAGACTTCACGCAGATCAACACACTGTCGGCCACACAGATCTGAGACTTCAATCTTCACTTAGGAACATGCCAATCTTCACATAACATCTTTAAGAACATCTATAGGATGCGTAACTCATCTGGTCAGCCAGACTTAGGAAGAACACCATCATCCAGAAGTTATTCTTCAATTGCGAGCTCAAACTCCAACGCGGACCACCAACACGAACTAGACACGATCCAAAGACCTCCACAAGCTTGCCTAAGTCACCAAGAACATCCACACTGCATCTTCTTACTGAAATCCTTCTCTCCTTCATCCAGAACCTCAAGAACACAGTCTGTCATTACTGTCATAATGGAATAGATGCTTGCAGACCTCCAGATCACGAACCAATTGAGTTGTCAATTCACATTGACTTCCTAAACATTCAACCAAATCTGCAGAACAAGATATTTCATTTCTAGATCTCATCGGACCTATCTGTGTCACACTGTTACCTCTGAACATCTGCCAGAATTGGTTTTACTTAAGTGGCCATAACTTCTTTAGATCTTCATGTGGACCTTTGAAATCTTTATTGGATCATCTAAAGACACATATATACAAGCCCTTTGAAGTGCATCCTCTGATCTTCATCTTATCTAGGATCTTTAGCTCACTGTCTTCACTATTCTTCTCTATTCTTGATTAGGACTCATTTTCTCAATATCCTCAGCACACAGCTCATCCAATCCTTATCATCAATGCAACAGGAGTATGTTGACATCAATGACAACACCGGTTAGGCCCATACTTGCAACAGTCTCCCCCTTTGTCATTGATGGCAACATATGATGTGAAAAACTATTTTGACCATCAAGACAAGAACTTTTTCTGATACAACTCCCCCTATCAATAACAACCATTCACGTGTCTTCTCTTTCTTTATTGCTCCCCCTTTGATTAGCAACCACTTGTTTTTCACATGCCTTCTCTCCCCCTTTGACATCAATGGCAAAGGGCACATACTTGCACCAATTCAGAATCATACCAGCTGCTCCCCCTAAGTGGCAGCTTCCCAAACATCAATCTAGACCACAAGAGATGATTGTGAGATCCACCAGACTGATGCACATCAGTGCACCTTAATTCAGAACCAGAGGGGTAATGACCCCTAACTTCTCCCTGAGATACTAAAAAGAATCCTTAGGAAGAGGTTTAGTGAAAATATTTACAATCTGATCCTTGGAAGGTACAAACTCCAATCTGACTTCATTCTTGTTCACTTGCTCTATCAAAAAGTAAAACTTGATGGATATATGTTTAGTCTTTGAATGCAACACTGGATTCTTAGATATATTTATTACACTTGAATTATCACAGAAAATTGTGATAGGCTCCTCATACTCCACTCTGATATCTCTTAGCATTTGCTTCATCCACAAAACTTGAGTGCAACTACCTACTGCTGCAATATATTCTGCTTCTGTAGTGGACAGAGATATTGCCTCTTGTTTCTTGCTTAGCCAAGAAACCAATCTCTTCCCCAAAAAGAATGCTCCACCACTGGTACTCTTCTTGTCATCCACATCTCCTGCCCAATCCGCATCTGAATATGCATGAAGAGAGAAATTATGATCTCTAGGATACCATAGACCATACTCAACTGTCCCTTTTAGATATCTAAAAATCCTCTTGATTGCCATGACATGAGATTCTCTAGGATTAGCTTGGAATCTAGCAACAAGACCAACAACATTCATAATGTCAAGTCTAGTTTGAGTGAGATACAATAGTCCTCCAATCATTGACCTATACCTTTTCTGATCAACCTTAGGAGATTCATCATCTTTGCTTAATTTACATCTGGTTGTCATAGGAGTATTCATTGGTTTTGAGTCTTCCATCCCAAATTTCTTCAACAATTCTTTCACATATTTGGTCTGAGAAATGAAGATTCCTTTCTTTGTTTAAGTGATTTGCAGACCCAAGAAAAAATTCATTTCCCCAAACATGGACATCTCAAATTCACTTTTCATTTGATTTGCAAAAGTTTTGCACATACTATCTCTTCCTCTAAAAATGATATCATCAACAAACACTTCAACTATCAAGATGTTTTCATGATCAATTTTGAAATACAAATTACTGTTAGCAGTACTTTTGTTGAAACCAATCTTCAAAAGATGCTTATCCAATCTTTCATACCAGGCTCTTCTGGCTTGCTTCAGTCCATACAGAGCTTTCTTCAACTTGTAGACCATATCACCATGATCAGACAATTGGAATCCATCTGGTTGCTCAATGTATACTTCTTCTTCCAAGTCACCATTCAGGTAAGTAGATTTGACATCCATCTGATATACTTTGAAATCCTTGAAGGCAGCAAAAGCAAGAAATAATCTGATTGCTTCAATTCTTTCCACCGGAGCAAAAGTTTCTTCAAAATCAACTCCTTCTACTTGGGAGTAACCCTTGCAGACCAATCTGGCTTTGTTTCTGATTACTTCACCATCTTCATTCAGTTTATTTCGGAAGACCCATTTGGTTCCAATCACATTCTTATTTTTAGGTCTGGGAACAAGATCCCAAGTGTGATTTTCCTCAATTTGCATCAGCTCTTCCTCCATTGCTTTAGTCCAGTTTTCATCATTGCAAGCTTCATTCACTGTCTTAGGTTTAATTTTTGAAATCAGACAATATTCTTCTGAATCTTGAGCAAACCTTCTCCTTGTTTGTACACTTTTGCTTTTATCACCTATGATCTAAACTTCAGAGTGATTCAGTCTTACATACGTGGGAACTTTGGGAGTTTCTTGCACTTCTGATTCTTGAACAAGTTTATTCAAACTTATCTCTTCTTCCTGATTTACCGGATCAGTTTGGATCTGAATCTCAAAAGGGGCTTGGACTCCTTGGATCAAAACATCATTCTAATCATCTTCATCACATTCATAAAACCTTGAGGGTTTTTCAATCCCTTCATCAACCTTCACATTTGTTCTTTCTATAATCTTCCTCAATCTCTTGTTATAACACTGGTATGCTTTGCTTTGATTAGAATAACCCAAGAAAATTCCTTCATCACTTCTAGCATCAAATTTGCCTAAATCTTCATCTCTCTTAATGTAACATTTGCTACCAAAAACTCTAAAATACCTCACTGTGGGAGTGATGCCAAACCAAAGTTCATAAGGAGTCTTATTGGTATTACTTCTGATTTGTACTTGATTGAGAGTATAGACTGCAGTGCTTACAATTTCTTTCCAATAGATCTGAGGAATATTTCCTTCCATCATCATGGTTCTAGATGCTTCCTGGATGGTCCGGTTCTTTCTCTCTACTACTCCATTCTGCTGTGGAGTCCTAGGAGCAGACAATTGTCTCTTTATTCCATGTTTCTCACAGAATTCCATGAACTCACCGGATATAAATTATCCACCTTTGTCAGACCTCAGACATTTTAATTTTAATCCGGTTTCATTCTCTACCATAGTCTTGAATATTTTGAATTTCTCAAGAGCTTCTGATTTCTCCTTCAGAAAAGTTACCCATACCATCCGGGAGTAGTCATCAATTAATAGCATGAAGTATCTATCACCTTGCACACTTCTGATTCATGCCGGACCACATAAGTCAGTATGAACTAAGTCCAACAATCTGGTAGAAGACTGTTCCTTACTTTTGAATGTGACTCTGGTCTGCTTACCCAACTGAAATTCTTTGCATAACTATTAGTAGGTTTCACAAGTCTTAGAAGATCTCTTACAACCTGAGTGTTGCTTATCTTGATGATATTATCAAAATTCACATGACACATTCTCCTATGCCATAACCAACTCTGATCAATTTGAACAAATAGATAATTTTTACCAATACCAACCAAATGGAAGATATTACCTTTTGTTTGAGTACCAGGTGCAATCTCTGTTCTAGAACTTTCAAAGATCTTGCATTTTCCATTCTTGAATCAGAGATCATAGCCTTTGTCCACCAACTGTCCAACACTGAGAAGATTGTGCTTCAGGCCTTCAACATATAGTACATTCCTGGTTTTGTTCTTTCCATCAAAGGAAATAGTTCCTCTACCTCTGATTTTGCCAGCAGAATTATCACCAAATTTTACCACTCCTCCTTCATACCTTTCCAAATCTATGAATTTATTTTTGTCACCTGTCATATGGTGAGAGCATCCACTGTCAATAACCCAATCATCCTTTTCTTCAACTTGGGAAGCCAGAGTTTTTTCTACAATTTTATGATTAGCAGATTCAGAGGGCATTGGATCTTCTTCCTTGATGGCAATAAACACCCAGTCACTTCTGGATTTATTTTCTGACTCTGATTCATCATCTGTTACTCCTTCATTATCATCATCTTCATGAACATAATAACAATTCTTTTAGAACCTTGATTTGTTTGGATTTGGCCTTGAAAATATTTCCGGACACCTTGAGGCAAAATGACCAATCTTATTGCAGTTAAAACATTTAAAAGGTAATTTCCCTTCATACTTACCAGATCCTCTTGGCAGTCTTTTTACAATACGGGCTTCAAGATGAGCAGCTTCTGCTTCATCTTCTTCCAGGTCTTTTCTTGCTTTCTAATACCATGATAGTTTCTTAGAAGAGTTCTCTCCCGGATCAAACTTTTGTTTTACTTTAATAGAGGCACTAGCTTTGAATGCAGATTTAGCCTTGGGGGGGCATCCCCAAACTCATTCAATTCAAATGCATCCAATTTACCAACCAATTGATCTCTTGTGATACCTGAAATGGATATGAATTCTTCAATAGCAGCAACCTTGTAATTGTAAGAATCAGGAAGGGATCTGAGAACTTTGCCAACAATCTCATCTTCATCGAAGACTCCACCAGCACATCTAATACCACAAACAAGCTCATTTACTCTTGGCATAAATGTACTGATATTTTCATCTTCTCTCATCTTCAGATTTTTGAATTTTCCCTTCAGGGTTTGTAGCTTGGCACATTTAACATACTTGTCTCCTTCATGCAAAAGTTCCAGTTTTTCCCAAATCTCAAAAGCAGTTTGTAGGTTAACAACATTTGTTAGCTCTGAATCAGACAAGGCACTTAGAAGAGCTTCTTTAGTTCACAGATTATTTTCAGCATCTTTGATTTCATCTATGGTTTTCAGACCATTCTGAGGAGGAGTATACTTCTTTGAAGCCATGATCCAATACTGCATTTCCATACATTGCAAGTGACATTCCATGCGACTTTTCCAAAGAGTAAAATTGGTTTCATCGAACCTCGGACTATCCTTCTTGTAGGATGACATCTTGGATCTCCTCGAGCGGTTAAGCTCTTTTAGAGGAACTTGGCTCTGATACAAATTGTTAGATTTAGGTCAGACAGCTGAGAGGGGGGTGAATCAGTTGTCTAAACTTTATTGCAATTTAATCGCTTGAATCCTTTTCTTAATCCAATAGTATAATAATAAATCAATCATATAAACATAATGAAACAATTCAAGAGCAGAAACATATTAACACATATGACACCGAGATTTTGACGTGGAAAACACAGTTAAGGGAAAAACCATGGGGTGACTAACCCAAGATTGTATTCTCTGTTAGAAGAATAGAAAGAACAAAATGGCACATGCCAATTAGGGCTCACTACTTGAGCACACTACTCACAAGAGGCTCACTGCCTACAAGAGACACACTGTCTATAGAATAATAAGTATCACATACTTGAACTAAAGAATAGCATCTTCACCATGCTTGAGTCAGTTCCATTTAGGCTCAATACTTCTGCTCTACCTTTCACACTGCTTCTCTCTACCACATCCTCATCGCCACAAGATTGTTTGAAATGACTTAACAACTCTTTATTTATACAAGACATCGAATTAGGAATTATCATCCAAGTCGGCATACATTACATAGCAAATACATAAATACAACATGACTAGTTACAAAAAGACTTCACGTAGATCAACACACTGTCGGCCACACAGATCTGAGACTTCGATCTTCACTTAGGAACACGCCAATCTTCACATAACATCTTTAAGATCATCCGTAGGATGCGTAACTCATCCGGTCAGCCAGACTTAGGAAGAACACCATCATCTGGAAGTTATTCTTCAATTGTGAGCTTAAACTCTAATGTGGACCACCAAAATGAACTGGACATGATCCAAAGACCTCCACAAGATTGCCTAAATTACCAAGAACATCCACACTACATCTTCTTACTGAAATCCTTCTCTCCTTCATCTGGAACCTCAAGAACACAGTCTGTCATTACTGTCATAATGGAATAGATGCTTGCGGACCTCCAGAACACAAACCAATTGAGTTTTCAATTCACATTGACTTCCTAAACACTCAATCAAATCCATAGAACAAGATATTTCATTTTTGTATCTCACTGGACCTATCTGTGTCACACAGTCACCTCTGAACATCTGCCAAAACTAGTTTTACTTAAGTGGCCATAACTTCTTCAGATCTTCATGCGGACCTCTGAAATCTTTACTGGATCATCTAAAGACACATATATACAAACCCTTTGAAGCACATCCTCTGATCTTCATCTTATCTAGGATCTTTTGCTCACTACCTTCACTGTTCTTCTCTATTCCTGATTGGGACTAATTTTCTCAATATCCTCAGCACACAGCTCATCCAATCCTTATCATTAATGCAACAGGAGTATGTTGACATCAATGACAACATTGGTTAGGCCCATACTTGCAACAGGAATTCCAAAGTAGAGATTGGGCACTATTGTTCAACTCCAAATACAAGGATCTTAAATGAAAACTTTGCATCCATTGGTTAGGCCCCTATGTGATAGAGAAATTTTTTGACAATAGAGTTGTAAGATTTATTCCCATCTGTGGAGACAATAGGACTCTATTGGTAAATGGTCACAGGTTGTGTTTATATCAAAAACTAGCTAGCAAGGAGGAGTTCATCAAAACAATAAAGTCTCAGCTAGATCTCGGTTGTGTGAAGAGGCCCTCCCCTTTCATATTATATTCATAGGAAGTATTTTTAAGTAATACAATAAGAAAAAATCTAGAATCTATGCCCAAAATTGTGTACTTTGGAAACTCAAAATTGGTCTTCAGATAAATCTCTTCAATTCCCTCAGGAGCATCCTTTCAATGATGTCTCTAAATTTGTTCATGTTTCTATCTTTAGATCACCCTTTCAACAATGTCTCTATAGTTGTTTGTCTTTTACATCTCCTTTAGAGTAATCCCATCAATGATGCCTCTAAATTCATTCATGTTTTTCATCCCTCTATAGAGCATCTTTTCAATGATGTCTCTAGAGTCATTCTTTTTATCATTCTTCTAGAGCATCCTTTCAATGGTGACTTTGGAATTGTTCATGTCATCAATATCTTCTAAAGCATCCTTTTAATGATGTATCTAGAGGCCATCATGTTTTTCTTTCCATTGGAGTATCCTTTCAATAATGCCTTCTTCTTTGTAGCATTCTTTCAATGATGTCTCTGGAGCTATTTGTTCTAGTTCTCTAGAGTACATTCATTTCATCCTCTAGAACATCTCCTCAATGATGTTTTCAAGGCTCTTCATTCATCCTCCAAAACATCTCCTCAACTATGTTTTCAGAGCCATTCATTCATCCTCAAGAACATCTCCTCAGTGATGTTTCTAGAGCTCTTCTCTAAAACATCTCCTTAGTGATGTTTTTGTAGTTGTTTATCTCATCCTCTGGAACATCTCCTCAATAATGTTTTTGGAGCCACTCACTCCATTCTCTAGAACATCTCCTTAGTGATGCTTCTAGAGTCATCCATCTCTTTCCTAGGGAGCATCTCCTCAACAATGCTTCATAATTTATTTGTTGCACCTTTCCGAAGTGTTCAGAAGTGATAACTTGTAAGCCACACACATAACTACTACTCTTGAGATGACTCCAAAACCCATGCTATTGATTCACTAGGAACTTGACCTCTAACATTCATCACACAATTGTATGGTAATTTTTGTTGCACTCTAGAGCTCATATCACAATCATTAACTTTTGTCTCCATAATAAAAGAAAGTGTAATCACATCTCACAATATGGATTAGTCCATCACACTTTAGCCATATCAAGTGCCAACACACATTAGTAACATAGATTCTTGGTGAAGCCAACAACGAATGGCTAGGTATGCATCTTATCCCAAGCAAAATTTTTTGAAAAATCATTTAATCAACATGAATATAAACTACCCACAACTACCAAATGTCATTTTCCATGTCCCCATACATTGTAATCATCTCTAAAACACACAAGATTTAAAAAAGGGAAAATTATTGATGATTAGTAGGTATGATGCATTTATTACGACAAATTTAAACCTCATGTAGCCACAACCTCTTGGACTATCTTCTACATTTCTTCTCTCTAAAATTTTCTATACCATTATGCATGAAATAGTTTCCTTAGAGCATGAAAACCTATCTATAAACCTTGTATACGCTGCTTAAAGTCTAGTGAACCAAGCCCAAATTCTATTAAGAAAACTATGTCTAAATTGTGAACTTAAGGTTTACAAAATGAGATTGGTCAAGAAAGAAACAATGGGTGTTAAAGAAAATCCAAAGTAGACTCCACAGACAAATTACTAGAAAATACAGAGGTGTCAGAGATTTTCCAAGAAACAAGATGGCTCAATTTTCTACAAAAGTTTGAAGGGAACTATTCTAGGGTTCTTGGCAAAAAAATAAAGGTAAGTCTAAAAATTCTCTTTATAGTTACTAAAATTCCTAATGAAGGTGTAGATACCTTTTAGACAAAATCTAGTTCTTATCATGAATTATTTGACAAATTTTGTATAGGAGAGCCACACCCCCATTTGATAATAGGTAGAAAGGATGATAATAAGGGAATTAATAGGGACATTATAGAAACCCTGGAGGTCTGTGGTACTCTATGTCATGAAGTTTTTCACATGCAAAGGCTAATATACATGGTCGTGGGCCTGGCCTTTCACATGATGACCTATTTTCCCAATGGCATTGGAAAGATAGAGCTTTGGATTAATCTCCATGTATATTTATTTACCTAGCTAAAGACAATTATAGAAAAATATAAGCATGGCAGTGGGCTATTAAAGCACCATGAGTTGATAATGTTGATTTATAGACATCATATTCTCTGACATTATTCAACCAACTGAAAATGGATTAAATTTTGGGTAAAGGCTACTAAGAAGTAGAAATAAAAAGAATAACTTGAAACCCCTATTGATACTAACCAACAAACAACCCATTCTTCTTCTAAAAAGTCCATCCCTTCTCCTACTAAAAATACCACCCTTGTTGCTAAGAAGACCACCTCCTCTACTAAGAAGACACCCCATCTATCAAAAAGACCACCCCTTCTACTACTAAGTGAGCAAGTTCTAGTGTTGCTCAACAAGTAGTTTTGATTCCCTCTCCAAAGCAATTAGCTCTAAAGACACAAACTACTATTGCCATAAGACAAGATCTTAAATAAACTACTCAAATAGTTGTTGTTGACTTACCACCTAACCATCCATTAAAAACCACTAAATTTCAATTGCCTAGGCCATCTATTGTATCTCAAGGCCTACTAGCCAAAGGCATTGAGCTTATCTTGTCATATTCTAAGAAGGAAACCCAACTACAAATGAAAAAAAAAAAAGAACACTTGAGAGGCCTCCCCCACTCTAGAGGAGTAAATTCCACATGGCTCAATTATCCCAAATTGTTGTTGTTGTTCTGATAATTTCTATTGAAGAAATTGTTGTGGCTGAGGCCATTCAAAAAATGACCTAATTTGAAACTTTTGTTGAAAAACTGACTCAAATGGAAGTAGAGCAAGAAGCAGAGGAAGAACCCCTATTGCTTTTGGAAGAGTCCTAGTTAGTGGCTTCCGCTCCTCTAGAGAGCCATAGTTTTTAGGCTCCCCATTCGCCTAAAAAAATTGATATTCAAATGGGAAGCCTTAAAATGCTAATTACTCCTCTTCTAGAAGAACTTCTAGAAGAAACAATTTTGTCATCTACAAGCCCTCAGGGTACCATTGATCCATCTCAAGAGGAACTCCACTTCATAATATTTCCAACTCAAGAGAGCCCCCAAGTTGAGATTAGCTCACCTCCGAAGAAACCCTTTTTAGAAACTCTAACACCACATGAGGAAGCACCATTGTAAGATATTTCTATATTTCCATAGAACTTGTAGCTAGAAGCAACTGCAGGAAGTACAAAAATTGAACTTACTTTGGAGAGGGAACATATTAAAAATATACTAGCTTCTTTGGAGACTATGTATACTGAAGACACAATGTCACCTTTGAAGACTCAATAGAGTGCAGTTGAATTGCAAATCAAGGACAAAATTCCACCTTTAATGATAGAACATGTTGAAATTGTAAATTGCAAGCTGAGAAGACAACACCAACTTTGGAGAGCGAACAAGTTGTATTTGCATTTGAAACTTTGAAAGTGGTACAAGAAGAAAATCTGCAGGAAGAGAATACTCTAGCTCTAGAGGGCCTTACAAAAGAAAAAGTATTAACTCCAAAACCAAAAATAGAAATACCTCCCCTTCTCAAGGGTCTCCTCTAATGTAGCCTATGCCTCCTCCTGAAGAGTCTCATCCAAGACAGCCTACTCCTTTGGAGTAGATGGAATTGGAGCAAAGAGATGACACAACATCATCATCTAGGTCCCCCCTTTATAGAATCCCATCAAGGGGGAAGGGTCCAATGGAAATTATAGAGGTTGAACAAGAAGAGAAAAATATAATGGAGGAACAACATGTGCACCAAGCAATGGGGCTCTTGAGGGTAGGAATTCTGATTACCTAGCAACAATAAGAAATTGAAATGTTGACAATTCTTTTGGCAGATAAGGAAGTTACAATTTTATCACTAAAAGAGAATTTGAACAACCTTGATGGAGACACATGTTCTAGAGATTGAAAATCTCTTGGAAGCCGTCTCCATAAGAGATGAGAAATTATGAGATCTCACTAAAAATTTGGTAGGATCCATAACAACATTTATTGAAAAGAACCAAAAGACATAGGCTGAGTTAGCTTCATCCATAAGTAAAATAGTAGAGATAGAGTAGGATTTACAAGAGCTACATAATGGACCCAAAAAAGAGAACAAATTTATTTAGGCTAAACCCATTTTCTTAAGGTGGGAACATTATACAGATCCTAGAGATTATCTAGAATTAGGGAGCTCATTGCTACTTCCTACAACATGTAGATTTTGAAATTTCTTGACTGAAAGCTCAACTGGCCATTCTACAAAGGAAAAATGATTATTTAAAAAGAGTTAAAATGGAAGCATGCAAAACTGGAGAACTTCTCCTTATTTGTATAAAACCTACTAGGATGTACAACATATTCTTGAATGAACAATATTTAAGATGGGAATTATTAAAAAGTTCTTGTGATCTTCTCTATGAGCTCAATAATGAACAGTTTTTGGTAGCCTTCAAGAGTAGTCCTTTGAAATAGAAAAATCTATTATGTGAATTCTATACACATAATTTATTATTGTGGGATTGTACTAAATTCTTTGTTAACATTTTCTAGGTGAAGTGCAAATAAGGCCTTTCATCTCTACACTACAAAATCAATTAGCCTAGCAAGTGAGGACAACTGAGTATATATAGGCAAAAAGACAGTGGGGTTACACATGTAGCATCAAAATTCCAATTTGGCAGCATTTATATAAGAGTTTGAAAGAACAATGGTGTAGTCAAGGACCAATAACCCACCTAAGGTCTATCAATCCTCACATCTTTCACACTCAAATCACACACACCATCAATAATATAAAAAATTAAACACAAACAAAATGGTTTATTTTCTTTCTAAATCTTATTATAACTTACTAAATTAAACACTATGTTAAAATAACATTTCCTTTAGCCTACTTCTCTCACTCACATATAACAAGGTTTCACAAATAGCCACTTTCTCATTACAAATCCCCGTTCAAACTATAGGGTTTACAACTCATTCAAAAATCTATTACATAGAGTTGGCTTCCCTCTCTTAACTCATTCTTTTTTAGTGCTAGAGACCTCTACTCATGAGAAAAGATATTCTACTCTTCTCTCCCTCTAATATATTCTCTAACATCTAAGAGTCAACAAAAATTCTACCTCTCCTATATTATCAATCATCTTCAAAATATGGAGTGTTCCTTCCCCCTCTCTTTTTATCCCCTCTCCTCTCTCTATAAAGAAAATTAAACTTTATATATATTACAACTCTTAGCCCAGACACTATTACAACCCTATCATCTTTTTCTAGTAATGAACAATAAATGACCAAAAATATTTTTAGTGTAAAAATTTTGTTGTAGATCAAGAAGGAAAAGAAAAGCCATGTGAGCAAAATAACGGAAACAACTTTCAAGGTCAAAGAGTTGATCAATAAAAATTGTGATCACTACCACAAAAACTTGCAGGAAAAATAGAGAAAATTACCAAATAAAAGCTTAGCTAAACCAAGAAACCTTCCATGCAAGAACTAAATCAGCTAGTTGGATAGAAGAAAATTGAAAAGTCACAGTCCACTAACAATAGAAGGAAAATAAATATAGCATAACCCCATTCATACTTAGTTACCATGTACGATCATCCACCATAAAACTTGGAGAATCTTTATAAATTGTTCCCACTACTGAAGAAAATAATTCAAATAGAAGCATGCAAAATTGGAGAACTTCTCCTTACTTGTATAAAACCTACTATGATGTACAACATATTCTTGAATGAGCAATATGTAATATGGGAATTATTAAAAATTTCTTGTGATCTTCTCTATGAGCTCGATGATGAACAATTTTTGGTAGCCTTCAAGAGTAGTCCTTTGAAATAGAAAATTCTATTACGTGAATTCTATACACATAATTTATTATTGTGGGATTGTACTAAATTATTTGTTAACATTTTTGGGTGAAGTGCATATAAGGTCTTTCATCTCTACACTACAAAATCAATTAGCCTAGAAAGCGAGGACAACTGAGTATATACAGACAAAAACGCTATGGGGTTACACATGCAACATCAAAATTCCAAACTGGCAGCATTTAAAGAAGACTTTGAAAGAACAATGGTGTAGTCAAGGACCAATAACCCACCTAAGGCCTATCAATCCTCACATCTTTCACACACAAATCACACACACCATCAATAATACAAATAATTAACCACAAATAAAATGGTTTATTTGCTTTCTAAATCTTATTATAACTTGCTAAATTAAACACTATGTTAAAACAACATTTCTTGTAGCCTACTTCTCTCACTCACATATAACAAGGTTTCACAAATAGCCACTTTCTCATTACAAAACCTCCTTCAAACTATAGGGTTTACATCTCATTTAGAAATCTATTACATAGAGTTACCTTCCCTCTCTCAACTCATTCTTTTTTAGTGCTAGAGACCTCTACTCATGAAAAAAGATATTCTATTCTTCTCTCCCTCCAATATACTCTCTAACATCTGAGAGTCAACAAAAATTCTATCTCTCCTATATTATCAATCAGCTTCAAAATATGGAGTGTTCCTTCCCCCTCTCCTTTTATCCCCTCTCCTCTCTCTATAAAGAAAATTAATCTTTATATCTATTACAACTCTTAGTCCAGAGACTATTACAACCCTATCATCTTTTTCTAGTAATGAACAATAAACAACTAAGAATATTTTTAGTGTTGAAATTTTGTTGTAGATCAAGAAGGAAAAGAAAAGCCATGTGGGCGAAAAAACAAAAACAACTGTCAAGGTCAGAGAGTTGATCAATAAAAAATGTAATCAGTACCGCAAAAACTTGTAGGGAAAATAGAGAAAATTACCAAAATAAAGCTCATCCAAACCAAGAAACCTTCCATGCAAGAACTAAATCAGCTACTTGGATAGAAGAAAATTGAAAAGTCACAGTCCACTGAAAATAGAAGGAAAATAAATATAGCATAACCCCATTCATACTGAGTTACCATGTAAGATCATCCACCATAAAACTTGGAGAATCTTTATAAATTGTTCCTACTACCGAAGGCAACGATAATCAGATGACAATTTGATCCATATCATCAAGTTATAAAGTAAAATCCTTTATTCAATTATATTGCCAAAGGCAACAATAATCTTTAATCAACCAACACCATATATGACTTAACTTGAATAACTGATATAACCTTTAGTCTAATTTCTATCACCACTAATTACCAAGGTTAATATAGAAATGTAGACCTCTTGACACAGAAATAAAGCAATCCTCCTAAAGTAGAAATAACGCAGTCCTCCTATAGCTGAAAAATACATTAAATCAATGAAACTATCTTGAAGCATCATGGAAATGATTTCAAACATCCCAAAGATAGTTTGCAACATAGCTACAAGCCTAATTCCTACTTGAGTCATTGAAATCTTCTTGAAGCACCTCTCGAGAAGCAAGATGACAAAGTTATGAAGCATCAAAAAGAACCAAAAATGGAAAATGAAACCTGAAATATTTTTTGTTGATGTGGGATTGCTTGTGGACCTAGATGCTCTTGTATCAAACAATCAAATACCTGATTATGGGATAGACAAAAGTTGAAAGTTTGAAACTTTCATATGAGGCCCTACATGGTGCTACTAATTGTTACCTATTTGTACACTTTAGCCCAAATAGGAAAAGCTGGGACAACACTGTTTGTTTTTACCTTGAAGAGGGAGATAGGTTCAAATGACTGTTACAAGAGGCTAAAAGAGACCTGCAAGCATAGACTTAAACCGAGTGTCTAAAACATGAGGAAAGGAAGAAGACTAATGAAGGGTAAGAGCTCACAATTGGCTTTAGAAGGTCTACTACCTAGGTAGAAGGCCATTCCAGTCATCACTTTTACCAGAATCATGCATCAAATCATTAAAGAGTTTCTATAGGAGCCAGATAGAAGTGGGAAGGACATCCTAAAAGAGTAGGAAACATTCAAAAGCAGGCAGGAAGGGGAAACTAAACTACAAGTTTCAGATTGTTCAAATCTATTCATTACACTTTGTTCAAGTCTCAGATGATAAACGTACACAACTTGTTAAATCCACTTATGATTATAAGCAACTGTATTAAGCAATAAGTTTCAAATGTATTTTCCTTACGCAATTGATAGTTTACAAGAGAAGAACACTAGACAAATCATTGCACAAAACAACTGCTTATATTCACAAGGAAAATGTGTTCAAAGTTCCAACACAAGCCATGGGAATTGACTATAAATGATGAAATGAAAAGAGCACATATACATCTGAAATAAGAAACATAGAGGAGAGAAGGGGATCCGTCATTGCCTGTGAAGATGAATCCCCCACTTGTGGATGCACCATCTTCAGATTCTCTAGTTTTATCTTCAGAAGTACCTGCAAGAGGAATAAAGAGATGTGTTAGAGCTTGGGATATCCTTTCACTCAGATATGTAAGAGCATCAAATGTACATGTTATCTTTTCAGAAGCATCAAGCAGGAAATGAAAGAGATAAAGAACCATCCAGATGCAAACATGCAACCACAAGGAGATACAAAAATGAAGGCCACATAAATAGAAAAGAGGCTCCTCGTCTCTAATTATTATTTCTAACTTTTGTTCTGAGTGTGCAGGTATGTCAAGATACACTTGTTCCTAGATAGTCAAAAGGCCTCTATGGTTGTGATAATCATGAAGTCATGCAAAGGGACAATAGTTAGGTCAAAAAGAATACTCATATTGGTAAATAGTCAAGATATCATCAAGGAATGGTCCTAAAATAGAGAATAGCCATAAAAAATAGTCATAGCAGTGGGAATAATAGCCTAAACACCAAAGGAGCAGTCAGGAAGATCTAGTGAACAATCAAGGCATCCATGGTATAATCAATCAAGATTGTTTCATAGTGGGTAGGAATATAAGACTGAGTCATCAAATAGCATTGATAATTTGAAGATGACTGTTGAAAGTTCAAACAATGCATGTTAAAGAGAGCATATCACAGTATCATTTCAAGATAAGAGCCTTAGTTAAGAAGGAGACAACATTCATGAGGATGCAACATATTTCATAGGGTTCCATGGAAGCTATCAACAAGACAACTTTGATAAGCTTTTGAAGGGTAGAGGTAAAGTATGATGATTATAGAGGTTTTTGCCAATTGACAGTGTTTTCCAAACATCAATCAAGATTGTCTACATCAGAAAAGATAGAAACAATGAGCAAAGCAACACAAGACTATCTCATTTCAGTCCTAGTAGAGAGCGGGCCTGCACCATGGTCTAGAGCTTCACATGACATAGGAGTAACTTAACTCAAGATGTTCGGTGAAGGGTCCTTAGGGTTTTGTCATACCAAAAAGGCACTATAGTCATATAGTAGATGAAATCAATAAGGGATACCAATCAGTAGTGGACAGTGATAGCAGTAGAAGACAAAAGCTACAAACTCTTCACAAAGCCGCTATAAGTGAAACAAAGGAGGATGACTGTGTGTTAGAGGACTATGAACAATCATACCTTTAGAGGGGTAGTCACATAGTGAAGGATACAAACAAGAGGCATACAAAAAGCATTAGAAAAATACAATGTGATTTTGATAGTACTGACAGTGAAACAAGATAAAGGAAGAGTAAATGCAGTGACTGTAGAAAGAGACCTTGATAGTCATCAGTTTGCATGAAAGTAATAAAGTCTACAGTACCATTGTCCAAATCTTGTAAGGAGTTTTTATATTCTCTTATAAGCAAGATAACTATGACTTTAGGTTTGTCACTATCTTTTGTGCTATGTCAAGGGTTAAGTAGCTTGTGATAGGACTGTGAAACTATGAAAATCTACAAATATGAAGGCAGAGGTCTATATGAAATAACCATGTAGAGATACATGTAGACTTTAGATGGACAACATGCAGAAAAAATCTGCATCCATCATCCTAAGACAGCTTTGAAGACCATGCAATATGGGGGACTATGCCAATGAGTTGCAGTTTTAAAGAGCTTAACCAAAGATGTAAGAGGTATGTGAAATGCATTAAGTGTTGATAAGGAACATCAAACCACACAAAGGAATAGTAAGAATGAAAGGGACAGTCCATAAAGGATCCATAGGACTATTGTTTTATTCCCTACTACAGCAGAGGGTTTTGATAGAGACCAAGATAATACAGTGAGATAGGGGCAGTCCACATGCAAGTAATAGCGAGCATAAAAAAGGGACAGAGAATGTCAAAAAGTATGACTGTAATCAGTCATTACATCCATGTTAAGACTTTGAAGGATAAAAACCCTTGCAGAATGAAATTGTGGAAGTTTATAGGAACCAAATGAACTTGTATATCATTGTGAGACTGCTTCAAGCCATGCAAAGTGCAAGAGAGAATAAGGCAGTCCTAATTCATAGTGATAACAGTTAGAAGATGTTAATGAGCAGCACAACTGAAAATGAACATAGATACTAACAAGGGGCAGTCACTGCTATGAAAAATAGTTATAGCCTACACAAGTCAAAACAAGGAACAATCAATAGAGGAGCAGTTACCTCTTATTTTCATACTAAGACAGTCATGAGACAGAGATGGTACTTAGAGCATTTGAGGGGTCTACCAAATCTCCCAAGATCTGCATGGTCATATGCAACTCTACCAAGTCATTTAGGAGTATAGGGTTTGATGAAGAATGACAGAGGGAGAACATTGCACAAGCATGCAGAAGGAAAGAGGACAAAAACTATGGCAAGAGTCTTCATACTTGGTTGAACTATTATCATACCATACCAAAGGTTTTGTGAGTCTTGTTATATCTCTGGAAAGTTAAAATGGACTATCTGAAGGTGTAGTTTCTCCCTAATGTAGAAAGTTTCATGTGGAAATGTGCCCATAAAGACCAAGGACAGTGAAGAAGCAATCATAGGATCTACACCATCGTGAACAATCGATAGTGATCCATCACATTGCATGATATAATGAAGAAACACATTGGATGAGGGTTGTTATTGTTATGTCAAACTGCCAGAGACCTTGCCAAACCGAACTAGGTCTGCATTAAGAGGTCTGAAAATATTTCACAAAGGAGGTAATAAAATCTTATCATAAGAAAAGTTCTTTCAATATTTTCTCAAATCAACAACTTAGAGGGTTTTATTTAAGGAAAACAATCAAAGTTTCAACACACAATTTTAGTCCAAAGGAACCATGGACAAAGAGTAGTAGAGTTCCTTTCATTTTTTTCAAAATCAACAACAGAGAAAGAAAAGGGAGTATCTTACAGTTTTCATCAAAGGACAGAGCAACAACAAGAAGAAAAATACTTACCAGTTGCAAAGAGATGCAGACCCACTCCATGGTGGTGCCCTCACAGGAGTAGAGAAAAATGATGCTTGTTCAAGGGTTCAAAACCCTTTTGTGTAAAAGAGAGATGCCCTAGGTCTTCTTCAACACCAACTGAGACTTTTAAAAGTATTTTTCTTCCTTAACGAAAATCAAAAGGGGATAATCATGACCATGGCATTATGACTCTAGGTTTTGAGTTTTGAAGACAAAAGTAGGCAGCACTCATCAATCCCCTTTTGCATGGTCAAAAGTAATCATCACTTACTTTAGCAAATATTAAGGTTAGTTAATAAATATAATCTACCTTGATACTTGTTAAGGTAAAATAATAAAATAACATTACATTTACCATAACACTTATTAAGGTAATTAAATAATTATAAATTACCTTAAATATTTGTTAAAGTAAACTTGTAATTGCCTTCAAAACATGCAAAAGAGGGATAAAGACCAAGTCAACAGGTGGTGTAAGGGCATGCAAAGGGGATTTTTTGCATTATACTTGGACTTTTAGTCAAACTATGTTATTTTTAGAGATCCACTTGTTCAAGTGGCATGATGAGAGGAGTTCAAGACTAAAATAACTCAAGATGAAGTTGTTTTGAACCCTCAAAGTTAGGCTTTTTTGCCTTGCTCACCCAACAAGTGGGAGTTGACTATTTCTGGTTGAGGACTTCTTTCCAACCACTTCATGCATCAGAGGAGAGTTTAGTTAGAGTGGAGTTGACTTCCCCATTGTTTTGGAGGGAGTTTGTATAGTAAAGGAGAGAGCATAGGTGCTTTTTTATTAGTTCTTGCTTTTTGTTTTCCTTTGCACATTGCAAAGAGGGCTTTTGGTATTGTAACTCAGCAGATTTATTTGATTTTTATACATAGCAGCAACACTATTTACAACATTATTTAGAGATTCTTGTAAGGTATTCCTATTATTTTCTCAATAAAATCAGAATTACCTTCTAAGATACATGTGTTGTGTTTGATTGAATGATTTTGATAAGGAGTTTGATTGTGATTGTAAACAAATCCTTTTAGATTTCTGTCTTATTCCTTAAAATTTAGATACAAAAAGCAATTGATTTACACAGATTATAGGTTGTGCTAGCCATTTTTATAACTCCTATAGTTGTGAAAGCTTCAGTTTTCCTTCCAAGAAAGTAGAAATATTCCAACCTTCTTATGAAATATTGATGTGTGAACATTGTCCAAAATGAGTTGTGTAACCAGGTCTTTTGAGAGATAATTGTGAGTCAAAATAACAAGTTAGAATTATAACCTTGATGTATCACCTCCTAGGATCTAGTTTCAGTTTCATAGTAATCCTTCTATCCCTTTTCTTTGTAAGAAAATACATAAGATCCAGGAGATTTCAAGGGAACTAGCTCTTTTGGAGGTTCACCTTTGCCATAGACAACCCACAGTCTGAAGGTGATCCCATGTTTCATAGGATTGTTGAGCTTTGTGCTTGACAAGGGTGCAATCCTTTGTGACAACACTAATATAGTCAACCCAACTTTTGATGCTGGTCCAGAGAGATATATCCCCTTCACTAGTTATTGAAGAAGAGTGAAATAATTTCCCTACATAATCTCATATGATCTAGCCAAAGGGCTAAGTCAGTTGTTGAAAAGATATATATATATATATATATATGTACAAGGAATTTTGGATTGATATGAGGTTCAAGCCCCTACTTCTTGCCCACCAACACCTGTAGATTTGGTATCTCCACAATTTGATTTAGAATTTGAGAAGTGGTAGAATGAAGTGAAAAGAAATAGGGGATTCATGGATGACGATAAAGAGGATGGTTCCACTTGGTTTAAAGAATATGTTTATAGCTAGAAGTGGAAAGATCACAATAGAAGGAGAGCTGAAGCCAAAAGACAAGCCCCCTCTTTATCCAATCCTGTAGGACTTGTAAAATAGTAGGTATGGGGGAGGATGATGAGGATAAATCCAACCCCATCATATCCATAGCCAAAGTACCCTTTCCCCCTTTCTCTACCTATCTATTTATGCTAATTAATATTTATCTTAAAATTATTGATTACTAGGGGTATAATAGATTGGATATTTGTGGTTTATTTATTGCTAACTAATTAAGGTGAAATGCTAAAACAAATGTACAAAAGCATGCTTGAACTCTAAAAATACTCAAGTGGCATTATGGACTCTAGAGACATCTTCACCAAATCTGGAGACATCAAGCTCTATAGAAGGTGGAGGTGGACTTATGCATTGAGGAGGACTCTAGAGAAAAATAGGGCTAGTGGACTATGGAGAAGGTAGTACCAACACAAACTATGGACTCTTGAATGATACATAATTAGCCACCAAAGATCCATTTTGTTCATGACAAAGATTCCTCACATGTCAAAGTGAAACCAACCACTTCAGTTCATTAAGTGTGGATGAAGCCTTTACAGATATTAGATTCCTGTTAGGAGTCACTGGCGAAAGCATTTCCTCAATTTACGCTAAAAAACAAACTCTACATTAATTTGCTAATGGACTTGTTTATTTCTTCTCTATTGAGACTCCTTATGAAACTTGAATAGTGCATGCATGTAGCTATATTTTAGGAATCTTTCATAAATTTGTAGTTAATAGTGATAGTTAGGAAGTTATTGGAGTTAGTTGTTTTTAATATCTTTTATCTTTACAAGTAAAACACATATGTTAAAGCTATACTTCTAGTTGAATACAATTGGTAGACTCAAGTAGAATTATTATGAGTAAGTGCAATGTTGTGTTTTATTTATGTAATCTCTAAGTTAAGCATGGTGGTTTGAGAATAGTTTAGTCTTCAGAGAGCTGGCCACCCATTGGAAACAACATACTTGTGTTCTATAGATAAGTATTTGATGTTTGTTTGATTAAATATGTGAAGTAGATATTATTGTCATTATATTGTGTTAACCTAGAGGTGTATTGTGATTTTTATCATTGTGCTTTTGTTTATTTATTAAATACTTGCATGTACAGTTATATCCAAAAGGAAACTCTCAAAAAGCAAAAAAGAGTTTTAAAGATTTCTTTGTTTCATGTGTTACTTATATTGAAGAAAATACCAGAAAGAGATTTGTAGTTAGTGGTAATTTTATTGTTATTCAACAATTAGATTATTAGATAATTTAGTTTTTAGTATTCTTTACTTTAGAAAGCATAATAATTTTTCAAATCCGTAGTTAATTTTTTCAATTCAATTCAAGTAATTTAATTCCATTGTTAATTCTTTAAATTTCAACTGAGTAGAGTAATGTGTGTGCATTTCCTTTCAAAATAGAGTAGATAGACTTCTAGGGAAAGATTCCAAACTACCCTATTGCAGATAGCCTTCAAACACCCCTAGATTGACAAAGTAATTATCTACTAAAGTACGAGGTTCAACAATGCCTCATCAAGTAGCACTATTCTTTTTGTTTAATCATTATATCTTCTTTGATTTCAAACTTCATGAGATCACAATGCTCAACATGGATAGGTTCTATTGCTTTTGTTTCAAGTATTTTAGAGAAATTTTCCATAGTGAGACATGAAAGGGGATGGCCAATAAAATATTTACCTTTGGCCATTGAGTCATCCAATATAATGAAAGAAGGATCTTCACCTTGACATTCAATTGGGTAATAATTGTCTTCTCCTTCACAAATGAAAACATTTCATTGGACTCCTTGTTGTCTTCATAGTGTATATGATGTCTTCCAACATCATCTCTCATGTATGTGGTTCAACTACTTGTCTTTCTAATAACTCATTTTCTCTTAGGATTGTCAAATTGAAGCAATCATGTAGAGTGGGTCAAATCTTTTTCTCATTATTTATTGAATTTTTAGCATGCTTAATTAGGAGTTTATCTTTGGATTTTTTATTTTGAATGTTAAGGATCCTTCATATAAAACATGTGTTTCTTCATAGTAGGTTCCCTTGCTTCTTCACCACTTAAGGCATATGGAGCATGTTTTGTAACCTTCTTCTTCAACATTCCAAACAAGATCATGCCATCTTCAACTTCAATTGCTTATTTTTGTGCAATTCCATGTTGTGTACTTTACTCCTCTAAAAGATAAATTTGATTTTAGAATGCAAGGCAACAAGGAAGAGACAAAGTTGGTTGTTGGCACTTGGTTGATAAACATGAAGAATTAGTCTTGAAAACTTGTTGAAGCATTGCATAAACTCTCTCATCTTCTCTTCCTCTTTCTTTTGGATTTGTAAAAAATAGAACAACAATACACATACATCCATGACTAGTTTGAATGTATCCTTGAACTTGTTCTTTAGGCTGTCCTAATCAATAATGCACCCATTTTCTAGGTGTTAAAACTAATTAATAATAGATCCAACAAAGGTTTTAACATCACAGATACATCTTCTTTACCAACTCCATGAATTCTACATGCCATTGTAATTAAAAATTGAATATGATCATCTACCTCTTAAGATTCTTCTCTAGAGAACTTTAAAAAGTTCTTCTTTGAACTTGAAGGCAAATCATTATATTAGGCCAAATCCAAAGGCTTGAAATAGTTTCCTCATGGGATGGGTGAACCCAACATCATTACATTAATCATAAAAAGATAGGTACCAAATTCCTCATTTCAATATAGTCACCAACCTCCATTCCAAGGGAGGTTCCTTGAAATGTTTAGAAATCAAATGCACAAGGAACTTTTATCCCCAACAAGGCCCAAAAGAACTATTAGCAAAATTTTATGTCATGTTTTCATTGATTATTTCTTTGACATAAACTTAGAACAATTGGAGAAAGCACCATGGGATAGGTGATTTTATTTTGCATTTGAGAGGGGTTTCTCCCTTGTATGATAGGGGGTTTTGGGATATTTGAGTATTTTTAACCCAAAATAAATAGTTTTTGAGTAAGTGTGATGGTGTTGTTTAAGATGAAAATTGATTCTAACTAAATTACTTATAATCAGAATAATCTTCTATCTAAACATTAGAATACTGGCCAATGGAGACGTATGTCTCGCTTCTATCCAATCTAGAAGAGCGAGAAGGTTAGGGATAAATCCCTTTGTTGCTACTAGATTAAAAAATAACTAACTATGACTAACTAAAACTAGCAACGATGGAAGAAAACTAGAAAAATATACAAAGACTGATAAAATAACTTGCAGAAAGGGATACATAAATAGAAATGCAAAATCAAAGAGAACTTGGCACCAGGTGGACGACCTCACTATCCAAGATGACAACACAATGCAGGGATGTCTGCATGCCGTGTTGTAGTCCGTACAACACAAAAAACAAGAATATCAGACCTGTACAAATTTGCATGAGCTTCAAGAGTTACCTATTGACACATAATCCAATAGTTATTACATAGAATATCAAAGATGATAGAAATAACTAGAAATGATAGTACAAATGTGAGACAAAGGAAATGATGAGAAAGTGAAAGAATAAAGAAAATGCTTGTGCACTCGAAATCCTTCTTCATTCAACTTGCAATCACAATGACGAAAGAGAGGGTTGAGCTATATAGGAGCTTACCTAAGTCAAACCCCATTTTCAGTGTTTCCACCTCAATGACAGTGATGTAGGAACATCTAATGGTGTAAGGGAAATCTTGCATCACCCCAAAAATGATGATTTTGTTTTATGTTCTTTTTAATTTTGGCATTTTTGGATACCCAATTTCTTGAATAATGGTGTAGAACCTTTAGTTTTTCCAACCTACTAAAAATAGCCAATTGCTATTTTTAGAAAGTTTGCATTTGAGCATGTATGGAAGCAAAAATTTACTCAAACCTTCAGAATTGAAAAATATAACCTTTGGTGAAGGAATTGGCCAAAGATCACTTGTGGGCTAAAATATATTAAAGTTTTCGTTTCTTTAAAAAACCCCTGAAAAAATTTCAAAGTAAAATATGAGGCACTATACGGCTTCAAAAATGGGCAGAATCAACAAAGTAATTCTAAGGGCATAGAACACATCATGATCTTTCCAACACATAAAATAGTTCATCAATCGGACACCTAGATCAAAAGTTATGGCTTCCGAAAGTTGATCTATTTTTGGAGGGAGTTACAAATTTTGAAATTTTGGTTGAAAGGTGCCAAAAAGGTCTATTTATGACCATTTTGTGAATCTTTTGGGGTATTAGAGAAAGGGGTGAAAGTGGAGAGTTGGGAAAGGAAGGTAAAATAGAAAACCTAGCAGATTTGAATTTATAGAAGGCAGAAGGTTCCAGAATCTAGAGAAAGGAAGTTGTAACATGTTACAGCTTGTTGAGGATTCATCCTTTGATTTGATTCCAGTTTTGGTAATGTAATGTGTTGTCCAAATCAATAAAAGAACATTCCTATTTTCTATGTGCAATATGTTTTATTGTGTGTTCTAGGATTGACCTCCTCATCAAGTGATATCAGAGCAAGGGTTCCTGATTGTGTAGATAGATCACTGACCGTGAGACAGTTTGCACCAAGACCTGAGGTTGTGGGTTTGCTATAGAGATCAAAATGCCTCCATGAAAAAATCATGGTGGGAGAAATACTTTGATAGAAGAGGGTTTTAGAGCCCTGTAAAGGCAAATTGATGCATTGCATGAGGAGCTGTGAAGGGGGTTTGAGCCAAGAATAAGAGTAGAAAGCGAAGATGAAGCTGAAGAAGAAGAGCTATCCGAGGAAGAACAAGATGATGTAGGAGATCCTGTGCATTTTAGGTTGTTGAGGTCCATTTCCAAGATTGGAAAGAGGACTAAGATTGAATTTTTTACCTATTCTAGGGATCTCAATCTGGAAGAGCTTATTGATTGGATAAATGATATGGAGGAATATTTTGAGTGTGAAGATGTAGAGGATCCAGAATGGGTCAAGTTTGCAAAAACAAAGTTGAAGGGACATGCTAGTATTTGGTAGAAAGAGGTCCATTTAGAGAGAAATAGAAGAGGAAAATGAAAGATGACTAGATGGGATCGGATGGTGGACAAACTAAAGAATCAATTCATTCCTGTGGACTATGAGTTGGAGTTGTTGAAGAAGATGCAAGGATTGAAACAAGGTAACAAGTTTGTTAAGGAGTATACAGAAGAGTTTTATAAGATTATTATTAGAATAGACCATGAGGAGGCCAATAAGGAGAAGGTAGCCCATTACATTAATGGGTTAAGGCCAAGTATTTAAGAGGATCTTAGCCTAGTCAGAATGACCACCATAGAAGATGCATATTAATTTTCTCTGAAAGTGGAAGAGAAGTTGAGTAAAAGATTTGAAAGAAAGAAAAGAGGAGGTAATGGCGGAAGGACTGGTGGAAGATCCTATGGAGGACAAATAGAAGACCTAGAGGTAATGCATAAGTTGCACATGTAGATGAAGATGTGTAGTCTGAGCATTCTGAAGATGCTGAAAGGGGAGAAACCCTAGTTTTTAGAAGAACCTTGTTAAATGAGGAGAAATAACCAGATTAGAGGAAGAATTTATTTTGCACAAGGTGCAAGTGTGAAGGTAAGTGTTGTGATATTATTATTGACAGTGGAAGCACTAATAATCTTGTCTCAGAGGAGATGGTTAACAAGTTGAAGCTGATAAGGAGAAGGCATCCACACCCATATTGGATTGCATGGTTGCAGAAAGACCATAGAGCTTTGGTCAATGAGTAGTGTTTAGTCAACTTCAAGATTGGAGACTACCATGATGAGATGTTGTGTGACATCATACTGATGGATGCATGTCATATGCTATTGGGAAGGTCATGGCAATATGATAGGTGTTTTATCCATGATAGACATGCAAACACCTATTCCACAACAAAGGATGGAGTTCATCATAAGTTGAAGGCCTTGAAGGAAGTGGAAGAAAAGGTATATAGTACTGCTAGAATTTGCTTGGTTGGATGATATGAAGCACAAGTGTCATTGCTTTACATTGATTCCTAAGATTAGCTAAGAGAAATGTGAAGATGTACCAGTAGAAGTCTCAGACCTATTGGAAGAATTTCAGGACATTGTCTTTGATAATGTACCAGAAGGTTTACCATCGGTGAGGAAGATAAGTCATCAAATGGATTTGATACTAGGAGCCAGTTTTTTGAATAAGGCAGCCCATAGAATGACTCCTACAGAGAGTGAAGAGTTGAATAAACAAGTTCACGAGCTATTAAGGAAAGGACTGATAAGGGAGAGACTAAGTCCATGTGTGGTACCTAAAGTACTAGCACCGAAGAAAGATGGAGAGTGGAGAATGTGTACAGATTCCTGAGCCATCAACAAAATTACAATCAAGTACAAATTTCCATTGCTAAGGATGGATGATATTATGAATTTCTTGAGTGGAGCTAAGTACTTTACAAATATTATCTAAAGAGTGGATATCACTAAATCCAGATCAGAGAAGTAGATGAATGGAAGACAACCTTCAAGACTACAGAGGGCCTGTACGAATGGTTAGTCATGCCATTTGGGCTAACCAATGCACCAAGCACATTAATGTGGCTCATGAATGAGGTACTAAAAGAATTTTTGGGAAGATTTATCATTGTTTATTTAGATGATAATTTGATTTTTAGTAAGAGTTTGGAGGAGCACCTGATGCATGTTCGAAAAGGTTTTGAGAAGCTGAGGGAAGAAATGTAGTTTTGTGAAGGAGTTGGTGTACTTAGGATTTGTGATCTTAGCTAAGGATGTTAAAATGGATCCAAAGAAGGTGAGGGAAATCATTGAATGGCCTACCCTAAGGAGTGTTACAGAGGTACATCATTTCATGGTTTGGCAAGTTTTTATAGAAAAATTTCCGAGAATTTTATTAGCATTTGTGCACCCCTAACTAAGACAATGAGAGGGGATAGAAAGGAGTTTAAATGGAATATAGGGGCAGCCAAGAGTTTGGATACATTAAAGCATAAAGTCATAGAGAAACCTATTTTTGCACTTCCAGATTTCAATAAAGTATTTCAGGTAGATTGTGATGCTAGTGGGAGTGTTATAGGAGTTGTTTTGAGTCAAGAAGGTAAGCCCATTGCCTATTTTAGTGAGAAGCTTAAAGATGTGAAGAAAAAGCATTATGTTTATGATTAGGGGTTTTATGCTATAGTTAAGGCTTTGAAGAAATGGAGACATTACTTGTTTTTGAAAGAGTTTGTTTATATACTGATCATTAGGCTTTGCAGTATCTTAATAGTCAAGGAAAGTTAAATTAGAGGCATTTAAAATGGGTTGAGTTTTTGCAAAGTTATACTTTTGTTTTGAAGCACAGAGTGGAATGTCAAATAGAGTTGTAGACACCTTAAGTAGAAGGCAAAATTTGTTGATAAAGATGAAGATAGAGGTTGTTGGGTTTAATGAACTCAAGAATTTGTACCCTGAAGATTCAGACTTTGTAGAGGCCTAGAAAGCTTGTTTGGAGCCTATTACCGTAGATAGGATGAGATAGTTGGATTACATAATCCAAAATGGTATGTTGTTTAGAGGAAGCTAGTTGTGCATTTTGAGGAGTTCGATGAGAGAGAATCTGATTAAGAAGAAGCATAGTAGAGGGTTGGTAGGACACTCTGGTCGAGATAAGACCATTGCTCTTGTTAGTGAGAATTATTACTGGCCACAGTTGCACCAATATGTGAAGAAATTTGTGCAAAGTTGCAGAGTACGCCAGATGGCCAAAGGAGTGAGTTAGAATAATGGGCTATACCAACCATTACTTGTACCAGAGGGGCCATGGGAGGATATCAGCATGGACTTTGTTCTTGGTTTACCAAGGACACTGAGAGGGAATGATTCAATATTTGTGGTAGTTGACAGATTTTCAAAGATGGCACATTTCATTCCATGTTAGAAAACTAGTGATAATGTTCACATTGCAGAGTTGTTTTTCAGAGAGGTAGTTAGACTACATGGTCTACCAAGGAGTATAGTTTTATATAGAGATACCAAGTTTTTTGGGTATTTCTTGAGGACCTTATGGAAGAAGTTGAAGACTGAGTCAAAGTTTAGTTATGCACATCATCCACAAACTAATGGACAGATAGAGGTAGTGAATCAAAGTTTGGGAAACCTGCTGAGATGCTTAGTAAGAGATAAGCCCAAGGGATGGGATTTGATATTACCATAGGTAGAGCTTCCATATAACAATTATATCAATAGGAGTACTGGTAAATCCCCATTCCAAATTGTATATGGGAGTAGTTCAAGAAATACTTCTAAGTTGAGAAAGATAGACAGAGGAGAGAAGAGTAGTGTCGAGGCTAAAGACTTTGCAGAGCACCTGAAGAGATTGCATAAAGAGGTACAACATCACATTAATAAAATGAATTCTCAGTACAAGGCTAAGGTGGATCAAAAGTGAAAGCTTAAGGAATTCAAGGTTGGTGATGAAGTCATGGTTCACCTAAGGAAAGAAATGTTCCCAATGGAGACATATAATAAGTTGAAGTTGAAGAAATTTAGACCATGCGGGATCCTGAAGAAGCATGATTCAAGAAATGTATATGAGATAAAGTTGCCGAGTAGAATCAATATTTCTCCTATGTTCAAGATTTTTTTGATTTAATAGAGTATCATGAAGGTGGCACAGAGGATGAACCAATAGAAGAATAGTGGTGTATCTTGGCATCTACTTCAAATGAGGAGTTAGAAGAAATCCTGGGTAGCCATGTGGGAAGAAGTACCCAGAATAGGCAACATGAAGAATATCTGGTTAAGTGGAAAGGAAGGCATTTCAAAGACTCTTCCTAGTTTCTAAGGTAGAGGTTGACTATGTGACAAGGTCACTTCTCAAATTACCCTGGATGTCTAATGTAGGAGCATCAAGTGGTGTAAGGGCAATCTTGCATCACCCAAAAATGATGATTTTTTTTTTTGTTCTTTTTAATTTTGGCATTTTTGGATACCTAATTGCTTGAATAATGACGTAGAACCTTTAGTTTTTCTAACCAACTAAAAATAACCAACTGCTATTTTTAGAAAGTTTACATTTAAGCACATATGGAAGTGGAAATTTATTTAAAGCTTCAGAATTGAAAAATACAACCTTTGATGAAGGAATTGGCCAAAGATCACTTGTGGGTTGAAAGATATTAAAGTTTTTATTTCTTTAAAACCCCTGAAAAAGTTTCAAAGTCAAATATGAGGCACTTAGAGGCCTCGAACGACCTAAAAAATGGGGTAGAATCAATAGAGAAATTCTAAGGGTGTAGAGTACTTCACGAGCTTTCCAACACATCAAATGATTCGTCAATCAAACACCTGGATCAAAAGTTATGGCTCCCAGAAGTTGACCTATTTTTGGAGGGAGTTACAAATTTTGAAATTTTGGCTAAAAGGCACCAAAAAGGACTATTTATGACCATTTTTGGGAATCTTTTGGGGTAGTAGAGAAGGGGAGGAAAGTGCAGAGTTAGGAAAGGGAGGGAAAATAGAAACCCTAGTAGATTTAAAGCTATATAAGGTAGAAGGTTCTAGAATCTAGAGAAAGGAAGTTGTAACGTGTTGCAGCCTATTGAGGATTCATCCTTTGATTTGATTCAAGTTTCTATAATGTAATGTGTTGTCCAAACCAATAAAAAAATTCCTATTTTTTGTGTGCAATCTATGTTATTGTGTGTTCGAAGATTGACCCCCTCATCAGATAGCAAAAGATATTGATTGATTGATAAATAAATTGTGTGCTCTAATTCTAAGTGTATCTATAATTGTTATGAGCCGTGACAAGAAAAATTGACGAGATATATAAACAAAATAAGATTAATCTACTCAAGGAGATGAGATGTAATGATCATTCTAAATATGAGCAAGTAGGAAAATGAGAATCAACCCACAAAGATAATACAATCTAAATGGATCAACCAAGACAAGGAGAGATATTATGAGGGCCTCATTGGGAGGTTATCACTTCGAGGAGCAAAGTGAAGGCTTCTCAGAAGGGCATTGATCTCAAACGAGAAATCTTTGGAGAATATGAGGAAACCAAAGTATACTCACATGAATCTAACACTTGCAATGATCTCAAGCAAATAGTGAGCACACTGGAGCAATGGAGTAAGCAAACATGAGAATATAATAATGGTGAGTATTGATTTCAATAGAGCTTCATTAACATGTGAATTTTGTCCTTTTGAATGGAAAATTGAGGGGCTTTTATAGAAAAGACAAGAGGGAAAAATCTAGGAAAGGGGTCGTTTGGGTGTGGATAAGCATCAAGAAAAGCTCAAAGTGTCACGCAAGTTAAAACACAACTTCTAAAATTGGTTGATGAACAAACAAACACTTGTAGGATGTCAACACATCGCATAGATGTCTATGCTAAGTGTTGGTGTCCAAGCAACTTCAGTTCTTGGAAAGTATAGATAACCTGGGGCACTACCAAGGTTAATGCACTTTTATGGTTTTGGCTAGGATAAGAAAAAATGTTAAAGCAACACTAAGAAGAACCTTTGTGGGTTGAGGGTAAGGTTAAGGTTGGAAAATGATCCTAAAAACATGCTAGGGGAGTAGACACTAAAGTGGACTCCAAACATAGCGTGAAATTGTGAGAGTACACAATTTATGATGCTACATTTAGCCCCCACTTTAGCGGCCCGTGTATGACACTACGTGCATATGCAAGCTAAAGTAATAAAGGAAATAACATGAAAGCAAACTTTTTACCCAAGGATACTATAGAGGATGCAAAACATTTCTAAGTGAGAGATATGAAGCCCCCAACATAGGATTCTACAAAAATCATAATGTTAGGCCAAAAATCTACACATGAAACAAATGTCAGAGACACATGTATATATAAAGCTAATGAAAAGGAGGACTAGACCAAATATGATTTATCAAAACCCTTGTAGTTAGAAAATAATATAGTTTAATACACATTAATCTAATGATTAAGAAAACACATACAAAAAAGTAAACAGAAGGCATTTCTAATGTCAATTCTTTTGGAAAATGCGAGGTATTATTTTAGGGCTAGCACACAATGAGAGCTAGGAACCATACCGAAAAACTTCTAAAGTCACTATAGCTAGCAAATCCTATTGCTAGGTGGCTTATGAGAAATTATGATAGGGTAGTGAATGAAGCACCACGGACTAGCATTGCCTTGCTAGGTGACATACATGTCAAATAGTATCAGAGATTACATGGCTAACATGTCTAGGTAATTCTAATAAAGGTAGTAAGGACCAAAAAATGCTACAAAAATGTGGCAGGGAGCATACCATCAATGTGGTGTGTGAAAAAAAGTGAAAGGTAGAAAATATATGCCCCCAACTTAAAATAATTGCATATTCCATAGAGGAGAAATTAATTTTAAGGTAAAAAGAGGAGAAAAGGCACAAGACCTTTTAGGAAGCATATGCCTAGAGGATATGTTCCATAGAACTACATTGTGAAATAGCTACCCCTAAGAAGGACAACCTATTGCAAGTATGTGCTAATCAGTGTTGTCATTGATGTCAACATGTTTGTGTTGTCATTGGTGTCAACTATGTCTTATGATGAAGTTAGTGTTGTTTAGTGTTGTTTGATTCAGTTGCTTTGATAAAAGGTGGTTTGGATGATTTGTATAGATGCTAAAGGTGTTGAGAATATGCCTATGTAGTTGGGTTTCCTAGTGCTTTTTAGAAAATTTTAATAATACTGAAAATAATGTGTTGAAGGGGACTTCCAGCTTACCGTATACTACTCGAGTTTTTGCTCCTCGTTTATTCTATGTTGGAGATATAAGTGTGTAGTTTGGATATGTTGTTGAGAAGTGGTGTAAGATGTTAAATCCAGAAATTGGTGCTCCAAATCGCTGTAAAGTGAAAGTTATGTTCACCAGTTTGAGAACAGGATTTGACAGTGTAACTTATGAGTTGTGCAAAGATGTCTGGGAGAAAGTATTTTACTCTGAATTTCTTTGTAGAGTGGTATTAGGTGTTGCAGTTCTAGATTTAAGCCTACAAGGTCCTTATCTACCTTCTATCCAATAGATGTGTGGAATGATGCTCTGGAAAGCAAGTTCTTGTGTAGCAGATTTTGATAGTGTTGGTTGTGAGCAAACAGTGAGCCTTCTTCAGGTCTTGTGGATGAATTTGTTGATTCCAGGCGACCTTAAGTTGTTCGTGGATTTTTCTATAATGTGTTAAAGATCTAGGCATAGTCTACAAGTTATGGTTGTGATCGTGGAAGTGTGTGATGAAGAATCCCCTATATTTACACCGTTTGGCCAACCTATAAGTTTGCATTGATTGTGGAGTTGATTTGATGATTATGTGAATGTTGTGTAGCATGCTTGGATAGATTTGGGTCTGAGCTAAGGCTTTGAATGGTTTTCCTTGACTCCCTTGCATCATGGAATGTTTAGATCCAGACCTAATTCAAATTTTGTGTTTGCCGACCTTGGAGGTTGTTTCAACGATTAAAGATTGTGTTGCTAACCTTCAAGATTGTTTCAAGGTTGATGGTGATATAAATAAGTGTCAAGAGTTCATGTGTGAGGGGGCACGCATGGTAGAGATGAAGTTTGTGATGTGAAAGTGATAAAGAACAATAAGAGCTTTCATGAGTTAGATGACTAGATGCAGTGAGAAGAAGGTGTCTACTATCTTTTGGTATAGATGTGAAGGTGATGATTGTTGTGCTTCATTGGAACTGAATCCATGCATGTGTTAGATGTAATTATATCAGTGAACCTCTTCTTCTTTCTTCTTTCTTTTTCATTGGGTAGTGAGTCCACTTGGATAATGAGTCCCCTGCAGCGACCATTCTTTGTATGGCAGTGAACCTCTTGTAATTTGGTGTTGCTACAACTTTATATTGTGAGCTAATCCTCACCATGGTTTTTCCCTTTTAGGGTTTTCTACATAAAAATTTGGTGTTCTCTTGTGCATGGTGTTGATGTGTTTAAGTTTATGTTATTTGATTTTCATGTTTAATCTTCATAATAGATTAAGGGTTTAATTAAACTAATGTGGATGTGATTATGCTTACGAGGGTTTGAAATTTTTGATACAAATGATTCACACCCCCTCTCAGTTGTCGTGTGCCTTCAACAATTGGTATCAGAGCAAGGTTCCTTTGAATAAAGATTAACAACTTAAGGTAGATCCGGGATGGCACACAAGAAGGATATTCCCTTGTTTGATGGGTCAAACTATACACTCTAGAAGGTAAGGATGGAAGCCTTTCTAATTTCTCTTGGTTATGAGGTCTAGACATGCATCAAGTCTAGTTACACTGTACCTGAGAAAGGTATAAATACTGAAGATGAAATCAAAGATGTGGAAATAGATGGTAAGACAAAACATGCTCTCTTAAGTGGACTTACTAATTCTGAATTGGTGAAAGTTGTGTATTTGAAAACTACTAATGATATTTGGAAAATGTTGGAAAGTGTTTATGAAGGAGATGAGAAGGTTAAAATGGCTAAATTGCAGAATTTTAAGCTCACTTATGAGACCATGCAAATGTCTGAAGATAAAAACATTACAAGCTACTTGCAGAAGGTGGAATAAGTTGTCAGTGGCATAAAAGGACTTAGTGGGAAGATAGATGATCAAGAAGTGATATTTAAGGTACTTAGAACTCTTCCTAAAGCTTACAGTTATAAGGTTTTAGCTATTGAAGAATTACAAAAATTTGAATCAGTTTACCAGAGAACAGTTGCTTAGCACTCTAACTACTTTTGAAATAAGAGAGTTTGGTACAAGTAGTGGAATTGCAAAAGATAAGACTACCTTTAAATCTAGCAAAATAGAGAAGACTATTGAATCAGATCCAGGAGACTTTGATGAAGTAGAAGCTAACTTTGTGAGAAGAATGAAAAAGGGTACTAGTAAGTTTAGTGGTAAGTTACCTTTAAAATTTTTTAAATGTGGAAAAATAGGTCACTATGCTTCAAGATGTCCAGATAGAGCTCTGAGAATTAAGAATAAGGAAAACAGAGGAAGGTTGGTCAAGAAAAACTACTATGCAAGCGTTTCTAATGATGAATCAAATTTTCAAGATGATATTGATGATGAATGCTTATTTATTTCCATAAGAGATGAAACTAGTTCTATTAACTCTAGAAGATGTGTGAAGGAAAGGAGTCTGGAAGCATGTGCTAACCTTAAAGGCACTATAATATCTGCTTTTCATTCTAGGAGTGAAAAGGATGAGTAGGTCATTGACAGTGGATGCTCAAATCATATGATAGGTGATAAGAGTAAGTTTATTAAACTTAAAAATTTTGATGGTGGATTAGTTAGGTTTGGTGGTGATGAAGCTGCTAAGATTTGTGGAAAAGGTTCAATTAGTTTTGATGGAAAGCATAACACTAACAATGTTCTTTGTGTCAAAGGTTTAAATCATAATCTCTTGAGTGTTGGACATATGTGTAGCAAAGGGTACAATCTTATGTTTCAGGATGATGGGTGTGAGATCAAAAAAGGCTTCGAAACAGTAATTGCTGCTGGAAACAAGATAGGTGGAAATGTTTATCATCTCAAAGGTGGTGTTAGTTATTGTCTTACATCTCAGATCAATGAGAGTTGATTATGGCATAGGAAATTGCGTCACATCAATTTTGATAGGTTGGTAAGGATAAGTCCAGTTCAAGCTGTGAGAGATCTTCCAAAGTTAACAAATCCTATTATTGTTGTTTGTAAGGAATGTCAGTTTAGAAAGCAAACTAGAAGAAGCTTCAAAAGAAAGGATCAGTCATCTACCAGATTGTTGGAGTTGGTGCATACATACCTGTGTGGTCCTACCAAAGTAAGGAGTTTTCAAGGTGATAGCTTTTTCATGTTATTTATTGATGATTTCTCTAGAATGACTTGGGTCACTTTTCTTAAGGAAAAATCAGAAGCCTTAGATAAGTTTAAAGCTTTTAAAGCAATGGTTGAAAATGAATTTGATATGAAAATCAAATGTTTGAGGTCTGACAGAGGTGAAGAGTTTACTTCTAATGATTTTAACATGTTTTGTGAGAATCATGGGATAAAGAGGCATCTATCTGCTCCTAGAACTCCTTAGCAGAATGGAGTGGTTGAAAGGAAGAACAAGACTATTCAAGAAGTTGTAAGAACAATGATAAAAGAAGCAAACCTATTGGAGGTCTACTGGAGAGAAACAATTCATATTGTTGTCTACATATAGAACAGAGTACAAGTGAAAGGAAATAATACAAAGAATCCCTATGAGATATGGTATGGAAGGATTCCCACTGTTAAATATTTCAAAGTTTTTGGAAGCAAGTGTTATAACAGAAGAGATGAAGAACTAGGAAAGTTTGATGCAAGAAGTAATGAAGGTATTTGCCTTAGATACTCTAACAAAAGCAAAGCTTACCAGTGCTATAATAAGAGGCTAAGAAATATTGTTGAAAGTGCTAATGTTAAGGTTGATGAAGATATACAAAAGTTTTCAGAGATTAATGGATATGAATTAGATGAGTCTTCTTGTAAAGAAGTAGAAAAGACCAAAGAGAAGGAAGTGTAGGTTGAAGCTCAAGAAATTCCAGAAATAGAAGTACAAGTTGAAGAACAAAAAGCTCCAGAAAAAGCTCCTGAAACTCCCAAATATGTGCAGAGGCATCACACTGAAGATCAGATCATTGGTGACAAGAGAAAATGTGTACTAACAAGAAGTAAAGCTATTGAAGATCAGGTAAATTTATGTTTACTTTCTAAAGTTTAACCTAAAACAGTAGTTGAGGCATGCACGAATGAGTATTGGATCAAAGCTATGAAAGAACTAATGCAGATTGAGAAGAATCAGAATTGGCAACTTGTGCCAAGACCAGAGAATAAGAATGTGATTGGAACTAAGTGGTTATACAGGAACAAGTTGAATGAGAATGGATAAGTGGTAAGGAACAAGGAAAGACTTGTGTGTAAGGGGTACTCACAAGTTGAAGGAATAGACTATCAGGAAACCTTTGCTCTAGTAGCAAGAATGGAGGCTATTAGATTGTTTCTATCTTTTGCAACACACAAGGATTTCAAGGTATATCAGATGGATGTGAAGTTTGCTTTTCTGAATGGTGAGTTGGAAGAAGAAGTCTACATAGAGCAACCGGATGGATTTCAGTTTTTAGACAAACCAGATATGGTATGTAGATTGAAGAAGGCATTGTATGGATTGAAGCAAGCTCCCAGAGCTTGGTATGCAAGGTTAGATAGGTATTTGTTGTAGTAGGGATTCAGTAAAGGGTCTACAAATAGTAATTTTTACATTGAGGTAAGTAAAGATCAAATCTTGATTGTTGAGGTCTCTGTGGATGACATAATCTTCAATGGAAATGAAAGTATGTGTAAGGACTTTGCAAATGAAATGCAAAAAGAATTTGAGATGTCAATGTGTGGAGAAATGAACTTCTTCCTTGGGCTACAAATCAATTAGACAGATAAGGGCATTTTCATTTCACAATCAAAGTATGTCAAGGAACTGTTGAAGAAGTTTGGAATGGAAGATTCTAAACTAGTTTGTACTCCCATGACAACTAGTTGCAAGCTAAGGAAGAATGATGAATCCCCTAAGGCTCATCAGAGAAAATATAGATCAATGATTGGAGGACTACTATACCTAACTACTGCCATACCAGTTATCATGCATGCGGATTGTCTTGTGGCAAGATTTCAAGTAGATCCTAGAGAGTCACATGTCATGGCAGTGAAGACGATATTTAGGTATATAAAGGGTACTTCGGATCATGGTTTGTGGTATCCTAAGAACAATGACTTTAACCTAAGTGCTTACACAGATGTTAGATGTGTAGATGACAGAAAAAGTACAAGTGGTGGTGCATTCTTTCTTGGAGATAGAGTTGTATCTCAAGGCTATGAAAGAAGCCAAATTTAGTATCTTTATCTACTACAAAGGTAGAGTACATTGCAGTAGCATCCTATTGTACATAGGGGTTATGGATGAGACAAACCTTGAAGGATATAAAAGTTGAGTATGATGATCCAATTCCTATCTTTTGTGATAATACCAATGCCATTAACATTTCAAAGAATCCGATGATGCATTCAAAGACAAAGCATATTTCAATTAGGTATCACTTTTTGAGAGAGAAGGTTGCAGAGAATGAAGTGAAGCTTGAGTATGTGCTTACAAAGGATCAAGTTGCTGACATATTCACCAAGGCTCTTCCTAAGGATACATTTGAGTATCTCTAGGAGAAGTTAGGGGTTATTTCCCCTTCTTTGAACTAGATGCATAAGGGGATGCATCGGTCCAGTGTGATTCAAGATTCATTCTTTTCTAGACTGATGATGGAGGCTACCACCCAGGGGGAGAAGGTAGTGGTGTTAATAATTATTGCATATAGGGGGAGTATACATAATAGTTGAGGATAGAGCAAGTATGTGCAGTATCACAATCAGGGGAGAGAGCTTTGAAAAAGTATGTCACCCTTTGCCATTGATGTCAAAGGGGGAGAGAGTTCATGTGAAAAACAAAGGCAGAGGAAGAATGAAAGATGTGTAAAAGAAAAGGGGAGAGTAAGATTTTTGCAGAGTTGTGTCATGATAGTTTTTCACATCATATGTTGCCATCAATGACAAAGGGGGAGATTGTTGCAAGTATGTGCTAATCGGTGTTGTCATTGATGTCAACATGTTTGTGTTGTCATTGGTGTCAATTGTGTCTTCTATTGAAGTTAGTGTTGTTTAGTGTTGTTTGATTCAGTTGCTTTGTATAGATACTAAAGGTGTTGAGAATATGCCTGTGCAGTTGGGTTTCCAATTGCTTTTGAGAAAATTTGAATAATATTGAAAATAGTGTGTTGAAGGAGACTTCTGGCTTACAATATAATGCTCGAGTTTTTGCTCCACATTTCTTATGTGTTAGATATTTGAGTGTGCAATTTGGATATGTTGTTAAGAAGTGGTGTAAGATGCTAAATCCAAAATTTGGTGCTCCAGATCGATGTAAAGTGAAAGTTATGTTCACCAGTTTGAGAACAGGATTTGATAGTGTTTTTGAGTTGTGCAAAGATGTCTGGGAGAAAGTATTTTGGTTTGCATTTCTCTGTAGAGTGATTTTAGGTGTTACAGTTATGGATTTAAGACTATAAGGTCCTTATCTACCTTCTATCCAATAGGTGTGTGGAATGATGCTCCAGAAAGTGAGTTCTTGTGTAGCAGAGTTTGATAGTGTTGGTTGTGAACAAATAATGAGCCTTCTTCAAGTGAGTTGTTGTGGATGAATTTTTTGATTTCCAAGTGACCTCAAGTTATTCGTGGATGTTTCTAGAATGTGTTAAAGCTTTGGACATGGTCTACAAGTTATGGTTGTGATCGTGAAAGCGTGTGATGAAGAATCCCCTATATTTACATCGTTTGGCCGACCTAGAAGTTTGCACTGATTGTGGAGTTGATTTGATGATTATGTGAATGTTGTGTAGCGTGCTTGGATAGATTTGGGTCTAATCTAAGGCTTAGAGTGGTTTGCCTTGATTCCCTTGCGTCCTGGAATGTTTAGATCCAAACCTAATTCAAATTTTGTGTGTTTGCCAACCTTGGAGATTGTTTCAAGGATTGAAGATTGTGTTGCTGACCTTGAAGATTGTTTCAAGGTTGATGGTGATATAAATAAGTGTCAAGAGTTTGTGTGTGAGGGGGCGTACATGGCAGAGATGAAGTTTGTGATGTGAAAGTGATAAAAGAGTAGTAAGAGCTTTCATGAGTTAGACAACTAGATAAAACGAGTAGAAGGTGTCTACTATCTTTCGGTATAGATGCAAAGGTGATGATTGTTGTGCTTCATTTGAACTGAACCCATGCATGTGTTAGATGCAGTTATATTAGTTAACCTCTTCTTCTTTCTTCTTTCTTTTTTAGTGGGCAGTGAGTCCACTTGGACAGTGAGTCCCCTACAGTGAGCATTCTTTGTATGGAAGTGAGCCTCTTGTAATTTGGTGTTGCTACTACTTTATATTGTGAGCTAATCCTCACTATGGTTTTTCTCTTTTAGGGTTTTCCACGTAAAAATCCGGTGTTCTCTTGTACATGGTGTTGATGAGTTTAAGTTTATGTTATTTGATTTTCATGTTTAATCTTTATAATAGATTAAGGGTTTAAGTAAACTAATGTGGATGTGATTATGCTTATAAGGGTTTGAAATTTTTGATACAACTGATTCACCCCCCCGTCTCAGTTGTCTTGTGCCTTCAACACAACCAAGGTGATGTTGTAGGCATGATACACAATGGCTTGTGTAATCATGGCATGACACTGAGCAATGAAAAAAGATTTCACATAAAAACAAGCAACATCTCAATAAAGCACAAAGGGATCTATGTGCTTCAGAGTCAATATAATATATAGGAGGGGAATAATCAGGGAAGTACAATCTAGAATTGCCATCATCCCCCTAGGCATATAGAACTATGAATATAAAGGAAGAAGGCCACATGAAGACAAAGTAAAAATTTTAGGTCAACATGGAAGGATGCTAAATTATATGACACTTTGCATCATCCCCACAATGTGGAAAATTCAAGTAGGACATATAGAAGAATATATAAATATATAGAGGAATGTCACAACAGTTTTGTTCCCCCTATATCCATGTGCCTATAAGGGAATCAAGGGTCCTCCAGGGAGAGCTAGAAAACATACATATCATGCAGCAAGCACGTGGATAACAAAATATACAAGAACACTACAAATCAATCACAGATGGAATGAAGGTACTTCTCTCAAGAGTCAAGCTCTAGCAAGTTTTTTGCCTCCCAATCTTGCTCATTATATAGGGATGACAGATAGGCTACTAGAGGTAGCACATCAATGATAGTACTTGGTACTGTGCCTGGTTTGAAATGCAAAGTATCAACAACTAATGGAGGATCCTCATTCACCTCACAAAAGATGAGGTCCATCGATCTTGTGAAGACCGAGGATAAAGATTGTATCTCTTCCAAAGATGAAAATTCATCTTCCTTAGGGGAAGAGCGATCTGAATCACTATCATAATAGATAACAATACAGGGTCAATCAGTGCTAATAACAAGAACGCAAGCATTGGTGACCACTGGTTAAGAAGAGGTCCCCACAACTCGAATAGGTGATGTAGGACTTAGAGGAGGTGAAGGAGGCATGTGGTAGGGTGGAGTGGGATAGTTTTCACACTTTCATTTTAGCAGCGAGCATGGAATGTCTATATTGATGGTGGAAGGATGTAGGCTATTAGGGAACACCTAATGTTGGTATGCTAGAATGAAACTAACTCTGATAAAGTGACACTGGAGATAACGTTGATGTTGGGTAGATTCGAGAGTTCATCAAAGGGTGGCATGTCAAGGATGGATGGATGGGGTTCTCCATAGAGGGAGTGAGGACTAATTGAACAAGATTAGAGTTGCGTTCATTGGGTGCAATCGATGGAGAGAGGGTGTGGGTGACAGAAAGGAATCACATAGAGGAGTAGAAAACTGAGAAGGTGGAGGCAAATTTGGGGCCAGCCACATAGGAGAAGGATGTGTGGGAAGGGGTTGATCTCCTGTTACATGCTCATGAGCTGCAGCACATCGGTGATGCTTGTGATCTCTTGCAAGTTGATTATGCTGAGTGTGAGTCAAAGCATCAGTAGGAAAAACCATAGAGTCTCCCAACATGGAGTCCTTTTCTTCCATCACTCTAAGAGCAGGAGGATGAACTAAAGGAGCCACAAAAGGTTGGGGTGCTTCCATGGTGATCTCTCAATGTGGGCTTCCTTCCTCGAGCCATCAGAGGGGCTGGAGGAACAGAGGCCACCACTGAAGATTGGGAGACTAAAGGGGAGGGGTCCCACAACATGGGCTACGTTCCTTGAGTCCTTGAAGAAGCAGGAGGAATAGGAGAAGCTACTAAAGGCTAGGGAGGTCTGGGTTGTATGGGTCACGTACCTCTAGGTCTTTGGTAAAAAGATAGAGGTAGGACTTCCACATATATCCCAAATGCTCAAGGATAGGGAATGTCACTCGAATCAGGTTGTCTTCCCTTCTCTACCTATGGGAAGGAGGAGAGATAGAGATAGCTATCAGATATCGAGGGACCACATGGGTAGTAGCCATTGGGGTTGTTAGGATTAAGGTGCCATCAACCTTGTAAATCCTATGTAATTAATTACTCCTAATATTGTTTGTAAATCATCCATAAGGGATGAAAGGTTTCACCAGCTGTGATTTTGTTTCAGCTGCATGTCTATATCAGGTCCCTGATGCTAATTCATCATTTTTCTTGCCCTAGAAGGCAACCCCCTTTTATAAGAATATTTATACTACATTTTTAGCAAAGTTGAGAGTAACAGGCACTGTTGGATTCAAGACTGGAGAAGGAGAGGAAGTGCATGTATTGTAATCTCCTATTTGAAGATAATACAACTTGCAACCTCTTTTCTTGGTGGAGTTTTTTACCCAAAAAGGGTTTTCTCCATGTTACATATTGTGTTATGTGTTTAGTTCTTAATGCATGTTATTTCTGTGTAGTGGGTTTTATTTCTGTTGCAATCTCCATTGATTCTACATTATTTAGAGGACATAAATAAGGTTTGAATCATATTTTTGTTGTGTAGTTTGTACCTTCATTTCTAAGAGGGTTCGAGGATGAAGAACCGATGAACAACTAAGTTATGTGATTTTATTTTAACTTTTGATATGAAAGAAACATGAAATCATTATGTGGTCGTAATGGTTCAATCGAGATCGGCCAAAAAAAATCCAAGGAGAAATTGCCTCGTAAGGAAAGTGGTTTGAACCCACTAATATATAGTATGAACCTAACCAGCATAAGGGAATTTTAGGTATGTGTGGATCACAAAGGGGATCGCTCTCATGGAAGAGAGCCACAAATGGCCAAACTTCACATGAAATTGTTCTAAGGTAGGGATGATGGAAAAAGGGACATCCAGGGTTTCTAGTCCAACCTAGATAGAAGGGGTAAGCCAACCCATGGTTTGGTGAGAAGAACCATCATGCAATCATATCCAGACTTCCAATTTCTCATACTTGTCCTAATAGAGCTCATGCACATATAGAAATTCCTCCATAATTACGATCACCATACACAGAGGGTTAATTAATACACCCTTGGTGGGATTTTCATTAACGAGGGCGGTGATGTAAATAGGTCCTTCATAGATTGGATGGGAGCATCTAAGGGTGTAAAGGAGATGACTAGCTCAAGAATAGAGTGTGCTCGACTAGGGTGAGGGAGATCATCCACCATTGTAATCACCTTGGCTAAAGAGGTTGAAGGCTCATCAACAGTCATGGTAGTCATCATAGGATCAGCAAGAAGTTCGACCAAGTTTGTAGAGTGACATGACAATGGGTTTGTGTAAATTTATAGGTTTTGGTTGGGTGGAACAATAGATTTGTTACCTCTATCATTCACATAGGAGACTTGGATGATGTTTTGATTGATGAGGTTTTGAACATGATGTTTAAGACACATACATCTTTGTGTCATGGCCATGCACTCTATGGAATTGGTAGAAGGCCTTCGGGTCATAAGAAGGTGACAAGGTTTTGGTTGTATCAGTAGGATGGATTGGCAGAAACTAGATGAGGTTGTTATTAAGAAGTTGTTGCATTATGGTATAGAGAGATTTGGATAAGGGAGTGATTGTCGATTCTTGGGTTTGTTTCAAGAAGAGAGGGCCATATAACTTTGGGTCAATGCAATGGTTGTTTCTTGTTGAATATTGTTTGAAGAATTGATTTTGATGAAATTTTTATTTTTCTTGTAACTTTGAAATGATGATGAGGCATCAGATTGCCCTGTAGGAGCCTGTGACAAATATCCCTCATATTGGTTGACTGAATACTGGTAATCATAGAGCGTCATGCACAGATGCGTAAATTAAGGGTAATGCATTAGTAGAATCCTATCTCATATTTGAGCCCACATGTTTCCAATTAAAACCCATTGCATTTCAAAATCTGAAAGTGCATAAGGAATCTACGAGAATAACAATCGATGAAATTCATAACTTTCTCCTGCACTTCCTGCCTACAACAGACAAGGTCAATAAACGTGACCTATGGTATGATGTTTGGTTGGAAGCGTCAGAGAAATTGATTTATAAGTTGTTGAAAATAATTTATAGAATGATCAGGAAGAGAGAAAAACCAATCCAATGTAGTATCTTTGAGTAGCCGCGGGAAAATATTTTCTAGAAGAAAGTCTTGAAAGATAAAATTTTTACATAATGCAGTGAATGTCGAGACATGATTCTATGGATCTCCTTTACTATTATATTTTTGAAACATGAAGCCTCAAAGTTTTTGGGAAGAGGAGAAGTAAGAATGGCTAAAGATAGAGGACTTGTGGTGTAATATGAGGGGATTGTTGGTTGGGATGTGGATGTGGACATATTGGCTAATTGTTGTTGAAGGGAGCTTACATTTTGGAGAAGTTGGGTAATGACAGGAACAGTGGTATGATTAGACTGTGCTTGTGTGGCAGATGGAATAACGTTACTAGGTTGTTGGGAGACTTTGAGGTTGGCACCAGGAAGAGTAAATGATAAAGAAGATGTAGGGGGAATAAATTTGTATTGATTTAGGGGGTTCACATCCATTCCAATGGAGTTTGTGTTGACATTCAATGAGTGTGCCATGTGTAGACACTTGAAATTGACCATGTCCTCATAACCTTTCGACATCCCCTAGACATTCATCTTACAACACATTGTCCTTTTATCCCTTTCCCAAATTAATTAAATAAATTTTATTTATTTAATTAATCCATTCCCTCCATCACCTAAATTAAATAAATAAATTATATTTATTTATTTAATCAATTTATCCCTTTTTTATCTGAAATTAATTGAATAAATATTATTTATTTGATTAATTTATTCTCCCATCATCCCCTCTCCAATAATTAATTAAATAATTTTATTATTTAATTTAATTATTGAGAGACCATGACTAGCTTGTCCTCATCCTCATCCACTTGCCACAATCAATAAATGAGTGTCTCAAAAGTCAAACTAAGATTTCATCCTGACCATCCATTTCATATTACATCTCTCAATCCTAGCCATTCACATAAGGATAAGCCCTAGAAGCTTCCTTTGTTCCATAGAAATCCTTATCCTTTCCCTAATGTGCTCTCAACCAATTCTAGCCTTTTATCTAATATTTTAATCCTAGCCCTTCATTCATCACATCCAACCTATATAAATAAAGCCTCAACCAAGCAATTATCATCACATCTTATGCCATAAACTTATGCTGTCAAAATCATCCTAGAATTCCTATTATCATATCCATCATTTTATCTAATGTTATGCTGTCAAAATGAGCAAACAACATATCAAAATCATTATCAAATATCATGTAAGATTGTTTAGTTGTTTTCATTATATTTATTAGTCCTTTGATCATTAGATGAGGTGATGTTGAATGTGGAATAGGTTCTTGATGCATTGTTTCCTTATTTGATATCCATATTTTTGCATATACACCTTTCTTGTAGAAATGGGAGAAGAAGTGAATGTAGATGTAGCAAAAATTGAAATAAGCATCGATAGTTGAGCTCTTGATGTATTGGAATGCGACTCTTTGATTACTTCTACGCAACTAGCTAATGTTGGGACATCGTTGTTCACAATGTGAGCTAGACCACATAGAAGATCCACACTATGTGGATAACTAGTCAACAATTTTTGAAGGGCCTCGATGAGAGGGACAACCTTACCAACTAGGTGCTCTGTACCTAGATAATCCTGATAGTTAGCCAAATGATTGTCCAACGTTTGGATCTAGGCTTGGGGCATGCAAGCCACAAATGTGTCTGGGTCGAAAGGCTCTCTAAAAGACTGTAGGCTAGAAATCATAGTTGTGTTAGAAAAAGAAAAGATAAGCGATTGTACTCGTGAATTACCCATCATGAAGTTAAAGATATTATTTTCAAGCTGAGTGGAGTTAGAGCTACCAATAGCACGGGAAGCCATGAATAACCTTAAACTTTTGTGGATGGTAAAGTTAGAGTCAAAGCACTGGGTCATGAAGCTCATAAACTAGTAAGATCTTTGCAATGCATGAGTACTCAAAGATTCAAAGATCAGAAGAAAGAAAATTGTTTGTATAAGTGAAAGAGAGAAGTTTGTGTTAAAGGGAAATGAAAATGTTTTGTTTTTACAGTTCTTAAGTGTTTAAGACACATTAGGTTCACCAAAATGTTTAAGATGAGAATTGATTCTAACTAAATTACTTATAATCAGAATAATCTTCTATCTAAACATTAGGATACTAGCCAATGAAGATGTATATGTTGCTACTATACAATCTGGAAGAGTGAGAAGGTCTAGGCTAAATCCCTTTGTTGCTACTAGAATGAAATATAACTAACTATGACTAACTAAAACTAGCAACGATGGAATACAAAAACTGATAAAATAACTTGCAGAAAGGGATACAAAAATGGAAATGCAAGATCATAGAGAATGTGGCACCATTTCATGTCCCTTTTTCTAAAAATAACACTTACTAAAAATAGTAAGTTGAAGGTAGCAGGACAACTTCAGAAAATATTATTATTTAATATTTATATTGTTTTGGTGCAATATTCATCCGATGGATAAATAAATGTTAAATTAATAAATATTTTAGTGGTGCCAACATAGGTGGGGTGTGGGAATTCAAGGAGTCAACTCTAGAAGTTAATTGCTATTTTTAATTTAGCATCTTATGACAGGTGGTTGGGAGTTATAACGCATGCGAAAACTGTCATAATATTTATTTGGAAACCACTTTTGGGAAGCTTCTAGATGCATGGCATGGAAACTTAGGTACCCTTTTTTGGCCTCTTGCATATAAATACCAAAAGTTATTCATTTCCAGAGGCTATTGCATCTTTTATCAATTTTTTGATTTGAGCCAGTGGTTTGAATTGTCTTCAATGGGTGAAGTACCATTGGAGATGGATCTTGTGGATTGGATCCTATGAGTTTCAGGTAGTTTGAGGATGGGATGCCTTGGATTACAGAGGGAAATCTGATGCAGAGGTTGCATTTGTGTTGAAAGATTCAAAGGAGTTTGATACTTTTCAGTGTTTTGGTTTGCAGGTGTTGTAGATGTTGTTTCAGTGATTTTTGTATCTTTTTGGGGCATTTCTATTGTGAATAACATGGATATCTATGAATTCTTCTTTTCACATCTATCCAAGGCATTATAGATAAGATCTACCAGTTTGAGTTGGATTTTATTGTGTTTCGATGGTGTCATTAGGGTATTTTTCAGTATTTGGATTGTGTAGTCTTCAGTTTATTCAGAGTATTGTTTGGTGTTGTTGTTGCATGTCATTAGTTATTGTGTATTTTCTTATGTAGCATCATCTTAGGTTCCATATCCCATTTGGTCTAAGTTTTGGGTGTTTCCAGTAGAGGGTGTTTTAGCATAGTTTGCTAGTTTTCATTTCTGGGTGTTGTGGGTTTGTTGCAGAATTTTTCTGCTATGGAGAATCAATGTATCAGACTTGATATCATATTTTTTAATTATAAATTTAATGAAAAATTAGTTTGGAGGAGTTTTAGTGTGTTTTCTGAGTTTTCAAGTGTCCGGCCAGATGTGTGATTTGATGTTTGTTGTAGAAAGTTTGTAGAAGTTTGGGACTTGGTTGTAGAATTTTTCGGTAGTGTTGTTTTTTGTATTAGACATGAATATTTATGTTCATATAAGAATATTTCAATAAAATGATTTTCAAGAGTTTATGGTGAAATCTATGCTTTTTCGGTGTAATTTGGTAGCTTGCTTTGTGAATTTTATTTATTAAATTTATGGAGAATATTTATAAATCATTCTAGATCTGAAAAATCATTTAAATTTTAGATTAGGGACATTGTAGTGGTATCAGAGCTAAGACCTTTCCAGCCTACAGGGTATTGATTTGTTGATGTGAATCATGGGAGGTTTCTTCAAATCGCTATTTAAGAAATTAACACAAGAGGACCATGCAATAACAATTTCTATATGGTATGAAGAATACCAAGGTTTTAGGGATGTCCTCACATTCTATGAACTCATAAAGTTGAAAGGAAGAACTATTCCCCGATATGAAGAGATTATCAAAATATTTTAGGAATATCAAGATAAATATGAAGCTTTCAAAGTTGAAGAAAGGATGAAGAGAAGTTGAAAGATACTAAGGAGAATGAGACCATAGAAAACCCCATAATGTAAGATAAAGGTAAAGAGATCTTATCTGAAGAAAATATTCTAATGATTCCTAATGAGTTTACTTGGCAGGACAATATTGCATTAGAGTAGCACAATGGAAGCATGGTGGTGTCTCCACAACTTTTAGTTCTGAAAAAGAGGATGAATTCCTTGTTGGCAGCCCACGGTATGAAAAATATTCTCAATTTTCAGATTTTTTGCCTCTTTCTATGCCAACACAAAATTGTTGTCACCAAAGGAAGCATGTTAAAAGGGAAATAGGGTAAGAGATACAATTTGCAAAATGGGGCATGTAGATTCAATGATTCAAATTCAAGATTATTTTTGCATTTGGGATTTGAGTGAGTTTATGAAGGGAAAAGAGGATAGAGGATTTGATAACATTATTGAATCCTTCAACTCTTGCATGGGAATGGAAAGGAAATTCATGAAGAATCATCAAGGTTACTTTGTAAGTTCTAATGAAGTTGTAGGAGTTCAATGTTTGCACTTCATGAATTACTCCTTGGAACTTAATTATACAATTGAAGAAAAAAGTATGATGCTTTGCATACTCCATGGTCTTAGGGAAGAATTCATAGTTAAAGGGACTACTTATAAAGGATGAGCTTTATGGACAACAAGTTGTGTAATGAAGGAGATCATGTGAGCTATTTTGTTCTTTGGTAAGCAACATAACCTATTCTATGTTATTCAATTACTTCCAAATTAGAGAAAAATGGTGCTCAAAAATATGTTCCCAGGATTGTTACGAGATAGAAGATTTCAGCATATAGATGGTACTTGGAAAGAGAAACAAGAATTTAAACTTAGGGAAAGGGATTCCCACCATAGATGTCTTATATGTTCACATGAGAAGGTGCAAAATAATATGGACAAGTGCAGCAAGCTTCTTGTTAGTAATTTTCTAGGTAGACCACCTGATGAAGAATGTACTAATGTGGTTGAAGATGAGGTTTCCACATGAAATGTGGTGATGCATGGAGGCTTCATCATTCGTAATTTTTTGAAGACTTAACTTCTAGATGACTCATGGATTGAGATCAAGGTATATTTTGGAACTAGTTAGGTATATTTTCATGATGGAGTTTTCTCTGTGTTGCATCAACCTTGTATGGTGTTTATACTCACATATCTGAGTTTTTCAAGAAGTAGTAAATACCACCACTATTGTGAGTTAAGGAGTTGTGTTGAGTATCCTCCTATCTTTAAAGGAGTCATCATAAATATCAGGAAGTCAAAGTATGAGCATGGTTATGTTACTTCAATAAACAAATTTCATACAAAAATGTTGTGTGGTATTTCTACTATGTATTATTGTGGTGTTTATGTTCCTGATCCATTCTAGGTAGAAACTATATATTTTTAGTATGAGCACTTTTTTGTTGCTAAGTTTTGACTATGCAGGGAGGAAAATAAACTAAGTTATTTTGTAATTTTGTCTAGTTTGTGTGCAAATTTCTGATTATGTTATAGAAGTTTGTGGTGGTGATTTTATGTTGTAGTAGATCCCTTTTTTTCTATTTCCTATTATAGATCAATAATAATTAGGAGAATATTGCTTGGAAATCTACAAAATAAAAATTTATCATCAATGTTGTTTTACTAACCAATCACCATGGAAATTCATATGTATACTTAAGAGTGAATTGGAAGGCACTTGTGGATAAAGGGTGGAGTAATTTTCAGATGATAGGTTATGCTAATTATGTGCATTCCAATATAATTTTGGAAAGTGTGTTGGGTGATTAGTATGTTCTAGTGAATGGACACATAAGGTGTACAGTCTTCTACCAGAATGAATTGTTGCTTGTAGATTCAGTTTTTAGGAAATGGTGGTGTATTTTCTTCTATTATATGATGTTAATTTCTATTCCTCAACAGTACCATTGCTATTCTAGATCAGATCCCGAAGTTGCATTTAACATCCTTCAAGATGAGACAAAGTATGAAACAATTAGTGATGATTTCAACAGGGTGTATCTTCACAATTCGAAGGTAGAAGAGATAATTGTTTCAAAAATATGTGTTTGCTATTATTATGGACTCATGGACTGCTATAGCAGACCTATACACTATAAAAATCATAATTATATCATTGTAAGAGGTTGCATGAGTTTCTAGGTTAACTTGTGACAGTGTACATACACTTTGGGAAGGACAAGCTAAAAGAAAGAGGTTGTTGATTGGGGAAGATGCAAGGCATACTAAAAACCCACAAGTAATATGGAATGTTTTTTTGTACATCAGACATTGTTGTAACAATATCACGTAGCACAAGTATACTTCTTAGAGATTTACCAAGATGCTAGGAGGAAAGATGGACAAAACTGTATTTGACAAGTTTACAAATATTTTGTGGGAGGATGTAGTTCAGATTGGGGATTAGAGAGAAGGACTTGATCATCCACATATCAAAGGGCTTAGATTCCATGGATATTTTTGTTCGGAACATGGTATTGTCACAAAGAAATCTGAGTCTTTAGGTTGGCACAATGTTCTTTGGAAAAAGATGCAACATCTCATAGGTATAGGATCAGGGCTTAATATGCAATTTGACATGATTTATCATTTTGACATAAGAATTCTAGAGCATTATGATTGCAATTGCTTGAGGACAAGAAATTTTGGGAAGGGAGGACTTGTCATGTCCCTTTCCAAAAATAGCACTTACTAAAAATAGTAGGTCCTCACTGTCCTAAAATAGTAAGTTGAAGGTAACGGGGCAACTTCAAAAAATATTATTATTTAATATTTATATTGTTTTGGTACATATTCATCCTTTGGACAAATAAATATTAAATTAATAAATATTTTAGTGGTACCAGCACAGGTGGCATGTGTGAATTTAAGGAGTCAACTCTGGTAGTTAATTGCTAATTTTAAATTACTATCTTATGACAGGTGGTTGGGAGTTATAACACATGCGACAACTGTCATAATATTTATTTGGCAACCACTTTGGGGAAGCTTCCAGATGCATGGAATGGAAACTTGGGTACTCTTCTTTGGCCTCTTGCATATAAATACCAAAAGTTATTCATTTGGAAGCTATTGCACATCTTTTATCATTTTTCTAATTAAGTTGATTGCTTGAATTGTCTTCAATGGGCAGAGTACCATTGGAGATGGAGCTTGTGGATGGGAGCCCATGAGTTTTAGGTAGTATGAGGATGAGAGGCCTTTGATTACAGAGGGCAATCTCATCTAGAAGTTGCATTTGTGTTGAAAGATTCAAAGGAGTTTGATAGTTTTCATTGCTTTGGTTTGTAGTTGTTGTAGATGTTGTTTCGGTGATTTCTGTAGCTTTTTGGGGTGTTGCTATTATGAAGCACATGGATATTTGTGAATTTTTTGTTGCTGATGTAGGAGCATCTGGTGGTGTAAGGGCAACCTTGCATCACTCCAAAATATTTGAAGTTGTTTTTCTTTGTTTTTGTAGGTTTCTTGAGTTGTGTTGGAGTCCATGTTGACACTTTAGTGGTTCGAGACTGTCTAAAGTTTAGAATGGCTAAAAATAGTAACCTGATATTTTTAGTAAGTTGGCCTATTTGCATATGTATGGACCTAAAAATTTACCCTAAGAAGTAGAATTGTAAAAATAAGCAAATGGTGAAGAAATCATCTGAATATAATTTGTATTTTGAAAGATAGTAAAGTTTCCATCTTGAAAAATTACCCCTAATGAACTTCAAATTTGAATTTGAGGCCCTTAGAAGCCTCATTGGGGTTAGAAAAGTGAACAAAATGATCTTTATATCATTTCACACGTCGTAGAGCTCTTCACGAGCTTTCCAAAACTTGGTTATGATCGGTTCAAAAGTTATGGCCCCCGAAAGTTGTGTTTCAAAATTTCAAAAAAATATTTCAAATTTCTAATTTTTTGGGTGAGAAAATGGACAGCTGGACTTGGTGCCCAAAAACGGGAGTTACACTTTCTAGAACATTTGGGAAGGTAGTGGAGAAGTGGGTGGGAGTCATTGGTGCCAAATAAATGTTGCAAATATGTGCCTAATCGGTGTTGTCATTGATGTCAACATATCCTTGTTGTCATTGGTGTCAACTGTATCCCATTTTAGAAGACTTGTATGTTGAGGATATTGAGAAAATTAGCCCCTCTGGAAGAAACAAGTGAGTTACATATCTTTCTGTAAGAGACAGTGAAGACAGTGCAGAAGATTTCTCTGCATTTCCAGTGAGATGTAGATCAAAGTTTGTGGACCAAAGGGTGTTGTAGAGGATAGTCTAAAGTTCCTCCAGTTAAGATTTGAGGGATCCACATGAAGATTTTTTCAAGTAATGGCCATTTGAGTAGAACCAGGTTTTACAGCTATTCAGAGGTGACAGGGTGATAGGAATGTGGTCTGGATTGATCAGCATTGAAATATTATGATCTGCGGATCTAGAGGAGTGTTTGGGATGTTAATATGTATCCTCAACTCAAGTGGTTCATGGTTTGGAGGTCCGCAAGCAATCCTTCTAGTGTGGTAGTCATGGTAGTTGGTGTTCTTGAGTTCCTAGATGAAGGTGCAAGTGTTTCTGGTGATTTGAGGTGGTGTGGTTGTTCCTGTTGATTTCATTGTGCTTGTGATGGTGTTTGGATCATGTTCCTACTGTGTTGGTGGTCCACATTAAGGTTTGAGCTCGTGATTGAAGATTTGTCCTTGGGATTTGCTGTTCTTTCCAGTCTTGGCTGACCAAATGCTTTGTGCATGTTACAGATGATCTAAGAAAGGTTCTATGAAGTGTGGCATGTTGTTTGAGTAAGATTTGGATCCTAGCTATGTTTGGCCAATAGTATAGTGATTTGTATTAAGTTAGATATTTGTAGTGCCGACCTTGATGTTTATTTCAAGGTTGATGAAGCATATAAATATGTGTGGTTGAGTTGTAGAAAATCATCCTTGTGCGAAAATGATAAGATCCTAAGAAAGGAAAAAAGGCAGAGTAGAGAAGAGGAATAGTAATAAAGGATGAGGAGATAGTGAAGAAGTGTTTGAGGGCAAAGCAAAAGTATTGTACACTTCAATGGAATTCAACCTTGCATGAAGAAGATGTTGTTTTCCAGTTCAATCTTTCTATGATAAACTTATAAATATTTCTGTAGGTAGTGAGCCTCCTTGAGAAGTGAGCTCTAGGCAGTGCACCCTGAAGGCATGTGCCTTCCCCATTTTCTATTCTTTTAACAGAGAATAAATCTTGTGGGTTAACCCCCACCGTGGTTTTTTTCTTAACTGGGTTTCCACGTAAAAATCCTGGTGTTATGTGTGTTGATTTTATTTTTGCTCATGTGTTGTTGATTCATGCTTTCATGGTTATATCATTCATCTATTATTAAGTGGTGAGAAGTTTAATTACAACAAAGGATAAAAGTTTTTGTGACAACTGATTCACCCTCCCTCTCAGTTGTCTGCCCTAATTTCAACAATAAAAAGGTGAAATGGAAAGGTTTCAAGGACAATTTGATAGGTGTGGTTGTGGCTCTAGATTGTAGAAATCTCTAATAGAGTAGGATCTTCTATGTTGTGAAACAACCCATCTTGTTGTAGCATGTAATACTAGATTTTGTATTCCATTTTATTGAAGAAATAAAAGTTGCTTGATTTCATTCCTCACATTTTTGGTGAGAATCTATGTTGTTGTTTTGTGTGTGAGTGTTAGGTGGAGTAGCCCTTCATCAAGTGGTATCAGAGCGAGGGTTCTTGAGTGTGTAGACAGATCACCAATCGTGAGGTAGCTTGCACCGAGACCTAAGGTTGTGGGTTTGTTGTAGATATCAAAATGCCTCCATGGAAAAACCATGGTAGTGCTAGGAGAAATGCTTTAACAGAAGAGGGCTCTAGAGCCCTACAAAGACAAATTGATACATTGCAAGAGGAGATATGAAGAGGGTTTGAGTCAATAATAAGAGAAGAAAGTGAAGATGAAGCTAAAGAAGAAGAGCTATCCGAGGAAGAACAAGATGATGTAGGAGATCCTGTGCAAGTTAGGTTGTTGAGGGCCATTTCAAATATTGGAAAGAGGCCTAGGATTGAAGTTTTTACCTATTCTGGGGATCTGAATCTAGAAGAGCTTATTGATTGGATAAATGATATGGAGGAATATTTCAAGTATGAAGATGTGGAGGATCCAGAATGGGTCAAGTTTGCAAAAATGAAGTTGAAGGGCCATGCTAGTAATTGGTGGAGGGGAGTCCAGTTAGAGAGAAATAGAAGAGGAAAGGGAAAGATTACTAGATGGGATCGAATGGTGGACAAACTAAAGAAGCAATTCATTCTTGTGGACTATGAGTTGGAGTTGTTGAAGAAGCTGCAAGGATTGAAGCAAGGTAACAAGTCTATGAAGGAGTATGCATAAGAGTTTTATAAGATTATTATCAGAATAGGTCATGCAGAGGCCAACAAGGAGAAGGTAGCCCATTATATTAATGGGTTGAGGCCAAGTATTCAAGAGGAGTTGAACCTGGTTACAATGACCACCATAGAAGATGCATACCAATTTTCCCTGAAGGTGGAAGAGAACTAGCTAAATAGAAGATTCAAAAGCAAGAAAAGAGGAAGAGGTCAAGGTGAAAGGACTGGTGGAAGATCCTATGGAGGCTGAAATGAAGATCAAAAGAAAAGTGAAGAAGCAGGTACCAGTTGAAATCAAACATGAGATAAGGCATACTGCCCTCATAACCAAAATAATGGTGAGAAAAGAGGAAGATGAAGACCCGAGCAAGGACCTAGAAGAGGACGTTCCAGAGGAACCTGCTTCTAATGTGGAGAAGAAGAACATTGAGCCTACGAGTGCCCCCAACATCAAGGGAGGACAAATAGAAGGCCTGAAGGTAATGCATGAGTTGCACATGTAGATGAAGATGCACAGTCTACGCATTCTGAAGATGCTGAAAGGGGAGAAACCCTAGTTGTCAGAAGAACCTTGTTAAATGAGGAGAACAAACCAGATTAGAGGAATAGTTTATTCCACACAAGGTGCAAGTGTGAAGGTGAGTGTTACGATATTATTATTCACAGTGGAAGCACTGATAATCTTGTCTCTGAGGAGATGGTTAACAAGTTGAAGTTGACAAGGAGAAGGCATCCACATCCATATCGAATTGCATGGTTGCAGAAGTAACATAGAGATTTGGTCAATGAGCAGTGTCTAGTCAAGTTCAAGATTGGGGACTACCATGATGAGGTACTATGTGACATCATACCGATGGATGCATGTCATATGCTATTGGGAAGGTTGTGGCAGTATGATAGGTGTGATGTCCATGATGGCCATGCAAACACCTATTCCTTGACAAAGGATGGAGTTCATCATAAGTTGAAGCCCTTGAAGGAGGTGGAAGAAAAGGTATGTAGTACTACCAGAATTTACTTGGTAGATGGTAGGAAATTTTTGGATGGTATGAAGCACAAGTCTCATTGCTTTATGTTGATTCCCAAGATCATCTAGGAGAAATGTGAAGATGTACCACCAAAAGTCTCAAACCTGTTGGAATAATTTTAGGACATTGTCTCTAATAATGTACCAGAAGGTTTACCACTGGTGAGGAAGATAAGTCACCAAATGGATTTGATACCAGGAGCTAGTTTTACAAATAAGGTAGCCCATAGAATGACTCCTACAGAGAATGAGGAGGTAAAACGACAAGTTTAGGAGTTTTTTGAAGAAAACACTAATAAGGGAAAGCCTAAGTCCATGTGTGGTACTTGTAGTACTAGCACCAAAGAAATATGGAGAGTGGAGAATGTGTACAGATTCTTGAGCCATCAACAAAATTACAATCAAGTACATATTTCTATTGCCAAGGATGGATAATATTTTGGATTGCTTGAGTGGAGCTAAGTACTTCACAAAGATTGATTTGAAGAGTGGATATCACCAAATCTGAATTAGAGAAGGAGATGAATGGAAGATGACCTTCAAGACTAAGGAGGGTCTGTATGAGTGGTTAGTCATGCCATTTGGGCTAACCAATGCACCAAACACATTCATGTGGCTCATGAACGAGGTATTGAAAGAGTTTTTGGGAAAGTTTTCTATTGTTAATTTAGATGAAATTTTGATTTTTAGTAAGATTTGTGAAGAGCATCTGATGCATATCATAAGAGTTTTAGAGAAGTTGTTGATTAATCTGAAGAAATGGAGTTTTACAAAGGACTTGGTATACCTGGGATTTGTTGTCTGAACTGAGGGTCTTAAGATGGACCCATAAAACGTTTGGCAAGTTTATTTAGAAAATTTATTAGGAATTTTAGTAGCATTTGTGCACCTCTAACATAGACAATGAGAGAGGACAGAAAGGAGTTTAAATGGACTATAGGAGTAGCCAAGAGTTTTGATACATTGAAGCAAAAAGTCACAAAGCAACCTATTTTTGCACTTCTAGATTTTAATAAAGTATTTCAGGTAGATTACGATGCTAGTTGCAATGCTATAGGAGTTGTTTTGAGTCAAGAAGGTAAGCCCATTTCCTATTTTAGTGAGAAGCTTAATGATGCCAAGAAGAAGTATTTTGTCTATGATCAAGAGTTTTATGCCATAGTTCAGCCTTTGAAGATATGGAGATAGTATTTGTTCCCAAAAGATTTTGTTTTGTATACTAATCATTAGGCTTTACAATAATTTAATAGTCAAGGGAAGTTGAATCAAAAGCACTTAAAATGGGTTGAGTTTTTGTAGAGTTATACTTTTGTTTTGAAGCACAGGTGTGGAAGATCAAACAGAGTTGCAGATGCCTTAACTAGAAGGCAAAATTTGTTGACAAAGTTGAAGATAGAGGTTGTTGGGTTTAATGAACTCAGAAGTTTGTATCTTGAAGATCTAGATTTTATAGAAGCTTGGAAATCTTGTTTGTAACCTATTACTTTGGATAGGACTATTGCAAATATGTGCCTAAGTGGTGTTGTCATTGATGTCAGCATATCCTTGTTACCATTGGTGTCAGCTATATCCTATTTTGTTGTCTGTATAGAAGACCGAACTGTTGAGGATATTGAGAAAATTAATGACAATCAATGCATGTGGACCATATGGTTGTGTAGAGGATTGTCAGAGGTTGCTCCAGTTATGATTTGAGAAGTCCGCATGAAGATTTGAAGAAGTTATGGCCATCTGAGTAGAACTGGATTTTGCAGTATTCAGAAGAGACAGTGTGACAGTAAGTTGGTCTGGATTGCTCCATAGTGAAATTCTATGGATCTGAAGGTATGTTTGGGATGTCAGTGTGTTTCATCAACTCCAGTGGTTCGTGGTTTGGAGGTTCGCAAGATATCCTTCTAGTTTGACAGTCATGGAAAATAGTGTTCTTGAGGTTCCAGAGGAAGATACAAATGATTCTGGTAATTTGGTTTAGAGTGAATGTTATTGGTGATTTCAATGTGCTTGTGGAGGTCTCTGGATTGTGTGGCTACTATGTTGGAGGTCTACATTGAAGTTTGAGCTTGTTGATTGAAGATTTTTTCTTTAAGGTTGATGTTCTTCCCAGTCTTGGCCGACCAGATGTTCCTGGCGTGTTGCAAATGATCTAAGAGCATTTTATGAAGCGTGGCGTGGTTGTAGAGGAAGATTCAAGTCTCGGTTGTGTTTGGCTAACAGTGTAATGATCCGCATCAAGTTTAGCTGACCTTGTTGATCATTCCAAGGTTGATGAAGCATATAAATACTTGTTGAAGAGTTGTTGAAAAACATCCTTGAATAAATGAGTTAAATCTGAAGAAAGGATCAAAAAGCAGAGCAGAGAAGAAGAGGAGTGAAGGAAGTATAGAGTGAAGAGTCAGTGAAGAAGAATTTGAAGATAGGAGCAGAAGTTTTTTTGAGCCTTCAAAGGGACTGATTCAGGCATGAATATAGATGCTATTTCTCAGTTCATTATCTCTATGTAAATCATAATTTCTTATAGGCTATGAGCCTCTTCTTGAGCAGTGAGCTCTGGGCAGTGTGCCCGAAGGCATGTGCCTTCTATTTTCTTAAGTACTTTTAACAGGGTATGCATTTTTGTGGGTTAACCGCCACCATGATTTTTCCCTTAACCGGGTTTTCCACGTCAAAATTCTAGTGTTGTGTGTTCATGTTGTTTCTACTCGTGTTGATTTATGCTTAATTGTTTTCATTATTAATCTAATCGTAAAGAAGATTTAAAAAGTTTAGAAAAGGTTAAAGTTTAGGGACAACTGATTCACCCCCCCTCTCAGTTATCCAGACTATTTCCAGCAAGGACAAGGTGGTTGAATTTCATGATCCAAGATGGTGTGCTATTCAAAGGAAGCTAGTTGTGCATTCCAAGGAGTTCCATGAGAGAATCTGTTCAAGGAGAAGCATAGGGGAGGATTGGCAGGACATTTTGGTTGAGATAAAACCATTTCTCTTGTTAGTGATAATTACTATTTGCCACAGTTGCACCAGGATGTGAAGAAATTTGTGCAAAGTTGTAGAATATGTCAGATGGCCAAAGGAGTAAGTCAGAATACAGGGTTGTATCAACCATTACCTATACTAGAGAGACCATACGAAGACATCAACATAGATTTTGTTCTTGGTTTTCCAAGAGCTCAGAGAGGACATGAATCCATATTTGTGGTGGTTGACAAGTTTTCAAAGATGGCACACTTCATTCCATGCCATAAGACTAGTGATGTTCATGTTGCAGAATTATTTTTCAGAGAGGTGGTATGACTACATGGTCTACCAAAAAGAATAGTTTTAGATTGAGATACCAAGTTTGTTGGGTATTGCTTGAGGACTTTATGGAAGAAGTTGAAGACTAATTTGAAGTTCAGTTCTGCACATCATCCACAAACTGATTGATAGATAGAGGTGGTGAATAGGAGTTTAGGCAACCTTTGAGATGCTTGGTAGGAGATAAGTCCAAGGGATAGGATTTGATGTTACAATAGGCAGAGTTCGCATACAGCAATTCCATCAACAGAAGTACTGGTAAATCTCCATTCCAAATTGTATATGGTAGTAGTCCAAGAAATGATTCTAAGTTGAAGAAGATGGATAGAGGAGATAAAATTAGTACCGAGGCTGAAGACTTTGTAGAGCATCTAAAGAACTTGCATGAGGAGGTAAGAAATCATATCAATAAGATGAATTCATAGTACAAGGCTAAGGCAGATCAAAAGAAAAGATTTAAGGAGTTCAAGGTTGGAGATGAAGTTATGGTTCACCTGAGGAAGGAAAGGTATAATGTGGGAACATATAATAAGTTGAAGATGAAGAAATTTGGGCCATGCAGGATCTTGAAGAACCATGATTCAGGAAATGCATATGAGGTAGAGCTATCGAGTGGATTCAACATTTCAACATTGTTGATTTAACAGGGTATCATGAAGGTGGCACAAAGGATGGACCAATAGAAGAACAATGAAGTATCCATTTACTTCAAAGGAGGAAATAGAAGAAATCTTAGATAGTTGTGTGGGAAGAAATACCTAGAACAGGTAATATGAAGAATTATTGGTTAAGTGGAAAGGAAGGCATGTTAAAGATTCTTCCTAGTTCTCTAAGGTAGAGGTTGACCATCTTGGTTTTCTTCAAACACCTGAGATGTGACAAGGTCACTTCTCAAATTACCTTGGGTGTCTCATGCAGGAGCATCTAGTGGTGTAAGGAAAATCTTGCATTACCCAAAAATATTTGAAGTTATTTTTCTTTGCTTTTGTAGGTTTCCTTAGTTGTTTTGGAGTCCATGTTGACACTTCAGTGGTTCAGGACTATTTGAAGTTTAGAACGGATAAAAATAGTAACCTGTTATTTTTAGTAAGCTGGCCTATTTGGGTATGTATGGACCTAAAAATTTACCCCAAGAAGCAGAATTGTAAAAATAAACAAATGGTGAAGATTTGAATATCATTTTTAGTTTGAAAGATATTAAAGTTTTCGTCTTGAAAAATTGCTCCTGATGAACTTCAGATTTGAATTTGAGGCCCTTAGAAGCCTCATAGGGATTCAAAAAGTGGACAAAAGATCATTTTGTGCATCGTAGACCTCTTCATGAGCTTTCCAACACTTGGTTATGATTGTCAATCGGATGCTCGGTCCAAAAGTTATGGCCCCTAGAAGTTGTGTTACAAAATTTCAAAAACTTTAAAATTTCAAATTTCCAATTTCTTGAGCAGGAAAATAGACAGTTGGACTTGGTGCCCAAAAAGGGGAGTTACACTTTCTAGAACATTCGGGAAGGTAGTGGATAAATGGGTGGGAGTCATTGTTGCCAAATAAAAAGGGGAAATGGAAAGGTTTCGAGGACAGTTTGATATGTGCGGTTGTGGCTCCAAATTGTAGAAATCTCTAATAGAGTAGGATTTTCTCTATTGTGAAACAACCCATGTTGATGTGGCATGTAATACTGGATTTTGTACTCCATTTTATTGAAGAAATAAAAGTTGCTTGATTTCATTCCTCACATTTTTGGTGAGAATCTATGTTGTTGTTTTGTGTGTGGGTGTTGGGTGGAGTAGCCCTTCATCAGTTGCACATCCATCCAAGGCATCAGAGATCATCTATATTAGTCTGAGTTGGATTTTCTTGTGTTTTGACAGTGTTGGCATGGTAGTTTTCAGTATTTTGATTGTGTAGTCTTCAGTTTATTCATAGTATTGTTTGGTGTTGTTGTTGCATGTCATTAGTTGCTTTGTATTTAATTCTGTAGCATAATCTCAGATGCCATATCCAATTTGGTGTAAGTGTTGTGAAGTTTTTGTGTGATTCACACAGTTTTGGGTGTTTCCGATAGAGGGTGTTTTAGCATAGTTTGCTAGTTTTCAAATCTAGGTGTTGTGGGTTTGTTGTAGAAGTTTTCTGTTGTGGAGAATCAATGTATCAGACCTGATATCAGATGTTTTTATCAGAAATTTAATGAAAAATCAGTTTGGAAGAGTTTTAGTGTGTTTTCTGAGTTTTCGGGTATCCTACCGGATGTGTGATTTGTCCTATTTGTTGCAGAAAGTTTGTAGAAGTTTGGGACTTGGTTGTAGACATTTGTTGTAGTGTTGTTTGCTATATCAGACCTAAATATTGATGTTCATATAAGAATATTTCAATAAAATCATTTTCAGGATTTTATGGTGAAATCTATGCTTTCTTGGTGCAATTTGGTATCTTGCTTCGTGAATTTTATTTATTAAATTTATGGATAATATTTATAAATCATTCCAGATCTAAAAATCATTTAAATTTCATATTAGGTAGATTGCACACTATACGAACAACCTCACTGTCAAAGACAACAACACGTCATGGGGACGTCTATGCACTGTACTGTAGTCTGTATGACACAAAAAACTAGAATCTCATACTTGTACAGATTTGCATGAGATTTGAGAGTTACCTATTGACATAGAATCCAATAATTATTACACAGAATATCAAATATGATAGAAATAACTAGAAATGATAGTACAAAAGTGAGACAAAGGATATGATGAGAAAAGGGGAAGAAGAAAGCAAATAGTCATGCACTTGAAATCCTTCTTCAAACAATTTGCAATCACAACGATGAAAGAGAGGGTTGGGCTATATAGGAGCTTGCCTAAGCCAAACCTTATTTTCGGTGTTTCCACCTCAACAACCAAAGATATTGATTGATTCATAAATAAATTGTGTGCTCTAATTCTAAGTGTATCTAGAATTGTTATGAGCAGCGACAAGAAAAATTGACGAGATATATAAACGAAATATGATTAATTGACTCAAGGAGATGAGATGTAATGATTATTCTAAATATGAGCAAGTAGGAAAATGAGAATCAACCCACAAAGATAATACAATCTAAATGGATCAACGAAGACAAGGAGAGAAATTATGACGGCCTTGTTGGGACATTATCACTTCAAGGAGCAAAGTGAAGGTTGCTCGAAGGGGCAATGATATCAAATGAGAACCCTTTGAAGAATATGATGAAACTGAAGTATAATCACATGAATCTAACACTTACAATGATCTCAAGAAAATAGTGAGAACAATAGAGCAATGGAGTAAGAAAAAGCAAGAGTATAATAATGGTGAGTATTGATTTCAATAGATTTTCACTAACATGTGAGTTCCATCCTTTTGAATGGAAAATAGAGGGGTTTTATAGAAAAGGCAAGAGGGAAAAATCTGGGAAAGGGGTCATTTGGGTGCAGATAAGCATCAAGAAAATCTCAGAGTGTCACACAAGTTAAAACGCAACTTCTAAAAATGGTTGATGAACAAATAGACACTTGTGGGACATCAGTGCGCTGCACAGACATCCATGCCAAGCACTAGCATCCAAGCAACTTCAGTTCTTGGAAAGTCCAAACAACATGGGGCATTGCCAAGGTTAATGCACTTTAATGGTTTTGGCTAGGATAAGAAAAAAGGTTAAAGCAACACTAAGAAGCACCTTTGTGGGTTGAGGGTAAGCTTAAGGCTATAAAATGATCCTAAAAACACGCTAGGGGAGTGGACACTAAGTGGACTCCAAACATAGCGTGAAATTATGAGAGTACATAATTTATGATGCTACAAGTGCCCACCCCATTGGCATAGGAGTATTTTACATCTTAGGGTGTACCTCATGGGATGTCTGTCACCTATAGCCCACACCTACATGCACATGTCACATTGTTATTACAAAGATGCCTTTCTAAAAAATTAGGTTGTGTTTTGTTGAGTTTTGTCCATGGTTAAAAATGGGCATTACATTAAGTTTCTTAAATAAATGACAGTTATTATAACTAATCCCATCAAATGCTATATAAACATTTTCTCTACATGTTTTAAGGGTTGGAATTTTCTTGTATCATAGAAAAAAATTATACTTAATTTTAACATTTAATTTTTGTTCTTAATCAAAGTATTATCTTGTAGGAGTGAATTCATGTCTCGATAGATTGATTATGATAATGCATTAATTCGAGCATAATTGTTTTGATGTATGCTTTTTAACTATGCAAATATCTTGAGTTTGTTTAAATTAAGAGGTCTCAAATACTAAGTTTAAATTAAATCTTAAAGAATCTTAAGGGAATTAATATAAATTTGGGTAGTTTTGAGCACCTTTACTTCTATCTAAAAGAGGTTTATGCCATGCAATGTGATGGTAGATTTTATTTATAAATTTTAATTAAATCAATTTAAAATGTTTCTTTCTTATCACTCTTTCCCTTTTAATTTTTTCCTATTATATTACAAATGTGTATAAAATGTAAATTATCAATTCTTTAGGTTTGTGTGTGTTTTGGTTTTCTTATGTTTGGTATGACTTTACAACACAAAATTTATGAGCCATCCACCTACATACATTTGGATGGGTTTGGTGGTAGCTTTGTTTTTAGATGATGTGTGCATTTGTTGATCATGATTAGCGATTTTGGGGGATTTGGATTTAGGGATATAGGATTTATGGATGGGGGTGTGGGGGATGGGAGGATTGGGGGATTGGGGGATTTGAGGATGGGGATATTAGGAATTAGGAGTGGAGGAAGAGTAGATTTAGGGATGGGAGGACATTTAGATTTATATATGGGATAAGATGGGGTAGGAATAATGGTATTCTTTTTGGATGTGTATGATAATGGAGGAGGGTTGGCAGCATATGATTTGGATGTGCAATTAGAGGCACCTAGTTTGGGATTGGAAGAATAGATTTTAGAAGGCATGAAGGTGGTACCAACATGTTTGGATTGTTTTCCTTGGGATGTATGGCCAAGGCCATGTGAGCACAGATGTATTTTGACATGGATGGGCTCTAAAATTCCTTGCTTGTGAAGGCCTAAGCCTTTGCCTTGATATTTCATGTTTTGGAGCATGCGATGTGCAATGGGATGTGCATTATTTTTGAAACATGATGTGAGTCCATTATTAGATGGGGGAGGATGGGTGGTGGATGGAATTTGTTCCTCTCCTATGAGAGAACCACCATAGATGAAGGTGTTGGGACCAAGAGGATAGGATGATGGAATTGGGATGGGGTTGATAAGAGGTGGTAAAGGGTTGATGAGAGATAGTAAAGGGTCAATGGGAGATGGTAAAGGAGCAATAGGGGATGATGGGGGATCAATAGGAGATGGTGTAGGATCAGGAAAGGGATGAGATGGGATGCTCAGATCTTGATTAGGATGGGTAGATGTTTCCACATGCTTTGTACTAGGTTGTTGACATAGCCATATTTGCATGGATGGTGTGGTGGGGGAGGAGTGTTCAACTTCACTTGGCATTTGAATAGACGCCTCAGATTGGATGGATGGAGAAGTGGGAGATATTTGGGATAGGACTTTGGATAGAAAGGACAAAGAGGGTGATGTGGTTTTGATGGGTACTAGGTAGGTGATGGAGTTGCCAACAACACATTTGGATGATTTTGGAGAAGTGGGGTGGCATGACTCCACAAGTTTGGTTTGGCATTGTTTCTCAATGTCTTTGGCTAGGAGTCCTTGGAGAAAACTTGAAAGGGATTCTTTATATTTAGTGGGAGAATTGGATGGTGGATAAGATGGTAGAATAGATGGCGACATTAGTGGATAGGGGGATGATGGATTTGGTTGATAAGGGGATGAAGGATGTGGATAAGAGGTGGAGATGATGGGAACCTCATACGAGAAAGGATGTTGGGATATGGATGGAGAATAGAATGGAATTCCCTTTTCAAAGGTAGCATAAGGATGAATATGAGGTAGGAAATTAGGTACTAGGGTGAAGCTTGTGCTAGCTAATGCATGGTCAAAGGACACTTGCATGTTTATGGATGGGTGAGGATGGTTTATGGAAAGCTTTCTTGCAATGATTTCATCAAGATTTTGGATTTTGTTTTGGTCAACAAGACTATCATCATCATTAAAATTAGATAGATTCATGATGTTTGATTTGGATTTAGGATGATGTGATGTAGGATGACTTGATGACTTGATTTTGGATTTGGATTAAAGGTGATTTGGATTCATTTGGTTTAATTGGGATTTGGATTGATCAAGGTCGGGGATTCATGACACTTGATACTAGGATGGATTTGATTTGATTTGATTAATCAAGGTCAACAATACATGACATTTGATATTGGTTGGATTTTGATTAAATTGGATGGGGTTGAAAGAGGTTAAGTCCTTAACCAATTTTTTATTTTCAAAGGATGATTTTGATTAAGGATGAGAGATTGGATTTTGATTAGGGATGGATAGAGGAACAATGGATGATTGATTTTGGATGAGGGATGATTGGATCAGAATGATGGTAATGGATAAGGTTGGGATGATAGGTTTGATTAGAGAGGTGAATTAGATAGATTAGGGATGAATGGAATTGGATAGATTATGGATGAAATAGGATTGGATTAGGATTAGAGATGAAATGCTTAGGATTGGGGATAGTGGATTATGATATGGATTATGGATGAAAATGGATGAAGGACTAAACTCAATAATGGGATTATGATTACGATTGGTTTAAAGGATGAGATGATTAGGGATGAAGGATAATTGGATTCGATTAGGATTTAGGGTGAAATAGGATTAGATGGGCTTAGATTGGGAATTGGATTAGAATGATGGTAATGGATGATATTGGGATGGTAAGTTTGATTAGGGATGAATGAAATTGGATTAGGGATGATAATGGATCAAAGGATAAGTGGATGAGGTAATTAGGATTAGGTGATGCAATGATTAGGATTAGGGATAGTGGATTATGATGTGTATTATGGATGATAATGGATGAAAGATGATTGATTAGATATGAGATTAGGATAGCAATGATTAGGGATAGTTGATTATGATGTGGATTATGAGTAATAAGGGATGGGGTTTTCTTAGGATTAGGTGCTTGAAAGTGGATTGGGATAGTGGATTGGGGAGTGATTAGAATGATGATAGATGGGATTTGTTTAAGCTCAAATGATGGGGTTGATTAGGAAAATGATGGTGATTAGGTGGATTAGATGGATTGAATGGATTAGGATAAAGACCTTGATTGGATTTGACTAATTGATTGGGATTAGGGTCCTAAATGATGGATTAAGATTGGATTAAGGTAGATTAGGATGATGTGGAGGGGATGATTTGTATGATTAGGATAATTGGGATTATTAGGAGGAAATTGGATTGGGGTAAGGTGGATTAAGAGGGAATTGGATTGGGATGACTTGGATTAGGAAGAGGTGGATGATTTGGATTTGGATTAAGATGGGTGATTACGATGCAATTAGGGATGGCTCGATGTATGCTTGACCTTATGAAACTTTGAAAATAAAATTGCACACTCAATCATGCACAAATTTGCAAAGGATGAGGATTTTGGATTAAGGGAGTGCATGGGTTTTGAGGATTAAGACACACCATGCACATTAACACCCTAAGTTATTCAAGTGGGAGTGTCGATCCTTGGGGGCCCACAAATATACTATTTATCAAGTGTTGGATAGATAGGGCATGAAAGGTCATGTACCACCATTGCACCCCTTACCTTGGAGGTGAAAAATGCCTTGCCCAAAGTGAGTTCTATCTCCCCACTATGAATGTACATTGTGAGTGACTTCTCGGGCCTTTTCGACATTGATGCACCACAAGGAAGAATGGTCAAAAGGTCTTATGCTAGGTGTTGTTATATGGAGCCTAATCAGACTCGGAGGTTAAATTTACCCCACTTTTATCGGTGCGGTTTCCCCCCAAATTCCTACGGGGTCAAGGGGCAGTGCCCCTTGTGGGGGTTTGGGGGCAGCGCCCCCAAGACAGGGTCAAGGGGTAGTGCCCCTGGCGCACTCCCTATTGTGATACAGGGCGGGGTCGAGGGGCAGCACCCTTGTGGGGGCTCGGGGGCAGCGCCCCTGAAACCTCACATGGTTTTTTATTATTTTATTAAGGTGTCGAGAGTTATTTTTTTCTTGGCTGATATAAAAACCCCTATTTTTTAACCAACAAAAGTCGTGATAAAAATGGCTAAGGGTTAGGGTTTCCATTGATGTATTGTAGCATTTTGCAATGGTATTGAGTTGCAGGGATTGTTGGTTGTAATCGATTTTGATTTACTGGATAATAATATTGGACTCTTTGTTGGTGGATGTAGCTCGAGTTTGGGTGAACCACATTAAAACTTGTCTCTCGCTGTTATTATTTCTGTGTATTTTCATTCCTCTGTATAATATTTATTTGCATTTAATTGATATCTTATGTCGTCTAACCCTAACACTAGGATGAACAAGGTGACTAGGGGTATACTTGAAATACTCAAGGTGTGTGAGGCCTAAGTCTGTGAAATGAATAATGTTGTCAAGGCATGGTTCGAGAGGGTAACCCACTCTCCACTTTCACATTGCAAGGTATAAAGATCTTGCAAGATATCCTTAAGAGACAATGTCCCCCAATGGGAGAATCTTTCGATTACTTCCCAAATTTACATACCCCATAGGAACACAAGGGTTGAGGTCATCCCAATGGTGATGAAATCCAAGGCAGACCCCCTAGAGGAAAGAAAAACTAGATGCTTTTGATCTCTAAGATTGTACGAAGCGCAAGGAGAGAGCATACACACACTAGCCTTCTTGGGATTAACAAAGATAACAAGATTAGATAAAATCAAGGTTTTTGATCTCCAAGAACACCAAATGGCATGAGGAGAGAGCATACACCTTGACTTGACCCCAAACAAAGCATACAAGATTCTTTATCCCCTTATAAATTGAAGTGTTCCTAGAGATTAGTGCAAAAATCAAGATAGATCCTTCGAGAAGCGTGCTACAAGACACAAGTTAGTAGTTTGATTTTTGTCTAAGACCAAGGATATTTGCACAAGGAGATGTTAGACAATAAGGAACATGCGTATGATAGCTAGATTCAAATGTTAGATACCAGAAATCCAAAGAAAAATGAAGAAAATTGCCTATTGAGAAGAGCTGCCCAAATACAATATAGGGCCATTTAAGTGCAAGAAAAACTAATGAAACTGAGTTAGAGAGGAAAATTATACTAGACAGGGCCACCCAAACAGGTCACAGGGCTGCCCAATTGGAACAGGGCCATTGAAATGTGTTTAGGTGCTTAAAAATAATAGTTTCTGCAAGAAAATGGTTAGATTTTGCAAAAACAAGGATGGTTAGAAAATTTTGAGCATTATGACACCTTGTAAAAGTGGTCCCATATTAGAAAATAGAATGTTGAAGATTTTAGAAAGTGATAAAAATGATTTTGGAATGTGTGAAGGTAAATGTGCAATCCCTAGGATAGAATTGCCCAAACAGGTAGCAGAGCTACCTAAACACAGGTAGAGCCACTAAAACAAAGGTGGAGCTTGGAAATGAAGTCAGGACTACTAATAGAGGGTGTAGGGTCATTGAAACATAGTGCAAGGCTACTGAATTGGAGTAGAAGCATTGAAATAGAGCCTTGCAAGTCCAAAAACACTTACAAACACTAAAACTGATTAGTAGAAAGGGACGTGGGTCCCATCGAGCATTCCAAATGTATCAGATGTAGAAAATGAGCATAAAAAAATAAGTTAAACTAATGTTAACCTATCCTACTCGAAATCTAATGTAACCTCATGATAGAGAAAATAAGGAATGCATACAAAGGAAGGGAACTAAACTAGATTAGCTATCATGCAAACCTTGCTATGTGGATGTGCTCTTGATGTTGTTTGATATGCATGTGGTTGTTGAATCAGTATTCTCTTAAACTACCCACTAATTAAACCATTAATCTATTTTCCCATTCAACAACATTAAAGCAATTTAAACATGGAATGATCAATCACAAAACATAACACATATACACCAAGATTTTTACGTGGAAAACCCAAAATAAAAAAAACCATGGTGAGTGTTAGCTCACAATATATTATGTAATAACAATACCAAATTACAAGAGGCTCACTGCCCTTAAGGACTCATTGTCCAAAGAAGGATGCTCACTACCCTTAAGGACTCACTGTCCAAAAAAGGATGCTCACTGCATACAGCTTCACTACCATAATGAAAGAAGGAGAAGGATGGCTCACTGCCAAAATGAACTGCTAGGATTACATCTGCAAATGCATAGATATAGTTCTAATGAAGCTCAGAAAACTAATTCAAAACTCTTCATCCTACTCTGCTCTATCACACTGCTCTGCTTTTATAAGATCTCTCTTCTTCTGTACTTGTCACCCTTGCACAATCATAAGACTTCACATGTCGCACACACACACATTCATATTCACACTTCTTCACATTCACACACCACACACTCTCCAAACATCGAAATAGATCTCATATATATATATATATATATATATATATATATATATATATATATCCGCAACATTTACAATCTTCAAATTAGGTCAGCATTCAAAGATGAAGCGTGTAGTTATGCCTTGTGTAGCTTGTTGGCCTAATCCTTTCACCAAAATACTTTGCGAACCAATTCAATACTTGAAACAACTTTCTACATGTCGGCCCAAACTGCATAACCACCTAGAATATGAATCTATTCAATGGATTTCACCACACTGATGGCACCCTCAAATTTTTCAAATTTGATGTGCCAATATTCTTTCGAGGTGTCGACGAAGGCTAGGGCAATAGGATGCACAATCTACCCTGGTTTGGCGATTAAAATTTTGCAACTCAGGCATCATTTAGCAAATCCCTTTGGCAGAAAGTTTCTTGGTACATATGGTAATACGCCTGCTCAATTTCATACTCTCGGGATAAGTTTTGGTAGGGTATTCAATTATTTTCTGACTGCAATTGGGCTAATTTTGGCTTCCCGAAAAATTTTCAAATTTTGTGATTATGAGGATGACCCAGTTGTCAATTTGGTCTCAAACCACTCTAGTTTCAATTTCATCAAAATCCGAAACCGTTTGATGCATTATTTTAATGCATTCTTGTTGCGGCGAACTCACCCAACGGACTAGTTTACAAAGCAACGGCTAGAAGTTGAGTAGCGAAGTGGATTCCGAGGAAATGGGTCTTCTTGAAATAATTGATTAGGCCCTTGCGCAAATTTTCATAGTCGTTGGATGCTCGGTTTGTCCGTAGTGGAAATGTGCCAGATGCCCAGAGGTGAAAATTAAAAATTGCATAAAATATAATAATTCAAAATGCAATATTAAAGGTTAAATATTAAGAGGCATTTTAATATTTAAAAGGGAGATAAAAGAGTTTCAACCGTGACTTTTAAAAAAAGTCAAAGTTATAAAGAAAAGCTTGTAAGCTTTAAACACAAATTCATAAAAGGATAAAGGGATGCGGTACGGATATCGCACCATCGCAGCCCCCTTATGCAGCCTCTTCTTAGCCCCTGCGATAGTGCGATAAGCCCATTGCAGGGCATAATATGCCCACCGCTTTCCTTCAGCAGTTTTTAAAGACGTTTCCTTTGGTCATATGGCGGTTTTGACGGACTCTTGCTGTACCAGATGGATTTTGATGCCGGCAGTCACGTTTTTGAGCTAGTGGGTGATTTTTAGAGGTCATTCTTGACCCAAATTTGTTGTCTCACATTATAAAATCGCCCTACGGTCATTTTTGAGGCATGTGGAGATTTTCTGGCCGTTTTTGACGATTTTTGGTTGCTCCAAGCGAGTTTTGAAGCTGCAATCACGTTTTTGAGCTTCAAGCTACTTTTTGAAGGTGAATTTTGACTCAAATATGTTGTTATGTGCTTGGAAATCTTCCTCAGATCATTGTTAATCCATTGGTGAAGGTTTTTAGCTAATTTGCTTTGATTCCAGATTGCCGGAATGATGCAAAATGCCTCTGTTTTAGCAGAAACGACCCAGAAAATTGGTTTGGGTAAAAAATCAAAATTTGATATTGCTGCAATGATCTTTGGTTGAATACAATTGCAAGAGCTGAAGATGATATCTTAGAGGTCTCTTACTGCAGAGAAATGAAGTCTCCAGATGTCCCCTGTCTCCGTTCAAACTCGGAATAGGTGAAAATGTGTAATTTTTTAAAAAGAGGAAATTAGTACATTTTTATTATTTAATACTCTCCTCTTTTAATATATTGAAATATTTTATTCCCAAGTGCATTTTGGAGGGAAAATTGTAATTAAAAAAACCTCACCTACCTCTAGAATGTAATTAATTTTTAGGGCAAAATGCTTTCAACATAAAAGAGCAGCAGGGCTCTCATTTTATTGTGGCTGGAAGATTTTGGCATTTTGGAGAAGCAATAAAATACAGTTCAGTTGGGTTGTTTCATCTCTTTTGTTGTGAGTTTATGATTTATATGTTGAATGTATGTATGCATATATGCTTTCAATTTTATGTTCATTTATATGAGTAATGTTTTATTGCATGTATTCAGTTATTTGTCTCCAAGTTGTATATGTTCTTCTTCTGAATCTGAAGTAGCTAATTATTTAAAGTTTGGTAACATAGGTTCACTGTGTTAAATACATTTAATCTCTTACTTCTACTCAAGGAACAGATTAAATGTTTTAGGTTATATATTGAGAAGAACATGTTGCAATAAGGATATTTATAAGCAGAAATAACTGAATACTCAGTCTTGGGTTGCGTTTGTAAGGCAGGTGCCTACTAGAACCCCTTGAAACTTGATTATTGTTCTAAATTTATGCAAACCATTCACATATATACATATATTTGACTCCATTGCCCTGAGATAAGCACTAGTATGAGTTTGTATTGAGTTTGTGAGTCAAAACCCAAGTCTTTCATCCAATCATAAAACAAAATCAGAATATCATTTGAAAACTTTTAGGTTTTAGGAGTGGGATTAGGATCTTGCATGCTCTCAGGTATAACCAGTATAGAGGGTCCAAGAACGTTGCCAGCTTGGGATTCATCTTGCAAATCTTGGTGTAAGAGTGAAAGCATTCTGCCTGTATTGAAAAGTTAAATCTTTCTGTTATGAGTGAATCAAAGTGAAATCTTTTGTTGAAGGGATACCCCCTAGGTACGGCAGAACCTGGAGTGAAGGGGAGGCATGTTCACACAACCTCTCGTCTTTGTTGGCCGAATCAGTTTGAACTAGAGCGTAGGAAGTGGCAAACCCTTTGCTGATTTGGGAACCAACACACACTCAGATCAAACTATCAAGTCAGCCTTAAACTCTGATTATCACTGGTTCAGTCCATCTGTCAAATTACAACTTTCAATGCGGACCACAAGACTTGCTCAAATTCATATCCAAGACTCTTCAGACATCTCATAACATAACTCCAAAACTACAGAACATAATATCAACTTGTGGTAAAATGTAGACCATTAGAACATATGCCTTGTCACAGTCAAACACTGTCAAATCTTATAGCGATACTTAGTAGCTCATAACTATCTTTTCGATGGACTCCAAGATCTGAAACTTTGGATTTGAGACCTTTAGACAAGTGTTTACCACACCTCAAAATTGCATAAGAAAATATCTATTGCTGGAGGAATGCGGACCAAAATACTTAAGTGTTCTGCTATGTTCAGTACTGTATTCTATCATGTCAGACTTCGGCTGTTTGAAGTTACACTTCCGGAGATGAACAAAAGTTGAAACTTTATATTTAAGATCATCTGGGGACTATAGACATCTTACCAAAACCGCAAGACTAGATCTTCAACTACGGACCAACTCTGATCAACATACTATCTTTTTGTCGCTATCTCTATACTCTACCAATACTTAGTCAAAATGCTTAAGTATGTTTTGCCAGACCAAAATCTTTGTTCCAACCTTGTTGAATCTTAGTTTCTTTTATTGTTTCCATCAATGACAAAACCATCAAATATCATGCTCAGCCAAACTAACTCATACCAGTAGTGTCTCTATCTATGATGTTTGCCAAGTTGCCAACAATCTCCCCCTTTGGCATTGATGGCAACACTTGATGTGAAAAACCATCATACAACTCCCCCTTACTCTTTACACACTGCTCCTAGCTTCATGCTTCTCTCCTTATTTTTCAGTTTTTTTTGTTTTGTGTTTTTCACATGCTTCATTCTCCCCCTTTGACATCAATGCCAAAGGTGTATGATACAGAAATATGTACAAGTGACCAAAACTTCAAAATTGTTTGTACTGTCTGCATATATATAGATGAAATCAAATTGCTTACTATTTTTTAGGGAGAATATCTTTGTAGATCTTCTTCAGTTGCACCAAATCTTCATCCCATCTGACCTTAACATCATTCAAAACTAATATATGCCCATTAACTTGGGACGCCAACTCTTCTGCTTTCTTCACAGTAGCAAGGGCCTCAGTAATTTGCCTTGTCTTATCTGCTACTACTACTAGCCTGGTCATGGATGCAATCTTGAAGCTCGCTATCTCCTGAAGCTGGCTCATTCTTTGTTTGATGACCTCCTTCTGGGTCTATAACTTATTTATGCCAGAATGGATGGTTTCAATTGTATCCCTTTGATTCCCAATAGCATCTTTCATCAGATCATAAGGTTTGGATATTTTAGTGATCTGGGCTTCCCAACCATCTATCTTGTCCTTTAGATCCTTAGTTTTCTTAGGCTATGTTAGACAAAACTAATACAGATTGCTAGCTTCTTTGATGGCCATTTCTACATACTCAACACTCTTATCTAACATAACTTTGTCTTGAGAATATTTATCATTCATCTCGACCAATATCTTGTTGTCAATCTCTTCCCTTACCTTCTTTTCTACAGCTTGTTCAAGGGATTCAAAATTAGAGTTGACTGACTCCATAAGCTTCTTCAACTGTGCAGTAGGAGCCAAGGATGTATCTCTCTTTATTCTGGGCATAATCTTTTCAAAAATTGTTGATGCATCTCCAATCAGCTCACTATCTTCCATATGTGATTTTAATATCTCTTCTTGTGCAATAGTTTGAAAAATTGTCCCAAGTCTTAGTTTTTGTAATGGGGACATTGTGGCAAGGTCAATTGGTCCTTGCAATAGCTTAGGTGCAGTCAAAATCTGAGCTTCCTTTTTCTTCTCCAAAAACTCTCTCAAGGAGTCAACTGACTCCTTCTTAGTAGTGTATCTTTTGTCTTCTTCATGAGACACCTCAACATCATGCCTTCCCAGAGGATCTTCCTGAATGAGCTCTTGTTCATTTTCTTCTATTTCTAGAGTAGGGTTGTCAATCATTTGTTCATTTGCTTCTTCTCTCTGCTCACCTTGTCCTTCAAAGTCAATTTCCGCAAATTCTACTTTTGCTTCCTCAGAGTTCTTTTGCTCTACAGACTCCTTCATTTCTTCTTCTTGCCTAGAGCTTATCGGAGGAGATGTTCCACCTCGATCCACACTTTGTTCTATATTCTCACCTGGAACTGTATTGGAATTGTCAGCATCAACATTTTGTTCCTCTTCATCAGTGTCTATTACTGTTGATATTTGCAGTTTATGTAGCACACTTAGTGTTATCTCCTCAGTCTCTTTAACTAGTTTCTCAATGTCACTAGACATTAGAGTATTTACCCTTTTCTTTGTTATGAATTTATCACTAAGCTTCTTAGTGACTTTGACCTTTTCTTCACTGGTAATATTTGGGCAAATATTCAATAAGACACACTCCTTTATCTCAGCATCTTTGGCCATGGCCCCTTCTTTTCTTGCTGTCATGATGCTAGCTAGACTGTTTGGTAAGTCATCTAGTATGACTTCAATTAGAGATTTATTGAACATATCCAGATATCTTACAACTGTTGCTTTAATTATCACTTTGTCTCCATCAGAGCTTTCATCATATGTACCAGCAATAGGCTTCAAATTCCCATGTTGAGCCATTGCATTGACTGTGGCTTCCAAGGATATCGTTGCTTCATTTTCTCTAGTCTCAGTCTTCTCTCCTTTCTTCTTCTTCTTGTCCTTAACCTTTCCGAAGAGCTTCTTTGTTTTTTTCTTTCTTTGCCTTGATTTCTTCATTAGTCTCTATCTCTTCTTCTTCTCCACCAAGGCTCACATACATTCTTTTTGTGGCCTTTGTCTTCTTTCTTTTCTTATTCTCTAAAGGCTTATTCTCAGGTACTTCTTTCTCAATATCTACAGTGGGGAGAGGTCTAGAGCTTCCAGAGATAGCTGCAGCAAAGGAGGAGGCTCTTGTTCTTCTTCTTGAGATGGAAGTAGGTTTTTTTGGTTCATATTTCTCTTCTTCCTTCTCTGGAGCCTTTGATGTCTAACCTTTTGGAGCACTTGCAACCTTAGAGGCCTCAAACTTGGCTCTTTCTTCATTTATCTGTTCTGTTGTAAAGCATTTACTTTTTGCAAATTCTTCTACATATTTTCTTACATTTCTCTTGATTTCAGGTTGTTTCAGTTCCATATGCACTTTGAGATATTTTTCTTCAAATGTTCTAAATCTTTCCTCATTGGGGTCCTTTGGTTTGCTCAGCATTAGGTCAGCTAGACCAGTCAAAACATCCTCTGTAATCTCATAGCCCATTGGTGGGATCCATACAGTTCTAGGTTCTACCTCCATGAAGCATTTATCTTTGTCTACCATAAGCACAATCTCTTTTTCATATTTATCCACAACCTTTTTAGGGATCTTAGCCCTAGCCTGCATTTTCTTTTGGAAATTCTTAAAGTAACCCCACAATGCTACATTTTGTTTATCAATATTTCCTAAACTCTTTAGATGATTTCTAATTTGAACTACTACCGGAGAATGATCTAACCAAGCAATGTTACCCATACCTGGTAATTCTTTTAGGAAGTATAACAGTAGGCAAATCATCAAAGTACCATATTTGAAGGGGTACTTAGTGTCCTTTATCCTTTTCAGATTCTCCATCAATTGTTGCCGGAGCAACTCACACAGGTCATAGTCTACATTCTTCTTCACCATCTCAAAGGCTGTGTAGATAGTCATTATAGAAACAGAGTTCTCCATGTTTGAGAAATATACTTTATAACTAATCACCATGGAAGCAAACCTTATCGCCGGATCTTCTGTCATTGACAATTAGTGCCCTTTTGTCAAATTTGGCACCTGTTAACTTCATCACTGTGTTATTATTTACAGCCTTCAAAGCCGGAACTATATTGGTGGAACACATGCCAGTGACTGCCTTAATGGCATCTTTAGTAATCATATGCACCATGTCTAACCACATGAATTCATCATGTATTCTTCTTAGGGAATACCAGTCCCAAGCATCTTTAGAAAAAGCAGGAAAATCAACCCATACATCCAATTCTTCTCATGCAGCTCACTATACTCTTCTTTCAGTTTAAACTTATCACTAGTCGGTTTATCTAGATAAATTTGCCCTAGTTTTCCATGATCATACTCTTCCAATTTGCATGTATATATGCCCTAATATCTTTAGTATGCATGACGCCAAACGAAACCTTAGAGAACACACCATCCGGATCTATTTCTAATGATTTGAATGGGTGCTTCTTGAACTTAGGGCAGGGCCTCTCAATGATCTCAACAACATGTGGAATAGACATTTTCACAGCTCAATACAACTTTGCAAGAGTAAAAATTGTAAATACTTGATCTTTGCTTCTGGTTAGGGTTTCTTCTCACCAAACGTTTGAATTTGCTTTTGTACTTCGCTGCTCAGATCTCCTTAGTTGCTTGAGGGTTTGAATGCAATGTAATTTCCTTTCAAATGAATTCCCTTTTAAGCCTTTTTCATTGAAACATAATTGCCATAAATGTTCAATTCAAAAAGCTGTCAAATTATTTCTTTGCCACTCACAGTCGATCTAAATTGCTCCGCAATCTTCTGCATTAATCTCTTTTCTGCCAGAATTTTCTCTAAAAGTTCTAATATATTGTTTGTCAACTTATATCCTTGTGTTGGCTGTCTGTACCACTTTTCTGGCTAGGGGAATAAAATATTCCATTAAGTCTCTCCTTGAGCCAGAGCTCCCATTTCACTTCCCAGAGGAAGTGTCTGCACCAGAGTCTGGCACAAACTCATTCTTGGCTTCAATAAAATTCTTCTTAACCCATACCTTTTTCATCTGCTTCTTGATTTTTTATGGATCCACCTTTTGTGTTGGTTTCTTCATCTCTACCTGATTATCCTTCTTTACATTCTTGCTTCTATAGAATCTTGCAATATTTCCAGGCCTATTGCAATTGAAGCATACAACATTTCTCTGACCATTGTTCCTTCCATTCATCCTTGATCTGCATTGGTTAGCCTTATGTCCAAATCTATTGCATGTTAAACAACTACCATTGAAAGATTGAGCATTCCTTCCATTGTTATAGCCATTTCTTATTTGACTTCTGCATTCACTAGCTCTATGACCAAATCTTTTACATGTAAATCAATAACCTTTAAAAGTTTGAGCATTCCTTCCATTGTTGTAGCTATTCCTTATCTGACTTTTGCATTCATTAGATTTATGACCTACTTTATTGCAAGTGAAACACTGACCAGAAAATGATGGAACATTTTGATTTACTATGCTCTTGCATTGAGTAGCCTTATGACCAAACTTATTGTATGAATTACAATAACCATTGAAATATGGGTACCTTTGAGCATTTGGTTGCCTAACCGGTGGTTTTTTGGGTCTATTCCTTTGATTCTGGATCTACTTTCCTTTGTCCTTCTTGATCTCAACATTCTTTTCTTGACCCATTTTGAAACTTTCACCTTTCTCAAATCCTAAGCCTTCTTTGTCATCAGAGTTCTTTTGGTTAGCAAGCATCTCATTAACTTTTGCAAAACTTATTTTGAACTTTTCTTCATAACTTTTTGCTTTCTCCAAATCTGACTTCAAGTTCCCAACTTTCTTTTCAATCTTAGCACATTCTTCTGATTTGTCTTTTACCAGTTGATTTAGATCTTCTTTTGCTTTTGTCTTATCTTCAATTTACATTCTCAGATCATCCAAGATTTCATTTGCTGATCTCAATTGTTCACTAACTTCCTTATGTTTTTCTTTGAATTTCTAGACTTGTTCCCTCAATTTTCTGATGCACCCGTTTGCTTCCTTGACATTTTCTTTTAGATCCTTGTTTTCTATTTCAATCCTTTCAAGATCTTCAAGAGCATCTTTGAGTTCTTCTTTACTGAGAACCATGCATTCTTATTCTATAGTTCCAATTGAATCAATTTAGTTAGGAGGGCTAGAATACATTTTACCTACCACATGTTTAATCTCCAAGATCTTCCTTAAGTTGTTAGACTTCTTCCAAGTAACCAAGCTCTGATACCAATTGTTGAACACCCGGAATATTGAGAGGGGGGGTGAATCAGTATTCTCTTAAAACATCCACTAATTAAACCATTAATCTTTTTGTCCATTCAACAACATTAAAGCAATTTAAACATGGAATGATCAATCACAAAACATAATACATAGACACTAGGATTTTTACGTGGAAAACCCCAAATAGGAAAACCATAGTGAGTTTTAGCTCACAATATATTATGTAATAACAATACCAAATTATAAGAGGCTCACTACCTTAGGGCTCATTGCCCTTAAGGACTCACTGTCCAAAGAAGGATGCTCACTGCATATAGGCTCACTACCATAATGAAAGAAAGAGAAGGATGGGCTCACTGCCAAAATGAACTGCTAGGATTGCATCTACAAATGCATGGATATAGTTCCAATGAAGCTCAGAAAACTAATTCAAAACTCTTCATCCTGCTCTGCTCTGTCACACTGCTCTACTTTTATAAGATCTCTCTTCTTCTGCACTTGTCACCCTTACACAATCACAAGACTTCACATGTCGCACACACACACATTCATATTCACACTTACTTCTTCGCATTCACACACCACACACTCTCCAAATATCGAAATGGATCCCATATATATATATATATATATATATATATATCCCCAACATTTACAATATATATATATATATCCGCAACATTTACAATCTTCAAATTAGGTTGGCATTCAAAGATGAAGCGTGTAGTTATGCCTTGTGTAGCTTGTCGGCCTAATCCTTTCACAAAAATACTTTGCGAACCAATTCAATACTTGAAACAACTTTCTACATGTCAGCCCAAACTGCATAACCACTTAGAATATGAATCTAATCAATGGATTTCACCACACTCAAATCAAACTATCAAGTCAGCCTTAAACTCTGATTATCACTGGTTTGGTCCATCTATCAGATTACAACTCTCAATGCGGACCATAAGACTTGCTCAAATTCATATCCAAGACTCTTCAGACATCTTAGATTATAACTCTAGAACTGCAGAACATAATATCAACTTGTGGCAAAATGTGAACCATTAGAACATATGCCTTGTCACAGTCAAACACTGTCAAACCTTATAGCGATACTCAGTAGCTCATAACTATCTTTCTAGTGGACTCCAAGATCTAAAACTTTGGATTTGAGACCTTTAGACAAGTGTTTACAACACCTCAAAACCACATAAGAAAATATCTATTACCAAAGGAATGCAAACCAAAATACTTAGTTGTTCTACTCTATTCAGTACTGTATTTTGTCATGCCAAACTTAGGCTATTTGAAGGTACACTTTCAGAGATGATCAAAAGCTGAAACTTTATATTTAAGATCATCTGAGGACTATAAACATCTTACCAAAACTGCAAGACCAGATCTTCAACTGCAGACCAACTGTGATCAAAATACTATCTCTTTATCACTATCTTTGTACTCTACCAATACTTAGTCAAAATGCATAAGTCTATTTTGCTGGACCAAAATCTTTGTTCCAACCTTGTTGAATCTTAGTTTCTTTTCTTGTTTCCATCAATGACAACACCATCAAACATCATGCTCTTCCAAACTAACTCATACCAACATTGTCTTTATCTATGATGTTTGCCAAGTTGCCAACAAACTTTGCATCTCATAGAGACATGAAAATGGCTTGGGTGATGCTTAATTTATAGATTTTTTGGATAGTTGATGAAGGGATAGGATTTATTAGAGAGATCAATGGATGGGGTTGATTGAGAGGCTTGGAGAGATGACAGCTTTCCAAGTGGCATGATTTGGTTGGAGGATTAATGGTGTCATTAAATCAAGGAAAGATCAAGGGTAGAAAAGTGGTCTTGGAAGAAGGGGATGGTGAGGATCAAAGGAGGACAAAAAAGACCTTTGTACAAAGGACTTGTCCATGCCTTTGTAAGAGACCCATGTGGTCTTGTACAAAATCCCTTGCTTTTGTACACATTGGAGGATGTGGTGGATTTCAACAAGTTGATTATGGTTTAGGGATGTGTAAGTGGGGGATTAGTTGGCTAATTAGGTTTAGTCAACTTAATGGAAAGTAGATAAAATAGGGAATTAAATAAATAGAGATATTTATTTAATTCATGAAATATTTATCTAATGTTTGGACTATAGGAAAGGAATGATAAATGATTAATTAATCATTTATGCTAGGGATAGGTACATATGAAGGTATAGATGAATAGTGAAAAGTACATTAATAGTGATTTTATTAATAAAATATTATTTAATCACTGTCAAAAGGGGATATGGATGGTTAATTGAGTATATGGGGATTTATCCAATTAAGTGGTTAAATGATGTCCTGATTAGGGTTGAATGGTATCGAGGTGAAGAGTGGGTGATTTTAGGTGTCTGCAGAAACCTAGGTGGTGTGTGCAAGTGGATGGAAGACAATAGGGAGATGAATGCCACAATATATGTTATGGAAAAAGGTTAGAGATAAGGAAAACAATCTTTGATCTACAATGCAATAGTGATGAGGAAGGATTTTGGAAACTAGGGCATCAAGGGAGGATAAGGAATCATAGAAGATGAGATGAGGTTATAGGAAGAAACCTAATGGAGATGCTATGAATTGAATCCAAAGAAAGATTCAATCTTCAAATTTGCAATGGTGAAGCTTGTTTCCCTACAATAGTGGCATCTCCTTTGAAAACTTAGTAAGAAAAGTAGGAGGAATCAAGAGAGAGTATGAGAAAGAGTTCAAGAGGTATTAAGTTTTAGTCAAAACTAGGTTTATAGGGATATCCCAAGTAAATAATCATTTGAAAGCGTAGTATAAATTAGGGTTAAAGTGATCATCAAGATTGAAATTTAAAATTTTAACACACACATGAGTGCCCAAGGGTGCTAGTGTCCTGGCAACAAGTCTTTAAACTTTAGGTATAGGTAGAGGGAAATATTCTAAGGTTTTTCATCTAGTTTGCACATATGTGTGATACGCAAGTATGCTAGAATATGGGTTGAATGATGCTTAAACAAGATTAAGGGAATGAATGCCAAAATGAACCAAAACATAAGATGAGAATTGCAAAGTAGGTAATTTTTTATCTTATATTACTATGCACAATTCTTCATGCATGCAGAAAATTTAAAGAGTTTTGATGATAAATTTATTATGTTATTGGCTTTATGGACATTCACATAAAATGTTTTCTCATCAATAATTTTTAAATTATGTTGGAAACTTGTAGGTGTGTTTTTTTAGCTTGTAAGCATGTTTAGGATGTTTCTTGAAGATTTGGGCCCATAGATTTACTAGTAAAAATATATATTAAACACTTTATGCCATACTTGAAAAAATATTTATATAGGAAAACATGTGTTTCCCATCTCCAACATGTTGATAAGGCCTTACATATAGTATAAGACAATCGACTATACCAAGAGCTCTAAGGTGTAGTTTTTTTGGGTTTCACAATTTTGATTTACACAATGGAACATTAGAAACCTTGTATAAACACAAATTATTTGTAGATCAAATTCAACATGTTGGTGATGCAAAGATCCACCTTTCAAACTATATCATCACAAGTATGAAAGAGAGAGAATTCATGTACACCCAAGTGTCCTTTCATGCCCAAGCTAAAAATATTAATGCCAAACTCATAAAAAGCCTTTAATTATTCCAAAATAGAGTAGTTGGATTTTTTAACCCTATTTACAAAATTAAGGGGCAATAGGGAGGATTTGCTTCCCAACACAAGGTTAAGGATGTACTAACATTATTAGTTTCCTTTTGTGCATGTTTTATATTTTTAGTTGTTTAATTTTAAACTATTTCATTTTGTTACATTTACTTTTGATGAATAAATTCTTTATTACTTTTTAAAAAGATAAAAATATAATAATACAATATTCACCAAAAAAAAATTCTGTTAAGGGCATGGTTTGATGGTCAAGTCACATAGTTTTTGTGGCAGCCACCAAGGTTCAAACCCCTGCTAGGCCAACAAACTCGTAGGCCCTGCATCCTCACAAGGCCCTTGTTGGGCTGATGAGCTCACAATTTAAAGCCTATGCTGGGCCAATGAGCTCGCGGGTTTGAACCTTCAACGTTAATACAAGTGTTCATGCCAAGGTGTTCATTCCAGGGGATGAGGTCCCCCATGTTGTGGCCTCATTGGTTCATAGCTCCGTTCAAAAGCGTTCAATGATCAAAAAAATGTGGGAGGTAAAAAGGCACACCCTCAAAGTCTATGCAAGATAGAATCCAAACTAAAGATGAAAGTTTGAATGGGGCCAAGCCCAAACATCACAAAATAAACAAGCTACTAAGTAGAAAAAGAAACATCGGCAAGAGGGGGTCTTTATCATCTATTTTTCCCCAAACATCACTAGGAACTAAACTACCATCAATAGGATCCCATCTAGTGAGAGCACCCTCTTCCTCCAAGGAGTCATTTGTAGGTTGTTGAGCATGAACAGGAGAAATTGTTAGCTTTAAGTGAGGAAACTTTCTAGAATCTGACCAACAAGGAGTACCATGCCTATAAGAAGAGGTAGAAGGTATTCGAGAAGGCTAAGACCAGTCATAGGCTAGATTTTCTCTAAACCTCAGAGGCTGAGAGCCATAGGACTAAGATACTTGATTACATCTATCAGATTGGATACAACCACACCAGTGCACTCAAGGAGGACAAGAGGAAGGAGGTGGAACTTTGGAAATCATGCAAGGGGCATTGCTCTAGTGATCAAGAAGCTCCTTCAGATGCCCCACTTCAAGTACAACCTTGCTAACTTGCACTTGAATCTACAAAAGCACATTAGAGAAGACCATAGCTTTAGTGTATAGAGAGAAATGAATATTAGATGAACAACCTGAAAAGAGAGTTGAATTTCTATCTTTCCAAATACTAAAGAGAAACTTTTACCTTGAAAGCATGTCAAATCTGGGTATATTTGAATGGGAGACAATGCCAGTCTCTAAGAAAAACCATATGTCATGAGAAGGGGCTAGGCCAAAAAGGTCTAAAGAAATCATGAATCCAATTGAAAGCTTCTTCAACTCTAGTGAAAGACTAAAAGAAATGCTTGAGAGTCTCAAATTGTCTATGTAATGGATAATGGGGGTAGAGAACTCCTAAATGAGTCAAGTGAGAACCAATTGGAAGACCTTGGTAGAGAATACATCATGTAAAATGAGCCAACTTAGGCTTAAGTATGACCAACTAGATAGATTGGAACCAACGATGCCAAGTGCCAAGAGAATACTCAAGCTATGAATAGTGATTTAATTGTTCAACCATTGGGAGATTAGGTGAAAGACACAAATATCCTTTGTAAGGTCAGTAATTATGAAATGATGTCTAAATATACCATTTCCAATCTTTCCACCAAGGATTGAAAGACCTAACCCCAATTGTATGAACCATGTGGGGAGGAATGGCATCAATAATAGTCTAGAAAGTCTCTTGATCTTGGTTCGAAATCTTGAATTTTTGCTTGACCTTTGGCCAAGAAAGAAAATTCTTGGTAGCTCTATTAATAAGATCAGGAAGAAATTTAATCCCTTGTTTGAAAATTTTCAAAGCATGAACCCAAGGAGCTTTAGCTAGAGGATGGTCTTGATCAGAGAGAACCAGAGACCATCAAATAGATTATTGATTGATTGAAAATCCATTGCAGAAGTTATTTCTCTCTTAGAGAAGCTAGGGATTAATAGACTCCCAAGCTTTCCAAATGCTCTTGATAACAAACATGCCTTGAATCTTGTTGGTGCATTTATTTATTTGCTTTATTGCATTTATTTATTTATGTTGGTGCAACTAATTACTTTTGTAATTAGTTTATTAGTTAAATACTTTAATTAATATCATGCACCTGATAGGATAAGCTTACTTAGCTATTAGTCAACATGTGCATGATTGTAGCACATGATTGACACCTATCTTGTTATCATGGAGTTCCACTCCACTCTTCATGCATGCAGACTTCAGTCAAACTCCACATGTTGTGTGAGTTCCTGGTTTATCTCATGCTTTGCCTTACTCTATATAAGCAACGGCCTCTTTGTTATATCATACACTTTTATTATGCAATTAATACAAATAGAGTTTATTTGATCACATATGAGTTTCTTTTGTTTAATGCTTTCTTTTAGATTCAATAGATCTTGCTTGATTATTCTAACAAATCTGGACAAGTTCCCTTATGGTGAGGAGAGTACAAATATCAAGGCCTTTCCAAGTTGGGTGCTCAAAAGGCACACTAGAAAGGATACAATGCTTGATGAGAACTTTCTAGGCATCATTTCCTTCAAAAGACCTACTAATCCATTTAGCACATAAAGTAATGCATTGACATTGAATTGAAAGCAATATTAAACCACTAGCATCATGAGGAAGATAATAGAATTCCCAAGCAACACGATAAAATCATTAATGCCCATCACTGGAGGCCCAAACAAAATCTCTAAGCAAATTTTCAACTTTTAAATAAGAGGCCTTTGAAGGAACCCATCAAGAGGAGTAATAAACATGAATGGTAGCCAAAATTTTAGAGCAAATATAGAATTTACTAGCCAAAGAAAGAGGCTTGGTAATCCAATAGCTCAATTTCTTGTCAATCTTGGAAACAACAACTTGCCAAAGGACCATATGAAAAGCTTGAAAAGCAAAGGGAATGCCCAAAAAATGAAAAACCTCCCCATGATCAATCCATTTCTAGCCATAATTGTCTAACCAACTTGGTTTAGGAAGAAAGGACTACCTATAACATCAGGTCTTTTTCCATTGAATACTCAAACCAGAGGCTTGGTAGAACACATCAAGGCAAAGAAGAGCTTGTTTGACATTATTTTCCTCCTTAATAAGAGTGAGGAAAGAATCATTGGTAAAATGACCATTAACCAATTGGTTAAAAGAATTGGGCAAAACAATGCCTTTAACAATCTTTTGAGAGACTGTATGGGCCAATAGATAGCCAAAGCCTTAAGTTGCAAGCACATAAAGTGTCAAGACTAAAGGGCAACCCTGGTAGATTGATCAAAAAATCCTAAAAGGCTTCAATTGCTAATCATTAATGGTGATGGAAGCTGAAGCATCAAATAGGGCCCAAAACCAAGTTCTTGGAGCATGGAAAGAATGAAAGGCCATTCAATGTAGTCATAATCCTTAGTGAATTCAATTTTGATAAACATTATAGGTTGCTAAGAACATTGGGCACATTCCATCCCTTTTTAGATAGCAATTATATTGTCAAGGATGTATCATGATTTGATAAAACCAGTTTGTTTAGGACCGACCAATTGGGGGAGAAGAGGCCTGAGCCTAAGAGAAAGATCCTTGGCAATGATTTTGTAGGAGATGTTCAAAAAAATGATAGGCCGCTAATTGCAATTTTTTAGGGTCGCCAACTTTAGGTATGAATTTAATATTCCCTTTGTTAATTATTCTTCCTAATGAATTCTCATGAAACGCTTCTAGATAAACTTTGTGGAGGTCTCCACCCACTATGTCGCAAAAAGCTTTATAGAACTTACATGGGAATCCATCCAAACTAGGAGCTATGTCATTAGACATAGAAAAGACAGCCTCCAACAAATCTTCTTTGGTAAGAAGCTAATCACAAAGAATACACTAGGAATTAGAAACTTGATAAGGAACCACATTAAGGCATTTTTGTAAAGCATCATTCCGAGATGGAATATACTCTTGATCAGTAAAAAATTGCACATAGTGCCAGACAAGAGCTTAGAGAATTCCAAGCAGCTCATTAAAGAGTTTTTTCCCTTCTTTGATTTATTTGATGGTTTGAGATGTATGACAAGCATGTAGAGCCTAAAAAAAATTCTTAAAGACCTTGTCTCCAATCTTGAGCCAATGAAGTCGAGCTTTGATTTGGGCTCCACATGCAGAATGTCCAAGTTGAAAGGTTGTGCCTCTAAGGTGATGATGGCTTGGTCGAGATTTGAGGTGGTGGCCTCATATGAACAATGATGAAAATGAGCCAGTTAGAACCCATAAATGTGAAGGAAATGAGAAGTATGGCTAATAACATCATTCCACCAGGTTATCCATCATGTCTCATGTATGGGACATGGTTCTAAATTTCAAACACATTGAATATGGTTTGGTGTGGCCTTGTGGGTAAGAAGTGATGTGTTTAGAAAAATGAGTTTTCATGGCCTTGGATTTGGAAAGTTGCCACTCAATACAAAACCGTATAGGAAAGTGGTTTGAAAGGACAACGTATGACAAAGGCTCCACTGGCAAAGAATAACAATTGACAAAAGAAAAGAAAGATTGAGTTGACAACATGGGTTGATCTAGATGCTTGATTACCTTGCCAGACCCTTTCTCGAAGATTACTCCATGTGTACCATGTCCTATGATCTTAGTGGAAGCCAAGATTGGGATTAAAAAGTCTCAATTTATTGTCCATAAAAAACTAACCCTCTCTTTCGCTAATTGTCTAGCTCATAGACAATGCCCCACATTTCTCATAGTCCATTTCAATCATATTAAAATCCCTGCACAAAACCCACACGGTGGTAGGCATTGAATTAGAAATCCATCTCTAGAGAGTAGATCTCTCAACAACATTATTTGAGGCATAAACATTAATAACTCCAAAGGAATGATTGTTAATGTTGAAAAGACCACAACACTTAGTTAGTGGGGTCACATCCCTAGTCAACTAGGTATTGATGCCATGTAGGAGAGAGAAAGGTGACAACACCACCCAACCTGCTTTATGGTTGCTATACAAAAAATAACTAGAGTGCCAAAAAACGTGCCAAGCTACAAAAAATAAAAAACTAGAAATTTTAACCTCTTGCAAATAGAGAATGTCTAGACCTAGAAACTAAATTTGAGTGTCTCAAGTGGAATACTTCTATGGGAGGTCCATCAGACCTCAAACATTCCAGGAGACACAATTCATAAATGAGTGTCGAGAGGCATCTCCTCGTTATCTAGCTCATCTAGAGTGGAATAATTGTTTTGCAGAAAAGTTTTATTTGAATCAAAGCTGGCTATCTGAATGGGAAGTTGGATAGGTTGCCATTTTCATGGCACATATTCTTCATCTTCCATCTATCCTAGTGGGTTGTGAGACCTTCGTTGTGTAGTTGGGGAAGGAGAAGCATGTCAGGCAATGGTGGCTAGTAGTGGGGAAAATAGTGATGCCGCTAATGGTGATCAAACAAATTTTGCCTCACCGGATGTCTCTATAAGAGGGTAGACAATAGATTTCCCTGTATTTGGAGGTTTTGGAGTAGATTTTGAGGCCTGACCCCAAAACTTGAAGAAGACTTAGAGGAAGGGCCATTGTTACTATATTTTTTTTATTGAGAGACATATTTGTAAAGAATTTCTTATTAATGTATGTGCACTACATATTCCTTAAATTTAAACAAATTGTGCATTAATAATTAATCACATTAAATTTTATGAGTCAATTATGATAAGTCATTGAATATATATTAATTAGAGTGTGATTTAAAGTGCATGAAATTAACTATTACATTAGACCTATTTAAAAAAATATAATTAGTATTCACACAAAATACAAAAACCCAAAAATCAGCATAAAGCCATTCAATTAGAGAGAATATATAGTTGGATATAAATATGGAAGGAAATTTTGATTAAAGAGTTTGGTTGTTTTTGGTATAGAAGACTTTGATGCATGACAATAAAAGGATGAAGTCTTTTTTTCTTCAGAAAATGACATTGATGAGAATAGTTGGGGGGTTAGAGTAAATGAAAATTTTAATTATATTGGCCCTTAAAGAACAAATCCGTTGTAGTCTAGTTGGTTAGGATACTCGGCTCTCACCCGAGAGACCCGGGTTCGAGTCCCGGCAACGGAAACTTTTGCTTCGTTTCATTTTTGTGCTGAATTCGCTGAAATTTTGAATCTTTTCTTCAGTGCAAAGTAAAATGTTTTAAATGCATCTGCCGGGAGTCGAACCCGGGTCTATTGCTTGGAAGGCAATTATCCTAACCGTTGGGCTACAAACGCATTTGAGTAAAATGGAATATAATTTAAATTATGTTACAAAAGTACAAATTTGAAAAAGTAGTGATAACGATGAAGGAATTGTTTTCCTTTTCTTGTTGCTACACCCGGCTAGACTGCTACACTAATCTCAGATTTGTAAAACATGGCCGGGCTTCTTATTAAACCATACGTATAAGTAGAATATTGATTGAATTCCAATTTTTATTTTCAGTGCAACTGGCCATTTCATCATTAGTTTTTAAATTTTCACAAAAAATAAGATCGTTGTCGTCTGGGTAGTGTTGTTGGTTATCACGTTAATCTCACACACTAAAGGTCCCTAGTAGGTCCCCAGTTCGAACCTGGGCTCAGGCAGTTTATCACATTCATTATTTGCTTTTGATTGTGGCTAAGCATATAAACATCCAAGATGACCAATACCCCCTTTCAGAGGCCAAATGCACAATTAATGCAAAAACAAAGGAATTTATAAAAGAGTGCTTTTGTGCATCGCTTCCACTTAAACCTAAAGTATTCTTTGATTCATGTGTCAAAGGATGAGCTTTTATAGTCTATGCAAGATGTTAACTTTGCTTATATAATAGATGGACAGGTTAAATATGTAGTTAACAATGCTTAATCTTAATGTATGTGTCAAACAATGAGTTTTTATGGTCCATGCAAGACGTTAACTTCACTTACATAACAAATGCATAAATTTATTTTTTGAGTGATTGGTTTAATGGGAAGCAATCCAGCGAGTTTGCACTTAACAAAGGTAAATTATTTCATGGAATGATCCCATTATCACCCAAAATGACGCCTTTAGGATTTTTACAATGTGAGAGGAGTGTCCCCTAGAGATCATCAATGGATATTTTGTCTACTATCTAGTAGGACCACTTGCTTGGTTTTTGGGTTTGATTGTTCTCATTTAACATTATAGGTGAGTTATTTGAAAAACTGTGTAGTTAAATTCTAGTTTGGCATTCCAAATATCGCTATAGGAATAATCATCAAGTAATAGTTTGAATCCAATTCTTGTGAAATAGATCAAATTAATTTCTCATAAGTATTCAAGCAATACTGAGAAGGGTAGAGAGATTTTTGGAAATTATGAAGATTACAATAGAAGGAACAAATGCTCCATTAGTTGAGAACCAAATGAAACAACTCCAAGCAAGTAGGGAATACAAGCATATGAAATCCACAACACTCTATTGTGCCAATAAGCTAAAAAAATCACTTTGAATATAATGGAATGAGATACAAACAATGATTTTAGCATGTGTATATGTGCACATCTAAGTCATTGGGAAATGAGAGAGGCCAAAAAAGTTTAATATAGATTACACAATGCATAAGATGTGTGTTGGTTCTCAAAATTGCAACCCCCAATTATAAGGGATGACCCACCATACCTAGACTCGAGGATGAATATGATCTAGACAAAAGGACAAACCTATGATAAAATTGAGGATAATTAAAGACCAATGAACAAGAGAAATTTCAACTCTTGTACACTTTGAGCTCTACAAAGCTCAGGAGGGTTGTTCTTCATGGATCTTAGAAAATGATACAAAGTTTTATGAGAATTTATTGCAAAATTTCAAAGCTAAATCCTATGACACAATCCTAAACTAAAAATTATTTCGCTAACCTATATTGTTCTAGCTTCATATGGATTTGCAACTAGAAATCCTAAATCAATAGAAAAATAAAAAGTCCACAATTGTATGAGCAAAGGTTTTGAGAATAAGTAGAGATTATTGTGAGCCTTTGTACCCTTAAGTACTTTGTGGATAGACTTATAAAAAAATGAAGCATTCACAAGTAAATGAGTAGAGGTCCTTCAAAATAAGTAGACAATGACACAATCTTTTGTACTATTGTATGCACTATGAATGAATAAATAAAGATAAATTACACTTTGCAAGATTTTTCATATTTGAGATTAAAGCAATTAAATAGAAAAGAAGCAAAATTGTTGCCTTGCCCATTTTGCAACAAAGTAAAAAAAAATCAGTTAACAAAAAATAATCATTACAATAATCCACAGTTTTGGAAAGACCTAATTAGTTGGGGTTTTGTCTTGCAAATCTTAAGTCCTCAGCTATCTTCCTACTCCTAGTGATTCAATTCATTCTTAGGAATCCACTTTTAGCTCAAACATTCCACATATTAAGTTAGAAAAAATTGATGCACTACTCAATGAATACTAATTGAATTGAACTAAAAATGTAGCAAATGTGTATTTAGGAATTTGCTAAAAAACTTGAAATGTTCAATAGAAATATGGAGACAAACAAAATCATATGAATAAGAGTTGTTCTTATCATTGATTATCCAAAGAGAAAATATAGTAGCAATTACAATGATTGACTAAAACATGGCTCTATCACAACTCACCCAAAGTTTCTTGTTAATCATTACACCCCTTTTTCTTACATAATTTCTTATACTGACCCCCTTTCTTAAGAGAAAATATTACATTATATATCAAATGGAAAATATCCAAATTACCCACAATGTTGACACATATCCACAACTAGACCAATGATCTACAACTATAAATAAGAATCAAGAATATGCTAAATATATATTTACTTTTCATTCTTAAACAACTCGACAAAATAAAATGTCACTTTGCCTTAAATGATTCATTTCTAGCAAGTACCCTTGTACCTCATGTGCAAAAAATTGCCCTACAACAAATAAAATTTCGTCCCCTCCAACATAAGATTTTGGTAATAAGATACCTTCATAGCTGTAAAAATTCATCTAGAAGTAAGATTTCTCTTTCTCATAAAAATTAAATCTTTGTACCCCGGCTCTTGCATAGAAAATTTGGCCCTATAATTACTCTCCCCATGAAAATAAAAATTATCTCCCTTTTAATTAGTAGCTACCTTTACATTTTGTTTATTAAGCTCAAATTTTGAAAACTTCAATGGATAAAATTTTAAAACTTGATGTTTTAATATTTCCTTATAGCATATAAGAACTATTTAATCACATTATGCCTATGCATATTTAAAATATCTATTGGTGGGCTAAAATATTATGATTACATGTCATAAAAATATAAATCAGAGCCTAACATGCCTTGTTATAAGATGTTTGTAGTTTAAACAATTCTCATAAAAAATGGCTCCCACCATTGGTTAAATTATATTCCACAATAGGCAAGATCAACACCTATAATTTCAGTTCCAAGGAGGAGTTTGATCAATAGAACATAGTGGCATGACTAAGTTGATCATGTTAGGATTAAGGTGCCATCGACCTTGTAAATGGACTATGTAATTCATTATTCCTATTATTGTTTGTAAATCACCCATAAAGGATGAAAGGTTTCACCAAGTAGTAGTGATCTTGTTTCAGCCACATGTTTAATTTCGGTATCTGATAGAGGTTAGTTATGGAGCACATTTCATTCTAGGGGGTGCATGGGGGTGTTGGGGGGTATCCCCCTATGGGATCCGGGGGGATATCCCCCCGGTGGGGGGTCCGAGGACTGCACACCCCAGTGGGGGTTCAGGGGCAGCACTCCCGAAAGCCACATTATATATATATATATATATATATATATATATATATATATATAACATACATGCACGCTTAGCTTTCAGGGGTGCTACCCCTAAACCCCCACCGGGGCGTGCATGTATGTTATATATATATATATATATATATTCATTGTCAATATGGACCGTTCATTATTAGGTCACATATCTGACGGTAGAGGTTATGTTGGCTTTTCTTGCCCTAGAAGGCAACGAGGATATTGTATTATGGATGTGAATGAGAAGTGTAGAAAGTTGAGATTGGAAAAATAGGCACTGTTGGATTAAAGACCGAAGAGGAGATTGATAGTGCTATATTGTAAACTCTATTGAAGTTAATACAAACTGATGCATCTCTTCTTGTGTGGAGTTTCTTCTGAAAAGGTTTCTCCATGTAAACACTACGTTATGTGTTTGATCTTCTATTCCGTTATTTCTTTTTGTTGATTTTGTACTATCTCCATTTTGGTTTTGCACAGTTAAATGTCTATATTATAGTTGTAATCAGATTTTCATTGATAGTTGTTTACCTTCATTTCTAACATATCAAAGGGGGTTCTTCAAACTCTACACTCTCTATTACTAAATAAAAAACTTAAATGGGTTGTTGATCTTTATTCTATTTTTAAAAAATAATTCATTTCAAACCTCTATCTTAGTGGCCCATCAACATGGACTCTTATCCTTTGCATGCTAGTAGTTTCATAACACTAGGCTAGCCCATAACAACCAATATGCATAGCCTCCATGCCATAATTCCTATGCTATGCTTGTATTACTCGATTTCATGTTGAGTTGGAAAATTTGAAATGAATGTCATTGCCTTATCTTGTAGCTAACATTCTTGCCTTGGTGCACTCCCTAACATGACAACAATAAAATCTTTACTTAATTGTTAAGAATAGAAACTAAAAATTGCTGTGGTGTTCATAATCAATCTTGTTTGTTATATTGTTAAATATTGCAGAGCATATCTTGTAACATTATTTTATAATGCCAAGTTTGTGTATTTTCTACACCATGTACTTATCACTCTTCTTCTTTGATGCCACTCTTTTATGTAAATGCATCAGAATTCTCAATTTGGCACAAGCTACGAGGATGCTCGTAAAGGTTAAGGAATTTGTCTTTAAACATGATAATTGTATTTGATTAGGACTTTAGGAAGCCTTCTTAGGAAATTTATTTTGTGCATGTCCTGTAACAAATGCAATCCACAAGGACACAATTCATTAAGAGCAAAAAAAAGCCTCTAAAGCACACACCCAATTTATTAATATCCAAATAGGTTGTACAATACATTTGCATAGCCTTAGTGCTTCATAGGAGATCTACACTTTGATTTTGGAGGAATTTTGATAGCATAACCCTACATAAAATTAGACATACAATCTCCACCCCAAACTCTCAATATATAGGCCAAGGAGATCTAGGAAACCATGAATGATTTTCAAAAACCATGGGCTCAAGACCATGAGCCAAAACCAAGTCATAGTGCTCCAGATTCAACCCATGCACCCCATTCCAAAAGTAACTCCTCCATGAATATAATGTAAATCCCAATTTGATTTTTTGAACCCTATGACTAAGGGGATCCAATATAATTCATAAAAAATTTGTGTAGGTGCACTAATATCACTTGCACACCTCTTATAGATGGCTATAAACAACTAGTCAAAGATATTAGTCATAGTCCACCTAGTAAGCCCTTATTCAATGCCTTCTTACAACCATCATAAGACCAATGACACATGGTCAAGGATAACTTTAAGGAACCCCCCTAAAAACCTATAAAATCCTGACGAATCCTAGCTAAGTGCTATAATTTTCTTGGTGAATCTTTCCTTCTTTTTGAAAAAAATATTGATTTTTCTAGAGAATTTATGCTCCTTATTAGAATTTTTTATAAAATCATGGTGAATCCTAATGAATAATTGGTAAAAAAAAATCATTGGAAAATTATACTTGTATTCAAAAACATAAAATAAGTTTGGTGGCAAATTATATGAATATTCAAAAATATAAAATTAACTATTTGGCAAATGTGCTAACAAGTTTTTGAAAAAGCATAATGTGGCTAGCGAAAATATCAAATGCTAAATGATAATGATTAAGTCACTTGGAGAATTTATAGCTTTAAAAATATTTACATTTACATCATTGGACGCTCATAGATCAATGGCATAAGTTCTATTCCAGGTCGAAGTTCTGACACACCCAAATTTATACATAAAGTCTCTAGAATAGAGACAAGTGTCAATGAGCCAATGATTCAGATTAATGAAAATTAATAGATAATAAAACTAAAATTCAAAAGGATGACTAAAATTACAATTTACATTGATGTACTTAAAATACTATCATAAATTTTGATCATCAGATATCATAGATCGATGACATAAGTTCTATTTCGAGCTGAAGTTCTAACACACACAAATTTATATGTCAACGAGTGAACAATTTAGATTAATGAAAATAATAGATAATAAAAAAATTCAAATTTATATTCTGGGCCAAATTTTTGACACACTCAAATTTCTACATAAAGTCTCAATGAGTAAATGATTTAGATTAACCTTATTTTTTACATATATTTTGAATTATGATAGTAGGTACTTCCAGAATTAGCCAATGGCTACAATAATAAATAAAAAAGTTCCAAAATTATGTTATTAAAACAAAAAATAATGCATAATAAGATAGAAATTTAAAAGGATGACAACAATTACAATTTGCTTCCATAACCCATAAATTATAGTATTATATTAGACAAAAGAGTTTACAGAGCATTTTTTAGATAACCCTAATCAAAGGTGCCCTATCACAAACCTTGGAAAAAGGTGTATGTGGGGTCTATATCATGTCCCAAGTCAGTGGGATCTATGGCATTTTCATGTGAGTGTTGACCTATATCCGTGGAAGATGATGGACCTATGGTGTATCCGCAAGTGGGATAAAGACATGGGGAGGCATACCCGTGGTCAAATCTCTAGCATCTATAAGAGTCTTTGAATCGGTTGGAATATTCTTTGGGTCAGTTTGATTGGTCTCTAGGTTTTTCTTATAAATTGAGATCTAGTGACCAACATAAAAAATATTTCAGACCTTATGATGATAGGGGTGGTTGATTGATGAGGTTTTGGAATTTGTTAAAAATGATGAGACTCTAATGGTGATGATTATTTGGATAATTGATTTTTGGATAGTTATGACAACCAAACTAGATTGAGATAAAATATAGATCGTGGATAGGATGAAATCAGGACTATCTTTCAAGAACTAGGCTAATGAGCTCAAGAAAGATTAGATGGGGAGTGAAGTTTACCAAATCAAGAGGTGCCAATCTCCTAAGCTAGCTAATCTGCTAATGATAAATACTAACTTGGTTTCTAGTTTGAGAGAAGCAACTTCTCAAACAAGTGACAATCTAGTGGATAAGATCTAGATTTAGACTCTAACAATCTGATTATGATAGTTGGATGATAAGATATGTTGTTGATTTAGGATGATGATTATGTCCAATTATTTCCTCAAGTCTGAATAGGGCTAAAATCTCTAAAGTCCAAAGGGGTGAGATGGGAAATAGTGATGGATGGATGAATAATAGGATATTGATGATTGTGACATGAAGTTTCATGTCTGTGGTTAGGGCTAATTGATGTATAGATCTCAAAATCTGAATGGATATTGACTAGAAACTTAGTGTGAAATCAGAAGTGCCAGACTATTTATCAAAAGCATAGAGGGATAACTTAGAAGCAACTTGGGATAACTCAAATGTGTAGTAGAATACATCAAAAGTGTAACACTATAGTTCAATAGCACCAGGGAATAGCTCAAAAGCGTATACAAGATGACTTAAAAGCACAATTTTGGTACTGAAACTGGGTAGGATATGAAATCAAAAGTTGTTGATCAATTGCATAATTCTGTCTATCAAATATGCGATATTGACTATTAGAAACACAACTCTGTATGTCAAAAGTGCAATTATGTCAATCAATAACACAAGGGTATGGGTCAAAAGCGTAAGTCTGAAGCTCAAAAGTGAAAATCTATCTAAGCAGTGGTCTAAGATGCAAAACTCAGAGAGAGGATCAAAAGCGCAACAGTATATGTCAAAAGTGCAACTCTGTATATCATAATGCTAGGGAATAACTCAATAGCGATTTTCTGTAGGTCAAAAGCAATTTTTTGTGGATCAAAAGCATGTTACTATTACTCAAAAGTGAATTTTTGTGGCTAGTTGTTTGGATAGATGGTTTTGGTAAAATTCTTAGCAAGAGATAGAAACAAAATGACATAATAGCTATTGACTCTTAACAGAATTGGATATGAAAGGCTATTAACTTTCACAGATAACAAATGGTGTATACGAGTATGTCACATAAAAGACACGCCAAGCACTCTTGTACAATCCTAAAATTTATTCAAGCAAGGAGTGCCATATCCCGTGGACTCACCAGGTGCGACTTTTGTCTCCACTAATTAGATAATGGTGGCATCCATCTCCTTGATACCATCTATCATGTTATGAATAGATAGGGAATGGAAGGTCATGTACCACCTTACACCCTTTACCTTAGAGATGAAAGTCTTGCCTAAAGTAAACTCTATTTCAAACAACGGAGGTATCTAGTGTGAGCACTTCTCCCCTTGCTGCAGTGATGCACCATAAGATATGATGTCTAAAGGTCTTAACTAGGATTAACAAGGCTACTAGGGAGTCCCTAATATACACTAAGTATGATAGGGCACAAGTCTGTGAATAGGACTCTAAGCAACGTGCCACAAATGTCACCAAACCAAGTCTCAAATGAACCGAGGGTCTCGAGGATCAATTTGAACCAATTGTGTTTACTATTAAGGTACAACTCTCGCTCTTTCCCCTTTGTATACCTCGCCAAAACACATGGTTGAGGTTGTCCTTAAGGGTGATGAAATCCCTTAACAAGCCTCCTAGAGAGGATACCAAGTGCTTTTGTCTCAAGATCGCCTTTTGACGCAAGACAAGAGCATACCCATTGATCTTGGGTCCTTGGGAATGAAAGTAAATAAAGCAAGTAAAAGAATTAAATAGTGCTTTTGATCTCCAAGATCACCTTGTGGTGCAAGGAGAGAGCATACACACTAATTAATTCAAGACATGGCAAACAAGATTCAATCCATTATAAAATTGAAATTTGCAACTAAATTAGTGATAAAACAAACCTTCAATGATACGTCTTGCACTAGATAGTATTAGTAGTTTATTTTTACTCTTTGATCAGTGATAAGACAAGTTGCACAAATCACGTTAGCTTTCAAAACCAATTGTTAGTTCAAAATCATAAACTCTAGAATCAAAAGGGCCAATACAGTAATCAAAAGTGTAGTAATTCTAATCAAAAGCAAGCTAAAAGTTATCAAATGCGCCAAGAAATTGATCAATTGTGATACCAAGGATAATCAGATGCACAACTATGGTTGGTCAAAAGTGCAGTTCGGTTGATCAGTTGTGCAACATTATTTATCAAATGCACCAAACTATCTAGATCTACAAAACAGGAAATAGAAGATAATCAATTGTGAGTTTCTACTAATGGGTAAATGCACAAAGATGAGTCCGCTTAAGGTGGAAGTTTCAGACTTAGGAAAAAACTTGAAATCGGGTAAACCAAAATGGGATCCCGCTTTTATGAAACAGGATCCTGTTATGCTTTAGGATCCCGAACCAAAAGTGGGATCTTGTTTTCTAGAAACGGGATCCCATTTTGAAACGAGATCCCATTTTAAAATGGGATCGCATTTCAAAATGGGATCCTATTTTTTAGAAACGGGATCCCGTTTCTAGAACGGGATGCTGTTTCATAAAATTTGAATTTCTAACCCAATTTAAAAAAAGGCTTGGGAACCCGACCCTTGGCTTTGGACCTGGTTTGACCTGCAAGTCAAAGGTCCTGTCAATGTCACAACAAAATAGTGACTTTGGGCATATGTCTAAAGGCCTTTTTTGCAGAATTTTTTGATGAAATTAAAACCCATTATAGATGAGACAATGTAGATTCTAAATATGTATTTTTTTTACAATTGGATTATTTTTCTATTTTTCAATTAACTTATGATGAAACAGGTACATAAACTTTAATTATCACAGTTTTTAATATTTTAATAACTTTTTATCAAAATATTATTTTGTAAAAAAATTGTACGAAAACGTACTTCAGACAATTCTTTTCAATTTTTTTTAAATTTCAAAAACTGATAAGTTTAGGTCATCTTATGTGTGACGTACACGACGATTTTTTAAAACTCCAAAAATGGCTAATAAAAATTAACCAAAAAAATATTAAATAAAAAATTACAAAAAAATATGGAAAACGTGCTTCAGTGAGTTACAAATCTTTTCCCAAAAGGATTTATAAAAATATGATTATTTAGGTCAAAATATGGATGACGTACACATGCATTGTATAGTAAAAAAAGTGACTTTTAAACAGTGGTTTTTAGAAACGCTTATTAAAAAACAATTTGTATCATCTGGGTATTAAAAGAATTACATATTTGGAAACTAGACTCCAAGTACTACATTTCATATTCACTGATTTTTTTCAAGATTCCACCTTTAAGTGCTTCAAATTTTTAGGTCAAATGTAACAAATTCTAAAAATCATGGAAAACACTTCCACTTTTTGGCCAAAAAGTGGACTCAACTTCTTGCACACACCCTAATCAAAAGTAAACTATTGTCTATCAGATGTGCCATGAAGTTGATCAAAAGCACCAATCTGTCATATCTACTCAATAGAGGACATAAAACTAGAACAAAGATGATTAATTAGGTTAGAAACAACGAGCTATATTTTTAAATAAGTCATCTTGCAAAACAAAACCAATAATAGTGCTTGCAAATAAATCAACTTGCAAACAAGGGTTGATAAAAATAAGCACAAAGTATTCTTGTAGAAAGATAGAAAGTCATATCAAAGGTCAGAAATCAAAAGTGCATACCTGGTTTGTTCAATAGCGCAAATCTACAAATTAGAAGCACCAAATTGTTTGTCAATAGCACCAAACTATTCATCAAAAGTGCCAATCTATTTGTCAAAAGCATCGTTTCATTTGTCAGAAGCACCATTCCATACCTGTATGCTCAAAAACCTAAAATTCTCAAGCAAAAGTCATTAAAAATCAGAGAAGTGAGTCCCACCAGGCATGCTAAAATATATATGATGAAATTGGAACGCAAAGGAGACAATAACAATTAGACTCAAATCTAAGATCAATCATAACTCAAAGAATACTCAAGAGCCTAACCTAAATCCATGATGCATAAACAAAAAAGATGTTACAACTTGATATTTATTCCTTGGAATTGATGTGGATTGCTCTATTACTTGCATAACCTTAATTGCAAAAAGTGTGGATGATAGTGGTTGCTCAACGATAGTGGATAAATGCTCAAAATGTGATATGGGTGCTCAAAGCTCAAAGATTGTGGAGGGTTTGTGAATGAGAGGATGGACGTATTTATAGCTTTCATAGGACTTTGATCAACAATGGAGAAAATTAGAATGAATCAATGGATGTGATAAATTGAGAGGAATTGAAGAATGTGTACATGACATGTGTCCATGCAAAAAACTTGTTTTAAAGAGTTAATTACTTTCTTGGATAAAAATAGTGATTTAATTTTCATAAAATAGAATTGATTTTCTATTAAATGAATTGATTGATAAGATAAAGATTTGAAAGCCAATTAAACTCAATGAATGATTTTCTTTTTGACATACAAATGCATAAAATTAAATAATAAATTATTTAATTTATTTGCATGAGAAGATTTTTAGAAGAAAAAGACATAATTAGAAGATAAGGAGATCTTATTGGAATTAAATAAATAAATTTATTTAATTTATGTGCATGATGGAAGAAATTAGAAAATAAATAAAATATTTGATTTTATTTATTTATGAGATAAGAAAAGTCAACTAAATAAATTAGAATAATTTATTTAAATGTGGAAGAAATATTAGCTAATTAAATAATTAAAATTATTTAATTATTTGTGGTTAAGAGGAATAAATTGGTGAATTAATTAAATAATAGGATTATTTAATTAATGTGAAAATAAAAGAATAAAGTTAGATGGAAAGTTAGATTTAATTAAATAATTAGAAATTATTTAATTAATGTTGGAAGGAGAATTAAATTGATGACGTGATAGATTTAATTAAATAATTAGGAATTATTTAATTAATGTTGAGTTAGAAGAATTAATGAGAAAATGATGCATATGATAGGATGATAATGCTGTTGGAATTAGTCTGGACAACTGAGAGGGGGGGTGAATTAGTTGTTCCACAAATTAATCTTTATCTTCCTTTAATCTTCTTTATCAACTTTCAATTAGATTAGTGATGTAAACATTAAAGCATAAATTAACAACACATGAGCAGAAGCAAATTGAACACACATAACACCATAATTTTTACGTGGAAACCCGGTTAAGGGAAAACCATAGTGGGGGTTAACCTAGAAGATTCGTACCCTATTAAAAGCACTTAGAAGAAAAGAGAAGGTACATGCCTTTGGGCACACTGCCCAAAGCTCACTGCTCAAAAGAGGCTCACTGCCTACAAGAATTTAAGTTTAACACAGACTTAATGAACTGAGAAATAGCATCAATTTCATGTTTGGTTCAGTCCCATTGAAGGCTCACTTACTTCTACTCTATCCCCCAAACACTTCTTCGCTATATCTTCATCTTTTACATCTCTTGTTCTTCTGCTTCTCCTCTTCTCTGCTCTACCTCTGTACCTCTCTTAGGATTTTATCATTTTCACACAAGGACATCTTTCCACAACTCATCAACAAGTATTTATATGCTTCATCAACCTTAGAATGAACATCAAGGTTGGCACTCCAAACATCTGACTTAATGCGAATCACTAAGCTGTCAGCCAAACATAGCTAAGACTTGAATCTTCTTCCAACAACATGCCACGCTCTAGAGAATTGCTCTTAGATCATCCGCAACATGCTTGAATCATCCGGTCGGCCAATGCTGGGAAGAACAACAACATCAAGAAAGAAATCTTCAACAACGAATGCAAGCTTCAATGCGGACCTCCAACATAGTAGTCACACAATCCAGAGACCTCCACAAGCACATTGAATTCAACAAAGACATCCGCACTCCTCCAAATCATCAGAATCACTTGCATCTTCATCTGGAACCTCAAGAACACTGTCTGCTATGACTGTCAAACTAGAAAGATTGCTTGCCAACCTCCAAACCACGAACCACTTGAGTTGATGATACACACTGACTTCCTAAATATGCCTTTAGATCCGTAGATCATAATATTTCAATGCAGAGCAATCCAGACCAATTTCCTGTCACTTTGTCTCTTCTGAATACTGCAAAACCCGATTCTACTCAGAAGGCCATATCTTCTTCAAATCTTCATGCGAACCTCTCAAATCTTAACTGGAGCTACTTCAAACAATCCTCTACATAGCCATATGGTCCACATACATTTTTCTTCATTAGTTTTCTGAATATCCTCAACATTCCAGTCTTCTAAATAGGCAACAAAATAGGATACAGTTGACACTAATGGCAACAATGATATGTTGACATCAATGACAACACCGATTAAGCACATATTTGCAACAAATGCGTTAGTCATTTTTAGGTGTCTACACATTCCAAACAAGAATAATTTGAATCATCATCTTATAATGAAGAGCAAATTCCAAATAGGGAAACAAGGATGATTTGGATCTTCAGTGTACATTGCAGAGTAGGTCATTTTTAAGAACACAAGACTACACATTAGCAAGAAAATATCCTTCTTAACTTTGAGAGGGATAAGTTAATTTCTAGCCTCCCTTTCCATATGTGGCTCAATTTATCTTGAAACTAAGAGAAGTTCACTAAAACAAATACAAATTCAAATAAAAAAACCTTAACCTTGTCGACATATCTAGATTCAAGCCATCCTGCTAATGTAAAGAGGGAAAAAAAGTGACTTGACCCCTACCAATTGCATTTGCTTGAAAGTTTGTAAATTCTTTTTAGAAAAACCATTTTGTGCATATCTTGAGATCTTGGCATACCATGAGACCACATTTCTTTGAGGCTTTTTGGCAAACAGTTCATTGGACATAGTGATAGAATTGGGTAGAAGAAGAATGTAGTGTAAATTCACCTGTATTTGGAGGTGGCATAAGAGATATGGGCCCAACAACTACTGCAAGCCCTGCTTGTTTGTTAAATTTGAACTTTCCACAAGATACAAGTATCTCTTCCACATAATGCCAGACCAATTTTTCTCCACTATTTGGTGCAGTCATGGATGGAGGGTCCTAAGAAGGGACTATCCAACCATACATCTAGAGTGAACACAATAGAAACAACACAATAACATAATGCAATGGAAGATTCAATTGCTCAATATATCAAATAATCATAATGCTTATATGCAGACAACATTCAAAGAGATCACAGGTCTGCTTTCCGGGTTACAACAAAATTGAAAGATGTGGCATTGAAGTGCCTTCCGAAAAGAATTCAATTATCTATCTTATCTACTAAAAATACTTAACTTACTAATGCATATATATATATATATATATATATATATATATATATATATATATATATATCATCTTCAAGCTCATGGAATCCTCCGTGTTGGCCTCAAGGGGTTACAAACTCCAATGAATGATGAAACATGTAGATAACATATAGGTCATCCTACAACTCATGGTATTGCTTCACAAATGAATGAACTTGGTGCGGACCTCAAGGAAGGTCTATCTGGTCCTTATTAGCCTTGTGATATGTTTCATTTGGCTCTGCAAGTCACGAAAGTGCTCTGTAAACCTTATGTTCTCATGCTAACTAATAAATGCTCTGTTTTGTGAAAGCTGGTGAACTTCTAATAGTGATAAATTTTTGTAGAGGAATCCAAATCTCCTAAAATCTGAGTATGATGTAGCTAACATGGAATAGAAGCTAAATCCTGCTCCATGAGCTCTAATTTGAAGATGCAGTAAAATGTGGTAGAAAATGTTGAATTGCAAATGAATGAACTGCAACTGAAATGCAAGAAAAGAAAGAATGCAAATATTTTTTTAGTTGATGCAAGATTGCTCTTCAACCTGGGATGCTCCTGCATTAGACACCCGAGGTTGTTGAAAAAGTGAGTCCCTCACTTTGTTGGGGCTAGAGGAAAACCAAGACAGTCTATCTCAGCTTGAGAAATCCATGATGAATCTTCTTCTGGTCTTCCTTTCCACTTGACTAAATATTCTTTATACTACTTGCCTCTGGTGCTGTGTCCAACTCTGCTATCCAAGATCTACTCTAACTGCTCTGGTTGTTGTTGTGGTAACTGGTCCTTCAATCCATTTTCAATGCATCACTTAATTCTCCCTCATGATACTGATATAGACCTGCAATGTTGAATATAGGTGATATACCAAATGTCTCCAGTAGCTCCACTTCATATGCATTCCCTGAATCAAACTTCTTAAAAATTTTGCATGGTCCAAAATTTTTCATCTTTAGCTTGTTGTATGTCCCCACTGGAAATCTCTCTTTCCTTGGATATACCATTACTTCATCTCCAACCAAAATTTCTTTATGTCTCCTCTTCTCATCTTCTTGCTCCTTGTACTTACTATTCATATCCTCCAAATGCTTTCTGACTTGATTATGTAGTGTCTCCATGTATTCTAGAAATTATTCTACCTCTGCACTCCTCTTACTCTCCATACTAATGTCTCTCGGCTTTGCAACTCCTTTAGGTTGTACTCCTGTCACAACTTTAACTGGTGTCTTCCCTATGCTTCTATTCACTAAATTATTGTATACAAACTCTGTTTGTGGTAGAATTAGATCCCAATTTCCTGCCTTGTCTCCTACTAAACATTTCAACAAGTTACCCAAACTCCTATTTACCACTTCAATTTGACCATCTGTCTATGGGTGAAATGTTGAACTAAAATTTAGGTTTGTCTTCATCTTCTTCCACAATGTCCTCCAAAAATATCCAATGAATCTTGTATCCATGTCTGAAACTATAATCTTAGGTAATCCATGCAATCTCACAACATCCTTGAAAAATAGGTTAGCAACATGTACAACATCATTTATCTTCTTACAAGGAATGAAATGTGCCATCTTTGAAAATATGTCCACTACTACAAATATAGAATCATATCCCCTCTGTGTTCTTGGCAAACCCAATATGAAATCCATGCTTATATCTTCCCAAGGTCTCTCTAGTATTGTCAAAAATTTGTACAATCCAGTATTCTGACTACTTCCTTTCACAACTTGACATACTCTACAATTCTGAACAAACTTCCTTACATCCATATATATCTAAGGCTAAAAATAATGTTCCCTTACCAAAGCTACTGTCTTGTCAATCCCAAAATGTCCTGCTAATTCACCACTATGCTTCTCCTTGATCAAACTGTCTCTTATTGAACTCCTAGGTATACACAATTGATTTCCCTTGAACAACATATCCTCCTAAATGAAATAATCTAACCACTTACTTCTATCTGTCACAACAGGTTCTTTACATGATTTCCATGCTTCTACAAATTCAAGATCCTCTTCATACATATGCTTCAATTCTTCAAAACCTAATACTTCTACCCTCATCTCTATCAATAAATTCCTTCTTCTGCTCAATGCATCTGCAACTTTGTTTGACTTCCCACTCCTATGCTTCAATACAAATGTGTAACTCTGCATGAACTCTACCCATCTCATATGTCTCTGATTCAACTTTCCTCAATTGTTCAAATCCTATAAATCTTGATGATCAGTGTACAACACAAATTCCTTTGGCAACAAGTAATGTCTCCACTTCTTCAAAGATTGAATAATGGCATAGAACTCCTAATCATAAACTGAATACCTTCTCCTTGTATCATTCAACTTCTCACTAAAATATGCTACTGGTCTCCCTTCTTGACTTAACGCTGCTCCTATTGCATTTCCACTAGCATCACAATCAACTTGAAATACTTTGTTAAAATTTGGTAATGCTAACACTGGTTGCTCTATCACCTTCTACATCAAAAATTCAAAACTCTTTTGTGCTCCGAATGTCCACTTAAAATCCTTTCTATCACGTCTCATTGTCTCTTTCATTGGTGTGCACACAGTACTAAAATTTCTAATAGACTTCTGATATAAACCTGCTAGTCCATGAAATGATCTTACCTCTCCAATGTTCACAAGTATTTGGCCACTCAACAATTGCTCTAACCTTCTCAAGGTCCATCTTCAATCCTTCCGCATAAATCGTAAATCCTAAATATACCAATTCTTCATTCATGAAACTACATTTCTTGATGTTTATCAATAATTTATCTTCTCTCAACCTCTGCAATACTTGTCTAATATGCCACAAATGTTCCTCCTTGGTCTTACTGAAAATCAGAATATCATCCAAGTATACAATAACATACTTACCCAAGAATTTCTTCAAAATCTCATTCATCAATCTCATGCAAGTACTCGATGCTTTAGTTAATCCAAAAGGCATCACTAACCACTCATACAGTGTCTCATTTGTCTTGAATGCAGTCTTCCACTCATCTCCTTCTCTAATCATGATCTGATGGTATCCACTCTTCAAGTCTATCTTTGTGAAATACTTTGCTCCACTCAAACAGTCCATGATGTCATCCATTCTTGGCAATGGAAATCTATACTTAACAGTGATCTTATTGATTTCTCTAGAGCCTGTACACATCCTCCATTCTCCATCTTTATTGGGTGCTAGTACTATAGGTACCACACATGGGCTTAAACTTTCTCTGATCAATACTTTCCTCAACAGCTCTTGTATATGTCTATTCAGCTCTGTATTCTTTGCTGGTGTCATCTGGCGTGCTACTTTGTTAGGCACAAGTTCCATATGATGACTGATACTCTAGATTGGTGGCAATCCTTTAGGCACATTGTCTGATATGATATCTTGGTATTCTGTCAACAATTCAATTATTTCCTCTAGCGGTGGTTCTTCTTCCTTTGCGGTAGTGGTTTCTACACTTCTTTGGAATCAAAGCAAAACACATATTCTCATGTTTCAATCCATCCAAAAATTTCCTTCCATCCACTAAATAGATTCTAGCATTCCCACATACTTCACTCTTAGGTTCATCTTCCAAAGGTATCAATATATGTTTCTTCCCATTTGATGTTATAGTATAAGTATTCTTTCTCCCATCATGTATTGCTTTCCTATCATACTACCATGGTGTCCCCAACAATATATGACATACATCCATCGGCATAATATCACATAATAACTCGTCAACATAAGATCCAATATGAAATTTCACCAAACATTGTTCACTCACCAGCACCTTGTGCTCATCTTGAATCCATGCTATCTTGTAGGGCTTCAGATGTTTAAATCTCTCCAAGTTCAGCTTATTCACCATCTCCTCTGAAGCTAAATTATCTGTACTTCCACTATCAATGATAACCTTACAACATTTACCTCCTGATTTGCATCTTGTCCAGAACAAACTTTTCCTTTGCGGTGGTTCCTTAGTTGTCTCTACTTGAAATAAGGCTCTCCTCATGACCAATGACTCTCCTTTCTCTGGTTTTCCCACTGAACTAGGTGATCCAGCCAGTTCTTCCTCTGTATACACTGCTCTTGCACTATTTTCTATCCTCTTACTTGTACTCCCTTGATGACATTCAAATGCTCTGTGTCCTCCTCCACACTTGAAACAAGTTCCTCTAAATAATCTTTTGTCAAATCCTCTTTCATCTCTTCGGTATCCTTCATTGCAGTAAGAATTATGATTCCCTCTGTCATTGTGGTAGAGACTCCTATCATCTCTTCGGTATGAATTGTTATCTTTGTCTTCCTTCTGGTATGGGCTACTCTCCTTGTTTTGCTCCGTATAAGGTCTTTCTCCTCCAGAATGTGTTCTACCTCTTTGAAATTTTCCTCCTCTACCTCTCTGTCTTTACTCATGCCTCTTATTCAACTTGTCTTCAACTTTCAATGCAAACTGATATGTTTCTTCTATTGTTGTCATCCTCACCAAACTTAGTTCTTCTTGAATGTTCATCCTCAATCCATTTATGTATCTTGCTACTTTTTCCTTGCTTGCTTCACTATGTCCAGTCCTTATGATCATCTTATGAAATTCTTTAGTGTACTCCTTCACAGATTTCTCCTTTTGCCTTAGGTTTTGCAATCTCTTCAACAATTCCAACTCATAGTTAGTAGGTATGAACTGATTCTTCAACTTTGTCACCATCCTATCCCATTTTATGATCTTCATTTTTCCTCTCCTATTTCTATCCAATTGAACTTCTTTCCACCAAATAGCAGCATGTCCTTTCAACTTAGTTTTTGCAAATCTTACTCTCTCTAGATCTTTAGTTTCCTCATATTCAAAGTATTCCTCTAAGTCATTTATCCAGTCAATCAATTCCTTAGGATTCAAATTTTTGGTATAGTTTTATACTTCCATTCTAGGTCTCTTACCCATCTTAGAAATAGCCTTCAACACCTTTACCTGATCTGACTCTTCTTCTTCTAGGGCTTCTTCATTTTGGTCAGCAGCTTGAAATTCATCATCATCACTTTCATCTTCATGTCTAGGGTTTAGTCCTCTTCTTCTATCTTCTTATACAACATCCAACTTAACTTTCATTGTCATCATCATCTCTAGATCATTTTTTCCATTCTTCCAGCAACATTGGCCATAGCAGGCATCCTCCTTGGTGACATCTCTTCCTAGGATCCGGTGCAGCTAGCTCAATTTGACGATCTGACTACAAAGTAGCAATTGCCTCACAATTGGCGCTCTATTGACAGACACAAGTAAACTGCCTCAGGTCGGCGATTTGTTCACCACAAGATCTTCCGGAATGCCTTCACTCACAAAGGATTCACAAACTCACTCTGATACCACTTGGTGCAGTCATGGATGGAGGGTCCTAGGAAGGGACTATCCAACCATGTAGCTACAGTGAACACAACAGAAACAACACAATAACAAAATGCAATGGAAGATTCAATTGCTCAATATATCATATAATCACAATGCTTATATGCTGGCAACAATCAAAGGGCTCACAGGCCTGCTTTCTGGCTTACAACATAATTGAAAGATGTGGCATTGAAGTGCCTTCCAGAAAGAATTCAATTATCTTAGTTATCTATTAAAACTACTTAACTTCCTAATGCATCTAAGTGATATATATCATCTTCAAGCTGATGGAATCCTCCGCGTCAGCCTTAAGGGGTTACAAATGCCAATGAATGATGAAACATGTAGATAACATGTAGGTCAGCTTACAACTCATGGTATTGCTTCGCAAATGAATGATCTTGGTGCGGACCTCAAGGAAGGTCTATCTAGTCCTTATTGGCCTTGTGATATGTTTCATTTGGCTCCGTAAGTCACGGAAGTGCTTCACAAACCTTCTGTTCTCATGTTGACTGACAAATGCTCTGTTTTGTGAAAGCTGATGAACTTATGATAGAGATAACTTTCTGTAGACGAATCCAAATCCCCTGAAATCTAAGTATGATGTAGCTGACATGGCATAGAAGCCAAATCCTACTCTGCGAGCTCTGATTTGAAGATGCGGTAAAATGCAGTAGAAAATGCTAAACTGCAAATGACTAAACTGCAACTGAAATGCAAGAAACGAAAGAATGCAAATATTTTTTTGGTTGATGCAAGATTGCTCTTCAACCTACGATGCTCCTGCATCATTATTCCATCCCCCTCCAATGTCTACGATGAGATCCCTTAAATGGCTTCAAATGCCACGAAAGACATGCACGCAATTTGAGGAAGCACCAACAAGGCACCTGGGTTGATTGACCTTGAAGAGGTGTCATCTCAAGGAATGTGATGATTTCGAGAGAGCTCAAAAAAACAAATTACAAAGATCACCCCGTAGAAAATTTATGAAGAATTTACTAATCGTAAAACAAAAAACTTTAGATTATCCGTGAAATTTTTCCAACTCCTTCTTCGATTCTCACTTTTTCCCCCTATTTTACAGAAATGAATAATAGATTGCTCAACCAGGAAATACGAGGCATCCAATAAAAAATCCAACAAATACTAATTTCATATTCAACAAAAATCCAACCAACAACAAAACCTTAGCGTTTATCAAAAATTTATCCGTCTTGCACGAATTTCAATGCTAGGGAAAACAACGAAGTGAAAACATAAGTACTGGACTAAAAATCCAACAAATACAAATTTCATATTCAACGAAAATCCAACGAGCAACAAAACCTTAGCCTTCATAAAAAATTTATCCAATTTCAATGCTAGGGAAAACAACGAAGTGAAAACATAAATATCCCTGTGGCTGGACTAAAAAATCATTTAAAACTTCGTATACATATTTGAGTGGTACCATCTTGAAAGAGGACAATTTGAAATACAAACACGATTATTTTATAATCTCCAAGTAATTTAAATTGGATTATAATCATAACTAAAGTGGACTTTCACTTTTATAAGCTTTATTTTTTATTAAAAAAAAAAACAATTTACAAAATTCAGGAGCGAAAACATTGAAATTTAAAAGGACCAAAAAAAAAAATTTGGTTTAAGAAATAAAATATAATTATGACATAAACGCTGTCATGTTGACATTGAGCTTACAGAGAGAGTTATCTTGAGCATCCATCCATCTTCCAAACGGAAAATCAGCCAGCAATCCATGGAAAACAGGTGGCTGCTTTAACTAGAAGCCAAATGTTTTGAAACTCCTATTATATAGCGAGGTGTAATACGTATAAAACTCAACTGCAGACGAATGTAACGCCAGCTTTAAGACTTTGTTCATCTGCACTCAACCTCTTCCACACTTTTTAACTTCTCTTCACATTCACTGAAAACACCCACATCATTATTTGTCACTTCATAAACCAAACAAAATTTGCCCAATTGCAGCTTCAGCATGACGTAGTAAAGTTTAAACCCACTTCAACCTGGATTGATTCTCAATCTTCTCTGTAGAAAGAGTGTCAACCCAAATTAAAGGAAACAAAACAATTTTGTATATTCAATGAAATACACATTGTATAAGTTCAATTATCACATTTCTATTTTAGGATGGCCTAAATTTAGCCAGATATTTATTGCCATGTAGAAGACTAAAACCAACTTAATTTATCCTAATAAACTTTATCTTTCCTGAACTCAATTCAATGGTGTCTATATTAGTCTCAATTAAATTTAGGAAGGCTGAAAATTATTGCTGCAGAATTATAATTGCATGTGTCTAAAAATAACACAAAAAAATAATGTAAATGTCAAATCAATTGACAAAATTAGTAAAGAAGCCAAAAATATGAAAAAAAAGAGTAGATTACAAGATGTAAAGAAAAAGCATGGAGTAGCTTTTATATTATAGGAGGGAATGCCTTACACATTCATGAGTAGAGCTAAATTTTTGGAATCAATGCTCCATAAATATTTGGATAAAATCTTTAAGGTATTTAGACCTAAAGAAAAATCACACATAAAGGAGGGCAAGAGTTAGAAGGTATAGAGGTGGGTATTACATATTTTTTTTGTTCGAATATACTTTGTGTGTATAATATATACTGAGAATGCTATAAAAGTGCTGCAATGGGGAATATGAATGGAATGATGTGGCAAAGTTAGAAAGGCAACGCGTCAGAGAATTTCATGGCGGCGGCCACATTTCTGAAATTAGTCTCATCCTAAGCTTTGGGTGACAGTGAAATTGATGAGAGAAGATAATTCATGAATAGGTGGTGCAGGATATTATAATTTAGGGCTTGTTGGTAATGATTTTTGGGGGAAACTTGATGAATTTTGGGGGTGAAATGGAGGTTAATAAGATGGGTTTGGAGAGATGTAGCAGAGAAGGGCCAGACTGGTTAGATAAGCTTCTATTATGTGATTATTTCAGCACTTGCTTGTTTCATAAGTCTGCAAGACCTGCCAGGAACCACTTTTGTGTTCAATGCAATGAGGGCCCCATATGTTCTGCAGGTTTGGATTCACACCATCATGGCCACAAGACTCTGCAGATTAGAAAGGCCTCACACCATGATGCAATTAAGGTGACTGATATTCAGAAGTTTATTGACATATCTGGGATACAGTGTTACAGTATCAATGCTGATAAAATTGTGTTCTTGCTTAGGCCTAAGGCCAAACTTCATCAGGGTAGAAGTAAAAGACGTTGTATTAATTGTAAGAGGGCTCTCAATGATGCAGGCGTGCTCATGTGTTCCATTAAATGCAAGCTGAATGCTGTGAGGGAAAGCTTGCTAAGGCAGGGTAAAGATGATCATAATGGTGGTGATGATGGATTTGATAATTCTGTAATTACATTGGCTTTGAAAGAGACTGCTGCCAACAGAGGAAGAGTACTGGTGAACCATAATGAAGGCATTCGTTCCCATGGCTGCTGTGATGGGAACCCATTGAAGAGAAGGAGGATTGAAAATAATCTTTCAATGGAAGAAAAATATAACAATATTCAAGTTGGCAGCAGTAGTCACAAAGCAGCATTTCTTTCTCCTGTTTCTCCAGATTCAGTATTAAGGTCAGATTCTCCTTTAATTGCTCTGAATATGAATTCAAACAAGTTTACTCCGGATTCAAGTCATCGTGGATGCCACCATGGGGAGGAAAAGAGGCCAGATCAGTTTCAGAGCTCTTTGCCAGTTGCTTTGGGAGTTAGAGAGTTCACTTCTTCACAAGGTGATTACCAATACAAATATGAACATCATTGTCATCATCAAAAGAGACTGCATAGAAGAAAAGGCACCCCAGAAAGAGCACCCTTCTTCTGATTAATTAAATACTGAAGACATAGAGTCTTCATTATAGTTGGGTAGGCATTTGTGATTTTTTCATGGTTTTGAAAAGGGAGAACTCATAATTATGTTTATCAGAGTTCCATTTCAAACATGCTTGCATGGTCTTGGAACAGACAAATTATACACATTTATATGTCAACTATACACTTTATGAGTTAATTTTACATGTTTGTGTTAATTTGGTTTGTAGATTGGTCAGTTTCAGGCTAGAAAGGTTTATTTTCATTAAGCCTCAAAGGCTCAAGTTGCAGCCATGGCAACAATACTATTTCTTCCAGACCATAAACTTAATTCTGATATTTTTAACCCTAGTTATTCTCATTCTTGGTCCAGCACAAACTGCTGATAAATCATTCAATATTACATGTCAATTATATGTAATTAATTTGTATAGTACAAGGTTTTCTCAAACATATTGTACTGATTGAAGTCTTTTCCACCTTTAATGTAAATACCTGTGTTGAATTCTTACTGTGAAATTGATAATGGAAGACTGTTTAATCTGCTGATTACCTATATTATGTGAACACATGTTCCAAGTTCTCATTTTGAAATCTTTCCATACTTTTCTGTTAAGATATGTTCTGAATTCTTAATGTGAAATTGATAATGCCATTGTTGAATTTACTAATTTCCTACTACGTCAATACATGTTCTTAATTCTTGTTGTGAAATCATTGTTTTATCTGCTTTTAATATATAAAAGTAAAGACAAAATTTCTCTAAAATTTATATTCTTCTTTCATATTCTTAATTTTTATATTAATGGTGAACACAAAGAGACTTCTCTTATACTGGGTAAATGGTAGAACAATCACATATTCTTTTATTTCATGAGCATATGAAGAGACTTCTGCTGTAATGGATAAATGGCAAAAAAGGATTTTTGTTTGATGGGTATCGAAAAAAATTACACGTATTGTTGGTATTTTTATCAGTTTGTGACATGTATTGCTGTGTTATTTATACATGTATTAATCCAATTGAGATCTTAATCATGGTGGCAATTTTTTCTTTTTCAAGGGTGGCAATCAACAATAGCGGTTGCACTGCAACTTGGTTTTTTTTGCCACCTGCTTATCCATCATGCAAAACACCTAATAAGGCCATAAACACATGTAGATCTGATATCAGTACGTTAGTTTGCTTGCTATTTGGCAGAGAAATCAACGTGAGATCTTGCTGCTTATTTTAGTATTGAAGATGATATTAACAAGTGTTCTAGAACAGGAAGCTTAACTAATTTAAGAAAAATTAAAAAGTTAATGGAGTTACTAATCAGTTAGTAAAACATTGTTCATTCTATTTTCTATTATTGATTGTTAAGCAAGGTGAACTGTTATAAATTATATTCAGCTGCAGTGGATATGATTTGGGGTATGGGGATTATTTACTGTTGAATCAATGCTTTTATAGATTCATTTCGATGCCATGCACCACATGCTACACATCTGGACAAATTAAACTTGTCCTTTTTCTTTCATAGATTTTCTTCAATGATTACCTGTTTAAGTGGATTTTCTTTCATAGATTTTCTTCAATGATTATCTGTTTAAGTGGATTTTCTTTCTTCGATTTTCTTCAATGATTATCTGTTTAAGTGGATTTTCTTTCATAATTATTTGCCCGGAAATGTTTGGCAGTTTAAGCAGCCTGGATTTAAAGCTAAGGAATAGTTATGTGATTTGTAAGGTATTTTTCAATAACTTAACTTTCAAGATAGAAATTTAACTTCAAGAATAGGATAGAAATTTAACTTTCAAGAATAACATAGCAAGGAATTTTGTCTTTAAAGTGAATTCAAGGTAGAAATTTATATGTGAGAATGGAATTATTTTTTTTTAAATTTTTTAAAAATTAATAATATTGAAATGATTTTTTATTAAATTTAATTGAGCAAATTATTACAATTTATTATTAAAAATTTATAAAAATATTAGAGAATTTAAATTTTTAAAATATTTTTATTAATAATATTATTAAAGAATTCTCTAATGTATGTATTTATTGGTTGTTTGGTCATAGGTATTTGGTAGATGATGTGGTTCAAAGTACAAGGATGAGCATTGGGGTTTCCCATTTGTGATGGAAAACCATGTCTTAAGGGATAAAAGGGCATTGTACCTTGCACTTTTACATCTTCATTTAATGTTGCTTTGCACAAATGTTATAAAATAACAATTGTAATCCTCACTTCAATTTATTTGGTGTATAGACTCACTCTTACCATGAATCACATTAGCCAACTATAAATCACCCTAACCCTTTCCAACCACCATTCATAGCGCTTAAACCCCATGAGGGACTTGGTCTCATGGCACAACCCAATAGTTAGACTAGGTTGCATTACCTTGAAAATTTAAATTTCTCACCCTACGGCTGACCTTTGGGTAGAAGCATAAGTATGTCTCACTTTTTGGCTTGGCCTAGTAGGCCACTCAAATCAACATTTTTTAGACAAATTGTTAGGAATTTGAAGCCAACATAAAATAATAATTTGTGAGATTTCCAATGTAGATTCTAAATCTATTTTTTTAAATTTAAAAAATAAATTATATAATTTTTAATATATTTGTCAATAAATTGTTTCTCATACTTAATAGTATTTTAATTCAAGTAATATTTCCTCATAGCACATAACTTGAGCTAGAAACATGAACTTTTCATAACTTATAAACATATATATCATTGAGAAGAGTGTTTCTGGATTAAACTATGTATGTTTTTGTTACAACGTTTCGGATCATGCTCAATGATCCATCATAGGAAGAGGATTTTTTTTTGTAATTTTTGTTGCATATTTTATTTATTATTAATTTTTAATTGAGATTAACTATAACTTAGACACATATTTCCCTATAATGCATTTAACTTTTTTTTATACCCAAGTTAAGATATTTTCAAATCAAGGACATCAATGTAAAGGTAGTCATATTTTTTTGAATTTTTTTCCATTGTTTGTTATTTTTCCACATGTGTTGAACATAGGTCTTTATGTTTGGTAAAAACCTATGTTAGAAACTAGAAAATAAATATAATAATTTAAAACTAAAAATATTAAAACCTAAACTTTTTAGAGAACTTACTTTGAGGGCTACGTTCATATAAAATCTCATGTCATGATGACTTCATTTGTTCCTAGATAATGTTACCTGAATCAACATCATTTGTCTAACAAAAGGTTAACATGTGGAATGGAGGGAGATAAATTGCCACATAGACACCTTCTAATGAAGCATCATCAATTAAAGGACCTTCAATTTAAGGTCCTTCATTAGAAGGTGACCTTCAATCAAAGGTCATGTGATATCATCATATTCAATAAAGTTAGCGTTCCTTTAAAAAATAACTAAAAAATACCTTTGATTGAAGGTCACTCTCTAATGAAAGACCTTCTTTCGAATGTGACCTTCAATTGAAAGTTATTTCTTCCATTGAAGGTCTAGTGGGTATAGTAGCCACATGTCTTTGCCAAGACCTTCATGCAAGGTCTTTTTATTGAGCATAAACCTTGAATCGAAGGTTGTCTTTAAACTTTTAACACTTTTAAAACTCATGTTTCAAAATAGCCCACAAGTGATAGGGATTTATGCTTCTATCCATTTCTAAAAATTCTAGCCCTTATCTCGTTGAACTATCCACCAAAAATACGAATTGAGTAACTAAGGACGTGTATTTATAAACATCTCTAGGTATGTCATTAGCATCATCAAGTATCAAATGGAAAATTATAAGATCATTCAATTAAAGAAGCATTTAAAGATATATTTTGATTAGACATCACACTAATACATCCTTTAGGATTTTGCACCTTTCTCATAAGTGGTGTAGCTACAATCTTGTACTTGCACCTAGGGGATTGATTGCAATTTAAACAAGCCTTGGGTTCCTCCCCTTGCCTCAAAGAAATCTCCACTATAGTTTTCAACACAATAAAATTTTATAAAATTATTACACAAGTAGAGATGATCAAATTCACTCCAATTGAACATGACCATATGACATAATCTAGTCCAAGACTAAGCCACACAACACAACCTAGTCCACATCATTAGTCACCATGTAATAAACCAATCATTGTTCCATTTCATATTTTAGCTTCTAATCATCAATTACAACATACTAAAAGTCGATAGAAAAAGTCAAATCACCACCTCATAAAAATAAACACTTTAATCAATATCCAACTACTCAATTTAAATTATTTTAATTAAATATAAATTATATTAGAATTTAGACATAAATGATATCCTAAAGTTTAAGGTTAACACAGTATTTCTTTTTTGAAACTAGTTTAAAATTTCAATGAAAAACCATATATGTCCATATCCATACATAAGAAAGGATAAACTCCTTTGGAAAGTTACCAACTTAACTAGAATCTATACATCCTTTTTAATTATCTTATTTGCATTTTGGCATACAACACTTATTAATATGCCCCCTATTTATAAGGAATATAAAAGAAAAAGAGAATAATTTTTTATTAATTTTATAGAATCTATATCTATAATGGTGAAAATTGCATATTCTATTTTTTGGGCCCACTTTGACTTAGTTATCTTTTATGCAATGACTAGTCTACTTGTACAGCACAATTTTTACATAAAAGTTAGCACATATCTTGAACCTAACTTGACTTCATTTGCACTCACTCCTAAGGACTAGACTTGATCCTCTATTTACCCATCATTACCTAGGTTCAAATTCCTAGTCATAGAACTAAACTAGTTCAATTTCATGATTTGCAATTAATGACCTCATCTTTTTTAAATTCAAATTCATATTAAAGCCCAAGTCAATTCCTTCCTAAGTGACTATTGTGTGCTAACCTAAAGCACAAAATGTTTCATGTTTACATCCTTTGGAGTTTTATTTAAGGACCAACCTTAATTCCTTTCAAAGCATATATAAATTAGAAATAACTTAAGACAATCATGTAGCATTATCATTCAAGCAATTTATAGAGAATCATCACTACATTATGTACTTACATTACTATCTAGGGCATACTACATGATAGTATGTTATTTTTATCATTATTCCAAATCATTAAACTAATATCCTAGGTTGTTGACCAAAGGAGAATGAATCCTTGCATAGCAAACTCCCCAAAGGCATTCTTAAACATTGATAGCTAATTTTTATAAATCATAGACATTCAAGTGAACCAAAACTAGATATCAAAATTATCAAATTTTAGATCCATGGTCTAAGTTTAGATCTATAATTGCATAGATTTCTTCCATAGTTGCGGAAGTGAACCAGATAGATAAATAGTAAGTTTTTTAGATTCCATGACATTTATGTAATAAGTCCTAGTTTTTCTATATACTGACAAATCATCCCAAAAATAACACATTTCATTATCTAGATTCCATCTAAGTACATTTACTTTATTATTCAAATTTCATGTTTATCTCAGTGCATTTATTTTAAATAGATTTAGTTTCATTGCAATTCAATTTATTTATCTAAGATTATTTATGTGAGGTGTATAATTTTACCATACATAAAATTGGTGAACTCATACACTCTTACACCCCCTTAGGCTTTTCCCCTTAGGGTTTGTCTTCTAATTTTTATATTTGAGGCTTATTTTTTTATTTATATTAGCCTCTTGCTCTTGGTTTATCAGTTTTTATCCTTTAGGGTTTGGTGTGTTGTGTTTATGCCCATGTCTCATTATTATTATAATCTCCCTTTGATAAGGAGTGCTTATTTAAATCCTAATATGGTTTCTCATTCAATTGATCAAGAGATTCCTATTAGTTCCATGGATGCTAATCATAACAAACAACCTGATTTTAATCACGAGGCATATTTTAGTAAGCAAGACCTTTCTGTCACTACACAATCAATTTTTTTAGAGCTCACTAATGCTACTTCTCCTACATAATTAGTTGAAAATATTCATAATTTATTTAATGGTGTACCACTTGCTCTTGAGATTATTCAATATATTGGAACTAAAATTAATTATTCTAGTTCTTTGCATAGCAGATCTACCACTCTCCCACTATTGTCACCCTTTCTAACTTTGAGCTTTTTCACGTTCCTTCCTCTTGTGTTATATCTATCTCTTTTTCCACTCAAGTCTCATCTCCTTCCCACATTCCTAGTTACCTCCCCTTCTATTGCCCTACTAGTTTCCCACCTACTTCTTACCCCACTAGTCACATTCCTTCCTCCCATCCTATTATTTCTCCACCTTCCTCTTTGCCTTATAGGATTAATTATTCTCCTTCTAGTGTCATATGCTTACCTCTTATTCCTCATCTATTTATACACTATCCATTATTCCTATGTTGGACTACCATTACCATTTCCACCTCCACACTTAATACACATTACAAAATCTGGATAGAGTTGAGTGTAAACTAGATGTCATGCCTAATGGACATGATATGATTAATTATACTCTAGCACAACACATTTATCTTTCATTAAAATTGTGACATCCAATACTCAAACCATTTTGTGGCAACCTCATTTTAGGTTGTATAATGGTATTTAGGTGACCATAATACATATTTACAATATTTTCATGTTGTGTGTCTAGATTATGCCTTTGATGATAAAGTTTTGCCTAAGTTGTTTCCATAAAATTTGAGGAAGTATGATATTCTTGATGGTTTTACTCTTTGACTCTTGGTTCCATTCATTCTTTTGATCAACTAGTGCCACAACTTTTCCTAGTCACTTTCATGTGAACATGGGATTGAAGATCATAGTTTTTTGACTTAATTAAGTGCACACAAGGATCTAATGAATGAATTAATTATTATGTGATTAGATTCTAGTTTTGATTTGCTAAGATGAAACATATCCTTCCAAACAATGAGTTACAAAAGTATTTTTGTTAAAGGATTGTTATCACACATTAAGGTCAATGATGTGTACTTGACTAACTATGTTTCTTCCATGGAATTATTCAAGCTCATGTTAAGAATTTTGATTTGAAATTACTAGCTTCTAATGCATTAAAATATGGGTCCTCTCATATGCCATCTATGTCTTCCTATCCTTCCAAATTTAAATTTCATTTGAAATTCTTTTCTAAAGGGTAATGATAAGAAAGAGAGTAATCATAATACCTATCATGTGGCTAATATTTCTAATGTTATTTATTTTAAGCCTTAAACTATTAGAAAGTTTACAAAGTTAAGTGAAACAATATTTATAATGTTACGGTCATTTATGACTGATAGATTTTTCATAAAATTTAGTTGGAGAAAAGCTAAATATGAAAATGAGAGAAGAAATCTAAGTACAACTAATTGATAAGATTTAGTGAGTCTTATCATGGATCAATGTCATAAAATAGTCAATGAATACTTTTAAAAAAAAGGGAAGAAATTAAAAAATTCAAGGGACATCAGTTATGGATAGAGCAACAATAATAATAAAAAAGCAGTAGCTTGTAGGAGGACCTGCAAAAATTTAGGTGTGGGGGAGATGATGAGACCAAAAATGTCTCATTTGAATTCATCTCCATTTTCTCCTAAAAATTAGAATTAAAAGTGGATTTAAATGTAGTTTTAAGAACTATTAGCTTAAATTTAAAATAGAATATAGGATATATATTGATTTATTTCTTAGAAGTCTATTGCAATCTAATTGCTAACATTTTCTAATATTTCTTGAAAAATAGAATGCTTGATATGTTTAAAAATGATGTAGAATTAGCTTCGAAGTGTTCCAACCTTATTCCAGCCAACTTTGAAGTATTCTAAATTATTGCAAAATCACTTTCGGAGACAACATCGGAGCATTCTAGCTTCATTTCAACCAACTCTAAGATATTCTGACTTCATAATTTGGCTTAATCCACAGATTTAATATTCTCTCAACCTTTTGTCGTAAAAGGTTGAAGATGAATTGTTATTGTATTTGAAATAGAAAAAAAATAATAAAAGTAACAAATAAATAAATCTATCCCTTTTTAAAAAAAGGTGTGGATGAGTCATCATTTTGTAATGAGAAAATAAAGGATGTTGTTCCTTTAGCATAGAAGTAGTGGAGAGAATAAAAGAATTTGTTTCCTTTAGCATAGGAGTAGTAGAGACAATAAAGGAATTTGTTTCATTTAGCATAAGAGTAGGAGATATAGGTGTAGAGAATAAAGGGGCTTGTTCCTTTATCATAGGAATGTGAAAGACAAGTGTACTTATACTTTCCACTAATTTAGGGAGTTTGGTGAAGATCTTAAATGTATAAATAAATGTCCCAACTCTAAAGAAAAGAAGGTTTTTTTAGCAAGTTTTAGAATAGAAAAGCTACAACAATTTTAGAAGTAAATTTGTAATATTTTGTGGAGGAAATAAAAATATGGAGCATTGAGCACAAAGTTGGATGAATGATCTTAGTTCAATTCCAAAGGAGGGGCAGGCAACTCATCTTGAGGAAGAGGAAAACATTTGGTATTTATGTTTGTTTATATTATTTTAGTTTTTATGTATTTCTATTTATTTTAAATGTGATTTGTGGTGCAACAATTGTTTAGTTTTGTTTCTGCATTTTTAATTCATGGAAGCATATATTAATTTTGTAGTTTTAATTTATACAAGTGTGTTTCAATTTTGTATGTGTGATTTCATTTCTAGCAAGTATGTAAATTCAATTTCAGTCATTAGAATAATTTAGTTTTTCTACTTTCATTAGAAATAACTGTTTTCTAAAAATCTTTAGGATCCTAATGTAGATAGCCTTTGGACACCACCCCAGATTGATAAATTAAATGGAGAGGATTATAATGACCCTCATCACCGAGTAGTCTTGACAATTTTTGAAATGATGGTGTGTTTATTTTTCGTTCATGTCCCGCATGTGTTTTGTTGTCTTTTGTGGTCTGCCCCGAAGATCTGTTGGTTCTCATTGTCCCTATAAGGCACATGTCCCCAACTAGAGCCACTATTGGGACCCTCATTTTCCTATCTGAGTTTGCAAAGTTTTGTGTTTTGCCCCCTCATTATTCCCCATTTTGTTTATCTCTCATATTTGCCTAAGTATGAAAATCTTGAGAGTGTTAAAATCCTTAGAATTATCTAAAATCCTCTATATTCCTATGTGTTTTCTTCCTAAGTGTTTTCTCTAAGTCCTTAGAAAAATTTATGAAAATCTAGGTGTTTTCCTTTCGACGGGTTTGTGGGTTTGCAAACTTGTCAAAAGTACCTTATAAAGCCCTTGTATACAAAGCCTTTCGACAAGTTTGTGAACTAGTGAACCTGCCGAAAGAGGTTCAAAAGTTCAAGGTTTTACCGATTTGCTAAAAATATAAGAAGGGAAGAAGATAAGTGAAAGAAGAAAATGTTAAGTGAGGTAGTTTCGGCAAGTTCGCCAATTTGTGAACTTTCTAAAATGCCAAAAATGGTTCATAGTTTCCCCATTTCATCAAAAGAGAAAGAAAAGAAAGAAATGAAAGCATTTATGGCTTTCGGCAAGTTTGCAAGTTTGCGAACTTATCGAAACATTGAAAGGAAAAGTCAAAGAAAAAGAAGAAGTAAAAGAAAATGGCTTTCAGCAAGTTCACAAGTTCACGAACTTGTCAAAATATTGAAAGGCAAAGAAGGGGAACCAAAGAAAGAAAAGATGATCAATGAGAAGAGAAAGCAAGTAAGCTTTTAGCAAGTTCACTGGTTTGTGAACTTGCCAAAACACTAAAACAAAATAAGATCAGAGAACAAAGGTAAAGTTGGGATGCTTTGCAAGTTTTTAAAAGTCTTGAAACACTGAATAACAAAGGAAAAATGAACAGGGGATAAGAAGTGGATAAATAATGAAGTTCTTGAGTTCGCAAAAATGTCAAAGTGTCGAAAAAGAAAGAAATGGAAAGAATAAACAAAGTTTTAAAAGTTCACGAACTTTAGGGTTTTTCAAAAAGGATTTTTAACATATTTTAAAAACATGTTTTCATGGGATTTTCCAGTTTAAGGGATCGCCTACATCTAGGGCACCGTGAATGTGAAATAAAGATGATGTACAGGTAGATGGGTGAGTATGTGTGTTTTTAATGCTAATATTAATGAAGTAGGTGGGGTAGGTGATTCCCACCCAAATGTAGCATTGAAGAGTTGTGCTATATATAGAAGATCAAAAGATGCAAAAATGGTTGATCATTCTGGCATTTTTCTTTAGATCAGAGGTGCAGAGCTATTTTAGGGATTCAACACACAGTAGGTTTAATTCTTCAAGAGGGCATCAATCAGGTTTTTATGAAGGTTTCAAATCTGTAACTATTATCAGTGTATGAACTTCTCCTCTTCATGTGTATTTCTTCAGGGAAATCCATAAAATGTAATTAGGGTTTCCTCTTGCCACGTTATGTGGTATGAATGTAACCCCTGATTTGATGAATGTGACAACTTCTAAAAACATTACAAGATTTTTGATGATCATTTTTGTGGCTATATATGGATGAATGCATTGTGATAGAGGATTACTAAGTCTATTCATTACTGGTTTTCATGTTTTTGTATGTCTGAGAATTGAACAAGGATTTCATATTCTATGTGATTGTTATTCTCCCTTTGATGAGCTAGTGACTTTGTAGCCCAATAGATAGGAACCGATCTAGTAAATGTTGATCACCCACAATCTTATAAAATAAACAAAATATTTCATGTATGAGGTAGGAATAAGTAGAAATAGAAAGACATCATTTGGTTCTATTTCAACTAGGGAAGGTTTAGTGTAAACTTGTTAAGCTTCATATATCCCATACCAAATGTGTGTTCTTGCATCTTATATTTCTCAGAGATGCACTCATCAACTCAAATAGAGGCTTTATAGTGAAGTGCGATTATTTTAATCCATTGATGCTATTAAGGATTAGAACTGCAACTTGGGTACTATTGCAATGTTGTGAGTTTGAATATATCATGTGTTGTTATTAATCCTGATTTAGGGATACCTCTAGGAACACCCTCTTTGGTTTACCTAAACCAAAAGTGAAGAGGAGATTACCCACTCCTAGAAATTGGCCCAAAATCTTCCTTGACCTATTGATGAGTCTACTTCATGTCTCCTTGATGACATCCTTGGCTTAGGAGGTATAGAAAATCTCTAGGGTTTTGGAACTACATTTTTGGGACCCAACATGTTCTAATATCAAGTTTTTGTATGTCATCCCTAAGAAGTTATAAATTTTTGGTGATGTTATTAGATTTTTGTTGTTCTATTTGTTTGAAGTGAGCATCATGATCAAATTTGTTTTCACCATTGAGATATTGGAATTGGCCTATGTCTTCTAAATGGATATTTTAATTACTAGCCATACTAGAGGGATAGTAGAATAGAAAATGTGTTGGCATACAACCCAAAAGAAAACAAAAGTAGGTATATTTTGAAAAGATAATAAGGAATAAGATAAGTTTTATAGCATGGAAATATTAGGTTTACCAAAAAGTAAACTAAAAATAGAAAACTTTGAAACTTTAAGGCTCTTATTGTATGTGTTCTCTATTTTTAATTAAAATATATTCTTTTCTTTTAGAATCTATATCAAAATATAATGAAATGGAGAGAACTCTAGTTTATCTTGTCTTAGTATGGTCTAATATAATGTACAATTGCTTAGGTTTCCCCTTAGCTTCTCCAATATCCATGCTACTTTTGTTGGAATATTTAGAGCCTTATTAATGGCCAAAGTTGTGTCTTTTACAACTAAGGTTGTAGTTGGTAGTGAAGATGGCTTGCAAATGTACCTAGAAATTTATCCTAAAGGTTTGTGATGAGGTAACTCCTCATAACCCAATATTATTTTTTCTATTTATGGTGTGGAATCTATATGAAATTAGTATGAAATTTATAGCATGATTGCGTTTTATGTGGGTTGTATCCTCTCTAAGCAATATTTGCTTTCATGGGTTAGAAACTCATGAGATCCCCATGGCATTATGCTATCTAAGTTAGGAAAATTTTAAAGGGTTTTTCTTGTTCATGTTTTATGACCCCCAATAGGTCAATGTGATTTTTATCCAATTTAGTGATTGGTTCATGAGAAACACCGTGTTGTTGATATCTTGCTAGACCTAGGATTTCAAACTTTCTAAACAAGCTTCCCTTAAGGTCCTAAAAGATCATAACTTCTCTTCCATCTGGATCGGAGAAGTTATGGAGGAAATTAGGTTTTACATTTTTGAGAACTACATGGTTATATAGCTAAAGGGAATATGATGTGCCTAGAACCATCCCAATCTCAGCTAGTCTAGGTGGAATTTCCAAGACTCTCAATACCTATGTGGTCCTTCCTAGAGCAAATTATCCAACCTCTTGTATGTTCTATTTTTCAAGATCTAGAAAAAATTCATAGTTTAGTGCAACGGAAGGGTTTGTGTGGAAGTGGACCTTAGAATCTATTAATATTCAATTGAGTGGCTTGTGTTTTTCACAAAAAACTCACCTATATCAACCTCCCTAATACTTGTCATGAATAAACACCCCAAACACATTGAGCCTACATGTTAAGAAGGCTCATTCCTAAATCAAAGTAGTTAAATCTTCCTATGAAAGGCTTACTTCTCTCCCTGAGATCTCTCAAACCTTTTTGGATCATTACAATTTGGTCTTTCAAGCTCAAGATGATACACTAAAGAGGCGTGCAAAGTGCTTTAATAGAATTTAGAGGTTATTCCCACCAAACTTAGTCAAGCAACTCAAATTTCTTGTGACTTGAAGCTCACCCTTGAATAGCTTTAGGATTCCCTTATGCAAATGGATAATGACAAGGCACTTGGCTTTTATGGATTTCCTTGTGAATTCTATAATGCCACTTAGCATTTCACATGTCTTGACCTCTTCTAGGTGTATTAGGAATCTCTTCACAACCATTCCTTAGGGTTTGTGATTAATCATGGCAAAATCAAGTTCATTCCTAAAACTACATACCTAGCTTTCATCACCAATTAGTGACCCATCACCTTGTTAAATGTTTCTTATAAGTTTTTGGCCAAGGCTCTTGCTCTCCGCATCAACCACCTTTTTCCTTCAATTGCACATCCTAAAGAAATGGGTTTCATTAGAAGTCACTATATCCTTGACAATATCATTATTGTGTGGGAGGGAATGGAATGGGCCAATGCATCTTGGTAGTGTATTCTTATTCTCATATTGGACTTTGAGAAGGCCTATGATCATATAGAGTGACCTATCATTTGGTTGTTCTCAAAATGCAAGGGTTTGGTGAGTTCTTTCTATGTGCTATGAAAACTCTTTTTTTGAATGCTTCCACTTGCCTCACCATAAATGGTAAAGCCTCTAAAAGTTTTGGGTTTTACTACTCCATAGGGCAAGTTTCTCCTCTTACCCCTTGTTTGTATGTTCTTGCTACAAAGGTTTTTCATTATCTCTTTACACATAAAGCCTTTCTTGTGGCTCAATTAAGGGTATTTCTCTTCCCTCCTCCATGCAACAACTTATTAGTCAACACTATAACTACAAATGAGTCCTTCTTAGAAGATATGTATTTCTTGAGAACTTTTTTCTCTCACTTCTAGATCCATTCAATGGAATTAGACCTAGTGTTATAGGCATAGCCCTTCTCCATGCCTTGTTGGCTAGATAATAAATAATGGAAATGGATTGACAAACATGAGATGTTTAAATTTTTTCGGATTCCCTTCACTTTTGAAAGCACACCTATCACTCTCTAGCAATATGTCCTTTATCACAGGGAAAATAAGAACTCTTTTTAGATCTAAAAATTCCTTTTCTCTCACAAGAAAGTTCTATATTTCTACCAAAGTCCTTGTGGCCATGCATGCCTATTATTCAACATGTTGGGCTCCTTCCAAAGTTGCCTATGATAGGCTAGTGAAGATCTTAAGAGATTTCCTTAGGGCTAATGGAAAACAATCTTGCGGCTTTCACAAGGTAGAATTGGGCATTCGATGCCTCCCTCAAGACAAAAGTGGCATGGGTGTCATTGGCATGCATATGCAAAGTATTGTGTTTTTTCTAAGTGGATTATCTACACAATTGAAGGCTTAGAGGATTGGAAGGCTCTTCTCAGGAATTATATTGAAGTTGGTGCACCTTATGGAAAACAATGTTGGAAGGGAATTAACTTCAATCTCTTCTCATCACCAACAACATATGTCAAGATTTAGGATTCTTTTGTTGCTCATTTGAAAACTGTTGTAGACTGTGAAACCCTTCCTCACATGTGGTGACAAATTTAGAAATGGGCATTCCTTCAATAACCACAACTTGTGGTGGTCCCCTATCATTAACACCCCTAGTTTTTCTTTGGTAGAGACTCCAAAGATCAAAGCTCTTAGATTGTTTTGTAAAGGTATTCATATCATCAGGGATCTTGTCTCTTCTAGAGAATGGACATTGTGGCCTACTATATAACAAATTTTGCATCTTGTTGTCTCATATTTACTTTCCATTCTTCACATTTAGGAGCTTATCCTTAATTTATACTTCACAAGTTGGGGCTTCAACCTCCTAGAGCTTGGTGGAAATACTGGTGATGGAATTGTGATATTGCTTTTAGGAATTATACATCAGGTCTTCTATAGGGTTCTCAGTTTGTTCTCCATGGGTCTTATTAAGTTGATTAAATGTTGTGGCATTCAATTCTCTCCCTATGCTTGGATTTTTACACTTCAAAGAATTTGGTAAGCAAGACTAGACTCCAAGATTACTCATTTTCTTTGTGTCAATGTTATTAGAGATTGCCCCTAGGTGAAAGGTTGGTTCACCTAGGTAATACCTATCACAAATGCTTGGCTTATCAATGGTTTGAGACTTTCAAACATATCTTCTAGACTTGTCCCCATGCTCAACAAGCTTGGAAATGGATTCACAACTTGTTTTATCCCTTTCATTTGAATTTCTTCTCTCAGAGAATTTCTATTTTTGGGGATATGGGCTCATGGCATGCTTATATTGCTAGATTACGGAACTTCAAAGATTTTATTCTTTTTCAACCATGGAAATCTAGAAACAAAGCTAGTTTTTAGATTATAAGAATGATTGCAATTTCTCTTTAACTTAGAAAGTAAATGGGGTTTCCTCTATGTACTTACACATGCAGACCCAAGTTGAAAAGGTTGATTTGGAATTTCAATACTTGTAGTATTTGCTTAATTATTAGGGGAGTGCTCCTTGCACTATGAGTGGGGTTCCTTCCAATGTTGTGACTTAGACTACTCCTCCTCTAGCTCCACACAAGTAGAGTGGCTCTTGCAGTTGAGGGCATTTCTCTTTGCTTCCTATGTAGCAATGAGGTTGATGTGCATCTACTCATGGGAAAGCTTTTTTGTTGAGATCACAGTGGCACTTAGACTATAGTTATGACTCTACCACTAGGATGGGATGTTCTTGTCCCCTTGGTTGTGTGTGAGTAGCAAGACGGTTGGGAGGCTCCTAAGTTGCCTAATGAGCATGCCTAGTGGGTGGTCCCAAGGTGTGATGGTCCTCCACCACTACCTCCTAGAGCTATTGCTTGTGCTTAGTATGTTTTAATTTTCTTGGTGTTTTGAACTCATTTGTTATTTTGAGCTATGTATGCCAACTAGTCAATTTTTTGTTGTAAACCTTCTAAATGTACTCTTTCAAAAATTATGATTAATATGATGTATTAAAGAGTTTCCAATTAAAAACATAATGAAAATACTAAACATGATTATGATTTTAAACTAAAAAACTTTAGAAGTTGATGTTCACATAAAAATAAAGAAGAGGAAAAGGGATTTAATGCAACATTGTTGTCTATTTTGGATCAAGAGGAGCCCAAGGCTCTAACTTGTGCTTCTATTTTCTTTATTCATCAACTTTGTGTCAGGTCAAGGGCTAATCTGCATATGGTCCCATCTAATATTGTGTGTGGAATTTGTATGGACACAACCCCATCCTTTCACTATGTTGGCTTCTTGGACTATGATGACATCCTCTACAATCCTATAAAGAAAATCTTATGTATGGGACAAGATAGTACCATAGGCACCTTTGGAGAGTTGCATTGAGAGGATCTAAAATGGCATAACTTCCTCACTAGTAGTGAAGTCCTACTAAGTGAAAATATGAGAGATTAGATTCCTTGAGAAATGTGCAAAGAGTGAATACTATATGGGGGTACACAACTAAGAAAATTCTACTAATGGAGTTTCTACAAAAATGACTCTATTGTGCTATATGTGTGTTGCTAAGTGCTATTATTTCTACTTATTTTGTCATGTGTGTTCATTCCATTATTACTTTATTTATTATTCATTATATGACCATTTGAATGTGGGAGAGGATAGACATATGAAGTTAACTAAATAGTTGAGAGTTGAGAAAAAACAACTTTTAGTTGTTGTGTACACAATTGTATATGTTCTCATCCACAAGATTGTAAGTGTAGTGACATATGGAGTAGTTAGATGACATAGAGTAAAGTGAAACATGATATTTAGATGTGAAAGAGATTAATTATAACACAAGGTGCAGATTAAAGATTAAAGGATGGTTAATGTGACAAATGATTAAAAGTAATCATAGGTAACAAAAGCACTAAAAGTGAGTGCTAAATGAAAACAAAAGTACAAAATAATTACTTAGAGGTTCCAAGCATGTTGTTGCTTTAATTCATAAAGCTCAAGGGTGTCTTATGTTTAAAAGTGAGCTGTCCTATGCATAATAAACAATCTAATTTTAAAAAAAAAAAAAATTATAATCAGAATGGAATATTTAATTTATTTTTAAATTGAGGAACAAGTAATCCCTTGGCTCTGTTTCAAACTTTAATTGATACTTTTCAGGAAGTTGTGCTCCTTGTTTGAAGCATAAATTATTTTTCAACCGCCATGTTAGCAAGAACTGAATTTTACAAATGTTTACTGATACTCAGAAATTGAAATTTTAGTATACAAACACACCTAGAAACCAACTCCCCTCCCCTTTTCTATTTAATAGATTTTACATCCACTATACACCACTGGTACTAATCTAATCTCTTTGTATTGTAAAATTACAGTCCTACTGTAAAACATAATACACCTGCTGATATAGTCTATTTGATTTCATATGTAAATTGATACGCTTGCAGATAGAGTATTGGGCCACAGTTTCAAGCATGGTAATGCTAGTGGCAACTCCAAAGATTTTTTTTTTTTTTTTCCATAAATTTTTTTAATAACTAAAATTGATAACAAAATTGGGCGATTTCACTTCCAGTTTCTTTTTTGTTTATAGTGCAGATATGCTCAAGCTCCTTCACACATTGAGACATGACAGGCCTTCGATTTGCCTCCTTTCGAACACATCGATAAGCAAGATTTGCTAATATGGAAACTGATTCCATGCCATATGAAGTCTTATTCACCTCTGGATCTATAACTTTTTTCAGCTTTCTTTTTTCCTTTAATTTGTTCCTCACCTGTAAAAGTTAAAGGTCAATAAACACACCCAAATAGCCTGCAACGGATTCAAGTCTTACACCTTATGTCATCATAACCTAATACATGAAATCCCAAGTACAGACAATCAAACAAATCTTAGAGAGTTTAAAATAAATCTAGACACCCATCCAAAGAATCTTGTAAACATTCTATGATAGGTCCAACAGACCATTTTGGCCTCAAGGACATTGAAAGTCATCTCATCTCAATAGTCCTCATTCATCATAAAATATACAGAAAGGAAGTGGAAGTCAATAACAGAGATCCCATCTCAAAGATGAAAAGTTGATGAATGGCTCTTCAAGCAAAGAATCATAGTAGAAAATGGTTGACAAAGACTCTATTTTGCATTATAAAGCATGCATCTGAATGAACTCTACATCAGGCTCGTCTACAAGTTCCAAGACATTACATTATCCTAGTTGCCCAAAAGTTAATAAAGATATCCTACATCAAAGAAACAAAATCAATTGAAGATAATTATAGTTTAGATCCTGAAGCATAAATGTGTGTACTCTCAACAGGATAGCCCTACATGGATCAAATCAGAAATGTTATAAATTCTATATGGTTCTCTTAAATGGTGTAATCCCAGGCTTGGCCATTATACAAATTCCTTGAGTAGCACATGGACTTTTAAGTATTACTTTCTACTGAAGCAAATTACAAATATAACATGTCGTGAAATGTAAGAAAGAAAAAGAGATTGAAAAGATGTTAATGATAATATCAACAAGTTTAATTCACCTGTGATACAAGGTTCTGATTAGCCAAGCATTGATTCAGGTCTACAGGTCTGCGGCCAGTCAGTAGCTCGAGAAGAACTACTCCAAATGCATAAACATCAGTTTGTAGTGTTAGCTTTCCAGTCTGTCAAAATAGAAAGAAAAATTCGAAATCAGTACTAGGAGATCAATTTTCTAAAATAAGCTGTGGCAGTGTGTACAAAAGAAAACGTATTAGGGCTAATTTACATCCCCAGTATTCACGACAAGAATTTTCCAGGTTCGTTTGAATTGGTCTTAGAAATATATTGATAATTTTTGCTTGGAATAACTTTGGATTTGACTCCTAAATTCCATTGTTTTAAAATGTTTCTTCAATTTACTTCACTAGCTATTACAAGAGTTATGTTAGAAGACAAAATATTTAATTTATGAAGTGGAACCAGTTTGTGACAAAAAGCCATTATTCTTCATTTTTTACATATCTTTTTCATGTGCTAATGTGTAAAAGAACATTTGTATGGGTCACAACTTGGGAAAGTCCTTTTAACCTACTAGATATATAAGGAACTGAGAGTGAAAACAGAAGAGTATAAGAGATCAAAATTCTTGGATAGAAATTTTAAAAAATGGAAACAGGACAGAAAACAGAGAAAAGCCTTCCAATCTCAACTAAAACCATACAAGTTAGGAATTTGAGGTTTGACTCTGAACACAAGTCTTGTTATGGAGACGTTCAGCATCCTAGTCCTTATAGGATCAATTTCAAGCTGAATTTAATCTGATTCTTAGTGCCCACTTCTCTTGGAGGGATCTCCTACTTGGGTACACTTGGATGATCAATGATAGCTGTAAAGTTTTACGACATTGTAGTATTTTTTGTAAATCAAGATGTAAGACAATGTTTCAGGAAGATCCCTCCCTGCTCTGCATTGGGTTGGTGAAGACATTCAGGTAAGAACTGGCACCGCTGATGAAAGGCAAATCTAGAAGTATCAACAAAGACATTGAGTTAATGCCTCCAGGGGCATAGGCTTGTTTGCTAACTATTTTGGTACTTTTAGGATGAGGCATCAAATGTAACCCTGTTGTAAGTTAAATCTCTCAAAAAAGAAAGCATATATATGAAGATATAAAGCTCTAGTTCCAAAAGTTACAACTCTCAGTCAACTTATACAAAGAACAGGCACACACTTTACTCAATTTATGCCAAGGTTATAATAAATTTTAATTGCAGAATATAGGGCTGAATTAATGGATATGAACACAAATGTAGTCTTGACCAACAATGAAAATAATTACTTCATGCCTTCATTGGAAGGGATTCATTCATTAGTCCAATGTAACATCAACAAGGGTACTGCTTTATTTTGAAAAATACCATTTTTCATAGCTATAGATAAAAAGCCATAAAAACTAAAATGCCTTTATAAGATATCTGAATTTTAATTCTAATTTTAATTCTAATTTTAACTCTAATAGTAAATAATTTCTCAACAGGACATCCTACAATAGCATTGAATCCTATCATTATTGCATGAGAAGTGAGCTGGTTCTATACCAGTTTTATTTTGAAGGCAGATTAATTATGTTCAAAATCGTGGTGTATTTGAATTGCATTTTAATTAGTTCTCTTTCAACTTTATAGTTCCTACAATAGTTCCTCAAACATCTATAACCCTACCTCCAGACTTCTCTTATAGTATGTTCTACCAGTTTATATTTTACCTCGCTTCTACCAGGAGATCTATTTTGTATACAATGAACTGCTTGGAAACAGAAAACCATTATTCTAACATGAGGGAAGAAAATCAACTTGAAAACTCCAAACCTGCATAAAATAAGCAAGTAATGACAGACATTCCTGCATATAAAATTAAAGCAAGTTCAATTTGTATTTGATCCATTTCTTGCAGGTCTGTTTATTGCTTTTAAAAAATTGCATTTGTTAAGACTAAACTGCGTCTAGTTGCAACATATTCAAGTGAGTTGACCATTTATCACATACAGAGAGGTATTTTAAGAATATTATATGATAGTGCTTTATATATTCTATCATAAAATTGCATATACAGAGGAATTCAAGAATATTATCTGCTGATAGTTTGGATATTCTGTTATAAAATGACTTAAAGTGTACTTGATTTTACTAGTAAGAACAAATTGCCCCTGTTAACAGGGTTGCATAAGTATATAACTTCTAAAAAGGAAAAGAGGAGTGTTTTGGATGGGTACATACTGCTGTATACTCAGGATCAAAGTAACCAAAGGTACCAAGAACTCTGGTGCTTACATACACTTCATCCCCAAAGGGCATGAGTTTAGCCAGGCCAAAATCTGATATCTGGAACAAAAACTCAGTCAATGACAAAAATGTAGAAACCCCTATATAGACACTGATATAGCCTAAACAAATTTGAGGAAATACAAGATGCCTGTAAATCTTAGAACAAGTGACAGGCATTCAAGACCGAGATCTGTCTGTAAGAGCTACTGATATGTTACCAAACCTTGATTTATGTGTAAACAATAAGCCTCTTTTATGTTTTTGGTCTTTGGAAAAGAAGAGGAAAGGTGATAGATACCCTGGGCTCGAAGTCTGCATCAAGAAGAATGTTGGAGGACTTAAAGTCCCTATGAATTATGGGAGTGCTTGTTGTTGGACCTGAATGAAGATAAGCAAGGCCTTTTGCTGTCCCCAAAGCAATCTTTAACCTCAAAGGCCAATCCATCCTCATTCTGAGAATTCCTGCAAGATTTTTTGGTTTGTGAGTTTATCATAAATTATTTAAAGAAACAAGTGAGGAATACAAACACATCTACACATGAAGAGGTGAAAGGATATGATAATCATGTGATAAGTACTTTATGGAACATAATTTCTTCCAGGTACAATGCGTATCTCTTCTTATAAATAAATTCATTTGATCTCCCCCACAAAGAAATATTGATAATCTGCTTGAAATTACTACTCACCATGCAAGTGATCCTGTAAACTGCCATTGTACATATACTCATAGACCAATAGGCGTTGGCTTCTATCTGCACAGTAACCAATCAAGCGGACTAGATTTGGATGATTAAGCCTGCTTAATAGATCTACTTCCACTCTGAATTCCTTTTCTCCCTGTGCTTTTCTCAATGAGACTGGGTCCATCTGCTTAATTGCTACCACCTGTAGAAAGATTGCAAAAGGGTGCTAATTAAAGTCTCTGTTTTTAGTGGCATATTAATGTAAATCTGACAAACGGTGGACAAAAAACATGTACTTATGACATTTTAGAAGAACATCCAATGCTGTGCACTTTACTTAGTTATCTCTGACAATCAATAAGAATATTTTGAGAGACCAAAATAACCGAACACCCTGTCACCCACTGATTTTGAGAATTACAAAAACAAAATATTTCTGATGATCTGATTTGTATAACAGATATATGTAGTCCATCTTCACCCTGGAAACAATCATATACAGTGGACGGGTATACAAAATGCATTTTTTCCCTAAGAGATTTAGGAAAGACCACAGGATTTTAAAAAATCTGGAAGAAAATCGAAAACAAAATTGTGCAATTATTTACCATCAAAATTCCTATAAACAGGTGAAGTTAGGAACCATATCCATTGCACAATGAAGGTATTCTTCATACCTTTCCCATTTTCAAAACTCCCTTATATACGCGACCAAAACCTCCTTTCCCAATTAGATTGTCGTTGCAGAAATTTGAAGTGGCTTCTTGCAGTTCCCTGAGTGTGAATACATAAGCAGCACTAGGTTGTGGATTTATGTACAAGAATTGTTTGTTTTCTAGCTGCCAATATTCTAAGGGTTTATAGAGCCCTGTAAAATACCATTAAAAGCATTAATTCTCATTCTTGTGATTCTGTGTGACAGATGAAACCAATCCATCACTTACAAAAAAATCATGATCGACAACATAACACTTTTAAACCCTGATGAAAACTCTGATAAGATCACTCAAGAAAACATTACTACTGTGACCTATATTCAATACAAAAGTTGTAATTTGCGACACAACACATAAGAAACAGATCCACTGAGAATTGTGAAAACTAACATTATATAAACTTACATGGATCATTTTGATCCTGAGATTTGCTTCTTCTCTTCCTCTGGGGCAAAACCAATCCAAATGGCATTTTCATGATTCACCGAAGTACAATGCCTCTATCGGAATTATCTTTAAAGAGAAGAAAAATGTAGCAATGGCCTGAAAACCTTAGGCTGCAAACATAATTAGCCCTGTTTCAAACAGAGACCAAAATTCCATATCATGAATCCATTTCTTCATCTTTGGGATGATAAAGTCTCTTGTAGCTTCCTATCAGTCCTCCAAGGCAACTGTTTGCATCAACCCAAAATAGAATAAAACATTATAATCCATTCATTGAAGTTTGAAATTTAATCACCAGAAGTATTTGTCCTCTGGTGTTTGTATAGCAATGCTCAACTGGGGTTATAATTGATAAATGGCATATGTAGAAAATTTAGATATTAATCTGCACAAAGGGCCAATGGAACTGCAGAGAAGTACATTATCATTAAAAGTACACAATAAGAGTGCCAAGTCTGTCACTAATACAGTGAGCCAGAACCTCCAGGGCCTAATGCCTAATGCTTATGTTACTGAATAAAAATATAATCTTTACTTCTGTAAGTATAGGTTCGATCAGGCCTCTGAGGGTTGGTTACTTGGAGGATCGTCAAAAGCATAGATATTATACATACGGATACATAATGCAATAATACAAGTGATCATAACATGCAATCGAATGAAAAATAAGACATGGGTCAAGAGGTTGCACATGTAAATAGCGAAGGAAAAACGATTTTGGGTTTTAAAATTACAAAGTAAAACATCAAGAAGCTCAAATACCCAAGAAACAGTGAGACAGAACCTTTTAGGGCCTGATGCATATGCCAATGAACAGAGAAATACTATCTCTACTATAATTTGGGTCAGGCATCAGGGCTGTTGAGTTGTAGCATCAAAAGAACCATAGGGAACATGCATACATTATCCAATACTCCAAGGGATTATAACTTGCAATTTAATGAAAAATAAGCAGTGGGTCAGGACTCAGTAGAATTCAAATGTAAGTAACAGACAGATGTTTTTAGTGACTTTGATGTAATATTCAGATCATTTCCAAAATTGGAGGGATATAAATCCAAAAAGGCAAACTGAACCCCTTAAAGGAAAGTTTAATCCATTGACAACTACAAAAAGCATTTCTAGAACTATGCAGCTTGCAGGGTAGGAAAGTTCCATAGCCCACATTTGCACAATAGAAGAATTGAGTAGTAGTCAATTCATTTACCTCAAAATAGCATATCCTATTAATCAAACAAGACAGATATTTACAAACTAAGCATACCCTTCTTCCACAGGACTACACTGATCTATAACTGATTCTTTCCTTTTTCAATCCACAAAAATCCGAGGTCCCATAATCTGCAACTCTGTAAACAGTAATTACTCATTCATTAACCCATTGGTTATGACATATTCATTGACTATAAGAAGCATAGAAACTTCTTTATTGTCATTAATGAATGAAGAAATCCATGATTGGGTCCATTATATCCAATATCCTCTGCATTAATTTTAAAATTATCATCATGCAGACGTGGGAAAAGGACCCAATTGATTGATTCACATTTAAGAAAAAGGCGGCCTCCAATTTCAAAAGTGTTTGAATAATACACAGCACCTGCAATACACCTAACATAGTTTATATCACGCGTCTAAATCCTATGACCATAACAACCACACAACAAATTCAAATACAAGCAAATGACACAGCAATGACGTGGGAGTTTCAACCAGATTTTGAAATTTAATTATATATCTCTTTTAACCGTTAAAACATTAAGATTTTAAAATATGGAGCGCATGTGGGGAAGAAAAACTTGTCATAGAATGTCTACCTAATTCTAGTGTTTAGTAACTCTTATCTACTGTCAAAAGTCTTGAGTTTCAAGTACAATCTCTGTAAAGTTGTTTGGACTTCATCTTATGGAGTTTTATGCTTCCTTTTTAAACATGTACGATGTGCAGTGAAACCAAAAATGGGGTCCACTTCTTGCTTTTCAATTTATTGTTGTCTGCAAATATTATTCCTCCGAATGTAACCTGCTAACCATCAAGTGAATTTCATATTGTTTCCCATGAATCAAATTCAAAACCTTAGATTTCACACCAGGTTGGACAAATGGGAGCTTTTGGCACCAATAGTGGTGGCTTTGTTTCTAATGGTGTCTCTTGTGTGACTTTGCTTCTAATGGTGTCTCTGACAAATGGGAGCTTTTGGCACCTATATTGGTGGCTTTGTAGCTTTGCTTTTAATGGTACTTCTAATGGTGTCTGTGAACAAATGAGAGCTTTTGGTGTCTCTTTTGTGGCTTTGTTTCTAATGGTGTCTTTTTTGTGGCTTTGTTTCTAATGGTGTTTCTGACAAATGGGAGCTTCTGGCACCTATAGTGGTGGCCTTGTAGCTTTGCTTCTAATGGTGTCTGTGAGCAAATGGGAGCTTCTAGACCGATAGTGGTGACTTTGTTTTTAATGGTGTCTCTTTTGTGACTTTGCTTCTAATGGTGTCTCTTTTGTTTGTTCATGATGAAGATTTGAATTTACAATTATTATTTGTCTTCCAATGATTTAATCATTCAACTATATCTTATAAATTGAATAGCTTTATATTTAAATAAATCTTATTTGAACCAATACATTAAATAATACAAAGAGCTTTAAAAAAAACCCACTTTACAAAAATATAAATTTATAATTCTTGAATTAAATATTTCATAATTATCTTAAATCATTATTAAAACTTACTACTCATATAATTTATACTAATAAATACATTTTCTCTAAAACTTAAATTTTCCTTTAAATCTCCCTAATTACCTAGGTGTTTCGATCGTAGAGTGTTGTGCCATACAATACTAACATTTTTTTTTAATATGATAGTAATTATATAACTATTATATTATTAAACAAAAAAATTTTAAAAAAAAATCTCTCGAACATGCCTCTAACATATAATAGTGGTATTGTTTGATGAACCACGGGTATAAACCATGGTTTGAAAACACATATCTATATGGTGTGGCCATCTTTTGTTCTGCACTTTAGTAAAATTTTGACTAAACATGGCCACATGTATGGGTCACATGGGGAATCATGATAGGTCATTTTCAAATAATAATATTTTCAAAAATATTTCAAGTACAAATATTGATATCATTAAGAAGGAATCTTATTCTAGGGTTTCCACATTCTCCCTTGAATAATGTGGTTTCCCCAACTTTTTATGACCACTAAAACTAAAAATATTCAAGATCCCAATAAAGGGAGAATGTGGAGACCATAGAATAAGATTCCTTCTTAAAATCACTACAACTAAAAATAATGGTCCTACCCATAATAGACTCACTTTTTCTTTGTTTTGGACTCATTTGATTTGTTTTTTCTTGGGTAAGATTGATGTGTTATTTACTTTTCAAAGTTTTGGGAAATTAAATTGTAATATTTTATTGTTAATGGTTATAATATTTGATGTTATGTAATTTAATTAAAATAATGAATATAATATTATTAAATTTAATATAAGATTTTTTTGGAATGGACGTGGATTTTATGAAATGAGGTTATAATATTTTTTTGATATTTGGCATATTGGTTATGACATCGTAAGAGGTGTGTAAGAGATAAGAGTTACTTATGACACTTATGACATATTCTATGATGCCTTGTAAGAATTTAGTGGGTTGACAAGACCACTAGGAAAATGATGCTCATTTTTGGGTAGGTGAAGAGTTATAGGATTTTTTATTGCATGATGGTCTTAAAGAGGTGAGTGGCTATTGCATGTAATTCCTCCATGCATGTTGAGCATTGGGACCAAGTGTTACATGGTTTCCTTCGTGGTTTTAAATACCATTGGTGGTATTGTTCAAGCCAAAACTTTATAAACTAGAGGCTTGGAATAGTAGTCTCATAGGGAAGATGAAGTAGGTTGGAGAAAGACTACTTTATTGGAATGCTACTAGAATTCCACTATGGATGAGGGATGATATAAACTTGTGTATTATTGTTCTTCATTGTAATATGTAATATGAATATGGATGTGTGGTTGCATGTGTGAGAGGTGAAATGTTTCGATTAAATATGAATACCCTACAATTTTAAAACTACAAATTGTACCTATTTTAGTGCTCATTCCTATAGCATATTTTTAAGACTCATTTTAGCCTATCTTTGGCCTTTTCCTCTAGTTTGAATGCCAAGTGTTTTGTGTGTCTATGTGTTTATGTTTCTTGTATAAATTTTAATGTTTTGTGTTCATTTTATTTAGTGTAACTATTTTATAATATTTTTAATTTGATTATTTTAAAACTAAAATGCAATCACATGGATGTCTACACAGTCATGATTTGTCCAATGACAATCTAGTCGTATAAACAATGTTTAATGATCGATACAATGATGTTTTGGCTTCTTTTTTGTTGGAACATCCTTTGCCTAGCTTCTATTAGGTTTGAACAATATTCCTCTAACCTCTTTATCAAGAATAGCAATAGATGATTGTAGATTTGAAAATTTGTCACTATCCTTGGCACTCATCATGCAAGTGACCAGTTATGGTTTTGTTGCTCCTACATTCTAAAACTCTCATGCAACCTTGATCTTTCTACAACACTCTTACCACACTAATACACTTGTGAGCTCACTTATGTGATTTTTGTTACATTTTATTAGTATCTACTGCAAATACTTTGAAGCTTGTAGGTTTTCTTTGGTGACATTCTTGACTTCCAACTTGCTAGATTTTTCTTAAAGAGATATCCTCTTGAGCAAGGGCAACTTCTCTTCACCTATTTTGAAACACTCTCTTCACAAGATTCATGACAAGGTGATATTCTCATTATTCATTTCTAGCTCTCCTTTCACTTCTATCTCTTCTTTCATTTCTAATTTGTATGTGATTGTGGCACATATTTTACATATTGCCACAAATCTATTTCATTTTATGAGTTGTGAGTATTTAGATTTTCTTGGAGTTATCATTGCACTTTCCACATTCTTGGATCGCCAATACAAAACCCTCTATCCATATTGCTTTGAGAATCTTTAAATCTTTATCGGCATCTTTGGATATCTCATTTCATCTCCCATTTCTATTTCCATACACACTAGGATAGTGATAGATACATTTATGAGTATTCTCATATTTTATTTATTAAGTGATGCTCTTAGTTTTAAACACACATAGGATATGAGCACACACTCAACTCCAATCGATCTTTTATTTGATTGTTCATGGAGCTTGAAAGACCAAAATAGGGGTTTGACCATTTTTGCAAGCTCCCTAGCAATCAGCCCTTTCTGTCGATCTCAACCACAAGTATTTTTGGTGATCTTTTCATATGAAGATTTTGCATTCTTAAACCCCTTGTTGTCATTTAATCATTTAATCTAGGATAAATATTGTTAAGATCATTTTATTACTACTCTATGTTTTGTTAGTTATTTTCCTGTAATGTATGAAAAAGGGGGAAGAGGGATGATTTATTTGGATCCTCCTTTCACTACACACATTCAAGGACAGATAACCGAGTTGAATCTCAACTTTTGCAAGAGGATTCACTTGTAGATTGGTTGTCACTTGTAATGATAGAGAAATTTGGAATTTAATGATTATTGTGTTAATTTAAGTCCAATTATTCTTAAAACACTAAATATTGCAAAATCGTAAACAAATAGACAAATTCTAACAAATGCTCGCACACAGAGATACTAGATGAAGATTAGATTCATACCAGATTTTGAAGTTCAAGATTCAAAAATGTCGAGGATGGAGGGACTCCTGCCAAAGTCCAATGTAGTATTTTTATCGAGGTTTCTCGAATCTTTCCTGATGCTGATTATCACTATTCTGTTAATTTTTGGCTCTGCAAACCTAGCGGACACAAGGAGTAACACCCTTGTCTTGATTCTGCTCTTTTCCACTCTTTCCTTCAAATCTGGGATCCTTACGCTTTGCAACACTCCTCTGCAACTCCACTCTACAGAATACAACACCTGTCACCTACAATCACAAGAGAGGGGTTGGGGGTTGTGGTGTTTAGGAGCTTGCCTCGGTCAAGACTCGGAATGACATTCAAGCCTTCCAACACCATTGTTAGATAAAGAGTGTGTATCCTTATAGGACAGAGGCAAAAACAAATGATAAATGATTGATTTAAAGCACAAATAGATATCACCTCGGAGGTGTAGCTCTCACATAGATGAAGATTTTTGACAACATGAAAAGATGAAGCCAAATCTATAATAACAAACACAACAACAATATTCTTCTCTGTAACACAATGAATGCCTTGAATGCTCTAAAATCATAAGTTTGCTAAAATCTCATAATCATCTTCTAGTTTACAAATGAAACCCTAAACATGCTTATATATGCATTCCCATTACAAATTTTGTAATTCAAACTTAAGGTGTTGGCAAGGGACACCTTTAATGGTCACTTTAACGACATTCAAATTTAGGACCCCGCCAAAATAGGGCAGGACAAGGGTGTAGGCGCCCTTGTCTCAGGACCTATTTTGGGTCAGGGTTTAGGCTCAGTAATGTCCCTCAAGCCCCATTTGACATGGGTTTCAGGCCATTTTATCTCAGGAGTTAATTCTAACATGCATGATGAAAAACAAGGGACCTGGGAGCTAAACTTAGGAGGTAAAAGTCCTAGGGGGACATTTTACAACATAACATTTCCATGTTATGCTTTATGTGTTTCTATTATCTCTATGTGTATGTGTTGCAGATTTAAATATATTCATTTACTTTTCTATTAGCTTCAAATGACAATGTGACCGTACAAACTACAATGTGGTTACGCCAGGTTTTGGTAAGTGTAGTTTAGTCTTATTTAAATTTTTAGTCCAGAATCTTATTTTTACTAGTAATAGACACTTTTACATTCTTTTAGTAATCGATAATTAGATTTCCATTTTCTTTAGCCTGTAGTTTTCCATTTTCATATTTAAACTTAAAAATATCAAAAGAAAATAGTAGTTCTCAACTTTATTTATTCTAATTAGGACAAATTATTAGTCTAGTTAGAACATTAGCGTAGTGTGTAAGTTAATCTTCTTTAACATTCTAAGTAGTTTAACTTATACTTTTCATTTTAGTGAACCTAACATATTTTTAGTAAACCTTCTCTTTGTTTGTGTGCTAAACTTTGTTTTCTCTCTAAGTTATGAGTTTCACTACACAAGCAAGGTCATCTATACCTATTCATTGTAGTTTGCACTTAAATCTTGAAATGGCCTCTTCTTCTAGCCATCCTTCTTTGTCAACTTATCTTTATGATCTCCCTACTACTCTTTCCCATCTACCAACTACTCCTAAGGAGTTACCTTTGATTAGGGAAGAGGAATTTGATCATGAGGAGGCCCTAGATTTCATGACCCATGAAAAAATTGAACATATCAATAAACATTTAGCATTTTTACAAACTTGTATTGCTAATAATGAATCCACTCTTGCTATGTCTAATCCCAATATTGATACCATGAGAAGCCTTCTCACTAACAATCTTGAGGGTCTAGACTTCTTACAAGCTATGGGGCATGTTGTTCATCACCATGCCCCCCTTTCACAAGAGACCCTTGATCCTTTAGGTGAGGCCAATTCCCATTTATCACATACACAAATTTCTCTATCAATGCCTACCCCTAATACCCATATCCATAATTCCACTACCATTACCACATTGGTCATAGCTCCTACTAGTATGGGAGCCTCTTCTTCCTACCACACTAATGGGTTTTCCACCAACAATGTTTCTACATATAGTTATGTCCCACCTCCCAATCTCTTCCTTTCACATACTTAGTCGGACCATCCATTTTGACTTATCACTTGCCTTTGTAGCCTTTTATTGTTGCTACCGCTACTAGTATCACCACTTTAGCTCCTCATATAGCTGACCCTATCATCAACCAACTTATGCAAAATATGGGAACTATCCAAAAGTAATTGGTTACACTTTCTTCATCATCTCAGCTGATAACTACTATACATTTTCAATGTAACTCTCCTTAGAGATACTCGCTAATACTTTTCCTCCCCAATTTGTTGTCCCCTAATTTGAAAAGACAATGATAAAGGGTACCTCAAACTCATGTCTTTTCTTTCACAACCACTTGTAGGACTTTTTATTTGATGCTAAACTCTTGGCCAAATTATTTCCTTGCTCTCTTAAGGAGACTACACTTGATTGGTTTTGTTCCCTTCCAAATAATTCTATTCATTTATTTGATGAGCTTGTTCATCTTTTTAATAGCACTTCCAAGTCAACTTAGCTTACAAGTAGGCTTTACCAATCTTATCCATTACTAATAAGGTCCTAACAAAAAAGTTACAAACTTCATTGTTTGATATCGATCCCTTCTATCTTAAATCATGTATCCACTTCCAAAATTTGATTTTTAGCATGTGTTTGTTATAAATCTTATTAAAACATTTGAGACAAAATTCTTTTAAAGAAATATTATTCCCACATTTATGTACTACTCTTAGGGACTCTAAGAAAATGATTAGTTAGTTTAAGGTACTTCCTTCAATTGTTGGACCTACTATCATCATCTCATCAAATCCTTAGACATCATATTCTTCTAAGTATAAAGATTTTTCTTTTTTGATAAAAATACTCCTCTACCTATTGGTGAACCAAGTTGATATTGCAATGTCACCCTCTTCTTTGATGTTGGTTATATCCTTGCACCATAATGTAACCACCAATTTACCAAGCTCATCAATCCACTCCATGCTATTATTTGACAAATCAAGACTATCTCAAAAATTGTCCATCTTTCACTCATATGACCTTTAGATACAAATCTTCCCCTTCCTAAGATATGCAATCCTAAGTTGTTTTTCCATTACCACCATGTCCCTAGGCATGACATTGAGATGTGCATGTGCTTATGATACATTATATAGGATAGCATAAATTTCAATGTTATTCATGTTACAAGCATGAATAATAGGAGCAACTGGTCAATTAACCTTCCAAAACAAAATTTATAAATCTCTACTAATATGTTCCCCCAACATCCAACAATGAATTGTGTAGATCTTGTGGCTATGATGTCTTTTGTCCCAACTTTTGATGCTACCCATGATTCCACCATACCTATTAAGGACCCTCCTCCCAATACCATCTATTTTTTATAGATTATAGGTGCTCTAGATGTTGGTCCTTCTTGTTCCATTCTCGATCCTTCTCCCACATAGGTGTCATTACTTTCTCTCCCAGCAAGGTGCCTAGTATGATTATCATGGTCCTCTATACATTGAGGGGCTTGTGAACTAGATGTTTGTTCCAAGCATCATGGTGGATCTCATGAGCACTTCCAATATTGTTACAGAGGAACACATGTACATCACTCATCTTCAATAAGATTCATACTCAGCCTTTGATGTTCACATACAATGGAGTGGCCATTGCTACTCTTGGATCAATTATTCTTCCTATTCAAGTGGGAACTAAGAGCATGAATTTTTTATGCCATATTATTCGTATGTCCAACTAGTATCGCATTCTCTTGGGCCATCCTTGGCTTGATGCGATGCATACCATCCCTTCTATTATTTTCTAGTGTCTAAAATTTCCACATGAGGGAGTTGTTATAACTATTCCCTATAGTCACTATCAACTAATCTCTACTTTGAATTTTTTTTCTCTCGATTATTTTTGGCCAATTCCATCATCTATTAGGAAAAGTGCCCACAAACCCCTTAGCAATTAAACTTAAAACAAATCTTAACAACTAAACACGAAAGTATGTCCACATTAATCCTATGAGGAGAATATCACAATAATCAATCTACAAAAAATTTAGAATTTTTTTTGCATTTAAACAACACTTAAAAATAAATAAGAATGAGAGAAGAAGAATAGAAGCAACCACAAAAGTGACACAAATATAGCTTGGGAAAACCCTTCCAAGGAAAATTGAGCCTCCAAAGCACACCCAATGCATTATTCAACAACAACAATTACAATACATTCTCAAAATCTAGTGCTCTATTAGGAGAAAGGGGAGATCAAAACTCTTCAATCCTAGAATAAACTTAGTGACATAACCCTATAGAAAATAATGCATAATGCCTCCATCTCAATCCCTCAATATATAGACTCATGGATGCTTAGAAAAACACCAAAAGGTAATACCATGGGCCCATAAAAGGTCCCAAAATACCATGGTAAGAAATCTCACCACCCACTCAAGAGAGTGTCCTCCAGAGTACAATATAACTCCCCACAAAATCATATTCCATTCCATAATGCAAGTTTACATATGTAACTTCGAAGCACTCCCCCATAAAGCACTAATTACATCTCATGCCTAGATAATAATAGAAAATTCTCTTAGAAGTCCACTATGTAACCCCTATTTAATGCCTCATTACAAACAATATTTCTTAGTCCTGAGAGAATAATAAAATAATTGCATATCCTCACATGGGCATTTCATTTTCCCACTCCATGAACTTTGGAGATGCATACATAATTAACAATCTACAAACAATAAGATACATTAGACCTTAGGATATGAAAGGTGGATAACAAATCTGATCCTAACATCCTCATATAATCCCGAAAGAAAATCTAAGTGCTACCCTCTCCATAGACCTCCTCCCCACTATAGCTAGCCCACACCCAACCCACTTCAAAGCCCCAACCTAAAGAAAAATCTTATAAACAAATAAAAGATAAAAAATTCAAAATAATTTAGATTTTCCTTATCCATTCTACTCTTCCTCATATTATCTCATAGATCCCAAACATCTCTTCCTTCATAGAGCCGATAAGACTCCCTAATACCAGTGGCATTCCTAGTTCTATCCTTACTACTCTCATTCCACTCACCCATATTTGCCAGTCTTCCCTCCTTGATGCCCTTAAGCCATCTAACCTTAAAATTATTCTCCCACCTCCAACAACAACTAAATGCAAATTCAAACATTACCCTACCCAACATCATTTCCAACCCCAAGCTAAGTTTAGGATTTCTTCTTATTCTCCTATATCCCTGACATCCATTCTTTCTCAAGATGTTGTGGATTCTCTTCCACAACCTTTCAATCCTAGCACTACCATGACTATTGACATTATTCTAGATACTATGCCTATTTAATCCTCTCCACCTAAGCTAGCATCCCATTTAGGTGATGGGTGTCTCTTTAGCTCGATTATAGATGTTCCTACTCTATCAACAATATCCACACATTCACTAACCATTTCACATTCTTTAGGTATTCTAGAGGATATTGATCCATTTGCAACTATAGAATTCCTACATACTCCTTATATTGTTCCCACTATGCCTCCCTTAACTTCCACACAATTTGACAATCTTGAGTCACTAGATGACCATGATTGGGATGGTGATAATTTGTTGGATGAGAAGTTTGATGAATAGGTTCGTGTGGTTTGTTTTGTGTTTATATACATGTGTGTGAATGTATGCTTATGTTTATATCAGGGATAACTTTAAGAACCCCTCCCCTTGGAGAAGGTGTATAAACCTGGCAAATCATGTATACTTCCTGAGAAAAATATTAATTTTATTGGCGAATTTTTTCATTTTTCTGGGAAAAAATAATAATCTTATTTGGCGAATCGTTTGTAATCGCTAGAGGTCTATGGAAAATCCTAGCGAATTGTTATTTTTTTAAAACCAATAAAATATTTTCATTGGCGATTAAAACCTATTTTCAAACCAATTAAATATTTTCATTGGCGAATTAAACCTGTTTTCAAAATAAGAAAATATTTTTGCTGGCAATTAAAATCTAATTTCAAACCAGAAAATATATTTGCATTGGCGAATTAAACTTGTTTGCAAAATAAGAAAATATTTTTGCTGGCGATTAAAATCTAATTTCAAACTAGAAAATATATTTACATTGGCGAATTAAACCAATTTTCAAAGCAATAAAAAAATTATTGGCGATTTTAAATATAGTTTCAAACTAATAAAAAATTAATTGGCAAAATAAACTGTTATGCCAATAAAAAATCATACTGTGTGAATGGCATCAGACTTTAGTTGAAGTTCCATTTCGGGTTGCAGTTCTGACACACCCATCTTTCTACATAAACTCTCTGGAATAGAGACAAGTGTCAAATAACAACGATTCTGATTAATGAAAATTAATAGATAATTATTTAATTGAGCTACATAAATTGCCTTCCCAAATACGTGTAATTGTGCTTTTCACGACATTCCTTATTTATTACGAAAGGACAGAGGTAACTTCGAGCGTGGATGTCATTAAATGGAAAATTTTCTAATAGATTTTGGTTGTCAGATGATCGTAAATCAATGGCATAAGTACTGACACACCCAATTTCCTAAATTTGTAGTTCTACAACCGAGGACTTGCGCTCTGCAGAGCTACCACCTTTGCACAATAATCAATAAAATATATGATATATTTTATATATGTCAACTGTTGATCTAATAATATCTAACGGCTGCTAGTTGATTCCGGAGGATTTTGTTAGCAATGTGTGGCGTTGGAGATCTACCTTCCGGAATTGAACTACAACTATTCATCTTTCGTTCTAGGGTGCATCAAATGGTTAGTGGTGATACGATTGATTTGATTGAACGCACTTAACCACATAGATTAGCCAATGCTCAATTAAGTTCATTAATGGCAAGTGAGTACTGAGTCATGACAAACCACACAAATTAGCCAATATGAATTAAATGGAGTTGCTTATTATTTATTACCCATTTGTCATGGACGTACATGTAATGTATATATGATAGTCTTTAGTGTTTCGAACTTATATTGCATTACTAAGTTTCAGATAGGTCAAGAATCAATAGACTGTGAAAGTTCAAAGTAATGGCTTTCATTACAGTAGTTGTGCGAAGAAAGTAAGTTACCAAGTATTTATTTTGTGATCATTCATGATTTTGATTTTAATTGTGTGATAGAGTTCTTAGTTCACAGATGTAGAATAGTAATAAGAATCTAAGATGATGGAAAATTTTGTTTGTGTGTGGCTATGTAGGTTGTTATTGCTTTGCATGTCTCGGAATGAAGAAATACGAGCATTCGTCAAGTGAAATAGATCGTGTCAAGAATCGACACTTTTAACATTTGCAAATGATGCATTCTATTATGGGTGGTGGGTTGAATCTCCCACACGTGCATGCATGTATGAGAAACTGGAAATTCAAATTGATGCATGGAATTGGTATTGCAACTCAATTGCCAGTGACCTCGAGAAAATCAATTTAATTCTCCTTTACTGGCCTTATTGTTACCCATGCCTAGTGGTTTCTTGTACATATAATGCAAGGTTCTATAGTGAATCATTCACTGACATTGTGAATGAGCACACAATTAAATTTGTAACGGATCCATTGCCTGTTAATAGGATAATTATGGTCTACAATGAAATATTCATTACATGTCGTCGAATAGAGGAACCAAAAAGATTTTGGAGGATCAAAGAAAGGTTTGAAGGTTGAAGGATAGGAGTTTTTTTAGAACTAAGGTTGGTTAGAGGTTCATGTTCGATGTAATTCCCCAATCTTTTTGAAGGGTGATGTTAAATTTTACTAAATACTATAGAAGTAATTACAGTTTGAAATTGCAATGTATACAGATCATAGATGTTTCAAAGAATGAAATTTTCAATATAAAATTATATATTATATTAAATAAAATATGATATTATTATAAATTTATATATTGAATCATTGATATTGATTTCATTTGGTGGCCTACAAAATACTTTTCCCAAGCATTGATTTTTAATTTATTAAATAGATGTGACAAGTTATTAAATAGCTTTTGGTAATGGTCGATCCTTACATGAGCCGAAGATTGACGCTACAAAAAATCTGGACAATGAATAAATGCATGTCAGTTGAAGCGTGTGTTCATTAGCAATCTTCCTTTAAATCCTGGAGGTCTCCAGCAAAATGGCACTTGACTGGCTTGCTCAAAATATAGCATGGAGACTCCCATAAGGCTCCACTGCAATAAGTGCCAGGTCACCTTTCTGGGCCGTATCAGAGATGGCAGACTGATGAACATTTGTAACCAACAAAACCTATTATTCCTTGAGGCAGTGAAGATGGTCCTCGGTAAAGACTTCTTGGTCTCCGAGGATAGATATGGGGTAAATTCAGATATTTCCTCATGCTTTTTGGCTTCTTTGTTGGACCTAGGAGAGGCAAAGGTGGATGCACTGATCATTATATGGGGGGTATTCACTCCAAATATTCTTTTGGATGACTTAGACGTGGTGATTGATGCAGAATTGGGGGTCAGTATCCCGTGGCCAAGAGACCTGGAGAAGTTGCAGGAGGTAAAGGAGGGCGTAGCTAGGAAACCATTCCTCCTAAACATGAATGAGCAACAACTCAGAAGGCACAGGCTTTGGGCAGCTCGTGGGAGACACTTTCTTCGATGGGAAATTGGAATGGACAGAGATGATACTCCGGTATCACTTCAATACTTTGTAGTCATTGTGAATACGGGGGGATTCTACTCGCAGTGGCCGTAGGAGTGGTCGGGCTCTCAGGGCCACTTTTTTGGTGATTTCTGTGCTGGGGTGGTAGGGTGGCAAGTTTTCAAGGAGTTGCTTAGTCAATGGGCTAGGGATTTAAATGGTACTATGGTAGCCTCTCCGGTGTTGTGTGTTTTTTGGAGCTTGGGCTAGCCGCTGGAGTGGTTTTTGTAATGATATAATTTCCTGAGTGTAAATCTTTTTGTAATAATATAATTACCCAAGTGTAAATCTTTTTGTATTAATATAATTACCCAAGTGTAAATCTTTTTTGTATTAATATAATTTCTACTTTTTTTATTAATATAATTTGGTCTCTGTTATGGTTAGAACTTAGAGGTTTCTAATGTTGCTTCTTATATGTTTGCTTTAACTTATATATGTTGACATGGATTTGGTGATGGTCTCTGACTCTTTATTATGGTTAGAGGTTTCTAATGTTGCTTGGAATTTGTTTACTTTTTGACTCTTGAGATAGGCACAACTAAGAGAGCTATAATATATGTGAACTCTCAATCTTTTTGGATTTAATTTGATTTCAATTTGGTTGTTTTTAGATAGAATTAATCACAAAATTTTATATGCATAAGTAAAATTACACTTTCTATTGATAGTGTAGTTCATCTACATGCATGATGCTTGAAATATTTGCATAATTAGGTTTTGACACTTGAACCATTAGATTTCCAAATATCAATGGTTGACATTTCATACGACAAACCCTCTGCGTAATCTTATGTTGACTTGCTACCTCTGGTTGCTAGTTGTCTAAGTTGAAACTTGAGCCATCAAAATCGTGTTGTTTACTGGCCCCTTATACCTAATCTTGTCGGTCATGGCTTGGTGGGGAATGGGTTAACCTAGCAAGCTAGCAGGGTCCACTTTTTAATTGTTTAAGAAGTTAATATGCGAGCAGGTTGTCGGTCAGTGAAGTCATGACTTCATGTCCTAATATTCGTAAGTTGACCGGTCCCTTAATCTAACAGTCTAGAGCTTACCCGCTTTCGTCGGTTGCAGGAAGGGCAAAATCTAATGGTCGCGCAAGGGTGCATGAGGAATCCGTCAGGAGAGAATATTTGCTACGCAGCTGCGACAGAATGACACATGTCAAAAAATCAAAGTTATCCTATCCCACTAAAGACTTGATCCAACAGTTGCAGGAAGGGCAAAATCTAATGGGCACAAGGGTGCATGAGGAATTTGTCAAGAGAGAATATTCGCTGCACGGCTGTGACAGAATGACACATGTCAAAAAATCAAAGCTATCCTATCCCACTAAAGACTTGATCCAACAGTTGCAAGAAGGGCGAAATCTAATGGGCGCAAGGGTGCATGAGGAATCTGTCAGGAGAGAATATTCACTGCACGGCTATGACAGAACGACACATGTCAAAAAATCAAAGCTGGCATCCTATCCCACTAAAAGATTTGATCCAACGGTTGTAGGAAGGGTGAAATCTAATGGTCATGCAATGGCGCATGTGGAATCTGTCAGGAGAGAATATTCGCTACGCGTCTGCGACAGAATGACACATGTCAAAAAACCTAAGCTAGCAAAAGACTTGATCCAATAGTTGCACATCGTCGCAAGGAGAATATCTTTGGTTGGAATCTGCGTTGTGTGGTCGTGACATCGTGACATGTGGCATTTCTCTTTTTTGAGAAGTGAGACACACCAGCGTGGGGTAGGTAAGAGATGGACCATCACAGGCTGTTACGCTGCGATGTGCTGCCACGTATCTAACTCGTACATTTTCGGAATGGTGACGAAGATTGTCAAATCTAGTCAACCAATCAGGACCGTGGATTTTAGAATGTAAGGAAAAGATCAATAGCCCAAATTCAAAGTTTCAAAAGAGTAAGATTTCAAAGTGCTTGCAGCACAAAGTGCATTAATACAGAGAATTGTGCAGGTATTCTTGCCACACGAAGTTCATTAATACAGAGAATTGTGCAGGAATTCAAGGATTAAGGTATTCTCAAGAGCACGACTGCATTTAGAAGAAATCATCAGAACGAGCAGAAAAAAAGTAATCTCAAGCTTCTGCAAGCGCGAAAAAGTAGTAAGTAACTGTTCCTCCTCTGTGCCTGGTTTTTCCAATTGTAGGTTAATTTTGAAGCTTTTAGGGTCGTTGTCAACCATAAAAACCCTAAGCTACCTTCATAAAAGAAAAATGAGTCAGTCAGGCCAGCCTTCCACTTCAAAATGAAGCTTGGATGAAGATCTTATGATCCAACTCCCTAGTTCTGCTAGAACAATTTTGAAATTGCATGGCCCAGGCGGAGATGAGGATAGATTTCTTGACTACTGCTATAATTGTCAGGATGCCAAATTACCTATCCCAGGTTAGATCCTCTTTGAGCATTGGCATAAGAGGATGAACTATAAGGCCCATATCTGCCATGCCTGGAAATATGATTTAGCTAAGCTCATTTGTTCCAATGTTTTCCCCAACCCTAACTTAATTAGGTCAACAGCATCAAGGTATAATCCAGCCACTAGGACAGTAATAGATGGAAATGGTTCAACATTGATCAAGTTTACCAAAGGATACATTGCCACTGTATTCAACTTGGACCCTACAGCCATCAAACAAATTGACCTCAGGGCTTTCAAGAAAAAATACCAGACTGGCATTGTGAAATGACAGTACAGGGAATATTACTTACCAAATCACAGACCAAGGGGTGTTGGTGGGAAATTGGTAAAGATTTTAGATGATGAGGTGGAGCCTTTACATTGTAGTATGTTTAATGAATATTTTGTCAAAACCTATCACAGTCTATGTCAAGTATTAGGCAGAGATGCTTTAGAAAGAATGTCTATTTCTTTGATGATGATGGCTATTGATATTTAGAGACCAAATGTCAAGGAACCATATGATTATGCCACTTTCTTAGCTGACCGTATGCATGATCAGATGACAAAGATCAAAAATAATTTGTCTAACCGAATGTCCAAGTTGAATTCATAGAGTACTCCTTGTTGTGCCATATGTACTTATTTGCTTTATCAGGGATGTGGCACCCCAATTTGCATGTCAAGGATTCAGATGCTTAAGGGAACAAGCTGCCAATGCAAGTATGGACATGTATGCTGGATATGCAATGTGTCAAAGTAGATTATGTCATCTTTGAAGAATATTTTGTGAGGAGAATCCTTGGATTTTTGGAGCCAGAGGGTGAAAGGTTGTATCCTGATGTAATGGATTTCTTACGACCTCTGGACAGGACTCCCTACCTTGGAATTGATCACAATTGGGGTGATTGGTTCTATCATGAGCATACTACTTGCATAAGGGTCTATGGATGCCCGAATGCACCTCACATACTACCCAAATATGTGCCAAAGAGGGTGGCATTTTTAGAAGTTATAAGGCAGTTAAATGATTCTAACAAAAAGCACTTTAGGAACCACAAGAAAGGTTCATTCTTCCCTTCCTCCATCAGATTTTGTGATTTGTGATCCCTGATAAGAGTGGGTTGGACTAAATTTATTCAATTATGCAATGTTTTGGAATGTATTTGGAACAACCAAGGTCTTTTGACCCTGAGGGATTCATCAGCCAAACCAGATACAGAGTCAACAACTACAAGGGAAAGGTCTAGTACTTTCATCAGGTGGATTAAGATGAGGACATTGCTAGGAATTGTTTTACTATGAATGAAGTCCACCACTTGAGGATCAAGTGGGATACTATCATGGCTAGTGAGAATATGAAGAGAAACATGAATCCTACATATCTAGGTGCATTTGTAGAAGTGCAAGACCTAATTGAGAGAATTGAGAAAATGTTGGATAATGCAGAACAATTGATTGCCTCTGCCCCTATAGGAGAACAGAGATATGCTTATGAGCCTAGAATCTCAAGTGGAGAGTATGATGTAAAGAGGGAATCAGTTGGCCCCTCCCCTACCAAAAGGGCTAAGATTATTGATTTGGAGAACCCAGAGCAGATAGAGGTAGTTGACCTAGAGGGGGAGGAGGAACATGCACAAGAAACTGGCCCTCGTTCACCTGATAGACTGAGACCTTATTCATCTCCAGAGAATAGGTCAGTGAGAGTAATGAGAAACCCTACTTTTGATATTGAAGATGTTAGGGTGATGGCCTATGACAAGTTTATGGACGATGATGAATTTGTCAACACTCATGAATTTAGGAGCTATGTTTTGAAAGTGAGGAGTGAGGAATTTCAAAAGAAAATTGAAGATGCCAAGGTTGGAGCAGACCCAAAGGAGTATGATGTTATTACTCAGAGGGTCCTAAAAGAAGTACAACAGTCTATAAGTAAAATGACTCCAGAGGAAGGGAGAGCACTGGTGGCAAAAAGTAATATTCTGCTTCTACCTCACTGGACTCTATCAGATGCCATTGCATTTGATACAATCACCAGAGATGATTCAGAGGTGACAGGGGAAGAGATTGAAAGGGCCCTCTCTGGTGTAGCCTTCAACCCTAAATTTGAAACATTGGCAATGTGGGCTCTAGCCCCAAACAACAAAAATCCTAAGGTTCAATTAGGAGAGTTGATAGGGGATGTAATAATAAAAAGAGTATCTGATACCCCTGCTCCTTAGGTTGCAAGCCTAAATGTACAAACTACATAATTTGCAAAAGCAACTGCTAACAAATTGCAAAAGGATTACAATCAGCTACAACTTGATTATTCTAGGGTAGTTGCAAAGATAAGCATGTTGAAGCAACAACTGTCATTGGTAGCTAGTACTTTAGCCCCTCCTCCAGTGATCCCAACTGCAGAATCTATTCTAGTGGATACAGAGCCTCTCCTTGTAGAGATTAAAGAGTTGAAGGAGGATAACAGGAGATTGAAGGAGGAAAAGGATAACAAGGTTAAAGAGATGGTCACCAACTTGATCAAGAACAAGGTGACAAACATTTTGACCAAAGTTGATGAGGCTTGGAAATCCTACTTACAGTTGAGACCAGCCTATGAAAAGCATGAGTCTGACAAACAGAGACTATTGAGCTTACAAAAAATGGTTACATAGAATTGAAAAAGTCAAAGAATTTTAGAGGTGTGCCATGTATGATTCCAATGCACCTGCTGACATACTGAAGGTGCTTAGCATTTTGAAGTGTTTTCAGGATGTGGCCAGTTTCCAGTTGAAATTCAATTAAGTTGTGAAAGAGAAGTTGTGGGGTTTTGAAGGGTTGGATGCTAAGTGGTTACCTCCCATCTTGGATGGTGTTGGAAAAACAAAAGAGTTGGACAACTGGAGAAAGGAGATTGTAGACAATTTTTTTCAATTAATTCCCACTTGTTGTGATGCAATTGCAAGTGATCCAACTATGAGTATGCAAGTACTAAGCTTAGAATTGGACAATTTGTACACTCTTGAAAGGAATCTTTCTACGTTCTCTAACCACGTAAAAAGTATGTTGGATGCCAGGTATGTCAGCCATAATAGCCAAATTGAAGAAATACTTTCATTCCCTTGGCCGACAGAGGAGACATACGATGAGTGGAATGAAAAATATGGAACTGAGGATTGACAAGCTTTTGTTCTCTGTATCTATAACAATTTGAAGTACAATGTATTCAATGTTGATAGCACGTTCCTGATCTATAAAGGAACTGTCTTTCTCATTGAGTCATTTCAGAGGGTTGGTTGTTTTAGACTTGGCAAATTTTGACGGAATAATAAGATACAGTCTTGTTGGGTGGCATAAATTTAGCAGTTTCATGTTGTTTTTAAATGAGTAATGCTTTGTTGCATGTATATGGTTATCTGTCTCCAAGTTGTTTGTGTTTTTCTTCTGAATCTAAATAGCTCAGGGTTATTCAGGATTCTGGAACATGGGCTCTCTGTGTTAAATGTTTAATTTTGATGTAATATAATATATTATCAAGGGAAAGAATATGTATGGGAATTTTTTGTAACATACTGATATGCCAGGGGCGTAGGTGCATAGCTATCCCCCAGCTCTAACAATGAATTAATATCAATGACTGAATGAATGAAAGTTGATGTCCATGAGACCAAAACACTATGAATAATTTTTTTATTAAAATTAAATAGAATGTAATTAAATGAAAAGTGTGACTATAATTAAATGAATGAAGAAATGCAAATTATGTTTATTGTTTATATCATTTGATGGATGGTTCTAGTTGCATTCCGGAATGAAATGCACAGAACGCTAGGCTTGTGAACTTAAATCTCCAGAATCACCCTAAACCCTTAGATTTAAAAAGATCAATGGTTTAGAGATTAATGTGAGCTATCAATGCAGGACAGCTATCGGACATGTACTAATAGTGACACGTTGAAACTTGACTTGACGTTTCATTCACTAAAAATGTCACTTCATAAAAAAAAGCAAACTTTCTAGTTTCTACTTTTTACTGCTAAGTGATTTTATTTTTAAGTGAGAGTCGAGAGGGTTAGCACACAAGGCATCAGGGAGATTTCATATTGCTCATTGTAGTGCACCAGGGAGATTTCAGATTGCTCATTGCAGTGCCACTTCCAACAAAGTCGGTACGACAAAACATAGAAACCCTAGGTTACATTTCATCGTTTCTTAAAATCTTATTTTGTCAAACTTTTTTCTTAAAATCTTATTTTGTTGAACTTTGCATTTAGGGTTGAGAGACTTAAGAAAATTTTCACACTATATAAGCATGTCTACCACCACTAGCAGACCAGACAAAGTTTTTGGGAAAGGTAGAGCAAGTACAGATAAAAAAAATGGATTATTCTAAATTGCTTAAAACCCCAGGTTTGACTGATGAATACCATGATATTTATGATCCTAACATGTATGGTAGATTTACCTCAGAACTCAGATTTTCATGTGAGAATAAGGCTTCCAATAAAAAGAAAGTTGATAGTATCAATGCACCATGGGTAACTAGATTAGGGCACATGATGTTACATGAGGTTTTCCCTTGCCTAGAATTTATCATGGTCTATGCCCACAATTATGATGGTAACAAAAGAGTAATTGTAAATAAGGATACCAAAGAAGAAATTTTATCCATTAATGTAGAAGAATTTGGAAAAGTGTTGGGGTTTACAACCCAAGAATTTGGAGACATCCACATTGACCTAGAAAAGATTGCTAGTGATTATGAAGTAGCGGATGAAAGGAGCAAGAATTCTTTCCTAAACAAAATAGTTGAAGAAAAAAACATCTTGAAAGATAACCATAAGCCTCCAGGTTATCCTTTGAAAATTTTTAAATCATGGGCTCAGGATACTATTTCCATGCTAGCATTTTGCCTCAGACTGGATAGCAATTGGGAAGTGGATGAGCCTCCTTGAAATGGTATATAATATCAATTATGGTAATGGTGTACATGTCAAATATAAATTTATTGAGCACATTGTAGAATCCATGCATAAACAATTTTTAATGATTAAAGGAGGTTCCACCAAGACATTTAGGTTCACAACATACTTGTGCTATTTTTTTCTATTCAAATTTAGTGGAATGTTTTAGAACAACAAGCTTCAGATTCAGCCCTATAGCAATGCCAAGGAAAATAAAATGGCTCCAGTATATGATTGGACCACTAAGATAAGGATGCATGATTCTCGAAGGAACTACAATAATTTTGTAGACTACTTTTTGGCTCCATTGCATCAAGCAATTACAAATAGTCCAATGCCTAGATTGCCTATATCATGTAGAGATTTCATTCAACTAGGAAAAGAAATACAATTGGCTGATTGGTACTTATTGGAAGAATATATTGTGCTAAGATTTTATGGATCAGAAGTAGAGCCATACAAACTTCCAATACATGTGACAAAAAGGGTTTTTGCATTCGAATATGTAAGGCAGATGTAGAGTACTGATGAACTACACTTTGCCGGTCAGCAAAAGAAGACCTTATTTCCTTCTTTACCTTTTTCATGTGGAGGGTTCACATTTGAGAGAAAAGCATTTAAGGTGGCACAAGATCTTTTGAAAATTTTTAATTTTGATGATGTCTATCACTGGCAGTATGATCCATGTGACACCATTAAAACAATGATTGTGGCCAATAGGAATGTTGCAAGTAGAATTCAACATCAATGTAAACCCTTGCTTGAAAACTTGAGAAACAAGGATTCATGGGATGAGGTCAAAATTGCAATGGAGAAAACTACTACTAAGAAAGGTATTTCTTTTGAACAGTTGTCAGCAGAAATTATGGCATTGCACCAGGTCCAAATTACAGGAGCACCAACAGAGAATGAAATCAGGAGGTACAACAATTTTTATAGAAAAAGTGATAAACCATATATTAGAGAAAAAATGCCAAATTATCTAAATGATTCTGTTACAAAAAAATCTTGGATACAGTCAAAAATTGCTGCATTTTGGTCTATGAGGAAGGATCTAGGTGAATTGAGAACTGATGAAGACTATGGAGAAATTGATGAAGATGAAGAGTTTAGCAAATTGTGGAATATAGAGCATCCCAATGAATGTGAAGTTGAAGAAACTGAAAGTGATAGAGATGATGAACCTGATGATGATAAGGATGAACAAAGCATTTACAAACCTGGTTTAAGTCATAACACAAAAAATCATATACTTCAGGAGCAGTCATAACAAAAAAGTTGGGTTATCAAGGTGGTGGTTTGTGGTCCCAAGGACAAGGCATTTGGAATCTAATAGATGTAGTCACCACTGCTAGAAAACCATTTGATAAAAGAGGCCTTGGAGCTGAATCAGCTGATAAAATACACCAAGGTCATACAAGTAGAACTGGAAGAATTGAATTTGTTACAGATTCAAATCCTAATCCTCATGGTTAGATGCAATCACAACTTGGACATGCCCATGGTGGAGAGCCTAGTATGACTGGCACTGCTACTGGTGGAGAACTTAGTCAACGTGTGCTACAACAACAGGTCCAACAACAAGTTACACACAAGAGGACACCAATACAAGATACCACACAAACACTCAGTGATCAAGGCACACAGAAGAGACAAAGGATTATGGTAGGTCCAAGTCCAAGTACTAGTGGGAACAAAAATTGGAGAAAGAGAGGCAAAAAAATGAACATTGGCCGCATAGCTTATGGAAGGAAAAAATGAAATAAAATCTTGTCAAAAAAAGTTAACTGAATTTTGTAGACAAACAATCAGGCACATGAAACAAAAGATTTGGGAAGAAATAATGCAGAGGTTTGATCAATTGTGTGAATTCTTTCAAGTCATTGATGCCATGAGACTACATTTTGATAAGCTGAGCAAATATTTAATGGACAACACAAATCTGCAACTACAGGTAGAAGAGAAATCTGCAAATCAAGTTCTAGAAATAGTCTACAAAGCCAGTGACAATGAATTGATTTCAAAAGGCATTACTAATTGGATTGAAGCTGCAATGAAGGTGACATCTATCATTAAACAATGTTTAAGAATGAGTGAAACAACATAATTTATGATTGAGGTTGCAACAAAGATTAATAATGAGGATGAAAAGGTAAGGAACTTGACAAAGCTTGGTTTGCCACAGGGTTTTGACACAAATGACCGATTCATTAGAAAGGATAATTTCAGAAAGAAGATGGAGGATGCAAGGAAGATTGATTTGGACCAGTTTCTTGGGAACCCAGATGAGGCGAACGTTTTGGATTTCATCAAACAACTGATACTCTTGAATGTATATTTGGCTGAAACATTCAAGTCAGACCTAGTATCCAAATTGAAATTCGATCATACATTGTTAACAAAAATTCAAGTCAGACAACATCAGCTAGAAGAAATGACAATTCCACCACCTGAACAATGGAATTTGCTAAAAAAATGTTAGAATGATTTGATATTGATATTATGGGTTTTAACTTTCTGAGTTCCAACTCAGCTCTATGCAGAGTTGTCTTTGACTCTTGAGCAAGATTTTTCATTGCCTCTATGTACTCTTTCATTTAAAAATCAATAGAAAATTCAAATTCAGGAATGTGTTGATGTTCAATTATCTGTATTATTTAATTTATCAATTGAAAATAAACTCTGGTTTCAACTACTAAATACACATTCAACGATTGCTGATGTTCATTGTTCTATATCCTACTATTGTTAATATGTTAAATTAATTTTATTTACCATATCAAATCAAAAACCAAAATTCTACTTTACTGCAAATTTTATGTTTTATGCACAAATAAACTTTAGCAAGGAAATATTAAGCATTGAGTTGAATGATGAATCACTGAGTACATGTAAAACTTATCAGTATGACACAATTAAAATATGAAATAATTAATAATGTGTTAATGTATTCAATTTTGATGGAGAGTGATTGTCATTGATGTCAAAAAGGTCTTGCAGGTTTGCAATGAGTTGTGTGAAGTTGTTGACAGGAGCAGGAGACATCATCTTGTGTGTTCTTTCTATTGTCATTTCACAGCTTGTTCAGTATGGTAAAGTGTTTTTGTTTATCTTGTTATCATGTTGAAGCTTGAGTGTGCACTCATTTGGAGGATAATGTTAGTCAAGATGATCACAAGTCATCACAAGCATTGCTTATCTCATGTTGCTTCATGGTATTGAGATACTAAGGAATTCAGTTGAATCAGTTGTTGCTTTTCCTTGGTAATGTTGATCATGTTGTTTATATTGAACATCAGAAGCATTGTTTGTTGAAAATAGAGGTGAATGGTTATTCCATTATTCTTGCATAGATTGGAAGCTCATATTTGTTATCTTGTAGAAAAAGTCAGAGGTATGAGCAGATGGCAATAAGAGTGTCATTACTTTGAATTATTAAGGTTCTTGTTGACTAATTTGCAGAATGCTTCATGTCATGATATTTGCCTGTAGATGTTGGTATAGGACATTGACTCTTTTAGAGTGTATGGAGTCATAAATTTTTCACATCCTGATTTGAATCCTATTTACAAAATCCTAAATATCTTCTAAATACTACACTAAACCCATCATAAAACCTATTGCTTTTTGTTTTATTTGTTTGTTGACTTGTAATTGCAGGTCATCTCATTAAAACAACCTACTAGAGGGCTTGTGTTTTATGGGCAATCAGCCCCTTCAAGTTTACCAACCTACTCTATCGGTGGTGATGTTTAATAGAATGTTGATAACAAGAGTTTGCATTAAAGAGAGCCTGAAGGAGAGATGCAAGGCATCGAATTGTTTTTTAAGAGAGTTTGCTTTTTTAAGGTATTGAATATCATATTCGTGGGGAATGCTTTATTCATAAAAAGCTTTAAAATATTTATAAACTGGTTAGTAGGAAACCCGACTACTAAGCCTTTTATGGCTTTCTTTCATATTTTTAGAAGCTTTGTTTAAACCACTAAGTGGTCGACCCCATCTTTATGTCATTTTTATGACATAAAAAAAAGTAATTTCTAATTATGGATTGAGTAAAAGGTGGGTAGGTAAGTGAAGATTTTAAGGAGGTTTTTTTTTTTTGGTATATTAAGGGATATTTTTTACAAGGAGTATCTTTATGAGATTTCCTTCTTATCTCAGTGCATATGAAGAAGCTTTAATATTTTTTTTTGTGAGAAGATTAAAAGATTTTTTTTGGAGAATTGTTTCATTTCTCTTGCAGATGAAAGGGCAAATTGGTAAATTGGATGAAGACATTATTTTTTTAAGACAATATTTGCAGAGAAGGAGAATGATTTTTTGAAGGAATATGAAAAGACTTATGTAGAGAAATATTGATTTTATTTGCAGATAAATTGATTATTGACAAAAATTGTGTAGAGTGTTTCTACAGATTGAAGTTGAAAAAGATTTTTTTTGAACACAGAACATGAAGAGTTGGAAGAAAATTAGTTGGAATTTTGTTGAAGAAATTCAACTTAATGAAGATGAAATATTTATGAAAGGGAAATTGAATAAGAATGTGAATGGTTTTGGGGATTAGATATATGTTTTTATTTTTGCAGGTGACTTGAGAAGATGCATTATTTTTGAAGACATGAAAGGAGAAGATGAAAGGACAAAATGATCTTCAGTGAGAGCAAATGAAGATGACTGTGCAGAATGTGAAAGGTCATCTAATATTTAATGAAATCATAGGTGCTTTGATGTCAATTATTTTTGTATGTAGATCAATGATGAAATAATATAGTTGAAATGGATGTGAATCCAAATGAAAATTTTAAGACAATTTGAATGACACTGACGGAATCAAATACAGATACAGAGATTGACAAGATCATCAGAAAGACAATATGCAATTGATTGTATCAAGTGAATTCTTATGCAGAAATAATCAGGTGTATTGATAATCAGGTGAATTGTTTATGTAGAGAGATAATCTGGACAAGTGTGAATTAATTGTGTATCAAGGGAATTGATTGTGCAGAGATCATGAGATTAATATGCAGATCAGATTAATTGTAATTGAATAGAGATATGCAAAAGGGAAGACAAGTAATATAATGGTGCAAATCAGATTGAGAGGCAATCACTTCTTGCACACTTTGCAATTTGTTCTATATTAGGGGTTGGTGCTCCTTGAAGTTGGTGCCTCTAAATAATGTAATCAGTGAGATTCTTGATAAAGCAGTGAGGCAGTTTTGGAGTGGTTTTTCTACCCCTGGAGGGTTTTCCACTCGTGCAAATCTGTGTTATGTCTTATATTGTTTTCATCTGTATGTGTGTATACTTTTCTCATGAGGTTTTGTTATCCTTCCTTATTCTTAGTCATGTGCATATGTGTTTGACAAATTAATGATAGCTTTCTCTCCTTCTGTTTTGAAAGTTAAAGTTTGCAAAAGATTTGAAAATTCACACAACACTGATTCACCCCCCTCTCTCAGTGTTGTCCTTGACTCCTACAAATTTGACTCACAATTTCAAGGAATACAAATTTAAAATATCATCAATTACAGTTTTGGAATATAATTCATGAAATGCAGTATAAATACCTCAAAACTGCTAATTCACTTCCATTTCCCAAATCAAGTCAGGGTCCTCAAACTAACGTTCAGAAAAAGAAAAAGAGTCGTCTTGATTCTGAGTCTGGTCTTCATTTTCTTCGTCTTGAGTTTGAGTCCCAAAGTCAAATTCATCCGTCATTGTGTCACTGTCATTTGTCCCACCACTACCAGCATTTGAACTTGAAGAGTTGCACAACCCTCTTCTTTCACATATGGACTTCCAGATTGTAAATGCCCTTTCATAAGGAAAATTTTTGACATTATATGCACTTCCTAACACCCTCAAGCAATTTTCCAAATTCTTGTCTAGTTTGTTTCTTATCTTTGATTTCAAAAATCCCAATGCACTCAAAACGCTCTCATCTTCCACCGAACCCAATATCATTGTTTGACATAAATCAGCAAGTTTGAAATATTCTGATATCGAATCATGCAATATTTCACTTTGACCCAAGTTTTTCGAGGCCTTTGTTATTGATCCCATTTCAAAGGGATTCTCCATGGCATTAAACTGGTCTATCATACTTCTTGCAAACTGACTACATTGTCCTTTAAGCTTATTTCCATCTATAATTCCTTCTATTTGTTATCCATTGCATTCTACACTTTTCAAAAAGTGTGCGGTCAACGTAGTTACGTTTTGATGAAAAAAGCTTGGGCTATCTTGGTGGCCTTGAACCCAAAATTGAGGATACACAATAGACATGGCATCAAGTATTTCATCTCAAGGCAATCGATTATAAATCTCTGTTGAAAGATTTCTTGCAATTTCCTTCAAATTACTACTAATAGATTTAATAATGCCATCAAAATCATTATTTTCTAACAGGTACTTCTCTGATAGAGCGCCTGACTGTCTTACAATGGTGCATTGGTATCTCAAATCCACGTACAAAGACACATAACTCCCCGCTTGCATTAAACTGTAAATAATTTTCATGATGATTCAAATCTGTAATTATCTGCCACCTATAAAAATTTGGGCTTTGAGAAGTTAGATCTAGATATAGATTATCAAGGGCCATGCATGTCATTCTACGTAGTTTGCTATACTCATAGATATACATAGTTCTGTCTTGGGCTTTCTTCACAAGATTGTTCATTTCATCCAGCATGGGGAGAAGAATAGCTAAAGTTAAGAGTGTCTTTATATCGCTTAACTTATGTAAGAGGTCAGGAGCTTTGTCTACTGTGTTGCGATGCTCGTACATTGTTCCAATCAAGGATGGATATTCTGAAAGAACTCGTTGAGCTGGTCCATGCAAGGAGATCCATCTAGTATCAACATCCTTAAGAAGCTTGTTTCCTGCTGTTATTCCCTCAGCAAAATTTTGAAATTCCGCAAAGCATTTGGGACTTCGGCAAAAGTATGCATGGAGCTTGCGGACTAGATTTTCAACTTTTGATATTGTATACACCTAAAAATGACATGACTCTACTTAAATAAATATTTTAAATATTTATTTTACCTTCACATTCCTCTATCAATGAATAAATACATTTATCTATTTATTTGATTCATCCCCTCTCATTTAATTAAATAAATTACATTTATTTAATTAATTAAATTCATCTACATCAACTACATTCTTCTAACGAATTAAATAATTTTAATTATTTAATTAAAATCTCTTATTCTTCCAAATTTAAATAAAATGCCATTTTATTTAAATAAAATCTAAAACCTCCACAAAATAAAATATATTTCTATATTTTATTTATTCCTCTTAATTATCTATAAAATAATTAAATAAATTCATTTATTTAATTATGCTTTCTTATCTTCTCAAAAATCTTTCTTATCTTCTAAAAATACATTCCTTTTGTCATACAAAAGCAAAATCAGTTTTAAAGCATCTTTAAAGCAAACTTTCTCTTAAATTAGAAAAATAAATTCTAATTTAAGAAAATCAAATCTCATCCTCATCAAGAGAGGAGTTAACTCCACAAAGCTGCTTTTCGAATGACACATGTCTTTCTTCCATTTGTTGCACGTTCCTCAACAATCCTCCTCCGTTGATCTTCCCTTTTCTTTTCAACCATTAATCTTCTTCTACACATCTCTATAAATACAACCTTCTCCTTATTCATTTCATATCCATACCTTGAGCGAACTTATGCTGCAGAAATACAAGCGCGCTTTTGGCACTTCATAGCACTTCATATTCCTGTCACATTTGTGTTTGAAACTCATCTTCAAATACAAACAAGTATCCTAGCCATTCTACTCTTGTCATCTTCAACAAGCAAGGGAGCACACACTTCTGAGGGCTTCACATTTATCAAGATCAAGAGCTGATAGGCGAATAATGGAAGACGCAAGGTAAAGGTGTAAGTATCATCTTTGTTTTATTTTAAATCAATCTTTTATCTTCAGATTTCATTAGTGTTTGGGTTTTGTTATCATTATTGATTTAATCCATTCTCCCCTTCACATTTTGGCGCCCACCGTGGGGCCCTTGCCCCTCTAACTAATCAAAAACTGAGTTTTTCTAAGTGACAGGTCTGTACAGGTGACGAACAGGGTTCTAACAGAGACATCTGGCGCATTTATCCTCCAAACTGGCGCATCTACCTCCTGCTTTGACGCATACGTAAGTTTGGCGCATTCAATCTCTGAATCTATGCTTTTACCCTCTGTTCTGGTGCTTCTGCAGAAACGGCGCATATACACTCTGAAACGGTGCATATACACTCTGTTTCGGTGCATTTGTTTTGCAGTGAATTTTTAGAACGTTGTTTTCTTTGCCAAATGCTCTATTTTTCATAAAATCTAGGCAAATTTGTACTCAAAATTTATGAAAATGCCCCCCTGGACGCAATGGTGAGGTTAGATTTGAGCTAAGAGATCAACTTATGTTCCTTTATGACACTTTTATTCTTCTTGATGACACTTTTGTTAATTTAACGCATATATCTCTTCTTATAGCACTTTTGACACCTGTCTTAGTGCATATGTAAAACGACGCATGCTAGCTCTGTTTCTACGCATTCAGACTGCATAGTGATGCTTCTGTCGTGCACTGTGGTTTTAGGGTTTTCATCTGATTTTCTGTTTGAGCTAACATTCATTTTTGCAGGATTAGTGGTTGGATTAGATCATTTAGCTGCTTTGTCTAGTTCATTTAGACTAATTAGGGGAAAAGTAAACAAGTGCATGCATGCAAATTCCACAGTCTCTAACTAGGATGGAAAGTAACTGAACCCATTGCTATCTTTGCATTGTTAATTTCTTTTCCTAGTCAGATCACTGCTATCTCACAAATGGGAAAATGAACATTGCTATGTCTTAACCACTTCCAAGTTAACAATTGTGTGAGTGCAAAAGTAGAATAGCCCATTTAGTTTTTCTACTTTTAACTAGGGTTGGATTAACCAGTGTATTCTGTAATTGTGAATGACAATAGGCTTATGCTCTCCCTTAATTGGGTGACCAAAGTGCCAGACTTGTCATTCTATGTGTTAAACCTTTAGGGGGGCCTGCCCTTGGATGCACGCTTGTCCAAGTGGGAACAACCCTGAGTGGTAATAGGCTAAAGCCAAGCCCTACCAAGCCACTTAAAATAAATTGTGCTTGAGGTGAAAACCTCTTGCAACGAGTGCTGTTGTGTTACACTGACAGCTAACCTCCCCCAAAACCCTCTAAGGTGTAACCCTTTGAGGCTGGGAGACTCCATAATGGAGAGTAGTGCCGCCGCATGTGTATCCACTCGAACGGTTGCCCTGACTAAGAACCAATTGTGTAGCAAGCCAAAAACCCCTATTTGTTGATGCAAAGGGCAGAGCTCTTGAAGTGGCCTTGATTCATGTGACTCTTAGTAGAGGTAGCATGGACAATCCTAAGGTTCGGTGGGGGTACGAGCCTAAGGAAACCTGAATCTGGTATGCGTGAGAAGTGAGTGCCGTGGAGGGGAGCTGATGCTACCAGATTCTGGAGCTACATGCTTTGAGTAAGCACAACTAGAGGATTCAACGAATATTGTCCTATCCAGCCTAGGGAGTGCTTTTTTTGAGTCAAAATAGTCCAAAAAATACAAAAAAATAACAAAAGATAAAAATCATGAAAACGTCTATATGTTTGTTATGTCTTTGCCATAATTGAACATCAGATTTCTTAAAAACACCAAGTTTTCAAACCAAAAAAAAGAAGAATCTTGAAAACGTTCCAAAATTCTACAAATTCAAACCAAAAGCTAGAATTGTGCATTTGTCACGACCTATAGCGCATTTGATCTGACTTTCAGCGCATATAAACTCTGTTGCAGCGCTTTTGAAAAATACCAGACTAGCGCATTTGATCTGACTTATAGAGCTTTTTCTTCTGTTTCCACGCATTTGTTGCTGCGCATCTAAACCAGTAAGCTTTTCTGGCCTTGTGTCAATGGCAAACCAATTAGAATATATTGGTCAAAAACTCCAATATCTGCAATTGCAAATAAATTCATTACAATAGGAAGTTTGCTTACAATTTTAAATGCTAAATTCATTATGTGGGCCATGTAGTGAATGGCAAGCATGTATGGTGCACAAGTAGTTTGAAATTTTGTTCAAAGACCGGTCCTATGACCTTGCATTACTGCAGCTCCATCAACTCCTACACACACTAACTTTTTGGCAATTGTCAAGTCATCCATACCTGCAATTTGATTCAAAGACTTCTTAACTAGTTCAAATATATGTTGTGATGTTGAACTATCCTTCATTTTATGAACACAGAGTAGATGAGCTCAGTGTACATGTTCTTATACAGTATACACATGCATATAGACCCAAGAAGTATTATCTACCGCAATAACTTCATCTAAAGATAATTCAATGAAGTTTGACTCTTTTACATTCTCCTTTAAATCTTGCTTTTCCATCATAGCGAGACAATTTGCCCATTCCCATCCAGCGTTTATTGACCAATGTGTGCTAGGATAGTGAGGAACACTCAAAAAAGATAATAAATTACTATACTCTGGGTAGTCTGTCATAGGACGCCTTATGGACAAAATATGAAAAACAACACTCATCTGAACAGTTTTTACCAATTGTGCTCCTTCCATTGCTTTTCCAAATTGAGCCTTGATTGTACCTCCACTTGCAGCAAACTTCATCATTCTTTTCTTATGCTCATCATATTCCGCAGCATACTTCACATGAAGACATTCTTCCTTTGATTTTCATCTTACTACTGATGTTTCCTTTCCATCTATGATTTGTTTTTCATAAACTTTACCTATATGCTTTTCTATAGTGTCAAGCTTTAGCTGCAATTTCTTATCTCTTTTACATTTCCAACTACAAATCACACACTTGCATTATGTTGGTTGTTCATCTTTGTTTGCTTTCTCGACTGGTTCAATGAATGGGTACTTTGACACACAATCAAGATAAAAATTCCTTGACATTTCCGACTCGCGCCCCAGTTTTGAATCTTTTGAATCTTTTGATTTATCTTTTGAATCTTTTGATTTGCCTTTTCTTTTCTTCTTGCCAACATCATCTACAACGCCAGCATTTTCTTTTTCATCCAAGTCAATTATCTCAATCTAGCAAACTGAGGTATCCCTTGGAACATCTTCTGCGGTATTGCCATCCTCATTCTGGATAACCAAGGTATCCCTTGGAACATCTTCTGCGGTATTGTCATCCTCAGTCTGGCTAACCAGGGTATCCCTTGGAACATCTTCTGCAGTATTGCCATCCTCATTCTGGCTAACTAGGGTATCCCTTGGAACATCTTCTGCGGTATTGTCATCCTCAGTTTGGCTAACTAGGGTATCCCTTGGAACATCTTCTGCGGTATTGCCATCCTCATTCTGGCTAACCAGGGTATCCCTTGGAACATCTTCTATGGTATTTCCATCCTCATTCTGGCACCAGGGTATCCCTTGGAATATCTTTTACGGTATTGCCATCCTCATTTAACTCAATGGCAATCCCACCTTCTGGTGGTGGTGAGGTATTGCAAATGGCTTCTTCATTATTATTTGGTGCAAGAGTTGATGGTGTAGCTCCATCTTGATTTGATGGATCAGAAACATTGCCAATTCCAAAGTAAGACTATATACTAACTCCACCTTTTCTGCGTTTTGTTGGCCTCCCAGTCCCTTCACCACCCTAAGGAGTCTTACCCTTGTCACACTTGCGGCTCGACATCTTGATCTCCCACTTCGAATAAAAGCTAGAAAAAATGTCTTTTTTTAAGGACATACTCATATAATATAGATCACATTCCCTACTAAATATCTTCTTTAAGATTGAATCAATAATGGAAGAGGGATAAAGCCATAAAGAAATCTTAAAACACTAATACTATGAAGAAATGATCACTCACCTTTAAGTTTAGGTTTTCACTGACTTGCTATTCGCTAATGCAGGAATGCCTGTATTGTAAGTTTGTAACTTTGCCTATGATCAACTTCAAGGTGCCAACTCCAACTTCCAAAATCTGAATCGAGAGCTCAGAAGTCACAAGTTCAGAACTGAACAAAATGTGTAAGAATAAATCAGATTTTTGATTGTATTTATATCATTCCATATTTGGCGAATTCCGCGGGAATTCTATATGGTATATCAAAAAGATTTGGCAAATCCCGCATGATTATATAAGGAATACATTTAAGTGTCAGTGAATCAAACCTCGACGGACTACATACATTGAAATTTCCAAGGCGAATATGGCCCTAAGATTAGCACGGAGGTGTCATGCAAATTGGCGAAATGGCCCCTCATAATCAACTACTTGTAAATTTTAATTGGCGAAATGGGCCCTCACGCGCAGTCACCATGTAATGGGGTTGGCGAAATGGGTCCTTACGCACAGCGACCATTTAATGGAGTTGGCGAAATGTGTCCCGATACACAATGTTGTTTTAATAGTATTGGCAAATATATAGGTGATTTAGTACTTGCTTCTAAAATTCTAGGCGAAAATATTAGTCGGTCCATTTGAAACACATAGTTTGTTATGGCGAAAATCTTACTTCATTGATTCTCATAAAATAAATCGATGGCGAATGGATATGGATTCGATCGATAATACATAAAAACTGGGTGATTTGACCACCCTGTTGGATGTGATTTATTCGCCAAGTCTGACTTGGCTGATCGGCGATATTCGCCACTAAAAAAATCCCTGGTTTATATTACATCTACTATTGTTTTTTCAATTTTGGCATGTGTGTATTTCCCTATATGTATGTACATGTAGGTATATGCTAGTTTCCCCTAGAGGACCCATTATACTTTTGTAAGTACATGGATACATGAGGGGCACCATGTTGTGTTTTTCCTCTATTTGTCTCTCATATTCCTCCTCTATATATTGTATATTATATCATCTTAAACATTCTATGGATGATGCAAAGCATTGGAATACTTAGATCTCCTTCATGTTGACCCAAAATTGTTAAGATAATTTTGACCCAAAATATTTAGGACAATTACATGTCCTTTCTCTTTTTTTTTCTTGATAGTTTCCTTAGGGACAATGTGAAGCAATCTATGTTTGTTATATAGAATCATGTTGACCTAATCAAAAACATTTTTAACTTTTAATCTCTATGTGTCATGTACCTTCTTCCTTTGTGATCATAGTCTTATATACCTTAAAGAATGATGGATATTCCTTTATAGGTTTATTATAAATTACAACTGTATACTGACACCAAAGCATATAAATCCCTTTGTGTTTTTTTTTGTGATATTTCTATGTTGCATGTGATATTTTCTCACTTCTATTAATGTCCTTTAGACACAATTTTAGGTGTACATTTCCATTTTATTCTAAGAAACATCTCCTAATTTTGCCTATTTTGGGGCGCAAAACATCATTGATTTTGGGGGCATATAAGTTGTTATGTGTGTTTTCTAAGGACCCTTTCTTCCCCTTTTCTACCTTAAAATCAATTGCATACACTTGATTTATGAAATTATTTGAAGGGGGGCCTATATCCATATCCACCACTTACACACTTTTAGCATGTTTTCCTAACATCAACAATTTGTGGTCTTAAGCACAAATAATGCTTGGGCATGCCCCATAGATTACATAGCAATAGAGTATGCTAGTATATGTAATCCATAGTATTGTATTTATGAACCACCTAGAAATAGAGCACATTGGCACATGTTATTCATGACACATTTTTAGATGATTCCTAGCAATAGAGCATGCTAGACCAAGAGTCATATCTACATTTTCTTGACAATAAAACATGTTGGGATTGTGCCCTTTCATTTTCTAGCAGCAAAAATGCTAGAGAATCTTGTCATCCATGCTAGTTGTATTCTTCTTTTGTGTGTTTAAGTCCTTTCTTTTTCTTATATTTGTGTATATTGTGTAGTTTTCTTTTATATGTATCATGTACATGTTAGATTATATATTATTTTTTAACATACCTTATTTGTAGGTTATGTGTTTCTAACATGTTTGTGTTATAGGCTTATCTTTCCTTACATGTTTGTGTTGCAACTCTTGGCATGATGGCATGGATTCCTCACTCAAAGATTGTTGCATATCCTTTTTGTGTATCCTCCACAATTTATTTTTAGCATTTTTTATGTACTTTAGCTAGCTAATATCATGTAATGACATTAGCTTACTAAGTGGGGGCAAAATGTAATGTCAAAAAAATTGCATACCCTACAATTCTAGCACTACAATTTCTACCCATTTTAGTGCTCATTCCTGTAGCATGTTTTTAGGACTCATTTTAGAATATCTTTATCCTTTTTCTCTATTCTAGATTCCAAGTGTTTTATGTGTCTATGTTTCTTGTCATAAATTTTTAATGCTTTTATGTTTATTTTATTTAGTGTAACTAGTTTATAATCTTTATAGTTTAATTCATTTTAGACTAAAATGTAGTCACATAGACATCAATGCAGCCATTATTCTATCTTGTGATTGTATAGTCATATGAGCTATGTTTAAAAGATAGTAAAATGATTCTTTGACTTATCTTTTGTTGTAACTATCCTTTACATGTATTTTATTGAGTTTGAACAATATTCCTCTAACCTCTTTGCCAAGAATAACACTAGATGATTGTAGATTCTAAAATTCTCTCCTTGGCACTCATGCAATTGACTAGTTATAGTTTTGTTACTCCTAAAATCCACAACTTTCATTGCAACTTTGATGTTTCTACAACACTCTTACCACACCAATACACTTTGGAGCTCTCTGATGTGAGGTCTATTACATTTTATTAGTATCTATTGAAAATACTTTGAATCTTGTAGGTTTTCTTTGGTGACATTCCTCAATTCCTACTTGCTAGATTTTTCTTGGAGTGATATCCTCTTGAGAAAGGGCAACTTCTCTTTACCTATGTTGAAACACTCTCTTCACAAGATTCATAACAAGATGATATTGTCATTGTTTATTTCTATCTCTCCTTTCACTTCCATCTCTTCTTTAATTTCTAGTTTATATATGTGATTATGGCATATACTTTTTTATATTGCTACAAATATATATCCTTTTATGAGTTGTGAGTATTTAGATTATCTTGGGATTTTCAAGTGTTTTCCACTTTCTTGGACAACCAATACAAAACCCTCTATCCATATTGCTTTGAGATTCTTTAATTTTTTGTTTACATCTTTAGATATCTCATTTCATCTCCCATTTCTATTTCCATACACACTAGGATATATATATATATATATATATATATATATATATATATATATATATATATATATATATATATATATATATATATATATATATAAGAGAAACACTTAACAAATAAAATGTGAGAATAGCAATATATATATATTGATATTCTCACATTTTATATATTGCTATTCTCACATTTTATTTGTTAAGTGTTTCTCTTAGTTCTAGACACATGTAGGATAGTAGCATACACCCAACTCTAATCAATAGATTGTATTTGACTTCCCATGAAAAGTAGGATTTTTTGCCAAACAGATAGCACTTTGACTGTCACAATTAATCTAAATTTGCCCTGCATCAAAACCCACATTAGAACACAACCTCTTCAACCAAACAACTTCCTGGCATGCATGAGTACCTGCCACGTACTCTGCCTCTGTTGTGGACAAAGCGACTATAGCTTGCCGCTTGCTCATCCAACTGATAGCACCACCATTCAACGTGAATACATATCCACTAGTGGACCTTCTACTGTCAATGTTCCCTGCCCAATCAGAATCAACATATCAATGAATTTTGATAGATCTATGAGATCTGACTGAGTTTCCATGATAGCATATAGCATAACTAGAAGTTCCTTTCAAATACCTCATAACTCTTTTCCCAGCATCCGAATGTGATATTTCTGGATTTACCATAAACTAGCTCAAGACTCCCACTGCTTGGGCAATGTCTGGTCTGATACAAACCATTGCATACATTAGACTGCCAACAACACTTGCATAAGGTACTTTCTTCATGCTGTCAATTTCATTTGAAGATTCTGGACAATCTTCAATAGATAGTTTCTTTCCCTGCAAAACTAGAACAACTAGATGTTTGTAATCAGACATATTAAATTTATCAAGAACATTGGTAATAGACTTGCTCTGGCTGAGTCAAAACTTTCTACTTGATCTGTCCCTTTTGATCTTCATTCCCAGCATGTATTTTGTTGCCCCCAAATCTTTCATTTCAAACTTCAAGGACAACTAAGACTTTAAATCTGAGACCATACCCTTACCATTGCCAATAAATAGCATATCATCAACATATAACGCAATTATAAGAATCTGATCACCTTTAGTTTTATAGTAAACACAAGGATCAGATTTTGACCTCACAAATCCCAAGGATAAAACATACGTATCAAATTTTAGATACCACATTCTGGGAGATTGTTTCAAACCATAAAGAGACTTCTTAAGTTTACATACCAAATGTTCTTTACCTTTCACTACAAAGTGCTCCGGCTGGGACATATAAATTTCTTCTTCAAGATCCCCATGAAGAAATGTTGTCTTCACATCCATTTGTTCAATTTCAAAATCATATGCGGCTGCAAGTGACAACAGAAATCTAATGGACGTCAGCTTAGCTACAGGAGAAAAGATTTCTCCATAATCAATTTCTTCCTTTTGAGAATACCCCTTTGCAACTAGTCTTGCCTTATATTTATCAATACTACCATCTGAACCATATTTCCTTTTAAACACCCACTTACAGCCCACTGGCTTTCTACCTTCAGGTAAGGGCACCAGATCCCAGGTTTCATTTTTCTCCAATGATGACATTTCATCATTCATGGATTCCAACCAAGAATCTGAATCAGGCATATTAATAGCCTCTTTCACAATCCTAGGTTCATCAGTATCAGCAAACAAAGCATAGGCACAACTTGTATCAAGTATAGAAAAGCCATACCTATCTGGTTGTCTTCTTTCACGTGTAGATCTCAATTGTTGAGGCTAAGCTACAGGTTCTTGCTCTTGATCTGAACCTTCAGAGCTGCTTGAACTCTCCTTTGAATCATCTACACTTGGTGCTCGTTGTTCCTCCTTTTTAGAGGTTAGAGGAATACTAACTTCACTCTTTTCTTTCTTTTCTTCTGTCTTTTCTGGCTGAGAAACAGTAACCAAAGGTTTCAGCTCTCTGAAAATTACATTCCTACTGTAAAATACCTTTTCCATCACTGGATTCCAAAGCTTCTATCCTTTAACACTGACTCCATAGCCAATAAAGACCCACTTAATAGCCTTGTTATCCAATTTAGATCTCTTTGCCTCAGGAATATGAGCATATGTCTCACAGCCAAAGACACGAAGATGTCTCAAAGAGGGCTTCTTACCAGACCATGCTTCCATAGACGTTTTATCAACCAATGCCGAAGTAGAGAATGATTTAGCAAATAACAAGTTGTAGCAACTACCTCAACCCAGAACTTTTGTTCCAAACCAGCATAACTTAACATACTTCTTGCTTTCTCCATTAGTGATCGATTTAACCTTTCAGCAACTCCATTTTGTTGTGGAGTATAAGGCGTAGTTTTATGCCTTTTAATTCCATGGTCTACACAGTACTTGTCAAAATTTGCATTGCAATATTCACCACCATTGTCTGTTCTCAAACATTTAATTTTCCTACCAGTCTGATTTTCAACAAGATTTTTAAATTCTTTAAATCGACTGAACACTTCTGATTTGCTTTTCAAAAAATAAACAAATGCTCTTCTCGAATAATCATCAATAAACGATACATAATATCTTGATTTAGATAGAGAAGGAACATCAACTAGACCAAAAACATTAGAATGTACACAGTCCAAAACACCAGAAGATTTATGAGAACTTGAGTAAAATGAAACACGGTTTTGTTTTCCATATATGCAATGTTCGTAGAAATCAAACTCAAGATTACAATCAATCAGCCCCTCTACCAGGTTTTTGTTCTTCAAAGTTTTTAAACCTTTTTCACCTATATGGCCAAGCCTATGATGCCAAAGCATTGTTTTCTCTGCTGGAAGTTTAACTTCCATTGAGTTTGCACCATGTGTTACAACAATAGCTTTTTCGGACTTTTCAAAGATAATATTATAGCACACAGGTTTAGAATCTAACCTATACAGTGTTCTGATGCGTTCACCTTTTCCAGTACAATAGAACCTCTAGTCATCTTACAACCACCATTCACAAAAGTTACTTGAACACCAGCATCATTAAGCTTACTAACAGAAAGTAAATTTCAAGCCAAACCTGGTATGTGTAACACTCCATCGATTCCCTTTATTCTGCCATCCAGGAATTGGATTCTAACTCTTCCTCAGCCAACAATTTCCAGTGTTGAATCACTTGCCAAGAACACCTTCCCACTAGCATACAGTTCATACTTAGTGAACCAATCTCTATGAGATGTCATATGGAATGATGCTCCTGAATCCACCATCCATACATCTTTAGATGTAGGCATTGCCAAGGCTGCTAGGAAGGCATCAGCATCACTTTGAGAAGATTCTGTATTAGAAGACTTGTTCTTTTTCTTCTTCTTCTCCTCTTTGCAATATTTTCAGATGTGTCCTTTCTGCCCACAATTCTAGCACTTCACCTTGGACTTCTTGCCAGGAGATTTTGATCTCTCCACAGATTTGGACTTCAGCTTCTTGTCTTTCTTCTTGCCTCTTTCCTTTGATCTACCTTGAATAGACAGGGCCTCTTTGGCCATCTTAGAAGATTTCCTTCGCATCTCTTCAAATAATAGTGAAGCAACAACATCTTCAGTCTTGAATTTAGTTGTTGTACTTCCAATAGCCATTACAAGATGATCCCATGAGTCAGGTAAGGAACATAACAGAAGCATGCACCAATCCTCCTCTATTTTTACACCTACAAAAGCCAACTATGCAACAATCATATTAAATGAATTCAGATGGTCTACCATAGATGCACCTTCATCCATCTTCAAGGAGTATAACTTCTTTCTCAATAAAAGTTTATTCACCAAGGACTTGCCTTGATAAATATCTCCCAATTTCTTCCACAGAGAATTTACAGTCGCCTCCTCATGGACATTTAATAGAACATAATCTGCAAGACTTAATCTTATCAGTCCTCTGGCTTTCTTGTCTGCTAAGTCCCAATCTTCTTCTTCATGCCTAAGGGTTTAGTCCCAAACAGAGCAACCCATAGAGCTCTATCGACCAGCATATCTTCAACCTTAAGTTTCCACAACTCAAAGTTTGTGCCATTAAACTTCTCAATGTCTATCTTTCCTGATGTGCTTGTCATCTTAATTTGTAGGTAAGACACAATAGACCTCTATAGAACTCCCACTTGCAGAACTAACACAAAAAACCCAACTTACCCACAAGGATAACACAACTGGCTAGGCTCTGATACCACTTGTAAGGAGAGCACAGGTGCGGAATACAGCCTCCCTAATGTTAATTCAAAGGGGATAATGAAGATAGGTTACTTTCAATTTCAATTCCAACTAATTAAGATGCAAAAACCAAGAAATTTCAAAATAAACATAACAAATTAAACATAGAGAAAGACACCAGATATACATGGGAAAACCCTTTCGGGTAAAAAACCCACCACCACAAGAAGACAACTTTATTATCAGTAAACACAAAGGGATTACAATAAAATTCTCAGCCTTCTCAATAAGGCATCAATTCTCAACTAATACAACAGTTCACTTCCATTATACATATACAGAATGAACACTGACTCGAACACACTTTTGTTCTTAAATCACCAATAAATCAGGGACGAACTCTACAAAATGAACTCAACTGATCAATCAACCATCCGAACATAATTAATCAAACTGAATAAACTTTTGAACGATCAAACAGAATTTGCCATCCATTTCTGCACATAACCATTTGACTTCACCATTTAGTTCAACCATTTGAACTGCTTCTAATGGTCCAAATTCATGATAAACCAATTATCCCACATTCCCCAGTCGGCGATCGCTTTTCCGATTTATATACACGACCACTAGTAAGACTATCGTCGGCACTTTTGTTGTCGATGAGACCAATCGATCTATTACCAATGACCATCAGGAAGACCCTAGCCGATGTTGCATCGGAGTGACCACAACCACCGAAATGACATTTCAAAACTGCGCCGATAGTTATAGTCTTGCCGATCCAAACCTCCATCAGAAAGACTCAAACCATCGGAGCAAGACTTCCACAACACACCGATAGTGATTCTCATGCCGATGCCAACTTCCATCAGAGTGACACTTAACATCGAAGAGACTTCTCAAAGCTGGGCCGATAGTGCTTGTCTCGCTGATACAAAAAAAAAACCATTTTGAACAATATGATCGCTGAGACTCTTGTTGATCGCTGATACAAAGAACAACTCTCGCCGACATAGACATAGGTCAACATTATAGAGGTTCCAACAATAAAAAATTGAGACATATAATCTCATCAATATTTTCTAGTTGAAGTTACCACATGGGATGATGAAGATTATATGAAGAAACTACAACAATTGATCAGTGTTGAGGACAACGCTTTTGTAAAGGTGGGGGACATGTTATGTCCTTACTTCTATAGTGCATATGGTTATGAATAGTCAGTTTGTGGCTATCTTAACTCTTAATTAAGTCATACTATCATTATTATATTGTTATTTAGTTGTTTAGGTCAGCCTAAGACTTATATAGGACTATCTAGGTCAGCTTGGGTGATATCCTAGGCATAAATAGGTATATATAGGAGGTAGTGAGTCTTATTGGATCATCATATTGAGTATTGTGTTCTCATTAAAGACTATTGGAAGTATCCCCCTCAAGGTGGATTAGGAGGTTGCCTCCTTGAAGTGGCATATTATTATCAAGTATTTGCAGCATAGTTACTATTATATTTAGATATTGTGCAAGTTGTTTCATTACAGATAATTCAAAGAGTAGCTGATTCTATCATAAGTTGTGACATTTGTTCTATGATGATTCCATTTTTATTAAGTATTATTATAAAATATCCTACCTTGTTAGTTAGGTTTCATTTTTCCTTAATGATTGATTATAAACCTGTCATTGAAAGAGTTTGGGGATTGCATGATGTCTATTGTTGGATTAGCTTCATTATGGATCACAACTTGATACGTTATAGGGTTTTCATTCTTGGTTATTTTTACATGTAATGTAATACTATAAGGAACGTATAAAAGTTATACATTTTGACAAAGGCCAAAATGTATAACTGTTATATAGTGTTATGTATTTGTTATCTTTTGTTATAATTTCTTATGAATATGTTATAAACTATCACCACTGTTATGTGTGGCTATCATGTGTCATCGTCATATATATGGTCGTTATATTTATTTTTTATATTGGTAAAAATAGGTTTTTGAAAGGGCCCAAACCCTTTTATAGAGAAACAACCAAAAGGAAAGAAGAACAAGTTCCATGAGATATGGAACCAACAAAATAACCAAGACCAACAAGAGCAAGAATTAAATCAAAGACAGAGCAACAACCACAAAAAAGGTTTTACCACAAAATAGATTTAGGCAAACTACCTCAATAGTACAACAATTAGAGGTCCACATCCTACACAACCCCTGACCCCATCCTATCAATATGCACTCCCTTAGCTTGGGTATGGGAATCTAAAACTGATTTAGGAAGACCTCTCTTCCTTCTTTGAATGATCATCCAAGACACACCATTGTCTAAGTCATCAGATCTAGAAGAAAGAAGAGGGGACTCCTCCACTATCACCTCAACCTGAGTCTCCTCTTTTGATGAGGAAGAAAGTATGACTAAAGATGCTAGGAGCTACATTGAGTTTGTAGGTAGAGAATGATCAAGGGACCCCATAATCTACCGAGAGGGCAAAGAGATCTATCAAATAACTTGTCTAAACCTGGTCAGAAGAAGACTCCCTAGAAAGAACTAAGGATAAAACCTAAGTTGCACCAACCCTAGGGGGAGCCACCTAGGCCACACCAGGATCTGTGGCTATAAGACTAGAAGGCTCGTCATCCTCAAAATCAACAATCAAATGTTCAGGGAGGGTGTTCTTCCAGCACGTTACCGATCCCACATTCCTATAGCAAGTACGAGAACAAACATAGGCAAGATGTCTAGTAGGAAGCATTGTCTATAGTGAAATGGGATACCCTCATAATCAAGCAGTTGGGTCCATGACCTATACTCCACCATAAGGACAATATCCCCAAGAAGAGCCTTGGAGGTGTCAATGTCCACTACAAGACAAGAAAAGATAGAGTGGATAATGTTGGTAGTGGAAGCATCCACCTTCAAAAATTGGCCAATAGCATTGTCAATACCCTCAAAGCATGAGTCTTCCTAGAATTGAAGGGGGAGGTTAGGTAGTCTGACCCAAACAGGCATAGTATTTAATGGTTCTATGAGAGACTTGAAAGAGGGAAACCACAGCTTGAGATACAGGGAATGCTCACCCCACATCCAAAGCCTACCCTCTGGCACCACCTCCATGTCTTTAAAAGATTGAAAGATCACAATAAAAACCCAGCATAAGGAAATAACTTGATATAGCCCTTAGTGAGAGGCTTATATGACTCCATTACCCACCAATGCAAATCTAGAAGAAAATCATGTGACATTTTAAACCTTCCAATCAGGTCTCAATGAGCATAAAAGTTTCATTATCCAGCACTTATTTTCCACAAACCACCACTAGTCATTATATTTGCTATGTATAATTAACCTATAATATCATATACTCTATTGTATTGTGTAGTAAGGGTTGTTACGAGTGATTGACCTTTATGGCATTACACATAGTTGCTTCATGATATATACTATGCTACATGGTTATATACAGTTACTATTACTCATACAATGGTAAGATAATATTCGTTATTTGTGGTTAATGATAGTGATTATTGGCCACCACTGAAGATAGTGATAAATATTATATACTTCATAGTGTGGGTCAAAATGTATAACTATGATATAGTATGTATTGTAAGAGTCACTGATTGACTCAAGCTCCCAAGATCACCTGCAAGACCTAGGATTGCCTTCTACAAAAGAAAAAAATACAAAGGATAAATTCACAATATTGGATGCAGAATGATATTGGATTACATGTATAATTACATATGAGATCTTACTTTTATATTTGCAAGATAGAAAACCCTAAGTGGTTAAAAAAAGTCCTAAGTAAACTTAATAAAGTGTAATTAAATATTTAATTACACCAGCACCCCCCTTAAGTGCAACTTAGGGAGAATGAGAAACATGCAAATGATGCAAAGATGGGTCCCAGATATAAAGCCATATTAGGTACCCATGTACAAACGATCTCTCACAAATGGAGAAAAGGAGGAAAACTTAGTGGGAGAAAATTCCTCTCCAAAAGAGAGAAAATGTAAAAGAAGTGATGGAAGAAGAAATCAATACCAAGACCCCCTAAGGACTACATCCATCACAAAAATACAATCAATAACCCCCCTTAAGAGAGGATGTAGAGAGAAGGTCTGGAGACCCCCCTAGAAGTGAGAAGGATGGAACCCCATGCGAGGAAATGCTCCCTCTCGAAACAAAAATGAGAAGAGAAACCATGCAACCACTCCTCAAGATAACTCCTGCAGTGCTAGTAGATGCTCGACAAAGGATGATGATGAAGATCCATGAAAATTGAACAACATTCTTCCCCTCAAGAATAAATGGAACTGCAGATGTGTGCAAAATGTCTTCCCATTCTAGATAGGAATAGATAGGAAGAAGGATGAATGTCTCTGAACTCCAGGAGCAGGCACATAATCCAAAGACAACAATGATGCTCCTGAAAACTGCTCGAATGTCTCTAATCCACTGTCAAATTGTGACTGAATAGGAGAATAAAGAACAATCTCTGAAGAAGATGATGTTGATGCAACTCTATCGAAGTTGTCATTAAAGAGGAACTGAATACCCTCCAAAGTGTCTCCCAAATCTATAATGTGGGACTCTACAAACAATGATGAGATATCTAGTAGAAATACATCCCAATGAGTTATCTTTGGAAGATTGATAATGTCCTATTGTAAGGAATCACTGGAAGCTCTCAAAGAAGCAACCCTGGACTCATATGTAGCAACACGTGATGGGGTAATGTCTGCACATGCTAGGTTAGAAGAATTTGAAAAACTAATGCCACTGGAAATGCACAACTATCTCAATTGATGAAGCTCAATTAACAATTTTAAATCATCAATTTTTTTATGCATGCATTCATCTATCTATGCCTTTTTCTCTTACAATAATCACATTTTAATTTCCACAAACTAGGCGACATGATTACACCAATAAACTAAAGTGCAAAAATTATGAAGTTGATATGAAGCCCACCCCAAAAAAGAACTTCTCCAGGAATGCATAAAACTGACAAACTAAATAAAAGATACCTAGGGCTGAATCTAGAAAAAGTACATGGATGGTTGTGTAGAGGTCCTCAATACCTTTCCAACACCGCAAGAATTGTAAAAATTAGAGATTGTGGCAAAAAGTTATGAGCTCGAAAGCCAAAGTGATCTGGACTTCAAATAGCAATAAATTGTACCACCAATAAAATCTAGAAAAAATATCAGCACCACTCGATTGTGATCGAAACCAACTTTCTGACGCCTATTTGTTTGAAAAAATGTAACTCCGTATGCCCAAGTTATGCCCAAAAAAAGCCCCCATGAAGCACAATTTTAGAGCCTAAAAGGGCCCCTAGTGGTACCTAGGCGACGCTTCGATGGCTGGACAGTTGGTGGTAGATCTAAGCAGCGCACCAGTGTTAACCACTAGTGATGGTGGCACAATGGTTATAGAGTGGCAGAGCGACAAAATGAGCCAGTCAAGCAGTCAATAGGTTGCAGATCAGTGAGAAACGCTAGCAAAGTTGAGTGTATAGGCGGTGCAATCGTAGAAGTGGTGAAGTCTAGGTAGGGGTTGCTTTGGTGGTATCGACTTATTTCTGGATCCACGCGGCTAGTTCTATAGTCCACAATGGCCAAAAATTGTATTCGCAAGGGGTCGAATGTGTGCTGGGTGACATGTTCTAGGGTCTATGTGACCTGATTTGGGGCCCTAAAATGGGTTGACTGGGCTAGATTTTGGGCCCAAAGCCCTATCTGACAACCGGCTCGCCCCAATTCTGGCCTGCATGTCCCAAATTGGGACTATAAAGTCCTTTTTTATTTTTTTGAAATAAATTTTACGAACTAGGTCGTACAAGTGTTGTACGGCCCTAGAAACAAAAAAAGTTGTCTCAAATGCTCCCAAGTCTGTTTTTGGTGATTTGATAGTCGTTCTCAAGGTTTTTAGGCCTTTTGAGCATGATGGTAGGGTTGGATTTGATCCAAAATGCTATGAAATTGTAACTTACCTCCAAATCCTGATAAAACACCCGCTACAAACCCTTTCAAATCTGGCCTCCAGAGCTCAAATTGAGCCAAATAAAAGGTTAATCTAACTATTTTGACTACTCTGAATCTAATGAAAGCTCCCTTTTACATAGAAATACACCTAGTAAATGGATCTTGCCTAATTTTCTCCGGATTCAAGAAGGACGTCGCAGATCTAGATGCTCTGATACCATGTAAGAATCACTAATTGACTCAAGCTCCTAAGATCACTTGCAAAACCTAGGATTGTCATCTACAAGAGAAAAAAAGCATAGAGGATAAATTTGCACAATATTAGATGCAATAATGATATTGGATTACATAGTTACATATGAGATCTTGCTTTAATAGTTGCAAGATAGAAAACCTTAAGTACTTAAAAAAGCCCAAGTAGAAGTAAACTTAATAAAGTGTAATTAAATATTTAATTACACCATGTATTTGTTATCTCTTGTTATAATTACTTGTGAATATGTTATAAATTGTCATCACTATTGCGTGTGACGGTCATGTGTCATTGTCATATATATGGTCGTTATATTTGTTATGTATAGTTACCCTATAATATCATTTACTCTGTTGTATTATGTAGTAAGGGTTGTTAAGAGTGATTGACTTTTATGTCATTACACATAGTTACTTTGTGATATATATTATGTTACATGGTTATATACAGTTGCTCATATAGTGGTAAGATAGTGTTTGTTATTTGTGGTTAATGATAGTGATTATCTGCCACTAAAGATAGTGATAAATTACTATATGCTTCATAGCATGGGTTAACATGTATAACTATTATATAGTGTTATGTATTTTTTCTCTTATTATAATTACTTGTGAATTTGTTATAAACTATCACCAGTGTTATGTGTGGCTATCATGTGTCATTATATATATGGTCGTTATATTTGTTATGCATATAATTACCCTATAATATCATATACTTTGTTGTATTATGTAGTAAGGGTTGTTAAGAGTGATTCTTTTATGTCATTACACATTGTTACTTCAAGGTATATATTATTTTACATGGTTATATACATGTATTGTTACTCATATAGTGGTAAGATAATGTTCGTTATTTATGGTTAATGATAGTAAGTATTGTCTGCCATTGAAGACAGTGATAAATTACTATATGCTTCATAGTGTGGGTCAAAATGTATAACTATTATATAGTGTTATGTATTTGTTACCTCTTGTTATAATTACTTGTGAATACTATCACCAATGTTATGTGTGACTATCATGTGTCATTGTCATATATATAGTCATTATATTTGTTATGTATAGTTACCCTATAATATCATATACTTTGCTGTATTATGTAGCAAGGATTGTTAAGAGTGATTTACTTTTTATGTCATTATACATAGTTACTTCATGATATATATTATGTTACATGGTTATATACAATTATTGTTACTCATACAGTGGTAAGATAATGTTTGTTATTTATGGTTAATGATAGTGATTATTGCTTAGCATTGAAGACAATGATAAATTACTATATGCTTCATAGTGTGGGTCAAAATGCATAACTATTATATAGTGTTATGTATTTGTTATCTCTTGTTATAATTACTTGTGAATACTATCACCAGTGTTATGTGTGATTGTCATGTGTCATTGTTATATACGGTCATTATATTTGTTATGTATAGTCACCCTATAATATTATATACTATGTTGTATTATATAGTAAGGGTTGTTAAGAGTGATTAACTTTTATGTCATTACACAGTTCTTCATGATATATATTATGTTACATGGTTATATACAATTACTGTCACTCATATAGTGGTAAGAAAATGTTTGTTATTTGTGGTTAATGATAGTGATTATTGCCTACCACTGAAGACAATGATAAATTACTATATGCTTCATTGTGTGGGTCAAAACTATTATATAGTGTTATGTATTTGTTATCTCTTGTTATAATTACTTGTGAATATGTTATAAATTGTCACCATTGTTATGTGTGATTGTTGTGTGTCATTGTCATAGATATGGTGATTATATTTTTTATGTATAGTTACTCTATAATATCATATACTCTGTTGTATTATGTAGTAAGGGTTGTTAAGAGTGATTGATTTTTATGTCGTTACACATAGTTACTTCATGATATATATTATGTTACATGGTTGTATATAGTTACCATTACTCATACCATGGTAAGATAATGTTAGTTTATTTATGGTTAATGATAGTGATTATTCCTTGAAGACGTGATAAATTACTATATGAGCTTCATAGTATGGATGATATGAATAAATTTTATGTGAGTGGTACCGTGAAAAACATTGGAAATTGTGATAACACCCTAGCTAGTAAATTATACACATGATGATGTCAGTAAGAACTTAGACATATCTATCTAGGAAAGAAAAGAAAAAAAAATCATGTCAAAGTGCATGTTTTGTAAAGTGAGTGACTCATGAAATGCTAAGTACCAAGATGGTAGTTGAGAATAAACTATGACATATGTATCATATGTTTTTCTGGAACAAAGCCAAACTGATTTGTATATACTTTATATGCTTGGTCTGTGGCAGACTTTGATATTAAATGATTTAATTAGTTATTATATTATAAGATGGAACATGTGTGCTTGCATGATGAGGTTTTTGTTTTCCTAGTATGATAGTATATGTTGTAGGTTGCGTATTGTATCTGTCATGCATGTATGATGTACTGGCTAGCATGTGTAATGCTCGTGTTATTGGTTGTGAAAACTTACATGGATAAGTCATATAAAAAAAATTAGTTACACTAATAATTCATCAAGTACCATGGATTATATGGATTATTCTCTGTAATGCCTTATGGTTGGGGTGTGGTAAGGGCCACTAATGGATGGGACTAATCCTCCACCAATCCTTCCTAATGACAGAGGTGGGAAAATAGACAAACGTGAAAGAAATTTTTCATAGTGTTACGACCTTGAGATTATATTGTATCATTTGAATACTTGTAACATATATTTGTTAAAAGAAACATAGGTGCAATTATTTCCCAATATGTATGAGTGAAAGAATATAACTTTGTTATATGCAAATTGTAAAATGATTTATAATCTCATCATTTGATATTTTATAATCTCCTAATGAGGAGCGGGAATGGGAGCGACAAAGGGAGCGGGAATGGGGTTTTGAATCAGGGGCAGAGCAGGAGCGACGATGGTCCAGACGAAGGGGATGAGGATGATGGAGACTTTGATGAATGGTCAGGACCTTTTGAGGAAGACGAGGTTGATGGCAAGGAAACCCTATTGGAGTTATGGATGGAGGCACAAATATCGGTATTGCAAGTGAAATCTTCTTCAAGGAGGTTGGCTTCGTCTGTTTCTAAGGCGGGAGACCTTGGGAGAGCGCTCACAAAGGGCTTTTTGCTCCCCTCTCCCAATATTTCTTCTGAGTCGGGCTTGGCGGCTAAGCCCCTGTCCCATGCTGTTGTTCCAGCAAAGGCTCCTTGCGGGGGGTCTGTTAGCTCTTCTCTGATGGCTAGGGCATCCTTGGCTATGGATGTGGTTGGTGCAACTTTGGGCCAATGCACTATGTTGGATGGCCCTGTGGTTTATTCTGTTGTATGTGGATCTGATGTTTCAACTATAGAGGAGGCTTCCCCTAAGTCAGTTGAGGTTGTTCCTCTGGATTTGTCTGATGTGGTTCTTGTTCCTTCCTAGACTGAGGGGGAGGGTTCAAATCCTTATCTCTTGATTCCAGACAACCTTGTTGATAGCTCTAGTGCTTGGCTCAACAGCGTGCTCATTGGCAGATTCTGTGGTTACCGTCCCAACATTGATGTTCTCAGAAGATGGGTTTTTTCGAAAATGGAATCTCGTGGGGAGGGCTGAGGTAATTGCTATGTTGAACAACTTTTTCTTGGTTTACTTTTCAAACCCTGATGATTGTTCTAGGATCCTTTTGGAAGGCCCTTGGTTTCTAGGGTAGAATGGTCTTTGTCTTAAGAATTGGTATCCGGGTAACCCGATGAAGGATAGCATTAACAAGTTTTCGATCTGGGTAATATTACCAGGCTGCCATTGGAATACTAGCATGAAAAAATATTGAGAGCCATTGCCAACACTTTTGGGTGGTACATCATAGTTGATGCAGTCACTAAATTCAAGAAACGACTTTTGTTTGCAAGATTTTCTACACTTGTGGAGGATGAGAGGGTGCTCCCGCCTCAGATTACCTTATCTTCCAAATGGGGGAAGTGGGTGCAGCAATTTGAATTTGAAAACTCTTCAGTTGTTTGTCACTGTTGCTCCAAAGTGGTACATGCAATGGTGGATTGCTTTAGCAAGAAGAAACATGATCCTATATGGCAGAAAAAGATCAAATGTCTTTTGCTGATAAAAACTGTAATAGCAACACTGAGGTTGTGGATGAGGGTTATAAGGGGAGTGCTCCTACTGTGATGGAGCCCCCTTCGATGGAGGGTCATGGAGAGGCTTATGATCTGGGAGCTTGAAAGGATGGTTGCCCTTTGGTTCTTCCTGAAAATAAAAGGAGACTTGTGCAGAGGGACCTTAGCTTTAAGGAAAATATGATTGTGGATTCTCAAAACTCTTTGGAAAAATTTGGCTTCAAACCACCCTGATTGTGGGGCATTGTATTGTCTTTTGTAGTTGTTTTTAGGTGTTATGTGGCTGTCTTGTTGATGGTGTTTGGTGTTTGACTTTTGTTTGATTTGTTGAACTTCATTGTCTTATCTTCCTTATTGTAAAAGGGTCAGGGCCCTTTCAAAATCCCTGCTTACCTTAATCAAAAACAAAAGTAAACACAACAAATTCATTGATAATGAATATACTAGGAAGCCATGAATTAATTATCTGTTATCATTCAAAACATGATAGTAAAATAACAGTTGGAACAAAACAACTTTACATACTAGTTCTAGCAGGAAATCTGACTCGGAGCAAAAAAAAAAATGTGGAATTTGGTATTTTTTTTTGCTTCCAACTAGGAATATTGGAAAATTTAAATTTATTTTTACCAAGAGTTAAGTGGAATGATTTCACTTGAGTATGAAAAATATTTACAAATTATTGGAATTTGAAATCAGCAATGAGCTATGGTTGAAAATTCAGATTTTGCTAAACTAAAACTGTTTTCCCTTCTGATTTTCTGAATAGTCTAGTGAGTTTAGAAAAAAAAAAAAAATTAATATCAAATTTTGGGGTTATTACAGCATCCTGAAAGCATTGTGCTTCAACATAATCTTCTCATACTAAAATACCAGTCTTGAGTATTTGTAATTTTGAGAGTAATGTTGTTATTGCATTCTTGATCAGAATGGTAGATTTGCAATGTTCTTCTCAGATCAACTATGTAGTTGGAAACTCATCAAACTCAATAGTTGATCCCCGAAGAACATTGAAATTCAATAAACTCCAAACAAAACACTCTTCTACATAGGAGAACAATAGATTTCTCAATCTTTTCAATCCAATCGATTGAAATTACAATATAGTAATATACCATGAATTTGAATATAAATTTGAAAGATGAAAGATGGCATTTCTCGACCTTTTCAATCCAATCGATTGAAATTTCAATATACCATGAATTTTAATATAAATTTGTAAGATGACATTTCTCAACCTTTTCAATCTAATTGATTGAAATTACAATATACCATGAATTTTACTATAAATTTGTAAGATGACAGAAACTAGAGTTGCAACAATTAAACAGATGAATGATTTATGTTGGGAAGTCCAATTTCTTTAATTAGGGAAATAATTTTAAAAAACAGAGACTGTATTGTCAACGTAGTAGCAAAATGTTGAGACAACACAATATGGAAGATAGTGACCCATATGCCCATTTTTAAACGTATGATCACGACACACAGCAGGTGCAACAAACCATAGGTCCAATGGTTGTGATGGAAGATGGATAACAGCAAGATGTTTTCATCATAAGCATCATTCTTCTGAATTCTCCTTTTCCTGATGATGGATCATTGAGTATGATCCGAAACGTTGAAGCAAAAACATACACAGTAGAATCCAGAAGCACTCTCAAAAACATATAAGTGATCAAATATCCAGTACATATCACAAATGTATGGTTATATAGCACATGTTAGGCTGCAAATTACCTTTATTATAAGTTTATAACTTGAGTTATGTGAACTTTCTGGGCTTTCTTGCTCTCACTTGCCTATGGATTGTAAAGGTGAATTGCAGGTGCTATGATCTTCCATCATTGATTAATTTACAAGAGGGAGATTCATTAATTTGGGATTAATTACATTACAGCTGAATGTGCTCTTTGTAAATTGGCACCCAAAATCACATCAACTATCTTTTGAATTGAATCATCATTTTTTAGAATGGTAGTATGAGTACACTGAGGTATTCTGACCACCTTTAGTTTTTGACCTTCTGTTGCAGACCAATTGGATATAACAGCTGACAAGCTGCACAAATTCACAGTTCCATCGCCATCACCCATAATAATTTCGGGCTGTTGATCAAACCCCCCTTTGCTATAGATCAGTGTCTCGGGAGTGTCTATTCCTGTTCCAAAAATCAATGTTACTGGCACTTTGGGAGCCTTCAAATGCTCTGTCAAAGGCCGAATGCGAAATTTATATGGATAAATGCCTTCAGAAAAGCCTATGTCCTTGAGGAACTCTGGCATATCCAAAGCTGAATAAGATTTTTGTTCTGTTATGACCAGAGTCTTATTTCCAAATACTTCAGGAGCAGGTAGAAGCCATAGATTACTCTCAGAGCTCCTTTGTTCTGCCCTAACAACTAAAGGATTTACAGTAGGAATGTCTAGAGAATACCCAGATGCAAAAGTTCTCATTTCCTGTATTGTTCCTCCCCATGGTGCTGCAATGGCAACAAAATGTTTGATGTATTGCTGCCGCCATGACAAAGGCTGCTGATTTAGCAAATATAACACCCATAGTCCTCCTAAACTGTGGGAAACAAGAATGACTTGCTTGTCACCATTAGATGTGTAAGCCTCCTCAACTAATTTTTGTAGATCATGCAGATACTTTCTACCTACAGAAGATGGCTTTGTTCCAGGACCATAACGAAAATCATATGGTGCACCTAAAAGAGACTTTCCATCAATATATCCAGCATCTTCAAGAGATTTCACTAAGAGTGACATATAGGGGGTTATAGTCCTACATCATAAACATGGTGATAATGAGCAAGAGAAATAATCTTTTGGAATGAAAACAATTTAAATAAATCATAAAATAACCTAGATAATGGAATGCACTTTCCCATTAAAAAGTGCACTTCTATGAGCATGATTTTTTTATTTGTTAGCAGCAACCTGTGCATTATGACTGTTTATCATCTCATGCTAGCCATTGATAGTGACCCAAGATTCCAAAACATTCTAAAAGTAATCCTGTCACCTATTCAATATGATTGAACAGAACAGAGAACTATGTATACATAACACTGAGATTACACCAGATCCTTTATGGTCTTTTTCTCAGCAATGTAAAATGAGACAAAATCTGTTAATAGCCATGGATGACAGAAATTACAAACCTATAACGCATTATCAAGGAAGCCCACCACGCATCTGCACTATAAATATAGAAAAGATACATTTTAAATTAACACCTGACAAGTGGTGTAATGTAAAAATCCAAGAGGATAAGTGCTATAAAAAAGGCTCTATGATTTCAAATGACAACTCCTGCTCCTCCCATGGTAAACCCTAATCCTGATTTTTCTGTAGCAAATCCATCAGAGTATGTTTTGATTCTTTGAATCAGGTGAAGGAGGGTGCCGATGAGGTGGTGGTAGCAGATTTTGGGGATGGTGTGAAGAAAGGCTTGGGCCCATCTCTATTGAATCTCAAGGCACCAGTGGCCCTTGTGACCCCATGCAAGCTAGGCTTGGAGGCTGTGACGTGTGAGATGGAGAGCCAGCAGAGAAACAGAATCCTAGCAGTGTAAAAGGAAAGCAGCTGTTTGAGAGCGATGCTGCCCCCAAGCCGCTGGATAAGGTGCCAGTTGCAGGTTTGTGTAAGCAAATGCGGCTCATTAATATCATACCCAGTTCACGTATTGCTCCTCTTCTGCAACTGGATAAAGAAGTGCTTTATGAAGAAAAGAAGTTTGCCAAAAAAGGTTTGATTTGTAAGTTTAGTAATCTGTAGCCCAGACTAGCAAGCTTGCATTCATGGATTTTGAATAGATGGTCCTCTAGTATAAATGAAAGGATAGAGATATTTCCTAGCACACGGGGCTATTATGCAATATGGCTAACAGGCCTTTGAAGAACAGCACAGAGCAAATGAAAACAATGGTCAAGGTCCCAATGCCATACAGGATACAGCAAACAGCTTGGCCAAATGTTCTATCTCAAGCGGAGGAATGGAGCATTGGGGGTTACATCCCAGATTCAGTTTTAGAGACGGTTTACAAGTCCCTTTCCTCCTTGCCGGTTTTGTCAGAATATGAGGATGAGGATGCATGTGGTTGGAAGCAAGTCAAAAATCGTAAGAAATTTGCTAGAAATCAATTTCGAACTCGTATGGTTCTAAGATCTCACAGTAATCTGATAAATTATAATTTGTTTTTTTCTCCACACTAGGCAGCATGTAGTAGATGAGGAGTACTGTAGTTCTTCAGATTAACAATAGTTGGTTGGGTGCCCCTTATATAGAACCCCTATAGGCTATAGTTAATCTAAAAAGAAAAAAAAATCCAAGGGGATAATGTAAAAACTGGAAGTTCAGGCTTGCAAATGTAGAATTGCAGCAGTTTCAATCACCATCCACAACCATGAACTGACTCAAGGTTTGATTGATGATAAATGTCACTGCTTCCCATCTACAGGAAATCATTAAGTTTATCAAAAATCTGTCAATTGAAAGACTTGCAATAACAGTGTGTCTGGAGCAGTATCAGATATTCCAAGATTGCAGAGTTCTGCAAGATACCTACAAGAATTTTGAGGCTTGTCAAGAAGAATACACTAAGCTGCCAAGTGTTTCTACTTTTGGGATAAAATTGAAGGGCTTCAACGAAGCAAATGCCACGTGGTGAATTGAAAATGCAGAACAAGAACTTAAAAGATGAAAAAAAAACTTTGTAGGTGTTCGAACAATTCTAAACTGTAAGCATAAATTGTCTAAATGATAGATACAAATGAATAGCACAGAAGGAAAGAAAGAAGCTAGAAGACCAAAACAGGATTATAGGGCAGATAAACAATTTACATCAGGGCGGAAAAGGTCATGTATGTGTCCCTTGTTTCTCTTACGAATCAGCATCAGTTGGAATATCAAAGCTAAAAGTGATTTGCAACAGCATTATTCTCATGTTCAAGCTTGCTGATTAGGGATCGTAGTAGGGAACTTTGTCATGGAAAATGAAAGAGAATGTCAACAGAGTCTAGGAGAGAGTCATAAGTGCTGTCTTCTAAAAGCATGATTTAAATCCAAGAGGTTCAACAAAATATTTAAATGTCAAAGATAACTGCAAATTTGCAACATGATAAGCTCTACAGTACCAAGTTGACCTTGATTGAACAGAGACTCACATACATGGCTGCTTGAGCTGCAGGTGCTATTGTGCACACCAAAGATGTAGGTAACTTCCAAGGCCAGCTATGAATAGAAAGCTATAATATTTGGAACCCCACATTCTAAGTGAAATGGGGAAAAAGTTGAAGCTATGTATCAGACCCTAAAGATCAGAATTCACAGTTCAAAAAGTTGCATGTTTCAAGCTGGTATCAAGTTCATTTCCAGATTTTTTGATTTTGTGCTGGTTAAGCTCAAGGCTCAAATTCTAACCCATGCTTAGAGTTATTAGGATGCTAGAGTGCAGAGTGTGGGTGCTGAGAAATTCTCTAACAGGGCATATGCACCTCTCACAGAAATCCGCACGATTGTTTTGACCTAGGAATTACACCTAAGTGCAGAAGGAATTCCCTTGTCTTGACCGAGGAATTACAGGTAACGGCATGAAGAATACCCCCAGCCCTGCAAACGATAAAAGCCAAGGGGATACATATCTGTCATTGGAGGCCAGGTGATCCAGAATACATACCTGTCATTGGAAGCCAGGTTTTCCTGGTAACCCTAAAGTACATCTAATCTGTAGAGGAATCACCCCCAGCCTTGTAATTGGTATAAAACCCAATTGTCTTACCTCTGCATTACCATCTCAGCACCACTTGCCCAGGCACACTTAATTGCAGAGTTATGACTGGATTCACATAAAAGTAAAGTGAAAAAGTCTTTTTGTTCCCACAGGAACGGTCTCACAAGCCACATTGGCCTGCTTTAAGCACCCTTATTTTTTGCATAGCAACTGTTCTGCGCCCACACCTTGGTACAATGTGCAAACAATATGTACCGTGCACATGTGATTGCGAACTTAAGCATAGTAGCAAATGCCCCTGTTGACTCAATACAAGATTCCAAATCATACACAACAGTTAATCCAAAAAAGAGCAGAGGTATTAAATTAATTATTGTCCCTAATATCATTGTAGAGACTAGCTAAAAGATAAAGTGCTTTGTGATTCTTATTGCCCAGCGAAGAACTAACTTTCATCAGCTCTTGTGGGAAACGAAACGGGGAGGTAGGAAAGACCAAAAGAGGCATGGGAAGAAAGAGTGTGACTTTTATAGAACTGAGATAGTAGAATCAGAAAAACATTTTATTTTGGAGTGTAAATTTGTTTGGCCATGTGCCACGTGTACACCATGCAAAATTGCATATGAAATTGCCACTCGCGCTTTTATGCGTGATTATTTAAGTTAGTCGAGCTTGAATGCCAAGGTATGAGGAAAAAGTTTTGTAACTGCGAATTTTCTTCTCAGAATAAAATTGAGAGATCTTTGCCCGTGGTTTTTTTCGTGGTACATTACCAGGTTTTCCACGTAAATTGATTTGTTTTTGCATGTGTTTTTTTGCAATTATTTAAGTTAGTCGAGCTTGAATGCCAAGGTATGAGAAAAAAGTTTTGTAACTACGAATTTTCTTCTCAGAATAAAATTGAGAGATCTTTGCCCGTGGTTTTTTTCCTGGTACATTACCAGGGTTTCCACGTAAATCTGTGTTGTCTATTCTGTGCTTTTATTACTAATTCACTGTTATTTCAATTCTGCACTGCTTATTTTTCTAACACGATGCCTACAGGGACATCAGGACCAAATATGCTAATATCTTGGCAAATGCTTCATTGTACGGTCTATTCAGTCAGGAGACAATTGAGAAAGTGGGGGAGCTCATCATCACTTTGAACAAAAGAAAAAATGAAATACAAAGAACAAAAATGACGGGGCTGACTGTCCCATAAGCTATTTTAAGCCTCATGAATGTTAGAAGTTATTCTGTTCTTCTTCATTACTACACAACTTCCATATTCTTTGCTCACAGAGCAAGGTATCTTCTGATGGGTACATCTACTAGTTTCAATATGTAATTTTTGTGTATATGCTTGTCCTGAAATTCAAACTGCCCTTAACGTGGGCAATCCCTTGTGGGTTGTTTAGAGGATTCTTAAAACATTAATATCCTAACTCTAAACATCATAAAAAATGTTGTGTAAAAAGCCAAACAAAAAATGAGAAGAATAGAGCGGAATGAATACTTGAAGTTCGGGTCCAAGTACTGCATCCCTTTGGTCGAACCAAAATAAGGCACTCTGGTCTCCACTCCTGGTGCATTAATGTACTCATCCTCATGGTTATCATACACAAGGCTCATCCTCTCAGAAAAGCATTCTGTGAATGGAGGCACAATCACAGAGATGTCAAACCATATTCTGAACCAATCCTTCTCCCAACGCCACCTCCTGCAAAACAGACCACTGGGTTTATAATCTGCACCCAGCCTTGCTTCTACCTGGTTTCCTCCTGTGCCAGGTACTATGACTACTGGGTGTAGCTGCTCTTTGAATGTTGCATATGCTGATAAGCTGTTATGTATATGTGCTGATTGGGCTTTGTTAATGCCCAGAGAATGAGTGTTGGATTGTAAACTAAAAGCCATGAAATAAGCAAGGAGCAAGATCCAAGACAAGCTTGGCATGGTTTCAGGCTTCGATTAGATTGTGGTAAGGATTATTGGAGTTTGTATTGTAGGGCATATAATTTGTGGTGAGGAACAATTGACCCAAAATTGATAAGGTGCAACTAAGGTCAGTGTCAAGTGGGGACGAGGCCCTGTAGAGGTGTTTATTTCCTCTTTTTCATCTCTTGAATTCTTTTTAAATGATTAAAAATTTGTTGATTGGCCTTTGGTCTATTGGTGAAGTTGAATGGTTCTAAACAAGCTCAGGGGGATAAGTCAAAAAGATTTCAGCCTAAGACTTGTGCAAAGTAAAGTAAAATAATTCAAGAAGGATATATCTTGGCATTTTTTAGATAGAATGCCCTCCTAATTCAAATATTTCTCTCTATTTTTATGAGCTAACCCTTTCAAATAATTTGATTGTTATTCATTGGCTTGTGCACAAATAATCACCAAGGATCTTGTATTTAAAGACAAGCCTTATATCATTAGTTCATCTATCTATCATTGAATCATTGTATCACAACATATTGGATAAAAAAATATCAGCACTACATAAGATAAGCATCACATTAATAGATACCACATTATCACTTAGGCATCTTACATCTACTTGGTATGTATTCCAATCTTATTTGTTGGCAACAAGGGCTTGACTATTATCGAGGAAGTTGGAAGGGCTTAACTATGTGAGGACGCGACCATGGACACAAACCACATTATCACTTGGGCATCTTACATCTACTTGGTATGTATTCCAATCTTATTTGTTGGCAACAATGGCTTGACTATTATGGAGGAAATTGGAAGGGCTTAACTATGTGAGGAGGATGCGGCCATGGACACAAATTTGTCCAAGACACGAGAAATTCTATCATCGGGCTTTTTGATCTCCATTCCATTATCAAATTTAGATTTTGTCATATAGTCACAACATATCAAGCAAACAAAAAGGTCAAATTGATAGTTATCAAATAAAATAACTAAGCCAATACTAACCATTTTGTTTACAATTATCAATTCCATTACTTAGTTAATCTAAGTCTAATTATATATTATATAGATATTGTAAATACATATTTTTAAAACAACCATGTAGTCTTGAGTTATTTTATTTTACTTTAAAACTATTTAAGAATTATTTTATTTTATTTACATTGTTTACTTTATTTTTATTTTTATTTAAAGAAAATTATTTTAATTAAATTTACTTATTTTAGTTTTAGTTCTTGAGTAACTATTAATAAATAGTGTTTATGTTTTCTCTTATTTATCTAATTACTATTCATGAATCTATTAATTACCTTAGATATTAAAAATGATATTAACTAAATAAAATAACTTTCAAGATATCTATAATGTTTATTAATATTAATATTATGTTTATTATTAAATATTAATTATTTAATGTGTAAACAATTTAAGTTAATGAGTTTTAATTTAGATTTACACAGTCATGACATGAGACTCCTTGGTGCCACTTGGAAGCATAATTAATTGATCCATCATTAATTGAAAGCTAAATTAATCGTAAAATATGTTTATTTTCTCTATAATTTTAAAATTAATAATTACCTCTTAAAAATTCAAGGGTGGAAAGTTGAGTTCTTCTAATTGATTAAAATGAATATGAAATTATGGTATATGAAGTATTTAACTATTCCAACATTTTTGTTTCGAATATTTTTAAACTATAATTAATAATTATTATAAATTAATTTAAATGTTTAGATATTATTGTATAAATCACTTATATAAATTATTAGTGTTATATATGAAAAAGGTGGGAAAGATGGAAGATAGTGTTAAAGGGTGTCCAATCAAACCTTCTTTTCACAATAACATTTAAGGACAACAATTGAGCCAAGTCACTATAGATGGAGAGGACTCAGCTACAGGTTGATGTCACTTAGGAATGATATGGAAAGATAGATTAGATTGATAGATTTGTCAAACCCTAGTTCAATTAAGCCTTAAACCCTAATTATATTAAATCATATACAAACAAATGAAATACGACAAATGATTGCATAGGAAGGCACTAAATACAGATTAGAAACATACTAGGATTTGGATTTTCAGAGGCAGAAACTTCGAGGACAACGACGCGGGTGCCCAAGTCTAATAGGGCAATTTTTCTGTAGATCTGGAATAGTGGCATGTGTAAGACTGCAACCTACTTCAGAGTTTCTGGAAAAGCCAATCAGGAGGACAACAGGGCGGGCGCCCTAGTCCAGTAGGTTTGATTTTCTACAATTTCTTCTCAGATCTCGAATCTCTATCCTCTGCTCTGCTTCTCTGTAACTCCACTTCACTAAATCCCACACCTGTAACATGCAATCACAAAGAGAGGGGTTTAGGGATTGTGGTGTTTAGGAGCTTGCCTCGGTCAAGCCCCGGAATGGCATTCAAGCCTTCCAACATCGTTGTTAGATAGAGTGTGTGTCCTTAGTGGACAGAGGCCAAATCAAATTATGAAATAGATTGATTGAAACACAAGTAGATGTCACCTTGGAGGTGAAGCCCTCATAGAGATGAAGATCTTTCACACCATGAGGAGATGGATTGATGAATCCAAATTTGTAACAAACAAACACAACAACAACACAATTCTTCTCTGCAACACAATGAATGCTTTGAAATCCCTTAGCTCAATATCACGAGTTTGCATTATCCATCTAGGTGTAAAATGAAGACATAAACTCACTTATATATGCATTCCCGCTAACTTTCGTAATTCAAATTGAAAAGGTCGACAGAGGGAAACCTTTTTAAAGGTCCTATACTGACATCCTAAATTTAGGTCCCGACAAATCAACCTGGACTAGGGTGACAGGCTGTCGTAAGGTCCTAGTTCACTTTAGATGAAAATTATCAATTTATCGATCGGAGTAGTGTCTGAGGCTGTCTGCAATAGGGAGTTTGGATATTTCATCGAGAAACAGTTTTCTAGATCTATTAAAAAGTTGAAACAGTACATGAAATGAAACAATAATTTTATCCTTCTACATAAAGCATTCAAATTCTATACTAAGAAGCATGAAAACTCTAGACTAAAAAGCATGTAAATTCTACACTTAGAAAGCTGATAAATTCTACACTAGAAAGCAGATAAATTCTACACTAGAAAGTAGATGCAATTTGCTAAGCTGCAAGCACTCCAAATTCTAACCATCAGAAAATAGTAATTCTAACTAAGGCAGATGCGCTGGAAAACTTCTAGTGAACACAGAAAGTTTCAAACAACAGTACACAATAATTTAACTTTTAAACAACACACCCTACATGTTAACAACAAAAGCTAAACATAAACTAACTTCAACTGACTAAAAACATCCACATAAATAAAAATACTTATCTATCCTATAGTCCCACAAGTGGCCAGCTTGTGGGAGAAGCTTATGTCATGTCCCCGTGTTGATGAGTTGTAATTGACTCGATCATGTACCACTCATTTCAACTAAATATATAAATAGCACTAAATTAAATAGCATAGATTTAATATATATATTAAATATCTAAATATTAGTAATCATAAATATATCAGGTAATATAAATTAGCTAAATAAACAATCCATATCCTAAGACAAGATTGTGTGCAATTCATAAAACCATATATCCATACCAATATGATAATGATAAATACAAAAGCACGTTTGGAATGAAGTTTGGAATGAAGCTGCCCACATAAAGGCAGTCGATTAGTCTTTGAAGTAATGCATATAAAAGATCAATGATCCTACAATTAGCAACAAGAAATAAACTAATATAAGGGAGATTGACTTTTAAGATAAAACAAAGCAAGACTAGCAATCACGATGATGAAGCAGGTAGATTTGGCAAACAAACAATATTAATATAAAAGTCAATAATTCCCTATAACCAACTACATGAAAACAAACAATGATATTATACTACATTTTAAGAAAATGAGTGAAGTAATAACTACAGCAGTGATAATATTTCAAAAGGGTTTGAGTTAAGGTGACGTCCCCATGAAGGGAGGCAACCATTGAGTGAAGAGGCAACATTCCAAGGAATATAATCAACATCGAATTCCAATTTCATGGAGGGTGGAGTCTAATTAGCACATCGGCATTGTCTATCAGCAGCGAACCATATTTGTAACCATCACATTTAATACAGATCTCCATTCCTCTCAATATAGCCCAGGGAATCATACAAGCAGACCATTAGATCATCAGCAATTATACTCTTCAAGGAGCAATCTGTAATATAAATCAAAGCAGCAAACTTGGACAGCAATCTAGCATAATTCGTCATATTTTGAAGTGGATAAGAAGAGAATAAAAATGCAATCAGCAGCTACAAGAAGATAAGCATGGAATAGAGAAAGGAAATAAGATATTTCCATCAGCAAATAAAATAAGAAAATCAACATAAGAAAGGTATGTGCTTTATCATTGCTTATAGATTATTCTATGCAAGATATAAATGTTAGAATATATCAACATAAATATAGCATATGAATATTGTTTATATAAACTTAATAAGAATTTGAAATACATCATCATTAATATACAGATGAACATCTATCTTATGTATAAATCAGGCAATATAAATGTTAAAGTATAATAAAATGAATATAGAAAATGGATATTGTTTATACAAGCATAATAACAATTGAAATACATTAACAATCATTGTATGTATAAATACTCATTCTAAATAAATATGCATATGGAATATGAATAATAATATAAGAGTATAGATTTAACTTGAAATGAATTTTGTAATTTAATGAATGTGATAGCTAAAATCCTTAGACAATTAAGCGTATAAAATGGTGAAAGATATGGAACCATGAGGCACATGAATAAACATGAAAACTATGAAAGAAGGCATCTCAGAAGCCTCATTATGAAATCATGGCATCTTGTGATCCATGGTGGATCACAAGATGAGAAACATTGGACAACCTTAGGACATGACTCATGATTCATCCAAGAAAGGTGTTCGAACCTCATTATTAATTGCCTTTTCATCCATCGTAGTAGGGTGAATTAGGGATGTATATGGAACGTAGGTGACCCCAAGTGGATGAAGAACACCGCGTGTTGTGTGAAGTCCCTTGGGCCAAGAGACGAAGAACACCACATGTAGTGTGAAGCTCTTGGGCCTATGATAATTTATGAGCTCATGATAATTGTGCCCGACGTGAGGTGACTCTCGATGGAATGAAGAATGCCGCGTGTTGCATGAAGTTCCATCGAGCCAAATGGTGAGGAACACTGCGTGTAGTGTGAAGCCTTTGGGCCTCTGTAGGGATGAAATGTGCCCTAATACATCTGAACTTAGGTGGAAGACGAGGATGATTAATGAGAAGGAATCAAGAACCCAATCAAGGTGGAGCGTGGGAAGTATATGAACAAATGATGAATTTGAAACATTATATAAGGACATGAATATACAATTTGAATATGGATGAATAGTGATTATATTGTTAATAAATGGAAATGAAAAGAAAATGGAACTCTAATGTTCTCTTTTGTGAGTTGAATTGTGCAAGGTCAAAGGAAAATTTTGGACTCACCAGAAGGGGACATTACAGCTTATCTTAATTCAAATCACATTCAATTGCTTCAACAACACATGAGAACTCCATTCAAATCTTCATATTTTTTTAAAGAAACTAAAACTCTGAATATCGTTTCCATTCATAAAAATTGCAAGTACACAGATCTGATGATTTTTAAAAACTAAAGGATTGATTTTCATTCATCTATAGTGTCTATTTATATCCATATTTTGAGCAACAACAAAAACTGAACTACTTCTAAAACTCCTAAACTTCAGATGGCGGGAAAATGCCAATTGAAGAAGTCTTATAACTGAAAAACAAGATCTTAATACTGCTGTCTTTTAAACATAAAAAGGACTTTGAGTGGAGTCATAATGTCTTTTGGGTAACCATAGAAATAGCAAAATAAAAACAAAGTCTTCATTAAATGCAAGCCTAAAATTTCTAGCACCCCCAACTTCCAGCGCACTCGTCCACAGCTGCATAATGTCCACTTTTTAGGCAATGCATTAACCTGCATAGTTACCCAACTTTTCATGCCATTAAATCAACATTTAAAAGCTAGTTTCAATCAATTTAGGAAATTAGGATTGGTACAATATTTTATTAAAAATAGATAAATATCGCTTATAAAGATAAATAAATTGGCAAGGCTAGGGAATTGGATAGTGCAAAAAGGCTATTTGATCCATTAAAGAAATGAGGTTATTTATACCTCATCATTCCTCCCCTTCCTAACCTTGAGCAGGTCCTCCTGCTCTATGATATACCCTTTGTCTCTCTGCCTCCCTTTTCCTATTCAACTCATCAAACTTTGAGCTCAAGTCATATACCTCATCCGCTTCTTCATCAATATGGTTAGAGACCTTCAGAAAACCTTTGTGAAGTCTGAGTCTCAATTGTCAGGTATGTAAGTCCCTTGGTTCTGGCTCTGTAACTAAGACTGCAGGAGGTGGCTGTAAAAGGAGAGGTGGTCTGTATCTCATTCCTATCCATTTAGTCTTTAGTTGTTGAAGAATTTATGTCAATGCCTCTGCTCTCTTATATGACCATCTGAGGTTAGTGGGGGAAATCATTTCTCTTCTTTTTAAATACATAGGCAAGGGGGTATACCTTTCCTCACAAGCATTCCAAGCTCTATCTATTAACTGTGGTCCATTGATCTTAAAATCTTCATAACAGATCCTAATGCTTTCATTGTGTTTTTGTTTCATCTGTTCATAACTCTTGACTCTCCTGAACTGAGTTTTGAAAGCAAAAGGTTTTCAATTGGGATACCTCATGTGCAGTCCTACAATTCTCTCTGCATGAAGATATTCTCTAGTTTTGTCCTACCACTAAATTTGATTTACATATTTGATAGAAATGCCCTTAACTGGACTTCCCCCACAAACAGATTGATGAAGAAATCATTATGCTTCTCAAGAAATAAATTATGAATGAAGAACTCGCATAATAAATTATTTTGCGTAGGAGATGCTTCTTTAAATGCCTCAAGGAATTGCTGGTCATCAGGATCATGTGGTAAATTGCAAGAGATTCTTAAGAGCTTCCATCTTAACAACTGTTCATTAAGGAACATGGAATATAGTCTGGATGGTTTCCTACGGGCCAGCAATAACTCTCCAATTTGACATGCATCCATCTTGGCCTAATATAATCTATCATAAGATTCCTTCAACAATACTATTTATTTCTTTAATCTAGCATTTTCAGCTCCAGCTTGCCTTAAGAAATAGCATCGTTCCATCCATTTGGTTAGCAAGGGAGGAATGTGAACCTAAAATCATTCTATTTTAGTAGGTTTGATTTGAACCTCTTTTTATTCTATAGTTGGTTTAACATTAATTTCTTGTAAGTCTTGCTCCAGTTCCACAGTTCTGCTTATGACCTTATTCAATTCAAGTTTCTATTTCTCTTTCTCTTCTGCAAATGTCTTAAGGCATTGTTCTAAGTTGAAGGTGAGATTCTTGATCTGTCTATCTTTTTCAGCTAGACTATCCAGACAATGCTTATCCCTTTGCTACAATTGTGATTGCAGCTCTCTAATGGTCTGGTCCTTTTGCTCAAGAAGCTCTTTCTGTTCTTCTATCTCCTGTTGTTGCCTGTTCAACTATTCTTCATTCAACTATATTTGATTACTCAACTGCATAATTTATGTGTTTAATCTCTTTGTTTCTAGTTTCATAGTTTCACCTCTGTTATCCTCTGCATCTGTAGAGAAGGGAGTAATAAAAACTTTTGCTTCATTGCCAGATATATGTTCTTCATTAATTGCCTCAGATGGGCCTTGTTCTATATTATCCACATTATTTAAGGGAGACAATTGTCTCTCCTTAAGTACTGCATCAACTTCCTGAATATTTTCTGGCTGCTGGAATGAAGAAATTATTTCAACAGTCTCAAATTCTTGACCCTCTTCTTCTTCAACTAAGACATAATTAGGCATCTGATCACTGGTTTTCTCTTGTCATGTTTCTCCTTTTTTCTTAGGATCCTCCTTAGATGGGCTAATTAATAGTTTAGATGTAGGGGGTTCATCACTTTCCACGGTCTGAGTTATATCTGCACAAGTTTGGGATACATGTTCATCGGGCCAAATCACTTTTTCACTGGGATGCCTTTCCTTTCTCTTTTTCTTGGGAATAGGGGTAATTCACAGGCAACAACACAACTAGGCTCATCAGCTAACCGTTTACTTCTTCTCAAAGGGGTAGATCTTTGCAGTTTTGTTTTGAGCCTCTTTTCCTTTTTACGGGGCCGAGTACCTTCCTCCTCCGAGTCTACTAAATCCACATTTTCTCATTTTTCTAGGGTTTCAAGTACATTTTGTGATTTGGACCTTTCTTCATGGTCTAGAGGGTTTGGAGGATTTTCTGGTGCTTCGCCGCTAGGAGCTTGTCTGTCATCATGGGGTGCAGGGGAAAGTTCTCTTATATTTTGGTCTGCCCTACTAGATGATTCACCTACCCAAATTGTCTCGGAGGTTCAGGGGTTTCAAATTTTTGCAGAATTTTTTGCCATTTCTCATCTGGTTTCCTTTTTCTATGAAAATGATATTTGCAGACTAAATGGATAAGCCCACGATGCTTTAAAGGCCCAGACCCAATTTTGAAACATTATATCATGCAGACAAGAGAATCATGAAGGAATGCAGGTATGTTAACTCTCAGTTCAGGATTTTCCAGACCATGATGCAAATGAATGAGCAGTTGAAAAGGGGGACCAACTACTGTGGCACATTGTCCTTCACAGGTGAAATACTTAATAATTCATGCAACTGCCATTCGCCATGGTTCTGCAATGGACATTCTCTGAAATCCCTTATTTTGCCCTCAGGTATTGACAATTATTAATGGGTGAGGTTCCCCTTCCCGCACAAAAAGCTCTATCATTTTCTGATAGGAAATAATGGTAGTTTCAGACAAATTAATTCCTTTATTTCCAATACTAGATAATTTGGAGATGATTCAAGGACTTACCTTAAATTTCCTTCCACGCACAATTGACTGCCCATCTGCAAAGTTCTTGGCAAATTCCTTGACCAGCTGTGCATGATGTCCCTCAAATTTCTTTATGAAGTCTAGCCAATCTACTCTCTGAAACAGTTCTAAAATATTCCCCAATGCCAACAGTTTATCCGGTGAAACTGGATCAGACTTGAGTTTGGCTCCTCCCATATTGCTCAAAGACTACTGAAATATCACGGTACCCAGAGTGGTAAAACTACTTATGAAACTGATAGGAAGATTAAAGGAAATGCAAGTTTCGAGGACACTTGGGCTTCGGTAATGTTAGTTCAGGATATTTGGCTTTTCAGCAGTTAATCATAGAAGTTAATTATTACTTTGCATGGGATAGAGTGAACAAGCCGCTACCTTCTCTAATGAAGGAACAGTTCATATGTTTGCTAAATTTGGAAAGTGTAACATCAGAAAATGTCCCCTTGGGGGCTTTTCCCTCATAAGGTTTAGCTCTTGGGTCTTTTGTGTGCATTTAAGACATCTTGCATCATAATTTGGCATCCCGATGGAATGAAGCCTAAGTATCATGACAAATGGGGCCTAGGGGGACCCCTTGAGCTTAACCCTGCCCAAAATAGGGGGGAGGACTTGGGTGTCCGCACCCTAGTCCTACCCTGTTTTGGGTCATGCCCAAATTTGAAGTGTTAGTTTATGACCATTATTTGGTCCCTAGGCCGACATGGTAAGTTTGAATTTATGAAATCTTGGCGAGAATGTTTGTAGTTGCATATAAAAGCATGTTTAGGCATTCATTTGTAAACTAGAAGATTACTAGCCAGCTATTGTTTTCTAAAGGTGATTCAAGGCTTTCATTGTGTTGCAAGAGTAGATTGGTGTTGTCTATGTGTTTGTGTTTACAAATTTAAGCATCCATTGCCTCATGGAATGAAGAGCTTCTTTCTTTCATGAGATCTTCACTACAAGGTGACATTTATTGTGTTTGTGATCATTGTTCATTTGGCTTTTTCCTTTGCCTCACAAGGGCACACACTCTCTATCTGACAAAGGTGTTTGGAAGACTTAAGTGTCCTTCTGGGGCTTGACTGAGGCAAGCTCCTAAACACCACAACCCCCTACCAAAGTTTCATGATTGCAGGTTACAAGTTGATGATGCAGACAAAGTGAAGTTGTAGGAGGGCATGTTGGAGTGTCAGAATTGCAGAATAGTAGAAAAAAGGACACCCTGGACTTGGGCACCCACTCATTAGTCCTTGAAGTTTTGTGACGGAAAAACCTTCGGTGCAGCAGGAACATGTTGCAGATCTTGTCCGCAGATCCCGACAAAAAGCAGGGCACTGGACTTGGGCGTCCACTCTTTTGTCCCTGACTTTTCCGCCTCGGAACCCCGAAAATAGGTACACAGTAATTTGTAATTTTACATCTTTCTATAGAAGCATTTTTTGTTATTCTTCAGTTTATTGTCGTATTTGCATAATTAGGGTTTTGATGGATAATTGAGCATAAGAGAAGGAAAATTGATAATCAAACCCCCTAATCCAAGTTTCCCTACATTTGTAAGTGACCAAGGACCTGATAGTGCTCTGCACTCGATTTGAAGGTCCTTGAATGTAAAGGGTGAAAGGAGGATTCAAACACAAAACTAAACAATCCCAATTTTACCCCAAACAGAAAGAAAGGGGTTTGTGCCAACTTATCTATCTTTAATTACAATAAATGATCTATTAAAAATAAAAGATGTATGTACCTTCCATCCCGTTATTGATTTGAAAGTCGCTTGTCTTTGCTGGCATAATAACATCCTAGGTGGCGGTACTAACTAGTTTAAATGGAATGAATTTTATTATGATGTGATAATGGGGTGGCAAAATTTATTATGGTATGATGACGAGGTGGCTAAATTTTATTATGACGAAAGGTTGTGATAATAATGTTTATTTACTGATGGTTGGAAATGTCGAACTCATGATGGTTTTCGCATTGGATTGAGGGATGAATGGTGTGTTTTCAGATAATAGGAACATTTATAGGGATGTTGATTGCAAGTTTACAATGATGGAAGAAGATATCAATGGGATGGATATGGGGAATGCAACAAAGTTCTGGAGCATTGCTGAAAGATGCAGCCAGAATGAAGGAACAAAGTTCTGGAGAATCACTGAAAGATGCAGCCAAAATGCATGAACAAAGTTCTGAAGCATCACTGAAAGATGCAGCCGGAATGCAGTAACAAAGTGTTGAAATTAGGGCAGACAACTTCAAGGTGCACTACCCAGAGCTCACTGCCTACAAAAATATTTATAAGTTTATCACAAAAGGATTAAACTAGAAAACAACATCTTCTTCATGCAATGTTCAGTTCCATTGAAGCACACTATACTTCTTCTCTACCCCCAAACACTTCTTCACTATCTCCTCATCCTTTATTGCTCTACCTTTTCTTCTCTTCCTCTTCTCTGCTCTGCTTTTCTTCCTTTGTTAGGATCTTATCATTTTTGCACAAAGGATACATTTCCACAACTCAACCACACACATTTATATGCTTCATCAACCTTGGAATAAACATCAAGGTCGGCACTACAAACATATGACTTAATGCGAATCATTATACTGTCGACCAAACATAGCTAGGATCCAAATCTTCCTTGAACACCACATCACACTTCATAGAACCTCTCTTAGATCATCCGCAATATACACAAAGCATCTAGTCGCCCAAGACTAGAAAGAACAATAGCACCCAAGGACAAATATTCAACCACAAGCTCAATCCTCAATGCGGACCACCAACATAGTAGGCACATGATCCAGAGAGCACCACAACCACACTGAAATCAATAGGAACAACCGCACCACCTTAGATCACCAGAAACACTTGCATCTTCATCCGGGAACTCAAGAACACCAACTGTCATGACTGTCACACTAGAAAGATTGCTTGCGGACCTCCAAACCACAAACCACTTGAGTTGAGGATACACACTGTCATCCCAAACACACCTCTAGATCCACAGATCATAATATTCTAATGTGGATCAATCCGAACCAAATCTCTTTCACTCTGTCACCTCTAAACACTGCACAAATCTAGTTCTACTCATATGGCCATAACTTCATTAATACTTCATGCGGACCTCTTAAATAATAACTAGAGCACCTTCAGACAACCCTCTACAAACCCTTTAATCCGCAGACTTTGAACCTCATCTCACTAGGAATGCTAAGCATTCTACTTCACTAAACTACACTGTCTTCACTGTCTCTTACAGAGAGATATGTAACTTGCTTGTTTCTTCCAGAGAAGCTAATTTTCTCAATATCCTCAACATACAAGTCTTCCAGAATGGGATACAGTTGAAACCAATGACGAAAAGGATATGTTGACATCAATGACAACACTGATTAGGCACATATTTACAACACAAAGTCCCAGAGCATTGTTGAAAGATGCAGCTAGAATACAGGAACAAAGTTCTGGAGCATCGCTAAAAGATGTAGCCGGAATATAGGAACAAAGTTCCAAAGCATCGCTAAAAGATATAGCCAGAATGCAGGAACAAAGTTCCGGAGCATCACTGAAAGATGCAGCTAGAATGTAGGAATAAAGTTCCAGAGCATCGCTGAAAGATGCAGCCGGAATGAAGGAACAAAGTTCCAAAGGCATCGCTGAAAGATGCAACCAGAATGCAGGAACAAAGTTTCAGAGCATTATTGAAAGATGCAGTCGGAATGCACGAACAAAGTTTCGGAGCATCGCTTAAAGATGCAGTCGGAATGCGGGAATAAAGTTCTAGAGCATCGCTAAAAGATGCAGCCAGAATGCAGAAACAAAGTTCTAGAGCATCACTGAACGATGCAACCAGAATGTAGGAACAAGTGAGGGTATGGATCTTATTTAGACCACAAGTTTCGGAGCATCACTGGAAGATGCGCTGGAATTTGTAATACTTCTTTAAAATATGAAACCTTACAAAACAGAGGTGAAATTTAGGCAAGTACTAAGAAGAAAATATGAAGAATTGTTCCTGAATGCATATACACACATTCAAACACGATTTTTTTAACTAAAAGATATTTATGGTATTGTTTTTGTCAAAGCAGAATCAACACATTGAGTTTGTCCGTGCATTTCTACCAGTCGAGTAAATTGTTCTTTGTTGACAGGTTTATGGTAGATCCTGAGTCGATGTCCATTAACTAAGATGGTTCAAGAATCACCATCAATGGGTTTGAGTTGTACTACTCCATTTGGGAATACCTCAGAAATCTTGTATGGACCCAACCAATGAGTTATGAGTTTACCTTTCTGGTCCTTGTATCGGGAATCAAATAGCAACTCCCAATCTCTAGAATGGAATTCTCTTTCTTTGATGTGTTTATCATGCAAGGTCTTTTGTTGTTGTTAAATTAGTTCAGTCTAATGAATGGATTCTAAGTGGAGTTCATCTAGTTCACTAAGTTGTAAGACTCTCTCTACCTGAGCTCGATCAAGGTCGAAGTCTAGCTCCATTGTTGTTCTAATCGTTTGGAGTTCAAATTCAATGGGCAGAAAAGGTTTCTTTCCAAAGACCAATTCGTAAGGGGTAAGAACAGTGGTGGATTTCCAAGTTGTATTGTAAGCCCAAACAACCTCAGGCAACTTCCTGGCCCAATCCTTTATGCCTGATGAAACTATTTTTGTTAGGATGTTTTCAAGCTCCCTATTAGTGACTTCTACTTGTCCATTTGCTTGTGGGTGATAGGGTGACGCCTTTTATGGCTTATCTGGAAATGATTGGTGAAGGCTAACAAAACATTGGACATAAACTGAGATCCCTGGTATGTGACTGTAACATCAGAAAATGTCCCCTTGGGGGCTTTTCCCTCATTAGGTTTAGCTCCTGGGTCTTCTGCATGCATTTAGGACATTTTTGTTCATAATTTAGCATCCCAATGGAATGAGCCCTAGGTAACATGACAAATGGGACCTAGGAGGACCCCTTGAGTTGTACCCTGCCCAAAATAGGAGGGAGGACTTGGGCGCCCGCACCCTAGTCCTGCCCTATTTTGGGGCAGCCCTAATTTCTGGGTGCCAGTTTATGACCGTTATTTGGGTCCTTTGCTAATACAGTAAGTTTGAATTTACGAAATCTTGGTGGGATGCTTGTAGTTGCATATAAAAGCATGTTTAGGCATTCATTTAGAAACTAGATTTCAATTAGATGATCATTGTGAACTTTAGACATTCTCAAGGTGATTCAAGGCTTTCATTGTGTTGCTAGAGCAGACTTGTTTTGTTTATGTGTTTGTATTTGCAGATTTGAGCATTCATCTCCTCATGGAATGAAGAGCATCTTCCTCCCATGAGATCTTCACTACAAGGTAATATCATTGTGTTTTCTATCATTGTTTCATTTGGATTTAGCCTCTACCTCACAAGCGCTTTCTCTATCTGACAAAGGTGTTTGGAAGACTTAAGTGTCCTTCCAAGGCTTGACCGAGGTAAGCTCCTAAACACCACAACCCCCAAACCAAGTTTTTGTGATTGCAAGTTACAGGTTGAGGAGCTGGACTGAGTGGAGTTGTAGAGGAGCATATTGGAGTGTCTAAAGTGCAGGAAAGGAAGAAAATCTTCCCCCCGGACTAGGGCACCCGCTCCCTAGTCCCCAAAGTTCCGTGTCGAGAAAATCTCTGATATAGGAGATTCATGTTGTAGATCTTGTTGCTAGATCCAGACAGAAAATAGGGTCTTGGACTTGGGCGCCCACTCCCGTGTCCCTGACTTTTCTGCCTCGGGTCCCTGAAAATAGGTACTCTATAATTTGGTATTTTGCTTCCGTCTGTAGCAGCACTTTCTGTAATTCATCAGTTTACTTTTGTTTTTGCGTATTTAGGGTTTTAATGGTTAATTGAGCATAGGAGAGAGAAAATCAACAATTAAACACCCTAATCTAAGTTTCCCTACATCTCACAGTGACTCTAGGGTATGATAGTGCTCGCCACTCGACCCTAGGTCCTTGAATGTAAAGTAGAAAGGAGGATTTAAACATCAAAACACTAAAACATTAACAAATCCAATTTTCCACTAAATAGTGACAATGGACCTAGGGGCTCCGAATTTGAGAAAAATTCTATTATACAGAAAGTCTGCAACTTGTTCTTCTCGAACAACTTTGAGGGCTTGGACTTCTGCCCATTTGGTAAGATAGTCTGTGCAGACCAGAATATATTCTTTCCCTTGTGAAGGGGGATCTATAGGACCAATGAAATCCAATCCCCACTTTTCAAATGGTTCAAAAACTACCTGTGGTTGTAGAGGCATTTCATTGGATGTTGTAGGTCTTCCCACTCATTGGCATTCATCACAACAGTGAACATAGTTCTTCACATCCTTGTGCATTGAGGGCCAATAGTATCCTGCACCTAAAATTTTATGGAAAGTTCTTTTGGTAGAGTAGTGTCCACTAGATGGGTCATCATGGCAAGCTCTAAGGATGTTGTATGTTTCATCTGGTTTGACGCAACGTCGCAGGACTAAATTAGGCCCATATCAGAATAACATGCCATTAATCCATTTAAAGTGAGCACTTTCCCGAATAAGGCATTTCTTTTGTTTTGTTGTGAAGTCTGGGGGAAGCTCTGAAGTGGCTAAGTAGTTGGCAATGTCTGCAAACTAGGGTGTTTTAATGGAGACAATGAATAAATTTTCATTAGGAAATTCATCCTGTATAGGAGTACAATCTCCATCATCTTTCTTTATCTGGGATAGAAAATTTGCAACTACGTTGAATTTCCCAGACTTATCCATTATTGTCAAATTGAATTCTTGGAGAAGTAATAACCATCTGATTATGTATCCATTCACTGAGGGTTTGTTCATCAGGTACTTGATAGTTGAATGGTCTGTGAATACAGTCACTTTGTATCTTATAATGTAATGCCAGAATTTGTTTATTGCATGGACTATTACTAGAAATTCCTTCTCCGTGGTAGTGTAATTTCATTATGTGGGGCTCAGGTTTTTGCTAATGAAGTATATAGCGTATTTTCCTTCGTTCTCATCTTCTTGGCCTAACATTGCTCCAATAGCATCATTGGAAGCATCAACATATATATGGAAGGGAAGTTTCCAGTTAGGTCCTCGTAAAACCAGGGCTGAGACAAGCTTTTCTTTAATGATGTCAAAAGATTTTTGACATTCTTCTGTCTAGGTAAAGTCCACATTTTTCTGCAAAAGAGAGAACATGGGAGCTGCAATCTTATTGAAGTTTTCTATGAATCTCTGATAATAACTAGCGTGTCCTAAGAAACTTCTGATATCGGTTTGATTCTTTAGGGTTTCCAGTTGTTGTATCACTTCAATCTTTTTAGGGTCAACCTTTATCCCTTCGACTGAAATATGGTGTCCCAGTACTATACCTTGTTCTACCATTATGAGACATTTCTCATGACTTAGAGATAGTTGATGATCTTCACATCATTGTAACACTCTATCTAGATTTTTGAGACCTTCATCGAAAGTGGAACCATAGACTATGAAGTCATCCATATAGACTTCTACACAGATGTTTACGAGCTCAGCAAAGATAGCCAAAACAACTCTTTGAAACATGGTAGGAGCATTACAAATCCCAAAGGGAAGAACCTGATATGCGAATATTCCCCAAGGATAGGTGAAAGTAGTTTTGTCCTAGTCCTTTGCTACCACTTGTATTTGGTTATATCTGCTAAACCCGTCCAGAAATGAGAAATACTTCCTGCTAGATTATCCAAAACTTGGTCTATGAAGGGCAGTGGAAAATAATCTCTGTAGGTTGCTTTGTTGAGTTCTCGGTAGTCAACGCACACTCTCCATTTCCCATTTTTCTTTGGCACTACTACTAAGGGTGAAACCCATTTTCTATCCGAAATAGGATAAATAAATCCCACTTGTAAGCATTTCTCAATTTCAATTTTGACAATATCTTTGAGAGCAAGATTGAGTCTTTGTTGGGGTTGACGGACTGGTCTAACGTCTTCGGTATAGATGTGGTGGGTGCAAACACTTGGGTGGATTCCTCTCATGTCTATATAGTCCCAAGCAAAAGGTTTGGACCTATTCATCAAAACATCAAATAATTTGCGTTCATCAGATTTTGTCAACCAACTATTGATATTTAAAGTCTTTCCTGGCAATAACATGATAGTCTTGGTTCCAGGGTAATTGGAGGTGACAGTGTGAACTTCTTTTGTTAATGTGTTGAGAGGACAACTATGTGGTATGATTCTATGAAGTTTGGCAATATCTGAGAAGAAATGATCTATTTTCAAGATGATATTTGTCAAGAGACAGGGTCGAGTTGTTAAGTTGGTATAATCGTGTTCTTTGTTGTTAATGTGGATTGGATGTCCTAAAATTTCTTCCACCTCTAAAGCTTCTTCATCTTCTGAGCCTATGGAAAGATCTTGGATGTTGTCTAATTCATCTTCCAGTTCTTCACTGTATTGTTTAGTAACCACCATGGCAAGTGAAGCTAGATTTTCTTGGTTATCAGATTCATTTGATTCATCCACCCAAACTTGGTTATATTCTGCAGGTTGAGCGGGGGGGTATAGACTTAGATGTTTACTACTAAGACCATGTGAAATGACCATTCCTCCCGCTCTGCAATCAATCTTGGCTACGACTGTAGCTAACCATGGTCTACCTAGTATTACTGGGTAACTGTCTTTGGGTGTGAGGGACTAGAGAACTTGGAAGTCTACTGGATATTCCCAATCGTCAACCTTAATAGGGACATTTTCTAAGACTCCTTTGGGAATAGCTATGGCCTGATTTGCCATTTGTAATATGGTAGTTGTGGGGTAAAGGTTAGTGATTCCAAGTTTTCCATAACATCCACTATTATAACGTTAATGGCTGCTCCCAATTCCACCAAAGCATTAGGTATTGCCACTCCAATTGTTATTGTTATAAGTGGACTACCTAGGTCGCCATATTTTGGAGTTAAGGTTTTCCTAGCTAAAAGTTCATCCAGATATCCATTAATGTGCACCGTATTAATCTATTTTGGTTTCCTTCTTGGTGTTTTAATGCGTAATTGCTTAACTAGTTGGTTTAGTTCGAAAATTTCTTTGATCGCTTGTAATAGAGGAATCTCGATATGGAGTCGTTTAATTTCTTGTATTAGAGCAGTTTCGTTAGGTAATGATACTTTTGGTGGATTCTTAAGGACATTTGATTTGAGATGATCTAGAAAAGGTGCCTGGGTTTTCCTTCCTAACATGGGATTTTTTTCTGGAATCATTGGTGGTTGCTTAACAACTTCTTCCTGAGATGATCCTACAATAGGTGCTGAGGTTATCTGGGGTTGCGGTAAGGACAATTCCTCCTGAGTTTTCTTGGATTCATGCTCTATAGGTACAAGAGAAGTCTCTGGTTCTGTGTTGAGTCCTTTGTCTGGGTCTTCTGTAACTTCAACAACGGTTGGTTGATTAAGTGTTTTTCCTGACCTTAATTGAAGGTTTCCACAATAGATAGCATTGACCCCTGCCATATTATCCCGATCAGCAGCATACACTGGGGTATTTTGATGTGTGTTCTTGGTATTAGGAATAGGTTGTACCAGCAATGGTGGTTGATTAACTTGTTCACTCTGCTGAGGGTTCTGGGGAGCCGTTAGAAGCTTCTATTGTGGATTTGGCATTTGTCTAGGACCATTGTAGAATTGGTTTTGTTTGCTGATTCCATTGTGGAGGTTGATTATGAGGATGCCATTGTTGATTTGGCCATTGGGGGTTTCCCCAAGCTTGGTTTGTCCATTCAGGTGGTCCCCAAGGTGGATAAGATCCCCATCTAGGTGTTACTAAAGGCCATGGAGCTGACCACTGAGTATTGTTCCAAGGGTTTGGAGGCTGCCATGTAGGGTTCGAGTTCTGACCATAGGAGAAATTTCCTTTGGGTCTCTGGCATACAAAATTGATTTCTTCCTCAGTGTGAGATGGTCATTTTTTAGAAGTCTTGATGGCATTCAGAATCTCACATTGATCAGTGGTATGACTCTTTTTACAAATTTGGCAAGTGTCAGCCTTGTCCAAAGGACATTCTCTTAATAGATGCTTGTTTCGACACCTAGGACAATAGATGGATAAGGTCTCAGGGTTACGTGTTTTGGCTTGTATTCCATCCAAGGTAGTGTTCAGTTGAACAAGAATGTCAGTTTTCAAATTTTCTATTTCCTCTCGCAGTTTACCTATTTCATTGGAGTTCCTTAGGAGGCTCAATTTTTAGATTCCTCCTTGAGTGCGGGAAAAATTCTGACATAACTTAGAGATATCAGTAAGTTTGAGTTGGGACACATCTCCTTTCCCATTAAATCTAAGCTTCTCCTCGCATCCTCATCAAGTCCTTTGAGGAATATAGTCTTTAAAATCTCCAGACTTATGGCTTCCTCACCACATCATTTGGTTAGAAAGATAAACCTATCAAGATAATCTTCTAGGCTCTCATCCTCTTTTTGTCTTAGTTTGAATAGCTCTTCCTTTTTGTCACTAACTCTACAATAACTTTGGTATTTTTCTAAGAAAATAGTTTCCATGTCATCCTAGTTAGTTATTGATCTAGAAGCCAGTCCCATAAACCAACACATTGCAGCATCTCTCAGAGCGGAGGGAAAAAGTTTAAGCTTCTGATTATCATTCTTGTAGTTGTATGTTTGACACAAGACTTTGAACTCAAAGAGGAACTGGTCAAGATCTTTAGAAGAAAGTCCCCTGAAAGTCAGCAAGATAGATGGTGAAATGTTTTTCATTGGTGCATCATCATCTTCGTTGAGAGCGATAGGGTAGGTAAAGGTTCGTGCTGCCAGTCTTCTTGCCATATCATCATTATGGAGATTGTTAGCCATAATGTCAAAATGAATGTTCTCTTCCTCAAAGACTAGGTTGATTGGTTGAATAACTATCTCCTCAAAGATTGGGTCAACTAGCAAAACTTCTGGGGTATGATGGGAGGTCTCAGGTTGATCCTGCTCGATCAATTCATAATTTAGTTATTCAGATGAGACTTCTTCCTCCCTATTTATGGCTGGAATTACTACTGGGGGGGGTTTTGGTATAAATCTTTCATGTGGGCCTCATTTTCTTACCATGCAGAAAGAGAGGTTTGGTAACTATTTTTGGGTGCTTACTACAAGAAATTCCCAAGGATGCCCTAATAACACTTAGAAAAGATCATGTGTCCCCAGAAACGGTGCCAAAAAAGTGATATGCTATCATAAGGTCCTAACACTTTAGATGAAAATTATCAGTTTATCGACCCGGGTAGTGTCCGAGGCTATCTGCAATAGGGAGTTTAGATATTTCATCGAGAAACAGTTTTCTAGATCTGTTAAAAAGTTGAAACAGTACATAAAATGAAATAGTAATTTTATCCTTCTATAGAAAGCATTCAAATTCTATAATGAGAAGCATGAAAACTCTAGACTAAAAAGCATGTAGATTCTACACTTAGAAAGTAGATAAATTCTACACTAGAAAGCAGATTAATTCTATGCTAATAATTCACAAATGCAATTTGCTAAGCTGCAAGCACTCCAAATTCTAACCATAAGAAAACAATAATTCTAACTAAGGCAGATGCACCGAAAAACTTCTAGTGAACATAGAAAGTTTCAAACAACAGTACACAACAGTTTAACTTTTAAACAACACACCCTACAGGTTAACGATAGAATCTAAACATAAACTATCTTCAACTGAATAAAAATATCCACAGAAATGAAAATACTTATCTATCTTACAGTCCCGCAAGTGGCCAGCTCATGGAAGAAGCTTGTCTTAATTCAAATCACATTCAATCACTTCAACGACACATGAGAACTCTATTCAAATCTTCATATTTTTTTAAAGAAACTAAAACTCAGAATATCATTTCCATTCATAAAAATTGCAAGTACATAGATCTAATGATTTTGAAAAACCAAAGGATTGATTTTCATTCATCCATAGTGTCTATTTATATCCATATTTTGAGCAACAACAAAAATTGAACTACTTCAAAAACTCCTAAACTTTAGATGGCGGGAAAATGCCAATGGAAGAAGTCTTATAATTGAAAAACAAGATCTTAACTACTGTTGTCTTTTAAACATAAAAAGGACTCCGAGTGTAGTCATAATGTCTTTTGGGTAACCACAGAAATAGCAGAATAAAAACAAAGTCTTCATTAAATGCAAGCCTAAAATTTCTAGTACCCCCAACTACCCGCGCACTCGTCCACAACTGCATAATGTCCACTTTTTAGGCAATGCATTAATCGGCACAGTTACCCAACCTTTCATGCCATTAAATCAACATTTAAAAGCTAATTTCAATCAATTTAGGAAATCAGGATTGGTACAATATTTTATTAAAAATAGATAAATATCGCTTATAAAGATAAATAAATTGGTAAGGCTAGGGAATTGGATAGTGCAAAAGGCTATTTGATCCATTAAAGAAATGAGGTTATTTATACCTCATCATAGGACATGGGTGCCCAAGTCCCGAGGCTAATTTGAGTCATGATTAAGCATTTAGGTTGGGTCCCTAAGTCCCATTTGACATGGGTTTTGGGGAAAATTGCTCTGGGATAAGAGTTAAGCTTGCATAATGAGATTAAGGGGACCTAGGAGCTAAACTAGGAGGTAAAAAGTCATAGGGAAACTTTTTACAACATAACAATTATGATATTTGATTAAATCATAATGATAAACTAATTTAACTGAAATTAATGAGTTGGGACTGATAATTGAAATATATGTTATAATTAATATAGACATTGAAATAAATTAAATGTGATATTTAGCTCAAAATTTGATGATAGAAATATATTGTGACAAATATTAGAAACTAATTTTCCAAGGTGATAAAAATTTAAAGATTGCTTGGATGAAAATCTCAAGTTTTGCAAGCTAACTATTTTTTTGCCCAGGTTCACCTATGTTAGTGCAAACATAATATCCACATGTATGGATTTGAACTAGTGTCTAGGCTTGCTTAGATGGAGATCTTGAATTCTACAAACTGGCTATTTTTCATTGAGGTTCACCTATGTGAGTGCAAACCTAATCTCCACATGTATGGATTTGAACTAGTGTGTAGCCTTTCTTGGATGAAGATCTCACATTCTACAAACTGGTTATTTTTCACTTAGGTTCACCTACATGAGTGCAAACATAATCTCCATGAGTGCAAATTTGAACTAGTGTGTTGACTTGAATTGTAACTTGAGAATCTAAATTGGTTTAATGTGGACATTTGAAACTTACTCACCTTGATTTTTGATATCTAAGTTTTTGTAAGGATTGGCAATGTTTATGATCACTTTTATGAATTCATTGAATTGTGAGGGTCAAGTTCTCCTCAGTCAAACCCCAAGTTGGACCGACTTTATGGATATAAGAAAGAAATTTGAAGATAAAAAACAAGAGTGCAATGGACATATGATGATGTGTGTTGATGCAATTCTCTAATAATGCTACTAGATTCCTTTTGCATATCAAATTCTAGATGTGTTGAATAGATTCCTAAGTGATTTCAAAATGAATGAATGATAAAATTGCACTCAAATTAACATAAATGTATGTGAGGTTGGCTCATAATAGCTAGTTAAATGGTTAATATAAATCTAAATTTTGAATTTTAAAAGTTTAGAGTTCAAATTTACAACTACAAAAGTGACCTAGCTCAAGTCTGCACCTACAAATTTGGTCTAAGGTGATGAAAAATGGATCTAGGGATCAAGATCAATCTTCAAGGATGAGTGATAACCAGATTGGGATAAGGGAATGTTATGAGCTGAATTCACACAATAATATTTCACATGTACACTTATTATTGTATTTAAGACACTCTAATCAAAGTGGGTCCAAAACATAAGGAAAGAGGGCATGAATATGTAATTTTCACCGTTACAATTCCCCCACTTTGATGTGCATGTGAACTACAAGGTGGATGCATGTCAAAGTAAAACAAGTAGTCAAAATGTGAATTAAAAAATCCAAACACTTAAAGGATATTGATTTGTAAAGTAACATATGATTCTTGAATTCTTCTCGTAGTGAGCACTTTATCAAAAACTTGCAAAACCAAAAAGGCATACAATGAGTAGCATCTACAACATATTTAAATAAGCACTAAATATAGTTTTCTTGAGAAGGAACCATCCTCAAAAAAGTAAAAATAAATAAAATAAAGGTACGAGAATCCACTTTTTATGGAAAGTGGTAAAGCTTCAACTATGTGAAAATGTAAAAGGACTCCAAGTATGTAGAAAGATTAGCAAAGCTTCCCTAATCATGGATGACTATGGGCCTTTCACTATAAAACAACTCACAAATTAACATTAATGACATATATGCTCCCTTAAATTGATTGCATACAAATTATGCAAGAATTTGACATAATAACACCAAATGGTGGCCCAAATGAACAAGCAACCAACATTGGGTAACCTAATACCAACCCACTGATCATCAAGCAATAATGCAAAAGTGATACTTCCTTTTTGCAATTCACTTGCAATAATGCAAAACTATGCTACATTTCTATGACTAAATAGCCCACACACACTAACACAATCTCACCTAACTACAATCCAAACACACAACACAAAAAAAATAAAAATGTAGTTGCAGACACCTAAAATTGACTTGCTCTGCAAACCAATTTCCCGTATCTCTACACCACCAATTATCCATCCTATTAATTAAATAAATTTATTTTATTTAATTAATTTCTCCCTAATCATCTACCTTTGACCATTTACCCATCCTTGGTGATCAATTAATTCATTTAATTTATCACTATACATTACAACTATATCCTCATTAATTAAATAAATATTCTCAATATTTATTTAGTTAATTTTTCTCTCTCCAATCCTTGTTAAATAGATAAATCATGCTTATCTAATTAATCTAGCCTATTAATCCACCTATCCCTCTCCTAGTTAATTAAATATCAAATATTTAATTAGCTATCCTAGCCTACCTATCCCCTAGACCTAAATTAATTAAGCTAAACACTTAATTAACCTTTCTTATCCTATCCTCCCACACACCTTTGAATAAAAATAATTTTTTTATTCAAAGGGTCAAATCTTCCTTACAACTCATTTATCACCCTCTTACACATGTAAGTGTACATGTGTCCTTCAACCTTCACATCTCCACATAAAAGTGAATTTTTAATTCACAATCCCCCATGAGGTGAATTTTTAATTCACTTGTCATATCCACTCTTCCCAAAAATGAATTTTTAATTCATTTTTATCCTCAACACCTTTCCCCATGTGAATTTAAAATTCACAAATAATGAGAGCCCTCCAATCCCATTGACCAAATCTCAACCATTGATCTCCCTTATCCACTCCTCTTGTGACACTTGTCACAAGGCTATGGCTTCAATCCTAACCCTAATTCTCAAGCATTTCTAGCCCTTGATCTCATCTTTTCATCCTCACCCTCCATCCATTTTCTAAAAATCTATAAATGAGACCCTTCTCTAAGCCATTTTCAACAACTTCTTCTTGCATCCTTACTATGCCAAAATCTCTCCAAAATCTTCTTATCCCAACATCATAATGCCAAAATCATTCATCATCCCCATCTCAATCTCTATCTAAATCCAAATCTCTCATCCTATTGTGTTGAATCTCAAAGAGCAATCCACATTCTACATCCATTTGGGTAAATCTAAGGAGTTTGGGTGCAACTCCTTCCACCCTATCAAGGATTTATGACTCATTGTGAAAGGTATAATGCTTGTTTATGCACTTGTTTTTATGTTTTCTACTTCCATTTTGAGATCATAGATCATAGTAGTAATGTAGACCACTACTTGTAGCATGCATTAGCACTAACTCTCAAGACATCAAACTTGCATTATAATTCTTGCAAGTATGCTCACCTACAATGATGACCCCCTTCTAGTTGTTGCAAATGTATTCAATAGGACAAGAGGAATTCTATGGTTGCTACAAATAACACCATTAACAAGCATGAGCTTTCTAGTTGTTGCAAGTACATATGATGATGACTAGGACAACCCTATTGTTAAGTTAGGAAAAAGGGGATAAATACAAGTGTGTAAGTACACTAGATCAAACCCTCTTTCACTATAACATTCAAGGACAAAACCAAGTTAAGTCACTACAAGATGAAAGATAACTCAACTACTGATTTTGTGCTCTTGCTTGCTATGGAAAGATGTACTTAAACCAAGCTTTTTATCAAACCCTAGGCTAAGTATGAGTAAAACCCTAGTTATGAGATAATCAACTTATAACAGACAAACAACATAAACTCAGGATCTAAAAGTACCAAGATGATCAATGAGATGTCATAACTTGTTCCATAGAATTTGAAATGTCGGAGGACTCTAGGGTGGGTGCCCAAGTCCTGAAAGTTGGGATCTCCCGAAACTCAGAATTGGAAAAATGTCACAGAAGGTGCCCAGATGCTAGTTCTAGTGTCTGTTTTAGCAGGAGGACACCGAGGTGGGTGCCCAAGTCTTCCGCAAAGGAATTTCTACAATCTATTTTTAGATCTTGAAACCCTTTCTCTTGAACAACCTCCCTATACCTTCACTTCTTCAGTCCTCGCACCTGTAACCTACACACAAGAAGAAAAGGGGTTTTCGGGTTATGATGGTTAGGGATTTACCTTAGTCAAATCCTAGGTTAGCATTCAAATTTTCCCTACACCATTGTTAGAGAGAGTGTGTCCTTACAAGACCAAGGCTAAAGATAATCCAAATGATGAAATGATTCAAACAATGATAATGTCACCTCGAAGGTGAAGTCCTTAGGAGAATGGAGATCCTTCAACTCATAAGGATGTTGATGATGATTCCAAATCTGCCACAAACACACAAATCTGCAACAATAACACAATGAATGCCTTAAATGCTCTTTGCTCCAATATCATAAGTTCGTTATCAACAACTTCTATTAAAATGAATTCAAACACTCACTTATATATGCTTTCCCATTAAACATTCACAAATTAATTGAAAGAGTCGACAAGGAGAGACCCATTTAAAGGTCCTATGTTGACATGAATTAAATTCTACCCCGACCAATCAAGGAGGACTTGGGTGCGGGCACCCAAGTCCCAAGGAGCCTTTTTTTCCTAGGGTAAGGTTTTAAATGGGCTCCTAGTTCCCATTTGACATGGGTTTCGGAGGATTTCTCATCGGGATGAATATTTTACATGTAGAGTGTTAACACAAGGATCTAGGAGCTAAACTAGGAGGTAAAAAGGCATGCGTTCACTTTTTAATCCATAATATTTAGCCCCCACTTTAATGTGTGTGATCTTATGATTCAACACATGCATTAAAATACAGTCGAAGCATATCAAAACACATCAAACACTAAATTGAAGACACACCCTAAGTTTGAAGGACTACTTCTAGCCCCCAAGCTTAGGCAAACATAAGAAAACACTTAACAGTCACATAAGACATAGTGAATACAGTAAGGAAGCACACAATACATGGAGAAGACATGAATACAGTCACGCAAGACACAGAGAAGACATGATTTAAATAATTATACATATATGATGCAGGAGCATCCCTGGTTCAAGAGAAATCTTGCATCAACCAAAAACATTTGCATTCATTTTCTTTTCTTTTCATTTTCCAGTTCAGTTCAGTCAGTAGCAGTTTCTGTATTTTGGTCCACATTCTGTCGCAGTTTAATTTCATACCTTGTGGAGTTAGACTTAGCATCTAGACACATTCATGCACATCATATCCAAAATTTAGATCATTTTGGATCAGGTATTGGAAAGATATCGCTAGTAGAAGATTGATTGTTTTCTCAGAGCAGAGCATCCTGACAGTATCAGATAATCAGATAAAGGAGAAGATTTGCGGAGCATTTCATGACCTGTGGAGCTAAATGACACATCATTCAATGTTGTTTGGATTGTGGCCAACTTTCCTTGAGATCCACATGCTATTCCATTCATTTGCGGAGGATTTCTATATGATTAGGTCCAACCTATCCGTGTACACACGTTATAGCTCTTCATTGGAGTTTGTGACCTTCCTTGGCCGACACGGAGGAATCTTATGTTTTGGAGATGATATATAATCATGTAATAGATACATAGAAAAGCAAGTGATTGCTAAGTTTAATAGTTTGAATTTCTTGCGAAGGAGCTTCAAAGCTATGTCTTGTGCATATTCTGCAATTCTATAATCAGGCATGTGAGCCCTAATTGTAAGCTTGCATGTTGCTAGCCAGTTTGTAGTTTGAATCTATGATATACTGAATGATTGAATCTGTATTTGCTTTATATCTTTGAGTTGTTTCCGTTGTGTTTACTCTTGCTGCATGGTCTGGATTGTTCACTTTGTGGACCCTCCTAACCGTGACTGCACCAAGTGGTATAAGAGCGAAGTTTTGAATCTTTGGGAGTGAATTGAGCGAAGTTGGTGAAGGAATTCTGTAAGATCTTGTTGTGAACAGATCACTGAATCCGAGGCAAACTACTTGTGTTGTCAACCGATCGCCGATTATGAGGCAATTTTCACCTTGTAGCCCAATCACTAAACTTGAGGCAGTTACACTTGATCTGAGGAAAAATGTCGTCAAGAAGAATACCTGTTGTTGGGACTATGGATAGAAGTGTTAGGGTTAGCCAACAGAAGATATCAATTAAATGCAAATAAAGATTAAACAGAGGAATGGAAATACACAGAAATAATAACAGCAAGAGACAAGTTTTAACGTGGTTCACCCAAACTCAAGCTACATCCACCAATAGAGAGTCCAATATTATTATCCAGTAAATCAAACTGATTACAACTAGCAATCCCTGCAACTCAATACCACTGCAAGTGCTACAATACAATCTTAATCAAAACCCTAACCCTTAGCCACTTTTATCAAGCTTTTTGTCGGTTACAAAAATAGGGTTTTCTTATGTCGGTCAATGAAAAATAACTCCTGGTGCCTTTATAAAATAATAAAAACCGTGTGAGGTTTCAAGGGCATTGCCCCTGAGCCCCCATGGGGGCGCTTCCTCTCAACCCCGCCCTGTATTGTGATAGGGAGCACGCTAGGGGCGTTGCCCCTCGACCTCGTCTTGGGGGTGCTGCCCCCAAACCCCCGCAAGGGGCGCTGCCCCTTGACCCCATAGGAATTTGGGGGGAAACCGCGCTGATAAAAGTGGGGAAAATTTAACCTCTGAGTTTGATTAGGCTCCATATAACAACAAGAAGAATGGATGAGATGATGAAAAAAATGCGAGTTCACTTGGATGTTGTTGAAGAAGATCAAAGAAGAGGCTTACACGTTGAACTAATGTTGAAAATGATGATGATGAAGAATTTCAATTTGCTGATCAAATTGGTGAAACCATAGGAGAAGAAGAAGAATCAGATCAAGTCAAGATGTTGCGGGCTATTTCGAAGATTGGGAAAAGACCTAGAGTTGATGTACCAAACTATACTGGCAATTTGAATCCTAAAGAGTTGATTGACTGGATAAATGACCTAGAAGAATACTTTGAGTATGAAGAGATTGAAGATCCAGAGAAGGTGAAATTTGCAAAGACAAAGTTGAAAGGACATGCTACTATATGGTGGAAAGAAGTTCAGTTGGATAGAAATAGAAGAGGAAAAGAGATGATTACAAAGTGGGACATAATGGTGACAAAATTGAAGAATGAGTTTATACATGTTGACTATGAGTTGGAACTGTTGGAGAGATTGCAAAACTTGAGACAAAAGGAGAAATCTATGAAGGAGTATACTAAAGAATTTCATAAGATGATCATAAGGACAGGACATAGTGAAGCAAGCAAGGAGAAAGTGGCTAAATACATCAATGGACTGAGATTGAACATTCAAGAAGAACTAAGTTTGATAAGGATGTCAACATTGGAAGAAGCATATCAGTTTGCCCTAAAAGTTGAACAAGAGGTAGGATCAGAGACATAGAGGCAGAGGAGGTAAATTTTAGAGAGGTAGACTATTTTCTGGAGGAGAGAGATCATACGCGGAGCAAAACAGATAGGAGAACACATTCAAGAAGGAAGATAGAGATAACAATGCATACCGGAAAGATGACATAACTTTCTACCGTAGAGGAAATCCTAGTCCATACTAGAGTGAAGGATGCAAAAGAGAAGGAAGAGGACTTGATAGGAGAACATTCAGAGGAACCTATTTTAAATGTGGAGGTGAAGGACATAGAGAATTTGAATGTAATCAAGGGAGTAAAAGCAAGAGGACAGAGAACAGTGGTAGAGCAACCTACGTAGAAGAAGAACCTATTGGATCACCCAGTTCAATTGCTAAACCTAAGAAAGGAGAATCACTTGTCATGAGGAGAGCACTATTTCAAGCAAAGACAAATGAGGAACCACCGCAGAGGAAAAGTTTGTTCAAAACCAGATGTAAATCAGGAGGTAAATGTTGTAAAGTTGTAATTGATAGTGGTAGTTCAGATAATCTAGTTTCAAAGGAAATGGTGACTAAGCTGAAGTTGGAAAGATTGAAACACCCTAAGCCATATCAAATAGCATGGATTCATGATGATCATAAGGTACTGGTGAGTGAGCAATTTTTGGTGAAATCTCATATAGGATCTTATCATGATGAAGTATTGTGTGATATTATGCCTATGGATGTTTATCATATTTTGTTGGGTAGACCATGACAGTATGATAGAAATGTTATACATGATGGAAGAAATAATACATACACTATAACATCAAATGGAAAGAGAATTACTTTGATTCCTTTGGAAGATGATCCTAAGAGCGAAGTATGTGGGAATGCTAGAATCTGTTTGGTAGATGGAAGAAAATTTCTAGATGGTTTGAGACATGAGAATATGTGTTATGCTTTGATTCCTAAGAAACCTGAAACTTTGAAGACAGAGACTAAAGAATCACAATCGGAGGAGATAACTAAGTTGTTGACAGAGTATGAAGAAATCATATAAGATAATGTACCTAAAGGATTTCCACCAATTGGGAGTATCAGTCATCACATGGATCTTATACCTAGAGCTAGTTTTCCTAACAAAGTAGCACATAGAATGACACCGACAGAGAATGAAGAATTGAATAGATAGATACATAAGTTGTTGAGGAAAGGTTTGATTAGAGAAAGTTTGAGTCCTTGTGCAATACCTGCAGTGTTAGCACCGGAGAAGGATGGAGAATGGAGAATGTGTATGGACTCTAGAGCAATCAATAAGGTCATAGTTAAGTATACATTTCCTTTACCTAGGATGGATGATATTATGGATTGTTTGAGTGGAGAAAAATATTTCACAAAGATAGACTTGAAGAGTGGATACCATCAGAATAGAATTAGAGAAGGAGATGAATGGAAGATTGCTTTTAAGAAAAATTAGGGATTGTATGAGTGGTTAGTGATGCCTTTTGGATTGACAAATGCACTGAGTACTTTCATGAGGTTGATGAATGAAGTCTTGAAGAAATTCTTGGGTAATTTTGTTATTGTATATTTGGATGATATTTTGATTTTCAGTAAGACAAAAGAAGAACATTTGTGGCACTTGAGACAAGTATTGCAAAGACTGAGAGAAGAGAAATTGCTGATAAACATAAAAAAGTGTAGTTTCATGAAGGAAAAATTGGTATACTTGGGATTTGTGATTTCTGCAAAAGGATTGAATATGGACCCTAAGAAAGTGAGAGTAATTGTTGAATGGCCTACATTGGAGAGCATTGGAGAAGTGAGATCATTTCATAGATTAGCTAGTTTCTACCAGAAGTTCATCAGAAGTTTCAGTTTAGTATGTAACCCTATGACAGAGACAATGAGAGGTGACATAAAAGACTTTAAGTGGACATTAGGAGTAGATAAAAGTTTTGAATTGTTGAAGCAGAAAGTGATAGAGCAGCCTGTGTTGGCATTACCGGATTTCAATAAGGTATTTCAAGTAGATTGTGATGCAAGTGGAAATGCAATAGGATCAATGTTAAGTCAAGAAGGTAGACCTGTAGCATTTATTAGTGAGAAGTTGAATGATGCAAGGAGAAGATATTCAGTTTATGATCAAGAGTTCTATGCCATAATTCAAGCCTTGAAGAAGTGGAGACATAACTAGTTGCCTAAGGAGTTTGTGTTGTATATAGATCATCAAGCTTTGCAATATTTGAACAGTCAAGGAAAGTTGAATCAGAGACATATGAGATAGGTAGAGTTCATGTAGAGTTATACTTTTGTATTGAAACATAGGAATGGAAAAATCAAACAAAGTTGCAGATGCATTGAGTAGGAGAAGGAACTTGCTGACAGAGATAAGATTTAAAGTGTTAGGATTTGAGGAATTGAAGAACATGTATGAAGAAGATCTTGATTTTGTAGAACCTTGGAAAGCATGTAAGGAACCTGTTGTGACAGATAGGAGTAAGTGGTTGGACTATTTCATTCAGGAAGATATGTTGTTCAAAGGAAACCAGTTATGCATACCTAGGAGTTTAATGAGAGACAATTTGATCAAAGAGAAGCACAGTGGTGGATTGGTAGGACATTTTGGAATTGATAAGATAGTTTCTTTGGTAAGTGAAAATTACTTTTGGCCTCAGATACATAAGGATGTTAGGAAATTTGTGCAGAGTTGTAGAGTTTGTCAAGTTGCAAAAGGGAGTAGTCAAAAACTGGTTTGTACAAATCTTTGACAGTGTCGGAGAGACCTTGGGAAGACATAATTATGGATTTCATAATGGGTTTGCCGAAGACACAGAGAGGACATGATTCAATATTTGTAGTGGTGGACAAATTTTCAAATATGACACATTTCATACCTTGTATGAAGACAACTGATGCAATGCATGTGGTTGACCTATTTTCAAGGAGATTGTGAGATTGCATGGATTACCTAAGAGCATAATTTCAGACAAAGATACAAGATTTATATTATACTTTTGGAAGACACTTTGGATGAAGATGAAGACATATTTGAAGTTCAGTTCAACATTTCATCCATAGACTAATGGACAGACAGATGTAGTGAATAGGAGTTCGGGAAACTTGTTGAGATGCTTGGTTGGGGAAAAGGCAGGAAATTGGGATTTGATTCTATCACAAGCAGAGTTTGCATATAATAATTCAGTGAATAGGAGTACCAAAAGAACACCATTTGAGATTGTGATAGGAACTAACCCTAGAGGAGTAGCAGAGTTGAGAGACATCAGTATGGAAGATAAGAGAAGTGCAGAAGTAGAAGAATTTGCAGGAGACATGGAGATAGTGCATAATTAGGTTAAGAAGAATTTGGAGGAGATGAACAGTAAGTATAAGGAGCAAGCAAATGAGAAGAGGAGACAAAGAATTTGTAGTTGGAGATGAATTAATGGTGTACTTGAGAAAAGAGAGATTTCTAGTTGGGACATATAACAAGTTGAAGATGAAGAAGTTTGGACCATGTAGGATACTCAGAAAGTTTGACTCAGGAAATGCATATGAAGTGGAGTTACCAGAGATATTAGGCATATCACCTATTTACAATATTGCAGACCTATATCAGTATCATGAAGCAGAGTTCAGTGATAGCATTAAAGAGGATTTGAAGAAGTAGTTACCACAACAAGCACTGGAGTAGATTGAAGACATCTTGGATAGCAGAGTTAGACGTAGCACGAGAGGAAGACAATACAAATAATATCTTGTGAAGTGGAAAGGCAGACCAGAAGAACACTCATCATGGATTTCTCAGGCTGAGGTGGACCATCTTGGTTTCCCTCTAGCCCCAACAAAGTGAGGGACTCACTTTTTCAACAACCCCAAATGTTTGATGCAGGAGCATCCCTGGTTCAAGAACAATATTGCATCAACCAAAAACATTTGCATTCAATTTGTTTTCTTTTCATTTTCCAGTTTAGTTTAGTCAGTAGTAGTTTCTATATTTTGGTCTGCATTTTGGCACAATTTCATTTCAGACCTTGCGGAGCTAGACTTAGCATCTAGACACATTCATGCACATCATATCCAAAATTCAGATCATTTGGATCAGGTACCAGAAAGATATCACTAGCAGAAGATCGATTATTTTCTCAGAGCAAAGCATCTTGACAGTCTCAAACAATCAGCTAAAGGAGAAGACTTGCAGAGCATTTCACAACCTCTGGAGCTAAATGACACATCATTTAATGTTGTTTGGATCGTGGTCGACCTTCCCTAAGATCTACATGCTATTCCATTCATTTGTGGAGGAGTTCTATATGATTAGGTCTGAGCTATCCATGTACACATGTTACAACTCTTCATTGGAGTTTGTGACCTTCCTTGGCTGATGCAGAGGAATCTTATGTTTCAGAAATGATATATAATCATGTAATAGATACATAGGAAAGAAAGTGATTGATAGTTCTAAGTTTGATAGTTTGAATTTCTTGCAAAGGAGCTTTAAAGCTATATCTTGTGCATATTCTGCAATTATGTAATCAGGACTGTGAGCCCTAATTGTAAGCCCACATGTTGCTGGCCAATTTGTAGTTTGAATCTATGATATACTGAATGACTGAATCTACATTTACTTTATATCTTTGAGTTGTCTCCGTTGTGTTTACTCTTGCTACACGGTCTGGATTGTTCACTTTGTGGACCCTCCTAACCGTGACTGCACCAATATATATAATTCTAACTAAGTAAAACACAGAATGTGGGGGGATCTCATCGCTACACATCTTTAGACCATGTAAAACACACATAACATGGGGGGAGCTTATCGCTACACATCTTTAGACCATGCCACAAGCACACAAGACCCGCAAGGAAGACACATAAAACACATGAAAAACACATGGAATACACGAGTGCCATATAGTATGTCATTGGCACACTATACATCTTATACATGACAAGCACGAGTGATAGGGAGGAGATCATCACTACTTCACTATCTAAGACACACCAAACACAACTGACAATTGAGCTATGCTACCACAATCACCAAATACACGCTTAAGGGTGAATGACTCAAGATCCAACCCCACCTCGCGATGAGGACTTTGGTTAAAATGATGTGCACTAGCTCAAGAGATACACCATTCCACCTTCCACAAAAGGGCTTTTAAAGTACGACCCCACCTGCATTTGCTAACACCTTATAATGAAAAGGAAGCATCTTCTCAAAGTATACAACCCCACTTGCATCACGGAAACATCTTACAATGAAAAGGAGATATACGCAATAGATCAAAGTACACAACCCCACCCACATCATGGAGACGCCTTATGGTGAAAAGGAAGTGTACGCAAACATGCTTTATCAATGCCTAAAATAATCAAGCAGTTACCATGATATATGCCCCCACCTTAAAGTGGTCAATCCCGCTTGCTGGTATCAAGCACATTTAAGGTAAAATGAAAACACACAAGGGAACAAGAGCTTTCACAAAGCCCATGCCCCCAAAGTGACATGTGCCACGATCACTGAGTGTTCCCATAAACACATCAATATTATTTGTTAACATAATCAACAACATATAAGCTTTGGTTAGAAAATCTATTCTAAGGTACTAACCAAATCAATTCATGAAAGTTACACAGAAATCACGTAATAGACCAAGGATACACTTGCGGGTTTGGAACCAATTATAGCTGTTAGGTTATACTACATGTATATCTAAACTGAGTGTAGCTACAAGGGAGATACAAAACAATCCAAAGTTCATAGAAGCAGATTTAGAGTATTGCAAAGGTTTGCTACAACAAATTTCACATGATACATCAAATAGAGTGATTCTACTAGTCAAGCATCAGTAATGTATATCAACCCCATCTTCATATATGTATTGGGTCCATTTTTTCTTTCTTACAGAAGGGACACATGGTCCTTATCAGTATTTATTTGTTTTCATCATCCACTGACTAGTAGAGTCACTGAAGAATAGAAACAAAAAAATGAGAGAGGTGACAAAAGTGACTTGGGTTTATAACATGAGAAGATACCCCCAAGACATCCTCCACAACATTATGCCCCCAAGGCACAACACACAACAATAAAATAGAAGAGAAGAGGAATAAAAGAATAGAGAAACAAATAGAAGAATGCTCACAACAAAGGTGGTCTCCTTGTATCCTTTACCTTACAAGAGTATCAAGGGTCATCTAAGGAGACTTAAACAACATTTAATACAAGATGAGGGAACACAACACAACACTTAAGAGGAGGCCATGTAAGCAAGCAACTCGAAGAGATTCTACATCAAAGGTGGCTAGAAAGGGTGAGAAATACTTACCTGTTACACAACCGCACTAGCGGTTGTCGTCGAGCAAATCATCTTGCTCCCAATATCGAATGTTGGAAGAAATAGGTACATAAGGTACTATTGCCTAACTTGAAATATTGTCATTTAACTCTTCATCCTTTCTCTCTTCTTTCTTTGATTCAATATTAGTTGGTGGAATGTTTTCTTGTTGAGGTGTTGCTTGTCGAGCTAAGGCTTGTCTTTTTCTCCTTCTTTCTCTTACATTTTGAATCCTTCTTGTCTTGTTAGTGATATTGGCGAAATGAGTGTCATGAGTTCCCATATTCTTTGACATTTCAGAAGAAGAAGCCATTAAAAAATTAACCTTTTGTGATGAAATGCTTTGCTCTTTTCGGTTATCTCTCGATCCATGTAAGGATGACGGAGGAGGAACCTCGGCAAATATTTCTTTACCTTGTGGGTGAGGGGATTCATTCATCTCAGGCTATTTTTCACTCTCTATTTGTTTGATAGGAGGAATTGTAGCCTTAGAGGACTGAGAGGGTCCAACTAATTTTTTTATTAACTTTGCCTTATATTTTTGGTATGCCAGGAAAAATTGATCTTCTCTTGGTTGATTAGGCTCAATAGGCTGTGACCAAAAGTAGTCTAGGTTGAAGTTTCCACGAGTAACCAAAGGTTTCCATCCACTATGATGTACAACATGCACCTGTCCTTGATGAGGGAATTTTAAACATTTATGAATTGTAGAAGGGACCACTTTCATGGACTTGAACCAAGGGTGCCCTAGTTTCACATGAAATAGGTTCGAGGTGGGAATGATGACAAATTGTTGTTCCAAAGCTTTTTCCACCACTTTAATCAAGAGTGTAATCTTCCCCATAACCGGGATGAAATATCCATTATGTGCCTTAATCATAATACGTGTAGGATCATAAGTGGTGTGTACCAAATCATGAATATATAGGAATTCTTTAGTTATCACATTTGTCATACAATTAAGATCGATAAGGACTCCTCTTATAGGATTCCCACATATACGTGTTGTAATGTAAAGAGGTCCATCAATATCTCTAATTGTGGTCTCATGTGGAGTAAAGGATATTACAAGTTCAGGAATCTTCCTCTTCCTATTAACTCGAGGAGGAACCATACCACCCTTATTTTGATTAGAGGCCATGTATGTGAGACTGCTCCACACCAAAGCACTAGTTTGAGGAAATTGGGTTTTTGAAGATAAAAAACACACTAATTTGACTATAAACAAAGTAAGTATGATGTAAATAGTGCTACATAACAAGGCAATGTGAGATTTTACAAGTTTGCACAAAGAAGTATGAAAAGAGTGTAAAAGCCCTTAATGTTGAAATACACAATGTGTAATTGCAAACATTGAAAGTTTCAATGCAAGAATGATAAATGATGCAACATTACAATTCAAAATCAGATTTGAATGAATGTTTATGAGAGCATAAAAATTTGAAATAAGATTTTGACTACAAACCATAGCTTTGCAAATAACTAAGTTATAGGAAAAGATGCAAGTTTTCAACAAAATCCTAGCAAATGAGATCTTCAAATGCAAGATGTGACATCATGAAATGATTAATTGTTGTAATATGACTTAGATCTGATGTAAAAATCAGAAAATCAAATGTTTCCAATGATATGCAATGAAAATAATGCAAAAGTATGCCTTTATGCAAGCCTAGAATGCTTATTTTTTCACCTTTTTCAAAAATGTATGCAAGAGTTTTCAATGAACAATGATAAGTATGATATGAATTAATGCTAGATCTGATTTCAAAACTTAGCAAGTTGCAAATGCTCAATGCTACGGGTTCACCAAAATTTTAGGTTGGGAAAAAGGGGATGAATGCAAGCATGTAAGTACACTAGATCAAACCCTCTTTCACTATAACATTCAAGGACAAAACCGAGCTAAGTCACTACAAGATGAATGAGGACTTAGCTATTGATTTTGTGCTCTTACTTGCTATGGAAAGATGTACTTCAACCAAGATTTTTATCAAACCCTAGGCTAAGTATGAGTGAAACCCTAGTAATGAGACAATCAGCTTATAACAGACAAACAACAACAAAAACTCAGGATTTGAAAGTACCAAGATGATCAGTGAGATGCCATACCTATTCCATGGAAGATGAAATGTCAGACGACTCTAGGGTGGGCACCCAAGTCCTGAAAGTTGAGATCTCCAGAAACTTAGAATTAGAAAGATGTCACAGAAGGTACCCAGATGCCAGTTCTAGTGTCTGATTTAGCAGGAGGACATCGGGGCAAGCGCCCAAGTCTTCCACAGAGGAATTTCTGCAATCTATTTTTAGATCTTGAAACCATTTCTCTTGAACAAACTCCTTGTACCTTCAATTCTTCAGTCCTTGTACCTATAACTTGCACACAAGAAGAAAAGGGGTTTGGGAGTTGTGGTGTTTAGGGATTTGCCTCAATCAAATCCTGGGTTAGCATTCAAGCTCTCCCAACACCGTTGTTAGAGAGAGTGTGTGTCCTTGTAGGACAGAGGCTAAAGATAATCCAAATGATGAAATGATTCAAACAATGATAATGTCACCTCAGAGGTGAAGTCCTTAGGAGAATGAAGATCCTTCAACTCATAAGGATGTTGATGATGATTCCAAATCTGCAACAAACACACAAATACAAACACAAATATGCAACAATAACACAATGAATGCATTGAATACTCTTTGCTCCAATATCATAAGTTCACTATCATCAACTTCTATTAAAATGAATTTAAACACTCACTTATATATGATTTCCTGTTAAACATTCACAAATTAATTGAAAGAGCCGATAAGGAGAAACCCATTTAAAGGTCCTATGCCGACATGAATTAAATTCTACCCCAACCAATCAGGGACGACTTGGGCACGGGCACCCAAGTCCCAAGGGGCCTTTTTGGCCTAGGGTAAGGTATTAAATGGGCCCCTAGTTCCCATTTGACATGGGTTTTGAGGGATTTCTCATCGGGATGAATATTTTGCATGTAGAGTGTTAACACGAGGACCTATGAGCTAAACTAGGAGGTAAAAAGGCATATGTCAACTTTTTACTCCATAACACCTATAAATTCTACAAGTTAAACTAGTAATAACATACTCAAACCCTTCTATTGTTTCAAGTAAAGTCAACAGTAAAACTCCTCACACAAGTGTCACAAGCATAATAAACATACATACATTTATTCCACCATGCAAGCACACAAATAAACACAAATGTTAGCTTACAAAAACAAAGCATCAATCTATCCTTCCATTTATGATTAGTAATTACAAAACATGCATGTTTTTACTTCCAATCACAAATAATGCAACAGAGGGTTGACTTTCCCTATTTTTAATGTTAATCTCTAGATTTGTTTTAGCCTGGGATGCCTTTCCAAGGTCGTGATAGTTGCTTCTTGCATCAACAACACATCCTCTAGCAAAGAATACTATGTTTATCTCTTGATATTCTTCCTTATCTCACGCCTTTTGTTTCTCTAGATTTCTACACCCTTTTCTATCTTCTTTTTCATGTACCCACCTTGGCTCTTCTCTTCTTTACACATGTTGTCTAGGATCTAAATAGAAGTTCTCCCTTATCCCTTACTCAAACACTACCTAGGTTGCTCTGCTATGGGTGGAAAAACACCCTTTTTCAAATGTTTGTCCCCTGTTCTACATGCTCTTTCAGCTATTCTTTCACACCCACACAAACTAGGAACCTCCCTCTATATGACCTTGTTCTTTTCTTCAAATTTTTGCTCTTCTCTTAGATGTGCACACCTCTTTCTCCCTTTGAATTTTCTACCTTGTTTTCAAACTATTTGTGCCTTTCCTCTTTCAAATTTCTACCTCTTTCAATATATGGCACACTCTATCACACACCCCTATTTCTATTTAAAATCAATGCCCTCAATATATTTTCTTGCAATATGTCACACTGGGATTATCAAAATAATTTCCTTTCCACCTATACAACAAGTTTGAACTTTATGAGAGATGTGAAGGTGGGTGTTAAAGAGGTTCAAAATGTCATTTACTCTCCTCCAACTCCTCTAGGCACTAAAATGCAAAACTAATAATGTAAATCACAAATATATACACTTATGGCCAAAGAAAATCAGCTTGGTCTTGAGATGCCCTTGCATCAAACCTCTCAAGTTAGAAAAATGTGAGCCCCTGCTCACAGTTAAAAGTCAAATCACTGTCCAAAATTTATATCCTTTGGTTTCATCCTTAGAACTAGTTCATCTTATTCATTTATCATCAAGGAAGTGTGCAAAACCTCATTTTTCATTCTCTACTCCACTTTTCTCTTCTCTCCTATGGGATCCAACCCACCAATATCCATCCATCCGCACCAAAACTTTTTTCCTCCTTCACTCACCATTTCTCATTTCATCCTTCACTCACCATTTCTTCATTCATATAATCCTACTCTTCTACATCTCCACTCAATGTTTTTATTAGCAACCCCTCTTTCTCAGTTGTAAACTCTTTCTCCAAAACCAACTCTATTTGCATTATGGATAGATAATTTATCCATCAACTCCTCTTCCCCATCTTCTCATGCTACAACCTACACCTACTCCATCAAGTCTTTCATGCCCTCTAAAGGACATAACTCTATTTAACTTATAAGTCAACATAAACAATCTTATAGAAATCATATGTCTCCATAAACACCTTCCTTAAGGAAGTCTTCTCCTTCTCTCCACTAATATTTGTTGCAACATGACAACCACTTGCAATTTGTACCTCCTCTATAGTTGTAATCTCTTCTTCCCAGTACAAGAGACTCTTCATCTCCAACCTCCTTATTAAAAGTTTTCTTCTTTTCTTGCACCATGTCCATTGACATTTCTCTATCCTCTTAAGGACAAAACACTACTACAACTTCATTTTTCTCTTTTTCATCAACAAGAATTTTCTTCATCTCCTCTCTCATTCCCTTGAAATGGCATGTTCCACTTGCATCCTTCACATTTGAAGGATCCTCATGGCCTCTCCTTGTAGCACCATGGAAACTACATCAGTAGCACACATAACTTCATGTTTGAGTTCCTTTTTTGCATCTACTTGCAACACCTTATCTGCCAACAAGGCCATGCCCATTAAAGGGCATTCACTCATTGTTGCACTACAACACTTTCTTCTGTTTCTACAAACTCATTCTTTTACGCATTAGCTTAGGTTGGTAATAGTACCAACTAGTCCATCCACTTCTTTTCTTCTTCTATGTCATCCTCATGACACTCTAAGTCACCTTTCTCCTTTTCAAGCAACATATCTCCTTCAATTAGACCAACAACTTGCAACTTCCTCTTTTTCATCATTGCCTCTTCTTCACCAATTTCCATGGCTACACTATTCCTTCCTTCTTAGCTCAATGCCCTTTCAACTTCTTGTGCACTCACTTGCACCTCTATGCCTTCTAAAAGATGTGCTTCTCTTGCATCCTCATCTTCCAACATGAGGACTTTCTTCTCTCTTGTTTTTTTATCCACAAGATCTGCAAACAATAAATGGTAGACAAAACAAGGGCTTCAACTTTACCCTCTTCACTTTTCTCCACCATGGTTATCATATTAGCCTCTTACAACTCTCCAGTTATATCTACTTCCTCTTCACAATTATCCTCTTTTATGAGGACTATCTCTTCTTTTATCTTATTTTCCTCAAGGTCTTCCATGGGCTATGAAGGACCCAACTCTTCTTCCATGAACTAATCACATGGCAACCCAATCTTCTCATTGAATCTCAAGGCATTTTGCCCATCTCTCAACTTGAGCCCCAAGACTCAAAGCTCCCTCAACCAGTGTACATGCATGCTAGGATGCACCATATACTTCAACAACTTGGAAACCATATGTCCCCAACTTCTCACCCTCTCTTTTCCATTTTTTTAGTCTCCTCTCAATATTCTTACAACCTATTATTGTATTGCCACACAACTTGGTACTTGCAATTTATACCCTCTTGGGGTCTTCAATCTTCTCCTTATCAAATGAATGTTTCAACTCAACTAGCCATCTCATCAACTCTTCTGGGATCTCTCTTCCAAAAATCAACAAAGTACTACTCTGCAACTTTCTAGTCTTTTACTCTCCCATGTCCCCTTCACTAGGACTTCTATTCTTGTCTGCATCTCTCTCATGGCTTCCAATATATTGTTCAAACTTCCTATGACTTTTGCTACTACAATCTCTACAAACCTTCTCCTTAGGTCATCTTGTTATTTTCATACTCTTCCTTACTATCACAACTCCCTGGTTACAATCCTACATAGGGTACACACTCACAACTAGTTTTTTGTCAACCACTCGTAATTGTCCTCTACCCAACAATGACATTGGAATATGTAGACCATTTAGACCCCTCTAATCATTTCCACTCAATGGAGGGTGTCCCTACACCTTCTATCCAATACTCTTAATTATTGCAGGACATTCAAACACAACACAAAGTTGTAGCCTTCTCTAATACTAGATGACATAGTAACCTTAGTGGTAGTTCCAAAATGAACAAGTGGCCTACACTAGGCAGCTTAACACCAACCCACTAATCAACACAAAATAATTGTAGAAGTAATACCTCCTTGATTCAAGTCACTTACAACAATGCAAAACTATGTCAAATTTCTATGACAACATAACCCACACACAACCACACAAACTCACCTAACTATAGTCTGAACACATAGCACAACATAAATTAAATGTAGCATTATGTAGATCACTACTTTTAAAATGCACTAGAACTAACTCTCAAGACACTAGACTCGTATTATAGTTACTACAAGTACACTCACCTAGAATGATGACCCCCTTCTAGTTGTTGCAAATGTATTGAGAATGACAAGAGCAAACTTCTATGGTTGTTGAAAGTAACACCACCAACCAAAACAAGCTTTCCAATTTCTACAAGTACAATCAATGGTGAATAGGACAACCCTACAAACACTACAAAGTGAAATTAGTAATAGCATACCCAACCCCTTCTATTGTTGCAGGTAAAGTCAACACTAAAACTCCTTCTCACACAAGTGTTGCAAGCATAATAAACATGTATACATTTCTTACACCATGTAAGTATACAAAATAAACACAAATACAAATGATAGCTTGTGTATACAAAACATCAATCTATTCTTCCATTTATGACTAGAAATTACAAAATATACATGCTTTTAATTTTAATCACAAACAAGGTAACAAAGGGTTGACTCTGCCTATTTTCAATGCTAATCTCTATCTTTGTTTTGGTTTAGGATACCTTCTTGTTGTGACCTACACAACATGCCCCTAATTTTTCTAATTTGGGGACCCTTCCACGTTAAATCCCTATTTTAATTTTTGTTTTGATTTTTGCATTATTAGTCTTGGTCATGTTGTGGTATTATTTTTTTGTTATTCGGGTTTAGGTCATTATTGCTTATTCATGGTTCAAATGGTTTTATTTGTATGAAGAAGTTTTGTGAAGTGTTTGTGTATTCACAAGTGTATGGAGAAACATAAAATTGGAGATAGACCAAATTATTCTAAGTCTTAAGTGTCAAGTTGTGTTCCCCTAACAATTTTAGACTTTGCCTTTGTTTTGTGCATGTTTGTAAATTTTTAGTTTGGAGTCTAAAATCTGAGGGTCTCGAAGTTCAAACCCTGAACTATGTATCAAATGAATTGGGATTTTTCTTTAAAATTTTAGGAAGTTTGTAAGTTCTGTTGCAAGATTTTGAGGTTCCTGACGATCTTGAAGTATAAACCTCGAGTCAAAGATTGAACCCATTCAAGATTTTAGCCTTGCTTTTCATCGATTGTTAAAACCCTGAGATCTGAGACCCTCAAGATCCAAACACCGACCTTCAAGGTTGAAAATTTTAATCAAAACCCCAAACTTTGGTAGGTGGGAATTCAACTTTTCATGCATGTGAAAGGGTTTATATCCTTGACCTTTCATTTCCCACCTATTCAACTTCCATCCTTCGCGTCCCAACTTGAAATATGAGGCATCTTACCCTTCAAATTTTCATGATCATTTGTATTCAAGATTTGGCTAGTTTGGTTTGAGCATTCATGGGATCTTCTCCCCATTCATCAACATACTTCCAGGTTCCTCTTGGAGTCATTTTTGTGTGTGAGTGATTTGATTTTGAGTATCTATTTGGATTTAGTTGAATCACATGGTTTTCTTGTGTGTTTGAATGCCTGTCGTAATCTTGGAATAGTAGGGTTTTAGCCTATTTCTTTTGTAAAGTGTGCAAAACTCTTGTTTGCACTGGTCGGTTTGTGCAAATGCAAACTCCAATTTGTTGATCTATTTAGGGAATATTTTCCTTTGAAATCTTTGAACATTTTTATGCACTTGACCCAAAAAAATTGAATACAAAAATGTGGGTTAACTTTAAAACTCTAATATTTCAGAAGGAATCCCTAAAGTTTAAAATTTCACTAAACTCCAAAAGAATTTTGGATCCCAGATGCATGTAGTCTAGCCTTTAACCTAAAAAACCAAATAGTTTCATATGTGAAGCTAAACTTAAGATTGGCATCTTAGGCCTTGGTATCCTATACTTTGGGTTTGGGTGATAAATTAGTAAAATAAATTCAATAGAAAAACTCAAGTTGAGTCCTCAAAGCTTTGAAACCCAAGCTTCTAGAACACTAAACTCAGACTTCAAGTCTAGAGTTCCAGTTTAAAAGTAATCTCAACATTGATCAAAAGGTCCAAAAGTTCAAGTCCTACCAAATCTTGAACTTGGAAATCTCATTAATTTAGACTTCAAACTAAAATTGGAAAAGTGAGGCCTAAACTACAAAATGTGAGTTTCCCCTAAACTCTAAGGCCTTATAATGCTAAACTTAATATTGTAACTCAAGCCTCAAACTAAAAAAAATTACAAATTGAAACACAAAATGGTTCTTGAGTCTTAGATCTTCAAAACTTTGAATGTCAAAGATCTAATCCATTTGAAGAAAAAATGCAGCTCAGGGTCCAAACTCTAAAATTTTGGAGTCCCAAACTCCTGAAGTAAATTGCTTAACCTTTATAATTTGGCCACAAGATACCAAACCCTGAACCTTCTTAAAACCAAGGACCCTTTTAACTTGTTTTAAGCTTGTAGCTCAACACTTTGGAGCATGAGATGCTAAATTTTACCCTTTACCATGAACAAGAACCTCCTAAACCACATGTTTGTTTAATTTAATCCTCAAAACCCTAAATTTCTTCAATAAAATTACTTCTAAAGGTTGTAATAATACAATAACACTTGTTGACAAGCATTAATGATGAAAAATGATAAAGAAATTTAAGATTTTTTGGAACTTGTGCAATTTATTAAGTCTTAATACTAAGACCCATCTCATCTTGGCAGGACACCTAAATTAGAATGCCTTCCCTGAACAAGATGAAATACAAATTCAAGGGTGTCGTTCCCCTGTCAAAAAATAATAACTAAGCTTTACAAAGGCATAGATGCAGATCTAGGTCATATGGGGTTAGAAGAATTTCACAAGAGAATGAGATAAGATACTGGGGAAAACACCATGTTACATAACTTCAAGTTAAGTGATCTTGTTGGAGCTACAACTTTCACAATGTCAGTGCAATTTGTAGATTTGGTGATGACTTGTGTAAGGTTTTACAACAAATGGGATAGAGTAATCAAGAATATGGATGGAAAAGAAATATTGAAAATTTAGCCTCAATATATAAAAGAGATGTTGTTCCTCCCCATAAGAGAATCATATGTGAAGATCATAATGGACTCTACCAAGGAACACTTTGATGCCAATATGACTAAATATACAAAAACTATGAATAAAAATTAGTTTATTAAGATAAAAGCATGATCCTCCAAACTTCTAAAGAATCTTTTTTCAGGTGATTTTTGTGAAGAAGTTAATGATATAACAACTCTATTGAGTAGGGCCATAAGGCAATAATTGGTTAAGGAGTTTCAGCCTTGGATGTTCCAATACATAGCCAAAATTCTTGCAGGAAAATAATTTATTGACTAGGCTACATTGATCAGTGATAGGATACATGAACAACTTAGTAATGTTATTGAGTCAAATAAATTTTACATGACATGATATCTTGTATACTCATTGGTTAGGCATCAAAGATTTGATGGTTTACAATTTAGGATAACTATGGGGATAGGATACACAAAAGTGTATGAGTATTAAATCCTCAATTGGAACTTAAGGAAAGTGCCAAATGCTTTAATGAGAGTTAATGATGCTTTTATTTTCTACATCATCAAGATGTTAGAAAATGATTTCTATAAAAGGATTTCCTTGGAGGCCATAGCAAAAATCAAGAAATGGGGAAATTGATAATATATCTAGTTCCCCACATTCACTTATATTAGAGTAGGAGGTTTCTTAGGAGAACCCTACAAACTAAAAAAATATGTGAGTGACAAGCTAGTACTCATGGAGCTTGTAGGCAATTGACAGTGGTTCAAAAGATGTACTTAGAAATAAAAGTAAACTTAGTTCTATTGGCCATTATACTTGTCTCACTTTTCAAGCAACCAAAATTGCAGAAGCTTAAATGAATCTGGTGACTTTAAAATTTTATGAACTAATGGGGTCCTTTAATCCCAGATTATGCATAGAAGGGTTAAGAGCAACCTACAAACATAATCCTAAGTTAGAAGATTTTTATGCAAACTATGCAAATGAGGATGGAGTTTGAAGAAAGGATTATTCTTACATGACTATAGACCAAATGAGGATGTTCCAAATTGGTAACATCCCTGATGAAATAAATGACAAAGGGAGTGTGACTTTGAGTCCTACATATGAGTTGAAGATAATATTTAACAAGCCTCTTCCAAAAATGGACTAAATCATGAAGGAATACATGAACATATAGGTTTGAGCAAATTTGATATTGCAGAGAAGTGAAGAATGGTTGGATAAAGAGAATAAGAGACTTAATTTATGAGTTAAAAAATCAAAAAAGAGGAAAGGAAAAGGAAGGAGAAGAAAAATTGGAGGTGGGTATGGAAGAAGAAAGGGTATCTAAATCCCCTTTAAAAGAAATAATTAATGCAATAGAGGAACAAGAATAAGAAGAGACTACTAGCTGACAAGGAAGAAGAAAACTAAATTTATATTTGTGTTTAAAGGAGATAGTGCATCACAAGCCTCTATTGATTCATTAGTCCCAGCTCCACCTACTATCACTCAAATGGAGCAAATTCAAGAGACACCAAAAGAACTTGCTCCTCCTCCTCCCAGCCCTTCAACAAATGTACCAAAGAAGTATCCAACTCCATCTCCTAAGAGGAACCTCATGCCATCTCCTAGGAAGTATCCAACACAAAGTCCTCCTATGACCATAACTCCATCTACTAGGAGGACCCCCACTCCTCCTAAGAAGTCTCTAAAACCATCTCCTAAGAGGACCCCCATGCCATTACCTAGGAAGTATCTGTTAGAATAAAAATAAGGTTTACATTTAGTTAAATTTACATTTCTAGGTTAGTAATAAATTAATTAGAAGTTAGGTTTTGGGGAGTTATTCCCGTAATAAGTTGGGGTAGTTTAATCGCGGGAATTCACAAGAATGTATCGATTTATAAGCCAATATAATACAATGTAAAAATCACTATGTACATTATCCCGAATACAATATAATATTATATTTTGATATCACTCTGCAATGGTTTAATCTGTGTGCATGCTCACCATATTTTAATATGGTATCAGAGCAATGAAGATGTTGAGCCTGTGGGGAGCAATGAGGATGGAAAGACATTAATTTGAGTGTGATAATTGGTGTTGGTCATTCAAATTACAGTTGAGTATTCATATTGTTTTATTTTTAAAATCATGTTTTTTATACCAGCCTAACACAGTCTCACGAAAACTGCAATATCTTTGACATTTCCTAAAGAAATTTCAAAATTCAAAATGTTTTGGAAAGAAGACAAAGAAGAGAATAAAACCTAGAAAGATTTTAAAGATATTTTGAGTATTTGATGAGCATTTTTTTGTAGAAGAAACAACAATAAAATAGTGATGTGAACAATTGTTTTTAGAGAAGTTTTTAACATAAATCTTGGCATATAAGTTTTAACATAAATATTGGCATATGGAGGCGTGTGACGATCTACATTTCATGGAGATTTAATATGTATAAGGCATTTTTTTTTTTTGACATTTGTCAGCAAGCTTATTATTCCAAGGAAATATAAGTGTCAATATGGGCAGATAAACATTTTGCTCATTTGAGAATTGGTTTTCTATGTTAGAGTGCCGCAAGATGCAAATTTAATTCGGAGAGCTTAGACAAAAATAACTAAATTCTGTTCTTGTGAAGACTGTGAGAGTAGAAACAAAAGATGTTGGATGCTTGAATGCATTGGGTGTTGGAAAGTTAACACAACTTTATTTTTATTTGTTTCTGGGCTTTAAATAAAAGTGGGTACCATTTCATTTCAAGTTGGGCACAATAATTTTTTGTTGTCGGGTAAATATTGTTGTGTATTCTTTTCAGAACTACATTATTGCATTTTACTTTGTTGTTGAGACACACATTCTAGACTATGCTCTATGTATAAATTTGTGAAATCATATCTCAAAGGTGATATGCAGATGAGTTGGTTGATGAAGGATTTGATAATTGATGTGAGAGGTTACAAGTTCAAAACTCACCTCTTTTATTATGGATGGTAAAACAATTTGGAGTGATAAATGAAAAATAATGTGTTTTATTTGTAGTAATAAGGAGTTGTATGTGCTTATGTCAAGATTGATTGGTGTAGAAAGAGTGGGAAAATATTTTTATGGTGATTTGATAATCTAAAGTTAAATTTGCATGCATTGGAGTAATAAGGAAAACAAGAGTGTGTTTTATTGATGTATGGGTCCATCATTGGGCAAAATCGACACTATTATTATTTTTTAGATTTGAACATGGCTATACAAATGTTTGATCTTGAAGCCATCTATGATATACCTGATAGAGATTTGAAAGAATTGTGTGCTTGTGCTATCGAAGATTCTAAGGTGACATTAAATGCATAAAGTGTAACAAAATACATTGGAGGCAGAAGGCAATAGAGGTAGGAGGATCTTCATCATCCCAAGCTAACTTCTTGCTTAGGGATGATTCATTGCATGAGAAGCACCTTTTCTATCTATGTCCCTTCAAGGAGCAAGGTGGGGGGCTTAGCAGTTTGTGACAGTATGTGTGGATAGTGTAACTTTTGAAATAGGTGGAGTTAGTGTATCTGCAATTACTCAGTTTGTGGATAGTGTAATCTCTGAAATATGTGGGATTAGTGTATTCACAAGAAAATTTGTAGATAGTGTAATCTCTGAAATAGGTGGGATTAGTGTATCCACAATGGTTTAGTTGTTTTGTATAGCAGAGGAGGGATTGTTTTCATAGTACTGGAGGAGGGATATTGACACACTCGGAGGAGATGTGGACTCTCAGAGGAGAGTTGTTCTCTCATGTGCAACACTAGAGGAGTTATTTTAACACACTCGGAGGAGATGTAGACTTTTAGAGGAAAGTTGTTGTCTCATTGTGTAAGGAGGTTGGGGACACTTTATGTTCTCTCATGTTGTGCAGAGTTTTGTAGGTTCTATAGTTAGGAGATCCGTTGATGGAGTCAATTTGGTATTTCTTGGGTGAGCGAGGAGGATTGATGAAGGTGCTTCATCAAAGTCTCCAAAAGGGTTGTTGTGATCAACTCTTGCAGTGTTTCATCCTTTGTTCGAGTTAATGTAATAAGGGGGGGGATGTTGGTTTTATTACATGTAAACCTTAAGAGGGGGGTGTTAGAATAAAAATAAGGTTTACATTTAGTTAAATTTACATTTATAGGTTAGTAATAAATTAATTAGAAGTTAGGTTTTGGGGAGTTATTCTCGTAATAAGGGTAGTTTATTCAGGGGAATTCACGGGAATGAATGGATTTATAAGCCAATATAATACAATGTAAAAATCACTATGTACATTATCCCGAATACAATATAATATTATATTTTGATATCACTCTGAAATGGTTTAATTTGTGTCCATGCTCACTATATTTTAATAGTATCCAACCCCATCATCTAAAAGGACTTCATCTCCTCACAAGAAAAACCCCACTTCCCTTCCACCAAGCCCTCCAAAAAGTAGAAATGAATAATAATAGCAAAGGATAAGGATCAATAGGAAGGCTCTTCCTCTCATGGTGTACCCATGTGGTTTGATTAGATTATACAAAAGATGAAGAGAGTGGTTAAGCCTCCCATGGATGATTTCTCTCAACTAGATTCCTTGTTTCCAAAACCTCCTACACCTAAGAGAGCTAGAGTGAGATCATCTATTTCTTCATATGCCCAAGGAGTGTGGCAAGCATAAATTGTTGTACCCCTCTCAAATATACCAAAGGAAAAATTGCAACCTTCAAACTTCACCATGACTACAATCTCATTGGGGAAGAACTCTATAGATGCCGCGAATTAGGTTTCCAAGTCTTCAGTGGATCTGATGATTCAAAAGATTGATAAAGATAGGGCTACTAAGGAATAATTAAGAGAAAAGGTATCACACCTCACATCGTACATTGAATATTTGGTGGGACTAATTGCATTAGTGTACTCTATGCCATCTCCTCAATTTGTGCAAACAACAAAGAAAGATTTGTCATCTATTGGATAAGTGGGAAATGTAATGAGAGCAATGAGGGCATGTGATGATGAGTTTCTATCAATAAGGAAATGAGTCATGGATGATATAGCTTTAGTATGTGATAAGGTGACAAAAGAGAAAGATGCCATGCAAATGCTAGAAGTGGAGATTAATAGGGAGTTGGAAATATTTGAAAGTCTTTATTTGCAAGTTGTAGAACTAGCTTAAGTTGGCTTTTAGAATTTTGTTGATGGTGTGTGTATTGGACAAGAAAGACCCATATTTGATTAAAAAGTGAAAGAGAGAATACAATTTTAGAATGGATATTCTGAAAAGTTGTAAAATAAGTTTTGAAATGGATTATGACCCGATTCAAAATATTTTATGATATCCAAAGTTTTGTTGAAAAGGTGGGGTGTTCCTTGTATTAAGAGGGTCTATATTTAATTCTACACAGGGTTTAAAGAAGCAGTTTGAATAGAGGGTCAAAAGAGAGTCTTTAAAATAAGTAAACTTTGACGTGGCTTCCATTTCTTGACTTGTGAAGGTCTAGACTGTATATCAAAAGTTTAAAACTAAATTAATTGGATACAAAAAAGTACATGAGGGGTTTTTAGATACTTTTCTTAATGTCAATGTTAAGTTTGTCTACTTTGATGGCCCAAATCTTGACCATGTCAGATCAGTTTTGGGAGATTTGATGAATATCGATAGCAAAGGTTGTAGAGGAATGTTGAGGACAACTAGGAGTGTGCACAAGCTTTTTGACACTCATCTACATGTCAAATTTTTTTCACATGTAATGAGAGAATAGAAAGAAAAAGTGCAAAAGAGAAATGTCTTTTGATATTCCATGTACTTTTGTTTCTTTTCAATTTTTAGAGGGAATGGCTTTTCACCTTCCCATTCCATAAAACCTATAAATATGCATTTGAAACTCATTCAAAGGGTTGGAAACCCATTCATTGAATACAATAGAAATTTTGCGGCTTCATTTATGAGTTTTCTCTTTTCCTTTTCACGATTTTCTATCTCTAAGCATGTTCTATATTTATTCACACATTTAGTTCAATGAATATTTGATGAATTCAATATATGTTTCATATCATTGATGTCTTGTTGATGGTGAAGCATTTTTCATGATCAACCTATACATATTGTGTCATACAAAATTCAATATCTATTATGCATGTTGGGTTTGTTCCTTTGGAGATTGTACCTTCCTACATTTTGATTGTAGGAAATGGGTCAAGTGAGGAATGGATTTCATCAAATTTATCTATTTATCGAATGACGTGTGGAGTATAGGAGCAACAAGCTTAAATTCTCTAACTTTTTCTCTCCTCCCTTCTCTTTTCCAATTTTTTATATCACTGTTAGCTTAGGGTTAGATTAAGAAAAAATTAGTTTTATTGTTGTTTTAGAGTAGGGTCTGTATGTACAAAATTTTGATGAGCATTTATAATATTCCAATACAAGAATTCAAAGGGGTTTCCATTGTTGTTTATACTCATTAAATTTTGATTCTCAGATTCGTTATAAAGATTATGAACATTATTTTTTTTAAAAATGTATGTAAATTGATCTTGAAGTTGCTACAAGTTTTTTAATGTTGAATTCTTTAACATTTTAGGAAAAAAAATTTGTGACTTTTCATCTTCAGTGTGCTATAACATCATCTTTTTGAGGTCTATGTGGGTTGATTCATCATATTTAAGCATAAAATTGGAGAGCCTCTTTAACTTCCACCAAATTGTGATATCATTTTCAAGATTCTAAAGGCTATTGTAAAGATTCAAAGGCTGATTTTGTTCCACATAGGAAGGAAACTTGAAATATTTATTAATATCTTTGTGTTATGATTTTGTTATGTAAATTGTATATGTTATTATGGGATTAAAAATATTTGTTTCTTATGTAATAAAGGGAGGGTTTGAGTGTGCTCATAATTTTGCATGTTTTGCAAGTGTGGGTACTTTTTCACACATTTCAAAGGGCTAAATTGTTCAAAATAGTGGGTTGCAGAGTTATGATTTTGAATTGGTGTATTGGTGAGAAGGATAAAACCTTGCATATTTTGTTAGAACTCATTAAAACACCTTGTTTTAATGATAACTATTTACTAAGACAAGTGGTGAAATCATTTTGATACAAATAATGAATAGGATTTGAAGTTTTTTGGTGTTTGATATTCCACTTTGAATTTTTGGTTTGGAATTCATGTTTTGGAAGTTGTATGGGGTAATAAATTGACTCTTTATGTTTGGGAAGGGGTTTGACCCTCTTTATACAGTGGTAGGAGTCTATCTTCATGATAGTTGCAAGTGTGAATGCCAGAATAAGTGAGGTGAGAGTGTGTTGCAAGTGTAAATTGGAAGCTCTATACATGTTGTCTGAGTTCATTGAAGCCATCTAAGAATTATAAACATCTATACAACAATTCTTTTGATAGTGGAAGAAAGGGTAAAATGCTCTCTAGAGCTAGAGTTTTTCACCCTAAGTGGATTTTCTCCAAGGTAAACTATTTGTGTTTAGATTGTATATGTTTATATTGATATTTTTTACATGTGTGAATTTCTTTATATTAAATAATTGATATGCATCAATCATTGTGTGTTTACAATCATTGTTAAGGTTAAGAATGCTTATTAAGGTGTTTTGAAGGGTTCATCACATTGAAATTCATTTTGTCATAGCAATGAGAGGTATAAGCCCATTATTTACAAATCAAGATTATATTATGCTCGGATGAAGGTTAATCTAAAGAATCCTTCTCAACTATGCATTTATTTTCTAATATATTATATTTCATATTTTTTAGTGTTTTCTAACTATAAAATTCAATCATTCAACTAGAGCAAAACAAAATCTCACTCTTTTCTATCTTACTTTTCTCTTGAACCTAATCAAGGTTTTAATATTTTCTTGATTCCTCATTACTTACTAGTATTAGTCATATTCTATACCAAATTGGTAAATTTATTAGCTACTGATATTAGGTGGACCAATAAGGGGTTTTTCCTAAGGAATTGCTCTAGCCAACTTGCTTTGGACTCTAAAGTTATGGCAGTTGACACTTGGCCAATAATTATTATATGTTGGAATTTTATTTACTCCATAAATCTACACAATTAATTTGTGCTTGTAGGGCTAGTATATCTCAAATTAAGATTTCTACAATAGCCACATAAAAATGGCTTTGGTAGTTAGTGAATTTGTTCTATGCAATTCATCTCCTAACAATTATTTGTTGATAAATTGATCTAAAAAACTTGATGGAGAAGTTCAAAGTTAGTGGTTTTCTAGCTGGGCACTTTTGTAGGAGACTACAAATACCTTGGTGGCAAGGTGTAAGTCACTTATAGAAATGGTACAAGTGATCAGAAAGCTAGTATAGGAGTCCAGAACTAGTTGCTACAGGTATAGTATATCTTGTTGCAGGTGTTAATAGACAAAGGGTAAAATACTCTATAGAGCTAGAGTTTTTCACCCTAAGTGGATTTTCTCTAAGGTAAACTATTTGTGTTCAAATTGTGTATGTTTCTATTGATATTTTCTACAAGTGTATAGTGAATTTCTTTATATTTCCTTGATATGCATCAACAATTATGTGTTTTACAATAATTGTTAAGGTTAAGAATGCTTATTAAGCCATTTTGAAGGGTTTATCACATTGAAATTCATTTTGTCATAGCAATGAGAGGTATAACCCCACTATTTACAAATCAATATTATATTATGCTAGGATGAAGGTTAATCTAAAAGAATCCTTCCCAACTATGCATTTGTTTTCTAATATATTAGAGTTCATATTTTTTAGTGTTTTCTAACTATAAAATTCAATCATTCAACTAGAGCAAAACAAAATCTCACTCTTTTCTATCTTACTTTTCACTTGAACTCAATGTTTTAATGTTTTCTTGATTCCTCATTACTTACTAATATTAGTCATATTCTATACCAAATTGGTAGATTTATTAGCTACTTTAATATTAGGTGGATCAATAAGGGGTTTGTTCATAAGGAATTGCTCTTGCCAACTTGCTTTGGACTCTAAAGTTATGGAAGTTGACACTTGGCCAATAATTATTATATGTTGGAATTTTATTTACTCAAGAAATCTACACAATTAATTTGTGCTTGTAGGGCTAGTAAATCTCAAATGAGCATTTCTAAAACACCCACATAAAAATGGATTTGGTAGTCAGTGAATTTGTTCTATACATTTCATCTCCTAACAATTCTTTGTTAACAAAGCGATCTGAAAAAATTGATGGAGAAGTTCAAATTTGTGGTTTTCCAGTTGGGGACTTTTGTAGGAGAACACAAATACCTTGGTGGCAAGGTGTAAGTCACTTCTAGCAATGATACAAGTGATCACAAAGCTGGTATAGGAGTCCAGTTAGTTGCTACAAGTATAATATGACTTGTTGCGGGTGTTAATAGACCTCTAGGAAACTCGATGGTGGTTCAAAAAATTGTCATACTACACGTGGAGTCAACCCATGCATATCTTCATGGTTATAGATTGGAACTATTAAGTCAGTTGTAGCATTTGGGAGCTAATTTTAGATAAAACAATTAACATAGGTATTTTTCCTTGCACATGTGGCTTGATATTGGCCATGTGTCTATCTTCCATCGTAGGGTGATGCTAGCTAAGATAGAAACTATCTTATGCATTGCTAGTGAGCTATTTAATTATCCCTATGATGTGACAATTCTAGGTTATTCCTCTTAGCAGTAGTCTCTCTCCTTTAACCATGATGGCAATGTTGTTATGATATGATTGGAAGTTGCTTCATTTATGCACACAAGATGAGTGTGAATTCATTGTTGGTCTAGGTATATTGCACGAGTGATTACATGGATGACCACTGGCTTTGAAGGCCACAACCATCCATGTATTCCCAAGAGAGGGTAGTTGAAAGAAGTAGTCATTTCCATTTCCAAGATAATCGTCAATCTTTTTTGGTAAGGAAAACATATGGGAGTAATAGAAGATATCAAAATTGAATGCGGAGTTAGTCTATCGGCTAAAAAAGGTACTTTCAAATTGTTGTGATGAAGAAGAAGAAGAGTGAACAGAGTTTGTGAATTGTAGAGAATAGGGTTGGAAAATAGAGGTGGTTGTATGGATAGATTGTAGCTCTAGCAAGAACATTAAATTGGCAATCTACTTGTACTAACACTATCACAGTGAATGGGATGCTAATTAATGTGTGCATACCCTTCTTTGAGTTTTTCACCCATTGGGTTTTATCTAGATGAAATATGTGTCATGTGTACTAATCTTATTCATTGCATAGAGTGGTAGGGAAAGATGAATCCAATTCTTTGAGAAGTGGATGTGCCAATTAATTCTTATGATTTGTAGTGAATGCCAATATATTGATTGGGATAGGATCATTAGTGATCATATTAATGTGCATACCCTTCTAGGAGTTTTTAACCCATTGGGTTTTATCTAGATGAAATATGTGTCATGTGTACTAATCTTATTCATATCCTCTTTATGTTTGGGAAGGGGTTTTTCTCTCATTATACAGTGGTAGGAATCTATCTTCATGATAGTTGCAATTTAAAATGAGTTTCCCCCAAACTCTAAGGCCTTATAATGCTAAACTTATTATTGTAACTCAAGCCTCAAACTAAAAAAATGACAAATCAAAATAGAAATGGTTCCTAAGTCCTAGATCTTCAAAACTCTGAATGCCAAAGATCTAATCCATTTGAAGAAAACATGCAGCTCAGGGTCCAAACTCTAAAATTTTGGAGTGCCAAACTCCTGAAGTAAAATGTTTAACCTTTATAATTTGGCCACAAGATACCAAACCCTGAACCTTCTTAAAACCAAGGACCCTTTTAATTTGTTTTAAGGACCATGAACAAGAACTTCCTTAACAACATACTTGTTTAATTTAATCCTCAAAACCCTAAATTTCTTCAATAAAATTACTTCTAAGGGTTGTAATTTTATAATAACACTTGTTGACAAGCATTAATGATGAAAAATGATAAAGAAAATTTAAGATTTTTTGGAACTTGTGCAATTTCTTAAGTCTTAATACTAAGACCCATCTCATCTTGGCAGGACACCTAAAGTAGAATGTCTTCCCTAAACAAAATGAAATACAAATTCAAGGGTGTCATTCCTCTATCAAAAATAATAACTGAGCTTTACAATGTCATAGATATAGATCTAGGTCATATGGGGTTAGAAGAATTTCACAAGAGAATGAGACAAGAAACTGGAGCAAACCCCAGGTTACATAACTTCAAGTTAAGTGACCTTGTTGAAGCTACAACTTTCTCAATGTCAATGCAGTTTGTAGATTTGGTGATGACTTGTGTAAGGTTTAACAACAAATGGGATAGAGTAATCAAGAATATGGATGGAAAATCAATATTGTAAATTTAGCCTCAATATATAGAAGAGATGTTGTTCCTCCCCATAAGATAATCATATGTGATGAATAGAATGGACTCTGCCAAGGAACACTTTGATGCCAATATGACTAAATATACAAAAACTGTGAATAAAAATTAGTTTATTAAGATAAAAGCATGATCCTCCAAACTTTTAAAGAATCTTTTTTCAAGTGATCTTTGTGACGAAGTTAATGATATAACAACTCTATTAAGTAGTGTCATAGGGCAAGGATTTGTTAAGGAGTTTTAGCCTTGGATGTTTCAATACTGTTATGTCGTAAAATGTCCCCCTATTTACTATTTACTAAGTCAAGTGGTGAACTCATTTTTATACAAATAATGAATAGGATTTGAAGTATTTTGGTGTTTGATATTCCACTTTGAATTTTGGTTTGGAATTCATGTTTTGAAAGTTGTACGGGGTGTTAAATTGACTCTTTATGTTTGGGAAGGGGTTTGACTCTCATTATAAAGTGGTAGGAGTCTGTCTTCATGATAGTTACAAGTGTGAATGCCAAACTAAGTGAGGTGAGAGTGTGTTACAAGTGTAAATTGGAAGCTCTATACATGTTGTGTGAGTTCATTGAAGCCATCTAAGAATTATAAACATCCATATACCAATTCTTTTGATAGTGGAAGAAAGGGTAAAATGCTCTCTAGAGCTAGGATTTTTCACCCTAAGTGGAATTTCTCCAGGGTAAACTATAAGGGAAAGTTCTTTAATGTAGAGGCACAAATTGACATATTAGTTTTCTCAGAGTGGAGAGAGCAATGTTTGGTGGTCTCTTGAAAAAGACAAAAAAAAAAACCAAAGCAATGCAAATGTGAGTATTGAAGAAATCTTGTCCCAAACCCAATGTTTACTTGCCTGGGTATGGGCCCATCACACGCTTCCTACTTTATCTTGTCATCTCCACACTTTTTATTGTCATCTCTACACTTTTGATTTTCACATTATTAGTCTTGGTCATGTTGTTGTATTATTTTTGTTGTTATTCGGGTTTAGGTCATTATCACTTGTTCAGGGTTCAAAGGGTTTTATTTGAATGAAGAGGAGGTTCTATGAAGTGTTTGTATATTCACAAGTGTATGGAGAAACATAAAATTGAAGATAGACCAAATTCTTCTAAGTCTTAAGTGTCAAGTTGTGTTCCCCTAACAATTTTAGACTTTGCCTTTGTTTTGTGCATGTTTGTAAATTTTTGGTTTGAAGCCTAAACTCTGAGGGTCTCGAAGTTCAAACCTTGAACTATGTATCAAATGAATTGGTCTTTTCATTTAAAATTTTAGGAAGTTTGTAAGTTTTGGTGCAAGATGTTAAGGTTCCTGACGATCTTGAAGTATAAACCTCAAGTAAAAAATTAAACCCATTCAGGCTTTTAGCCTTGTTTTTCATCGATTGTTAAAACCCTAAGATCTAAGACCCTCAAGATCCAAACATTGGCCTTCAAGGTTGAATATTTTAATCAAAAACCCAAACTTTGGTAGGTGGGCATTCAAAATTTCATGCATGTGAAGGGGTTTATAGCCTTGACCTTTCATTTCCCACCTATTCAACTTCCATTCTTTGCATCCCAACTTGGAATCTGAGGCATCTTACCCTTCAAAATTTCATGATCATTTGTATTCAAGATTTGGCTAGTTTGGTTTGAGCATTTATGAGATCTTCTCCCATTTCATCAAAACACTTCCAGGTTCCTCTTGGAGTCATTTTTTTTGTTTGAGTGATTTGATTTTGAGTATCTATTTGGATTTAGTTGAATCACATGGTTTTCTTATGTTTTTGAATGCCTATTGTAATCTTGGAATGGTAGGGTTTTAGCCTATTTCTTTTGTAAAGTGTGCAAAACTCTAGTTTGCACTTGGCAATTTGTGCAAATGCAAGCTCCAATTTGTTGATCTATTTAGGGAATATTTTCCTTTGAAATATTTGAACATTTTTATGCACTTGACCCAAAACAATTGAATACAAAAGTGTGGGTTAAATCTAAAACTCTAATATTTCAAAATGAAACCCTAAAGTTTAAAATTTCATTAAACTCCAAACGAATTTTGGGTCCTAGACTCATGTAATCTAGACTTTAACCTGAAAACAAAATAGTTGCATATGTGAAGCTAAACTTAAGATTGACATCTTAGGCCTTGGTATCCTAGACTTTGGGTTTGGGTGATAAATTAGTAAAATAAATTCAATAGCAAAACTCAAATTGAGTCCTTAAAGCTTCGAAACTCAAGCTTCCAGAACACTGAACTCAGACTTCAAGTCGAGAGTTCCAATTTAAAAGTAATCTCAACATTGATCAAAAGGTCCAAAAGTTCAAGTCCTACCAAATCTTGAACTTGGAAATCTCATTGATTTAGACTTCAAACTAAAATTGGAAAAGTGAGGCCTAAACTACAAAATGTGAGTTTCTCCAAACTCTAAGGCCTTATAATGCTAAACTTATTATTGTAACTCAAGCCTCAAACTAAAACAAAATTACAAATCGAAACATGAAATGGTTCTTGAGTCCTGGATCTTCAAAACTTTGAGTGTTAAAGATCTAATCCATTTGAAGAAAATATGTAGCTTAGGGTCCAAACTCTAAAATTTTGGAGTCCCAAACTCTTGGAGTAAAATGTTTAACCTTTATAATTTGGCCACGAGATACCAAACCCCAAACCTTCTTAAAACCAAGGACCTTTTAACTTGTTTTAAGCTTGTATCTCGACACTTTGGACCTTGAGATGCCAAATTTTACCCTTTACTGTGAACAAGAACCTCCTAAACCACATATTTGTTTAATTTAACCCTCAAAACCCTAAATTTCTTCAATAAAATTACATCTAAGGGTTATAATTATACAATAACACTTGTTGACAAGCATTAATGATGAAAAATGATAAAGAGAATATAAGATTTTTTGGAACTTGTGCAATTTCTTAAGTCTTAATATTAAGACCCATCCCATCTTGGTAGGAAACTTAAAGTAGAATGTCTTCCTTGAACAAGATGAAATACAAATTCAAGGGTGTCATTCTTCTGTCAAAAATAATAACCAAGCTTTACAATGTCATAGATACAGATCTAGGTCATATGGGGTTAGAATAATTTCACAAGAGAATGAGACAAGATACTGGGGCAAACCCCAGGTTACATAACTTCAAGTTAAGTGATCTTGTTGAAGCTATAACTTTAGCATTGTCAGTGCAATTTGTAGATTTGGTGATGACTTGTGTAAGGTTTTACAACAAATGGGATAAAGTAATCAAGAATATGGATGGAAAAATAATATTACAAATTTAGCCTCAATATATAGAAGAGATGTTGTTCCTCCCCATAAGAGAATCATATGTGAAGATCAGAATGGACTCTTCCAAGGAACACTTTGATGCCAATATGACTAAATATACAAAAACTATGAATAAAAATTAGTTTATTAAGATAAAAGTATCATCCTCCAAACTTCTAAAGAATCTTTTTTCAAGTGATTTTTGCGAAGAAGTTAATGATATAACAACTCTATTGAGTAGGGTCATAGGGCAAGAATTGGCTAAGGAGTTTTCACCTTGGATGTTCCAATACATAGCTAAAATCCTTGCAGGAAAATAATTAATTGACTGGGCTTGTCATGCCCACATTTCCCATGCGGTCACGACACACAACACACGTGTCATGTCCACATTTGCCACGTGGTTATGACATGAATTACGAAAAACTTTTCTATCTATCCCTAGGAACCCCCTCGCACACGTCTGCGTGCTCGGTGGCAATACGCATAAGGCGTAAACATGTCAACATAATTTGGGGAGGCGCGTGGTCCCATGCAGTCCCTTGCGTGATGATAGCCGTCTAGGGGGTATGCGACATGAAGTGTGTCGCTTTTAGGGTTAGAACGATTTTAATCCTAACCCTAAGTTTCCTAGGTGTAAAGATGATTTCGCCAGATTTGAAAACTAACCCAAACTCAGATCAAAATGAAATCGAAATAATGATTAAGAGATAATGGCATGATGGACGCATGATTAAAGTGGAATGGAAGATAAAGTTAATAAAATGTCACAAAATTAAAACCCTAGAAATCTAGGAAAAATTCGACAGCATAACGCGTTTTCAATAATCGAATTAAAAGTTTTAAAATAAAACACCAATAAGAATTTAAATGAAATTTAAGAATAAAATTTAAAACTTAAGAACAATTTAAAACAATTTAGAATAACAAAATAAATACCTTGCCAAGGTCGAATAAATCGACTTGCAATAAAATAATAAAACTCAGAATAAAATAATAAAATACTTAAGTGACACCAAATAACTTCCAAGGCCGAGTCCATTAATAAATATAATTTCAGCATTATATTTATTATCTAACTCGAATTAATAGAGAAGGGGAAAGATTAAATTACTCTTTCCCGTAAAATAATAGTAAAATCGATAAAAAGGATAAAATAATAAAATCACGCTAGGGAATAAAGTAAATACCTAACTAAAATGAAATCTAAATTCAAAGGGAACATACATCCCATCTAAACAAAAATTTAATCTCTCCCTTCTAAAATGTCACTCACAAGGCAATAAAACAAAAATGTAAAACCCCATTTAAATTATAAATCAATTAAATGAGCACAAGAGATAAAAAGACAAGACAAAATAGGGGATTTAAAATAAAGGAATAAAACAAATCCCTCAAAAACTCCTCACAATAAAATATTGGTTTTCAAAAATAGAGAAGCCCTAATTTCCATTTAAAATTGGTTTTCTAAAGGGATAGCCCTAATGAATATTTTATAGTTTCCTTATGGAAACCTTTACTCTTTTGTTTTGCATTACTCTCACTTGCTTTATTTTCTTCTTTTTGTTCATTCTTATTTTTAGGTTGGAGATCTCCTCCACAATGGCTTGGTAGCCATTGATGAACCACACAGAGGTAAATTTGAAACAACATTCTTCTTCTCTTTTTTTTTATACAAATCTATTTGTAAAAACAGAGATAGAGTTTAAATGTACATTGTTTTGGGTGCACAGTATTATATATATATATATATATATATATATATATATATATATATATATATATATATATATATATATATATATATATATATATATATATATATCCACATCCTTGTGTGCAGGTCAAAGGGGATCCAAGGGCCGAACGACGGCCACTGTGAAAGTAAAGCGTGACTGACGAAGGTATCGACGTTGGTTGTAGGGCATAGTAAGTGTTAAGAACTAAAAAAAAAGTGGTGGGGAGGGGGTTTCGACCCCCTCCCCACACCCCTTTTGGTATAACAACAGCGGCGGGACTGTGGTGGACGCCAACGCCCACCACAACCCCTCTTTAGTCAAAACTAAACTTTGATCTTAAATGTTTTTTGCGGACCATAGTCCGTCCTCTGTTCATTATTTCATATTTTATTTACTACAAATTAATTGTATATTGACTGTGTGTATATATATATATATATACATGCTGTCATTAAGGAAAAAGGCACAGTAAAAATACATTTCTCTATTATTGTGTGCATATATATATATATATATATATATATATATATATATATATATATGCACACATAGATGTGTGTGTGTGTGTGTGTCCATTTTGATATATATAGGGGATATATATAAGCATTAGTTCCCCTTTTTTTTATATATATTCAGATTTCAGAATGCACAATAATTAATGAAAGAGGAACTGAATAGCAAACTAGATTACAACTGATAAGGTTGTATATATATATATATATATATATATGATATATGTAAATATATATATATATATATATATATATATATATATATATATGATATATGTAAATATATATATATATATATATATATATATATATATATATATGATATATGTAAATATATATTCATCTATATATATATATATATACATATATCATATATATATATATATATATATATATATATGAATATATATTTACATATATATATACATATTTCTAACTTTCACCAAAACATATTTGTTGTTTACCTTAGAATACAAATTTTCTGTCTAACCTTATAGGTAAAATTCAGATAGCATTTTTTTTTGAAACATAAATAACTAGAGATATTTTCCCCCTTTTGTTTTTGAGCATATAAGATAAATATTACCATTTCATTTAAATATTCTGCAATCTATATTCCTAAACAACACCCATTAACATGAAATTTCCAACATCATAACAAAAAATATTTCACTTAGATTTCTATCTTCTTTTTTTTTTTAAAGGATCCTACAAGGTAGAATAGCATTTTCATCCAAATTTTCCAACTTAACCTCCTAAACAACAACTAATAAAATGAACTTTCAATGCAACAACAAAAAAAAACTATTTAAAATTTCTCTTTCTTTCTTTGTATGCAATAAAATTTATTTTACAACTAATGTGTATTTCCTTTCTTGAAAAGAACAATGACATAAAATATATATATTTGAATTCAATGCATTTCTCAAAACATACGAACTCCACAATATAGGGAATAAACAACTTTTATAAGAAAAAACATAAGGAATGTTTACATTGCAATACTTATTACAGCCAACACCAAGGGTAAAATAACTCAACAAAATTTTACAATAGGGCCACAAAGGCCATGGCTCAAACAACCAACAACATAAGACTATAGCAACACAAAGATAGACTTCTCATCAAGCTCCATTTCTTCATTTAAGCACCTGCAATAAATACACAACAAGAAGGAAAACCCAGCCACTTCAAAATGCCCTCCTCCCTACCCTAGACCCGCAAGTGGGTTAGCCCCGAGCTAGGGAGGTAGGGATTCACACGGTTGCAAACACACCACAACAGGCATCAAAGCAACAACAACACAAAAATCAACCCCAAGGATAAACACATAACACAACTCATGAAAATGAGTTTGATGGGGGTAGGGAATGGACTCCTCTACTTCAAAGGCCACACCAAAAGCACCAAATACCAAGTCTCATGGCCTCAAGCCAAAACCTCCAAAACCACAACTCTCCAATAAATCTCAAAATAAACTTTCATGGCACTCTTGTCATTCAAATAATCTCCACAACAAGTAAAAATTCCTCAAGGCCATAAATAGCACAAAATATGGGAGTGACCTTAAGGAGGTTCCTTTCCCCTACCCCAAACAAGTTGAGCCTTACCTCCAAATGGAGGTGCTCTCACCAAACTCCCATCCCACATAAAAAAAATGAAACAACAACAATGAAATCCACAACCACATCTATAATAAATAAGCAAGGGTAAAGAATAAGTCATAGAGCTTACCTTCAAAGCCCTAATAATGGAAGCACGTTTGGTGATGAGCTCCAAGCCTCTCCAAACCTTCCAATCTCCAAGAGTCTCTCTAACTTTCCCCAAAAATTGCTCAAAATAGAAAGAAATCTCCAAAATGCAAGAACCCCACACTCCTCAAAAAGAGGAGGTAATATAGGCCTTCTAAATTGGCCTTGAGGAATGAGAAGGTGACACTTGTCACCTTCTCCTTCCTCCTCCTATGCCACTTGCAAGGGAGAGGAAATGTGAGGGTGACAAGTGTCAACCTCCAATTCCATCTCAATCCTCACCTTATCCACTTGTGCTCTCACACATGTGTGAGAGAACAAGTGGTGAGCTGGCATTCCCCTCCAAGCCTCCATGAGGATAAGGGATGCCATATGGCATCCTCTTATTCTCTAAGAGAGCCATCTCCCTTCAAGATGCTCTCACATGTGTGTGAGAGTCTTGGAGGAAGATCCCACACACTTGGGAGTCTTGGAGACCTCCCAAGTCTTCCTAGGGAAGGGATTCCCAAACTTTGGGAAGGGAGATGAGTCTTTCCCAAAGCATGACTCATCTCCCACCCTTATCTAAATCAAATGTCGTCACTTTGACTAAACCTTAGTTTAGAGTGACCATAAGTGAGTTATCCCAAGGTTTAGTTAGTCAAAATTGACCCTAGACCCATAGGTAACCACCTAGGGTAAATTTTGGGACACTAAGGTTCACCTAGGGGGTCATAAATCCACTTTAAAGGTCCTCAAAAAATAAAAATAATACCAAGTGGTATAAATCAATAAAAATTATACAACACATGATATAATTAATTTAAGCAAAGGGTACTAGGCCAAAATGATAAAATTAAACAAGCACTTAAATCAACACTCAAATTCAAATGTGATCTTCATCCCTCTTGGGAATGGATCGGTTTCACAGGGAATAACATATGTGTGAATTCTACCTCTAATTTCCCGTGGCCTGGGAATGTAATCTTGCACATCTCGATCAAGTGTCAATCATATCATGAATAATCATAGCCGAAGCAACTGGAAGTAAATTCATGCCATTGAATAAAACAATAATCATCTATAACATAATTCTGAATTAAACTACATTTTTCTGTCAAATGTCACATAATCATCATCACATAAATAACTAGAAATCACATCACAAAACATCATCTAATATATCTCGTATGTCTAATCACAAAATAGCATCAAAATATGATCAAATCGAATCACCATGTCTAATCAATGTCATATCAAAATCAGGAGATATAATCAAATCTGCATAATGAAACCATAGTCTCTAAAAGTTTGATAATGTCATCAACTGAAATGCATAACGATCAAAATAAGGGAGGAAAAATAATCAGCCTCATAGGGCTACATTGTTCAATGATAGGATACATGAACAACTCAGCAATGTTATTGAGTCAAAATAGCATCAAAATATGATCAAATCGAATCACCATGTCTAATCAATGTCATATCAAAATCAGGAGATATAATCAAATCTGCATAATGAAACCATAGTCTCTAAAAGTTTGATAATGTCATCAACTGAAATGCATAACGATCAAAATAAGGGAGGAAAAATAATCAGCCTCATAGGGCTACATTGTTCAATGATAGGATACATGAACAACTCAGCAATGTTATTGAGTCAAAGCAATTTTACATGACATGATATTATGTGTACTCATTGGCTAGGCATACAAATTTGATGGTTTACAATTCAGGATAACTATGGGGATAGGATACAAAAAGGTATATGAGTATTACATCCTCAGTTAGAACTCAAGGAAAGTGCCAAATGCTTTTATGAGAGTTAATGATGCTTTTATTTTCTACATCATCAAGATGTTATAAAATGATTTCTATAAAAGGATTTCCCTAGGGGCCATAGCAGAAACCAAGAAATGGGGAAATTAATCATATATCTAGTTCCATACATTCACTTATATTAGAGTAGAAGGTTTCTTAGAAGAACCCTACAAACTAAAAAAATATGTTAAGTGACAAGCTAGTACTCATGGAGCTTGTAGGAAATTGATAGTGGTTCAAAATATGTGCTTAGAAAGAAAAGTAAACTCATTTCTATTGCCCATTATACTTGTCTCACTATTCAAGCAACCAAAATTGTAGAAGCTTAAATGACTTTGGTGACTTTGAACTTTTATGAACTAAGGGGGTCCTTTAATCCTAGGTTATGCATAGAAGGGTTAAGGGAAACCTACAAACATAATCCTAAGTTAGAAGATTTTTACGCAAACTGTGCAAATGAGGATGGAGTTTGAAGAAAGGATTATTCTTGCATGACTGTAGACCAAATGAGGATGTTCCAAATTGGTACCATCCCCGATGAAATAAATGACAAAGAGAGTGTGACTTTGAGTCCTACATATGAGTTAAAGAGAATCTTTAACAAGCCTCTCCCAAAAATGGACTAGATCATGAAGGAATACATGAGCATAGAGATTCGAGCAAAGTTGGTATTGCAGAGAAGTGAAGAATTATTGGATAAAGAGAAGAAGAGACTTAATTTATGAGTTAAAAAATTAAAAAAAAAGGGAAAAGAAAAGGAAGGAGAAGAACAATTGGAGGTGGGTATGGAAGAAGAAAGGGTACTTGAATCCCCTTTCAAAGAAATAATTAATGCAATAGAGGAACAAGAATAAGAAGAAGAGACTACTAGTTGAAAAGGAAGAAGAAAACTAAATATACATTTGTGTTTAAAGGAGATAGTGCATCACAAGCCTCTACTGATTCATTAGTCCTAGCTCCACCTACTATCACTCAAATGGAGCAAATTCAAGAGACACCAAAAGAATTTGCTCCTTCTCCTTTAAACACTCAATATGTTTGGGCATTGACACTATGTTTGGGCATTAACACTATGGGAAACTCAATGGTGGTTCGAGAAATTGTCATACTACATGTGGAGTCAACTCGTGCATATCTTTATGGTTGTAGATTGGAACTATTAAGTCAATTGTAGCATTTGGGAGCTCATTTTAGACAAAAGAATTAACATAGGTATTTTTCCTTGCATATGTGGCTTGATATTGGCCATGTGTCTATCTTCCATCGTAGGGTGATGCTAGCTAGGATATGAACTGTCTTATGCATTGCTAGTACACAAGCTAAGTGGGTGTTCATTTTTGGTCTAGGTATATTGCACAAGCGATTACACGGATGACCACTGGATTTGAAGGCCACAACCATCCATGTATTCCCAAGAGAGGGTAGTTGAAAGAAGTAGTCATTTCCATTTCCAAGATAATCGTTGATCTTTCTTGGTAAGGAAAACATAGGGGAGTAAAAGAAGACATCAAAATTGAATGTGGATTTAGTCGATGGGCTAAAAAAGGCACTTTCAAATTGTTGTGATGAAGAAGAAGAGTGAACGGGGTTTTTGTGAATTGTAGAGAATAGTGTTGGAAAATAGACCTGTGGTTGTACGGATAGATTGTAGCTCTAGCAAGAACATTAAATTGGCAATCTCCTTATACTAACACTATCACAGTGAATGGGATGCTAATTAATGTGCATACCCTTCTTGGAGTTTTTCACCCATTGGGTTTTATCTAGATGAAATCTGTGTCAGGTGTACTGATTTTATTCATTGCATGTCTTGTTGTTTTGTTTCTATTTCTTTTATTGATTTCACACAGTTAGTTAATAATGCTACAAGTTAATTAAAAGCACTAGGGCATGTTATTGAAAGTATTGTCAAACATGCTAACTTATGAGAATCCATTGTTGATGCAAATTATCTAAGGAACCTTATCAACCAAGAGGTTTATGGATCAACTGGTATCATAGCTATAATATCCATTGGAAAATTTGAGTCTTTAGGTTGTGTAGATATATGCCAACAACCAAATCAAGTGGCAATAATGATTTGCTACCTTTTGAACCCAAGTTCAAATCTAGAGAGTGATTGAGGAGAGTGAGAATTGCAATAGAAGAAGGTGGGGAAGCTAGATTATTGAAACTAGAAGATGTTGCCAAGATCTTGAGTGTTGGGGAGAAGTTAGATAGAATGGAAGGTATGATGTTGGTCCTCGTCTTCAAATTGAGAATACCAAAAGACAACATCGGAAAAGGTGAATTGGAAAAAGTAGAAACAAAACGAGGCAAGTTCGTTGGGTATGGGCCCATCACACGCTTCCTACTTTGTCTTGTCATCTCCACACTTTTTATTACCATTCATCTGGGCACTAACTTGGTAAAGCTATAATAAATGAATCCCTTCGCACGTGAACGATACATGGAGGAGTACGGCACGAGGCTTTTATTATTTTACTTTTATCAAGATGCAAATCACAGAAGAAGCCAAATGTAAGCGTTTGTAGTCCAACGGTTAGGATAATTGCCTTCCAAGCAATAGACCCGGGTTCGACTCCCGGCAAACGCATGTATTTATATAACAGAAATGGATTTTTTTAGGCCGAACCAAACGCAAGTTCAGAGTTCCTGGTACTAGTAGCACTTAACGGAAACTGAAAAATTAAAAGTTCCGTTGCCGGGACTCGAACCCGGGTCTCTCGGGTGAGAGCCGAGTATCCTAACCAACTAGACTACAACGGATTATGAAAGTTTTGTTTACAAAGTCTGTTTATCACAGTAAAATAAATTTTAAGAAAAAAAAAAATGCTCCCTCATCTGCACAGAACAATTTGTCTGCCAGACTTAACTGTTCAACCAGAAATAGAGATCCAAAAACATTCAAGCCTTCTAATCTGTCCGCTCAATCAATTCCTCCACATTGTCTTTCCCCTAATATTTTATACCTTAAATATGTACATGGTGAGGAAAAACGTTTCCTCACCTTGCTCCCAATACACTTGTAATTTTAATGGCTAAAAGTATGTTTCAATGTATGTGAAAATTATTAGGTTATAGAAAAAATTATTACATGTGAAAATTGTTCATTACAATGATGGATTAATACATACTTATAAAAAATCCACAAATTTCTAAATACTTAAATCAAATTTACTATATAGCTCCAATAACTTAACAAAATGAAATTGTTATTAGTCACGTTAATAATAATTGTGAAATAAGAGAGGTTTATAGGAATTGTGTGCGCTTAGATATTTCCTAATATAATATATGTATTTGATATGAAAAGGTGGGCCAAGTTGGATCGTCATGATCATGGTTGTCATTTTTAGTTTGCAGATTACCCTTATAAATCAACTTCATGGAGTTCATCATTTTAATGGATTTTGTGATGTAAAGGGATGTGACCAAGTCAAGAAAGCATCTGAGATGGAATGGGACATCTTTAGGAGCCATCGAGACAAAATTACAAACCTTAAATCCACCTAGAAAACCAATTTTGGCAAGTTCATCAATTCAATAGGTGGCGAACATGTGTTCACCTCGATGAACATGCCAAACATTATGACAAAGTCTTCAAAAGCTACAACGAACAACCATTCACCCCGGTGAACTTGTCGTGAGGCAAGAAACAAAATACTAGCAAAGTTACAATTTGTCATTGTGTGGACAGTAAGTGGAATATAAAGGGTTCTTGGATAGTTTTATTTCCATTCTTGCTTGTTTGGGAAGTTATTGGGGGACTATAGGCTTCATGACAAAGATAGTTGATGCTTGTTAGAACATAAGAGAGTTGGAAAGCTCAATTGTAAACCTTTTTAGTTCATGTTTTCTAGATTACATCGCACAAGGTAGGGTTTAGGAGTTGTTGTGGTTGATTACAAGTGTTAGACGCTGGGGTAGAGCATCTATGAGCTTTATACACACCTTTTGTGGCATTGTATCACTTCTAAGTGAGTGAACACTAGTGGTATAGGAGTTTTACTTACTCTTCCTAGAGTTTTCTCTATATCTTAGGGTTTCTCTAGTCGTAGCTTGTTTTTTAGTCATGTGATGCTTCTTTACATCTTCTTTAAGCTTTGGTTTGCTCTTAATGCATGTTAAGGGTCTAAATGAACTAGAAACGTTACAATATTATCCATTGTAAGTGGAATAGTCTATGTTTGAAGGCTCTTTGCAAGGTTTCTACAAGAGTATCATGTTGGTTGCCATGTTGACATAGTCAAACTAGTCCTCCTTCTAGCACCAATTTGTTGGCTAGTCAGATGCCATGAGCCAATATCAGAACTCGGGAGGAATCAAAAGATACATCCTCTCTTGAAAGGGGATAGAAGACTCTCCCTAAGGTTTTGTTCTACCAATTCTTGGCTATGCTAAGGTATCTCAAAGGATGATGAAGTCATGTTTTACAAGGGGTCTATGAAACCTAAGGAAATGCTTCACACGGTCTAGTCAAGGTACACGTTCAAGTTAAAGGATGAATCTTTTTAAGCAAACACCTAGGAAATAATACTAATCTAGTTAAGTCCACTTAGCATGTTCATTTGGAAAACAAACATGATAAAGACTCATAGTAAGATGAATGAAATCATTAAACACATAAAGCTAGTCCTTATCAACAAATAAGAAGACTAATATTGAAGCTAACTAATTCCCATTCTAATTGATTGTGGATGTTAGAAGCCGGGATTAGACCATCTATGAACTATATATATACATCTTTTATGGCATTGTATCACTTGTAAGTTACTAAACATTAGTGGTATGAGGAGTTTTATTAACTCTTCTTGGACTTTCTCCCTATTTTAGGGTTCTCTAGCTATAGGTTGTTGTTTCAGTTGTGTGATGCTTTTTTACATTGTATTTTAGCTTTATTTTTCTCTTTAATGTGTGTTAAGTGTCTGAATGAATTGGAAGCAATTATCAATTGTTGGTGGAATAGCCTATGTTTGAAGGTTCTTTGCACAAAATCTACAAAGAGGATTCGGTTGGCTATCGCTTTGACATAGTTAGACTGGCCCTCCTAGTGCCAATATGTTGGTTAGTTAGATGACTTGAGCCAATGTCAAGAGGAATCAAGATATACTTCCTCTTTTGAAAGGAGATGAAAGAGTCTTCACAAGATTCTATTCTACCAAGTCTTGGCTATGTTGAGATAGCTTAGAGGTTGATGAAGTCTTGTTCTACAAGGGGCCTATGGAAGTTAAGGAAATGTCGCACATAGTTTGGTCAAGGTACAAGCTTAAGTTAAGGGATGAAGCTTGTCAAGAAAACACATAGGAAATAATACCAATCTAGTTAAGTCAACTTAGCATGTTTAATTGAAAAAAAACATTATAAAGGCTTGCAATAAGATGAATAAAATCATTAAATATAGAAATCTAGTCTTTATCAACAACAAAGAAAACTAATATTGAAACTAACTAATTCCTAGTCTAATTGATTTCAAAGAAATGATAAAATATTGAAGGGTTATAGAGAAATGGGCATGTTTTGTCATAAATTAAGTTTGATTCTATAATTCCCACCTATGTGATAAATCTTGCCTTATCCTGATGTTTCTTTATGATTAGATTAAAGGTTATATTGAGATGATTATATGATATAATGTAATTGCTAGATAGATATGTGCCTTTCTAGATTACAAGTTCTCATTGGTCATTGTATGTTGCTTCACCTTGAGTGTGCAAGAAATATAGAGGTGTTTGACCAATGGAAGGATGTGGAAGAGAATGACATGGATTCACAAAACAATGAGCTCAGTTGGAATTTTCCCAATTATAAGAAATGTACTTTTTGAAATGATAAATGAGATATAGAATAGGAAATAACAAGAATAAATGAACTGTTGCGCAGATATTTGCGCTAGATGCATTGTCATCCTAGTTATGACTATCATCTAGATTCTGTGATGCCATCTAACATACTAGTAAAATATAGTTTGGTAATTGAAACAACCTTTCTGTACACCAAGAGATGAACACAATAAAGACAACAAGGAATACAACTTGTTGGCAACTTGGCAAACATCATAAAGAGAGAGACACTACTAATATGATGAAGAGTGTCTGTGCATGATGTTTGAAGATGTTGTCACTGATGGCAACAAGCAAAGGAATAAGATTGGAACAGTGTTTTTGGTCCAGAGAAGAAGACTTAGCCATTTTGGCTAAGTGTTGATAGTATACTGAAGCAGCAACAAGGAGGCAGTGTTTGAGCTGGTATTGGTCCGTAGTAGAAGATCATATCATGCAATTTAGGTATGTTGTTCACAGTCCTCAAATGATCATTTGTCCAAGATTTCAGTTCTTGATGAGTACCAGAAGTCCATCTTCAAAAAGTCTAAGTCTGGCAGTGCAAAGAACAGAGAAAATCAGAACAAAACACTCAACTAAATTGGTCCACATTCCTCCACTATTGCATATCTCATTATGTGGTTTTGAGGTGTTGTAAACACATGTATGGAGTATCTATATATAGAGTTACAAGTTTTGAGCTCCACCAGAAATCCAGTTATGAATGACTAAGTATCGCTACTTGATATGGTGTAGTTGACTGTGATAGAGCATGTGTTATTATGGTCCGCATTCCACCGCAAGAGAATATTTTGCTTTGCGGTTCTGAAGGTATAATCTATGATGTGTGAAGAGTGTTTGATATGATTTTGGAAGCATCTTGTGGTCCACAGTGAAATTTGATGTCTAACAGATGAAGTGAACCAATGACTATCTATGTTTAAGGCTGACATGATAAGTACAAATTGTATGCAGTAAGTTCTATTGTATAGAACTTAATTCTAAGTGATGAAATAGTTAAGGCCCACATATGTGAAGGTATTTCAAATATTGTTTAGGTCTACTATAGATTTTGGAGAATGATTTTGGCCGACAGAGTACATAAGGCATGACTACATGCTACACTTTATTAGGCTGACCTAATATGAAGATTTTGTTTGTTGCGAATATATATGGGATTGAATTTGGTGTTTGAGTGATGTGATGCGAATGTGAATGTGTGAAATATGTGAAGTACAGAGCAGAAGACAAGAGAAGAAGAAGAAAGATCTTGCTTAATGCAAAAGAAGAGCAGTGAGACAGAGCAGTCAAGATGAAGAGTTTTGAGACAGTTATTTGAGCATTCATTGGAGCTACATCCATGCATGTGTAGATGCAATCTAAGCAGTTCAAATTGGCAGTGAGCCACCCTTCTTCCTTCTCTTTTCTTTCTCCAGGAAGTGAGCATTTTCTTTGGGTAGTGATCCCTAAGGTAGTGAGCCTCTATTGTATTCGGTATTATTCCTACACTCACCATGGTTTTTCCCAGTTTTGGGTTTTCCACGTAAAAATCCTAGTGTTCATGTGTGATTGTTTGTGGTTGTTTTGTCTATGTTTGATTTGCTTTGTTATTGCATGCAGTAAATGGATTACTAGTTTAATAAACAAGAAGTTTAATATAGTACTAATTCACCCCCCCTTTCAGTACTTTGGGTGTTCAACAATTGATATTAGAACCTGGTTCCTCAAAAGAAGTCTAACAGCTTGAGGAAGATCTTGGAGACATAACACATGGTAGGTAAAAAATGTCCTACTCCTCCTGAAGAAATTGAGGCAACTAAAATTGAAGAAGAATGCACACTTGTCAATGAAGAGGAACTCAAGCTTGCACTTGTAGATCTTGAAAAGGCTGAAATAGAAAATAGGGATTTGAAAGATAAGGTCAAGGAAGTAGATGAGTGCATCAAAAAATTGAGGGAGCAAGTCAATAAGTTCAAAGAAAAATATAAGGAGGTTAGTGAATGATTGATATCTGTAAATGACACCCTGAGTAATCTGAAAGTGGAAGTTGTAAAAAGAGCAAAAGAAGAAGAAGACCTAAATCAGTTGGTGAAAAACAAAACTAAAGACTGCACAAAGTTTGAACAAGAAGTTGTGGATCTGAAAGTTGATCTGAAACATGCATGGACTCAAGAAGAAAAATTTAGAGTGAATGCTACCGAACTTGATAGAATACTTGCTAGTCAGAAGAGTTGTGATGATAAAGAATGCTTGGGATTTGAGAAAGGTGAAAGTTCCAAAAACGGTCAAGAAAATAATGTTGAGATCAAGAAGGACAAAGGCAAACAGTTTCAGAATCAAAGGAATATACCTAGAAGACCACTGGTTAGGAAACCAAATTCTCAAAGGTACCCTTCTTTCAATGGTTATTGTAGTACATGCAATAAGTTTGGTCATAAGGCTACTCAATGTAGGAGCATGGTGAATCAAAATATTCCATCACTCTCTGGTCAATGTTTCACTTGCAATAAAGTAGGTCACAAGGCTAATGATTGTAGAAGATAGATAAGGAATGGTTATAACAATAGAAGGAATGCCCAGACCTTCAAAAGTAACTTCTTTATATGTAAGAGGTTTGGTTATAAAGCTAGTGAATGCAAAAGTCAGATATGGAACAACTATAACAATGGAAGGAATGCTCAGACCTTCAAAAGTATCTACTTTATATGTAAGAGGTTTGGTTATAAAGCTAGTGAATATAGAAGTTAGATAAGGAACAACTATAACAATGGAAGGAATGCTCAATCTTTCAATGGGAATTGCTTTGCATGCAATAGATTTGGGCACAAGGCTAACCAATGTAGATCAAGGATGAATGAAAGGAACAATAGACAGAGAAATGTTGTATGTTTCAATTGCAATAGGCCTAGACATATTGCAAGATTCTGCAGAAGAAAGAATATAAAAAAGAATAATTAGGAAGAAAAGAAAGAATCGGTACAAAAGGTAGCTTTGGAAGAAATCAAGGAGATGAATCAAATTTGGGTTAGGAAGGAAGTGCAAGAAGTCAAGGGTGAGTCCACACTAGACTCTGGTGTTGGTACTTCCTTCGGGTAGTAAATTGAGAGCTCTGGTTTAGGGGGAGCTTAACGCAAAATCCCTTTCCCCCAACCAAAAATGTGGTGTTGATATCCAGCACGAGGACATAAGCTAGAAAACAAGAAGACAAATCTTTTGGAGAAGATTCTGGAAGAAAAGAAACTAATGCGGTAAATTGCAGAGCAATATTGATCGACTGGGGACAACAGAGAAAGGGTTTGACAACTTTTTGAATGAAACATTTATTGAGATTAAATTTTGGTGAAACAAAGAATATAAGGGATCCATTTGAATGAAAAACCACTTTGCACTCAAACTACCAAGTGACCAAAGTGATATATGAAGCAAGCCAAAGCAATTTCAAGCAGTTGGGGAAGAAACCCTAATGGAGGCAAAAGGTATTTATCGCTCTTTCTTTTGAAAAATTTCTTGTTCTAAGTTTGTAAAGATGAATACCCCTCAAGTAGTTGATATAATAGAGAGGCCTCACCTGAAGTTTAAGAAACATCCCTTTAAATTGTTATCGATTGATCCAAATGGCACATTTTTTGAGATTCCACATGGTGTTATGCATACAGAGGATGTTAGGGCATATATACATGCAAACCTAGAGGAATATGATCACATGAAATTAGGAAAATTATACTTGGATGAGCTGACTACTGTCAATATCGTGTTGAAAGAAGAATACAATTTCCTGCATGAGAAGAACCTCGATACATGGTTAGACTTTCTGATATTCTCAGATGATGCATGGGTTAGATATGTTCTTAGAAGAGTTCATGATGAATTCTTTTGTCTTGTTGAGCCCCACATGATAACAAAAGAGGCTATCAAAGCAGTAACTGGCATGAGCTCTACTGGAAAGGTTCCAACCTTGAAAACCATGAAGAACAGTGTAGTAATGTAGTTAACTGGTGTGAAATTTGATAAAAGGGCACTAACTGTGAATGACATTGAGGATCTGATAGTTAGATTTGCATTGATGGTTATTGGGTACAAGGTCTATTTCTCCAATAGGGAGAATTAAGTGTCTACAATAGCCATATACATAACATATGATATGGTCAAGAATAACACAGACTATGACCAATGTGAGTAGATCTGGGAACAACTAATGGAGAACCTGAAAAGAACAAAGTAAACAAAATATCCCTTTAAGTATGGAACTTTGATTATTTATCTTTTCTTTTATTTTCTAAGGGAGTTACCTGGTATGTAGAACATAGGTTGGCTTGATCATGCACCTATAGCTACTCAAATCAGAAATCATTTGCATAGTTTGGGAAATGCTGATAAACAAAATGTAGCTTTATGGGGTTATTTCAAAAACTTCCAAAAGAAAATGTAGGCTAGGGCTATGATCCCTTAAATAGTTGTAAAGAAGTATGAAAATGATATTGTGTTCATGGTGGACAAGGACAAATGCATCATGGAGGCTGTTGAACCTAGAATTGTATGGGTCCCAACAATTGGATATGAAGTCTCAGAGGAAGTATTAACTAGTTTGGCAGATCTTATATTGAGCAAACCAAAAGACCCTAAGGAGGAAAGGTTTGGTACATTTAAGGAACTATCTCTCAAAGTTCATCTGGAGAAAACACAACCAGAGACCCAAAGAAAGAACAAGAAATATGTAGAGGAAGTTTCCAAGAGCCTATTGTTATATGGAGCCTAATCAGACTCGGAGGTTAAATTTTCCCCACTTTTATCGGCGTGGTTTCCCCCCAAAATTTCCCCACTTTTATAAAGGCGTCAGGAATTATTTTTTTATTGGCCGACATACGAAAACCCTATTTTGTAACCGACAAAAGCTTGATAAAAGCAGCTAAGGGTTAGGGTTTCTATTGATATTGTATTGTAGCATTTGCAGTGGTATTGAGTTGCAGGGATTTCTGATTGTAATCGGTTTGATTTACTGGATAATAATATTAGACTCTCTATTGGTGGATGTAGCCTGAGTTTGGGTGAACCACGTTAAAACTTGTCTCTCGCTGTTATTATTTCTATGTATTTCCATTCCTCTGTTTAATCTTTATTTTCATGTAATTGATATCTTCTGCCGGCTAACCCTAACAAGTGGTATTAGAGCGGGTTGTGTTCGATTATCATTTGCAGGAAGGTCTCACGATTGAGTGGGAGAAATGGAGGATGAGGGTAAATTGAAGGTCGATAAATTCAATGGGCAAAACTATCAGTTATGGAAGATGCAGATGGAGGATTACCTCTATCAAAAGGATTTATGGATGCCGTTGGAAGGAGTAGCCAAGAAACTGGCAACAATGACTGATGAGGATTAGAATCTTCTTGATAGAAAGGCATTGGGAACCATTCGGTTGTGCCTGGCACCATCGGTGGCATTCAATATAACAGAAGTAAAGACAACAGATGGTCTGATGAAAGCTTTGGCTAAATTGTATGAAAAACCCTCAACGTCAAATAAGGTATTTCTCATGAAGCATTTGTTTAATCTTAAAATGGTTGAAGGTGGATCTATGACAGATCATTTAAATAAATTTAATACGATTGTTAGTCAATTGACTTCTGTAAATGTAAAATTTGATTAAGAAGTTAGAGCTCTCATGATATTATGTTCATTGCCTAAAAGTTGGAATAGTTTGGTAATGGCGGTTAGTAACTCTGTTTCTAGTTCAAATACCTTGAAATTTGATGATGTTGTTGGTGTTATTCTGAGTGAGGAAATTCATAGGAAAAGCTTAAGTGGATCCCCATCAAGCAGTGTTTTGAATGCGGAAAGCGGGGCAGATCAAAGGAGAGAGGAAAATATTCTGGAGGTCATGGGAAGTCACGAGGAAAATCAAAGGACAAGAGATCCCAATCCAGAGGACAGAAGGATTGCTGGTACTGTGGGAAACCAGGTTATCTAAAGAAAGATTGCTGGTCTCGGAAGAATAAAGAAGGAGATAAACAAGAAGGCAATAAGGAGGCAAATATGGTAAGTAATAAATCTGAAGATGATGCTTTGATTCTTTCCTTAGATAATGCTGATGATTCATGGGTTTTAGATTCAGGGGCCTCATTTCATGCTACGCCCCATAGAAGTTATTTTCTTGATTATGTCCAAGGGGATTTTGGGCTGGTTTATTTGGAAGATAACGAACCCTGTTAGATTGTTGGAAAGGGAAGAATTAAGATTAAGTTGCAGAATGGGAATCATTAGCTACTACAAGAGGTAAGGCATGTTCCAAGGCTTAGTAGGAATTTAATTTTAGCAGGGCAGCTAGCTGAAGAAGGTTGCATTGTTACATTTACTGATAAAAACTGGAAAGTTTCAAAAGGTGTCTTAATAGTAGCAAAAGGTGTGAAAGTAGTCACCTTATATCTTTGTACAGGTCATACTGTTCCTTCTACTTTAGCTGTTGCAGAGAAAAAATAAACAGGTTCAGGAACAGTTGCTGCAGGTTCGCAGGAAGAGACTGAAATAGTTGCTGTAGGTTCTGAGACAACACTGTGGCATAATAGACTTGGGCATATGAGTGAAAAAAGCATGAAGCTACTTCATTCTAAGAAAGTTTTACCAGGTCTGAAATGTATTAATATAGATTTCTGTGAAAGTTGTGGGTATGGAAAACAAAAGAGAGTTAGTTTTCTCAAGGATGGGAAGCAAAAGAAAGATGAAAAGTTGGAGTTTTTGCATACAGATGTATGGGGACCAACTCAGGTGTCTTCTCTTGGTGGCTTTGGGTATTATGTTACATTCATAGATGATGCAACTAGGAAGGTATGGATTTATTTCCTTAGATAGAAATCTGATGTATTTGAAACATTTAAGAAATGGAGAAGCTTGGTTGAGAATGAGACAGGTAAAAGATTAAAATGTCTTAGATCTGATAATGGTGGTGAGTATTACAGCAAAGAATTTGAGGATTATTGTTCCTTTAATAGAATTCATAGGAAGAAAATGGTTCCAGGGACTCCACAGGAGAATGGAGTGGCTGAACGCATGAATAGGACAATAATGGAGCGTGTAAGGACCATGAGATTACATGTTGGGCTGTCTTTAAACATGTGGACAGAGGCTGTCAACACTACTATATATTTAATTAATAGAGGTCCTTCAGTTCCTTTGGGCTGTGGTATTCCAAAGGAATCATGAATAGGTAAGAAGGTGAGTTATTCTTTTCTCAAAACCTTCAGATGTGAAGCATTTGCACATGTAGATTATGAAAATAGAACCAAGATGGATGCAAAATTAAAAAAATGTACTTTCATTGGATATGGCATTGATAAATTTGGTTATAGGCTTTAGGATTTTGAAAATAAAAAAATTGTGAGAAGCAGGGATGTTATATTCAATGAGAAGGTGTTGTACAAAGATCAGTTGCAACAACATGAGAAGAAAGAAAAGGATTATGTGGTGCTAGATGATACTCCAAATAGTGATGTTCTAGTGGTTCCTCATGCTCTGCAACAACAACCAGAAATACCACAAACTCTAGTGAATGTTAGACGGTCAACAAAGATAAGTAGACCTCCTGAAAGGTTTCCTCCCTCTTTTGTATTCTATTTTGTTAACAGATGTTGGTGAACCAGAAAGGTATGATGAAGCTATGCAGGTGGATACATAGGTTCAGTGGGAGCTTGCGATGAAAGAAGAAATGGACTCCTTGCTAAAAAATTAGACTTGGGAATTATGTAAGTTGCCTGCAGGTAAAAAGGCTTTACCAAACAAATGGGTCTATTGGCTGAAAGAGGAAGATGGAGGTAAGAAAAGATTTAAAGCTAGGTTAGTTGTAAAAGGATTTGCACAGAAGAAGGGCATTGATTTTGATGAGATATTTTCTCCGGTTGTCAAGATGACTTCTATTCGTATTGTTTTAAGTATTGTGGCTACTGAAGATTTGCATTTGGAACATCTAGATGTGAAAACTACCTTTTTCCATGGTGATTTGGAGGAGGAGATATATATGGAACAACCCCAAGGATTTGAGGTCAAAGGTAAGGAGAAACTGGTGTGCAGATTGAAGACGAGTTTGTGTGGCCTGAAACAAGCACCTCGGTAATGGTATTTGAAATTTGATAGTTTTATGGCTGAGCAAGGCTACAGTCGGTGTTTATTTTAAGAGGTTGGATAATGAAAACTACATTATTTTATGTTTATATGTTGATGACATGCTTGTAGCAGGGTCTAACATAGATCACATAAGAGAGTTAAAACAATAGTTAGCATAGTCATTTGCTATGAAGGATTTGGAGGCAGCAAAACAAATCCTTGGTATAAAAATTTGCAGAGATAGGAAGAACAAAAAATTGACTCTATCTCAGGATGATTATGTTGAAAAGGTGTTGCAGAGATTCCATATGGAGAATGCAAAAGCTGTCAGCACACCTTTGCCTAGTCATTTGAAATTAACTAAGGAGATGTGTCCTAAGACACTAGAGGAGGAAGAAAAAATGTCCAAGGTACCATATGCTTTAGCTATAGGAAGTTTAATGTATGCCATGGTATGCATGAGACTAGATATTGTACATGTTGTAGGAGTCGTTAGTAGGTATATGAGTCATCCTGGATTGGAGCACTGGAATGCGGTAAAATGGATTCTCATATATTTGAGAGGTACATCCAATAAACACTTATGTTTTGGGGGCTCTAATACTGATTTAGCAGGTTATGTAGACTCAGATTTGGCAGGGGATATTGATACTAGACGGAGTACTACAGGTTATGTCTTTACTGTAGGTGGGACAGCACTGAGTTGGATCTCATGGTTGCAAAAGGTGGTTGCTTTATCCACCATAGATGTAGAATATGTAGTTGCAACAGAGGCAAGCAAAGAGATGATATGGCTACAATCTTTCATGGAAGAATTGGACAAACAATAGGCTAATAGTTATTTGTTTACAGATAGCTAGAGTGCCATACATCTTGCAAAGAATTCTGCCTTGCATTCAAAGACCAAACACATACAGTTGAGGTATCACTTTATTCGGTCAGTGTTAGATGATGGACAGTTAAGGCTGGAAAAGATACACACAGATGAAAATTCAGTAGATATGTTTACAAAGGCAGTGACAAGGGAGAAGCTGGGCTTCTCTTTAGCTTTAGTTGGTCTTCTAGACTGAAAATAACAAAAACAGAACAGCAAAGTCCAGGGTGCTTATTTCTAGTGGGAGCCACAGGGTCAGCAGTGTTATAATCAGTCTCCAAGTGGGAGATTGTTGTTATATGGAGCCTAATCAGACTTGGAGGTTAAATTTTCTCCACTTTTATCAGTGCAGTTTCCCCCCAAATTTTCCCCACTTTTATAAAGGTGTCGAGAATTATTTTTTCATTGGCTGACATAAGAAAACCCTATTTTGTAATTGACAAAAGCTTGATAAAAGCAGCTAAGGGTTAGGGTTTCTATTGATATTGTATTGTAGCATTTGCAGCGATATTAAGTTGTATGGATTACTAATTGTAATCGGTTTGATTTACTGGATAATAATATTGGACTCTCTGTTGGTGGATGTAGCCCGAGTTTGGGTGAACCACGTTAAAACTTGTCTCTTGATGTTATTATTTCTATGTATTTCCATTCCTCTATTTAATCTTTATTTGCATTTAATTGATATCTTCTGCCGGCTAACCCTAATAGAGCCATGGATTCACAAATGAGGAAATAAGTAAAGCAGGAGCAAATACAGAGGCATTAAAGGTTGCAAGTGCTCTAGAAGGGCAAACATCAAAAGCTCTGAAGAAGAAGGAAGAGGAGAAAATTGAAAAGGAGAAGCTTGCATCTGGCCCTGCAAGAAGAACAAGAGCTTCCATCTCTGCAACTGCTTCAAAGAGTTTCAGACCCTCTGTTGCAAAAACAAAGGCTACAAGTGCTGAGAAAGAGACACCTGAGAAAAAGGCTGAGAAAGAAAAGACTAATCCTGAAAAACAAGTACCAACAAAGAAAACTGTAGAGAAGAAGAAAAGAAAGAAAACAAATGCAACACGAAGAGTGTATGTGAGCCTGGGTGAAGGAGAAAAAGAAGAGGAAACAAAGAAAGATGAGGAGATTGAAGAAAAGCGGGCAAAAACAGAGAAAACCACCTTCGGTAAAAAGGAGAAGCCCTTAGGAAAGACTAAGAAGAAGAAGGAAGATGAGAAGACTGAAAGTGAAGCAACACTTTCCTTGGAAACCTTAGTCAATGCATTTGCTTAGCATGAAAATTTGAAATCCATTGCTAAAATGTATGATGAAAGATTTGATGCAAACAAGATAATTATTGAAACAATAGTTATCAGATATTTAGAAATGTTTAGAAAAGCTTTAATTGAAATCATAGATCAATTACCAGATAGCCTAGCTAGCATCATGTTAGCAAGGAAGGAAGTGGCTATGGCCAAAGATGTGGAGATAAGAGAATATGTTTTGTTGAGTCTTTGTCCACACATAACAAAATAAGAAAAAGCCAAAGTCACAAAGATACTCAATGATAAATTCAGAACAAAGAGAAGAGTTAATACACTTATGGCCGATGACACTAAAAAACTAGTTAAAGAGACAAAGGAGATAACACTAAGTATGTTGCATGAATTACAAATTACAACTATTGCAGATGCTGATGGAGAAGAACAAGTTAAAAATGTTGACACTTCTAATACTACTCTAGAAGTAAATGTTGAACAGAGCTTGGACCAAGGCACATTCACTCCTCCAAAGAATTTAGGAAAGGTTGAAGAAATGAAAAAAAATGAAGAAGAGAAGAAATCTGAAGAAGCAAGGACAATCCTTGAACAAAATATCTTTGAGAACAAGAAGAATAGAGAGAAGAGGAAAATGAACAAATGATGGACATTCTTGTTTCGGAACCTAAAGGAAATGAACAAGAAAACATTCAAGATCCCCCTCCGGAGAGTCAAGATACTAAATTGTCTCAAGAAGTAAAAAGAGACATTGCTGAATCATTAAGGGAATTTTTGTTAAAACAGAAGGAAGCACAAATAGCAGACACTTTTGAACTACTGCAAGGACAAATAAACTTGGCAACCATGTCTCCCCTGCAAAAATTGAAGTTGGGTACAATGTTCCAAGCAATTACCTAAGAAGAAATAATAAAGTCTCACATGGAAGAAAGTGAGCTACTTGGTGAAGCAATTTAAATATTTTTTAGAAGATCATGCTCGAAGTTTAGAGAGATAGAACATTCACTCTGGCAACACAAATGAAAAAGCTTATGGAATCTATGAATTCCCATTTTGAATCCTTTGAGCAAGCTGTTGATAAAAAGGTAAGAGCTGAAATAGACAGTAAGAGATTAGTTGAGATGAAAGATAAAGCTTCTCAAGACAAAATTTTGTTAGATAAAAGTATAGGATATGCATAGTTAGCTCTTAAAGAGGTAAGTGAATTGTATCAATTTTTTCTTACATGACTGAAAAAGATTAAGGAGATAAAAGATAAGATAGATAGATGGGAAGCTCAAATAATGAAGATATATAGAACTTATGACCTGACAAAAGATGCTATTGGCAATCAAAGGGTACAAGTTGAAACCATTCACTCTAATATACATAAGTTGCAGACCTAAAAGGATATCATAAAGCATAGAATGAGTCAGCTCTGGGAGGTAGCAAGTTTTAAAATTGCATCACTAACCAAGTTAATAACAATGGCAGATAAGACAAGGCAAATCTCTAAAGCCCTTGACATAGTGAAGAAAGCTGAAGATTTGATGTCCTAGATTAATGGGCACATACTAATTTTGAGCGATGCCAAGACAAGTTGGGATGAAGAAATGGTGCAACTAAAAATAATCTCTAAAGATGTTCTCCTGGAACAATAGTAATCATTTTTTATATCACTTGTATAAATGCAGAAAGTTGAAAAATAGTTTTGAAATTTTGGCAACTTGTACATATCCTTGTATCATATACCTTTGCCATTGATGTCAAAGGGGGAGAAGAAATGAAGCATGTGAAAAAAATGTGAAAAATAATAAAAGAAGCATGAAGACAGGGGGAGAAGTGTATAAAGAGAAAGGGGGAGTTGTAATAGTTTTTCACATCAAGTGTTGCCATCAATACCAAAGGGGGAGATTGTTGGCAACTTGGCAAACATCATAAAGAGAGAGACACTACTAATATGATGAAGAGTGTTTGTGCATGATGTTTGAAGATGTTTTCATTGATGGCAACAAGCAAAGGAACAAGATTGGAACAATGTTTTTGGTTCGAAGAAGAAGACTTAGCCATTTTGGCTAAGTGTTGACAGTATACTGAAGTAGTGACAAGGAGACAATGTTTGAGTTGGTATTGGTCCATAGTAGAAGATCATATCATGCAGTTCAGGTATGTTGTTCATAGTCCTCAAATGATCATTTGTCTAATATTTTAGTTCTTTATGAGTACCGGAAGTCCATCTTCAAAAAGTCTAAGTCTAGTAGTGCAGAGAACAAAGAAAATCAGAATAGAACACTCAACTGAATTGGTCCACATTCCTCCACTGTTGCATATCTCATTATGTCATTTTGAGGTATTGTAAACACATGTATGGAGTATCTATATCTAGAGTTACAAGTTTTGAGCTCCACCAGAAAGCAGTTATGAATGACTAAGTATCACTACTTGATATGGTGTAGTTAACTATGACAAAGCATGTGTTATTATAGTTCACATTCCATTGCAATAAAATATTTTGCTTTGCGGTCATGAAGGTATAATCTATGATGTGTGAAGAGTGTTATGATTTTGGAAGCATCTTGTGGTCCATAGTGAAAGTTAATGTCTGACAAATGAAGTGAACCAGTGACTGTCTATGTTTAAGGCCGACATGATAAGTACAAATTGTATGTGGTAAGTTCTATTGTATAGAACTTAATTCTAAGTGGTGAAATAGTTAAGGCCAACATATGTGAAGGTATTTCAAATATTGTTTGGGTCTACTATAGATTTTGGAGAATGATTTTGACCGACAGATTACATAAGGCATGACTACACGCAACACTTTATTAGGCTGACCTAATATGAAGATTTGTTTGTTTTAGATATATATGGGATTGAATTCGGTGTTTGAGTGATGTGATGCGAATGTGTGGAATATGTGAAGTACAGAGTAGGAGACAAGAGCAGAAGAAGAAATATCTTGCTTAATGTAAAAGCAGAGCAGTCAAGACGAAAGTTTTTAGATAGTATTTTGAGAATTCATTGGAGTTGCATCCATGCATGTGTAGATGCAATCTGAGCAATTCAAACTGGCAATGAGCCACCCTTCTTCCTTCTCTTTTCTTTCTCCAGGCAATGAGCATTTTCTTTGGGTAGTGAGCCTCTATTGTATTCGGTATTGCTCCTACATATTATATTGTGAGCTAACACTCACTGTGGTTTTTCCCAGTTTTGGGTTTTCCATGTAAAAATCCTGGTGTTCATGTGTGATGGATTGTGGTTGTTTCATCTATGTTTAATTTACTTTGTTATTGCATGCGGTAAATGAATTACTAGTTTAATAACCAAGAAGTTTAATACAGTACTGATTCACCCCTGCTCTTAGTACTTTGGGTGTTCAACACAACTAACATCAATTTAAACAACACTCAAATGATAGAAATTTTCTTGTTTACAAAGATGAAATGAAATTTACAAGAGGAGGGTGAGAGAAGTGCAAACCTTCATGTGAGGGAAAGAATCTAAACAACCTATAGCTAAGAACATGAAAAATAGTTATGACTACTTTGGAGTTGACCAAGAATTTTCAAGCCTCTATTTTGGTCTTTCGACCTCCAAAAGTAGTCAAACAGAAAAGAGGAAAGTGTTGTTACGTTGTAGTGTCAAAAATTGCATTCAATGCAATAATTTCACATTATATTTTTCACTCACCTTGGAATCCATTCATTTATCCTAATCTAAGCCTACCTCCCTTAAACCAAATTGTTCCCAAAATCTGTAATGGAGCCTTATTGGAGCTTATTTTCCTAGGATGATAACATAACATGCAGACATTTGCATGACGCACTAGTGTCCCGATCCATACAACTCCTCAAAGAATACATTACCTTTGCATGCTACCACCTCATAATGTCCACTAGTAGTCATAAGGCTTTTGTACACATGCAGACTATTCTTAGCATGTTTCACTGAATCAAATCTTGAAGAATCCAAAAATTTAGTAAGTTGCATTAGTTAATGGAAGAAATGAAAAAGGAAAGAATTTTTTTATCAAAAAGCTCTTCAAGCCCACACAAAAACAATAAGAAATTTATGAGTATTCTTCTTATTTGCAATCACCTTTGAGATCTGCATACCGCTATCTAACTTTGAGGTATATTGATAGCTTTTGCAACAATCATTGTTGTAGGTATCCATCTTTACATCCCATTTTGTAGGTTCGATTGATGGAAGGAATAGCTCATGAGAGAGGCTTAAAGGCTAGAGTTTCTCTCAAGGATTCTTCTAAGCTACTCACACTATTCTCCAAAACTCATCTGCATTAAATATTTTAGTAAGTAGCATTCACATTTTCTCTCTAAAACCTCTTTAATATCTTTACAAGAATTGATCTTCCTAAAATCTGTGTTTCGTAAACATGTTCTCTAAAAGAGCACTACAAGTGGATCCTTGGTGAAACTCCACCCTTCACCGAGTATTCCCTTGAATTTTTTATCACTGTAAATCCTATTTGTTTACCCCATCCTACTACTTTTTACCATTTTCCATCCTTGTCATTTGCATACTGGGCCCAGTGTTATTCCCTGTAGACCAAGGAGATACTCCTAGCTTTGTCACTTGATTATTATTTCTATTTCTTTGGCACACATAGAACATAAATAAACAATTTCTTTTATCTTTTCGCTACTCATGGAGGTTGAAAGACCAAAATCAGGGGTTTGCCCATTCTTAGAAAGCTCCTTACCAATCACAACATTCTCTTTTGTTCTCTTAGAAACGGGTCATTTGGAGGTGTTCCATCACATGAAAGTTTGGGAGTACTCTATTTGTTAGTTCTATAGACTCAACTATTTACAACTCATTTGATTTATCTATTTATCCAGATATTACACTTGTGTTTGTTTCTATTTCTATTGTGCAAAGGACATACAAGTTAGAGAGTTGTTGAGAAAGTGCAAACCATTGTACATAGCACCTACAAATCATACTACTTGTACATAAGATAATACAGGGAATGGATGTATGTGCAACATGCTTCTATCAGAGGCTAAGACTCCCACCTTTCAGCACCAAGTTCTAATTTGTGTTTTATTCTTCTTTCTAGATTCCCTTATGTGAAATTGGTTATAGTGATATGTTATTTGTTGACTCAGATTGATCTTATGAAGTTTTAATCTAGTTTGCAAATCAACTTCTCTTAAGTGTGGAATAGGAATAAGTAGAATGTTTCCCCCATTCACAAGTGTGTGCACTTACCCTAAGTGCATCTAGGTCTAAGATCATAAATAAATGAAGTCTAGCATTGGGAACTCCCTAGTCTATAGGGAGCCACACCCTAGTGTGCATTATAGACAAGTAGGAAATGAAATTCCAAAAGATATTACCAAATGGAAGAAGAATAAATAGCTACAATACTATTTGAACAAGAATGAAACACTTGCTACACAATATTACTAGCCACATGATGTAGAAGAGAATAAGAGCATGAAGATGCCAAATTACTGCTAGAAATGTTTACTTTTGTGAGCTTCAATAATGGTTGAAGAGGGGAGATACAAAGAAGAAGAGCCAAGCCAGTCTAGGATGAAGATTATTTCTTTTTGTTATTGGAGAAGAAGTATCCAAAAGATGCCTTTGGGAAAGGGGTTTCTTGGAAGTTCAAGGGTTGGATTCACATAGAAAAGTGTTTTGTTCACAAATAGATGTTACAACATGTGATAATAGGCAACCGGGTGAGAGAAACCAATGTTTAAATTTTGAAATTTCATAGGGTGTTAGTGTTGATACGAGTGTTAGTCCATATTAACAATGATAAAAATTCATTTAACAAACCTTTATATTCTTGAAGAATAAGATGAATTTATGATTCCAAGTCTCTATTGATCAGGTCATGATCTTTTTATAAATCTCTCAGTAGTTTGATGTGAATTTTCTATTAAACATTCAGGGGCCTTATGCATGAAATTTGATGTAATTTGTATCCAGATGTGTAAATATTTTCTCCATTTCTCCTATTCTGTATAAATCTCAACAAATGATGTTAAATCCTACAATCTCTAACCAGAATATGTAGATATTTATATGAATTTATTTTGATCTTCAATCTGATTAAGATTATTCATGACGATCTACATGACTTTGATTAGTTCTTCTGAATCTACTTAAATTTGAACTAATCTGCACTTGTTTATGCTTCTACACTTTAAATCTTTCTAAATATTATGCCTATAAGATGATATTTTCATGATTCTTATCATTATTTCCAAGTATTAGCATGATATTTCTAATTTTACATGCAATTTTCTCAAATATGCATAAGATGTTCATATATCTACAGATGTCTGCATATTTATTAAATTCTTCTTATCATGTGTCAATATTTTGTAGTTTATGGTGATGATTAATGAAATTTAAAGAAAGTGAAATGAAATTCTAAAATTATGTAAAATGAGCGAGTTTTGACCATTGAACCATATGCACAATTCAACACCTCATGAAAAGAGATAAAAATCAAACCATGCTTTGCCAGGTTATTCCATAACTACCCACAGTTGATGTGAATCTTCTAAGGAACATGATAACAACAATATTCACCAGTTGAAATGCACTCCAAGGGACATAGAAAATCACAGTGACATATCAAGATGATATCCACAAAGATTACTCAAGGTTTATGATGTAATTGTAATCAAGATCTCTATTTCATTTAGTATTCAAAATGTATGCATATATACAATTAGTCTTGAGAGAGAAGCATGTAGCTCAACAATTTAGTCTCAATTAAGCTCCTAATAATGTACAAATGGCAATCCATCCCCTTTTATAGAATAAGGAGAGGATACAGTTACAATAGATCACATGATCTAATGGCCAGGGTTAAACGTGGCACATGATTGTGTTTGGAAATCAATCTGGTGGAGTACAACTAGCATGCATGAATATTCTGGAATCATTGACTTGGTCAATGTGAACTCTTCATTCTGCATTCCCATCTGATTCCTCATCTGAAGATGACTCTTCTATTACTTTGCATCCTTTTCCCTGGATAAGTGCATATGTCTAAATTGCCTTATTAATTTATGCTCTATTGTGCACTTTTGCCTTTGTAGTTGCACGTTCTTATGCTTTTAGTTGTTCTTACAATGTTATCCACCTATTGGTTCTATTATCCAGTTCTTTGTTATATTCATCAATTTTATATCTCATTAGCATAGCATGATCAATTGTATCCTTTGAAAAGTGTTGAACGGGATCTTCCAAAACTGAAGCAAAATTATCTCTAAAGGCTTTGATTTCAAACTACTCATCTTGATTCTCAATTTTGCCCTCAACTTCTCCTTCCAAAATCTCCAAAATTTCTAACTTCTTTGCCATGAGTTGATGTGCCTTTGTACTGATGTCAGTCATTCTAGCATTGCATCTTTTCAATATACTGACTTCAAATCTTACATCCTCAAACCAAGTATCCAACTTTGGTAATGTCTTTTCAATATACTGACTTCATATATTTTAATGTAGTCACATCTTGACTACTCCTGATCAATCTTTTTCCAACCTCTTTCTTTAGGCCATCTGCCTTCTTCTTTATGTTGCTCAACATTTCCCAATTTGACAGGGATATCCTTACTACATTGTCTCCTTCAACTAGGGACTTATTGAACCGATCATTAATGACATATGCCTAATGTTTCATGGCATCTAGCCCAATGATCTCCTATTGAGACACTAATATCAAGGATGTGGAGGCTGTGATCAACACATTTGTTGGTGCCATCAATCCCTTAATGAATGATTGCATTTGATCAATTTGCTCTTTATATTCTTTATTCTTAGCCTTTTCCTTGGCTATTTTGGCAACCAGAGCATCTATACTTTCTTTGGCCTCTTGACCCTCCTGTTATGCAGTTGAAAACCCTAAGTCTACTGTAGTTATTTGAAACTCATCAGCCTTTATTTCCCCCTTTTCTTTATTTGCGATAGGCACAACCACCTAAGCTATCTTCCTTCCTATTATGGGGCCTCTTTTCATTGTTGAGGTGGCCCTAGCTCTACACTTTGGTTTTGCAACCTTTACTAAAAATAATGAAATATAAAAATTTGAAGAATCAAGAATTTGAGGCTGATTTACCTCATATGTGAGCTAATGTGGCACATTAGGTCTAGACTCTTGTTGGTCAGTTTGCTCAATGTGAGCATCATGTACTTCCACATTTTGTTCTTGTTGTTCCCCATCAGTTGGAGCCTCTTTATTTGCTTGCTATTGATCCTGTTGTTTAGCATCCTCTGAAGTCATATTATGATCTCCAGACATATCCTTATCAGGCTCCTCATTCACTGGCACCTTTGTCTAGACATCCTCATCCTGTTTGCTTCTATCACTATGTATATCCTGAGATGTCCTCTCATTCTTACTTTGCAATGGTTGATCATTATGTGATTGAGAGGTGTGTGGTGTAGGAGTGTAATGTCCCCATCTTAGGGAGTTGTGGTTTTTGGGTGGTTTAGCTTATTCCTGGCCCTCATAGGTTAACACAGGTGGTTAGAGGGCCTTGTTGGGCAGATATTAGTGTGGTTTCTTCTCTCGGATTTAATGAGGTTCAGGTTTGGCCTTTACAGAGGTTTTAGAACTCAGTTTCTCATACTATTTATAGTAAGTCATTTAGACAGGGTTACTATTTATAGCAGGGCACCTGAATGTGAAATGTGGGCAGTGTCGATTCCGGTATTCTGTTGGTTTGGTGAAATAAGGAGTTTACCTAAGTTATAACGTTTAATTATTATTAAAGGTGACTTTAATAATAATTAATATTTTAATATTATATTTTAAAGCATCATATTTGCACTTTATGTCTTGATGGGTCATGTGTCATTAAAAGAGGGGCCATTTCAATTTATTATTTATAAGGTCATATTTTAATGTTATTAAAAGTGCAAATAAAATATTATTTTAATAAAAAGGAAGCTTCTAGATGGGCTGACTTCATGAGGGGAAAAGTATATTAAGAGGGTCACCCAAGCTTCATTTCATCTAGGAATTGATATTTGCTTTGATGTTACTGTTTGGTGAGGAAGCCAGCTAGGGTTTCTGCCATTTCTAGCCATTGGGATTGAAAACTCTCATTGGTTATGCAATTTTAAGGCTGTAAAACTATCAGCTGAGATTATTGCTAAAGTGTGGGCTTCATCTAGGAGTCCAATATGTGCTTAAAGTGGAGAAGAAATACAAAGAATACGAGGGTTTGATGCATATCTACTTGCAGATTATAAGGGTATTGAGGATTCATTGTGGAATATATTTATTGTTGGTTGCTATGGTAACCAACCATGGTGTTCTCAAATTTTCATTGCTGGAGGCTTATCTAGACACCCTTTCATTCTTGGTATTTGAGGGATCAATTCTTCTTGTGAAGACAATCATTTCTATACCAGTTTGGAGGTGTTTCAAGGTTGCGATTAATTAATTCTAAGGACTTATATACTATAGCAAGGGCGCCATTGGCAGGACATTTTTGTTCATATCTCATGATTTAAGCATCCTATGGTTCTGGGCATTGTTGCATTTTGATCCTTTGATCCTATTGATCATTTCAGGTGCCATAAAGTGGAGTTTTATTGTTGCATTTATTTATCTTAAATATTGCCAGGAAAGGGTAGGTGCGACTTCACCAAGGAGGGGTGATTTCATGCAAGGAAGCTCAATAAAATTGAATAAAAATCAGAGATAAATATCATTGCATCTGCTGATCATTCCTGACTTCATAATCAGGTTCTTTGATGTATTTTGCATTGTTATATCAATTTGCATTTAGGTGTTGCTGTAGGTGATCATTAATATCAGATTTTGGCATTGTATTGAACATTCATTGTAAAGCCAAGAGCCTTGGTTAATCATATCAGCATTGTACTCCAATCAAAGGGGAAATAAGTTGCATGCCAATTGTTTGATGTAATGTTCATATCTATATTGCTCTTGATTAGTGTAATAGTTTGCATGCCATATGTTTGACGAAATGCCTATTGGCTGTAAGTATTCATTTGCATAGAGATTTATATGTAACTTTCATTGGAGATGGAATAGATGCATGCCAAGTGTTTGCATTAATGTCTTATTGCTGTAGGTGCACATCAGCCATCTTAGGATGCATTGAAAGTGTTTGAGAAAATGTCAATTGGCTGTACAAGTTAATTTTAGTCACTTATATGTATGTAAAAAGGTCAAAATTAGTTAGTATATCATTCCTATTGCATTGTCAATCCATCTTACATCATTAGGAGTATTCCAAGACCCCAATTGCAGCATCAAAACTCATAGCCAAACAAACAGAAATTAATATCGGCAAAATCAGACCTTGCATACAAAGTGTTTGACAATATTACTTGATCTTTAAATCAACAAGTTGAGGTCATTTTGAGCAAGGGATATTACAGTGGTATTAGAGCTTTTGTCCTGCCATCCTGTTGGGTAGATTGGACATTGAATCAACAAGTTAATCATGGTTACTTGAAGTACCTAGAAGCAGTGGGACAAGAATATGGAGAAGCTTAAACAAAGTTTGAATAAGTTTGATGAAAACTAGAAAAGGATAAATGAATTGATTTTAGACCCTACAAACATAGACAAAGCAACATGGTATATGACATCCATTTTTAAGGGGTCTACATCACAAGACAAAAAGAAGAAGTAATATGATGTATCTACAAATGAAACATCTAAGAGTCTCTATGATGAATTTTTAGCAGATAGTGACCAGCATACAGCTGATCCTATGGAGAGCAAAAATCATACTTACATTAGGAAAGATGTTGGGCACAAGACACTTCATGATGACTTCAAGATTGGAGAAGAGCAAGTGATGTTTGAAGATAAACCAGTTGGTTTAGAATAGCTACATGAAGATAAGATTGCTTGTGATGCTTCAATAGGTGAGTCTAGCATTGCTTCATCCTATCATGGTAAAGAATCAAATTGTGGTTAGATGAATGTTATTCATACATATGAAAGTCTATTGGAGGCCCAAGATAAAAAGGTGGATGTGAAAGTTGATCCTTTACTTAGTGGAGCAGCCACTAGTGTTTTGACTACACATGATGGAGGAGACTTTTTACAATGGCATGATGTCATTACTAATTTTTTTGAGGACAGCAGCATTATGTCCAATCATTCTCATGAGATAGGAGCTTGTGATCATGAGAAAGTTAATGTTATGATATCAACCATTAATGGCAGCCCTACACCAATTGGTAGACATGAAGATATTAAGCATAAGAGGATTGATTTTGTATATTTTGGCATCGAAGAGGTAAATGAGTCAGAAAAGATGAATAAAGTATGGTTGCAAAAAGCCAAAGAGGCTATATTAGTGGCTGCCAATGCAAGACAACATCTTCAAGAAGTGAAAGAAAAGGTTAATCTCATCAACATAGCAAGACAAAAAAGGATAGGTAACATTAGAAGACTCTTTATTCAAAGAGAGGATGATTCTAAAAATGCACTTTGTTCTAATGATGATGATGAGATTGATAAGTTTGGTCAATTGAAGGACTTGGTAAAGATTCCCAACATGAGGAAACAAGAACAGATTGAGGTTTCTTCATGTGAGGTGGAAGTTGTTCATAGCTTGGAGACTCAGTTGACTGGTGTAGTCATGGTAGGAGGGTTCACAGAATGAATTGTCCAGACCGTGCATCAAGAGTAAACACAACAGAAACAACTCAAAGAAATGGAACAAATGCAAATTTAGTCATTTAGTATATCAAAGAATTCAAATACACTCTGGCTGGCAACATGTGGGCTTACAATTAGGGCTCTCAGGCCTGATTACATACATGCACAAGATAAAGCTTTGAAGCTCTTTCGCACAAAATCTAAACTATCAGGTCTTTCCTATGTGAATAGCTACTTTCCTAAGGATCTATTACATCAATATATATCATTTTTGGACCAATAGATTCCTCCACGTCAGCTACAGAAGATCACCAACTCCAATGAAGAGCTGTAACATGTTCATAGATAGGTCAGACCTAAATACATAGAACACTTCCTCAAATGAATGGAACAATGTGCGGACCCTTGGAAAAGGTCAGTCATGAACCAAAGGACATTGAATGATGTGTCATTGAGATCCTCAAGTCAAGGAATGATCCACAAGCCTTCTCCCTTAGCTGATTGTCTGGGACTGTCAGGATGCTCTGCTCTGAGAAAATAGTCAATTTTATGATAGCGATAACTTTCTGGTAACTTATCCAAATGCTCTGAATTCTTGCTATGATGTAGATGATAAGTCCAGATCCGCAAGATGTGAAATGCCAATACTAGACCACAAGATGAAACTGTTTCTAACTAAACTGCCTGAACTGAACTGAAAAGAAACAAACTACAGACAAATTGAAATGCAAATGTTTTTGGTTGATGCAAGATTGCTCTTGAACCAGGGATGCTCCTGCATCAGACATCTAGGGTTATTGAAAAAAGTGAGTCCCTCACTTTGCTGGGGCTAGAGGAAAACCATGATGGTCCACCTTAGCCTGAGAAATCCAAGATGAATCTTCTTCCAGTCTACCTTTCCACTTCACAAGGTATTCTTTGTATTGTCTTCCTTTGGTACTGCATCCAACTCTTTTGTCCAAAATGTCTGCAATATGATCTAGTGCTTGTTGTGGTAATTACTTCTTCAAGTCTTCCTCCATGCTATCACCAAACTCTGCTTCATGATACTGATGTAAGTCTGCAATGTTGAAAATAGGTGAAATACCCAATGTCTCCGATAACTCCACTTCATATGCATTTACTGAATCAAATTTTTTGAGTATCTTTAAAGGTCCAAACTTCTTCATCTTCAACTTGTTATATATCCCAACTAGAAGTCTTTCTTATCTCAAGTACACCATCACTTCCTCTCCAACTTCAAATTCCTTATGTCTTCTCTTCTCATCTGCCTTTTCCTTATACTTATTGTTCATATCCTCCAAATGCTTCTTCACCTGATTATGCACTATCTTCATATGATCTACAAATTCTTCTGCTTCTGCACTCCTCTTTTCTTCCATGCTGATATCTCTTAACTCTACTACTCCTCTAGGATTCACTCCAGTAATAATCTCAAAAGGTGTTCTTCTGGTATGTCTGTTTACTGAATTATTGTATACAAACTCTACTTATGAAAGAAGCAAATCCCAACTTCCAGTTTTCTCTCCAACCAAACATCTCAACAAGTTTCCCAAACTCCTATTTACTGCCTCTGTCTGTACATCTGTCTATGGATGAAAATCTAAATTGAACTTCAAATCTATCTTCATCTTCTTCCAAAGTGTCCTCCAAAAGTATCCAACAAACTTTGTATCTCTATCTGAAATGATACTCTTAGGTAATCAATGCAATCTCACAATCTCTTTGAAAATTAGGTTAGCTACATGCACTGCATCAGTTGTCTTCTTACAAGGTATGAAATGAGCCATCTTTGAAAATCTGTCAACTACTACAAATATTGAATCATGTCCTCTCTATGTCTTAGGTAATCCCATTACAAAATCCATGCTTATGTCTTCCCAAGGTCTCTCCGGTACTGTCAAAGGTTTATACAATCCAGTGTTCTGACTATTCCCTTTTGCAACTTGACAAACTCTACAACTTTGCACAAATTTATGAACATCCTTATGAATCTAAGGCCAAAAGTAATTTTCACTCACCAAAACCATTGTCTTATCAATGCAAAAATGTCCTACCAATCCACCACTATGTTTCTCCTTGATCAAATTATCTCTCATTGAACTCCTAGGTATGCACAACTGACTTCCTTTGAACAACATGTCTTCTTGAATGAAATAGTCCAACCACTTACTCCTATCTATCACAATAGGTTCCTTACATGCTTTCCAAGGTTCTGCAAAATTAGTGTCTCCCTCATACATGTTCTTCAATTCATCAAAACCCAACACTTTAACTCTCATATCTATCAACAAGTTTCTTCTCCTACTTAATGCATCCACGACTTTGTTTGATTTACCACTCCTATGTTTCAACACAAAGGTATAATTCTACATGAACTCTACCCATCTCATATGTCTCTGATTCAACTTACCTTGACTATTCAAATATTGCAAATCTTGATGATCTGTCTACAACACCAACTCTTTAGGAAACAAGTAATGTCTCCACTTCTTTAAGGCTTGAATTATGGCATAGAACTCTTGATCATAAACTGAATATCTTCTCCTTGCATCATTCAACTTCTCACTGAAATATGCTATAGGTCTACCTTCTTGACTTAACAATACTCCAATTGCATTTCCACTTGCATCACAATCAACTTGAAATACCTTATTGAAATCCAGTAGTGCCAAAACAGGTTGCTCTGTCACTTTCTGCTTCAATAACTCAAAACTTTGATTTTCTCCAGATGTCCACTTAAAATCTTTCTTGTCACCTCTCATTGTCTCTGTTATAGGATTACAAACTGAACTAAATTTTTTGATGAAAATCCGGTAGAAACTAGCCAAACCATGAAATGATCTAACCTCTCCAATGCTCTCTGGTGTAGGCCATTCAATAATTGCTTTCACTTTCTCAGGGTCCATCTTCAATCCTTCCGTAGAAATCACAAATCCCAAATATACCAACTCTTCCTTCATGAAACTACACTTCTTGATGTTTATCAACAATTTCTCTTCTCTCAATCTCTGCAAAACTTGTCTAATATGCCACAAATGTTCCTCTTTTGTCCTATAGAAAATTAGAATATCATCCAAGTATACAATCACAAACTTACCCAAGAATTTCTTCAAGACTTCGTTCATCAATCTCATGAAAGTCCTCGGTGCATTTGTCAATCCAAAAGGCATCACTAACCACTCATACAATCCTTCATTTGTCTTAAAAGCAGTCTTCCATTCATCACCTTCTCTGATTCTGATCTGATGGTATTCACTCTTCAAATCTATCTTTGTGAAATATTTTGCTCCACTCAAACAATCTATGATATCATCCATCCTAGGTAAAGGAAATCTATACTTAACTGTGATATTGTTTATTTCTCTAGAGTCAGTACACATTCTCCATTCTCCATCTTTCTTTGGTGCTAACACTGCAAGTACTGCACAAGGACTCAAACTTTCTCTAATCAAACCTTTCCTCAATAGTTCTTGTATCTATCTATTTAGTTCTTCATTCTCTGCTGGTGTTATTCTATGCGCTACTTTGTTAGGCAAACTTGCTCTTGGTATAAGATACATGTGATGATTGATACTCCTTATAGGTGGTAATCCTTCAGGTACATTATCTGATATGATGTCTTCATACTCTATCAACACTTCTCTTATCTCCTCAGGTTGTGATTCTTCAGTCTCTTTCTTCAATACTTCAGGCTTCTTAGGAATCAAGGCATAACACATATTCTCATGTCTCAAACCTTCTAAAAATTTCCTTCCATCTACCAAATAGATTCTAGCATTCCCACATACTTCACTCTTAGGATCATCCTCCAAAGGAATCAAAGTAATTCTCTTTCCATTTGCTGTTATAGTACATGTATTCTTTCTCCCATCATGTATAGATTTTCTATCATATTGCCAAGGTCTACCCAACAAGATATGACAAACATCCATAGGCATAATATCACACAAGACTTTATCATGATATGACCCAATATGAAATCTCACCAGACATTATTCACTCACCAATACCTTATGATCATCCTGAATCTATTCTATCTAATAGGGCTTAGGGTGTTTCAATCCTTCAACTTTAGCTTAGTCACCATCTCCTCTGAAACTAGGTTATCTGAACTACCACTATCAATTACAACTTTACAACACTTACCTCCTAATTTGCATCTAGTTCTAAACAAACTTTTCCTTTTTGATGGTTCCTCATTTGCCTCTGTTTGAAATAGTGCTCTCCTCATCACCAATGATTCTCCTTTCTATGGATTGCCAACTAAACTAGGTGATCCAACAGGTTCTTCTTCAACATAGGTTGCTCTTCCACTATTTTCTGTCTTCTTGCTTGCACTACCCTGATTACACTCAAATGCTCTATGTCCTTCACCTCCACAATTGAAACAAGTACCTCTGAATGTCTTCTTATCAAATCCTCTTCCTTCTCTCCTGTATCCTTCATTCCAATATGCACTAGGGTTTCCTCTCCAGTAAAAATTTCTGTCATCTCTCCAGTAAGCAATGCTATCTTTGTTATCCTTCTTCAATGGGCTATCAAACTTGTTCTGCTCCACAAATGATCTATTATATCCAGAAAATGTTCTTCCTCTCTAAAATTTACCTCCTCTACCTCTCTGTCTCTGATCATGTTTCTTATTCAGCTTCTCTTCAACTTTCAAGGCAAACTCATATGCTTCCTCCAAAGATGTCATCCTTACCAAGCTTAGTTCTTGAATGTTGAATCTCAGTCCATTGATATATCTAGCCACTTTCTTCTTGCTTGCTTTACTATGTCCTGTTCTTATGATCATTTTATGAAATTCTTCAGTGTACTCCTTCATAGATTTCTCCTTTTGTCTTAGGTTTTACAATCTTTTCAGCAGCTCCAACTCATAGTCAGCAGATATAAACTGATTCTTCAACTTTGTCACCATCTGGTCCCACTTTGCAATCTTTTCTTTTCCTCTTCAGTTTCTTTCCAATTGAACTTCTTTCCACCATATAGCAGCATGTCCTTTCAACTTTTTCTTTGCAAATTTCACCTTCTCTAGATCTTCAATTTCCTCATATTCAAAGTATTCTTCCATGTCATTTATCTAATCAATCAACTCTTCTAGATTCAAATTACCAGTATAGTTTGGCACATCAACTCTAGGTCTTTTTCCAATCTTTAAAATAGCTTGCAACATCTTTACTTGATTTGATTCTTCTTCTTCATCACCTCCTAGGGTTTCGCCAATTTGTTCAGCAGATTGAAATTCTTTTTCATCATCACTTTCAACATTAGGTCTCAGTGTCAATCCTCTTTGCCTATCTTCTTCAACAGCATCCAATTGAGTTCGCATTGTTCTCATCAATTCCATCATCTCATCCATTCTATTAGCCATTGTACCAATAGGAGGAACTCTTCATGGTGGCATCTTCCTAGGATCAAGTGCAAATTGCCTCAAATTTGGTGATTGGGTTACCAGCAACAACTACCTCTCAATCAGTGATTGGTTGCGCACAAGTAACCTGCCTTGAATCAATGATTTGCTTACAACAAGATCTTATAGAATCCTCTTCACCAATTCACTCCAAAGAATCAAACTTTCACTCTGATACCACTTGGTGCAGTCATGGTAGGAGGGTTCATAGAATGAACTATCCGAACTGTGCAACAAGAGTAAACACAATGGAAACAACTCAAAGAAATGGAAGAAATACAGATTCAATCATTCAGTATATCAAAGAATTCAAATACACTCTGATTGGAAACATGCGAGCTTACAATTAGGGCTCTTAGGCCTGATTACATGCATGCGCAAGATAAAGCTTTGAAGCTCCTTCGCACAAAATCTAAACTATCAGGTCTTTCCTATGTGAATAGCTAGTTTCCTAAGGATCTATTACATCAATATATCATTTCCAGACCAATAGATTCCTCCGTGTCGGCTACAGAAGATCACCAACTCCAATGAAGAGATGTAAAATGTCCATAGATAGGTCAGACCTAAATGCATATAAAACTTCCTCAAATGAAGGGAACAACATGTAGACCCTTGGGGAAGGTCAGCCACAAACCAAAGGACATTGAATGATGTGTCATTGAGATCCACAAGTCAAGGAACGATCTGCAAGCCTTCTCCCTTAGCTAATTGTCTGAGACTGTCAGGATGCTCTGCTATGAGAAAACAGTTAATTTTCTGATAGCGATAACTTTTTGGTAACTTATCCAAATACTTTGAATTCTTGATATGATGAAGATGAATGAGTGTAGATGATAAGTCTAGATCCACAAGATGTGAAATGCCAATACCGGACCGCAAGTTGAAATTGCTTCTGACTGAACTGCCTAAACTGAACTGAAAAGAAACAAATTGTAAACAAACTGAAATGTAAATGTTTTTGGTTGATGCAAGATTGCTCTTGAACTAGGGATGCTCCTGCATCATTGATAGTGAAGGAGGATGAGATTATTGCAGCATTATCTCATCATGAGAGGATGCACAAACTGATTGAGGATCATCTTTAGGTGGTTCAGTTAGAAAGAAGACAAAAGGGGATTAGAGCAGAGTTTTCTCATGATGATTTGCAGGTTGTCAAAGAAGGTATGGGGACAATGAAGTCAAATTATTTGAACCTTCTTTCAGACAGAGACACCTTTCTTAGCCTTGTTGGGATCTATTTAGATGCCCTAATGAGGAAAGAAGAGGAAGTTGATAAGCTCTCTCAAGAGCTTGTGGTCGCTAGGGATTCTTTGGTGAGTACCCCTTTGGCACTTCAGGATTCCCAGAGATATGTTGATGATCTTTGCTCAGAGTTGAGTTTGGCTAGATGCACATCATGTACAATAGAGACTTATTCATCTAGAGTAGCCAGGACACTTATTGATGATAGTAGCATGAGCATTCACACTCAGGATGCAGGTGTCATGGGTAATTCAAGCATTAGACTCTACATCGACACTATAGAGATTGTCATTGGACAACCTCATTGGGAGGAGATGATTTCCTCTAGGACTTGCACATGGGATGACGATGTCGATTCAACTTCTTTCCAGGGAGTAAATGACATTCATGATGATAATCCTCTCTTCGAGTTAGACGCTGATCTCCCTTCTGACACTAGTTTGGAGCTAGGCAATAATCACAGTATTTGGGATCTAGGCGGTGACATGTTTGGCACTGTGTATTGGATGGGTCCCAGTGGAAATCTTCACCACTTCTGGCATGGTGAAGATGAGATTAGATTTGCGCAGAGGAAGTCAGAGGATATCAGACATGGTAGACTTCTATTCTAGATTTGGGATCTAGGTGGAGTGAACTTCCAGAGGGTTTTCTTCTGGCAGTTGAGATTGCTTGGAGACAAGCAATTTCAGGGAGGGTGGACTATAATGTCCCCATTTTAGGCAGTTGTGGTTTTTGGGTGGTTTAGCTTTTTTCTGGCCCTCGTAGGCTAACACAGGTGGTTAGAGGGCCCTGTTGGATGGATATCAGTGTGGTTTCTTCTCCAAGGTTCAATGAGGTTCAAGTTTGGCCTTTGTAGAGGTTTTAGAACTTAGTTTCTCATACTTACTATTTATAGTAGGGCACCTGAATGTGAAATGTGGGCAGTGTCGATTCTGATATTTTGTTGGTTTGGTGAAATACAAAGTTTACCTAAGTTATAATGTTTAATTATTATTAAAGGTGACTTTAATAATGATTAATATTTTAATATTATATTTTAAAGCATTATATTTGCACTTTATGACTTGATGGGTCATGTGTCATTAAAAGGGGGGCCATTTCAATTTATTATTTATAAGGTCATGTTTTAATATTATTAAAAGTGCAAATAAAATATTATTTTAATAAAAATGAAGCTTCTAGATGGGCTGACTGTTGGAAACAAGGTAGATAACTGAGAGGGAGGGTGAATCAGTTATCTCTAATAAATTTAGTTTATTTTTCCTTTTACAATTTGTGCAACATCAAAACACATAAGCATATATAATCATGAAAGCAGAAATGAAATCAACACACATAACACAAGGATTTTAATGTGGAAAACCCTGTTAAGGGAAAAACCACAGGGTGACTAACCCAAGATTGTATTCTCTGTTAAAAGAATAAGAAGTACAAAATGGCACTTGCCAATTAGGGCTCACTGCCTGAGCACACTGCTCACAAGAGACACACTGTCTATAAGAGACTCACTATCTACAATGTTTATAGAAGATAACCAGGTGTCTGAACTAATAAGAGGCATCCACATATGCTGAGGTTCAGTTCCGGTTAGGCTCAATATACTGATCTACTACACTTCATTCTTCCTCTGCTTTAGTGCTGCTATTATGTCACATACCGGACTTGTATTGATGCTTCCACACTTATCTTTGCCTTTCCTCACACACTATACATTTTCACACGCACCTTCATACTGAAATCGATCTTGTATATATATCCACATCAAGGATTTCAACATCTTTCTAGTCGGCAACCGAAATACTCAAGATATTTATAAAACACTGATCTGTCGGCTGAATCCATGCTCAATATGTGATGCATATCAAAAACATAGACATAGAAGTTATCAATCATGTCAGCCAACCATGTATGATCCTACAAATAGCTTGATCACCATCAATTTCTCATCCGGATTGAAGTCTGATGCTCTGCCAGTCAGTTCTTCCTTAGTCTACTCTGCCTGTCAGGAACCCAACACTTAGATGCTCATATCTTTTCACTCATTCATCACTGGAGGCTCAATCTCTAGAATATAGTAGTCACGATACTCCTCTTGACTTTCCCAAGTTCACATTTTGCTGAGTTACACCATTTGAGAGATCTGGATTTGATTGTCAGATCTTGTTGCATGCTCTGTTCTTACTCACCTGACCAAAACACTCTTCAATCCGACTTCCGGCAGAGACATAATATGTGTTGCGGATGTGTGGGAAAGACTTTGTTGCCATCAATGACAACACTCATGAAGCCACACAGTGTCTCTTGCCAACAATCTCCCCCTTTGGCATTGATGGCAACACTTAGTGAAAAATGACTAAGTGTCGTAGTAAACTCCCCCTTGGATGATGCTCTGTCTTATGTACACTTTTACCGGAGCTCCCCCTTAGCTAGATTCCACATTTCTCACTACTCCTCACTCCCCCTTTGACATCAATGGAAAAGGGTGGAATCCGCACACCAAAATTTGCAAAAATCAAGCTATACATAGCCGCATAAGTATATATACATGTTATACTTACATATACTTAAGTATATCTGCAAAAGTGGTCTTTAACTGTACAAATTTTGTTGCCCAACTCTGCTTCATCCTGTCCAAAATTGAGATGTGACCACTCAACAAGAATGCATAAGCTTCTGCCCTTCTTAAGTCTACCAGATCACTGGTCCGGGCTGTGGTCTGAGCATCAGTTAAGGCCTCATGCATGGCCTCTAACTTAGGGATAATTATTCCTCTAAGTTCACTCATCCTACTTATTATATTCTTCTTCTCCTTTTCAAGCCTCTTTATTTCATTTATAATGGTGATGGCCTAGCACTCTTGATTCATTATAGATGTGGTGAGGGGATCAAAACTCTGAGATAAACTTGATAGTTTATCTTCTTATTCTTTCACCTTCTTTTCAATATCCTCTGTCGCTTTAGACTAGGATAGACAAAATTTATACATTTCTCCACCATCTTTAAGAGCATTTTTTAGGATCTTTATCCCAATATCCAGGGTCCTCCTGTCATTAGTTATGAGTCCCTACACTTTAGTGAATCTCTTTCCCAAAAATTCTTTCTAGACTTTCTCTTCTGTCGATTTCTCCAAAGAATCAAAATAGGTGCTAACAGAGTTAACTAGAGATTTCAAGTTACTGGATGGAGAGGCTGAAGAATCCTTTTGGAAGGATGGCATGATCTTCTCTAGCACACCAGATGCAATCTCTATCAGCTCACAGTCTTCCATGTGAGACTTCAGAAGTTTTTCTTTTGATTTAGCTTGAGCAAAAGATGCTATCTTCATTGTCTGTACTAGAGAGAGGGAATCAAAATTGAGTGGTCCTTGAAAGAGTTCCAGTTCATCTAAATCCATCACCTCTTTGTTCAAGAATTTCTTCACTACCTCTGTAGTGTCTCTTGCCAGAAACTAATATTTTTCTTTAGGAATCTCTGAGTTGTCATCAAAGATCTTCTCTGTTTGCTCTTCTTTTCTTCCCTTTACCTCTTCTTCTTGACTCACTTTTTCTTCTTTTCTTCCTTCTCCTTCAACCCCTGAGTCTGGAATGTCTGCAGTAGGATCCGGAGGAGAGATGTTGACTTCTTCATGGAATTCCTCTTTCAGAATAGAGGAATCCAATTCCTTAGACTTCTCATCTATCTCTTTGGACTCTTCTACATTTTTCTCAGTGGATTTTTCTTTTGATGTACTTAATCCTTTGACATCCATGGTAGAAGGTTCTTCATCTATTTCCTCTATAATAGGGAGATTGAATCTCATGAAGGCATTCCAAATGATGTCTTCTATTTCTTTTGCCACCTGATTAGTCTCTCTAAGGATAAGTTTTTTCATTCTTGCTTTGCTCCAGAACTCATCCTTGCAGTCCTTAAGATCATGGTCATTTGTTTTGGAGTAATGGAAGGATAGAGCTGAATTGCAATTTGTTCTCGGATCTCTAGGTCCTTTGCCTTAGCATTCTCCTTTCTTAGTTCAAGTACTTTCTCTAGACTTTTAGGAATTAGAGAGATGATTTCAATGAATGCTTTATTATAAATGCTTAGATACCTGGCTGTAGCATCTTCCAAAATCTTCTTGTCAGTATCACTATATTCATCATAAAATTCAGTGATTGGTTACAGGTTCCCATCCACTGTGACTACCTTGATGATATCATCAATACAGAGAGTAGGCCTTTCAACAAATTCTTTTGTCTCTTCTTCTTTTTTTATACCGGCAGAGGATTCCTGTGATGTTTTCTTCTTCTTCCTCATTTTCTTAACTTCCTCATCAGATTCTATTTCTTCATCATCCTTTTGGCTTATGTATGAACTTGTGGCCTTTGTCTTCGTTCTCTTCTCTCCCTTTCCGGATGTCTTGGTTTCTAGTTTTGAGGCTTTTGGGCTCTTAGAGGTAGCAGGTGCAGAGCTCTTGGAGGATCTAGTCCAGGAGGAGGCTTGTACTGGAACACTTTCCTTTTCTGCTTCTTGTTTCTCTTTCTTTGCTCTTTCTATTTTCTCTCTATTTGCATCAACTGTCTCCTTTGATATGTCATATCTTTTGGCAACTTCCTCTACTTCCCTTCTCACCTTTCTTTTCATCTCTGGTTGTCTTATTTCAACATGTATTTTCACACTTAATTCTTGAAAGGTTCCAAACCTTTCTGCCTCAGGGTCCTTAGGCTGACTCAGCAAGTGTTGGACATGCAGTTCCAAGATTTTCTCATCAACCTCATATCCCATTGGCATAATCCAAACTATTCTGGGCTCAACTGCCTCCATTAGGCATTGATCAGTATCTACCATGAAGCATACTGTATCCTTATATTTTTCAACTATTGTTATATCATAGAGGCAAATTTGATATCCAGATCTGTGATATCTTCTATTGTCATTGCTCTCTTGTCAAACTTTGATCCGGTAGCCTCACTTACTATGTGGTTCTTGATAGATTTGAGAGCAGGCAACGCACTGAATGAGTGCAATCCAATTACTGCCCTAATTGCATATTTTGTTATCTTGAAGGGCTTCAACAACCACATGAAGTTGTCATGTATTCTGCTAAGAACATACTGGACCCATTCATCTTCTGCAAAATAGGGAAAGTGGATGCAATGTCCAAAATACTTATCCCGGATGGCCTTGTATTGAGGTTTGAGTTCAAAAGTTTCATCTATTAGTTGTTTATGGTAGATATCCATCAGCTTTGATTCTCCAAATTCCTCAATATTGGCATGGATGTATACCCTAACATCTTCCACGTCCAAAACCCCATGCGTAATGCTAGAAAAGGTGCCTAAGGGATCAACTTCTAGGGATTTGTAGGGGTGTTTCTTGAACTTTGGGTGCGGCCTATTAGAGATCTTAACAACCATAGGAGTAGCCATCTTTACAAAAGATTTAGAGAGAGATATTCAGAAATTGAAATACCTTTTTATGCTTCTAGGGTTCACAATATGCATAAGAAAAGATCACTGGTTGAATCAGATTCTGCGGTTGATTTTTGAGAAGCCTGTAACAATCTTGATGTAGAGCTCTTCCTTTCTTTTTCTCGAATGCAATTATGCAAATGATGAATAAAAGAACCCTTTTATCTCTCTGCAAACCCTAATTTCCTATTGCAATAAATGCACAACTTAAGTTATTTCGGTTGCCTTATTCTGAGAGAGATCTTTTTGAATCATTGAGATGCACTTAGAATTATTTTAGTGATAATTGACAATGTATCTTCTTTCCTCCAATCATGCCATTTATCCACAGATCAAGATATTTCAATTTTGAATCATACTGGATCTAACTGTGAAAATCTTGCTTTTACCGGATGGTTGTCAAATCAGATCAATCTTGGATGATTAAACTCTTTAAAACTTCTTGTGGATCTTTCTTATTTTTACCAAGGGTTATTTAGACATTTCTCTGAGAACCCTTTAATCCACAACATTCCATGTGCCAAATTTAGGCACCAATTGACTGGCTGGGGGATTTTACTTTCCTTTGTGACTCCCCCTGAGCTAGAGCTCATCTGTTTAGTTTCTGAAAGGAATATGAGCACCAGATTCTGGTACAGATCCATCCCCAACATTTTCTATATTCCTCTTCACCCAAATCTTGTTCATCTCCCTTTGAACTTCATCCGCATTCACTTTGCCTTTTCCTTTGTCTTGATTTTGATTATGATGCACTGGACCCTTTTTATCCTGATTCTTACTTCTATAGAATTTGGTAATATGACCAGATCTATTGCAATTGTAGAAAACAACATTTATTTGCAAATTTGAATGATATCCTCTTAATCTGCATTGATTAGCCATATGTCCCATTCTATTGCATGCAAACCATCTACCATTGAATGAATTGTTTATTTACATATTTCTGCATTCATGAGATTTGTGACCATACCTTTTGTAGTTTAAACACTGTCCAGAGAAGGATGAATTAGTTTGATTCATTCTTCTTCTGTACTGAGTTGCCTTATGACCGAAGTTGTTGCAATTGTAGCAGTAACCATTGAAGGATGGATATCTTTGAGAATTTGGTTGCCTTATCAGAGGGCTTCTAGGCCTGTTTCTTTGATTTCCTGATCCAGGTTTCTTCTGACTAGATCCAGAGCTTTGACCTTTCTCATAACCCAAACCATGCTTATCATTTACCCTCTTTTGGCTTTAAAGAAGAACTTCAAGTTGAGCTGAGATTATCTTGAATTTCTCTTTGTATTCATTTGTTGTTTGAAGATCTTGTTTAAGAGTGTCTATCTGATTCTCAAGTTGTTCTTCATTATCTCTAGCTTCTTCAAGATCAGACTCCAGATGCGTGATTATTCTATCAATTTTGTGGCAGTCCTTTGACTTCTCCTTGAGAGATTGTTTTAGATTATCTTCAATTTTTCTTTTCTCTTCAATTTTTTGAGTGAATCTCATAACCCCTGAGTCCATTTCATGCCTTACCATAATGACCTCTTTTGATAGATTCTCACATAGCTTGTTTTTCTCATTCAAATCTTCATTAGAATCATTGGCTTCACTTTGACTTGCTAATTGCTGAAGTAGTTCCTTTCTCTTTTTCACAGAGATACTTAGTTTTTCTTTTAGCTCATTTATGAAATCATCAGCTTGTTTGAGTCTTTCTCTCAAGTTATTGACTTCAGAGTGAGATTTCTCAAGATTATCTAGGGCAGACTGAAGTTTTTCCCTCATACCATACATATCTATTGAGATTCCCAGATCTTCCTCAAGCTGTTAGGCTCTATTTTAGAGGAACTTGGCTCTGACACCAATTGTTGGAAACAAGGTAGATAACTGAGATGGGGGTGAATCAGTTATCTCTAATAACTTTAGTTTATTTTTCCTTTTACAATTTGTGCAGCATCAAAACACATAAGCATATATAATAATGAAAGCATAAATGAAATCGACACACATAACACAAGGATTTTAACGTGGAAAACCCTGTTAAGGGAAAAACCACAGGGTGACTAACCCAAGATTGTATTCTCTATTAAAAGAATAAGAAATACAAAATGGCACTTGCCAATTAGGGCTCACTGCTCGAGCAGACTACTCACAAGAGGCGCATTGCCTATAAGAGACTCACTATCTACAATATTTATAGAAGGTAACCAAGTGTTTGAACTGATTAGAGGCATCCACATATGCTGAGGTTCAGTTCCAGTTAGGCTCAATATACTGATCTACTGCACTTCATTCTTCCTCTGCTTTAGTGCTATTGTTCTGTCACATACCGGACTTGTATTTCTACTTCCACACTTATCTCTACCTTTCCTCACACATTATACACTTTCACACCCACCTTCATACCAAAATCCATCTTGTATATATATCTGCATCAAGGATTTCAACATCTTTCTAGTCGGCAACCGGAATACTCAAGATATTTATAAAACACTGATTTGTCGGCTGAATCCATGCTCAATATGTGATGCATATCAAAAACATAGACATAGAAGTCATCAATCATATTGGCCAACCATGTATGAACCCTCAAATAGAAATCCGGATTAAAGTCTGATGCTCTGCCGGTTAGTTCTTCCTCAGTCTACTCTGCCTGTCAGGAACCCAACACTTAGATGCTCATATCTTTTCACTCATTCATCACCGAAGGCTCAATCTCTATAACAAAGTAGTCATGATACTCCTCTTGACTTGCCCAAGTCTGCATTTTGCTGAGTTACACCATCTAAGAGATCCGGATCTGATTGTCAAATCTTGTTGCATGCTATGTTCTTACTCACCGAACCAAAACACTCTTCAATTTGACTTCTGGTAGAGACATAATATGTGCTGCAGATGTGTGGGAAAGACTTTGTTTCCATCAATGACAACACTCATGAAACCACATAGTGTCTCTTGCCAATAATCTCCCCCTTTGGCATTGATGACAACACTTAGTGAAAAATGACTAAGTGTCGTAGCAAACTCCCCATTGGCTGATGCTCTATCTTATGTACACTTTTACCGGAGCTCCCCCTTAGTTGGTTTCCACATTTTTCACTACTCCTCACTCCCCCTTTGACATCAATGGCAAAGGGTGGAATCCGCACACCAAAATTTGCAAAAATCAACCTATACATAGCCACATAAGTATATATACATGTTATACTTACATATACTTAAGTATATCCACAAAAGTGATCTTCAACTGTACAAATTCTATTGCCCAACTCTGCTTCATCCTGTCCAAAATTGAGATGTGACCACTCAACAAGAATGCATAAGCTTCTGCCCTTCTTAAGTCTGCCGGATCACTGGTCCGGGCTATGGTCTGAGCATCAGTTAAGGCCTCATGCATGGCCTCTAACTTAGGGATAATTATTTCTCTAAGTTCACTCATCCTACTTATTATATTCTTCCTCTTTTTTTGAAGCCTCTTTATTTCATTTATAATGGCGTTGGCCTGGCACTCTTGATTCATTACAGATGTGGTGAGGGGATCAAAATTTTGAGATAAACTTAACATTTTATCTTCTTGTTCTTTCACCTTCTTCAATATCCTCTGTCACTTTAGACTAGGATAGACAAAATTTATACATTTCTCCACCATCTTTAAGAGCATTTTCTAGGCTCTTTATCCCAATACCTAGGGTCCTCCTGTCATTAGTTATGAGTCCCTGCACTTTAGTGAATCTTTTTCCCAAAAATTATTTCTGGACTTTCTCTTTTGCCAATTTCTCCAAAGAATCAAAATGGGTGCTTAAAGAGATAACTAGAGATTTCAAGTTACCGGATGGAGAGGCCGAAGAATCCTTTTGGAAGGATGGCATGATCTTCTCTAGCACACCGGATGCAATCTTTATCAGCTCACAGTCTTCCATGTGAGACTTCAGAAGTTTTTCTTTTGCTTTAGCTTGAGCAAAAGATGCTATCTTCATTATCTGTACCGGAGAGAGGGAATCAAAATTGAGTGGTCCTTGAAAGAGTTCTGGTTCATCTAACCCCATCATCTCTTTGTTCAAGAATTTCTTCACTACCTCTGTAGTGTCTCTTGCCGGAGACTGATATTTTTTTTTAGGAATCTCTGAGTTGTCATCAGAGATCTTCTCTGTTTGCTCTTCTTCTCTTCCCTTTACCTCTTCTTCTTGACTCACTTTTTCTTCTTTTCTTCCTTCTCCTTCAGCCTTTGAGTCTAGAATGTCTGCAGTAGGATCCAGAGGAGAGATGTTGACTTCTTCATGGATTTCTTCTTCTAGAACAGAGGAATCCAAGTCCTTAGACTTCTCCTCATCTATCTCTTTGGACTCTTCTACATTTTTCTTAGTGGATTCTTCTTTTGATGCACTTAATCCTTCGACATCCATGGTAGAAGGTTCTTCATCTATTTCCTCTATAATAGGAAGATTGAATCTCATGAAGGCATTCTGAGGATGTCTTCTGTTTCTTTTGCCACCTGATCAGTCTCTCCAAGTATAAGTTTGTTCATTCTTGCTTTGCTCTGGAACTCATCCTTGCAATCCTTAAATATCATGGCCATTTGTTTTGGAGTAATGGAAGGATGAGCTGAATTGCAATCTATTCTCGGATCTCTAGGTCCTTTGCCTTCACATTCTCATTTCTCAGTTCAAGTACTTTCTCTAAACTTTTAGGAATTAGAGAGATGATTTCAATGAATGCTTTATTATAAATGTTTAGATACCTGACTATAGCATCTTCCAAAATCTTCTTGTCAGTATCACTATATTCATCATAAAATTTAGTGATTGGTTGTAGGTTCCCATCCATTGTGACTGCCTTGATGATATCATCAATAGAGAGAGTAGGCCTTTCAACAAATTCTTCTGTCTCTTCTTCTTTGTTTGTACTAGCAGAGGATTCCCCTGATGTTTTCTTCTTCTTCCTCATTTTCTTAACTTCCTCATCAGATTCTGTTTCTTCATCATCCTTTTGGCTTATGTGTGACCTTGTGGCCTTTGTCTTCGTTCTCTTCTCTCCCTTTCTGGATGTCTTGGTTTCCAATTTTGAGGCTTTTGGGCTCTTAGAGGTGGCAGGTGCAGAGCTCTTGGAGGATTTAGTCCAGGAGGAGGCTTGTACCGAAACACTTTCCTTTTCTACTTCTTGTTTCTCTTTCTCTGCTCTTTCTATTTTCTCTCTATTTGCATCAATTGCCTCCTTTGATATGCCATATCTTTTGGCAACTTCCTCTACTTCCCTTCTCACCTTTCTTTTCATCTCTGGTTGTCTCTGTTCAACATGTATTTCAACACTTAATTCTTGAAAGGTTCCAAACCTTTCTACCTCAGGGTCCTTAGGCTGACTTAGCAAGTGTTGGACATGCAGTTCCAAGATTTTCTCATCAACCTCATATCCCATTGGCATAATCGAAACTGTTCTGGGCTCAACTGCCTCCGTTAGGCATTGATCAGTATCTATCATGAAGCATACTATATCCTTATATTTTTCAACTATTTTTTGAGGAATTCTCTCTCTGGCCTGCATCATGCCTTGGAAGTTCTTAAAATATCCCTAGAGTGCTGTGCTTTGAGCCTTAGCATCACCAAGCCCATACATGTAGTCTCTAATTTATATGGCAACTGGTCTGTCATTTTGCCATACCCAACCACTTGATTTGGGTAGCTCATTCATATAATAAAAGAATAAACATAGTATTAGCCCACCATACTTAAATGAGTTCTTATCCTTCTTTATTTTCTACAAGTTTTCTAATAGTTGGTTTAGAAGAAGATCACATATGTCATAGTCAGCATTTTCCCTTAGCATCTGATATGCAGTATATATTGCAGTTTCAGACACAGAATTCTCCCTACTGGAGTGATAGATTTTATAACCAATTATCAGAGGCAAATTTGATATCTAGATCTATGATATCTTCTATTGTCATTTCTCTCTTGTCAAACTTTGATTCGGTAGCCTCACTTACTGTCTGGTTCTTGATAGATTTGAGAGTAGGCAACCCACCGGATGAGTGCAATCCAATTACTGCCCTAATTGCATCTTTTGTTATCTTGAAGGGCTTCAATAACCACATGAAGTTGTCATGTATTCTGCTAAGAACATACCGGACCCATTCATCTTCTGCAAAACAGGGAAAGTGGATGTAATGTCCAAAATGCTTATCCTGGATGGCCTTGTATTGAGGTTTGAGTTCAAAAGTTTCATCTATTAGTTGTTTATGGTAGATATCCATCAGCTTTGATTCTCTAAATTCCTCAATATTGGCATGGATGTATACCCTAACATCTTCCACGTGCAGAACCCCATGCAAAATGCTAGAAAAGGTACCTAAGGGATCAACTTCTAGGGATTTGTAGGGGTGTTTTTTGAACTTTGGGCATGGCCTATTAGTGATCTTAACAACCATAGGAGTAGCCATCTTTGCAAAAGATTTAGAGAGAGATATTTAGAAATTGAAATACCTTTTTACGCTTCTAGGGTTCACAATATGCGCTGGAAAAGATCATTGGTTGAATCGAATTCTGCAGTTGATCTTTGAGAAGGTTGTAACAATCTTGATGTAGAGCTCTTCCTTTCTTTTTCTCAAATGCAATTGTGCAAATGATGAATAAAAGAACCCTTTTATCTCTCTACAAACCCTAATTTCCTATTGCAATAAATGCACAACTTAAGTTATTCCGGTTGCCTTGTTCTGAGAGAGATCTTTTTGAATCACTGAGATGCACTTAGAATTATTTTAGTGATAATTGACAATGTATCTTCTTTCCTCCAATCATGCCATTTATCCGCAGATCAAGATATTTTAATTTTGAATCATACCGGATCTAACTATGAAAATCTTGCTTTTACCGGATGGTTGTCAAACCAGATCAATCTTGGATGATTAAACTCTTCAAAACTTCTTGTAGATCTTTCTTATTTTTATCAAGGGTTATTTAGATATTTCTCTGAGAACCCTTTAATCCACAACATTCCATGTGCCAAATTTAGGCACCAATTGACTGGCTGGGGGATTTTACTTTCCTTTGTGACTCCCCCTGAGCCAAAGCTCATCTGTTTAGTTTTCGGAAGGAATATCAGCACCAGATTCTGGTGCGGATCCATCCCCAACATTTTTTGTATTCCTCTTCACCCAAATCTTGTTTATCTCCCTTTGAACTGCATCCACATTCACTTTGCCTTTTCCTTTGTCTTGATTTTGATTATGATGCACCGGACCCTTTTTATCCTGATTCTTACTTCTACAGAATTTGACAATATGACCGGATCTATTGCAATTGTAGCAAACAACATTTCTTTGCATATTTGACTGATATCCTCTTGATCTGCATTGATTAGCCATATGTCCCATTCTATTGCATGCAAACCATCTACCATTAAATGAATTATTTATTTACATATTTCTATATTCATGAGATTTGTGACCATACCTTTTGCAGTTGAAACACTGTCTAGAGAAGGATGAATTAGTCTGATTCATTCTTCTTCTGCACTAAATTGCCTTATGACCGAAGTTGTTGTAATTGTAGTAACCATTGAAGGATGGATAGCTTTGGGCATTTGGTTGCCTTACCAGAGGTCTTCTAGGCCTATTTCTTTGATTTTTTGATCCAGAATTCTTCTGACCGAATCCAGAGCTTTCACCTTTCTCATAACCCAAACCATGCTTGTCTTCTACCCTCTTTTGGCTTTCAAGAAAAACTTCAATTTGAGCTGAGCTTATCTTGAATTTCTCTTTGTATTCATTTGTTATTTGAAGATCTTGTTTAAGAGTGTCTATTTGATTCTCAAGTTGTTCTTCATTATCTCTAGCTTCTTCAAGATCAGACTCCAGATGCGTGATTATTCTATCCATTTTGTGGCAGTCCTCTGACTTCTCCTTGAGAGATTGTTTTAGATTATCTTCAATTTTTCTTTTCTCTTCAATTTTTTGAGTGAATCTCATAACCCGTGAGTCCATTTCATGCCTTACCATAATGACCTCTTTTGATAGCTTCTCACATAGCTTGTTTTTCTCATTCAAATCTTCATTAGAATCATTGGCTTCACTTTGACTTGCTAATTGCTGAAGTAGTTCCTTTCTCTTTTTCACAGAGATACTGAGTTTTTCTTTTAGCTCATTTATGAAATCATCAGCTTGTTTGAGTCTTTCTCTCAAGTTATTGACTTCAGAGTGAGATTTCTCAAGATTATCTAGGGCAGACTGAAGTTTTTCCCTCATACCATACATATCTATTGAGATTCCCAGATCTTCCTCAAGCTGTTAGGCTCTATTTTAGAGGAACTTGGCTCTGATACCAATTGTTGGAAACAAGGTAGATAACTGAGATGGGGGTGAATCAGTTATCTCTAATAACTTTAGTTTATTTTTCCTTTTACAATTTGTGCAGCATCAAAACACATAAGCATATATAATAATGAAAGCATAAATGAAATCGACACACATAACACAAAGATTTTAACGTGGAAAACCCTGTTAAGGGAAAAACCACAGGGTGACTAACCCAAGATTGTATTCTTTGTTAAAAGAATAAGAAGTACAAAATGACACTTGCCAATTAGGGCTCACTGCCTGAGCACACTGCTCACAAGAGGCACACTGCCTACAAGAGACTCACTGTCTACAATGTTTATAGAAGGTAACTAGGTGTTTGAACTACTCAGAGGCATCCACATATGCTGAGGTTCAGTTCTAGTTAGGCTCAATTTATTGATCTACTACACTTCATTCTTCCTCTACTTTAGTATTGCTGCTCTGTCACATACCAGACTTGCATTACTGCTTCCACACTTATCTCTACCTTTCCTCACACACTATACACTTTCACACCCACCTTCATACCAAAATCCATCTTGTATATATATCCGGATCAAGGATTTCAAGATCTTTCTAGTCAGCAACCAGAATTCTCAAGATATTTATAAAACACCGATCTGTCAGCTGAATCCATGCTCAATATGTGATGCGTATCAAAAACATAGACATAGAAGTCATCAATCATGTTGGCCAACCATGTATGATCTCTCAAATAGCTTGATCACCATCAATTTCTCATCCAGATTGAAGTCTGATGCTCTGTCGGTCAGTTCTTCCTTAGTCTACTCTGCCTGTCAGGAACCCAACACTTAGATGCTCATATCTTTTCACTCATTCATCACCAGAGGCTCAATCTCTGGAATATAGTAGTCATGATACTCCTCTTAACTTGCCCAAGTCCACATTTTGCTGAGTTACACCATCTGAGAGATCCGGATTTGATTGTCAGATCTTGCTGCATGCTCTGTTCTTACTCACCGGACCAAAACACTCTTCAATCTGACTTCTGGTAGAGACATACTATGTGTTGCAGATGTGTGGAAAAGACTTTGTTTCCATCAATGACAACACTCATGAAGCTACACAGTGTCTCTTGCCAACACCGACTTCATGAGGGGAAAAGTTTATGAAGAGGGTCACCCAAGCTTCATTTCATCCAGGAATTGATATTTGCTTTGATGTTGTTGTTTGGTGAGGAAGCCAGCTAGGGTTTCTACCATTTCTAGCCATTGGGAATGAAAACTCTCATTGGTTATGCAATTTTGAGGCTGTGAAACTATCAGACGAGATTATTGCTAAAGTGTGGGCTTCATCTAGGAGTCCAATCTGTGCTTAAAGTGGAGAAGAAATACAAAGAATACAAGGGTTTGATGCATATCTACTTGCATATTATAAGGGTATTGAGGATTCATTATGGAATATATTTATTGCTGGCTACTACAGTAACCAACCATGGAGTTCTCAAATTTTCATTGTTGGAGGCTTATCTAGACACCCTTTCATTTTGGGTATTTGAGGGATCAATTCTTCTTGTGAAGACAATCATTTCTATACCAGTTTGAAGGTGTTTCAATGCTACAATTAATTAATTCTAAGGACTGATATACTACAGTAAGGGTGCCATTGGGAAGACATTTTTGTTCATATCTCATCATTGAAGCATCCTATGGTTCTGGGCATTGTTGCATTTTAATCCTTTGATCCTACCGATCATTTCAGGTGCCATAAAGTGGAGTTTTATTGTTGCATTTATTTATCTTAAATATTTCCAAGCAAGGGTAGGTGCGACTTCACCAAGGAGGGGCAATTTCATGCAACAAAGCTCAATAAAATTGAATAAAAATCATAGATAGATATCATTGCATCTGCCGATCATTCTTGACTTCATAATCAGGTTCTTTGATGTATTTTGCATTGTTATATCAATTTGCATTTAGGTGCTACTGTAGGTGATCATTAATATCAGATTTTGGCATTGCATTGAACATTCATTGTAAAGCCAAGAGTCTTGGCTAATCATATTAGCACTATACTCCAATCAAAGGGGAAATAAGTTGCATGCCATATGTTTGACAAAATGCCTATTGGCTGTAAGAATACATTTGCATAGAGATTTATATGTAACTTTCATTGGAGATGGAATAGATGCATGCCAAGTGTTTGCATTAATGTCTTATTGCTGTAGGTGCACATTAGCCATCTTTGGATGCATTGAAAGTGTTTGAGAAAATGTCAATTGGTTGTACAAGTTAATTTCAGTCACTTATATGTATGTAAAAAGGTCAAAATTAGTTAGTATATCATTCCTATTGCATTGTCAATCCATCTTACATCATTAGGAGTATTCCAAGACCCCAATTGCAGCATCAAAACTCATAGCCAAACAAACATAAATTAATATCAGCAAAATTAGACCTTGCATACAAAGTGTTATACAATATTCCTTGAGCTTTAAATCTGCAAGTTGAGGTTAGTTTGAGCAAGGGATATTACTGTTAGTGTAGGTTTTTATTTCCTAGTGGGTTATTTATTTTTTCCCTATTTTCCTAGGTTTTTCCTACACTTCTATTAATCTCGCTTAGGTTAATAAAGCATGTCTTATTAGGTGAGTGGTTGCGAGGTGTCACCTTCCTACATGTGAGCCTCCATTAGCTATCTTGGGAAGATACTTTGCTATCTTTAGTCTGATAGATGGTTGCTCTTGATTGGTCGGTGTTGACACCTCCTCCCTCTTCCTAGTCTATATAAGCATGCTACCTGACTTGTATTTTGGATCTTTTACTTTTGCATCCTCTTAATGCTATTTTACTTCTAGCATTTACATTACTCTCTTGGAGACTAACTCTGTGTTGCTATTTTGATTTCGTATCATTTGCATTCATAGTTTAAATATTTATTCGTTTGCACTAGTTTTCTAGGTTAATAATCTTTTCAGATTCTAAAATGGTATCAGAGCTATTCTATGTGCAAGAGTAGATTTTAGTTTCCATATTTGAGAGATTCGGGAGGGGAGGCTAATAAATCTTATTACATTTTTTTGAAAAACCCAGTATGCTTTTCTCTTGCATCTTCGGATGATCTTGAGAAACAGAAAAGTTTGACGAAAACTTTTTTAATCTCTGGGGTTTGCACATGTGTTTTATGAAATCTGGGTGATTGCAGCATTTTTGGTTATACTAGTAGCATTTCTAGCTATTCCAATGCATCTAGGAGGCTTGAGAAAGTTAGATTTGGCTTTCGTTTCACCGAAATTAGAGATCGTCATACACAGTTGCAGAACCGGGGTTTCAAGCTCACATCTGACAACCAGCTTGCATATTTGGTGTTTTCAATCAAAATTGCAGGTTCCAGCATGCCTTTACTTGTCTTAGGTAGTTGATTTAGCCTTTGCATGCCATTTTTTGGTTACTGGGGTCATTTTTTGTTGCTAAAGGCATTCTGTTTACATTAGAGCTACATCTTCTGTACATCACCAAGAAAAAATGCCTTCTGGGTTTTGTTTGTAGCATAGAAAAACCATCTGGGTATCTTTCTATTTTTACATGCAGTCTATATATTTTGTAGAAACATGCTAAAAAAGCTACAGCAGAACCCCTCTTCGTTGGCAGTTGCAGTTTTGAAGACAGTTTTCAAATGCTCCGTTATTTCTCATATGAACTCCTTTTCCCATGAATGTTTTTTTAATTTTGGCTATCTTTTCGTGCTCTATGTAGTAGTGCAGACACTTTTTAATTTTGATGCCAAGTTTTTTCAGAAATTGTAGATTCTCAGTCGTGACATTGCACAGTTCTCGTTTTGGGAACTTCGAAAGATCATAACTTTCACATATGACCTCGTATCGAGGCGATTATTTTTTTGAAAGTGCATGATTTTTTGAGTAGATCGCATTGGTGCTGTTTAGTTCTTTGAGTATTGTGCCAAAGTTGTATTTTTAGCATATGCTTTCGTGAGGGTTTTTTAATGCATTGAAATCAAGACCACTTAGTATTTCTTGCTAGTGGTAGTTGTAAACGCACTAATATAAAGTACCAAATAATATTTTCTTGGGGGGGTTCTTTGATTGATTGAAAAAGGGGGGGTTGTCTTGATTGGGTTCTCTTCTTTTTGGCATTTCTTCTCTGCATTTCTTCATCATGGATCAAACAAATCTGCCCATCCTAACTCCATACAATTACTTTGAGTGGAAATCACGCATGAAAATTCACTTAAGGAAAGTTGGATTAAATAGGATAACTATGGGACTTGAAACTGAACCTGCTAAAGATGAAGATAAGCCTAAGTGGTTTGACAAATGTGATGAGGCATATGGAACATTGTGTTTATCTGTTTCTCCTAATTTGCTCTTTCACATTGAGTCTTTGAATACACCAAATGAAATATGGACAAAGCTAGAAAAACTATTTAGCACACAAGATTCAATGAGGGGTCATATGTTGGAAAATGAACTAATTAGTTTAAGTCCAGGCAATTTCAACACAATCCAGGATTTCTTCACTAAATTGAAATCACTAAGGCTGCAGTTAAAATAATGTGGAATTGAAAAGAAAGATGAACAACTGATTCTTAGTATTCTCTCTAAGCTAAGTTCAGAATATTCTGTGTTTGTTTCTACTTTCTATGCTACTAAGGGTGCACTTGGTACTCAATTCACCATGCCATCTTTAGATGATTTTGCTGTCAATCTCACTCGGGAACAGGACAAGCTAATCTAGATGGGCACTCTTAAGTCCTCTAAGTTACATGTTTTGGCTGCCAACCAAGACATAAAAGAACAAAAAGGACAAAGTAGTAGCAACAATAGTAAGGATAAGAAACAAAAGAATAGCAAGGAGAAGAAGGATCAGATACCGGTTGCTTCAAAAGCAATTAATGAGACTCAATCTTCCAAGGGTGACAAACCTAAGAAAGAGAGGGTCCAATGTGCCTATTGTAAAAGACTCGGTCATGATGAACATAAATGTCTGAAGAAACAAATTGATTACTTGACACACATTCTTGAGAAGAATAATATCAGTGTTCCTGAGTCTATCAAACAGAGTTTTAATAAGGGGTCTAACAAGGCAAAAGAAAAGAGCAAGGGGAAAGGAAAGGGCAAGGCCCTTGTTGCAGTTGCTTCTTCACCATCCACTTGGGTTCTTGATTCAGGTGCTTCACACCACATGGCTTCATCTAAGGAAGAACTTGCATCTTTGGAGCCATGTACTATGCCTTCTATTTTGATGGGTGATGACACTCCTGTCAAGGTGTGTGGGAGAGGGTCTATTGATGTGGGGGATGGCACATTCCATGATGTTCTTTCTATGCCCTCATTATCAACTAATCTCCTATCAGTATACCAGATCACTCACACAGGTTCAGGCAAGCGGGTTGAGTTCACTCCTAATTCAGTGGAGATTCGTGAGTTGCATAGTGGTTCTACAGTTGCAGTTGGGAGAGTAGATCATCAGTCACGGCTCTATCTATTTTCTCACTTTGTTCCTGATCCTCTTTCGAATGTTTTGCTCACTCATTCTAATGATGTGAGTAGATTATGGCATGAGCGGTTTGGCCATCTTAACTTCTGCTACTTGCAGTAGCTCAACCAGCAGAGCATGGTCACAGGGTTGCCTTCAGTTTAGTTTTCAGGTGGTGTTTGCCAAGGTTGCATTCTTGGTAAGCATCCTAAGGAAAAGTTTGAGAAAGGTAAGGCATGGAGAGCTTCACAGATACTGGAGTTAGTTCACAGTGATTTGGCTGGTCTATTTCAGCATCCTTCTTTTAGTAGGGCTAGATATGTCCTCACATTCATTGATGACTTTTCTCGATTTACTTGGGTGTACTTTCTCAAATAGAAGTTTGAAGTATTTGATCACTTTCAGGACTTCAAGACTTTTGTAGAGAAGCAATCTGAGAAAGCCATCAAAGTTTTGTGCACTGATAATGGTGGTGAGTATGTCAACCATCGGTTTGAGAGGTTTTGCACTTCAGAGGGGATTGATTTGCAGCATTCAGTTCCATACAATCCTCAGCAGAACGGTGTTGCAGAACGGAAGAATAGGTCCTTGAAGGAAATGGTGAACTACATGATTCACTCTAGATCTCTTGTACCACAGTATTGGGCAGAGGCCATTAACTATGCTTGTTATATCTAGAACTGTGTTCCTCACCGAGCCTTGAAGGGAATCACTCCTTTTGAAGCATGGAGTAGTCGAAAACCATCAGTTAAGCACTTCTGATTTTTTGGTTCTCCTACATGGGCCCACATTCCTACAGAGAAATGCAAGGCCTTGGATCCACAGAGCAGACCTTGCATATTTGTAGGTTATCCTGATGGTGTGAAGGGTTATCAGTTGCTCCTCCCTACGACACATGAGTTGTTCATTGAGAGGAGTGTTCAGTTTGAGGAGGGCTCTTCGAGCTCACTTTCTATCACTTCTCCAACTCCTTCTACTTTGACATTGGAGTCACTTGGGATACATGACAGATCTTCTGATGAGTCAGATTCACCTAAGCAGTCTTCTACCTCCACTTCTGATGTAGAGAGTGATTCAGAGGACTCACCTCTTTCCTCTCCTAGTCATCATTCAGAGGTTGATGATTCTCCTCCAGATTCTCCATCTTCTAGTCCACTTTGGGCTAGAAAGACCTTGCAGTCTGCAGGTGATTGGGTTGGGGATCCATCAGACACCAGGCAGACTCATTCACAGTTCTAGGATGCCCCATATGTCTTCATTGCTACTGCCTCAGATCCACAGTCTTTTCATGAGGCTTCTAGTCTTAATGAGGAACCAAACTTGGGATCTTGTCCCTCTTCCTAAGGGAAGAAAACTTGGTCGATGTAAGTGGATCTATTAGACAAAATTTGCAGCAGATGGGTTAGTTGACAAGCATAAGGCTCGCTTGGTCACCAAAGGATTCTCCCAAGTTCCTGGGATTGACTACTCTGAGACTTTTGTGCCAGTTGCCTGAATGAATTCCATCTAACTTGTTCTTGCCATTGCTGCAGCTAATCATTGGGAAGTACACCAGATGGATGTGAAGAGTGCTTTTCTTCACGGTGACCTTTAGGAAGAGATCTACATGGAGTAGCCACAGGGGTTCCTTTAGGATTCTTCACTTGTGCACTATCTTCAGAAGTCTCTCTATCACCTCAAACAAGCTCCTCGGGCTTGGTATGCCAAGATGGACTCTTTCCTTCTATTAGTTGGGTTCACTCGGTGCCATTCTGATCCCAATGTCTACATTTTGCAGCATGATTATTCACTCCTATTTCTGGTTTTGTATGTTGATGACTTGCTGATCATAGGGAGTTCTTCATCCACCATTGGGGCTGTCAAAACTACTCTTCATGACAAGTTTTTGATGACTAACTTGGGCTTGTTGCATTACTTTCTCAGGATTAAGATCTACCAGTCTACTTCTGGGATCACCATCAACTAGTCCAAGTATGCTCTAGATTTGCTCTCGAGGTTTCATATGGCTGATTGTAAGCCTGCTCTGACTCCCTTTCTTTCTGGAGTCAAACTTGAGGCTCAGCGTTCTTCTCCACTTGTTGATGGCACTTTGTACCGACAGCTTGTTGGGAGTCTCATTTATCTGACTCATACGAGACTTGATATTTCATATGCTGTAGGCATGGTCTCTCGATTCATGCAGGAGCCTCATGAGCTGCACTGGAAAGTAGCCAAGCAGATCCTTCACTACATTTAGGGTTCTCACAGTTTTGGGATTCACTACGCAGTGGGTATTGAGCTTGACTTGGTGGGCTACACAGATTCAGATTGGGCAGGTGATTCTCAGGATCGTAAGTCTACTTCAGGTTACAACTTCTCACTTGGTTCAGGTCCTGTTTGTTGGTCGAGCAAGAAGCAGTCTGCTATTGCTCTATCTTCTACTGAGGCTGAGTATCGGGGGGTAGTGAATGCTGCCGCTGAGGCCATTTGGCTTCAAAATCTTTTCACTGAGTTTGGTATCTAGATCAGACGGCCATCAGTCATATTTTGTGACAACCATAGTGCCATTCAGATCTCACAAAATCTGGTCCATCATCAGCAGACTAAACACATCGAGGTCCACATGCACTACATCCGGGAGCTCATCCATGGCCACGTCATCGACCTTCGCTACTGTTTGACTTCTGAGCAGGTTGCTGATATCTTCACCAAACCATTCACTGAGAGCAAGTTCCTTCATTTGCGAGCTTTACTGGGGGTGCAGGATGCTTCATCTTTTGGGGGGCTTCTTCCTCTCACTTGGAGTCCTGACTCTCTGCTTTAGGGGGGTCTCTTCTCTCTCTATTTGGGGGGGGGGCTTTTCTCTCTCTTTGGGGGGGGATTTTATGTACATGGGTACCTCATCAGGCTTGATTTGTCAGGACCCATTTCTACATCCACCTAAGCTTCGCTTATGGGGGGTTGTTAGTGTAGGTTTTTATTTCCTAGTGGGTTATTTATTTTTTCCCTATTTTCCTAGGTTTTTCCTACACTTCTATTAATCTCGCTTAGGTTAATAAAGCATGTCTTATTAGGTGAGTGGTTGCGATGTGTCACCTTCCTACATGTGAGCATCCATTAGCTATCTTGGGAAGATACTTGCATTACTCTCTTGGAGACTAACTTTGTGTTGCTATTTTGATTTTGTATCATTTGCATTCATAGTTTAAATATCTATTCGTTTGTACTAGTTTTCTGGGTTAATAAGCTTTTCAGATTCTAACAATTACAAGGAGCACCATGTCAACCTCATGCCTCTATGATGAAATTTTTGAAGGATGATTCAATTTTGGTGTTTTAGCATTGTATCATGGTCATATTGATCATTTTTTTCATGTGTCTAGGTCATTAGGAGGTCAATATTTAATGTTTTGTGTCAAATTTGGAAATAATGTAAAAGTTGTCATCTAAAATGTAAAATTGCAAAAAAAAAAAGATGTAAACAAGGAATATGAAAGGTCATTTGTGTCTTGGGTCATTGGAAGGTAGTTGAAACTAAAAACACATGAGTGTAATGCCTTTAAATAGGCCTTTTAACCATTTTTGTAAGTGTGGGTGATTGGAGTCATGAATTTCAATAAAGGAAGCCCTGTTTTATTTGCTTTTTTCTACAGAAATTTCACTATTTTCTGATGTTGTACGACCCTATATAGGTAGGAAATAGTTTATAATTGGTTGTAAAGGAAAGATACTTCAATCACCTTCATTTTAGAGTTTGTTTCATGCAAATTGATGAGGTTTTGTGAAAGTTATTGAAGTTTTTCTGAAAACTGTTAAAACCCTATCCTAGGGTAAACAATGGCAAAGAAAATTCAGTTTCTTCCATTTTAACCAGTGAAAATCCTTGATTTTTGGTGAGTTTATTTTTAGTTGGATGTATTTTCATGTTCTAAAGGTTTTAGACCAGAAGATTAAGGAAAATGTGTGAAAGATCAAAGTTTTTTTGACTGAAAATCTGTGTAACAGATAGAAAACAGAGTTTTAAGAGGGTTGCAACTTAGGGTTTGTCACAAATACACTTGGTAATGGATCTTTTGTGGTTTAATAAGTATGTGAAAGTCTAATTAAACATGGTCCAAGCATTGGCTAAGAGAAATTGATTGTGGAGATAGACAAATCAATAAACCCTATTTGTATCAAGCATAATTAGGCCTATCTTGCCACGCAGACAGTCATGTTTTTGAATCTATTTCTCAAAGTAACCTAAGTTGGGTTTTAGTTATGTTTTAAGACACCTTTATGGGTACTCAAAATCCCTTCACAATATTAAGAAGAGTTCTACATCAAAAGTTGTGTTTGACAGTCCTTAATGGCATGGCTACAAGGAGTCTGATAGTCAATAAAGAATAGGCAAGTACATGAAAGGCAGACTCGGTAAATGATTTTTTTGTTTGAGTTAAAGTTTCTAAGGGGTTTGAAGGTCTTGATAAACCTTTTTTGTGACATTTGGAAGATGAAAAATAAAAAGAAAAACTTGGGAATTTGTTGTTGTTTTGGGGATGTGGCCTAAATGGCCTAATTGCTGATTAGACAACCATCATAGAGGGTTCACTTGTTGGAGTTGTTTATGTTGATTGAAAGGTATGGGCCAGTGATATTGATGTTGTTTAAAAGTGTTTTAAGAAGTCTTCAAGTGATTATGTCCATTATTCTCAGTTTGATGGTTTTGAATCAAGAGTTTATGAAGGAAAGTGAGTCCTAATTTTAAGGACTAGCAAAGTTTGGTTGAGGTCAGTCAGTTTGAGATTGTCTGAGTGAGTTTGACTCCTTTGTCATTGCATCAGTGTCCAAATTATGCCCTTGATGGCTGGGATCTTGTACATCTTGATGAACCTCTTGGTTACCACCATCTAGTATCTCCTCCACTTTATCTTCATCATTTTTATTCAGTGGACCTTCTTGTTTAGAGACTAACACTTCTGTATCTTTCAGATCTTGGGATCTGAATGTGATCATAGGACCTATTTTACCAGATGTTACTTTCTATTGTTCTTTAACCTTTTTCCCATCATGTCCCTCATCAATATCTTGGACATCATGTTGAGCAAACCCTGCAGTGTGTACTTCTATATCCATGGCTGAATTATCTTCCATATGCCCATGTTCCATGGCTTTATTCTTTTGTTCATCCTCAGTCTCATCATATGTTAAATCAATTGCTACTGGGCTGGTAACTTTTTCAATTAACCCCTCCAAGCTAATGCTCTTTACCACCATCTCCAGATCTTCAATTTCCTCTTCATTTCCGGTGATCTTTTGTACTTGGGGTCTTCCTTGAGGTGTCAATGTTGAATTTCTAACTAGGCTCTCCATAGGACTAGATGCCACATATTTTGTCACCTCATCATCTGTGAGGTCAATTGTATCATCCAGTGGCAGAGAAGGATCATTTATCTTCTTCTTTTCTCCCAATCTTTCCTCTTAGGCTAGTTCTAGTTTAAATGTCACTATTATTGGGATGGGGACAATATGTTGAAAGTCCTTTTGTATTGTACCCTCATCTTGACTTTTTGACATCATTAATTTTGTGCCCTTGGCTAATGCAGATGGCTGAGAAAGGAACATTTGTTCCATTGGGGTTTAGCCCCTCATCTCCTTGTTCTTGGAGCAAGACATTAGACTGGGTGCTAGTTGACCCTTTCATTGTATTTCCTTGTCCTCTCTTTTGTCTCGGGAGATTCACCCCTGGTAATATATCTCTTGATTTTCTCTTTAATGGCTCCTCATCTTCTCCCTCATTCAAATCCTGATAAGTTATTCTAAGCTGCTTTGTATCTGCACGTTGTTCTTTTGGCATTTTAGATGTTGTAGCAGAAAGGAAACCTTGTACTTTATGAGGGGATGACCTTGGGGTTATCCAAATACCACTATCAACACTTCTCTTAGCTTCTTTTGATGAAGCTCCTTTAGCCTGCTTCTCTAGGCTTTGCCTTTTATCTTCTAGGAAGTCATCATAATCTTCTTCAGGCAATTCTTGCCTTTTCCTCTTCTTATCTATTGTGAGGACTACCCCCTTAGCTTTCAAATTAGCAACCTGTTGGTCCACCCATGCCTTGGTCAATGTCATGACGCTTGTTGTTATAAGGTCTAGAGAGGTTACCTCTCGCTGGCTCCAATCTAGTGGGGAGATAGTCTCTGTGTATATCTTTTAATCTTCATTCTCCTTTGATATTCTCATTCCATCATCTTGATGTAGTTGTGGAGGAACAAGAATGCAATCTAATGTGCGGATCTGCTTCAATGTTAACCTCTAATAGCTCCTCCTCTCTTCCACATCATATCGGCAATCTGCTTAGTAATCTTCCAAGTGAACTTGATGCATAGGCCTCTTGCTTATATGTTTCTCCATCCTTATGTAAGAATCATATTTTCTGGCCAAAGGAAAGGGCTACAAGTTCAACATTTGTAAGCCTCCCTCTGATTCTTTTGCTGACTCAATATTAGGACACATGTACCATCCAATATAAATAGGAAAATTAACATTTGACTTCTTATTCCTCTTTGTAAATGCCTCGTATGAGGGAACTATCTGTCTAGTCATCTCCATGAGGATGACTCTATCTGTAGGATACCTTGGCAACATTAGAGACTGCCCACTGAATCCCTCCATTCTTATGTATGTGAATGTGGAAAAATGGATGAACCATGTTCCATTTTTAGTTATAACCTTCTGAGCATCAATGCTCATCCTTTTGGCTCTGTCATCTTCCATTAACTAGACCAGATGCATAACAAAACAATCATTTACCCGCTTATCATTCTGAATGGATGACCTCCACTCTAGTTGTGGATAGTGACCCCATATGTTCACATCTCAGGGGTTTCTCCCAACTTGTCCTATTATCTGTAGATTGTCAAATGTACCCTTGGCTACATAGGCATAGACAACATATGATGACATGTGAAACATAGTCGCCTTGCCTCCAAGCTTCTTCATTCCTTCGTCTAGACTGTCACTAATAAGAGACACCCACTGTATTTGTGTATCTATAGTTTCAACCATTCTTATGAGCCCGTACATCCATGACTCAAAATTTCTAGCATGCGGTCTACCTCTCATCCAACTCAACATGACCATCATATATTAGACTTCAGAGGTAAAATCAAATTTGTATAGGTTGACTCATAATTTGGCTGTTGCCTTATAAGTGCTATCCTGAGCTCTCTAGCATGAGAAAATTATCTTTCTGTAGTCTAAATTTTTACTCTTGTATTGATTTTCCACGGCTTCCATATCTATCTTGTACAAATTTGGGCATATGGGTAGGTGGAAAGTAGTTGTGATCCCTACAACTAAGAAGTCTGCATATATATAGCCATGTTTCTCCACCCTTGTTGTGTCTCTGTTATAGTTATCTACACATGCAGCTACCAGGTCAATGGCCTCTGCTGTGTATGGAAATCCTCTGGAATGCCACATTCCAGAGTTGTAGATATTTATGAGCATGGGGTTCCCACCACCTTGAATTGATGTGGCCTTCCATGCCTCTAGACTAGTATTTCTAGCATGAGTATCTCCAATTTGTTTGAATCTGAAACCAAAACCACTGGGCTGCAGGAACATGGGAGTCATGAACTCAGTTTCCCTTCTATTCTTGCGAGCTTCCATCATATCCTGTAATTATGGATATGCATATCTTAACCTAATTTGCAAGTTCTAAGTTAAACTAGCTGATTTCTAGTATCATGACATTCAACAGTTTACAGAGTATAAACATGTGCATCTTCATCCAAGATTTACCCTAAGTAAGTATCACTTACCTTTTACTTTGCAATAACGACAAAATGAGGGTTTTAACGTTACATACCTGATTAGTGCACTTAAACTTGATTAGATGATGTCTGGATGTTCACTTTCACTATGCAAATCATCTTTATCATTGGTCGTCCAAATTCCTGCACTGTTCCATTCATGATGAAGATCTTTGTAATGGCCACCGTAAAAGCTCTGGAGCTCTGTAATCTACTCTTCGAATGCTTAAGTGAATGCAAAATGACCAAAAAGATGGCTTTATGTGTTAGAAATCATGATTTTAGGGCTTAATTAATGGTAAATTGCCTTTGATCATGGATATCGACATCTGATCCTTAGGATTGTAACAGGTGGTGGTTCATGATTTGAATTTTTAAACAGCCAACACTCTTTCATGGCATTTATTGCAGGGTATGGATATTAGCGAATATCTAGATGTTTAGCAATATGCAGACCTTTTGGAATGTGCATATGCGTATGCATGACGTCAACATGATGTTGGTCAACATTGACCAAGGGTGAATATCAAGTCACTAAGATCAAAAGACATTTATCTTTAATCGTTGAATGTTGGGATATTACGAAATGTCCATTGAGAAAAGTCAACATGTGCCATGTGGCACCATTTGATTGGTTCATGGAAGCTTATGAATTTAGGTCACAAGGATGGGGATGCATATATTAAAAAATATCCAGATGTTAGCTTTTGCAAAATATCCCTAGGTCCAAATGTGAGGATGATGTCACCCTTCTGAAGGTTATTTTGGGTCGGGTATAACGTGACGTCATCAGGATATTCATGAAAGTCCAAACATTAAGTTAATGTCTAGAGGTTAAGTTTTATCGTTATATTATAGCAAGTCAGGATATTAAAGAATGCCTACATCTTAAGATTGAATACACATATTTGTGAATATCCATGCATTGTGCGACCATGAACCTTATGGTTTATTACATCGTGAGTTAAAATTTGACATGTGCATATTTGTGAATGTTCAGATATTGAGTTTTCCTTAGTGATTTTGTAATCAGGACATTAAGTTAATGTACAGCTGTTAGGAAATGTGAAGATATCCCTAAGACTGTTTGACTAAACTTTGACCAAGCATAATTTCCTAGTCTTAGGGAATTTCTGGGTGCTTCAAAAAGAAAACTTAGAATTTTGTACTCTTTCACTTGGCATGGTTTATGATGAGAAATTATGACTTTGAAAATTTGACCTAGATCTCAAGGTCCTGACATACATCTGCTACTAGTTCTTTTTACCATACCACCCAAAACAAGGGAAACAAGCAAGCCAAGCAAAAGCAAAAAAGTTGGGTCCTTGTTTTGTTGGGGCAAAATGGGGTGTGTTGTGTAACCACACAACAACTTGCCACCAAAGAAAACAACTAAAATTCCAATAATTCAAGAAATGAAGACAAATTAGGACATAATGTTCCAATTCTTATCAAACATAAGCATCCTGACTTTCTTGAATGATATCATACTAATTAGGTGTATGCATGTGATTAATTTCCTTCATCTTGAAGATGAGTTGAAAACACCAGTAGTTAGCATTAAGATACATAGTTGGATTTAACCCTCATAACCAACCTTGGATAGATTCTTGCTGCCTGTAGGCATCCATAGCCCTGGCAAGGTTATCTTTGCAATTCTCCCAAGTAGAGCCCCATTGCTAGTCAGGCGTCCATAGCCCCGGTAGAGTTACTTGGATGGCCTAAGGATTTCTTTCTTTTGATATTCAATATATTTCTTTCTTTTTTTTTTGTTTTCAATATTCATAAGATATGATCATGTAAGTTCACTTGCAAGGAGTAGACACTTGCTTTCTCAGGTTGAGAATTGCAATGGTAGCAAGGGAAAACCTTTAGATTTTTCACTTTAACACAACACTAGTATCTTCAACAAATCCAAGGATGTTAGGTGTACTCATGTGAGGATCTCTTTGAACAAAAGAGTTACCATTGATGAACATGATATCACAAACCTGATCAAAAGTACCTAAACTAACACGAGTTAAACCTATGTAGGAATTTGTAATCCTTTCCTGAATTGTAACAATTTCACTAGTTTTTTGAAGTGGGAAGGTGCACTATCTTGCTTGACTAAAAAACAAACTCAACAACACACAAAACAAAGCAATAACACAAAGAAAGCTATACAAGCAACTATACAATATACACATATAATACATGGTTTTGAGCTGACCTACCTAGGCTTGAAAATAATGCTTGAGGAATTGTCCATTAACTGGCAATGGAACATCCTCACTTGTTAGGGTCTTAAGCCTATAGGTGCTGTCATCTAATATCTCTGATATTTGGAAGGGGCCGATCCACAGCTTATCAAACTTTCCATGATCACCCTTCTTTCCATGGGCTTTATCCCATGATAGGACTAAGTCTAAGATCCTAAACACTTTTACTTTGTCTCTTTTGTCAAACCAAGTTTGACAATAGCCTGATGTTTGGCAAATTGATCAATTGCCTTATCTCTTTTCTCTTGTAAGTCCATCAATTGCAATAGTCTGACCTCCATCTTATTAGCAATGCCTAGATACTCTTGGGTAAACTGTAGGGTTGGGATTTTCAGGTTGGCAGGGAGAATGGGATCCACCCCATAAACCATTTGATAGAGAGAATTGCCTAAGGCAGTCTTAACTCTTGTCCTATCTACCCATAGGGTATACTTAAGCAAAGTACTCCATTCCCTAGGGTTCTTTTCAATTAACTTCTTAGTGATATTCAATAGATTCTTATTGGTTGATTTAGCTAGGCCATGGCCTTGGGGGTAGTAATTTGATGAAAATTTTAAAATTATCCCATGATCAAATGCCCAACTTGAAAATTTAAGAGATGCAAAAGCAAGATCGTTGTCACAAACTAAAGCATATGGAATTCCATACCTTGTGGTGATGTTTCTTTCCAAAAACCTGATCACGTCGTCTGATGTGCATATCTTGCTGTTGGTGGCGTCTGTCCACCTAGTGTAGTAATCTATAATAGTAAGCACATACCTATATCCTATAGAGGATGGAGGATTGATAGGTCCAATGAAATCCATGTCCCATTGTGCAAATGGGTGCATCTCCATCACAGGTTGCAATGGTTGAGATGCATACTTTTGTTTGTTTGAAGCAGTTTGACATGTATGACAAAACTTGATGTGCTCAGCTATATCCTTAAAGATGGTGGGCCAATAATACCCAACCCTCAAGATGTCATGTGTGGTAGCTAGATGTGATCCATGGGCTTTACCAAAATTATCATGTAATTCAAGAAGAACTTTGGCAGCCCCTTGCTTGTCTAAGCATCTGAGGTATATCCCCTCATAATTTTTCTTGAACAAGACTCCTCCTTTGATCATATATCTTTGTGCTTTGATCCTCAAATCTCTTCTCTGGGATGCTTGCATATTGGGTGGACATCTCCTTGTGATCAAGACATGCCTAATATTAGAATACCAGTCATCATGTACTTCTGTATCTACTGCATATTGTTGACTTGTCAAGTTAGGATCTATCTCTGTAATCATCTGACTGAGTGCTTATCTTCTAACTAATTTCATAGGTGTTATATCCATATCATATTCTTGTAGTATAGTAATCCATTGAGCTCTCTTCTCTCCTAGTTCACTTTGCATGAGGAACATCTCACAACTGAATTAGGTACTACTGCAATGACTTTACTTGTTAGGATATAATGCCTGAACTTCTTCACAACTCTGACTATGGCAAGAGCCTATCTCTCTACATCCATATACCTTAGCTTGGCATCTATGAGCAGGGAACTCATGAATGCAATTGGTTTTTCTTCTTTTATCTCACTCCTCTAAGTTAAGATAATTACACATGTGTGTTCTAATGCAAAAGAGTATATGTAGAAATCTCTGGTGTAGTCTGGACTGATTAGTACTGGGGTGTCAGCAATGGCTTTCTTTATGTCTTTAAATGCTAATTTTTCCATTGGAGTCCATTCTATCTTAGCATCTTTTTTCAACATAGCATTGAGAGGTCTCATGATCTCTGCAAATCCAATAATGAACTTCCTAACAAAGTTGATCTTACCAAAGTAAGACTTCAACTCTTTCTTGCTTTCTAGAAGTTGCAACTTCATGATTGAATCTACCCTAGCAGGGTCAATGGTTATTCCATTCTTAGATATGACATGACCAAGAAACTTGCCTGTGGTCACCCCAAAAATGTACTTCTTTGGATTCAGGGATGTACCATACTATTCACATTTCTTTAACACTTTTTTGAGGTCCTCAATGTGATCACCTCTCTATTTTGAAAATACTATTAGGTCATCCATATATATCATGATGCACTGACCTACTAGTCCTCTGAATGCTATATCCATAGCTCACTGGAAAGTTGCTCCAGCATTGATTAAGACAAATGGCATGCACCTATAAGTGAAGATTCCCCACTTAGTGGTAAAAGTTATTTTCAATCTATCAATCTTATCAACCATCACCTGGTTGTATCGTAAAAAGCTATCCAGAAAGGGCATCATTTGTGGATTGTTTACCATTTGGAGAACCTCATCCAGAGAAGGTAAAGGATAGTTATCCTTCTCAGATGCTTTGTCTAGGTTGTTAAAGTCTACACACAAATGTATATCTCCATTTTTCTTCCTTACAGGAACCAAATTAGCAACCTAGGTTGAATGCCTAACTGGGAATATGATCCTTGCAACAAGCAACTTCTTAACGTCCTAAAAAATAAGAGGTTCCAATAGTGCATTCACCGACCTCTATTTCTACCTAAAGGGCTTAGCATCTGGCTTCAGGGGAATTGTGTGAGTTATGATGGATGTGTCATAGGTCTTTAACTCATCATAAGTCCATTCTATGACATGGATGTAATATTTTAAAGCTTGGGTTATCCTTGCTCTTTCTTCTTCGGTACAAACCTTGCCTATCAAGACATTTCTCTTATCCTCATCCTATCCTTTTTTAACTAGTTCATACTCTCCTCCATCTGTCTTAGGGAGGTCTTTCTTCTTGATGATATTATCTAGATCAAAATCTCTTTCCAATTCAATCATTCCCTTAGGAGTCTTGTTGCTAGGAAAATCAATTATCTCTTCTTCATCTCAAATATGGTCTTCTAGGTTCTTTTCATCTACTATCTAAGCTTCAAATATGTCTCTATTGGCAATAAAGTCCAAAATGTGCTGATCATCATCAAACACCTAAAAATTGGCGATGTTGTCAAGAATAGATGGTGTTGACACTAGCTTGACTGAAAACGTCTTCATCCCTGATATGGACAAAGGTTCCAACGTACTAGCTACTTGTGCTAGTGCATCTCCATGGTGATTGAGTTCTCTTGGAATGTGCATGATGTTAAAGGCATCAAAACTCTCTATCAAGTCCCAGACTCTATGTCTGTAACTAGATAACCTTTTGTAATTGCATGCATAAATGCCTCTCACTTGTTTTACTAGAAGTTTTGAGTCTCCAAAGACATGCAAAACTTTCACTTTGTTCTTTAGGGAAAACAACAGGCCATGTATCAAAGCTTCATATTCAGCCACATTGTTTGTGCATTAAAATTACAGTCTATATGCTGCCAAGAATGATTTTCCTTGTGGATTGATAAGATCCACTCCTACTCTAGCTCCCTGCTTTTATTTGGAGCCATCAAATCTCAAGGTCCATTGTTTATCTTCTATCAAGAACTTATCTGGACCTTCCTTCTTTTGTTTTGCATATGCAGCTGCTCCTGCAGATATCCACTTGATCTTAGGTGGTTTATTTCTTATCACATCTGGATGTTTCAGTGGAACTAAAACATCCGCACTTTGCTTCTCTTGAGCATCATCTTGTTGGATATCCTTTCTTTTCATGAACTTGATATCCTCACATCTCTCATCAGGGGACATTACAACTTCTCTTTCTGTCTCTTCCAAAACATCCCTAATTTTATGCAATTTGTCATTTAAGCACAACCTTTCTTCTTTGCTCACTATGTGCAGACATAAGGCACAAATTGTTTCTGAATGGGGAGCTTCATGTAGCTTGCACCATCCTTCAATTAGCACTTGATTAGGTGGAATTTCTAAGAGAATATGCCTTTGAACTTGCTTGGATTAAGACTCTTCAAACTGTGTCAAACGACTTCCCCCATCTTCATCTAATTATATCTCATAATTTGATTCAATGAGACACTCTGTCCCTAGTGTGACTATGTTTATTTCATCACTGATATGCATATATTCACATACCAACACTTCTTCTGTATTGGGCATCAGGACATTCACTTTGTACGCTTCCTGTTCATATTCTCTTGCATCTGGAGAAAAAAATGATTATAATCATCAATGTTAAGCACTTCACATACCTCTGGTGAAGACTGCTTGTCTTCTATATTGATTCTTTCTGTTGTATCTCTGATATCTAGACATTCTTCACAAGTATTCTCTAAGTGTACATACTCATGCAGTCTGCACCAACCTCTCATGAGTATATCCTTAACGGATGTCCTTGTCAACTAACATTTGTGAACTTCACTTGTCAGATACCTTTGAAATTCAAGGACATGATCAACTGCATCTTCATCAGATGAATTGTAATCAGATTCTAACATTGATAGTGCCTCTGGCACAATTTTATCATTTTAACTATCCTCATGTATATGCCTGCACATCAGTACCTCTTCTATTCTGACTTCCTAAGGTCTCAATACATATACCCTTGGTTCAAAATCCACATATAATATCTCATTGTTGTGATTGTACTTAGTTATCTTATGTTTCATTCTGGGTTCAACTTTAATTTTGAGATGATTGGGGATACCTTTCCATGGCAACCACATGTGGGAGAAATCAGTAGCCATATAACTGTTTAAAGTCTTGGACCGGTGCCTACTAAGGAGCATGCCATATGTGTCAGGTATGTCAACAATCTGAATGTCTATATAGTGCTGCACCCTAGGATCAGATGCAAGCTACATGTGGATATGTGTCAATTCTCCTACTACACTGACCTCAGACTTGTCTAATTGAGTGAACTTCTTGAGTGAATTTGTAGGGTGCAGACCTAAAGTCTGATAAATGGACAAAGGAATAACATTATTAGATGCACTTGAATCTACCAGCTAATTATGTAGGTTCTTACCAAAGATTCTAAGTGTGAGTAGGAAAGGGGTGACTCATATTTCTCTTTGTATAGGGTCATCTGTGCTGCCTCTGCAGTATGAACTGTGGCTTTATCTTTTGGTTGATAAGATTTTCCCTAGGTATAGGATCTCTAGCAGGGATATGATTAGGATTATGACTAGGATTATCCTCCTTTGCTATAGATTCATCTAATGAATTTAGAAAGGCTTTCTTAATGACATTAGTTTTCAATAACTCAAGACAGGGACAAATTGATTTTTATCTTTCTCATCTCCTCAGCAAGGTAAGAAACAAGTTTATCAGATTCAGACAATTGGTTCATACCTTTTGTTACCATTGCTTGTGGTGTAAAAGACTATGGATTCACCTTTGGAGGTCCTAGATTATTGCTAGCCTTGGGATCCAGAGGTGTGTTGAAATTGTTAGGAGGAACAAAAGTGGTCAAAGGACCAGCAGGGTGATTAGCATTGCTCCTTAGATTGTAATTGTGTCCCCTCTGATATTGCCAATATGCATGAACTTCTTCAGCTTCTTGCTCAGGCTCATTCTCATCCTCAAAAGGAAAAACATGAGTAGTCTCAAAGGGCATGGCTGATTCTTCACATGCTAAGGTGTAATTTTCATGTATTGTATCCATTTACTGATTTTGATGATCAAAGGAACTTTCAAGTACCATAGAAGACTCATATCCTAGAGACACTATCTCATTACCTTTAGGGAAAGATGTCTCTCCTATAGTGTTTGACACTTCTACTTGGAAAATGTTGGCTACAATTTTGAACTGTGGACAGTCCAACTCTGCATGTGCATTTGTATTATGTATCTTGCACCAGTTATTAAGTGCAACCTCAACCAAATTAACCATAGTGGTTTGCTTAGGTTCAGGAGGGGGTTGATTATCTTGAGGTGAAGGCAATGAACCATTGTTTGGTCTGTTGTTCTAGACTCTTAGTGGCCTAGGGGCATTGTTATTATTGTTGAAGTTTCTTTCATTGTTATATCCTTGATCAGGATATCCAGATCTCTCATTGTTGTTACCATATCCTCTATTAGGATATCCCCTATTTTGTTTGTTCTGTGAATTGGATTGAGAATAAAAGTTCTAAGTTCTCAAATGAGTGACTTTAGTAGTCAATTTTCTTAGCTGAGCAGATATCTCTTTGATGTCATCTTTCTCTTCCTATACTTTTGCTACTATAGTTTCCTGATGTGGCTAGAAAAATGAATTTCTATTAGTATTTTTTGTTGCATCCTGAGGTGCATGTCCATGGTGTGGTATGATCCGACCATTTCCTTGAGGAGACATGATGCTAAGTGGAGGCACTTGCAAAGGATTAATAGGGGGCATCAAAGATCCACTAGTTTGTGTCTGACTAGGATAAGCATGATATCCTAGGTTAGGTGAAAGACCTGGTGTTAACTGCTGGTTAACCTTGATAGCCTCTACAAAGGCACCTGACAAGGATGTGATTGCAGGGTGGGTCCTCCTGATGAACATTGATGTTAAGGGATCCAAAGCTGAGTAATAAACTAACCTAGCTACCTTATCATCAAAATTCTAAGGAGTTGTTAGCTTGGAGTACATCTTCTAAAATCTAGCATTGAAGTTTGCAATCAACTCTCCTTTAGCTCTTTTGATTGTGGCAAAGAGATGATACATAGTGGCTGCATCTACAGGTATCTTGAACCTTGTTTTGAAAGATTTCTCTAGTGTATCCCAAGAATTAATGGAAGTTTGAGGAAGACTAACATACCAACCGTATGTTTCTTCTCCTAGTGAATAGGAGAACAATCTACATACAACATCTTCATGTTGTATTCTGGCCCTGAAACATGCTTCCTTATAAGTTCAGATGTGATCATCTATGTAGACACCCAAAATTGACCTAATTATCATTAGCATTCAAATATCACATTAGCTACCATCTGCATTTGTCTAACACACTTGATCAATGTCCCTAACACTTATTTCTTCTATTAATTAAATAAATTTATATTTATTTAATTAATTCATTAGCTAATTCTTCTATTTTCTTCTAAGCCATAATTAAATAATCTTTAATTATTTAATTATCTTATTTCTATCTATTTTAATTAAATAAATCTTACTTATTTAATTAAAATTCCATTCACAAACCCACTTTCTAACTTAATTAAATAAATTTATTTATTTAATTAAGTTTTCTCATTATTTATCTCAATAATCCGACATGTGTGCCTCCTTCATTTAAAAAGATAAATGGTACTACATCATTTATTTAATATCTTTCACATGTAGTACTTTTTATGTACACGGGCACACATAAGCCTTATCTTCCCTCCACTTGTCATCTACACATTCACCTATCATCATCTTTTAATCTTAGCCATTCACATAGCCACCAAATCTCCACCGTTGATTGATTTTGGTTGAATTCTATATAAACACCCTCTCATTTCATACTACATCTATCCAGCATTCATATAGCGTCTACATTATCATCTTGAGCATATTGAGCATTTTAGCATCCATCTATTATATTCACATTATCATCCATCCATCATGGCAGCTTTTATCTTCATAATTGTTCATTGTTGAAGAAGCAATCCACATCATAAACAAGGAATCATACAATCTAGGTGATATTGTTCTTGAATTGCATGCTTTTGATTTCATTTGGATTAGATTCTTTGATGATGGTAGGGTTAGGTTTTCATGGCTATGCTTGATCTTATTAACCTATGCTTGATCTTATTAACCTGATTTTTACCTATCACATTTTGGCACGCCCGGTGCGACCCACATCCTTGATTAACTTTGTTATTTGAATTTTTTTTGAAGATTAGATTTTTTGAGCCTTTACGGCAAGTTCCAGTCGCTTTTGAGCAAAAGGCAGTCGTTGCCTGAACAAACACATCGCTTTTAAGCCGAAACTAGTCACTTACAACATCTTCCAAATCACTTTTGAGTGAACAGTAGTCACTTATTGCTTTTTTTGTATTGCTTACAAGATAACAGTGATCGCTTATTGCCTTTTTTGCATCGCTTTTAATCTAACAGTGATCGCTTTTAGCTATCTGGTTCACTTTCGGCAAACCTAGGGTTTCTTGTTATATCTAGTTTTTTCACAGATCTAGATCGCTTATGACCTATAATCAGTCACCTGTTGCCTTTTTGCATTGCTTATGAGCTTTATCATTTTGCATCTGGCATTATTGGCATTGCTTCTGATCTGTAACATTTCACTTGCAGCAGAATACAGTTCACTTTTGATCAACAATTGATTGCCTCTAGTAACTGTGTCGTTTTTAGTTTTTATCATTTGTAGTTCAGTTTTCTTGTTTATTAATTAGGTATTGGTGCAACATCTTATCGATTATCCAAGAAAAGGAGGTTATCAAACTACTAACATATCTGTTGTAGCTCTAATCGGTCTAAGATTTATGATTTTTCACTAATTTAGGAACATTTGGGCTTGGTACTTAAAAAGAATCATTGTTTGCTCCGTGCTTGATTCATCTTTTTTGATTGCTTGAATGTGCATGTTTGAAACCCAAATTTAATAGAAAAAATATCCTCTCCCCTTGCCTATCAAATAGATCTTGGGTGCATGAGAACTTGTTATTATCTTTAGAGGGCCTGCCTTCTCGGTGTGAGAAGGGGTACGACCCAAGCGGTAATGGGCTAAAGCCAAGTCCTTCCGAACCGCTATATAAGAAAAGTGTTTGTGTCAAAATCCACAAACAACGGGTGTTGTTATGTTATACTGACAGCCAACCTCCCCCAAAACCCTCCAAGGTGTAACCCTTGAAGGCTGGGAGACTCTATAATGAAGAGTAGCACTGCCGTATGTATAGCCACCCAAATAGATGCCCTTATTAGCAACGTTGTGTAGTAGCCAAAATCCTTCTATTTGTTGATGCAAAAGGTGGGACCTTTGAAGCCACCCTGATTCACGTGGTTCTTTGTAGAGATAGCAGGGACAACCCTAAGGTTTGGTGGGGGGACAAGCCTTTGGAAACCTAGATCTTGGTATGCATGAGAAGTGTGTGCCGTAGAGAGGAGTTGGTGCTACCAAGATCCTGAAGCTATCCGCTTTGAATAAGCATGGCCAGGGGACTCAACAAATACAGTCCTTTCCTAGCCTAGGTTGTACAAGTTTGTGATTGTTGTGAGTGTGAGTGATTGAAATTACTGTTTTCTTACCAAAAATAGAATTTAGACATATTTCTTGACAGACACAAATCACTTTTGAGCTTTAACTACCTGCATACAGACAAACAGATAGCCTTTGAACATCATCTACTCACCTTTTTGCCTGAATTGAATCACCTTTAAATAGCAGCTAATCACCTTTGGCCTGAATTAAGTCACCTTTGATTAACAACAAATCACTTTTGAGTTAAATATGCTTGCCTATAGCAAATTGGCTTGCCTCTGATTAATACTGTAGCCTATTACCTGAACCAAAACTAGCTCACTTTTAAGCTATTATCAGTCACTTTTGGCCTTTTCTGAGTCACATTTGAGCTATTACCTGTCGCCTGTGGTTAATTATCAGCAAATCTTAGTGACTTAGCTGAACTAGCTACATCTCCAGCTTGCTTAGCTTCAGCGTTAGCTTTCAGACCTGCCTCTGATCATTTGTAGATACCTAAACTTTGTCTCCTATTTTGAGCATACCCAACAATTGGACTTTGTGAACTTTCCATCCTTTTGAGATCCCAAACCAACAAACCAAACATCAAACAATCAACCCAATCAGTCAATAAAACATCATCTTTTGGCTTTAGCCTTAGTAACATCAGCAAAACAACAACCTTAGCAAACAACTTTTCCCTTGAGTGTGTGAGCTATTCTCTAGGGAAGTTCAACCAAGCAACCAACAACCAACAACTAGCTACCAACAACAACAAAGCAAACAACAAAAAACATAGCAAAGCAACCAACAACCAAACAAATCAGCAAACCATCATCTTTTGGATCTCAAACCTTGACAAGCTAAAGTTTAATTTTCAACATCAACCATCATGCCTCAAACTAGGAGCTAATATAGAGCTGAAATGGAAGCCAAACTACGAGCTAAGATGGAAGCCAAGACACAACAATCATGATCAACACCCCTTAGAGATTCAACTCAATTTATAACTGGCATGCCTTCTCACATGTTTGTGCCCCATGGGTACACCATTGGTGAGTCATCACACCAACTGCAATCACACCCCTTCACAGTGACTTATGAAGAGCATTCCCAATAGGATTTATCTGACTATCAAGACACACATGTATAGGACTAAGTTGAGAAGCTTGTTTTACCTGATCCTAATCGCTACTTCTTGCAACTTGCCCTCATTGGAGCCAAACTACCAGGAGACTTTGACATATCTGCTATTTGAGAGAATGATCCAAGCACTCTTGTTGTTGTTGCAAAGGGACCATCCACTATAGCCACACCATCGCATACCATGCTACAAAATCCATCTTCCAACCCATCTCTTTCATTGCCTATTGTTACTTCATTCGACCCACCATGCTCGGAGTACACTTTAGAACCTTTGATAACTCCAACCAATGTGCTCCCTTTCCTTTCACAAAATCTGAACATTCCACCTTTCCATGTTTCCCAACATACTCCTTCTCCTACCATGACCGTATCATGCCTCAAGTAACACAAGCTGTCCATGTCATCCAAGTGCAAACTCCTAAAACATCACAAGCTATTCCCATATTTCATACTTCGCAAGCTTCCCAAGCTATCCAAACATCACCAATGGTCCAAGGTTCACAACCATTGCAATCCACTACCCCCATTGCATCACATGTGGACACCACATCCCATATTCCTACCACTGCTAGTATGGTCTCCACCATCTCCACGAATCCATCCAACGCGTTATACAATCCCAATGTTAGTCTCATTGACATGAGTGATCCACCTATTGTTTCACAAGCTAATCCTAGCACTGCAGTCTCTTATGTTGATCAACTTACATCAATTCTACTATCTTCCCATAATCCTTTGCAAACCATCAATCCATCTTATACTACTCAAGGATTACCCATCGTCACCCAACACATGACATATACTAATCCTCATGTTGTCCAAAATACAAACCCCAATGTGTATCCTTCTTCCACATCTACCAATCCTTCCATCACTTACCATATTAAAAATCCCATGCCAAATTCACAACCAGTGACCAACGCTAATCCATCCTCTACTTCCCATGTGATGCAAAACCTTGGTGCTAATTTATCGCAATATACCCAACCACTACTTGTGTCTCAAGGACATCAATCCTTCAACACATATGTGTCACATACTAATCCTATGACATATATTGTGAGTACGCAACCTCAACAAATGGTCATGGCTTTGTATATCCTACAACAACAACCTTAATATACATCATATTACACCGCACCTTCGAACCAACAACCCCCTTTGCAACAACAACAACTATCTCCAGTGGATGTTCAACAAATGATTAACAAAGCGGTAGCCCAAAGAAAGAAAACATTTTCCTTAGAGGACATATGCGCTTATCTGTTTGACAAGTCACTTCATATGACACCTTTTCCGCCACATTTTAAAATTCCACAATTTGACAAATACAAAGGAAAAGGAAATCCGGATGACCATCTTAGAGCATTCTTTGTGGCATGTCTCGATGTTGCTCAAGATGATACATATCTTCCTAGACTATTTCCCTGAAGCTTAGTGGGGCAAGCTCTTGAATGGTTCTCTCATTTACCTTCGGGCATTAGATCTTTTGTAGAATTGGCAAATAAATTTCGATCACACTTCTCTTTTAACATTGAACATGAATGATCTTGTCAACAATAAACAACACAATGGTGAAGCTTTCTCTTCATTTACTCAACGATGGTGTAATATGGCTAGTAAACTCTCATGTGAAATACCTAAAAGACAACAGCTCGATATCTTTGTTCAAAATCTCCATCCTGAGCTTTCATTCCAACTACAATTACAGAGTGCTAGCACCTTTGATGAACTTGTTTCCAAAGGAACCATTATTGAACGCGCTTTATTTTCTAAAGGTACTATCAAGATTTTTTGAGATAACAAAGACTATCCTCCAAATTCCAATGACAAATCTCACTTTTGGAACAAGAACAAGAATGTTGTCAATGATGGTGTTGTAGATGCAAAGAACATACAAATAATGAAATCTCCTATCAACATTCAAGATGCTTCTACAACAACTTAACCTTTTTATCAAACTCGACAATGACAAACTTCAAATCCCTGCCGACAATTCACACCATTAGTGAAACCTATGGAAGTTGTCTTTCAAAAGCTTCTCCAAGTGGGAGATATCATGTTACCGGATGCACCTCCCAATGGTGAACTGCTCTTCAAAGCTCCTTGGTACAAAGAAAATGAATATTGCAATTACCATAGGGTCAAAGGACACAAAACAAATGGTTGTATGTGTTTAAAGCACGTCATTCAAGATTGCATCGACCAAGGTTTAATTAAAATCACACCTCCAACAACACAACCTGCATAGCAATTGACATCGAACTATGATCTAGATGCTTTCAAGAATCCACTTCCATCTCATGATAAACCAAGTAACCCCCATGCTGGGAATGCCATTCAGTACAACTATGAATCATCCACTATTGGCCGCATTGACCATGCTCACATTTCTACCATTACTATCCAAGGCAAAGCACCTGACTGTGCTGTAATTACTTGAAGAGGTTGTGTTACTATTCAAGGAGCACCTATCCGTCCTCCCCGATCGTCCTCTAGCTATAATATCCTTGATCACCTTGGCAAAACACCTACACATATTTCCATTCTTGAGTTGTTTTGCATATCCCTTGCCCACAAAGCCATCCTTAACAAAGCCTTACAGGAATCTTCAGTGCCTAATGATATTGATACCACACAATTCCAATCTATGGTAGCTAGCATTATAGCCCCTTGTCATCTCACCTTTTCTAACAAAGATCTTCATCCCTCCATTCACCCATCACATAACGAAGCCCTCCACATAGAAGTGTTTGTCAACCAATGCCATATCAAATAAATCTTAGTGGATGGTGGAGCTAGTCTTAATATATGTTAGTTACAATTAATAAAACAATTGGGATATTCTGAGAAAGATGTTGATACTTCCAAGGTCATTACTATCAATGCATATGATGATGCCGAGAGTGATATTGAAGGGATTATTCACTTGCCTATCCAAGTTGGGCTGGTCACTACTGACACCCATTATCAAGTCCTTGATATTAAGCTTCCTTATAACATCATCCTTGGCTGTCCATGGATCCATGCCCTCAAAGCAGTTTCTTCTACATACCATCAATGTCTTAAATTTCCACATAATGGTGTTGAGATTACTATCCATGCTGATCCCAATTCATTTGAATTCTGCTATGCTTTTCAAGCTAAGTATCATAGCCCTAATTATATTCCTATCAACACTAAAGCATATCCATCTTCATCATATGTAGATCCATCTAGCTTATTCAAGCCATCATCTTGTAAAGCTGCTTCCAATCTTCGTATCAAGTACACCAAACATGGCTCGGGTGAGTACACATTGCAAGAACCTTGTTGTGTTGGAGCTCTTCCCTTGTCTCCCAAATCTCATGGAAAACCTTCTACATCCAAGCCATCTTCATCCACAGCTATCATAAAAGCCCCACCCAAAGTTTTCATTAAAGGTGGATTCCTAGACGATGAAGACATCGATGACATCAACTCTTGGATATTCTTTGATGAGAATGACCAAGTCCAACTTGAAGTGGAGAGGTATAACAATGGGTTCCGCATCATTAAGAACATGGGCTACAAAGGACATGGTGGATTGGGATCACAGGAACAAGGACCTATTGAACCCATTGTTGTGTCTAAGAAGTTTAATAAGCAAGGCCTTGGCTATCAGCCGGAGTTACCGCCTTCCAAAGATATCAAGTTATTTTCGATATGGATGCTGGACTTTCCTCGGTAGGAGAGACTTCTAGTTCAGATACCATCGATGACTCCTCCCTTCATATTAATGACCTTTTCTAAGAAGCCTCCATCTTCATATTTCCACAATGTCCTCTAGCCATAGCCATTCATCTGTTACCCTTTCACTCTTATATCTTGACCTCGTCGATTGGGACCAACAGGGGGCACCGATATTGGATACATTTGAAAATGATGAAGCTATTGCTGAATTCATGTGATTATGACAAGGCACTCCATTAGGTGATCATAAAGTAGGTTTCATGATGGACCTCCCTAAACTAGCATATTTTGGCAGAAGTATCAAATCCTTCAGTCGCAAAAGTGAAATAAAAAAAGATAGGTCACTAGGTGAAAACTGAAAGGCACCTCTTGACCATGAAAAAGTAAAAATAAAGGATGTATCCGAAGGTGAAAACCTCTCTGAGGCACCTGAGGATGGGGGATTTGATCTTCCTATTGCCACTAACTATCATGAGAAATCAACAGTGCTAGTTGAAAAATCACAAGACATGAACTTGGGTACAAAGCAGAATCCAAAGATCAATTTTTTGGCAGCATCACTATCAAAGCAGGAAAGAAGAGACTTCACAGCATTCTTCATAAAAAGAGCTATCAATTTTGCATGGACTTATGTTGACATGCCAGGTCTAGATCCATCACTGGTGGTACATCATTTAGCAGTATCTCCTAATGCAATACCTGTCAAACAAAAATTGCACAAGATGCATCCACAAGTGGCTCTATTGGTTAAGGTAGAGATTCAGAAGCTGCTAGAAGCAAAGTTCATAAAACCTATTGAGTATCTAGAATGGGTTTCAAACTTGGTACCTGTAGCCAAACCTAATGGACGAGTTCATTGTTGCACAAATTTCAAAGATCTTAATAAAGCATGCCCTAAAGATGACTTTCCACTACCAAGCATAGACAACATTGTAGATCTCACAGCTAGATATGAAATGCTATCTTTGATGGATAGATTTTTAGGATATAACCAAATCAGAATAGCAGAAGAAGATCAAGACAAAAAATCATTCATTTGTCCATGGGGCACATACTATTGGGTTGTAATGCCTTTTGGTCTCAAGAATGCTGGAGCTACTTATCAATGAGCCATGACAATTATCTTCCATGACCTTTTTCACACTATCATGGAAGACTATGTTGATGATACCCTAGGGAAATCCAAGACAAGAGAAGGACATCTACAGGTATTAGCACAAATCTTTGATCAACTAGAGAAATATCAAGTTAGATTGAACCCAAAGAAATGTGTATTTGGCGTAACATCTGGAAAATTGTTGGGATACATTGTGTCTCAATGAGGAATAGAAGTGTACCCCACCAAAGTAAAAGCTATCATGGAAATGCCTCCGCCAGCAAATCTCAAGCAACTTCGTAGTCTACAAGGAAGGTTATAGTCCATCCGCAGATTTATCTCACAATTAGCAGATAAATGCCATCCTTCCAACATCTTCTTCGCAAGGGTGAACCTTTTAAGTGGGATGAAAAGTGTCAATAGGCCTTAGACAAAATAAAGGAATATTTAATGACACGTTCTGTGTTAGTACCTCATGTACTTGATTGTCCATTATTGCTCTACATATCTTCAACAACAGCAGCATTGGGTACCCCTTCTAGCTTAGCATGATGATTCAGGGAAAGAGCAAGCCATTTACTATATTAGTAGAACTCTTGTGGGATATGAACTTAATTATTCATCTATGGAAAAAACATGGTGTTTGCTTCCCAAAAGTTGCAACATTATATGTTAAACCAAACAACAAAGCTCATATCCAATGTTGATCCACTCAAATATCTTCTCTCCAAAGCAATCCTTACGGGAAGATTAGCAAAATGGGTTACAATCTTAAGTGAATTTGACATACAATATGTGGATCAAAAGGCCATAAAAGGAAAAGGTATTGCTGATCAATTAGCTGCAGCACCCATCACAGATATTCATCCAATACATCCAGAGTTCCTTGATGAAGGATTGTTCAAGATAACTTCACCAACATTGTGGCAACTATATTTTGATGGATCTTATACACAACATGGATCAGGAGTAGGGATGTTGTATGTTACCCCTCAAGGAGATTGCATCCCAAAATCATACAAAATTGCATTTCCATGTACCAATTGTTATCACCCAGATTTGCACCCTTGTTGAGTTTGTAAAAACTTGGCAATCTGGAGAAACATGGGATCTTTCCAAGGTCTGTGGGTCACCTATATTTGGAAAGAACCTCCAGAGAAGGCCAGCTTTCTAAGCTTGTTATCACCTAAAGACTACTGGATTTGCAGAGGAAAAGGGAGAAGGAATGCTTTAAAAATGAAAGATAAAACTAGAAAACTTGAAAGTAAGGGTGATGCACCAGACTGTACAGAACTGAGAAGATGCACAACATAACTAGATATAGCAAGTAGATATATACAGATTTAGATGATTCTAGTAGAGGTAAGAAACAAAATGATTGAGAGGAACAAAACGTTCACAGACAATCATATGCAGGTTTACACTAAACTAAAAAATCAATAAAAGAGGTAAAATAACTTGCATATATTCAATAAGAAGGCATGGTTATAGTAGAGGAATGCTCTGTTTGGAATCAGAAGCCTATATTACTAAATCTTCCAATGTCCCACCCTTTTTTCTCATGCTTATGCATATATAACATTTACAATTTGACCTAAGTCAGTTACAATAATTTCGCTCCATGGGCTGTATCAGGAAAATATCTGCATCTAAAGGGACGTCCACCTGCAAGAAGTTATGGAATAAAAGATTTGGAACTAGGGTAGATAGAAGATATTTTGAATCTTCAATGTGAGCTGCTGAATTATCGACCTGCACCCATAAATGCCACAAATATCTGCATCTGTATATGCCAAATTGGTCACTAAAACATTCAGTCGATCTAGCCTACAGACTTGCATCAAATTTTGAAAGTGAATATATCCTCCATAAAGCCTGCCAGATGAAAGAGGAGGCAAAAACAAGCATATTTGCCTTTTGAAGCATGTTGAAATTCGCCAGAATGAGGGAGATATGGGCGGTCAAAGTTACAGTCAACTACATTTTGTATCTATTTATCGCTACGCATCTGCACTTGTATACTGTTGTATCTTGCAATTGTATATACAATGGCACATGCACTTTATGTATTTATGCAATCTCCCTTTTTCCCTTCTTTGCATATTCAACCTTTGTATATGCGATTGTATGTGCCTTTGTATTTGTTTTTGGTATATGCAAATGTATATGCAATATACAACTGCCAACATACCATCGCGACCCTTTACTTTTGTATTACCTTTTTGCACCTGCCCTTGCCACGTGTCAACATCTGATTTGCCACTGCGCTAAACTTGGGATCCATCGTTGAACAATTGCATCCTTATCGACCGTCGGAAAGACCTTAAACTGAGCTGATGCACTAAATCTCACCGAAATCCTTTGTATGTGACCCTTTGTACATCGATTGTATAAGAGATACAATCACATATACATACAATATGAAACTTAGGAGATTATCAACTATATTGGGACTTTAGAACAGGTTCGGCCTTTGTGTCTTTTCTTCTTTGCATATATGCACATACAATGCAGCTCAACATACAAACTGCGGACCCCACTGTTGAGTTTGCCAATTTTCATTTTCCAGTCGGGTCCGCTTTGTATATTGCCTTTGTACCTAACCTTTGTATATCACATATACAATGTGAAATATACAAACAAAAACTGCATGCAAACACTTGCACATACAAACATTGTATGTTGGGTTCTTTGTATGTCGCTTTGTATATTGCCTTTGCATGTTGTCACATACAATGCGAACAAACAGACGAAGAAAGCATACAATCACTTCTACCTGTATAAACTAAAATGCAATATTTTTTCAGGTCTGAGATTGTATCTCAGAAATGCATATGCCATTGTATATGCGATTGTATATGCAAAGATACAATCGCATATACATGCATAAAGCGGACCCCACCTCTTGTATCTGCGCATGCATTGTCTATCGGGGAGACCTTTAGCTAAGTCACCGATATGCAAAGTCTTGCCAAAGACACTTGTATCTTTGCATTGCATATTCCTTAGCATCTTCCCTTGTATCTTTGCCTTGTATGCTTCATCGGCCATTGGAGAGACTATGAGTTGAGTCGTCGATAAGCATGTCACGCCGAAAATCTTTGTATATGGCCTTATGTATCTTGCCGATGTACATTCACCTTTGTATATGGCCAAGATACAAGGAAAAATTGTTTCTGAGATGCAAATCGACCAAATGATAGAAAACCCTAAAACAAGGATGACGTCATCATCATATACATGAAAAATGGCTAAGTATAAAACAGAGAAATCTCTGCAATAGAAAACAATTGGAGCCAAAAGATTTCTAGGTTTTTCTGGGTTTTCTGCAGGGATTCTCAAGGTGAGATTTTTGGGATTTTTTTGCAAGGCACAACATGAATAATTGAAGGATTTAAGCTTTGTAGGGTCATTTTCTAAAGGATATTCAAGGAATATACAAGGTGATCTATTTAATTCTGGACAGAGGAAAATAGGTCAACACCAATAACATAGCAGAGTATGAAGCTTTAATCACATGATTACCCATGGTAGTACAATGGGCTATCAAATAGCTACAAGTCTTTGGAGACTCTCAATTGGTTATTAAACAAGTCTTAGATGAATATCAAACAAAAGATGAGAAGCTTCTTCCATACAAGGTAATGGTAGATGATTTTAAAAGGTATTTTAATAATATCACCTTTGAACAAATCCTAAGGCTACAAAACAAAGCAGTAGATGCCATGGCTATGATTGGATCTCTTCTAGACATGCCATCCAATACATACAAGTGTGAGTTCTTGGTTGAACAACTTTTGATTCCAGCATTTGATGTATTGCAGTCTGAGCTTATTTATGAGATTGTTGGTCCCAATTCACCTTCGTATGAGGATATATACGAGTATCTTCATGATCAAACCTTTCCATTCCAACTATCTAACACCCAATGCAAAACCTTTATCCGTCGAGCCTCTCGTTACACTATCTTAGGAGATACCCTTTATTGCCGGAGTCTTGATGGTATCCTTCTTAGATGTCTTGATTCTGAGAAAGCAAAGGTTACCTTATGTGAAGTACATGAAGGTGTCTGCGGATCACATTCCACTGGCCCTAGTCTTGTTAAGAAACTTCTACGAGCTGGATATTATTGGCCAACTATAGAGAAAGATGCACAATAATTTGCAAAGAGATGTCTACAATGTTAGAAACATGGGGATTTAATATATGCACTAGCACATGAACTTCAGCCTAACACTACTCCACGACCCTTCTCACAGTGGGGACTTGATCTCATAGGTAAAATATATCCTACTTCATCTAATGGTCATAAGTTTATCATAACCGCCACTGAGTACTTCACAAAGTGGGTGGAAGCCATACTGATGACCTATATTACTGGCAAGTAAATATCTAAGTTCATCTTACATTATATCATTTGCTGGTACGGAGTTCCTCAAGCCATTGTCATTGATAATGGTTGTCCTTTCAAGAACCAAGAGGTTAGGGATCTTTGTAACAAGTTTCATATCCAACATAGATTCTCTACACCTTACTATCCTCAAAGCAATGGCCAAGCTAAGGCTTCTAACAAAACAATTATCAAGATCCTCAAAAAGACAGTCAATGAAGCTAGTCGTGATTGGCATTTGCAACTTCATCCTACATTATGGGTATATAGAACAAGTATCAGAACTCCCACTAGAGGTACACCTTATACCCTTGTGTATGGTACTGAAGCTATCCTACCTATTGAGGTTGAGATCCCCTCACTGTGAGTATCTCTACATCATACTATCTCAGATGAAGAATATCAAGTATCCAGAGTCCATGATCTTGAGCTACTAGATGAACGAGGTCTTACAACACTCAACCATCTCAAAGTTTATCAAATCCGTCTACGCCGCAACTATAACAAAAAAATTAGAGAGTGCAAATTTCAAGTTGGAGATCTTGTCCTTAAAGAAAATCAAAGGAATCAGCAACATCGTGAAAAATAGGGCAAGTTTGAACCAAATTGGCTTGGTCCTTTTGTCATCACAGCCATCTATGGATCAGGTGCATACACTCTCTCAACACCTGAAGGCATTCCCTTGGATGAACTAGTCAACAACATCCATCTCAAGAAGTTCTATCCGTGAATCTCAACTATTCTAAAAAAAAAAAAACCCCATCCAATAGTGAAAACTACTTTGTGGCACTTTGGATAACAAAAATATAAATAGTACAAGATAAATAATCTGTCCTTTGGTGAAAATCCAATAAACATGCACCTTGGATAAGTACCATAGTGAAAACCTGGCAAATAGGTGCTATGTGTAGTGACCAGCTCCCACCGTCTACTTAGTTTGTTTGATCACAACTTTTCCTAGCATATTTAACCATCTTACCTACATAATCCATATCATAATCCACATTTTGCCTTGTACAAACATCGTTGACCATTTATCCATAATAAAAGTCTCTCCATCCTTGCCTCTGCCATCCTAGCCTTCGTAGTTTGGATTTTGTTGGGGTAACTATATCATTTGGCACCTTAGTATCTTGACCGTACGCACCATCTCTTGCCGCTTCTCCATAATAAACCTCATCCCACACTGGGGGCACTGGTTGAGCCTTATTTGGAAGTAGATACCTCTAGCTCTATCTCATAACACAGCAAACACCCAAGCTCATAACATAGCGAACTTTCAACTTCAACCATAGGGCGCATCCAACTTCAAACATGGCAAATATATGCAACCAGGATTCATATCTTCACAATCAATTCAAGCTCAAACATTATCAAAAACATCAAAACTTTTCAAAATCCAACAAAAAAATCAAAACATCGCAAAAATCCAAGCAATAAAGTTGATTTTTCAACATCAACCATCAGCATAATAAGCAAGAACTACATCACTAGCTTTATCATTCAAAGTCTTGATCCGGTGGATACAGGGTATGTAGGCAATCTGAGATGCGAAGGAAGCACTCTGATTTAGGCAAAAAAGATAGCCCTCCTTTCATCATCCATCTTTCATATTTCTTCTAATCATCCTCCAATCTTTCATCCCCCTTTCTTCTATCTTTCATCACTTACATCATCAATAAACCCAGAACTACATATTCATCATGTCTCATCATTATCATAAATGTGCTTTGATCCCGTGGATATAGGGTATGTAGGCAGTCTGGAATACAAAGGAAGTTTCCAGTACTCAAGCACAGATGATCCACCTCATCTTCATTTTCTTTCATTTTCCATCTTCTTCTCTTTGATCAGCTCAAGCAAGAAGCAGACTATGTGTATACTGAAAGCCCAAGCACTTTAACCAATCAGCGATAAGCCAGAAGCTATTTGTTCGTATGCCTTAAGCCAACATTTGCTATAGCATTTTATCAACATCTTTAGCCTTCAATAGGATGCAGCTTTCCTCTCAACAAAGTGCCAACTTAAATCCATCTAAGAGCACCTAAATTTGGCAAGAGAACATGATGACATTATCTTTTGTTTTATCTTTTGTCCCTTTTCTATGCCTAATCAAGACTGGCTTGATCTATCATATCTTGGTACGTTGCGAGGAAGTAAGGAATGGGGCATGGTCATATTGCTTTTGTATGCCATGTCTGTGGGATGATCTTATTCTCTTCCTATGCATATTGCTATCTTGTATGTGTTGGGATTAGCATATGAGAAGCTAAACAGTCTCTTATGCACATGAGACTATTCTATGTCAAGACTAGCTCCATACATATAACTACCAAGGTGTCACTATGTGTAGTAGAAACAAGCTCAAACCATTGCTTGTAGTGTCAAAGTCCATCTTGAAACACTAGCTACTATTCATATCTTGTGTATGTTGGTTCAACATCTTGACCTCATACATTCAAACAAGATTGTAGTATGTTAGTTTTGCATTAGATATCTCAACACCTTGGTCCTCTATACCCTGGTGCATAACATCCATATGGCATATCAAACATAAGGATTGCATTTCTTTACTTCTGACCAATTACTTTAAAAGCTGCCTTATCCTCTATTCTATCATTTATCCATTCCATCATAATCTTATATAGTCCTCAACCAAGATTGATCAACCAAACCCTAATTCTTCTATACCATCCCATTTTTCTCCCACCCAACCCCCATTTTCTTCATGTCAGCCTTGTTTTCTAGCCTTTCATCTTATTGCGAGTCAACCTAGCCCTTCCTAGTCAGCTTGGTTTATCTCTCGAGGGGGCATCACCTACCAGTTACGCTAGGGCATCATCTTGTTTATCGACCGAATTATCATATCTTCTTTGACACAACACTCTAACGAACATTGTATCAAAGAGGGGCAAAATGTAGACACCCAAAATTGACCTAATTATCATTAACATTCAAATGTCGCATTAGCTACCATCTACATTTGTCTAACAGACTTGAGCAATGTCCCTAACACTTATTGCTTCTATTAATTAAATAAATTTATATTTATTTAATTAATTCATTAGCTATTTCTTCTATTTTCTTCTAAGCCATAATTAAATAATCTTTAATTATTTAATTATCTTATTTCTATCTATTTTAATTAAATAAATCTTACTTATTTAATTAAAATTCCATTCACAAACCCACTTTCTAACTTAATTAAATAAATTTTATTTATTTAATTAAGTTTTCTTATCATTTATCTCAATAAGCCGACATGTGTGCCTCCTTCATTTAAAAAGATAAATGGTACTACATCTTTTATTTAATATCTTTTACATGTAATACTTTTTATGTACACAGACACACATAAGCCTTATCTTTCCTCCACTTGTCATCTACACATTCACCTATCATCATCTTTTAATCTTAGCCATTTACATAGCCACCAAATCTCCATCGTTGATTGATTTTGGTTGAGTTCTATATAAACACCCTCTCATTCCATACTACATCTATCCAGCATTCATATAGCATCTACATTATCATCTTGAGCATATTGAGCATTTTAGCATCCATCTATCATATTAGCATTATCATCCATCCATCATGGAAGCTTTTATCTTCATAATTGCTCATTTTTTAAGAAGCAATCCACATCATAAACAAGGAATCATACAATCTAGGTGATATTGTTCTTGAATTGCATGCTTTTGATTTCATTTGGATTAGATTCTTTGATGATGGTAGGGTAAGGTTTTCATGGCTATGCTTGATCTTATTAACCTATGCTTGATCTTATTAACCTAATTTTTACCCTTCACATTTTGGCACGCCCGATGCAACCCACATCCTTGATTAACTTTGTTATTTGAAATTTTTTTTGTGAAGATTAGATTTTTTGAGCGTTTACGACAAGTTCCAGTCACTTTTGAGAAAAAACTAGTCGTTGCCTAAACAAACGCATCACTTTTAAGCTGAAACTAGTCGCTTACAACATCTTCCAAATTTACAATCCGCATTTAAGCCGAAACTTTGTCCATATTTACAATCCGCATCTTGATAGGGATCATACTTAGGATAGATTTTGTCCATATTTTTAGGCAAATCATTATATGCAGCAAAGTGAAGTGGGGACTCAACATCAAAGAATGACATTGCAGGCCATGCTGGGGGTACTACTAGAGATACTAGCAGATTAATGACAGCAGGTCTAAGCTGAGTAGGTCTAGGCTGACTAGTAGAGCATGGTCTAGGTCTAAATATAGGCAATTCTTCCAAAGGTATAGAAGATATTGACCTTGTGTTTGGTCGACGGACCATTTCTTAAAAGTTCAGGGTAAGACTTGGATATTTGACAAGATCTTCACAAAGATGTGAATAATTCTTCTGCATGAGTGGATATTTATGGATAAATATCTCAGATGATGAGGTATTTGAAGAATATTTGCAAAGAATGCAAATCTTTGGCTCAAACTTTGGAAATCCAGATGCTTCTCTGTAAATATGTGGATGAATGTCCAAAAGGATGTGATATTTGTGATCAGATTCCTAAAATTGTCAAAGGTGGAGGGAATCTTTGCACAAATACACAAGATTTGGAGTATTGTTAAGAAATTTAAAGCATTTCTCCACAGGAATACGGGAAAGTATATTAGGATGACAAATCCTTATGAATCTCAAGTGAACGGGCCCTCCTTCTAGTGCCAAAAACTATTGATATGAGTGTTAGTCCATATTAACAATGATAAAAATTCATATAACAAACCTTTATCTTCTTGAAGAACACGATAAATTCAGGATTGAATTTATGATTCCAAGTCTCTGTTGATCAGGTCATGATCTAATAAATCTCTCAGTGGTTTGATGTGAATTTGCTGTTAAACATTTAGAGGCCTTACGCATGAAATTTGATGTAATTTGTATCTAAATGTGTAAATATTTACTTTGTTTCTCTCGTTCTATATAAATCTCAACAAATGATGTTAAATCCTACAATCTCTAACTAGAATATTTAGATATTTATATGAATTTATTCTGATCTTCACTCTGATTAAGATTGTTCATGATGATCTACATGACTTTGATTAGTTCTTCTAAATCTACTTAAATTTGAACTAATCTGCACTTGATTATGCTTCTGCACTTCAAATCTTTCTAAATATTGTGCCTATAAGCTGATATTTTCATGATTCTTATCATTATTTCCAAGTATTAGCATGATATTTCCAATTGTACATGCAATTTGCTCAAATATGCATATGATGTTCATATATCTACGGATGTCTGCATATTTATTAAATTCTGCTTATCATGTGTCAATATTTTGTAGTTGATGGTGATGATTAATAAAATTCAAAGAAATTGAAATGAAATTCTGAAATTATGTAAAATGAGTGAGTTTTGACCATTGAACCATATGCACAATTCAACACTTCATGAAAAGAGATAAAAATCAAACCATGCTTTACCAGGTTATTCCACAACTATGCACAGTTGATGCTAATCTTCTAAGGAACATGATAACAACAATATTCACTAGTTGAAATGCACTCCAAGGGACGTAGCAAATCACAGTGACATATCAAGATAATATCCACAAAGATTACTCAAGGTTTATGATGTAATTGTAATCAAGATCTCTATTTCATTCAGTATGCAAAATGTATGCATATATACAATCAATCTTGAGAGAGAACTATGTAGCTCAACAATTTAGTCTCAATTAAGCTCCTAATAATGTAGAAATGGAAATCCATCCCCTTTTATAGAACAAAGAGAGGATGCAGTTATAATAGATCACATGATCTAACGGTCAGGATTAAACGTGGCACATGATTGCGTTTTGCAATCAATTTGGTAAAGTATAGCTAGCATATGGGAATATTCTAGAATTGTTGACTTGGTCAATGTGACCTCTTCATTCTGTATTCCCATCTAATTCCTCATCTGAAGATGACTCTTTTATTACTCTACATCCTATTCCCTAGATAAGTGCATATGTCTAAACTGCCTTATTGATTTCTACTCTATCCTAAACTTTTGCCTTTGTAGCTGCATGTTCTTGTGCTTTCAGTTATGCTTGCAATGTTATTCACCTATTGGTTCTATTATCCAATTCTTTGTTATATTCATCAATTTTATATCTCATCAGCATAGCATGATCAATTGTATCCTCTGAAAAGTATCGAGCTGGATCTTCCAAAACTGAAGCAAAATTATCTCTGGAGGCTTTGATTGCAAACTCCTCATCTTGATTCTCAAATTTTCCCTCAACTTCTCCTTCCAAAATATCCAAAATTTCTAACTCATGTGCCGTGAGTTGATGTGCCTTTGTACTAATGTCAGTCATTCTGGCATTGCATCTTTTCAATATACCAACTTCAAATCTTACATCCTCAAACCAAGTATCCAACTTTGGTAATGTATGGGATGTCAGGACATTCTTTGTCATAAGGGTACCTACATCTAGCCTCCTCATATCTTTTAATGTAGTCACATCTTGACTACTCTTGATCAATCTTTTTCTAACCTCTTTCTTCAGGTCATCTACCTTCTTCTTTATGTTTCTCAACATTTCCCAATTTGATAGGGATATTTTTACTACTTTGTCTCCTTTAGGTAGAAACTTATTGAACTAGTCATTCATGACATGTGCCTGATGTTTCATGGCATCTAGCTCGATGATCTCCTGTTGAGACACTAATATCAGGGATGTGGAGGCTATGATTGGTACATTTGTTGGTTCCACCAATCTCTTAATGAATGATTGCATTTGAGCAATTTGCTCTTTATATTCTTTATTCTTAGCATTTTCCTTGGCTATTCTAGCGACCAGAGCATCTATACTTTCTTTGGCCTCTTGACCCTCCTGCTCTATAGTTGCAAACCCCAAGTCTACTATAGTTATTTGAAAATCATCGACCTTTATTTCCCCCTTTGCCTTATTTGCAATAGGCACAACCACCTGAGTTGTCCTCCTTCTTGTTATGGGGTCTCATTTCACCAATGAGGTGGCCCTAGCTCTACACTTTGGATTTACAACGTCTACTGAGAACAATGAAGAAATATCAAAATTTGAAGAATCTAGAATTTGAGGCTAATTGACCTCATACGTGAGCTAATGTGGCACATTAGGTCCAAACTCATTTTGGTTAGTTTTGTCAATGTGAGCATCATGTACTTCCACATTTTGTTCATGTTGTTCCCCATCAGTGGGAACCTCTTTATTTTCTTGCTTCTAATCCTATTGTGTAGCATCCTCTGAAGTCATATTCTGATCTCTAGACATATCCTTAGTAGGCTCCTCATTCACTGGCACCTCTGTCTGGACATCCTCATCATGTTTGCTTCTGCCACTATGTATATCTTGAGATGTCCTCTCATTTTGACTTTGCAATGGTTGATCATTTTGTGATTGATAGGTGTCCACATTATGCCCTTGATGGCTGGGATATTGTATATCCAAATGAACCTCTTGGTTACCACCATCCAGTATCTCCTCCACTTTATCTTCATCATTTTTATTTAGTGGACCTTCTTGTCTGGATACTAACACTTATGTATCTTTTAGATCTTGGGATCCGAATGTGATCATACAACCTGTTTGTCTAGATGTTACTTTCTATTGTTCTTTATCCTTTTCCACATCATGCCCCTCATCAATATCCTGGACATCATGCTGAGAAGGCACTTCAGTGTGTACTTCTATATCCATGGCTGAATTATCTTCCATATGCCCATGTTCCATGGATTTATTCTTTTGTTCATCCTTAGCCTCATCGTATGTTAAATCAATTGTTGCTGGGCTGGTAACTTTTCCAATTAACTCCTCCAAGCCAATGCTCTTTGCCACCATCTTCGAATCTTCAATTTCCTCTTCATTTCTAGTGATCTTTTGTACTGGGGTGTTCCTTGAGGTGTCAATTTTGTATTTCTAACTAAGCTCTCCATAGGACTAGACGCCACATCTTTTGTCACCTCATTATCTGTGAGGTCAATTGTATCATCTAGTGGCAGAGAAGGATCATTTATCTTCTTCTTTTCTCCCAATCTTTCCTCTTGGGCTAGTTCTGTTTTGAATTTCACTATTTTTGAGATGGGGACATTATACTGAAAGTCCTTTTGTATTGTAGCCTCATCCTAACTTTTTGACATCATTAATTTTGCACCCTTGGCTAATGCAGATGGCTAATAAATGAACATTTGTTCCATTGGGGTGAGCCCATCATCTCCTTGTTCCTGGAGCAGGACATTAGACTAGGTGCTAGTTGACCTTCTCATTGTATTCCTTGTCATCTCTTTTGTCTTGGGACATTGGCCCTTGTTAATACATCTCTTGATTTTCTCTTTAATGGCTCCTCATCTTCTCCCTCATCCAAATCCTAATTAGTTATTCTAGGCTACTCTGTATCTGTATGCTATTCTTCTGGCATTTTAGATGTTGTGGCAGTAGAAATTGAACCTTGTACTTTATGAGGGGATGACCTTGGGGTTATCTAGATACCACTATCAACACTTCTATTAGCTTCTTGCGATGAATCTCCTTTAGCCCGCTTCTCTAGGCTTTGCCTTTTATCTTATAGGAAGTCATCATAATCTTCTTCAGGCAATTCTTGCCTTTTCCTCTTCTTATGTATTGTGAGGACTACACCCTTGGCTTTGAAATTAGCGACCTGCTAGTCCACCAATGCCTTGGTCAATGTCATGACCCTTGCTATTATAAGGTCTAGAGAGGTTACCTCTAGCTGGCTCCAATCTGGTGGGGAGATAGTCTCTGTGTATATATTTTTATCTTCATACTCCTTTGATATTTTCATTCCATCATCTTGATATAGTTGTGGAGGAACAGGAATGCAATCTAATGTGTAGATCTACTTCAATGTTAACCCTTGATAGCTCCTCCTCCTCACTTCCACATCATCTGGGCAATCTGCCCAATAATCTTCCAAGTGAACCTAATGCACAAGCCTCTTGCTTATATGTTTCTCCATCCTTTTGTAAGGATCATATTGTCTGGCCAAAGGAAACGGCTACAAGTTCAACATTTGTAAGCCTCCATCTGATTCTTTTATTGACTCAATGTCAAGACACATGAACCATCCAATATAAATAGGAAAATTAACATTTGTCTTCTTATTCCTCTTTGCAAATGCCTCTTTTGAGGTAACTATCTATCTAGTCATCTCCATGAGGATGACTCTATCTGTAGGATACCTTGGCAACATTAGAGGCTGCCCATTAAATCCCTCCATTCTTATGTATGTGAAAGTGGAAAACTGGATGAACCAAGTTCCATTTTTAGTTATAACCTCCTAATCATCAATGCTCATCCTTTTGGCTTTGTCATCTTCCATTAACTGAACCAGATGCATAACAAAACAGTCATTTACCCACTTGTAGTTCTGAATGGATGACCTCTTCTCTAGTTTTGGATAGTGACCCCATATGTTCACATCTCTGAGGTTTCTCCCAACTCGTTCTACTATCTGTAGGCCATCAAATGTACCCTTTTCTGCACATCCATAGACAACATATGATGACATGTGAAACATATTTGCCTTTCCTCCAAGCTTCTTCATTCCTTCATATAGGCTGTCACTAACAAGAGATGCCCACTGTATTTGTGTATCTGTAGTTTTAGCCATTCTTATGAGCCCGTACATCCACGGCTCAAAATTTCTAGCATGTAGTCTATCTCTCATCTGTCTCAACATGACCATCATGTATTGAACTTTAGGGGTAAAATCAAATTTGTATAGGTTGACTGGTAATATGGTTGTTGCCTTATAAGTGCTATTGTGAACTCTCTAGCATGAGAACATTATCTTATTGGAGTCTGTATTTTTACTCTTGTATTGATTTTCTAAGGCCTTCATATCTATCTTGTATAAATTTGGGCATGTGGGTAGGTGGAAAGTAGTTGTGATCCTTGCGACTGAGAAGTCTACATATACGCGACCATGTTTCTCCACCCTTCTTGTGTCTCTATTATAGTTATCTGCACATGCAACTACCAACTCTATAGCCTGTGCTGTGTATGGAAATCCTTTGGCATGCCACATTCTAGAGTTGTAGATATTTATGAGCATTGGGTTCCCACCACCCTAAACTGATGCGGTCGTCCATGCCTCCATGCTAGTATTTCCACCATGAGTATCTCCAATTTTTCTAAATTTGAAACCAAAACCACTGGGCTGCGTGAACATGGGAGTCATGAACTTGGTTTCACTTCTATTATTGTGAGCTTCCATCGTATCCTGCAATTATGGATATACATCTCTTAACCTAACTTGCAATTTCTAAGTTAAACTAATTCCTAGTATCATGACATTCAACAATTTACAGAGCATAAACATGTGCATCTTCATCCAAGATTTACCCTATGTATCATTTACCTTTTACTATGCAGTAACGAAAAAATAAGGGTTTTAACGTTTACATACCTGATTAGTGCACTTAAACCTGATTAGCTGATGTTTGGATGTTCACTGTCACTATGCAAATCACCTTTACTATTCGCATCCAAATGCTTGCACCATTATGTTTGGGATGAAGATCTTTGTAATGGCCACTATAAAAGCTCTGCAGCTCTATAATCTACTCTTCGAATGTTTAAGTGAATGCAAAATGACCAAAAATCTGGCTTTATGTGTTAGAAATCACAATTTTAGGGCATAATTAATGGAAAATTGCCTTTGATCATGGATATCGACATCTAATCCTTAGGATTGTAATAGGTGGCAGTTCATGATTTGAATTTGCAAATGGCCAACTGCTCTTTCATGACATTTATTGTAGGGTATGGATATTAACGAATATTCAGATGTTCAGCAATATGTATAACTTTCAAAATGTGCATATACATATGCATGATGTTGGTCAATGTTGACCAAGGGTGAATATCGGGTCATTAAGATCGAAAGGCATTTATGTTTGATCATCAGATGTTAGGACATTACGAAATGTCCATTGAGAAAAGTCAACATGTGCCACATGGCACCATCTGATTGGTTAGTGGAAGCTTATAAATTTTGGTTGCAAGGATGATGATGTGGATATTAAAAAATATCCAGATGTTAGCATTTGTGAAATATCTCTAAGTCTAAATGTGAGGATGATGTCACCCTTTTGAAGGTTATTCTGGGTTGGGTATAACGTGACGTCATCAGGATATTCATGAAAGTCCAGACATTAAGTTAATGTTCGGAGGTTAAGTTTTATTGTTATATTATATCAAGTTAGGATATTAATGAATGTTTGCATCTTAAGATTGAATATGCATACTTGTGAATATCAATGCATTGTACGACCATGCACCTAATGGTTTATTACATCGCAAGTTAAAATTTGACATGTGCATATTAGTGAATGTTCAAATATTGAGTTTTCCTTAGTGATTTTGCGATTGGGACATTAGGTTAATGTCCGAATGTTAGGAAATGTGAAGATATCCTTAAGACTATTTGACTAAACTTTGACCGGGCATAACTTCCTAGTCTTAGGGAATTTCTGGGTGCTTCAAAAAGCAAACCTGCTTAGAATTTTGTACTCTTTCACTTGATAGGGTTTATGATGAGAAATTCTAAATTTGAAAATTTGACCTAGATCTCAATGTCCTAACATGCCAAGGATAAGATCATGACATACATTTGCTACTGGTTCTTTTACCATACTACCCAAAACAAGGGAAACAAGCAAGCCAAGAAAAATTAAAAAAGTTGGGTCCCTATTTTTTTGGGGAAAAATGGGTTGTGTTGTGTAACCACACAACAATTAGCACATCACGTGGACACCTGTGTGTTGCACTGACATCCTAGACAAATGAACCAAAATTTCACATGTGGAGCTCCAGGTCAACAAGTAGAATTATATTGTGGTAAATAAATTTGATAATTTTGGTATGGAAAAAGATCAAGTTCCAATGCTCAATGCATCCTCAAACATGCTAGGGGAGTAAACATCAAAGTGAATATAAAATGAATTATAAAAATTGTAAAGTATGTAATTTTCTATTATTACACATAGCACAAAACATAAGCTATGCCATTATCACACCAATAATCATACACATTGCAACCATAATCAAACAATCATGCACAAGGGTTATGGTAATCAACAACCAATAACATGTAAGAGAATAGTGATAACAACATCATGCAACAAGTGTAATGATTTGACAACACTCATGCGAAGATAATCACATAAACAAATCAAGTACTAACAACCCTATGATCTGTAAGAGTTGGTATAGAATGCCCCATACCATGCAAGATATGACTATAGAGGTAGCCACCCAAGATCTAGGAGCTTCAATGAGAGCACAAGAGAGACCCAACATGAAAGAATAATTATATTCTATCAAAGGATGCAAATATGCAATACAATACATGAATATACATGAATGAAATTACAATGAGGAGCCCTTGGTTATATAGGCTAAGGTAAATCATAGGACAACATAGGATTATAACAAGTGCCTTTATCTTATGACTTGAGACACAAAGAGATAAATATCCTTAGTGTACCCTAAGTATGCCCTAAGTAAACTTAACAAGACAAGTGTGAATAGGACCTAATGTGGAACCAGTTAGGTAATATACCCCATTCACACCAACAATCCCCCTTAAGTGCAACTTAGGGATGATGTGAAAAAAATGCAAAGATATAAAGATGGGTCCTGACTACAAGGACACATGAGGTACCCATATACAAACATATCTCTCACAATTGGAGAAAAGGAGAAAAACCCATAGGTAAAAACCCCTCTCCAAAAGAGATAAAACACTAGATTCTCTCCAAAGTATGAGAAGGACAAAACCCCATGTGAGAAAAAAGTCACCCCATAAAAGAGAAGAAGAGAGACCATGTATCCCCCCCTCAATTTAGAATCTCTGACACTAATGGTAGATGCTCGACAATGAATGTTGAAGATGATCCAAAACTATCAAAAAACATTTCTCCCCTTAGGAAGAAACAAAGCCAAGGATGTATGTAGGATGTTTTCTCATTCTTGAAAGGAGTATGAGGGAAGAAAACACAAGATATATGATGTCTTTGGAAGTTTCTTAGGTGTTTCCATGTCAGTGCTAAAAGTGACAATCCATAACCTAGTAAAAGCTAATGTAGGACATGATCAAAAGATGATGAAGATGAGTAATTCAAATGTTTCTCAAGGATCTCCAACCCAATGTCAAATTGTGACAAGTGAATAGGTGGAGCAAGAACAAGAGGGTCTAAATATTCCCTCATCACATCTAAAGAAGATGATGAAACTCCATAAGAGCTAACATCAAAGAGGAGATGAATGTCCTCAATAATGTCCTCCAAATATGTAAGATGAGATTCATAAAACAAACCTACTATGTCTATCAAGTACTCATCCCAAGTAGAAGATGACAAGCCCACTACACTAAATCACCAGAATCCCCATATAAAGCAACTCTAAATTTTATAGAAGCATCACAAGATGGAGGAGATGGAATGTCAACACATGTCTCTAGAATATCAATTGATGAAAGAACACCAAGATTCAAATGACCATATTCTATCTCCTCAAAAGTGTCCACACTAGATGCCCGAGTGTGTACATCAACTTAAGGAACAATAGGAGAAAAATGTGAGGTGTATATTCAACATTGACGATCTACCTCTCCAACTATAACAATATCTCTACTATGCAAATCTTGAATAACTATAGAATTTGGTATAAACTCAACACTCTTCTCTGCTCCACCATGTGTGATCTGATATATAGAAAGGATATTAGTTGATAATGAAGGTACACAAAGGACTTAATTGAATGATCCTTCATCTATGTCAATAAATCTTTTCCCACAAACATACATGTATGTGTTAGCCATCAGGATGTGTGGTGATGACCAAGTCTCAAATGAAGAGAACATCCTCTATGATGAAGCCATATGATGTGAAGCTCTTGAATCAAGGATCCATCTCCCTGACTCATAATCTACAACTATAACAAGTGCTTGCCCATTTTGTCTCTTTGACTTTGAATGAGAAGAATATGATGAACCCCCTGACATAGTTGAAGGCAAATTGATATGATTCTTTATTAGAAGATGCTTCAACTCATCAATATGTTTTTAATAACATAGATGTTCATCATGCCCTAGTTTCTTGTAATATGCACATTTTTGCTTCTCCTTCTTAGATGATTCCCCTTTTGAGGGAGACGATTCATAATCTAATTGTGCTCTATATTTGTGTGTCTTGTTCTTTTTCTTCTTTTGTTTCTTTTCAAGTTTCTTTGATTCTTTTTGTACCTTAGGCTCACTAGCCACCAATGCTTGTGGTTTAGAATACTTGTTGAGGCCCATTTGATTTAGCTTTGCTTCCTCTTGGAAATTAGAAGATTTTAAAATGCATCAAAAGTAGGCTCAACATATGTAGATCCATAGAAAGTCAATGGGTGTGAAAGACAAACAAATATCGAACACTCAGGACCAAGCTTAGAAAACACATTTAGAATCAACTATAAATCCTCCTTATTAATCTTACAACCCTTTAGCCATGTTCTTAGTTACTTTATCTTGGAAATATAGTCTTGAATGTGGTCAAAACTTTTAGGATCAAGATTCATCAAATCATTATCAATCTATATGTTGCATATGTGTTGTCATTGATGTCAACAGTGCTATCTTGTGGAAGGTTGGAAGTGGAAGTGATGTTAACAAAGATGATATTAGTAGTGGTATGATGTGCTGATATGGTGTGATGATTAGTGATGTGTAAAGTTGCCAAAGGATAGTGATGATTAGAGGAGAAGACAAAGGAGCAATGATCAAAGATGGACCAGAGAAGTTGTGAAGTGAAGGGTAAGGTTATGAAAGTATTACATCCCCAACTCATGATTTAGCTTAATCTTATTTTTGTGTGGTAATTAGGATGATTAACCATAGTTTAATGATTAGATGTTATGGAAATATCTGATTAATAATTGATTATGTGAATGCTGACTAATGTTAGTTAGACATGAGATTACATGTTCATATGATTATTTAATTATTAAGAATTGTGAATCAGATGATGATGCACTAATCATGATTTATGATGGTGAGTGTGAATAGGAAATGAATCTTCCTTTGAAGATGGAAGGAGAGTATCATCCAGGAGGAAGAGATATGATGCAGAGGCATCCACACTATAACCTTGACATACAGCATGGATGTCCGCAACCCATCATCATCATCATCATCATCATCATCATGTTTTCCTTAACACTGTCAGCATCATCATATTTACTGTGCCAACCGATATCCTCCTGCAGACAAGCCTTCGCACTTTCGCATGTCAACAGCATCACCTTATTCAATTATCGATAGCATCATCATGTTCGGCTAGCGCGAACATCCTCCTGACGTCCACTGTTCATCTCACCGACAACTTCCATCTTCACTATCTTCAGCATCATGATGTTCAACATCATGTTAATCAGCAGGATATGGAACATCCGGTTCCTCCCATATATCCTGATGATGACAAACCTTAACTCCACGCACCGTCCCCTCGATGCTTACGTCACCCCGATATCCTGATGACGTATATCCTGATGACGATGACGTCACCTGCAGCTTCTCAATATCCTGCTGCTCCGCAATATCCTGATGACGTATATCCTGATGATGATGACGTCATATCCTGCTGTTGGCCAAACTTAACTTTTTTCGGCCCGCGATCAACCCGATCTTCTTCCTTATGCCGATACGCTCCTCCTCGGCACCTCCTGATGATGATCACCTTGACGTTCATTCACTTCATGCACTCGACTGCATCATACTCATCTCCTCTTATCCGGATGACGATGCCCGAAGCGACTGCAGGATATACACAGAAATATCCTGATGATGCCGTTTTGACGAACTTCCAACCTTAGCGAAATTTCACTTCGCCGATCCTCCTGGGATGACCCGATCCACTCTCAGGGTGATCTTCCACACTTTAATAGCTCGACCTAGCACATGCCCATGCTAGGGTCTTCAACACCTTTCAACCGCGATCCTGCACACCTGCATGCAAACAGAAAGTAAACTAAAACCTAACCTACCGTACATTGCCATTCCACCGATCCGACGAATCAACCGGTGGAATGGATCAACGAATCCATGAAACCACCCAAAACAGCAAATCGATCACACAGTGGAGACCAAACAGAAAATGAACAGAACAGGATCTCTTATTCGATTTCAAAAGATGCTATTACAATATTCAATCTCTCTCTCGCAAAGTCTGATCGATGATATCTCCAATATCAACCGATCCTCATGCTTAAATAGATTTTCCTGCGAGTACTACTGACCCGACTCCAAGCAGCTGGGAAATCCCTCCTGGCGGCTGGGAGATCCAACCGGTCCTACAGCATGACAACTGTCTAACAAACTACCTAAAAATAGCAAAGCATGGTCAGCATGATCTTAGTATGATCAGCATGACCTTATTACATGCATTTGGTCTTATCAGACCTTCTTGAAAACATAAACAAGACTCAAACTAACTAACTGCCTCATGAAGGCCAGCTGTCAGGTAGGTGCTCCTGCACCATACTCCCCAACAGAAAAGAACTCATGTCCCATGAGTTTAGTATGTGGAAGTCCTCCACCTTTACACTTTGCCTTAGCAATATGCTGATCTGTTCCAGCTTTATCCTCTGCTGGCTCTTGGCTGCTCCAAGACTTCTGAACTGTAACTTGCTTTCTGGCAAGTAAATCCTCATGCCTGTCAATGTAGGCCTTTCTCTCACATACCCTGTGTTTGTCAGGTTGTCTGACCAGAACCTCTGTCTGAACTGCCTCTTGAACTTCTGCAATGTTCAACTCTATCTTCCTTTCAATCTTTATAGGACAAACAATAGTCCCAACTATGACAACATCCTTGTCATTCCTCTCAACTGGTTGCTGTTTGCAAACCTGTTTCTGCACCTGCTGCTGACCTCTGTCAGTCAAAACTAAAACTTTCTTCAACCTGTTGTCCTGAACAACTCCTTTTCCTGCAGTATCCTCAACTGCCTTTATGCCTGCTCCTATAGGCATCTGCACAAATTCCTTCTTTCCCATTAAAATGATTTTGGCTGCTCCCTGTGCTGCAGCATCTGCCTGCAATGGCATCAACTTCATAGTCTTCCCATCTTTCTTGATGGTGTAGGTATTAGCATACCCATCATACAGTACCCTTCTGTCAAATTGCCATGGTCTACCCAATAGTAGGTGACAACATTCCATGGGCAAAATGTCACACAAAACTCTATCATGATATGCTCCAATCTGAAAATCCACATATGCCTGTTCATAGACAAAAAGTGATTGACTATCACTCACCCAAGATGCCTTGTAAGGGTGTTGATGTGGAATCTTTTCCAAATGCAGTTTATCCACCATTTCCTGAGATACCATGTTGTCTGTTGAACCAGTATCAATGACAACCTTACATACCTTACCTTTGCTCTTGCATATGGTCTTGAAAAGAGCTCTTCTTTGCATCAGATCCTTTGATGCCTGCAAACTAATTCTCCTTAGCATCAATGATTCTCCCTCCTCAGGATATGCATAATAGTCAGGCTCCTTATCTTTTTGATAAGTGTTTGAACTCTGCACACTTTGCTCTACTTTCTCTTCTTGCACAAGTTGTACTCTCTTATCATTAGTTCTATCATTTCTGGATGATGAACCTTTGTTCTCTGGACATTTGAAAGATGGATGACCAAACTCACCACAGGTGTAACATTTGCCTGAAAATGTAGTAGAACCTCTACCACCTCCAAATCTTCCTCTATTACCTTTCCATCCACCTCTGAAATCAGACTGTCCTTGTCCTTTACCAGTGTCTTCTTGACCCTCATTGGTTTGCTTTTGTGTAGGGGCTGCTCCTCTTCCCCTCATGTTGTTTCCTCTTCCTCTCATGGACTTATCCTGTCCTCTATTCATCTTTTCTTCAATTCTGATTGCCATTTGATAACAATCCTCCACATTCTTAGGGTTAGCTAAAACTAACTCATCCTGTATGTTCAATCTCAAACCAGCCAAGTACCTAGCCACCTTTTCTACCTCATTCTCATGATGACCAGATCTCATACTCAACTTATAAAACTCCTCAGTATATGCCTTCACATCCCTTTCCTTCTGCTTTAAAAATTGCAGCTTCTTAAACATCTGGATTTCATAATCCCTAGGCAAGAATTTACCTTTGATCCTTGCTACCATCTTATCCCATGAAGTGATCTTTGACTTCCCTTGTTTCCTTCTCTCAGATTGTACATAATCCCACCATACCAAAGCATGACCTCCTAACTTGGTCTTTGCAATCTTTACCTTCTGATCCTCAGCAACATCTTCACATTCAAAGTGATTATCAAGTGCAGCAATCCAATCCAGCAACTCATCTTCATTCAAACTTCCATTATACTTGGAAACATCAACCTTTACCTTAGGTTTATCACTCTGCACTGCCTTTAACAGTTTTGCCAATCTCTGGTCTTCAGCATCCAGATCTTCAGCTACCTCTTCATACTCTTCTACAGCATCTTCATCTTCTTCAGACTCACTGTCTGCCACTTCCCTCTTTTTGTTCTTTTCCAGGGCTACAAGCCTGGCTTGAAGTGCTTCAGCAAGCTCCTTCATCTTCCTCATCTCTCTAGCATGTTTCTCCTTCATCTCCTGCAATTCCCTTGCAGTACCACTACCTTTTGGAGGCATTTTGTCAACCTCTCAATCAACACACAACACATAATCAACTCTACCTCTGCCCTTTCGGTGACAGAATCAACACACAACAGCCCAGACCTTTTGCTGAGCTCTGATACCACTATGATGCAGAGGCATCCAAACTATAACCTTGACATACAGCATGGATGTCCGCAACCCATCATCATCATCATCATCATCATCATCATCATCATCATCATCATGTTTTCCTTAACACTGTCAGCATCATCATATTTACTGTGCCGACCGATATCCTCCTGCAGACAAGCCTTCGCACTTTCGCATGTCAACAGTATCACCTTATTCGATTATCGATAGCATCATCATGTTCAGCCAGCGCGAACATCCTCCTGACGTCCACTGTTCATCTCACCGATAACTTCCATCTTCACTATCTTCATCATCATGATGTTCAACATCATGTTAATCAGCAGGATATGGAACATCTGGTTCCTCCCATATATCCTGATGATGACAAACCTTAACTCCACGCACCGTCCCCTCGATGCTTATGTCACCCCGATATCCTGATGACGTATATCCTGATGACGATGACATCACCTGCAGCTTCTCAATATCCTGCTGCTCTGCAATATCCTGATGACGTATATCCTGCTGTTGGCCAAACTTAACTTTTTTCGGCCCGCGATCAACCCGATCTTCTTCCTTATGCCGATACGCTCCTCCTCGGCACCTCCTGATGATGATCACCCCGACGTTCATTCACTTCATGCACTCGACTGCATCATACTCATCTCCTCTTATCCGGATGACGATGCCCGAAGCGACTGTAGGATATACGCAGAAATATCCTGATGATGCCGTTTTGACGAACTTCCAACCTTAGCAAAATTTCACTTCGCCGATCCTCCTGGGATGACCCGATCCACTCTTAGGGTGATCTTCCACACTTTAACAGCTCAGCCTAGCACATGCCCATGCTAGGGTCTTCAACACCTTTCAACCGCGATCCTGCACACCTGCATGCAAACAGAAAGTAAACTAAAACCTAACCTACTGTACATCGCCATTCCACCGATCCGATGAATCAACCGGTGGAATGGATCAGCGAATCCATGAAACCACCCAAAACAGCAAATCGATCACACAGTGGAGACCAAACAGAAAATGAACAGAACAGGATCTCTTATTCGATTTCAAAAGATGCTATTACAATATTCAATCTCTCTCTCGCAAAGTCTGATCGATGATATCTCCAATATCAACTGATCCTCATGCTTAAATAGATTTTCCTGCGAGTACTACTGACCCGACTCCAAGCGGCTGGGAAATCCCTCCTGGCGGCTGGGAGATCCAACCGGTCCTACAGCATGACAACTGTCTAACAAACTACCTAAAAATAGCAAAGCATGGTCAGCATGATCTTAGTATGATCGGCATGACCTTATTACATGCATTTGGTCTTATCAGACCTTCTTGAAAACATAAACAAGACTCAAACTAACTAACTGCCTCATGAAGGCCAGCTGTCAGGTAGGTGCTCTTGCACCAAGATAGATGTCAAGAAATGGGTCAAATTGCCATATGAGTATCAGATTTTACGTCCTTATGAACCCTCGTAAGTCTGAGTGAGTTGTGTCTTTTCCTTGCTAGTCGATTTCATTTTTGTGTCATCATGTCAATTGGGTTATCTCGATGATGTTTACATTGACTTGACTAAATGACGTTCCTATAATGTCAACGTAAGTTGAGAGATAGTCTCACCAAGTGGTGGAGTACATTCTTGTTTCTTTATTTAATTTTGAACCAAAATTTTGAATCTATTATTCGTTTTATATATATATATATATATATATATGTAGAGTTTATGGTGAAGAAGGGGAGCGATACTCAACCCCTAAATTGTATTTTGATTGTGTCACCATATTGGTGATGATATTGTATGATGACATCTTGGTTTGTTATGGGTACTCTCATACATCATGTAGATGCATGGGAAGTTTATTAAGGTATAACCATTTAAACCTTGTAATTGAGATCCATGTTATTATTAATGTATATATGTTTTAAGTGTTTAGGTCAGCATCATCCACGGTAAGTGCAATGAATAGAAGCCATATCGGACCCACTTGGACCCTCACCCTCGTTGTCGACTTGTTTATAGCAAGTAATGGATTGAGAAATCACAATGAGGCCGCGGGGTGGCGAAGTGAGGTAACCACTTTTCCCTTCGTGGGTTCAAAGGTGGTGGGCATATCGCATGCAAAGCATGCAAAGAGAATCAAAAACTTTGTTTTTGGGTAGTCTTTATTTACATAGCGCTTGGGGAAAGGATAAAGAATAGGAAAAATAACCAGTGTTCTGGAAAGAAAATCTATATATACAACAGGGAGTTAGAGAACAACTGTGCTCAGCTAGAGCCCTCGATAGGCTGACTCAGGAACACTTATACAATTACTATAGGTATGTTTTGAAGTCTAGAAAGACTCTTATCATTTAGAATGATAATAATATGTTACCATTGTGTGAATATAGTCGAATGTGTCGATGGTTAAATGATAAACTTGTTGTGGCTATCGTTTTGTGGCTCTTGGGGCTGAAGCATTTGTAATGATAATCATTATCAGACCCTCGAGGTCTTTATTTCTGTTATTTAAACTTGATATTTCATACACCTTGGAGAGAATCTCCAGGCCCTTGAGGCCGTATATGAATTTATAATGCAAACTTGTTATAACGGTTGTTAAACCTGTAGCTCGAGGTCCTCAAGGCCAAGCCAAAGCTCGCAGTAGCATGCATTATACTTGTGTGCCAATACAACATAGATTGAAAATAATTTAATGACAAAACTAAAGCTATCATGATTTACTCAAGATGACTGTGCTCATGAAACAAAGTGTTTAAAACTATTATGTTTTGATATGTGTTTTGGAAGAATCAACTTGCATGTGGGTCAAGCACCTTTCTCGAACCATAATGGTAATCTTTATAAATCTTTAACCTATGAACATGCATAGAGCACTTAGATACCATTCATGAGAACTATAACCATAGTACTTGACTGCTAAAGGAAGGTTATTAGGATAACCATAATGTAGTCCTTAAATTTAAAAGAGCATATGTATCAACCCCTTGATAAAGGAGGTTAGATAAATGAAAATTATTTTTTTTACTTAAAGGATGCATTACATTCATGCTGGTTTAATAGAGGGATTTCTCTTCTTGATGGTTATATCTTTATGAGATTGAAAACTAAGTTTAGTCTAAGTCTCTTACATTGTAATGTAAATAAAAGCCATTTTCTTCCTAGTGGCCAAACTCCATGAAGGGAATATTTAATGCTATAAACTCACATGGGTATGAGTTGGAGTATTTTGTTAAGACTGTCTTATTGGGATAAGGCAATGTAAGTCTTTGATGTTATGATCTTGAATGTAAACTATATGGTAGGTCATCATGAAACTGTGAACCTTGGGAGGACCTAGGTTAGTAAACTTGATTTGACTATTGCCATGTTGAAAAATGGAACATAGTGACAAGGGGTCACATGTTCTATGTTGTGAAAGTGACCAATTACATTTAACGTACTTCCAATATAAGAGTTGACTATCCTAGAATTGGACTAAGGATCAAACTAAACTTACTATTGCTAGACCTTGAGAGGTTGAACTAACCATACTGTAGAATGAGATAGCTTCTAAGTCGAGTCAGGGTAGTGGACATACGACTACGTTCATTGCAAAATGTATATGTATGTAAATTTTTGGCCAAAGTAATACATCCATCTCTACATGCATTAGTTGGTCCATAGTGCTCTAGATGGCATAATGTTTCTAGTAGTGTCATACATAGTTAGAGTGGAGCTATATTTGTGTGACTGTGAAACATTATGAAGGACACAACACTAGATATTTAGATGGAAAACCTAATGGTTCCTTATATCTATACCTTCTGTGAAGAGTAGGGCTGCTTCCAAGTAGGAAGTTATGTGGGGGACCACAGGTCTGTGGTTGAAGGAAAATCACTTAGATGATGCTCTCCTTCCCAAGTAGAAGACAAGCCAAGACTTATGAAGACAAATGTCAAAAGTTCCAGATGCAGTGTTTTTCTTTATATGACTTGATAGTCAATTATTATGTATCATTTTATATTCGATGCCTTGAGCATGGCTTTGTACATGTATAGTGAAGGCTATTCACTAATGTGATATCATTGAACAATGTAATTCTAAGTCTTGTTATATTCTGGAAAAGAATAACATGCTTAATTATTATGATGAAATTAATTCACTCTTGTTAAACTATGATTATGTTAATCATGATATTAATAACTCTTATTTAAGATGAATACTTATGATAAATTATGAGCATTATGGAATGCCATGTTACATATGGTATCAGAGCTACCAGGTTCAATACATGTACCTATGAGCTCACTACTTGATGTTTATTTGTATCCAACATTAACAGATGCTAATGTTTGGATGTTCTATGCCAGAATGGTAAGAATTAGAACAACACCCAGAAAGAAGGTAATAGAAAATGGATGTTACCTACGTCATCTTAAGATCTTGAGGGAGCAAGCCTCAGGAATGAAACAACTTGAACAAATTGGTTGCTTAGTAGGAGCATGGTTGACTGATGAAGAGACCTTCACTGATGCTATTAAACACATCAAGAAGAAGTTGGGGAAAGTAGATAGGATTGCTACTCCTAACTCTAATGATGCATCAACAAAACCCTCTGCACCTAAAGCAACAACTATGGAAAGCAATCCAAAGGATTTTGATGTAAATAAGGAGGCTGTGGATGAGTACCTGCGAGTACTTCCACATCCTAAAACTGATATGATAAATCTCAAGGTTGAGAAATGAACATGGGAAAGTATCCCACTTTGATAATGACTTGCAGTAGTAAGATGTAAGCAAAATTTTGTAATTTTGATGGATTATATGTAATCTGATGAAAACTATAATGCAATTGAAATTTTTTTTGACAATCTTTCCTTTCTTGTTAAAGATTACATGAATGAGAATAGATTTATGTTATGAATGGGTTCAATGATATGAAAAATTAATCCATGATTAATCTACACACTTCAAGAAGAAGTGGATTACAACAAGGTTTAGATAAGAACCAGGATGGGAGATAGCCAGGATGAAGTGCAACCTTTAGGACACTCTGAATCTAAACTTGACTAGATCCTCACTTTACTTCAAGAGACAAGAGAGAGAGTAGGAACTCTTGAACATGAGGTCAGGGGTCAGAAAGGACCCAGGCGGGAAGCTGATTATGGGTGTGATGACGAGGCACGTCATAATGACACCACACAAAGTGAGCATGGAGAGAATACCTCTGAGGCTAGAAAAAAAGAGGATAGAAGAAGCCATATGGCTTTAGAATTATCCTAAGACATGAAAAAGGTTATGCCTCCTAAGTTTGATGGATCTGTAAGCGAAGATGTCACGGAGGCATGGCTTACAGAGTTGGAAAAGTATTTCAAAATAAGAGATTACACTGAGATCACTAAAGTGGTATGGGGAACATACCAGCTGGCAGGTGAAGCATCCACATGGTGGATGAACAAAAAGATGGAGTTAGGATTGAGGTCTACAAGTTTAACTTGGGATAGGTTCATGCAACTTTTTAGGCAAATATGGTTGCCTTAGTTGTTCTATGATCAAAACCTTATAGATTTCTAGAATCTAAGATAGGGAGATCTAACTATGAATGAATACTGGGAAACATTCACTCACCTACTTAAGTATGTGCCGCAATATCAACAGGATGAGAGATTTTGCATCTAAATGTTTATAATGGGATTGAACACCCAGATTTGGGGTGAGGTTGACGTGCATGGTCCCACCTCAATGGACCAAGTCTATGAGAAGGCCATCAAATAGGAACAAAAACTTAAGGCTATGTCTGCCTACAGGAAAAGAAGCTGAAAGAGGTTTAATTGGTCCCAATCCTCTCAATCCTCTAAGAAAAAGGGGAAGAAGCGGGATTTTACTTAGAAAAATGATAAAGGGGCTAAGCATAAGCAAACTGATTCCAAGGGGGAGAAGAAGGGCAATAACTAGTCCAAGAAAAATGGAGACAATTCTGGGAAACTACAGGAGAGGCGAGGACCTATGGGAGGGTGCTACACATGCGGCAGAGATCATTACACCAACCAGTGTCCTAACAAGATGTAGGAAGCACTACCGTGAGGAAACCCTCTACCCTCTCAGCAAGTGGCATTCCAGCAACACATCCATGCAACCTTGGATAATAGGCAGGCCAAATACCAAATTACTCCCATTGAAATTATAGGTATTTTATCTGGTCTCCCAATTTCAGTTTTGATTGATACTGGTGCTACAAAATGATTTGTTTCCCTTAAAATTTTAAGCAAAATTCCTAGAAAAGCTAGATATATTGCAAACACATGGTCAGTAGAATATTCAAATTAGACCAAGGCTTAGGTAGAGCAATGTATGTTTGAGGCTAGGGTCAAACTTCCAAGTTTCTCCACTGAAGTAAACCTTTATGTAGCCCCACTAGGCTTATACGATGTTATCCTTGGAATAAATTGCTTATGGAGACATCGAGCCAAAGTAGACTGTTATGCCAAAATAGTAGAATGTCTTGATAACTTAGGAAACATAGTCTTTCTACAAGGACACCCTAGGGAAGTCAAAATAAGACAAATTGCTGCCCTACAATTGAAAAGAGCTCAAAGAAAAGGATGCCAACTTTTAGCTATCAAGATGGAAAAACTAAATGGGTTTGATGAAACTAGTTTCCAAGATGATTTAATGTTCTTTGAATCTCAGAAACTCAATGAATTTGGGAAGAATAAGTCCATAGATCATGAGAGGTCAGATATAGAAAGGTATCCTTTTCTTAGATATTTTGAGGACGTATTTCCAGATGAGCTATTGGGATTACCTCCTAAAAGAGATTTTGATTTCTCCATAGATATAATTCCAGGGTCAGAACCTATTTCTAAAGCCCCTTATAGAATGACCACTACAGAGTTAATGGAGCTAAAGGTTGATCAATTACAAGAATTGTTGGATAAGGGGCTGATTAGACCCAGTGTGTCACCTTGGGGAGGACCAGTCATATTTGTGAAAAAGAAAGATGGTACCTTACAGTTATGAATAGATTACTGCATGTTGAATAAAGAAACAATTAAGAATAAATACTCATTGCCTCACATTGATGATCTTTTCAATCAAATGAGAGGTGCAACCATGTTTTCTAAGATCGATCTTTAGTCTGGGTATAACCAATTGAGGTTAAAGGATGAGGATATCCATAAAACAACTTTCAGAACTAGGTATGGGCACTATGAGTTCACTATCCCGCCTTTTAGATTAATGAACACTCCTGTGACATTTATGAACCTAATGAACAATGTCTTTAGGGATTGTTTGGACAAGTTTGTCCTAGTGTTTCTTGATGACATTCTAATCTATTCTAAGAATGAGGAAGAGTACCTTCAACATCTAAGGATTGTTCTTCAGAGGCTAAGAGAACATAAACTATATGGAAAGCTCTATAAGTGTTCTGTCTTTCAAAAGGAAGTGCACTATTTGGGCCACATAATTTTAGCTAAGGGAATAGCTATGGACCCAGCTAAGATTAAGGCTATTTTGGAATGGCCGGTACCAAGGAATGTTCATGAGGTTTGAATTTTCATGGGCCTTGCAGGTTACTATAGGATGTTTGTGAATTTTTTTCAAAAATTGCATACCCTATAACTTCCTTGTAGAGAAAAGGCAAGAGATTTGAGTGGTCAGAAAAGTGCCAGGAGGCCTTTGACCTGCTGAAAGAAAAATTGACTTCAACACCAACTTTGAAAGTACCTGACCTAAAGGTCAATTTGTAGTCATTACCAATGCCTCAGGGGAAGGCTTAGGTGGTGTACTAGTCTAAAATGGAAAAGTCATTGTATATGAATCCCAAAAATTGAAAACTTATGAGCAAAACTATGCCCCCCATGATTTGGAATTGGCAGAAATCATTCATGCATTGTAAATGTGGAGAAACTACTTGCTTGGGAAACCCTTTGAGCTGAAAACAGACCATCAAGGCTCAAATATCTATTTACTCAACCCCATCTAAACACTTGTCAAAGGAGATGGTTCGAGTTTATCTTGGATTATGACTTCGAGATTAAATATATTCAAGGAAAGGAAAACTAAGTGGTAGATGCCCTAAGTAGGAGAAGACATATCTTCTCAATGATCTCCATACATTCTGATTTTAAGAATTAGATACTACAAAAGTCTAAGGGAGATGAGTTTTATGAGAAGGTAAAACAGACCCTTTTGGAAAACCCCCAGAATCCAAAATATGATGGATTTCACCTTGAACCAGATGGGTTATTAAGGTATAGAGGAAGGACATATGTACCTAATTGTGTGGAGTTAAAGAATATGATGCAGAAGGAAGTTCATTCTGCACCATATTCAAACATCCTGGAGTAACATGTTGATAACTGAGAGGGGGGGTGAATCAGTTATCTTTCTTAATAATTAATGCAACATCAATTCAAACAAGCAAACTTAATCATGAAATGGAAATACACATGACACAATATTTTTGACATGGAAACCCTGTTAAGGGAAAAACCACAGGGTGATTAACCCAAGATTGTATTCTCTGTTAGAAGAATAAGATTACAAAAATGGCACTTGCCAATTAGGGCTCACTGTTTGAGCACACTGCTCACAAGAGGCACACTACCTACAAGAGACACACTGTCTACAAATTATGAAAAATGTAATACAATACTTGAACTGATAAGAAGCATCAAATATGCTAGAGTTCAGTTCTGGTTAGGCTCTGTATACTGATCTGCTGCACTTCATCTTTCTTCTTCTTTTATGTTGTTCTTTCACATACCGAATCTTCCTTTCTGCTTTTATTCAGCTCTACTGCTTTTCTTCGCACATCATTCACAACAACACATCTCATAACTAAATCCATCTTGTATATATATCCGCACAAGTGATTTCATCACCTTTCTAGTCGGCACCCGGAATAGTCAATCTTTTCACAAACTCTGATCTGTCGGCTGAATCCTTGCACACCAAGTAGTGTGGATCAAGGATATACTTGTGGAAATCATTAATCATGTCGGCCAAACATAATTCATGCCTTCATAACCTTTACCAACATTAGTTACACATCTAGAATAATGTCTGATGTTTTGCCAGTCAGTTCTTCCTCTGTTCACATTGTCACTTGGGAACCCGACACTCAAGCATTCATATCTCTTTATCCTTTCCATATTGGAGGCTCAAACCTTGGAATCTATCAATCAAGATACTCCTCTTGAGTTCCCCAAATCTGCACTTCACTAAGATACTTTTGCTGAGAGATACGGACAAGTCTGTTGGACCTTACTGACTACTCTGTTCTTGTTTATCGGACCACAACATTCTTCACTCTGACTTCTAGTATAGACATACCATGTCCTACAGATGTGTGGGATGAACTTTGTTGCCATCAATGACAACATTCATGAATCCATATAGTGTCTCTTGCCAACAATCTCCCCCTTTGGCATTGATGGCAACACTTAGTGAAAAATGACTAAGTGTTTACACTATGCTCCCCCTTCGCTGATGCTCTATTTTTGTATACATTTTCTAGAGCTCCCCCTTAGTTGGATTCCTCATTTTTCACTGCTCTTCACTCCCCCTTTGACATCAATGGAAAAGGGTAGGGTCCGCATATCAAAACTTTCAAAAATTCAACTATACTTAGCCGCATAAGTATATACATATGGCATACTTACATATACTTAAGTATGTCTGCAAAAGTTGTCTTCAATTGAATAAGTTTTGTAGCCCAACTTTGCTTCATTCTGTCCAAAATTGAAATATGACCGCTCAACAAGAATGCAAAAGTATCTGCCCTTTTTAGATCTGTTGGATCATTGGTCTGGGATGTGATTTGAGCTTCACTTATGGCCTCATGCATGGCCTCTAACTTAGGGATAATGATCCTTCTAAGTTCACCCATCCGACTAATTATGTTCTTCCTTTCCTTCTCAAAATTCTTTATTGCATTTGTGATTGCAATAGTCTGACACACTTGATTTACTATGGAGGATGAGAGAGGATCAAAACTTTGAGACAGACTTAATAGTTTATCTTCTTGTTCTTTTACTTTCCTCTCAATATCTTTGGTCACTGTGGGCCAAGATAAGCAAAATTTGTACATATTTTTGCCATCTTTAAGAGTATTTTCCAAGCTCTTTATCCCAATATCCATGACTTTCCTGTCATTTGTTATCAGACCCTGAACTTCAGAGAATCTCTTATCCAAAAACTCCTTCCGGACCTTTTCTTCAGCTGACTTCTCTAGAGAACCAAAATGTGTGCTAACACTGTTGACTAGAGTTTTGAGATTACCAGATGTGGAGGCTGTGGGATATTTCTGAAACAATGGCATAATCTTTTCAAGCACTCCGGAAGCAACTTCTATCAACTCACAGTCTTCCATGTGAGACTTTAGGAGTTTTTCTTTAACCTTTGCATTAGCAAATGGATCTATCTTCATAGTCTGTACCGGAGAGAGAGAATCAAAATTAAATGGTCCTTGTAGAAGCTCCGGTTCATCAATCTCCATTGTTTCTTTGTTCAAGAATTCTTGGACAGTTTTTGCAGTGTCTCTTGCTAGAGACAGATTTTTCTTTTCTTCTACAGTCACAGAACTGTCTTTTGGAGCTTTCTCCCCTTCCACAACCTTACCACTAGCAGTTGTGGTCTTCTTTGTTGATGTCTTCTTTCCTTCTGCAACCTTGGTACTGTCATCTTCTTTTTCCTTCACCTCTGCTTCTTTCTCATGTATTATTTCTTCTCTTGTAGATCCAGAGACTGTAGGGGAAACTGGAGGAGAAATGTTGGTCTGTTCAAGGCCCACCTCTTCTGTCATTTTCTCAGTAGATTCTTCTGCAGCACTTGTAGTTGAGGGATCAGTACCCAAGTCCTCTATAATAGGAAGATTAAATCTTTTGAAGGCCTTTCAGAGGATCTCTTCTGTGTCCTTGGCTACCTTGTTAGTCTCACCAAGCATAAGTTGATTCATCCTTGCTTTGCTTTTGAACTCATCCTTACAATCTTTGAATACCATATTCATTGTCTTGGGGTCGATTAAATGATATAGCCGAATTGCTAACTGTTCCCAGATTTCTAGGTCTTTGGCTTGGGCATTGTTCTTTCTTATTTCTAGTTCCTTCTCCAAGCTTTTGGGGATCAAAGATATAATTTCAATGAACGCTTTGTTGTAGATACTTAGATACCTGACTGTGGCATCTTGCAACATCTTCTAATCTGCTTCATGATGCAGAGGTAGAAGGACCAAAATTATCCTCAATAACATTAACAAATCAAAGAACTAATCCAATTGCTTTGGTTAGGTTGAAGAGAACATTAATACATATTTTTCCTCTAATTTTCATAAAGATCCAATGGTAGGAGAGAAAGTTATGACTCTTTTCCCAAAACTACAAACCCTAGGCAGCGTTCAGACCATATATGGCTTGCTCCTATATATGTCCGTACAAAACCATACCAAATGCTGCAATAGGACTTTTCAATCCATTAGACATCCATTTAATTCCATACAGGGCCGTATAATAGCAAAAGACAACAAATTTCTAAAGGAAAATACAGGAAAACATTGTTTTTTCTCATTCCATGCTCAAATCTTCAACCACCCACCAATTCTTCATGGTTACAAGGCCTTTTAAAGGCATTAAAACATGTCTCTTTAGTTCATAACTGATTTGGAGCAAACCAAGATCCAAATGACTCTTCACCTTCCAACTTTGCATCTTTTTTCCAATTTTACATTGACAACCTTTACATGGTTTGCAATATTTTGCATTTTTGAAACTCCTAATGACCTAAACACATAAAAATGACTTGATAAACCTCATTACAATGTGGAAGCATACAAATTTAATCAAACTCAAAGATTTGTCTAGGGCAATATTAATTTGCCAAGGTGCTCCTGCACCACTTCACCATAATCATCATAGAACTCAACCATTGGTTGAAGATTTCCATCCACTATGACTGATTTGATTATGTCATCAATGTGAAGAGTGGGTTTTTCAACATATTCCTCTGTCTTTTCTTCTTCCTTCTGTCCGGTAGAGGGTTGACCGGATGTTTTCTTCTTTTTCTTCATTTTCCTGATTTCTTCATTAGATTTAGTCTCCTCTTCATCCCTTTGACTGGCATAAGCTCTTGTAGCTTTTGTCTTTGTTCTTTTCTCCCCTTTGTTGGATGATTGTACTTCCAGTTCTGATGTCCTTGAGCCTTTGGTAGTGGTAGGTGCAGATCTCTTTGATGATTTGGTCTGGGTGGAAGGTTTTGCCAGAGCACTTTCCTCATTTTTCTTTTTTGCCTTCTTCTTCTCTTCCTCAGCCCTTTCCACCTTTTTCTTGTGGGCATCAAGTGCCTCCTTTGAGATGCCGAGGCCTTTGGCAACATTTTCTACTTCTTTTCTCACCTTCCTCTTGATCTCTGGTTCTCTGAGTTCCACATGAATTTTTACACTCAGCTCCTCAAAGGTTCCAAACCTTTCTGCCTTTGGATCCTTTGGCTGCCTTAGCATGTGTTGAACTTGTAGCTCCACAATTTGTTCATCAACTTCATACCCCATGGGCATGATCCATACAGTTCTTGGTTCTACTTCCTCCATTAGGCACTGATCAGTCTCTACCATAAAACATACTGTGTCTTTGTATTTCTCAACAATAGACTGGGGAATCCTTTCTCTTGCTTGCATCATGTTCTGGAAATTCTTGAAGTATCCCCACAGGGCTGTATTTTGTGCTTTGTCATTACCAAGTCCATGCAAATAATCTCTGATTTGGATAGCAACTGGTCTATCATTCTCCCACACCCAGCCACTAGATTCGGGAAGCTCATTCATAAAGTAGAAGAATAAGCACAATATTAATCCACCATACTTGAATGAATTCTTTTTATCTTTCTTTATTTTCTATAGATTCTCCAAGAGTTGGTTCAAGAGAAGCTGACAAAGATCATAGCCTGCATCCTTTCTTAGCATTTCATAAGCGGTGTAGATGGCCGTTCTAGGTACTAAATTTTCCCTGCTAGAATGATATATTTTATATCCAATGATCATGGAGGCAAACTTGACATCTGGATCAGAGATGTCATCTACTGTCATTGCTCTTTTGTCAAACTTGGATCCGGTAGCCTCACTCACAGTTTGATTCTTTATAGATTCAAGAACAAGAATCCCACCGGATGAGTGTAATCTGGTAACTGCCCTGATGGCATCTTTTGTGATTTTGAATGGTCCATTTAACCACATGAAGTTGTCATGTATTCTGCTCAAAATATACCTGACCCATTCATCCTCAGTAAAATAGGGGAAATGTATGTATTGTGCAAAGTGCTTATTCCGGAGGCCTTTGTATTGGGGTTTGAGCTCAAATGAATCATCTAACAGTTGTTTGTGATAGATATCTCTTAGTTTGAATTCCCCAAACTCTTCAACATTTGTGTGTATGTACACCCTAATATCTTCGGTGTGCAAAACACCATGCGGAACACTAGAGAAGGCTCCTAGGGGATCTACCTCCAAGGATTTGTATGGATGCTTCTTAAATATGGGGTGAGGTCTATCAGAAATCTTTACTATATTCGGAGTAGCTATTATCAAGAAATCTTACTAAGAGATATCAAGAACGAAGAATACCTTTTACGCTGTTTAGGGCACACACGAAGAAATCTAGATTGAGCTATATGAAGAATCGTCTTGATCTTTGGGGGAAGTATTTGCAGAGCTCCTTTTCTCTTTTCTTCGAATGTGAGTGTACAAATGATGAGTGAATGAACTCTTTTATTTCTGAGAAGCCCTAATTTTCATTCTACAATAAATGTGCAACCTAATTCATTCCGGTTGGCCTTGTTTACCTTATTCAGAGACAAAACCTTTCCGCATCACTGAGACAGATTTCGAGGTTATTCAAGGAGAGTAGTGATAATCTATCTTCCTTTCAATAGTCATTTAATCTATTTGCAGATCAAGACAACATAGTTTGAATCATACCAGACAAAACTTGTAGGGAATCTATTTTTACCGAAAGACTGTCTTACCGGATCAATTCTTGGTGGGATTGGATTCTTCAAATCTTCTTGCGGATCTCTCAAATCTTTACCATACCCTTTTAGATGTTCCTTGTATGACCCCTTTTAATCCACAGCTCTCCTTGTGCCAGTTCCGGCATCAATTGACTGGCTAGGGGAACAAGGTTTTCTTTGTGTCTCCCCCTGAGCCAGAGCTCACTTTTTAATTTTTGGAAGGAATATCAGCCCAGAGTCTGGTGCGGATCCATCCCCTATATTCTCTGTACTTTTCTTCACCCAAATCTTGTTCATCTCACTTTGAACTTCATCCGTATTTACTTTTTGTTTTCCCTTATCTTGATTCTGATTATAATATACCGAACCTCTTTTATCCTGATTCTTGCTTCTACAAAATTTTGATATATGACCGGATCTATTGCAAATTTGGCAAACAACATTTCTTTGCATATTTGATTGATATCTGCTTGATCTGCAGTGATTAGCCCTATGACCCATTCTATTGCATGCAAAGCATCTCCTATTGAATGAATTGTTCATTTGCATATTTCTGCATTCATGAGATTTGTGACCATACCTTTTATAGTTGAAGCACTATCCGGAGAAGGATGTATTAGTCTGATTCATTCTCCTTTTGCACTGATTAGCTTTATGACCAAAGTTATTACAGTTGTGGCAGTATCCATTGAAGGATGGATATCTTTGAGCATTAGGCTGCCTTGCCGGAGGACTTCTAGGCCTGTTCCTTGGATTTTCTGATCTAAAATTCTTCTGACCGGATCCGGAGCTTTCTCCTTTCTCATATCCCAAACCACACTTGTCATCCACCCTCTTTTGGCTTTGAAGAAGAACTTCAAGTTGGGAAGAACTTATCTTGAATTTCTCTTTATATTCATTTGTTGTTTGAAGATCCCTTTTGAGAGAGACAATTTGATCCTCAAGTTTTTCTTCATTATCTTTAGCATCTTCAAGATCAGATTCAAGATGTTTGATAATTCTATCCATCTTGTGGCAATCTTCTGATTTCTCCTTGAGAGATTGTCTTAGATTATCTTCAGTTTTTCTTTTCTCTTCAATCTCTTGGGTAAACTTTATAACTCCTGATTCCATTTCATGTCTAACCATAATGATTTCTTTTGATAGCTTTTCACATAACTTGGTTTTCTCCTTCAGATCTTCATTTGCATCATTTGCTTCACCTTGACTTGCCAATTGTTGAAGTAGCTCTTTTCTCTTTTTCATAGAGAGACTTAATTTGTCTTTTAGTTCTCTCATGAAGTCATCAGCCTGTTTGAGTCTTTCCTTTAATTCATTTACTTCAGAGTTTGACTGCTCAAGATCATCAAGGGTAGTCTTGAGTTGCTCCTTTAAACCATATGCATCCATTTGGATTCCCAGATCTTCCTCAAGCTGTTAGACTCTATTTAGGAGGAACTTGGCTCTGATACCAATTTTTGATAACTGAGAGGGGGGTGAATCAGTTATCTTTCTTAATAATTAGTGTAGCATCAATTCAAACAGGCAAACTTAATCATGAAATGGAAATACATATGACACAATATTTTTGACGTGGAAACCCTGTTAAGGGAAAAACCACGGGGTGATTAACCCAAGATTGTATTCTCTGTTAGAAGAATAAGATTACAAAAATGGCACTTGCCAATTAGGGCTCACTACCTGAGCACACTGCTCATAAGAGGCACATTGCCTACAAGAGACACACTATCTACAAATTATGAAGAATGTAATACAATACTTGAACTGATAAGAAGCATCAACATATATGCTGGAGTTTAGTTCCGGTTAGGCTCTGTATACTGATCTGCTGCACTCCATCTTTCTTCTTCTTTTATGCTGTTCTTCTTTCACATACCGAATCTTCCTTTCTGCTTTTATTCAGCTCTACTGCTTTTCTTCACACATCATTCACAACAACAACACATCTCATAACTAAATCCATCTTGTATATGTATCCGCACAAGTGATTTCATCACCTTTCTAGTCGGCACCCGGAATAGTCAATCTTTTCACAAACTCTGATCTGTCGGCTGAATCCTTGCACACCAAGTAGTGCAGATCAAGGATATACTTGTGGAAATCATTAATCATGTCGGCCAAACATAATTCATGCCTTCATAACCTTTACCAACATCAGTAACACATCCGGACTAATGTCTGATGTTCTACTAGTCAATTCTTCCTCTGTTCACACTGTCACTTGGGAACACAACACTCAAGCATTCATATCTCTTTATCCTTTCCATACCGAAGGATCAAACCTTGGAATCTATCAGTCAAGATACTCCTCTTGACTTCCCCAAATCCAGACTTCACTGAGATACTTCTGCTGAGAGATCCAGACCTGTCTTGCGGACCTTACTGACTGCTCTGTTCTTGTTTACCGGACCACAACATTCTTCACTCTGACTTTCGGTATAGACATACCATGTCTTGCGGATGTGTGGGATGAACTTTGTTGCCATCAATGACAACATTCATGAATCCATATAGTGTCTCTTGCCAACATAACAAAGTTACTTGCAGATGTGAAACCCTTATATTTCTGGAAATGAATGAAGAGGGATGCTACAAATTTTGTAGCTACATGTATAGAATGCCAGAGGGTGAAGGCAAAACACCATCACCCAGCAAGACTCTTATACTATCATGAAATTCCTGAGTGGAAATGGAAAATTATAAGCATGGATTTTGTGCAAGGGCTTCCTATGTCGAGGAACAAGCACAATGCTATTTTGGTTTTGGTCGATAGACTCACCAAAGCTACTCATTTTATACTTGGAAACTTTATGGATGGGGCTCCTGTCATAGCCTGTAAATTTGTTCAAGAGATTTTCAGACTACATGGCATTCCTTAGAAGATTATCTTAGATAGGGATACATGAATGAGATCAAGGTTTTGGCAAACCTTATTCTCTTCACTTGGAACCCAGTTGAATATTTAAGCTCTACTTATCATCCTGAAATGGATGACCAAATGGAAAGGCTAAACCAAGTGTTGGGAGATTTATTGAGGATGTATTGCATGGACCAACATTACAAATGAGAAGATTATCTTCGTCTAGTGGAATTTGCCTATAATAATTCCTATCATCCTTCTTTAAAGATGGTTCCATTTGAAGCACTATATGGAAGAAAGTGTCAAACCCCTATAAGCTGGGACAAGCTAGAAGATAGGGTTAGCCTTGGTCCAGAAATATTGTTAGAAATGGAAGAGCAAGTCCATATAATTAAGAAAAGGCTAGCGGAAGCCAATGATAGGAAAAGAGTTATGTGGATGCTAAGCACATCGAAAGGCATTTCTTAGTGGGAGAAAAAGACCTTTTAAGGGTAGAACCTCAAAAGAGTTCCATTAAATTTGAAAAGACATCCAAACTGGCACCTAGATACATGGGTCCCTTCGAAGTTCTTGAAGAAGTCAACCTAGTTGCATATAGAATTTCTCTACTGCCAACTCTTGCCATGAATCATAATGTTTTTCATGTTTCCTATTTGAAAAAGTTTAATGCTGGAGATAATCAAATCCCTATTCTTGATTAGAATGCTATATAGGTGAAGGACCTAGGGGTGGCGGTGATCGAGCCCATCAAGGTGCTCGAAACATGTAATCTACACTTACGTAACAAAGAGATAACACAATGCAAGGTCCAGTGGGACCAATATACAGAGGAAAATGCCACCTGGGAAAACTATGAGGATATGCATGCAAGATTTCCCCATCTATTTTGAAAAACTTTTTATTATGCTTGCAAAACATTTTTCTTATTATGTTGGTTAACTTTGAAGACAATTAATCATCGAGGGTGATGATTCTTATGGGGGGAGATATATTACATCCCCAACTTATGATTTAGCTTAATCTTATTTTTTGTGTGGTAATCAGGATGATTAACCATAGTTTAATGATTAGATGTTGTGGAAATATTTGATTTAATCATTGATTATGTGAATACTGACTAGTTGTAGTTAGACATGAGATTACATGTTCATATGATTGTTTAATTATTAACAATTGTGAATCAGATGATGATGCACTAATCATGTTTTTATGATGGTGAGTGTGAACAGGAAATGAATCTTCCTTGGAAGATGGAAGGAGAGTATCATCAGGGAGGAATAGATAGATGTCGAGAAATGGGTCAAAATGCCATCTGAGTATCAAATTTTATGTCCTTATGAACCCTCGTAAGTCTGGGTGAGTTGTGTATTTTCCTTGCTAGTCAATTTCTTTTTTGTGTTGTCATGTTGATTGGGTTATCTCAACAATGTTTACATTGACTCAACTAAATGCCGTTCCTAGAACATCAACATAAGTTGAGATATAGTCTCGCCAAGTGGTGGAGTACTTTCTTATTTTTTTATTTAATTTTGAACCGAGATTTTGAATCTATTATTCTTTATATATATATAGAGTTTATAGCGAAGAAGGGGGATCAATACTCAACCCCTAAATTCCATTTTGATTGTGTCACCATATTGGTGATGATGTCGTATGATGGCATCTTGGTTTGTTATGGGTACTCTCATACATCATGTAGATGCATGGGAAGTTTATTAAGGTATAACCATTTAAACCTTGTAATCAAGCTCCATGTTATTATTAATGTATATATGTTTTAAGTGTTTGGGCTGACATCATCCACGGTGAGTGGAATGAATAGAGGCCATATCAGACCCACTTGGATCCTCACCCTCAGTGTCCACTTGTTTATAGCAAGTAATGGAATGGGAAATCAGATTGAGGCCGCGGGGTGGTGGAATGGGGTAACCACTTTTACCTTCGTGGGCTCGAAGGTGGTGGGCATATTGCATGCAAAGCATGCAAAGAGAATCAAAAACTTTGTTTTTGGGTAGTCTTTCTTTACACAGCACTCGGGGAAAGGAGCAAGAATAGGAAAAATAACCAGTTTTCTAGAAAGAAAGTCTATATATACAATAGGGAGTTAAAGAATGACTACACTCAGCTAGAGTCATTGATAGGCCAACTTAGGAACACTTATACAATTGCTATAGGTGTGTTTTAAAGTCTAGAAATACTCTTATCACTTAGAATGATAACAATATGTTACCACTGTGTGAATAGAGTCAACTTTGTTGACGGTTAAATGATAAACTTGTTGTGGCTATCATTCTATGGCTCTTGGGGCTTAAGCATTTGTAATGATAATCATTATCATACCCTTTAGGTCTTTATTTCTATTGTTTAAACTTGATATTGCAAACACCTTGGAGAGAATCTCTAGGCCCTTGAGGTCGTATATGAATTTATAATGCAAACTTGTTATAACTATTGTTAAACCTGTCGCTCGAGGTCCTCGAGGCCGAGCTAGAGCTCGCAATAGCATGCATTATACTTGTGTACCGATACGGCATAGATTGAAAACAATTTAATGAAAACACTAAAGCTATCATGATGTGCTCGAGTTGACTGTGCTCATGAAACAAAGTTTTTAAAACTATTATGTTTTGATATGTGTTTTGGAAGAATCGTCCTGCATGTGGGTTGAGCACGTTTCTCGAACCATAATGATAATCTTTATGAATTTTTAACCTATGAATGTGCATAGAAAACTTAGATACCATTCATGAGAACTATAACTATAGTGCTTGACTAATAAAGGAAGGTTATTAGGATAACCATATTATAGTCCTTAAATTTTAAAGAGCATATTTATCGACCCCTTGATAAAGAAGGAGGTTAGATAAATGAAAGTTTATATTATTACTTAAAGGATGCATTACAGGCATGCCAGTTTAATGGAGACATTTCTCTTCTTGATGCTTATATCTTTATGAGATTGAAAACTAAGTTTAGTCTAAGTCTCTTACATTGTAATGTAAATAAAAGCCATTTTCTTCTTAGTGGCCAAACTCCATGAAGGGAGTATTTAATGCTCTAAACTCACATGGGTATATGAGTTGGAGTCTTTTGTTAAGACCATCTTATTGGGCAAGGCAACATAAGTCTTTGATGTTATGATCTTAAATGTAAACTATATGGTAGGTCATCATGAAACTATGAACCTTGGGAGGACCTAGGTCAGTAAACTTGATTTGACTATTGCTATGTTGAAAATCGAACAAAGTGATGAGGAGTCATAGGTTCTATGTTGCGAAAGCAACCTATTACATTTAATGTACTCCAAAGATAGGAGTCAATTGTCCTAGAATTGGACTAAGGATCAAACTGAACTTACTATTGCTAGACCTTGAGAGGTCGAACAAAGCATACTGTAGGATGAGATAACTTCTAAGTCAATTCAGGGTCGTGGACACATGACTACATATATTGTGAAACATATATGTATGTAAATCTTTGGCCAAAGTAATGCATCTATCTCTGCATGCATTAGTCGGTCCATAGTGCTCCAATTGGCATAATCTTTCCAGTAGTGTTGAATACATAGTTAGAGTGCATCTATAGTTGTGTGGTTGTGAAACATTATGAAGGACACAACACCAGATACTTAGATGGCAAGCCTAATGGTTCCTTATATCTATACCTTCTGTGAAGGGTAGGACCGCTTCTAGGTAGGAATTTGTGTGGGGGACCGCTAGTTTGTTGTTGGAGGAAAAGCACTCGGATGATGCTCTCCTTACCAAGAAAAAGACAAGCCAAGACTTATGAAGACAGATGTCAAAAGTTCTGGATGCAGTGTTTTTCTTTATATGACTTGATAGTCCATTATTATGTATCATTTTATATTTGATCCCTTGAGCATGACTTTGTACATGTATAGTGAAGGTGATTCACTAATGTGGTATCATTGGATAATGTAATTCTAAGTCTTGTTATATTCTGGAAAAGAATAACATGCTTAATTATTATGATGAAATTAATTCACTACTGTTAAACTATGATTATGTTAATCATGATGTATTCTAACTCTTAGTTAAGATGAATACTTATGATAAATTATGAGCATTATGGAATGTCATTTTATAGAAAGTCATGTACTATGTATACAGTTTGGATTAGTATCATTTGTACATAGTTGTACCCTATCTTCTAAAGTTCATAGACACTAGTTGTACTAACAAGAAGATACTTTTTGTGTTAAAAAGAGTTGTGTTTCTTGTGTATGGTGTCTTTGATGTGGTGAATATTGTATTCATTGTTTCCTGATGAAAAACATTTCTTAAGTTTTGAAAGAAAGATTCACGAAGTCTAAGGAATTAGATTTTTCAATGCAGTTGCTTGGGAGAATGCTCTGCATGTTGCAAGTATGTGCTAATTCATGTTGTCATTGATGTCAACATATATGTGTTGTCATTTTTCTCAACTATATCTTCTGGTATTGTTGTTCGTTAATGGATTGAAGAACATTGTCTGAGTATTTTGCTCCACATATTTCTTGTGTATAAGACCGGAGTATGAGATTTTGATATGATTTAGATAAGTGTTTGAAGATGCTAAATCTAGAATTTGGTGGTCTGGATCACTGTACAAAAAAAGTTCTAATCACCAGTTTGAAGAGTGTGTCTGGTAATATGTGTAGAGTGATAGGGAGAAAGTGTTTCTCTCCGCATTACTTTGCAGACTGGAGTTTTGTCTTGCAGTTATGGACTTAAGCTTATAAGGTCTTTAGTCATCTTCATTCCAAAGGACAAGTGATTTGAGGCTCCGGTAAACAAGTTTTTGATTAGGAAAGTTTGACAGTGTTTGATTGAGAACAGTCTGTGATCCATCTTCAAGTAAAATAAGTTGAGATCTGTTGTGGTTGGTGTTGCAAGTATGTGCCTACCTAGTGTTGTCATTGATGTCAACATATCAGTGTTGTCATTAGTGTCAATTGTACTCTTGTTTTGATTCTTTCTTGTAATGAGTTAGATTTTTTGTATTTGCCTATGTAAGTATTGGGGATCTAGATATTAAGGATATTGAGAAAATTTTCTCCTCCGGTGGAATCAGTGTGTTCTAGAGTTTCTTGTGTATTGTAGAAGAACAATGCAGTGGACTGCTACGCATTTCCTAAAAGATGAATATCTTTGTCTGTGGATTGGAAGGTATTTAGAGGCAGATGCTATGTTCTGAGTTTGAGCCTCCGGTGTGAAGAATTGAGTGAGTTATGTTCACTAGAGTGAAAACAACTTTTTCTGTATGTTTGGCAGTGATAGGGAGAAAGTATTATACTCCACATTGAATTATTTTTGTTTGCGGTTATAGAGTTAAGTTTGAGATGATGTTATGTGCCTTCAACTTCCATGGTTCATGATTTGGTGGTCCACAAGCAATCTTTTCATTATGATAGTGGCTAGCAGTGTTGGTTATGTGCTCTGGTTTGAAGAATCTTCTCAACAGAGTCGTTAAAGGTTGTGTGGTTTTTCTTGGTGATTACAATGTGCTTATGGATGACTCCTGATTATGTTCCTACCTTTGGATTGGTCTGCAAAGAGAAGTTTGGATCATGACAAAAGAATGTTCTTAGAAGACCTAGTGTTAACTCTAGTCTTAGCCGACTTGGTCTTTTTCACTATTTGTGGAGATGCATTGAAGATTGTAGAAGCTTGTTGTGGCATGGAGGATTGCGTTGAATCTAGCTAAGGCATGGTGTGTTCATCATACTTCTCTACATCTTTCCTTAGCTAAAGTTTATAATAGGTCTAGACCTATTTCTGTGTATGTTTTGTAATGCTGATCTTGGAGATTGTTCCAACGGTTGATGAATGTAATGTCGACCTTGATGTACATTCCAAGGTTGATGAATTGTATAAAGACTTGTAATGTAGTTGAGAAAAATATGCACTTGTGAAAGATGCAAAGATAAGTTTGAAGTAGAGTAGAGCAAAGTACAAGTATTGCGCTTGAATGAAACTAAACTCAAGCATAGAGTAGATGCTATTAAATTAGTTCACAAATCCCTGGCAGTGAGCCACATCTTGGCAGTGAGCCGATCTTTACAGTGAGCATTTTTGGGCAGTGAGCACCACAGGCAGTGAGCCTCTGATTTTTGTTATTGTTATAACTTATATATCTCTGTGGGCTAACACCTACTGTGGTTTTTCCCTTATAGGGTTTTCCACGTAAAAAATCTAGTGTCCCATGTGCTGAATATGTGATTGTGATTGAATTTATGCTTTCATGCTTTCATGGTTGAATCTGATTATCAGTGATTAAGTAGTTGATGATCAGAAAGTGTTAAGTTTTTGGGACAACTGATTCACCCCCCTCTTAGTTGTCCTGTGTATTTCAACAATTGGTATCAGAGCTAAGTTCCTCGGTGGTAAGCTTAACATCTTGAGGTAGATCCAAGATGTCTTACAAGAAGGAGGCTCCATAGTTTGATGGGATGAATTATGCAACTTGGAAGATTCACATGAAAAGCCATCTACTTTATATTGGTTATAAATTATGGCAAGTGACTCAAACTAATTATACCATGCCGGAGAATGGTCTGACAATTGAAGATGAAATCAAAGAATATGAGGTAAATATAAAATCCAGAGATGCTCTGTTCAGTGCATTGACTGACTTTGATTTGATAAAGGTCATGGATTATGAGTCTGCCAAAGAAGTCTGGGATAAGTTGAGTAATATGTATGAAGGAGATGAATCTGTAAAGAGTGCCAAATTGCAGGGACTGAAAGCCAAATATGAAGGTCTTAAGATGGGAGAAGATGAAAACATAACATCCTTCATGTAAAAGGTTGATGAACTTGTTACTGGAATCAAAGGTATGGGAGGAACTGTTGATGAAACTGAAGTTGTGATGAAAATTCTTAGGTCATTACCTAGATCCTATGCTCACAAGGTAGTTGCAATTGAAGAAATAATGACTATGAAAAAGATTAATAAGGATCAGTTGCTTGGTAAGATTACTGCTTTTGAAATGAGAGAGTTTGGTGATGCTCTACCAAAAGTAGAAAATGCTTTCAAAGATAGTACTTCAGAGAAGATCTCTAGAGAAGAAAAGTACAAGGTGGAACTTGATGATGAGTTTGATGAAATTGAAGCCAACTTTGTTGACAGACTGCAAAGAGGTTCTGGTAAGTTTAAAGGCAAATTACCTTTCAAATGTTTCTCATGTGGTAAAGTTGGTAATTATGCTTCTAAGTGTCTAAAAATAATAGAAAGAAATAGAAAAAGATTTGAAAGCAGACCTAGGATCCCAAAGAAATGTTATTATGTTAGAGATCTTGATGATGAAGGTGTGACAGATGATGAATCTGATGATGCTAGTACTAGTGCAAATGAATGCTTGTTCATTACTATTAAAGAAGAACCTATGTCTACTAATCCTGCTAGCTATGTGAAGGAAGAAAAACCAGTGGAAGAAAGTGCCTTGGCTGCTCAGGTTGAGAAAGATAAGGATGAATGGTTTATTGATAGTGGATGCTCACATCACATGACTGGTGACAAAAGTAAGTTTGTAAGTTTGGAAAAGTATGATGGTGGACTAGTTAGGTTTGGAGATGATACAGTTGGTAAGATTTGTGGAAGAGGATCTATTTATTTTGATGAAAAGCACAATACTGATGATGTTCTATATGTGAAGGGTTTAAAGTATAACCTTTTGAGTGTTAGTCAGATGTGTGAAAAAGGTTATGATCTAAGATTCAAGGACAATGGGTGTAAGATCATGGAAAGCTCCAGAACAATAATTGCTACTGGTAAGAAGACCATAGGTAATGTTTATCATTTGAAAGGAACTAATGATTATTTTTTGTTGGCTCAAATTGATGAGAGTTGGCTGTGGCATAGAAGGATGTGTCATATCAATTTTGACAACTTAGTGAGATAAGTTCTACACAGGCTGTAAGAGATTTGCCCAGACTTGTGAAGCCTACCAATATCATTTGCAAAGAGTGTCAATTTGGGAAACAAACAAGAACAAGTTTCAAAAGCAAAGAACAGTTCTCTGTTGGATTGTTGGAACTAGTGCACACATATTTGTGTGGCCGCACAAGAACAAGAAGTCTGCAAGGAGACAAGTATATTATGTTGCTTATTGATGATTACTCCAAAATGATTTGGGTCACTTTTCTAAAGGATAAATCAGAAGCCCTAGAGAAGTTCAAAGCCTTCAAGGTAATGGTTGAGAATGAGTTGGATTTGAGAATCAAATGCTTAAGGTCTAATAGAGGAGGTGAGTTCACATCAAATTAATTCAATATTTTTTGTGATAATACAAGTGCTATAAACATTTCAAAGAATCTAGTGATGCACTTAAGAACAAAGTATATATCTATAAGGTATCACTTTCTGAGGGAAAAGGTGACAGAGAATGAAGTTAAGTTGGAATATGTGTCCATAAAGGATCAGATTGCAGATATTTTCATTAAGCCTTTGCCTAAGGATACTTTTGAGTATCTTAGGAAAAAATTAGGGGTCATTACCCCTCCATCTCTAAAATAATATGCAAAGGAATGCATCAGTCCAGTGGTGCCCAAAGATTCATTCTTTGTTCTGGATTGATGTTCTGAGAGCTACCTCTCAGGAGGAGTAGTTGAATGATGACAAAAGAGTTGGTTGCAGAAGTTCAATTTGATAAGAGCAGCAGAGTGCAAGTATGTGCCCTTTGCCATTGATGTCAAAGGGGGAGATAAATAATGTGAAAAAATTAGAAAAGAAAAGAGTGTAGATGTGTAAAGAGAAAGGGGGAGAATCATGTCTTGATGGTCTTTACAATTTTTCACATCATATGTTGCCATCAATGACAAAGGGGGAGATTGTTGCAAGTATGTGCCAACCTGGTGTTGTCATTAGTGTCAACTGTGCTCTTGTTTTGATGATTGATTGTAATGAGTTAGATGCTTTGTATTTTCCTATGTAAGTATTGTGGATTTGGATATAAAGGATATTGAGAAAATTTGCTCCTCTGGTGGAATCAATGTGTTGCAGAGTTTCTTGTGTATTGCAGAAGAACAATCCAATAGATTGCTCTGCATTTCCTGAAAGATGAATATCTTTGTTTGTGGATTGGAAGGTATTTAGAGGCAAATCTAAAGATGCTATGTTCTAAGTTTGAGGATCCAGTATGAAGAATTGAGTGAGTTATGTTCACGAGAGTGAAAACAACTTTTTTTATATGTTTGGTAGTGACAGGGAGAAAGTATTATGCTCCGCATTGAATTATTTTTGTTTACATTTCTAGAGTTAAGTATGAGATGATGTTATGTGCCTTCAACTCCCATGGTTCATGATTTGGTGGTCCACAAGCGATCTTTTCATTATGACAGTGGCTGGCAGTGTTGGTTATGTGCTCTGGTTTGAAGAATCTTCTCAACAGAGTGGTTAAAGGTTGTGCGGTTGTTCTTGGTGATTAAAATGTGCTTATGGATGACTCCTGGTCATGTTCCTACCTTTGGATTGGTCCGTAAAGAGAAGTTTGGATTGTGAAAGAAGAATGTTCGTAGAAGAGCTAGTGTTAACTCCAGTCTTGGTAGACTTGGTTGTTTTCACTATTTGCGGAGATGCATTGAAGATTGTAGAAGCATGTTGTGGTGTGGAGGATTGCATTTGAATCTTAGCTAAGATGTGGCATGTTCATCATACTTATCTACATCTTTCCTTAGCTAAATTTTGTAATAGATCTAGACCTATTTCTATGTATATTTTATAATGCCGACCTTGGAGATTGTTCCAACGGTTGATGAATATAATGCCGACCTTGATGTACATCCCAAGGTTGATGAATTGTATAAAGACTTGTGATGTAGTTGAGAAAAATATGTACTTGTGAAATATGCGAAGATAAGTGCGAAGTAGAGCAGAGCAGAGGAGAAGTATTGCGCTTCAATGGAACTGAACTTAAGCATAGAGTAGATGCTATTAAATTAGTTCACAAATCCCTAGCAGTGAGCCACCCCTTGGCAGTGAGATGATCTTTGCAGTGAACATTTTTGGGTAGTGAGCCCCGTAGGCAATGAGCCTCTGATTTTTGGTATTTTTATAACTTATATATCTTTGTGGGCTAACACCCACTGTTGTTTTTCCCTTATAGGGTTTTCCATGTAAAAAATCTAGTGTCTCATGTGCTGAATATGTGATTGTGATTAAGTTTATGGTTTCATGCTTTGATGATTGAATCTAATTATCAATGATTATGTAATTGATGATCATAAAGTGTTAAGTTTTTGTGGCAACTGATTCACCCCCCACCTCTTAGTTGTCCTGTGTATGTATTTCAGCAGTTGGATTTGCTAGTTTACAAATGATTCTATGATGTCCCCTAAATGCATTGAAGGCATGTGCTTGATCTGCAAGATGTAATGAAGATCTTGGAAGCATGTGTTCAAGTGTTCTTGGTGATTGCATCTGTCTGGCAGACTTGGATGATTAACATTCCTTGCATATGAATTTCCTAAATTGTAGAAGCATGTGGTAGCATGTGAAGATGTAATTGAGTCCATGCTAAAGCATGAAGTGTTCCTCCTTTATTCATTTAGTTTGCAATTCTATTTAGGTCTAGTCCTAATCTGATGTATGTATTTATGCCAACCTTGGAGATTGTTCCAATGGTTGATGATTGTAATGTTGACCTTGATGTACATTCCAAGGTTGGTGAATTGTATAAATACATGTAATGAATTTGTGTTTGATGTGTGGTGATGTGAAGATGCGAAGATAAGTGCAAAGTGTAAAAGTAGAGTAGAGCAGAGGAGTTTTATTGCGCTTCGATGGAACTAAACTCAGGCATGGTGTAGATGCTAGTTAATCAATTCAACCCCTGGCAGTGAGCCACCCTCGACAGTGAGCCAACCCTTGGCAGTGAGCCACCATTTTATATTTGGTATTGTTACTACATTTATATTGTGAGCTAACACTCACCGTGGTTTTTCCCTGTTTAGGGTTTTCCACATAAAAAATCTAGTGTTCATGTATATGTGGTGTTGATGTGTTCATGTTTTGATTCTGTTATTCATGTTTAATGCTCATAATAGAATAAGGAAATACGTTAAGTGATTGTGAAGTTGTTTGTGGTTTAAAGAAGTTAATTTTTTTGATACGACTGATTCAACCCCCCCCTCTCAGTTGTCTTGTACCATTCAACAATGGGTATCAGACCCAGGTTCCTTTGAAGAAATCCTAACAGCTTAAGGAAGATCCAAGATGGCAAAAAAAAGGGACACACCTCAGTTTGATGGAATTGACTATGCATACTGGAAGGTACGACTGGAAAGTTATCTTATTTCCATAAGTTACAGTGTCTAGATTATAGTCAGGATGAAATATGAAATACCTAAAAATGGTCCAAAGACTGAAGAAGAAATCTAGGAGTTTGAATTGAATCACAAAGCTAAAAATGCTCTGTTGAATGCTTTATCAAATGTTGAAATGGATAAAATGGTGGATCTTACAACTGCTCATGAAATTTTGGAGAAACTGAAGAATTTTTATGAAGGTGATGCATCTGTCAAGAAAGCTAAGTTGTAGAATTTAAAGACCAGCTATGAAACCATGTGAATGTCTGAAAATGATAACATAACAAATTATAAATGGAAGATTGATGAAATTGTTAGTAGAATCAAGGCCCTTGGTGGAAAGTTAGAAGATGAAGATGTTAGTGATAAAATACTTAGAAGTCTTCCAAAGTCCTATAGTCATAAGGTATTTTCCATTGAAGAATTGCTTGAGTTAGACAAACTTACAAAAGATCATTTTCTTGGTAAACTAACTTCCTTTGAAATAAGGGAATTTGGTACTACTGATGGTCCTGTGAAAATTGAGACTGTTTTCAAGGCCAAGGAAGAAAAGAATTCTAGATTAGAGAAGTATGTTGTGGAATCAGATGAAGAAGATTTTGCAGAACTTGAGGCTAAGTTTGCAAGTAGAATAAAAAGATCTAGCAAAGGAAAATTCAAAGGTAAGTTATCCTTCAAGTGTTTCAATTGTGGAAAAATTGGTCACTATGCTTCAAGATGTCTTGACAGAGCCTTAAAATTCAATGAAAATAAAGGAAAGATGGTAAGAAAGAGTTACTATGTTAGACATGATGATGGCAATAGTAGTAAATTCTTGTTTATTGCACTTAGAGAAGAACCTATTTCTACTAATCTTGCTAGCTGTGTGAAGGATAGAGGTCTAGGAGAGTTGTCTACATTTCATGCTGAAAAGGAAGATGAATGGATCATTGACAGTGGATGTTCAAATCATATGACTAGAGACAAAAGTAAGTTTCTCAAGTTTGAAAAGTATGATGGAGGACTCGTAAGATTTGGAGATGATTCAACTAGTAAGATTTGTGGTAAAGGATTAATTACTTTTGATGGCAAGCATAATACAGATGATGTGCTCTATGTCAAGGGATTGAAACATAACCTTCTAAGTGTTGGACACATGTGCAACAAAGGATATAATCTTGTGTTCAAGGATAAAGGATGTGAGATAAGAAAAAGCTCTAGAACCATAATTGTTGCTGGTAAGAAGACTCTGTTGATAATTGAGAGGGGGGGGGTGAATCAGTTATCTTAATTATTTCAACTTTCTGAACTTTCTTATTAATTAATGCAACATTAATTCAAATAAGAAAACATAACCATGAAATAGAAATACACATGACACAATATTTCTGATGTGGAAACCCTGTTAAGGGAGAAAACCATGGGGTGATTAACCCAAGAATGTATTCTCTGTTAGAAGAATAGAAATACAAAATGGCACTTGCCAATTAGGGCTCACTGCCTGAGCACACTGCTCACAAGAGGCCCACTGAACCTGTGTATCCACATGCATAGCTTCATCATACCCTTCGGGTTCACCAGCATCTGGTAACAAAATAGAATACAAAGAGGGAGAAAACCTTTCAGGAGGTCTACTTATCCTTGTGGACCGTCTAACATTCACTAGAGTTTGTGGTATTTCTGGTTGCTGTTGTGGAGCATGAGGAACCACTGGAACATCACTATTTGGAGTATCATCCAGCACCACATAATCCTTTTCTTTCTTCTCATGCTGCTGCAACTGATCTTTGTACAACACCTTCTCATTGAATATAACATCCCTGCTTCTCACAATTTTCTGATTTTCAAAATCCCATAGCCTATAACCAAATTCATCAATGCCATATCCAACAAAGGTACACCTTTTTGATTTTGCATCCAGCTTGGTTCTATGTTTAGAATCTATATGTGCAAATGCTTCACAGCTGAAGGTTTTCAGAAAAGAATAACTCACCTTCTTGCCTGTCCATGCTTCCTCTGGAATACCACAGCCCAAAGGAACTGAAGGACCTCTGTTAATTAAATATACAACAGTGTTGACAGCCTCTGCCCACATGTTTAAAGGTAGCCCAGCATGCAATCTCATGGTCCTTGCACGCTCCATTATTGTCCTATTCATGCGTTCAGCCACTCTATTTTCCTGTGGAGTCCCTGGAACCATTTTCTGCCTACGAATTCCATTAAAGGGAACAATAATCTTCAAATTCTTTACTGCAATACTTACCGCCATTATCAGATCTGAGACATTTTAATCTTTTACCCGTCTCATTCTCAACCAAGCTTCTCCATTTCTTAAATGTTTCAAATACATCAGATTTCTGTCTAAGGAAATAAATCCAGACCTTCCTAGTTGCATCATCTATGAATGTAACATAATACCGAGAGCCACCAAGAGAAGATACCTGAGCTGGTCCCCATACATCTGTATGCACAAGCTCCAACTTTTCATTTTTCTTTTGCTTCCCATCTTAAGAAAATTGACTCTCTTTTGTTTTCCATACACACAACTTTCACAGAAATCCATATTAATACATTTCAGACCTGGTAAAACTTTCTTAGAATGAAGTACCTTCATACCTTTTTCACTCATATGCCCAAGTCTGTTATGCCACAGTGTTGTCTCAGAACCTACAGCAACTTTTCCAGTCTCTTCCTGCAAACCTGCAGCAACTGTTCTTGAACCTGTTTGTTTTTTCTCTGTAACAGCTAAAGTAGAAGGAATAGTATGACCTGTACAAAGATATAAGGTGCCTACTTTCACACCTTTTGCTACTACTAAGGCACCTTTTGAAACCTTCCAATTTTTATCAGTAAATGTAACAGTGCAACCTTGTTCAGTTAGCTGCCCTGCTGAAATTAAATTCCTACTGAGCCTTGGAACATGCCTTACCTCTTGTAGTAGCCAATGATTCCCATTCTGCAACTTAATCTTGATTCTTCCCTTTCCAACAATCTGACAGGGTTCGTTATCTCCCAAATAAACTAGCCCAAAATCCCCTTGGACATAATCAAGAAAATAACTTCTATGGGGCGTAGCATGAAATGAGGCCCCTGAATCTAAAACCCATGAATCATTAGCATTATCTAGGGAAAGAATCAAAGCATCATCTTCAGACTTATTGCTTACCACATTTGCTTCCTTATTGCCTTCTTGTTTGTCTCCTTCTTTGTTCTTCCGAGACCAGCAATCTTTCTTCAGATGACCTGGTTTTCCACAGTACCAGCAATCCTTCTGTACTCTGGTTTGGGATCTTTTGTCCTTTGATTTTCCTCGTGACTTCCCATGACCTCCAGAACCTTTTCCTCTCTCCTTTGATCTGCCCCTACTTTCTGCATTCAAAACACTGCCTGATTTGGATCCACATGAGCTTTTCTTACAAATTTCCTCACTCAGAATAACACCAACAACATCATCAAATTTTAGGGTATTTGAACCAGAAACAGAGTTACTAACTGCCATTACCAAACTATCCCAGCTTTCAGGCAATGAACATAATATCAAGAGAGCTCTAACTTCTTCATCAAATTTTACATTTACAGAAGTTAATTGACTGACAATCGTATTAAATTCATTTAAATGACCTGTCACAGATCCACCTTCAACCATTTTCAAATTAAACAATTGCTTCATGAGAAATACCTTATTTGAGGCTGAGGGTTTTTCATACAATTTTGCCAAAGCTTTCATCAGACCATCTGTTGTCTTCGCTTCTGTTATATTGAATGCCACCGACGGTGCCAGGCACAACCGAATGGTTCCCAGTGCCTTTCTGTCAAGAAGATTCCAATCCTCATCAGACATTGTTGCCGGTTTCTTGGCTACTCCTTCCAACGGCCTCCATAAATCTTTTTGATAGAGGTAATCCTCCATTTGCATCTTCCATAACTGATAGTTCTGCCCATTGAATTTATCAACCTTCATTTTACCCTCGTCCGCCATTGCTCCCACTCAACCTGAGACTTTCCTTCAGACGATAATCGAACACAACCCGCTCTGATACCACTTGTTAGGGTTAGCCGGCAGAAGATATCAAGTAAATGCAAATAAAGAGTAAACAAAGAAATGGAAATACACAGAAATAATAATAGCAAGAGACAAGTTTTAACGTGGTTCACCCAAACTCGGGCTACATCCACCAAACAGAGAGTCCAATATTATTATCCAGTAAATCAAACCGATTACAATCAGCAATCCCTGCAACTCAATACCGCTCCAAAATGCTACAATACAATATCAAAACCCTAACCCTTAGCCCCTTGACCCCGTCTTGGGGGCACTGCCCCCAAACCCCCGCAAGGGGCGCTGCCCCTTGACCCCGTAGGAATTTGGGGGGAAACCGCGCCGATAAAAGTGGGGTAAATATAACCTCTGAGTCTGATTAGGCTCCATATAACAACACTACTGCCTACAAGAGACTTACTATCTACAATTTATAAAGAGTGTAATACAATATTTGAATTGATAAGGAGCATCTACATATGCTGAAGTTTAATTCTGGTTAGACTCAGTATACTGATCTGCTACACTTCATCCTTTCTCTTCCTTAGTGCTGCTGTCCTTTCACATACCGGACCTGCCTTACTGCTTCCACACTACTCCTCTGCTTTTCTTCACACACCACTCTTCTTACTTCACCACTTCATATCTGGTATATATATCCGTACAAGTAATCTTACCACCTTTCTAGTCGGCATCCAGAATAGTCAATATTTTCCCAAGCTTTGATCTGTCGGTTGGATCCTTCCTTACCAAGTGATGCGGATCTAGAAGATGCTTGAAGAAGTCATCTAACAAGTCGGCCAAACAACAATGATATCTTAAGAATCTTGATCATCATCAGCATCTCATCCAGAATAATGTCTGATGCTCTATCGGTCAGTTCTTCCTTTGTCTGCTCTGCCAAATAGGAACCCGACACTCAAGTGCTCATATCTTTTCACCCTTCCATCACCAGAGGCTAAATCCTTGGAATCTATTAGTGAAGGTACTCTTCTTGACTTTCCCAAATCCACACTTCACTGAGATACTTCCTTTGAGAGATCCAGACCTGACTGTCGGACCTTGCTGACTGCTTTGTTCTTGCTGATCGGATCATAACACTTCTTCAATCTGACTTCCGATAGAGACTCATCATGTCTTGCAGATGTGTGGGATAACCTTTATTGCCATCAATGACAACATACATGAATCCATATAGTGTCTCTTGCCAACAATCTCCCCCTTTGGCATTGATGGCAACACTTAGTGAAAAATGACTAAGTGTCACATTATACTCCCCCTTGGTTGATGCACTATTTTTATATACATTTTTCAGAGCTCCCCCTTAGCTGGATTCCTCATTTTTCACTGCTCCTCACTCCCCCTTTGACATCAATGGAAAAGGGTAGGGTCTGTACACCAAAATTCTTAAAAAGTCAACTATACTTAGCCGTATAAATATATATATAGCATACTTACATATATTGAAGTATGTTTGCAAAATTTGTCTTTAATTGGACAAATTCTGTTGCCCAACTTTGCTTCATCCTGTCCAAAATTCATATGTGACCACTCAATAGGAATGCAAATGCGTCTGCCCTTTTTAGATCTGTCGGATAACTGGTTTAGGCTGTGATCTAAGCTTCTTTTAAGGCCTCATGCATGGCCTCTAGCTTAGGGATAATTATCCCTCTAAGTTCACCCAACCTGCTTATTCTATTTTTCTTTTCCTTCTCAAGCTTCTTGATTTCATTCAAGACTACAATAGTCTGACATTCTTGATTTATTATGGATGAGGAGAGAGGATCAAAATTTTTAGAGAGTTTTGTCAATTTGTCCTCCTGTTCTTTCACTTTCTTCTCAATATCCAATGTTACTTTAGACCATGATAAACAAAATTTGTACATTTCCCCACCATCTTTAAGAGCATTTTCTAAGCTCTTTATCCCAATATTCATATTCCTCCTATCATTAGTTATTAACCCTTGTACCTCTGATAATCTTTTTGCCAAAAATTCCTTCTGGACCTTATCTTCTGCTGACTTCTCTAGGGAATCAAAATGTGTGCTAACACTATTGACTAGAGATTTGAGATTACCGGATGAGGACGCTAAGGGATCCTTTTGAAAAGATGGCATGATCTTTTCTAATACTCCGGATGCAACTTCTATTAACTCACAGTCTTCCATGTGAGACTTTAGGAGTTTTTCTTTAGCCTTTGCATTAGCAAACGAAGCTATCTTCATTATTTGTACCAGAGAAAGAGAATCAAAATTAAATGGTCCTTGTAGAAGTTTCAGTTCATCAATCTCCATTGTCTCTTTGTTCAAGAATTCTTTGATAGTTTCTGCAGTGTCTCTTGCCAGAGATAGATTTTTCTTCTCTTCTGCAGTCTTAGAGCTGTCTCTTGGAGCTTTCTCTCCTTCTACATTCTTAACACTAGCAGCTATGGTCTTCTCTATTTGACCTTCTTCCTTTCCCTTCACTTCTCCTTTCTCCTCTGTTCTTACTTCTCCTTTAGATCCGAAGACTGTAGGAGAATCTAGGTTTACTTCTCCTTGGACTTCCTCTTTCGGAGCAAAGGAATCTAAGTCCTTACCTTTCTCTTCACCAGTCTCCTTTACCTCTTCTACTACTATCTCAGTAGTTTCTTCCTTGTCCCCCATGGTAGAGGGCTCATCACTTATGTCCTCTACAATTGAAATGTTGAATCTTTTGTATGCATCCCGGAGGATCTCTTCTGTCTCTTTGGCTATTTTGTCAGTTTCACTGAGCATAAGCTGATTCATTCTAGCTTTGCTCCAGAACTCATCCTTGCAATCCTTGAAGATCATATTCATTTGCCTTGGAGTGATTGAAGGAAAGAGCTGTATGGCTATCTGTTCCTGGATCTCAAGATCCTTTGCCCTAGCATTATTCTTTCTTATCTCTAATTCCTTCTCTAGGCTTTTGGGAATGAGAGATATGATTTCAATGAAAGCCTTATTATATACATTCAAATGCTTAACTGTGGCTTCCTCTAGAATCTTTTTATCTGCGTCATTACATGCATCATAGAATTCTATTATTGGTTGCAGGTTCCTATACATAGTGACTACTTTAACTACATCATCTAAGGATAGAGTGGGCCTTTCAATGAATTCTTCTGCCATCTCTTCCTTGTCTTCACCGATAGAGGATTCACCGGAAGATTTCTTCTTCTTCTTCTTCTTCAGTTTCTTTACCTCCTCATCTGATTCAGTTTCTTCATCATCCTTCTGGATAACATAGGACCTTGTTGCCTTTTTCTTTGATCTCTTTTCTCCTTTTCTGGATGTCTGGACTTCTAGTTTTGATGCCTTTGAGCTTTTATCAGAGGTAGGTGCAGCCCTTTTAGAGGATCTGGTCCAGGAGGGGGCTTCTACCGGATCACTTTCCTTTTCTACTTCTTTCTTCTCTTTCTCTGCGCTTTCCATCTTTTCTCTATTTGCATCAAGTGCCTCCTTGGATATTCCAAATCTCTTAGCAACCTCTTCAACTTCCCTTCTCACTTTCCTTTTTGTCTCCTGTTGTCTAAGCTCCACATGAATCTTTACACTCAATTCTTCAAAGGTTCCAAACCTTTCTGCCTTGGGATCCTTGGGTTGACTAAGCATATGTTGAACATGTAGCTCAACAATTTTCTCATCCACTTCATACCCCATTGGCATGATCCACACTGTTCTTGGCTCCATTGCCTCCATTAGGCACTGATCAGTTTCTACCATAAAGCATATTGTATCTTTGTATTTTTCAACTAAAGATTTGGGGATTCTCTCTCTTGCTTGCATCATGCTCTTAAAATTCTTAAAATAGCCCCAGAGAGCTGTATTCTATGCCTTGGCATCACCAAGCCGATGTATATAATCTCTGATTTGAATAGCTACTGGTCTATCATTCTATCATACCCAGCCACTGGATTCGGGAAGCTCATTCATGTAATAAAAGAATAGGTAGAGTATCAAGCCACCATACTTGAAGGAGTTCTTCAAGTCCTTCTTTATCTTTTGTAGATTTTCCAAAAGTTGGCTTAGAAGAAGCTCACACAGATCATAGTCAGCATTTTCTTTTAGCATTTGATAGGCTGTATAAACTGCAGTTCCCGGTACTAAATTTTCCCTACTGGAGTGATAAATCTTGTAACCAATTATCATGGATGCAAATTTGACATCCGGATCAATGATATCTTCAATTGTCATAGCTCTCTTGTCAAATTTTGATCTGGTTGCATCACTTACTATCTGATTCTTGACAAATTTGAGAATAGGTATCCCACCGGATGAGTGCAGATCGATTACTACCCTAATTACATCTTTGGTGATCTTAAATGGTCTATTCAACCATAACAAGTTGTCATGCACTTTACTCAACACATACCGTACCCATTCATCTTCTTCAAAATAGGGGAAATGAATGCACTGTGCAAAATGCTTATCCCGGATGGCTTTATACTGAGGTTTGATCTCAAAAGAATCATCTATTAACTGCTTGTGATAGATATCCATTAACTTTGATTCCCCAAATTCTTCAATGCTTGCATGAATGTAAACCCTAACATCTTCTACATGTAGAACCCCATGCAGAATGCTTGAAAAGGTGCCTAGGGGATCAATTTCTAGAGATTTATATGGATGCTTCTTAAATTTAGGGCGAGGTCTATCACAAATCTTTACAACATTCAAAGTAGTCATCTTTCAAAGATTTGCAGAGAGATATTGAGAACGGAAAATACCTTTTACACTTCTGGGTTTCACGAAGAGAGTCGGATCAATTGCTGGACGAAATGGATTCTGTAGATGATCTTTTGATGGGCTTGAGGATTTTCAGTTGCAGAGCTTCTTTTCACTTTTTCTTGAGTGTAAAATGAGTAAATGATTGATAATAGAAACCCTTATACTACTCTGCAAACCCTAATACCAAGTTGCAATAAATGCTCGACCTAAGTCATTCTGGTTTGCCTTGTTTTCCTTATTCAGATGACTTGAAGAATCAGATCAATCTTGATCTAAACATCTTGCGGATCTTCCATATCTTAACCATAGTTTATTAGATGTTTCTCTTATGAACCCTTTAATCCGCAACTCTCCTTGTGCCAGTTCCGGCACCAATTGACTGGCTGGGGAAAATGGTTTTCTTTATGTCTCCCCCTGAGCCAGAGCTCACTTTTTAATTTCTAGAAGGAATATCAGCACCAGAGTCTGGTGCAGATCCATACCCTACATTCTCTGTACTTTTCTTCACCCAAATCTTGTTCATCTCACTTTGAACTTCATCCGCATTCATTTTTTGTTTTCCCTTGTCTTGATTTTGATTATGATGTACCGGACCTCTTTTGTCCTAATTCTTGCTTCTACACAATTTGGCAATATGACCGGATCTATTGCAAATTTGGCAAACAACATTTCTTTGCATATTTGATTGATATCCTCTTGATTTGCATTGATTAGCCATGTGACCCATTCTATTGCATGCAAAGCATCTACCATTGAATGAATTGTTAATTTGCATATTTCTGCATTCATGAGATTTGTGACCATACCTTTTGCAGTTGAAACACTGTTCGGAGAAGGATGTATTAGTCTGATTCATTCTCTTTCTGCACTGATTAGCTCTATGACCAAAGTTATAACAATTGTGGCAGTATCCATTGAAGGATGGATATCTTTGAGCATTAGGCTGCCTTACCGAAGGTCTTTTAGGCCTGTTCCTTGGACTTTTTGATCCAAAATTCTTCTGACCAGATCCAGAGCTTTCTCCTTTCTCATATCCCAAACCACACTTGTCATCTACCCTCTTTTGACTTTTAAGAAGAACTTCAAGTTGAGTAGAACTTATCTTGAATTTCTCTTTATATTCATTTGTTGTTTAAAGATCCCTTTTAAGAGAGACAATTTGATCCTCAAGTTTTTCTTCATTATCTTTAGCATCTTCAAGATCAGATTCAAGGTGTCTGATTATTCTATCTATCTTGTGGCATTCTTCTGATTTCTCCTTGAGAGATTGTCTTAGGTCATCTTCAATTTTTCTTCTCTCTTCAATTTCTTGGGTAAACTTCATAACTCCTAATTCCATCTCATGTCTTATCATAATGATCTCTTTTGATAACTTTTCACACAACTTGGTTTTCTCCTTCAGATCTCCATTTGTATCATTGGCTTCACCTTGACTCACCAGTTGCTGAAGGTGCTCCTTTCTCTTTTTCATAGAGAGACTTAGTTTCCCTTTTATTTCATTTATGAAATCATTAGCCTGTTTGAGTCTTTCCTTCAATTCATTGACATCAGAATTTGACTGCTCAAGATCATCTAGGGCAAACTTAAGTTGCTCCCTCATACCATACACATCCATTTGAATTCCCAGATCTTCCTCAAGCTGTTAGGCTCTATTGGGAGGAACTTGGCTCTGATACCAATTGTTGATAACTGAGAGGGGGGGTGAATCAGTTATCTTAATTATTTCAGATCTCTGAACTTTCTTATTAATTAATGCAACATTAATTCAAATAAGCAAACACAACCATGAAATGGAAATACACATGACACAATATTTCTGATGTGGAAACCCTGTTAAGGGAGAAAACCACGGGGTGATTAACCCAAGAATGTATTCGCTGTTAGAAGAATAGAAATACAAAATGACACTTGCCAATTAGGGCTCACTGCCCGAGCACACTGCTCACAAGAGGCCCACTGCCTACAAGAGACTTACTGTCTACAATTTATAAAGAGTGTAATACAATATTTGAACTGATAAGGAGCATCTACATATGCTGGAGTTCAGTTCCGGTTAGACTCAGTATACTGATCTGCTACACTTCATCCTTTCTCTTCCTTAGTGCTATTGTCCTTTCACATACCAGACCTGCCTTACTACTTCCGCACTACTCCTTTGCTTTTCTTCACACACCACTCTTCTTACTTCACCACTTCATATTTGGTATATATATCCGTACAAGTAATCTTACCACCTTTCTAGTCAGCATCCAGAATAGTCAATATTTTCCCAAGCTTTGATCTGTCAGCTGGATCCTTCCTTACCAAGTGATGCAGATCTAGAAGATGCTTGAAGAAGTCATCTAACAAGTCGGCCAAACAATAATGATATCTTAAGAATCTTGATCATCATCAGCATCTCATCCGGAATAATGTCTAATGCTCTGCTGGTCAGTTCTTCCTCTATCTGCTCTGCCAAACAGGAACCTGACACTCAAGTGCTCATATCTTTTCACCCTTCCATCACCAAAGGCTAAATCCTTGGAATCTATTAGTCAAGGTACTCTTCTTGACTTCCCTAAATTTGCACTTCACTGAGATACTTCCTTTGAGAGATCCGGAACTGACTGTCGGACCTTGCTGACTGCTCTGTTCTTTCTTACCGGAACATAACACTTCTTCAATCTGACTTCCGGTAGAGACTCATCATGTCTTGCAGATGTGTGGGATAACCTTTGTTTCCATCAATGACAACATACATGAATCCATATAGTGTCTCTTGCCAACAAACTCATGGTAATGTTTATCACTTGAAAGGCTCTGACAACTATTTTTTCTTGGCTAAGATAGATGAAAGTTGGCTATGGCATAGAAGAATGGGTCACATCAACTTTGATAATCTGATGAAAATAAGTACTGCTCATATTGTAAGAGATCTACCTAAGATTGTGAAGCCTACCAATGTTACATGTAAAGATTGTCAATTGGGGAAGATGGCAAAGACCACCTTCAAATGCAAGGAACAATTCTTTGCTTGTCTGTTGGAGTTGGTGCATACAAACCTTTGTGGTCCTACAAGAGTAAGAAGTCTGCAAGATGACATGTATTTTATGCTTCTTATTGATGATTATTCAAGAATAACTTGGGTTACTTTCCTTTGAGAAAAATCAGAAGCCCTAGACAAGTTCAAAACTTTCAAAGCTATGGTTGAAAATGAATTAGATCTAAAAATCAAGTGCTTAAGGTCTGATAGAGGAGGTGATTTTACTTTAAATGAGTTCAATGCTTTCTGTGAAGAACATGGAATAAAGAGACATTTGTCTACTCCAAAGACTCCTCAGCAAAATGGAGTGGTTGAAAGAAAGAATAGAACTGTTCAAGAAGCTGCTAGAACAATGATCAAGGAAGCAGACCTACCAGAAGTATACTGGAAAGAAGCAATACACATTGTTGTTTATATTTAGAATAGAGTGCAGGTCAGAGAAAAAGAGACCAAGACACCTTATGAACTGTTGTATGTACGATTCCTACAATCAAATATTTCAAAGTGTTTGGAAGCAAATGCTATATTAGAAGAGATGAATAATTAGGGAAGTTTGATGCTAGATGTGATGAAGGCATATTCCTAGGTTACTCAACCAAGAGCAAAACTTACCAGTGCTATAATAAAAGATTGAAAAAGATCATTGAAAGTGCAAATGTAAAGGTAGATGAAGATCTTCAATTGGATGGGTATGAATCAAATGAACCTGTTGTCACAAAGAAGGTAGAAAAAGGAAAATAAAAGGAAGTTTAGACTAAAGTACAAGTTGCTCCTGAAATAATTCCAAAAACTCCCAAGTATGTGCAAAGAGATCATTCTGAAGATCATATTATAGGTGATAAAAAGAAAGGTGTATTGACAAGAAGGAGAGCTACAGAAGAACAAGTAAATCTCTGCTTACTTTCAAAGGTGGAACCTAAGATAGTAAATGAAGCTTGCAATTATGAACATTGGGTCAAGGCAATGGAAGAAGAATTAACACAGATTGAGAAGAACAAGACTTAAGAACTTGTCCCTAGACTTGCAAACAAGAATGTGATTGGAACAAAGTGGGTTTTCTGAAACAAATTGAATGAGGTTAGAGAAGTTATGAAAAACAAAGCAAGACTTGTGTGCAAAGGCTACTCACAAGTGGAAGGGATAGACTATGAGGAGAATTTTGCTCTGGTGGTTAGACTGGAAGTAATTAGGCTGTTTTTGGCTTTTGCTGCACATAAAGATTTCAAGGTGTATCAAATGGATGTGAAATTTGCCTTTCTGAATGGTGAGTTAGAAGAAGAGGTATACATAGAGCAACCATATGGATTCTAGTTATTAGACCAACCAAATATGGTGTGCAAGTTGAATAAGGCTCTATATGGATTGAAGCAAGCTCCCAGAGCTTGGTATGCAAGACTGGATAAGTATCTACTACAATAGGGTTTTAGTAAAGGGTTCGCAAATAGAAATTTGTATATCAAGGCAAGCAAAGATCAAATCTTGATTGTTGAAGTCTATGTGGATGATATTATATTTGGTAGAAATGAAGAAATGTGTAAGATTTTTACAGATGAGATGCAAAAGGAGTTTGAGATGTCCATGTGTGGTGAGATGAATCTCTTCCTTGGATTGCAAATCAATCAGACAGACAAAGTTATCCTCATTTCTCAATCAAAGTATCTTAGATAGTTATTAAAGAAGTTTGGAATGGAAGACTCTAAACTAGTGAGCACTCCTATGATTATTGGATGTAAGTTGAGAAAAAATGATGAATCTCCTAAGGCTGATCAGAGCTAGTATAGGTCAATGATTAGAGGATTGATTTATCTGATTGCCACCAGACTAGATATCATGCATGTAGTTTATCTTGTGGCTAGATTTCAATGAGATCCCAGAGGATCACATGTTGTGGTAGTAAAAAGGATTTTTAGTTACTTGAAAGGTACTCTGGATCATGGTCTATGGTATCCAAAGAATAATGACTTCTCCCTAAGTGCATAAATAGATGTACATTGGGTTGGTTGTGTTGATGAAAGGAAAAGCACAAGTGGAGCTGTATTCTTCCTTGGAGATAGGGCAGTGTCCTAGCATAGAAAGAAATAAGAATTAGTCTCCTTGTCTACTATAGAGGTAGAATATATTGTTGCAGTAACATGCTGCACTCAAGTGTTGTGGATGAAACAAACCTTGAAGGATATCAAAGTTGAGTATGAGGAGCCAATCCCTATTCTTTGTGATAACAAAAGTTCCATAAACATTTCAAAGAATCCAGTGATGCATTCAAAGACAAATCATATTTCAATTATCACTTTTGAGAGAGAAAGTTGGAGAGAATGTTGTGAAGATTGAGTATGTGCCTACAAAGGATCAAGTTGCTGATATATTCACTAAGGCTCTTCCAAAGGACACATTTGAGTATCTATAGGAAAGGTTAAGGGTTATTTCCCCTCCTTCATTGAACTAGGTGCATAAGAAGATGCATCAGTCCAGTGTGCCTTAAAGAATATTTTCTTCTGGACTGATTTAGGGGGATTACCCTTCAGGGGGAGCAAGTGGTAATCTGAGATGATTGTTGTAGTCAGGGGAGTAAAGAATATTTCCAATATTATTAGAGAATAAGTGTGCAAGTATGTATAGTGGAGAAGATGTGAAGCCCTTTGCCATTGATGTCAAAGGGGGAGAGAAATCATGTGAAAAACTCAGGTGGAGTAAGAGTGCAGAAATATGAAAACAAAGGGGAAGTTTTGAAGTAGAATTGTGTCTTGATGGTAGAACATGTTTTTCACATCATATGTTGCCATCAATGACAAAGGGGGAGATTTTTACAAGTATGTACTAATTAGTGTTGTCATTTGTCTCAACTATATCTTCTGAAATTGATGTTTGTTAATGGATTGAAGTTCACACTGCCTGAGTATTTTGCTCCGCATATTTCCTTGGTTGAAGACCATAGTATGAGATTTTGATATGATTTAGATAAGTGTTTGAAGATGCTAAATCCAAAATTTGGTGGTCCAGATCGTTGTACAGAAAAAATTCTATTCACTAGTTTGAAGACTGTGAATATAAGCAATATGTGTAGAGTGATAGGGAGAAAGTGTTTTGCTTTGCATTTCTTTGTAGATTAATGTTTTGTCTTTTAGTTCTAGACTTAAGCTTATAAGGTCCTTATTCATCTTCATTCCAAAGGAAAAGTGATTTGAAGCTTTGGAAAACAAGTTTCTGATTAGCAAAGTTTGACAGTGTCTAATTGAGAATAGTCTATGATCCATCTTCAAGTAAAATAACTTGAGATCTGTTGCAGTTGGATTTGCTAGTTTGCAAATGATTCTATGATGTTCATAGATGTCCCCTAAATGCATTGAAGGTGTGTGCTTGATCTGCAAGTTGTAAGATCTTGGAAGTGTGTGTTCAAGTGTTCTTGGTGATTGTACTTGTCTAGCTGATCTGGATGATTAACATTCCTTGCAGATGAATTTCCTGAATTGTAGAAGCATGTGGCAGCATGTGAAGATGTAATTGAGTCTATGCTAAGGCATGAAGTGTTCCTCCTTTATTCATTTCAGCCGCAAGTCTATTTAAGTCTAGTCCTAATCTGATGTATGTATGTATGTTGACCTTGGAGATTGTTCCAATGGTTGATGATTGTAATGCTGACCTTGATGTACATTCCAAGGTTGATGAATTGTATAAATATATGTAATGAATTTGATGTGTCATGATTTGAATATGTGAAGATAAGTGTGAAGTGTAAAAGCAGAGCAGAGTAGAGGAGTTTTATTGTGCTTCAATGGAACTAAACACGAGCATGGTGTAGATGCTACTTAATCAGTTAAACCCCTAACAGTGAGCCATCGTTTTGGGCAGTGAGCCCTTCGGTAATGAGCCACCATTTGATATTTGGTATTGTTACTACATTTATATTGTGAGATAACACTCACCGTGGTTTTTCCCTATTTAGGGTTTTCCACATAACAAATCTGGTGTTCATGTGTATATGGTGTTGATGTGTTCATGTTTTGATTCTACTATTCATGTTTAATACTCATAACAGAAGTTAAATTTTTTGATATAATCGATTCAGCCCCCCTCTCAGTTGTCTTGTGCCATTCAACACTGCATTCCTCCACATTTCAAGGTATGGCCTTATGGTTTGAAAGTTAGACATAGATAGATGTAAAGAAGGTATGTTCATGATTTCAAAGCATAGAAGTTACTGCAAAAGATTCCAGAGCTTGGAGAGTGAAGACAATGGTTTAGAGTTGTTGCAGTCATGATGAGTCCAAGGAATGTGCCACATTTCTTCACATTTAAAGTTGTGATGATGCGGTTTGAAGGATAGTTAGATATAGATGAGAAGAATGATATATTCAAGTTTTAGATGATAAGGTGTACCGCAATAGTTCTCTGGAGTTAGTAGAGCAAAGACAAATCATATTGCTGATTAGTGTTGTCTAGAGGAGAAAGCAAAAGCCACCACATTTCATCTTTTGGCTTTGATGTTTGGAGGATGAATTCAAATAGTCTGTATGTTTATTCATTTCAAGTTTCAGGTGTTGAAGTGCACTGCAAGTTGGTTTTTCAATGTTCTATCTCAAGACTATGTGTTTAGTGTTTGTAAGTGACGCCAGGTTCAGTATCTGTGTGTTTGCACTAGAAAGAAAATGTATATTTTAGAAGAAGGAATTCTTGAGAAGGTTTGTGTAAGTCTTATGTTGCTAATTGGTCTCTTCGGTACTGCTCTAGGTCTAGAGCTGTTTTGTGGAAGGGTAAGTGTTTGCTGGGTTGACTTGATGTGTTTTGATGATCCCACTAGATATTTGGAAGTGTGTGCCAACTTTGAAGAATGTGTTAAGTTAGAATAGGTCCTAGTTATCACTTAGCTTGAACTGCATTAGAGTCAGCTTGGTGTGGTCATTGTACGTTTCAATCTACACATTTCATCTTGGCCAACATAGGAGAAAGATTTTGTAGTTTGTGGAAGGTATTAATAAAATATCTTGTTTGGTGTGAAAATTGTGAGTGAGTGAGAGGGTGTGAGGTTGTGTGTGTGAGTGTGGAAGTGAGGGAGTATTTGTATGTGAAGGTGTGTTGAAGGTAGTAGAGTTTGTTGTGCAAAGAAGTTGAAGATTTGGTTTAGTGTGAAGTGTGTTGATGTTGTGGAGGTGTTTGGTCAGTGGAATTCATGAAGTATGATGTACAGAGGTTGTAGCCTCATTCTTTAAGTTTTGTTGTAGTGAATTTTAGGGAGTTGTAGCTTCCTTTGGGTTGTAGCCCATAAAACCTATTGTAAAATTTGTTTTATTATTTTGTGAGGCTGGATTTGGACAATAGATTTAAACAACTTTCTCACCAAGGTTTTTCCCTTATAGGGTTTTCCATGTAAATTTGGTGTTATGGTTGTGTGCTCATGTGTTTTGCTTTGATTTGCTTAATTTTCTTTATCATATGTTTAAGATAGTAAAAAGTTTTGGTTGATATAGATAACTTGGATTAAATTTTGGCATATACTAATTCACCCCCCTCTCAGTATATCAATGTGTTCTAACAATTGGTATCAAAGTTGAGTTCCTTACTGCAGCCTAACAACTGAAGGTAAATCTTGGAGTAGAACACATGGCTTAGAAGGATTCCTCTTCTAAAGCTCTGATATTTGATGGAAGTAACTATGATTTCTGGAGTGTAAGGATGGAACCCTATCTTACCTCGCTAGAGTATGATGTTTGGACAGCTGCCATGGATGATTATGTTGAATGTAGTTACCCTATTGTAGATCTAGATACAAAGAAGGCTCATGAAAACAATGCTAAAGCCAAGAATGCCATCTTAAGTGGTTTAAACAATTTAGAGTTAGTCAAGGTTTGTGTAGTGCAAGACAACAAAGGAGATATGGAAGAAGCTCAAAGATCTCTATGAAGGAAATGACACTATAAAGGAAGCAAAGCTAATATCTTACAAAATAGGGTTTGAGAATCTAAGGATGAAAGAAGAGGAAAACATTGCTAGCTATTTTATCCAAGTAGATGAAGCAGTCAATGGAATCAAGATTCTAGGTGAAGATGTAGCTAACTCAATAGTTGTGAAGAAAGTTCTGAGAAGTCTCCCTCACATATTTGATTCAAAAGTTTCTACAATTGAAGAAGCCAAAGATCTGAAGAAACTCACTATGGAAGAGATGTTTGGATCCCTTACTACCTATGAAATGAGAAATGAAATCATAGGTCCATGCCAAAGAGAAATTTCTTTCAAAGTTGTGAATAATGAAGTATCATCTAATGTATGCAATGATGTTGAGGTAGAAGAAGCAAACTTGTGAGAAAGTTGAAAATGGGATTAGGCAAGTATAAAGGTAAGGTACATTTCAAATGTTTTAAATGTGGAAGAGTTGGTCATTATGCTTCTAAATGTCCTTTTGGATAAAATGAAAGTAGCTGCGAGGGTTTCAAGAGAAACAATTTCAAGAGGAACCTCCTTTCCAAAGAAGACTACAGCTCCACATAAGAAGTAGACCACTACTCATCAAATGAAGAAAGAAGAGAATCTCTATTCATGTCCATGGTGATCACAGATGGTTCAGACAGGACTATAGATGAAGAATAATGTGAAGTTGATTTTGAAGGAGAACTTGTTTCTACTCTTGAAGACTTGGAAGATGCAAGGAAAGAGAATCAATAACAAAGAGATCTGATTGAAGCTAAGACAAAAGAATGTACAAGGCTTGAGAAAGAAATTATGTCACTCAGAAAGGAGTTGGAAAAGGCAAATCTTGGAATTCTAGATGATGCTGATGGTGCAAATCTCATTATGCCTCAAGGAAGATCTCTTCATGAAATACATTTCTCCATGAATAAGTTCAATCATGCTTTCTTTGGTTATTGCTTTATCTGCAACAAAATTGGTCATAAGGCTATGGATTCTAAGTCTAAAATGAATAGAAGAAATCTTGTAAGTAGAAATGCTCTTGCTTCACTAGTGGATGTCAATATGGCATGTCAAATTTGCAACAAGTTTGGACATCTAGAAAGATACTGCAAGAGTGGTTTGGCAAAATCAAAATCTTAGTTGATAGATGTTATTGGGCAAGCAAAGGAAAGTGATTCTTCCAAAAGACAAGAGACAAACAATGAAGTTGAAAATTTAATGATTGTCCAAACAACATTTCATGCTCAACGGAAAACAAGTCTCTGGGTGATAGACAGTGGATGTATAAATCACATGACACGTGATAAGAGCAAATTCATCAATCTGGATAAGTAGAATGGTGGATTGGTTAGGTTTGGAGACAATTCATTTACAAAGATTAGTGGAAAAGGCACCATAAGTATTGATGGAAGATCTAAAACACACGATGTTTTTTATGTAGAAGGTCTCAAGCATAATCTTCTCAGTGTAAGTCAAATGTATAGCAAAGGATACAATCTCACATTTCATGATCAAGGGTGTGACATCATAAGAGCAAAGTCTGGAAAATTGGTGGTAGAAGGATTTAGGACAAAAGGCAATTTGTATAATCTAAAGGGAATTAACGAAAGGATTTGAATTCTAGGACAAACAAATGAATTCTAGTTGCGACACAAAAAGATGGGGCACATCAACTTTGACAATCTTGTGAAGATCAACTCCATGCAAACAGTAAGAGACATGCCAAAGATCATCAAGCCTACAAGCACCATATGCAAGGAATGTTAGATTGGGAAGTAGACAAGGATAAGTTTCAAGTCCAAGGAGTATTCCAATACAAGGTCATTAGAGCTAGTTCATACTGACTTGTACTGACCTACTATGACAAAGAGTCTACAAGGTGAGAGGTATTTCATGTTGCTCATTGATGATTTCTCTATAATGACATGGGTTACATTCTTGAAAGAAAAATCAGAAGCTGTCAGTAGGTTTAAGATATTCAAGTACATGGATGAAAATGAAATGAATGCAAATATCAAGTGTTTAAGGTCTAACAGAGGTGGAGAGTTTACATCAAATGAGTTTGAAGAATTTTGTGAAGAATGTGGAGTCAAGAGACACTATTATGCTACTAGAACCCTTCAGCAAAATGGTGTTGTAGAGAGGAAGAATAGAACTATTCAAGAGATGGCCAAAACCATGTTGCGTGAAGTAAGTTGCCTGATGTATATTGGAAGGAAGCAATTCACACCGCTGTCTACATTCTTGACAAAGGACAACTAAGGAGGCACAACACCAAGACACCTTATGAGCTATGGAATGGAAGACTAACATCAGTTAAGTATTTTAGAGTTTTGGGGAGCAAATGCTACATCAAAAGAGATGAAGAAGGCCTAGGAAAGTTTGACTCAAGGGAAGATGAAGGAATTTTCCTTGGATACTTAACTACCAACAAAGCTTACAAGTGTTACAAAAAAAGACCGAGGAACATCATTGAGAGTGCAAATATTAGAGTAGATGAAGAGTCACATCAAGTTATAGATGAGCAAGAAGATTGTTGGTTAGATGAACCTGCCTACATAGAAGAAGAAGAAGTTGAAGAAAAGAAAGAAACTCAAGAGAAGACTGCCAAGACTCCTACCAAGTATGTTTAGAAGAATCATTCAAAATATCATATCATTGGAGAGAAGAATGAAGGAGTTTAGACAAGAAGAAGATCTACAAGAACAAATGAACAGGTAAATTTTTCTTTACTGTCGAGAGTAGAACCTAAAACCTTTGATGAGGACAACAAGGATGAAAGATGCATACAAGCTATGGAAGAAGAACTAAATTAGATAGAGAAGAATTAGACTTGGGAGTTGGTACCAAGGCCTGTAGACAAGAATGTGATAGGTACAAAATGGGTATTCAGGAATAAATTGAATGAAGATGGAAAAGTGGTCAGGAACAAAGCAAGGTTGGTTTGCCAAGGATATTCACAAGTTGAAGGTGTTGACTATGAGGAAACATTTTCTCCGATGGAAAGAATGGAAGCTATTAGAATGGTTCTTGCATTTGCAGTACATAAGGGATTCAAAGTATATCAAATAGATGTCAAATTTGCCTTCCTAAATGGTGACTTAGAAGAAGAAGTCTACATAGAAAAGCATGATGGATTTCAGTTATCAGAAGACCCAAACATGGTATGCAGACTTAAGAAGGCTCTGTATGGTCTCAAACAAGCCCCTAGGGCTTGGTATGCAAGGCTAGATAAGTACTTACTTCAGCAGAGCTTCAAGAAAGGTACCACAGATAGTAATCTTTACATCAAAATTGAAGGTGAACAAATTCTAATTGTTGTTGTGTATGTTGATGATATAATCTTTTGTGGCTATGATGAGATGTGTAAGAAGTTTGTAGAAGAGATGTAGAAAGAATTTGAAATGTCTATGTTAGGTGAGTTATTATTCTTTCTTGGACTTCAGATTACTCAATCAAATGATGGCATCTTTATTTCTTAAGAAAAAGTATGTCAAGGAGATGTTGAAGAAGTTTGGCATGGAAGACTACAAACCAGTAAGTACTCCTATGGTAACTGGGTTCCATTTGAGTAAAGATGATAATTTGCCTAAAGATGATTAGACTCTGTATAGGTCTATGATTAGGGGCCTACTATACCTAATAGCTTCTAGGCCTAACATTATACTGTTGATAACTGAGGGGGGGGGTGTATCAGTTATCTTAATTATTTCAGCTTCCTTAACTTTCACAATAATTAATGCAGCATTAATTCAAATAAGCAAACATAACTATGAAATGGAAATACATGACACAATATTTTTGACATGGAAACCTTGTTAAGGGAGAAAACCACGGGGTGATTAACCCAAGATTGTATTCTCTGTTAGAAGAATAGAATTACAAAATGGTACTTGCCAATTAGGGCTCACTGCCTACATGAGACTCACTATCTACAAGTTATAAGAAGAATAACAAGATCCTTGATTTGATGAGAAGCATCCACATATGCTAAGGTTCAGTTCCAGTTAGGCTCAATACACTAATCTGCTGCACTTCATTCTTCCTTTTCTTTTGTGATGCTGTCCTTTCACATCCTGACTTTTCTTTGTACACACACACACCACAACACACCTCACTTCATCAAAATCCATCTGGTATATATATCTGCACAAAAGATTTCATCCTCTTTCTAGTCAGCATCCAGAATAGTCAATATTTCCCAAACTCTAGTCTGTCAGCTGAATCCTTGCTTCCCAAGTGATGCAGATCAAAAAGAAACTTATAGAAGTTATCTAACAAGTCAGCCAATCATGAATGATACCTTAGGAATCTTTATCACCATCAACATCTCATCCAGAATAACTTTTGATGCTCTGCCTGTCAGTTCTTCCTCTGTTTGTTCTACCAAACTGGACCCCAATACTTGAATGCTTATATCTCTTTACTCTTCCATCACCGGAGGCTCAATTCCTGGAATCTATTAGTCAAGGTATTCCTCTTGACTTCCCCAAGTTTGCACTTTCCAAAGATACTTCCTCTGATAGATCTGGACCTGACTGTCAGACCTTGCCACATACTCTATTCTTGCTTACCGGACCACAACACTCTTCAATCTGACTTTCGATATAGGCACACCATGTCCTGCAGATGTGTGGGATGAACTTTGTTGCCATCAATGACAACAATCATGAAGCTCCAATGTGTCTCTTGCCAACAATCTCCCCCTTTGGCATTGATGGCAACACTTAGTGAAAAATGACTAAGTGTTATACTATACTCCCCCCTTTGTTGATGCTCTCTTCTAATGTACATTTTATCGGAGCTCCCCCTTAGCTGGATTCCACATTTTTCACTGTTCCTCACTCCCCCTTTGACATCAATGACAAAGGGTAGGGTCTGCACACCAAAATTGCTCAAAAATTCAACTATACTTAGCCGCATAAGTATATAGACAGGTTTTACTTACATATACTGTAATATGTCTGCAAAGGTTGTCTTCAACTGTACAACTTGTGTTACCCAACTCTGCTTCATCCTGTCCAAAATTGAGATATGACCACTCAGCAGGAATGTAAAAGCTTCTGCCCCCTTGAGATCTGTCGGATCACTGGTTCGGGCTATGGTCTGGGCATCTGATAGGGCCTCATGTATGGCCTCTAATTTGGGGATAATCATCCCTCTAAGCTCACCCATTCGGCTTATTATGTTCTTCCTCTCCTTCTCGAGCTTCTTAATCTCATTCATGATTACAATAGTTTGACATTCCTGATTTGCTATAGAAGAGGAGAGAGGATCAAAATTTTGAGATAGACTTGTCAGTTTATCCTCTTGCTCTTTTACTTTCTTCTGAATATCCTTGGTCACTTTAGGCCAGGATAAACAAAATTTGTAGATATCTCCACCATCTTTGAGAGCATTTTCCAAGCTCTTTATTCTAATAGCCAAAACTCTCCTATCATTTGTTATTATGCCTTGTAACTTCGAGAATCTCTTATCCAAAAACTCTTTCCGGACCTTCTCCTCAGCTGATTTCTCTAGAGATTCAAAATGTGTACTAACACTATTTACTAGAGATTTGAGATTATCGAATGAAGAGGTTGAGGGATCTTTTTGAAAAGATGGCATGATCTTGTCTAATACACCGGATGCAGTTTCTAAAAGATTGCAGTCCTCCATGTGAGACTTCAGAAGTTTTTCTTTTGCCTTTGCTAAAGTAAAGGATGCTAGCTTCATGGTTTGAACTGGGGAGAGGGAATAAAAATTGAATGGTCCTTGAAGAAGTTCTGGTTCATCAAATTCCATCATCTCCTTGGTTAGGAATTCTTCAACTGCTTCTACTATGTCTCTTGCCGGTGACAGGGTTTTCTCCCCTTCTGCATTCTTACCACTATCTGTTGATAACTGAGAGGGGGGTGAATCAGTTATCTTAATTATTTTAGCTTTCTGAACTTTCTTAATAATTAATGCAGCATTAATTCAAATAAGTAAACATAACCATGAAATGGAAATACACATGACACAATATTTTTGACGTGGAAACCCTGTTAAGGTAGAAAACCATGAGGTGATTAACCCAAGATTGTATTCTCTGTTAGAAGAATAGAAATACAAAATGGCACTTGCCAATTAGGGCTCACTGCCCGAGCACACTGCTCACAAGAGACTCACTGTCTACAAGTTGTAACAAGAATAATAAGATACTTGAACTGATGTGAAGCATCCACACATGTTGGAGTTCAGTTCTGGTTGGGCTTAGTAAACTGATCTGTTGCACTTCATCCTTCCTCTTCTTTTGTTCTGTTGTACTTTCACATACCAGACATTCCTTACTGCTTTCACTCTGCTCTCCTCCTTTTCTTCACTCACAACACAACACAACAACCTTACTTCATCAAAATCCATCTGGTATATATATCCGCACAAAGGATTTCATCCTCTTTCTAGTCGGCATCCGGAATAGTCAATATTTCCCAAACTCTAGTCTGTCGGCTGAATCCTTGCTTTCCAAGTGATGCAGATCAAAAAAAACTTGTAGAAGTTATCTAATAAGTCAACCAATCATTAATGATACCTTAGGAATCTTTATCACCATCAATATCTCATCCAGAATAACTTCTGATGCTCTGCCTGTCAGTTCTTCCTCTGTCTGTTCTACCAAACCAGACCCCAATACTTGAATGCTTATATCTCTTTATTCTTCCATCACCGGAGGCTCAATTCCTGGAATCTATTAGTCAATTCCTCTTGACTTCCCTAAGTCCGCACTTTCCAAAGATACTTCCTCTGACAGATCCAGACCTAACTGTCAGACCTTCTGCATGCTCTGTTCTTGCTTACCGGACCTGAAAGCCCTTCAATCTGACTTCCGGTAGAGACACACCATGTCCTGCAGATGTGTGGGATGAACTTTGTTGCCATCAATGACAACAATCATGAAGCTCCAATGTGTCTCTTGCCAACAATCTCCCCCTTTGGCATTGATGGCAACACTTAGTGAAAAATGACTAAGTGTTATACTATACTCCCCCTTTGTTGATGCTTTCTTCTAATGTACACTTTACCGGAGCTCCCCCTTAGCTAGATTCCACATTTTTCACTATTCCTCACTCCCCCTTTGACATCAATGACAAAGGGTAGGGTCCGCACACCAAAATTACCCAAAAATTCAACTATACTTAGCCGCATAAGTATATAGACAGGTTTTACTTACATATACTGTAATATGTCTGCAAAGGTTGTCTTCAGCTGTGGTGGTGCCTACATAAACATTCAAGTTTCAAACATTTACATATGCAGGCCCCTTCCCAAAAAATCTAAAAAATTCTAACATTTTGGCCTCTGCAATTATCAAAAATGCAAGAAATCAGTTGTGTGCAGGTTAAAATGGCAGTGGCGGATTGAGAGATCCTATCGACCCTCTAAATAATAAGTTGCATGCATTTAGGAATGCATTTCGGGCCACAGTTTCTAGCTTCTAAAATGTTTCTAGTAGTGGCTGAGAGGGTCTTGTGTTTCAAACACCGTGGGATCCGCCAAGTGTCGAGCCCCAGTTTAAATCTGCGCCTTTATTTTTTCTTCCCGCAGAGCATGCCATGTGTCAACAGTGGAAGCAGCCCCTGAAAGTTCCAGCTTGAGTGCGGATGGTGTCACGTGTCAGCTTCCGCCGAAGTTTCAATGCAGTTTCAATACATGTTTCAAAGTGCCGCGGAAGGCACCACGTGGAGGCACTCGAGGGACACAGAGAAAACAGCTCAAAGCCCCACGGGTGGTGCCAAGTGTCGGCCTCCACCGGTGTTTCCAAAAGATCCTTAATGTTTCTCAAAGCAACGTGGAGCTTGCCATGTGTCGTTGTCCGCTTGAGTTTCTAAAAATTTTCTAAGCTACCGTGGATAGCGCCACGTGCCCCTTGAGGTTGCTGTGGAAGCCAACAAGTGTCGGCCTCTGTAATAGTTTCTACATGTTTCAATATTCAACTGATCATGGTGGGTCCCAGTAAAGAGTCCCTGCTGCTGTGGATGAGGCCAAGTGGCGACCTCCGCCTGAGTTTTGAGAGCCCCTTTTATAATGTTTCTGTGAGCGCAGAAGGCGCCAAGTGTCACCAGCGGGGGCAGTTTCTTTATGTTTCAACGAGTGCGCTGACAGCGTCGTGTGTCCCTCATGGTTGCTGCGGAGTGTGATAGGTGTTAGCTTCCGCAGGCTGTTTCTGTTTATTTCAATGTTAAGCGAAACATGTAGGTGGGCCCCGGTTTGAATTTTGAGTGTGACGGAAAGTGACACGTCGTGGAGGGTCCTGGAACTTAAGGACTATTTCTCATTAGTTTCTGTGTGTTTCAAGGTGAGGCAGAACCTGCCACGTGTTCACTTCTGCCTGAGTTTCATGGTGGGTCTCTATTGTTTCAAAGGGGATGTGAAAGGCGCTAGGTGTCATCTCCCACGTGAGGTTCTGGCGGAAGGCTCTCGGTGGGGAAGATAAAGGAAGACGGACCCAGCAATGGAAACTTGAAGTGCCTATGTGGCACGATTTAGTTGGTGGGCGACTTTTTAGTAGTTTTTGGGGCCGTTGATGTCCGCGATTGGGTTTTGATCGACGGCCACATTTTGAACCTGTAGCGATGGGTTTTTTCTTGAGTATCTGTGACTATTTTTGGGCGGGAAAACTATTGAGGTTTGCTACAGCTACATTTCCAGGGGCTGCGGGTTGGTGAAGCTTTAATGGCATATCGTACAGGAAGGCATGGGTTGAGTTGATGGGTCAACTACTAGATTTAAGAGAAAATCTTTAGGCGGTGGCCTAGATCCCGATCTCACCTGCTTTGTCCTCTGTTTCTTCCTGCTGCATTTACTGTTTTGAGTGCCATTTCTCATGCATTACATCTAGCGAATTTTTGATGTGCCATGTAATTAATTCGTAGAGTACAGAGTTTTGCTATAAAAGGCAGACTGTGTCACTCATTTTAGGATGTTGAAGGCTTGGGGCATTTTTGTGTAAATAATGAAGAACATGGCATGAAATTGGTTGTTCCATCCCATTTTGGAGTTTATGTGTTGCAGCATGAGTGTATTTTGCACATATTTTCAGTTTCAGTGTTGATTTCTATGAAAAATGATTATTGCATGTATCTATCTGCTTGTCTCCATTTGCTACATGTTATTCTCCTTCTTTTGAATCTGGTTGCTAAGGGTTTCATAGATTCTAGGGTATAGATTTCTATACTACATGCCTAATCTCTAACTTCCATTCAAGGAGTGGATTAAACTATTTTAGGTCAAGTATGGAGAAGGTTGCATGTCAACAGGGATATCTGTAAGTAGAGGCAGTTAGATACCCATTCTTGGGTGATGTTTGTAAGGCAAGCATCAAGTCCAACCTCCTGAAACTTGAGTGAAAGTTGCAAACCATCAGCTGTATACATCTAGTTGACTCCATGCCCAATGGATAGGCACCAATTTGTTTCTGGGTTAGTAGTTATGAGCCAAAACCCCTTGTCTTGCATCCAGGACATTATGTCCACCCATCTCATCACTTCTACCTGTTAGTTGTAGGAGTAGGATTAGGAACCCCCTGCATACTCTCATACCCAACCAGACACATATGTCCAAGAATGTTGCCAACCTTGTGATCTATCATGCAGATCTTGGTCCATACATGAGAGTATTCTGCTTGTTATTGTCAAGTTAGATCTTTCTGTCATTGAGCTAGTCAATGTTACATCTTTTGTCATAGGGATACCCCCCTTGGTGCGGCAGAACTAGAAGTGAAGGGGAGGCAGCTCATGCAACCTCCTGTAATCTATTGGCTAAATCCGCCCGTGCATTAGAACTGGCAAACCCTCTGCAGATTTGGTAACCAACAGATTTTGGTGACTCTGCTGGGGATGAACAGAAAAAGTGATATCTTACAGCCTCTAGTGAAGTTTTGCCTGGCTCTACTAGTGGAATGAACCTGGAAAAGTAGCTTTCAGCTATTGAAAATTTTGTCCTCTCTGGAGAGGTGGCGACTCTGCAAAAAAGATTTTAATGCACATGAAAAGTAGATGTATGTGATGTGACAAAGATGTTACTGCATAAGTTAGATGCCAGGGGAAGCCTTAGGTCTTAGGCAAACAAAGGATGTCTAAGAGTGAGATTTTTATGAATCCAAATATGTTTTATCCTATACTCAGTCAAGAAGGGAGTGATTTGTTGGATAAAAGAATAGAAGAGAAAAAAAATAGGTTGATATTCTTAGAGGCTAGGCAGGCCCAGTTAAAAAGCAGTAATCCTGTTGTGTCTGCCAGTCAAAAGGCTAAACCTCTTCTCAGCCCTCTTGATCCTCAGTATGACCTTGAGATCATGGCATCATGTGAAGACAAAAGTGAAAATGAAAAGATATCAGTTGAGGATGCCATTGAAAGGATCAATGATGAATCCCATTGCAAGGTTGAGGTGTCTGGTTCTGAAAATACTGATGTGGTTATGGACAGAAATGAACATCTATTTGAATGGGTTTGTGGAGATAATTGTGAGTACTGTGCTCAGGATAGAGAAGAAGTAAGCAAACAGGCTGATACTCCTCCACAGAGTGAATCCATTGGTGATGAAGATGCATGTTCTATTGTCCATGAACAAATGGCATACCATGATGAGGCTGAGACACCTGGATCACCCATTTATGACACATGTGGTGATGAGGATCTATCTGAGTATGGTGAGGATCCAGACATGGTTTTTGACTTGGATTCTATTTCTCATCCTGATGAAAGAGAAACCAGCATACATCAGATAAGTGATTGTAAAAATGTGCTTGATTGCAAAGAGGTGCCAGAGCCTGATCTTTTCCAGTTTGGTGTACCTAATGGTTGTGTACATGATGTGCACAATTGTGATTTTGAAAGCTTTTCTTTTGATGTGCCAGCATATGATACAATGAGCCCTGATCTTCCTAGCTCTGTGATGGACTTTGAGTGTTTCCTATTTTTAGTCCAGCTAGGGGATCACTTTGCAATGCATGATACTGATGAGAACATGTGTTATATTTCATTTAAATATGCATTGATTGATAAACTTGACACCCACATGTCACATGATGCTGAAGGTTGTCTGCATAGGGGTGACAATGACAAGCTAGATCAGAGGGTTAAATATGTAGATGACAAGGTTTATTTGTGGGTAAGTCATGACAGTATCTCCAGGCTTGATCCAGTGCATGTAGATGAAAACAAGATATTTGACAAGGGGAGATACAAGGTTTCCTTTTCTTGGTGGCCTTAGGCCATCAAGTGTGTTTGGTGATGTAGGTCGGTGTAGTGTTTGACTCTGTACCCAATAGATAAGGGACTGGTCTGCATCCCAGAGATCTGAGGTTCTCACCATGCCTGCAAGAGGCATGCATCCCTAGACAGAGCCACTGGTGGTGCCTGCATAAACATTCAAGTTTCAAACATTTAAATATGCAGGCCCCTTCCCAAAAAATCTAAAAAATTCTAACATTTTGGCGTCTGCAATTATCAAAAATGTAAGAAATTAGTTGTGTGCAGGTTAAAATGGCAGTGGCGAATCGAGAGATCCTATCGACCCTCTAAATAATAAGTTGCATGCATTTAGGAATGCGTTTCGGGCCACAGTTTCCAGCTTCTAAAATGTTTCTAGCAGTGGTTGAGAGGGTCTTATGTTTCAAACGCCTTGGGATCCGCCAAGTGTCGAGCCCCAGTTTAAATCTATGCCTTTGTTTTTGCTTCCCGCGGAGCATGCCACATGTCAACGGCGGAAGTAGCCCCTTAAAGTTCCAGCTTGAGTGCGGATGGCACCACGTGTTGGCTTTCGCCAAAGTTTCAATGTAGTTTCAATACATGTTTCAAAGTGGCGTGGAAGGCACCACGTGGAGGCATCCGAGGGACATAGAGAAAGCAGCTCAAAGCCTCGCGGGCAGTGCCAAGTGTCAGCCTCCGCCGGTGTTTCCAAAAGATCCTTAATGTTTCTCAAAGCAACGCGGAGCTTGCCATGTGTCGCTATTTGCTTGAGTTTCTAAAAAGTTTCTAAGCTGCCGTGGATAGCGCCATGTGCCCCTTGAGGTTGCCGTGGAAGCTGACAAGTGTCAACCTTTGTAATAGTTTCTACATGTTTCAATATTCAACGGATCATGGTGGGTCCCAGTAAAGAGTCCCTGCTGCTGCGGATGAGGCCAAGTGGCGACCTCCGCCTGAGTTTCGAGAGCCCCTTTTATAATGTTTCTGTGAGTGCAGAAGGTGCCAAGTGTCACCAGTGGGGGCAGTTTCTTTATGTTTCAACAGGTGCGTGGATAGCGCCGTGTGTCCCTCATGGTTACTGCGGAGTGTGATAGGTGTCAGCTTCGCAGGCTATTTCTATTTATTTAAATGTTAAGCAAAACATGGAGGTGGGCCTCGGTTTGAATTTTGAGTGTGACAGAAAGTGACGCGTGATGGAGGGTCCTGGAACTTAAGGACTGTTTCTCATTAGTTTCTGTGTGTTTCAAGGTGAGGCAGAACCTGCCACATGTTCGCTTCCGCCTGAGTTTCATGGTGGGTCTCTATTGTTTCAAAGGGGATGCGGAAGGTGCCAAGTGTCAGCTCCCGCGTGAGGTTCCGGCGGTAGGCTCTCGGCGGGGAAGATAAAGGAAGACGGACCCAGCGATGGAAACTTGAAGTGCCTACGTGGCACGATTTAGTTGGTGGGAAACTTTTCAACAGTTTTTGGGGCCATTGATGTCCGCAACTGGGTTTTGATCGATGGCCACATTTTGAACATGTAGCGACGGGTTTTTTCCCGAGTATCTGTGACTATTTTTGGGCGGGAAAACTCTTGAGGTTTGCTGCGGCTGCATTTCCAGGGGCTGCGGGTTGGTGAAGCTTTAATGGCATATCATGTAGGAAGGCATGGGTCGAGTTGATGGGTCAACTACTAGATTTAAGAGAAAATCTTTAGGCGGCGACCCAGATCCTGATCTCACCTGCTCTATCCTTTGCTTCTTCCTGCTACATTTACTGTTTTGAGCGCCATTTCTCATGCATTGCATATGGCAAATTTTTTATGTGTCATGTAATTAATTCGTTGAGTACAGAGTTTTGCTATAAAAGGCAGACTGTGTCACTCATTTTAGGTTGTTGAAGGCTTGGGGCATTTTTGTGTAAATAATGAAGAACAAGGCATGAACTTGGTTGTTCCATCCCATTTTGGAGTTTATGTGTTGCAGCATGAGTGTATTTTACACATATTTTTAGTTTCAGTGTTGATTTATATGAAAAATGCTTATTGCATGTATCTATCTACTTGTCTCCATTTGCTGCATGTTATTCTCCTTCTTTTGAATCTGGTTGCTAAGGTTTTCATAGATTCTAGGGTATAGATTTCTATACTGCATGCCTGATCTCTAACTTCCATTCAAGGAGTGGATTAAACTATTTTAGGTCAAGTATGGAGAAGGTTGTATGTCAGCAGGGATATCTGTAAGTAGAGGCAGTTAGATACCCATTCTTGGGTGATGTTTGTAAGGAAAGCATCAAGTCCAACCCCCTGAAACTTGAGTGAAAGTTGCAAACCATCAGCTGTATACGTCTAGTTGACTCCTTGCCCAATGGATAGGCACTAGTCTATTTTTGGGTCAGTAGTTATGAGCCAAAACCCCTTGTCTTGCATCCAGGACATTATGTCCACCCATTTCATCACTTCCACCTGTTAGTTGTAGGAGTAGGATTAGGAACCCCCTGCATACTCTCATACCCAACCAGACACATATGTCCAAGAATGTTGCCAACCTTGTGATCTATCATGCAGATCTTGGTCCATACATGAGAGTATTCTGCCTGTTATTGTCAAGTTAGATCTTTCTGTCATTGAGCTAGTCAATGTTACATTTTTTGTCATAGGGATACCCCCCTTGGTGCGGTAGAACCAGAAGTGAAGGGGAGGCAGCTCATGCAACCTCTCGTAATCTGTTGGCTGAATCCGCCCATGCATTGGAACTGGCAAACCCTCTGCAGATTTGGTAACCAACAAGCTGTACAACTTGTGTCACCCAACTCTGCTTCATCTTGTCCAAAATTGAGATATGACCACTCAGTAGGAATGTAAAAGCTTCTACCCTCTTGAGATCTGTCGGATCACTAGTCCAGGCTGTGGTCTAAGCATCTGTTAGGGCCTCATGTATGGCCTCTAATTTGGGGATAATCACCCCTTTAAGCTCACTCATCCTCTTTATTATGTTCTTCCTCTCCTTTTCAAGTTTCTTAATCTCATTCACGACTACAATAATTTGACATTCCTGGTTTACTATGGATAGAGTGAGAGGATCAAAATTCTGTGAGAGGTTTGACAGTTTATCCTCTTGTTCCTTTACTTTCTTCTCAATATCCTTGGTCACTTTAGGCTAGGATAAACAAAATTTGTAGAAATCTCTGCCATCCTTGAGAGCATTTTCCAAGCTCTTTATTCCAATATCCAAAACTCTCCTACAATTTGCTGTTATGCCTTGTAACTCCGAGAATCTCTTATCCAAAAACTCTTTCCAGACCTTTGCCTCAACTAACTTTTCAAATGACTCAAAGTGAGTGTTAATTGAATTAACAAGAGTTTTGAGATTACCGGATGTGGAGGTTGAAGAGTCCTTTTGGAAGGAAGGCATAATCTTCTCTAGAACACCAGATGCAGCTTCTATGAACTCACAGTCTACTAGGTGAGACTTCAGAATTTTTTTTTTTGCCTTTTCTTGGGTGAAGGATGCTAGCTTCATGGTTTGCATCAGAGAGAGGGAATCAAAATTGAATGGACCTTGAAGCAACTCCAGTTCATCAAATTCCATCATCTCTTTGGTCAAGAAGTCCTTGACTGCTTCTACTGTGTCTCTTGCCGGAGACAGAACTTTCTCCCCTTCTGCAGCCTTAGTATTGTCATCTGTGGTCTTTTCTGTTTGACCTTCTTCCTTTCCCTTCACTTCTTCTCCTTTAGATCCTGAGACTGCAGGAGAATTCAGGTTTACTTCTCCTTGGACTTCCTCTTCCGGAGCAGAGGAATCTAAGTCCTTACCTTTTTCTTCACCTGTCTCCTTTACCTCTTCTACTACCGTCTCAGTGGTTTCTTCCTTGTCACCCATGGCAGAGGGCTCATCACTTATGTCTTCTATGATAGGGATGTTAAACCTTTTGTAGGCATTCCAGAGAATTTCTTTAGTTTCTTTAGCTATTTTGTCAGTTTCTCCAAGCATAAGCTGATTCATTCTGGCTTTGCTCTGGAACTCATCCTTGCAATCTTTGAAAATCTTATTCATCTATTTTTGCGTGATTGAGGGATAGAGCTGAATAGCTATTTGTTCCCTGATCTCAAGGTCCTTGGCCTTGGCATTTTTTTTTCTAATTTCTAGTTCTTTTTCTAAGCTCTTTGGAATTAGAGATATAATCTCAATGAATGCTTTATTGTAAATGTTAAGGTACCTGACAATGGCTTCTTGCAGGATCTTCTGATCAGCCTCACTGTAGTAGTCATAAAATTCAGTCATTGGTTTCAAGTTCCCATCCATAGTGACTGATTTAACTACATTATCAATGGACAGAGTGGGTCTTTCAACAAACTCTTTTGCCATCTTTTCCTTGTCTTCACCGGTAGAAGGTTCACCAGATACTTTCTTCTTTTTCCTCATTTTCTTCACCTCCTCGTCTGATTCAGTTTCTTCATCATCCTTCAGGCTATCATAGGACCTTGTTGCCTTTTTCTTTGTTCTCTTTTCTCCTTTTCCAGATGTCTGGACTTCCGGTTTTGATGTCTTTGAGATTTTATCAGAGGTAAGTGTAGCCCTTTTAGAGGATCTGGTCCGGGAGGGGGCTTCTAGCGGATCACTTTCCTTTTCTGCTTCTTCCTTCTCTTTCTCTGCCCTTTCCATCTTTTCTCTGTTGGCATCAAGAGCTTCTTTTGATATGCCATATCTTTTGGCAATATTCTCTACTTCTTTTCTCACTTTTCTCTTTATCTCTGATTGTCTAAGTTCCATATGAATTTTTACACTCAATTCTTCAAAGGTTCCAAACCTTTCTGCTTTGGGATCCTTGGGTTGACTAAGCATGTGTTGGACATGCAGCTCCACAAGTTTCTCATCCACCTCATACCCCATCGGCATGATCCAGACTGTCCTTGGTTCCACAGCTTCCATTAGGCATTGGTCAGTTTCAACCATAAAACAAACTGTATCCTTATACTTTTCAACTAGAGATTTGGGAATTCTCTCTCTTGCTTGCATCAAATTTTGGAAGTTCTTGAAATATCCCCACAGAGTTGTATTTCTTGTCTTGGCATCTCCAAGCCCATGCAAATAGTCTCTGATTTGGATTGCAACACGTCTGTCATTTTGCCAAACCCAACCACTTGATCCGGGCAGCTCACTCATGAAGTAGAAAAATAGACACAATATCAGCCCACCATACTTGAAGGAATTTTTCTTATCCTTCTTGATCTTCTGTAGATTCTCCAACAATTGGCTTAGAAGAAGTTCACACAGATCATAGTCAGCATTTTCTTTTAGCATCTGATAAGCTATATAAACTGTAGTTCTCGGTACTAAATTTTCCCTACTGGAGTGATAAATCTTGTAACCAATTATCATGGATGCAAATTTGATATCCGGATCAGTGATATCTTCAATTGTCATAGCTCTCTTGTCAAATTTTGATCCGGTTGCATCACTCACTATCTGATTCTTGACAGATTTGAGAACAAGTATCCCACTGGATAAGTGCAGACCAGTTATTGCCCTAATTGCATCTTTGGTGATCTTAAATGGTCTATTCAACCATAGGAAGTTATCATGTACTCTACTCAACACATACCGAACCCATTCATCTTCTTCAAAATAGAGGAAATGAATGCACTATGCAAAATGCTTATCCCGGATGGCCTTGAACTGAGGTTTGAGCTCAAAAGAATCATCTATTAATTGATTGTGATAGATATCAGCCAGCTTAGATTCCCCAAATTCTTCAATATTCGCATGAATATATGCTCTAACATCTTCTACATGCAGAACCCCATATGGAATGCTTGAAAAAGCGCCGAGGGGATCAATTTCTAGGGATTTATATGGATGCTTCTTAAATTTAGGGCGTGGCCTATCAGAAATCTTCACTATATTTGGAGTAGCCATCTTTCAAAGATTTGTAGAGATATTGAGAACGGAAAATACCTTTTACGCTTATAGGTTTCACGGAGAGAGCCAGATCAATTGCTGGATGAAACGGATTCTATAGATGATCTTTGATGGGCTTGAGGAATTTCGGTTGTAGAGCTTCTTTTTGCTTCTTCTTGAGTGTAAAATGAGCAAATGATTGATAATAGAAACCCTTATACTACTCCGCAAACCCTAATACCAAGTTGCAATAAATGCTCGACCTAAGTCATTCTGGTTTGCCTTGTTTTCCTTATTCAGATGACTTGAAGAACCAGATCAATCTTGATCTAAACATCTTGCGGATCTTCCATATCATAACCATAGTTTATTTAGATGTTTCTCTTATGAACCCTTTAATCCGCAACTCTCCTTGTGCCAGTTCTGGCACCAATTGACTGGCTGGGGGAAAATGGTTTTCTTTGTGTCTCCCCCTGAGCCAAAGCTCACTTTTTAATTTTTGGAAGGAATATCAGCACCAGAGTCTGGTGCGGATCCATCCCCTACATTCTCTATACTTTTCTTCACCCAAATCTTGTTCATCTCACTTTGAACTTCATCCACATTCACTTTTTGTTTTCCCTTGTCTTGATTCTGATTATGATGTACCGGACCTCTTTTGTCCTAATTCTTGCTTCTACAGAATTTGGCAATATGACCGGATCTATTGCAAATTTGGCAAACAACATTTCTTTGCATATTTGATTGATATCCTCTTGATCTTTTGCAGTTGAAACACTATCCATAGAAGGATGTATTAGTCTGATTCATTCTCTTTCTGTATTGATTAGCTCTATGACCAAAGTTATTGCAGTTGTGGTAGTATCCATTAAAGGATGGATATCTTTGAGCATTAGGCTACCTTACCGGAGGTCTTTAAGGCCTGTTCCTTGGATTTTCTGATCCAAAATTTTTTTGACCGGATCCGGAGCTTTCTCCTTTCTCATATCCCAAACCACACTTGTCATCTACCCTCTTTTGACTTTCAAGAAGAACTTCAAGTTGAGCATAACTTATCTTGTGTTTCTCTTTATATTCATTTGTTGTTTGAAGATCCCTTTTAAGAGAGACAATTTGATCCTCAAGTTTTTCTTCATTATCTTTAGCATCTTCAAGATCAGATTCAAGATGTCTAATAATTCTATCCATCTTGTGGCAATCTTCTGATTTCTCCTTGAGAGATTGTCTTAGATCATCTTCAGTTTTTCTTTTCTCTTCAATCTCTTGGGTAAACTTCATAACTCCTTATTCCATTTCATGTCTTACCATAATGATTTCTTTTGATAACTTTTCACATAACTTGGTTTTCTCCTTCAGATCTCCATTTGAATCATTGGCTTCACCTTGACTTGCTAGTTACTTAAGTAGCTCCTTTCTCTTTTTCATAGAGAGACACAGTTTCTCTTTTAATTCATTTATGAAATCATCAGCCTGTTTGAGTCTTTTCTTCAATTCATTGATTTCAGAATTTGACTGCTCAAGATCATCTAAGGCAGACTTAAGTTGCTCCCTCATACCATACACATCCATTTGAATTCCCAGGTCTTCCTCAAGCTGTTAGGCTCTGTTGAGAGGAACTTGGCTCTGATACCAATTGTTGATAACTGAGAGGGGGGTGAATCAGTTATCTTAATTATTTCAGCTTTTTGAACTTTCTTAATAATTAATGCAACATTAATTCAAATAAGAAAACATAACCATGAAATGGAAATACACATGACACAATATTTTTGACGTGGAAACCCTGTTAAGGGAGAAAACCACGGGGTGATTAACCCAAGATTGTATTCTCTGTTAGAAGAATAGAAATACAAAATGGCACTTGCCAATTAGGGCTCACTACCCGAGCACACTGCTCACAAGAGACTCACTGTCTACAAGTTGTAACAAGAATAATAAGATACTTGAACTGATGTGAAGCATCCACACATGCTGGAGTTCAGTTCTGGTTGGGCTCAGTAAACTGATCTGCTGCACTTCATCCTTCCTCTTCTTTTGTTCTATTGTCCTTTCATATACCAGACATTCCTTACTGCTTTCACTTTGCTCTCCTTTTCTTCGCTCACCACACAACACAACAACCTTACTTCATCAAAATCCATCTGGTATATATATCCACACAAAGGATTTCATCATCTTTCTAGTCAGCATCTGGAATAGTCAATATTTCCCAAACTCTAGTCTGTTGGTTGAATCCTTGCTTCCCAAGTGATGTGGATCAAAAAGAAACTTGTAGAAGTTATCTAATAAGTCAGCCAATCATGAATGATACCTTAGGAATCTTTATCACCATCAATATCTCATCCAGAATAAATTCTGATGCTCTGTCTGTCAGTTCTTCCTCTGTCTGTTCTACCAAACCAGACCCTAATACTTGAATGCTTATATCTCTTAACTCTTCCAACACCGGAGGCTCAATTCCTAGAATCTATCAGTCAAGGTATTCCTTGACTTCCCCAAGTCCGCACTTTCCAAAGATACTTCTTCTAACAGATCCGGACCTGACTGTTGGACCTTCTGCATGCTCTGTTCTTGCTTACCGAACCTAAAAGCCCTTCAATCTGACTTCCGATAGAGACACACCATGTCCTGCGGATGTGTGGGATGAACTTTGTTGCCATCAATGACAACAATCATGAAGCTCCAATGTGTCTCTTGCCAACACTATCATATGTGGTTGTTGGAGTTTTCTCTCCTTCTGAACCCTTATTACTGTCATCTTGTTTTTCCTTTTCCTCTATTTCTTTTTCTTCTACTCTTACCTCTTCTTTAGATCCGGAGTCAGCAGTGGAAACTGGAGGAGAGATGTTTGCTTGCTCAGGGTCCTCCTCTTCTGGAGCAAAGGAATCTAAGTCCTTACCTTTTTCTTTACCTGTCTCCTTTACCTCTTCTGCCACTATCTCAGTAGATTTGTCTTTGTCATCCATGGTAGATGGTTCATCACTTATGTCCTCTACAATTGAAATGTTGAATCTTTTGTATGCATTCCAGAGGATCTCTTCTGTTTCTTTGGCTATTTTGTCAGTTTCACCGAGCATAAGCTGATTCATTCTAGCTTTGCTCTGAAACTCATCCTTGCAATCTTTGAAGATCATATTCATTTGTTTTGGAGTGATTGAAGGAAAGAATTGAATAGCTATTTGTTCTCTAATCTCTAAGTCCTTAGCCTTGGCATTTTCTTTTCTCATTTCAAGTTCCTTTTCTAAACTTTTAGGAATTAGAGAAATCATTTCAATAAATGCTTTATTGTATACATTCAAATACTTAACTGTGGCTTCCTCCAAAATCTTTTTATCTGCATCATTGTATGCATCATAGAATTCTATTATTGGTTGTAAGTTCCCGTACATAGTGACTGCTTTAACTACATCATCTAAGGACAGAGTGGGTCTTTCAACAAACTCTTCTGCCTCTGCCTCCTTACCTTCACCGGATACTTTCTTGTTCTTCTTCATCTTCTTTACCTCCTCATCTAACTCATTCTCTTCTTCATCCTTTTGGCTTGTGTGAGACCTTGTTGCCTTTCTCTTGGTTCTCTTCTCTCCTTTTCCGAATGTCTGAGCTTCCAGTTTTGAAGCTTTTTGACCCTTAGAAGTGGTAGCTGCAAAGCTTTTGGTTGATCTGGTCTGGGAGGGGGTTTGCACTGGAGCACTTTCTTTTCTAGTTTCTTGCTTTTCTTTCTTCATTCTTTCCATTTTCTCTCTGTTGGCATTAAGTGCCTCTTTTGAGATTCCATGCCTCTTGGCGAATTCTTCTACCTCTTTTCTCACCTTTCTCTTTATCTCTAGTTGTCTGAGCTCCACATGGATCTTTACACTCAACTCTTCAAAGGTTCCAAATCTTTCTGCCTTGGGATCTTTGGGTTGACTAAGCATGTGTTGAACATGTAGCTCAACAATTTTCTCATCTACTTCATACCCCATGGGCATGATCCAGACTATCCTTGGTTCCATAGCCTCCATTAGGCACTGATTAGTTTCTACCATAAAGCAAACTGTATCCTTATACTTTTCAACTAGAGACTTTGGAATTCTCTCCCTTGCTTGCATCATACTCTGAAAGTTCTTGAAATAACCCCACAGAGCTGTATTTCTTGCCTTAGCATTCCCAAGCCCATGCAAGTAGTCTCTGATTTGAATGGCAGCAGGTCTGTCATTTTGCCATACCCATCCACTGGATCCAGGCAGCTCATTCATAAAGTAGAAAAACAAACACAATATTAGTCCACCATACTTAAAAGAGTTCTTCTTGTCCTTCTTAATCTTCTGTAAGTTTTCCATCAGTTGGCTTAGAAGGAGTTCACAGAGGTTATAATCTACATTCTTTCTCAACATCTCATAAGTAGTATACACAGTAGTTCCAGGTACTGAATTATCCCTGCTGGAGTGATATATCTTATAACCAACTATCATAGATGCAAACTTGATATCCAGATCAGAGATATCTTCTATGGTCATTACTCTCTTATCAAATTTTGATCTGGTAGCCTCACTCACAGTTTGGTTTTGACAAATTTGAGAACTGGTATCCCTTCAGATGAGTGCAAGCCAATTACTACCCTAATTGCATCCTTAGTGATCTTAAATGGTCTATTCAACCATAAGAAGTTATCATGTACTCTGCTCAACACATACCGGACCCATTCATCCTCCTCAAAATAGGGGAAATGAATGTACTGACAAAAATGTTTATCTCGAATGGCCTAGTACTGTGGTTTGAGTTCAAAAGTATCATCTATTAATTGATTGTGATAGATGTTTTCCATCTTGGATTCCCTAAAATCTTCAATGTTCGCATGAATGTAAACCCTAACATCTTCGACATGTAAAATATCATGAGGAATGCTGGAAAAAGCACCTGAGGGATCCACTTCTAGAGATTTGTATGGGTGCTTCTTAAATTTAGGGCACGACCTATCAGAAATCTTCACCACATTTGGAGTAGCCATTTTCAAAAGATTTACAGAGAGATATTTAGCAACGAACAATACCTTTACGCTTCTAGGGTTCGCTGAATGAGCCGGATTAGTTTGCTGGATGAATCAACTTCAATGATTGATCTTTGAGAGTTTGAGGCAATTTGTTATAGAGCTCCTTTTCTTTCCTTCTTGAGTGCAAATGTGCAAATGACGAACGAGTGAACTCTTTTATTTCTGGGAAAGCCCTAATTTCATACTGCAATAAATGTGCAACCTAAGTCATTCCGGTTGCCTTATTCATCTTATTCTGAGACAGATCTTTTCTGGATCACTGAGATACACTTAGAGTTATTCTTGAAGAATAGTGATAATCTATCTTCCTTTCCTTAATCATTTGATCTATCTGCAGATCAAGATTCCATAATTTGAATCATGTCAGATTTAACTGTGTAAAACCTACTACTCACCAGATGACTGATGAACCGGATTAGTCTTCAACCTATTCAAAACTTATTGCAGATCTTTCATCTCTTAACCAAACCTTATTTGGATGTCCCTTTGTGAACCCTTTAATCCGCAACTCTCCTTGTGCCAGATCTGGCACCAATTAACTGGCTAGGGGAAAATGTTTTTCTTGGTGTCTCCCCCTGAGCTAGAGCTCACCTTTTAATTTTTGAAAGGAATATCAGCACCAGATTCTGGTGCGAATCCATCCCCTACATTTTTTGTACTTCTCTTCACCCAAATCTTGTTCATCTCACTTTTGACTTCATCCGCATTCACTTTTCCTTTTCCCTTGTCTTGATTCTGATTATGATGTACCAGACCTCTTTTGTCCTGATTCTTGCTTCTACAAAATTTGGCAATATGACCGGATCTATTGCAATTGTGGCAAACAACATTTCTTTGCATATTTGATTGATGTCCTCTTGATCTACATTGATTAGCCATGTGACCCATTCTATTGCATGCAAAGCATCTACCATTGAATGAATTGTTCATTTGCATATTTCTGCATTCAAGAGATTTGTGACCATACCTTTTGTAGTTAAAGCACTGTCCGGAGAAGGATGTGTTGGTCTGATTCATTCTCCTTCTGCACTAATTAGCTTTGTGACCAAAGTTATTGCAGTTGTGGCAGTATCCATTGAAGGATGGATATCTTTGAGAATTAGGTTGCCTTACCGGAGGTCTTCTAGGCCTTTTCCTTGAATTTTCTGATCCAAACTTCTTCTGACCAGATCTAGAGCTTTCACCTTTCTCATATCCCAAACCACACTTGTCATCTACCCTCTTTTGGCTTTCAAGAAGAACTTCAAGTTGAGCAGAACTTATCTTGAATTTCTCTTTGTATTCATTTGTTGTTTGAAGATCCCTTTTAAGAGAGATAATTTGATCCTCAAGTTTTTCTTCAATATCTTTAGTATCTTCAAGATCAGATTTAAGATGTTTGATTATTCTATCCATCTTGTGGCAGTCTTCTGATTTCTCCTTGAGAGATTGTCTTAAATCATCTTCAGTTTTTCTTTTCTCTTCAATTTCTTGCATAAAATTCATAACTCCTGATTCCATTTCATGACTTACCATAATGATCTCTTTTGATAACTTTTCACATAACTTGGTTTTCTCCTTCAGATCTCCATTTGTATCATTTGCTTCACTTTGACTTGCCAATTGCTGAAGTAGATCCTTTCTCTTTTTCATAGAGAGACTTAGTTTCCCTTTTAGTTCATTTATGAAATCATTAGTCTATTTGAGTCTTTCCTTCAGTTCATTGACTTCAGAATTAGATTGCTCAAGATCATCTAGGGTAGACTAAAGTTGCTTCCTCATACCATACACATCCATTTTAATTCCCAGATCTTCCTCAAGCTGTTAGGATCTGTTTGGAGGAACTTGGCTTTGATACCAATTGTTGATAACTAAGAGGGGGGGTGAATCAGTTATCTTAATTATTTCAGCTTCCTTAACTTTCACAATAATTAATGCAGCATTAATTCAAATAAGCAAACATAACTATGAAATAGAAATACACATGACACAATATTTTTGATGTGGAAACCTTGTTAAGGGAGAAAACCATGGGGTGATTAACCCAAGATTGTATTATCTATTAGAAGAATAGAATTACAAAATGGCACTTGCCAATAAGGGCTCACTGCTTGAGCACACTACTCACAAGAGGCTCACTGCCTACAAGAGATTCACTGTCTACAAGTTATAAGAAGAATAACAAGATCCTTGAATTGATGAGAAGCATCCACATATGCTAAGGTTTAGTTCTGGTTAGGCTCAATACACTGATCTGCTGCACTTCATTCTTCCTTTTCTTTTGTGCTGCTATCCTTTCACATCCTGGACCTTCCTTACTACTTTCACTCTGCTCTTCTACTTTTCTTCGCACACACACACACCACAACACACCTCACTTCATTGAAATCCATCTGGTATATATATTTGCACAAAAGATTTCATCCTCTTTCTAGTCAGCATCTAGAATAGTCAATATTTCCCAAACTCTAGTCTGTCGGCTGAATCCTTGCTTCCTAAGTGACGCGGATCAAAAAGAAACTTATAGAAGTTATCTAACAAGTCAGCCAATCATGAATGATACCTTAGGAATCTTTATCACCATCAACATCTCATCTGGAATAACTTCTGATGCTCTGTCTGTCAGTTCTTCCTCTGTCTGTTCTACCAAATCAGACCCCAATACTTGAATGCTTATATCTCTTTACTCTTCCATCACCAGAGGCTCAATTCCTAGAATCTATCAGTCAAGGTATTCCAATTGACTTCCCCAAGTCCTTACTTTCTAAAGATACTTCTTCTGAGAGATCCAAACCTGATTGTGGGACCTTGCCACATACTCTGTTCTTGCTTACTGAACCACAACACTCTTCAATCTGACTTCTGGTATAGGCACACCATGTCCTGCAGATGTGTGGGATGAACTTTGTTGCCATCAATGACAACAATCATGAAGCTCCAATGTGTCTCTTGCCAACATATACAAGATGTGTGTTTGGTGGCAAGGTTTCAAGATGATCCTAAAGAAACACATGTGAAGGTAGTCAAGAGAATATTCAGATATTTGAAAAGCACTCTAGAACATGGGTTGTGGTATCAAAAGGGTGATGACTTTTTCCTGATTGCTTATACTAATGTAGATTGGGCTGATAGTGTTGATGACAGAAGAAGTACCAATAGAGGAGCTTTCTTTTTGAGAGACAGTTTGGTCTCATGGATCAATAAGAAGCAGGACTCAGTGTCCTCAACAATTGAGGTAAAGTATATAGCTACAACAACCTACTACACTAAGGTATTGTGGATGGAGCAAACATGGAAAGATATCAAGGTAGTATATGATGAGCCCATTCCTATTCTTTGTGACAATACAAGTGCTATCAATATTTCAAAGAATCCAGTGATGCATTCTAGAACCAAGAACATATCTATTAGGTATCACTTTTTGAGATAGAAGGTTGCAAATCAAAAGGTCATATTGGAGTATGTGCCTACAAAGGATCAAGTTGCAGACATATTTACAAAGATAGTTTCTAAGGACACATTTGAGTATCTTAGACAAAATTTAGGGGTGATTTCCCCTCCTTCCTCTAACTAAGATGCATAGTTGGTGCATCTATCCAAGGGGAGTAGTTCAAGAAATATCTTTATCCCTAGATTGATGGAGACTTCCTCTCAGGGGGATCAAGTATGTAAGAAGCTGTGAAAGACAACAAAGATTGATCAGTTAGGGGGAGCTGAAAGATATGGAGTAGTGAAAGAAGATCAATAAAAATGAAGAAAGTGGGAGCTAAAGAAATATCAGTTCAGAGGAAGACCACTAGCCCTTTGTCATTGATGTCAAAGGGAGAGAAATTTGCATATTAGGTTAGTGTTGCAATCAATGCCAAAGGGGGAGATTGTTGCATATGTGTTGTCATTGATGTCAACTATGTTGTGTTGTGGAATGTTGGAAGTGGAAGTGATGTTAATAGAGATGATATCAAAAGTGGTATGATGTGCTAATATGGTGTGATGATTAGTGATGTTAAGAGTTGCCAAAGGATAGTGATGATCAGAGGAGAAGACAAAGGAGCAATGATTAGAGATGGATCAGAGAACTCATGAAGTGAAGGGTAAGGTGATGAGAGTCATGTACTATGTATACTATTTTGATCAGTATCATCTGTACACAGTTGTACCCTATCTTCTAAAGTTCATAGAAAAAGGTTGTGCTAACATAAAGATTCTTGTTGTGTTAAAAAAAGTTGTGTTTGTTGTGTATGGTGTCTCTAATGTGGTGAATATTGTATTCATTGTTTCTTGATGAAAAGCATTGTTTAGGTTTTGAAAGAAAGATTCAAAAAGTCTAAGGCACTGGAGTTTGCACTAAAGTTGCTCGGGAGAATGCTCCACATTCCTCCACATTTGAAGGTATGGCCTTACGATTTGAAAGTTAGATAGAGACACATGTGAAGAAGCTATGTTCTTAATTTCATAGCATAGAAGATTCCAGATCTTGCAGAGTGATGGTAGTGGTACATAAATGTTGTAGTCAGGATGAGTCTAAGAAATGCTCCACATTTCTCTACATTTGAAGTTGTGATGCTGCAATTTGAAGGATAGTCAGATACAGATGAGAAGAATGATATATTCAAGTTTCAAATGATAAGGTGTACCATAGAGGTTCTTTGGAGTCAATAAAGCAAAGACAAATCATATTGTTGATCAGTGTTTTCTGGAGGAGAAAGCAAAAGCCACCGCATTTCACTACATTTCATCTTTTGTCTTTGATGTTTGGAGGACAAGTTCAAATAGTCTGTATATTTGTTCATTTCAGGTTTTAGGTGTTGAAGTGCACCACAAGTTAGTTTTTCAATGTTCTATCTCAAGACTGTGTGTTTAATGTTTGTAAGTGATGCCAGGTTCAGTATCTGTGTGTTTGTGCCAAAAAGAAAATCTACATTTTAGAATAAGGAATGTTTGAGAAGATTTGTGCAAGTATTGTTTTTCTTGTGAAGTAATCCACATAATGCTAATTGGTCTCTTCGATACCACTCTAGGTTTGGAGCTAGTTTGAGGAAGGATAAGTGTTTGCTGGGCCAACCTGATGTGTTTTGATGATCCCACTGGATGTTTGGAAGTGTGTGCCCTCTTTGAAGAATGTGTTAAGGAAGAAAAGGTCCTAGTTATCACTTGGTTTGGACCACATTGGAGCTAACTTGGTGTGGTCATTGCACATTTCATCTTAGCTGATGTAGGAGAGATTTTGTAGTTTACGAACGTTATAAATAAAAGATCTTGTTTGGTGTGAAAAGTGTGAGTGAGTGAGAGGGTGCGAGGTTGTATGTGTGAGTGTGGAAGTGAGTGAGTGTGTGTGTGAAGGTGTGTTGAAGGTAGCAGAGTTTGTTGTGCAAAGAAGTTGAAGATTTGGTTCAGTGTGAAGTGTGTTGATGTTGCGGAGGCGTCTGGTCAGTGGAATTCAATAAATGTGATGTACAGAGGTTGTAGCCTCATTCTGTAAGTGTTGTTGCATTGAATTTTAGGGAGTTGTAGTTTCCTTTGGGTTGTATCCCATAAAACCTATTGTAAAATCTATTTTCTTATTTTGTGGGACTGGATTTGGACAGTAGATCCAAGCAACTTTCTCACCATAGTTTTTCCCTTCTAGGGTTTTCCATGTAAATCTGGTGTTATGGGTGTGTGCTCATGTGTTGTTCTTTGATTTGCTTTTTTTTTTTATCATTTGTTGAAGGCAGTAAAACATTTTGGTTGATATAGATAACTTGGATTAAGTTTTGGCATATATTGATTCACCCCCCTCTCAATATATCAGTGTGTTCTAACACTATATCCCCTAATCTTTTTAGTTTTACCATACAATGTTTTAAGAGTCTCCCAAGCCTCCTTAGGTGTTTTGCATGATTCAAGATGAAATTGTAAATCAAAAGACACTAAAGGTAAAATGTGACCAAGAGTTTTCTCACAGTCAATCTCCCACACCTCCTTTTGACCTAGATCAGTAGGTTAGCACAGATTCATATACATATCTAGTACAACCTTTTTTCCTTAGGTAATTCCATACTGATTGTTTCCATGAGGCATAATTATATGGAGTTTGGAGTTCAATTTGGGCTTTCCCCATTGCAAGAACACTCAACAAAGAACTAAAAGTAAACAAACACCACAAGATTAGCCCCCCAAATTCACCCAATCAATGACCCCTCCTAGTAATCTATGATCTTGGCACTTTATACTTAGTGCAATTATAGCCTCCACTAGCCAAAAATAATAAAGTGTTCTTGATCTTAGTACATGCAGATGCCAAATTAGGCCACAAACTAAAAAGTACAATTCTGATATAGAATGAGATAATGTATACTACACCAATGACAAGTACACAAAAAATTATGTACTTTCAAAAAATTGCACCCAAAAATGTTATTGTATGAGACCAACAGAGCCTTGGACATTCCCAAAACAAAAATCGCTTAGTAATAGCTGTGAAAATCTAGAATTTATAAAAAAATTAGACACCAAAATTTAAAAAAACATCTATAGCACTATGAAGCCTATGAAATTCTACCCCAAATAAAAAAAATTTTCTCTAAAAAAGGGGCTTGTTTGACTGAGAATGAGGCCTCTAAAGTCTAAGTGCAAATATCAAAACAACATTAGAGTAGGGGGGCTGGTTGGAGGTGAAAAATATGTCACCCTAACTTCATGTTGATGTCAGCAAATCCAATTGACCAAATATTCTCCCTTGACAAAATATACCTCTAAGTTTCTAAAACCACTGTTAGTTTGACCCAAAATTGCCTTTTATCTACAAAACTATTGTCAAAAAGTTTGAAAACTACCTATGGTTGCTGGAGGTGGTTTTTCTTGATAGGAAGGAACAAGAGGTGGCACTACTTGCATAGGTGGTGGATTTTAGAAGTTCTCACTGCTAGGAGGAGGAGTAAACCATCATCCCAGGTTTTTAATCCCACTGGATTAGGTCACCAGCTAGGGTATTACCAGTACAATTGGCGACTGGGGTCCCATGCCTATAGGCACCTAGTATGAAGTCTACAAGTGTTAGCTACCCTGCGTACCCCAGATTCTGAATAATTTTTTTAATTTAAGATTCTAAAAAAATTAATTTAAAAATAGAATTTATTAAAATACCTCTGGTATACCTGTGTCAATGTTGACATTAGGAAAGTCTGTAGAATATTCTACCTATGTAGGGAATATTCCTTGCGATCTGTATGATGAGCTAGGAGAGAATTTTTCCTTAGGCTCTAGGTCAAGCACTCCAAATTTGATGATATGGTAGTTGATCCTTAGGTTCTTGGGCCTTCTGGATGTGATGGAAAAGTTAGAATTGACCCAAAATGCTCTAAGAATATGGCTACATTCCAAATCTAGCAACCACCTCCCAACTTCAAACCCTTGTTGATCTTTCCTCCAATGGCTAATTTAGACAAATCAAAAGGCTAAACTAACTTTCTTGGACACCCTAAAATCAATGGTGAGCTCAGTTTTGCACCAAGATGCTCCAAAATGAACTTTCAATACAAAGCCACAAAGAAGAAACCCTCCCAAATATGATATTTCTATTAAGTTTTTCTAATTCTCTAGATCATCATATGATTCAAAAGAAGAGAATACTCAATTTTTTAAGAGAACCCAAGAATTGCATCTTATATCTCTCAAAAATATTAACATAAAGCAATCCTACAAGCTTTGATACCATGTAAGAGTTGGTATAGAATGCTCTATACCATGCAAGATTTGGCTATGGTGGTATCCACCCAAGATCTAGGAGCTTCAATGAAATCACAAGAGAGACCCAACATGAAAGAATAATTATATTTTATCAAATGCTGCAAATATGCAATACAATACATGAATATACATGAATGAAATTATAATGAGAAGCCCTTGGTTATATAGGCCAAGGTGAAACATAGGACAACATAGAATTATGACAAATGTCTTAATCTTATGACTTGAGACACAAAGAGATAACTATCCTTAGTGTACCCTAAGTATTCCATAAGTAAACTTAACTAGATAAGTGTGAATAATACCTAATGTGGAACCAGTTAGGTAATATAGCTCATTCACACCAACATAATCAATAGTAGACGACTACTAGGCATAGAACATAGAGTGTCATCATGATGGTTTTCAAATCTGCTTGGATGTTGAGAAGTAGACATTGACTCAAATGAGGCTTCTCAATGATAATCATCCAATCCCAACTGGGTTGGAATGATGCCCCTTCACTATCTTCCATGAACCCTTTCAAATGTATTCGATACTAGAAATGGCATACCTCTTGATTGGGTGTATTTTAATGTTTGATTCCCAATCAATTTTATCTTATTAAAATGTTATCCCCCTTCATGCTCTTCACATGGGCATAACCCAATTTCAAATGGAAAATAGGGGTCCACTCTACTCCTAACTCTAGAGTTCAATCCTAGTTCAAAAATGTCCAAAATGACCCAACAAGTCATGGCATAGAAAATGAGGCTAAAAAAAACAACACCCACATCAAAAAGGTATGAAATCACATTTCGAACATGAGACATTTCATCCTGTAAAATAGAATGGACCCACAAGGCTCAAATTCCAAAATTCATAATTTCACTATTCAAGCTTCAAGATAAAATCACATTTACCATTAATGGAAGCTTCAATTTTCTTCAATACTTCAAAAGTAAAAAATTGTAAAATTGAAGAATACCCTTATGAGCCTATGAAGCAAAACAACACATTTTTCATCACATAAGATTTTAAAAATTCCAAAAGTAAATAAATACACATTAATCTACACCATATGCAACCACCCAATGTGGGCATGTTCAAAGCAAGAATCCAACAAGCATCTACATGAATTAAAATGGGGGAATACCTTTATTTTCCCAAGAAAACTCTCAAACAAAGTTAGAGAATATCTTCCTTAAACCCACACACAAGCAATTTTCATTACTTTCCAAGATCTTATCTCACCAAGCCTTTTCCAATCCTCAAGCAACCACAAGCAATTTCTTTGAAACAAGTATGCCCTCACACAAATGAAGGAGAAGAAGAAAATAGATTAAAAGGAGCAAGTCTCTCCAAAACCCTTCCCCTTTCCTTTTTGGTGCAGTCACGATTAGGAGGGTCCTCAAAGAGAACAATCCAAACTGTGCAGCAAGAGTAAACACAACGGAAATGATTCAAAGATATAAGGAAAATGCAAATTCAATCATTCAGTATATCATAGAATTCAAATACAAATCGGCCAGCAACATGAAAGCTTATAATTAGGGCTCACAGGCCTGATTACAAAATATTAGAATATGCACCAGATATAGCTTTGAAGCTCCTTCGCAAAGAATCCAAACTATAAACTTATGCTAACTTCATAACTACTTTCCTAGGCATCTATTACATCATTTTATATCATCTCCAGAACATAAGATTCCTCCATGTCAACCAAGGATCATTACAAACTCTAATGAAGAGATGTAACGTGTGTACATGGATAGTATAGATCTAATTGAATAGAGTTCCTCTGCAAATGAATGGAATGATGTGTGGATATCAGGGAATGTCATCCATGAACCATAGATCATTGAATGATGTGTCATTAGGCTCTACAAATTAGGAAATGCTCTGCAAGTCTTCTCCTTCAGCTAATTGATTGAGACTTCTAGGATGCTCTGTTTTGAGAAAATAGTCGATCTTCTGATAGCGATAACTTTCTGATACTTGATCCAAATGCTCTAAAAATTGGATATGATGTGCATGAATGAATCTAGATGCTAAGTCCATCTCCACAAGGTTTGAAATGCAATTGTGGTAGAATGCAGACTGAAATACAGAAACTACTACAGACTGAACTGCATAAACTAAACTAGGAAATGAAAAGAAACAAACTGTAATGCAAATGTTTTTGGTTGATGAAAGATTTCTCTTGAACTAGGGATGCTCCTGCATCAGACATCTAGGGTTATTAAAAAAGTGAGTCCCTCACTTTGCTGGGGCTAAAGGGAAATTGAGATGATCCACCTTAGCCTGAGAAATCCATGATGAATCTTCTTCTAGTTTGCCTTTCCACTTCACAAATTATTCTTTATATTGTCTTCCTCTGGTGCTGCATCCAACTCTGCTATCCAAAATGTCTTCAATCTATTTCGATGCTTTTTGTGGTAACTACTTCTTCAAGTCTTCTTCAATGCTATCATTGAACTCTACTTCATGATACTAATATAGGTCTGCAATGTTGAAAATAGGTGATATAGCCAATGTCTCCGGTAACTCCACTTCATATGCATTTCCTGAATCAAATTTTTTGAGTATCCTACAAGGTCCAAACTTCTTCATCTTCAACTTGTTATGTCCCAACTGGAAATCTTTCTTTTCTTAAGTATACCATCACTTCATCTCCAACTTTAAACTCTTTATGTCTTATCTTCTCATTTGCCTACTCCTTATACTTATTTTTTAATGTCTCCAAATTCTTCTTCACCTGATTATGCACTATCTCCATGTGTTCTACAAATTCTTCTACTTCTGCACTTCTCTTCTCTTCCATACTGATATCTCTCAACTCTATTAGTCCTCTAGGGTTTACTCCGGTAACAATATCAAAAGGTGTCCTAGTACTCCTATTCATTGAATTATTGTATGCAAACTCTGCTTGTGAAAGAATCAAGTCCCAACTTCCTTCCTTCTCTCCAACCAAACATCTCAACAAGTTTCCCAAACTCCTATTCACTACCTCTGTCTATCCATCAGTCTGTGGATGAAATGCTAAACTAAACTTCAAATTTGTCTTCATCTTCTTCCAAAGTGTCTTCCAAAAATATCCAAGAAATCTTGTGTCTCTGTCTGAAATTATGCTCTTACGTAATCCATGCAATCTCACAATGTCCTTGAAAGATAGGTCAACTATATGCACAACATTAGTTGTCTTCTTACAAGGTATGAAATGTGCCATCTTTGAAAATTTGTCCACCATGACAAATATTGAATCAGGTCCTCTCTGTGTTTTAGGCAATCCCATTACAAAATCCATACTTATGTCTTCCCAAGCTCTCTTTGGTACTGTCAAAGGTTTATACAATCTAGTATTCTAACTACTTCCTTTTGCAACTTGACAAACTCTGCAACTCTGCACAAATTTCCTAACATCCTTATGCATCTGAGGCCAAAAGTAGTTTTCACTCACTAATGTCACTATTTTATCAATGCCAAAATGTCCTACCAATCCACCATTGTGCTTCTCTTTGATCAAATTATCTCTTGTTTAGGGTAAAAAGTGAAGATAATGGATTTTATTGGTTTGTGTTGATCCTCCTTTCACTACTAAACATTCAAGGACATTCAACCAAGTAGAGAACTCTACTACAGATCTCTTCTCACTTGGAACATAGGGGAAGATTGGAATTGTGTGATTTTTCTATTCAATTAAGCCCAATTATACTCAAAACCCTAATTTCTTGAAATCGTAAACAACGGACAAATTACGGAAAATGATCACACATAGAGATATCAAATGACAATCAAACGCATACTGGATTTCAAAGTTTAGTGTGTGAAAAAGTCAGGGACTAATGAGCAGGTGCCCAAGTCCAGTGCCACAGTTTTCTTCAAGATCTGGGAATGTTGTCTGTAACCTGTTCTGTTGTTCTAGAGATTTTACTGTTGCAGGATCTAGAGGACTAATGAGCAGGCGCTTGAGTCCAGGTCCCTATTTTCTTTTTTAATTTGCAATTCCGACAGCCTACACTACTTTCTTACAACTCCACTTCTTTAACTTTCGTAACTTGTAACCTACAATCACATAAAAATGGGTTGGAGGTTGTAGTGTTTAGAGGCTTGCCTCAGTCAACCCCCAAAGAGACATTCAAGTCTTCCAAACACCATTGTCAGATAAAGATTGTGTATCCCTACAGGATAGAGGCAAAATCCAAATGAAAAATGATAGAAAACACAATTGATATCACATTGTAGTGAAGATCTCATGGAAGGAAGATGCTCTTCATGCCATGAGGAGATGGATGCCAAATCTTCAAATACAAACACAAGAACAACACAAATTCTGCTCTACAACATAATGAATGCCTTGAATCACTTTCACAAAATCACAATGCTCATCAAATTTTGATCTAGTTTACAAATGAATCACTAATCATGCTTATATATGCAACTACAAACATTCCCGCTAAGAATTTCATAATTCAAACTTACCGTAACATCATAGGACCTAAATAACGTTCATAAACAAACACTTTGATATAGGTCCTAACCTAAAATAGGGTAGGACTAGGGCACATGCACCAAAGTCCTCCCCCCTATTGAAATGCACCAGACAACTGAGAGGGGGGTGGGTGAATCATTTGTCTCCAAAACTTTAACCTCTTATGAATATTAACTTATCAAACACTTGATTATTGTTATTCAGATTTAACAATGAAAGCATGAATTGAAAAACTTAAAACAACAATACAATCAACACATGAGACACCAAATTTTTACGTGGAAAACCCTATAAGGGAAAAACCACAGTGGATGTTAGCCCACAGAAATATATAAGTTATAACAATACCAAAAACCAGAGGCTCACTACCCAAAATGTTCACTACAAATGTTTAGGCTCACTACCAAGATTGGCTTACTGCCTTAGGGCTCACCGCAAATGTTTAGGCTCACTGCCAAGATTGGTGACCTAATTTGATAGCATCTACTCCATGCCTAGGTTCAATTCCATTGAAGCGCAGTATATCTCCTCTACTCTACTCTTTTACACCTTCAAACTTATCTTTTCATTTTCACACATCCACACCTTTTTCACAACTACATTACATGTTTTTATACAACTCATTAACCTTGGAATGTACATCAAGGTCGGCATTACATTCATCAACCATTGGAACAAACTCCAAGGTCAGCATTTACAAACATACATAGAAATGGGTCCGGACCTAATACAAAAATTTGCTAAGGGAAAGATGTAAAGGTGTATGCAGATCACACTATGCCTTAGCCAGGACTCAAATACAATCTTCCACATCACAACATGCTTCTACAATCTTCAATGAGTCTCCGCGATTAGTGAAAGCAACCAAGTCTGCCAAGACTGGTGTTCACATTAAGACTTTCAAGAATAGTGTTTATCTTCAATCCAAATTTCTCTTTATGAACCAATCCAAAGGTAGGAACATGATCAAGAGACATCCACAAGCACATTGAAATCATCAGGAATAATCGCACAACCTCTAACCACTCTGTCAAAAAGATTCTTCAAATCAGAGCTCATAAACAACACTGTCAGCTACTATCATAAGGAAAAGATCGCTTGCGGACCACCAAATCACAAACCATTAAAGTTGAAGGCACATATCATCATCTCACACTTAACTCTAGAACTACAAATCAAAATACTTCAATGTGGAGGAATGCGGAGCATAATACATTCTCCCTGTCACCAATGAATACTTAGAAAAAACAACTTTTACTCTGGTGAACATAACTCACTCAAATCTTCATATCGGAGGCTCAAACTTGTAATATAGCATCTTCAGACATGCCTATAAGTAACTTCCAATCCAAAGAGAAAGATATTCATTCTACAGGAAATTTGGAGCAATCTATTGGATTATTCTTCTATAGACAAAGATATTATGCAACATCCTAGTTCTACCAGAGGAGCAAATTTTCTCAATATCCTCAATAACAAGATTTCCAACACTTACATAGGCAAATATAAAGCATCTAACTCATTACAAGAAAGCATAAAAATAAGAGAATAGTTGGCACCAATGACAACATTGATATGTTGACATCAATGACAACACCAATTAGGCACATACTTGCAACAATCTCTCCCTTTTTCATTGATGGCAACATATGATGTCAAGAACAATAAGGACCATCAAGAGAAGATTCTCCCCCTTTCTCTTTACACATCTGCACTCTTTCTTCTCTAAGTTTTTCACATGATTTCTCTTGCCCTTTGACATCAATGCTAAAGGGCACATACTTACATTCTGCTGCTCTGATCCAATTGAACTTTCTATGTTCTCAATTTACTTTCTTTATCAGGAACTTATATTGGTAACATCTAGCTACTCCCCCTGAGAGGTAGCTCTCAAAACATCAATCCGGATAAAAAAAAGAGACTTTGAGCACTTCTGGACTGATGCATTCCTATGCATCTTAGTTTAGAATAGGAGGGATAATGACCCCTAACTTTTCTCTAAGATACTCAAAAGTATCCTTAGGTAGACGCTTAGTGAAAATATAGGCAATCTGATCCTTTGTGGACACCTATTCCAATATTACTTCATTATCTATCACTTTTTCTCTCAGAAAGTGATACCTTATAGATATATGCTTTGTTTTTGAGTGCATCACTAGATTCTTTGAAATGTTTATAACACTTGTATTATCACAGAAGATTGCAACTAGATCTTCATAAACAACTCCTATGTCCTTCAATGTCTGCTTCATCCATAACACTTGAGTACAACAACATGCTGGTGCAATTTACTTTGCTTCTGCAGTTGACAAAGAGATTGAATCTTGCTTCTTGCTCAACCATGAAACCAATCTATTACCCAAAAAGAAAGTGCCTCCACTTGTACTCTTTCTCTCATCAACATCTGCATCTGTTCTTGTAGCAATTCTGCTTTGTCAACTTGATCTTCTATTACTCATCATTCTCAAGCCAATCATCAAAGATTAGACAAGCTTTTGAATGTAACCATATGTCAAAACTGCAGAGCAATATCCTTAACAATAGTCAAATGCGGACCAAATTTACTAGATCATTGTAACTTGAACTTTGTAAAAGTTCATAGCATATTTTCTTCCTTGGTCATATATTCTTGTATAGTAAATTTCTTATTTTGTGTATTTCTTCCTTTATCCTTTAAGAACACAATCGTTGTCCCATCTTGAACCTTTGTTGTTAATCTTTTCTTTCCATGCTGAGGCATCAACATTAATCTTTTGGCAGGGGAGTAAAGATTTTCAATAGGACTCCCCTCAAGAAAAATCTCTAATCTTAGTTTCCGGAGGGAACATCTGTACCTAATATCAGTATAGGCTCATTCCTAACCTTTGTTGCATCCTTCTTCACCCAGATCTTGTTCATTTCCCTTTGGGTTTCTATCGGATCAACCTTGTTCTTTCCCTTGACTTCCCTTTGCTCTGTTTTCTTCTATTCTCCAAAATAGTTTCTTTTCACATTCTTACTTCTGTAGAATTTTGTAACATGTCCAAGTCTGTTGCAATTGTAGCAAACAACATTCCTTTGCCCTTGGTTCCTTCCACTATTTGGATTCACCTTTGATTTGCATTAGTTAGCCATATGCCCAAATCTATTGCATGTAAAACACTTTCCATTGAAAGATTGAGTGTTCCTTTCATTGTTGGAACTATTCCTTATTTGACTTCTACATTCATTTTCTCTATGACCAATTCTCTTGCAATTGAAACACTGACTAGAGAATGATAAAGAATTTTGATTCATTCTTCTCCTACACTGAGTAGCTTCGTGACCAAATTTACTACAATTAAGATAATAGCCATTGAAAGATGGGTACCTTTGAGCATTTGGTTGCCTGACCAAAGGTCTTCTTGATCTGTTCCTTTGATCCTGAATCTATTTACCTTTGTCCTCCTTGATCTTAGAATTCTTCTTTTGACTTGTTCCAAAACTTTCACCTTTCTCAGGTCTCATATTGTTTATGTCATCAGGATTTTTTTTGACTTTCCATAACCATTAGTCTACCAAATCTTCCCATACTTACACTGAGTTTGTCTTGTTGAGCCCATGCATGTTTTAGACTAGCTTTTAGCTCCACAACTTCTTCTTCAAGCTTTATGTAATCATTTGTTTTTGTTAAGGAAAAATTGGATCAAATGAATAAACAATAATATCAATATCAAGTTACCCAAAACTCAATGAAATGGTGAACTAAGAAGATTTAATCAAATAAAGCAATGAACAACAAAGCAAACCTTCCTCAATTTGAAACTTCCATTGATTGCCTATCTAAATCGTTCTTGCATGTATGAAATAGCGCCCTTAGAGAGTGCACTTCCTTGCTATGCTTCAAGAATGTCAATTGAGAATGGCTATGATAATACTGTAATGAAGAGGAGCCTCACAACGATGGTAGTAGTGCATAGTAGCGAATGTGATCACAAGCAATGAAGGAATGACGTGGGTGCCAAAGGCGCGCTGTAATTCCTACAGAGTAATGATACTTAAAGCTTGGATGATTGAAATGGAAGAATGAGGTTGTACTTATAGACTTGGAAGAATGAAGACCAACGATATAGAGAGAATGAGAAGATCAACGATTGAGGAACGTGCAACGAATAAGAAGAAGACATGTGTCTTGCTTTCTTTTGCATGAGAAGATTTGTTAAGAATAGAAGAATGAGTTAAAGCAATTAAAAGAATATAATAATCAGTTAAGTGATTTAAAACAAGAAGGGATTTGCATGAGAATAAGAAGATATTTTGCTTTATTAAATATTAGGAATATTTAATTGCATGTGCACAAAGCTTGAATTATGTTTAGAGATAACTCAATTTAGAAGAAAAAGCAACTTAAATAAATAATTGAATTATTTAAATTTAGAGAAGATATTATTGGAAGAAAACAATTAAATAATTGGTATTATTTAATTTAGAAGATAAGAAAGCAAATTAAATAAATAAACTTATTTAATTGTTGTGCATGATTTTGGAAGAATAAATAAAATATTTGATTGTATTTTATTTTTGGGGATTGAAAGGATTTAAAAAAATTTGATTTGATTTATTTAAATTTGGAAGAATGGTTTGATTTAATTAAATAATTAAGAATTATTTAATTGTTTGGAAGAATTAAATTAAATAAAGGATTTTATTTAATTGTTGGAAGAATATGAATCAAATAAATAAATTTGTTTATTTATTTATTGATAGAGGAATTAAGATGGAATAAATATTAAGAATATTTATTTAGATTGAATCGTGTCATTTTTAGGCGTATACATTTTGCCCCTCTTTGATGCAATGTAGTTTACGGTGTTGCTTCAAAAAATAAGAATTCTGTTAACGATACATGCCACAGTTTGCCCTTGGTACAGGTTAAATGATGATAGGATGCCCCCTCGGGAGATTGGACAGGAAGAAGGCAGAAAGACGTGAGATGGACAATCTCACAAAGAAGAAGGATGAAGAAAGCACTGAATGACACAATATGCAAGATGAAATGATAACACACACAAGCAAGTAAGCAAGTATGCACAAATGATACAAGAACAAACAAGGTATTGCCCCTGTCGAGCGGTAAACCAACGATATACTGATAACGATATACGACAGTGTTGTCATGGCGGGGAACGATATATCCCTAGACCAACACAACAGGCGTGTTCTCATGGTGGGGAATGATAGATCCCTAGAGCAAACATGAAGGATAATGTCTAGTTTCAGGAAATGAAGCATGGTGTGTAAGATGCGTGTGTTGGTCTGATTTCGACAATGTTAGATCCTGTATAAGACAATTGATTGATTAACTGATCGAGTTGGTTTACAGCCAGACAAGGATCAAGATCACTGATTGTGAATGGATCATTTGACAAGATTGACATGACCTGATTAGTATGGATTAAGGATGGACTTGCATTTGGATCATTGCTCAGATTGATAGCTAGAATTATTGACGAGAGATACAATGATAGACGAAAAGTTAATCGATAGAAGAAAGATTCGATAGAAGGACTCCCAAACTTTTATTTGATACTCTGCGGTTTGGATCTTTATTTGCATGGGATATGGTATGGATGCTTTTGTGGATGCAAGTGGATGCGACATCTTGATATTGCAAGTATTTTGAAGTGCTTATTTCATTATTGGGCTTTTTTGTGTTTTTGAAATGTTGTAAGAAAATACAAGCATTGAGGTATAATTGAATCGAGATGACCTGAGTATCGCTTGCATGGATTTTGATTTAGCAAGTTAATACAAGTATCAAGATATAATTAAACCGAGATGACCTGAGTATTTCTTGTGTATCAACAGTCAAGGATTACCCCCGTTCATATTAGACCTTTGATGTCCTCGATGATCTTTTACCGATCATGTCGTTAGACAAGGCTTCACATTACTAAAATTTAATCCACAAATAGCAACTAAAGAAATAATCATGCCCTCATCATAGCATCTCTAGCTTTTGGCATCCTTGAGTAGTATAGAAAGGCATGATAGAAAAAAATCAAAACTCTGTACTTTAACCATGTTTCCAATCCACAAAACGTTTTTTGCATTTAGATGTGTTTGTTTCTTGCCATAATTTGGGTAAAATCATTTAGAAGGCCTTAGGAGTTTGTTTGCTTTGCTTTGGATAGGTTAATGTCTTGTGTCAGGATTTCTACTTGAAAGCGGGCTTTGCTTGTGCTTGCTTGCCTGGTGAGAAGATTCCACAATCTTTATTGGTGAGACAGACCCTAAGGGACTAACCTAGTGCCTCGGGGGCTCATTGCTAAATGGCCTTGCCTATGTGATGACGTAGAGGCAACGTAGTTCATGGATTGACTTTGATGGACCTAGGATATGGATCGGATGAGACACAATATGGAACAGATATGGATCAGATAAGACACGATATGGAACAGATATGGATTAGACATGGAACAGATATTAATCAAACAAGACACAACATGGAATAGATATGGATCAAATATGGAATAGACAAGACACGATATGGAACAGACATGGATCAGACAAGACACGATATGGAATAGATATGGATCAGATATGGAACAAATATGGATTAGATGAGACACGATATGAATCAGGTATGGAACATATATGGATCAGGTATGGATCAGATATGGATCAGATATGGATCAGATGATACTGATGACAAGGAAACACCATAGATAGGTAGATGTATGGGTGAAAGGAATAGGTAGGTATTAGGATGGGTAATAGTGGATATGGATGGTCAGGTAGAAGGAATTTAAGGATGTGATCTCCAAGAACTATGTTTCATAGGAATAACATGCCCCATTGTATGTAGAACACTTAGGATTTTTCATGACGATGCTTATGATGATAGAAGGATGAGAAGATTAATGAAGGATTTGCTTGGTTTGGGAGGGATAAGGTATGTCAAGAGACATATAAAACATTTGTCAACATTGTGCCCCCAATCTTTATCAAGACCAAAGAAATAGAGGAAAGGAAGATTAGGATAGATAGATTGGACAGTATAGGTATGTAACGGATAGAAGGGTAGGATAGGAAATGGTACGGAAGGAAATTGATAGGAGAAGAGTGATACACTGATGAGACAAGGTGTTCCCAAGTGTAGGTGACATAGAAGATCAACTTACACATGACGCCTATTTGCCAGGTTTTCATCATGGTACGTATCCAAGGCACCTGTTTGCTAGATTTTCACCATTGGATGAAGGGTTTTTTCTTTACTTTTTTCATTTTTTTTTGAAACAGTTGGATGGGGGAAAGTGGACACAGAAAAGGAGAGACTCAAGTATCTAGGTCCCTGAAAGGTGATAGTCCCACTAGAAAGATGTCGTCGCATGGACCATGTCGAGCGTTCTCATAGATGTTGGTAGGGGATTGCATGAAAGTGAGATGGAGAAGGTAGATATTGGATTATGAAGGGTGTGATAGTGGATGATGATGCAAAATATGGAGGACTTATGCAAGGATGCATGAAAAGTCTATGAAAAAGCATGGACCATAGGAATAGGATGAGGAAGATATGTAGGATAATAGTGGAAGGAAGGGGAGATGGAGGTATATGGAAATGTTGTGGGATGGAAGGCAATAATGACCAACAGTTGCACATACTGTGATAAACATTGAAGCTGGTGATGGGAAAGTAATGTAGGAAGCAACGGAGACTTTTGCTTGTGGATGAATGACTTAGGCATGTAGGGATCCACATAGACTGAGTATTTTTCTATGCTTTGCTTGTCATTTGGGATGGAAGAATTGGAGACTTTTGGATGGAAAGGGAGAAAGTGGCTGGTTGAGATTCTTGAGAGGTAGATGCCTCGTGTAACTTGAGGGCTTTTTGCTTAGGTACCCAAACCATTTTTCTTTTAGATAGTAAGTGTGGAGGTATGGGTTTGGGTGTATGCAGCTTTTGTGCAACTTTTGGAGTAATCATTTGTTGGATGCGGACCCACACCTTTTTCAGCTTGGCGTATAGGTGTGTGGGTGGATGAATCTCTTGAGAAGGATGTTTCTTTGATTCTTGGTTTTTGTATCCTAGGTCATGAGGACTCTTAGGATTTTTGAATTTAAGGGTAGAGGTATCCAAATTTTTGCTGGTGAATTTTCTTGAGACGGTGGAAGTAGAGTGGGTGGAAGCTCTTTGTTTAGACATGTGCATTTGTTGGTTATGATTGGGATTGTTAGAAGATTCATAGATGGATGGACAAGGTGTTGGAAGAAGTGGTGGTAAAATGCATGGAGGGATATTAGGAGTTGGAAGTAGCGGAGGTAGATTGGATGGTGGAAGGTGTATGGTCACATGCTCTTGGGATGTATAGGATGACGGAGGTGGAATGGCGACATATGTTTTGGGGATATGATAGGGTTTGCGATGGAAAGTGGGGGATTTAGGAGGAGTGGAGGAAGTACCAACATCTTGAGATTGTTCACCTTGGGGTGTGTATCCAAGGCCATATGAAGCAGGAGGAACATTGACATGCACAGGCTCCAAAATACCTTGTTCATGAAGGCCTAAGCCTTTACCTTGATAGTTCATATGTTGGAGTATGTGGTGGACATCAGGATTATGTGTAGGTGGAACACTAGACACAAGTTCCTTATTGGATGAAGAAGGTGGGATAGAGGATAATGGTGGCTATTGTTCTAGGGAGGAACACTCATGAATGAAAGCGGTAAGACCAAGGATATATGGTGGGGGATTTGCAGCATGGTTGATAATGGATGGTGGAGGAGTATTATTGGTTTAATCTTCTATGCTTTCTTAGGAGGCAAGTGTATCATCAAAGGAAGAGGAAGTTGTTGAATCTTGGATAGGACTAGATGGGGTTATAAGCTTAGGACCATGGAACGCATTAAGTGGACTAAGAGGATTATCATGGTCTTCTTGATCATAGATAGGCTCGTGATCGTAGATGGGATCTTGATCATAGATAGGATTTAGCATGATAGAATTAAGGTGCTCTTCTATAGGTTCGTCATCAACGATAATATCTTGATCATGGAAAGGATATATGCCATGGAGAGGTTGGAATTTGATCTCTTGTTCATGTACATGATCAAGTTGTTCATGGATAGCTTCTTCATAAAAGGTAGTATCTTGATCATGGAAAAGATATAGGTTATGAATGGTTTGAATTTGGACTTCTTGCTCATGTATAGGTATAATATCATTGAAAAGATAAAGGTTATGTAAGGGTTGAATGGGACTGCTTTGATCTTGATTTAGACAAGGGGTCGATGTTTCCACATGTTCTAAAGTGTGCTCTTGACATAACTCTTGATGTGCTTGAATTGAAGTTGAGGTAGAAGACTCTTTGATAGGCTCTTAGTCAATAACATGAAGGTGTGACGAACCTTGACTTTGGTGCATGGTAGGAGGTTCTTCAATATGCTCAAGGGGTTGCGGGATACATGAAGGGGTTGTAGGGTTTGACATGTTTGGAGACTCTTTGATAAGGTCAAGGACCGAAATTTGGGGACATGGTTGATTCTTTGCTGGTAGTCCTTGGATCACATCCTTTGTACATGTATGCGGTAATGAATGAGTGGATTTGGCTTTCTCCCTAGCTGTTCTTTTGCTGTGTAAATCTAGAAAACATCTTTCCCAAAAATCATCTGAGGCTTTTTTGGTTGTCCATTTAGAGCTCGGGGAACTCGATGGCGGTGTTGGTGTAGGATTGGTATGCTTTGGGATATGTTTCTTAGAAGACAGTGAATGAGGACTAGTAGACAGAGTGGTATACAATTTCCAACTCGAGGTAGTGCTTGCCTTGTCATGAGCATCATTAAAATGGGAAACATATGTATGAGTTTGTGGTGAGGTGTAGCTAGTACTGACACGTTCAGCTTGTAAGATTGTCATTTCTTATTTTATGACTTGGAGTTCTTGAGCAATTTCTATACGATCTTGGGATGAGGTGTCAAAGTCTAATTGCTCTCATAGGTATTGGAGTTCTTGAGCAATTACTTCTAATTGGTTTGTCATTTCAACAGAAACTAACACAAGACTGAAATGGGTACCTAGAAAACCTAAAAATTTTCTCTCAAAGATTGTGCAAGTGCTCACTGTCATGCATGCGCCGGAACAGATGCGTTGCAAAAACTAGTAAATGCGCTAGAAGTCAGGACATATGCGCCACACTGGTAAAAGGTACATGCATTGTAATATGTAGTAAAAGCACTGCAAGTCAGTATAGATGCACCGCAGGTTGGCACAAAATTCACAGCAACAGAGGACGGATGTGCCGCTTTGGTTTTTCTCAGTATTTTTGCAATTTTTTGGAATTTTTCTGATGTTTTTGGTACTTTGTTTGTAAGAAGGTCTTTCTGATCTAATTTTCTAAAATTATGGCAAGAAGACACAGTAAACACAAAGAATGTTTTTATGGTTTTTTATTTTTTTGTGATTTTTTTGACTCTTTTTGGACTAAAAAGGAAAAACAAGTACAAATCCTAGGTTTCAAATGGATTACAAGGGTTTTTGGCCACTAGAACAAAGGTGTTTAATGAAGGCAACCGTTCAAGTGGTTATACATGCGGCAGCACTACTCTCTGTTATGGAGTCTCCTAGCCTGCAAAGGTTGCGCCTTGGAGGGTTTTGGGGGAGGTTGGTTGTCAGTATAACACAACTTCACTCGTTGTTTGAAGATTTCACTCAAACACAATTTATTTATAGTGGCTTGGAAGGGCTTGGCGTCTAGCCTATTACCACTTAGGGTCGTTCCTACTTGGATGAACGGTATCCAAGAGCAGGCCCCTCTAAAGGAAAAACACATGCGAAAATGATATGTGTGTCATTTTGGTCACCTAAGATAGGGGAGAGCATAGGCCTGGTATCATTCCCAAAACACATAATACAGTGGTTCTTTTCCCCTAGTTAAAATGAGAAAAACTAGATGAGCTATCTACTTGGGCAAGCACAGAACTTTGAAGTGATTTAGCAAGATAGCAATGGTCCAATTTTAACCAAGATAGAAATGACGAGTTTAATTTTATCCACGTAGCATGAATTGTTAAATTTGAAGTGATGGTCAATCGAGATAGCAATGATGAGTTCAGTTTTATCCACGTAGCGTGAGTTGTTAACTTTGAAGTGATGGTCAATCAAGATAGCAATGGTTCAGTTTTAACCAAGATAGCAATGGTGTGTTCAATTTTTACCCAGATAGCAATGATTTGTTAACTTTGAAGTGATAACAAGATAGCAATGGTTTAATTTGAAGTCCAAATGAAATGTTTGCCTAACTAAACACACACAGATTTATTTTAAAGATCAAAACAAAAGTGTGCCTAATTTAGTGATAAATGATTGTTCTTTGACCACTCGAACCTGTAGAAGATATATCAAAAATTTCTTTTCACCTTTCTTTGACAAGCGTTTAAGTCAAGCTGCACAGATAAATCATTAGTTTCCAAGAAAAAACACTAGATTTAATCTTAGAAAGATATCTTAACTTTGACTGTAAAAATAGCTGATAAAATGATAAAATCACTTGATCAAACCTGCTCCATTGTGAAGTTCACAGAATTACCTTTCCAAGGAGTGTTCATTTGCGCGATTACGAGTTCGTATGCTCCTGTTATGGCAAAAAGAAAAAGATACCACCCTTATGGCATGTAGAAGAAGGCAGGATGGAGGATTGTTGGATAAAATGATGCACCCTACGGAAGCACCCTTCAGATTACTAGATAAAAGGATGCAGAAGCACCCTTCAGATCGCTGGATAAAAGGACGCAGAAGCACCCTTCGAACTGCTGGATAAAATGATGCACCCTGCGGGAGCACCCTTCGGACCGCTGGATAAAAGGATGCACCCTAGAAAAGAGCTCTTTGGACAGTTGGATAAAAGGATGCGGAAGCACCCTTCAGACCTTTGGATAAAGTGATGCACCCTATAGAAGCACCCTTTGGACCACTGGATAAAAGGATGCACCCTGTGGAAGCACTCTTTGGACCGCTGGATAAAAGGATGCACCCTGCGAAAAAGCTCTTCAAACAATTGGATAAAAGGATACAGAAACACCCTTCAGACCATTAGATAAAGCGATGCACCCTGTGGAAGCACCCTTTGGATCGCTGGATAAAAGGATGCGCCCTCAAAAAAATCACAAAGATTTTTTTTTAGTCTCTGATTTTTGTGAATTAACAGGTGATTCTAAGGTTTTCGACCCTTCTAAGCACATTGGTGATGTTAGTTTCAGCCTAGGAGGTCACCTTTTGATAGATCCTTGCAAAAATTGATAATGGGGTTTAGAGAAACACAAATTTTTACTATAAAAATTTACAAAAAACATAAAGCCCCATGGTGGGCACCAAAAATGTTAAGGGAAAATTGGATCAAATGAATAAACAATAATATCAATATCAAGTTACCCAAAACTCAATGAAATGGTGAACTAAGAAGATTTAATCAAATAAAGCAATGAACAACAAAGCAAACCTTCCTCAATTCGAAACTTCCATTGATTGCCTATCTAAATCGTTCTTGCATGTATGAAATAGGGCCCTCAGAGAGTGCACTTCCTTGCTATGCTTCAAGAATGTCAATTGAGAATGGCTATGATAATACCGTAATGAAGAGGAGCCTCACAACGATGGTAGTAGTGCGTAGTAGCGAATGTGATCACAAGCAATGAAGGAATGATGTGGGTGCCAAAGGCACGTTGTAATTCCTACAGAGTAATGATACTTAAAGCTTGGATGATTGAAATGGAAGAATGAGGTTGTACTTATAGACTTGGAAGAATGAAGATCAACGGTATAGAGAGAATGAGAAGATTAATGGTTGAGAATGGTTGAGGAACGTGCAATGAATAAGAAGAAGAAATGTGTCTTGCTTTCTTTTGCATGAGAAGATTTGCTAAGAATAGAAGAATGAGTTAAAGCAATTAAAAGAATATAATAATCAGTTAAGTGATTTAAAACAAGAAGATATTTTGTTTTATTAAATATTAGGAATATTTAATTGCATGTGCACAAAGCTTGAATTATATCTAGAGATAACTCAATTTAGAAGAAAAAGCAACTTAAATAAATAATTGAATTATTTAAATTTAGAGAAGATATTATTGGAAGAAAACAATTAAATAATTGGTATTATTTAATTTAGAAGATAAGAAAGCAAATTAAATAAATAAATTTATTTAATTGTTGTGCATGATTTTGGAAGAATAAATAAAATATTTGATTGTATTTTATTTTTGGGGATTGAAAGGATTTAAATAAATTTGATTTGATTTATTTAAAATTGGAAGAATGGTTTGATTTAATTAAATAATTAAGAATTATTTAATTTTTTGGAAGAATTAAATTAAATAAAAGATTTTATTTAATTGTTGGAAGAATATGAATCAAATAAATAAATTTGTTTATTTATTTATTGATAGAGGAATTAAGATGGAATAAATATTAAGAATATTTATTTAGACCGAATCGTGTCATTTTTAGGCGTATACAGTTTTATTTTTCAAACATTCTTCAATTTTTGATTTTTCTTCATTTACTGACCTCAATTCTTCACTATCTTCTTTAAGTCTTTGCTCAAGCTCCTTGATTTGCTTTCTTAACTCTTTGATGTATTCATTTGCTTCTGTTATATTTACTTTTAAGTCCATCTTTTCTTCCTCAGATTTCTCAAGGTTTTCAAGATCAATTTTAGATTCTTCATTGTCAGTGGACAGATATTCATCTTGAGAGGAATTTATATTGTTGCATGCTTTAGTCACTGTTTGGATTTAGCATTGGCAATCAAACACCAATTCATTTGTTCTTTTACTTCATACTGGCAATCTTTTTGCATTTTCTTCTCTTCAATATCATCTTCTTCTTTGGTGTATACTTTTTCCCTTTTTGTATTGTAAGGAAGCATATTTGAATTTGATGCATTATTATTGATTTCTTAATACTTTTGTATGTCTTCATCAACCCTGACATTTACATTCTCAATGATCTTTTTGTTGATAACTGAGAGGGGGGGTGAATCAGTTATCCTTAATTTGCTTCTGATTTAAACACTTAAATCCACTTTGTTATTCAATAGCATAGCAATTAATCATTCATGAAAGCATAAAGCATAAACACTAGAGCAGATACACATCAACACATGAAACACCAAGATTTTGACATGGAAAACCCGGTTAAGGGAAAAACCACGGGGTGATTAACCCAAGGATTATTCTCTATTAGAAGAATAAGAAAAATAGATGGTACATGCCAATTAGGGCTCACTGCTTGAGCACACTGCTCACAAGAGGCACACTACCTACAAGATACACACTGTCTACAAAGTAATCAAGTATCACAAACTTGAACTGGAGATTGACATCTTTACCATGTCTGGATCAGTTCTATTTAAGCCCAAAAACTCCTGCTCTACCTTTTGCTCCTTTTCTTCGCTATGCCACACTCATCCACACACTTCGCACTTTGGAATGACTTTGCAATCCTTTATTTATACAAGGCATCGACTTAGGAGCACTCATCTAAGTTGGCAAACACTTTTAGATCATCCGGAAGACGTGTAGTACATCCGGTCGGCCTGTCTCAGGAAGAACACTAACAACCAGTGGTCTTTACATCAAATCCAAACTCTAACTTCAATGCAGACCTCCAATAAGATTTGTACATGATCCAATGATCACCAGAACATTTCCTAAGTCACTAAAAACATCCGCACTTTATTAGCTTACTGGAATTCTTCTATTCTTCATCTGGAACATCAAGAACACAGTCTGTCATCACTGTCATAATGAAAAAGGTGCTTTCGGACCTCCAAACCATGAATTAATCTAGTTGTCACTTCACATGGACTTCTTCAACACTATCTCCAATCCACAGAATGAGATAATGCAATTCCGGAGCTCATCGGACCAAACTGTGACATTCTGTCACCACTGAACATCTGCCGGCACCGGTTCTACTAGATCAATCATAACTTCTTCAGATCATTATGTAGACCTCTGAAAACATGACTGGATCATCTCAAGACTCATATATGCAAACCCTTTAAACCGCATCCTCTGATCTTCATCTTGTCTTGGACTTTTACCTTACTATCATCACTGTTCTTCACCATTCCTGATTGAGACTAATTTCCTCAATATCCTCAGCACACAGCTCATCCAATCCTTCTCATTAATGCAATATTAGTATGTTGACATCAATGACAACACTGGTTATCCTCATACTTGCAACACTTTTTCAATCTCTTTTTATAACACTGGTAGGCCTTACTCTCAGTAGAGTATCCAAGGAAAGTTCCTTCATCATACTTAGTATCAAACTTTCCTAGCTCTTCTTCTCTTTTGATATAGCACTTGCTTCCAAAGACTTTGAAATATTTTACTGAAGGAATTCTTCCATACCGCAATTCATAAGGAGTTTTAGTGTCGTTACCTTTGATTTGAACTCTATTTTGAATGTAGACAATAGTATGTATAGCTTCTCTCCAATACCCTTCTAATAGGCCAGCTTCCTCTATCATTGTCTTTGTAGTTTCTTGAACAGACCTACTCTTTATTTCCATCACTCTATTCTCTCTAGATAGGTGTCTTTTTATTCCATGTGTCTCATAGAACATATTGAATTTATTAGAGGTAAACTCTTCTCCTTTGTCAAAGTTCAAACATTTGAGTTTCATGTTCAATTCATTTCCGACCATTGTTTTGAAGGCTTTAAATGCATCTGGAGCTTCTTCTGATCTTTCTTTGAGAAAACTAACTCAAGTCATTCTAGAATAATCATCAACAAAGAACATATAATACATGTCATCTTGGAGACTTCTCACTCTTGTAGGGCCACAAAGGTTTGTATGAACCAATTCTAGTAGTTTAGTTGAGGATGTTTCTTCATCCTGTAAACTTCCTCTTGCTTGCTTCTAAATTTGACATTTCTTGCAGATGATGTTGCTAAAATGTATGCTTTCTAGTAGATCTTTCACAACTTGATCTGAGATTATCCTTACTAGATCATTAGGATTGATGTGAATTTTATATGCCAGAGCCAACTCTCATGATTCTGAGTTATAGAGTAGATAATGTCACCTTCTCTGAGATGGTAAAGATTTCCTTCTGTTCTTTTTCCACCGGCTATTACAACTCCAGTTTTATCTCTGATTTCAAAGGCATCATTCTGAAATATGAAACTGTATCCTTCATTGCAAAATTGTCCAACGCTCAAGAGATTTTGTCTTAGGCTTTCAACATAGAGAACATCATTAGTGTGTTGTCTTCCATCAAAACTGATTAAACCTTTTCCAGATATCTTAGCAGTACAGTCATCTCCAAATCTAACTAATCCTTCTTCATTCTTCACAAAATTAATAAACTTACCTTTATCACCAGTCATATGATTTGAGCAGCTACTATCAATAACCTGATAGTTCCTTATATCTTCATTGCCAGTACTTACTTTTGGATCCTTTGAATTAAATTAATAGTCATCATCTTCAATATCATAAAATGTTTTCTTGGTCTTTCTACTTTCACCTTCTTCATCATAATTCTTTAAGTTTCCTTTTGGACATCTAGTTGAATAGTGACTAGTTTTACCACAATTGGAACAATTGAAAGATAGTTCATCCTTGTGTGCCATCCCAGACCAACCTCAAATTGTTTAACTTTCTTCCGAGGAACTTGCTCTGATACCAATTGTTGAAATGCACCAGACAACTGAGAGGGGGGATGAATCAGTTGTCTCCAAAACTTTAACCTCTTATGAACATTAACTCATCAAACACTTGATTACTATTATTCAGATTTAACAATGAAAGCATGAATTGAAAAACTTAACACAACAATACAATCAACACCTGAGACACTAGATTTTTACGTGGAAAACCCTATAAGGGAAAAACCATGGTTGGTGTTAGCCCACAAAAATATATAAGTTATAACAATACCAAAACTAGAGGCTCACTACCTAAAATGATCACTACAAATGTTTAGGCTCACTACCAAGATTGGTGAACTTATTGATAGCATCTACTCCATGCCTAGGTTCAACTCCATTGAAGTGCAATATATCTCCTCTACTCTATTGTTTTACACCTTCGCACTTATCTTTTCATTTTCACACATCCACACCTTTTTTGCATCTACATTACATGTTTTTATACAACTCATCAACCTTGGAATGTAGATCAAGGTCGACATTATATTCATCAATCATTGGACCAAACTCCAAGGTCGACATTTACAAACATAAATAGAAATAGGTCTGGACCTAATACAAAAAATTTCTAAGGGAAAGATGTAAAGGTGTATGCGGATCACACTACACCTTAGTTGGGACTCAAATACAATCTTCCACGTCACAACACGCTTCTACAATCTTCAATGCATCTCTGCAATTAGTGAAAGCAACCAAGTCAGGCAAGACTGGTGTTCACATTAAGACTTTCAAGAATAGTGTTTATCTTTGATCCAAATTTCTCTTTGCGGACCAATCCAATGGTAGGAACACGATCAGGAGGCATTCACAAGCATATTGAAATCATCAGGAACAATTGCACAACCTCTAACCACGCTGTCAAAAAGATTCTTCAAACTAAAGCTCATAAACAACACTGTCAGCTACTGTCATAAGGAAAAGATCGCTTGTGGACCACCAAATCATGAACCATTAAAGTTGAAGGCACATATCATCATCTCACACTTAACTCTAGAACTACAGATCAATATACTTCAATGTGGAGGAATGCAGAGCATATTACATTCTTTCTGTCACCAGTGAATACTTAGAAAAAGTAGCTTTTACTCTGGTGAACATAACTCACTCAAATCTTCATACCTGAGGCTCAAACTTGGAATATAGCATCTTCAGACATGCCTATCAGTAATTTCCAATCTGCAGATGAAGGTATTCATTCTACAAGAAATGTAGAGCAATCTATTGGACTGTTCTTCTGTAGACAAAGATATTCTGCAACATATTGTTTCTATCGGAGGAGCAAATTTTCTTAATATCCTCAATATCAGGATTTCTAACACTTACATAGGCAAATACAAAGCATCTAACTCATTACAAGAAAGCATCAAAACAAGAGCATAGTTGGCACCAATGACAACACTGATATGATGACATTAATGACAACACTAGTTAGGCACATACTTGCAACACCACCCTATTTTAGGTAGGATTTATGTTAAGCATACCCCCTAGGTCCCATTTGCCATGAAACTTCAGGCTTTTCTCATCAGGAGTCATCAAAATCATGCAAGATGCTCTAAATGCATTCTAAAGGACTCAATAGTAAACCTTAAGAGGAAAAAGCCCCTAAGGTTACTTTTTCTGACATAACATTTAGCCCCCACTTTAATGTATGTCTAAATGCAAGGCCAATACTTGCATTAAAGTACGATCAACAAGGACAATAAACACGCCAAGCAAGGAGAAGACACACCAATCATAGAGACGATAGTAAAAGGCACACAAAACATGGAGAAGATAGTTACAATCATGCAAAACATAGAGAATATAGTGAATGCAGTGAATACAATGATGATTTTCTTTTTCTTTTTCTCATATATAAAATGTAGATGCAAGTACAAGGAAAGTAAACACACAACCCAAAATGTAGGAGGCACTCATCGCCACTGGTCTTTAAACTACATATGGGGCAACAAACACGCAAAACAAATCTCAGAGTGTAGGAGGGACTCATTGCCACCAGCCTTTAACACTACACTTGAGAACAAACATGCCATACAAAACAAGAACACCATACAAATCCCACAGTATAGGAGGGACTCATCACCACCGGTCTTTAAGACCATGCTTGGGAACAAACATGCAATACACACACATGGAAGACATAGAGAAAACACGATAGACAATCAATGGAGTGTTCCTATTTCTAGGTTCATCACCATCTCAGGCACATTACAAGAACACCGACGATTGGGTTTCACCACAAAAATTGCTAAAGACATGCTTAAGGGTTTGGATAGTCACAGATCTGCTCCCCGCCTCCACAAAGGACTTTTAGAAAATGATAGGATGTGCACTCTCCTCAAGAAATACAGCATCCCCACCTCTGCAGAGGGCTTAAGATAAAAAGGATATATGTGATATCTTGCCTCCACAGAGGGCTTAAATAGATTTCAAGATTCACAAACAAATCTCAGAGTGTAGGAGAGACTCATCACCACCAGTCTTTAAACTGCACTTGAGAACAAACACACTTTGCTAGCATCTAAATCAGATAGCTTACCTTATATATGCCCCCACCTTAAGGTGGTTCATATCATGTAATGATATCTTGAGCATGTTAAGGTAGGAAGAAAATGCACAAGGGAACACGAGCTCTTGCAAGGCCCATGCCCCTCGGAGGTGACATGTACTTTACGATCACCAAATGTTCCCACAAACACATTCCTATGAGAAAAGTGTTAGCATCCATATAATCATGATAAACAACAATGCATATGATCATTCACATAGAATGCCAAGGGTATACTATGGATTCAGAGATTGAGTATAACCGTGGGGCTATACTGCATAAATCTTAAAACCAAGTGTAACCAAGGCAAGATTCAAAGATAAACAAAGTGCACAGAGTGACAATATTTTTATGGTTTGTAAGTGCAATAAGACAACATCAAGATCACACGAAGTGATTCTACTAGTCAAGCATCGGATAATATATATCAACCCCATCATCATGTATGGACTTGGTCCATTTTTGGATTTCTCGCTAAAGGGACATGAGGTCCGTATCAGTATAATATGTTTTTCTTCATTCACCCGCTAGATAGAAACACTAGAGGAAGGTAAGCAATAAATCAAGAGAGGAGAAACAAGTGCCTTAAGGACGGTCACATAGGAAGGTGCCCCCAAGTCACCAACTACAATGCTATGTCCGTAAGACACAACACACAATAATGAAAATAGAGGAGAAACAATATAGAAGAATGATGATACAAATAGAAGGTCACAACAGAGGCGGTCTCTTGGTATCCTGGACCTTACAAGAGAATCAAGGGTCATCCCAAGAGGCCTAAACAACACATAACACATCACAGGGGAAACACAACATGGAGGTGAAGGGTTAGAAATACTTACCTATAGGGACAACCAAACTAAGGGTTCTCATCGAGAAAATCTTCATCATCTTCCCACTCCTGAATGTTAGAGGAAAGTGGGACATAAGGTATCATAGCCCAACTCTTATTGTTTTCTTCAATTTGTTCATTCTTAAGATCTTCTTGGTTTGGTTTAATGTTTTCTTGTTGAGATGTGTTTCGTTGGGCATAATCTTGTCGTCTCCTCCTCCTTTCTCTTGCTTTGTCTATTTCTTTTTGTTTTACCACTTATCTCTTGTAAGATAGTGTTTTTCTCTTCCATAGGTTTTTGTGTTTTAGAGGAGGACACGCCAGGATCAAATCTCTTTTAACTAGGTGGAATGGTTTTTTGTCGACGACTACCTCCCGATCCTTGTAAGGATGGCGAGGGAGGAACCTTTGTTAGTTGCCATTGCACCAAAAGATTGACCTATTAATGCTCGGTACAACCACTTGACTTAACAAGCACGAGAGGTGGTTAAGCCCTTGTCACAAACCACCGCAGCGCAGCGCTGAACAAGAAGACCAAGGGTCACACCTTGCAACAATCCCCCCAGTGCAAGCGCGGGGTTTGAACCTGTGACCTTGGCTCTAATACCAATTGTTAGTTGTCGTTGCACCAAAAGATCGACCTATTAATGCCCGATACAACCACTTGACTTAACAAGCATGAGAGGCAGTTAAGCCCTTGTCACAAACCACCGCAGCGCAGCGCTGAACAAGAAGACCAAGGGTCACACATTGCAACAACCTTAGCATAGGGTCCTTTTCCTTTCGGTCTAGGAAGTTCTTTAAATGTGGGTTGGTCATCTCTTGTTGTTTCTTGAATAGAAGGACCGGTCACTTGATGTAATAGTTTTGCTTTGTAGTTTCTATAGCTCAAGAAGTTAAAATCTGTTCGTGGCTCCGGTTCCACTTTAGATCTTTCCCAAAAGTAATCAAGGGTAAAGTGTTGTCTTGTAACCAAATATTTATACCTATTAGGAGGGATAGTATGCACTTGTCCATTCAAAGGAAATTTTACACAGCTATAAATTGTTGAAGGGATAGCTTTCATAGCCTTTAACCATGGATGTCCTAGTTTGATGCAAAAAAGATCAGAAACGAGGATAGCATCAAACCATTGTTCTACAAATTTCTCAAATACAGTAACCAATAAAGATATCTTCTGAGAAGTGTTTATAAAGGTTCCCTTATGTGTCTTAATCATCATGTCTGTAGGGTCATAAAAACCTTGCATCAATCCATGTGAATAGAGGAACTCTTCCATTGCCACATTAGCCATGCAATTAGGATCAATAATGGTTCCATCCACATGATTTCCCATTATCTTTACAGTGATATAAATAGGTCCTTCAATGTCTCCAATTGTTCTATCATGAGGTGTAAACACAATTTCAGGTTCGGGGACCTTTCTTTTCATGTAAGGGCTAGGAGGGAACCTATTGTTATTGTTATTGTTATTGTTACAATTAGAAGCTATGTGTATATGTATTCAAATCAATATGAAATCAGATTTTTAAATTTTTTTCAAAAGTTATGCAAGAGACAAGTGCAAGACTATGTGTGAAATGAACTACAATGCTTGATTTTTCAACTTTTTTCAATGCAAATAAGTGAAAGAAGAGGTGTTGTAAGGAAATTGATCAAGGGAAGCAAGTAATATGTCTGATATCAGTCCAATAAAACAACAATATCCTTCACAACACACTTTTGATGCAAACCTAGAGTGATGACAGGTCAAAACCTAGTGAAAATACATGAAAATATGCAATTTTTCACAAATTTTCAATGCAAAGACCCAATAAAAAGGGTGTTGTAAAGAATTTTAGGAGGGACAGAATATTATAATAGTAATATCAATCACCTAAAGCCATAAAATCTATTACAACATGCTTGGAGTGCAAATCTTAGTCAAACCCTAGTGAAAATATAGCCAAAATATGCAATTTTTCACAAATTTTCAATGCGAGGGCCCAATAAAAAAAGGTGTTGTAAATAATTTTAGGAGGGAAAGTAGATGATAATTAGTGCAGAAAAATCCTTTACAACACAACTATGGTGCAAATCTAGAGAGACGATAAGGCCAAAATCTAGTGAAAAAGCAAGGTTTTCAAACACTACGCATGAAATTTTGCAAGAAAACCACTATGATGCAACACTATTGTTATAAATCAGTCCTAATGAGTGTTTTAAAAGGGTATTAATATATGGAACAAGATTTTGACTACAAACCCTAACTAATGTAAAACTAAGTTATATGGAAAAATGCATAATTTCAAGCAATTTTTAACAATTTGATCATGAAAATGTAATGTAAATGAATGATGAATGAAACATTTATATATTTTAAATCATATTTGATGACAATGATAGAATTTTATTGAAATTAAATCCCAGTTAATCTAAATTATTTGAAAATGCAAGCTAAAAATGCCAATTTTTAAAAAAAATTTAATTTTTTTGTAATTTTTCAAATGTAATAAGATGAACAATGATATGAATGAATTAAATGAATGTAAATATGAAGAAAAACACTCAGAGAGGTTCAAGAAAGTCCAAAAACATGGGTTCACCAAAATATTTAGGGTAAAAAGTGAAAATAATGGATTTTATTGGTTTGTGTTGATCCTCCTTTCACCAGAAAACATTCAAGGACATTCAACTAAATAGAGAACTATACTACAGATTTCCTATCACTTGGAATATAGGGGAAGATTGGAGTTGTGTGATTTTGTTATTCAATTAACTCAATTATGCTCAAAACCCTAATTTCATGAAATCGTAAACAAATAGACAAATTATAGAAAATGATCGCACATAGAGATATCAAATGACAATTAAATGCTTACCAAATTTTGAAGTTTAGTGTGCAGAAAAGTTGGGGACTAATGAGTGGGTGCCCTAGTCTAGTGCCACAGTTTTCTTCAGGATTTGGGAATGTTGTCTACAACCTGTTCCTATTGTTTTGGAGATTTTATTATTGCGGGATCCAGAGGACTAATGAGTGGGCGCCTGAGTCTAGATCCCTATTTTATTCTTTGATCTGTAATTCTAAAAAACCCACACTACTCTCCTACAAATCCACTTCTTTCACTTTCGTAACCTGTAACTTGCAATCACAGAAAAATGGGTTGGGGGTTGTGGTGTTTAGAGGCTTGCCTTAGTCAATCCCTAAAGATTTAGAAATGGATCTTCCTTCCAAGGGGGTATGCATCTTCCTTGTAGTGAAGATCTCATGGAAGAAAGATGCTTTTCATGCCATGAGGAGATGGATGCCAAATCTACAAATACAAACACAAGAACAACACAAATTTTTCTCTGCAACATAATGAATGCCTTGAATCACTTTCACAAAATCACAATGCTCATCAAATTTCTATCTAGTTTACAAATAAATCACTAATCATGCTCATATATGCAACTACAAACATTCCCGCTAAGAATTTGTAATTAAAACTTACCGTGTCGACATAGGACCTACATAACAGTCATAAACTGACACTTTGAAACAGGTCCTAACCTAAAATAGGGTAAGACTAGGGCATAGATGCCCAAGTCCTCCCCCCCTATTTCAGACAGGATTTATGTTAAGCATACCCCCTAGGTCCCATTTGCCATGAAACTTCAAGGTTTTCTTATTGAGAGTTATCAAAATCAGGCAAGATGCTCTAAATGCATTCTAAAGGACTCGAGAGCTAAACCTTAAGAGGAAAAAGCCCCCAAGGTTACTTTTTCTGACATAACATCTCTCATGGAACTTCTAGGTATGCATAACTGGTTTCCTCTGAACAACATATCTTCTTGAATGAAATAGTCCAACCACTTACTTCTATTTGTCAAAACAGGTTCCTTACATGCTTTCCAAGGTTTTGCAAAATCAATATCTTCCTCATACATGTTCTTCAATTCATCAAATCCCAATACCTCAACTCTCATCTATGTTAGCAAGTTCCTTCTCCTACTCAATGCATATGCAACTTTGTTTGACTTTCCACTCATATGCTTCAACACAAAAGTATAACTCTGCATGAACTCTACCCACCTCATATGTCTCTTATTCAACATTCCTTGACTGTTCAAATACTACAAAGCTTGATGATCTATATACAACACAAACTCCTTAGGCAACAAGTAATGTCTCCACTTCTTCTCACTGAAATATGCTACAGGTCTACCTTATTGACTTAACATTGTTCTAATTGCATTCCCACTTGCATCGCAATCTACAAGAAATACCTTATTGAAATTTGATAATGCCAAAACATGTTGCTCTATTAATTTTTGCTTCAACAATTCAAAACTTGTATCTGCTCCTGATGTCCACTTGAAATATTTTCTGTCACCTCTCATTGTCTCTGTCATAGGGTTACAAACTAAACTAAAATTTCTGATGAACTTTCGGTGGAAACTAGATAATCCATGAAATGATCTGACTTCTCCAATTCTCTCCATTGTAGGCCATTCAATAATTTCTCTTACTTTCTCAGGGTCCATCTTCAATCCTTCCATAGAAATCACAAATCCCAAATAAACCAATTCTTCCTTCATGAAACTACATTTCTTGATGTTTCTCAGCAATTTCTCTTCTCTCAACCTCTGTAATACTTATCTTAGGTGTTGCAAATGGTCTTCTCTTGTCTTACTAAAAATTAGAATGCCATCCAAATATACAATAACAAACTTACCCAAGAATTTCTTCAAAACTTCATTCATCAAGCTCATGAAAGTACTAGGTGCATTTGTCAATCAAAAAGGCATCACTAACCACTCATACAATCCTTCATTTGTCTTAAAAGTAGTCTTCCATTCATCTCCTTCTTTGATTCTGGTCTAACGATATCCACTCTTCAAGTCTATCTTTGTGAAATATTTTGCTTCACTCAAACAATCCATGATATCATCCATCCTAGGTAAAGGAAATATATACTTAACTGTGATCTTGTTTATTGCTCTAGAGTTAGTACACATTCTCCATCCTCCATCTTTCTTCGATGCTAACATTGCAGGTACTACACAAGGACTCAAACTTTCTCTGTTCAAACCTTTCCTCAACAATTCTTTTATCTGTCTATTCAATTCTTCATTCTCTGTTGGTGTCATTTTATGTGCTACTTTCTTAGGCAAAAGTGCTATGGGTATAAGATCCATGTGATGACTGATACTCCTAATTGGTGGCAATCCTTCAAGTACGTTGTCTGATATGATGTCTTCATACTCTGTCAGCAACTAAGTTATCTCCTCCGGTTGTGATTCTTCAGTCTCCTTCAATATTTCAGGCTTCTTAGGGATCAAAGGATAACACATGTTCTCGTCTCAAACCATCCAAAAATGTCCTTCCATCTACCAAATAGATTCTAGCATTTCCACATACTTCACTCTTAGTGTCATCTTCCAAAGGAATCAAAGTAATTCTCCATTTGATATTATAGTGTATGTATTCTTTCTCCCATCATTTATGGCTTTTCTATCTTACTGCCAAGGTCTACCCAACAAGATATGACATACATCCATAGGCATAATATCACACAAGAATTCATCATGATAAGATCCAATATGAAATTTCATCAAACATTTCTCCCTCACTAGTACCTTATGATCATCATGAATCCATGCTATCTGATAGGGCTTAGGGTGTTTCAATCTTTCCAACTTCAACTTAGTCACCATCTCCTCTAAAACTAGGTTATCAAAACTACCACTATCAATTACAACTTTACAACATTTACCTCCTGATTTGCATTTGAATCTGAACAAACTTTTCCTTTGCAGTGGTTCCTCACCTGTCTCTCCTTGAAATAGTGCTCTCCTCATGACAAGTGATTCTCCTTTCTAAGGTTTACCAACTGAATTAGGTGATCCAACATGTTCTTCTTCCACATAGGTTGCTCTTCCACTGTTCTTTGTTCTCTTGCATGTACTCCCTTGATTACATTCAAATGCTTTATGTCCTTCACCTCCAAACTTGAAACAGGTTCCTATGAATGTTCTCCTATTAGGTCCTCTTCCTTCTCTTTTGTATCCTTCACTCTAGTATTGACTAGGGTTTCCTCTGCGGTAGAAATTTATGTCATCTCTCTGGTATGCATCGTTATCTTTGTCCTCCTTCTTGAATGTGTTCTCCTATCTATTCTGCTCCGCATATGATCTATCTCCTTCAAAAATGTTCTACCTTTCTAAAATCTACCTCCTCTTCCTCTCTGTCTCTGATCATGCCTCTTGTTCAACTTCTCTTCAACTTTTAGGGCAAACTAATATGCTTCCTCCAAAGATGTCATCCTTACCAAGTTTAGTTCCTCTTGAATGTTCAATCTCAGTCTATTGATGTATCTTGCCACTTTCTCCTTGCTTGCTTCACTATGTCCTATCCTTATGATCATCTTATGAATTCTTCAGTATACTCCTTCACAAATTTTTCCTTTTGTTTAAAATTTTTTAATCTCTTCAATAGCTCCAACTCATAGTCAACAGGTATAAATTGATTCTTCAATTTTGTCAGCATCCTATCCCACTTTGTAATCTTTCCCTTTCCTCTTTTGTTTCTATCCAATTGAATTTCTTTCCACCATATAGCAACACGTCCTTTTAACTTTGTCTTCACAAATTTCACCTTCTCCAGATCTTCAACTTCTTCATATTCAAAGTATTCTTCCATGTCACTTATCCAGTCAATCAACTCCTCTAGATTCAAATTGCCAATGTAATTCAGTACATCAACTCTAGGTCTCTTTAAAATCTTTGAAATAGCTAACAACATCTTCACTTGATCTGATTCTTCTTCTTCATCACCTCCTAGGGTTTCGCCATTTTGATCAGCGGATTGAAATTCTTCGTCATCACTCTCAATATCAATTCTAGGGCTTAGTCCTTTTCTTCTATCTTCTTTAACATCATCCAGTCTAATTCACATTATTTTCATCATTTCCATCATCTCATCCATTCTTCCATCCATTCTTCCAACAATAGGGATTCTCCTTGGCAGCATCTTCCTAGGATCCAGTGCAAACTGCCTCAAGTTCGATGATCTGGCTACAAGGTGACAATTGCCTCACAATCAGTGATCGGTTGCAACACAAGTAACCTACCTCAAATTCGGTGATTTATTCACAACAATATCTTATATAAATCCTTCGCCAACTTCACTCAATTCACTCCCAAAGATTCAAACTTTCTCTCTGATACCACTTGGTGCAGTCACGGTTAGGGGTGCTGCAACAATAATGGGTTACAGTTTCTAGGACATCCTGATTTTTGTTGAAATCACATATTTTTAGAAAATATAATGATTTAAGCCTTGAAAGGTTCCATTTAAAGGATTTTAATTGAAGACGGTTTTATCAAACCCCCTTAGATTCAAACCCCCTTGGATAGAACCCCGCTAGTTTTAAACCATACTTATAATGGAGTCTCCTCTACACCTATCAAAATGCTGACAAAAAACCACTTTTGATTTACCTTTTGAGGGATCAAATGAATTCATTTAAAATTTATGTTTTGTAAGTATGTAGTCCTTATTATAAACTTCCCAAAAAGTATAATTTTAAATATATTTCATTTGATTATTATATTTATTTTTTATTTCTTGTGAATGCAGGTTTTTCACCGAACATCAAGTTCTTTGTTCTACACACATGGAAAATTAGTAAATTAGTGAAAAAAAATTCTAAAAAATATCTATGCCCTAGGTATTGATGTCCTTGTTTCAACAAAAAAATAATTAAATTTTGATACATACACAAAAAGTTATGTTTTACGGAATACGCCTATGTCTAAATTATAATTGGTTTGACTTCAAAACATAATTAAAAAAAATATTCAACAAAACATTATGAAACCAAATGCATGCCCTATATATCGGTGTTACCAATCTAAATTCAAAAGAATTAAAATTTTATCCTTTGTAGAAAAAATGTTATGTGCTACAGAATACACATCACTTTAAAAAAATGTTGTTTACTAGTAAAAACTAGTTATCAAAGGAGATGCAAAAATTTTACAATTAACTCCAAATTTTTTTAAAAAAATATATTTAGAATCTAAAAATAAAATCTCACAAATCACTAGTCCACATCATCTTTAAATTCCTAATGGTTTAATGGCTATAGGTGTCAGAAAGTGAAGATTTAGTTCAAAATGTTGATTTCAATGTCATGTTTGGCCAAAAAGTGTAAACCATTATTGTGGGATGACCCTTAGGAGGGTCCTCAAAGAGAACAATCTAGACCGTGTAGCAAGATTAAACACAACGAAAACAATTCAAAGATATAAGGCAAATGTAGATTCAGTCATTCAGTATATCATAGAATCCAAATACAAATCAGTTGGCAACATGCAGGCTTATAATTAGGGCTCATAAGCCTAATTACAGAATATCAGAATATGCACCAGATATAGCTTTAAAGCTCCTTTGTAAAGAATCCAAATTATTAACTTATGCTAACTTCATAACTACTTTCCTAGGAATCTATTACATCATTTTATATCATCTCCGAAACATAAGATTCCTCCGCGTCGGCCAAGGATCATTACAAACTCCAATGAAGAGTTGTAACATGTGTACACAGATAGGTTGAACCTAATTGAATAGAGTTCCCCCCCAAATGAATTGAATGATGTGTCATTAGGCTCTGTAAATTGAGAAATGCTCTACAAGTCTTCTCCTTCAACTGATTGATTAAGACTATCAAGATGCTTTGTTATGATAAAACAGTTGATCTTCTGATAGCGATAACTTTCTGGTACTTGATCCAAATTCTCTAAAAATTGGATATGATGTGTATGAATGAATCTAGATGCTAAGTCCAGCTCCACAAGGTCTAAAATACAACTGTGGTAGAATGTGGACCGAAACGCAGAAACTACTACTGACTGAACTGCCTAAACTGAACTGGGAAATGAAAAGAAACAAACTGAAATGCAAACAAACTATAATGCAAATGTTTTTGGTTGATGCAAGATTGCTCTTGAACCAAGGATGCTCCTGCATCACTTTTCCACTCAAAAATTCCCTCAACCTTAATTCAAATTATTTGCCTTTTCAGAACTCAACAAGCTATTTTCCCAAATGGATATTTTCAATAGATATTTCACTTTTTAACATTCTATTCAAATGCTTTTAAGGAAAATACCTTATAAATGACTAATATAGAAATTCATACAATTGACTAATGCATTTAATTGTAAATTTCTTTTAGCTTGTTGAATGTAGAAATCTAGTCTTTATCAACAACAAAGAAAACTAATATTGAAACTAACTAATTCCTAGTCTAATTGATTTCAAAGAAATTATAAAAGATTAAAGGGATATAGAGAAATGGACATGTTTTGTCATAAAATTAAGTTTGATTCTATAATGCCCACCTTCATGATAACTCTTGCCTTGTCCTAATGTTTCTTTAGGATTGGATTAAAAGTTATACTAAGATGATTATGATATGATGTAATCGTAGGATGGATATGTGCCTTTCTAGATTACATGTTCTCATTGGTCATTGTATGTTGCTTCAACTGTGATTTATGTTGTCAAATTTGATATTTCACCTTGAGTGTACAAGAAATATACAGGTGTTTGACCAATGGAAGGATGTGGAGGAGTGTGGCATAGATTCACTTGACCTTCTCACCTTACCTAGTCCCTACGGTCAAGTTAGTGACCGTGTGACTCTTGTTGGTATGTTTGGTTTCTTAACCCATCCTATTTGGTTGCAAATAAAAGGATGTTCCTGTTGGAATTGGTCCAGACAACTGAGAGGGGGGGTGAATCAGTTGTCACACAATTCAAACTTTTCTGCCTTTAATCTTCTTTTATAACTTCTAATCAAATTAATGATATAAACATTAAAGCATGAATCAATAACACATGAGTAGAAACATAAACAACACACTTGACACCGAGATTTTTGACATGGAAACCCGGTTAAGGCAAAAACCATAGTCGGGGTTAACCCACAAAGATTATACTCTGTTAAAAGTATTGCAAAGGGGAATGCACATGCATTCGGGCTCACTGCTCAAAAGAAGGCTCACTGCCTACAGCAGGCTCACTACCTATAGAAAGAAGATTACAATGAGTTTGAACTGATAATTAGCATCTATCAATGCAAGGATTCAATTCTGGTTAAGCATAGTATACTGACTTGATCCACTTCATCCTTACTCTACCCTATTTACTGCTCTTCTATCATCTAAACCTTAGATCTTTGTCCTTTTCACATTTAATCCATAGTCGCACTACTCACACACCCCAATCACTTAAATCCATCGGCTATATATATCCGCATCATGATATTCAATCACTTTTCAGTTGGCTTCAAGAACACTTAGAACATTGTTGAAGACTCTGCTCTGTCGGCTAAATCCATGCATAACTTGTAATGCAGACCAGAACTTGCATTCACAAATCATCAATCATGTCGGCCACTATCACCGATCATCACAAATCATCCAATTGACAACTTCCATTTATCTGGAACTAAGATCAATTACAAGGTTGACTTGTTCTTCTACTATCTCCACTGTCAAACTGTAACCCTATACTCAGATGCAAATAACTTTTGAATCCTTCATCACTGGAGGTTAAGATTCTAGATTTAGATTACCCTGAAAACCCTTATGATTCGTTCAGGTCCGTAGCCTACTCTGTTTTACCACCAAGGAGATCCGGACCAAGATACCGGACCCTATCTCATGCTCTGTCTCTGGCTACCCAGACTTAGATAAATTTTGATTCTAACTTCCAGTATGAATAAATTGTTATGCAAATGTGTGGAATAGTCTTAGTTGCCATCAATGACAACACTTGTCATGTGGAGCAGTGTCTCTTGACAACAATCTCCCCCTTTGGCATTGATGGCAACACTTAGTGAAAAATGACTAAGTGTCGGAGTTACTCCCCCTTACTTTGTACACTTGTGCTCTCCATTGTTTCCAAAGCTCCCCCTTTGCTGGATTCCTCATTTTTCACTGCTCCTCACTCCCCCTTTGACATCAATGGCAAAAGGTGGGATCTACAAACGAAAATTCACCCAAAAATTTTATACACAATGCCGCATATGTACAACCAATCCTTAAGTTATATTTACATATACTTAAGTCCATCTCCAAAAATATTCTTCAGCAAGGCCAACTCTGAATCCCAATTCTTCTTCATACTATTCAAGGTTGAAATGTGGCTATTGAACAAAAATGCTTGTGCTTCAGCCTTTTGGAGATCAATGGGATCACTTGTTTGTGTAGTAGTTTGGGCTTCTGTCACAACATTGAACATTGCTTCTATTGTAGGGGAAATCAGTATCTAGAGTTCATCCATTCTTGCTTCAATGTTCTCCTTTTCTCTTATCAATTTCCTTATTTCTTCTATTAGGCTAATTGCTTGGCACTCCTTACTTACCAATGATATTGTTAACGGATCAAAAGCTTGGGACAAACTTGACAATTTTTGTTTGGAGTCCTTTATTTGATCTTTTATATCCTCTATGACTTTCGGAGTAGATAAACAAAACTTGTATATATTGCCCCCTTTTGAAAGAGCACTTTGAATACTCTTTATACTATTATCTAATGTCATTCTATCTATCCCAATCATGCCTTTAAGTGCATCAAATCTTTTTCTATTAAATTCATTTTGAACTTTAACTTCTACAAATTTTTCAAATGATTTAAAGTGTGTACTCACAAAATTTACAAGGTTCTTTAGATTACTGGAGGGAGAATCAGATGGATTGTTTTGGAAAGTTGGTATTATCTTCTCCAATATACCAAATGCAAGGCCTAGCAGCTTACTGTCCTCAATGTGAGATTTCAACATCTTTTCTCTTGCTTTCCAGCTTATGTGAAGGATGCTACCTTCATTACTTGAACCAGAGAGAGAACGTCTAGATTGATCGGTCCTTATAACAATTTAGGTTCATCAAACTTAAGCATTTCTTTACTTAGGAGACTTTTCACTGCATCTGCAGTGTCTCTTGCCACAATTCCTGAACCACTTTCCTTACCTTGGGATTTGTCAATGTTAGTATCAGGACTAATTTGATTAGATGCATCAACATTTGCACCATCTTCTTTTGTTTTATCTTTCTTACCTTCTTCTTTCTCTTCCTCTACTTTACTTTTCCCTGTGCCATCTATAGAAGTATTCTCAACATTATCTTCTTTGTTGGATTGATTAGGAGAAGTTAGAGTATCTTCTATATTATCAGTTTGGTCCACCATCTCTATATCTTCTTTGTTTATTTGTTCCTCTTCTGGAAAATAGGAGTCATCAACCTTGGTTTGTTGCTCATCAGTTTTCATCTTTTCAATATCCAGGATTGATGAATCAATCCCATCATCAGTCTCCTCCTCAACAAATGGAAGATTGTGTCTCGTCAATTCACTTAGAAGTATTTCTTGTGTTTCTTTAACTATTTGGTCCAATTCTCCAAGAATTAGTTTGTTCATTCTCTTCTTGCTCCTGAATTCATCCTTCACTTCTTTGAATATCATATTCATTTGAATTTGAGTGATTTGAGGGCATAGTTTTATCAATACATGCTCTCTAAGCTCCATATCCTTGCTCTTTGCATTTTCTTTCCTCAATTCCAAAGTGTTTGCAATACTTGGAGGGATCTCAAAAGTTATTTCAATCAGGGCCTTATTATAGATATTCAGATATCTAACAGTTGCTTCATCTAACACCCTTTTATCTGTGTCACTGTATTCATCATAAAATTCAGTGATGGGTTTCATATTTCCATCCATAGTGACTGATTTTATTACATCTTCCATGGAAATTGTGGGCTTCTCAACATATGTATATGTCTTCTATCTTTTGCTTGCCTATTTGCCTCCACAGGGCTTCTCCTTAGTCATCTTGGCAACTTTTGTTCGAGAAGCTTTCAACTCCTTTACCTCAGCGTCTGAATCTGTTTCTTCTTCATCAACTTTTGTGCTCTTATAGGTTCTTTTGGCCTTTGTTTTCACTCTTTTTCCTTCTCTTCCAGATGATTTGCCTTCTGGTTCTCAGGATTGGTAGATTTTGAAGAAACAGGGGCAGCAACAAAGCTCCTAGTAGTCCTTGATGTGAAAGGGGGTTCCACTGGAGCACTTCCTTGTTTCTTATCTTATTTCTCTTTCTCAGCTTTTTCAATTCTTTGCCTTACAGCTTCCTTTGTGAGACCTAGATTCTCGGCCAACTGCTCAACTTCTTTTCTTACTTTTCTTTTGGTTTTAGGTTCTCTGAGTTCAATGTGCAATTTTAAACTTAACTCCTCCTATGTCCCAAATCTTTCAACAGAGGAGTCTTTTGATTTTCCCAAGAGGTGTTGAGCATACATGTCCAAGACATTTTCATCAACTTCATAGACCATAGGAATAATCCATACAATTCTGGGTTCCACAGCCTCCATTAGGCACTGATCAGTGTCAACCATAAAACATATTTCATCTTTATATTTCTCCACAACTAACTTGGGAATTCTCTCCCTTGCATGCATCATACCCTGAAAAATTCTTAAGATATTCCCAGATTGCAGTTTTATGTGTCTTGTAGTCACCAATGTTGTTTAGATGATCCCTGATCTAAATAGCAACTGGCTCATGATTAGTCCAGTGTACACCTTTTACTCCAGGTACCTCATTCATAAAGTAGAAGAACAAGCATAGAACCAATGTACCATATTTAAAAGCATTTTTCTTATCTTTCTTGATTTTGTTTAAGTTCTCAATCAATTAATTCTGTAATAATTCACATAAATCATAATCTACATTTTCCTTTAGAATCTTGTATGCAACATATATGGCTATTCCAGAAACAAAATTCTCCTTACTGGAGTGATAAATCTTATAGCCAATCACCATGGAAGCAAACTTAACATTCGGTTCTATAATGTCATTAATGGTCATTGCTCTCTTGTCAAACTTCGCACCAATTGCATCTGTAATAGTTTGATTTTTCACAAATTTTAACATCCATGGGTAATCCACCAGTTGAATTCAACCCAGTCACAATTCAGATAACATCTTTGGTGATCTTGAATGGTTTTAGCAACCATATAAATTCATCATGCATTCAGCTCAAAACATACCGGACCCACTCATCTTCATCAAATGTTGGAAACCTCATAATCTGAATAAAGTGTTTATCCTGTAGTGCCTTATACTCAGGTTTAAGTTCATGATTTTCATCCTTGAGATGACTCTCAAACAAGTCTACATACCTTGAGTCTCCAAATTCATCTATGTTTGCATGAATATAAACCCTAATATCTTCAACATGCAACACACCATACACAACACTTGAAAAAGCACCTAACGGGTTGACTTCTATTAATTTGTGAGGATGCTTCTTAAATTTGGGTCAAGGCCTTTCAGTAATGTCAACAACATGAGGAGTAGCCATCTCAACAGATTTCAGATTCAAAGCTTTATAGAGAAGTACCTTTTTCTTCCACGGGGTTAGGGTTGATCAAATTTCTGGTTGAATTCACTCTTCATGCTTCAATCTCTAGATTTGCAGCTCAGATGCTCTTCTTCTTGTTTCCTTTGAATGCAAAGTGATTCAAATGCATGACCAAGTGACCTTTTATCCTCCGCAAAACCTAATTTGGCATTGTAATAAATGTGTTGCCCTAACTTCACCCAGTTACTCTATTTTTGAACAGTTCTTCATGAATCACTTTGCAAATTTCCATATCAACATCTTTTCTTCTAGAAATCCTTCCAAAAGTTCTGAAACAATTCTAAATATCTTCTCTTATTGTACCAGATCTAGGCACCCACTTACTGGCTAGGGGAATTTGATTTTCAATGCAGCTCCCCCTAAGCTAGAGCTCCTAATTCAATTCTTAGAGGAATTATCAGCACCAAATTCTGGTGTGGATCCATTACTGTCATTCACAATTGTTTTATTGACCCATGTCTTGCTCATTTCATTCCGGATCTCATTTACATCAATTTTTCCTTTACCTTTGTCTTTTCTCTGCTCATTTGATTTTTTGTTTATTGGACCTCTTCTTTCATTCATCCTATTTCTATAGAGTCTTGCAATATGACCAGAGTTATTCCAATTAAAGCACACATTTCTTTGCTTATGTACTTGATTTCTTGTTGATCTGCACTAATTAGCCATGTGTCCAAATCCATTGCAAGCAAAACAGTAGCCATTAAAAGAATTGCCATTTGAGTTTTTCATTATCATACTTCTACATTCATTAGATCTATGACCAAACCTCTTGCACTTGAAGCATTGACCAGAGAAGGATGGACCATTTTTATTTAGTCTGCTTCTGTACTAAGTAGCTTTATGGCCAAATTTATTGCAGTTGAAACAATTTCCATTGAAGGATGGATATCTTTGAGCATTTGGTTCTTACCAGAGGTCTTCTAGGTCTGTTTCTTCCATTTCTTGATTGTGAGTTTCTTTGTCCAGATCCGGATCTTTCACCTTTCTCATATCCAAGACCATGCTTGTTATCAATCTTTTTCTGTCCTTTGAGCAGTGCTTCAAGTTTATCTGAGCTTATTTTGAACTTTTCTTTGTATTCATTTGCTACTTCTAGGTCATGTCTGTGAGTGATAATTTGTCTCTCAAGTTCTCTCTCATTGTCTCTGCCTTCTTGTAGATTAGACTCTAGGAGGCTAGCTATTCCATCTAATCTGTAGTATTCTTCAGTTCTTTCTTTTAGATTTTGATTCAGCTCTTCTTCAGATTTTCTTCCCATCTTCAATTTCCTTGGTTAGCCTCATCACCCTAGATTCCATCTCATGTTTTAGGACAATAACTTCTTTAGCTAACTTCTCACATTCCTTTGTCTTCTCTTTCAGAGCCTTATCTTCATAATGATTTTCTAGTTGAAGAGGTTGCTCCTTTCTCTTTTCATTGGATTTGTTCAATTTTCCTTTTAAAATCTCAATGAAGTCTTTAGCATTTTGAAGGTTCTCTTGTAGCTCTCTGACTTCTACTCTAGATTGCTCAAGATCTTCTAGAGCAAGATTAAGTTGTCCTTGAAGGTTGTATTCATCCATTTTACTGCCTTCCCAGATCTTCCTCAAATTGTTAAACTTTTCAAAGGAACCTTGCTCTGATACCAATTGTTGGAATTAGAATTGGTCCGAACAACTGAGAGGAGGGGTGAATCAGTTATCACATAATTCAAACTTTTCTGCCTTTAATACTCTTTTATAACTTCTAATCAAATTAATGATATAAACATTGGAGCATGAATCAATAACACATGAGTAGATACATAAACAACACACTTGACACCGAGATTTTTGACACGGAAACCCGATTAAGGGAAAAACCATGGTGGGGGTTAACCCACAAAGATTATACAATGTTAAAAGTATTACAAAGGGGAATGCACATGCATTCAGGCTCACTACCCAGAGCTCACTGCTCAAAAGAAGGCACATTGCCTACAATAGGCTCACTACCTACAGAAAGAAGATTACAATGAGTTTGAACTGATAATTAGCATCTATCAATGCAAGGATTCAGTTCCAGTTAAGCACAGTTTACTAACTTGATGCACTTCATCCTTACTCTACCCTGTTTATTGCTCTTCTATCATCTGAACCTTAGATCTCTGCCCTTTTCGCATTTAATCCATAGTCACACTACTCACACACCCCAATCACTTAAATCCATCGGCTATATATATACGCATCATGATATTCAATCACTTTTCAGTTAGCTTTAAGAACACTTAGAACTTTGTTGAAGACTCTACTCTATTGGCTAAATCCATGCATAACTTGTAACGCGGACCAAAACTTGCATTCACAAACCATCAATCATGTTGGCCACTATCACTGATCATCACAAATCATCCAACTGACAACTTCCATTTATCTGGAACTAAGATCAATTACAAGGTCGGCTTGTTCTTCTACTATCTCCACTATCAAATTGTAACCCTATCCTCAGATGCAAATAAATTTTGAATCCTTCATCACCAGAGGTTCAGATTCTGGATTTAGATTACCCTGACAATCCTTATGACTCCTTCAGATCCATAGCCTACTCTATTTTACTACCGGAGAGATCTGGACCAAGATACTAGACCCTGTCTCATGCTCTATCTCTGGCTTACCTGGACTTAGATAAATTTTGATTCTAAATCTGGTATGAATAAATTATGTTATGCGGATGTGTGGAATAGTCTTAGTTTCCATCAATGACAACACCTGTCATGTGAAGCAGTGTCTCTTGCCAACAGTTTCCTATGTTTACTTGGTTTCCCACTATAGACACCAAAAATTATCCTAACACCATGTCGACATTATCCTGCTTAAGCCCATTCCATACTAATGTTCTCATCATCATCATTGATTAATTAAATAATTATATTACTTAATTAATCTAATTCACTACTAATAAGTTAAATAATTATATTATTGTTACCAAATTTTCACCTACAACTCAAATTGGTAGAGCTAAGATAGTTCATTATATTTAAGGTGAAGAATATTCTAACACATTCTTGCTATGCTTAACCATTGTATATTTCAAATTCTTGAAAAAGGTTTGAATTTAGTTTTGTTGTTCAGAGTTTTTGCAACATAAAGGAAAGTACATATACAATACAAGACATTGCTTTCATTCATTTCAGTAGTGATTCATTCATTTCAAAATGTTTCATTAATTTTTGCAAATGAAGTATACACAGACTTGCACAAGTGTTGCATTTGTATTCATTAGAAAGAAAAGATTAATCAATGGTCCCACACAAGCCGTGGGAGTAGCTAAACCAATGCAACATAAAATATATTATGCATCTGAAGATAAAAGAAATGAAAAGAAGCATAAAGGAAAAGGCATATCCATCATTACCTGATAGAATCTTGGGTGGATCTTCTTTGTCTCACTCCTCCTCTCCTGATCTTAGAGTGAACCTACATCATGGTAAAGAATTAGTTAGAGATCTAGATATGAATCTTCCTATGTGCCCTACCAATATAAATATATAACATGTCATGAAGTAGAAGAGATAGCTGAATAGCAGATGCAAGTACCAAATCAGAAAGATAAATCCACACAAGAAGCATCATGTCATGTAACTGAAGGTATGTTTATGTTCTAATAGTTTGTTCATTGTACAGGTATAGGTGAAATATATCAAGATCAACCGTGTAATAGTATGTGGAGAAAATGTGGCTCCCACAAGGGTTGAGCCCCGCATACTATTCCCTTATGTTTATTGATAGTGAACTAGTACAATCATTAATGCCAGAGCTATAAAAAGAATAGGACAGTCATCAATGATTGTGCCAGTTGAAGTTCCATCATACATGCTAAAAAGAGATAGTCATGGTACAAGTAATGTGTTCTACCACATGAACTAAAGACAATGAGTAAATGCAGAGTTCCAGTGACAAAGGTAGAGTATAGGTAGAGTATAGGCACTGTCACATTGCCAAACAAAGGACATTAGGTTCAAGGACTAAAATAGTGCATATTACAAGATAATTTACAATCAAGGGATAGGCTGTAGAATAGTCACCATGAACTACAATTACATACCTTGTGTAACAGTCAACACTATAAAGGATAACAAGGACAAGTCCTTGGTCAACTAAATGGTCTTTAGCCTGTCTAAGAGCCTCAAAGGCATATTAACAAGTTCAGAGCAAAGAAAAATGCCAAAGGAGTGACTTAATGGGTTTTGTTGTCTTTCATCATGTAATATGAATACCTACCAAGAGTAGACTGAGAAAGAATGTCTTAGAGGCAGTCAACATAGTAAAGGAGGCTATAATGTGATAGGTGTTTCACATAGTCAAGATACGTTCCAGTGAGCATAAAGGAATAGGTAAAAAATTAGGTTTACAGGTCATGAAGACCAAGTGCTACAAATGCAAGGTGGCAGGTGCTTGTAGATTTATTTAAAAAATAGTCAAAGCAATCTTCTATGATGCTAATCCAACAATTACAAAATAGTCACAAATGACTATCTCAAGGCAGCCACATATCTATTATGTAACAATCATTCATGACTATTAAGGAGCTAAAAAAAAAAGTCTTTCTTATGATTGCCCAAGTAGTTTACAATAGGTGTACAAACCTCTTCAAGAGCAATTTAAGAATGGGAATTGTTGCAGATGAGGCCATGATAGAAAATTAGTCATCAAATGAGCATAAACACCATTGCACTAATATAGTCAACATATAATCTACTAAATGATGCTATGAATATCATAAAAGTCATCATGGAGGTCTATAACAGTATTCATGAACAATAAAGACAACAGGACAACAATCACATGATTTCATCATATCTCAAAAAATATGAACTGGGTTTTCGTGATTTTTTGAAAAAAATTAAGAAATAGTTAGATGAAAAAATCTATTAAATTTTATGAAAACCCAGTTTGTGGTTTGAGAGAAACTTCACCAGTCTAGGACAGTATGAAACAGTCAACAATGTCATACCAAGCTTCATACTAAGGGAGCATGAAATACTTAGCTGAGATGGCAGTCCAATGAGATTGAATAGAGCACTATGGTAGTCACAAGAGCAAAAATAATATGAAGGCTAGAACAATCATATCAAAAGGTAGGACTGTCATACCAAACGAAGGAGCTTGTATCACCAAATAGAAAGAACAAATATTTATCATTTTTGTTATGAATGAGATGTAAAATTGCTATTGAATGTTTAAACACTGAGATGGGTGTTATACAAATGGAGCAGCCTCTAATCACCAATAGGTGGTCAACATCATGATGTTCCAAGTGATTATATGATCAGCATAAGCTGCTACAGTTGCAGATAATAGTTATAAGAGTGTCAAATGAAGAGGATAGTCATCTTTTACCATGGCAAACTATTATATTTCATCAAATAGGCAGACATCAATGAATATAAAGAGAACAGTCACCTTTAGATGCATAAGCTTTTGGATGCCTACAATGCAGTCAATAATGGACCAAAAGGGATAGTTAAGCCCTTGCAATGTTCTATTCATAAACTTTCATCATACAGTTACAGCAGGACCTCCATGAAGGCAGTATGCCATAACAAAAGAATAGTCAAAATGACTGTTGTAGCAGCGAGAACAGCCATTATTTCCTTCAAAGATGTAGGAAGAAACACACAAAGCATATAAGTTTTCAAGTCTTCTTTCCTAGTTTTTAAAGGAAATCTCACTGTTATAGTTCTTGCAAGAAAAATTGTAGCAACAAAATGGAAGACACAGAAACCTTCAAACCCCTGATATCACTATCAAGATGCCAAAAAATGGAGTTTTATATCTAGAACAAGAGCTTATAGTAATATGCTAGGTCAAGAAATCATGAGATAGAGGCTAAACTCTAGAAAATGTGCTCACAAAAGCCATAAATGAAGTTTGAGCCTGCTTAAAACCCTAGCCATATGCACACATCATGAAGGTAGACACAAACAAGGTGTTTCAATCACAAAATGTAAAGGAAAAGTCTCGGTTTTGAGCAGAGGAGTGTTTTTTCCAAAAGAAATACAGTCAAATGCAAAGGAAAAGTCTTACCTTCAACATGGAATCCAGAGCAGTCAATAGAAGCCCTGACACAGAGCTTAAAAAACCTTCAGATAACCTCACAGAAGGTAGTATAGACCTTCATCATGGCAAAAAACCCTCAGCAGAGAAGCACAGAACGAGAAGTGAAAAATGAAATGATGATTTTTAGGGTTGTGAAGTATTTCATTCAAGTGAGAAGCCCTGCCCACAAGTTTTTGAAGTCTTTTGACTTAAAAAAAATCATTGTGCAGATTAAAAGAGGTCGTGGTCAAAACATAGAGGTGATAAAATCTAGTGGGAAATAATAGGCCGAGGGGAGTCCTAAATAATAGGCCAAGGGGAGTCATAAGGATTATGAAATATTTTAAATATTTTTGATAATGTTTTAAACCTCAAAGTCACACAAATACAAAATTATGGCTAAGTATTATGAAGGTAGTTTGAGCAGCTTTGACCTTATTTTGACTTAGACTGAATTGAGGAGGTATGAGATATTTGTTACAGTGACTAAGACAAAATAGAAGTTTTATACAGTATGGAGACCTTAGATGTCTAAGGCAGATTGAAGACATTATTATTGCATGTTCTAGTGAAAGGAGTGGGCCCTTGTGTTTCTTGCATAATTTTAGACAAAATAAACTATGTAACTAAATATCAAAGGTAATATTTTATAAATTACCTAAATATTTGCCATGTAATGCATAAAAGGAACTATCATTATGACACGTATTGAAGTAATCATAACTAATTATCTTTAATATTTAATTAAATAGTTACCTTTTACCCAAAATCATGCAAGAAACTGAAGTGAAGTAGAACTAGAATGTAGAGGAGTTTAACAAGAGCTTTTTGAGCTTGATTTTCAGTTGACTGGGTGAATTTGAAGTCCACTAGGGTCAAATTAGTTGTGATAGTAAGTTTGAAGCTTTTTTTGCTCAAGTTACTTTAGTTTTGACTCCTCATTTTGGAGTTTTTCAATTTTTCTCATGAATCACTTTTGGTGGAGATATTTTTGATGTTGAGTTGACTGGAGTTCACTCATTCTGACTGATTGAAGTCATCTTTTGTATTATAGGGGGAAAAACTTAGTTTTTTCTGGGTTCTTGCCTTTTTGCTCTCTTTTGCATTGTAGAGAGGAAGAGTGTTCTATAACTCATTTTTTCATAGATTTATATAGTACAGCAGGTTACAGGTTATCTTTTTTGCCATTTATGTAGATTTTCCTTCATTTTCAGTAAGATCACGTATTTACCTTCTCAATCGTGCTGCTTTATGAGTGATTGGATGAAATTTTATTGTGTTTTAGCATCAGAACCTTTAAATATTGTCTTAGTCATACTTGCATGCATTCAAAAGTAGTGAAGAATCATAGGTCTTAGGTTGTGCATTGGAATAATCATTTCTTCCATGTTGTGAGAACCTAGTTTTCCTCTAAGAGAAAGTTCATTCAAGCCTTCCTTTGAATCATTTTTGTGGTCAAACTGCTAGATTAATTTGTGTGGATAGATATTATGAAAGTTGTTGTGAATCAGAGCTGCATGTTTCTATCATTTAGGTACATCACCACCCATTTAAATCCAGTTTTAGTACATTTATTAGCAATTCTTTTAACCCTTTTCCTGCAAAGTCATTAATTTATTAGAGAATCAGAAGGGAACCAACCCATAATTTGGAGGTCTACTTTCACCATAGGGTACCCACAACCTAAAAGTATTCCAATGTTACATAGGATTGCTGAACTTTCTAGCTTTGCATAACAGGTGCAATCCTAGTTGATAATAGTTATTTAATTAATTTAGTTCACCATTAATTAATTAAATAATCATATTATTAATTTAATCTAGTTCAACACTAGCTAATTAAATAATTTTAATTATTAATTAGTCTATTTTCCCTCCATTTCTAAAAGTAAATGACCAACTAATTGTCTTTCCCTCTAATTTTGTTGGTATGTGGTGATTGATCATGCTGCGGGGCTATAGGGTACATGTGGCAACTACAAGGTTCATGCAGCAAGCTAAATTTTGGTGACTTTAACAGCCATGGTTTGACCCCAAAATAATTAACGAGGGAGTGTAGGGGGGCTCTAATTTAATAAAGGCATCGATGGTTAGTTTTGTTAACTGACATTGAAAAATTGATATTGTAAACCACCAAAAAGGCTTGATAAATAAGTGGCCGAAGAATATGAAAGGTCATTAGACACGAATGAGATTGTAGTGTATTTCATGTAGGATAGTAGCAGATAAGATGTAGGATAGCAGCAAATAAGCTGTAGGTTGTAACCGGTTTCATTTACACTGGATAATAAAAATGTTAGATGTAGCCCAATTGGGTGAACCACGTTAAATCTTCGTGTTGAATTGTGTTATTCTTTTTTTTTTTTTTGTCTTTTAAATATGCATTATAATTGTTAATTTATATTGCTCTAGTCTATCGAATCCTAAAAATTGGTATCAAATCTATGTATTTTAGTCAATTGGTAGGAGATTTCTATACTTGAGTGGGAGCAATTAAAGAAGGCAAATTTAGGGTCAAGAAGTTTAATGGCCATAATTATCAATTATGGAAGATACAGATGGAAGATTGCTTATATAAGAAAGATTTGTGGTGGCCATTGGAATGAAAAGCAAAGAAACCAGCTATGATGTCAGATGAAGAATAGGAGATTCTAGACAGAAAGGCATTGGGAGTAGTTTGGTTGTGCCTGGCACCATCCGTGGTGTTCAGTGTATCGAAAGCAACAACAGTAGAGGATCTAATGAAAGTGTTGGCTCAATTGTATGAAAAACCCTCAACCTCAAATAAGGTATTTCTTATGAAGTGTTTGTTTAATATGAAAATTACTGAAGGAGGATCTATAACATATCATTTAAATAAAATCAATATGGTTACTAGTCAATTAAATTCTGTAAAGGTGAATTTTGATGAAGAGGTTATGGCTCTCTTAATTCTATGTTTTTTATCAGAAAGTTGGAATAGCTTGGTCATGGATGTGAGTAACTCTGTTCTGGTTCAAATACTTTAAAATTTGATGATATTGTTGGTGTTATCCTAAGTGAGGAAACATGAAAAAAAAGCATAGGTGAGACTTCAACATCAAGTAATGCTTTGAATGTAGAGAACAGGGGAAGACCAAAGGAGAGAGGAAAAAGCCCAACATGTCATTTAAATGAATTCAATATGGTTACCAGTCAATTAAATTTTGTAAAGGTGAATTTTGATGAAGAGTTTAGGGCTCTCTTAATTCTATGTTCTTTGTCAGAAAGTTGGAATAGCTTGGTCATGGATGTGAGTAACTCTATTCTGGTTCAAATACTTTAAAATTTGATGATATTGTTAGTGTTATCCTAAGCAAGGAAACACGACGGAAAAGCACAGGTGAGACTTCAACATCAAGTAATGCTTTGAATGTAGAGAACAGGGGAAGACCAAAGGAGAGAGGAAAAATCCCAACAAATCATGGGAAGTCACAAGGGAAGTCGAAGAAAGGAAGATCCTAATCTAGAGAAAGAAAGGATTGATGGCACTGTGGAAAGCCAAAACACCTAAAGAAAGATTGTTGGTCTTAAAAAGGTAAACAAGGAGACGGACAACAAGATGACAGTAAGGAAGCTAATGTTGCAAGTAATAAATTACAAGATGCTTTAATTCTATTTTTAGACAATAGAAATGATTCTTGGGTAATAGATTCAGGAGCTTCGTTTCATGCCATGTCCTAGAGGGAATATTTTCTAGATTATGTTCAAGGTGATTTGGACAGGTATATTTGGGTGATGATGAACTTTGTCATATTGTTGGAAAGGGTAAGATAAAAATAAAATTATAGAATGGAAATCAATGGTTTCTACAAGAGGTAAGGCGTGTTCCAAATTTAAGTAGAAATTTAATGTCTGCAGGGCAACTAGGCAGTGGAGGATGCATAGTTACCTTTGTAGATAAAGTCTAGAAGGTCACTAAAGGAGCATTAGTAGTAGCTAAAGATGAAAAGGTAGGAACATTGTATTTGTGTATTGGTAATACTTATTCTTCCACCTTAGATGCTACAGAAACAACTGTTGCAGGGACAACTACATCAGTTGCTATAGGGACAACTACAACAAGAATAGTTGTTGCAAAGACACTTCCAACAGTTGATGTAGGAACAAATGCAATATTGTGGCACCATAGACTAGAGCACATGAGTGATAAAGGGATGAAGAGCATTCACTCTAGAAATTTGTTTCCAAGACTAAAGTAGATTGACTTGGGTTTATGTGAAAATTGTGTTTATGGAAAATAGAAAAGAGTCAGATTTCTCAAAGTTGGGAAATAAAAAGAGTGAGAAATTAGAGCTTGTGTATTCGGATGTATGGGGACCAGCTTAGGTATCATTTCTTGGTAGCTCTTGTTATTATGTTATATTTATTGATGATGCAACTAGGAAAATGTGGGTGTATTTCCTAAAAAGAAAATCAGATGTATTTGAAACTTTTAAGAAATAGAAAGCTTTGGTTGAGAATGAGATGAGAAAAAAGTTGAAGTGTCTTAGATTAGATAATGGAGGCAAGTATTGCAGCAAATAATTTAAAAGTTACTATTCATACAATAGAATCCGTAGCAGAAGACAGTTCCAGGAACCCCACAAGAAAATGGTGTGTCTGAGAGAATGAATAGGACAATCATGGAGTGTGCAAGGAGCATGAGGCTATATGCGGGATAGCCCTTACATTTCTGGGTAGATGTTGTGCATACTATTGTTTTGTTTAATTAACATAGGACCTTCAAATCCTTTGGATGGTGGTATTCCAGTGGAGGCATGGAAAGGTACAAAGGTAAACTATTCTTTTCTAAAAACCTTTGGATGTGAAGCTTTTGTCCATGTTGATATTGAAAATAGAAACAAGATTGAGGCAAAATCTCATAAATGTACCTTCATTGGATATGGAGTAGATGACTTTGGTTATTGGTTAAGGGATTATGAAAATCAAAAAATTATTAGGAGCAGAGATCTTATATTCAATGAGAAGGTTATGTATAAAGATTAGGTGCAAGAAAAGAAGCATGAATACGAAAAAATAGAATATGTGGTGCAGGATAAAGTTCCAGAAAACAAAATTTCATCGGTACCTAGTGCTCAGTAACAACAAGATATCCCACAAACTCTTGCAAGTGTTAGATGATCTACAATGATAAGTATACCTCCTGAAAGATTTTCTCCTTCATTATATTTTATATTACTAACCGATTCTGGTGAACCAGAAGGATATGAAGAAGCAATGCAGGTAGATGCCAAAGAGTAGTGGGAGCAAGGCATGAAAGAGGAGATGGATTCCTTGCTACAGAATCAAACTTGGGACTTAGTCCAATTGCTTGTAGGTAAAAGGGCATTACCAAATAAATGGGTTTACAAGTTGAAGGAAGAATATGGAGGCAAGAAAATATATAAGGCCAGACTTGTGGTAAAAGGTTTTGCACAGGAAAAAGGTATAGAATTTGGTCAAATATTTTCTCTGGTTGTAAAAATGACTTCAATTAGAACTATTCTAAGTATTGTGGATACAAAAGACTTGCATCTTAAACAACTAGATGTAAAAACAATTTTTCTCCATGGAGATTTGGAGGAAGAAATCTACATGCAACAACTACAGGGATATGGCCTAAAGCAAGCACCTTGGCAATGGTATTTGAAATTTGATAGTTTTATGGTTGAACAAGGTTACAACAGATGTCATTTTGATTACTATGTTTATTTTAAAAGATTGGATAATGGAAGCTATTTTAACCTATTACTATATATTGATGACATGCTTGTTGCTAGATTTAACATGCAGCATATAAACGAGCTTAAGCATAAATTAGCAAAGTCATTTTATATGAAGGATTTTGGTGTAGCAAAAAAAATCCTTGGGATGAGTTTTTCACAGGATAGGAAAAATAGAAAATTGTTTTTGTCTCAAAGTGAGTATATAGAGAAGGTGTTGAAAATATTTAACATGCAGAATGCAAAAACAATTAGTTCACCTTTTCCTAGTCATTTTAAATTGACTAAGAAGATGTGTCCGAAGACACAGGAGGAGGAAGACAAAATGTCTAAGATTCTGTATTCATTAGTGGTTGGTAGTTTGATGTATGTGATGGTATGCACAAGGCCATATATTGCACATGATGTAGGAGTTGTGAGTAGGTATATGAGTAATTCAGGAATGGAACATTGGAATGTTGTCAAATGCATTCTCAAATATTTGAGAGGTACTACTACAAAGAAACTATGTTTCAAAGGATCAAACACAACTCTACGAGGATATGATGACTTTGATCTGGGGGGTGATATAGACAACAAGAGAAGTACTACAGGGTATGTTTTTATTGTAGGAGGAACAACAATCAATTGGATTTCAAGGATGCAAAAGGTTGTTGCACTTTTAACCACTGAAGTTGAATATGTAGCTGCTACCAAAGCTAGCAAGGATATAATTTGGTTACAACATTTTCTGGAGGAATTGGGCAAGAAGCAGGAAGATAGCCCATTGTACACAAATAGATAGAGTGACATTCATCTCGCAAAGAATTTATCCCTTCATTTGAAAACAAAGCACATTCAGCTCAAGTACCACTTCATCCGGTTAGTTTTGGAGGATGGATAGTTGAAGCTGGACAAGATCCACACTAGTGAAAATCCTATAGTTATGTTCACAAAGGTAGTCACATGGGAGAAACTGATTTCCTCATCAGTTTCCATTGGCCTTCATGAATGATAATGTTGGAAATGAGAAACTAGCCAAGTCTAGGTGCGTCATCCATTGGGAGCTACAAGTGCAACGATGTTGCTCTAGGATCCATCTCCAAGTGGAAGATTGTTTGGTGTCGAGCCTGATCAGTCTCCAAGTGGGAGATTGTTGGTATGTGGTGATTGATCATGTTGCAAGGCTACAAGGTACCTACGGCAACTACAAGGTTCATGCAGCAAGCTAAATTTTGGTGACTTTGATACTTATGATTTGACCCCAAAATAATTAATGGGGGAGTACAGGGGGGATCTAATTTAATAAAGGAATTGGTGGTTAGTTTTCTTAACCAGCATTGAAAAACTGACATTGTAAACAACCAAAAAGGCTTGATAAATATGCTACTAGAGAATATGAAAGGCCATGAGACACAAATGAGATTGTAGTGTATTTCATGTAGCATAGCAATGAATAAGTTGTAGGTTATAGTCAGTTTGATTTACGCTGGATAATAAAAATATTGGATGGTTGTTTCTGTAGATGTAGCCCACATTGGGTGAAACACATTAAATCTCCGTGTTGAATTGTGTTATTTTTTAATTATTTCTATGTTTTAAATCTGCATTATAATTATTAATTTGTATTGCTCCGGCCTGTTGAATCCTAACAAATTTTTGGTTGCAACTAATTCATTATGGTTTTTTCTATTTTTAGTTGATTTAATCCCACCCCTTCATCTTGAACAAACCAAATCAGTATCCTTCATCTTCTCCTTGATCCAATAAAATTCATCTCAAGAAACCTCTATCGTTGATCTTCTAAACAAATCCCCATAATTCATCTTCCCTCTCAAAAAACTATAAATGGAGCTACAATATCCCAAAAATCCATCCACCATCCTTGATAAATACATGTAATAGAGATTTCATATGAATTATTTGAGCAACTACATTATAATCCACTAGTATTTTCATTGAGCTCCTCTTCACAACCAATGGAGTTTGCATTTGTTTGAATCTTCGTTGAAGCTTAATCTTGAGGTTTGCAAGTAAATTTGAACTAGGAAGTTAATTTCATGTTTATTTCCTTTTTTTTAGTTTATAATTCTTGAGCTCACATTTTGATGACCATGGTGGGACATGAAACCACAATCTCTTGCTTCATCTATTGCTTATTAATTTTTATGCTAACATTTAAGTGTCTTTGTGCAAAACCATTTAATTTGAGGTTGTAGGAGTCAGATGCTACTTTGGGGTTGTTCAAAACTTTGGCGTACTAAGAATTTTTAGCCTATTTTGTTCATCTAAAATTTGTTTTGTGTAAGATGTTTTTAAATATTCTTTTTGTTGTTGTTTTAGTAGTACCTCAATAAAGTTTATTTTTTTAGCATTGCTAATAGATGAATTCTATGAATGTTGATCTCCCTTCTTTGCCCATATGTTTATCATATTTATGAATGTTTGTAACTCATTGTGATAGTTGCTATTGGGTGAACATATTCTCTTTCATCTCTCTAACATCTCTAGTGTAAGTAGAATTGGCCTCATGGTTTTATGCATAGATAAACAACAAATGTTATTTTCCATTCATTTTTTTGGATTAAAATTTTATTGGGTTTTAATTAAAGGAACACCTCTAGAATAACTATGCACCTTTCTTCATTCGCATATATATAATATGCATGTTAATGGTTGATATATGTATATACAATGTGTATTTGATGGTTTCTAGACATACCTTGTATTTGTTACATTTCTCATACTCTATCTAGGTCCAAAAACCAATTGACCAATGGTTGAGAGATAGCTATTCCAAGATAAAATATTGTGTACATGCAAAATTAGCCTAAACAAATCACACAAATTATCCAGTAGTTGAAATTTTACCATTGTAATTTCCATAAACTCCCCATGCTCTATCTACAAGAAAAATATTCCATCTCCAACTAAACACAACATCCAACAAAATATGGCACACCCAATGAACTATGTACATGTAAATAGCATACACAAATCACACAAGTTATATAGTAGTTAAAATTTTACCATCGCTTGATCTAGGTAAAATCCCATGCTTTGTCTACAAGCAAAATATTCCATCTCCAACTAAACATAACTCCTAATAAAGTCTGGCACACCCAATGACAAAATCCATTTCCTTGGGCATATTTATGTTGTCCTGACCAACTGAATTGTGGGAATCTTGAAGGCTTAGTTTTTGCATGTAATGAAATCTTAGGAAGCCATTCCATATGAGCATCATAGAGAGACATCCTCTTATTTTTGTCACAACCAAGGATTGATACAATCAACTATAGATATTTCTAATTGTTTATATCTAGAATGTGTGCATTTTGATTATTTACTTAAAACAAGTGTTTGAGAGAAAATGGTGTAAAGGATAGGGGGGATTATATTTGAAGTAATATATACTTGAAGTATCTGAGGTTCATAAATGTGTGCAGTAAGTATTTAAAACAAAAGATACTTGAAAGTCAAGGTGCATTTGTATTATTTTTAAATTGTAAATATATGAATTGATAATTAATGGTTTGTATAATAAATAGGTAAACAAAAAAATTAATTGACATACGTTTTAAAATTTCATTAAATTTTACAAATTTTGGATTTAAATTTTTGTTTTGTTCCATTTATGTCAAAATTTTCTAACTTGCAATCCCTATGTGTCCAAGACCCAATCTCTTCAAATTAGTAACACTTTGTATGCAATTTTGATTGTCAAATCTTGAAAATAATGCAAACTTCACACTCCATTTTGTAAGGGAATGAATCTTTGTGTGCATCTTGTTTCATTTTTGTGTGTCATGTTTTCATGATTTCAACCACATATACTCTCTTCTCGTGCATTTGGGTGACCTTGAAGATCAAAAGTGGTTCTTTTGAACACTTGTGTAGCCTAAATATTGAGTGTGTATGCTCTCCCTTCACACAATCCTATGATATTGGGAATAAAAAAGACTCCTCTTTCTTTTAAAAAAAATTATAGGTGAGCCTAGCTTGGATTTCATCACCAATTGTCGACCAAACTAATGTGTTCTAGTGGGGTATTAAATTTGGGAGAGGATAAAAACACTCTCTCTGTGGGGTGCATTTGTCATTTGGCTAAGTTAGCAAGAAGATTTATAGCTTACTAAGTGAAGGAGAAGAGTGGGTTACTCTCTCAAACTAGGCCATTAGACATACACCCTAATTTCATGGACTTGGACCTCATGTACCTTCAGGTATAAAGAGGACTTCCTTGGTTGAACCCCTACAAGCCTAGCTTATGAACTGTTTGACCATTCATATTTGTGATGAACTAGTAAGTGGTTAGTCCTATGAAGTTACTCACAAGGTACCTCTAGAAATGTGATGGTAGGCCACATATTATCTCCTCTTTCACCTCACAATGATCTTAAGGATCAAAAGTGGTTAGTGATTCATCATGGGCCCTATTATCCATGTCTAGATTTAGGTATATTCATGGGCTCAAAAGTGTAGACACTCCCACTTGAATAGTTAGTTTGTTTGTGTGTTTACTTTATCTTCCTCTTGTGCCAAACCTATGTAAAATCTAACATACAAACAAGTAGAACCCAAAGCTTAATCAAAACAAGCATCATGGACCCTGGTTTGACAAATTCATTGAGCAAGCTAGAACCCCATCTAAAATCCAAACAAAAATCATGGTAATTACAAATCTGATATACCAATTTGAAAACCCCTTTGAACATGATGATGATGATAGTCTTGTGGATTAAGAATAATATACTAATAATACCTTTAACCTCTTTGAACATGATGATGATACCTTTGAGGACATTATTTCAAGTAAGCGTGTCATAGGCTTTAACTGTCTAATCATGAATAACCAAGAGCCTTTAGACCAAGAACCTCCTAGCACTAGTTTCCCCTCAAATATAAATAAAATACATATTGGTCACCCTTATAGTGACTTTGACAAGGGAAACACCACTCTAGACCAAGGCCCTCATAGCCCATCCATATCTAAACTCCCAACCTTATGTGAGAAACTAGTAAACTCCACCTCTTATGCAAATCCTTCATCCTTAAAACCTTTGCAATCTAATCAATCCCATAAATCCAATCTCCAACCACATCAAACATATAATCCACACTCCAATCCTATCTCATACCACTCCATCATGACAAATTTCCTCCAATGACTACTAGAAAAATATCTTAATCAAAATAGATAGAGCAAAGTTATGGAGTCATCCAACATCACTAATCCAATGCCCTCCCTCTTTTAAAAAATACAAGTGTAGTGTCGATAATAAATTCACCAACCCAAATCCTATCAAGAATGTCCAAGATCCTTCTAAAGACATCACCCTTGCAAGCCAACCTAGGTGGGAAAATAAATGCCAACATTTTCAAAAGTCCATCAAATCCAAAATCCATAAAATCTATAAGAGTCAAATACCCCTCACCAATCCGTGCAAAAAATAGAGGAGTATATCCATGTGTTAATAACTAAAGTAGATGTCAAAGCAAAATGACACTCATACATCTTGTCAATAAAGTAAAAATGAATATGTCAAGAGCTTATTCCAAAGCATGCCCAAATGTTTCCCCAACCAAATCAATATCTAGGCACCCAAGCTAGTCCCTTCCATGATGCAATACACTCTCAAAGTTCGAAACATCCACGTTAATGCCATTCCCAAACCACAATTCTATCATCTTGCTTCAACCACCTTTGTCCAAGTTGGTCTTTTTGCAGAAGAGAAAATTACAACTACCACTAATTCTTGTCTATCTAAAGATGGACTCACATCTTATTTTTAAAATGACAAGTATCATATTGCAAATTGAATGTGTCAGATAATGCAATATCAAGGAAAAGTGTTAGATCTACATGAACAAGGAATATTGGAGCCCATACATGTTAATGCAAATCAAGGATTTCACTTGGCATTAGCTACAAATCTCAATATGAACAATCTAAAGATGTTGATAATACCTCCACAAATTCTAAGGAAACTGCTTCCAACATCAAAATAGGTTCTTCTTGTGCCTCCTAAATAGAGTTTGCTACAACCAACCCTTTCATCATCACCACCATCCTCATCACCAGTCTTGACCATCCATCACCTAAACTCATCGATCATGTCCAATGAAATCACACATTATTTAACTTATTCCAAAATGACAAAGTTATCACAAAATTCATGGGATTCCAAGATAATATTTCCTCACAGGACCATAACATAGACTTTAGAACCAATTTGGATGCAATCACATATGAAGCAAAGAGCCCAAAAGAATCCAAGGCCATCATGTCGCAACATATTGACATGTAATATCAAATCAAAATCATGTTAAAAATAAAAATGGATCAAAAAGATAACATGGGCCCATAAATCAACAAGGAAGTACAAAAGAAATTTTGGTCCCAAAGCAAAGAGAAGCAATGAATCAAAGTGGAGCATCCAAATCCACATCTCCAAAATCTAATTCCATCATCAAGTCCAAGAATCCCCCACTCCAATCCAAATATCCAAATCTTATACTCAAATCAAAATCAAAACATCCCCCATCCAAAATCCAATCTATAAATGTTAAATACAAATCCAAGTATACCAATCCTAAGTCTAACAATCTAAAATCCATTTGGGTCTCTAAATCCCAAAATCTGCAATCCAAAAACCTTCCATCCCAATCCCAACTTCTAAAATCCAAAAATCTAAGCATCCTTATGAGTCCCAAATCCCATACACCCAAAATCTCAAATCCAAATCCAAAGCTTCAAAATCCATCGCCATCCAAAGTAAATCCAATCCTAGAATGCAACATGGTGTGTGTAATTATTGATCTTGATTCCCCTTAGTCTCATGACATTTACTTAGACCTCCACAATCTCATCCTTCCGCCCAATCCTTATACATAACCAACTCCATTATACAATGTAGATCCACAATTGCACTCCTTTAATCCAAGCTTTCACATAATCACTATCCATCCTTCATCCAACCTTCCTTCCACTATAATTTCCCTGGAAACATCTTCTAACGTAGGGGATATGATGGTACCATGTTTACATTTGGGAGAATCCAAATTAGCAATCAACAAAGTTCCTAACAACATCCATAGAATGTAGCACCAACAACATGGTTTGTGTAAAGTATTTATTCAAAATGGGATACTATTAGCATCATGAGTTGCATATATAGAGTGTGGCATGTTATTCCTATGCGACACAATCCTTGGAGATCACATCCTGAAATCCTCCATCAATCCATCCTAAACCCCGCATCCATCCCATCAACTATCTACAATCCTTTAATCATTCCATCCAATCCTCCTTTCATCTTTGCCTCTAGACTTGGTTTTCCCTTGCCATTGGTTCTAAGAAAAAGGTTACCCCAATCAATCCAAATACCGTACAAGGCAATAATATTGTTTATCCATACTAATTCATCCCAGAACAAGTAATCCCACTCCACAGAAATCTCATCAAGAAATTTAGCACATATCCAAACTCATCCTTTGGTTTTGTTCCTAGCCTCGTTACAAGCCTTAATTAACTCTAAACAAATCATCATTATTAGGATATATCGTTCCCCATTCTCACGTTGTTCTTGAAATATATATTTCCCACATCAATAATGCTATCATCATAAGTATCAATCAATCTTCAATTTTTCACTTGACCAGGGGAAGAATCATGTTTATCTTTTTCATCTTTTGTGTATGCTTGCTTCTTTGCTTGTGTGTTCTACTATTTTATTTTTCATCTGTGACAGTCCTTGTAGTATATCACTAGAATGACATCATGGCCTTTCATAACAAGGTTTCATATGGCATATGCTTGCTTCTGACCTTTTTTTTGCTTGAGTCCTTCACACATGTGGCACAATGCCATCACAGTTCCTCATACCATGGTGCATATTGTCCTATGCTAAAACAAATATCAAGTTGCTCAACACATTTGGAAATCTCTTCCAAATCACATGCATGTATTTATCTACACCTCTAACAACATTTCTCTAAGACAAGGTGACCACCACCTATTCTTCACCCCTCCCCTCCATGTTTTCTCATCCCTCCTTTCCCTTTCTATCTTGGCCAAGCATATTTTTAATTTTTTCCTCCTTTCGAGAGCTGATCCACATTCTTTTCACTTGCCTTCCCTCTCAAGGGGGCATCCCTACATCATTTACAGTTCATCCTTAAATTCTTGGGGTGTCTTAAATTTAAAATCCAACTCAATCAATCAATTGATCAAGCAAAATCCTAAATCACAATTTCAAGCACAATGTTTTTCACCATCGCCATCCCACCATAGTGTTCATGTTTATATTTTCTTTAAAACACCATTACTCCTCTTTGTCTCAATGACGTTTAGTCACAATGATGCTTTGAAGAGGGGAAAAATGTAGACACCTAAAATTGTCCTAACACCATTTGACATTATCCTACTTAAGCCCATTCCATAGTAACGTTCTCATCATCATTAATTAATTAAGTAGCTATATTATTTAATTAAAATAATCCACTACTAATTATTTAAATGATTATATTATTTAATTAATTTAGTTCATTATTAATTAATTAATTAATTATATTATTTAATTATTCTAGTTCAACGCTAACTAATTAAATAATTTTATTATTTAATTTCATTTTCACCTCACATGGCTAATTAATTAAATATTTTTTATTATTTAATTAGTCTATTTTTATCTCACTATTTCCATATATAAATGACCAACTAATTGCCTTTCCCTCCTATTTTTGGTTGTAACTAATTCATTATGGCTTTTTCTATTTTTAGCTGATTTAATCCTATCCCTTCATCTTGAACAAATCAAATCAACACCCTTCATCTTCTCCTTGATCCAAGGAAATTCATCTCAAGCAACCTCCATCATCGACCTTCTAAACAAATTCCCACCATTAATCTTCCCTCTCAAAAAACTATAAATGATGCTGCAAGTTCTCAAAAATCCATCCACCATATTTTATAAGTACATGCTATAGAGATTTTGCATGAATTATTTGAGCAACTAGATTATAATCCACTAGTATTTTCATTGAGCTCATATTCACAACCAATTGAGTTTACATTTTATAGCACATGCATTTGTTCTAATCTTCATTGAGGCTTAACTTTCAGGTTTGCAAGTAAATTCAAATTAGGGAGTTAACTTCATTTCTATTTCCTTTTGTTTTTAGTTTGAAATTCCTACTCATAGTCACTAATACAAATCTTTTCAATTTTGGATCCTTGTGATGTGGATAAACTTGTAAAGTGTGTATTTCCTTTGTGTGTGTTTATTTAAATATTGATTTCACATGCATGTTATCATTTTTGTAATGTTTGATTGGAGTGTTTGTGAATATCCTATATGCTTAAGTTGAAGAGCTATTTAATTTCCTTTGTGAAAAGGTCTTATACATTTTAATATTGTGAATATTTAGGAAATTTGCAATAATCTAAAAGAAATTTAAAATTAAAATACTTTAGTCAATTGTATGAATTGCTATATTAGTCATTTATAAGGTATTTTCCTTAAAAGCATTTGAATAGAATGTTAAAAAGTGAAATATCTATTGAAAATATCTAAAATGAAAATATCCATTTGGGAAAATAGCTTGTTGAGTTGTGAAAAGGAAAAGAATTTTAATTAAGGTTGAGGGATTTTTTGAGTGGAAAAGAAAATGGAAGGGTTTTGGAGAGAGTTGTTTCTTTTACTTTGTTTTCTTCTCCTCCTCCATTTGTGTGAGGACATACTTGTTTCAAAGAAATTGCTTGTGGTTGCTTGAGGATTGGCAAAGGCTTGGTGAGATAGGATCTCGGAAAGGAATGCAAATTGATTGTGGGTGGGTGCAAGGAAGATCTCCTCCAACTTTGTTTGAGAGTTTTCTTGGGAAAACAAAGCTATTCCCCCATTTTAATACATGCACATGCTTGTTGGATTCTTGCTTTGAACATGCCCACACTAGGTGGTTGCATATGGTGTAGATTAATGCGTATTTTTTACTTTTGGAATTTTCAAAATCTTATTTGATATGAAAAATGTGTTCTTTTGCTTCATAGGCTCATAAGGGTATTCTCAATTTTAGAAAAATTGACTTTTGAAGTATTGAAGAAAATTCAAGCTTCCATTAATGGTGAATGTGATTTTACCTTGAAGCTTGAATAGTGAAATTGTGATTTTTGGAATTTGAGCCTTGTGGGTCCATTCTATTTTATAGGATGAAATGTCTCGTGTTGGAAATGTGATTGCATACCTTTTGAATGTGGATGTTTTTTCAGCCTCATTTTCCATGCAATGACTTTTTGGGTCATATTGGACATTTTTGAACTAGGATTCAACTTCAGAGTTAGGAGTAGAGTGGACCCCTATTTTCCATTTGAAATTGAGTTATGCCCATGTGAAGAGCATGATGGTGGATAAAATTTTAATAAGATAAAGTTGATTGGGAATCAAACATTAAAATACCCCCAAACAAGAGGTATGCCATTTCTAGTATCGACCACATTTGGAAGGGTTCATGAAAGATAGTGAAGGGACATCATTCCAACCTAGTTGGGATTGGATGATTATAATTGAGAAACCTCATTTGAATTAGTGTCTACTTCTGAACATCCATGCAGATTTAAAAACCATCATGATCACACTCTATCTATGTTCTATGCCTAGTAGTCTTCTCCTATTAATCATGTTGGTGTGAACGGGTTATATTACCTAATTGGTTCCACATTAGGTTCTATTCGCACTTGTCTAGTTAAGTTTACTTAGGGCATCATAGGGTACACTAAGGATAGTTATATATTTGTGTCTCAAGTCATAAGATTAAGACATTTTTCATAATCCTATGTTGTCCTATGTTTTACCTTGGCCTATATAACCAAGGGTTTCTCATTATAATTTCATTAATGTATATTCATGTATTGTATTGCATATTTGCATCCTTTGATAGAATAGAATTATTCTTTCATGTTGGGTCTCTCTTGTGATTTCATTGAAGCTCCTAAATCTTGGGTGGCTACCTCCATGGCCAAATCTTGCATGGTATAGAGCATTCTATACCAACTCTTACATAGTATCAAAGTTTGTAGGATTTCTTTATGTTAATCTTTTTGAGAGATATAAGATTCAAATCTTGGTTGCTCTTGAAAATCTAAGTATGCTCTTCTCTTGCATCATATGATGATCTAGAGAATTAGAAAAACTTGATGCAAATACCATATTTGGGAGTGTTTCTTCTTTGTGGCTTTGTATTGCAAGTTCATTTTGGAGCATGTTGGTAGAAACTTGAGCTCACCATTAAGTCTAGGGTGTCCAAGAAAGTTGAATTAGCCTTTTGATTTGTCTAAATTGGACATTGGAGGCAAGATCTACAAGGGTTTGAAGCTAGGAGGCGGTTGCTAGATTTAGAAGGTGTTATGGAGTGAAATGTGTACACCAGCATTTTACATCAAGTTTAGCACTTGAGTGGACCTAAAATGTTTACCCTTTTTATTTAGGGCGTATTTTAACACATTGTTAAACATTAAATGATTAAATCTCGATCCTGATTGATAAACCTGACAAAATAAAGTTAGGATTGGTCTAAGCCCACTTAAATGGACACTCTCTGGAGTTTATGGGGCTAAAGGACTAGGGCACCCGAGCACCCTAGTCCTAGATGTTAGCCCCATGCCTATTTTTGTGGTGTCAGCTTAGAACACCTCCTAAACTTTAGCATGTCGACCCTATTTGGTTTTATCACTGTTGGTGAGCAGGAATGCATATAAAAGTAAGTTAGTTTATTCATTTAAACTTCTCTAGGTTCTCTATGCAATCTAGGCATATTGGCAGTCTCTTTTCTTCCCTCTCATGCTCTCTATTCTTCTCTAAAGCTCTTTATGGTGGATTATTGATGTTGCACTAACTTCTTGTAGGTCTTGTGAAGATCTTTCTACTTCTTTGGGATATGCCAAATTCTTGAGTCAAGTTGTGATGCCGCATCAAGCATGCTAGGGTTTCCATACTCATGGTGACTTCTTTCCTTCATGCCTTGTTCTAGCATTCCATTCTACTTCAGATTTGCCTCTGCCCTTCTAGGGCACACACCCTTTGAGATCTCATCATTTCTATTGTGGAGGTGGAAAAACCATTCATGGAGCTTGACTTAGGCAAGCTCCTAAATAGCACCTAGCCATTTTCCTTCTTGTACGTGTGCAGGTAGCATGCGAAAGAATCTGTAGAAAACAAGTTACAGTAAGCAGGAACATAGAAGTGCAAAGACACAGGAAACTTAACATTCTGCAAAACCCTAATTAGGGTCTAGAGCATCCAAGCACCCTAGTCCTCTAGGCTCCTGAATCTAGATCTAGGTTCTACTCTACCCTATGATCCTCGCTGTGGTGTTAGATTTCTGATATCTATTTCCTACAGTCATATTTTCACAGATCTTGCTTAACTAGGGTTTCTACTTTGCCCTAGCTTGATTGGTTAGATTTGGTTGATTATCCTCTATACAACAAAGGAACAAAGCCCCTGTAATTTGGCTCTCCTTAAAGGGTAGAAGCAAATCTTAGCTTGTGTTCTAAAGTTGGATAGAAGAGGGTTTGACCTAGTTTAATCTCTTGGGCTAGTCTCTCTTTTCTATCAAACATTTTGGTGAACCCGTCGTTTCTTACACTTTGGCATCCTTCTTTCTTCAGATATGAGCTATTTGATTCCCTATATCTGATTAGGTTACATTATTTCTTCATTTTTCATAGTTACATAGCTTATTTTAGCATTGTTTCATTGTTAGGGTTTGTAAAAACCTTGCATTTTTTAGAAAATCTAGCTAGTCTTGAACCTAGGGTTTGGAGATTAGTAATTTGTTTCAGATCTTTGTGGCATGATTAAATTGATTTAATTTGTTGTATAATATCATCTTTGTGTTTAATAAAATACATTCTTGCATATTTGCATTGAAAAGTGAAAAATCAAGCATTTTAGGCTTAGAAAAAGGCCTATTTATTGCATTGTTTTCATTGCATAGGGTTTAAGTCATCATAGAAAGATATAAATTTCTGATTTATGCATCATATCTGATTTGTGTTGCAGCAATTAATAATTTCATATTGCTTTATTTTGCATTTGAACATTTTCATTACTAGGGTTTTATCAAAAACAATTGCATTTTTAGAAAAATCTAGTTAATTTGAAATCTAGGGTTTGTGATTCATATCTTGTTTCAGATTTTTCTGATTATAATTAGTGGTCATATCTGATGTTTAATTCTTTTAGAATTTCATAAATATCATTTGTGTTCAATTTATGAAGAAAAAGCATTCTTGCATCAAATAATTTTGGTTTAGGAATGAGCATTTAAGATCTAGGGTTTGAAGGCAAAACCCTAGCTAGCCTTGCATCTACTTGTAATATTGGAAATATTATTTTCAGATCTTTTTTATGATGAAGGATTGATAAATCTGATTTTAAGTTGCTCTAACTCATCATATGTGTCATATTTCTTTAAATTAGAAAACAAGAACAATCATGCATTCATCTTATCTTTGAAATTTGAAAGCAAAAGCATAAACAAAATCGTCTAGCTTCATTTGACACTTATGCATCTTCATTTAAAGAAAATTTTTCTAAATCCCTCTTGTGTTTACTTAGGAAAATCATTTGCACATACTTACATTTTCAAAACTTAGTTGTTGTGGTTACAAAAAAAAACACATTTTTTTGGAAAGCCCCGCTTATCTTGCACTTGTAGATCATTGATTGTAATATTATTTTAGATAATCAAATCATGTCTAAATTCAATTATACATTATTGTTCCATATCACACTTACATGTATTATTGGCTTCTTTGTATTACTTCTATCAATATTAGAGGACTTTACTAAATTCATCTCTATGAATAGTCATGAGAAAGATGATGGTGATAGTTCTTCTTCTACTACAATTCATGATCATATCATTAACATAACCTCTAAGGCATATGATGGTGACCTAGCTTCACCTACATCACCCTATTCTTTGGATCCCTCTCCCAAAAGTGAGAACATTTTGGCACAAGAGGATGAAATCATTGACACATTCCTTAACATTACTTTACCTTCTCTTCATTTGAATGACCTCTCTTCTAGAGATGTGGCATTAGAGGATGTTGAGCATACTATTTCTACTTCTACCATAGCACATGATGATTCCATGAATCATCCTATTAATCTTTCTCCCTTTGTTGAATGTTCAAGTACCTTGGATATCACTAAGGATGTGAAGACCCTTGATCTTCCTCCTTTGGTTGAATGTTCAAGTACCTTAGATATCACTAAGGATGTGAAGACCCTTGATCTTCCTCCTTTGGTTGAATGTTCAAATACCTTGGATATCACTACGGATGTGAAGACCCTTGGTATTCCTCCTTTGGTCGCATGTTCAAGTTGCTTGAACATCACTAAAGATACAATCATCAATAATTTTATTAACATCACTCTTCCCCCTCTTCACTCCAATTCTCTCCTATCAAAAGATGAAGCATTAGTGGATGAATATTATTCTTTTAAATTGGATTCCCCATGGGAAGACATTGGTCATTCATCTCAAAAATAAATCAATGTAATTCTATCATCATTAATAGACTTATTTTGCCCGCTAAGGAGATAGTGAATAAGTGCATTAATGTTCCTAAATTCATCGTGCATGAAGCATCTAATCCACCTCCTTTATCTAAACCTATGATTATAGTTTGAGGTGTTCCAAAACCATCTTGACCTCCTATTCCCAATATTGCAAAGCAAATTACCCAAAGGAATCGAGGTGTTTAAAATATGTCACAACAACCTCATTATGCGGTTGGTCACACATACAACACCTATAATAACAAACAAAGAAAGAAAGAATTGAGTGTGCCCACTTCTCTTCCACCTTTTCAACCCTTTCTTCCTCCACCTCCTTGTCTTTCTCAACATATTGGTAGAGAATACAATCTTGTCGAGCAGCTCTGTGCTACTCTGGCTAAGATCTCTCTATGGGATTTAATACAAACATTGCCTACATACCACTAAATACTCCAAGAGGCTCTACAAAAGGTAGTTGTTCCGTCTTCTACTAGACAGACTGATATAGCATCTTTGTTTAGTTGTATGCATTCCACAACACCAGATATTTCATCTCAACAACATGAATTACTTCCCATAGAAGTTTAAAACTGATATGAGCCTGTTATGATATATGTCATTATTAATAAAATGAGAGTTAAATGTACCATGATTGATGGTGGATCAAGTCTTAATGTTTGTGGCATAGACTTGTTACATAAAATCAATGTTGATACCTCTCTCATTAAACCAGATAAACTCATCCTCCATAGCTTTGATAATGTTGGTAAACAATCACTAGGTACAATTACCTTAAATATTAAGGTTGGACCTGTGACATTGCCTACCCTTATCCATGTCATGCCTAATTCTCTCACATATAATATTCTTCTTGGTAGAATGTGGATTCATGCCATGGGGGGAATACAATCAAAGATGATCCAGTTCCAGAAAGTTGCTTACAAACGGAAGCATGACATCAAATTCCTCTAAAGAATTTGATCCCTTCTTTAACAAAAGAAAAACCACTATCCTTCACTGCTAACAACGATGTTGGTAAGGATAGTGTCGATCCTTCGAATTCATTTTTTGGTGAGGATTGGGGTTCTTTAGATTTTACACCCACCTTTGCAGGAGAGTATAAAATCTCACCCTCACACCCTAAAACCATGAATGTAAATGAAATTTCTTCAACACAAGCTCCCACTTCTCAAAAACTTAAACTCAAAAGTAATGATAATGGACCTTTTGATATTGATGATGATCTGCCTTCATCTATAGAAATGGCAGCCATTTGTGATATGTATCATCCCAATCTAATGAATCATCTTCTTCTAATGCATGTCTTGGTAATGATGAGGCCCCTTTAGTCACTAGTAGAAATATGGCAAATAAATGACCAGGTGACTAAAACTTTTAGTCATGTGACCAAAATTCTACTAATTTTTTGCAACACAGCTATAAATGACTAATTTGGTCATCGGTTGAAATGACTAAATAAATGACCAAATAAATGACAAATTTGGTCATCGGGCAAAAAACATAACTAAATAATTGGTCAGACAAATAAAAATGACTAAATAAATGACTATTACTCCTCTATTCTTTTTTCTTTCCAATTTGATCATAATCCATGAATTCAAAGACAATACAAGGCCAGGCAATAAATGTCTGCTTAGACCAAAGGAATAAAGGGAGAGAAAGGATTGAACAAAGGGTTAAGAAGAAAAAAGACAAATCATACAATAGGAAGTATACAAAAAAATTAAAAATAAGACAAGAAAATAGACAAACTTGATAGATACAAATAAAATAAAGACAAAATTATTAATTATAAAACTTTTAAATATACTATAATATTGATAAATTATTTAATTACAAGTCCAGTATGCACAAGTATAATTTAATAACTTAAGTTGTATAATTTATAACTTATACACAAATAAAAATGACTAAATAATTAGTCACACAAATACAAATTAGACAATATGATTTTAAAGTGGATAATTAAAAAATATATTTTGAATTGAAGGAGTGGGTTGTATTATAATATAATATATTACAATATAATATGATATTATGTAATATAATATATAGTATATAATATTATATTATTATATATAATAATATAATATAATAATAATAATATTATTATTATTATTATTATATAAGATGTGATCTATAAAATCATTGATTAATCCCTTATATCTCCCATGCCATAATGCTATATCATTGGACCTCATGTCCAATCCATGTACAAGTCAAAATAAAAGCATTTGATTATACAAATCACTGCACCCTTATGACTCCCATGTCATCATGGCATTTCCATGCATATATATGTGACACTTGATTATATTTCTAAGGTCAAAAGACCTTCAAACATAGGTAGTGGCAAAAGGCATCATTGATTTGAAAATGACCCTTCATGGGCTCTTTGGCATCATTAGGTTTCACTATCTTGAGGTTTTGACCTCAGCTTATTTGATGGCAAATGATTTTCTTAAAAAAAATTTAAAAAAAATGCCCACTATCAGTCTAGGGCGACTTTGGCAAAAAGAAATGAAAACCTAAAACATATATCATTTTGTTGCTTTGCTTATTGTCAGCCTTCTACTACACCACCCTAAACTAGGGTTTGCTTGAGCTTCTGAAGGTTTCAACTGGATTTTTTTATGGTGAAATCTGCATTTTTTATGGGAAATAAATAGGACGAGCTGGGTACATTCTTTGTCATTCAAAATCTACTTTTTCCTTTTCATTTTCTGTCAAAATAACCCAAGCTGGTATAGATTCAAATGATGAATATATTTGATTTCTTTCTATGCATTCTCTTCATCTTCAGTTATTTTCTCCATTTATAGTCTTTTGTGATAATCATTGCTGGCTGTAGCATTTTCCTTACTAGTATTTTGAAGCTCCAACACTAATATCCAATGTGGTGAGAGGGGATGCATAGTGTAATTGTCAAGAGTCACATCGAACCTAAGAAGGCCACTATTCTTCATCTGAAATAAATCTTTCACACAATTTATTTCTGAACCGCCAGGGTATTCATCAAAATCTCATCATTACCAACCTCATTGGACCCAAATTTTTAATCTATTAGATAGCCATAATAGGATCCATGGTCCAATGATTCTCCTGCTTGACATATCTCCTTCCTTTTGCATTGCTCTTATTGTCTTGACTATTGCATCTTTTCTTAGTCTATTTGTTGTCTTGAACTTCAAAATGATCTCAAACTTTGCTCATTAATAAGCTTATGAAATAATGACTTCTCCTTCTCAAGAGTTCATATGCTTGGCATTGCATTTCACAATGAAATGGCACTGTATTTGTTTTGCATTACTGTCCTCTTGTAAAGCTGTATAGATTGTTAGTTCATGAAATGAATGATGGTTGAAGAATGACAGATCTCTTATGAATGGACAGTGAATTCTAGAAATGATCTAGGTTTGAATGTGATTTCCTTGTTGCATTATCTAGCTTGATCTTCAAACTTGTATGATCCTTATTTGATTGTTGATATTGCTGTCCTGGAATACAGTCACAAATGACTCTTCTCAATAAATTTGCTTTCACACTTCTTCATTACAAATAGTGACAGCATAAAAACATGTATGCAAACATGATTTCCTTGGCACAAAATGATGCACTTTTTTATCAGTTCTGTAGATTAACATGTGTCTGAATGAGCTCATTGCTCATTTATGATTATCACTTCAAGGTGAAGGAATATCAAACCTTCATTACACTTCTTGATTTGACAGTCATGGGTGAACAATGTGCTCTGTGACTTTATAAATTGTTCCTCAAATTGATTATGCCTTTATTTGAACAATCTGAATGTCTCTTGCTTATCCATGCCCCTCTTAAGATTTAGGGGGCAGCATGCTGGGCTCAACCCTTGTGGGAGCCCATTTTTTCACCACATGCTGAAATATCATGTACAATGATGAATGTACCTGTATCTGCACATTACACAAACAAGTTAGATAGAAACAATGAAGTTCAATGATCATGTGACAGTTTGATCTTTCTAGCTCTCTTGCACACATCTGGTAATGGCTCAACTAATTTAATGCATCATATGCTTAGGTTATATGTCTGTTGATGAAACATATGATGAGATTTCAGATCCCGAGCTCTAACTAAACTTTCAATCATCTGCAGGTATATCTGAAGATTAGGAATGAGAGGAGTTGGAGATAAGAGGAACAACACCAGCATCGGCCATTTAAGGCAATGAAGGATATGAACTCTCTTCATATGCTTTTCCTTTATTTTATCTTCACATGTATAGTTTGCTTTTCATGTTTATATTAGCTCAGTTTAGTCATTCACATGGCTTGTGTGGGACATTTTAAACCTTCTTTTGATCTCAATGTATGAGACAGCAACATTGTATACATTTTCCGTTGTAAAATGAATGAAATACATCAATATCATGCAACTTGTGTAATTTATTTCTATTGTAAAACATTGCATAATAAAAAACTGAATTCTATTTAAAACATTCACATGCAAATGGTTAAGCTTTGGCAGAAAATTGTTAGAGTACCTTTAACCTTTGAAATAATCAATTGTTTTAGCTCTACCAAATTGAGTTGTAAGTCAAATTTTGGTAACAATGTTATTGTTTTTTCACCTTTTTTTGATTTGCAGGCTTTTGATGGTACACAAAATGTATCAAATTCATAAAAGGATGGAGCTTGGAAGGTGAAAGGTGAATACCAACAAAGAAGAGTTTGAATGTGAAATGCTCTGATACAAATTCATTGTTTAATAGTGCATGAGCTGAGATAATGTTTTTTTTGAATAAGGAGAAACATATTTTATAAATGTTTAATAAATGATGTAAATGATGATAGACATCAGATTTCCACAGTCCATAATGAATGTATATCAGTGCTTTAGGATTTAACTGTGTGAGAGTTTTTAGCTCGACGTTTCGGATCATACTCCATGATCCATCATCAGGAGAATAAAGAGAAAGTGAAGAGAGAAGTAAGGTAATTTGCAAAGCTAGGATGCTAAATAGAGGAGGGGCTGGCGGGGAACCAAAAGATTGAAAGGAAGACCAACCAAAGAAGAAGGCTCCTATCTCAAAAGATGGACAACCAAGTACATATCCAAGACATCCTCAAACATAAATTAAAAAGAATATGTGCAAACTAAGGAGAAACAAGAGAGGAAACAAAATTAATTTAGATATAAATAAATAAATATAACTGAATGTGTAGAAATGCATGAACCCACAAAATAAATAAATCAAGGTAAGTAAAATGAGTGGAATTGGAGACAAAAAAGGACAAAAAATAAGTAAATAGAAAGTTAAATGATAATAAAAACATATGGATCACACAAAAAACTAACAAAATAAGTAAAAGGAGAATAATAATAAAATAACTACAAACAATTCTAAAATTAACTAAAAGAATCAGTATCAATATATAAATTGCCTAGAAATATAAAAAATCTTATAAAAAATTATATCGCCAAAATATAAAAAAGTGAAAAAAGGTTAAATAAATATACAAAACAAAGGAGAACAAGAGTGAAACAAATTATAATTACATTTAGATAAGAATAAATAAATATATTAGATATAGTAGAAATGTATATAAGAAATGTATAAACTTACAAATTAAGTAGAGAGGTAAGTAAATAGAACAATAAATAGAAAAATAAATAATAAGAAATTAGTTAAAAATATATATAAAAATCACACATTGAAACAATAAAATTATAATTATATTTAGATATAAATAATTAAATTTATTAGAATGGGTAGAAATTCAATCAAGAGATGCATAAACCCACCAAGTAAATCAATAAAGGTAAGTAAAAATAAAAATAAATGAGGGCATAGGAGACAAAAAAAGGAATAAAGAGAAAAATAGAAAATAAGAAAATAGTTAAATAAAAATATGAATCGCATATTAAATCAACTAAATAAGTGAAAGGAAAAGATATTCAAAAAACTAAAAACAATACTAAAGATAACAACAAGAATCAATATCAATATAAAAATGTCTAGAAATATAAATTATAAGGTAACAAATTATGAATAAATGAAAAAAGATTGGATAAATATACAAATACAGAGGAACAAGAGTGAAAACAAAATTATAAATAAATTTAGAAAAAATAAAAATTTATCTGATTGTGAAGAAATGCATAAACACACCAAAATAAATAAATGAATCAAGGTAAGTGAAAATTAAATGAGTGGAATTGGAGACAAAAAGGAAAAGGATAAGTAAATGGAAATAAATGATAATAAATTAGTTAAATAAAAAATATACAAATCATCTACTAAACTAACTAAATAAGAAATAGGAAAGTAATATAAAATATCAAAGAACAATTCTAAAAATATCAAAAAGAAACAATAACAAAAAGCCAAGATGAATAAAGAAATCAATGAAATTAGATTAGTCAAAGCAATAATTATAAATCAAAACGTGTATATATATATATAAAAGAGGACAAGACAAAAGAAGGCAAAACACACCACACATAGCAACAAAAAGATAAACCAAGAAGAGGGGCCAAAAAATAAAATAAGGACAAGACAAGGAGAACACAAGAAACACCACCCAATCAAGAGGGACAATACAATAAGCCAACAAATAACAAGAACCCATCTGACAAGCAACCGGATGCAAGAAGGCCTAAAACAGACATGATGGGCGGAGGAAGGGGAGGAAGGGGGATGATCACCCAAGGGTAAGAAGAAGGGAGGAATAGGAGGAAGAGGGATGAGAATTTTTAACCAGGGTGAGAGTGGAATAGAGGACAAGTAGAGAACCAAATAAGAACTAAAGGGGGGGAATCGCAGGGGGAAATAGGTAGGGGGTAAGAGGGGGAAAAATCAAATTTGGTCTTGGCAAGGGGAAAGAGGGTGGAGAAGGGGAAAAAGGAAAGACGAAGAAGGGAACAAAAAGAAGGAAAAATCAGGAAGGCGGGGGGCGAGAGCAATTTCTGATGTGGGAAAGCAAGGGATTCCAGGAGAAACTGAGATCCCATCCTTTGTCATGATTGAGATTGGATGGGTGGTTGTTAATCTCAATGGCCTCTTTGAGTTTCCTCTTGAAATAGTTGTCTTCACTGACTAGAATTTGAGTGTCTTCTAAGAAGATGTGGTGTTTGGTTAAGGCTAAGTGTTCTGCAAGTACAGATTTATGAATGCATTCATGTCTGATGTTCGCGCTATGCTCCTTGATCCTAGTGCTAAAGGAGTGACATGTTTCACCTATATAGGGGGTACCGCAAGAACACAAAATTTTGTAGACACCAAAGTTGAGCAAGAGGTCTCTTGGGTATTTTGGTGAGGGAATTTGGTTTCTGAGAGTGGAGATGGGTTTGAAAGTACATAGGAGGCCTTTCTTATGTAGAATCTTGGGGATTTTGTTGGAAAGGCATTCAATGTAGGGAAGAGTGGCAACTGGGAGGCTAGGGGGGTTGGCCTCTTTGGGCTTGGAGTTGAAGCGGGACTTAGCTTGTTTAAATGCTCTCAAGATAGGTTTCCTCTTGTAACCATTTAGCTCAAAAACTTTAGTGAGGTGGGCAAGATCAAGGTCTAAGTTATCCTTATCACAAATATGAAAGGCCCTGGTGGCTAAGGTTTTAAGGATACCCACTTTTTGGGAAGGGTGGTGATGAGTAGAGGAGTGGAGATAGAGGACAGTGTGGGTAGCTTTATGAAACACACGACAACCTAAGGAGTGCAACTGTGGGTAGTCGTTCCAAATGTGCACATCACCAGGGCTGCTTCCAACCTTGCCTACCATTTGTAAGGCATCAAATGTACCATGAAAAGCACAAGCATATACTACATATGAGGTCATGTGGAATATACATGCCTTACCACCCAACCTTCTCATTCCTTCATCTAAGCAGTCATTGATGATCTTGGCCCAGAGAGGTTTGTTTTTTGAATATAATACCATTTGGATGATCTAAAACATCTAATTCTCAAAATTCCTAGCATGTTGCCTACCAGTCATCCTACTCAATAGGGAAATCATGTATTGATATTCCTCATCAAAATCATATCTGTATAAGTAAACTGGCAATTTGGCAGAAGCTGTATAGGTACTTTTCTTGGCCCTCCATGGGTACATGACCTTTCTGGCCTCTTTCTTATTAGCTGTGTGCTCCTTGAGCTTTCTGAAACTTACACTGACCACCTTATTCCCCATAGGCAAACTGAATGTAGCAGCAATGCCCTTGATTGAGAAGTCGGCATATACTCTGCCATGTTTCTCTACTCTCCTACTCTTAGGGTTATAGTTTCTAGCACATTCCACTACTAGCTTAGTTGCCTCCATTGCATATGGGAATCCTATGGTGTGCCACATACCAATGGTGAATATCCTATCCAGTATATGTTTATCAGTATCATTGTCCAATCTCGTCAACCAGGCATCAAAATCTGTTATTCCTTGGTGGGTGTCATCAATCACTCCATATCTGAAACCTACCCCTTCAGGCTGTATGAACATAGGTTTCAAAAAATCAGTGTCGGATCTATTCTTTCTAACCTCTACCATTGGTTCCTGATATTCACTTTTCCTTCTTTGATTATATGACTAATAACAGAAAAATTGTAGATGTGCAGTGTCGACTGTTTCGGTCCATTACGTTGAGAGTCACGATCTACTAGTAGATGATTGAGAGGGGTTTGACTTTCAGATCTCTATAAATCTCAATAGTCACAAGGTAAATGTAAATAACCCTTGAATTTTACTTTTAAACCAATCAATACGACAAATTAGGGCATATATGTTGATTTAATTGAATCCGTCGATAATCTGCATGAAGTTCGTAGATGCCGCCAAGTGTTGGATTTGTATTTGAAATCATCGAGGCTTCATCTACCTTTTGGCTCACATTTAATGCCAGAGGGTGATCTTTCGAAGAATAGGGATATTTGAAAATATGACCCCCCTCTACGCGAGATAATCGTTAACTAAAGATCGGGGTGATATGGTCAACCTTTGACTACAAAGCAGATCAAGTCATATAGCTAAGATCAAGGATATTCAAAAATATCTGGGTCCTTTGATAATTACAAATACCTTTCCCACTCGGGAATACATGGGTGACGTCATTGTCATATGGACTTCAACAATTATTTGCGAAAGATGATGTCATGGTCATTTTGTTATGGTGAGGGATATTCAAAATGTAACCTCTTTGGGGATAGATCGTGATGACATCATCATGCCATCAATGCTCTTCAGTTATCAGAATATGGTGACATCATCGTCATATTGGAAAATATGATGGATGTTTAGAAATATGACCCTCTGTGGGTCGGGTGGAATGACTACATCGTTATCAGGGTGATTTCTTTTATTCGTCAGGACTGAATGACGTCATAGTCAAACTTGTCTAGGGTGATATTCGCGAAGGGGTGATATTTTATAAGATGACTGATATTAGGGAATATGAACCCCCCCCCCCTTGTAGATACATGAGGTTCTTTAATGTGTGGATACCTGGTGTAGGGGCACCTAACAAACCCTTGTTTTGTTTGTAATAAGGTCAAACTGACTAGTTGTTTTACTTTCAGTTTTTGGTTTTGTTTAGTTTGTAACCGACCATGTAGACAGTTTGAGAACAGGGCAGTTTGGGGATAGGAAGCGGTTGAGCTTCCCCAACTGCTCAGGAATGGTTGAACTCCCTCAATAGTGGGTTAAAAACAAGTTAGATCGAATAGGAGGGGTTCGATATCTTGTATGTGTGTGTTTATTGCCTATGTATGAAGAAAACTAAAGAATAAAGAAACTCTATTCCGTTCTTTGTGTGTCAAAATCTCATAATTGTACATAGCAATTTTCCTTCTACAGTTGTAGTTAATCTTTGTCCTGCAAGTTGCCATACCATGGATTGATGAAGCATTCCACTAGTGAGATTTCTGTCGAAATCAGTGGAATGGCTTCTCGATGTACATATATGTTTTTATTTCTTGTTTCAATTTTTGTTGGTTGTGTTCTGTTTGATGGTGGAGAGGTCCGGATCGACTGTACTATGCAATAGACCAACTTAGCATTGCCATGTGCCAGGGTGTGAGTGAAGTAAACAGTGTATCGTTGTATCACCAGAAGTGTATTGAAGTTCCACCGAAGGTGTTGAGTCCCACTGATAATAAGAACCTCACCAAGGGTGTTAGTCATCGGCATGTCAGCATAAGATCATAAGGGTTCACCGACGGGAGTGGTCACGCTGAAGACAATGTAGATTGGCGTATCGGTGAAGAATGAAGAAAGACATATTGGCCCATCAGGATAATAAGTAAGGAGTTTGCCGACGTTTGGAGTCTCGCCAACGACGGTTGTATCGGCATATTGGCGAAGTTAATCTTACCGTGGCCGATGAGAAGAGTCTGGCTGACAAGCATGGTTTGAAGACATTAGCATCGGAGTGACTGGTGTGTATCGGCGGAGTAGCTCTCAACCTTGCTGATAATAAAGGTCATACCGACGATTGAAGTATATCGGTGTATCGGTGGAATGGTTTTTGAGGTTTTCGATGATATATGGTCTTGCCGATAGTGAATTCAAAGGGGTCAATGGGTTCAAAAGGATCTAAAAGTTGATAAGTGTTTAGTTTCCGCTGTGTGCTCTACATCATTTTGGTATCAGAGCTTTGGACATTCTGTGTGTGACGTGCCCTGAAAGATCTATGTATGTCAGTAGACGAGAGTGAAGGAGAGGCCAGTGCCATGCCTCCAAAAGGAATGACCACTGAGTGGCCAAGAAATTTCAGGAAATGGAAGAGAAAATTAAAGCTAGGGTCAGGGAAGCACTCCAGGCTGAGTTGAAGACCTTGAAAAAAGGTAGGAAATTAGATGAGGAGTCTAATGAAGAGAAAGAAGATGGGGAAGAGGAAACAACCCCAGAATAGGCAAATATATCTGCAGACCAGAAATAATTTCTACAGGCCATAAGGACACTCGGTAAGGAGTCATCTGAATCAAAAATGGAGATTCTGATGTTCAGCGAAACAATGGACATAGATGAAGTCATTGAATGGGTCGAGGCTTTGAACAATTACTTCGAGTACAAGGAGGTACCAGAGAATAAAAGAGTCAAGTTTGCAAAGACGAAATTGAAAGGTGCTGCACTCATGTGATGGAACTACACAAAGGGAGAAGGGTGAAGAGTAGAAAGAGCATAATCTCATCCTAGAGTCAAATGGTAGAGAGGATCAAGGCTCAGTTCCTACCCGCAAATTACGAAGTGCAAATATATAGGAAAATGCAGGATCTTAAACAGAAGGATCTGGATGTATCCACCTATACAAAGGAACTTCACAAATTGTCTCTGAGGTGTGGACTTGCTAAGGATGAAAAGGGAAGAGTTGCCAAGTATATTAATGGCCTAAAATATAGTATTCAAGATGAAATTACCATTCTGACAACCGAAACAATGGACAAGAGCTTCCAGGTGGCACTAAGAGTAGAAGACAAATTGAAAAGAAAAGGAGAACAGCAGAACAGAGGCAGAGGTGGAAGGAATTTCAAAGGCAAAAATAATTTTGGTGGTAGAAACTAGTTCTAGAAAAATCAAGGGGAGTCCAATCAACAAGAACATAGTGGAGAATTTGGTTCCAGAGGGGGCTTCAGAGGAAGGAGACCCAATGGAAGAGGCAGATTTAGTGGACTAGGTAGAGGTCCTAATGTCTTCACAGGAAGATGTTATAGTTGTAGCCAAATTGGGCACACAGCAAGCAAGTGTCCAGAGAAAGCCTCAAGCTCTCATGTAGGAGAGAGAAGGAGACAGCTAATTCAGGAAGAAGATTGTCAGACTGTGACTTCACCTATGGGAAGCATAGCTCTAGCACAAGATGGAGAGAATCTCATGATGAGAAGAACAACGCTGAAAGTGCCACAGAACAAGGAACCACCCCAAAGGAAGACACTATTTAGAACTCTGTGTAAAGTTTTCAGCAAAAGGTGTAAGGTAATTGTTGATTCTAGCTCAACTAAAAATTTAGTTTTAGTAGAAATGGTAGAGAAATTGAATTTGAAAATATTGCCACATATTAGTCCATACAAAGTGTCCTGGCTGAACAAATGGCAACAAGTCTTGGTTGGTGAACAAGCTTGGGTAGAATTTCAGATAGGGGAGTATAGGGACAAACTGTTGTGTGATATAATTCCCATGGATGCATGCCATTTACTATTAGGAAGACCTTGGTAGTATGATGTACAAGCCCAACATGATGGTAAATCCAATTCCTTTGTTATCACCAAGAATGGTAGACAATATAAGATGGATCCTTTACTAGAAGAGGGTGTAGACAAGAATGTAGGCTCAAGTATCATGTTAGTGAGTGGAAAAGAGTTTCTCCATACTCTGAAAGAAGAGGGAACCCAGGGGTATGCTCTGATTTTGAAACCTAAAGACAATTCTGATTTGTCTAAAAACAACAACAAAAAAGTCCCTAAGGAAGTGCAGGAATTGTTAGACAAGTATAAGAGTATCATGGTGGAGGATATGCCCAATACACTACCCCCTGTGAGAGATGTAAGTCATTAGATTGACTTCATCCCAGGATCCACATTGCCAAATAAACCAGCCTATAAAATGACACCTGCTCAGAATGAGGAAATTACTAAACAAGTGCAAGAACTGTTGGATAAGGGCTTGGTGAAGAAAAGTCTTAGTCTGTGTGTTGTACCTATAGTTTTAACTCCCAAGAAGGATGGCAAATGGAGGTTATGTACTGATTCAAGAGCCATAAATAAGATCACCATCAGATATAGGTTTCCTATGCCCTAAATAGAGGACCTAATGGATTGTTTGGGTGGAGCTCGGTACTTTTCTAAAATTGATCTCAAAAGTGGATACCATCAAATCAGGATTAGACAAGGGGATGAATGGAAGACAACCTTTAAGACTAATGAGGGAGTGGGTGGTGATGCCATTTGGACTGTCCAATGCTCCAAGCACTTTCATGCGTCTAATGAATGAGGTATTGAAAGATTTTATTGGCAAATTTGTTGTTGTTTATCTTGACGATAGTCTAGTTTTCAGCAAGACAAAGGAAGAACATTTGCAGCATTTGGAACAGGTGTTGAAGAATCTGCATGAGGAGAAACCGATGATCAATATGGAGAAGAGTGTCTTCATGAAGGAAGAACTCACATACCTTGGATTTGTGATATCCCAGGACAATTTGAAAATGGATCCAGAGAAGGTAAATGCTATTTTGTCTTGGCCAGCACCTAAAACTGTAAGTGATGTAAGAAGTTTTCATGGTTTGGCAACCTTTTATAGTAAATTCATAAGGGGATTCAGTCACATTTGCACCTATTCTGGATACCATAAAAGGAGGGTAGAAATGTAAGTTTGTTTGGAATAGAGCAGCTGATGAGTCTTTTGAGATTCTTAAACAGGAGGTAGCAGAGAAACCCATTTTGGTTTTGCCTAATTTTGATAAATTGTTTACTATGGAATGTGATGCCACTAACCTTGCCATTGGTGTTGTCTTGAATCAGGAAGGCAGACCTGTTGCTTTCTTTAGTGAAAATCTAAATGATGCTAAAAGAAAGTATTCCACATATGATATAGAATTGTATGCAATGGTTCAAGCATTAAAAAAATGGAGACACTATCTCTTGCCAAAGGAATTCATTGTTTATACTGACAACCATGCTCTGAGTTTTCTGAATTCGTAGGAGAAGTTAAACCACCGACACATGAAGTGGGTTGAGAAACTCCATGCATACACTTTTTCCATCAAACATAAGAAGGGACAAGCCAACAAGGTGGCAAATGCTCTGAGCAGAAGAGTGTGCACTATATAGGAAATCCAGTTGCAAAGTGTGGGAGTGGATTCTCTCAAAAATATGTACCAGGATGATGAGGACTTCAAAGAGATATATGCAGTTTGTTCACAATTTTCATATTCCTATAATTCTAATTTTTCTGAATAGTTGTTACAGCAAGGGCTACTGTTCAAAGGCAGCCAACTGTGTGTACCTAGGTGTTCCATGAGGGAGAACATCATAAAAGAGAAACATTGTGGTAGTCTTGGAGGTCATTTTGGACTGGACAAGATGTTGGAACAAGTGAGAAGGCTTTACTTCTGGCCTAAGATGCAAACAGATGTCAGGAAATTTGTAGAAACTTGTAGCATTTGTTAGAGGGCAAAAGGAATTTCATCCAATGTCAGTCTCTATCAATCACTTCCAATTCCGCAAAGGCCATGGGAGTGCATCAGTATGGATTTTGTTTTGGGTCTTCCCAGGACTCAAAGAGGTTTCAACAGTGTATTTGTTGTAGTTGATAGATTCAGTAAATGGCTCGTTTTGTGCCATGCAAATGTACAAATGATGCTTCACACATTGCTGGTCTATTATTTAAGGAGATTGTTCGAATTCATGGTTTGCCATTGAATATTGTCACTGATAGAGATCCCAAATTTGTGGGATATTTTTGGTGCACTTTGTGGAAGAAATTGGGCACTCAATTATCTTTCACATCAGCCTATCACCCTCAGATGGATGGACAAACTAAGGTGGTGAATAGATCACTGGTAATCTTTTGAGGTGTTTGACTAAACAGCATGGAGAAGCATGGGATATGGTCATCCCACAAGTAGAATTTGCATATAATGACTCTGCCAATCGGAGCACAGGAAAGAGTCCTTTTGAAGTTGTATATGGGATTCACCCAAGGAGAATTTTGGAGTTGAGAGATCTCCAGAACATGGAGAAAAGGAGTGCACAAGGAGAAGATTTTGCAGTCAGCATGAAGGATATCCATGATGCTGTAAGAGAAACTATCCAGAAGAACACAGGGAAGTATAAAGAGAAAGTTGATCAAAGAAAAAGGGATGTCCAATACAAAGTTGGAGATCTGGTCATGACATATCGGAAGAAGGAAAGACTTCCAAAGGGGCAGCCCACGAAACTTCTTATGAAAAAGATTGGTCCATGCAAGATTGTTAACAAATTTGGGCCTAATGCCTACGAGATTGAACTTCCTTCGGGTTTAGCAATATCACCCATTCTCAATGTGTCTGACATGTTTCCATTCAGAGGAGACAATGTTGCTAGTTCAGATGTGATAGAAGCAGGGGATGCAGAATGGATTTCTGATCTTCCACCAAGTCAACCAGTACAACTGGAATGTATTTTGGACACCAAAGTTTAGAAGAAGACTCAACATAAGACCTACAAGTAGTATCTAGTCAAATGGCGTTGTTTGCCTGATGAGGATGCTACCTAGATGAACGAGGAAGACATCATCAAACATGGGGTTTTCATTTCAGACCTAGTTCCTCAAGGGACTTGAGTTCTGTTAACCCTGGGAGTATGGTGCAGAGGCACCTAACAAACCCTTGTTTTGTTTGTAATAAGGTCAATTTGACCAGTTGTTTTACTTTCAGTTTTTGTTTTTGTTCAGTTTGTAACCGACCATGTAGACAGTTCGAGAACAACGCAATTTGGGGATAAGAAGCGGTTGAGCTTCCCTAATTGCTCAGGAATGGTTGAACTCCCTAACAGTGGGTTAAAAACAAACTAGATCGAACAAGAGGGGTTCAGTATCTTGTATGTGTGTGTTCATTGCCTGTGTATGAAGAAAACTAAAGAATAAAGAAACTTTGTTCCGTTCTTTATGTGTCAAAATCTCATAATTGTACATAGCAATTTTCCTTCTACAGTCGTAGTTAATCTATGTCCTGCAAGTTGCCATACCATGGATCGATGAAGCATTCCACTGGTGAGATTTCTATCGAAATTAGTGGAATGGCTTCTTGGTGTACATATATCTTTTTATTTCTTGTTTCTATTTTTGTTGGTTGTGTTTTGTTTGATGGTGGAGAGGTCTGGATCGATTGTGTTGTGTAGTAGACCAACCTAGGATTGCCATGTGCTAGGGTGTGAGTGAAGCAAACAGTGTATTGTTGCATTGTCGGAAGTGTATTGAAGTTCCACCGAAGGTGTTGAGTCCCACCGATAATAAGAACCTTGCCAAGGGTGTTAGTCATTAGTGTGTCGACCTAAGATCATAAGAGTTCACCGACGGGAGTGGTCACGCCGAAGACAATGTAGACTGGCGTATCGGTGAAGAATGAAGAAATACATATCGACCCATCAGGATAATAAGTAAGGAGTTTGCCAACGTTTCGAGTCTCACCGACGACTGTTGTATTGGTGTATCGGTGAAGTTAATCTTACCATGGCTGATGAGAAGAGTCTGGCCGACAAGCATGGTTCGAAGACATTAGCATCAGAGTGACCGGTGTGTATTAGCGGAGTAGCTCTCAACCTCACTAATAGTAAAGCTCATACTGATGGTTGAAGTATATCAGCGTATCAGTGGAATGGTTTTTGAGGTTGACGATGATATATGGTCTTGTCGATAGTCAATTCAAAGGGGTCGACAGGTTCAAAAGGATCTAAAAGTTGATAAGTGTTCGATTTCCGTTGTGTGCTCTGCATCAATACCCATCCATATTTAAGTTTGACATTCTCATATTAGGGATCAAATGGACATCAGGTGATTTCTTTAAGTCAGGGTCATGTTAGTGAATATGACTGATGTTTTGAACTATGACCCCCTTATGGGAAATATGATGGTTGACCAATCTTTGACTCAACATAACTCTGTACCCTTAAACAATATCAGGGTGATCCAAAAGGCAAACCTGCTTAGAATTTTGTACTCTTTCCAACCATGAGGTTTGTGATAGCCCATACTAACTTTGGCAACTGACCTCTTCTTGTGATGCACATACCTTTGCAAAGGTGACACACATCTACATGACTAAATTTTACCAAACTGCCCAAAGCAAGAAAACAAGCAAGCATAAGCAAAAGGTTGGGTCCCTGTTTTGCTAAGGCAAAATGGGGCGTGTTGTGTAACCACACAATAGGTCTTCCGTTATGTGCTTTCTGTGATTAATGTATGATGCATGTATTCTCCTCATATATTATTATTCTCTATATGTTCTTCATGCCTCATGTGTGCATTGCATGGATTCTCTCTATGTTTTCCTTATGTATGTCTCTTGAGTTCTTTGTGTGTATTTGATGCATGTTCATTCGTATTCTATGTATACTTTGTTTATGGCATGTATACAATGTGATTTCTCAAGTGTATGCCTTGTGTATACTTTGTCTTATCTCATGTTTTATAAGTGCTTCATGTATGTGGAAATTATGTCTTATGTGTATAACAATCATCATAGACTCCTGGAATCCTAAACTTGGGGGCTTGATCACCCCTCAATTTTGATGACATTCTATGGTTTGTATGTTTGTTGTGATTGAAATATGTCTTCTCCTTACTTTAGTTTGAGTTTGAATGTAAGCTCGTACCCACACTAAAGTGGGGGCTAAATGTTATGGAGTAAAATGTGTACACTAGAACTTTACACCTAGTTGAGCACCCGGGTAGACCTAAAATGTTTATCCTTGTTAATCAGGACCTATTTTAACACATTTTTCAACATTAAATGATTAAAACTTGATCTTGATGGATAAACCCAACAAAATAAAGTTAGTATTGGCCTAAGGCCACTTAAATGGACACTCTCCAAAGTTTGTGGGGCTAAAGGACCAAGGCGCCCGAGCGCCCTGGTCCCAGATGTTAGCCTTGGGCCTATTTTATGGTGTCAGCTTAGAACACCTCCTAAACTTTAGCATGTCGACCCCATTTAGTTTTATTCATTGTTGGTGAGTGGGAATGTATATAAAAGCAAGTTAGTTTATTCATTTGAACATCTCTAAGTTCTCTATGCAATCTAGGCATACTGACACTCTCTTCTCTCTCATGCTCTCTATTCTTCTCTAAAGCTCTTTATGGTGGATTATTATTATTGTACTAACTTCTTGCAGGTCTTGTGAAGATATTTCTACTTATTTGGGCTACACCATAGTCTTGAGTCAAGTTGTAATGTTGCATCAAGCATGCTGGGGTTTCCAAGCTCGTGGTGACTTCTTTCCTTCATGCCTTGTTCCGGCATTCCATTCTACTTCAGATTTGTCTCTACCCTCCTAGGGCACACTCTTTGAGATCTCATCATTAATATTGTGGAGGTGGAAGCACCATTAAAGAGCTTGACTTAGGAAATCTCCTAAATAGCACCCAACCATTGTCCTTCTTGTGCGTGTGCAGGTAGCATCCAAAAAACAAGATATAGGAAGCACAAACACAGAAGGTCAAAGACATAGGAAACTTAACACTCTACAAAAACCTAATCAAGGTCTAGGGCACCCAAGTGCCCTGGTCCTCTGGGCTCCTAGATCTAGATCCAGGTTCTACTCTGCCCTCTGATCCCCGTTGTGGTGTTAGATTTCTGATATCTATTTTCGACAGTCATATTTTCATAGATCTTGCTTAACTAGGGTTTCTACTTTGTCCTAGCCTGATTGATTGGAATTGGTTGATTCTCTTGTATACAAAAAAGGGATAAATCCCCTGTAGTTTGGCTCTCATCCAAGGGTAGAAGCATGTTGAACACACCGGGAGACTGAGAGGAGGGGTGAATCAGTCTATTCTTAAACTTTAAATTAATTCCATTTACAACTTTAAACATCAAATCATATTAACCAAAGGAGGAAAATAGAAAGGAAAGCATGGACCACACAAGGACACCAAGTTTTTTATGTGGAAAACCCAATGAGGGAAAACCACAATGATGATTAACTCACAATATATGAAGCTCACTACTATAAAAGTTACAACTTTGTTTTAGGGCTACAACCCAAGGAAGCTACTACTCCCTATTGGACTTGAAGACTAAGGCTACAATCTTAGGGCAAGATACAATGACCTTCTAAAGAGACTCAATGTCTAATAGTAGGATACATGAAAATTATAATGAAAACATAAACACGAACTGTTGTGAAGAAGGCATCTGTCATATACTGATATTGTAGTCCCTTATTTCATGCAATTACTCCATCACTCTGACTTCACACACTTCATGCTTAACACATTCTTCAATCTATCCTTTGATGTCTCATAAATGATTTTTTTCTTCTATAAATACCCTCCACAACAACTCAAAACTTCAATTAGGTTGGCACCAAGATGACCTTTAGATGAAACGTGTGATACTGTATAGGTCGGCTCAAAACAAGTACATTATGTGTTGTAGATCACTTCACATGGCATAACATGGTCAAATACATCATAACACATCCTTCAAAGAAAAACTAATTGATCGGGACTGACCACAAATGAAGGAAACCAGACTGTTAGCCCAACCAACAACAAAACTACCAACTGTTCATCTTTACACCACTGGGGAGAGACCAAAAACATTATGCGGACCAAAATGTGAGCAATATACTTTATCAATAGCACCCTTAAAATCTTCTCCTAAAGTATCTGATCATTTTATGCTATTGCAAGAGGTGAGCCATATTGAACTGCTAAAAACAAAGCATCCCAGACTGACTGTGATCCATCAACACTTAGGATATTGCTTTGCAGTTTACGAAAACATTTGAAACACATATGGATGCACCCATACACCACTTTGAACATATCCCCAAATCTGCACAACCATATCTATCACTCCAGAGGAATGCGGAGCATTCCAACAATCCTTCATCATTGCTTTACTCTATCAAAGCATAGGTCAGAACTCTATCATTTATAACTTTTACTACAGAAGTTTCATGACTTGAAATCTTGGATATAACATCTTCACATCTCGACCAACATATCTTCTAAACCGCAAGACAAAATCTTGCATTGCAGAAGGATGCAAACCAAAACACCATGGCTATGTCTTAGAGTATACACTTTGAATGCCTTAGCAAATACTTTAGCAACCTATCTCTAAGTACAGTACACCATATTGGTAAGATATCAATGTAGGGATACTAGAAACATATTGAAACAAGTGTACTCACCTCCGCATCACACTTAGTCATCATACTGATCACCATTCTTCCTCATACTTAGACAATTTTTCTCCATCTGCTATGTCTTCCGGACTGACCTGCGTTAAACATGATGACCCAATGTCTCTAACTATGTCAAACTGTCTCTCTCGAATCTCCTACTGTGTCAAACATGTTGACCCTGTGTCAAACCATCTCTCTCAAATCTTCCACTATCCATCAACCTATCTCTAATCATTTCTCAGCCTCTTCAACTTCTATACAGAAACTCTATGCAAGCATGACCTCAAGTTGACACATATTGAGTTGACATAAATGACAACAAATATTGCCAACAATCTCCCCATTTGTCATTGATGGCAACATTCATTTATCTACAAATCTTCTCTCCCAACAGATAGGGCAATTATCAGCTCATTCTCCCCCTTTGACATCAAGGACAAAGGGCAAAATATTTTCTACTTATAACAACCCAAAAACTGTATGTTCTCCCCCTTATTGTATGTTTTTTACAAGAAACGCTCCCCCTAAGATGGAGATGCCCGAAAAACTAATGCTATGTACATAGTTTTTCATTAAAAAATGACACTAAAAGCCTCCACAAGTCTATACAATGCCAAAATTGTCTTATCTACAATACTCTTACAACTTGCTTAGAAGGTAGAATGCTTTTATAGATTATCTTGAGTTGAGTAAGAGTGGATACCCAGTTTGCCTTTACTAAGGAAAGAATGTGATTCTGACATTCAAATTGTATGCATAAATCCTCATCCTCATCTATACTACTTGGAGCCTTCATTTTCTACTCAATCTTTTTTGCTTCACCTAGCACTCCGAATAATGAAGCAAGTCTCAAATTAACTACTTCCCTCAATTGAACAAACTATTTCTTTATATGTTCTCTTTGGTCCTGAAGCTGTGACATTTGTGAATGAAGATTTTCTATTTGTTCCCTAGTTGATCCATTCTTGTCCTTTGACAAGTTATATATTTCAGCCAATTTAGTGATCTGTGACTCAATGGAGTCAATCCGAGTTTTGATGTTCCTGGTCAAAATTGGCCATTTCAAGTAGAACAGGCATAATGCAGTGGCTTCATCAATGCATTCCTTAAACATCTTCAAATTTTCTTATAGTTTGTTGTGTGCATTGGTACACCAGTCTAATGCATCATTCATTATCTTTTCATTTATTTTTCACAATGCCTCTTGCTCTACCTTTTGCTTGATGTAAGATGAATGATCTTTGAAGGAATCCATAAAGATTTGATTTTTTTTTTTCAAAGGCAAAGAGGAATCAACATTTACCTCAAGTAAACTCTCCAAAATGATATTTACTGCCTCATCAATAAGTTTAGTCTTCTTCACATGATCTTGGAGAAACTCCTTTCTTGCAGAAGCATGCAGAATGTCACCAAGTTGTAATTTATGAAGAGGAGAGATATTGGACAAGTCAACTTGCCCCTCATGAGTAGGAATTTGTAGGAGTTGAGGTATCACGACAAGTTGAAATTGCATCTACATCCCTAATAGGTCCTTGAAAGAATATGATGATGAAGGATCTTGACCTACCTGCATGGAAGCATCTTGCTTCTTTTCTGTTGCATCAAGATTATCTACTTTCTTTTGTTCATTATTTCCTAGGTTCTCTGGAGGGGGGATGTTATGTTCTCCAACAGGATTAGCATTCCTCGGTGTTGAATGCATAAGACAACTGAGAGGGGGAGCTGAATCACTTGTAACTTACATTTCCAAAACCCTCAAACACATTTAGAACCAAATCAATTCAATTAACTCTTAAACTGTTATGATGATTAAGCATGAAATCAAATAATAGAAATTGAATCAACTCAACAAAAAACACAAGAAAACACTAGATTTACATGGAAAACCTAAGAAAGGAAAAACCACGGTGAGGATTAGCTCACAATATAAAGTAGTATCAACATCAAAAAACAATACGCTCACTACCTAAAGGGCTCACTGCCATAATAGAGAAGAAGATAGAGAAGATTGTTACAAGGAGAAAACTATCTCAGTGCAATAGGAAATTCCACTGCAACACCATCAACACCTTTGCAATCACATCGAAGAATTGTAGACACCTTCTGCTCACTGCATCCAGTAATCTAACACATGAAAGCTTGTAGTGCACCACACATCCAACCACATTGTTATTCACATCATATTCATTGTGCACACACTTGATCACAATCCCTTAATACTTATTTATATCATCTTCAACCTTGAACACATTCTCCAATGTCAAAAAATCACCTTAACCCTGAAAACTCAAATTAGGTCTAGACCTAAACATTCCTACAATAGAAAGGAATGAAGTTGGACCATAACACATCTTAGCTTGGACCTAAATTCATCTAAGCACGCCACTTCATGCTTTCACAATCACTGAAGCACCTCCCCAGATAGTGTAAACACCCAAGGTCGGCCAAACATGTGTTAACACAATGAAATTTTAAGTACACACTACCTCAAACCCAAAGATGACTTGTAGATCACATGTAAGGCTTCAAATCAATCTAGAGTATTCCACGAACATCTTGAAACATCTTGAAATCCAACAAATTCCTCCGCAACAACTTTCACCTGATACACAACCTTATCCTGTTTATCTAGTAAGCTTAACTATCTCATTCATGCACTATGTCTCTAGAAATCAACTTCTGGAGAACCAAACCATGAACAACTTCAACAGAAGAAAGATGTAAACCTTATAAGCACAATTCCAAAACTGCAAGACCTAAAACCACTTTGCAGAGAAATGTGGAGCAAAGACATTTCTCCTAGACACCTCTGCAACACTCATAAACACAATCCACACACTGGTGAACACAACAACCTCTACACAATGAAACAGAGTACTAAATTTGGAGTATAACATATCTTAACATATCTGAACAACATATCCAAACCTCAAAGATAGATCTTTAACATAGAGGATAAAGAGACTTAATGTCTCAAGTTACTACTTGGAGCCGCATTCCTTCGTGTTTTTTGTTCATCATTCATCAGCAAAGTTTGAACTATCAGCGAACTCTTGAACTTCGCTCGTCGGGTTCAATGGTTCAACCGATATGTATTGGTTACTTTGATGAAGGTTTGAACTTCACCTGTTAGGTTCAGTGGTTCGTCGGGTTCAGCGGGTTCAATGGTTCAACTGATATGCATTGGTTACTTCGATGAAGGTTTGAACTTCATCCGTCAGGGTCAATGGTTTGTCGGGTTCAATGGTTCAATTGGTTCAACTAATATGCATTGGTTACTCTAATGAAGGTTGGACATCGACAAGAAAAGAACCATTGATGTTGTTTGGTGATATCACTTCGATAGCTGAAGTCTCTCCAATGGAAGATATCAGCTAAAGTCTTCGATAGACGGTGAATGGTAGACTGGTTTGTCTTGTCGGCATAAGTGATGACAGTTAACATTCTTGTGGTCATGTATATATATTATGGTTACAACTGATGTCTAGTGCATGTGGGACTAATGAGTCCTCTTGAATGTGAACAGTTAGACGACAGTTATGCGATGGTTGGAGACAGTGATGCTAAGTCAGTTGGAACAAACGGTTAGGGCAAAAGTTAAAAATAGTTTTGCTCTTGAAGGTCGTGTATATATATAGATTTAGTGAGCTCGTCAATGATGATGAGGAGATTCGATTATATTGTTCATTCTGCAAATGTGCAGTGGAAGTGAACAGTTTATATAATTGTAGAGAATCTATACCTGAACAAAAGAGCTGGGATCTTTATTGTAACTATCAAGTTTACTATAATAAAGATAGTCTCTCTTATGGTGGTGCATTTTTTACCCGAAAGGGTTTTCCCATGTAAATCTGGTGTCATTCTTTGTTGTCTTGTATGTTTATTCTGTAATTTCTGGTGTGTTCATCTATGTATTTGAATTAAACATAACTTGTCTGCATTATCCCCTTTGAATTAACATTAGGGAAGCTAAATTCTGCATCTCTACTTTCCTTACAAGTGGTATCAGAGCCTGGCCAGTTGCGTTATCCTTGTTGGTAGGTTGGGTTTTTTGTGTTAGTTCTGTGAGTGGGAGTTCTATAGAGGTCTATTTTGTTAAATAAGATGGCTAGTACATCAGGAAAAATAGACATTGAAAAGTTCAATGGCACTAACTTTGAGTTGTGGAAGCTTAAGGCTGAAGATTTGCTGGTTGACAGAGATCTTTGGGTTGCTATGTCTATGACTAAACCTGTAGCCATGAAGCAAGAAGATTGGGACCTGGCAGATAGAAAAGCCAGAGGACTGATAAGATTAAGTTTAGTGGATTTTGTTCTATTGAACGTCCATGAGGAGAAGACTGCAAACACTTTGTGGAAGAAGTTGGGAGATATTTATCAAGGCAAGTCCTTAGTGAATAAACTTTTCCTCAGAAAGAAGTTGTATTCTCTGAAGATGGATGAAGGTGCATCTATAACAGACCATTTGAACTCAATTAATTTGATTGTTGCACAGTTGATGTCTGTAGGTATAAAAATAGAAGAGGAGGATCGCTGTATGCTTCTGTTGTGTTCCTTACCTAACTCATGGGATCATCTTGTGATGGCTATTGGAAGTACCACAACTACTTTTACAACTGAAGTAGTTGTTGCCTCACTGTTATCTGAAGAGATGCGAAGGAAATCTTCTGAGATGGCCAAAGAGGCCTTGTCTATTCGAGGTAGATCAAAGGAAAGAGGCAAGAAGAAGGACAAGAAGTCTAAGTCCAAATCAGAGGGGAGATCGAAATCTCCTAGCACAAAGTCCAAGGTGAAGTGCTGGAATTGTGGGCAGAAAGGACACATCAGAAGAGACTATAAACAGGAGAAAAAGAAGAAGAAGAAGAAGAACTTCTCTGACAATGATTCTTCTCAGAGTGATGTTGATGCCTTCATTGCTACCTTGGCAACACCTGCATCTGAAGATGTATGGCTGGTGGATTCGATAGCATCTTTTCATATGACATCTCATAGAGAATGGTTCACAAAGTATGAACCATATGCTGGTGGGAAGGTGTTCCTGGCAAGTGATTCGATACTAGAAATTGTTGGCCGAGGAAGAGTCAGAATCCAGTTCCTGGATGGCAGAATAAAGGGCATGAATGGAGTACTACACATACCAGGTCTGGCTCAAAATTTACTTTCTATTAGTAATCTTAATAATGTTGGAGTGCAATTTACTATTGTGAATAGTGGTTGTAAGATGACTAGAGGTTCTATTGTACTAGCAAAGGGTGAACGCATTGGAACTCTGTATAGGTTAGATGCTAAACCAGTGTGCTGTAATAGTGTCTCTGTAAAATCTGAAAAAGCTATTATTGTAACACATGATGCAAACTCTATGGAAGTTAAACTTTCTACAGAGAAAACAATGCTCTATCATCATAGACTTGGTCACATAGGTGAAAAAGGTTTCAAAACCTTGAAAAACAAAACTTTGGTAGATGGGCTGATTGATTGTAATATGGAGTTCGATTTCTGTGAACATTGTATATATGGAAAACAGAACCGTGTTTCTTTTTACTCTAGTTCTCATAAATCTTCTGGTGTTCTGGACTATGTACATTATGATGTTTTTGGTCTAGTTGATGTTCCTTCTCTGTCTAAATCAAGATACTACGTATCGTTTATTGATGATTATTCAAGGAGGGCATTTATATATTTTTTGAAAAATAAATCAGAAGTGTTCAGTCGGTTTAAAGAATTTAAAACTCTTCTAGAAAATCAGACTGGCAGAAAAATAAAATGTTTGAGAACAAATAATGGTGGTGAATACTGCAATGCAGATTTTGACAAATATTGTGTAGATCATGCTATAAAAAGGCATAAGACTACACCTTATACTCCACAGCAAAATGGAGTTGCTGAAAGGTTGAATCGATCATTGATGGAGAAAGCAAGAAGTATGTTGAGTTATGGTGGTCTTGAACAAAATTTCTGGGCTGAGGCAGTTGCTACATCTTGTTATTTACTGAATCGTTCTCCTACTTTAGCATTGGTTGATAAGACGCCTATGGAAGCATGGTCTAGAAAGAATCCCTATCTAAGACATCTTCGTGTCTTTGGCTATGAGGCATATGCTCATATTCCTGAGGTAAAAAGATCTAAGTTGGATTACAAGGCAGTCAAATGCATCTTTATTGGCTATGGAGTCGGTGTTAAAGGGTACAAGTATTGGAATCCTGAAACTGAAAAAATAATTTACAACAGGAATGTAATTTTCAAAGAGCTAAAACCTTTGGTTATTGATCCTTAGTCGGAGAAGATACAAGAGAAGAAAGAAAAGAGTGTTGTTAATATTCCTCTTACCCCTATAAAAGAGGAACAACAAGCACCAAGTGTAGATGATTCAGAAGTAAGTTTGAGTAGCTCTGAAGATTCAGATCCAGAGCAAGAACCTGAACCTGCACCTCAGCCATTGAGGAGGTCTACACATGAAAGAAGAGAACCAGATAGGTATGGATTTTCAGTACTTGATTCAAGTTGTGCCTATTCTTTGCTTACTGATATTGATGAACCTAGGACTGTGAAAGAAGCTATTAGTTTATCTGATTCAGATTCTTGGTTGGAAGCCATGGATAATGAAATGTCATCGTTGGAGAAAAATGGAACCTGGGATCTGGTGTCCTTGCCTGAAGGTAGAAAACCTGTGCTCTATAAGTGGGTATTTAAAAAGAAATATGGTCCAGATGGTAGTATTGACAAGTACAAGGCAAGACTGGTTGCTAAGGGGTATTCTCAAAAGGAAGGTATATATTATGGAGAAATCTTTTCTCCTGTAGCTAAGCTGACATCCATTAGATTTATGTTGTCACTTGCAGCAGCATATGATTTTGAAATTGAGTAGATGGATGTGACAACAACATTTCTTCATGGGGACCTTGAAGAAGAAATTATATGTCTCAGCCAGAGCATTTTGTGGAAAAAGGTAAAGAACATCTGGTATGTAAACTTAAAAAGTCTCTTTATGGTTTGAAGCAATCTCCCAAAATGTGGTATCAGAAATTTGATATGTATGTTTTATCCTTGGGATATGTGAGATCTAAATTTGATCATTGTCTCTATTATAAAACTGATGGTGATCAAATTCTTATAATTGCACTGTATGTGGATGACATGTTATTTATTGGCAATGGTAAGGGGATGATCTTAGAATTAAAATCTCAATTGTCCTTAAAATTTGAAATGAAGAATCTGGGGGCAGTGAAGTACATTCTGGGAATGGAAATCAAAAGGGACAGATCTAAGAGAAAGCTTTGGCTCAGCCAGAGCAAGTATATTACCAATGTTCTTGATAAGTTTAATATGTCTGATTCCAAACAGTTAGTTGTTCCAGTTTTGCAGGGAATGAAACTATCTATTGAAGATTGTCCAGAATCTTCGAATGAAATTGATGACATGAAAAAAGTGCCTTATGCAAGTGTTGTTGGCAGTTTAATGTACGCAATGGTCTATAACAGACCAGACATTGCCTAGGCAGTGGGAGTTTTGAGCCGATTTATGGTGAATTGAGGTAGATCACATTGGGATGCTGTGAAAAGAGTTATGAGGTATTTGAAAGGGACATCTAACCTTGCTATTTGCTATCATGGAAACTCAGTTGGATCTCAAAGATCTATAAGCATTCAAGGATATGTTGATTCTGATTAGGCAGGGGACATTGACAGTAGAAGATCCACCAGTGGATATGTATTCACATTGAATGGTGGTGTTATCAGTTGGATGAGCAAGCGGCAGGCTATAGTTGCTTTGTCCACAACAGAGGCAGAGTACATGGTAGCTACTAGTGCATGCCAAGAAGTCGTTTGGTTGAAGAGGTTGTGTTCTGATGTCAATTTTGATGCAGGGCAGATACAAATTCATTGTGATAGTCAAAGTGCTATCTGTTTGGCAAAAAATCCTACTTTTCACACTAGGACAAAACATATTGATGTCCAATATCACTTTGTTCGTGATATGGTGGAAGACAAAAAGGTAAAGCTGGAAAAGGTTGATATTTTGGAAAATGTTGCAGATGCCTTGACTAAACCAATGAGCACGGCCAAGGTCAAATGGTGTTCAGATGAAATGGTTCTTCGGGCCCATAATTCTCAGTAATCATATGAGGATTAAGAGGTAGTAGTAATCTCTTCGACAAGTTGGAGATTGAAGAGACTTAATGTCTCAAGTTACTGCTTGGAACTGCATTCCTTCATGTTTTTTGTTCATCATTCATCGGCAAAGTTTGAACTGTCGGCGAACTCTTGAACTTTGCTCATCGGGTTCAATGGTTCACCAGGTGCAATGGTTCAACCAATATGCATTGGTTACTTTGATGAAGGTTTGAACTTCGCCCGTCAGGTTCAATGGTTCATCAGGTTCAATGGTTCAACCAATATGCATTGGTTACTTCGATGAAGGTTTGAACTTCGTCCATCAGGTTTAATGGTTTGTCAGGTTCAATGGTTCATTGGGTTCAATGGTTCAACTAGTTCAACCGATATGCATTGGTTACTCTGATGAAGGTTGGACATCGGCAAGAAAAGAACCATCGACATTGTTTGGTGATATCACTCTGATAGTTGAAGTCTCTCTGATGGAAGATATCAACTAGAGTCTCTGATGGATGGTGAATGGTAGACTGGTTTGTCTTGTCAGCATAAGTGACAATAGTTAACATTCTTGTGGTTGTGTATATATATTACGGTTACGACCGATGTTTGGTGCATGTGGGACTAATGAGTCCTCTTGAATGTGAACAGTCAGACAACAGTTATGCGACAGTTGGAGACAATGATGCTAAGTCAGTTGGAACGAATGGTTAGGGCAGAAGTTAAAAATGGTTTTGCTCTTGAAGGTCATGTATATATATAGATTTAGTGAGCTTGTCAGTGATGATGATGAGATTCGATTATATTGTTCATTCTGTAAATGTGCAATGGTAGTGAACAGTTTATATAATTGTAGAGAATCGATACCTAAACAAAAGAGCTGGGATCTTTATTGTAACTATCAAGTTTACTGTAATAAAGATAGTCTCTCTTGTGGTGGTGGGTTTTTTACCTGAAAGGGTTTTCCCATGTAAATTTGGTGTCATTCTTTGTTGTCTTGTATGTTTATTCTATAATTCCTGCTGTGTTCATCTGTGTATTTGAATTAAACATAACCTGTCTGCATTATCCCCTTTGAATTAACATTAGGGAAGTTGAATTCCACACCTCTGCTTTCCTTACAAAGGAAATGTGGAGCAAAACCAGAACACTACTCTGTAAACCAAAATGCCACTTCAACACATTGTTTCCTTTATTAATCAAATTTTCTCAAAGGCACTTGGAAACCAACCAATAGAAACATATTCTTGACATCTTTAGCACCTTTTCAAAGCAACCAAATCATTTTCAGCAAAGCAACTCAACGAAATAGCTCATACCAATGTAACAACCTCAACATCAGAGATAGTATCCACTCAAAACTAACTACTCATATTCTTGCACCATTTCTTACTCACACAGTTGACACAATTGACACCAATGACAACACAAGCTTGTTGACATCAATGACAACACCAACTGCACATACTTGCAACAATCTCCCCCTTTGTCATTTATGGCAACACATAATGTGAAAAATCATCAACACAAAAGCATCCTTAGTACTATGCTTCATACCAACAGTTCCTTTCTCTTTCTCTCTCCCTCAGCTTGCTACTCTCTTCTTGACAACTAACTCTTTCATTTTTCACATTGCTCTCTCTCCCCCTTTGACATCAATGGCAAAGGGCTACACATCTCTCTTTCAATCTTACTTTTAGACAACCACTCAAACTTGCACCTATTTACTATTGCTCTGTACCATCATTTCTTTTACTATTTTGCATACTCCCCTTTAGAAACAACCAACATTAGAAATTACTCCCCCTAACTGCCACAACCATCATGACCACTACCTGCTCCCCCTGAGAGGTAGCCTCCAACATCAATCCATAAAAAGGAATGAATCTTGAAATCTACCAGATTGATGCATCTCCTTATGCATCTAGTTCAAAGGAGAGGCAATAACCCCTAACTTCTCCTGGAGATCCTCAAATGTATCCTTCAGAAGAGCCTTGGTGAATATATCAGCAACCTGATCCTTTGTAGGCACATACTCGAGCTTCACTTCATTCTCTGCAACCTTCTCTCTCAGAAAGTGATACCAAATTGATATATGTTTTGTCCTTGAGTGCATCACCAGATTCTTTGAAATGTTAATAGCACTTGTATTATCATAGAAGATAGGGCTAGGTTCATCATAAACAACTCTAATATCCTTCAAGGTTTGTCTCATCCACAACACCTGTGTGCAAAAAGATGTTGCTACTATGTATTCTGCCTCTACAGTAGACAGAGATATTGAATCCTGCTTCTTACTTAACCATGACACCACTCTGCCTCCAAGAAAGAATGCACCACCACTAGTACTTTTCCTGTCATCTACACAACTAGCCCAATCTACATCTATATAAGCATTTAGAGCAAATTTATCATCCTTTGGATACCACAAGCCATGATCTGGAGTGTTCTTTAAATATCTGAATATCCTCTTCACTGTTGCAACATGTAACTGTCTAGGATCTTCTAGTTGAAACCTAGCCACAAGACAAACTTCATGCATAATATCTGGTCTAGTAGTAGTTAAATATAGAAATACTCCAATCATTGATCTATACCTCCTCTGATCAGCCTTAGGAGATTCATCATTCTTGCTCAGCTTGCAACTAGTCATCATAGGGGTACATACTGGTTTAGAGTCTTCCATTCCAAAATTCTTCAACATCTCCTTGACATACTTTGATTGTGAAATGAAAATACCTTTATATGCTTGATTGATCTATATCCCAAGGAAGAAGTTCATCTCACCACACATTGACATTTCAAATTATTTCTACATTTCATCGACAAAACCCTTACACATACCTTCATTTCCTCCAAAGATTATGTCATCCACATATACTTCCACAATCAAAATTTGATCTTCTCCTACTTTGATGTAACCTTTATTGAATTCTTGTTGTATTAAATACATGTCTAACCTTGCATACCAAGCTATGGGGGCTTGCTTCAATCCATGCAGTGCCTTCTTCAACTAGAAAACCATATATGGTTTATCTAATAACTAAAATACATCTGGCTATTCTATGTATACTTCTTCTTCCAACTCACCATTCAAGAAAGCTGACTTCACATCCATTTGATATACATTGAAATCCTTATGTGCTGCAAAAGCCAAAAACATCCTGATAGCCTCCATTCTTGCCACCGGAGCATAAGTTTCCTCATAGTCTATTCCTTCTACTTGTGAGTAACCTTTACAGACAAGCCTTTCCTTGTTTCTTACCACTTCTCCATTCTCATTCAGTTTGTTCTAGAATACCCACTTAGTTCCAATCACACTTTTGTTTGCTAGTCTTGGGACAAGTTTCCAAGTATGATTCTTCTCAATTTGCATTAGTTCTTCTTCTATAGCCTTCATCCAATGCTCATCCTTGCATGCTTCAATTACTATCTTAGGTTCAACTTTAGGGAGTAAACATAGATTTACCTATTCTTCAATAGTTTTCCTTCTTTTTAGTACACCTTTGTTCTTGTCACCAATGATTTGATCTTCAAAACGATGCCTCTGCACATACTTGGGAGTTTTAGGAGTCTTTTCTGGAGCTTCTTCCTCTTCAACATGCACTTATTTTTCCTTAGCATTTTCTTTTTATCCACAAGAAGATTCATCTGATTCATATCCATTCACTTCTGAGTTCTTTTGTAGATCTCAATCAACTTTGACATTTGCACTCTCAATGATCTTTCTTAGCCTCTTGTTATAGCACCGATAAGCTTTGCTTTTAGTATAATACCCAAGGAAGATACCTTCATCAAACCTTGCATCAAACTTTCCTAGCTTGTCTGCATCCCTTCTGATATAACATTTTCTTCCAAACACTTTGAAGTACTTGGTAGTAGGAATCCTTCCATACCATAACTCATAAGGAGTCTTTGTATTGCTTGCTCTTGCCTGCACTCTATTCAGTATATAGATAGCGGTATGAATTGCTTCTCTGTAGTAGAACTCCTATAGGTTTGCTTCTTTTATCATTGTCCTTGCAGCTTCTTCAATAGTCCTATTCTTCCTTTCAACCACTCAATTTTGTTGAGGAGTTCTAGGGGCATATAAGTGCCTCTTTATTCCATGATTCTCACAAAACATGTTAAACTCATTGGAGGTGAACTCTCCACCTTTGTCAAACCTCAAACATTTGATTCTCATATCCATTTCATTCTCAACCATGACTTTGAACACTTTGAAATTATCTAGGGCTTCATATTTTTATTTGAGAAAAGTAACCCATGTCATCCTAGATTAATCATAAATAAATAGCATGAAATACATGTCACCTTGAAAACTCCTTACCTTGGTAAGACCACAGAGATTTGTATGCATCGATTCCAATAGTCCGATAGAAGATTGATCCTTGACTTTGAAACTACTTCTTGCTTTCTTTCCAATTTGACATTCCTTACAAATAGCATTGATAGGCTTTGTAATCTTTGGCATATCTCTCACAACTTGAATTGAACTTATTCTTACCAGGCTATCAAAATTGATGTGGCACAATCTCCTATACCATAGCCAACTCTCATTGATATGATTCATGAAGCAATAACCATCACCACCTTTGAGCTAATAAACATTTCCATTTGTCCTCTTTCTAGTAGCAACCATAGTTTTGGAGTCTTTTCTGATCTCACAACCACCATCATGAAACACAAGATTGTATCCTTTGCTACACATTTGTCCAACACTCAAGATATTATGCTTTAAGCCTTTAACATAAAGAACATCATCATTATTGTGCTTGCCATAGCCTCTTCCACATATCTTAGCAGTTGTATCATCACCAAATCTAACTAGTCCTCCATCATATTTTTCAAGTTTAACACACTTACTTTTATCACCGATCATGATTTGAGCATCAACTATCAATAACCCAATAGTTCTTTTCCTGTCTGGTATGAAAAGCAGATATCAAAGTACCTTCAGTATTAAGACTTACCCCCGGAGCCTTTTCCTTCACACATTTCTTAGAGTTAGTAGAAACAATATCATCTTTTAAAGCTATGAATAGATATACATTATCCTCATCATTTTCATAATCACATTCGTCATCAGATATACTTGCATCTTCTTTAATATAGTAGCTCTTTTTAGGCACTCTACTCATATTTTCCCTATTCTTACTTCTAAAAATTCTTTCTAGACATCTTGAAGCATAATGACCAATCTTGCCACAATTGAAACACTTGAAAGGAAACTTACCACTGTACTTACTAGTACCCAATTTCATTTTTCTTACAAAATTGGCTTCCACATCATCTGAATCATCCTGATCTGATTCCACAGTCTTCTTAGATTTACTAGCCTTGAAGGTAGTCTCAACCTTTAAACTACTTGTTCCAAATTCTCTCATTGCAAAGGCAGTTAAGGTACCAAGCAATTGATCTTTGGTAAACTAATTCAAATTTTGTAATTATTCAATAGTAGAAACTTTATGATTGTAATCTTTAGGAAGAGTTCTGAGTACCTTCAATAACACTTCTTTTTCATCCAAATCTCCACCAAGTCCTTTGATGTTATTGACAAATTCATCCACCTTCTGTAACTAGCTTGTAATGTTTTCATCTTCAGACATTCGCATGGTCTCAAACATGAGCTTCAAATTTTGCATTTTAGCTTGCTTGACTTTATCATCTCCTTCATAAATACTTTGTAACTTTTTCCAGATCTCATTAGCAGTTTTCAAATTCATAACTTTCACCAACTCAGAATTAGTAAGACCACTTAAAAGAGAATACCTTGATTTACCATTGGTTTCATAGGCCTTGATCTCATTTACAGTACTTGGACCATTTTCTAGTATAGTGTATTTAGTCTCAACAACCTTCAAGATCTCATACCCAAGAGAAATCAGATAACCTTCCATCCTTATTTTCTAGAAAGCATAATCCATTCCATTGAACAAAGGAACATCCTTCTTGTGTGCCATCCCAGACCTACCTCAAGAGGTTAAGCTCTCTTCCAAGGAACCTTGCTCCAATACCAATTGTTGAATGCACAAGACAACTGAGGGGGGGGTGAATCAGTTGTAACTTACAATTCCAAAACCCTCAAACACATTTAGAACCACATCAATTTCTTTAACTCTTAAACTGTTATGATGATTAAGCATGAAAGCAAATAACATAAACTGAATCAACTCAACACAAAACACAAGAGAACACCAAATTTACATGGAAAACCCAAGAAGGGAAAAACCACGGTGAGGATTAGCTCACAATATAAAGTAGTATCAACACTAAAAAACAATAGGCTCACTACCAAGGCTCACTACCAGAATAGAGAAGAAGATAGAGAAGATTGTTACAAGGAGAAAACTATCTCAATACAATAAGGAATTCCAACGCAACGCCATCAACACCTTCGTAGTCACACTGAAGAATTGTAGACACCTTCTTCTCACTACATCCAGTAATCTAACACATGAAAGCTTGTACTGAACCACACATTCAACCACACTGTTATTCACATCACATTCATCATGCGCACATTTGATCACGATCCCTTGATACTTATTTATACCATCTTCAACCTTGAATGCATTCTCCAAGGTTGGCAAATCACCTTAACCCCAAAAATTCTAATTAGGTCTGAACCTAAACATTCCTGTGGTGGAAAGGAATGAAGGTAGACCACAACACATCTTAGTTTGGACCTAAATTCATCCAAGCATGCCACTTCATGCTTTCACAATCACCAAAGCCCTGCTCAAATAGTATAAACACCCAAGGTCTACCAAACCTATGTTAACACAATGAACTTTTAAGTACACGCTTCCTCAAACCCAAAGATGACTTGCGGACCACATGCAAGGCTTTAATGCAATCTAGAGTATTCGACAAATATCCTGAAATCCAACAAATTCCTCTGCAACAACCTTCGCCTATCACACAACCTTATCTTGTTTATCCATTATGCTTAACTATCTCAGTCATGCACTGTGTCGCTAGAAATCAACTTTCGAAGCACCAAACCATTAACAAATTCAAAAAAAGAAATATATAAACCTTATAAGCACAATTCCAAAATTGCAAGACCTAAAACCACTTTGTGGAGAAATACGGAGCAAAGATATTTCTCCTAGACACCTATGCAACACTCAGAAACGCAGTCCACACACTGGTGAACACAACTTCCTCTACACAACAAACCAGAGTACCAAATTTGGAATATAACATCTCTTAACATCTTTGAACAACATATCCAAACCGTAAAGATAGATCTTTAACATAGAGGAAATGTGGAGTAAAATCAGAACACTACTCTGTAAAGCAAAATGCTACTTCAACACATTGTTTCCTTTATAAATCAAATTTTCTCAAAGGCACTTGGAAACCAATCAACAGAAACATATTCTTGACATCTTCAACACCTCTTCAAAGCAACCAAATCATTTTCAGCAAATAAACTCAACCAAATAGCTCATACCAATGCAACAACCTTAACATCAAAGACAATATCAACTCAACACTAACTACTCATATTCTTGCACCATTTATTACTCACATAGTTGACACCAATGACAACACAAGATTTTTGACATCAATGAAAACATTGATTGTACATACTTGCAACACCTAGAGGGGATATATTCACTTCACTTTGCCCTCCTATATTTTGTACATTTTTTTCTCTAGAGGAGCAGACTTTTCGTTTTGCTTATCAATCTTCTATGTTTCATCTCCACCTGTCACCTTGTCCTCAAAATATGATAAGTCAGATTCTTGGGTAGACACATCGAGTGTATCTAGAGGAACTTGTTCCTCAATAGTTATCTTGGCCCTCTTATTTTGTTCAAGAATTTGGGTTGTCTTTTCCTCTTTCTCTCTTTCCATTCTTTCTATTTCTTCTTTTTCCTTTCCCATCAGATTATTTATTCTATGTTTAGTTATAAACTCATGTGCTTGTCTTTGGGCTAATTTGACCTTTTCTTCATGAGAGATGGAAGAGTTGGCTTTCTCTAGTGCTTGTTTCCTCATTTTGTCTTCCTCCACAATAGCTTCATTCCTCTTATTATTGAGTGTCTCTACAAGACTTGTTGGAAGCTAACCAATGATTTCATTTAAGGCTATATTAAAGCCCATCATATACATAACTATGGCATTTTCAATGGTATCCTTGTCAATTTGTGGCATCCCATCATAAAGGTCTACAACTCCTTTTAGTGCACCATGTTCTGCAATTGCATTAATAGTAGCCTCAAGCTATAGAGGCACATGTTCAGATACTTCCAGAGGAGCCTTCTTTGTTTTCTTTGTCTTTTCTTTACCTTTTCCTTTGGATGTTCCTTCCTCTTAGCTAGTTCTTTTCTTCAATACAAATGCTTCCTTTTCTTCTTCTTCATCCTCTTCATCATCTTCTACATTAACCAGATTTACCTTTCCCCTCTTTGCTTGTACCTTAGGCCTTGGTTTCTTCTTTTCACCGGCACTGGTGCTTCAGTAGTAGTTCTTCCACTTCTAGGAGATGATTGAACCGGTTTCGAAGGTTTAGGAGAGGTTGCAGTGGTAGATGCAGTCGTACTTGTCCTTCTAGGAGTAGGTGTGGCAGAAGTAGTTTGTGTTTCTTGTTTTGCAGGTTCCTCAGGAGTATCAAGCATCTCTTCCAACTTTGATTTCATCTTCTCTACCTTTTCTTCTATATCCTTCTTGTTTCTCTTGATGGTTATCTCATCATAAGTACCAAACCTCTCTACAAAGGAATCCCTAGGTTCATTGAGCAAGATTTTAGCATATCCAATCTAGTTGGGTCTAGAGACCTCATAGGGCAATGTAGTTATCCACACAGTTCTTGGTTCCACTACCTCCATCTAGCAATTGTCCTTGTCTATGATAAATGTGATATCATTCTTATATTTCTCCACAATTTGTTGTGGTATCCTATCCCTCCTTTTCATATCATTTTGGAAAGTTTTAAAAAATCCCCAAAACATTGTGTCACATTGTTTAGTATTAGAAAAACTCTGCATGTAGTCCCTAATTTGGTGTGCAATAGGGATGTCTTTTCTCCAGATGACATTATTCATACTAGGCAATTCCTTTAAGAAATATAACATAAGACAAATGATTAAAGAGCCATACCATAATTTGTATCACATCTCCCTGGTTCTCTTCAATTTGTCCATCAATTATTGCCGCAAGAGTTCACAAAGGTCATAATCATTTCCTTCCTTCACCATCTGATGAGCAGTGTAGATGGTTGTGGCAATAGCATACCCCTCTCTGTTTGTGTAATATACCTTGTATGTGATGCCTATTCTAGCATATTGAACCCTTAGGTCAGTGATGTCATCTACAGTAAGGGTTCTTTTGTCAAATTTTTCTCCTGTGAGCTTCATAACCTCTTCATTTTTCATAGTTTTTAGTGTAGGCATAGGTCCAGAGGAGCATAATCTAGTCACAACTCTGATGGCTTCCTTTGTGATCATGTAGGGTTGATCAAGGAAAAATAAATCTTCATGAATCTGGCTCAAGGTAATTCTAACCCATCCATCTTCATAGCAGAAGTTGGGGAAAACTTTCCATACATCTAGTCATTTTGCCTCAACATTTGTATACTCTGGTTTGAGCTAAAAATTATCACCCAAGAGATGATCATTCTTGAATTGTTCCAACTTCATATGGTTGTACTCATCTAGCTGTGAATGGATATAAATGTGGACATCCTTTGTATGCAATACATTAATAGGAATGTGGGAAAATGCTCCATTTTGATCAGTCTCAGTAGATTTATATGAATGTTTCTTGAATTTTGGCCTTGGCCTTTCCACAATGTCAATTACCATAGGTGTTGCCATGATAGATCCTTTTAAAAACTAGGGTTTTACAAACAATTATGAGAATACTTGTGAATATTGTCATTAGGTTTTGCACTCAAGATTCACTGAAAACATTTCTTCTCTTCCTTATCTCTTGCACGCACTTGATATCATTCAAATGAGATCAATTTTGATGAAATAGGGATTAAATAAGCTTCACATCTACCCTAGTTGCTCTGCATTAAATTCATTTGGTACACAACTTCTTATTGTCCTAAGATAACACAGAGATTATGACCCTTCAACAAACTTCCGCAAAGAGTATATTTTCTCCAGAACTTTGAGCAAATGCCATAATATCACTTTCCAAACATATTCATGTCACCATTAACCATTATGCTAAAGATTTCAGCATCTTACGCTTTACAGGGGTTTGAAAAGATTTGCAATTACAACTCCTCCTGAGCCAATACATCTTACAATCTTTTCCTTGTAGAGCCTTGCAATGTGTCCTAATTTATTGCAATTGTAGTAGGTTATCCTAGATTGTTGAGCATAATCATCTCTTCTCACATTAGATCTATAATCAATATCCTTATGAACAAACTTGTTGCATGTGTAGCAGTAAACATAGAAGAATTGAAAAGTCATAGCATTATTCTTGTTCATGAAACTCTTCCTCATTACTTTACTTTTGTATTCATTAGCCTTATGACCAACCTTTTTGCAAGCATTACATTGACCATGAAATGCAACAGCACCATATCTTTGAGGCACAGTTGGTATTCTACTCATGTAACCATTTCTTCTTTTCCTAAGTCTACAATCAATAGCCTTATGCCCAAAATTATTGCAAGAAAAACACTGACCTTGAAAAGATTGATTGAACTTGGTAGGGGCATGTTGTCTTGTAGGTGGAGGACCTTTGAATCTTCTTTGTCTCCAAATAGGAATGAATCCATCTTCTTTTGCATCTCCGAAGGAATTCTTCTTAGGATCTTCAGTGTAGGCTTTCTCCTTTTTGTTTAATTCAGACTTTCCTTTTACTTTGAAGTTATCATATAATTTTGTAGATGCACTGGTTATAGGACTTTTCCCTTTTTCAAAACCAAGACCAGATTTTTCTTTTGATGGCTTTTGAGAATTAATCAATTCATCAAGAATTTTAGAACCTCCTTTCAGTTTTAAACCCTTGTCAATTTGTTCTTTTGCTTTTTCCAGTTCTTTTCTCAGAGTAACAACTTATTCCCTAAGTTTTGAACATTCAACTGATTTCTTATTGAGCTTGGTATTTAAGAAATCTTCAATCCTCTTGCCTTCTTCAACTTTGACTTTCAGATCAAAAATCACATCTTTTGCTTCCTTGAATTTAATTTCCTATCCTTTGTCTCCTTCTATTTGGCTCCTATAATTGGTATAAAAGTTGACCAAAGTGGGGCCAATAGTTATTTTTTCTTGTTTCAAATAATATTTAAAATATTTATAAAAAGAGCACACATATGCACCAATAATGTAAAGATCATATTTGTTTATTCATTAGTATTTTATTTTTCAAAACCAAGACCAGATTTTTCTTTTGATGGCTTTTGAGAGTTAATCAATTCATCAAGAATTTTTAGAACCTCCTTTCAGTTTTAAACCCTTGTCAATTTGTTCTTTTGATTTTTCCAGTTCTTTTCTCAGAGTAATAACGTCTTCCCCAAGTTTTGAACATTCAATTGCTTTCTCTGAGCTTGGTATTTAAGAAATCTCCAATCCTCTTGCCTTCTTCAACATTGATTTTTAGATCAGAGATCACATCTTCTACCTCCTTGAATTTAATTTCCCATCCTTTATCTCCTTCTATTTGAGCTTTCAGTCTACCAATTTCTTCTTTTGATTCTCCATCTTGTGTCTTTAATTTGGCAATTGTCTCCTTTGATTTTTCAAGCATGACCTCATATTTCAGATTTAGTTCTCTTGCTTCATCCAGATCTTCAAGAGCTTACCAGAGTTCTCCTTCAAAGTCTACTTCATAATCATCTAGATTTAAGTCCCAACCCTCAAGTTCCATTGATTCTAGATCTAGTTCTGGTGAAAATACATCATTAGATATTACTTCAGATTCCATGTGTTTAAGTGCAGGATCTACCTCAATTGTTAGGCTTCTCAAAGATACTTAGCTATGATACCAATTGTTGAACACACCTGGAGACTGAGAGGAGGGGATGAATCAGTCTATTCTTAAAATCAAATCATATTAACCAAAAGAGGAAGAACAAAAAGGAAAGAATGCACCACACAAGGACACCAAGATTTTTATGTGGAAACCCCAATGAGGGAAAAACCATGGTGAGGATTAACTCACAATATATGAAGCTCACTGCTATAAAAGTTACAACTTTGCTTTAGGGCTACAAGCCAAGGAAGCTACTACTCACTATTGGACTTGTAGCCTAAGGCTACAACCTTAGGGCAAGATACAATGACTTGCTAAAGAGACTCACCATCTGATAGTAGGATACATGAAAATTATAATGAAAACATAAACATGAATTGTTGTGAAGAAGGCATTTGTCATATGTTGATATTGCAGTCCCTTATTTCACATAATTACTCCACCACTTTGACTTCGCACACTTCATGCTTAACACATTCCTCAATCTATCCTTTTCTCTCTCACAAATGATTTTGTTCTTATATAAATAACCTCTGCAACAACTCAAAACTTCAATTAGGTTGGCACCAAGATGACCTTTAAATGAAACATGTGATATTGTATAGGTCAGCTCAAAAAAAGTACATTATGAGTTGTGGATCACTTCACATGACATAATAGGGTAAAATACATCATAACACATCCTTCAAAGAAAAACTAATTGATCATGACTAACCGCAAATGAAGGAAACCAGACTGTCGACCCAACCAACAACAAAACTGCGAAGTGCTCATCTTTACACCATTGGGGAGAGACTAAAAACATTATGCAGACCAAAATGTGAGAAATATACTTTATCAATAGCACCCTTACAATCTTCTCCTAAAGTATTTGATCTTTCTATGCTACCGCAAGAGGTGAACCATAGTGAACTACTAAAAACAGAGCATCCCAGACTGATTGTGATCCATCAACACTTAGGATATTGTGTTGTGGTTTACCAAAACATCTTAAACACTTATGGATGCACCCATACACCCCTCTGAACATATCCCCAAACCTATACAGTCATATCTATCACTATGGAGGAATGCGGGGCATTTCAAAATCCTTCATCATTGCTTTACTCTGTCAAAGCATAGGCTGGAACTCTGTCACTTCTAACTTTTACTGCAAAAGGTTTCATGACTTGAAATCTTGGATATAACATCTCCACATCTTGACCAACATATCTTTTGAACCATAAGATAAAATCTTGCATTTGGAAAGGATGCAGACCAAAAAACCATGGTTCTGTCTTAGAGTATACACTATGAATGCCTTAGCAAAAACTTCACCAACCTATCTCTAAGTATGATACACCATACTGGTAAGATATCAATGTAGGGATACTGGAAACATATTGAAACAAGTGTACTCACCTCCATGTCACACTTAGTCATCATATTGATTACCATTCTTCCTCATACTTATACATTTGTGTTCCATCTACTAGGTCTTCCTGACTGACTTATCTTAAACATGCTGACCCCATGTCTCTAACTGTGTCAAACTGTCTCTCTCAAATCTCCTACTATGTCAAACATTTTGACCCTGTATCAAACCAGCTCTCTCAAATCTTCCACTATCAATCAACCTATTTCTAATCATTTCTCAGCCTCTTCAACTTCTATACAGAAACTCTATACAAGCATGACCTCAATTTGACACATATTGAGTTGACATCAATGACAACACATATTGCTAACAAAACCAAGCTCGACTTAGGTTCTAATGTTGGATAGAATAGGGTTTGACCTAGTTTAATCTCTTGGGCTAGTCTCTCTTTTCTATCAAAAAGAAGGTAGCCATATTTTTGGATCATTTTAGGTCAAATCTAACTTTGTCATCGCGTCCAGAAGGCCCAAGAACCTAAGGATCAGCTGTCATTTCATCAAATTTGGAGCACTTGACTTGAAGCCTAAGGAAACATTCTCTCCTACCTCGTCATATGGATCACAAGGAATATTCCATACACAGGTAGAATATTCTACAGACTTTCCTAATGTCAGCATTGGCACAGGCATACCATAGGTGTTTAATAAATTTTATTTTTAAATTAAATTTCTTAGAATTTGAAATTAAAAAAATAATCAGAATTTGGGGTATGCAGGGTACTCGACACCTATAGACCTCGTAAAAGGTGCCTATAGGCATGGGACCCTAGTCCCTAGTCATACTGGTAATACCCCAATCGATGACCTAATTCGGTAAGGCTAAAACCCTCAGACAGTGGATTGCTCCTCCTCCTAGCCGTGACAACTTCTAGAATCCACCACCTGTGTAGGCAATGCCACCTCTTGTTCCTTCTTGTCAAGAAAAATCACCTCCAACAACCACACGTAGTTTTCAAACTTTTTAACAATGGTTTTGTAGACAAAAGGTGGTTTTGGGTCAAAATAACAGTGGTTTGAGAATCTTAGAGGCATATTTCATCAAGGGAGAATATTCATTTGATTGGATTTGCTAAGATCAACATGATGTTAGGGTGACATCATATTTTTCACCTCAAACCAACCCCTTACTCCAATGTTGTTTTGATATTTGCACTTAGACTTTAGAGGTCTCATTCTCAGTCAAACAAGCCCCTTTTTTAGAGCAACTTTCTTTTATTTAGGGCAGAATTTCATAGGCTCTGTAGTGTTGCATATGGTTTTTGATTTTTGGTGTCTAATTGTTTTTATAAATTGTAGATTTTTTTATGTTGTTGCTGAGCAGTTTTCATTTTGGGAACTTCCGAGGCTCCATTTGGGCTCATACAATAACATTTTTAGGTGCATTTTTTTTTAAAGTACATAATTTTTTGTGTACTGCTTATTGGTGTAGTCTAAATTATCGCATTCTATATCAAAATTGCACTTTTTAGTTTGTGGCCTAATTTGGCATATGCATGTACTAAGATCAAGAACACTTTATTGTTTTTGGCTAGTGGAAGCTATAATCGCACTAAGTATAAAGTTCCAAGATCATATATTGCTAGGGAGATCATTGATTGGGTGAATTTGAGGGGCTAATCCTGTGGTGTTTGTTTACTTTTAGTTCTTTTTGGTGTGTTTTTGCAATGGGGAAAACCCAACTTGAACTTCAAACTCCATAATTATGCCTCATGGAAATAATCAGTATGGAATTATATAAGGAAAAAAGGTTGTAGTAGATATGTAGATGAATCTATGAACTAGCCTATTCATATAGGTCAAAAGGAAGTGTGGGAGATTGATTGTGAGAAAAGTCTTAGTCACATTTTCTCTTTAGAGTCTTTTGATTTACAATTTCATCTTGAATCATGCAAAACACCTACGGAGGCTTGGGAGACTCTTAAAAAATTGTATGGTAAAACTGACAAGATTAGGAGATATAGATTGATAATGATTTGATGAATCTTGATCCTAAAAGTTTTGACCACATTCAAGACTATATTTCCAAGATAAAGCAACTAAGAACACAGCTAAATGATTGTAAGATTAATAAGGAGGATTTATAGTTGATTCTAAACATGTTATCTAAGATTGGTTCTGAGTGTTCGATATTTGTTTCTATCTTTCACACCCATTGACTTTTTATGGAGCTACATATGTTGAGCCTACTTTTATTGCATTTTAAAATCTTCTAATCCAAGAGGAAGTGAAGCTAATTCAAATGGACCTCATCAAGTCTTCTAAACCACAAGCATTGGTGGCTAGTGAGCCTAAGGTATAGAAAGAATCAAAGAATCTTGAAAAGAAACAAAAGAAGAAAAAGAACAAGACACATAAATATAGAGCACAATTAGATTCTAAATCCTCTCCCTCAAAAGAGGAATCATCTAAGAAGGAGAAGCCCAAATGTGCATATTACAAGAAGCTAGGGCATGATGAACATTTATGTTATTCAAAACATATTGATGAGTTGAAGCATCTTCTAATAAAGAATCATATATGCCTTCAACTATGTTAGGGGGTTCATCATATTCTTCTCATTCAAAGTCAAAGAGACAAAATGGGCAAGCACTTGTTATAGTTTTAGCTTCTGAGTCAGGGAGATGGATCCTTGATTCTGGAGGTTCATATCATATGGATTCATCACAGAGTATGTTCTCTTCATTTGAGACTTGGTCATCACCGCACATCCTGATGGCTAACAACACATACATGTATGTTTGTGGGAAAGGGTTTATTGACATAGATGAAGGATCATTCAATGAGTCATTTATGTACCTTCATTATCAACTAATATCCTTTCCATCTATCAGATCACACATGGTGGAGCAGGGAAGACTATTGAGTTTATACCAGATTCTATAGTTATTCAAGATTTGCATAGCAGAGATATTGTTATAGTTGGAGAGGTAGATCGTCAATCTCAAATATACACCTCACATTTTTCTCATGTTGTTCCTTCATTTGATGTACACACTCAAGCATCTAGTGTGGATACTTTTGAGGAGATACAATATGGTCATTTGAATCTTGGTGTTCTTTCATCAATTGAGATTCTAGAGACATGTGCTGACATTCCATCTCCTCCATCATCTCCTGTTGCTTCTATAGAATTCAGAGTTGCTTCATATGGGATTTCTAGTGATTCAATGTAGTAGGATCATCATCTTCTAGATACAACTACTTGGGATGAGTACTTGATAGACATAGTAGGTTTGTTTTATGAATCCCATCTTGTAGATTTGGAGGACATTCATCTCCTCTTTGATGTTATCTCTTATGGAGTTTCATCATCTTTTTTAGATGTGATGAGGGAATATTTAGACCCTCTTGTTCTTTCTCCACCTATTCACTTGTCACAGTTTGACATTGGGTTGGAGATCCTTGAGAAAAATTTGAATTACACATCTTCATCATATTTGGATCATGTCCTACATTAGTTTCTACTAGTTTATGGATTGTCACTTACTTTAATTTGGCCTAGGACTCTTAATTTGATTATGGCTCCTTTCAGCACAGACATGCCAACACCTAAGCAACTTCCAAAGACATCATATATCTTATGTTTTCTTCCCTCATACTCCTTGCAAGAATGGGAAAACATCCTACATACATCCTTGGCTTTATTTCTTCCTAAGGGGAGAAATGTTGTTTGACGGTTTTGGATCATCTTCAATATTCATTGTCGAGCATCTACCATTAGTGTTAGAGATTATTCATTAAGGGAGGGATACATGGTCTCTCTTCTTCTCTTTCATGGGGTTTTATCCTTTTCATACTTTGGAGAAAATCTTGTGTTTTCTCTCTTTTGGAGAGGGGTTTTTCCTATGGGTTTTTCTCCTTTTCTTTAATAGTGAGAGATTTGTTTGTATATGGGTACCTAATGTGGCCTTGTAGTCAAGACCCATCTTTGCATTTTTTTCAAATCCTCCCTAAGTTGCACTTAAGGGGGTTGTTGGTGTGAATAGGGTATATTACCTAACTGGTTCCACATTAGGTCCTATTCACACTTGTCTAGTTAAGTTTACTTAAGGAATACTTAGGGTACACTAAGGCTAGTTATCTCTTTTTGTCTCAAGTCATAAGATAAAGGCAATTGTTATAATCCTATGTTTTACCTTGACCTATACAACCAAGGGCTTCTCATTGTAATTTCATTCATGTATATTCATTTATTGTATTGCATATTTGCATCCTTTGATAGAATAGAATTATTCTTTTATGGTGGTTCTCTCTTGTGCTTTCATTGAAGCTCCTAGATCTTAGGTGGGTACCTCCATAGCCAAATCTTGCATGGTATAGGGCATTTTATACCAACTCTTACAGATCATACGCTTGTTTGTACTTAATGTGTTTATGTGATTCTCTTTGCATGAGTGTTGTCAGATCATGACACTTGCTCCATGATGTTGTTATCACTATTCTCTTATGTGTTATTGGTTGTTGATTACCATAACCCTTGTGCGTGATTGTTTGATTATGGTTACAATGTGTATGATTATTGGTGTGATGATGTCATAGCTTATTTTTTGTGCTATGTGTAGGAATAGAAATTACATGCTTTGCAATTCTTATAATTCATTTTATATTCACTTTGGTGTTTGCTCCCTTAGCATGTTTGAGGGTGTATTGAGCATTAGGCCTTGACCTTTTTCCATATCAAAATTACCAAATTTCTTTATCACAATCTAATTCTACATGTTGACCTCGAGCCTCATGTGAAATTTTAGGTCATTTGTCTAGGATGTTAGTGCAACACATAGGCGTCCATGTGATGTTCTAATATCTTGTGAAATTTCAAAATTTAAACATCAGTTGCTCTCACCTAGTTTCCTATTACCACATGTTGTAACATCTGTTTGCGAACAAAACACCTTTTTATGTGAATCCAACCCTTGAACTTCCAAGAAAACCCTTTCCCAAAGGCATATTTTGGATACTTCTTCTCCAACAATAGAAAGAAATAATCTTCATCCTAGACTATCTTGGCTCTTCTTCTTGGTATCTCCCATCTTAACCCATTATTGAAGCTCACAAAAGTAAACATTTGTAACAATAATTTGGTATCTTCATGCTCTTATTCTCTTCTACATCATGTGGCTAGTAATATTGTGTAGCAAGTGTTTCGTTCTTGTTCAAATAGTATTGTAGCTATTTATTCTTCTTCCATTTGGTAATATTTTTTGGTATTTTATTTCCTACTTGTCTGTAATGCACACTAGGGTGTGGCTCCCTATAGACTAGGGAGTTCTTAATTCTAGACTTCATTTATTTATGATCTTAGACCTAGATGCACATAGGGTATGCACACACTTGTGAATGGGGAAAAAAATTCTACTTATTCATATTCCACACTTAAGAGAAGTTGATTTGCAAACTAGATTAAAACTTCCTGGGATCAATATGAGTCTACAAATAATAGATCACTATAACCAATTTCACAGAAGGGAATTTAGAAAGAAGAATAAAACATAAATTAGAACCTGGTGCTGAAAGGTGGGAGTCTTAGCCTCTAATAGAAGCATGTTGCACATACATCCATGCCCTGTATTATCTTCTATACAAAGTAGTATGATCTGTAGGTGCTATGTACAATGGTTTGTGCTTTCTCAACAACTCTCTAACTTGTATGTCCTTTGCACAATAGAAATAGAAACAAACACAAGTGTAATATCTAGATAAATAGATAAATCAAATGAGTTGTAAATAGTTGAGTCTATAGAAATGACAAATAGAGTACTCACAAACTTTTGTGTGATGGAACACCTCCAAATGACCCATTTCTAAGAGAACAATTGAGAATGTTTGGGTTGCTAAGGAGCTTTCTAAGAATGCTCAAACCCCCGAATTTGGTCTTTCAACCTCCACAAGCAGTGAAAAGATAAAAGAAATTGTTTATTTATATTCTATGTGTGCCAAAGAAATAGAAATAATATAATCAAGTGACAAATCTAGGAGTATCTCCTTGTTCTATATGGAATGACACTGGGCCTAATGTGTAAATGACAAGGATGGAAAATAGTAAAATATAGTAGGATGGGGTAAACAAATAGGATTTGCAGTGATAACAAATTCAAGGGAATACTCAGTGAAGGGTGGAGTTTCACCAAGGATCCACTTGTAATGCTCTTTTAGAGAACATGTTTACAAAATACAAATCTTTTAGGAAGCTCAATTCTTGTAAAGCTATTAAAGAGGTTTTAGAGAGAAAATGTGAATGCTACTTACTAAAATATTTAATGCATATGAGTTTTGGAGAGTAATGTGAGTAGTTCAGAGGAATCCTTGAGAGAAACTCTAGCCTTTAAGCCTCTCTCATGAGCTATTCCTTCCTTTAATTGAACCTACAAAATGGGATGTAAAGATGGATACCTACAACAATGATTGTTGCAAAAGCTATCAATATAGCTCAAACCTAGACTAGCAGTATGCAGATCTCAAAGGTGATTGCAAATAAGAAGAATACTCATAAATTAATTGTTGTTTTTGTGTGGGCCTAAAGATCTTTTTGATAAAAAAAATCTTGCCTTTTTCATTTCTTGCAGTAACTAATGCAACTTACCAAATTTTTGGATTCTTCTAGATTTGATTCAGTGAACCATGCTAAAAGTAGTTTGCATGTCTACAGAAGCATTATGACTACTAGTAGACATTATGAGGTGGTAGCATGCAAAGGCAATGTATTCTTTGAGGAGTTGTATGGATCGGGACACCAGTGTTTCATGCAAATGTTTGCATGTTACGCTGTCATCCTAGGAAAATAAGCTCCAATAAGGCTTCATTATAGATTTTGGGAATAATTTGGTTTAAGGGAGAAAGGCTTAGATTAGGATAAATGAATGGATGTCAGGGTGAGTGCAAAACGTAATGTGAAATTGCATTGTATGCAATTATTGAAATTACAACACTTTCCTCTTTTCTATTTGACTACTTGTGGAGATCGAAAGACCAAAATAGAGGCTTGAAAATTCTTGGTAAGCTCCAAAGTAGTCATAACCATTTTGTTGATTATCAGGAACACTGAGAGGAGGGGGGTTGAATCAGTGTTCTATAAGTCTTTTCTTGAACTTTTACTTTTAACCATTTCAAAAGAATAATCAAACAGAAGCAAAATATACAACTGAATAGCATCCACAAAAGCATGACACATAACACCAAGATTTTACGTGGAAAACCCAAATAGGGAAAAACCATGGAGAGGATTAGCTCTCAAATATATATTTCAATCTTTACAAAAATTATGTTCAGGCTTGGTCATTCCATAGGCCTAGAACATGCTGGCTCACATCCATGGTGTACAACTAAGTTTAGCAGGCTCACTACCTCAACCCTAAGGGTTGTTAAACCCTAAGGGCTATTAAACCCTACTGGAGATTCATTGTCGGCTTACTTCCTTGATGACAACAACATGCTACCAATCAGATCACACATGCTAGGGTGCAGTCATTTAACAATTGTATTCTGAATCCCAAGTCTTCATCACTGTTGATCCTCTAACTCTGCTCCACTATTCGCATCTTTACATCACACACATATACTTACACACACACACACACTACACTCAACCAAATTTCATCGCCTTTATATATCAGTATCATGATTTACGTCATAATCAGGTCAGCGTCCAAGAAGTGAAACGTGTACATAGAAAGATGTACCTCATCACTCAATCTAATGCACTATGTGTTGTACGAACCCAAATATTCTCCCAAGCATGTTCATATAGGTTAGCTCTAAGCATTCAATTACTTACATAAATCCTCCAAACATTAGCTCTTCTCCGCACAATGATTTATCTCATCAGTCACCCTGTTCCTCAAAAACATGCTTAACAACTTCATCTGTTGACTTGCAACTTCTACTGCTGATCACAAAAACACTTCCAAAATCATGTCAAAGACTATTTACACATTCCCAATCTTATCCTTAGAACCACAAGGCATCATATCATCTTGTGAAGAAATGCGGACCATCAGAACTCAGACTCTATCTCTGTCAAACACTTATGCCAATACTTAGCAGCTTGTAGCTATCCTTCCAGTGAACTTCAAATCTCCTAACTCTGGAATAAGACACTTCATATAAGTGTTTACAACACCTCAAAACTGCATAATGAAATACTTGTCTATGGAGGAATGTGGACCACTGCACTAGACCCTGTTCACTGTTCCTACTATACCTTTGCTTGCCCGGACTTAGACATTTCTTCAAGATGACTTCCGGAGAGGATCAGGACTTAATCTCTAAGACATATCACTATCACACACCAACTGACACCAAACTTGAACTGCATTACTGGATCATTATCTGCAGAGGCATACTAGATGACTTTCTGTCTTCTACTCTGCATACTTTCCATACTTAGCCATTTTTTGTCAACCAAACCTAGAATCTAATATGTTCTTTCAGTGATATCTCTTCCTGTCATGGTGATAGGATCTCTGAGCCTTGTTTCCATCAATGACAATATACAGATCCATACCAAAGCAATGTCTATTGCCAACAATCTCCCCCTTTGGCATTGATGGCAACACTTAGTGAAAAATGCTTGATTGCTCCCCCTTACTATATACACTGTACTTTCTTGCTCCCCCTGAGATGATTATCCATTTTTCACTAATCTACTTCTCCCCCTTTGACATCAATGGCAAAGGGTGTTTTACAAAATTTCAAAATTTTATATACTCTGCTGCATATTTACAAGCACAATCTTCATCTTAATTTGTGTTTGAAGGTAAAATGTTACTATAGATAGTCTTTATTAGCGCTATCTCTCCATTCCATCTATTTTTGCACTTCCTAGAATTTGGATGTGGCCATTCATCAAAAATACTAGCCTTCTGGAGATCTGATGGTGTGTCAATTAGTGCTTGAGATTTCACGGCCTCATCTGCTAAATTTGTCATGGAATCAATCTTTGGAATTATCAATCCTTTCAGCTGGCACAACCTATCTTTGATTTCTCCCTTTTTCTTCATCAGAGTATTCAAATCATTATGGATATTTACAACTTATGTTTCTTTGGCATTTATTGACTCGGCTGTTGGATTATATGTCTCAGAGATATTCAGCAGTTTGAGTTCCAAGTCTTTGATTTTATCTTCTAGTTCCTTTGTGATCTTTGGCCAGGGTAAACAAAATTTGTATATTTTTCTGGCTTCTTCAATGGAACTTTGTATGTTCTTAATTCCATTATCTAACAAAACTTTGTATCGATCTATCATGCTCTTCAACTCAACCAATCCTCTATCACTGATTTCTTTCCTTACTTTTACTTCCACAGATTTTTCAAAAGATTCAAAATGTACACTTATAGAATTTATAGCTTCTTGAGATGGTCAGTAGGAGATAATGAGATATACCTTTGAAATGATGGTAGTAGCTTTTCCAAGACAGTGGATGCTTCATTGATCAGTTTGTTATCTTGACCATGTGATTGTAACAACTCTTCCTGTGCCTTGGCCTAAACCATAGATACTAGCTTGAACTTTTGGAAAGATGACAGTGAGGCCAAGTTGATTGGACCTTGAGGGAGTTCAAATTCTTCTACAATTTGTTGCCTATCAGAGACATCTGTAGTGTCTCTTGCCCTTTTTGATATTTCTCCTTGACTTTGATCTGGAGGATCTATGTCCATAATTTCCTGTTGATCTGTGTTTTTCTCAGGAGTAGGGCTCTTCCTCTCTTCCTTAATCTCTTCACCTTTATCCTATTGTACAAAAGGTGAATCAGTTTCAATATCATCTTGATCTATCATATCCACTGTATCAGTGTTGGGGACTTGATCACTCTGTTCAGATTCTTGATTTTTACTTATTTCTGGTGGAGATATGTCTTCATCGTTTACTTCCTTACTGTCATAAATGGTGGAAATATTATGTTTCTTTAGTATGTCCAGAATAATTTCCTCTATTTCCTTGACAACCTTGTCAACTTCTCATATCATTAATGCATTCATTCTTTTCTTTGACCTAAACTCATTGTTAAGTGCCTTGGAGATTCTTCTTTTCTCTTCTGGAGTGATATCTAGACATAATGTTATCAGCGTGTGCTCTCTGAGCTCAACATCTTTAGCAATAGTCGTTTCCTTCCTGACTAATAGAATATTACCCAAGGTATCTGGGAGATCACCAATGATCTCAATGAGGGCTCTATTGTATATGTTCAGATACTCCATAATAGCTTCTTCCAAAATCCTCTTTTCAGCATCATTATAATCATCAAAAAACTCAGCCACAGGTTTCAAGTTACCATCAATAGTGACAGACCTTAATACATCTTCAATCTTTAGTGTTGCATGAGACTCATCTTCTTCCTATCTTTTGCTGGGTGTCCTTCTTCCTGTTTATTTCTCCTTGCTACTTTTGGATGCTTTAGTAGCATCAACTTTCATTTTCTTTGCCTCCTTATCTGATTCTGTATCTTCTTCATTAACAATTATGCTTACATGTGTTCTCTTGGCTTTAGTCTTCATTCTCTTGGAGCTTGTGGCATGAGTTTCCACATTTGTAGATGGTGTGAAACTGAAGGGAGTGGATGAGGCTTCAGCAGAAGTGGAGGCTCTGGTTTTTCTTTTTGCCTTCTCTGGCTTTTCTAATTCATCTTTGTGTTCTTTCGGAGCCCCAGATGATTCACTTTTTCTCTTCTCCTCTGCTTCCCTAATAGCCTATGCTTTTTCCCTTGTCTTTGCCACTTCTTCTTTTGTGAATCTATGCTTTATGGTGATTTCTTCTGCCACTTTCCTCATTTTCCTAGAGATTTCAGGTTTTCTTACCTCAACATGAATTTTGGCATGCAATTCATCATAAGTCCCAAATCTCTCTTCCTTGGGATCTCTGGGTTTACTCAGCATATATTCAGCATAGTTTTCTAGTATAGCTCCATCTACCTCATATCCCATAGGCATAACCCAGACCATTCTAGACTCAACAGGCTCCATCAAACACTGATCTTTTGTCACAATGAAGCAAATTGTATCCTTGTATTTTTCAACAACTATTTTGGGAATTCTTTCTTTGGCTTGCATTGATCTTTGGAAATTCTTAAAATAGCCCCATAGGGCTACATTATGTACATCAATGGTGCCTATGCTACTCAATAAATTTCTAATTTGAGCTACGACAGGTTTATCACCGATCCAGAATAGGTTCTTCACACCAGGCAACTCTTGCATAAAATAGAAAAAATAAACACATGATCAGTGTGCCAAATTTAAAGGGGTATTTACCTTCTTTTGTCTTCTTCAAAATTTCCATTACTTGTCAGAGTAATTCACAGATGTCATAATGAGCATTTTCCTTAATCATTTGATAGGCTGTGTAAATGGTCATGCCTGAAACAGAGTTCTCCCGGCTGGCGAAATAAACTTTGTATCCCAGTACCATTAAGGCAAATCTCACGGCATAATCCTCAATATCATTTATTGTCAAGGCTCTCTTATCAAACTTCATTTCGGTAGCCGTAATTACTATATCATTATTCATGGCTTTCAATAAAGGTACTAACCCAGTAGAGCACAATCCAGTGACTGCCCTAATAGCATCTTTTGTAATCTTGAAAGGTCTCTCAAGCCATATGAACTCATGTCATGAACCCTGCTTAACACATACTAGACCCGTTCATCTTCCATAAATGTTGGGAAATCCAAATACTAAATAAATTTCTTTTCTTCCAATGCTAAATATTCATTCTTCAGTTCGAGATTCTCATTGCTTAAATGTTTGTGTAGAGATCAGTAAACTTGCTATCACCAAATTCTTCTAGGGCAACATGAATATATGCCCTAACATCTTTTGTATGCATGAATCCATGGGGAACATTTGAGAATGCACCCAACTGATCGACCTCGATTGATTTGAATGGGTGTTTTTTGAACTTGCGGTGATGCCATTTTAGACTTTTAACAAATTTACAAGAAGGTTCTGAGCGAAAATACCTTGTACCACCGAATTAGGGTTTCCTTTTTCTAAAATTCTCTAGGCCCTTCAATCTTTGATTGTTATAGCTCAAAGTCTGATCCGATCTCTCTAAATACTTGCTGACTTTGAGTGCACAGTGACTTTGAAATCAAACAAGTTTTCTTTTATCCTCTACATGATTTGATCTAGTCGTCATAAATGCTCATTTCCAAAAAGCTGCCAAAACCTTTCACTGTAGAACACATTCGATTAGGATTGTTCCGTAATATGCCGCATTGACTCTTTTTGTTTTGGTTTTTCATCCAAAAGTTGTGTCATATTAGATTTCATCATATGCCTTTGTGTCAGATCCTGGCACCTACTTTCAAGCTAGGGAATTTTGATTTTCAATACTGCTTCCCATGAGCCAATGTTCTTAATTTACTTCCCGGAGGAAGTATCCACACCAGATACTGGTGTGGATTGATCCTTGACTTCAATTACTTCTTGCTTGATCCATACCTTGTTCATTTCTTTCTTGGTTTTGATTGGATTAACCTTTTCTTTTCCCTTCTCATTTTTCTATTATGTTTTCCTTACTTTAGAATAGTGATCTCTCTTCACATTTCTGCTTCTGCAAAATCTTGCAATATGTCCAGATTTGTTGCAATTAAAACATACCACATTCTTTTGACCTTGATTCCTTCCATTGATTAAATTTGATATGCATTAATTAACCATGTGTCCAAATTTATTGCACGCAAAACACTTTCCATTGAAAGATTGATTGTTCCTATTATTTTGAAAATTTGTTCTTACCGAACTTCTGCATTCATCTTATCTATGTCCCATTTTATAGCATGCATTGCATCTAATAGAATTCTGATTTACTTTACTTCTGCATACAACAGCTCTATGACCAATCCTATTGCAAGTGAAGCATTTACCTTTGAATGATTGTTCATTCCTTCCATTGTTAAAATTTTTCTTGAACTGATTTCTACATTCATTTACTCTATGACCAATTTTCTTGCAATTGAAACACTGACCAAAGAATAATGGAGTCTTTTGATTTATTCTACTTCTACACTGAGTAGCCTTATGACCAAACTTATTGCATGAATTACAATAGCCATTAAAAGATGGGTACCTTTGAGCATTTGGTTGTCTGACCTGAGGTCTTCTAGGTCTTCTTCTTTGAAATCTGAACTGGTATCCTTTGTTTTCCCTTGACTCCATGCTTATTTGTACAGAGTTTGAACATTCTCCCTTCTCAAATCCTAAACCACATTTGTCATCAACATTCTTTTGACTAGCAGTCATTTCATCAAGCTTTGCAGTACTTACCCTGAATTTTTTTTCAAAACTTCTGGCATTTTCCAGATCTATTTTTAAGCTTATAATTTCTTTTTCAAGTTTTGCACAATGTTCTGATTTGTTTTTCACAATCAAGTTTAGATCACCTTCTACTTTTGTTCTTTATGTAACTTCTACTTCCAAATCCTTTAAGGCTTCATTTGATGATAACAATTTGTCACTGACTTCCTTGTATCTGTCTTTGGACTTCTTGACTTGCTCCTTCAGCTTTAAGATGCATTCATCACTTGCTTTAGATTCTCCTTCAGATCTCTAACCTCTGCTTCAGAATTTTCAAGATCCATTAGAGTTGCTTCTAGTTGATTCTATCTCTCATAATTTCTATACCTTCTTGCCACCATGATTTCACTATCCTAGATCTTCCTTAAGCTGTTAAACTTCTTCCAAGGAACTTGGCTCTGATACCAATTGTTGATTATTAGGAACACTAAGAGGGGGGAGGTGAATCAGTGTTCCAGAAATCATTTCTTGAACTTTTACTTTTAATCATTTCAAAGAATAATCAAATAGAAGCAAAATATACAACTGAACAACATCCACAAAAGCATGACACATAACACCAAGATTTTACGTGGAAAACCCAAAAAGAGAAAAACCACGGAGAGGATTAGCTCTAAAATATATATTGCAATCTTTACAAAAATGATGTTCGAGCTTGGTCACTCCACGGGCCTAGAACATGATGGCTCACAACTATGGTGTACAACTAAGTTTAGCAGGCTCACTACCTCAACCCTAAACCTAGAAAGATTACCCTGAGGGCTGTTAACCCCTACTGGAGGCTCACTGCTGGCTTACTACCTTGATGATAACAACATGCTTCCAATCAGATCACACATGATAATTGAATACTGCTTAAGCATCTGCCACTATGCCAAGGTGTAGTCATTTAACAACTATATTCTGAATCCCAAGTCTTTATTGCTGTTGATCCTCTTGTTGAGATTAGGGCAGACAACTGAGAGGGGGGGTGAATCAGTTGTCACAAATCTTTACTTCTGCTACAATAAATCTTCTTTTAAACTTATAAACAGATTAATGATACAACCATGAAAGCATGAACCATCAACACAAGAGCAGAAACATAATCAACACAAGAGCAGAAACATAATCAACACACATAACACCAGGATTATGTGGAAACCCGGTTAAGAGAAAAACCATGGTGGGCGTTAACCCACAAGATTTATTTTCTATTAAAATAATAGAAAATGGGAAGGCACTTGCCTTTGGGCGCACTGCCCAGAGCTCACTACTCAAAGAGGCTCACTGCCTACAAAAACATTTATAGGTTTATCACAAAAAGATTGAACTGGGTAATAGCATCTTCTTCATGCCAAGGTCAGTTCCATTGAAGCACACAACACCTCTACTCTGCCCTCACTCACTTCCTCGCTACATCCACATCTTCCCTCACCACCCACACATTTTCATGACTTCACAACACTTATTTATACAAGTCATTCACTTTGGAATGAACATCAAAGTCGGCCAAACATAACTAGGACCCAAATCTTCCTCGAACATCACACCATGCTCCATAAAGCTTCTCTTAGATCATCCACAACACTCACCATGCATCTGGTCGGCCAAGACTGGAAAGAACAACAACACCCAAGGAGAAATCTTCATCTATGAGCTCAATCCTCAATGCGAACCACCAACACAACAGGAACCAGATTTAGAGACCACCACAAGCACAATGAAATCAACAAGAACAACTACACCACCTCATATCACCAGAAACACTTGTACCTTCATCTGGGAACTCAAGAACACCAACTGTCATGACTGTCACACTAGAAAGATTGCTTGCAGACCTCCAAACCATGAACCACTTGAGTTGAGGATACACATTGTCATCCCAAACACGCCTCTAGATCCGTAGATCATAATATTCCAATGCGGATCAATCTGGACCAAATTTCTATCACTTTGTCACCTTTGAACAGCTGCAAAACCTAGTTCTACTTAGATGGCCGTAACTTCATTAATCCTTCATGTAGACCTCTCAAATCTTGACTAGAGCAACTTCAAATTATACTCTACACAACCCTTTGGTCTGCAGACTCTAATCTTCATCTCACTGGGGATGCGGAGCAATCTTCTTCACTAAACTGCACTATCTTCACTGTCTTTTACAAAGAGATATGTAACTCACTTGTCTCTTCCAGAGAGGCTAATTTCCTCAATATCCTCAACATCAAAGTCTTCTAAACAAGTACAATTGACACCAATGACAACAAGGATATGTTGACATCAATGACAACACCGATTAGGCACATATTGGCAACAATCTCTCCCTTTGTCATTGATGGAAACATATGATGTGAAAAATTGATTCCACCATCAAGACAAGAACTTCTCCCCCTTTCTCTTATCACACCTGCAACCACTTTCTTACTATTCCCCCTTTCACCAGCAACTACTCACTTCCAAGTTTTTCACATGACTTCTCTCCCCCTTTGACATTGATGGCAAAGGGCACATATTTGCAATCATCTTTCCTTCTTTTTGTTTCAAAACTAAACTCCAGAAATAACATACTGACTACTCCCCCTGAGTAGTATCCCCTTAACATCAATCCGAATCACAAGATATGATCGTGAGTTCCACCGGACTAATGCACACTAGTGCACCTTAGTTCTGAATAGGAGGGGTAATAACCCCTACCTTCCCTCTAAGATACTCAAAAGTATCTTTAGGTAGAGGCTTAGTGAAGATGTCCGCAATCTGATCCTTCGAAGGAACAAACTCCAATTTGACTTCATTCTCATTTACCTTCTCTCAAAAAGTGAAACTTGATGGATATGTGCTTTGTCTTTGAATGCACCACCAAATTCTTTAAGATGTTTATTGCACTTGAATTATCACAGAAGATTGTAACAGGCTCTTCAAACATAATTCTGATATCCTTCAACATTTGCTTCATCCATAAAACTTGAGTACAATTACTTGCTGCTACTGTATACTCTACCTTTACAGTAGACAGAGATATTGCCTCGTGCTTTTTTCTCAACCAAGAAACCAGTCTCTTTCCCAAGAAGAATGCACCGCCACTAGTACTCTTTGTGTCATCCACATCTCCTACCCAATCAGCATTTGTATATGCATGAAGAGTGAAATCAACATCCTTAGGATACCATAAGCCATAACCAGATGTCCCTTTCAAATATCTAAAAATTCTTTTGACTACTATAACATGAGATTCTCTAGGATCAACTCAAAATCTAGCCACAATGCCAACTGCATTCATAATATCAGGTCTAGTTTGAGTCAGATAAAGCAGTCCTCCAATCATTGATCTATACCTTTTCTGATCTGCCTTAGGGGAATCATCATCTTTACTCAACTTGCATCCAATTACCATGAGAGTGCTCACTGGTTTTGAATCCTCCATTCCAAACTTTTTCAGCAACTCCTTCACATACTTAGACTAGGATATGAAGATGCCCTTTTCTAACTGAATGATTTGCAAACCTAAGAAGAAATTCATTTCACCAAACATGGACATCTCAAATTCACTTTGCATTTGATCAGCAAATTTTTTACACATTGTCTCATTTCCACCAAAGATAATATCATCAACAAATACTTCAACAATCAAGATGTGTTCGTGATCAATTTTGATATAAAGATTACTATTAGTTGTGCCTTTGCTAAAACCTAATTTTAGCAGATACTTATCTAGTCTTGCATACCAGGCTCTTGGGGCTTGTTTAAGTCCATAAAATACTTTCCTTAATCTGTAGACCTTATCTCCTTGATTAGACAACTAGAATCCTTCTGGTTGCTCAATGTAGACCTCTTCTTCTAACTCTCCATTTAGGAATGCTAACTTGACATCCATCTGGTAAACTTTGAAATCTCTGTAGGTAGCAAAGGCAAGAAATAATCTGACTACTTCAATTCTTGCCACCGGAGGAAAAGTTTCTTCAAAATCAATTCCCTCTACTTGAGAATATCCTTTGCACACCAATCTTGCTTTATTTCTCACAACTTCACCATCTTCATTCAATTTATTCTGGAAGACCCATTTGGTTCCTATTACATTTTTGTTTTTAGGTCTAGGAACAAGATCCCAAGTATGATTCTTTTCAATTTGCATTAGTTCTTCTTCCATTACCTTTACCCAATTCTCATCATTACAAGCTTCATTCACTGATTTTGGTTCAATCTTTGAAATCAAATAGTACTCCTCTTGAACTTCAGTAATTTTTCTTCTAGTTTGAACACCTTTATTTTTGTCTCCAATGATCTGATTTTTAGAATGATTCAACCTTCCATACCTGGGAGTTTTGGGATTTTCTTGAACTTCTGATTCTTGGACTTGTTCCTCAATATTTGCACTAGCTTCTTGAGTCACTAGAATCTCTGGAGCCCTCTGAATCTAAGTTTGAGCTTGAACTTGCTTTTCATCATCTGATTCATATCCACAAGACTTGGAAGGTCTCTCCATGCCTTCATCAACCTTGACATTGGCACTTTCAACAATCTTTTTCAATCTCTTGTTAAAGCACTGGTATGCCTTGCTTTGGTTAGAATAACCCAAGAATATTCCTTCATCACATCTTGCATCAAAATTGCCTAGATCTTCATCTCTCTTGATATAGCATTTACTACCAAAAACTCTAAAGTATTTCATAGTAGGAGCATTAGCAAACCAAAGTTCATAAGGTGTTTTATCAATATTACCTTTGATCTTTACCCAGTTAAGAGTGTAGACAACAGTACTCACATCCTCTCTCCAATAGATATGTGGAACATTTGCCTCCATCATCATGGTTCTAGCAGCCTCTTGAATAGTCTAGTTCTTCCCTTCTACAACTCCATTCTGCTGAGGAGTCCTAGGAGTAGATAACTGTCTTCTTATTCCATGCTCTTCACAAAATGCATTAAACTCACCAGAGGTAAATTCTCCACCTCTGTTAGATCTTAGACACTTTATCTTCACACCACTCTCATTCTCCACCCTAGCCTTGAACACCTTGAATTTGTCAAGAGCCTCTGATTTCTCTCTCAAGAAAGTGACCCACATCATTCGGGAGTAGTCATCAATCAACAACATAAAGTATCTGTCTCCTTACAAACTCCTAACTTTGGTAGGACCACACAAATCAGTGTGCACAAGTTCCAACAATTCACTTGAAAAATTTTCTTTACTTTTGAATGTAGCTCTACTCTGTTTGCCCAACTGACATTCCTTACACAAGCTATTAGTAGGTTTCACAAGCTTTAGGAGATCTCTCACAACCTGAGTAGTACTTATCTTGACAATGTTATCAAAGTTTACATGACACAATCTCCTATGCCATAACCAACTCTGGTCAATCTGAGAAATCAAAAAACTTTTATTGGTACCACTTAAATGAAAGATATTACCTCTAGTATGTGTACCAGATACAATCTCAGTTCTAAAGCTTTCCAAGATTCTACATTTTCCATCCTTGAATCAGAGATCATACCCTTTGTCAACCAACTGTCCAACACTGAGAAGATTATGCTTCAAGCCTTGTACATACAATACATCAATAGTGTTATTCTTACCATCAAAAGAGATGGATCCTCTGCCACGAATTCTACCAGCTGAATTGTCTCCAAACTTTACAATTCCACCTTCATATCTTTCCAAACTTACTTTTATCACCAGTCATATGGTGAGAACATCCATTGTCAATCACCCATTCATCCTTTTCTTCAACTTGAGCCGCCAAGGCACTTTCCACATTTACACAGCTAGCAAATTCAGTAGGCACCAGATCTTCTTCTTTGATAGCAATGAACACCCAATCATTTCCAGAGGTACTTCCCATATCAAATTCATCATTTGTGACTCCTTCAGTGGCTTCTTGGACATAGTAGCATTTCTTCTGAAACCTAGGTCTATTAGGGTTTGGCTTTGAAACCCTCTCCGGACATCTTGAGGCAAAATGACCAATCTTATTGCAAGTAAAACATTTGAAAGGCAACTTTCCTTCATACTTACCGGATCCTCTTGGTAATCTTTTGGAAATTAGGGCTTCAAGGTCTTCAAGCTCCATTTAATCTTATTCAAGTTCCTTCTTTTTTTTCTCATATCTGGTTAATCTTCTTGAAGAGCTTTCACCTAAATCAAATCTTTGCTTCCTAGAAACACTGGACTTAAAAGCAAAATTTTGATTTAGGAAGAGAATCACCAAACTCACTCATTTCAAATGCTGAGAGCTTGCCAACCAACTGATCCCTTGTAATAGCTTTCATAGTCTTGATTTCCTCAATAGTATCAACTCTATGCTTGTATGAAGCAGGTAAGGATCTGAGCACTTTGCCAACAATCTCTAATTCTTCCAGTTTTACACCAGCACACCTGATACTGCACACAAGTGCATTCACCTTCTGCATGTAGGAAGTGATGTTTTCATCTTCACTCATCCTCAAAATTTCATATCTACCCTTCATGCTCTACAACTTAGCACATTTGACATATGCATCACCTTCATACAGAGTTTCCAACTTCTTCCAGATTTCATGAGCAGTTTTCAATTCCAGGACATTTGTCATTTTTGTATCAGTCAGGTTGCTCAACAAGGCTTCTTTAGCTCGAATGTTGTTTTTAGCATCTTTGAGTTCATCTAGAGTTGAAGGACCTTTCTCTGGAGGATTATACTCATCCTTAGTTATCAACCAATAAGCATCACCCATGCATTGCAAATGGCACTCCATGTGACTCTTCCAAAGAGAGTAATTTGTCCCATCAAATCTCAGATTGTCCTTCTTGTATGTTAACATCCTGGATCTCCTCAAGCGGTTAAGCTTCTTTTATAGGAACCAGCTCTTATACCAATTGTTGAGATTAGGGCAGACAACTGAGAAGGGGGGGTGAATCAGTTGTCACAAATCTTTACTTTTGCAGTAATAAATCTTCTTTTAAACTTATAAACAAATTAATGATATAGCCATGAAAGCATGAACCATCAACGCAAGAGCAGAAACATAATCAACACACATAACACCAGGATTTTTATGTGGAAACCCGGTTAAGGAAAAAAACCATGGTGGGGGTTAACCCACAAGATTTATTCTCTATTAAAAGAATAGAAAATGGGAAGGCACTTGCCTTTGGGCACACTGCCTAGAGCTCACTGCTCAAAGAGGCTTACTACCTATAGAAACATTTATAAGTTTATCACAAAAAGATTGAACTAGGTAACAACATCTTCTTCATGCCAAGTTCAGTTCCATTGAAGCACACAACACCTATGCTCTACCCTCACTCACTTCCTCATTACATCCACATCTTCACTCACCACCCATACATTTCCATGACTTCGCAACACTTATTTATACAATTCATTGACTTTAGAATGAACATCAAAGTTGGCCAAACATAACTGGGACTCAAATCTTCCTCGAACATCATGCCACACTCCATAAAACTTCTCTTAGATCATCCACAACACTCACCATGTATCTGATTGGCCAAGATTGGAAAGATCAACAACACCCAAGGACAAAATCTTCATCTATGAGCTTAATCCTCAATGCAGACCACCAACACAATAGGCACCTGATTCAGAGAACACCACAAGCACAATGAAATCAACAGGAACAACTGGACCACCTCAAATCACCAGAAACACTTGCACCTTCATTTGGGAACTCAAGAACATCAATTGTCATGACTGTCACACTAGAAAGATTGCTTACAGACCTCCAAACCACGAACCACTTGAGTTGAGGATACACACTGTCATCCCAAACACACCTCTAGATCTGCAGATCATAATATTCTAATGCGGATCAATCCGAACCAAATTTCTATCACTCTTTCACCTTTGAATAGCTACAAAACCTAGTTCTACTCAGATGCCCATAACTTCATTAATCCTTCATGCGGACCTCTCAAATCTTGATTGGAGTAAATTTAGACTATCCTCTACACAACCCTTTGGTCTGCAGACTCTGATCTTCATCTCATTGGGGATGCGGAGCAATCTTCTTCACTAAACTGCATTGTCTTCACTGTCTTTTACAAAGAGATATGTAACTCACTTGTCTCTTTCAGAGAGGCTAATTTTCTCAATATCTCAAAATACAAGTCTTCTAAACAAGTATAGTTGACACCACAGACAACAAGGATATTTTGACATCAATGACAACACCGATTAGGCACATATTTGCAATACCTCTAACTCTGCTCCACTATTTGCATCTTTGCATCACACACATATACTTCCACACACACACTACACTCAACCAAATTTCATCGCCTTTATATATCCACATCATGATTTACATCATAATCAAGTCGCATCCAAGAAGTGAAACATGTACATAGAAAGATGTACCTCGTCGCTCAATCCAATGCACTATGTGTTGTGCAAACCCAAATCTTCTCCCAACTGTGTTCATATAGGTTGGCTCTAATCATTCAATTGCTTACATAAATCCTCCAAAAATTAACTCTTCTCTGTATAATGATTTATCTCACCAGTTGGCCTATTCCTCAAGAACATGCTTAACAACTTCATCTGCTGACTTACAACTTCTATTGTTGATCACAAAAACACTTCCAAAATTATGTCAAATACTCTTTACACATTCCCAATCTTATCCTTAGAACCACAAGGCATCATATCATCTTGCAGAGAAATGCGGACCATCAGAACTCAGACTCTATCTCTGTCAAACTCTTTCAAACACTTATGTCGATACTTAGCATCTTGTAGCTATCCTTCCGGTAAACTTTAGATCTCTTAACTATGGAATAAGACACTTCATATAAGTATTTACAACACCTCAAAACCACATAACGAAATACTTGTCTGTGGAGGAATGCAGACCACTGCACTAGACCCTGTTCATTGTTCCTGCTATACCTTTGCTTGCCTGGACTTAGACATTTCTTCAAGATGACTTTTGGAGAGGATCGGGACTTAATCTCTGAGACATAACACTATCAAACACCAACTAACATCAAACATGAACCATATTATCAGATCATTATATGCGGAGGCATACTAGCTGACTTTTTGTCTTCTACTCTGCATACTTTCCATACTTAGCCATTTTATGTCAACCGAACCTAGAATCTAATATGTTCTTCTAGAGATATCTCTTCCTATCATGGTGATAGGATCTCTGAGCCTTGTTGCCATCAATGACAACATACATATCCATATCGGAGCAGTGTCTCTTGCCAACACATTTTTCATGTTCTTAGCTACGGGTTGTTTGGATTCTTTCCCTCACATGAAAGTTTGCACTTCTCTCACCCTTCTCTTGTAAATTTCATTTCATCTTTGTAAACAAGAAAATTTCTATCATTTGAGTGTTGTTTAAATTGATGTTAGTTGTATTCCTTGTTGTCTTTATTGTGTTCATCTCCTGGTGTACAAAAAGGTTGCTTCAATTACCAAACTATATTTTACTAGTATGTTAGATGGCATCACAGAATCTAGATGATAGTCATAAGTAGGATGAAAATGCATCTAGTGCAAATGTTTGCGCAATAGTTCATTTATTCTTGTTATTTCCTATTCTGTATCTCATTTATCATTTCAAAAAGTGCATTTCTTGTAATTGGGAAAATTCCAACTGAGCTCATTATTTTGTGAATCCATGTCATTCTCTTCCACATCCTTCCATTGGTCAAACACCTCTATATTTCTTGCACACTCAAGGTGAAGCAACATATAATGACCAATGAGAACTTGTAATCTAGAAAGGCGCATATCTATCCTACAATTACATTATATCATATAATCATCTCAATATAACCTTTAATCTAATCATAAAGAAACATCAAGATAAGGCAAGATTTATCACGTAGGTGGGAATTATAGAATCAAACTTAATTTATGACAAAACATGCCCATTTATCTATAACCCTTCAATATTTTATCATTTCTTTGAAATCAATTAGACTAGGAATTAGTTAGTTTCAATATTACTTTTATTTGTTGTTGATAAAGACTAGATTTCTATATTTAATGATTTTATTCATCTTATTGTGAGCCTTTATAATGTTTTTTTTCAATTAAACATGCTAAGTTGACTTAACTAGATTGGTATTGTTTCCTATGTGTTTTATTGACAAGCTTCATCCCTTAACTTAAGCTTGTACCTTGACCAAACTATGTGCGACAGTAGTCAGCTCATCCAAGTACAATTTTTCTAATTTCATGTGATCATATTCCTCTAGGTTTGCATGTATATATGCCCTAACATCCTCTGTATGCATAACACCATGTGGAATCTCAGAAAATGTGTTGTTTGGATCAGTCGATAACGATTTAAAGGGATGTTTCTTAAACTTCAGGTGAGGCCTCTCTATTATATCAACTACTTGAGGGGTATTCATCTTTACAAACTTAGAACAAGAAATTTTTCAAAAGAAAGAGTGGTAAATACCTTTTGCCTCCATTAGGGTTTCTTCACCAACTGCTTGAAATTGCTTTGGCTTGCTTCATCTATCACTTTGGTCACTTGGTAGTTTGAGTGCAAAGTGTTTTTTCATTCAAATGGATCCCTTATATTCTTTGTTTCACCAAAATTTAATCTCAATAAATGCTTCATTCAAAAAGTTGTCAAACCCTTTCTCTGTTGTCCCCAGTCGATCAAGATTGCTCTGTAATTTACCACATTAGTTGCTTTTCTTCCAAAATCTTCTCCAAAAGATTTGTCTTCTTGTTTTCTAGCTTATGTCCTCATGCTAGATATCAACACCACATTTTTGGTTGGGGGAAAGGGATTTTGCATTAAGCTCCCCCTGAACCAGAGCTCTCAATTTACTACCTGAAGGAAGTACCAACACCAGAGTCTGGTGTGGACTCACCCTTGGCTTCCTACAATTCCTTCCTAACCCAAATTTGATTCATCTCCTTCTTGATTTCTACCAAATCTGCCTTTTGTACCGATTCTTTCTTTTCTTCCTAATTATTCTTTTTTATATTCTTGCTTCTACAGAATCTTGCAATATGTCTAGGCCTATTGCAATTGAAACATACAACATTTCTCTATCTATTGTTCCTTTCATTCATCCTTGATCTGCATTGGTCAGCCTTGTGCCCAAATCTATTGCATGCAAAGCAATTCCATTGAAAGATTGAGCATTCCTTCCATTGTTATAGTTGTTCCTTATCTGACTTCTATATTCACTAGCTTTATAACCAAACCTCTTACATATAAAGAAGTTACTTTTGAAGGTCTGAGCATTCCTTCCATTGTTATAGTTGTTCCATATCTGACTTTTGCATTCACTAGCTTTATGACCAAACCTCTTACATATAAAGAAGTTACTTTTGAAGGTCTAGGCATTCCTTCTATTGTTATAACCATTCCTTATCTATCTTCTACAATCATTAGCCTTGTGACCTACTTTATTGCAAGTGAAACATTGACCAGAGAGTGATGGAATATTTTGATTCACCATGCTCCTACATTGAGTAGCCTTATGACCAAACTTATTGCATGTACTATAATAACCATTGAAAGAAGGGTACCTTTGAGAATTTGGTTTCCTAACCAGTGGTCTTCTAGGTCTATTCCTTTGATTCTGAAACTATTTGCCTTTGTCCTTCTTGATCTCAACATTATTTTCTTGACCGTTTTTGGAACTTTCACCTTTCTCAATTCCCAAGCCTTCTTTATCATCACGACTCTTCTAACTAGCAAGTATTCTATCAAGTTCGGCAGCATTCACTCTAAATTTTTCTTCTTGAGTCCATGCATGTTTTAGATCAGCTTTCAGATCCACAACTTCTTGTTCAAACTTTGTGCAATCTTTAGTTTTGTTTTTCACCAACTGATTTAAGTCTTCTTCTTCTTTTGCTCTTTTTACAACTTCCACTTTCAGATTACTCAGGGTGTCATTTGCAGATATCAATTGTTCACTAACCTCCTTATATTTTTCTTTGAACTTATTGACTTGCTCCCTCAATTTTTTTATGCACTCATCTACTTCCTTGACATTATCTTTCAGATCCCTATTTTCTATTTCAACCTTTTCAAGATCTGCAAGTGCAAGCTTGAGTTCCTCTTCATTGACAAGTGTGCATTCTTCTTCAATTTCAGTTGCCTCAATTTCTTCAGGAGGAGTAGGACATTTTTTACCTGCCATTTGTTATGTCTCCAAGATCTTCCTCAAGCTGTTAGACTTCTTTTGAGGAACCAGGTTCTAATACCAATTGTTGAACACCCAAAGTACTGAAAGGGGGGGTGAATTAGTACTATATTAAACTTCTTGTTTATTAAACTAGTAATCCATTTACTGCATGCAATAACAAAGCAAATCAAACATAGACGAAACAACCACAAACAATCACACATGAACACTAGGATTTTTACGTGGAAAACCCAAAACTGGGAAAAACCATGGTGAGTGTAGGAATAATACCGAATACAATAGAGGCTCACTACCTTAGGGATCACTGCCCAAAGAAAATGCTCACTGCCTGGAGAAAGAAAAGAGAAGGAAGAAGGGTGGCTCACTGCCAATTTGAACTGCTTAGATTGCATCTACACATGCATGGATGTAGCTCCAATGATTCTCAAATAACTGTCTCAAAACTCTTCATCTTGACTGCTCTATCTCACTGCTCTTCTTTTGCATTAAGCAAGATCTTTATTCTTCTTCTCTTGTCTTCTGCTCTGTACTTCACATATTTCACACATTCACATTCGCATCACATCACTCAAACACTGAATTCAATCCCATATATATTCGCAACAAACAAAATCTTCATATTAGGTCAGCCTAATAAAGTGTAGCATGTAGTCATGCCTTATGTACTCTGTCGGCCAAAATCATTCTCCAAAATCTATAGTAGACCCAAACAATATTTGAAATACCTTCACATATGTGGGCCTTAACTATTTCACCACTAAGAATTAAGTTCTATACAATAGAACTTACTGCATACAATTTGTACTTATCATGTCAGCCTTAAACATAGATAGTCATTGGTTCACTTCATCTGTTAGACATCAAATTTCACTGTGGACCACAAGATGCTTCCAAGATCATATCAAACACTCTTCACACATCATAGATTATACCTTCAGAAACGCAAAGCAAAATATTCTCTTGCAGTGGAATGCGGACCATAATAACACATGCTCTGTCACAGTCAACTACACCATATCAAGTAGCGATACTTAGTCATTCATAACTAGCTTTCCGGTGGAGCTCAAAACTTGTAACTCTATATATAGATACTCCATACATGTGTTTACAAAATCTCAAAACCACATAATGAGATATGCAATAGTGGAGGAATGTGGACCAATTCAGTTGAGTGTTTTGTTTTGATTTTCTCTGTTCTTTGCACTGCCAAACTTAGACTTTTTGAAGATGGACTTCTGGTACTCATCAAGAACTGAAATCTTGGACAAATGATCATTTGAGGACTATGAACAGCATACCTAAACTGCATGATATGATCTTCTCCTACGGACCAATACCAGCTCAAATACTGCCTCCTTGTTGCTGCTTCAGTATACTATCAACACTTAGCCAAAATGGCTAAGTCTTCTTCTCTGGACCAAAAACATTGTTCCAATCTTGTTCCTTTGCTTGTTGCCATCAATGAAAACATCTTCAAACATCATGCACAGACACTCTTCATCATATTAGTAGTGTCTCTCTCTTTATGATGTTTGCCAAGTTGCCAACAAGTTGTATTCCTTGTTGTCTTTATTGTGTTCATCTCCTGGTGTACAGAAAGGTTGTTTCAATTACCAAACTATATTTTACTAGTATGTTAGATGGAATCACAGAATCTAGATGATAGTCATAAGTATGATGACAATCCATCTAGCGCAAATATCTGCACAACAGTTCATTTATTCTTGTTATTTCCTATTATGTATCTCATTTATCATTTCAAAAAGTACATTTCTTGTAATTGGGAAAATTCCAATTGAGCTCATTGTTTTGTGAATCCATGTCAATCTCTTCCACATCCTTCCATTGGTCAAACACCTGTATATTTCTTGCACACTCAAGGTGAAGCAACATACAATGACCAATGAGAACTTGTAATCTAGAAAGGCACATATCTATCTAGCAATTACATTATATCATATAATCATCTCAATATAACCTTTAATCTAATCATAAAGAAACATCAGGATAAGGCAAGATTTATCACATAGGTGGGAATTATAGAATCAAACTTAATTTATGACAAAACATGCCCATTTCTCTATAACCCTTCAATATTTTATCATTTCTTTGAAATCAATTAGACTAGGAATTAGTTAGTTTCAATATTAGTTTTCTTTATTGTTGATAAAGACTAGATTTCTATATTTAATGATTTTATTCATCTTATTGCAAGCCTTTATAATGTTTTTTTTCAATTAAACATGCTAAGTTGACTTAACTAGATTGGTATTATTTCCTATGTGTTTTCTTGACAAGCTTCATCCCTTAACTTAAGCTTGTACCTTGACCAAACTATGTGCGACATTTCCTTAACTTCCATAGGCCCCTTGTAGAACAAGACTTCATCAACCTCTAAGCTATCTCAACATAGCCAAGACTTGGTAGAATAGAATCTTGTGAAGACTCTTTCATCTCCTTTCAAAAGAGGAAGTATATCTTGATTCATCTTGACATTGGCTCAAGTCATCTAACTAACCAACATATTGGCACTAGAAGGGCCAGTCTAACTATGTCAAAGCGATAGCCAACCGAATCCTCTTTGTAGATTTTGTGCAAAGAACCTTCAAACATAGGCTATTCCACCAACAATTGATAATTGCTTCCAATTCATTCAGACACTTAACACACATTAAAGAGAAAAATAAAGCTAAAATACAATGTAAAAAAGCATCACACAACTGAAACAACAACCTATAGCTAGAGAACCCTAAAATAGGGAGAAAGTCCAAGAAGAGTTAATAAAACTCCTCATACCACTAATGTTTAGTAACTTACAAGTGATACAATGCCATAAAAGATGTATATATATAGTTCATAGATGGTCTAATTCCGGCTTCTAACATCCACAATCAATTAGAATGGGAATTAGTTAGCTTCAATATTAGTCTTCTTATTTGTTGATAAAGACTAGCTTTATGTGTTTAATGATTTCATTCCTCTTACTATGAGTCTTTATCATGTTTGTTTTCCAAATGAACATGCTAAGTGGACTTAACTAGATTAGTATTATTTCCTAGGTGTTTGCTTAAAAAGCTTCATCCTTTAACTTGAACGTGTACCTTGACTAGACCATGTGAAGCATTTCCTTAGGTTTCATAGACCCCTTGTAAAACATGACTTCATCATCCTTTGAGATACCTTAGCATAGCCAAGAATTGGTAGAACAGAACCTTAGGGAGAGTCTTCTATCCCCTTTCAAGAGAGGATGTATCTTTTGATTCCTCCTGAGTTCTGATATTGGCTCATGGCATCTGACTAGCCAACAAATTGGTGCTAGAAGGAGGACTAGTTTGACTATGTCAACATGGCAACCAACATGATCCTCTTGTAGAAACCTTGCAAAGAGCCTTCAAACATAGACTATTCCACTTACAATGGATAATATTGTAACGTTTCTAGTTCATTTAGACCCTTAACATGCATTAAGAGCAAACCAAAGCTTAAAGAAGATGTAAAGAAGCATCACATGACTAAAAAACAAGCTACGACTAGAGAAACCCTAAGATATAGAGAAAACTCTAGGAAGAGTAAGTAAAACTCCTATACCACTAGTGTTCACTCACTTAGAAGTGATACAATGCCACAAAAGGTGTGTATAAAGCTCATAGATGCTCTACCCCAGCGTCTAACACTTGTAATCAACCACAACAACTCCTAAACCCTACCTTGTGCGATGTAATCTAGAAAACATGAACTAAAAAGGTTTACAATTGAGCTTTCCAACTCTCTTATGTTCTAACAAGCATCAATTATCTTTGTCATGAAGCCTATAGTCCCCCAATAACTTCCCAAACAAGCAAGAATGGAAATAAAACTATCCAAGAACCCTTTATATTCCACTTACTGTCCACACAATGACAAATTGTAACTTTGCTAGTATTTTGTTTCTTGCCTCACGACAAGTTCACCGGGGTGAATGGTTGTTCGTTGTAGCTTTTGAAGACTTTGTCATAATGTTTGGCATGTTCATCAAGGTGAACACATGTTCGCCACCTATTGAATTGATGAACTTGCCAAAATTGGTTTTCTAGGTGGATTTAAGGTTTGTAATTTTGTCTCGATGGCTCCTAAAGATGTCCCATTCCATCTCAGATGCTTTCTTGACTTGGTCACATCCCTTTACATCACAAAATCCATTAAAATGATGAACTCCATGAAGTTGATTTATAAGGGTAATCTGCAAACTAAAAATGACAACCATGATCATGACGATCCTTCAACTTGGCCCACCTTTTCATATCAAATACATATATTATATTAGGAAATATCTAAGCGCACACAATTCCTATAAACCTCTCTTATTTCACAATTATTATTAACGTGACTAATAACAATTTCATTTTGTTAAGTTATTGGAGCTATATAGTAAATTTGATTTAAGTATTTAGAATTTTCTGGATTTTTTATAAGTATGTATTAATCCATCATTGTAATGAACAATTTTCACATGTAATAATTTTTTCTATAACCTAATATTTTCACATACATGGAAACATACTTTTAGCCATTAAAATTACAAGTGTATTGGGAGCAAGGTGAGGAAACGTTTTTCCTCACCATGTACATATTTAAGGTATAAAATATTAGGGGAAAGACAATGTGGAGGAATTGATTGAGCGGACAGATTAGAAGGCTTGAATGTTTTTGGATCTCTATTTCTGGTTGAACAGTTAAGTCTGGCAGACATATTGTTCTGTGCAGATGAGGGAGCATTTTTTTTTTTATTAAAATTTATTTTACTGTGATAAACAGACTTTGTAAACAAAACTTTCATAATCCGTTGTAGTCTAGTTGGTTAGGATACTCGGCTCTCACCCGAGAGACCCGGGTTCGAGTCCCGGCAACGGAACTTTTAATTTTTCAGTTTCCGTTAAGTGCTACTACTACCAGGAACTCTGAACTTGCGTTTGGTTCGGCCTAAAAGAAATCCATTTCTGGTATATAAATACATGCGTTTGCCGGGAGTCGAACCCGGGTCTATTGCTTGGAAGGCAATTATCCTAACCGTTGGACTACAAACGCTTACATTTGGCTTCTTCTGTGATTTGCATCTTGATAAAAGTAAAATAATAAAAGCCTCGTGCCGTACTCCTCCATGTATCGTTCACGTGCGAAGGGATTCATTTATTATAGCTTTTCCAAGTTAGTGCCCAGATGAATGGTAATAAAAAGTGTGGAGATGACAAGACAAAGTAGGAAGCGTGTGATGGGCCCATACCCAACGAACTTGCCTCGTTTTGTTTCTACTTTTTCCAATTCACCTTTTCCGATGTTGTCTTTTGGTATTCTCAATTTGAAGACGAGGACCAACATCATACCTTCCATTCTATCTAACTTCTCCCCAACACTCAAGATCTTGGCAACATCTTCTAGTTTCAATAACCTAGCTTCCCCACCTTCTTCTATTGCAATTCTCACTCTCCTCAATCACTCTCTAGATTTGAACTTGGGTTCAAAAGGTAGCAAATCATTATTGCCACTTGATTTGGTTGTTGGCATATATCTACACAACCTAAAGACTCAAATTTTCCAATGGATATTATAGCTATGATACAAGTTGATCCATAAACCTCTTGGTTGATAAGGTTCCTTAGATAATTTGCATCAACAATGGATTCTCATAAGTTAGCATGTTTGACAATACTTTCAATAACATGCCCTAGTGCTTTTAATTAACTTGTAGCATTATTAACTAACTCTGTGAAATCAATAAAAGAAATAGAAACAAAACAACAAGACACGCAATGAATAAAATTAGTACACCTGACACAGATTTCATCTAGATAAAACCCAATGGGTGAAAAACTCCAAGAAGGGTATGCACATTAATTAGCATCCCATTCACTGTGATAGTGTTAGTATAAGGAGATTGCCAATTTAATGTTCTTGCTAGAGCTACAATCTATCCGTACAACCACAGGTCTATTTTCCAACACTATTCTCTACAATTCACAAAAACCCCGTTCACTCTTCTTCTTCATCACAACAATTTGAAAGTGCCTTTTTTAGCCCATCGACTAAATCCACATTCAATTTTGATGTCTTCTTTTACTCCCCTATGTTTTCCTTACCAAGAAAGATCAACGATTATCTTGGAAATGGAAATGACTACTTCTTTCAACTACCCTCTCTTGGGAATACATGGATGGTTGTGGCCTTCAAATCCAGTGGTCATCCGTGTAATCGCTTGTGCAATATACCTAGACCAAAAATGAACACCCACTTAGCTTGTGTACTAGCAATGCATAAGACAGTTCATATCCTAGCTAGCATCACCCTACGATGGAAGATAGACACATGGCCAATATCAAGCCACATATGCAAGGAAAAATACCTATGTTAATTCTTTTGTCTAAAATGAGCTCCCAAATGCTACAATTGACTTAATAGTTCCAATCTACAACCATAAAGATATGCACGAGTTGACTCCACATGTAGTATGACAATTTCTCGAACCACCATTGAGTTTCCCATAGTGTTAATGCCCAAACATAGTGTCAATGCCCAAACATATTGAGTGTTTAAAGGAGAAGGAGCAAATTCTTTTGGTGTCTCTTGAATTTGCTCCATTTGAGTGATAGTAGGTGGAGCTAGGACTAATGAATCAGTAGAGGCTTGTGATGCACTATCTCCTTTAAACACAAATGTATATTTAGTTTTCTTCTTCCTTTTCAACTAGTAGTCTCTTCTTCTTATTCTTGTTCCTCTATTGCATTAATTATTTCTTTGAAAGGGGATTCAGGTACCCTTTCTTCTTCCATACCCACCTCCAATTGTTCTTCTCCTTCCTTTTCTTTTCCCTTTTTTTTTAATTTTTTAACTCATAAATTAAGTCTCTTCTTCTCTTTATCCAATAATTCTTCACTTCTCTGCAATACTGACTTTGCTCGAATCTCTATGCTCATGTATTCCTTCATGATCTAGTCCATTTTTGGGAGAGGCTTGTTAAAGATTCTCTTTAACTCATATGTAGGACTCAAAGTCACACTCTCTTTGTCATTTATTTCATCGGGGATGGTACCAATTTGGAACATCCTCATTTGGTCTACAGTCATGCAAGAATAATCCTTTCTTCAAACTCCATCCTCATTTGCATAGTTTGCGTAAAAATCTTCTAACTTAGGATTATGTTTGTAGGTTTCCCTTAACCCTTCTATGCATAACCTAGGATTAAAGGACCCCCTTAGTTCATAAAAGTTCAAAGTCACCAAAGTCATTTAAGCTTCTACAATTTTGGTTGCTTGAATAGTGAGACAAGTATAATGGGCAATAGAAATGAGTTTACTTTTCTTTCTAAGCACATATTTTGAACCACTATCAATTTCCTACAAGCTCCATGAGTACTAGCTTGTCACTTACATATTTTTTTAGTTTGTAGGGTTCTTCTAAGAAACCTTCTACTCTAATATAAGTGAATGGATGGGACTAGATATATGATTAATTTCCCCATTTCTTGATTTCTGCGATGGCCTCCAGGGAAATCCTTTTATAGAAATCATTTTATAACATCTTGATGATGTAGAAAATAAAAGCATCATTAACTCTTATAAAAGCATTTGGCACTTTCCTTGAGTTCCAATTGAGGATTTAATACTCATATACTTTTTTGTATCCTATCCCCAGAGTTATCCTGAATTGTAAACCATCAAATTTGTATGTCTAGCCAATGAGTACACAATATATCATGTCATGTAAAATTGCTTTGACTCAATAACATTGCTGAGTTGTTCATGTATCCTATCACTAATCAATGTAGCCCAGTCAATTAATTCTTTTCCTGCAAGGATTTTAGCTATGTATTGGAACATCCAAGGCTAAAACTCCTTAGCCAATTCTTGCCCTATGACCCTACTCAATAAAGTTGTTATATCATTAACTTCTTCACAAAAATCACTTGAAAAAAGATTCTTTAGAAGTTTGGAGGGTGATACTTTTATCTTAATAAACTATTTTTTATTCATAGCTTTTGTATATTTAGTCATATTGGCATCAAAGTGTTCCTTGGAAGAGTCCATTCTGATCTTCACATATGATTCTCTTATGGGGAGGAACAACATCTCTTCTATATATTGAGGCTAAATTTGCAATATTGTTTTTCCATCCATATTCTTGATTACTTTATCCCATTTGTTGTAAAACCTTACACAAGTCATCACCAAATCTACAAACTGCACTGACATTGGGAACGTTGTAGCTTCAACAAGATCACTTAACTTGAAGTTATGTAACCTGGGGTTTGCCCTAGTATCTTGTCTCATTCTCTTGTGAAATTCTTCTAACCCCATATGACCTAGATCTATATCTATGACATTGTAAAGCTTGGTTATTATTTTTGACAAAGGAATGACACCCTTGAATTTGCATTTCATCTTGTTCAAGGAAGACATTCTACTTTAGGTGTCCTACCAAGATGAGACAGGTCTTAATATTAAGACTTGAGAAATTGCACAAGTTCCAAAAAATCTTATATTCTCTTTATCATTTTTCATCATTAATGCTTGTCAACAAGTGTTATTGTATAATTATAACACTTAGATATAATTTTATTGAAGAAATTTAGGGTTTTGATGGTTAAATTAAACAAATATGTGGTTCAGGAGGTTCTTGTTCACGGTAAAGGGTAAAATTTGGCATCTCAAGGTCCAAAGTGTCGAGCTACAAGCTTAAAACAAGTTAAAAGGGTCCTTGGTTTTAAGAAGGTTCAGGGTTTGGTATCTTGTGGCCAAATTATAAAGGTTAAACATTTTCCTTCAGGAGTTTGGGACTCCAAAATTTTAGAGTTTGGACCTTGAGCTGCTAATTTTCTTCAAATGGATTAGATCTTTAACACTCAAAGTTTTGAAGATCTAGGACTGAAGAACCATTTCATGTTTTGATTTGTAATTTTGTTTTAGTTTGAGGCTTGAGTTACAATAATAAGTTTAGCATTATAAGGCATTAGAGTTTGGGGAAACTCACATTTTGTAGTTTAGGCCTCACTTTTCTAATTTTAGTTTGAAGTCTAAATCAATGAGATTTCCAAGTTCAAGATTTGGTAGGACTTGAACTTTTGGACCTTTTGATCAATGTTGAGATTACTTTTAAATTGGAACTCTAGACTTGAAGTCTGAGTTCAGTGTTCTGGAAGCTTGAGTTTCGAAGTTTTGAGGACTCAGTTTGAGTTTTGCTATTGAATTTATTTTACTAATTTATCACCCAAACCCAAAGCCTAGGATACCAAGGCCTAAGATGTCAATCTTAAGTTTAGCTTCACATATGTGCAACTATTTTGTTTTCAGGTTAAAGTCTAGATTACATGAGTCTGGGATCCAAAATTTGTTTGGAGTTTAATGAAATTTTAAACTTTAGGGTTTCATTTTGAAATATTAGAGTTTTAGATTTAACCCACATTTTTGTATTTAATTATTTTGGGTCAAGTTCATAAAAATGTTCAAATATTTCAAAGGAAAATATTCCCTAAATAGATCAACAAATTGGAGCTTGCATTTGCATAAATTGCCAAGTGCAAACTAGAGTTTTGCACACTTTACAAAAGCAAGAGGCTAAAACCCTACCATTCCAAGATTACGATAGGCATTCAAAAACACAAGAAAACCATGTGATTCAACTAAACCCAAATAGATACTCAAAATCAAATCACTCAAACAAAAAAAATGACTCCAAGAGGAACCTAGAAGTGTTTTGATGAAATGGGAGAAGATCTCATAAATGCTCAAACTAAACTAGCCAAATCTTGAATACAAATGATCATGAAAATTTGAAGGGTAAGATGCCTCATATTCCAAGTTGGGATACAAAGAATGGAAGTTGAATAGGTGGGAAATGAAAGGTCAAGGCTATAATCCCCTTCACATTCATAAAAATTTGAATGTTCACCTACCAAAGTTTGGGTTTTTTATTAAAATCTTCAACCTTGAAGGCCGATGTTTGGATCTTGAGGGTCTCAGATCTTAGGGTTTTAACAATCGATGAAAACCAAGGCTAAAAGCCTAAATGGGTTCAATTTTTTACTTGAGGTTTATACTTCAAGATCGTCAGGAACCTTGATATATTGCACCAAAACTTACAAACTTCCCAAAATTTTAAATGAAAAGACCAATTCATTTGATACATAGTTCAAGGTTTGAACTTTGAGACCCTCAGAGTTTAGACTCCAAACCAAAAATTTACAAACATGCACAAAACAAAGGCACTAAAATTATTAGGGGAACACAACTTGACACTTAAGACTTAGAAGAATTTGGTCTATCTTCAATTTTATGTTTCTCCATACACCTGTGAATACACAAACACTTCACAGAACCTCCTCTTCATTCAAATAAAACCCTTTGAACCCTAAACAAGTGATAATGACCTTAACCCGAATAACAACAAAAATAATACCACAACATGACCAAGACTAATAATGTGAAAATCAAAAGTGTGGAGATGACAATAAAAAGTGTGGAGATGACAAGACAAAGTAGGAAGCGTGTGATGGGCCCATACCCAAGCAAGCAAACATTGGGTTTGGGACAAGATTTCTTCAATACTCACATTTGCATTGCTTTGGTTTTTTTTTCTATCTTTTTCAAGAGACCACTAAACATTGCTCTCTCCACTCCAAGAAAACCAATATGTCAATTTGTGCCTCTACTTTAAAGAACTTTCCCTTATAGTTTACCCTGGAGAAAATCCACTTAGGGTGAAAAACTCTAGCTCTAGAGAGAATTTTACCCTTTCTTCCACTATCAAAAGAATTGTATATGGATGTTTATAATTCTTAGATGTCTTCAATGAACTCACACAACATGTATAGAGCTTCCAATTTACACTTGCAAAACAATCTCACCTCACTTAGTTTGGCATTCACACTTGCAATTATCATGAAGACAGACTCCTACCACTTTATAATGAGAGTCAAACCCCTTCCCAAACATAAAGAGTCAATTTAACACCCCGTACAACTTTCAAAACATGAATTCCAAACCAAAATTCAAAGTGGAATATCAAACACCAAAATACTTCAAATCCTATTCATTATTTGTATAAAAATTAGTTCACCACTTGTCTTAGTAAATAGTAAATAGGGGGACATTTTACAACATAACAGTATTGAAACATCCAAGGCTAAAACTCCTTAACCAATCCTTGCCCTATGACACTACTAAATAGAGTTGTTATATCATTCACTTCTTCACAAAAATCACTTGAAAAAAGATTCTTTAAAAGTTTGGAGGATCATGCTTTTATCTTAATAAACTAATTTTTATTCATAGTTTTTGTATATTTAGTCATATTGGCATCAAAGTGTTCCTTGGTAGAGTCCATTCTAATCATCACATATGATTATCTTATGGGGGACAACAACATCTCTTCTATATATTGAGGTTAAATTTACAATATTGATTTTCCATCCATATTCTTGATTACTCTATCCCATTTGTTGTTAAACCTTACACAAGTCATCACCAAATCTACAAATTGCATTGACATTGGGAAAGTTGTAGCTTCAACAAGGTCACTTAACTTGAAGTTATGTAACTTGGGGTTTGCTTCAGTTTCTTGTCTCATTCTCTTGTGAAATTCTTCTAACCCCATATGACCTAGATCTATATCTATGACATTGTAAAGCTCAGTTATTATTTTTTATAGAGGAACGACACCCTTGAATTTGTATTTCATTTTGTTTAAGGAAGACATTCTACTTTAGGTGTCCTACCAAGATGAGATGGGTCTTAGTATTAAGACTTAAGAAATTGCACAAGTTCTAAAAAATCTTAAATTTTCTTTATCATTTTTCATCATTAATTGTTGTCAACAAGTGTTATTGTATAATTACAACCCTTAGAAGTAATTTTATTGAAGAAATTTAGAGTTTTGAGGATTAAATTAAACAAGTATGTGGTTAAGGAGGTTCTTGTTCATGGTAAAGGGTAAAATTTGACATCTCATGGTCTAAAGTGTCGAGCTACAAGCTTAAAACAAATTAAAAGGGTCCTTGGTTTTAAGAAGGTTTAGGGTTTGGTATCTTGTGGCCAATTTATAAAGGTTAAACATTTTACTTCAGGAGTTTGGCACTCCAAAATTTTTGAGTTTGGACCCTGAGCTGCATATTTTCTTCAAATGGATTAGATCTTTGACATTCAGAGTTTTGAAGATCTAGGACTCAAGATCCATTTTGTGTTTCGATTTGTCATTTTTTAATTTGAGGCTTGAGTTACAATAATAAGTTTGGCATTATAAGGCCTTAGAGTTTAGGGGAAACTCATTTTAAATTGCAACTATCATGAAGATAGACTCCTACCACTGTATAATGAGAGTCAAACCCCTTCCCAAACATAAAGAGTCAATTTAACACCCCATACAACTTTCAAAACATGAATTCCAAACCAAAATTCAAAGTGGAATATCAAACACCAAAATACTTCAAATCCTATTCATTATTTGTATCAAAATGAGTTCACCACTTGTCTTAGTAAATAGTAAATAGGGGGACATTTTACAACATAACAATATTGATGCAGGAACATCCCTAGTTCAAGAGCAATCTTGCATCAACCAAAAATATTTGCATTTCAGTTTGTTTCTTTTCATTTTCTAGTTCAGTTCAGGTAGTTCAGTCAGTAGTAGTTTCTATATTTTGGTCTACATTCTATCGCAGTTGCACTTCAGACCTTGTGGAGCTGGACTTAGCATCTAGATTCATTCATGCACAACATATCTAAATCTCAGATCATTTGGATCAGGTACCAGTAAGATATCGCTAGCAGAAGATTGACTATTTTCTCATAACAGAGCATCCTGACAGTCTCAAATAATCAGCTAAAGGAGAAGACTTGCAGAGCATTTCATGACTCGTGGAGCTAAATCTCTCATCATTCAAAGTTGTATGGTTCATGGCTGACCTTCCCTGAGATCTGCATATCATTCTATGGATTTGGGATCGAGTTCTATTCATTTAGGTCTGACCTATCCGTGTACACACGTTACAGCTCTTCATTGGAGTTTGTGATCTTCCTTGGCCGACGCAGAGGAATTTTATGTTCTGAAGATGATATATATTGATGTAATAGATTCCTAGGAAAGTAGTTAACAAGGAATTACATAGTGATAGTTGACAGTTTTGAATTTGTGCGAAGGAGCTTCAAAGCCATATCTTGTGCATATTATGAAATCAGACTTGTGAGCCCTAATTATAAGCCCGCATGTTGCCATCCAATTTGTATTTTAATTCTATGATATACTAAATGGTTGAATCTACATTTGTTTCATATCTTTAAGTTGTTTCTATTGTGTTTACTCTAGTTGCATGGCCTAGATAGTTCATTCTATGAACCCTCTTGCCATTACTACACCAAGTGGTATCAGAGCGAAGGTTCAAATCTTTGGGAGCAAATTGAGTGAAGTGGTGAAGGAACTCCATAAGATCTTGTTGTGGATAGATCATTGAATGCAAGGTAGGTTACTTGTGTTGCAATCGATCATCGATTGTTAGGCAATTGTCACTTTGTATCCCGATCACTGAACTTGAGCTAGTTTGCACTTGATCTTAGGAAAATGTCATCGAGGAGAATCCTTGTTGTTGGGACAATGGCTGGTAGAATGGATGAGATGATGGAGATGATGAAAACCATGCAAATTAGACTAGATGTTGAAGAAGATAGAAGAAAAGGACTAAGCCCTAGAATTGATATTGAGAGTGATGATGAAGAATTTCAATCTACAAATCAAACTAAAGAAACCCTAGGAGGTGAAGAAGAAGAATCAGATCAAGTCAAGATGTTGCGAGCTATTTCAAATATTGAGAAAAGATCTAGAGTTGATGTACTAAACTATACTAGCATTTTGAATCCTGAAGAATTAATTTACTGGATAAATGACATGGAAGAATACTTTGAGTATGAAGAAGTTGAAGATCCGAAGAAGGTGAAATTTGCAAAAACAAAGCTGAAGGCACATGCTGCTATATGGTGGAAAGAAGTTCAGTTGGATAGAAACAAAAGAGGAAAAGAAAAGATTACAAAATGGAATAGAATGGTGACAAAGTTGAAGAATCAGTTTATACCTATTGACAATGAGTTGCAGCCGCTGAAGAGATTGCAAAACCTGAAACAAAAGGAGAAATCTGTGAAGGAGTATACTGAAGAATTCCATAAGATAATCATAAGGATAGGACATAGTGAAGCAAGCAAGGAGAAAGTGGCCAAATACATCAATGGACTGAGATTGAATATTCAAGAAGAACTAAGTTTGGTGAGGATGACATCTTTGGAGGAAGCATATCAGTTTGCCCTGAAAGTTGAAGAAAAGTTGAACAAGGGACAGGATCAAAGACAAAGAGGCAGAGGAGGTAAATTTTAGAGAGGTGGAGCATTTTTCAGAGGAGAAAGATCATATGCAGAGTAGAACATACAAGAGAACACATTCAAGAAGGAGGACAAAGATAACAATGCATACCGGAGAGATGATAGAACTTTCTACCGCAAAGGAAACCCTAGTCCATACCGGAGTGAAAGATATAGAAGAGAAGGAAGAGGACTTGATAGGAGAACATTTCAAGGAATCAGTTTCAAATGTGGAGGTGAAGAACATAGAGCATTTGAATGTAATCAAGGGAATACAATCAAGAGAACAAAGAACAATGGAAGAGCATCCTATGTGGAAGAAGAACCTGTTGAACTTGGTGACCCTTGTTTAGATGGTAAACCTAAGAAAGGAGAATCACTTGTCATGAGGAGAGCACTATTTCAAGTAGAGATAGATGAGGAACCATCGCAAAGGAAAGTTTGTTCAGAACCAAATGCAAATCAGGAGGCAAATGTTGTAAAGTTGTAATTGATAGTGGTAGTTCTGATAACCTAGTTTCAGAGGAGATGGTTACTAAGCTGAAGTTGAAAAGATTGAAACACCCTAAGCCCTATCAGATAGCTTGGATTTAGGATGATCATAAGGTACTGGTGAGTGAACAATGTTTGGTGAAATTTCATATTGGATCTTATCATGATGAAGTATTGTGTGATATTATGCCTATGGATGTATGTCATATCTTGTTGGGTAGACCTTGGCAGTATGATAGAAAAGCTATACATGATGGGAGAAAGAATACATACACCATAACATCAAATGGAAAGAGAATTACTTTGATCCCTTTGGAAGGTGACCCTAGGAGCGAAGTATGCGAGAATGCAAGAATCTATTTTTTAGATGGAAGGAAATTTCTAGATGGTTTGAGACATGAGAATATGTGTTATGCTTTGGTCCCTAAGAAACCTGAAACATTGAAAAAGGAGACTAAAGAATCACAAACAAAGGAGGTAACTGAGTTGTTGACAGAGTATGAAGACATCATATCAGATAATGTACCTAAAGGATTGCCACCAATCAAGAGTATCAGTCATCACATGGATCTTATACCTGGAGCTGGTTTGCCTAACAAAGCAACACACAGAATGACACCGACAGAGAATGAAGAATTAAATAGTCAGATAAAAGAGTTGTTGAGGAAAGGTTTGATTAGAGAAAGTTTGAGTCCTTGTGCAGTACTTGCATTGTTAGCACTAAAGAAAGATGGATAATGGAGAATGTGTACAGACTCTAGAGCAATAAACAATATCATAGTTAAGTATAAATTTCCTTTACCTAGGATGGATGATATTGTGGATTGTTTGAGTGGATCAAAATACTTCACAAAGATAGATTTGAAGAGTGGATACCATCATATCAGAATCAAAGAAGGAGATGAATGGAAGACTGCTTTTAAGACAAATGAAGGATTGTATGAGTGGTTAGTGATGCCTTTTGGATTGACAAATGCACTTAGTACTTTCATGACATTGATGAATGAAGTTTTGAAAAAATTCTTGGGTAAGTTTGTTATTGTATATTTGGATGACATTCTGATTTTTAGTAAGACAAAAGAAGAACATTTGTAGCACTTGAGACAAGTATTGCAGAGACTGAGAGAAGAGAAGTTGCTGATAAACATCAAGAAGTGTAGTTTCATGAAGGAAGAGTCAGTATACTTGGGATTTGTGATTTCTGCAAAAGGATTGAAGATGGACCCTAAGAAAGTGAGAGCAGTTGTTGAATGGCCTACACCAGAGAGCATTGGAGAAGTTAGATCATTTCATAGATTGGCTAGTTTCTATCAGAAGTTCATTAGGAATTTCAGTTCAGTATGTAACCCTATGACAGAGACAATGAGAGGTGACATAAAAGATTTCAAGTGGACATCAAGAGAAAATAAAGGTTTTGAATTGTTAAAGCAAAAAGTGATAGAGCAACCTGTTTTGGAATTACTGGATTTCAATAAGGTATTTCAAGTAGATTGTGATGCAAGTGGGAATGCAATAGGAGAAGTGTTAAGTCAAGAAGGAAGACCTATACCATATTTTAGTGAAAAGTTGAATGATGCAAGGAGAAGATATTCAGTTTATGATCAAGAGTTCTATGCCATAATTCAAGCCTTGAAGAAGTGGAGACATTACTTGTTGCCTAAGGAGTTTGTGTTGTATACAGATCATCAAGCTTTGCAATATTTGAATAGTCAAGGAAAGTTAAATTAGAGACATATGTGATGGGTAGAGTTCATGCAGAGTTATACTTTTGTGTTGAAACATAGGAGTGGAAAATCAAATAAATTTGTAGATGCATTGAGTAGGAGAAGGAACTTGCTGACAGAGATGAGAATTGAAGTATTGGGATTTGATGAATTGAAACATATGTATGAAGAAGACATTGATTTTATAGAACCTTGGAAAGCATGTAGGGAACCTATTGTGACAGATAGGAGTAAGTGGTTGGACTATTTCATTCAAGAAGATATGTTGTTCAAAGGAAGTCAATTGTACATACCTAAGAGTTCAATGAGAGATAATTTGATCAAGGAGAAGCATAGTGGTGGATTAGCAAGACATTTTGGCATTGATAAGATAGTGGCCTTGGTGAGTGAAAATTACTTTTGGCCTCAGATACTTAAGGATGTTAGGAAATTTGTACAAAGTTGCAGAGTTTGTCAAATTGCAAAAGGAAGTCGTCAGAATACTGGATTGTATAAACCTTTGACAGTACCAGAGAGACAGGTTGGGAACACATAAGTATGGATTTTGTAATGGGATTGCCTAAGACACAGAGAGGACATGATTCAATATTTGTAGTGGTAGACAGATTTTCAAAGATGGCACATTTCATACCTTGTAAGAAGACAATTGATGCAGTGCATATAGCTAACCTATTTTTCAAGGAGATTGTGAGATTGCATGGATTACCTAAGAGCATAATTTTAGACAGACACAAGATTTCTTGGATACTTTTGGAAGACACTTTGGAAGAAGATGAAGAAAAATTTGAAGTTCAGTTCAACATTTCATCGACAGACTGATGGACAGACAGAGGTAGTGAATAAGAGTTTGGGAAACTTGTTGAGATGTTTGGTTGGAGAGAAGACAGAAAGTTAGGATTTGATTCTTTCACAAGAAGAGTTTGCATACAATAATTTAGTGAATAGGAGTACTAGAAGAACACCTTTTTAGATTGTTACTAGAGTAAACCCTAGAGGAGTGACAGAGTTGGGAGACATCAACATGGAAGAGAAGAGGAGTGCAAACGTAGAAGAATTTGCAGAACACATGGAGACAGTGCATAATTAGGTTAAGAAGCATTTGGAAGAGATGAACAGTAAGTATAAAGAACAAGCAGATAAGAAAAGGAAACACAAATAATTTGAAGTTGGAGATGAAGTGACGGTGTACTTGAGAAAAGAAAGATTTCCAGTTGGGACATATAACAAGTTGAAGATGAAGAAGTTTGGACCCTACAGGATACTCAGGAAATTTGATTAAGATAATGCATATGAAGTAGAGTTACCAGAGACATTGGGTATATCACCTATTTTCAACATTGCAAACCTATACTAGTATTATGAAGTAGAGTTCAGTGACAACATTGAAGAAGACTTGAAGAAGCAATTACCACAACAAGCACTAGATCAAATTACAGACATTTTGGACAAAAGAGTTGGACGCAACACCAGAGGAAGACAATACAAAGAATACCTTGTGAAGTGGAAAGGTAGACCGGAAGAAGATTCATCTTGGATTTTTCAGGCTGAGGTGGACCATCTTGGTTTTCCTCTAGCCCCAGCAAAGTGAGGGACTCATTTTTTTCAATAACCCCAAATGTCTAATGCAGGAGCATCCCTGGCTCAAGAGCAATCTTGCATCAACCAAAAACATTTGCATTTCAGTTTGTTTCTTTTCATTTTCCAGTTCAGTTTAGGTAGTTCAGTCAGTAGCAGTTTCTATATTTTGGTCCGCATTCTACCATAGTTGCACTTCAGACCTTGTGGAGTTGGACTTAACATCTAGATTCATTCATGCACAACATATCCAAATCTTAGATCATTTGGATGGAAAAGTAATATTGGGTTTTGAAGCTTTGAGGACTCAATTTGAGTTTTGCTATTGAATTTATTTTACTAATTTATCACCCAAACCCAAAGTCTAGGATACCAAGGCCTAAGATGTCAATCTTAAGTTTAGCTTCGCATATGCAACTATTTTGTTTTTAGGTTAAAGTCTAGATTACATGAGTTTGGGATCCAAAATTTGTTTGGAGTTTAATCAAATTTTAAACTTTAGGGTTTCATTCTGAAATATTAGAGTTTTATATTTAACCCACATTTTTGTATTCAATTGTTTTGGATCAAGTGGATAAAAATGTTCATATATTTCAAAGGAAAATATTCCCTAAATATATCCAACAAATTGGAGCTTGCATTTGCACAAATCGCCAAGTGCAAACTAGAGTTTTGCACACTTTACAAAAGAAATAGGCTAAAACCCTACCATTCCAAGATTACGATAGGCATTCAAAAACACAAGAAAACAATGTGATTCAGCTAAACCAAAATAGATACCCAAAATCAAATCACTCACACAAAAAAATGACTCCAAGAGGAACCTGGAAGTGTTTTGATGAATTGGGAGAAGATCTCATGAATGCTCAAACCAAACTAGCCAAATCTTGAATACAAATGATCATGAAAATTTGAAGGGTAAGATGCCTCAGATTCCAAGTTGGGATGCGAAGAATGGAAGTTGAATAGGTGGGAAAAGAAAGGTCAAGGCTATAAACCCCTTCACTCGCATGAAAAGTTGAATGCCCACCTACCAAATTTTGGGGTTTTGATTAAAATTTTCAACATTGAAGGTCAGTGTTTGGATCTTAAGGGTCTCAAATCTTAGGGTTTTAACAATCGATGAAAACCAAGGCTAAAAGCCTGAATGGGTTCAATTTTTGACTTGAGGTTTATACTTCAAGATCATCAAGAACCTCAACATCTTGCAACAAAACTTACAAACTTTCCAAAATTTTAAAGAAAAAGCCCAATTCAATTGATACATAGTTTAGGGTTTGAAATTTGAGACCCTCAGATTTTAGACTCCAAACCAAAAATTTACATACATGCACAAAACAAATACAAAGTCTAAAATTGTTAGGGGAACACAACTTGACACTTAAGACTTAGAATAATTTGGTCTATCTCCAATTTTATGTTTCTCCATACACTTGTGAATACACAAACACTTCACAAAACCTCCTCTTCATTCAAATAAAACCCTTTGAACCTTGAACAAGCAATACTGACCTAAACTCAAATAACAACAAAAATAATACCACAACATGACCAAGACTAATAATACAAAAATAAAACAAAAATTAAAATAGGGATTTATAGTAGAAGGGTCCCCAAATTAGAAAAATTAGGGGCCTGTTGTGTAGGTCACAACAAGAAGGTATCCTAAACCAAAACAAAGATAGAGGTTCACATTGAAGATAGGTAGAGTCAACCCTTTGTTACATTGTTTGTGATTTAAATTAAAAGCATATATGTTTTATAATTTCTTGTCATAAATGGAAGAATAGATTGATGTTTTGTTTACACAAGAGTTTATCATTTGTATTTGTGTTTATTTGTATACTGACATGGTGTAAGAAATGTATACATGTTTATTATGCTTACAACACTTGTGTGAGAAGGATTTCTAGTGTTGACTTTACCTGCAACAATAGAAGGGGTTGGGTATGCTATTACTGATTTCACTTGCAGTGTTTGTAGGGTTGTCCTAGTCACCATTGAATGTACTTGTAGTAATTGGAAAGCTTGTTTTGGATGGGTGTTTTACTTTCAACAACTATAGAAGTCCGCTCTTGTCATGTTGCAACAACTAGAAGGGGGTCATCATTGTAGGTGAGTGTACCTATAGTAATTGTAATATGAGTCTAGTGTCTTGAGAGTTAGTTCTAGTGTATTTTACAAGTAGTGATCTACATAATGCTACATTTTATTTATGTTGTGCTATGTGTTCAGACTATAGTTAGGTGAGTTTGTGATGGTGTGTGTGGGTTATGTTGTCATAGAAATTTGACATAGTTTTGCACTATTGTAAGTGACTTGAAGCAAAGAGGTATTACTTCTACAATTATTTTGTGTTGATTGGTTGGTTGGTGTTAAGCTGCCTAGTGTAGGCCACTTGTTCATTTTGGTTTCCATCTAAGGTTACTATGTCATATAGTATTAGAGAAGGCTACAACTGTGTGTTGTGTTTGAATGTCCTTCAACAATCAAGAGTGTTGGGTAGAAGGTTAGTGTAGGAGCACCTAATGGACTTTATGCCTCCATGAGGCCATTTTGTAAATATTTGCTTTATGTTGTGTTTGAGTCATTTCATAAGGTCTTAAAGACCATTTCTAACGTGTGTAAGGTGCCTTGAGTTAGTATTAAGTTTATAGGTGGTTGTTTGTCAAATTTTGTAAATCTTGTAAAAGTTGTCATATTGTAAAGTTGCAAAAAGTGGGAAGGTGAAGAGTCATAAGTTGTAAATGAAGGAATTAGAATGGTTGTAGTTGGAAAATTAGTTGTAAATGGTTGGTGCATGTTTAAATAGCTCTGGGGAGGTTGAAACCAAGGTGGGTTGTTACATTTTGAAGTGAAATTAATAAAAGATATCCTTGTTTCTGTAATTTTTGAATGTTAAATTGTTGTTGCAGAGCATGGAGGGTTTAATCAAAAAACATACTTCAAACAAATGACTTTTCTCACAATCTTCCACTATGCTTTGATGAGAACAAAAAATAAGGTAATTTTGACATAATTTTCATAAGATAACTCAGACCCATGATCTAAAAACTGATTTGGATACCCATTAAGCCCTTCTATAACATATCTTGAAATGGGGTATGGTTACTTTGGAAGGAAAGGTTCAAAACTTAACTGTTCTACTCTTGCCTAGGTTTTGAAGTGGAGCAAAAAATAGGGTTTTTCATCCATAACTTTCATTATAAACATGATATCCAAAATGCAAGAGGGCTTTGAATTTCTTTTTGGTCGGGAGTATGGTGCAGGAGCACCTAATGGACTTTATTCCTCCATGAGGCCATTTTGTAAATATTTACTTTATGTTGTGTTTGAGTCATTTCATAAGGTCTTAAAAACCATTTCTAAGGTGTGTAAGGTGTCTTGAGTTAGTATTAAGTTTATAGCTGGTGGTTTGTCAAATTTTTTAAATCTTGTAAAAGTTGTCATATTGTAAAGTTGCAAAAAGTGGGAAGGTAAAGAGTCATAAGTTGTAAATGAAGGAATTAGAATGGTTGTAGTTGGAAAATCAGTTCTAAATTGTTGGTACATGTTTAAATAGCCTTGGGGAGGTTGAAACCAAGGTGGGTTGTTACATTTTGAAGTGAAATCAATAAAAGACATCCTTGTTTCTACAATTTATGAATGTTAAATTATTATTGCAGAGCTTGGTACGGCCTGGTACGGTGATTTCATGGCGTGAGACCAATTGAAAATGAAATATAATTAAATCTACTTTCTATTTATTTTTGTTGGACTTAATTGCATGGTGTTTTGAGAAAGTTATGCCCATTTTACTACAAACAGGTTTGAAACCCTAGTTAGAGTAGAGTGTGTAAACAAATCAATTTTTTAAGGATTCTGTACAAAGTAACATACCTTGATTCTAGGATATGTTGTATAAAGTCCAAATGGGTGTCTAAAACTATGTTTTAATTTTGGATATCATGTTTATAATGAAAGTTATGGCCGAAAAACCTTATTTTCTACTCCACTTAAAAACCTAGGCAAGAGTAGAACAGTCAAGTTTTGAACCTTTACTTGCAAATTAACCATACCCCATTTCAAGATATGTTATATAAGAGCTTAATGGGTATCCAAATAAGTTTTTAGATTGTGGGTTTGAGTTGTCTTCTAAACATTATGTCAAAATTACCTTATTTGCTATTCTCATCAAAGCATAGTGAAAGATTGTGAGAAAAATCATTTGTTTGAAGTATGTTTCTTTGATTGAACCCTCCATGCTCTACATCAAAGGTGTAGGGACACCCTCCATTGAGTAGAAATGATTAGAGGAGTCTAAATAGTCTACATATTCCAATGTCATTGTTGGGTAGGGGGAAATTACGAGTGGTTGATAGAAAAATAGTTGTGAGTGTGTACCCTATGTAGGATTGTAACCAGGGAGTTGTAGCAGTAAGGAAGAGTGTGAAAATAACAAGATGGCCCAAGGAGAAGGTTTGTAGAGAATTTAGTAGTAGAAGTTATAGGAAGTTTGGACAATATATTGGAAGGCATTAGAGAGATGCAGACAAGAATAGAAGTCCTAGTGAAGGGAACATGGGAGAGTAAGAGACTACAAAGTTGCAAAGTAGCACTTTGTTTCTTTTTGGAAGAGAGATCCTAGAAGATTTGATGAGATGGGTAGTAGAGTTGAAGCATTCATTTGATAAGGAGATGATTGAAGACCCCAAGATGGTATAAATTGTAAGTACCAAGTTGTGTGGCAATGCAACAATAGGTTGTAAGAATATTGAGGAGTAGAGACTAAAAAATGGAAAAGAGAGGGTGAGAAGTTGGGGACATATGGTTTCCAAGTTGTTGAAGTAGATGGTGCATCCTAGAGTGCATGTACACTGGTTGAGGGATCTTTGAGTCTTGGGGCTCAAGTTGAGAGATGGGAAAATTCCTTGAGAGTCAATTACAACAATTTGAAAGTGCCCTTTTTAGCCCATCGACTAACTCCACATTCAATTTTGATGTGTTCTTTTACTCCCCTAGATTTTCCTTACCAAGAAAGATTGACGATTATCTTGGAAGTTGAAATGACTACTTCTTTCAACTACCCTCTCTTGGGAATACATGGATGGTTGTGGCCTTCAAAGCTACTAGTCATCCATGTAATCGCCTGTGCAATATACCTAGACCAACAATGAATTCCCACTCATCTTGTGTGCATAAATGAAGCAACTTCCAATCATATCATAACACCAATGCCATCATGGTTAAAGGAGAGAGACTATTGCTAAGAGGAATAACCCAGAACTATCACATCATAGGGATAAATAAGTAGCTCACTATAAATGCATAAGACAATTGCTATCTTGGATAGCATCACCCTATGATGGAAGACAGACATATGACCAATATCAAGCCACATATGCAAAGAAAAATACCTGTGTTAATTATAAATTATCTAAAATGAGTTCCCAAATGCTACAACTCACCTACAAGTTCCAGTCTACAACCATGAAGATATGCATGGGTTGACTTTGTACACTTCAAAATGTGCTTCAGTTGCACGGGATGGTCATGTCAGCTCTGATGGAGTATGCGAACCCTTCTCCTTGCCATGGGCGAACCTCCATGTCAATCTATTCTATCTATTCTCAAGGAATTTTCCTATGGTCCTAGTAATTTATTGCTTTTTCCTTGATAGAATAGTTAGATCTAGCATTCTAGAAGTAATTTGCATTCATAGTTAATTCATTTACTTGCAATTTCCTTTTCTCGACATTCAAACTAAGATGTTTTTTTTAATCTAAGTACTAAGATGTTTTTTTGAGCTATTACTTGTTTTTCAAAACATTCAAAAACCCCAAAAACATAGAATAATTGCATTAGATAAAATTCATTCTAGTTGCATTCATATTTCCTTTCTTAGATTAAAAAAAACATCTTTTATTTTCAAAATACCAAAAAAAGCACAAAAACAAGTTTTGCATTTCATATAGTTGCATTCATACAATATCAAGAAAAGAACAAAAATATTAGGCATTTAGATAAATTGCAAACCCTTGATGCCATCACAAGGTCAACCATGGTCAATTATTTGGTGAAACCCTTGATACTATCACAAGGTCAACAAAAGTCAAATGCACAACAAAACCTTAGGCCAATCAAAACCCTAAGTCAAAACCTGAAGTCTAGTCAAGGTTAGCCAACATACACCAATCTCTTGTCTCGACTCATAAATGTGCCTAGGATTAAGAGGTGAGTGGGTGAGGGCAATCCTCGATGAAATAGAGGAAATCCATTTGAGACCACAACAAGATCCATTTGTCTTACAACAACTAGAGGCATTTAACAACAAGCATCCATTCAACAATTTGAAAAAGAACGTCAACGAGAACAAGTCATCAACGAAAATAAGAGTTTACCCACACAGAGGTGGAACATTAGAAATCCCAACAAAAGAAGAGTAACTAGTGACCCTTCGGGTCATACGGTTATCTCCACAACAACAATCATTGAATGAAACATCTACATTAGCACACAATGACATAGGCCTCAAGACATGTTGACCCCTCTCCATGAAGTCCAACTCTCCAACGAGCCAGACCACCCCCATGTCTTGCCTCCTCTTGAATAGCTACTTCCACGAGAGCGAGAATGACATGGCAGTTTGCCCCGTGGCAAGGAGGGGAGGGTCTATGTGCGTGCCAAAATCCAACTCGACATCCCCAGGCAACCGAGGTCATGATTTTGAGCGTACAGTGACTAGTGACCCTTCAGGTCATATCATTATCTCCACAACTACAGCCATTGAACATAACTTAGCAAACAATCCCCAAGAAAGATCCCAGGACCATAGGACCATTCTCTGTGAAGTCTAGCTCCCAAGCAATAAATTACTAATCCCAAGAGCAATTTTAATTTTCTAATTACTACCAATTGACAAAAACCATAGAGGAACCTAAAATAAAGAAGAATTGTGAGCCTCCACTACCATCAGAAATCCATGATGGCAACTTCGTATCCTCTTGAAGCAGCGAGAAGACCTCTTGGCAACAAGACAACACAAAGAAGCAAAAGAAGCTTTAGAATCTTTACAAAGAGATCTCAATGAGAGTTGTTGATGAGCACAATGGCATTTATTAAAGCAGCGTAAGGATGCTTGAAGAGATTTATGTGAAAGCTTGATGAACAATGAACAAATAAAAGGCACCTTCGTCTTGTGTGAGCATGAGAATGCTGATTGGAGAGCAAAAACTTAGCAAGAGATGTGTGCACAATGAATTTGCCTCCCTTTGTACTTGAGGGAGGGGGTATTTATAGGTTAGAAGAAGGGATAAGAGGTGGAATTGATTGAGAAGTTAACTCAATTGATTGGAGAGTTAACAAGGATTAATTGGGGAGTGAACTTGATTGATTACCCAGTGAACTCAATTAATTAGGGAGTGATAAAGCAATGATAGCTTATCACTGAAGAAGAAATGGAGTTAGAAGAATGCATGGGAGAGAATGAGTTGTTAATTTTACATCAAATGGAGCTAATTATTAATATGTAGGTGCATGAAATAGTTAACTCCATATTAGGCATCAAAAATCATGCAAACTGGAAGAAAAACAGGCAAAAACAAAGCTATTTCAAGTTAGAAACTCAATTTTTTCTATGGCTGGAAATGCGACAAGGTCACCCATGGGTTGCCCCTTTCACTAGTAGGGTTACCCATGGGTCACCCGGGGGGTGACCCTAGGTCGCTTGGGGGGAGATCTTGATTTATGAGGGTCGCCCGACGGGAGATCTAGAAAGAAAGGGGTCTGGGTGAAATTGTATGATGGGAGATGGTAGAGGAGATGAAAAGGAGGGGATCTACCTTTGGAAATAGGTCAATCATGTGCAAGAATCTAAATCTCCACTTGCAAAGTAGGATCTCCCTGCAGGAGATCTAGAAATAATAGGGGAGATTTGTATTGGTTGAGTGAAACTGAAAATCAAAAGTGGGAGATGGCTCTGGGGGACCTCTAGAAGGCTTCTAGGGGGTGGAGAAGATGAAAAACATAGGGGAAAGGTGAAAAATCACCTACAAGATGCATACAAGGCTTAGGAATAGGGTCACAAGCGCAGAAAAATACAAATCAACAAGTGTCGAAAAGTGTCAACAACAAAGAGAGAGAAAACGACAAAGGGGAAACAACACAAGACAAAAGAAATGACACGTCACCAAGAGGATTGGTACTTAGAGGACATTATTTCATGCTTACATGTATGTGACAAGGATCATATATCATCATAGGGGTCCTCGTGGAGGCTGTGCGTAATTTTTATGCTTACATATTTGCCCCCTCAAGGATGGTAGTCTACATGAAAGGTAGGTACCATTCCCGAACTAGGCCTTACCTATTGTTGATTTTCCCGCAATTGTACCTACTATAACTAGTATTAGTCTGGCATCTAAATATATCAAAATGAATAATGAAAACTGTAATGATGAACTTACTATAGATCATTTGAGTTCAACTAGTTATTTTCTTTTATTGATGAGACCTATAGGAATGAATGCATGCAAAACAACGCATGAAAGAAGCATAAAAGCAAAAAACTAATCTAAGAATGCATAAAATAAACTAAGCCAAGGGCAAGAAAAGTAAGAAAATTAGTGATATTGGAGTGAATCAGTGACATAATTGATTGTTGAATAGTCATTGAGTAGATATCGTCAAGGAGATCACGAAGATGGCCGCCTCTTCTTCAGCCGCTGAGAATTAGGTACGTAAATAGTGAAAACCCTCCTCTAAACCCTTGGTTGAATTTTGTAAAAAAAAAATTTAAATTGTCCATTTTTGGTGATTTTCTCTATTGCATTGTCTTTGTTTTGTCGTTTAGAGTAGGATCGGTCTTTCGTTTACCAAAATTGGCTGAGAAACAGAGATTTTAGAGCACTTTCTATTCAGGGGATCTCCACATAAGGTCGCCCCTTTTTTCAAGTAGGTCACTTAGGGGGAGATCTGGCTGACAACATGGTCGCCTGGGGGGAGATCCTGCTGACAATAGGGTCACCTGGGGGGAGATCCTGCTGACAACAGGGTCGCCTGTGGGGAGATCCTACTGACAACAAGGTTGCCCGTGGGGAGATCCTGCTGACATTTGGGTTGCCCAAGGCACAACCCTATTGGGTAAATTTTGTCTAAAATTTGATGTTTTCTAACATTCGTTTCACTATGTTTCAACCTAATTTGACTACTGTATTCACTTGTTTATTGCAATTTTGATGGTTTATACACTTTTTTTGTGAGATTTTCTGCAAGTTTTATGATTTTTAGGATTTTGGCGAGTTGATGAGATCTAATCTCAAGCTCTTTTCTGATTTGTAGGACATTTGCATTTGATGGAATATTTGCAGAAAGCAGTTTTAGCTCTTAGAGATGTTTTCTTCACTGAGTGATGATGATCATGTCGTCCTAAGGAGAGCGGGCTTAGCTAGAGTCTGCCATGTGCCAGTCATTCATCCTATGGCATGCATTTGTTGTGATATCCTGATGTATTGGGATGTAGATAGGAACACCTTCAGGTTCCCAAAGGTTTCAAGAGAGTGGACTATCACTCTTTTTTATGTTTACCATATACTTGGAGTTCCTATGAGAGGACATCCTGTTATCCTGCCTACTAGCGAGTCCTTTAAGGACAAGGCATCTTGGGCATAGTTTATGTGGGTTAGTCGCCTCGAGGATCAGACAAGAGTTTAGCTTACTTCTATGCCATGACTTCGCATTCCTTGCTTGAGGAAGTTCCTGATCAGCTTGATTGCATCGAGGTTATCTAGGGACAAGGCCTCGACTCGCTTGAGATGGTGTTGGGCACCAATTAGACAAGATCTTGAGCAGGGTAGAGTCTACGCTTGGGGTTCAGACATTTTGGCCATGGTATACAGAGATTTCTACTATATTGCACGAAGAGGGGCTCTTGCTTTTAGCCACTCTTCTTTGGTTATGAATTAGATTTTTGAGCACATTAGGCCTTATCAAAAGCTAGTTCTAATTCTTGATAGATGGTTACTAAGAGCAGCTAGATGGATTTAGGTGGGTCACTTTGATGCTTCTCTATGGGTTGTAGCTACTCTCACAGATGAGGATATGATTTTTGATCCTTATGTGGATTTGGAGGGATCATGGTCACGTGATGGTGAGATCAGAGAGTACTGCTATGGGATATCAGAGCTTTTAGACCGTAATGGTCTAGTCAAGGCTCATCACGTTGAGTGTGTCTTGCAGTAGTTTGATGAGGATTTTTCTGAGGACTTGCCCCTAGTGCCTACCTACTATAGATCTATCCAGGAGATGGGTGAGGTTAATCAGAGGACAGTTACTTGGACTCCCTTGACTCCCAGAGTCTTCATTACCAAAGTTCCTAAGACTTTGAGAGGAGGATAGAGGGGAGGGAGAGGGACTCCTTCCTAAGTAGTCATTGTAGTTGAGGACTAAGATTCTACTGACGAGGACTATATTCTTGATGGGGATGATTCGACATACGAGGGCCTACCAGAGGATGCATAGGATGATGGTTCTGATGATTCTAATGATGCATATGATGCTCATGATGTTCTAGAGGGTCCACCTATGGTTCCTAGACCTCCTCACTTTAATGAGGTGATGCAACAGTTTGACCCTACCTAGCAGCCTGGCGACCCACGTGAGTCTATGTTTGCTTTATGGTTTTTGCATTTTGTCTTTCCTTTTTCCTTTCCTTTTTATGGAGAACTAACACATTTTTTGTTTTGGTTTATTTCACAAGTAACATTGAGGAATGGAGGGCTTTTTTTCATGAGGTCAATGTTAGCTTGGTTGCCGCTTCACTAGGATGACTCGAGAGACACTTCTGAATGATCCTAGTGTGCCCCATACTACTGGGTGGCACATTGACATTTTTTCTCCTACCTATCATGGATGTCAGACGAGTGTGGATTTGAAGACCGAGAATCTCATCCTTAAGAGTGATAATCAGGTGCTTCATGAAATGGCTCATCTTGGATTTGGATGGTGAGATACTAGTGCAGCGGGGCCTTCGCAATTACATGCTCATAGTAGGATGCCTCACTCCCATAGATCTCATGGAGCAACTAGTGGTGTACATAGGCAAAGGAGCAGGAGTCCTAAGGGTTTTGTCGAGGGGAACTGTCCTTGATTTTAATTTACTTTTCCTTTGAGACTGTGCCCCCTTGCATGGCGAGCCTTTACTTTCCTCCAGAGCATTTTGTCTTGGCTCTTTGTACTCATATATGTAAACTTCGGATATATCAATGAAAGTTTATCTTTTATGGTTTTGTCTATCGAATGGCTACTCATCTTTGGTGCATTATGGAAGTTTAAGAACTTTTTTATTATGTTTTTGACCTTCAACTCTAACCATGCAAGTATGATGACGATGACATGTTTTTGTAATTTTATTTGGCATATATATGAGATACAGTTTACGATATGCAGATGCAAGAACACAAGGGATGCTGAAAATGAAACTTTTACTTCTACTGAATGTCGCGAGTTATGACATTGACTTTATTGCTTTGAGACTCTTTTTCTTATTTTGATATGAATTCAATGTGGAACAAACAATATGATTGTTCTTTAATATGATTTTCAATCCAGAGGATTGCAAGTTGTCCTGATATAAGAGACCTATTCAAAGCTATGAGATAGGAATTTAGAACTCAAGTGGGGAGTGGTAATGAAATGGAGTGCTTCTGAATTTGGACTTTGCTAAAGGCTAAACACTGATCCTTATCTAGATAAGACAATCTGACAAGGTTTCAACTTAGACAAGTAACAAAATTTATTGATGTTCCTCAGACTTAGATCATAGATGGCAAGCAAGATAAACCTGGGGTAAACGATAAATGGGAAAGAACTAGGGTCCCTAGATAGAAAATGATCCTAAAGACTACTAGACTCTTAGATTTGCTTAGCTTGTGCGTGTGTGTGCTTTGTAACTTTCTCTTTTATTTCCTCTGTTAGAATGTCACCCTTGAGGCTTTGAGCTTAGACTGATCTCCACCCAAGAGTAGGAACATCCATCAATCTTTTCTCTTTCACTCTTTTTTTGTATCTCTCTTTTTTTTGTATTTTCTAGAATGCCTCACTTGATTTTCTCAATTTTTGTGGATTTTGAATTTTATGAAAATGAATGCTTTTGGAACTTTTAATATGCAAGCTTGATCTCTCAATTCTCACTTTTCTCAACACTCTTATTTTGATCACTCATTTTTTCTATTCACTTGGATTTTAGATTGCTTCCTTCAAAGTTTTGATCTTCCTGATATTTTTGGCCAGGAAAGATAAGGGGTTGAGTGTCACCTAAAGTTTTTGTAATCTGGTCGGACTTCTCTTCTACTAGGGAAGAATTGGGAAGGTCTTCTTGGAAGATTCCTTTGAACATTGTAGGTTTGAATACTGATTTTGTTTAGACCTAACATCTTGGCTCATTAAGACTGGGATCAATGTAAAGCTAAGAGCTAGGCTTTGATTAGAATCACTGGGAATGAAAGGGATATGGTGATTGTGAAAAATGGGAATCTCAAGGACTTGAAAGGATCACAGATACCTAGGCAACTTTAGACTCCTTACTGCAATGAAAATAATATAAGAGCAAGTCATTGACTTTAATGCAAGATGAATAGAACGATACTGAAATGCAAGAAACAAATGCTTTTTGGCATTTTGATTTTTATAAAATATTTTTGTATTTTTCATGTTTTTATGAATTTTTTGTTTTTTTAGACAGTATTTCTTGAGGTGAAAGGCATTGACTGTTTCACCAAATTCCTCTCCCTCCATTGTGCTCAAGAGCTAGGCACCATTTTTTATTTCTTCTTTAACCATGTAAGGACCTTTCCAGTCTTCTGCAAATGTTCTTTTATGTCTTCTCTTTTTGTTCTTCATGCACCTCTTCTTAGGACAAGTTCTCCTATTATGTAGGGTTTGTCGTTTGGTTCTATTTTTTCCAACTCGATGGTTTCCCTTGGTAGTGTGAGACGAAGTAAATTTTGAAAGGCTTGTTGATGGGAAGGGGTCCAGTACAAGACTTCGTCGCATCTTAATAACTCTACTAACAGGTCGAACTACTCCTGCATGTAGATTTTCACATCTTGTCTATCTTGAATACTTTGCAAGAATTGAAACAATTCAAGGGGAGTTTGTGGCTCCCTTTTCTCATTAGGAGGGACAAAGCTTATACTTGTCCTCCCATTTGGTTCTAGTCTTAAATCCATGGAATACCTGATGTAACTTCCTAGCAACTCAAAAATGATAGGATCATCAATGCCAACTGACACTCTCATTTTCCATTCTTTATGAAGCGTACCCTAAATTTGTTTGTCTTCGTTGGTGAGTCTTTCAACCATTTCAATTTGTACTAAAGGTGCTTCCCACTCGCCAAGTTTGTTTGATTGCGCTGAGGCAGAGGTGGTTGGCTTCTCTTATGGTTGAGACACCATAAACATCCTAGGTAGCATCCCTATTGTGTTGGTTTATTCATTGTCGATAGAATGCACCTCCTCCATGGGTGTCAATGGTCTATATGAATCCTCTATTGGTGTCAGGGGCTCATATGACTCTGTTTCGTCTGGTGTATCAGGGACACACAATTCACATAATGGTGATAAAGGAGTGTAACTCTCTTTCATGTCTTCCTCAAGATATGAGAAAGCGTGTGGGTCTGCATTCCTCAAGTCTAACATAGTGGTTTTGAACACTGGACCTTCAGTTCTATGAGGTTTCTCCCCTATGCAAGGGAAGAGCTTGTAGGCAGGTTGAATGTTGATCATGAGAACTTCTAGAGGGAATTGGAGAGGTCCATCCTGCTCTATCCATTCCATGATCTTAACTGTCTTTTCTTTGGGAACAATTTCTTTTTGTTTCGATGGCATCTCATTTTCTAAAGTTTTCATCTCTGGAGTATTTATGGTCTTCTCTGGAGTTTCTATTCACTTGATGCATATTGATTGGGGGCTAGGACTTGGGATAGTTAATTTGTTGGTGGGAAGTTCATAATCTATGGGGATACCTATATGCTTGTTTGATGTGTTTAATTTCAACATACTGAAAGGTTCTTGATCCCCTTTTGCAATGTATACCTTCCCCAGATGTAGGAATCGAGCTTCTTCAAATAACGTTGATGGTATGGCTTTCATACTATGGATCCATGGTCTTCCAAGGAGAAAATTATATCCTGTGTTCTTGTTGATGACATAAAATGTGGTTGGGATAGTCTTGGGCCCTAGAGTCATGGGAAGTGTGATCTTTCCTATAGTAGTGGCCTTTAGATTATCATACCCACTCAAGGTGTCTCATGAAGCAATGATATTTGTGTGCCCATAACCCATTCTCTCTAGGAGGGAGAATGGAACTATGTTCACTATAGCTCCATCATCAATTAAGGTTCATTTGATGCAAGTGTCATAGATCCAAACTTGTAAGTACAACGCAGGGTCTCCTTTCTTGGTTAACTCGACCTCGGAAGGCAGTTTCTTTAAGTTGAAGAAGAATCCTGGATCTTGAGTTCCAAATTTGGTGGGCTGATGTCATAGTCCACATGGTTGATCTATTTTCTAGGTGGAGGGATAATTTGATCGAGATACTTCAACCCTATTGCTTTTAGCAGTGTTGATTGATGTGAAGGGGAGTTCCTAAGTAGGTCAATGAATGATATATGAGCATGTCTTTTTAAGTCTTTGATAAGTTCATAAGGCCCAATCAGAGTTGGTATTGGTTCCATTACCAAAATGACACTCTCATACACTTCCTTTGGTTCATCCTCAAGGTTTCTTCTTCATTATGGATTATTTCAATCAATCCCATCATCCTAGCTTCTCCTTTCTACCCTAGTTGTGGTGGGATACCAATGTTGCTACCTTGGGCTACTTCATTTTGGTTTGATATTTATGCATCCTTATGTGTGGGAAATGGATTTTGATAGATTCTCATGTTGGCGTTCTGCGGAGCTATCAAGGCTTGAGTTTGTCTTGTGCTCTTGTTATCGGGTGTGACTTCCTACACATTTAGGAACATTTCTATGAACAAACATTGTTGGTCTTCCGGTAATCTCTTTATGACTATGTTGTACTCTCTGCAAGATTCGGTACTATGCCTCCTTGTTCTTTGAAAAGAACAAAACTGATTGTACTCATATGGAGGACTTTCGTACCTCCCATCATTTCCACTTCCATTATGATTCCAACTTTGATAGTTGTCCCTAGGGTAGTATCCATTATTTTTGGGCTGATCAATCACATTGACATTAGGAGGATAATAGTCTCTCCCATTGTAATTGTCTCTTACCTTCTTGAATGGGGGTTAATTTGTCACCCCATTTGTTGTTGTATTTCAGTTGTTCTTAAGATTCTTGATAATAAGAGCATTGTTCCCTATGTCTTCCCTTGTTAACTTTCTATTTGACCCGTAGACCTTTCTACCACTGTCAATGGCGGCTTGATCTATCCTCAAAGCAATTTCCAATGCTTCTTCATAGGATCTATATGGCAATTTTTGAACATCCTCTCTCATATCCTTGTTCAAGGCATGTAAGAAAACGTCGCATAGTTAATGGTGGTCCATGTTCGAGGCATTGGTCGAGGAATAAAGGACTTGTCTCCATTTGGCCACAAAGTGGGCTACAGATTCATTTGGTTCTTGCTTCATGATGAGGAATTCTCTGATCCCTATTTTGATGAGTTTGTTCATGTAAAATGCGACGACAAACTCTTTGATTAGTTATCTGAATGGATGAATTGAAGCCTCTAACAGACAATAATACCAATCCAGAGCGATTCCTTCAAGAGTTTCAAAAAGATCTTGGCAGCAACCCCATCCCAAGGGAGGATTTCTCTTATTGTTGTATTGTAAGCTTTAATATGGGAGTTTGGATCTTCTTCTCCTTTGAAATTTGGGAGATCAGGCAATGACCGAGGTAACTGCACATTCCTTATGTTTTGATTGAGAGGCTCTTTCAAGTACTTGAGATATGTCCCAAGAAAGGCACTTTGAGATTGAGGGGTTGATAGCAATAACCATGTAGGTGGGTTTTGATAACCCATTGTCTGATTTGTTGGGTTTCCCAACATTGCTTGAATGTTCTGAATAGGAGGCTTCCCATTTAGATACATGTCATTACTTGTGTTTCATGAATAATAGTTGAGATAGGGGGGATTTTGAGATGCCCCCTGGTCTTGTTCATGGGATTTATGCCTTCTCTCAAGAACAACTTGTTTTGCTTCCAAGGTTCTAATCCTTTGCACCAGAGTTGCAATTAAGTCTGCAGGAGTGGTAGCTCTAGGTGTTTCCTCATTTCTAGGATTTTTTCTCTGAGTATTGTCATGGTGGTATGCTTCTTCTCATGCAGTGTTTTCTCTTTGTTCTTCTCAAAAGGCAACTCTTAATGCTTCTTGAGCGTCTCTTGCCTCTTGCAGGTGTCTTTCTAGCCTTTTCACTTCCTCATCGAGATGAGTATTAGATGTGCTTGTGGAAGGTTGATCGGGTCGATGTATATCTTACCTTACCCTCCTAGCTTTATGTGGCACATTTCATATGGTTGGATTGTGTTCCCAAGCTCGATTGTTGAAAGATAGAGAATGCTTGGATTCTCTTTGGTCTCTCTGGTCTTGTTCGTATCTGAGTCTTTGTAATCATAACAATTTGTGATAGGTGCATCTGGATGCGGCGGCACATACCTATTGAAAGAAGGAGTTTTTGGTTCTCTTGAGGGAATATTCCCTTGGTTTAGATCAGGTTCTGTCATATTTGGGGGTGCCATAGACACCACGAAATAAATGGAACTGATGATGGCAAAGGTGACAGAAGCGACAGAAGTGGCTATGAAGAATAGTGTGAAAATGCTTAACGATTGATGTTTTGAAGTGTTGAATGTTTAAGTTGTGATGTGATATGCACATTTGGAACGCAAAAAGCATAAACAAAATTTTTTTCTCTTCATGCCAGGTTCACCAAAATATGTACGCTCAAAATCGCGACCTCAATTACCTGCGGCTATCGAGTCAGATTTCGGTATGCACACGGACCCTTCCCTCCTTGCCACGGGGTGAACTGCCACATCATTCTTGCTCTCATGGAAGTATCCAGTCGAGAGGAGGTGAGACACATGTGTGGTCTGGCTCATTGAAGAGTTGGACTTCGCGGAGAGGGGTTGACACGTCTTGAGGCCTATGTCATTGTGTGCTAATGTAGATGTTTCATTTAATGATTGTTGTTGTAGAGATAACTGTATGACCCAAAGGGTCACTACTGTTGGGATTTCTGATGTTCCACCTCTATGTGGGTAAACTATTATTTTCATTGATGACTTGTTCTCATTGATGTTCTCTTTCAAATTGTTGAATGGATGCTTGTTATAACTGAAGTTGTCTAAATGCCTCTAGTTGTTGTAAGACAAATGGATCTTGTGGTCTCTGATGGATTTCCTCTATTTAATCGAGGATTGCCCTCACCAACCCACCTCTTAATCCTGGGCACATTTGTGAGCTGATACAAGAGATTGGTGTATGTTGGCTAACCTTGACTAGACTTTGGATTTTGACTTAGGGTTTTGATTGACCTAAGGTTTCATTGTGTGTTTGACTTTTGTTGACCTTGTGATAGTATCAATGGTTTGACCGAATAATTGACCGTGGTTGACCTTGTGATGGTATCAAGGGTTTGCAAATTATCTAAATGCCTAATGTTTTAGTTCTTTTCTTGATATCTTATGAATGCAACTATATGAAATGCAAAACTTGTTTTTGTGCTGTTTTTGGTATTTTGGAAGTAAAAGATGCTTTTTTTAATCTAAGAAAGGAAATATGAATGCAACTAGAATGAATTTTACCTAATGCAATTATTCATGTTTTTGGGGTTTTCGAATGTTTTGAAATGATTTAATCTAGAAAAGGAAATTGCAAGTAAATGAATTAACTATGAATGCAAATTACTTCTAGAATGCTAGATCTAATTATCTTATCAAGGAAAAAGCAATAAATTACTAATCCCATGAGCAATTTCAATTTTCTAATTACTACCAATTGACAAAAAGCATAGAGGAACCTGAAATAAAGAAGACTTGTGAGCCTCCACTATCCTCAAAAATCCTTGATGGCAACCTCATATCCTCTTGAAGCAACGAGAAGGCCTCTTGGCGACAAGACAATACAAAGAAGTGAAAGAAGTGTTAGAAGCTTTGCAAAGAGTGCTCAATGAGAGTTGTTGATGAGCACGATGGTGCTGATTGAAGCAACGTAAGGATGCTTGAAGAGCTTTATGTGAAAGCTTGATGAACAATGAACAAATATAAGACACCTTCATCCTATGTGAGCATGAGAATGCTGATTGGAGAGAAAAAACTTAGCAGAAGGGATGAAAGATGGAATTGATTGGAGAGTTAACAAGGATTGATTGGGGAGTGAACTAGATTGATTACCCAGTGAACTCAACTAATTAGGGAGTGATAAAGCAATGATAGCTTATCACTGAAGAAGAAATGGAGTTAGAAGAATGCATGTGAGAGAATGAGTTATTAGTTTTAGATCAAATGGAGATAATTATGCATGTGTGGGTGCATGAAATAGTCAACTCCATATTAGGCATAAAAAATCATGCAAATTAGAAGAAAAATGGGCAAAAACAGAGCTATTTCAAGTTAGAAACTTGAGTTTTTTCGCAGCTGGAAATGTGACAGGTCACCCATGGGTCACCCCTTTCACCAATAGGGTCATCCATGGGTCACCTGGGGGGGATCTTGGGTCACCCGGGGGAGATCCTGATTTATGAGGGTCGCCTGGTGGGAGATCTAGAAAGAAAGGGGTCTGGGTGAAAATGCATGATGGGAGATTGTAGAGGAGATGAAAAGGAGGGGATCTACCTCTGGAAATAGGTCAGTCATGTGCAATAATCCAAATCTCCACTTGCAAAGTAGGATCTCCTTGCGGGAGATCTAGAAATAATAGGGGGAGATTTGTATTGGTTGAGTGAAACTAAAAACTGAAAGTGGGAGATGGCTCCGGGGGACCTCTAGAAGGCTTCTAGGGGGTGGAGAAGATGAAAAACATAGGGGAAAGGTGAAAACTAACCTACAAGATGCATACAAGGATTAGGAACAGGGTCCTAAGCTTAGAAAAATGAAGATCAACAAGTATCGAAAAGTGTTGAAAAGCGTCGACAACAAAGAGAGAGAAAATGACAAAGGGGAAACAACACAAGATGAAATAAATGACATGTCACCAAGAGGATTTCTTCTTAGAGGACATTATTTCATGCTTACATGTACATGACAAGGATCATATATCATCATAGGGGTCCTTGTGGAGACTGTGCGTGATTTTTCTGCTTACAATCACCAATCTCTTGTTTGGGTTTCTGAGATTCCAATGTCTGTTTGGTTATCTGTTGTAATTGTTTATGAGTTTAATGCGTCAAAATATTTCCTCTCATTCTTGAAGGAGTTGTCAGATGTGATGTCTTTGTTCAAACAACCTAAGCCTATGTTCTTGCTCTTGAATTGTTAGTTGTGCTTGTTGAGACATAGTGTGGATAACTTCGATCTCCTCTAGGATCACCCTCACCCACTCACTTCTAAGTCTAGGGCACATAAATATGCTTGAATGGAGAGTGTTGGTTTGATTTTACCATGAGTTGAATTTTGCGTTGACTTAGTGTGTATACCTAAGGTTTGTTTTATTTTCACTTTGTTTGAATTGGTTGACCTTGTGATGGGATCGAGGGATTTTGCACTTGTTTGTTTTGGTTTTTCAGGTTTTCTATTATTTTTGGTATTTTGATATTTTTGAATGAATGCAACTAAATGTAAGAAAGCAATTTTTTTTCTTTTTTGTGTTTTTGGAATGAAAGTGAATTAATTAATCTAGGAAATCAAATATGAATGCAATTTAACCATGAATTTACCTACTGCAATTGATCTATGTTTTCATGTTTTTTGAAGGTCTTTTCCAACTATTCTAATAAATAAAAATGCGGAACTAAAAATCTAATCTAACAATACAATTACTTGAAAATAAACTAATTTAATCAATCTAACTAGCTTATCAAGGAAATTGCAATAATTAAATTACTATTCCCAAGAGCAAGATTTTGGTTATCTAATTACTATAAAAAGCATGAAAGAACCTAAAACTGTAGGCACATGAGCCTGATGTATCCTCAGAGATCCTTATAGCAACTGTCCCTTCCTATACAACAGAGGGGTACTCCTCTTGGCGATAGGGGTTGGATGGAAAATGATTCAAACGAGAGCTTGAGAAAGCTTGAAATTCAACTATGAAAGCTTGGATGGAAGCACTTGGGCTTGAAAAATGGCTACCATAATGATACTATATGAAGCTTTTTGAAAAACTTGGGCAAAATGGCAAAAAAAGCAAAAGGCTCATGAGTCCTGAGTAAGCATGAAAATGCCAAGGGAGAGCAAAAACCAAGCAAGAATTGGTTGCAACAATGAATCTGCCTCCTCTATTTCTAGGAGGAGGAGGGTATTTATAGGTTGGATTGAAGAATGAAGGGTGGGATTGATTGGGGAGTTAACTCCCTTGATTGTAGAGTCAACTCAATTGATTGCTCAGTGAATTGGATTGATTGGACAGTGAAGTGAGCTTGAAAGCTTATCACAAGAGAGAAAATGGAGTTAGCATGAGAGAGGAAGGAGTTAATTATAGTTCAACTGAGCTAAATTTTCATGATCAAAGTTGATTGAAATGTTAAGAATAGATGACTCTTAGTTAGGCTTGAAATCTCATGCAAATTGGAGCAAAAATGATATTTTTTGAGCTCAAACTTGAAGTAAAACCATAGAAGAAAACACGATAGTGACATGTAGTCTTGTTGAGTTATCTATCTAAATAAGGATGCATTTATACCCAAAATAAACTATAATAAAGATGAGATTGGTTTGCACAAATTTGAGTTTGGGACAAGATTTCTTCAATACTCACATTTGCATTGCCTTTTTTTGTCTTTTTCAAGAGACCACCAAACATTGCTCTCTCCACTCCAAGAAAGCCCATATGTCAATTTGTGCCTCTACTTTAAAGAAATTTCCTTTAGTGGAATTTTGTTTCTACTTTTTCCAATTCACCTTTTTCAATGTTGTCTTTTGGGATTCCTAATTTGGAGACGAGGACCAACATCATACCTTCCAATCTGTCCAACTTCTCCCCAAAACTCAAGACCCTAGCAACATATTCTTCTAGTTTTGGTAACCTAGCTTCCCCACCTTCTTCTATTTCCATTCTCACTCTCCTTGACCACTCTCTAGATTTGAGCTTGGGTTCAAAAGGTAGTAAATCATTATTGTCACTTTATTGGGTTGTTGGAATATACCTTCACAGCCTAAAGACTCAAATTTTCCAATGGATATTATAGCTATGATACCAGTTGATCAATAAATCTCTTGGTTGATAAGGTTCCCTAGATAACTTGAATCAACAATGGATTCTCATAAGTTAGCCTATTCTACAATACTTTGAATAACATGCCCTAGCGCATTTAACAAAATTGTAGCATTATTAACTAATTACATGAAATCAATAAAAGAAATGGAAGCAAAACAACAAGTCATGCAATGAATAAAATTAGTACACATGACACAAATTTCATCTAGAAAAAACCCAATGGGTGAAAAACTCTAGGAAGGGTATGCACATTAATTAGCATCCCATTCAATGTGATGGTGTTAGTACAAGAAGATTGCCAATTTAATGTTCTTGCTAGATCTACAATCTATCCATACAACCACCTCTATTTTCCAACACTATTCTCTACAATTCACAAACCCTATTCACTCTACTTCTTCTTCATTCACAAACCTTGTTCACTTTCTGGTCCCATACAAGTCATAACGCAAGTGTGTTATAATGTGCTTGCGTTATGGCTCGGTATTACTGAGCGTAAAACGTGAGCATGTTATAACGTTCTTGTGTTATGGCTTGGTATTACTGAGCCTAAAACATGAGTGCATTATAATGTGCTCATATTTTGCTTTTGCAAAACTCAAAATAAAAAGCATGCATGGAAAGTGTATACACCTAAAAATGGCCTGAGATGAATTAAATAAATATTTTATATTTATTTTATTCTTATTCCTCTATCGATAAATAAACATACTAATTTATTTATTTGGTTCACTTTCATCATATTCTTCCAACAATTAAATATATTAAATTCCTCTAAAGTTGTCTCTAATTAAATAATCATTGTTATTTAATTATTCTTCTAAGACAAAGTCTTATGTCTAAAATCCACATCATTCATCCATGTCACCCTCCACATCAGTGGACACGTCACCATGTTGCTACATAAATTAAATATTAATAATATTTAATTAAGCATTTATCCTCTAAACACATACCCTATTTCCTCTCAACCATCCCTACTTTGTAGAAGTTGATTTTTCCACATCACCATGGTCAATGTTGACTATGAGACACTTGTCTCATAAATTCTATATTCCCTCTCACATTCCAACAAACAAAAACTCCTTCCTCCATGTTTCTCTCATGGTCTTCCACCTTTCTCTCATTGGTATTTGTGAGCATCATGCCATGTGGCTCCTTGTCCCTCATATTCCTCCACCTTGTCATCGTAGTAGGACCAGTTTCCATCTTTGTCTCCCCTCATCCAACCAATTTGATCTTGACCGTACATGTCACAAGACTTATTCTCCAACCATGGATCTTTTGACACTTGGATTTGATCCCTCCTTGGCCTATAAAAGGAAGCTCCTCACGTTCATTTTATCATCACAAGAGCTACCATACCTACATGCTGCAGAAATTCTATCAAGTATCCAAGCATGCCTTTGGCCCTCATTTTGCATATCATTATCATAATATTCATGGTTGCAATAGCTTCATAGTATCATTTAACTTCATATAATTATCCTCATCCCATAGTTATCAATAACATTGCATTAGCTTCATCATTATCATTATAATAGTCTTGCATTGTAGGATTGTTTGCATTGCATTTGAATCCACAATTCCATTCATCTCATTGTCATCTTGAAAAATAAAGAAGTACAATTCTGAGAGCAACATCATAATCATCAAGATCTTGAGAAGATAGGAGACAATGGAACGCAAAGAATACATCAGTTTGGCAAGGTATAATTCATGTTTTCTGTATTTTTCTTAGTTTCATTGGTGAATTGAATTTGAGTAGGAATTTAGAGTAATTGTGATAGCTTATTAGGTTCTTACAGTTGTTTTAAATTATCAATCACATTTTGGCGCCCACCGTGGGGCCTTGCCCTAAATTTAATATCCAAATTTGAGTGTTTGGTGTCCTTATAGTTGTAACAGGTCATTTCTACGCATTTGAGTTCCAGACTTGCGCATCCGTGACAAAAACAGATTCTATAGGCACAAAAATAACAGTCCTGCACATATGATAAATTCTGCTACACATATGATAAATTCTACTACGCATATTATAAATTCTGTTGTGCATATGATAAATTCTATTGTGCATATGATAAATTTTGTGGCACATACAATATTCTTGTGCATTTAAATCATTCTACTATGCATGTGTTGTCTATTTCTGCGCATTTGAAATTAGCAAGTTTTAGTATAGGTCTTTGGATTTTTTTGATACTAACCCTTTTTGTAGCTGCCATCAAATGCCAAAGGAGTGTGCTCAGACTATTGATAAATCATTTTTTGTAGGTTTGGGGCTTTAGTTTAGACATCATTGTTGCATTCACTCTTACATTGATAATCTAGTGACATCTAGTTTAAAATAGAAGTAATTCTACACATACAATCTTGCATACAAATCACAAAATAGTCTAATTTAGGAGGTTTAATTGGACAATCTTGCATACAAATCACAACATAGTTTAATTTAGGAAGTTTAATTAAACAATTTTGCATACAATATTGCATACAAATCACAACATAGTCTAATTTAGGAAGGTTAATTAGACAATCTTGCATACAATCAAAACATAGCATAAATAGGGGGAAGTAATTTCATCCAATCTTGCATACAATCATAACATAGTTTCATTTAGAGGCTAAATTTGACTATCTATTCTTTTCTGTTATCATACAAATATGGCATCTTCTGTTGTTAGATTAGTCACACTTAGCTTAATCTAGATGGTTAATAAACAAGTGTTTGTTGTTCTTGTTAAGGTGATAGGTATATGCTCTCCCCTTGAAACATCTTGGGTGATAAAAAAACTAGACTCATCTATCATTTACTTTCAATATACCCTTTAGAAAGGCCTGCTTTTGGATTGCGCTTCATCCAAAAGAGACGACCTTAAGCGGAGTTTTCCTTTGAACCACTATATAAAATGGATAAGGTGAAATCCAAGTCCTAACCAGTGTAAGCCTTGCCTTACTGTGCCAAATCGAAAAGAGGCATACCAACACTTTGTGAAAACAATTTTTGCATTATGTGAGGTATATGATACTCTTAGTAGGATTAGTTAAAGATGTTGGTAGCTTGCCGCATGCTTGCAAGGCGTTGGTCCCTCAAAGTTACTAAGAACACCTTAGCTAGTGGCCACCTGACTCACCTCTGAATGTTGCGATAATTTTCAGTGCAAGGGGAATCGATACAAGCCCTTAAGATTACTCACCATTACCTCCCTTGATATGAGATAGTAATCCCCAGCTAGTATAAGCTACTTGTGTCCTACTCGTAGCTTTCCGGGGGGAGGGTGAGATATCCCTACCTATCCTCTCACAAAGACGATATAATGCTCACATGTGCTATGTGATGTCATTTGAGGCAACGAAGATCTGAGTTGTGAGCTGATGTACCGCAATGAAGCCGTGTCTTTAGGGATAAAAAGTGTTTGTTTTATTTGCAAATTGTGTTAGACTCATGAAAACTTGGGCTTTTTATAAGTCTTGAGCATACACTAAATGTCACAAATAACCATTATGTTGTATTTTCTATTGTGTTTTATTGTCTAAAACAAAGAAAAATCAGCCCAAAGATAATAGGTTACCTAGAAAAATGAGCCAAAAACCAACCAAAATTGATAAAAAAATAGTCATTGACACAGAGCTGCACATATGATCAATCTTGCTACGCATATGATTAATCTTGCTACGCATATGGTATTCCTACTCATTTGATCCATCTTCTAGTGCATTTGATCTTTGTTACTATGCATATACATATGCACGTATACTTCCTATTGCTACGCATACACACACTGTTTCTACACATTTGAAACTATGCATCCACAACAGAGAGTTATTCCTGAGATCTAGTACAAACAAGCTTAACACTTTTGGATAACCATTTTGTCATAGATTTTAGTTCCAAAGTTAGTTAAACCATACACATACATCTTGCATCCATTTCAAACATTCCACTTACATTTCACTTTTACCTTTCAAAAACAAACAAAAATACTAAACTATCACTTTTCACAAGTACTCATAGCAAAAGTAAGAAGCTCTTTAATCGATCAAATCATCCAATCCATCCATTTCCCACCTAATTATTTTATCATCATCTTACTCATATTCACATCCTTGAAACTAGTCCAATCTTCATTTGTCAAAATGGTTGTGATCATTAACAAATCTAGGCCAAATCCAAAATGATACATACTTCGAGGTGGCCCAAAATTTGCTCCTAATGATGATGAGAACTTTGTAGATCCTAGTGATGATGAGAATTTTGTAGATCCTAGTGATGATGAGAACTTTGTTGAATCCTTAGGTCATCTTATACTCTAGACAAGGAAAATCTCACCTCAAGTTTGGAATCATACACCAATCCATCTACTAGTTGCCCTCATCCATCCATTGATATGGAACCTCCATCATATAATCCTAATTCATTAAGCCAATCCCTAATGCACTTAAAGCCTAAACCATGAAAACTTCCATATAAGTCCAATCCTACCATCCATCCATCAACATCTAATAGAATGCCTATACCAAAGCCTATTAGTCTTACACCAACACCGCCATCAAACACTCCAAGCTCTAATCCATCAACCAACAAATCCTTGAGTAATTTTCTCCAAAGACTCTTTGCAAAATCTAAAAGCAAAAGAAAAGCTATGAAAAAATCCAAATCCACTCATCCAATTTCATCCCTATCTAGCACAAACAATCCTAACCTTAATCATAAGCCTATGCCATCTACCATTATTCTCCATCCATTATATTGTCCATCCACCCATATACTCATAAAGGATGTGATCCAATGGCTATTAGCAAGGAGTAAACTACCCTCATGCTATCAAATCCCTATCCTTGAAACTATCCAATAACCTTCAAATGTCATTTGTATTTCTCTAAACCCATCATGCAGTTCACAATCCATTGAACCTATTGAAGAATCTCCCACCATGAGTCTAAGTCAATATATATTATACTCTCATGTTGTTGAGCATTTAGAGCCTCTCATGTCGATCCATTTTGCCTCCAACCCTATCCCCACTCAAGAGCTATATCAAGAGTCAAATCCAAAGCATGATCCATATTACTCCTTACCAAGTCAAGATCAAACTATTCAAATGCCTCCAACTCCCATCCATGATCAAGCTCCCCTCTATAATCAAGACCCTATCTATTATCATGAGATACATGATGATCCTGTTAGCACTCTTTATGCATTACATGAGCTAGAGATTGTCACTCCACTCATCCATAATCCCACAACCATTCATGAGCAAGATATCCAAATTACTCCTATCCATCCATACACAACACCCTCTTCCCAAGATGAGACACTTGATCCCCAAGGAAGCATAGATAATCAAACAAGTAACTGGGTTCCTATCACTTCATCTCCTACTGAGCATAATGTTAGTCAAAATCTAATCATCCGAAGTCATCCATTGCATGATCACACATTGTCTTTGTGGATCCTCCATTATCTCATGTTGATCCTCCACCATCTCCCATTGACGCCACTCCAAATCCATTATCCTATCCCCTTGGTCATATCACCTTCATCCATGAATGTTCTTCCTTAGGAGAACAACAATCACTATCCATCACCTCACCTTCTCCATTAAATAATGAGCTCAAGTCTAGTGTCCAAAACATGCATAGTCCCATTGTCCACCGTATACTCCAAAAAATGAACTATCAAGGAAAAGGCTTAGGCCTTTATGAACAAGGTATTTTGGAGCCCATCCATGTCAAAGTCCCCCCATGCTCATATGACCTTAGATATACACCCCAAGGTAAAGAATCTCAAGATGTTGGTACTTCCTCCATGCCTCCTAAATCCACATCCTTCCATCATAAATCACATCCTATCCCCAAAACATATGTTGCCATTCCACCTCCATTATCATACAAATCCCAAAAGCATGTGACCATACACCTTTCACCATCCAATTTACCTCTGCTACTTCCAACTTCTAATATCCCACCATCCACTTTACCACCACTTCAATTGTTGCAAATATGTGCCTAATCAGTGTTGTAATTGATGTCAACATATCCTTGTTGTCATTGGTGTCAACTGTACTTGTTTAGAAGACTTGTATGTTGAGGATATTGAGAAAATTAGCCTCTCCAGAAAAGACAAGTGAGTTACATATCTCTTTGTAAAAGACAGTGAAGATAGTGCAGTTCAGTGAAGAAGATTGCTCTGCATTCCCAGTGAGATGAAGATTAGAGTCTATGGATTAAAGGGTTTTTAGAGAATTGTTTGAAGTTGCTCCAGTCAAGATTTGCGAGGTCCCCATGGAGAATTGGAAAAGTTATGGCCATCTGAGTAGAACAAGATTTTACAATTGTTTAGAGGTGACAGAGTGACAGAAATTTTTTCTGGATTGATCTACATTGGAATATTATGATTTGTGGATCTAGAGGTGTGTTTGGGATATCGGTGTGTATCCTCAACTCAAGTGGTTCATGGTTTGGAGGTCTGCAAGCAATCTTTCTAGTGTGACAGTCATGACAGTTGGTGTTCTTAAGTTCCTGGATGAAGCTGCAAGTGTTTCTGGTGATCTGAGGTGGTGCAGTTGTTCCTGTTTATTTCATTGTGCTTGTGGTGGTCTCTGAATCGGGTGCCTATTGTGTTGATGGTCTGCATTGAGGATTGAGCTCATGGATGAAGATTTCTTCTTGGGTGTTGTTGTTCTTTCCAGTCTTAGCCAACCAGATGCTTGGTGCGTGTTAAGGATGATCTGAGAGAAGTTCTTTGGAGTGTGGCATGTTGTTTGAGGAAGATTTGAGTCCCAGCTATGTTTGGCCAACAAAGGAGTGGTTCGCATGTAGCATTTTGTATTAAGTCAAGTCTTGTGATTGTAATTGTTGGAAATGCCTATCTTGAAGAACGTTCTAGATAGATGATTGTTTGGCTGACTTTGATGTTCATTCCAAAGTCAGCGACATGTATAAATAAGCATTGTGAAGTTGTGGAAATGTGTGGTGGTGAGAGAAGATGCAGATGTAGCGATTAAGTGAGTGAGGGAAAAGTAGAGGTGTTGTGCACTTTAATGGAACTGACCTTGGCATGAAGAAGATGTTGTTTCCTAGTTTAATCTTTCTTTGATAAACTTATAAATGTTTATGTAGGCAATGAGCCTCTTTTGAGCAGTGAGATCTGGGCAGTGCGCCTAAAGGCAAGTGCCTTTCCATTTTTCTCTTCTTTTAACAAAGAATAAATCTTGTGGGTTAACCCCCACTGTGGTTTTTCCCTTAACCGGGTTTCCACATAAAAATCCTAGTGTTATGTGTGTTGATTATGTTTCTGCTCTTGTGTTGATGATTCATGCTTTCATGATTATATCATTAATCTATTTATAAGTTTAAAAGAAGATTTATTGCAGCAGAAGTAAAGATTTGTGACAACTGATTCACCCCTCCTCTCAGTTGTTTTCCCTAATCTCAACAATTGGTATTAGAGCCGGTTCCTCTAAAAGAAGCTTGACCAGTTGAGGAGATCTAGGATGTCAACATACAAGAAGGACAGTCTGAGATTTGATGGAACAAATTATTCTCTTTGGAAGAATTAGATAGAGTGTCATTTGCAATGTATGAGTGATCCTTATTGGTTGATAACTAAGGATGAGTATAAGCCTCTGAAGAAAGGTCCTTCAACCCCAGATGAAATCAAAGATGTTGAAAACAACATTTAGGCTAAAGAAGCATTGTTGAGTGCCCTAACTAATACAGAAATGACAAATGTCCTGGAATAGAAAACTGCTCATGAAATCTGGAAGAAGTTGGAAGCTCTTTATGAAGGTGATGCATATGTAAAATGTGCTAAGTTGCAGAGCCTGAAGGGTAGATACGAAAGTTTGAGGATGAGTGAGGATGAAAACATCACTTCCCACATGCAGAAGGTGAATGAACTTGTGTGCAGTATCAGGTTATCTGGTGGAAAACTAGAAGAATCAAAGCTTGTTGGCAAGGTGCTCAGATCCTTACCTGCTTCATACAAGCATATAGTTGCTACTATTGAGGAGATCAGGATTGTGACAACTGTTACAAGGGATCAGTTGGTTGGCAATCTTTCAACATTTGAAATGAGTGAGTTTGGTGATTCCCTTTCTAAATCAGAATCTATTTTTAAGGCCAGTGTTTTCGAGAAGCAAAGATTAGATCCAGGTGAAAGCTCTTCAAGAAGACTAACCAGATATGAGAAGGCAAGGAAGGAACTTGAAGAAGATGAAATGGAGCTTGAAGCCCTTATGGCCAAAAGATTACCAAAAGGATTCGGTAAGTATGAAGGAAAGTTGTCTTTCAAATGTTTTGCTTGCAATAAGATTGGTCATTTTGCTTCAAGATGTCCAGAGAGGGTTTCAAAGCCAAACCCTAACAGACCTAGACTTTAGAAGAAATGCTACTATGTCTAAGAAGATGCTGAAGAAGGAGTCACAGATGATGAATCTGATATGGGAAGTACCTCTGGAAATGATTGGGTGTTCATTGCTATCAAAGAAGAAGATCTGGTGCCTACTGAATCTACTAGCTGTGTGAATGTGCAAAGTGCCTTGGCTACTCAGGTTGAAGAAAAGGATGAATGGGTGATTGATAGTGGATGTTCTCACCATATGACTGGTGATAAAAGTAAGTTTGGAAAGATATGAAGGTGGAATTGTGAAGTTTGGAGACAATTCAGCTGGTAGAATTCGTGGTAGAGGATCCATCTCTTTTGATGGTAAGAATAACACTAATGATGTATTGTATGTAGAAGGGTTGAAGCATAATTTTCTCAGTGTTGGACAGTTGGTTGACAAAGGGTATGATCTCTGATTTAAGGATGGAAAATGTAGAATCATGGAAAGCTCACAAACTGAGATTGCATCTGGTACACAGACTAGAGGTAATATCTTTCATTTAAGTGGTACTGGTAAAAGTTGTTTGATTGCTCAGATTGACCAGAGTTGGTTATGACATAGGAGATTGTGTCATGTAAACTTTGATAACATTGTCAAGATAAGTACTACTCAGGCTATGAGAGATCTTCCAAGGCTTGTGAAACCTACTAATAGCATGTGTAAGGAATGTTAGTTGAGCAAACAGAGCAAAGCTACATTCAAAAGTAAAGAACAATTTTCAAGTGGATTGTTGGAAATTGTGCACACTAATTTGTGTGGTCGTGCTAGAGTTAGGAGTTTACAAGGAGACATATACTTTATGTTGTTGATTGATGACTACTCCCGAATGATGTGGATCACTTTATTAAGAGATAAATTAGAGGCTTTTGACAAATTCAAGGTGTTCAAGGCTAGGGTGGAGAATGAGATTGGTGTGAAGATAAAGTGCTTGAGATCTAACAAAGGTGGAGAATTTAGCTCCAGTGAGTTTAATGCATTTTGTGAAGAGCATAGAATAAGAAGACAATTGTCTGCTCCTATGAATCCTCAGCAGAATGGAGCTGTAGAAAGGAAGAACTAGACTATTCAAGAGGCTACAAGAACCATGATGATGGAGGCAAATGTTCCACATATCTATTGGAGAGAGGCTATGAGTACTGTTGTCTACACTCTTAACCGGATGTAGATCAAAGGTAATACTGGTAAAACACCTTATGAACTTTGGTTTGGTAATGCTCCTACTATGAAATACTTCAGAGTTTTTGGTAGTAAATGCTATATCAAGAGAGATGAAGATCTAGGAAAGTTTGATGCAAGATGTGATGAAGGAATATTTTTGGGTTATTCTAATTAAAGCAAGGCATACCAGTGCTTTAACAAGAGATTGAAAAAGATTGTTGAAAGTGCTAATGTCAAGGTTGATGAAGGCATGGAGAGACCTTCCAAGTCTTGTGGTTATGAATTAGATGATGAAAAGCAAGTTCAAGCTCAAACTCTGATTCAGATTGCTCCAGAGATTCTAGTGACTCAAGAAGCTAGTGCAAATATTGAGGAACAAGTCCAAGAATCAGAAGTTCAAGAAAATCTCAAAACTCCCAGGTATATAAGGTTGAATCATTCAGAAAATCAAATCATTGGAGACAAAAATAAAGGTGTTCAAACTAGAAGAAAATTGCTGAAGTTCAAGAGGAGTACTGTTTGATTTCAAAGATTGAACCAAAATTAGTGAATGAAGCTTGTAATGATGAAAATTGCGTAAAGGAAATGGAAGAAGAACTAATGTAAATTGAAAAGAATCATACTTGGGATCTTATTCCTAAACTTGAAAACAAAAATGTAATAGGAACCAAATGGGTCTTCCGAAATAAATTGAATGAAGATGGTGAAGTTGTGAGAAATAAAGCAAGATTGGTGTGCAAAGGATATTTTCAAGTATAGGGAATTGATTTTGAAGAAACTTTTGCTCCGGTGGCAAGAATTGAAGCAGTCAAATTATTTCTTACCTTTGTTGCCTACAGAGATTTCAAAGTTTACCAGATGGATGTCAAGTCAGCATTCCTGAATGGAGAGTTGGAAGAAGAGGTCTACATTGAGCAACTGGAAGGATTCCAGTTGTTTGATCAAGGAGATAAGGTCTGCAGATTGAGGAAAGCATTGTATGGACTTAAACAAGCCCCATGAGCCTAGTATGCAAGATTAGATAAGTATCTGCTAAAATTAGGTTTTATCAAAGGCACAGCTGACAATAATCTTTATATCAAAATTGATCATGAACACATCTTGATTGTTTAAGTATTTGTTGATGATATCATCTTTGGTGGAAATAAGAGCATGTGTAAAAAAATTTCTGATCAAATGCAAAGTGAATTTGAGATGTCCATGTTTGGTGAAATGAATTTCTTATTAGGTATGCAAATCATTCAGTCAGAAAAGGGCATCTTCATATCCCAATCTAAGTATGTGAATGAGTTGTTAAAAAAGTTTGGAATGGAGGATTCAAAACTAGTGAGCACTCCCATGGTAACTGGATGCAAGTTGAGTAAAGATGATGATTCCCCTAAGGCAGATCAAAAAAGGTATAGATCAATGATTGGAGGACTACTTTAGCTGACTCAAACCAGACCTGATATTATGAATGTAGTTGGCATTGTGGCTAGATTTCAAGCTAATCCTAGAGAATCGCATGTTGTAGCAGTCAAAAGAATTTTTGGATATTTGAAAGGGACATCTGATTATGGCTTATGGTATCCTAAGGATGTTGATTTCACTCTTCGTGCATATATAGATGTTGATTGGGTAGGAGATGTGGATGACAGGAAAAGTACTATTGGTGGTGCATTCTTCTTGGGAAAGAGACTGGTTTCTTGGTTGAGCAAAAAGTAGGAGGCAATATCTCTATCTACTGCAGAGGTAGAGTATATAGCATCAGCAAGTAATTGTACTCAAGTTTTGTGGATGAAGCAAATGTTGAAAGATATCAGAATTATGTTTGAAGAGCCTGTTACAATCTTCTATGATAATTCAAGTGCAATAAACATCTCAAAGAATCTAGTGTTGCATTCAAAGACAAAGCACATATCCATCAAGTTTCACTTTTTGAGAGAGAAGGTAAATGAGAATGAAGTCAGATTGGAGTTTGTTCCTTTAAAGGATTAGATTGTGGATATCTTCACTAAGCCTCTACCTAAGGATACTTTTGAGTATCTCAGAGGGAAGCTAGGGGTTATTACCCCTCCTATTTTGAACTAAGGTGCACTAGTGTGCATCAGTCTGATGGAACTCACGGTCATATCTTGTGATCCGAATTGATGTTAAGGGGATACTACTCAGGGGGAGTAGTTAATATGTTAATTCTGGAGTTTAGTTTGGAAACAAAAAGGAGGAAAGATGATTGCAAATATGTGCCCTTTTCCATTGATGTCAAAGGGGGAGAGAAGTCATGTGAAAAACTTGGAAGTGAGTTGCTGGTGAAAGGGGGAGCAGTGAAGAAAGTGGTTGCAGGTGTGATAAGAGAAAGGGGGAGAAGTTCTTGTCTTAATGGTTGATTCAATTTTTCACATCATATGTTGCCATCAATGACAAAGGGGAAGATTGTTGCAAATATGTGCCTAATCGGTGTTGTCATTGATGTCAACATATCCTTATTGTCATTAGTGTCAATTGTACTTGTTTAGAAGACTTGTATGTTAAGGATATTGAGAAAATTAGCCTCTTTGGAAAAGACAAGTGAGTTACATATCTCTTTGTAAAAGACAGTGAAGACAATGCAATTCAGTGAAGAAGATTGCTCCGCATTCGCAGTGAGATGAAGATCAGAGTCTGTGGATTAAAGGGTTTTTAGAGAATTGTTTGAAGTTGCTCTAATCAAGATTTGAGAGGTCCGCATGGAGAATTGGTGAAGTTATGGCCATCTAAGTAGAATGGGGTTTTGTAGTTGTTTAGATGTGATAGAGTGACAAAAATTTGGTCTGGATTGATCCACATTGGAATATTATGATCTACTAATCTAGAGGTGTGTTTGGGATATTAGTGTGTATCCTCAACTCAAGTGGTTCATGGTTTGGAGTTCCACAAGCAATCTTTCTAGTGTGACAGTCATGACAATTGGTGTTCTTGAGTTCTTGGATGAAGGTGCAAGTATTTCTGGTGATCTGAGGTGGTGCGGTTGTTCCTATTGATTTCATTATGCTTGTGGTGGTCTCTGAATCAAGTGCCTATTGTGTTGATGGTCCACATTGAGGATTGAGCTCATGGATGAAGATTTCTTCTTGGGTGTTGCTATTCTTTCCAGTCTTAGCCGGCTGGATGCTTGGTGTGTGTTGCGGATGATCTAGGAGAAGTTCTTTGGAGCATGGCATCTTGTTCGAGGAAGATTTGAGTCCCAGCTATGTTTGGCCGACAAAGGAGTGGTTCGCATGTAACATTTTGTATTAAGTCAAGTCTTGTGATTGTAATTGTTGGAAATGCTTATCTTGGAGAATGTTCTAGATAGATGATTGTTTGGCTGACTTTGATGTTCATTCCAAAGTCGATGACATGTATAAATAAGCATTGTGAAGTTGTGGAAATGTGTGGTGGTGAGTGAAGATGTAGATGTAGCAAGGAAGTGAGTGAGGGTAGAGCAGAGGTGTTGTGCACTTCAATGGAACTGACCTTGGCATGAAGAAGATGTTGTTTCCTAGTTTAATCTTTCTGTGATAAACTTATAAATGTTTCTATAGGCAGTGAGCCTCTTTTGAGTAGTGAGCTCTGGGTAGTGTGCCTGAAGGCAAGTGTCTTCCCATTTTTCTATTCTTTTAACAAAGAATAAATCTTGTGGGTTAACCCCCACCATGGTTTTTCCCTTAATCGAGTTTCCACGTAAAAATCCTAGTGTTATATGTGTTGATTATGTTTCTTCTCTTGTGTTGATAATTCATGCTTTCATGGTTATATCATTAATCTGTTTATAAGTTTAAAAGAAGATTTATTGTAGTAGAAGTAAAGATTTGTGACAACTGATTCACCCACCCTCTCAGTTGTCTTCCCTAATCTCAACACATCTCCCATTGACCCCACTCCAAATCCAGTATCCTATCCCCTTGGTCATATCACCTTCATCCATGAATGTTCTTCCATAGGAGAACAACAACCACTATCCATCATCTCACCTTCTCCATCAAATAATGAGCTCAAGTCTAGTGTCCAAAACACACATAGTCCCATTGTCCACCGCATACTCCAAAAAATGAACTATCAAGGAAAAGGCTTAGGCCTTTATGAACAAGGTATTTTGGAGCCCATCCATGTCAAAGTCCCTCCATGCTCATATGGCATTGGATATACACCCCAAGGTAAAGAATCTCAAGATGTTGGTACTTCCTCCATGCCTCCTAAATCCACCTCCTTCCATCATAAATCACATCCTATCCCCAAAACATATGTTGCCATTCCACCTCCATTATCATACAAATCCCAAAAGTATGTGACCATACACCTTTCACCGTCTAATTTGCCTCTGCTACTTCCAACTCCTAATATCCCACCATCCAATTCACCACCACTTCTCCCAACATCTAATGACCCTATCATCCAATCCCCTTATCCATTTATCAATAAATCCTCCATTCATAAATACCCTAAAATTCCCAATCATGGTCAAAAAATGCAAACATCATCTAATCAAGAAGCTTCCACTAAATCCATGGGATTCAAAAGTAAAAATTTGGATGCCTCCTTTCATAAAGCTAAAAATCCTAAGGATCCTCATGCCTTAGGACATCAATGCAAGGAGTCGAAGCAAAATCCATCCACAAAGCTACCCAAGCCCATACCTCCATAAGAAAAGTCCAAAACTAAAATGGTTTGGGTACCTAAGCAAAAAGAAAGAAAGTCAAATGAAGCATCCACATCTCAAAAATCCTAACAATCCTCTTCCATCCAAAAATCCCATTCCATACAAAAATCTCAAATTCCTTCATCCTACAATTCAAGCAAAAATCATAAAAATACTAAGTCTATGAGGGTACTTAAATTCCTACATTTACCATGCCCTAAGCAAACATCTCTATTGCTTCCTACACCACCTCCAAATCAAAAGCTTCAATGTTTATCATGGTGTGTGCAACTGTTGGTCTTGATTCCTTTCCATTCCACAACATTTCCACATACCTCCATCTCCTTATCCTTCATCCACTATCCTACATATCTTCTCCATCACTTCCTTATGGTCCATGCTTTTGCATAAGTCTTTCATCCACCCTTGCATAGACCTTTCATAATCCACTATCTATCTTATCTATCTTCTTCTCAAGCAATCCCTTAACCAACATCTATGAGCATAATGACATTTGACATGGTCCATGTGACATTCATCTCTAATGGGACAATATCACCTTAAATCGGACTAGACACTTGAGTCCCTCCTATCTATATTCTCCTTCTCCTATCCAAAAAAAGAGAGAGAAATCCTTCGTCCAATGGCAAAAACTTGGCAAACAAGCACCTTGGATAAGTACCATGATGAAACCCTGGCAAACAGGCATCATACGTAGATTGATTGTCTATATACCTTGCACTTGGTGGCATGTTGTCTCATCTACCCATCCTATCATTTATTCTACCTACCCTTCCTCTCATATCTTCCTTATCCTTTATATCCGCATACTTATCCCTTTGATCGACTTCATCCTCCATTCATCCTATTGATCTTGATAAAGATAGGGGCAAAATGTTGAAACAAGCTTTGGACAACTCTTGATATATCTAATACTTCCAAGCATATCCTACCATCATATCAATTGCAAGCATTGTCACACCAAGCATATCCTACCATCATATCAATTGCAAGCATTGTCACACACTATATCCCAAGTCTAATATCTTGAATACGACATGTTATTCCTATGTGACATAGTCCTTGGAGATCATATCCTGAATTCTCCTGTCCATCTCTCCTATTGCCCATCCTCATACCTACCCATCCATCATCTCCTATTGCCCATCCTTCTACCTACCCATCCATTATCCACTATCACCCATCTATCTACCTATCCATGATGTTTCCTTGTCATCGGTATCTAGCATTTAATCTATCCAAATTGTTATCCAAAAATCCCAAAAACATCAAAACATTAGCAAAATCCAGAAAATCCCAATAACATTCCAAAAATCCAAAAAAACAATCATCAACATCATACGAGAAGCAAAAGACTACTCCTAAAGAAATACATTTGTCCACATACCAATTGCCACATCTACTCCAACAATCCTTCTATCCTAGATCAATAGTCTTTAATAGATATATCATTCCTACAATAAGGATCCATCTACCCTGAGTAGCCTCTTTGGCAAGAGAATATTTCGGTTGTGTTTTTGTTTTATCAATTAGTCAATTTCTTTTTGGTTCATCAGTATCAATAAATTGTACTATGTTGCCTCTGCAACTTCATGTAGGCAAGGCCATCATCAATGAGCCCTCGAGGCTTCCATCCATACCTCACATCTTACTATGATCTATTACATTCCCTTCACTCATCCATCACCAGTGTCAGTTTCCATGGTCAAACTATGTCGCCTTTGAGCTATCACGTAGGCAAGGCCATCATCTATGAGCCCCCGAGGCTTCCCACCCACCTAGGTTTTAGGTCCACATGGTCTAGGTACTCATACTATGTTGCCTATGCACTTTCACATAGGCAAGGCCATCATTGATGAGCCCCCAAGGCACTAGGTCAGTCCCTTAGGGCCCGTCACATTGAGTCTCCCACCAGGTCATCTATATATTTCATCCATAATAAGTAGATCCTTTACTTGACTAGGGGCAAAATCCTTGACCTAGTTAAAGAATTGGATTCTTGAATGCCACAATCTAGAGGATAACAATCTAGATTACGATACTATCTTTAGACAACAAACAACCTAACAATAAAATATTAAACAAAATCTTGAACAAGACATTAACCGATACCAGACAAACAACAACTTGCCTAAACTATCAAGATGATTATATCTGTTATGACAAGAAACCATATCTATGGCAAGAAGATTTAATGGTTGTTGTAAGTGTCAGTCTTATGTCTTGATTTTCATTATCATGTTTGCTATGCTACTCAAGGATGTCCAGGACTAGAGGAGCTATGATGGGGCATGATTATTTTCATTTATTTACTATTTGTGGATCAATCTTTAGTAATGTGAAGACTTGTCTAACGACATGATCAACAAAAGATCATCGAGGATGTTATGGATTTTAGCATGAAAGAGTACGATCCTTGTCTGTTGATACATGCAAGTAATACTTAGGTCATCTCGGTTCAATTTTGCCTAGATGCTTGTATTAACTTGCTAAATCAAAATCCATGTAAGTGATACTCAAGTTATCTCAGTTTAATTATACCTAGATTCTTGTATTCCCTTACAACATTTTATAAAGCTCAAAGATGAAAAAACACTTCAAATATTTGTATATAAGATGACTAGGTCTCATTTGTGCATATTAAGTTTGCATTTCATTTCATTTATAAGCATTTCATACTTATAATTTTCCAAGTGGCTTAAGATCCAAGTCCTTTCTTTATCTACATCTCTTTATCTACTCACCCTTTTCTCTCCTTTTGTTTCAAGAGCACACCAACTATCCTCTGCAGGGGGCATCATCATCATCATTCATCTTATTCATCAACTTACCATTATCTTTCCTTGTCACCCTCACTCTTGAGTGACTGGAGCATCATCATTTATCAAATCAATCACCAAATCAATCCACCAAATCAACTCAATCAAATCAACTAATGATCCAAATGCAAGTCATCCTTAATCCATACCAATCAAGTCAATCAATATTGTCAAATTATCCAATCACACCCTTGGTCTTGATCCTAATCTTGTCGTAAACCAAATCAATTAGTCAATCAATCATGATCATCAATGGGATATGTCTTTCCCGCATCTTTGTGTTGATCTAGGGATATATCATTCCCCGCAATGACAACATTATCATCATCAATCACTATCAATTAATCATTGGTTTACAGCTTGACAAGGTCAATACCTAGTTTGTTTTTGTATCATTTGTGCATGCTTGCTTTCTTGCTTGTGTGTGTTATCATTTTATCTTGCATCCTCCATTTTCTTAGCCATCCTTTATCATTTCATTTCATTTCAAGAGCATACCTGTGTTCTTCCAGCCCACCTATTCTCCCGAGGGGACATACTACCAACACCAAACTTGTACCAAGGGCAAAGTGGGGCATGTATCATACTCACAAAATTTTTAGTCTTTGAAACAACATGATAAAACACATTGTCTCAAAGAGGGGAAAAATGTCTACACCTAAAAATGGCTCGAGATGAATTAAATAAATATTTTATATTTATTTTATTCTTATTCCTCTATCAATAAATAAACATACTAATTTATTTATTTGGTTCATGTTCATCATATTCTTCCAACAATTAAATATCTTAAATTCCTCTAAAGTCATCTCTAATTAAATAATCATCATTATTTAATTATTCTTCTAAGACAAAGTCCTATGTCTAAAATCCACATCATTCATCCATGTCACCCTCCACATCAGTGGACACCTCACCATGTTGCTCCATAAATTAAATATTAATAATATTTAATTAACCATTTATCCTCTCAACACATGCCCTATTTCCTCTCAACCATCCCTACTGTAGAAGTTAGTTTTTCCACATCACCATGGTCAATGTTGACTATGAGACACTTGTCTCATAAATCCTATATTCCCTCTCACATTCCAACAAACAAAGACTCCTTCCTCCATGTTTCTCTCATGGTCTTCCACCTTTCTCTCATTGGTCTTTGTGAACATCATGCCATGTGGCTCCTTGTCCCTCATATTACTCCACCTTGTCATCATAGTAGGAACATCTTCCATCTTTATCTCCCCTCATCCAACCAATTTGATCTTGACCATACATGTCACAAGACTTATTCTCCAACCATGGATCTTTTGACACTTGGATTTGAGCCCTCCTTGGCCTATAAAAGGAAGATCCTCACCTTCATTTCATCATCACAAGAGCTATCATACCTACATGCTGGAGAAATTCTATCAAGTATCCAAGCATGCCTTTGGCCCCCATTTTTCATATCATTATCATAATCTCCATTGAACTGCATTAGCTTCATAGTATCATTTAGCTTCATATAATTATCCTCATCCCATCATTATCAATAACATTACATTAGCTTCATCATTATCATTATCATAGTTTTGCATTGTAGGATTGTTTACATTGCATTTGAATCCACAATTCCATTCATCTCATTGTCATCTTGAAAAACAAAGACGTACAATTCTAAGAGCAACATCATAATCATCAAGATCTTGAGAAGACAGGAGACAATGGAACGTAAAGAATAAATTAGTTTGGCAAGGTATAATTCATGTTTTCTATATTTTTCTTAGTTTCATTGGTGAATTGAATTTGAGTAGGAATTTAGAGTAATTGTGGTATCTTATTAGGTTCTTACAGTTTTTTCAAATTATCAATCACAGAAAGTTTTAAGTGTTGTCATGCATGGAAACTTATAAACTGTGTTTTAAGTGCATGGAAAGTGGAGAGGGAGGTAGAGAGGTGAGAGAGAGAGGGTAGGAGGTAAAGAGGGGAGAGAGAGAGATACAAAGATAGAGATGGATGATAGAGATAGGGAGATAGGGGAGATATAAGAAGATAGAGGTTTAGGGTTGCTCAGGTTTAGGGTTTAGGGAAATTATTTAGGGTTTAGAGAGGGATAGAGAGAGGGGGCTGATAGAGATTGGGAGAGATAGAGGAGAAAGAGGGGAGAGATAGGGAGATAGAGAGTGAGGGACATGTCCAGAGACATAGGGAGAGAGATTGAGAGGTAGAGGGATGATAGAGATAGGGAGATAGGGGAGAGATAGGTAGATAGAGGTTTAGGGTTGCTTGGGTTTAGGGTTTAGGAAAAGGAAAGCTAGGAAAATGAAAACTAGGAGGTAGATAGATGAGAGAGAGAGAGGGTAGCAGGTAGAGAGAGAGAGAGGGAGAGAATAATAGAGGGGTAAGGAGGGAGGGAGAGAAGGTGAGATGCTTTTATTTCTCAATAACGTGAGCACATTATAACATGCTCATGTTATGATTTGTTTTGGTAATTTCCAAGCCTTTGGCTTCTAACCCAAAGGCTTGGACTGAGTTTTGAATGTCCAAAGATGTGTTTTTGTATATTGTAAAAAAATTACATAATCTGGAGCGTGCTCCCCATCAAGTTTGCACTTGTTTCAATGACAAGTCAAAAAAATTCCACGATAATCTTAAGCTCTCTCTTAGCCTTCTAACCATATGTTTTTTTTCATGTTTTGAGTATGTTAAGGTTTTCATCTTTAATTTCTTTTGCTATTGTATCCATTTTTTTGTCAAAAACGAGTGTGTGGTATTTTTGACTTTTTTTAACCATTCATCAAAATTTCAAATAAATTACATTTTTAGAAACTAGACTCCATTCTACACGTATTCAAAAAACAAATTGGATTTTCTATTAGTTTTAAAAAAATTTAGGAGGGAGCACGCTCAATTTTTTGTTTTTCAGGATGTGTCCACTTTGAAAATTAGTAAAAAATCAATTATTCATGGAAAAATTATCAAAAAAATTGGGGATAAACTACATGGTGTTAGCTAATATCTCACCAAAGTGATTTTTGAAATACTAAAAAAAGTTAACATTTTAGGGGGGCCATGTTAGTTTTAGGGCAGACAATTGAGAGGGGGGGTGAATCAGTTGTCCCAAAACTTTATTTTCTTTAAACACTTAAATCCTTCTTGTAATTCAACAGCATAATAATAAATCAATCATGGAAGCGCAATGCGATAATTCAAGTGTAGAAACACATTTAACACATACAACGCTAAGATTTTAACGTGGAAAACCCGGTTAAGGGAAAAACCACGAGGTGACTAACCCAAGATTGTATTCTCTGTTAAAAGAATAAGAAGAACAAAATGGTACATGCCAATTAGGGCTCACTACCTGAGCACACTGCTCACAAGAGGCCCACTACCTACAGGAGACACACTGTCTATAGAATAATAAATATTACATACTTGAACTGAAGATTAGCATCTTCACCATGCCTGAGTTAGTTCCATTTAAGCTCAATACTTCTACTCTACCTTTCGCTCTTCTCCTCTCTACCACACTTTCATCTCCACCAGCATACTTTGAAATGACTTCACAAATCTTATTTATACAAGACATCGACTTTGGGATAATCATCAAAGTCTGCACAATACATACTTTATTTTATTACAGAGAAATATATAAATACAACTTGTCTTATTACAAAAGACTTCATGCAAATCACCAATTTATCGACCACACATATCTGGGACTTCAATCTTCTTTGAGGAACAAGCCATGCTTCGCAGAACATCTTCAAGATCATCCGCAAGATGTGTAAAATGTCTGGTCGGCCATGTTAGGAAGAACATCATCACCTGGAAGTAAATCTTCAATTACGAGCTCAATCTTTAGTGCGGACCACCAACACAAACTAGACACAATCTAGAGACCCCCACAAGCTTTCCTGAATCACCAAGAAAATCCACACCACTTCTACTTACTGAAATCATTTGCATCTTCATCCAGAACCTCAAGAACACATGTTGTCATCACTGTCACATTAGAATAAATGCTTGCGGACCTCCAGACCACGAACCAATTGATTTGTCAATTCATATTGGCTTCCTAAACACTCCACTAAATCTGTAGAACATGATATTGCATTTTCGGATCTCACCAGACCTATTTGTGTCACTTTGTCACCTCTAAACAGCTGCCAGAACCGGTTTAACTCATATGGCCATAACTTCTTCAAATCTTCATGCGGACCTCTCAAATCTTGATTGGATCATCTTTAGACACATATCTACAAACCCTTTGATACACATTCTCTGATCTTCATCTATTTGGGATCTTTTACTTCAAAGAGATTCACTGTCTTCACTGTTCTTCTCTATTTCTTGATAGGACTAATTTTCTCAATATCCTCAGCACACAGCTCATCCAATCCTTGACATCAATGCAATAGGAGTATGTTGACATCAATGACAACACCAGTTAGGCCCATACTTGCAACAGGCCACACCAGACGCTATGTTATATTTTTTTGAAAAAATAGGACCAATTTGTGTGCCCCCCTTTTTGAACCTATTAATCTCAACCATTTTTGAAAAAAAATAGTAGTTTAGAAACTAGATTCGGAGCACTATGACTCTTGTTTTTGTTGCATATTTAAATTTTGAGTGTAACTATATTCAATTTCTCATCCAACATTAGTCTTTCCTAATTTTAGAAAAAAAAAATAGCATCTTATGACCCCCTTTTGGTCCCCAATCTTTGTGCACTTACCCCAATATACCTAGACCAACAATGAATGCCCACTCAGCTTGTGTGCATAAATGAAGAAATTTCCAATCATATCATAACAACATTGCCATCATGGTTAAAGGAGAGAGACTACCCCTAAGAAGAATAAGCCAAAACTGTCACATCATAGGGATAATTAGATAGCTCACTAGCAATGCATAAGACAGTTGCTATCCTAGCTAGCATCACCCTACACTGGAAGACAAACACATGGAAAATATCAAGCCACATATGCAAGGAAAAATACCTATATTAATTCTTCTATCTAAAATGAGCTCCTAAATGCTACAAGTCACTTAATAGTTCTAGTCTACAACCATGAAGATATGCATGGGTTGAATCCACATGTAGTATTATAATTTTTTGAACCACCATCAAGTTGCCATTAGTGTTAATGCCCAAACATATTGTTGCTATTCTACTATTTCAACTTTTGTAGCATTGCTAAAAAAATATGAATGACCCTCCTTAACAATTCTAGTGGAAGAAAATGCTCCCAATTGCTCTTCTTACTGATCTCACATGTGCTAATTGGAAGTCTTATGAACACTTATAGTAGTTAAATTAACAAGTTTATAGAAAACTTTTGTTTACATGTAGAGGTCTATTAACACCCGCAACAAGTCATATTATACTTGCAGCAACTAACTGGACTCCTATACTAGCTTTGTGATCACTTGAACCATTTCTAGAAGTGACTTACACCTTGCCACCAAGGTATTTGTATTCTCCTACAAAAGTGCCCAACTGGAAAACCACAAATTTGAACTTCTCCATCAAGTTTTTTGGATCACTTTGTCGACAAAGAATTATTAGGAGATGAAATGTATAGAGCAAATTTACTGACTACCAAAGCCATTTTTATGTGGGTGTTGTAGAAATGCTCATTTGAGATACTATCCCTACAAGCACAAATTAATTGTGCATATTTCTTGAGTAAATAAAATTCCAACATATAATAATTATTGGCCAAGTGTCAACTTCCATAACTTTAGAGTCCAAAGAAAGTTAGCTAGAGAAATTCCTTAGGAACAAACCCCTTATTGATCCACCTAATATCAATAGCTAATAAATCTACCAATTTGGTATAGAATACCACTAATATTAGTAAGTAATGAGGAATCAAGAAAATATTAAAACCTTGATTAGGTTCAAGAGAAAAGTAAGATAGAAAAGAGTAAGATTTGGTTTTGCTCTAGTTGAATGATTGAATTTTATAGTTAGAAAACACTAAAAAATATGAACTCTAATATATTAGAAAACAAATGCATAGTTAGGAAGGATTCTTTTAGATTAATCTTCATCCTATAATAATATAATATTGATTTGTAAATAGTGGGGTTATACCTCTCATTGCTATGACAAAATTAATTTCAATGTGATGAACCCTTCAAAACACCTTAATAAGCATTCTTAACCTTAACAATTATTGTAAAACACATAACTATTGATGCATATCAAGGAAATATAAAGAAATTCACTATACACATGTAGAAAATATCAATAAAAACATACACAATTTGAACACAAATAGTTTACCCTAGAGAAAATCCACTTAGGGTGAAAAACTGTAGCTCTAGAGAGTATTTTACCCTTTGTTCCACTATCAAAAGAATTGGTATATAAATGTTTACAATTCTCAGATGGCTTAAATGAGCTCACAACATGTATAGAGCTTCCAATTTACACTTGCAACATGCTTTCACCTCACTTAGTCTTGCATTCACACTTGAAACTATCATGAAGATGGACTCCTACCACTATATAATGAGAGTCAAACTCCTTCCCAAACATAAAGAGTCAAGTTAACACCTCATACAGCTTTTGAAACATGATATTCAAAACCAAAATCCAAAGTGGAAGGTCAAACACCAAAATACTTCAAATCTTATTCATTATTTGTATTAGAACGAATTCACCGCTTGTCTTAGTAAATAGTTATCCTTTTATGAGAAGTTCACTAGGGCAAACAATTGTTCACCATAGTGTTTTGCACATTCTTCAGGGTGAACATGTTTTCTTACCTCCTATTATAAATTAGAAAATTTGATTTAACTTAGGTTTTCTAGGTTGTTTCAAGTATACAACTTTGAACAAAGACTTCTAAGGGTGACCCATTTCATCCTTGATCATGCTTGGTTGTTGTCATAATCTTGTTACACTTGAATGATGGTGATTTCCTCCTCTTAGCTTTTTGTAAACATTCCAATGAGCTGGGAATACTATAACCCCAATAGTGTAGTTGTTTAGATCTATTTTTTTGATTAAATATAAAATATTTATCCTAGCACAATAATAGAGAGTGTCCCCTACTATTATAAACTAGATATATAATCAATAGAAGGTAGTGTATATAATTACCTTCTAGAGCATTACAAAGCCATGAAGATTGTGTTGGACTATTATGGCTATCCCTTCACCAAAAACATGAAGAACTCTAGGTAAGTTGCTTCATTTTTAACAAAGCAAAGACTTGTTCATAGTTAAGTTACTTGGATCTTCAAATTGATAGAGAAAAGAACAAAGAGTCAATACACAAAATAGTACTAGTAAAATAGGAAAAATCTTAGTAAGTTATTAAATATCACAAATCCCCTATAGTATTTAAAGAAAGAGAAATTATTCAACAAAGGACATAAAAGTGTTCCCTAAATTAAGCTTTTTGATTATTGTTTCTAAATAAACAACAAGACAATAAAAATAGAGAATTGTATGGATACATGTCCTTTAGTGGGGCAATCTAAAAAAGCATTGAAGGCTAAATTACTAAGCTATAATTTATACATGTGCATAAGATGAAGCTTTAAGAAAATGGAAGATGTCTTAGGGCATAAACAAATTTAACAAAATGCAAGATTCACTACAAATAAACCCATCCCATTTATGGTGAAACTCATAACCTGCTCACATAAATGATGATTGGAAAACTAACCCTGGGTAACTAAACAAAATGTAGAAGCAAATAGGTGTTAAAAATGAAGGCAAACCACTACAATATAGAAATCTAAAAATATATTGCAAATCTGAAATTTAATCCGTAAAATGTCAAATGGAGATTAAAGCATGTAAAATCAACAATAAGGAAATCAATAAAAACATAAGAATCTCACAACCCAATGTTTATGTGGAGAAAACCCTTTCAGGTAAAAAAATTCACCAAGAAAGAGGTCAAGTTGTATTATCTTTGAGAAAGACTACAATTCATTCACTTCCTTTAATCCTACGTCCAATTTGACTACACCTATGTACCTGTGAACATTCAATTCATAATCTATACTCTTCAAGCTTATGTTAAATAGAAAATATAAGCCACAGATGAGCACATAGAATGTGGCACCCAACATGGAAAAAATCCAATACCATATTTGGAGAATCTAGTCAACAAGATATTATTAGCCTCTTACAATTGTCATAACCCTCTTACACACATATGGTGCCCAAGATATGTAAATCCCAATTCCCACCTTGGGAATTGATGCAGGGGCATCTGATTAAATTTTGAAAATTATCTTTGACAATGGATTTTGGTGTGGGTCGAGTGACAAAAGCATGTGAAGGAGGCTCCTGTCGCCAAGGTGACGGGAACAATAATGTTTAATTATTATATTTTAGAAGGTGGAATAATGGAGATAATGATGATTATGAAAATTAGTTACTTTGCTTGGTGACAGATGAAAGGTAAACAAAGGCAGATTGAAAGCCGACTAAATAATGGGACAACTTGTGGCAAAAGGTAGTAAGGTTGAAAGAACTAAAAATAGATAAGGCAGGTCGCATGCAAGTGAAGGCTGATTGGTGTACGAAGATAACAATGTAGAAAGGCCATTATAAAATAGAAAGGTCGATCAATATAATAGGGAGACAGTTATGAGGCCATTATAAGGAATGCAGGCCATAAGGTATGAGGCTGTGACTGGAGAGGATTAAAGATTTTGGATAAGGATGAATGCAAGAGGAAGATAGAGACATGAGGAGAGTGAACAAACTATTAAGTCAAATGTGGCCATAGGCCAAATAGATTAAATATGATTTCTTGAATTTTGATATTGTAATGAAGAAGCCGATTTGGGCTATTTGAAATGAAAGTCTAGTTATGTTAATTCTGCAGATTGATGGTGTATTCCTGTAGCAAGTCAGGTCTAATAGTATAAATGTTGTTAATGAATTTGAGCTCCTGTCACAAAGTATTTGTATGTTTAATTAATATTTAGGATTGCTACCTAGTTCCTGTCATTTAATTGACAAAAGGAGTGGAAAGCCCTGTTAAAAAGACAGAGACTTGTTTCTCAATTAAATATTGTAAGGGTATATGTGCATTGTTTGTGTTACTGTGCTATCAGAGCCAAGGTTGGTTTTGAGTGCTGAGTAGATCACCGAGGAGAGGCAACTTAGCCAGGACAAGAAGGAAGATTGTAAGTATTGCAGTAGTTGTGTAGCACCAAAATATTGGGCAAAGTGGAAAAAGGAAAGAAGTCCTAGGTGAGGTGCCCGAAGATGAAAGAAGCTAGAAAGATGCAGAAGCAAATGGAGGAAAAGAGTCTCAAGAAAAGAGACAAGAGAAAAGAAAACAAAAGGATGACAGATGAAGAATTCAAGAGAGTTGGCAGAGTTGAGGAGAGATTTGATTTTGGTAAAGCAATGGTATGAAGAAGAAAGCCAAGGATATTATTGGGTTTGGCCAATGGAAAAGAAATTGAAATGGCCAGTGAAAGAGATTGTTGAGAAAAGAAAAGGGCAAAATATGAATGCCTTGAGAAGAGAAGAGAAGTATGAAAAGAGTGCCCATGAAGATTGGGATAGTAGAGAGTTGCTTATGGAGCAACATGGACCGGAAGAGGTCAAAAAAGTTCTCATTGAAGAGAACATGAGGAAAGAGAAGAAGAGAAATGAAGAAGGAAGAATGTTCGTGAGGAGGGCATTGAAAGAGACATTGTGGTCTCTCATTTTATTTGCTAATGCAATGTTTGTAGATATGTATGTAGGTGTAAAGAGAGTAATGAAGAAGGTCAAGAATGAGACCTTGAAGATGATGAAAGTTGGGGCAAGAATAGCTCCTAAAGAAAGAATAGAAGATGTGAACAAGGAAAGATTGATGGCAGCAGAATGCCAAGAAGAGTTTATAGTAGAGGTACTTGATAGAGTGCCTAAAAAAGAAAAGGAGATGGATGTTGAAGATGTTTAGATTGATGAGGAACATGAAGAGGAAACCATAGAGTTCCATGACACGTGAAGATATTGCAGTAGAAGCACAAGATGCTTGTGAAGAAGAGAAGTTGGAAAGCCAAGAAGCTGAAGGTGGATGCAATTTGGGATAGCAGGTCCTTGCATAGGAGGATGGAGGTAAAATTATTATTTTTGATCATGAATGTAGAAATGAGAATGTGGATAGGCAAGTGGATAAGAAAAAGAGTTTGGAGAATGTAAATGTGATTACCGATCATGGATATGTAGTGCCATGTTGGCAAAAGAAAAGGATTGATGAAAAAGGTTGTAAAGAAGTGAATGCCTTTGATTATGTTTATGCTAACAAGCAAATGCAGAGAAAGAGGAATGTGCAGATGAATAGGTGGCAGTATGATGCAAGCTTGAGTTGGCCAGCAAAGAGGCCTAGAGAAATGAATGGAGGAGGAAGACAGAGCAAGAGAAGAGAAGCTTGAGAGCAGCAAATGGAGGACAACAGTCCAGTAGCAAAGTATGGGTGGTGAAGCAAGCAGTAGAAAACAAGGGTGTTGTAGAAAAGACAGAGTTGGAAGCGGATATAAGAGAACAAAATCCAAGGAACTGGAAGAGAGATCAATCCAGTAGAGGATGGAAGGAAAGAGAAGAAGCATACAATGAAGTGGCAGCAAGAGAAGACAAGTGTATGGAAGGTAAGAGGAAAGAAGTCTAAATTTTATGTTGATAAGGCTTTGTATAATGATGAGAAAAATATGAGGAGATTGTTAGATGAAAAAGAGACAAGGAGAAATAAATATTGGAGAAGGCAAGAATGCAGGCAAAGGAAAAGTGAAAGATGTGGGTATGAGAGGAGAAAAGAAAAGTGGAATAGAAGAATGGTATGGAAAAAGAAGGCACCAGAGGTTAGTGCTGAAGATGCTGATTTAAACGTGAGAATAGAGGATGAAAGTGGAATAGCCATAGTTCCAAAGGAAGAGGACAAGCAACAGAAGAGCGAAAGCAAATAAGAAGATGGAGTAGTAAGAGAAGATGCCAAAGAGGATTTATGGAAGCAGTTAGAAGCCATTGAGGAAGAATAGAATGAGAAGGTTAAAGATGTGAGCATGAGTAGGACAACAGAGAAGATTGAAGACCATGATGCAGAATTGGTTGTAGAAATTAAGAATGAAGATGATGCAGAGTTGATGGTGAAGGATGAAGCTGAAGCTGATTTGGTGTTGCAATAGTTGGCCATGAAGGAAGAATGGTTGGAAAATATGATTGAAGAATAGGTTGAGTATGATGAAGGGATAATAAGTGTTGAAGATGCATTGGATGTTGTTATTATTTTTCCATTTGATTATGATTTGTTTGATGAAAGAAGAATTGGAGTGTGTGGATGGATTGTAAGTGATGTGAGAGTAGCCTATAGTGTTGCATGGAGATGTTGGAAGAATGAAGCATCTGAAAAAGATAAGTTATGGAAAAGGAGGAAGAAAATGTTGTTTGAAATGGCAAAGGAACACATGTGTTGGAGCACATGATCTTTGTCCCTGGGGAGTTTGATGCAGGGGCATCTGATTAAATTTCAAAAATTGTCTTTGACAATGGATTTTGGTGTGGGTCGAGTGACAGAAGCATGTGAAGGAGGCTCCTATCGCTAAGGTGACAAGAACAATAATGTTTAATTATTATATTTTAGAAGATGGAATAATAGAGATAATGATGATTATGAAAATTAGTTTCTTTGCTTGGTGACAGATGAAAGGTAAATAAAGGCAGATTGAAAGCTGACTAAATAGTGGGACAGCTTGTGGCAAAAGGTAGTAAGGTTGAAAGAAATAAAAATAGATAAGGCAGGTCACATGCAAGTGAAGGTCGATTGGTGTAAGAAGATAACAGCAGAAAGGCCATTATAAAATAGAAAGGCCGATCAATATAATAGGGAGACAGTTATTAAAGAAGGTGGTGATCATGAATAGGAGTGACTAGAAATAGGCAAGATTGGAGGCCGACTAATGCAGAGGCAATATAGAGATAAGGGAGGGCCGCGCATGGTAGAGAGGGCGGTAGAAGTTAGAGAGGCTACACATATTGAATAAGAGGTCACAGGCAGCGAAGGAGGTGGAATCTGTCGTGCAAAGAAAGGCCGATATGTAGAAGAAGAAATGGGCAGAAACATAATGAAGGTGGCCATTGCATGAAGAATAGTCAGAGCGGTAGAAAATAGTAAAAGGTCGATATAAAATAAGAGAGGCCGATCATAATGGGAGGTTAAGAAATGGTGGCATATGAATGGAGAGAGACCACATATAGATAAAAAAGGGGGGTCGATAGAGAATAGAGGGGGTAGATAAAAAAGAGGCGGTGAATTGAGAGGACGATAGATCGAAAGGAATGGGAAGGCTGAGCCAGGCTGAGATAGAAGAAAGAAGAATATAGAGGCCAAGCAGGCTGATAACTAGACAAGAAGAGGCCAAAAGGCCAGAGGAAGAAAGTCAAATAGAAGAGGTTGATAGGAAGAAAACGGAGAGGAGCAGGCTATCGATAGGCCAAGAATAATAGCAGGCGGCTGAGAGATGAGAAGGAGGTTGCAGATTAGATGAGGAATGTAGGCCATAAGGTATGAGGCCGTGACTAGAGAGGATTGAAGATTCTGGATAAGGAGGAATGCAAGAGGAAGATAGTGACAGGAGGAGAGCGAACAAACTGTTAAGTCGAATGTGGCCATAGGCCAAATAGATTAAATATGATTTTCTAAATTTTGATATTGTAATGAAGAAGCCGATTTGGGCTGTTTGAAATGAAAGTCTAGTTATGTTAATTCTGCAAATTGATGGTGTATTCTTGTAGCAAGTCAGGTCTAATAGTATAAACATTGTTAATGAATTTAAGCTCCTGTCACAAAGTATTTGTATGTTTGATTAATATTTAGGATTGCTGCCTAGTTCCTGTCATTTAATTGACAGAAGGAGTGGAAAGCCCTATTAGAAGGGTAGAGACTTGTTTCTCAGTTAAATATTGTAAGGGTATATGTGCATTGTTTGTGTTACTGTGCTATCAGGAATAGTCAACAATAGGTTGAAAATAGCATCTTACACCTTCTTACAGATTGTCATAAGATGCTATACAAAGATAGTCCAATAATAGTTGATTCCTTACAACATGTAAGACACTAATAATAGAAAATGCTTTTACACCTATCATAAGTCATTATTAAACTTGGATGACCACCTTTCACTTGTAGTAACTCCCAAGATAAAACTTACTTTTTACCTCTTCAACCTCCTATGTTGGTGGTGTTTGTTATGTATGGAAGATCTACATGGACCTAGTGCACTTGGTGTCTCTAGCATCTAGGTTATAGCCCTTTCTCTTTATGGCTCCTGGGCACTAACTAGGTTTACTATAAAAAAAACTATTTGTTTAAGAGAAAGGGAATGTTCTGTTTATACATACTTTGTATGATTAAAGATCAATGAAATATTAATGGTAGGCTATTGAGGTTTAGATATATTGATGACTTAACTATTAAAGACCTCATGATCTCAAATTATATTTAAAGCTTATCACATTATTAATAGTGGGATTAATTTCTTAATTTAGTCAATGTTAATGCATGAAATAAGCCTTAAACAAAATATGCAGCTCAAGGACAATATATCATGCAAGACAAAGAACTTAATAGGTTCGACTGAAAGTACAATTTGTGCTTGACATTTGTATCCACTTGGTAACAAGATGGTAAAATACCAAGGCAAGAGCTTGAATAATAACTTTGAGATATGATTCATACATCCCTAATTTACTATTGTTTTGTTGGCATCCAAAAAATAGTCTTGAATCTAATAAGAGAACAAAATATTAAATGTGTAGTCATGTAATTTGATAATAATAAAAAAGGAAGGTTACTTAACTTATAGAATAACTTTAGTGAAAGGGAGTAAAAAAAAAATTTCTATAGGCAATGGAAATATTAATAAAACATGTCTTTTTAACACACTAATATGTTATATTCATTTAGTTTAGTTTAATTAAAAATATTGCTCTTCATAAAAAAATCAAAACATGTATGAAACTTATTAAAATAGACATTCTTAATTACTCATTTGTGAATTTGATATTACATAGATCATAAAAAAAACTCACCTCTATTCATGCATTCATGAAAATGGTTCACCACATGGGAAGGAAAAGGCAATTGAACAATCAAACAACTAGAATCACCCTTCTATCATAGTTTCATGGATTAATGGTATGGTCAAATCTCTATAGGATAGAATTAGGAAAGTGGCCACAAATTTGAACAATGCTCACAATAGTGTCAAGAGTTCAAAGATTGTCTGATCTACACATCTTCCATGTTTCTCATTCCAATGATATGCACACATGCAAAATAATATATTTGTGATCTTACAAAAGTAATAAGAATGTCTCCAAAAAAATGTTAAACATTAAATTCATAGAAATTCATTTGATTCTCCTCATTACTTAATATACAAAAACAATTCCTTGTATTAAGAGAAATAAGTAACTTTTCATATGTTATATTTTCCAATATTAATGATATCATAATCTCTTGGAACTTACATATCTTTTTCAAAAATACACAATTTTAATGATACATCTACAAATAGAACATTCCTTTTTAAATTTTTATGATTCCTTCTCGAACCTATCAACACACCCATTAAACTTTAAAACATAATTACTAATTTTAAAAAAAAAAAAATCTTAGAGGTCTTTTCCCTACCAACTACCATATGAAAGATGGAAAAAGTAGTCGAAGAAAAAACTTCTTTTAAATAGCAAAATTTCCCCATTTGAATTTTCTTATATAAAACGAATCCACTACATTTTCATCCTTTCGCACTATTGAATTCGAGTGTCAAGTCTATTATTCCAATCAATTTTTCTTGAAACATTGATTAAATGCACACCTACTTCCAAAATTGACTAACCACCGTACACACCTCGCATATTTTATGATTAGACTAAACAAAATTCCTTGAATAATTGTTCCTCATTGACATATGTTGTTCTTAGAACTTTATGGATAACTCTCCTCTTGTAAAATATTATTTTCCCTTATATTATTATTTATATTATAATATTTTAATTTGAAGATTGTAGGGAAATCAAAAGATTAGGTGAATGATAAAGTAATCAATGGAGATTTAAATCTTAAATTAATTTTTGAATTTATATTTGAGACTTTAAACTTAAAAAATAATTGAAATTATAGTTATAGGTCAGGGTTATTTAGAAATTAAAGTTGTTGGTTAGTGAGTTTTGGGATAGGGATTGGTTTGTGAGTTTTAAATAGATTGAATTGACTATTATAATAGCATATTTATAACATTTGTTTAAAGTGGCATAAAATGAAACTCCTTGCACTTTATCTCTTACAAGTAAATACAAAATTTAATTAGTTTTTTAGAAGATAATTGGTATTAGACTAAATGGGTTTTCAAAATCAATTAGTCCATTGAATTAAATTCCAAATTATTAATGTACACCTACTTTGATGCCTCCTATATTGATCATAAGAACCATATAGGTCAAAGTGTTAAGAAGAGACAAATGCATAGTCATAATATGTGAATGAGAGAATTGGCAAACAAGATATATGTGTGTAAGAGAACAAAATCCATTTTATCTAAATGTTATGTTGGGAAAGGTATTGTATACCTTGAATAAAATATTTGATATTTTGTAAAGTTGTGGTCCACTTTAAAGTGAGGGTGCCACACTTAGGGAGTGCAATATTTTTCTTGGTAGTTGTTTTATGAGATGTTGAAAATACATTTGATGTGTTAGGTACATTGGAGAAATGCACATAATATTAGGGGTCATGGTTTGGTGAGCACATGTCTTAGTGAGGTTGTGATTTAATGTCGAAGGCGCATTGTACAAATGCATTTATGTGAAAGACATATTAGACAAATGCATTATATTATTAGATGTCTTATAAAAATTATTTATTGTGGAGTCACATGAAGAGAAGTCATCTTGGGTGCTTGGATTGGAGAGAGCATTTGGGTTATCTTGAAGGTTGTAATGACTACTGGTCTTTGAGTCAAACTTGGGTGCCCACCATGGGAGTGTTATTTGGGTACATTAATTAAAAGTGGCTAAAAAATTTAGTAATTTTTCCATTATTCTTGTTCTCTTACCTATTGTAATGTCAGAAATTGTCCTCTTGTATGGAATGGTACAATTTTCCTCGGTTTAGCTCCTCACTCTTGGTGACCTCTCAAACTTTTCTTTTTTGGCCTTCCCAAAACCCTGATTGACTAAGTCTAGGAGTAGTTTATTCACTTTTTGAGGTAACTTGTTGATAGAACCCAGAAAGGGGATTTGAGATTTGGGTCCCTAGGACCCCCAAAAATGCAAATCTAAGTGGAAATGGGGGCTTGGACTTGGGCGCCCATGCCCTAGTCCGCCCCTGTTTCCCAGGATTTTAAATTTTGGTGGGATGTTGGCTCCCGTTGAGTGCCTCGGGATTCCGTTTTCAAATTCTCAGTTTTCACGTGATATCGAGACGTTATTTTGAAATTTGAATTTCCCTAAAGCTAGATATAAAAAGACATTTGCAAATCATTTGGTCACACACAATTCTTATGCAAGCTTGATGCCAAAACTCTGCTACAATTACTAGTGAAGATCAGTGACTTATTGAAGCTCTTGGAAGTATTCTTTATTTGCTATCTTGGAGATAATGGATGGAGATTAGGAATCAAGATCTTGAGTCTATCTTTCTCTTCCTACGGTTTGAACACCCTTTGCATGATCGAGAGAAGGGTTGAAGCCTCCAACAAAAGGCTTGGAGATCCTTCGTGGACATTACTGATTTGCCTTCTTGTTCATGCAAGTCTTCATTTATCTCATTGCCTTGAGGTGAAGTTATATGTGTTTATTGATGCAAAGCAAGTTGTTGATCTTCCCTTGATTGAGACATCTAGGGTTTGATTTTTATGCATACACACATTGTTAGGTTTGCATACACTTCTGCAAATCTTTTTCTCTGGCTATTATTGAGGTAGAAATACCAAAGGCCAGGCTTGACTGAGGCAAGCTCTTATATAGCCACAACATTTTCCTTCTTTTGTAGGTGCATATCGTGTTTCGTAGGTTTCGGCAGAAAGAAGCTATAGAAAGAAGGATATTACGGGTATAGTCACGACAAACTTTTTAGATTTCAAGACTTGCGGGACATTGGAGCGGGTGCCCTAGTCCAACCAGAGGTTTATCTTAGGATCTGGAAGCCTTTTAGCAGTCTTAGACACCCTATGCAGAAGATTTTCTAGTTTGAAAACTTGCAGTTCACTAGAGCGGGCACCCTAGTCCATGTAGCCCTCGAAATCCAAGTGCACAATCTCTGAAACCCTATCTCTGCACTTCTGTGATCAGTTTTGCCAATTGCTTCATCAATTTTCATATATTTCTGATTTAAGGCATAATTAGGGTTTTGCTTGGTTGAAAGGAAAACACTTGATAAAATCTTGATTAGGGCCTTAGGTTTCATAACCATGTGAGAGTAAGGGACAGACAAAGTGATTAGAAGCTTGTTCACAAGCTTGATCCTTGTCCTCCCAATGCTTAGTGGTGATATGTTAGTATTTAACCTAGTTTAAACAAACTATCAATTTTCACACTAAACATTTTGGTGAACCCAAGCTTTAAAGAATTTGCATCCTTTTAAACTTCATATTTGAAATAATTTACTATTCTAGGGCATAATTGCATTGGAAAACCTCTTTAGTGAAATTGCATATGTTAGATTGTGGATTACATTCTTTAGCTTTTCACTAAAAGAGTTCGAAATTAGCATTCATTATTGAAAAAATGTATTTCATTTGCAAAGGCCATCGTTGTGCATTTAAATCTCGGTTTAAATAGAGTATGTTAAAATGTCAGATTAATTTTTAAAAAATTTTCATGCTTATGATGAGTTGTTTAGTCATGATGACTTTGATATGTTAGATGAAGCCCTTGAGGACTTTATCTCGATTGAACATTCCACTACGGCCTCTAAGCTATCATTGTTTCAAATATTTGTAAATGCAATTTATGTTCCTAAATCTAAAGAAAAGATTGAAAAACCAAAAATTGTGGTCACTCTATGTCCAAATGTGGTTCAACCATCCTCTAAACATGTGCTTGTTGTAAAAGGTCTTTCATCCTCTTCTCAATCCCCTAATCACATTTATGATTATGCAAAACAAATAGTGAATCAAAACTTACAACAAACCAATCATAATGTGATTTCTCATGCATATAACACTCGAAATAATAAACAAAGTACACAACAAATGAATGTTCTGATATCTTTACTAGCTTATCAACTTATGCTTCCTCAAGCACCTCATTTAACATACAAAGGTGGTAAAGACTATGATCTTGTAGAGCAGCTTAGCACTACTCCTACAAAAATATCACTTTGGGAACTTATACAAACTTCACCTACTTACCATGGAATGCTACAAGAAGCTTTACAAAAGGTGATTGTTCCTCCCGCTGTTAAACCAAATGATGTTTCCACTTTACTAGATTGTATGCATGGAAAAAAAATAGATATTCTATTTCAGCAACATGAATTATCATCTCTCGAGCTTCAGAATCAATATGATCCTTTGGTTATATTTATTACAATCAACAAAACATTGGTTAAGAGAGTTATGATTGATAATGGATCAGCCCTTAATGTTTGTGGCATTGATTTATTGCATAAGGTTAAAATTGATGTATCTGCCATCAAACCAAAATCATTAAGTATTCGTGGCTTTGATAATGTTGGACAACAATCCGTGGGCACTATAACTATACCTATACAAGTTGGCCCTATGATGGTGCCTACCTTGATTCATGTGATGCCTTGTTCTCTATCTTATAACATGATTCTTGGTAGACCTTGGATACATGCATTAGGATCAGTTCCTTCTACTTTACACCATTCGATTAAGTTTAAATTTAAAGGAAAACTACATACTATCCATTCAGATCCTGAACTTGATAATTGTTTGCAAATGGAAGTGCATAAGCATGTTATTTGTCCTGAGAGTTTAAACAATCTGAAAGTTGAATCGTCAGCTCCTCTTGCCTCTAAAAATTTTATGCAAGAGTCCAAGCAATCGAATGCATTTGTTGGTGATGACTGGGGTTCATTAGATTTTGTATCTTCCTCCACATGAGAATACAAACTTAAAAACCCCGTCCCTAAAACATCAAATATTGCATCGATCACATTGCATGCTTCAAATGATAAACATAAGACTTCTTTGATGAAAAATAAAGATAATACTCTAAGTTATACTATTGATTATGAGACTTACGAAGCTCCGCCTTCTTCTAAAGAAATGGTCTCTCTTTATGGCAAAGGATTCTAAATCCTTTACAAAAATTGTGACTATGTAGGTAATGGACACAGCATAAATCAACAAGGGATCAAAGTCCCTATAGAATCCGCCTCACGACATTATTCAAGTGGCATTGGTCATAATCCTTTTAGGGAATCCAAAGCCTACAAACGCCCTACTCTAAATGTGAATATAATATCAACACTCAGTTTGATATTCCCTGAGATGATTGACATCAATTGTCCTCCAGGACCACTTCCATTGGACATGTTTACGGCAAATGAAGTGATAATGGAATTCTTAGGTGCTTATGATGGTGTTCCTCATTATCACCATAAACGTGGCCTACCTTATTGTTTAAATAATGATGCATATTTTGGAAAGACTACTAGCACAATAACTACTATAGTAGAGCATAATGAAGAACTTGAAGAACAATTACAATCTTACAATCGTCCAAACCATAGTACTGTCCTTAACGGAAAGACTATTGATGTCACTATGGATAAAGATAAACCTAAAAAAGTTATCCCTATTGGTGATTGTTTAAATGCGGAAGAGAAAGAAGAAATGACTAAACTATTGAATGAGTTCTCAGAATTATTTTCTTGGAATTATTTAGACATGCTTGGTATAGATCCTCAGATTGTAACACATAATACTGTGTTAAAACCAAATGTTAAGCCATTCAAACAAAAGATTTGCAAGATGAATCCTAAGATTGCTTTGCTTGTTAAAGATAAAATAGAAAAACTCTTACAAGCTGGTTTTATCTGACCTATTGATTACTCTCCGTCGATCTCGAATATTTTTGCCGTCGCTAAACTCGATGGTTGTATAAGAATGTGCACATATTTCTAAGATTTTAATTTGGCATCTTTGAAAGATGATTTTCTGCTCCCTAATATCAATATGATTGTTGATTCCATAGCTGGACATGAGTTGCTATCTTTCATGGATGGATTTTCAGGATATAATCAAATCCTTATAAATCCTCTCGATCAGTATAAAACAACCTTTATAACACCTTGGGGTACATTTTGTTGGGTAGTCACGCCGTTTGGACTTAAGAATGCAAGAGCTACTTACCAGCATGCAATGACTCTTATATTTCATGATTATATGCATAATATTTTAGAAGATTATGTTGACGACATCCTAGCGAAGTCTATCCATCATAAGGATCATGTTACAAATCTTTGACAAATATTTGAGTGCATATGAAAGTATAATATGTGATTGAATCCCCGTAAGTGTGTTTTTGGTGTAGACAGTGGAAAGTTACTTGGATTTATTGTTTCAAATCGAGGTATAGAAGTCGATACGAAAAAGATAGATGCAATTGTTAATATGCCAATACCTAAGAACATATCTCAACTTCATAGTTTGCAGGGAAAGATACAAGCCATCCACTGATTTGTTTCACAACTCGCGGATAGGAATCGCCCCTTTACGCAACTACTGAAGAAAGATTCTCACTTTCAATGGAATTCTGAATATCATTTTTTTTTGATGACTTAAAGGATTACTTAGCTAATCTGCCTATTTTGCAACCTACTATTTTAGATAAACCATTCCTGTTATACATTTCAGCATCTAACAATGCCCTAGCAGCTTTGTTAGCTCAACATAATGCTGAAGGCAAAGAATGTGTTATCTATTACATTAGTCATACTTTGCTCGATTATGAAGTGTGATACATAGTTATAAAGAAGCATTGCCTAGCTTTAGTGTTTTCCACTCAAAAGCTTAGACATTATCTCTTAAATGTTGAGGTGCATGTAATGGTAAAGTTTGACCCTTTAAAACATCTCTTCGCAAGAACCGATTTATCGAGTCGTCTTGCTAAATGGGTTATGTTGTTAACAAAATTCGATCTTAAATTTATTTCACAAAAAGTGATTAAAGGGCAAGTGATAGCTGATCAGTTAGCTGACGCTCCCTCACCTTTTTCTATACAAAATGTCAATGCATTCCCTAACAAATAGATTTTAACAATCTCCGCGGATGAAAAATGGGAGTTATACTTTGACGGATCAAAATGTCAAACTGGCTCCAAGGTTGGTGTTATATTGATACCCCTCATTGGTAAGCCGATTCCCTTATCTTACCGCTTAGATTTATTATGCACAAACAATATAGCTGAATACAAAGCTCTTATCGCTGGACTTCATGCAGCCTTGGCTCTTAATATCAAAAACATTACAATATATGGATATTCTCAGTTAATTGTTAAACAAATAACGGGATTGTATCAAACTAAACATGGTAAGCTATCTCAGTATCGTGAGTGTGCATTATCTCTCTTAAAACAATTCAAATCATACTCGATCGATACAATTCCCAAGAAAGATAACTGACATGGGGATGCAATGGCAAGTGCAGTGTCCCTTATATCTCCTGATGGTTCTCTTGAGGAATTTACCTTTGTTGTCATAATCTTAAGACACTGATAATTGAAAGCCCTATAGTTGTGAATTTAGAACTCTGTGGTAACACATACACGGATGAATGGTTCTCCTACATATTCAACTATCTACGCGATGGAACCATTCCTGATTAGACATCTAAGAATACCCGACTCCGTTTACGCAAACTAGCAACGTGATACACTATATCATCGAATGTCTTGTATTGATGAAGTTATAATGGTGTTTTCCTCTGATGTTTAAGTAATTCAGAGATTTCAATAGCTTTAGAAGAAGCTCACTCTGGTGCCTGTGGAGGGCATTTTGGTGGAAAATTGTTGGTGCAAAAATTGTTACGTATGGGCTACTATTGGCAGCATATGGAACAAGATTCCTTTGCTTATGTCAAGAGATGTTCTCAATGTCAACAACATAAGCACCTAATCCATGCTCCTGCTCAAGAGCTTCATGCCTAGGTGTCACCATGGCCATTCTCTATCTGGGGCTTAGATCTAATCGGTCACATTTCCCCGCCCTCCTCTCAAGGACATACGTTTATCATTACTACTACTAATTATTTTACAAAATGGGTCGAAGCGGTCCCTTTGCAATCCACGACCACTAATGTAATCTATCGATTCATACAAGATAACATAATTTCTCTATTTGGAATACCTTCCTCCTTGGTTTCAGACAATGGTACACCATTTAAGAACAAGGATGTGAAAAAGTTCCTCAAAAAATACCATATACAACATTGCTTCTCTATGCCTTATTACCCTCAATCAAATAGCCAAGAAGAAGCTTCAAACAAGGTTATTAAACAGATTTTATGGAAAACTATTAACAAACATCAAAAAGATTGGCATACACAATTATCCTACGCCTTATGGGCTTATAGAACAAGTATTCGAACGACTATTAGTAACAAACCGTATAATCTCGTCTATGGCGCAGACGCGATAATGCCTTTGGAGTTAGAAATTCCTTCCTTGTGAATCTCCCTAAGAGACATCATGGATGATTACATAGAGTGAGAGAAAAGATTACAAGAACTTGAGATGCTTGATGAAAGACGTATTAACGCTCTTGAACATCTCAAGGCTTATCAAAAAGGAATACAATGAGCCTATAATGTGCAAGTCATACAACGTTCATTTAATGTTGGGTACTTGGTTCTATATGAAAATCAATGCAACGTAAATGCACCACTTAGCGAAAAAGGTAAGTTCGGCCCTAATTGGCTTGGACCGTATATAATCATTGAAACCTTTGGATCTGGAGCGTATAAATTAACCGATGAGCAAGGTACGCCACTTAAAGAACCTATAAATGCAACGCACCTCAAAAGATTTTATGCTTGAGATCTAATGTTCAATGTTCCTAAGATAATTTAGCACATAGATTAGCTTCAATTTAGACAAGATATCATGGTTTTGTCTTAATTCATTTGGCATTATATCTTTGTTCAGTTGATCATTGATGGTACCATGTTTAAGTAGTCATTGCTTAGATCACTTTTGTATTAACTGAATGTAGCATGGAAGTTAAAGTATGTGTAAAATAATTAATCATTGTGCTTGTTACTACATGTTATTTTTTAGAATTATTAGTATATCACAATAGCATTAATTATAGCATTTAGACATCATCACTAGTTGCATTTTTACAAAAATCACATGTGATAGATCAAAAGCCATTACACATAGATCAAAAGAAATAATCATATATATATATATCAATTTCATGAATACATCCGAGTTGACTATCCCTCAAGACAAAATGGGATGTCGTAGTGCATAAACTCTATACATCACATAGCTAAGCCTCGATCGCCAGTATCCTCAGGTCCTCATGGTGTGTGAGTGACAGAAGCCTGACCATGTGTGGCTATGGATCGCGAATGACTCCTAGAGACGCTTTGCAATTGTAACCCTCTGATCTCGCCTCTCATCCCTATCATCTGCTCATGTGCCTCCTAGTACATTCTCTAGTACTGGTCTCTCTTGGCCTGAACCTTGTCTTTGTCAACTCTAGCCTGTTGGACCTCCCGTAGTAAGAACTCACTGACAGCTGGCTCTCCCTCTGATGTAGGAATCGCTATTGTCTTCTCTCGCTGTGCCCTGAGCTCAGCCTCGGCGCGCTCATCTCTCTGTCGAAACTCCTCTCTCTCTCGTGCAGACTGCTCTAGTATGGCCTCTGTAGTAGTCCTGTATCTAACGAATGGCATAAATATCTCAGCATACCTCCCAGCAGATGATCGTGGTGAATAACCTGCCCACACCTACTACTCTAAGGCATATGTCAGTACTATGTCTCCTATGACATGACTCACAAAGTCTCGCCATGCGTCTCTCCCAACTACAAAACAAAGGATGAGATAGATGTTAAACTCCCATATAAATATCACAAATAAGAAACCAAACATAAAATAATAAATCAAACCTCACTTGGATCTCCATCTCGCCAAGATGGATCTCGAATCACCAATGGTGTGATGAGCTCTGCAGTCTGACCTATAGCTGGGGGCATAGACCTACTACTCTCCCCCTGCTATATCTGACTAGGCCTCACATCATCTGCAGGTGTAGGACCACGAGCCTTTGACCGTGGTCTCAATTCAGTCTCCTCATCAGTGTCTGCCTCGTGCTGGCTCTGTTGCGATCTTGCTCTAAAGACATACTGTGATGGGACCTCCTTGGAGTCATCCTCATCCCCCTCCTCATCCTCCTCAAGATCCTAGCATCCTGTGAAATCATTGACATCGTCCTCCACCCCTGTGTCACTAGCATGACCGGCCCAAGGTCGGGCATCCCATATAGGGTGCCTGGGTGGAAAGATAGGTGCAAGCCGTGCTGTGTGCCACTAGGTCTGATACACTCAAGTACACCTGATGTCATCTGTGTTTGACACTAGCTCTGCATCCTCAGGACCCTCGTCATCACTCAGTGGCACGTCTGCTATAGTCGGCTGTTGGACAGTATTGGCTCTGACTGCACTCCAAGCTGCACGTGCATAGCTCATACGAACTATAGGAATATCTTGTATCTGTCTGAACTATCATGCCACCTTGTCAAAGTAGAACCAAGATACAATATGATCAAGGTGACCAGCCATCAGTCGATCCCTCTGCATTTGAGCTAACTGCCTCTACTCGCCAGGCCATCTGATGTAGCTGAGATATGGTCTCCAGATGATGTCACCAAGTTGTAATCTATCAAATACTACTCTCCAGTATAGCAGATTGTCATTCCTCCAACACCTGACTAGTGGATAGGCATAGACACGCGGATGGGTGAATGCTGCCTCTATAGGAAAACCCACTGGCCGTGTGCACCTAACATGCTCAAAGGCCCAGACCTGTAGTAATGTGCAGACCATCAGACTATGCATCTCATAATGGACATATCACCCTAAGTTGCGATAAAGGTGCACAAGCATACTGCGCCCCCATGCGTAGACAGTCTAATGCTCCTCCATTGGTCTAATGGTGTGAACGAGACCCCCGTGAAGGTGAGTGCCTCATCCATCTAGCACAATGGCTAACGCGACTGTGACAATCATGATCCTCCGTAGTAAGGGAATGTCTCTGCATCCCTACTCTAGCAAACAGAGTTGAATGTGTCCTCGCTCTGCCTGTGAAACAGTGCGACCCAAGCAATATAGCTGACTCTAACGAGTATACCTCTCTGAGCGATGTCCAACAACCCTCACTATCTCTCCTCAGATCGGCAGTCGAAGGATCCTAAATACATCCTCCAGTGTGATGGTAATATCTCCTATCGATAAGTGGAATGTGGATGTATCTACATCCCATCTCTCCATCAGTGCCATGAGCATCGCACAATGGAATCTGATTGTGGGCATCTCAAACACCCACCATAGGCCCACCATCTATAAATGTTCTCTCTCTGTGATAGTCAAGGCGCTAGCGCGCTCTCACAGAAGTGTCATCAAACAATCGCCTGTGTGCTCATGCATCTCAGGGACATCCTGCAGATCAGAAAGCAAGCAAGAGCATCAGAATCTCCTCTAGAAACCAAAATAAGCTATCAAGAACTGAATAGAATGCCTATGCCTAGGGCCTATGTCCTTTGTGGACCAAGGTGCCCCAGGAAGACTAGGGTGGCCCAGAGGGACACTGGCACCCCTGTGGGACTAGGGCACCCCAGAGAGACTCTGGCACCCTAGGTGGACCCAGGCGCCCCTGTCTGGGACCTCTATCCACCTTTCCCTCTTGGCATAGACATCGATAAACATGAAAGAAAAATTACAATGAAAGATAACAGATGAGTTGGATTAGGACCCTACCTCAATCTTAGAACACTTCTATGTCACTCAGGCTCAGAGCATCTCCAGTCATGGTGGATGATATGGACGTCATCTCGGCATGGTCGTTCTCCTCTTCTCCTTCTCTCTCTCTTTCTGTAATGACAAAAAATAAGAATGAGTTAATGATAAGTGACAACTACCTTTTTACATAAAGTAAGTGAGTGAGAATTCCTATCCCTAACTAGGTGCAAAAGTGTGCTCTTTCACTCTTGAGCCCTTTTCTTGAGCTGTCAAAGTCCAATTTCAGCGTCATTTGTTGCATTGGAAACTGGGTTCCGCTCTCTTTCTTCCCCAGTGTGTTATGTTTGAGTGTTGTTTCTTCAAATGACCCTCATAACATATTTCCCTTGAAGTCGACGCACGTGGATATCTCCTTGTTTCTACTCTCAGACTAAGCAAGTAGAAACAAGGGGGGGCATATATCTCCCTTGATTTCCTCCCTTCCTCATCACTCAACCCCCTTAGCATTTTGATACTGACTCATTGGTGGTGGTTGCAGGTTGATTTGATTTGTGATTTTTCTGACAAACGTTCCTTTGTAGGTTACGAGTTCCTAACTTTGTGGTCTTGCAAGATTAAAGACTTGAGGGCTTCTTCTTTCTTGGCAACAACACTTTGGCTTCCTCTATAGTATCCTTTTGGGTATCCTTTTCATGATTGATGCATTTTACTTTCCTTTAGTCACATATGCATGTAGTGTCATATGGCCACTAAAGTGGGGGCTAAATGTAACGTCAAAAATTGTCCTCCTGTATGGAATGGTACAATTTCCCTTAGTTTATCTCCTCACTCTTGGTGACCTCTCAACCTTTTCTTTTTTAGCCTTCCTGAAACCCTGATTGACTAAGTCTAGGAGTAGTTTATTCACTTTTTGAGGTAACTTGTTGATAGAACTCGGAAAGGGGATTTGAGATTTGGGTCCCTAGGACCCCCAAAAATGCAGATCTAAGTGGAAATGGGGGCTTGGACTTGGGCACCAGTGCCCTAGTCCTCCCTTGTTTCCTAGGATTTTGAATTTTGGTGGGATGTCAGCTCCCGCCGAGTGCCTCAGGATTCTATTTTCAAATTCTTGATTTTCACGCAATATCGAGATGTTATTTCAAAATTTGAATTTCCCTAAAGATAGATATAAAAAGACATTTGCAAATCATTTTATCACACACAATTCTTATGCAAGCTTAATGCCAAAACTCTACTACAATTGCTATTGAAGATCAGTGACTTGTTGAAGCTCTTGGAAGTATTCCTTATTTGCTATCTTGGAGACAATGGATAGAGATTAGGAATCAAGATCTTCAGTCTATCTTGCTCTTCCTAGGGTTTGAACACCCTTTGCATGATCGGGAGAAGGGTTGAAGCCTCCAATAGCAAGCTTGGAGATCCTCTACAGATAATGTTGATTCACCTTCTTGTTCATGCAAGTCTTCATTTATCTCATCTCCTTGAGGTGAAGTTGTATGTGTTTATTGATGCAAAGCAAGTTGTTGATCTTCCCTTGATTGAGATATCTAGGGTTTGATTTTTACGCATAAACACATTGTTAGGTTTGTACACACTTCTGTAAATCTTTTTCTCTGGCTATTGTTGAGGTAGAAATGCCAAAGACGGGGCTTAACTGAGGCAAGCTCCTATAGAGCCACAACATTTTCCTTCTTTTGTAGGTGCAGATCGTGTTTCGTAGGTTCCAGCGGAAAGAAGCTATAGAAAGAAGGATATTGCAGGTACAGGTGTGATAGACTTTTGGATTTTTAGATGTTGAGACTTGCGATACATTGGAGTGGGCATCCTAGTCCAACTAGGGGTTTATTCCAGGATCTAGAAGCCTTTTATCAATCTCAGACACCCTGTGCAGAAGATTTTCTAGTTCAAAAACTTGCGGGACAATGGAGTGGGTGCCCTAGTCCATGTAGCCCTCAAAATCTGGGTGCACAGTCTCTGAAACCCTATCTCTGCACTTTTGTGATCAGTTTTGCCAGTTGCTTCATTAATTTTTGTATATTTCTGATTTAAGGCATAATTAGGGTTTTGCTTGGTTGAGAGGAAAACACTTGATAAAATCTTGATTAGGGCCTTAGGTTTCATAACCAAGTGAACGTAAGGGACAGACAAAGTGATTAGAAGCTTGTTCACAAGCTTGATCCTTGTCCTCCCAATGCTTCGTGGTGAAATGGTAGTATCTAACCTAGTTTAAACAAACTATCAATTTTCACACTAAACACCTATGAATAGAAGGTTTGGGATGAAGGTTAAACAATGTCTTGTACATGTTCATTGGGAGGTTGAGAGACATGAGTTGCTTGTTGAAAGATCTTGACAAGCATGGAGTGGGACATGTGGATCCCATTTGTTCTTGGATTTGTCTCATGAGGAATACAACAATGATTGCTCATTGCTACTAGAGAAGGGTCTTCTTTGTTGGACAATGTTGATCTCTTATGAAGGCTTGAAGCCTAATATTATTTTGTAAGTTGTTGCTAAGACTATATTGGTTTTAGAGATTGGGAGGTTAGGTTTTTCCTAGTCTCTCTCTCTCTCTATTCTTTATTTTATTTTTGTTATTCTACAATATTGTACTCTAGAATACTACTAGAATTTGTATAAATCAAATAACTTATGACATCTCTCCTCAAAGGATTAAGTGGGAAATTATTTCATATGTCCTTTTATTTGATATTAAATCCTAGCTAACTTGTTAGATTTGTGAGAGTAAGGCCTCTTTTTTATTAATCCTTGTTTGAGTGGGAGTTTGTTGTAGTTGATCTTATTTTAAGATATGGTTATGGAAAGCACTTCTAGAATGGAGGTAGAGAGATTCAATGGAATAAAACTTGATCTTTAGAAGTTCAAGATGGAGTATTTACTTGATTGTGATTAGTGTATTATGAATTATGTTGAAACTTTCCTTGGAGTTCATCCTCATACTATTGGAGTTGGTCATATGGCGACCTCAAGCTCATGTTTGGTGGTATTATCAAGAAATATCATGCCAAGTGGTTGACTGTATTCTTGTTATGAACTGTTTGAAATATTAGTGTTGATATCAAAGAGAAATGCAAATTAAATCAAATTGATTTAACACACACATATACACATATAGTAAAACACTAATAACATATATCATATATGTTAATATAACATTATCTATTCTTGTACATGCTCATTTTATCTTATCTCTTATTCACTCATCTCATATATTCTATCATGCTTATGCTATGCTATCTGATTCTATATAGACTATATTATGTTAAGGACATGTTCTATATGTGTGTCATTTCATAACAACAAGCTTGAGAAGTACTGCATTAGTCCTAATTAAGCCACACCTACTATAGTAGTTATATCTATTGATCCTTCATTGTGGTACTAAACACAATAGATTTGAATATGTACTTTGATGTATATATCTTGCCAACATTCTCCTTGGTTCTTAAACATTGTCTTGTCCTTGAGACATCCTAATTATTCTTTGTGTACCATTTAAGTTTTTTGTAATTAACATATCTAGTTTTGAGCTTACCACTTAACAATTTAATTTGATTGCACTAGAGTCAAGAATACGATCAACTATGTAGGGGGATAAATATTCCTATGAATGGTGTTATACTAGTAAAATGGTCCTTATACTTGATGTATATACTACTAATCAATATATCCAAATATTTCTATGTGGGTATGTTGGTCTTGTGTGTATTCCACCATCTAGTTGTGTTTACTATGAGAGTATCATCTGAAGCTTCCATCTTAACTTTTTCTCTAGAAATACTCTTTCCATCTATCCTAAGTAATCTTTAATGTCTCCAATTCCCATAAAATTTTGAAGTTTTACATTGAGATCTCCTTTGTAATAAGTTTTATCCTCTTAATTGGTTTATATAGGACCATATTTTTGTCCATGGTATTGATCTCATCTATTTTTGGGTTATTTCTAACTATCAAAAGTTTTCTAACCCTATTATTAGGTTCTCCATCTAACCACGCTTCTATATCTTCATCTAACCTCGTCTTGATCTCATCACTATCTAGTATGATTTCACCTTGCAATGTGGGTTCTTGCTTGATATTAATTTTAGGAGTTCTTCCTGTCGAACACATTCCCCTTAATTCACTATCATTGATGTCTTTTTGTTTTCCTAGTCTTCTTCAATCCTTGTTCTTGATGTTTCAATTTCTAATGAAAGATGAACTATAATATTGTTTCCTAAAAAAATTCTCTTCTTCCTCTAAATCAAATATACCATTTGAGTCTATAAACCACTCTAAGTTTAGTAATACAAGATATGATGTTGCATTTTGCTCATTCATGTCCATGACTTAAAAATCCTATTTTCTCTTAATGCTTATCTAATTGACTTAAAAATTAGATAGGATCCCTAATTGTCTTTGTGGAGTCCCATTGACTAATGCAATTTCATATATTGATTCAAACAATGTGGTTTCCTTATTAACTCCCATGTTTTCCTTGGTATAATATTAACATCAACTCCAAGGTGCAACAAACCATTCTAAACCATCTTGTCATTCAATTTAAAATCAATCAATATTGATTTATTTTTCCAACTCTAAGATATTTCGAAAACATTCTTATTGAATTTCCTAACTTTTCTATCCTTGGTATTCTCTTCTCTTTCTATTACTTGTTCTAATACTTACAAAATAGAGTTAGTTTTTCTAGCGGTCCTTGTTTTTGGATAAGTTCTATCATTTTCCCCAGTCCTTCTACTTCATACTATTTAAAACAAACACTTTTCTTTGTATCCTTCTTATTTTGTTTTTCTATCCAATCTCTTGTCTTTCTAACTATTTTATTATGATTCCTTCCACAAGGATTCTTGTCCTCTTCACTATCTTCTTCTACTAGTGGTTGTTTTTCTCTCCTCTTTGTAGTATATATGTGGGCCACATCTAGTGGTCATTGCAACCCTTAGCTTCTCATATAATTCATTTATTCTTTATCTATCAGGTAATTCTTTCCAATATCTAATTACCTCATGGTACATATTTAAGTGTTGTGTACAAGACTCTAGTTCTTCTATAGACCTATGACATTTATTCACAAATTGGTCTTTGAATTTTGGTATTTTAATAAGTGTTTTGCTCCACCTTTTCTTGCATTAGGTTTGATAAGTTCACCATTTTTTGTAATATTCTTACATTTTATAATATTGTGCTCCTTTAGGGTATATAAATGAATAGTGTGATTTATCCCTATAGAAATTACAACTTGATTATTCTCTTCCTGAGAAATTCTAAGAATAATGGCCATGCCTTCCACATTTATAGTAGGTTATGTTTTCTCTACTCCCCTGATAGTCATTCCTAATACCTCATCATCCACAGTAACCTACCCTAACATTTCCTTAGATATGTTGGGGTTCATATTACTTATTTTTACTACCTTGTAGTACCAATTATATTGTAGAATGTACTAAAATTTGATCAATGATAGTTGTACGATATGTTTGATTATTGGGTGTGATTTTTTGCATTACCACAACTTTAGCTCTTTATACACTAAGGTATACTAGTGCTTGATTTGTTGGGTACTTCAAAAGGATGTGGCTACAAGATCCACATGTGGTGTAGTAATTATTATGTCTAGGTAATGTAGATTATGTTAAGGGGCTTGTGATTTGTAATGTGGTTATCCCATATTCAACAAACATCACAAAAATGGGAGAAGACTCACTATTTTCCCATTCTGCAACTTTCTTGCTCGAACTCCATTTGAACCTGCTTAGGTCATGGTGGTCGTCAGCCTTGGGGGGCCCTCTACCCTTGGTCGAACCCTTTCGTGGAACCTGTTGCTACAAGTACTGCCTCGGGCAGTACTTTAGAGCGTGAATCTCTAGCCTCGGTTTTGAATCCCAAGGCTTGGAAAAAGGCCCTACTCAAAGAAGAAATCAAAGTTGAAGAAGACTCTGTTGCCTCTGTGATGTTAGAGATAGATAGAGGAATGGATCTCCTAATCTCAGACCTGATGATGGATATGTTGGCAAGAGACACTATATGGATTCATGAATGTTGTCATTGATGGCAACAAAGGTTATCCCACACATCCGCAGGACATGGTGTGTCTATACCGAAAGTCAGATTGAAGAATGTTGTGGTCCGGTAAGCAAGAACAGAGTATGTGGAAAGGTTCAACAATCAGGTCCGGATCTCTCAGAGGAAGTATCTTTGGAAAGTGCAAACTTAGGAAAGTCAAGAGGAGTACCTTGATTGATAGATTCTAGGAATTGAGCCTCCGATGATGAAAGAGTAAAGAGATATAAGCATTCAAGTATTAGGGTCCGGTTTGATAGAACAGACAGAGGAAGAATTGATAGGTAGAGCATCAGAAGTTATTCCGGATGAGATGTTGATGGTGATAAAGACTCCTAAGGTATCTTTCATGATTGGCCAACTTATTAGATGACTTCTATAAGTTTCTTTTTGATCCGCTTCACTTGGGAAGCAAGGATTCAGCCGACAGACGAAAGTTTGAGATAATATTGACTATTCCGGATGCCGACTAGAAAAATGTTGAAATCACTTGTGTGGATATATATACAAGATGGATTTAGATGTGAAGGTGTGTGTCGTGTAAGGAATTGAAGTGCGAATAAAAGTAGAATAGTATAAAAGGTAGAAAAATAGGTTCAGAATGTAAGAGGACAGTAGCACTTAAGGAGAGCAAGAATGAAGTGCAGTAGATCAGTCTATTGAGCTTAACCGGAACTAAACTTCAACATGTGTGGATGCTTCTCATCAGTTCAAGTTTTCTTCGTGTATACAGTAAGTCTTTTGTAGGCAGTGAGCCTCTTGTGAGCAATGTGCTTGGGTAGTGAGCCCTAATTGGCAAGTGCCATTTTGTATCTTCTATTCTTCTAATAGAGAATAATATCTTGGGTTAATCACCCCATGGTTTTTCCCTTAACAGGGTTTCCACGTCAAAATCATTGTGTCATGTGTAATGGTGTTATTGTCATTTCATGATTATGCTTGCTTATTTGATCTGATGTTACATTAACTGTTAAGAAAGCACAAAAAGTTAAAATTACTATGATAATTGATTCACCCCCCCTCTCAGTTATAAACAATTGGTATCAGAGCCAAGTTCCTCCTAACAGAGCCTAACAGCTTGAGGAAGATCTGGGAATTCAAATAGATGTATATGGTATAAGGGAGCAACTCAAGACTACCCTTGATGATCTTGAGCAGTCAAACTCTGAAGTCAATGAATTAAAGGAAAGACTCAAACAGGCTGATGATTTCATAAAAGAACTAAAAGACAAATTGACTCTCTCTATGAAAAAGAGAAAGGAGCTACTTCAGCAATTGGCAAGTCAAGGTGAAGCCAATGATACAAATGGAGATCTGAAAGAGAAAACCAAGTTATGTGAAAAGTTATCAAAAGAAATCATCATGGTAAGACATGAAATGGAATCAGGAGTTATGAAGTTCACCCAAGAAATTGAAGAAAGAAGAAAATCTGAAGATGATCTAAGATAATCTCTCAAGGAAAAATTAGAAGACTACCACAAGATGGATAGAATAATCAGACATCTTGAATATGATCTTGAAGATGCTAAAGATAATGAAGAAAAACTTGAGGATCAAATTGTCTCTCTTAAAAGGGATCTTCAAATAGCAAATGAATACAAAGAGAAATTCAAGATAAGCTCTGCTCAACTTGAAGTTCTTTTTGAAAGCCAAAAGAGGGTAGATGACAAGTGTGGCCTGGGGTATGAAAAAGGTGAAAGCTCCGGATCTGGTCAGAAAACTTTTGGATCAGAAAATCCAAGGAATAGGCCTAGAAGACCTCTGGTAAGGCAGCCTAATGCTCAAAGATATCCATCCTTCAATGGATACTGCCACAACTACAATAACTTTGGTCATACAGCTAATTAGTGCAGAAAGAGAATGAATCAGACTAATACATCCTTCTCTAGATAGTGTTTCAACTGCAAAAGGTATGGTCACAAATCTCATGAATGCAGAAATATGCAAATGAACAATTCATTCAATGGTAGATGCTTTGTATGCAATAGAATGGGTCATATGGCTAATCAATGCAGATCAAGAGGATATCAATCAAACATGCAAAGAAATGTTGTTTGCCAATTTGCAATAGATCCGGTCATATTGCAAAATTCTGTAGAAGCAAGAATCAGGACAAAAGAGGTCCGGTATATCATAATCAGAATCAAGATAAGGGAAAACAAAAAGTGAATGCAGATGAAGTTCAAAGTGAGATGAACAAGATTTAGGTGAAGAAAAGTACAGAGAATGTAGGGGATGGATCTGCACTAGACTCTGGTGCTGATATTCCTTCCAGAAATTAAAAAGTGAGCTCTGGCTCAGGGGGAGACACAAAGAAAACCTTGTTCCCCTAGCCAGTCAATTGGTGCCGGAACTGGCACAAGGAGAGTTGCGGATTAAAGGGTTCATAAGAGAAACATCTAAATAAACTATGGTTAAGATTTAGAAGATCCGCAAGATGTTTAAGATCAAGATTGATCTAGTTCTTCAAGTCATCTGAATAAGGCAAACTGGAATGACTTAGGTCGAGCATTTATTGTAACTTGATATTAGGGTTTGCGGAGTAATCTAAGGGTTTTCTCATTAAGCATTTGTTCATTCTGCATTCAAGAAGAAATGAAAAGAAGCTCTGCAACAAAAATTCCTCAAGCCCATCAAAGATCATCTGCAGAATCTGATTCATCCAGCAATTGATCTGGCTCACTTCGTGTAACCTAGAAGCGTAAAAGGTATTTTCCATTCTTAATATCTCTCTGCAAATCTTTTTAAAAGATGTCTACTCTAAATATTGTGAAGATCACTGATAGGCCTCGCCCCAAATTCAAGAAACATCCCTACAAATCCTTAGAAGTAGATCCCCTAGGAGCTTTTTCCAGTGTTCCGCATGGTGTCTTGCATACAGAAGATATAAGGGTTTACATTCACGCAAACATTGAAGAATTCAGAGAGTCCAAATTGAGGGATATCTACCACAAACAACTAATAGATGATTCATTTGAGCTCAAACCCCAATACAAGGCCCTTTGGGAGAAGCACTTTGCACAATGTATACATTTCCCCTGCTTTGCTGAGGACGAATGGGTCTGGTATGTCCTGAGCAGAATACATGACAACTTCATGTGGTTGAATGGACCATTCAAGATCACAAAAGATGCCATTAGGGCAATTACCGGTTTGCACTCATCCGGTGGTATACCTATTCTCAAATCAGTCAAGAATCTAACTGTAAGTGAGGCTACCGGATCTAGGTTTGATAAAAGAGCAATGACAGTAGATGACATCACTGATCTGGATGTCAAGTTTGCATCCATGATCATCGGCTACAAGATATATCATTTTAGCAGGGAGAATTCAGTACCTGGAACTGCTATCTACACTGCCTATGAAATGTTGAGAAAAAATGCAGACTATGACCTTTGTGAGCTCCTTCTAAACCAACTCTTGGAGAACCTATAGAAGATAAAGAAGGACAAGAAGAATTCCTTCAAATTTGGTGGCCTAATACTCTGTCTATTCTTCTACTTTATGAATGAGCTACCTGGATCCAGTGGATGGGTATGGCAGAATGACATACCAGTTGCCATACAAATCAGGGATTATTTGCATGGACTTGGTGATGACAAAGTATAAAACACAGCTCTCTGGGGTTTCTTTAAAAACTTTCAGAACATGATGCAATCTAGAGAGAGAATTCCCCAATCTCTAGTTGAGAAATACAAAGACGTAGTATGCTTTATGGTAGAGACTGATCAATGTCTAATGGAGGTAGTGGAACCAAGAACAGTGTGGATCATGCCAATGGAGTATGATGTGGATGAGAAAATCGTAGAGCTGCATGTTCAGCACATGCTTAGTAAACCAAAGGATCCCAAGGCAGAAAGGTTTGGAACCTTTGAAGAATTGGGTGTGAAGATCCATATTGAGCTAAGGCAACCAGAGATGAAAAGAAAGGTAAGAAAAGAAGTAGAAAACATTGCCAAAAGCTTTAGCATCTCAAAAGAGGCACTTGATGCCAATAGGGAGAAGATGGAAAGAGCAGAGAAAGAGAAGGAAGGTGCTAAAAAGGAAAGTGGTCCGGTAGAAGCCCCCACCTGGACAAGATCCTCTAAGAGGTCTGCTCCTACCACTGTCAAGAGCTCAAAGACATCAAAACTGAAAGCAAAATCATCCGGTAAAGCAGAGAAAAGAACTAAGACAAAGGCCATAAGGTCTTATATCATTCAAAAAGATGAATAAGAGATAGAATCTGATGAAGAAATCAAGAAGATGATGAAGAAGAAGAAAGTATCCAGTGCAGATAAGGTGGCAGAGGCAGAAGAATTTGTTGAAAAGCCCACTCTGTCCCTAGATGATGTAGTCAAAGCTGTTACTATGGATGGGAACCTGCAACCAATAACATAATTCTATGATGCATATAATGATGCAGATAGAAAAATCTTGGAGGAAGCCACAGTTAAGTACTTGAACATATACAATAAAGCCTTGATTGAAATAATTTCTCTAATTCCTAAAAGTTTGGAAAAGGAACTTGAAATGAGAAAAGAAAATGCTAAGGCTAAGGACTTAGAAATCAGAGACAGATAGCTATCCAGCTCTACCCTTCAATTACTCCAAAACAAATGGATATGATCTTCAAAGATTGCAAGGATGAGTTCCAGAGTAAGACCAGAATGAATCAGCTCATGCTTGGAGAAACTGATAAAGTGGCAAAAGAAACAGAAGAAATCCTGCGGAAGGCATACTCAAGATTCAACATTCCTATTATAGAGGACTTGGGTGTTGATCCCTCAGCTACAAGTGTTGAAAAAGAATCTACTGAGGCAGTGACAGAAGAAGTAATGGACTCCGGTGAAGGTAAAGACAAGGGCTTGGAATCCTCTACTCCGGAAGAGGTGGCTCATGAACAAACAAACATTACTCCTCTGGTTTCTCTTGCTGACTCCAGATCCAATGGAGAAGAAAGAATAAAGGAGAAAGAAAAAGAAGTAAAGGGAAAAGAAGATGACAGCTCTAAGACTGCAGAAGAAAAGAAAACTTTGTCTCCAGCAAGAGACACTACAGAAATTGTCAAAGATTTCCTAAACAAAGAGACAATGGAAATTGATGAACGGGAACTTCTACTAGGACCATTTGATTTTGATTCTCTTTCCTCAGTACAAACAATGAAGATGGCTTCATTTGCTAATGCAAAGGCAAAAGAAAAACTCCTGAAGTCTCACATGGAAGACTGTGAGCTAATAGAAGTTGCATCCGGTGTGCTTGAAAAGATCATGCCATCTTTTCTGAAGGATTCATTGGCTTCCTCATCAGGTAATCTTAAATCTCTTGTTAGTTCAGTCAACACTCATTTTGAGTCCTTAGAGAAATCAGCTGAGGAAAAGGTCCGGAAAGAGTTTTTGGATAAAAGATTCTCTGAAGTACTAAGTCTAATATCAAATGATAGAAGAAATATGGATATAGGGATAAAGAGCTTAGAAAATGCTCTTAAAGATGGCGAGGAAATATATAAATTTTGTCTATCATGGTCCAAAGCAACAATGGAGATTGAGAAGAAATTGAAAGAACAAGAGATCAAACTAACAAAACTTTCTCAAAATTTTGATCCATTTACCTCATCCATAGTAAATCAAGAATGTCAGACTATTGCAGTCTTGGATGAAATTAAGAAGCTAGAGAAAGAAAATAAAAATAGAACCGGCAAGTTAAATGAGCTTAGAAGAATAATCATTCCTAAGTTGGAGGCCATGCATGAGGCCCTAAGTGATGCTCAAACCACCGCCAAGACAAATGATCTGATAGATCTAAAGAAGGCAGAAGTTTTTGCATTCCTATTGAGTGGTCACATATCAATTTTGGACAGGATGAAGCTGAGTTCGGCAACCGAAGTTGTACAATTGAAAAACACTTTTGCAGACATACTAAAGTATATGTAGAGTGCAACCGGATAAGGTACTTATGTGACTAAGTTAATTTTTGAAAATTTTGGTGTGCGGACCCCACCCTTTGCCATTGATGTCAAAGGGGGAGTGATGAGCAGTGAAAAATGATGACTCCAGCTAAGGGGGAGCTCCAGAAAATGTACATAGAGACAGAGCATCAGCCAAGGGGGAGTATAGTGTGACACTTAGTCGTTTTTCACTAAGTGTTGCCATCAATGCCAAAGGGGGGGATTGTTGGCAAGAGACACTATATGGATTCATGAATGTTGTCATTGATGGCAACAAAGGTTATCCCACACATCCGCAGGACATGGTGTGTCTATACCGAAAGTCAGATTGAAGAATGTTGTGGTCTGGTAAGCAAGAACAGAGTATGTGGAAAGGTTCGACAATCAAGTCCGGATCTCTCAGAGGAAGTATCTTTGGAAAGTGCGGGCTTGGGGAAGTCAAGAGGAGTACCTTGACTGATAGATTCTAGGAATTGAGCCTCTGGTGATGAAAGAGTAAAGAGATATAAGCATTCAAGTATTAGGGTCCGGTTTGATAGAACAGACAGAGCAAGAACTGATAGGCAGAGCATTAGAAGTTATTCCAGATGAGATGTTGATGGTGATAAAGACTCCTAAGGTATCTTTCATGATTGGCCGACTTATTAGATGACTTCTATAGGTTTCTTTTTGATCCGCTTCACTTGGGAAGCAAGGATTCAGCCGACAGACTAAAGTTTGAGATAATATTGACTATTCTGGATGCCGACTAGAAAAGTGTTGAAATCACTTGTGCGAATATATATACAAGATGGATTTAGATGTGAAGGTGTGTGTCGTGTAAGGAATTGAAGTGTGAATAAAAGCAGAATAGTATAAAAGGTAGAAAAATAGGTTCGAAATGTAAGAGGACAACAAGACTTAAGGAGAGCAAGAATGTAGTGCAGTAGATCAGTCTATTAAGCTTAACCAGAACTGAACTTCAACATGTGTGGATGCTTCTCATCAGTTCAAGTTTTCTTCGTGTATACAGTAAGTCTTTTGTAGGCAGTGAGCCTCTTGTGAGCATTGTGCTCGGGCAGTGAGCACTAATTGGCAAGTGCCATTTTGTATCTTCTATTCTTCTAACAGAGAATAATATCTTAGGTTAATCACCCCATGGTTTTTCCCTTAACAGGGTTTCCATGTCAAAATCATTGTGTCATGTGTATTGGTGTTATTGTCATTTCATGATTATGCTTGCTTATTTGATCTGATGTTACATTAACTATTAATAAAGCACAGAAAGTTAAAATTATTAGGATAACTGATTCACCCCCCCTCTCAGTTATCAACAGGATAAAATAATATCATCCATGGAACTATCTCTAGTGGGTAAATTCCAAACCCTAAGACCTAACATTGACATGGTGAGGAGGTGGGTGGCCTCGAGATGGCATCTAAAGGGAAGTGTTGTTACCAGCACCATTGTGGGTGACCTCTTCCTATTTAAGTTTATGGCTAAAGAGGACCTTGTGGCGATCTTGTCAGAACGACCCTGGCTTTATGGAAAACATAACCTCTATCTCAGGCGTTGGAAACCTGGGTTTGACGTAGCCATGGAGCTAAGCAGGTCAGCGTCGGTTTGGGTCACGTTGCTTGGGCTCCCTCTAGAATTTTGGGATGGGGAGATCTTCACCTAGATCAAAAATTTATTTGGAAGATTCATTGCACTAGACAACACCGCTAAGAACAAAATGAGGTTACTTTTTGTTCACTTTTATGGTAGCATAGACATCAACAAAACTTTGCCTAATACTATTAATATAAAGTCCAAGTATGGTAGTTGGGAGCAACATCTGGAATATGAGAATGCTACCAAATTCTATCAAAACCACTCCAAGAAAGGCCACTTGATCAATGAATGCAAGCTCCTTACGAACCAGAAAGCTAAATAAGTTTTTGAGGAGGAGAATGTTGCATATGATTACTTGTTTAAGGAGGACTTGCTAAACATTATAGAGTCCCCATCAATTTCAAAGCACCCAGAAAGACAACCAGATCAGGACTCGCCTAGAGCTGAACATCCACTATCAGACTAGCAAAAAGGTAAGGATGCTCCTGATAGCTCAGAGGAGATGGAAGAAGGGGAGATTAAGAGCCAGACCCCCAAAGAACAGACTAAACCCATGCTGTAGAGTATTGATACAGGTGTTCAAGTGCCTGAAGGTGGACTATCTGCTGAATTGGCAGATTCAGAGATGAAGACGGTGCTATCCCAACCCAGAGTGCTATCTCCTGGTGCTGGTCCTAGTTCCATGTGGACTAACCAAGATGGATGAGTGACACCTAAAAAGAAGGGAAAAGGCTATCAAAAAAAGTCTACAAATGTGGGGACAAAGGGGAAGGTTGGCAGACTCTCTCAGAGAGAAACCGGACATAGAGAAGCAACCAAGGAAATAGCCATTGGGAGACAAAGCACTCTAGAGGCTCTCTCCAGATGACCATGCAAATGAAGGTCCTCTCATGGAATGTAAGGGGACTCAACAGTCCTCAAAAGCAGTTCATGGTGAAGAACTACATTCTCAAAAATAAGGTTGATATTATCCTTCTCCAAGAAGTTAAGATGTATGAAGAAAACTTTAAAGGTATAGCTAACATCTGGCCCTCGGTAGACTACCTTATCAACCCCTTTGTGGGGGCTTCAGGGGGCCTTGTCACTATGTGGAACAAGCACATCATCTCTAGCTGCAACTTCTCACATAGCAAAAGCAATCTTGAAGTGAAATTCACTCTTAACAAGAAAGTTTGGAAACTTATAAATATATATGTTCCCAACACTAGGAACACTAGAAAGGACATTTGGGAAAGCCTAGTTCCTAGACTGATTGTTGAGAAAAGAACTAATTGGATGTTGCATGGAGATTTTAACACCCCACTTTTCCCTTCAAAAAAATCTGGGGGTATCACTGACTATTCGGACATCATGGTGGATCTGGTAGACTTTCTCAACTAGACTAGGCTGATGGATATTGAGGTCAACAATAACCTCTTCTCTTGGACCAACAGAAGAAGGAGAGACCAGCTAGTACAGATTAAACTAGACAGACTTTTGGTCTCGTCCAACTGGGACATTGTGCAACATTCCACTCTGACTGCGCTACCTCGTACCATCTCTGACCACAATGCCCTCTTCTATTCCTAGAGAGGAGTCCCTAAAGGTCCTTTCCCATTTAGATATGAAATGATGTGGGCCTCCCACCCAAATTTCAGAGATTGCATTGCTGACTGGTGGAGTATCTTGATTCATGGATCCCTAATGTTTAGACTCACTCAAAAACTTATTCACGTCAAGCAAAAAGTTAAAGGCTAGAACAAGTTCTGCTTTGGAAATGTCATGAACTAGAAGAAACACATTTCTAACAGCCTTTCAAAAATTCAAGACAATACGGCCAAGGCAGACAAGAGTGAGGCTGATTTCAATAAGGAAGAGGACCTTCTCAAGGATCTAAAGGAAATTATGAAAAAAGAAGAAATTTTCTAGAAGCAAAAGTCTAGAGTCCAATGGCTAACTAAAGGAGACAGAAACACTACTTTCTTTAATCAATTAGCCATGAAGCATAGGAAAAGGAACCAAATCTATAAACTTCTGGATGAAAACAACAAGGAGGTCAGCTCTGAGGTTGATTTGGGGCAACTGGCCTCTAACTACTTCATGAACTTCCTATCTGAGCATAGGAGCACTACTAACTAGGTCATATTGGAAGAGTTGTTGGACAACATTCCCTCAATTCTCTCAGCTGAAAACAATTGTAGGCTTTTGAATCCAATTACCATGGAGGAAGTCAGGGCGGTTGTGTTTTCTATGGGGGCTTTCAAATCCCCATGCTCGGATGGTTTCCCCCAACCTTTTTCCAAGACTTTTGGGACATAGCTGGTTTTGATGTTACTATAGCTATTAGAGACTTCTTAATGATAGCCAAGATCCTCAAGAAGATTAACTCCACTTTCATAGCTCTTATCCCCAAGAAGAACATCTCTGAGACTATGGCTGATTTCCATCCTATTAGCCTCTGCAACACTATATATAAGATTTTCACGAAGACTTTGGTCCTTAGACTCCAACCTTTGTTGGACAACCTTATTTCAGATTGCCAGAAAGGTTTTGTCCTTGGCAGACAGATTGTGGATGCGGCCATCTCTATGCATGAGATAATCCACTTGATGGACATAAGTAACACCCCCAGCATGGCTCTTAAATTGGATATTTCTAAGGCCCATGACATAATTTCTTGGGATTTCCTTTTTAAGGTTCTTAGTGTTTAATAGAAAAAGGGAGAAAGATGTCCAAATGATGTTTTTAAAGGGTTTGTGTTGATCCTTCTTTCACGACTAAATATTCAAGGACATTCAACTGAGTAGAGAACTCTACTACAAATCTCCTATCACTTGGAACATAGGGGAAGATTAGAATTGTGTGAATTTGTTGTTCAATTAAGTCCAATTATGCTCAAAACCCTAATTTTATAAAATCATAAACAAACGAATAAATTACAGAAAATGATCGCACACAGAGATATCAAATGACAACCAAATACATACCAAATTTTGAAGTTCAATGTGTGGAAAAGTCGGGGACTAATGAGTGGGCACCCTAGTCCAATGTACTTTCTTTTGTCAAGATCTCTAAAGAATGTCTGCAACATGTTCCTATTGTCACAAAGATTTCACAACTTTGGAATCCGGAGGACTAATGAGCAAGCTCCCAAGTCCAAGCCCTAGTTTTCTTCTTAGATCACCAATTCTGATAGTCTGCACTACTCTCCTACAACTCTACTTCTTTCACTTCTAGAACATGTAACCTGCAATCACAGAAAAGTGGGTTGGGGTTGTGGTGTTTAGAGGCTTGCCTTGGTCAAGCCCCAGATAGATATTCAAGTCTTCTGAACACCGTTGTCAGATAAAGAGTGCATATCCCTATGGAATATAGGCAAAATCCAAATGATAAATGATAGAAAACACAATTGATATCACCTTGTAGTGTAGATATCATGGAGGGAAGATGCTCTTCGTGCCATGAGGAGATGGATGTCAAATCTACAAATACAAATACAATAACAACACAAAATACTTCTCTGTAACACAATAAATGCCTTGAATCACTTTCACATAAGCTTGTAGATCAAAAATGCCATCTCATTTCTATCTAGTTTACAAATTAATCACTAAGCATGCTTATATATGCAACTACAAACATTCCTGCTAAGAATTTCGTAATTCAAACTTGAGATGTCGGCATAGGACCTAATAACAGTCATAAAATTGACATCCAAAAATAGGTCCTGACCTAAAATAGGGTAGGACTAGGGCGCGGGCGCCCAAGTCCTCCCCCCTATTTCAGGCAGGATTTATGCTAAGCACACCCCTTAGGTCCCATCTTCCATGAAACTTCTGAGTTTTCTCATTGAGAGTCGCCATTAACATGTAAGATGACCTAAATGTATTTTAAAGGACCCGAGAGCTAGGCCTTAAGAGGGAAAAGCACCCAAGGGGAGATTTTTTGACATAACACTTAGGAAGTTCGGGTTTTAGGATAAAATGATAACTTTGATATGGGAATGTATCACAACTGTCAAGTACTTAGTGCTGGTAAATGGTTCTCCCTATTGGTTCTTTAATGCGGGTAGAGGCATTAGCCAGGGGGATCCCCTTTCGCCCTATTTGTTTATCAGTATGGCTAAGGTCCTAGGCAAGAACATTCTATCCCACCTGGATAAATAGGATCTTAAGGGGATCAGTACTGCATCTACAGTGGGACCCTCAACTGTCCAACAATTTGTTGATGATACTATGTTGTTTGGTGCTACCTCGGTGGTGGAAGCTAGAAGATGGAAAAATCTACTAGACTCCTATGCTGATGCCTTTGGACAGTGCATAAACTATGAAAAGAGCAATGTCTTCTTCTTCAATGCCAATCTGGAACTCCAGGAGAAGGTAAAAAATATCCTGAATTGTAATAAGGCCAACCTCCTGACTACTTACCTTGGTCTTCCCCTCACTATCAAGGAAGTGACCCCCGCTTTTTGGAACTCTATCCTGGAAAGAATTCAAAAAAAGATGGAAGGCTGGAAAGGTAAACTCCTAAGCCAAGCTGGTAAGCATCAACTTCTTAAGGCTTCCCTGCAAGGTATCCCCACCTACTTTCTTACTCTTTCCAAAATGCCCAAATACATCGTGGAAAATTTTGAGAAGATTTAGAAAACTTTTCTTTGGACGGGAGTCGAGGAAAAGAAGAGGATATCGCTCATTGGGTGGGACAAAGTCTGTCTCCCCAAGTACCAAGGGGTATTGGGTATTAGAAAGACCTAGATGATGAACAGAGCATTACTGGCCAAGGTTGGATGGAGTTTTCTTAAGGAGAAGAAAGACTGGGTGTAGATCATGAGATCCAAGTACCTCCACAATGGTGGAAAGACTAGGTTAATTGAGAGAGAGAGCCTTCCTAAAGGCTCAGTCATTTGGAACAAAATGATCAAAACTAGAAGAACTCTGGCTCAAGGCATTAAGTGGAAGCTGGGAAAGGGAGACAAAATTAGGTTATGGGAAGACAATTGGCTACACGAGGTCCCTCTGTACAACCAAGATAATACCAATACTAAATCTAGAGTTGTCACTCACTTTGGGAGGTTTGTCAATAATTACATCACTATTCAAACCTGGGACCAAAGACATTTGAGGAACTTGCCTAATTGCTGGAATGACAACCAACCTAGAGAACAGGGGTGCTTGTCTCTTCACCTAGAACTGAGCAAGTACATAATTCCCTTATTCTAAAGGGAGGATGAGATGCTCTGGGCCCAGGACAAGAAGGGGGTCTTCTCAGTTAAATCAACCTACAATATGCTGACCAACAGTGGGCAAGACAACAATTTATGGAAGAAAGTCTGGAACAAAAACTTGACTCCTAAGATTAATTTTTTCTGGTGGTCTACCGCCCACCACAAAATCCTTACTACTGATAACCTCAACAAAAGGGGCTTCCAACTGGTTAACCAATGTGTTTTGTGCCAGAAAGAGGAAGAGTCTATACGGCACCTTCTTTTCTACTGTGAATTCACCAAAGAGGTTTGGGGAAGGACCTTGGATAAACTCAGCATGGTCTGGGTTTTCAATGAAACCTCAAGGAATCCATTCAAGGCTGGTTCTCTCCCTTTTCACACTCGAGGATCAGGGAACTATGGAGGAAAATCCCCCTGCATCTAGGGTGGAGTGTGTGGAAAGAGAGGAATAACAAAATTTTCAAGGAAATGGCTAAAAGTGCCAATGACGTCTTCTTCTCCTTTAGCAAGATGGTCTCAGAAAACATGTCCATCAGCACTCTGAACACCGCTAAGGAATCCCCCACTCATCTTGAAATGCACATTTCCAAGAACTGGGGTTTGATAGTGGATATGACCACCTTTGACAACTCTAAGAAGCTTGCCAGAGAAAATACCATCTGGAGACCACCTCCCAAGGATTGGGTTAAACTCAATTTTGATAGAGCAGAAAAAAAGACCATTGGCCTAGCCAATGGAGGTGGTGTCATTAGAAATGAACAAGGGAATCTAGTCACTGCTTATGCTAGGGGCATTGGTACCCAGTCCAACAATGTGGTTGAGGGTTTGGCCCTCTTATGGGGGCTCAAATTTTCCCTCTCATTGGGGGTGGATAAGATCCAAATCGAGGGGGATTAAAAAATTATTGTTGATGCTACTCTTGGCAGGACTGACAGTAGATGGAAGCTCAAGGATATCATGAAGGATATTAAAAGCTTATTAATTGGGTTCACTGGGAAGGAGATAGGGCACACCTATAGGGAAGGCAATAGGGTGGCCAATGGTATGGCCAACTTGGGTCAGAATTTGAACAGTTGGAGATGTTGGAAAAGCCAGAAAAGCTCCCTATATAGATCCAAAACCTCCTTTGTAAGAAGAAGAATTCCATCCTAAGGTCATCATGAGTTTAAATCAAAACATTTGGGATCCCCTGCTTGTGGTGTGCCTTGGGTGTCAAAAGGGGAATACTCTTAGTAATATTACTTTTAATATTGCTAAATTGTCTAGAAGGTTTAGCGGTGGGTCTGCCTATTGCCAGATCAGCTTGAAGAGTACTATAAACCACTGCCATATGACATGCAACCACATTGCCATTATGATGTGGACGCCTCGAAGGCATATTCACATGGCCATTCACGTGACCAATAGAAGGTTTAATTCTTCAAGCCTCTATAGAACTCATTATCATGATCATCTCAAGGCAATTAATCATGATATGGGTTGGCACTCTAATTTGTACAATGCAAATTTAAGGAATTATGACAATTCTAACTGGTGAGGTGACATGTTTCTCATCAAAACTCGTGCTTTGCGTTGCTCGTGGATTCATATCTACAGTTGTAAATTTTATCAGCTTGCCAGAGTTTTCTTACTTTCTCAAACCTCTGCGAAGTGTTGTTGCATGCTAAATATGGGGGTTGATAGGACCCGCACCGAGCTTGAGTCCTAGGAAGAACTTAAAAGGAATGAGACCCTTTGGCATATCTACCAAGAGGGTGGGGCGGCACCATATCTGCTAGGAGGGTGGGGTGGCATCATATCTGGAATGCCTCCAAGGGCATGATGAGAATTTATCCAAACAATTTGTGCAGTCATGGGCGGATAGACATGTTTAAGTTGGTGGAGTGGGTTTTGAAGTGTCTGAAGAGGTCATAGGGATGGTAACTAGTATGCCCATTGATGAGGTGAAGCATAAAAAGATGAGTAAGGTATCGAACCCAGAGGGAATGACCTTGTTCTTGAAAAAAGGCAAAGTTTTGCATAGTCTGCAAGGTGGCTTCGACAGAGAAAAGATCCCTAAACCTTGGGATGATGTATGCCATATGCTCATCAAGTACTTTACGCTCGAAGGTAGGTTTTGCCTTCTTTCATTACCATTTTGTGTTGTTGAATCATTTCAGGCGAAGCTAGTAGATAAGTTTTCTTTTTTACCTACTTACTTCCCTGGAAGCCTCAACGGAGGTGACCATTGAACAATACTCTACTAATCCTAACAAACCCCTCATTCTGCTCCACCAGGGGCTTATTTACAGATTGTATAAGTTTCATCTTACTCTCTGTTCCCCCAAGATTATCACTGCTACCCGCATCGACAACTCCCTTATGGCACCCAAGCCAAACCCTGTCCAGTGCAATCATGTGATTATCATAGAAGTTACCCTTGAAAAGTATACCCAGTCCCACAAAATTGCTAAGGCCTCATCTTGTAAGAAGAAACCTATTGCGATGAACAGTCCCAAGGCTTGTAGTGTCGATCAAGTAAACCCTAAGGCTGCTAGCCCTAAACTAACCACCAAAAGGAAGCTTGTGGCAGATGATTTTAAGGGTGACACCCCCCAAAAGAAGTTTAAGGAGGGGAAGGATAGGGATAGCTTTTCTAAGAATAGTGGGGACAAGCCCAACATGGAAGTGCATAACCTAGAGATTGATGCCGAGGGTTCTGAGGGTGGTGTGGATGGTAGTGAAAACATGAAAGATGCAGAGTATTTCATGCCTCAGGATAAGACCCAGGTTCCGTCGACTAGAAGGTCGACCAGACTGGATGCTAAACCAACCCCCGTGCATAAGGAGCATGTGATTTCTGTTGAGTCAGAAGACTGTGAGGAAAACCTGGATGGTGAGGTCAAGACTAATAATCAAGAGGAGATTGTGGTTGTGGAAGCTGAGGAGGACAACCTAGGTAACTTCCCTGAACTGAACATTCAGGGATCGAAGACCGAGAATTCTGAGAAGATGAAATAAGACACAGATAAGAGTAATAAGGGTAACAAGAAAACCAAAAAAGGCAAAGGGACTGTGGACCTCAACAGTAGGATGATAGAGCTAGAGAAGAAATTCATGATCCTGGCTACGTTCACTTCCAAAGTGATGCACAAGTCAGCGATGACTCTGGCTGTTCTACAGGACATTGAGCTCAATAGGCATGGTATGAAGGACAAGGAGCTGAAAGAGTATGAAGATATGTACCAATTTCTCACGGATGACTGGGAACAACTGTTTAATCAACCCTAGGGGCTCTTCCATGTTTTTATGTTTAGTGTGTTGTCTTTCTACTGGTAGTCTGATGTGTCTACGTCTTTTTGCTGTATTGGTCTCTTTTTGCTGACTCTTTTGCATGGCTGTGGGGCTATAATTTAATGGGCTCATCACCCTTGTTTTTCTGCCTATATTATTAAAAACAAACATCACAACATAGAACCCCTAATGTGTCTCCAATTGTTTTTTCTCCTCTAATTACATCTTATCTACATGGGATATCAATGTAGGGGAAATCATTCTTTGTGTGTCCCTCTATGCAACAACTAGCATACCAAATCTGATGTGTCCTCTCTAGACACTGGGGTGAGCATTCCCTCCTTTCTCCCTTAGCTAATATCTCTTGTTTAATTCTCAATTTGTGCTCTCTTGATGTACTTTTTCTAGTTCACTAGTTGCTTTAGTCTCCTTTTATGTTCTCCAAGATTGTGCTTCCACTCTTGAAGCTAACTCTAGCACTTGTGTTAGTGTGTTGATTTTTTTTCCATCTATGGTCATCCTAATAATAAGGTACTAACCTATAATTGAACTATTTACTTCATTATTTTTCAATTAAAGGATCTTCCAACTTTCTCACTACCATTTTAAATCTCTGGTCATAATCTTTTGACACTTCCACATGTTGAATTAGTGTTCTCATCTTACCTATGCTTTCACTTGGGATTTCTAGGAACTGAAAATCATTCTTGAAGTCATGCTTAAAATATGTTGCCAACTAAGAGAGTGTACTGGGCTAATTTTCATATACCATTTTAAGGCATCATTTCTCAGTGTCCCTATAAAGTCAATAAGTTTTACCTAGGGGTCTACTCTTCCCATTGTTCTCCAACTAAATTCTAATGCAAACAAGTGCTCCTATGTATATTAAAAATAATGGGACTTAGGACTTGGTTCAATTTCTAGAGGGGAGGAAGCTTGTTTGTTGTAAATTGGTCTTCATAAAGAAGTTCAATTTAGATGATAGTGTTGAGAAGTACAAGGCAAGATTGGTTGCAAAAAGATATTCCTAGGTTGAAAGATAGACTTTGGTGAGATTTTTCTTCAATTAGTAAGCTGACATCTATTAGGTTCTTATTATTTGTTGCAACAAATTTTGATTTAAAAATAAAGTAGATGGATGTGAAAACAAGTTTATCTTATGGTGACTTAGAAGAATTTTATATGTGACAACCAGAGTACTACGTTGTAAAAGGTTAGGAGTCATCGATTTGTAGATTAATAAAATATGTATATGGTCTCAAACAATACCTAGGATGTGGTACCAAAAAATGATTCTTTACATTGAGATTGAGATTTATGAGTTACCAATCATATCATTGTGTTTACTATAAAAAGAATAATGATTGTTTCCTTGCTATCACATTATATGTAGATTATATTTTATTGTTCAATAGTAAGAATGCGATTAGGGATTTGAAATCTTAACTTTTTGTATAATTTGATATGAAGGACTTGGGTGCCACTAAGTTCATCTTAAGTATAGAGATCAAGAGAGATGGAGTAAAAAAATCTTTGGTTGGGCCAAAGTAAGTATGCAAACCTCGTATTGCGGCATTTCAACATGGCAAATAGTAGACCAATGAGTGTTGTTATTTTAGTGGGGACTAAGTTATCAGTTAAGTAGTGTCTATCTACACCTAGTGAGATGGAGGATATGTCTCATGTTCCTTACACTAGTGCAATTAGTAGTCTTATGTATGCTACAATTTGCAGTAGACTAGACATTGCCCAAGTAGTGGAAGTCTTGAGTTGTTTCATGGCTAATCTTGAATGAGATCATTGGTTTGCAGCAAAGAGGGCGGTCTTTATATATTGCAGAGCACTTCTGAGTACTATTTATGTTATTAGGGAGATGGTGTCTTAGGGAACCTGAAGCACTTAATGAATATTCAGGGTTATGTGGATTTTGATTGGGTAGGAGATGTTGGCAATAGGAGATCTAGTAGTGGTTATGTCTTTAAACTATTTGGTGGTGTTATCAGTTGGATATGTAAGAGTCACTAATTGAATCAAGTTGTTAGGATCACCTACAAAACCTAAGATTACCTTATACAAGAGAAAAAGAGCACGAGGATGAATTTGCACAATATTGGATGCAATAATGAGATTGGATTAATAAATTACATATGACATCTTACTTTTATATTTGCAAGATAAAAAACCCTATGTGCTTTAAAAAGCCCTAAGTAAACTTAATGAAGTGTAATTAAATATTTAATTACACCAACACTCCACTTAAGTGCAACTTAGGGAGAATGAGAAACATGAAAATAATGCAAAGACAGGTCCCTCCTACAGGGCCATATTAGGTACTCATGTACAAAAAATCTCTCACAAATAGAGAAAAGGAGAAAACCCATAGGAAAAAAGCCCTCTCCAAAAGAGAGAAACCATAAAAGAAGTGATGGAAGGACTCAACACCAAGGCCCCCAAGGAATAAATCCATCACGAAGATACAATCAATAACTATGAACGAATCCCAATAAGAGAGGATGTAGAGAGAAGGTTTGAGTGAGACCCCAGAAGTGAGAAGGATGAAACCCCATGTGAGGAAATGCTCCCTCCCAAAATAGAAATGAGAAGAGAGACCATGTAGTTGCTCCTCAAGATGAATCCTACAGTGTTGGTAGATGCTCGACAAAGAATGAAAATGAAGATCCATGAACACCGAAAATCATTGTTCCTCTTGGGAAGAAATGGAACTACATATGTATGTTTGCATAATGTCTTCCCATTTCAGATAGGAATATGTAGGAAGAAGAATAAATGTCTTCAAACTCTAGACATGATCCAAATACAACAATGATGCTCTCAAAAACTGCTCAAAGGTCTCCAATCCACTATTAAATTGTGACTCAATAGGAGGATGAAGAGCAATCTCTGAAAAAGATGATGGTGATGTAGCTCAATCAAAGTTGTCATCAAAGAGGAACCGAATACCCTCCAAAGTATCTCCCAAATATGCAATGTGGGACTCTACAAATAATGATGAGATATCTAGTAGAAATATGTCCCAATGAGTTATCTTTGGAAGAATGATTATGTCCTACTGCAAAGAATCATTGGAAGCTCTCTATGAAGCAACCTTGGACTTATATGTAGCAACAAGTGATGGAGATGGGTCTGCACATGTTGGATTAGGAGAATATGGTAAATTGATGCCATTGGCAATGCACAACTATTCTAAGTGATGAAGCTTGACTGGTAATTTAAATCATCAATTTTCTTCTACATGCATTCATTTATTGTATGCCTTTTTCTCCCACAATAATCACATTTTAATTCCTAGAAAATAGGAGTCATGATTACACCAACAAACTAAAGTACAGAAAAATAGACATTGATATGAAGCCCACCAAAAAATAGAACTTCTCCAGGTGCCAGTATATCCAAGTTATCAACTAGAATGTGTAAAAATGATAAACTAAATAGAAGATACTTGGGGCTAAATTTGGAAAAAGTGCATAGATGGCTACATAGAGCTCCTCAATACATTTCCAATGCTACAAGAATCATGAAAATCAAAGATCATGGAGAAAAGTTATGAGCTCGAAAGCCAAAGAGGTGATCTTAATTTCAAACAATAATTAAATGCACCAACAAGAAAATATAGAAAAAATAATAGCACCATTGGATTGTGCTTAGAATCATCTTTCCTATGCCTGTTCATTTGCAAAAAAATGACTTTGTTTTCCCAAGTTATGCCAAAACAAAAAATACCTTCTTTAGGCTTCACAAAGGCAAAAAATGGATCCCCCAACATTGTTTTGGCAGTGCCTTGGTAGCACTCCAATGGCTGAACACGGTTGAGCAGTTGTGTCCAGGGGGTGCTTGGGATGTGTCCTAGTGGAATGAACATTTTATTTATTTATTATTTTATTGTTAAACATTGACCTTTATAATAATTAGACATAATTCTGTGAAGCCATGTAGACAACAATATTTATCACATTTATGACTTTTATAAATTTTTATTTACAAGATATGATAACGTTGAAACATTTGTTCGTAATTAACCTCTATTTTTTAAATTAATACAAAAATTTATTTTAAATGTTATCAACATCATTAATTAATTATATATATTATAAATATAATACCAATAATTTTTTATATACTAATAATTATTATAAGGCACAAGTATTAAAACATTTATTGTTAGTTAACTTTTGCTATTTTAAAATTTGATTAAATTTTTTATATCAAATATTAACCACATGTCTAGAGATTGATTGTTTGACTACATTTTGGTCTTGTTTTTTTTGTTCGTTGTCTGGTAGGCTTTTTCCCAGGCTATATCTGGAGCCTCTTTGACAATCTGTGGCCTGTTTTCTTTCATTTGTATATTCACTTTTTTCAATACAAAAAAAAATTTATTGACATTCTTAATTAATAATTATAAATATTATACTAACAATTTTTATTTTCTAATCACAGAGGAATTGGTAGCCCAACAATTTGGAGTCAACTGAGATGCAACTCTAATCACCACAAGGTGAGCCCCCATAATCTTTACGCTGTACATGTTGCCCCTAACATATACAGTAGACAAATCTAGATTCGAACCTATAACCCTTGTTTGTATCTTTCAATGGTTGAATTGGTCAATCAAAGACTAAATATTATACTAATATTTATTATCTAGTATTTATATATTTAATTTAATTTATAATATATTAATAATATTATATTTATAAATTTAATTTATTTTGAAATATTTATTTAATCATAATTATAGAATATTTATTTATTTAATAATAATGATGGATGCCAAGATTTTATCTAGGAGATGTATTTTGATTCCGAAATCAAAGACTAGCAGGTGTTTATGAATGAGTTGGTACAAAATTGAACGCGATTGTTCGTGTAGTACACGATAATGTTCGAGATGCATAATTGAACTTGTCTAGTTAGCCTTTTGGAAATTAATTTTTAATTGCCCATCATTCATTTTCTGTCTCGCCTTTTAGCAAACGTCTAACGCGCCCATGTCGTATAGGTCATGTTGTCCTTACTATGATTCTGACTTTGTAACTCTATTTTTCTTTATGGTAATAATTGAACTTACGGATATTGACATTTTTGTCATTATGTTAAAAGTAGACTATAATATAATAGTAATATATATTTAAAAATTATTTTTAAAGTGATTGTAATTTATTTAAATTTATAATGTAAATTTGGTAGTTTTCTATATTTATATATTCTTGTCATAAAATCAAAATTTTAGGAAAGTAGTATCCCATGGAACGGAAGATTTTTAGTAAATTGATAAAAAAACGTGAAGAGTTGTAGTTGTATATTTATCCATTTTATAATATTTGATTTTTAAAAAAATATGTTTTAACTTTTGGAAGGTAATTAGAATGGAAAAAATAAATTATTTAATCAAATTTTAATCCTAAGAACTTCTTTTAAGAATATAAAAATAATAATGTGTTGGAGTTTTTGTTTTATGTTAATTGACCTTCCTTAAATAAGGTTTACTGTTTGTGATAATAATTAAAAATTAAAAAATTTGTTATTTTTACTATTATTAAATATTAAAGGTAAATTTTAACCAATGGTAATTATTGATCAAGTATGGATGAAGTGTAAAAATATAATTAAAATGTTTGATATGTAAATAGAATAAGAACCATATCTTCTTTGATAAAAAAATAGTATCCATGATAGTCCAATAAGAGTCTCCATTAAAAATATAAAAAATAATATTTCTTGATAGCTTTTGCCTTATATTCAACAAAGTCTATTAAATAAAAATAATATCTTATTTAATGAAAGTTAGCATCCTTGAATTTCAAAACTGGTGTTTATAAACATGTTTATTATTATAAATTACATCAAAAAACAATAAATTGTGTAATGACATATAGGGTATAAAAAGATAAGTTATGGTTCAATCTTATTCTTTATATTCAAAATTCCTTTCTCTAAATACTTAAAAAATATTTTTTCACATAATTTATATATAATTCTCTTAAAAATATTCATATTTATGTTGTACATACAAGATGACCTGAATTCACTCAAGATGCCCTGAATTCACTTCAAGTTCTTTGAAATGAATATACATGGAACATAGCCCAACTATTTAAGCTCAAGTTCTTTGAAATGAGTCTACACCCAACATTGCCTAACTATTTGAGCCCAAGTTCTTTGAAATAAATCTACACCCAACATTGCCTAACTATTTGAGCCCTTAGTGAATTACCAATTTAAATAACCAAAATGAAAAAATAATTCCAAATAACCAAAATAAATATTTCTATTTTACCAAAATGTGATGTAATTATAAATTACCCAAGTCTCACCCAACTTAATACAATTAAAATAACCTAAAATGCTCAAACCTATTACAAATTCTGGCCTCTGTCTTGTACAATATTATCTTTGTTCTAGTTGTTTGTATTTGGAATGTATTGTTTCTCTATTCTTCGCAGTCTGTTGACTGCCCCATCTTTGTTCTAGTTGTTTGTATCTGGTTTCTCTATTTTTCAGTCTGTTGACTGCCCCAGTTGTCTGTATCTGGCCTGTATTGTTTTCTGTTCTTTGCAGTCTGTTGATTGCCCCTTCTTCTATGCAATCAGCAGTGTTAAATATTAAAAAAAAAATCTCACCTAACTAAATACAAGTAAAAAAACATAAAATGCCCAAACCTATCGCTACCTAACAATCATGCTCTTATCCTAACAAAAGAGACGGCAACATGGGCCCCAATCCCCATAATAATTACTGCAATGGTCGTTTTATTACTTTGTTGCGCGACACACGCTTGCTCAGAAAGTACAAGAAACTCCAATTTTCAGACCAATACGCAGCAATCCCGAAACAAATTTCTGAGTAAAATTTAAATCGACAGCCGTTAAATACTAAAATTCTCAACAAAATTCCAGTCAATTTCTGAATTAAAAAAATTTAATCGACAGCCGTTACTAAAATTCACAACAAAATTCCAGTCAATTTCTGAATAAAAATTTAATCGACAGCCGTTACTAAAATTCTCAACAAAATTCCAGTCAGTTTCTGAAATTTTTTTTAATCCACAGCCGTTAAAAACTAAAATTCTCAACAAAGTTCCAGTCAATTTCTGAATAAAATTTAAATCGACAGCCATTAAACTAAAATTCTCAACAAAATTCCAGTCAATTTCTGAATAAAATTTAAATTGACAGCCGTTAAAAACTAAAATTTCCACTCAATTTCTGAATAAAATTTAAATCGACAGCCGTTAAAAACTAAAATTTCCACTCAATTTCTGAGAAGCCCTCGCTCATGCCGTTTGCATGTAAAAACAAGCTTTCCGATTCCATTAATCATCAATAAGGCGCAGCAGGTACATCCAAAGCCGAAATTAAAATATTTCAAGAGTTTGGTTTAAAAAAAAGAAAAAAAACACAGAAGGAAAGCAAAGCAGCGGTATTTACACAGCAATTCTTCTCCGGACATGTAAATTCTGAGCAGTGCTGTAGCTTTGACTGCGAGGATACCGAGGATCGGTTTCAGTAACGCTTGTTTTGAAAGACCCTGGGAAATAGGCGGGGCTGTCCTCATCGATTCTTCCTACAGAGGGCGGCGTACTGGCAGTACTGAAACTTCTCGGAAAAGGCTCCTTTTGCTGCTGCTGCTGTGCAGAAGAAGATCTGGAAAGGCCTGGATTGCTCCTCTGAGACGCAGCCCTTACAAGCTCCCTGTATTCTTCTTCGTTTCTGGAAGAAGCCGTGCTGAAGCTCCTTGGTAAAGAACCAGGCAACACAACGCCCGGACCTCCTGCAGCCAGGCCGCTATAATTTGCCCTTCCTGCGCACTCCGTCACGCTTCTCACATAATAATCCCTGGCTTTTGCAAGGTATGGAAATGGAGACAGAGCTTTTAAGCGCCTGTAAAATGATTTGCGTTGCGTCTTCTCTGAAACTTTGGCGGCTGGGCCATTCTTGCCGGCTTCCATTGCAGCAATTTCTTTGATGCAAATAAAAATAGAATTCTGTGATGTAAAATCTGCTCACGCAAGCTAAATGAGAGAAATTATAGAAACTGTGGGCTCGCCTGTGGGTACGAATATAAATGAAAAATGTGGGATGTGCCAGCCCATTGTTAATAGGTATAAGCGCGTCATTTGACGTAGTCGTGGGGGCAACAGCAGGTCGACGGATTTAATTTGACAGCCGTCGACTCTATTTAAGTACTTTTTTTGGTTTGATTAGTTAGGGAGGAATTTAGAGGGGTCTTCGTTTTATTATAAAAAAGAAATTACATAAAGGTTGGAAAGCAATAAAGTAGTCATTTTTATATATTAAATGGTTTATTGGTCAAAGATAATTAAAAATAGGATAAGTATATGTTATTTTTGTGGGTGGATGAGGTGTAGAATTTTCATTAATTAGCCACCAAATCTTTTAATCTTTAAGTAGCTTAACTATGTTTAACTATGGAAAAATAACCTAACTACAAATTGTCAACTAAACACCAATGCCTAACAATAAAAACCTAAGCATAGGGGCCTCCACTACTAATCACACCACTTGAAGCCACGCCTCAACCACAACCATGTCTCCCACCCCCTGAAACCACACCCCAACCATGTCCTATACTGCCACCTCCTCCATACCACCTAAACCACCACTAGAAGCTCCTCCCTAATAAGCTACATCCAAAGCAAGGAATTTGACCCATAGAAAACCTCTGCTAGCTCTTTGGCTCACACCACTTTGTTGGAGTTGAAAGAGGGCAACATGAAAGTGATGGAACCAACTATGTCCAACACTACCACCTCCTCATGGATACCACCTAAACCACCACTGGAAGCTCCTCCCTAATAAGCTACATCCAAAGCAAGGAATTTGACCCATAGAAAACCTCTGCTAGCTCTTTGGCTCACACCACTTTGTTGGAGTTGAAAGAGGGCAACATGAAAGTGATGGAACCAACTATGTCCAACACTACCACCTCCTCATGGATACCACCTAAACCACCACTAGAAGCTCCTCCCTAATAAGCTACATCCAAAGCAAGGAATTTGACCCCATAGAAAACCACCTCTAGCTCTTTGGCTCACACCACTTTGTTGGAGTTGAAAGAGGGCAACATGAAAGTGATGGAACCAACTATGTCCTACACTGCCACCTCCTCCATACCACCTAAACCACTGCTAGAAGCTCCTCCCTAATAAGCTACATCTAAAGCAAGGAATTGACCCCATAGAAAACCTTTGCTAGCTCTTTGGCTAACACCACTTTGTTGGAGTTGAAAGAGGGCAACATGAAAGTGATGGAACCAACTATGTCCTACACTGCCACCTCCTCCATACCACTTGAACCACCACTAGAAGCTCCTCCCTAATAAGCTGCATCCAAAGCAAGGAATTTGACCCCATAGAAAACCTTTGCTAGCTCTTTGGCTCACACCACTTTGTTGGAGTTGAAAAAGAGCAACATGTAAGTGATGGAACCAACTATGTCCTACACTACCACCTCCTCCATACCACCTGAACCACCACTAGAAGCTCCTCCCTAATAAGCTACATCCAAAGCAAGGAATTTGACCCCATAGAAAACCTCTGCTAGCTCTTTGGCTCACACCACTTTGTTGGAGTTGAAAGAGGGCAACATGAAAGTGATGGAAACTCCCAAATGACTATGAGTGTGCAATTATCATATTCTTACCAATAAATAAATGAATAGAACTCTCAAGAGCTACAAACATTGTCATGCTCAACCAATTAACACTAGGTCAGCCTTTCATCTAGAAGATTGAAACTAGGTGTGACCAGAGGCAACAAATTATTAGGTGTGAACCATTGAGAGGACACCAAGAGAGAAACATAATAAAGGCTGCAAGATGCTGACACCTAGTGACAATGTAATTACATGATCACATAATATTGACAATTATATGATTACAAAAGACAGATTTAACCTAGCAAAATACAATCCACTCTATTTTGGCATACAGACCCAAATCAGTGTTAGAGGCTCACAATTCTCTATAAATATAAAAAATGTCTCCTTCCTAGCCAAGCTTATATCTGTTATAATCATTATCGCCACATACTAGAGTCCTTAACATCTTATGTCATGTATTAGGATTCAACTATGTAGTTTTTGAGTCAGACCCATATTCTATGAGTAGTGGCTCACAAGAACCCATATCCCATGAGCACAAATGATCCACTTGGCACTCAATGTATCTAGGTGATACTCATTGGGGGGGGAGCATCGAGACTTCTCGGGGGGTCACCCATCCTAGTACTACTCCGGCTCAAGCACACTGAACTTGTTACCCCATTTGCAAAACCTTCAACGAGTGTTGTGCCTTATGATTATAGAGCTCCTTTAGTTCATTCATTATCAAGGAGGTGGGCATTTTTCATGATGAGTCAAATTATGTGATACTTTATTAGGGGGTAACCCCAAAGCCCGCCTAGTCAGCAGAGGAGGCTTAAGTCTCGGGTTTGCTCCCCGAGGTCTTGGGTTCGACTCCAAGGACCTGCTTCTTAAGATGCATTGGTTTTGCGGGTGAGTGGGTGCATCCCCAGGGGATTAGTCTCGCCTTAGCTTGCCTTAGGTACCCAAGATACGGGCCGCTGGGCTGGGTCACAGGGATACCCCTGGGCTAAAAATAAAAAATAAAAAATTATGTGATACTTTTATGATGATTTACTTGCATAGATTTCTAATCAAATTCATTGACCCATATTTCATGAATAATAATCCACAAAAATTCCTCAAATAAACATAAATAATCCACTTAACCTTTCTTCAAGATCAAAGTGCATTTACCACGCTCAGCAGATAGGTAACCATTCTTTAAAAAAATTTAGCTTACGGATAGAACCGTGAAACCGACGGTCAAATTTATCAGCAGGAAAAGGTCGAGCAAGGCGGAGAGAGTCCGCAAATTACGCGTCAAACCGGATGTCCTTGTTATGTATGGTCAAGCCAACCATCATTTAATAACTAAATAAAATCAGCCTAAAACTGGATAATAAGATTAGTACTAGCCGGCGTTGTGAAGACCTAATAAGCAACCTATGATATACGGTTTCTCATTTCAATGCACATGAGGGATGGTTGTCAAGGGGATTTTTATCCTAGTTGGATAGGTAATGGATATTATGGAGATGATGCCGAGACGTTCTTACTAGAAGTTTTTTGTTTAAGACTAGTCTTACATTTTTATTAAGTTTGCATAGGATTCAACGTTTCCTTATAAGAGTTGTATTAAAACTTGAATAAGACACTCAAAGGGTGCAAAAATTCTAATAGAAGTTTTTATCTTATAAGAGTTGTATTAAAACTTGAATAAGACACTCAAAGGGTGCAAAAAATTCTAATAGAAGTTTTTATCTATTTTGTATGTGAAGATTTCTTATTTATGTTTATGAGAGACGGGTTTTTGTAAACCATTATTCATGAATTGTGTATCACTTATCATTATTGAATTTAGAGATTATAAAACAATTATATATTAGAGTACGTTATGAGAAGATGAGATGATGCAATAACTTCTTCATGTTGGTTGATGGTTTGACATTTCTTAGTCATTCCCTAGAATGGAAGATGAGTTGTCATTTCCCTATGTAGGCATAGACGTCAATGTTGCTAGGAGCTTGTCTTGTAGTACAGGTGGAGCCTAATCTAATGATGTGTGTGAAGCAATATTTTAGGCTTACATAGTATTATAAAGGTTGCAAAGTTTGTACTATTATATAACATGGATGTTCAAATATGCCTTTAGGAGGTGTGAAGCTAACCCTAAGTTACTTGTGTTGCTAAGGTCATTCACCCTTTTTTGAAAAGTAATGGTCCCCATTATGAAGATGGTCAGTTGCATAAACTAAATTTTGAGTTGTAAGCTATTGCCACTTTTCATGATTTTCATGTCGCCCCTTCCTTGCAACTCAAAACAACAAATGATTGCTATTTTAGGTGTTATTGGAGGTAGTGTTTATATGTTTATCTCATTCCTTAGGAATCATGTGCAATATCTAAATTTGAAGGATGCTATTGTGAAAGGCTTGAGTAAAGGCGATGTATATGGATTGAGATGTTGAGTCAAAACGGGGTAAACTACTCCAATGAAAGCATATACAAATAGCGAACAAATATGATTTACCAGTTAAAGTAAAATGTGATTAACCATTCAAGTAACATTGAGAAACATACATGAACATTTATTAGCAAATTAAAATCAACAAACTCATATGAAACACATAACACAAGAATTTACATGGAGAAACCCTTTCCAAAAAAAATTCCAAGACCAAAGAGATGCCAAGCTTGTATTAATCAAGAATAAACTAATACATCAAAACAATCCACTCTATCTTCTTTAATTTGGAAATATTTTGGCAGCATAACATTACTCAAACTACAAAAGACCACAATACCTCTTATTCCATGCTTCTAATATAGAGAGAAAATAGAAACAAAAAACTATAAATGGTTTACAAAACTAGTGGCCAAAACCATGAGCCCAAAACTAGGAGTCCCACTTCCACAAGCAAAAAAACCAATGCCCCATATTCGTGAAGAGCATCCCTTGGAATAGTAAATAATTCATGACTATGTAACCAATACCATTATGTAAAAGAAGTCAACTTGCAACTCACAAGCACTCCATGAAGGCTCTATTTACAATGTACAACTCTTCGTATTCCAATGTGACCTTTCATCTTCTATTTCCTCTTTCCATGTCTTTATGCAACCAAAAAATATGTACTCCAAAAAATAACATTAAATAAACATTACATTGCACCACACATGTGCACCCAACTGTTATGTCGTAAATTGTCAACACCAACAATTTACACTAGGTTTAGCACCCTTCTGGACTGATATACAAAATCTTGTTGAGAGAACACTGAGAGAAGAAAGGACCTCAAACATCTGGACACTAGCGCCCAAGTGCTAATGTTCTGGACATTTACAAAAGTAAAGTTTGTGTGACCTTGGATGTCAACCTTGTTACTCTGAGTGTTGCACCTTGTCCGCTTTGCTTGAAAGGTTTTCTTGAAAATGAGTTGATATGCATATATAAAGAAGTTTATTCCTCCCATTTGAACTAGAGAGAGATGAAAGATATTAAGGAATTGATATGATCAAAAGTGTTGTGCAAGTGATGAAAGCTCTATTGTGAAGATTATGTAGATTATGTGTGTTTCCCCTAAATTGAAATTTTAGTTCATCTTGGTTTTCTCCTTGCCCTTGTATTGTGTTTCCAAAGTCCTAGTCTCAATCCTCTTTTTCTATTGACAAATCCATCTTTTCCCAAACTCAAGGTTTGAAGTTTTCTTTTCTAAAATCCTTATTGTCGACAATTTTAAGTTTCTTAGAATGATTTATTTTCTTCGTTGTTGGGAAAGTTCCCTATCGGTGAACCTTGTCAGGAAAATCTTAAGTCCACGAACCTTGTCGACAAAACTTTGAGTTCGCAAACTCCCAACTTTCCTGACAACTTTTCATTCGAATGTGTCTTTTTTCTTGCTACCGCCTTTCCGACTATCGGCTTTCTTTATCTTCCATGAACTAAGTTTTGGTTCCCAAGTTGTGAATTTCCCCAATTCCCCGATTCATTGATTCCCCGATAACCAAGTTTTGCGACGACCAAACTTGTCGATAAAGGGAAATGAAATTCTTGATAAAGTGTTTTGGTACGTCAAGTCTATGTGGCATTTATTTTAAGGCAGAGAAGAAATGAAAAAGAGAAGAAAAGTTTCTAAGGCAAAAGTTTTGCCTTTACTCGACAAAGTCTTCGGTTCGCGAATTGGTTTGTCAGTTTCATAGCTCGTTGATTTGTCGATTAGGTGATAGAGAGATCAAAGGTCAAATGTTTGAAGTCTTGATTTGTAAGGACGTTGTTTTGTCGATAGAGAAAGGGATTCCACTAATAAGAGACAAAGTTGGTTAAGTAAAAAGATGACAAAGCCTCAAACAAAGGTTTGGTTTGCGAAGTGCTAAAGTTGCTGATTGAGAGTTTCGCTAACAGGTGACTTTGCCAATAGAGGCAAAAGTTGAAGAAAAGATAGTGGTTTTATAATTTCGCTGATAGAAGTTAAAGGTGTTGGAAGGCTCGGTTCGTGAAAACAACATCTCGCCAATAAAGAGTGTTTTGACTAAGTTTGAGAAAATAAGATTTCAGCGATAAAGGTGGTTGTGTAATGGTTCATTAGGATGGGTTTTTGCTGATAGAAAAGAGGGGAGTGCCTGAGTTTGCAGAAAGCTATATTCGCCAATAAAGACATTTTTATAAAGGTTTGCAAAAAATAGATTTTACCGATAAAAAGGACAAAGGGTAAGTTCGTTAGAATGAGTATTTGCTGATAAAGGCAATAGAAGCCAAGTTCATGGAAAGCGTATTTTGCCAATAAAGTATAGAATGACCCAAGATTGTAGAATATGATTTTTGTCGATAAAGGGGTAGATGTTAAGTCTGTGAGGTAGTGATATGAAGATAGAACATATTTAAATTAATGATTTAAATATCTTGTGTGCTTAGCCAACATGGAGATTCAATTTCTACAGAAGGATATATAAGAAAGATTAGTTTGTACATTTGAGTGTGTGTATGCGAGCATTGAATCGAAACATCTGAATGTATTTGCGAATGTAAGCAAGGTGCAAAATATCTGAAGATATATGTGTGTCTGTGTCTGTGAAATACATGCAAACACCAAGCGAATAGGCAAATACAGATATGCAAAGTCGTATGCGATTTTGAGAGCTAAACCGTAGTTAGTCTAGCCATTTTCTTCCCATAAGGCATCACTTCCAAGGTTCTCCTTCTCACAAGGGGCAATTTATGGAACAACAATAGGTGTCTACAAGTACTTCTAGCCCTAGCACCCCTGCCACTTTTCATGCCACTATTTTGCAACCTTCAGTTATAGGGCAAGTTGAGGTAGATGGGCCTCAATAGAAAACACATTCAAAGGATTCTATTGAAGAGAATGTTCAAACTCCCAAGATGAAGTAGGGAAAATTGGTGTAGATGAACCTGTTGGGTATGAGACATTGGATGAGGAAGATAAAGAAGTGTCTTCATAATTGTTCCTTTAATTGTCATACTTTGTTATGTTGAGGCTCTTTTTATTATTCGAGACTATGTCTCATTTGATAATTCAAGAACTTTATTTTACAGTTTTTTGTTAGTTTTATAAGACAATTATATAGGGAAAGTTGGTTCCTTTCTTTTACTATATAATGTAGGGGTCAAGGAGAGTGGAAGATCTTTTGGTGAAATTTCTTTTCCATGACTAGATCATCAGACATTATATTGAAAAGGGCGATATTTGATATAGTATATGTGGTGTCATTTTTTTCGATAAAACAAAATATTTTGTTCTGATTGATTTCATAAATATGAGAGGAAGGTTGACAGTGGGTCCACTATTATCTCTATGTATTAGCCATTTATTCTTTGTATGTTGGATGTGTGGTGCATTGGATTATGATATCTGCATTTCTTTGTATGAAATATTGATAACTTGCTTCTTTATGATTGTTTTGCCATTGGAGTGTCTTCTTTTGTATGTTGGAATCTGATGTGAAGGTGGTGGTTTGATTATAGTGATTCACTCATTGACTTTCTTCCATTTGTGTGTCTAGAAAAAGGCCATAATAAATTATTATTATAAGTAAAATTCTTTCCTGCAATACAGTGTGTATTGTGGTTTTGATTAAATTTCATATTGTGGAAAATTTCCTTTCCCACTTTTAGGTTAAAAGTGTGTTAGCAAACCTAAATTTTCATCTTATGAAGGAAGCTATGCCTTCTAAAATATTCATAGGGCAATTTATGAAAATTGTCCAACTCTTGGTGGAGTTAGTTATTGCCAAAATGGGTGAGTCTTTATTAAACAAGTGGTGACAAAATCTGTTCACTAACAATGTGATGCTCTCCATTGCAGGTTTCTAACATTCATTGTAGATTCTAAGGGAAGATCCTTCCTTCATCTCCATTGTTGTGGTGATCTTGAGTCATCCCACTAGGGTTTGTGTTGTGGTAAAGGTACTTTATTATAGCATTGCTTTTATTATTGATTTTGCCTCTATCCTCCAAGGACATGCACTCTCTCATCATCATCTTGGTTGTTGTGGAGGTGGAAACACCATTCACGGGGTTTGACTAAGGCAGACCCCTAAAATGACCCAAACCTTTTCCCCTTTGTGTTTGTGTAGATTCTAGAAGATTGGGAGAAGGTATTGAAGATTTGGAAGCAGATTGATGAATATAAGCCCGACTCTTGGAAACCCCTTTCAGAGGGCCTAAAGCCCTAGGACACATGCGCTCTGTCAACTTTTTCCTCCCAAACCTACTCTAATTTTTGGCAGTGACCTTTGACAACTTTGCTCTGCTCATTCCATATCCAATTTCTTGGGTCTTTAGATCTACAATGTACAATTTCTCTGTTTTGGCATATTTTCATTATAAGAACCCTAGATCTAGGTCACTTTCTCTCAAATCTCTTAGATCTACAACAAAAGAATAGAACCACCCTTCTATACCTTGGCTCTGCTCTAGGACTGTAGCCAAGATTAGTTTGTGTTCCAATGTTTGATTCACAAAAAGAAAATTGAGAGGCTTAGTTAAAAACATGATTAATTAGGTCTCTCTCTTTTTCATCAAACATTCTAGTGAACTTGACATACTACACTTATCCTTCTTTTCTTAGATCTATAGTTGTGTTTAATTAGTTGATGAATTTGAATAAATGTTTATGTTGCACACATCCTTAAATATCTAATAGATTTAATTTAGAAAGCAGCACACTTATAGATCTCTATAGGTAGGGTTACCAAAATCAAACACTTTGGGTGAACTTAAGAATTTTTGAACTCTTGCAAGCCTCTCTCTTCATATCTAATATACTTGCTATTCCAAATCTGATTAGTAAAAGGTTTATTTAGATAGCAAGCACTTATACATCTTCATTGCTTTGATTGCTTGTTGATTTGATTGGATATTCATTGCATATATTTGTGACATATATTTAATCATTTGGAAACATTACTTTATCTAGAAAGCTAAAACAAAACTCTTTCTTCCATCACATCATCCACATATTTCATCCTATCAACACCTTCTTCTATAAGTGCACTTTGCTTGTCATAAAGCTTGTGAAGTCATTTTATGAGTTTTGTGACCCAGTGTCCTGAATCCAACATTTTTGTGAGGAGAAGTTATAGGCTCATGGGTTCTAGTGCTTTAAATAGCTTCGATGTTGTTAACTTACTTATACATGGGAATTAATCACCTTTAGATCATATGCCTACTATACCTATGATATGTGAAGTACAAAATTCTCATGACTCTATAGACATTGATTACCTCATGGCTCATGCACTTGAAACACAAATTCATAAACTAGACATTGAGTTGGCTCATTTTTAGAAATTTGTGGGTATGAAACACTTAGCTAAGGAAGCTGTACCTCTTGAAGAAGGTCTCAAAAAATTGTTACTCAAAGGTGAAGAAGGTATAGAGATTTTACGTAGCTTAGCTTACATAGTGGATAACAACATTATGTCATCAGCTAGTTATGTGGAAGTCATCACTAATGTGTCCTCTCAAAAACAAATAGGGACATAGATGTTGTTACCCTTACTGACATCTTCTACATCAACATATACTTCTTCTATTCTCATCACCACTGCACACCCTGGTAGTAGTGCTAACACAAGTCCTGGACTTTCAAGTGGGAATCCTGTACACAACTAGAGTGTTTTCCCCTTTACATATCATAATGCTATTTCAAATGTCTCATATCCTATTGTCAGTCGACCTCCATCAAATGTCACTTACCAAAAGTCTAATCACATATTGTCATCACCTATCCCTAGCCTTGACTATTCCAATCCTACACAATCTCAAGCTATTCCACAACTCGATCTCGTCATTAATCAACTTTTATAGAATGTCAGCTCTTTACAAAAACAAATAGCTAGCATGAATCAAGGTCCATCTCAACCTTCTATTCCATCCTACTAGACCCATAGTCCATTGTCCTTTACCATTCTAAAAACACCAATTCTTGAGAAATTTGAAACCCCTCGTTTTGAGAAGTATAATGGGAAGGGGGATCCTAATAGTTATGTGTCAGCCTTTATAGCTTTGTGCAGTGATTTCCTCTTTGATGATGCTATTTTAGCTAAAATCTTTCCTCGATCACTTAAAGATATAGCCTTGGATTGGTTTTGCTCTCTACCTATGAATTCAATAAATTATTTCCAACAACTTATTAATCAATTTCTACAACACTTCTAAGCAAACATTGGACCTCAAGCCTCCTTGGTTGACTTGGTTCATTGCAAGCAAGGAGTGAAGGAGAAATTGTCTAATTTCATTGGGTGTTATCAAGGCCTCTTCTCACAAATACATTATTCTCTTTTGAATGCCAATGTACAATGAGTTTTCATTGGAAACTTGCAACCTCACATCCGTGATAAGATTTAATTGATGCATTATAGATCTTTTACACATCTTTGTATGAATCTCCATGATTATCAATTGTCAGTTAGTCAGTATGAGGACACTACCTTGTTGGATCCCATTGGTAAATCCAAAGCTGCTGCCCCACATTATTATTCATTCAAAAAGCAAAATAGAAACTTCATAAAAATCAATTCATCTTCAAACAACATTTAGCCAAAAGTAGTGGCTACAACACCTCCTGCTTTGACCACTTATAAGTTAAAACCAAAAATGTGACATTTTTCACAACTTTCAGAATCTCTTCATTAAGTAATGTTGCAACTTCTAAACAATAACCTCATCAAACTTCCACCAATTCGATAGATTGATGCTACTAAGTTGAAATCACCTTCTTTTGATGTGAAGGCCTTTTGCTGCCAATTTCATCATACCCCTAGACATGACATAGAACGATGCATGCATCTTATACATGAAGTTCAATACCTCATTGACTCTTACATTATCTAGGTAGCAGGTGAAAATGACAAAGGGAATAAGCTTGTTGCTCCTCCAAATCAGAATTACCTATTCATCAAGGAAACATTATAAAAACACACATTGAATCACCACCTAATTCTATATCATTCGATCATCAACATAGAGACTTTGATAGTGTGGTTGGTATGGTAGATGTTCACCCTCTCTAAGAGTGAGTAGAACCTAAACTGCTATCTCTTTTACACCTCATGATGCTTCCATTCAAGCACCTAAGGGACCTCTCTACATCACTGCCAAGATTAAGGCAAACTCATAAGGGGAGTACTCATTGATCATGTATGCATGGTTAATGTATTTAATGAAGAGTTCCTCTTTATGCATGAATTACATCGAGATAAATATGACACATTTGAAATTTTGAATAGAGTGCATGATGGATCTATTCATCTAAATCTTGGTGAGTTGACTCTTCCTGTCAAGGTTGGACCAAGAACATTGGACGTGTCTCTTGTTATCATTCCCACTTCAGACTTATTTCATGTGAAGTTGGGTAACCCATGGCTTACCTCCATGAAAGTGGTCCCCTAAATGATTCATAAATGCTTAAAGTTTCCATTCCAAGGATAGGTACATGCTGCACATCACAGTGGGTTCTAACCCTTGGCTCATTGTGGACACTTTTCACTTGATCATTTATGGCCTCAGCTAGAGGGTTCTATTCAACCTTGTAATGACCTATTTTTTTAATCTTATCAAAAATTTGAAGTAAAGAAAGTAGCTGAATTATCCCTGAATACACTTGGAGACTCTTGGGCTTTTGTGGCTGTGATAGTAGTTCCCTTTGCCCTACAGGAGTTGAACGAACTAATGTCCAAATTGAAGGATCCTCCCTATTCCTGAGTGTCTGGAACTTATGTTGTAGTTCCACCTCTACCATCCTATATAGGACCATGAGACATATGCCCATCACAAACAAGACCTTCCCACAATCTGAGGATTTTTTTCAATCCCCTACCTCTTTGGAGCCTAGTGGAAAGAAATTAGTTGCGTAGAACCTATTTCCCCTAGAATCTCAATCACTTGAGGATGCTTTAGTACCTCCACCTGTTCCATAGGTTGAGAGAGAAGAGAAAATCACTTTGAGAGACCCTTCCCCCATGGTCTCCCAACCTTCATAAGTTCCTTCTATTCCTCCTCATGCTCCTCGAGCAAAGGAAGAAAAGGAACCAACATTGGAAGACGTCACAGTTCCCTTCACAAATGTTACAAATAAAACAAAGAGGAATCAAAATGCAAAAGAACATAAGAAGCGATGTCGTGCTTTGGCTCGCCAATTTGCTTTGGCTCGCCAACTTGCTACAAGGGAAGAGAACCTTCCTACTTGCAAGCATCATCCATTGACAAATTTGAAGGATATACCTAATGATGCTTTGTTTACTCATGAGAGTGATATTGATACACAACCTGTAGTGACCCATGTTAATTCACCTATCATGCCTTATTCTGAAAGTGATTCAGAAGATAATGGTGAAACATGTATGGCTCTAGTACCTTGCACCACACTTGCTATAGTCCCTCTTGCATCTTTCCCTCCTTCCCTTTAGGGTTATCCCACAATAATGGGTTACACTTTTTGGCCAAACTTGACATTGAAATCAACATTTTGAACTAAATCTTCACTTTTTGACACCTATAGCCACTAAACCGTTTAGGAATTTGAAGATGATGTGAACTAGTGATTTGTGAGATTTTATTTGTAGATTCTAAATATATATATTTTTAAAAATTTGGAGTTAAAATGTAAATTTTTGTGTGTCTCCTTTGATAACTAGTTTTTAATAGTAAATAACATTTTTTAAAGTGATGTGTATTATGTAGCACATAACTTTTTTTCTACAAAGGATAAAATTCTAATTCTTTTAAATTTTTATTGGTAACACTGATATATAAGGCATGCATTTGGTTTCATAATGTTTTGTTAAATATATTTTTTAAATTAAGTTTTGAAGTCAAACCAATTATAATTTAGACATAGGTGTATTCCGTAAAACATAACTTTTTCTGTATGTATCAAAATTCTTTTTTTTTGTTGAAACAAGGACATCAATACCTAGGGCATAGATATTTTTCAAAAAAAAATTTCACTAATTTACTAATTTTCCATGTGTGTAGAATAGAGAACTTGATGTTTAATGAAAAACCTACATTCACAAGAATAAAAAATAAATATAATAATCAAGTTAAATATATTTAAAATTATACTTTTTGGGAAGCTTATAATAAGGACTACATACTTACAAAACATAAATTTTAAATGAATTCATTTGATCCCTCAAAAGGTAAATCAAAAGTGGTTTTTTATTAGACTTTTGATAGGTGTAGAGGAGACTCCATTGTAGGTGTGGTTTAAAACTAGCGGGCTTCTATCCAAGGGGGTTTGAATCTAAGGGGGTTTGATCAAGCCCTCTTCAATTAAAATCCTTTAAATGGAACCTCTCAAGGCTTAAATCATTATATTTTCTAAAAATATGTGATTTTAGCAAAAATCAGGATGTCCTAGAAAGTGTAACCCATTATTGTAGCATCACCCTTTATAAAGAGAAAGATTGGGAGGAGGACGATTTGTTTTAGGTCGACTTGAAAGTGTGGCCTCTATATCTTTTGTCTTATGATTGCACATGTTTTTATTCCCATATTATGTTACTTGATGTGTAGTTTGTTTGTTAATCTCTCTTTGGATGACCCTTGACACTCTTGTTAGTGAAAGGATACAAAGGGACAGAACCTATTGTGACATTCCTCTTTGTATATCTTCATTCTTCCATATGTCGTAACTTCCAATTTGTTAAAATTTATGTTCATTGGATGATTTAGCATCCTCCTTTGTGATCTTTTCATTCTCATGTGATATTTCTTCCTCTGTCTTCATAGTTCTACTAACAGGCGGATGATGACAATTTTGAAAATGATTGTCCCTTTCATAAATATAACCATTCACATAATGACGCCAGCCGAGTAGATCCCTTTTGTGTTATATTATCTATATACTAATTTACGTGGAACTTTTCACTTTGCTTACACTAGGGGCAACCCCTTGTCGCAATGTAGCTTTTGAGAACACATGTCTTTTAAGCATGTAGCTTCCATAAAGCTCTCATGCTTTGTCTTAAATTGATTATTCATTCTACCTTAAAGTGATTGCTCCTCGATAGGAGTTAGCAATCACTTTAAGGTGGGGGCATACATCATGCTATGCGTCTTGCATTGTTCATGCACCACGTGGCTGGTCTTACCATTGGAATAATTGATTATCTTTATAACATCTTACCAGGGTTACCCATCAAACATCACAATTTTCTTGGCCTATAATCTCTGATATGGTTGACGTGGAGCTCACCTAGTTATTCGACGGTCCTCTCTAGCATGTGATGTCTTCACTTGACATGGACCTCACCTAGTAATTTGACAATTCTTACTAGCTTGTGATGATTCATGTGGTTGCTTTTCCATGAGTCAGCTAGATTAATGCAACTTGCTAGCCCATGTACTTCATGTGAATTTACATTTATGATCACTTAGTAATTCAATGGTCCTTACTATCTTGTGATCCATGAAGAACATATTTGCATTACCCTTAGTGACATAGCAAGCTAGTGTCCATGTCATGTTCTCTTTATGATTGCTTTTCTTTCCTTACTCATATATATGATGCGTTACTTAACTTACATGCTCTTGTATTCTTCATGTTTGCTTCATGCATATACTTGTGTGTCTTCACATGTCTACTTCATGTATGCTCTATGTCTACTTCGTGTATGATGTGTATGCTTCATGTTTCATGTGTATTCATTATTGTATGTTTTGTGAATACTCCATGTATGTGTGAATTATGTTGGATATTTGATGTGTATGTAATCTCTTCTTGCCATTCTTTGTAGACCAATAGAATCCCAAGCTTGGGGACTTTCATACTTCTCAACTTGGTGTCATTCTAATGGCTTCCACATTCTAGCAAGGAATTTTCCTTTTCTTCATACTTCAGTGTGTGTATGAACATAAGATCATACCCACTCTAAAGTGGGGGCTAAATGTTATGTCGTAAATTGTTGACACCAACAATTTACACTAGGTTTAGCACCTTGCTAGACTGATATACAAACTCATGTTGAGAGAAGACTGGATTATGAAGCACAAACTAGTTTTAGGTGTCATTATCTAGGTACATGCCCTAACTCTAATACCCAAACACTAGTGTCCTAGACATTTGCAAAAGTAAAGTTTGAGTGGCCTTGGATGTCAACCTTGTTACCAATGGACTCAAGCTCCCAAGATCACCTACAAAACTAGAAATAACCTTCCACAAGTGAGTAGCAAGAGGATGAATTGCTTGATTATGGTGTAAAATGAAATTATGATATAGAAGGTACATGAGGGACCTTTCTTATATAGGCAAGGTAATGAGATGGGATAACATAGGATGATGACACGTGCCATAATCATATTACATGAGACACAAAGAGATAACTATCCTAAGTGTTCCCTAAGTAAACTTAAGTAAACTAGTGTGAATAGGACTTAATAGGGAAACAGGTTAGATAATATACCCTATTCACACCAATAACCCCCTTAAGTGTAACTTAGGAAGAATAAGAAAATATTCAAATGATGAAAATATGCAATCATGGATGGGTCTTGAATACAAGGCCAAGTTAGGTACCCATGTACAAAAAATCTCTGACAAATGGATTAAAGGAGAAAAACATGTAGGGAAAAAACCCCTCTCCAAAGGAGAGAAAACATGAAAGATGTGATGGAAGGAGGACTCAATATGACCCCCAAAGACTATATCCAACACAAATACACAATCAATAACCCCCCACAGGAGAGAAATAATGAGATGATAGATCCACCCACAAAGAACTAGCTCCTATGCTAATGGTGAATGCTCGAAGACAAATGCTGAAGAGTGTCTAATATTGGCAAACAACATGTCTCCCCTTGGGAAGAAACACATCTAATGGTGATTGTAGAAGTCGTTCCCACAATATGTATGAAAAGGGAATCCAAATCCAAATGTGTGCCTCTAAATGCAACTTGGGTGTCCTCATGCTGGAAAAGATGTCTTCTCCAAATAAGGATAAATTTGCCTAATCAAAAAGTATAACCAAGAGAGGGAAGATATTGAACTACATCTAGAAACACTAAAGATGAGATGCAATCACTACCATCAAAGAGGAGAGATAAACCCTCAAATGTATCCTACCAACATCATCCTCCTTTGAAATGATGTCTTGTCCTTATGGCATCTTGGTTTTGTTTGCCAAAAAAGAGAATTAGATAGAGTAGATCTTAGCAAAATTGATTGCCACAGCATCAAAATTTTAGAAAAAATCTTCTTTTCATGGAAGAATGTTCTTGTAGATTCCCTTCAAGTGTGTATATGTGTTATCCCACTATTGGATTGCCTATTGTAATAACAACATTTGGCCATTGATGGTGAGAAAAGTAGTTTCCCTATCTTCTAATGTATCATGTATTTGAATTATGGTGGTGACTTTTATGGCCTTTGTCAATAGATCTATCACATCTGCTAGTTGTAGGTTGACCACCTCTCTAAGCTATTTAACTTGTTTCCTTAATCCCTCTCTTTGATCCTATACTTGCTAATGTTGATTGTAGAAGGTCTCAATCTGAACTTTGATGCTCCTATGTAAATCCTTCATGGCATCATATGAAGTAAATGCTTGAATGATTTAATTTTCTATATTTTCCAATTGCAATTTTAGTGCCTTGGTGGAGGCTAACCATCCTAAATAAAATTGATAGAGTGTGTTAATATTGTCTTTAATTTTTTTATGTTTTCCAATTTAGTGTGTGTGGTAGCACACATTTTTTGTATAGCCTATGTTTTTTTCTTCTTTATGTCTACCAACAATTTTTGTTTGATGGTGTCTTCCTAATTTTGTAGCTCCAATGGGATTTGATCTATAAAATTCCTCAATTGCTGGCCTAAGGGAGCTAGATTATCTATATTAACTTGCAGTGTTATTGAATGCAATGTGGTTAGGGCATAGTCAATGTTGTCAAAATATCCACCTATTTCTTTGGAAGATATTCTCTTGTGGTGGCTTGTAAGATGCCTCTAAGCTAGAATTTATATATAGGAGAGATGTGGGAAAGGTTTGTAATGGGTAACCAAAGGGATGGAGATGATTGGATAGGTTGGAGTTGCCTCTATTAAGCCAAGAAATTTTTTTCCTACATTGGATTAGATGGTGGGGATGTGGTGGTGGATAGAGGAGGTTGTTTTTGGGGTGAGATCTTTGGTTGTTCTACCTCTTATTGTGCTTCCTATTCTTCTCCTTTTTTCTCCATCACTTCCTTCTTTTGTATTTCTTTTTATTTCTATATTAGGTTATTGTAGGATTTCTGTGTAGCCTCTAAGGTCTCCTATCTAAACATCTCCTTTGCCTCTACCATCTATGAGAGTAGTATATTCACCATGTGATTTGATCTAAGCTCCAACTTTTGTAATTGTATTAATTTTTCTCTCCTTTCTAGTGAGAAGTTCACCACAACCTCTTCCAATGCTTTTATTCTAATTTTCTCTTCTAACCTCACCACTTCTTCTCTTTTATATTTCAAAATTGTGGCCAATGGCTCTAGAAAACCTTCAATTATATCCAATAAAGTATGAGGTGTACTTGAGATATAATCCATCATAGATTGTTCTACTACTTTCTTATTTTCTATACCCACTAGTGGATACATCTATGTAGTTTGTAAGGGCATGCTTGGTGTAAATAGTGATCTATACAATTTGGTGGTATCCATTATTTATTTTTTGATTTCTAAGGTTTTCTCTAGTTATGTGGGCACCTTTGTTTTCTTATGTGGTGGGAGGTCTTCTGTTCCTACATGTTCATCTTGTTGTACTACTTCTCCTCATTTTGTTTCCTTTGTTCTTGTTAGAATATATTTGTGTTTTTCTTTTTACTATTTATTGGGCTAAGAGGACTCCCCTTTTTATTCTCTACTCTCATTTGTAGTGTCTATATATCTTCCCTAACTGGTTATTGTAAATTTTTTGCTTGTGATTAGGCTATTTGTGGTGATGGGATGACTAATTTTTTCTTGTAGAGATCTATGGTGAGTGCTTTCCTAGCTCTTCTTTTCCTAGTGTCCTATGTGTTTGTTAGTCTTTGATCTCAAACCATAGGGATTTAGTTTTAAGCCACTTAGAGTGCCAAACTTGAGATGAACCTACTTCTAGTGATATAAAAGAATCATAGATTTCTATAATAGGTGGTGTGGATCCTTATTAATCCCTATTTCTTGTGTAGTTTCTCCTTGTTTTTCTCCACATGCTCTACAACCTTCTATTTACTTTGCTTGTCCATAAACTCTTTGTGTGTACCAAATATTTCTTCTCTGTGATCTTTGGGGAGAGATGCTAGTTCTTTTGCATTTGCATGAATTCATTCATCACTTACCTCATAGTGTAATTATGGTACCCAAGATGCGTGTCATTGCATCCTCTCCATAAAATGTGGTGTTTATCCACTACAAATATAATATCATTTGCTTACCACCTAACAATATCATAGGATATGTAACCTCTTGCTTGCATTTGTGATTAATTTTTTTTAAAGAATCCCCAGTAGACTTTAGTGTAAGATGTGGTATCCTTAAAATGTTATACATGGGTGCTGATTTGTGTAGCTATTGGGGTATCTTGAGGTCAAGTTTTGCTAGGAAAACCAATAAATCTGTTCATAAAGTAGAATGCTAGGAAAATGATCAAGAACCATACCTAAATTGGTATTGGTCACTCACTTTTGTCCTGGTTGTGTTTTCCATTAGTTGTTTTTGGAGGCCCTCACACAAATTAAATTTTTTGCCTTGCACCACCATTTGATAGGTGGTGAGTATTTCCATGCCTGTAGAAAAACCTTCTCTATTTGTGTAGTATATTTTGTGAGCAATTCCCAGAGTGGCATATCTTATGGTAGGGTATGCAATCTTGTATATTTCCAAAATTCTTCCATCTGGTGTGGCCCTTGTGAGCTCTATACTTTTTGATTACTCTAATTTTTCTTTGAAGGTAGATCACCTTTGTTTTGCAATCCCATCATTGCATAGATGACTTATTTAGTAATGTGGTAGGGTTGGTCCAGGTACATGTAGTCATCAATTTTTTTTCTAAACATATCTTAATCCAACCTTCCTATATGAAAAAATCTAGGAAATCTTTCCATATGTCTAATTTGAATGCACCCACCTACTTGTATTGGTCCAAATACTCTTGTTGACCTAGTTTTAAGAAGGTTCTACAAAGTGTGGTGTATCTCTCTTAGTGCAATGTGGATGTATTTGTAGATGTCCTCTACATATATTACATCTATTGGTATGTTTGAGAAAGAAGCGTAAGGGTCTACCTCCATAGCCTTGAATGGGTACCTTGTATACTTTGGTTGTAGGTTATTTTATGTGTCTCTGAGGGTAGGAGTTGCCATTTCCACTATTTTTAATTCCCTTCTTTCATTTTGTAGGTGGAATCATAGCTAACAATCTTACTAGTGGCTCATCTTTGCATAGGGTTTCTAGCACATATACTTGGCAATTTTCATAAGTGATTTCTTCCTTTGTTCTGACCTTACTTTATAGATTTCCAATGAGGTTTTTCATTTATTATGCCTACCTCCCTCTATCTTCCCACCATTCTTTCCATTGTGATACTTTATTTCTTTTCTTTTTGGAATGCCTTCACTTTATAGTTATGTTACACTATAATACAAAATATGATACATATGAAAAACTTTTTATGTTTTTGATTTTTAAGTTCCTTCATGATAGTGTTTTAATCTTGTGGCATTAAGATACCTAGCCATCAATTGGTTTTGTATTGTTTTTAATTTAATGGCTCTTGATGGTAATATTTTTGCAATTTTGTATGGTCCTAACCAATACATTTTCAATTTACCCTATTTCTTGAACTTACTATCATATAGTAAAACCATGTCTCCAATTTGAAATATTTTATGCTGCAAATTCCTATCATGCTATGCTTTTTGGCACATCCTTTAATCTAAACTTTGATGATATACTACTAGTAGACTTTTTTCATCTAATTTTTCCAAGTCTCTTAACCTTTCATGTAAAGATTCCTCTTCATTCAATTGTAAAGTAGTATCCAACCTTAAATTTGGTACAATATATTACATAGGTAGTGAAATATTAGTTTCATATACTAATTCAAATGAGTATAATTTGGTTAATCTTTTGTAAGTTTCTCTATAAGCCCATAGGATTGTTGGTATTTTAATGTCCCAATCAGTAATGTTATTTTTGCACATCTTTGTAAATGTGGTGCCTATAATTTCATTAAAGGCCTCAAATTTTCCATTGGCTTCAGGATGATAAGGACTACTTCTATTGTGGGCAATCATGAATCTATCCAATAATTCTACAATTGTCTTGCTCATAAAATTATTCCCTTGATCACTTGTTAGGCTAAGTGGACAACCAAATCTAGTTATGATATTTTGATATATGAATCTTGTGGTAGTTTTAGTAGTACAATATTTTGTTGCTTTAGCTTTAGCCCATTTAGTAAGGTATTCCATCCATGTTATGATAAAACTTTCCTTTGATTTATTTGTGGGGGGGTCAATAGGTCAAACAAAGTCAATTGCCCATTTTTTGAATGGGACTTGTGCTAGTATCAATTGTAGGGGCATCTTATCTTTTGCAGTAAGTTTCCCTACCCTTTGAAATATATCAAAATGCCTTCCATATTAGTTCACGTCCTTGAAGATTCTAGGCCACCATAAACCTGCTAATCTAACTCTTCTTGTGGTACCTTCTTTGTAGTTATGTCCTCTAGATATGACTTCATGGGCTTCTCTTAAATTTTATTTTTTTATGTTCAAGAACAACCCTTCTTATAATTTCATCCCTCCCTATAATATGGAGTTCTCCTTCAATTAATGAATAAGGTAGGGACATTTGCAATAGTTTGTTTCTTGTATTTTTGGAGCTATTTTCTAGAAATTATCTTATAGAGAGTAGTTACACTACTTTAGTAATCTCTTCTAGTATTACACTAACTCTAAATAAGTTTGTGATATGTAATTTTTCCTCACCAAGCCTTGGGCCTATTAGTTCCCAAAATAACTCCAACCCAAAAATCTAAAACATTCCTAAAACACCTAGGCTAGGGATTGTCGTCAAGGTGAAAGGAAGAGGTCTATCAACAAGTAAAGGGGAATTTTGGCCAACTACAGGAGTGGGTAAACTCCTCTACTCTTCAAACTTAGCTAGACCTAGGAGGGATATTCCTAGAGGCATGAAATGAAATACAAATTAACATACACAACCATACCCAATGTACACTTGACCCCAAAGCTATCACTAGATCAAAACAAATTGGTTGTACAGGCCTCTCATTAAGCTGATTCAACTGTACGAATGTACATGCACAGGAAAGATAGTTTTTACCCTGAACCACATATGAAAGATTTGTTTAATTTAAAAGAATGTTTGATCCCTCTCCAATATGGACCAGTGCCTGGTGCCTACTCTATTGGGTAACTGAATCATAAGAAATAAAGAGAGAAGAAAATGATTGAACCAATTGTAACGTCAGAAATGTCCCCTCGGGGGATTTTCCCTCATAAGGTTTAGCTCTCGGGTCTTTTACATGCATTTAGGACATTTTAGTTCATATTTTAACACCCTGATGGAATGAGACCTAGGTTCCTTAGCAAATAGGGCCTAGGTGGATCCCTTGAGCTATACCCTACCCAAAACAGGGGGGAGGACTTGGGCGTCAGTGCCCTAGTCCTGCCCTATTTTGGGGCAGCCCCAATTTTTGGGTGTCAGTTAGTGACTGTTATTAGGTCCCTTTACCAACACGATAAGTTTGAATTTCAAATATCTTGGTAGGAGTGCTTGTAGATGCATATATAAGCATGTGTAGGCATTCATTTGTAAACTAGATGATTTTAATGTGATTTTGGCATCCTAAGGTGATTCAAGGCTTTCTATTGTGTTGCAAGAGCAGACTTGTATGTTTTGTGTGTTAATATTTGCAGATTTGAGCATCAATCTCCTCATGGCATGAAGAGCATCTTCCTCCATGAGAGCTTCACTACAAGGTTACAGGTGTCACATTCAGGAAAAGTGGAGTTACAGGAAGGTTGGGAAGGCATCAAGGATTCAGGATCTAAAGAAAAGTTGGACAAACTAGTACTTCTAGGACTAGGGTGCTCGCTCCAGTGTCCATAGACAGATTTCAGAAAATAGGAGTTATAGGACTGATTAGTGTCTGAAGGAGGTCCAAATTCCCTGAAAAAGTAGGTACCTTGGACTTGGGCGCCCGCTCCAGTGTCCTTGACTATTCCACTTTGGAACCCCAAAAATAGGTATTCTGTAATTCAGTGTTTTACTCTCGTTTGCAAGGGTTTTTTCCATAATTCATTAATTTGTTGTCGTATTTGCATAACTAGGGTTTTAATTGTCAATTGAGCATAGGAGAAGGAAAAATTGATAATTAATTCCATAATCCAAATTTCCCTACATCTAAAAGTGACTTTAGGGTATGATAGTGCTCACCACTCAACCCTAGATCCTTCAATGTTTAGTGGAGAGGTAGATTTTAACATCTAAATAACAAAAGATTAACAAAATCTAATTTTACCCTAAACATTTTGGTGAACCTGTGTTTTTGAACTTAAATTGCAATTGGCTGAGTGTTTGTCTACATATTTGGTGTGATTTCATTCATTCATATAGGCATTTACTTTATTGCATTGAGAAAATTTCAAAAATATTGAAAAATTAGAAAAATACAAAAAAATTGCATTGTTGGGCTTACTAAATTGTGTCAATTCTTCCTAAATTTTCCTAATTCATGATTTTTTCATAAGATATGATATAAACTACAGAAAAATACAAAAAATCAAAATCTTGCTTTGCATTTTCATCATTTAATTGCTAGGGTTTTGTGGAAATCTTGACAATTTTATATAACCTAGTAATTCCAAAATCTAGGGTTTGTAGGAAAAATATTTTATCAAATTTTCTGCTAATTTTAGAGGCTCATTCAAATTGACATTTGGCTGTATTCTTGCATTTTAGTGTGAATTTGCATTTAGATTTAAATTATTTGCAATTTTGCATAGACAATTTCAACAAAAACTAGCAATTTTGGTGCATTTTCATTAAATTTGCATGGGCATTTTGCATGTTTGAGCTTGAAAATCATTTTCAGATTTGAGAGTATGTAATTCCCATAAAAAATCAGACTTCAAAACATTCACATAGTATTTTGTTCCAAAATTTCAAACCTAGGGCTTCAAAAACAACGATTTTCACTAATTTTGGCCTTATCAACTTCATAAACTTGCACCATAGGTGTGTTGTGAAAAAGTTTTTTGCATTAATTTTCTGTTATCAGGGTAATAATTTTCTGCCCCTTATAAAAAGCTTCACAACACCCTTTTAACAGGCTCTTGTAGTGAAAATTTGGTGAAAAACTACACATTTTAAATATTTTTGCCCTATGGTTTGACCTAGTTTGCACTCCAAGTGTGTTGTGATCAGTTTTATGGATTGAGGTGACTAATATTGTTGATATTATTTTCTGTCCCTCCTAAAATTCCTTACAACACCTCTTTTTCTAGGTCTTGGAGTTGAAAAACCGTGAAAAATAGCTTATTTTTGCTATATTTTCACTAGGGTTTGACCTTAAGTGGCACAAAAAGCTTGTGTTGGGTATTTTAGCACTAAGTGGCTGTTATTTATGATATTATTTTCTATCCATCATCATTTTCCTCACAACACCTTTGTTATGCTCTCTTGCATTGAATTTTGGTGAAAAAAGTGCCTATCTTGACATATTTTCACTATAAATCGACTTGGCATTATCTTAGATTTGCATTGAGAATGTGTTGAGAGTGAAATTATTGCTGTTTTGGACTGATATTAGACATATAAATTTCTACCCTTAACTGAAATCCTCATAACACCCTTTGGGTTATTCATTTGCATTTGAAAAAGTACAAAAAATAAAGGATTTTAGGCTATTTTTGCTCTTGTCTTTTGCACCAATTTTGCAAAACTTTCAAAATTTGATTTGGCATTGAGTTGAGAATATAGACATGGCCTCTAATCACAATAACAACAATAGGTTCCCTCCTAGATATTACATGAAAAGAAAAGCACCCAAACCTGAAATTGTCTTTACACCTCATGATAGAACAATCGGTGATTCTGAAGGACCCCTTTACATCACTGTGCAAATAATGGGAAACAATGTGGAGGTAAATCTTATTGATCCTAATTGCATCACTAATGTCGCTACTAAAAAATTCCTCTTTTCGAATCAATTAATACAAGGACCCTACACCCCTTTGAACTTGAGGATCAAAACACATACTGGTGCCTTAAAGAAACCATTGTGTAAGATATCATTGTTAGTATTTGTATTTGAGAAACATGTTGAACAATGGTTTGATATTACCCCCGATTCTGATACCTTTGATATAAAACTCAGAATCCCTTGGTTAAAGGTTATGAAAGCGGTCCCTTTAACTATTCATAAATGTGTTAAATTTCTTTTGAATGGACAAGTGCATGCCATCCATCGAAATACATACAAACCTTTAACTACACAACAACACTTCACATTGGATTACTTTTGCAACAAAAATGACAACAAATTAGAGCTACGAACAGACTTCACATTCTTGAGCTATAGAAATTATAAAGAGAAACTATTACATCTAGTACCTAGTCCTCCCACATAAGAAATGACAAAAGATAAACAACCCGCATGTGAAGAGCACTTTAGACTGAAAGGAAAAGGTCCCTATACTGAGGTTCCTCCCCTGAAATCCTTACAAGGATCAAGAGATCATTGTCAACAACAAAATGTTCCACTGCGACAAGTGAGGTTTGATCTTGGTGCTTCATCTTCTAATTTACAACAACCTATGAAAGAGCAAGGCCCTGTCTTACAAGAGATAGGTGGTCGAAGAAAGAGAAATAGAAAAGCAAGAGAAAGAAGGAAAAGAAGACAAGAATATGCTATAAACCTTGCCTCTCAACAAGAAAACATTAATCCCATCATTCAACCAAATAAAGACAATCTTAACGATGAGAAACGTGATGAACAAGATATGAATTTGGCTATGGTACCATATGTCCCACTATCCTCCCTCATTAGGGATTGGGATGACGATGACGACGATTTGCTCATAGACAATTTCTAGCCCGACAGGTAAGTATCTCTAACCCTTTATCTCTCTCGTGATGTGCTTCCCCCGTGATGTGTTATGTGTTGTTTAGGCCTCCTGGGATGACCTTAGATTCTCCCATAAGGTTCGGGATACCAGGAGACCGCCTCTATTGTGACCTTCTTCTATTTGTGTCATCATTCTTCTATATTGCCTCTCTCTCTGATTTCATTATTGTGTGTTGTATCTGATGGACATAGTGTCGTGGTTGGTGACTTGGGGGAACCCTCCTATGTGACTGTCCCTAAGACACTTGTTTCTCCTCTCTTATTTATTATTTCCCTTCCTCTAGTGTTTCCACCTAGCGGGTGGATGATGACAAACATTTATACTAATGCGGACCTAGTGTCCCTTTCGAGAGCAATCAAAAAATGGACTTAGTTCCTAATTTGAAGATGGGGTTGTATATCTTATTCGATGCTTGGCTAGTGGAAGCACTTGTGCTTTCCATGTAGTGAATTTGATGATGTTTCTGTCGCATTTACAAACCTTAAAAATACTGCTACTCTATGCACCTTTGTTTGCCTTTGAATCTAGCCTTGGTGGTACTCAATTCAGAGAGCTTCATGATATAGCCCCACGGTTATCCTCAAACTCTGAATTCGTTGTATAACCTTGGCTCTTTGTGTGGTTAATCATATGCATTGATGTTGTTGTTTATCATGATGTTGTAGACAATAACATGTTTCTTGCAGGGATGTGTTTGTGGGAACATTTGGCGATCGTAAAGTACATGTCACCTCCAGGGGGCATGGGATTTGTGAAAGTTGGTGTTCCCTTGTGTGTTTTCTTCCTACCTTAACATGCTTGATATCGATAACTGATATCAACCACCTTAGGGTGGGGGCATATAAGGTATGCTATCTGTTATAGATGTTAGCAATGTGTTTGACCTCAGATGTAGAGACCTGCACTCTTGAGTAGTGCATCATGCATCCTAAGTTTTTTTGCAATCAATCAATCAATCATGTAAGCCCTCTGCAGAGGCAGGTTATCGAGCATATCCTTTTTCTTAATCCCTCTGTAGAGGCGGGGATGGTGTGCTTGTTGGAGTAGATTGCATCATCCTATCATTTTCAAAAGTCCTCTGTAGAGGTGGGGAGCAGTTCTGTGACTAACTCAACCCTTAAGTGTGTTTTTGGAAATAGTTGTAGCGAAGCCCAATCATTGGTGTGTGCCTATAATGTGCCTGAGATGGTGTTGGACCTAGAAATAGGTACACTCCATCACTTGTCTGTCATGTTTTCTCTGTGTCTTCAAGTGTGTTTGTTTTGGTGTGCTTGTTTTGTGTGGTGTGTTTGTTGCCCCATATGTAGAGACCAACGCTCTTGGATAGTGCTTCGTGTATTTTGGGAGGTTTCGCATGTCTTGTGTGTGTGTTGCCCCATATATACAGAGACCTGTGCTCTATGGGAGTGCATCGTGTATTATGGGAGGTTTGTTGATTTTCCAGTACTTGCATTTGCATTTCATATATATATGAGAAAAAGAAAAGAAAAGATATTATTTCTATCTTCCATACATTAATGTGTCTTCTATGCAATGACTATTTGCTTCATGTTCTACGTCATGGTAATTGTCTTCTCTGTGTTTTGTGTGCCTGTTACTGTCTTCTATGTGATTGGCGTGTCTTCTCCGTGCTTGGTGTGTTTGTTGTGTTTGTGACCTTACTTTAATGCATGTATTGGCCTCGCATTTATACATACATTAAAGTGGGGGCTAAATGTAACGTCAGAAAATGTCCCCTTGGGGGCTCTTCCCTCATAAGGTTTAGCTCCCATGTCTTTTGCATGCATTCAAGACATTTTAGTTCATATTTTAACACCTCGATGGAATGAGACCTAGGTTCCTTGGCAAATAGGGCCTAGGTGGACTCCTTGCGCTGTACCCTACCCAAAATAAGGGGGAGGACTTGGGCGGCCATGCCCTAGTCCTGCCCTATTTTGGGGCAGCCTTAATTTTTGGGTGTCAGTTAGTGACCGTTATTAGGTCCCTTTGCTGACATGGTAAGTTTGAATTTCAAATATCTTAGCAGGAGTGCTTGTAGATGCACATATAAGCATGTGTAGGCATTCATTTGTAAACTACATGATGTTCATGTGATTTTGGCATCCTAAGGTGATTCAAGGCTTTCTATTGTGTTGCAAGAGCAAACTTGTATGTTTTGTGTGTTGATATTTGTAGATTTAAGCATCAATCTCCTCATGGGATGAAGAGCATCTTCCTCCATGAGAGCTTCACTACAAGGTTACAGGTGTCGTATCTGGGAAAAGAGGAGTTGTAGGAAGGCTAGAAAGGCATTAGGGAAAAGTCAGACAAAGGAGCACTTCCAGGACTAGGGCACTCACTCCAGTGTCCTTCGCAGACAGATTTTAGAAAATAGAATTTACAGGGCTTATCAGTGTTCGAAGGTCCAGATTCCCTGAAAACGCAAGTACCTTGGACTTGGGCACCCGCTCTAGTGTCCCCAACTGTTCTACTTCGGAACCCCAAAAACATGTATTCTGTAATTCAGTATTTTACTCCCATCTGCAAGGGCTTTTCTCGTAATTCATTAATTTCTTGTCGTATTTGCATAATTAGGGTTTTAATGGTCAATTGAGCATAGGAGAAGGAAAAATTGATAATTAATTCCCTAATCCAAATTTTCCTACATCTAAAAGTGACTCTAGGGTATGATAGTGCTCACCACTCGACCCTAGATCCTTCAAAGTTTAGTGGAGAGGTAGATTTTAACATCTAAATAACAAAAGATTAACAAAATCCAATTTTACCCTAAACACCAGCATCAACAAAAAACTAAAATGTATTCACATAGATCTCTTAGATTACATTTCAGACATTGGACACACTTAATAATCTAGAACCAAACTACAAAGACCCACTTGCAACAAAGAGATGACTCAAAACAAAGGTTGTATTGATTTTAAATGTTGTCACACATTATCAAATCTCTATTACAATCACACCAGCAAATGTGGTGAAGGAAAATATACAACTGTGATTATACATTCCCTCGAGTCTTTACAAATGGCCATGGAGACATACCAATGCATGAAATATGCTTAACAATACATTCCTACACTACATCAAACACATTTCTCCATTTACTACCCAGACTGGCTTGATTTGAAGCCCTGAAACTCTCTTGAACCACTGCAGACTAGACAATTGGCTTAGGAACCAACCCTGAGAATATCTTGATTTCATGTATATATAAAATTCAATTCTTGTTTATTATACCAATTTCCAATGCCACACTCAATCAAATGAGTATGTACCATAATGCATTAAATTTCATGCCTAGATATAGTCAGAGAAAATGCACGTTTGGGAAGAAAACCCATGCCCTGCAACTCTGCAAAAGTTAGAAGGAGATTTGCTTGCACGTTTGGTGTGCCAAAAACATTAAAGAGGGAAGGCCCAGACAACTATAGTATCTTATTTATCCTTCAAATGTACCCACGCATTAAATTATTTCACTATTTTAGCTACCTGCATGATACAATTCTGCAGTCCTAAAATCTAAGTACAAATTAGCTTTTAAAAGCTTTTACAACACTTCAAAATGTGTTGTCTGATTTTTCTATTTTGGGTCATCTGACCACTGACTGTACCCCTCTGCATAGTTTTCTTTACCTACCAATATTCTTCAATCTCTACATTTTCTACTTGCAACCTTTCTTGACCATCCAATTCACTATTTTTGCCTTATTAATAAAGTCACATTTTCTGGAACTTGGTTTGTCAGCGTTTTTTTATTTTATTGAACCCTTTGTCTGGTGGCCCCCTCTTCTCTGTCAGCAACTTGACCCTGTCTCAAACTTTTCCTCTGGTGGCATTTCTTTATCGACAAATTAAACATTTACCAAACTTTGTTTTTCATCCCCTTTATTTGCCTTATTAGCAAATGTCAACTTTTCAAAATCCAGTCAACCTTTGCCTTATTTTGGAAAAAACATGTTTTGCTGAACCATCTCCTTTATAAGAAAAAAGGCCTTTTGTTGAACCTAAGCTTCTATCTCCCTTTATCAGTGAAGTTGTGCTTTCTTGAACCAACACTTTGCTGCCTTTTATCGGCAAAAGTGCCACTTGCCAAACCTTTTTTCCCTTAGCAAAATATTACCATTATTTGCCTTGTCGGCAAAAAAGACCCATGTTGAACCAACTCCTTTATCAGTGAAAATGCCCTTTGGAAAACTAGCTTTATCTTCCTTTGTCAGCGAAATCACATATCGAAGAACTACCGAAAATCTAAACTAGTTTCTAGTTCTGCTTTCCATCGATTTCTTGACAAGGCACCTTTCCTTAGCTTTTTCCTTTGTATCAAACTTTGCCTTTGTCGATAAAAATGATTTTTTCCAGACCATTGACTTTTCAATCTTCTTGCTCCATCCTATCACCTTGTTGGTGAAAAGGCCATTGGTCGAACTTCTTATCAGCAAACCTCATGGTTTTTGAACTTTTCCATTTGCTGATAGAAGACCCCTTTTTCCTTTGCCAACCGAATACCTTGGAAGCCTCGCCTTATCCTCCCTAGCTGTTGTCTCTTCTTTGCCAACTATCTCCCTTCATCCACTATCTGCAAATATTATTGTCAGTGAACCATTGTTGATTTGTTGACAAAAGGCAAAAGAACCAAAAAATTTTAAAGCATGAAAAAGAACATGACACAACCACTTTTTTAACCAAGGCAAAAACACAAAAGGCCAAACTTTGAACTAGCATAACTTTTTCATATTAAGGAATTTTGAGATAGTTCAAAAGGCAAAGTTGCTCATAATTAAAAAATCTATTCAATGGTGACCTTGGGTAAGAAATTTGCATTGGATTTTTGGATGTTTTGGGGGAAAAAAGGGCACAATGGGAACTAGATTTTTTAGGTGCCAACACTGGCTCTGGTTGGGGACATGTGACAAATAGTGTCACAATGAGAATTCAGATCTCTAGGTAGACCAAAAAGACACAAAATGAATAGGGAAACAATAGGATCATATTTACAAACATATATACAAGAGAACAAACAATCATAAGGAAAAAATGGCTATAAACAAAATTTTAGATCACTACAGGCCAAACCTGCACAAAATTGTTACAACTACTTGCCTCTGTCAAAGACAAGTTGAATGAAGGAACTGATCTCCCTCAAGACAAATTTGCAACTTATACCCAGCTACAACAACTGAGGATTGTCTTCAGTACATGCCAATCTGCAAAAAAAATTCCTGAAATAGAGATGAGCCTCATTACTGAAAACAACATTATTGCATGGCAACCATAGATAATAGGTACTTGACCTATTCAACTCCATACCATGCACTTTCATATCATCAAGGGGTGAGAAAATAGAATCCAGGTCAGTGTTAAAAGAATTGGATGTGAGTAAACATCCATTGTCAACTACAACTTCACTATCACAACTGACCTCTTCATGCAAACTGAGGAAAATAGAGGACACCTCTAGCTCACATGGCAAAGGAAAATGTGCCTAACTACACTGTTGATCCACAAGAGAAGAGACTTCATCTTGTAGAGAAAACTGGAAAACTCTAGCTCTGTCATATTCTCAAATTTGGCAAAAACATGCAGATTTTTAACTTGGCATTCATGTTGCTGCCTAATGTCATTGTTATGTGTATATTGGGCCCAAATAAAAGATTCAAATTCAGGAACAACATCATATTCCACAGCATCAGACACTTGAACTTCATTGCAAAGGAAACTTTCATACTTACAAGTGTCAAGCCCTTGGATAATAGGCTAGTAGCATACAACATCTTCACACATGCTGATGTCTTGTTCCACACTTGGATCACAAACCTAATCTGCATCTTCATCATCATCATCATAATAATCATAATGAGGTCTTTCAAATGATGGACTACATCCATCCCACAACCTCCCTATTTCAATCTCAACTGGGAAACTCACTGTATTATAGTTGCTACTACATATAGGTACCAGATTGTCCTCCTCCACACCATCACAAAGAATTCTATCAGTTGCCTGCATAACAATGAAATGGTCATCATAGAGGTCCCCTTTATTGATGTCAGCATTTATAGGATCATCCATCTAGAACGAGTCAGTATACAAATCATCAATAAAGAATAAGAAGTGTCACTTGAAACACATAACACCCTATCATCCATACAAACATCCTCAATCCCATCCATCTCATCATTGTCAAAAGGGACAAAATCTAGGAGCTCATTAAACAAAAATATATCATTTTCCATCACTGCCAAGAGTTGACCCATCCAAATGCAAAAGAGTGCATATATTTCCCTCATCCTTTGCATCGTCAAGAAATGTTACATTAAACATCTCTTCCCTCATGTCATCACTATCAAATTGCACCTGCCCAATATTGCATTCACCAGCATCACAACCCACAGTAAGGTCTTCAATGTGAAACCCAAATCCTGCACCTTCACTTGTCTCAGATCAGTTATCTTTGGGTGCACACATGCTTCCACCATCCTTAATTTCAGGTTGGGGATCATAAGACAAAGCAACATCATCATCATCCACAATGGATGATACATCTAATTGAAGATAGGTAGCTACACTATATTCACTTTCAGCACAACTATCATATGATGCTGCCTCGTATGGGTTCATTTTCCTGACAATAGATTCAACTTGATCTGCATTATTGTTTCCATCCACATGCTCATCATTCACAATATTCACATTGGGGGATAACAACCCAACAACATATTCATCTTTCATTTTTACCAAGGCATCAAGACCAAGGTAAGCCTGCTACAAACTAACTAGCTTCAAATCTTCCTACACTAAGCTCAATCCAACTTCATATTAAAAAAAAAAATTAATGCAAGGTTTGAAGGCATCTGGAATTCTAGACAGTGCAACAACAAACCGGTGGCTAAAATCCATGCTGGATTCATCCTCATGGATTTTGATATTTTCAAATTCTTGAACAAGAAGAGCAGGGTCCAAGCCACTTGCAAATTCTTCAAATGCATCTACCAAATGATCCCAAGAGGCAAAGTGATGGTCAGGGAAACCAATGAGCCATTTCCTTGCTAATCCACATAGAGATCTGACAAAGAACCTCATCCACATATCCTTATCCTCAAATTGGAACTTGTCTATGAAATCTAAAAATACAAGAACATGTGCCTTCCTATCATAAGCTTCACACCCATCAAATAAAGGCATCTGACAATAGATCTTATTGGGCATGGATTGCTTCTCATAATTGACTCATGAAAGGTCTAGCTATTTGTATGTGGTATCATTAGCAATGGAAGGAGGCCGAGAAAGTGAGCTATTGACAACAATAGGAAGGGCACTAGATTGCACCCTGGACTACATAGTACAATTTGAATTTCTAATTCCCTTTCTTGTTGTAGCAATGATTCTAACAACTGCCTGGTTTTATCAACTTCATATTGTAGTCTATCAGAATCATTTTGATTATATAGGGGTGTTTGACATTGAGATATGAGAATACAAGATGTAGGGAAATCAGAGAAATAGATTGACTCATCATCATAAGAATCATAAGCATCTTCATTCTCATAGTATTCATGACTAGAACATGAAGCACAAGACAAAGCACAAGAACGCTCTGCCCTAGGGCCATGAGTGTAATATGAATTTCTAGGATGATCAGGGGGATCCACTCCTATGTAATTTCTAAGGTTTGATACACATGAAGACTCAGATTAAGGAGCAACCATATCTTAGTCATGTTCATACCAACCATCCATGACTAAAATCTTCTATCATGTAGGGCGACACAAAACTTTAACAGAATAATTGTCTTTGTACTTTAGAGGAATTTTGAACTAGTTATAAAAGGAAACCATGTGTACCTTAAAATTTCAGTTGTTGTTCATAAACTTGGGGTGTCTTAATCACCAACAACACATCTATAATAGTAGCGAACAATCTTCAGTTCTTTGACAAAAGAGTCGCCACCTCTTTGAAAGAGGAAATCCCTGAAGTGTGACAATCTTTAGGGCCAAAACTGATTCTGGGTTCAACTCACCAACAGAGTCTTCAAACTTTTATAACCCAACATTTCACTCATCCCTGGAAATGACACCAAAATGTTGGTTCCCAAAATAACTCTAACCCAAAACTCTAAAACATTCCTAAAACATCTATGCTAGGGATTGTCATCAAAGTGAAAGGAAGAGGTCTATCAATAAGTAAAAGGGAATTTTGGCCAACTATAAGAGTGGGTAAACTCCTTTGCTGTTTAGGCTCAACTAGACATAGGAGAGATATTCCTAGAGGCATGAAATAAAATACAAATGAACATACACAACCATACCCAATGTACACTTGACCCCAAAGATGTCACTAGATCAAGACAAACTGGTTGCACATGCCTCTCATTAAGCTGATTCAACTGTGCGAATGTATATGCATAGGAAAGATGGTTTTTACTTTGAACCACAGATGAAAGATTTATTTAATTTAAAAGAATGTTTGATCCCTCTCCAATATGGACCAATGCCTACTCTATTGGGAAACTGAGTCATAAGCAATAAAGAAAGAAGAAAAGGATTGAATTAGAATCAACAAAAAAATAAAATGTATTCACATACATCTCTCAGATTACATTTCAGACATTGGACATACTTAATAATCTAGAACGAAACTACAAAGACCCACTTGCAACAAAAAGATGATTCAAAACAAAGCTTGTATTGATTTTAAATGTTGTCACACATTATCAAATCTCTATTACAGTCACACCAGTAAATGTGGTGAAGGAAAACATACAACTATGATTATACATTCCCCTGAATCTTTACAAATGGCCATGGAGACATACCAATGCATGAAATATGCTTTACAATACATTCCTATGTTGCATCAAACACATTTCTCCGTTTAATACCCAGACTGGCTTGATTTGAAACCCTGAAACTCTCCTAAAGCACTGCAGACCAGACAATTGGCTCAATGACCAACCCTGAGAATATATTCATTTCATGTATGTATAGCATTCAATTCTTATTCATTACACCAATTTCCAATGCTACACTTAGTCAAATGAGTATGCTCCATACTGCATGAAATTTCAGGCCCAGATACAGTCAAAGAAAATGCATGTTTGGGAAGAAAACCCAGGCCTTGCAACTCTATAAAAGTTAGAAGGAGATTTGCTTGCACGTTTGGTGTGCCAAAAAAATTAAAGAGGGAAGGCCTAGACAACTGCAGTATTTGATTTATCCTTCAAATGTACCTATACATTGAATTATTTCACTGTTTCAGCTACCTGCATGATACAATTGTGTAATCCTAAAATCTGAGTACAAATTAGCTTTTAAAAGATCTTACAACACTGCAAAATATGCTATCCAATTTTTCTATTTTGGGTCATCCGACCATTGACTATACCCCTCTGCATATTTTTCTTTACCTGCCAATCTTCTTCAATCTCTGTATTTTCTATTTGCAACCTTTCTTGACCATCCAAATCAGAATTTTTGCCTTATTGACAAAGTCACATTTTCTAAAACTTGGCTTGTCAGTGATTTTTCATTTTCTTGAACCCTTTGTCTAGCTCCCCCCTCTTCTCTATCAGCAATTTGACCTCTTTTTAAACTTTTCGTCTGGTGGTGCTTCTTTATCAGCAAATTAAACATTTACCAAACTTTGTTTTTCATCCCCTTTATTTGCCTTATCAGCAAATGCCAACTTTTCAGAACTTGGCTGACCTTTGCCTTATGTTGGCAAAAACACATTTTGCCAAACCATCTCTTTTATTAGAAAAAAGGCCTTTTACTGAACCTGAGCTTCTATCTCCCTTTATCGGTGAAGTTGTGCTTTTTTTAAGCAACACTTTGCTGCATTTTATTGACAAAAGTGCCACTTGCCGAACCTTTTTTCCCTTAGTAAAATATTACCATTATTTGCGTTGTCAGTAGAAAGGACCTATGCCAAACCAACTCCTTTATTAAAAAAAATGTCCTTTCATGAACTAGCTTTACCTTCCTTTGTCAGTGAAAATACATATTAGCCAACTACTAAAAATTTGAACTAGTTTCTAGTTCTGCCTTCTGCCGATTTCCCAACAAGGCACCTTCCCTTAGCTTTTTCCTTTGTATCAAACTTTGCCTTTGTTAGAAAAAATGAATTTTTTCGAACCATTGACTTTTCAATTTTCTTGCTCTGTCCTATCGCCTTGTTAGTGAAAAGGCCATCATCCGATAAGAAGGCGAAAAGGCCGTCGGTTGAACTTCTTATCGGTGAACCCCATGGGTTTTGAACTTTTCCTTTTGCTAATAGAAGACCCCTTTCTCCCTTGCCAACTGAATACCTTGGAAGCCTCACCTTATCCTTCCTAGCCACTGTCTCTTCTTTTCCAATTGTCTCCCTTCATCCACTATCAGCAAATATTATTGTCGGTGAACTAGTAAAAAGTCAAACTTGCGAACAAGTTCGCAAGTTTGACAATTTGCTGATTTACCGACTAAAGGCAAAAGATGCAAAATTTTCTAAGGCATGAAAATTAAAATGACATAACCACTTATTTGACCAAGGCAAAAACACAAAATGCCAAACTTTGAACCGACATAACTTTTTCATATTAAGGAATTTTGAGATGGTTCAGAAGGCAAAGTTGCTCAGAATTAAAAAATATATTCAATTATGACCTTGGCTAGGAAATTTGCATTGGTTTTTTTAGATGTTTTAGGGGAAAAAGGGGAACAATGGGAACTAGATTTTTTAGGTGCCCATAGGGCCTTCCCCTATATCAATTATAGATAGTTACTTTAGCCCCTGATTTTGAAATAAGAGTAGCCATCTATAGATTATGTCTTAGATAACTAGTTTACTCATTAAGTATTTTAGTGGCTCATGGTCTATGAAGAATGTGAATCAAGGGGCCAAGAGGTAGTGTCTAAAATTTTGTAGTGCATATACCATAGCTAGAGCCTCCCTTCTATTGTTGTATAGTTCCTTTCATCCTAAGATGGTTTGCAGCTAGCAAACATAATTAGGTAGTCCTTGTTTCCTCTTGGTTGGGCTAATACTACTCTATTATAGTGCCATAATTGTCCACATGTACATGACAAGGGATATTCTAATCTAGAAACACTAGGATAATTGTTTCTACCATTTTCTTCTTAAGTGTGTCAAATGCTTCTCGGTATTGGTCTGTCCATTGAAAGGTCTTACTTATTTTCTTTTTCCAGAAGCTCTTTTAGTGGCCCATAAATCACTGCATATCCTTTAATGAAATTTCTATGATAGCCATTATAATCCAAGAATGTTTTTACTTCAGTAACTATCTTTGGGGTTGGGAGACTTAGGGTTATTGCCACTTTTATTAGATCTACAATTAAGACTTTTTTTGCATATAATATGGCCCAACAATGTACCAAAGGGTATTTCAATAGGAATTTCTTCAAGTTCAATGAAATTTGTAAGTTTCTACATCATTCCAACATCAAATGAAGTACTTGGACATGGTCTTTGATTAATCCATACGCTATCCAATAATTAAGGTATACCTCTAGTAAATTTTGAAATAAATTCCTTAAATGCATTGATCATTATTTTGCTAAATACCATAGATTGATTCTTTAGGCTAAAGGGCATCACATTGTACATGAATGCCCCCCATTTAGTAATAAATGTGGTTTTAGGCCAATCTCCTTCCTAAATTTTCTCTTGATGGTATCTTAAGAAGTCATTTGCTAAGTAATTAACTTCCTCACCTACTACTAATTCAAGAATTTCTTTTGTAAATGGAGTGGGAAAAGGATCACACACACATGCCTTATTGATTTCTCTAAAGTTAATGCACACCCTTATTTCACTTATTTTTTATGTTGTACAACCATATGAATTATCCACTCACTATCTTCTACTAGTTTAATTATATTGCTAACCAACATTTTATCTAATTCATTTCTAACTTTGGTTTTTACGTTAGGATTGAGTTTGTAGGATCTTTTTCTTATGGCTTCGTACCCTCTTTCAACTAAATTTGCATTACTCCATATTTCTTCTTAATGCTGGTGTGAATAGTGTTTATTACCTAACTAGTTCCTCATTAGGTCCTATTGACACTTCCCTAGTTAAGTTTACTTACGGTACACTAAGGATTGACTATCAAACATCAACTTTAGACACTTTTGCCCTGGGCCATCAAAGAAAAATTTGCCCTCCCTAGCCTTATAGATCATACTGTCATTAATCATTTTGTAGAATATTCTTTGCATAGGTATTTGTTAGCAGAATCCATCGATGCATGCATTTATCTACTAGATAAATTCTTTATTCACTAGTTAAAAAAGTTTTATCCATTGGTTGAATTTTTGTCTACAGATTATTTTTTGGTTGCAAGTCATACCATAGGGTATTGTAGTATCCTACACAATTCACGGGTTTTCACCTATAGAGAGGGTGCCACATGGCCCAACTAGTAGCATAAAATAACAAGGAATTTTCACAAGCTGGTGACTTTCTCCACCTCCTAGTAGTGACAACTGCTAGAATCTACCAACTATGCAGGCGGTTCCACCTCTTGTTCCTACTGCCAAGTGAAACCACCTTTGAAAATAATATGCATATATTCTAAGGAATATTGCACCACAGTTCCATGAAACCACTCTTAGATACCAATAAGTTGTTTCTCACCAATATTCGATGGTTTTCACACAAGAAATAATATTTTTACAAAAATCCATCAGTAGTTTTAGAATATTAGAGGCATATTTTATAAAAGGAGAATATTCCATCAACATCTTTGTTGACATTAGCATGATATCAACATGACGTCATTGTTTGAAACCCCCAAACCTACCCCCTTCACCATTTGCATTTTGATTTTGGCAGTCAAATTTTGAAGGACTGGTTCTTAGTCATACGGGCTTCTTTTTGTGAACATTTTTTGATTTGGCGAATATTTTCACATGCTTCATAGTGGTGCAATACTTTTTTGATTTTGGTATCTAGTGTTTCTAGAAATTATATATTTTCACAAATATTGTTGGGTAGTTATCATTTTGGGAACTTTTGAGGCTCTTTTGGGGCTCTGTTTGGGCTCATATGGTAACATTTACTGGTGCAATTTTTGAAAGTGCATAATTTTTTATGTACTTCTCATCAGTGTAGTCTAAATTACCCCATTCTATATCAAAATTGTACTTTTATTTTGTGACCTAATTTGGCATCTACATTGTACTAAGATCAAGACCACTTTATTGCTTTGGCTAGTGGTAGCTACAATCACACTAAATATAAAATTCCAAGATCATATATTGTTGGTAGGATAATTGATTGTATGAATTTAGGGGGATCTTCTTGTGGTTGTGCTTGCATTCTTCTTGATTTTTGTTCACTCTTTTTGCTTCATCATGGAGCAATCTTCAGTTCGACTTCGAACAACTTATAACTATTCTAAATGGAAATATAAAATGAGAAAATTGTTAAGAGTTAAGAGGTTGTATAGAATAATTCATGGTCTTGATGGTGAACCAACTAATGATGAAGTTAAAAAGAATAAGTGGTTGAATAATTGTGAAGAATTTATTAGCTATTTGTTCTTGTATGTCTCTCCTAAGTTGATGTTTCACATTGAGCACCTAGATATGCCTATGGCTATGTGGACTACATTGTCAAAATTGTTTGGTCAAATAGATGAAATCTAATGACATTTGTTGGAAAATGAACTAATAAGTATCAATCCATGGAATTTTGACAACATACATGAATTCATCACCACATTCAAGTCACTAAGAGTACAATTGAAGGATCGTAAGATTGAAAAATTAGATAGACACTTGATATTAAGTGTTTTGTCTGAGCTAGGACTTGATTATTTAGTGTTTGTGTCTACTTTCTATGCTACAAAGAGTGCTTTGGGGAGTGAGTTTAAGATGCCTTCCTTTGAGGATTTTTCTATATCACTCACTAGGGAAAAAGACAAGCTTATTCAAATGGGAACCTTGAAGTCTTCCAAATCACAAGCCTTGATTACAAAAGATGAGAAGGCTTCTAGTGGAAAAGAGAAGAAAAATAACAAGCCTAAAAAGAATGCACAATAACAATCCACATCCACTTCCATTGAAGAACATAAAAATTCCTCTTCTAAAAGGGAATCATCTAATAAGGAGAAGCCCAAATGTGCATATTACAAGAAATCAAGGCATGATGAACATCAATGTTATTCAAAACAAATTTTTAAGTCGAAGCATCTTATAAAGAAGAATCAAATCAATTTGCCTTCGACTATGTCAGGGGGTTCATCCTCTTCTTCTTCATCTTCAAAGTCAAAGAAATAAAAGGGGAAAACACTTGTAGTTGCAGATTCTAAGTTAAGGAGAGGAATCCTTGATTTTGGAGCTTCATGTCATATGGATTCATCATATAGTATGTTCTCTTCATTTGAGACTTGTTCATAATCACACATCTTTATGGATAACAACACCTATATGTGTGTTTATGGGAAATGATCTATTAATATGGATGAAGGATCATTCAATAATGTCCTTTGTGTGCCTTCATTGTCAAACAATATATTTTCTATCTATTAGATCACACATGGTGGGGGAAAGGAAGAGTATTGAATTCACACCAGATTCTATGTTTATTCAAGATTTACATAGCAGAGATATTGTGGTAGTTGGGGAGGTAGATCATCAATCTCAAGTATACACCTCACATTTTGCTCCTATTGTTCCTTTGAATGATGTACACACTAAGAGATCTAATGTGAACACTTTTGAGGAGATACAATATGGTCATTTGAATTGGCATTCTTTCATCAACTGATGTTAAAGAGACATGTGTTTACATTCCATCTTTGTCATCCCCTATTTATTCTATAGAGTTCAATGTTTCTATTAGAATAGTCTTATATATAGAGAGGGGGGTGAATTAGTATATACCACAAATTAATCCAATTCAACTTTTATCTTCAAAACTTTCTATTGCCTTAAACAGATAAATAGATAATGCAACAATTCAAAACATAATCACACAACCACACAACCATAACACCAAATTTATGTGGAAACCCCTAGAAGGGAAAAACCACGGTGAGCAAGCTGCTTGGATCTACTATCCAAATCCAACCTCACAAATAAAAACAAGATTACAACAGGTCTTATGGGCTACAACCCAAAGGAAGCTACAACTGCCTAATACATTGTTTTATGGGCTTCAACTCAAAGGAAGCTACAACTCCCTAAACATAGTTTTTATGGCACCAACCAAAGGAAGATACAACTCCCTAAATCATAGTTTTATGGCACCAACCAAAGGAAGCTACAAATTCCTAAACTGCTACAACACTTATAGAAAGAGCCTACAACCTCTGCCCAAGATACTTGACAAAATCTGTTAATTAATCACCTCCACAACATCAACACCCTTCACTCTAACATATATCTTCAACCCATTTACTCAATAAACTATGCTCCCTTCAACACACTTCCACACACACATATACTCACATTCACACTTGCACATACATCCTCACACCCTCACACACACTCACACTTTTCATACCAAACAAGATATTTCATTTATATCCTCTGCAAGCTTTAATATCTTTCTCCTTCGTCAACTGAGATGAAACGTGTAGCATGAAACATGCACAATGACCACAACAAGTTGGCACCCAAAATCATGTAGAGATCCAATGTGGTTCAAACCAAGTGACAAATAGGACCTATTTCATCTTAACAAGCCTCTCCACGTTGGAACACACATCCAAGCACATGGCACAAACATAATCACACCAAGTAAGGCCAACAAACACTTAACCTCTTATGCATTAGCTCTAGACCTAAAGTGGTACCAGAGAACCAAATAACATCATGCAGTTCACTTCACATACATTATATGACTTGTAAAAACATTCTCATACACTCCTTTCACAACTTCATTTTACTTCCTGCTGGTACAAACAAATAGACATTGAACCCAACATTCTCTTGCAACTCTGATTACACAGTTTTGAATCCTTTGGGAGAAAAGTTTGTGAAGGCATTCTATAAGATCTTGTGGTGAACCAATCACCAACTTGAGGAAGTTTACTTGTGCTTTTCAACCGATCACTGATTGTGAGGCAGTTGTCACCTTGTAGTTAGATCACCAAATTTGAGGCAGTTGCACTTGGATCCTAAGAAGAGATGCCACTAAGGAGAATATCTATTGTAGGCACTATGCCTAGAAGAATGGATAAAATTATGGAGATGATGAAAACAATGAAAGTTTGAATGGATGTTGTTGAAGAAGATCAAAGAAGAGGACTAACACCTCAACCTATTGTTGAAAGTGATGATGAAGAATTTTAATCAACTAATGAAAATGAAGAAACCCTAGAAGAAGAAGAATAATCAGATCAAGTGAAGATGTTGAAAGCTATTTCAAAGATTGGAAAGAGACCTAGAGTGGAAGTACCAAATTACACTAGAAATTTGAATCTTGAGGAATTGATTGACTAGATAAATGACTTGGAGGAATACTTTGAATATGAAGAAATTGAAGATCCAGAGAAGGTAAGATTTGTGAAGACTAAGTTGAAAGGACATGTTGCTATTTGGTGGAAAGAAGTTCAGTTGGATAAAAATAGAAGAGAAAAATAAAAAATCACAAAATGGAATAGAATGGTGATAAAGTTGAAAAACTAGTTTATACCTACTGACTTAGGAAATTTGATTCAAGAAATGCATATGAAGTGGAGCTACTGGAAACATTGGGTATATCACCTATATTCAACATTGCAGATCTATATTAGTATCATGAAGGAGAATCAAGTGACAAAATTGAAGATGATTTGAAGAAGCAGTTACCACAACAACAACCAAAGTAGATAGAAGACATCTTGGACAACAGAGTTGGACGCAGTACCAGGGGAAAGCACTACAAAGACTATTTGGTAAAGTGGAAAGGCAAACTGAAAGAAGATTCATCATGGATTTCCCAGGTTGAGGTGAACCATCTTGGTTTTCCTCTAGCCCCAGTAAAATGAGGGACTCACTTTTTTGTAACAACCATGGGTGTCTGATGCAAGAGCATCATAGGTTGTAGAGCAATCTTGCATCAACAAAAATATTTGCATTCTTTTGTTTTAATTCATCTTCTAGTTTTGTTTAGTCAGTAGAAGTTTTAGCATTTTGTACCACATTTTGCTAAATTTTCATTTCAGATCTCATAGAGAAGGACTTAGCATCTAGACATCATCAGCTAGATCATATCCAAAATTTAGGTCATTTGGACTTGTCTACTAAAATTTATCACTATCAGAAGATCACCCATTTACACATAATAGAGCATACATACATCCAGTTAGAGGAGAAGGTTCTGAAGCACTTCTATGACTTGAGGAGCTAAATGAAGCATATCACATGGCACATAATGATTAAATAGACCTTCCTTGAGGTCCTCACCAAGTTTCATTCATTTGCGGAGGAGTACCAAATGTTTAAGGCTGACCTATTTGTTTCCACATGTTTATTTGGAGTTTGTAACCTTCCTTAGCCAATGCAGAGGATTTCTTGAGCTTGGAGATGATATATATAGATCTATAAGATGTATTAGGAAGTTAGTTAGCATAATTCATAAGATAGATAGTTAGGTTTTTTTGGGATAGGCACTTTAATGCCATATCTTGTATATTAGTTGTAACTAGAATTTAGGCCTATGAGCCCTAGTTCAAAAGCCCGCATATTGTCAACATGTAAGCATTTTAAATCTATGATATTTTGAGCATTTGAGTCATTCATTACATTCTATATTTGAGTTGTTTCTATCGTATTTACTCTTGCTACATGGCCTAGATTGTTAATTCTGTGAACCCTTCGACCGTGATTGCACCAAGTGGTATCAGAGTGAAGTTTGGAATCCTTTGGGAGTGAAGTTGTGAAGGAATTTTGTAAGATCTTGTGGTGAACTGATTGCCTACCTGAGGCAGTCTACTTGTGCTTGTCAACTGATTGCCAATCGTGAGGCAGTTGTCACCTTGTAGTCAGATCGCTAAATCTGAGGCAGTTACACTTGGATCTGAGGAAGAGATGGCACTGAGGAGAATACCTGTTGTAGGCACTATGGATAGAAGAATGGATGAGAAAACAATGAAAGTTTGACTGGATGCTATTGAAGAAGATTGAAGAAGAGGACTAACACCTCGACCTAATGTTGAAAGTGATGAAGAATTTCAATCTACTGATCAAAATGAAGAAACAATATAAGAAGAAGAAGAATTAGATCAAGTGAAGATGTTGAGAGCTATTTCAAAGATTGGAAAGTGACCTAGAGTGGAAGTACCGAACTACATTGGAAATTTGAATCCAAAGGAATTGATTGATTAGATAAATGATTTGGAAGAATACTTTGAATATGAAGAAATTGAAGATCTGGAGAAGGTGAGATTTGCGAAGACTAAGTTGAAAGGACATGCTGCTATTTGGTGGAAAGAAGTTCAGTTGGATAGAAACAGAAGAGGAAAAGAAAAGATCACAAAATGGGATAGAATGGTGATGAAGTTGAAAAATAAGTTTATACCTGCTGACTATGAGTTGGAACTATTGAAGAGATTGCAGAACTTGAAACAAAAGGAGAAATCTATGAAGAAGTATACTGAAGAATTTCATAAGATGATCATAAGGATAGGACATAGTGAAGCAAGCAAGGAGAAAGTGGCAAGATACATCAATGGAATGAGATTGAACATTCAAGAAGAACTAAGTTCAGTAAGGATGGCAACAATAGAAGAAGCATACCAGTTTGCCCTAAAAGTTGAATAAGAAGCATGAATAAAGATAGAGAGGAAGAGGAGGTAAATTTCAGAGAGGTGGAACATATTCTGGAGGAGATAGATCATATGTAGAGAAGAACAAAAAAGATAGCCCATCTAAGAAGGAAGATAGAGATAACAGTACATACCAAAGAGATGATAGAACTTTCTACCATAGAGGGAATCATAATTCTTACCAAAGTGAAGGATATAGAAGATATGAAAGAGGGTTTGATAAAAAAACATTTATAGGAACTTGTTTTAAGTGTGGAGGTGAAGGACACAGAGCCTTTGAATGTCATCAGGGAAGTATAAGAAAGAAGATAGAGAATAGTGGAAGAGCAACTTATGTAGAAGAAGAACTTGTTGGATCACCTAATTTAGTTGGAAAACCAAAGAAAGGAGAATCATCATTCATGAGGAGAGCACTATTTCAAGTATAGAAAATTGAGGAACCATCGCAAAGGAAAAGTTTGTTCCAGACTAGATTCAAATCAAGAGGTAAATGTTGTAAGATTATCAATTATAGTGGTAGTACTGATAATTTGGTTTTAGAGGAGATGGTGACTAAGTTGAACCTAGAGAGATTGAAACACCCTAAGACCTACAAGATAGCATGGATTCAGGATGAACACAAGGTACTGGTGAGTGAACAATTTTTGGTGAAATTTCATATTGGATCTTATCATGATGAAGTATTGTGTGATATTATGTCATATATTGTTGGGTAGACCATGACAGTATGATAGAAAATCTATACTTGATGGGAGAAAGAATACCTACACTATAGTATCTAATGGAAAGAAAATCACCTTGATACCTTTGGAAGATGAACCTAAGAGTGAAGTATGTAGATAGAATCTATTTGGTAGATGGAAGAAAATTTAGATGGATTGAGAAATGAGAATATGTGTTATGCTTTGATTCCTAAGAATCCTAGAACCCCAAGTATAGAGACTGAAGAATCACAACCAGAAGAGATAACTAAATTGTTGACAGAGTATGAAGACATCATATTAGACAATGTACCTGAAGAATTGCCACCAATCAGGAGTATCGGTCATCATATGGATCTTATACTTGGTGCTAGTTTGCCTAACAAAGTAGCACACTAGATGACACCAACAGAGAATGTAGAACTTAATAGACAGATACATGAATTGTTGAGGAAATGATTGATCATCTAAGAAAGATTGAGACCTTGTACAGTACCTATAGTGTTAGTATCAAAGAAAGATGGATAATGGAGGATGTGTATAGACTCTAGAGTAATCAACAAGATCATAGTTAAGTATAGATTTCAATTTCCTAGGATGGATGACATTATGGACTGTTTGAGTGGAGCAAAGTATTTTAGAAAGATAGACTTGAAGAGTGGATACCATCATATCAAAATCAAAGAAGGAGATGAATGGAAGACTGCTTTTAAGACAAATGAATGATTGTATGAGTGGTTAGTAATGCCTTTTGGATTGACTAATGCACTGGATAATTTCATGAGATTGATGAATGAAGTTCTGAAGAAATTCTTGGGTAAGTTTGTTATTGTATACTTGGATGGTATTCTAATTTTTAGTAAGACAAAAGAAGAACATTTGTGGCACTTGAGACAAGTATTGCAGAGATTGAGAGAAGATAAATTGTTGATAAACATCAAGAAATGTAGTTTCATGAAGGAAGGATTGGTATACTTGAGATTTGTGATTTTTGTGGAAGGATTGAAGATGGACCCTGAGAAAGAGAAATTGTTGAGTGGCCAACACCTGAGAGCATTGGAGAAGTGGTGTAGGAGCACCAAGAGATTTATGTCTTGTTTTTATCTTCATTTTGTTTTGTGGTTTCATAAGGTCCTAGAGACCATTCTCATGATGTAATAAGGCTATGATGCCATGTTGTAAAGGACTATGTCCAAATGACTATAAATTGTTGTCATAAAGCCATAAAAGGCAATCATGTAAGTCTTCATGTTTATAAGCCTTGTTAAGGAATGTCAAAGAGGCTAAAGTGGTGTCAAGAAGCCTAAATACCTTGTTAAAGGTCTAATCACATTGCAAAGGTGGTTAAAGATTCATAAACACCAATGGCTTTGCAAACAAACTAAAGATTAGTTGAAGTTTACAAACTGTCCAAAAATAGTTTAGGAAGTTTGAATGGTTGTGGCCTTTTTCCATCGACCAAACTGCTTCAATGGGAGTTTTCAAGGAGTATACAAGTATATATACCCTTGAACATATCAAATGTAGGAAGTTTGAAGAAGTTCTATGCAAACAAAATACCATTCTCTTGCCATTTTCTGTCATTTTCTGAGTTTTCTGTAGGAACAAGCCGTACTCCTCAGTGGTTCGGAATTGTCATGCCTCTTATACTATTTGGGAGTGGAGTGTGGTGAAACTACTTGCATTAAAGTATGATTTGAAGTCATGATAGTGGGTTAGAAACAAGTTATGATCATTTGACTTTAGACTATTTTTCTGAAATCTTTGTTTTCTTGAAGGAACTCGTTGTCCCAGGCTGTACAAGAAGAAGGTACTAAACTGTTGTCATTTCTTCATGTCTTGATTGGTTAGAGATTTGAATTAAATTGTATTTGAACAAAGTTTGGTGCCTTGAAGTTGCATTATAAGGGAGTTATAAGATCTTGTTCAAAAACACTCTCATAGAACCCTAAACAAGGGTTTTGCCTCCAATAATGAGGAATTGACCATCCCACAGTCTTCCAAAGCCATAAGACCTATGGCATGGATGTATTCAATTGAATTTTGAGTATTTTGATTGATTACAGGGGTGGTAGAATTGAGTTGTGCAATATTTGTTAAGAAGGGCTTAATAAGACCATGTATTAAGCCATTTGGAGGAACCTAAGAGGTAATTCTTGGAACAACAGAGTAGAAGCCTAAAACCCACAAAATCCTCTATTTTGGCATGCATCCTAAGTGTTCAAACCATTGGTTAAGTTCTAGGATTGCATTATTTGGTAGTCCCTTTGTAATTTTGGCCTAATTAGGGCTTTAGGTCATTGATAGGGGTTATTGGTTGAGATATTCCGTCCAAAACAACCTATGTAAAGTTTGGGATATGTGATAGAGGGTCATAATGGGTATCTACTAATTGTCTAAGATCTAGGTTTGGAGGTTTGAGTCAAAAGTTATTAAGACTGTTGTCTTTTTGAAGGGCTATAAGCCATTTTGGGTGGTTTGTGAAGGAAGTACCAACCTGAAGTCCAATCTACCTTGGCCAATGGATGGAATGGGTCCCTTGACATCCCAAACCAACATTTCCATAATGATACTAGAGTTTCTTTCTGCTGTTCCCACTTTTGCATAAAGATCTTTGTTTTTGGGCTTGTAGGTGTAGTAGAACCTTGTCTAGTTTGTCTATCCTTTCCCTTCCAATTTGCCTCTACATCATAGTGGTATCAGAGCCATAAAAGGTTCTTTTGTTGGCCTGGTATATGTTAGCAGAGGAGAGTAAAGGAGAGGCTAGCAATATGCCTCCAAAGGGGATGACCACCAATGTGGTCAAGAAGTTCAAGGAGAAATCCAATGAAAGAAGGAGAGATGTACAATACAAGGTTGGGGTTTGGTCATGGACCATTTGAAGAAGGAAAGACTTGCTAAGGGGCAGCCAACCAAACTCCTCATGAAGAAGATAGGACCATGCCGGATTGTGGACAAGTTTGGGCCTAATGCCTATGAGATTGAACTTCCTTAAGGCTTGGCCATCTCTCCTATCTTCAATGTTTTAGATTTGTTCCCTTTCAAAGGTGATTCTAATGCAGATTCAGAGGTAGATATGACAATAGTAGGGGATGAAGATTGGATCAAAGGTCTTCCACCCAATCAGCCATTAAAGTTGGACTACATTCTTGACACCAAGGTCTTGAAGAAGACTAGGAAGAAGATATACAAGCAATTTCTTTTCAAATGGAGTGGCTTGCCTATTGAAGATGCCACTTGGATGACAGAAGAAGACATCTTGAAGCATGGTGTCACAATTGCTAATCTACCCCCTCAAGAGACTTGAGTTCTCTTTCCACCCGGCGAGTATGGTGCAGGAGCACCAAGAGATTTATGTCTTGTTTTTATCTTCATTTTGTTTTGTGGTTTCATAAGGTCCTAGAGACCATTCTCATGATGTAATAAGGCTATGATGCCATGTTGTAAAGGACTATGTCCAAATGACTATAAACTACTGTCATAAAGCCATAAAAGGCAATCATGTAAGTGTTCATGTTTATAAGCCTTGTTAAGGCATGCCAAAGAGGCTAAAGTGGTGTCAAGAAGCCTAAATACCTTGTTTAAGGTCTAATCACATTGCAAAGGTGGTTAAAGATTCATAAACACCAATGGCTTTGCAAACAAACTAAAGATTAGTTGAAGTTTACAAACTATCCAAAAATAGTTTACGAAGTTTGAATGGTTGTGGCCTTTTTCCATCGACCAAACTGATTCATTGGGAGTTTTCAAGGAGTATACAAGAATATATACCCTTGAACATATCAAATGTAGGAAGTGTGAAGAAGTTCTATGCAAACAAAATACCATTCTGTTGCCATTTTCTGTCATTTTCTGAGTTTTCTGTAGGAACAGGTTGTACTCCTTAGTGGTACAAAATTGCAATGCCTCTTATACTATTTGGGAGTGGAGTGTGGTGAAACTACTTGCATTCAAGTATGATTTGAAGTCATGATAGTGGGTTAGAAACAAGTTATGATCATTTGACTTTAGACTATTTTTCTGAAATCTCTATTTTCTTGAAGGAACTCACTGTCCTAGGCCGTACAGGAAGAAGGTACTGAACTGTTGTCATTTATTCATGTCTTGATTAGTTAGAGATTTGAATTAAATTGTATTTTAACATATTTTGGTGCCTTGAAGTTGCATTATAAGAGAGTTATAAGATCTTGTTCAAAAACAGTCTCATAAAACCCTAAACAAGGGTTTTGCCTCCAATAATGAGGAATTGACCATCCCACAGTCTTCCAAAGCCATAAGACCTATGGGATGGATGTATTCAATTTAATTTTGAGTATTTTGATTGATTTTAGGGGGGGTATAGTTGAGTTGTGCAAGATTTGTTAAGAAGGGCTTAATAAGACCATGTATTAAGCCATTTGGAGGAACCTAAGAGGTAATTCTTGGAACAATAGAGAGTAGAAGCCTAAAACCCACAAAATCCTGTATTTGGACATGTATCCTAAGTGTCCAAACCCTTGGTTAAGTTCTAGGCTTGCATTCTTTGGTAATCCCTTTGTAATTTTGGCTTAATTGGGGCTTTAGGTCATTGACAGGGGTTATTGGTTGAGATATTCTGTCCAAAACAACCTATGTCAAGTTTGGGATATGTGATAGAGGGCCATAATGGGTATCTACTAATTGTCTAAGATCTGGGTTTGGATGTCCAAGTCAAAAGTTATTAAGACTGTTGTCTTTTTAAAGCGCTACAAGCCATTTTGGGTGGTTTGTGAAGGAAGGACCAACCCAAAGTCCAATCTACCTTGGCCAATGGATGGAATGGATCCCCTGACATCCCAAACTAATATTTCCATGATGATACTAGAGTTTCTTTTTGCTGTTCCCACTTTTGTATAAAGATCTTTGTTTTTGGGCTTGTAGGTGTAGTAGAACCTTGTCTAGTTTGTCCTCCTCCTATCCAATTTGCCTCTACATCAAGAAGTTAGATCATTTCATGGATTAGCTAGTTTTTACTAAAAGTTCATTAGAAATTTTAGTTTAGTATGCACACTAATGATAGAGATAATGAGAGGTGACAGAGAGGACTTTAAGTGGACAACAAGAGCAAATAAAAGTTTTGAATTATTGAAGTAGAAAGTGACTGAGAAACCAGTGTTGGCATTACCAGATTTCAAAAATGTATTTCAAGTGGATTGTGATGCAAGTGGAACTACAATAGGAGCAGTGTTAAGTTAGGAATGTAGACTAGTAGCATATTTCAGTGAGAAATAGAATGATGCTAGGAGAAGATATTCAGTTTATGAATAGGAGCAAGTCAAGAAGTTCAAAGAAAGAAAGAAGAGAAGAATGGATCACTACCAAGATTTGAATAGATATAGTTGCATCTAACCTATGCATGGAGTTCAGTTCCAATGAAGCTCAATATCCATCACAACACAAACAACATCTTCATAGCATCCCTAAAAATAGTAGACACCTTCTGCTCACTACATCCAGTAGCCTAACACATGATAGCTCTCACTGCCTTGAACAAATTTGTATAAAAACCCTCATATCCCCTACATACATACTTCATCCAAGACTTCTTGACACTTATTTATACCATCATCAATCATGAAAGCATTCTCCAAGGTCGACAACATGACTTAACCCATAAAATTCAAATTAGGTCTAGGCCTAAACATTATCACATAGGCAAGGAATGAATGCAAACTACATCATGTCTTAGCATGGACCTCAATCCACTCTAACATGCTTCAACATGCTTTCACAATCAACGAAGCACAACCAAAATTAGTGAAAACAACTAGGTCGACCAGACTTGTGTTAACACCAAGAACTTTTAAGCACACGCTTCCTCAAAGATAAACACACTTTGTGGATCTTACAAAAATATTTAACACAATCTAGAAACATCCACAAGCATCTTGAAGTTACCTAAAAACCAACAAATCCAACCACAACAACTTTCACCTGAAGAAAGTTCACATTCTACTTACAAACAACACTGTCGAACTCTGCTACACGAACATGATTTCTGGAGCATCAAATCACAAACCTTCTAGAATGATCATAGATAAGGACCTTATAAGAATATATCTAGTACCACAACACCTGAAACTATTCTGTGGAGAAATGCAGAGCAAAATACTTTCTCTTAGACACATTGCAAACACTGTCAAATACTGTCTTCAAACTGGTGAACATAACTTTCACTGCACAGCGATCCAGAGTACCAACTTCTAGATTTAGCATCTTCAAACACTTCTCAACAACATATCCAAACCACACACATAAATCTCCAACAGAAAAAAATGCAGAGAAAAAATTTGAACATCATTCAATAAGCTAGAAGACTTCTTCAACACACTATTTCCAATATTAATCAAATTTTCTCAAAAGAACGTGGAAACCCAACAAGGGGACATATTCTTAACACCTTTAGCACTTCTTCAAGGAAATCAAATCATCATTAAATTGGAAACTTAATCTAATAACAACAATAACATTATAGAGGACATAGTTGACACCAATGACAACACAAATGTTGACATCAATGACAACACCAATTAACACATACTTGCAACAATCTCCCCCTTTGTCATTGATGGCAACATATGATGTGAAAAACTATCATGACAGAACTCTGCACTAATTTCACTCTCCCCCTTTCTTTTGTACATCTTTCTCTCCCTTTGTTTTTCACATGAGATATCTTCCCCTTTGACATCAATGGCAAAGGGTGAGACATCTTTTTCAAGCTCTCTCCTAATTATGATACTGCACATACTTGCACTGTTCTCAACTGCTCTGAATACTCCCCCTTAGGAGTACACACCAACTTGTATCAACTCTTACTTCCCTTGTCTACAACAATCATCGACACCACTACCTACTCCCCTTAAGAGGTAGCTTCCATCATCAGTCCAGAGAAGAATGAATCTTGAAGCACACTGGACTGATGCATCTCCTTATGCATCTAGTTCAAAGAAGGAGGGGCAATCACCCCCAAATTCTCTTGGAGATACTCAAATGCATCCTTAGGAAGAGCCTTAGTGAATATTTCAGCAGCCTGATCCTTTATTGGCACATACTCAAGCTTCACTTCATTCTCTACAATCTTCTCTCTCATAAAGTGATACCTAATTGAAATATGCTTTGTTCTTGAATGCATCACTAGTTTCTTTGAAATGTTAATGGCACTTGTATTATCACAAAACATAGGAATTGATTCATCATACACAACTTTGAGATCCTTCATTTTTTGTCGCATCCATAACACCTATGTGCAACAATATACTCTGCCTCTGCAGTAGATAAAGACATTGAATCCTACTTATTGCTTAGCCAAGACACAAGTCTATCTCCAAGAAAGAATGCACCACCACTTGTACTTTTCCTATCATTTACACATCCAGACCAATTTGTATCTGTGTAGGCACTTAGGGTAAAGTCATTGTTCTTAGGATACCACAAACCATGATCTAGAGTGCCCTTCAAATGTCTAAATGTCCTCTTCACCTCCATGACATGTGACTCTCTAGGATCTTCTTCAAATCTTGCCACAAGACAAAATGCATGCATGATATCCAATCTAGTAGCTGTTAGATATTGCAATCCTCCAATCATTGATCTAGATTTGCTCTAATACCAATTGTTGAATGCACAAGACAACTGAGAGGGGGGTGAAACAGTAGTATTAGAAATTTCAAACCCTCACAAACATATTCATATCCACATCAGTTCACTTAAACCCTTAATCTGTTATGATAATTAAACCAATAGAAGCAAATAACAGAAACTTAGACACATCAGCATCATACACAAGAGAACACTAGATTTTATGTGGAAAACTCTAAAAGGGAAAAACAATGGTGAGAATTAGCTCATAGTATAATGTAGTAACAATACTGAATTACAAAGGCCCACTACCAGAGGGCTCACTACCCAAAAGAAAGAATACTGACTATAGGTGGACTCACTGTCCAAGTGGAGTCACTATCCAAGTGGACTCACCGCCCATCGAGAAAGAAAGAAAGAAGAGAAGAATGGCTCACTACTAGGCTTTGAAATGATATGGTTACATTTGACCTATGCATGGAGTTTAATTCCAATGAAGCTCAATATCCATCACAATACAAACATCTTTGCAGCATCACTAAAAATAGTAAACACCTTCTGGTCACTGCATCTAGTAGCCTAACACATGAAATATCTTGCTACCCTAATCAAATTCTCATCACAACCCTCATATCCCCCATGCACATACTTCATCCACATCTCCTTGACACTTATTTATACCATCATCAATCATGAAAACATTCTCCAAGGTCACAACACAACTTAACCCATAAAATTCAAATTAGGTCTAGACCTAAACAATTCTCACGTAGGAAAGGAATGAATGTAGACCACATAATGTCTTAACACAGACCTAAATCCACTCTAACATGCTTCAACAAGCTCTCACAATCAACAAAACACAACTAGAATTAGTGAAAACAACTAGGTCGGCCAAACTTGTGTTAACACCAAGAACTTTTAAGCACACGCTTCCTTAAAGATAAACACACCTTACAAATATTACAAAAAGATTTAACACAATCTATAAACATCCATGAACATCTTGAAGTCACCTGAAAACCAACAAATCCAACCACAACAACTTTCACCTGAAGAAAGTTCACATTCTGCTTACAAACAACATTGTCAAACTCTGCTACACAAGAACATGATTTTTGAAGCATCAAATCACAAACCTTCTAGAATGAGGATAGATATGGACCTTATAAGCATATATCTAGAATTGTAACACTTGAAACTATTCTGTAGAGAAATGTGGAGAAAAATACTTTCTCTCAGACACACTGCAAACATTGTCAAATACTACCTTCAAACTGGTGAACATAACTTTCACTGCACAACGATCCAGAGTACCAACTTCTGGAATTATCATCTTCAAACACTTCTCAACAACAAATCCAAACCACACATAGATATCTCCAATACAAAAAAATCCCAGAGCAAAAACTCGAACATCATTCAGTAAGCCAAAAGACATCTTCAACACATTGTTTCCAATATTAATCAATTTTTCTCAAAAGCACTTGGAAACCCAACAAGAAGAACATATTCTTAACACCTTTATTACTTCTTCAATACAATCACATAATCATTAACTCAATAACTTAATCAAATAATAAAAATAACATTAGAGGACACAGTTGACACCAATGACAACATCGAGTAGCACATACTTGCAACAATCTTCCCCTTTGTCATTGATGGCAACATATGATGTGAAAAACCATCATGACACAACTCTGCACTAATCTCAATCTCCCCATTTCTTTTTCACATATTTCTCTCTTTCTCTCCTTTGTTTTTGACATGAAATCTCTCCCCCTTTGACATCAATGGCAAAGGGTGACACATCTTTTTCAAGCTCTCTCCTTATTATGATACTGCACGTACTTGCACTATTCTCAATTGCTTTGAATACTCCCCCTTAGGAGTACACACAAACTTGTATCAACTCTTACTCCCCCTATCTATAACAATCATCAACACCACTATCTACTCCCTCTGAGAGGTAGCCTCCATCATCAGTCTAGAGAAGAATGAATCTTCAAGCACACTGGACTGATGCATCTCATTATGCATCTAGTTCAAAGGAGGGGTAATAACCCTAAAATTCTCTCAAAGATACTCAAATGTATCCTTAGGAAGAGCCTTAGTGAATATGTCAGCAACCTAATCCTTTGTAGGCACATACTCAAGCTTCACTTCATTTTCTACAAACTTCTCTCTCAGAAAGTGATACCTAATTGAAATATGCTTTATCCTTGAATGAATCATTGGATTCTTTGAAATGTTAATGGCACTTGTATTATCACAAAAGATAGGAATTGTCTCATCATACACAACTTTGAGATCCTTCAATGTTTGTCTCATCCATAAAACCTATGTGTAACATGATGCTACAACAATATACTCTACCTTTGCAGTAGATAAAGACACTGAATCCTGCTTCTTGCTTCGCTAAGACACAACTCTATCTCCAAGAAAGAATGTACCACCACTTGTACTTTTCCTGTCATCTACACATCTAGCCCAATCTGCATCTATGTACGCACTTAAGGTAAAGTCATTGTTCTTAGGATACCACAAACCATGATCCGGAGTGCCCTTCAAATATCTGAATATCTTCTTCACCATCATGACATTTGACTCTCTAGGATCTTCTTGAAATCTTTGCACAAGACAAACTACATGCATGATATCCAGTATGGTAGCAATTATATATAGTATTCCTCTAATCATTGATCTATATTTTCTCTGATACCAATTGCTGAATGCAAAAGACAACTGATAGGGGGGTGAATCAATTGTATCAGAAATTTCAAACACTCACAAACATATTCATATCCACATCAATTCACTTAAACCCTTAATCTGTTAAGATAATTAAACATGAGAAGAAAATAATAGAAACTTAAACACATTAGCATCATACACAAGAGAACACCGGATTTTACCTGGAAAACCCTAAAAGGGAAAAACCATGGTGAGGATTAGCTCACAATATAATGTAGTAACAATACTAAATTACAAAGGCTCACTAACAGAGGGCTCACTTCCCAAAAGAAAGAATGCTCTCTACAGGTGGACTCACTAGCCACTGAGAAAGAAAGAAAGAAGAGAAGAATGTCTCACTGCCAGGCTTTGAACTGATATAGTTGCATCTGACCTATGCATGGAGTTCAATTCCAATGAAGTTCAATATCCATCACAACACAAACAACATCTTCGTAGCATCACTAAAAATAGTAGACACCTTCTGCTCACTACATCCAGTAGCCTAACACATGAAAGTTCTCGCTGCCCCTGATCAAATTCGCATCACAACCCTCATATCTTGCATGCGCATACTTCATCCATGACTCCTTGACACTTATTTATACCATCATCAATCATAAAAATATTCTCCAAGGTTGGCAACACGACTTAACCCATAAAATTCAAATTAGGTTTGGACCTAAACATTCCCACGGAGGAAAGGAGTGAATATAGACCACATCATGTCTTAGCACAACCCTAAATTTACTCTAACACACTTCAACATGTTTTTGCAATCAATGAAACACAACCAAAATTAGTGAAAATAACTAGGTCAACCAAATTTGTGTTAACACCAAGAAATTTTAAGCACACACTTCCTCAAAGATAAACACACCTTGCAGATCTTACACAAAGCTTTAACATAATCTAGAAACATCCACTAACATCTTGAAGTCATCTGAAAACCAACAAATCCAACCACAACAACTTTCATTGGAAGAAAGTTCACATTCTGCTTATAAACAACATTGTCAAACTCTGCTACACAAGAACATGATTTCTGGAGCATCAAATCACAAACCTTTTGGAATGAGGATAGATAAGGAACTTATAAACATACATCTAGAACCACAACACTTGAAACTATTTTGGGGAGAAATGCAGAGCAAAATAATTTCTCTCAGACACACTGCAAACACTGCTAAATACTGTCTTCAAACTGGTGAACATAACTTTCACTGTAGAGTGATCCAGAGTACTGAAAGGAAGCAAGGTAAGTGGAAACAACTTCCTACACCAATCAAATGAGGGATAGTAGTGCAAATTTCTATTAGATCTTTCTAGTTATAGTTTAGATGCACATTAACAAAAAGATTAACACACATTCAAGTCAAGTACAAATGCAATAGACACAAGGTATACATGGGGAAAGCCCTTTCAGGTGAAAAACCCCACACTCCAAAGCACAACCCAATTTATTATTCAGTAAACAAGGAATGGTTACAATACAATTACAAAGCCAAGCTCTTCCAGGAGTTCCCAAGATGTCAATTCTGGAGCAATTCTAGCAACATTTCTGTACCTACAAATGAACAATACAAAACTCCACTCAAGGCACCTATTTTATAGAGATATGAAGCAAGAATGGAACCTTCTAGAGGTTGGGCATCCATGAAGCCATATGGCACAATATCCAATGCCTCTTGCATCCACACTTGTCTACATCAAGGAAAGATGCCTTACAACCTCTTACAACTGTAAGAATAATCTATCATTCTTACAAGACTGCCAACTGTAAGAGAATCGTCACAAATGACTAAATATAGAATATGCCTCTCACAACTTGTCCTTATCCTTCCTTGGACATCCAACTTTGACTTTCTCTCCATGTAAAGATGCTTTACAACACTTGTCCAACCTATCATAGAATTTGGTCCTTATGTATCATAGTTTGTCATAGGAATATGTCAAATGTCATGGGAATCCGTCATATGTCATAGGAATCTATCATAAGGACTTACACACCTTACAACTAGACAACACATGTCACATATGTCCTATTCCAAGGTGGGATGTCTACATCCTCATGTGACGAAAAAATATATCCTTGTCACCTCCCAATAATTGACAACTCACCATGTCAAATTTACTAGATGATAAAGCACGGTAAACTAGAAAATTACAGCATAGTAAAAAATAATTACCACAGTAAAAAAATAATGCTAGGAAATTACAAAAGTTGAGACACCTTAATTCCCAACAAGTACCAACTTTTGTATTTATCATCTTCAAACACTTCTCAACAACATATCCAAACCGCACACACAGATCTCCAACACAAAAAAATGCAAAGCAAAAACTCGAACAACATTTAGTAAGCCAGAAGACTTCTTCAACACATTGTTTCCAATATTAATCAAATTTTCTCAAAAGCACTTGGAAACTCAACAAGAGGAACATATTCTTAAGACCTTCAACACTTCTTCAAGGCAATCACATCATCATTAACTCAACAACTTAATCAAATAACAACAATAATAGTAGAGGACACAGTTGACACCAATGATAACACAAACATGTTGACATCAATGACAACACCGATTAGCACATACTTGCAACAATCTTCCCCTTTGTCATTAATGGTAACATATGATGTGAAAAACCATCATGACACAACTCTGCACTAATCTCACTCTCCCCCTTTCTTTTGCACATCTTGCTCTCTTTCTCTCCCTTTGTTTTTCACATGAATTCTCTCCTCCTTTGACATCAATGGCAAAGGGTGACACATCTTTTTCAAGCTCTCTCCTGATTATGATACTGCACATACTTGTATTTTTCTCTAACTCTTTTTGTTTGCAACAATATTGAACCACTGTCTTCACTTTGCTAGCTCTAGAATCTTCTATGATAACTTCTATGCTCTAAAATCAGGAACATGCATACTTCACACCTATCTCTGTCTAACTTCCAAACCACAAGGTTGTACCTTCAAATGCAGAGGAATGCAGAGCATTTTACCAAGCTTCTTCAATGCAACTTTTAGTACCTTGGACTATCTGAAACCTTTTACACTTTATTTCAAATATTAAGCAATGCTTCTCATCATAAAAATAATGAATACTACATTCATCATATTAGAGACTACAATCACAACACCATACACAACAATCACAACTCTTTGTACCATAAACAAGAAACCACAACTTCTTCACATTAATAAACTCTTCATCCTGTCAACTTTCCTCTATCCATGAACATCATAAGATAAGGTACAACTGTGTAGAACATGTTCATGGAATTCATCACCATATCCTTCACCACACAACTCATCTTCTCATCACTCCTTTGTCTTCTTCTCTAAACTGCTCCTTACCATCTTATTCACTTCACAATACCTCTGATCATCACATACAACCTTTCACAACACTGCTCTGTTGACATCAATGACAATACATATGCAACAATCTCCCCCTTTGGCATTGATGACAACACTTGAATTGATATACAATTTTCACCCCCTTTGACATCAAGGGAAAAGGGCTAGTGGTCTTCCTCTGTACCTAAAAAAAACATACAAGCTCCCCCTATCTACACTAACCTTATCATCCTCCTATTTCTTTTGGATTAGCTTGAAATATTGCAACCATGAAAACAACTTGCATAATGTCAAGCCTTGATGCTATTAAGTATAGTAGGCCTCTAATAATAGACCTATACAAAGTTTGATCAGCCTAAGGTGACTCATCATTGTTGCTCAAATGGTAACTTCTTACCATAGGAGTACTCATTGGTTTCTTGTCTTCTATACCAAACTTCTTCAACATCTCCTTGACATACTTTGCTTGAGAGATAAATATACCTTCATTTGATTGAGCAATTTGGAGTACAAGAAAGAATGATAGCTCACCTATCATAGACATTTCAAATTCGTTCATCATCTCTTCAACAAACTTCTTACACATTTCATTATTGCCACCAAATATTATATCATCAACACACACAAAAAATATTAGAATTTGTTCATCCTTAATTTTGGTATAAAGATTGCTATCTGTGGTACCTTTCTTGAAGCCCTTCTAGAGTAAGTACTTATCCAACCTTGCATACCAAGCCCTAGGTGCTTGTTTGAGACCATACAAAGCCTTCTTAAGTCTGAATACCATGTTTGGATCTTCTGATAACTAAAATCCATCAGGCTGCTCTATGTAGACTTCTTCTTCTAAGTCACCATTCAAGAAAGCATATTTGACATACATTTGATATACCTTGAATCCCTTGTAAACTATAAATGCAAGAAACATCCTAATTGTTTCCATTCTTGCCACCAGAGAAAATGTCTCCTCAAAATTAATTCCTTCCACTTGTGAATATCCTTTGTAGACCAACCTTGCTTTGTTCCTTAACACTTCTCCATCTTCATTCAATTTGGTTCTGAACACCCACATTGTACCTATCACATTTTTATCTACATGCCTTGGCACCAATTCCCAAGTCTAATTCTTTTCTATCTGATTTAGTTCTTCTTCCATTGCTTGTATCCATCCTTCATCCTTAATAGAATCAACAAAATTTTTACAATCTACTCTTGATAGTAAAGAAAAGTTTATCTGTTCATTTGTTCTTACAAATTTTTTTCTTGTCTGCACTCCTTCATTCTTGTCTCCAATGATCTGATCTTCTGAATGATTCTTCAAAACATACTTGGTAGGAGTCTTTGTAGTCTTTATTGGAGTATAGACAACATTAAGAGGGGGGGGAATCAATTTTGTAGTTAAAAAAACAAATTTCACTTTCTTCTCAACAAATTTGTATATAGAAAATAATGATGCTGACAACAAATAATTAATTTAGCATGCTTCATCAAAGCAATAAATCAAATACTGAACAAAAACCAAGACTGAATGCTCAAGAATGAAAGACAATTAAATCATACATCAATTGAGACCATGACACAATGAATTTCATGAGTGGAAAACCCTCATAGGGATGAAAAACCACTCGAAAATTGCCTCACTGGCTTAATCATGAAACTCACCAATTACAGAGCCTTACTAGTTGTTTTATGTCTCACTGAATTAATGAACTGCCTCACTAGCATTTTGTGTCTCACTGACTTATTCAACTACCTGACTAGCCTTTTATTTACAACTGCCTCACTAGTAAAAGATCAAACTTGACTCACTAACTTGATCTTACAACACATTTTTCAATCATGAAGACAAGAGATAAAATATAGAGGGTTTCTCTGTGTCATTATAAAATAGATATTGACTATCTCATTTCATTTGAGACTCAAGAATCCAACATCACAAATGTGCACATACAATCCTACACTATGAAGCGCTTTAACAATTCAAGAAAGATTTTGCATCAAAGCACAATGTTGCTATATCAATGATATTGTAGATAATTACACTATCATGAACATCTCAACAAGGTGACTGTCCTTTTATCCTATTTCTATATTTTTTTTTTGGTCATGCCCACATTCCCCATGTGGTCACGACATGCAACACATGTGTCATGTTCACATTTGTCATGTGGTCATGACATGAAAAATAAAAAAATTTCCACGCATCCCTAGAAACCCCCTCACATGCGTCAGCGTGCTCTATGGAAATATGCATAAGGCGTAAACATGTCAATCAAAACTCAGGGTACTGCGATCACATGCACAATCCCCCGCATGATGATAGCCGACTAAGGGGGTCAATGTGATGTGAGGAGTATCGCCATTAGGGTTAGGATCGATTGATTGAAACCCTAAGTTTTCCTAAGTGAGTGATGAGATTTCGACACGAGTCGAAATAAAAAATCCTAATTCTAGAATATTAAAGGAATAAATAACCACATAACAGTACAACCTTAATCTTCCTGAATGTTAAAATATTAAACAACGAGAGGTTTAAAATCCCTAAGAACTTAACCTAATTCTTGGAAAAATCTGGCAACATAACGCCTCTAGGGCGTGTATAGGAATTATTCTAATTATAAAATATCATGCCAAATAGTTCTCTAAACTAACTAAAATTGATTAATTACACTAGTTAAGCTAGGGGGATTAATTTACCGCACTATGGTTCTCAAATTAATTAACTAGATAAAAATATAGTTAAATTATTATTCTACTTTGATTTAATCTGAACATATGATTAAATTAATAAAGTCGTCCTTGCTATAATACTATTGCATTAATATATCACAAGTTACAATAATAAAATTAAATCCTCCAAGGTCTAATAGTTCACTAAACTAATAACCTAACCCTTGAATAAATAAAATAACAACATTAACTTAGTACACCCCAAAATAAAATTAAAGTAATTTATCTAAGAAAATGAAGTGCTCTAAAAACATCTAAATCATTTCCCCACCTAAAAGTTAAAATAAAAATAGTTCCAATGAGGTAAAAAGAATTGTTTCTAAAGGAAAATAAAGTGTACCCATTTCCACAATAGAAAATTTAAATTAAAAATTCCCACCCCTCAAGTTTAAAAAATTTAAAATCCAAAAAGCCTTAAATGGATGCACAATACAATATAATATCCTTAAGAAAAAGAACCCTAACCCTAACTTGTTTTCTCTATTCTATTCTTTTCTATATTTCCTCCCCTCATTTTTTAGTTCCTGCCTTCGGCAGGTATAACTAATGCATCGGCTAGATGCAATTTCTCAAATTATTCGTCCAATCATGTGAAAGAACTAAAAATTTGCAACCACAATGCTATAGTTCATTATTTTTTTTTTAATTTAATCATTTAAAAAATACCATTTATCTATTGTCTGATTGGTCTATGGTGTGAACAGTAAGGGTAAAAAATGAAATAATGATTTAAAAAAAATACAGTTAAGTACAGGAACTAACAAATACAGTTAAGTACAGGTCGTGCAAAGTGACGGCGCTGCTGAGCTTGTTGAATTTATTTCGTTTGCAACTAATTAATGATTTTTATTTCATTTGCAATGTTAATTAATGATTTTTAATCATCCTTACAAGATGACAGGTCATGTCTTGATCGGAGGTTTTCAATTTGTATGCGCTTTGGATTGTTGTTTCTCAATTTGTTTGCAGTCAGAGAGCAGTGAAGGTGGGCATCCGGAGGCCTGTGAAGCTGCATCTGTGGTAAGCCTCTATATGGACTTCTATTTCGTAATCCGTGTAGAAAACCAGTGCTACTGTTCACAGAAATTTCAAGATTTCAGATATTATATGAGTTTTAGATTGTAGAGCACTCTTAGTTATAGAAATTTTACATTTTTCTCAAATTTCTGTTAGAGTTCAGATATCTCTTTCTAGAACTTAAGTTTTCTATTTTCTATTTTAGAAACTGGGATATCAATTATAGAATTCCCAGACATTGAGGTATGAATTGCCAAGTTTCAATATATTGACAAATTCATGATTTGGGAGCATAAAAGTAGCTGTGCGACTGTGTCACTAAATAACAAAGAAGGTTGCAGGAAGAACTAACTATACAAGTGCTCATGCTATATGCAGTATTACTTGTTTTATTTCCAGATACATTGTATATATTCAAGCTGTAAAGCATCTACTTATATTCTGTTGCAACTTTCTACTCTGCAATTTCTTTGGTACAACTTACAGTTGCTTTTAAGTGATTTCATGCATGTGTTCACTGTTTAATTTACGTTTGAATGATTGAGGCTCGGAGTTCGCTCAGTACCCATCATATAATATGCTGGAATTTCATGGCGACGGTGCTATAGACCTTACTTATACATAGCAAGGGTGTGAATTTCATACCTTGAAGCAGAGAGTATTAATGAATTTAGGTAATTTGCTAGTAATCCCAATTTGGAACAGAGGCTCGCCCTCTTGTTTGGTCCTGTACCAAATATTCTGTTTTGAAAGAAAGAGTAAGGATATGTTATCGTGTCCCTGTAATGTTCAATGGCACAGATTATGGTCAGAGAAGGAAAATACCCACAAAAAAAGTGCTCCAATCTTGTGAAGGAAAATGCAAATTTATATGTGAAAGAGAATTCATGACAGAAGAACATTAGTTGGTACCCTTCTCCACACATTGGAATACTATTTTGTGAAATTCTGTAGAAGAGGTTAATGCTGGACATGAAGAGTTAAAATAAAATAGACTGTTTCCATCTGAATATCTAAACAACAATACCCAAATATATTCCAAATGAGGGGCGTTGCTACAAAATTAAATTATAAGCAAGAAAACACTGAGGTAAAATTGGGGAAAGAAGGGAGAGGTCAATGTAGGTTAATAACAAAGACAGTTCTGCTAATCAGAACAAAAAATTGCCAATTTTTGTTTGCAAGACACAAATGAAATAAAAATGAATCTTAACAACTGGCATTAGCAAAATCCTGATCATCATCATCGTCACATTTTTCCTTCAACAGGTTATTTTTCAAGCAGGATCTGGTTCGCGAAATATGATGATGACGTCTTATTCTAAGTTCGACGAAGAAGCAAATATCCCGATGCTCATCATCATCCTGATCTTTCGAGAGGGTTGCCTTGGGCGCAAAGGGGTCATATTACATTCATCATCCTGATCATGCTCCTTAGGTGACCGTGCATAACTTTCATATTTAGAAAGAGCTTGAAATTCCATGCAGGTTTGCCTTTTACTTCACTCGAAAATTCTTCCATATGTGAAAGTTATGCATGGTCAAAGTTTTGGTCAAACCTGATATTCGCAGGAGGGTCATCATATTTTTATATCCTGAGTCATGTTGTCAAGATCATCATGATCTTGGTCTATCAGCCGATAAAAATCATGCAGTCCCAATATGCGGACGTCAATCTTAGGTGGTAGTGCCCTTTACCCGTCAAATGGCCTTAGCCGCATTGTCAGCATCATGATTTCTTTTAGGAGGGTCATATGTTATAAACTCGGTTTTGGTTACATGAAGATGATCATCATCATCATATTTGAACCCCCCCCGATAATATCCTGAGGTTCAAATATCATGATGATATCAACTTTAGGTCAGGGTAAGTTTCCCCGTCGAGCGGTCTTTGTATAGCGAGCATCATCATGATATTTCAACATTACCTAATCTTATCATATCATGGTGATCACCCTTAGAAAATCCACCTTCGGCATATTTGCATGCACATGTTATAATCCTATTGCAAGGTCATCATCATGATATTTGCTGAAGTTCGAAATATGATGATAACTTCATATCCTCCTGATCTCCTTTTGCATAATTATGATCATCATCCTGATCTTTCACGAGGGTCATTCGCTGTAATTTGCAAGTGATGGAGACATCATCATCATAAATCGATAAAGGGGATCATCATCTTCATATCCTCCTGATCGCCTTTTTTGCAATATCATGATGATCACCCGGGAGCATAAAAGTAGCTATGCAACTGTGTCACTAAATAACAAACAAGGTTGTAGGAAGAACTAACTATACAAGTGCTCATGCTATATGCAGTATCACTTGTTTCATTTCCAGATACATTGTATATATTCAAGCTGTAAAGCATCTACTTATATTCTGTTGCAACTTTCTACTCTGCAATTTCTTTGGTACAACTTACAATTCCTTTTAAGTGATTTCATGCATGTGTTCACTGTTTAATTTACGTTTGAATGATTGAGGCTCGGCGTTTGCTCAGTAGCCATCATATAATATGCTGGAATTTTATGGGGACGGTGCTATAGACCTTACTTATACATAGCAAGGGTGTGAATTTCATACCTTGAAGCAGAGAGTATTAACGAATTTAGGTAATTTGCTAGTAATCCCAATTTGGAACAGAGGCTCGCCCTCTTGTTTGGTCCTCTAGCAAATATTCTGTTTTGAAAGAAAGAATAAGGATATGTTATCGTGTCCCTGTAATGTTCAATGGCACAGATTATGGTCAGACAAGGAAAATACCCACAAAAAAAGTGCTCCAATCTTGTGAAGGAAAATGCAAATTTATAGGTGAAAGAGAATTCATGACAGAAGAACATTGGTTGGTACCCTTCTCCAGACATTGGAATACTATTTTGTGAAATTCTGTAGAAGAGGTTAATGCTGGACATGAAGAGTTAAATTAAAAGACTGTTTCCATCTGAATATCTAAACAACAATACCCAAATGTATTCCAAATGAGGGGCGTTGCTACAAAATTAAATTATAAGCAAGAAAACACTGACGTAAAATTGGGGAAAGAAGGGAGAGGTCGATGTAGGTTAATAACAAAGATAGTTTTGCTAATCAGAACAAAAAATTGCCAATTTTTGTTTGCAAGACACAAATGAAATAAAAACGAATCTTAACAACTGGCATTAGCAAAATCATTAGAAAGGAGGTGAAGACGGCGAACCCATGCAACCAATTAGTTAGATCTCGACTTACAAAGCTGAAAAAAAATTGGACATGGCACAGTATAGAACCAGAGTTCCTCAATGTAGACATGAATGTACAGAGCACAATCTGCAAGATTCCATCTTCTATGGTAGCTTTTATAAACTTTCTGTACTTTGAGCAAAGCTGCTTCCTCTTTAAACCTGTCTCATCTCAATGAGGAAGTCTAAAAATCCATTTTCTTAGAACTGTTTGATCTCAACGATGCTAATTCCAAATCACCAGCTCTGCGACTAATTATTTCCTGGGTAAGAGTTAATAAATCTTGGCCTTTAAAACTGATGCACCTCTCTGAAGCTGTTTCTATGTGGTTGCATTTGAAGATCGTCTGAAAGCTACTAACCTCCGTTCCACATTTGAGAACCTTAAAAGATGCATGTGTTGATAAAATTGTTAGGGCTACACGTGTGCACCTCTGAGACAGGTGGCGATTGTGTTTGTAGGTGGCGATTGCATTTGCTTTTGTCAGGATTTAGATTTTAGGCCACTTTAATTTTAGTTTCAAGGGTAAAGGAACCCTAGCATTATTGTTTTCGTGTGCACTGACTTTTTAGTTTATTTTAAAATTTAAAAGACAATTTCAGATCCGCATTTATACGATCTGGTCTTTAAATTTCATCTCGTGGCTGACAGTGCATAAGTTTCATATTTAGAAAGAGCTTGAAATTCCATGCAGGTTTGCCTTTTACTTCACTCGAAAATTCTTCCATATGTGAAAGTTATGCACGGTCAAAGTTTTGGTCAAACCTGATATTCGCAGGAGGATCATCATATTTTTATATCCTGAGTCATGTTGTCAAGATCATCATGATCTTGGTCTATCAGCCGATAAAAATCATGCAGTCCCAATATCCGGACGTCAATCTTAGGTGGTAGTGCCCTTTACCCGTCAAATGGCCTTAGCCGCATTGTCAGCATCATGATTTCTTTTAGGAGGATCATATGTTATAAACTCGGTTTTGGTTACATGAAGATGATCATCATCATCATATTTGAACCCCCCCCGATAATATCCTGAGGTTCAAATATCATGATGATATGAACTTTAGGTCAGGGTAAGTTTCCCCGTCAAGCGGTCTTTGTATGGCGAGCATCATGATGATATTTCAACATTACCTAATCTTATCATATCATGGTGATCACCCTTAGAAAATCCACCTTCGGCATATTTGCATGCACATGTTATAATCCTATCGCAAGGTCATCATCATGATATTTGCTGAAGTTCGAAATATGATGATAACTTCATATCCTCCTGATCTCCTTTTGCATAATTATGATCATCATCCTGATCTTTCACGAGGGTCATTCGCAGAAATTTGCAAGTGATGGAGACATCATCATCATAAATCCATAAAGGGGATCATCATCTTCATATCCTCCTGATCGCCTTTTTTGCAATATCATGATGATCACCCTATCTATTCAGAAGAAGGCGATATTTCATTCCTTAAACAGCATGATCATTTTTTTACAATATCGTCCTAGCGCAATATCATGATGACCTCAACTCATCCTTGTGCTTCGCAGACAAAATATCGTGATGACGTCACCATGATAGTTCGATGAGGAGTTCGGCATATTTGCATGCACATGTTATAATCCTGTCGCAAGGTCATCATCATGATATTTGCTGAAGTTCGAAATATGATGATAACTTCATATCCTCTTGATCTCCTTTTGCATAATTATGATCATCATCCTGATCTTTCACGAGGGTCATTCGTAGAAATTTGCAAGTGATGGAGACATCATCATGATAAATCCATAAAGGGGATCATCATCTTCATATCCTCCTGATCGCCTTTTTTGCAATATCATGATGATCACCCTATCTATTCAGAAGAGGGTGATATTTCATTCCTTAAACAGCATGATCATTTTTTTACAATATCGCCCTAGCGCAATATCATGATGACCTCAACTCATCCTTGTGCTTCGCAGACAAAATATCGTGATGACGTCATCATGATAGTTCGATGAGGAGGGTCATCATCATATTGTTTTATCCTGTCATGTTGTCAAGATCATCATGATCTTGTTTGTTCGCCCGATATTTCGTAAAGTCGTCCTGCTCATGAAATACAACCTTTCGAAAATATCCTAATGATCATCATCGTCACATTTTCCCTTCGGCAGGATATTTCCCAAACATGATCCAGTTGGCGAAATATCGTGATGGCGTCATGTTCTAAGTTTAACAAAGGCTCCGAATATCATGATGACGTCATCCCGATCCAATGATCGAAGAAGCAAATATCCTGATCATCATCATCATCACATTTTTCCTTCAACAGCTTATTTTTCAAGCACGATCTGGTTCGCAAAATATGATGATGACGTCTTATTCTAAGTTCGACGAAGAAGCAAATATCCCGATGGTCATCATCATCCTGATCTTTCGAGAGGGTTGCCTTGGGCGCAAAGGGGTCACATTACATTCATCATCCTGATCATGCTCCTTAGGTGACCCGATATTACATTTATACCCTGATCTTAACGAAAATGACGATGACGTCATCCTTGGCATTTCAATGAAGCCCGAATATCATGATGAGGTTACCATCATTTTCGTTTCCTCGGCAACATGATCATATTCCATATCCTCCTTTTCTTCTTCAACAATATGATGATGATGATGTTGTCCTTTTCCCCAATATGCAGAAGCGAAATATCATGATGATGAAGTGAATATTGACCAACATGTTTTTTTTGACACGCCGATGGCGATGATCATGCTGATGGGCGGGAAATGAAGCGGTGGAATTTTAAAGTGTTTTTTTTTTTAGAATAACAAATGATTCCAACATGAAATCATCATAAATAGATGCAGCCATCTCTTTGATGTTCTAGAAAACTATGTAAGTTGTAATAACACTGATGTGGGCAGTTATTTGCAATTTGTGAAAAACACTATACACTTTTGCATGTCACTTATATTTTATGTATTGGTCTTGCTGTAGTTCTTTGGTGCTAGTTAGCTATTATTGAGTATGAATGCAAAGACATATAGCAATAGTAAATTGTAAAAAGTGCTTCTAATAGTTTTCAATATTTTTTTGTCTAGATTTCTATAAGACTTGATAACAACAAAACTAATATTGGAATTATATTCCCGTGATAGTTATATGATTTGCAAGATTCAACAACTAGTTATAATATCTTTTTTTGTGTATAGGCCAGCATTGAAGAAATCTTGATGTTACATGTTTGGTGTCCTAGCTTTGGATCTTGTTACAGTCTATCCATGTCTACTGTATTTGTTATTTTTACGTGTTATAGTTAAATTCAATATCAAAATATAAATAGATAACACAGTTTGCAAGTTGTAAGTAGCAAAATTCTATTAATGATTATATAAGTGACAAAACCACTTGAACGCATATACTGTTTAACAATGCACAATACCTTTTCACTTTGTAAAGAAATTAACACAATCCCATCAATATAATGTTGCAATTGCAACTAGTTTACAATCCTTTAGACTTTTGCAGATCATTCTAATCCTTCACCTGCATGTACAATCCAAGCACAAGCTTATCAAAAGGTACTAAAACCTTTATTTCCAAGTCATAGTCAACTCTAGAAAATGTTATTGTCATCTATTCAAGTTCATTTGCTCCTTCATATCTCTTGTTTGTTTGTTTCTTCCATTGTTTAATTTATACATTCAATATATTATTCATATATGCAAATTGCTAATTATTTGAAGCCTATGGCTCAGAGAATATGTGATGTCATTAGAGTTGTCCAAGGATTGTTCCTACACTATTTACACAACTACATAACAATTATTTTTGCAATATTTAAACAATGGCTTGGCTATTTAGTATTTTAACACTGTATTTATTTATTTTTAAATGTAAACCTCTGATTTGAAATATCAAAACCAAGTACAAAATGAATTTCAAAGTCACAGGTCTACATTGTTTTCAAATCAAAACTTGCTTCTTATTTTGAATTTTAATAAACCTTTTGTGGCTATCAATGATTAGAACTATCTACCAAATGGTGATTTCTATTTCTTTATTTTCTGAAGAAAATAATGCAGGTGAATGGATCTGACATTGCCATTGCCACTAGTTTTAAATCATTCAAAATTCTCTTCTTCATTATAATGCCTTATTTTCTTGTACAATCCAAAAATAAGAATTATTTTCATTACATTTAAACAATGCCTTGACTACTTAGAATTTTAGCATTGAATTTATTTGTGATTTGAAATAAGGAAACCAAATACTAAATGCATTTCAAAATTGCATATTGACATTGCTTTTAGGAAACAGCCCGCTTCTAATTTCCATTTGTAATATGCCTTTTGTAATTATCAATCATCAAAACTATCTAACCAATGGTTATGAATATATTACAGGTACACCATTTTTTTGATATTCTGGGATCAACAAAATTGTCCTTGTTTCAAAAAAAATGAAGAGAACAAGAGTGCCAGTAGTTGATAAACAAAAACAGATCATAGATGTAGAGAAATACAAAATAGCAATTCAGACTGCAATTCTAAACATTGACTATGCATTGAGAAATGAAGGATTGTGTAGAATTCAAGTATTTAAATACAATGTAGGGGATTGCTTATTTGACTCATTGGAGTTACTTCTTCATTATCAATACACATCAAGTCAATTACGGAATGGAGCTATAGACCACTTCTTGAGTTGCCTCACACAAGGTGATCCAGAAGCAATCACCTCATATAATTATGAACTGGATAGTCGTACATTGCATGAATTGCACGGTGTACAAAATGTTGAAGAGTACTTGCGTAGAATGCGTATTTCTGCAATGCATTCTACAAATAATAATGAAGTTGGCCTATGGGGTGACTTGTTTTGCATCCGTTGGTTGTCAAAGTGGCTAGACATACAAATATGCCTTTGGTTAACTACTTCAGGAAAAAAATACTTACACTTCAATCCGTCATCTCAAGGACAATCGTATTCTATCTTATTTCATGATACAAATCCCATCCAAGGACATTTTGAGCCGCTTGTGCCTTATCTAGTACAAGCAAACAATGCAAGCCCATGTATCACATCTAGACAACTAAAACAATTTCAAAGCAGTAATCAACAACATCATGATGGTGATTTTATTAGAAAACAAAAAATTGCAAATAGCAACACTACATCACTTCGCAAGATCAAACAACAAATACGTGCTAATAATCAAATGGAAAATACAACCAAGAAAACTAGACACTCAGCATCACCAATAGAATTATTTCAAAAAAAAATTTAAGATACACCGATACATACTTGTGCAATTTGTCAGACATTGCATTTTAAGAAAAACATTATCGCTTTTAGAGAGAAAGAAAAGAAAACATATTATTAACTAACAAATCAAAATAACAATGTATTGATGAATTGTATTTGTCGCATATGCCATGAAACATTGAAACAATGCAAGCTTCCAAAATATGCAACACCACACCATATTCGAATGAATATAGCTTTACAATACGTAAAAATGCTTACGCAACTAGAAGAACGCCTTGTTTCGCTGAGAATTGCATTCGCACAAATATGGGAATTAGGTTACAAAAGACCCCAAATTGGATTGACTGGGTCTATCATTAATGTCCCAGTCAACATGAACATTGTACAAAATGCATTGCCACGCTCTGCCGATGAAACATACACTATTGCAGTTGCGCTAAAAAGACGGCTACAATATAAAAATGCATATCAGAAGGGGATGGTGCGATCGACTATTATAATGAAAGCTTTGAACCAATTGAGCGAAACAACTCTATACAAAAATGAGAAATTCCAATTAAATAAGCACTGGAGACAATCTCTTGAAATAGATGATGAAAGTGGCATAGTAGACGACCCTTGCACAAATGAAACAGGTTCAGAATCTGATACAGATGAGCAAAATCCTTCTGAGACCTTGGTCCATGGATACACAGAATCTAAATGTATACATGAAATGCAAGACAAAATCATAGAAGTTGCACCAGCAGAAAACCATTATCCTATTGGAATCTTTAAAGACAAATATGCAGAAGAAATGAACTTTCCCACACTATTCTTTGGAAACCCACGTAATGACGACATTGTCAAGAATTTTTCCTATCAAAAAATTGCACAATGGGAACTACTTCATTCCAATAGACAATTTGCATATCATACAACTAATCTATTTTTCAAAACAGTCAAGATATTGATACATCAAGTTTTATCTACAATGTGGATAAGAGTACGAAAAGGTCAGTTAAAAGGAAGAAAACTAATAGCAAAAGATGTCAAATGCAAACCTAACCTAGAGAAGATTCTCAAATCAGACATTGGATATGTTGACTTTAAAAGAATAAGAATATCTCCGGATTATTTACATCAATTAAAAAAAAATGTCTTTGCAATGATTCGGCAACTTGGACCACCTACATTTTTCCTTACATTTACTAGTGCTGAACAACATTGGGAACACCTTTCAAAAGCACTTGAAGCCTTGCATAATACATATTGTGCATCTTCACAACAAAAATACGACATACAAAATGAGAAAAATATTTTCTACCTCATAAAAAAAGATCCTGTAACATGTGTACGCTATTATAAACATAGAATCAATGCACTAAAACAATTGATATTTACAGATAGCTCTTTCTTCGGAGAGCTCTTGGATTATTTCTCTGTAACTGAATTCCAAAATCGTGGCAATGAACATGACCACTTTCTTTTATGGATTAAAGATGCTCCAATTTATGGAAAAGATGAACTTGCAAATATTGAACAATTTATTGACAAATACATCACTTGCAACACTGATGATTTGACTCCTCAAATAGCTATCCTACATAGGCACCATCATACAAAACGATGCAGAAAATCAAAACAGCACTGTTGTAAATACAATTTCCCATTTCCACCAATGAAAAAAACTATGGTTCTCGAACCACTGAAAGACAATAATGAAATTATTGTTCCAATGGCAACAAAAATATTTTCCATATTAGAACAATCTAATTATGACCAATTATTCTCCTTTCAAATGTTTCTACAAGACATCAACTTGAATGAGCATGATTACATCACAGCTATAAAATCAACAATCCATAGGCCTACAATTTTCTTAAAACGAAAGCCTTCGCATATATGGAATAACAGCTTTTCAAAAAAAATACCAGAGCTATGGAAAGCAAATACAGATGCACAATTTGTGCTTAATGCATATGCTGCAGCAATGTATTGCAGCTCTTACATGACAAAAGTGGATAAAACAATGACAAATGCATTTAAAAGAATTCGTAGGGACCATCAACAAAATAATATCGATGCTATAAAAATGATAAGTAGACTTGGAAATGCATTGCTAAATCTGCAACAAATGTCTACACAACAGGCTGTTCACATCGTACTATCACTTCCACTAAACTATAGTTCAAGAAAGTGTATATTCATTGATACAAGAGCTGATAGTGATCGAACTTTTGTTCTAAAGTCTGCAAAACAATTGAACAGTGAACCAGATGAATCAGAAAATGTGGCCTGTAGATCTTTAATAGATTACTATTTAGCACGACCTGAAACACTCACACATATTTGCCTTGCACAATTCGTATCAGAATATAGAAAAGATGGGAAACCAATGCACCGCAAAGCTAAACCAAATATTATACGTTTTACCAATTTTAACAAACATGTTGACTTGGAAAATTATTGCAGAGAGCATTTATTGCTTTATGTACCCTTCAGAATAAATGAAAAAACATTGAGGCATGGTTTCCATTCATGGCATGATGCCTATTCATATCATGAAAACACAATTAATACTAATCGTATCAAATACAATTACCACATAAACTCTAAATGGGGCGATATTGACAAAGCTATAGATGAAATCTATTCTGAAAATAGTCACATACCAAATGAATTGATCATTTCAAATCAAAATCCACAGAAAGAAACATACAACATAGAAGACGATATTCAAACACTAAAGCATAACAAATCAAAAACTCAATTCTCTAATGCATTTGAAATTGGAAAACATCCACATATTATGGACAATGTTGAATACTTCAATTTGAGACGAATGTTAAACAGTGAACAACAAGCAATTGTAAAGGACATTGTGTTGAAGAAATTAAAAAATATCAAAACTCCACTACACTTGTTTCTAACAGGTGGAGCAGGCACTGGCAAAACTTTTACTGCAAAAGCAATATTTCAATCTCTCCTTCGCATATATAATAACTCCATTGATAGTGATCTGGACAAACCAAAAGGCCTACTAGTTGCTTATACAGGAAAAGCAGCTTACAATATAGGTGGAGTAACATTACACTCAGCATTTCGAATACCTTTTAACAAATCAGAATTCATTCCATTGAATACTGAAATCTTAGATACAATGTCAAAGCATTATCAGCAGCTGCGTGTGCTATTAGTAGATGAGATTTCATTGGTAGGTGCAACATTTTTACGGTGCATCGACAAGCGATTAAGAGATATAATGCAAATGCCAACCACATACTTTGGAAATCTTGATACAATTTTTTGTGGTGATTTATATCAAGCACAACCTGTTCTAGATTCAGTTGTATTTGATAATACACCAACACTGACTGAATTAATGCCATACAACTTTTGGAAACACAACATAAAATACTATGAGCTACAATCAACTATGCGGCAAACAGATGAGGAGTTTATTGCAATACTCAATAGAATACGTGTAGGTTCACAAACAGATAATGATATACAGTACTTGAATCAAACTTGTTTACGCTCACCACCCATAGACCCAACATTCCCCTATCTATTTTACAGAAGGAAAGATGTTAATGCACATAATCAAAATATGTTGTCAATAGTTCCAGGAGAACTAATTGTACTGAATGCAATTGATGAAAATGACGAAAACTACAATGAAATACATCTGTATAATCACACAATGTCTTTACCATCTCAAATACTTTTGAAACCAAACATGCTTGTAGAAATTTATGCTGGTAATTATGATACGCAAGACGGTCTAGTCAATGGGTCAGATGGAACATTTAAAGCATATACCATATCCAATGCTTTTGACATTGTTTGGATAGAATTCAATGACCCAAACATTGGCCACCATCAACGTGTTAAATTAACACAATGTTATAACAATGACATTGATAAACAATGGACACCTGTACTTCGCACCACAAGGCCAATACAAAAAATCTCAAACAACAAGAAAATAACTATTAGAAAACAATTTCCAATTCAACTTGCTTGTGCTAGAACAATACATAGATCTCAAGGACTCACAATGCAAGGCTTGGCATTTGATCCTATGGCCATAAGGCAACATGGATTAACATATACAGCACTTTCGCGGACAAAAACAATCCAGACATTATTCTTGTTAAAGCCTCTTACCAAGCAAAATTTCAAAATAAAAGAAAAAATAGTCCTTGAAATGTCTCGTCTAAAATCAACAGCAAACTGGCAATTTGAAAATGGAGATATCAAACATAAGACTAATTCAGAACTACTATTGTGCACATTAAACACTCGCAATCTACACCTACATATTGAAGACATGATTAATGACACTGATATCATGGCATCTGATATCTTATGCCTTCAAGAAACATATATCCAAGACTACCATACAAATAATTTTTTCAAAGATTTCAATTGTTACTCAACATACCATATACATGGACTAATGTCTATAACCAAGAAAAACATATTAGTCTATAAAACAATGCAACATTCAACATCATATACAGAAGCAATAACATTAACAATAAGCTCTATGAACAATGAAATTAACATATGTAACTTATATGCCAAGCCCAATGCTCCATTTGCAGATATTATAGCAATCACCAGGCAAGTATTCTCATGTATTGATGGAAATAAAACCTTGTACCTAGTGGGAGATTTCAACATTGACATGTGTACAGAAAACTACAAAAAAAAATAGCTCCTGAATCATATGCAAAACCACAATATGCATTTCTTATTAAGTAGGTGTCATGCTCTATCTAGACCATTGATCGATCATCTATGGACCAATGCACTAACAGAAAAAATTGAAGTTTACAAATCGGAAGCATATTGGAGTGACCATCTTGCTACTTTTTTAAGATTTCAACCCTCTCAGAACACTCAATGTTCTTAAATATCTCAACTGTTTTTCTTCAATAACATCCAAATCAACAAAAAACATATTTTGACAAATCCAATCTATATACAAACTACTGTTCAATTATGTATCATCCAATTTACTAACACAAAAAAACCAAATTTACAAATAAAAAGCATATTACAGCAACAACCCCACTGATTTTCCCTAATTTTAATCGTTTCACAAAACTAAATATTCTTAAATATGCCATTTGTTTTAGTTCAAAAGCATCTAAACAAACACCCTCAAAATCTTGTGAATCAAATCAATAAATAAAACAATCCCTAATGTCCATGAAGAAAACACATATGTATTACATAGCTTCATCATTTCAATACAATTTCATTTTCTTCTGTCTACAAATTGTCTTATTCTTTTATTCCATAGCACCAATTCTACATATTCTGATATAACATTAGAACAACAACATATTATCATTTTGCCTGCAGAAATTTATGCAAATGACAAATTGATAAAAAAATATAGGTTACAATGGACAATGCCAAAAGAGCAGAAGAACAAATGGACACTATTAACCAACAACAATTGAAAAGGTAAACAATATTCTTAGGTTACATGTACACTGTACCTTGTCAAGATTCTAGATTTCAACTAATTTTGTTTTGTTTTTTCCAGATCAAAAGTAAAGAGTCAAAATCAAGTTTCAATTGAAGACTTGAATGCACGTAAAGCAGGCAACATTTTCCAAGGCGATGTCATTGTGAAGTATAAAGCTATACTGGATAAGACAAACAAGACACGTGAAGTACTACGCACAGACCTCACAGACACAAAAGGTGAAATGACTATTACGCTAAATGTAACTGCTGATCTCATTGCTCACTATGAAGACAAAATAATTCCAGGTTCGGGACTATCCATATCCAACTTCCAGATTGCACCTAGAACAGATTATGATCGTGGAGATTGCAACTGCATACTGGTTCTAACAAAGTCCTCAATAGTGGAAATCATTCCACGACTTTGTATTGACTATAAATTCATCCCCAGCACAGCCATAAAACAATTGTTGGCAAGTACCGAACAATATGCTACAGGCACCATAGGTGTATTGGTCACAAGAGCAAAAAAAATAGGTCTGCAATATATTGTTGATGTGCAAGATGGAGATTCAGAGTTCGACAAAGCCTAGGTACACTTTTCAAGGTCCCACATACTAGTTTTAACTTTAAATCATTTTGAAAATTTTATTTTATATGGTAACTGCACTATATTTTAACATGCTTATCTCTTCCAACTCTTTATCATATCTTCCCAGCTCGAACAAAACAATGTTTCAGTTAACTTGAGACCACAACCCCTCATCATCCGCTGTATAAGTTCTCTCAAAAGTCTGCCTGCATGCTACACTGTAATAATATTCATTTTTCTCCTCTCATTATTTGCAAACAATGGTTATCTAAAGTTAAACTTTAAGCCCTTTTGGGTTCTTGTAATTTCTTGTGATTCCTTGCAACCCTGATGTGCAAAATGGATCAAATTGTAAAGACTCTCCAAGTCTGAGCATGAGCGTTTGATTATTAAAAAATAGAGAAATAGAGCCGTCATTTGCAGGTCAACTGCCCCATTTTGGAGTGGCCCGGTATATTGCTACATTCTTGGGAAAACAATTGCCTGCACTAACTTATTTTCGTGCACCCATGTTGTGGAGTCCAGACCTCTCTAGTGCAAAAGAAATTGTAATGACTTCTGCAGCGATTTCATGCTGAGATTGAAAACATAAGTGTCTATCCAATCCACATTATTGTATAATTACTTCAGAAATATATGTTCCCTCTATACTTTTAAAAAGCACCGTAATAATGTCAGCTTGCAACCGACATCTAGCCAATGTCACTTCGAGTGGTCAAGTCCATTGTTGCTGAATTTTAGCCAAACTTTTCTTACTCACCCCAAGTCATATGGTGTATCTGTATTGAATAATCTCGGTCTGTCTCATACATAACAGTTGAATTGACTTAATTACTATAGTTTCAAACTCAAACAGGAAACTTAAGTGCCTCTCCAATCAACATTAATGTATAGCTACTTGAGATAAATAAATGCTCTCTAAAATACTTTTAGAAGACACTGTAATAATGTAAGCTTCCACCCAATATCTCATCGCTGTAGGGCAAACCCTGTTTGACATTTTACTGTCAACAATAGCAATAACAATTGCTAAGCTCTTCTATGAAGATTCCACCAACTGAATAGAGGTTTTGACATAAAAGCTCCAACTAGTTACGAATTGGAGAAAAACCCTATGGCAGCTCATCTAGAACATCCAAGTTTCGAACTCAGACTGCTAATAAGCAGACACTTGTCTTTCAACCTTGAGCCTCACCAGTTCAAAATTAAGCATCCAGATTCAGTCCCATTGCTATTAGATTACTGTTTGATCATTATTGATTAAAGACTCAAGTAAGTATTATTTTAATCTGCTTTCCATGTGGAATACAGTGTGCCCCTCTTCTCCTTGGATACTTGGTCTGGACTCTGCAGTGATTCAGATTTCAGGAGCAATCCAGGCAAAAAAAGTAAATACTAAATCACTTGATCTAAAGTGTTATCAACAAGTATGAATCTACTGACAACAATGACAGTACAGAAAGGAAATGTAAAACCAACCACATACACAACAATAAAACAATATTGACAATAAGAACTGACAGTACGAGATACATATAACAGCTTTGTAAAAAATAAAAGTCTGAGAAATGCATATAAGCCACAAAAAACAGCAACTAAATTCACATAAATGCATTCAAGCCTCAACACAGAGCTGCTATCTGCAGGAATGAACAACGGTCTGATGTCACGTCTCTAAGTAAAATTCTAAACATTTTATAACACCGGTAAATTGCACATAAGTCAACAATTCACTCAGTTCGATACTTTTTAGAACATAGAGTAATGTATCTCTTCGTAAATAGGCGACTACTTCAAATCGATTTTTTCATCAAATACAAATGCAAAAGTAAAAGCTGTTTGTCTCAGTAAAGCTTCAAAATAAAGCAAAAATTGGAGCTTTGACTATCTCCTTTCTTGTTTAAATTGTTTCTAGTTCTTGAACCTAGTTTTCAATTAACATACATTACTGTTTTGCAGTTTCATTTCTTACTTACACTATTTACACCTACAGCTGCAGATGCACCGAAATTTTGAGGACCATTTTGTAAAAATCGAACAAAAGCTCCGAAGCAATGAATTTCCACTTATCCTTTTCAAAAATATTGTCAAACGGATCAATGCAAAAGACAACATGCTTCACACTTGCCAGTCGACATATATTGATGTATTAAATGACAAAAGGACCTTGGATCACTTAAACAGTTTGCTGCACTCAACATTTGAGGTAACAACTCTTGAAATCTCCAATCTTCTCCCTAGCAAATCTAAAACAAAATTAACAAAAAAAAAATCTTCCTAACCAAACAATACTTTCATATGTATTGCAGGTACAAGGAACATTGAAAATAGCTAATACATTTTCCAGTCCTTTCCACGCATTTTGCTCAAAATGCAATTATAAATTTGATACCTATGGAACACTTGACAATGAAACTGCCCACTGTGATAGATGCAAGGAACAGGTCGCCTATATCTACTCGCACTATCTCAAGACTATTTTGACAACAGACAACAAACAGACAATACATTGCTCATGCGCCAACAATATCATCCAAATGCTACTGCCAGACCTGCAACAAATCAGCTATGACGAATACCTCAAGGATAAATCAGCAGTCATCTTCATGTTACGAGACTTCAGCAGAAAAGGGCAATTTGCATTGAATAAGTCCAATGTCATCATTGATGCATGTTGTCCTAAAGAATAAACACAAAGCATACAAAACTACATTTTTGTTACATATATCTTATACACGATACCTCTTTAATACTCTCTTTACTCTCTAAACTACACATTACTTTATAATTTTACCTAATTTTATATGTAATTGGTATTTTTGAGTACAAAATCAAACCCCTTAATCAAATATGTCTTGAATTTTCTTTTCGTTATAAGCAAATATTGGAAAGCTTCTTAAATTCTCTCAACCAAAATAAGAATGTTGTAAACTTCTCTCTCATTATGCATACTATGATAATCTGCACTAAAATCGTCTTCAACTTTCTTGCTTCATTGATTTACCTCACGAAGGCGTCAACTTTTGTGTCTGGTTTTGCATGATCTTACTGGTAGTGGCAGTTGTATATATATGATGACACATTGTTAAAAAATATTCATTTCTCTCTCCGGTATCTATAAAATCTAATTCTATATATGCAAGTGTCTAAACACTATAAAGCATTGATTCTATTTAAGCAACAGCTATTTAGTCGTTGAGAAGAATCCATTCACGTGTCAACCAACCGTGTACTAAACTATCAAAGAGAATGACTACTCACATTTCACCAAGTTGTCTCGACTTTTATACACTTTTAAAAGTGTGAATAACTGTTATCATACATATGGTTTATGTTATCTGTTTTCTAGACATAAATTTTCAAATTTTTTTTGTTGTGATGGTTTTAAGATTCATGGTACAGCTGACTTCTAAAATTGATACATATTAACATAGACATGGTACAAATTTTATAAAAGTTCAACAATGGTTTTAGGATTTTAAAGTGTTTTTTATTTTTTTACAAGTTTAGGCATTTGCATCTGGAACAGGACACCATTAGATGGAACACAACACTCCATAAATGGAACCGTTGCTGTTCCATGGCCACTGCATTACCATTCAAAATGAAATAACATATTTTCCATCTACAACAGTTGTTCAGCATTGCAGATGGGTTTTCTAATAAAAGCCAAAAAGTAGAGAGTTGCTTGCATTTCTTGCAACATAGCATTGTTGTCAATTGACTGGATATTAATGTTGCAAACGTGATGAACAAATCAACACATCCACTCAAGATATCTTGCACATGAATGTAAATGTTGCACATAGAATTCTAGCCTACCTAATTAAAGTCTTTTCCTTACCTTACCTCTTTCAGGACCTTAGCATTTTGATGTATCATATTCTCTATACCTTTCACTGACTGGACCTATACATGACACAATGCTAGACATGATTGGAGCCAGTGTATATTTCATTTTCTTCTCAAAATAAAAGAGTTCTTCTCAGACCTCCAATGGGCCGCAGCTTCACAAAAATACCAATTGAACTGTTTATGACAAAATGGCCATCGTGCAGTATAATTTTGGGTCTGAAGAAGTGCACTAGGGTAAATACAATAGAAAACTAATTAACTGCAACTAAGGGCCAGTCAAACACTTCATAGTGTTGTAAAAAGTCTCTTAGCTTTATTAAGATCTGAAAAATGGTCATAAGTCCAATCTATTTCGATTGCTGGACTGTTAAAAGCCATATTTTTCTCCCAGTTGTCAAAATTGTTAAACAATCAACATCTTTTAGTTATGCGCTTTATTATACCTTGATTTAGTAAATACTCTACTACCAATACTGTTTAGTAGTCACACTATGTTATTGGCTGTTTTCTAAGTCACAGTCACAGTCTATCAAATTAACTGTTTTTTAAGTAATTTGATAGACTGTGACTGTCCATGCACATTTTGGCTGTAAATATGTAACCTGTAGCTTTGATCCAATATGTATATAGAAAAGCACTATGACTGTGCATGCACATTTTGAAAAGAACAACATCATCATCATCATATTGTTGAAGAAGAAAAGGAGGATATGGAATATGATCATGTTGCCGAGGAAAGGAAAATCATGGAAACGTCATCATGATATTCGGGCTTCATTGAAATGCTGAGGATGACGTCATCGTCATCTTCGTTAAAACAAGGGGATAAATGTAATATCGGGTCGCCTAAGCACCATGATCAGGATGATGAATGTAATATGACCCCTTTGCGCCCAAGGCAACCCTCTCGAAAGATCAGGATGATGATGAGCATCGGGATATTTGCTTCTTCGTCGAACTTAGAATAAGACGTCATCATCATATTTCGCGAACCAGATCGTGCTTGAAAAATATCCTGTTCAAGGAAAAATGTGATGATGATGATGATCAGAATGTTTGCTTCTTCGTTTATTGGATCGGCATGACGTCATCATGATATTCCGAGCCTTTGTTAAACTTAGAACATGGCGTCATCATGATATTTCGCCAACCGGATCATGTTTGCGAAATATCCTGCCAAAGCGAAAATGTGACGATGATGATCATCAGGATATTTTCAAAAGGTAGTATTTCATCGGCAGGAGGACTTTACGAAATATCGGGTGAACAAACAACATCATGATGATCTTCACAACATAACAGCATAAAACAATATGATGATGACCCTCCTCATCGAATTATCATGATGGCGTCATCATGATATTTTGTCTTCGAACCACAAGGATGACTTGAGGTCATCATCATATTGCGCTACGGTGATATTGTAAAAAAATGATCATGCTGTTTAAGGAATGAAATATCGCCCTCTTCTGAATACATAGGCTGTTCATCATGATATTGCAAAAAATGCGATCAGGAGGATATGAACATGATGATCCCCTTTATCGATTTATGATGATGACGTCTCCATCACTCAGCAAATTTCAGCGAATGACCCTCCTGAAAGATCAGCATGATGATCATAGTTATGCAAAAGGAGATCAAGACAATATGAAGTTGTCACCATCATATTTCGAACTTCAGTAAATATCATGATGATGGCCTTGCGATACGATTATAACATGCGCATGCAAATATGCCAAAGGTGGATTTTCTAGGGCTGATGCGCATGATATGATAACATTAGGTAATGCTCAAATATCATCATAATGCTCGCTATACAAACACCGCTCCACAGGGAAACTTACCCTGGCCTAAAGTTGATATCATCATGATATTTGAACCTTAGGATATTATCGGGGGGGGGGGGGTTCAAATATGATGATGATGATCATCTTCATGTAACCAAAACTGCGTTTATAACATACGACCCTCCTAAAAGAAATCATGATGCTGGCAATGTACATAAGGCCATTTGACAGGTAAAGGGCACTACCACCTAAGATTGACGTCCAGATATTACGACTACATCATTTTTATCGTGTGATAGACCAAGATCAGGATAATCTTGACAACATGTTCATGATGCACCTGACCTTTCACATATGGAAGAATTTTCGAGTGAAGTAAAAGCCAAACCTGCATAGAATTTCAAGCTCTTTCTAAATATGAGGTCATAGAAACAAAATACGAACTTTGACAACCGACCTCATGATAATGACCTACCTTATCCAATATCATGATGATGATGCACCTGACCTTCATTTTTACCAAACCGCCAGAAAACAGAAAAAACACAAGCAAAAGCAAAAAACAAACATCAGCAGCGGTCCCCATTTTGCTAACCAGCATAATGGGGCGTGTTGTGAACATCACAACAACTAGCAACCAAAACAAAACAATTAAATTCAAAGTGTTCAAGGAAACTAGATGAAATGAACTGATAACTTCCAACTATGTTTTCCTGCAAATTACTATTCAGCTCGAGACTTAAAGTATTCAATTAAGATGCATGAATTTCCATCTTTAGTTTACTTGTGTGCACGTGATTCATTATCCTCATCTTGAAGATCGATTGAACAAACCAATCACTAACATTAGCCTACGTAGGTGAGGATATTCCCTCATAGCCAACCGGATAGACCCTTGCTGCCAGCGAGCATCTATAACCCCGGCAAAGTTATCATTACAATTCTCCCAAGTAGAGCCTCACTGCCAGCAAGCATCCATAGCCCCGATAGAGTTACTTAGACAACTTAATCTGGATTTCCAGTATAATCCGCTTTATTTATTTATTTATTTATTATTATTACTATTTTTTTTATTTTCTTTATTTTCTAATTTTGAAAGATTTCATAAGATATACAATTTGTAACTTCATGATGCAAGGAGTAGACACTTGCTAAAATTAAGCTAAGAATTGTAATACTAGCAAGGGTGACCTCTGATTTTTCACCTAACATCTACACTGGTATGTTCAACAAACCCAAGGATTTTAGGTGTGTCATCATGAGAAACCTGGTTCAAATCCTCAATCACATTTATTGCATACAAAACTTCAGAACATGAACAACTCTCTGCATTCATGGCAATGACAGCTTATGTGTAAATTGCAAATGGTTAACCTGAATATCCTAAATTATATACTGTTTTGAATAGTTGCTAGTTTTGCTCCTTAATACTCTACAGTAAAATAAAGATCCCTACTAAAGAAACAACAAACAAACCAAACAAACAGGCTGTACAAACAGAAACAAAAAGCAAAAACAAACAGAAGACGAGCTATACAAATAACTAACCCAAAACCAAAACAGCATAACAAGAACACAAAAACAAAAGCAACTACCCTACCAAACTATATACAAGCCTCTGTGAGTCATCTGGTGAACAATTCTTGAAAAAAGAGGATATAGAGGATCATGGAGCTATTGTACACAATCAGACATTCAGTGAACAATCTAATTTTATTGACCTACAACAATCTTGATTTTGATCATTTAATTTAAAGAACTCGGTCATAACACTAGGATTTTCTTTCTTTTCTATCACTTCACTACTTTCTACAGTAGGGATCTTATCAGTTTTAGTGCATTTTAATTTTGCCAATACTTCTTTACACTTCTTTGCCAAATCATATTCATTAAAACTTTTCAGGTCAGACCCAGAGGTTTCCTCTTGACAAATATTCCTTACTAATTCCATATATTTATCAAATATATCAAGACAAACCTCACTTTCCTTTTCTTTTTCATTAAATCCTTTTTGCTTATTATCCAAAAAAGGCGCATGAGCTATGATCTCTCCTCTACATTTTTTAGGATATTTATACTTTTCACAAACCCTAATCACAACTGGATCCTAATGAAAAGACAAATTTTTTTTCTTACCATCACATGATTCCTGGACAAAGATCTTACTATCCTTTATTCTTACAATTAGTTCCATCTTTGTATCCTCTGCACATTTCACAACCGTAGATGCTACATCCTCCTGTCGCTCAATAATCTCCTCGTTTTCCTGCCAAATTTCAGCCTTATACACATCTGACAAACAGATTAGTCCTTTCAAATATAAATCTAATTTTGTGACAAAAGATATACAATTAAGCTCACGATGCTCTGCGGACTAATGTATCCTACACCTTCCAAATAAACCATAGCTATATAGATTTTTAGGATAAAGCTGCTTATTCAAAACTTTCTAAACTCAAGCAATGTCAACTTGAAAACTATCCCTATGTAAGTCCATTGAAAATCGGACCTTCTTTCAACCCTTTAAGCCTTTCAAATTTTATGACATCTAACATATCTCAGAATACAACATTCAAAACTCAAAATTTTGACCCTAAACCAAATCAGGCCCTCCTTCTACCACCAAAAACTGTTCCTAATTACAAAATACAGTGTTCTAGCCCTCCCTCTACCACCAGAAAACTATTGATGATTACAATATACAACCTTTCGGCCCTCCTTCTAACACCAGAAAACTGCTAATGACTGTTTTGATGCAATCATAACAATAAGTTAAAATTCACATATAATAAACTGAAACTATACTTCAAAGATAACAAGGAATCATTTGAGATTCAACTAATCCCAAGTCTGCAATGGTTTAGTTGGTCAAGTTCAGTTGGTCAATGTGAAGCCATAATGTTCAAGGGGCCTTGCATAGTTTAGGTTTGTTTTGTGGTTTACTAGCCTAAGAATATGCAAAAAGGTCATAGATTTCAACAAGTATTCTGTTCATTTGCATAAAGATGATACTGTGCTGCAAGTTTCAAAGGGTTTTCTTGGATTTTTTGCAGCTTTCTTTTTTATCTGTCTATGAAGACTATCTACTTATAGCTCTATTGTACATGCTTCTTCAAATTTTAGACAATTTCCTTTGGATTTCTACGTTTTCAACTAAATATTTCAGATGGGTTGGGAAAAGTTACAAAGATCTACTCAATACCTCATTTAATCTACCAAAGGATCTAATAGTTTCTATCATGCACTATATAAATACCACAGTAATTTGATCAAATCCACAGTAAAAACCCTAAATGTAAGTTCTAGGCATTTTCACAAACATACATTTAAAATTCCAAGCTCTCAGAGAACATATTTCAAAATACAAAAAAGGGCAAGAGAACACTCAGAAGACAGATGCAGAACTCCAGATTCTATTGTTTTAGAAACGAATAGTCACACATGATGTACAATGCAGGAACGACTCTTAGTTTCATTGATCATACCACAAAGAACTTACAACCTTTACAGATACAATAAGGCAACCAGACATTCCACGCGCACCTTACTGCAGACAAACAAGCGACCTCCTTCTACTTCTAAACTATGCTAACCTAACTTGCTATGTTTTCCTAGAATCCCTGTGTGTACACCCTAAAAATCCCTGTTGTCAAGTATTACAGTCCAGAGACGCACAATATAAAGACAACACAAGCAATAAGTATTTCATTTATCACATAAACAACAGGAAATTAAAATAATCGTTTAAATCCACGTAACTGTCCAAAATCGTGGAAATCAGATCCAAAATACTCTCAAACACGCCCAATATCCATTCAAACCACTCAAAATTCACTGGGTCAACCATCACTAACCGGGAAAATGCCACAGGCACCCAAAAAAAAAACACTTTAAAATTCCACCGCTTCATTTCCCACCCATCGACATGATCATCGCCATCAACATGTCAAAAAAAACATGTTGGTCAATATTTACTTCATCATCATGGTATTTCGCTTCTACATATTGCGGAAAAGAACAACATCATCATAATCATATTGTTGAACAACAAAAGGAGGATATGGAATATGATCATGTTGCCGAGGAAAGGAAAATGATGCTAACGTGATCATGATATTCGGGCTTCATTGAAATGCTAAAGATGACATAAACATCATCTTCGTTAAGATCAAGCGATAAATGTAATATTGGGTCGCCTAAGGAGCATAATCAGCATGGTGAATGTAATATGGCCCCATTGCAGCCAAGGCAAACCTCACACAAGATCAGAATGATGATGAGCATCGGGATATATGCTTCTTCATCCAACTTACAATAAGACATCATCATCATATTTCGCGAACCAGATCCTGCTTCAAAAATATCCTGTTAAAGGAAAAATGTGATGATGATGATGATCAGGATATTTGCTTCTTCGCTTATGACATCGGGCTGATGTCATCATGATATTTCCAGCCTTTGTTAAACTTAGAACATGACATCATCATGATATTTCGCCAACCGAATCATCTCTGGGAAATATCCTGCCCAACGGAAAATGTAACGATAATGGCCATTAGGATATTTTCAAAACGTTGTATTTCATTGACAGGAGGACTTTACGAAATATCGGGTGAACAAACAACATCATGATAATCTTCACAACATGACAGCATAAAACAATATGATGATGACCCTCCTCATCGAATTATCATGATAACGTCATCATGATATTTTGTCTTCGAACAACAAGCATGACTTGAGGTCATCATGATATTGCGCTAGGGTGATATTGTAAAAAAATGATCATGCTGTTTAAGGAATGAAATATCGCCTTCTTCTGGATACATGGGCTGATCATCATGATATTGCAAAAAACGCGATCAGGAGGATATGAAGATGATGATCCCCTTTATCGATTTATGATGATGATGTCTCCATCGCTCAGCAAATTTCAGCAAATGACCCTCGTGAAAGATCGGGATGATGATCATAATTATGCAAAAGGAGATCAGAAGGATATCAACTTGTCATCATCATATTTCAAACTTCGGCAAATATCATGATGATGACCTATCATCATGGTATTGCAAAAAAGCCGATCAGGAGGATATGAAGATGATGACCCCTTTATCGATTTATGATGATGATGTCTCCATCGCTCAGCAAATTTCAGCGAATGACCCTCGTGAAAGATCAGGATGATGATCATAATTATGCAAAAGGAGATCAGGAGGATATCAGGTTGTCATCATCATATTTCGAACTTCAGCAAATATCATGATGATGACCTATCATCATGCTATTGCAAAAAAGGCGATCACGAAGATATGAACATGATGATCCCCTTTATCCATTTATGATAATGATGTCTCCATCACTCAGCGAATTTCAGCGAATAACCCTCGTGAAAGACCAGGATGATAATCATAATTATGCAAAAGCAGATCAGGAGGATATAAAGTTCTCATCATCATATTTCCAATTTCAGCAAATATCATGATGATGACCTTGCGATAGGATTATAACATGCGCATGCAAATATCCCGACGGTGGATTTTCTAAGCATGATCAGCATGATATGATAAGATTACGTAATGTTGAAATATCATAATGATGCTCACTATACAAAGACCACTCAACAAGGAAACTTACCCTGACCTAAACTTGATATCATCATGATTTTTGAACCTCAGGATATTATCGACGGAAGGTTCAAATATGATAATGATGATCATCTTCATGTAACCAAAACTGAGTTTATAACATATGATCATCCTAAAAGAAATCATGATGCTAACAATGCACCTAAGGCCATTTGACGACTAAAGACCACTACCACCTAAGATTGACGTCCGAACATTGCGACTGCATGATTCTTATCAGCTGATAGACTAGAGTAAAACGCAAACCTGCATCAAATTTCAAGCTCTTTCTAAATATGAGGTCATAGAAACAAAATATGAAATTTGACAAACTGACCTCATGATAATGACCTACCTTATCCAATATCATCATGATGATGCACCTGACCTTCATTTTTACCAAACTGCCAGAAAACAAAAAAAAACACAAGCAAAAGCAAAAAGCAAACATCAACAAGGGTCCCCAAATCATTACTCACATGACCTTTTCTCATCCCATCAACTTTTCATTTCTCACCACATACTACACCAACATTAAATGCATAAAGGCAGGAACATGACGCATTGCGTCTCTTGTTTCATGGGCAGCCATGGCCGCCACTAAAACAGAGGTATAAACATTGTATATACACATATTTGAAAGCCCTCTTTGTTTTTTGGGAGCACATATATATATGCTAGTAATAAACTAGAGATATTTATTTTAAAGCTGCAAGTTTTGGGTATATACGCTGAATATATATGTGTGTGTGTGTGTGTGTCGCAGGTTGAAATAGGGCCGAATGACCGCTGGAAGTATAAGCGATGGACTGGTCTTAAGGCACCATCGCGGGGTAAAACCCCCATTTGCAGGTTAAGGGCGTTCCATTTTTTTTATTTATAAAAACAATAAACAGAAAGGGGGGGTGGGGTGGATGCCCCACCCACCACTTCACTTATAGTGGAGTGGTGGGTGGGGGTCCCCCCCCACTTCCACCATACGCAACAAAGAAAAAATAGGGGCAACGACAGTGATGTCGTCGCCCTCCAAACCCTTGTCTCTATTGTTTTTAGAAAAAAACTAATCTACCAAAAGGCAGTTCGCTGTATTATACAACGCCAATAATTTATTTTGTTTATTTAAAATTCTCAATAAATATTAATATTAGTTTTTATATATATATATATATACTCTCAGAAATATATACACACAGGTCTCTCCAAAATAAAATATTTTCCAGCGATATATATATATATATCCAAGTGGTATATACATAGTTTTTCTAATACAATATATTTTCCAGCAAGCTAAAATATAACTTTTTATCTATATATATATATTCCACATCCACCAATAGGTTTTTTTTTTTCGTAAAATGAAAATGCATTTAACTATATATATATATTTTTTAGGGAAATTAAATGAGGTATACTTATCTTACATTGCATAAATTTAACTATTTTCTCATACACACATTTTCTTTTTAAAAGGAAAATAATAACTAACTATATTTTTTTTGAATGAAAAGGCAACATAATATTTCTAATATAACTATTTTTTGTTCCAACAACTCAATATTTAAACAACAACATAAAAGATACATTTTTTTTTAAATAACCTCATAGTATAAACCAGCCAACTAATACATTTTTGCAAGCATCACAAAACTACAATATAACATTGAAACCATTTAAACTTTACAATTTTAAGAGAGTATTTTTCTCTGTTTCTTTTGAAACATACAATGCAAAGGCCAATCTTGGCCGAGGCTCTCAATAGCCAAAAACTACAATGAACATGATACTAAAATAACACCTCCTCCAAGCTCCCAAGCCAACAATAACACCTGCAAGATACAAAACAAAGGAGGGAACCCAAGCCACACAATACCGCTCTACTCCCTACCATAGACTCACTAATGAGTCACCCCCAAACTTGGAGGTCATCCACACACAAGGTTTGTCACTCCACAACACCACAATGAGCAAACCAAACAAATAAGAAGAACACCCATGGATGTAACACAACATTAAACTCATAAAAATGAGTTTGAAGGAGTAGGGGAGTGGACATCACTCAACTCAAAAGGCCACTCCGAATATCTCAAAAGCTTAACACAAACAAGGCCTCAAGCCTAAATATTTATACCAAGAAACACATATATTCCTCCATGGCACTCATGCCATACAAAATGCTCATACTCATAATCTTACGCTCAAGGCCAAAATACCAACACAAGGAGGGTGACCTCGAGGAGGTTCACTCCTCCCCCACCCCACACATGTTGATCATCTTCTCCAAATGGAGAGGCTCTTACAAACACCCTCAAAACCCCACAACAACAAAACACAAAACACACACAAGTAAAGTAAATACATAAGGAAAGGCATCAAGCCTTGAATCTTACCTTGATAAGCCCAACAATGGTAGGTAGTTGAAGTAGAGCCCTTCCCACTCCACCTCCAAGTCCTCCAAATGTGCCTCCAAAAATCCCTCCAACTCTCTCCCTAAATAAAAATAGAAAAATGTAATGAAATCAACAACCCTCTCGCTCTCTTCAAGAGGGATTAAAATAGGCTCTCCTCATGAGCCTTGAGGAATGAGAAGGTGACACATGTCACCTTCTCCTTCCTCCTCACATCCACTTGCAAGCTTCATGGAATGTGGGAGTGTCACTTGTCACCCTCACATTCCACCAAGTCTTGCTCCCTCCACTTATGCTCTCTCTCACACGTGTGAGAGCAAGGTGGGGCCCAAAAAGGATGAGGGTATGACATGTGTCCATATCCTATCCTCCCATGTAAGCCCACAAAATCCCAAGGTACTCTCACCAATGTGAGATAGCCTTGGAGTTGGGTCCTCCACAATTAGGGGTCTTGAAGACTCCACAAGCCTTCAATGCAAGGTACCCCAATGCTTGGAATGAGGTGTGGATAAGGTTGAAGGTTTGACCCAACCTTCCACTCCTCCCCAAACTTCCATTTTCGTCACTTCACTTCAGGGTGAATTTTAAGTGACCATATACAAGTTATCTTAGGGTTAGACAAGCTCAAATGGGCCCTAGACCCTAGGGGTACAACCCAAGGTCACTTTTAACCCAATTTGAGCACCATAGGATGTATAAAATCACATGAAAAGGGGTCATAAAAATTAAAACCCAAAAGTTAAATCAAATAAAGATTACACATTTACAACACCAATATACAATCAATTGAAAATAGGTAAACCTAGCCCAAAAGACACATACACCAACAATATGATAATTCATCAGGCATTTACACAGTTGATCTTGGTTCCTCTTAGAACTAGATCGGTTCAACATGGGATTTCACAAAATGTGTGGGATGATCTCTAATTTTCTATGGCTTGGGAAAATCACCTGCACACTTTAAATAAAAGATTAATCCAACATGTATATCATAGCCAAAGCAAGGAAAAGCATACACTCACACCATCGCATAATCAATTAAAACATCATAAAAATCACATCATAATTAGATTCATAATTTGCACAAGATAAAAATCGCATATTAAATTTACAACATAATCTCACAACTAGTATCTCTAATAGAATCATAATGCATATCACATGTCTAATCATCATCAGTGAATCAAAGTCAGGATCTAGTCTCATCACAACATACTAAACATAACTAACCAAAATAAAGAAGTATAATCTAGAAAGTCTGCATATCGGGATCAACAGTCCCCAAAAGTCTAAAATGTCTTCAATAGTAATATGAAAGGAGAAAAAATAAGGGAGTGAAATAGTAGGCCTCACACTTTTTCTTTTCATCAAACAGTTTATACAAATAACTATCTTTTCCAAACTGCCTGCAACAGTTTCCAATTTTGTCGACAACTACCATAGTAAAGAGGTTTGTGTATTTGTGATAACAGTTGTTAATAATCTAAACAAAACCCTCATAACCTTATTTTCTTATGGGCATAACAAAAAAACCTCATACTGTTCATTTAACAAGGCTTCGAACAAACCCAAAAATAAATCTTAAGTCATGTGCAAAGCAACATTCACAAATCTCTGTTTTGCTTAATGAAACTTAGGTCAAATGCAATGTAAACCCATTAACGAACCTTTAGTTTGACAAAGCCTTTTCCTTAAATCTTTATTTGTATGTAGATGAAACAACAATAAAACCAAACTAGATATCACCTGTTGACAACTGGAAAACCACCATTGTGCTGTGTTGTGCCCTCAAACTATGGCAACAAGAATAATTGTCTAGAGGTTCAACTATGGCAACATGAATAACTGTCTAGAGCTCCTTTGTTCTTTTCAACTGCTTACACTCAAAGACTATTAGTTGAGCATAGTCAAATCAAACTACCGTCCCATAGCAACACTAATCATTCCATCGAATCTCCAATTTTTTCAACATTCTTCAAACCCTAGGTTGCAGCTCTTCATTCACCAAGATCAAACTTTGTAAAATGACAAACTTACATTGCCTTTTCCACATTATACAACTTTAACCTACTATCCTAGTTAGCCCTAAAAAGGGCCAGTGAAAAACATAGAGAATACGCCTTTCAACCTTTCCTTTTAGTCACTACCACCTTCGATCAAAGGTTTAAAACATTCCCTTTCATCAATGAATAAAGCCTTACAATCTTTAATTTAAATGACCATTTTTTAATTACAATGCCACTTTATCAATGATATGATAAAGATCACTATAACAATGATGTGATAAAGATGAAACCCTTACACAATTTCCTTCATTTGCAATCATAGAATGACAACCAAATGCCTTAGAGTTGCTCAATGCCATGTCTTATAAATTCACGTTATATTATGCTTTGACATCCTTGTATGCAACAAGCACCATAGAAGAAATCAAGCCACTCGTGCAATATTTGACATCAATGACAAACCACAATGCCAAAGTGAACCAAGGAGGGTCAACACTCTTCTCTTGTGTTTCTTCCTTTTCTTCAACTTCTTCTATCTCTTCTTCTATGCAAGTAGGTTCATCTGACAAACAATCTTCTTGCTCATGTTTGATTTGTTGTGACACTTCATCAACCCTAACATTTGCACTCTCATCTATCTTTTTTAATCTTTTATTATAGCACTTGTAAGCTTTGCTCCTAGTTGAGTATCTAAGAAAGATTCCTTCATTAGATCTTGAAACAAATTTTCCCAAACCTTATTCATCTCTTTTGATGTAGCATTTGCTTCCAAAAACTCTAAAGTACTTGATAGATGTTGGTCTTCCATAGCATAGCTCACAAGGAGTCTTGGTATTGTCATACAAATATTATAGAAGTAATATTATTTTTATAGAGCTATTCCCATCCATGAATACACATTATAGAAGTAAAAGAGAAAGTAAGGATAAAAAATTAATCAGTATTTGTTCATATAAGGAGTGTTACCATCCTTAAATACTCTTTTCAACATAGATATGAGTTGTAGACTAAAAAGGAAAGTGATCACATAAAGGTTATAGTCACATTCAAGAATAACTACTAAGTATAAATAAATCAACCTTCACATGCTTATGGATAGATGAATCACAATGGAAGCACTTAAAAGGATCTAGTAGATATTTAAACCATTAGTTTCTATTCTCAAGCCCCACCTTAGAACAAAAAAATGACAAAACTCTCCAAAATGAATAACACCTTTCTCTCCCTTACTACTATATTAAAATAGAAAACAATATATTCTTAACCATGACTCTCCAATATGCATGATATAGTTTATGAGAGTAAAAATGTTCAATACAAAAAAGAGTGGTGTTCTTCCCATGGTGGATGGGCCACTAGTAAGGATTTGTTGTCTACAAACCATTCCCACCAAAAATTCCAAAACTTAGGGGTTTTCCAATTATAACCATTCCACCTCCTTGATGTACCAAGCAAAAATAAGCTTATTTAGTGCATGTATGAAAATTAGGGTAGAGTGCAGGTTGGATAAATCCCATGATGATTTCCCACCAACATTGTTAATCAAGAAATATTTCAAATATTAAACTAGACCATGTACCTTTGTTAAGTCTTAACTAATCTTCATATTGGTATAAAGTTTCTATAACAAAGTAGGTGTTAAGTCACCACAAATTCAACCATATAGCACAAGACAAGATTACATTCCCAAGGACTTCTATGTTACAATAGTCAATGATCAAAATGACACAAAATCTCAAATGACCCAAGAGCATAAAATTATAGCACCAAATTACATGACATAATCCAACATCATGATACACAAGAATTTAACAACATAACAAATCTACAAATTGCATGCTTCTGGATTTAACTGTGTTAGATATTATTTCCTCAACATTTTAGATCACACTTAGTGAACCATCACTAGGAGATATAGAGCAAGAGAAGAGAAAACAAATGATGAATTGAAGACCAAGCTATTAAAAAAGGTAGGAAAGTAGTGAGGTGGCACGGGGACCTAGGGAACTCCAAGGGGAGGAGAAACTAACTCTAAGACCACAAATTAAGGAAAAAGAAATGAAACCATTAAATAAATCAAAAACACCTACATAGAGAAAGCAAAGGTATGAGGCATAAAAACAATTAAGAAAACAAACACCTAAATAAGTATATGTATATATATATGTATATGTATATATATATGTATATGTATATATATATATGTATATGTATATGTATATATATGTATGTATATGTATATATATATGTATATGTATATATATATATGTATATGTATATATATATGTATATGTATATATATATATGTATATGTATATATATATATATGTATGTATATGTATATATATATGTATATGTATATATATATATGTATATATATATGTATATATATGTATGTATATATATATATATATGTATATATATATATATGTATATATATATATATATGTATATATATATATATGTATATATATATATATGTGTGTGTGTGTGTGTGTGTGTGTGTGTGTGTGTGTGTGTGAAAATAAGTTAAAAATAAATAGGCATACATACAACCAAAGAAATGAGTTCAAGAACCTATATAAAGGCATAAAGCAAAAACTTAAAAAAAGTAAGAGACATAAAAACAAATAAAAACAATTATGATAACAAACACCTAAATAAGTAGAATAAATATATATATATAATATGAAAATAAGTTAAAAACAATAGGCATACATACAACTAAAAGAAAAGTGTACAAGAACCTATATAAAGGCATAAAACATAAAACTTTAAAATGCAAGAGTATACATATATCTAGAAGACATAAACACAAATAAGTGTACATACCATAAAAAATAAAAAAGGTAAACAAGCAACTTAAATAAAGGCATCAAAACATAAAAATTAAAAACAAACAACACATAAGAATGCATATATATATATATATATCCTCAAGGCTATACAAAAATAGGTATAAATGTGTATGTTTGTATGGGGGTTTTAGTTTGAATCCTCCTTTCCACTAACCATCACCATTTTCCCTGACATTTATGTTCTATAGATTGTGAAAAATAGTGAGTTAAGGTTCTCTGCCCTTTTCCTAATTCTAGTAGCATTTCTCGTAATTCACAGATTTACTTACTGTTTTGCTTAAATTAGGGTTTCAAGAGCATAAAAGCATTAATTAGCAACACTGTGAGATAAATTCTAAATTTCCTAGTAGAAAACTAAGTGGCAACCTAATCTGATAGATGACTCTCCTCTCGGTAGGAGAAGCACTCGATTGAAAAGCCCTTGGAATGTTTAGTGGAAAGGAGGATTCTAACTAAAACCCCCATACAAACAACACCATTCCTATTTTCACATTAAAGATTTTGCTGAACCCATGTTTTTGGACTTTTTGGCACCTTGCTGAGTGTTGTTTCATAGGTTTACATTCATTCATTCTATTGCATTCGAAAAAGTACAAAAAAATTGAAAATTTTTGAAAACTTTAAAAATTGGCATATTAAACTTGCATTTTTGTAAAATTTGAACTAATTGGCATCTAATTTAAATTAATTTATGTTATTTTCATTATAGCTGATACAAAATACATAAATTCAACATTTACAATTCATTTGCATTACATTTGCATGCTTGATTTGTTAGAAATTGCTTGAAATTTTGCATTTTTCATGAAAACCTAGTTTTGGATGACCTAGGGTTGTATTCAAAATCTTGTTTCAGATTTTACTACCTTGTTAAAACACTAATTAGGTATGATTTCTAATTGTAGTGTTGCATCATAGTGGCCTCCTTGTGAAAGTTCATGCCTAGGGTTTTAAAACTTGCATTGTTTCACTAGATTGGGCCTTATTGTCTTGTTTGATTTGCACTCCAAGCGTGTTGTAAGGTATTTTTCTGCACTAATTGTCTATTATTAGGGTTATTATCTAATTCCCCTTATCAATTTCCTTACAACACCCTTTCTTTTGGGCTTTTACATTCAAAGTTTGTGAAAATTTGCATATTTTTGCTATTTTTGCACTAGGGTTTGATCTAGAGTGGCACTATAGGCATGTTGTAACAATTTTTTTGTCATTAGGTGACTATTATTACTGTTATAAGTTGATTTCCATCATCATTTTCCTTACAACACCCGTTTTCCTACTCTTTTGCATTGAGATTTGGTGAAAATTCACATATTTTGGCTTATTTTTCACTAAGTTTTGACTTATCAACTCTTTAGAGTTGTTTCAAAAGTGTGTTGTGAAAGGTATTTTTGCATTAGTGGACTGTTTTTAGGCATATAATGTGATTTCCCTCTTAAAAATATTTACAACACCTCTTCTTTCATTCATTTGCAGTAAGAAAAGTTGAAAAATCAAACATTTTTAGAGCATATTCGACATCACTTTTGCATTTGTTCTTGCATAAGTTTTCAAAACCTTTAAAATATGAATTGACATTCATTTGAAAACATATATCATGGATACTTCCTTGGAATCTCTATTTGAATACATCATAGACATGGATCATTTCTCTAAATTTACTCATGAATATCCTCAAGTCTTGGAATAAAAAGTATACATTCATGATGTTGATCTCCCTATGTGCTCCACATATGAAATACTTTGTTATATATCTGATTTTGATAGCTTCACAAATCTCATTGAAATATATCCTTTGATATTAGATGATCTCACTAAATTCATGATCAATAATATATATATACTAGTGATGACCTCAAAATGTTAGATGAAACCTTAGATGACTTTATGGAACATTCCACTATGACACCTATTGATAAAACATGTGATGATAACTTAGGTTTACCTTATGATCCCTCTCCCAAAGTTGTTCCTCCTCATGAGGACACTTCTATGCAAGAGGATGATTTAATTGACACATCCCTTAACATCTTACCACCAAATCTTCATTCCAATGCTCACTCTAGCCAAGATGAAGCATTAGTAAATGAAGAGTCATCACTTTTGCATTCCAATGCTCACTCTGGCCAAGATGAAGCATTAGTGAATGAGGAGCTCCCTTTAACACATAACATCCCATGTATAGAAAATGAGCGTTCATTTGATAATAATCAAACTCCTACCGTAGTGCATGAAACCTCTAGAGATCATCCTACCAACTTTCTTCCTTTAGTTGATTGTTCACACACCTTGGATATCACTAAGGAGGAGAAGACCCTTACTCTCCTTTCTTCAATTGAATATTCAAGTCATTTGGACATCACTAAGGATATGGAACTAGTGGATGAGGAGAAGTCTCTCACATTAAACCCTTTAGAGATGGATGTTGAGATCACTCAAAGCAATTTTCTTCTCTCACCTCCTAAGAAGATAGAAAATAGGTGTACTAGTAAGATCCAACAAGAAAATATTCCACCCAAAATTAAGTCAAACCAAGAATCATTTAAGAATGAACAAAAGAATAATGACAAAGATTTGGCAATGGTACCTTACACACCTATTCCCTCTAGTATTCGAGATTGGAAAGCAGATAATTTGATTGTTGATAACCTCTAGCATGAATCTATCTATAGGTAAGTATCTCTAACCCTTTACCTCTGTGTTGTGCTTCCCCTGTGCTGTGTTATGTGTTGTTAGGCCTGCTAGGATGACCCTTGATTCTCTTGTAAGGTCAAGGATACTAGGAGATTGCCTTTGTTGTTTCCTTCTATTTGTATCATCATTCTTCTATATTTCTTCTCCTCTGATTTCATTGTTGTATGTTGTGTCTTACGGACATAGAGTTGCAGTTAGTGTCTTGGAGGCACCCTCCTATGTGACTATCCCTAAGACACTTATTCTACTCTCTTATTTATTATTTACCTTACTCTAGTGTTTTCACCTAGCTGGAGAATGACAAAAACCATATTATTCTGATGTAGACCTAGTGTCCCTTTAGCGAGTAATCAAAAAATGGACCTAGCCCATATATGACGATGGGGTTGTTACATATTATTAGATGCTTGGCTAGTGGAATCACTCCATGTGATTTCTCTATCTTGATGTTGATTTCGATGTTATCTTATCTTGCTAACAAACACTTTAACAATACTGTTGCTTTGTGCACTTTGTTTATCATGGTTATCACCTTGCTTGGCTCTTTCATGTAGTTGATCATATATGCATTGTTATTTATCATGATTATTTGGACACTAACACCTTTCTTGTAGAGATGTGTTTGTAGGAACATTCGGCAATCACAAAGTACATGTCACCTCTGGGGGGCATGGGTTTTGTGAAAGCTCATGTTCCCTTGTGTGTTTTCTTCCTACCTTAACGTGCTTGATATTGGTACGTGATATCAACCACCTTAAGGTGGGGGCATATATAAGGTAAGTTGTCTACTTTAGATGATAGTAAAGCATGTTTGAACAATATGAAAATCAATCACAATCATTTAAGCCCTCTACGAAGGCGGGATATTGAGCATATCCTTTTATCTTAAGCCCTCATCGCGAAGCGGGGATGGTGTATCTCTCGGAGAGATTGCATTATCCTGCCATTTTCAAAAAGTCCTCATCGCGAGGCAGGGAGCGGTTATGTGACTAACTCAACCCTTAAGCATGTTTTTGGTGGTTATTGTGGTGAAGCCCAATCATTGGTGTGTGCCTATAATGTGCCTAAGATGGTGATGAGCCTAGCAATAGTTTCACTCCATCGCTTGTCTGTTGTGTTTTCTCTGTGTCTTCCATGTGTGTGTGTATGGCATATTTGGTCTCAAAGTGCAAGACCGGTGGCGATGAGCTCCTCTACACTTTGGGATTTGTTTGGCGTGTTTATTCTCAAGGTGCAAGACCAGTGGTGATGAGCTCCTCTACACTTTGGGATTTTGTTTGGCATCTGTTCTCAAAAAGTGTGAGACCGGTGGTGAATAGCTCCTCTATAATTTTTAGGATTTCTTTGTTTACTTTTCTTGTAATTGCATTTTGCATTTCATATGGGAAAATCAAAAAGAAAATAATCACTGCATTTATTGTATTCTCTATGCTCTGCATGTCTTTAATGTTGTATTCTCTGTGTTTTGCGTGACTGTAACTATCTTCTCCATGTTTTGCATGCCTGCTATTATCTTCAATGTGTTTGGTGTGTCTTCTCTATGCCTGGCATGTTTGTTGTGTTTTTCGACCTTACTTTAATGCATGTATTGGCCTTTCATTTATACATACATTAAAGTGGGGGCTAAATGTTATGTCAGAAAAATGCACCCTTGGGGGCTTTTTCCTATTAAGGTTTAGCTCTTGGGTCTTTAGATTGCATTTAGAGCATCTTGCATGATAATTCAGACTCCCGATGAGAAAACCCTTGGGCCTTGTGACAAATGGGACCTAAGGGGGACTATGTTGATAATCCTGAAACAAAGACAGTGGGGTGGAGAAGGGCACTAGAGCCCTAGTCTATCCCTATTATGGGTTTTCCCTAAATTCAAATGTCAAGTTTGTGACTATTATTTGGTTTCCAGGATGACATCATAAGTTTTAATTATGAAATTCTTGGTGGGAATATTTGTAGTTGCATATATAAGCATGTGTAGGTTATCATTTAGAAACTAGAGGATGATTGTGAAATTTATGCATACTTGAGATTTTTATGATATCATTGTGTTGCAGAGCATAGCATTATAATTGTGTTTGTTTTTGCAGGTTGGATTACATCTTCTCCTCATGGCATTGAAGAGCTTCTTCCTTCCATGAGAGATTCATCATCAAGGTGACATATATTGTGTTTTCAATCATTATCATTTGGATTTTTGCCTCTATCCCACAAGGACAACACGTACTCTCTCTGACAACGATGTTCAGAAGACTTGAATGTCTCTTTGGGGCTTGACCAAGGCAAGCCTCTAAACACCACAACCTCCTCACACACTTCTTATGATTGCAGGTTATAAGCTGTGAAAGTGGAAGAAGTGGAGTTACAGGGAGCAGGAGGACACTGGAGATTCCAAATCTTGAAGGAGCAACCTGCTTGGACTAGGGCACCATCACTATTGTCCTCCGCATCTAAAGCTATAGAAATAGACTGGACAGTGATAACTAGGGTTTGTAGAGCTTCCAATATCTGATAGAAGATTCCTCAATGGTCTAGGGCGCCATCAAAATTATCCTGTACATCTGGGTTGCCGAAAACTAAAGATACAACATAAATCACTGTCAGAAGGAGATCAGGACTTTGCAGAAAAACTTGTACCTTGAACTTGGGAACCATCACCATTGTCCTTGACATTTCCATTCTCCAGACTATGAAAAATAGTGAGTTAAGGTTCTCTGTCGTTTACCTAATTCCAGTAGCATTTGTTGTAATTCATAGATTTACTTAAGTTGTTTTTCTTAAATTAGGGTTTCAAGAGCATAAAATCATTAATTAGTAACATTGTGTGATAACTTCTGAATTTCCCAGCAGAAAACCAAGTGGTAACCCAATCTAATAGATGACTCTCCTCTCGATTGAAAAGCCCTTGGAATGTTTAGTGGAAAGGAGGATTCAAACTAAAACCCCCATATAAACAACACCATTCCTCTTTTCATATTAAATAATATATATATAGGATCAAGGCGCTGATCCCAATCTATACATAACATGCCCCCCACCCCCATCCATTCTCAAAAGGTAGAGATCAATCTTGCCAGATAGAGATTGATCTTCTCCAATGATCACGTAACATGCCGACTGAAAAAACTAGATGCTGAAGATAACTATGCCCCCCGGGAACTTCAGCGTCCCACCCAACCTTGGTATAACCCCCCACCCATCCCCGTGTGTGGGGCTGGGTGGGTGGTTAAGTTGCCCCCCACCCATCCCTGAACCACAATAAACTAGAAACCTCCCGTCAATCAAAATATATATTGCCTCCCGTGGCGGCTATCACATATATAATCTCCAGCCCTCACCCACGGTCAACACTAGATTCTATACATAACATCCCTAGGGAGGAGGAGATAACATTTCTACTACCGAGGGTGAATGAAGGATCCTTGGAGCCAGCCGAACAATCAATGTTGTTTTCTAGGTGGCCAACTATATATATATATATATATGTATATATTTTTATACTGATATTTTGTAACTTATTTTATCCCTTTCTATTTTCAATTTCACTTAGATTTATTCTCTCACACATACACATTTATACTTGATATTGTGTATGTGTGAGAGAATAAATCTAAGTGAAATTGAAAATAGAAAGGGATAAAATAAGTTACAAAATATCAGTATAAAATATATATATATATATATATATATATATATATATATATATATATATATATATATATATATATATATATATATATATATGTATCAATGGTCAACGGTCCTCTGCATGCTTCCCCATGTACGCACTCTGCTCCTATTTCTAAACGTTCTTTTGCTCTCAACATGCTTTCCATTTATGACGATGTGATCATGTCTTCTGAACCCAAACCACCTTGATCCAATCCTAGCTCATCTCCAAAGGGGTAGGTGGGTGTGAGGGTGTGAATCTGCGTGGGAGCAGGAGAGAGGAGAAAGAAGATGAGATGGGAGAGCCAAGGAAAGGGAGGGAGCAACTGAGGATGAAAGCAAGTGAAAGACCGATATGAGAGAACTTGAGGAGGAAAAGAAACCACAAGAGAAGGGAGGGGACCCAGATCAAGGAAGGTGAAGGGAGGGGACCCAAGATGAAAAGAAGGGGACAGGGTTAGACAAAGAGGAAGGAAGAAACAAGAGAAGAACAAAAAGGGAGGGGGAAGGGAAGACATAGAGGGAAGGAAATCAACATGGGGGAGGAGAGCAATTTCTAAGGAGGGTTAGTAAGGGTTGCCATGAAAAACTAAGACTCCAACCCTCATCTTGATTGAGGTTATGGGGGTGATTGCTAATTTCTATAGCCTCTTGGAGTTTCCTTTTGAAGAAGTTGTCCTCCTTGACCAAAATTTTAGTATCTTCTAAGAAAATGTGATGTTTGGTTTTTGAGGAGTGCTCTGCAAGGGCAGATTTTTGTGTTCATTCATGTTTTATGTCGGCACTATGCTCTTTGATCCTAGTGCTAAAAGAGTGACCTATCTCTCCAATGTAGGGGGTACCACATGAACAATTGATCTTGTAAACTCTTGAGTTAAGGAAGAGGTCTCTAGGGACTTTGGGAGAGGGGATGTGGTTCCTAAGAGTGGAAATGGGTTTGAAGGCACATTGGAGGCCCTTTTTAAGAAGAATCTTAGCAATTTTAATGGAGATGCCTTCAATGTAGGGGATCTAGGCCACATGGAAGGATGAATGTTGAGTTTCTTTAGGTGTGGAATAGAAGCGAGATTTGGCTTGCTTAAAAGCTCTAGCGATGTGCTTTCTTTTGATCACATCATCATAAATGCAAATTATGTTGAGAGCAGAAGAACGTTTAGAAATAGAAGGAGAGGAGTGTGTACCTGGGGAAGCACGCAGAGGACTATTGACCATTGATACATATACATATATATTTTTATACTGATATTTTGTAACTAATTTTATCCTTTTTCCCTTATTTTATCCCTTTCTGTTTTCAATTTCACTTGGATTTAGTCTCTCACACATACACATTTATACCTACTTTTGTATATGTAACGCCCCGCCATGAATACCTTAGAGAAAAATTACATTTACGGTATATGAAACATGAATTTTTTTTTTTGAATAAGATAACAAAGTAATGTTAACTGAAACTGAGATAATCCTTTTCTACACCTGAACTCCGACAAGGAATAACCAATGGATAAGATAGCTCTTCCACCCGACCATGTGGAACCCTAAGGTCCACCCCTCGAGCTAGGAGTTAACATGAGGTCCCAAATGACAACAGTTAGGTAGACAAAGACTAACATGAATGAAGGATGACCAAACTCTAATACAACACATGACAATAACCCAACACAACTTCCAAAGGTGACACATAACATATGTGGAGAGACCATACAAGGAATGCTAGGTAGCAGTAGGGAGAGTGTCATCGTACGGTCCTAATATGGGTTACCCTGGTAGTCTCTCACTAGACACCAGCCCCCATCTATGGTTACCCTGGAAGCCTCTCGCTAGGTGCCGGCCCCATCGGGTGACACATGTGGAATCAACCTTCCTTTCGTGAGGACAAGGAAGTTGATCATGCCGACCAGGCCTTCTCAACCCATCCTTAGTCTAAACGAGCTCTACAGGCCTGGGTGAGGAAATCCATTAATCTTGTTTAATGTGAAACTACCCTTAACCCCCTAGTTCATTTTAGGTTATCACTTGATTAATCTACTTTCAACGGGTTACCCTGACTACCACTTTGGGCGCCGGCCCCTCATTGAAAGCCACTCTCCTTGCTAACACCTAGTAAACCCTAACTCTCAAGCAACCAGATAACATCATCCCACAGATACACACGACCATAACAAGGCGGTATCCCACTTATATACCAAACATAATCATAAGGCGACTCTTAAATCATTGTCCAAAGCCACATGTTTATTGGACCTTTAGGATTCACAGGTCTCTCCATTCCATGACTCATATCGAGGCTCAAAGCAAGACAAGTACGACCAAACGGATGCCACTACATCCACAGGAAATACACTCATCTTTCACATTGTCTAGGTAGAAATCTAATTACAATGTCCATAGACTCCTCATCATTCAATATTTAATCAAGTTAAATTTTGGTTAAACACATTAACCAATGAAATGAAACAACTAGTTTTCTTACTTGAACCCTCTAAATAAATAACTATTTCTAAATAATTACCACCTCAATCCTTTCAACACCTATTACATCTCCTTATCCTAATAATTGAATTTACTAGAATCTTTATTATAAATTTACCTATCCGACCCTACAGTAAAAGACAATAACAACCATAAAATAGATTTGTTTTAAAAAGTTACTAATACTAAAATTATTCACGTTATCTTATATATATATTTTTTGCCTTGAACTTCTTAGTTCAAAAAAATCAAACTAACGCAAGAATTTACCTATATGATTAAGGTTAACTAAGAATACATTTATTAATAACTAAAAATACTTTTGTAATATCTCCGCACTTGTCACTTAAATTGAAAATATTAAAATAGATAATAAAAGTTGTTAATATAGCTTTCTCAAAAGAAATCCTACATATAAAACCCTAATTTAGTAACATACTATGAATTAAACTTCACAAAACAATTCCGTAATAATCTAAGTATTTAAATATTTCGCAATATGAACATTTTATCCCTATTGTTTGCATATGAACCCTAAACCTAATGCTACAGTTGCAAGATAAAGCAATGGTTATACTGTGGAGTTGGAGTCTGCTACTTAACATACATATCCAGTTGGTTGAGCAAGAAATGATATTTGTAGAAAATTACGTTGTTGCACAAAACGATTTTGCCTTCTAATGGGATGCAATGATTGCAAAAATGCACAAATGAATTCATTGACAGGCTATAGAAACTTTCAAGATAATGCACTGTCAAAATGATAGCAACGTATGCACAAAATAGTTTCGTTACACACTGTAGGAACTTTTGGGCAAATGCGATTTACAGATTGAATTGTTTGAAATTATCTACAGAATTCAGATCATCATTATCTATTACCGCTCTTATAAAACCATCATTTGCCTAGGAGAGGTCTTGTATTGTTGAGGCCTGTAAAAGAGTAACAGCATAGAAGAAATTGTAGTTTTGAATCCCACAAAGTTTGCAGTCAAAACAGCGCTGGCAAAAGAAGAAACATGGTCCTCATGATTTAACAAAGGCAAAGGAAGGCGAATTGAAGAGTGGCGTGATATTTTGTAGAGGGCGATTAGGCAGATTTTGCTCTTCTTATGGAAGACTACATGTAGGGAGATAAGAAGGAATAAATTAGAATCTGCATATGAACGCAGCTTGGGGCAGAGAAAACGTAGGAAGATCCAGTGCAGTTCCAGTAAGGGCGCATGAAGCCAGATCAGGTTTTGTAAAGTTTTCAATATTTTATTGTTGTTTAGTGTGAGGGAATAGCAGAATATATACAAAACTGTGACTATCTTATCACGTTGCAGTGGGATTTGTATTACCAGATGCGATCTGCCAGAGAGATCTTACCAGAAGCTGAACACAATGATCCCTAATTTTGGAATTATGCCTAAACTCATTACCAAGGAAGAGATTTGTATAAGTCAGCCACCATTGGTAGAATGGGTAGGTCAAAAGCTCATGTAGAAAGGTGTGATGGAATTTAACAATAACATTAGGGATATCATTGCCAAAAATGATGATTATTATTAACACCAACGTGTGGAAACATCATCTCCTAAGCGAAGCATGTATAAACAGATACAGTTGTAAGAGTGACTAAACTAGAATGAGCATATAGATCCGATCCCAGGTCTATGGATGCCCCAACACCGCTCAAAGGATCGCTGCCATTACCAAAATAAATACTGATGATCGTGGTCACTGGCAGTGCCAAATGGATGCTGGCAACAATTTAATGTCTAAAAGTGAATAAGGCAATAGATAGAAGAGGATACTTGGTTAAGTTTATGAAAGTAATTTGCAAGGGCGATCTGAGAAGACGTTTAAACTGTTTGCTCAAAACCTACCATATGTACGCTGGTCCAAGATAGCAACCCAAGGATTCGGCAGAAATACCTCATCAATGACATGTAAAAGAGTTCGATGACACTCCACGGCATTCTACTCACCGTGACAACATTATGGCAGGAAATTATATTTCAAGTGCCTAACGCCAACATAATGCAAGGAAAATTTTGTCAGATAATAAAGATGAAAATAATACATAATGGATTTATTGGGCAGGTTTGGAAACTCATAAGCAACGAAATTAAATGAGGACCAAATTCTATTTTGGATGGATGGCCAAAGTTAACAGAGGTTTATAAAGAAGAATGACATGGCCAAAGACTCACTGCTACAGATACAGGCTGGAAATAATGACAACAAAATAGACTGAAATTCTTCAATCTTATGCATCTTCCTATGCTCGCGTGCCCTAATGGTTTAAACAGATGGATATTTTATTTTAAAAGGAAGTTGAATATACTCTGATAGACATGCATACGAAATGTGTAAGCACAGACAAGGCTGTGAACTGTATGGAAAAATGCCTCATAAATATCATAGCTCATGAAATGCAATGATCGCAAGATATGCATAGAAATGGATTTTGCAAGGATAGTCTAAACATCTTTAAATCCTAACACAGAATCATTTTAACTATGAAAAAACATACTAAACTTTTAAAAATTATCCTACAAAAATCAAATAACATACCCGGATTGAATTACCACCCATTCCAACTTTTTCCTTTCTCTCCAATTTTGAACCCCCCTCTCCAGGCAAAAATCCCCCCTTTTAAAAAAAATATTTTGGCAACCAATTTACGGGAAAACTAACTTTGACGTACTAGAACTAACATCAAATTTATTAAGTCCAAGACAAAATAGTTTGACTTAATTAATTCAAAGCAACAGTAAAAATATTTACACATTATTATTATAATTATCATTAAATTAACATTATAAATATATATATTAATTTTTACAACTATAATTTATTTATATAGATTTATATATATTTAATATTGTTTTCTAATACCCATATTAACCAAGGCATCAAGCCAAATCAAATAAAATGCCAACCTAATCAATTAATCACACGACTAAACCTTAACAACACCAACTGACCATTAATTGGAAACACAATGTGAACTCACATCTGAACCAACCTCAACTAGCAGGGTAACTAGACGCGATGCTCATCCTCATCGTAGATGATGGGTTAGGGCATGGGACCTTATGTAACTCCAACAACTATTCCATTGGCGAAGGCACACTCAAACCTGGTAAATCAGGTGGAGTCGATGCCTGGTACCTACATCCTGCAACAATTACACGGTTAAACATACAAGATATATATCTAGATGCAGTCATATAGTGAATAGAAATTGCAGTGGGCTAAGGTACTCGAGAGCGAGTAATACGACACTGTTCCATTCACGTTCCTATATAAACAAATCACTACATTGAACAAGATTTCTGATTACTAGTTAACAACATAAAACAATCAATTATCTTACAATCAAATATAGTAAATAACATCAAAACATCTGTAACATCTAGTTCATTCATCACTTGTAAAGTATAAAATAATAGAATCCAACATCAACAACTACTATCATAACGATTAGTTTCGTAATAAATCAACAAAACAACAAGGGATCCATCATCAAACGATCTAAGAGACTGTCATAATGTCTAATACTACTAAGCAACATCAATCTGACATACAACAAGTTGAGGGGCACTACAGTATAGCCTTGAGGATATATATATGCATTCTTATGTGTTGTTTGTTTTTAATTTTTATGTTTTGATGCCTTTATTTAAGTTGCTTGTTTACTTTTTTATTTTTATGGTATGTACAAGTTTATTTGTGTTTATGTCTTCTAGATATATATACTACTTATATAGATATATGTATACTCTTGCATTTTTAAGTTTTATCTTTTATGCCTTTGTATAGGTTCTTGTACACTTTTCTTTTGGTTGTATGTATGCCTATTGTTTTTAGCTTATTTTCATATATATATATATATATATATATTCTACTTATTTAGGTCTTTCTTCTCTTAATTGTTTTTTATGTCCATTTGTTTTTATGTCTCTTACTTTTTTTAAGTTTTTACTTTATGCCTTTATATAGGTTCTTGAACTCATTTCTTTGGTTGTATGTATGCCTATTTGTTTTTATGTCTCATACCTTTGCTTTCTTTGTGTAGGTGTTTTTGATTTATTTAATGGTTTCATTTAATTTCCTTAATTTTTGGTCTTAGAGTTAGTTTCTCCTCCCCTTAGAGTTCCCTAGGTCCTTGTGCCACCTCACTACTTTTCTACCTTTTTTAATAGCTTGGTCTGCAATTTATCATTTGTGTTCTCTTCTCTTGCTCTCTATATCTTGATGATGGTTGACTGAGTGTGATCTGAAATGTTGAGGAAATAATATCTAACATAGTTAAATCCATAAGCATTCAATTCCAAAATTATAGACTATGGAAAACTAACAACTTCCATAATAAATCTAGCGAATGCTATGTATACAATCATGCAATTTGAGTAACATGACAACTATACAATAAGTAGAAACTAGAACAGTGATATCATGCCAAATGTGAAATAACTAATAATCATCAATGACATCATCTCATATAATTGACTGCACCATGGTTTGATACACAACATATCTACTCCACTCTTTTCCTTCTTTCTTTTTGAGTCATTATAGTAATTTGACAATGTGCTCCCCCATGATGTTCTCCTTCCATTAAGGACACGACCTCACAAAACAAAAATTCATAAACACATTAGTCCCATAATAATATATTAAACATAATCATATTTAAATGATTTGAAATAAAATAATAGTAACATAAAAATCTACCGATGAATCTTAACAAAAATCAATTGGAATCAACTAAGTCATAATCAATCAATAGGACATAATAGTGTTTGATATTAAATGCTAAAATCTAAATTAAATTTTGATTTGATCATCTATAATAGTTATCCAAGATTTAGTATAATTTTTACGTAGTAAAATAATAATTATTTGAATATATTTACTAGGGGTACTACACTTGTGTGAGTTACACCTAGGGAATACAAACATTTTCAAGATTGTAAGGAAGCTTGTTAAGTAGATATCCATATTTAACATGTTATCCTTAACAAAGGGGCGTTGTGGGTAGGCACATATTTTCAATCTAAAGAATAATGTAATAATGTGAAACCTAATCTATTATATAATGACCTTGTATATCAATCATGGTGAGAAATGAGGTGATTGGATGCCTACTCAAGTAGTAATAGATGCTTTGTAGTATTTCCATTTTTTACTTGATCACCAATTGGAACTACAAGTATATCATCTAATTCATATGCCTTAAAGTCTCCAATTTAGTTTATGTATTAAGAAAATAAAGACATTTGGGACCAAAGTGAATGATTCCATCCAAACCCAATAGATGGTGTCACCATTGTTTGATAGATTGCACAAGTGCACAAAATTATTTTTCATAAGTAGAAATTACCTAAAAATGATGTTCTTGAATATTTTTGAATGGTATGCAATAAGGTGTCCATGTTAAGTGATTACATGACTGAGTGTAAAATAAAATGAACCACCTTGGATTTTAAGAGTTAATTAATGTTAGGTATTGTAAGGGTGGGCACAAATTTTAGAGTTTGGATTTAAGTTATTCAAATTATTTATGTTGCAAAATGTCCATTTGAAGATAACTTAGATTGTATTAGCTAATTCAATATCCAAGAAGTACATGCTTATATCCAAACATGAACTTCAGTAGAAATTTGTAAGTTTGAAAAAACTTTGTAGTTATATGAGGTTAGTCAATCTTGAATAATATTGATATTTTCAATGATCCACATGAATTCCTTCATGAGATCAATGATATATTCTAAGTATTGAATCTTGGTAAAACAAAAATTACACTTACTTAAGTAGGTTTGTAACTTGTGGGTGCAAACTTTGTGAAAACCTTTCTTAACTTGCACAATATGCTCTTCCCAAGTCTTACTATAGATGGATATTTTTTCTAATAAAAACATCATATTCAATAGTTAAGGGTCACAATATATTATTCATAATATGAATGAAGTTTATAGGTGATTGATCAAACCTAGTAGCATTACAAATCAATCATATATGTTGACATTTATTTTTGACATAGTCTTCCAAATATCCTCTAGGTTGACTAGACATTATTAACCACTAGAATTGAGATTCATGAAAGTATTTGTGAAATAATATGCACCTTAGAGATGGTTCAAAATATCATCAATACGATGTGGATGATATCTATTATTTATAGTGATCTTGTTGAGTGCACAAGAGTTAATTTAGAGATAAGAGGAACAATCATTCTCCAATGTGAGGATGATTCCAAGGACTATCACAAGGAGAACTTGGTCAAGTATTCCCTTGGTCAAAGAGATATTGAAGTTTCCTACGTGACTCAAGTATCATTATTTGAAATTTATTTGTGAATTGTGATAGAGGGCTATTTGAAGTGGTAACCTAGCTTGATAAGATTAATCTAATGTTTGATGTAGTAACATCACGTGTAGAACATTTGAGTATTGAAAGACATCTTCATGTTGTTGTAGAAGGTTGTCAAGAAATTTCTATTGAGTTAAAAATAAAAATATTTATACAAGAGTGTGTTTATTCATGATGTGTCACACAAAATTTTAGAGATCATATGAAATATAAATTTATGAGCATCAAACATGAGCTATTTAAAAAATATGGATATTGATGAAATTACAGTCTCTATAGGAAACTATAGAATGTGATAGGTGTAATTTTTGGTCTTGGTTGACTACAATTATGTCATCTTAGAATATCACATACAAATCATACAAGTGTGGTTGACCAATAATAAAATTGAATATAATTCCAAAGTTGCATCATCAAATGTAAGTGAATCTTGCATGGACAAGACTCTATAATTGAATGTGAATTGGTTAGTGATTTTGTTATTACACTTACATTGAAACTATACAAGAGAATATGAATGGGATATTTCTTTTATTTCTCGATCTAGACACTTCATAGCATCTTGTACAATGAAATTCTTTAATATTATAGTTTCAATTATGATAGTGGGAGATTTCCTCATGACCCAACATTTAGCATGGAAAATATTCTATTGTTATTTAGCATAAATGAATGTTGGCTAAGAATTATTATACATGAAATTAAAAATATAAGGCTTTGTGATTTTTGGTTAGAATTGGTTGCAAACCTTAACTTAAGATAAAGAAGAGTATTTTACACATAACATTATTTATTTTCATGTTTGTCAAACTTGTGATGACTAAACCTTTTCTTTGCTTTCTATTTCTCTCTCTTTAAGGAAAGAGCTTTTAGTTGAGTAGATGATCGAGGATTAGTTGAAGGTTGTATGCCATGAGGATGCTACTAGTGGTATGAATTTGAGTGTTTCCTAAATATTTGTACTTCTACAAAGAACTAGGAGGTGAGGTTGGAGCATTTTTCTTCTTTTTGTGTTGTTCTTCAATCTTGAAGGTTGTTTTACAAGATTCCTCTAATGTTTGGAAAGGCATAAATTGAATTGCATCTTGATTTTTTGATGAGTTACAATTGTGTGCTTTAGGGTTGTGTGTAGGTTTTATTTATTAATATTATATGTCCATAGAGTTCATAGAATCAATTAGTGTAATTGGTAAGTTAATTGGTCCTTATTTTAGATTATAGCATTGAGAACATATTGTCTTAGAGAACATGGGCCATGTGTCAATATTTTTTGAGTCAATCTCTCTTTTATACACTAAAATAGATATCTTGAATATTATGAAGGTAATTTTTTATGCATTTATGAAATTAATGATGATGTAGTAAGCCTCCATATATTGGAGCTACTCATCCAACACATGGGCATGAATTTTACCTTAGAAAATTGGGATAGCAATATTTAATTGCACCTTAAATTAGATTTAGTGATGAAGAGAAGAACTAGGAGCTATTTTAAATATTGTTTTGTGAGTTAGTTGGAGCATTAAGTCACATCTATCTAAGACAAAAAATCCTTTCTTCATTTTTCCAAGGATTCCTAGACAAGAATTTGGACTTCTACTAAAAAGGTTTTATTTTCATCTTTAGCCATCTTGAATTTATCACATCACTCTTTTTGAATAGATAAAAATATAGGTAGGTTGTATGTCTTTTGCTCAATATTGTGAATGAGTAATTGGGCATAACTATGTTGCAAGTATGTTGTAACTGGTGTTGTCATTGATGTCAACATGTTTGTGTTGTCATTGGTGCCAACTGTGTCTTATGATATTGTTGATTGTTGAGTGACTGAGTTGCCATATTAAGGACACTATCTAAGTTTTTTCTCCATATTTCATCTATAGTGAAGGCTAGAGTATGACATTTGGATATGATTTAGAGAAGTGTTTGAAGATGCTAAATCCAAAATTTGGTGGTCCTGATCACTATGCAGTAAAAGTTCTATTCATTAGTTTGAATACTGTGCCTGGCAACATTTGTAGTGTGATAGGGAGAAAATATTTTGCTCCGTATTTCTCCAAAGTTTGGATTTTGGTCATTAGGTTCTAGACTTAAGTTTATAAAGTCCTTAGCTATCTTCATTCCAAAGGATTTGTATTTGGTGCTCTAAAAAGAAAGTTATTGATTAGTAGAGTTCAACGGTGTTTGTTGTGAGTAGTCTGTAATCTCTCTTCAAGTGATATTTGTTGTCCTCAAGTGAGATCTATTGCAATTGGATTTGTCAGCTCCTACGTGATTCTATGTTGTTTGTGGATGTCTCAAAAATGTATTAAAGGTGTGTGCTTGATCCGCAAGGTATAATGAAGTTCTTGGAAGCATGTATTTAAGTATTCTTGATGTTTGCACTAGTTCTAGTCGACTTGGTTATTTACACTTGTTGCGGAGGTGATTTGTGGATTGTGGAAGCATATTGAAGTGTGTAAGGATATGTTTGGGTCTGAGATAAGCTTTGAAGTGATCTTCCTTCATTTATTTGCTCCACAAGTTTGTTTAGGTCCAGACCTAATTTGAATTATGTATGTATGCTGACCTTGGAGATAGTTCCAATGGTTGTAAATTGTATTGTCAACCTTAATGAGTGTTCCAAGGTTGATTATTGGTATAAATATATGTAATGAATCCGTGAGTGGTGTGAGAGTGAGTGCAAAGATGCGAAGATAAGGTGTGTGTGTTGTAAAGGTAGAGTATAAGAGATATATTGCGCTTCAATGGCTTTGAACTCAAACATGTTGTAGATGCTACTATATTAGTTCATAGCAGTGAGCCACCCATCCTGTCAGTGAGCCACCCTTTGGTAGTGAGCCTTTTTGTAGTGAGCATTTTGGGTAGTGAGCCTCTTTGTTATTTGATATTGTTACTACTTATATTATGAGCTAACACTCACCATGGTTTTTCACTTTTAGGGTTTTCTACATAAAAATATGGTGTTCATGTGTGTATGGTGTTGATGTGTTTATGTTTTGATTTTGCTATTCATGTTTAATCTTCTTAATAGAATAAGGAGTTAAAGTAAGTGAATGTGAATGTGATTTTGTTTAAAGAAGTTAAGGTTTTTGATACAACTGATTCACCCCCCTCTCAATTGTCTTGTGCCTTCAACAATTGGTATCAGAGTGAGGTTCATTGGAAGAAAGCCTAATAGCTTAAGGTAGATCTGGGATGGCACACAAGAAAGACATTCCTCGGTTTGATGGATCTGACTATGCCTACTGGAAGGTATGAATACAAAGTTATCTTATTTCATTTAGTTATAATATTTGGACAATGGTTAAAGATAAATACACAGTACCTAAAGGTGGTCCAAAGACTGATGAAGAGATTAAGGATTATGAGACTAATCACAAAGCTAAAAAAGTTCTATCAAATGCTTTGTCTAACACTGAAATGGTAAAAGTTGTGGATCTGGAAACTGCTCATGAGATCTGGGACAAATTGAAAAACATCTATGAAGGTGATGAATTTGTCAAGAAGGCTAAGTTCCAGAACTTGAAGACCACATATGAAACCATGTGAATGGTTGAGGATGAGAACATAACAAGTTGTATACAAAAGATTGATGAAGTTGTCAGTAGCATCAAGGGTCTTGGTGGAAAGTTAGAGGATGTGGATGTTGTAGATAAGATACTCAAAACTCTTCCCAAATATTATAGTGACAAGGTATTTTCTATTGAAGAATTGTTTGATATGGGTAAGCTGACAAAAGATCAATTGCTTGGTAAACTGACTACTTTTGAGATGAGATAATTTGGTACTACTGATGACCCTATGAAAACTAAGTCTACCTTTAAGGCCAAGGAAGAAAAGACTGCTAGATCAGATAAATATGCTGTGGAATCAGATGAAGAAGATTTTGAAGAGCTTGATGCAAAATTTTCAAGTAGAATGAAAAGAGGTAGTAGAGGAAAGTTCAAGGGTAAGTTACCTTTCAAATGTTTTAATTGTGGTAAAATTGGTCACTATGCTTCAAGATGTCCTAACAACACTTTGAGGATAAAAAACAATGAAAATAAAGAAAATATGGTAAGAAAAAGTTACTATGTTAGAGATGATGATGGTGTAACTGATGATAAACTTGATTCTGATGATGGTAATAGTAGTGAATGCTTGTTCATTGCACTTAGAGAAGAACCTATTTCTACTAACCTTGCAAGTTGTGTGAAGGAAGAAAGTCCAGAAGAGTTGTTTGTATTTCATGCTGAAAAGGAAGATGAATGGATCATTGACAACAGATGTTCAAATCACATGATCGGAGATAGGAGTAAGTTTGTTAAGTTTGAAAAATATGATGGAGGGCTAGTTAGGTTTGGTGATGATGCAACTGGTAAGATTTGTGGAAAAGGATCAATTACTTTTGATGGCAAGTATATTACAGATGATGTTCTTTATGTCAAAGTATTGAAACATAATCTTCTAAGTGTTGGACAAATGTGTGATAAAGGGTATCATCTGTTGTTTAAGGACAATGGGTGTGAGATGAGGAAAAGCTCTGGAACTTTAATTATTGCTGGTAAGAAGACTCATGGTAGTGTTTATCATTTGAAGGGTACTAATAATTGTTGTTTGTTGACTCAGACAAATGAAAGCCGATTATGGCATAGGAGAATATGTCACTTTAACTTTGACAGTTTGGTGAGAATAAGATCAATACAAGAAGTAAGAGACCCACCTAAGATTGTGAAGCCTGCCAATGGTATGTGCAAAGAATGTCAATTTGGGAAGATGACAAAGACTACCTTCAAGAGCAAAGAACAATTCTTTACTAGTTTGCTGGAGTTGGTGCATACAGATTTATGTGGCCCTACAAGAATAAGAAGTGTACAAGGTGACATGTATTTCATGCTTCTTATTGATGATTATTCAAGAATGACTTGGGTTACCTTTCTTAAAGAAAAATTAGAAGCCCTAGATAAGATTAAGGCATTCAAAGCTATGGTTCAAGGTGAATTGGATTTGAGAATCAAGTGTTTGAGATCTGACAGATGTGGTCAGTTTACTTCAAATGAGTTTAATGCTTTTTGTGAAGAACATGGAATAAATAGACATATGTCTACCCTCAGACTCCACAACAAAATGGAGTGGTTGAAAGGAAAAATTGAACTATTTTATAAGCTACTAGAACAATGATCAAGGAAGCAAATCTATTGGAAAGAAGCAATACACACTGCTATCTACATTCAAAATAGAGTGCAAGTCAGATAAAAAGAAACAAAGACACCTTATGAGCTGTGGTACGGTAGAACTCCTACTATCAAATACTTCAAAGTTTTTTGGAAGCAAATGTTATATCAGAAGAGATGAAGAATTAGGAAAGTTTGATACTAGATGTGATGAATGCATATTCCTTAGGTACTCTACTAAGAGCAAGGCTTACCAGTGTTATAACAAAAGACTGAGAAAAATCATTAAAAGTGCAAATGTGAAGGTAGATGAAGATATTCAACCAGATGGATATGAGTTAGATGGATCTGCTGATAAAAAAAATATTGAAAAAGACAAAGAAAAGGAAGTTTAGACTGAAGTGCAAGCTGCTCCTATAGAACAAGAAGCTCAAGCTGAAGATCTAGAAAGAATTCCAAAAATCCCCAGGTATGTGCAAATAAATCACTTTGAAGATCAAATTATTGATGACAAAAGGAAAGTTGTCTTGACAAGAAGCAGAGCTGCAGAATATCAACTAAATCTTTGTTTACTCTCAAAGGTGGAACCTAAAACAGTAAAAGAAGCATGGAATGATGAATATTGGGTCAAAGAAATGGAAGCAGAACTAATGAAGACTTGGGAACCTATCCCTAGACTTGCAAACAAGAATGTGATAGGAACAAAATGGGTATTCCGGAACAAACTAAATGAAGTTGGAGAAGTTGTGAGAAATAAGGCAAGACTTGTGTGTAAAGGCTACTCACAAGTGGAAGGAATAGACAATGAAGATACTTTTCCTCAGATGGCAAGAATGGAACCTATAAGACTATTTTTGGCATTTGCAACACAAAAACTTCAAGGTATACCAGATGAATGTGACGTCTGCTTTCTTGAATGGTGAGTTAGAAGAGTCTACATAGAGCAACTAGATGGATTCTAGCTACCTTACAAACCAAATATGGTACGCAAATTGAAGAAGGCTTTGTATGGATTGAAGTAAGTACCCAGAGCTTGGTATGAAAGATTGGATAAGTACTTGTTGCAGTAGGGATTCAATAAAGGGTTCTCAGATAGTAACATGTACACCAAGATAAGTGGAGACCAAATTCTAATTGTTGAGATTTGTTATCCTCAAATTCAGCTGCGCTTAATTTGTAGGATGGCCCCTACGAAACTTGTCCATTTCATAGCCTACAACTCTAAGCACGCAAAACGAGGTGAATCCCATCTACTCTTGTGCAAGATCCCCTAGCTCCAAAGAGTTCATTTGAGTATCATCTCTTGTCGATTTCTTGAAGTTTGTGAAAATAGGACAAATGGCAAACAAATCAAATTTTAAGTTTGATGTTATTTTGGGAGTTAGAGTATTTTCATTGATATGTAGTGGCGGCAATTTTTTCCGCCCTTGGATGTTAGGCTTCTTTTTCATATGTAAAGGCAGCAATTTTTTCTACCACTACATGTTCCCCCTTATGATGGTTGCAGGGGTGGCGAAATTCATCACCCAAGCAACTATCAGTTTGTCTCATGTGTAATTAATACACATTAAGTTACGGTTTTAAAAATCATTTTAATAGGTTTTATTGTTTCATTTTTTTGTTCTTTGTTTATTTAACTCCATAATTACCCTAGCATTTATCTGTAAAACCCTCATTGTCTCCTATGATAGTTTTTGCTTCTTTTATTTTAGAATTAGTGGTTTTTCACCATTTTTTGGCCATCTTGTATAAAACTTCACCAGAGTCATTTTTTTTCACTCTTGGAGTCAATTTAAAATGTTTTTTTGAATCTATTATTAATTTTTGTGTTTTTCTCACTGATATTTCCTTTGAAGTTTATCTTTGGTATAATGGCAGTGATTTTGGCCACCCATACACCAAAGGTCAAGTTCTTTGTTCCATGTATAAGTGGCGATTTTAGCCTCCCATGCTCATACTCATTAGTTTTAACTTTGGCTGTAAGGGTGGTGATTTTTTCCACCCATGTTAGAACTTAATTTTTTCTCCTAGATGTAGGGGCGGTGATTTTCACCACCCATACATGTTACTTCCATAAATATCATATGTAGAAGCGACATAAAATTGCACTCATGCATAAACAATTTTTCCAAAATATCAAATATAGAAATGAAAAAATTTACCGCTCTTTCACACTTGCAAGATTTTGAGGTGTTGGTTGAAAGGTCCTAAAGCGAGAAGTTTAGAGGTCCTTGCTTTACTACCTAGATTTCTAGACAAGGTACGCCGCAATGCAGAAGGAGACTTCTGGGTGGCTTTACATTGTTGGATGAATGTACTTTCAAGCTTGGTTTGTGAAAATATTGACTTTATTTACCCATAGATCTAGGTTTGAATCTCTGTAGTCATGGATAGCTTCCACCAGTGGTGCCATCATCGCTGGAATCCATCCACCTTTGCTCAAGATGAACCAGATAAACAAATAGATAATAATAGTGATAGTAACTATTATTCTTCATTGATTCCAGACCATATAGAGCTGACAAAGACAAATGTCACAATTCTTCCAAATGGTTTGAAGGTTGCATCTGAAAGCTCACTGAGTTCCACTGCATCAATTGTATTGTATGTTGATTATGGTTCATGAAGTGGAGGCTATTGGAGGAAATGTTATGATATCAACATCTTGAGAACAAATGGGGTATACTTTTGATACACTCAAAGCATATGTCCCAGAAATGGTTGTTGCTATTCTAGACAGTGGTGTAAATAGACAATATAATAGTTTCAAGAAATTGAATAGAAATTACAGTGAAACTGTAATACAGTGTCAAAGGACTAGTATAAATGTGAAGATAGTTTTGCAAGGACTATTCCAGCCAACACTGTTGCTTTTAAAGGAGGGCCAAAGAACCTACTCAGTTGTCATTCATTGATGATATGGAAAATGAAGACGATGAGGGCAATAGGGTTAGTGAGAATGGGGAAATTAAGAAGCCCAAGCTTGGTAAATATCTAACAGTTGAGACAAGTTTCTTGCTAGATAGGTACCACTTTGACAAATTGAACCTTGAAATTGAATTGGCTATTTATTGATAGAGAACAAATGGCCTTTGCAATAGAGTTTTATCTTCTAAAGGAATTGAGGGTAATGTTGCAAATATGTGCCTAATCGGTGTTGTCATTGATGTCAATATATCATTGTTGCCATTAGCGTCAATTGTACTTGTTTAGAAGACTTGTATGTCGAGGATATTGAAAAAAATAGCCTCTCTGGAAGAGATAAGTGAGTTACATATCTCTTTGTAAAAGATAGTGAAGATAGTGCAGTTTAGTGAAGAAGATTGCTCCACATTCCCAGTGAGATGAAGATCAGAGTCTGCGGACCAAAGAGTTGTGTAGAGGATAGTCTGAATTTTCTCCAGTCAAGATTTGAGAGGTCCGAATGAAGGATTAATGAATTTATGGCCATCTGAGTAGAACCGGGTTTTGTAGTTGTTCAGATGTGACAAAGTGACACAAATTTGGTCTGAATCGATTTGCATTAGAATATTATGATCTACAGATCTAGAGGTGTGTTTGGGATATTAGTGTGTATCCTCAACTCAAGTGGTTTTTGGTTTGGAGGTCTACAAGCATTCTTTCTAGTATGACAGTTGGTGTTCTTGAGTTCATGGATGAAGGTGCAATTGCTTCTAGTGATCTTAGGTGGTGTGGTTGTTCCTATTGATTTCATTATGCTTGTGGTGGTCTCTGAATTGGGTGCCTATTGTGTTGGTGGTCTACATTGAGGATTGAACTCTTAGATAAAGATTTCTCCTTAGGCGTTGCTATTCTTTCCAGTCTTGGCTGACTGAATGCATGGTGCATGTTGTGGATGATTCAAGAGAAGTTTTATGGAGCATGGTGTGATGTTCAAGGAAGATTTGAGTCCTAGTTATGTTTGGCTGGCTTTGATGTTCATTCTAAAGTTGATGACTTGTATAAATAAGAGTTGTGAAGTCATGGAAATGTGTAAAGGTGAGAGAAGATGTGCATGTAGTGAGGAAGTGAGTGAGGGCAGAGAAGAGGTGTTGTGTGCTTCAATGGAACTAACCTTGGCATGAAGAAGATGCTATTTCCTAGTTCAATCTTTCTGTGATAAACTTATAAATGTTTATGTATGTAGTGAGCCTCTTTTGAGAAATGAGCTCTAGGTAGTGCACTCGAAGGCAAGTGCCTTCCCATTTTTCTATTCTTTTAACAAAGAATAAATCTTGTGGGTTAACCCCCACCGTGGTTTTTCGCTTAACTAAGTTTCCACGTAAAAATCCTAGTGTTATGTGTGTTGATTATGTTTCTACTCTTGTGTTGATGATTCATTCTTTCATGGTTGTATCATTAATCTGTTTATAAGTTAAAATAAGATTTATTATAGTAGAAGTAAAGATTTGTGACAATTGATTCACCCCCCCTCTTAGTTGTCTACCCTAATCTCAACAATTGGTATCAGAGCCGGTTCCTTTAAAAGAAGCTTGACCGCTTGAGGAGATCCAGGATGTCGACTTACAAGAAGGATAGTCTAAGATTTGATGGAACAAATTACTCTCTTTAGAAGAGTTGCATGGAGTGCCATTTGCAATGCATGGGTGATGCTTATTGGTTGATAACAAAGGATGAGTATAATCCCCTAGAGAAAGGCCCTTAAACTCTAGATGAACTCAAAGATGCTAAAAACAACATTCGGGCTAAAGAAGCATTGTTAAGTGCCCTGACTAATACAGAAATGACAAATGTCCTGGAATTGAAAAACTACTCATGAAATCAGGAAGAAGTTGGAAACTCTATATGAAGGTGATGCATAGGTTAAATGTGCTAAGTTACAGAGCCTGAAAGGTAGATATGAAAGTTTGATGATGAGTGAAGATGAAAACATCACTTCCTACATGCAGAAGGTAAATGAACTTGTGTGTAGTATCAGATGTGTTGGTGGAAAATTGGAAGAATTAGAGATTGCTGGCAAGGTGCCTAGATCCTTACCTGCTTCATACAAACATAGAGTTGTTGCTATTGAGGAGATCAGGACTTTGACAACTATTACAAGGGATCAGTTGGTTGGCAAGCTTTTAGCATTGGAAATGAGTGAGTTTGGTGATTTCCTTCCTAAATCAGAATCTACTTTTAAGGCCAGTGTTTCTAGGAAGCAAAGATTTGATTCAAATGAAGGCTCCTCAATAAGATTAACCAGATATGAGAAAACAAAGAAGGAGCTTGAAGATCTTGAAGCCCTTATTTCCAAAAGATTACCAAGAGGATCCAGTAAGTATGAAGGAAAGATGCCTTTCAAATGTTTTGCTTGCAGTAAGATTGGTCATTTTGCCTCAAGATGTCCGGAGAGGGTTTCAAAGCCAAACCCTAATAGACCTAGGTTTCAGAAGAAATGCTACTATGTCCAAGAAGCTACTGAAGGAGTCATAGATGATGAATCTGATATGGGAAGTATCTCTGGAAATGATTGGGTGTTCATTTCTATCAAAGAAGAAGATCCAGTGCCTACTAAATCTGCTAGCTGTGTGAATGTGGAAAGTGTCTTGGCTACTTAGGTTAAAGAAAAGGATGAATTGGTGATTGATAGTGGATGTTCTCACCATAAGACTAATGATAAAAGTAAGTTTGTAAGTTTGGAAAGATATGAAGGTGGAATTGTGAAGTTTGGAGACAATTCAACCTTTAGAATTTGTGGCAGAGGATCCATCTCTTTTGATGGTAAGAATAACACTAATGATGTATTGTATGTAGAAGGGTTGAAGCATAATCTTCTCAATGTTGGATAATTGGTTGACAAAGGGTATGATCTCCGATTCAAGGATGGAAAATGTAGAATCTTAGAAAGCTCTAGAACTGAGATTACATCTGGTACATAGACTAGAGGTAATATCTTTCATTTAAGTAGTACCGATAAATGTTGTTTGATTGCTTAGATTGACCAGAGTTGGTTATGGCATAGGAGATTGTGCCATGTAAACTTTGATAACATTGTCAAGATAAGTACTACTCAAGTTGTGAGAGATCTTCCAAAGCTTGTGAAACCTACTAATAGCATGTGTAAGGAATGCTAGTTGGGCAAATAGAGTAGAGCTACATTCAAAAGTAAAGAACAATTTTCAAGTGGATTGTTGGAACTTGTGCACATTGATTTGTGTGGTCCTGCCAGAGTTAGGAGTTTGCAAGGAGATAGATACTTTATGTTGCTGATTAATGACTACTCCTAGATGATGTGGGCCACTTTCTTGAAAGAGAAATCAGAGGCTCTTGACAAATTCAAGATGTTCAAGGCTAGGGTGGAGAACGAGATTGGTGTGAAGATAAAGTGTCTGAGATTTGACACAGGTGGAGAATTTACCTTTGGTGAGTTTAATGCATTTTGTGAAGAGAATGTAATAAGACAATTATCTGCTCCTAGGACTCGTCAGTAGAATGGAGTTGTAGAAAGGAAGAACCAGACTATTCAAGAGGTTGCTAGAACAATGATGATGGAGGCAAATGTTCCACATATCTATTGGTGAGAAGTTGTGAGTACTATTGACTACACTCTTAACCAGGTTCAGATCAAAGGTAATACTGGTAAAACACCTTATGAACTTTGGTTTGGTAATGCTCCTACTATGAAACACTTCAGAGTTTTTGGTAGTAAATTCTATATCAAGAGAGACAAAGATCTAGGCAAGTTTGATGCAAGATGTGATGAAGGAATATTTTTGGGTTATTCTAACCAAAGCAAGGCATACCAATGCTTTAACAAGAGATTTAAAAAGATTGTTGAAAGTGCTAATGTCAAAGTTGATGAAGGCATGGAGAGACCTTCCAAGTCTTGTGGCTATGAATCAGATGATGAAAAGAAAGTTCAATCTCAAACTCAGATTGAGATTGCTCTAGAGATTCCAGTGACTCAAGAAGCTAGTGCAAATATTAATGAACAAATACAAGAATCAGAAGTTCAAGAAAATCCTAAAACTCCCAGGTATGTAAGGTTGAATCATTCTAAAAATTAGATCATTGGAGATAAAAATAAAGTTGTTCAAACTAGAAGAAAATTTGTTGAAGTTTAAGAGGAGTACTGTTTGATTTCAAAGATTGAACCAAAATTAGTGAATGAAGCTTGTAATGATGAAAATTGGGTAAAGGCAATGGAAGAAGAACTAATGCAAATTGAAAAGAATCATACTTGAGATCTTGTTCCTAGACCTAAAAACAAAAATGTAACAGGAACCAAATGGGTCTTTCAGAATAAATTGAATGAAGATGGTGAAGTTGTGAGAAATAAAGCAAGGTTGGTATGCAAAGGATATTCTCAAGTAGAGGGAATTGATTTTGAAGAAACATTTGCTCTAGTTGCAAGAATTGAAGCAGTCAGATTATTTCTTGCCTTTGTTGCCTACAAAGATTTCAAAGTTTACCAGATGAATGTCAAGTCAGCATTCCTAAATGGAGAGTTGGAAGAAGAGGTCTACAATAAGCAACCAGAAGGATTCCAGTTGTCTAATCAAGGAGATAAGGTATGCAGATTGAGGAAAGCATTGTATGGACTTAAATAAGACCTAAGAGCCTAGTATGCAAGACTAGATAAGTGTCTACTAAAATTAGGTTTTAGCAAAGGACAACTAATAGTAATCTTTATATCAAAATTGATCATGAACACATCTTGATTGTTGAAGTATTTGTTGATGATATCATCTTTGGTAGAAATGATAGCATGTGTAAAAAAATTGTTGATCAAATGCAAAGTGAATTTGAGATGTCCACATTTGGTGAAATTAATTTCTTCTTAGGTCTGCAAATCATTCAATCAGAAAAAGGCATCTTCATATCCCAGTCTAAGTATGTGAAGGAGTTGTTGAAAAAGTTTGGAATGGAGGATTCAAAACTAGTGAGCACTCCCATGGTAACTAGATGCAAGTTGAGTAAAGATGATGATTCTCCTAAGGTAGATTAGAAAAGGTATATATCAATGATTGGAGGACCGCTTTATCTGACTCAAACCAGACCTAATATTATGAATGTAGTTAGCATTGTGGCTAGATTTCAAGATGATCCTAGAGAATCTCATGTTGTATCAGTCAAAAGAATTTTTAGATATTTGAAAGGGACATCTGATTATGGCTTATGGTATCCTAAGGATGCTGATTTCACTCTTCATGCATATACAGATGTTGATTGGGCAGGAGATGTGGATGATGGGAAGAGTACTAGTGGTGGTACATTCTCCTTTGGAAAGAGATTGGTTTCTTGGTTAAGCAAAAAGTAGGAGGCAATATCTCTATCTACTATAGAGGTAGAGTATATAGCAGTAACAAGTAATTGTACTCAAGTTTTGTGGATGAAGCAAATGTTGAAGGATATCAGAATTATGTTTGAAGAGCCTGTTACAATCTTCTGTGATAATTCAAGTGCAATAAACATCTCAAAGAATTTGGTGTTGTATTCAAAGACAAAGCACATATCCATCAAGTTTTAGTTTTTGAGAGAGAAGGTAAATGAGAATGAAGTCAGATTAGAGTTTGTTCCTTCAAAGGATCAAATTGCAGATATCTTCACTAAGCCTCTACCTAAGGATACTTTTGAGTATCTCAGAGGGAAGCTAGGGGTTATTACCTCTCCTATTCAGAACTAAGGTGCACTAGTGTGCATTAGTCTGGTAAAACTCACAGACATATCTTGTGATCCAATTTGATGCTAAGGGGTACTACTCAGGGGGAGTAGTCAGTATGTTAATTCTGGAGTTCAGTTTGGAAAGATGATTGCAAATATGTGCCCTTTGTCATTGATGTCAAAGGGGGAGAGAAGTCATGTGAAAAACTTGGAAGTGAGTAGTTGCTGGTGAAAGGGACAGTAGTGAAGAAAGTGGTTGCAGGTGTGATAAGAGAAAGTGGGAGAAGTTATTGTCTTGATGGTTGAATCAATTTTTCACATCATATGTTGCCATCAATGACAAAGGGGGAGATTGTTGCAAATATGTGCCTAATCGGTGTTGTCATTGATGTCAACATATCCTTGTTGTCATTGGTGTCAAATGTACTTGTTTAGAAGACTTGTATGTTGAGGATATTGAGAAAATTAGCCTCTTTGGAAGAGACAAGTGAGTTACATATCTCTTTGTAAAAGATAGTGAAGATAGTGTAGTTTAGTGAGGAAGATTGCTTCGCATTCCTAGTGAGATGAAGATTAGAGTCTACGGACCAAAGGGTTGTGTAGAGGATAGTCTGAAGTTGCTCCAGTCAAGATTTGAGAGGTCTACATGAAGGATTAATGAAGTTGTGGCCATCTGAGTAGAATTAGGTTTTGCAGTTGTTTAGAGCTGACAGATTGACAGAAATTTGGTCCGGATTGATTTGCATTGGAATATTATCATCTATGGATCTAGCATTGTGTTTGGGATGTCAGTGTGTATCCTCAACTCAAGTGGTTCATGGTTTGGAGGTCCGCAAGAAATCTTTCTAGTATGACAGTCATGACAGTTGGTGTTCTTGAGTTCACGGATGAAGGTATAAGTGCTTCTGGTGATCTAAGGTGGTGCGGTTGTTCCTGTTGATTTCATTGTTCTTGTGGTGGTCTCTGAATTGGAGCATGGCATGATGTTCAAGGAAGATTTGAGTCCCAGTTATGTTTGGCTGACTTTGATGTTCATTCCAAATTTGATGACTTGTATAAATAAGAGTTGTGAAGTCGTGGAAATGTGTGGAGGTGAGTGAATATGTGGATGCAGCGAGGAAGTGAGTGAAGGGCAAAGCAGAGGTGTTGTGTGCTTCAATGGAACTAACCTTAGCATGAAAAAGATGCTATTTCCTAGTTCAATCTTTCTGTGATAAACTTATAAATGTTTATGTAGGCAGTGAGCCTCTTTTAAGTAGTGAACTCTAGGCAGTGTGCCTGAAGGCAAGTGCCTTCCCATTTTTTTATTCTTTTAATAGAGAATAAATCTTTTGGGTTAACCCCCACCATGGTTTTTCCCTTAACCAGGTTTCCACATAAAAATCTTGGTGTTATGTGTGTTGATTATGTTTCTACTCTTGTGCTGATGATTCATGCTTTCATGGTTGTATCATTAATCTGTTTATAAGTTAAAAGAAGATTTATTGCAATAGAAGTAAAGATTTGTGACAACTAATTCAGCCCCCCTCTTAGTTGTCTACCCTAATCTCAACAGTTAATACTTTAGATATTGAGAGGCAGAGGATCAGAGTGAGCATGAGCATCTGGGACAACAATGGTTAAATGAATAGAAGCATGTAAAAAATGAGCCATTGAAGATTAACTATAGTTACTGGGATGGTGCAGGTCATAGATGTGTCATTTAGGTTCATGCATCTGAGAAACCTCATGAGGAATAAGAAGCCATGGAAAACAAAGAAGAATCCTCTTCTACTCTAAAGATCTTTATGTCTTCTCAACAATATTTATTAAGAATGTTAAAGATCTATATGAGACCATATAAATGGTTTCTTATTGTTTTGGTCTCACAAAAGGAGTTTGTTTCAGTCTTTCATGGTGATAATATTTTACTAGAGCTAGGGAAAATAGATTAAGCATAAATAGAGGAATCAATAGCTATATCAAGTTAGTAAAGGCATGCAAGCCCTAAAGGAGCTATGTATGCCTATTTAGAGCTTGGGGAGGTTTGCATATTATTCAGTAGTAGGTCAATGTCAAGATTATGTAGGACTTGTTTTTGATGTAGGAATGAAATGAGTTCAATGTCTATGTTATATTTGTAAGCTTTGTGTAGGGTTTTAGATCACACAAAGTCTGCATGGTCTTTGTAAATTTTGTTTATTCCTCATAGGCTCTGCCATAACTGTTGGTAGGTGGTGACTGATCAGGAAAGTACTGTACACTAGCCATGTATCCTCGCCGGGGTTCAGGGGCGGCAGCCCCCGAGAAACGGGGGTTCGGGGGCGGTATCCCCCGAGAAATTTTTTTTAGGGCCGACTTAAAAAATCCTAGGGCCGACTTAAAAAAATCCTATTTTTTATGACCGACATAAGAAAACCCTAATTTTTGTAACCGACAAAAAGGCTTGATAAAAAGCAGCCAAGGGTTAGGGTTTGAGTATTGTATTGTAGCATTTGCAGCGGTATTGAGTTGCAGGGATTGCTGATTGTAATCGGTTTGATTTACTGGATAATAATATTGGACTCTCTGTTTGGTGGATGTAGCCCGAGTTTGGGTGAACCACGTTAAATCTTGTCTCTCGCTGTTATTAATTCTGTGTATTTCCATTTCTCTGTTTAATCTTTATTTGCATTTAATTGATATCTTCTGCCGGCTAACCCTAACAAGTGGTATCAGAGCGGGTTGTGTTTGATTATCGTCTGCAGGAAAGTCTCACGGTTGAGTGGGAGCAATGGCGGACAAGGGTAAAATGAAGGTTGATAAATTCAATGGGCAGAACTATCAGTTATGGAAGATGCAGATGGAAGATTACCTCTATCAAAAGGATTTATGGAGGCCGTTGGAAGGAGTAGCCAAGAAACCGGCAATAATGTCTGATGAGGATTGGAATCTTCTTGACAGAAAGGCACTGGGAACCATTCGGTTGTGCCTGGCACCGTCGGTGGCATTCAATATAACAGAAGCGAAGACAACAGATGGTCTGATGAAAGCTTTGGCTAAATTGTATGAAAAACCCTCAGCCTCAAATAAGGTATTTCTCATGAAGCAGTTGTTTAATTTGAAAATGGTTGAAGGTGGATCTGTGACAAGTCATTTAAATGAATTTAATACGATTGTCAGTCAATTGACTTCTGTAAATGTAAAATTTCATGAAGAAGTTAGAGCTCTCTTGATATTATGTTCATTGCCTGAAAGCTGGGATAGTTTGGTAATGGCGGTTAGTAACTCTATTTCTGGTTCAAATACCCTAAAATTTGATGGTGTTGTTGGTGTTATTCTGAGTGAGGAAATTCGTAAGAAAAGCTCAGGTGGATCCAAATCAGGCAGTGTTTTGAACGCAGAAAGCAGGGGTAGATCAAAGGAGAGAGGAAAAGGTTTTGGAGGTCATGGGAAGTCACGAGGAAAATCAAAGGACAAAAGATCCCAAACCAGAGGACAGAAGGATTGCTGGTACTGTGGAAAACCAGGTCATCTGAAGAAAGATTGCTGGTCTCAGAAAAATAAAGAAGGAGACAAACAAGAAGGCAATAAGGAAGCAAATGTGGTAAGCAATAAGTCTGAAGATGATGCTTTAATTCTTTCCCTAGATAATGCTGATGATTCATGGGTTTTAGATTCAGGGGCCTCATTTCATGCTACGCCCCATAGAAGTTATTTCCTTGATTATGTCCAAGGGGATTTTGGGCTGGTTTATTTGGGAGATAATGAACCCTGTCAGATTGTTGGAAAGGGAAGAATCAAGATTAAGTTGCAGAATGGGAATCATTAGCTACTACAAGAGGTGAGGCATGTTCCAAGGCTTAGTAGGAATTTAATTTCAGCAAGGCAGCTAACTGAACAAGGTTGCACTGTTACATTTACTGATAAAAATTGGAAGGTTTCAAAAGGCGCCTTAGTAGTAGGAAAAGGTGTAAAAGTAGGCACCTTATATATTTGTACAGGTCATACTGTTCCTTCTACTTTAGATTTTATAGAGGAAAAACAAACAGGTTTAGGAACAGTTGCTGCAGGTTTGCAGGAAGAGACTGGAAAAGTTGCTGCAGATTCTGAAACAACACTGTGGCATAAAAGACTTGGGCATATGAGTGAAAAAGGTATGAAGGTACTTCATTCTAAGAAAGTTTTACCAGGTCTGAAATGTATTAATATGGATTTCTGTGAAAGTTGTGTGTATGGAAAACAAAAGAGAGTCAGTTTTCTCAGAGATGGGAAGCAAAAGAAAAATGAAAAGTTGGAGCTTGTGCATACAGATGTATGGGGACCAGCTCAGGTATCTTCTTTTGGTGGCTCTCGGTATTATGTTACATTCATAGATGATGCAACTAGGAAGGTCTGGATTTATTTCCTTAGACAGAAATCTGATGTATTTGAAACATTTAAGAAATGGAAAAGCTTGGTTGAAAATGAGACAGGTAAAAGATTAAAATGTCTCAGATCTGATAATGGCGGTGAGTATTGCAGCAAAGAATTTGAAGACTATTGTTCCTTTAATGGAATTCGTAGGTAGAAAACGGTTCCAGGGACTCCACAGGAAAATGGAGTGGTTGAATGCATGAATAGGACAATAATGGAGCATGCAAGGACCATGAGATTGCATGCTGGACTGCCTTTAAACATGTGGGCAGAGGCTGTCAACACTGCTGTATATTTAATTAACAGAGGTCCTTCAGTTCCTTTGGGCTGTGGTATTCCAGAGGAAGCATGGACTGGCAAGAAGGTGAGTTATTCTTTTCTGAAAACCTTTGGCTGTGAAGCATTTGCACATATAGATTCTAAAAACACAACCAAGCTGGATGCGAAATCAAAAAAATGTACCTTCGTTGGATATGGCATTGATGAATTTGGTTATAGGCTTTGGGATTTTGAAAATTAGAAAATTGTGAGAAGCAGGGATGTTATATTCAATGAGAAGGTGTTGTACAAAGATCAGTTGCAGCAACATGAGAAGAAAGAAAAGGATTATGTGGTGCTGGATGATACTCCAAATAGTGATGTTCCAGTGGCTCCTCATGCTCCACAACAGCAACCAGAAATACCACAAACTCTAGTGAATGTTAGACGGTCAACAAGGATAAGTAGACCTCCTAAAAGGTTTTCTCCCTCTTTGTATTCTATTTTGTTAACAGATGCTGGTGAACCAAAAGGGTATGATGAAGCTATGCAGGTGAATACACAAGTTCAGTGGGAGCTTGCCATGCAAGAAGAAATGGACTCCTTGCTAAAAAATCAGACTTGGGAATTATGTAAGTTACCTGTAGGTAAAAAGGATTTACCAAACAAATGGGTTTACAGGCTGAAAGAGGAAGATGGAGGTAAGAAACGATTTAAGGCCAAGTTAGTTGTAAAAGGATTTGCACAGAAACAGGGCATTGATTTTGATGAGATATTTTCTCTGGTTGTCAAGATGACTTCTATTCGTACTGTTTTAAGTATTGTGGCTGCTGAAGATTTGCATTTGGAATAGCTAGATGTGAAAACTGCCTTTCTCCATGGTGATTTGGAGGAGGAGATATACATGGCACAATCACAGGGATTTGAGGTCAAAGGTAAGGAGAAACAAGTGTGCAGATTGAAGAAAAGCTTGTATGGCCTGAAACAAGCACCTCAGCAATGGTATTTGAAATTTGATAGTTTTATGGCTAAGCAAGGCTACAGTAGGTGTAATTCTGACCATTGTGTTTATTTTAAGAGGTTGGATAATGACAGCTACATCATTTTATGTTTATATGTTGATGACATGCTTGTAGCTGGGTCTAACATGGATCACATCAGAAAGTTAAAACATCAGTTATCACAGTCATTTGATATGAAGGATTTGGGGGCAGCAAAACAAATCCTTGGTATGAAAATTTTTTTTAGGGCCGACTTAAAAAATCCTAGGGCCGACTTAAAAAAATCCTATTTTTTATGACTGACATAAGAAAACCCTAATTTTTGTAACCGACAAAAAGGCTTGATAAAAAGCAGCCAAGGGTTAGGGTTTGAGTATTGTATTGTAGCATTTGCAGCGGTATTGAGTTGCAGGGATTGCTGATTGTAATCAGTTTGATTTACTGGATAATAATATTGGACTCTCTGTTTGGTGGATGTAGCCCGAGTTTGGGTGAACCACATTAAATCTTGTCTCTCGCTGTTATTAATTCTGTGTATTTCCATTTCTCTGTTTAATCTTTATTTGCATTTAATTGATATCTTCTGCCGGCTAACCCTAACAATAACCATATGAACTCCTTAAAATGTTTATCTAGTCATTAAAATGCTTATGTAGTTCTAGAGGATCTTTATACAATCATTCAAAACCTCTACTCAAAACATAAATTTGAATAATCTCTTCATACATAAATGCATTAGGTCAGTCCAATGTTAAAGACATCTACAAAGTTATATAAGTTATTAAAGGGTAGATGGATGAGAATAAGTGAACAATAGAGAAGAGACCTATGTAGTTTATTCATGCCTAAGAGAAATGAAAAGATGCAGACTAGTTGACTTGTTTCCAAAACCACAAAACACTGTCAAAGAATTCTTAGGTCAGTTTGAGAGTTTGAACATTGTCCAAATAGTCTAATCTACATCAAAACTTCATACAACCCTATACTAACATTGTATGTCAAGTTATTACTCACCATCATAGTCTAAGTCAAGAAAGTAAGACATAGAGAAAGAGGACCCCTGCAAGATAATCTATGAGGACTATACCCCTCACTGTAAGATAGTGATCCATCAAGGGACTTCATACAAACATTATACAATTTCATGGTCATCACATTGTCCAATGCATGCATAGAAACTTCTATAGGTCTATGAAGATACAGAGGAATACTTATTAAATGTTTTCAAGCATGAGGTTTGTGCATGAACTTTGAACAGTTTTCAAACATACAAAGTTTCAGTGGTAGGAACTTCTATCGGACAATGAGAAAGCATGCAGAGATATAGTTTATAAGGTCTAAAGAAGATGCTTTGAAGAAAGCCAAACAATACAATGTTATTATAGACAGTGCTAGAGATCTATAAGCTTGCAAAGTGTAATGTCAAGTGTATGTAAGGTTTGATAGAGAATAAAAGGGACATTTTTGTATGTTTCAAGCAAATAAAATCTTGAAGGATTGTAGAGAAAAACAAGGGAAGGAATGGGAGATCCTAGATGTGAATATATGACTAGTGGAACGATGCTCATTCTAGGCAAGATAGGAGGAATTTTATGACTAGAAAAAAGTGAGTGCTTATGTTAAATCTTGGGGCATACTACTTGGTCAGCATTCCTATATCTATTCTTTTGGCCTTTGTACTGCCTGTTGGTGGTAGGGGAGTCTAGCTTGGAATTATCTATGGCCTTGATGTACAAGCAATTTTACTATTCCTGGTAACTTCATGTATAGAATGGAAACAATAAGCAACAAATACAAATGAGAGCCATGGTGGGAGTAGGAAATGAAGTTATGGAGGTTTGACTAGATATCAAAGAAAGTAGTGGCAATGGAAGTGCCACATAAGGATGCTAAGTCATCAAACCTAGCAAATTACTCTTGAATTTAGTTCATGGACCGATCACCATGAAGATGTGTGCAGGTTTCTGGTAATGGGATTTGATGAAAGTGATCATGCCTTAGCATATTTTTCAATTAGTTTTCATGTATTTTGTATTTAGTTTTGGACATTTTTACATGTACTTTTCAAATGTGTATTTACATGTAAAAACAAGGAAAGTGTTGCAAGTATGTCCCTAATCGTTGTTGTCATTGATGTCAACATATCTTTGTTGTCATTAGTGTCAACTGTATATTATTCTATCACATGTTAGGAAGCTCTGTATGTTGAGGATATTGATAAAATTGGCCTCTCCAGAAGAAACAAGTAAGCTACAGTGAAGTGCAGAATAGACAGTGTGTGGCATGTTGAAGAACAACCTAGTAGATTGCTTCACATTTCCTTCTAGGTGAAGATCTTGCTATGCAGATTGGAATTTATTCAAAAGGATGTGTGAAGTTACTAAATCTAGAGTTTGAGCCTCTGGTATGAAGAATTGAGAGAGTTGAATTCACCAGAGTTAAGTCTGCCCTTTTTTGGAAGATCAGTCAGGATAGGGAGAAAGTAATATGCTCCACATTCCTCATAAAATAAAGTGTTTTGCTCTGCAGTTCTAGAAGGAAGTTTGGGATGATGATAGGTGCCTACAATTGCAGTGGTTCATGATTTGGTGGTCTGCAAGATATCTTTCTTTTATGACGGTCGAAGATAGAGAAGTTCATGTGTTCCAATGAGAAGATTCCTATGGATAAAGTGGCTAAGAGTTGTGCATTTTCTCTTGATGTTTATAATGTGCCTATGGATACCTCCTAATCATGTTCCTATCATTACATTGGTCCAAGTGGAAGAATTGTGAAGGTGTTTATAGATTACTTTTGGATAGTATGTTGTGTAACCATCTTGGCGGACTTGGTTGATTCCAGTGAATACGGAGATCATCTTGAAGATTGTGAAGGTGTGTTGAAGCATGGAAGATCATGTTTAAGTCCCAGCTAAGGCATGGTGTGATCCACATGCATTTTTATTTCATCTCCCTTGCATAATGTTGTAATAGGTCTGGACCTATCTTGTAAATGTTTGTGATGCCGACCTTGGATATTGTTCCAATGGTTGATGATTGTAATGCCGACCTTGATGACCATTCCAAGGCTGATGTAGTATATAAATACTTGTAATTGAGCCATATAAAACTTGTCCTTGAGCAAAAATGAAAATATCTTAAGAAAGGTCCAAAAGGAAGAGCAGAGAAGAGGAAGAGCAGAAAAGAGGAAGAGAAGAGAAGAGAAGAAACAAAGTAGAGGGGAGAAACTGTTGTACTTCAATTACATATTTATAAAGGTGTTGATCATGGCAATGAATCTTGGTAGTGAGCCGCTAGTAAGGTTTAAGAACCCTCAGGGTTTAACAACCCTTATTGTAATTTTACTAGGTTTATGGTTGTGGCAGTGAGCCTGCTATACCTAGTTGTTCTTCATGACAGTGAGTCAGTATGATTAGGCCCATGGAGTGATCAAGCCTGATCATCATTATTTCAAGATTACAATATATATTGAGAGCTAATCCTCTCTATGGTTTTTCCCCACCTTGGGTTTTTCCACGTAAATCTGGTGTCTCTTGTGTTTTTGCTACACATGTGGTTGAAGTTTTAAGTTTATGGTTTCATGGTTAAATCTTAATCATTGCAGATAGGTGTTTAATGTTTTAATGTAGAAGTATTTGAGTTTTTAAGACAACTAATTCACCCCTCCTCTTAGTTGTTTGGTGCATATCAACAATTGGTATCAGAGCCAAGTCCCTTTTGAAAGAGTCTAACAACTCAAGGGAGATCCCAATGGAGACAAAAGGAAAACAAATACTCACCGATACACCTGAATGTTCGTCAAGAGATATCAAGAGCAAATTATTCAAGGAAGTGATTTCTGAAGCTTGTACTAGTGATGAAGACTGTTGGGTTATTAATAGTAGCTGTTCAAACCACATGACTGGTTGTTGTTATATGGAGCCTAATCAGGCTCAGAGGTTAAATTTACCCCACTTTTATCGGTACGGTTTCCCCCCAAATTCCTATGGGGTCAAGGGGCAGCACCCTTGGTGGTTGTTTGGGGGCAGCACCCCCAAGATGGGGTTAAGGGGTAGCATCCCTTGCAAGGTCCAAGGGCAGCGCCCCTGGCGCACTCCCTGTCATGATACAAGGCGGGGTCGAGGGGCGGGGTCGAGGAGCGGTGCCCCCAAAACCTCACACGGTTTTTTATTATTTTATTAAGGCATCGGTAGTTATTTTTTTCATTAGTTGACATAAAAAAACCCTATTTTGTAACTGACAAAAGTCATGATAAAAAATGGCTAAGGGTTAGGGTTTCTGTTGATATTGTATTGTAGCATTTGCAGCGGTATTGAGTTGCAAAGATTATTGGTTGTAATTGGTTTGATATACTAGATAATAATATTGGACTCTCTGTTGGTGGATGTAGCCCGAGTTTGGGTGAACCATGTTAAAAATTGTATGTCGTTGTTATTATTTCTGTGTATTTTTTTTCCTCTGTTTAATCTTTATTTGCATTTAATTGATATCTTCTACCGGCTAACCCTAACACTGTTGATAGGAGTAAGTTTGTTATTCTAGAAGAATATAATGAAGGGCTAGCCAGATTCATAGATGACTGCATTGCTGAAGTCTGCGGAATAGGATTGACAAATTTTAGCAACAGACAAATTTCTGAAGAAGTTCTTTATATAAAAAGTTTGAAACAAAATCTCTTAAGCGTCGGATAGTTATGCAAGAAGGGATTCAAGTTTGTATTTGAGAATGGTTCTCTTGAAATCAAAGAAAAATCTGGAGCTACAATAGCAATTGCAAAACAAACAGAAAAGAATCTCTATCATCTTAGAAAAAGTGACTTTCTTGGATACACATCTTAGACCAATGAAAGGTAGGTCTGGTATAGAAAATTTTTCCATACAAACCTTGATGATTTAACAAACTCAGTTTAGATTGTGAAGGACCTACCAGAGATTGATTACTTAAGCAACATCGGTTGTAGGAAATGTCAAAGCTTGTCAAGAAAAGGATGGCAAGATAAAGAAAGATCCTCCATCAAACGATTGGAATTGATTCATACAAACTTTTGTGGTCCTACAAGAATACCAAGCCTCCATGGTCAAAGGTACTTTATGTTTTTCATTGATGACTTTTCTAGAATGACTAGGGTCAAATTTTTAAAAGATAAATCAGAGATTTTAGAGGGACTCAAAATTTTTAAAGAAACCCTTGAAAATGAGCTAAGCATGAATATCAAAGGTCTGAGAATTAGAAAAGAAGAAGAACTTATCTCCAATGATTTCAATATATTTTGTGAAACCTATGGGATAGAAAAACAACTTTTTGCAAAAAATAAGATAATGGAAGAAGCAAGTAAAACTATTTAGGAGAATGCAAAATTAATAATGGAAGGAGCAACTCTACTAGATAAATTTTGGAAGAAGCCAATTCAAACCACTGTCTATACTCTAAATAGAGTTCAGGTAACAACTAAAGAAGGAAAGACACCTGTTGAGTTATGGTGCAGATCAATACCCACTGTGAAATATTTTAAAATCGTTTGGAGAAAATGTCTCATCAAAATGGAAAAGGACAATGCCAAGTATGAGGAAGGCATTTTCCTTGGATACTCATCCTAGACCAAAGCCTATCAATGTTATAGCAATAGATTGGGTAGGATCATTGAAAGCACAAACATTAAAGTTATTGAGAACATCTAGAAGAATTCAGTCTCAACCAATAAGGATTTGCAAGTTGAAGAACAAGAAGGTTCCCAGACCACAAAATGTGTTGTGGAAGATCATAAAGATGCTATGAATCAAATGAATATGTGCCTATTTTCCAGTATTAATAGAGATAATTCAAGAACTACAGATGAAGACATGGATTTGAAAGAAGATTTAAGAAGGCAAATTAGGCAGTTACAACAAACTCTAAAAGAAAAAAATGAAGAAAAGACAAAAATTGAGAACTATCTAAAAGACAAAATTAAAAGTTGTATGAAGCTTGAAGAAGAAGTTGAAGACTTGAAAGCTGATCTAAACCATGTGCGGGCTCAAAGAGATCAATTCAATATGAATGCTTCTAAATATGATAACAATGATAACAAAGAAGGCATAAAAGATAACAAAGAAGGCATAAAATGATAACAAAGAATAGAAAAATGATAACAAAGAAGGCATAAAATTTGGAAAAGATAAAGGGTTTAGGGCAAATCAAAAAGAGGACAATATCAGACATTCAAAATCAAAGAAGCAGAAGACCATCAATTAGGTAGCCAAATGCTCAAAGGTATTCTTCTTCCAATAGTTACTGCAACTTATGCAACAAATTTGGTCACAAGGCTAATTGGTGTAGAAATAGGGTGAATCAAAATACCCCATCTAGTCAGAATTCCATTAGATGCTATGCTTGCCACATAATGGGACATAGAGCTAATGAGTGTAAAAGTTAAGTGAGAAATGACTATGGCAAGATTAGGACAATTGAATCCTTCAATGGCCATTGTTATATATGCAATAAATTTGGGCATAAAGCTAACCTATGCAGGTCAAGGATGAATGAAAGGAACAATGGTCAGAAAAACAATATGTGCTTTAATTGCAATAAGCTTGGACATATTGCAAGATTTTGCAGAAGAAAGAACATGAACAACAATAATCAAGAAGAAATGAAGAAATCAATGGAAAAGGTTGATCTGATAGAAGTCAAGAAGGAGATGAACAAGGTCTGGGTCAAGAAAGAAGTAAATGAAGTCAGAGATGAGTTTGCTCCAGATTCTAGAGTAGATACTTCCTCCAGGAAGTAAACTGGGAACTATGGCTCATGGGGAGTTGTATTGAAAATTCTAAATCCCCTAGCCAGATAGTTAGTGTTGAGATTTAGCATAAAGATATGATGTGAAGATTTATATGGCAGATTGCTTGAAAGGAACTTTATAGATCAAGTCATAAAAGGATTTAGGTCTAGAAACCCAAAATGACTAAAGTATGAGCAGTATATAAAATAAGTAATAGAGATTGGATCAGTATGCCTCCACAGTTGAAGATCATTATATGTGGTTCAGTGACAGGGCTCTGGTATTCTAGTTTGCTTAGGTCCACTGTTGAAGATAATGCTCTACAGTTCTGGCATATGGTTATTGATCAGTGATTACATCTACATCCATAAATAACAGAAGTTCAGGATTATTTTCAGTACAGAGTAGTTTTCCTTGGAAATGGTTTGAAAATATGTAGATGAACTCAGAGTTGAATGATTATGAACTGTCAAGGCAATGATTGGGAATGAGATACAAATGAGGATCTAATGCTTAAGGTCTAATAGAGGAGGTGAGTTCACATCAAATGAATTCAATATTTTCTATAAAGAACAAGGGATAAAGAGACAATTGTCTGCTAGGACTCCTCAATAGAATGAAGTTGTTGAGAGGAAGTATAGGACAATCCAAGAGGTTGTTAGATCAATGAAGTTGACCCACCAAATGTATACTAGAGAAAAGATATACATACTGCTATCTACATTTCAAAACAGAGTTCAAGTCAAAAGTGCTACAATAAGAGTCTGGGAAAGATCATTGAGAGTGCTAATGTGAGGGTTCTTATGTGAGCTAGATACAGTCTAATGTGCACTCCTAAGGGGGAGTAGTCAGAGAAATAAAAGGAAAAGGGTGTAGTAGTGCAGATAGTAATCAAAGATGGTTGTTGAAGTCAATAAAGTTACCTCTCAGGGGAAGGAGGTAGATGATGTTGATATGAGTTTCTGATAAAGAGCAATAAAGTATTGCAGTGTTGTTGACAGAGGAAACAATGTAGTAGCAGCAAGATCCTAAGGTGAGAATTGACAAACCAAGAAGGAGAGAATGTCACATGAAGAATCAAAGTTGCATTCAGTGAAAGCATCAAGTAAGGGGGAGCAGTTAGATAGTTAAAGAGTTCTGAAGAAAGATTGGATTGAAGCAGAAGAGTGCAAGTATGTGCCCTTTGCCATTGATGTCAAAGGGGGAGAGAAGTCATGTGAAAAACTTAGAGAGACAAGAATGTAGATGTGTAAAGAGAAAGGGGGAGAGTCATGCAGAAATAAAGAGTGCAGGTGTGTAAAGGGGGGAGAATCTAGTCTTGATGGTTGTTGTAGTTTTTCACATCATATGTTGCCATTAATGACAAAGGGGGAGATTGTTGCAAGTATGTGCCTAATCGGTGTTGTGATTGATGTCAACATATCTTTGTTGTCATTAGTGTCAAATATATATTATTCTATCACATGTTAGGAAGCTTTGCATGTTGAAGATATTGAGAAAATTAGCATCTCCGGAAGAAATAAGTAAGCAATACTGAAGTGCAGAATAGATAGTGTGTGGCATGTTGAAGAACAACCTAGTAGATTGCTCTCCATTTCCTTTTGGGTGAAGATCTTGTTGTGCAAAGTGGAAGTTATTCAAAGGGATGCCTGAAGTTGCTGAATCTGGAGTTTGAGCCTCTGGTATGAAGAATTGAGAGAGTTGCATTCACCAGAGTTAAGTCTGCCTTTTCCTGGAAGATTAGTTGGGACAGGGAGAAAGTAATATGCTCTGCATTCCTCTACAATAAAGTATTTTGCTCTACAGTTCTAAAAGGAAGTCTGGGATGATCATAGTGCCTACAATTGCAGTGGTTTGTGATTTGGTGGTCTGCAAGCTATCTTTCTTTTATGACAATCAAAGATAGAGAAGGTCATGTGTTCTGGTGAGAAGATTCCTATGGATAAAGTGCCTAAGAGTTGTGTGGTTCCTCCTGGTGATTATAACATGCCTATGGATACCTCCTGATCATGTTCCCATCATTACATTGGTCCACGTGGAAGAATTGTGAAGGTGTTTGAAGATTACTTCCGGATAGTATGTTTTGTAACTAGCTTGGCCGACCTGGTTGATTCCATTGATTATAGAGATCATCTTGAAGATTGTGAAGGTGTGTTGAAGCATGGAAGATCATGTTTAAGTCCTAGCTAAGGCGTGGCATGATCCACATGCATTTTTATTTCATCTCCCTTGCATAATGTTGTAATAGGTTAGGACCTATCTTGTAAATGTTTGTGATGCCGACCTTGGAGATTGTTCCAATGGTTGATGATTGTCATGTTGACCTTGATGACCATTCCAAGGTTGATTTAGTGTATAAATACTTGTAGTTGAGTCATAGAAAACTTGTCCTTGAGTGAAAATGAAAATATCTTAAGAAAGGTCCAAAAGGAAGAGCAGAGAAGAGGAAGAGCAGAAAAGAGGAAGATAAGAGAAGAGGCAGAGTAGAGCAGATAAACTATTGTACTTCAATTACATATTTATAAAGGTGTTGATCATGGCATTGAAGCTTGCAGTGAGCCGCCAGTAGGGTTTAATATCCCTCAGGGTTTAACAACCCTTATTGTAATCTTTCTAGGTTTAGGGTTGAGGTAGTGAGCCTGCTAGACCTAGTTGTTCTTCATGATAGTGAATCAATATGATTAGGCCCATGGAGTGACCAAGCCTAATCATCATTATTTCAATATTACAATATATATTAAGAGCTAATCCTCTCCATCATTTTTCCCCACCTTGGGGTTATCCACATAAATCTGGTGTCTCTTGTGTTTGTTGCTGTACATGTGGTTAAAATTTTAAGTTTATGGTTTCATGGTTAAATCTTAATCATTGTGGATAAGTGTTTAATGTTTTAATGCAGAGGTATTTGAGTTTTTAAGACAACTGATTCACCCCCCCCTCATTTGTCTAGAGCATATCAACAAAAAGTCCCAAATCAATAAGCACTCTCCAATGTTGAAGAAGTCAAAGTAGTTAAACTTTTTCCTAGATTAGCTCTTGGCTCTCACCTATAAATATGAGAGAGCTCTTTTGTAATTTTTTACCTTTAATCTTATATAATGAAGTGCTACCCAAGTTGAGACTCAACTTTGAGACTTTGTGTTCAAATTGTACGATCAATTCCAATCAATAAAGAAGGCAAATTTTGATATCAAACTTTGTGTTGAATCAAATTTGTATGAGTGAGGATGTTCATATGGAATTTTTGATGATTTCTCTTGTTGATTGATTGTATAAAATAGTGTTTGGTTATTACGATTAGAGGACATTCAAGATAAGTCATATAAACTTTGTGCTATATTATGTACTTGAATCTATTTGTGTTGAAAGCATTTCTCAGTGGAGGATTATAAAGACTTTGAGCTTGTAGTTGTTCACTTTGTATATGAATCATGTTGAGAACTTGTAGACTTTGTGCTATAATTTTCAATTACATTCATGTGGATCAATGGTATTGTTAGTTGATAGACTTTGTGCTTGAAATGGTGATATGATTACTTTTAAAAGCTTTATGGGGATAATTTGAAGACTTTGTGCTTTAGATTATTCACTTGGTTCGTGAATCATTTAGTGAAGTGAGTTGAATGACTTTGTGCTTCAACTTACGTCATTGATTATTATAAAACTCTCATTGAAGGTAGCGAAAAGACTTTGTGCTTTTGTGTGTCTGCTGGTCTCTTATCACATATTTATACTAGTACTCTTTAATTATTCACATCTTTAATCAAGAATATTGGTGATTACTATTTAGGTTAATATTAGATGTGTAGAAGCATTATTGAATATTACCATGAAACATTGTAAACATCTCTTCTGAAAGAAGAGAAAAGGATGAATGTAACACACCCCCCTACATGGTCAGAGCTAGTGTAAATACTTTTAGCTTAAAGTAGTTTAATTGTGTTTCAATAAGCAGTAGGAAGGGAGCCTCCCCTTGCTGAGAGGAGAGATTTATCTCATCACACTGAGGTTGATGTAACCCTTTTGTCTTCAGTAAGTTAATGACAAAATATTCACCCAACAGTTTTTGGTGACTCTATTGGGGACCGAACACACAACCAAGAGCCTCTCGCTTTTGGTTGAAGTATACTGACTTAATTTTTTGTTATATTTGCTCTATTGTTAGTTAATAGTATGGCTATCCCTAGTCCATGGGGAAATGCATTTGGTCCTTTGAATTTGGGTCAGCCTCTACATGAACTACCTCAGGGTTTGCGTAAGAATTTTCCCATGTTCTATAGGGATGAAAAACAACATCCAGATGAGCACATTGTAGCATTCTACATTGCATGTGGTGTTCTTGGAGTTGAGTATGAAGATGTTTATGTGAGATTATTTGCAAAAACACTCCAAGGTGTTGCAACTGATTGGTTCTATCACCTTGCACCAGGAACTATCATTGGATGGAATACACTTCATACCTAGTTCAAAGCTAGATTCAAGCTAGTAGAAGATGCTTACACCTTGTTGGCCCTCAAATGAAAAGGAACCACATGAGCCCATGTGTGAGTTCGTGGAAAAGTTCAATAAGCTAAAGAATAAGATTCCAACTATTGTTCAACCCACAATTAAGAACCTAAATGCTTCTCCATCAATTCACAATTGTCAGAAGTAAGTTTTCTTTTACGAAGAGTAGCACCAGCTAATCTTGCAATTGCTTTGGTAGTTGAAGTGGAGGATGATTTGATCTTGGCTAGAAAGTTGAAGAAGGATTCTATTAGGCCTAGTGGGCAGCCCCCTTTGGCTTAACCTTTTACCAACACAATGGATCCTATGGTACAAAAGTTAGCTAATGAGCTGTTAGCTCTAAAAAAACAAATATCTCAGAGTTTGTTCACTCCATCCTACAAGGACATTCCAAGAAGTACCTTCCCTAATACTCTAAATTACCAAGGTAATGCTTCAAGGAATCAGAATCAAAATAGGCTTCCTTCATCACAAGGAAGACTTTCTTTAGAGGCACTATCTGTGAATGCAACAATCTTCTATTATGAATTGGAGTAAGACGATCTTCTTCAATTAGAATATGCTCAAGGAGAAGATGATGCTAATCTTTTCATGGAAGGTGAAGAGCAATTAGTTGGCAACTCTACCATCGAGTTCCTAAACATTGAGAATGAAGTGGAACAAGATACTTTTGGTGAATCTTATGTTGTTATTACACAGTCACAAAATTAGTCTAATCATCAACATGTGGCTGATAAAGGAAAGTCAAGGGAAGATCTTTGTCCTGTAGTTACCATTGTGAAGAGGGACACTCCTTTATCTTTTCAACCAAAATATGTGGTTGGTGACAAACAATTAAGCACATTAGATCCTCTTACTTCATCCTCTGTTCCTAAGATGAGTACCTCCAATGTAAAACCTCAAGATGAGAGTTTTCGATCTTCTGTAGCTAGTCCATATCAACTTGTTGGTATCATAGATCATGCTAAGAAGACAAAGATTTAAATGTTGGAGGCAAGAATGTCTGTTAAGGGTATTATGTAGAAACTTCATCCTGAAAGGGAGGCCAAGTACACAGTGGAAAAATCTAAGGATTGAAAAGCTCAGATTCTCTTTGAGTTTTTTGATATGGGTACTTATTGCTTGACCACTAATGAAGACCCTAATTCATTGAATAATGTTTCAAATGAGGGTCAAGAAAAAGATGAATCATCCTCTTCAAGTGAAGAGACTTTGTAGCTGAAAGGAAATAGGATTTCCAAAAGATTGGTTTCTCTAGAGAAGCTTTTTGATAAGCATGATCGCTTCATCAAACGACAATGACAATTGGGACCAAATTCATCAACAAAAGTTGGGCAATTCAATCTAGGTACAGAAGAAAATCTTGGAATAGCAAATACTGGGAAAGGTTACTTTTCTATAGTAAAAAAAAGAGGAACATCTTTCTACTATCTCACAGCAGACAACATCTGAAGCTTTTCTCAAAGTGAAGCAACAGATAATTTTGTGAATATTTGTATAGTTTTGAGTCTTTTTCTTTTGTCTTTTTGTGTCTTTTGTTGTGTTACATGACTCTATAGCCCAATGGATGGATGAAGGAACTTAGAGACTAGATTTCTACTCCATTTGATCATTTTAAAGAATGATACAAGGAAGCTCCCCAGTTAGAGCCATTTGTTATCCTCAAATTCAGCTGCGCTTAATTTGTAGGATGACCCCTACGAAACTTGTTTGTTTCCTAGCCTACAACTCTAAGCACGCAAAATGAGGTGAATCACATTTGCTCTCATGCATGGTCCCCTAGCTCTGAAGAGTTAATTCGAGTATTGTCTCTCATCGATTTCTCAAAGTTTGCAAAAACATGACAAATGGCAAAGAAATCAAATTTTAAGTTTGATGCTGTTTTGGGAGTTAGAGTATTTTTGTTGATATGCAGTGGTGACAATTTTTACTACCCTTGCATGTTAGAATTCTTTATCATATGTAGAGGCAGAAGTTTTTGCTGCCACTGCATTTTCCCCCTTATGATGGTTGTAGGGGTGGTGAAATTCGACGCCCAAGCAACTATCAGTTTGTCTCATGTGTAATTAATACACATTAAGTTACGATTTTAAAAATAATTTTAATAGGTTTTATTGTTTCATTTTTTTATTCTTTGTTTATTTAATTTTGTAATTACCCTAGCATTTATCTTTTAAACCCTCATTGTCTCCTGTGATAGATATTGCTTCTTTTATTTTAGAATTGGTGGTTTTTCACCATTTTTTAGTCATCTTGTATAAAACTTCACCAGAGTCATTTTTGTGTTGCTCTTAGAGTAAATTTCAAATGTTTATTGAATCCATTGTTAATTTCTATGTTTTTCTCATGGACATTTCCTTTGAAGTTTATCTTTGGTGTAATGGCAGTGATTTTGGCTGACCATACACCAAAGGTCAAGTTCTTTGTTCCATTCATAAGCGGCAATTTCAACTGCCCATGCTCATACTCATCAGTTTTAACTTTGGATGTAAGCGCAACGATTTTTGCCACCCATGTTAGAACTTAATTTATTCTCCTAGATGTAGGGTGACAATTTTTTCCACCCATACATGTTACTTCCATAAATATTATATGTAGAAGAAGCATAAAATTCTACCCATGCATAGATAATTTTTCCAAAATATCAAATACAAAAATGACAAAATTCGCTGCTCTTTCACACTTGCATGATTTTGAGGTATTGGTTGAAAGGTCCTAAAGTGGGAAGTTCAAATGTGCTTGCTTTACTACTTGGATTTCAAGACAATGTATGTCACAATACAGAAGGAGACTTCTAGGTAGCTTTACATTGTTGGAGGAATCTGCCTTCAAGCTTGGCTTGTGAAAATATCGACTCTATTTACCCATAGATCTAGGTTTGAACCTCTGCAATAGTGGATAGCTTCTGCTGATGGTGTCATCATCACCAGAATCCCTCCACCTTTTCTCTAGCTGAACCAGATAAGTAAATAGATAATAATGGTGATAGTAACTATTATTCTTCATTGATTCCAGACCATATAGAGATGACAAAGACAAATGTCATAATTCTTCCAACTGGTCTGAAGGTTGCATCTGAAAGCTCACCGAGTTCCACTACATCAATTGGATTGTATGTTGATTATGGTTCATGAAGTGGAGGCTGTTGGAGGAAATCTTACGATATCAACATCTCGAGAACAAATGGGGTATACTTTTGATACACTCAAAGCATATGTCCTAGAAATGGTTGTTTCTATTCTAGATAGTAGTGTAAATAGAAAATATAGTGGTTTCAACAAATTGAACAGTAGTTATAGTGAAGCAGTAATACAGTGTCAAAGGACTATTATAAATGTGAAGATATTTTTGCAAGGATGGCTCTAGGCCACGCTACCTATTTTAAAGGAGGACCAAAGCACCTGCTCGGTTCTCATTCATTGATGATATGGAAAATGAAGAAGATGAGGGCAATAGGGTTAGTGAGAATGGGGAAATTAAGAAGCCCAAGCTTGGTAAAGATCCAATAGTTGAGACAAGTTTCTTGCCTGATAGGTACCACTTCGACAAATTGAACCTTGAAATTGAATTGGCTATTTATCGACAAAGAAGGAATGGCCTTTGCAATAGAGTTTTATCTTCTAAAGGAATTGAGGTTAATACTTTAGAGATCGATAGGTGGAGGATTACAGTGAGCGTGAGCATCTTCGACAACAATGGTTAGATGAATAGAAGCATGTCAAAAATGAACCATTAAAGATTACCTATAGTTACTGTGATGGTGTTGGTCATAGACGTGTCATTCAGGTTCATGCATATGAGAAACCTCATGAGGAAGAAGGAGAAGCCATGGAAAACAAAGAAGAATCCTCTTCTACTCTACCGATATGTATGTCTTCTCAACAATATGTGTTAAGAATGTTGAAGATCTATATGAGACTGCATAAACATTTTCTTATTGTTTTGGTCTCACAAAAGGAGTTTGTTTCAGTCTTTCATGGTGATAATGTTTTCCTAGAGTTAGGGAAAATAGATTAAGCATAAATATAGGAATCAATAGCTCTATCAAGTCAATAAAGGCATACAAACCCTAAGGAGCAATGTATACCTATCTAGAGTTTGGGGAGGTTTACATATTATTCAATAGTAGGTCAATGCCAAGATTTTGTAGGACTTGTTTTTGATGTAGGAATGAAATGAGTTCAATGTCTATGTTATATTTGTAAGCTTTGTGTAGGGATTTAGATCACACAAAGTCTGCATGGTCTTTGTAAAGTTTATTTATTTCTCATAAGCTTTGCCATAACTATATGAACTCCTTAAAATGTTTATCTAGTCATTAAAATGCTTATGTAGTTTTAGAGGATCTTTATACAATCATTCAAAACCTCTACACAAAACATTCATTTGAAGAATCTCTTCATACATAAATGCATTAGGTCAATCCAATGTTAAAGACATATGTGGAGCTATATAAGTTAAAGGGTAGATGGATGAGAATTAGTGAACAATAGAGAAGAGACCTGTGTAGTTTACTCATGCCTAAGAGAAATGAAAAGATGTAGACCGGTTGACTTGTTTCCAAAACCACAGAACACTGTCAAAGAATTCTCAGGTCAGTTTGAGAGTTTGGACACTGTCCAAATAGTCTAATCCCCATAAAAAATTCATACAACCCTATACTAACATTGTATGTCAAGTTATTACTCACTATCATAGTCTAAGTGCCAAGAAAGTAAGACATGGAGAAAGAGGACCCCTGCAAGATCATCTCAGAGGACTGCATCCCTCATTGTAAGATAGTGATCCATCAAGGAACTTCATACAAACATTATACAATTTCATGGTCATCACACTATACAAAGCATGCATAGGAACTTCTACAGGTATGTGAAGATACAGAGGAAGACATAGTAAATATTTTCAAGCAGGACGGTTTTTCATGACCTTTGAACAATTTTCAAACATACAAAGTTTTAGTGGCAACAAGTATAGAGGGTCAGTATGAAACAATGATGACAAAAGGGACAGAGGTCAATAAGGCAAAGACATTTATGGGATAGTGAGAAAGCATGTAGAGATATAGTTTATAAGGTCTAAAGAAGATGCTTTGAAGAAAAGCCAAACGATACAATGTTATTGTAGGTAGTGCTAGAGATCTATAAGATTGCAAAGTGCCATGTCAAGTGCATGTAAGGTTTGATAGAGAATAAAAGGGACATAGTGGTATGTTTCAAGAAAATAAAATCTTCAAGGATTGCAGAGAAAAAAAAAGGAAGGAATGGGAGATCCTAGATCTGAATATATGACTAGTGGAACCATGATCATTCTAGGAAAGACAGGAGGAATTTTGTGACTGGTAAAAAGTGAGTGCTTATGTTAAATCTTGGGGCATACTACTTGGTTAGTATTCCTATAGCTATTCTTTTGGCCTTTGTACTGCATGTTGGTGGTAGGGGACTTTGGCTTGGAATTATCTGTGGCCTTGGTGTACAAGCAATTTTACTATTCTTGGTAACTTCATGTACGGACTGGAAACAATAAGCAACAAATGCAAATGAGAGCCATGGTGGGAGTAGGAAATGAAGCTATGGAGGTTCAACTAGATATCAACGAAGGCAGTGACAATGGAAGTGGCACACAAGGATGTTGAATCATCAAACCAAGCAAATTACTCTTGAATTTGGTTCGTGGACCAATCACCATGAAGATGTGTGCAAATTTTAGGGAATGGGAGTTGATGAAAGTGATCATGCCTTAGCATATTTTTCAATTAGTTTTCATGTCTTTTGTATTTAGTTTTAGACATTTTTACATGTACTTTTCAAATTTATAATTACATGTAAAAACAAGGAAAGTCCCAAATCAATAAGGACTCTCCAATGTTGAATAAATCAAAGTAGTTAGACTTTTTCCTAGATTAGCTCTTGGCTCTCACCTATAAATATGAGAGAGCTCTTTTGTAATTTTTTACCTTTAATATTATGCAATGAACTACTACCCAAATTGAGACTCAAATTTGAGACTTTGTGTTCAAATTGTATGATCAATTCCAATCAATAAAGAAGGTGAATTTTGATATCAAACTTTGTGTTGAATCAAATTTGTATGAGTGAGGATGGTCATATGACATTTTTTCTGATTTCTCTTGTTGATTAATTGGATAAAGTGGTGTTTGGTTTTTAAGATTGGAGGATGTTCAAGATAAGTTATATAAACTTTGTACTATATTATTTACTTGAATCTATGTGTGTTGAAATCTTTTCTTGGTGGAGGATTATAAAGACTTTGAGCTTGTAGTTGTTCACTTTGTTTATGAATCATGTTGAGAACTTGTAGACTTTGTGCTATAATTTTCAATTACATTCGCGTGGATCAGTGGTATTGTTAGTTGACAGACTTTGTGCTTCAACTGGTGATACGATTACTTTTAAAATCTTTATGAGGATAATTTGAAGACTTTGTGCTTGAGATTATTCACTTGGTTCGTGAATCTTTTTGTGAAGTGGGTTAAAAGACTTTGTGCTTCAACTTACATCATTGGTTACTATAAAACTCTCATTGAATGTAACAAAAAGACTTTATGCTTTTGTGTGTCTTCTGGTCTCTTATCACATATTTATACTTGTACTCTTTGATTATTCACATGTTTAATCAAGAATTTTGGTGATTACTATTTAGGTTAATATTAGAAGTGTAGAAGCATTATTGAATATTGCCGTGAAACATTGTAAACATCTCTTCTGAAAGAAGTGAAAAGGATGACTGTAACACACCCCCTACATGGTCAAAGCTAGTGTAAATACTTTTAGCTTAAATTAGTTTAATTTTGTTTCAATAAGTAGTAAGAAGGGAGCCTCCCCTTGCTAAGAGGAGAGATTTATCTCATCATACTGAGGTTGATATAACTATTTTGTCTTCAGTGAGTTGACGACAAAATATTCACCCAACAAGATCTATGTTGATGACATCATATTCGGTGGAAATGAAGGTATGCGTAAGAAGTTTGCAAATGAGCTGGAAAAAGAGTTTGAAATGTCTATGTGTGGTGAAATGAACTTCTTCCTTGGACTACAAATCATTCAAAGTAGTAAAGGTATTTTCATTTCTCAATCCAAGTATGTTAAAGAGTTGAAGAAGCTTGGAATGGAGGACTCTAAACTCGTATGCACCCCTATGGTTACTAGTTCCAAGTTGAGGAAGATTGATGAATCTCCTAAGGCTAATTAGAGCAAGTACAGATCAATGATTGGAGGACTGCTTTATCTAACCTCTGCTAGACCAGATATCATGCATGTAGTTTGTCTTGTCATCGGATTTCAATCAGATCCCAGAGAATCACATGTTATGGAAGTAAATAGGATATTCAGGTATTTGAAGGGCACTCTAGATCATGGCTTGCAATATCCTAAGAACAATGATCTTTCCTTAAGTGCCTATACAGATGAAGATTGGGCCAAATGTGTTGATGACAGAAAAAACACAAGTGGAGGTGCATTCATCCTTGGAGATAGGGCGATGTATGGGCACAACAAGAAATAAGAATTAGTTTCCTTGTCTACTATAGAGGCAGAATATATTGCTGCAACATCATGCTATACCCTGGTGCTATGGATGAAACAAACCTTGAAGGATATCAAAGTTGAGTATGATGAGCCAATCCCTATTCTTTGTAATAACACAAGTGCCATAAATATTTCAAAGAATCTAGTGATGCATTCAAAGACAAAGCACATTTCAATTAAGTATCACTTTTTGAGGGAGAAAGTTGTAGAGAATGAAGTGAAGCTTGAGTATGTACCTACAAAAGATCAAGTTGCTGATATATTCACTAAGGCTCTTCCAAAGGATACATTTGAGTATCTCTGGGAGAAGTTAGGGGTTGTTGCCCCTCCTTCCTTGAACTAGATGCATAAGAAAATGCATCAATCTAGAGTGCCTCAAAGTACATTTCTTCTTTTTGGACTGATGTTGGATGCTACCTCTAAGGGGAAGAAGGTAGTGGTTTGAGATGATTGTTACAGTCAAGGGGAGTAAAGAATGATTTTAGACTGATCAAAGTAGTAGTGTGCAAGTATGTGTAGTGAAAGAAATATGATGCCCTTTTCCATTGATGTCAAAGGGGGAGAGAGATCATGCGCAAAACTTAGGGGGAGAAAGAGTTTAGATGTGTAAAAAGAAAGGGGGAGTCCTGATGCAAAGTTGTGTCTTGATGGAGGAACATGTTATTCAATTTTTCACATCATATGTTGCCATCAATGACAAAGGGGGAGATTGTTGCAAGTATGTGCTAACTAGTGTTGTCATTGATGTCAACATGTTTGTGTTGTCATTGGTGCCAACTGTGTCTTCCAATATTGTTGTTTGTTGAGTGATTGAGTTGTCATGTTAAGGACATTGTCTGAGTTTTTTCTCTGCATTTCCTCTGTATTGAAGACCAGAGTATAAGATTTAGATATGATTTAGATAAGTATTTGAAGATGCTAAATCCATAATTTGGGGGTCCAAATCGTTGTGCAACAAAAGTTCTATTCACCAGTTTGAAGATTGTGCCTGACAACATTTATAGTGTGACAGGGAGAAAGCATTTTTCTCTACATTTCTCCGTAGTTTGGATTTTGGTCTTGAAGTTCTAGACTTAAGTTTATAATGTCCTTAGTGATCTTCATTCCAAAGGATTTATGATTTAATGGTCCAAAAAGCAAGTTATTGATTAGCAGAGTTTGACAGTGTTTGTTGTGAGTAGTCTGTAAACTATCTTCAAGTGATATTTGTTGTCCTCAATTGAGATTTGTTGTGGTTGGATTTGTCAGGTCCTAGGTGATTCTATGTTGTGTATGGATATCCCCATAATGTAGTGAAGGTGTGTGCTTCATTTGCAAGCTATAATGAAGTTCTTGGAAGCATGTATTTAAGTATTCTTGATGTTTGCACTAGTTCTGGCCGACTTGGTTATTTACACTTGTTGCAGAGGTGATTCATGGATTGTGGAAGCATATTGAAGCGTGTAAGGATATGTTTGGGTCCAAGCTATACCATGAAGTGATCTTCCTTCATTTATTTGCTCCACAATTTTGTTTAAGTCTAGACCTAATTTGAATTATGTATGTATGCCAACCTTGGAGATAGTTCCAATGGTTGTAAATTATATTGCTGACCTTGATGAGTGTTCCAAGGTTGATGATTGATATAAATTTATGTAATGAATCCATGAGTGGTGTGATAGTGAGTGCAAATATGTGAAGATAAAGTGTGTGTGTTGTAAAGGCAAAGTAGAAGAGATAAATTGCGCTTTAATGGAATTGCACTCGTGCATGTTGTAAATGCTACTACATCAATTCATGGCAGTGAGCCACCCTTTGGTAGTAAGCTTTTTTCCAGTGAGCATTTTGGGCAGTGAGTCCTAGGTAGTGACCCTCTTTGTTACTCGGTATTTTTACTATATTATATTGTGAGCTAACACTCACCGTGGGTTTTCCCTTTTAAAGTTTTCCATGTAAAAATCTGGTGTTCATGTGTGTATGGTGTTGATGTGTTTATGTTTTGATTCTGCTATTCATGTTTAATCTTCTTAACAGAATAAGGAGTTAAAGTAAGTGAATGTGAATGTGATTTTGTTTAAAGAAGTTAAGGTTTTTTATACAAGTGATTCACCCCCCCTCTCAATGTTATTATATGGATCTTAATTAGACTCAGAGGTTAAATTTTCTCCACTTTTATTGGCAAGGTTTCCCCCCAAGTTATTTAATGGGGTCAAGGGGCAGCATCCCTTGCGGGGGTTTGGGGGCAGTGCCCCCAAGATGGGGATAAAGGCGTCAGGAGTTATTTTTCTATTGGCTGATATAAAAAACCCTATTTTTGTAACTGACATAAGGCTTGATAAAAGTGGCTAAGGGTTAGGGTTTCTAGTTGATGTGTTGTAGCATTTGCAACGGTATTTAGTTGCAAGGATTGTAGGTTGTAATTAGTTTGGTTTATTGGATAATAATATTGGACTCTCTATTGGTGGATGTAGCCTGAGTTTGGGTGAACCACATTAAAACTTGTCTCTCGCTGTTATTATTTTTGTGTATTTACATTCCTCTATTTAATTTTTATTTGCATTTAATTGATATCTTCTACTAGCTAACCCTAACAAGTGGTATTAGAGCGGGTTGTGTTTGATTATCAACTACAAGAAGGTCTCACAATTGAGTGGGAGTCTCATGATTAATTGGGAGCAATGGTGGATGAGGGTAAATTGAAGGTAGATAAATTCAACGGGTAGAACTATCAATTATGAAAGATACAGATGGAGCTATCAGAAGGATTTATGGAGTTCGTTGGAAGGAATAGCTAAGAAACCAGCAACAATGACTGATTAGGATTGGGAACTTCTAGACAGAAAGGCACTGGGAACCATACGGTTGTGTCTGGCACCATCTGTGGCATTCAATATAATAGAAGTGAAGACAACAAATGAACTAATGAAATCTTTGGCTAAATTGTATGAAAAACCCTCAGCCTCAAAAAAGGCATTTCTCATGAAGCATTTTTTTAATCTAAAAATGATTGAAGGTGGATTTGTGACAGATAATTTAAATGAGTTTAATACGATTACCAGTTAGTTAAATTATGTAAAAGTAAAATTTGATGAAGAGGTGAGGGCTCTCTTAGTTTTATGTTCTTTTCCAAAAAGCTGGAATAGCTTGGTAATGGCTGTAAGTAACTCTGTCTCAGGTTCAAACACTTTGAAATTTGATGATGTTGTTGGTGTTATCCTTAGCGAGGAAATGCGATAGAAAAGCTTAGGAGGGTCCACATCAGGTAGTGTTTTGAATGCAGAAAGTAGGGGCAGATCAAAGGAGAGAGGAAAAGGTTCTAGATGTCATGGGAAGTCACAAGGAAAATCAAAGGACAAGAGGTCCCAATCCAGAGGACAGAAGGATTGCTGGTACTATGGGAAACCATGTCATCTGAAGAAAGATTGCTGGTCTCAGAAGAATAAAGAAGGAGACAAACAAGAAGGAAATAAGGAGGCAAATGTGGTAAGTAATAAATCTAAAGATAATGCTTTGATTCTTTCCCTAGATAATGCTAATGATTCATGGGTTTTAGATTCAGGGGCCTCATTTCATGCTACGCCCCATAGAAGTTATTTTCTTGATTATGTCCAAGGGGATTTTGGGCTGGTTTATTTGGGAGATAATGAACCCTGTTAGATTGTTGGAAAGGGAATAATTAAGATTAAGTTACAGAATAGGAATCATTGGCTACTACAAGAGAAAAGGCACATTCCAAGGCTGATTAGGAATTTAATTTTAGCAGGGTAGCTAGCTGATGAAGGTTGCATTGTTATATTTACTGATAAAAACTGGAAGGTTTCAAGAGGTGCCTTATTAGTAACAAAAGGTGTGAAAGTAGGCACCTTATATCTTTGTACAAGTCATACTATTCCTTCTACTTTAGTTGTTGCAGAGAAAAAACAAACAAGTTCAGGAATAGTTGCTATAGGTTCACAGGAAGAGACTAAAACAATTGCTGTAGGTTCTGAGACAACACTATGGCATAACAAACTTGGGCATATGAGTGAAAAAGGTATGAAGGTACTTCATTCTAAGAAAGTTTTACTAGGTTTGAAATGTATTAATATGGATTTCTATGAAAGTTGTGTGTATGGAAAATAAAGGAGAGTCAGTTTTCTCAAGGATGGGAAGCAAAAGAAAGATGAAAAGTTGGAGCTTGTGCATACAGATGTATGGGGACCAGCTCAGGTATCTTCTCTCGATGGCTCTCGGTATTATGTTACATTCATAGATGATGTAACTAGGAAGGTTTGGATTTATTTCCTTAGGTAGAAATCTGATGTATTTGAAACATTTAAGAAATGGAGAAGCTTGGTTAAGAATGAGACGGGTAAAAGATTAAAATGTCTCAGATTTGATAATGGTGGTGAGTATTGCAGCAAAGAATTTGAGGATTATTGTTCCTTTAATGGAATTCGTAGGCAGAAAATGGTTCTAGGGACAATAATGGAGTGTGCAAGGACCATGAGATTACATGCCAAGATGCCTTTAAACATGTGGGCAGAGGTTGTCAATACTGCTGTATATTTAATTAATAGAGGTCCTTCAATTCCTTTAGATTGTGGTATTCTAGAGGAAGCATGGACAGGTAAGAAGGTGAGTTATTCTTTTCTTAAAACCTTCAGATGTGAAGCATTTACACATATAAATTCTAAAAATAGAACCAAGCTGGATAAAAAATCAAAAAAGTGTACCTTCATTGGATATGGCATTGATGAATTTGGTTATAGGCTTTGGGATTTTGAAAATTAGAAAATTGTGAGAAGCCGGGATGTATTCAATGAGAAGGTGTTGTATAAAGATCACTTACAGTAGCATGAGAAGAAAGAAAAGGATTATTATATGATGCCGGATGATACTCCAGATAATGATGTTCCAATGGTTTCTCATGCTCCGCAATAGCAACAAGAAATACCACAAACTCTAGTGAATGTGAGACAGTCAACAAGGCTAAGTAGACCTCCTGAAAGGTTTTCTCCCTCTTTGTATTCTATTTTGTTAACAGATGTTGGTGAACCAGAAGGTTATGATGAAGCTATGCAGGTGGATACCAAGGTTCAGTGGGAGCTTGCAATGAAAGAAGAAATGGACTCCTTGCTGAAAAATTAGACTTGGGAATTATGTAAGTTGCCTGCAGGTAAAAATGCTTTACCAAACAAATGGGTTTATAGGCTAAAAGAGAAAGATGGAGGTAAGAAAATGTTTAAAGCCAAGTTAGTTGTAAAAGGATTTGCATAGAAAAAAGGCATTGATTTTGATGAGATTTTTTCTTCGGTTGTTAATATGACTTCTATTCATATTGTTTTAAGTATTGTGGCTATTGAAGATTTGCATTTGGAACAACTAGATGTGAAAATTACCTTTCTCCATGGTGATTTGGAGGAGGAGATATATATGGAACAACCCCAAATATTTGAGGTCAACGGTAAGGAGAAACTGGTGTGCAGATTGAAGAAGAGTTTTTATGGCTTGAAACAAGCACCTCGGCAATGGCATTTGAAATTTGATAGTTTTATGGCTGAGCAAGGCTATAGCCGGTGTAATTTTGACATTGTATTTATTTTAAGAGTTTGGATAATGACAGCTACATTATTTTACGTTTATATGTTGATGACATGCTTGTAGTAGGGTCTAACATGGATCACATAAGAGAGTTAAAACAATAGTTTGCACAATCATTTACTATGAAGGATTTGGGGGAAGCAAAACAAATCCTTGGTATAAAAATTTGTAGAGATAGGAAGCACAGAAAATTGACTCTATCGCAGGCTGATTATGTTGAAAAGGCATTGCAGATATTCCATATGGAGAATGCAAAAGCTGTCAGCACACCTTTTCCTAGTCATTTGAAATTGACTAAGGAAATATGTCCTAAGACACAAGAGGAGGAAGAAAAAATGTCCAAGGTACCATATGCTTCATCTATAGGAAGTTTAATGTACGCCATGGTATGCACGAGACCAGATATTGCACATGTTGTAGGAGTCGTAAGAAGGTATATGAGTCATCCCGGATTGGAGCATTGGCATGCAGTAAAATAGATTCTCAGATATTTGAGAGGTACATCCAATAAACACTTATGTTTTGGGGGCTCTAATACTAATTTAGTAGGCTATGTAGACTCAAATTTGGCATGGGATATTGATACTAGACTTGTGGAGTACTACAAGTTATGTTTTTACTATAGGTGGGACAGCGGTGAGTTGGATCTCTATGTTGCAAAAGGTGGTTGCTTTATCCACCACAAAGGTAGAGTATGTAGCTGCAACAGAGCCAATCAAGGAGATGATATGGCTGCAATCTTTCATGGAAGAATTGGGCAAACAATATGCTAATAGTTATTTGTTTACAGACAACCGGAGTGCCATACATCTTGCAAAAATTTTTGCCTTGCATTCAAAGACCAAACACATACAGTTGAGGTATCATTTCATTCAATCGGTGTTGGATGATGGACAATTACGGCTGGAAAAGATACATAGAGATGAAAATCTAGCAGATATGTTTACAGAGGTAGTGACAAGGGAGAAGCTAAGCTCCTCTTCAACTTCAGTTGGTCTTCAAGACTGAAAATAATAAAATCATAACAATAGAGTCCAGGGTGCTTATTTCTAGTGGGAGCTATAGGGTCAGTGGTGTTACGATCAGTCTCCAAGTGGGAGATGATATGGTGTGGAGTCTGATCAGTCTCCAAGTGGGAGATTGTTGTTATATGGAGCCTAATTGGAGTCAAAAGTTAAAATTTCCCCACTTTTATTGGCATGATTTCCCCCCAAGTTATTTAATGGGGTCAAGGGGTAGTGCCCCTTATGGGGGTTTGGGGGCAGTGCCCCCAAGATGGGGTCAAGGGGAAGCGCCCCTTGCGAGGGTTTGGGGGCAGTGCCCCCAAGACGGGGTCAAGGGGCAATGTCCCTAGCGTGTTCCTTGTTGCGATATAGGGCAAGGTCAAGGGGCAGCACCCCCTCGGGTGCTCAAGGCCAGTGCCCCAGAAACCTCAAATGGATTTTTTATTATTTTATAAAGGCATTGGAAGTTATTTTTCTATTGGCTAACATAAAAACTCTATTTTTGTAACCAACATAAGGCTTGATAAAAGCGGCTAAGGGTTAGGGTTTCTAGTTGATGTATTGTAGCATTTGTAATGGTATTGAGTTGCAAGGATTGTAGGTTGTAATCAATTTGATTTACTAGATAATAATATTGGACTCTCTATTGGTGGATGTAGCCTGAGTTTGGGTGAACCACGTTAAAACTTATCTCTCACTGTTATTATTTCTATGTATTTTCATTCCTCTATTTAATCTTTATTTGCATTTAATTGATATCTTCTATTGGCTAACCCTAACACTTAGTTGTCTTGTGCCTTCAACAAACTAAAAGTTTAATTAGAAGCTAAACAATAAGATAGCTATTAAGGATACTAGTTATAAGTCATTGATTGACTCAATCTGCCAGGATCACCTACAATACCTAGGATTGCCTTCTACAAGAGAATAAAACATAGAGGATAAAGTTGCACAATATTGGAGGCAATAATGAAATTGGATTAATTGATTATATATGGCATCTTGATTTTATATTTTCAAGATAAGAAAACCCCAGGTGACTTAAAAATCCCTAAGTAAATTTAATAAAGTGTAATTAAATATTTAATTACAGCAACTCCCCCCCTTAAGTGCAAGTTAGGGAGGATAAAAAACATGCAACTAATTTAAAGATGGGTCCTAGCTATAGGGCCATATAAATTATTTATGTACAAACAATCTCTCACAAATTAAGAAAAGGAGAAAAACCCAGTGGGAGAAAAATCCTTTGCAAAAAAGAGAAAATACAAAATAAGTGATGGAAGAACTCAATACCAGGACTCCCCAAGGACTAAATCCATCACAAAGATATAATCAATAAGAATGTACAATCCCCCATAAGAGAGGATGTAGAGAGAAGGTCTGGCGAACCCCCAGAAGTGAGAAGGATGGAACCCCATTGAGAAAATACTCCCTCCCAAAATAGAGATGAGAAGAGAGACCATGCAACCACTCCTCAAGATTACTCCTGTAGTGTTGGAAGATGTATGACACTAAATGATGAAGAAGATCCATGCATGTCGAACAAAATTCCACCCCTTGGGAAGAAATAGAATTGCAAATGTGTGCATAATTTCTTCCCATTAAGGATAGGAATATACAAGAAAAAGGATAAATGTCTCTAAACTCTACACATGATCCAAAGACAACAATGAATCTCATGAAAACTACTCAAAGGTCTCCAATTTCCACTACCAAACTATGATAGGCGAAGATGAGGATAAAGAACAATATCCGAAGAAGATGATGGTGATGCAACTCCATTGAAGCTATCATCAAAGAGGAATTGAATACCTCTAAAGTATATCCCCAATCTAAAATGTGGGACACTACAAACAATGATGAGATATTTGGTAGAAATGCATCCCAATGAGCTATCTCTTGAACACTAATTATGTCCTATTGCAAGGAATCACTGGGAGCTCTCTGCGAAGCAACCCTAGAATCTGATGTAGTAATAGGTAATGAGGATGTGATCTTGATAAGAGGAGGAGCAAAAGGAGAAGTCTTTGTCATCTGAACTAGCAAGACCTACTAAATATGCAAGCTCATCTACTATATTATCATTAAAAGGTATTGTAACATCAAAAAATGTCCCCTTGGGGGCTTTTCCCTCCCAAGGTTTAGCTCTTAGGTCTTTAATTTGCATTTAGGACATATTGCATCATATTTTGGCATCTCGATGAAATGAACCCTAAGTTTCATGGTGAATGGGACCTAGGGGGATCCCTTGAGCTAAATCATGCCCAAAATAGGGGGGAGGACTTGGGCACCCATGCCCTAGTCCTTCCCTATTTTGGGTCAGGCCCAAAATTTAAGTGTCGATTTATGACCGTTATTTGGTCCCTAAACTGACACGGTAAGTTTGAATTATGAAATTCTTGGTGGTAATGTTTGTAGTTGCACATATAAGAATGTTTAGGCATTCATTTGTAAACTAGATGATTACTAGATGGTTATTGTGATTTTTATGCATTTAAAAAGTGATTCTAGGCATTCATTGTGTGGAAGAGTAGATATTGTGTTGTTTATGTGTTTATAAGTGCATATTTGAGCATCCATCTCCTCATGGCATGAAGAGCTTATTCCTTCCATGAGATCTTCACTAAAAGGTGATATCATTTGTGTTTACAAGAATTTATCATTTGGTTTTTCCCTCTGCCTCACAAGGGCACACACTCTCTCTCTGACAACGTTGTTTGAAAGGCTTGAATGTCTCTCTGGGGCTTGACTGAGGTAAGCCTCTAAACATCACAATCCCGTCTCCATTTTCCTATGATTGCAAGTTATAGGTTGAAGAAGCAGGAAAAGTGGAGTTGTAGAGAAGGGTTGTAGAGTGTCAGAATTGCAAATCAGAGCTGAAAATAGGGACATGGACTTGGGCGCCCACTCATTAGTCCTCTGGATCCCGTAACAGAGAAATCTGTGAGATAGCAGGAACAGATTGTAGATTGGCTTCCTAGATCCCAACAAAAATCATGGCATTGGACTAGGGCACCCGCTCATTAGTCCCTGACTGTTCTTCTTCCCAAACTTTAGAAATTGGTACACATTTGTCTATTATTTTGCATATTTCTGTAGCAGCATTTTTTGGTATTTGTCTGTTTGCTTCTGTATTTAAATAATTAGGGGTTTAAACATAATTGAGCATAATTGGTAATTAAATTATACAAATCCAAGTTATCCTATATTCCTAAGTGACCAAGGGCCTGATGGTAGAGTCCTACTCAACCCAAAGTCGTTGAATGTATTAGGGTGAAAGGAGGATACATGCATAAACTATCAAAAACCAACTATCCAAATTTTACCCTAAACATTTTGGTGAGCCTATGTTTTTCATGAATTTTGCACCTTGCTGAATGTTTTGCTTCAGATTTACATTGATTTTATTCATTCATATCATCATTCATCTTATTACATTGGAAAAATTACAAAACAAATGAAAATTTTGAAAATTTTGTAAAAAATTTGTAAAAAATTGCATTCTACGATTTCTATTTTGCATCAATTAATTTGAATTTCATCAAATTTATGATTTTTGAATTAGATCTGAGATAAATTATAGAAAATTAAAAAAAATCAATCACTTGCATTGCATTTTCATCATAAAATTGCTAGGGTTTTGTTGGAAATTTTGAATTTTGCATATAACCTAGCAATTTCAAAAACTAGGGTTTGTAGGTAAAATCTTGTTTCAGATTTTTCTACTGATCTTAGACACTCATTCAAATTTTTATTTGGCTATAGTGTTGCATTTTAGTGTAAATTTGCATTTAGATCCCAAAAAATTTCTATTTTTACATAGAAAATTTCAACAAAAACTAGCATTTTTCATTAGATTTACACTTGCATTTTGCATTGTAGGATTGAAAATTTATTTTCAGATATGAGTGGAATTGATTTTCATCATAAATCATATTTCTAGACATTTATATAGCATTTTTCATTAAGATCTCATACCTAGGGCTTGAAAAACCTTGATTTTAATTAGATTTGACCTTATCGACTCTCTAGATTTGCACTATAGGCATGTTGTAAATAATATTTTTATATTAATTAGTTGTTATTAGGGTTATTATCTACTTCCCCTCCTCAAATTCTTTACAACACCTTTTTATTGGACCCTTGTATTGAAAATTCGGTGAAAAATTACACATTTTTGCTATATTTGCCCTAGGGTTTGACCTAGATTTGCACTCCAAGCGTGTTCTAAAAGATTTTATGATTGTAGGTGACTGATATAATTGCTATTATTTTCTTCACTTTCTAAAATTTCTTACAACACCTCTTTTATTAGGTCTTGGGATTGAAAAATTGTGAAAAATTGCATATTTCAGGGCATTTTCACTAGGTTTTGACTTGTCACTATCTTAGATTTGCATCAAAAGTGTGTTGTAAAGGGTTTTATTGCCTTAGTGGACTGAAAATAGACATATTATTTTCTGCCCTTGATCAAAATCTTTACAACACCTTTTCTTTCATATATTTGCATTGAAAAAGCACAAAAAATCAAGCATTTTAGGTCATTTTTGCACATAGTTTTGTACCTATCTTTTGCATAAAATTTTGAAAAACTTTTAAAATATTATTTTGCATTGATTTAAACACTTAAACACATGGATTCTAATTGCAACAACAACAATAGGTTCCCTCCTAGGCCTTACCTGAAAAGAAAGGTCCCCGAACCTAAAATTGTGTTTACACCTCATGATAGAACAATTGGAGACACTAAAGGACCTCTTTACATCACTATGAAAATAATGGGAAAACCTGTGGATGGAAACCTTATTGATCCTAATTGCATGACTAATGTCACCATGAAAGAGTTCCTCTTTTCACATTAATTAATGCAAGGATCTTATGACCCTTTGGACATGATGTTAAAACACATAAGGGAACCTTTATAAACACTGCTGGGAAGATATCATTGTTTGTCACAGTATTTGAGAAAAATGTAGAACAATCATTTGATGTTGTCCCCATTTTTGATCTCTTTCACATAAAACTAGGACATCCATGGTTAAAGTCTATGAAAGTTATCCCTTCAACAATTTATAAATGTGTGAAATTTCCTGTGAATGGACAAGTGCATGCTATTCATCGAAATAAGTATAAACCTTTGATCACAAGACAACATTGTACACTGGATTACTTTTGGGAAAAATCTGAAAAAGAACTAAAGCCATGAACAAAACTTAACTTCTTAATTTATAGAAATTACAAAACAAAACTATTACATCAAGTGGCCAGTCCTCCTATGCAAGAAATAACAAGAGACAAACAACCCCCATTTGAAGAGAATCCTAGACCAAAAGGAAATGGACCCTATGCTAAGGTTCCTCCTCTGTCATCCTTACAAGGATCAGGAGGTAATTGTTGACAACAAAACATTCCACCTAGACAAATGAGATTTGATCTCGGTGCTTCCTCTTCTAAAACGCAAAAATCTATAAAAGAGAAAAACCCTATCTTACAAGAGATAAGTCGTAGAACAAAAAGAAATTGACAAGCAAAAGAAACAAAGAGAAAAAGACAAGTTTATGCCCTACAACTTGCATCTCAACAAGAAAACATTGAACCAAACATTGAACTAAACAAAGATTATCTTAAGAATGAGCAAACTAAAGACAATGACAAGAATTGGACTATGGTACCTTATGTCCCACTTTCCTCTAACATTCAGGAGTGGGAAGATGATGATGATTTGCTTGATGACAACACTTAGCATGAAGATCCCTATAGGTAAGTATCTCTAACCCTTTATCTCCCGTGATGTGTTATATGTTGTTTAGGCCTCCTAGGATGACCCCTGATTCTCTTGTAAGGTCTGAGATACCAGGAGACCGCCTTTAGTGTGACCTTCTATTTGTATCATCATTCTTCTATATCACCTCTCTCTGTTTTCAGTGTTGTGTGTTGTGTCTTATGGACATAGCGTTGCGGTTGGTGAATTGGGGGCACCCTCCTCCATGACTGTCCCTAAGACACTTGTTTCTCCTCTCTTATTTATTGTTTCCCTTCCTCTAGTGTTTCTATCTAGCAAGTGGATGACAAACAACATTTACACTGATGTAGACCTAGCGTCCCTTTAGTGAGAAATAAAAAATTGGACTTAGTTCCTAATATGATGATGGGGTTGCAATATATTATCCAACGCTTGGCTAGTAGAAGTACTCCATGCTTTTTGCGTAGTGATTTTGATGGTGTTTTATCTCACTTACGAAACATAACAATACTGTTGCTTTGTGCACTTTGTTTGTCTTTGAATCTTGCCTTGGTGACACTCAGTTTTGACATTTTCATAGTATAGCCTCGCAGTTATACTCGATATCCTAATTCGTAGTATAACCTTGGCTCTTTGTGTGGTTAATCATATGCATTGATGTTGTTGCATTATCATGATTATGTGGGCACTAACATGTTTTTTGTAGGGATGTCTTTGTGGGAACATTTGGCGACTGTAAAGTACATGTCACCTATGGGGGGACATGGGCTTTGCGAAAGTTTGTGTTTCCTTCCTACCTTAATGTGCTTGATATCAATGCATGATATCAACCACCTTAAGGTGGGGGCATATATAACGTAAGTTGTCTGTTATAGATGTTAGCAATGTGCTTGTCCTCAAGTGCAGTTTAAAGATTAGTGCGATGAGTACTTCCTGCACTCTGAGTTTTTTTTTTACAATCAATCAATCATCTTAAGCCCTTTGTAGAGGTGGAGGTGGTGTATCTCTTGTGGAGAGTGCACATCCTGTCATTTTCAAAAGTCTTTTGTGGAGGTGGGGAGCAGTTCTATGACTAACTCAACCCTTAAGTGCGTCTTCTGCGATTTTTGTGGCAAATCCCAATCGTCAGTGTGTGCTTGTAATGTGCCTAAAATGGTGATGAACCTAGAAATAGGAACACTCCATCACTTGTTTTCTGTGTTTTCTCCTTGTCTTCAAAGTGTGTGTGTTTGGCATGCTTGATTTGTGTGGCATATCTATTGCCCCATATGCAGTTTAAAGACTAGTACGATGAGTACTTCCTGCATTATGGGAGTTTTGGCATGTTTTGCATGTGTGTTGCGCCATATGCAGTTTAAAGACTAGCATGATGAGTGCTTCCTATATTATGGGTGGTGTGTTTACTTTCCTTGTACTTGCATCTGCATTTCATATATATGAGAAAAAGAAAAAGAAAAGAAATCATTCATGTCTTCTATGCATTCACTGTCTTCTTTGCATTTGTTGTCTTCTCCATGTTTTACGTGACTGTAACTATCTTCTCTATGTTTTGCGTGCTTATTATTGTCTTCTATGTGATTGGCATGTCTTCTCCGTGCTTGGCGTGTTTGCTGTGTTTGTTGACCATACTTTAATGCATGTATTGGCCTCACGTTTATACATACATTAAAGTGGGGACTAAATGTAACATCAAAAAATGTCCCCTTGGGGGCTTTTCCCTTCTAAGGTTTAGCTCCTAAGTCTTTATTCTGTATTTAGGACATCTTGCATCATATTTTGGCATCCCGATGAAATGAACCTTAAGTTTCATGGTGAATGGGACCTAGGGGGATCCCTTGAGCTAAGCCATACCCAAAATAGGGGGGAGGTCTTGGGCACTCGCGCCCTAGACCTACCCTATTTTGGGTCAGACCCAAATTTTAAGTGTCAATTTATGACCGTTATTTGGTCCCTAGGCCGACATAGTAAGTTTGAATTATGAAATTCTTGGCGGGAATGTTTATAGTTGCATATATAAGCATGTTTAGGTATTCATTTGTAAACTAGATGATTACTAGATGGTTATTGTGATCTTTATGCATTCAAAAAGTGATTCAAGGCATTCATTATGTGGAAGAGTAGATATTGTGTTGTTTATGTGTTTGTATTTGCAGATTTGAGCATCCATCTCCTCATGGCATGAAGAGCTTCTTCCTTCCATGAGATCTTCACTACAAGGTGATATCATTTGTGTTTGTAAGAATTTATCATTTGTTTTTTACCTCTGCCTCATAAGGGCATGCACTCTCTCTCTGACAATGGTGTTCGGAAGGCTTGAATGTCTCTCCGGGGCTTGATTGAGGGAAGCCTTTAAACGCCACAACCCCCTCCCCATTTTCCCATGATTGCAGGTTACAGGTTGAAGAAGAAGGAAAAGTGGAGTTGCAGAGAAGGGTTGCAGAGTGTCAGAATTGCAGATCAGAGCTGAAAATAGGGACTTGGACTCAGGCACTTGCTCATTATTCCTCGACTATTTCGCTTCTTGAACTTCAGAAACTAGTACACATTTGTCTATTATTTTACATCTTTCTGTAGCAACATTTTCTAGTATTTGTCTGTTTGCTTCCGTATTTGCATAATTAAGGTTTTAAACATAATTGAGTATAATTGGTAATAAAATTATACAAATCCAAGTTTCCCTACATTCCTAATTGACCAAGGGCCTTATGGTAGAGTCCTACTCGACCCAAAGTCCTTGAATGTATTAGGGTGGAAGGAGGATACATGCATAAACTATCAAAAACCAACTATCCAAATGTTACCCTAAACAGGTATATAATTTGCATCATTAATGGGTATGTGGAAATCCATATTAGGATCATCGAGGAATGGAGAAATATGTGGGTCTCCATAGATCTCCCAAATTCTAGTACAAAGACCACGTGGACACTCAATATGTGAGATAGAACACATAGTGTCAAAATCAACATTGGAACCAATCAATCTTATAACATAATCAATAGTACTTCCCCATGCATATTTCCTCCCAAGTGTATCTAGTTTAGGTATAAGTCCATAAAGATAAGTAAAAAGTTTAAGCCACCTAAGATGTGTCAATATGCCCTTTTTCCAAGACTCATAATTATCCTTATCTAGTGTTACCATAGAAGGGTGAATAGAAAAAACCATGATATCTCCTCAAATGATAAAATTAGAGATCAATAATATGAATATTGATTAATTTTGATAAATGAAGCCCAACAAAACAAACAAAACTTAGGGTTGAATCTAGAAAAAGTAAAAATGATAGACTAAATAAAAAATACATGTCTAGTTGAATCTAAAAAAAGTGCATGGAAGGTTGTGTAGATATCCTCAATACCTTTCCAACATTGCAAGAATCACAACAATTGGAGAGCATGCCAAACAGTTATGAGCTTAGAATCCAAAAAAGTGATTTGGACATCAAACAACAATAAATATCACTAGCAGTAAAATCTAGAAAAAATAACAACACCACTGGATTGTGCTTGGAACCATCTTTCTATTGCCTAATCGTTTGCAAAAATTTGATTTTGTTTGCCCAAGTTATGCAAAAAAAAAAACTCTTTGAAGCACAAATTAGGGCAAAAATGGCCCTCCATGCACTGTAGCATCAGTCGGATGGTGGCACCGATTTAGTGGCATATTGATCATGACACGGTAGTAGCTACTGGGTAGTCTTTCATGTGGCAAGGTGTAGCTAAATTAGTGGAGTGACACTGAGAGTGGAGTTCTTGCGATGGAGGCATTTGTCTAGTGGCGACGTTGCCTATAATAGTTGGTGGTTGACTTGGGGTTCTGTAGGGGTCCAAAAAAGGGTTCGTGGGTGCCTTGGAACTAGCCGGATGAGTCAGATTTTAGGCCCAAATACCTTTCTAGAAATGTGCTTTCACACCCCAAATTGTTTTTTTTTTAAATTTGTATCGTACAACCCTATGGGCAAAATCTTTTTGCCTCAGATGATCATGAGGTGGATTTTGGTGATTTGATAGTTGTTCTTAGGGTTTTTGGGCCTTCTAAGTGTGATGGTAGGGTCATATTTCACCCAAAATGTTCCAAAATTTAGCTTTCCTCTAGATCCCCAAAACAAAGCACCCACTTGAAATGTTTGAAGATCTAGCCTTTGGAGCTCAATTTGAGCCAAATTAAAAGGTTAATATGACTATTTTGATTTCTCTAAATCAAATAAAATGCTTTGTTTTGCACAAAATTATAGCCAACAAATGACTCTTGCCTGGTTTTTCTTTGATTTGAGAATGGCTTGTGGATCTAGAGCTTATGTAAGTGTCATTGATTGACTCAATCTGCTAGGATCACATGCAAAACCTAGGATTGCCTTCTACAAGAGAAAAAAATCACAAAGGATAAATTTGCACAATATTGGATGAAATAATGAAATTGGATTAGCTAATTACATATGACATCTTACTTTTATATTTGCAATATAAGAAAACCCTAGATGACTTAAAAAGCCCTAAGTAAACTTAATAAAGTGTAATTAAATATTTAATTACGCCATCACTAGTTCTTTAAATTGATATGAAAACCAAATAAAGATTATTGTGGTTTAAGTGGAAATATTACTTTGAGACCATTAATTTGTGTTGAGCTTAGATACTGCATAGTAGACAATCCAAAAATATGAAACAAATCTACTAAGTTAATCTACTAATTATGTTGGATATGTAATGCAAATGAAACATCAAATATGGAAGAATCATTACACATTTAATACAAATGAGGAATAGAAAAGAAATTTCTTGTATTCTTCATGGAAAAAATATTGTGTAGAGAGTAGAGTAAAGGATATGGAAATCCAAGACTATATTTTTGTATGGGTCAAATCGTAAGAAGGATTATGTGATACTGAGAATGTGAATACATGTTAGAATTAAATTTCTAGAATAATTAAACTTTTCTCATTGTTAATCTTATATGAGGTAAAACAATGTATTGTAATATATTACAAGGAGATGAATAATTAGAAGAACCATTCATGCATGTTAATCATTTTGATGTTCCCAATTATTTCTTGAGTATGAATGAAATTCAATGTTGTTAATAGGTTATCTTATAATACAAGTAGAGCCTGATCCAAGAATGCATGTTACATAATATTACAATTTTATGCAATATTAATGAGGATCCAAAATTATCGACTTACACAATGTGGTAGCTAAATATTACATAGATTTGCAATATGTACAATCCCCTAGGAAGATGCAAGCTTGACCCTAAACTACTTATGTTGCCTAAATCACAAGGTACTCAAAACTTAGGAGAAGTATATAAGCAATATATTCACAAGCCTAATTTGTCTTATCTTTGATTATAATACAATGAAATTAAAATTAAAATTATAACAATATTCTAATCTCTATTGTGTTTATATGTATAATGGTGAAATTAGCATATCCATGCTATTTCCCATTTATCTTTATGCCAATTTTGGGAAATATCTTAATACATGTACATATCGACAAATAATACAATCTTGTGTGAAGTTGGGCTCATTTCCCTAGGCTTTACACATCCCCATACATTTATCCACACCTTATCTCTACACATGCGCATGGATATATTCACCCTAACTATGCATCAATTATGCTTATCCATACATTGATCCCAATCAATTCATTACCTACTTGATTTTAATATTTTCCCTATCCTAGGTCATTTCAATGAATGTAAAGGGTAACCCCATAGTCATTGAAATGGCCCCTAAAATTCAAATTCATTTTAGCTAAACTCCTTCATATTCTACAAGTCCTTGTGAGCCAATTAAACACATGTTTGTGTGGTCTAATGTTATGTGTTTGAATTTAAAGGCATCCATTTGCATCCATTTCACATCTTGTTGCATTTGATCATCATGTCTTATCTTAGAGACATTCAAGGAGTAATTAATAGTAAAACATTTTAGCTTGGTGCATTAAAGGAGTAAGGAATCTATATACATCATTCTAGGGTGCTTGATTTTCATCTTCGATCTTTTGCACATATTTTTGGGGTTGACCTAGGTGAAAATGTCCCTTTGTGACATAACAACAATCCTTCCAAGATATTTTTAAATGTTGTTAGTCTCCAGATATCAAAAGAACGCAGAGTAGATAGACACACTCGGGTGAGCCATAGAGTAGAAGTAAACATCGATTAGGGTCAAATCTATATACATAGGATGAATCCATGACCATAGAATAGACCTAGACCTACATACTTGACTCGGGACAAAGCAAAGTTTCAACGCAAGATCTGAGACATTTCACTAATAAAGAGGTAGCTTTTACTAGGCTAGTAACAATCAAGTTCAAAATCTTAATCAAACAACATTCATTCTTCAATCATAAAGCTAAGTACCTCTATTCATTGTATTTACTTTCCTAGCTTAGCATTAAATTAATTACTAGTCTAATTGATTTATATTGAGTTGTAAGCATTTCATTTGATTAACCTAGACTAAGTTTAGGGAAAGATCAATTTTCTTTTACAACATGTAAGCATTTTGATGTTTTAAAAAAAAATTGGTGGAATTTAAACAATTTTAATAGTGTTGAATTATATTAGGTTAGTAGTCGTGCACAATCCTATATTAATTAGGATCATACTAGAATGATAGACAATTTTTACTTATTGCTACTTAATGTAATTTCTTCAATAAATTTTATATGCAGTTAACTAAAAAGTATAAGGAACAAGTTTCATTTAGGGGGCTTTAAGATCCAGAATTATGAAGTTATAGGTCTCATGAGAGGAGGGAAAAAAGTTAGAAAATAATTTAGAATCTTATTTTGGAAAGTAAGAGCCCTTACCTTTTAACACTTAATTTTTAGCGATTATTTGTGGGGTGAGGCTGGGAATTTCTCCCACTTGCTTAGAGGTTTTTAATCCACATGACATTATTAAAAGGTACCCAATAAATTTTGGTAAGATTTTTGGAAAGATTTTTTTTCTTTTTATATTTATAATTTTGAGATGAAGTATTGTAATTTTGAAATAAATCATGGAACCACCAATTTTCTAAAACAAATTAATTAATATTTTAATATTCATAGAAATCTCTAATACAATTTTTTTAAAAACTTACTTAGCAACACCCACTAAGATATTTTAAATAGCCCATGGAATAAAACCATAGCTCCATAAAGATAAAATCACCGACAAAAAAATAATTAGGTAAGCTATTCTATATGAAAAAGTCTCCTTTCACGTCAATATTAAAAAATAAATGGATATGGTGTTATGTGTAAATTTATGATTGTCTTCATCATTTGATATAATTCAAGGGGCGTGCATTTTTCTAGTATTACATCAAGCTTGGAATTCAAAAAAATAACCTTCTACACGTTGGAAGACGTCTCATAAGTCAAAATTATGCCAATTTGATATTTAAGCGCTCACTATCATCCTTGTCATCATATAGATAAGTTCAATCGCACATTATAAAAGTTATTTGTGCTCCATATTGTCAAAAGCATGTGGGAAAGGAGAGTAACCGTGGATTTGCTACACTTATAATAATGTTCATTAGCTTTCCCTCTAGTGGGGGTAACAAAATAAAATTATTATTTAAAATAAAAATAAAAATAATTGAATTATATATAGATATTCATATTTTTGTCATTATATTAAGCGAGTTATAATATAATGAGTAAGCTTGCTTATATTATTTTTTGGTAAGGATAATAGTATGTTTCTTGATTATGTCATTCATCAAAATTCAATCCCCCATAAATCTTTACTTATTTTAATGGTGAAAGCTAAGCTCCATACTAGATGTACCTATGGGCATGCCTCTAACATACCATTGCATCATTAAAATGAGTTCTCCATACTAGATGTACCATCCATCATGAATCAACATTGGCGGGGCCCATTTATTATGGAACAACAAGTCTCATAAATGTGAGTCACTATAGTTGGAAGCATCATTGCACATGCAACACAGTTGATGTGTGCATTAATAAAATACAAATCACAGGTTCAAATCACGGTAGTTTACATAATCACGTGTTGAAAAGCACACTGTGTTTTTCAACAAACTTGTTAACAAACATAGTGTGTTTTCACCACATTTCAAAAATATTCTAAGTATTCTTGATAGTTCTAACTGTATCTTGGAAAATCACAATGGAAAGTGTTGATGTGTGTTGGTAGGTGTTGGTATGCACATGCATGTGAAGCATGTATAAAAGCACATAAAATTAATGTCTTAGGCAAGCCCCTAGGTACGTCTAGTATGAAGCATGGCCTTCACCCATTTTAGCAACCCTATTAGTTTTATTCCAAAGAGGATTATAGAGATATAATATGTGCATTTAACAAGGTTGCAAGAAAACCAATGCTTCTTATTGAGATACATGTTTATCCCAATGACTGTGTGAGACACGGAGTAATAATCACAATCTCTTATGCCATCTACAATGAGTTGAAATTCTCTATTTTCACATTCATTTTGTAAATTATCTTGCACATACAATCATGGTGAATGGAATAGATACCTCAAACCCAAACTTCTCAAGCCAAATTCCTGTACTCAATTTTTAAGTAATAATGTTAAATTTCATAATTGTTTGATCTTTCAATGCTAAAAACCAACTAGAAGGTTTGAATGAAATTGATTTTTTTAGTTTATTGAAGAATTAGAGCCACATATTAAAATTAAGATTAAAAAGTACAACAAATTCTCAAAAAAAAGTGGGTGACATGTATGGTTCATCACACCCCAAAACCCAATCAGTAAAGTCAGGAATCAAAGCATCAAATATTGACTGGCCTAAAAAAGGAAATAACCACAAAACTGTGTCCCCAGAAAGGAAATGATCATCTAAGTCACATGTTCAATACATAAACATAAATATAAAGAAAATTAAGTAGTGATGCAAGAAAACTAGCATCAGGAGAGGGGTCCAAGTCACTAGGGTTAGCCCACCCCTCATTAAACATGTCTTTTCATTTTTCTATTGGCTCCTAACTAGTGGAAGTGGTGTCTTTTCCCTCCTTAGGGCTCTACTATGACTAGGAATCTTACACATTTGACTGTATTTGAGGACTCCTTAGTAGGGAGATTTCTAAATGACAAAACTTGCCTTAACCACTAGTGGGGAAGGGACACCCACAATTTTAAGAGGACTCCAAAGAGTGGTAAGAAGGCAACAACCATCTACCCTAGTGACCATCTAGAGGAGTCTAGCTAGAAGGTTACCTAACCGATTCTTGGGGCTAAAATGTAGCTAATATTATTATAAATAATAGAAAGGAAAACATAGTTGCTTAGGGAAAGAGAAGTAGTTGAGTTGGTTATAAATATTTAATGAGTAGATAAAATGTAATTAATGTAAAGGAGGATCTTGTGAATCTATATAAGGATGCATCTTATTTTTATAGAGATACAACTGAGTACAGAGAGAATAACCACATGATCTTAGTATATTTTTTCGAATATTTGAGATATCATATGAAGTTGATGAAAATAAAGAAAATTTAGTGCATATTTGTGTTGACTATATTGCCTTGTGAATGATTGTTATTTATTTTTCTCATGCTTCACATATAGATCTTGTAGAGGTTTTAGATCCCTTGTATGCCTTGGGTTAGTGGTCTTGAGGCTAATAAGCTATTATGTCAATTTATCTAAATGCTAGCCAATCAGTCTAACATGCACATATGATCTTTGGCCAACATTTTGGTTTCATTGTTGAGACCCTTCACCAATCTATGTATGGTATGAGGTATAGGGAAAGTAACACTCATTGAGATCAATTAGTGGTTTGGCTTGTAAAATGTTTGAAGTTTGAACACTAGGAAGTATTGGTTGGTTAATCACTATAGGAATGATGTGAGCGTGTGCTACATGATTATTCATATGAAGCTTTCTTTGTGGAGCCCTTGGGTCATCTATTTGAATGGTTGTGGTCATGGGTGTGCTAGCATTGGAGAAGATCACAAAATGCATAGAATGGGCACTTTCGCACATTAAAAATTTGTAGAAGCTAGATTTGGTGTGAACTTGCATTGTGGATGTGCTTGTAAGAGGCATCATAGAAAGCTATATTTTGAAATTTGAAGTTCCCATCTATTCCTCTTTTAACAAAGCACTTAGTAAGTTTTTAACACCATATTGGAAAAAGTTGTGCAAAACAATCATGCTATGGGTAAAGATGTTGCTAATTGACAAGCACATCAAGACACTAAACATGGAGTAGGGCCATGCCATGTAGAATGGGGGATGTGTCAAGGGTGATAGGTTCTTAATGAATTGGAAAATTGAAGATGAAAGTTTGAGGACAACATGTTGAGAGACATGGATTCAAAGGTGGGAGGCTATGATCACTACAATGGAAGAATAAAGGATTAGGTGAACATGTTGCATTCCATGAAAGGAGTGACACATGAGAAGTAGCATTGGGGAAATAGGGCCCCATGTGGCTATGAATGTTATTGGAGAAATTTTTGATGCATAAGTATTTGATTGAATGAGAAAGTTGGAATTATTTTCCAAGGAGAAGATATATATGTGGTGCCTAGATTGAGAAGATGTAGAACACGTGCACTCTAATGGAGAATAACCTAGTTATCTCTTGACACCTCCACCCAACATAGATAGCCAATAGCAAGGTATTTCTCCTAGTGAAAACAAGGATATAGTTAAGAGTTATTGAAAGAGTCTGATTAGGCTCCATATAACAACAAGAAGGCTTAGTAATTGAGTACAAGGAGATAGATAATAGAGAGATTTCAAAGACTTGTGTAGGAGGATCTGCAGAGTGGTAACAAAGAAGTATTAGAGGTGAATTATATGAAAAACACTGTTGATTATTATTTATGATCCCACACAACTTAATGTGCACACTTTTAGTGGAGTTGAGAATGTAGCTTGTTATTGACAAGCCTATAAAATTACATGAAAAACACATAATGTTATTGACTTAGTGTACTGAATTCAGTTGTTTGGCACAACACTTGGAGGACATGCACAAGAATGGTACCTAGAATTTAATCATCAAGATAGGAAATATGTAGTTAGATGTTAACATTCTTTCCTTCAAGAATTTGTCTATCCCAAATGTGCATCAAAATATAGATGCATTGAAAACCATCAAGCAAACTCTGATTGAAATCATTCAAAGCTACAATCAATGCTTTAATGACCTGATTACCAAAATATCATACATTTGATGTGGAATTATATAAGAAATGGTTTATTGGGGGTCTAATTCCCCATATTAGGTGGGAACTAGTGCAAGGGCTAGTCCTAATCAGAAGGAAAGTATTGAGATAGCCCTATCCTTGGAAGTTGTTGGCGAGCCTAATCCATATGATTTATTAGTTTCTTGCCTAGAAGAGAAGAAGAGATAATGGTTGCATGCATGTAGTAGCTTGCTATCTCATCAAAAATAAAAAGAGGATTGTGGTGTATGGGTTACCAAAATGAGGGTCACATGCTACTAATATTTGTCTTGTGGTGAGATAGGGGGCATTTAGTGCAATTCCTCCTTTGGGTGGTTTGCACATCCTATATTGCACTATTTTTCAAGAATGTCATGAGACATCAACTTGGCCCCTACTATAGAAACTCAAAGAGTCATATTTAATTATTGGTGTGAATTTTGTAAAAGTCCCACTCATAATACTAATACTTGTCAATTTGTTAAGGCACTTTGGGAAACTTGAGTAAAACAAGTGTTGAATACTATAATAGAGGAAGAACTTGCAAATAATGTACCTAGGTTTTAGAAGGGAGGTGGCTAAGGTTGTGGTAGTGATCACACGGGGAGAAGTTTCAATTGTTATAGGTGTGTCTAGTATAGCCATACTGCATGTTGTTGCCCCAAATTTTTTGATGTAGATATTGTCATGGGGATCATCGAACCAATGATTGTTTGAATCTTCTTCAAAATGGGTTGCTCACAAGGGAATTACTTGGATGATTCATAAGTCTACTTCTAGCCCCAAGATAACTCAAGTTCTTACTTAGAGTTATTCCAAAACATAACAAGAAAAACCTTCCTTACCACAAGAGAAGGTCAAGCTTGTTGGAGAGAAGGTCCCACAATTAGATCCTATGCAATGATGATGACTCTATCAGGATATTATCGAAATGTTTTTGATACCCAATAGGAGTTGGCTACATCATGAGTCATGGAGGAGGAGGGGATTGAGGTGACATATTCCATCTTACAATTACTACATCAAGGAGTTCTTCATAACTTCAAAATGATACTAATAAGATTAGCCCTTTTAGATGGACAAAAGTGTAACAGTGAAGACCATGATAAGAAACCATAGATCACTCTATAACATGATATTTGCTAGACACTCCATCATATGAAAAATTATTAATCCATGACAAGCAATCATTTGATTCAACTTTCAAAGTAGGTGATTTAGTTTTGAGATGGGAGGAAAGACCAACAAAGGTAGGTCATCATTCAAAAATTGATTTTGTATGGAGTGGCCCATATAAGATTTTATCCTATAAGAAATATAGTGCTTTTGAGTTAGATAATGAAGTAGGAGAGTCACTAGAGATCCTTCTCAATAGGATCTACTTGAAGCACCATTACTAGAAACAAAACTAGCCTCTATACATAATTAGATTATAATTTCTTTCATCTTTCTTTTTAGGTAGATGGGTGTGTTTTCCTACCTCTTTTGTTTAAATAAGCACGTATAGCACAAGTGTAGTTCAATTTTTGTTATTTTATTTTGAATAAAGGACTTTTCCTAAATTTGCCAAGTGGTACTACTTCTTGATGACAAGCATCTATCTAAAGTTCAACAAAATCTCATGAAAGATACATCAACTACCCATTGATTGGGTATTGAATGCAAATGATCACCACTAAGGAAGCCATGATGCAAAAAATCAAGAGTTATTGTTGAAAAGAAAGCTTGAAACTACAAAATGATGCTTAAGGGAAGTTGCATTAATGAACCCTTCAAGGATGTAAATTTCACACAGGTGGTCTTTTTTATAAATAGAAAACTAGACATGCAGAAGAGCTCTATTGTGAATACTACAAAAAATCCAATTGTCTCTATGCATTGTGAAAAATTCTTGTTTCTAAGGAATCCCTCAAGAAAGAGAAGAATGGACCTACAGAGAAACACTTTAGATGTGAATATGCCTATAAAAAGGAGAAGTTAATCTTCCAAACTATCTCAGGGTCCTCTAGAATTGGGAAATAGAAAATCCTATGCCTTTGTCCCAGCACAACTAAAGACATACTAATAAAGTTAAACCATTAGCTAGAAGTGAAGAAAATAATCCATGCAAGGTTGAAAAGAACACAATTCATACAAGGTTCCAAAATTGCCTACTACTATCATAATCAAACTGCAGTGTATACATGGTCATAAAAGCCATGAAATCTTGAGAAAAACCTTATAATTGGATAAAGGATGTGAAGGAGAATGTTATCTAAGTATCCTAAATGCAAAATCCAATCATTGTTTCACCTAAAATGGTCAAAAAATAGTCCTAAAACTAAAATTTGACAAGCTCATAAACCCTAGAGTAGCCATGACAACTTTCATTTCTAAGTTTGTTTTGACCCATACAATGCATTCAAAGGGCATTTCCAAGATGCCAAGAGGCTTGAGAAGGTAGTAAGGATGGAAAGGTTAAGAGGATGCATCAAGAAACCAAATGAATTAAGGGAAAACCACAAATTTGATATAATGACAATATAATCCCAATTAAAACATCACTCTAAAAATAGCAGCAAAGATAGATAGTCAGTAATTCAATCATATCTCTGGATCTACAATTTGGGTATGGCTAATTTTTGTGGGGATATAAAAAACTAAATTCCACAGCTTTCCTAAATATCTTAGAAAACCTAGATCATAAAATAAAAGTTATTGATGTCACAACACACTGTTTTTTCTCATGACAAGTTTACCAATTTTTTTAAAGCAAACAACTTGTTTTAATAATTATTTGCCAAATTGCACATGACCGATCCATGATGAAAAATGGATATGATTTGATATGTATTAATTGAAAATGAGCTTTTTTTTATGAAATTGATGCTTGGATTTGTTGGTTGAAGGTCGAAGAGGCTGGAATTATGAGGAGACCAACTGGAGCTATCATGGAGAGATGAAAACCTAGAGACACCTTGTTGTCCCAACTTGTCACATCTCGTTTTTGGACTTTATTTAATTGGAAATTTTTACTATGAGTGATTCCATGTGTGTGAAAGTAACTGTTGTGAATGTAATAAATGCATAATTTTGAAAGTCAATTTAATAAATGAATTTTATTGGTATGATTATGGATGTACATTTTATTTTGCTTTGACTATGATTTTTGGGGATCTTTAACTTATTATTGAAAATTTAAGTGTGACTGAGTGCAGGAGAAATGTCAAAGACGAGAACATGGTTGAGGTAGAGATGTTCTAGCCCCTTGACAAGAATTGTTGGGATGGATAGACCCGATGCATGCACATACTCACATAGTTTCATATCATATTGCATCATTGAATGGTTTTATTGTGCATCGTCATGAGGTTACTAGTCTGGTTGTGAATTTTATTCAGTGAATTGACATGATTTATGCTTAATAATTAGATATACGATTCCTAACGCTATGGTATGTATTATAGTTAACCATGTCTGTATTATGTTATTTGACTTAGATACATATATTATAATTGCATAAGCTATTTTTTAAAAATTATTAAATAAATAATTTAAATGTTTTTCTATATATATAATATTATTGTTTGAAAACAATATATTTGAAGTGTTTTCTTTATTTGAATAATTCAAATAATTAATATATAAAAATATTTTTGTTAGATTTACATGAATATGCCTTATTATTCTTTAAAAGATAAATATATTATATTAATGGTATATTATATATAGAAATCTAAATATATTAATAAGAATCCTTTGCATGCAAAAAAGGGGAGCGATAGTAAGAAGTAGTTTATTAATTTTTCAAGAAAAATATAGATGGTTTTGAATGCCAAGCAGCATGCAAAAACAAAAAGATAATTGAAGTCAAAACCAAAATGCATGGTCTAAAGATATGGGACGCCAATTTTAGGAGGGGCATGGATTAAAAATAGAATAGAAAGAAGGAGAAGGGGGATTGTTTTTTTTTCAATGATAGAAGAAGGAACAGTGAATGGAGATCAAGAAACAACCACATAGGGAAGAAATGAGAATGGATTAGTAGTGAATTAAGGACTATTATCTACGCCAGGAGGAAGGAACTGAGGTGTTTTTTGGGTATTTTTCTTTGAATTTAAATACAAAACTTGTTGCTGTGTGAACTATTAAAAATCATGATCAAATATGGCCTGCACATAAACTTCCTTTAGTCCACATAATGCTATGGATGGTCTATTGTTGATTATTTTTTGTATTGTATTCAATCCCTGTCCCCTACTTTTATTTTCCTTTGTGTTTCACTTTTGGGATCGACCTTATTTTCAGCGGCGTCGACATGAGATTTATCCTTCTGTGTAGTCACTAGATCAACCTATACAAATCAACCGTCATTAATCATGTTCCATCCATGAGCATTTGCTTTTAACCTATCCGGTCTAAATATCATGGTTAAACTTGCTTTTATTAGCCTAATCGCCAACAAACTATCCTCTATATTACCCTTATGACCTGTTTACATGTTTTGTCTTGTGTAAAAGAAAGTTTTCCTATAGCCATCTATTTTTCTTACTGCTGTAGAAAGCTAATTCATTCCTGTCATAGACCTATATAGTTCCTATCACAGTTGTTTTACTGTCTATCTTATTGCTATAGAAAATCTATCAAGTGTTGAAATACCCCAGACAACTGAGAGGGGGGGTGAATCATTTATCCAAAAAGCTTAGCTTCATATGAACATCAAACCATCAACAACTTAATTGCTTATAATCAGATTCAACCATTAAAGCATGAAACCATAAACTTAATCACAAACACACATCCAACACAATAAATACCAGATTTTTATGTGGAAAACCCTAAAAGGGAAAAACCACTATGGGTATTAGCCCACAAAAATATATGAGTTAGAACAATACCAAAAATCAAAGGCTCATTGCCTACAGGGCTCACTGCCCAAATTGCTCACTGTAAAGAATGGCTCACTGCCAAAGGGTGGCTCACTACCAAGGGGTTGAACTGATTAAGTAGCATCTACTCCATGCTAGGATTTAGTTCCATTGAAGCACATTATGACTTCTCTACTCTGCTCTTTCACACCTTCACACTTATCTCTTCATTTTCACACACACACTTTTTTGCAACTCTATTACATGCTTTTATACAATTCATCAACCTTGGAATATACATCAAGGTCAGCATTACATTTATTAACCATTAGAACATTCTCCAAGGTCAGCATTACAAAACATACACAAAAATAGGTCTAGACCTATTACAAAATTTAGCTAAGGAAAGATGAAGAGAAGTATGATGAACATGCCATGCCTTAGTTGGGACTCAAACACAATCCTCCATGCCACAACATGATTCTACAATTTTTAATGCATCTCCACAAATAGTGAAAACAATCAAGTCATCCAAGACTGAAGTTAACACTAGTTTTCTAAGAATATTCTTCTTTCACGATCTACACTTCTCTATGTGGACCAGTCCAAAGGTAGGAACATGATCAGGAGATATCCACAAGCACATTGTAATCACCAGGAACAATTGCACGATCTCTAACCACTCTATCAAGAAGATTCTTCAAACCAGAGCACAAGAACAACACTGTCAGCTACTGTCATAAAGAAAGGATAGATTGCGGACCGCCAAATCATGAACCATTGGAGTTGAAGGCACTTAACATTATCTTAGACTTATCTCTAGAACAACAGATCAAAATAGTTCAATGCGTAGGAATGCGGAGCATAACACTTTCTCCCTGTCTTTGCCAAACATACAAAAAAGTTGTTTTCACTCTGGTGAACATAACTTACTCAATTCTTCATACTGAAGGCTAAAACTCAGAACATAGCATCTTCAGATGGACTTCTAAATAACTTCCAATCCGCAGACAAAGATATTCATTCTACAGAAAATGTAGAGTATTCTTCTGGACTGTTCTTCTGTATGCAATACATTGTTTCCACTGCAACTCACTGTTTCTACTAGAGAAGCTAATTTTCTCAATATCCTCAACATAAAGATTACTTACATAAGTAAATACAAAGAATCTTAATCATTACAAGAAAACAACAAGATAGGAGCACAATTGACACCAATGACAACACAGATATGTTGACATAAATGACAACACTGATTAGGCACATACTTGCAACATCAAGTTCATGTTGCAGATTAATTTAGTTTCTTTGGTAATTCTTCACTTTGTTATACACACATACTACCCCTGCAACATATGTTTTGTCATGGTTATGCATGTTTTTACCACTATTAGGTGGTATCTTTAGATAACTAAACATTTATGTTTTTCCTATCACAATAATTATTCACTGTATTTCCTGTCAGGTTAGTTTATTTCTGTCACAACTTTATGGTGTTCCTATCACAATAGCCTATGTTTTTCCTATAGAAGATAGTTCCTGTTGTAGTTATTTTTGTATTACAAATTATCTTTTCCTATCATAGATTATTGTTTTCCCTGTAGCAGTCACCCATAAATTCTTGTAGCAGATTTATTACTGTAATTCTATAGTAGATTTAATATCGTATTCTTGTCGCAGTCCATTTTGTTCCTATAGCAGTTATTGTTATTCCTGTCACAGAATAGTATTTCCTATCATAGATTATTTAATCCCTAGATCACTATTTTTATTTCATTCATGTTGCAGTTTATATGGTTCATGTCGCAGAACAATATGTCTGGGTTCCTGTCGCAAAATAGTATTTATGTGTTCCTATCACAATTATTTGTTGTCTTTATGTAGCAGATTTATCCCTACTCCTATAGATGCATACCAAATTCCATGTAGTGGTTAATTTTATACTTGAAGCAGTAGTTTAATACCTTTCACAACAGTATATCTTAAAATCCCTATCACATAAAACTTTAATCAGTTATTGTAGAAGACTTATCTGCCTTTTCTGTAGCGAACTGAACTCTGTTCCTAATGCGAACTTGACAGTATTCCTGTGGCAAATAGCAAGGTTCTTGTGATAGATGTAGGATATATTTAAATAATTCTCTACTTTTACCTCACTATAAATGATGTTTTATTGGTAATCTTGATATTTTTAAGTAGTAGTTCTTTTAAATCCTTGTTACAACCTTAATTGAGTGGAATTATAAGCCTACTTGCGGTTAGGCAAATCTAGAGTTATTTATTTTATTTTATTTTGAGAAATTATTAATGAATTATGGGATAAAGATTATAACCAGTTTTATACAAAATCTATGTATTTCGTGAATGATTAAATACAACTCTTTAATAGAAATATTGCTAGAAATGTATTCTCATTGATTGAGCAAAAAAATGACGTAGTAACTGTACCTAAGCAAAAGTATGTGTTAAAAGATTTAAACAAGATTCTTTTGAGGCAATTAAGAGTGGAATGAGGTAAGTTATCTTTAGTTTATGTCTTGTTTATGTATCTTGAATGAACATATGCTTAAATATTTTTTCATTAGAATTATTTGCTTGAAGTGAATTCATTTGATTGTACAAAAGAAAAGAATTAGTATGTTCTAAAAGAAAGTAGTTTATCTTTTGTGTGTGACTGGGGTTACTTCCTGGGCTAGGATGTCGAATGTGGAACAATAGAGATGGATTTTCCTCTTTTCAGGATTTGACCGGTACTATTTAAATGCTTGGGCCAAGCAGGGGATTCATTGAAATAGATGAATATTTGTCTAGAAAAACTTTTTTATATATCTTTGCCACATCCTATTGTGAGACAATTTGCATATCATTATTTAGATTTGCACATTATACTTCAAGTTGCATCAGGTGTTCCCTCCTGCTAGTTGTTTCTAGGTAGCTAGACATTTCGTGCAGGACTGGGTTTCCTTCGTGTCATGAAGGGATCTGAGAAAGTATAATTGCTTCATGGTTGGGCAGAAAAGTGCCTGGGCCATGTTCCTATCTCTTGGCTTGCAAAAGACCATGTGGGTCCATGGTGGCTGGAGAGTTTGATTTGATTATTATTCTTATATTGTACTTGATTATTGTACCTTGTAATTATCATTGGATTATTTATGGCAAGAAAGCCGAATGAACATTATATATTATTTATAGTGCTAACACCTACATTAAGCAGGTAATTTGTAAGATTTAATGATATTATTGATTAATGTTTATGAGATCCATCTTTTTACTTGAGTTGATGTAAATAAGTGGATTATTTACTTCAATAATTTTTGTTATGGAATGCGTAACTTTATAGAGCTATGGAGAAACTTGATTTTCAACCCAAACCACTACTGCACTTGTAAAATGAAGCCAATATGATGTCAAGAATGATGAATACAAACCCTAGGATCTGTAGAAACACAAAAATTAGACCTAATCCACTATTGTGTATGCACATTTGGAGCCCAAAATGATGGAAGATGAAGGGAATGAAGCCATGCAACTAATGGAGGATGAATTACACCACCTTGTACCTTATTTGAAACCTTATTCATGACTGATACAACCTTCTACAAGTGACCAACATGTTGTTCCAAGTCTGAGATGTAGATTTGAGGTGGAAAAATGGTGAAATCATGAAGTATGAAGGTTGTAAACACATTTTCTATGATGGAATTGGTCACCTACAACTACATATTTATGTTTGTACATGGATAATGGATCCCTACAACTACCTATGATGGAGAAAATAGTTTTCTACATCTGCTTATGTTATTTTTATGAATATTTGTCATACTACAACAACTTGTTGGAGTTGTAGTTGCAAAAATTAAATGCTTGGAGATGTAGTATCAAATATTTAATATTTTTAGCTTCCAAAAAGTTAATTTTTGAGAAAATTAGAAAACTTAGTAACCAAAAGTAAATAAAATATTAATTTTTAATACTAAGGGAATCTTGTTGAGGAATCTACATGGGATGAAGTGGAATATTCCTCGCCACCAAAATTGACTTTTGTGTTGGAGCATCAAATGTGAGCCATTGGATCAAATTGATCATAGCCATTAGATTTTAGGGTGAAAAATTAGTATGGGAAAGCTGATATGAATATGTATATAGTTGAAAATCAATTAAGGGGCTAGAAAGAAGTTATAATTTGCAAGAAGTTAGAATTGGTGAAGAATTAGTGAGTTCTTGTTGGTGTTTTTGAGAAAAACTCATTGAAGACATACTTGAAAACAATTGTACTATTGGGATTTGAGAGCAAATACATAGTATTTTCTGATTTTTCATGTTATTCTTATGGTTTTCTCTACACCAAGTTTGGAAATTGTTGATGTTAGTCAATCTTTTGAGCTTAATACAAGTTTGATTCATGATTTCTAGTCAAGATAGTGAATGGAAGTTGTTGAAATTCATTGAACTTGTCATCATACAAAGTTTGTTTCATGATTTCTAAACACCAAGTAGAAGTTGTTCTTTCATTTTTAGCTAGAGATACATGGATATTTGATGAGTTTGTAAAGTGTTCATACCATTGGTAGTTTTATGATTGTAAATTGCTTTGTGTGGTTAGCCTAAACACCTAATTTCACCATTGATGATTGCACCTCCTTGAATCTTGATTGTTGAATTGTCATGATCAACTAAAGGATGGTTAAATGTGTTTGCAAACATATCTATCTATTGTTGAGGCTGAAATGATTGAAAAGGTTTAAGATTTAGTTAGATTTCTTAGTATTCTTTCTCTATCTTGCTTTCTTTTGCACCTTTTTATCAAATTCGATTAGTTTAGAGTTAGAATAGGATTCTCAAACTTGCATGGTGTTTTTATAGAGTTGATATTTTATGAATGCAAGTTGATATATTGCTAGTTATGAGTTGAAATGATACATTTTATGGCAACATATGTTTGAATCAGTTTGTTTATGCATTGCTAAATCTAAAAACTAATTTGTTTATGTGTGATTTAACCTTGTTTGTTGAAGTTTGTCTAGATTAATGTAAGACCCCTTGATTGAAACAACAAAATATATTGAAACAATTGAGTTATCTCACATGTCAAGATCTAATGGTCTAAACCTTGGGATAGTCTTTCTCTAAGTCATTGGGATAAGATTCCTTTCAAGAGAGGTAAAATACTCAATATTTTATCTAAGTTGTTCTGTACAAAAACACACATCAACAAGAGACAAGAAAGAACTAGCTTGGGTTCTTGAATAGAGAACTCCATTTGGGGGAAGACAACACATAGCTCCCTCCAATTCCTATAGCCTTGTTGTAGTTTACACAGCATGTTCAAGATACCTGCTCTATGATGCCTTTCATCTTTGGTCTTGATAATGATAGAAGCATTTACAAATTCTAGTTGGGGGCTCTTTTCAAGCTTAAAACCATTACATAGAAGCAAGCCTTGAGGCTTGACTTTGTGAAGGTTATAGCTAACCGATTGTGCTATCAATTGGCCAATTTCAAGAAACAACAATTTTTAGGTACTCCTCTTTTCTTCTTTACCTAATTTTGTATTAGAACCCATGCTTTTTTCATCCATACATGCATCTTTCTATCGTCAATGATTTTGATTCCCAAAAGGTCACACCTATGTCAACATGGACACATCTTTCCAAAAAATTTGATTACTATGAATTTTCCAAGAACTTTCTTGCCCCAACCCTCATCAAACTGAGCCTAGAATATATCACTTTTAGGTTGAGTGATAAGGAGATAGGTCTAATGACAAGTAGTCATATCCCTTGTGATTGGTTCTTCAATGCTCATTGCACTATGATCCGGGTTCACGACTTCAAGGAAGAAGCTTTTAGGCTCCCCAAAGTCCTCATGGACCAAATTCTAGCTATTGAATATGCTCACCATCTTGATATAATTGGTTTTGAGTTTGGAGCGGGGAGGAAGAAAAGAACATTCTATGAGATCTCATTCTCTAAAGGAGGAATAACTATAAATAAGAGAGAGGTTGAGCATCTTCTAACAATGAAACTTACTGAGTTGGGGCTAGATCTTATGGAGGATTGTTGGCCATATGATCCGAAAGGATTCATGGAAGCTTGGGTTGCTAGGCTAGAAACTAAAGAAGTATTTGTTCATTAGAGCCACCCAACCATAGAAGCCATAAAATCTCCTCAGGTTAACTCTCTAGATGTATACATGGAAATCCAAGAGCTTCTTGCAAAACCACTTGCTTCATGGGAGACCTTCTATACACTAGTAGAAATATGGCAAATAAATGACCAGGTGACTAAAACTTTTAGTCACGTGACTAAAAATTTTTGCAACACAACTATAAATGACTAGTTTCGTCATTGGTTGAACTGACTAAATAAATGACCAAATAAATGACTAATTTGGTCATCAGGCAAAAAAACAAAACTACAAATAAAATTGACTAAATAAAGGACTAAATAAATTCCTCTATTCTTTTTTCTTTCACTTTAGTTTTGGAGGGAATTAATGGAGGGATTGTGTGTTTATGAATTTTGAACAAAAGGTGAAACCTGTGAAGAAGCAAAGATTGTGTGTTTAGCAGGAGAAGATTGTTCATGGCTACCGAGAATAGGGTATGCAGAGTAGTTGAATAAGAGAAGATTATTCATGGCTGCTAAGAATAGGGTATGAGTAGTTGAACAGGAGAAGATTGTTCATGGCCGCCAAGAATAGGGCATGAGTAGTCGAACAGGAGAAGATTGTTCATTGGCACAGTTATTTGAGTTTGGAAATAGTTTTGAGATCATCATGTGAATGAAGAAAGGAGGGAATTTTGGGATTTCCAGCTATAGATGACAAATATCAAAGGAGCAGATAGAAGGCAGATAACGAATGGTTTTATGAAGCAGAGGTAGGGTTTTCCACATACCTCTATTCTTCTCTTAGCCTACTCTAAAGTTTTGTATCATTGAAATCTTGGTGCTTTGTCATTAGTGACTGTTCTATCTCTTTCAATGACTGTATGAAGAGGTCTCATGGTTTTTTATTAATAAAGTTCTTCTTTTTCCATTCATGATTTATAGTTAGAATACCTTGGCATGAAGGAATTTGATGGTCTTCAACCTGTGACTTAGACACTGCCCTTGTGTGTGTGATTCAACCTTTGAAAGATGATTATATTTTCAAAATGACTGTCACAAAACAAAAGAATAAAAGGTTGTTGTTGAGAATGCAAGACTATTCCATGATTTGTTTCATTCCTTAAATCTGCTCTTCATTATCTTTACTGTCTCTTACTGCTATCTTGACAATAACCTTTGTCATGAAAACCTTGTACATTGCTTCATACATGAATTGATCTTTGTTGTCCTATCACGAACTTACCTACAAATTCCTTAATACAAAGATATCATTGATGATGGCTGTCCTTTGTATGCAAAAATCTATCACAGTCACATTGCCTTTGTCCATCTGCTGCTATGACTATCATATAGCTCATTAGATTGATTTTGATAAACTTGAAGATTCTATTCATAGACTTTTAACTGTAAAAAATCCTCTCTATTACTTTTGTTATTGATATATGACATAGTTTTCACACAATTCACATTTGGATGCAAAAAGACTGTCAATATTCCACTATCTTTTCTCTGTTGTTGTAGCCCACTTTGGTGACTATGATTAGGGCATCTCTTTGAATGGATAGTGATCTCCTCTTTTCTTTTGTGGTGTTGTGCATTACTCTTTTTGATGACTGATTTTACTGTCAGTTTGATGACATGACTATCACCACTTTCAAAGACACTTGTGTCACTATTTTAGCATCTATATAATGACTATCTTTGCTTGATAAAATCTGCAAGGATCAGTTAACTAATTAGGTAAGGGTTTGTATTTTGACAAAAGTGTTTGGCTTCATGGGTTTTGTATTTTCATCTTTTCAATGCTACTACAGACTGTAATATATGCCCCCTCCTTTGCAATCAAAGCCATGACTATATTCTCTATGCTATTTTTCCTATTGTCGTGATTGTCATTTGAAATGGTTGACATCTTGAGTCCTTTATTTGGTGACTTTGCCTATGATTTTAGTAAGTGATTTTCTTCTATGAATACTTCATCACAATAGTTATTTAATTGGGGTTTTAAAGTGTAATCTTGATAAATTGTTTAGTATTTCTTCTAAATGCTATTCATCTATTGGTTTACATGGCTTGTCTATATTTCTAAGTCAGACAACTTGTAAAATGTATAATTGTTAGCTTTGAATTGATGTTGATGTTTGTTATTCACATGGACACGTATTGAAGCACTTACTCTATCTGATGCATGTACCTAAAAAAATGTTTTAGGTGCATATAAGTGTAGCAGCTACTTGCATGGGTGATAAAGCTTGTTTGGGGAGGACTTGGAGACTTTTGAAAAGGCGGGAAAGGAATTCAAAGTTTGCTGTAATGAATTTGAAGTCAGCGAGGCCCTCTACAGAAAAGTTGAATTTGGGGACGCACTCTGCAGCAAATTCAAAGGTAATTCAAAACCCTGGAACTGATATTTTCATGATAGTTGGGGAAGTTGCTTGTGGGTGCCCACCAAGAGATATTCTCATGATTGAAGCTTGAAAACTCAAAAGAAAATGTTATCTTTAGTTTTTTTGAAGTTGATCCTTAACTGATCCTTGAACTCAAATAAAACAACACCTCTACTCTACATGATCTCCCTGCATGATGACTAGCCCAAACTGAAGGAAAGGTTATCCTAGCTTGACCATATGCATGATTGAAGGTTACCTTTTAAGATTTTATATTTAAAGGCCTTCTAGGTGTAGGATAGATTATTATACTAAATTAATACTAGAATGCACAATATTACAGATGGATTAGCATTGAAGGTTGACTATGGATCAATATCATGCATATGATGAGAGAGTAGCCAAAGAGAGGGAAATGGAAAAATATCCATGTCCATGTAATGACTATCTTGGTGGAAGGGTGAGAAAAAGAAATGCGATTTATCAACATATGATAAGATATGGGCATAGTGGTATAAGCCCTTGGGCTTACAATTATTATGAAGATATGATGGAATTGTAGACTGTGAGAGATGAAGAGGCAACAAACATAGATGAAGAGGCAGAAATGTTAGACGAAGGGTTTGAATTTGAAAGAATGTTGAATGAGGGTCTAAATGATGATTGGGCCAAGTCAATGGAGGATTCTTTAAAGCCTCTGTATGGTAATTGCAAGTTAAGTCATTTGACAACAATCCTTCAAATTCTTAACTTGCAAGTGGTGCATGGTTGGACAAATGAGAGTGTAGATTAGTTATTGGCATTATTAAGTTCGTTGTTACCAGCCGACTCTACATTGCCAACAAAATGAAGTCAATGTAAAAACCAGATTAGTAAGCTTGTCTTGGGGTATGAAAACATCCACACATGCCACACATGTGTTAATGGTCATGTATTATTTCACAAAAATCTTGCAAGTGAGAGTGAATGCCTAAAATGTCATGAAGCAAGGTATAGACAAGGGTTGAAATCAACTGTGGTTCCTAGAAAGGTCCTTCGCCACTTTCTGATAATCCCATGATTACTCTGAATGTATAGGTGCAGAGACATTTTTGAACTTATGCAGTGGCATGCCCAAAATAAGAGCATTGATGGAAAATAATGACATGTGCCTGATTCTAAGACGTGGATGGAATTTGATAACAAATGACTTGATTTTTCTCAAGATCCTCGTAATATAAGGTTGGGTTTGGCTCTAGATGGGGTGAACTCATTCTTAGATCAAAGTACTAAATGGTCAACTTGGCCAATGTTTTTAATAATTTATAACTTGCCTCCATGGTTACTAGCTGAACCATTTTTCTTAATTCTATCATTGATTATACCAAGAAAGAAAAGTGTGACTTCGGATACAATAGATCCCTATCTAGAGCCATTATATGATGAGCTAATGGAATTGTGGAAAGGAATTGAAGCAATTCAATCTTTAAGTGATAGTCATTCAATCAAATTCACTTTAAGAGCTTCCTTATTGGTTACAATTCATGATCTTCCTATATATGGTACATTTTCTGGTCTCATTGTTCATGGATACCATGGCTATCCTGCCTGCAACTTTAAGGATTTTGTGAGGCCCTCAAGAAGTTTGCATAAGTGTATTTATTGTGGACATCATGCTTACCTTAAAGTGGGTCATCCATATCGTCAACAAAAAACATGTTTCAATGGTCAAGAAGAGAATTGTGAAGCACCTTTGCTAATAATGGGCGATTACATTATTAAGAATGGACAAAAAACAATGTCATTTATTGAAAATGGTGGGATTGCTGGTAGTAGATATGATCCATGTAATGAAATTGGTGTAAAATGGTTGTGCATATTCTATAAGTTGCCATACTTTAAGGATATAGCCATTAGGCATACTATTGACTTTATGCATACTGAGAAAAATATAGCCTATGCTATTATAAAAACTCTTTTTGGTACTTTTGATAGTATTTCATCATGTGAAGACTTTCAAGAACTAAAGATTCATTGAAATCTTTGGGTTGAAAAATATGATGATGCAAAATATAGAAAACCCAGTGCTCCTTATGTCTGGACAAAGGAATAATGTGCACAATTCTTACAGTTGATGTCTCAGACTCTCTTTCCCACTAGATATGTAAGTAGTACTATCAGAAGCCAAATTGACATTAATAGCTTAAGAGGCCTAAAGACCCATGACTATCATGTTATAATCAAAAATATTTTACCTATTGTGATAAATATATCAGGTTTGGCAAAGGGGTCAAGATTGGCAATTATAAGGTTGGGCCTAATATTAAAGAGAATGAGTTCACATGTATTAGATCCTTCGAACTTTGATAGTTTGAGGGAGGAGGTTGTTGAAGTCCTTTGTCTATTGGAACGTGAATTTCCAACAACAATCTTTAACATTTCTATGCATCTTTTGATACATCTAGAATATGAACTAGAGCATTGTGGTCCAGTAAGAGCGAGATGGATGTATCCTATAGAATGATTTATGAAGGTTTTGAAAAAAATTGTATGTACTAGGGCAAAACCAAAAGGTAGCATGTCTGAGGGATATTCAATGCAAGAGGCCATTAGATTTTGCATAGAATATATGAAGGATTTTAAAATTGTCAATCGACATGTATGGGATGATGATGAAGATGAGAGAGTTGCAGGTGAAGTATTAGAAGGCAATGGATGTCGCTTCAAGCTATCACATCAAGAAAGAAGTGCAATACATGCCTTTATTCTTTAAAACACATCTTCATTCGATAAGTGACACATGTTAAAAAAATTTACACAATTATTTATTTACACATTTCTATTATTAATTTTAATCAATTGCATTTACACATTTATATTATTAATCTTACTATTTGCACATTAATATTCTATGTAGAAAATATGAAGAAGAGAATCAAAGTTGGATGCAACATCAACCTCAAAAGTGCATACGTCATGATTTGGTTGGAGGTGATTCTTTTCCAAAATTTGAAGAATGCATTGCTAGTGCAATTAGTGATACAAAAGAAGGTCAAGATATAACAACGGAGGGAAGTGAGCTTTCAACACCTCCACATTTATGGGCTATGCATTTTAGTGGAATGTGGGCCTATGGTAGCCATTTAAGAGTGGAGGAAAAAGACAAAGGAAAGACAAATTGTGATTGTATTGTAAGTGTTGAATTTCTTCACGAAACTGAGAAGAAATTCTATGTTGGATTCATCCAAGAAATTATTCAAGTGGATTTTGGTGAAAATAATCCTATATTATTAAAATGTAAGTGGATCCGACCATCCATAGTACATTTTGATGAGTATGGATTTGTACGTGCAAATACAAGATAATTTTTATCAGAGAGGGATGAGCCATTTGTTTTCCCTTTTCAAATTAACCAATCATTTCTAATTGATGATGTAAGAAGCCCAGGATGGTCGTATGTCATTCAAACAAGGTCTCATTTAAAATAAAAATTCATGGAAGCTGTTGATATAATGCTTGATGGGCAATATGTTAATTTACAAGAAACATTCAAAGTAGTGGATGAAGATGATGATGGAGTGTTTGGAGAAGATATTTTGATTACCAATGAAGAGATTGGGAGAGAGAATGTATTGCATGACACAAATGAGGATGAGGAAGAAAATCAAGCAGATGCAGACATGAGCGATCATGATTCTAATCTTGCTGGTAATGCAGATGATTAATGAAGGCATCAAGAAAATAGTGAGCTTGTAAAATGTAGTAGAGAAGCAACAAGATAAGAAAGGGCATTAGTGTACAGGAATTTCTTCCACTTTGAATTTTTCAGGGTAATCTCTTGTGTTGAGCTCTACTTTTTGTTGTTTTTCTAGTTCTTGTCTTGTTATAGGTCATGCATATAACTAGCTATATTTGCTCCAAAAATAAATTACTCATTTTTAAAGCACATATTAACTATTTTTGTTTACTTACATTTGTGTGTTCAAAATTTCTACAGAATTATATAAGTAGAAATAATGAGGATTTTATAAGTAGAAATAATGAGGATTATATAAGTAGAAATAATGATGATTCACACTATCAGAAAGACAATTAGTTTCTTCTCAAATAGAAGGATAAACAAATAGAGTTTCCTTTGGGTTTCAATCTGTGTGCCACATTTACTTACTGAATTTTTGCCCCTCCATATAATGCATCTTATATGCTATCATCCTATGTCATGTCACTTGTCATAGACTGTCTCCTGTAATTTCTAAGAATGCATCTTATATGCTCTATGAATGTATTTCATATGGGGACTGTCCTTATATAATGTATCATTCAAATGGAAATGAAATCCTTATATACTATGACTGCATTTGTTTATATGCTCTAGTTGACTGAAAATAATGGCTTTGTTTATATTCCACTCTTGTTCTACTGATTCAAGTTGCTGATTTATATATTATTGTCTATTTGGACTTCAAGAAATGAGGAAAAAGACTTTGAGGCACAATTTAGATGATAGTGATCATGTTGTTGAATTTCCACTGACAGATTATGAGCGCTTTCATAAAGAACATGTGGCAAAGAATAGTGAATATTTATCACATCTTGGTTTGACAAATAGGTAAGTTATAAATCCACTAAGCAGTATATTATTTGTTTAATTGTGTTTATGAAATTTTATAGGCAAGAGATTTATGTATATAAGACATAATATGATTTTTTTTTGTTTTATAGGAAAGAAAAAGAGTGCAAAGAAAATACAGAGAGAAAACAAAAGGAAAGTAAAGATACAATGTTGCCAACTCGTAGAAGCTAACGCATTTGGGATTCAAGTACAAATGCAGTTGGTGAAAAGAATAGTTGTGATGATGTGTATCCCGATATAACACATAGTGATGTGCAGCCTAATATAGCACATGGTGATGTGCAACTTGATATAGCACATGGTGATGTGCAACATCGTCATGATCTCTTAGCACAGAGTCTAAGAGAGATTATTAAAAATAGTGAGAGGAAAGGAATAGTAAGTGATCTGTAGATAATTTATTCAAGATTAAAAGATGTGTTTGAAGTGAAATCTACAGAGACTAGTACTGATCTACCTACTCATTACACACTTGATGTGGCCAAGGATGATGAAGTTCCATTTAATGAAAGTCATGAAGAGAGACCACTTGCATCTAATGTGCCTACTACAAATTTTGATGGAACTAGTGGATCAACCAAAAATATTGCTAGTGGTTTAATAGAAGATGTGCCTTCTACAACTTTTGATGGAACTAGTGGATCAACCAAAAATATTGCTAATGGTTTAATAGAAGATGTGCCTAATTTTTTCAAAAGAAAAAGATTGAGTCAAGATTTATACAGATCTACATAGAGGAATGCAAAACAAAGAAGATTAGAAGGAAAGAAGCCATTCTTGGTTGAGGTATCGAGAGATGGTGAGCCCATTGGGAAAAATGTTGTAAGGTGGGCCTCTAAGTTGGGTGTGAGATGTAGGGCCCATTTGGATATTTGCAAATCAAATTTTGTAGAGCAAGATCCATGAAGTGTGGAAAATGTTATACAAAAAATGGAAAATACTTTTGAGACTACTGGTGGACAAATCTCTAGAAGATATTACAAGCAAAAGATGAGACTTTTGATGAACAATTTTAGATACAATTGTAGAAAAAAATCTTGGAGGGAAAAGAGAGGTTAGAATCCCCTCTGTCTCCCAAACAGTGGGAGACATTGAAAGAAAATGTGTTCTAAAGAATATTTGACAGAGTTATAAAGGAAAGAGAGCAAGAGATAATGTGGCAGTTGGATATACATTTGGCCGAGGCGGGTTGTAAGCCAAAATGGACAAACTTGGAGTAAGGGTATGGCTTTTTGGTTCAATTTACGTTGGTTATTTATTTTAATTTTTTATTGAACTAACTATATGTTGATATTGACATTGTATTTTAGGTGGAAAATAATAATAGAGAAGCAAGTGTGGAAAATATGCTCGATTATATGGTAGCACTAGATCCTAGTAAATCTAACAGTAGTATGAAATAGAAATCTAGTTCATTAATAGAGATTTTAAAGCCATCTGTTAGATACCCAGTAAGAGCCTCTGTAGATCATGTCAACTCAAATGAAGGGTACCAACATATAATGAGTTGCTTACACAATCTCACTGAGAAATTGTCGCAGTTGGCTTCCTCCGTTAAGTCTATAGTTTCTGCATGGAATGCGCATAATATTATGGATGCAAATGAGGTAAGAGGCTCTATTAAACTATCCTTTCATTTTGTGTGCTTGTTATTGGGTAAACTTGTACCATGTTTTTGTTATACTTCCTTGTGATTGCATTTTTTTGATACTTCAATAGCTATCATAGCTCTTAGATATTGTAAACAAAGAATGAACCTACCCTCAATGTGCAATACTACAATTCTAGCCATTATAACCTTAGCATTGATGCTTTACATAAATGCGTTATCATGAATTGTCTCACTATTCTACTTACAGAACCAAAAGAAACATGCAATACTACAATTTACCAGGTTCACTTGAAACCATTTTGCTTGAGAATTCACTTCATTATTGTTGTCCTTGTCATGTTTATGACATGCTCTTATGCTGCATTATGACATTTAACTCTATCATTCTAGATAGTCACTTTGAGTATGTCTTAGTAAAGCTCTTAATCACTGATCCTAAATTCAAGGTTGTCATATCTACTTTGTTGCTGTCATTCCAAGGGTTCTTGGCGACTGTCTAATGGTTTTGACAGTGCCTTTATCTCTTCTCTTTGTTTGGTGAAACCCCACTAGCTGTTGCATCTCTTTATCTTCTCCTATACCTTCCATGCTATGGACTATCCTAAGACAAAGATATGGACTGCCATCTTACAACTTTTACTATCTTCCTTATCATATGAAGGACTGGGACTATCCCTTCCTATTGAAAATCTTATGCTCATGACTATAAGAATCCTCCTATAAACTGGAATCTATTGCTTACAATAAAGGAAGAATCTCACAACATACCTTGACTTAGTCATTTAAGAGTGGAAGAAAAATGTTATTTTGAACAAAAAATTATAGTTTTTGCATTCTTTACTTGACTTATATTAATTTTTCCATGATGATTAAACCGCATCCAGAGAAATTATATGAAAGCAGAATGAAAAGAAAAAGGCCCTGTCAATAGAGCTCTCTACAAAGTTGCACAACTTGAGGACAATGATGATAGTAATTATGTTGAATGTCTTGACGAGAATCTGCATGATATTTAGAGTAGTAGTAGTGGTGTTGGAATTGAGGTGAGTGCTATTTATTGTTTTTATGTATTTCATGGTAGTCATTGTTGTTTTAACACACACATGCAAGTAAGTACTATTCAAGTAATTTGTTTTAATTCTATTTGAAGGAAAACCCACCAGTATGATTTACTTTAAAGGATTTAACTCTAGAGAGAGACCAATAAATGTAAGTCACTTAAAGGGAATTACATCAACTTCTAATAGATACCAATTAAAAGCATCCACACAATGTCAACAAATGTGCCTTGATAAATCTATTGATTTGAATAATTGGAAATAGCCAATATGGAGACAATCAAACAACTTATGAACTTGAATATTAACAAAAAATTAGAACACCATACATATCCACAAATTTAACCATCCTTACCCATTATAATATTAAATTATCATAGAAGTGTAATGTCTTGAATCTAAAATATGATTGGATAGATAATATTGGAATATATAAATTGTTTTGCTAAAAGATGATGATTGTCTAGGCCTTGGTTTCCATTATAAATATGGGAAGCAATAAGCTTCAAGACTAAACTAACACAATTGTTCATAAATCACATCCTCTTGTAACTAAACATGTTTATTAAAGAGAAATTAAAGGCATAAGCAAGTTAACCAAGATTTGAATCTGTTAGTCATCACAGAGCACTTGTGACCTCAAGCTTGGTAAGGCACTCATCTCCATGTTGCAGTATCTGTTAAGTGTATTGTGCCCCTATCTATTATCGCAAAAAAGTGTTAAAATTTTGTCCTTGTTTTCCTTGTTGACGCCAACAAAACTGCTCATTGCTCCTTCTGCACCTAGACCTGTAGCTGCACATCAATCTTTCAATTATGTCTACTCCCACTTATTGAATGTAAGTTCACTAGGCTATTTGAATTTCTAAATTTAGAGCAGACTGGTCTGATGGTCCTTCCATCTTTTATCCAACATAGCTTTAACATCAATTACAAATTTTCCATATCCTACATCTAGGGCTATGACCCTATCCAAAATCACGTTAAAGCTCAAAGTATCTATATCCTACTCCTTTTTTAAGAATTCCATAACCACAGACATTGTTGTTCTGAATTCTGCCTTCCAAGTATCAAGGCCTTTAACTAGTTTGTTTTCCTCTATCAGAATAAAGGGCATAAATTGATGCTTGAAAGTAGAAAAAGATTCAAGTCTGGCCTGCATCCTTTTGTCTTCACTATCGGCATATTGATGCTCTTCAATGATCATAGTCACCGTCTGCTTTGTGGGCTTCAATTTAGTAGGAGCATCAAGATTTCTTTGAAGTATTTTGCAAAGCATGCTTAAACTGTGCAAGGAAGGCTGCCATTTCTTGTATAGTGTCTCCAAAATAGAAAAGTTTGCTTGCAATTGTTTAATGGCCTAAGATAACATGGAGTAGCAATCATGCACATCCCTAAGTTTATCCACAACCAAATTTATCCTATATTCCAGAATTTTCTCAAAGACTTCAAGGACCTTGATCCTTGTCTCATTTTTTGTTTCCTCATTTTGCTTCTTGAGGTCCTCAACTTCTTTTTCAAATTTTGTTCTCAAATCATTAAACTCTTGACATCACCAGTTGTTGGTGGCATAGAAGGTTGATATGGAACTATTGACAGACTCTGGGAAGAACCCACATCTTGTAGTTGCTTTTTCAATTGCCTATTTTCAATGAACAACCTATTCACTTCATCATTCATGTCTTGTTGTGTTTTCTCATAATCCTACAATTTTTTTTCCAACTTTTTTACAACTACATGGGTGAACATGGTAGAATGGACTGTAAGAGTAGAGGCCTTAGTTCTTGAAGTATCTAATAAGGTTTTCACCACAACAGATCCCCTCATTTCCTGAACAACATCTAACAACCTTGGTTTACTAGTGTTCTTCTATTTTGTCCATATGGCAAGAGTCTCTGTCTTTGGGTTGAAACCACATCCACTCATTCCATCCTCATAATCAAATTCAGACACAAGATTAGGGTCATCTTGACTCCTAAGTTGGTCAAGCAAAAATACCTTTTTCAATTCAAGACCTGGGATGATCAACATGTTACTCTTCAAGACCATTTGTCTTGCTTCCTCGGGAGTCACATTGATTTGGTCAACTTTTAGTTCTTGGATTGTTCCGGTGGTTATTTGATCATACTGAGACTCATCAGCACCCATCTTATTGATTTCCACCTTTTCATCAAATTCCTTCATCTTCATTTTTAACTAGAAATCTCAAAACTTTGGAGTCTTGATGAAATTGTCATCTTGAATAAATCTCAATGATGCCACCACCCTTTCATCTTCCTATAGCTCTGGATCAATTCGGGCTTGTTCTTCCATCCTAGCCTTAGGCTTGTGTGCATCAGTTTCTTGAACAACCAATGGTTGATCAACTTCCTCTCCATCATGCAATTGTGTCAAAATATTTGCAACTTCATCAGTATCCCCCACACCCTCAAACATCTCATATGGGACCAGAGGAGACATGCCTTCATTTCTTTGCCTTTTGTGTGGTAGTGATTCAGGGATCTGTGGATCTTGAACTGATATGACATCAAGGGTTGGCTCATGAATCTCAATTCCTATAGACTTCTTCACAAGAAGTTTGGTAGCCTTGGTAGGCTGTACTTCAAATTTAGCATAAATACTTTCAAAATTTTTAATCATTGTAATAATCCTCTTTAGAGAATCTTTCTCTTCAGTAAAACATCCTTCAAAAATTGGATTCTTTTCCTTTTTGTCATCTTCAATTTTCTTGAGGATCTCCCATTTCCTCTTCATGTCATACACTTCATTAAAAGTAACCAGGTTCCTTATCACATCCTCATCATAAAGAATTTGATGGGATATGCCCATCTTAGTCAAGATCACTTGTCTCACAAAGTTCATATGACCTTCAGGGTCACAAACTCTTTCAACACCAGATTCCAAAGAGTACTTGGCCTTTAAATAGGCCTGCAACTCCTCAAGAGTGTCTGAACCAATTGACCAATCTCCAAAGGCAGTGGTATTAGGCAAAAAGGTGCCTTTTTCATCACTTCCTTTTCCCTCCACATCATTTGCCACATGAATTCCAAGAATGCAATTCTATCAGAAACAAACTTTGGCAATTTTTGAGGTGGTTGGGGGCAATCATATACCCTAATTATTGTGTGCTCTGGTAGGAAGAACCAATCAACATAATTGAAAGTATGACCTTTCTCTGGTTTATGTGCAAGAGGTCCCAAAATTACCTTGATTTCTGGTGACAATCTGGGGACCCAATTACCAAAAGAATTCATTATTTTCACAGAAAATTCATTATGAAATACATTATAGTTACCAGTTTGGCAATGAGAATCCCACATGTAACACCAACATTGAGTAGGTATTCTTTGCCTTGTCTTGCCAATCATGCTGATGTGCATTTTACTTGACCATTTACTTCTATTTTGATATAGGATCAGGTGGCAAACCAAAGAATAAAACTTAAAGTTCATGGGTTTCTTATCTTCCTTCACACTGATGAATCCATCATGTATTTTCTTTTCAAGATATGAGGCAAAATCATACTCAATGTTTAACTTTGAATTTTGTATCTTCATAGCCATCATCATCAAATTAACTGGGATCTTCTGATCAGCGTCAATTCCTAGTACTTGGCATAATGCATAATAGGTCCATTTGAAATAGACTGTAAAATCTTCCACAGGGAATGGTTCTACTGCATTGGAAGGAATATCAACTATCCTGTTGTTTGCACCTCTTCTCATAAATATCGGTAGCTCATCACTTCTGAGTATTCTTCTTAAACTTTTGTATTCTTGTTCAATTTTTTGTAAGTCAATTTTAGTGAGAGCTTATTTGTTCAACATAAAACATTCAATTATAGCATTTCTGTCAATTCTCAACAAAGAAGATCCATTTGGCAACCTTACTGTTTTAGTAGCCGGGTGGTAGTGCAGTGCCAGAGTACGAATCAGTTCTACATCCATGAATACATTTGAAACAATTAGCTTGGCCAAATCCAACTTCCATGGATTGCCCACCAGTCCCTAACCATCCTTCTTTTGACAGAAGTACCAAAACAGTTTCTAGCCAGAAATGGGAATTATGGCATCCCTACAACCCTCAACAACATCCCTAAATACTTTCTTTTGACCTTTATCAATTAAATTGGGTAAAACATCTAGTAAAGATTGTTGCAGTGATCTTTTCTTAGAGGCAAGATCACGGTTACTAATCTTACTTGTGGATTCAGACTTCTTGGGTGCCATTATACAAACCAGGGTTTCACAACTCAAGCAAATGCATGGAGAATTGAAATAGAGCAAAGATTCTTCAAACTTTCTTACAGAGAATGTAGAGATGGACTTAATTGAACAATTCGAAGCTTGCTAAGAATAGACCAAACTGGGTGCCTTCTCCAAGCCAATCTGCAATCTCTGAACTGAGCAAATGCTAAGAGATTTCTAGATTTTATCGAGCCAGAATGTTCATCATTCCACCATTATTTTTGGTTCATGCCACGAGATTATAAAATATCAGCATTTAATTTATTTCAAATATAAGACCTTGATTAAATTTGATCCAATGATCAGATGAAATGACAAGATCTTTCAAATTTCTTGGTAATCATACACCCGCACTATGTTTACTCATTTATTATCATTACCGCACTATCACGGAGCTTGTTTAAATTGGTCACGGGATGGTGATAAGCTTCAATGCCTTTTGTTCACTTTTCTTGATTACTGCCAACCCTCAGCCCTTATGCTCAAACAAAGTGGGATCGCGGGGCTTATAGTCCCCTTTATTCCATTTTCTTCCATTACCATCAACCCGCAAGTGCCTGTTCTCATTACTGTGGGGTGATTATGTTGCCAACTTTTATTACTTATCACCTTGCCACAAACATTCTTTGAAAGACATCGTAGGAGCCCGGTAACTTGGACACTTACTACCGCCATGCCATGAACAACTTGCCAGATCAATGTGGGACCATGGGATCAGTTTATATTGAACTCTCTTCCTTATCGCCAAGCCGCAACCAAGTGGTGAGACCTCTGAGGGACTACGGTATACATGGTTGACCAAGCCCTTCCTACCGCCATGCCACAAGCAACTTTTATGTTTCTGGCGGGAGTGCAGTATACATGATTCTTGTTGCTCTAGTTCCCACACTGCTGTCAAGATAATGAGGATGACCTATGAGATTACGGTAAACTACAAAAACACAAAAATGATTAAGAATAACTGCATACTCCTCAAAATGACCATGTTATGTGACCCTAGGAAATAAATGGTGTAAAATTTTGGCATGAATGTCTATTAAGAAATGGTCATATACAAGTGAAAAGATCAAGTAGGATGGAAATGTACAAAATTTTTGAGAGGTCCTAATAGGTGAGACATTAGAATAGTTTATTTGGAATAATGGTCGGAATTAACAAAATTTTAGGGCTTTAAAATTTTGTTCCAACATAAGTAATGGTTGTTTTATTATGTAAATAAGGGTAATCCTTACCTATATAATAATTTTTATGTATTTCAATATAATGTGTATTTTTTTTTTGCAGATATGTATTAATAAACTCCAAGAAGGGGATGAAGTTAGGGTGTTGGATCCATGTGATGGTGTTGTTGTGGGCATTGGGCGTATTCACTCACTACCTATTGTACATGGAGTCAACTTGAAAGGAATAGGAGATGCAAATGTAAATATTTTAAAGGTCACAAGTAACATACAACTTGCTTATGAAGACAAAATAGATGGAGCTATTCGTCTGAAAGAGAAAGAAGGAACCTTCACACGGTGGCCACTAAAATATTTGCAAAAAATGGCATAGTTGATGTTTATCATGTACTTGTTGTTAGACATCTTGGCCCATTGCTTTATGCAGTATTTTGAATGTGTTGTTTAGGGATCTTAATTTTCATGGTGTATTTGAAAGAGTTGGAAACTCTAGACAACTATGACATTTTCAATTATATTTATATATATATACTCTTAGACAGTTTTGATATCTTATAACTTGATATATATATATATGTATATATGTATATATATATATATATATTTGCATTATATTTTTTATTGCAGATTACCTTTCTTTATCATGATGTTGAATCAATATTTTAATTCTAGCATGTTGTAGCTTGTTCGTATATGTAATTTTAAAAAAAAAGTGCATTAATAACATTATCTGCCTCTAGAATCATCATAGAAACTTCTTCAAAATTCCACGTCTATCCTGGAGTCACCGGGGTTCATACCTCAATGATTCCACACCGTTTTAGGCCCAAAAAATCCCAACCATGCCCAATTCCATAGGTGATTCGATCTCGAATCTGATTCTAGGATGAATAGTACCTGGAAATACCTTGTTTTTCTGCTAATTAGGTAACTTAACAAATAATAAATGTTATATCCCAAAACTTGTGCTAGAACTCTAGTAAAAGATTACCATACTATAACATCATCAAGTCAACCTTGGCTATAGAAATTGTTCAAAATAGAAAAATAGTTTGTAAATGTTGAATAGTCAGACAATATGAGAAATTACAGGCACTAGGAATTACCTTTTGAAACATTAGGACAGAGGGTGGATAAAATTGATATATATGGTGTAAAAGCCAAGGGATTGCCTTTTGGTTTCAAGATCCAGGTGACTTTGATCCTGATTTAAAATGTTCCTTACAAGTGGTCCATTGTGGTAACCTACATAGAGGTATGTATTCTTGGAAGCCTTATGGTGCCATATTATTTAATGGAGTATATGTGGCATTAAAAAAATTGAAATGCTCTTTTATAGTAAAGGAGAATGGGTGGTATTTGTGATCTACTATGCTAGAATATAATAATCTACACCTCAAAATTAGATTACTCAAACCATGTCACATTGACCATATTGTTAAAATAATATAATATATTCCATAGCTTAAGATGTTTTTTGGTTTCAGGGATCTTATCAACATCATAAGGAGTTGAAGGCTGCACATGGAATCAAGATAATCGCTTAGGTATCAAATTTCAGGCTAATAATTTTATGTATATAAGCATAAATTTATCAAATATATGTGGACAATGAAATTTAGCTGCAATTTCTTGATTTCAAGGTCTTAAGCATGCCATAGCAAGAACTCAGTTATATGTTGTTGGACCTAATGATGATTTAGAGGATATTAAGGAAGAAGCAATGTAAGATATCAATAATGTAATGTCTTGGATTGACAAGAGTGGGGAATGAGTTTATATTCAAGCTTCAACTTTTGGATCTTTGGAGGCTTTACTTGAGTTCTTGAAGACCCCAACTATAAGCATCCCAGTTAGTGCAATTGGTATTGGGCATGTGCATAAAAAGATGTCATGCATGCTAGTGTAATGCTTGAGAAAAAGAAGAAAGAGTATGCTGCAATTTTGGCATTTGATGTCAAAATTACTCCTGAAGCTCGGGAGCTTGTAGATGAAGTTGGTGTCAAGATATTTGCAACAGACATTATTTATCATCTATTTGACCAGTTTAAAGCATATATGGACAATCTTAAGGAAGAAAGGAAAAAGGAGGCTGCAAAAGATCAGGTATCAAATTTCAGGCTAATAATTTTATGTATATGAGCATAAATTTATTAGATATATGTCGACAATGAAATTTAGCTGCAATTTCTTGATTTTGGGGTCTTGAGAATGCCATAGCAGAAACTCAGTTATATGTTGTTGGACTTGATGATGATTTAGAGGATATTAAGGAAGAAGCAATGCAAGATATCAATAATGTAATGTCTTGGATTGACAAGAGTGGGGAAGGAGTTTATGTTCAAGCTTCAACTCTTGGATATTTGGAGGCTTTACTTGGGTTCTTGAAGACCCTAGCTGTAAGCATCCCAATTAGTACAATTGGTATTGGGCCTGTGCATAAAAAAGATGTCATGCGTGCGAGTGTAATTCTTGAGAAAAAGAAGAAAGAGTATGCTATAATTTTGGCATTTGATGTCAAAATTACTCCTGAAGCTCGGGAACTTGTAGATGGAGTTGGTGTCCAAATATTTGCAGTAGACATTATTTATCATCTATTTGACCAGTTTAAAGCATATATGGACAGTCTTAAGGAAGAAAGGAAAAAGGAGGTTGCAGAAGATGTTGTTTTCCCCTGTGTACTGAGCATTTTGCCAAATTGTATTTTTAACAAGAAGGATCCTATAATTGTTGGTGTTGTTACTCTTGAAGGCATTGCAAGGGTCAGTATCTAAACCTAGTCTTTTTGGTGTTATGACTTATGCATGTAAAAGATTGTTGTATCGTTTTTGGTTTGTATAAAGCCATATGTGGTGATTACATCTACATATTGGCACACCATTATGTGTTCCCACAAAAGATTTCATAGATATTGGCAAAATAGCCTCAATTGAGATCAATCATAAATATGTTGAAATGGCTAAGGGTGAAAAAGTGGCCATGAAGGTATTTTGAAAAGTTGTCTTTGTTGTTAATAGTTTTATATGATTTTGGATGCTATTTTTTGAAATGTTTTTGTTAATGAATTATCATACTAACTTTACAAATTGTTGGGAGCAACGTTGATGAAGCACATAAAATGTTTGGTAGGCATTTTGAAATAGAGGATGAATTTGTGAGTCATTTCATGAGAAGATCCATAGACATATTGAAAGAAAACTACAAGGTAAGGCTATTTGATATCCACATTACGTAATTTTACACTATATTTACTATTATGCATTTTATACTAATTGAACATTTGTCTTTTTCATTTTTGGCTAATAGAACAACTTTTTAATGTCTAAAATAGAATATTCTTCTTATTTTTTCAAGATGATTTGTCCAATGATGATTGGAAACTTGTGGTGAAATTGAAAAAGCTATTAAAAATTCCTTGAGCTACTACTAATGATGTATTGTGCAATGGAACTTTGGATTGGAGCAAAAAAGTTTGATGAAAATGGGAAAATGCACCCTGCAATATTACAAACACCACAATTAGGATAACAAATGGTGAACTTTGTTGATACCAGAACAGTAGCTTCTACATCATAAGCTTATTCTATATGTTTTGCTATGTAGTGTGCATGCTACACCTCTGGCTACAATAAGATAGTAGTGAACTTCAGATCTTATCTATGTAGGAGGTCATTTGAATGTCTGTTGTTTAGCTCATTTTCTAAAATTTAATAGTCTAAACGGGCAAGTGTGGTATTGCCATGTGAGAAAGGGAAGAGATTGATTCTAGAGTAGTGATTTTGTGTAATGATCTATTTTATTATTTCTTGAGGTAATGAAGAAAATACCATGAAAATGTTGTTTTAAATAAATTCATATTTTACTGTAATTGTATGAAACCAAAAACATTTCCATGTTGTCATCTTTAGCATGTTGTTGACTGGCTGGATTTCACTATTTCAAGTGTCGCTTTTGCTTCAGTTGTCTGGGACCATGTTATGGAAGGTTACAGGGAATGGTGTGTTTTCTTGTTACTGCAGGGTCACTACTATAGGGGCCTCTAAGTAGAATTCTCAGGTTGTTATTTAGATATTATTCATAGTGGTTTAGGGTTGTTTGAATACACAGGTAATAGCTCAATGGCTTGTGTGAAGGAGAATATGGAATGCACCAAGGCTACAGTCAAAGCACCTAAACTGGTTAACATAATGCCAAAAGAAATGATGTCTCATGGAATGCTTAGTGGCAACATCTCTTTTCTAAGTGTCAAAAGATGTGAAGGGCTTCATCGGTCCAACTTGCCCTTCCATTGTTTTGCTATTGTATCTAATGTGGCTGCTGAACTTATTTTTTCTTTAGCCAGTCCTTGTAGTTTGTTGTACATGACAGAGATGAACTGGTTTTTTCTAGTTATGGCAGCCTTGTGCTACTTTTTTATTATTTGTAATTCTTTTCCTGCATTGTTCCAATACAAAAAATATTTATTTCCACTTTGCTTTGTCTTGTTTCATTTTCTTATTGGCTGATTCTCAAATAGAAAGTGTTGGCTCAAATTTATCAATCTTTACTTGGCAGCATCATAAAATATATAGTTTTCCAAATTTATTTGCTTTTATGTTTTAATTCAAATTTAGTAATATGTTTTTTCTGCATTATAAAATTTATGGTATTTAATAAATTATTCATATCATGACTAAATTTACTACCAATTAATGGAAACCAGTAAATAAAAATGACTACCATGACTAAATAAATGACCAGTTAACAACAATCAATAATAAATGATTACAATGACTAAATAAATGACTAAATATATGTACTACCAAATTGATGACTAAATATACTACCAAATTGTTGACTAAATATACTAACAAATTAATGACTAAAATTGTTTAGTCATAAATTTGGTCGCGAGATAAATGATCGGCAATAAACTACCAATGGTCACGTGACTAAATATACTACCAAATTGATGACTAAATATACTACCAAAGTGATGACTAAATATACTACCAAATTAATGACTAAATATACTACCAAATTTATGACTAAATATACTACCAAATTAATGACTAAATATACTACCAAATTAATAACTAAAATTTTTTTGGTCATAAATTTGGTCGTGAGATAAATGACCAGTAATAAACTACTAATGGTCACATGACCAAACTACTAATCACATGACCAATTTTTGGTAGTTTTTTAGTCATTTTTTCCTATTTTTCTACTAGTGATAAGGTGGTTCTTGTCTATGATCCCTCAAAAATCATGATGTATATGGACTTAGATAGGCCCTTAAAAGGAAGGATTGGAGTGAGGACTAAATCAAAGCTTATTAGAAATATAGGGAAGAAATAGTTGAGCCAAAAGATCTTTCGAGTAGGTAGATACAAATGAAACTTGGGAGACACTATGGGATTTGGAGCATGGCTCACCCACATTGAACTATGATGTAAGCAACATTCCAGCAGGAGAAGGATCTAAGGTACAAGAAGAAGAAGAGGAATCCAGGGCATCATATGAATCAAAAGAAGGCAGTGACTCCATTGAGGAGATACTTCTAGATCGGATCCTATTTGCCTAGAACAACCCCTTCCACTACATCAAGTGGAAGGAAAAATCTCATAGACCTTTGCTCATTTGGCTCAAACAAATTTAACATCTTGGGGACTTAGAGTAGAACTCACACAAGCTCATCAAGATACATATTTAATGTATGAATAGGGAATCTAGAAAGCAAATAAAATATCAAAGAAAGTTCTATCTCTAAGTGTGTAGATACTACCAGAGCTAACAATTGAAAATTCCCTTCACCACTGTAGAAATACCCTTAGCAGGTTGCATCAAAGCACAAATTCTAGAAATACCCCTCATTGAATAACAAGATTCTAGCCCTACATCTACTAAAGAATGCACAAAAAATAGAGGAAGCTGAGACTAGAAAGGATCTTTATGAAGACGAGATAGATGTAATATCTTTAATGCCATCAAATGGAATAGAGATGGAGCCTACGAACCCTATGGTTACATAGGTAAGTATTCCTATTCCCCCTTCTAGCACTCAATCTATTCTTCCATCTGTTTTGGAAACACCCATCTCTATAGTTCCTCACACTTACACAACTACCCTTGTGACTCCATCAATCTCTTTCCCATTCATGCAACCTTTTGGTATGCCCCGTACTCCATTACTACCACCATTTACCTCTGCACCATCCATCCCACATATTCTACGTTTGCCTTTGTTCTCTCCATCTACACTCATAGTACCGTCCCCATTACCTCCCATAATTGTGATCACACCATCCAAAGAAAAAATCACAATACCGTAGGACTCCCACTAAGATTTCCATTTGCTAGCAGAGTCATTCAATCACCTGCCAATTTTTAACAACAAATGCAAACTACATGACAAGCGTGAGAGGCAAAGATTGAAGCTCAAAGACAAAAGGAAAAGCTCTTGCATGACCTCACATGAGGTCACCATATGATCCAATACAATATTCATTGGTGATCACTCACATGAATCCAATAGTGGATAAGACACAAGATGAAATGTGCCCTAAGAATTATTCTATCCAAGCGGTAGGAATGAATCTCTCTCAAGCTTGCCCATAAGATAAATTGGAGCTGATGGAAGAAACCCAAAAATCTGATACTACAAATTTTATCAAAGTGAGAAGGAGACTTGAGAAAAGGGAGCTAGAGCTATCACACACAAAGGATATAGTGAATCAACTATAGGTAGAGGTGAAATATCAAGAGCAAGAAGTGACGAGAATAACCTTAGAGCTGCAAACTCGAGTCTCTCTAGAAAGCCTCCAAGGTAAACAATCCAAATAGGTAGCATTGTAGTCAAAGTTAAACATGGAAAATTTAACCTTGGAGGGTTACAGATAGAGGATTGAGAAGGAAAAAGATTAGGAAAATAAGAGATTTGAAGAGTTAACACAACCTCACACTACTTTGATAGGTTTGAGAAGCATGATTGAATCAATCAATGCTCAACTTGATGCCAAAGAGCTGCAAATTCATAAATTGAAAAAGGAGGTGCAAACATGAGTCATGCACCCTAGGTAATTCAATTGGTGAAGGATCTGTATGCATCCCATCGGACCCAGATAATGAGTAGAGCAATTGATCTTAAATAAGCACTCAAATTCATTGCATCCACTCATAAGCTCATAGCACAAGTCAAAGTTGAAGTGGATCAAACTCTTCAAAAACTCAATCCAAAGGTCTCCTATGCTCAAGCTATGGTGGAAAAACTTTATAGTTTTCCTTATGAGGTCCTCTTGTCTACATGGATTGACAATAGATATACAGCAACGACTAAGGTAAACAAGGTGAGAAGTAGAAATAAAGCTACTCTAAAGTGCAAGACATAACTAGTCATTTTAGAGCAGGTTGTGAAGGATATGAGAGAGCACATAAATTCTCTAGTACAATATGGATTTCCCTCTATTTTTCAGATTGATAATTATGTAGTTGAAGAAGAAGAGTACAAGGTGATGCTTGCAAGAAAACAAGTAGACCAGACATCATTTTAGGGCTGGGAATAGACACCAAGCATCATGGAAGTGGAAACACTCCTTCAACCTTTGGCTTAATTGGAACATTAGGTGAAGGTTGTGGTAGAGAAGTTGTAGATATTCTCTCACAAAGAGATCATAGAGTTTGATAGAGCTTTCAAGGCTTTAAAGAAAAAGGGACAACCTTTAGAAGATGAATGGGCAACTTTGTAGACTACCTTGGAGAAGCTTTACTTTTAAGTTGTTGCCTTCAAAATTTTGAAATTTCATTTTTGCATGGCTATATGTTAGGAGCTAGGTTCTTCTTTGTAGGAAAAGATCCCTTGAAAGTTGCCATAATTGTAGAGCTTCGCTCTCCATAATTTCAGATCGAGTGTCAAGAAATGAGTTATCTCTGAAGTGAACCCCCTTTTCATTCTATATGAATGAATGAAAAAGTGATGCCTAGAGGGTTCCTTGTGCTATGTGTCCATTTGGCACAACATTTTGAGAAGGAAAAATTGACACATTATTTTTGTTTGTGCCATTGGTTGGATATTGCCATGTTGGAGGTAGAGGGTCCCATTTCTCTCATTAAGATATAATAGATTCCAAACCATTGATCATAACAAAGATCATCCAATGATTCCTGCATCATATAAATATTTTTAGAACCAACAAGTACTAGGGATTGTGTTATTGGATAAAGTAAGTGAGTCATCTCATCTGTAGGCCTTATGGTAAAATCAATAGAGACTCTTCAGAAGACACATGGTAGCTTGGCGCTCCTTTGAGATACTCTAGTTTTGTCATAGTCTTCTGATTGTGTGATTAGATAGAGCATAGCGGTGCAACTCATGCAACATAAAAGGATCATGGGGTCTCTGTTGCAAAGACGGTTGCTATTGCACCAAAAGATCAACCTATTAATGCCCGATACAACCACTAGTGTTAATGAATCCATGGAAGGTGGTTAAGCCTTGTCATAAACCCAAGCGCTACACTGCACAATACAAGGAGACTAAGGGCGCACACCTTGCAACAATCCCCCTAGCACAAGTGAGGGGTTCAAAGCTGTGACCCAGGCTTTGATACCAATTGTTGCAAAGATGGTTGTTGTTGCATCAAAAGATCGACCTATTAATGCCTGATACAATTGTCAGAGTTAATGAATCCATGGGAGGTAGTTAAGCCTTGTCATGAGCCCAAGCGTTGTATTGCATAGCACAAGGAGACCAAGGGTGCACACCTTGCAACAGTCTCATGCATTTGGACCCCTAAAATTTTGTATGCAAATCTATAGATAACTATAGTTTCCATTGGCATGTGATAATTCGTGCATTATTGTAACTTTAATAGTAAGAATCATATAGGCCATAGGCCACTGCTATAAAAGCATTGGAGTGAATCAAAATAAAAGGGGAGGAGACTATAATAGAGATTGGCTTTTCTGGATACTACTCAAAACTAATTAAGTATTTGAGAATTGTGCATCTTTCCTTTTTTAGCTTGTTCTCAGTTCATCAATGAAGAGAAAGTGACATTCTATGCCAAAATGTTTGTATTTTTATTTTTCTTCTTAATAGTTACATACTAATGCTTCAGCTATGTTTATCTAATTTAATGAATGACATTTGTGAATGGTTTGAAATCATGTGCATTTTAGTTCTCTTTTCTATGATAATATATTATTGTGATTTGAAATAGTAAATGTTCAAATTTAGTATTAGTATAACTTTTTATTATTCGGCGTATCACCCTAGGATAGTTTTATTTTCTTAAGTTTCTCTCCTCTTTTCTCTGCAAAGATAAAATAATTCTTTAAGAATCATATGAAGAGACAAATTCTAAAATCTTGGAGGTAATCTTACAAATCAAATCCCACATTTGTAAGATTTACCATTGTTGGTGCCGATTTGTGAGTATAGTTTTTGAATACAGATAAAAACATCAACACCACCTCCATATTCTACTTTAACTATGGACTATTTTCCTTCTTTGGAGTTTGTTCTTGCCACTTCTCCCTCTCTCATGGATAGCTTGAATTCTTCTTAGACAATTATGAGATTATTGGCACCCTTGGTGATGGCCATTTCACTTCTATTATTGATTGGTTTCTCATTCTTATATGACATTAATAGTTTTTTATCCTATGTTGTATTTTATTTCTCAAGTCCACTTTCAAGTGCCTTCTTTTCCTACCCTTTATTTTCTTAGGACTATTCTATATCTAGCAATTTCCTAACTTCATTTTTTCTTTGACTATGTGGGCAAAACACATGTTTCTATTTACATTTCTTGGGGGCATCCCCCCCCTCTCTCTCTCTCACACACATAATATTTATTTCTTTTCTTTTCCTATTTGGAATGTTTCTTACACATTCTTGGGATATCTTTCTTATTTTATTGCTCCTCCCTCTCTCCTATACCAACACATGTTCCTTTCTCCTTTTTCCTTTCCTTAAAATTGATTGCATACACCCTCTACTATAGCAATCATTTCAAGGGGACATATTTTCTCTCTTATGTCCTATCACACTTCATAGCATCTATCTATTGGCCTTTGAGCCACTATTTATGACTCCTAGCTTAGAGTAGTCTAGGATCTGTGATTATGATATTTGGTATGATGCTCAACATAGACTATCTTAGGATCATTTAACACTTTATCATGGTCCCTAAACCAATTATCATGATTCCTAGCATAGAGTATCCTAGGATCATTAAATTATTTCATTTACCCTATCTTGGCTCCCCTTTACTCACCTTTCTTACTTATCTTTTTAAATCATGTGCCAAATTCTCTTTCTCTATATTCAAGTTGTAGACGATTTACATATCATTTATTATTTACATCCGCTAACTCTCTTACATGAGCAACATGTATGAGAATTGATTCAAATTTGGGCATGGAACTCTCATACATATTCACATCCTTTTTCAACATATCCACACTTATTTTTCAAAATTTCAAGAAAAATTAATTTATGTTATTTTATTTTATGAAATTTACTTTATGTATTTACTTTCTACGTAGCTATATCACCTAGAGACATGATCCCACTAAAGTGGTAAAAAATAGATTAAAAAATTTCCTACTCTATATATCACAATCATTTTATTGTTCATTCCTATAGTATATTTTAGGACTCATTTATCTCTTTTCTTGGGCCTATTTCTGTCACTAGCTACCAAGATCTACCTTCTCTATATTTTTATTAGTTTCACATTCTTTTATAGTCTCATCCCTAAAAAGATGCCCTCATAGTTGTGGCAACATCTTTGTCATTATGGTAGAGTGCTTGACATTTAAATCCACCATATGAGTGCCACTAATAGGAAAATTAACTTCCGCGACTTTTCTAAGTTTCTCCAACAACCTATTTAAATTCTTCATAAAAATATCCTCTTAACCATTTGAAAACAAGCTCCCTTCTTTTATAGCTTCCTCAACCTCTTCCCAATAGTACTTTCTACAATAATTTCTTTCTTTTTACTTCTTGTAGGGTTATTTAATATTCTTTAGATTCTCTTAATATTCTTGAAAAAAGCATCTCTATTCCCTTCTCCATCTCAGAAATATGTTGTTTCTATTTCCATAAAACCCTTGCATATAGCACTACACATGGAGTAGAAGCCTCTTAGTTTCTTTTAGAATATTTATTGAAAGTATTTTTCTACCTTCCTAGAATAGAGCAAACTAGAATAAACAAACACACTCCAACCTTCTGAGTGCAAGTAGTGTTGAAACATAACAAACATGGGCCTAATCAAGGAAGGATCCCAATTTTGTAATAATTTTTTACATGCTAGATACACATGTTTGAGAAAATTTACTCAACATAGAAGCATTGAATTCTAGATTTACAAACACAAATGGATCTCGTAGACCATCATGCAATACCTCCTAAAATATTAAGGTCATCTAATCCAAGGATGCAACCACAACTAGACAGACTCTATTGCATTTGCAAAGGCATCCTTTATACTTTATTTTGATAGAATCTATTCTCTATTGTTCCTAACTAAGTGACTATTATTTGGCATTTGAATCATTGACCATCAAAACTAGGGACATTTTCCCTAACCCTTTTTATCTCTTTCTAGTGCTTCTTTTTATTAATTTAGTTTCCTTTCTAAAGGAAGTTTCTTTTATGTAAAGCAGAGCATACTATTTAAACTCTAGGAAATGAACCTAATTTATCCGAGGTAAAAATACATTTAAATAAGATCAAACACTTTGATTGTTATATGCTTAGCTAGAAAGTAGAAAGATCCTTGTCTATTTTCCCTCTTAGACTAGTAGGTTATTTTTTCTCTTTTCACTTGACAAGATTGCCAAAGGAATTAGTGACCTTTCTCGATTTGGGAAGTTTCCCCACACTAAGGGTAGATTAAAGCATGCCAACTTTTAGTATAACAAGGATAACCACCACAATATCACTTGCATGTCAAGTGTGACATAAATAATTTAATTGTTAAAGAATTTAAGAATTAAATATAATATACATTCAATTGTGATTTCTTATCACAAGTTGCTTTATAATTATTCATTTGTATTGAAGACTTTAATACTAAACTTTTGTTCAGTTAAAAAAAATGTTTGTAAGGTTAAAAGAGCTATAAAATAATTTAATAAAATTACAAGCCACAAAATTGTGAGATGGACTCTCCTATCCAAAATGTTGCAAAGATTAAAGTTGTTACACGTAAGATTGAATACTCTAATACAATAATATTATCATGGAACTAAAAAATCAATACAAATGCAATAGATTCTTATTTTATGAGTAAAGTCATTAAAGACTAATTCGTTTTTATCATGTACAATATTAAACAATTAATAAATGTAACTATCTTTGAGTCCCATAACTTGTTTGATCTCGTAAGTTATTAAAAACATACATTGATTCAATCATTCAATTATAAATATATATTTTTTATATATTAAAAAAACACTAATGCATTGTTTTCAATAGCATCCTAGTTATTAACGAATTAATTGTGATATATAATATATTTTAGGCCTTACTATTCGGCCAATCCTTAATATCTTATTCCAAAGTATCAAGATGTAACAGCCACTTAGAGAGTATTTTTGTAATACAATTAATTTTTCTTCGTTTTTAGTGGCGTTTCCTTTCTCTTTTAAAAGATGATGTTGCCAAGAGAATAGTTTAGACTTGAATAAATTTTGGCCTATTCCTCTTGACGTGTATCACATGTGCCTTTTTCCTATAAATCTTAAAAAAAGAGATAAAATAAAGTAGATTAAGGGCAATAAAGTTTGGTCCAATTTTTGTAGATTGGCAAACATTTGGAATTATATTTTTTTGATTAAAAAATGGTTATTATATAATAGTTAATTAGTTGATACGCTTTTTAGTGTGGATTTAAGTTAAAAAAAATTATGGTTGAGTATATATATGTATTTATATTTAATTGTGTCATAACGAGTTTTTTCTATTATATTGAAGATTAATTATAATATTTGTATTAAAGTTCGTATTTAAAAAAAATATACTTCTTTTATATAATGAATTTTTTGGATTAGATTTGGTGAATCCATATAAATTTGACTCCAAATTTATAATAATTTTTCTTTGCTTCAAACTTAAGGAATCTAGTATTTTTTTTCATGTGTCCATTCACTTGATAAGCCATCACAAGTAGCAAAAACCTCATAGTATCCTAAATTGTTTGGCTTGAAATTTTAGGTGATATCACTGCCTAACCAATAAAATTCCTAAAAAGTTATCCCATGAGTCATCCATGCTTTGTGGATCTACCTCTCATGTCATTTGCAATTCCTCCAACTTGACACTACTTGTCCCATCCAAAAAAAAGTTAATAAGCCTCGGTAGTGGCACAACCCTTGACAAAGGAGCCACTTGCCAAAAATTATGTAGTGTGGAGTAAAATGATTAGACTTGTGGAAGCACCCTAAAGATTTGTGCAAACCCCATGTAAACCATATATCTCATCAAATAGATTGTCAACTCCATAATGGAAAAAAATGATGTGGCCATAGGAATGAATCATGGCACCCATTAGCAAATAGTTTGTTGCTGTATTTGGATGAAAGAGTACATGGCGCCTAGATCCAACCTATATTGAGAAATCACTACATGTTGTTTTGTGGGTTTTGCCTAGACTTCTTGGTGATGCCCACATTCCATGTTCAATTTGTGCTACAAAAGAGGAGTTCATTTTGTTAAGTATCGCCTCCCACGTGCCATTGATCACATTGATCCAACAGCCCATACATATTTTTGACTGCTTAAGGAGTTTCCACAAGCCACCTATATTAGGATCCAACAATTGATTGTTAGGGTTAGCCGGCAGAAGATATCAATTAAATGCAAATAAAGATTAAACAGAGAAATGGATATACACAGAATTAATAACAGCGAGAGACAAGATTTAACGTGGTTCACCCAAACTCGGGCTACATCCACCAAACAGAGAGTCCAATATTATTATCCAGTAAATCAAACCGATTACAATCAGCAATCCCTGCAACTCAATACCGCTGCAAATGCTACAATACAATTTCCCAAACCCTAACCCTTGGCCACCTTTTATCAAGCCTTTTTGTCGGTTACAAAAATTAGGGTTTTCTTATGTCAGTCATAAAAATAGGATTTTTAAGTCAGCCCTAGGATTTTTTAAGTCGGCCCTAAAAAAAATTTTCTCGGGGGCTACCGCCCCCGAACCCCCGTTTCTCGGGGGCTGCCGACCCCGAACCCCCGCTCAGGGCCCAACCCGGCCCCGAACCCTGGCGAGGATACATGGCTAGTGTACAGTACTTTCTTGATCAGTCGCCACCTACCAACAATCTCCCACTTGGAGACTGATCAGGCTCCACACCAAACAATCTCCCACTTGGAGACTGATCCTGGACGACACCGTTGTGCATGCAGCTCCCACTGGAAATAAGCACCCTGGACTCTACTGTTCAATTTTTATTGTTTTCAATCTAGAAGACCAATCGAAGCTGAAGAGGAGCTCAGCTTCTCCCTTGTTACTGCCTTTGTAAACATATCTGCTGGATTTTCATCTGTATGTATCTTTTCCAGCCTTAACTGTCCATTATCCAACACCGACCGAATAAAGTGATACCTCAACTGTATGTGTTTGGTCTTTGAATGCAAGGCAGAATTCTTTGCAAGATGTATGGCACTCTGACTGTCTGTATACAAAGAACTGTTAGCCTGTGGTGTACCCAATTCTTCCATGAAAGATTATAGCCATATCATCTCCTTGCTTGCCTCTGTTGCAGCTACATATTCTGCCTCTGTGGTGGATAAAGAAACCACCTTTTGCAACCTGGAAATCCAACTCACCGATGTTCCTCCTATAGTAAAGACATAACCTGTAGTACTCCGCCTGGTATCAATATCCCCTGCCAAATCTGAGTCTACATAACCTGCTAAATCAGTATTAGAGCCCCCAAAACATAAGTGTTTATTAGATGTACCTCTCAAATATCTGAGAATCCATTTTACCGCATTCCAATGCTCAAATCTGGGATGACTCATATACCTACTAACGACGCCGACAGCATGTGCAATATCTGGTTTTGTGCATACCATGGCATACATTAAACTTCCTACAGCTGAAGCATATGGGACCTTGGACATTTTTTCTTCCTCCTCTTGTGTTTTTGGACACATCTCCTTAATCAATTTCAAATGACTAGGCAAATGTGTGCTGATAGCTTTTGCATTCTCCATATGGAATCTCTGCAACACCTTTTCAACATAAGCAGCCTGAGATAGAGTCAATTTTCTGTTCTTCCTATCTCTGTAAATTTGCATACCAAGGATTTGTTTTGCTGCCCCCAAATCCTTCATATCAAATGACTGTGATAACTGATGTTTTAACTCTCTGATGTGATCCATGTTAGACCTAGCTACAAGCATGTCATCAACATATAAACATAAAATGATGTAGCTATCATTATCCAACCTCTTAAAATAAACACAATGGTCAAAATTACACCTACTGTAGCCTTGCTCAGCCATAAAACTATCAAATTTCAAATACCATTGCCGAGGTGCTTGTTTCAGGCCATACAAGCTTTTCTTCAATCTACACACTTGTTTCTCCTTACCTTTGACCTCAAATCCCTGTGGTTGTGCCATGTATATCTCCTCCTCCAAATCACCATGGAGAAACATAGTTTTCACATCTAGCTATTCCAAATGCAAATCTTCAGCAGCCACAATACTTAAAATAGTACGAATAGAAGTCATCTTGACAACCGGAGAAAATATCTCATCAAAATCAATGCCCTATTTTTGTGCAAATCCTTTTACAACTAACCTGGCCTTAAATCGTTTCTTACCTCCATCTTCCTCTTTCAGCCTATAAACCCATTTGTTTGGTAAAGCCTTTTTACCTACAGGTAACTTACATAATTCCCAAGTCTGATTTTTCAGCAAGGAGTCCATTTCTTCTTGCATGGCAAGCTCCCACTGAACTTGTGTATTCACCTGCATAGCTTCATCATACCCTTCTGGTTCACCAGCATCTGTTAACAAAATAGAATACAAAGAGGGAGAAAACCTTTCAGGAGGTCTACTTATTCTTGTTGACCGTCTAACATTCACTGGAGTTTGTGGTATTTCTGGTTGCTGTTGCGGAGCATGAGGAACCACTAGAACATCACTATTTGGAGTATCGTCCAGCACCACATAATCCTTTTCTTTCTTCTCATGCTGCTGCAACTGATCTTTGTACAACACCTTCTCATTGAATATGACATCCCTGCTTCTCACAATTTTCTGATTTTCAAAATCCCAAAGCCTATAACCAAATTCATCAATGCCATATCCAACGAAGGTACATTTTTTTGATTTCGCATCCAGCTTGGTTCTATTTTCAGAATCTATATGTGCAAATGCTTCACAGCCGAAGGTTTTCAGAAAAGAATAACTCACCTTCTTGCCAGTCCATGCTTCCTCTGGAATACCACAGCCCAAAGGAACTGAAGGACCTCTGTTAATTAAATATACAGCAGTGTTGACAGCCTCTGCCCACATGTTTAAAGGCAGTCCAGCATGCAATCTCATGGTCCTTGCACGCTCCATTATTGTCCTATTCATGCGTTCAGCCACTCCATTTTCCTGTGGAGTCCCTGGAACCGTTTTCTGCCTATGAATTCCATTAAAGGAACAATAATCTTCAAATTCTTTGCTGCAATACTCACCGCCATTATCAGATCTGAGACATTTTAAACTTTTACCTGTCTCATTTTCAACCAAGCTTCTCTATTTCTTAAATGTTTCAAATACATCAGATTTCTGTCTAAGGAAATAAATCCAGACCTTCCTAGTTGCATCATCTATGAATGTAACATAATACCGAGAGCCACCGAAAGAAGATACCTGAGTTGGTCCCCATACATCTGTATGCACAAGCTCCAACTTTTTATTTTTCTTTTGCTTCCCATCTCTGAGAAAACTGACTCTCTTTTGTTTTCCATACACACAACTTTCACAAAAATCCATATTAATACATTTCAGACCTGGTAAAACTTTCTTAGAATGAAGTACCTTCATACCTTTTTCACTCATATGCCCAAGTCTATTATGCCACAGTGTTGTTTCAGAACCTGCAGCAATTTTTCTAGTCTCTTCCTGCAAACCTGCAGCAACTGTTCCTAAACCTGTTTGTTTTTCCTCTATAAAATCTAAAGTAGAAGGAACAGTATGACCTGTACAAAGATATAAGGTGCCTACTTTTACACCTTTTGCTACTACTAAGGCACCTTTTGAAACCTTCCAATTTTTATCAGTAAATGTAACAGTGCAACCTTGTTCAGTTAGCTGCCCTGCTGAAATTAAATTCCTACTGAGCCTTGGAACATGCCTCACCTCTTGTAGTAGCCAATGATTCCCATTCTGCAACTTAATCTTGATTCTTCCCTTTCCAACAATCTGACAGGGTTCATTATCTCCCAAATAAACCAGCCCAAAATCCCCTTGGACATAATCAAGGAAATAACTTCTATGGGGCGTAGCATGAAATGAGGCCCCTGAATCTAAAACCCATGAATCATCAGCATTATCTAGGGAAAGAATCAAAGCATCATCTTCAGACTTATTGCTTATCACATTTGCTTCCTTATTGCCTTCTTGTTTGTCTCCTTCTTTATTTTTCTGAGCCCAGCAATCTTTCTTCAGATGACCTGGTTTTCCACAGTACCAGCAATCCTTCTGTCCTTTGGTTTGGGATCTTTTGTCCTTTGATTTTCCTCGTGACTTCCCATGACCTCCAGAACCTTTTTCTCTCTCCTTTGATCTACCCCTGCTTTCTGCGTTCAAAACACTGCCTGATTTGGATCCACCTGAGCTTTTCTTACGAATTTCCTCACTCAGAATAACACCAACAACATCATCAAATTTTAGGGTATTTGAACCAGAAACAGAGTTACTAACCGCCATTACCAAACTATCCCAGCTTTCAGGCAATGAACATAATATCAAGAGAGCTCTAACTTCTTCATCAAATTTTACATTTACAGAAGTCAATTGACTGACAATCATATTAAATTCATTTAAATGACCTGTCACAGATCCACCTTCAACCATTTTCAAATTAAACAACTACTTCATGAGAAATACCTTATTTGAGGCTGAGGGTTTTTCATACAATTTAGCCAAAGCTTTCATCAGACCATCTGTTGTCTTCGCTTCCGTTATATTGAATGCCACCGACGGTGCCAGGCACAACCGAATGGTTCCCAGTGCCTTTCTGTCAAGAAGATTCCAATCCTCATCAGACATTGTTGCCGGTTTCTTGGCTACTCCTTCCAACGGCCTTCATAAATCCTTTTGATAGAGGTAATCTTCCATCTGCATCTTCCATAACTGATAGTTCTGCCCATTGAATTTATCAACCTTCATTTTACCCTCGTCTGCCATTGCTCCCACTCAACCATGAGACTTTCCTGCAGACGATAATCGAACACAACCCGCTCTGATACCACTTGTTAGGGTTAGCTGGCAGAAGATATCAATTAAATGCAAATAAAGATTAAACAGAGAAATGGACATACACAGAATTAATAACAGAGAGAGACAAGATTTAACGTGGTTCACCCAAACTCGGGCTACATCCACCAAACAGAGAGTCCAATATTATTATCCAGTAAATCAAACCGATTACAATCAGCAATCCCTGCAACTCAATACCGCTGCAAATGCTATAATACAATTTCCCAAACCCTAACCCTTGGCCGACTTTATCAAGCCTTTTTGTCGGTTACAAAAATTAGGGTTTTCTTATGTCAGTCATAAAAATAGGATTTTTAAGTCGGCCCTAGGATTTTTTAAGTCAGCCCTAAAAAAAATTTTCTCGGGGGCTACCGCCCTCGAACCCCCGTTCTCGAGGGCTACCGCTCCCGAACCCCGGCGAGAATACATGGCTAGTGTACAGTACTTTCCTGATCAGTCGCCACCTACCAACAATCTCCCACTTGGAGACTGATCAAGCTCCACACCAAACATTGATAGGGAGCCATAAGGGAAATAGTTCTAGGTTGGTTTCAATGTCTACCATTGGTCAATTTTATTCATGGTGGGGTTGTACTTGGCTAGCTATTTCCTCCACAATGCATAACAATAGGTGGCATTTACCAACATGACATTTAGACTGGTCTATAAAAAGAGATTAAAATGTTTGTGCATTGTAGACAACATCCCAATTGTTTAGGATGGAAGCGGGTCCCACATGTAAATAACCAATGTGTTGACTATAATGCACTAGCATTTTATGGGAGGTAGGTTTGCAAGAGCTAAGGGAAGGACAAGGAGAAAGGTGCAAAGAATTTTTACTAGCTATATGATGTACTACAATCAATGGCCTAGGATTCTTATAGAGGCAAAGGACGGTTACCTAATAGAAAGCAAAATATAGTGGATGCATTTATTTAGCTCAACTATTAGTAGTTTTATAAGAGTGAATACTAAAGGGAATTGAATGCAGAGGTTGGCAAAAATTGGATTCTAGTAACCAAATCCCTGCTAAGGCATTTCAAATGCATCCACTCCTTTAAAGATTTAGAACATTTCAAGGGAATATCAAATTGCAGAGATCAAATTGTGGTGATGTTGTCAAGGCCCTAGTTACTCTCTCTACAAAATCAAGCATGCAATCATCTTCTTTCTATAAATTTGATACACATAATCATCTATGGTGATGAAGCAACCATATTATGGGTCATGGACATGTCTAATCTTTTTTCTCATTGTAATATAAGTACCGCTTGCACCTTTAGGAGGTGCTGTGTTTGCATTGATAGGAAAATGATGGTATTATTGGTAGACATATCATATGGTTGCTTCATTTATGAAATCTCTTAAATTCGATACACAAAACCATCTACAATGACTTCAAATAATTCAGGAAAATTTAGATGTTTTACAGAGTTAGGTTCTTGGTCCCCCAAGATTTGTAGGAATGAAATTTGACACATTGATAGGGAATTCAATGTTGCCATCTTTGTCTCCTTTTTGTATAAATAAGAGCTTCTCACTCATGGCTTGGGATGGAATTTTGCTTGTTCATGCTTGTAATCGAGCCTTATATGTAAAGTTCTATTATATTCTTCTCTTTTATTTGTTAAATCTAGAATCTAGATCTTATGCATGTACTCACAACTTCAAGCTTTTTTTATATACAAATATATATATTGTTTCATAAATATTAATATAAGAAGTTGCAACTACTTTTTCTCTATCATATTTCTATGTTGTGTGGATGATTATATGTTTTTATATCACTATTAATATGCTTAATTTAGTTATCTATAAGACTCTTGCTTATATGCCTAAATTTGTTCAAGGGTCTTTTTCCCTTTTGAATGAATAGCAATAAATCTCATTGAAAATCATCACTAAACAAAATCAACTTTTAAACGTTGGAGGTTACTTATTGCACTCTATACCAACCATAAGTATAGTGCACACCCAACATTTACAATAAATGACGACAATATCTAAGAGACAACGAGATTCATAGTTTTATTTGCAAATTTAATCTAAATATTGTTTTCTTTATGTAATCGCCTATGGATGTGGTTTGAGCAGCCCCATAGATTCTTCTGTCTATTTTGATTTAGAGATAAGACAAAGTAAAAACATTTTAATTAGGTTTAAAATTAATGGCGACCATAAACATGAAATAGCGCTAGTTCTAATAACACCTAGCAATTTATTTATTTGTTTATTTTTTATTCATTATATGATTTATTTAATTGTTTATGGCTATGAAGGTAAAGGCGTAAAGTAATGATGTCATTTGAAAAAAATCATATAGCAAATGGCATGGTTCAGCTGGGATGGTTGTTTGAGACTGCTATTTATGTCAATGTTTACGACTTTTGTTTTCCTCTGCGATCTCTTGATTGCTTACTTTTATTCAATATAAATGGAAAAAAATTACTAATCAAATATATAAACTTCACTAAAGTATGAATTTAATTAGATTAATATAAAGTTTATTGGACGCAGCTCACTCTTTTATTTTATGAGAATAAGTGAGGATATTTTTGTAATGTTGAAATTTGGATATTTATGTTAATTCATATTTATTTTTCACTTATTTTGAAAGAATGTCTTAATATAGTTACATGGTGACATTTGAACGTTTTTATGTTATGTTGGCTTCATTCTTAATCCTTTCCATCCTTTATTTACTCTCTCTAACATATATTTACATATGTTTAGCCATATCTTTGTCCCATTTGTACTTATTCCCACAAATAAGTCTTGCCATCAACCCAAATTACCATACATCCATCCCTAATCCTTAGATTCTACGTTCTATGCCTTGGGTCATTTCTGTAGCATGCAGGGTTGATCTAGCACAACATGTATCTAACCCAAAATTCAAATTTGTTGACTCCTATCCTTTTTCACTAGCCATTGGGAGCTGACTTGGTACAGATTTGTGTGACAATTCATCTTGTCAGAGTATTTAGAGACATTCATTTGGACATTAATTCATCACCTAGTATTCATTTCAAATCCCTAGAGCATACAAAGAACATTCATTGTAGGAATATGTCAATTGGACCAAAAATATAATGAAACAACTTTCACAATAGAAGAATATAATGGGATATTAGAAATACTTGATAATAATATGCAACTTTGAGGGGGATACCTCCAATAGTCTTTAATAAGAACACAATACTCAATATGATGATAATAACTAACCTCTACCTCCTATATATACCATACTTATGCCATGGATGCCACCTAGGTTGACCTAACTAACTATATAAGACTATATTAATGATTATATAAATTAAATAAGAGTTAAGGCAACCACTAGTTGACTACTCATAACCATATACACACTATGGTTTTGTCCACATTTGACATTTAAAAGATATAGGTGAATCTTCAAAAATTAGGGTTTTGTCCACATTTGTACGACTTGATAAGATCCACACATATAATAATTGTAATAAGATAATGTAAAAGATAGATCTCACACAACACAAGAGATGTTGTGGGCCAAGATGCCCTAATATCCAATATATGTAGAAACAAAATATCCAATATATGTAGAAATAGAATAAATCCTTGAGGTAGGGTAACTGTAATCACTAGAATGTGACTCAAACATAATGTAGGTGAGTCAAACTCTAGGTAAGACATTCATTGCACCCTTGCTTAATGTCACAACCCTAATTATTTATTATTATTTGTAGGAATATGTCAATTGGAGCAATAATATAATGAAACAACTTTCACAATAGAAGAATATAGTGGGATGGTAGAAATACTTGATAATAATATGCAACTTTGAGGGGGATACCTCCAATAGTCTTTAATAAGAACACAATACTCAATATGATGATAATAACTAACCTCTACCTCCTATATATACCATACTTATGTCATGGATGCCACCTAGGCTGACCTAACTAACTATATAAGACTATATTAATGATTATATAAATTAAATAAGAGTTAAGGCAAACACTAGTTGACTACTCATAACCATATACACACTATGGTTTTGTCCACATTTGACATTTAAAAGATATAGGTGAATCTTCAAAAATTAGGGTTTTGTCCACATTTGTACGACTTGAAAAGATCCACACATATAATAATTGTAATAAGATAATGTAAAAGATAGATCTCACACAACACAAGAGATGTTGTGGGCCAAGATGCCCTAATATCCAATATATGTAGAAACAAAATATCCAATATATGTAGAAATAGAATAAATCCTTGAGGTAGGGTAACTGCAATCACTAGAATGTGACTCAAACATAATGTAGGTGAGTCAAACTCTAGGTAACACATTCATTGCACCCTTGCTTAATGTCACAACCCTAATTATTTATTATTATTTGACTATAGTCTTTATAGTTTTGAATATTTCTTTCTAATTAATTGCTAAGATAATATTCATATAATGATTAATTAGATTCCATTTCTCTTAATCATTTCAAAAAAATATTAAATCATTAATTAATCTCAAATCATGATCAACACAAAATAAATACAATAAACGCTTCCTGGTAGTGGGGAAATGGAATGGTGCTCTGGCTAATTTGAGCATGCAAAATAATGGGAAGGATATTCTTGGTAGCCATCATTGAAGGGTTTTAAAAGAAATCTTAGAAATAAATGGGGAATGTTGGTTTTGGATATTGAGAATTTTTGCTTGGGTTTTTGGGAAACAAAAATTGGTTCTCTATGTAGGTTTGTAGAATTGTTTTTGATATTGGTAAGCTGCAAACAAGGGTGCATATCCCTATTACAAAAGGCCCCAACGGCAATAAAAAAGGCCAGCAGACCACGCACAATAGATCAGCAGTGGACTAACAGCTAAAGACCATCAGAATGACAAAAAGAACCAATACCAAAAATAAAAGCAGAAACAAACACTACTTGAGCAGAGCATTCCAATCCTCCATGAGGAAACCCAAGAGCTCCTCCTTACTAGCAAATTTAACATGCCTATCAAGCTTGTCATCTTGGACATCCTTCAGGAGAGCCAATGAAGTAGCCACACGATGAATCACTTTGGAACACATGGTAGCAAGCACCTTCATCTTGTTCTCCAAGGAGGGAAACCTTTTCTTCAGATCATCCAGGTCCCATTTAACCTGATTACAGGTGTCACACTTAATTTTACTATCCACTTCCTTCCTAGGGGTCTCCATAATCTCGGTGTCTTTCTCCTCAGATTCATAGAAGGAGTTATTTAACTCCTCAAATAAACTGGTACCCTCTTGTTCCTTAGGTTGATCTGGAGTCGATTTGACCTCCTTGATCTCCACCACACCCTCAGCATTAGAAGCCGAGGAATAATCAACAATCTTCAGAATTAGGGTTTTACCCTTAACCAATGTACTGGAGCGTTGGATGCTCAACCTTCTGACAATGCTCTCCTTGACCTCAACAACCTTATCTTTCTTAGCAACATCTTCCCCTTGCTCCTGGAGCTCAAAAAGCCCCTTATCAACATCAAGCTCTATGGGACTCTCATCACTAGTAGGGTTTTTAGCCTTCTTGCCTAACTTCCTAGGAACAGAATGCTCACCAGGGTTTCTTTTCCTCTTATTATCTCCTGAGTGGGAAGGGTTATTTTTTAGATCACACAATCCCCATGTAGCCACCTGTTGGGATTGGCCAAGAGACCCATCAACATTACCTAAAGGGGTGGTCAAAATGGAGGGACCCTACAGAGTAGGGTTATTCTTCTTAGAAGGGGTCTTGGGGCCTTTTTTCTTATGAGACCGGGGAATCTGAATACCAACATCTAGGGCCTTAGGGTTTTGGAGGAATCTAGTAGGGCTCAAAGGATCTTTCTCAGAAGGGCTAGAGTATCCATACTTTTGACATGGCTAGTATCCTTACTTTTGACTAGGCTACCAAATTTGACACTCAAAGGAATATTGTCTTCTGAGTCATCATCAAATGTTAGTTTCTTCAACAAGGTAGGCTTTTATGTTCTTAGGGGGGCAAAGAGCTAGGTGGAAATGGAAAAGGCAAAGAATCAAGCCTTGGTGGAGTGGTACTGCAACAAAGTTGGGGTTACCCTCATGAGCTTTCTTAGCAACCTTCATAGAAGACTCCAGCGATGACAAAAGATAGAAAGGGAAATTGACAAGCAGCTTATGTCGAAAATGTTTCATTAAAGCAAAGTGATAGTGATAATAGCACCTAAACCTACCCTCCAAGGTGATATATTTCATAATAAGAAAACAAATCTTGTCCTAAGGGTTGATGAGGCTCTCCCTGTCGAAGCCACCTTGCAAATGGACAAGCAACTCACCCTCTTTGAAGAATCTCTTCATACTCTCAAGGTCTTGAACTTTCATCTACTTCTTCAACCTATTTCCCTCACACCTCAAACCAATGGCCTTGGTGATAGTTTCCTCGCTCACTTCAAACTAAATACCGCCAACCCGAACTCTATGTGAACCTCGCCCCATGACATCACAAATTGAACAGAGAGGTTTTCATTGAAACCATTGAGGCTCTCCAGGAGCAGGATGATACCACCCTCATAACATATACTCCACAACATGACATCTACTTTAAATTCAGCGTAGGAAGAGGGTTCAGTTCTAACTTTCTCACCACCCATAATGGAATTCTTTACAGCCTTGAGTAAAAGATTGCACAGAGAAAACCCCGGCACCCTAGAATAATGCATCTTAATGGAGAAGTGTCTAGAATTGAGGGTCTGTCTACAATCATTAAAACTACTCTTAAGGCTGCTTAGACACCCAAGCATGTCCTTAAAATCACCGTCATTGATCAAGTAATAATTTTAGCAGTAATGAAGCTTGTGCGGGTTGTCACTAGAGAAAAGCGCCACTTGAGTATGAGGTTGGTAGAATTGTTGATTTGGAAGGAATAGTAGGATTTTGAGCAAGCTTGAGTCTTAGGTAAGCTTATGTAATTTTATTTAATCATAGATTTTTCTTTTCCTGTAGAATGTTAAAAACTGAATTGTTGCATGTTTGTGGCATTGGATTTATTTTACAAATCCTCTATCACCTACTAAATTTTAATGGGTTATCATTTCTCTTCATTTTTAAGAGATTAAGTATTTAACCCTCTTCTGTGAAATAATGATTGTGACTCCAATGACCTTCAGAAGAGTCATTATTGATTGATTATTTCTTAGGAATTGTCTATTACCATGTAGAGTTAAATTCAGAGGTTGAATGATATTTTCCTCTGGGTTTGAATTAGATATTTTTATATGTCTTGGATGTACTACTTTCTATTTATCATGAATGTTGAGATTGCCCAAATAATGTGGTGTTAATTGTGAATCTTATCTTTAGTTGTATTAATCAAATTAGAAGTTAAAGAAATAATTTCCTATGTATATTTCAATTTATCATTGTAAATTATTCAGAGATGTTTGTTTGGAGTCCATGGAGGTGTTGTATGATTCTTGATTGCCTTTATTTAATAGGCATTTGTATTTCAATGTTGCATGCATCTATAATATAGAGACATCATAATATACATAGATGTATAGTTATGAATGCCTTTGTATTATAGTAAACTATGTTTATTCATGACCAATGAGTATTTGATTTCATTGTTTACTCATGGTTGATGCATAATTGTTGATAATGTATTATTTTTATTTAGTATCTGAATAACACATGTATTTCTTTCCAGCTACGGATTCATAGCCAATTAAGTAATAGCATATCATTTATGCTACGACTTAAATTAACTGCTTAAATAATTGTTGTTATTTATATGCCATGATTTCCATAGCTGTATGAATTTTGGTATTACTTTTAATAAGCCTGATAGCCGTTTAATTAATTGGTATAAAATTTCATTTATGTGGCTCTTAGTCATGTATTTGTCGGTGCAACATTTTATATGTCATGGCATATAGTCGTATAAATGTTATAAATATATAACATTTATATGTGAGGCTTAATGCCATATAAATGTTATATATGCATAATATTTATGTGTAAGGTAAAGCCGTATAATTATTGGCACTTCATGTCATTTCTATGGCTATCACAACCATTTAAGTGTTCGGAGTGCTATATATTGCTACGACCATCATAATGGTTAAAGCACCCAAAACTCATTATAATGTTATGGTTATTGTATCTGTCATGTAATTGTGATTCATTACAATGCAATGGCTTCATAGTCGCTTGAAATATGATTCAACTTAAGCTTATTTAAGACTTATATCTATTGTAGAATTTGTTCTATAATGCAGCGGCATCATGTTATACATAGTTGTATTTACATGAAGCCTATGTATTATAGTGGCCTTCCTTAAATCACTGGTCAAATGTCTGTGTATAATATACATCTATGTTTTATTAACATCTAGTTAAGTCGTATTATGACCGCATACTTTCTCAGAGGAGTTATCATTCCATAAAGAAAATATTAGTATTATATATTACCAACGATTCATATTATGAAGTTGAATATAAATGTTTATTATCATAGAAGCATTGCATGTTGACATATCCATTAAGGTAGTTCTATGACTTGGAGATACATGTATTTGATTTCTTTCTATCATTGCTCTGTAGTTCAATAAACTAAATATAGATACTTTCCTTCAGGTTTCTATTTATTTGAATAAAGGGAAAGAAAACAAGTTAACAAATTAATTGTGATAATGATTAGGAGTTAAATGTGATAATGGTTATGAAATTAATGTGATATGGCTCAGGAAATTAATGTGTTCTTGGTTTATGAAAGGATGTATAGGATCATGATGTTAAATGGTTTTCTTATAAAGGCTTAGAATAATAAGTATTGTATTTCGACAATGAAGTAACAATAGTTTATATCAAGTTAGTTATAGATGATTGCGTTGTAATGTGATGTCAAAAGATAATTTGATTCTGAAGTAATGTCAATATCACCTTATGATTTGAAATATCAAGTATTTAACTTATAAAATAGTTACATAATCTTATTGATGATCCTTTACTTCTTGTACAATTAAAACTATGAGCATATTGATGTTTGAGTTAGAAAGTAACTCCTTATCTTGATAGACTCTTGTCAAAAATAGGCAATATGTTGTATGCTCTCACCTCACCCGTGTGGATCTTGGTGATTAGAAAATGATGCCTACTATCAATACAATTCTATTATAAATATAACATTGGAAATACTAATGAATGATTCTTAGGCCAGATGAAGAACACTACTTGTCATATGCTCTCACGTTGCCCACATGGATCTGGTGATCAGAAAATAGTAGATGATCCTCTTGAATACATAGATGCAAGGGAAATAAGATTTAAGATTGAGTAACGTATAAAATTTCTCGGATAGATGTGTGCATAGGTAAACCAACATAATACACAAACTAAAACTTAAATGACAAACACCCCTTCTAGGAGTTTACATTGGTTACTAAATATTTGTCTCTGTTTCACCTGAGTGGGTGGTAGCTGATGAAGAATTATCTGGAGAAACTAGACCCTAAAAAGGGTTGTGTACCCAATCCTATAGTTACACAAACATGATACAACCAAAACTACATATTATGCATGACAAATCCTCATGTACCTTGATCCTATGGATATAGGGTATGTAGGTAGTCTAGAAAATGAAGGATGTTTGTAGCACTCAGGTACATAGGATTATGTGAGGTTAAGTCTCACAAACTAAATACCATAACCTACACACATAATCTCAGAAGAATCCCTAGGGTGGATTATCCTTGCATTCGATCGGTATTTGAAATCCTTGGAAGGATGCAAGGTTTTATTCCTAACATAAATCCTTAGTACAGAAGTGGGCTTATTGTATATTTCTGTAGGTGACTTAGAACTGGGATTGGTTGCAATGGGTCAAAGTCTTTGGCAAAAGCATTGTGTTAAGCTATATGGAAGAAATCTATTCCATTTGGATAGATTAGTATCATCCCAATTTGGATAGTGAGCCCTTGATACTAAGTATAGCTTGAATTGGCTATTCTCGAGATTCTAGATTGACTATTCTTACCAAGTCATCTAAACTATTTAAACTATGTTAAATTAAATTGTTCTAGTAATAAAGAGAAAATTTTATCGTCATTTATTTGTTTTATTTATCATAAGGATGAGTTGGGTCCTTACATATGGTATTAGAGCACTTGTTTTGAACACTAGGCCTAAAGGTCTACTATTGAAAGTGCAACATTGAAATTTGTATAAAATATTTTGTAAACTAACAAGTATTATTGTGTTATGTGTCAGATTGGGAAGGAACAAATGAACTAAATGGAATAAGAGAAAGATCAGAGAGCCTATCATGCCCACATTTTCCATGTGGTCATGACACACCAAACCCAATGTCATTCCCACATTAGCCATGTGGTCATGACATGAAGTACCAAAAATTTTCCCACCTGTCCCTAGAACCTCGTCGCACCAAGGTGGGGAAGACAAGCAAGGTGCGGAATAAAATTGTTGCAAGTATGAGGATAACCAGTGTTTTCATTGATGTCAACATACTCATATTGCATTAATGAGAAGGATTGGATGAGCTGTGTGTTGAGGATATTGAGAAAATTAGCCTCAATCAGGAACAGTGAAGAACAGTGTTGACATTAAGATAAAAGTCCAAGATAAGATGAAGATCAGAGGATGCGGTTTAAAGGGTCTTTAGATATGAGTCTTGAGATGCTCCAATCAAGATTTTAGAGGTCCGCATGAAGATCTGAAGAAGTTATGGTCTCTCCAGTAGAACCGGTTCTGACAGATGTTTAGTGGTGACAAAGTGTCACAGATTGGTCCGGTGAGCTCCGGAATTGCATTATCCCATTCTGCGGATTGGAGGGAGAGTTGAAGAAGTCAGTGTGAAGTGAAAAATAGATTTGTTCATGGTTTGGAGGTTCGGAAGCACCTTTTTCTTTGTGACAGTGGCGACAGATTGTGTTCTTGAAGTTTCAGATGAAGAAGAGAAGAATTCCAGTAAGCTGATAAAGTGCAGATGTTCTTGATGACTCAAGAAAGGTTTTGGTGATCTTTGGATCATGCAAAAGTCTTATTGATGGTCCACATTGAAGTTAGAGTTTGGATTTGATGTAAAGACCACTGGTTGTTGGTGTTCTTCCTGAGTCTAGCCGACCGGATGTATTACACATCTTGCGAATGATCTTGTAGGTGTTTGCCGACTCAGATGATTGTTCCTAAGTCGATGCCTTGTATAAATAAGGGATTGTAAATTCATTTTGAAGTGTATCTTGGTGTGATGAGTGTGTGGTAGCAAAGAGGAGTGCAAAAGGTAGAGCGAAAGTTTTTGGGCTTAAATGGAACTAATCCAGGCATGGTAAAGATGTCAATCTCCAGTTCAAGTTTGTGATACTTGTTACTTTGTAGACAGTGTGTCTCTTGTAGGCAGTGTGCCTCTTGTGAGTAGTGTACTCGGGCAGTGAGCCCTAATTGGCATGTGCCATCTATTTTTCTTATTCTTCTAACAGAGAATAATCCTTGGGTTAATCACCCCGTGGTTCTTCCCTTGACCAAGTTTTCCATGTCAAAATCTTGGTGTCTCATGTGTTGATGTGTATCTGCTCTGGTGTTTATGCTTTATGCTTTCATGAATGATTAATTGCTATGCTATTAAATAAAAAAGTGGATTTAAGTGTTTGAATTGGAAGCAAGATTAGGATAACTGATTCACCCCCCCTCTCAGTTATCAACAATTGGTATTAGAGCCAAGTTCCTCTAAAAGAAGCTTAATCGCTTAAGGAGATCCAGGATGTCATCATACAAGAAGGATAGTCTGAAGTTCGATGGAACCAACTTCTCTCTTTGGAAAGGTCGCATGAAATGTCACTTGGAGTGTATGGGAAAGGCGTACCTATCGATGGTTACAAAAGCATATGTTCCTCCACAAGGTGGTCTGACAACCCTAAATGAACTCATAGATGTTGAAAACAATCTGCGGACCAAAGAGGCTCTTCTAAGTGCTTTAACTGATTCAAAGCTCTCAAATGTTATTGACCTGCCAACTGCCTATGAGATCTGGACTAAACTGGAACTTCTGCATGAAGGAGATGAGTATGTTAAGTGTGCAAGGTTGCAGAGTCTAAAAGGAAAATTTGAAAGACTGAAGATGAGAGATGATGAAAATATTAGTACCTTTATGCCTAGAGTAAATGAGCTAGTGTGTGGAATCAGGAATGCTGGTGGAGTCTTGGATGAAAATGAGATTGTTGGCAAAGTTCTCAGATCCCTTCCTGCTGCATACAAAATCAAGGTTGCTGCCATTGATGAATTCAGAGCCCATACAACTGTCACAAGAGACCAATTGGTTGGCAAACTGACTGCATTTGAAATGACTGAGTTTGGAGATGATCCCCCCAAGGCTAAATCTACATTCAAAGCCAGTGCCTCTGTGAAAGGTAAACAAAGATTTGATCCGGGAGAAAACTCTTCAAGGAAGCTGTCATGGTATGATCAAGCAAGAAGAGACATGGAAGAGGAAGAAGCAGAAATAGCTCAACTTGAAGCCTTCATTGCAAAGAGATTGCCAAGGGGATCCGGTAAGTATGAAGGAAAATTACCCTTTAAGTGCTTCAACTGCAATAAGATTGGTCATTTTGCTTCAAGATGTCCAGAAAGATCTGCAAGGTCAAATTCTAACAAACAAAGGTTCCAAAAGAACTGTTATTATGTTCATGAAGAAGATGATAATGAAGGAGTAACAGATGATGAATCAGAAATAGGAAACAAATCCAGAAATGAATGGTTGTTTATTTCCATCAAGGAAGAAGATCCAATATTCTCTGAAACTGTCAATCATAAGGTTGTAGAAAGAGCTTTGGCTGCCCAAGTTGAAGAAAAGGATGATTGGGTTATTGATGGTGGGTGCTCTCACCATATGACAGGTGACAAAAACAAGTTCCTAGACTTGGAAAGGTATGAAGGAGGAATGGTAAAGTTTGGTGATAATTTTGTTGGTAGAATCAGAGGTAGGGGAACTATTTCTTTTGATGGAAAGAGTAAAACTAGTAATGTACTATATGTTGAAGATTTGAAGCACAATCTTCTCAGTGTTGGACAGTTGGTAGACAAAGGTTATGACCTCCGGTTCAAAAATGGAAGATGCAGGATCTTTGAAAGTTCTGGAACTGAGATTGCATCTGGTACTCAAACAAAAGGTAATAACTTCCATCTAATTGGTTCTAATAAAAGCTGTTTATTTGTTCAAATTGATCAGAGTTGGTTATGGCATAGAAATATGTGTCATGTAAATTTTGATAACATCATCAAGATAAGCAATACTCAGGCTGTAAGAGATCTTCCAAAATTGGTAAAACCTACAAATAGTTTGTGCAAGGAATGTCAGCTAGGCAAATAGAGCAGAGTCTCATTCAAAAGCAAGGATTAGTCCTCTACCAGATTATTGGAATTAGTTCATACTGATCTATGTGGTCCGACAAGAGTCAAGAGTGTGCAAGGTGATAGATACTTCATGTTACTAATTGATGATCATTCCCTGGTGATGTGGGTTACCTTTCTGAAAGAGAAATCAGAAGCTTTTGAGAAGTTCAAAATCTTCAAGGCTATGGTAGAGAATTAAACTAGATTAAAACTGAAATGTCTAAGTTTTGATAGAGGTGGTGAATTCACATCCGGTGAATTCATAGACTTTTGTGAGAAGTATGGTATAAAGAGACAGTTGTTTGCTCCTAGGAATCCACATCAGAATGGAGTAGTAGAGAGAAAGAACCGGACCATCTAGGAAGCATCTAGGACAATGATGATGGAAGAAAATGTTCCCCAGATGTTTTGGAGAGAAGCTGTCAGCATTGCAGTCTACACTCTCAATCGAGTTCAAATCAGAAGCAATACTGGTAAGACTCCTTATGAACTTTAGTTTGGCATCACTCCTACTGTGAGATATTTTAGAGTATTTGGTAGCAAATGTTACATTAAAAGAGATGAAGATCTAGGAAAGTTTGATGCTAGAAGTGATGAAGGAATTTTCTTGGGTTACTCCACTCAAAGCAAAGCATACCGGTGTTACAACAAGAGACTGAGAAAGATGATAAAAAGTACTAATGTAAAAGTTGATGAAGGAATTGAGAAGCCCTTAAGGTTTTATGAATATGATGAAGATGATCAAAATGGTGTTCAGATTCAAGGTATCCAATCCCCTTCTGAGAAACAAAGTCAAGTTGATCCGGTAAGACAGGAAGAAGAGATAAGTGTCAATGAGATTGATCAAGAATTAGAGGTGCAAGAAATTCCCAAAGTTCCAAGGTATGTAACTCTAAACCACTCTGAAGATCAGATTATAGGTGACAAAAGAAAAGGTGTGCAAACTAGAAGGAAAATTGCTCAAAATTCAGATGAATGTTGTCTGATTTCAAAGATTGAACCTAAGACAATAAATGAAGCCTGCAATGATGAAAACTGGACCAAAGCAATGGAGAAAGAGTTGATGCAAATTGAGAAAAATCACACTTGGGATCTTGTTCTCAGACCTAGAAACAAGAATGTGATTGGAACCAAATGGGTCTTCTAGAACAAATTAAATGAAGTTGGTGAAGTAATCAGAAACAAAGCTAGATTGGTCTGCAAATGCTACTCTCAAATAGAAGGAATTGATTTTGAAAAAACCTTTGCTCCGGTGGCAAGAATTGAAGCTGTCAGATTATTTCTTGCATTTGCTGCCTTCAAAGACTTCAAGGTATATTAGATGGATGTTAAGTCTGCCTTCCTAAATGGTGATTTGGAGGAAGAAGTATACATTGAGCAACCGGATGGATTTTAATTGTCTAATCATGGTGATATGGTCTGCAAGTTGAAAAAGGCACTGTATGGATTGAAGCAAGCCCCAAGAGCTTGGTATGAAAGACTAGATAAACATCTTTTGAAGATTGGTTTCAACAAAGGTACTGCTGACAGTAATTTGTATTTCAAAATTGATCATGAAAATATTTTGATTGTTGAAGTGTTTGTGGATGATATCATTTTTGGAGGAAGAGATAGTATGTGTAAAACTTTTGCAAATCAAATGAAAAGTGAGTTTGAGATGTCTATGCTTGGTGAAATGAATTTCTTCTTAGGTCTGCAAATTACTCAAACAAAGAAAGGGATCTTCATTTCTCAGACCAAATATGTGAAAGAATTGTTGAGGAAATTTGGGATGGAAGATTCAAAGCCAATGAATACTCCCATGGCAACCGGATGCAAGTTGAGCAAAGATGATGACTCTCCTAAGATAGACCAGACAAAGTACAGATCAATGATTGGTGGATTGTTGTATCTCACTCAAACTAGACCGGATATTATGCAAGCTGTTGGTCTTGTTGCTAGATTCTAGGCTGATCCCAAAGAATCTCATGTCATGGCAATCAAGAGAATTTTTAGATATCTAAAAGGGACAGTGGAGTATGGTTTATGGTATCCTAGAGATCATGATTTCTCTCTTCATGCATACACAGATGCAGATTGGGCAGGAGATGTGGATGACCGGAAGAGTACCAGTGGTGGAGCATTCTTTTTGGGGAAGAGATTGGTTTCTTGGCTAAGCAAGAAACAAGATGCAATATCTCTGTCTACAACTGAAGTAGAATACATTACAGCAGCAGGTAGTTGCACTCAAGTTTTATGGATGAAGCAGATGCTAAGAGATATTAAAGTAGAGTATGAGGAGCCTATCACAATTTTTTGTGATAATTCAAGTGCAATAAATATTTCTAAGACTAAGCATATATCTATTAAGTTTCACTTTCTGAGAGAACAAGTGAACAAAGGTGAAGTTAGACTGGAGTTTGTGCCCTCTAAGGATCAGATTACAGATATCTTTACTAAACCTCTTCCCAAGGACTCTTTTGAGTTTCTCAGGGAAAAGTTAGGGGTTATTGCCCCTCTGGTGATGAACTAGGATGCACTGATGTGCATCAGTCTGGTGGATATCACAGTCATATCTTGTGATCTGGATTGGTGATGGGGAGCTGCTACTTAGGGGGATCAGCTGGTATGATTCTGATGTGTTAAAATTACAAGTATGAGCCCTTTGCCATTGATGTCAAAGGGGGAGAGAAGACATGTCAAAAACAAGTGGTTGTTGATCAAAGGGGGAGCAGTAAAGAAAGAGAAGACATGTGAAGAGTTGTTGCTAATAGGGGGAGCTGTGACAGAAAGGAGAAGTTCTTGTCTTGATAGTTTTTCACATCATATGTTGCCATCAATGACAAAGGGGGAGGTTCTTGCAAGTATGAGGATAACCAGTGTTGTCATTGATGTCAACATACTCATATTGCATTAATGAGAAGGATTGGATGAGCTGTGTGTTGAGGATATTGAAAAAATTAGCCTTAATCAGGAACAGTGAAGAACAATGATGACATTAAGATAAAAGTCCAAGATAAGATGAAGATCAGAGGATGCGGTTTAAAGGGTCTTCAGATATGAGTCTTGAGATGCTCCAGTCAAGATTTCAGAGGTCCGCATGAAGATCTGAAGAAGTTATGGTCACTCTAGTAGAATTGGTTCTGGCAGATGTTCAGTGGTGACAAAGTGTCACAGATTGGTCCGGCGAGCTCCAGAATTGCATTATCCCATTCTGTGGATTGGAGGGAGTGTTGAAGAAGTCAATGTGAAGTGAAAAATAGATTTGTTCATGGTTTGGAGGTCTAGAAGCACCTTTTTCTTTGTGACAGTGGCGACAGACTGTGTTCTTGAAGTTTCAGATGAAGAAGAGAAGAATTCCAGTAAGCTGATAAAGTGAGGATGTTCTTGATGACTCAGGAAAGGTTTTGGTGATCTTTGGATCATGAAAAGTCTTATTGGCGGTCTGCATTGAAGTTAGAGTTTGGATTTGATGTAAAGACCACCGGTTGTTGGTGTTCTTCCTGAGTCTGGCCGACCGGATGTATTACACATCTTGCGGATGATCTTGTATGTGTTTGCCGACTTAGATGATTGTTCCTAAGTCGATGCCTTGTATAAATAAGGGATTGTGAATTTATTTTGATGTGTGTCTTGGTGTGATGAGTGTGTGGTAGCGAAGAGGAGCACGAAAGGCAGAGCGGAAGTTTTTGGGCTTAAATGGAATTAATCCAGGCATGGTAAAGATGTCAATCTCCAGTTCAAGTTTGTGATACTTATTACTTTGTAGACAGTGTGTCTCTTGTAGGTAGTGTGCCTCTTGTGAGTAGTGTGCTCGGGCAGTGAGCCCTAATTGGCATGTGCCATCTATTTTTCTTATTCTTCTAACAGAGAATAATCCTTGGGTTAATCACCTCGTGGTTTTTCCCTTGACCGGGTTTTCCATGTCAAAATCTTGGTGTCTCATGTGTTGATGTGTATCTACTCTAGTGTTTATGCTTTATGCTTTCATGAATGATTAATTGCTATGCTATTAAATAACAAAGTGGATTTAAGTGTTTGAATTGGAAGCAAGATTAGGATAACCAATTCACCCCCCCTCTCAGTTATCAACAAAAACAACATTCACACCTTGCCAAGGGAAAACACACCTAGGGATACCCACAAGAAGCATCGAAGCCATACTCAAAGCATAAAGAAGTACAATAAAGCCATCCAATTATATATAGTTAAGCAAAAACCATTCAGAAGAGGATGAGGTACAATCTTGATCATTCTATCATACATGAACATTATGAGAATGTCTAAGATGGAGTTTCAACCCAGCATAGTATACTTTCTTTTAAACACCAAAGGAGATATGTGTTAAAAACAATTAATGAAAACATATAAGATTGATTAAATTACATAGCCATTAAAATGTCATTACAAAGATAGTCACAACATTCTCTAGGTTGGAGTGTCTCATAATTTACAAATATTCCAATTTACAATGCTACCAAAATGATTTACATCATTGATACACTTAAATAACTGAAGAATACACTATGCTCATAAGCTGAAGATGAAGGGCAGCCACTATGAAGTCATAACAATCACGGATCACAAGTCCCCAATGGCAATGGCTGCACACCACCTAACCACGTGGATCCAAAAGGTCCACTCCCCCGTGCTCAAAGGTGATCACATGGCCATACACAAGCATAAGGGCAAACTAGACAAGAAGGCATAATACCTCAACCACACAAGGGATACCAAACTCACATGAACACAACAAAAACCTAGGGGTCATGGAGAGCATAAATAAGGAAATTGGAATCATGTCAATGAAGCATCACTTAGATAAGGAGGGGTGAGAGGATAGGGGCAGCAAGAAGGAAGTAGCTAATAAATGTACCCATCTCATAAATACAAACCTAGCACAAAATACATAATTCATGTTTCCTTCAATGGTCCTACAAGTGAGCACTCTTTCTCAATGTTGCATTGGGAACTACTTCCATGCCTATCCTATCGCATACACCCAACTCCAACAAGCTCAACATGCAATCATAAGAATTGAATCATCCCAAAAAGACTCGCAAGGCCTACATTACAAGGACATTTCCCAACACTGACCTTAGACATACAACTATGCTTCAAGATGAAGTAACAATAGCTATATCCATAGACAATTAGAAGTGACAAGTAATTCACAACACTAACCTCTGTGATGCAGTAATAATGGAAAATCAAGTAATGACTATGCTCACAATAAAAACCATGACAAAAGTCTGCATGGTTATAGAGGGGAAAAACAAATACATACATTAATACGCTATTATATAATATAGTAGTATAGGTAAGAGTTGAACATACCTCAATCACATAAGTAATCCTTATTGCATTATGGCTACAGTTGATTGTTATGTGCTCATGGTTGACCTTCTTGTAGTGCTAGCTATCATGAGGGCACCCAAAACTTTATTGTTACCATGCCAATTAAACCTATGGTAGTTGTGTGGATGTGTTTACTTCCTGCTGGTAAATGAGGACATCGGGGTGTTTTCTAGTTTCGAGACATTTACATGATGTTGCATAAGGATATGAAAAAGGATTATTTCCTTGCCACCATGGTGGAAGGTTGACAGTGGCATTTGGTTTGTTAAACATGCCCCCATGGAGCAGCTAGTAGAGTTGTTCTAAACCTTCAACTATTTCCAAGATATTGCAAGATAAATTATTGTGAGAAATGTGAACCATTCCCATCATTTAAAAAGGGACAATTTTCTAGAGAGATTATTGGTGATGCTAAATGAAGCAATTAGAAAAAAAGAATAGGCTTGCACTATAATATTGTGCAGTCCTAGATCTTCAGTGATGAAGAGGGGACACCCATCAAAGTATAATGAATAGGGACCTCTATCAAATGTTATAGTTTAAGTGCCCTGGTAAACATGTATGGAAAATGTGTAAACCCGACAAGGTATGTAAACTGTTTGATAGAATGCTGCGAAGGGATGTCATCTCATGCAATGTAATGATGCAAGATATGCATAAAGTGGATTTGATAAAAGGCTCAAGAAACTTTCATGTGAATGCAATTGAAATGTGTAAATCCATATAGCACAACCTTTGCCTGTGTCCTCCCTACCTATGCCCAAATGGAGGCCTTTGAACAGGGTAGGGACGTCCATCAAAGCATAACAGAAGAGGAATATTTGTTAGATGATATAGTTGCAAGTGCGCTGGTAAACATGAATGCAAACTATGGAAGCATAGACAAGGCATGTATGTTGTTTCACAAACCACCTCAAAGAGATGCGCTCTCATGGAATGCAATGATTGCAAGATATGCATGAGATGGATTTGTTGAAAAAGGCTTACGAAACTTTCATGCAAACGCAACTGGCAGGCATAAAGCTAGACTCCACACCCTTTGCCGCATCCTCACTGCTTGTGCCAAAATAGAGACACAGAGAAGGCACACAAACTATTTTACAAAATGCCTAAAAGAAATGTAGTCTCATGGACTGCAATAGTCGCAGGATAAGCACAAAGTGGATTAGTTAAAAAGGCTTTAGAAACTTTTAAACAAATGCAACTAGTGGGTGTAAAGCCCAATGCCAAAACCTTTAGTAGCATCCTCCTTGCCCATGCCAAAAGGTAGCACAGAGAAGGCACACACACTATTTTCATAGAATGCCTCAAAGGATGTCATCTCAGGTAATGTAATGATCACATGGTCTAAATAGAGTATGGGTAGCCATTAAACATGATACAAAGTAGAACACATGAAGACATAAAATCAAATGCAAACTGCCCTAGACACCATGGATTGGCAGAGAGGATACCAAACATACCCAGAAATTCCAAAGATTCTGAGATTAGAATATGTCCAGCTGCTTTCTCCTCTCACTTCTCCAAAACCCTAGCTTCTTGCTTGTTTCCCCCCTTTTTTTAGCACCCGCACCCGTGTGTGCATAATGAGAGGTAAAAAGGAAGTATATCCCCCTCCCTTTCTTTTCTTTCTTTCTTACTTAATATTTTATTTCTACCCCTAAGATCAACGAGGAAAGATATGAATATAACTAAAAAATATAGGTTAAGAGACCAATTAAAATAAGACCAAAACTGACCCATCACCGGAGATCATGCAAAAATACAACACTATGACCACATCACGAACACAAATCACAATGAAATAGAAAATACATGAATAAACTCCCAAACAACCACAAGGAACTGACTCCAATGCTATACCCACTCGTTGCGGACTCAATAAGGATGAGGCATTTTAATGATAACTAGGTGGCATGTGAAGAGAAAAACCCAACATCAGATACTCATCCCCGAATGGGGATGATGGCAAGGCTAAGGTGTTTTGGCCAATGTGTCATCTCCAAATCACCACCATTAGGGTATTAGGCATGCTCAGACCTATGGAGCCAGGTGGAATCAATGCTTGGTACCTGCATCACTCAAAACACATTACAACATCTGCACATATACATCATATAATAGCCGAAGCATGAATAATTCACATAAGAGGATTCTAACCTCCGTAATCATTCACATGGCATGCCAATGTCATAGTTCCATCCTCTCCACATGTACACTAAATCACAATATGAACTCTAACATAACACATCAGTCAGTACACCATAATCATGTCACAATAGCTCTAATCATTAGATTACAACATAATCATCATCACGGGTATCAACATAAATGAAACATCAGTATCTCAACATCACATGGAATCTAAATCTCATACTATGATGTCACCTCAATAAGGCTAGAACCAAGGAGGCACTACATACTCCCCCCAGGAGCTTGACGTACTCCTAGAAGTCACAAATGCTAAAATTCAACCATAGCACGCATTAGTCCATTAAACTCAATAATGATTATAAAACTTAGGTGATCACATTCCTTTCTATATACCTAATTATGTACAATATGACACAGTACCCAGGTGAAGGAGAGGCAAGGCACTCAATTCCATTTAAAGTATACGTCAACATACAACAATTTTCCTCTAATCAAAATAAAGAATAATGCCATAACATTCAATTTTCTCATAGAATCATTATCTCAACAACTAATTTGTTGCTCACAACTATTAAATTTCCACATTTACACAAGCATAAATCACATAATTTTCTCATAATTTATAGGAATTTGTACTTTTAAAAAAAATTCAATTCTCTAACTTTTAATATGCAGCCATCTCTAGAATAGAGCACACAAACACACATCATACAACATGTTTACCAAGAAAACATCAACTCAAATGCAGATACATCAAATGTGTTGGGAATTAAGGTGTCTCAACCTTGGTAATTCCTTGTATTATTACATTGCATTTATTTATTTATTGCTTATTGTATAATTAGGATGCAAATCCTATGTTGTCATATTGTGGGAGTTGGCACGGTAATGTATCATCCTACATGGCATATGACCACATGCAATTTTGTCCTCACATGAGGAGATAGGCATCCCAATTAGTGGTAGGAATATTTTATCATGTGTCAGCATCTTGGAATGTGTGTAAGGGGATATTGACCAAAATGGTCATGACAGATTCCTATGATGAAGTTATGACATGTAAGAGTTGGAAATAGAAGATCCTGTGACAGGTATGGACATGTGTCATGAAGAATCTTTGAAAAAGGCATCTTTGGGTACCCTAAGGTGGACTATGACATGTTGTAAGAGAATATGGTATTTATAGCCTATGTATGATAGATTCTCTTACAGCTGTAAGTTATGACAACTATGACAGATTCTATGATGGTTGTAAGAGTCGTAAGAGCATCTGTCATAGCCCATTTTGGAAATAGGTGACCTCCTTAGGATGGGGTGACTTGACAAGTGCCAAGAACATCCTACAGTGTTGGACAAGTGTCCATAGGCATGGGTTTTGGGCCATGGGGCCATGTTGGATGCCCATCTCAATGTGGAGCCATTGTTGCCTTGTATTTGTTATATAAACATGTGCTTTGGAGAGAAGATGTATTACAGGTTTGATAGGTATTGTTATGCTGCCGGATTATCTCCAGATACGAGTGTCAAAGACTCTTGCAAGAGCATTAGCTCTGTGACTATATTGTAACCTTCATTGTTTACGTAATACATTTGAGTTGTGTTTTGGAGTGTGGGGTTTTTCACCCGTAAGGGTTTTCCCCATGTATATCTTGTGTCTCTCTTCTTCTGTCTCACTTTCTTGTGTATGTGTTTGCCGCAATATCTCTATTAGTGGGTTAACATAATCTATAGTTGTAAGGATAAAATTGAATTTGCACTCTCCTCCCCTCATTAGATTAGTGTAGGAAGTGATTTCCGCACACCTATCTTCCTTTCAGTTGGTATCAGATCTTGATCACCTTTGGTCCTAGTTGTTGGGTAGGGGTTTTTTGAGCTAATCTTAGGTTGAGTGGGAGCTTTGTGTAGAGTATTCTATATCTTGTTGTAGGAAGGAAATGGCAGACACATCCAGAAGAATAGAGGTGGAGAAATTCAATGGCACTAATTTTGAGTTGTGGAAACTTAAGATGGAGGACATGCTTGTTTATCGTGACCTATGGAAAATCATATCCGGTGTAAAACTAGTTGCAATGGTACAAGCTGATTGGGATCTCAAAGATTGGAAGGCTAAGGGTCTCATAAGACTCAGTCTAGCTACCTCTATCATGTTAAATGTCCATGAGGAGAAGAGCACAAAAGACCTTTGGAAGAAGTTGGGTGATGTTTATTAGGCTAAATCCCTAGTGAACAAACTTTTCTTGAGAAAGAAGTTGTATTCTCTAAATATGGAGGATGAAGGATCTGTTGCAGATCACCTGAATGCCTTCAACATGCTAATTGCTCAATTGACATCAGTTGGTGTGACGATGGAGGAGGAGGATCATTGTATAACCTTGCTTTGTTCTTTACTAGACTCATGGGATCATCTTGTGATGGCTATTGGGAGCACCACATCCACTTTCACAATGGATGAAGTGGTATCTTCGCTATTATCTAAAGAGATGTAGAGAAAGTCTTTTGAGGTAGCCAAAGAGGCTCTTGCGGTTTATGGAAGACCCAAGGAGAAATGGAAAAAGAAGGACAAGAAAGCTGAGAAGGGCAGATCCAAATCTCATGGGAGATCCAAATCTCCTGGAAAGTCCAAGGCTCTCTATTGGAACTATGGAAAAACTAGGCATTTCTGAAAGGAATGCAAAGAGGAGAAGAAAAAAAGAAGAAGAATGCTCCTGATTTAGATTCTGACAAGTCACAAGATGATGGTGATGCCTTCATCGCAGCCCTGGCCACCCATGCATCTGATGATGTGTGGTTGATTGATTTTGGTGCATCATTCCACATGACCTCACATCAAGACTGGTTTACAAAATATGAAGAGTTTAATGGTGGAAGAGTGTACCTGGGTGATGATTCTCATCTGAAGATTGTTGGTCGTGGAAGAGTCTCAATCTAATTCCCTGATGGATGAGTGAAGGGGATCACTAGGGTTATGCACATCTCAGGCCTAGCATGGAACCTGCTTTCTATAAGTATGTTGAATGATGCAGGTGTGCAGGTTGTCTTTTCGAAGGATGGATGCAAGATGACTAGAGGATCTATAGTGCTTGCGGAGGGTGCTCAGAGAGGTACTCTATTTTAGCTGGAGGCATGCACTACATAGTGCAATAGTTCTTCTGACTCAAAGAAAAGAGATGCAGTCACTTCATCCCCACCACCTAAACGAGCAGTGAAGAAATCTGTTGTAACTACTTCTGATGGTAGTGCACATGCTTTGGAAGTTAAACTTCCTACTGAAAAGACTATGTTATGGCATTTGAGATATGGCCACATTGGTGAGAAGGGTCTGTGTACCCAAAAAAATAAAAACCTCATTGAGGAGTTAAATTATTGTAATCTCGAGTTCAACTTTTGCGAACATTGTGTATATGGAAAACAAAACCATGTTCAATTTTACTCTAGTTCTCACAAGTCTTCTTGTGTATTGGATCTTATTCATTCTGATGTGTTTGGTCCTGTTAATGTTCCTTCAAATTTAAAATATATATATTTTGTATCTTTATAGATGATTATATTAGGACATGGGTTTATTTTAGCAGAAGCAAGATTGAAGTCTTTAGTCAGTTTAAGGAGTTTAAAGCCTTTGCTAAAAATTTGACTAGTAAAAAGATTAAGTGTTTGAGAACTGACAACGATGGTGAGTTTTGTTCGATAGAGTTCGATAAGTTCTATAAAGAGAAAGGGATTGAGAGACATAAGACAACTCCATACACCCCGCAGCAAATTGAGTTGTAGAGAGGATGAACAAGACACTGATGGAGAAGGCTAGGAGTATGCTTAGTGGAGCAAGCCTCGAACAAAAGTTTTGGGCTGAAGCTGTAACCACTGCTTGCTATCTAGTAAACAGATCTCCTACATCAACTCTTGTTGGTAAGACACCTATGGAGGTGTGGTCTGGTAAGAAGCCTTCAGTTAGACATCTTCATGTTTTTGGTTGTGAGGCATATGCATATGTGTCTAGGGAGAAATGGTCTAAATTGGAGAATAAGGTTGTTAAGTGTATCTTCATTGGCTATGGTGTCGGTGTGAAAGGATACAAGCTTTGGGATCCTGTGGCTAAAAAGGTGTTGTATAGTAGAACTGTCATCTTCAGAGAGCTAACACCATCTTCCATTGTTCTACAACCAGAATATACATAAAGAAAGAGGATGCGGTTCAGTTTCCTTCTACCCCTGAGAAGACTAAACAGATAGACCCAGTGAGACTTGATGATGAGGAGAGCTCTAGCAACTTTGAAAGCTTAGAAGAAGAAGCAGAACCTCAACCTCAGCAATTGAGGAGGTCTACACAAACGAGAAAGCAACCTGATAGGTTTGGTTATTCATTACTTGATTCTAGTTGTGCTTTTGCTTTACTTACTAACACTGATGAGCCTAGAACTATGAAAGAGGCAATGGGCATGAAAGATGCAGGTTCCTGAAAGGGGGCCATGGAAAATGAGATGGCTTCTTTGGAAAAGAATAAAATATGGGACTTGGTGCCTTTTCCTAATGGATGGAAACTCGTTGGATGTAAATGGGTGTTCAAGAAGAAATTCGGTGCAGATGGCAGTGTTGAAAAGTACAAGGCCAGACTGATTGTGAAGGGGTATTGACAAGTGGAGGGAATTAATTATGGTGAAATTTTATCTCCCATTGCAAAGATAACATCCATTTGATTCCTGTTATCTCTTGTAGCTACTTATGACTTAGAGGTAGAATAGATGGATGTGAAGACAACTTTCTTTCATGGTGATTTGGAGGAAGAGATTTGCATGTCACAGCTAGAGCATTACATAGAGAAAGGTAAAGAAAATTTGGTTTGCAAGTTGAAAAAGTCTTTGTATGGTTTGAAACAGTCTCCTAGGATGTGGTACTTGAAGTTTGATGCCTTTGTATTGTCAATTGGATTTCTAAGATCAAAATCAGATCATTGTGTGTGCTACAAGCTAGATAATGATCGTATTCTCATTCTTGCATTATATGTTGATGATATGTTGCTGATTGGGAAGGGTAAGAATATATGATTTTTGATTTTAAGTCTCAGTTGTCATCATAGTTTGAAATGAAAGATTTAGGGGCAGCCAGGTACATTTTTGGAATGGAAATTAGAAGAGACAGAGCAAACAAAAAACTTTGGTTAAGCCAGAGTATGTATGTGAAGACCGTGTTGGATAGGTTCAGCATGGTAGATTGTAGACCATTGTGTGTTCCTGTGTCATTGGGGACAAAGTTGTTTGTTAATGATTGCCCAAAACCTCCTATTGAGGTGGAGGACATGAGCAGAGTAGCTTATGCTAGTGCTGTTGGTAGTTTAATGTATGCTATGGTCTACACAAGACCAGACATTACCCAAGCAGTGGGAGTCCTTAGTCGATTTATGGCTAATCCTGGATGGGTACATTGGGATGCAGTTAAGTGAGTGTTCAAATATTTGAGGGGTACTTCTCAGTATTCCATATGCTATCATGGTAATGTTACAGGACCTCCGCATTCAGTTTGTATTCATGGATTTGTAAATTCTGATTGGGCGGGCGACATTGACAGCAGGAGATCCACCAGTGCATATGTTTTCACAATGTTTGGTGGTGCAATTAGTTGGATGAGTAGGAGACAACCTGTAGTTTCTTTGTCCACCATAGAAGATGAGTACATGGCAGAAAATCATGCTTTTAAGGAAGCCATTTGGCTTAAGAGATTGTGTTCAGATATTGGTGTTGACGCAGGATAGATTATGATTTGTTCTGATAGTCAGAGTACGATTTGCCTTGCGAAGAATCCAACTTTCCATACCAAAAAAAAGCATATTGATGTACAGTTTCACTTCATGTGAGACATGGTAGAGGATGGGAAGGTAAATTTAGAGAAGGTAGATACTTTGAAGAATGTTGCAGTGCATTGATGAAGCCAGTGGGCACAGAGAAGTTCAGATGGTGTTCAAAGTCTATGGGCCTCTTGGCCTATAGCAGTTAAATCTTGTTAATTCTATTAGCTCTTACAAGGTGTTCAACAAGTGGGAGAATGTTGGGAATTAAGGTGTCTCAACCTTGGTAATTCCTTGTATTATTACATTTTATTTATTTATTGCCTATTGTATAATTAGGATGCAAATCGTATGTTGTCATATTGTAGGAGTTGGCACGATGATGTGTCATCCTACATGGCATATGACCACATGTAATTTTGTCCTCACATGAGGAGATAGGCATCCCACTTAGTGGTAGGAATATTTTTCCATGTGTTTGTATCTTGGAATGTGTGTAAGGGAATATTGACCGAAATGGTCATGACAGATTCCTATGATGAAGTTATGACATGTAAGAGTTAGAAATAGAAGATCGTATGACAGGTATGGACATGTGTCATGAAGCATCTTTGAAAAAGGCATCTTTGGGTGCCCCAAGGTGGACTATGACATGTTGTAAGAGAATATGCTATTTATAGCCTGTGTATGATATATTCTCTTCCAACTGTAAGTTATGACAGCTATGACAGATTCTATGATGGTTGTAAGAGTCGTAAGAGCATTTGTCATAGCCCATTTTGGAAATAGGTGACCTCCTTAGGATGGGGTGACTTGACAAGTGTCAAGAACATCCTACAGTGTTGGACAAGTGTCCATAGGCATGGGTTTTGGGCCATGGGGCCATGTTGGACACCTATCTCAATGTGGAGCCAGTTTTGCCTTGTATTTGTTATATAAATAGGTGCTTTGGAGAGGAGATGTATTACAAGTTTGGAAGGTACTGTTATGCTACCAGATTATCTTCAGATACGAGTGTTGAAGACTCCTGCAAGAACATTGGCTCTGTGACTATATTGTAACCTTCATTGTTTATGTAATACATTTGAGCTGTGTTTTGGAGTGTGGGTTTTTTCACCCGTAAGGGTTTTCCCCATGTATATCTTGTGTCTCTCTTCTTCTATCTCACTTTCTTGTGTATTTGTTTGCTGCAATATCTCTATTAGTGGGTTAACATAATCTGTAATTGTAAGGATAAAATTGAATTTGCACTCTCCTCCCCTCATTAGATTAGTGTAGGAAGCAATTTATGCACACCTAGCTTCCTTTCAAAATGCAGATCATACAACTAAACAACCATTTTCATTCATCAAAACCATAGGCATAACAACACAAGAATCACATATAGGTCCACCAAGATGCACGGTCTCATCATAGTATTACGTAATCCAAATATCAGTGCCAAGTAACCAAAGCTCCAAGAATCAAGTGGAATGATGGTCTCGAGGCCACGTGCCTGGGGGCCCCTCCATACATTTCCACAAATGACCTACATCTTGTTTGTATAAGTGGTTTAGCCTCTAAGAGATAGTCAACATAAGAACATAAATCACCAGGAAGATAAGTGGATGATGGCTATCCCATACTAGCCCACACTTACCCCCATCCTCCAAAGTTTCCCACATCTGCTTCCTTATATACACTTGACCAGAGGTTGCTCCATTGACATGGCGAGAATAACAACACAACACAAGACCAACATTTGAAAATAGAAAGAACCTAGCTTACCAAACACACATTTAAAAAAAATACTAAAAGAAGAAGTTTCTAAAATCAACAATAACGCAACGTAACCACAAGAGTCACGTGAAAAGGGAAGATTCAAAGATTTTTGGCTAAGCTACTTATAGTCATGATATAATAATGGTTCTGGTTGTCACAAGCAAGATAAATAAAGTCACTAATAACTGAAAGAAGATCACAAACTATGAAATTGCACATTACGTCACAAAGTGACTAACATTAAGTCACCAATAAGGATGGAAATCACGGTCACTACATGTGCTATGCAAACACAACCAGTGCAATAGCCTCATGCAGGCAAGTAGTATCAAATGCGCCTTCACGTATGACTACATGGAATCGTGCCCTTCTCAAAGGTAACATGTCATCATCACCAACACTATGTTGGAACATCAGTGTGGTGTGGCATCACATCTATTCTCATCATGTTGAGCAGGTGTCGATGCACGCAACCACCATACCATAGTATAAGTCCAAAGCAACTCAATTAATACTATGATATAATCAAAATTAAACATATATTCCTTTTGTACAAATGCCAACTCTATCATAGTGCCAATGTTTCCAAGTTACTACACATCCAACTCAAAATAAAATACCAAAGGTAAGAGCAAACCTGCACCAAGTAACATGGCCTTGAGAAAATCACATGCCCATACCAAACCATAACCAAGATTCCCAAGTCAGATGCCAATAGTATCATCAAGGAAACAATACATGATAGGATAGCACTATGAACCTCTTAAAGGTCCATTCACTAAGGAGAAGTAGGGGGTACTTTGGCATAGGAAGGTATGGTTAGTTGGGTTACCCCAAACCAATGTCGCAACATATCGCCATAGATTCCTCAGTTCTTCCTCTCTACTACTTAACTCCACACATGGAAGGTATCCAACTCCAAGGTTGGACCTTACAAGGTGTACAAACAAGAAACCACACAAGCATGACTCCACCATACTTGTAGCTATACACTCAACCCATGGATAGATACCTAGTATCATACGCTCATGAGTACACAAATCATGTATAGGATATTCACAACACATAGCAAGTACTCTCATAATAGGTATTCACATCCACAAGGTGACACATAACACAATTTTCCTTTACCGTTCATTACTTAGTGAAGAAGAACAACTTTCATACCTAAAGTCACATAATATGTACCATAAAGATTTCTAACAAGTCTATCTAACACCAATTTGAATTAACCTTTCTAAGGCATAAATGGAATCTAACCATAACTTCACATTTAGAAACATTTGCAATACACGCCAACAAGTATACCAACATACTAGCAATTGCATACTAGGTCATAATTGAATCAAAACAAATTTACTTCAACTCACAAGATGGTGACTCACAACACATCACACATCATGGAGCTATTGATAAACCACGTTACACTACATATGCACTACTAACAAAACACATATTTATCTAACACAAAGTTCATAAGATAGAGTCTTACCATAAGAATAATCCAATTAAAAGCTTAAGTCCATAATGTAGTATTTTACCCTATGATGCTAAACATCTTCTCCACACAAGGTATGCATAACATGATATCTAACTCACACAAGGACAAAGTTATAAAACACAAAATTCACACTATGGAAGTACTTTACAAAAATAGTCACCAAGCACACAATGCACCATAGAAATAGTTCGAAAACATATATTATTCCTTAATAATGACCAAGTATATGCCTCATTTACACCTCTTTCTCTCTAAACCTTATACAATCAAAGGCAATGTAAACATACACCAATGACTTGCACTCATAATAGTCAAGGTAAGATTCATTTCATGCAAGCATTACTAGTAACCCAACCCAAAGGAGACAATACCGATTTCCAAATGATAACAAGGGTTAGTATTTCAAGAAGGTATGCAATTCTTATAGTATGATATACACACACAAAGTACGCAAAGCAATAATTTAATTACAAGCATTAAGACTTCATTTTTCTTCCAAAGAACCCAAGAATAAAAACACACTATCATCTCTTTCACATCCAAAATCATAACATATATCAAGGCGTAACACATGACTAACTATTCCCATGATGCTAACCTCTAATCCCAACCACATAGAGTGCATACTAGGGAACAACACCACACTCCACATAACACACAAGGGCAAGAAAGGGCCCAACACAACCTTCATGATCTAGACAACCTACTCAAGAGGAGAATCGACGAGGAGGAATACAACCACCACAAAACACAAGCATAAGACTTCAATAATCATGTGACAGGGTCACCATGATGAAAAGATGAGAGGATGGATATTCCTCCAAGATGAAGGTTGGATGTCACCCCACAACCTCACGCTCTCACAGCTACACAGATTAGGACGAGGGTCACAACCACTTCGAATCCATTCCATGTCAACCCAACAACTCACAATTACCCCAGAGCTCCAAATGTTGAAACATGGGATCTGATACCAAATGTCATGCCCACATTTGCCATGTGGTCATGACACACAAAACCCCATGTCATGTCCATATTAGCCATGTGGTCATGACATGAAGTACCAAAAATTTTCCCACCTATCCCTAGAACCCCATTGCACCAAGGCGGGGAAGGCAAGCAAGGTGTAGAATAAAACAACATCAACACCTTGCCAGGGGAAAACACACTTAGAGATACCCACAAGAGGCATCGAAGCCATACTCAAAGCATAAAGAAGTACAATAAAGCCATCTAATTATCTATAGTTAAGCAAAAACCATTAAGAAGAAGATGAGGTACAATCTTGTTCATTCTATCATACAAGAACATCATGAGGATGTCTAAGATGGAGTTTCAACCCAACATAGTATACTTTATTTTAAACACCAAAGGAGATATGTGTTAAAAATAATTGATGAAAACATGTAAGATTGAATAAATTACATAGCCATTAAAATGTCATTACAAAGATAGTCACAACATTCTCTAGGTTGGAGTGTCTCAAAATTTACAAATATTCCAATTTACAATGCTACCAAAATGATTTACATCATTGATACAATTAAATAACTGAAGAATACACTATGCTCATAAGTTGAAGATGAAGGGCAGCCACTACGAAGTCATAACAACCATGGATCACAAGTCCCCAATGGCAGTGGGTGCACACCACCCAACCATGTGGATTCAAAAGGTCCACTCCCCCATGCTCAGAGGTGATCACATGGCTATACACAAGCATAAGGGCAAATAGGACAAGAAGGCATAATACCTCAACCACACAAGGGATACCAGAAGTCTCCTAACTCACATGAACACAAAAAACACCCAGGGGTCATGGAGAGCATAAATAAGGCAATCAGAATCATGCCAATGAAGCACCACTTAGATAAGGAGGGGTGAGAGGATAGGGGCAGCAAGAAGGAAGTAGCTAACAAATGTACCCATCTCATAAATACAAGCCTAGCATAAAATACATAATTCATGTTTCCTCCAATGGGCCTACAAGTGAGCACTCTTACTCAATGCTGCATTAGGAACTACTTCCATGCTTACCCTATCACCTACACCCAACTCCAACAAGCTCAACATGCAATCATAAGGATTGAACTAGCCCAAAAATACTCACAAGGCCTACATTACAAGGACATTTCCCAACACTGACCTCAAGAATACAACTATGATTCAAGATGAAGTAACAACAACTATATCCATAGACAATTAGAAGTGACAACAAGTAATTCACATCATTAACCTCTGTGATGCAATAATAATGGCAAATCAAGTAATGACTATGCTCACAATAAAAAACCATGACAAAAGTGTGCACAATTATAGAGGGGAAAAACAAATACATACATTCATATGCTATTATATAATATATTAATATAGGTAATGTTGATGTTGAATGTTAGTCATAACAACACTCATAAAAATCTGCACAACAAACCTTCATTATCTTGAAAAGTATGATCAATTTGGAACAAACTGATGACTCCAAGTCTCCATTGATTAGGTCATGATATTTTGACATTACTTAGAGGTTGATGTGACGTGCTATTTTCCATTTCAAGGGGTCTTACATTGTTTGTATGATGAATTATTGCTTGTTTGTTTGAATCTGCACCTATTTACTGTAAATTCACTTCACAAACAAGGTTATTTCAACTATGCTCCCTATATAATGATTATATTTGTAAGTTTGATCAATTCTTTTGAGAATTCACTGTCGTGAACTTGTTTTATACTTCTGCACTGTGTATTTAATCAAATGATGTGCTTATAAGCAGATATTTGCATGTTTATCCTTGGTATTCTTATGTATTTGCATGATATTTATCAATTTGACATGCTTTTACCCAAATATGTTGCGTATGTTTAATTATTTACAAACTATAGGCATATTTCATGTTTATTTGCTTTAGATTATCTATTAGCTACAATTATGAAGGTGATTTGTAATGAAATTCAAGAAAATTTAAAGAAATACTTCTAAATTTGAAGAACCTTTAGCTATTGAGTCACATACATTCCAATACATTCATGAAGAGAAGGAATCAAACCATAATTTCACTAGGTGGTTCCACAGCTAGGTATGGTTGATGCTAACTTCAAAGGAACAAGGAATGAAAACAACACATGCAGACTGACAAGCACTCCAAGGGACACAGCTAATCAATGCATATATATAGATTTCATGCACTGATTACTCAAGATTTACAATGATTTGTAATCAAAATAACTTGTCTTTCATTAAGTACTCAAAAGACATGTATATTCACAAAAGCCTTGAAATTAGTACTAAATTTTTTAGCAATCCAACTTCAATTAAGTTTCTAATAATCAACAAAATGCACATCCAAATCCTTTTATAGAATACGGAGAAGAGTCGGTTACAGATGACCGATGGTCAAGATTTGTCTATTTAGATCTACGGTCAACATTCCTTCATTGATTAAGTCAACAACCGCATATGGGGCATAAGTTGCCAGCTGGCACCTACCTCGCAAAACTCATTCGCTTGCATGTGGATTATGCATATGATTCTCTTATCATGCATCTTTACTTACTCTTCATCTCCTTCTTCTTGTTCACTTTCATCTTCTCCATCATTTTCTACATCTTCATCATCACTGTCACTCTGATGTAGATCACCCCTTATGTGTACCTTTATGGTTGCCCTGATGGATTCATATAGCTATACTATTCTATCAACTTCACCTCCATCCTGGACCTTGGCCTTTATTACTACATGCCTATGGGAATGAAACTTTACTTGAAGGGTAGCATCTTATTCTTCTTGTTGTTCAACATTTCATTGTATGTTTCCACCCTGACCTTTATCCTCATGACTTTGTTTATTACCTCCTCTGTCAAATGGTGTAAGGGATCCTCTGCTGCATGCTTAAAGTTATTATGAAATGCCTGAACTACAAAATTAGTATCTTAATTTTCTATTTTCCCTTCCACCTTTCCTTCTAGAGCCTCTAGCGTCTCTGCTTCTTTTGCCATAAGATCATATAACTTGACACTTATGTCCTTGAGCCTGCCACTGCATCTCTTCAAGATGTCACACTCAAATCTAGTATCCTCATACCAAATGCTGAGTAGCTAGGAAGTGTTATTATCCAATATTTTGTTATCCAAGAGTATCTTCATATCAATTCTTTTCATTTCTCCCAAAGCATCTAGGTGCTTTTCTAGTTTGAAAGATCTCTTGCCTACTTCATTCTGTAACTTATCCACTTTACTCTTCAAAGAAAAAAGAGAATTCCAACTTTCCAGGGAGGTTTTCACCACATTTTTAGCTTCAAAAATATAAGAAATGAGCCACTTGTCCATTAACTGTGCCTTATGCTTCATCAGATCTAATCCTGTAACCTCATCTTGAGATATAATAGTTAGTGGAGTGGCTGGGTCAGCTGGTACGTGATCAAGGTTAATTAACCCTTTAATGAATGTATGTAACTGAGCAATATGCTCTTTATGTTTCTTATTCTTATCCTTTTCTCTTTTCACCCTTTGTGTTAAAGAATCAATAATATCTTTGCCTTCTTGACCTTCCTGGTCCTCATTTGCAAAACCTAAATCAATATCAGTTATCTGAAATTCATCAAGGCCTATTTTTTGCAAGTATGGGCCTAACCAGTGTTGTCATTGATGTCAACATACTCCTGTTGCATTGATGTCAAGGATTGGATGAGTTGTGTGTTGATGATATTGAGAAAATTAGTCCTATTTGAAACAGAGAAGAACACTGAAGACAGTAAAGCTTTATGAAGTGAAGATCCCATCTAGATAAAGATCAGAGAATGCACATCAAAGGGTTTGTAGATATGTGTCTGAAGATGATCCAGTCAAGTTTTGAGAGGTCCTCATGAAAATGTGGAGGAGTTATGGCCATGAGAGTAAACTGGTTCTGGCAACTGTTCAGAGGTGACAGAGTGACACAAATAGGTCTGGTGAGATCTGGAAATACAATATCATGTTCTATGGATTTGGTGGCATGTTTGGGAGGCTAATGTGAATTGACAACTCAATTGGTTCGTGGTTTGGAGGTCCACAAGAAATCCTTTTAATGTGACAATGATGACCAACTATGTTCTTGGGGTTCCAGATGAAGATGCGAATGATTACAGTAAACAAAAGTGGTGCAGATGTTCTTGGTGTTTCAAGCAAGCTTTTGGGGGTCTCTAGATTATTTCCAGTTTGTGTTGGCAGTTCGCATTGAAGATTGGGCTCATGATTGAAGATTTACCTTTAGGTGATAGTGTTCTTCCTAGTTTTGGCCGACCAGATGATTTACGCATGTTGCGGATGATCTTGAGATGTTTTGTGAAGCATGGCATGTTCCTCAAAGAATATTGAAGTCCCAGCTATGTGTGGCCGACAGTGTAGTGATGCACATGAAGTTTTTGTAATAAGTCAAGTTGTAATTTCTTTGTAATAAAATAAGTGTATGTTGTGTCAACTTTGATGATCATTCCAAAGTCGATGTCATGTATAAATAAGAGTTGCAAAGTCATTCAAATGTATCCATGTGGTCATGATGAGAAGGTGGTAGGGAAGAGGAACGAAAAGTAGAGTAGAAGTGTTGAGCTTAAATGAAATTGACTCAAGCATAGTGAAGATGATAATCTCCAGTTCAAGTATGTAATACTTATATTCTTCTGTAGACAGTGTGTCTATTGTAGGCAGTGGGCCTCTTGTGAGCAGTGTGCTTAGGTAGTGAGCCCTAATTGGCAAGTGGCATTTTTTTTATTCTTTTAATAGAGAATACAATCTTGGGTTAGTCAGCCCATGGTTTTTCCCTTAACTGGGTTTTCCACGTTAAAATCTTGGTGTTATATGTGTTGAATTTTTTTTTACTCTTGAATTATTACATTATGCTTTCATGATTGAATCATTGATATGCTATTGAAATATAAGAAGGTTTTAAGTGAATAAGGAATAGAATTTTGGTGACAACTGATTCACCCCCCCTCTCAGTTGTCTGTCCTCTAGAAGAAGCTTAACCACTTGAGGAGATCCAGGATGTTGACCTACAAGAAGGACAGTCCAAGGTTTGATGGAACAAACTACACTCTTTGGATGAGCTGCATGAAATGCCACTTACAATGCATGGGAGATCAGTATTTGAATATAAATACAACTAAATATGTTCCCCCAAAGAATGGTCCAACAACTATAGATGAAGTTAGAGATGCACAGAATAATCTTTGAGCTAAAGAAGCCCTACTGAGTGCCTTGACTGATTCAGAGCTGACAAATGTTATGGGATTGAAGACTGCTTATGAAATTTGGATAAAGCTAGAAACTCTAGATGAAGGAGACAAATATGTTAAGTGTGCCAAGCTGCAAAGTCTGAAAGGGAAGTTTGAAAACTTGAAGATGAGAATATCACTTCATTTATGCCAAAAATAAATGAGATTGTATGTGGCATTAGATGTGCTGGTGGAATATTGGATGAAGATGAGATTGTTAACAAAGTTCTTAGATCCTTACCTCCTTCTTACAAACACAAAGTTGCTGCTATTGAGGAAATCAGATCTTTAACAACTATTACAAAGGATCAATTGGTTGGTAAGATATTTGCATTTGAGTTGGCTGAGTTTGGTGATGCACTTCCCAAGACTGAATTTGCATTCAAAGCTAGTGCCTCTACAAAAGGCAAATAGAGATATGATCTAGGAGACAGTTCCTCAAAGAAATCGACATGGTATGATAAAGCAAGGAAAGATCTGGAAGAAGATGAGTCAGAAGTTGCACAACTTGAAGCCCTCATTACAAGGAGACTAGCAAGAGGATCTGGTAAATATGAAGGAAAATTACCTTTGAAATGTTTTGCCTACAATAAGATTGGTCATTTTGCCTCAAGATGTCTAGAAACATTTTCAAGGCTAAACCCTAATAAGTCAATGTTTCAGAAGAAGTGTTACTATGTTCAGGAAGATGATGATGGAGTAACAGATGATGAATCTGAGGTAGGAAACAAATCTAGAAGTGACTCGGTGTTTATTGCCATCAAAGAAGAAGATCTAATGCCTATTGTATCTGCCAATCATAAGATGATAGAAAGTGCTTTGGCTGCTCAGGTTGAAGAAAAGGATGAATGGGTTATTGATAGTGGATACTCTCACGATACGACTGGTGACAAGAGTAAGTTCATAAGCTTGGAAAGATATGAAGGTGGAGTTGTAAAGTTTGGAGATAATTCTGTTGGCAGAATTAAAGGCAGAGGAACCATTTCTTTTGATGGAAGGAACAAAACCAATGATGTTCTGTACGTTGAAGGTCTCAAGCATAATCTTCTTAGTGTTGGATAGTTGGTGGACAAAGGCTATGATCTCTGATTCAAAAATGGAAAATGCAAGATCTTTGAAAGCTCTGTAACTGAGATTGCATCCGATACATAGACAAAAGGTAACATCTTGCACTTGGTTGGTACTGGAAAAAGTTGCTTATTTGTTTAAATTGATCAGAGTTGGTTATGGCATAGGAGAATGTGTCATGTGAATTTTGATAATATCATCAAGATAAGAAACACTCAGGCTGTAAGAGATCTTCCAAAACTGGTGAAACCTGCTAACAATTTGTGCAAAGAATGTTAGTTGGGTAAGCAGAATAGAGTCATTCAAAAGTAAGGAATAATCTTCAACCAAATTGTTAGACTTGGTGCACACTGATCTATGTGGTTTGGCAAGAACCGGGAGTCTACAAGGAGATAGATATTTCATGTTGCTGATTGATGACCACTCCCGGATGATGTGGGTGACTTTCTTGAATGAGAAATCTGAAGCACTTGAGAAGTTCAAAATATTCAAGACTATGGTAGAAAATGAAACTGGCATAAACATAAAATTCCTCAGGTTTGATAGAGGTGGAGAATTCACATTCAGAGAGTCCATAACATTCTATGAGAAACATGGGATAAAGAGATAGTTATCTACTCCAAGGACTCCACAACAGAATGGAGTAGTGGAGAGAAAGAACCAGACCATCCAAGAAGCATCTAGGACCATGATGATGGAAGCAAATGTTCCTCAGATCTATTGGAGAGAAGCTATAAGCATTGCTGTCTATACTCTTAATCGAGTACAAATCAGAGGCAATACTGGTATGACTCCTTATGAACTTTGGTTTGGCATCACTCCTACTATGAAGTATTTCAGAGTCTTTGGTAGTAAATGCTACATCAAAAGAGATGAAGACCTTGGCAAGTTTGATGCTAGAAGTGATGAAGGTATATTCTTGAGATATTCTACTCAAAGAAAAGCATACCGATGTTATAACAAGAGATTGAGAAAGATTGTAGAAAGTACAAATGTAAAGGTTAATGAAGGCATGGAAAGTCCCTCAAGCTATTATGAGTATGAAGTAGATGATCAGAATAATATCCCAAACCAAGAAGAACAAGTCCCAACTCCAGCTTAGATTTAGACTAATCCAGAGAATCCAAAAATACAAGAAGAAGAGACAAGGTTGGATGAACCTGTCCAAGAATTAGAAGTGCAAGAGAATCCCAAAACTCCCAGGTATGTAAGATTGAATCATTCTAAAGATTAGATCATAGGAGATAGAAGCAAAGGTGTTCAAACAAGAAGAAATATTACTCAAGATTCAATGAAGTATTGTTTGATTTCAAAGATTGAACCAAAAATAGTAAGTGAAGCATGCAATGATGAAATCTGGGTTAAAGCAATGGAGGAAGAATTGATACAGATTGAAAAGAATCACACTTGGGATCTTGTTCCTAGACCTAAGGACAAAAATGTGATTGGGACTAAGTGGGTCTTTCGGAATAAACTGAATAAAGATGGTGAAGTAGTAAGGAACAAAGCCAGATTGGTCTATAAGGGTTATTCTCAAGTAGAAGGAGTTGACTTTGAAGAAAATTTTGGTCTGGTGGCAAGAATTGAAGTAGTCAAATTATTTCTTACCTTTTTTGCCTTCAGAGATTTTAAAGTATATCAGATGGACGTCAAGTCTACTTTTCTAAATGGTGATTTGGAAGAAGAAGTATACATTGAGCAATCGGATGGATTCCAATTGTCTAATCATGGAGATATGGTCTACAAATTAAAGAAGGCATTGTATGGACTCAAACAATCCCCAAGAACCTGGTATGAAAGATTGGACAAGCATCTTTTGAAGATTGGTTTCATCAAAGGTAATCCTGACAGTAATCTGTATTTTAAGGTTGATAATGAAAATATCTTGATTGTTGAAGTATTTGTTGATGATATCATTTTTAGAGGGAAAGATAGTATGTGCAAGACTTTTGCAAATCAAATGCAAAGTGAATTTGAGATGTCTATGTTTGGGGAAATGATTTTCTTCTTGGGTCTACAAATCACTCAAACAAAGAAAGGAATATTCATATCACAGACCAAATATGTGAAAGAATTGTTGAAGAAATTTGGGATGAGAGATTCAAAGGAAATGAATACTCCCATGGCAATTAGCTATAAGCTGAGTAAAAATGATGAATCCCCTAAGGTTGATAAAAAAAAGTATAGGTCAATGATTGGAGGACTGCTCTGTTGGCAAGAGACACTATATGGATTCATGAATGTTGTCATTGATGGCAACAAAGGTTAGCCCACACATCCGCAGGACATAATGAGTCTTTACTGGAAGATAGATTGCTAAGTATTGAGGTCCGGTAAGTAGGAATAGAGTAGTCAGTAAGGTCCGATAGAAAGGTCTGAATTTCTCAGAGGAAGTATCTTGGTGAAGTGTGGATTTGGGTAAGCCAAGATGACTACCTTGAGTGATAGAATCCAAGGATTTAGCCTCCGGTGATAGATGAAGGAAAAGATATGATCACTTGAATATCGGGTTCCTGATTGACAGTGTGACGGAGGAAGAACTGACTGGCAGAACATCAGATATCATTCTGGATGTGTTACTGATGATGGAAAAGGTTCTTAAGGCATAAGTTATGTTTGGCCGACATGATTGATGACTTCTACAAGTATATGCTTGATCCGTATTACTTGGTGTGCAAGGATTTAGCTGAAGATCAGAGTTTATGAAAAGATTGACTATTCCGAGTGCCGACTAGAAAGATGATGAAATCATGTGTGCGGATATATATACACGATGGATTTAGTTGTGAAGTGTGTTGTTGTTGTTGGATATGTGCGAATAAAAGTAGAAGAGCAAAGCAGAAGTAGTAAGGAAGGTCCGGTATGTGAAAGGAAAGCAGCATAAGAGAAGAAGAAAGATGAAGTGTAGCAGATCAGTGTATTGAGCCTAATGGGAACTGAATTCAACATATGTAGATGCTCCTAATCAGTTCAAGTATTGTATAACACCCTTCTGTAGATGGTGTGTCTCTTTGTAGGCAGTGTGCCTCCTTGTGAGCAGTGTGCTCGGGCAGTGAGCCCTAATTGGCAAGTGCCATTTTGTTTTTCTATTCTTCTAATAGAGAATACAATCTTGGGTTAATCACCCCGTGGTTTTCTCCCTTAACAGGGTTTCCACGTCAAAAATATTGTGTCATGTGTACTTTCATTTTCATGGTTATGTTTTCTTGTTTGAATTAATGCTGCATTGATGAAGAAGAAAGTTCAAAAGAAGAATTAATTAGGATAACTGATTCACCCCCCCTCTCAGTTATCAACAATTGGTATCAGAGCTTGGTTCCTCCTAACAGAGTCTAACAGCTTGAGGAAGATCTAGGAATCCAAATGGATGCATATAATTTAAGGGAGCAACTCAAGATTGCCCTTAATGATCTTGAATAGTCAAACTTTGAAGTCAATGAATTGAAGGAAAGACTCAAGTAGGCCAATGAATTCAAGAGAGAACTAAAAGACAAATTAAGTCTCTCTATGAAAAAGAGAAAGGAGCTACTTCAACAATTGGCAAGACAAGGTGAAGCAAATGATGCAAATGAAGAGCTGAATGAGAAAACCAAGTTATGTGGAAAGTTATCAAAAGAAATCATTACGGTAAGACATGAAATGGAATCAGGAGTTATGAAGTTTACCCAAGAAATTGAAGAGAAAAGAAAAATTGAAGATAATCTAAGACAATCTCTCAAGGAGAAATCAGAAGATTGCCACCAGATGGACAGAATTATCAGACATCTTGAATCTGATCTTGAAGATGCTAAAAATAATGAAGAAAAACTTGAGGATCAAATTGTTTCTCTCAAAAGGGATCTTCAAACAACAAATGAATATAAAGAAAAATTCAAGATAAGTTCTTCTCAACTTGAAGTTCTTCTTGAAAGTCAAAAGAAGGTAGATGACAAATGTGGTTTGGGATATGATAAAGGAGAAAGATCTAGGTCCGGTCAGAAGAATTTTGGATTAGAAAATTCAAGGAACAGGCCTAGAAGACCTCCGGTAAGACAGCCTAATGCTCAAAGATATCCATCCTTTAATGGATACTACCACAACTGCAATAACTTTGGTCACAAAGCTAATTAGCGTAGAAAAAGAATGAGTTAGACTAATTCATCCTTCTCCGGATAGTACTTTAACTACAAAAGGTAATGTCACAAATCTCATGAATGTAGAAATATGCAAATAAACAAATCATTCAATGGTAGATGCTTTGCATGCAATAGAATAGGCCATATGGCTAATCAATGCAGATTAAGAGGATATCAGTCAAATATGCAAAGAAATGTTGTTTGCCAAATCTGTAATAGATCTAATCATAGTACAAAATTCTGTAGAAGCAAGAATCAGGACAAAAGAGGTCCGGTATATCATATTCAGAATCAAGACAAGGGTAAACAAAAAGTGAATGTGGATGAAGTTAAAAGAGAGATGAACAAGATTTGGGTAAAGAATAGTACAGAGAATATAGAGGATGGATCCGCACTAGACTCTGGTGCTAATATTCCTTCCAAAAATTAAGAGATGAGCTCTGGCTCAGGGGGAGACACAAAGAAAAACTTGTTCCCCCAGCCAGTCAATTGGTGCCTGAAATTGGCACATGTGAAGCTGCGGATCAAATGGTTTCTAGAGAAACATGTAAAGAAGGTCAGGTAAAGCTTTGAGAGATCCGCAAGAAATTTTAAAAGTTTAATTCCTTCAGAATTGGTCTAGTTAAACAAGTCTTCCAGGAAAACAGGTTTCTCACAAGGTTGGTCCGGTATGGATCCAAATTGAAACAACCTGATCTGCGGATATATGAGATGATCAGGAGAAGAAGTGGACCTTGTGATTCATCACTAACATCGATCACAAAGGCATCATAATGATCCGGATGAGTTTCTTCCTCCTTGAACAAGGAAAACTAGGCAAACCGGAATGAATTAGGTGGCGCATTCATTGCAGGGTGAAAATTAGGGCTTCTTGGAATAAAAGAGTTCATTTGTCTATCATTGACACATTTGTTCACTCACATGCAAAGAAGAAAGAAAAGGAACTCTGCAAATAACTTCTCCCAAAAGATCAAGGTAACTCTTCATACAGCTCTATTCAGATTTCTTTGTGTGCCCTATCCTGCATAAAAGGTATTTATCGTTCTTGATATCCTTCAGTAAGATTGTTTATTGATGGCTACTTCGAGTATAGTAAAGATTTTTGATAGACCTTGGCCCACATTTAAGAAACATCCATATAAATCCTTGGAGGTAGATCCTCTAGGAGCATTTTCCAGTGTTCCGCATGGCGTTTTGCATACAGAAGACATTAGGGTTTACATACATGCAAATGTTGAAGAGTTTAGGGAATTCAAACTAAGAGATATCTATCACAAACAACTGTTAGATGATTCATTTGAGCTCAAACCCCAATACAAGGGTCTCCGGAATGAGCACTTTGCACAATTCATACATGTCCCCTGTTTTACTGAGGATGAATGGGTCAGGTACATTTTGAGCAGAATACACGACAACTTCATGTGGTTAAATGGACCATTCAAAATCACAAAAGATGCCATTAGGGTAGTTACCGGATTACACTCATCCGGTGGGATTCCTGTTCTTAAATCTATGAAGAATCAAACTGTGAGTGAGGCCACTGGATTCAAGTTTGACAAAAGAGCAATGACAATAGATGACATCTCTGATCCGGATGTCAAGTTTGGCTCCATGATCATTGGGTATAAAATATATCATTCTAGCAGGGAAAATTCTGTACTTGGAACTACCATCTACACTGCATATGAAATGCTAAGAAAGGATGCAGACTATGATCTTTGCCAGCTTCTCTTGAACCAACTAATGGAGAATCTATAGAAAATAAAGAAAGATAAAAAGAATTCATTCAAGTATGGTGGATTGATATTGTGCTTATTCTTCTACTTTATGAATGAGCTTCCCAGATCTAGTGGCTAGGTATGGGAGAATGATAGACCAGTAGCTATCCAAATCAGAGATTATTTACATGGACTTGGTGACAACAAAGCACAAAATATAGCTCTATGGGGATACTTCAAGAAATTTCAGAACATGATGCAAGCAAGAGAAAGGATTCCCTAGTCTCTTGTTGAGAAATACAAAGACACAATTTGCTTTATGGTAGAGACTGATCAGTGCCTAATGGAGGTAGTAGAACCAAGAAATGTATGGATCATGCCCATGGGGTATGAGGTTGATGAACAAATTGTGGAGCTACATGTTCAACACATGCTAAGTCAGCCAAAGGATCCAAAGGCAGAAAGGTTTGGAACCTTTGAGGAGCTAAGTGTAAAGATTCATGTGGAGCTCAGAGAACCAGAGATCAAGAGGAAGGTGAGAAATGAAGTAGAAAGTATTGCCCAAGGCCTTGGCATCTCAAAGGAGGCACTTGATGCCAACAGGGAAAAGAGGCAAAAAGCTGAGGAAGAGAAGAAAGAGGCAGAAAAGGGAAGCAAGGAAAGTGCTCCAGTAGAAACCTCAACCCAGACCAGATCATCAAAGAGATCTGCACCTGTCACAGCCAAAAGCTCAAGAACATCAAAACTAGAAGTCTAGGCATCCGGCAAAGGAGAGAAAAGATCAAAGACAAAAGCCACAAGGGCTTATGCAAGTCAAAGAGATGAAGAGGAAACTGAATCAGATGAGGGGGTAAAGGAAATAAAGAAGCAAAAGAAGAAAGGATCCGGTAAACCCTCCACAGGCCAAGACAAGGAAGAAATGGTAGAGGAATTTGTTGAAAAGCCCACCCTGTCTCTAGAAAGTGTAATCAAATTAGTCACTGTGGATGGAAATCTTCAACCAATGGCAGAATTCTATGATGATTACAATGAGGCTGACCAAAATATCCTGTAGGAAGCTACAATCAGGTATCTGAACATATACAATAAGGCTTTCATTGAAATTATATCTCTAATTCCTAAGAGCCTAGAAAAGGAGTTAGAAATGAGAAAGAACAATGCCATGGCAAAAGACCTTGAGATCCGGGAATAGCTATTCAGCTATATCCTTCAATCGATCCCAAAACAATGAATATGATATTCAAAGATTGCAAGGATGAATCAACTCATGCTTGGTGAAACCGACAAGGTGGCAAAAGAGACTGAAGAGATCCTCCAAAATGCTCTTAAAAGGTTCAACATTCCCATCACAGAGGACTCTGGTAAAGACAAGGGCTCAAAATCCCCTATCTCGAAAGAGGTGGCTCATGAACAAACAACTATCTCTCCTCTAGTTTCCCCTATAGCCTCCGAATCTAAAGGAGAAGACAGAATACAGGAGAAAGAAGCAGAAGTGAGGGAAAACGAAGTTGACAGTGACAAGGTTGCAGAGGGAGAGAAAACCTCAACAGAAAAGACCACAACTGCTAGTGGTACGAATGTAGAAGGAGAGAAAGCTCCAAGGGATAGCTCCAAGAATGCAGAAGAGAAGAAACATCTATCTCTGGCAAGAGACACTGCACAAACTGTCCAAGAATTCCTGAGTAAAGAAACAATGGAGATTGATGAACCGGAGCTTCTACAAGGTCCATTCAATTTTGATTCTCTTTCTCCAGTACAGACAATGAAGATAGCTTCATTTGCTAACGCAAAGGCCAAAGAAAAACTCCTAAAGTCTCATATGGAAGACTGTGAGTTGATAGAAGCTACTTTTGGAGTGCTAGAAAAGATCATGCCATCATTTCAGAAGGATCCCACAGCCTCCTCATCTGGTAATCTCAAAACTCTAGTCAGCAGTGTTAATACACATTTTGATTCTCTAGAGAAGTCAGCTAAAGAAAAGGTTCGAAAGGAGTTTTTGGATAAGAGATTATCAGAGGTACAAGGGTTGATCATTAATGATAGGAGAAATATGAATATTGGGATAAAAAGCTTAGAAAATGCTCTTAAAGATGGTGGTGAAGTATACAAATTTTGTATTTCCTAGTCCAAAGCAATAGTGGAGATTGAGAAGAAAATGAAAGAATAGGAGGATAAACTGTTAAAACTTTCTCAAAATTTTGATCCACTTTCTACATCAATAATAAATCAAGAATGTCAAATGGTTGCAGTTTTGAATGAGATCAAGAAGCTTGAAAAAGAGAAGAAAAATAGAATAAGCAGGTTAAGTGAGCTCAGAGGGATAATTATCCCTAAGCTAGAGGCCATGCTTGAGGCCATCAAAGAAGCTCAAATCACTGCCCAGACCAATGATCCAACTGATCTCGAAAGGGTAGATGCGTATGCATTCCTGTTGAGCTGCCATATATCAATTTTGGATAGAATGAAGCAAAGTTGGGCTACTAAATTCATTCAATTGAAGACAACTTTTGCAGATATTCTTCAGTTTATGTAAGGTATAGCATGTACAAATACTTATGCGGCTAAGTATAGAAGTGTTTTTGAAAATTTAGGTATGCAGACCCTACCCTTTGCCATTGATGTCAAAGGGGGAGTGAGGAGCAATGAAAAATGAGGTATCCAACTAAGGGGGAGTTCCAGAAAATGTACATAGAGACAAAGCATCAGCAAAGGGGAAGTATAGTGCTACACTTAGTCATTTTTCACTAAGTGTTGCCATCAATGCCAAAGGGGGAGATTGTTGGCAAGAGACACTATATGGATTCATGAATGTTGTCATTGATGGCAACAAAGGTTAGCCCACACATCCGCAGGACATAATGAGTCTTTACCGGAAGACAAATTGCTAAGTATTGAGGTCTGGTAAGCAGGAACAGAGCAGTCAGTAAGGTCCGACAGAAAGGTCCGGACCTCTCAGAGGAAGTATCTTGGTGAAGTGTAGATTTGGGTAAGCCAAGAGGACTACCTTGAGTGATAGAATCCAAGGATTTAGCCTCCGGTGATAGATGAAGGAAAAGATATGATCACTTGAATATCAGGTTCCTGATTGATAGTGTGACAGATGAAGAACTGACTGGCAGAACATCAGACATCATTCCGGATGTGTTACTGATGATGGAAAAGGTTCTTAAGGCATAAGTTATGTTTGGCTGGCATGATTGATGACTTCTACAAGTATATGCTTGATCCACATTACTTGGTGTGCAAGGATTCAGCTGACAGATCAGAGTTTGTGAAAAGATTGACTATTCCGGGTGCCGACTAGAAAGATGATGAAATCATGTGTGTGGATATATATACACGATGGATTTAGTTGTGAAGTGTGTTGTTGTTGGATATGTGTAAATAAAAGCAGAAGAGTAGAACAGAAGTAGTAAGGAAGGTCCGGTATGTGAAAGGAAAGCAACATAAGAGAAGAGGAAAGATGAAGTGCAGCAGATCAGTGTACTGAGCCTAACCGAAACTGAACCTCAGCATATGTAGATGCTCCCAATCAGTTCAAGTATTGTATAACACCCTTCTGTAGACAGTGTGTCTCTTTGTAGGTAGTGTGCCTCCTTGTGAGCAGTGTGCTCGGGCAGTGAGCCCTAATTGGCAAGTGCCATTTTGTTTTTCTATTCTTCTAACAGAGAATACAATCTTGGGTTAATCACCCCGTGCTTTTCTCCCTTAACAGGGTTTCCACGTCAAAAATATTGTGTCATGTGTACTTCCATTTTCATGGTTATGTTTGCTTGTTTGAATTAATGCTGCATTGATTAATAAGAAAGTTCAAAAGAAGAATTAATTAGGATAACTGATTCACCCCCCTCTCAGTTATCAACATGCTCTACCTTACTCAAACCAAACTTGATATTATGAATGTTGTTGGTCTTGTTTCTAGATTCCAAGTTGATCCTAGAGAGTCTCATGTCATGGCAATCAAGAGAATTCTCAGGTATTTGAAGGGAACAATTGAGTATGGATTATGGTATCCTAAGGATCATGATTTCTCTCTTCATGCATATATAGATGCTGATTGGGCAAGAGATGTGGATGAATAGAAGAGTACTAGTGGTGGTGCATTCTTTTTGGGAAAAAGATTGGTCTCTTGGCTAAGCAAGAATCAAGAGGCAATATCTCTGTCCATTGTAGAAGCAGAGTATATTGCAGCAACAAGTAGTTCCACTCAAGTTTGTGGATGAAGAAAATGCTAAGAGATATCAAAGTGGAGTATGAAGAACCTATCACAATCTTCTATGATCATTCAAGTGCAATAAACATATCAAAAAATCTGGTTTTGAATTCAAAGACAAAACATATATCCATCAAGTTCCACTTTTTGAGAGAGCAAGTGAACAAGAATGAAGCCAAATTGGAATTTGTGCCCTCAAAGGATTAGATTGTAGACATTTTTACCAAACCTCTACCTATGGACTCTTTTGAGTATCTCAGGGAGAAGTTAGGGGTTATTACCCCTCTGGTTTTGAATTAAGATGCACTGATGTGCATCAGTCCAGTGGATCCCACAATCATATCTTGTGATTCAGATTGATGTTAGGAAGCTGCTACTCAGGGGGAGCAGTCAATTTGATTTTGAAGTATGAGCCATTTGCCATTGATGTCAAAGGAGGAGAGAAGACATGTGAAAAACAAAAAGTGGTTGTTGTTGATAGGGGGAGCAATGTCAGTCAGTGAGAAGAAGTTCTTGTCTTGATGGTTAAAACAAATTTTCACATCATTTGTTGCAATCAATGACAAAGGGGGAGATTGTTGCAAGTATGGGCCTAACTGGTGTCGGCATTGATGTCAACATACTCCTGTTGCATTGATGTCAAGGATTGGATGAGTTGTGTGCTGAGGATATTGAGAAAATTAGTCCTATCTGAAACAAAGAAGAACAGTGAAGACAATAAAGCTTTATGAAGTGAAGATCCCAACAACATGAAGATTAGAGAATGTGCATCAAAGGGTTTGTAGATATGTGTCTAAAGATGATCCAGTCAAGTTTTGAGAGGTCAGCATGAAAATGTGGAGGAGTTATGGCCATGAGAGTAAACCGGTTCTGGCAACTATTCAGAGGTGACAAAGTGACACAAATAGGTCTGGTGAGATCCAAAAATATAATATCATGTTCTACGGATCTGGTGGCATGTTTGGGAGGTTAATGTGAATTGACAACTCAATTGGTTCGTGGTTTGGAGGTCCACAAGCAATCCTTTTAATGTGACAGTGATGATCGACTATGTTCTTGAGGTTCCAGATGAAGATGCAAATGATTACAGTAAACAGAAGTGGTGCAGATGTTCTTGGTGTTTCAAGCAAGCTTGTGGGGGTCTCTAGATTGTGTCCAGTTCATGTTGGTGGTCCGCATTGAAGATTGGGATTGTGATTGAAGATTTACCTTCGGGTGATGGTGTTCTTCCTAGTTTTGGCCGACCGGATGATTTGCGCATGTTACAGATGATCTTGAAGATGTTTTGCGAAGCATGGTGTGTTCCTCGAAGAATATTGAAGACCCAGCTATGTGTGGTTGATAGTATAGTGATGCGTATGAAGTTTTTGTAATAAGTCAAGTTGTAATTGCTCTGTAATAAAATAAGTGTATGTTGTGTTGACTTTGATGATCATTCCAAAGTTGATGTCATGTATAAACAAGAGTTGTGAAGTCATTCAAATGTATTCATGTGGTCATGATGAGAAGTTGGTAGGGAAGAGGAGAAAAAAGTAGAGCAGAAGTGTTGAGCTTAAATGGAACTGACTCAAGCATAGTGAAGATACTAATCTCTAGTTCAAGTATGTAATACTTATATTCTTCTATAGACAGTGTGTCTCCTATAGGCAGTGGGCCTCTTGTGAGCAGTGTGCTCAGGCAGTGAGCCCTAATTGGCAAGTGCCATTTTTCTTATTCTTTTAATAGAGAATACAATCTTGGGTTAGTCACCCCATGGTTTTTCCCTTAACCGGGTTTTCCACATTAAAATCTTGGTGTTATATGTGTTGAAATTGTTTCTACTCTTAAATTATTGCATTATGCTTTCATGATTGAATCATTGATATGCTGTTGAAATATAAGAAGGTTTTAAGTGAATAAGGAACATAATTTTAGTGACAATTGATTCACCCCCCCTCTCAGTTGTCTGTCCTAATTCCTACACTATTTTTCCTTTCTCCTTTTCAACCATTGGTAAGGCTACTTGAGCTATTCTCCTACTTGTAGTAGGGTCTCTTCTTATTGCAAACATATACCTTACCTTTCTCTTAGGTTCAATCATACTTTTAGTAAACAATGTAGAAGCATCAAAATCTTGTACCTCATCTATTTGTTACAGACTTATTTCTTGTTGCAACCAATAAGGGACATCACCCTTGGGCTCTTGACGATCACCCTCTTTATTTTGAGCATCTTGGGACTGTGTACCAGGCCTTGCCCTTGATGGTGAATTCTCTTTTCTAATTTCTTCCTCATGCACATTCTTATGAGGAGACTCTTGTTGAGGTGGAGGTTCTTGTAAAGTATGCACACCTTGATCTCATACCTCCTCTTGTGAAGTTTCCTTAGGAGTTTCTTGAACCTTTTCTTTTTGTTAATTGTGTGGCACTTGGGTTTCTCGAGAAGATTGTGTATTTGGGCCTTGGGGATAACCCAAGTCACTCTTGCTCAACTTCTCTATTTCTTTCTCCTGACCTCCACCTTGTGCCAAACTCTACTCTTCAACTTTAGATGTACTAGCCTCTCCCAAGTTCAATTCTTTCTCACCAAATTTCTCTTCTAATTCTGGATTATTGCCTTGATTATTTCCTTCAGAATTCAGTGATGAAAGACTTTGATCATGATCAACATCTTTATCAGGTATCTCCTGACCACCCTTACTCTGAAGTAGTGCCTTTGACTTTTCTTGTTCTGTAGGTGCATTGCTTAGTTTCTATTTTGATTGGGTGTCATATCACCAATTTCTATATGCATTGTATTTTAGCCTTTTCAAGCTCCAGAGGTTGATCATTACCTTCATTCAGGTTCATATCACCCTGGTAGGTTAAATCTATCATTGCAGGACTAGTAACCTGTTCAACCAAATTAGTCAGCCCTATCTTTTGGGCTACCTCTTCATGATTATCCTGATCCATTTCATCCATCTTATCTTCCATTTGGCTAGTCACCTTCTGGGCCAATGGTGTCCCATGAGGGTTCATCCTAGTAGTAGCTACTAAGGTCTCCATATGTTGAGCAACCACATCTTGAACTACATCATCATCTGACAATTCAACAGTGTCATCAAGTGGAAAGGGGGACTCTTTACCTGCCATATGCATCTCTTTCTCCTGATCCTCTGCCTTCTCAATTAAAAACTGAATAATTTCAGGAATGGGGACATCATGTTGTAACTCCTTCATAAAAGTCAAACCACCTGCACCCCTTAACATGATAGGGTCAGTGTTAACATTTCCCCTCATTGCTGTTCTTTGCTTCTTTGGTGGTGGTGTTTGTTGCACTTTCTTTCTTTTCTTCTTTGTTATTAGTGGATCATCATCTTTAAGTCTCTTATCCAACTATTCTTCTTCCAAGGGATTTTCTTCCTGAAGTTCATCCTGCAATGGCTCATCCTGTAATAGATCATCTTCCATTTGTTCCTCTGTAACTTTAGGAACCAGCTTTATTGCCCTCTTGCCTTTCTGCTTAGCAGGGGGTGTTGTGATGTAGATGCAAGTGCAAATGTTAGTGCCCCATCACCTTTTGATTGAAGTCTTTTAATAATCACCCCTTGCTTCACAAGAGCAGTCTTCTTGCCTTTACCTTGCTGCTTATGAGGTGGGCCTTGTTCATCAGTAGGTAATCTTTCACCATTAGATTTCCTCTTTTCAATGAGGAAATCATCATATTCTTCCTCAGATACTTGTTTCCTCTTTTATTGTCAATGGTAAGGGCTATACCCTCCTTCTCCAACTCAGTGGTCTTAGCTGTTACCCAGCTTTGGGTCAGTTGGATAACCTTTTGCATTATTTTATCCAATGAGGTCTCCTCTAGCTATGTTAATTTAGGGGCTGAGATGGTGTCAGTATACACCTTATTATCCTCATATTCATTGGACATTATCCTCCCATCATCCTCTTGCAACTGTGTAGGCACTAGAATGCAATCAAAAGTCTATATCTGATCAAGAGTGAACCTTTGATAATTCCTTCTCCTAACTTCTTGTTCATCATCAAAGTCAGTCCAATAATCCTCAAGGTGTTTTTGATGTATTTGTTTACCCAATAATTTTAGAATTCTGCCATATGGGTCATACGACCTAGCTATAGAAAATGGTTGCAGATACATGAGTTTTAATCCTCCAATGGCATCTTTAATACTCTGTCTATTAGGGCATATATACCAGCCAATGTATACTGGGAACAACATAGGAGGGATCTTTTTCTTCTCCAAGTAAGCCTCAACTGAGGTTGATACTTGTCTAACAAATTCCATCAAGATAACCTTATCAGTGGGGTATCTTGGTAACATGAGGGGCTGCCCCTCAAATACATCTATTCTCATAAATGAAAAGGTGGGGAATTGGATAAACCATGCCCCATGTTTATATATAACAGCTTGAGCTTCCATGCTCAATCTTTTGGTCCTGTCTTCCTCCATGGTCCTAACTAGATGCATAGAGGAGGCGTCATTAACTAGCTTGTAATTCTTGAGGTATTCTCTCCTTTTTCGTTGTGGGTAGTGGTCCCATATGCTTACATCACCATGGTTGTTCCCAACCCTGCCCACTATTTGCAAAGCATCAAATGTGCCTCTGAAAGCACAGGCATATACGACATAGGAAGTCATATGGAATATACAAGTTTTTCCACCCAGCCTTCTCATCCCTTCATCTAAGCAATCATTGATTATCTTGGCCTAGAGAGGTTTATTTTCTGAATACATCAACATTTGGATGATCCCATACATCCAATTTTTAAAGTTCCCAGCATGTTGTTTTCCGGTCATCTTGCTCAACAAGGCAATCATATACTGATACTCTTCATCAAAATCAAATTTAAACAAGTACTTAGGCAATTTAGTAGTAGCTCTGTAAGTGCTACTCTTACTCCTCCATGGATACATGTTTTTCCTAGCTTTTCCTTCATTACTATGATATTCTTTCTCCAGCCTACTTAGGCTCACACTAACCACTTTATCTCCTACAGGTATATTGAATGCAACAGTGATGCCCTTGATTGAGAAGTCGACATACACTGCCATGTTTTTCCACTCTTCTATTCTCAGGGTTATAATTCCTTGCACATTCCACCACTAGCTCAATGGCCTCCATTGCATATGGAAATCCCACAGCTGCCACATACCAGTTGTGAATATCCTATCCAGTATGGAATTATCACTTTCATTGTGCAACCTCCTTGTCCATGCCTCCAAATCTGTCTTCCCTTGATGTGTGTCATCTATCACCCCATATCTGAATCCTACTCCCTCAGGTTGTAAGAACATGGGTTTCACGAACTCTGAGTCAGATCTATTCCTTCTATCATCCATTAGATCTTGTGATAGAAACATGCATTTCTTACCCTAGGGTGTTTGTATGGGGAGGGTTCAAGGATATCATGTATTTCATAGTCATTATTCAACATTTCAACTCATTTCATCATCCCCATATAGATTAATCTAATAAAGAACTATTTTACCTGGTGATTTGCAGTAAATGACAATAGAGAGGATTTTAATTTTACTTGATATTCTCTTTTCCCTTTTGCTATATGATTGATAATAAGGTAAATGTAGATATGCTGTATCGACTGTTCTGTTCTGTTGAGTGTCATGTTCTGTTGGTAGATGACTATGAGGTGTTGACTTTCAGAGCTCTATAAACTTTAATTATCACAGAGTAAATGTAAATAATCCCTAAATTTTACTTTTAAACCGATCAATAGGGCAAATTAGGGCGTATGTGTCATTTTGATTAGATCCGTTGATCATTCGCATGAAGTTCATAGATGCTGCCAAGTATTGGGTTTATATTTGAAATTGAAAGGGCATCACCTACTGTTGGGCTCACATTTAATGCTGGAGGGTGATCTTTGGAAGAACAAGGATATTTGAAAATATGACCCCCCCACGGGATAATCATTCACTAACGATCAGGGTGATATGGTCAACCTTTGACAACTAAGCAAGATAGGGTCGTATAAGCCTTTGTGTATAAATCACGATTTCTCTGTGTTTGTATGACCCCGAGGATTTGCCACTTGGCATGATTGAATTGGTTATTGAGAAACTAGATGTATTGGGTCATAAAGTTAAAGATAAGGGATATTCAAATATATCCAGGTCTTTTGATACCCACAAATATCCTCCTCATTCGAGAATATAGGGGTAACGTCATTGTTATATGGACTTCATCAATTATTTGCGAAAGATGACGTCATGGCAATTTTTTCTAAAGTCAGGGATATTTTGAAATGTGACCTCTTTGGGTGGATCATGATGACATCATCATGCCATCTATTTTCTCTTGTTATTGGGTTATGGTGATGTCATCATCATATTAAGAAATATGATGGATGTTTGGAAATATGACCCTCTGTGGGTCTGGTGTAATGATTACATCACCATCAAGGTGATGTCCTTTATTCGTTGGGACTGAATGACATCATAGTCATATTTGTACAGGGTGATATTTGTGAAAGGGTGATATTTTGTAAGATGACAGATATTTAGAAATATGACCCTTCGTGAATGCGCGCAAATTTTTGACGGGTAGATACTTGTCCTCATTTAAGTTTGACGTTCACGTATCGGGGAACAAATGGACATCGAGTGATCTTCTTAAGTCAAGGTCATCTTAACAAATATAATCGATATTCAGAAATATGACCTTGTGGGAAATATCCAAGTTGACCAATCTTTGACTTGGCATAACTTTCTATCCATAAACAATATCAGAGTGATTCAAAAGGCAAACCTGCTTAGAATTTTGCACTCTTTTCAATTATGAGGTTTGTGATAGAAAACTCTAACTTGGGAAACTAACCCTTGTGATGGACATGCCTAAGCAAAGGTGACATACATGACTGGATTTTACCAAACCACCCAAAGCAAGAAAGCAAGCGAGCAGAGGCAAAAAGGTTGGGTCCCTATTTTTACTAAGGTAAAATGTGGCATGTTGTGTAACCACACAACAAGTAAGAGATGAACATACCTCAATCACATAAGTAATCCTTATTGTATTACGGTTACAGTTGATTGTTATGTGCTCATGGTTGACCTTCTTGACAGTGCTGCCTATCATGAGGGCACCCAAAACTTTATGGTTGTGATGCTAATTAATCCTGTGGTAGTTGTGTGGATGTGTTTACATGCTCTGGTAAATGAGGACAGCAGGGTATTTTCTAGTTTCGAGACATTTACATGATGTTGTGTAAGGATAGGAATAAGGATTATTTCTCTGCCACTATGGTGGAAGGTTGACAGTGGCATTTAGTTTGTTAAACATGCCCCCATGGAGCAGCTAGTAGAGTTGTTATGAACCTTCAACTATGTGTTGATTTCCCCACTGCAACAACTTATTTCCAAGATTATTGCAAGATAAATTATTGTGAGAAATGTGAACCATTCCCATTATTTAAACAGGGACAATTTTTTGGAAGGATTATTGGTGATGCTAAGTGAAGCAATCAGAAAAAAGGAATAGGCTTGCACTATACTATTGTGTAGTCCCATATCTTTAGTGATGAAGAGGGGACACCCATTGAAGCATAATGAATAGGGACCTCTGTCAGATGTTATAGTTATAAGTGACATGGCAAACATGTATACAAAATGTGTAAACCTAACAAGGTATGTAAACTGTTTGACAGAATGCTGTGAAGGAATGTCATCTCATGCAATGTAATGATCTAGGATATGCACAAAGTGGATTTGATAAAAGGCTCAAGAAACTTTCATGTGAATGCAATTGAAAGGTGTAAAGCCATATAACACAACCTTTTCCTACATCCTCCTTGCCTGTGCCCAAATGGAGGCCTTCGAATAGGGTAGGGACATCCATCAGAGCATAATAGAAGAGGAATTTTTGTTAGATGATATAGTTGTAAGTACACTGGTAAACATGAATTCAAACTATGAAAGCATAGACAAGGCACATAAGTTGTTTCACAAACTGCCTCAAAGATATGTGCTCTCATGGAACACAATGATTTTAGGATATGCATGAGATGGATCTATTGAAAAAGGCTTAAGAAACTTTCATGAAAATGCAACTGGTGGTCGTAAAGCCAGACTCCACATCCTTTACCACATCCTCACCGCCTGTGCCAAAACAGAGGCATAGAGAAGGCACAAAAAATGTTTTACAAAATGCCTAAAAGAAATGCAGTCTCTGTTGGCAAGAGACACTATATGGATTCATGGTTGTTGTCATTGATGGCAACAAAGGTCATCCCACATATCCGCAAGTCATGATGTGTCTCTACCGAAAGTCAGAATAAAGAATGTTGTGGTCCGGTGAACAAGAACAGAGCATGTGGCAAGGTCTGACAGATTGGTCTGGATCTCTCAGAGGAAGTGTCTTGGTGCAGTGCGGATTTGGGGAAGTCAAGAGGACTACCTTGAGTGGTATATTCCAAGGATTTAGCCTCCGGTGATGGACAAGGAAAAAGATATGAATAGTTGAGTACCGGATTCCTGAGAGACAGTGAAAACAGAGGAAGAACTGACTGACAGAGTATCAGACTACTTTCCGGATGTGTTACTATTGATGATAGAGGTTGTGAAGGCATGAATCATGTTTGGCCAACATGATTAATGATATCTACAAGTATATGCTTGATCCGCATTGCTTGGTGAGGAAGGATTCAGCCGACAGAACAAGAGTTTGTAAGAAACTAGACTGTTCCGGATGCCGACTAGAAAGGTGATGAAATTACTTGTGCGGATATATATAGAGGATGGATTCAGTTGTGAAGTAGGTGATGATGTGAAGATATATACGAATAAGTCCAGAACAGAGCAGAGGTAGCAAAAAGGATCCGGTATGTGAAAGATAGCAGAATAAAGAACAGAGGAAAAATGAAGTACAGCAGATCAGTGTACTGAGCCTAACCGGAACTGAACTCCAGCATATGCAGATGCTTCCAATCAGTTCAAGACTGTGATTCTTATCACTTTGTAGACAGTGTGTCTTCTTGTAGGCAGTGGGCCTCTTGTGAGCAGTGTGCTCGGGCAGTGAGCCCTAATTGGCAAGTGCCATTTTTTGTAATCTCCTATTCTTCTAACAGAGAATAATTTTGGGTTAATCACCCCGTGGTTTTCTCCCTTAACAGGGTTTCCACGTCAAAAATACTGTGTTATGTGTTTCTTATTTCATGATAATGTTTTAGTGTTTGATTCAATGCTGCATCAATTAATAAGAAAGTTCAATAAGGGAAATAATTAGGATAACTGATTCACCCCCCCCTCTCAGTTATCAACAATTGGTATCAGAGCTAAGTTCCTCCTAATAGAGCCTAACAGCTTGAGGAAGATCTGGGAGTTCAAATGGATGCATATGGTTTAAGGGAGCAACTCAAGACTGCTCTTGAGGATCTTGAACAGTCAAATTCTGAAGTCAGTGAATTAAAGGAAAGACTCAAACAGGCTGATGAATTCATGAGAGAATTAAAAGACAAATTAAGTCTCTCTATGAAAAAGAGAAAGGAGCTGCTCCAACAGTTGGCAAGACAAAGTGAAGAAAGCAATACAAATGAAGAATTGACTGAGCAAACCAAGTTATGTGAAAAGTTATCAAAAGAAGTCATTATGTTGAGACATGAAATGGAATCAGGAACTATAAAGTTTACTCAAGAGATTGAAGAAAAAAGAAAGGCTGAAGACAATCTAAGACAATCTCTTAAAGAAAAATCAGAAGAATGCCACCAGATGGACAGGATTATCAGACATCTTGAATCTGATCTTGAAGATGCCAAAGATAATGAAGAAAAACTTGAGGATCAAATTGCCTCTCTCAAAAGAGACCTTCAAACAGCAAATGAATATAAAGAGAAATTCAAGATAAGTTCTGCTCAACTTGAAGTTCTTCTTGGAAGTCAAAAGAGGACAGATGACAAGTATGGTTTGGGATATGAGAAAGGAGAAAGCTCCGGATCCGGTCAGAAGAATCTTGGATCAGAAAATCCAAGGAGCAGGCCTAGAAGACCTCCGGTAAGACAGCCAAATGCTCAAAGATATCCATCCTTCAATGGATACTGCCACAGCTGCAACCACTTTGGTCACAAAGCTAATCAGTGCAGAATGAGAATGAATCAGATTAATTCATCCTTCTCCGGACAGTGCTTCAACTGCAAAAGGTATGGACACAAATCCCATGAATGCAGAATTATGCAAGTAAACAAATCATTCAAAGGTAGATGCTTCACATGCAATAGAGTAGGTCATATGGCTAATCAATGCAGATCAAGAGGATATCAGTCAAATATGCAAAGAAATGTTATTTGCCAAATCTGCAATAGGTCCAGTCATAATGCTAAAGTCTGCAGAAACAAGTATCAGGACAAAAGAGGTCCGGTGTATAATCAGAATCAAGACAAGGGTAAACAAAAGATGAATGCGGATGAAGTTAGGAATTAGATGAGCAAGATTTGGGTGAAGAAAAGTTCAGAGAATGTAGAGGTTGGATCCGCACCAGACTCTGGTGCTGATATTTCTTCTGGAAATTAAAAAGTGAGCTCAGGCTCAGGGGGAGACTCAAAGAAAATCCTGTTCCCCCAGCCAAACAAGTGGTGCCGAATGTGGCACAAGATGCGGATTAAAGGGTTTGCAGATATGAGTCTTGAGATGCTTCAGTCAAATTTTCAGAGGTCCGCATGGAGTTATGAAGAAGCTGTGATCGATCAAGTAAGACCTGTTCAGGGAGATGCTCCGGTATGATAAAAGATTACAAAAAGGTCCGGAGAGATCCGGAAGTGCACTATCTTGTTCTGCGGATTGGACAGAGTGTTTGGGATGTTCTTGTAATATGTTACCTTGATTTATTCATGATTGAAAGATCCGGATGATATCCACAGATCAGGACTAATCCGGGATACTCCAAGCTATCCAGACAAGGCAAACCGGAATGATGTAGGTGAAGCATTTATTGCAGACAGATATTAGGGTTCGCGGAGCAATTTAAGGGATTTCTCAAAAGTCATTTGCTCATTCTGCACTCAAGAAGAAGCGAAAAGTGGAGCTCTGCAACAAGGTTCATCAAGCACACCAAGGATCTCCTGCCGAAGTTATTGCATAAAGAAATCAATCCAACCACTCCGTGCAAACCGAAGGCGCATAAGGTATTCTCCGTTTTTCATTATCTCACTACAAATATTTGAAGAATGGCTACTCCAAATATAGTTAAGATCTCTGATAGACCTCGCCCCACATTCAAGAAACATCCTTACAAATCATTGGAGGTAGATCCACTAGGAGCCTTCTCTAGTGTTCCTCACGGAGTTTTACATACTGAAGACATTAGGGTTTACATACATGCAAGCATTGAGGAATTTGGGGAATTCAAATTAAGAGACCTCTATCACAAGCAACTGATAGACAATGCTTTTGAGCTTAAACCAGAGTATAAGGATATCCAGAAGAAACAATTTGAGCAATTTATTCATTTCCCCTGCTTTGAAGAAGATGAATGGGTCCGGTATGTACTGACCAGGATGCATGACAACTTTCTATGGCTGGATAGACCCTGCAAGATCACAAAAGAGGCAATTAGAGCAGTAACTGGTCTATACTCTTCCGGAGGGATACCTATCCTCAAATCTGTCAAGAACAACATTGTAACTGAGGCCACCAGATCAAAATTTGATAAGAGGGCAATGACCATTGAAGATATTTCGGATCCGGATATCAAATATGCATCCATGATAATAGGATACAAGATCTATCACTCCAGCAGGGAGAATTCTGTATCCGGAACTGCAGTATACACTGCCTATGAAATGCTAAGAAAGAATGCAGAATATGATCTCTGCGAACTACTGCTAAGCCAATTAATGGAAAATATACAGAAAATCAAGAAGGATAAGAAGAATTCCTTTAAGTATGGTACTCTTATTGTATGTCTATTCTTCTACTTCATGAATGAGCTACCCGGATCAAGTGGATGGGTATGGCAGAATGACAAACCTGTTGCAGTCCAGATAAGAGACTATTTGCATGGACTTGGGGATGCAAAAGCGAGAAATACAGCTCTATGGGGATACTTCAAAAACTTTCAGAGCATGATGCAAGCAAGAGAGAGAATTCCCCAGTCTCTTGTTGAAAAATACAAAGACTCAGTGTGCTTTATGGTTGACACTGATCAGTGCCTAATGGAGGCAGTGGAGCCAAGGACTGTCTGGATCATGCCCATGGGGTATGAAGTGGATGAACAGATAGTGGAGCTGCATGTTCAACACATGCTAAGTCAGCCCAAAGATCCTAAGGCAGAAAGGTTTGGAACCTTTGAGGAGCTGAGTGTAAAAATACATGTAGAACTCAGGGAACCTGAGATTAAAAGAAAGGTGAGAAAAGAAGTAGAGCACATTGCTCAAGGCCTAGGCATCTCAAAAGAGGCACTTGATGCTAGCCGGGAAAAGAGGAGGAAGGCTGAGGAAGAAGAGAAAAGTAAAGAAAGTGCTCCGGTTGAAGCTCCCACCCAGACCAGATCATCAAAGAGATCTGCACCTCCCACAACCAAAAGTTCAAAACCGGAAGTCCAGGCATCCGGTAAGAGATCCAAGACAAAAGCCACAAGGGCTTATGAAAGCCAACAGGATGAAGAGGAAACAGAGTCAGATGAGGGAGTAAAAGAAATAAAGAAGCAGAAGAAGAAAGGATCCGGTAAACCCTCCACAGGCCAAGACAAAGATGAAATGGCAGAGGTATCTATTGAAAAGTCCACTCTGTCTCTAGAGAGTGTAATCAAGTCAGTCACGGTAGATGGAAACCTTCAACCTTTGACTGAATTTTATGATAACTACAATGAGGCTGACCAAAAGACTCTGCAGGAAGCCACAGTCAAATATCTGAACATATATAATAAGGCTTTCATTGAGATCATATCTCTTATTCCTAAAAGCCTAGAAAAGGAATTGGAAGTAAGAAAGAACAATGCTCATGCAAAAGATTTTGAGATCCGGGAGCAGATAGCTATTCAGCTATATCCTCAAATTGATCCCAAGACAATGAACATAATCTTCAAGGACTGCAAAGATGAGTTCAGAAGTAAAGCCAGGATGAATCAACTCATGCTTGGTGAGACTGACAGAGTGGCCCAAGAAATAGAAGAGATCCTCCGGAAGGCCTTCAAAAGGTTCAATCTTCCTGTTGTAGAGGACTTAGGTACAGAAACAGCTGAGGACTTGGAACCCTCTGCTCCAGAAGAAGTGGGCCCTGAACATACAAGCATCTCTCCTCCGGTTTCCCCTACAGTCTCCGGATCCAAAGAAGAAGAGCAATTACAGGAGAAGGAAGCAGTGGTGAAAGACAAAGAGGTTGACAGTTCCAAGACTGCAGAAGAAAAGAAACATTTGTCTCCGGCAAGAGACACTGCACAAACTGTTCAACAATTTTTGAGCAAAGAAACTTTAGAGATTGATGAACCGGAGCTTCTAAAAGGCCCATTCGACTTTGACTCTCTCTCTCCGGTACAAACAATGAAGATAGCTTCATTTGCAAATGCCAAGGCAAATGAAAAACTCCTGAAGTCTCATATGGAAGACTGTGAGTTGATAGAGGCTGCTTCCGGAGTACTTGTAAAGATTATGCCATCAATCCAGATAGATCCGACAGCCTCCTCTTCCGGTAATCTAAAAACCTTAGTCAGCAGTGTTGATACACATTTTGATTCTCTAGAAAAATCAGCTGAAGAAAAGGTCTGGAAGGAATTTTTGGATAAAAGATTTTCAGAAGTATTAGAATTAATCTCTAAGGATAGGAAGATTGTGACCATTGGAATAAAGAGCTTAGAGAATCCTCTTAAGGATGGCGGTGACATCTACAAATTTTGTATATCCTGGTCAAAGGCAACAGCAGCAATTGACAAGAAAATAAAAGAGGAACAGGACAAGCTACAAAGCTTATCTCAAAGTTTTGATCCTCTCTCTTCCTCCATAATAAATCAAGAATGTCAGACTATTGCAGTCTTGAATGAAATAAAGAATCTTGAGAAGGAAAGGAAGAATATCACTAACCGGATGGGAGAACTTAGAAGGATTATAATCCCTAAGTTGGAAACTATGCATGAGGCCATCAGTGATGCTCAGACCACCGCCCAAACAAAAGATCCGACAGATCTCAAGCGGGCAGAAGCTTTTGCATTTTTGTTGAGTGGTCACATTTCAATTTTGGATAGAATGAAGCAAAGTTGGGCTACAGAAATGATCCAATTGCAGACATCCTTTGCAGACATTCTTCAGTATATGTGAGTATGTAAATATGCGGCTATGTATAGAAAATTTTTGAAAATTTTGGTGTGCGGACCTTACCCTTTGCCATTGATGTCAAAGGGGGAGTGAGGAGTAGTGAAAAATGAGGAATCCAACTAAGGGGGAGTTCCAGAAATTGTATATAAAGACAGAGCATCAGCAAAGGGGGAGCATAGTGAAAACACTTAGTCATTTTTCACTAAGTGTTGCCATCAATGCCAAAGGGGGAGATTGTTGGCAAGAGACACTACATGGATTCATGGTTGTTGTCATTGATGGCAACAAAGGTCATCCCACATATCCGCAAGTCATGATGTGTCTCTACCGGAAGTCAGAATAAAGAATGTTGTGGTCCGGTGAACAAGAACAGAGCATGTGGCAAGGTCCGACAGATTGGTCCGGATCTCTCAGAGGAAGTGTCTTGGTGCAGTGCGGATTTGGGGAAGTCAAAAGGACTACCTTGAGTGGTATATTCCAAGGATTTAGCCTCCGGTGATGGACAAGGAAAAAGATATGAATAGTTGAGTACCGGATTCCTGAGAGACAGTGAAAACAGAGGAAGAACTGACTGACAGAGTATCAGACTACTTTCCGGATGTGTTACTATTGATGATAGAGGTTGTGAAGGCATGAATCATGTTTGGCCGACATGATTAATGATATCTACAAGTATATGCTTGATCCGCATTGCTTGGTGAGGAAGGATTCAGCCGACAGAACAAGAGTTTGTAAGAAACTAGACTGTTCCGGATGCCGACTAGAAAGGTGATGAAATTACTTGTGCGGATATATATAGAGGATGGATTCAGTTGTGAAGTAGGTGATGATGTGAAGATATATGCGAATAAGTCCAGAACAGAGCAGAGGTAGCAAAAAGGATCCGGTATGTGAAAGATAGCAGAATAAAGAACAGAGGAAAAATGAAGTACAGCAGATCAGTGTACTAAGCCTAACTGGAACTGAACTCCAGCATATGCAGATGCTTCCAATCAGTTCAAGACTGTGATTCTTATCACTTTGTAGACAGTGTGTCTTCTTGTAGGCAGTGGGCCTCTTGTGAGCAGTGTGCTCGGGCAGTGAGCCCTAATTGGCAAGTGCCATTTTTTGTAATCTCCTATTCTTCTAACAGAGAATAATTTTGGGTTAATCACCCCGTGGTTTTCTCCCTTAACAGGGTTTCCACGTCAAAAATACTGTGTTATGTGTTTCTTATTTCATGATAATGTTTTAGTGTTTGATTCAATGCTGCATCAATTAATAAGAAAGTTCAATAAGGGAAATAATTAGGATAACTGATTCACCCCCCCCCCTCTCAGTTATCAACAGTCTCATGGACTACAATAGTCACAGGATTAGCACAAAGTGGATTAGTTAAAAAGGATTTAGAAACTTTTAAACAAATGCAACTGGTGGGTGTAAAGCTTAATGCCAAAACCTTTAGTAGCATCCTCCCTGCCCATGCCAAAAGGTAGCTCAAAGAAGGCACGCACACTGTTTTGACATAATGCCTCAAAGGATGTCATCTCAGGTAATGCAATGATCATAGGGTCTAAATAGAGTATGGGCAGCCATTAAACATGATACAGAGAAGAACACATGAAGACATAAAATCAAATGTAAACTACCCTGGACACCATGGATTGGCACAGAGTATACCAATCATACCTGGAAATTCCAAAGATTCTGAGATTAGAGTTTGTCCATCTGCTTTCTCCTCTCACGTCTCCAAAACCCTAGCTTCTTCCTTGTCTCGCCCCCCTTTTTTTTAGCACCCACACCTGTGTGTGCATAATGATAGGTAAAAAGTAAGTATATCCCTCTCCCTTTCTTTTCTTTCTCACTCACTTAATATTTTATTTCTACCCTTGAGATCAATGAGGAAAGATATGAATATAACTCAGAAATATAGCTTAAGAGACCAATTAAAATAAGACCAAAATTGACCCATCACTGGAGATCTTGCAGAAATACAACACTATGACCACATCATGAACAAGGATAACTTTAAGGAACCCCCCCTAAAAAACCTATAAAATCTTGGTGAATCCTAACTTGACACCAAAAAAATGCTGGCAAATCTATGCCTATTTCAGAAAAAAAAATTATTTCATTGGCAAAATGTTTCAAATTTGTTGACACTATCTTTTTTACTGGCGAATTGTATATAGTTTTAAAAAAAAAATTTCCTTGGCGAATTATAGTTGTAATCCAAAAAAATTAATAAATTAGGTGGCGAATTATATAGATATTCAAAAATATAAAATAGAATATTTGGTGATTGTGCTGGCAATCTTTTGAAAAGTCATAGTGTGGTTGGTGAAAATATCAAATGCTATATTATAATGTCTAATCTTATTGGCGAATTTATAGTTTATTCAGTATCAGAATCAACGTCATCAGAATCAATGGCATTAGTTGAAGTTCCATTCCAGGCTGCAGTTTTGACACACCCATCTTTCTACATAAAGTCTCTGGAATAGAGACAAGTGTCAAGTAACAACAATTTTGATTAATGAAAATTAATAGATAATTGTTTAAAAAAGAAAATTCAAAAGGATACATAAAAAGAATACAGATTCATCCACTATAACACAAACTTTACAACTTCAGAAATCAAATCCTTAAGCTTCCATTCATAATACATATATTGAAAATAACAGAAATATATAATAACACTAAATTATATAAATATTGAAATATATAATAATAAGTCTTTTGCCATAAGAGAATTCAAAGCATGTTTAAAGAAATAACATAAAACTAAGAAATGCCATCAAATGGCAGTCATTTGGTCTTCCTCCTGAGTCGCTTCGTTTTCCTTGCCTGTTCACCAGCAGCAGTCGAGTCCACCTGTGCTCTCAGTTTCACCTTGTATCTCCTGAACCTACTAATTATGGGTTTTAAAGTCCTAGAACTTGGTGTATAGGTGTTCTTTTCCTGAACTTTCCACTTATCTATCATTCTCTCTACATCTGTTACTCTCATATAGACATCATCAATTCCATGCTTGAAAGTTGTGAGATACGATGCTATATGCTCAAGCTTCCCTAGTGATTCACCATTAACTGTGGCAACATGCTCTTCAACAAGCTTCTTCTTAAAAATTTTCTTTACTTCCTTGACATCAAGCAAGTTCTCTCCACTTTCATCTGAAATCTCTACATCTAAGATGATACAATTGTTTTTAAGATCAACCATAATAGTGAAATGTTGAGCCAAAATTCTTCTTATTTGTCCACTAAAATCCCCTAGCACAGATCTCTTCCACTCTAGTGCATCTAGCCAAGATGTAGAATCATTCTCATTTGGATCATTAAAAACTTTCTCAGCTACAAGAATATTTGTATCAATTTTCATCATTTCTTGTATCTCTGTAAAGTCTGTGAGCATATTTCTGTCTTCCCTCTTTAAATTTCATAACTCTGCAATTAACCCTTTCCTTTTATTAGAAAGGAGGGGATATAGTTTCATGACCTCCTCGATGTACAAAAAACCATCAATGGTGAGTCCCTCTACCCATTGCTCAGTGGCCTTACCTAGAGTTTGATATATCTTGATTTGTTACAACATGCTAGGATCCATTCCATCAACAGAAACACTCAGAGTTGCATCAGAGGATTGAGAAGTAATATTCAAAGTAGATTGAATGAAATATGTTAGAAAATTCACCTGGGCTTATAGCTTTGCATTCTCCTATTGTTGAGCTTTAACTCTCTTTGATAGCATGCATTGAGAGAATTTTAAATGATATATTTATCACCTTCCACCATAGGAGGACCCATGTCAATCCTGGTCATATTGAAATCCACTTATGTGACTTCATTTTCATTTTTATCCCCGATGGGGTCTGCAATCTCCAAGATCCTATGCCCTAAAGAAGAATCCGTTACAATCCGAGACATCCTCTTAGCCTTCTTAGGCTTAGGTGTAGTTACAATGTCAATGTTTATGTTTGCTGTTAGGGGATATTGGTGCAGGAGCACCTTGACAAATAAATGTTTTCCTAGACCAATCTTTGGAGTTTGATTAAATTTTTAATGATTCAACATTGTAATGAGGTTAATCAAGTCACTTTTATGGGTTTAGGTCATTAGGAGTGTTAAATGTTCAAGTTTTATCTTCATTTGCAAAATAGGAAAAGTTGTCTTTCAAAAATGTAAAAATGTATGGAAGATGAAGGGTCATTTGGCTCTTAGGTCATTCCAAGTTAGTTAGAAATTGAAGAGTCATGTGTGGAATGCCTTAAAAGGCCTTGTAACCATTTGAGATGGCATATGTGATTGAAGAAAAGAAGTTGGAATGAATAAAACCTCTATTTTATGTATATTTTCTCAGAAATTTACTATTTTCTATAGGTGTACGGCTCTGTACGGGTCCATATGCATGTATAAGTATTTGAAAATGATTATATAATCAATCACCCTCCATTTCCTTTTTATGTCATGTAGATTGGCGTAGTTTTGAATAAGATATTGCATTTTTGTAAAAAACTGTCAAAACCCTGATCTAGGGTAACAATGAGTGCATGAATTCATTTTTCTTTCATTTTATTGGTGGAAAATTTCCAAAACTTCATGAAAACAACCTTTCTAATATCTAATTTCATTTTCCAAAGGATTTAAATAAAGGAATTGAGATTTAGGCATAAGAAGTGGATGTTTATGACTGTTATAGTTTGAAAACAGAACATTAAAGGACAGTTAAGATAGTTATGGACCTAGGGTTTGAAAATGCTTAAGGAAATGGTCATGTAAGGGATTATTAAGCTTGTACAGGCTCATTAACAAATGTTTGAAGCTTTGGTAAAAAGAAATTGTGATTGGAATCTATAGTTTCAATAAGCTCTATTTGGTGTTAAGGCCTAATTAGGCCTAGTACAGTATGAAACATCAAGATTATAAACATATGCTCCAAAATACCTAGTGCTCATTTTGAGATATGTTTTAGGCAAGGATGATGGCTATCTAAATATGTAATTTGTGTGGAGTTAGAAATGAATAGTTTGTGGGAATAAGTCTGACAGTCCCAAGGGCAGGCCTATTAACATTTAGGACTGATTATGCAGAATTGATAACCAAGACATGGAGTCTATATCCCTGGGGGGGTAAAAGGTATTTAAATGTGTTGTTTCAAGTATATTATAGTTGTTCCAAGTATTGAATCACTATTTATATCTTGGAGAGCAAAGTAGTTGGAGTTGTGATAGTTTGTGAATGCCATAGTTGCACATTAAGAACAATCATGAAGGAATGATGAAAAGATGAATGGGCAGACTTTGTAATGGTTTGTTTTTGAGGACCTTGTTTGGGTTAGAGTTGTGAGGAAGTCAAGTTTGTGTCAAGGATTTATGAAGGTTTCACTTAAAGATAGTTGAACTTGTGGGATTCTCAACACATTGTTGTGAAATGTGCCTTCATAAAGTGAATTGAAACAAGGAGTGTTTTGAAATTTGTCAAATGAGATTGGGATAGTCTTCTTCCTCCTTTTCCTCTGCATCAGATATCTCCTCTTTTTCTCAAGAACTTTCTTTAGCCAGGAAGGGGAAGACAAAACTATACTACTCTCACTTGTACCCAGGATAACTCTCTCTGGCTGATTAGGAGAATCTTGCATGGGAATTTCATTTGATACGAGGGAAGCTGGATTCTCAAACAAGGAATGAAAACTAAAAGTACCCTCATCAAAAATCTATTGATAAATGGAAGAATCATTACCAGGTGAAGGAGACATAGCATAAGTCATGTGATCTACCTACAATTGTTGTAAGGCATCCAACTTCTTCTTCGCTCGTGGTTTCACGAATGCAGGCTGACCATCCTGTTCACATGCAACTTTTAGTTTTAGTTTCATATTATCTTTAGGCTGCTGTCCATCCCCACCACTACTAGATTGTGAACCAACTCTGTGATGAGGTTTCTCCACACCAGTTGAAGTTTTCTAAATTTCAGAAGTCTGGGAGGTTCCTTGCTCTCTTGTTCTTGATTCTTTATGCACAAAAGAAGAACAAGCATGCTCTTGAAATTTCCCCTTAATATCAGGATAATAGTTCTTTGCACATGCAACAACCAGGTTTGGACATGCCACAATAGGTGGGAAACCCCGAGCATGAGCTAACCCACTTGTAAGGATTTTCTGGGCTATAGGTGACTTAGGGGTTTGTTCTAATTGAGCCCAGAAATCCTCCAAGTTCAAATCTATATGACTTAGATTGGTATCCTTCACCTTAGCTAAATCATTCTCAATAAACAAAAGCTTCATCTTTAGTTGTTTGAGAAACCAGTAAATAAAAGCTTCTATAACTGCTAAGGGTGCCAAATAAATCTCCAAAAGATTTGGGGTAAACAAATAGTCTGGACTCATGAAAAATAATTGTTCTTCCCGATTCCTACCCAGTTGACTTAAAGTATTCAAATTTTCCACTATAAGAAATGGGCAAGAAAGAGCACAAATTAGCCAACCTGGTTGTGAAAGCTCATGTTCAACACCTGTAGAAGACACAGTCCAAAGCTCCTCCAAACTCAAAGCACACTAGTGAAAAATTGAAAATGCAAAATAATATGTCTACGAGGGTTGCAAACCCAATAAATTGTTTCCATAAATTGCATTAATTTTCATCGGCATGTACTGTTGTATGATTCATAATCAAGCCACATAAATTACCTTCTCAAAAATATCTAATTGTGTTTTTTAGACATTCCTTATTTATTACGAAAGGATAGAGGTCACTTCCACCGAGTGGATGTCATTAAATGGAAAATATTTTGTTAGATTTCGATTGTCAGATGATCGCAAATCAATGACATAAGTTCTATTTGGGGCAAAAGTACTGACATGCCCAATTTCCCAAATTTGTAGTTGTACAGTCGAGGACTTGCACTCTACCACGCTGCCACCTTGACCTTTGCACAATACTCAATATAAATATATTATATATTTTATATATTTTTCAATTTATCAACCATTGATCTAATAATATCTAACGGCTGCTAGTTGATTCTGGAGGATTTTGTTAGCAATGTGCAGCATTGGAGATCTACCTTCCGAAATTGAACTACAACCGTTCATCTTTCGTCCTAGGGTTCATCAAATGGTCAGTGGTGGTATGATTGATTTGATTGAACACACTTAACCGCATAGATTAGCCAATCCTCAATTAAGTTCATTAATGGCAAGTGAGTACTGAGTCGTGACAAACCACACAGATTAGCCAATACGAATTTCCATGGTACAATAGAGGCAATTAAATGGAGTTGCTTGTTATTTATTACCCATATGTCATGGAAGTACATGTAATGTATATATGATAGTCTTTATTGTTTCAAGCTTATATTGCATTACTAAGTTTCAAATAGGTCAAGAATCAATAGACTGTAAAAGTTCAAAGTAATGGCTTTCATTACAATAGTTGTGTGAAGAAAGTAAGTTACCAAGTATTTATTTTGTGATCATTCATGATTTTGAATTTAACTGTGTGATAGAGTTCTCAGTTCATAGATGTAGAATAGTAATAAGATGATGGAAAATTTTGTTTGTGTGTGGCTATGTAGGATGTTATTGCTTTGCATGTCTTAGAATGAAGAAATATGAGCATTCGTCAAGTGGAATAAATCATGTCAAGAATCAACACTTTTAACACTTGCAAATGATGCATTCTATTATAGGTGGTGGGTTGAATCTCCCACACATGCATGCATGTAAGAGAAACTGGAAATTCAAATTGATGCATGGAATTGGTATTGCAACTCAATTACCAGTGACCTCAAGAAAACCAATTTAATTCTCCTTTACTATCCTTATTATTACCCATGCCTAGTGGTTTCTTGTACATATAAAGCAAGGTTCTATAGTGAATCCTTGATTGTCATTGTGAATGAGGACATAATTAAATTTGTAACGGACCCATTACCTGTTAATAGGATAATTATGGACTACAATGAAATATTCATTACACGTCATTGAAAAGAGGAACCAAAAGATTTTGGAGGATCAAAGCAAGGTTTGAAGGTCAAAGGATAGGAGTTTTGTTTGGAACTTTGAGGTTGGTTAGAGATTCATGTATGATGTAATTCCCTAATCTTTTTGAAGGGTGATGTTAAATTTTACTAAATAATATAGAAGTAATTACGGTTTGAAATTGACATGAGTTTAATGGCAAATTGTAATGTATATAGATCATAGACGTTTCCAAGAATCAAATTTTCAATATTAAATAACATTGTGGCTGATTTTGTCTAAGGTGTTTAGGGTTTATCCTTCTAATTCATCATTGATCTATGTAGCTAGTTTCCCCAACTTAAGTTGTTCTTTTATCCCCTTGGTTGTTGTCGAGGTATTGGCCCCTTTGTTCTAAGTTACCGGCCCCAAGCCCCTTTATTTTATTCTAAGTCTGACTATATATTAATAATAATTACATTATATGATTAACATTATATATTATATTATTATCAGATAATAATATAATATATGACAATAATTATATAATATATGATATTACATATTATAATATATATAATAATTATATTATATTATATATGATAATAATAATATAACAATAACTTATAATTATATTATATAAAATATGATATTATTATAAATTTATATATTGATATCGATTTCATTTGGTAGGATGCAAAATACTTTTCCCAGGCATTAATTTTTAATTTATTAAATAGTTATGACAAATTCACTATTGATCGATCTTTACACGAGCCGAAGATTGATCCTACAAAAAATTTGGACAACGAATAAATGCATCTGTCAGTTGAGGCATGTGGTCATTAATGATCTTCCTTTAAATCCTGGAGGTCTCCAGCAAAATGGCACTCGGCTGGCTTGCTCAAAATATAGCATGGAGACTCTCATAAGGCTCCACTGCAATAAGCGCCAGGTCACCTTTCTGGGCCATATCAGAGATGGAAGACTGATGAACATTTGTAAACAACAAAACTATTTCTTCCTTGAGGTAGTGAAGATGGTCCTTGGTAAATACTTCTTGGTCTCCGAGGATAGATATAGGGTAAATTCAGACATTTCCTCACACTTTCTGGCTTCTTTGTTAGACCTAGGAGAGGTAAAGATGGATGCATTGATGATTCTATAGGAGGTATTCACTCTAGATATTCTTTTGGACGATGTAGACATGTTGATTTATGCAGAATTAGGGGTTAGTATCCCGTGGCTGAGAGACCTAGAGAAGCTACAGGAAGGATAGGAGGGTGTAGCTAGGCAACCGTTCCTGCTAAACATGAATGAGAAACAACTGGGAAGGCACATGTTTTGGGTGGCTCGTGGGAGATACTTTCTTCAGCGGGCAATTGGAATGGACACAGAGGAGACTCTTGTTGGAAACAATGCAGATAACTGAGAGGGTGGGGGTGAATCAGTTATCATAAATTTCTTAACTTTTTCTTCTTTAACAATAGTGCAGCATCAAAACATATAAGCATAAATGAACATGAGAGTAGAAAAGAAATCAACACACATAACACAAGGATTTTTATGTGGAAAACCCTGTTAAGGGAAAAACCATGGGGTGACTAACCCAAGATTGTATTCTCTGTTAAAAGAATAGAAGTACAAAATGGCACTTGCCAATTAGGGCTCACTACCCGAGCACACTACTCACAAGAGGGTCACTGCCTACAAGAGACTCACTGTCTACAAGGTATATAGAAAGTAACAAGGTGTTTGAACTAATCATGGGCATCCACATATGCTGAGGTTCAGTTCTGGTTAGGCTCAATATACTGATCTGCTGCACTTCATTCTTCCTCTATTTAGTGTTGTTGTTCTGTCACATACTAGATTAGTATAGCTACTTCCACACTGCTCTCTGCTTTTATTCATACACATTATAACACAATGCACACCTTCACATCGAAATCCATCTGGTATATATATCCACAAAAAGGATTTCAACATCTTTCTAGTTGGCATCTAGAATACTTAAGATTTTCCCAAACTCCGGTCTGTCGGTTGAATCCATGCTTACTAAGTGATGCGTATCAAAAAGATAGTTATAGAAGTCATCAATTATGTAGGCCGACCTAAAATGATCCCTCAAGAAACTTGATCACCATCAATTTCTCATCCAGATTAAGGTCTAATGCTCTGCCGGTTAGTTCTACTATGCATGTCAGGGACCCAACACTTAGATGCTCATCTCTTTTCACTCTTTCACCACCAGAGGCTCAATCTCTGGAATGTAGTAGTCATGATACTCTTGTTGACTTCCCCAAGTATGTACTTTGTTGGGATACATCATCTGAGAGATTTAGACCTGATCAGACCATGCTACATGCTCTGTTCTTGCTCACCGAACCAAGATACTCTTTAATTTGACTTCCGGTATAGACATGTCATGTGCTGCGGATGTGTGGAATGGACTTTGTTGCCATCAATGACAACACTCATGAAGCCACACAGTGTCTCTTGCCAACAATCTCCCCCTTTGGCATTGATGGCAACACTTAGTGAAAAATGACTAAGTGCTATAGCACACTCCCCCTTGGCTAATGCTCTATTCTTATGTACACTTTTCTGGAGCTCCCCCTTGCTAAATTCCACATTTTTCATTGCTCCTCACTCCCCCTTTGACATCAATGGCAAAGGGTGGAATCCGTACACCAAAATTTGCAAAATTTAACCTATACACAGTCGCATAAGTATATATACAAGTCATACTTACATATACTTAAGTATATCCACAAAAGTTGTTTTCAACTCGACAAATTCGGTTGCCCAACTCCGCTTCATCCTGTCCAAGATTGAAATGTGATCACTTAGCAAAAATCTAAAAGATTCTACCCACTTTAAGTCTACTGGATCACTGGTCTGGACTGTGGTGTGGGCATCAGTTAGGGCCTCATGCATTGCCTCTAACTTGGGGATAATTATCCCTCTTAGTTCACTTAGCCTGCTTATTCTATTCTTCTTCTCCTTTTCAAGCTTCTTTATTTCATTTATAGCTGCAATAGTCTGGCACTCTTGATTCATTATGGAAGAGGTGAGAGGATCAAAATTTTGAGATAAGCTTGATAGTTTGCTCTCTTGTTCTTCCACCTTCTTGGTAATGTCTACTGTCACGGTGGACCAAGATAGACAAAATTTGTATAAATCTCTGCTATCTTTAAGAGCATTTTCTAGGCTCTTTATTCCAATATTCAGATTTCTCCTATCATTTTCTATGAACCCCTGTACTTTAGAGAATCTTTTACCCAAAAACTCTTTCCAGACTTTCTCCTCTGCTGCTAATAGAATTAACAAGAGATTTTAGATTACTGGATGAAGAGGCTGAAAGATCCTTTTGGAAGGATGGCATGATCTTCTCCAACACACTGGATGCAATCTCTATTAGCTCATAGTCTGGAAGGATGGCTTGAGCAAAAGATGCTACCTTCATTGTCTGCACCGGAGAGAGAGAGAGTCAAAATTGAATGGTCCTTGAAACAACTCTGGTTCATCTAATTCCATCATTTCTTTGGTCAAGAAGTCTTTAACTACTTTTGCAATGTCTCTTGTCAGAGACTTCTTTCCTCTTGCAGCCTCAGAGGTGTCAACAAAGACCTCTATTTGTTCATCTTCTCTTCCCTTTTTCTCCTCTTCTTGACTTGCTTTTTCATCTTTTCTTGCTTCTCCTTCAGTTCCAGAGTCTGCTGGGGGATTCAGATGAGAGATATTTACTTCTTCATGGACTTCCTCTTCTAGAGCAGAGGAATCTAGGTCCTTAGTCTTCTCTTCACTTATCTCCTTTGATTCTTCTACAACTTTCTCAGTAGAATCTTCCTTAGATGCACTTGATCCTTTGACATCCATGGTAGAAGCTTCATCACCTAAGTCTTTTATGATAGGAAGATTGAATCTTTTAAAGGCATTCCGGAGGATGTCTTCAGTCTCTTTTGCCACCTGATCAGTCTCTCTGAGCATAACCTTGTTCATTCTAGCTTTGTACCAGAACTCATCCTTGCAATCCTTGAAGATAATGTTCATTTGTTTTGGAGTGATGGAAGGATAGAGCTGAATAGCTATTTGTTCCCGGATCTCCATATCCTTTTCCTTGGCATTGTCTTTTCCGAGTTCAAGTACTTTCTCTAAACTCTTGGGGATTAGAGAAATTATTTCAATGAATGCTTTATTATATATGTTTAAGTACTTAATTGTAGCTTCTTCCAAGATCCTTTTGTCTACGTCACCATACTCATCATAGAATTCTATCATTGGTTGCAAATTCCCATCCATAGTAACTGGCTTGATGACATCATTAATGGAGAGTGTAGGCCTTTCAACAAATCCTTCTACTTCTTCTTCTTTGTTTTTGCTGGTAGATGATTCCATAGAAGTTTTCTTTTTCTTCTTCATTTTCTTAACCTCATATGTTTCTATCTCTTCATCATCTTTTTGACTTGTATAGGACATTGTGCCTTGGTTTTTGTTCTCTTTTCTCCCTTATCGAATGTCTTGGCTTCTGGTTTTGAGGCTTTTTCGCTCTTAGAGGTGGTAGGTGTAGAGCTTTTGGAGGATCTGGTCTGGGAGGGGGCATGCACCGGATCACTTTCCTTTTCTGCTTCTTGTTTCTCTTTCTCTGCTCTTTCTAGTTTCTCTCTATTTGCATTGACTACTTCTTTAGAAATGCCAAATCTTTTGGCAACTTCCTCTACTTCTCTTCTCACTTTTCTTTTCATCTCCAGTTGTCTTAGCTCAACATGAATTTTCACACTCAACTCTTGAAAGGTTGCAAACCTTTCTACCTCAGGGTCCTTGGGCTGACTTAGCAGGTGTTGGATATGCAACTCTAGGATTTTCTCATCAACCTCATACCCCATTGGCATAATCTAGACTATCCTTGGCTCCACTGCCTCCATTAGGCATTGATTAGTGTCTACCATAAAGCACACTATATCCTTGTATTTCTCAACCAAAGATTGGGGGATTCTTTCTTTGGCCTATCATACTTTGAAAGCTCTTGAAGTATCCCTAGAGTGTTGTATTTTGTGCCTTGGCATCACCAAGCCCATACATATAATCTCTAATTTGTATGGCTACCGGTCTGTCATTTTGCCATATCCAACCATTGGATCTGGGTAGCTCATTCATAAAGTAAAAGAATAAACATAGAATCAAGCCACCATACTTAAATGAATTCTTCTTATCCTTCTTTATTTTCTATAAGCTCTCTAACAGTTGGTTCAGGAGAAGCTCACAAAGATCATAGTCAGCATTTTTCCTTAGCAATTCATATGCAGTTTATATGGCAGTTTTGGATACTGAGTTTTCCCTACTGGAGTGATAGATTTTGTAACCAATTACCATAGAGGCAAATTTGATATCTGGATCTATGATGTCTTCTATTGTCATTGCCCTCTTATCAAATGTTGATCTGGTAGCCTCACTTACAGTTTGTTTTTTGATTGATTTGAGAGCAAGCAACCCACCGAATGAGTGTAATCCGATTACCACCCTAATGGCATCTTTTGTGATCTTAAATGACCTCATCAACCACATGAAGTTGTCATGCACTATGCTCAAAACATATCGGACCCATTGATCTTCTGCAAAATAGGGGAAATGGATGCAATGTCCAAAATGCTTATCCTGGATGGCCTTGTACTGAGGTTTGAGTTCAAATGATTCATCTATTAATTGCTTGTGATAGATATCCATCATCTTGGATTCCCCAAATTCCTCAATATTCACATAAATGTATGCCCTAACATCTTCTACATGCAAAACCCCATGTGGAATGCTAGAGAAGGCACCTAAAGGATCAACTTCTAGAGATTTGTAAGGGTGTTTCTTGAACTTAAGGCGCGGCCTATCAGTGATTTTGACAACATTCAGAGTAGCCATCTTTCAAAAGATTCAGAGAGAGATATTCAAGAGTGAAAATACCTTTTTACACCTCTAGGGTTCACGATATGAGCCAAATAAGATTGCTCATTGAATTGACTTCTGCAGTTGATCTTCGAGAGGTTTGGGGCAATCTTGTTGTAGAGCTCCTTCTTTCTTCTTCTCGAATGCAAATGTGCAAATGATGAACAAGAGAACCCTTATATTTCTTCATGAACCCTAATTCTATATTGTAATAAATGCACAACTTAAGTCATTCTGGTTGCCTTGTTCTCCTTGTTCTAAGAGAAATCTTTCCAGATGCACTTAGAATGGTTCTTGGTGATAAATGACAATCTATCTCCCTTTTTCCAATCATTCCATTTATCCACAGATCAAGATAATTGAATTTTAAATCATACCAGATCTAACTGTGGGAATCCTGCTTTTACCAGATGATTGTCAAGCTAGATCAATCTTGGATGATTAACCTCTTCAAAACTTCTTGGGGATCTTCCATGTTTTTACCAAGGCTTATTTAGATATTTCTCTAAGAACCCTTTAATCTGCAACTCTTCATGTGCCAATATTAGGTACCAATTGACTAGATGGGGGAATTTATTTTCCTTTGTGACTCCCCTTGAGGCAGAGCTCTTCTATTCATTTTCTGGAAGGAATATTAGCACCAGATTCTAGTGCAGATCCATCCTCAACATTTTTTGTACTTCTCTTCACCTAAATCTTGTTCATCTCTCTTTGAACTTCATCTGCATTTACTTTTCCTTTTCCTTTGTCTTGATTTTGATTATGATGCACCAGACCCCTTTTATCCTGATTCTTACTTCTGCATAACTTGGCAATATGACCGGATCTATTGTAGTTGTAGCAAATGACATTTCTTTACATATTTGGCTGATATCCTCTTGATCTACATTGATTAGCCATATGTCCCATTCTATTGCATGCAAAGCATCTACCATTGAATGAATTGTTTATTTGCCTATTTCTTCATTCAAGAGATTTGTGACCATACCTTTTGCAGTTGAAACATTGTCCAGAGAAGGATGAATTAGTTTGATTCATTCTTCTTCTACACTGATTTGCTTTATGACCGAAGTTATTGCAATTGTAGCAGTATCCATTAAAGGATGGATATCTTTGAGCATTAGGTTGCCTTACCGGAGGTCTTCTAGGTCTGTTCCTTAGATTTTCTGATCTAGAGTTCTTCTAACCGAATCCAGAGCTTTCACCTTTCTCATACCCCAAGTCATGCTTGTCATCTACCCTCTTTTGGCTTTCAAGAAGAACTTCAAGTTGAGCAGAGCTTATCTTGAATTTCTCTTTGTATTCATTTGTAGTTTGAAGATCCCTTTTAAGAGTGTCTATTTGATTTTCAAGTTATTCTTCATTATCTCTAGCTTCTTCAAGATCAGATTCCAGATGCCTAATTATTCTGTCCATTTTTTGGCAGTCTTCTTACTTCTCCTTGAGAGATTATTTTAGATTATCTTCAATTTTTCTTTTCTCTTTTCTTGGGTGAATTTCATAACCCCTGATTCCATTTCATGTCTTACCATAATGACCTCTTTTGATAACTTCTCACATAACTTGTTTTTCTCATTTAGATCTTCATTAGTATCATTGGCTTCACTTTGACTTGCTAATTGTTCCTTTCTTTTCTTCATTGAGATACTTAGTTTTTGTTTGAGTTCATTTATGAAATCATCAGCTTGTTTGAGTCTTTCCCTCAAGTTATTGACTTCAGAGTGAGATTACTCAAGATCATCTAGGGCAGACTGAAGTTGTTCCCTCATACCATACATATCCATTGAGATTCCTAGATCTTTCTCAAGATGTTAGGGTCTATTTGGAGGAATTTGGCTTTGATACCAATTGTTGGAAACAATGCAGACAACTAAGAAGGGGGGGTGAATCAATTATCATAAATTTCTTAACTTTTTCTTCTTTAACAATAGTGCAGCATCAAAACATATAAGCATAAATGAACATGAGAGCAGAAAATAAATCAACACACATAACACAAGGATTTTTATGTGGAAAACCCTATTAAGGAAAAAACCATGGGGTGACTAACCCAAGATTGTATTCTTTGTTAAAAGAATAGAAGTACAAAATGACACTTGCGAATTAGGGCTCATTGCCTAAGCACACTGCTCACAAGAGGCTCACTGCTTACAAGAGACTCACTGTCTACAAGGTATATAGAAAGTAAGTAGGTGTTTGAACTAATCATGGGCATCCACATATGTTGAGGTTTAATTCTGATTAGGGTCAATATACTGATTTGCCGCACTTCATTCTTCCTCTGTTTAGTGTTGTTGTTCTGTCACATACTGGATTAGTATAGCTGCTTCCACACTGCTCTCTACTTTTATTCGCACACAATATAACACAACACACACCTTCACATCAAAATCCATCTGGTATATATATCTGCACAAAGGATTTCAACATCTTTCTAGTCGGCATCTAGAATACTCAAGATTTTCCCAAACTCTGGTCTATCGGCTGAATCCATGCTTACTAAGTGATGTGTATCAAAAAGATAGTATAGAAGTCATCAATTATGTCAGCCAACCATGAATGATCCCTCAAGAAACTTGATCACCATCAATTTCTCATCCGGATTAAGGTCTGATGCTCTGTCGGTCAGTTCTACTCTGCCTGTCAGGGACCCAACACTTAGATGCTCATCTCTTTTCACTCTTTCACCACTAGAGGATCAATCTCTGGAATGTAGTAGTCATGATACTCTTGTTGACTTCCCCAAGTCCGCACTTTGCTGGGATACATCCTCTGAGAGATCTGGACCTAATTGTCAGACCTTGCTGCATGCTCTATTCTTGCTCACCGGACCAAGATACTCTTCAATCTGACTTCCGGTATAGACATGTCATGTGCTGCGGATGTGTGGAATGGACTTTGTTACCATCAATGACAACACTCATGAAGCCACATAGTGTCTCTTACCAACAACTCCTGTATAGCTTGAATACTTTGCAACCATTGTGAGTGCGGGGGGATTCTACTCATAGTGGCCGTAGGAGTGCTCAGGCTCCCACGACCACTTTTTTTGGTGATTTCTGTGCTAGGGTGGTAGGGTGGCAAGTTTTCGAGGAGTTGCTTAGTCAAGGGGCTAGGGATTTCTATGGTACTATGGTAGCCTCTCTGGTGCTGTGTGTTTTTTGGAGCCTGGGTTGGCCGCTGGAGTGGTTTTTGTATTGATATAATTTCCTGAGTGTAAATATTTTTGTATTAATATAATTACCCAAGTGTAAATATTTTTGTATTAATATTATTACCCAAGTGTAAATCTTTTTTTATTAATATAATTACCCAAGACTCAAGTGTAAATCTTTTTTTATTAATATAATTTCTACTTTATTATTGATGCAATGATGTTAATGTGTTCATTTTATTCTATTAGTTTGTATTCTATTAGTTATTATATCATCAAAGTGGGCCTGATTTCATATAAATATTAAAGGAGCTGAAGACTTTAGCAAAATGTTTTGATGCCAGATGGACGGGTGTAGTTGAATTCTAGAATGAAAGTCCAGAGCATACGACTTGCGATCTCAAACCTCCAGAATCAATCAAGACCCATTACATTTACAAAGATCAATGGTTGAGATTATACAATAGTTTAAAAAAATTTAATTCCCCATTCGATGTACATGTTGTATTAAATAATTAATTTAGGCTGCAGACTTGCATGCCATCCTTAAATTTTGTTTGAACTTTAAAGTGGGAGTACTCAGTACAAGTGTACAACTAAAACTACATACTTGTACTAAACTTTAATAAAAGAAATTACCATGTTTCACTCGCTTTACTTCACAATTGGCACTTAGCATTTAGCAATTTTAATTGATACTACTTGGAAGCGAGAGGCTCAAGGACTCAAGTGACAAGGAAATTGTAGTGCACCAGAAATTTTAATATCGATTGTATGATGCCACGGATTCACTTAGTGCCAGTCTTTGTATTCATCTTATCCAGGTAAGTGAAATATAGATATACTTTATTACTATTACTATTGTTGTTATTGTTGTCCTTGAGACTTTAGTTTTTTCAATCTTGGGGTTTAGGGTTGAGTGTTTACAAGCATGTCTACCAGCACTACCAGACCCAAAATTGGGAAAACCAAAGAAAAAGAAAAAATAGACTATGCTGAACTATTTAAAGCCCTAGGTTTTATAGATGAATACCATGATATTTATGACCCTATAATTTTTGTAAGGTTTACCTCAGTACTTAGGTTTTCATTGGAGAATAAGGTACATCAAGCACAAGCTAAGCAACCTGACCCAAAAAAACCAATACCAATTAATGGGATGACTACACCATGGGTGGTTGGATTGGGACACTTGATGTTACCTAAGCTTTTCCCTTGCCCTGAATTTATCATGGTCTGTGCCCAGAATTATAATGAAAAAAGAAAAGCAATAGTTAAAAAAGATAGCTAGGAAATAATTCTTCCCATTAATGGAGAACATTTTGGCAAATTATTGGGTTTTACCGCTGAAGAATGTGGAGAAGTCCTCATAAACCTAGAAAAACTTGCTAATACTTATGAAGCAGTTAGTGAAAATAAAAAAATAAGATTTATCAAATCTTTAATATCGGATGGTGTCTAACTCAATCAAAATCATAAGCCTCCTTATAAAATTAATATTTTTAGATCATGGTTCTAGGATACTGTTTCCATGCTAGTGTTTTGCCTTAGATTGGATAATAATAGTGAAGTGGATGCAAGCCTCCTTGAAATGGTATACAATATCCATCAATTCATGCCACCTGTTAAATACAAATTTCTTGAGCACATTACAGAATCCATGCATTATCAGTTTTTAATGATTAAAAGAAACCAAAGTGAACCTCCCACTCCCAGTGCCAACAAAAAGACATTTAGGTTCGCAACCTACTTGTGCTATTTTTTTCTAGTGCAGTTTGCTGGGATGTTTCAGGACAACAAGCTTCAGATTCAACATCAGCAAGATAAAATTGGACTACTGGATTGGACCCATAAGATAAAAATGTAACATAATCAAAAGAACTACAATCATTTTGTGGACTACTTTTTGGCTTCATTGTATGAAACCATTACAAATACTCTAATGCCTAGATTACCCGAGTCTTGTAGAAATTGCATTCAACTAGGAAAAGAAATACAATTGGCTGACTAGTACTTCATGGAGGAATATATTGTCCTAAGATTTTATGGATCAGGAGTACAGCCCCACAAACTTCCAATACATGTGATAGAGAGGGTTTTTTCATTGGAATACATATGGAAGATGGAGAGTACTGATCAGTTGTACTTTGTTAGTCAGAAAAAGAAGAGCATATTTCCTTCCTTACCTTTTTCATTTGGAGGGTTCACATTCAAGAGAAAAGCATTCACTGTGGCACATGAAATTCTACAACTTTTAAAATTTGATGTTGACTCTCACTAGTAGTATGACCCATGTGATGTGATTAAAAGAAGGCTTGTGGCCAATAAGAACACTCTAACTAAAATTCAACATGAAAGTAAACACCTAATAGAAATGTTGAAAAACAAGAATTCTTGGGAGGAGGTGAGAAAAGTCATGGAAGAAACTTTTGCTCAAAGAGGTATTTCTTTTGAACAATTGTTATCAGAAATAATGGGATAGCATCCAATTCCACAAACACAGAGAGATGCACTAGCAAACAAGAGATTCAATAATTTCTATACAAAATCTGTTGAAAAATCTAAGTGTTCAAAAATTCTAGAGACTCTAAAACAAGCTTGTATAGAGGAACGTTGGACACCATTAAACATTTCTTCCTTTTGGTCTATGAGGAAGGATCTCGGTGATCCAAAAGCTACTACAGATCTCAAAGATGTCTCAGAAGATGAAGAGTTCAACAAATTGTGGGATAAAGAGCATCCCTTTGAAGCTCAAGCAACTAATGTTGAAAGTGATGATGAGGATGAAATCCAACCCAAAGATCTTAGTGCCTATGTATTCAAACCTCATATGAGTGAGATTGCAAGACAAACATATACTAAAGGGGCATCAATAGTGCAAAAATTATGTTATGAAGGTGGTGGTTTGGGGTCCACAAGAGAAGGCATTTGGACGGTACCAGAGGTATACCCTAGAAAACCTAATGATCTTCTACTCGGCATTGGAGGTGATGAACAAGCCAAAGGGCATACACATACAAATCAGGAGATTAGATTTGTTCCAGCTTTAAATCCTTAGAGTGAGATTCAATCACTAACAGTACCACAAGGGTCTTTTGATCTGCAAGTTTCTCATTCTTTTCTTGCAGGAGATGGTGGACATTCTAGTGCTACTGGTGGCAAATCTAGTGATGGTACAAGTATTAGTAGTAGTAGTCAGCAAGAGATGCAACAACAAACTCAGAAGAGGCCATCAACAACATTAAATGAAACTATAGACAAACTTAAAGAGCAAGGCCTTGTGAAGACTAAGAAGTAGAAGGTTATGGCAGGTTTTGATTCCACATCCACATCAAAGCAGTTGTTTCCAAAAGGCACCCCCCCTCATATCGTTAGTGTGACTGGGACAAGAATGGCTAATACTCAACCATAATTAATTAGAGATGCCGCCAAAACTACAACTACTTCTTCGCCATTCAAAGTTATGTCAAGTGTCACAGATTGTGATTACAAAGATGAGATTGAAAAGAAAGTAAAATTATCTAAAAGTCACAAGAATCAAGTGCTAGAGATAGAGAATACTACAACTTCAGAGCCTGTAACAACTAGGGTATTGACTACATTTGACCTAGAAAATAAAAAAATGGATTACATGATTATTGTGCCCAAAGTTCAAGATAAACCAAGGAGTAGATGTAACAATCTGACTATGAGGTGAGCACCATCCAAGTGGATTTTTATGGAATGAAAAATTCTGACAAAATTAATGTATCAAAAAAGAACAATGAAGTGGTGTACACATCATTACTAAAGCAAGAGAGAGAGAAAAAAAGGTATGGTTGTTTTTAATTTCTTGGTAACCTTGTTGAATATATTGTCTAAAAATTAGAGTTGTAAGATAGACAGGTCACATCTTCCAGTAATTGAGTTACAACAGAAGGAAAATATATTTAGTGATGTTAATTCCATTCATATTGCTCTTTTTCATTTGACTTTGTGATTTATGTAATAGGTTGGAGACTCTTATAGGAAAGTTACAGGTAGACATAGCAAGTGAAAAATCTAAAAGGAAAGGAGCAGAGAATAGGACCAAAGAATTAGAGAAAAGGATAAAAAACTCTGATTCTACATCTACAAGTGAAGTGAATAAATAGACAGAGGAGGAAGTGAATAAATTGAAGAAAATGTTAAGTGAAAGTAAAAAAAATTATGATATTCAAATAGCCAATTCAAAAAAATTAGAACAATCCTTGACTGAAGCCAATACCAAACTGGAGCAATCCGAAAAAGGACATATGTGGCAAGAAAATGTGGAGAGAGAGAGAGAGAAAATTCTGTGACAATTTGCAGAACAAACTGAAGAATGCAGAGAATGAAATAAAATCCTACCAAAATAAAGTATTTGAATTATATAGAAACACAATGGTTTATATAAAAAGTAACATTTGAGAGAAAATAATGAAGATGATTGATGATTTGTCTAAAATGTTTGAATTCATTGATGATCTAGTATTATGTAGTAATGCACTCAAACAATACATTGCTAAAAATGGAGACATGGTAACTTCAAGACAGTCAGATGCAACCAAAATTTTGCAATCAATCTACATAGCTAGTGGTGAAGAATTGGAATCCAAAGGAATTCAGAACCGTATTGATGCCACAATAAAGGCCTCAACTATCATTGAAAAATGTACGAAGCTGGAACAAGCACATGAACTTTTGGTACAAGCTACATTATTGACAAAGCAACTGCAAACAAATGTAGAACACTTCAAAAAGCTTGGTTTGCCGGTGGATTTTGACCCATCATACCAATACATTGGAAAGAATGATTTCAAAAAGAAAATGGAGGATAAAATGAACCTCGACAAGGACCAATTTCCTCAAAATCTTGATGAGGCAATTTTTATGGATTCCATCCTACTAATGATAACCTTGAATGCAACTTTGAGTGATACATTCAAGTCAAGTAACAATACCAATTATAAAATATTATCATAGTTACAACTCAGTAACCATGGGTTAAGAAAAATTACACTTCCATCAGATGAAGAGTGGAGCACTCTACAAAAGCTGATACAATGATTTAGTAACATGTGTTTCCCATGACATCAATACCAGAATGACTAGGTTGTTTGACTATTGTCTCTAGTTTGTTGTCATCTGTTCTTTTTGTTGTATATCTGGACTGTCCTAGGGGCTGCTTTGTAATGGGTTCATCACCCTTGGCTTGCCACTTATCTAATAAAAAACATGTGTTTCCAAGTTCCAATAGAGCATTGTGTAGAGTTGGTTTTGAGCAAGTTATTATACATTGTAAATGTAATTCTTCAGTCTTCAATGTATTCTAATTTCCTTTGGACCTTCAATGTTCATTTAAAAATCAATATAACACTGAAATCCTTTTATGTGTTGAAATTGTCTGTATTATTTAATTGCCCACTTCATATTAAATATTTGCTAATGGTGTATATTAATAATATAATATGCTACAACATTATTCATATATTTCAATCTAGAACTGATAAAATGCTCATGAAAAATCATGCAACATGTAAGAAATTGAAACTTACAACTCTAGAAATATGGGCAACCTATTAGAATTGTATTATATTTCACTATTCAAAACTTCCCCAATCTTCCAACAACATTACAAAGTAGTACTTGTATCTTATTTAATTCTCAAAATTTCCAAAATCTTCCAACCACACAAGAATGATTAACACAGTTCTTTTATAGACCAAGAATGTGTACTCAACATTGATTACATTGTCATTTCAAATAGGTTCTAGATACAAAGCATCGCCAACATGGTGTTGAGAACATTAATTTCATTTGAGAGAAGAAAAGAGAAGGAGTAGATGGACTTTGGGAGATGTGTAGCCGCCTGAAGATTTGCCTCGTTAATGCTGGGGAAAAGGTGGTTGGCCTATTCAATCATGCTACCCATACCTATCCTTCCATTTACTATATGTCTTTTCAAGTGGCTAGGGGAATGAGATAACCTCTGCGATCTTGCCATTATGAATGACATAGTTGGCATCCAAAATAGACTTTACATTCTTGCAGAATATATCAAAAGTAAATTCAACCAAATGTAGCTTGTTAAGTGATAAACTCAGCACCTGCATGGTTGGATCGCCTTCATCACAACAAGATGGAATTAATTGATGACCATTATCTATTATTTCTCTCTTCCACTTGTCTAGGTCCTTAGCCTTCCCATTAGCCTCCAAAATATGTGACAACCATTTAGTGTCCATCGTTTCTATTGCCCGCATCTTTTCCCTCAAAAGTGTATCCAATTTCAGTTGAAAATTGGCCACATCCTCGAAATGTTTCAGTATATCTGACACCAATATCAACTCAAGAGGTTCATTTGCATCAAATCTAGAACACCTATGAAAATATCTGACCTCTAAAGTTCTTGGTAGCCACTTAGATTTCACACTTCATAGTCTCTGCTTATCAGATTCATGCTTCTCATAGGCTTTCCTTAATTTTGAGTAAGTCCTCTAGGCCTCCTCCACTCTGGCCAAGAATTTGGTCACTCTATTTTTGATCAAATTGGTGACCATGTCCTTTACTTTATTCTCGTTTTCTTCTTTCATTTTTTTGTTATCCTACTTCAATTCTCTAATTTCTGAAAGGAGAGGCTGTGTGTCAACTGGAAGTGACTCTGTAGTCTAAATGATAGGGGGACTCTGAGATGGACCAGGCTCTAATTGTGGTTGCCCTTCATATTTTCTCAACTTGGCCATGGCCACTACATATTTCTCCAACAATTCATTATAGTCTTTCTACAATTTAATTATCATTGCCTCAACAAATTGTGCAGTTTGCACATTTAGACTGGTAGCTTAAGGGGCAGGGGTATCTGACACCCTTCTAATTATGACATTTCTAGTCAATTCCTCCAAACCAACTTTTGGTTTCTTATCATTGGGGCCAATGCCCAAATTGCCAAGGTTTCAAACCTTGGGTCAAATGCAGAACCCTGCAAAGCTTTGCTGACTTATTCCTCTATCATATCAGAGTCATCCCTTGTTAGGGTATCAAATGCAATTGCATCTGATAGAGTCCAATGTGGTAGCAGTAGGATGCTACTTCTGGCTACAAGAGCCCTGCCTTCCTTTGGGGTTATTGCACTGATATCCTTATTAACCTCACTTAAAACCCTTTGAGTAATAGTATCATACTTAGAGGGGTCAGCACCACTCCTTGCTTCCCGAATTCTCCTTTAAAATTCTTCATTCTTTGTCCTTAGCACAAATGAACTGAATTTAGGTGTGCTGACAAATGTATCATCTGCAATAAATTGGTTGCATACCAGTACTCTCATATCTTTTGTATCAACTTCATTGTTAATTGTTGACCTTGTCAACCTATTATCTGGTGAAGAATATGGCCTTATCCTTAGTGGGGAACTCACTTGATGAGGAGGCTCTTGAATTTGTTCTTCTGCTGCTTCTTCCATCTATTCCACAACTTTTGTCTCCACCTTTTCTTCAAGGTCAATGATTTTTTCTCTCTTTGGAGTAGGGGAATCAAGGGACTCTTCTTCTCTTACATACTTACGCCTAGAACTGCTTGGTTGGTAAGATGGCCTCTCCTCACCTGTTGGTGCACTAGCTATCAGTTTGTTTGCCTTGGAAAAGATCATCTCAATTCTCCTTATGGGATCTTGCACTTTAGCAAAAGCCCCAGGGTATGCAGGATTGGCATTTCTCTTCATCCTCTCTCCCTCAATCACTGCATTCAATTTATTTCTCAAAAGATATATCTCTTGCATTGATTGGCAGTTTCTTACTATATCTTCATCGAAGATGACTCGATGAGGGTAACTAGGCCTACTAACCTTCAACCTTATTTTGTGAATAAAACCCTCAAGGTCAAATGCTCTCACTTGCTTCGTATCCATCCTGTAACACTAAAGCATGGAGCCAATATGATCTAAACCATTCTTATCAATTGTTATAAAATCACTGTGCATCAATGAAGTGGGGATGAGTGACCCCTTCTTGTGCTTTCTAAATTGCTCCTTGTTAGCTTCATTTAATTGCCTTATGATTTCCATGAAGGCAAGCCTCTTGGGTACAAACTTAGGCAGAGTGTAAGGTGGAGCCTCACAACCATAAATCTTGATGCAAGTAGTGTTTACATGTAGAAACCAATCTCCCCAATTGTGTTCTATGTTCAAGTGTGGGGCTTTTTCCAAAGGTCTCAGTAAATCCTTAACTTCTTTAGGTATTATGTCCCCCTCAAGTTTCAAGAAACCTAAGACCTTCCTTACAAAATGCTCCTCAAAAACAACATAACTAGCATCCTTAAAATCCATGTCAAGCATGCAAGTCCACATTTGCACTGGCATCATGTTGCCTTGTTCATCTGTCATCCTCACATGTAAATCTTTATGCCACTAGCAGTGGCCTGGCAGAGAGAATAGGATCATGTGGCACATCAAAGAATACCATGTGAATTCCACATGGGGACCTACAATATATAGGTTGTTTTTTATTGTCACCATCTACTTGTGCATTTTCTCAGCCAAGTAACCTACATAGTCATATGGATGTCTAGTTCCAGGATATTGAATGCAAACTGCCATCATCATCAAGGATACTGGCATTCTGTCAGTTGCATCCCTCCTAAGCACATGGCATAAACTATAGTAAGTTCTGACAAAATATTCCATGAACAAATTACAATGGAAGGGCTCCTCTTCTCTGTCAGAAATTTTTACCAGGGCTCCATCAACTCCCCTTGGTCTATGCTTGGCTAGTTTGAATGATCTATAGGCATATCTAACAATCTTATACTTTTCTTTGAAGGCATTCAGGTCAATGGGCATACTGGCAGTAGGGTCTAAATTGAACACAGTTGAAATATAGGCTTTTGTGAATCTAATTATGATAGAACCATTTCCAGATAGAATAGACCTAGTTTTGGGGTCATATCTACTTGCAATTGCTCTGACTAGGTCTAGATTGACAAAGACATTTGGGCAAATCAACTTGGCCAAATCAAGCTCCCAGGCATGGTAAATAGGGGCTCTATAGTCTTCTCTATTATGCCAATACTAAAATAGGATCCATGCTGATACATGTATCCTAACATCTCTACAATTCACACACAAGTCATAGATTTTATCATTTTTTCCTACTTGTCCTAGCCTTGTTGCAACTTTCCTCAATGACTTGGGACTTTGGATAATGAGGTCTTCATCTAGACTATGTTTTGAGGTGGAAGGTTGACTAGACTGTCTCATCCTTCTAAATTGTGTTTATGCAATTAACTTAGGGCTTCTAAAACTATAAATTATTTCTTAACACTTTGAAACAAATAGATAGTTGAATTGATGAAACATAGAGGAATAGAAGCCACTTACTAGTTTTCTATGCTAACAGAGGCTTGGAATCACATCAACTTGCTCGTTTCGAAGCTCCTTTTGCTAGGAATGTAACTGTGCTCTTGAAAATGACAGACAATGCCTTAAATTATGCCCTTATAATGTTGGATTTCTTTCCATTTGCAGTATTAATGGTGGCGGTGATGACCATTAATAAGTTCATGCCACAAACAGTTGAAAAATCCGCATTTGTAGGAAATTTGAAATGAGGCCATTGATCCTCTCCTTCGGTTCTACAATCGATGGCTAATATCAGGTGACTAAATTTGAAAATCTTCGTCACCATGTTTGAAAAGACCTTGACTAATCAGAATAAGCTGAATCAACTATACCCTCTCCACAAATCACATCACCTTTTTGTTTGGACCGGACGTGTGGGGCCTTGCTTTTTAATTCTTTAATAGAGGAGTGCCACATGTTGCCATCTCACGACAGTGCATCGAATATTCCCCTCAGAGAGATACCTCTATGATGGAGCACAACTGTTGGATCAAAAGTACTTTCGTGGACCAATGTCATATCGGTTGATAGATGGTAGTCATTTCGCATCGTCACGGGGGGTGTGACATCATGAAAAAGGCGTTGCAAAGTTGCGAAATGTGCTTTATTAAGATTTAACCTAAGACTTAAGGCTTTGATTTTTATGGGCGATAGCACGTAAGGCTAGGATTAGGGGCCGGTCAACTCACGGGTATGAAGACATTAAGTTGTGACTTAAGTGACCGGTAACCTTTGACAGATAGTCAATAGAGGAAAAGAAGAAAAAGAGTAGGAAACACAAAGCATAAACACGTAGAATTTTAGGGATTCAAAATTCAAATAGATGAAACTAAGTGAACCAGAAACCCTAAATCCTAAGCAAGCACCACCAGGATGTTCTGCTAGACATCGTGGAACAATCTGCTGGGGTCTACTATTTTAAAATTGATAAAATACTATGACCGAGGAACCTAAATTTAGTGTTTGAATATTTATCTTAATGGTTATACTTAGAGTAAATTTAATGCTTTAAGAAGATATTGAGTGTTCTAAGTGATTACAAGGATTCTTAAGTAGAGTTGGTTTAGGAACTGATCAAAGTATTGTAATGCAAAGCATTATTCTATAGTTTACAATAGATGGAGCTTGGGAATTTAAAAAACCATCAGAATACAATAAAGGAAAACAAATGAAACAGTACTGTGATTATAGAGAAGAAAAATTACTTCACATTTAGTTGAATGCTTGTAAAAATTATTAGAATCACACAATAATAAATGAAAATATTAATTTTTCTAATCGAAATTAAAAAATATACATCACAGATAGAAAAATTGAAATAAAATACCATCAAAAACATTTTGGAGTTTAGAACATGTAATATAGTATAAATACCTAGTAGCTTCCAAATCCCTTCAAATTGCCAAATCATCTCATCATTCAGATTCTCCTAATCCTCCCTATGACCATGATATCCAGAATCATCCTGATCATGTTCTTTAGTTTCTTCTATCTCCGTATCTCCACTTAAGAGCATCTCATCATCACCACTACCACTACATGTGGCACTGGTATTCATTGTGTCACTATCCTATATGCTATTATTGTTTGAAGTATTGTACAACCCTCTTCTTTCACATGAGGACCTCCAGATTGCAAGTGCCCTATTAAAAGGAAAACTCTGGATATCATGTCTAGTTATATACATCCTCAAGAAATTTTCCAAATTCTTGTCAAGTTTATTTCTTATCTTTGATTTCAATAACCCCCATGCACTGAAAACTCTCTCATCCTACACCAACCCAAATATCATGGTTTGACATAAATCAGCAAGTTTGAAAAAGTTTGATAATGCATCACGCAATATTTCGCTTTGACTTAAGGTTGCCCAAATCTTTGTTATCAATCCATGTTGGTGGGGAGCCTCCATGAGTTTAAACTATTCCCTCATTGAAATTGCAAATTGACCTGAATGATCATTGAGCTTAGTTTGATTTAAAATTCCTTCTATTACTTGTCCATTGAATTCTATACTTTTGCAAAAATGATTTGTTAAGGTCTTTATCTTGTTGTGAAATATAGTTGGCTCACAATTGACCCAATATTGAGGATACACTATAGACATGGCTTCAAGCAGTTCATCATGAGGGAATCGATCTCTAATCTCTAAGGAAAGAGATCTCACAATACACTTTAAAGTAGTACTTATAGAATTAATAATCTTGTCGAAAGTTTCCCTTGAAATAGGTTCTTCTCTAATAGTGCACTTGACCTTGTTTAAATAGTACATTGGTATCTTAAATCCCTTTACATAGACACATAACTCCCCACTACCATTAAATAGTTAAAAATTAGCATTATTGGTCACATTTGTTATCAAATGCCAGCTGCTAAATTTTGGACTTATGAAGGACTAGTTTGATAGATATATATTATCGAGGGTCATGCATATCATTCTACACAGTCTAGTATATTCAGAAATATACATAGTCCTTTCTTGGGCTTTTTTCACAAGCATGTTCATTTTCTCCAGCATGGGAATAATACCAACTAAAATGAGGAGTGTCTCTATGTCACTTAACCTATGTAAGAGGTCAAGAGCCCTGTCAACTGTGAAGTGATGTTTGTACATTAAACCAATCAAGGATTGATATTCTACAAAAACTCTTTTAGCTGGTTCAAGAAAGGAGATCCTTTTGGTATCAACATCCTTAAGAAGCTTATTTCTTGCAGTTATTCCCTTAGCAAAATGTTGAAATTCCAAAAACCTTTTGGGACTTTGGTAAAAGTATGAGGAGCTTGTGGACTAGATCTTCAACTTTTGATATTGTAGGAAACTTGCTCACAATTTTTAATGCTAAATTCATTCTATGGGCCATGCAGTGAATGCTAATTATGTATGGTGAAATAGAAGTTTGTAGCTTCACACATAGACCATTCCTATGACCTTGCATCACTGAAGCTCCATCCACCCCTACACACACCAACTTTCTCGCAAATGTATAGTCATCCATACCTCCAATTTCATTCAAAGATTTCTTAACTATCTCAAATAGATTTTGTGATGTTGCATTCTCCTTCATTTTATAAACAGAGAGTAGATGAGGTTGGTGGACATGATTTGCCACAGTATACACATGCATACACACCCAGGAAGTATTATTTATTACTATAACTTCATCGAGAGATAATGCAATAAAAGTTGACTCTTTTATTTTTCTTGTAAATCACATTTTTCCACCTCAGCAAGAGAACTTGCCCAATCCCATCCACTATTTATTGACCAGTGTGTGTTGGGAAAATTAGGAATGCCCATAAAAGATAATAAACTATTATATTTAAGGTAGTCTGTCATAGGACGCCCTCTGCTCAAAATATAAAAAAAACACCCAATTTGTTGAGTACTAGTGACTCAGATTACAGGTTCAATAGCTCAAAGGTTCCTTGGTTCAACTGATATGCATTGGTTACTTCGATGAAGGTTTGAACTTTGCCCGTCAGGTTCAATGGTTCAACTGATATGCATTAGTTACTTCGATGAAGGTTTGAACTTTGCCCGTCAGGTTCAATGGTTCGTCAGGTTCAATGTTTCATCAGGTTCAATGGTTTAACTGATATGCATTGGTTACTTCGATGAAGGTTTGAACTTCGCCCTTCAGGTTCAATGGTTTGTCAGGTTCATCAGGTTCAATGGTTCAACTAATATGCATTGGTTACTTCGATGAAGGTTTGAACTTTGTCCGTCAGGTTCAATGGTTTGTCAGGTTCAACAAGTTCAACGATATGCAAAGTTGGCATCGGCAAGAGGAACATGATTGGAAAAGAAGGATGAAGTTATACCGAAGGTCGATGTCTCTCTGACGGTTCTGTGAATACCGAGTGGTTGGCCAATGGTTTTGGATTACACCAATGAGGTTAGACTGGGGTCGTCGGTGGCAAAAGTGCCGACAATAGTCTTACTAAGTGGTTGAGTCTATAAATTGGAAATTTGCCTGATGACGGATGCATGTGGGACTAAAGTTTCTCATGAATGGTTAGAAGTGGTAGTTTGGACAGTTGGATGACAGCGATGCTGGGCAGTTGGAATGAACTGTCAGTTACATGAGGTGTTGACTGGATTGCTAAAAGCAATTGAGAATCGATAGAAAGAGAGAGAGTTGGATGGTGTGATCAATCTGATGAGCTCTAGTTTTCTCCTTTGGTGAAGTCCTATGCTGTGTTATATGTGACATGTTAACAATATATGAAGGGACTGAGGAGAGAGTGAAAACAGAGTTTAGGTGAAGGGAGTTCTGGTCGAGAAGGGTGGTGCTGTCAGATATTCTTTAGAAGGAACAAGATGTTAATCTCCTGTAAAGGCTATGAGCCTGTAAATGTATTGTAACTATATGATTGCTAAATAATACAATGGCTCTATGATTTGGAGTGTGGGATTTTTTACCCGTAAGGGTTTTCCCCACGTAAATCTGTGTTCTTGTTTTGTCTTTCATGTTTAATGTCTACTATTGAAACTCGTTAATGTTCACTTGTGCTTTCCTCTAAGGGTCAATGTTGGAAATGTTCTATGTTAGTTTCAGCTTTTATGGCATAGTTGTGCATGTTTTTGAAGCAATTGAAAAGAATTTAAATCTGTCAAAGACACCACTGTTCTTAGAAATACATTCTGAGATGCTCCCATTTCCTTACAAGTGGTATCAGAGCCTTCTTCTGGGATCTTCTTTGTTTCTCACATTTGTACATTTGTGTGCAGCATGTGTTTGCATGTAATAGTTCCTAGTGTATAAGGTCTGGGTTTTCCTTTTGTGATGATTTCTTAGTGTGATAGACTTGAGGAAATCTAAAGGAAACGTCTGTTTGTTTGATCCTTATTTGAGTGGAAGTCTTGCAGTTAATCTTGTCTTCATGTTACAGTAGGCACTTGAAGGATGGTGAAGATGAAGAGACTGGAGATGGTCATGATGTGCCCTGAGGCTCTTAGTTGACAGTATTTAATCCTGTTGCATAGGGTTTGCTTTGTGGTTGTGTTGCTGCAGTAACTTTCATATTGGGTGTCTGTGTGTAAGGCTCTTTGATGATATGAAGAAGTTTGTGTTACTGCTCAGCCATGGAGTATTGTGCTTATGCTGGGTGTTTTGTTCCTAGTATTGGAAGGCATAATTTTTTGTTACCCTAATTGCATGTAGGCTATGGAGTTGATCATTGGATGGTCTAAGAGCTTCTATAATAGCATGATTCTCTCATATGCATGTGCATGTTGGTGGTTGAGGGATTGGTCTACAAGTGGGCCTGAAGCTCTTAAACTACTATTTCCTTAATTGGATATTTTGTACTTGCATGACTCAGATTCATGTTTATTGGATTTGAGGGGTTTTATAGTTTTTCCTTAAAATATATGGTTATGCATATTCATGATGATCCATTATTCTAGTTTAACTATTATGGAGTTTATGTTGTAGACTTTTGGGTCTTCCAGATGTGAAGTGGGTATGGATGTGCATGGGTGTTTTACAAACACAGTGGTTTTGCAAGTTTTACACGGTCAAAAGAAAAACTTGTGGTTTTGTGAAGCTGCAGTTAAGCTATTTCTAGACCCTAGCTTTTGGGGTGTTGCTGGATGATATAGTTGCAGTTTTGCATGCATGGTGTGAGGAGGTGAAATTCTTTCTCTACATGGGAGTTTTGGTAAGTGATAGGTCACTCAGTATTTCTATGGTAATGTTTCTAGTTTCTTGACTATGGTGCTCATGTTGTGGACATGTTTGGTGAATCAGACTTGTAAGTAATCTGGTGCTTGAGTCATGTTGTCTACATTGTTATCTATTCCCTAAGATCTCTATTTTGTAGTTTCTAGTGCAATAGTAAGTTTTCTTATTTCAGTATAGTTGGATCTACGAGTTACACAATTTTTAGGTGTGTACAGTCTATTGATTGCAGTGAGATAACTTGGAAGTGGACGGTCTATATCCACAGGATTGATTATTTGATTGTGTAGACTTGTTAGCTGGCCTTGTCTGTGGTCACTTGTGCATTGGTGTGACTATTTCAGGATGAGAGGATGGATGTTGTAGAGTATCTAAATAGTTGGTTATGGAGACCTATAACATGTGTATCATGATGTCATGTATAGCTTGAATACACAAGTTTTTGTAAGCTATTGACAGTGATAGTTTATTTCCTTGGTTTGGAGATCTTGGTGTCACTTGGTTTTATTGTCACATGGACACGTTAATGTGGAGGTTTTTCAAATTAGGAGATGTTTGGTCATGATGCTTGGAAAGCTCAGTTGTTACAGTTCAGTGGGAGCTTTAGCATTGACTGTGCATTCATCACTTAGTGGTGAATGATCTTCTTTAGTGTTGCAGATGTTACTAGGAGGAGCTCTTAGATCCTATTGCTGCAAAAGGGTTCTTTCACATTTGTAAGGGAACTATTTGAGGATGTGTAACATCTTGGAGTCATGGAGGATTCATGAAATCCTTGGCTAAGGTGTTGGTGGTACTTGATAGGTGATGTTGGTTTAGAGTTTGGTTTATTTCATGTCATGATATTTTCTTGAATTCTGCATTTGAGTTTTGGCATGATACATTGCTCTTGAGACCATGGTTATGTTCACCTAAAGCATGGAATCTCCTAAGGGAGATGGTAAGATCATGATGTCATGATAAGTTCCTATTTCAGATGATTGGAGCTTTGACAGTGGTATGGTAACTTCTCTATGTTTGGGTACATTTATCATTTGCTTGATTACTTCATAGTGTTGTAGTGATGTAGTTGGAGTTCAACATGAGGTGATTGTTCATAGGTACTCATGGATACATGGAGAATAAGGTGAGACTGTATATGTTGTGCTTGATCAGAATTTGCAGCAGGAAGTCCGAGGAGTCTTTACCTTGGTTGGACATGAGTTCAACAAAGATCTAGAAGAGATTGTTCTTGGAGAAAGTCCTTGGGACTTGGATATCTTGGAAGAACATTCTCATTCCCCACTCTTGGTCTACTCGGTAGTTTATTACTTGAGAGGTATTGCCCATTGTTTCTCTCAGGTATTTTATGCTTTCTTTCATAGATATGGTTCTTAAACTGCTGATATATGGTTCTGGAGGATTCATTGTGAGAGATGGATATCATGTTTATCTCCTTATGCATTTGAGTTTAAGATATCATTCATTGATGAGGACTGTTAGGAGATGGTTTATGGGTTGATTTCTTGAAATAGGAAATGCATTAGTTTGATCTTCTTTGGTTTGAGAGGCTTACATCCATGTTAGATACATGATATATATGCTAAATTTGATCTCTTGAGATTGAATGTTTGTTTGGGTGTTGTTATACTATTCTCTTTGGGGTGTTTTGAAGGAGATCATACTTGACATAGTTAGCATTCAGAGGTGTATGTAGAAGGATTGTCTACAGGTATATGATGTGCAGTGTTTCTCTTGGTCTCAGTTATTTTCTATGATGGTGTGTTTCACATTACATTGTTTTGAGGTTTTGGTCGGAGCTGAAGTGATCAGTAGTTTGTGATCATGTGTTTTCACTTATGCTTTTGGGTGATGACATGGAGGTTCTGTTATCTCTTTCATTGTTGGGTGTGAAGAACTTAAGAGATTTCTGGACTGGTGGTGAGATGTACAAGTTATTGATTTACAAATTTTTGCATATCATGGTGGGTGTTTCCTTGGTTCTACATGATGTTTACACTTTCTAAGTGATGCTAATGGTAGACTTGTATGCCATGATCTTTTTCAGATCTGCATTACCCATGCAGTGGGAGTTCTTGGATGTGTTTGGTCTTTTGACTGGTTGACACATAGAGCTTGTATTTGCAATTGATGGGTGTATGTGTAGGTGGCATGAGTCTACTGATGTTCATACCTTCAACGTATGAGTGATTGGATGTTTTAGCACTGTCTGTGTGTGCTATTTTCAGTCAAGTGGGTTTTTTGGTTCAGTTGGATGGGAGCAGTCAACTTTCTGATTGTTTTTCTAGCTGATGGTCTATCTTGTTTCTGGAGGTAGTATCAACTTGGTTTTGTGACTTGGAGCATTGATGGTTTCCTGTAATTTCTTCATCAAGTGGGAGAATGTTGAGTACTAGTGACTCATATTACAGGTTCAATAGCTCAAAGGTTCCTTGGTTCAACCGATATGCATTGGTTACTTCGATGAAGGTTTGAACTTTACCCGTCAGGTTCAATGGTTCAACCGATATGCATTGCTTACTTCGATGAAGGTTTGAACTTCATCCGTCAAGTTCAATGGTTCATTGGGTTCAATGGTTCAACTGATATGCATTGGTTACTTCGATGAAGGTTTGAACTTCCCCCATCAGGTTCAATGGTTCGTCAGGTTCATCGGGTTCAAAGGTTCAACAAATATGCATTGGTTACTTCGTCCGTCAGGTTCAATGGTTTGTCGGGTTCAATGGTTCGTCGGGTTCAATGGTTCAATAGGTTCAACGATATGCGAAGTTGGCATCGGTGAGAGGAACATGGTTGGCGAAGAAGGATGAAGTTACACTAAAGGTCGATGTCTCTCCGATGGTTCTATGAATACTGAGTGGTTGGCCAATGGTTTTGGATTACACCGATGAGGTTAGATTGGGGTCGTCAGTGGCAAAAGTGCCGACAATAGTCTTACTAAGTGGTTGAGTCTATAAACTAGAAAGTCACCCGATGATAGATGCATGTGGGACTAAATTTTTTCATGAATATGTGAACGGTTAGAAGTGGTAGTTTGGACAGTTGGATGACAGCGATGCTGGGTATTTGGAACGAATGGTTAATTACATGAGGTGTCGATTGGATTGCTAAAAGTAATTGGGAATTGATAGAAAGAGAGAGAGTTAGACGGTGCGATCAATCTGATAAGCTCTGGTTTTCTCCTTCGGTGAAGTCTTATGCTGTGTGTTATACATGATATGTTAACAGTATATGAAGGGACTGAGGAGAGAGTGAAAATAGAGTTCAGGTGAAGGGACTTCTGGCTAAGAAGGGTGGTGCTGTCAGATATTCTTCAAAAGGAACAAGATGTTAATCTCTTGTAAAGGCTATGAGCATGTAAATGTATTGTAACTGTTTGGTTGCTGAATAATACAATGGCTTTGTGATTTGGAGTGTGGGGTTTTTTACTCGTAAGGGTTTTCCCCATGTAAATATGTGTTCTTGTTCTGTCTTTCATGTTTAATGTCTCTTCTACTGAAACTGGTTAATGTTTGCTTGTGCTTTCCTCTAAGGGTCAATGTTGGAAATGTTCTATGTTAGTTTCCACTTTTATGGCATAGTTGTGCGTGTTTTTGAAGCAACTGAAAAGAATTTAAATCTGTCAAAGACACCACTATTCTTAGAAATATGTTATGAGATGCTCCCATTTCCTTACAGAACTGAACAGTTTTTGCCATTTATAATTCTCCCATCATCTTTCCAAATTTATCTTCAATTGAACCTCCACCTACATGAATCTTTGCCTTTCTTTGCAAATACACTTCATATTCGAAGGCATTCTTTACATGAAGACATTCTTCCTTCATTTTCCATCTTATCACTAATTTTTCCTATCCATCTATGATTTATTTTTCATAAACATTACCAATATGTTTTTCTATGGTGTCAAGTTTTAACTGCAACCTCTTTTGCCTATGATATTTCCAACTGCAAATCTTACACTTGCATTTTGTGGGAGGTTCATCTTTGTTTTTATTCTCCACCGGTTCAATGAGTGGGAATTTTGACACCCAATCAATCTGAAAACTCCTTGACATTTCCCACTCACGCCCCTTTTTTGATTTGGCTTTTCTTTTCCCCTTGCATGCACTTGCAGGATCTTCATCTTCATTGATTTCTATAACTTCATTAGCTTCATTATCATTTGTTCTTGGAAATCATCTGTGGAATTGTCATCATTCTGGCTACCTTGGGTACTCCCTTGAACATCATCTGTGGCATTCTCATCATTCCTGATACATTGGGTATTCCCTAGATTTAGAACATCATATGCGACATTCTCATCATTCCTGGTACATTGGGTATTCCTTAGAACATCATCTGTGGCATTCTCATCAATCCAAGTACATTGGGTATTCCTTGGAATATCATCGGTGTCATTGTCATCATTCCTACTACATTGGGTATTCCTTGGAATATCATCCATGCCATTGTGATGCAAGTCAATAGATGGTATAGGTTCTGATGTTGTAGCTACATCTGATGGACTGCCAACATTGCCAAAGTATGACTTTATGTTATTGTTTCTCCATTTTGATGGCCTTGACCTCCCTTCATCTTGAGTCCCTTCACCACCCTCAGACAACTTCTTCTTGCTCAACATTTGACAAATTAAAAGCTATAGAAATAATGTCATTTTGTTCAAGATACAATCATAGATGATATAATATAGATCCCTGGGTACTAGACTCCTAGATTAAGATACCTCCCTAGTCCTAATTCCTACTCAATCAATATCATCTATAACAAAGACACAAATAATCAACATGAATCTTTTATTATTACATAGTAAAGTTGTAAAGAAATGATCACTTACCTTTTAGTGACTCGCCAATGCCTGTAGCTGTAACTTTTTAGAATCAAGGATTTAAGAGCTGAGCTAAACAAAATGTGTAAACTTAAATGATTAATTAGAGTTTCAAATGTATATTTGGTGAATAATGCGGGATTTTCAAATGCTATTATAATAATATGGTGATTCTTGGGTACTATTAATAGGACACTTATAGATGTTAGGCAAAATGGACCTCCATCAAACACATATATAGTAATTTTCTAGGCGAATATGGCCCTACAATTAGCATGGAGTTATAATGGTATTGGCGAAGTTGGTCCTTATACATGTGAACCATTTAATTATACCGGTGAAATTGGTCCTTGTGCATGCCAACCATTTAATGATATTGGCGAATTGGGTCCTCATGTGTGTCAACTGTTTAATGATATTGCTTAATAAGTCAGTGAATTAAAACATGTCTCTAAAATTTTAGGCGAATCACCGTTAGAACTATGTAGTATACCGTGGCAAAAATACTAACTATAAATGACTCAAAAATTAATAGGGTGGTGAATTGAAATGCATTTGACCAAAAATCTGTAAAAACTGAGTGAATTGGCCCCCCGCCCGTGGTAATGTATTCACCAATTCCTCATTCACAAAAATGAACTATTCTCAAATTGGCGAAGATTCACCACTAAAAAAATCCTTGATCACGAACACAGATCACAATGAAATAGAAAATACATGAATATACACCCAAACAACCACAAGGAACTGACTCCAATGCTATACCCACTCGTTACGGACTCAATAAGGATGAGGCATTCAGACGATAACTCGGTGGCACCTGAAGACAATAACCCAACATCAGATACTCATCGGGGATGATGGCAAGGATAAGGTATTTTGGTAAATATGTCATCTCCAAATCACCACCATTGGGGTAATAGGCATGCTCAAACCTGTGGAGCCAAGTGGAGTTAATGCCTGGTACTTGAATCACTCAAAACACATTACAACATCTACACATATACATCATATAATAGCTGAAGCATGAATAATCCACATAGGAGGATTCTAACCTCTATAATCATTTGCATGGCATGCCAATGTCACGATGCTATCCTCTCCACATGTACACTAAATCACAATATGAACTCTAACATAACACATTAGTTAGTACACCATAATTATGTCACAATAGCTCTAATCATCAAATCACAACATAATCATCATCAAGGGTATCAACATAAATGAAATGTCAGCATCTCAACATCACATGGAATCTGAATCTCATACCTTGATGTCACCTCAATAAGGCCAGAACCAAGGAGGCACTATAGAGCCTCTAAGGAGGTTAGACTTAAAACTAAACCTGAGATTGCACCAATCAAATAAGAAACGATATAGATATCAGACTCTAAGACCCTAGCCTCGGCTATAAATTGAATCAAGCTTAGCAAGAAAAACAACCTATGACTGAAAACAAGGAAAAACCTAAGAAAAAGAAACCTTCTGCAGTTAGAGATTTTCTTTTTTGACTTGGATGCAATGCTCCTCTATAAGTAGGGATGTTTGGGAGGAATACCTCTGTGTTCATCCTAAGGAGAAAAATGTTGAAACTAACTCTGGTGAGGAGGAATCTAAAGAAGAGAAAATAGAATTAGATTATGTCTATTATAAAAGTAGTAATTTTTGTAATAAAAGGATATGAATCCTAATTTTGTTGCGAATAAAATATTAATATTTCTTGTTGAGAAAATAATTGATTAAATATTTTGCTTTTCTATGAGATTTGATATGGTTAGTGTGTATAGGTAAAAATTGAGATTGAATAATAATCAAAGCAATGAAATAACAACTCAATTCTATAACATAAAGAGATTGATCTAAGTAAATACCAATATCAATGAATAATCGAATTAAAACAAGAAAGCCTTCACCTAGATTGTGTTATTCTCTTTGTTAGATGTGGTTGTTCTATGCGTTGCATACCCATGGTGGCAACAAGCGGATGTCGATAGTGTGCTCAAAGATAGAATGTGCTCAATGATGCAATGTGTTCTCAAAAACATTGTATGAATGAAGAGTGCTCAAAAGCTGAATGATCAAAGAGTGCTCAAAAGATGAATGATCGAAGAGTATTTTTGAAGGAGTGAAGGGGTATATATGGTTTTCAGGGTTAGATCGATCAACAGTGAAGATAATTCCAAGAAATGGATGGTCAAGATAAATCAAATAACTCATGATGAATGTGCACATGACATGTGTCACTCCAAAAATGTATTTTTATTAAGTTATTTGCTTTGTGGATAAAGATAGGATTTGATTTCATAAATTAGAATACATTTTTCTAATTTATGAGTTGATGATAAAAATAAGATAAATTAAAGCCAATTAACTCAACTTTAGATTTACTTTTTTTTTAAGTTCTAAAGATAAGACTAATTGTGTGCACATGAGTTAAAATGATATTTTTAAAGGAATTGGAAGATATTTGAAATTAAATAATAAATTTATTTAAATTATTGTGCATGATTTGAAGAATATATAAGATATGAAAATTTAAATAAATTAAACAAATAAATTGATTTAATTTATTTTTGCATGATGGAAGGATATAAATAAAAAATTTAATTTTATTTATTTTTAGAAGATTGAGTCAACTTAAATAAATTTGAATAATTTATTTAAATTTAAAGGAATATTTGATTAATTAAATAATTAAAATTATTTAATCGTGGATAAGAGGAAATAAATAATGAATTAATTAAATAATTATATTTATTTAATTAATGTGGATTTAAGAATTGGAAGAAGATAATGATTTAATTAAATAATTAAAATTATTTAATTTGGAGGAATAAAGTGGATTTTAATGAAATTAATTAAATAAATAGAATTTATTCAATTAATGTTGAAATCATGTGATTTAGAGGAAATTGATGAATTTAATTAAATAATTAGATTATTTAATTAACGTTGAATGTAGGTGATTTAGGAAGAATTGATGTATGCAAGTGTTTTGGGCGAAGGGTCATTTTTAGGTGTCTACATTTTGCCCCTCTTTGAGATGATGTTGCAAAGTAACATCATTTCAAAGAAAGTTAAAACATAGTGCTTGATTTGGTAGAAGATTGATTTAGAAGAATATGATTGGAAGAAAATGATTGGATTAGAGATGGTGATGCCCCAGTCACTCAAAAGCGAGGTTGACAAGGAAAGATAATGGTAAATTGTTGATGATGATGATTATTAAAAAACAAACAAGGTATTGCCCCTGTCAAGTTGTAGACCAATGATTAATTGCTGATAATTGATAAGGATAGTGTTTGGTTTCATAAATGAAACACCTCATATAAGACATCTAGTTTGGTTTCAAGAGTGTGACAATTTGTATAGGACAATTGATTGATGATGATGATTGATTAATTAATTGATTGATTTACAACAAGATTAGGGTCAAGACCAAAATGTGATTGGATAATTTGGATAGATTGATTAGCTAGATTAGATAAGATGAATGATGATGATGATGATGAGGATGCCCCCTCGAGAGGATAGGTGGGTTCAAAGAACACAGGTATGCTCTTGAAATGAAAGGAGGATAAATGAAAAAAAAATAGAAGAATTGATATCGGATAGATTGATCTTCATGAAAGCTATAGATTTTATAGGATGTATGGGTGAGATGGATGGGATGAAGAGTTTTGAGGATGTTTAGGTGAAATGATGATATCTTATGTACCTGAGTACTGGATACTTCCTTTGTATTCCAGACTGCCTACATACCTATATCTATGGGATCAAGGTACATTAAGATTGAGATGAGATGATTATATGTAGTTCTAGTTGCATGATGAGATGGGGCGATGTTGCAACGGTTACACAAATATTTATAAATATCAATCATTATTTTGATATAGCATATGGATGTTATGCACTAGGGTATAGAAGACCAAGGTGATGATGTATCCAATGCATAGGATGTTGACTCTGTAAACAAACGGTTTGAACTTATATCTACTAGACATAATAGAACCTTGTTGGATATGTGAATGAGCCATAGTCTTAAACATAAAATAATCTTAATACATAAATGCAAAAGACTATTAATATGTAAGATGCTAGGTTGTAACACACATAAGATAAATATTAGCCTTAGTAGGATAATAAGGTCATCTGATAAACACAACATACGAAAGTAATGACTATGCCCCAATCCATACTGCATTGCAACATACTAAGATATAGAAAATCAAGGAAGTCTTGATTAGGTATTAGAAAGGAACAAAAGATAAACCAAAAAGAAAAAGATTGACTGATAAAGTAAACACACAACCAATATATTCTCTTGCCAAAGAGGTTTCTCATTGTAGATTGGTAGATAAATCTTTATTGTAGGAATGATATATCCATTAAAGGCTGTTGATATGTTCAAGGATAAATGGATTGATGTAGCAGATGTAGCAAGCAGATATGAGGGAGAGTATATGGATTTATGAGTAGTCTTTTTATTTTGGGTTTAGTAAGTACTTTAGCTTTCAAAGGATGCATAGTTCATTTTCTGCTTGAGTTAGTCAATTGGGGTGGTAGGATGGGGTTTGATAGATGTAAGATGAGAGAGATGGAGTTGTTGATGGATTGAGATGAATATGATGATTTATGATTGTTTTTGGGAATTTTTTGGATATTTGAATGTAATGATGTTTTTGGATTTTGAAATGTTTTGGTTGACATGGGATTGCATTTAGATAGCCTTAGTACTAGATACCAATGACAAGGGAAAACTAGGTCTAGATCCAAGGAGAAAGATGGGATTAGATAGGTGAATAAAAGGATGGGTGATAGAAATGGGATGGAAGACTCATTGTAGAAGGATGGATAAAAGAAAAGACAATAGTGGATGGAATGGATGAGGTGCTTAGGATGTGATCACCAAAGACTATGTTGCATAGGAATAACCTACCCCATTCTAAGTATAATGCTGTAGGATTTTACATGACAAAGCTTATGATGAATGCATTGATTGGATGGGTTCGAAAGGATGAGGTATATCAAGAGATTTTTCAAATCTTGATTCAACATTTCTCCCCTATCTTTATCAAGATCAAAAAGAGGAAAGGAAGATGAAATGGATCAAGGGGATGATTATGCAAATATAATGGATAAGGAAGATATGATAGGAAGGATAGGTAGAAGGAATGATAGGATGGGTAGATGAGACAACATGCCCCCAAGTGTAAGGTGCATAGACAATCAATCTACTCATGATGCTTGTTTGCTAGGTTTTCATCATGTTACTTATCCAACGTGCCTGTTTACCAAGTTTTCACCATTGGACGAAGGGATTTCTCTTACTATTTTGATATTTTTTTCTCTTTTTTTTAGACTTTAGACTTTTGACTTATTTGGATGGAATGGAAGATGAGGACTCAAGCATCTGTTTCCAATAGCAAGGTAGTATGTTAGCACTTTAATGTGTGTTTTCACATGGAATATATCATGTAGCATTATGCACACGGATGTTGGCAGTTGTTGGAATATGGAAATGGAATGGATGGTGGATTCTGATGTGGATGATGGAGATGGAGGGATAAATGGGTGATGGAGCAAAAGCATGGACCATATAGGTATGATGGGGGAAAGATGTCAGATAATGGATGGAAGATGGGGGGATGGAAGTATGTGGAAATGTCATGGAATGGTGGGGAACCAAGACTAATAGTTGCACACATCATGATAGATTTTGAAGCTTTTGACTAGGATGGGGAGTGGGGAGTGTTGGAATTAGTCCAGACAACTGAGAAGGGGGGTGAATCAGTTGTCCCTAAACTTTAACCTTTTCTTAACCTTTAAATCTTCTTTCTTAATCAAATTAATGATGTAAACAATTAAGCATGAATCAACACATGAGAAGAAATAACAAGAACACACAATCCCAGAATTTTGACGTGGAAAACCTAGTTAAGGGAAAAACCATGATGGGGGTTAACCCACAAAAATTAATACCTTGTTAAAATTGTTTTTACAAATGGGAATGCACATGCATTTGGGCTCACTATTCAAATGGAGGCTCACTACCTATGGAAATATTACAAGAGAATAGCAAAGATTTGAACTGATTAATAGCATCTACCCATGTAAGAGGCTCAGTTCTGGTTAAGTGCAAAAACTGATCTTACACATTTCATCTTTGCTCTTCTCTTCTTACTATTTTGCCTTCATTCATACTTTAGATTTCTGCTCTTCTCAGATACACCTTCTTCGCACACACACTCACACTAAATCATCCAATTCAATCGGCTATATATATCTGCAACATGATCTACAATCATTTTGTCAGTAAGCTTCAAGAACATTTAGAACTTTGTTGAGTACTCTGTTCTGTCGGCTAAACCCATACATGATATGAGATGCAGACCAAAAATTGCACTCACAAATCATCAACTAGGTCAGCCACTATCATTGGTCATCACCATTTTCCCAATGAACAACTTCTATACATCCGGAATTAAGATTATTCATAAAGTCGGCCTATTCTTCTTCTGTCTGTTTAGTCAAACTAAAAACCTGATACTCAGAAGCTAATATCCTTTGAATCCTTCATCACTGGGGGAAAATAATTTGGATTTAGAGTGTCTTGACAATACTTTCAACTACCTTAGATCTGCTACAAACCATGCCTTTCCACCGAAGAGATCCAAACCAAGATACCGGACCATGTTACTGCTCTATTCCTAACTACCCAAACTTAGACAAATTCTGAATCTGACTTCCGGTATGAAAAAATTATGTTATGCGAATGATTGGGATGATCTTTGTTACCATCAATGACAACACCTATCAATGCAAAGTAGTGTCTCTTGCCAACAATCTCCCCCTTTGGCATTGATGGCAACACTTAGTGAAAAATGACTAAGTGTCTAAAGTAGCTCCCCCTTACTCTGTACACTTGTGCTTCTCTATTAGTTCGGAAGCTCCCCCTTTGCTAGATTCCTCATTTTTCACTGCTCTTCACTCCCCCTTTGACATCAATGGAAAAGGGTAGGGTCCATAAGCCAAAATTCTCTAAAGAGTCTATATATATTGTTGCATATGTACAGTTAATCATTAAGTCTTATTTACATAAACTTGAGAATGCCTGCATAACTGGTTTTTATTTGCACAAGTTCAGAGGACCAAGTACTCTTCATTCCATCCAAAATTGAGATGTGCCCACTCAACAGAAATGAATATGCTTTTGCCTTTGATAGATCTGATGGATCACTGGTCTGAGCTTTAGATAGGACATTATGCATTATCTCTAACTTAGGGGCAATCAATCCCCGAAGCTCACACATCCTCTTCATAATGTTACCCTTTTCTTTGACAAACCTTTTTATCTCATCTGTTAGGATGATTACTTGACATTCTTGACTTATAGGTGAAACTGTTAGAGGATCAAAATTTTGAGAGAGATTTGACAATTTCTGTTCTTGCTCCTTTATCTTTTTCTCAATATCCTCATTAAATTTGGGCCATGATAGACATAATTTGTGCATATCACTTCCATCATTTAGAGCATTCTAAATACTCTTTATGCTAATACCAAGTATTCTTTTGTCATTTCCTATCAGGTTCTTTATTCCACAAAATCTCTTATCCAAGAATTCTTCATGAACTTTTGCCTCTACAGACATCTCAAAGGACTTAAATGAGTATTTACAGAACTTACAAGATTTTTTAGATGTTCAGAGGGGGAATCAAATGGACTCTTCTGGTAGGTAGCATTAACTTTTCCAAAATCCCAGATGTAAGTCCCAGTAGCTCATTGTCCTGCATGTGGAACTTTAACATTTTTTCTCTAGCCTTTACTTGGGTGAATGATGCTATTTTCATCAGTTGAATTGGAGATAGAGCATCTGGATTGGCTAGACCTTGGAATAGTTCAGGTTCATCAAGCTCAATCATCTTTTTTTCAAGAAGACTTTTTACTGCATTTGCAGTGTCTCTTGCAACATTTTCTGAACCATCCTTTTGTTCATCATATTTCTTAGTATCTGCTTTATGTGCTTCAACATTTACACCATCTTCTTCTGCTTTCTTTTCTCTTCCTTCCTCTTTCTCTGCTTTATTTTTCTCTGTGTTCTCTAAAAAGGGACTCTTTCTTGTTTCTTCACCACTTGCTACCTGATCTGGAGGGCTCCGTGAAATAGTAATATTTTCTTCTTTTCTTGACATTTTAGGTGGATTAGGAGTATCTCCTGCATCAACTACTTCTGTATCTTCCTAATTTGCTTGTTCTACATCTAGAATAGAGGATTCACCCAACTTAAATTTCTGCTCAAAGATGTTCTCTTCTTCACCATCCAGGACTTCTTCTGTGACTATGAGAAAATTGTGCTTTTTAATTCTTTCAAAAGAATTTCTTGAGTTTCTTCAACAATTTCACTTATTTCTCCAAGCATGAGTTTGTTCATTCTCTTTTTGCTTCTAAAGTCATCTTTGACTTCCTTGAATATCATATTTATTTGATTAGGTGAAATCTGGGGACACAAATTTATTAGCTCATGTTCCCTGATCTCCATGTCCTTGCTCTTGGCATTTTCTTTTCTTAACTCCAAAATACTTGCCAGACTTTGTGGCAACTCAGAAGTTATCTCAATCAGTTCCTTGTTGTAGATGTTGAGATATCTGATGGTTGCTTCCTCCAACACCCTTTTATCCACATCACTGTAATCATCATAGAATTCAATCATGGGTTTTGGATTACCATCTATAGTGACCGACTTTATCACATCTTCTAAGGAGAGTGTGGGCTTCTCAACATATTCCTCATATGCTTCTGTCTTTTGCTTTTTACTAGTCCTTTTACTTCCAGAGGACTTTTCTTTGGTTACTTTTGCATCTTTTGTTCTAGTGGCCTTTAGTTCCTTGATATCAATGTCAAAGTCTATATCTTCTTCTTCTTCTCTTATGCTTACATAGGTCTAGGATGCTTTTGTTTTCTTCCTTTCTCCCATTTTTCAGATGATTTTGCTCTCGGTTTTGCATTTTTGGAAGGAACAGGAGCATAAGCAGAGCTCCTAGTAGTTCTTGAGGTGGAAGAGAGTTACACTGGAGCACCTATTTATTTCTTATCTTGTTTCTCTTTCTCTGTCTTTTCAATTCTTTCTCTAAATTTCCTCACAACCTCCTTAGTTAGGCCTAGATTTTTAGCTAACTGCTCAACTTCTTTTCTTACTTTCCTATTGGTTTCAGGTTCTCTGAGCTCAGTAATTTTAAATCAAGCTCCTCATAAGTTTGAAATCTTTCAACTGTTGTGTCTTTAGGCTTGCTTAGAAGATGTTGAGCATACATATTTAATATTTTTCTATCTACTTCATACCCCATGGGCATGATCTAAGCAGTTTTGGGTTCCACTACCTCCATTAGACACTGATTAGTATCATCCATGAATCATATTTCATTTTTGTACTTCTCAACAATTAATTTAGGGATTCTTTCCCTTAAGTGCATCATACTCTAAAAGTTCTTGAACTAACCCCATATTGCAATTTTTTGAGCCTTGGAATCACCAATGTTGCGAAGATGATCTTTGATTTGAATGGCAACTAGCTCATCCTTAGTCTAGTGTACAACTTTTACCCTAGGTACCTCATTCATAAAGTAAAAGAATAGACATAGAACCAATGTACCATACTTGAAAGTATTTTTCTTATCTTTATTGATTTTGTTTAAGTTTTCAATCAGTTGATTCTGTAGTAGTTCACACAAGTCATAATTAGTATTTTCCTTTAGCATCTTGTATGCAACATATATGGTTGTTCCTGAAATAGAATTTTCTTTGCTAGAGTGGTAAATCTTGGACCTAATCACCATGGAGGCAAATTTGACATCCGTTTCTATAATATCATTAATGGTCATTGCCCTTCTATCAAACTTGGAACTGGTAGCATCAATCACTGTCTGGTTTTTCACAGCTTTCAGCTTGGGCAATCCTCCAGTTGAGTTTAACCCAGTTACAATTATGATAGCATCATTTGTAATCTTGAATGGTTTTAACAACCAAATGAAGTCATCATGCATCTGACTTAAAACATATCGGACCCATTCATCCTCATCAAATGTTGGAAATGCCATAATTTGAACAAAGTGTTTATTCTGTAGTGCCTTATACTTGGGTTTAAGTTCATGATTTTCATCCATGAGGTTTTTCTCAAACAAGTCTACATACCTTGAATCTCCAAATTCATCTATGTTTGCATGAATATAAACCCTAATGTCTTCAAAACGTAGCACACCATATGGAACACTTTAAAAAGCACCTACCGGGTCAACTTTTATTGATTTGTGAAGATGCTTATTAAATTTGGGTCGAGGTCTCTTAGTAATGTCAACAAAATGAAGAGTAGCCATCTCAACAGATTTCAAATTCAAGGCTTTATAGAGAGGTACCTTTTTCTTTTGCGGGGTTAGGGTTGATCAATTTCTAATTGAATTCGCTCTTTGTGCCTTAGTCTCTGGATTTGCAGCTCAAATGCTCTTCTTCTTGTTTCCTCCATATGCAAAGTGATTCAAATGAGTGTCCAAGTGACCTTTTATCTTTTGCAAAACCTAATTTTGGCATTGTAATAAATGTGTTTCCCTAACTATATCTGGTTACTCTATTTTTGATAGTTCTTCATGAATCACTCCGCAAGTTTTCATATCAACATCTTTTCTTCTGGAAATCCTTCTAAAGGTTTTGAAATAATCAAGGATCTCTTTTCTCATTGTGCTAGATTCAAGCACTCACTTACTGGCTAGGGGAATTTGATTTCCAATGCTGCTCCCAAATTAATTCCCGGAGGAATTTTCAGCACTGGATTCTAGTGCAGATCCATCATCATTGTTTATTGTATCTTTCTTTAACCAATTCTTGTTCATTTCATTCCATATCTCATTCACATCAATTTTCCTTTTTCCTTTTTCTTGTCTCTGTTCATCCAGTTTTCTGTTTACTAGACCTCTTCTTCCATTGATCCTACTTTTGCAGAATCTTGCAATATGACCAGATTTATTGCAATTAAAGCACACAACATTCCATTTCTTATAAACTTGTTTTCCTTTTGATCTGCACTGATTAGCCATGTGTCCAAATCTATTGTAGGCAAAGCAGTAGCCATTGAAAGAATTGTTGTTAGAGTTATTCATTATCATACTTCTACATTCACTGGATTTATGACCATACCTCTGCATTTGAAACATTGACAGGAGAAGGATGGAGCATCTCTACTTCTGCACTGAGTAGCTCTATGACCAAATTTATTACAATTGAAAGAATTTCCATTAAATGATGGATATCTTTGAGCATTAGGTTGTCTTACCAGAGGTTTTCTAGTTCTGTCTCTCCTATTCCTCGGTTGAAAATTTCTCTGACTAGATCTAGAGCTTTCACCTTTCTCATATCCAAGATTATGCTTGTCATCATCCTTTTTCTATTCTTCAATTAGTGCTGCAAGTTTAGCTGAGCTTATTTTGAACTTCATCTTATACTCATTTGTAATTTCTAGGTCATGTCTGAGAGTGATAATCTGCCTCTCAAGTTCTCTCTTATTGTTTTTGCTTTCTTATAGATTAGATTATAAGAGACCAGCTATTCCATCCAATTTGCAACATTCTTTAGTTCTCTCTTTTAGATTTTGCTTCATCTCTTCTTCAATTTTCTTCCTATCTTCAATTTCCTTGGTTAGTCTCATCACCCCAGTTTCCATCTCATGTTTTAGGACAACAACTTCTTTAGTTAACTTTTCACATTCTTTTGTCTTCTCTTTCAGAGCCTTGTCTTCCAGTTGAAGAGGATGCTCCTTTCCTTTTGCAATAGATTTGCTTAATTTTTCTTTTAAAATCTTAATGAAGTCTTCAGCGTTTTCTAGGTTATCTTGCAGTTCTTGGACTTCTTCCTTGGATTGCTCAAGATCATCTAGGGTGAGATTAAGTTGCCCTTGAAGATTATATTCATCCATTTTTACTACCTTCCCAGATCTTCCTTAACCTATTAAACTTTTCCAAAGGAACCTTGCTCTGATACCAATTGTTGGAATTAGTCTGGACAACTGAGAGGGGGAGTGAATCAGTTGTCCCTAAACTTTGACCTTTTCTTAACTTTTAAATCTTCTTTCTTAATCAAATTAATGATGTAAACAATTAAGCATGAATCAACACATGAGAAGAAATAACAAGGACACATAACACCAGAATTTTGACGTAGAAAACCTGGCTAAGGGAAAACCATGGTGGGGGATAACCCACAAAAATTAATACCCTGTTGAAAGTATTTTTACAAATGGTAATGCACATGCATTTGGGCTCACTACCCAGAGCTCATGACTCAAATGGAGGCTCACTTCCTATGGAAATATTACAAGAGAATAACAGAGATTTGAACTGATTAATAGCATCTGCCCATGCAAGAGGTTCGATTTTGGTTAAGTGCAAAAACTGATCTTACACATTTCATCTTTGCTCTACTCTTCTTACTGTTCTGCCTTCATTCACACTTTGGATTTTTACTCTTCTCACACACACTCACACTAAATCATCCAATTCCATCAGCTATATATATCCACAACATGATCTAAAATCATTTTGTCAGTCAACTTCAAGAACATTTAGAACTTTGTTGAGTACTCTACTCTATTGGCTAAACCCATACATGATATGAGATGCAGACCAAAACTTGCACTCACAAATCATCAATTAGGTTTGCCACTATCACTGGTCATCACCATTTTCCCAATGAACAACTTCTATACATCTAGAATTAAGATTATTCATAAAGTTAGTATGTTCTTTTGTCTGTTTAGTCATACTAAAAACTTGATACTCAGAGGCTAATATCCTTTGAATCCTTCATCACCAGAGGACAAAACTTTGGATTCAAAGTGTCTTGACAATACTTTCAACTACCTTAGATCCGTAGCACACCATTCCTTTCCACTAGAGAGATCCGGACCAAGATACCGGACCCTATTACTGCTCTGTTCCTAACTGCCCAGACTTAGACAAATTCTTAATCTAACTTCCGGTATGAACAAATTGTGTTATATGGATGATTGGGATGATCTTAGTTGCCATCAATGACAACACCTATCCATGCAAAGCAGTGTCTCTTGCTAATAGGGAGAAATGGGAAACAGGATAAGGGATTTGGAACTCATCGATTTAGGATTTTAGGAACCCAAATGGACTTAGGAGCTGTAGAATTTTTTAATGGGGAGCGAGAATTTTGGGGGATAGATTGAGATGTGGATGCTTTCTTTGTCTTAATAGCTTGTTGCTGGGGGATCCACACCATTTTTAGTTTTTCTTTGAGGTGTGTGGGCCTATATAGCTTTAGAGATGGATTTGAAGTAATTTCTTGTTGCTTGGGGACCCACACCATTTTCATTTTTGCTTTGAGGTGTGTGGGTGTATGTAGCTTTTGCAATGGATTTGGCTTCGCATTAATGTATAGATACCCTATGGCATAATATTCTTGAGGCTTTTGTAGATATTCTGCTATATATATGGAAGCATCCAAATTTTTATTTTTGAATCTCATGGGGTTTGGGATAATTTCATATTTTATTGATGTGTGCATTCATTGGCCATGATTAGGAATGTGAGGGGATTTATGGATAGAGGGCATAAAAGTGGATTTGTTGATCAATGGATAAGGGGATTGAAGGATGGGGATATTAGGCATTGGGAGAAGTGGAGGTAGAGTGGATTGGAGGATAGGGATGTTAGGAGTTGGAAGTAGTGGAGATAAAGTAGATGGAGGAAGGTGTATGGTCATATGCTTTTGTGAATAATATGACAATGGAGGAGGGATGGTGACATATGAGTGAGAGGTATGATGAGGTGTACCAAGACATGGAGTGGAAGAATTAGCTTGTGGAGGTGTGGAGGTGGTACCAACATCTTTAAATTGTTTATTTTAGGATGAAAAACCAAGGCCATGTTCTCGTGGATGGGATCTAAAATACCTTGTTCGTGAAGGCCTAAACCTTTGCCTTGATAGTTCATGTTTTGGAACATATGATATGCAATGGGATGTTTGTTGTGGAAACAAGACGCGAGTTCATGATGTGATGTAGATAGTGAAGTGGTGGATAATGGTGGTTGTTGTTCTTGTAAGGAAGAACATTCATGGATGAAGGTGGTAAGACCAAGAGGATAAGATAATGGATTTGGAATGGGATCTATGGGAGATGGTGGAGGATCAACATGAGATAATGGAGGATCATGCAATGGATGACTTGGGATGCTTGGATCTTGACTAACATTATGCTCAGTAGGAGGTGAAGGGATAGGATCTAAGTGACTTGTTTGATTATCTATGTTTTCTTGGGGACCAATTGTCTAATCAAAGGAATTGGATTTTGTTGAATCATGGATAGGGCTAGTTGGATAATGTATAGGAGTAGTGTGGATAGCTTGTTATGGATAGTTGTGGGATCATGTATAAGATCAATTTTCTCATGGATAGGATCATGATTATGGATAATATCTTGATCATAGAAAATATAAAGGTTATGGATGGGTTGAATTTTGCTCGCTTGCTCATGGTCAGGAACTGGATCATGGATATTATCTTGATCATAGAAAAGATATATATTATGGATGGGTTGAATGGAGGTGCTTTGATCTTGATTTGGATGAGGGATTAATGTTTCCACATACTTTAGATTATACTCTTGACATAACTCTTGATTTTATTGAATGGAAGTGGAAGTGGGAGATGCTTGGATAGGCTTGATAGGCTCTTGATGGTTAACATGGAGGTACAATAAATCTAAATTTGGACTCTTGGTAGGATACGCTTCAATAGGCTCAATAGGTTGTAGACTATATGATGTATTTGAAGGAATGAAAATGATGTTTGGAGGGTCTTGGATAAGCTTTTGGATAAGTGCTTGAGGACATGGAGATGGTTGATTCCTTGCTAATAGCCATTGGATCACATCCTTCATAAGAGTATTGGTGGATGGGAAATATAATGGATGGATGATAATGGTTGATGGTGTTGTAGGTTTAGGATGAGGATTAAGTGGAGGTATAAGGGTATTGGACAGACTAGGATTGGACTTGGATGGTTTTATCGAGGGTAGCTCATGTAATTGCGTTTTGACCAAATGTTGTAGGGTTATCTCCTAAGAATCTTGTTGTGGAAGATTGGAGGAACATGGGGATGAAGGTAATGAAGGGCTTGATGGATAATAAGGTTGAGGGACTAATGAACTATGATGGGAATTATATAGTGGTGTGGGATAATACTAGGAGGCTCTTGTATGGGTTTTTGATTGGATAACGATGTGGGAGACTTATAGGATGCATAAGCTAGAGTGGTGTTCTTGTCAATGGTACCATAAGGACTTAAGGACACTTGATTTTGGTGCAAAGGAATGGGTTTTTGATCGGGTATACCCTCTTGTCAAGATGATTCGAGGAATGGTGTATATATGGTAGACATTGTTTGGATGAGGTTTACTTGAGGTCTACTCATAGTATTAATAGTCTCATGGATGAGATTTTTTTTCTTGAGAGTAGATGTATCGAAATCTCTAGGTAATTTGGCTCTGTTTTGAGCAAGCAAATGAAAGTAGTGATCTTTATTAGAGTGAATGAGTTTGTCAAGAGATGGCATGGTTTTGGGATCTTGCATGATTTCATCTATTTTTTGAGACCCTTCTTGAGAGGATTGACCTTCTTGAAAGCTTTGCTCTACTTGAGAGTGGTTTGGATTAGTAGTATATCCTTTTTCAAGGAAATCACGAGAATACATGCCCGTGTCAAAGTGAGATGCATCTATCAAAGAGGTATTACCCTCTTGAGTATTATTTTGGATGATGTTTTGAGTCTCAAGTTGGGGATAATGAAATGGGGTGTTTCGATGGTCTTGTTGAGGGGGATTAGGATTTTGATATTGTTGTGGAGGAATGAGGTATGTGTTTTGATTTTGTGGTGGTTGAGGTGTAATTTGTTGAGGTTGTGGTTGAAATTATTGTTGTTGTGGAATGTGATATTGTTATTGTGGAGTGTGTTGATATGTAGGTGGATTAGTTTGGTATTGTTGGTATTGTGGTTGGAATTCTTGTTGTTGTGGTTGGAATGGTTGTTGCTGAATGTATTGATGTTGTTGTTGGGGTTGTGTTAGGGTTAGCTAGAAGAAGATATCAATTAAATGCAAATAAAGATTAAACAGAGGAATGGAAATACATAGAAATAATAACATCGAGAGACAAGTTTTAACGTGGTTCACCCAAACTCGGGCTACATCCACCAAACAGAGAGTCCAATATTATTATCCAGTAAATCAAACCGATTACAATCAGCAATCCCTGCAACTCAATACCACTGCAAAATGCTATAATACAATATATCAAAACCCTAACCCTTAGCCACTTTTTATCAAGCTTTTTTTGTCGGTTACAAAAATAGGGTTTTATTATGTCGGTCAATGAAAAAATAACTCCTGGCGCATTATAAAATAACAAAAAACCATGTGAGGTTTCGGAGGGAAACTGTGTCGATAAAAGTGGGGTAAATATAACCTCTGAGTCTAATTAGGCTCCATATAACAACAGGTTGAAAGTGTTGATGTTGTTGTTGGGGTTGATTGTGTTGATGTTGTTGGGGTTGAATGTGTTGATGTTGATATTGGTGTTGTTGTTGGCTAGTAACTTGTTCCTTTCTATATAACCACCTAATTTTAGTGAACACTTTTTGGATACCATGACAATCTAGCTCTAGGTTCGTGTTTTCTATTGGTGGAATGGGTTGATACATATGTTTAATTCTTTGTATTTCAACTTGTTCCTTAAGGTATGCATCATAATCTACAAGGTTCTCATGATCATTATTGGAGCTAGAAGGAGGGACTCCTTGAAGTATGACTTTGGGTTTTGGATTTGACCTAGGTTTGTTGATGATCAAAACCATTTTGATGAGGATTTGTATAGGTAATATTTTCAAGGCAAGATTTTGATAGTATTTTGGTTTTATTTTCTTGTGGCAAGAGAAAAAACAATAAACAGAGTAGTCAAGGACTGACATGACAAATAGTGTATGTTCGAGGCTCATGAAAAATCCCAAGTTTTCATAGGTATAAGACAATTGCAAAACAAATCAAGCACTTTTTATCCCTAAATATATGGATTCATTGTGGTACATTAGCTCACAACTTAGATCTCCATTGACTCAAATGTCATCACACTAAAAAGTAGCTGCATACGTTTGTGTCTTTGCGACAGAGGACAGGTAGGGGTATCTTACCCTTTCTCACAGAAAGCTACGTGTAGCTTATGCTATGTTGGGGATTACTATCTCATCTCAAGGGAGGCAATGTTGAGTAATCTTGAGGGCTTGTATTGATTCCCCTTGCACTAAAAAATTACCACAATGTTTGGAGGTGAATTAGGTAGTCACTAGCTATGTGGTTCTTAGTTACTTTGAGGGACCAACGCCTTGCGAGCATACGACAAGCTACTAAAAGATTTGACCAATCCTACTAAGAGTATCATATACCTCACACAATGCAAAAATTGTTTTCACAAAGTGTTGGTACACCTCTTTTCGATTTGGCATTGTAAGGCAAGGCTGGCGTTGATTAGGACTTGACTTTCACCTTATCCAATTTATATAGTGGTTCAAAGAAAAACTCCACTTAGGGTCATCCCTTTTGGATGAAGCACAATCCAAAAGCAAGCCCTTCTAAAGGATAAACTGAAAGTAAATGATAGATGAGGTTGGTTTTTTGATCACCCAAGATATTGCAAGGGGAGAGCATATACCTATCACCTTATAAGCATGGAAAACAATTGTTCATTTATCCTATTTAGTAAGAAAAATAACTAGGTGCAACCAGACTAATCACACAAGTTTGCAAGCGATAGATGTTAATTGTCCCTTAAGAAAGCACTTGTTCCTAGGGCTTAAATTACAAAAGATAGATGTCAATTGTCCCTTAAGAAATTTAGTTGTTCCTAAGACTTAGATTGCAAAATATAGATGTCAATTGTCCCTTAAGCAATTCAGATGTTTCTAAGACTTAGTGTAAAAAGAGATTGCAATTTCTTGAATGCTCGTCCTACAAAGATGTGTTAGAAAGCCTATTTGCTCTGTTTGAGTGATAAGAGGCTACAACAAGTTGGATTAGTTCCACAAAACCCAATAGGTAGAAAAAACCAATTGAACTAAAAGTGCGTAACTATTTATTTGATGTAGATGTGGATGTTGGTGCAATGCCTTAGGTCCTCCTGGATTCTACCAAAATAAGAAAAAACACAAAGAAACTTGCAAGCCAACTTGTTAGGTGAAGAATGAGAAATCTAAAAAACTAATAATAATGATTAAGTATAATAGATTGGATGTTATGATTAGAGTCTACACAAAATTCTATGCAATTTAAAAAAAAATCGTGAAAATTAAATTTTTTTGCACAAGTTATAACCATTTGAAGTTTATAAAGAAGGGTTGACTTTGACTGAGTGTATCTGACAAATATGATAAAATTACCAAAAAATTATTTCACCATAGAAACGTTGGGAGACCCATCTTTCTAACAACACTAGTTTCATAAAAATCTGAATAATTATGCAAAAGATATGCCCAATTTCACGAAATTGCTCTAAAAAAAAAGCAAGCATAGGCTAAAAATAGGGATGCACATTTGTGATCTATTTTTCTTAAAATCTGTGCACTTTCTACAAAAATCAAGAGATACATTAATAGGATTTTGATGCTATTGACAAAACCCAAAAATACTTTGAGCTAAGGTTACATAGATATGCCCGATTTCATGAAATTACTCTGAAAAACTAAAAGAAAAGTAAGCATGGGCTAAAAATAGCGATGCAGATTTGTAATCTATTTTTCTCAAACTTTGTGTACTTTCTGCAAAAAATAAGAGATACCTAGATAGGATTTTGATGTTGCCAACAAAATGCAAAAATCTTTTGAGCTAAGGTTACACTTTTTGAATGCTCAACGCCTATTCTTTAAACCTAGTGAACAAAGATCTTTAGATCTGTGTTGCAATTGCGCTTTTCCATACCTAGCTTAAAATTTTCTATGTAAAAGCAAGGTTAGTGTGTCCCACCAGGTGTGCCAGAATGTGTATAGGAGGATAAATCAAAACAATGATAATAAACTCAATCCTATAACATAAAGATATCGATTTAAGCAAATACCAATATCAATGAATAATTGAATTAAAACAAGAAAGCCTTCACCTAGATTGTATTGTTCTCTTTGTTAGATGTGGATTGCTCTATGTGTTGCGTACCCATGGTGGCAACAAGTAGATGTCGATAGTGTGCTCAAAGATAGAATGTGCTCAACGATGCAATGTGTTCTAAAAAATGATGTGTGAATGAAGAGTGCTCAAAAGCTGAATGATCAAAAAGTCCTCAAAAACTGAATGATCGAAGAGTGCTCAAAAGTTGAATGATTAAAGAATATTTTTGAAGGAGTGAAGGGGGTATATATAGTTTTCAGGGTTAGATCAATCAATGATGAAGATAATTCCAAGAAATGGATGGTCAAGATAAATCAAATAACTCATGATGAATGTGCACACGACATGTGTCACTCCAAAAATGTGTTTTTATTAAGTTACTTGTATTTTGGCTAAAGATAGGATTTGATTTCATCAATTAGAATACTTTTTTCTAATTTATGAGTTGATGATAAAAATAAGATAAATTAAAGCCAATTAACTCAACTTTAGATTTGCTTTTGTTTTAAGTTCTAAAAATAAGACTGATTGTGCACATGAGTTAAAATTATATTTTTAGAGGAATTGGAAGATATTTAAAATTAAATAAATAAATTTATTTAATTGATTGTGCATGATTTGAAGAATAGATAAGATATGAAGATTTAAATAAATTAAACAAATAAATTGATTTAATTTAGTTTTGCATGATGGAAGAATATAAATAAAATATTTAATTTTATTTATTTTTAGAAGATTGAGTCAACTTAAATAAATCTGAATAATTTATTTAAATTTAGAGGAATATTTGATTAATTAAATAATTAAAATTATTTAATTTGGAGGAATAAAGTGGATTTTAATGAATTTAATTAAATAATTAGATTATTTAATTAACGTTGAATGCAGGTGATTTAGGAAGAATTGATGTATGCAAGTGTTTTGGGTGAAGGGTCATTTTTAGGTGTCTACAATTAGAACAAGAAATTCTCATGGTAGACCACCACGTAATCAAGAACAAACCCAACCCCAACCTTGAAATGAGAATGATGATTCAGGTGTTAAGGCATTAATTGATCTTCTAACTGAACAAAGGGATAAAATAAGTAGCTTAGAGAAGACTATTAATGATCTTAGAAGTTGACAAGGAAACACTAAGAATATATTGGAAAATAATGAGAATGAACTTGACCCGAATTGGCAAACTTGGAATTATCAAAAGACCTTAAGAAAGTTGCACCTCCAAAATTTAATGGAGGGAAAGTAGGGGATGTGGAAGAAGGATGGCTTACTGAATGGAGAAATGTTTTGGACTTAGAAACTATCCTCTAAACATTAAATCCATCTAGGGAGTGTACTAGTTGATTGGTGAAGCGACAAGTTGGTAGATAAATATTAAAGAACAACATGGCTATACCAGAGAGAAACTTACTTGGGATCAATTTATCAATCACTTCTATGAAACATGGCTCCCACAATTATTCTATGATGAGAAAACAAAGTTTCTTAATTGAAGCAAGGGTCTTGATGTTGATTCAACAATATTGGGACCTCTTTGTTGGCAAGAGACACTATGTGGCTTCATGAGTGTTGTCATTGATGGCAACAAAGTCCATCTCACACATCCACAGGACATGGTGTGTCTATACCAGAAGTCAGATTGAAGAGTATTTTGGTCTGGTGACCAAGAACAGAGCATGCAGCAAGGTCTGACAATGAAGTTTGGATCTCTCAGAGGAAGTATCTCAATAAAGTACAGAATTGGGGAAGTCAAGAGGAGTATCATGACTAATATATTCCAGAGATTGAGTCTCTGGTGATGAAAGAATGAAAAGATATAAGCACCTAAGTGTTGGGTTCCTGTTTGGCAGAGTAGACTGAGGAAGACCTAATCGACAGAGCATCAAACATTAACCCAGATGAGATATTGAAGGTGATCAAGTCTCTTGAGGTATCATTCATGATTGGCCGACATGATCAATGACTTCTATAACTATCTTTTTGTTACACATCAATTTGTGAGTAAGGATTCAGCTGATAGACTAAAGTTTGGGAAGATATTGAGTATTCCGGATGCCAACTAGGAAGTTGATAAAATCCTTGGTGTGGATATATATACTAGATTGCTTTTGGTATGAAGGTGTGTGGTGTGTTGTGAAGTGTGAAGAAAAGCAGGGAGTTGTGTGGAAGCAGTAATACAGGTCCGGTATGTGATAGGACATTAGCACCAAAGAAGAGGAAGAATGAAGTGCAGTAGATCAGTGTATGGAGCCTAACTGGAACTAAACCTCAGCATATGTGGATGCTTCTCATCAGTTCAAGTATCTTGTTACCTTCTTTGTACCTTGTAGAGAGTGAGTCTCTTGTAGGCAGTGAGCCTCTTGTGAGCAGTGTGCTCGGACACTGAGCCCTAATTGGCAAGTGCCATTTTTGTACTATCTTATTCTTTTAACAGTGAATACAATATTGGGTTAGTCACCCCATGGTTTTTCCCTTAACAGGGTTTTCCACGTCAAAATCATTGTGTTATGAGTATTAATGTTATCTCTGTTTTCATAGTTATGTTTGCTTATATGATTTGAGGCTACACTAATTGTTAAAGAAGGATAGAAAGTTGAAGTAATTAAGATAACTGATTCACCCCCCCTCTTAGTTATCAACAATTGGTATCAGAGCCAAGTTCCTCCAAACAGAGCCTAACAGCTTGAGGAAGATTTGGGAATCTCAATGGATATATATGGTATGAGGGAACAACTTCAGTCTGCTCTAGATGATCTTGAACAATCTCACTCCGAAGTCAATAACTTGAAGGAAAGACTCAAACAAGCTGATGATTTCATAAATGAACTAAAAGAAAAACTGAGTATCTCTATGAAAAAGAGAAAGGAACTACTTCAAAAACTAGCAAGTCAAAGTGAAGCCAATAATACTGATGAAGATCTGAATGAGAAGAACAAGTTATGTGAGAAGCTATCAAAAGAGGTCATTATGGTAAGACATGAAATAGAATCAGGGGTTATGAAATTCACCCAAGAAATTGAAGAGAAAAGAAAAATTGAAGATGATCTAAGACAATCTCTCAAGGAGAAGTCAAAAGACTGCCATAAAATGGATAAAATAATCAAGCATCTAGAATCTGATCTTGAAGAAGCTAGAGATAATGAAGAACAACTTGAGAATCAGATTGACACTCTTAAAAGGGATCTTCAAACAACAGATGAATACAAAGAGAAATTCAAGATAAGCTCTGCTCAACTTGAAGTTCTTCTTCAAAGTTAAAAGAGGGTAGATGACAAGCAAGGCTTGGGGTATGAGAAAGGTGAAAACTCTAGATCCGGTCAGAAGAACTCTGGATCAGGAAATCCAAGGAACAGGCCTAGAAGACCTCTAGTAAGGCAACCAAATGCTCAAAGATATCCATCCTTCAATGGATACTGCCACAATTGCAATAACTTTGGTCATAAAGCAAATCAGTGCAGAAGAAGAATGAATTAGACAAATTCATCCTTCTCTGAATAGCATTTTAACTGCAAAAGGTATGGTCACAAATCTCATGAGTGTAAAAATATGCAAATGAACAATTCATTCAATGGAAGATGCTTTGCATGCAATAGAATGGGACATATGGCTAATCAATGTAGATCTAGAGGATACCAATCAAATATGCAAAGAAATATTGTTTGCTACAATTGCAATAGATCCGGTCATATTGCCAAATTATGTAGAAGTAAGAATTAGGACAAAAAGGGTCTGGTGCATCATAATCAAAACCAAGACAAAGGAAAAGGAAAAGTGAATGCGGATGAAATTCAAAGGGAGATGAACAAGATTTGGGTGAAGAGCAGTACATAAAATGTTGAGGATGGGTCCGCACTAGAATCTGGTGTTGATATCCATTTTGAAAACTAAATAGATAAGCTCTAGCTCAGGAGGAGTCACAAAAGATAATAAGTTGCCCCATCCAGTCAATTGGTGCCTGAAATTGGCACATGGAAAGTTGTGGATTAAATGGTTCTCAGAGAAATTTCTAAGTAAGCCTTGGTAAAGATATGGAAGATCCACAAGAAATTTTGAAGAGGTTAATCTTCCAAGATTGATTTGGTTCAACAGTCATCCAGTAAGAATAGAATTTTCACAGTTAGATCCGGTATGATTCAAATTTGAGGTATCTTGATATGTAGATAAATGGAATAATTGTGAAAGGTAGATAGATTGCTAATATTCACCAAGAATAACTTTAAGTGCATCTCAGTGATCTAGAAAATTCTCTTAGGACAAGGAGAACAAAGCAACTGGAATAACCTAAGTCGTGCATTTATTGCAACCGGAATTAGGGTTTGTGCAAAAATAAAAGGGTTCTTTTGTTCATCATTTGCACATTTGCATTTGAGAAAAAGAGAGAAGGAGCTCTACAAAAATTGTATCAAACCTCTCAGAGATCAATCGTTGAAGTCGATTCATCCAGCAATTCAATTCGGCTCATTTCGTGAACCCTAGAAGCATAAAAGGTATTTTCTGTTCTTGAATATCTCTCTGTAAATCTTTTAAAGATGGCTACTCCAAATGTTGTGAAGATCTCTGATAGGCCACGTCCTAAATTCAAGAAACATCCCTACAAATCCCTAGAAGTTGATCACTTAGGTGCCTTTTCTAGCATTCCGCATGGAGTTCTGCATGTAGAAGATATTAGGGTTTACATACATGCAAACATTGAGGAATTTGGGGAATCCAAGATGATGGATATCTATCACAAGGAACTGACAAATGAATCACTTGAACTTAAACCCCAATACAAGGTCATCTGGGATAAGCATTTCAGACAGTGCATCCACTTCCCCTATTTTGTAAAAGATGAGTGGGTCCGGTATGTTTTAAGCAGAGTGCATGACAATTTCATGTGGTTGAATAGACCATTTAAGATCACAAAAGATGCTATTAAAGTGGTAACCAGTTTGCACTCATCCGGAGGGTTACGTGTTCTCAAATCGGTCAAAAACCAAACTGTGAGTGAGGCTACTAGATCAAAATTTGACAAGAGAGCCCTGACAATAGAAGATATCATTGATTTGGATATCAAGTTTTCCTCCATGATAATTGGTTACAAGATATATCACTCCAGTAGGGAAAATTCAGTACCCAGAACTGCAATTTACATTGCTTATCAGATGCTAAAAGAGAATGCTGACTATGATCTTTGTGAGCTGCTCCTAAACCAACTATTAGAGAATTTGCAGAAAATAAAGAAAGATAAAAAGAATTCTTTCAAGTATGGTAGCTTGATACTTTGCCTATTCTTCTACTATATGAATGAGCTACCTGAAACTAGTGGTTGGATATGGCAAAATGACAGACCTGTAGCCATACAAATCAGAGATTATATGCATGGGCTTGGTGATGCCAAGGCACATAATACAACACTCTGGGGCTATTTCAAGAACTTTCAAAGTATGATGCAAGCTAGAGAAAGAATCCCCCAATCATTGGTTTAGAAGTACAAGGATACAGTGTGCTTTATTGTAGACACTGATCAATGCCTGATGGAGGTAGTGAAACTGAGAATAGTGTGGATCATGCCAATGGGGTATGAGGTTGATGAGAAAATCCTAGAGCTACACATTCAACACCTTTTGAGTCAGCCCAAGGACCCTGAGGTAGAAAGGTTTGGAACCTTTGAAGAGTTGAGTGTAAAAATTCATGTGGAGCTTAGACAACTGGAGATGAAAAGAAAAGTGAGAAAAGAATTAGAGAATGTTGCCAAAAGGTATGGCATTTCAAAAGATGCACTCGATGCAAATAGAGAGAAGATGGAAAGGGCAGAGAAAGAAAGGCAAGAAATAGAAAAAGAAAGTGCTCTGGTGCAAGCCCCCTCCCAGACCAAATCATCCAAAAGCTCTGCACCTACCACTCTAAGAGCCAAAAAGCATCAAAACTAGAAGTCTGGGCATTTGGAAAAGGAGAGAAGAGAACTAAGACAAAGGCCACAAGGTCTTACACCAGTCAAAAGGATGATGAAGAGACTGAGTCAGATGAGGAGGTCAAGAAAATGAACAAGAAGAAGAAAGCATCTGGTGAATTTTCTACTAGTCAAGGCAAGGAAGAAGAGGCAGAAGAGTTTGTTGAAAGGCCTACTCTGTGCGTTGATGATGTAGTCAAGGTAGTTACTGTAGATGGGAATATGCAACCAATAACAAAATTCAATGATGAATACAATGATGTAGATAAAAGGATATTGGAAGAAGCCACAGTTAAGTACCTAAACATATATAATAAGGCATTCATTGAAATTATTTCTCTAATCCCCAAGAGTTTAGAGCAAGTTCTTGAACTCAAAAAAGATAATGCCAAAGAAAAAGATATGGAGATCCGGGAACAAATAGCTATTCAGCTCTATCCCTCTATCACTCCAAAGCAAATGAACATGATTTTCAAAGATTGCAAGGATGAGTTCCAAAGCAAAGCCAGAATGAACAAGCTTATGCTCGGAGAAACTGATTAGGTGACTAAAGAGACTGAGGACATTCTCTGGAATGCCTATAAAAGATTTAATCTCCCTATTGTAGAGGATATAAGTGATGAACCCTCTGCCATCAATGTCAAAGGATCAAGTACTGAGAAAGTTGCAGAAGAGACAAAGGAGACAAGTGAAGAGAAGACTAAGGACTTAGATTCCTCTGCATTGGAAGAGGAAGTCCATGAAGAAGTAGACACCTCTCTTCTGGATCCCCCAACAGAATCTGGAATTGAAGGAGAAGAAATAAAAGAAGAGAGAATCAGTCAAGAAGAAGAAGTGAAGGGAGGAGAAGAAGATCAAACAGAGAAGATCACAGGGGACAGTTCTGAGGTTGTAGAAGGAAAGAAAACTTTGTCTCTGGCAAGAGACATTGCATAAATAGTCAAAGATTTTTTGACAAAAGAAATGATGGAATTAGATGAACTGGAGCTACTTCAAGCACCAATCAATTTTGATTCCCTCTCTTTGGTCCAAACTATGAAGGTTGCATCTTTTGCTCAAGCCAAAGCAAAAGAAAAGCTTCTAAAGTCTCACATGGAGGACTGTGAGCTAATAGAGATTGCATCTGGTGCATTGGAGAAAATCATGCCATCCTTCCAGAAGGATCTTTCAGCCTCTTCATTTGGTAACTTAAAATCTCTTGTTAATTCAATAAGCACACATTTTGATTCTTTGGAGAAGTCAGCTAAAGATAAAGTCTGGAAAGAGTTTTTAGGTAAGAGATTCTCTAAGGTACAAGGATTTATAACCAATGATAGAAGAAATTTGGATATTGGAATAAAGAGCCTAGAGAATGCTCTTAAAGATGGTGGAGATCTATACAAATTTTGTCTATCTTGGTCCACTGTAACAATAGACATCACTAAGAAGGTGGAAGAACAAGAAAGCAAACTATCAAGTTTATCTCAAAGTTTTGATCCTCTCACCTCTTCCATAGTAAATCAAGAGTGTCAGACTATTACAGTCATAAATGAAATAAAGAAGCTTGAAAAGGAGAAGAAAAATAGAATAAGCATATTAAGTGAACTTAGAGGGATAATTATCCCTAAGTTAGAGGCCATGCATGAGGCTCTAACTGATGCTTAGACCACAGCCCAGACCAGTGATTTGACAGATCTAAAGAGGGCAGAAGCTTTTGCATTCTTGTTGAGTGGTCACATCTTAATTTTGGATGGGATGAAGCAGAGTTGGGCAACAAAATTTGTCCAGTTGAAGACAACTTTTGCAAATATACTTCAGTATATGTAAGTATATTATGTATATATATTTATGGGGCCAAGTATAGAATATTTTTGAAATTTTGGTATGTGGATCCTACCCTTTGCCATTGATGTCAAAGGGGGAGTGAGGAGAAGTGAAAAATGTGGAATCCATCTAAGGGGGAGCTCCAAAAAAGTGTACATTAGAACATTGCATCAGCCAAGGGAGAGCATAGTGTGACACTTAGTCATTTTTCACTAAGTGTTGCCATCAATGCCAAAGGGGGAGATTGTTGGCAAGAGACACTATGTGGCTTCATGAGTGTTGTCATTGATGGTAACAAAGTCCATCTCACACATCCACAGGACATGGTGTGTCTATATCGGAAGTTAGATTGAAGAGTATTTTGGTTCGGTGACCAAGAATAGAGTATGCAGCAAGGTCCAACAATCAGGTCTGGATCTCTCAGAGGAAGTATCTCAGTAAAGTGCGGACTTGGGGAAGTCAAGAGGAGTATCATGACTGATATATTCTAGAGATTGAGCCTCCGGTGATGAAAGAGTGAAAATATATAAGCACCTGAGTGTTGGGTTCCTGTTTGGCAGAGTAGACTGAGGAAGACCTGACCGACATAGCATCAGACTTTAATCTGGATGAGATATTGAAGGTGATCAAGTCTCTTGATGTATCATTCATGATTGGCTGACATGATTGATGACTTCTATAACTATCTTTTTGATACACATCAATTAGTGAGTAAGGATTCAGCCGACATACCAAAGTTTGGGAAGATATTGAGTATTCTGGATATCGACTAGGAAGTTGATAAAATCCTTGGTGCGGATATATATACTAGATTGATTTTGGTATGAAGGTGTGTGTGGTGTGTTGTGAAGTACGAAGAAAAGTAGAGAGCTATGTGGAAGCAGTAATATAGGTCCGGTATGTGACAGGACAGTAGCACCAAAGAAGAGGAAGAATGAAGTGCAGTAGATCAGTGTATGGAGCCTAACCGGAACTAAACCTCAGCATATGTGGATTCTTCTCATTAGTTCAAGTATCTTATTACCTTCTATGTACCTTATAGATAGTGAGTCTCTTGTAGGCAGTGAGCCTATTGTGAACAGTGTGCTTGGGCAGTGAGCCCTAATTGGCAAGTGCCATTTTTGTACTATCTTATTCTTTTAACAGAGAATACTATCTTAGGATTAAATATGTCCCTATTTATCAAAAGGATGAGATGTCTCAAGAAAGAAAATCCCTCTTAGGACTAAACATAGATATTGGAGTAGAAGTGAATATGTATGGCCCTAAAACTATGAACCAATTTTTGGAAAAGGCTCTTAAATAAGAAAAGAAACTACAAGCACTAGCATTGGTCAAGCAAAGTTTCAAGAACAAGAAAGTTTCCTTTAAGAGGAAGCAAAAATTTCATAACAAAGAAGGGGCACAATATAACAAAAGAAGAAACTTCCAAGGATACAAACCAACTAAAAACTAGAAGAATGGATACAATAAGAATGATCAAAGAAATAACTAGAATACACCATCTAAAAGTGCTAAAGGTCCACCTGGGGGTTTCTTTATGTGTAAAGTTAACCATTATGCAAGGGATTTCCCTAAGAGATGTGGATCACAATAGACTCAACCGCCTCAACAATGTTAAATTCATGTTGCAATAAAGAGTTGACAAACCCAGTACCAAAATGTGCTAGTAGAAACAACCAATAAGTTATGTGATGCAATAGTTTCTATTTTTATAGATACATGCACTAGTACAAAAACAACAATATGTTAGTAAAAAATTACTAAAAATTGCTTATAAATGACCAAACATGGTCATGTGACCATTAGTAGTTTATTGCCAGTCATTTATAATGCGACAAAATTGATGACTAAACCATTTTTAGTCATTTATTGGTTGTTTTGATTGATCGATTTGGTAGTAAATTTAGTCATTGATTGTTATAATCTGGTCACTTATTTAGTCATTTTTTATTCACTGATATATTTAGTCATTAATTTAGTCATTGATTATTGTTAACTGGTCACTTATTTAGTCATTTTCATTCACTGATTTCTATCCATTGGTATTGTATTTAGTCATTAATTTTAATCATCATTTTGATCAATTTGGTAGTATATTTAGTCATTTTTATTCATTGATTTAACACTGGTCATATATTTAGTCATATTTATTCACTGTTCATTGATTTCTATATATTTAGTCATTTTAATTAGTAATTGACATGAATTAGTAGTATATTTAGTCATTTTGAAGCTTGCAATCTATGTAGATTTCCATCTAGTATTAATTGTTCACTTCGCACATGTCTCTTTGATTATATTCATTGAATGCTCTATAAGAGGAGTGTTGGGAGCTGAGCAATATAATCCACATTTGGATCTCATCTGCCTTGGTTTTATTTCCTGGCCAACTTGAATGACTTCAATTCATTATGTTGGCTCGTGTGATCCTCTTTTTATGCAAGAGACCATGGTATCTGTGTCATTATTTTGTTCTTGCTTCTTCATTTTTCTCTTGTTGTGTATCTACAATGTCTATCTATTCCTGCAATTGTCAACTTCATTTTCCTATTCAACCATGGGAACAATCAATGCGCAAAAGCATCAACTCAGATTTCATGGCTAGGGCCTTTAAACTATTCGATGAAGAGCCAGTGGAGGATGCTTTGATAGATGTATGTGATAGAGATTTTTTGCTGAAATCTAGGGTATGTTATGCTTCATATTTGGTATCTCATTTCTCTCAAATGTGATGGACTTATTTTATTAGGATGATAAGGCTAAAAGGATAGCATCAATGTTTGTTCATGACTATCTAGTCCCACATGTCAAGCTATTTGAAGCTTTTGCTACTTATAATCTCCATGATGGCTCAGCCTTGGTAGAGGGACTCTTCCTCCATGAAGATATCATTAATAAACCTAGTTTTAACTATGTTTATCAAGTGATGATTTCAAGTTTACAATCAGGTAACAAAGAGCTCTTTGATAATTCACTACGGGTTCACAATTCTACATTTAGAAGGTCCAAGAGGGAAAGGATAGAAGAAGTATTCAATTCATGAAGCTTCTTGTCAAATTTCCAACCACCAATAGCTCCCTTCACCAATGATGACACAGTCCTTTCTACAGAGAATCCAACTGGGGGTTCATGGCTTTAGGGTTGCAAATTTAAATATAGACAACATGTGAACCACTCTTTCTATTTTAAGTGTTTGGCTTTGCTGTAACTTTGGTTTCCTTTTTGGCCAAAAAGGGCCTTTTAGATCTATAGCTTTGTTTAGGGCTCTTAGTTAAAATGCTCTATTACGTTATCTTTTTGGCCAAGAAGGGCCTTTTTTGTAATCTGTAAAAACATTTTTATTAATAGTAATATATTATGATGCTCTAAGCATCCTTGCCGATTCAAAAAAAAATGTCAACCCTGGTTCATGTATTGTCTTAGTAAAGACTTGCACCATGAAAGAATCCATTAATTATACATAAATTCCAAATTAAGTTGATGTGAAAAGATCTTTGATATCTAATTGGGAAGCCTTAACATCCAAAAATTACTAACCTGATGTTTCACAACAAGTTTCCCAACTGTGACATCATCTTTACTTAAGAAACTAGATATTGATCCACTTCCATATTGGATCTCATAGGATTTTCCTTCACAAACAACAAATGATATATATCAATTATTTAGCAACTTCCTTAATATCCCCATGTAAGCATACTAAACTAAGTGAGGTTGAGGGCTTGAAGTAGAGTACCATCTTCTTGGTATGTGTTTGACTTTAATGACTTGTATCTTAAATAAAAATAGTAAGCTAGTTGCACTATAGAATCATTGTTACAAAAATAACCACAAAATCCTCTTTAATTAAAATAATCCTTCTAGATATTTCAAGACAAGATATTTTAGTTAATTTCTAAGAAAGCTAATAATTTCACTATCCAAACAACCATCAATCTAAATACTGTATATAATTTCCCAGAATTCAAAATTTGAATGTAGGTTGAGTATTCCATCAACACTACTTTTTTAGTTGGATCCTAAAAATGCTACAACTTGTGTTCTTCTCTAAAACATCTATGTAGAAGCAGGTAGGTGTGGTGAGGTTCAAATAGTAAGGAGATTGATGAAAAATAGAGGAATTAAAAAGGCACCTACATGTAGTTGGATCGAGGGGCATAAAATGGTACATGCTTTTTTGTGTAGGAGACATATCACATCCACAAACATGGGAGAGTTATGCAAAATTGGAAAAATTGGCTTGGCAAATGAAGCCAGTAGGGTATTTCCAGATTCAAGACTTTTACTTAATGCTATGGAATAAAAGAAAATAGAATCATTTATCTGGCACCATAGTGAAAAGTTAGCAATTGCATTTGGTTTGTTAAACATGGCCCCTGGTACAACCATTAGAGTTGTTAAGAACCTTCGAGTATGTTCTAATTTTCACACTGCATCTAAATTCATCTCCAAGATTGTTGTAAGAGAAATTGTTCTAAGAGATGTGAACCATTTCCATCATTTTAAACAAGGATAATGTTCTTGTGGAGAATATTGGTGATGCTAAATGAAACAATCTAAAAAATAGGGTTGCACTATAATAATGTGCACTACAAATCAGATATCCATTAATAACGAAGGGACATCCATCAAAGCATAACAATAGGGATTTTTTTGTCATATGTTGTAGTTACAAGTGCCCTACTAGACATAAATGAAAATGTGGAAGCATAGACAAGGCAAGTGAATTGTTTCAAAAAATGCCTCAAAGAAATGTGATATCATGGAATGTCGTGATTAAAGGATATGTTTAAAATGGGTTTTTTTGAAAAGTCCTTAGAAAATTTTAAGAAAATACAACCAATGGGTGTAAAGCCCAACTCCTCAACCTTTGAAAGCATCCTTCCTGACTGTGTGTGAATTGGAGCTTTGGATGAGGATATGAACATCCATCAAAAGCATATTTAGAAGAAGATTTTTATCAAATATTGTAGTTGCAAGTTCCAGTTTGGATCACCAAATCCTTCACAAAATTCAATAATGAAGAATTTATGCACTAATTCTCTTTTGAATGATGCACAAGGCCTCCACCACAACACAACATAGTTTGTTGTTGGGCAACAATAGTGCAGTGTTGTGGTGGAGGCTTTGTGCATCATTCAAAAGAGAATTTGCGCATAAATTCTTCATTATTAAATTTTTTGCAGATGTTTTTGTGAAGTCTTTACTAATCTGAAGTGGAACTTGCAACATTTCTACTTGAATAAATAGGCGAATAAGGTACAACCTCCATTCCACCAGCTCTGCTACCTCCAACTGGACCTATGCAAAGTGATTGAAGGAATAAATTACAAAAAATATCATCTTATCTATTTATGATGTTTTTCTAAGCATAAAAAAATTAAACAAACAAACTACAAAGCGCACAAGTACATCTCTTAGTTGTATAGACTAGGATAGTTCAACGACCATTATACCACTCAATGAATACTAACTAGTTCCTAAGTCATGATCCAGATGATTCCTTTGGCGCCTTGTAGGTGGTCCTGCATATGAAAGCTTGGGTCCTAACAAAAAACCACAAAATCAAGGAGTTCAAACCAAGAATAAATAATATAGGGAAAATAACCTACAATAAAGATACCTTCATACATTTGATAAATCCATAAATCCATGCAAATTTCCTTCCATAAATCCATCTTAGGGATCCATATTTCTTTTAAAATTATTCCAGGAGTCATTCATAAGCACCCCATACCAAGTCCATGTGAACGATATTTGCATTTTTGACCATTGATGTGTTTTTGTCTCTCACCGTAGTCCTGTAGGTCACTCAAAAGGTCTTGGCATGTGTGTGGGAACCAAGGATAACAAGGGAGTAGTTATCACTATCTTGCAACATGAAGAGATTGCACTTGCAGCATTGTGGTATGCAGAGATCGATTACCGCAGCCCCACAACAGTCTTAAAATGAAGTGGCAGGCTAGTGGTATAAATTTAAGTGGCATATGATACTTCACTACGGTCTCGCAATAGTCAAGAGAATAACTGGCAATAATGCAGTAAGAAGGAGAAAAGGAAAACCGTACACCATGCCCCTGCAACAGCCTCAAGTGAGGTTTGCGGTATGGCGCTAAGAAGGAGCAGAGCAAAACAGTACACCTCGACCCCGCGGTGGCCTCAAGTGAGGCTTGTGGTATGCTGGTATAAGGAGTTTAAGTTATGTAAGTGTTGAATACTGTGGTCCCATGATAGTTTCAATGAGGGAGTACGGTAGTGCGGTGAAAGGCTTCAAGTGATGTTTAGTATACCACGGTCTTGTGATAGTCAAAGAAATAGTTTGTGGTACTGCAGTAGGGAACAAGTCATGGTGATATAATTGAATTTTTGAGACAATATTTCTGAAATGGAGATAGAACAAAGTATGAACTTTCTTAGACACATCTAAGCCATGACTTATACCCTCTACATGTTCCATAGAGTTGTCTTTATGGTAGAGATAAGTCAAGGGATAGTAGTTTGTAGTCATTACATTTCATGGAGTGGGATTCTAAATAATTTTTGGTGTTGAGATACCCCTGCTACCAAGATAAGAATCATGTGAGGATCTACCTTAAGGCAATAAATAGATATAGAGCTATGCCATGACTTACACCCCCTTAATAGCTGATCAAATATAATTAGAAGCAATAAAATAAAAGATCATTAACCATGCTTAGACATTCACTTTAATTTTGCATCTATGGCCCATTGGCTCCAATAGTTACCATCATATCTTGTTTCTATTGTTGATTTTGTGTGTTCCTTGGAGTCATAAAAGAAGACACAACAAGCAACTCCATCACAGGCAACCGATAAAATCATAAGGCCCCAAATCCAAAGCATTGGAAGCCCTCATTTGGTTCAAAATTGATAGTCATGACTTAGGAAATGATAGTCAATAGAATGGTAATAAAACACTTGGTTGATACTTCACATTGGAAACTCATTTGTTAAAATAAGTCAAAACAACAAACAATCACTGCTAATCTCATTTTTTCAATGCCAATTGGTATCCTAGATGATATCACCATTAATAGCATTTTGTGGATTATGTCTAGATGTATGATCTATTTTATCTTTTGGTATTATCCCATCTCCAGGGTCATATGCATGTCTTAGTAAGATATATCATTTCTCTTTGTCAAGCTATCTTAGTGAAGCCTCAAATTAGTTTTTATTTTTGCCCATAATGCTCTTCATTTGTGTAATAATGTTGGCCAAGCTATTGGTAATGAAGTTGCCAAAGACATGGTGATATAGTTGAATTTTTGAGACAATATTTCTCATTGGCTTGATCAAATCAAAGAACACTTTTTCTACTTTTTCTCCACTATTCTTTTATGAGCTGAGTAATTTCAAATTTGATTGCTGTCATTTGCAATGCATTTCTATTGCATTTCAATCTGAAACATTTGATCCATTGTTGGATTGTTGTCACCTTTACAGATATAAAAATGTACCTGTTCTAATATTTTGAACTTATGACAAGTCAAAGTGGGTTGTGCTCGTTTAGCAGCTAGTTGACATTTAATTTGACTGTACTGCTTCTTGATGTTCCCCTTGACTCATTATCATTTTTATTTATCATATTGCTTTTTGGATAGCAACAAACATGTGATGCATCTATTGTGATGTCCTATGGATGGTGGCTTTTTCCAAATTATTTTCAAACTATTTTAAGTTCTAGGTGTACACCTTGTGGAGACTTATGGCATATTTCTATGCTTAATTTTTTTTCCAAGGTTATAGTGAGATGATAAATGCAATTATTCCAAAGTTAGTGGAAATAATTTTGGAACAATTATCTAAGTTCTCTCTTAATGTTTAGATTTTTGTAATTTTTTATTTTTCAGATTTTTAATAGCTTTGTTTGATGAGTCTTGGAAATTGGTTTCAATTTACAGGGTAAAGCTTCCATGTGGAGCTAAGAAGATTGTGCCAAGTAGTTGCAGAGCTATGATTGGTCAGGTTACTGGTGGTGGAAGGACATAAAAGTTAATACTCAAAGCTGGCAATGTATATCACAAATATAGGGTCAAAAGAAACTATTGGCCCAAGGTTCATAGTGTGGCAGTGAATCCTATTGAGCATCCTCATGGTGGTGGTAATCACCAACACATTGGACATGCCAGTACTGTGTGTCATATAGAGAAGGCTTAGCATGTACACATACTTAATCATAATTAAACAATTATAGAGCTCTAATTATTTAAAAATGTCATCTTTTAGTTTCTTTTATCTTTAGGTTGCTTTGTGTCAACAATTTATGGGGACTAGGTTGTAACCGTGTTTCCTATTATTGTTTCTTATCATTAGTGGTTTACTCTTGATTCAATTTTTTTGGAAAGACTTCAAACTAGGTTGTAATCCTTGTTTCCTTGTATTGTTTGAGCCTTATTTTAGGCTTCCATATTAATTAACTTTGTTATTTTTGATTCTTTCTTGAGTTCTTGTTATTTGCTTTCAGATCATAGAAATGGCAAAAAGATTGATGATTTCTTAGTATTATAAACTATGAACTTTCTATTTTTTTAAAAAAGTAATAATTTGGACGAGTCATTTGATGTATCAAAGAATTTGACATTTGAAAACATTTGGAATGGTCTCAACTGTACAAAAAAATGAGAAGATAATGCACCAATTTGTCATCACTTTTGTTGAGTATGTTTCTTACTTTGTTGCTTTTTAAAAACTATTTGGATTTACATGAGATGTATTGAGGCTTCCATGGTATTGTGTTAGAGATCTTATGACATGATAATGCAAGTATGTGATGAAGTAGAAAGATAGAGACCTGAGAAGCCAATAACCATATGATTTTGAATGGAAGGAAGTAGAAAGATAAAGAATTGAGAACCCAAAGTATTGTTATCTTGCACACTAAATTGATAGATTTTAGAGTTGAAATTTGAGAGGTCATATTGTTGAATTGTTAGGCTTGATAATTTTGAGGGTAAATTAATTAGATAATAGAGCTGAAATCTGAGGGGTAATTTTTTTGAATTGTATGTTGGGTTTTGGAGTTAAATTTGAAGGGAAACCTTGCTATCAAGTGGCCTTTATTTTCTGTTTAGTTTTTTAGATGTGCTGAATGCAAGTAAACATGTGGCAATGAGTGCTTTTGATTGCTAGGAAGCATGAGTATCATTTGCATGGTGCATAGAAGCATATAATTTTATAGTGTTAATATTGATGATTAAAATTGGTTGTGCCATCTAGCTACTAACAATTGCATAGGGTGTAAGGCAATCATTATGATGCACTATGCAACTTGTGACCAACATTGGTCTAGAGGTATAGATCTTTGCAAGCAAGTGAACTGTCTTCACTACTCTACAAACCAGAGGGAGGTTGTAGAAGTGGGATCCAAAAGGGAAGCTTTGAAAAAGAGATGATCTAGGTCTAAAAATGGTTTTATGATCCATCCATAGAGTTTTACATTATCTAGTCTTCTTCCCATGAATTTGCGCATGAGAGGAAACTCATCATGCTAAAAGGACATTTTACTTAGACGATCATCAGGGAGAGAAACATCTGAAAGGGTGACTTCCATATCATAGAAAAAAAGATAGAAACCCTAGATTGATCTGTAAGCTCGTCACTTGGGCATTTTAAGCCAAGATGAACCACCTAAGATGACCCCAATTAAGAAAAATCAAACCCCACTTTAACAATAGAGCATATTGAATACTCTTCAAAACACACCAACACTAGTATTAATAACCAATACTTTAACACAATAATTGTTGTTATATGGAGCCTAACTAGACTTGGAGGTTAAATTTACCCCACTTTTATCGGTGCAGTTTCCCCCCAAATTATTTAACAGGGTCAAGGGTAGTGCCCCTTGCGGGGTTTGGGGGCAATGCCCCTAAGACAGGGTCAAGGGGTAGCACCCCTTGCGGGGTCCAAGGGTAGCACCCCTGACACACTCCCTGTCCTGATACAGGGCAGGGTTGAGGGGCAGCGCCCTCGTGGGGGTTCGGGGGTAGCACCCCTGAAACCTCCAACAAATTTTTATTATTTTATTAAGGCATCGAGAGTTATTTTTTCTATTGGCTAACATAAAAAACCCTATTTTTGTAACCAACATAAGGCTTGATAAAAAGTAGCTAAGGGTTAGGGTTTCCATTGATGTATTGTAGCATTTTGCAGTACTATTGAGTTGCAAGGATTACTGGTTGTAATCAGTTTGATTTACTGGATAATAATATTGGACTCTCTATTGGTGGATGTAGCCCGAGTTTGGGTGAACCATGTTAAAACTTGTCTCTCACTATTATTATTTTTGTGTATTCCCATTCCTCTGTTTAATCTTTATTTGCATTTAATTGATATATTTTGTTGGCTAACCCTAACAAGTGGTATCAGAGTGGGTTGTGTTCGATTATCATCTGTAGGAAGGTCTCACAATTGAGTGGGAGCAATGGTGGACGAGGGTAAATTGAAGGTAGATAAATTCAATGAGAAAAACTATCAGTTATGGAAGATGCAGATGGAGGATTACCTCTATTAAAAGGATTTATGGAGGCCATTGGAAGGAATAGCCAAGAAACTAGCAACAATGACTGATGAGGATTGGAATCTTCTAGATAGGAAGGCACTGGGAACCATTCAGTTGTGCCTGACACCATCTGTGGTGTTCAATATAACAGAAGCGATGACAACGTGAACTGATGAAAGCTTTGGCTAAATTGTATGAAAAACCCTCAGCCTCAAATAAAGTATTTCTCATGAAGTATTTGTTTAATCTGGAAATGATTGAAGGTGGATCTGTGATAGATCATTTAAAGGAGTTTAATATGATTACCAGTCAGTTAACTTCTATAAAAGTGAAATTTGATGAAGAGGTGAGGGCTCTCTTAATATTATGTTCTTTTCTAGAAAGCTGGAATAGCTTGGTAATGGCTGTAAGTAACTCTGTCTCTGGTTCAAACACTTTAAAATTTGATGATGTTGTTGGTGTTATCCTTAGTGAGGAAATGCGATGAAAAAGCTCAGGAGGGTCCACATCAAGTAGTGTTTTGAATGTAGAAAGTAGGGACAGATCAAAGGAGAGATGAAAAGGTTCTAGAGGTCATGGGAAGTCACAAGGAAAATCAAAGGACAAGAGGTCCCAATCTAGAGGATAGAATGATTGCTGCTACTATGGCAAACTAGGTCATTTGAAGAAAGATTGTTGGTCTCAGAAGAATAAAGGAGACAAACAAGAAGACAATAAGGAGGCAAATGTCGTAAGTAATAAATTTGAAGATGATGCTTTGATTCTTTCCCTAGATAATGCTGATGATTCATGGATTTTAGATTCTGGGGCCTCATTTCATGCTATACCCCATAGAAGTTATTTTCTTGATTATGTCCAAGGGTGTTTTGGGTTGGTTTATTTGGGAGATAATGAACCTTGTCAGATTGTTGGAAAGGAGATAATCAAGATTAAGTTGCAGAATGGGAATCATTGGCTACTATAAGAGGTAAGGCATGTTCCAAGGCTGAGTATGAATTTAATTTTAGTAGGGTAGCTAGCTGATGAAGGTTACGTTGTTACATTATTGATAAAAATTGGAAGGTTTCAAGAGGTACCTTAATAGTAGCAAAAGGTGTTAAAGTAGGCACCTTATATCTTTGTATAGGTCATACTATTCCTTCTACTTTAGCTGTTGCAGAGAAAAAACAAACAGGTTCAGGAACAGTTGTTTTAGGTTCGCAGGAAGAGACTGAAATAGTTGATGTAGGTTCTGAGACAACACTGTGGCATAACAGACTTGGGAATATGAGTGAAAAAGGTATGAAGGTATTTCATTCTAAGAAAGTTTTACTAGGTCTAAAATGTATTAATATGGATTTCTATGAAAGTTGTGTGTATGGAAAATAAAAGAGAGTCAATTTTCTCAAGGATGGGAAGCAAAAGAAAGATGAAAAGTTTGACCTTGTGTATACAGATATATGGGGATTGGCTCAGGTATCTTCTCTCGGTGGCTCTCGGTATTATGTTACATTCATAGATAATGCAACTAGGAAGGTTTGGATTTATTTCCTTAGGTAGAAATCTGATGTATTTGAAACATTTAAGAAATGGAGAAGTTTGGTTGAGAATGAGTTGGGTAAAAGATTAAAATGTCTCAGATCTGATAATGGTGGTGAGTATTGCAGCAACAAATTTAAGGACTATTGTTCCTTTAATGTAATTCGTAGGCAGAAAATGGTTCCAAGGACTCCACAAGAAAATGGAGTGGATGAACATATGAATAGGACAATAATGGAGCATGCAAGGAGCATGAGATTGCATGTTGGGCTACCTTTAAACATGTGGGCAGAGGTTGTCAATACTGTTGTATATTTAATTAATAGAGGTCCTTCAGTTCCTTTGGGCTATGGTATTCCAGAGGAAGCATGGAAAGGTAAGAAGGTGAGTTATTTTTTTCTCGAAACCTTCAGATGTGAAGCATTTGCACATGTAGATTCTAAAATTAGAACCAAGTTGGATGCAAAATAAAAAAAGTGTATCTTTGTTGGATATGGCATTGATGAATTTGGTTATAGGCTTTGGGATGTTGAAAATCTAAAAATTGTGAGAAGTAGGGACGTTGTATTCAATGAGATGGTGCTGTACAAAGATCAGTTGCAGTATCATGAGAAGAAAGAAAATGATTATGTGGTGTTGGATGATACTCCAAATAGTGATGTTCCAGTGGTTCCTCATGCTTCGCAACATCAACAAGAAATACCACAAACTCTAGTGAATGTTAGACGGTCAACAAGGCTAAGTAGACCTCCTAAAAGGTTTTCCCCCTTTTTGTATTCTATTTTGTTAATAGATGTTGGTGAACTAGAAGGGTATAATGAAGCTATGCAGGTGGATACAAAGGTTTAGTGGGAGCTTGCAATGAAAGAAGAAATGGACTCCTTACTAAAAAATCAGACTTGGGAATTATGTAAGTTACCTGCAGGTAAAAGGTCTTTACCAAACAAATGGGTTTATCAACTGAAAGAGGAAGATGGAGGTAAGAAAAGATTTAAATCTAGATTAGTTGTAAAAGGATTTGCATAGAAAAAAGGTATTGATTTTGATAAGATATTTTCTTCGGTTGTCAAGATGACTTCTATTAATACTGTTTTGAGTATTGTGATTGCTAAAGATTTGCATTTGGAATAGCTAGATGTGAAAAATGAATTTCTCCATGGTGATTTGGAGGAGGAGATCTATATGGAACAACCACAAGGATTTAAGGTCAAAGGTAAGGAGAAACTGGTGTGTAGATTGAAGAAGAGTTTATATGGCTTGAAACAAGCACCTCGATAATGGTATTTGAAATTTGATAGTTTTATGGCTGAGCAAGGCTACAACTGGTGTAATTCTAACCATTGTGTTTATTTTAAGAGGTTGAATAATGATAGTACATTATTTTATGTTTATATGTTGATGACATGCTTGTAGTAGGGTCTAACATGGATCACATAAGAGAGTTAAAATAACAATTAGCACAATCATATGCTATGAAGGATTTGGGGGTAGTAAAACAAATCCTTGGTATGAAAATTTGCAGAGATAGGAAGAACAAAAAATTGACTCTATCTCAGGTTGATTATGTTGAAAAGGTGTTGCAGAGATTCCATATGGAGAATGCAAAAGCTGTCAGCACACCTTTGCCTAGTCATTTGAAATTGACTAAAGAGATGTGTCCAAAGACACAAGAGGAGGAAGAAAAAATGTCGAAGGTACCATATGCTTGAGCTGTAGTAATTTTAATGTACACCATGGTATGCATGAGACTAGATATTGCACATGATGTAGGAGTTGTAAGCAGGTATAGGAGCCATCCCAGATTAGAGCATTGGAATGCGGTAAAATAGATTCTCAAATATTTGAAAGGTACATCCAATAAACACTTATGTTTTGGGGGCTCTAATACTGATTTAGTAGGTTATGTCGACTCAGATTTGGTAGGGGATATTGATACTAGGTGGAGTACTACAGGTTATGTCTTTACTGTAGGTGGGATAGCAGTGAGTTGGATCTCACGGTTGCAAAAGGTGGTTGCTTTATCCACCATGGAGGTAGAGTATGTAGCTGCAACAGAGGCAAGCAAGGAGATGATATGGCTACAATCTTTTATGAAAGAATTAGGAAAACAATAGGCTAATAGTTATTTGTTTATGGATAGCCAGAGTGCCACACATTTTGCAAACAATTCTACCTTGCATTCAAAGACCAAACACATATAGCTAAGTTATCACTTCATCTGGTCAATGTTGGATGATGGATAGTTACGGCTAGAAAAAAATCCATACAGATGAAAATCCAGTGGATATGTTTACAAAGGTAGCAACAAGGGAGTAGCTGAGGTGTTCTTCAACTTTGGTTGGTCTTCAAGACTGAAAAAAATAATAAAATTAGAACAATAGAGTCCAAGGTGCTTATTTCCAATGGGAGCTACAGGGTCAGCGATGTTATGATCAGTCTCCAAGTGGGAGATTTTTGTTATATGGAGCCTAATCAGATTCAGAGGTTAAATTTACCCCACTTTTATTGGCATGGTTTCCCCCCAAATTATTTAACGGGGTCAAGGGGTAGCGCCCCTTATGGGGTTTGGGGGCAGTATCCCCAAGACATGGTCAAGGAGCATCGCCCCTAATGATTTTTTATTATTTTAATAAGGTGTCGGGAGTTATTTTTTCTATTGGCTGACAAAAAAAACCCTATTTTTGTAACCAACATAAGGCTTGATTAAAAGCAGCTAAGGGTTAGGGTTTCCTTTGATGTATGGTAACATTTTGTAGCGGTATTGAGTTGCAAGGATTGCTAGTTGTAATTGGTTTGATTTACTGGATAATAATATTGGACTCTCTATTGGTGGATGTAGCCTAAGTTTGGGTGAACCACGTTAAAACCTGTCTCTCACTATTATTATTTCTGTGTATTTCCATTCCTTTGTTTAATCTTTATTTGCATTTAATTGATATCTTCTATTGGATAACCCTAACAATAATGACTATTCAGGGGACTAAACTGTGATAGGGCTGGTAGAAACTAAAATGGGTATTAAGAAATATAAGATTATTTGTGGTTTTCTTTTTAAAAAGTTTGTAAGGCTGAGGTAGTTCTTCTACAATTAAGTGAAACCCTAATCCTTCACAACTGATCTTTGAAACCCTGATTCCTAATAAGAGTGGGGTATTGTTTGAGTATTAATAGTCAACATATTGAATTAGATTTTGGTGTCTGTATTTATAGCATCTGACAAATGGGCATAACTGAAATAGAGTACCAAACACAACAAAAATTTATAGTTTAAAAATGCATGAATACTAGACCTGCTAGTAAGGTTCCTTATCGATTAAATGCAATGCATTTGGCCATGCCCTTCTTCAAAAACTCTTCTATCACTTCCAGGAAATCCCCCTAAAATGGGTCTGTCCAATACAAAATTTAACAAAATACAATAAAATTAACATCTTTAAGTAACTGTGTTCCAATTCATCAATGCAAAAAGAGGGACATCAATGAGCCTTACCTATTTTTGAGTGTGAATTCAACCCCTGTATAGTGCATCCAATGCATGAACAATGCCTTGAGCATAGAGGTGGTCAAGTTTCTTTTGTTTGAATTATTTTTCATGGAAAAAAATTCCCTCTTTCCAATTTGAAATATTTTTTAAATTTCCCTCTCTTTCTAATTTTTACTTGTGTGACTAATTATTTAGTCATTTATAGCTGTGTTTTTTACCCACCATCAAATTAGTCATTTATTTAGTCATTTATAGCTGTGTTGCAAAAAATGACTAGAATTTAATCATTTTTAGTTGTGACTAAAAGTTTTAGTCATGTAGTCATTTATTTTCCAAAATTCTACTAGTGATGATCCTCTAAATTTTTTATTTCACCTGAATTAATAAGGAAGATTTCCTTGCAAGCAAGTGACATGGAAACATCATGGACTATTCAATATGAAGATAAGACAATTAAGGAAGTGAGTAAATGTCTAAGGGATGTCTATATTGAATTGACTGAGTTTAAAACATAGCTAGGCTTGTATGTTTCTCCCCTAGGAGATTATGATGTCATCTTGGGCATAAGTTGGCTAACTCATCATACAGCCTTTGTAGATTATTATAATATGGTTGTGGATTGTATTGACAATGAGGGTTGTAAAACTAAGATTTTGAGAATCTATAGATCTATTTCCATAGAAAAAATCTCGTCGATGCAAGTGAAGAAGGCACAAAGGAAAAAGGGAAACCAGATATTATTAGTAACTCTAGATTAAAAAAAGAACAGGAAGTTTCAAATTTTTAAAGATATCCTTTTCTTTGGGATTACAAAAGATGTATTCCCTAAGAAGCTATATGAGTTTCCCCCTATGGGAGAGTTGGTTTTCTCAATAGAACTACTTCTTGGAGAAGAATTCATATCCAAGACTCCATACATGATGAATACCACATAACTACAAGAGTTGAAGATTCAGCTGCAAGAACTTTTGGAAAGGGGATTAATTAGGCCAAGTATGCCACCCTGGGGTGCACCAGTATTATTTGTGAAAAAGAAGGATGGAACCATGAAACTTTGCATCAATTATAGAATTTTAAACAAAGTGACCATTCAAAATAGATACCCCTTGCCTAGAGTAGATGATCTGTTTGATCAGTTGAGAGGAGCAACAATTTTTTTTTTCTACAGTTGATCTCCAATCAAGATATCACTGATGAACACTTAGTTATACTGAGAGGGGGGTGAATTAGTATATAATATTTTTTTTATTTTCTCTACTTTAATTAACCACAATAAAAAACTCAAGTAAGATCTACTAATTTAGAACACAAAGACAACACATGATTTTACATGGAAACCTTTTTCAGAGGAAACCATGGAAAATTATTGTTTATATATTATATTGCTCTTTTTATTCTTTCTTGTAGGCTCTGACCTAATTTACATAGAATTAGTGAGCTTCAACTCACATGATACACCAATCTCCACTTGACAAAATTATAGGCACCAACCTATTGAAGGCTCCCCCACACAAATTGAGCTCCAACTCAATAAGAGGCTCCAACCTCTTTTTGATAGGCTCCAACCTATTAATCCTTCAATGACTGATATGATATACTCCTTCACACAAATCTGATCCAATCTATAATCCTTTCACAGAAATCCGATTACAACTCACACAATGTTCTTGTTCCTCAAATCTGATTGCATCCCACACAATATCTCTCTTTCTCAAATTTGATCACTACTTCTGATTTTGTATGATACAAGTCTTTCATTTTCAAATCAGGTTCACACACATATATACTATCCTTCACAAATCTGAAATCAATTCAACTCACTAGCATATTGTTGAACACACAAAAGTATTGAGAGGGGAGGTGAATCAATACTTAATCAAATTCTTTCCTTTTAAAAGAATTCAATCCAAACAAAACATTTAAACCAAATGAATCATAAAATCACATACACACATGACACTAGATTTACGTGGAAACCTAAGATGGGAAAAACCATGGTGAGCAAGCATTTTGGATCTACTATCCAAATCTAGCCTCACAAATAAAAAAGGTTTATAATAAACTTTATGGGTAACATCCCAAAGGAATCTCCAACTCCTTGATACAAAGTTTTATGGGCTTCAACCCAAAGGAAGATACAACTCCCTAAAGTGCTACAACACTTACAAAAATGAGGCTCCAATCTCTATACCAAAACACTTGACTAATCCAAATGATTCTTCTCAAATTTATACAACTGTTGTAACCTCAAGCTTCTGTTGATCTCTCCAAACTTTGCACTACTATCTTCTTGTCATTTACTCCTACACAATCACTATACCAAGCTCCGTAATATCAGAATTCCTTCAAGTACCTTTGCTCCATCACAACAACATCACAACTTCCTCAAGTACCTCTACATCAACATCACTTTTGTATTGACCTTAACTGAATTGATCTCTTCCACACTTCATCATCATACTACTTTCAAAAAAATGATTCTTATTCACACATTATCATTGTTTTCATATTTCTCATCACATCAAACATTGCAAGAATCTTGATCTTTCATTTATATGCTTTGCAAGCCTTCTAAACTTCACCTTTGTCATCCTTGATGAAATGTGTAACATAAAATGTGTGACTAGCCTAACATGTCAGCTCCCAAATCATCTACGGTAATGTAGGAATCAAATCTCATTATGTGGTTCATACCAAGTGATAAACTAGACCTATTTTACCTTCTCCCAACCTTTCTTGATGGAACATACTTCCATACACATGACACAATCACTCAAGCACACCAAGTCAGCTTTGTAAACACTTACCCTTTCATGCCTTAGCTCCAGACCATATGTGGTACCAAAAAAGAAAGATATCACCATGTGGATCAAGAAACTAATTCTATATGACCTCTAAAGCATTATCATACATTCCTTTCTGTAGATCATGCTTCTGCTTGCTGGCACAACCAAATCAACACTGATGCCGGTATCTCTTGCATAGTCTGGTCACCCTGTCTTGACAAAGAGCATTGAAAAACATACTTGCGGTGATCCAAAACACTTGCAACTTGAACAAAGCATACATACTGACCATCTGATATTATCTTTCAAACAACAAAGCTAAATATTAAAGTGTAGTGAAATGTGGTGGCTTTATGTTCCTCCTCTAGTGACTTTATGACTTGTTCTTACTCAGCTGACTCCATAAAAACTTTGCGGTAACTTTTGTGTTCTAAAACTTGGATCAAGCATACCTCTTACCTATATCTAGCTATCCTTCAAGCTGCAAAGTCATATATTCAAGTGTGGAGAAATGTAGAACATCCTTCTATACCTTTGATACTGTATCATCACTATATCACATCTGTCTTCACTCTCCTAACTATGGAAAGCATTGTGGTAGTTCTTATGTTCTCAAATTTGAACCACACATACCTTATAGCTATTTCAAGCTAACCTCCAATCTGTAGGCTTATCTCTTCATTTGTGGAGGTATGTGGTACATTTTCCTTCATATACATCCATTCATAGTTGGATGAGTATGATCACATGAAGATGGAACAATTTAGAAATGATTATCTTCCAGGTGATGATTTTCAAATAAAGCCAAAGTTTGCAAATGTTGCTACAAAACGACTTGACATTTGGAAGGGTTTCCCTAATTTCTGGTATGAGGAAGAATGGGTCAGGATTGCCCTAAGTCAGATTCATGAGGACTTTTTCTACCTTGATCAACCCTATATGATCACTAAAGAAGCCATCAGTACTGTGACCAGACTGTGCTCCTCTAGACTAGTGCCTATACTAAAAGAGGATGAGATGAGGAAACAAGCAGTTGAAAAGGTAGATCATTCCATCTTTGATGAAGATAAAATTAAAATTTCTCAAAAGAAAGCAAAAGAATTCAGAACAAAAATAAGAATAAATATCCTAATTGGAAAAGACAACAAAGAAATAGAAAGTCTGGAGAAAGAAACCTTAGAAAAAATTATTAAACTTTTGCAAGAAATGAAGGATGCTGAGGTAATTATTGAGGACATATATGTCGACATAGACTTGTCTACTTTTGAAGACAATGCAACAACTGATAATGATTAGACTACAAAGAATGCTCAACAGAATGAGAAGACTGCTCCTTCGAAAGCACAAGATGCCACAAGTACACCTCCTCCGGATACCACAAAAGTACATAATTTAGGAGATCAGGCTGAAGTATATGAACCCCCTTCGAAAAATACTGACTGTGGTGCAGAACATGACAATCTTCCTTTGAAAGATATAGGGAGGGATGAACAGAGGAAAGAAGATAACCTTGAGGAGGAACAAGAAGATAAAATTTCAAGGAAGAGTGAGGAGAAACAAGATAAAGAAAATCAGGATAAAACAAAGGAGAAAGATCAAGATGAAAAAGATAAGGATGAATCAAAAATGAAGGAAGATGAAAGAGTGGAAGACATAGGTTAGAGTTCTTTAGGTTTAGACTTAATCAAAGACCTATTAGGTCTGCAGATGTAGTTCCAATCAATAATCACACCACAACTTTTGTAGATTCCCACTCATGAAGGGCAAATTGATCTGTCAAACATTTCACCCCTTCACAAACCACATCTTGGTGATATATTGCATGCTTCAACAACAAAAGAATTCCTACAAGAAAACTTGAAGAAGACTAGTGTAGTTGAGGATGATGTGAAGGTGATTCAAGAAGGGTTACCAGAGGTAACCATTGATTCTTCTATGCCTTCAGAGAAAAAGCTAAATCTATTAATGGATTATTTTAAGGATCACTCTTCCTATGTTGAGCAAAAAGTAGAACAAGAGGCATTTAGAAATATAAATGAAAAAAGGTTGGATGAGATGACTGACAATTGTGCTGATGCACATAAGAAACTTAAAGAAAATTTGAAGGAGTTTAAAGAATGCATTGATGAAGCCACTGCATTGTACCTATTCTACATGAAATAGCCTAGTTCCACCAAAAACATCAAAAATTAGGTAGACACCATTGAATCACAAATCATTCAAATGAACAGAGTGTATGATTTGTCTAAGGACAAAGATGGAGCAACAAGAGATCAATTAGAAAATATTCATGGACAATTGTCACAACTTCAGGACCAGAGAGAACATTTAAAGAAACAATTTGGTCAGCTAAGGGAAGAAGTCAATTTGAGACTGGCTTCGTTATCTAGATTGCTAGGTGAGGCTAAAAATATTGAGGAGAAGATGAAGACACCTAGCAATATAGAGGAGGCTGAGAACTTATATGTGCAATTTGAATGCCAAAATCACATCCTTACCTCAGAAAAAGCAATTTGGGCATCTACTTTGACACAAATCAAGGTAATATACAAAGCCATTCTACCTTCTAAATGAGTTGCAAGAGTATTGTAAATAAGAAAATTTTGAATGTATATAGACTTTAGCATCAATTTTTGAGGCATTTTCATCTTAGGGGGAGTACTGTCTGTAAAATTATATAGTAAGGGGGAGTGTTAAACATTGTTGGGATATCATAAGAAGTAGATATCATGCCCTTTGTCCTTGGTATCAAAAGGGGAGAGATATATAAATATGCATCTAAGGGGTAGTGTATGTGCACATTTTTTGAGTGTTGCCATCAATGACAAAGGGGGAGATTGTTGGAAATATGTGTTGTCATTGATTTCAACATAACATGTGTCAATTTGAGGTCAAACTTATATAGAGTTTGTGTATAGTAGTTGCAGAAGATGATAGATAGTGGGAGATTTGAGAGAGATGGTTTGGCATAGTTGGAGAAGCTGATGGATAGTGCAAGATTTGAGAGAGATGATTTGACACAGTTGAAGTCGCGGGGTCAGCATGCTTAGGGTTAGTCACTCCAGAAGACTCAGTAGATGGAGAGAAACTATCTAAGTGTGATGCAGTGATCACTATGATGTCTAAGTATGATGCAGAGGTAGGTACACTTGTTATAACATATTTCTAGTATGCCTAAAGTGATATCTTATAGTTTTGGTGTACTACACTTAGAGATAAATTGCAAAAGTTTGACTAAGCCACTCATAGTGTATATCCTAAGGTAGAGTTGCAGCATCTTGGTACACATTCCCCTGCAAAGAAAGATTTAGCCTTCCTGTTCAAAAGATAAGTTGATCTTGATATTAACATGCTATATCCAAGATTTTAGGTCTTTACACCTTCAACAAAGAAAGTTATCAATAATAAAGTTCTAGACAGTCCTTAGACAGAGTAAGGCAATAGCGAAGACCTGTTGGAGTGCTCCACATTCCTCTGGAAGAGAAGTTGTGACCATGAGATTTTGAGGACATGCTCAGGGATGCACAATGCATGCTATCTTGTAGTATCAAGTGTTCTAAGAGTTTGCAAGGTTAGTTATCAAAATGACAGATGTAATATAGTTAGTTCCGGATGTCCATGTTGTTCTTAGATGCACATATTTGAGCACTTGTAGAAGATAGAAAGTATACAGATCAGCTATAGGAGCTTGTGTAGAGATTCTACATACCCTAATGTATCTCAGGTTTGAACCACATACAAATCCTTCTTATCTCCTATACTGCATATGGTATTTAAGTTAGTGAAGAATTGCATATGACTGTCCCCCAGATTATAGTATACTAGAGTCAAGTCTCTAGTTTTCTCTGGAAGTGATAAATGAGGATGTACAAATATGGGAATATATGTATAACAATGTATGAATTCCTTCCTAAGAGTTTTAAACATTTTGGTGTACTGTAATGCGACATCTCAAGCTTTGATGTGTTACAATATGCTCGGAATGCCCCTTTCCTCATCAATTCAGTATGTTCGTTGTCTTGCGGATGCATGTATTGATTAGATAATTTAGTAAAATGGTTTATGGATGGTGTTGAGAAGGAATAGTGTTGAAACTCTTGTCCACATAATGATTTTGTCTTCTCCCTAGTGGTGTGAAGATGGACAGTTAGCAGTGGTAGTGTTGGTTGAGCAGATAGCTTGGTTTCCTTCATATGCGGTGGATCTTGATTAGTTGTTTTGGAATTGGAGGATGTGTTGTGATATGTTTTGGGTCACATTGTGATGTGTGGTGATCTGCAACCCATTTTCTTTTCATATTGAATATGTTTGATGCCGACTCATGGAGAATTACACATTTAATCTAAAGGTCTTTTTGGTGCTGACCTAATTGAAGTTCTGAGTGGTTGTGGAGGATATATATAGAAGAAACAAATCATTTGTGGAAAAATAAGTGTGTGTATGTGATAGATCATAATGAGCATCATGAAGTGTCCGAAGTCGGTATGATGGAGTAATATTGTAGAAAAGAGGATTGCAATATCAACATAAGTTAGATGATTCTTTCATAGCAATTCATAGTTATGTTATCATTATAATTCTTTGTAGCAGTAAGCTTTCTTTAGAGAGTAGTATCTTCCTTGGGTTGTAGCCCAAAAAAAATTCTATAGGGAATTGTATCTTCCTTGGGTTGTAGTGCTAAAACTGTTGGAGTATGCAAGACACTGAGAGGGGGAGTGAATCAGTGTCTTATAAAACAGACTTGTTTTTGGCAACACCTAATTAACTTTTACCAACAGTGAACTTCAACCTTGAATGATGAAAGAAAGACATTTATTTAAGAACCAATATGAACTATCAAACTAACTTGTGAAAAACTATTTGCGAACTATGAAGAATCATTAGAACAATTCATCAAGAAAAATAATAGAGGCAGATTGTTACTTCATTGGACTGAGATAAGTACCAAAGTATTATGCATTTGTACTGATTTACTATGAGCATCATATAATAGTTAAATTATGAAATAATGAACAAAAACTCATGAGCAGAACAAGTAACCATAACATAGATATTGTCTTGAGTGGAAAACCCTCTAGGGCATAAAAACCACCCAAAAAATGCCTCACTGGCTACAAAATGCTTCACTGGCAAAGGTCATTTCTTGTCTCACTGACTTGACCTTTCAATACATGTTTCAATCATGAAGAAAAAACAAATACATAGGGACACTCTATTTCATTTATCCTCAAACTCTAATCTAATATCAATGATAATGCACTCAGTCATCTATCCTCAATATTACATCAAGTGTATATACAACCACTACACAATTCCTATTCAAAGCCCTTTTTATTCTCAAAAATTAGTTTGAAGAGATAATCGTTTCCATAAAACTATTTCAGGTAATAACTAAATTTTCAACCGAGTAGAACTGAACCAAATAACTAAAATTTCAATTGGAAAATATCATATACCCATGAAAAAGAAAGCAGTCTTGTATGTTGTTGATACTGTTGTCAACAATAATAAAAATTGTTTACATATTATTTTGAGAAAAATAAATTTTCATCAGAGGATTGCATACCCATAAGTGGCTTTTGATAAATCTGATTATATCATGATAGAAATCAACTAAAGCCACTGGCACAACCATTTTGAAACCCTCGATAAGCTTTTGATATGAAACCCTATACACCATTCATTAAGGGTAGTCTTTTATCAACTATGAAACACTTTTATTTTCCATAAACCCATAAAAAATATAAGAAAATCATGACTGCATTTGAAGATTATCGGCCATCACAAACTGCTGTGGTGAATACAAAATATACCTTTGTTTCACATCAAATATGATTGCAAAAAGAATGATCAAGAAAAGGAATAATATCACCTGATAAGTTGACCTTCACAATCATTTGCTAGATTCAAAAATCATTACAAAAAGCAACCTAAGTCTGTCAGCTTTGTCATGTCTCCCAAATTCACACTCTTGCAACAATATCTATTGTTCCTTTTCCCATACTTTCATGATTACATTCAAAACATGGAACCCTAGACTCGAAGAAAATGTGCTAAAGTTTACAAAATGAACAACCAAACTTACAAAGATCCATGCTGATGTCTCCATTTCATCCCATGATTACACTCAGAAAATGGAATAAAAATAAACCCTAGCTCTCTGCCAACATAGACCAAGATGAAACTTTGAAAAATGAAATGTTTTAGTCTCCTTTTTGCCTAAGATATCCCTTTCAACCGGTGCTCACAATAAACCCTAGAAAGACTAGTGAAAAACTCATTTGTTTTGCCTTATTGAATTTGCACTGACCTATTTGAGAGGTAAACCACTAAAGCATGCCAATAAGAAATAAGGTCGTGATATTTGCAACATTGAATATGCCCACTAGGAGATCAAATACAAACATATCATGGTCAACACTTAAACCAACATAACAAAATTTCATCTTAAAACCTTTTTGACCTTCCAAAGAAAAATTGAAACTTGCTCAACCGGTTATACACTTGAAAGTGCCTAATGATAATATTAAAAACAACTTTGCATAAGAACCTTTATTCCTTTAGCAAAAAGAAACAAATGTTTCCCTTTAAAAATGTTAACTATGTGTGGGCAAGTGACCATGGTCCTTGTAAAGAGTAATGCTAGGAAATTATGTGTTCAACTTGCAAGAACAACCTTGAAGAGAACTTATCAAATTATGTAATGCCTACCTTAGGTATCTTTTGCAAAATAACATGCTAGCCTTTGAAAACAATATTACACCATGTCAACTGAACCAAGGACAAAACTAAACATGATATGCCAATCAATAGAATAATAGCATTCTTAGTACCCATGCCAAGTGAAACCAAATGAAACAATTGAACCAGAATGAGATAGATCATCATGTGTCATGAATATGCTCATGTATTGTCAAGCCATCAACATGTGTCATGAACATAAACAAGCTAGGCAAGTGAAACCGACAAATGAAACATATCTAACCAAAACCATATATGTGAATAGGTACTGTGTGTCAAGGTACCATACATTTCAAGGTCATTGTATCCAACCACATCGAACTAAGAGAGATTGTGTCTTTGACATCAAGGACAACAACTGAGGACAACAAACTCCCCCTTTGTTCATGATGGCAAAACACAACTCTCTCTCCCCCTTTTTGACATCAAAGACAAAGGGAGGAAGGAAAGTGTGCCAATGCCTCCATAAATCTAAAATCCATAAATGCCTGTAATGTGAAGAGAATAAGAAAAAATATAAATCCATACTAGTCATACCAAGACTGTCCCATGATTGAGAAGTATCCAGAACATCTGAAACAAAAATGAGGTGTCAACATCATAATGAAATATCAACAGAATGATAAGCATAAAGAGCATGTAGCAAAGATAGGCAACAACTGATGATGTTGATAGAAATAACACTGTCACCAATAGCTGAGCACCATAGCAATGATCAACCACCAGAAGAATAGCTGAGTATACCCAAGTACCAAACAACAAAAATATAATAAGGCTGGTAATCACTTATCATATTACACAACAAAGATAGATAATATGCAAAGAAGCTCCCCCTATCTGAATGCACAAGGGAAACAATTAAAAACACTGTCAGATCCCTTAATCAATGACAACAAACCAACAAATGACTGACTTCAAAAACTATCTTGTATCAAGAATGTGCATACTCATTCAAACCTTGAAATACTCCATTCAACATTGTACCAAAACACTTATTACTCTATATATCAATGCATGACTTTCATTGTCACTACATCTATCTAGAAAATCACTATTCTACATGACAACAATATGTTAAAGAGCACTGTCATTGTCAACCACAAAATTCACTGTCATACAAATTGTCAATTTACTATTAAAATTGTTATTGTTAGAACTGTCATGAAAGTGTAGTTCACTGCACATATTCACTATCTCACTGACTTAGACAACTACCAATTAATACTTTTGATAGAAAGGTAAATACTCTATCATGTCTGAGCAAAGTAGTCCTAATATTTATCATAACAATAAAAACATGACAAAGAAAATTATCTTCATACTTGCCATGTCTTAGTATGTCTTGGACTACTACCATATCTGCAAGAAACCTCTGTTCACTTGTCATAGTCCTAGTTTATCCTTATCAACACATGATCACTGTACTTTATACCTGCAATATCTTTGCACTACAGATGTCCCTAACTGGACATTTCATTTACAAATTACTCTCCTAATGTTATTCAGAGGTATGAATTATAACTATAAGGCAAAGTTGATGTCAAGTCAAAGACTATCCTGATCTGACATAGTAGAAATCTAGCATTTACAATATCACCTACAAAGAGATACTTACATTAATGGATGCCATACTCAATTCCAAGACTCCAAACAAATTGATAGAGATTGCAAAAATTGTTTTGAACCTTCCAATACTTATTTACTATCCTAATCAAACCACATCATACTATCCTAGATATACTGTCCTTTCACTGTGTTAGTGCCTGAATTGACTGGTAGTTTTTTGAGCAATTTTCATTCAGGCACTCTCCCTAAGTATCCAAAAAATGTTCTAAGTGTTGGACCTCCTCAGCAGTTTTCAGCTGCATCATCATATTTTCTTGAGGAGGTCATCATCATCATGTTTGTTTCGATGAAGGTCAGCATCATCATGTTCTCCGTCGACCAGTTTCTCATCGTCATCATCATATTGAAATATTGGGTGATGTTTGGTTTTTATCCTGATGATGCTGACGAGCTACGGTGCGCCCTGATCTGCTTGCGATGGTGATTTTTCAAAGTCTCCGGTGATCTTCCATTATCACCTTGCCCAAACATGATGATGATGTTGCCCCGATATTCTGAAGGGGTTATCCTCTAAGTTGTTCGACCTGACTTGCTTTTTTCCTAAGGGTCATCGTCATCATCATCATATTTCCTTTTATCACCGTGTTGCTTGCGGGGGTCATCATTTTATCTGCATCATGATATCTCGCCGGGGTGATATTTTTATCATCGGGTGATCTTGGTTATGATCATCCTGATGATGTTGTTGAAGAGTTCTAAGTGCGACCCGATATTCACTGGGGTCATCATATTTTGGACGTCAGGATGATCTTAGTCAATATCATCCTGATGATGTTGTATCACTTGTTCGTTGTTTTGTCATCCTGATGTTGCTGACGTCATCCTTATATCAGGGTGATATCTTTTCCTCTGCCTATCTGCATCATGATATTTCCGAAGGAGGGGATGATATTTTCATATCACTCGGGTGTATGTTTGTTCCAGCGTCATGATGATGCTGATATCAAGGAAATATCCGCCTGCCGGCTTCGTGCATTATCTAGTGGGGGTGATCTTTTCAAGCATCATCATATTCAGTTATCGCCCCGATCTTATAGTGGAGCTACAGTGCAACCTGATATTTGTGCATCAGGATGATATTTCCAATTATCCGGTTGTCTTCCGAATATCATCCTGATGTTAATATGATGATGACGTCATCGAGGTCCGGGGGGGGTCATATTTCTAACACAGATCATCTTGTGGAGGTCCCCCGATATTTGTAAACATGATGATGACGTCATCCGGATATGAGGAGGTGCGCAGTAGGCAGATATGATGATGACGTCAGCAGGATATGATGATGATGTCATCAGGATGTTCATCGGCCAGACTTTTGGTATAAGCTCAGCAGGAGGATGTTCCTCCGATGGATCAGGTTGTGCCGATGAGGGCAATTATCATGCAGGTTATATTGCGATATGATGCTGACGTCAGGGTGATTTTTCAAGCAACAGGATATCATGCTGCTGGAGGGTGATGATGATGAAGTCTTATACTAGTGTCGTCAGGAGCAAAAGCACCGACATGATATATGCTCATGACCTAGTATATAAAGTGTTAAAGAGGTCATCGCGGGGTGCATGTGGGATAATGTTATCCTGCATATTCGAAATATCATGATGATGAATCTCGGCGGGAAATGGTTGCGATGCAGAATTGATGTTCTTCCCAAGGCCGCGGGTTGGTGCGCCTTTAATGGCAATTGTTGCAGAGGTATGGGCGATGGCGTGGGCGGATCTGGTACCCGATTGAAGGTGTACATCAGCGGACAGTGGCGTAGGGCTCAAGAAATCTTCCTGTCTCCTCCCCTACCTGCTGCATTCAAGTTTGGGCGCCAATCTGGTAATGTTTGAGCGCCATCTTTCTGATACTGTGTATCTGGCGGGATTTTTGGTCAACCATGTAATTAATTGCTGAGCACCTACCTGGCTGTTATAAGCAGGTTGTGTTGCTCATTTGTTGGTTGTTGAAAGTTGTAGATTTTTGGCTCTGTAATCCAAAACCAGCTGATCTGGTTGCTCTGTACAGTCTAACTTGTGAGTTTATGTATCTCCTGTTGTACGACTTGGCATGAATCCACTGATTTCATGGTTGATCTTATATGAGTAATGCTATCTTAGCATGTGTTGTGTTAATTCTGTCTCCAGTATTGCATGTATTCTTCTTCTGGATCTAGATATTTGCGTAATGTTTAGATTCTAGAGCATAGAATTCCTATGTTGAATGTCTGATCTTTTAACTTCTGCTCAAGGGGCAGATTAAACTATTTTCAGGTTGAACATTGGGAAGGGTATACTGCAGTAGGGATGCCATAAGTAGAGATAACTTAACACTCTTCATTGGGAGATATCTGTAAGGCAGATATCATGTGTATCCCCCTGAAATCCAGTTTTAGCTATTCATGCTGATCATTCACAGGTGTATGTCTACCGACTCCAAGCCCTGGATAGGCACCAATCATGCTGTGTTCTTGTGTTATACACCATGTCCAGCTTTTGCATCCAAAATTCAAACTAAAACATTTCATACTTCCACCTGTTAGTTGTAGGAATAGGATTAGGAACCCCCTGCATGCTCTCATACCCAACCAGACATCATGTCCAAGAATGTTGCCAGCCTTGTGATCTATCATGCAGATCTTGGTCCATACATGAGAGTATTCTGCCTGTTGTTGTCAAGTTAGATCCTTCTATCTTTGAGCTAGTCAAGGTTACATCTTGAGTTATAGGGATACCCCCCTTGGTGCGGCAGAACCAGAAGTGAAGGGGAGGAGCTCACGCAACCTCCTGTATTCAGTTGGCTGAATCTTCCTGTGCATTAGAACTGGCAATCCCTAATGCAGATTCAAAAGAAATACCAACAAAGTGGCGACTCTGCTGGGGATGGACTAAAAAATGATATACTTGTGGCCCATCCGAGTCACTAACAAAATGATGCTCTGCTGGTGGAATGAACCTGGAAAAGTAGCTTTCAGCTATTGAAAATTTTGTCCTCTCTGGAGAGGTGGCGACTCTGCAAAAAGGATCCAAATGCACATGAAAGATGGATGTATGTGATGTGACAGAAATGTGTTGTTCATTTTTCTGCATCTGTATGAGAAAAGGTACCTTGTTCCTTCCCCTTTATTTGCTGTTTTACTGCATAGGTTAGATGCCAGGGGAAGCCTTGGGTCTTAGACAGACAAAAGATGTCTAAGAGTAGGGTTTTTATGAATCCGAGTATGAATTATCCCATACTCAGTGGTGAAATGTTGGATAAGGGAATAGAGGAGATAAGAAATAGGTTGATATTCTTAGAGGCTGAGCAGGCCCAGTTAAAAAGCAGTAACCCTGTTGTGTCTGCCTGTCAGAAAGTTAAACCTCCTGTCAGCCCTTTTGATCCTTTGTATGACCAACTGGATTTGTCATGGGTGGATTATAAAGTAGAAATTATGCCTGCTAGGATATACTGTCAGATGCCTAGATTTAGTGGTCACAATGTATGTGATGGGAATGCACATATCCAAAATTTTCAAAGTTTTATGGGAAAATATTCATTCAGAGATGAGGATATGTGGATGAGGTTTTTTGTTAGGTCCTTTGATGCATAAGCAAAAGACTGGTATTTGAGCTTTCCAAAGAAATTTTTTGCCTGTTGGGATGAGCTTGCTGACTGTTTCAAGGAAGAATTTGCAAAAGAACCGGCTGATCTTGTTGCAGAATTGATGAGAATCAGAAAACAAGATGAAGAGCCATGTGTTGATTTCAGTCATAGGTTTGCAGTAGCCCTTTCACATGTCCCTGAAAGTTTCAGACCTGATATTTCAGCCTGTGTTGGCATATTCTTTGAAGCTTTTGAGGAGGGCTCTAGTGCATTACTGAGGGATTTCAAAGTGACAAGTATGCAGATGGCATACAAATTTTTAGAAAATGTAGAAGAAATGAGAAATGTGCACCTGCTGAAACCCTTGTCCCCAGGCCTTGGTGTGAATAATGGTTATGAAGCTGCAAATGACCAAATGATTATGGCATCATGTGCAGATAAAAATGAAAATAAAAGCATAGAGGTTGAGACTGCTGTATTTGAACATAATGCTAACAATACTGCTCAATTGGATTGTTCACCAGTTGAGGATGCCAGTGAAAGGACTAATGAGGATTCCCATCGCAATGATAAGGCAGCTGACCATGAAAACGATAACGAGGTTGTGGACAGCAATGAGCAATTTTTAGAATGGACCTGTGGAGACAATTGTGAGTATTGTATTCAAGACAGAAAAGATATAAGCAAACAGAGAAGCAGTCCTATGTGTGACCCATTGCCTACCTTTCAAACACATGGAGATCATGAAGAGCAGTCAGAAATTAAAATAAGTGCTAGTTCAGAGCATGATTGTTTTTCATTTGATGGCTGTTTTGCTTATGACACACAGGCTGATACTCCTCCACAGAGTGAATCCATTGGTGATGAAGAGGTGTGCTCTGCTGCCCATGAACAAATGGCATACTATGATGAAACTGATGCACCTGGGTCACCCATTTATGACACATATGGTGATGAGGATCTGTCTGAGTATGGTGAGGATCTAGACACTATTTTTGGCTTGGATTCTGTTTCTCATCTTGATGAAAGAGGAAACAAAATACATCAGGTAAGTGACTGTGAAAATGTGCCTGATTTAAAAGAGATGCCAGAGCCTGATCTTTTCCAGCCTGGTGTACCAGATGGTTGTGTACATGATGTACACAATTGTGATTTTGAAAGCTTTTCTTTTGATGAGCCAGCATATAATACAATGAGCCTTGATCTTCCTAGTTTTGTGATGGACTCCGAGTGTTTCCTATTTGCAGTCCAGCTAGGAGATCATGTTGCAATGCATAATGATGATATAGGTGATAAGTGCTATATGCCATATGAATATGCATTGTTTGATAAATTCTACACCCACATGGCACATGATGTTGAAGGTTATCTGCACAGGGGTGATAATGACAAGCCAAATCAGAAGGTTGAATATGCAGATGACAAGATTTGTTTGTGGGTGGATCTTTGTAGTATCTCCAAGCTTGACCCAGTGCATGCAGATGAAAACAAGATATTTGACAAAGGGAGATACATGTTTTTCTTTTCTTGGTGGCCTTAGGCCATCAAGTGTGTTTGGTGATGCAGGTCGGTGCAGTATTTGACTCTGTGTCCAATGGATAAAGGACTGGTTTGCATCCCAGAGATCTGGGGTTCTCGCTGCAGGTTTTCACCTGCACGTCCCCAGACAGAGCCACTGTTAGTGCCTGAATTGACTGGTAGTTTTTTGAGCAATTTTCATTCAGGCACTCTCCCTAAGTATCCAAAAAATGTTCTAAGTGTTGGACCTCCTCAGCAGTTTTCAGCTGCATCATCATATTTTCTTGAGGAGGTCATCATCATCATGTTTGTTTCGATGAAGGTCAGCATCATCATGTTCTCCGTCGACCGGTTTCTCATCGTCATCATCATATTGAAATATCAGGTGATGTTTGGTTTTTATCCTGATGATGCTGACGAGCTACGGTGCGCCCTGATCTGCTTGCGAGGGTGATTTTTCAAAGTCTCCGGTGATCTTCCATTATCACCTTGCCCAAACATAATGATGATGTTGCCCCGATATTCTGAAGGGGTTATCCTCTAAGTTGTTCGACCTGACTTGCTTTTTCCTAAGGGTCGTCGTCATCATCATCATATTTCCTTTTATCACCGTGTTGCTTGCGGGGGTCATCATTTTATCTGCATCATGATATCTCGCCGGGGTGATATTTTTATCATCGGGTGATCTTGGTTATGATCATCCTGATGATGTTGTTGAAGAGTTCTAAGTGCGACCCGATATTCACTGGGGTCATCATATTTTGGACGTCAGGATGATCTTAGTCAATATCATCCTGATGATGTTGTATCACTTGTTCGTTGTTTTGTCATCCTGATGATGCTGACGTCATCCTTATATCAGGGTGATATCTTTTCCTCTGCCTATCTGCATCATGATATTTCCGAAGGAGGGGATGATATTTTCATATCACTCGGGTGTATGTTTGTTCCAGCGTCATGATGATGCTGATATCAAGGAAATATCCGCCTGCCGGCTTCGTGCATTATCTAGTGGGGGTGATCTTTTCAAGCATCATCATATTCAGTTATCGCCCCGATCTTATAGTGGAGCTACAGTGCAACCTGATATTTGTGCATCAGGATGATATTTCCAATTATCCGGTTGTCTTCCGAATATCATCCTGATGTTAATATGATGATGACGTCATCGAGGTCCGGGGGGGTCATATTTCTAACACAGATCATCTTGTGGAGGTCCCCCGATATTTGCAAACATGATGATGACGTCATCCGGATATGAGGAGGTGCGCAGTAGGCAGATATGATGATGACGTCAGCAGGATATGATGATGATGTCATCAGGATGTTCATCGGCCAGACTTTTGGTATAAGCTCAGCAGGAGGATGTTCCTCCGATGGATCAGGTTGTGCCGATGAGGGCGATTATCATGCAGGTTATATTGCGATATGATGCTGACGTCAGGGTGATTTTTCAAGCAACAGGATATCATGCTGCTGGAGGGTGATGATGATGAAGTCTTATACTAGTGTCGTCAGGAGCAAAAGCACCGACATGATATATGCTCATGACCTAGTATATAAAGTGTTAAAGAGGTCATCGCGGGGTGCATGTGGGATAATGTTATCCTGCATATTCGAAATATCATGATGATGAATCTCGGCGGGAAATGGTTGCGATGCAGAATTGATGTTCTTCCCAAGGCCGCGGGTTGGTGCGCCTTTAATGGCGATTGTTGCAGAGGTATGGGCGATGGCGTGGGCGGATCTGGTACCTGATTGAAGGTGTACATCAGCGGACAGTGGCGCAGGGCTCGAGAAATCTTCCTGTCTCCTCCCCTACCTGCTGCATTCAAGTTTGGGCGCCAATCTGGTAATGTTTGAGCGCCATCTTTCTGATACTGTGTATCTGGCGGGATTTTTGGTCAACCATGTAATTAATTGCTGAGCACCTACCTGGCTGTTATAAGCAGGTTGTGTTGCTCATTTGTTGGTTGTTGAAAGTTGTGGATTTTTGGCTCTGTAATCCAAAACCAGCTGATCTGGTTGCTCTGTACAGTCTAACTTGTGAGTTTATGTATCTCCTGTTGTACGACTTGGCATGAATCCACTGATTTCATGGTTGATCTTATATGAGTAATGCTATCTTAGCATGTGTTGTGTTAATTCTGTCTCCAGTATTGCATGTATTCTTCTTCTGGATCTGGATATTTGCGTGATGTTTAGATTCTAGAGCATAGAATTCCTATGTTGAATGTCTGATCTTTTAACTTCTGCTCAAGGGGCAGATTAAACTGTTTTCAGGTTGAACATTGGGAAGGGTATACTGCAGTAGGGATGCCATAAGTAGAGATAACTTAACACTCTTCATTGGGAGATATCTGTAAGGCAGATATCATGTGTATCCCCCTGAAATCCAGTTTTAGCTATTCATGCTGATCATTCACAGGTGTATGTCTACCGACTCCAAGCCCTGGATAGGCACCAATCATGCTGTGTTCTTGTGTTATACACCATGTCCAGCTTTTGCATCCAAAATTCAAACTAAAACATTTCATACTTCCACCTGTTAGTTGTAGGAATAGGATTAGGAACCCCCTGCATGCTCTCATACCCAACCAGACATCATGTCCAAGAATGTTGCCAGCCTTGTGATCTATCATGCAGATCTTGGTCCATACATGAGAGTATTCTGCCTGTTGTTGTCAAGTTAGATCCTTCTATCTTTGAGCTAGTCAAGGTTACATCTTGAGTTATAGGGATACCCCCCTTGGTGCGGCAGAACCAGAAGTGAAGGGGAGGAGCTCACGCAACCTCCTGTATTCAGTTGGCTGAATCTGCCTGTGCATTAGAACTGGCAATCCCTAATGCAGATTCAAAAGAAATACCAACACACTGAACACTACTCTGATGATATTCTTGATGTGAAACCACTTGAGATCCATTTTGACATTAATGAACCAACAACTCCATAATGCAACAAGTTCCTGCAAGGACTATACCTTATAAAAGAAAAACACTACCCATAACATCTTGCTTCTACTATTATCAAATCTTGAAGATCTATACCATATAACATGTCACAGAGAATGTAACTTCATTTGCATAACAAGCATGTTGTCTACCTGGACTTGTCTAAATCTCATGCTACTTTTGACTAGCTTGGAAACCATTGCGATATAAGGCATGGAAGCCATATCAACAACCATGACAACATCAACACACAACAATAAATCATCAAAGACACCAAGAGAGCCACTGTACCACTGAAGACATCAAGAGAAGTATAGCAACAAGTAACAGCACTAAGAACACTATAGCATCAGATAAGACATCAAGAAACACTTGTAACAATCACTGTATAACCATATTTTTCTTTAATAGACTCCATACCCTATTTCAAGGTCTGTTCATGGCAACAAGATTTGTCACTAAGTTCAAACCTACAATCTATATTAATGATTTGTTTAAGGGGTTTGAAAAATACATTACAAATCAACTCCCCCTTGACTCATGCCATTCTTTATACAACTAATAATGTGACTTGTGCAAAATGCATAGGTTTAGAATGTCTTCTCTTCTCTTTGTTTCTGCTTCCACATTTTCACGGGTTCTTTCCTCCTCCAAACGTTTTCAGCTTCTTTCTTTTGCTTGTCCGAAGTGCTTACCTTTTTGTTATATCTAACTGATCTTATAAGATTACTCCAACAATATTGTGATGTATGTCCAACCCTGTTGCACCTATAACATATGATATAATGATGTCTGTTTCTTGAGTTTCTATAATCATACCTTCCATACATCCAACAGTCTCTTTTCAAGTGCCCAACCTTATTGCAGTTATAGCAAAAAATACTATAGTTTTGATTTGACAAACCATAGTAACTACAATCTCTAGCTTTATGACCATACTTATGATAGACATAACAAGAACCATGAAATTGAGAATAGTTATACCTGACAGAATGATATTGTCTAGTATATGAAGATCTTGAAAAACTGTTAGTTCTTCTTCTCCCAACATCAGCAGTTTTATCCTTTTCTTTCTTCTTGTCTCCATCAGAAATAGCAGAATGATAATTAAAATCTATCTTCTATCTAGGATTTTGCCTAACCTTGAAACTCTTCCCATCAACTGTTGCAAACACTATTTCATCTTTAACACCAGAGCTTTCCCCTTTTTCATATCCTAAGCCAAAATGATCCTTGTAGTTTTTCTGACTACTCAATATGCCATCTAAAGCATTTGTGCCTTTCACAAACTTCTGTATTTTGACAACATCCAGACTTTTCTTTAGATTGACAAATTCCTTTCAAGTTTCAGACATTCAATTCTACTTACCTCAAGATCAGAATTTGTTACATCTATTATTCTTTTTGCTTCCTCAATTTCAGTCTTTAGATTGATAATCAATTTATTACTCATCAACTTGTTTCTTTAAGATAATAACCTAATTTCTTGCTTCTTCAAACTCTAAAGAAAATTTTACCAAATCTAAACATACCTTGTCATTTGTATCTTTTTCTTGTTGAAGTTGAAACTTTAATGCCTGGTTCTCTTTTTGGAGATGCTTGTTCATTTCTAGAGCACATAAAAGTTCTCCTTCAATATCCACTTCATAGTCATTTTCATTGAACTCCTGTACATCTTCTTCTACAAAGAAATCTCTTTCAGCATCATCAATCTCAACAAGGTCATTTTCTTTGTCACATTTTGTACCAACATTCAGGGGTGACTCATTGCTAAACTTGACCAGGGTAGATTTTTTCTTGACAACTTTCTTTTCCTTATTTCTTTTACCTTTTCTAATGGTACTCTACTATCAGGAGCTACCCAAGCTGGTTAGACTTCAAATAGGGAACATATGCTTTGATACCTCTTGTTGGAGTACACAAGACACTGAGAGGAGGGGGGGTGAATCAATGTCTTATAAAATAGACTTGTTTTGGCAACACCTAATTAACTTTTACCAATAGTGAACTTCATCCTTGAATGATGAAAGCAAGACATTCATTTAAGAACCAAGATGAACTATCAACCCAACTTGTGAACAACTGTTTGTGAACTATGAAGAATCATTAGAACAATTCATCAAGACAAACAATAGAGGCAAATTGTTACTTCATTGGATTGAGATAAGTATCAAAGTATTATGCATTTGTACTAATTTAGTATGAGCATCATATAATAGTTAAATTATGAAATAATAAACAAAAACTCATGATCAGAACAAGTAACCATAACATAGAGATTGTCATGAGTGGAAAACCCTCTGGGGCATAAAAACCACTCAAAAAATGCTTCACTAGCTTATTTAATGAATCTCACTGATTACAGGCCTCACTGGCTACAAAATGCCTCACTAGCAAAGGTCATTTCTTGTCTCACTGACTTGACCTTTCAATACATGTTTCAATCATGAAGAAAAAACAAATACAGAGGGACACTCTATTTCACTGATCTTTAAACTCTGATCTAATATCAATGATAATGCATTTAGTCATATCCTCAATATTACATCAGGTGTATATACAACCACTACATAATTCTTGTTCAAAGCCCTTTTTATAAATTTCATAATGTCTTCCTCTTCTCATAAATTAGTTTGAAGAGATAACCATTTCCATAAAACCATTTCAGGTAATAATTGAATTTTCAGCCAAGTACAACTAAACCAAATAACTAAAATTTCAACTAGAAAATATCATATACCAATGAAAAAGAAAGCAGTCTTGTATGTTGTTGATACTACTGTCAACAATAATAAAAATCCTTTACATATTCTTTTGAGAAAAATAAATTTTCATCAGAGTATTGTATACCCATAAGTGGTTTTTGATAAATCTAATTATATCATGACATAAATCAACTAAAACCACCGGCACAACCATTTTGAAACCCTCGATAAGCTTTTGATATGAAACCCTAGACACCATTCATTATGGGTAGTCTTTTATCAACTATGAAACACTTTTATTTTCCATAAACCCATAATAGAAATAAGAAAATCATGACTACATTCGAAGATTATTGGCCATCACGAACTACTATGGTGAATACAAAATATACCTTTGTTGTAAAAAGAATGATCAAGAAAAGGAATAATATCACCTAATAAGTTGACCTTCACAATCATTGTTTGGAGTCAAAAACCATTACAAAAAGCAACCCAAGTTTGTCAGCTTTATCATGTCTCCCAAATTCACACTCTTGCAACAATATATGTTGTTCCTTTTCCTCATGCTTTCATGACTACATTCGAAACATGAAACCCTAGCTTCAAAGCAAATGTGCTAAAGTTTACAAAATGAACAACCAAACTTTCAAAGATTCATGCTGATATCTCCATTTCATCCCATGATTACACTCAGAAAACGGAATAAAAACAAACCCTAGCTCTCTACTAACATAGACCAAGATGAAACTTTAAAAAATGAAATGTTTTAGTCTCCTTTTTGCCCAAGATATCCCATTAAACCAGTGCTCATGGTAAGCCCTAGAAAGATTGGTGAAAAACTCATTTGTTTTGCCTTATTGAATTTGCATTGACCTATTTGAGAGGTAAACCACAAAAGCATGCTGATAAGAAACAAGGTCGTGATATTTGTAACATTGAATATGCTCACTAGGAGATCAAATACAAACATATCATGGTCAACACTTAAACCAACATAACAAAAATTTTATCTTAAAACCTTTTTGACCTTCCAAAGAAAAACTAAAACTTGCTCAACCGGTTATACACTTAAAAGTGCCCAATGATAATATTAAAAACAACTTTGCATAAGAACCTTTATTCCTTTAGCAAAAAGATACAAATGTTTCCCTTTAAAAATGTTAACTATGTGCGGGCAAGTGACCATGGTACTTGTAAAGAGTAATTCTAGGAAATTATGTGCTCAACTTGCAAGAACAACCTTGAAGAGAACTTATTAAATTATGCAATGCTTGCCTTAGGTAGCTTTTGCAAAATAACATGATAGCCTTTGAAAATAGTATTACACCATGTCAACTGAATCATGCTAAACATGGTCATCAAAGATATCAAACTGAACATGATATGCCAATCAATAGAAAACTAAACATGATATGCCAATCAACATAATAATAGCATTCTTAGTACCCATGCCAAGTGAAACCAAATGAAAGAACTGAACCAGAATGAGATAGATCATCATGTGTCATGAATATGCTCATGTATTGTCAAGCCATCAACATGTGTCATGAACATAAACAAGCTAGGCAAGTGAAACCAACAAGTGAAACATATATGACCAGAACCATATATGTGCACATATACTATGTGTCAAGGTACCATACATTTCAAGGTCACTGTATCCAACCACATCCAACGAAGAGAGATTGTGTCTTTGACATCAAGTTCAACAATTGAGGACAACAAAAACAATGTTGTAAACTTTTATAAGTAGTGAGCATTATATTATGAGCTAACACTCACCATGGTTTTTCCCATTTTTGAGTTTTCCACATAAAAATCCCAGTGTCAAAGTGTTGATTAATGTGGTGCATGTTTTACTTTCTGCTCTCTAAGTAATTTGATTTTTTCTACAAATAAAGTAGTTAAGTTTTAGTATATGTTGATTCACACCCCCTCTCAACATCTCAGTGTGTTCAACAGGGCTTATATTTCCTAGTTTCTATTAGTCCTTCCTAGTTTCAAGTCCCAACTGTATGTGATAAGTTAGTGTTGGACTAGTTAGAAATAGTCTTTTATAAGAACTAGTTCATTACACACTAGAAGGAAAAGGAGTTAACATTTCCCTCTTTTTACCACCATTTATTTTTTTTAGTAATATGTTAGACTTGTAACTTCTTTTGACAAATTATTCTTTTATCAATCCTATTATAATTTAGACATCACATTATACTTGTTATTCAATAAACTATTTCATATGATCTAGTCATTTTTACTTTCAATAATTTCTTATGTATTTATGGTTATTAAATAATGTGTTTGAATATGCAATTGATATTTAGCTGGATTGTTTGATGATTATGTATACTTTTACTATAACACAAATGCTAGTAGGTACACATTTGAGTTTAAGATGTTTAGGAACACATTAAATGGGGATGGTGAAACTAGGTTTAGTTTGTGAAGAAGATACACACTTAATCTTGGTAATGAAGCAATGACCTATCTCAAAATTAACTAAAATAAATTATAATAATAATAATTATAAAGTACAATCTCTTTCCAATAAATATAATTAGCTAAATCTTGATAAGAATAAAGAAAGAATGGAATTTTTATGATTAGGTTAATTACATGCAGTCTTTTAGGTGATTAATTAGAATTAAAATTTAATAATCTTTTATAGAATAAATAAAAGAAAATATAGTAAAGGATTGAAACTCTATTTGAGGATAATAATTAGAAATTGATAAATAATTATTAATTAAAACATCTTACATCTTTAAATAAAGATTTTTTTTGAAATGTTTAAATATAGTTTTGGGAAATACAAATTGAATTAAAGAAAAAATAATTAGATTTATTTTTCTAGATTTCTTGGAGATGAAGAGAAAAAAGAAAAAAAGTTTGAGATTTTAGAATTCAATAGGATTTAAAGTGTTATAAGGTTTACAATAAAAACACCATTGTTGCAATTGGAAAAGATTTATATAGAGGATTTTAGATAAAGCAAGGTTAGAGATTGGTGATTTTTCAACACAAGTTCAATAAAGCTTAAGAATAGGATTTTAGGTAAGATTTATATCCATTAAATTACTTATAGTAAATATATAATTTATCAAGATAATTAGAATTATGAATTTATAGATTTTAATACTATGAAATTCGAAGGAAGAGAAAACTAGGAAATTACTAGGAAATTGAAGACATAGAAAGTAGTGCATTGGACATGTGGAATCATGAGGGAATCTAGTTGGAAATTAGGTATGATGTCTTGTAAAATCTTTAATAGTTATTATAAGTATTTTAAATTAGAAAATAAAACCTAGCTATGAAACCCAAGAGTTGGAGTAATTAGAAGATAAAAACCTTAAACCCTAAGAATGAGAAATTCCAACTAGGATTTGAGAATTATACCCAATTGATAGGTGAGTTTAATCTACATGTTAGAATTGAACTGATGAAAGATGAGTTTGCTGATTTGTACATTCTTGTGAATTCATTTTTTTATGAAATTGCATTGGGAAAAGGTGTTTTTGAGGAAACAAATTTGTTTTTATGTTTTTATCAATTAGATTATTGATACTCAATATGTTGATTGACATGTGATTACTGATCTTTTACATAGGGAAAATTAAAAAACAATATATTCACATATTATGGATTCATTAGGAATTATTCTCAAATAAGCCTGTGAAACATGTTTTGTTGTTTCCTAATTTTTATTAGTGTAATGATATTTTAGGTTGATTTGAGAGCAACAAAGACCCTATGCCTAGACCCCAATGCCCAAGTCTGGTGCTAGTGTCCCAGAGAGGCTCAAGAGCACCCATGTATAGTGCTAGTGTAATTTTATACAAATGGGAGACCCAAGTCTAGCATTGGTGTTCCTATTTGAGTTATTTGAGATGTGTCTTGATATTTCTATGACTCAGAATATTTATGGGTGAAATCTCAAAGCTATGTCCCACTTTTATAAAGGAAATGGCCAACAATCTAACTTTTAACTTGGATTGCTAAAAAGTAACATATATGTTTTGAATTTTGAAATAAGACAAGCTAATGAAATTTAGATTTTTTTAGTGCATTTTATATTTTTATTTTTTTAAATAAAAAATAATTTGAATTTAGTTTTTTGTAAAATTGATACTATAATTTAGTTGTTGATAAAATATTCAAAAATGAGGTTAAGTGGGACACCACTTTTTAGAGAGTAATTTTTTTCTTTCAATTTTGTTTTTTGCATTTATAATTTAAAAATATGGATTAATTTTTTTCTCATTCTGATAAATATATATTTTTAAATAAATCTTGAAAGTTTCATGTACTAAAAACACTACTATTTTGATAAGATGTCATTTTTTTTTTACTATTGATCCAAAATAGAAAATGATTATATAGTCTTGACATGGAATCTCTCGTCTAATGCATCATATTTTATTCAATTTTTTTTAATAAACTTTATCATTTTTTCTTCAGAAGACAATCAACCTTATAGTTTTGTGTTGATAGCCTACTTTTAGTAAAAAATTTTAAAAAAAATATAAACACTAATTAAACTATTTGAAAATTATATTTTTGAAAACTACATTTATAGATCTATAGAAGGATATTTTAAATATTTTTTTATTTATGTCAGTAGGAGTTGAGAGAACATTAATTTTTCAAATATTTTTTTTTGTAAATTGGCCCCAAAGTGATGGTAACTACATATGTATCTGGTGGATACTTCTAACTAAAAAGTTTGTGGCCCATATCTAATTTATCTAGAATAAATATATCTAGAAAATATGTTTTACTGATATTGAATTTTAGTTGGAAATGCTTAAATTCATTTGTGCTAATAAGTTGACCTAAAGTGGGACACAACTTTGAACTTTCACCCTTTGTTTATGAAAAAAGTAAATATCTCACATATTTGATTGCAAGCATAGTAGTTTGGGATTGGAATTAGTCTCCAAAGACTTATCTTTCAATTTTTTATGAAATTGCATTGGGAAAAGGTGTTTTTAAGGAAATAGACTTGTTTTTATGTTTTTATCAATTAGATTGTTGATACTCAATATGTTTATTGGCATGTGATTACTAATTTTTACATAGGGAAAATTCAAAATCACTATATTCACATATTGTGAATTCATTGGGAATTATTCTCAAATAAGCTTGTGAAACATGTTTAGTTGTTTCCTAGTTTTTGTTAGTGTAATGATATTTTTAGGTTGATTTGAGAGCAACAAAGACCCTATGCCTAGATGCCAATGCCCAAGTCTGGTGCTAGTGTCCCAGAGAGGCTCAAGAGCACCCATGTATAGTCCTAGTGTAATTTTGTACAAATGGGAGACCCAAGTCTAACATTGGTGTCCCTATTTGAGTTATTTGAGATGTGTCTTTATATTTCTATGACTCAAAATATCTAAGGGTGAAATCTCAAATCTATGTCCCACTTTTATAAAGGAAATGGCCAACAATGTAACTTTTTAACTTGGATTGCTAAAAAATGATATATATGTTTTGAATTTTGAAATAAGACAAGCTAATGAAATTTAGATTTTTTTAAGTGCATTTTATGTTTTTCTTTTTTAAATAAAGAATAATTTGAATTTAGTTTTTTTTTTAAAATTGATACTATAATTTAGTTGTTGATAAAATATTCAAAAATGAGGTTAAGTGGGACACCACTTTTTAGAGAGTAAATTTTTTCTTTCAATTTTTTTTTTATATTTATAACTTAAAAATATGGATTATTTTTTTCCCATTTTGATAAATATATATTTTTAAATAAATCTTGAATGTTTCATGTACTAAAAACACAACTATTCTAATAAGATGGCAGTTTTTTTAACTATTCATCTCAAATAGAAAATACTTATATCATCTCACATGGAATCTCTCATCTAATGCATCATATTTTATTCAATTTCTTTTAATAAACTTTATATTTTTTTCTTCAAAAGACAATCAACATTATAGTTTTGTGTTGATAGCCTACTTTTAGTAAAAAATTAAAAAATATATATAAACACTAATTAAACTATTTGAAAATTATATTTTTGAAAACTACACTCATATATTTGTAGAAGGGTATTTCAAATGTTTTTTAAAGTGTTATTTATGTCAGTAGGAGTTGAGAGAACATTGATTTTTCAAATATTGTTTTTTGTAAATTGGCCCCAAAGTGATGGTAGCTACATATGTATCTAGTGGATGCTTCTAGCTAAAAAAATTATGGCCGATATCTAATTTAGCTAGAATAAATATATCTAGAAAATATGTTTTTACTGATATTGAATTTTAGCTGGAAATTCTTAAATTTATTTGTGCTAATAAGTTGACCTAAAGTGGGACACAACTTTGAACTTTCACCCTTTATTTCTAAATAAAGCAAGTTGTAAGACTATCATAAACTAGAAGTGTTTCCCTTAGTGGAATTGTTTGGAAAATTATATTAGATGTAAATTTATATGTTGATCTAACATTTCGTCAAAATAAAATTTTTATGTTGATCCATTATGAGTTATGGATGGTTTTGTGGTTTTTAGGGTGTATGTGTGCAAGTAACCTTGTAGTGGATGATAAATCTTCATACTACATACTATGTGTATGTCTTGAGAATATAAGTGATCTGATGTTCCCCAAGATATGTGTAGCTAGAGAATACTCTTCTCATTATATACACACCACATTACATTATGGCATAATGGAGTAGAGGATAAGGGTCCATAGGTTTTTTATGCATTTATACCATCCATCTACAAGTATGTGCTAAGAGATTCTCCATGCAAAGTCCTATGGCCTGATTGTAGTAATGCATTTTAATATATCGAAGAGGTAGAGTGCTTTATAGGTGATAATAAGTTTTTTATGTTTCTTTGTTAAAAGAGCGTCATTAACAATTGATGACAAATGTGTACTAGTGTTTCTTGAGATGTCTTTAGGGTTCTTTCAATGTTTATAATAGTCATGTGATGTGCAAAGTTATGTTGTGATGTTAGATATATTTTATATGCTTGAGTACAAGTATTCGTGTGAATATTAATGCATGTTGTGAAGTCATATTAGTTGGTTTTGTGATGTGTTATAGTGTATAGCGATATGCATTCTTGTGTGTTGTGAGTTTTTTATAAATTAGAAAATACTATGATGATTATTAATAGAATGTACATAAGAAAATTACTAATTATACATAAAATAACTATTGTTTCATATACTATAGACTACCTATTAATGACTTCAAGCTAAGACAATGGTTGGGATGGATTGAGTTTTATTTGATGTATGGGTTCATTATACCTTCCCCATACACAATTAGTGTGTAGGATGTTGTGAGAGATGCTTGGATAATTATCACATGGGTTACTTCTAGATACTTTGGGATTATTCATTATATACAACTATTCTATGTGTGGAGATACTTGACATGTTTCCTATATTAATGTATTGGATCCATTTGATTTATCTTTGACTATGATGTACTATGATATCATTATAATTCATTTATATTGTTCCTGCGCTATAAGATATTTAGGGTTGTATTAATTTGATATGAATTGTAATGGAAATGACTTTGTTCTTGATATGTTGTTCTTGTTCTTATTCTATATTGTACATGTTTATTTAATTGTTAAAAAAAAGGTTTACATTCTAGGGGTTGTTAGATGGACTTGACCAAAGGAACTTGCCGAAAAGTGGATACTAAAGATTTATGGAGATTAGATTTGTGTCATTAGATTAGATCTATTGTCACAAGGCTTTGATCCACAAATGTATGATTAATCCCATAGTTACTAGAGTGACTTGTTAGATAAATAGTTTGTAGATTCTAAAGAACTTGTTTGATTATTCCCAATTTTGCTATGCATAGATAAATCATTGACAACCAATAAATAGAAACTATCTACATTGATTTTATAGTTAAATAGCATTGTTTTATTCATTTAGTTTCCACACATTTATTTGAAATAATTACTTGTTCCAACTCTTAATCATAAAAATAATTATCTAATAATTATTGTTTTGTTAATTTATTTTCTTTTCAACAATATTAAAGAAGCTTGGGAGAAAAAAATGCAACAAAACACTTGGAAATTTCTACACAAGTGGACAAAAAAGAACTCAACAAACATAGAGAGATAATGTTATAGATAAACATGAATTATGCCACAAGTGGATATACAAAAATGTTGAGATATCCTCTTTCATATCAAAATCCTTTTAATAGTTTTTATTTAATTTTAGTTTTAAAGTAAATGATATCCAGGGTGATATTGGAAATATTTAGGATTGTCTTACCTAGGACTTGAGTAGAGACTTTAGTGTTCCTCTCAATGTTGACTACAATGCCTTTTTAGATTCTTGATTCTTATTTGTGTGTTGGTTCTTGTGGTGTTTTTTTTTTTAATTCCCCTATGATTAACATTAATTTTACTATTTGTTTTTTTAAGTGGTTTTCCTACTAGTCCATTTTTTCTAACATAAAGACAAACATTACCTTGACAATCAAAGCATGTACATTCTTTAGGCGAACAAGTGCTTATGCCCTATCTATGGAGTTAAGAGGGTTCATCCTCTATTGTGATTTTGTCCCTTTTAATAAGAAACACTTCTACTAATCTTTGTATCACCTCATCTACAAAAGTAGTAAATAATCATCCAATTTTGAAGCCAACAAATATTAACAACAGCTAAGTCAAATATATCAACCCTCCTGTAAAGTGCCAACAAGTTATGGTCAACATACCTTATGTAGGAGACCAACCCCAAACATAAAATACCCTTACCTTGACCATAATGTACTAGCAATTTTAGGCTCTTCCCATCAACAACCTAATTTTAACAAGGAAACTGTTTTCGTTGAACGTTGAAGGGCACGAACGTAAGAAACAGCCCAATCAATACATCAACAATCCTTTCTTCGTTGTGTTAATTCTGACGGACTGATAAACTGAAGATAAAGCACGTACTTCACAACTGTAGCACGTCCCCGATTAGTTAAGATATGGATTAAAAAGGAAGAGTAACGGACATATTTAATTAAAGATTTACATCCATATATGCTTACATGTGAAAATTTTCAAATGATCTGATCTAGGGCATGGCTACCCAAATTGTCAACTGGGAGCATTTGTTGGATAGACAAATTTGATTCTGAACCTGTTAAATCATCTGCACAACATTGCAGCTTCCCTTTATGTACAACAAATATAGCTATGCCTTAAATGTTTCACTCACACTGAGTTTTCACTGTAATATGAATATATTCGAACGTTGTCCACATACATAGATTTTAATGTTAGGTAAAGAAGCATTTGAATATGAAGCATTTTCTTCCCAGAACTCATATCCATTCTATTAAAAAAGGAAGGACTATCGGCCTAATAAAACCATGATTGTTCTGGGGAAGATATAAAAGTTCTACTTCTTTCACAATGTTATTTTCCAATAGGATTCTATCTGGAGTTGCAACTATTAAAAAATATTAAGAAATTTTTTATCTTGTTGGTAAAGCCACCTGCGATGCATATCCACAAGTCAAAGCTTATATAGATTTCTATATACCACCTTGGACAAATTTTAAATCTTCAATTGGACATTTTCTTCATAAAAAATCTCACATTTTTATATTTGAGATTAGTTTTTTGATATAAGGATAGCGAAATATTTAATTAACAAGCCATTTTGTCACTGAATAATAAATAACTAAACATGACAGGTTTAATATATATCTAAAATAAAACAAGGTAGGTTAGCTAGCTGGTCGACTGGTGATCACTTTTTACTGGTTACAAAAAAAGTCAGCACTTGAACAAGCAGCCTGTATTTTCACTTTCAAAAAGGCTGCAAATATAAGTGATTGATAAACCATTTTATTTAGGGTTGAATGAATGGTTAGCAATGTATCTTGCGTGTCACAAACATTTGGAAAGGTAATGTTTTGCTAAATACACATCTTGGAAGATTAATTTTATGTTTTATAAAAAAGTTTAGTTACATAATTAATTTTTAGTTAATTAAAAATATAAAAAATTTAACAAAATGTGTTAAAGAGTTATTATAAAAAAAAGTAATTTTATAATGTTTAGGTAAAGCTTAGATAATTAGCATTTGTGATTAACTTAATAATTGGTTAAGTGTGGACTTTGAATTCTGAATTCAAGTAACAATATAATAGTTGTTTTATAAAACTTAAAGATTTCATACTAAAATTGTAACAGTTAGAAAAACTTCATTATAAGTGACATTCCAATTGTAATATAATAGTGAGGCTAACCTACTTTAATAATAGTGAAGGTAAGTAACTAACATTTCATACCAGAGCTATAACAGTGAGGCTAACAGTACCCTAATAACAATAAAAGTAAGTAACAAATTACATCAAAAACAATCTTCAAGTAACATGGTTACACTGTTTAACTCCAATATGATTGTTGAAAATATTACAGGAGATTTTAAAGGCAGAGCTCCAAATTCTTGTGACTAATAAAAGAATAAAATAGATCTTCAAGCAATCCCATAAACATACACAGTTCCGGAACAACAAAATTTGGTCAAAATTTTGTCGATTAACCTGTTTTTAGTCGAAATTTTGCCAACTGATGCTGTAGAAAGCATGAAGGACTGTCTATTAAACAAGTTGGTAGAAACCATCACAATTTTTACAGGTCGAAAATTGAAAAAAACAGTCGATACACAACGTGCCGGCTGTTTACCGTGGGCACACAGTTCATTACAAAGTGCAAAAGATAAAAACAGAAAATATATACGTCCAACTAATACCAACTGCTGACTTTTCATGAGACGTGCAAAATAAAATTTCAATTTAACTCTTCCTTTCTAATCTATTCTATGCGTATGCTGTGAGCCAAACAGAAAGTGAGGAGCTACAGACATTAATGGAGAATAGACACAACATTTTCACTTACACTACAATTTCTTTTGGAAAGTGAGGAGCTACAGATATTAATGGAGAAGACATACAACATGACACAACATTTTCACTTACACTCAACAATTTCTTTGGTGAATTGTCTATCCAACTTTCTGGATGCACATTTGACCGCATTTATTAATTAATTGAAATTCACAATATTACAATTTTTTTGGAAAGTGAGGAGCTACAGATATTAATTTGACCGTATTTATTAATTAATTGAAATTCACAATACTACAATTTCTTTGGAAAGTGAGGAGCTACAGATATTAATGGAGAAGACACACAACATGACACAACATTTTCATTTACACTCAACAATTTCTTTGGCGAATTGTCTATCCAACCCTTTGGATTCACATTTGACTGTATTGTGAATTTCAATTAATTAATAAATACGGTCAAATGTGCATTCAGAGGGTTGGATAGACGTTGCCCTTTCTTTGGAAACATAGGAAGTTCGGACAGAATTATGACTATTGACTCTTTGATTATTGAACTGGATGATGTTTAAGTAGAGTGGAGGATTACTACTTCTTCTTGTACGAGGACAATGAAGATCTGATTGGACAGCATTCTTTCTGAAAGACCCAGGAAAATAGCAGGGGCTGTCCTCGTCGATCCTTCCCACAGAAGGTGCCGCATTGGTATTCAAGCTTCTCGGAATTGCCTTCCTTTGCAGTGCAGGAGATGAATTACTCGTCTGCGAGGCGGCACTCACGAGCTCACCAAATTCATCATCATTCCTGGAGGAGGTGGTGAAGCTCTTTGGCAGGGTAACAATGGAAACGCCAAGACCTCCTGCAGCCAGGCCGCTGTAATTGGCCCTCCGCGCACACTCAGAGACGCTTCTGATATAAAAATTTCTGGCTTTGACAAGGTATGGAATAGGGGAGAAAGCCTTTATTCTCCTGTACAATGACCCAACTCGGGCCTTTTTCAAAACACCGCTGGTGGATTTGGCATTGTTGCCACTTTCCATGAGGAATTAGTCTCCAAAGACTTGTCGCTCAAACAGAACTTGTAAATATCTCACATATCTGATTACAAACGCAGTAGTTTGATTTCTGCTCTGTGACTGTGTAAATGGGTATATAAAGATGAAGTGATGAGCGTGAGAGGGACATATGATTTAAATTAAGCACACTCAAATGAAGTGGTTGGGCAGCTTGGGGATTGGAAGAAGAGGTCAATAGAGGAACGAATCAATGAAGACAATAGGACAATACCAAGAAAATTTATATATGGTTTGTTTTTAGAATACCCTTAGTTATGATGGAAATGAGCCTATGGAAGATGAGATACTCTCACGAGATGGGGAGCACAAATAGTATTTTCTAATGACTTAATTTATATGTAATGATTTGAGTGTGCATCTTAATTAAGTCGATAAATTTTTGAAGAGACAACTTTGTTTTCTATATAAATAGAGAAAAAGGGTCCCATTCTTTTATAAAAGTATATAGTTTAAAGAGAGGTCTTTATAGCAGCAAAAATGGTAGAAAAAAACAACTATAATCATATGTAGAGCTTCTAGAATAACTGTGTATTGCTTTTTTTCGTCAACGTTTCAGATCACACTCAATGATCCATCATTAGGACAAAAAGAGAAGAATGAAATAGAGATAAAATTGCAAAGAAGGTTGCATAAAAGGAGAGAGGGTTGGGGGCATGTAGGACAAGGAGTAGAATTATTTCTCCTATTTCTCCTATTTTTATTTCAATACCTTAATTCTACTCCTTGTCCTACGTGCCCCCAACCCTCTCTCCTTTTATGCAACCTTCTCTGCAATTTTATCTCTATTTCATTCTCTTTTTTCTGTCCTGATGATGGATCATTGAATGTGATCTGAAACGTTGACAAAAAAAGCAATACACAGTGATTCCAGAAGCTCTACATTCGATCATGGACTGTGGAAATACCATGTCTACAACTATAATTATAACAGAGAATCACTGTTTGGTAGTGTTATGGAGTAAAAAGTGGCCACGTGTCTTTTTACCTCCTTGTTTAGCTTCTAGGTCCTATTAATTGCATTATATATTCAAAATGTTTATCCTGAAGCAAAATTGTCCAACACCCAAGTAAAATTGGAATTGGGCCCCATGATTTAACTTACCCTAGACCTGAATGAGGCTAAAGGACCTAGGCGGTATCGCCCGGGTCCCTCACTTTAGGTTGTGCCTAATTTAAATGTTTGTCAGCTTGGCACCTCTCTAGAGGTTTCTCCTTTTTGGCTCTTTTGGTTTGAATTGGCGATTATGAGTGAGAAAGCATATATATAACTGTGTTTTTGAGTTCATTTGTAACTAGGTTAAAAAAGGCATAACTTGAGATCTTGAAGAAAAGCAAGCAAGATCATTCATTGTGATTCTAGAGCAGATTTGTGTTGTTATTGTATTGTTATTGCAGATATGGATCTATCATCTAGTCTTCTTTAGAATAATGAAGTTCATCACATAGGTGATATCATTGTTTGTTTATCATCATTTGAATCATCTCATTTTCATTGTTTTCAGCCTCTGCCCCTACAAGGGCACACACTCTTTATCAATCAATGGTGTTGGGAAGTTTGAATGCTATCCCGGGATTTGACTGAGGCAAGTCCCTAAACACCATAACCCCCAAACCTCTTCTTATCTTCTTATGTGCAGGTTATAGGAGCGAGATCTAGAAAATATAGAGCTACAGGAAGATAGGGTACATAACAAGGTTTCAGGATTTGCAGACTGTTTCAGACTATTCTATCACCAAGGACTTGGGTGGTGCCACCCATGTTCTCCTGCCTTTTCAAAGTTCAGATCTGGCATTAGGACAACATTTTCAACATCTTTCCAGTTCACGGTTCCGGCATATTCTTCTAGTCAAGACCTGGGTGGTCCCACCTTGGTCCTCTCACACCTCTGCTTTCGGGAGATAGGTTTTATCACCTTCTTGATCACCCTTGTGCAATTAGTTTCTGGATATTTGTTATGCTTTCTCCGTTATGAGCAGATCATTATAGAACTAGGGTTTCATGCATTGTTAACCTAGGGGTTGGGGAAAAGACTAAATTAAATCTAATCCATCTATAACAAACCTGAGTACAATATCAGTAGCTAAGTCCACCTTCATTTGGTAGCGATTTGGATCAGTCTTGCCCTTGAATGTTATATGGAAAAGGGTTTGATTTGGTGTGCATTCTGGTTGCCATCGTTCACCTTTTTTATACTTAATAGGTAGAACAACACCAGACCAGACTATATAGAAAAAAACAACACTAAGACAACACAAAAACAACTCCAAAAGTAGGAAAGGAGTAAGTTAGACCTCATGACGGAAAATAAGATCCCTCCAATCCTTACACATGATCTTCAATTTATCCTCTTGAATGGAGCAATTTTAGTGTCCACCTAGACATCAATATTATACGTCCAACTAATGTTAACTGCTGATTTTTCATGAGATGTGCAAAATAAAGTCTCAATTTAATTCTTCCTTTCTAATCTATTCTATGCGTATGCTGTAAGCCAAACAGAAAGTGAGGAGCTACAGACATTAATGGAGAAGAGACACAGCATTTTCACTTACACTACAATTTCTTTTGGAAAGTGAGGAGCTCCAGATATTAATGGAGAAGACACACAACATGACACAACATTTTCATTTACACTCAACAATTTCTTTGGGAACATAAGAAGTTCAGACAGGATTACTGCTATTGACTGTTTGATCATTAAATTGGATGATGTTTAAGTAGAGCAGAGGATGACTACTTCTTGTGCGAGGGCAACAAATATCTAATTGAGCAGCATTCTTTCTGAAAGACCCAGGAAAATAGCAGGGGCTGTCCTCGTCGATCCTTCCCACAGAAGGTTCCGCATTGGTGTTCAAGCTTCTCAGAATTGCTTTCCCTTGCAGTGTAGGAGATGAATTACTCCTCTGCAAGGCGGCACTGACGAGCTCACCAAATTCATCATCATTTCTGGAGGAGGTGAAGCTCTTTGGCAGGCTAACAATGGAAACGCCAAGACCTCCTGCAGCCAGGCCGCTGTAATTGGCCCTCCTCGCACACTCAGAGAGGCTTGTCATATAAAAATTTCTGGCTTTAACAAGGTATGGAATTGGGGAGAAAGCTTTTATTACCCTGTACAGTGATCCAACTCGGGCCTTTTTTGGAACACCACTGGTGGCTTTGGCATTGTTGCCACTTTCCATGAGGAATTAGTCTCCAAAGACTTGTCAATCAAACAGAACTTGTAAATATCTCACATATCTGATTACAAGCGCAGTAGTTTGATTTCTGCTCTGTGACTGTGTAAATGGGTAAATAAAGATGAAGTGATGAGCGTGACAGAGACATGATTTAAATTAAGTGCACTCAAATGAAGTGGTTGGGTAGCTTGGGGATTGGAAGAAGAGGTCAATAGAGGAACGAATCAATGAAGACAATAGGACAATTCCAAGAAAATTTATTTATGGTTTGTTTTAAAATAAAATTTGTTATAATGGAAATGAGCCTATGGAAGATGAGATACTCTCGCGAGATTGGGAGCACAAGTAGTTTTTTCTAATGACTTAATTTATATGTAATGATTTGAGTGTGCATCTTAATTAAGTTGATAAATTTTTGAAGAGACAATTTTGTTTTCTATAATATAAATAGAGAAAAAGGGTTCCAATCCTTTACAAAAGTATATAGTTCAAAGAGAGGCCTTTATAGCTGCAAAAATGGTAGAAAGAAACAACTACAACCATAACATAGAATCACTGTTTGGTAGAACAAGACCAAACCAAACCGCATAGCAAAAAACAACACTAAAACAAGACTAAGACAACACAAAAATAACTCCAAAAGTAGGAAAGGAGTAAGTTGGACCCCATGACAGGCAATAAGGTTCCTCCAATCCTTACACATGGTCTTCAATTTATCCTCTCACAAAGCAATTTTAGTGTCAACCTACACATCAATCTTTTTCTTTTTTTATCTTAGTTTTATCAACTAGCTCTCCCTGCATCTGTTTGTGTGTTTTGAGCTTAGCCTAAAGAATTACAATACTAGTAGCAATATGTCTCATCATTTCATCATTAACATTAACAATCTCATTCATAGCCTCTTCAATCTTATTCATCCTATTTTAGAAAATGTTCAACCTAACATGCATCTCCGCCCACTTTTCATTGCAAATTTCATAGCTATGAACCTTATTAGTGCTATCTTCAAACTTATTCTTTTTTGAAAAGTGTTCAACTTGTCATCCATCTTTACCAATTTACAATTTTTGTAGCTATGAACTTTATCCATACTGTTATCCTTATTAACTTCATACCCCTTGACAAGAGACTCATACACATCATCATTTTCCTTATTAGCCTTGGAAGGAGAAATAAACATTAAATCATCTGAGTCTACTAGGGGGATTCAAGCTTCATCTCTTCCATTGGAGAGTCATCCTCAATACTTTTGGAGTTGTACAAAGGGATAGAGTCAGAATCAATATCCTTAACATCTTTGAGGGGTAAATTAATGTCACCTTCCTTATTATCACCCTTTGTAATAGATTTCCTCCCACTACGAGCAACATTAGATAAACATCAATAATGATGAGTATGAGTAAGAAAATGTTGACTAAGATGAAGGAGGACATGGTTATCAAAAGAGTCATGGATTACACCATTATTCCAAACCCTAAATTCTCATGAGAGTAATTTATCTCTCCCATATTCATGTTAATTAGTATTCTCTAAATGCTTATCATCATTATAAAGTACTTTTTGATTTAATTAATTCTCTTTAACTTATAGATTAACAAAAGCAAAGTCTGGTTCCAAGGGTTAACCCCCTTTTTCAAGAGATTGTGGAGCTATGTCCAAATGTTTCATTGTTGACATGAATGTAGATTTGAAGAGTACTAATCTTTTCATTTTCCACCAAGCCTAGCAACTTGAGGATGACCACCAAAGATGCTCCACTCATAACATAATTGATATATTGATCTATTTAGATTCCATTACAAAATTAACATCTATTGTTTGCACTTACATTAGGAACTTGTATTGACGGATCATGTCATTATTTGTCATATTGTGGTTATTCTTAATGCCTCAAAGAGAGAAGGTTAACTCAACACATGAATTATTATTTTATATAATTAGAATTTTTTGTTTCATATTAATGGTATTCAAACAAAATATATGCCATTTACATTGGGTAGCCATCAACAGTTGATTCTTATAATATGGTACCATCCAAAAATGGTTAGACTAATTATCCAAGATCTTATGTTCCTACAAGTGTTTGGTAAATTTCATTACATTTTGTTATCAATTCTATGATTACATTATATATCACATAATTATGGTTTTCTAAACTATGTCACCACATGCTCTATGATTGAAGGAAATTATCATGCATTTTCATTATTCCACCATGGTATGATGGCCTCACATTTTGTCAACCTAAATCATATGCACATTTCAACTTTGAGATTTTTAGGTGATTGTGTCAAGAATCCATTTCTTACAATATTACCATTATTCAAAAATTATATTATATATTTAAGTGTGTGTTAAATTTGTTCTATTTGATTTCTAGTGTTGAAAACTAATTGTTATGGTTTTAGTTTGTGTTAAATAGAAAAAAGAGAGCCTAATCAATGATGAACAAACTAGATCAAATTTTTTCTATCAAACATTAGAGCACAAGCCGATGAAGACTTTTGGACTTGGCTATAGTCCTCAAGGGAGAGCCAAGTTGTTTGGGCTCTGTTCTTTAGTTGTAATATAGTGGAGATTGATTTGAGAATAGAAATATCTAGGGTTTTAAGTAACTTAATTGACAAAATGGATAAATTATAAGTGTTACACATCAACCATGTATAAATAGAAAGTTGATTGGGGATGAGTAGGGCAGATGAACCTTGTAGCCAGAAACAGGTTTAGATTATGTAGGACTTGTGTGCTAGGTGCCCTAGTCCTAGGGTTTTGGTTCTAATGAAGTCTATATGCAATGATCTTTGTTGTTCCTATCTTCCTATCACTCGTTAGGTGCCTGAAACTTTTGATTCAGATCTACACACATAAAAGAAGGAAAATGGTTATGCTGTATATGGGCTTGCCTTAGTCAAACCCCATGTTGGTGTTCCCACCTCCACAACAACAATGATAGATGATGATAGAGAGTCTATGCTTGCAATGAGCAGAGGAAAAACATATAATAAAGACTGCAATAAACAAATGAAATGAAATAGAGTTACCATGAGCATGAATCCCTAGTTGAAGGGATATCGCAATCCATAAGGATTTGAAGGAGGATGAAGCTTCCTTGAAGACCTGCAAGAAGGGATAATGCATATAACAATAATCTACAAAAATAGAGAGCTTGTATCTGAGAGAAAGAGAGACTAAGAGGGCTTGTTAGAGATAATCATTAGGTATATCATTCATGTGTGTACATGAGTGAGAGAGACTTGTTTATATATGAATCCCAATTACTTTCTGAGGGCCCAATTGAGTTGAGGTCGATAAGGTACATCACATAAGGAAAAAGGCCAAAATTTAAATATTATCTTTTGGGGCCAAATAGGTAGGACTCTAACGCTAGGCGCTAGTGTCTTGGTGATTTGGGCTCTTCAAATGTCAGATGTCAAAGGACTCAGCCTTGTTTATTAGAAAAGTATAGAAATGTGCATGTATTAAGCAGAGATGAGCATACAAGCTAAAATAGGTGCCAAACCTAATGCAAAATTGGAATAGGTAACAATTTACAACATTACATTTAGCCCCCAATTTAGTGAGGGTATGAACTTACACTCATATGCTCACTAAAGTATAGACAAGACAAAAATCATCAAGACAAAATGTTGGAGACATAGAATGTCGCTAAGTTGAGAGTTGTACTAGCTCCCAAGCTTAGGATCCTACAAGTTTACAATGTTTAGACAAAGAGATTACACATATGCAAGACACATGGCACAAATCACACATATACATAAAGCATTCATGGATCATACATGAAGCATATATGGAAAACATGAATCATACATGGAAAACACGAAGCATACATGGAAAACATAGAGCATACATGGAAGACACGAAGCATGCATAGAGCATAGATGAAGCAACGAAGTTGGTAAACCATATGTGAAAACACATGAACAAATGAAAAAAAAAATTGAGTTAGCAAAGTAGAGAGACCTAGGTATGAAAGGTTGTCTCATTACCTTGCATCATCCTCAAAATATAATGGAAAATAAAATGAAACCAAAAAAATAGAGAAATTCTAAAAAGGAGATAGAAAAATGTAATGAGTCGATCGATTTGTTTAAGGAGAGAAGATATACAAATAGACAAGGGAGCAACCAATACAAATGAGGAAGAGTACATGACTCTCGCACTAGATTGCTCTTGTTATGGAGTAAAAAGTTTCCCTATACCTTTTTACCTCCTCCTTTAGCTCCTAGGTCCCTGTGTTAACACTTTGCAAGTTAAATACTCATCCCAGAGAAATCCCCCCCGAAACCCATGTCAAATGGGGACTAGGGGCCTATTCTAAGCCCTTAACCCTGACCAAAAAGTGCCTTGGAACTTGGGTTTTTGCACCCAAGTCCACTCTGATTGGCCAAGGCAAATCTTAATGCATGTTGGCCTAGGTCCTCTCAAAAGGTTTCCCTTTGTCAACCTTCTTGAATTAATTTATGAATGTTAGTAGGAAAGCATATTTAAATAGGTTTATGAATTCATTTGTAACCTAGAGGGATAACATGAACTTGTGATATTGAGCAAAAAGCATTCAAAGGACTTCATTATGTTTTAGAGAAAAATTATGTTGTTATTGTGTTTGTTTGTTGCAGATTTGGCTTCATCAATCCATCTCCTCATGGTTTGAAGGATCTTCATCTCCATGAGGGCTTCACCTCTAAGGTGACATCAATTTGTGTTGCAATCAATTCATTTCATCATTTTCTTTGGCCTTTGCCCTCATTAGGCACACACTCTATCTAACAAAGGTCTTGGAAGACTTGAATGTCCTTCTGGGGCTTGATTGAGGCAAGCTCCTAAACACTACAACCCCCACACCCTCTTCTTCATGTGTGCAGGTGACAGGTGCAAGAGTTGAAAAAGTGCAGGTGTAGATAAGTAGTTTGAAGGATTAGGTTTCAGGATCTAGAAGAATCTTGTGAATATTCCTCCTTGCTAGACTAGGGCACTTGCCCTATAGTCCTCCTGACAAGTTTGGCTCCAGAATCAAGATTGGAATACAATCTGCTACACTCCTCTATTCACAATCTTTGGAAACTCTACCCTCCTAGACTTGGCTGCCCTCCCCATAGTCCTCTAGGGTTTCAATTTCTGAAACTCGGCTTTTGGTATGCTTCTAATCCTCCTTGAGTACTTTCTTGTTTGGTTTTTTGTAGCATTCCATCTGTCTAAACCTGATTGTTCTATAATTAGGGTTTGAGGCTTAGTTGATCTAGGGTTTGATAAATCTCTCAATCTAATATATTCTTTCCTTATCATTCCTGAGCACAAAATCAGAAGCTAAGTCCTCATCCATCTTGTAGTGACTTGGCTTGGTTTTGTCCTCGAGTGTTAAAGTGAAAGGAGTGTTTGATTTGATACACCTTTAACGTCATTTCACCCCTTTCCTCTTTTTACATTAAACATTTTGGTGAACCTGGAACATTGAGCATTTAACATCTTTCTAAGTGTTGTAATCAGTCCTTGCATTCAATCATATCATATTTGTCATCTTGCATTGGAAAATCTTATATACATTTGAAATTTAAAAAAAAAAAAATCATTCTAGGCTTGCATGAAGACATAGTTTTGCATGATTTGCATTGCATATGATAAAAAGATTTGATTTTTTGATATTTGCATTAGATCTGATCCTTATTACAGTAATTAATCATTAATTCATATCAAATATTTCATTTAAATGTTCCATTTGCTAGGGGTTTGCTTTAAAAAGTTACATTTTCATATAACCTAGTAATTCCAAAAACTAGGGTTTGTAGTCAAAATCTCATTTTCAGATTTTTCTACCCTTCTCAACATTCATTCAAGTCTGATTTTGAATTTTAGTATTGGATAGTCTTGCATACTTTTGCATCTTTGCTTTGAAAACTTCACTTTTTGCAATTACACATTGTGTATTTCAACATTAGGCAATTTCACATTTTCCTTACAACCCTTTACACAAACCTTTTAATTTGTCATTGCGTGAAGCACTTTTGACATCACATCACTTTTTTTGAAGTGAAATTAGTGTGTTTTTTTATTTTCAAAAACCCTATTTCCTTTAACTAGTGCCTTGGTGTGTAAAGGTCTCACATACATGGCTCCTAATCAAATGAAAGATGATGTGGCTCCTCCTTGCTCCTATAAGAAAATAAAGGACCCTGAACCCGTTCTCTCTTTTACACCTCATGATGCAACCATTGGAAGCATTGAAGGTCCTCTCTACATCACAGCAAGAATCAATAGAATTTCTACAAGAGTTGTCCTTATAGATCCCAATTGCCTAACAAATGTCATAACAGAAGAGTTCCTATATATGAGTGATTTAGCTCAAGACACTTATACTCCAAATGATATAATGATTAAAACACATAATGGATACTTTATGCCTGTAATTAGGAAGATTAAACTTTTCATTACTATGGTGGAAAGAGCCTTGAAACAATTCTTTACAATCATTCCTACTTCTGACCTCTTTCGTGTGAAATTAGGTCACCCTTGGCTTAAATCCATGAAAGCGGTTCCTTCTACAATTCATAAGTGTTTGAAATTCCTTGATAAAGGATGAGTCCATGTTGCACACCATAGTGGATGGGTACCATTAACTTCTCGTGGGAACTTTAATTTGGACTATTTTTGGCATGAACCCACCGTCAAAACTCAACCTAGACAAGATTAATTCTTCCTTGCATATCAAAAGTACAAGAATAAACTCATCACTAAACTAGCACCTAAAATAGATGTTCCTGGATCTTCCTAATCTTCTGAGGCTTCACTTCCTTCTACCAACCAAGTAGAACACAAAAAACACACCGAATTGAAAGAGTCCACTCACCCACAAGGTAAAGGTATTTTTGACGAGGTTCCTTTCCTCCATCCCTACAAGGATCGGGAGGTGACCTCCAAAAACAAAACACTTCATCACAAAAGGTCAATTTCATGCCCACTTCCCAATCATTTATGAATGTGGAAGTCCATGAACCATTAAAGGGTGAGAAAGGAACTCCTTTTGAAAACACTACAAACAAGATAAAAAGGAAAAGACTTACAAGAGATCCAAGGAGAATCTAAAAGCTTTAGCTCAACAAAATTCACCTCAAGAAGAAAACATTTCACAAACAACTATTCAATCTAATGAAGAGATAAAGGAAAATAAAAGGCATGATGAAGTTTTAAAATGGGCCATAGTGCCTTATGTACCACCTACTCTAGAGAAAAATTTGGAAGAAGATGATTTAATGAAAGATGAGCTCTAGCAGGTAAGTATTTCTCACTTAGCCACACTTGGAGAAACACCTTTCTAAGATGCTCACAAGTTTGGCCTCCAATTAGATATATATGTTATAGTACTATGTCATGTTGTGTTCTCCCATGTGATTTTGTTTAAGTCCCCTTGACTGACCCTTGACACTCTTGTAAGGTCAAGGATACAATGGGACTACCTTTGTTGTAACATTCTTCTATTTGTTTCTCAATTCTTCTAAACTCCTCTTTCCTCTTTTTTTTTTTTGTTGCATGTTGTGCCTTGGGGGCATAGCATTGTGGAAGATGTTTTTGGGGCCATCCTCCTACATGATGTTCCTAAGTCACTTTTACCTCCTCTCTCTCATTTTTATTGTTTCCATTCTTCAGTGGCTCTACCTAGTTAGCAGATGACGATAAAACATATATACTGATATGGACCATGTGTCCCTTTAGCAAGTAAGAAAAAATGGACCTAGTCCATGTATGATGATGGGGTTGATATAATTTAGACGCTTGACTAGTAGAGTCACTTTCTAAAGTATCTTGTAACAAATCCTTTGCAATACTAATCTTCTCTATGCACTTTGATATGTCTTTGATATTTTTTGTGTCTCACCTTGTGCTACACTCAGTTTTGAGATACTTGAAGTATAACCTCGCGGCTATACTCAGTTCCAAACCTACAAGTATAGCCTTGGCTTGTTTATCTAATATGATTAGCTTAATTCATTATTTTTTAGCATTTGATACTAACGTGTGTGATTTTTGGAAGCATTCAGTGATCATAAAGAACATGTCACCTTGGGGGCATGGGCTTTACAAAAGCTTTTGTTTCCTTGTGTGTTTGTTAACTTTACCTTAAATGTGATTGCTTCTGACAAGAGAAGTCAACTAATTTAAGGTGGGGGCATATATAATGGTAACTCCTTGATTACTTTTACATTAACAAAGCATTTTTGAAAACCCTCATCACAAGGTGGGTTGGTGTATCTCTTGAGTTAGTGCACATCCTTTTTAAGAAAAAGTCCTCCTGTGGAAGGTAGGATGGCATATCTCTTGAGCTAGTACGCATCCTTTTAAACAAAAAGCCCTTCTGCAGAAGGCGGGATGGTGTATCTATTGAGATAGTGCACATCCTTTTTAGCAAAGTCCTCTATGGAAGTAGGGTGGGTCTTTAGTCATTCACCCTTAAGCATGTCTTTGGCGGTTGTGGCAGCATAGCTCAACCATCAAGTGTATCTGAAATATATTTTAGATGGTGGGAATTAACAGTAAGCTCCTTCCCATTGCTCATGTTTGTTGTGTATAAGACGTATAGTCTATCGATGACATACTATGCGGCACTCATGTATTCCGTGTGTCTTACTTGCATGTTTGCAGTGTCTTCCTTTGAGTGTGGTCTAAAGGCACGTAGCGATGAGCTCCCTCCACATTTGGGTTTTGTTTTGGATGTCTTCCCCCTAGTGTGGTCTAAAGGCATGTAGCGATGATCTCCCACCACATTTTGGGTTTTGTTTTGTCCACACAACAAGGGTTAAACTAGACATGTAATTTAACCCTATTCACACCAACACCTCCCCTTAAGTGCAACTTAGGGAGGAAAAAACAAATGCAAACATGCAAATATGGGACTTGGCAACAATGCCATGTTAGGTACCCATGTACAAAAGATCTCTCACAAATGAAGAAAGGGAGAAAACCTCATGGGAAAAACTCCTCTCCAAAAGAGAGAAAAACATGCAAAGAAAGCATGAAAAGGTGAAGGAAGGAAGGAAGGAGGACTCAACATGACCCCCCAAGGACTACTTCCATCACAAAGATACAAAAGATATCCCCCCATAGGAGATAAAAGAAGGACTAATAAGCCTTCACAAAGGATGGCACAAAAAGATTAGGAACATGAAGAAGAAGAACTCCACTAAAGCACAAAAAAGCTACAAGTTACAACTACCGAAGAACTGCTACACTGTTGAAGAACCTTGACTGAAAATAGGATGAAGATCAAGATCAAAGAGACAAATCTGCATGAGTGACCCCAATAACACTACTCAACTAATGTGATAGTTGAAAATGTAGGTGCCAATAGTCTCAAGAACTTTGATCATCTGAATAAGGTAGAAGGTTGCCTCCATAAACTGGAATGCAAAAGTGTCTATATGGTATGTGTTCCATCTCACCGAAATTCATGGGAAACCAGCCACTGCATCCACCTAGTATATAGGAACAAAAACTAGATACATAGTTCACTCCAACAAAACTAAGGAAGCATTAGCACAAGTAGTATGATACCCCCCCATAATGCTGACAAGGGAGAGGTAGGACAGCTCCACTAAAACTGTGTGTCACAATGTAGTGCAAGAAGGTGAAGAAGCAACATCAGAAGATGCACATAGTAGTACCTGTAACTAATAAAGTGTATGCAAATAACAAGGCACACACACGAGGCTAAAATGTTTTTGTGGAGGGACTCTCACCAGACAAAACTGTGATGGCAAATAACAAGGCACTTTATAAAGTAGTGCGAGTACAAAAAATGGCACAACATGATGTGCAAGATCCCCAAACTATAAATACAATATGTGGCACTTTATCTCAGTACATTTACAAATCAACAAGTGCATTCAATAGATGCATGCAATGTCTAAAACAAGGACAGAATGAGTTGATGTCATGAGGTAAACAATAAAGACATTGATCATGCATGGCTTACAAACCTCAAACAAATGACAAAAACTACAAAGGAATGAACCCCCATAACAAATAATGCTACAGAATATGCCCCCCTAGAAAGAAATACAAGATTGAGTACAATGTTGTCAATGTGGAAGCCGAAATCAACCATTTATAACATATGGTGATTTTTCAAATTTTCAAGAAAAACAACTTGGCAAAACAAAAAATGACCAATACCAACAGATTCCTTTCATTTTTTTGATCAATTTCAAAAAAAAGTTTGCTCAATTTCGACATCATGGGCAAAAGATATGCATTGTCGAAAAATGTCAAAAAAATCAAGCAAATATGACATTCAGAGGCAAATTTTGAAGAAATACAACAAGATGGAGGAAAATCACCTACATAATGATGTACTTGGAACCATCTTTCCAATGACTATAAGAATGTGAAAATCTGACTCCCCGGGTGCAAGTTGTAGCAAAAAGAAAAAATCCCCCTCTTTGTCGAAATTTGCAATAAAAAGTTGGTCTGCTTGTCCCATTTTGGGACAGACTGTCCTATTCTGGGATGGAATTTCTAGTTTTAGGACAGTGTCCAAATGTGGACTATCCTATTCCAGGACAAAACATGATTGGTCTGAAAACCACCTTGTAGGAAATACCATCGGAGTAGACCACTAAGTCCTTTGAAGAAATTATGACTGTAGTGGTCAAAAAATCCAAAGAAGTTATGTGGGATCGGGCTAGGATAGAAGATCGATGCCTTGGAAGTATATAATCATCGATTATTTCCTTTGAGTTGATGATTCAAGGAGATGACCTCATTTGAAACAATCACAAATTTTGGCCAAAAGAAACAAATGCGATCACGATTGACCATGCTTCAGCTACCAAAGATCTGATCACTGATTGTTGCCTATAAAGGCTGAAAATGAGGTCACAACAGGGTGTCTAACAAAGGCATTAAAGGTCAATCTAGACCTTCAAACAACATGTCTGGATTTGTTTGTTGAGACAGTTCTTGACCATGACAAACAGATCGTGCCTTCCAAACTGGGCCCCAATGGAGATCACCAAACCCAAACCTAGTCGAAAACAACCAGATATTAGAGGACATCAACATAGCTAATCAAATATTAGTTAGAGGAAGAACATGTGGAAGAGTCCATCGAATAGCTGAAAAAAGAACTTCAAAAATGTTCAAATCTTGTGGTGAAACTATCAAAATCTTCAAACTTCAATTATATAGAGGGCAGCTAGATTGAAATGGAGTGATGTCGATGTCTTGAACCATATGACAAACCAATGCAAAGAGAATCAACAATGCAGATTTAGAGGTCGATCTAGATTCCAGAGATGTCTTCCAATTTACTCCACAAACTACAGACAAAAGTCACAAACCAATTGTACCATGTTTGAATTCGGCGTCGATCTACAGTCACTGGTCTTAGTTTCCTTTAGCTGCCAGCACTCGATGAGCATCAAGGTGCCTTGTAGAGATCAATCAAGGGTCCAAATGCTAAAAAAAGCATCGATGTCCAAATGCAGGATCAATGTGATTGAGCAGAGAAACCAGACCAAGAATTAGTGAAGATGCCAAAATTGGGGTCGATGGAGTCGAAGGAGGCATGGATACCACTTGAAGCCTAGTGGACCAGATTTTGAGCAAGGAGATTGTTGTTTTGAACACTTGTTGATTTGTGCAGAAATAATAAGGCCAAGAGCTGAGTGTTGTGTTTGGGGTGAATACCTGATCAAGGAGATTACCTAGTCCAAAAATGAGGGTGGCCAAAAATGGAATACCTGAGTCACCTAAAAATGGATCTCAAGGCCGATTGAAAATGGAGGTCATGCTCTGTTGGCTAGAGATTCTAGGACACAAGTCTGGAATAGATGAAAATGTCTAGAGTGTTGATTGACAGCCAAAAACAAGATCAAGAGGATCACCTGGGACTTGAGGTGAGCCAAAACCTATTACAGAGGTAGGATAACCAAATGCAACGCTGATCAAGTCTGTCAAGCCTATAGGTGCCTGGAGATACACAAGAATGTGATTGAGAGGATTTGAATAGAACTTCAAGGTTGGATATGAGTCTAAATAAGTCTGATGCCAAATACAGGTAATAGCCCAATGATGGGTTGTGTTGCCCAGAATAGGATATCAACTGCCGAATGGTCATGACCTTTGGAGTGGGCCGTGAAAGTCAAGACTGGTTTGGATGGCCGATTAGATCCAAAGTAGGTTTGCAAGGGCCAAACTCACAATACCAAAATCTAGAATGGAGCAAGAACGTAGATGTCAATAGTGCAGAAGCCTCTATGGAGAGGTCAAATTTGAGCCGGATCACGCCCAAAGACTAAAAAACCAAGTTTGAATATGTCCTAAAAATTGCAAATAAAGCAAAAAATGTAGGGGGCAGAATGGCCCTCTACTAAAAAATTTTTGCCTTTTGGACAAAAAATCTATAGAGGGGATAAAAAAATGCTAGATTTGACTATGACCGAAGTATATCGTGTTTACAGTCAATCTTAGCAGATTTGACCCTTTTGATCTCAATGGTGAGGTTAGATTTGCTCCAAAATGCACCAAAAGAAACCTACAATTTTAGATTACAAACAAAAAGACCATTGAAAACTGTTATTTATGTCAACCTTTCTGATTCTCCAAGTCATCCAGGGATGCAAGAGAAGAGCATACTTGGTTTCAAGAAGGAAAAATAAATCACTATCTAAGATCTTCTAAAAATGAACTAACTCTAGACAATTTACGAGCTCTGATACCATGTTAGGATTAGCTATGGAGGTAGCTATCCTATGATCAAGATGCCTAAGAGCTAATCACAAGAATCAAAGAAGATCACCATGATAGAATAATATTCTATACACAAGATAATGACTTGATATAATATGTTGATATGATACAATGAGAAGCCTTGGTTATATAGACCAAGGTTGAGAGCTAGGATGTTGTAGTCATGCAACAAATGTCACATTCCTATCACATGAGACAACTAGAGGATAGGATGCCAATTAGATCACATGTGTAGGATAAGACAACTATCAACACCTAGCAACAACTAGACACAACTAGAAACAACTAGGGACATCTAGTAGACTCACTAAGTCAAATTAACATGTGAACATGTGTGTGGGTATTATTTAACTAATAAATAGTTAAATAATATGAATTATCCACACAACAAGGGTTAAACTGGATAGGTAATAACCCTGTTCACACCAACAAGCCCTATCACAATGTAGTTGCTCACACATACAACATGCACAATAATAAACAAAGTAAACAACAATTAAACACTCTAATTACTTTACCAACTTCCCAACCTATGCTTCCTCAACCACCTCATCTTACTCATAAGGGTGGTCAAGATTGTGATCTTGTTGAGCAGCTTCATGCTACTCCAGCTAAGATCTCTCTTTGGGAACTCATACAAACATCACCCACATACCACAGAATGCTCCAAGAAGCTTTACAAAAGGTGATTGTACCACCTACTATTAAGCCTAATGATGTAGCACCTCTGTTAGATTGTATACATGCGACAAAAATAGATATTCTATTTCAACAACATGAGTTACCATCAATTGAAGTTCAAAATCAACATGATCCTCTTCCAATCTTTGTCACAATTAACAAAAAGTTGGTAAAATGAGTTATGATTGACAATGGATTAGGTCTTAATGTTTGTGGCAATGATTTGCTACATAAAATTAAGGTTGACACATCTTTAATCAAACCAAATAAACTCAGCATTTGTGGCTTTGATAACGCTAGTAGTAAAAGTTGGACCCATGACATTACCTACCCTTTTTCATGTCATGCCTGGTGCGCTTTCATATAACATCATTATGCGAAAACCATAGATTCATGCCATGGGGATAGTTCTATCTACCCTTCATTGACCAGTAAAGTTTATTTATGAAAATAAACTTCACACCATTGAAACTGATTTAGAGCAGAACAGTTGTTTACAAATTAAAGTTACACAAAAACAAGTTCTCAATCACAACCTTCTCAACAATTTAAAAGTTGATTCATCAATACCTCTTTCCATAGATAATATTGTACAAGATTCAATATCGAATGCACCTTTCGTGATGATTGGGGTTCATTATACCTTACTCCTACCTTTATGGGGGTGTATAAACTCAATAACATTGAAACATCAAAAGTTGCATCAATCTCATCCAAGGAATCTTTGGAACTGCCTAAGAAACCTAAAGTTTCTCTAGTAGAAAACAAAGACAATATTTACACTACAAACTATGAGACTTGTGAGGCCTTGCCTTCCTCTAAAAGATGGAGTCTCTCTATGGTTGTGGTATAAACCAAAAAGGAATCAAAGTACCCTTCCAAGCTACTACAATTAACTACTTTGTTGGTATTGGATACCATTCTTTGAAGCCCACCAAAGCCTACCGTCATGCTACTCTTAATGTTAATACAATATCAACATGTTCAAGGTCAAATATGATATATCCTGAGATGATAGACATGGTTTTTCCACCAAGAAATATCCCATTGAATTAGGTAAGTATTTCTCCCTCATTAAGCCACACTCATTTTAGCACCTATTCTAGTTTCTCTCAAGCGTGGCCTCTTCCTAGATATATATGTTGCTAGAGTTGTGTTCCCCTGTGTTGTGTTAAATATTGTTTAGGCCTCCTTGAATGACCCTTGATACTCTTGTAAGATCAAGGATAAAAGGAGACCATCTCTATTGTGACACTTCTATTTGTTTCTCTATTCTTTTATTCCTCTCCTCTATCTTATTGTAATTGTTGTGTTGTGCCTTGGGGGAAAGGTATTGTGGAGGATGTCTTGGGGGCATCTTCAGTGGCTCTACTAGTGGGCAGATGATGAAAACAAATAAATACTGATAAGGACTATGTGTCCCTTTAGCAAGAAATAAAAAATGGACCTAGTCCATATATGAAGATGGGGTTGATATACATATCCAACACTTGACTAGTAGAATCACTCCATGTTGTGATTCATGTTGTGAAGAATCTTGTAACAAACCTTTGCAATACTCTAAATTTGCTTCTATGCACTTTGGATCATTTTGTATCTCACCTTGTAGCTACACTTAGTTCTAAGATACATGCAATATAACTTAATGGCTATACTTAGTTCTGAACCTGACAGTGTAGCCTTGGTCTATCATGTGATATGATTTATTTAGCTTTCATGAATTGATTTGGTTGTTATCTTAGATTAAGATTTTCTAACCAAACCCTATATCTTGTTGATTATGTTAGCAAATGATATCGACGTGTTTGTGGGACCATTTGACGATCGTGAAACATGTCACTTCATGGCATGGGCTTTGTGAAAGATCTTGTTCCCTTGCATGTTTTCACTTTACCATAATGTGCTTGATACCAGCAAGTGGGATCAACAACTTTAAGGTGGGGGCATATATAATGGTAACTTCTTGATTATTCTTTACACTAACAAATTGTGTTTGCAATCCCTCATCATCAGGTGGGATGGCGTATCTCTTGAGCTAGTGTGCATCCTTTTATACAAAGCCCTCGTCACGAGGCGAGATGGTGTATCTCTTGAGCTACTGCACATCCTTTTAAACAAAGTCCTCATCATGAGGCACTTGAGTCATTCACCCTTAAGCATGTCTTTGGTTGTTTTGGTAGCATAGCTCAACCATCAGGTGTGTTTGGTGTGTTTTAGATAGTGGAGTGTAGTGATGAGCTCCTTCCTATCGCTTGTGTTTTCCATGTATAAGACGTGTAGTGTGTCGATGACATACTATACGATGCTTGTGTATTCCATGTATTTTTCATGTGTTTTATGCATCTTCCTTGCGTGTCATGCATGGTTTTGTGTGGTCTAAAGGCATGTAGCAATGAGCTCCCTCCACGGTGTGTGTTTTATTTACTTTAATGAGCATCATATATCTATATGTGTGTGTGTGTGTGTGTGTGTGTGTGTGTGTGTGTGTAATTGCTTAATCATGTCTTCTCTTCATGTATACTTCATGTATTGCGTGACTGTATGTTGGATCTAGGGCATACAACTGAGAGGGGGGGGGGGGTGAATCAGTTGTATAGAACTTGTTCTCTTTCAAACACTTAATTCTCTGTTGTTAGTTAGCAGCATATCAAATAATCATTCATGGAAGCACAATACATAAACACAAGAGCAGATAAGCATCAACACATTGAACACCAAGATTTTGACGTGGAAAACCCGGTTAAGGGAAAAACCACGGGGTGATTAACCCAAGAATTATTCTCTGTTAGAAGAATAAGGAAAAATGAATGGCACATGCCAATAAGGGCTCACTGCCCGAGCACACTGCTCACAAAGAGGCCCACTGCCTACAAGGAGACACACTGTCTACAGAGTGATAAAAATCACAGTCTTGAACTGGAGAATGACATCTCTACCATGTCCGGATCAGTTCCAATTAAGCCCAACAATCTCTGCTCTGCCTTTCGCACCTTTCTTCGCTACACCTTACTCATACATACAACTCACTGAAATGAATTCACAAATCATTATTTATACAAGACATCGACTTAGGAACAAGCATCTAAGTCGGCAAACAACCATAGGAGTATCCGCAAGATGAATAACACATCCGGTCGGCTATCACAAGAACATTCGCAGGATGAACAACTCATCCGGTCGGCTAAACAGAGCAATAACTTCATCCAGAAGAATAACTTCAATTCCGGGCTCTACCATCAATGCGGACCAACAACACAACCTAAACATGATTCAAGAACCTTCACAAGTCTGTCTGAATGTCCGGATACATCCGCACTTTCTCTGCTTACTGGGATCTCTTGTCTTCCTCATCCGGAACTTCAAGAACACAGTCTGTCGCCACAGTCATAATGCAGGAGGTACATCCGGACCTCCAAATTACACACAAATCAGGATGAAACATCACAAGGACATATAAAACACTCCTTCCAATCCGCAGATTATGATAATACAATTCCGGACCTCACCGGACCTTTTTGTGATCCTCTGTCACCTCCGGATACTTGCCGGACCCGGTTCTATACCGGCAGCCATAACTCCTTCAGATCTTCATGCGGACCTCTGAAATCTTAACTGTAGCATCTCAAGACTCATATCTACTAACCCTTTAATCCGCATCCTCCGGTTCTCATCCTATACAGTATATTTACCTTCTTCTCATCACTGTTCTTCACTGTTCCTGACTGAAGCTAATTTTCTCAATATCCTCAGCACAAAGCTCATCAAATCCTTCTTGTCAATGCAGTATGAGTATGTTGACATCAATGACAACAATGGCTCACCTCATACTTGCAACAATCTCCCCCTTTGTCATTGATGGCAACATATGATGTGAAAAACCATCAAGACAAGAACTTCTCTTTTCTGTCACAGCTCCCCCTATCAACAACCACTCCTCACATGTCTTCCTTTGCTGCTCCCCCTTTGATCATCAACCACTTGTTTTTCACATGTCTTCTCTCCCCCTTTGACATCAATGGCAAAGGGCTCATACTTGCAACTCTCATGCATCAGAATAATACCAGCTGCTCCCCCTTAGTTGCAGCTCCCCATTAGTCCGGATTACAAGATATGACTGTGATTGCCACCGGACTGATGCACATTAGTGCATCTTAGTTCATCACCGGAGGGGCCATGACCCCTAACTTCTTCCGGAGATATTCAAAAGAGTCCTTGGGAAGAGGTTTTGTAAAGATATCTGCAATCTGATCCTTGGAGGGAACATACTCCAATCTGACTTCTTCCTTGTTTACTTGTTCTCTCAAAAAGTGAAATTTGATAGATATGTGCTTAGTCTTAGAATGCAATACCGGATTCTTGGAAATATTAATTGCACTTGAATTATCACAGAAAATTGTGATAGGCTCCTCATATTCAACTTTGATGTCTCTCAGCATCTGCTTCATCCACAAGATTTGAGTGCAACTACCTGCTGCTGCAATGTATTCTGCTTCAGTTGTAGACAGAGATATTGCATCTTGTTTCTTGCTTAGCCAAGAAACCAATCTCTTCCCCAAAAAGAATGCTCCACCACTAGTGCTCTTCCGGTCATCCACATCTCCTGCCCAATCTGCATCTGTGTAAGCATGAAGAGAAAAATCCGGATCTCTAGGATACCATAGACCATACTCAACTGTCCCTTTCAAGTATCTAAAAATTCTTTTGATTGCCATAACATGAGATTCTCTAGGATCAGCCTGGAATCTTGCCACAAGACCAACAGCTTGCATTATATCTGGTCTAGTTTGAGTGAGATACAACAATCCACCAATCATTGATCTATACTTTGTCTGATCTGCCTTTGGAGAATCATCATCTTTGCTTAACTTACATCCGGTTGCCATAGGAGTGTTCATAGGCTTTGAGTCTTCCATACCAAATTTCTTTAACAATTCTTTCACATATTTGGTCTGAGAAATGAAGATCCCTTCTTTTGTTTGAGTAATTTGCAGACCCAAGAAGAAATTCATTTCACCAAGCATAGACATTTCAAACTCACTTTTCATCTGATTTGCAAAAGTTTTACACATACTATCTCTTCCTCCAAAAATGATATCATCCACAAACACTTCAACAATCAGAATGTTTTCATGATCAATTTTGAAATATAAGTTGCTGTCAGCAGTACCTTTGTTGAATCCAATCTGCACAAGATGCTTATCCAACCTTTCATACCATGCTCTTGGGGCTTGCTTCAATCCATACAAAGCTTTCTTCAACTTGCAGACCATATCATTATTATCAGACAATTGAAATCCATCCGGTTGTTCAATGTAGACTTCTTCTTCCAGATCACCATTTAAGAAGGCAGACTTGACATCCATCTGATATACCTTGAAATCTTTGAAGGCAGCAAATGCAAGAAGTAATCTGACTGCTTCAATTCTTGCTACCGGAGCAAAAGTCCCTTCAAAGTCAATTCCTTCTATTTGAGAGTAGCCTTTGCAGACCAATCTAGCTTTGTTTCTGATTACTTCACCAGCTTCATTTAGTTTGTTCCGGAAGACCCACTTGGTTCCAATTACATTCCTGTCTCTAGGTCTGGGAACAAGATCCCAAGTATGATTTTTCTCAATTTGCATCAGTTCATCTTCCATTGCTTTGGTCCAATTTTCATCATTGCAGGCTTCATTTATTGTTTTAGGTTCAATCCTTGAAATCAGACAACATTCATTCTGATCTTGAGCAATATTCCTTCTAGTTTGTACACCTTTGCTTCTGTCACCTATGATCTGATCTTCAGAGTGATTCAGTTTTACATACCTTGGAATTTTGGGAGTATCCAGTACTGCTGTTTCTTGATCAGGCTCATTTAAACCTAACTCTTCTTCCTGATTTGCCGGATCAGGCTGACTCTGTTTCACCGGAGAGGATTGAGTTCCTTGAACACTATCTTGGTCATCTTCATCAAATTCATAAAATCTTGAAGGCTTCTCAATTCCTTCATCAACCTTTACATTGGTACTTTCTATCATCTTCCTCAATCTCTTATTGTAACACCGATATGCTTTGCTTTGAGTGGAGTAGCCCAAGAAAATTCCTTCATCACTTCTAGTATCAAACTTTCCTAGATCTTCATCTCTTTTAATATAACACTTGCTACCAAATACCCTGAAATATTTCACAGTAGGAGTGATGCCAAACCAAAGTTCATAGGGGGTCTTACCGGTGTTGTTTCTGATTTGAACTCGATTGAGAGTGTAGACTGCAGTGCTGATAGCTTCTTTCCAAAACATTTGAGGAACATTTGCTTCCAACATCATTGTCCTAGCAGCTTCCTGGATGGTCCGGTTCTTTCTCTCAACTACTCCATTCTGCTGTGGAGTCCTAGGAGCAGACAACTGTCTCCTTATACCCTGTTTCTCACAAAAGTCAATGAATTCACCAGATGTAAATTCACCACCTCTATCAGACCTTAGACACTTTAGTTTCAATCCGGTTTGATTCTCCACCATAGCTTTGAAGATTTTGAACTTCTCAAAAGCTTCTGATTTTTCTTTCAGAAAGGTAACCCACATCATCCGGGAATGATCATCAATTAACAACATGAAATATCTATCACCTTGCAGACTCTTGATTCTTGTCGGACCACATAGATCAGTATGTACTAATTCCAACAATCCGGTAGAAGACTGATCTTTGCTTTTAAAAGAGACTCTGCTTTGTTTGCCTAACTGACATTCTTTACACACACTGTTTGTAGGTTTTATCAACTTTGGAAGATCTCTCACAGCCTGAGTATTGCTTATTTTGATGATGTTATCAAAATTTACATGACACATTCTTCTATGCCATAACCAACTCTGATCAATTTGAACAAACAAACAACTTTTATTTGAACCAACCAGATGAAAGATGTTACCTCTTGTCTGAGTACCGGATGCAATTTCAGTTCCGGAGCTTGTAAAGATTCTGCATTTTCCATTCTTGAACCGGAGATCATAGCCTTTGTCCACTAACTGACCAACACTGAGAAGATTGTGCTTCAATCCTTCAATATATAGTACATTACCTGTTTTGCTCTTACCATCAAAGGAAATAGTTCCCCTACCTCTGATTCTGCCAGCAGAATTGTCACCAAACTTTACCATTCCTCCTTCATATCTTTCCAAATCTAAGAACTTATTCTTGTCACCAGTCATATGGTGAGAGCATCCACTGTCAATAACCCAATCATCCTTTTCTTCCACTTGAGCAGCCAAGGCTTTTTCAACAACTTTGTGATTGACAGATTCAGAGAGCAAGGAATCTTCTTCCTTGATGGCTATAAACACCCACTCATTTCCGGATTTGCTTCCTGGATCTGATTCATCATCTGTTACTCCTTCATTGTCATCTTCTTCATGAACATAATAGCAATTCTTTTGAAACCTTTGTCTGTGAGTATTAGATCTTGCAGATCTCTCAGGACATCTTGAGGCAAAATGACCAATCTTATTGCAGTTAAAACACTTAAAGGGTAGTTTTCCTTCATACTTACCGGATCCTCTTGGCAGTCTCTTTGCAATGAGGGCTTCAAGTTGAGCTGTTTCTGCTTCTTCTTCTTCCATGTCTCTTCTTGCTTGATCATACCATGACATTTTCCTTGATGAGTTTTCACCCGGATCAAATCTCTGTTTGCCTTTCACATAGGCACTGGCTTTAAAGGCAGACTCAGTCTTGGGTGGATCATCTCCAAACTCGGTCATTTCAAATGCAGCTAGTTTGCCAGCCAATTGTTCTCTTGTGACAGTTGTGTGGGCTCTGAATTCATCAATGGCAGCAACTTTGATTTTGTAGGCAGCAGGAAGGGATCTTAGGATTTTGCAGACAATCTCATTTTCATCTAGAGTTCCACCAGCATTTCTGATTCCACATACCAGCTCATTTACTCTTGGCATAAAGGTAGTAATGTTTTCATCATCTCTCATTTTCAATCTTTCAAATTTCCCTTTCAGACTTTGCAACCTTGCACTTTTGACAAACTCATCTCCTTCATACAGAAGTTCCAGTTTAGTTAGGATCTCATATGCAGTTGGTAGGTCAATGACATTCGAGAGATCTGAGTCATTCAATGCGCTTAGAAGAGCTTCCTTGGTCCGCAGATTGTTTTCAGCTTCTGTGGTTTCATCAGGAGTTGTCGGACCACCTTGTGGGGGTATATATGGTTTTGAAATCATAGCCAAGTATGCTTTTCCCATACATTCCAAATGACACTTCATGCGACCTTTCCAGAGAGTGAAGTTGGTTCCATCGAACTTCGGACTATCCTTCTTGTATGACGACATCCTGGATCACCTCAAGCGGTTAAGCTCCTATCAGAGGAACTCAGCTCTGATACCAATTGTTGGATCTAGGGCATACAACTGAGAGGGGGGGGGTGAATCAGTTGTATAGAACTTGTTCTCTTTCAAACACTTAATTCTCTGTTGTTAGTTAGCAGCATATCAAATAATCATTCATGGAAGCACAATACATAAACACAAGAGCAGATAAGCATCAACACATTGAACACCAAGATTTTGACGTGGAAAACCCGGTTAAGGGAAAAACCACGGGGTGATTAACCCAAGAATTATTCTCTGTTAGAAGAATAAGGAAAAATGAATGGCACATGCCAATAAGGGCTCACTGCCCGAGCACACTGCTCACAAAGAGGCCCACTGCCTACAAGGAGACACACTGTCTACAGAGTGATAAAAATCACAGTCTTGAACTGGAGAATGACATCTCTACCATGTCCGGATCAGTTCCAATTAAGCCCAACAATCTCTGCTCTGCCTTTCGCACCTTTCTTCGCTACACCTTACTCATACATACAACTCACTGAAATGAATTCACAAATCATTATTTATACAAGACATCGACTTAGGAACAAGCATCTAAGTCGGCAAACAACCATAGGAGTATCCGCAAGATGAATAACACATCCGGTCGGCTATCACAAGAACATTCGCAGGATGAACAACTCATCCGGTCGGCTAAACAGAGCAATAACTTCATCCGGAAGAATAACTTCAATTCCGGGCTCTACCATCAATGCGGACCAACAACACAACCTAAACATGATTCAAGAACCTTCACAAGTCTGTCTGAATGTCCGGATACATCCGCACTTTCTCTGCTTACTGGGATCTCTTGTCTTCCTCATCCGGAACTTCAAGAACACAGTCTGTCGCCACAGTCATAATGCAGGAGGTACATCCGGACCTCCAAATTACACACAAATCAGGATGAAACATCACAAGGACATATAAAACACTCCTTCCAATCCGCAGATTATGATAATACAATTCCGGACCTCACCGGACCTTTTTGTGATCCTCTGTCACCTCCGGATACTTGCCGGACCCGGTTCTATACCGGCAGCCATAACTCCTTCAGATCTTCATGCGGACCTCTGAAATCTTAACTGTAGCATCTCAAGACTCATATCTACTAACCCTTTAATCCGCATCCTCCGGTTCTCATCCTATACAGTATATTTACCTTCTTCTCATCACTGTTCTTCACTGTTCCTGACTGAAGCTAATTTTCTCAATATCCTCAGCACAAAGCTCATCAAATCCTTCTTGTCAATGCAGTATGAGTATGTTGACATCAATGACAACAATGGCTCACCTCATACTTGCAACACTGTATTCATGTCTTCTCTGTGTATTGCATGCTTTCACTATCTTCACTATGTATTATGTGCTTCCTTACTGTATTCACTGTGTCTTATGTGACCATTAAGTGTTTTCTTATGTTTGCCTAAGCTTGGGGGATAGAAATAGTCCTTCAAACTTAGGGTGTGTCTTCATTCTTGTTTTTGATGTGTTTTGATATTCTTTGACCATACTTTAATGCATGTGTTGGATTGCAAGATTACACACACATTAAAGTGGGGGCTAAATGTTATGGAGTAAATGTTGCAAGCATGTGCCTAATCAGTGTTGTCATTGATGTCAACATATCTATGTTGTCATTGGTGTCAACTGTGCTCCTATCTTGTTGTTTGCTTGTAATGCGTAAGATGCTTTGTATTTACTTATGTAAGTAATCTTGATGTTAAGTATATTGAGAAAATTAGCCTCTCCGGTAGAAACAGTGAGTTGCAGTGGAAATAGTGTATTACATATAAAAGAACAGTCTAGAAGACTGCTCCACATTTTCTATAGAATGAATATCTTTGTCTGCGGATTGGAAGTTATTTATAAGTCCATTTGAAGATGCTATGTTCTGAGTTTTAGCCTCCAGTATGAAGAATTGAGTGTTATGTTCACCAAAGTAAAAACAACTTTTTTTGTATGTTTGGCAAAGATAGGGAAAAAGTGTTATGCTTCGCACTCCTCCACATTGAAGTATTTTGATCTACAGTTCTAGAGATAAGTTTGAGATAATGTTAAGTTCCTTCAACTCCAATGGCTTGTGATTTGGTGGTCTGTAAGCTATCCTTTTTTTATGACAATAGTTGACAGTGTTGTTCTTGTGCTTCGGTTTGAAGAATCTTCTTGACAGAGTGGTTAGACATTGTGCAATTGTTCCTAGTGATTACAATGTGCTTGTGGATGTCTCATGATTGTGTTCCTACCTTTGGATTGGTCTGCAAAGAGAAGTGTGGATCATGAAAGAAGAATGTTCTTAGAAAACCTAGTGTTAACACCAGTCTTGGTTGACTTGGTTGTTTTCATTATTTGCGGAGATGCATTGAAGATTGTAGAAGCATGTTATGGGGTGGAGGATTGCGTTTGAGTCCCAGCTAAGGCATGGTGTGTTCATCATACTTCTCTTCATCTTTCCTTAGCTAAATTTTGTAATAGGTCTAGACCTATTTTTGTGTATATTTTGTAATTCCAACCTTGGAGAATGTTCCAATGGTTGATGAATGTAATGCTGACCTTGATGTACATTCCAAGGTTGATGATTTGTATAAAAGCATGTAATAGAGTTGTAAAAAAGAAGTAAGTGTAATATGAATAGATAAGTACGAACGTGTGAAAGAGCAGAGCAGAGAAGTTATATTGTGCTTTAATGGAATTGAATCCTGGCATGGAGTAGATGCTACTTAATCAATTCACCACTTTGGTAGTGAGTCACCCTCTGGTAGTGAGCCATTCTTTGCAGTGAGTGATTTGGACAGTGAGCCCTATAGGCAGTGAGCCTCTATTTTTCAGTTTTGCTATAACTCATATATTTCTGTGGGCTAACACCCACTGTGGTTTTTCCCTTTTAGGGTTTTCCACGTAAAAAAACTAGTGTCTGCTATGTTGGATGTATGTTTGTGATTAATCTTATGGTTTTATGCTTTCATGATTAAATCTGATTATAAGCAATTAAGTTGTTGATGGTTTGATGTTCATATGAAGCTAAGTTTTGTGACAACTAATTCACCCCCCTCTCAGTTGTCCGGTGTATTTCAATAATTGGTATCAGAGTGAGGTTCCTTGATGGTAAGCTTAACTACTTGAGGTAGATCCAGGATGTCTTACAAAAAAGGAAGCTTCACAGTTTGATGGGACGAAATATGTAACTTGGAAGATTCACATGAAAACCCACCTACTTTGCATTGGTTATAAAGTATGGCAAGCAACACAAACTAAATATGCCATGTCGAAGAATGGTCTGACAATTGAAGATGAAGTCAAAGAATATGAGGTAAATAAAAAAGCTAGATATGTTCTATTAAATTCACTGACTGACTCTTATTTAATAAAGGTCAATGATTATGAGTATGCTAAAGAAGTCTGGGATAAGCTAAGTAATCTATATGAAGGAGATGATTTTGTAAAGAGTGCCAAATTATAGGGACTAAAAGCCAAATGTGAAGGTCTTAAAATGGTAGTAGATGAAAACATAACATCCTTCATGCAAAAGGTTGACGAACTTGTTATTGGAATCAAAGGTATGGCAGGAATTGTTGATGAAACTAAAGTTGTGATAAAAATTCTTAGGTCATTACCTAAATCCTATGCACACAAGGTAGCTACAATTGAAGAAATAATAACTATGAAGAAGATCAATAAGGATCAGTTGCTTGGTAAGATTACTGCTTTTGAAATGAGAGAGTTTGGTGATGCTCTGCCAAAAGTAGAAACTTCTTTCAAAGCCAACACTTTAGAAAATATCTCCATAGTAGAAAAATACAAGGTAGAACTTAATGATGAGCTTGATGAAATTGAAGCCAACTTTGTTGATAGACTACAAAGAGGTTCTTGGAAGTTCAAAGGCAAATTACCTTTCAAATGTTTCTCATGTGGTAAAGTAGGTCATTATGCTTCTAGATGTCCTGAAAGAATTGAAAGGAATATAAAAAGACTTGAGAACAGGCCTAGAGCTCCAAAGAAATGCTACTATCTTAGAGATTTTGATGATGAAGGTGTAACGGATGATGAATCTGATGATGCTAGTACTAGTACAAATGAATGCTTGTTTATTTCTATTAAAGAAGAACCTATGTCTACTAATCCTGCTAGCTATGTTAAGAAAGAAAAACCAGTGGAAGAAAGTACATTGGCTGTTCAGGTTGAGAAAGATAAGGATGAATGGATTATTGATAGTGGATGCTCACATCACATGACTGGAGACAAAAGTAATTTTGTAAGTTTGAGAAAATATGATGGAGGACTGGCTAGGTTTGGAGACAATGTAGTTGGTAAGATTTGTGGAAAAGGGTCTATTTCATTTGATGGAAAGCATAACACTAAAAATGTTCTCTATGTGAAAGGTTTAAAGCATAATCTTTTGAGTGTTGGTTAGATGTGTGACAAAGGTTATGATCTAAGATTCAAAGACAATGGATGCAAGATAATGGAAAGATCCGAAACTGTGATTGCTACTAGTAAGAAGACCAGAGGTAATATCTATCAATTAAGGGGAACTAATTATTGTACTATTTATTAGCCCAAGTAGATGAAAGTTGGTTGTGGCATAGAAGGTTGTGTCATATAAATTTTGATAATCTAGTAAAGATAAGTTCAGGACAAATTGTAAGAGATCTACCAAAACTTGTGAAATCCTCCAATACTATTTGCAAGAAATGTCAATTGGGGAAGAAGACAAGAACAAGTTTCAACAGTAAGGATCAATTCTCTACTGGTTTGTTGGATCTAGTTCATACAGATCTGTGTGGTCCTACAAGGATAAGAAGTCTGTAAGGTGACAGGTACTTCATGCTACTTATTGATGATTATTCTAGAATGACTTGGGTTACTTCTCTAAGAGACAAATCAGAAGCCCTAGAGAAGTTTAAATCCTTCAAAGCAATGGTTGAAAATGAAATAGAACTAAAAATCAAATGCTTGAGGTTTGATAGAGGAGGTGAGTTCACATCAAATGAATTCAACATTTTTTGTGAAGAAAAAGGAATAAAAAGATAGTTGTCTGCACATAGAACTCCTTAGCAAAATGGAGTTGTGGAAAGGAAGAATAGGATAGTTCAAGAAGCTACTAGAACACTGATGAAGGAAGTAGGCCTATCGGAAGTCTTCTGGAAAGAAGCCATACATACAAATGTCTACATTCAAAACATAGTTCAAGTGAAAGGTAATGGCACTAAAACCCCCTATGAATTATGGTATGGAAGAATTCCAATAGTAAGATACTTCAAAGTCTTTGGAAGCAAATGCTATATCAGAAGAGATGAAAACCTAGGGAAATTTGATGCAAGATGTGATGAAGGAATCTTCCTTGGATACTCTACCAAGAGTAAGGCCTACTGGTGCTACAACAAGAGGTTGAAGAAGATTGTGGAAAGTGCAAATGTGAAAGTGGATGAAGGACAAAGAAAAACATTAGTTCAGAGCAGTTATGAGTCAGATGAACCTACTAATATAACTCATGAAGAAAAAGTTGAACAAGAAGACAATCAAAGTGAAGAAGAAAAGGCTCCAGAAATTGCTAAAACTCCTAGGTATGTAAGAATCAATCACTCTGAAGATCAAATTGTTGGAGACAAAGAGAAAGGAGTGCTGACAAGGAAAAGAGCTATAGAAGAACAAGTGAATTATTGTCTGCTCTCTACAGTTGAACCAAAAATTGTGAATGAAGCCTACAATGATGAAAATTGGGTTTAAGGCAATGGAAGAAGAACTAATGCAGATAGAGAAGAATTAAACTTGGGAATTAGTTCCTAGACCTACTAAGAAAAATATCATTGGAACCAAATGGATCTTCAGGAATAAGTTGAATGAAAATGGAGAAGTTGTAAGGAATAAAGCAAGGCTTGTGTGCAAAGGATATTCTCAAATTGAAGGGATAGATTTTGAAGACTTTTGCTCTAGTAGCTTGGATTGAACCAATTAGAATGTTTCTAGCATTTGTAGCTCAAAAAGATTTCAAACTATATCAAATGGATGTGAAGTCTGCATTCTTGAATAGGGAGTTAGAAGAGGAAGTCTACATTGAGCAACCGAAAGGATTCCAACTATCAAATCAAGGTGATATGGTATGCAGATTGAAGAAAGCATTATATGGACTCAAGCAAGATCCTAGAGCATGGTATGCAAGGTTGGATAAGTACTTATTGCACTTAGGATTTAGTAAAGGCACTACTGATAGTAATCTATATTTCAAGATTAATGGTGATCAAATTTTGATTGTTGAAGTCTTTGTTGATGATATCATCTTTGGTGGAAATGAAGGTATGTGTATGAAATTTGTTGGTGAAATGTAGAAAGAGTTTGAGATGTCTATGTTTGGTGAGATGAATTTCTTTTTGGGTCTACAAATCAATCAATCAAATAAAGAAATCTTCATATCTCAGTCTAAGTATGTAAAAGAGTTGTTAAAGAAGTTTGGGATGGAAGACTCTAAACTATTATGTACTCCTATGGTGACTGGCTGTAAATTGAGTAAAATTGATGAATCACCCAAGACTAATAAAAAAAGTATAGATCCATGATTGGAGGATTACTTTATCTAACTCAAACCAGACCTAATATTATGCATGCAGTTTGTCTTGTTGCAAGATTTCAAGTTGATCCAAGAGAGTCACATGTGATTGCAGTAAAGAGAATCCTGAGGTATTTAAAAGGCACTTTGAATCATGGCTTATGGTATCCAAAGGATAGTGGTTTTACTCTTAGTGCTTATACAGATGTTGATTGGGAAGGAGATGTTGATGACAGAAAAAGTACAAGTGGAGGTGCTTTCTTCTTCAGAAATAGATTGGTTTCATGGATGAGAAAGAAACAAGATTCAATCTCATTGTCAACTACAGAAGTAGAATATATTGCAGTAGCATGTTGTTGTACTCAAGTGTTATGGATGAAGTAGACTTTAAAGGATATAAGAGTTGTTTATGAAGATCTAATTGCAATCTTGTGTGACAATACAAGAGCCATAAATATTTCCAAGAATCTAGTGATACACTCAAGAACAAAGCATATATCTATAAGGTATCACTTTTTGAGGGAAAAGGTGACAGAGAATGAAGTTAAGTTGGAATATGTGTCCACAAAGGATCAGATTGTAGATATTTTCACTAAGCCTCTGCCTAAAGATACTTTTGAGTATCTCAGGGAAATATTACCTGGGTCATTACCCCTCCAGCTCTGAACTAAGATACAAAGGAATGCATCAATCCATTGGTGCGCAAAGATTCATTCCTTGATCTAGATTGATGTTCTAAGAGCTACCTCTCAATGGGAGTAGCTAAATGATGACAAAAGAGTTGGTTGCAGAATTTCAAATTTGATTAGAGCAGTAGAGTGCAAGTATGTGCCCTTTGCCATTGATGTCAAAGGGGGAGAGAAATCATGTGAAAAACTTAGAAGAAGTAAAGAATAAAGGGGGAGAATCATGTCTTGATGGTCTTTACAGTTTTTCACATCATATGTTGCCATCAATGACAAAGGGGGAGATTGTTGCAAGTATGTGCCTAATCGGTGTTGTCATTGATGTCAACATATATGTGTCGTCATTGGTGTCAACTGTGCTCCTATCTTGTTGTTTGCTTATAATAAGTAAGATGCTTTGTATTTACTTATGTAAGTAATCTTGATGTTAAGGATATTGAGAAAATTAGCCTCTCCAATAGAAACGATGAGTTGCAATGGAAACAATGTATTTCATACAGAAGAACAGTCCAGAAGAATGCTCCACATTTTTTGTAGAATGAATATCTTTGTCTGTAGATTGGAAGTTATTTAGAAGTCCATCTAAAGATTTTATGTTTCAATTTTTAGCCTCCGGTATGAAGAATTGAGTGAGTTATGTTCACTAGAGTGAAAACAACGTTTACTGTATGTTTGGCAAAGACAGGGAGAAAGTGTTATGCTTCGCATTCCTCCTCATTGAAGTATTTTGATCTGTGGTTCTAGAGATAAGTCTAAGATAATGTTAAGTGCCTTCAACTCCAATGGTTCGTGATTTGGTGGTCCACAAGATATCGTTTCTTTATGATAGTAGCTAACAGTGTTGTTCTTGTGCTCTGGTTTGAAGAATCTTCTTGACATAGTGTTTAGATATCGTGCGGTTGTTCCTAATGATTACAATGTGCTTGTGAATGTCTCCTAATTGTGTTCCTATCTTTGGATTGGTCCACAAAGAGAAGTCTGGATCGTGCAAGAAGAATGTTCTTAAAAAACCTAGTGTTAACACCAGTCTTGGCTAACTTGGTTGTTTTCACTATTTGCGGAGATGCATTGAAGATTGTAGAAGCATGTTGTGGCATGGAGGATTGTGTTTGAGTCCTAGCTAAGGTGTGGTGTGTTCATCATACCTCTCTTCATCTTTCCTTAGCTAAATTTTGTAATAGGTCTAGACCTATTTCTGTGTATGTTTTGTAATGCCGACCTTAGAGAATGTTCCAATGGTTGATGAATGTAATGCCAACATTGATGTACATTCCAAGGTTGATGAATTGTATAAAAGCATGTAATAGAGTTATGAAAAAGAAGTATGTGAATATGAAGAGATAAGTGCAAAGGTGTTAAAGAGTAAAGTAGAGAAGTTATATTGTGCTTCAATGGAACTGAATCCTAGCATGGAGTAGATGCTACTTAGTTAGTTCATTACTTTGGCAGTGAGCCTCTGTTTTTCAGTATTGTTATAACTCATATATTTCTGCGGGCTAACACCCACCATGGTTTTTCCCTTTTAGGGTTTTCCACATAAAAAATATGGTGTCTACTATGTTGGATGTATGTTTGTGATTAAGCTTATGGTTTTATGCTTTCATGATTAAATTTGATTATAAGCAATTAAGTTGTTGATGATTTGATGTCCATATGAAGCTAAGTTTATGTGACAATTGATTCACCCCCCCTCTTAGTTGTCTGGTGTATTTCAATAGTAAAAAGTGGACACATACCTTATTACCTCCTAGTTTAGCTTCTAGGTCCCTGTGTTAACACTCTCCAAGGAAAATATTCATCCCAATCAGAAATCCCCTGAAACCCATGTCAAATGGGAACTAGGGGCCCATTTAATGCTTAAGTCCTGACTAAAAAGGAACCTTGGGACTTGGGTGCCCATGCCCAAGTCAACCCTGATTGGTCAATGAACATCAACCTAGGACTCTTAAATGGGTCCCTCTTTGTCAGCTCTTTCATTTAATTTATGAATGTTTAACGTGAAAGCATATATAAGAAAGTGTTTGAATTCATTTGTAACCTAGAAGAGCTAGAGATGGATATTGTGAACTTATGATATTGGAGCAAAGAGCATTCAAGGCATTCATTGTGATATTTGTTGGGAATTAAGGTGTCTGAACCTTGGTAATTCCTTGCATTTATTATTGTAATGTAATTTATTTATTTAGCCTATGTTGTAATTTTGTTGCACATCTTGTATTGTCATTTAGTGTGAAGTCGCACGATGAGTTGTCACTCCACTTGTAAGATGACTAGGATGGTCAACACACTCCATGTAGAGATATGCATCCCTTTTGTGTGGTAGAGGTTTTATGCCATGTGTCAACATCTTGACTAGTGTGTAAGTGAATCTTGACTGAAACAGTCATGACAGAATCTATGACACGTAAGAGTAAAAAATAGAAGGTTCTATGACAGGTGAAGACATGTGTCACAAGGCATCTTGGAAGAAGCATCTTTGGGTGCCCCAAGGAGGGTTATGATATCTTGTAAGAGAATATGCTATTTATAGCCTATGTATGATAGATTCTCTTACAGTTGTAAGATATGACAGTCATGACAGATTCTATGACGTTTGTAAGTGTTGTAAGAGTATCTGTCATTGCCCATCTTGGGAATAGGTAACCTCTTTGGGATGAGATGACTTGACAAGTGTCATGAACATCCTATAGTGTTAGACAAGTGTCCATAGGCATGTGTTTTGGGCCATGAGGCCATGTTGGACACCCATCTCAAGATAGAGCCATTTTTGCCTTGTACTTTCTATATAAACAGGTGCTTTAGAGAGGAGATGTATTATGTGATTGACAGGTACTGGTATGCTGTCGGTTTGTCTCAAAATATGAGTGTTGAAGACTCTTGAGAGCTTGCATTGCAAGTGTATTGTAAACCATTTCAGTTTTGATAATACATTGTGCAAGTTTTGGAGTGTGGGGTTTTTCATCCAATAAGGGTTTTCCCTGCATATATCTTGTGTCTCTTTCTCTTCTGTCTTGTTTCTGTGTGTATGTGTTTGCTACAATATCTCCATTGTTGTTGTTAACATTATTTAATTACAAAGATTGAAATTAATTTGCACTCTTCACTCCTCTTTAGATTAGTGTAGGAAGCAATTTCTGCACACCTAGCTTCCTTTTAGTTGGTATCAAAGCCTGGCTAGTTTTGGTTCTCGCTGCTGGGTAGGGGTTTTTTGTGCTAATCTTAGGTTGAGTGAGAGTCTATGCAGAGTATTATGTATCTTGTTGCAGGAAGGACATGGCAACCACATCCAGAAGAGTAGAGGTGGAGAAGTTCAATGGCACAAATTTCAAGTTGTGGAAACCCAAGATGGAAGATCTACTTGTTGATCGTGACCTATGGGAAACTGTTGATGGAATAAAACCTATGGCAATGTCACAAGCTAATTGGGACCTCAAAGATCAAAAGGCTAAGGGTCTCATAAGACTCTGTCTAGCTGACTCTATCCTATTGAATGTCTATGAGGAGAAGACAGCGAAAATTCTTTGGAAGAAGCTGGGAGATGTTTATGAGGCCAAGTCCTTGGTGAACAAGCTTTTTCTAAAAAAGAAGTTGTTTTCTCTAAAGATGGAAGATGGAGGATCAGTTGCAGACCATATGAATGCTTTCAACATGATTGTTGCATAGTTGACATTCGTGGGTGTGAAAATGGAGGAGGAGGATCGGTGTATGACCCTGCTTTGTTCTCTGCCCAATTTGTGGGATCATCTTGTCATGGCCATCAGAAGCACTACTACCACCTTCAAGATGGAAGATATGGTGTCTTCTCTATTATCTGAAGAAATGCAGAGAAAGACATCTGAGTTGGCCAAAGAAGCTCTTGCGGTTCGTAAAAGACCCAAAGAAAAAGGGAAGAAGAAGGACAAGAAAGGTGAAAAGAGTAGATCCAAACCCCATGGGAGATCCAAATTTCCTAGAAAGTTCAAGACTCTCTGTTGGAACTATGGAAAAATCAGGCATTTCTGAAAGGAATGCAAAGAGGAAAAGAAAAAGAAGAAGAAAAATGCCCCAAATTTAGATTCTGACAAGTCACAAGATGATAGTGATGCCTTCATCGCAGCCCTGGCTACCCATGCATCTAATGATGTGTAGTTGATAGATTATGGTGCATCATTCCACATGATCTCACATCGAAGCTGGTTCACAAAGTATGAAGAGTTTGATGGTGGAAGAGTGTACCTGGGTGATGATTCTCATCTAAAAATTTGTTGGTCGTGGAAGAGTCTCAATTTAATTCCCTAATGGACGAGTGAAGGGGATCACTAGGGTTATGCACATCCCAGGCTTGGCACGGAACTTGCTTTCTATAAGTATGTTGAATGATGTAGGTGTGCAAGTTGTCTTTTTGAAGGATGGATGCAAGATAACTAGAGGATCTACGGTGCTTGCGAAGGGTACTTGGAGAGGTACTTTGTTTTAGTTGGAGGCATGCACTTCATAGTGCAATAGTTCTTCTGACTCAAAGAAAAGAGCTGCAGTCACTTCATCCCCACCATCTGAATAAGTAGTGAAGAAATCTATTGTAACACATTCTGATCTTAGTGCACATGATTTGGAAGTTAAACTTCCTGCTGAAAAGACTATCTTATGGCATTTGAGATATGGCCACATTGGTGAGAAGGGTCTTAGAACCCTAAAAAATAAAAACCTCATTGAGGGGTTAAATGATTGTAATCTCGAGTTCAACTTTTGTGAACATTGTGTATATGGAAAGCAAAACCGTGTTTAGTTTTACTCTAGTTCTCACAAGTCTTCTGGTGTATTGGATCTTATTCATTCTGATGTGTTTGGTCCTGTTAATTTTCCTTTGATTTCTAAATATGTATACTTTGTATCTTTCATAGATAACTACAGTAGAAGGACATGGATTTATTTTCTCAAAAGCAAATCTAGGTTTAAAGAGTTTAAATCTTTTCCTGAAAATCAGACTAGTAACAAGATTAAGTGTTTGAGAACTAATAACGGTGGTGAGTTTTGTTTGATAAGTTCTATAAAGAGTAAGGGATTGAAAGAAATAAGACAACTCCATACACCCCGCAACAAAATGGAGTTGCAGAGAGGATGAACAGGACACTGATGGAGAAGGGTAGGAGTATGCTTAGTGGAGCAAGCCTCAAACAAAAGTTTTGGGCTGAAGTTGTTGCCACTTCTTGCTACCTAGTAAACATGTCTCCTACATCAGCTCTTGTTGGTGAGACACCTATGGAGGTATGGTTTGGTAATAAGCCTTTAGTTAGACATCTTCATGTTTTTGGTTGTGAGGCATATGCACATGTGCCTAGGGAGAAATAGTCTAAATTGGAGAACAAGACTGTTAAGTGTATTTTCATTGGCTATGGTGTCGGTGTGAAAGGATAGAAGCTTCGGGATCCTGTGGCTGAAAAAGTGTTGTATAGAAGAAGTGTTATCTTTAGAGAGCTAACACCTTCTTCCATTGTTCTATAGCCAGAACAGATAGAAAAGAAAGAAGATGTGGTTCAATTTCCTTCTACCCCTGAGAAGATTGAACCGACAGACCCTATGAGACTTGATGATGAGGAAAGCTCTAGCAACACTGAAAGATCAGAAGAAGTAGAACCTTAACCTCATCCATTAAGTAGGTCTACATGAACAAGGAAGCAACCTGATAGGTTTGGTTATTCATTGCTCAATTCTAGTTGTGCTTTTGCTTTGCTTACTAACACTGATGAGGCTAAAACTATGAAAGAGGCTATGAGCATGAAAGATGCAGGTTCCTGGAAGGAGGCCATGGAAGATGAGATGACTTCTTTGGAGAAGAATAAAACATGGGACTTGGTGCCTTTTCCTAAAGGATGAAAACTTGTTGGATGCAAATGGCTGTTTAGGAAGAAATTTAGTGCAGATGGCAGTGTTGAAAAGTACAAGGCTAGATTGGTTGTGAAGGGGTACTCACAAGTGGAGGGAATTGATTATGGTGAAATTTTCTCTCCCATTGCAAAGCTGGCATCCATTCGGTTGTTTTTATCTCTTGCAGTAGCTTATGACTTAGAGGTAGAATAGATGGATGCGAAGACAACTTTCCTTCATGGTGATTTGGAGGAAGAGATTTACATGTCGCAGCTAGAGCATTACATAGAGAAAGGTAAAGAAAATTTGGTTTGCAAGTTGAAGAAGTCTTTGTATGGTTTGAAGCAGTCTCCTAGGATGTGGTATATGAAATTTGATGCCTTTGTGTTGTCCATTAGATTTATGAGATCAAAATTTGATCATTGTGTGTATTACAAGTTTGACAATGATTGCATTCTCATTATTGCATTGTATGTTGACGATATGTTGTTGATTGGGAATGGTAAGAATATGATTTCTAATTTGAAGTCTCAGTTGTCAACACAGTTTGAGATGAAAAATCTAGGGGTAGCTAGGTACATTCTAGGAATGGAAATCAGAAGAGACAGAGCTAACATAAAACTTCGGTTAACCCAGAGTAAGTATGTGAAGACCGTGTTGGATAGGTTCAGCATGGTAGATTGTAGACCATTGTGTGTTCCTGTTTCATTGGGGACAAAGTTGTCTATTAGTGACTGTCTAAAATCTCCTAGTGAGGTGGAGGACATGAGTAGAGTGCCTTATGCTAGCATTGTTGGTAGTTTGATGTATGTTATGGTCTGCACAAGACCAGACATTGCCCAAGGATTGGGAGTCCTTAGTCGATTTATGGCTAATCCTGGACAGGTACATTGGGATGAAGTTAAGTGAGTGTTTAGATATTTGAGGGGTACTTTTGAGTATTCCATATGCTATCATGGTAATGCTATAGGACCTCCGCATTCTATTTGTATTCATGGATTCATGGATTCTGATTGGGCAAGTGACATTGACAGCAGGAGATCCACTAGTGCCTATGTGTTCACTATGTTCGATGGTGCAATTAGTTGGATGAGTAAGCAACAACTTGTGGTTTCTTTGTCCATGATAGAAGCTAAGTATATGGCAGCAACTTATGCTTGTAAGGAAGCCATTTGGCTTAAGAGCTTGTGTTCAGATATTGGTGTTGATGCAGGACAGATTACGATTTGTTGTGACAGTCAAAGTGCGATTTGCCTAGCAAAGAACCTAACTTTCCATGCCAGAACAAAGCATATTGATGTATAGTTTCACTTCATGCGAGACATGGTAGAGTATGGGAAGGTGAATTGAGAGAAGGTAGATACTTTGAAGAATGTTGTAGATGCATTGACGAAACTAGTGGGCACAAAGAAGTTCAGATGGTGTTCGGAGTCTATGGGCCTCTCAGCCTATAGCAATTAAATCATGTCATTTCGATTGGCTCTTACAAGGTGTTTGACAAGTGGGAGAATGTTGGGAATTAAGATGTCTCAACCTTAGTAATTCCTTGCATTTATTATTGTAATGTAATTTATTTATTTAGCCTATGTTGTTATTTTGTTGCACATCTTGTTTTGTCATTTAGTGTGAAGTGGCACAATGAGTTGTCACTTCACTTGTAAGATGACTAGGATGGTCAACACACTCCATGTGGAGATAGGCATCCCTTTTGTGTGGTAGAGGTTTTCTTCCATGTGTTGGCATCTTGACTAGTGTGTAAGTGAATCTTGACTGAAATGGTCATGATAGATTCCTATGACAAAATCTTGACATGTAAGAGTAAAACATAGAAGGTTTTATGACAGGTGAAGACATGTGTCACAAGGTATCTTGGAAGAAGGAATCTTTGGACGCCCCAAGGAGGGTTATGACATGTTGTAAGAGAATATGCTATTTATAGCATGTGTATGATAGATTCTCTTACAGCTATAAGATATGACAGCTATGATAGATTCTATGACAGTTGTAAGTGTTGTAAGAGTATCTGTCATTGCCCATCTTGGGAATAGGTGACCTCTTTGGGATGGGGTGACTTGACAAGTGTCATGAAAATCCTATAGTGTTGAACAAGTGTCCATAGGCATGGGTTTTGGGCAATGAGGCCATGTTGGACGCCCATATCAAGATAGAGCCATTTTTGCCTTGTACTTTCTATATAAATAGGTGCTTTGGAGAGGAGATGTATTATGTGATTGACAGGTACTGTTATGCTACCGATTTGTCTCCAAATACAAGTGTTGAAGACTCTTGAGATCTTGCATTGCAAGTGTATTATAAAACATTTCAGTTTTGATAATACATTGTGTAGGTTTTGGAGTGTGGGGTTTTTCACCACGTATATCTTGTGTTTCTCTCTTCTGTCTCATTTTTGTGTGTATGTGTTTGCTGCAATATCTCCATTATTGTTGTTAACATTTTTTAATTGTAAAGACTCAAACAAATTTGCACTCTTCTCTCCTCTTTAGATTAGTGTAGGAAGCGATTTCCACACACCTAGCTTCCTTTCAATATTGTTGCAGATTTGGAATCATTATCCATCTCCTTATGAGTTGAAGAAGCTTCATCCTAACAAATTCACCTCCGATGTGACATCATCATTGTGTTTGAATCATTTCATTATCATTCGGATTATCTTTAGCCTCTATCCTACAAGGACACACTCTCTCTAACAATGGTGTTGGAAAGCTTGAATGTTATCCTAGGATTTGACTGAGGTAAGTCCCTAAACACCCCAAACCCCTTTTCTTCTTGTGTGTAGGTTATAGGTGTGAGGACTAAAGAAGTGAAGGTACAGGGAGGTTGTTCAAAGCATAGGGTTTCAAGATCCAAAAGTAGATTGCAGAAATTCTACTGTTGTAGACTTGGGTGCCCACCCCAGCATGCACCAACTAAATTTGGTACTGGATCTGGCATTAGGACATCAAATATGACATTTTCAAGTTTTGAGTTTTCCTAGATCTAGGCTTTCTAGACTTGGGTTCCTACCCTAGTGTCTTCTAACATTTCAGCTTCTGTGGAACAGGACATGACATCTCACTGATCATTTTGGTACTTTTAGATCCTGGATTTCCATTTCTGTTTGTCTATTATAAGTTGATTATCTCAATTCTATGGTTTTACTCATTCTTAACCTAGGGTTTGATAAAAATCTTGGTTGAATCACATCTTTCCTTAGAACTCTCGAGAACAAAATCAGTAGTTGAGTCCTCTTGCATCTTGTAGTGACTTAGCTCAGTTTTTTCATTGAATGTTGTAGAGAAAGGGGGTTTGATCTAGTGTACAAACTAGCTTACATCATTGACCTTTTTCACCTTTAACACTAATCATCATTGTTCTTAGTAGTAGAGAATAGTGGGTCAACTTTTGTTGAAGAAGGAATCAAGGTATTGAGAGATTTTGAGACAAGAAGTTGATGACCGACTTTTTCTTGTAGGAAACTAATTAGATTTGGATCACCCTCAACTATATAAATTTTGTTATTATGAATGAATTTTAGTGAATGATGAAGAGTAGATGGGACTATCCCCATAGAATGAATTCACGATCTACCAAGAAGAAGATTATATGAAAGAGAATCAAGCATGACATGGATAACCATATGTAAGGTCATAGGTCCAACCTCAATTGGTAGTGTGGTTGTCCCTAGTGACTGTCTACTAACATTATTGAAGCCACAAATAGAAAGAGTATCAGGTTTGATGAGAGACATATCTACACCAATTTTGTGAAAATGGTCTATGCTACAAACATTAAGACCTGATCCATTATCAATTAGAGTTTGCCTTATTCAATTTCCATTAATGATGACCAAAATCATGAGTGGATCATATTGATTTTGAAATTCTAGAGGAGGTAACTCATGTTTCTAGAAGATGATATCCAAACTCATTGCATGTATACAATCTAACGGGGCTACTACGTCATTCGGTCTAATAGAAGGTGGAAGAACTATCTTCTTTAGAGCCTCTTGGAGCATTTTGTGGTATGTAGGTGGGTTGTATTAACTCCCAGAGTGAGATCTTAGTTGGAGTAGTATGAAGCTTCTCAACAAGATCATATTCACTATTAGCATGTTGAGAAAGATGAGGCACTAGAGGAAGAAAAGGTTGAGAACGTGGAAGAGAAGTAGGAACAATTGGTGCTTGTTGTAACATTGTAAATTGTGTACACTTGTGTGTAGGCACAATTTCACTATGTTTAGCTCCTCCCTTTTAGTGGTCTCAAGCCTAGTCCATTTTTAGGTCCACCCTTAAATCCTTCTTTTAACCCCATTTATAGAGTAAGTCATAATTCCAATTAAAGTTCCTTCATGACCTTGAGAGATGAATGAAGATTCAGAGTTAGCCCTGCATGAAGAACAAACTTGGGCCTTGAAATGATCCCGGGCCAAGGGAGCCCAAGCGCCTTGGTCCCCTTTATGTTTTGGGGGACAATTTTAAGTTACAAGTCAGCCTTAATGTTGCTTAGGCTAACCCTAAATCCAAAATCTCTTTTGAGCACATTATGTTAGCATTTTGATTTGAATTACCCTCTTTCTATAAGCCTTGTATAAATTTAAGTGAGTTGAATCGTTTTGAAATGAGATTTTTAGAAGCGTTCTTGATGTGAACAATCTCTCTATAGCTATTTCACTTTATGTTATTAGTTTATCATAGGTTTTTGATCAAGTGGAGTTCTACTTTTCTCTTGGAAAGATTCGAATGAAGGCTAGGACATGAAATCTTGAGTCTATCTCATGAGATCCTAGGTTGGAGCCACCAACTTGTGTTTGGCTTGAGTACCCTCCAAGAGTATGGTTGCATCACCTTCTTATTCTATAGACCTTCCATGAATCTTGGTCCTTGAGGTGAAGTTGTTAGTTCCGTTGAGTGGATCATCTTTTACATCATCCCTTTCTATTTTCTTGAGTCATATAAGGATAGGGTTTGATATTATTTGGTCCTTGCATGTTATTACTCATGCCTAGGTTTTCTGAGCATACACAACATCTAGATTTAATCTTGGCTATTCATGAGGTAGGAATACCAAAATGGGGGCTTGACTAAGGAAATCTCCTATATAGCCACAAACATTTTCCTCTTCTTTCTTGTGTGTAGATTTGATGAACAGGTTTCAGAAGGTGTCAAGTCGGAAGACTGAAGGACTTGCAAGTATAGACTTGACAAAAGTAACAGTTTCAGAAAAACCTGAAAGGGGCCTAGGGCACCCGAGCACCCTAGTCTTGTGACCTTCTGTCACTTGATCTAGGTTTTGAATAGTTCCTTTATCTCTATTGTTCCATTACTTCTTTGATTTTGTTCTCAACAATCATGTGTAGTTTAATTTTGGTTTAGTTAAGGCTTTGGATCTTATTCCCTAGCTAGATTGGTTGGATTTGGTTCGACACTCATCTATACAACAAAGAGGTAGAACCCCTTTAGCTTAAACTCTCCCTCAAGGGTAGAAGTTAAGATCAGTTTGTGTCTCAATGTTTTGTAGAAGAGGGTTTGACCTAGTTTAACTCCTAAGGCTAGATCCCTCTTTTCTGCATCACATTTTGGTGAACCTGACATCTCCTACACTTTTTACTTCCTTCTTCATTGCTGAAAAGGTTTGTTTGTTGTTATAAATATTAGATTATTATTGTGCTTTTATTCATACACATTCATTAGGGTTTCATTTTATGACAACTCTAGCTTGGAAATTGATAAAAGTTAAGCATGTTGTAGCTATCTATTAGATAACATAACTAAAGCATTATTGTTTATAATTGATATATTTCATATTGAGCATAAAGAATGTTCTTTTTATCCCATGTTCTTTGTTTTGTTACTATAAAGTTTGAAAACAAGGAGATTCAACTATGCCGGATTACTTTATTCAAGATTTTAATGCATTTTATGAGTTGTTTAGTAGTGATGATTTTGATATGTTAGATGAAGCCTTGGATGACTTTATCTCTACAGAATCCTTCTCTATGACTACTAAACAATTTTTTTTTAAAGAATCATCAATACAATTTATGTTTTTGGTTCTTCAAAGGAACCTAAGAAGCCTAAAATTGTTGTGCATCTTTGATAGAATGCTTCTAAATTACCTATTATAATAAGAGGTTCTCTGAAAACACCTAGACCTCCTAGTTATTGAAATTAGGGTAGACAACTAAGAAGAGGGTGAATCAGTTGTCATAAATTTTTTATCTTTTGCTGCATTTAATCTTCTTTACCACTTATTTACAGATTAATGATATAACCATGAAAGCATGAATCAACAACACAAGAGCAGAAACATAATAAATGCTCATAACACCAGGATTTTTACGTTGAAACTTGGTTAAGGGAAAAACCACGGTGGGGGTTAATGCACAAGATTTATTCTCTGTTAAAAGAATAGAAAAATGGGAAGGCACTTGCCTTCGGGCGCACCACCCAGAGCTCATTGCTCAAAGGAGGCTCACTACCTACAGGAACATTCACAATGTTAACACTAAAAAGTTGAACTGAGAAATAACATCTTCTTCATGCAAGATTTAGTTCCATTGAAGCACACAACATGTCTGCTCTGCCCCACTCACTTCCTTGCTATATCCATATTTTCTCTCACCACACACTTTCCATGACTTCACAACACTTATTTATACATGACATCGACTTTGGAATGAACATAAAAGTTGGCCTTACAATCATCTATTTGGAACATTCTCCAAGATAGGCATTACTAGCAATTACAATCACAAGACTTAAAATGCTACATACGTATCATTACACTGTCGGCCAAACATAGATGGGACTCAAATCTTCCTCGAACAACACACCACACTTCATAGAACTTCTCTTAGATCATCCACAACACACACCAAGCATCCGGTCGGCCAAGAGTAGAAAGAATAGAAACACCCAAGGAGAAATCTTCAACTACGAGCTCAATCCTCAATATGGACCACCAACACAATAGGCACATGATCCAGAGACCACTACAAGAACAATGAAATCAACAAGAACAACCGCATCACCTCAAATCATAAAAAATAGTTGCATCTTCATCTGGAAACTTAAGAACACCAACTGTCATGACTGTCACACTAGAAAGATTGCTTGCAGACCTCCAAACCACGAACCACTTGAGTTGAGGATACACACCAACATCCCAACCATACCTCTTAGATCCATAGACCATAATATCCAAATGTGGAGCAATCTGGACCAAATTCCTGCCACTCTGCCACCTCTAAACAACTAGAAAACCCAGTTCTACTCAGATGGCTATAACTTCATAGGTACTTCATGTGGACCTCTCAAATCTTAACTAGAGCAACTTCAGGTAATCCTTTACAAACCCTTTAATCCATAGACTCTAATCTTCATCTCACTAGGAATGTGGAGCAATCTACTTCACTGAACTGCACTGTCTTCACTGTCTCTGACAAAGAGATATGTAACTCACATGTTTCTTCCAGAGAGGCTAATTTTCTCAATATCCTCAACATACAAGTCTTCTAAACAAGTGATATAGTTGACACTAATGACAACAAGGATATGTTGACATCAATGACAATACCGATTAGGCACATATTTGCAACAATCTCCCCCTTTGTCATTGATGGCAACATATGATGTGAAAAACTGATTCGACCACCAAGACAAGGACTTCTCCCCCTTTCTCTTATCACACTTGCAACCACTTTCTTCACTGTTCCCCCTTTCACCAGCAACTACTCACTTCTATCCAAGTTTTTCACATGACCTCTCTCCCCCTTTGACATTAATGGAAAAGGGCACATATTTTCAATCATCTATCACCCTTTTTATTTCTTAGACAAGAACAAATTGAACTTAGAACATACTAACTACTCCCCCTAAGTAGCATCCCCTTAACACCAATCTAGATCACAAGATATGACTGTGAAATCTACCAGACTGATGCACACTAGTGCACCTTAGTTCTGAATAGGAGGGGTAATCACCCCTAGCTTCTCTTTGAGATACTCAAAAGTGTCCTTAGGTAGAGGCTTAGTGAAGATATCCGCAATCTAATCCTTTGAAGGAATAAACTCCAATCTAACTTCATTATCATTTACCTTCTCTCTCAAAAGGTGAAACTTGATGGATATGTGCTTTGTCTTTGAATGCAACACCAAATTCTTTGAAATGTTTATTGTACTTGAATTATCACAGAAGATTGTAATAGGCTTTTCAAACATAATTCTGATATCCTTCAACATTTGCTTCATCCACAAAACTTGAGTACAATTACTTGTTGCTGCTATATACTCTGCCTCTGCAGTAGATAGAGATATTGCCTCCTACTTTTTGCTTAACCAAGAAACCAATCTCTTTCCCAAGAAAAATGCACCTTCACTAGTACTTTTCCTGTCACCCACATCTCCTTCCCAACTAGCATCTATATATGCATGAAGATTGAAATCATCACACTTGGGATACCATAAGCCATAATCAGATGTTCCCTTCAGATATCTAAAAATTCTTTTGATTTCTACAACATCAGATTCTCTAGGATCATCTTGAAATCTAGCAACAAGGCCAATTGCATTCATGATATCAGGTCTAGTATGAGTCAGATAAAGAAGTGCTCCAATCATTGATCTATATCTTTTCTAGTCTGCCTTAGGGGAATCATCATCTTTACTCAACTTGCATCTGGTTATCATAGGAGTACTCATTGGTTTTGAATCCTCCATTTCAAACTTTTTCAACAACTCCTTTACATACTTAGATTGGGATATGAAGATGCCCTTATCTGATTGAATGATTTGCAAACCCAAGAAGAAATTCATTTCACCAAGTATGGACATCTTAAATTCACTTTGCATCTGATCAGTAAAAATTTTACACATGCTCTCATTTCCACCAAAGATGATATCATCAACAAATACTACAATAATCAAGATATGTCCATGATCAATTTTGAAATAAAGATTACTATGAGCTATACCTTTGCTAAAACCTAACTTTAGCAAATACTTATCTAGTCTTGCATACCAAGCTCTTGGGGCTTGTTTAAGTCTATACAATGCTTTCTTCAATCTGCAGACCTTATCTCCTTGATCAGACAATTGAAAACCTTCCAGTTGTTCAGTGTAGACCTCTTCTTCCAACTCTCCATTCAGGAATGCTGACTTGCCATCCATCTAGTAAACTTTGAATTCTTTGTAAGCAGAAAAGGCAAGAAATAATCTGATTGCTTCGATTCTTGCCACTGGAGAAAAAGTTTCTTTAAAATCAATTCCCTCTACCTGAGAATATCCTTTGCACACCAATCTTGCTTTGTTTCTCACAACTTCACCATCTTCATTCAATTTGTTCTAGAAGACCCATTTAGTTCCAATTAGATTTTTGTTTTCAGGTGTCAGAACAAGATCTGAAGTATGATTCTTTTCAATTTGCATTAATTCTTCTTCCATTTCTTTTACCCAACTTTCATCATTACAAGCTTCATTTACTAATTTTGGTTCAATCTTTGAGATCAAACAATACTCCTCTTGTTCTTCAACAATTTTTCTTCTAGTTTGAACACCTTTATTTTTATCTCCTATGATCTGATCTTCAGAATGATTCAACCTTACATACCTAGGAGTTTTAGAATTTTCTTGAACTGTTGATTCTCAAACTTGTTCCTCAATATTTACACTAGCTTCTTGAGTCACTAGATTCTCTAGAGCACTTTGAATCTGAGTTTGAGGACTTTCATTTTGATCATCTGATTCATATCCACAAAACTTGGAAGGTCTCTCCTTGCTTTCATCAACCTTGACATTAACACTTTCAACAATCTTTTTCAATCTCTTGTTAAAGCACAGGTATGCCTTGCTTTGGTTAGAATAACCCAAAAATATTCCTTCATCACACCTTGCATAAAACTTACCTAGATCTTCATCTCTTTTGATATAGCACTTACTACCAAAAACTCTAAAGTATTTCACTGTAGGAGCATTTCAAAACCACAGCTCATAAGTAGTTTTACCAGTATTACCTTTGATCTGCACCCAGTTAAGAGTGTAGACAACAGTACTCACAACCTCTCTCCAATAGACATGTGGAACATTTTCTTCCATCATCATGGTTCTAGCAGCCTCTTGAATAGTCCAGTTTTTCCTCTCCACAACTCCATTTTTCTAAGGAGTCCTAGGAGCAGATAACTGTCTTCTTATTCCATGCTTTTCACAAAATACATTAAACTCACCGGAGGTAAACTCTCCACCTCTGTCAGATCTCAGACATTTTATCTTCACACCAATCTCATTCTCCACCTTAGCCTTGAACACCTTGAATTTGTCAAGAGCCTTTCATTTCTCTCTCAAGAATGTGACCCACATCATCTGGGAGTAATCATCAATCAACAACATAAAGTATTTGTCTCCTTGCAAACTCCTAACTCTGGTAGGACCACACAAATCAGTGTGTACAATTTCCAATAATCCACTTGAAAATTGTTCTTTACTTTTGAATGTAGTTCTATTCTGTTTTCCCAACTGACATTCCTTACACATACTATTAGTAGGTTTCACAAGCTTTGGAAGATCTCTCACAGCCTGAGTAGTACTTATCTTGACAATATTATCAAAGTTTACATGACACATTCTCCTATGCCACAACCAACTCTGATCAATCTGAACAATCAAATAACTTTTACCAGTGCCACTTAAATGAAAGATATTATCTCTAGTCAGTGTACTAGATGCAATCTCAGTTCTAGGGCTTTCCAAGATTCTACATTTTCCATCCTTGAATCGGAGATCATACCCTTTGTCAACCAACTGTCCAACACTGAGAATATTATGCTTCAACCCTTCTACATACAAAACATCATTAGTGTTATTCTTAACATCAAGAGAGATGGATCCTTTGCCTCAGATTCTACCAACTGAATTGTCTCCAAACTTAACAATTCCACCATACCTTTCCATACTTACAAACTTACTCTTATCACTTGTCATATGATGAGAGCATCCACTTTCAATCACCCATTCATCCTTTTCTTCAACCTAAGCAGCTAAGGCACTTTCCACATTCACGCAGCTAGCAGACACAGTAGGCACTAGATCTTCTTCTTTGATAGCAATGAACACCCATTCATTTCCAGAGATACTTCCCTTATTAGATTCATCATTTGTAACTCCTTCCTCAACAACTTCTTGGACATAGTAGCATTTCTTCTAAAACCTTGGTCTAATAGGGTTTGGATTTGAAATCATCTTGGACATCTTGAAGCAAAATGACCAATCTTATTGCAAGCAAAACATTTGAAAGGCAGCTTTCCTTCATACTTACCGAATCCTCTTAGTAATCTTTTGGAAAAAAGGGCTTCAAGATCTTCAAGCTCTAATTCATCTTCTTCAAGTTCCTTCCTAACCTTCTCATATTTGGTTAGTTTTCTTAAAGAGATTTCACCTGGATCAAATCTTTGTTTCTCAGAAACACTAGCTTCAAAAGCAGATTCTGATTCAGGAAGAGAATCGCCAAACTCACACATTTCAAATGTTGAAAGCTTACCAACCAACTGATCCCTTGTAATAGTTGTCACAGTCCTAATCTCCTCAATAGCAGCAACTTTATGTTTGTATGAAGTAGGTAAAGATCTAAGTACTTTGGCAACAATCTCTGATTCTTCTAATATTCCACTAGCACCCTTGATATTGGTCACAAGTTCATTCACCTTCTACATATAAGAATTGATGTTTTCATCTTCACTCATCCTCAAACATTCATATATACCCTTTAGGCTCTGTAGCTTAGCACATTTGACATATATATCACCTTCATATAGAGTTTCCAACTTCTTCCAAATTTCATGAGCGGTTTTCAATTCCAAGACATTTGTCATTTATGTATTAGTCAGGGTGCTTAACAATGCTTCTTTAGCTTGAATGTTGTTTTCAACGTCTTTGATTTCATCTAGAGTAGAGGGACCATTCTATGGAGTTTTATACTCATTCTTAGTTATCAACCATTAAGGATCACCCATGCATTGTAACTGACATTCCATGAGATTCTTCCAAAGGGAGTAATTTGTTCCATCAAATCTTGAACTATCCTTGTATGTCGACATCTTGGATCTCCTCAAGTGGTCAAGCTTCTTTTAGAGGAACCAGCTCTAATACCAATTGTTAAAATTAGGGAAAACAACTGAGAGGGGGGTGAATCAGTTGTCACAAAAATTTTATCTTTTTCTACATTTAATCTTCTTTACCACTTATTTACAGATTAATGATATAACCATGAAAGCATGAATCAACAACACAAGAGTAGAAACATAATCAACACTCATAACACTAGGAATTTAATGTGGAAAGGGAAAAACCACAGTGGGGGTTAAGCCACAAGATTTATTCTCTGTTAAAAGAATAGAAAAATGGGAAGGCACTTGCCTTTGGGCACACTGCCCAGAGTTCATTGCTCAAAGGAGGCTCACTGCCTACAGGAACATTCACAATGTTAACACTAAAAAGTTGAACTGAGAAATAGCATCTTCTTCATGCAAGATTCAATTCCATTGAAGTGCATAACACCTCTGCTCTACCCCACTCACTTCCTCGCTATATCCACATTTTCTCTCACCACACACTTTCCACGAATTCACAACACTTATTTATACATGACATCGACTTTGGAATGAACATCAAAGTTGGCCTTACAATCATCTATCTGGAACATTCTCCAAGATAGGCATTACAAGTAATTACAATCACAAGACTTAAAATGCTACATGTGAATCATTACACTGTTGACCAAACATAGTTGGGACTCAAATCTTCCTCGAACAACATGCCATGCTTCATAGAACTTCTGTGAGATCATCCACAACACACACCAAGCATCCAGTCGGCCAAGACTAGAAAGAATAGCAACACCCAAGGAGAAATCTTCAACTACGAGCTCAATCCTCAATGCGAACCACCAACACAATAGGCACATGATCCAGAGACCACCACAAGCACAATGAAATCAACAAGAACAACTGCATCACCTCAAATCATCAAAAACACTTACATCTTTATCTGGGAACTTAAGAACACCAACTGTCATGACTGTCACACTAGAAATATTGCTTGCGGACCTCCAAATCATGAACCACTTGAGTTGAGGATACACACCAACATCCCAACCATACCTCTTAGATCCACATACCATAATATCCAAATGCGGAGCAATCCAGACCAAATTCCTACCACTCTATCACCTCTGAACAACTACAAAACCCAGTTCTACTCAGATGGCTATAACTTCATAGGTACTTCATCTAGACCTCTCAAATCTTAACTGGAGCAACTTCAAGCAATTCTCTACAAACCCTTTAATCCGTAGACTCTGATCTTCATCTCACTAGGAATGCAGAGCAATCTACTTCACTATCCCTGACAGAGAGATATGTAACTCACATGTTTCTTTCGGAGAGGCTAATTTTCTCAATATCCTCAACCTACAAGTTTTCTAAATAAGGGATACAGTTGACACTAATAACAACAAGGATATGTTGACATCAATGACAACACCGATTAGGCACATATTTGCAACACTAGTTACATCTTCAATTATGCAAAACAAATTACTAGAAATCCTCTTAATCAAAACCGATTCATCAAGAAGTTGCTCACACATACAACACTCAAAATAACAAATAAAAGAAACTAATCCAATTTGTTTCTGCTTCTTTGCCTACTTCTCAACCTATTCTTCCTCAAGCACCTTGTCTTCCTATTCATAATGGTAAAGATTATGATCTTGTTTAGCAACGTTGAGCTACTCTAGCAAAGATCTCTCTATGGGAGTTGATACAAACATCACCTACATACCACAGAATGATCTAGGAAGCTTTACAAAAGGTGATTGTTCCACCTGCTATTTAGTCGAATAATGTAGTAGCTCTGTTAGATTTTATGCATGTCACTAAATTAGACATTATATTTCAATGACATGAATTACCTCTCATAGAAGTTCAAAACCAAAATGAGCCTCTTATGACATTTGTCTTCATTCATAAAAAAAGAGTTAAATGTACCATGATTGATGGTGGATCAAGTCTTAATGTCTATGGCATAGACTTGTTACATAAAATCAATGCTGACACCTCTCTTGTTAAACAAGATAAACTCAACATTTGTGGCTTTGATAATGTTGGTAGACAATCATTGGGTACCATCACCTTGCCTCTTAGGGTTGGTTTTGTGACTTTGCCTACCCTTATCCATGTCATGCCTAATTCTCTTTCATATAATCTTCTTCTTGGTAGACCTTGGGTTCATGTCATGTGGGTAGTCCCATCTACCCTTCATCAATCAATAAAGGTTGTTCACAACAATCAGCTCTATATAATTGAAGTTGATCTGACTCCAAACAGTTGTTTTCAAACTAAGGCTAAAACTAATCAACATTTCAAATCATTTTCTCCTTTTTCTAAAATTAATTCTTCTCCCTCTACTGAGGAGGTTATAGTAGAATAATCTAATTTAGCTTCACTTTATTGCGATGATTAAGGTTCTTTAGATTTAACACCTACCATTATGGGGGAGTATAAAGTCTCACTGTCAAAGCCAAAAAGTCCTAAGGTGGCTTCAATTTCTACTCCTATATCACCTAAAATTTATTTAAAAAGTAATGATGATAACACTTATTCTTATACTATTGAATATGAGACCTATGGGTTGTCTCCTTCCTCCTTAGAAATAACACCTTTTTATGGTCGAGGGTTATAAATCCTCTCTCGATGTAGATACAATGATAATGGTTGTGGTAGAAAGGAGCAAGGTATTAATGTCCCTATGGAGGCTAATGCACATTACTCTTCGTTTGGACTTGGATACCATCCTTTAGGGCCCACCAAATCCGCTTGTCGTCCTAATCTAAATGTTAACACAATCTCATCATCTTCGTTTGAACATTCTCTGATATGCTTGGCCACGATATGGAATTGATTGATACAAATTTTGATTTTCAAGATATCTCCTTGGATACTTTTTTGACAGATGAAGCTTTGGTTAAATTCTTAGGGGCTTATGATCACTTTCCTCATTATCATCATGATTGTGGCCTTCCTTATTGTTTAAATGTAGAATCATACTTTGGGAAAGGTACTTGTTTAACTGATGATACCTTGACATCTAATAAGTCACCTATAGAATCCCTTCATCCTCTTGACATTCAAGACTGTAGTACTCTCATTAATGGGAAAAATTTTGGCGTCTTGATGGATAAGGATGACCCCAAAAAAGTCATCCCTATTGGAAATTGTTTAGACATGGAAGAAAAACAAGAAATCACATATCTTTTACATGAATATCCTGATCTCTTTGCTTGGACATACTCTGATATGCTCGGTATCGATCCTTGCGTGCTAACACATAACATTTTCATCCATCTTGATGCTAAAATGGTTAAACAAAAGATATGTAAGATTAATCCTAAGGTTGCATTGTTAGTCAAAGATGAGATAGAGAAGCTTTTACAAGCAGGCTTTATCCTCCCTATTGACTACTCAACTTGGATCTCGAATATTGTGGCTATCACTAAATACAACAACTGTATTTGAATGTGTAATGATTTTTGAGACTTGACTAAACCATCTTTGAAAGATGACTTTCCTCTTCCTAATATTGATATGATTATCGATTCTACTATTGGCCATGTGTTACTTTCCTTTATGGATGGTTTCTTTGGTTATAATCAATATCCATCAATCCTCAAGATCAATACAAAACAACTTTTATAACTCCTTGGGGAACATTTTGTTGGGTTTCCATGCCGTTCAAATTAAAGAATATTGGTGTGACTTATCAATGGGCTATGACACTTATCTTTCATGATTTCATGCATAACATCTTAGAGGATTATGTTGATGATATTCTGGCCAAATCTATTTTATATTATTACCACATCAAAATTCTTTGTCAAATCTTTGAGTGTATATGAAAATACAACATGCTCTTGAATCCTCAGAAATGCATCTTTGTCATGGATAGCAGCAAGCTATTGGGATTAATTGTTTTGCATCATGGTAATGGAGTAGACACAAAAAAGATTGATTCTATTGTTAACATGCCATCTCCTAAGAATATTTCACAACTTTGTAGTTTACAAGGAAAGATTCAAGCTATTTGCTGATTTGTTTCACAAGTTGTGGATCAGACTCCTCCTTTCACACAATTGCTTAAGAAAGAATCTACCTTTAAATGGGATAGTGATTGTCAGAAATCTTTTGATGATCTCAAAAGATATCTTGTCAATCCACCTATTTTACAACTGGTCATCTCTAGACAAAAATTCATTCTTTACACATCAGCATCTCCTAACATTCTCACAACTTTGTTAGCACAACATGATGAAGATGACAAATAACATGGTGTGTATTACATTAGCTGAACTTTGCTCAATTATGAAATGCAGTACACTACGATAGAAAGGCAATGCCTAGCTCTTGCTTTTGGAACACAAAAACTAACACATTATCTCTTGAATGCTGAAATTAACGTAATTGTAAAATTTGATCCTTTAAAGCATCTATTTTCAAAAATAGATCTTTCAGGATGCTTAGCAAAGTGGGTTATATTGTTAATGTAGTTTTACGTTAAATTTGTCTCCCAAATGGCAATTAAAGGACAAGCACTAACTGAACACGTAGTAGAAGCTCCTTCACCATTCACTTTCCCAAATCAAGAATCTTTTCTTGATTATCAAATCCTCCTGTTGGAAGTTGATAGTAAATGGAAATTATTCTTCAATGGTTCTAGATGTTGAACAAGCTCTGATGTTGGTATAATACTAGTACCTCCTTCAGGTAAGTCGATTCCTCTATCTTATCATCCCAATTTTCTATGCACCAATAACATCATAGAGTATGAAACCCTTATTGCTGGCTTGTGTGCCGCTTTGTCCCTTAACATCAAACACATCTCAATTTTTGGTGATTTTCAATTGATCATAAGATAAGTCACTGGATCTTATCAAGCAAAGCAAGATAATTTATCTAAATACTAGGACTTGACCTTATCCTTATTAGAGAATTTCTCATCCTGCATAATTGATACAATTCCACAAAAGGATAACTGACATGTAGATGCGATGGCAAGCGTTACTTGCTTCCTATCCTTCCGTGGTTCTGAAGGGGATTATAAATTCTTATCCATAATGTTACAATACCTTCAATAATTCTTAAGATTGCCTTTTGCGATAATGTAGAATCAAGACAATGGTACTCCCATATATTCCAATATTTGCCTGATGGTACCTTTATTGATCCGACATCTTATCAAACATTCTATATTGATGAAGTTATGAGGCTCCCCTCCTTCATTGCCTTAATAACTTTGAGATCTTGATTGCCCTAGAGGAGGCACATTGAGGTGCCTGTGGAGGACATTTTAGTGGAAGATCTCTTGCTCAAAAATTGCTTCGTATGGGTTACTATTCGAAAGACATGGAATGGGATTCTTTTGCCTTTGTCAAAAAGTGCCCAAAATGCAAACAACATAGTAATCTCATTCAATCTCTTACCTAGGGACTTTATGCTCAAGTTTCACCTTGGTCATTTTCATTATCGCAGCTACAAATTACTTTACAAAGTGGGTCAAACTGATTTCTCTCTGATCCACGAATGGTGAAGTACTATATTGTTTCATTCAAGACAACATAATCTTTGAATTTGGTATTCCTTTCGCTTTGGTTTCTAATAATGGTGCCTCATTTAAGAACAAAGATGTGAAGAAATTTTTTGAAAGATATCATATTCAACACCACTTCTGTACGTCGTATTATCCTCAATCAAATAGACAAGCAGAAGCCTCTAACAAGGTAATTGGAAAAATCCTTTGAAAAACTATTAACAAACATCAAAAGGATTGGCACACTCAATTATTTTATGCATTGTGGGCTTACCAAACTAGTGTTCGTATGCCTACGGGTACTACCCTATATAACCTTGTGAATGGCGTCGACGTGATTATGCCTTTGGAGTTAGAAATATCTGTATTGTAAATTTCTCTCAAGGGCATCCTCTACGAAAATACCCAAAGGGAATTACGGAAGCAACAACTTGAAATGCTCGATGAACATCGTATAAACGCTCTCAAACATCTTCAATCTCATCAAACGTCTATGCAACACTTGTACAATGAACACACCATTTATCATTCATTTGAGGTTGGAGACCTTGTACTCTACAAAAATCAATGCAATATCAATGTAGCTCCAAAAAATAAAGGGAAGTTCAACATGAATTGGTTAGGACCTTACGTCATCATCAAAGTCTTTGGATTGGGTGCATATAGATTGGTTGATATGCATGGTACACCTCTTAAAGAATTTATTAATTCTAATCATTTATGTAGGTACTATGCTTAATTTCGTATGCTTTCACTTCCTTTTAAAGCAAATGTTTGGTAGATAGTAGTTGTAAATTATGTTTTATTTAATTATTTTCTTCTTTCTTGACAAAATATTTAGTTTGTCTTGATTCTTTTAAAGTAGTTTTCTTAGTTTAGAAAATTTCTTATTTATTAGCATAAATTTTGACAAGACATATACCATGTTTAATAATCATTGTTAAATCTAATCTAACAACATTACAACATTGTTTTATCAGATCACTACTAAATTATCTCATCATGTGTGTACATCTTGTTAAAACTTAATTAAGAACACATTGGTGTGTTTTGTTAGAACATGTATCATTTAAATCATTGTTGCATTTATTAAACATTTCCACATGGTTTTTTACAAATCTCTTTAGCATTTAATTAGTGTTATATGTAAAAAGGAGAAGGGTGAAATGATGTTTAAGGTGTATCGAATCAAACCCTCCTTTCACATTAACATTCAACGACAAAACTGAGCTAAGTCACTACAAGATGGATGAGGACTTAGCTTTTGATTTTGTGCTCAAGAATAATAAGGAAAGAATAGATTACATTGTGAGATTTTTCAAACCCTAGGTCAAATATGCCTCAAACCCTAATTGTAAAGCAATCATGCATAAATAGATAGAATGCCACTGATAACTAGATAGGAAAGTACTTAGGAATGATCAAAAACATACCAGAAGTTGGATTCTTGAGAGTGAAAACCTAGAGGACTCTAAGGCGGGTGCCCTAGTCCAGGAAGGTAGAATTTCCTGAAACTCCAAATAGAGAAAATGATGCAGAAAATATCTTGATGCCAAATCTGGGGCCCAATTTGTTAGAAAGACTAGGGTGCCCGTGCCCTAGTCTGCCATAGAGGAATATTATGAATATTCTTCTGGATCCCTAATCTCTATCCTTCAAATAGCTTCTATGTACTTGCACTTTTCCAACTCCCACATCTGTAACTAGCACACATGAAGAAAAGGGTTTTGGGGGTTGTGGTGTTTAGGAGCTTGCCTTGGTCAAGCCCCGAAAGGACATTCAAGTCATCCAACACCTTTGTTAGATAGAGAGTGCATGCCCAAGGAGGACAGAGGCCAAATCCAAAGATGTAATGAAATAATTGAAACACAAATTGATGTCACCTTAGAGGTGAAGCCCTCAAGAAGATGAAGATCCTTCAAATCACGAGGAGATAGATTGATGAAGCTAAATCTACAACAAACAAACACAATAACAACACAACTCTACTCTAAAACACAATGGAGTCCTTTGAATGCTCTTTTCTCAACATCACAAGTTCACATTATCTATATAGATTACAAATGAATTCAAATACTTTCTTACATATGCTTTCTCACTAAATATTCATAAATTAAAAGAAATAGCCAACAAAGAAGGACCCATTTAAGAGTCCTAGGCTGACATGCATTAGATTTCACTTTGACAAATTATGTTGGACTTGGGTGTAGGTGCCCAAGTCCCAAGGCCCTTTTTGGTCATGCTTAAGCATTTAAGGTGGGCCCCTACTCCCCATTTGACATGGGTTTTAGGGGAAATTGCTCTGGGTTGAGTATTTAACTTACATAACATTAACACAGGGACCTAGGACCTAAACTAGGAGGTAAAAAGGTATGAAGTCACTTTTTACTCCATAACATTTAGTCCCCACTTTAATGTGTGTATGATCTTATGATTCAATACATGCATTAAAATATGGTCAAAGCACATCAAACACACCATGCATATAGAGCTAAAGCATGTACCCAAATCTTAAAGGATTACTTCTAGCCCCCACTCTCAGGTAAGCACTAGAAAACACATGAGAGTCACACAAGACACAAAGAAGATAGTAACAAGCATGCAATACATGGAGAAGACATGAGAGCAGTCACACAATACACGAAGCATACATGGAGAGAAGACATAACTGAGAAAATACATACATACATACATACATACATACATACATACATATATATATATATATATATATATATATATATATATATATATATATATATATATATATAATTCTAACTAAGTAATGAGGAGGGAGCTCATCGCTATGTACCACCATCAAAAACATTCAAGACACATATAAAACACACAAGTCATGCCAGACACACAGGGAAGACACACAGAAAACACAAGAAATACATGAGCATCATAGAGTGTCGTCGACACACTATACATCTTATACATGACAAACACAGGTGATGGGAAGGAGCTTATTACTAAGTCCCACCATCTAAAACACATTTCAAACACACCTAATGGTTGACCTATGCTACCACAACCGTCAAAGACATGATTAAGGGTGAATGACTCAAGACCCACCCCACCTCCACAGAGGACTTTGCTAAAAAGGATGTGCACTAGCTCAAGAGATACACCATCTCGTCTTCTACAGAAGAGATTTGTATAAAAGGATACACACTAGCTTAAGAGATATGCCATCTCACCTTGTGATGAGGAGTTTCTGCTTAAAAAGGATGTGCACTAGCTCAAGAGATACACCATCCCACCTCGTGATGAGGGCTTTCAAACACGCTTTGTCAGTGTAAAAGTAATCAGATAGATGCCAGTATATATGCCCTCACCTTAATGTGGTTGACTCCACTTGTCGAGAGAAATCACATTTAAGGTAAAGTTAACAAACACACAAGGAAACAAGAGCTTTTGCAAAGTCCAATGTGCTTTACGATTGCCTAATGCTTTTATTATCACCCAGATTTGAACCCTTGCTGCAGTTGTAAAACTTAAGCAATCTAGAGTAACATGGGAATGATCTTGAAGTGTGGGACCTTGCGAAATGAGATCAGACCTCTGGAGAAGGCTGGCTTCCTTAACTGGTTATCACCTAAAATCTACTGAATTATAGAGGAAAAGGGAGAAGGAATGCTTTAAAATGAAAGTTGAAACAAAAAAACTTGAAAACAAAGGGTGATTCACCAAGTTTAATAAAAGAACCCTCACAATACTGAGAAAATGCATAGCATAACCAAATACAACAAGTAGACATACACAGATTCAACTGATTCTAGCAGAGGTGAGAAACAAGACGATTGAAAGGAACAATATGTTCACAAGCAATCATATGAAGATTCACACAACTAAAACTCAGTAAAAGAGGCAAAATAACTTACATATATTTAATGGGAAGGCATAGTTACAGTAGCAGAAAGCTCTGTTTGGAAATAGAAAAGCCTCAATGCTTAAAAATTTGCCAACCTTATTTACATCTCATTACAATGTATATATATCATTCCAAACTGACCTAAGTCGGTTACAAAAATTTGCTCCATGAGCTGTATCAGAAAAAAAATTCTTGAAGGGACGTCCACCTACAGAAGTTATGGTGTGAAAATATCTGGAACAGGGATAGGTGGGAGATATTATGAGTCTTTAATGTAAGTAGTTGGATCATCGACCCTCTCTGATAAATGCAACAAATATCTGTGTTTGCATCACTCAAACTGGTCGTTGAAACATTCAGTCGACTGAGCATACAAATCCAAATCCAAAATTTGAAAGAGAAAAAAAACCCTGAAAACCTTGCTGAATGAAAGAGGAGGCAAAAATAAGCACTTTTGCCTTTTGAATCATGTCAAAATTCACTAGGACGTGGAAGATACAGGTGGTCAAAGTTGCGGTCAAACTGCACTTGTACATCGCCTTCATATGCAAACTGCTTTGTATGTGCTTTTATTCAGCATCTAAATCAGCCTCTGAAACATCCTTGTATGTTCACTTGTATGTCACCTTGTATATACAATACAATGGCTACATATAAGAGCGGGCCCCTTTACTTTTGTATCACCTTTTGCATGTATGCCCCCTGCCATGTGTCATCACCTGATTGGTCACTGAGTCAGTCTGAGAAGCATTGCTAAAAAATTGCATCCTCTATCGGTCGTCGGAAGGACTATGAACTAAGCTGCAGATGCAAGAGATCACGCTAAAATCACCTGTATGTTGGCTTTGTATATCCAATTGTATATGCCAACATACAATCACAAATATACATGCAAACTACGGACTCAATGCTGAATATGCCAATTTTGATTTTCAAATCGGGTCCGCCTTGTATATTTGCCGTTGTATTTAACCTTTGTATTTCGCATATACAATGCAAAATATACAAAGGAAAAATTGCATACAAACTCTTTGCATACAAACACTTCATTTTGATGTATGCAAAATCCTTTGTATATCCGATTGTATATGAAAACATACAATCACAAATATACATACAATGCGCGGACCTCAAAAGATCATTAACCATTTTGTAATTTTGCAACAGGTTTGACTTGTATCACTTCTCTTTGTATTTCGGCATATACAATGCATTTATACATACAACTCACGGACCCCAAAATGACCATCAACTATATTTGATTTCCCAGTCGGGTCCACCTTGTATGTTTTCCCTTTATATATTTCTTTGTATATCACAACACACAATGCACTTATAGATACAAGCTACGGACTCAACCCTTGAATTTGCCAGAATTGACTTCTAGGTCGGGTCCATCTTGTATGTTAGGAATACATGCTCCTTTGTATGTGCGAACATACAATTGCAATTGTATATGCAGCTAGTGGGCCCATCTCTTGGTATCTTGCTCCTTGTATATGCCCTTTGTATATTGGGACATACAATGCCAATATACAAGTCAGGGACTCCAAATGATTAACCGCTATGCCTAATTCCGTAGTCGGGTCCGCCTTGTACGTATCCTTTCTTTATCCAATTGTATGTAAGATACAATCACCCACTATACAAACACCTTTGTATCTGTGGACCCCACCTCTTATATCTCTTGCTTGTCTAGCGCTTTTCATATTTTCCATTGTATATTTCTTTGTATGTTCAAATATACAAAGTGAATATACAAACTGAAGATACATATAAACCCGATTCACATTTGCCTTGTATATCGTCTGATATACATTCACCTTTGTATGTCACCGATATGTAAAAGTCTTTGTATGTCCCTTTGCATCTCTTGCCGATGCATCCTTGTATGTGACCCTTGTATGTCGGCCTTTTTATGTCGCACTTGTATATCAGCGATGTATATTGCGAACATACATTCTCCCTTGCATATTTACCTTTGTACATTCCACCCTTTGCACATTGACCTTTGCATATTTTATCTGCATCTTCGCATATACATGCGACTTGTATAGAAGATATAAATGCCATTGTATACAAAGTGGACCCCATCCTTTGTATCTTTGGCCCTGTATCTTGACTTGTATATGTGCCTATATACATTCTCCTTTTGTATGTTGGCTCATACATGTATCTTTACTTTGTATCTCAAATTTGCTTTTGTATTTGAACTTGTATCTATAAATTGTATATGAGATACAATTGCCTTTGTATGTGCGGACCCCACTTTCCTTTGCATCTTTTGATTGTATATTAGTGATATACATTTGCCTTATGCATCTCTTGCTTGTATGTTTCCTTTGTATGTAGGCCTTGTATCTTTGCCCTGCATATTGCCGATATACATTTGACTTTGTATATGGCCCTTGCAATGTGCGCTGATATACATTCTGCCTTGTATCTTGGCGATGCACATTCTGCCTTGTATGTTTCCCTTTGTATGTGTGATTGTATGTATGAACATACAATGCGAACATACATTCAGACCTGTGTTCCACCCCTTGCATATGCCCCTTGTATATGATGCCTTGTATCTCACCGATGTACATTTCCTTTGCATATGTGAACATACAAAGGCGAATGTACATGCAAACATACATTCAAACATGCAAATATAAATACTAAGTATGAAATTGAGATTTATCTGCGATGGAAAGCACCTGAAGACAAAGGGTTTCTAGGTTTTTCTAGGTTTTCAGCAAAGATTCTCAAGGTGAGATTTTTGCGATTTTTGACAAGGCATAGCATAAATATTTGAAGGATTTAAGCCTGTAGAGTCATTTCTAAAGGATTTTCAAGAAAAATACAAGTTGAACTATTTAACTCTGCACAGATGAAAATATGTCAGCAATTTGGCAACTTCTATGGGATGTTTGTCTACTAAACAATTAGACCAGTGGCCTTAAGCATCCATTGGGCATGGAGTCACACAGAGACTAAAATACATCTTGACAAACAATCCTGTCCTTAGCAACTCAGCATATTAGTAGTGAAGAACATGGAAGACCAAACCAAGACAAAATGTTGAAGGCACCCCCTCCAATTGTGCTAGACAACACTTAGGGAAAACAAAAAGGGATCTAAACTATTGTGCAACAACACTTGTTGAAAACAAGAAATCTAATCTACTAATTTACAAGGCACTCATACCTCAAAACACCTCTTTAGGTGTATCCCATTGACTGGGATAGGCAAATTTTGTCCATCCATATTTGATAACTGAAATGCATTGTGCTCCTTGCATTCAGTAATGAGAAATGGGCCACTCCACATGTTGTCAAACTTGGAGTGCTTTCTTGGTCTACTTTTCAACTTATCCCATTTGAGTACCATCTCACCCTCCCTAAGGATTTTGGGAGTGGCCTTCTGATCAAAATTTCTTTTGGTCTGAAGCTGATGATACTCCATAGTTTTCATAGCCTTCTCTCTAATTTCTTCAAGCTCCATAAGTTGAGCATATCTGACAGCCATGGGATCCTCTTCTTCAAACATCTCCAACTGATTCATGATATCAAGTGCTAGTAGCTCTATAGATATAGGCAATCTTGCCTCTTTCCCATAAACTAACATATATGCAGAGTTCCCAATAGACCTCTTGGGAGTTATTATGTCTGTCCATAAGGCATATCTCAGATTAGTGTGCCAGGTCCTCTGGTTGTCTTCCATTGATCTTTTAACAATCCTTATGAGGCTCTTATTTGTAGATTTAGACAAACCATTACCCTGTGGGTAATACTTTGATGAAGTATTCAAATAGATCCCATTCTTAACAATCCAGTCAGTTATCTTTAATCCAACAAAGGCTAAAGCATTGTCTAAGATAATTGACTCAGGCACCCCAAATCTGGATATCAAATCTTGGTAAAAATTCAAAATAGTATTTTCATTGGATTCCTTCAGAGCCACTACTTCAGTCCACCTTGTGAAATAGTCTGTAGTTATAAGTATCCACTTGTGGCCTGCACTTGATGGTGGGTTAATGGGACCTACAGAATCAATGCCTCATCTCATGAAGGGTTGTTCTACTTGAATTGGCTGCAGAGGTAAAGCTGGAAGCCTTTCTTTGCCTACAAAAATGGCACATTTTACACATTTTCTATCCCATGCATGGGCATCCTTGAATAAGTCGGGCCAGTAATATCCAGCTCTCATTATTTTCCAAGAAGTAGTCTTTGGGGCAAAATGACCCCCTGTTGTTCCATCATGAAACTCATGCAGCACCTTGTTAGTCTGATCTTTATCAATGCATCTTAACAATACACCATTAAAATATTTTCTGAAAAGGATGTCATTTATTAAAACATATGGAATGGACTACAGTCTAAAATACCTTCTCTTGGTTCTATCTAAACCTACTAGACATTTACTAGTTTGCAAAAATTGAGTCATGTTATTAACCCAACTTGTGCCCACTACTGTTGTATCATCCTGAGGAACATCTTCAGTGGTCAGAAGCACCTCTTCTTATTTTTTCTATTTCTTTTTTAGAACTGGTAGCAAGCTGTTAACTGAGTCCTCTACCTTTGACAAGATTGGTTATCTTGATATCCACGTCATATTCCATGACTTTGGTGATCCAACCAGCCCTTTTCTCATTTACATCCTTACCTAACAGGAACTCTTTCACGCTAGGGTGAGCCACCATCAAATGTATCTTATTATTAGAAATAAGATGCTTAAACTTCTTGAGACTCCTTACCACTGTAAGGACATGTTTTTCAATGAAGATATACCTTTGCTCATACTCCTCCAGCCCCTGACTAAAGAAAGTGATTGGCTATTCAAAGTCGTCACTCTGCTACTGTACCAGAATCGCAGAGATTGTGTCAAGACTGCCATAAGAATACAAGATGAAATCTTTGGAGAAATCAGGATTTACCAAGGTTGGTGTAGCCGATAATGCCTCCTTTATGGACTTAAAGCTGAGTTTGGCATCTCTTGTCCAACTAAAAACTGTACTCTTCTTCAATATAGTCGTTAAAGGCTTTAATAGATTTGCAATGTTGGGTATAAATCTTCCAAGAAAATTAATTCTTCCAATAAAAGTTTGTAGTCCCTTCTTGTGACTGGGTAAAGGCAACTCCAAAATAGCCCTTACTCTTTCTGCATCAATGGTAATGCCCTCCTTCGACACAACGTACCCTAACAACTTGTCCTCATGCACAGCGAAAATGCATTTCTTGGGATTGAGAGATATCCCAAACTCTGTGCATCTCTCAAATACCTGCCTCAGGTGGGATAAATGTTTAGATGCATTCTTAGAAAAAATTGTGATGTCATCTAGGTACACTAGCACTAGTTTATACAGTAAACCCTTAAAAGCCATATCCATAGCTCTCTGAAAAGTAGAACCAACATTTGACAGACCAAAAGGCATTCTCTTGTAGGCCATGGTGCCCCATTTGGTAGTAAAAGCAGTTTTAAATTGATCTTCCTTTGTGACTAACACTTGATTATAGCCAGAATATCCATCAAGCAAGGAGAATCTTTCAGAACTAGCCACTACTTATAGAATTTGCTCCATTGAGGACAACGGGTAGTGGTCTTTTAGGGAAGCTCTAGTAAGGTCTTTGAAGTCGACACACAGCCTAATCTCTCCATTCTTTTTTAGCACAGGGACAAGGTTGGAGACCCAAGAAGTATGATTGATTGGGAAAATAATCTTTCCCTCGATCAGCTTGGTTAACTCTCTAATCATCAAAGGCTCTAGTTTTGGATTTAAAGGCCTTTGTTTCTACCTCGCAGGTTTTGTGTCTGGTTCTAACTCTATGGTATGTTGGGAAATATGAGGGTCAAACCCTTTTAGGTCTAAGTAATCCCAAGCAAGAACATCTTCAAATTCTTGACAAAGAGCAACAAAAGCTCTCCTATCCTCAGGTGAACAAATTTTACCAATTTTAAGAAGCTTACCCTTAAAAATTTTCAGCTCCTCGTAATGTTCCTCTTTAACTTGCATGTTGGTTTTACTCTTCTTTAGCTGATCATTAGTCCCAAAAATGGATTCCAAGGTTACCAATTCTTTGGGCAGTTTGTTTGTCCTTAACTGAATAACTTGACCATCCTCATATTGTTGTTTGAGTTTATCCTAATTCATCAGAGAAAACTCATCCTCCTCTAATAGGAAACATAGGATCTACTCATCACTCTCAAAAACTTGCCAATGAATATTATTGATAGGGATAGAGGGCCTATCAACTATTTTCATGTGAGGCTACACCTTTTCTCTTTGAATATCACTGGGGATGTCAAATTAAGCCCCAATTGTAGCTAACCTATCTGCACGATAGTTTTGACTTCTTGGAATAGAGATCAGATTGAAAGCATCAAACTCTTCAATCATATCCCATACCCTATGCTTGTAGCATTTCAAAACATCATTTTTTGTAACATGCAGTCCCCTCACCTGATTTATAATGAGTTCACTGTCACCATACACCTACAAACAACCAATTTTCCTCTTTCTTGCCCACTACAAACCTTGGATCAAGCCCCCATACATAGTAGTGTTATATGTACATGAAAAGGCAAAGCAGAAAGCAAAATAATATCTTTCACCTTGTGGAGACACCAGCATTGCACCACCACTAGATCCATTCTTAATCCTAGAGCCATCAAAGTACATTTTCCATACCACATTTTGCTATTATGTCTACTGTTCTTCATCCTTTACCAGATTTGGAATTGTTGTTTCAGGCTCATGCAGTATATAAACCCCCATACTAGTTTCTTGGATGTGTCCCTCAGGATCATCAACAACATTTTCTGAGGCCCACTCCTTTAACAGCATCTCTGGTATACTTTCATCTTGTAGCTCTTGAGCAGCTACAAGCTCAGGATCATCAGAAATAATGCAATTTGCATTAACAACACTTGGAACATAAGGCTCTATGTGATGATTTGAAAGCAATTTAGATTTTAGGGTTACTTTTGTGCCATATCTGGCCCTAAAAAACATGTGGGACCAGTCTGAGGATAAATATCCTCCTATCTTGGCTGTGAATTCTCTTGACAAACACATGGCAAAATAGGGAGGTAAGTCTATGATGAACACCTCTTGGGAAATGGAAACATTTGGGGAAGTGTGCAAGGTGAGATCTAGGTATTTCATCACACCTACAGTACTAACAGCTGTGCCGTCTAGCTAGAGCACACCTTTCTCAAGGGGCTAGTATTTCAATCCTAATTGATTTGCAATCTGTTTTGGCATCACATAACTACTAGTACCACTATCTACCATGTAATTATGTACCAACTTGTCTGCAATTATTAAAGACACATAAAATAGAAGTGGTTTGGCACTTTTATTTGGCTATCTATTGTTGTCCTCGGGTGAATTGGTAAGGACAACCCTAGTTGGGTCAACAGTTATATCATTGGGCACTTTAAATCAGACAAGGCAGATTGCAATATGTCCTTTTGGCCTGGGATGGCTAGAGAATCCCACATAGACATTGTCACATTCATCTTCTTCATATTTTCAATAATATTGAAAGGTGGATTGAGATGTACCTTCTTATATGATTTTGCAATAGTAATATTAGCCTACAAATGAGGTTGTTCCCTTACTGTTGTTGAAGTATTCCTTTGTAAAATGTGGGGAACATGGGATGTAGAAGCATCAACATGTCCTTTCTCTTTATTTGCTTCTTGATCTACCTCATAACCCCTCTTCTTGGCTCTTGTATTGGCTGTAACTAGAGTATTATCGTTGTTTACACCACATAATTCACCTTCTTACCAATTTATGAAGGCAGAATCATTCTGAGGCTGCTCTTGTTGTTGTACAACCCCATTATTTGGGGTGTTTGGCTATGAGACAACAACATTTTGTACCATTAAAGCCTGATTTATAACTCCATTTGAATAGGCTGCCTGACTTTGTGGCTGATTGCATGGAAAACACCATTCATATTTAGCTGCAAGGTTATTTTGAATAGGAACAAGGTCCTTAACATCATTAATGGGCACCGAATTGTAAGGCTGAAAAGGCCTTTGATTCACATTATGCCTAGTACCCTGGTAATTGCTTTGATAAGGTGGCCTGTTAGCTTGATATGGTTGGTTTTTCCCTTGATAAGGCTGATTTTGCCCTTGACTAGGTTGCTGATAGGGCTGTCTGTTCTGGGACTGCTACTTTTTGATGTTTACTAATTCATTCTGAAAAGTTTGTAGGATATTCTCTATTTTTTGTTGGCTATTTTTAATATCTTTTAACTCTTGTGATGAGATAGAAGTAGTAGTTTCAGAATTGGTAGTACTTGGCAACGCTGCAATAGCAGGCAAAGGGAGAAAATATGGGATTGGCAATGGCATTGAAGCTTGAATCTTGGGAAAGATGGGTATTGGTGGTCGAGGAGCTATTTTACCAGCCTGAATCAGGCTATTTTCTACTCTAATAGCTATTTCATATGCATTAGGTAGGCTTGTACCTCCCAATGATTGAATCATTACTGAAATATCACTATTTAAAGCTTTCAAAAACTACAAGAATGCATTTCTAATGGAGGTCTTACCGTGATAGGAATTCTGTCCCATGTCTTCTGAAATCTGAAGTTGAAATCCATCATTTGCTCCTGGAGAGCTCTCTTTATTGTAGTCATATGTTCAACCAATGACAAGTTGTCTGATTTATCTTAAAATTTCTTATTTAACTTATCACCTAGATCATCTCAGGTTGCAATGGTTTGCACTGGTAAACTCCTGAACCATTGTAATGCCTTTTTTTTGAAAGAGGCAGCCAGTAGCCTGATGACAACGTTTTCTTGGGTTATATGATGAACACTACATAGAGAAGCTACGTCTCTAATGTGCTCAATTGGCGTAGTTTAATTCTCCCCTGTGAAATAGGGCAGACTCTTCAAAGATGCCATGGATATAACGTCATGTACTATCAAGTTCAATGGGATGCTCCCATCAAGAGCCACAAATGGCTGATTTCTTGCCATTTGAATGGCTAGAGGTAGGATTGCCTGAGTTGATATAGAGACTACAGGTGCAACCGACCTGAAACTTGGTGGAGTTGATTGTACTCTTTTAGAAACTGGAGTCCTTACCATAGTTCTACTCTATCTTCTAGGTGGAGACAGCTGCAAGTAATCAAATGAACTCAAACTTTGAATTTGAATCTTTCTCATAAAAGGTAATAGCAGAACTGGTCTACTTGTCTTTCCTCAGTATGAGTCGGCACATATGTAGGTTTTAACCTCTTACAGGTCTGAAAATCACTAGCTACACATCAAAACCAACAATAAAAGGTAGTATTTGATTATTTTCTAACTCTTAAGTCCCACCGGGTGTGCCAAAGTTGTTATCACCCAGATTTACACCCTTGTTGTAGTTGTAAAACTTAAGCAATCTGGAGTAACATGGGAATGATCTCGAAGTGTGGGACCTTGTGAAATAAGATCAGACCTCCGAAGAAGGCCAGCTTCATTAATTGGTTATCACCTAAAATCTACTAAATTGTAGAGGAAAAGAGAGAAGGAATGCTTTAAAATGAAACATGAAATAGAAAAACTTGAAAACAAAGGTTGATTCACCAAGTTTAATAAAAGAACCCTCACAGTACTAAGAAAATGCACAGCATAACCAAATACAACAAGTAGACATACACAGATTCAACTGATCCTAGCAGAGGTGAGAAACACGACGATTGAAAGGAACAATATGTTCACAGACAATCATATGCAGATTCACACTAAACTAAAACTCAGTAAAAGAGGCAAAATAACTTGCATATATTTAATGGGAAGGCATAGTTACAGTAGCAAAAAGCTCTATTTGGAAACAGAAAAACCTCAATGCTTAAAAAATTTTCCAACCTTATTTACATCTCATTACAATGTATATATAGCATTCTAAACTGACCTAAATCGGTTACAAAAATTTGCTCCATGAGCTGTATTAGAAAAAAAAATCTGCCTGAAGGGACGTCCACCTGCAGAAGTTATGGTGTGAAAATATCTGGAATAGGGGTAGGTGGGAGATATTATGAGTCTTTAATGCAAGCAGCTAGATCATCGACCCTCTCTAATAAATGCAACAAATATCTGTGTTTGCATCACTCAAACTAGTCACTAAAACGTCCAATTGACTGAGCATACAAATCCAGATCCAAAATTTGAAAGTGAGAAAAAAAACCCCTGAAAACCCTGCCAAATAAAAGAGGAGGCAAAAATAAGCACTTTTTCCTTTTGAATCATGTCAAAATTTTCCAGGACATGGAAGATACAGGCAGTCAAAGTTGCAGTCAAACTACACTTGTACATCACCTTCATATGCAAACTGCTTTGTATGTGCTTTTATTCAGCATCTAAATCGGCCTCTGAAATGTCCTTGTATGTTCACTTGTATGTCACCTTGTATATACAATACAATGGCTACATACAAGAGCGGGCCCCTTTACTTTTGTATCACCTTTTGCATGTATGCCCCCTGCCACATGTCATCACTTGATTGGTCGTTGAGCCGGTCTAAGAAGCATTGCTGAAAAAATGCATCCTCTATCAGCCATCGGAAGGACTATGAACTGAGCTGCAGATGCAAGAGGTCACGCCGAAATCACCTATATGTTGGCTTTGTATATCCAATTGTATATGCCAACATACAATCATAAATATACACGCAAACTACAGACTCAACGCTGAATATGCTAATTTTGATTTTCAAATTGGGTCTGCCTTGTGTCTTCACCATTGTATCTGACCTTTGTATTTTGCATATACAATGCAAAATATACAAAGGAAAAACTGCATACAAACACGTCATTTCGGCGTATGCAAAATCCTTTGTATATCCGATTGTATATGAAAACATACAATCACAAATATACATACAATGCGTGGACCTCAAAAGATCATTAACCATTTTGTAATTTTGTAACAAGTCTGGCTTGTATCACTTCTCTTTGTATTTCAGCATATACAATGCATTTATACATACAACTCGCGAACCCCAAAATGACCATCAGCTGTATTTGATTTCCCAGTTGGGTCTGCCTTGTATGTTTTCCCTTTATATATATCTTTGTATATCACAATACACAATGCACTTATACATACAAGCCGCAGACTCAACCCTTGAATTTGCCAGAATTGACTTCTGGGTCAGGTCTGGCTTGTATGTTAGGAATGCATGCTCCTTTGTATGTGTGAACATACAATCGCACTTGTATATGCAGCTAGTGGGCCCATCTCTTGGTATCTTTCTCCTTGTATATGCCCTTTGTATATCAGCACATACAATGCCAATATACAAGCCGTGGACTCCAAATGATTAACCGCTATGCCTAATTCTGCAGTCGGGTCTGCCTTGTACATATCCTTTCTTTATCTGATTGTATATAAGATACAATTGCCCACTATACAAACACCTTTGTATCTGCGGACCCCACCTCTTGTATCTCCTGCTTGTCTAGCGCTTTTCATATTTTCCATTGTATATTTCTTTGTATGTTCAAATATACAAACCAAAGATACATATAAACCCGATTCACATTTGCCTTGTATATCGGCTGATATACATTCACCTTTGTATGTCACCGATATGCAAAAGTCTTTGTATGTCCCTTTGTATCTCTTGCCAATGCATCCTTGTATGTGATCCTTGTATGTTGGCCTTTGTATGTCGCACTTGTATATCAGCAATGTATATTGCGAACATGCATTCTCCCTTGCATATTTGCCTTTGTACATTCCACCCTTTGCACATTGACCTTTGCATATTTTATCTGCATCTTTGCATATACAATGTGACTTGTATAGAAGATACAAACGCCATTATATACAAAGTGGACCCCATCCTTTGTATCTTTGGCCTTGTATCTTAACTTGTATATGCACCTATATACATTCTCCTTTTGTATGTTGGCTCATACATGTATCTTTACTTTGTATCTCAGATTTTGCTTTTGTATTTGAACTTGTATCTATGAATTATATATGAGATATAATCGCCTTTGTATGTGCGGACCCCACTTTCCCTTGCATCTTTTGATTGTATATCAGTGATATACATTTTCCTTATGCATCTCTTGCTTGTATGTTTCCTTTGTATGTAGGCCTTGTATCTTTGCCCTGCATATTGCCGATATACATTTGACTTTGTAAATGGCCCTTGCAATGTGTGCTGCTATACATTCTGCCTTGTATCTTGGTGATGCACATTCTGCCTTGTATGTGTGATTATATGTCTGACCATACAATGTGAACATACATTCAGACCTTCGCTCCACCCCTTGCATATGCCCCTTGTCTATGGTGCCTTGTATCTCGCTGATATACATTTCCTTTGGTTATGTGAACATACAAAGGCAAATGTACATGCAAACATACATTCAAACATGCAAATATAAATACTAAGTATGAAATTGAGATTTATTTGTGATGGAAAGCACCTGAAGACAAAGGGTTTCTGGGTTTTTCTAGGTTTTCAGCAAAGATTCTCAAGGTGAGACTTTTGGGATTTTTGATAAGGCATAGCATAAATATTTGAAGGATTTAAGCCTGTAGGGTCATTTCTAAAGGATTTTCAAGGAACATACAAGGTGAACTATTTAACTTTGCACATATGAACATAGGTCAACAACTTCCAAAAATCATGCACGTTAGTATCAAATTCTAGATGATATCAATGAAATAAGTTAATCATATTAGATAAACACACCAAGGCTATACTTGCGGCTTTGAAACTAAGTATTGCTATGAGGTTATACTTCAGGTATCTCATAACTGAGTGTAGCACAAGGTGAGACACAAAACATGTCAAAGACATATCAAAGTGTGTAGAGAAGATTAGTATTGCAAATGATTTGTTACATGATTCTTCACAACACAACACATAACACAAAGTGATTTTGGGTGTGTGTAAGAAGTTGGGTCCACTTTTTGTCCAAAATGTGGAAGTGTTTTCCCTGATTTTCAGAATTTGTCATATTTGACTTAAAATTTTGAAGCACTTAAACATTGAATCTTAAAAAAAGTCAGTAATATGAAATGTAGTACTCAGAGTCTAGTTTCTAAATATGTAATTTTTTTAATACCCAGATGATACAAATTGATTTTTCAATAGGCATGTCTAAAACCACTATTTAAAGTCACTTTTTTTTTTTACCATACCATGCACATGTATGTTAACCATATTTTGACCTAAATAATTCTATTTTTCTGAATCCTTTTGGGAAAAGGTCTATAACACACTGAATATTGTTGAGGATATTTTTTAAAAATATTTTTTGAATTAATTTTTTATTGGTCGTAATTGTTGTTTTGAAAATCCCTCATGTACATCACACATAAGATGACCTAAACTTATCATTTTTTAATTTTTTTTTTAAATTGAAAATAATTGTCTAAAGATTGATATTTCAAGTTTATGGACTAGTTTCATCAAAAATTATTTGAAAAATAGAAAAATATTCAAATTGTAAAAAAAATTACATATTGGGAATCTATATAATATCATCTATAATGGGTTTTAATTTCGTCAAAAAATTATATAAAAAACATCTTCAGACATATGTCCAAAGTCACTCTTTTCTAGTGACACTGACATCCTTCGAGTTGTAGGTCAAAATAGGTCCAAGGCCAAGGGTCAAGTTCCCAAGCCTTTTCCGGACCCGAAACCCATAGCACATACCACATCTACATTTGAAATTTCACAAAACAGGATCCCGTTTGCTTTTTTTATTAATTCTCAATGATGTAAAGCAAAATGGGATCCCATTTTATAAACACGATCCCATTTCATTTTTTACTATTTTTTTAATTTACTAATGAAAAAGTACTATCAACTCTGCAACTTGCATCTTCCATGACTCTATACGACTGACATCGACTTTTTCTGCATTTTTTTATCAAATCTTGTCGTCTACATGCTCTTGAACTTGTAGGTTCATTTGAATTTTGGAATGAGGCAACATTGGGATAATTTTGAAGTGGAATTATGTTTATTTTCTACTCATTTGATAGAGGAATAAAAAAGAGACTTTTACTATTGAAATCCATTTGTGCTTCAGAATTTTGTATCATGGGATCACATCATTGACAAAAGAGGAAAGATAGGTAGGTATTGACCCCTGAAGAAATTCAAGCAAATAGAGAGAAGGCAAAATGACAAAGAGATAGAAGAATGAGGATTCAAACAACGAATAATGTTGAAGCATCTGATTCCATAACTATTGAAGAGACCATGGATATAGATGATGCATATTTACAAGAGGTGAATGTGGAAGATAATTCGATTATAGAAACTAATCCTGGTATGTCTTCAAATCCACCTTTCAATGCTATGGAGAATGTGACAATAGGCATGAATCCAGGTACGTCTTCAAATCCACCTTTGAATTATATGGAAAATGTGATTATAGATGATATTCGTATTGATCATTTAAAAGAAGTTGGATATAAAAATCTTGAGATCGATTTAATTTGTAGACAAGTTGTAGAAATGAATATTCAAAAAGAGATCCCTTGTATTGGTCAAAATGAAAATCCTTTTGTTTTTGAAAATGAAAATCTTTTTGTTGTTGAAAATGAAAAATCCTTGTGTTTAAGGTGAAAATGAAAATCCTTTTGTTGTTGAAAATGAAAATTCTTGTGTCCAAGGTGAAAATCAAAATCCTTTTGTTGTTGAAAATGGAAATCTTTGTGTTGTTGAAAGCAAAAATATTTTTAAAAAAATTGAAAGTATTGTTTTGGGTAATCTTCCTAGTAAGATTTCTTGGAGATAAATAAGAATGCATGCTACTAGATTATACAAACAATTTTTGTAATCGAAAAATACTTTCATTTCAATGTCAACACATGATGCAATTGATGAGAATGTGGAAAATGAGAAAAGTAATGAAAAAGTTAGGCATTTTTGTGAAACCAAAATGAAAAGATGAATCACTTAAACATGCTATATGTACTATTGCTAGTGCTATTGAGTCTATTGGAAAGAAGAGTTGATCTAAAGATAAGAATGTGGCACGACAAGCTATAACAACTACTATAGTTAATAAAACAACTTTGGATAAAAGAATGTTAAGCAACATTAGTGGAATTCTAAACATACATCCTAAAACATTGGTAAGAGTGGCAAAGAGAAGAGAAAGTATAGAAAATGATCCATTCAACCAATATTGGAGTTTTAGTGGTCGACTCCCGAGGTCTAACATGAAATTGAATATTGAAATCAAATCCTTGATTGAAAAATATTGGCATGATAATACTAGGGTATCATCTAATGCTAGAGATGTTTTGAAATTAAGAGTGATCCTCATCCAAAACACCTATTAGACACAACTCAAACTAAATTTTATAGAAATTTTTTGGATGATTCAATGTTACTTGGAAATATTACCATAAGTCAAAGATCATTTGAAGATGTAAACTTTGGTATGTCAAAATTAATAAGCAACGAATCTCTTATTGTTGTAAAATGAATGTGCAATTTCGTTATTATTATGAAGTTTTTCGATATATACGTTGTACATTACATGCTAACATGATTATGTAGGAGTGTGGTATTAATATGTCACCTGAAAAAATCAAGGAGTTTATAGTAAGTTTGTTTTGTGAAAGATCTAATGGGCATTTATTTTATTTAAGTTCATGTATTTTTGGACAATGCACTAGCTATGGTAATCTTTCATTCTTAGGAGTTTGTATGCATGAAAGTGTTGAAATTGATTTTCGACAACAATTAGTGGATGTTAAAAGATTTAAGAATGTTGAATATTCTTTAAAGGATGGAAAATTATGAAATCATTGTGATTTAATCAAAGAAAAAATTAGTGTACATGCATTCATGTCAAAATTTAAGAGTAAGATTGTACCAAAATATGTCAAACACTCTCAACATGCTTGATGGCTTGATGGACAATTTCGCACATGTAGAAACACATTTCTAGTTGGAACTATACTATTAGTGGTTGATTTTGTAGAAAACTATACTCTTGTTCCACAAGAGGAAATCCAATCACAATATTACAATTCAGTGTAGGTGGCTATGTTTGTTCATATTGTATACAGACATGCAGATGATAGTACTGAGGATGATAGAAATTTTTTGAGGGAATATCATTTCTATTTGAGTGACAATCGGTTACACTCATCAGAGTTTGTTCGATATTGTTTCAATATATATTATACAAATTTAAGAGAAAGAGGAGTCTAGATGACAGAACATCTCATATGGTCAAATAATTGTATGAGACAGTTCAAGAATGCTCGAATGTTTTATTGGTTAAGTAGGGTTCACAAGGAAAATAATGTCCAACATATGAGGATTTTTTTTAAAGCTGGACATGGTAAAGGAGAACATGATGGAGCTGGTGCATGTGTTAAAAGAATTCTTGCTAAAGAGCAATTGAAATTTGAGGATGCAATAAAATTTAAAGATGCATGTACAATTGTGGATTGGTGCAATGCAAAATTATATACAAGATCAAGTGAGTACTCTATAGTTCGACGATTCTTTTGGTTGGTTGAGGAAGAGAACATTCTACCTAGACTTGATTGTGAGATAATTAGTAGATCTACTAAATGACATTCATTTAAGAGTTTGAATGCAAGCACATGGACTATATGGACAAGGGAGCTTGCATGTTTTTGTTAGTTTTGTATTTCAAGAGATTGGGAATCATGTGAGAATATAAAATGGGTTGAAGAGTGGAAGCAAAGATCGTTGACACTTGCACAAACACATGATCAATATGAAACAACAACTGAAGATAATGATCAAGTGTTTGCATCAGATGACTATGATTGTGTTTCAGACCTTCTATAAGAAGGTAATTTAATTCATTTTATTTCACTTTATCACTATTTTGAAATATATTTAATTACATATGGATGCATGTATGTAGAAATTGGTCAAATTATATGTCACACAAGTTATTGAATTAAATTTTGTTTGTAGGACATGTGTATGTTGTTGTTGCACCTAAGGAGAATGAAGAGGAAACAAAATATTGGTTGGCTCGATGTGTGGAGACTAAACATAAGTTAATCACACCTTAAGAAGATGATGATGGCTTTCATTATCCAACAGGTTCAGTGGTCGTTGTTGGCACTTGGCTTCGAAAATACCTAACAAGGAAGAATGGTTTGTCTGCATTCAAAGATTATGAAACACATAAGAAGATTATACACTAATCGCATTTGGTGGTGGAAACAAATATAAAACTAGTGAGGTATCGTGGAAGACCTACTAATAAAGAGCTATGGATAATTTCTATGGAAGAGCACGAGACAATCATAGATGCATTGCAAAAAAGAGAGGATGTAGATGGTACAAGGGAATAAATTTTCAAGTATGTATATAGTTGTATATATTTAATGGATAGTTAATATAGTTGTATTAAGTCATCCCCTTAGCTCCCCTTAAGCCATCCTCTTACCTCCCCTTACATTCATTATTTTTGCGTGTCCCCTACAAGTCTAGAGATCTTGCACAAGTATCGATGAACATTTGTATATTCTTTCATTCTCATTTGACCTTCTATAAATTATTCTTTTTATCTTAAAATTTGTATCGACTCGTGTATATATAGTTTATTTACTTACATTAATTATTTTACAAGTGTACCCTACAAGTAGATTTTTGCATGATTGTCACTACAAGTTTTGACCATACAAATTTGTTAGATCAAATTTGTAGTCTTCAACTTAAAGTGAATGCATTAGGTAATTGTATATACTAATATCTTTCATATCACATGTTATCTAGTTACATATTGCATCAATGTTTTGTGTTTTTGATATATTCTTTCATTCTCATTTCACCTTCTATATATTCACTTTTTCTTAAAATTTCTATCAACTCATGTATTTTATGCTTATATACATAGTTAAAATTTATTTATTGTCATTTTGTATCCTTAAGCCATCATAACATTCATCACATACTTTGAGACAAAAAAGAGAGAATGCAAATTCAACCTACAACATGGAATACTTGTAAATATAGGTAAGTATATGTATTTTTATATAAATTTAAATACATGTTTTGATGATATATTGATATTGCTTATATACATAGTTAAAATTGATTTACTGTCATTTTGATATCAAGTGGTGTGAAGAGGCTACATTTTCATGATCCGCCACAAGTTTTGGATTTCCTTGAGATGACAAAGCCATATTTTGTAAATATTGTTTTGAGTTGGCATATATGCCAAATTTGTATATGTAAATACACAATTACTCTATACTTTTATATATAAAAATCAAGATTTGATATATTTTGTTCGTTATGTGCATATTTTCCTACTTTGAAACTTATTAAAATTTGAATGTATAATCAATTTTTCATGTATATTACTGTTTAATTTGGTTGTGTTGGGTAACTTCACCAAATTTTTATTTATTATAATTAATTATATCAATTGTGATTGAACATGAGACATACTTTGAATTCTTTGTTCCCCTTAAGACATCCTATGAGGACCCCTTAAGACATCCTATTAGGATTCCCTTAAGACATCCTGCAAGGACCCTTTAAGCCATCATTTCTCATAATCACTTTCTCATGTATATTACTATTAAATTTGGTTGCCTTGGGCAACTTCACCAAATTAATTCATATATATCCTAATTAATTATATCAATTGTCATTGAACATGAGACATACTTTGAATTCTTTGATCCCTTAAGACATCTTATTAGGACCCCTTAAGACATGTCCTATTAGGACCCCTTAAGCCATCATTTCTCCTAGGACCCCTTAATTCATATATATCCAAATTAATTATATCAATTGTGGTTAAACATGAGACATACATTGATATCTTTGATCCCCTTAAGACATCCTATTAGGACCCCTTAAGCCATCATTTCTCCTAGGACCCCTTAATTCATATATATCCAAATTAATTATATCAATTGTGATTGAACATGAGACATACTTTGAATTCTTTGATCCCCTTAAGAAAATTTAGAATTCTTTGATCCCCATAAGTATATTTTGAATTCTTGTATATTGTTGATTTTCATGAACTTGAATAGCATCAAAGTAATACATGTATAGCATCTAAAGTAATGATATATAACTACCTATTCCTATATATGTATATCTTCACATTTGTATAATTACCTATTCCTATTCTAATGTTATTGAATGTTTTGACTACATGAATCAAATTTGTAAAGTAAAAATATTTGAAATGTATATGTTTTTGCTAACTTGTGAATATTTTATTATTGTTATCAGTACTACAAGTAATTAAATTTCATAAATCTAACTATATGTGTAAATGTACAACAATAGTCCATAAAATACTAAAATTAATAAAGTCCATGAAACAATATATAAAGTCCATGAAAATATTGAAATATATATATAGATCTAGTCCACGTGAAATACTGAAATACATAAACATGTACATATAGAGTCCATGAAATACTAAAATATTGAAACATGTATAAAGAGTATGTATGCAACATGTACTGAAACATATATAGACTCCATGAAATGTACTAAAACATATATATGTCTAACTCCTATCATCCCTATAATCAAGAGACCTCTTCACTCCACACTGAGTAGGATGATCTGAATTAGTCTGAACAAGACAAAGATTTACTTGAAATCAGATTTAAAATGTTTAGAAATGATAATTTAATTCATTTTAATTTATAAAATCATAAAAAATACCGTATCAGGCTACTCATCTCTTGTGATGACCTGCTCTACTACATGACCTGTCTCATGATATAGAAGAAACATAATTTAACACGTGTCAACATATATTCTATTGAAATTTACTTTAAGTTCACAATATATATTATAATTGACTTTAAATTATATAATCTAAATTTTAAATTATACTGTATGAGGCTACTCATATCCTCTGTCGTCCTGCTCTGCGTGTGTTGTTATAGGTGCTATGGCATTAGTAGGATGAAATGTGTTAGTGACAAGGTCCTACAAGGTCATTTATAAAGCACATGTGTACAAATTAGGTTAAAACATATATATTCACTTGTGTGTACCAAATTTTTGTTTTAATCTAGATTTAAAAGACCCACATAAATTGCACGTATAGAGATAAGTTTTTCAACAACCTGAAATATAGCCAACTCTTGAAATTGAGTTGGATCATCCATGTGTGTTGCAATACCCATCCTCATCATTGTGTCAACCTACATAGACATATATTTTTAATATATATATATATATATATATAAGTACATCCATGCTTGATATAGTGAATTCAAAATACAAAAACCTAAGTATAGTTTTTTAAAACAATATACATACAAATGGCTCAAGTGAGACGCCTAACAATGGAGGAGTGCTTGAGACACCCTCTGGAGGATCCGATGTGGAAGTCGGATTACTTCTCTAAACCAGCATAAATATTTAATGTACATGTTTAGGACTGAATTATAAATTAAAATCAACTTATTAAAATTATTTAATATATATTTAAAAAATCAATCAAATACCCCAAATGGGTGGCTGAGATGAACAGGTGTTGATGAAAAAAAATGATCAAAAGAACTCATTGTGCTTGTTGCCATCATCTACACCAAACAATTTGATTGTTAAAATATTACAATTTAATTGATCTATATGTTTATTAAAAACACGTGCTTAAATTTGTTATAAATTCAACATGTGTACCTATATATACCTATGTCGAATGATTAGTGGGGTGATCCTCAACAATTAGAAAATAAACAAATGAACCCATATCATCAGATGCTTCATGTGTAGCTGAAGTGGGTGTTGCCTGATCAGGTCAATAACATAACTGATTGTAACTCATACACATATGAGGCATCGACACATGTGGAGTGGTACTAGGACTAGATCCACCATCCACTCCTCCACGGTATTGAACATTAGATACCATAGTAGACGTTTGCTCATCCAGGCTAGGCGATAGCATACTCAATGCTCCTAGTGCAGATACCACCACACGATGCTGGATGGGTGCAGGAATGGTAGTAGAAGGAGGGTCAACAAGAGGTTGAGCAGGCATGGGTCACTGGGGATCAACCCGTGCCCCTAACCTCTATTGTGGCATGCCACCACCAATACCCTGGAATGATTTGAAATCAAAATAATTGAGTTTCCTATTTAAAACAAACTCTGCATATAATGTTCTCAAAAAATATATAGGAACCTCACAATTAGCATGAGGTGGATAATCAAATACCATCCACCTGTTGCAAGTATGAGGTTCATCAGTGTTGTCATTGATGTCAACATAACTCATATTGCATTGACAAGAAGAATTGGATGAGCTGTGTGCTCAGGATATTGAGAAAATTAATCTCAAACAGGAATAGTGAAGAACAGTGATGAGAAGAAAGCAAAAGTACTCCATAAGTTGATGACCAAAGGATGCAGATTAAAGTGTTTGTAGATATGAGTCTTGAGATGATCCAGTTAAGTTTTCAGAGGTCCGCATGCAAATTTGAAGAATTTGTGATTGATCAAGTAGAACTGGTTCCGGGAGGTACTCCGGAGTGATAGAGTGCTACAAAGAGGTCCGGTGAGATCTGGAAGTGCATTATCCTATCTTACGGATTGGATGGAGTGTTTGGGATGTCCTTGTGATATGTCATCTCAATTTATTCATGATTTGGAGGTCTGGAAGCACATGTTTCAGTATGACAGTGGCGGTAGACTATGTTCTTGAAGTTCCAGATGAGGAAGAGAAAAGATTCTGGTGAGAAGAGGAAGTGCGGATGTTACTAGTCATTCAAGCAAGCTTGTGAAAGTTCTTGGATCGTATTGAGGTTGTGTTATTGGTCCGCATTGGTGGTAGAGCCCGGAGTTGAAGATAATCTTCCGGATGAAGTTCTTGTTCAGACTAGCCGACCAGATGGGTTGTTCATCCTACAAATGTTCTTGTGGTGGCCGACTGGATGTGTTATTGATCTTGCAAATGTTCTTATGGTTGAGTGCCAACTTAGATGCTTATTCCCAAGTTGATGTCTTGTATAAATGAAGGTTTGTGAATCCATTTTGATGTGTGAGGTGTTAAGTGGATGAGCGTGATATAGCGAAAGAGCAAAAAGGCAGAGAAGGTGTGTTTCGAGCTTAAATGGAACTAATCTAGACATGGTGAAGATGTCATTATCTAGTTCAACGTTGTGATACTTATGATCTTGTAGACAGTGTGTCTCTTTTGTAGGCAGTGTGCCTCTTTGTGAGCAGTGTGCTCAGGCAGTGAGCCCTGACTGGCATGTGCCATTTGTTTTCCTTATTCTTCTAACAGAGAATAATCCTTGGGTTAATCACCCTGTGGTTTTTCCCTTAACCAGGTTTTCCACATCAAAAATCTTGGTGTCAAATGTGTTGATGTTTATCTGCTCCAGTGTTTATGCTTCCAGCTTTCATGAATGGTTAATTTATATGTTGTTAACTAACAAAGAAGAATCAAGTGTTTGAAGTAGAAGCAAGTTTTTGGCACAACTGATTTACCCCCCCTCTCAGTTGTGTGCCCTAAATCCAACAATTGGTATCAGAGCCAAGTTCCTCTGAAAGGAGCTTAACTGCTTGAGGAGATCCAGGATGTCGTCATATAAGAAGGATAGTCTGAAGTTTGATGGAACCAATTTCTCACTCTGGAAGGGTCGCATGAGATGTCACTTGGAGTGTATGGGAAAAGCTTATCTATCCATGATCACAAAGGCTTATGTACCTCCACAGGGCGCTCTGACAACTCTAAATGAAATCACAAATGCTGAAAACAATTTGTGGACAAAAGAAGCTCTTCTAAGTGCATTGAATGACTTAGATCTCTCAAATGTTATTGACCTACCAACTGCATATGAGATCTGGACTAAACTGGAACTTTTGTATGAAGGAGATGAGTATTTTAAGAGTGCAAGATTGCAAAGTCTGAAAGGGAAATTTGAAAGATTGAAGATGAGAGGTGATGAAAACATCACTACCTTTATGCCAAGAGTGAATGAGCTGGTATGTGGAATCAGGAATGCCGGTGGAGCTCTGGATGAAAATGAAATTGTTTGCAAAATTCTCAGATCCCTTCCTACTGCCTACAAGTTCAAGGTTGCTGCCATTGATGAATTCAAAGCCCATGCAACTGTGACAAGAGAGCAATTGGCTGGCAAACTAGCTGCATTTGAAATGACTGAGTTTGGAGATGATCAAGCCAAGACTGAATCTGCATTCAAAGCCAATGCCTATGTGAAAGGCAAACAAAGATTTGATCTGGGAGAGAACTCTTCAAGAAAGATGTCATGGTATGATCAAGCAAGGAAAGACATGGAAGAGGAAGAAGTAGAAACAACTCAACTTGAAGCCCTCATTGCAAAGAGACTACCAAGAGGATCTGGTAAGTATGAAGGAAAACTACCCTTTAAGTGCTTCAACTGCAATAAGATTGGTCATTTTGCTTCAAGATGCCCAGAAAGATCTGCAAGGTCAAATGCTAACAGATCAAGGTTTCAAAAGAACTGATATTATGTTCATGAAGAAGATGATAATGAAGGAGTAACAAATGATAAATCAGAAATAGGAAGCAAATCAGGAAATGAATGGGTGTTTATTGCCATCAAGGAAGAAGACTCAATATCCTCTGAATCTGTCAATCATAAGGTTGTTGAAAGAGCTTTGGCTGCCCAAGTTAAAGAAAAGGATGATTGGGTTATTGAAAGTGGATGCTCTCACCATATGACAGGTGACAAGAACAAGTTCTTAGATTTGGAAAGGTATGAAGGAGGAATGGTGAAGTTTGGTGATAATTCTGCTGGCAGAATCAGAGGTAGGGGAACTATTTCTTTTGATGGAAAGAGCAAAACCGGTAATGTTCTATATGTTGAAGGATTGAAGCACAATCTTCTCAATGTTGGTCAGTTGGTAGACAAAGGCTATGATCTCCGGTTCAAGAATGGAAGGTGCAGGATCTTTGGAAGCTCCAGAATTGAGATTGCATCCTGTACTCAAACAAAAGGTAATATCTTCCATCTAGTTGGTTCTAATAAAAGTTGTCTGTTTGCTCAAATTGATCAGAGTTGGTTATGGCATAGAAGAATGTGTCATGTGAATTTTGATAACATCATCAAGATAAGCAATACTTAGGCTATAAGAGATCTTCCAAAATTGGTGAAACCTACAAATAGTTTGTGCAAAGAATGTCAACTAGGTAAACAGAGTAAAGTCTCTTTCAAAAGCAAGGATCAGTCCTCTACCAGATTGTTGGAATTAGTTCATACTGATCTCTGTGGTCTGACAAGAATCAAGAGTATGCAAGGTGACAGGTATTTTATGTTACTGATTGATGATCATTCCCAGATGATGTGGGTTACCTTCCTAAAAGAGAAGTCAGAAGCCCTTGAGAAGTTCAAAATATTCAAAGCTATGGTAGAGAATCAAACCGGATTGAAACTGAAATGTTTAAGGTCTGATAGAGGTGGTGAATTCACATCCGGTGAATTCATAGACTTTTGTGAGAAGCATGGTATAAAGAGACAATTGTCTGCTCCTAGGACTCCACAGCAGAATGGAGTAGTTGAGAGAAAGAACCGGACCATCCAAGAAGCAGCCAGGACAATGATGATGGAAGCAAGTGTTCCTCAAATGTTTTGGAGAGAAGCTGTCAGCACTGCAGTTTACACCCTTATCAAGTTCAAATTAGAAGCAATACCAGTAAGACTCCTTATGAACTTTGGTTTGGAATAATTCCCACTATGAGATATTTCAGAGTATTTGGTAGCAAGTGTTACATCAAAAGAGATGAAGATTTAGGAAAGTTTGATGCTAGAAGTGATGAAGGAATTTTCTTGGGTTACTCCACTCAAAGCAAAGCATACCGGTGTTACAATAAGAGATTGAGAAAGATGATAGAAAGTACAAATGTGAAGGTTGATGAAGGAGTTGAGAAGCCCTCAAGATTCTATGAATGTGAAGAAGATGATCAGAATAATTCTCTGATGCAAGGAGCTCCATCCTCCTCTAAAATTCAGATCCAGACTGATCCAGTAAATCAGGAAGAAAAAGTTTGTCTGAATGAGCCTGATCAAGAATTAGTAGTGCAAGAAACTCCCAAAGTTCCAAGGTATGTAACTCTGAATCATTCTGAAGAATAGATCATAGGTGACAAAAGTAAAGGGGTACAAACAAGGAGAAGAATTGCTCTAGATTCAAATGAATACTGTCTGATTTCAAAGATTGAACCTAAGACAGTTAATGAAGCTTGCAATGATGAAAACTAGACCAAAGCAATGGAGGAAGAATTGATACAAATTGAGAAAAATCATACTTGGGATCTTGTTCCCAGACCTAGAAACAAGAATGTGATTGGAACCAAATGGGTCTTCCACAACAAACTAAATGAAGTTGGTGAAGTAATTAGAAACAAAGCTAGGTTGGTCTGCAAAGGCTACTCTCAAATAGAAGGAATTGATTTTGAAGAAACCTTTGCTCCGGTGGCAAGAATTGAAGTAGTCAGATTATTTCTTGCATTTGCTGCCTTCAAAGACTTCAAGGTATATCAGATGGATGTCAAGTCTGCCTTCCTAAATGGTGATCTGGAAGAAGAAGTTTACATTGAACAACCGGATGGATTTCAATTGTCTAATCATGATGATATGGTCTGCAAGTTGAAGAAAGTACTGTATGGTTTGAAACAAGCCCCAAGAGCATGGTATGAAAGGTTGGATAAGCATCTTGTATAGATTGGCTTCAACAAAGGTACTGCTGATAGTAACCTATACTTCCAAATAGATAAGGAAAACATCTTGATTATTGAAGTATTTGTTGATGATATCATCTTTGGAGGAAAGGACAGCATGTGTAAAACTTTTACAAATCAAATGAAAAGTGAGTTTGAAATGTCAATGCTTGGTGAAATGAATTTCTTGGGTCTGCAAATTACTCAGACAAAGAAAGGCATCTTTATCTGTCAAACCAAATATGCAAAAGAATTGTTGAGGAAATTTGGAATGGAAGATTCAAAGCCAATGAACACCCCTATGGCAACCGGATGTAAGTTGAGCAAAGATGATGACTCTCCTAAAATAGATCAAACCAAGTACAGATCAATGATTGGAGGACTATTGTATCTCACCCAGACTAGACCAGATATAATGCACGTTATTGGTCTTGTGGCAAGATTTCAGGCTGATCCTAGAGAATCTCATGTCATGGCAATCAAAAGAATTTTTAGATACTTGAAAGGAACAGCTGAGTATGGTCTATGGTATCCTAGAGATCAGGATTTCTCTCTTCATGCATACATAGATGTAGATTGGGCAGGAGATGTGGATGACCGAAAGAGTACAAGTGGAGGAGCATTCTTTTTGGGAAAAAGGTTGGTTTCTTGGCTAAGCAAGAAACAAGAGGCAATATCTTTATCTACAACTGAAGCAGAATACATTGCAGCAGCAAGTAGTTGCACTCAAATCTTATGGATGAAGCAGATGCTAAGAGATATGGAAGTAAAATATGAGGAGCCTATCATAATTTTCTGTGATAATTCAAGTGCAATAAATATTTCTAAGAATCCGGTGTTGCATTCTAAGACCAAGCACATATCTATCAAGTTTCACTTTCTGAGAGAGCAAGTGAACAAGGGTGAAGTCAGATTGGAATATGTACCCTCAAAGGATCAGATTGCAGATATCTTTACTAAACCTCTTCCCAAAGACTCTTTTGAGTATCTCCAGGAGAAGCTAGGGGTCATGGCCCCTCCGGTGATGAACTAGGATGCACTGATGTGCATCAGTCTGGTGGATATCACAGTCATATCTTGTGATCCAAATTAATGATGGGGAGCTGCTACTAAGGGGGAGTAGCTGGTATGATTCTAATGTGTTAGAGTTGCAAGTATGAGCCCTTTGCCATTGATGTCAAAGGGGGAGAGAAGACATGTGAAAAATAAGTGGTTGATGATCAAAGGGGGAGCAGTAAAGGAAGAGAAGACATGTGAAGAGTTGTTGCTGATAGGGGGAGCTGTGACAGAAAGGAGAAGATCTTGTCTTGATGGTTTTTCACATCATATGTTGCCATCAATGACAAAGGGGGAGATTGTTGCAAGTATGAGGTTCATCAGTGTTGTCATTGATGTCAACATAACTCATATTGCATTGAGAAGAAGAGTTGGATGAGCTGTGTGCTAAGGATATTGAGAAAATTAGTCTTAAACAGGAACAGTGAAGAATAGTGATGAGAAGAAGGCAAAAGTACTCCATAAGTTGATGACCAAAGGATGCGGATTAAAGGGTTTGTATATATGAGTCTTGAGATGATCCAGTTAAGTTTTCAGAGGTCCGCATGCAGATTTGAAGAAGTTGTGATTGATCAAGTAGAACCAGTTCTGGGAGGTACTCCAGAGTGACAGAGTGCTACAAAGAGGTCCGGTGAGATCCGGAAGTGCATTATCCTATCTTGTGGATTGGATGGAGTGTTTGGGATGTCCTTGTGATATGTCATCTCAATTTATTCATGATTTGGAGGTCCGAAAGCACATGTTTCAGTATGACAATGGTGGTAGACTGTGTTCTTGAAGTTCTGGATGAGGAAGAGAAAAGATTCTGGTGAGAAGAGGAAGTGCAGATGTTACTGGTCATTCAGGCAAGCTTGTGAAAGTTCTTGGATTGTATTGAGGTTGTGTTATTGGTCTGCATTGGTGGTAGAGCCCAGAGTTGAAGATAATCTTCCGGATGAAGTTCTTATTCAGACTAGCCGACCAGATGGGTTGTTCATCCTACAAATGTTCTTGTGGTGGCCTACCGGATGTGTTATTGATCTTGCGAATGTTCTTATGGTTGAGTACCGACTTAGATGCTTATTCCTAAGTCAATGTCTTGTATAAATGAAGGTTTGTGAATCCATTTTGATGTGTGAGGTGTTAAGCAGATGAGCGTGATATAGCGAAGGAGCGAAAAGGTAGAGAAGGTGTGTTTCGAGCTTAAATGGAACTGATCCAGACATGGTGAAGATGTCATTCTCCAATTCAAGGTTGTGATACTTATGATCTTGTAGATAGTGTGTCTCTTTTGTAGGCAGTGTGCCTCTATGTGAGCAGTGTGCTCGGGTAGTGAGCCTTGACTGGCATGTGCCATTTGTTTTCCTTATTCTTCTAACAGAGAATAATCCTTGGGTTAATCACCCCATGGTTTTTCCCTTAACCGGGTTTTCCATGTCAAAAATCTTGGTGTCAAATGTGTTGATGTTTATCTGCTCCGGTGTTTATGCTTCCTGCTTTCATGAATGGTTAATTTATATGCTGTTAACTAACAAAGAAGAATCAAGTGTTTGAAGTAGAAGCAAGTTTTTGGCACAACTGATTCACCCCCCCTCTCAGTTGTGTGCCCTAACTCCAACACCACCACCTATCCCAAAAATTGGTAGACATCCCTGCATGTCTACACCACCTAATTGATATTATTTTCTTGTTTGGTGGAATTGGTTCATTGGTGATGGGGTGCCTAAAATATTGAGTTGAATTGGCTTTTGTGATTTTTAAATCCAAGATTTGCCTATAAGAGAGGCCATCAACAAATCTACAAACAAGTACAAAATTAACTTTCAAATATATATATATATCAAAAACTAGATATTATATGTGTTGACCCTAAACCCTAAACCCTTAACTCTAAACCCTTAACCCTAAACCCTAAACCTTAAACCCTAAACCCTAAACCCTAAACCCTAAATCCTTAACCATCTACATCCTCTTAGGATAGGTCTTAAGCACTTTTCTTAAATCCCCTTAATCCATTTCATCTTTCCTAGGTCCATAAACCATGCTAATGGAATGATTTTGTCTTAAGTTGACCAAGTTTAATATATTTATGTTCTTAACCAAGTTTGTAAAAACTTCAAGCATCTAACATTATACAAATTGATCTAATGTGAATGATTAATTTTTAACTATTATTAGCAGCTTAAGGGGATTAATGAGTAGATTTCTAGTTATGAGTCATCTACATCCTCTTAGGTCATCTATATCCTATTTTTCATAATGTATTTAGGACATAATTAAACCCTAAACCGTCAACCCTAAACCCTTAACCCTAAACCTTAAACCCTAAACCCTAAACCCTAAACCATAAACTCTTCACCGTTAACCCTAAACCCTAAACCCTTAATCTTTAACCCTAAACCCTAAACATTTAACCCTAAACCCTCAACCCTTAACCCTAAAACCTAAACCCTAAACCTTTAACCCTAAATCCTTAACCATATACATCCTCTTAGGATGGGTCTTAAATCCCCTTAATCCATGTCATCTTTCCTAGGTCCATAAACCATGCTAATGGAATGAGTTTGTCTTAATTGGACCAAGTTTAATATATTTATCTTTTTAAACAAGTTTGTAAAAATGTCAAACATCTAACATTATACAAATTGATCTAATGTGAATGATCAATTTTCAACTATTATTAGTGGCTTAAGGGGATTAATGAGTAGATTTCCAATTGTAGGTCATCTACATCCTCTTAGATCATCTATATCCTATTTTTAAAAATGTATTTAGGAAATAATCAAACCCTAAGCCCTAAACTGTCAACCCTAAACTCTTAACCCTAAACTCTTAACCCTAAACCCTAAACCCTAAACTCTTAACCCTAAACCCTTAACCCTAAACCCTAAACCCTAAACCCTAAACCTTTAATCCTAAACCCTAAATCCTTAACCATATACATCCTCTTAAGATGAGTCTTAAGCAATTTTCTAAAATCCCCTTAATCCATGTTAGCTTTCCTAAGTCCATAAACCATGCTAATAGAATGATTTTGTCTTAAGTTCAAGACTAAGTTTAATATATTTATCTTTTTACACAAGTTTGTAAAAACTTCAACCATCTAACATTATACAAATTGATCAAATGTGAATGATCAATTTTCAACTATTATTAGTGGCTTAAGGGAATTAATGAGTAGATTTCAAGTTGTAGGTCATAGATATATCCTCTTAGATCATCCCTTGAAAATGAGTAGATTTCAAGGGGATAGTAGATTTCAAGGGGATTTTATGATCATCCCTTGACAATGACATGTCATTTGTCTACCTTTGAAAACCAAATAATCGTTAATGTGATGTGAAATCTAGTTATGTAGGGCCACATTTTGATGAACTATTGTTGTAGGTTAATTATTGGTTGTAGGACCACATTTTAAATTCCTACTCAAGTTTCTCAATTCTTTCCCTATACTCTAGAATACCTTGCCACATAGAGGTCCTTCAATGCTATTGATTTTATCCTTTATTTCTATTCCCCCCATAATCTACTTATTCATATCTAGAATCATTCCCATATCTAAAACATTTCTTCATCTACCTCCTTAAGCAATTGACCATCATTAAGGGGTTGATTTCTATTAAAATATAAAATTTTGCATTTATCCTATTACTATCAATGGAATACCATTTTATGAATTCGTTTGAACCATTGAGACTTTAGGGTTTTGTTTCAATTCAGTTTAGGGTTTTCTTTTTATGTGTAGGGTAATTTTTTTTAGGTTTCAATTTAGTTTAGTTTTTTTTTGTGTGTAGGGTAATTACTTTTAGGTTTTAATTCAGTTTAGGATTTTTTTTGTGTGTAGGATAATTGTTTTTAGTTTTCTTTGATATGAGGGTTTATACATTTTTGAGAAGATTGAAACCAAATTTAAAACCTAATGTAGAATAATAAAGAAAATAAACTTGAAATAAAAATTACAAATTACAAAAAGTGAGAAAAAGTGGAAAAATCTACTCACCTAGAGTTTCAGATGGTTGAAAATGTTCCTTTGATACTCGGGATCCCATTCTGGAACCTGTGGCTATCATGAGAAATGAGGTCACAGGTGTTTTATAAAAAAATAATACTTTTAAGAAATGGGATCCCATTTTGTAAAATGGGATCCCATTTTTTGGTCCTAGGTTTGGGATCCAACTACGTAACGGGATCTTGTTTTAGATTTTAGGATCAAGATCTTGATCCATAAAGGGATCCCATTTTGTATTGCCTGATTTTGGGTTTTTGCCTAAGTCCAAAACTTCCATGAGAAGTGGACTCAACTTCATGTTTTTACCCTTTTACTAGTCAAGCATCAGAATTATATCAACCCCATCTTCATAATGGGCTAGGTCCATTTGTTTTACTTGCTGAAGGGACACATGGTCCATATTAGTATATATGTTTTATTATCATTTGCTGATGACTAGAGCCACAAACACAATGAAAGAAATGAAATCATAAAAGATGAGAGAGGAGACAAAGTGACTTAGGAACACCACATAGGAGGATGCCCCCAAAACCTCTCTAATGCTATTCCCCCAAGGCACAACACATAACAATAAAAAGAGTAGAGAGGATTATAGAAGAATTGAGAAACAAATAGAAGAATGTTACAACAAAGGTGGTCCCATTGTATCCTTGACCTTACAAGAGTATCAAGGGTCAACCAAGGGGACCTAAACAAAACACAACATGGGGGAACACAATATGACATATCAACATATATCTAGGAGGAGGCCACCCTTGAGAGCATTAAGAATAGGTGCTACATTGAGTGTGGCTAAATGAGGAAGAAATACTTACCTGATTCAATGGGATATTTCCTGGCAGACAATCCATGTCTATCATTGCAGGATGTATCACATTAAGTTTTGGTCTTGTTGATATTGTATTAACATGAAGTTTAGGATGATGATAAGATTTGGTGGGCTTCAAAGAATGGTATCCAATACTCACCAAGCCATTAATTGTAGCATCTTGTAAAGGTACTCTGATTCCTTGTTAGTTTACACCACAACCATTGCCTATGTAGTTGCAATTTTTGTTAAGGATTTGAAATCCATGATATAGAGAGATGCCATATTTTTAGGAGGGTCCTCATAAGTCTCATATTTTGTAGTGTAAGTAAGAATATCATCTTTGTTTTCTACCAAGGAAACTTTGAGTTTCTTAGGTGTTTCCAAAGATTGCTTGGGTGAGATCAATGCAAATTTTGATGTGTCAGGATTAGAGTTATTAAGTTTATATTCCCCCGCAAAGGAAGGAGTGAAATCTAATGAACCCCAATCATCACCAAAAAGTGCATTCGATGGTTTAGAGTCTTACACAACATTATCTGTGGCAAGAGGTATTGATGAATCAACTCATAAGTTGTTTAGACTCTTATGATTGTTAACTTGTTTTTTGCATTTCAATATGTAAAAAACTTTCTAGCTCTAGATTAGCTTCAGTGGTGTCAAGTTTATTTTCATAACTAAACTTTAATGATCGATGAAGGGTAGACGGGACTACCCCATGGCATGAATCTACAGTCTATCAAGAATCATATTATATGAAAGTGAATCAATCATGACATGAAAAAGGGTAGATAATGTCACAGGTCCAACTTGTACGAGTAAAGTTATGGTACCCAGGGATTGTCTACCAACATTATCAAAGCCATGAATGTTAAGTTCATTCTATTTGATTAAAGATGTGTCAACCTTGATTTTGTGTAGTAACTCAATGCCACAAACATTCAGAGTCGATCTAGTGTCAATCACAACTCACTTTATCAAATTTTTATTTATTGTGACAAAGATTATTAGAGGATCATGTTGGTTTTGAAATTCAATTGATGGTAATTCATGTTGTTGAAACAAAATATTTGTTTTTGTTGCATGCAAAAAATCTAAAAGAGCTGCTACATTGTTAAGATTAATAGTGGGTGGTACGATCACCTTTTGTAAAGATTCTTGGAGCATTCTATGGTATGTAGGCAATGTTTGTATGAGTTCCTAGAGAAAGATCTTATCGAGAGTAGCACGAAGATGCTTAACAAGATTGTAATCTGGACCATATTTTTGAGTAAGGCAAGGTGGTTGAGGAAGAAAAGGTTGAGAAGTTGGTAAAGATGTCAAAATGTTTGACTATTGTTTACTTTATTTATTATTTCATGTATTGTATGTGTGATCAACCACATTGTAATATGGTTGTTACAACACATTTTAATACCATTGTTTTCTTTGAGTGATTTGTCTTGCATAATTTATAATGTAACCCAACGGTCGAGTTGGTTTTAGATCATCTTGAACCATAATCACCAATTTTAAGCAAGAAGGTACATTAGGTGCCCCTTGCACAATCATCTTAGGAATATTAATACCCTTTTCTACTATCCCCTTAGTGGGTGGAAGAAATCTATTAAAGATAATTGAATTAACATTGCTTTGATTTTAATTTGTTGGCAACATCATTGATGGAGACACTAGTGGTATGTAGAGATTTGATAGGGTATGAAATGCATGATGTTTAATTTGTGTTGTCATTTATGGCAATAAAGTTTTAGAATAATAGCAACAAGGTTCAAAAGTTGATGGCAACTAATCAAAGATTAGTGATGGTAATTGGGTTCAAGGTTAGTGACAACAATGATCAGAGAGTGTAACGGAGAACAAAGATCAAAGACTGAAGTTTGAGTTATGAGGATTATATTAACATTCCCCACAGGATGTTCCTATCCTTCACAAAAGAACTCTGCAAGAGGATTTGATCTGGCAAGAAGACTTGGGTAAAATTGGCTAAGTGTTAGTAAACTACATTCAGTGTACAGAGCATACAATTGCTTTGGCTTGCATTTCTCTAGTAAAGAGTATTTCTTTCTATAGTTCTAAGAGGTCATTGACATATGTCTAGAGATTATAAATCCAAAGTTTCATAGTATGAAGTCTTCCAGAAAGTTCGTTAAGGTTGGGAAAGTATCACTTCATACACAAACTATGTTTGACTATGCTAGAGACCAAGATCCGGCACTTCGCATTTCACTGCATGGAAACATTTTGTTGTGCAAATTTGGAGATGAGATTGCAGATGTCTTAAGAGTGTATGTTCCAAGTTTAAGGTTGTTTGAAGGTCCACATATCAAATTAGCTTCTGACAATTAGTATGCACTTGTGTTACCCTACTTATGAAGCCAACTTGAAGAAGTGTACCTTGTACGGAGCAATCTAGTGATTGGAGCCATGTCCTAAGAGGTTCTAAAGGTTATGCTGACCTAGGAGAGTGTGTTTCAAGTTTTGGTTCTTTTTACAAAGCATTTTGGTTAGTGTGTTGAAGACAACAGATCTACATTACATATTCTACATGCTACACTCAATTAGGCTGACCTGATTGAATGAGTGTGAAGCAGATATATAAAGAGGCTTGTTTGTAATGTTTTAGTGAGTATGTGACAAGTATGTGATCCAAGTAAGGCAACAAGTGACTACATATGTGAATTGAGGAAATACAGGGCAAGACAGTGTGATATTTTAGATAAGTGAGAAGTTTTGTTTCTATAACCTGAGCTTTATTGGAACTGTATTCCATGCATGTGTAGATGCAATTGCAATATTTCAAACTATGGTAGTCACCCACTCTTCTTTTCTTTCTATTTTTCTCAGTGGGTAGTGAGTCCACCTATAGTGAGCATTCTATCTTTTGGGTAGTGACCGCTCTAGCAGTGAGAATTCTATCGTTTGGGTAGTGACCCCTCTAGCAGTGAGCCTTTTGTAATTCAGTATTGATACTACTTCATAATATATTGTGAGATAATCCTCACAATGATTCTTCCCTTTTGGGTTTTCCACATAAAAATCCTAGTGTTCATGTGTTATGGATTATGGTTGTATGTTTCATGTTTAACTTCCTTTACTGCAATAAGATATGCTAAATAGATTAAAAGGTTTGATATGCAAATGGTTTAAAGGAATACTGATTCACCCCCCCTCCCTCTCAGTATTCCAGGTGTTCAACAATTGGTATCAAAGCCAAGTCCTTTGGAAGAAGTCTAACTGCTCAAGGAAAATCTTGGAGATTGAACACATGGGAGTTAGAAAGTTTCCTACTCCTCCGATAGAGATTCCTACTGTTGAATTTTTAGAAGATGAAAGCATGTCTGTCAATAGTGAAGAACTCAAGGTTTCTCTTGAAGACCTAGAGAGGACTGAAGAAGAAATCAAAGATCTGAAGGAGAATGTCAAAGAAGTAGATGGATGTATCAGAAAATTAAGAGAGTAAGTCAAGAAATTCAAAGAAAGACATAAGGAGGTCAGTGAACAATTGAGGCTAGCAAATGAATTTGTGAATGGTCTGAAAGTGCAATTGAAGAAAAGGCAAGAATTGAGGAATATATGAATTCAGTAGTGAAAGGCAAATCTGAAGAATGTACAAAGCTTGAACAAGAAGTTGTGAAATTGAAATCAGATCTGGAGAAAGCAAAGAGTTATGAAGAAAAATTCAAGATAAGTTCTGCAAGGCTTGATGAAATGATTGCAATCCAGAAAGATCCCAATGATAAGAAGGTTTAGGGTTTGAAAAAGGTGAAAGTTCAAAATGAGGTCAAGCATCAAAAGTTGAAAAAAAGAAGAACAATGGCAAGTAGATCTGGAATAAAAAGAAAGGAGGTAGAAGACCACTGGTCAAATAACCTAATGCTCAAAGGTACCCATCTTTCAATGGTTATTGTTATTCTTGCAATAAATCTGGACATAAGGCTACACAATGTAGGAGCAGAATGAATCAAAATGTTCCATCTTTCTCTAGTCAATGTTTTACATGCAAGAAAGTTGGCCATAAGTCTAATGAGTGCAGAAGTCAAAGGATGAATGGCTATAACAATGGTAGAATGATTCAATCCTTCAATGGATATTGTTTTACATGCAATAGATTTGGACACAAAGCTAACCAATGTAGATCTAGAATGAATGGAAGCAATAATGGTCAGAGGAATGTTGTATACTACAGTTACAATAAGCATGGTCACATTTCAAAGTTTTATAGAAGAAAAAGAATGAAGAAGGATATTATGGTAGAGAAGAACAAACCAATACAAAAAGTTGATCCTGTAGAGACTAAGAAGTAGATGAGTAAGATTTTGATTAAGAAGGATGTAACAAAGGCTAAGGATGTGTCTGTACCAGTTTCAAGTGCAAATGTTTCCTCTAGAAACTGAGATGAGAGCTTTGGATCAAGGGGAGCATTAATGGAAAACTTTCCTCCCTCTACCAAAGGAATGATGTTGATCTCTTAGCATGAAGATATGAGATATAGATTGATGTGCTTGATCATTTGAAGAAAATTCTGATGAAAAATATTCTATTGTGAAAGATTGCAGAGCAATTGAAATCGTTTGTGAGTTACAATGGAAGTGTTAACAACTTTTTGAAATAGAGCATTTATGACAAATTAGTTCATGAAGGAAAAAGGGTTAAAAATGATCATACTTGATCAAAATTCATATTGCAAACTATTTTTAAAGCGAAAGAGAGCTAAGCAGTGTGGTGAAGAAGAATTCATAATGTCTTGAGATTCAATGCTTTGAAACCCTAGCCAGAAGTGTTTAAAAAGGTATTTATAGTTTCTTATTCTTCCCTAGAAAGTTCTCTAATGAATATTGAAAATGTCTATTCCACAAGTGATAGATGTAGTAGATAGACCTAGACCTAAATTTAAGAAGCACCCGTTCAAATCAATGGAAATAGATCCAGAAGGTGCATTTTCAAGTGTACCCTATGACATGTTACAAAATGAGGATATTAGAGAATATATTAAGGCGAATATGGAAGAATTCAATCATGTCAAGTTAGGGCAAGTCTGGTTAGAATAAATTAACAGATGATAATTTTGATCTAAAGACAAAATTTAGTGCCCTAGCAGAGAAAAAGTTGGATGTATGGAATAACTTTCCCATTTTATCTTATGAAAATTCTTGGGTGAGATATGGCCTAATCAAAATCCATGACAAGTTCATGTGGTTGGATGTCCCTCATATGATCAGCAAGGAGGCCATCAAGGCCATGACAGGTTTATATTCTACTGGTACTATACCATCACAAAAATCTATGAAGAACAACATGGTGATGAAGCTCATAGGAGATAAGTTTGACAAGAGAGCTTTGGCAATGAATGACATAGAGGATCTAGCAATCAAGATGCCTCTATGATGATTGGCTATAAAATTTACTTCACCATCAATGAAAACTCTAAATCAGCCCAAGCATCTATACTGCATATCAGATGGTGAAAGAAAATGTGGACTATGATCTTTGTGAGTTGCTTCAGCAACAACTTTTGGAGAACTTAAAGAAAACCAAGGTATTCCAAGAAAAGATGCAAGCTAGGGTAAGAATCCCTAGAAGTGTTGTTGAAAAATACAAAGATGACATCACTTTCATGGTGACAAAAGATGAATGTTTGATGGATGTAGTTGAGCCTAGAACAGTGTGGATCCCGGAGATGGGATATGAAGTTTCAGAAGATACTCTTGTTGGTCGGGCAGAACTAATGCTCAACAAACCTTGTGATACCATAGAAGAGAGGTTTGGCACTCATGAGGAAAAGTCCATGAAAATCCATCTTGAGAAAACCAAGCCACAAACTCAGAGGGAAGTATAGAGAATAGTTGAGGAATATTCTAAAAGCATAGGGATAACTAGAAAACAAATACAACAAGCTAGAGCAAAGAGAAAAGATGCTAAAGAGGCTGGTGTTGTAGAGAAACTAGAAGAGAAAACTAAAGAAAAGAAGCCTACACTTAGCACTAGAAGGTCAACAAGGACCTCATCCTCCCCTGTTGGTGCATACAAGGCCTCCAGAGCCCCTACTATTGATGTTGCAAAGAAGAATGTTGAGACCAGTGCCTCTAAACCGGTAAAGAGGAAAAGAGTTAAAGACAAAGCCACAAGGAGAATATATGTTAGCCATGGTGGTGGTGAAGAAGAAGAGGAAGAAAAAGAAGAAGAAGAAGAGAAATTGGTCTGAAAAGGAAAAGACTCTATTGTTCCCAAAGAAGGAACTCAAGCAAAAGAAAAAGAAGAAATTTTTGAAAAAGTGAAAGAAAGCCAGTCCTCAAAAGCCTAGGAGAAGAAGAGAAAAGGAGCTACTTCTGATGAAAAAGGAAAAGGAAGGAAAAAGAAGAATGACAAGAATGATGATACTTCTCTGACACTTGAAGCTACAATTGTTAGATTTTGTTATGAAATCACAACCCAAAATCTAGAAAGATAAAGGCAAGCACAAATAGAAGATTACAAAAGAGATCATATCAAAATAATTTAAATAGATTGCTCATAAAATAGAAAACAATAGCATGGAAATTACAAAATACAAGCTATGAAGTGAGTTTAAATAGACTAGAGAGAGGGGTGGAGGTGGCAACACCAACCAATAAGAAGCAACCATCTATTGGACTAAAGATAGAAAAAATATCTTCCCAAGATAGCTAATGGATGCTCATTTGTAGGAAGGTGACACCTCATAACCTACTCACCTAATTAAACTCACTTTATTAACCTAAGCAAGCTTAATAATATGTGTAGGAAAAAATTTATGAAAAGGAATAAAAAAACCTACACTAACACCCTCTTTAAGCATAGCTTAGGTGGGTGAAAAGATGAGTCCCAGCAAATGAAAGCCTAATGAGGTACCCATGTACAATGATATCCCCCCGAAAGAGAAGAAGCCTCCCCCAAACAAATGAATAGAAGCCCCCTCCCATAAATAGAGAGAGAGAGAGCACCCCCCAAAATAGAGAGAATAGAAGGACTAAGAAGCCCCCCAAAGTGAAGCAAATGTGTCGATGGTGGATGCTTGGAACTGGATGGAGAAGATGATCCATGCTCATTGAACAACATTTCTCCCCTTGGGAAGAAACAAAATGAAAGTTATATGAAGAATGTCTTCCCATTCCTAAAAGGAATATGAAGGAAGAAAGCTCAAGATGTATGAAATCTTTGAAAACTGCTCATGTGTCTCCATGTCGATGATGAAGGATGCCATGACCAAATCAGGAGAAAGTGACAAACCAAAACCAAGTGGAAACTAAAATAGAATAGGATCCAAAGATGAAGATGTCTCCTTTGAAGACAAGGATGCCTCCTCCAAATGTTTCTCAATGATCTCTAAGCCAATGCCAAACTGTGACAAATATTGATATGGATCAGGTACCATTTAAGATGCTAGTACTTCTGCAAAGGATGTCAACATGAATGATGACTGAGTCAGATGTGTGGACTCATGGCTGTAGAAACTGTCACTGTAGAAGCAAATATAGGCAAAGAAGGAATAAGAGGGTCTGAATGTGCCCTCAAAACATATGAAGAAGAATCAACTCCATCAAAGAGAAGATGAATGCAATCAATATGTTGGTGTGAACAAGGTTATCACCTAACTAGTTTACCCTTGTGTAGATAATTCATATTATTTAACTATTTATTAGTTAAATAATATTCACACATCACACATAATTCACACATGTTAAGTTGACTTAGTGAGTCTACTAGATGTTTCTAGTTGTGTCTAGTTATGACTAGTTGTTGATAGTTGTTGATAGTTGTCATCTTATCCAATAGTTGTCACATGTCATAGGATAATGACACTTGTCACATGACTACAACATCCTACATCTCATCCTTGTCTTTATAAGCAAGGCATATCATGTACATTTTAATATCAATCTAATAACAATCTTTTGCATTCATTGATAGAATAACATTATTCTCTCATTTGATCTCTCTTGTGCTTTCATGAAGTCCTAGATCCTAGGTGGCTCCAATCATAGCCAACTCTAACATGGTATCAAAGAATATTCACTAGAATCTAAGCATATTCTAGAATATTCTTCTTTGTTGGTGATGACATCATGATGACATCATAAATCAACTAGGAGAAGTCATTTCTTAGCCTGTGATAGTTTTTCGGCAATCAGAAAGAATATTCCATTGAAATCTATGTTGATGTCAGCATTGCATCAGGGCTGACAACAGCGCCAGGGGTCCCTTTTGGCCCCTCAAAGCCCTAAATGGGTTTTTTTTTCTTTTTTGCATAACTTTTGCCCATGGAGGCAAAATTAGGCAAACAAGATATCATCAGAAAGATGACAAAGAGCACTTTGTAAGGGCATCAATATTTTTCTGATATTTTGTTGTAGGTGACAGATACAACAGTTTGAAGATAGATCTTTATTTTTAGCTTATGAGCTCACAACTTTCTGTCATGATCTCCAATTTTCACCATTCTTGCAACATTGGAAAGGTATTCAGGAGCTCTTCAAATCCATCCATGCACTTTTCTTAGATTTAGCTCTAGGTTCATTTTATTTAATTAGTTATTTTTTTGGCTTTTGAGTGATAACTTGGGCATTTTTCCACTTGAGGAAGTGAAACTTGTTTTGGAGGGATTTGTTGGCTGTGGTCAATTAGTGTGAGTGATTGTAATCACCCTTGAATCTTAGTTTTAAGAGATTTTATTGCTTTCCCAATTCTAGTCCTTTGTTGACAATTGTAAATCACACTAAGTATAAAGTTCCACAATCATTCTTTTTTGGGGGGGTGATCTTGTTGATTGAGTAACAGGGGGGTTGTACTTGTGTTCTTTTTTGTGCTCTTGCATCATGGATCCAAACAAACTTCCTCTACTCACACCATATAACTATCATGAGTGCGAAACTAAAATGGAGATTCATTTAAGAAGTTTGAAAATTCATAGAGTAACAATGGGTACATAAATTGAACCAACAACAGTTGCAGAAAAGAGAAAGTGGTACAATAGATGTGATCAAGCCTATGGAACACTATGCTTGTCTATCTCTCCTAATTTTCTTTTTCATATTTATTCTTGTATAATACCTAACAAAGTGTGGACCACCTTAGAGAATCTCTTTGGTAAACAAGATACTATGAGAGGTTTCAAATTGGAGAATGAACTAATTGGTTTGAATCCAACAAAATTTGCAAGCATCCAAGACTCCTTCACAAAGCTAAAATCACTTAGACTGCAGCTCAAACAATGTGGAATTGAGAAAGAGGACACTCAATTGATTCTTTCAATCCTTGCCAAGCTTGGTCCTGACTATTCAGTTTTTGTTTCTACCTTTTATGCTACTATGGATGCACCTGGGAAAGCTTTCACAATGCCTTCACTTGATGAGTTTGTTGCATCACTCACAAGGGAGCAAGCTAAGTTAGTACACATAGGCACATTGAAGTCTTCTATACCTCAAGCACTTCTTGCTAGTCAAGGTACAAAGGATCAAAAGACTTCACCTAGCAAAGGCAAGAAATAGAAAAATGAGGATTTCAAGAACAATGAGTAAGCAAAGGAATCAACCAAATCACCTAAGTCCTCATCCTCTCCCAAGGATGAATCATCTAAGGAGAGACCGAAGTGTGCATATTGCAAGAAACTAGGACATGATGAGCATACATGTTATGAGAAGAAAAATGATGAGTTGACTCACATTATTCAAAAGCACAATATCAACATGCCATCATCATCACCTAGTACATCCTCTTCTTCGACACCATCATCATCTACACATACATGGATAGCATGCATTGCCAAAGAGACAAACAAGGGACATATAATCTTTGCTTCAACAAGTCTTCAATTAGAGAGATGTCTTCTTGATTCTGGAGCTTCTCATCATATGGCATCTTCACAAGGGATGTTCTCTTCATTTGAGTCATGTACTTTGCCACCTATTTTTATGGGTAACAATACATACATGTATGCAACTGGTAAATGGACTATTGATATTGGTGAGGGTACATTCAACAATGTGTTGTGTGTACCTTCCTTGTCAACCAATCTCCTTTCCATATACCAGATTACTCATTGTGGTGCAGGAAAGAAAGTTGAGTTCACTCCTAATTCAGTGATCATACAGGACTTGGAGAGTAGAGATATCATTGATGTTGGGATGGTTGATCATACATCTTGCTTGTATACTTTCTCCCATTTTGCTTGTTTTGATGATGTAGATCGATTCACACTCATGCATCAAGTATGAATCATGTTTCTAAGGAGAAGTTTGGTCACTTGAACCTTAGTGTTCTTTCATCCACTTTGGTTCATGAGACTAGTACTGAGCTTCCATCACCTCAACCTCCTGCTTCTTCAGAGATTGACATCGACATGGAGCATGATCATTCTAGTCTTTTAGACATAGCTTTGTGGGATACTTTCTTGGCAGGTATATCAGACTTGTTTTGTGAGTCTCATATTGTAGATTTGGAAGACACACTTGAGGGGCTATCTCTCCTCTTTGATGATATTTACAGCACAACCGTTATCCCATCTACTTCATCTTTGGAGTTTGTTCTTCATGAGTCTACCTAGGATTTTGGATTGGTGACACCTCATTGCATTGTACCATTCTTTGATTTTGACTTGTGGATACTTGAGCAGTTTTCAGAGACAACATACATCTTGAGGCTTTTCCCCTCATACCTTGAGATGGAGTTTTTTTGACATCAGCCTTTGGACTTGTTTCTTCCTAAGGGGAAAAATGTTGTTTGCAGGTATAGGACACTTTCCAACATTCATCTTCACGCATTCACCATTGACACAAGAGCTACTTCATTATGGGGGAACTTATAGTCTCACACTTTCTCTCCTATGTGGGGGGGGGGGGGTATTTGATTGTACATATGTGATAGAAGTTGTCCTTGGGGGGGTCATGTTGAGTCCTCTTACTATCACTTCTTTCACTTTCATTGTTTCATGTATTCTCACTGTTGGATAGGAGTTTTGTCCCATGAGGTTTTCTCCTTTTCTCCACTTGAGATTTGTTGTACATGGGTACCTAACATGGCCTAGTATCTAGGACCCATCATCATCACCATCCATCATTGCATCTTTCTTTAGTCAGCTACTCCATAAGTTGCACTTAAGGGGGGGTGTTGGTGTGAACAAGTATAAGCAAGGCATATCATGTACATTGTACTATTAATCTAATAACAATCTTTTGCATTCATTGATAGAATAACATTATTCTCTTATTTGATCTCTCTTGTGCTTTCATGAAGTCCTAGATCCTGGGTGGCTCCAATCATAGCCAACTCTAACACAATAGTGTCTCCCAAATCTACAATGTGGGACTCTACAAACAAAGATGAGATGTCTGGTAGGAATATGTCCTAGTAATTATCTCTAGAAGATCAATGTGAGCCTCTTGTATCATTGAAATGCTGGCATCTGAATAAATAGGAGGAGGAGGAGAAATAAAAGTTTCAAGAACTACATCATATGTGAGGATACCTAGGTTCAAGTAACCAAAATTCTTCGCAAAAAAAAAATTCACACAAGGAGTGTGATCAATAGCCAAAGGATCAGATCCATCATCAGGTGCAAAGTCTAAAAAAGAGTATAACCAAGATACATGATCAACCATCCTAGTAGCAACAATATCTCCATTCTCCAAGTCTCGAATGACAACTGAACCAGGTGATCGGATAAATGGAAAGAAGATTGTTTATTAAATGAGGTACATACAAAACATCATTGAAGGTGCCATCCCCAATATCAATAGATCCCCTTCCAATTACATTCATGTAAGTATTGTTGCCCATCAGAATAGGTGGCATAACACAAGGCTCAAAAGAAGAGAACATGGACTGTGAAGAAGCCATATGGTGAGAATATCTAGAATTGAGAAGCCATCTCCTAGATACAAGACTTGTAGAAGCACAAAGAGCTTTACCCTTATTTTTCTATGACTCAAAAGCAAAACTAGCATGGCCTTTTTCCTTATTAGATCCTAACTGTTTGGAATGTGATGATGAAGAAGAAGAAGACTCAACATTCTAGAAGGTAGACTGATATTGTTCTTCTTAAGAAGAAGTTTTAGTTCATCAATATCCTTCTTATAATAAGAATGTTCTTCATGTCCAGTCCTCTTGCAATATGCACAAGTAGACTTCTCCTTCTAAGATGAGTCCTCTTTTGAATAGGTTGTGTTCTATGGTTGATATGTGTGTGGATTTTTCTTAGATTTCTTTTGTTTCTTGTCAAAAGGACCTAACTCTTTCTATCCCTTAGGCTGACTAGCCAACAAGGCCTAAGTTTGTGATGGCTTAATGATACCCATAGAAAGAAGCTTCTATTTTCCATGCATTAACATCTCAGAAAAAGATGCAAATGAAGGCATAATATATGCAGCTCACATAGTTAGCTCGTGAGTGTGAAAGCTAGAAACAAAAGCAGCAAATTCAGGACCAAGTTTGTTCAATACATTATAAATTAACTAAATGTCTTTTTTCTCAATACCACATGCTTTACATTGTTCTCTTAGATCATTAACCTTAGTTATATAATCTTGGATGTTGCCAAAGTTCTTAGGATCAAGGCTCATCAAATCATTGTCAATCCGATAGCCTCTAACTTCATCAGTTGTACCATACAATGTTTTCAATTTTTCCCAAGCATCGTGTGAATTTGTGGATGCTTCAATCTGAAATAAAATATCAAGGGAAACACGAATACTAAGACATCCAAGAGCTTTGTATGTTTAAGCATCCATTTTATCTTTTCCTTATCATCTGTGGGTTCAATTACCTTTTGCTCAACATATGAGTATACCCAAGTTGCATTAAGGCATTCCATGCATGTTGATGCCTATTGAATAATTGTAAGGTGTTAATAAAGGAACCTTAGAATGATCCATGTAAAGGAAAAGAAGAGCACAAGTAACCAGATCAAAACCAAACCAAGATACCCCCCTTTTAGTTAATCAAGAATCCTCCCAACAAAAATGATTTGGCACTTTATAGATTAGTTCATTTACAATGTTGGAGTTGAATTTTCCAGAGTTTTGCAATGTCCAAAATGGACCCAACTACTAAAAGTATAGAAATATCTCAGAATTAGAACCTAAAACTAATACCAATGTGTAGTGCTTAGAAAAATATCAACTTTCAAAAAAAGAATGACCTTGATATGAGATCATATGTGAAAGTTATAGCCATTTGAAGTTCTAAAAACTGAAACTGTCTATCAGATCTAATGAGAAAAAAGACTTTATGGTGAAACGGGATCACCTGGCAAAAAATGGTCACACCACTATGAAGAGCACAAAATTCTACCCTTTTTCAAAAAAAATTGCACTAAAAAATACCTCCGTATGGCCAAGAATGGGCCTCTCGAAGTTCAGGTGCAAAACTGAAAATTGCAATGGTGAGGGGTCTGTTGTAGCTTTCTGATTTTGTTTCTACAAAATATATAAGCTGCATGCAAAAAGTAATAGATACCTAGATAGTTTTTTGATGCTGCAAACAAAACTCAACAGGCGTTTTTCTTTCTGATGTAAAAAAGATGTGGATCTAATGTAAAAAAATGCTTTTAGCGATAAAAAAATGACCCAAGCAACCAAAAAATAGCATGCTAAGATTGAATCAGTTACCTAAGATAAAAAAAGGCATGTTGCAACCTGCAAGATTGATCAAAACGTAGAATATGCAAGCTGATTGTTAGATTTGAGCTCAGAAAGTCTCTAAGAAGCTCTAAAAGAACCTACAACACAAAGCCACATACAAAACCCTTCTCAGAAATGGGTGTTTCTATCAAGTTTTTTTGATTCTCCAAGTCATCATCAGATGCAAGAGAAGAGCATACTCAACTTTTAAGAGCAACCAAGATCTCAAATCCTAGATCTTCTAAATGACTAACCAAAGGCATTCACTTGCTCTAATACCATGTTAGATTTTGTTATGAAATCATAACCTAAAATCTAGAAAGCTAAAGGCAAGCACAAAGAGAAGATTGTAAAAGAGATCATATCAAAATAGTCTGAATAGATTGCTCACAAACTAGAAAACAATAGCATGGAAATTACAAAATACAAGATAGGTAGTGAGTTTAAATAGACTAGAGAGAGGGGTGGAGGTGGCAACACCAACCAATAAGAAGCATCTTCCCAAGATAGCTAATGGATGCTCACTTGTAGGAAGGTGACACCTCATAACCTACTCACCTAATTAAACTCACTTTATTAACCAAAGCAAGCTTAATAATATGTGTAGGAAAAACCTTATGAAAAAGAACAAAAAACCTACACTAACAACAATTAATGCCATAGTTGAGCATGGCAATCTAAAGCAAGTGGCAGACTTGTATGATGAAGGATTAGACAAAGACAAAGAAACTATTGAAACAATTGTTATTAGGTATTTAGACATGTTCAATAAGGCTTTGATTAAAATAACTGACTTACCTGATAGCTTAGCCAGTATATTAACTACTAAAAGAGATGAGGCGATAGCAAAAGATGTGGAAATAAAGGAAATAATTTTTAAGAAATGTTGTCCAAGCCTTTCTGAGCAAGATAGAATCAAATCCATTCAAAGGCTCAACAAAGAGTTCAGAACCAAAAGAAGAGTAAATACTCTTATGGTTGGTGACCAGAAAGAAATTGTGAGGTTGGAGAAGGATACTATAGAGATAACCATGAGGGTGCTTGACAAACTTCAAATTCCAACTAATGCATAAATAAATGAAGAAGAGTAGATGAACTCTTATGTTGGCACCTCAAGTGCAGTTCCTAATGTGGAAGGTAAGAAAAAAGAGGAATCTACAAGACAAGTGGATGACACTTCTATTGAGAACATAACAAAGCAACAAGCACCTGATGGAGAAAATCCTTTGGAAGCTCCTGCAACACAAGTGTCCTCTAGAGAAGTGGTGCAGGAGCACCTACCTGACAGCTGGCCTCCATGAGGCAATTAGTTTGTTTTGAGTCTTGTTAATGTTTCCAAGAAGGTCTGATAAGACCAATGCATGTAATAAGGTCATGTTGACCATGCTTTGCTATTTTTAGATAGTTGTTAGGACAGCTGTTATGCTGTAGGTCCGGTTGGATCTCCCAGCCGCCTGGAGAGATTTCCCAGCCGCTGGGAATCGAGTGGTAGTACTCGCAGGAGATCCTATTTATACATGAGGATCGGTTGGTTTTAGAGATAGTATAGTATTGCATTGAGCAGAGGAGCTAGGTTGGAGAGAGTGAGACAGAGTACTGTATTGCATCTTTTGAAATCAATAAAGATCCTGTTTGTGTTCACTTTCTGTTTGGTCTCCATTGTGAAATCGATTTGCTGGTTTGGTGGTTACATGGATTCACTGATCCATTCCACCGGTTGATTCGTCGAATCGGTGGAATGGCCATGTACAGTAGTGTAGGAACTAGTTTGCATTTTGTGTTTTTTTGCATGCAGGTGTGCAGGATCGTCATCGAAAGGTGTTGAGGACCCTAGCATGGGTATGTGCTAGGTTGTGCTGGTTGTTAGAGTTTGGAAGATCACCCTGAAAGTGGATCGGGTCATCCCAGGAGGTTCGGCAGATCGAATTTCGCTAAGGTTGGAAAATTTGTCGCAACGGCATCATCAGGATATTTCTGCGTATATCCTGCAGGTACTTCGGGTGTCATCCGAGTAAGTGGAGATGAGCATGATGCAGTCGATTGCATAAAGTGAATGTGTTTTGGGGTGATCATCATCAGGTGTTGCCGAGGAGGAGCGTATCGGCATAAGATAGAAGATCGGGTTGATAAAACCTTCGCGGGCCGATAATGTTAAGTTTGGCCAACAGCAGGATATTGAAGGAACTGCATGTGACGTCATCGTCATCAGGATAAACGTCATCAGGATATCGAAGCAGCAGGATATTAGAGGAGCTGCATGTGACATCATCGTCATCAGGATATCTGGGTGACGTAAGCATCGAAGGAAGGGTGCATGAGGTTGTCGTCATCAGGATATATGGGAGGAACCGGATGTTCTATATCCTGCTGATGAACATGATGTTGAACATCATGATGATGAAGAAAGAGGTTGGCGGTAAGATGAACAGTGAACATCAGGAGGATGTTTGCGCTTGCCGAATATGATGATGCTGCCGATAGCCGGATATGATGATGCTGCTGACAGGCGAAAGGTCGAAGGTTTGTCTGCAGGAGGATATCAGTCGGCGAGAGTAAATATGATGATGCTGACAGTATTAGAGGAAATATGATGATGATGAAGGGTTGCGGACATCCATGCTACATGTCAAGGTTTTAGTGTGGATGCCTCTGCATCATAGTGGTATCAGAGCTCAGCAAAAGGTCTGGGCTGTTGTGTGTTGATTCTGTCACCAAAAGGGCAGAGGTAGAGTTGATTCTGTCACTGAAAGGACAGAGGTAAAGAAGTGAGAGGTTGACAAAATGCCTCCGAAAGGTAGTGGTACTGCAAGGGAATTGCAAGAGATGAAGGAAAAACATGCCAGAGAGATGAGGAAGATGAAGGAGCTTGCTGAAGCACTTCAAGCCAGGCTTGTAGCCCTGGAAAAGAACAAAAAGAGGGAAGTGGAAGACAGTGAGTCTGAAGAAGATGAAGATGCTGTTGAAGAGTATGAAGAGGTAGCTGAAGATCTGGATGCTGAAGACCAGAGATTTGCAAAACTGTTAAAGGCAGTGCAGAGTGATAAACCTAAGGTAAAGGTTGATGTTTCCAAGTATAATGGAAGTTTGAATGAAGATGAGTTACTGGATTGGATTGCTGCACTTGATAATCACTTTGAATGTGAAGATGTTGCTGAGGATCAGAAGGTAAAGATTGCAAAGACCAAGTTAGGAGGTCATGCTTTGGTATGGTGGGATTATGTACAATCCGAGAGAAGGAAACAAGGGAAGTCAAAGATCACTTCATGGGATAAGATGGTAGCAAGGATCAAAGGTAAATTCTTGCCAGGGATTATGAAATTCAGATGTTTAAGAAGCTGCAATTTTTAAGGCAGAAGGAAATGGATGTGAAGGCATATACTGAGGAGTTTTATAAGTTGAGTATGAGATCTAGTCATCATGAGAATGAGGTAGAAAAGGTGGCTAGGTACTTGGCTGGTTTGAGATTGAACATACAGGATGAGTTAGTTTTAGCTAACCCTAAGAGTGTGGAGGATTGTTACCAAATGGCAATCAGGATTGAAGAAAAGGTGAATAGAGGACAAGATAAGTCCATGAGAGGAAGAGGAAACAATATGAGGGGAAGAGGATCAGCCCCTACAACAAGGCAAACCAATAAGGGTCAAGAAGACACTGGTAAAGGACAGGGACAGTCTGATTTCAGAGGTGGATGGAAAGGTAATAGAGGAAGATTTGGAGGTGGTAGAGGTTCTACTACATTTTCAGGAAAATGTTACACCTGTGGTGAGTTTGGTCATCCATTTTTCAAATGTCCAGAAAGCAAAGGTTCATCATCCAGAAATGATAGAACGAATGACAAGAGAGTACAACTTGTGCAAGAAGAGAAAGTAGAGCAAAGTGTGCAAAGTTCAAACACTTATCAAGGAGATAGAGTTCCTGACAATTATGCATATCCTGAGGATGGAGAAGCATTGATGCTAAGGAGAATTAGTTTGTAGGCATCAAAGGATATGATGCAAAGAAGAGCTCTTTTCAAGACCACATGCAAGAGCAAAGGTAAAGTATGTAAGGTTGTCATTGATACTGGTTCAACAGACAACATGGTATCTCAGGAAATGGTGGATAAACTGAATTTGGAAAGGATTCCACACCATCACCCTTACAAGGCATCTTGGGTGAGTGATAGTCAATCACTTTTTGTCTATGAACAGGCATATGTGGATTTTCAGATTGGAGCATATCATGATAGAATTTTGTGTGACATTTTGCCCATGGAATGTTGTCACCTACTATTGGGTAGACCATGGCAATTTGATAGGAGGGTACTGTATGATGGGTATGCTAATACCTACACCATCAAGAAAGATGGGAAAACTATTATGCTGATGCCATTGCAGGAAGATGCTGCAGTACAGGGGGCAGCCAAAATCATTTTAGTGGGAAAGAAGGAGTTTGTGCAGATGCCTATAGGAGCAAGCATAAAGGCAGTTGAGGACACTGCAGGGAAAGGAGTTGTTAAGGACAACAGGTTGAAGAAAGTTTCAGTTTTGACTGACAAAGGTCAGCAGCAGGTGCAGAAACAGGTTTGCAAATAGCAACCAGTTGAGAGGAATGACAAGGATGTTGTCATAGTTGGGACTATTGTTTGTCCTATAAAGGTTGAAAGGAAGACAGAGGTTCTGGTCAGACAACCTGACAAACACAAAGTATGTGAGAGAAGGCCCTACATTGACAGGCATGAGGATTTACTTGCAAGAAGGCAAGTTACAGTTCAGAAGTCTTGGAGCAGCCAAGAGCCAGCAGAGGACAAAGCTGGAACAGATTAGAATATTGCAAAGGCAAAGTGTAAAGGTGGAGGACTTCCACAACTAAACTCATGGGACATGAGTTCTTTTCTGTTGGGGAGTATGGTGCAGGAGCACCTACCTAACAGCTAGCCTCCATGAGGCAGTTAGTTTGTTTTGAGTCTTGTTAATGTTTCCAAGAAGGTCTGATAAGACCAATGCATGTAATAAGGTCATGTTGACCATGCTTTGCTATTTTTAGATAGTTGTTAGGACTGCTGTTATGCTGTAGGTCCGGTTGGATCTCCCAGCCGCCTGGAGAGATTTCCCAGCCGCTGGGAATCGAGTGGTAGTACTCGCAGGAGATCCTATTTATACATGAGGATCGGTTGGTTTTAGAGATAGTATAGTATTGCATTGAGTAGAGGAGCTAGGTTGGAGAGAGTGAGACAGAGTACTGTATTGCATCTTTTGAAATCAATAAAGATCCTGTTTGTGTTCACTTTCTGTTTGGTCTCCATTGTGAAATCGATTTGCTGGTTTGGTGGTTACATGGATTCACTGATCCATTCCATCGGTTGATTCGTCGAATTGGTGGAATGGCCATGTACAGTAGTGTAGGAACTAGTTTGCATTTTGTGTTTTTTTGCATGCAGGTGTGCAGGATCGTCGTCGAAAGGTGTTGAGGACCCTAGAATGGGTATGTGCTAGGTCGTGCTGGTTGTTAGAGTTTGGAAGATCACCCTGAAAGTGGATCGGGTCATCCCAGGAGGTTCGGTGGATCGAATTTCGCTAAGGCTAGAAAATTCGTCGCAACGGCATCATCATGATATTTTTGTGTATATCCTGCAGGTACTTCGGGTGTCATCCGAGTAAGTGGAGATGAGCATGATGCAGTCGATTGCATAAAGTGAATGTGTTTTGGGGTGATCATCATCAGGTGTTGCCGAGGAGGAGCGTATCAGCATAAGATAGAAGATCGGGTTGATAAAACCTTTGCGGGCCGATAATGTTAAGTTTGGCCAACAGCAGGATATTGAAGGAACTGCATGTGACGTCATCGTCATCAGGATAAATGTCATCAAGATATCGGAGCAGCAGGATATTAGAGGAGCCGCATGTGACGTCATCATCATCAGGATATCAGGGTGACGTAAGCATCGAAGGAAGGGTGCATGAGGTTGTCGTCATCAGGATATATGGGAGGAACCGGATGTTCTATATCCTGCTGATGAACATGATGTTGAACATCATGATGATGAAGAAAGAGGTTGGCGGTAAGATGAACAGTGAACATCAGGAGGATGTTTGCACTTGCCGAATATGATGATGCTGCCGATAGCTGGATATGATGATGCTGCTGACAAGCGAAAGGTCGAAGGTTTGTCTGCAGGAGGATATCGGTCGGCGAGAGTAAATATGATGATGCTGACAGTATTAGAGGAAATATGATGATGATGAAGGGTTGCGGACATCCATGCTGCATGTCAAGGTTTTAGTGTGGATGCCTCTGCATCAAGAAGAGAGAAGAGACACTGCTGGTGAGAGCATAGAAGTCTCACCTCTAGATTCAATCAGGGAACTTTTGGAAAAACAAAGAGATTCTCAAAATTTGACCTCACTAAAGCTATCACAAGTGCCATCATTAGATGGACAAATAAATTTGGCTAGTATGTCTCCCTTAGAAAAGCTAAAATTAGGGACAATTTTCCAAGCCATCGCTCAAGAGGAAATTTTGAAGTCACACATTAAAGGTAACGAGCTTATAGAAGAAGCCATGACAATATTTGAGAAGATAATGCTAGAAGCAAAGAGAGATACCTCTTTGACTCCCTCTCTGCAAATGAATAAGCTTATGGAGTCAGTTAATACTCATTTTGAATCATTTGAACAAGTGGTAGAAAAGAAGGTTAGAGAATAGATTGACCATAAGATGTTAGTAGAGCTAGTTGATAAGTGCTCTAAGGCACAAATATTGTTAGATAATGGAATAAAGTATGTAGAAATAACTATTAATGATGCCAATTCTATGTATCAAATTTTCTTATCATGGCCAGTAACAACTAAGGAGTTAAAAGATAAGATTGATGGCCTTGAGGCTTAGCTAGTCAAGATTTCCCAAATTTATGATCCCTTGAAAGATCTTAGTGGAAATCTAAGAGCAAAAGTAGAGACAACTCATGTAGTACGAAGGAAGCTACAGAGTCAGAAAGAGAATATAAAAGACCAAATGAGCCAGCTCAAAGAAATTGTAAGTTTTAAGATGGCTTCTATGATTGGTTTGATAATGAAAGCAAATAAAGTAAGACAAATTACGAAGGCCCATGCCATTGTAGATAAGAAAGAAAAATTGCTATCTCAGATCAATGGGCATGTGCAGATATTGAGTTATGCAGACTCAATAGGATTTAGTTGCAGTGCAATTTAAGAATATCTACAAAGATATTTTTCCTAAGAGTCAATAATTGTTGATTCCTTGTGTATATATGAGGAAGTTAAAAGACAATTTTGATATTTTGGTGAATATAGAAATCAACTACTTAGGGGGAGTCAATACAATTTGTATATACTTGACAAAGGAAAATCCGGTACAGAATTCATTTTGTATACCCTTTGCAATTGATGTCAAAGGGGGAGAGTATTTTGTTGAGACATGTGAAAAAGAAAAGACATATATATGTCAGGGGGAGAAAAACAATCCTTTTGAAGAGAAAGTAAAATGTGCAAAAGAAAGGGGGAGAATGATTATTGAAGAATTTGGTTCTGATGGTTTTTCACATCATGTGTTGCCATCAATGCCAAAGGGGGAGATTGTTGGTAACATCATTGATAGAGACACTATTGGTATGTAGAGATTTGATAGGGTATGATATGTATGATGTTTAAGTTGTGTTGTCATCGATGGAAACAAAGTTTAAGACTGATAGGAACAAGGTTTAGAAGTTGATGGAAACTGAACAAAGATCAGTGATGGTAACTGGGTTCAAGGTTAGTGACAACAATGATCAGAGAGTACAACAGAGAATAGAGATCAGAAGACTAAAGTTTAAGTTGTGAGGATTATAGTAACATTACTCATAGGATGTTCCTATCCTTCATAAAAGAACTCTGCAAGAGGATTTGAGTTGGCAAGAAGACTTGGGTAAAATTGGCTAAGTTCTAGCAAACTACATTCAGTGTACAGAGCATACAATTGCTTTGGTCTGCATTTCTCTGATAAAGAGTATTTATTTCTGCAGTTCTAAGAGGTCATTGACATATGTCTAGATATTATAAATCCAAAGTTTCATAGTATGAAGCCTTCCAAAAAGTTAGTTAAGGTTGGAAAAGTATCGGTTCATACACAAACTATGTTTGATTGTGCTAGAGACCGAGATCTGATACTCAACATTTCACTGCATGGAAACATTTTGTTGTGCAGATTTGGAGATGAGATTGCAGATATCTTGAGAGTGCATGTTCCAAGTTTAAGGCTATTTTAAGGTCTACATATCAAATTAGGTTTTGATAGTCAGTATGTACTTGTGTCACCCTGCTTATGAAGCTAACCTGAAGAGGTGTACCTTGTGCAGAGAAATCTAGTGATTGGAGTCATGTCCTAAGAGTTTCTAAAGGTTATGCCAACCTAGGAGAGTGTGTTTCAAGATTTGGTTCTTTTCACAAAGCATTTTGGTTAGAGTGTTGAAGCTGACAGCTCTACATTACATATTCTACATGCTACACTCAATTAGGCTGACCTAATTGATAATGAGTGTGAAGCAGATATATAAAGAGGCTTGTTTGTAATGTTTTAGTGAGTATGTGAAAAGTATGTGATCCAAGTAATACAACAAGTGACTGCAAATGAGAATTGAGGAAATACAGTGCAGGACAATGTGATATTTTAGTTAAGTGAGAGAAGTTTTGTTTCTATAACCTAAGCTTTATTGGAATTGTATTCCATGCATGTGTAGATGTAATTGTAATAGTTCAAATTCTAGCAACTTGAGCCACTCTTCTTTTCTTTCTATTTGTCTTAGTGGGTAGTGAGTCCACTTGGATAGTGAGTCCACCTGTAGTGAGCATTCTTTCTTTTTAGGCAGTGAGCCCTCTGGTAGTGAGCCTTTTGTAATTTGGTATTGATACTACTTCATAACATATTGTGAGATAATCCTCACTGTGGTTTTTCCCTTTTAGTTTTTCCACATAAAAATCTTGGTGTTCATGTGGTATGGATTGTGGTTGTATGTTTCATGTTTAACTTCCTTTACTGTAATAAGATATGTTAAATAGATTAAAAGGTTTGATATGAAAATGGTTTAAAGGAATACTAATTCGACCCCTCCTCTCAGTATTCTAGGTGTTCAACATGATTAAGCTTGACATTCATCCCTAAAGAATTTAAAGTGAGGGACCTTCCTTCATCCATCAATGCTTCATCTTTTGAAAGGAGAGCATTGGAATGAAGGGAAGGGAAAGTAGGAGTTATTGATGGTTTTATCTTAGTGATGTCCAAAGGATTTGAACATACAACCAAAGGAGAGCTACCCAAGGTCTTCGCATCCTTAGAGATATCCAATGTTCTTGAACATTCATCCAAAGGAGGAAGATCAAAGGTATTCATTTCCTTAGTGATGTCCAAAGTGTTTGAACATTCAACTAAAGGAGGAATAGGATAACTCATGGAATTATCATTATTGTCATCATATATTTTAGATATTAGTTCCAAGGCATTAATGGAAGAAGAATTTTCACACTGATCTTTCTCATGAGTAGTCATGGAGATTTATTCTATTAGATCTTCTAATACTAAAGGGTATGTATTAATGAGAGCTATGAAATTGTCAAAATTAGATACATAATTAAAGATTTCAAATGAAGAGCATTTAAATATATCCTTATGATACATGGATTGTATATGAGCGAGAACATGAGGATTCGTATTAAGTAATTTGTAGAAACGCTTAAAGTTTTTGATATATGCATTTAAAGATACCAAAGAGTAGTGAGATGAAGAGCCATAATAAAAATGTCTTGGAATATCAATGCACAATAAGATCTTTTCATTTATCAAATACAACCAATATGAGAGACTTTTGTACATGACAACACTAGTTTGAGGAAACTGGGTTTTTGAAGCTTATTACCAAGAACAAAAACACACTAGTGTCCTTACAAATGGAATGATTAAGATGTAAAAAAATGTGCTACACAAAAGGTAATATAGACCACTTTAAAGATTTCATGCAAAGAATGGTTAGAGAGAGGTTAAATTGCTTATGTTGAAATACACATTGTGTAATTACAAACATGTGAAATTTTTAAAGTAAAGTATGAAATAATGCAAAATTTTCAAATGAGAAATTAAAATATGCTTTAAATTAATGCTAGATTTGCATATTAGGATGTTTATGATAGCAGAAAAATCTAGAATGAGATTTTAACTACAAACCCTAGCTTTTGGAATTACTAGGTTATATGAAAAATGTAACTTTTTAACCAAAACCCTAGAAAATGAGATCTTCAAATGCAAGATGTAATATGATGATGAATTACTATAATATGGATTAGATCTAATGCAAATATTAGAAAATTAAATCTTTTATCCTATGTAATGCAAATCATGCGAAACTATGTCTACATGCAAGCCTAGAATGCTTATTTTTTCAAATTGTTTCAAATGTGTCTAAATTTTCCAATGCAAGATGACAAATATAATATGAATGAATGCAATGACTAATTACAACACTCAACAAAATTCTAAATTCTTGTTGTTCTAGGTTTACCAAAATGTTAGATGCAAAAAGGAGAAGGGTGAAATGATGTTAAAGGTGTATCAAATCAAACCCTCCTTTCACATTAACATTCGAGGACAAACCAAGCCAAGTCACTACAAGATGGATGAGGACTCAGCTGCTGATTTTGTGCTTAGGAATGATAAGGAAAGAATAGATTTGTCATGCCCACATTTCCCATGCCGTCACAACACGCAAACACGCGTGTCATGTCCACATGTGACATGTGGTCATGATACGAACTGTCAAAAATTTTCCCTTACTACTCTGTATTTTCCCCTCGCACACGTAAGTGTGCTCGGGTGCGTACGTTTAAGTTGTCAATGAGACTATTGTTAATAGAAGATTTTACACACGTGTGCATTCTCTATTTGGACTTACTATTTGTTTGACGATGTCCACTATATTTATGTTCGGTCTATTTTTCAACGTATAAAATTTATTTGATAATAATTTGCCTCTAACTGGTTTCCTCAGTCTAGTACAATGTTAACACATAACTACTCCTCTATTATACTCATTTATGAATTTATTAAATTATTTATTTAAATAATTATTTATTATGTATCAATTACTTGGTATTATATTTGGGCATATGATAAACTCCGAACTCCCAAATCATAATATTGATCAAACTATTTTTTTAAAAATTATAATTTAACGTTTACTAAAATTGTTCCATTAATCCTTTTGCTATAGAATATTTTAAATATAAATATTACCATACAACAATCAATTAAAATTTTCATATTAAAATACATTACCTTTATTTATATATATATATATATATATATATATATATATATATATATATATATATATATATATATATATATATATATATATATATATATATATATATATATATAGATTTATATATAAATATTCTCATACAAAACATCCATTTATGTCTATGTTTAGATATATACTTGGATATAAATATAACTCATTATATATATTTTCTTGTTTAAATGGAACCTCACATTTAATAACAATCAGTATATATATATATATATATATATATATATATATATATATATATATATATATATATATATATATATACACTCATATGTGTATATATATACATTATATATAAATTAGTATTTAAAATACATTTAGGGTTGTGCTCCACTCAAATAACAGAGTGTATTGTTATAAACAAACTTCATGCCATTGAGAGAAGAGAAACCCTAATCTTTTTCCTTGTTTCTTTTTTTTTGTTGTTGCTTTGGGTGTGTTGCAGGGTAATGGAGGAGCGGCGGCAGCGAAGGAGTCGCAGGCCGGTGGAGGGCAAGGTTGAGGAGGTGGCCGTAGTGGACAGTGGCGGGTGGAGATCGCGGCAGGGTTGAGGGGGCGTGTTGGCCGCAGGGGGCGGCAAGGCAGAGCGCGGGGTGACACGGAGGCCGCGCGGGGGTTTAGGCGGTGGCGGGAGTAAGGGGGGCCTGTGCGCAGGCCGTGGTGGAGTATGTTGGGGGGGTGTGGGGAGGGGCGGAGCCCCACTCACATCCCAAAGCGTGGGGTGTGGGTGGGGCTCTGCCCCTCCCCACACCCTCCTTGTAATAAAAATCCGGTGGGGGGGGTTAATCCCCCACCTTCTTTCATTCTAGTTTCAACTATGTGTTTTCCTCAAAGTTGTGATCCTCTTTTCTTCATCGCATATGCTATTTCAAAATTTTAAATAAAAATATATATATAATCTTAGCATAAGATCTTAATTTAATTACAATTAAATAAATATATATATATATATATATATATATATATTTAGCATAAGATATTCACAATGTGTATATTTCTCAGATTCTCAGTTTATTTATATATATCTATAAATAGTTAAATATATATATATTTATATATATATAAATATATATATATATATTTATATATATGTCATAGGAACTATACAAATTCATAATTTTCTTCAGTATTTCAGTTTATAAATTTAACAAATACTTGAAATATATCAGAAATAAATATAGATTCCAATTTACAATTGTCAAATTAAATTCATCTTTTCACATGTACTTTCCAATGCAATGTAAAGAAGAAATTAAGAATAAATACAGATTAATTATTAAATCCTTCACTTCAAAAATTCATTATAACAGACAAGTAAATCATTTTCTAAAGAATTTTTATTGCATAATCAAATCAATTCTTAACTCTTTCCCAAAGACAAATTTACTTCCTATATAAATATTTGAATGTAATATTTTCACTGAACCATACAATGGATAAATATTTACAACTTTACAAGTTTGTTATACAAGTATAAAACAACTGTAAAAATACACAACTCTCAAACACTTTAAGGGAGGAATTACTCTCTTCCCCCAAATAACAAATTTTACAAATTCAGAGGGAGTAAACCTCTCCTCAAAGGAAAACTTATCTAGGATGAAACTTAATGAACCAAACTCTCCTTGCCAGTAAGGATGAGTTACATTTTCCCCATACAATAAAACTTTCCCATTTCTCTTCCATAAGCTCCAAGAGAAACCTGCATGACAACAAGGAAGAAATACACCAACCAACTAGCTCTCCTTCCTACCATAGACCCACAAGAGGGTCACCCCTGAGCTAGGGAGATCATCCACACACCCAGGGTAGAATAGACCAAAACCACTTCACAACAATAGAAACAAAACAACACACAACTCCCATGGTTTTACTCACAACACAAAAACTCAGCTGAGGTGAGTTTAAAGAGGGTAGGGAAGTAGACTCACTCAACTCAAGGTGTCATTCTTCTCAACATTTTATCACAGCTTTCCTCATGGCCTCAAGCCAACAAAATTAATCTTTCACATGGCCTCAAGCCATCCAAATAATCAAAATCCCAGGGCTATTCCAGATAGGCTCTCAAGCCTTATAGCCCTCTTGGCTCAAAATTACCAACATGCCCTCAAGGCTTCCATATACCAAGAACAAGAATACACCCAAGGAGGTTCACACCTTCCCTTCCCCACACATGATGAGCATTGTCTTCCAACTAGAAGAAGCTCTTTCAAACACCCATCACAAACCCAAAATAACATAAATACACATAGACAACCCTTGCAAATCAACATTCATCAAACAAGAACAGAACATACAAGGGTAAGTAAACTTGCTCACTAACCTTTACAAGCCCTATTATGGATGTAGTTGAAGAAGAGCTCCACCCTTAGTCTCCTCCTCCAAGTTCTCCCTCTTTCCACAATAATCCAACCTCCTTACCCTCTCCCTCCTCTCTCTTTTAAAACTAATTCCCCCCAATTTCCTTATTCCCAAGTGGCATTAAAAAACTAAACCCACTCCTCATCCATTATCCTAGTGGTCTTAAAACAATTAACCCCACTCAAGAGGTCCCCCACTATAGCCCTTTTACAACACATGGAGGAATAAAATATAATAAGTAAAATAGAAATAAAAAGGAAGTGGATGACACACCACCCTTTTTATGGGGAACTCCCACCAAAAGAGACGCACAAAGAGACAAAGTACTCCATTATTTGGGGGATCATGGTGTCATTCCATGAGTTGGAAGTGGACCTGAGTGTGGATTCCACTCATCCCATTATCCCCATGCTTCCAAATTCGTCACTTAACTTCACTGTGAAGTTAAAGTGACCATATGGAGGTTATCCCAAGGTTATCCTAGTCAAAAGGGTCCCTAGACCCATGGGGTATAACCCAGGGTTGATTTTTACCTAGTTAGGACTCCCAGAGTCAAGTAAAAACACAAGAAGAGGGTCTAAAAGAAATAAAGTTAAAACAAGATTCCTAACAACATTTCTTATAACACATATCACAATATAAGTAAATCAGAAGGTAGACCTAATTCCCTTGACCCCATGCAACATTACAACATTACAACATTTCACCATACACGAGTTTAATCTTAGCTCCTCGTGGAACTAGATTGGCTTCACAAGGGATACAACATAGGGTGTGGAATGATCTCCTATATTTGTGGTTTCGTTAGTAATACCTGCACACTCTCAATCTCGAAGTTAATAACACATAAAGATATCATAGCCGAAGCAATTTAAATACAAGTACACCTAAATATTCTACCATATAATCATACTGAAATCACATTAAAAGTTTCAATTCTAATATTATCCATTCATCATTCTCTTAAAAGCAATATCTAACTATCATTGCACAATTTGTTTTCTTAAAATTCAATTAGGTTTAATAACAAAATTCCAGGATCAATAGTCCTTCAACATAAAAGTAATAGCAATAGCACTACAATTAGTCTCATGAACAGAAGTGAAAAAGGTAGGCCTCACAAGATTAGATTGTGATATTTTTCAAACCCTAGGTCAAATATGCCTCAAACCCTAATTGTAAAGCAATCGGGTATAAACAGATAGAATGCCACTGATAACAAGACATGAAAGTACTTGTGAATGATCAGAAACATACAAAAAGTTGGATTCTTGAGAGTGAAAACCTAGAGGACTCTGAGGTGAGTGCCCTAGTCTAGGAAGGAAGAATTTCCTAAAACTCTGAATAGAGAAAATGATGCAAACAATCTCCTGATGCCAAATTCAGAGCCTAATTTGTCAGAAACACTAGGGTGCCCACTCCCTAGTCTGCCACAAAGGAATATTCTAAAGATTCTTCAAAATCCTGAATCTCTATCCTTCAAATAGCTTCTCTGTACATGCACTTTTCCAACTCCTGCACCTGTAACCTATACACACAAAGAAAAGGGTTTGAGGGTTGTAGTGTTTAGGAGCCTACCTTGGTCAAGCCTCGAAAGGACATTCAAGACTTCCAACACCTTTGTTAGATAGAGATTGTGTGCCCAAGGAGGGTAGAGGCCAAATCAAATGATGTAATGAAATGATTGAAATACAAATTTATGTCACCTTAGAGGTGAAGCCCTCACAGAGATGAAGATCCTTCAAATCATGAGGAGATGGATTGATGAAGCCAAATCTGCAACAAACATAATAACAATGCAACTCTACTCTAAAACATAATGAATTCCTTTGAATGCTCTTTGCTCAACATCACAAGTTCACATTATCTATCTAGCTTACAAATGATTCAAACAATTTCTTATATATTCTTTCCCACTAAAGATTCGTAAATTAAATGAAAGGGCCAACAAAGGACCCATTTAATAGTCCTAGGCTGACATACATTAGATTTCACTCTAATAAATTAGGTTGGAGTTGGGTGTGATCGCCCAAGTACCAAGGCCCTTTTTGGTCATGCTTAAGCATTTAGGATGAGCCCCTAGTCCCCATTTGACATGGGTTTTAGGGGAAATTTCTTTGGGATGAGTATTTAACTTGCATAACATTAACACAGGGACCTAGGAGGTAAAAAGGCACCAGGTCACTTTTTACTCCATAATAATTAGGCATACATGCATAAAAAAAAATCTAGATCTTTGTTGCATTTACTTCCCAAAGTAGATCACAAATGATATCTAGCAAAATAAAAACCACGTACATGTATAAATCATAAAAGTTTTACATACATAAGTTCACCAGTACATAAAATGTGGTGAATCATAACATAATACAATGAGATATCATCAACGTGTTGGACCATGATACCTATATACCTCAGGACTTGGAGGTGCTTGAGTGACAGATGTCTACCTATGTGATGTTGCAAACTGTGAGTAACTCCTAGAGACACTCTATGACTATAAGCTCCTAAGCACACCTTTAAGATCCCCCACCTCCTCCTTGGCTTCTATGTATTCACACTGGAGTTGATCTCTCTCAAGTCGTAGCCAGTCCACCTCCTCCTATACATAACTCTGTAGACCATGCTCAGTACCTTATATCACCATGACTCTATGGTGATCTAGCTGAGTTTGGAGATCATCTGCTCTTTGAACTGCCTAGTCTCGCTTGACTATTAGTTGATCACTTGTAGCCGCTAGCTAATCCCTCTCAAGTACGAGTTGATCTTGCTCAACCCGTCCTACCTCAAATAGTGCTCTAAGCCACATGATAGGATCAAATATCTCTGTATGTTGACCCACCTCATGTGGTGGACTATAATAGGCCTGGACTAGATGTTGTATCGACTCAGTGGGTATCATCACTGCTATGACCTGAATCACAAAGTCATGCCATGCACTGGAAGCAACTATAGAGTGTACAAGTAATCATTATGTTAGAATCTCAATCAAATCAACATTATGCATCTTAAAATAATACTAACAAAATATAATTATCACATCCAGATCACCCTCCTGCCATGATGGATCATGTGGTATAGTGACTGTGCTAGTATCCACGATCATCCCAACTATTGGGGGCATTGTAGTGATACCACCACTCACCTCCCCATGCTTAAAGTGACATTGTGCTACTTTGGCTGTGTGTCATGGTCGTAGACCATGAGCTTAGGCCTTGAGTCCCTCCTCATCGACATCTACACCACCCGCTAGCTAGAATCATCTCCTCTCCTCATCGACTCAGGGGGATCCTCCTCATCATCATCATCACTGTCACCCTCTCCCTCTCCCTCCTCTAAATCATCTCCTCACTTGACCTAGGTTCTAGTATCACTAGCAACATAATCTTTAGGGAAGAAAGGAGTCAAGTGTGTTGTCTCCCACCACGCTGTATATGTTGTAGTCACTCCCACATCGTCAGCCTTAGAGACAAGATCATCATCCTCAATATCATCATCAAGATCACTCAACACTACATCCATGATGGTGAGTTGTGCCTTGTCATAGGGCCACACATTGCAGCATGATGATATCATGTAGAATGGCCATGTGGCAAGAACTCCCTACACTCATCCAAACTTTCTCATCACCATGTCATAGTAGAAGGTGACTACAATGCAATCTCAGTGATCGGTCAATAGTCAATCCCTCTACATCCTTGGTAGCTATCTCCTCTAACCCATCCATAGCCTGCATCACTTGTATGGTCTCCATGTGATGGCGTCTAGCTGCAGTTTGTTGAATACAATTCTCTAGAATAGTAAATCACCATGTCTCCACAGTCCTCTCAACTCATAGGTGTGTGCTTTTGGGTTCATACTGATAGTCTCTATTGGGTAACCCACTAGCCTTGTGCACATAATGTGCTCAAATGCCCACACTTGTAGGAGTGTACATATCATCAAGCTATGTGCCTCATGATGAACATAGTGACCTAGATCATAGTATAAGTGAGTGAGCATACTCCATCCCTAGGAGTATACTTTCCTTTGCTCCTCCATCACTCTAATGGTATGAGCCATGCCCCCATGTAGGTGATTCCCTCACCCATCCTGTGTAACAACAAGTGCGATAGTAGTGATAATGATGTGATGGGTGATCGGTATAATGGTTGCCCTTGCTCTAAGTATCTGATATCTATGTGTCCTCGAGAGCTCAGTTGTACTATGTGTCTAAGACAATATAGTTGGCTTGTCTAAGCATAATCCTCAGACCTCTTCTCTATGACCCTAACTGTCTCACCACACAGGTAATTGTAGTATCCTATACACATCCTCCAAGGTCACTATCATCTCTCCTGTAGGTAGTTGAAATGTGGATGTATCTATGTTCCACCACTCCATGAGTGCCATCAACATAGAATGGTGGTATTTCATCATGGGAATAGTGTACACCCACCATATTCCAACATCTCATAGATATCTCATCTCTGTGTCTGAAAGTGTGCTCAATCAGCTATGCAGCAATGTGAATAGATGACCGCCAACATGCTCTCGCATGCCTGGGAGATCTTGTAGAAGGAAAAGAAAGATTTACATGAGACCTTGATCATATTTACTTCATCAAAATTTGCAAAAATCAAAATTATCCTGGTCTTGGAACCTAGGCACCTAGACTAGTTTGGGGTGCTCAAGGAGGACCTAGGCATCGGGAAGGGTCTAGGGCGCTCAAGAAGAACCTGGGGACCCAATAGGGTCTAGGGTGCCCCAAGAGAACAATGACACCCTAGGAATCGCTAAAAAGTGTCCCTAGGCCCATTCTTGCCTCAAAATTTGAAAAAAACATTAAATTAATCACACAAGGAATTTGCAAGAGGGATAATAGCCTACCTCATGCTCATCTAGTCCCTGTGCCACTCAGATCCATAGCACCTCCAACTTTGGTGGTGGATATGGCCTTTGGCTCGGCATGATTAGCTCTCCTCCTTGCTCCTTCTCCTCAAAAATTGAAAATGACAATAGAATGGTAAAATTTGAGAACTACTTTTACTATTAATAGTAAAAAGTAGAACTCCTGATTACTATCTAGGGTAAAAAATTTGCTTTTTCCTAGACATCTCTTCATCTAAACACTTATAACTTGGGATAACGAGCTTGGATTTGAATGTCATTTATTGCCTTGGAATCTTGGTTTTGTCTTCTTCACAACCATATGCTTCGTGTCTTAGTATTTTTCATTAGAATGACCCTATCAAAGCATATTCACCAACCTTCTCTCTCTAGAAAGTTGAAGTGGAAAGATTGCCACCCTATTTCTACATCCTAAAGTAGCAAGAAGAAACATGGGGCATATATCTACTAGTAAATTTTTCTCTCATCACCTTTCCCCTTTAGAGTTTTTTGGACTAAAACATACATCTGTTAGTTGTAGGTTTATCTTATCACATTAACATTGTAGTTTGCAGGATCACAGACTAGGGGCTTCACCCTCTTGTTTGGCGATGATCTGTATCCTCTACAGTATCATTTTTTATATCCTATTTGCAATATTTTTTACTCTCCTATCCTTTATCTTGCATATGCACATAGTGTCATATGGCCACTAAAGTGGGGGCTAAATATAATGTCATAAATTGTGTACACTTGTGTGTAGGCACAATTTCACTATGTTTAGCTCCTTCCTTTTAGTGGCCTCAAGCCTAGTCCATTTTTAGGTCCACCCTTAAACCCTCTTTTAACCTCGTTTATAGAATAATTCCTAATCTTGATTAAAGTTATGTCATGACCCCAAGAGATGAATGAAGATTTGGAGTTAGCCTTGCATTAAGAGAAAACATGGGCGTTGGAATGATCTCGAGCCCGGCGCACCCAAGTGCCATGGTCCCCTCCATGTTTCAGGGGACAATTTTAAGTTACAAGTTAGCCTTAATGTTTCTTAGGATGACCCTAAATCAAAATTTTCTTTTGAGCATGTTATGTTAGCATTTTGATTTGAATTACCCTCTTCCTATAAGCCTTGTATAAAGGTAAGTGAGTTGAATCTTTTTTAAAGGAGATTTTTAGAAGCACTCTTGATGTGAACAAGCTCTCTATTGCTATTGCCCTATATGCTATTATTTTATCACAGGTTTTTGATCAAGTGGAGTTCTACTTTGCTCTTGGAAAGATTCGAATGAAGGCTAGGACATGAGATCTTGAGTCTATCTCATGAGGTCCTAGGTTAGAACACTTTGCATGATTGGGAAAAGGGTTGGAACCAACAACTTGCATTTGGCTTGAATACCCTCTAAGGGTTTGGTTTCATCGCCTTCTTATTCTGTAGACCTTCCATGAATCTTGGTCCTTAAGGTGAAGTTGTTAGTTCCCTTGAGTTGATCATCTTTTACATCATCCCTCTCTATTTTCTTGAGTCATATAGGGCTAGGGTTTGGTATTATTCGGTTATATCTTACATGTTACTACTCACACATAGGTTTTATGAGCACACATGACATTTGGAATTAATCTTGGCTATCCATGAAGTAGGAATATTGAAACAGGGGCTTGACTAAGGCAAGATCCTATATAGCCACAAACATTTTCCTCTTCTTTCTTGTGTGCAGATATGATGAATAGGTTGTTGAGTCATAAAATGTGTACATCACCATTTTACACTTAGTTTATCTCCTAGATGAGCCTCAAATATTACACTTGTTAATTAGGACCTTTTTTAGCACTAAGCATGTAATACTTGATCCCGATGCACAAAACCTGGAAAGGAATCATAAGTAGGGCTTTAAGCATACTCTAAGTGCCCTTTTTTAGGAGGTGTCTTGCTAAAGGACTAGAGCATTCAAGCCCTAAAAAGTAAGTTATTCTATTCATTATCCCTCCTTTAGCCCTACCCTAAAAAGTGGTCTTGTTGGCTTAAGCCCTTTAAAACATTCCTAATGTCAGCATTGTGTGGTTTAATTCTCTAGAAATCAATAGGAATGCATATAAAAGTAAGTTATTCTATTCATTTGAACATCTCTACACTCTTGCTAACTTCTTGGAAGATTCTTATTCTCTCTCATGCTCTCTATTCTACTCTTAAGGCTCTCTCTTGTGGATTATTATTATGGCACTAACATATTGCAGGTCTTGTGAAGATCTTGGAGGCTACACCAACTTCTTAAGTCAAATTGCGACTTTGTCTACAAGCATATGAGGGTTTCCATGCTCATGGTGACCTCTTTCTTTCATGTTTTTTGTTAGCATTCCATTCTACTTTGGATTTGCCTCTGTCCTCCTAGGGCATGTGCTCTTTATTAATCACCTTTTCTATTGTGGAGGTGGAAACACCATTCATGGGGCTTGACTAAGGCAAGATCCTAAATATCACCCAACCTTTTCCCTCTTTTTGTGTGTGTAGGTTAGACAAATAGGTTTCAAAAGGTGATATTCGGCATGAAGACTAAGCTTATTGATATAGACCCGACAAAGTTTGTATCTTCTAGAAACCCTAATTTAGGACCAGAGCACCCAAGAACCCTTTTCCTAGGCATTTTGACCTCCAAGAAAAGTTTCTAAACTATTAATTGACCTATGTTGTTCCTTTGGCTACTGGGTTTCAGGTACCAATAGTCTATTTTGCTCTGATCTTCGTCAACTAGGGTTTCATGTCTTCACTCTGGCTAGATTGATTGGATTTGGTTATTTCCCTCTATATACAAGAAAATGGAAGAACCCATGTAGTTTCTCTCTCCTTCAGTAGAATCTAAACTTAGTTTGTGCCCGGAATGTTTTGTAGAAGAGGGTTTGACCTAGTTTGATCTATTGAGCTAGTCTCTCTTTTCTACTTAACATTTTGGTGAACCCAATGTGAATGTACTTCAAAATCATTATTGCATCAGATATGAGCTATTTTCTGCCCTATATCCAATTAGATTTAGTTAATTCATCATTTTGCATATTTATATAGCTTAAATTTGCATTATTTCATTGTTAGGATTTGAAAAAACATTGCATTTTTGGAAAATTTAGCTAGTCTTCAATCTAGGGGTTCTAGATTGTTGTGTTGTTACAAATATTACTACATTATTGAATTTATTAAAGGGTTTTAATTTGATGTACCTTATTATCCTTTCTGTTGTAATGCATCTTTGTATATTTTGTATTGAAAAAGGTGAAAAAAAATCAAGCATTTTAGGCTTGCAAAAAGGCATATTTGTGCATTGTTTCATTGTGTGTGTTGTAGATCATCATAGAAAGATTTAAATTTCTATTTTTTTTTTGCATCATATCTGATTTATATTATAGTAGATAATCATTTTGTGGTGTTTCATCTTGTATTTGAAGCTCTCATTTGCTAGGGTTTCATTGAAAAGCTTGCATTTTTGAAAAACCTAGTCAAATTCAAAACCTAGGGTTTGTAATTAAAAGCTTGGCTACTGTTATAAACATTTAAAATCTGATGTTGTATTTCTCTATCATTTCATAAATTTCATTTGTGGTAAAAAATAAGGCTTTCATAAAAAAAATTTGGTGTAGAAGTGAGCATTTAAGATCTAGGGTTTGATGGTAAAACCTTGGCTAGTCTTGCATTTGGTGCATCTTTATCAAATCAAGGTCTTGTAATTCATTGTTGAATTTAAATGGATACATCATTTAGGCACTTATTTTGCACATGCTAAACATCCTACATTTTCAATATGTAGTTGTTGTGGTTCCCAAGAATATCACATTTTTGGGAGACCCCACTTTTCTTGCGCTTGTAGGTCTTTGGTTGCAATCTTATTGGGATATTGGTTATACTTGGTTAATAAATTGTGCATTTCATTATGGCTTATTTTCTGTTAGAATATTTGTATACACATATCATGGAATCTAAAAACTTTTCTAAATTCATTCATCCTCACATAGCACCTATGCATGATATATCTCATGATGATGATAAATCTTCTTCTACTACTAAAAATCATGATAATGCCTTAGATCTACTCTATAAAGTATATTATGATGACCTAGTTTTGCCTACTTCACCCTATTCTTTGGATCCCTCTTCTAAAGATGAAGGCATTTTGGTGCAAGAGGGTGAGATCATTGATAAAGTTTCTACTTCTATCATAGTACATGATGGTTCCATGAGTCATCCTATTGATATTCCTCCTTTAGTTGAATGTTTAAGCACCTTGTATATCACTAAGGAAGTGAATACCCTCAATCTTCATCCTTTCATTAAATGTCCAAGTATCTTAGACATCACTAAGGATGTGAAAACCATGGATAGTTCTCCTTTGGTTGCATGTTCAAACCCCTTGGACATCACAAAAGATACAATCATCAACAATTTTCTTAAAAACACTTTACATTCTCTTCATTCCAATGCTCCCCCTTTAAAGGATGAAGCATTAGTGGATGAGGAGAGGTCTCTCACATTAAGTCCCTTAGGGATGGATGTTGAGCTTAATCAAAATGGAAACAATGTCAATTCAATCATCATTAATAAATTTATCCTACCCACTAAGGGGATAGTGAATAGGTGTACTAATGTTCCTAAAATCATTGCACATGAGGCATCTAATACACCTCCTCACTTCAAACCAGTGATTACGATACAAGGTGATCCAACACCACCTCAACCCCCAGGCTATATTCTCAATTATGCAAAACAAATTACTCAAGGTGTTCAAAATGTGTTACAGCCTCACACGATTGCTCACACATACAACACCCATAATAACAAGCAAAGTAAGCAAGTACTACATGTGCCTATTTCTCTTCCACCTTCTCAACCTATCCTTCCTCAAGCACCTCATCTTCCTACTGATATTAGTAAAGAATATGATCTTGTCAAGCAGCTCCACATTACGCCAGCTAAGATCTCCCTATGGGACTTAATACAAACATTACCTACATACCACAAAATGCTCAAAGAGGCTCTTCAAAGGGTGAGTGTTCCACTTGCTATTAATCCGAATGATGTAGCATCTTTGATAGATTGTATGTGGGTGATAGAATCCGATATATCATTTCAAGAACATGAGTTACCTCCCATGGAATTTTAAAACCAAAATGAGCCTCTTATGATATATGTCATTATTTATAGAAAGAGGATAAGATGAACTATGATTGATGGTAGATTAGGTTTTAATGTTTGTGGAATAGATTTATTAGATAAACTCAATGTTGATAAATCTTTAATTAAACTAGATAATCTCAAACTTCATGGCTTTGATAATGTTGGTAGACAATCATTCGGTACCATAACCTTAGATATTAGGGTTGGAAAAAAAAAAGTGCCTACCCTTATTCATGTCATGCCTAATTCTTTTCATACAATCTTCTTCTTGGTAGACTGTGGATTCATGCCAGGGGGTAGTTCCATCTACCCTTCATCATTTAGTAAAATTCATATTTGAAAATAAAGTGCATACTATTGAAGTTGATCTGACTTTGGATAGTTGCTTGGAAATAGAAGCAAGACATCAAACTCCTTTAAGTATTTTGATCCCTTCTTAAACACTACCCTCCACTACTAACAAAAGTTTTGGTAAGGATAGAGTTGGTCCTTTGAATGAATTTTTAGGTGATGATTGGGGTTTGTTAGATTTTAACCCTGCTTTATGGGTGAATATAAAATCCCACCATCACACCCTAAGACCCAGAAGGTAAATGCAATTTCTTCAACACAAACTCATACACCTACAAGGTTTAAACTCAATAGAAATGCTAATGGCACTTTCAATATTAATGATGATCCACCCTCCCCTACAAGAATGGTGACCATTTGTGATAAAGTATCATCTCAATCAAATGAATCATCTAACTCTAATACAAGTCTTGGTAATGAAGTGGCCTCTTTAGACTTCAACCCCCATGGGACGATTGCAACAAAGTTTAACCCTCCTCGTCATGATAAAAGGAATAATCCTTCTTCTTCAACATATGATCTCACTCATAAAAACAACAAAGCTAGCCACATGACCTCTCTTCATCCTTCGGTATTAGAGAAGTGTTATGGATGTGGATCCAATTTTTTTCAAAACTTGGATATAATGGAAATGGGTTAGGACATAAAGAACAAGGAATTAAGGAGCCTGTGGAACAAAAACTGCACTTGTCTAAAGTAGGTTTAGGTTTGTGGCCTTCTCCTATGTTCTCTCCACCATATTCTTAAGAAACAATATCACTTCCTTCTCCAACAAAATATCCTCTTCTATCTCAACAAAAAGTACTACTCCCTACTCCTCATATATCTTTTCTTTTATCTCAACAAGAGTGTTTGTTGCTGAGTCTACTCAAAGATGGCTTAATTGCTCTTCCTCCTCTTATATGCAAAAAAAATCATCAAGATAGTGATCTAACTCAGCACTGTACCCATCAAGCACTTATCCAGTCCACTAATGAATGCTGAGTCTTGAGTAAAAAAAATTAACAACTTAGAATAAGGTTTGTCTCTAGCACTTCTCACCATGCTTCATATAGTCCCTTGAGCACATTGTCTTTCTTCCATCTATGTGGCCCTTGTAGCAATGCTTGGTGTCATACCATGACTACATAAGTTGTTGTGTATCATGCTTGTAAGCATCACCTTAGTTTTCTCATCTTGGGGGCAACCCCTTGTTGCAATGTAGCTTTTATAAACACATATCATTGTGGGCATGTGATTTAACAAAGTTCTCATGCTTGTCTTATGTTTCTTCCTCACTCTGTTGCAAGTATGTGTTAATCGGTGTTGTCATTGATGTCAATAGGCTTGTGTTGTCATTGGTGTTAACTATGTCTCTTGATGAGGTTTTTGTTGTTTGATTGAGTTGCATTGTTGAAGATGATATGGTTGTCTTGGAGAGATGCTAAAGATGTTAATAATATGTTCATGATGGTTGGTTTCCAAGTGCTTTTGAGAAAATTTGATTAATAAAGGAAATAGTGTGTTGAAGAGATTGATTGACATAACAGAGTAGTGTTCTAGTTTTGCTCTACATTTTCTCTATATTAAAGATCTGACTTTATAATTTGGATATGTTGTTCAGAGGTGTTTAGAGATGTTATATTCCAAATTTGGTGCTCTGATTCGTTGTGCAGATAAATTTGTGTTCACTAGTGTGTGGACTTTGTTTCTAGGTTGTGCAGAGGTTTCTGGGAGAAACTATTTTGCTCCACATTCCTCTACAGATTTATTTCTAGCTTTGTTGTTGTGGATTTATGCTTATAAGATCTATATCTTTCTTCAGTTCAAGTGGTTCATGGTTTGGTGCTCTGCAAGTTCATTTCTTAAGTTGCAGTTGATGACAGAGTAATCTAAGTGCTCTAGTGTGAACTTTCTTCAGATGAAAGATGTTACAAATGTTGTTGTTAGTTTTCAGGTACTTGTGGATGTTTCTAGATCATGTACAAGCTTGGTGTGTGATCCGCATGTCATCATTTGGGTTTGAGGAAGCGTACACTTAAAAGTTCATGGTGTTAACACAAGTTTGGCCAACTTGGTTGTTTACACTAATTGCAATTGTGTTTCGGTGATTGTGAAAGCATGATGAATCATGTAAGAGTGGATTTAGGTCCATGCTAAGGTATTATGTGGTCTGCATTCATTCCTTTCCTTTGCAGGAATGTTTAGGTCTAGATCTAATTTGAATTTTATGAGCTAAGATGTGTTGCTGACCTTGGAGAATAGTTTCAAGGTTGATAATGATATAAATAAGTGTCAAGGATTTGTGAGTGTATGTATGCATAATGTATATGATATTAGCGATGTGAATTTGATCAAGATAGTAAGAGCTTTCATGTTTTAGGCTACTAGATGCAGGGAGCATAAGGTTTCTACTATTTTCATTGTTGCTATGAAGGTGATGTTTTAGTTGTGGCATTGAGCTTCATTAGAACTATACTCCATGCATATGTTAGGTGCGATTATAATAGTTCAAACTTAGTAGTGAGCCTTCTCTTCTATCTCTTTTCTCCTAGACAGTGAGTCCTTTGGCAGTGAGCTTTTATTTCTTTTGGGCAGTGAGCCCTCTGGCAGTAAGCCTTTGTAATTCGGTATTGCTATTACTTTATATTGTGAGCTAATCCTCACCATGGTTTTTCCCTTCTTGGTTTTTCCATGTAAAATCTGGTGTTCTCTTGTGTGTGATGTTATGATTCAGCTTATGTTATTTTCTTTCCATGCTTAATCATCATAACAAGTTTAAGGGTTAATTAACCTTATGTGGATGTGAATGTTTGTGAGGGTTTGAAGTTTTTGATACAACTAATTCACCCCCACCCTCTCAGTTGTCTTGTACATTAAACAATTGGTATCAGAGCAAGGTTCCTTAGAAGACAACTTAATAGCTTGAGGTAGATTTGGGATGGTGCACAAGAAGAATGTTCATTTGTTTGATGGATCTTACTTTGCACTATGGAAGGTAAGGATGGAATCTTTTCTGATTTCTTATGGTTATGAGATTTGGAAATCTGTTGATTGTAATTACATTATACCTGAGAATGGTTTAAGTGCTGATGATGAGATCAAAGCCGCTGAAATTGATGGTAAGGAAAAACATGCTCTTTTAAGTGGTCTTACTAATTCTCAATTAGTGAAAGTTGTGAATTTGAAAACTGCTAATGCGATTTGGAAAAAGTTGAAAATTGTTTATGAAGGAGATGATAAGGTCAAACAAGTTAAAATGCAAAACTTGAAGCTCATGTTTGAGACCATGTGAATGTCTAAAGATGAAAACATTACAAGCTAGTTATAGAAGGTGGATGAAGTTGTCAATAGCATCAAAGGACTTGGTGGAAAAATAGATGATCAAGAAGTAATATTAAAGGTACTCACAACTCTCCCTAAGGCTTACAATCATAAGGTTTCTTCTATTGAAGAATTACAAAATTTGAATCAGTTTATGAAAGATCAATTGCTTGAAACCTTAACTGCTTTTGAAATAAGAGAGTTTGGCACAACTAGTGGAACTGCAAAGGTTGAGACTGCTTTTAAGGCTGACAAATTAGATAAGACTATGGAATTAGATCTAGAAGACCTTGATGAAGTGTGTTGGGACAGGAAAATTTCAAAATTTTCCCCTATTCCTATCCACCCCATGTCCGACCAAATTAGAAAATCATATGCCCAAAATCATAATAGTAGCTGATAAATTCCATAAATATCACATGATTTTCACCATAAATAATTGTCTCACCCCTCAAACCGTGGTATAATAAGGGGTCTCAGTCCCTTAATTTAGGTGAGACCTCATTGTTTTCTTTATACCAATCCATGTTCTACTTGAAACAAGCTAAATGTGCATCAGCATGATGATTATGGTCAGAGAGAAAGCTTCAGGGATCTTCGATGAAAGGAATGACACCAATGACCCTTTGTCAGAGAAAGAATTCCTAGTCACACTGAATTAATCAAAGGTGAGGACTATAGACACGAGAAAACAATATCATAAAATACTCCGAACACCCCCTAAAGTATAGATCACACCGATGAGAGAATTCGGTAGGACTTTTTCTGAACAACCCATGGAACAGGTGGAGCTAACGACTCATCAGGAAGAAATGTACATCATGGCAAGAAATTAAAGTGTCTCTAACCTTATGATGTCTTAGCGACCAAAGGGCATTGTTTCGGCCTAAGTCACACTGATGTATATGGAGGATATAAATCATTAGCAAAAGGGAACAAGTTGAAATAAAGTTTACAAGTCCTACCAAATTGATAGTCATGATGACAAAAGATTTTAGTGACATGTTATGATGATCATTCTGATGAAGGATAGAAAGACAGGTATCGGGGAAACAACCATGATCAGATAGTTTGAATCAAGTCATCCCAATATCATATGATGTTCCAATGATGGTAGTGACCACACTCATCGATAAGACTCTTTCTGATAGCTTATAAAGACAAGCGATATCGGTATTAATTATATCAGTCTTACCGATTCCACCAACCTACCCTATAAAGAGAAGTCGATAAGCTTGTCGACAAGACTCATGCTGATATTCATATCAGAGATTTTTTAGTACGATGATGTTCTCACAATGATAATGAAATTCAGGCCAACAACAACTATGCTCATTTCTATATCAGGTAGACCTTAAAATGTCTTTCCGATATAGACATATATATGTTTTTATAAAAAGTGACATCAAGGAGACAAAACAAAAAGTCACAGCGATTGAGACATCTACAAATGTTCGTGCCATAAGAAGTTATTAGATCACCATAACATTACAAATACCCCAATGAGGAAGGAGGTTATGACGATGTGACATCTCACAATCATTATGAAATTAATGCACTAGAACTATTAGTTATAGACTAAGAAGAAATCCCCTGAAGAGTTATTCAAATTGATTGCAATTTGGTTTAGGAGAATTGTCTGAGAGGAGTGCACAAGCAAAAACTTGGAGGAGAGAACAAAGGAGTTCAATCATCATCTCAGATAATAGGTACATATATAAAAAAACCTCTGTGTGGTAGCTTGCAATTTGAATTTTCTATCTAGAATTATAATGGAGACTCTAGTAAAAGGCAAGGGTAGAAAACAACAAGGTGAAACTAGCGAAACTAAGAGACAGAAAATTGACAAAAGCCCTGACGAAAAAATAAAAGAAAGGAAACTAAATTAGGATTTAATTGACCAATTCCTTGGGTCTACCCCTAAATCTTGAAGGTTTGCACAACTTAGGGTAGATGTAGAGAAGTTAGAGGACAAATGCAAATACCTGGGCAATATATGGACACCAATCAGAGGATATGAGTTGTTCAAATTTCATTATGATAGAAGATTTAGGAATGTCTCAGTTTCTAATCCATGGCATTTGAATTTAGGAAAATTGGTCATCCTTGATGTGTTTATGAATGTGGAACTCCTAAAACTCTTGGCTAAACATTACAATCCCAGCCTTAAAGCCATATGCAATCCACAAGGAGAACCTATTATCCACTTGTCCAAAAATGCCATTTGTGAAGTATTTGATTTAGATGATTTGTGTACTCTTCCAATAGTATATGAAGATTTGGACAAAGAATACTGGAGGATAGATACCACGTACAATGGATGGAGATTGCTTCTCCATAGGCCTAGGGCAAAGGGAAAAACAATGCCTTTTGATGATAATGATGGACCTCCATTCCACGTGTCCTTGTTTGAACCATATATGCAATACACATTCTATTCCATTGGCCAAGTCCTAGGGTTAGAGGTTCCTGATTTTATGTCAATTCCATTAATGATGATAGCAACAGATATTCAATGTCACAATGCTAGGCAATTTGACTATGCTACTTATGTCTGCAGAAAGATTGATTCCAGTTTAATTGTAATCAGGAACAATGCCCCAACAGTCTCTTTTGAGCATTATTCTCTCCTCATGCATATGGTGTTATATTATGGCTAGGAAATTGGAATATGGCCAAGTGAACTTAGAATTGCTCAACTAAACAAAAGGTGACAAAAGTCACCTGAACAAATGTGGACAATGATATGGGACAATAGGTTTGCCCATTCTAGTTATATTCATTTTGAAGAATACTGTGTAAAGGTGTTGTATAGATATTTCAATCATCCTTGTGAATATTCAAGATTAGATGAAATAAAAAGGTTTCTCAGACCAAAGGATTTTGGTAGTCCCCCAACTGTCACCCACAACTGGGGGGATTGGTATTGTTTTGAGGATTCCACCATGGTTAGAATTTATGGTTTTGAAGATACCCCATTTATATTGCCCAAGATAGTTCCTGATAGGATTGCCTACTTAGAAATAGTTAGGAAAATGAACTACTCTAATTTGATGAACTTGAGTGCCTTTGACAAGCAATCCTTCATGCCTAGTACTCTGTGCTTCGAGGATTTTACTGTGGTATCAAAAGAAGGTTATGGTCTCATTCGAGACAAATTAATACGCTACAACATGAGGTGTGCAGAAGCAAGCAAAGGATTTGATCCTAAGGGATTTATTGATTTTTCCAGAAGAAACAAAACCTTAGTGGATATACACATATTCCATATCCACATGATGATATTATTAGGAACATGGAAGAAGATGAAGTTGAACTGGTAATTGAGAAGTATAACAAAGAACTAGAAGATAAGAGAAAATAGCTTACAGAGATAGAGTTGTTGTCTTCTGGTGATGAGGAATTTGCAAGAGAAGAAGAGATACATGAACAGGTGACTAGAATATCTAAATGAAAAATGGAGTGTTACCAATCTCCTAATAGAGAGTAGGATGAAGAGGGGCCTGGTGATGAAGATCCTAGACAACTAGCATATGATTCTTTCATTGTAGACGATCAATTTATTCATTCTCAAGAATTTAAATAGTTTTTGTATAAATGGAAGGGAAAGGAACTTAGGGAATCAGTTGATGATGTCACGACTGACAATGAAAGATAATTAATTGATATGTTAAAAACAACAGTGGACAATGAATTTAAAGCTATGACTCCTAATAGAGGTAGACAGTTGCTTAGAGAAGCAGGTGTCATGATATTTCCTGGACTTGATATAAATTATGCTTTGGTGTTTGATAGTTTTTTGCAGAATACTGAGGACAAGTATAAGCTCACTCCTGAGGGTCTCATAGAGGTATACATGGGTACCAAATATAACAATGATGAAAACTCACTCATGATATGGGCCTTGTATCCTCCTCAAAAGAAAATGACCATTATAGATACTGAAAAAACTTTTGGACATATTATGACATTGAAAGTAGGGTTAATTAATCCTTTGATTACTGCAAACATTGGCATAAATGTTGCAAAGTTAAATAAAGCACAAGCTCAGATACGGATCAAGGAATGAGATGCATATAAACTGAGTTGTGAAAGATTAACAAAGGAAAATGATTTCTTGAAAGATATTGTCAAGAATGCCTTCGGAGGGTCAGTTAAAAGGTTAACCCAAGGAGAGAGTTCACAAAGCACCCAGTCACCATCTATTGATCAGATAGCTCTGGTTTAGATTGACACACTTGCAATAGTGCTACAGAACAGGCATATTAATACGATGCATTGGATGAGCAAATTTTGGGATGTATATTCTAAAAACCATAAGGTGATCGGAGAGCATGAAAGGTTAAACAACAGGCTTCAAGAGAAACTCCATGAGATATAGAATAGGGATTCTCCTGACACTACAATTACTTCTAGTGCAAAAGACTTGATTAAACAATATCAAAAATATTATGACCAACTTAAAAATAATGCCAAGGAATGCATTGAGGCTTCAAAAGCAGGTGTACCCATGTTGTTCAGAAATGACAAGGAGTTGAAGAGCAAAGATGAATGGAGTAAAGAGTGCTAGGTGATATTACATGAAGCTTTAGAGGCTCTCAATGATAAAGACTCTGCATCTGGGGAAGCCTGCAAGCATGTGGAGAACATGGTGACAATGGACATGATCACAAGAAATGCTATTGAGTTTACTGATACACATTGTAGCCAAGAATACCTGGATCACATCGCTCAGATATACTTGTGGCTTAGCAGGGCTTAGAGTTATTATCTTTGTTTATTGTTTTGTTAATCATTTTAATTCCCAAAAGACATTTTGAAGAGTTATGTCTCTTCATAAGTATTTCTATATAAGTTGAACATATGGTGATGAATGATCATCAGTAGTAGGAGATAATATTGGAAGTTCATAATATTTTAAAAGATCATGTTGCATACATTATATTGAAGAAGTTAATATGAAAACTTTGATTATGTGGCTCTATATTGGCATCAATTGTTTGTTGAAAATATTCAATTATTTGGTTGTCTCCAGTTCTACATTTCCTTATTATTCAAATTGATATATCAAGTATATATTTGATTTGTCAATGCACATTTGTTGTATTTGTGTGATTTGATTAATTGGTTTCCTTAAAAGGGATTAAAATCCTTCTGGTCAATCACTGTAATCTGGAAGTGTTGATTTGGATCACTAAGAAGAACCATATAATTAGGATTGTCATTATGTCTCCAAGTTGATATTATCTATTGTTCTTGTATATTTCATTCAATTGGTTCCTTCAAGAAAGGGTTATATTTCCTTCTGGTGAATAACAAGAAACCTAATTGTGTTAGTTGGATATTAAGAAGAGTTTGTCAATCATTTCCCTGTACGTTTATACAAGTTGTAAACCAAAGTATTATGCCAAATAGTTAGAGTTATCACCCAATATAATCCATTGGTCTCAGATTTTTATTTGACTCTGTTTACCCAACAAGGTACTAGTCTTATCTTGATTCATCATTTAGTTTTATCCAAAATCCATTCATTAGTTGAGCATAGTTATAAAATTTACCTTGATATTGATACCAATCATTTTTTTAGATATTAGAAATAGAACTAATTAGCAAGCTTTCATCTATTCTACACCATTTGCCATTGTAGGTAGATCTGTTAACTTAGTCAAAACACTTACACTCAATCTACTTTAACTTTCAAGGTCCACCCACCTAGGTATAACAGTGCCTAAAGTGCAGGGAGTCATTAACCCTATAGGTTAAACTTCATCGCATTAGTTCAAAAATGTTGCCAATATGATCATAGAGTTTGGCATCCTCTTAGGATTTGCAACCTTCATTTTTGAGACCTAACAAAGTGGAAGCTAACTTTGTGATAAGGATGAAAAAGGGTACTGGATAGTTTAGTCATAAGTTGCCTTTTAAATGTTTCAATTGTGGAAAGATAGGTCATTATGCTTCAAGATATCCAAATAGAGCCTTGTGAATTAAGAATAGGGAAAATAGAGGTAAGATGGTTAAGAAAAGTTACTATGTTAGATAAAATGCAAGTATATATGATGATGAGGATGATAATGATAATGAATGCTTATTCAAAGCCCTAAGAGATGAAACTATTTTTGCTAACTCTTGAAGCTGTGTGAAGGAAAAGGGTTTGAAAACAAGTACTAACCCTGAAGGCACTATAATGTTTTCTTTTCATGCAAAAAGAGAAAAATATGACTAGTTCATTGACAGTGGATGCTCAAATCATATGACAGGTGATAAGAGTAAGTTTGTTAAACTTGAAAAATATGATGGTGGAGTAATTGGATTTGGTGATGATGCAGCTGCTAAGATCTGTTGAAAAGGTTCAATCAGTTTTGATGGAAAGAATAACATTGATGATGTTCTTTATGTTAAAGGTTTAAAACATAATCTCTTGAGTGTTGGAGAGATTTGTAGCAAGGGTTACAATCTTATGTTTTAGGATGATGGCTATGAGATCAGAAAAAGATCCAGAAAGGTGATTGCTGCTAGAAAGATGATAGATGGAAATGTTTATCATCTTAAAGGTGGTGATGGTTATTGATTCCTGAATCCAACTAGTGAGAGTTGGCTATGGCATAGGAGATTTTGTCACATTAATTTTGATAGCCTAGTAAGAATAAGTTTAGTTCAAGTTGTGAGATATCTGTCAAAGATTACAAAGCCTATCAATGTCATTTGCAAGGAATATCAAATTGGAAAGCAAGCAAGAGGAAGCTTCAAAGTCAAAGAACAATCTTCTACTGGATTGTTGGAATTGGTGCATACAAATCTTTGTTGACCTACCAGAATAAGGAGTTTTCAAGGTGACAGGTATTTCATGTTGTTTATTAATGATTGCACTAGAATGACAGGAGTCACTTTTCTTAAGGAAAAATTATAATCCCTAGATAAGTTTAAAGCCTTTAAAGAAATGGTTGAGAATGAATTGGATATGAAGATCAAATTTTTGAGGTCTGACAGAGATTTAGAATTTACTTCTAATGAGTTTAACATGTTTTGTGAGAATCATGGGATTAAGAGGCATTTATTTGCCCCTAGGACTCCTCAGCAGAATGGAGTTGTTGAAAGGAAGAACAAGATTGTTCAAGAAGCTACAAGGACAATGATAAAAGAAGCAAACCTACTGGAAGTCTACTGGAGAGAAGCAATTCATACTGTTGTCTACATATAGAATAGAGTACAAGTAAGATAAAATGACACAAAGACTCCCTATGAGCTATGGTATGGAAGGATTCCTATTGTTAAATATTTCAAAATTTTTGGAAGCAAATGTTATATCAGGAGAGATGAAGAACTAGGAAAGTTTGATGCAAGGTGTGATGAAGGTATTTTCCTTGGGTACTCTAACAGAAGCAAGGCTTACTGGTACTATAACAAGAGGGTAAGAAAGATTGTTGAGAGTGCAAATGTTAAGGTTGATGAAGACATACAAAAGATTTCAGAGGTTAATTATTATGAAATAAATGAGTCTTCTTCCAGTGAAGAAGAAGCTAAAGAAAAGGAAGTGTGAGTTGAAGAGGAAGAAGCTCCAGTGAAGTCTCCTAAAACTCCCAAGTATGTATAAAAGGATCATTCTGAAGACCAGATCATTGGTGATAAGAGCAAAGGTGTATTGACAAGAAGCAAAGCTGTTGAAGAAAAGGTAAATCTATGTTTACTCTCTAAAGTTGAACCTAAAACAGTGGTTGAAGCATGCAAGGATGAGTATTGGATCAAGGCTATGGAAGAAGAACTAATGTAGATTGAAAAGAACTAGACTTGGGAACTTGTCCCAAGACCAGAGAACAAAAATGTAATTGGAACTAAGTGGGTACTCTAGAAAAAATTGAATGAGAATGAAGAAGTGGTAAGGAAAAAGGAAAGACTTGTGTGTAATGGCTACTCACAGTTTGAAGGAATAGACTTAGAGGAAACTTATGCTACAGTGGCAAGAATGGAGGCCATTAGGATGTTTTTGGATTTTGTAGCACATAAGGATTTCAAAGTATATCAAATGGATGTGAAGTCTGCTTTCTTGAATCATGAGTTTGAAGAGGAAGTGTACATAGAGAAACTGGAAAGATTTCAGTTGTCAAATAAGCTAGATATGGTTTGTAGGTTGAAGAAGGCACTATATGAATTGAAGCAAGTCCCCAGAGCTTGGTGTGCAAGGTTAGACATGTATTTATTACAACAAAAATTCATTAAAGGCTCTATAGATAGCAATTTGCACATCAAGGTAGAAGAAGATCAAATTCTGATTGTGGAAGTGTATCTAGATGATATAATATTTGGTGGAAATGAAGGTATGTGTAAGAGTTTTGTAGATGAAATGTTGAGGGAAATGAAGTTCTTCCTTGGGTTACAAATCAATCAGATAGATAAGTGTATTTTCATTTCTCAGTCAAAGTATGTAAAAGAGATTAAAAAAGTTTGGAATGAAAGATTCTAAACCAATTTGTACTCCTATGGTTACTGGTTGTAAGTTGAGAAAGAATGATGAATCTCTTAAGGCTAATCAAAGAAAGTATAGATCAGTGATTGGAGGATTACTATATCTAACTGCTACTAGACCAAATATTATGCATGCAGTCTATCTTGTGGCTAGATTTCAAGAAGATCCTAGAGAGTCACGTGTTATGGCAGTGAAGAGGATATTCATATATTTAAAGGGAACTCTGGATCATGGCTTGTAGTATCCAAAAGATATTGACTTTACTCTAAGTGCTTATATAGATGCAGATTGGGCTAGTTGTGTAGATGACAGTAAAAGTACAAGTGGTGGTGCATTGTTTCTTGGATGCAGATTAGTGTCTTGGCTAAGTAAGAAATACAATTCAGTGTCTTTATCTATTATAGAGGCATAATATATTGTTGTAGGATCAATTTGCATATGTATGGATGGGACAGACCTTGAAGGATATCAAAGTTGTGTATGATCAGCCAATTTCTATTTCTTGTGATAATACAAGTGCTATTAACATTTCAAAGAATCTGGTGATGCATTCAAAGACAAAGCATATTTCAATTAGGTATCACTTTCTGAGAGAGAAGGTTGTAGAGAATGAAGTGAAACTTGAGTATGTGCCTACAAAGGATTAGGTTGTTGATATATTTACTAAGGCTCTTCCTAACGATACTTTTGAGTATCTCCAGAAGAAGTTAGGGGTTATTGCCCCTCCTTTTTTGAACTAGATGCATAAGGAGAAGCATCAATCCAGTGTGTGTTAAGACTCATTCTTTGTTATGGATTGATGTTGGAGGCTACCTCTCAAGGGGAGTAGGTAGTTGTCATGATGATTGTTGTAGTCAGGGGGAGTAAGATTTGATATAGTTTGGTGTGCACTCCTAAGGGCGAGTATTCAGAGCAGTGAAAGAAAAAGATGTTCTAGAGCAGTAGTGAGTAGTGCAAGTATGTGTAGTATCATAAAAAGAGAAACAACAAGAAAGAGGTGTGTTGCCCTTTGCCATTGATGTCAAAGGGGGAGAGAGTTCAGTGTGAAAACACAAAAGGGAGAGAGATAGCAATGTGAAAAAGAAAAAGAGTTAGTTGTCAAGGAAAGAGTAAGGTGTGCAAAAGAAAGGAGGAGAGTAAGAAAGTAAAGAAGATTGGTGTAGAGTTGTGTCTTGATGTTTTTTCACATTATGTGTTTCCATCAATGACAAAAGGGGACATTGTTGCAAGTATGTGCTAATCGGTGTTGTCATTGATGTCAACAAGCTTGTGTTGTCATTGGTGTCAACTGTGTCTCTTGATGAGGTTGTTGAAGATTATTTGAATACCTTGGAGAGATGTTGAAGATGTTAAGAATATGCTCCTAATGGTTGGTTTCCAAGTGCTTTTTAGAAAATTTGTTTAATAAAGGAAACAATGTGTTGAAGAGACTGACTGACATAACAGAGTAGTGTTCTAGTTTTTCTCTGCATTTTCTCTATATTGAAGATCTGACTTTGTAGTTTGGATATGTTGTTTAGAGGATTTTATAGATGTTATATTCCAAATTGGGTGCTCTGATTCATTGTGCAGAGAAAGTTGTGTTCTACTGTGTTTTTAGTTTGTATAGAGGTGTCTGAGAGAAATTGTTTTGCTCTACAGATTTGTTTCTGGCTTTGTGGTTCTGGATTTATGCTTATAAGGTCTATATATTTCTTGAGTTCAAGTGGTTCATGGTTAGGTGCTTCACAAGTTCATTTCTTAAGTTGTAGTTGATGATAGAGTAATCTAAGTGCTCTGGTGTGAACTTTCTTCAAGTGAAAGATGTTGCAAACGTTGTTGGTTTTCAGGTACCTGTGAATGTTTCTAGATCATGTTCAAGCTTGGTGTGTGATCCACATGTCATCTTTTGGGTTTGAGGAAGTGTGCACTTAAAATTTTAGTGTGTTAGCACAAGTTTGGTTGACTTGGTTGTTTACACTAATTGTGGTTGTGCTTCGGTGATTGTGAAAGTACGATGAAGCATGTAAGAGTGGATTTAGGTCCATGCTAAGGTGTGATGTGGTTTGCATTCATTTGTTTCCTCTGTGGGAATGTTTAGGTCTAGACCAAATTAGAATTTTATGAGTTAAGATGTGTTTCTAACCTTGGAGTATATTTTCAAGGTTGATGATCATATAAATAAGTGTCAAGGATTTGTGAGTGTATGTATTCACAATGGATATGATATTAGTGATGTGATTTTGATCAGGGCAGTAAGAGCTTTCATGTGTTAGGCTACTGGATGCAGTGAGCAGAAGGTGTCTACTATTTTCATTGTTGCTGCAAAGGTGATGTTTGAGTTGTGGTGTTGAGATTCATTGGAACTATACTCCATGCATATGTTAGGTGCAATTATAATAGTTCAACCCTATTAGTGAGCCTTCTCTTCTATCTATTTTCTTCTAGACAGTAAGTCCTTTGGTAGTGAGCCTTTCTTTCTTCTGGGCAATGAGCCCTGGGAAGTGAGCCCTCTAGTAGTGATCCTTTGTAATTTGGTATTGCTATTACTTTATATTGTGATCTAATCCTCACCATGGTTTTTCCCTTCTTGGGTTTTCCATGTAAAATCTGGTGTTGTCTTGTGTGTGATGTTATGATTCAGCTTCTATTATTTGCTTTCCATGATTAATAATCATAATATGTTTAAGGGTTAATTAATCTTATGTGGATGTGAATATTTGTGAGGATTTGAAGTTTTTGATACAACTGATTCACCCCCCCTTTCAGTTATCTTGTGCATTCAACACACTCTACCTTAATGGTGATTACTCCCTGATGGAGTTAGAAATCACTTTAAGGTGGGGGCATATATCGGGATATAAGCATTACTCTCTTCTCACTATGAAACACTTGTTGATAATCTTTGTTACTCTACTCTCTTTGGGAAAGGGTTATGAAAATCTTGGAAACAAGATCGTGAGTCATCTTGTTCTCTTGGGTTGAAGCTTGGAAACAAGATCTTGAGTCATCTTGCTCTCCTAAGTTGAAGCTCCTTGCATGTTTGGGAGAAGGGTTATGCCACCAACTAGAGTTTGGTAGTAAGGTTGCTTCGCCTTCATATTTTGCAAGATTTCCCTTGCATGTTTGGGAGAAGGGTTGCGCCACCAACTAGAGTTTGGTAGTAAGGTCACTTTGCCTTCTTATTCTGCAAGGCTTCGTGCAATTTCTCTTGCGAGAGGTCGCTTGGTGTGTTCCCTTGAGTGGAAACACTTTCCTTTTGAGATGGATTATGTGTTTGTACTTCTCCTATGCTTCTTCTCTTTTCTAACTAACCCCTTAGCATTCTTCTTTATTTGCATCTTGGGGAATGATGTATGGTGATTGAGACATCATTAGATTGAGGTCTCCTTTGTCATGTTGCTCAAGGTCTTTTCCATTACATTTCTTGTATATTGTTATTCTCTATGATGTGCTTCACGTGTATTCCACGTATACCTTGTGCCTTATATATGTATGTTTCATGTATACTTTATGAATTGTGTATGCATTATGACTTCTCAAGTGTATGCCTCATTTTGTCTTGTGTCTTCTAAGTGCTTCGTGTATGTCATGTGTTTTATGTGTATGCCAATCATCATAGACTCCTAGAATCCTAAACTTGGGGGCTTGGCCACCCTTCAATTTTGGTGACATTCTATGGCTTCTATGTTGTTGTGTTTGAGTTGTGTCTTCTCCATCCTTTAGTGTGAGTTTGAAAGTAAGTTTGTATTGACACTAAAGTGGGGGCTAAATGTTGAGTTGTAAAATGTGTACATCACCATTTTACACTTATTTTACCTCCTAGATGGGCCTCAAATATTTACACTTGTTAATTAGGACATATTTTAATATATTTTTGAGCGTTAAGCATGTAATACTTGATCTCGATGAATGAAACTTGAAAAATAATCATAAGGCGGGGCCAAGCATACTATAAGTGCCCTTTTTAGGAGGTGTATGGCTAAAGGACTAGGGCTCTTTAGCCCTACCCTAAAAAGGGGTCTTGTTGGCTTAGGCCCTTTAAAACATTCTTGATGTCAACCTTGTGTGGTTTAAATCTTTAGAAATCAATGGGAATGCATATAAAAGTAAGTTATTCTATTCATTTGAACATATCTACACTCTTGCTAACTTCTTGGAAGATTCTTATTCTCTCTCATACTTTCTATTCTACTCTCAAGGCTCTCTCTGGTGGATTATTGTTGTAGCACTAACATATTGCAGTTGTTGTGAAGATCTTGGAGGATACACCAACTTCTTGAGTCAAGTTGTGACACTGTCTACAAGCATACAAGGGTTTCCATGCTCATGATGATCTCTTTCCTTCATGTTTTGTGTTAGCATTCCATTCTACTATGGATTTGCCTCTACCCTCCTAGGGCATGCACTCTTTATCAATCATCTTTTCTATTGTGGAGGTGGAAAAACCATTCATGGGGCTTGACTGAGGCAAGCTCCTAAATAGAACCCAACCTTTTCCCTCTTTTTGAGTGTGAAGGTCAAGTGGACATGTTTCAAAAGGTGATATCTAGGAAGAAGACTAAGCTTACTAATACAGACTTGACAGAGTTTGCAACTTCTAAAAACCCCAATTTGGGACCAAGGTGCCCAAGCACCCTTGTCTTGGGCATTTTGACCTCCAAGAAAAGTTGTTGAACTATTCATTGACCTTTGTTGTTCCTTTGACTATTGGGTTTTAGGTATCGATAGCTTCTTTTACTCTGATCTTCATCAACTAGGGTTTCATGTCTTCACTCTAGATAGATTGATTAGATTTGGTTATTTCCCTCTATATACAACGAAAGGTTGGAACCCCTGTAGTTTGGCTCCCCTTCTTTGGTAGAAGCCAAGCTCAGTTTGTGCCCTAAATGTTTTGTAGAAGAGGGTTTGACCTAGTTTGATCTATTGAGCTAGTCTCTCTTTTCTACTTAACATAGGTTTTGGAAGGTGTCAGGATGGAAGATTGAAGGACTTATAGGTACAGACCTAACAAAAGTAGTAGTTTTAGAAAACCCTAAAAGGGGCATAGGGCACTAAAGTGCCCTATTCCTGTGACCTTCTGTCATCTAATCCAGGTTCTAAACAGTTCCTTTATCTGTGTTGTTCCATTTACTTCTCTAATTTTGTTCCCAACAGTCGTCTGTAGCTTAATTTTGGTTTAGTTAAGGCTTTAGATCTTATGCCCTAGCTAGATTGGTTGGATTTGATTTGACACTCATCTATATGACAAAGAGGTAGAACCCCTATAGCTTAATCTCTCCCTCAAGGGTAGAATTTAAGCTTAGTTTGTGTCTCGATGTTTTGTAGAAGAGGGTTTGACCTAGTTTAACTCCTAAGGCTAGATCTCTATTTTCTACATCACATTTGTTTATTTTGTTTTTTGTTGTGAGTGGTGTATGTGTGAGCAACTAGATGGTAACTAGGTTGCTATGACACATTTTAAACAAGTTGGTTATTTTAAGTAAGTTGTTTCACAAAGTTGAGTATCTAATGAGGAGGCCGAAGTGGGTTTAGGGCACCTCAAATAGTTATCATAGGGTTAGAATGAATATGTACAACAATTTTTGGTTTGAGAAGTTCCTTTTGGGAACTGGAAATATGAATTGTATTGATTTTTTTTATAAACATCTATTTGTGGGGGATCTGATGTGGGTTTTGACTCTTCATCGACCAATGCCATGTTGCCATAAGGAAGGGTACTGGAATGAAGAGCAGGCAATGTGATGTTAATAAAATTTTCAATGATTGTATCCTTAGTGATGTCCAAGGGGCTTGAACATGCAACCAAAGGAGGAATAAAAGATAAAGAGGTCTCCACATCCTTAGTGATATCCAAGGGACTTGAACATGCAACCAAAGGAGGAAGAAAAGAGGCCTTCACATCCTTAGTGAAGGGACTTGAATATGAAACCAAAGGAGGAGTAAAAGAAGTATTCACATAGTGATATTAGAGGGACTAGAACATGTAACCAAAGACTAAAGATCAATAGGACGAGTTAGGGAATCATCATGGACTATGAAAGATGTGGTAGAATTAGAAGTGATATGCTCAACATATACTAATGCCTCATCTCTAGAAGAGAGAGCATCAAAATGAAGAGAAGGTAGAGTAATGTTGAGAAATGTGTGAATGATTTCATCCTCTTATACAAAAATATCCTCACAAGTAGGAGGAATTTTAGGAGAGGGAAGAAGAAAAGAGAGCATATTTAGGTTTTGATAGTTTTTGTTTGACATGTTTAAATGTTTTATTTTGTAAACACATAAGATACAAGATAAAGTAATAACTACAATATAAGTATCTAATTAGTTTATCAACTAATCAGTTGTAGAAAAGAAGGTTGTACAAATGTAAGATGTGTTGGGTTCACAAAAATGTTGAATAGAGCCTAATCAATTATGAACTAACTAGATCAATCTTTTCAATCAAACATTAGAACACAAGTCGACAAAGACTTTTGGGCTTGACTACAATCCTCAATGGAGAGCCAAGCTATCTGGGTTCTATTCTTTTGTTGTAATAGTGGATATTGATTTGAGAATAGAAAGATCTAGGGTTTTAAGTGAACTAATTGACAAAATGGATAACTTATAGATCAACTGTATAGAAATAGAAAGCAGATCAGGGATGAGCAGGGCAGACGAAGCCTATAGCCAAAAAAGGGGCAGATTTGGCAGGACTTGAGCACTAGGCACCCTAGTCCTAAGGTTTTGGTGCTAATAAAGTCTGTATGTGATGATCTCAGTTGTTCTTATCTTCTTGTCTCTCGTCAGGTGCCTGAAACTTCTAATTTAGATCTACACACATAAAAGAGGGGAAATGGTTGTGCTATATAGGGGCTTGCCTTAGTTAGACCCCATGTTGGTGTTCCCACCTCCATAACAACAATGATAGACGATGATAGAGAGTGTGTGCTTGTGATGAACAGAGGCAAAACATATAATAAAGAATACAACTTAATCAAATGAAATGAAATAGAGTTACCACGAGCATGAAACCCTAGTTGAAGGTATGTCGCAATCCACAAGGATTTGAAGGAGGAAGAAGCTTCCTTGAAGACCTGCAAGAAGGGTTAATGCATACAACACACCAAACTATTCGGCCTATATTGGATTATATCTAATGTTCTCACAACAAATATACTACTTAAGGTAATATCTCACACACAGTACATTCATATATGAATAGAATTTATCCAAGCTTAATGACCAGCCAGTATATATATATATATATATATCATTTGGCCTATACACAGGTTTAACTTGCATTTAAACTATCTTTAAAAAGAATATAAATACATGAATGCCTATCAGCTATATATATATATATATATCTAATATTTTGATCATTCTATAGACCAAATTCTAAATGATATGAATGATATCTATATTTATCATAATCTTCCTAGAACAACATTCACAGTTTTCTAAAGGCATATAACTTCAATACTATACTGAAATAGAATACCATTCTAGGAGTATCCACAGATATATTCCTATATCAAAAGCGTATATAAATATAAACAAGCTTTATTTTCCATAGATAGCAATTAATTCATATAAATCTATGACCTCTAAAGGCTTACTTAGAAAATAGAAACAAATTCACATATAGTATGAAGCTTAATATTGATAGTTTACTACTGGTTCATTAGCATACCTGTCACTTTGTTAATGCAACTGATACTCTCTCCTATCAAGCTCCTTCTCCTCACTTCTATTCTCCCAATCCAATAGATATTGTCCTACTTCTGCTCTTGACTTCCCTTATCAAGATCCCTTATCCTCCCATCATAACCACACTCCATGTTGGTTATAGAATAGTTCCACATAATTATTACCCCTTTCTCTCAACCATATGTGGTCTAAAGAGCTTGAAAATAGGAGTATGGAGCTATTGCTCATTTCCACTCCTCCAAGTATCTAGGGAAGAACACAATGAGAGTCTCCAAGACTTAACTTCCTTTACCACAAGATAGATGTTAAATTTAACCATGAATAAGCTTATAAATAATTTAAAATAGAAAACAATAGTACACCTAATTCATAGATGTCACTGATGCATTCTTTTGAATGCTTTAATTATGTTATTCGTGATCACAATATTGATGATGGAGTCTTGTAAAGCCAACTTAGGCCTTTACGTCAAGACTAGACTTGATTGGTCAATTACTCATGTCATCTTGTCATTCAGAGATGTACACAACCTTACTGATTGTCGACATAAAATATTGTCATCAACATGACAATGACAATATTAAACAAGTATGAAATGACACAACGTTAAAATATTACTAAGGATACCAACAACATAGAGAATAAAATTTATTCCAAAATTCACATAACCTCTAATGTGAGTGTGTGTGTGTGTGTGTTTGCAAATGGCACAATGATCATTGTATTCATGCAATCTAGCACCCTCTCCATAGTGATACTCTCTCTCCTCATCTTGGAGGGGATAAAAAATATTGTTCCTACATCCACCTCAGTTGTACAACAATAGTTAGTCCATCACATTATTTAACCACATGCATAATAATAACGTCATAGACAATTATTCCTTGCATATAAAATAATATAAATCAAATGCATTTTATATTCTAACACAACATTACTTTCATCATAATATTTTCACTAACTAACTAACTATCCTCTTGAAATAAAAATGATAAGTATGTCTATTTTAGAACAGGGTGTGACATATCTCCCCCCTTAGATATCATCATCCTCGATGATTATGTTCATAACAAAATAAATATGACAATTATATTCTTTTACATCAATTTTGCATAAAAATATTTGGAAACTTTTGATAAAAATCATTGTAATCCTCCTAGGTAGCAGTTTCCTTTGAATAATGGTCCCACTAGACCTTGCACTCAGTAAGCTCTTTGTTACATAGGCGAAGCTTGCATGCCTCAAGTACTTTGAGAGGCTTGATCATGACCACCCTTGGGTCCTATACTTGGAGAGAATTCCAATCATATATATGATTAGATCTTGATATATATTTCTTCAAATAAGATACATGGAAAAAACCATGCATTCTAGCAAGAGCTGGTGGTAGAGCTATCCTATAAGCAACTGGATTAACCACTTCTAGGACTTCAAAAGGTCCCACATATCTAGGTGCTAATTTGGAAAACTTTCCAAACTTAATTGGGCTCCTATGTGGTTTGACTCTCAAGAGAACTTTATCTCTTACTAGAAATTGTCGGGGTGTACACTTGGCATTAGTATAGCTTTTATGTCTATCATTAGCTTCTATCAATCTTTTCCTAATCAGCTTTACCTGCTCTTCCATTTCTGATAACATATATAGCCCAAGGAAAATCCTATCTTCCAACTTATCCTAGCTTATAGGAGTTTGGCACTTTCTACCATACAATGCTTTGAATAGAGCCATCTTAATTGCAGAATGATAAGAATTATTGTATACAAATTCAACTAGAGGAAGGTATTCTTCCCACTTATACTACTGATCCATGCAATGCGTCCTCAACAAATCCTTCAGTATTTGATTAACTCTCTCAGTTTGACCATCTATCTCTAGATGATAGGCTGAGCTTATATTAAATTGTGACCCTAATGCTAAAAACAAGGTCTGCCAAAACCTTGAAGTTATTCATAAGGTTTTTCCACCCCCAAAATCTCTCCTCTTTGAAAAAATTAAATTAAGATTGTAAATAAATTAAAAATATATATATTTCATTAAAATATGCACATGTTCTCTCAAAATTAAAAAAAATGTAGTGCCCTACAATGAACACCTTAGAGGACAACACAACTATGCTATGCAATGTGGAATATTTTTTTTTGTGTATAAGATAACAAGGTAATGTTTAACAAATCAATACACATCATTAAACTAACAACTTGTCTTCTAAGGTTCCATGGTTGCATTACTTGACAAATTAATCAACATAATTTAACATACATTATTAACTAAGATCAGCAGATCATTCTAAATCTATTGCACAATGATTATACATATACATGTCCATTTCATAACATCAGTTAGATAATCAACTTGATCAAGATTATATGTACATTTTCAAAAGTCTATACATATGAGTACATCATTATGTAGTTTACATTATCACTATCCTGATTACATCTGAATACATACATTATGAATCAACCGATACACAGGCTAGTACATGAGCATAATAACTGTCTTCATAAACAAGTACAAGATCTGATGTCTGATAGACAAGATATATCCTCCTTGCTCACGAACAACGGCAAGGGAAAAAACCAATGGATAAAGCTCTTCCACCTGACCATGTGGAACCCTGAGGTCCACCCCCCGAGCTAGGAGTTAACATAAGGTCCCCACTACAACATACAGTCAGGTAGACAGTAGGCTATAAGACAACACATGACTCCAACATCACAAGTCAATATCACAAACAACACAACAGTACTTCCAGAGGCAAACACTTAACAGATGGGGAGAGTACATCTAGGGAATGCTAGGCTGCAGTTAGGAGAGTGTCATCGCATGGTCCTAACATGGGTTACCCAGGCAGTCTCTCTCTAGACACCGGCCCCCATCTATGGTTACCCTGGCAGTCTCTCTCTAGACACCGGCCCCATAGGGTGACACATGCGGAATCAACCTTTCTTTTGTGAGGACAAGGAAGTTGATTTTGCCAACCAGGTCTTCTCCTCTCATCCTTAGTCTGAACTAGCACTACAGGCATGAGTGAGAAATCTAATTATCTTGTTAGTGTGAAAACTACCCAACCCCTAGATTTATTATTAGGTTATCACTTGATTACCAACTCCCAATGGGTTACCCTGACTAGCCACTTTGGGCACTGGCCCCACATTGGAAGCCAATCCCCTACCTACAACTAGAAGACCCTACTCAACAAGCATAGCAAACATCATCATGACAATGAGGATACACGAACCATGCAAGGCATTAACCATCTTGCATAACAACTATCCTTATATCAACATGTATATATAGCAATGCAAGGCATTGACCCTCCAAAACATAATCATAAGGGTAGAACTCCTAAACCATTGCCCATAACAACACATATTCATTACATCTCTATATGATTTCCATGTCTCCCCATTCCACAACTCACCACAAAACTCGATATAAGACAAATACAACTAAATGGACAACAATGCGTCTAGAGAGAAGTACATTGATCATTCACCTTGTCTTTTAATCCATACATAACTAGAGATGACATGCTTCTTAAAACATCATGATCTCGAGACATCCCATTCTATGCCTCTGGAAAACTAGCCACATAGGTAGATACAAAATCAAAAGACTATATGAACTAGTTCATGACCCACAAATTGAATTTACTAAACATATTACGAGCAATCAATTACGCTTATAATTAAATTATGCCTTCCTTACAACTAATCCACTATAGCAGATTGCAACTGACTAAGTTATTACAATAGTATATCAACATTAAAATATAGCTTATCATTTGATTGTATTCTTATTAAGGAATAAATTTATAATTACAATAAAGTTAACTACATGTAAATATTTATTAAAATAATTATTTAATTGATTTACAAAGATACAAATATCATTAACATAACTAAAGTAAACCACTATTTGTCATTGTTATAAATCAAATTAAATAATTACCATGTAATTTAAATTCAATTCTTGTGGATAAATTTGAGGGTTCCTATTTATTTTATAACCATATAAAAAACCCTAAATCTCGTAATAACATAATTAACTTTAAAGTAAAAAGAACCAATTTTAATTACTGCTACGTAAACATCAATTACAAATACTTATAGATCAAATATTATTGGTCTAACTATCACAACATTCACGAGTAATCAAAGTACATATACAAAAAAAGGGATCTAGTTCAACAAGTCATTTATAAAGAGAAAGTGATAGATTTCAATACCACATTAAATTTCATTTATCCACTCTACTATTCAACATATCAAATTTTCATTTATTCCAATCTAATATACAGTCTTTCCTTATCATGTTCCATTTACATACTAAATTTAATAAACCCAATAATTTGATCATATAAATTTCGATAGCTTGATTTAAATAAATCACGTGACCAATATAATAATAATAATAATAAAATAATAAAATACCATAGATCATTTGATGGCAAATACTTTTCATCCAAAGTCATTAAATAATTAACATTACACTCTATTAACAAATCTACTATAAATAAATAATCATATCAATGGAATTATAAAATTGTATCAATACAATAAGATTTATATCAACCACATTTCTTGACAGTTCAATAATCTAATAATTTAATCCAGTAAGCTTCAAAAACTTGATCTAATTGTATCGAGTAATTAATTATAATATTCCACTTATATTTGGTTTGAACTAATAACCAAATACTAATAAAACTCAAGTAAGACTCCAAAACATAATATTATCGCTCAACTTGAACCTTCATTAATTAACCACTTAATTCATTCGAATGGAGAGATATATAAAACCTTACCAAAAATGATTACTTAAATACCAAAGTCTAACCTTATAAAATTAAATTTGTATCTTCTATAATAACAACAGTACTCTATTTATCACCAAATCCCTAATTATGAATTATTAAGGAACCCTAATTATAAAATATTAAGGGAATCCCTACTTACCTAGACCTACAATTGGCTGCTGACTTTCTTGAGGAAACCCTAAAATGCCATTGGCATCCACTACTCATCTCAATCTCAGAGTATTATGTAGAGAGGGGTAGTTGAGGGATGAAATCAGACAGAACTCCTCAAAGGGGTGTAATCTCCTAGAATGCAACAAGTGCAGGATATGTACAAATGGATTTGGTGAATGACTCACTACTAAAGGTCACCATCAAGGAATTACTATAGTTGCAAGGTCTACACAAAAATGAATTTGTTTTAAAGGCAAGTGCATCTGGAAGATTGAAAGCAAAATTCCACACCTTCTACCATCGCCGGAGGTCACTTTAGAACAGCAAAAGGCATCCATCAATGCATAAAGGAAAAAGGAAACTCTTCCAAATATTATATTTGGAAATGCTCAGAATAAAATGTAGAGGCATTGGCAAGGCACATATACTATTGGACAGAACGTAGCAAGAGATGTCTTCTCTCGAAACACAATGGTTGCAAGATTTACACAAATGGATTCGTTGAAAAGGCTTTAGAAACTTTAAGTAGAAGCAATCAGCAGTGTTAAGCCAGACTACGAAATTTTTGCCACATTCTCCACGCCAGCCATGGGATGACAATATTGCCAGGTATTTAGAGTGATCGACTCACCACTGGAGACCGCCATTAAAGTGTTACTACGGTTGCAGGATAGGTGCAAAATGGATTCAACGACTTGCCTAGCGTTTGGCGCACTCGGCCACATAGGTGAGTAGAAACTTCATACACATTTATAGTTCTTAAGGCACTACACCTACAGTGGGTCAACTTGTGAGCATGGTTGACCCTAAGCGCCCTTTTATAGGCAGACTTACAAATACCTAGGTACTCAGAAAGGCTACGCTAAGGAAAGAAAAGTATTTTGAAAGCTTTTAAAATGGGCAAGGTAAATCATATTCCGTGCCCTATGCCAGCATTCACTCCACATGCGCCAAAATAGAAGCTATGGAACATTTAGAACTCTATACAATTTTCTGCAGTACTAGCAGCGGTGAGACTATGTAGTATTTACCTCATCCAAATTTTAAAGCTATACTCCTTTACGTTTTGTGGAAACATGAGGGTCGTGCACACTCTAAGAGTCGGGCCAAACACAGAGAAATAGTTTCTCCATGAGTCTGATCATCGTCACCATGGTGTGAAGTTAGGAAGAAGTGAGTGATGAGGGTGTCAATTGCATTTCTAGTGCGAAGGAAGTAGCAGACAAAGAAAGCACCAAAACTACTATTGATAATAATGCCCGTGGAGATAAGCAATTCCCACCTTGTAAAAAAAAGATCTGAGGAGAACCATTTGGAGATTATAGGAAATGAATGTGGTATTGGTAGGACTGTTCGCATCGACTCACCACTCAAAATCTATAAATAATTTATAGATTGGAAAACCTTTCAATTTGCAGAGGGTGATCTCATCAATTACGCCTCAACTCACATTATCTGTGGAAATAAGACAACAAAAAGAGGTGGCCTGGTAACACGATGAAGACACAAGGAATTACACCTATCAAATAGAATGGTCAAGAGCTTAGATGCCTTCTTTCTTTTTATTTTTATTATTTCTTTAATTTATGGCTTTTAGATTGTGATACTCCCGAGATTGTAATAAAACAGAGATTACGATTTCATCAAAGACATATAACGGTGTTATCCCAAAATCAACAATTTGTGACTAAAAGGGTTTCCCAACCACAAAATATTAGAGGAATGATTCCCAGACACTTTGCTTGGAGAGATCTATAGCATTGCATGCATATATATTCTCTCAGTGCGGCAGAACACAATGAGTTTCATTAATTGGGGACAATTGCAAATGCAAATGGCTAGTGTGAAGTTAAATTTCACAACCTTTGTTTGTGCACTCCCTGTGCATGCCTAAATAGAGGAAAATACAAATAATCTAATTCCATTAAAATTTCATATGCAATAGGCATAAAACATATACAATTGCATACCTGAAGTTTCTTAAGCTTTTACCAGAGTCTCCTTTACTCTCCAAATGCAAACCCCCTTCGCTTCTCTTCTAGAAATCTTGTTTCTTTCCAAACCAGGACTCAACTCCTCGGATAAATGCAGGAGACATGCCTCTCTTCCCAACAACCCACTTTCTCCAAAAACAAGGATTCAACTCCTCGAATGCATGCCGAAGACCTGACTCTCTTCCCAACAACCCACATTCTCGTGAGATTCAAAAATTCACTATACCAAGGGATTCCCAAAACCTCCAATTTGCAATTGACAGCACACAGCATTAATATTGCATATCCCCAAAATACTGAATACATGATACAAAGCGACAACCCTAATTTTAACCTTAAAATATTATCTTTATTACTATCAATTTATTTTATCAAAATTATAATTGTTTATTCATCTTTATTTATGTATTTTGTTTTCTTTTTAATTTTATTCGCTTACAACTTGTAATTTATTATTTCATTTAATCATTTATCAAATTTATTTATTTATTTACTATTTTCATGTTAATTTTACCAATTATCAAACAAATAAATCATTTATAATTAATAAACAACACATAATTTCCTAGCAAATGTTTATTTAACATTAGCTTAAATTTAACCTTATTTTAATGAAGTACTAACCAAGCTTAAATCAACACTTTGAATTGGATAAACCCAACTTACTGGATGATACCTAACCCCATGTAAAGCCACATGACATGACGACAAAATAACGACAAACAGTCCAACTGACGGTGACGATAGGATACAATACTGAGAACTCATCCTCTTTGAGGATGTTGACTGAGTAGGGAACCTTATGCTAACTCCAATCAACAACTCCATTGGCTAGGGCACGCTCAGACATGGTAGTTCAGGTGGAGTCGATGCCCGGTACCTGCATCCTGCAACAACAACAAGGTTGTACATATATACATATATAAACATGTAGTCATAGACACAATGAACGGAAGTCACAGTGTGGCAGGGTACTCGGACACGAGTAATGCAACACTGTTCCGTTCATGTAAACACATAATTAAATAACTACATCCATTACCAGTAATGCATCATAATCATGATCGAATAACACATTAAACTCAGAATAACATTAATCTATAATCATCAAATATGTCCATCATGATCAAGGAGAACATAAACCATAACATACTAGTCCAAATGTCTTGAAACTGTAAATATGCAATATGAGATTGTCAACTATACCAGAACTGTCATAGGAAATATGAAAATAACATCTATCACAAGTCAAAAGCGATGGGCATTACATCCTCCCCCCTGGAACTAGGCTTACTCTTGGAAGCCTGCAAATAAGTGAGGATATAATTCCCTCATCCTGGTAGCATCCTCCCAGGTAGTGGAGGTCTCATCATTAGGGTCCCACTGGACCCTGACCTGCTCCACGTCTTTGCCCCTGAGAGCGAGTCTCCTGTACTGAAGAATGCCTATGGGCTCCAAAGCCAGTTGCCCCTCCTCTACCTGTAGAGCAGTCCAATCAAGAACATGAGCAATATCCAGATAGTAAGGTCTAAGTACAGAAACATGAAACACATCATGGATGTGTGAAAGGCTAGGTGGCAAAGCAAGATGATAAGCAACTGGACCGATCCTCTCCAACACCTCAAAAGGTGCAACAAAGCATGGTGCTAGCTTAGAGCCCTTTCCATAGCGGATTGTACTCTTTCGCGGTCGCACACGCAAGAACACCCGATCCCCAACGGAAAACTGACGATCGATCCTATGAGCATCTACATACTTCTTCAGCCTATCCTGAGTTGCCACCAAACGCTCTCTAATCCTCTCAACCTGCTGCTCCATATCTCTAAGCATATCTGGACCCAGAAGAACTCTATCCTCCAAACGATCCCAACTCAAAGGGGTCCTACAAGGATGACCATACAAGGCCTGAAATGGAGACATGCCAATAGAACTATGATAACCATTATTATAGGCAAACTCCACTAGGTAAAGGTAGTCCTCCCAACAGCTCTGCCGATCCATCACATACATCCTCAACATATCCTCGAGAACCTAATTAACCCTCTCAGTCTGACCATCAGTCTCAGGATGATAAGCTGAACTAAAGTTTAGCTAAGTCCCCAAGGCATGCTACAAGGACGTCCAAAGGGCAGAAGTGAACACTGGATCCCTGTCAGAAATGATCTTAGGAGGAATCCCATGAAGTCTGATGATGTCCTCCATGAGCACTCTAGCCATCGTAGAGGCATTGTAAGAAGCACGGACAGGAGAAAAGTGAGCTACCTTCGTCAACCTATCCACAGTGACCATAATAGCATCGAGTCGTCGAGAGGACATCGGCAAGCCAACAATGAAGTCTATCGAAATGATATCCCACTTCCACTCTGGAATCAAATGAGGCTACAAAAGACCTATAGGGTGCTGGTGCTCCGCCTTCACCCTTTGACACTCAAGACATCTCGACACAAAATTAGCAATATCCTGCTTCATACCACTCCAAAAGTATAGTTGACACAGATCTACATGCATCTTCTTGACACTCGGATGGGCAGAATAGGGTGCCCGATGTGCCTCAGACAAAACTAGGGTGCGAAGACCCTCTAAATTAGGAACATAGATATGACCCAACTATCGCAAAAGACCATCTGACTCAAAAGAGTAATCGGAGAACCTACCTTCTAAAGGTCTACCAAACTCAATCTCGGATCTCACCTCCTGGCACCAACTGTCGGTAGGAAGAGTAGCGAGAATCTGACCTCTCAAATCAACTGTAAGAGAAATTGTTGAGATCTCATGTCTCTGACGACTAAGAGCATCTACTACCACATTCTCCTTGCCCTAAATATATCTGACCTCAAATTCATACTCGCACAAGAACTCCATCCAACGCCTTTGCCTTGCATTCAAGTTTGGCTGTGTGAAAATATACTGCAAACTACGATGATCACTGTGCAGCTCAAACCAATGCCCTAATAGAAAATGCCTCCATCTCACCAAGGCATGCACAACTACTGCTAACTCCAGGTCATGAGTGGGATAGTTCAATTCATGATCCTTGAGTTTGCGAGACTCATAGGCAATCACGCGACTATCCTACATCAGAACTGCTCCTAAACCCTCCAAGGAAGCATCGGTACAAACAACAAAGTCCCTATCAGGATTAGGAACTGCTAATATAGGTGCATTGGTCAGCTGTTCCTTAAGAGTCTGAAAGGCTTCCTGACACTGCTCTAACCAAACAAACTTCTTCCCTTTCCTCTGAAGAGAAGTAATGGGGTGAGCAATTCTCGAAAACCCCATTACGAAGCGATGATAGTAACCTACCAACCCCATAAAACTATGGACCTCGGGAACATTAGTGGGTGCAGGCCAGTCCATAATAGCTTGGATCTTCAAGGGATCCATCGCAATACCCTCTCCAGAGATGACATGACCTAAATACTTAACCTCTGTCTGGAAGAATGCACATTTTGACAAATTCACATAAAGCTGATTTTCTCTCAGACACTGCAACACCTGACGCAAATGCTCCTCATTTTCCTCCATAGTCCTCGAATAGATCAATATATCATCAAGAAATATGAGGATAAATTGGTCGAGATAAGTGCGAAACACACCATTCATTAAGCTCATGAAAACCGACGATGCATTCATCAACCCGAATGGTACCACTGTGAACTCATAATGTCCATAACGGGTGCGAAATGCTGTTTCGTGAATATCTGCCTCAAAAATCCACAACTGGTGATATCCTGACTTAAGGTCAATTTTAGAGAATACCTTCGCTCCTTTAATCTGATCAAACAAATCATCGATTCGAGGCAAGGGATACCTATTTCTCACTGTTACCTTGTTGAGCTGTCGATAGTCGATACATAGCCATAGAGATCCATCCTTCTTCTTCACAAAGATCACAGGTGCTCCCCAAGGAGAAACATTAGGTCGTATGAACCCTTTGGCTAATAGCTCCTCCAACTGCAGTCGAAGCTCCTTGAGCTCCTGAGTGGTCATCCTGTATGGAGCTCGTGAGATAAGCTCTACACCAGGAACTAGATCAATCCTGAAATCGATGTCACGCTTAGGTGGCATCCCTGGAATAGCAGAAGGAAAAACATCCGCATACTCCCTCAAGAGTGGGTGATCATCAAGAGATGCCTCTCGACTCTCCTCCATCTCCAAATCACTAACAGTCACTGCAAAAAGCTGACATCCCTGACGCATGCATCTCTTGAGTTGCATAGTAGAGACCATACGTAGGGAAATAGGTCTCTGAACTCCTACGACCTCAACCTCAGCACCAGAATCATCCACACATCTAACAGACTTATGCCGACAATCTATCATTGCCTGATGGGCCTCCAACCAATCCATCCCCAAAACTATGTCATATGAACCCAGGGGCAGGATGCGAAGGTCCACAGAAGTAGATAGAGATCCAATCATCAAATTACACTTTGAAACTAGAGACTCAACTGCTATCTTAGCCTCGGAAGCTAACTCAACCTACGGGTGTGTGCAAGAAGTTGTGTCCACTTATTGGCCAAAAAGTGGAAGTGTTTTCCTTGATTTTCAGAACTTGTCACATTTGACCTAAAAATTTGAAGCACTTAAAGGTGGAATCTTGGAAAAAGTCACTAAATATGAAATGTAGTACTTAGAGTCTAGTTTCCAAATATGTAATTTTTTTCAATACCCAGATGATAGAAATTGATTTTGAATAGGCGTTTCTAAAAACCACCATTTAAAAGTCACTTTCTTTTTACTATACCATGTACGTGTACGTCATCCATATTTTGACCTAAATAACCATATTTTTTAAAATCCTTTTGGGAAAAGATTTGTAACTCACTAAAGCACGTTTTCCATATTTTTTTGTAATTTTTTATTGAATATTTTTTTTATTAATTTTTTATTGGCCATTTTTGGTCTTTTAAAAAATCATCGTGTACGTCACGCATAAGATGACCTAAACTTAACATTTTTTTTATTTTTTTTTTAAATTGAAAAGAATTGTCTAAAGTACGTTTTCCTACAACTTTTTTTACAAAAAAATATTTTCATAAAAAGTTATTAAAATACTAAAAAACCATGATAATTCAAGTTGATGGACCCATTTCATCAGAAATTGATTAAAAAATAGAAAAAACTAATCCAATTGTAAAAAAAATTATATATTTGGAATCTACACTGTCTCTTCTATAATGGGTTTTAATTTCGTCAAAATATTCTGCAAAATAGACCTTCAGATATATGCCCAAAGTCACTATTTTGTTGTGACATTGACAGGACCTTTAAGGACCTTCAAGTTGCAAGTCAAACCAAGTCCAAAGGTCAGGTTCAGGTCCCCAAAGCATTTTCTAAACTGAGCTACAAAGCAAAACATGAGCTTAAAATTCAAATTTTAAATAACGGGATCCCGTTTCATAAAAGGTTAATATTTTAACCTTTATGAAATGGGATCCCATTTTGCATAAAGGTTAAAATATTAACCTTTTATGAAACTCAAAACGGGATCCCGTTTCTAGAAAATGGGATCCCGTTTCATAAAAAGCGGGATCCCGTTTTGGTTAACCCAATTTCAGATTTTTTTGTAACTCTGAAACTTCCACCTTAAGTGGACACAACTTCTTGCATTTACCCCTACCACCTATCATCTTGCTTTGTTGCCACTAAGCCACAAGGTTCCACAAGGGAAGGAGATATAAATGAATCAGATGCACCGAAATCAAATAGAACAGAAAAATCAATACCTCGCATGTGACCAGAAGTCTCCACCACGATGCCCTGATGCTCTGCCTGTCAGTCATCCACCGCTGTAAAGACTCGGTGTGACCTACCTGCATCACCAACCGTTGGCTCAGATGCCACCAGTCGATGTCCAAATCTTGATGCACCCTTCTGCGGGCACTGCCTAGCAATATGGCCCTGCTGGCCACAAGAGAAACACCCGGTGCCTCTACTAAAACCTCTGTCACCCCGGAAAGCACTAGACTGCTGGAAACTACCCCTGCTCACTGTAGACTGCGTACTCTGGGCTGGCTGATCAAAATGATTGCGTTTATTGCGCTGCCAAGACTGGTCTTTCTTATTTTGAAACCTATTACCTTGCTGATGCTGAGAGTTCCTCGATTTGGACTGCGAATACTACTGCTGCTGACCACCCTTTGAGGGTGCATGAGAACCTGATGCCTAAGTGTGACCACCTCGAGAACCATATCCTAATGGAGGTGCACTGCCAATGTGCACACTTGTATGCCCACCGAGGGCCATAGCCAAATTCTCCTCCACTAGTCGGGCTTTCTCCATGGCATCCTCCATAGTCTTAGGTTCGAGTACACAAACCCCTCCACTAATCCAGGCATTCAAGCTGCTGATAAAATGCTGCACCAACATGGACTTGTCATCCCTGATACCTGCATATTGTTTGAGCTCATAAAATCTGTGCTCATACTACTCAACTGTCATGGCCAACTGCCTTAGCTCATGAAACTCGTCTGCTCGACGCTGCCTCCAATGGTCAAAAAGAAAGTGGCCTCTGAATCTCTCTACAAACAACTCCCAAGACACAGTGCTAATGTCCAAATGCAGCTTCTGCACCTCTAGCCCCCACCAAGTTGAAGCAAACCCTCGGAGATGCAAAATAGCACATCTAGCTTTTGTATTGCTGCCATACGGATGCATGGCGAAACACCTGCCTAAGTCTAATAACCAAGTCTCTACCTCGAGTCCTCTACTAGCTCCATCAAAGATGGGAGGGCGTGCTCTTAGTAAATCCCTTATATGGCTAGCTAGTGTGGCCTCTTGCTCAGTTGTCAACTCCCTACGCCTAGGAGACCTCTCTCTCTCTAGGACTTGACTGGTCTACCTCCTGACCTCCTCTGGGCTACTCACCCTCCTGTCTAGGGCCTAAATGGGCAAGGGCCTCCTCAAGAATCTATCTCAACTGGGCTCCATCAGGCTGACCCTGACCCTCCATGTTCTGACCCCCGCCTTCATGGCCACTCGCATGAGGAGAACTGGGAGGAGGGATACCGCCACCACCTCTCCCATGACCCCTACCTTTGCCCCAACCTCGGCCCCTACATCTAGGCATCTACCCTACACACAAAAGGCAAAATATTACATTAAGAAGAGGGTCACAATAGGGGTTAAATCATTCTAAAGAGTTTAAGCACTAGGTTACATAATGGGCCCAAATATGACCAGAGTACCCAGTGTTTAAACTTGGCTCTGATACCAGATGTAGTGCCCCGCAATGAACACCTTAGAGGACAACACAACTATGCTATGCAATGCAGAATATTTTTTTTTTGTGTATAAGATAACAAGGTAATGTTTAACAAATCAATACACATCATTAAACTAACATCTTGTCTTCTAAGGTTCCATGGTTGCATTACTTGACAAATTAATCAACATAATTTAACATACATTATTAACTAACATCAGTAGATCATTCTAAATCTGTTGCACTAATGAATATACATATACATCTCCATTTCATAACATCAGTTAGATAATCAACTTGATCAAGATTATATGTACATATTCAAAAGTCTATAAATATGAGTACATCATTATGTAGTTTACATTATCACTATCCTGATTACATCTGAATACATACATTATGAATCAACTGATACACAGGCTAGTACATGAGCATAATAACTATCTTCATAAACAAGTACAAGATCTGATGTCTGATACACAAGATATATCCTCCTCACTCACGAACAACGGCAAGGGAAAAAACCAATGGATAAAGCTCTTCCACCCAACCATGTGGAACCCTGAGGTCCACCCCCCGAGCTAGGAGTTAACATAAGGTCCCCACTACAACATACAGTCAGGTAGACAGTAGGCTATAAGACAACACATGACTCCAACATCACAAGTCAATATCACAAACAACACAGCAGTACCTCCAAAGGAGAACACTTAACAAATGGGGAGAGTACATCTAGAGAATGCTAGGCTGCAGTAAGGAGAGTGTCATCGCATGGTCCTAACATGGGTTACCCAGGCAGTCTCTCTCTAGACACCGGCCCCATAGGGTGACACATGCGGAATCAACCTTTCTTTTGTGAGGACAAGGAAGTTGATTTTGCCAACCAGGCCTTCTCCTCTTATCCTTAGTCTGAACTAGCACTACAGGCATGAGTGAGAAATCTAATTATCTTGTTAGTGTGAAAACTACCCAACCCCTAGATTTATTATTAGGTTATCACTTGATTTACTTGGCCACATAGGTGAGTAGAAACTTCATACACATTTACAGTTCTTAAGGAACTACACCTACAGTGGGTCATCTTGTGAGCATGGTCAACCCTAAGCACCCTTTTATAGGCAAACTTACAAATACCTAGGCACTCAGAAAGGCTACGCTAAGGAAAGAAAAGTATTTTGAAAGCTTTTAAAATGGGTAGGGTAAATCATATTCCATGCCCTATGCCAGCATTCACTCCACATGCGCCAAAATAGAAGCTGTGGAACATTTACAACTCTATACAATTTTCTGCAGTACTAGCAGTGGTGAGACTGTGTAGTATTTACCTCATCCAAATTTTAAAGCTATACTCCTTTACATTTTGTGGAAACATGAGGGTCGCGCACACTCTAAGAGTCGGGCCAAACATAGAGAAATAGTTTTTCCATGAGTCTGATCATCATCACCATGGTGTGAAGTTAGGAAGAAGCAAGTGATGAGGGCGTCGATTGCATTTCTAGTGTGAAGGAAGTAGCAGACAAAGAAAGCACCAAAACTACTATTGATAATAATGCCCGTGGAGATAAGCAATGATTCCCACCTTGTAAAAAAAAGATCTGAGGAGAACCATTCAGAGATTATAGGAAACGAAAGTGGTATTTGGCAGGACTGTTCGCATCGACTCACCACTCAAAATCTGTAAATAATTTACAGATTGGAAAACCTTTCAATTTGCAGAGGGCGATCTCATCAATTACACCTCAACTCACATTATCTGTGGAAATAAGACAACAAAAAGAGGTGGCCTGGTAACACGATGAAGACACAAGGAATTACACCTATCAAATAGAATGGTCAAGAGCTTAGATGCCTTCTTTCTTTTTATTTTTATTATTTCTTTAATTTACGGCTTTTAGATTGTGATACTCCCGGGATTGTAATAAAATAGAGCTTACGATTTCATCAAAGACATACAACGGTGTTATCCCAAAATCAACAATTTGTGACTAAAAGGGTTTCCCAACCACGGAATATCAGAGGAATGATTCCCAGACACTTTGCTTGGAGAGATCTATAGCATTGCATGCATATATATTCTCTCAGTGCGGTAGAACACAATGAGTTTCATTAATTGGGGACAATTGCAAATGCAAATGGCTAGTGTGAAGTTAAATTTCACAACCTTTGTTTGTGTGTTCCCTATGCATGCCTAAATGGAGGAAAACACAAATAATCTAATTCCATTAAAATTTCATATGCAATAGGCATAAAACATATACAGTTGCATACTTGAAGTTTCTTAAGCTTTTACTAGAGTCTCCTTTACTCTCCAAATGCAAACCCCCGTCCCTTCTCTTCCAGAAATCTTGTTTCTTTCCAAACCAGGACTCAACTCCTCGGATAAATGCAAGAGACATGCCTCTCTTCCCAACAACCCACTTTCTCCAAAAACAAGGATTCAACTCCTCGAATGCATACCGAAGACCTACCTCTCTTCCCAACAACCCACATTCTCATGAGATTCAAAAATTCACTATACCAAGGGATTCCTAAAATCTCCAATTTGTAATTGACGGCACACAGCATTAATATTGCATATCCCCAAAATACTGAATACATGATACAAAGCAACAACCCTAATTTTAACCTTAAAATATTATCTTTATTACTATAAATTTATTTTATCAAAATTATAATTGTTTATTCATCTTTATTTATGTATTTTGTTTTCTTTTTAATTTTATTCTCTTACAACTTGTAATTTATTATTTCATTTAATCATTTATCAAATTTATTTATTTATTTACTATTTTCATGTTAATTTTACCAATTATCAAACAAATAAATCATTTATAATTAATAAACAACACATAATTTCCTAGCAAATGTTTATTTAACATTAGCTTAAATTTAACCTTATTTTAATGAAGTACTAACCAGGCTTAAATCGACACTTTGAATTGGATAAACCCAACTTACTGGATGATACCTGACCCCATGTAAAGCCACAGGACATGACGACAAAATAACGACAAACAGTCCAACTGACGGTGACGACAGGATACAATACTGAGGACTCATCCTCTTTGAGGATGTTGACTAAGTAGGGAACCTTGTGCTAACTCTAATCAACAGCTCCATTGGCTAGGGCACGCTCAGACCTGGTAGTTCAAGTGGAGTTGATGCCCGGTACCTACATCCTGCAACAACAAGGTTGTACATATATACATATATAAACATGTAGTCATAGACACAATGAACGGAAGTCGCAGTGTGGCAGGGTACTCGGACACGAGTAATGCGACACTGTTCCGTTCATGTAAACACATCATTAAATAACTACATCCATTACTAGTAATGCATCATAATCATGATTGAATAACACATTAAACTCAGAATAACATTAATCTATAATCATCAAATATGTCCATCATGATCAAGGAGAACATAAACCATAACATACTAGTCCAAATGTCTCAAAACTATAAATATGCAATATAAGACTGTCAACTATACTGTCATAGGAAATATGAAAATAACATCTATCACAAGCCAAAAGCGAGGGGCATTACAAAAAGACAATAACTAAAAACACTCAAAAGCTAACCCAAGTTAATTTATTTTCTTTAAGTCAAGAGTTATATGAAATAAATGTTTCTTTTTTTTTTCTTTTTGAAGTTGAGTTATAGAAAAAAAAATTTTCTAAAATTTATTTTTTTATTTTGAATTAGATTTTTTGAAGTTGAGTTGTGTAAATAAATGTTTCTAATTTTTTAAAAAACTTTTTAATTAGACTTTTTTAAAAACTTTTTAATTAGATTTAAAAAAAAAATTAATACAAAATATAACGATGATTTTTAAATTTTTGTATTATATATATTAAAAAGTTGTCACGTAAATAAATAAAAATTAACCCATATAAAAATAAATAAAAATTAAAATTTCCAATTACTCCTTTAATTTTTTATATTAATATACATACATATATATCATTTATTCATTTATTTTATTTTATAATAAAAAAAATTCGTAATTACATTAATTTTTTTATGTTAATATACACACTACATTAATATATATTATTCGATTATTTGATTTATTTTATTATTTAAAGTTGAGTTATATAAATAAATGTTTATAATTTATTTAAGCAATTACTCCTTTAATTTTTTTATATTAATATACATACATATATATAATTTATTCATTTATTTTATTTTATAATAAAAAAATTTAAAATTTGTAATTACATTAATATTTTTATGTTAATATACACACATACATTAATATATATTATTTAATTATTTGATTTATTTTATTATTTAAAGTTGAGTTATACAAATAAATGTTTATAATTTATTTAAAAACTTTTTAATTAGTGATGCAAGAACATCTAGTGGTGTAAGGGCAATCTTGCATCACCCAAAAAAAAGACGTGTTTCAAAATTGTTGATGTTCTTTCCATTTCTTTTCAAAATTTATGTTTTTGGTTCCATAATCGCTTGAATAATGATGTAGAACTTTTAGTTTTTCCAAACTGCTAAAAATAGTAACTTGCTATTTTTAGAAAGTTTGCATTTGGGCACAGATTGAAGTGAAAATTTATAGGAAGTTACATAACGGAAATATAAGACCTTTGGGGAAGGAATCACACAAAGATCATTTGCGAGTTGAAAGATATTAAAGTTTCTGTTTCCCAAAAAATGCCTGAAAATTATTCAAACTCAAGTTTGAGGCACTAAACAGCCCCGTATGGGCCCGAAAATGGCCAGAACTGGCAAAGATGGTTCTTATCACATAGAGCACTCCGCGAGCTTTCCAACACATAAAACAATTCATCAATCAAACACCCAAATCAAAAGTTATGGCTCCCAGAAGTTAACCTATTTTTGGAGGGAGATGCAAAGTTTGAAATTATGTTGTTGGCCGCCAAAAAGGCTATTAATAACTATTTTTGGGAACCCTGGGCAATAGTAGAGTTAAGGAGGCAAGTGTGGAATCAAGAATAGGTGGGAAAATGGAAACCCTAGCTGATTTGGGGTTACAGAAGGCAGGTGATTCTAGAGTCTGGGAATAGGAAGCTGTAATGTGTTGCAGCCTATGGAGGGTTGATTCCTCTGATTGTATTTGAGCTTTTGTAATGTAACAAGTTGTCCAAATCAATAAAGGAAGTTCTATTTTCTGTGTGCAATTTTTGTTGTTGTGTGTTTTATGATTTACCCCCTTCATCAATTAGAGTTTTTTTTAAAACTTTTTTCATAAAAAATATATAAATGATTTTTTAATTTTTTAGTATTTTAATCATTTTCTATGCCTTCCCTAAAAAATTTCTATCATGTTCAAAATCAAAATCCTAGTTATAATTTGTGAAATCCTATCCACAATGACACATGGTTATTGAAATGAAATTATTTAAAACTCAATCCTATAGCATGGTATGAACACACTTGCTGCTTCTTATATAATGAGTCATGGTGGTTACATATGTTTGGAAATTAGACGTTATTGAAGACTTGAAAATTATACAATAAAGTGTCTGGTACATGTATAATAAACAAACATAAAGAAAAGAGTGATGGGTTTATCTTGACAGTTTGAAGGCACATAAGACAAGAATATGTCTAACGACTAGTAAGAACCCAAGCAGTTAGCCCAATGGAATGATACGAAGAAAAGTAGAAACTCATTACAACCCATTTTTCTACAGATGAAACCACATTGTAAGCTACTACAAAGAAAATCAACGCGAAGAATCCCACTGAAATGTACAAAACTACCTTGCTAAACTGATATAAAAAATCCTAGAATATACTATTGTGACAGTTCCTAAATGAACACTGATTACAACCCATTTTTCTACAGACGAGATCACCATATAAGCTTCTGCAATAAAACTAAATGCGAAGGATGCTACTGAAATGCACAAAACTACCTTACTAAATAAGAGAATCTTATTTATATGGATGGATGACATAATCGCAAGGATCACAACTACTATTGTCGAACCAAAGAATGCCAAAATGTCTCCCACGAGAAAAACATTGAAAGAAAACCCTTTCTCTTCACTGTAATCCTTCAAAGCAATCAACACAGGGAATATGAAAGCGATCATGATTGACACGAAAATGGTGTCTAATTTCTGTAGCTTTTCAAGGGCTTTCTTGTTCTCTACTCCCACTTCACCCACTTGTGTAGGGAACATCATCTGCAAAATCTCCATAAGGTTTTTCCACCCCCAAAATCTCTCCTATTTGAAAAAATTAAATTAAGATTGTAAATAAATTAAAAATATATATATTTCATTACAATATGCACATGTTCTCTCAAATTTTTTTAAAAAAAGACAATAACTAAAAACACTCAAAAGCTAACCCAATTTAATTTATTTTTTTAAGTTGAGTTATAGAAAAAATGTTTCTAAAATTTAATTTTTAATTTTTAATTAGATTTTTTGAAGTTGAGTTGTATAAATAAATGTTTCTAATTTTTTAAAAAACGTTTTAATTAGACTTTTTTAAAAACTTTTTAATTAGATTTTTTTAAACTTTTTTAATACAAAATAAAAGATGATTTTTAAATTTTTGTATTATATATATTAAAATGTTTTTGATTATGGTAAGCCACAAAACAAGGGTGCAAATCCCTTACAAAACAATCCAGAGGGTAAGCAAAGGCCTCACACAGGCTAGAAACAATGCTTTAACAACAGATGGACAACAAAGCCCAACAGACTAAGCAACAAGAAGGCAACAAGGCTGCAAGGAACAATAACCTAAATAATTACAGAACCAGACCTATTAGGTGAAACACCCTTGACTCAAGTGTGGTTCAGTGATACATGCTTGGGAAGACCACGCTTCCTCCTTTGGACAATAGTCCAAAAAGCATCATCTCCATCCACAGAAAAAGTAGGAGGAGATACTCTCTCCAATTCCTTGGAAGGGGGTGGAGCCTGGGACACAACATCAGTCCCAACATCAACCAGTGTACCTATAGTATCAGTCCTAGACATAATAACATTAGTAGTCAAGATCTCAGCAGCAGACCTAGCAGCAGTAGCAACAATAAGGGAAGTTCCTATAACAGTTCCAAAAACAACAGCAGTAGTAGGGGAGGTCCCTACAGCACACCCAACAACACCAACAATAGAGGAGGACTCTGACAACACAGCAGCAACCCCAATAGAAGACATTGCCCCAAAAGTAATATTAGCAGAAATAATGTTAGATGTCTTGGCAGTAGTCCTAGCAGCAGAACCACTAGCAATAGCCTTAGTCGTAAAATCAAAAACCACCTTAATATCAGGAGTAGACCCATCATCATCAGAGGAAGGTTCAGCCACCTCTAACCGAAGAATATCCTTAGCAGCATCAACTGTAAGATGTTTAGGTGAAGCATTATTCCACCAGGAGGAAGTACGAGGGATATTTAAGTGAGGGCACCCAGAAGCCAGATGACCCATAGCAAAACACCTATGACACCAGAAGGGAATACCTTCATAGTCCAAAATTTGCCTCCAAGAACTATCAGCAACCTACAGTACAATCTCCACAAGGAGAGACTTAGAGAGATCTAGATCTACAAGAACATGAGCATAAGTGGTATGAGAGAACAAGATAGTTGCTTGATCCGCTATAATAAAAGAACCTAAAGAATTACCAATACCCTCATAACAAGAATTGCACCAAAGATGTAGTGGAAGATTCAAGAGACGAATCCAAACATGCATTCTATTAAAAGACTTAGTCAACAGGTTAAAGGAGGGAACCCAAGGCTTGAGAAGGAGGGCATGTTGGCCCCAAAACCAAACATGAGTATCAAGAACAACATTTTGATCAGAAACTGAATCAAAAACAACTACAAAGAAATCCTTTGCACAAGGGTAAATTTCTATTTTCCCTTCTGTGATAGGACGCCAATGCTCTGAAATCAAGAGGTTCAAATTGTCCAGTCGAGGCCACCAACAGTCAAATCTATAAATCAAACCCTACTTAGAGAAATAGTCCACATTTTTTAAAACCTCATCCCCTAGGTCCACTACAGGGGGAGATAAGTCTGACTGAGAAATAAATCTCCTACCAACTAGGGCAGCAACAGCCTTAGCAAACTCCTCACACCTTCGAGGAGAACCACTACTAACAATCTTTGCATAAGAGGAAGCAGCAACAACAACAGCCCTAGACACAGACGACGCGCCAATGGTAACAGCATTAGGCAAACCTTGCAAGCCCCCCACCAGAGTAGCAACACCCATAGGTAATTCACCAACAACTGAGCTAGCAGACACGAACGACGTAGCAATAGCCACAGACACCCCAGTAGAAGACAGAACCCCTGCTTTTCAAGTAGTAGATGAATCCTATAAAGTAGAAGCTGCAGACACAGACAGTGCTCAAACGACAATAGTTACAAGCAAACCCTGCAAGCCCCCCACCATAGCAGCAACACCCACAGGTGTTTCTCCAGTAGCTGAGCCCACGGATGGCACACCAATAGCCGCAGCCACACCAACAATAGAAGAAAACCCTGCAATTAACTAGACAACATACGAATCATGTGAACTAGGAACATGGGTGGGAAGAGGAGTGGGAGAGCCCATTTCAAAATCAATAATGTTATATATATTAAAATGTTGTCATGTAAATAAATAAAAATTAACCCATATAAAAATAAATAAAAATTAAAAATTTCCAATTACTCTAATTTTTTTATATTAATAGACATACATATATATAATTTATTCATTTATTTTATTTTATAATAAAAAAATTAAAATTCGTAATTACATTAATTTTTTATGTTAATATACACACATACATTAATATATATTATTTAATTATTTGATTTATTTTATTATTTAAAGTTGAGTTATATAAATAAATGTTTATAATTTATTTTAAAACTTTTTAATTAGATTTCTTTTTAAACTTTTTAATTAGATTTTTTAAAACTTTTTTAATACAAAATATAAAGATGATTTTTTAATTTTTTTGTATCATAGTCATTTTCTATGCCTTCCCTAAAAACTTTCTATCATGTTCAAAATCAAAATCCTAGTTATAATTTGTGAAATCTTATCCACAACAACAACACATGGTTATTGAAATGAAATTATTTAAAACTCAATCCTCCAGGATGTGAACAAACTTGTTCCTTCTTATAGAATGAGTCATGGTGGTTATATAGGTTTGGAAATTACACCTTATTGAAGACTTGAAAATTATACAATAAAGTGCCTAGTGCATGTATAATAAACAAACATAAATAAATGAGTGATGAGCTTATCTTGATAGTTTAAGGGCACATAAGACAAGAATATGTCTAATAACTAGTAAGAACCCAAGCAGTTAGTCCAATGGAATGATACGAAGAAAAGTAAAAACTCATTACAACCCATTTTTCTGCAGACATCGCCACATTGTAAGATGTTGCAAAGAAACTCAACGTGAAGAATCCCACTGAAATGCACAAAACTACCTTGTTGAACTGATATAAAAAATCCCAGAACATACTATTGTAATAGTTCCTAAACCAACACTGATTACAACCCATTTTTCTGCAGACAAGATCACCATATAAGCTGTTGCAATAAAACTAAACACAAAGGACACCGCCGAAATGCACAAAACTACCTTGTTGAACAAGAGAAGCTTATTTATATGGATGGACGACATAATCGGAAGGATCACAACTACTATTGTCGAACCAAAGAATGCCAAAATGTCTCCCACAAGAAAAACATTGATAGCAAACCCTTGCTCTTCACTGTAATCCTTCAAAGCAATCAGCATAGGGAATACAAAAGCGATCATGATTGACATGAAAATGGTGGCTAATTTTTGTAGCTTTTCAAGGGCGTTCTTATTCTCTGCTCCCATTTCACCCACTTGTTGTGTAGGGAACATCATCCACAAAATCTCCATAAAGTTTTCCCACCCCTAAAATCTCTCATATTTGAAAAAATTAAATTAAGATTATAAATAAATTAAAAATATATATAATTTCATTAAAATATGCACATGTTTTCTCAAAATTAAAAAAACACTAACTAAAAACACTCAAAAGCTAACCCAAGTTAATTTTTTTTTTTTAAGTTGAGTTATATGAAATAAATGTTTCTTTTTTTTGGTTTTTCAATGTTGAGCAGGGCTTAAATTTGACAGTCCACCTTGCCTGTCAAGGAATTTTTCTCCTACAGTTTAGTCTTTAGTATTGCCTGTCACATGACAATTATTATTTTTAAATGCAAGTCAAAATTTTATATATAAAACTAAAGCTTTCTTAATTCAAAACAAATCTATTTCTTAAATAATAAAAGTTCCTATTAAAAAAATTAAAAATAAAAGAAAAAAATAAAAATTTAGAATGAATATATTCTATAAAAAATAATTCTATTTGGGTAATTTATTCTTCTATTTATATATATTATATAATTTAGAATAAATATATAATTATATTCATTAAAAAAACAAATCTAAAAGATATATATTCGAATGAATATAATTATACTCATAGAAAACAAATCTAAAAATTTGGGATATATTCTATTAAAAACCAAATCTAATATATATACAACTATCAAATTTAAGCCATGATGTTGAGTTATAGAAAAAAAATGTTTCTATAATTTTAGTTTTTATTTTGAATTAGATTTTTTAAAGTTGAGTTGTATAAATAAATGTTTCTAATTTTTTTAAAAACTTTCTAATTAGATTTTCTTAAAGCTTTTTAATTAGATTTTTTTAAAACTTTTTAAATACAAAATATAAAGATGATTTTTTAATTTTTGTATTATATATATTAAAAAGTTGTCACATAAATAAATAAAAATTAACCCATGTAAAAATAAATAAAAATTAAAAAATTTCAGTTACTCCTTTAATTTTTTTTATATTAATAAACATACATACATATATATAATTTATTCATTTATTTTATTTTATCATAAAAAAATTTAAATTTCGTAATGACATTAATTTTTTTATGTTTTTGATAAGATAAGGCGGCTAAACAAGGGGCCGAACCCTTATACAAAACCAAGCCCAGGGGGCAAGAACACAGCGCGCTGATGGTACAACAGACTAAACAAAAAGGTTGCAAGAAGCAATAACCTAAACAATAGCAGAACCAGACCTAACAGGTCGAACACCCTTGGCACGAGTGCGGTTCAAAGAAACATGCTTGGAAAGACCTTGCTTCCTCCTTTGGACAATAGTCCAAAAAACATCATCTCCATCCCCAGAAATGGGAGAAGAAGGAGAAACTCTCTCCAAATCCATGGAAAGGGGCAGAGCTAGGGGCACAACAACATCAGCCCCAGCAACATGTGCACCTATATTAACAGTGCGAGACATATTAGCAATTGAGATCTCTGCAGCAGAACCACCAGCAACACCAGCAATCCGAGCAGCAGAACCACCAGCAATCCCAGCCACAGACCCACCAGCAACACCAGCAATCCCAGTAGCAGAACGATCAGCATCACCAGTAATCCCAGCCGCAGAACCGCCAGCAACACTAGCAATCCTAGCAGCAGAACTGCCAGCAACATCAGCAATCCCAGCAGCAGAACCACCAGCAATAGTATCCATAGCTGTAAAATCTGGAACCCTCACAATATCAGGAGTAGACCCATCATCATCAGAGGAAGAATCAACCACCTCTGACCTAGAAATATCCTCAGTAGCACCAACTGTAATCCCAGCCGCAGAACTGCCAGCAACACTAGCAATCCCAGCAGCAGAACCGCCAGCAACATCAGTAATCCCAGCAGCAGAACCACCAGCAGCAGTATCCATAGCTGTAAAATCTGGAACCCTCACAATATTAGGAGTAGACCCATCATCATCAGAGGAAGAATCAACCGCCTCTGACCCAGAAATTTTTTTATGTTAATATACACACATACATTAATTTATATTATCTAATTCAAAATTTAGAAAGGTTGATTTCTGCGGATATGGATGGATAGTTGAGTCTCCTGTTTGGAGCTTTGGGCTTTTAGATGTCCCCCTTGTTTTGGTTTGGCTAGTTGTTTTGATGGTGTTTTATTCTAAACTTATATTGTTTCTGGAGGCGGTTGACCTCCTGATTATGTACTGTTGATTTATTTTATTAATAAAATTTTACCCCCTTTTTCTATATATATATATATATATATATATATATATATATATATATATATAATTTATTTATTTGATTTATTTGATTATTTAAAGTTAGAGTTATATAAATAAATATTTATAATTTATTTAACCAATTACTCCTTTAACTTTTTTATATTAATATACATACATATATATAATTTATTCATTTATTTTATTTTATAATAAAAAATTTAAAATTTGTAATTACACTAATTTTTTTATTTTAATATACACACATACATTAATATATATTATTTAATTTTTTCATTTATTTTATTATTTAAAGTTGAGTTATATAAATAAATGTTTATAATTTATTTTAAAACTTTTTAATTAGATTTCTTTTTAAACTTTTTAATTAGATTTTTAAAAAAAATTAATATAAAATATAAAGATGATTTTTTAATTTTTTAGTATCTTAGTTGTTTTCTATGCCTTCACTAAAAACTTGTCACATGAAACTTTCCTACTCAATGCATCTTAGTCATTTTTTATGCCTTCCCTAAAAAATTTCTATCATGTTCAAAATCAAAATCCTAGTTATAATTTGCAAAATCCTATCCACAACAACAACACATGGTTATTAAAATGAAATTATTTAAAACTAAATCCTATAGCATGGTATGAACAAACTTGCTACTTCTTATATAATGAGTCATGGTGGTTACATATGTTTGGAAATTACAGCTTATTGAAGACTTGAAAATTATACAATAAAGTGCCTAGTACATATATAATAAACAAACATAAAGAAATGAGTGATGGGCTTATCATGACAGTTTAAAGGCACACAAGATATGAATATGTCTAATGACTGGTAAGAACCCAAGCAATTAGCCCAATGGAATGATACAAAGAAAAGTAGAAACTCATTATTACCCATTTTTCTGCAGACGACACCACATTGTAAGCTGTTGCAAAGAAAATCAATGCAAAGAATCACACTGAAATGTACAAAACTACCTTGCTGAATTGATATAAAAAATCCCAAAACATACTATTGTGACAGTTCTTAAACCAACACTGATTACAACCCATTTTTTTGCATATGGGATCACCATATAAGTTGGTACAATAAAACTAAACTCGAAGGATGCCACTGAAATGCACAAAACTACACAAGAGAAGCTTATTTATACGGATGAACAACATAATTGTAAGGATCACAACTACTATTGTCAAACCAAAAAATGCCAAAATATCTCCCATGAGAAAAACATTGAAAGCAAACCCTTGCTCTTCACTATAATCCTTCAAAGTAATTAGCAAAAGGAATACAAAAGCGATCATGATTGGCACGAAAATGGTGGCTAATTTATGTAGCTTTTCAAGGGCTTTCTTGTTCTTTGCTCCCACTTCACCCTCTTGTTGTGTAGGGAACATCATTTGCAAAATATCCATAAGGTTTTTCCACCCCCAAAATCTTTCCTATTTGAAAAAATTAAATTAAGATTGTAAATAAATTAAAAATATATATATTTCATTAAAATATGCACATGTTCTCTCAAAATTAAAATAAAAGACAATAACTAAAAACACTCAAAAGCTAACCCAAGTTAATTTATTTTTTTAAAGTTGAGTTATATGAAATAAATGTTTTTTTTTTTGTTTTTTGAAGTTGAGTTATAGAAAAAAAATGTTTCTAAAATTTAATTTTTTATTTTGAATTAGATTTTTTGAAGTTGAGTTGTATAAATAAATGTTTCTATTTTTTTTAAAAACTTTTTAATTAGACTTTTTTTAAAACTTTTTAATTAGATTTTTTTAAACCTTTTTAATACAAAATATAAAGATGATTTTTAAATTTTTGTATTATATATATTAAAATGTTGTCACGTAAATAAATAAAAATTAACCCATATAAAAAATATAAAAATAAAAAAATTCCAATTACTCATTTAATTTTTTTATATTAATATACATACATATATAAAATTTATTCATTTATTTTATTTTATAATAAAATAATTTAAAATTCGTAATTACATTAAGTTTTTTATGTTAATATACACACATACATGATTATATATTATTTAATTATTTGATTTATTTTATTTTTTAATGTTGAGTTATATAAATAAATGGGGTGCAATGGCAATTGGTATTAGTGGTTCGACAGATTAGTTTGTTGAGTCACTCGATGGAGTTTATTTCATTTGTCCATGTCCCTAGGGAATGGAACTATGTGGCTGATTGCTTGGCCAAGTGGGGTTTGGAGAAGAACAAAGCTTGGAATGTTGATAGTTGGGACCAGTTGTCCCATGAAGGTGTTCAAAATTTGGAAAGGTTGATCTCTACGGATATGGATGGATAGTTGAGGCTCCTATTTGGAACTTTGGGGTTTTAGATGTCCCCCTGTTCTAGTTCGGCTAGTTGTTTTGATGGTGTTTTGTTCTAGACTTCTATTGTTTCTGGAGGCAGTTGCCCTCCTGATTATGTACTGTTGATTTATTTTATTAATAAATTTTTACCCCCTTTTTCAAAAAAAAATTACTCCTTAAATTTTTTTATATTAATATACACATATATAATTTATTCATATATTTTATTTTATAATACAATAAAATAAAATTCATAATTACATTAATTTTTTTATGTTAATATACACACATACATTAATATATATTATTTAATTATTTTTTTGATAATTTAAAACTGGTAAGGGCTAGCTCCCTATATATTAAGTAAAAAAAAAGAGTATAGATTTCATGTCCATGCTTTCAAACCAGACCCATATAAACAACTGATATGTTGATAACCAACTTTCCCTTTACCCCAAACTATAAGATAGAAGATGCTATTACTATCAGCTACTACTATCAACTATCATCTCCCTACCCCTAAGTATGACTGCAAAGAAAACTGAGAAGCCTTCTTAACTAGTATGAACAACTACAAAAACCAAAGATAAACTATCACCTACCACCTCACCTGACTACAAAAAAGTAGAACAAACACAAAGGGCCTCACTTGCCCTTCAACATTCAGCAACCTCAACCATGACCATGACCACGACCCCGTCCATGCACCGCACCACATCCCGTAGAGGAGCTCAAGCTTCCAAAAGCCATTCCAGGGCCCAGGTCTAGACTAGAATCTGTTGCCTCCTTCCTCATCTGTTTTGCATGAAACACACCAACCTTGGCCAGACAATCCATTCTGCATTTCTTATGGGCTGGGCCTAGAGCAATTTCCTTGACGTCCCTTCCATCTTCTTCTATCCAGTCTTCCTTGCAATATGGCAGTAGTGACAGCTCCATATTCCCTTTCTCCCCTTCACTATCACTATTAGTGGGAACCTAGAAACCTTCTTTTGCCAAGTAATCACCCATCCCGTCTATCAACAAGAGTGGGAGAATTTTTGCAATTCTCTAAAGGAATTCCAAATTTTGGTCCAACGCCCCCACCCTTTCCTCCAATTCATCTGCATCCATTGAAAAGATTAGTGGGAACTTCTGAACCTCCTTCGATCCCTGACCTTTCCTTAGATAATACTGATGTGGCAACGAGATCTTTCCATCAGAGCCAACATTGTCTAGCACTGCATCGATCTCCCCTAACACTGCATGTTTGAATAGCCTCTGGCACAAGTTTTTAGCCTTTGGCTTTGGCACGCCTCTGCTCTATTTGATTTATTTTATTATTTAAAGTTGAGTTATATAAATAAATGTTGATAATTTATTTAAAAAAAATTTAATTAGATTTCTTTTTGAACTTTTTAATTAGATTTTTTAAAAACTTTTTTAATACAAATATAAAGATGATTTTTTAATTTTTTAGTATCTTAGTCATTTTCTATGCCTTCCCTAAAAACTTGTCACATGAAACTTTCCTACTCAATGAATCTTAGTCATTTTCTATGCCTTCCCTAAAAACTATCTATCATGTTCAAAATCAAAATCCTAGTTATAATTTGCTAAATCCTATCCACAACAATGACACATGGTTGTTGAAATGAAATTATTTAAAACTCAATCCTACAACATGGTATGAACAAACATGCTCCTTCTTATATAATGAGTCATGGTGGTTACATATGTTTGGAAATTAAACCTTATTGAAGACTTGAAAATTATACAATAAAGTGCCTGGTACATGTATAATAAACAAACATAAAGAAATGAGTGATGGACTTAGCTTGATAGTTTAAAGGCACATAAGACAAGAATATGTCTAACGACTAGTAAGAACCCAAGCAGTTAGCCCAATGGAATGATATGAAGAAAAGCATAAACTCATTACAACCTATTTTTCTGCATATGGTACCACATTGTAAGCTGCTACAAAGAAACTCAATGCGAAGAATCCCACTGAAATGCACAAAACTACCTTGCTAAACTGATATAAAAAAACTCAGAACATACTATTGCAATAGTTCCTAAACCAACATTGATTACAACCCATTTTTCTGCAGATAGGATCACCATATAAGTTGCTACAATAAATCTGAATGCGAAGGACGCCACTGAAATGCACAAAACTACCTTGTTAAACAAGAGAAGCTAATTTATATGGATGGACGACATAATCGCAACAATCACAACTACTATTGTCGAACCAAAGAATGCCAAAATGTCTCCCACGAGAAAAACATTTAAAGCAAACCCTTGCTCTTCACTGTAATCCTTCAAAGCAATTAGCACAGGGAGTACGACAAAAATGGTGGCTAATTTCTGTAGCTTTTCAAGGGTTTTCTTGTTCTCTACTCCCACTTCACCCACTTGTTGTGCAGGGAACATCATCTGCAAAATCTCCATAAGGTTTTTCCACCCCCAAAATCTCTCCTATTTGAAAAAATTAAATTAAGATTATAAATAAATTAAAAAAATATATATTTCATTAAAATGTGCACATGTTCTCCCAAAATTAAAAAATACAGTAACTAAAAACACTCAAAAGCTAACCCAATTTAATTTATTTTTTTTAAGTTGACTTATATGAAATAAATGTTTCTTTTTTTTTTGTTTTTTGAGGTTGAGTTATAAAAAAAAATGTTTCTAAACTTTAATTTTTTATTTTGAATTAGATTTTTTGAAGTTGAGTTGTATAAATGAATGTTTCTAATTTTTAAAAACTTTTTTAATTAGATTTTTTAAAACTTTTTAATTAGATTTTTTTAAAAACTTTTTTAATACAAAATAAAAAGATGATTTTTAAATTTTTGTATTGTATATATTAAAAAGTTGTCATGTAAATAAATAAAAATTAACTCATATAAAAATAAATTAAAATTAAAATTTTCCAATTACTCCTTTAATTTTTTTATATTAATATACATACATATATATAATTTATTCATTTATTTTATTTTATAATAAATAAATTTAAAATTTGTAATTACATTCATTTTTTTTATGTTAATATACACACATACATGATTATATATTATTTAATTATTTGATTTATTTTATTATTTAAACTTGAGTTATATAGATAAATGTTTATAATTTATTTAACCAATTACTCCTTTAATTTTTTTATATTAATATACATACATATATATAATTTATTCATTTATTTTATTTTATAATAAACATACATAAAAATTTAAAAGTGGCAACTACTATTATTTGAATTTTTTACATTAATATATATAAATACATATATTAATATATCATTTATTCATTTATTTTATTTTATAATAAAAAAATTTAAAATTCGTAATTACATTAATTTTTTTATGTTAATATGCCAATAAGGGCATGGTTTGGTGGTTAAGTTGCTCGGTTGTAGTGGCAGCCACCAGAGTTCAAACCCCTGCTGGGCCAACGAGCTCGCAGGCTTTACGCCTTCGTTGGGCCAACGAGCTCATGGGTTTGAAGTGTTCTTGCTAGGGGATGAGGTCCCCTGTGTTGTGGCCTCACCGGTTCATTGCTCTAGGCAAAAGCACTCACATGGAGCCGGAGGGCGTGTCGCACCAGCGTCATCGGTCACGTTAAAAAGTTTACCAGGTGCATTAAAAAAAATTAAAAAAATTATGTTAATATATACACATACATGAATATGTATTATTTAATTATTTGATTTATTTTATTATTTAAAGTTGAGTTATATAAATAAATGTTTATAATTTATTTAACCAATTACTCCTTTAATTTTTTTATATTAATATACATACATATATATAATTTATTCAATTATTTTATTTTATAATAAACATACATATAAATTAAAAAGTGGCAACTACTATTATTTGAATTTTTTACATTAATATATATAAATACATACATTAATATATTATTTATTCATTTATTTTATTTTATAATAAAAAAAATTTAAAATTCATAATTACATTATTTTTTATGTTAATATACACACATACATTAATATATATTATTTAATTATTTGATTTATTTTATTATTTAAAGTTGAGTTATATAAATAAATGTTTATAATTTATTTAAAAACTTTTTAATTAGATTTTTTTTAAAACTTTTGAAATACAAAATATAAAGATGATTTTTTAATTTTTTAGAATCTTAGTCATTTTCTATACCTTCCCTAAAAACTTTCTATCATGTTCAAAATCAAAATCCTAGTTATAATTTGCTAAATCCTATCCACAACAAGGACACATGGTTATTGAAATGAGATTATTTAAAACTCAATCCTACAACATGGTATGAACAAACTTGCTACTTCTTATATAATGAGTCATGGTGGTTACATATGTTTGAAAATTAGACCTTATTGAAGACTTGAAAAGTAAACAATAAAGTGTCTGGTACATGTATAATAAACAAACATAAAGAAATGAGTGATGGGCTTATCTTAACAAATTAAAGGCACATAAGACAAGAATATGTCTAATGACTAGTAAGAACACAAGTAGTTAGCCTAATGGAATGATACGAAGGAAAGCAGAAACTCATTACAACCCATTTTTCTACAGATGACACCACATTGCAATTGTTGCAAAGAAACTCAACACAAAGAATCCCCTTGAAATGGACAAAACTACCTTGCTGAACCGATATAAAAAATCCCAGAACATACTATTGCGACAGTTCCTAAACCAACACTTATTACAACCCATTTTTCTGTAGACGGGATCACCATATAAGCTGCTGCAATAAAACTAAATGTGAAGGATGCCATTGAAATGCACAAAACTACCTTGTTGAACAAGAGAAGCTTATTTATATGGATGGACGACATAATCGTAAGGATCACAACTATTATTGTCGAACTAAAGAATGTCAAAATGTCTCCCATGAGAAAAACCTTGAAAGCAAACTCTTGCTCTTCATTGTAATCCTTCAAAGCAATCAGCACATGGAATACAAAAGTGATTGTGATTGGCACAAAAATGGTGGCTAATTTCTGTACCTTTTCAAGGGCTTTCTTTTTCTTTGCTCCCACTTCACCCATTTGTTGTGCAAGGAACATCATCTGCAAAATCTCCATAAGGTTTTTCCACCCCCAAAATCTCTCCTATTTGAAAAAATTAAAAATATATAAAATTTCATTAAAATATGCACATGTTCTCTCAAAATTAAAAAAGACACTAACTAAAAACACTCAAAAGCTAACCCAAGTTAATTTATTTTTCTTAAGTTGAGTTAAATATGAAATAAATGTTTCTTTTTTTTTGTTTTTTAAAGTTGAGTTATAGAAAAAAATGTTTCTCTAATTTAATTTTTTATTTTGAATTAGATTTTTTGAAGTTGAGTTGTATAAATAAATGTTTGTAATTTTTTTTAAAACTTTTTAATTAGACTTTTTTAAAAACTTTTTTTTTTTAATAAAAAGGGGGTAAAAACTTTATTGAATGAGAAAATCATTACAAAGTAGAAAGAAACACCCATAAAGGGAACAACCAAAATCAAGAATTAACACCCAAAAAGCTCCTCATATCCTCCATAACCCAATCTTCAAGAACATGGGCCAAATCACCAGGAAGGTTGCCCCAATCATCCACATTCCAAGTCTCCATTTGTTCAGATGCCCACCTTGCCAAACCATCTGCCACCTTATTCCACTCCTGTGGCACATGACAAAAAGTAATAAAATCTAAAGCATTACTCAGAGAAACAATTTGTTTGGCCACCACTGCAAGCTACCAGTTCACCTCCTCAAAATATCTCTTATTCAACATATCAATGACCACCTGAGAATTTGATTCACAAATAATCCACTTCCAACCAAGGGCACAAGCATGCTCTAATGCCAGAAGAATAGCAAGAGCCTCCATGAGATTATTTGTATGCTGACCTCTATATATAGAGAAGAAAAAAATTACCACCCCCGAACTATCCCTACCAATGCCACCAACTTCAGCATGGCCAGGATTACCTCTAGAAGATTCATCAGTATTGACTTTTAGCTCCCCCATAGTGGGAGGACACTAGCAACCAGTACGATAGACCCTCACTCTCCCACGCCCATGTTGAACCATCCTCAAATTTTTCTATCCACCCCCAGAGAGACCTAGAGCTTCAACAACATCACAGTCACCAGAAACAATAGGGACAGATAGATCACACTTAGTAGCCAAAGTTTCTTATAGACCCCCCAAAATCCTCAACCAGAGCTAACCAACAAGTACCTTCTTGTCCAAAAAAATTCTATAGTTGCGCTCCAACCAAATATGCCAAATTATCAAACTGGGGCCAATGATCCAAGCAATGAGGAGAAAAGAGGTCTTTATAGGGGAGGCCCCAAACTATTCCAAAAGTCCTCTAAAGAAGAAGCATGTCTACACAGTATATGCCAGAAATTCCACCAGAAATGCCAAATAACTTTTGCAAAGGAACACTGAAAGAAGAGATGGGGGATGCACTCCTCATGCCCACCACACAGAACACACATAGAGGGCCCCTAAAACCTAAGTTTCTAGAGGTTCTCCTAGGTAAGGCACCTCCCTTGAACAACTAACTGTGAGAAGAAGTTACACTTAGGCCAAGCAAACTTATTCCAAAATTGTTTCCACCACGAGACCTCCGAGCTCCCAAACATTTACTTATCGAGAACTTGATAACCTGAGGCAACAGAAAATTTACCTTTTGGATCAGGACCCCAAGCCAACACATCTCTCCCAAGAAGAGAAGTGCAGACACGCCCTAACAAAATCCCAGCAAGCTCCTAATAATCCCTAGCTACCCCACTAGGAGGCCACTCCTGCGGAACCTTCCATCTATACACACTAACTTGTCCCAAATTCTAAAGAGTTTTAAAATCAGCAACATGGCACCACCTAGCATCAATAAAGTGCCTACTCAAATTCTGTAGGTAGGGGTGAGTAGACAAAATGGGAGGATAACCATTCCAAGAATCATGCTAGAAGAGAGCATCCTACCCACCATTGCAAATCCAAAACAATCCCTGCTTGACCAAATTAGCACCCCTTTTAAGGGTACTCCAAATCATAGAACCCTTCCCCTCCAAACTGAAGTGAGCAACATCCACACTCTCAACTGCACCCAGATACTTTGAGGTAAGAATTTTTACCCACGATTGATGTTGCTGTGAACACGACCACCAATACAGTTTAGCTGCTAAAGCTTGTCCATTCAAATCAATTCTACACAGACCCAGACCACTAGCCTACTTTAGCCTATAAATAGCTTCCCACTTAACCAAATTCCACTTCCTATGAAGGAGGTTGCCAGACCATTCTCAAAGTCTTTGATAAAGCTAGAAGGTGTAGAGAGAACAAAACATCTATACAGTGGAAGAGCCTACGCCACTGACTTTAGAAGAGTCACCCTACCTACAAAAGAAAGCCACCTATTAGTCCAATGACTAACTAGATTTCTGAACTTATCCATAATCTCCTGCCAGAACAATTTAGGAAGTGAACGAATAGCAAGTGGAATACCAAGATACACAAAAGGGAGAGTGCCAATCTAGAAATGAAGGATACCAAAAATTCTCCTATGAATAGCCTATGGAGTATGAAAGAATTAGATAAAAGACTTCCCCTCATTAATTTTCTGACCTAACGTAGCCAAATAACAATCCAGAATCCTATGCCAACCAGAAGCCTCCTCAACCTTAGCTCTGCCCATCAAAGTCATGTCATCAACAAACTGTAAATGTGACTGAGGGGGAATATTGTTTCCAAAACTCTAGTCCTTGATCAAACCAGTCTCTACCTGGGATCTAATAAACCTCCCCAAACCCTCTACCAATAAGATGAACAGATAGGGGGATAAAGGGTCCCCTTGTCTGAGCCCCCTAGAAGCACCAAACAACTTCATCAGCTCACCATTAATCAGCATAAAAAAGGAAGGAGAAGTAACACAGCTCTTGACCCACTCAATCCATTCACCAACAAAACCAAAAGCTCCCAGAATCTTGAATAAGAAGGCCCATTTAACCCAATCATAAGCTTTAGCCATATCCAACTTAATAAACATAGCTTTCTCTTTAGAACAATCCATAGAATGAATCCTCTCAGCTACAATGATGACACCATCCATAATCTAGCTACCAGCCACAAAACCCCCCTGCTCTTCATAAATTAACCTGCTTAGCTAGGGTTTCAACTGCTCAACAATCAACTTAGTAATAATCTTGTAAACCACATTACATAAGGCAATGGGCCTAAAAAGATCCAAAGAATTAGCCCCATCCTTCTTTGGAATGAGAGAAAGGAAGGTAGCATTCATGGATTTTAGCATTTGTTTATTCATGAAAGATTCCTAAATGACCTCCAAAAAATTGAACTTAATCACTTCCCAAAACTCCTGGTAGAACTCAACAGGGAAACCATCAAGCCCTAGAGCTTTTCCCTTTTTCATTTGGAACACAATAGTTTCAAGCTCCGACACAGAAATAGGATTAAGCAAAGAAGCATTCATTTCACTGGTGACTAAAGGAAGAATACTATTCAAAATATCAGCTTCATCCTCCTCCACAGGAAGGGAATCCTTAGATAGTAGAATAGAAAAGAAATGAAAAGCCTCAGTAGAAATAGAAGCAGAGGAGGAGAGAGTCTCCCCATTCAAAGACCTAAGAGAAGAAATGGCATTACCTTGTCTCCTATCTTTTACTAAATTGTGGAAGAAAGAAGTATTCCTGTCTCCCACCTGAAGCCACTCAATTCAGGACTTTTGTTTCCAAAAAAATTTCTTCACGTAATTCCCATTCCTCAACTTCCTTCACAGCAGTAGATTCCAGCAAACCCAGATCCTCAGTGAGGCCTCGATCACAAATCTGCCTGGTGATCAAGTCCAAATGAGCTTGAGCAGACTGCGTTGCATGGAAAACATTACCAAAGTGTTGCCTATTCCACCGTTTCAACTTATATTTCACATATTGAAGCCTCTTGGAGAAGTACATAGCAATCCCATGTGATGGCTTCCCCAAATTCCACCACCTAGGAAGAAGATCATGGAGGGAGTCCTCTCTTAACCACATGAGATGAAACATAAAAGACTACTTTACACAACATCGAGGTAGCTCAGCAGTAAGTTTGATCGGCCAATGATCAGAACCCTGCCCATCCAAAATCTCAGAGCTAGTCAGCCACCTATCCCCCAGCCAGAAACTGGACACCAAGAATATATCCAAGCATTCAGAAATAGTAGCGTCCCCATATCTCCTATTATTCCAAGTAAAGACCCCATTAATAGGCTTGATGTCAATCAAATTCAAGACAACCACATTAATCTGCATGAGATTAGAAGAAGGCTTCAAGTGAGCAATGCCTCCCCTCTTCTCTTCCAAAGAAACAATGACATTAAAATCCACGGGAGATAAGGATCCAAAGTCCTCACATATCTAACAAAACCCACAACTTTACCTTTCCATGAAGGTCGGTCGGAGCATAGATGTTAGAAAAGAGTACTCTCTCTCCAAACTCAAGATGAGAAGCAATGCAAGAAATCAAACCTCTGCAAGAGTACCACCAAATTGGCTTGACTCTACGTGGGTCCCATAAGCATGCAACCTCACCAGAGCTACCAAGTGCACCAACACATTGACACTGACTGTGACTCCAAATCTTTGAAGCCACACTCATCATACTATTAATTGATAACTTAGTTTCCTGAAGGAAAACCACATCAGCTGAATGAATACGAACCAAATCCTGAATAGCCTTTTGTCTAGGGATGCTATTCATACCCCTCACATTCCAAGAGAGCACAATCATCGTTGGGGTTGGGAGAAGTGAGCATCAATAGTCCTCACCAAACCTGACTCAACCAATGTCTCACTAGCTAGCTTTACCTTTTCTAGGTCCTTTTTCCACCAACCTTAAGAGGTTTCTTAGGAGCCCCTTTTTTGAGGGTTTTTGGTTGCAAACCCAAGGCCAGGGAAGGAGCCTTACTTTTTCCTAAGTCTGGAGTACCCCACACTTCAGATAGAACACCACTAGAACTAGGAGAGCCACTAGAAGCTTCTAGTACCAAATCTAATGCACCCTGAATAGGAGCTGGAGGAGCCAATTCAGTGTCCATTTGAGTACTCTGCTCACCAAGCTGATTTGAACTAGGAATCACATTAGATTGATCCCCAGGAACAACCTCAGTAAAAGATACAACTTTTGCCTGCAAGTCTGCCTAGAAACATTCCTCCTAGACCAAATCCTCCAACATCTTAAATTGGTTGAACGTCTCCTCCTCCTACCTATCCTTGAGGGATCTCTTCAAGCCTCGACCATGATTACAAGACTTAACTGGAATAAAACCTTCTTTATCAGCCCCACCTCCCTACATGGGGGCTTTACCCTTGTCTGCTTCAAATCAGGCTGAGTAGGAGCATTACTTGGACTAGTTGCACCAGAAGCTCGGGGACACCTCCACTGAAGATGACCATATTCATGACATAGCCGACACCTGAAAGGTAACGTCTTGTAATCTAATGGTTGAGTCCAGGAGTAAGACCCAACAGTCATATCAATAGAATCTGGAAGCGGCTGGCTCGAATCAATTTCAACACAAACCCTAGCATAAAAAAATTTGTCTTATTCAAAGTTTGTTGAGAAGGACCAATAGGTTTTCCCAACAACAATGCAATCGACTGCAATAGATCACTTCTCCAGCATTCAAGCGGTAACCGAGTAAGACAAACCCAAACTGAGATTCTAGAAGGTAACTCCTCCACTGAATTAAAGCTAGCATGCCATGGTTTGATGAAGAGACCCATATGACTATAAAAAGATGGACCCCCTTCAAAGGCCCTATTCCGATCTGAGACACACAAAAATCCACCATAAAGAAGTTATTTGCAGCCATCAAAATATCAAAATCTCCTTCTGGGTTCCATGTCTTATGAATCCATGTATCAAGAAATGGGGGAGAAACCCTCATCCCCATGAACTTACAAATCAAAACATGATTGTAGTAGTAATTAATATCCTTAGCTACTGACTCTAATTATATTACTAAAACTGGTCACTCCTGGGCACTCTCCAAGCATCCATTCACCTTTGGCAATTTAAGGGAACCATTTTGGACCACATCTGATCTAGAAGAAGACTGAATGGGTATTCTTGCATCCTCACCAGCCATAGAAGAAGCATGACCTGCCATATCCAAAGGCACATTCGAAGCCATTTATACCATGCACTCCCACACCACGCTGAATTCAAAGCAATGGCTCCAAACAGGTGCACCACCACCAGAGACAACACCTCAAAGGAAGAAAAACCCCCCCAATGTGAAGAAAACATGAACCAGAGGAGACACAATAAAAGAAAACCCAGAGTTGGAAACCCTTGAACCCTGCACACCACCACCTACACCAAAGGATGCCTCATAGCTAGCTAAAACTAGGGAAAAAAAAGAAACGGTGAAGTAGACCCGGTCCCCTTAACCCCCCACTGACATGCAAAGCCCCTGTACATAGAGAAAGCTCGATCCTACAAGCTAGGGCTCGGGTGCCCTAGCCTGCTCTCCCACGCATGTTGTCACCATCCTTGAATATCAGAGATTCAACTTTTTTAAAAACTTTTAATTAGATTTTTTTAAAAACATTTTTAATACAAAATATAAAGATGATTTTTAAATTTTTGTATTATATATTGTAAAATGTTGTCATGTAAATAAATAAAAATTAACCCATATAAAAATAAATAAATAAAAATTAAAAATTTCCAATTATTCCTTTAATTTTTTTATATTAATATACATACATATATATAATTTATTCATTTATTTTATTTTATAATAAAAAAAATTAAAATTCATAATTACATTAATTTTTTTATGTTAATATACACATACATTAATATATATTATTTTATTATTTGATTTATTTTATTATTTAAAGTTGAGTTATATAAATAAATGGGGTGCAATGGCAATTGGCATCATTGGTTCAATAGATTAGTTTTTTGAGTCACTCAATGGAGTTTATTTCATTTGTCCATGTCCCTAGGGAATGGAACTGTGTGGCTAATTGCTTGGCCAAGTGGGGTTCAGAGTAAGACGGAGCTTGGAATGTTGATAGTTGGGACCAGTTGTCCCACGAAGGTGTTCAAAATTTGGAAAGGTTGATCTCTACAGATATGGATGGATAGTTGAGGCTCCTATTTGGAGCTTTGGGGTTTTAGATGTCCCCCTTATTCTGGTTCGGTTGGTTGTTTTGATGGTGTTTTGTTCTGAACTTCTATTGTTTCTGGAGGCGGTTGCCCTCCTGGTTATGTACTATTGATTTATTTTATTAATAAATTTTTACCCCCTTTTTCAAAAAAAAATTACTCCTTTAATTTTTTTTATATTAATACACACACATATATATAATTTATTCATATATTTTATTTTGTAATAAACATACATAAAAATTAAAAAGTGGCAACTACTATTATTGGAATTTTTACATTAATATATATAAATACATACATTAGTATATTATTTATTCATTTATTTTATTTTATAATAAAATAAATTTAAAATTCATAATTATATTATTTTTTTATGTTAATATACACATACATTAATATACATTATTTAATTATTTGATTTATTTTATTATTTAAAGTTGAGTTATATAAATATATGTTTATAATTTATTTAAAAACTTTTTCATTAGATTTCTTTTTAAACTTTTTAATTAGTTTTTTTTTTAACTTTTTTAATACAAAATATAAAGATGATATTTTAAAATTTTAGTATCTTAGTCATTTTCTATGCCTTCCCTAAAAATTTTCTATCATGTTCAAAATCAAAATCCTAGTTATAATTTGTGAAATCCTATCTACAACAATGACACACGGTTATTGAAATGAAATTATTTAAAACTCAATCCTACAACATGTTATGAACAAACTTGTTGCTTCTTATATAATGAGTCATGGTGGTTACATATGATTGGAAATTAGACCTTATTGAAGACATGAAAATTATACAATAAAGTGCCTAGTACATGTATAATAAACAAACATAAAGAAATGAGCGATGGGCTTATCTTGACAATTTAAAGGCACATAAGACAATAATATGTCTAACGACTAGTAAGAACCCAAGCAGTTAACCCAATGGAATGATACGAAGAAAAGTAGAAACTCATTACAACCCATTTTTCTGCAGATGGCACCATATTGTAAGCTGCTGCAAAGAAACTCAACGCGAAGAATCCCACTAAAATGCACAAAACTACCTTGTTGAACCGATATAAAAAATCCTAGAACATACTATTGCAATAGTTCCTAAACCAACACTGATTACAACCCATTTTTCTGTAGACAGGATCACCATATAAGCTGCTACAATAAAACTGAACACGAAGGACACCACTAAACTACACAAAACTACCTTGTTGAACCAGACAAGCTTATTTATATGGATGGAGGGTATAATCGCAAGGATCACAACTACTATTGTCGAACCAAAGAATGATAAAATGTCTCCCACAGGAAAAACATTGAAAGCAAACCCTTGCTCTTCACTGTAATCCTTCAAAGCAACAGCACAAGGAATACGAAAGCAATCGTGATTGGCACGAAAATGGCGGCTAATTTCTGTAGCTTTTCAAGGGCTTTCTTGTTCTCTGCTCCCTGTTCACCAACTTGTTGTGCAGGGAACATCATCTACAAAATCTCCATAAGGTTTTTCCACCCCCAAAATCTCTCCTATTTGAAAAAATCAAATTAAGATTGTAAATAAATTAAAAATATATATATTTCATTAAAATATGCACATGTTCTATCAAAATAAAAAATGACACTAAGTAAATACATTCAAAAGCTAACCCAAGTTAATTTATTTTTTTAAAGTTGCGTTTTATGAAATAAATGTTTCTTTTTTTTTGTTTTTTGAAGTTGAGTTATAGAAAAAAAATGTTTCTAAAATTTAATTTTTTATTTTGAATTAGATTTTTTGAAGTTGAGTTGTATAAATAAATGTTTCTAATTTCTTTTAAAAGTTTTTAATTAGATTTTTTTAAAACTTTTTAATTAGATTTTTTTTTAAACTTTTTTAATACAAAATATAAAGATGATTTTTAAATTTTTGTATTATATATTCAAAAGTTGTCATGTAAATAAATAAAAATTAACCCATATAAAAATAAATAAAAATTAAAAATTTCCAATTACTTCTTTAATTTTTTATATTAATATACATACATATATATAATTTATTCATTTCTTTTATTTTATAATAAACATAGATAAAAGTTAAAAAGTGGCAACTACTATTATTTGAATTTTTTTACATTAATATATATAAATACATACATTAATATATTTGTTATTCATTTATTTTATTTTATAATAAAAAAATTAAAATTCATAACTACATTAATTTTTTTATGTTAATATACACACAAACATTAATATATATTATTTAATTATTTGATTTATATTATTATTTAAAGTTGAGTTATATAAATAAATGTTTATAATTTATTTTAAACTTTTTAATTAGATTTCTCTTTAAACTTTTTAATTAGATTTTTTTAAAACTTTTTTAATACAAAATATAAAGATGATTTTTTATTTTTTTAGTATCTTAGTCATTTTCTATGCCTTCCTTAAAAACTTTCTATCATGTTCAAAATCAAAATCCTAGTTATAATTTGCAAAATCCTATCCACAACAACAACACATGGTTATTGAAATAAAATTATTTAAAACTCAATCCTGCAACATGGTATGAACAAACTTGTTGCTTCTTATATAATGAGTCATGGTGGTTACATATGTTTGGAAATTAGACCTTATTGAAGACTTGAAAATTATACAATAAAGTGCATGGTACATGTATAACAAACAAACACAAAGAAATGAGTGATGGGCTTATCTTGACAGTTTAAAGGCACATAAGACAAGAATATGTCTAATGACTAGTAAGAACCCAAGCAGTTAGTCCAATGGAATGATACAAAGAAAAGCAGAGACTCATTACAACCTATTTTTCTGCAGACGACACTATATTGTAAGCTGTTGCAAAGAAACTCAACATAAAGAATCCCACTAAAATGCACAAAACTACATTGCTGTACTGATATAAAAATCCCTAAACATACTATTGTGACAGTTCCTAAACCAACACTGATTACAACCCATTTTTCTACAGACGAGATCACCAAATAAGTTGCTGCAATAAAACTGGACACAAAGGATGCCATTGAAATCCACAAAACTACATTGCTAAACAAGAGAAGCTTATTTATATGGATGGACAACATAATCACAAGGATCACAACTACTATTGTCAAACCAAAGAATGCCAAAATGTCTCCCACAAGAAAAATATTGAAAGCAAACACTTGCTCTTCATTGTAATCCTTCAAAGCAATCAACACAAGGAATACAAAAGTGATCGTGATTGGCACGAAAATGGTGGCTAATTTCTGTAGCTTTTCAAGGACGTTTTCTTTCTTTGCTCCCACTTCACCCACTTGTTATGCAGGGAACATCATCTGCAAAATCTCCATAAGGTTTTTCCACCCCCAAAATCTCTCCTATTTGAAAAAATTAAGTTAAGATTGTAAATAAATTAAAAATATATATAATTTCATTAATATATGCACATGTTCTCTCAAAATTAAAAAGACACTAACTAAAAACACTCAAAAGCTAACCCAAGTTAACTTTTTTTTTTTTAAAGTTGAGTTATATGAAATAAATGTTTCTTTTTTTTTATTTTTTGAAGTTGAGTTATAGAAAAAAAAAATTCTAAAATTTAATTTTTTATTTTGAAGTTGAGTCGTATAAATAAATGTTTCTAATTTTTTTAAAAACTTTTTAATTAGATTTTTTTTAAAACTTTTTTAATACAAAATATAAAGATGATTTTAAAATTTTTGTATTATATATTAAAAAGTTGTCACATAAATAAATAAAAATTAATATTTTCCAATTACTCCTTTAATTTTTTTATATATTTTTTTAAAAGGGGGTAAAAATTTATTAATAAAATAAATCAACAGTACATAACTAGGATGGTAATTGCCTCTAGAAACAAAAGAAGTCTAGAACAAAACACCATGAAAATAACTAGTCAAACCAGAATAGGGGGGACATCTAAAACCCCAAAGCTCCAAACAAGAGCCTCAACTATCCATCCATATCCGCTGAGATCAACCTTTCCAAATTTTAAACACCTTCATGGGACAACTAGTCCCAACTATCAACATTCCAAGCTCCCTCCTACTCTGAACCCCACTTGGCCAAGCAATCAACCACATAGTTCCATTCCCTACGGACATGGACAAATGAAATAAACTCCATCGAGTGACTCAACAAACTAATCTATTGAACCACTGATGCCAATTGCTATTGCACCCCATCCACTACCTGCTCATTTAAAAGATTAATCACCACCTAAGAATTAGATTCACAGATAACCCTACGCCATCCCAAATCACCCCCTTTTTCCAGAGCATAAAGAATAGCAAGAGCTTCCATCAAATTATTAGTTTGATGTCCCTTATAGATAGAGAAGAAAAAAAGGAAAGCATCATGGCTATCTCTTCCCATCCCCCCAATCCTAGCATGACCAGGATTCCCCTTAGAAGAACCATCTGTATTGATCTTAATAATACTTGGAGGTGGAGGGGACCACCAACCATCTCTCTAAATCTTTCTCTTATGTTGACCCCTTTTCCTAGACCAAGTAAAGCATGAACCTCCAACAACTAGATTCAGATTTTGTGTAATCTGCAACTCCTCAATGTCTAACTGAGTAGAGAGATCACACTTAGCTGCAAGAGTTTCTTGAAGCATACTAAGAATCCTCTACCACACCTATTGGACCACCAATTTCCTCCCCTAAAAAATCCTCTGATTCCTTTCCAACCAAAGCTGCCATAAAATAAAAGAAGGACCAATATTCCAAGCCACCTACAAAAAAGAAGCTTTAGCTGGGGGTCTACCCAAACTTCTCCAAAAATCAACTAAAGATGAAGCATGAACACAGGCCTACTTCTAAGCACCCCACCAAAAGTGTCAAATCTCTTGGGCATGAGGAAACTAAAAGAACAAATGAGCCTGAGACTCCTCCCCCCCCATTGCAAAGGAAACAAATGGATGGCCCCTAAAAACCCCTTTTCTGAAGATTATCCCAAGTGAGACAACAATTCTGAGTAACCAACCAAAGGAAGTAATTACATTTAGGCCACCCAAATTTATTCCACACAAACTTCCACCAAGGAGATTCCATCTCCCCAAACTTCTGCCCATCTAGCACCCAATATCTAGAAGCAATAGAATACACACCTTTCAAGTTCAGACTCCAGGCCAAAGAATCGTTCTCATTCAAGGAACTACAAACTCTACCAGCTAGAATATGAACTAACTCCTCTTGATTTGCCAATGAACCCCCCTACAGCCACTCAGCAAAATCCTTCCATCTAAAAACCTCCACCTAACCCAAAGACTGAGCCGATTTGAAATGACCCACATGACTCCAACCAGCATCAAGAAAGATGCTGCATAAAGGGTGTAAATGTGGAAATTCTAACAAGATAGGCAGATGGTTGTCCCAAGAGTCACACAAAAATAATGCCTCATAACCCCTATTACAAATCCAAAACAACCCTTTCTTAACAAGGTTGGCCCCCCTTTTGAGAGTACCCCAAACCATGGATCCTTTACCAGAGAGAGTAATCCTAGGTATGTCAGCACTTTCAACTCCCCCTAAATACTTGTAGTTGAGGATCTTAGCCCAATCCTGATCCTGACAAATGCACCACCTCCAATATAGTTTGGCAGTTAAGGCCTGGCCAATAAGACTAGCCTATCAAAGACCAAGACCTTCCTCTTGTTTTGGCCTACAAAAGACTTCCAAATTTCTAGCCCATAAGAATTATCTGCACAAAGCATTAAATTCCTTAATGAAACTTGAGGGAGCTCCTTGAACAAAACACTTGTAAATGGGAAGAGCTTGAATCACTGATTTTAATAAAGTAACCCTCTCAGTAGAGGACAACCATCTACAAGTCCAATGACTAACCCACTTATGGAACTTGTCCAAGATATCCTGCCAGAAACCCCTAGACACACTGCTAACATTAATGGGGATCCCAAGATAGACAAGAGGAAGAGTCCAAATCTGGAAGCTGAGAATCCCAGTAATCCTATCCTTTTTTTTTTTTTTAAAAGGGGAAAAAATTTTATTCAATCCAAAGCATGATACAAGGCAAGAGCCACAGGCTCAACAGAAAGGAAAACAACCAACAAACAAACAACAACACTACATAGTCCTGTCTTCCAACAAAAATCTCTCCAGAGTCCCTAGATAATCAGAAGGTAACTCATTCCTACCACTGATATCCCAACCATCCCCTTTCTCCAAGGCCCACTTCGCCAAGCAGTCAGCCACGCTGTTCCATTCTCTAGGGATGTGACAGAAGGAGACAAATTCCAAGGGACTGCAAACACTTAAAATCTGTCTGACCATCGAAGCTAAATACCAACTAACACCATCCAATCTTTGGTTGTTCAACATATCCACAACAATCTGAGAGTCAGATTCACAGATAATCCTCCTCCAGCCAAGAGAGCAACCTCGCTCAACATCAATCTTAATAGCAAGGGCCTCCATCAGGTTATTAGAGTAATGCCCTTTGTAGACAGAGAAGCAAAAAACAACATCCCCATCTTTACTTCTACCAATACCCCCAATACCAGCATGCCCAGGATTCCCACGAGAAGATCCATCAATATTAATCTTCAGGACTCCATCTGGAGGAGGTGCCCACTTCCCATCACGACAAACCTGTTTCTTGACACGACGGGGCATAAGACCAGTACGGCACCCCCTACTAGTAACACCCAAGCTCAGATCCCGCACAACTGCAACATCCCTGGGATCAATACTCTCAGACATATCACATTTAGCAGAAATAGTCTCCTGAAGCCTACTGATAATCTTCGTCCACAGTTGACCAGTATCCAATCTGGAATCACAAAAAACTCTACGGTTCCTTTCCAGCCAAAGGTTCCAAAGAATGAAAATGGGCCCAATGAACCAGGCCACCTGAAGAAAAGGCGTCTTCGCAGGAGGCCTGCCTAGGCTCTCCCAAAACTTAATAAGAGAGGAAGCATGAATGCACCCATGATGCCAAGCCTCCCACCATCTATACCAAATCTCATGAGAAAAGGGGCAGTGAAAGAACAAGTGGGAAGTACATTCTTCACTGCACAAACAAAGAAAACAAATGGAAGGTCCCTGAAACCCTCGTTTACGAAGATTCTCCCAAGTGAGACATTTCCTCTGGGCAACCAACCATAAAAAGAAGTTACACTTGGGCTAAGAAAAGTTGTTCCAAATGTTCCTCCACCAGGGCACCTCAGTAGGACCATATAAATTCCTATCAAGCAGAGCATAACCTTGAGCAACAGTATAGTTCCCATTTGGGCTAGGGCTCCAAGCCAACTTGTCCCTCTCATTCAGAGTGCTGCAAAACCTACCTTCCAAGACCTTACACAAAGCAGCACGATCCTCCTCAGAGCCACCCATAGGCCACTCCTGCGGATCCTTCCAGCAAGACACCTCCAGATGACCAATACGCTTAACTTTTTTAAAATGCTCCACCTTAGTCCAACCAGCATCAGAGAACATCTGGCAAAGAGGCAGAAGCTGAGGGAAACTAGACAGAATGGGAGGGTGACCATCCCAAGAGTCCAGCCAAAAAAGAGCATCAGAGCCATTATTACAGATCTAGAAGAGACCATTCTGAACAAGCTGAGCTCCCTTCTTAAGAGTATCCCAAATGCAAGAGCCTTTGCCCAAAAAAGCAATCCATGGCACCTCCCAGCTCTCAACCCCAAGAACATACTTGCAAGCAAGAATCTTGGCCCAATCCTGATCTTGGTTGTTGCACCATCTCTAGTACAGCTTAGCCGCCAAAGCCGTAGCCACAAGAGCCATAGACCTAAGGCCAAGGCCCCCAGCATGCTTCGGCCTACAGACAGACTCCCACTTGACTAAACTCCATTTCAAGGAAAGAAGGTTACCCGACCAAAGGAATTGCCAGGAAAGAGCATCAAAATCCCTTACAAAGGAGGCAGGAGGAATCTGCACACAACATCTGTAAATAGGGAGAGCCTGCACCACAGCTTTTAGGAGAAGCACTCTACTAGCAGAAGAGAGCCATCTGTAAGTCCAATGACTAACCTTACTCCGAAACTTATCCAAAATCCCCTACCAAAAATCACGACGCTGAGAACCTAGAGCCAAAGGAGTCCCTAGATACATCAAGGGAAGAGAACCAATTTGGAATCTAAGAATCCTGGCAATCCTGTTCTGAATGAGACAAGGAGTATTAAAGAAATAGATGGAAGATTTATCATCATTAATACTCTTACCAGAAGCTCTCAAATAGATGTCTAAAGTTCTCCTGAAGTTCACTGCCTCACTAATTCTAGCCAAGCCCATCAGTCCAGTATCATCCACAAATTGAAGGTGAGAATAGGGAGGGAGATCATTGGTCCAACTCCAACCGTGAAGAAGACCCAGCCGCACCTGAGATTTAATAAATCTACCAAGACCCTCTACCATGGTAATGAAAAGATACGGGGACAGAGGGTCTCCTTGCCTAAGACCCCGAGAAGCACTAAACCAATTTGAAGAATCCCCATTAAGAAGAACAGAGAAGGAGGATGAGGTTACACAACTGAGAACCCAGCTCACCCATTCCTTGTTAAAGCCAAAAGCCAAGAGGATATTCTGAAGAAACTCCCAGCTCACCCGATCATAAGCTTTAGCCATGTCAAGCTTAATGAACATTGCCTTCTCCTTAGAGGAAGCCATAGAGTGAATAACCTCCGTAGCAATCACGACACCATCCAAAATTTGTCTCCCTTCCACAAAACCTCCCTACTCAGCAGAAATCAATGCACCAAGGAGGGGTTTGAGTCTCTCAGTAATCAACTTGGTAATGATCTTGTAGGTGACATTGCATAGGGCAATAGGCCTAAACTGATCCATCCGATTAGCCCCCTCCTTCTTAGGTATAAGAGCCAGAAAAGTAGAATTCAAAGACTTAAGCATTTGTTTGTTCCTAAGAGATTCCTGAACCACCTCAAGGAGATCAGACTTAATTATTTCCCAAAATTCCTGGAAGAACTCAATCGAAAACCCATCTGGGCTAGGAGCTTTGCCTTTTTTCATACTAAACACAACTTTCTCCAACTCAGGTAACAAGATTGGACACAGAAGAGCCCTATTCATCTCATCTGAGACCAAGCAAGGAATACAATCCAAGATAGCCCTCTCCTCAGATTTGGCAGCAATATCCTCCTTGGAAAAAAGATTAGAAAAATAGTTGACAGCTTCCCTGGAAATTTCATCACAGGACGAGAGTTGAGTCCCATCACTCGAGATAAGAGTGGAAATAGAGTTCCCCTACCTACGGGCCTTAACTGAGTTATGAAAAAAAGCCATGTTCCTATCCCCCTCCTGAAGCCAATCAATCCGAGATTTTTGCTTCCAGAAAATCTCCTCCCGCAGCTCCCACTCTTCTAAGCCCTTGAGGGCTAGGGACTCCGCATTCAGAAGGTCAGAGGATAGCCCATAGTCTCGAATCTGACGAGTGACACTATCCAGCTTGGACTGAGCAACAAGCTTCTGAGCATGCAAGTTCCCAAAACATTGATAATTCCACCTCTTTATCCTATACTTCACATGTTGAAGCCGTTTACTAAAAGTGTACATGGCCCTCCCATGGGCAGGAAGCCCTTCGTACCACCAATCTAGCACAAGATCCCAAAGAGATTAATCTCGTAACCACATCAATTGAAATTTGAAAGAAGGATTCTTAGTGACCCCATAAGAGGAGGCATAGAGTTTGATAGGCTAGTGATCGGATCCCCTCCAATCCAGGATTTCAGAACTGGTAGTCCACCTACTGCTCATCCAATAACAGGAAACCAGAAATCTATCTAGCCGTTCTGAGATAGCCTCATCACCACACCGCCTGTTGTTCCAAGTAAAAACTCCATTGATTGGCTTCACGTCAACAAGGTTAAGGGAACCAATATTATCTCTGAGCAAAAGAGAAGAAGGATCAAGCCTGGCTAACCCTCCTTGTTTTTCCTCCATACTGATAACAGCATTAAAGTCACCAGCCAACATCCATGGGAGAAACGGGTCCAGAGAACGGACAAAATTGATATGATCCCAAAGATGAGTCTTACTTGGAAGATTAGTAGGAGCATAAATATTAGAGAAAAGACATCTTTCACTAGTTTCAAAAATGGAGGCAACCATAGAGATGGAAGACTGACTAGAAACCCACCATAAGGGGGAAACTTTCCTCAGGTTCCAGAAGCAAGCCACCCCCCAGAACTGCCCAACGCCCCCACCCCTTGCCAGTAGCCTTGGGGCCAGATACGCAGAGCACAATTATTCAAACCATCCACTGTAAGCTTGGTTTCCTGTATAAAGACCACATCTGGAGCCTGAGACTCAATTAATCTACGAATAGCCTTTTGTCTAGGGATGCTGTTCAACCCCCTTACATTCCAAGATAAAACTATCATTTAGGGGGATGGGAGAAGTGGGAATCAATGGGTTTCACAGACCCAGACTCAACCAAAGTATCACCCATAATCTTAACCTTCTCTTGATCAGTTTTCCTTCCACTCCTTGACTGTTTATCTAGAGGCCCCTTTTTAAAAGGTTTTTGATGCAAGCCTAAGGTAGGAGGAGCCTTAGCACCCTTCACAGGATCCGCAGTTCCCTTCGTAACTTGGGGGCAAGGAGCCGAACCAGCAGAACCCACTAGAAATTGTGACTCCTGGAGGCCACCAATAATCTGAACCTAAGGAGGCAAGTCCAAAGCCGGCTGACCAGCCTGAAGAACCCCTGACGATAGAATTAGCTCCTCCTCCTTCGCACCCACCACCTGAATCTCTTCCTGACCTTTAACCCTAGAAGAGAGCTCAACCGGATTACCATCTTCTTGGACAACACTATCAAGAACCTCAAACCTATTAAATGTGCCATCATTCTGTCTATCCATCCAGGATCTCTTCTTGCCTTTGCCTTTATTCCAGGAATTAATCGGGATAAATCCCTCCTTATCAACAGGCCCATCCGACACTGGAGCTTTCCCCTTGTCCATCCTAGGAGGTCCAGAGGCAGACATGGGGGAAGATTTCAATCTGGGACATCTGTGGTGTAGATGACCATACTCATGGCAAATTCTACATCTGAATGGTAGGGTTTCATAATCTAGCTGTTGGATCCAGGAGGAAGAACCCATGCAAATTTCCATAGAGTCTGGTAATGGATTATTCAGATCAAGTCCGACACAAATACGAGCAAAAGAAATTACCTTACGATCTTGAATCTGTGAAGCTGATCCAACAGGTTTCCCAAGAAGCAAAGAGATTGAATGGAGGATATCCTCCCTCCAGAATTCCAACGGAAGCCTCAGCAAGCGAACCCACACAGGCACCCATGAAGGGATCTCTTCAGCAGAGTTGAAGCCCAGATGCCAAGGCTTGATGAAGAGCCCAACCTGGTTAAAGAAATAAGGGCCACCTTCAAAAGCCCTATGCCTGTCCGACATGCTTGAAAAAATAACCAGAAAATAGTTATTAGCCGCTAAAAGAATCTCCATATCTCCTTCAGGGTTCCAAACCTGATGTGCCCAGGATTCCAACATGGGAAGAGAAAGGCGAAGGCCCAAAAATTTGCAAATAAGAGCATGCTTGCACCAGTAATCAACATCCTCTGAAACTTGCTCAGGTTGAATAACCAAAACCGGTCATTCTTCCGATCTCTCCAAACATCCATTTACTTTTTTAATCTGAAGCGACCCTTTTGAAGAGGAAGTACCCTCTCCAGAAAGAGGAAACTCAGTCTGATCCTTGTTACTGGCATGCATCAGAGAGGATGGATCTCCCATCTCCAAATCTAGGGAAGAAGCAAAACCCTGATTCTCCATGGCTAAAAGAGCCCAAGCGCCAGACAGAAGAGGGAAGGAGGCAAGGTAGACGGTCCAAATGACTAAACCACCGCGCACCCCCCGTCCAAGCGACCCACGCACCAGACAGTGCCCCGACCAACGTCCAGCCATGAAGGGGAGGAGCCCACACCCCTGCCCAAACCCCTCTAGTCTTCTGCGAACCTAGAAACGACCCCCCGGTGAGCAGAAACGACCCCCCAGTGAGCAGAAACAGCTCGCCAAACACACACAGACGCCAAAAAATGGAGCCAGCTAGGGCACGCGGGCCCTAGCGCTCACCAGAGCTCCACGCATCGTCATTCTCCCAGTAATCCTATCCTAAATACGTTGAGGAGTATTAAATAAAAAGATGAAGGACTTGTCTTCATTAATCTTTTGACCCAAAGCAGCCAGATAAATATCCAAAGCCTTTCTTAAGTTAACTGCTTCATAGACTTTAGCTAAACCCATGAAAGCAGTGTCATCAACAAATTGTAAATGAGAGTGAGAAGGCAAATTGCTACCCCAACTCCAACCTTGGATCAAATCTTGAGCAACATGAGATTTTATGAGTCTCCCTAAACCCTCAGCCAAGAGGATGAACAAGTATGGAGACAAAAGGTCCCCTTGTTAAAGACCCCTTGAAGCACCAAAAAAATAGTAGGCTCACTATTGATAAGCATAGAAAAGGAAGTCAAAGTAACATAGCTCATAACCCAGTCCACCCAGTCAGATACAAATCCAAAAGCCAACAACACCTTTTGGAGAAAAGTCCATTTAACTCAATCATAGGCTTTGGCCATATCTAGCTTAATAAACATTGCTTTCTCCTTAGACACTACCATTGAATGAATAGCCTCCATTGCCACAACCGCACCATCCAAAATTTGTCTACCAGCAAAAAATCCCCCCTGCTCCTCTAAAATCAACCTATTGAGCCAAGGTTTAAGTCTTTCTATGATCAGCTTCGTGATAATCTTATAAACCACATTACATAGAGCTATTGGCCGAAAAAGATTCAAAGAGTTATCTCCTTCCCTCTCAGGGATATCAACCAAGAAAGTAGCATTCAAAGCTTTCAACATCTGCTTTCTCCTGTGTGACTCCCTAACCACCTCCAAAAAATTAAAATTAATAATCTCCCAAAATTTTTGGAAGAATTCAACTAGAAAGCCATTTGGTCCAAGAGCATCTCCACTTTTTAATTGAAAAACAACCTTCTCCAATTCTTCCATAGAGATGGCCCTACAAATGGACTCATTCATCTCATTTATCACCAAAGGAGGAATGCAATCCAAAACACAATTTTCCTCCTCCATAGATAAAGGGATGTCCTCCGTAAACAAAGAAGATAAGAACCTAGAAGCCTCAGTTGTAATCTCATGGCCAGAAGAAAGCATAACCCCTTGGGAGGACATCAAGGAAGAAATGATATTCCCATGTCTCCTATCCTTGACAACATTATGAAAGAAGAGGGATTTCTATCTCCTTCTTGGAGCCAGACAATCCTCAATTTTTACTTCCAAAAAATCTCCTCTCGCAATTCCCACTCAGCTAACTCCTGTAAAGCTTCTATTTCATCACTAAGATTCTCCATAGTGAGACCAAACTCTCTAATCTGGTGAGTAATACGATCCAACTGAGATTGAGTTGCAACCTTAGCCTAAAATATATTCCCAAAATAGTGCTTCTTCCACTTCTTAAGCTAAAATTTCACATATTGCAACCTCTTAACAAAAGAGTACATAGTAGTACCAAAAGATGGCTTTCCTTCCCTCCACCACCCAATCATATGATCTTGAAGAGAAAGTTCACGAAGCCACATCAACTGAAACTTAAAGGAAGGATTCTTAGCTGATCCAAATAGGGAAATTAACAGTTTAATAGGCCAATGATATGATCCCTGCCAATCCAAAATCTTAGAACTTGTGGCCCAATTACTGCCAATCTAGAAACTAGAAACCAAAAACCTGTCTAGCCTTTATGAGATACAATCAACTCCACATCTTCTGTTGTTCCAAGTAAACAAGCCATTGGAGGGCTTAACATCCACAAGGTTTAGTCCAAAAATATTGTCTCTAAACATCGTAGAAGCATAATCCAATCTATCCAATCCCCCCTTCTTCTCATCCAAACTAACAATCGCATTAAAATCCCCAACCATAATCTAAGGAAACAAGGGAGCTAAGGACCTTACATACCAAATATCAAACCAGAGATAAAGCTTTCCTCGAACATTAATAGGAGCATAAACATTGGTGAAAAGAATATTCTCTCCTAATTCATAACTAGTTGCAATCATCGACAAAGATAATTTGCTAGAGATCCACTAGATAGGAGAAACCTTGTGTGAGTCCCATAGGCAAACTACTCCACTAGAATTGCCCTGAGCTCCAATACACTGCCACTGACCTCTACCCCATAAACTAGAAGCTATGCTAGCCATACTTTCCACCGGCAACTTCGATTCTTGAATAAAGACCAAATCAGGAGAGTGAACACGAATCAACTCACAAACAACCTTTTGTTTAGGGATGTTGTTCAAACCCCTTACATTCCATTAAATCAAAATCATCTGTGAGAAGCAATAAAGTGGGAGTCAATGGTTTTAACTAACCCTGATTCCACCAAATTCTCACCTATCAACTTAACTTTCTCCTAATCCTTCTTCCAACCCATCTTAGGGGGCACCTCCTGAGTAGCCTTTTTGAGACTCTTCTGTCAAATCCCAAGGAAGGGTTGGTCACTACTACCCACCTAAGAAGAAAGAGCTGGCTTATCCAAAAGAAGGCTTGTGGGATCCTAAATCAATCCATCTTCAGCCTCTACGACCTCTGATTACACCACTAGCACCTAATTTGTTTCCATATGAGAATCAACAACCCCTTCCGGAATGATATCACAACAGACACCTTCCTTTAAGCCTTCCTGAGTCCTCTCCATGGGACCTAGCCCATCCTGCATCTCCTCTGTGATCATCCCCTGCTGCTCATCCACACCTAAGGCATTAAACTGGTTGAATAATCCATCTATCTACCTATCCTTGAGAATTCTCTTCTGACCTCTACCTTTATTCTAGGGCTTTACAGAAATAAACCCCTCATTGTCTGTCTCACCAACTGAAGCAGGGGCCTTCCCCTTATCCATCTTAGGAGCAGGCCTAGAATGCTTATCTGACTGGGACCCTACATGATTAATTCTAGGGCACTTCTTTTGCAAATGCCCATACTCATGGCAGATACAGCACCAAAAAGGGAGAGCCTCATAATCCAACTGTTGATTCCATGAGGAAGAGCCTAACTTGATTTCCATAGAATCTGGCTAGGGTTTGTTTAAATCAATTTCAATGCAAATGCAAGAAAAAGAGATTACCTTTTTATACAATGTTTGTTGTGAAGGGCCCACTGGCTTGCCCAATAGAATTGCAACCATATGAAGAATATCATTCCTCCAAAAATCTAGCAGGAACCAAGGAAGCCGAACCCACACCGGGATCCTGGAAGGGAGCTCCTCTGTTGGATTAAATCCTACATGCCAAGGATTAATAAAAAGCCCAATCTGATTATGAAAGTATGAGCCCCCTTCAAATGCCTTGTTACAATCTGTCAAGTTAGAGAAAATAAGAGGAACCTCCTGCAACAATATAATGAAAATGCACGAAATAACAGAAATAGCAAAACACAGAAGGAATTTATTAATCGCAGGCCACTTCGAGGGGGCAACCTCCTTTGAGCAAGCTCAATACAATAAACTCATGGATGCCTTCATTGGCCTCAACACATACTTATATACTAAGTCTAATCTAAACAACTATTACTCCCCATGAATGTGGGATAATACAATATACTCACAGGATGACTTACAAAGCATATGCGTCCAATAGCAATATACTAACAAAGTAAAGAGAAGGGTTAAACACGGGTTCCTAACATCCCCTCCCTCTTAGAAAAGATTTGTCCTCAAAGCTTAAGATGTGGAAATTGTTGCTGAATTTGAAGGAGTGGTTCCCATGTAGCATCCTTTGGTTGCATTTCATGTCACTGAATTAATACCTCTATGATGGATCGAGAGTGAAGCTGACGAGTGCACTGTCGAGGATTACCTCTGGCTCCAAAATGATGGATCCTTCATTATCTAGTTTTGGTAAAATAGTTTGTGCTTTGATGTTGGTGCCAAGAACTTTCTTTAGACAAGAGACATGAAATACTAGATGAACGCAGGAAGGAGGAAGCTCCAATTTATAAGCAACTGACCCAATCTGCTGAAGAACCTTATATGGCCCATAGAACTTTGGAGCCAGCTTATGACACCCTTTGAGTTTTAGGAAGGATTGCTTGTATGGCTATAGACAAATAAAAACCATATCACCTACTTGAAAAGTATGCTTAGAGCAGTGCTGATCGGCTTGTTGTTTCATTCAATTTCTTGCCATGTGAAGATTGTCTTGCAAAATGCAAAGAATCTAATCTTAGGTTTAGAGAACCATGTCAACTGCCTAAACTAGTGAACTGCTAGGGGTGTATGGAAGGATCACTAGCAATGCCTGACCATAGACTACTTCACATGGAGTCATTTTAGATGTAGTGTGGTAGGAGGTATTGTACCACCATTCAGTAAGAGGGAGCCACTTTGCCCACTAATGTTGTTGTTCTGAGGTGAAGCAATGAAGATAAGTTTCCAAACATTTGTTGATAACTTCAGTTTGACCATCTGTTTGTGGGTGATACTCTAAACTCATCTTTAGTTTGGTGCCATTGTGGCGAAATAGTTCTGTCCAAAAATGACTGGTGAAAGTTGCATCATGATCTGAAACAATGGAAGAAGGGATTCCATGAAGATAGAAGATCTGGTCCATGAAAATCTGTGCAACTAAGGAGGCGGTATAGGGATGGCTGAGGGCACAAAAATGACTATATTTGGAGAGGCGATCAACCACAACCAAGATCACTATCTTCCCTCCAAATTTAGGGAGCCCTTCAATGAAATCCATAGAAATATCTATCCAAATCCATGTATGGATGGGCAAGGGTTTGAGCAATCCAGAAAGGAGTGTCATTTCACCCTTGTTGTGCTGACAGGTATCACATTCAGCCACCATCTATTGAATTGCCCTTTTCATTCCCCTCCAAAAGAAGTCACATCGTGCCCGCTCATAAGTTGAGGAACCTAAAGTGCCTTACCAATGGAGAAGCATGGAGCTCATAGAAGATAGCCTATTGAAGATCTATGCTTTGTGGAAGCACCAGACAACCCTTGTATCTCAGAGAAGCACCATCCCAAGAGAAATGAGGTACAATAGAAGGGTTATTGGCCAACTGTTGAATGATTTGAGATAATGAAGAGTCATTGGCATAGCCTTGCTAGATAGATTCCAACCAATTTAGAATAGCCATAGAAATAGTTGTGCGAGAAAGAGCATCCGCCACAATATTGTCCTTACCCTTCTTGTAAGTGATCTCATAGTCATAACCCATGAGTTTACTAACCCATTTCTGTTGTGCTAGAGAGGAGACCCATTGTTCCAGGAAATATTTTAGACTCTAGTGATCAGTCTTGATGCAGAAATGATTCCCTAATAGGTATGGCTGCCACTTCTATACTGCATGCAAAATAGCCATCATTTCCTTCTCATATGTAGAGAGTACTAAATTCTTACCTGAAAGGGATTTGCTGGTGAATGCAATGGGATGTTCATCTTGAAGGAGAACATCACCAAGTCCATTGTCACAAGCATCACTCTCAATAGTGAAGGTATTGGAAAAATTTGGCATAGCTAGAACTGGTGTAGTACACATAGCTTGTTTCATTTTTTCAAATGCACACTCAACAACATGTGTCCATGTAAAAGCATCACTTTTCAATAGAGTTGTTAATGGAACTGCAATCTTTCCGTAATCCTTGACAAACTTGTGGTAGTAGCCAGTCAGTCCCAAATAACCATGAAGGCTCTTGCGTGTCTAAGGATGCAGCCAATTTTTCATGGCATCTATTTTGGCAGGACCCACTCGAACCCCTTGGGCTGAAACAATATGTCTGAGATACTCCACTTCCTCTTGCCCAAAAACACATTTAGACTATTTTGCATAGAGATGATGATCAGAGAGAAGTTGTAGTACAAGATCCATATGCTGGAGATGCTCAACCCATGTTTTACTATAGATGAGGCTATCATCAAAGAAGACCAGAATGAATTTCCACAAATAGGGTTGGAATATTTTATTCATCAATGCCTGGAATGTGGAAGGAACATTAGTGAGGCCAAAGGGCATGACCAAAAACTCATAGTGGCCATCATGCGTGCGGAAAACTATTTTAGGGATATCATCCTCATGAACCCGAATTTGGTGATACCTAGAACGAAGATCCAACTTGGAGAAAAAATGAGCGCCATGAAGCTCATCAAGAAGCTCATCCACAATAGGAATTGGAAACTTATCCTTGATTGTGATGTGATTAAGTTCTTAGAAGTCAATGCAGAGGCGCCATTACCCATTTTTTTCTGGACAAGAAGAACTGGTGAAGAAAAGGAACTGGTACTAGGGCGAATAATACCTTGCTTCAGTAAGTCCCAAATGAGCATCTCAATCTCTGTCTTCTGGTGAAATGGGTAGTGGTAGGGCCTGATCTTGGGAGGAACACTTCCAGGAAGGAGTTGAATACGATGGTCCTCTGGTCGTGAAGGTGGAAATCCTACTAGTTTAGCAAAGACACATGCATATCTATCCAAAATTCATTGTAGATTCGAAGGAGTAGTGGAGACCACTAATGGTTGCATCTGAATGGAATGGATCTAAGCGATGACACCATGTGAATTCTTCTTAAGGAGTTTTTCTATGCGATGTGAACTAGTGATGCTGAGAGACCTTGGTTGTAAGCCCTTCAATGTGTGTTTTTGCCCATTGTCTAAAAACTACATCCAAAGTTCTACAAAATCCCATAAGATGGGTCCAAGTGTGCGTAACCATTAAGTGCCCAAAACCACATCACATCTACCTAAGGGCAAGGAAAACATGTTGAAGCACATGTTATAATCTCCAATAGAGATACGCACATTGTGACACTTCCCTTTGCAAGGTAATGTGCCCCCATTGGCAATCATGACTTCAAAGATGGAGCAAGGATGGACAAAACAATTAGCCTGTTTGGTGATTCGAGGGTCAATGAAGTTATGAGTGCTACCAGAATCAATGAGTATTGTAAGAGGGAGCTTCTTGAAGTAACCCATGACCCACATGGGTTGTGGGGTGGTGACTCCTACTAAAGCATGGAGAGATATCTCTGGGTGGTTGTCCTGAGAAGGAGGCTCAATAGGCAGCTATTGAATGTTGACCTGATCATCTACTATATCCTGAGCATCTTCATAAACTTCAGTTGTAGGTGGAGAATCCACATCCAAGAGACAGAGCTTTTGCTTAACACATCTATGTCCCTGAGTAAATTTATCATCACAATTATAACAAAGCCCTTTTTCTCTATGTCCCTGCATCTCTGCTTTAGACAAATGCTTGATAGGAGTTGTTCTAGGGGCTGGTGTGATTGGAGGTCTTTGGGAAACCATATTTCTGAATGGAACAAAAGTGGATTTGGAGCGTTGTTGAGCTATAATCTTGTCCTCCACCAACTTATCCAACCCTAGGGATTCCATCATTGTGCTGGGACAAAACATTTTAACCTCAGATCGGATTGCATCCTTTAGACCACTGACAAAACAACTCTGGAAGAATTCATCAAACAATCCCTCTGTGTGATTGGCCAATTTCTCAAATTCTATCTGATATTATCTCACAGTGCTAGTTTGGCAAAGTTTAGTGAGTGCTCCTGTGAAGTCATCAAAAGCACTAGGGCTAAATCGTTGCAAAATGAGTTTGCAAAAATCTGTCCATTTTGGCTCTTCATGAGCCTTGATGTACCAACAGAACCATTGAAGGGCTTCATGTTCCAAATGAAAGGATGCAAGTGGGACTTTGTTGACATCAAAAGTATTATGTAGACTAAAATATTGTTCTTCCTGGTATATCCATCTAGTCGGATCATCACCATTGAAGCAAGGAAAATCAAGCTTTGGCCCATGAAAATTGTTGGAAGAAGAGAACCCAGTGTCTGTAGAAGACTCTGGCTACCATCTCTTGTCCATGGTTGAATGCTGAAGATTGAGGCCGAGAATTTTTTCATCCAGATCTTGGAGTTTGGTCTTGAGGATTGCAAGTTCATCCTCCATGTTTTTTTCTCTTGCGCAGGTGACAACCATAACCAAGCTTTTTTTGGGGGGGGGGAGAATGGGTTAAAAAACAAAAATAGAAACTTTTTTAGTAAAGTAACATTTGGATTTGGGAAAAACTCTGATGGGTAATTGGGGTTTGACTAGGTTTTGGACACTTTCTGAGGGACAAGAAAGCAAAAATGGGGATTTCAAAAGTAAGGTGAAAGAATGGGAACATTTGTCCAAGAGGGACAAAGGAGCAGAAATAGGAAATGAACACTATGGAAAAATTTGAAGGCAATTGGGTGAGAATCAAATAAGTTATGGCAAACCCTAAAAATAGACAAATGTGGGATTTTTGGCTTCGATAAGTGGAATTTGGGATAGGGTCCTCAAGGAAGAAAATATGCAGAATGGAATTTTAGGGGTTCCAGTGAATTTTCAGGGGAAATGGAGCTAAAGCAAGGAAGATATGGCAAAAAAATAGAAATTTTTTTTCTGGAAACAATTTGCAATGGCTTTGGACAGATGCAATCTGTGATTTATCAGCTGGCAATAGATATGGACCCCAGGTATGTTTGGCTTCCTAAGGGTTCAGGGGATTCACTCAGCTACCAATGTTGTCTAACAGCTTACGTATTGGGGCAGTACCCCTCACTCCACGGCTCAGGTAAAATTGATAACTACTTTGCCACAAACGATAGCTCTTGGTTTACCTCACGAATGGGAACTAGTCAATTAGGTAGGGGCCGTTGCCCTTTTCGCTGGCAGGTCCTCTCAATGGGCCAGCTACTTCGGGGTTCATGTGGTACTCCTCACAATGAGTTTGAGGGCTATGCCCAGGCACTTCCCATAGTTAAGCGGATAGGGATTATTCCCTGATCTGAACCTGCAATTGAAATGAACAATATAGATGCAAAGAAAAAAGAACTACTACAATAATCACAGCACCTGGAGGCCATTGTGAAAAAAAATTAGTAGAAATTCCACCCAGCAAGCCCAAGAAAGCACTCTGATACCATATGAGAGGAACCTCCTGCAAAAATATAATGAAAATGCATGAAATAACTGAAATAGCAGAACACAGAAGGAATTTATTGATCATAGGCCACTTTGAGGGGGCAACCTCCTTTGAGCAAGCTCAATACAATAAACTCGTGGATGCCTTCAATGGCCTCAACACGTACTTATATACTAAGTCTAATCTAAACAACTATTACTCCCCATGAATGTGGGATTTAATACAATATACTCATAGGATGACTTACAAAGCATATGCATCCAACAGCAATATACTAACAAAGTAAAGAGAAGGGTTAAACATGGGTTCCTAATAGAAAACCACAAGAAAGTAATTATTAGCTACCAACATAATCTCCACATCCCCTTCGGGATTCCAGGTACTTCTCATCCAGGATTCGATGAAGGGCAAAGAAACTCTGATCCCCATAAACTTGCAAATTAAGGCATGATTTGCCAAATAAGTCACAACCTCCTCTACAGATTCTAGTTTAATTATCAATATAGGTCTTTCCTTGCTCCTTTTGAGGCACCCATTCACCTTAGACATCTAGGGGCTTTCGAACAAATCCACACGCACTTCCTTCAAATCATGCATCGACTTTGAAGGAGAGGGATCCTCCCTATTGAGAGCCTCCTGAAAAGAAACCCTAGGGCCCTTAGATGGCTCCATACCAAATCCCATGGCAACCGAGACAACAAACACCAAAATCTGGCCAAAGAAAATAGCACAAAGGCTACCCCGCAATCACAACTTACAAAGTACCACATTAAAAAAAATCAATAAAAATTGACCCAGTGAACCACAAATCGTCCCCACAAAACCGTCATACACAAAAAAATGCAAGCAAAAATTAGAAGCCTACATGAACCACCCCCGAACAGCAATAAACAACCGCCACAAGTAGAAAACTTGCAGCTAGGGTAGCGCTCAAGCTTGCCCCAGCACGCAGAACTTAGACGTGCAGTCCTCCATCTCCCAAATAAAGCATCTTTAATTTTTTATATTAATATACATACATATATATAATTTATCCATTTATTTTATTTTATAATAAAAAAATTAAAATTTGTAATTACATTAATTTTTTTATGTTAATATACACACATACATTAATTTATATTATTTAATTCAAAATTTGGAAAGGTTGATCTCTGCAGATATGGATGGATAGTTGAATCTCCTGTTTAGAGCTTTGGGGTTTTAGATGTCCCCCTTCTTTTGGTTTGGCTAGTTGTTTTGATGGTGTTTTGTTCTAGACTTCTATTGTTTCTGGAGGCAGTTGCCCTCTTGGTTATGTACTGTTGATTTATTTTTTTAATAAATTTTTATCCCCTTTTTCAATATATATATATATATATATATATATATATATATATATATATATATATATATATAATTTAATTATTTAATTTATTTTATTATTTAAAATTGAGTTATATAAATAAATGTTTATAATTATGTTTATAATTTCTTTTTAAACTTTTTAATTAGATTTTTTAAAAACTTTTTTAATACAAAATATAAAGGTGATTTTTTAATTTTTTAGTGTCTTAGTCATTTTCTATGCCTTCTCTAAAAACATTCTATCATGTTCAAAATCAAAATCCTAGTTATAATTTGTGAATCCTATCCACAACAATGACACATGGTTATTGAAATGAAATTATTTAAAACTCAATCCTGCAGCATGGTATGAACAAACTTGCTCCTTATATAATGAGTCATGGTGGTTACATATAATTGGAAATTAGACCTTATTGAAGACTTGAAAATTATACAATAAAGTGCCTGGTGCATGTATAATAAACAAACATAAGAAAATGAGTGATGGGCTTATCTTGACAATTTAAAGGCACACAAGACAAGAATATGTCTAACGACTAGTAAGAACCCAAGCAGTTAGCCCAATGGAATGATACGAAGAAAAGCAGAAACTCATTACAACCCATTTTTTTGCAGACAACACCACATTGTAAGCTACTGCAAAGAAACTCAACGTGAAGAATCCCATTAAAATGCACAAAACTACCTTACTGAACCGATATAAAAAATCCTAGAACATACTATTGCGATAGTTCCTAAACCAACACTGATTACAACCCATTTTTCTGCAGATGGGATCACCATACAAACTGCTCCAATAAACTGAACGCGAAGGATGCCACTGAAATGCACAAAACTACCTTGTTGAACAAGAGAAGCTTATTTATATGAATGGATGGCATAATCGCAAGGATCACAACTACTATTGTCGAACCAAAGAATGCCAAAATGTCTCCCACAAGAAAAACATTGAAAGCAAAACCTTGCTCTTCACTATAATCCTTCAAAGCAATCAGCACAAGGAATACGAAATCGATCGTGATTGGCATGAAAATGGCGGCTAATTTCTGTAGCTTTTCAAGGGATTTCTTTTTCTTTGTTCGCACATCACCCACTTGTTGTGCACAAAACATCATCTACAAAATCTCGATAACGTTTTTCCACCCCCAAAATCTCTCCTATTTGAAAAAATTAAATTAAGATTGTAAACAAATTAAAAATATATATATTTCATTAAAATATGCACATGTTCTCTCAAAATTAAAAAAGAAACTACCTAAAAACACTCAAAAGCTAACGCAAGTTAATTTTTTTTTTAAAAGTTGAGTTATAGAAAAAAATGTTTCTAAAATTTAATTTTTTCTTTTGAATTAGATTTTTTGAAGTTGAGTTGTATAAATAAACATTTCTAATTTTTTTTAAAACTTTTTTATTAAATTTTTTGCTAAACTTTTTTAATACAAAATATAAACATGATTTTTAAATTTTTGTATTATATATATTAAAAAGTTGTCACATAAATAAATAAAAATTAACTCATAAAAATAAATTAAAATTAAAAATTTACAAGTACTCCTTTAATTTTTTAATATGAATATACATACATATATATAATTTATTCATTTATTTTATTTTATAATAAACATACATAAAAATTAAAAAGTGGCAACTACTATTATTTGAAATTTTTACATTAATATATATAAATACATACATTAATATATAATGTATTCATTTATTTTATTTTATAATAAACAAATTTAAAATTTGTAATTACATTAATTTTTTTATGTTAATATACACACATACATTAATATATATTATTTAATTATTTGATTTATTTTATTATTTAAAGTCCATTATATAAATAAATGTTTATAATTTAATTAAAAACTTTTTAATTAGATTTTTTTAAAACTTTGTAATTAGATTTTTTTTAAAACTTTTTTTAATACAAAATATAAAGATGATTTTTTAATTTTTTAGTATCCTAGTCATTTTCTATGCTTTCCCTAAAAACTTTCTATCATGTTCAAAATCAAAATCCTAGTTATAATTTGCAAAATTCTATCCACAACAAGGACACATGGTTATTGAAATGAAATTATTTAAAACTCAATCCTAGAGCATGGTATGAACAAACTTGTTGCTTCTTATATAATGAGTCATGGTGGTTACATATGTTTGGAAATTAGACCTTATTGAAGACTTGAAATTTATACAATAAAGTGCCTAGTACATGTATAATAAACAAACATAAAGAAATAAGTGATGGGCTTATCTTGATAGTTTAAAGGAACATAAGACAAGAATATGTCTAATGACTGGTAAGAACCCAAACAGTTAGCCCAAAGGAATAAGAAAAGTAGAAACTTATTACAACCCATTTTTCTACAGATGGTACCACATTGTAAGCTGCTGCAAAGAAACTCAACACGAAGAATCCCACTGAAATGTACAAAACTACCTTGCTTAACTGATATAAAAAATCCTAGAACATACTATTGCGACAGTTCCTAAACCAACACTGATTACAACCCATTTTTCTGCAGACGAGATCACCATATAAGCTGCTACAATAAAATTGAATGTGAAGGACGCCACGTGAAGGATCACAACTACTATTGTCGAACCAAAGAATGCCAAAATACCTCCCACGAGAAAAACATTGAAAGCAAACTGTTGCTCTTCACTGTAATCCTTCAAAGCAATTAGCACAGGGAATAGGAAAGTGAACATGATTGGCATGAAAATGGCAACTAATTTATGTAGCTTTTCAAGGGCTTTCTTGTTCTCTGCTCCCACTTCACCCACTTGTTGTGCAGGGAACATCATCTGCAAAATCTCCATAATGTTTTTCCACCCCCAAAATCTCTCCTATTTGAAAAAAGTAAATTAAGATTGTAAATAAATTAAAAATATATATATTTCATTAAAATATGCACATGTTCTCTCAAAATTAAAAAAGACAATAACTAAAAACACTCAAAAACAAACCCAAGTTAATTTGTTTTTTTTAAGTTGAGTTATATGAAATAAATGTTTCTTTTTTTTTGTTTTTTGAAGTTGAGTTAAAGAAAAAAATGTTTCTAAAATTTAATTTTTTATTTTGAATTAGATTTTTTGAAGTTGAGTTGTATAAATAAATGTTTCTAATTTTTTAAAAAACTTTTTAATTAGACTTTTTTAAAAACTTTTTAATTAGATTTTTTTTTTTAACTTTTTTAATACAAAATGTAAAGATGATTTTTAAATTTTTGTATTATATATATTAAAAAGTTGTCACATAAATAAATAAAAATTAAAAATTTCTAGTTACTCCTTTAATTTTTTTATATTAATATACATACATATATATAATTTATTCATTTATTTTATTTTATAATAAAAAAATTTAAAATTCATAATGACATTAATTTTTTTGTTTTAATATACACACAGACATACATTAATATATATTATTTAATTATTTGATTTATTTTATTATTTAAAGTTGAGTTATATAAATAAATGTTTATAATTTATTTAACCAATTACTCCTTTAATTTTTTTATATTAATATACATACATATATATAATTTATTCATTTATTTTATTTTATAATAAACATATATAAAATTAAAAAGTTGCAACTACTATTATTTGAATTTTTTACATTAATATATATAAATACATACATTAATATATTATTTATTCATTTATTTTATTTTATAATAAAAATTTTAAAATTTGTCATTACATTATTTTTTTTATGTTAATATACACACATACATTAATATATATTATTTAATTATTTAATTTATTTATTATTTAAAGTTTTTGATTATGGTAAGCTACAAACAAGAGTGCAAATCCCTTTACAAAACAACCTAGAGGGCAAAGCAAAAGCCACACATAGGTTAGAAACAACGCTTTAACAACAGATGAACAACAAAGTCCAGCAGGCTAAGCTACAGGATAACAGCCTAAACAATAGCAAAACTTGACCTAGTAGGTCAAACACGCTTGTCTTGTGTGCAAGTCTATGAAACATGCTTGGGAAGACCTCTCTTCCTCCTTTGGACAATAGTCCAAAAAACATCATTATCTCCATCTGTAGAAATAGTAGATGAAGAAGGTGAAATTCTCATTGAATCCTCGAAAGGGGGTAGAGCCTGTTGATGAGTGTTAGGTAGCACCCATGATAATACACCTTTTTACTTCTCTTTTTCTTCCTTCTTATTCCATTGTCTTGATGACTGCACCAAAGTAGATTGACAAGATTTGTTCTAATTATATTAATGAGAGATGAATTACCTAAAATCATGATTTTTGATTGAAGGACTAATGTGCATTAAATTAATGGAAATATGCAGAAATTCTCTTTTTGAATCTACAGGTGTAGGTGTTTAGGTAAAGACAATTTTGAGCATCTCTAGATGTGGTCCTAATAATCTCTGGAGCTAACATAAGGATACCACACCAGTCTCCAATATTTTCCTATATGATTGGAGAGATTTTGAGATAAGGGGGTGAATCATATCTGGAGCTGGACTGAAGTCGTGAGCATATCTCTAGAGCTAAACAAAAAGTCATAAGCATATCTCTAGAGCTGTAGATAAAAGTACACACCTCTGGAGCCTCCTTGATACAAATACAGATTTCCAGCACCATTGCATGTCAACACTTCCAGTGTTAATTGAGGTGCTCCAGATATTACTCAATTAGCACCTGAGTAATCGCATGAAGACCCTAGTTAACTGCTTGAAGTTTTATCTCTCTTTTTGATTTTGCATGAGTTCTCAACAAACTGATTAAGTACCTATATTTTTGGGCCTCACTACCTAGTTGTATTTGAAACTAAGACTCAGATTTAGTGAGACTGTTGTTCCACTAAAATCTATTTTAATTGCATGAATTTTTACTCTGTAGTTAAACAATTGGTAGAATAAGAGATCGATGCTATCTCATAGATGAACTAGTAGTTAGGGTAAGTGATATCTCATTGTTGGATTATATATAAATTTACAAAGTAGCAACAGATTAAGATAGCAAATGAATTATTATTATTGTAATCTCATTTTGATATAGATGCTTTTCTGAATACAAAAGGATACTGATGGAATTGGAATGAAAGAGAATTGTGATATTATATTCTTGTGCTGATTCATTGCCTTAGTCTTCAATCCTGAGGTGAGGAGCAAGGGCCCACTCCCACCACCAAGGCAGAAGGCTAGTATTGTTTGTTTGTTATTATGTTTAAGATTCTGTTGTTTGTTATTTTGTTTAGAAAGATAGTGGTGCAGGAGCACCCCTACAAGACAGGATATAGGTTCATTGTCCGCATGACAGGACATTAGTCTATTTTTAGCATGTTTGACTTCATAATGTAATAAGGTCCATTGGACCAATGCGTATGTATTAGATCAGCCTAGGAGAGTGTGCAGGCAGTTAGAGCTCATGATCAGGTAGTAGGAGCTGTCCTCTCCCAGCTGCTTGGAAGCTCCCAGCCGCTGGGAATCAAGTTGGTAGTACTCGTAGGATATTGCTATAAATAACTCAGATCAGTTAGGGTTTGATATCATATCAGAGAGAGAGTAGTAGTTATGTTATGTTGTACTGATCATATCAGAGTAGTAGTTATGTTATGTTGTACTGGTGATTGAGTGAGATCTAGAGATCAGTCCAGACATTGTGAAACATTGTTGTTCAATAGTATTGTAGAAACAGGACATTTGTGTTTCATCTAAATAAGATCTCATCAATTGCATTATCTGGTTTATCAGCTGTTTATGTTTTGATTTCTGTTCTGATTACAGGTTAATGGATTCTTTCAACCCTTCCACCGGTTGATTCTGTGAATCGGTGGAATGGTCATGCATGTTAGTTTAGGTTGTATTTTAGTTTTCTGTTTATGCATTTCATTGTGTGGGAGATCGATTGGTAGCATGCTGTGAATCAACCTAGCATCCTCATGTGCTAGGATTTAGGAAGATAAACTGTTAAGTTTTGATCTGAAGGTGATCCGGCCCAACCATCATGTTTTCTTGTAAAATTGTGTGGTTCTGTGAGTTTGCATGCAGCTGACGGATATACAGGGACCTGCATGTGCTTTTCCAGACGGAGTGAATCGCATCAACATCTACGAGTATATCGCTATCCGGATTGGGTTATGAAGTTGGCAAAAATTGCATGTTTCAAGTGCATCAGGATGATATAAGTCAGATATATACTCAGTGTGTATATCATCGTCAGGATCATCTTTCATGTGTATCCATCATCCGCATATCGCTATCGCATGCAGGAGTGAAAGTTCACTTTTTGGCTAAGGACCGGAAAGGTCATCATCAGGATATTGAAAAGATCACCGAATATTCATTATCATGTTGCGGAGGATATAAGTGTCTTATATCCTGTTGACATCATCATCAGGTCATTAACATCATCATCGGGTGCAAGTGACGTCACCGTCATCAGGATATTGCGAATATCACCCTATGCAAGTTTATCCTGCTGTCGCTAAGTGTTTTGGCATCGGCGTAAGTCATCGGCCTAAAGTTTGGTTGACATCATCAGGATGTTTCAATATGACCGAATAAGTCATATCCTGATGCTGTTGGTTGAATAGTCAGATATCAGGGTGACGTAAGCATCGAAGGAAAGGTGCTTGAAGTGATCGTCATCAGGATATATTAGAGGAACCGGATATTTCATATCCTACCGACGAAGGGTGAAGATGATGCTGAACATCATGATGATGAAGATAGAGTTTGGCGGTAAGATGAACTGCTGATAGTCGAGTATCATGATGCTACTGACAGGCGAAAGGCGAAAGGCGATAAGGAAGTGAACAGTAGTTAGCAGGAGGATATTTCATGCCTCTTCGAAATATGATGATGCTGTCCGTGTTAGCAAGAAATGTGATGATAATGACTCCTCCTTCCCATTTGTAAGCTTCTGTTGCGTTTCCTCTGCATCATAGTGGTATCAGAGCCAAGTTAGGATCTTCTGGAAAAGATCAGGATATAGCAGGATGTCAGATGAAGAAGGAACATCTGAGATTCCGGCAAGGATGACCAACGTTGAGTTGGCAGTTCTGGTAAAGAAACAAATTGCGGAGAGCAAGGCCGTGAAGGCTCAGAATCAGGAATTGAAGGATGAGTTAGAGAAGTTGAGGAACAGAGTAGGTTCTGGTAGAGAAGAAGATAGGGAAGAAGAAGAGATCCCTAGTTGGAATGAGGAGGTCATTCCTGCAGACCAGAGAACACTGTTGAATGCCCTCAAGGCCATGGAGAGGAGAACCATGGATGTGAAATTGGATTTGCCAGTGTTTACAGGAAAGATGGAACCTGATTCAGTGATGGAGTGGATAGACTCCTTGAATAATTTCTTTGAAACAGAGGAGATACCAGAACAACAGAGGGTGAAAATAGCCCAGTCAAAAATGAAAGAAGCTGCCTTGACATGGTGGAATTTCGTCCAAGATGATAGAGTACAGGAAGGAAAGCGTAGAGTCACTACATGGAAGAAAATGATGGCATTGGTAAAGGAAGCCTATGTCCCATTGGATTACAGTATCCAATTACACAAGAGGAAGCAAAACCTGAAGCAGAAGGAGCTAGATGTCAGCTCATATACAGAAGAATTCATGAAACTTTGTATGAAAACAAAGGTAAAGGAAAGTGAAGAAGAGAAGGTAGCCAGATACCTTAATGGATTGAGGTTCAACATTCAGGAAGATTTAAGTCTGCATAATCCAGATACAGTTCAGAAATGCTTTCAGTTGGCATTGAAAGTGGAAGAGAAGTTAAAGAGAAAACAAGAACAACACAATAGAGGAAGAGGAAGACAGCAAAGGGGTGGAAGAAGTCCTTTTAGAGGTAGAGGACATGGACATGGATATCAAGGAGAATCCAGTCATGACAATAGTAAGGGAAACAATAGTCAGAACCAGGGGGAAAATTATAGTCAGCAAGGAAACTTCAGAGGTAGAAGACCTTTCAGAGGAAGATCCCAGGGCAGAGGATCCATCAGATGTTATAACTGTAACAAAGAAGGCCATATAGCCAGCAGATGTCCAGAAAAGGCCACAAGCTCAACAGGAGAAAGGAGAACAAATCTGGTCCAAGAACCTGATAATCAAAGTATGACAGGCTCTAATGATTTTCAGAGTGTGAATGCTCCTGATAATTATGGATACCCAGAAAGTGGAGAGTCTCTAATGATGAGAAGAACAATGACTACCATGAAGGTACCTGACAAAGAATCCCCTCAAAGAAAGTCTCTTTTCAGGACTATTTGCAAAGCAGGAGGTAAGGCATGTAAAGTTTTGATTGATTCTGGTTCTACTGAAAATTTTGTGTCTAAAGAAATGGTGACAAAGCTTAAGCTTAGGAGATTACCTCACCCATCCCCATACAAAGTCTCGTGGCTTACCCAAGGTCAGCAGACAATTGTAGAAGAGCAGGCTTGGGTAGAATTTCAGATTGGAGCATATAAGGATAAGTTGTTGTTTGACATTACCACGATGGATGCTTGCAATCTTTTATTTGGTAGACCATGGCAGTATGATTTGAAGGCACAACATGATGGTGTTAAAAACACCTATACAATTACTAAAGATGGTAAGGTTACCAAGTTACTACCATTGATGGAGAAGGAGGAGAAATCTAAAGGAAAAGAGGTGAAGGTAATGCTGATGGAAGGTAAACAGTTCATGAAAGAAGTAGCAGCAGAAGGTGCAGTTGCATATGCCCTAATCCCATGTATGAGGGTGAATAAAGAACAGCAGCAAGAAGTCAAGGAAGAGAAAAAGAAAAGGTTCATAGACCCAGCTATCCAAGAGCTATTGGATAAGTACAAAGGTATCATCTCAGAAGGAATGCCAAGATCCCTACCACCTGTCAGGAATATTAGTCACCGTATAGACTTAATTCCAGGGTCAACACTTCCAAACAAAGCAGCCTATAAGCTAACTCCAGAACAGAATGCAGAAGTAGCCAGACAAATTGAAGAATTATTGGATTCAGGTCTGATTGGGAAAAGTTTAAGTCCATGTGCAGTACCAGCTATACTAGCACCAAAGAAGGAAGGTACTTGGAGGCTTTGCACAGATTCCAGAGCTATTAACAAGATCACAATCAGGTATAGGTTTCCAATCCCTAGGATAGAGGATTTACTTGACTGTTTGGGAGGTGCTAAGTATTTTACAAAAATAGATCTGAAGAGTGGATATCATCAGATTCGGATTAGGCCAGGAGATGAATGGAAAATAGCATTCAAAACTAATGAAGGGTTATATGAGTGGAAGGTTATGCCTTTTGGTTTATCTAATGCACCTAGTACTTTTATGAGGTTGATGAATGAGGTTTTGAAAGAGTTCATTGGTAAGTTTGTCATAGTATATCTAGATGACATTCTGATTTTCAGCAACACAAAAGAAGAACATCTCAGACACATAGATTTGGTTCTTAAGAGGTTACATGAAGAGCAACTGATGATAAATTTAGACAAGTGTTTGTTCATGCAAGAGGAGATCACATACTTGGGTTTTGTCATTTCACAAGGAAAGTTACAAATGGATAAGGAGAAGGTAAGTGCCATATTGTCTTGGCCAACCCCAAAGACTATGAATGATGTCAGAAGTTTCCATGGGTTAGCAACCTTCTACAGGAAGTTTATAAGAGGGTTTAGTCATATTTGTGCACCCATGCTTGATACCATCAAAGGAGGACAGAAGTGCAGATTTGTTTGGACTCAAAGAGCAGATGATTCTTTTGAAACATTGAAGAAGAAGGTGGAACAGCAGCCAGTCCTTGCACTTCCAGACTTTAACAAAATCTTTCAGGTGGAATGTGATGCCAGTCACATGGCCATTGGAGCAGTACTCAGCCAAGAAGATAGACCTATTGCATTTTTCAGTGAGAAGTTCAATGATGCTAAAAAGAGGTATTCCTCATATGATTTGGAAATGTATGCTTTAGTCCAGTCACTCAAGAAATGGAGGCATTACTTGATGCCAAAGGAATTCATAGTATTCACAGATAACCAGGCTCTGATTTTCATAAACAGCCAGGAAAAGCTGAACCACAGACACATGAAATGGGTAGAAACCTTACAAGCGTTTACTTTTACATTGAAGCATAAGAAAGGAGTCAAGAATAAAGTTACAGATGCTTTGAGCAGGAGAGTTCTAACAGTCAACCAGATTCAGTTAGAAAGTGTTGGCATTGATTCACTAAAGACCATGTATGAGACTGATGAAGATTTTGGGGAGATATATCATGTATGTACTTCTTTTGGAGAGAAATATCATGTTGAATTCTCTGAATTTTTGATTCAGGATGGATTGTTGTTCAAAGGTGGACAGTTATGTATTCCAAGGTGTTCTATGAGGTTAAACATCATTAAGGAGAAATATTGTGGAGCTATGGTAGGTCATTTTGGTCTAGATAAGACTCTTGATCTTGTCCGAAGACATTACTTTTGGCCTAAGTTACAATCAGATGTCAGAAAGCTAAAGGCAGGTCGACTAATGCAGGTTTATATCAGCCCTTACCCATTCCTTCCCGACCATGGGAAAGCATAAGTATGGATTTTGTCTTGGGTTTACCAAGGACAAGGAAAGGGTTTGACAGTGTTTTTGTTATAGTGGATAGATTCAGCAAAATGGCACATTTCTTGCCATGCAAAACCACTGCTGATGCTTCATACATTGCAGATTTGTTTTTCAGGGAGATTGTCAGGATCCATGGATTGCCATTGAGCATAGTGTCAGATAGGGATGTGAAGTTTATTGGTCACTTCTGGAGAACTCTTTGGAAGAAACTTGGAACAAATTTGTCTTTTTCCTCTGCATATCATCCTCAAACGGATGGACAGACTGAAGTAGTGAACCGTTCCTTAGGAAATTTGCTTAGATGTTTGACAAAACAACATGGAGAAAAGTGGGATAATATTCTATCTCAAGCTGAATTTTCCTATAATGATACTGTCAATAGGAGCACAGGGAAATCACCTTTCCAGATAGTTTATGGTGTGCATCCAAGAGGAATTTTGGAATTGAGAGATCTACCTACAGTAGACCCTATTAGTGCAGAAGGAGAAGCTTTTGCAGAAGCCATAAAAGAGGTTCATGATCAAGTCAAGACCCAACTACAACAAACCACCTTGAAGTATAAGGAATATGCTGATAAAAAGAAGAAGGATATACAGTTTGATGTTGGAGATTTGGTATGGGTTCATTTGAAGAAGGACAGACTTCCTAAGGGAAAATATACTAAACTTATGCAGAGAAAGGTTGGACCATGTCAGATCTTGCACAAGCATGGACAGAATGCTTATGAGCTACAACTCCCCCCTGATCTTGGTTTGTCCCCTATATTCAATGTATGTGATTTAACTCCATACAAGTCTTATCCAGATGCAGATCCGGATCTCCTACAGGATACAGTCAATGATGACATTCCCAAGCATGATCCTCCACAGTTGCAGAAGGTTTTGGACACCAGAGTGGTCAAACAGACCCGGAACAAACAGTACTTGGAGTATCTAGTCTCTTGGAAGGGAAAACCTAATTCTGAAGCAGTCTGGATGACTGAAGAGCAGATCCAGAAACATGGTGTAGATCTTCATACTCTCATCTCAAGTGGACTTGAGATTTCTTCTTCTGGGGAGTATGGTGCAGGAGCACCCCTACAAGACAGGATATAGGTTCATTGTCCGCATGACAGGACATTAGTCTATTTTTAGCATGTTTGACTTCATAATGTAATAAGGTCCATTGGACCAATGCGTATGTATTAGATCAGCCTAGGAGAGTGTGCAGGCAGTTAGAGCTTGTGATCAGGTAGTAGGAGCTGTCCTCTCCCAGCCGCTTGGAAGCTCCCAGCCGCTGGGAATCGAGTTGGTAGTACTCGTAGGATATTGCTATAAATAACTCAGATCAGTTAGGGTTTGATATCATATCAGAGAGAGAGTAGTAGTTATGTTATGTTGTACTAATCATATCAGAGTAGTAGTTATGTTATGTTGTACTGGTGATTGAGTGAGATCTAGAGATCAGTCCAGACATTGTGAAACATTGTTGTTCAATAGTATTGTAGAAACAGGACATTTGTGTTTCATCTAAATAAGATCTCATCAATTGCATTATCTGGTTTATCAGCTGTTTATGTTTTGATTTTTGTTCTAATTACAGGTTAATGGATTCTTTCAACCCTTCCACCGGTTGATTCTGTGAATCGGTGGAATGGTCATGCATGTTAGTTTAGGTTGTATTTTAGTTTTCTGTTTATGCATTTCATTGTGTGGGAGATCGATTGGTAGCATGCTGTGAATCAACCTAGCATCCTCATGTGCTAGGATTTAGGAAGATAAACTGTTAAGTTTTGATCTGAAGGTGATCCGGCCCGACCATCATGTTTTCTTGTAAAATTGTGCGGTTCTGTGAGTTTGCATGCAGCTGACGGATATACAGGGACCTGCATGTGCTTTTCCAGACGGAGTGAATCGCATCAACATCTGCGAGTATATCGCTATCTGGATCGGGTTATGAAGTTGGCAAAAATTGCATGTTTCAAGTGCATCAGGATGATATAAGTCAGATATATACTCAGTGTGTATATCATCGTCAGGATCATCTTTCGTGTGTATCCATCATCCGCATATCGCTATCGCATGCAGGAGTGAAAGTTCACTTTTTGGCTAAGGACCGGAAAGGTCATCATCAGGATATTGAAAAGATCACCGGATATTCATTATCATGTTGCGGAGCATATAAGTGTCTTATATCCTGTTGACATCATCATCAGGTCATTAACATCATCATCGGGTGCAAGTGACGTCACCGTCATCAGGATATTGTGAATATCACCCTATGCAAGTTTATCCTGCTGTCGCTAAGTGTTTTGGCATCGGTGTAAGTCATCGGCCTAAAGTTTGGTTGACATCATCAGGATGTTTCAATATGACCGGATAAGTCATATCCTGATGCTGTTGGTTGAGTAGTCGAATATCGGGGTGACGTAAGCATCGAAGGAAAGGTGCTTGAAGTGATCGTCATCAGGATATATTAGAGGAACTGGATATTTCATATCCTACCGATGAAGGGTGAAGATGATGCTGAACATCATGATGATGAAGATAGAGTTTGGCGGTAAGATGAACTGCTGATAGTCGAGTATCATGATGCTACTGACAGGCGAAAGGCGAAAAGCGATAAGGAAGTGAACAGTAGTTAGCAGGAGGATATTTCATGCCTCTTCGAAATATGATGATGCTGTCCGTGTTAGCAAGAAATGTGATGATAATGACTCGTCCTTCCCATTTGTAAGCTTCTGTTGCGTTTCCTCTGCATCAGATAGTTACTATTTTCTCATAGATAAATGCATGTTTCAATTGTATGGATTACTATAGATCTACATTAGCAATTCATTATTTCAGCTTTGTTTCCAACATTCCTAGAATTTATTTCCATAGAAGATAAATCAGTAGCATTAGTTTCTTCAATCAATAGAGATCATTAGAGTTAGTTAAATAGACTGGAAACTATAGGATTCCTAATTACAGATAGCCAAGGACACAACCCTAGATTTGACACATAAAAATATGATTAAATGCCAAGGACCAATGACCCTTGTCACCTATGGCACAACAACACTAGCCCCAACATCAAACTATACACCTATAGCAGCAGTCTGAGACACAATAGCATCAATAGGCGAGAACCCTATAGTAGTCCTAGTAGCAACAACAATAGCAGGTGAGGTCCCTGCAACAAACCCAGAAGGAACAACAATGACAGAGGAGATCCTTGCAGTAGTCCCATCAACAACAGCATCAAGGGAGGTCCCTAACAACCCAATAGCAACCCCAACAACAAAACCATCAGCAACAGCCACAACCTCAAAATGCACTGCTGAAGCAGGAACAACAGTAGAAGTCACAGTAGCAGTCTCAGTAGTAGAACCATCAACAATAGCCACAGCCATAAAATGGACTACAGGAGCAGAAACTACCAAAACCAAAGGGACCGATGAATCAGAAACTACTACAGCATCAGGGGCAGACCCATCATCACAGAGGAAGAATTAACCTCCACTAAACCAAGAGAACCCCCATCAACATCAACTATAAGAAGATCAGGTGAAGCATTCTTCCACAAGAAGGAAGGATGAGGGATCTTTAAATGAGGGACCTAAAAGCCAGATGGCCTATAGCAAAGCACCTATGACACCGGAAGGGAATACCTTCATAGTCTAAAACCTACCTCCAAGAACTATCAACAACTTGCAACACAATCTCTGTAGGGAGAGGCTTAGAGAGATCCAGATCCACAAGAACACAAGCATATGTGGTATGCGAGAACAAGGTAGTCACTTAATCCATCATAATAAAAGTACCCAAAGAATTACCAATACCCATATAACAAGAATTATACCAAAGATGCAGCGAAAGATTTGGGAGGCAAATCCACACAGGCATCCTATTGAAGGACTCGGTCAAAGGGTTAAAAGAGGGAACCCAAGGATTGAGAAGGAGGGTATGTTGGCCCCAGAACTAATCATGAGTATCAAGAACAACATTCTGATGAGAAACTAAATAAAAAATGACTACAAACTAACTCTTTACACAAGGGTAAATTTCTATTTTCCCCTCCATGATAGGGTGCCAATGCTTAGAAATCTAGAGGTTTAAATCTCCAACCATAGGCCACAATCGGTCAAATCTGTAGATCAAACCCTGCTTAGAAAAATAGTCCACATTTTTTAAAACCTTGTCCCCTAAAACCACTACAGGGGGAGGCAAGTTAGACTGAGAAACAAATCTCCTAGCAACTAGAGTAGAAGCAACATTAGCAAACTCCTCACACCTTCAAAGAGAACCATTACCAACTACATTTGTATAAGAAGCAACAGCAACAGCAGAACCATTATTATTTAAAGTTGAGTTATATAAATAAATGTTCATAATTTATTTAAAAACTTTTTAATTAGATTTCTTTTTAAACTTTTTAATTAGATTTTTTTTAAAACTTTTTAAATACAAATTTTAAAGATGATTTTTTAATTTTTTAGTAGCTTAGTCATTTTCTATGCCTTCCCTAAAAACTTTCTATCATGTTCAAAGTCAAAATCCTAGTTATAATTTTTGAAATCCTATCCACAACAACGACACATGGTTATTGAAATGAAATTATTTAAAACTCAATCCTACAGCATGGTATGAACAAACTTGTTGCTTCTTATATAATTAGTCATGGTGGTTACATATGTTTGGAAATTAGACCTTATTGAAGACTTGAGAATTATACAATAAAGTGCCTGGTACATGTATAATAAACAAACATAAAGAAATGAGTGATGGGCTTATCTTGATAGTTTAAAGGCACATAAGACAAGAATATGTCTAACAACTAGTAATAACCCAAGCAATTAGCCCAATGGAATGATACGAAGAAAAGCATAAGCTCATTACAACCCATTTTTCTGTAGACGACACCACACTGTAAGCTGCTATGAAGAAACTCAACATGAAGAATCCCACTAAAATGCACAAAACTACCTTGTTGAACCAATATAAAAACTCCTAGAACATACTATTGTGACAGTTCCTAAACCAACACTGATTACAACCCATTTTTCTGCAAACAGGATCACCATATAAGCAGCTGTAATAAAACTAAACGCAAAGGACACCACTAAAATGCTCAAAACTACCTTGCTAAACAAGAGAAGCTTATTTATATGGATGGATGACATAATCGCAAGGATCACAACTACTATTTTCGAACCAAAGAATGCCAAAATGTCTCCCACAAGAAAAACATTGAAAGCAAACACTTGCTCTTCAATGTAATCCTTGAAAGTAATCAGCACAGGGAATACAAAAGTGATTGTGACTGGCATGAAAATGGTGGCTAATTTGTGTAACTTTTCAAGGGCTTTCTTGTTCTCTACTCCCACTTCACCCACTTGTTGTGCAAGGAACATCATCTGCAAAATTTTATTTGAGCATCTCTATATGAGATTATCTTTTCACAGATTCCATGCAATCTAAAAACTTATTTCATGGATTTCTTGGATAAAATGGGTGCTCCATCTATAAGGTTACCAAGTATAAAATGGGTTACCTTAGAAATTTTATCCACTGCTACAAGAATAGCATCATGCTTATAATGTGACATAGGCAATCCCTAGATAAAGTCCATACTGATCACCTGCCATTTCCATTCAAGAATATCATGATGATACAAGAGTCCTATCAAGTGTTGGTGTTCATCCTTAACTCATTGACATTCAAGACACCTTGCCACAAATATTGCAGCATACTTCTTCATTCCCTTCCAAAAATACAAGTGTTTCACATCAGCCAACAATTTTGTCACTCTAGCATGACCTGAATATGGCACAGAATGCACTTCTTTCCACACATTTCCTCTTAAATATCCCTAATTTGGAACATAAATTTGGTTATTGTGTCTCAATAATCCATTAGGTTCAAAATAAAATCCATCATACCTTGTGTCTTGAGGATTTTCTATTAGATCTTTCAGAATCTACTCATAATATTCATCTCTAGCCAAATTCTTCAATACATGAGCTCAAAAATCCGTGTATTGACACTATTTCCATAATATGCCTTCTATGACTCAAGGCACCAGCCACTTGATTTCTATTACCCTTAATATAATTAATCTCAAAATCATAGTTAGAAATGAGCTCTAACCATCTTCTTTGTTAGACATTGAGGTTAGATTACATGAAGATATACTTCAAACCTTGATTGTTAGATTTTAGTTTAAATTACTTTCATAAAAAATAATGCCCCATACCTAGAGAGCATGTACACAATTGCCACTAATTCCAGATCATGAGGATCATAATTCTACACATAGGATCACAACTTCCTAGATTTGTAGGCCACAACTTGGTCTTCTTGCATTAGCACTCCACCCAACCCTTCTCTTGAAACGTCAGTCACAACAACAAAATGACCCTCTAGGTCTGGCACACTAAGAATTTGTGCTAAAGTCAATTTCCCTTAAAGAATATTGAATACTTATTCACACTTGTCTGACCATGCAAATCATTTTCCTTTCCTTTGCAAGGAAGTGATGGGATGGGCAATTCTAGAGAAGTTCAAAATGAACTTTTTGTAATATCCTGCTAATCCCAAAAATCTATGTACTTCATGAACATTTTTAGATGTAGGCCATTTCAAAATAGCCTTTATCTCTAAGGGATCCACATCAATTCCTTTAGCCAATATGATGTGGCCTAGGTACTGCACTTCTTTCTGAAAGAAAGTGCATTTGGATAGTTTTCCAAAAAGCTTGTGCTCTCTAAGATGTTGTAGAACTATCTGCAAGTGTTGAAGGTGTTCTTCCTCATTGTGAGAATAAATTAGAATATTATCTAAAAACACCAAAAAAAAATTATCTAGACAATCTCTAAAAACACTATTCATTAAATTCATGAAGATTGATGGCGCATTGGTCAAACCAAAAGGTAAGACTATGAACTCTTAATGCCCATACCTTGTTCAAAAGGTTGTCTTAGGAATGTCCTCTTCTTTCAGCCTCAACTAATGATAACCTGACCTTAGGTCAATCTTTGAAAATACAATTGTGTCATACATTTGGTCAAAGAGATCGTCTATGTGTGGTAGAGGGTACTTGTTCTTAATCATTGCTTTGTTAAGCATACAATAGTCTATACAAAGGCATAGAGTGTTATCTTTCTTCTTGACAAAGATCACTGGTGCTCCCCAAGGTGACATTGGGTCTAATCAAGCCCTTTGATAACAATTCATGAAGTTGAGCCTTCAGCTCCATCAACTCAGTGGTAGTCATCCGATAAGGTGCTTTGGACACTAGTTCGGAACCTGGAATAAAATCAATTGAAAAATCAAAAACCATTTTCATGGGTAGACCTAGAAGGTCTTCAAGAAATACATCCTGAAAGTCATGAAGATAAGGGTATGCTTCTATTGAATCTTCCTTATATTTCTCCTTCCCTTCTTCTTTTAGCTCGTCCATCTTAACTGCAAACATTTGGCAACCTTTATGCTTTGCTCTTTTCAATTTCATCACATAAATTTGCTTGATTTTCATTTCACGTTTAAATCCTTGGATTATGAAAGCATTTCTAACATCATCTAGGCATTCTACTATTTTGGAGAAACAATCAACTTTTGCCCTATGTTGTGATAGCCATTTCATTCCTAAAATGACATCATAAGACCCTAGAGGTGCTACATATAGATTAACCTTTGTGGAAAAAGTGGATAAGGTTAATCTGGCTTTGAACAAACATTGTTCTACCTGAGCTCCTGACTAGTTTGCAAACTCTACTATCCATGAATTTTCCATGAAACCAACTTTCCTAGACATTTTATTAAGTTACTAGGGTTCAAACAAATTTTAGTTGCTCCTATATCTATAAGAATATAAATTGGGGTTCCAAAAACTGTACCTAAAGTTTCAATAGGAGTAACCTAATACTCATCTTGGTGACTATCTAAAGCAACATGGATTCTTTTATGGAAGGTTATTTGTTGTGAAGGTAAAGGATTGCCACGATATGAATTTCCTTGGCTCTCTGTGGGGCACTGGTTAGCATAGTGATCTCTACACATAAAACACCCTCCAAGGGGACCATTCTTACCTAAAGATTGGTTGTAATTATCATCATTCTTTCTAGGATTAAAATCCATGTTTCCATCCCTAGGTTCACTTCTATTATATCTGGAACTTTTACCATGGTTTCTCTCTTTGATTTCCTAATTTTTGCTTCTCTTTTTGAAAGATGTCGAAGAATGACTCCAGATAAATTTCTTTCAAGATTTTTCTTGATATGTTGAGATGGATTTGAGCTTTTGCTCCTTCTTGGTGGCTTTCTCAAAGACTTGATCCATGGTCGTAGGTCCATGGATGTCTACTTCTTCACTACCTGAGCATTTAATCCCATAATAAACATCCTTATCCTAAATCTCTCATCCTTCTGATATTGTGGCACATAATTCAACAACCTAGTAAATTTTTCCCAGTATTCAGTGATGGTCATATCTCCTTGACGTAGATTTTGGAAATCTGTCAATTTCTGGTCAAAGTATAGTTGGGGAAACCACCTTTTATTGAATATGACCAAAAATTATTCCCAAGTTAGACTTAAGGATCTCAACCCTAATTCTATTTTCTGATTCATCCACCATGTGGATGCTTCTCCTGCTAATTGGTATGCTCCCCATACAGCTTTAGTGATCTTAGAGTAATTTCTTATCTCAAAGTACTTTTCCATCTTTGTCAGCCAAGCCTCAGCTAAGTCTCCACTCACAGTTCCATCAAACTTGGGAGGTATAACTTTCTTCATATCTCGGGCTAACTCATTGGTAAGATGAGTTTTTTCCTCATTGTGAATTGAAGAGTCTTGTTTACTTACTCTTGGTTCACCATGAAAAATGAATTCCTCTCTTTCCTTAGAGTGGTGTTCTTTATTGTTTTCTCCCCCTCTAACTTCCTATTCTAGGGTTTCCAATCTTTCTTTTGATTCATTTAAAACTGACAAAATTTGATATAATTTCCATAGGATTATTTTAAGGATCTGGGTTGTCAAGGCTCCCTCCTAGTTGTTTTCTAGTATGTTCCATAACAATATTTATCCACACCTAACATTTGCATACAAATTTATCAAAATATTGAACTTTTGATATACTATCATAAAATTACAATACAAAAACTCAGAGGTGCATCACATATACATTTGTTAATACAAAAGCCAAAAAAATTACTTTATTCTCTTAATGGATTTTTACATCCTTATTCAACATACAAAACTTTTCTATTTTCATGCATAAGAAGTGTCTACATATCACTTTCTGATAGAGGAATTTACTCGGATTACTCCTCCCTGTCAGAATTGACTAACACAAACTTAGTGGGTCTAGGTGTACTCATGAGTACTTAATAAACACCTCTTTTCCTATTACAGGCGCATCTTGATGACACCTGAAAGGCATATCATGGTGGGCAGATGGTTTACTAATCTTAACAATAATAGGGGTTGGCAACTTTTCTGCTATCTCAATCCATTTCATTCTCTCTAGGTGGATATGTTTGAGTGCATCAGCTAGTGTTTCCAAATCAGTGAGACAAGCTCCTTCTGAGTAACTCACTAGTTCCTTCATTTTTAGCTTAGGAGATGGCTCTTTTTTAATGATGACCTTAGGCATATCCCTATTTTTGTTTTCTTGGCTTGCTTTCTTGTCCTTCTCTTTCCTACCATTCTGGTACAAGAATAATGTTTTAATCATTAGCATATCTTACCAATCTGTGAGACCTCACAATGAGCTCCTAGGTCCAAGTGTTGAAACCAGTGGCTCTGATACCATGTGTAACATCCCAACTGGAATATTAAAGAAAATAAATACAATAAATGCAAAAATCTTTTTTTTTTCATAACAAAAAATCTAATAATAATACATTTGCAATTTCAAAGTACAATATATAATTTCAATTGATGGCCTTTTAACATGCAACTTACAAATTTTACACTTTATCAAGAACAAATAACAAATGGTCGCATTCATTACAACTTACAATATTTATCATTTTCATTTACATAATAAGTAATGTTTCCTATTCACAAGTCTTCGACAATCAACTACAGGAGAGAGAGAGAGAGAGAGAGAGAGAGAGCATCACCCTAGTTCTTTTTCTCCAACCATAGACTGACAGTCCCTTGCACACATTCCTTTTGAAAGTGGACCTTCCCATTACAAGGGTATACATAATGAGAATCAACTAATTCTTTGTGCCATGTGAGAACTAGTGTAGTGTCCTAGCTAATTTAAACAATTAGGCTTACAACTCTAGTCTAGCTCTAGCTATGTATAACCCACTCTGACTATTTGGCTATCTGGTACATAGTGAATCGACAATGCAAGTAGTGACTTCTGCATTACTTTGGCCAAAGTTTTATATAGTAAGCCATATGTTTACACACACTTTTCTCAACTTGGAGACAACATTCTTATATTTCAGTAAATATTATTATTATCACTAGGAATTACATCCATATGCAAGGCTAGTGAAGCTCTACAATTCCGTGTAACACAGGACTAATTTCAGGTTGTGGGTGCCCTATAATGAAATTAGACCTCTAGATTATGGGTTGGTTGCCTTCAGATGTTCTGTTGAGATGTATGTTTTTTTTACTATTTTGGAAAAGGGAAGAAAGAAACTAAGTGAATATAAAAGATAAAATGGTGATGCACCTGATTTAGATAAAAATAATGCAATTTGATCCATAATGTTTGCTTAGAAAACTGACTTTTACACAATCCAGACTTGGCATAAATACCACAAAAGTGATTCTAAGGAAGGTTTGAAAATAGGTTTTATTAAGGAAATGGTTTTTGCACAGCATAAAAAGACTATTTCTAGTTAACACAACCTAAGACCTGTGATGAATATATGCTTTAATGCTGCAAACAAGGAAGTGAGACAATAATTTTGAAGGCTTAATAATAAAACACAGCAAAATTTCATCAAATCACTTCAACATTCAGCACAAAAAGGAAAGGTAATTCAACTAGTCTAAAATAAACGAAGGAAAGCTTTGCAAATATGACAAAAAGATAACATATAACCTGTTGATCTCTCAATAAAACTATAAAAGTGAGCTACAAGAATTCTCTAATTTGTCTAAATCAGAATGAGAATCAAGAACTAGCAAAAACAAACTTTTTCTTTACAATATATAGGTCTACTCTCTCTAAGAGACATGCAAAATATGAACTTGCAGATAACTGCCTCTAAAAATAATCACTCCTGAGTAACCTCCAAAATCCTTAAAATTAGGGTCTAAAACTGCCACAAATTGAGCAAAAATAGCTCCAATTTGGGCCTATCCATGTGCTTGATCAAAAAGTTGACCAAGAACCCTAGAAATACTCCTAAAAATCATGCAAAACCTCCTAGGTGGCCTAGTTAACTCAACTAATCAATTTGCATGATTTTGCATGAGCAAAATTGATTGTGTGAGTAAATAATAAAGTAATTTGGAAAATATTACTTTATTATTTATTGGTTACAATTTGTTCTATTTCTAATTTTACAACTTGTGGAAAATAATAAAGTAATTTGGAAAATATTACTTTATTATTTATTTACAATTAATAACTTTGTAAAATCATGCATGATTAGAAGAGAAAAAATATCACTCCTTATCTCTCCAATTACATTTGCCTAATTTGCATGATATGAGCACAAATAGGACTTTAGAAGAATATAAAAATCCCTTATATCTCGATGCAAAACATTATCTCATCCATTTGCATGCCATATGCCTCAAAAGATAACCTTATTTCTCCAAATACAACGCATGAAAATACTAAGGCATCACATTACAAACCCTTATGACTCCAATCTGCATGATTAGAAAACAAATATATAACTCTGCCTTATCACTCTAATTATAGTACAAAATGGCCTTACTGCCATATATTCTCACCATGTAAGAAAAAGCCCTAAGTTACCATATCACCTTGCCATATACACCATCATGTAAGGCATATTCTCCAAGAATCACTATAATAACAAGAAACAAAAAGTCAAAATTCTGCCATCTTTATTTCTCCTTTTGTTTTTTGACTTCATTTGATGACTCCTCAAGGTATAAGGCATATTCACCTTGACCATATGATAGTCGGCCATAAGGTAATGGGTATTGTTGAATGTTTATAAAGTATAATACTTACCATATAGCTATCGGTCACCATTTGACTTCAAACAAAAAGTAGAATATACCCTCTGTTGGCCCTTCCTAACCATGATTGCTAGGAGACATGAAGGTTTTGACCCCACTCGAATTTAGATAAGGTAATGATTTAATATTATAGAAGTCAAAAATCTAGAGAAGAGAAAAGAACTTTGAACAAAAGAATGGCCAAACCCTAATCACTTCTCATTTTCATTATGTTCTACGCTGGTCGCCACCTTGCTCTGCAACATTTTTTATTATCTAGGGTTTGACTGCATTGACGGCTTCCTCCTTTCAACTTTGTTCTCTGCTTTTCTTCTTGGTTCCTTGCATTTGAAAGATGACAAGAAATGGTAAGCATTGTATCCTTTATTTTTAACTAGTTTTCTCTCTTTATTTCTACAAAGCTTCCTCATGGCCACGACCATTTCACCCTTTATGTTGCTTATGTAGCATTTCTTGATATATCATTGTTGTCTGTGTGTTTTTTTCTTTCTGTATGTTGGGTAAAATGTGAGGAACTTGCAAGAATTAATAAAGACTTATCATCAGGAGGCCATGGCCATGAAGTCTTACCCTTCTTTTTGATTGCTTTATGCAAAAGAAAAAGTTTGTAAAAACTATGACAAGGGTTTCCTCAAGAATGTATGTATTTGCCATATTATGGTATGGCCTTGACAGAACACATTATATCATCACTCTTTTCTTGTAATGGCAAAAGATAGGTTAGGGTTTCATAAAAAACCATGTGGGTATCTTAAAAAAACCTTCTTTTTGTCACGACCATGCTATAAGATTTCATTGTAACTTCTCTTCCTTCACTTTCACTTATTGTAGCATTTTGTTGTTATGGCTCTTATTACCATGGCCTCTCTGTGCCCTTCTATGTAAAATGCAACATGTTGTTGTGATTTGTAGCATATTTTGTATGTATAGGCTGAAAAGCCACTATAGATGTAAAGGAAACAAGAATGATATTAGGGTTTGAAACCCTCCTTTTTGTACTTACTATTCACTAAAGCATGCTGTGATATAGGTCATAAGGCCATGGCTTTGTAACTGTAACAACAAAGATTATAAAGGGTTTAGAACCCTTCTTGATAATTGATACATTATTCTCCTTGATCTGTTATGCTATGAAGATTCTGGTCCCCAACTATCATATGATACATTTCATTTACTATAGATAGAAGTACTATATCTGCTCATGTAGCTTGTCAAAGCATATATACTTCATGAATGCTTGTTACCTGTATGACTATGACATCTTCCTCTCTGTCTGAAACTTCTTGACTATATTTTCTTGTAGGCAAAAGCATTAGGGTTTGAAAGTATTAATAAGTGAAATATCACTTTGCTTCACACAAAACTTTTTCCTTCTACTCCTTGTGACTATCATGGTTATTAATGATACACTTTTCCTTTATTTGTCTTCCACTGTAGCTCTAAGGTATCATGACAACAAGATTTTGATATGAAAAAGTATGACTGTTATTGATTTATCTCCATCTTGTAGCTGTACCTTGACATTTCTGGAAGGCTCTCCTATTGCACAAATGGCTTCTTTAGTTTATTTGCATATCAAAATCTTGTATCTTCTCAGCTTGCTAATTGTAATCACTTGTCATTTATGACTGTGGCATCATCTCATGACTGTCTTTATGTATTTGGATTCTTCTGTTGCATAGACATCATCCTCTTCTTCTCCTTGTTGTCTATTGCATTCTTTAAATACACTTGTAGCTTGTAATGTCCCCAACAAAAATATTTGCAACTATATCAAATCTGAAATTGTATGTTTTAATTATCTTCACAAATACCCAATTTTCACAACACAAATGGTACCCGAAATTGACAATTTCTTACCCAAATCAAAGGAAACCTTTTCCAAACTTAAATTTATGATAATTAATAGAAAATAACATAAAATGTATGGCCTCTTTCTTTGGGATATCATAAAATTACCAGATTTAATAAAAATACAAATCTGCATACAAGGTTAACAATTTCACTTCACCCAATTTCACTCGGTAGCACAGAAATGATATCTGATGAACCCAATATTAAATTATATATTTTTTGATGAAATACAATTGATATCAGGTCTGATATGACCAATAGAAATAGCATAAAACTCTGATAACAAACCCACAACTATAAACTGCTAACTGCTTAAAACCCCAACTCCAACATACACTGCCACTGCTCCAAACTCACAAAGACAACACCAAATCTTAATATAAATGGACATAGGCACAAATACTGGTGCAATAATAGTAAACACATAGAAAACCATGAATTCCACACCTTCAAACACTTACAATACTTTAAAATACTCTAGGTAACAACAAAACTGCATATAAATCCACCTGCACGCAAACTTCACAAAAACTGCTGAAATCTATCAATTATTTGAAGCTCCAATGCACTCCCTATGTGAGAATTCCATCAATAACCAAAGGGTTTCCATTTTTTGATCCAATCAACCAATGGGTTTCCGTCCACAGTTGCAAAACTCCAATGGGTTTTCATCCACTGAAGAAAATCCAAGCACAAGTGCTCAAATTCAAAAATTTGTGTTGTAAAATGATCAAAAAGCCCTTTGAAAGAAAATACTTGCATATTTATAATAGCTCCAAATCCAAACATCCCTCTCTTGGAAAATAAATTAAAATAATTTAATTTCCAACAAATTCCCTCAAATGGTGCTTACGTGTCATAATCCATGCAAGATTCTTGGCCAAAAATAAGAAATAACTCCCCTCTTACAAGCTGTCATAAAATCAGCTATTTTTAGGAACCTTTCATAAGATCTCCTAAAATCACTCTTGGAAGTTACAATTACACCTCATATTCCCCACTTGTGCAAATAAATTAAAATATTTAATATTTAATTACTCCTGAAAATAATAAATCCTTAATTTACGGGATTACAATTAAAATATTTTTCCCTTTTGATTTACATTAGCCCATGGGAAAATAGGAATGGACTAATAATTTCACCAATTTAATTTTACTATAAAGGGGACATGACAAATCTCCCCTCCTCAAAATTGCTTGTCCTCAAGCAATTAAAACCATGATGCTTCATAATTATGTTATATTGCACAAAAAGTCTTGATCCTGTACTTGTGAGATGTTGCAATTCCTGCCATAGAACACTGTGAAAACCTGAAAACTTAGATTCATTTCTACCAATGCCATGAATTAAACAATAATATCTATTCAATCTGAGCTCTTGGATATGCAAGCATTTGATGCATTCTTTCTCATACTCCAACTGATCCACATATTCCCACAAAGATTTAGTAAACTTGCCAAATGCACTAGCATGGGATAATACAAACTTGAAACTCCTACAACTTCTCCCAATGATACAAATCTGATTTTTATAGTGTATGGGACTGTTATAACAGTCCATGCATCTTCCATAATAACAAATAAATAGTTTTGAAATAATTACCTCTTTTACCTTCGGAAAGTGAAAATACACCTTGCTGAAAACAAAACTAATTGTTCCATGCTTTGCCTCAATTTGAAGGATGGTAAATACAACTCCAGGACTTGCTCTAGAACAATAATGGTATAGTTGAGGAACAACAATAATCTTCATATAATAGCAGCAAATAATCCACCAAACTTTGGATCTCAAATCTGCAAACAAAGGCTCATTCTGATGGAAGACTATGCACTCTCTGAGTCCATCCAATAGCACAAATTGATCACCCAAAGGTAATTTCAAAATGAAAGTAGAAAATAAGTTTATTGCATCCTCTACTATATTAGGTGACTTACTGATGTGCTTGATACTTTCCACCTTGAAAAAATTACAAGACAATCTACCACAACAAGTTAAATAGAGTCTTGTATCTCTAGCTAGGAAAGCACCATCATTGGGCAACTTGTACCTGAGATTTCTGATACATTTGGTGATATTATGGGTCTAATTTTTTCTTCTATTAGGACTATTATAAAATCCATTACATTCTTTACCACATCCATTACATCTTTTGCAAAAATATCTTCCATTCGCCCCTTCAGTGCTGAGCTATATATCAAGGAAATGCATAAGATTAGACCCATTCATTACCTCATCTTGTGAGTAGTCATTTTCAGCCTCTTGAGTTGGTCTATTGGATCCAAAATATAGTAATAGGGTGATCATACAGTAGAAATATTTATTCCATGGCACTTTGAGCTCCATAAAGAAAATCAACAACTTATTTTGTTTGAAGATGTATTCCCTAGAACCATTCATTGGCATATACCTGAATTTCTTCACAAATCCATTTAAAGTGTTAGAGACAAATGCATCATCAACAAAATATAACATGAGAGAAAAACTTTGACCTTCATGGATGGTAAGGAGATACCAAGAAGAAAACATCCTGAAAAGGTTATCTACCCATATCACTTGAAATACCCCTCTTTGTGGCCCAAAACTCCCATAGTACCAAACCCAATAGATTCTCCATTCAATGTAATCCATCACATGGCTATCATGAGCAAACTTTTCAACTTCTTCTAACTCTTCTTGTTGTGCATCCTCTTGTATGCCATGAACACTAGTGACTTGGCCCAAGTATGTGACATCATTCTTCCTCAAATTTTTCTGATGCAAATTAGTTTCCAACTCTATGACATGTTGGAATATTCTATCTAATGGTGATCTTGGGAACATATTACTAAACACCATTCTTTGTGGATTTGGAAGCAATTGAATAACATAAAGTAGATTGTGTTTCTTACCAAAACTCAAGATTGCATATTTATAATAGCTCCAAATCCATATGTCCCTCTCTTGGAAAATAAATTAAAATAATTTAATTTCCAACAAATTCCCTCAAATGGTGCTTACGTGTCATAATCTATGCAAGATTCTTGGCCAAAAATAAGAAATAACTCCCCTCTTACAAGCTATCATAAAATCAGCTATTTTTAGGAACCTATCATAAGATCTCCTAAAATCACTCTTGGAAGTTACAATTACACCTCATATTCCCCACTTGTGCAAATAAATTAAAATATTTAATACTTAATTGCTCCCGAAAATAATAAATCCTTAATTTACGAGATTACAATTAAAATATCAAATAAAATATTTTTCCCTTTTGATTTACATTAGCCCATGGGAAAATAGGAATGGACTAATAATTTCACCAATTTAATTTTACTATAAAGGGGAAATGACATAGCTATTCTTGTGCATACTAACTGCTTATCTCAGGATTTGGATCTCATAGTATCTCACATATATATCATGTATTCTTCTTCATCTTTGATCATGGAGATTATTTACTATGATTGTATCATGATAGAATAATGGCATATAAGAAAGAGACTGCCTACCTTGTGAATTTCATATCTTTGTCAATCACCAATACTGTAGCATCTTCTTCTATTGTTTCTCCTTCATCATTGACTTACTCTTGTAGATGGATATGGTAATTGTGATCTACTCTGACTATTTCTTGCTTATATAAGCCACTTTATTGATTCTGTCCTGACTGTCCATGGTGAAGGTGACTGTATATCTCTTTGGTCTTGCACTATATCTCTTTTTAAGGCATTGTTGACTATATCATGGTATCACTGTAGCTCCAAGGTGTATGAGGTAAGGATTGTTTGATCAAAACAATGATAAGGTGCATGGAAACCACCTTGTTATCTTTGGACTGTGGCATTGTTGACACTCCAATGTGCTTAATGTATTTGGACTCCCTCTTTGCTCTAGACATGACTATCTCTTGTTCTTGGATTTGTACTTGACTGTCATGTCAATGATGTACTCTGGTATTTGTTATGCATCATGTGCTTCATCCTTGAATGCTTGAATGTTTGAACACCTAACTACATTTGGACTATTTCATCTGTACCTCCTTATATCTTGATGGTTTGAAGTTTCAAGGCATTGATGACTGCCTAGTTACTAGTCCATGATAATGATATATTCATGACTGCATTTTCACACTACCATATATGAGCTTAGAGCTAATGATGCCTTGCTGTTTTGATTTGTCTCTTTAAAAGGCATAACTTGTATCTTTCTTTATGTTGTCTCTCTTCTCTTTATCAAGCACATTAATCTAAAAACTTGTATCATATCCTTGTACTATGAATGCACTCTATCAATTGCTCTTTATTAGTTGTGATGAAATAAATACATGAATTCATAATAATATTGTACCTTAGATGGCTCTTGTAGCCTGGATGACTGTAATCTGATTTTTACCTTTTGTTTTTATCAATCTTGACTCAGTCATATTACTCTGATTTGCTCCAATCAGCTAATGCCATGATGACATATCTTTTATGTAAGTTGATTAGATGATGTATGATATAGCTTAGAATGATGCATTATGTCTTTTTTGATACACTTTTTAGAAAATGAAAAGAAACATGCTGGGCTCAAACCCTTGTGGGAGCCACATTTAATCCACATGTTTATTTGTCTTCAAATCAGCAACAAAACTTGTCCTATACCTGCACAGTGAACAAACAAGTTAGCATAAAAAGTACCTGATAGCATCGATTGATCTTCTTCATGATTTCTTCTTGATTTGTGTCATTATCTGATCTGATTCTTCATCTGAATGCATGATGTGATAAGTAGATGTCTTTGTTTGATAAAAGCATGTGATAAGTGTAAACATTTGGAGCACTAACAGGGTTGTCCCCAAAATTTTGCAGGTTTAACCGATGATGGCATGGAGTGAAGACTGGAGACTGGAGACTTGAAGGCCGACTTCAACAGCAATCTCCATCATCAGGCAATGATGGATGTTTAGATTTATCAGATGTTCATTTCCTTTTCTTTTATCAAATAGATACATAGCTTGCATGTCTACAATTGTTCAATTTAGTTACCCCCATGGCTTGTGTGGGACACATTTGAACACTTCTTTTAAACATGATCATTTAATTTCTCTTATGCATATGATGTATATGTATTTCCTTTTCAATCAATGCATGAGATAAAGTAACAGATACTTAAATCTATTTTCAAAACATGACATGAAATAATAGTGTAATACAATATCTTTCTCTCTTTCATTCAAAATTGATTAACTAAATAGTCAATCTAACTTATAACTCCTGAAAGATCAAACTGTGTAGAACAAATGTATTTCCTTGAATGTTTGATTTCTTGACAACTTATTCTCTTGTCATGATAACTTATCAGTCTTGATTGGACTGATGGGTTATCTTGACAACTAGATTTTCTTTTCTACTTTGTCAAGGCATCAACCATTCAAAGAATGCATAACTTTGAAGTTTTCTATTATTCCTTCTGAACAATTACACTTAGGTCCAACTAATTTTAAGTGTGAACAAAAAATTAGTAACAATTATATCAACATACTTTGACTTGTTTATTCAATATCAGTCTTAAAGACAAAATATACCCTTTACTATAAGACAAGTATAAGGTGAGAGCTTAGGTGACTTAAAAGCATGCATTGAGCCCCTCTTTGCATCCTTGCAATCTCAGTTCTATGACATCCTGTCAATCTATTCAAAGGCTTGCCAACCCATTTTCGTGCTCATAAATAAATGTGGTATACATTCTTAAGGTATACTTGATTCTATTATAAAGTTATTGATTTTGACGTCTATAAACTTCTAAGACACTTTCCACTAAGATATGTCTACCTTAGTCTATGATTATATTCAACTAATTTCCTGTCAAAGTGAACTATAAATAAAATGACTATAATATTTTTATAATGAGGTAAAAGTAATTTAAAATAATTATTGACCAATCTTGGCAAAAAATAAGATAAAAGAATGGTTTCCTCTTAACTGGAAATAAAATTAGTATATGAGAACTCTCAGTTACTCATAGAAATCAAAATTATAATACTTATATTATCTAGCTCTACGACATAAGTTAAATAGATTTTCAAAATTATTTGGTGAAAAATAGATATTTGAAAGAGGTAGTGCTAAAATTTTCAAAAAACAACAAAGGTAGGTTTGTTCTTTTGGTAATTCATAGGGATGTGTATACCTAAAAATCAAATTTTATTAAAAATTTTAATCTTTCACAAGTTCCATGCTTTTTTGGAGACTCTTTTAGTTTCAAGGTGCTTGTTATGTTCACAATGATTAGAACTCATGGCATTCTTAAACCCAATTTACATAATGTGGATCAAGGGTGAGCTAATGTTTTATTTTGTCCCATTTTTAATTCATTTAATTTTATGGATAAAATACCCATTCCAAAATTTTCTATGGGTTAAGGAAGGAGTTTGGAAAGTAATTTATTTAATATTCTGGTCCTACGATTAATTTATATTTTCAAGTTGCTTAATTGGGGCCAATTAAATATTAAATGTTTTATTATTTTTATTTGTGTTGGAAACTTAAATTGAGGTGTGGGAATTCCTATGGAGCATTTTGTAACTCTGAAGATCATGTTGTACCTAATTATAGCTTATTCTATGATATATTTTGTAACTTGTAAGAGGAGTTATTGCTTATTTTTAATTAGAAATCTTGCAGCGGTTATGACAAGTGAGAACTATTTGAGGGAATTTGTTTGAAATAAAATTATTTTAATTTATTTTCCAAGAAAGGGGTGTTTCGAATTGATGGGCTTAGTTGGTTCCACTTTTTGGCTAAAAAGTGGAAGTGTTTTGCCTGAAAATTAAAGTTTGTCATAGTTGGAGTAAAAATTTGAAACACTTAAACATAGAATCTTAAGAAAGTCCAGCAATATGAAATGTAGTATTTTGAATCTAGTTTTCAAATATCTAATGTATTCTAATACCCAGATGATACAAATTAATTTTGCATAGGATTGTACAAAAACCACTTTTAAAAGTCACATTTTTAGGACCATACCATGCACGTGTATGACCAACATAATTTGACCCAAATAAAAGTATTTTTCAAAATATTTTTGGGGAAAGATGTGTATTATAGTGAAGTTTGATGAGGATATGCTTTTATATTTTTTTCCAAATTTTTTTAATTAATTTTTATTGGCCCTAATTGTTGTTTTTGAAAACCCCTCATGTACAACCAACATAATTTGAGCTAAACTAATCATAAAATGATTTTTTTAATTGTGTAAAGAATGATGTGTAGATTGATGACATATATTTTTATCTATAAGAACTTTAAAATTTAAATGTTATTAAAAAAATACAAAAACATGTCATTTCAAGTTTATGGACCAGTTTGCTCATAAATTAATTAATAAATACAAAAATAAGTTGAATAAAAAAATTACATATTTGAAAACTACACAGTCATCTAAAATGAGTTTTAATTTCGTAAAAAAATTTAGAAAAAAACATCGTCAGCCATATTGGTAAAGTTAGTATTTTGTCTTGCTCTGAACATGGACTTGTACTTGCAGGTCCAAGGCCAAGGGTTGTCTTACCATGTCTTTTTCAAGCCTAATGCCAAACCAAAAATGTGGGTGTGGAATTCAAAATTTTAAGAACAAGTACCCATTTTTAATGTATCCGCTATTTCCCATTTTCAGTAAAAACATATTATCACTATATACCTACAACTTGCATTTTTTATGTACAACTCGACAGTGACATTTTTTACTTTCTAATTCACACGTCTTGTGAAATCTCTTGGCATGCCATATTCTATTCAAATTTTAAAAGGAATCAATCATATGAACAATTTTGAAGTGGAATCAAGTACAGGGACTATTTTCAAGAGGAATCAAGAAAGAGGGTGTTTGTTATTCACATCTACTTTTACTTCAGAATTTATGGAACAAGGGATCTACATCTAGTTGTACTTCAAAATTTCAAATAGGTACATCAATCTAAAAATAGATTAAATATCATTTGTTATTTTTATCAAGAGGGTTTTGTAATCATGGGATCAAATCAATGTCAAAAACAACATATAGGAAGCTCATGACACTTGAAGAAATTGAAGAAATGGAGAGGAGGCAAAAAGACAAAGAGATAGAAGAACAAAGATTCAAGAAATGAAGAATATTGAAGCATCTAGTTCCATGACTATTGAAGAGAAAAACATTCAAGAGACTATGAAGGATGGGATGAATGTAGATTATGCAAATGTGAAAATGGTGAATATAGAAGAAAATGTCACTATAGAAACAAATTTGGGTATGTCTTCAAACCCAACTTTCAATGATATGGAAAATGTGACTGGGTAAGTGCAAGAAGATGAGTTCATTTTTTGCCAAAAAGTAGAAGTGTTTTTCTTGTTTCTCAAATTTTGTCATAATTGAAGTGAAATTTTGAAGCACTTTCACATAAAATATTAATATGGTGTAAAAATAAGAATTGTAGGATTTTGTTTCTAGTTTTCAAATATGTAAATTTTTCTAATACCTAGATGATGAAAGTTGGGTTTTTATTGGATGTACAAAAAGTGGCTTTTAAAAGTCCCCTGTTTTTGGCCAAAGCATGCATGTGTATGACCAACACAATTTGAGCTAAATGATGGTATTTTTTTAATTCCTTTTGTCGAAAGATGCAAAAGATGTTGAATTTTGGTTAGGATTTTTTTTTGTAATTTTTTTATACATATTTTTTATTAAATTTTTAATGGCCCTAATTAGTGCTTTTTAAAACCCCTCATGTACAACCAACATAATTTGAGCTAAACTAATCAATTCACTAAAAAAAATTCCATCATGTAGAGAACAATGTCTAGATTGGTCAGACATCATTTTTTTCAAGCAACTTTCAAAATCAAAAGTTGTTAAAAAATAGTAACGTGTTATTTCAAGTTTATGAGTCTGTTTGTTTAAAAAATAAATAATAAATAGAAAATTATGCCCAATAGTACAAAAAATTTACATATTTGAAAACTAGACTTGTAGATCTACAACTTTAATCTCATTAAAAGACTCTAAAAAAAAAGTCGTGAGCCATAGTGGTGAAACTATTTTTTTCTCTTGTTGTTTTCATGGTCTCCTAGTTGTAGGTCCAAGACTAAGGCTTGGGTTTCCAAGCCATACCAAGCCTAAAACCAATGCAACTCCGTGGGTTTGTAATTTCAAATTATTAGAAATGGGTACCTGTTTATAAATGGGTGCCCATTCATAATGGGTACCCGTTTATAAATGGGTGCCCATTCATAATGGCTACCTGTTTTAAAAATAATGGGTACCCATTTCTAAATGGGCACCCATTTCTAAATGGGCACCCATTTCTAAATGGGCACCCATTTCTTATTTAGTTGTTATTTATTTTTTCCACAAAATTGTAGTACAATAGATTTTCTACAACATTCCTTTATACCAGTATGGCCGACAATGATGAATTTTATGATTTTTTATATGCAGGTGTCAATTTGAGCTTTCAACAAGATATATTTTATGTAATTTTTACAAGTATTCAATCATAAGGAGAAATTTTAGATGGAATTAAGTAGAAGATGTGTACTTTTTAGAGAGATCAAACAAATACCAAGCAAATATCATATTAAACAAAGGCTCTACATCTACTTATATTTCATAAATTTTAAGAAGGGATCAAACTCTAAGCATAATACAATATTATTTGTTGATTTTATCAACACATTTTGGTAATCATGGGATTAAATAAATGTCAACAAAAAAAGAAGAGGAAGGTCATGACACTTAAAGAAATTAAATCACATCAAGAGAAAGAGGTAAAACGACAAAGAGATAGGAGAGAAATGATTCAAAAAGTGAAGATTCATGATGTAGCATCCAGTTCGATGACTATTGAAGAGAAGAACATTGAAGAGACCAATATGGATGAAGTGAATGTAGAATATGCAAATGTGGAAGAGGTCAAGAATATGGAAAATACAAATATAAGAATGAGTCTAGGTATGTCTTCAAATCCCTTGAATGATAATGAGATTAATGATTTAAAGCAAGTTTGATATAACATTGTTGAGATAAATTCTTCTATTGTAAATAATACAATTAAAAATGAAAATGATTTTTTTAATTGAAAGTAATGTTTTGAAGGATCTTCGTGGTAAGATATTTTGGAGAGAAATTCAAACCCATGTAAATAGATTTTATAAACTATTTTTTTATAGAAAAAATCTTGGATTTCAATGTCAACTTGTATTACAATTGATGAGAATGTAAAAAGTGAGAAAAGTAATGAAAAAATTAGGCATATTTGTAAAACCCAAAAAGGTGGATGAATCAATGGAACAAGTTATGTCTAGTGTTGCTAATGCTATTGGTTCTATTGCAAAAACTAGTTGATCTAAGGATAAGAATGCAACACATTGATCAATAACAACTGCTTTAGTTAATAAATTAGTTGTGAGAAAAAAAAATTATAAGATAAGTGGATATTTAAATGTGTATGATATAACTTTAAGAAGAGTGGCAAAGAGAAGAGTAAGTATTGAAGATGATCCAATTAACCAATGTTGGACTTTTAGTGGTAGACTCCCAAGGTCTAACATGAAATTAAATATTGAAATTAGGTCTTTGATTGAATTTTTTTGGCATGATAATACAAGGGTTCCATCAAATGCTAGAGATGTTTTGAAATTAAGGGTGGGATCAAAAAATTGTGATCCTCATCCAAAATATCTTTTATACATGACTCAAATAAAATTATATAGAAAATTTCTAGATGATTTAGTTATAGAAAATTTTAGTATAAGTCACAAATCATTTGAGAAATGTAAACCTTGGTATGTCAAGATTGATAAGCAACAAATCTCTTGTTGTTGCAAAACTCATGTGCAGTTTCATTATTATTATGATGTTTTTTGATATATACATTATACTTTGCATACTAGATAAATTATGCAGGAATGTGGTATTAATATGCCACGTACGACAATTAAGGAGTTTATAACAAGTTTACTTTGTGAACAACTTATGGGTTATTTTTTTTTCAAAACCGTGTGTTTCTGGATAATGCAATAGATGTGGTAACCTTTCATTGTTAGGAGAATACATGCATGAAAGTATTTCGCATGATTTTGGACAACAATTAGTGGATGTGAAAAAGTTCAAGAATGTTTAATATCTATTAAAGGATGGAAAAACTAGAAAGTGTTGTGAGTTAGTCAAAAAACAAAGTAGTGTACATGCATTCATCACAGAGTTCAAGAATAAGATTGTGTATAAATATGTGAAATACTCTCAATATGCTTGGTGGCTTGATGAACAATTCCGCAGATGTAAGAAAACATTTCCAATTGGAACTATAGTTTTAGTGGTTGACTTTGTAGAAAACTATACCCTTTCTCCACAAGAGGATATTCAGTCTCAATATTATAACTCAATACAAGTGGCCATCTTTGTTCATATTGTATATAGACATGCAGTTGACAGTACAAAATTTGAAAGGAAATTTTTGAGGGGGTACCATTTCTATGTGAGTGAAAACTGGTTACATTCATCAGAGTTTGTGCAACATTGTATCAAGGTATTTAATGAAAACTTAAAAGAAAGAGAAATCCAGATGACACATCTCATATGGTCAGACAATTGTACATGACAATTCAAAAATGCTTGAATATTTTATTGGTTATGTAGGGCCCATAAAGAAAATAATATCCAACATATGTGGAGTTTATTTAAAGCTAGACATGGTATATGAGAACATGATGGAGCTGGAGCATGTGTGAAAAGGGCTCTTGCTAGGGAGAAACTAAAATTTGATGATGTAGTGCTTCAAAGTTTAAAGATGCACATGTCATTGTGGATTAGTGTAATGCAAAATTGACTATAGGATCAAATGAAAACTCTAAAGTTTAATGGTTTTTTTGGTTGGTTGAAGAAGAAAACATTCTTCCTCAATATAATTGTGATACAATTAGTGGATCAACAAAATGACATTCATTTAAGAGTTCAAATGCAAGAACATGGACTATATGGACTAGGGAGCTTGCATGTTTTTGTCAGTTTTGTATTAGAGGTGAGTGGGAAGTATGTGAAAAAATAGATTGGATTGAAGGATTACAACAAAGATCCCTAACACCTCTACAAACACACGATCAAAATGAGATAACATTTGAAGAGGATAATCATTTGCAAGCATCAGATGACTATGATCATATTTCAAACCTTGTACAAGAAGGTACATTAATTCAATATTTTGTTTCAATACATTTTTTTGTAATCTATATTTAATTCTATACATGCATGTATATTTTTGTGACTTATTGAATTTGAAAGTTTTTTGCAAGACATGTGTATGTTGTTGTTGCACCTGAGGCTAATGAAGAGGAAATAGAGTATTGGCTAGCTTGATGTGTTGAGAGAAAACATAATTTGTTACATCCTAGAGTAGATGATGATAACTATGAGTATCCAATAGGTTATGTGGTTGTTGTTAGTACCTAGCTACAAAAATATCTAATAAGAAAGAATGGTTTGTTTGCATTTGAAGATTATGAAAGACATAAGAAGATCATACACTACTCACATTTGGTTGTGGAAAAAAATATAAAACTAGTAAGATATATCAAGGGAAGCCTGCTAAAAAGGAGTTATGGACAATTTCTATGGAAGAAAATGAGTCAATTATAGATACATTACAAAAGAGAGAAGATGCAGATGGTACAATGGAATAAATTTGTAGGTATATTTATAGGTGTATATATTTAATTGATAGTTTTAATATATAGTTAATTAATTTACTAGATCATTCCCTAACAAGTTTATATAAGTGATTGCATGTCCCCTTAAGTCATCCTCTTAGCTCTGCTTAAGCCATCCTCTTACCTACCCTTAAGCAATCTCATATTTATAGAACTAATTTTCTCACATGACACATACTTTGAGTGGCTATGTTAATCACCATGATTCAAATCATGAAAATACTAATATTATAATTTGTATTGACTCATGTATCTCCCCTTATAGCCCCTCTCTTGGATCCCCTTAAGCTATCCTCTTACATCACCTTAAGTCATCCTCTTAGCTCCCCTTAATCCATCCTCTTATGTTCCATTAAGTAATCCTCTTATTTCACCTTCTAATTTATTCCTTTATCTTATAATTCATATTGACTCATGTATCTCCCCTTAAGACAACATGTTACATCCCCTTAAGTCATTTTTGCATGATTGTCACTACACCTTTTCATCCTACAAATGTTAGATCTATTTTGTAGTCTTTAACTAAAAGTGGATGCATTAGGTAATTGTATATATATACTCATATGTTTCATGTCACATGTTATAGTTGTATTGTATCAATATTTTGTATTTTTTATATATTCTTTCATTCTTATTTCACCTTCTATATTATTCTTTTATATTAAAATTTGTATCGACTCATGTATACATATAGTTAATTTACTTACATTCATTATTTTTGTAGGTACCCTACAAATAGAGTTTTCAATGATTGTCACTACAAGTCTTCATCATACAAATGTTAGATCAATTTTGTAGTCTTCAACTAAAAGTGGGTGCATTAGGTAATTGTATATATGTACTCATATGTTTCATCACATGTTATAGTTGTATTGCATCAATGTTTTGTGTTTTGATATATTCTTTCATTCTTATTTCACCTTCTATATTATTCCTTTTATCTGAAAATTTGTATACACTAATGTATATATATAGTTAATTTACTTACATTCATTATTTTTGTAAGTGTACCCTACAAGTAAATTTTTGCATGATTGTCACTACAAGTTTTCATCATACAAATGTTAGATCAATTTAGTAGTCTTCAACTAAAAGTGGACGCATTAGGTAATTGTATATATACTCATATGTTTCATCACATGTTATAGTTGTATCACATCAATGTTTTGTATTTTTGATATATTCTTTCATTCTTATTTCACCTTCTATATTATTCTTTTTATCTAAAAATTTGTATCAACTAATGTATATATATATAGCTAATTTACTTACATTCATTATTTTTGTAGGTGTATCCTACAAGTAGATTTTTGCACATGAGAATCCCTAATCCTATTGGAACTAATGGCAGGTTTGAGAATGGTCTCAAGCCTCTTGGGAATTGCCCTAAATCTCCTTTGTAATTTAGGCCTTCTCCATGGTGACTCGTAGGGTCTTGAGATCAACCATGTAAATAGGATCTAATATACTGGAGTTCATGCCTCTAATAAATTAGTTAACAAGAAGCCTCTCATCTTGTAGATAGTCCACATACTAAAGTAGATCTAAAAATTGGCTCTCATATTATGCCACCATGATCCATCTCTATTTCAAATCATGGAACTCATCAATCTACCACTATCAAAAATTTTCAAATAGATATTGTAGACATCTGAAAATGGTCACAACCACCTTCATCCACTTGCACAATACAAATCAATTTCACCCATATCATCCTATCTAACCCAAACATTAATTAAATAATTTTTAATTATTTAATTAATTTATCATGCACCTTTCCTCTTTCAAAAAATCAAATTCATCTACTATAGTTCAAAAATTAATTATTTTTGTGACTATAGTTCATAAATCATACTCCAAAAAATTAAATAAAAAACCATATTTATTTAATTCCTATTTTGTCCACTTCTGATTACTTTTAGTAATCATCATTATTTCCTTCTAAATTTTAGTGGTACAAGGGGAGATTCTGTCAAGACCGTATCAATGCCCATCCATAGATGTAGTTGCACCTACTATCAGGTATAATTCTCTATTATTTTAGTACCCATTTTTCAAGAATCAGCGCATGTTCTCTATAGAATAGCTCATGTTTTCTGAATCAGTGCCTATTTTATGTATCAGTGCCCAATCATTGTGCCTAATAATTTTTTTGTTTTTTATCACTTGCTTTAGACTAATATTGGTTTTGTAGCATTCCCCAACTGTCCAAGGCCTAATTATCAACTACTAATGTATTTTGTGTAGCCCCACTGTCAAAGAATTGGTTATTTACACTAGTTCTTAGTTGCATTAAATTAGTTAGAAGGTTAATGAACTTGTGTGTTTTTCTTGGTCTACTTGTAGACATATGCTCTCCCCTTGCACCTTAGGGTGATCTTGGGGATCAAAAGTCTACTTGGGGGCATTTTTCATGCTTTTTAGTGTTATCTCAAAGGGGCTACTCACCTTGTGTATGCTCTCCCCTCATGCCTAGTGTGATCTTGGGTGATAAAAACAAAGGGTAGTTTCTTCTTAGGAGGCATGCTTGGGGATTTCACCCCCTCAAGGGATGACCTCAAATGCGTGTTCCAGCGTGGTATATAAATATTGTGAGAATCAAAAGACTCCTTTAAAGGAAGGGCCCTCTCACCTCCAAGCAATAGACCTCCAAGACACTTGGTCTTCTGAGACTTGAGTGGTTGAGCATCAGTCAATTAGGACACCCCCGTTCATAGACTCGAGCCTCAAGTACCTTGAGTACTCTAGAGGACACCCCTAGAAGCCTTGTTAAGCCTCTGTAAGACCTTTTGGTTGTCATATCTTGTGGTGCACCACTGTAGAGGAGGGGAAGATGCTTACTATACCATTGTGCTTGAGATAGGATATGCTTTGGGCAAGATGAAAGTCTCCAAGGTGAGGGGGGTAAGGTGGTCCATGACCTTATTTTCCCTATCCATCCAACTCATAGCAACATAGGTATTAGTGGGGGTGGGAATCTTGGTTCACTTTGAGTTGAGATTGACCCACGAACACTTTGTGAGATCCATAAGATATGTCACTCCCAATTGAATAATTTTAGGATGTATACAAGTGCTTGAAGTGTCTTCTTTTGTGCAAACCACCTCTCGCACCAACTATTGAAGTCAGTCAAACAATCATTGTGATTGTTGTATGTGAAAATCCTACCAAAAATCTAATCCAACACCTTGAAAATCATAATTTATCAACACTATCCCGAATCAGTGCCCACTGTGTATATCAATGCCTATTTCCTACAATTCAATACCTATTTCCTGAATCAGTGCCCATTTACCAGAGACAAAAAAATCAAGACTTTGTCCTTTTGGTTGTCAAAAATCCCTTTTCCACATCATCCATTGACATTGCAATCCACCTCAGCCATGTCCATGTCCATTTGCCCCTCTTAGCTTGTGATTCATTTTCAATCATTAGTCATTATCCTTGTCATCATCCTTGGTAGTTCATAGGCAATCCAAGTCATCCCTAGTCAACTAGTCTTAGTCCATCATTAGCCTCATAGTCCATAATTAATCATCTCCCTTAATCATCACCACCCTCCATTAATCACCATCCCTAATACATAGTTAATCATAATATTTGATTATCCCTCGTTAATTAATCCATAATCAATCTTCATCAAGCCTTAACCAATCCAATCTTTTCTATCCATAATCATCATTCTTAGCCATAATCCGTCATTGTCCTTGTAATATTTGATCAACCTTAATCCATCCTTATTCAAATCCTTGTTTATCATCCATAATCAATCCTCATCATAATCAATCCTTAATCGATCTTATCATCCATGATCAACCCCTATCATCCATAATCAATCATTATCGCCAAATCAATCAAATCCTTGGCCAACCACATCATTAGTATCCAAATCTATAATCAATTCCTATCACCAAACCAATCAAAATCATATCCAAATCCTAAGGTTAGAATCTAGATCAATGATCCTTTTGTTTATGTTAAGCTTAAGACTTTGTCTATCTTATGTTTAGTGTAAACTAAGAATTATCACCCCTCTTTGATAAATTAGCTTGGGAACTTAGACAACTACTAAGTTAGTTGACTTGAAGAAATCCCATTTTGCTTAGTGTGTCTTGTCTACCCCAAGTAAGATAATCCTATTATCCTTTTGCTTAGGCTCTTTGTCCACCCTAAGTATATCGGATTAATCATTGATCTTTAAATCATTTTTTTCTAGATTTTGAACTTAGATTCAAACCCCATCCATCATCATTGGTACCTCATCATCCAAATCCTATCCAAGTTCACCTTTTATGCCTCCCATCACGTGATCACAAGCTAGGAAGAGAATGGACTCTTGTTACCAACCCCTCTCTCCTCATGACTCTACCATGATTAATATGGAGGGATATGTCAACCAACCCAAAATGGGTGAAGCATCCACTCATCATCATCACACTTATTCTCCCACTTTTGTTGATTTTCTCAATGAAAAGGGATTACATGACAAACTTGACCAATTCATTGACAACCATAAGGATGAATTCTTCAAACATCTCATTGAACATGATGTATCACTTCCATACTCATTTGACCATGACAAACTTAAAACCATTTTCTATGACAAACCACCATCACCCATCCAAGATCAACCATGGGGACATGTCCCTAATCCCAACAAACCCGTTTATGACAATCCATGGGCTAGCTTTACGTCCAACACCAATGCCGTCCACACCCTTGATCAACACATGGGGTGTAATGTTGTGTCACAACCACAAGTATTGGAGCAACCTTATAGAATGCCTTCCCATATGATGCCCAATCCCAACATGCCCACCAATCCAAAAATTGTCATTTTACAAAATATGTCCAATATCCCTCAAAACCCATCTAATGCCAATCTCATTACACAACCTCTTCCTCCATTGAATATCCCCCAAAGGTTGATCATCACTAAAATAGTGCTACCACCCACAACACAAACACCCATCCAAACCACTAATCCATTCAACCAAACACAAAATCCCTTGATGAGCTATACCAACCCCACTCACAAATATCAATCTTCCATGCATCAACAACCTTCCCATGGGTCTTTGATGCAAAATCCATATTTCAATCAACAAAAACCACCACTCCAAAACCAACAAAACTTTCCATATGGGTCCCATATTTTTGCACAAACTATGGGTCCACCTCCATACATCCAACAACAACAATACATGCATCCCCAACATCAACAATCGTCATCACAACAACCTCCACTCCAACATATGTTACAACCACCTCTTGCTAACCCTTTTGATCAACAATGGAAAGATATGAAAAACACACTCAAGAACCTCCAACTATGGAAGTTCAAAGACTTATGTCCATATCCATTTGATAGAAATATCACCATCACACCTTTTCCTCAACATTTTGAAATACCAAATTTTGATAAGTAAAAAGGAAAAGGTGACCCTCTTGACCACATCAAGGAGCTCTTCATGGCATGCCAAAAAGTAGCCTATGATGATCAATTACTCCTTCATCTTTTTATATGAATCCTAGGAGGACAAGCCCTCGAATAGTTCATGCACTTGCCCTATGGATCCATCTTGACTTTTGCCGATCTTTCAAAGAAATTTGTCTCCCACTTCTCATACAATGTAGAGCATGAGATCACCATGCTTGACCTTTGTAACACCAAACAACAAAGTGGTGAAAGTTTCACCGCTTACCTACAATGATGGAGAGCCCTTGCTAATAGGTTACCTTAGACAACCCGCAAAAATAACTCATCCAAATTTTCATCCAAAATCTCAACCAAGAAATGGCCTTCCACTTGTAAGTGCATTGTGCATCTACCTTTGATGAAATCATAGAAAAGGGGATCACCATTGAAAAGGCCCTTATTGCAAAAAGGTTTGGTCAAAATCTACAACAAGAACAACAACAACAAACCATCCAATGACAACCCTAAATTTTGGGCTAAGAACAAAAACACCGTAGGAGATGGTGCTACCAATTCCAAGTATATCCAAATTGCTACTCCTAAACTAAAGGAGTCAAATATAGTCCAAAATGTTTCAAACAATGTCTCAATCACATCTACTCCTCCAAAGCATAATCCCCCTAACAATCTAAAACACAAATACACTCCCTTGGGTGAACCACTCGAGGTTGTGTTTCATAAACTAGTACAAGAAAACATGGTTGAGTTTCCCATAATGAAACCATTTGATGAAAACCAACCCAAACCCACGTGGTATAAAGAAATGAATATTGTGACTGTCATTGCATAAAGGGCCATGCCACAAGAAAATGTATGAAATTGAAAAACTATATCCAAGACCTCGTCGATCACAGCGATGTCCAAATAGAAGGAAACGACAACACATCACCCAACGATGGCCTAGCAGTCTATCAAGACCCTCTTCCTCACCACAGTAATAACCAAACTACATCCAAACCATCATCCTCCAACACCAATCCCAATATCCAAGCCAACAAAGTCAACTATAACAACGTTCCGCCTCCCCACAACAATGTAGTAGGTCAAATTGATTTTGATTCTACTCATGTCACTACTATCAAACTCAAAAATACCACCCCCGAATGTGCTGTTACCACCCTCTGTGGGCATGTAACCATAAAGGGACCATCCCCATCCTCCACTACTACCTCTTTCGAATATAACCTCCTTAACCATCTTGGGAAGACCCCCGCACAAATCTCCATCATGGAACTCCTTAAGACATCCACCATCCACCAATGAAATCCTCAACAAGGCTCTTCAAGAGTCCCATGTCTCCACTGACATGCCTCCCACACAATTCCAAAATCTAGTAGCTCAATTATCCTCATCCTACAAATCTCAATTTTAGCCATGTCGACATGTCACCCATCGATCCCACTCATAATAAAGCACTCCATATCAAATTCCAAATCGCCAACCACAAAATCAAGAGGGTCCTCTTGGATAATGGATCTAGTTTGAACATATGTACATTAAAATTAATAAAACTTATGGGGTATTCAACAAATGACCTAGAGTCTTTAGTTATCTCCATCAAGTCATATGACAACACAAAAAGAGAATTTGAAGGCACCATATGCCTCCCCATCAAGGTGGGCCCGCTCACCATGCCCACTCTATGTCATGTGATTGATCTTGACCTTCCATATAATCTTCTCCTAGGAAGACCATGGTTAAATGCCATGCAAATTGTTCCCTCCACCTACCATCAATGTCTTAAGTTCCCTCATAACGATGTGGAAGTCACTATTACTACCGACCAACAACCTTTTGAATATTGCAAAGCCTTAGAGATTGTTTATGATAGACAATTTCATTGTCCAAGAACCTATGGGGACCATGTCAAAACCCCTTGTCCATTCCATCCACATCATCATCCACTCCACAAATCACCTTCAAACCATCACAAGCTTCCACCTCATCTTCCACTCCTACGCCTCAAAAATTCAAGATCGTAGACAAAGGGTGTGGTGAATACAAGCTTCACAATGCCTTCCATGTGGGACAATTACCTTTGTCCCCCCACTCTCACAGTCATCATCTCCAAAAGAAAGAACAACAACAACAATGTAGGATCAATGACAAAATTCCCTTTGTCCCAACATAGATATCTAGAGAAGAAGAAGCTAAAGAGACAACTTTGAGTGACTGGCTATACCATGATGAAACCACTCCAACACCTATGAACATGGAATACTTCAAAGAAAAATATCTTGTACCATTTCAAATTTGTACCAAAATGCCTTACCATGGAACAGGACTTGGTGCCAATGAGCAAGGTGTTACTGAACCCATCATAGTTGACTCTACATCTCCTATGAAATATGCTCAATACTTCACGTTAGGATATGCCCCACCGACTATGACAATCCGTGGACTTGCTAAAACTTTAGTAGAGGTAATAGAATCCTCTTCTATTGTTAAAAACATTACTTTGAGTGTCATCATAGCTTCATACGAAGATCTTGATCTTTCATGCATCTTCCCTGACAATGACATCTTCATTATTGACCTCCCTCTCATTCATCCCAAACTCATTGCTTGGGATTATTAAGGACCACTGCCTCTCGACATGTTTCCATATGATGAGACTCTCTCCACATTCTTAGAACTCTGTGACACTTCACAGTATGACATATGCTTGCACACTCATGCCTATTTTGGGGAAGAGGAGATCCTTAGTCCAAAAAAGAAAAAATCAAAAAAAGGAAAATTATCCCTTGGTGAAAACCTCTCTAAGGCACTTTCAGATAGAAAAAAAGAAAAATAAAGATGTATATCCCAGTGAAAACCTCTCTGAGGTGCTAGAAGATGAGGATCTCCATCTTCCCCCTATACCATTCTACTGGTAGGAATGTTCCAACATTCTAATTGAAGGCACCCAAGAAATCAACCTTGACACACAAGAATTGCCCAAGCTTACACACCTAGCAGAAAGTCTCAGTACCGAAGAAAAATCCAACCTCTCCATCATGCTTCATGAAGCACCTGCTGTGTTCACTTGGTCATATGCCAACATGCTAGGGTTAGATCCATCCTTCATTGTTCACCATCTTGTGGTACATCCTGAAGCAAGACTTATTAAATAGAAACTCCGCAAGATGTACCCTCAAGTCGCCTTGCTTGTCAAAGAAGAACTACAAAAACTATTAGATGTTAGCTTCAACCGCCCTATTGACTATCTAGAATGGGTCTCCAACATTGTCTGAGTTACTAAGAAACTAGGGGGCATCCAAGTTTGTATAGATTTTTGAGACCTCAACAATGCATGTCCAAAGGATGACTTTCTGATCTCCAACATTGACATGATTCTAGATCTCATAGCAGGACATGAGATGCTCTCCCTTATGGATGGCTTCTCCGAGTACAACCAAATTAGAATTGCCCCTGAAGATCAACATAAAACTACCTTCACCTGTCCTTGGGGAACATATTGTTGGCAAGTCATGCCCTTTGGTCTCAAGAACACTGGGGCAACCTATCAACGTGCAATGAATACCTTCTTCCATGACATGCTACACAAGATAATGGAGGACTATGTGGACAATCTCCTAGGGAAGTCTAGAACAAGGGAAGAACACCTTGAGATCTTACGATATATATTTGTACGTCTTAGAGAATACAAGCTTTGCCTCAATCCCAAGAAATGTGTCTTCAACATAACATCAGGAAAACTCTTGGGGTTCATTATTTCCTGTAGAGGCATTGAGGTGGATCCCACTAAAGTCACTGCTATAACAGAAATGTTGCCTCCTAAAAAACTCAAACAACTCCAAAGTCTCCAAGGCAAGCTCTAGGCTATCCATAGATTCATTGCTCAACTCATAGACAAGTGCCAACCCTTCACCCATTTTCTTCGCAAGGATTACCCTTCAAATGGGAACAAAATTGTCAATAGGCATTCGATCGCATCAAAGAATATCTAGCTTCACCACTGGTCCTAATGGCACCATCCCTGGAAAGCCCCTATTATTATACATATCAGGAACTTCAATAGCATTGGGGGCACTTTTAGCACAACATGATGATACTGACCATGAAAGGGCTATATATTATATTAGTAGGACCCTAGTCGGCTATGAGCTTTACTACACCTCCATGGAACGCACATGTCTAGTTGTCATTTTTTGTTCCCAAAAGTTACAACACTACATGCTAATTCATTCTATCAATCTCATCTCTAAAGTTCACCCTCTCAAATACCTACTTTACAGGACCTCACTCATAGGAAGATTGGAAAAATGGGTTATGTTGTTGAGTGAATTTGACATTGAGTATGTTGGCAGGAGATCAATAAAAGGACAGGTTATTGCAAATCATCTAGCTGAAGCACCTCTCATAGATTATCAACCGCTATCCATTGATTTTCCAGATGAGTCCATCCTAACCATGACAAAATCAACAAACCGGAAACTATATTTTGATGGATCAATCACTAATCATGGTTCAGGGGCAGGAATACTATTGGTAACCCCACAAGGAAACTATATCCCCAAAGCATACAAGCTTTCCTTCCCATGCACAAACAATGTGTCCAAATATGAAGCTTTGACCATTAGACTCAAAATAGTAGTTTAGTGGAATATACTACAGCTACAAGTCTATGGTGACTCTCAGTTGATCATCAAACAAGTCAATGATGAGTAGCTCACTAAGGATGACAAACTAGTACCCTATAAGCAAATGGTTGATGAATACAAACTATTCTTCACCTACATTCAGTTTGGATAGGTACCTCACCTTCATAACAAAGTAGCTGATGTCATGGCTACTATTGGTTCCCTTTGTTAGACTTGGGCAGACAACTGAGAGGGGGGGTGAATCAGTTGTCTGAAACTTTCTTCAATTTCAACACTTATATTCACTTAGCAGTATAACAATGAATCAAACAAGAAAATTAATACACTTAATGAAGAGCAGAAACACATCAATACATGAGACACCAAGATTTTGACGTGGAAAGCCCGGTTAAGGGAAAAACCACAGGGTGACTAACCCAAGATTGTATTCTCTATTAGAAGAATAGAAAGAACAAAATGGCACATGCCAATTAGAGCTCACTGCCTGAGCACACTGCTCACAAGAGGCTCACCACCTACAAGAGACACACTGTCTACAAAAGATTAAGTATCACATACTTGAACTAGTAAATAGCATCTTCACCATGCTTGAGTCAGTTCCATTTAAGTCCAAACCTTCTGCTCTACCTTTCACTCTTCTCCTCGCTACCACACACTCATCTCTACGCCTCCACACTTAAATGAATTTGCAATTCCTTATTTATCTATGACATCAACTTAGGAACAAACATCTAAGTCAGAAAACATCCACAAGAACATCCGCAAGATGTAAAACTCATCCGGTCGGCCAGTCACAGAAGGTACACCATCATCCAGAAGTTATTCTTCATTCCCGGGACCCCATTTTAAATGCAGACCATAAACATGAACTGAGCACGATCCAAAGATCTCCACAAGCTTGCCTGAATCTCCAAGAACATCTGCACTTCTTCTACTTAGTAAAATCCTTCTCTTCTTTATCCAGAACCTCAAGAACATAGTTTGCCATTACTATTACAAAGGAATAGATAATTGCGGACCTTCAAATCATGAACCAATCGAGTTAACATACCACACAGACTTCCTCAATACTTCCTCAAATCTACAGAACCAGAGAATGCATTTCCAGATCTCATCGGACCTATCTGTATCACTCTGTCATCACTGAACATCTGTTGGAACTGGTTTCACTTGAGCTGCCATAACTTCTTCATATCTTCATGCGGACCTCTAAAATCTCTACTGCAACATCTTAAGACACATATCTACAAACCCTTTAATCCGCATCCTCTGATCCTCATCCTATATTGGACTTTTACCTTATGTCATCACTGTTCTTCACTATTCCTGATTGAGACTAATTTTCTCAATATCCTCAACACACAACTCATCCAAACCTTGTCATTAATGTAACAGGAGTATGTTGACATCAATGACAACACCGGTTAGTCCCATACTTGCAACAATCTCCCCCTTTGTCATTCATGGCAACATATGATGTGAAAAACTATTTTGACCATCAAGACAAGAACTTTTCTTTACTATCACAACTTCCCCTATCAGCAACTACCATTCACATTTCTTCTCTCCCATTACTGCTCCCCCTTTGATCAGCAACCACTTGTTTTTCACATGTCTTTTTTCCCCCTTTGACATCAATGGCAAAGGGCTCATACTTGCAACTCTACCACCTTAGAATCATATCTGCTGCTCCCCCTGAGTAGAAGCTCCCCATCATCAGTCTGGACCACGAGATGTGACTGTGATATGCACCAGACTGATGCACCTTAGTGCATCTTAGTTTATCACCAGAGGGGAAATAACCCCTAACTTCTCCCTTAGATACTCAAAAGAGTCCTTAGGCAGAGGTTTTGTAAATATGTCTGCAATCTAATCCTTGGAAGGCACAAACTCCAATCTGACTTCATTCTTGTTCACTTGTTCTCTCAGGAAGTGAAACTTGATGGAAATATGTTTAGTCTTTGAATGCAACACCAGATTCTTAGAAATATTTATTGCACTTGAATTATCACAGAAAATTGTGATAGGCTCCTCATACTCCACTCTGATGTCTCTTAACATTTGTTTCATCCACAAAACTTGAGTACAACTACCTGCTGTAGCAATATATTCTGCTTCTGCAGTGGACAAAGACATTGCTTCTTGTTTCTTGCTTAACCAAGAGACCAATCTCTTCCCCAAAAAGAATGCTCCACCACTAGTACTTTTCTGGTCATCCACATCTCCTGCCCAATCAGCATCTGTATATGCATGAAGAGAGAAATCATGATCTCTAGGATACCACAACCCATACTCAACTGTCCCCTTTAGATATATAAAAATCCTCTTGATTGCCATAACATGAGATTCTCTAGGATCAGGTTGGAATCTAGCAACAAGACCAACAACCTGCATAATATCTGGTCTAGTTTGAGTGAGATACAATAGTCCTCCAATCATTGACCTATATTTTGTCTGATCAACCTTAGGAGAGTCATCATCTTTGCTCAACTTGCATCCAGTTGCCATTGGAGTGTTCATTGGCTTAGAATCTTCCATCCTAAATTTCCTCAACAATTCTTTCACATATTTTGACTGAGAAATGAAGATTCCTTTTTTTGTTTGAGTAATTTGTAGACCCAAAAAAATTTCATTTCTCCAAGCATGGACATCTCAAACTCTCTTTTCATTTGACTTGCAAAAGTTTTACATGTACTATCTCTTCCTCCAAATATGATATCATCAACGAATACTTCAACAATTAAGATATTTTCATGATCAATTTTGAAATACAAATTACTATCAGCAGTCCCTTTTGTTGAAACCAATCTTTAAGAGATGCTTATCCAATCTTTCATACCAGGCTCTTGGGGCTTGCTTCAGTCCATACAATGCCTTTTTCAATTTGCAGACCATGTCACCATGATCAGACAATTGAAATTCATCCGGTTGCTCAATGTACACTTCTTCTTCCAAATTACCATTTAGGAAGGTAGATTTGGCATCCATCTGGTACACCTTGAAGTCCTTAAAGGCAGCAAATGCAAGAAATAATCTGACTGCTTCAATTCTTGCCACCAGAGCAAAAGTCTCTTCAGAATCAACTCCTTCAATCTAAGAGTAACCCTTGTAGACTAATCTAGCTTTATTTCTGATTACTTCACCAGCTTCATTCAGATTGTTTCAGAAGACCCATTTAGTTCCAATCACATTCTTGTTTCTAGGTCTGGGAACAAGATCCCAAGTGTGATTTTTCTCAATTTGCATTAGTTCTTCCTCCATTGCTTTTGACCAATTTTCATCATTGCAAGCTTCATTCACTATCTTAGGTTCAATCTTTGAAATTAGACAATATTCATCTAAATTTTGAGCAATTCTCCTCCTTATTTGCACTCCTTTGCTTTTGTCCCCTATGATCTGATCTTCAGAGTGGTTTAGAGTTACATACCTTGGAACTTTGGGGATTTCTTGCACCTCTAACTCTTGATCAGTCTCATTGAGACTTATCTCTTCTTCCTAACTTACCGAATCAATTTGACTTTGTTTCTCAGAAAAGGCTTGCATACTTTGAATTTGAACACCATTCTAATCATCTTCATCATACTCATGAATTTTTGGGGGTCTTTCAATTTCTTCATCAACCTTCACATTTACACTTTCTACAATCTTTCTCAGTCTCTTGTTGTAACACCGGTATGCTTTGCTTTGAGTAGAGTAACCCAAGAATATTCCTTCATCACTTCTAGCAGCAAACTTTCCTAGATCTTCATCCCTTTTAATGTAACATTTGCTACCAAAAACTCTAAAATATCTCACAGTGGGAGTAATGCCAAACCAAAGTTCATAAGGAGTCTTATCGATATTGTTTCTAATTTGAACTCAATTGAGAGTGTAGACTACAGTGCTGACAGCTTCTCTCCAATAGATTTGAGGAACATTTGCTTCCATCATCATGGTCCTGGATGCTTTCTAGATGGTCTGGTTCTTTCTCTCAACTACTCCATTCTGCTATGGAGTTCTAGGGGTAGACAACTGTCTCTTTATTCCATGTTTCTCATAGAAGTCTATGAACTCACCGGATGTGAATTATCCACCTCTATCAAACCTCAAACATTTCAATTTTAATCCAGTTTCATTCTCCACCATGGCCTTGAATATTTTGAATTTCTCAAGTGCTTCTGATTTTTCTTTTAGAAAGGTTACCCACATCATCCGGGAATAGTCACCAATTAGCAACATGAAGTACCTATCACCTTGGATACTCCTAACTCTTGCTGGTCCACAAAGATCAGTATGAACTAAGTCCAATAGTCCGGTAGAAGACAATTCCTTACTTTTGAATGTGACTCTGCTCAATTTGCCCAACTAACATTATTTGTACAAGCTATTAGTAGGTTTCACTAGTTTTGGAAGATCTCTTACAACCTGAGTATTGCTTATCTTGATGATATTATCAAAATTCACATGACACATCCTCCTATGCCATAACCAACTCTGATCAATTTGAGCAAACAAACAACTTTTACCAGTACCAACCAAGTGGAAGATATTACCTTTAGTTTGAGTACCAGATGCAATCTTTGTTCCAGAACTTTCAAAGATCTTGCATTTTCTATTCCTAAATCTGAGATCATAGCCTTTGTCCACCAGCTATCCAACACTGAGAAGATTGTGCTTTAATCCTTCAACATATAGTACATTACCAGTTTTATTCTTTCCATCAAGAGAAATAGTTCCTCTACCTCTGATTCTGCCAGCAGAATTATCTCCAAACTTTACAATTCCTCCTTCATACTTTTCAAAATGTAAGAACTTATTCTTGTCACATGTCATATGGTGAGAGCATCCACTGTCAATGACCCAATCATCCTTTGTTTCAACTTGGGCAGCCAGAGCTCTTTCTTCAACTTTATGATTGATAGATACAGAGGATATTTGTTCCTCTTCTTTGATGGCAATAAACACCCATTCATTACTAGATTTGTTTCCTATCTCTGATTCATCATCTGTTACTCCTTCATTATCATCTTCTTCATGAACATAGTAACAATTCTTTTGAAACCTTGGTTTGTTAGGATTTGGTCTTGAAAATCTTTCCAGACATATTGAGGCAAAATGACCAATTTTATTGCAGTTAAAACAATTAAAAGGTAATTTCCCTTCATACTTACCGGATCCTCTTGGTAGTCTTTTTGCAATAAGAGCTTCAAGATGAGCAGTTTCAGCTTCTTCTTCTTCCAAGTCTTTTCTTGCTTTTTCATACCATGAAGGGTTCCTTGAAGAATTTTCTCCCGGATCAAACCTTTGTTTTCCTTTTATAGAGGCACTGGCTTTGAATGCATATTCAATCTTTGGAGGATCGTCTCCAAATTTGGCCATTTCAAAAGAAGCCAACTTACCAACCAATTGATCTCTTGTGACTGTTGTGTGAGCTCTGAATTCTTCGATTGCAAAAGCCTTGATTTTATAAGACTCGGGAAGGGATCTAAGAACTTTGCCGACGATCTCATCTTCACTCAGGGTTCCACCTGCATTTCTAATTCCACAAACTAGTTCATTCACTCTTGGCATAAAAGAGGTAATATTTTCATCATTTCTCATCTTCAGTTTTTCAAATTTCCCTTTTAGACTTTGTAACCTTGCACATTTAACATACTAGTCTCCTTCATGCAAAAGTTCTAGTTTATTCCAAATCTCAAAGGTAGTTGGTAGATCAATAACATTTGAGAGTTCTGAGTCAGATAATGCGCTTAAAAGAGCTTCTTTGGTCCGCAGATTGTTTTCAGCATCTATGATTTCATTTAGGGTTGTCAGACCACCCTGTGGAGGTACATAAGCTTTTGTAACCATGGACCAGTATGCAAATCCCATACACTGCAAGTGACATTTCATGCGACCTTTCCAAAGAGAAAAGTTAGTTCCATCAAACTTCGGACTATCCTTCTTGTAGGACGACATCCTGGATCTCCTCAAGTAGGAAAGCTCCTTTCAGAGGAACTTGGCTCTGATACCAATTGTTAGACTTGGGCAGACAACTGAGAGGGGGGGTGAATCAGTTGTCTGAAACTTTCTTCAATTTCAACACTTATATTCACTTAGCAGTATAACAATGAATCAAACAAGAACTTAATACACTTAATCAAGAGCAGAAACACATCAATACATGAGACACCAAGATTTTGACGTGGAAAACCCGGTTAAGGGAAAAACCATGGGGTGACTAACCCAAGATTGTATTCTCTGTTAGAAGAATAGAAAGAACAAAATGGCACATGCCAATTAGGGATCACTGCCCAAGCACACTGCTCACAAGAGGCTCACTGCCTACAAGAGACACACTATCTACAAAAGATTAAGTATCACATACTTGAACTGGTAAATAGCATCTTCACCATGCTTGAGTCAGTTCCATTTAAGTCCAAACCTTTTGCTCAGCCTTTCGCTCTTCTCCTCATTACCACACACTCATCTCCACACCTCCACACTTAAATGACTTCATAATTCCTTATTTATATATGACATCAACTTAGGAACAAACATCTAAGTCGGCAAACATCCACAAGAACATCTACAAGATGTAAAACTCATCTGGTCGGCCAGTCACAGAAGGTACACCATCATTCGGAAGTTATTCTTCATTTCCAGGACCCCATTTTAAATACAGACCATAAACATGAACTGAGCACAATCCAAAGACCTCCACAAGCTTTCCTGAATCTCCAAGAACATCCGCACTTCTTCTACTTACTGAAATCCTTCTCTTCTTCATCCGGAACCTCAAGAACATAGTCTGCCATTACTGTTACAAAGGAATAGATACTTATGGACCTTCAAATCACAAACCAATCAAGTTAACATACCACACAGACTTCCTCAATACTTCCTCAAATCCATAGAACCGGAGAATGCATTTCCGGATCTCACCTAACCTATCTATATCACTCTGTCATCACTGAACATCTGTTGGAACCGGTTTCACTTGAGCTGCCATAACTTCTTCATATCTTCATGCAGACCTCTGAAATCTCTACTACAATATCTTAAGATACATATCTACAAACCCTTTAATCCGCATCCTTTGATCCTCATCCTATATTAGACTTTTACCTTATGTCATCACTGTTCTTCACTATTCCTAATTGAGACTAATTTTCTCAATATCCTCAACACACAACTCATCCAAACCTTTTCATTAATGTAACAGGAGTATGTTGACATCAATGACAACACTAGTTAGGCCCATACTTGCAACACCCTCTCGGATATGCCTCATGAAGGCCATCAGTGTGAGTTCCTTGTGGAATAGCTCTTTTTGCCAGCATATTGCATCACTAAGTCATAATTTGTGTGTGAGATTGTTGGTCCAAAAAATCCTTGGTATCATGACATCTACATCTACCTTTGACATCACACTTTCCCACCTGAATCCACCTATAAACAACAATGATCCCTTATCTGCCGATCTACTCGCTACACTATCCTTGCCAACACCCTCTATTGTTGAAGCTATGATGGCACTCTTCTTCGATATTTAAACATATAAGAAACCTCCTTTGCCCTACATGAAGTCCACATAGGTATCTGTAGAGCACACACAAGTGGCATTGTCCTAGCCAAGAAGCTCTTACGTACAAGATATTATTGGCCTACTATGGAGCATGATGCATGTGAGTATGTGAAGAAGCACAAACCCTATCAGCAACATGGAGATCTCATCCATGTTACCTCTCAGGCATTGCAACCCATCACCACACCATGGCCTTTCTCTTAGTGGGGCTTAGATCTCGTAGGCAAAATCCATCCATCCTCCTCTGATGGACACAAATTCATCATCACCGCCACAGAATACTTCACTAAGTGGGTTGAATCCATTCCTCTCACTTTCACCACTGAAAACCAAATCGCCAAGTTCATCCTTTACCATATCATCTGTCATTATCATATCCCAACCACCATTGTCATAGATAATGGTAAGCCCTTAAGAAACCATGATGTTCAAGACCTCTGCGAACAATTTCATATGCAATATCAATGGTCCACTCTATATTATGCCCAAGATAATGGGTAGGCTGAGGCAACTAATAAAACCTTCCTCAAAATCCTCAAGAAAGTTGTCAATGAAACTAGTCATGATTGGCACCTCCACATCCATCTCATCCTTTGGGCCTATCGCACTAGCATCCGCACACCTACGGGAGCTACACCGTATTCCCTAGTCTTCAAAGCCAAAGCTATCCTGCCAATAGAGATTGAGTTGCCCTCAATGCACATATCTTTATGTAATGTTATCACTGATGAAGAATACTGTGTTGCATGCCTCCAAGAGCTAGAGCTATTAGATGAAAGGTGCCTCAATGCCCTCAGTCACCTCCAAGCATACTAGAATCAGCTTCGCAGATCCTACAATAAGAAAATCCGTGCTAGAGAGTTTGTAGTAGGTGACTTGGTCCTGAAAGAAAATCAAATGAATCTATTAGAATGAGAAAAGAAAGGGACATTTGAGCCTAATTGGCTAGGCCCCTACATTGTCACTACTAAGTATGGCTCTAGAGCCTATCACCTCTCCACCATTGAAGGAGAAGAACTTGATGAGTCTATGAACATCATCCACCTAAAGTGGTTCCACAGTTAGCCTGTTGAATACCCTATGTCAGAAAATACAAAAAAATAAAAAAATTAAAAAAAAATTAAAAAAGTAAAGATAAATAATCCGTGCTATGGTGAAAACCACCTCTTGTGGCACCTTGGATAAGTACCATGATGAAAACCTGCTTGAAAGCATCATGTGTAGGTTCAATCTAGATCCATCATTCCAAACATTTTCCCATCCTCATATGCATCCTCCATCATATCAAGTTCTCCCATCATTTGAGCTACAACACAATCCCACCATCTGAGCTTCCATTATCGATAATTCCCAAAATATACATCCACCCCTACATATGTTATGCAAGAAACTAGTAATAGAAAATAAGGATTCTCACCCACATCAACACCCAAGCTATCCATCCCTCTATCCTTTCTAGTCACCTCATCCTCCTATGCTTATCCCCCAGACGGTGGTTCTTATAGTTTGAATCCAGTCTGAGAACTCTCTTCCCCCATATCAAACATAACCCAACATGAACATCCCTTTGACCACCCTCCACTATAACTCCAACTGAGCCTCTCTAATGACACCCCCCCCACTCATCCTACCATCAACCCCTCCACCATCCAGTCCCTCTCCTAGTCTCCTTCATGGTTTCTATAGATATCACATCTTTCCATTGCCATGTTACCCAGCCAATTACCTCATCCACCTTCAGCCTTGGTCTCTTTAGTGGTTTTTGCATAGACATCACGTCTTTGCGCTGCCATTTCACTCCACCAAACAACATCCTACCATCCTACTTATCCCTCTTTCTCATGGTCATGTGATTAGGCTACATGGTGCAGTCTGGAAACTGACAATTGCCCCACATCATCACCATCCCCCCATCTATCATGGTTTTTATACCATGGTATAGTGAAAAGTGACATCCCCATCCTTTAAACCTAACCTTTGCAGGATCTCTTGTAGCTTCTTAGTCTTCCTCGGATAGCTCTTCTTCAGCTTCATCTTCACTTTCTTCTCTTATTCTCAGCTCAAACCCTCTTCGCAACTCCTCTTGCAATGCATCAATCTGCCTTTGCAGGGCTCTAAAACCCTCTTCTATCAAAGCATTCTTCCAACACAATTTCTTTGTGGAGGCATCTTGATCTCTGCAACAAACCCACAACCTCAGGTCTTGGTGTAAACTATCTCACGGTCGGCGATCTGTCTACACACTCAGGAACCCTTGCTCTGATACCACTTGATGAAGGGGGTAAATCATAAAATACACAACAATAGAAATTACACACAGAAAATAGAATGTTCTTTTATTTATTTGGACAACTCATTATATTACAGAAGCTCAAATACAATCAGAGGATGAATTTTCCATAGCCTGCAACACATTAGAGCTTCCAATCTCAAGACTCTAGAATCTTCTACCTTCTATAACCCAAATCTGCTAGGGTTTCTAGTTTCATGCCTATTATTGACTCTACACTTTCCCCCTTAACTCTACTACTACCTAGGGTTCCCAAAAATAGTCATAAATAGCCCTATTTGGTGGCCTCCAGCTAAATTTTAAAATTTGCAACTCCCTCCAAAAGTAGGTCAACTTCTGGGAAGCATAACTTTTGATCCAGGTGTCTGATTAACGAACCATTTTAAGCACCCAAAAGCTCACAAAGTGAACTATCATGCAAAATATGTAAATAGATTTCTATCAACTTTTTTGAGCGTTAAGGGACGTTTTAGTGCCTCATATCTGATTTTAGAAATTTTTAGGGGTTTTTCAGAAAATAGAAACTTTAATATCTTTCAGCTCACAAATGATCTTTACCTGATTCCTTCACCAAAGGTCTTATATTTCATTTATGAAGCTTCCTATAAATTTTCACTTCCATCTGTGCCCAAATGCAAACTTTCCTAAAATAGCAATTAAACTTTCCAAAAATAGCAATTTGTTGTTTTTAGCAATTTAGAAAAAGTGAAAGTCCTACATCATTATTCAAGCAATTATGGAACCAGAAATACTAATTATGGAAAGAAATGAAAACAACTTCAATGATTTTGAATCAACATCTTTTTTGGGTGATGCAAGATTGCCCTTACACCACTAGATGCTCCTGCATCAAAGCAATTTCACACAGAAAATAGAATATTCTTTTATTGATTTGGACAACTCATTACATTATAGAAGCTCAAATACAATCAAAGGAATCAATCCTCCATAGGCTACAACACACTATAGCTTCCCTATCTCCAAACTTTAGAATTATCTACCTTCTGTAACCCCAAATCAGCTAGGGTTTCTGTTTTCCCCCTATTCCTGACTCTACACTTTCCCCCTTATCTCTACTACTGCCTAGGGTTCCAAAAAATAGTCACAAATAGCCTTTTTTGGTAGCCTCCAGCGAAATTTTGAAATTTACAACTCCCTCCAAAAGTAGGTCAACTTCCGAGAAGCATAACTTTTGATCTAGGTGTCTGATTGATGAACCGTTTGAAGCGCCGGAAAGCTCATGAAGTGAACTATCATATTAAAAATTTGAAAATGGATTTCCATCAATGTTTTAGGGCATTATGGGATGTTTTAGTGCCTCATATCTGATTTCAAAAATTTTTAGGGTTTTTCATAAAATAGAAGCTTTAATATCTTTCATCTCACAAATGATCTTTGCCTAATTCCTTTGCCAAAAGTATTATATTTCATTTATGAAGATTCCTGTAAATTTTTTCTTCAATCCATGCCCAAATGCAAGCTTTCCAAAAATAGCAGTTAAACTTTCCAAAAATAGTAGTTTGCTATTTTAACAGTTTGGAAAAAACTAAAAGTCCTACATCATTATTCAAGCGATTATGGAACCAAAAATACTAATTATGGAAAGAAATGAAAACAACTTCAATTATTTTGAATCAATATCTTTTTGGGTGATGTAAGATTTCCCTTACACCACTGGATGCTCCTGCATTAGATACCCAGGGTAATTTAAGAAGTGACCCTATCACATCTCAGGTGGTTGTTTGAGGAAAACCTAAATGGTCAACCTCTACCTTAGACAACCAAGAAGAATATTCAATAGGCCTTCCTTTCCATTTCACCAGATTTTCTTCATATTGCCTATTCTAAGCACTTCTTCCCACATGGCTATCCAAGATCTCTTCTATCTCCTTTGTTGAAGTAGATGTCAGGATACTCCACTGTTCTTTTGTTGGTCCATCCTTCGTGCCACCTTCATGATATTCTTTTAAATCATCAATGTTGAACATAGGTGAAATTTTAATCCTGCTTGACAGCTCTACCTCATATGCATTTCCTGAATCATGTTTCTTCAGAATCCTGCATGGTCCAAATTTCTTCATTTTCAGCTTATTATATGTTCCAATTGGGAACCTTTCTTTTCTCATGTCAACCATGACTTCATCTCCTACCTAAAACTCCTTATATCTCCTCTTCTGATCTACCTTAGCCATGTATTGAATAATCCTCTTATTAATGTGCTTTCTCACCTCTTCATGAAAATTCTTCAGGTGTTCTACAAAGTCTTTGGCTTCAACACTTGTCTTTTCTCCTTTATCCATTTTCCTTAACTCTTAAGCATTTCTTAGACTATTCCCATATACAATCTAGAATGGTGATTTAACTGTACTCCAATTGACAGAATTGTTATAAGCAAATTCTACCTATGGTATAATCAAATCATGGATCCCTTGGGTTTATCTCCTACTAAGCATCATAGTAGGTTACCCAAACTCCTATTCACTACTTCCATCTGTCCATTAGTCTATGGATGGTGTGCAGAACTGAACTTCAAATTTGTCTTCAACTTCTTCCACAATATCCTTTAGAAATAACCAACAAAATTGGTATCTCGATATGAAACTATGCTTTTAGGTAAACCATGTAATCTCACCACCTCCCTAAAAAATAACTCTACAATATGAACACGATCATTAGTCTTCTTACAAGGAATAAAATGTGTCATCTTTGAAAATTTGTCCACCACCACAAAAATGGAATCATGTCCTCTCTATGTCCTTGGTAAACCAAGAACAAAATCCATATTAATATCATCCCATGGCCTCTCTGGTATAGGTAATGGCTGATATAGCCCTATATTCTAACTTGTTCCTTTTCCCATTTGACACACTCTGCAACTCTGCACAAAGTTCCTCACATTCTACTGCAACTGTGGCCAATAATAATTCTCACCAACAATAGCAATGGTCTTATCTCAACCAAAATGTCTAGCTAATCCCCTATTATGCTTCTCCTTAGTCAGGTTCTCTCTCATGGAACTCCTTGGAATGCACAATTGGCTTCCTCTAAACAACATGCCATCTTGGATTATGAAATCCAACCATTTTGTCATATCTAAAGTAACAAGTTCGAAAGAAGCTTTCCAAGCTTCTACAAAGTATGGATCTTTAGGATACAAACTTTTGAGCTCATCGAACCCAAAAGCCTCTATCTTCATTTATGTCAACAAATTTTGACTTCTCCTTAAGGTATCTGTAACTCTATTGGACTTACCACTCCTGTGCTTCAAAAAAAAAGTTTAACTCTGTAAAAACTCAACCCATTTTAAGTGCCTTTGATTTAACTTTCCTTGACTATTAAGATACTGCAAAGCCTGATGATCAGTATATAAAACAAGCTCTGTTGGCAACAAATAATGTCTCCATTTCTTCAAAGCCTGAACTATAGCATAGAACTCTTGATCATAAACAGAATACTTTTTCTTGGCATCATTAAGAACTTTCTCAGTAAAATAGGCAATGGGCTTACCTTCTTGACTCAAAACAGCTCTTATAGCACTGCCACTAGCATTACAATCTACCTGAAATACCTTATTGAAATATGGAAGTGCCAAAACAGGTTGCTCTGTGACTTTCTATTTTAATGTATCAAAATTCTTGTTTTCTCCTATAGTCCATTTAAACTCTTTCCTATCCCCTCTCATTATCTCAATTAGGGGTGCACAAATGCTACTAAAATTTTTGATAATTTTTTTTGTAAAAACTTGCCAAACCATGAAAAGATCATACCTTTATAGCACTCCTTGGGGTAGTCTATTCAATGATAGCCCTCACCTTCTATGGGTCCATCTTAAGTCCTTCCTTTGAGACAACAAATCCCAAGTATACCAACTCCTTTGCAAAACTATATTTCTTAATATTAATCAACAACTTCTCCTCCCTCGGCTTCTCTAAAACTCTTCTGATATGCATCAAATGCTCATCCCAAGTCTTACTAAAAATCAAAATTTCATCTAGATAAACAATAACAAAACTTCCCAAAAATTCTTTCAATACCTCATTCATGAACCACATGAATGTGCTCGGTGCATTGGTTAGCCCAAATGGCATGACTATCCATTCATACAAACCTTCCTTTGTCTTGAAGGTTGTCTTCCATTTATCTTCTTCTCTAATTCAGATCTAGTGATACCCACTCTCCAGGTCAATCTTTGTGAAGTACTTGGCTCCACTCAAACAATCCATTATGTCATCCATTCTAGGCAATGGAAATCTATACTTGATCATGATCTTATTGATGGCTCAAGAATCTGTACACATTCTCCACTCTTCATATTTCTTTGGTGCTAGTACTATAGGTACTGCACATGGACTTAGGCTCTCCCTTACCAGTCCCTTCCTTAGCAGCTCGTGAACTTGTCTATTCAGCTCTTCATTCTCTACAGGAGTCATTATGTGGGCTGCCTTATTTGGCAAAATAGCTCCTAGTATCACATCTATTTGGTGACTTATCTTCCTCACCAGTGGCAAACCTTCTGATACATTATTAGAGACAATATCCTAAAATTCTTCCAATAGATCTGAGACTTCTTCTAGTATATCCAAAGAAATGAAGCTCATGCTTCATACCCTCCAAAAACTTTCTACCATCTACCAAGCAAATTCTAGTAGTACTACATACCTTTTCTTCCACCTCCTTCAAGGGCTTCAACTTATGATGAACTCCATCCTTTGTTAGGGAATATGTGTTTGCATGGCCATCATGGAAAACACACCTATCATACTACCATGACCTTCCCAAAAACATATGACATGCATCCAGCAGTATGATGTCACACAACACCTCATCATGGTTGTCCCCAATCTTGAACTTAACTAAACACTATTCATTGACCAAAGCTCTATGGTCCTTCTATAACCACACGATCCGATATGGATGTGGATGCTTTCTTCTTGTCAACTTCAACTTGTTAATCATCTCTTCTGAAACAAGAATGTTAGTGCTTCCACTATCAATAATAATATCACAGCACTTACCTTCACATTTGCACCTGGTGCAGAATAAGCTCTTCCTCTGTTCTGGTTCTTTCTCCTCATTTAACAAGGTTCTTCTAATAACTAGGGTTTCTCCCCTTTCAACATCTTCAAAATGCTCAGACTGTGCATGTTCATCTACATGTGCAACTCATGCATTACCTTCAGGTCTTCTATTCATCCTTCCTTGATGTTGTAGACACTCATATGCTCGATGCCCTCCTTCTCCACATTGGAAACACATTCCTCTGAAACCTCCTCTTCCAAGTCCTTGCCCAGGTTGGCCACTTCCTCTTCCTCTTTGCTCACTAGTGTTCTAGTCACGAGGGCGGTAGGCATTATCTCCTCTCCGATTTCAACTGGTGCCTACTTCTTCACTCTTATTTAGATCTTCATTTCAGCCTCCATAGGACCTTTCACTAGTCCTTCCACCTTGACATCTTCCTCTTTGCATGCTTTCAAATCTTTTATTTAGCTTCTTTTCCACCTTTAGGGAAAACTGGTACGTATCTTCTATGGTGGTCATTATGACCAGGCTTAGATCCTCTTGAATACTTGGCCTTAACCTATTAATGTAATGGGCTATCTTCTCCTTGTTGGCCTCTGCATGGCCTGTCCTGATAGTAATCTTATTAAAATCTTTTGTATACTCCTTGATAGACTTGTTACCTTGCTTCAATCCTTGTAGCTTCTTCAACAACTCCATCTCATAGTCCACGAGAATGAACTGCTTCTTTAATTTTTCCACCATTTGATCCCATCTGGTAATCTTTCATTTTCCTCTTCTATTCCTCTTCAACTAGACCTCCTTCCACCAAATACTGGCATGGCCCTTCAACTTTGTCTTTGCAAACTTGACCCGATCTGGGTCCTCCACATCTTCATACTCGAAATATTCCTCCATGTCATTGATCCAATCAATAAGTTGTTCTGGATTCAAATCTCTAGAATAGGTAGAAACTTTGATCCTGGGCCTCTTTCTAATCTTTGAAATGGCCCTCAACAACTTAACCTCTGTAGAATCTCCTGCGGCTTCTTGATCTTCCTCATATAGCTCTTCTTTAGCTTCATCCTCTCTTTCTTCTCTTATTCTCAGCTCAAACTCTCTTTGCAACTCTTCTTGCAATGCATCAATCTGCCTTTGCAGGGCTCTAAAATCCTCTTCCATCAAAGCATTTCTTCCAACATGGTTTCTTCGTGGAGGCATCTTGATCTCTGTAGCAAACCCACAACCTTAGGTCCTAGTGCAAATTGTCTCACGGTCGGCAATATATCTACACAGTCAAGAACCCTTGCTCTGATACCACTTGATGAAGGGGGTAAATCATAAAATACACAATAACAAAAATTACACACAAAAAATAGAATGTTGTTTTATGTATTTGGACAACTCATTACATTACAGAAGCTCAAATACAATTAGAGGAATCAATCCTCCATATGCTGCAACACACTACAACTTCCCTATCTCCAGACTCTAGAATCATCTACCTTCTGTAACCCCAAATTAGCTAGGGTTTCTGTTTCCCCCTTTTCTTGACTCTACACTTTCCCCCTTATCTCTACTACTACCCAAGGTTCCCAAAAATAGTCATAAATAGCCCTTTTTGGTGGCCTCCAGCTAAATTTCAAAATTTGTAACTGCCTCCAAAAGTATGTCAACTTCTGGGAAGCATAAATTTTGATCTAGGTGTCTAATTAATGAACTGTTTGAAGCACCAGAAAGATCGTAAAGTGAACTATCAGGGTGGAAATTATAAAACTAATTTTTGTTAACTTTTTGGGGCGTTATGGGATGTTTTAGTGCCTCATATCTAATTTTAGAAAAATTTCAGGGGTTTTTTAGAAAATAAAAACTCTAATATCTTTCAGCTCATAAATGATCTTTGCCTAATTCCTTTGCCAAAGATCTTATATTTCATTTCTGAAGCTTCTTGTAAATTTTCACTTCAATCTGTGCCCAAATGCAAACTTTCCAAAAATAGGCAGTTTGGAAAAACTAAAAATCCTACATCATTATTCATATGATTATGAAACCATAAATACTAATAATGGAAAGAAATGAAAACAACTTCAATGATTTTAAATTGTATCATTGGAAAATGTCCCCTTGGGGGCTTTTCCCTCATAATGTTTAGCTCCTGAGTCTTTTATCTATATTTAGGACATCTTGCATCATATTTTAACATCTCGATGAAATGATCCCTAAGTTTCATGACAAATGGGACCTAGGGGGATCCCTTGAACCTAACCCTAACCAAAATAGGGAGGGAGGACTTGGGTGCCTGTGCCCTAGTCTTGCCCTATTTTGAGCTAGTCCCAAATTTTGAGTGTCGGCTTGTGACCATTATGTGGGTCCTATGCCGACATGGTAAGTTTGAATTATGAAATTCTTGGTGTGAGTGTTTGTAGTTGCATATATAAGCATGTTTAGGCATTCATTTGTAAACTATATTTCAACTAGATGGCTATGGTGAACTTTATGCATTCTAAAATTGATTCAAGGCATTCATTATGTAGCAAGAGCAGATATTGTGTTGTTTATGTGTTTGTATTTGTATATTTGAGCATCCATCTCCTCATGGCATGCAGAGCTTCTTCCTTCCATGAGATCTTCACTACAAGGTGATATCATTTGTGTTCTCAAGCATTTATCATTTGGTTTTTGCCTCTGCCTTCCAAGGGCATGCACTCTCTATCTGACAATGGTGTTTGGAAGACTTGATGTCTCTCCAGGGCTTGACTGATGCAAGCCTCTAAACACCACAACCCCATCCCAAAGTTTATATGATTGCAGGTTACAGGTTGAGGATACAAGAAAAGTGGAGTTACAGGAGGGTACTACAGAGTGTTAGATTTGTAGATCAGAGTTGAAAATAGCACCCTGGACTTGGGCACCCACTCTTTAGTCCTTCAAAATCCGTGATGGGAAAATCTTTGATGCAATAGGAACAGGTTACAAATCAAGCTCCCAGATCCTGACAAAAACCTAGGCCTTGGACTTGGGCACCTGCTCATTAGTCCCTGACTGTTCCACTTCTGAACCTTGAAAATAGGTGCATAGTTATATGTCATTTTACATCTTTTTGTAGCAACATTTTCCAATATTCGTCTGTTTGCTTCTGTATTTGCATAATTAGGGTTTTGATGTATAATTGAGTATAATTGACAATCAAATCATACAAATCCAAATTTCCCTACATCTCATAGTGACTTAGGGTCTGATAGTGCATTGCCACTCGACCCAAAGTCCTTGAATGAAAGGGTGAAAGGAGGATACACACACAAAACTACCAAAAACTCAACTATCCAAATTTTACCCTTTACATTTTGGTGAACCTATGTTATTGGACTTGTTTGCACCTTTATGGGTTTTTTTCTTCAGATTTACATTGGTTTCATTTATTCATATAGTCATTCATCTTATTGCATTGGAAAACTTACAAAAAAATTGAAAAATTGGAAAAATTGAAAAAAAATAAAATTGCATGCTATGGTTTCTATTTTGCAACAATTAATGTGAATTTCATCAAATTTATGATTTTTGAATTATATATGAGTTAAATTGCATAAAATTACAAAAATTCAATAGCTTGCATTGCATTTTTATCATAAAATTGCTAGGTTTTTGTTGGAAATTTTGCATTTTTCATATAACCTAGTAATTTCAAAAACTAGGGTGCGTAGGCAAAATCATGTTTAAAATTTTTCTACTGATCTTAGACACTCATTAGAATTTGTATTTGGCTTTAGTGTTTCATTTTAGTGTAAATTTGCATTTATATCTCAAAAATTTATATTTTTACATAGAAAATTTCAACAAAAACTAGCATTTTCATTGATTTTTCCTTAGATTTGCACTTGTATTTTGCATCTTAGGACTTGGAAATAATTTTCAGATCTGAGTGCAATTAATTTTCATCATACATCATCTTTCAAAACATTCATATATAATTTTAGATTAAGACCTCACACCTAAGGCTTGAAAAAACTTGATTTTCACTAGATTCGACCTTATCGACTCTCTAAATTTACACCATAGGCATGTTGTGAAGAATATTTTTGCACTAATTAGTTGTTATCAAGGTTATTATCTGCTTCCCCTCCTAAAAATCTTCACAAAACCTTGTTATTGAGCTCTTGTAATGAAAATTTGGTAAAAAATTGCATATTTTTGCTATATTTGCCCTAGGGTTTGACCTAGTTTGCACCTCAAGCATGTTGTAAAAGATTTTATGATTCTATGTGACTGATATAATTTCTATTGTTTGGTTCACCTCATAAAATTCTTTACAACACCCCTTTTAATAGGTCTTGGAGTTGAAAAATCGTGAAAAATTGCATAATTTTGGTATATTTCCAGTAGGGTTTGATCTTGAGTGGAACTGTAAGTGCATTGTGATGGATTTTTTAGAATTAAGTGGCTGTTATTACTGATATAATTTTATATCCATCATCATTTTCCTCACAACACCCTTTGTCATGTTCATTTGCATTGAGATTTGGTGAAAAAATCGCATATCTTAGTGTATTTTCACTAGGTTTTGACTTGTCACCATCTTATATTTGCATAAAAAGTGTGTTGTAAAGGATATTATTTCTATATTTGACTAATATCAGAAATATTATTTGTTTCCCCTAATCAAAATCCTTACAACATCTTTTCTTTCATATATTTGCATTAAAAAAGTACAAAAAATCAAGTATTTTAGGTCATTTTTGCATATAGTTTTGCACTTGTCTTTTGCATACTTTTGGAAAAATTTTAAATCTGATCTTGCATTAATTTAAGCACATACACATGGCCTCTAATCACAACAACAACAATAGGTTCCCTCCTAGACCTTACATGAAGAGAAAGGTCCTTGAACCTGAAATTGTGTTTACACCTCATGATAGAACAATCAGAGACACTGAAGGACCTCTTTACATCACTGTGAAAATAATTGGAAACCCTATGGATGGAACACTTATTTATCCTAATTGAATTACTAATGTCGCCATGGAAGACTTCCTCTTTTCACATCAATTAATACAAGGATCTTATGACCCTTCGGACATGATTAAAACACATAAGGGGACCTTTATAAACACTTATGGGAAGATATCATTGTTGGTCATTGTATTTGAGAAACATGTAGAACAATGGTTTGATGTTATCCCCATTTTTGACTTCTTTCACATTAAATTGGGACACCCTTGGTTAAAGGCTATGAAAGTTATCCCTTCAACAATTCATAATTGTCTAAAATTTCCTTTTGATTGAAATGTGGTTACTATCCCTCACAATAAGTATAAACCTTTGGTTGCAAGAAAAAATTGTACAATGGATTAATTTTGGGACAAATCTGAAAAGAAATTGGAGCCATGAATAGACTTTAACTTTTTAAGCTATAGAAATTACAAAGCCAAACTATTACATCCAATGGCTGGTCCCTCTATGCAAGAAATAACAAAAGGCAAGAAACCCGCATTTGAAGAGAACCCTAGACCGAAAGGATGAGGTCCCTATGCTAAGGTTCCTCCCCTGCCATCCTTACAAGGATTGGGAGGTAATTTCCAACAACAAAACATTCCACCTAGACAAATAAGATTTTATCCCAGTGCTTCCTCTTCTAAAATGAAAAAACCCATGAAAGAACAAAGCCCTATCTTACAAGAGATAAGTGGTAAGAGAAAAATAAATAGAAAGCAAAAGAAAGAAGGAGAAGAAGACAAGCTTATGCCATCAACCTTGCATCTCAACAAGAAAACATTGATCCAAACACTGAACCAAACAAAGATGATCCTAACAATGAACAATCTAAAGACAAAGACACGAATTGGGCTATGATACCTTATGTCCCACTTTCCTCTAAAATTTGGGAGTGGGAGGATGATGATGATTTACTTGATGACAAGACTTAGCATGAAGATCCTAAAGGTAAGTATTTCTAACCCTTTATCTCTCTCATGATGTGCTTCCCCTGTGATGTGTTATGTGTTGTTTAGGCCTCCTGGGATGACCCTCGATTCTCTCGTAAGGTCTGGGATACCAAGAGACTGCCTCTATTGTGACCTTATTCTATTTGTATCATCATTCTTACATATTGCCTCTCTCTCTATTTTAATTATTGCATGTTGTGCCTTATAGACACAGTGTTGCAGTTGGTGACTTGGGGGCACCCTCCTACATGACTATCTCTAAGACACTTGTTTCTCCTCTCTTATCTATTGTTTACCTTCCTCTAGTATTTCTATCTAGCAAATGGATGACAAAAGAAAATTTATACTGATGCGGACCTAGCGTCCCTTTAGCGAGATATCAAAAATTGGACTTAGTTCCTAATATGATGATGGGGTTGTATATATTATCTGACACTTGGCTAGTAGAAGCACTATGTACTTTCTATGTAGTGATTTTGATGATCTTTATCTCACTTACAAACATTAGCAATATTTTTGCTCCGTGCACTTTGTTTCTCTTTGAATCTCACCTTGGTGACACTCGGTTCTGAGATTTTTGTGATATAGCCCCATGGTTATCCTCGATCTCTGAATTCATAGTATAACCTTGGCTCTTGGTGTAATTAATCATATGCATTGATGTTGTTGTTTATCATGATTATGGACACTAACATGTTTCTTGCAAGGATGTGTTTGTGGGAACATTTGGCAATCATAAAGTACATGTCACCTCCAGGGGGCATGGGCTTTGCAAAAGTCTATGTTCCCGTGTGTGTTTTCTTCCTACCTTCACGTGCTTGATATCGATGCATGATATCAACCACCTTAAGGTGGGGGCATATATAAGGTAAGTTGTTTGTTGTAGATGTTAGCAATGTGCTTGTCCTCAAGTGCAGTTTAAAGATTGGTGGTGATGAGTCCCTCCAGCACTTTGCATTTGTTTGCAATCAATCAATCATCTTAAGCCCTCTATGGAGGCAGGGATGGTGTACTTCTCAGAGTAGATTGCATCATCCTATCATTTTCAAAAGTCCTCTACGAAGGCGGGGAGCAGTTCTATGACTAACTCAACCCTTAAGCGTGTCTTCAGTGATTGTTGTGGTGAAGCTCAATTGTCGGTGTGTGTCTGTAATGTGCTTGAGATGGTGATGAGCCTAGAAATAGGAACACTCCATCGCTTGTCTGTCGTGTTTTCTCCATGTCTTCAAAGTTTGTGTGTTTGGCGTGCTTGCTTTGTTTTGTGTGTCTATTGCCCCATATGCAGTCTAAAGACCAATGCAATGAGTGCTTCCTGCATTTTGGGAGGTTTGGCATGTCTTGCATGTGTGTTGCCCCATATATGTAGTTTAAAGACCAGCGAAATGAGTGCTTCTTGCATTATGGGAGGTGTGTTTACTTTCCTTGTACTTGCATTTGCATTTCATATATATGAGAAAAAGTAAAAGAAAAGATATCATCTATGTCTTCCATGCATTAACTATCTTCTATGCATCTACTATCTTCTCCATGTTTTGTGTGACTGTAACTATCTTTTTTGTGTTTTGCATGCCTGTCATTGTCTTCAATGTGTTTGGCGTGTCTTCTCCATGCATGGCATGTTTGCTATGTTTATTGACCATACTTTAATGCATGTATTGGCCTCGCATTTATACATACATTAAAGTGGGGGCTAAATGTAATGTCAAAAAAGTCCCCTTGGGGACTTTTCCCTCATAAGGTTTAGCTCTCAGGTCTTTTATCTACATTTAGGACACCTTGCATCATATTTTGACATCCCAATGAAATGATCCCTATGTTTCATGACAAATGGGACCTAGGGGTATCCCTTGAACCTAACCCTAACCAAAATAGGGAGGGAGGACTTGGGCTCCCACACCCTAGTCCTACCCTATTTTGGGTCAGTCCCAAATTTTGAGTGTCAGCTTGTGACTGTTATTTGGGTTCTATGCTGACATGGTAAGTTTGAATTACAAAATTCTTGGCGGGAGTGTTTGTAGTTGCATATATAAGCATGTTTAGGCATTCATTTGTAAACTAGATTTCAACTAGATGGCTATGGTGAACTTTATGCATTTTAAAGGTGATTCAAGGCATTCATTGTGTAGCAAGAGTAGATGTTGTGTTGTTTATGTGTTTGTATTTGTAGATTTGAGCATCCATCTCCTCATGGCATGGAGAGCTTCTTCCTTCCATGAGATCTTCACTACAAGGTGATATCATTTGTGTTCTCAAGCATTTATCATTTGGTTTTTACCTCTGCCTTCCAAGGGTACACACTCTCTATCTGACAATGGTGTTTGGAAGACTTGAATGTCTCTCCAGGGCTTGACTGAGGCAAGCCTCTAAACACCACAACCCCCTCCCAAAGTTTTTGTGATTGCAAGTTACAAGTTAAGGATATAGGAAAAGTGGAGTTATAGGAGGCTACTATAGAGTGTTAGATTTACATATCAAAGTTGAAAATAGCACCCTAGACTTGGCCGCCCACTCTTTAGTCCTCTGGATTCCATGACGAGAAAATCTCTGATGTAGCAGGAACAGGTTGCAGATCAAGCTTCCAGATTCTAACAAAAACCTAGGCCTTGGGACTTGGGTACCCACTCATTAGTCCCCGACTATTCCTCTTCCAAACCCCAAAAATAGGTGCACAGTTATCTGTCATTTTACATCTTTCTATAGCAACCTTTCTTTATATTCATCTGTTTGCTTCCGTATTTGCATAATTAGGGTTTTGATGTATAATTGAGCATAATTGAGTATAATTGACAATAAAATCATACAAATCCAATTTTTCCTACATCTCATAGTGACCTATGGTTTGATAGTGCATTTCCACTTGATCCAAAGTCCTTGAATGAAAGGGTGAAAGGAGGATACACACACAAAACTACCAAAAACTCAACTATCCAAAATTTACCCTTTACATGAATCAACATCTTTTTGGGTGATGTAAGATTGCCCTTACACTATTGGATTCTCCCATATCAAATTCATCAATAATTCATATCAAACTTTGCATTTACAAGTTGCATTTGCTAGGGTTTTGCTTAAAAAGTTGCATTTTTCTTATAACCTAGTCTTGGCAAAAACTAGGGTTTGTAGACAAAATTTCATTTTTAGATTTTGCTACTCCTTTTCAACATTCATTGAAATCTGATTTTGAAGTGTAGTGTCAGATCATAGTGCATATTTGTGCATCCTAGCTTTGAAACTTTCAACTTTTTCAATTACACAATGTGTATTTCAATATAGGCAATTTAACCTCTCGTTAACATTTCTTTGCAAGAAATCTTAAAAGTGGTCTATACTAACTTTTGTGCAGCACTTTTTACATCTTAATCACTCTGTTTGTAAGGACACTAGTGTCTTTTTGCTCTTGGTAACATGCTTCCAAAACCAGTTTCCTTAAACTAGTGTGTTTTTGATACACAAAAGTCTCTCATATTGGTTGTATTTGATAAATGAAAATATCTTATTGTGCATTGCCACTCCAATAAATTTTATTATGGCACCTTCATGTCATTTATCTTTGGTATCTTTGCATGCATATATCAAAGATCTTGATTTTCATAGATTCCTAACACTCATGAGTAAGCATCTACAATATTAGATAATTTAACTGAATTCATCTCCATGAATACTTATGAGTAAGATGATCATGATGACTCTTCTTCTACTATAAGTCAAGACCATGCCTTAGATCTAACCTCTAATACATGTGATGATGACTTAGCTTTTCCTATTTCACCTATGATTCCTCTCCCAAAGTTGTTCCCACTTGTGAGGACATCTTGGTGCAAGAAGATGAAATCATTGATACATTCCTTAACATCACCCTGTCCTCTCTTCATTCCAATGCTATCCCTTTGGAAGAGTAAGCATTAGCAAATGAAGATCCTCCTCTCAAAAAGGATCCTCCATGGGTAGTTAATAGGTGTTCATCTAATAATCACATGCTACATGAGGTTTCTAAGGCTAAATTGATGGACCTCCCTACTTTGATTAAACATTCAAGTACTTTGGACATCACTAAGGAAGTGAAGACCCTTAATCTTCCTCCTTTGGTTGAATATTCAAGTACCTTAGACATCTCTAAAGATATGAAGACCATGGATAGCCCTTCTTTGGTTGCATATTCAAACCCTTTAGATACAAACAACACTTTATCTTCCCTTTGTTCCAATGCTCTCCCTCCACAAGATGAAGCATTGGTGGATGAAGAAAGTAAAAGCAATGTTAATTCAATCATCATTAATAGATTTCTTCAACCCACTAAGGGAATAGTGGATAAGTGTATTAATTTTACTAAGATGATTGTGCAAGGCACACCTAATGCACCTTCTTGCTTAAACCCGGTGATTAAGGTTCAAAGTGATCCAAAACCACCTAGACCCCCAAGGTACATTCTAAATATTGCAAGACAAATCACTCAAAGAAATAAAAATGTTCAAAATGTGCCACAGCATCACATGATTGCTCATGTGCATACAACACCCACATAATAAAAAGAAAAGTAAGCAAGCACCACATGTTTCTTTCTCTCTTCCATCTTCTCAACCTATGCTCCCTCAACCACCTCACCTTACTCATAAAGGTGGTCAAGAATATGATTTTGTTGAATAGCTTCGTGCTACCCCTGCTAAAATATCTCTTTGGGAACTCATACAAACATAGGCTACATACCATGGAATGCTCCAAGAAGATTTACAAAAGGTGATAGTACCACCTATTGTTAAGTCGAATGATGTAGCAGCTCTGTTAGATTGTATGCATGTAACAAAAATGGATATTCTATTTCAACAACATGAAGTACCATCTATTTAAATTCAAAACGAACATGATCCTCTTATAATCTTTTCACAATAAATAAAAAGTTGATAGAGTTATGATTGACAATGGATTGGCTCTTAATGTTTGTGGCATTGATTTATTACGCAAAATCAAGATTGGCACTTCTTTAATCAAACCGGATAGACTTAGCATTCATGGATTTGATAATCTTGGTAGACAATCCCTCGATACCATAACTTTACCCATAAAGGTTGGACCCATGACATTATCTAGTCTTTTTCATGTAATGGCTGGTTCGCTCTCATATAATATGATTCTTGGTAGACTGTGGATCCATGCCATGGGGGTAGTTTCATCTACCCTTCATCGATCAATAAAGTTTATTTACGAAAATAAACTTCACACCATCAAAGCCAATCCAGAGCTGGAAAGTTGTTTACATATTGAAACGTAAAAACAAGTTAATAATCATATGAGTCTAAATAACTTACGAGTTGATTCATCAATACATCTTTCCATAGATAATGTTGTACAAGACTCTAAACCATCAAATGCACTTTTTGGTGACAATTGGGGTTCATTAGATTTTACTCCTTCCTTTCTGGGGGAATATAAACTTAATAACTCTAACACATCAAAAGTCACATCGATTTCATCCAAGCAAGCTTTGGAAACACCTAAGAAACCTAAAGTTTCCTTGGTAGAAACAAAAGACAATACTCTTACTTATACTACAGATTATGAGACCTACGAGGCCTCACCATCTTCTAAAGAGATGGACTCTCTCTATGGTTGTGGATTTCAAATTTTGTACAAAAATTGTGACTATGTAGGCAATGGTTGTGATGTAAATCAACAAGGAATCAGAGTACCTTTACAAGATGCTAGAATTAATTACACGATCGATATTGGATACCGTTCTTTGAAGCCCACCAAATCCTATCATCATCCTAAACTTAATGTTAATACAATATTAGCAAATATAATATATCCTGAGATGATAGATATGGATTGTCTACTAGGAAATATCCCATTGAATCAGGTAAGTATTTCTCCCTCCTTTAGCCACACTCGTTGTAGCACCTATTATAGTTGCTCTCAAGGGTGGCCTCCTCCTAGATATATATGTTGTTAGCATTGTGTTGTGTTCCCTCGTGTTGTGTTATGTGTTGTTTAGGTCTCCTAGGATGACCCTTGATACTCTTGTAAGGCCAAGGATACCGAGAGACCACCTCTATTGTGACCATTCTCCTATTTTTTTATACATTCTTCTATTTTTTCCTCCCCTCTACTTTAGTGTTGTGTGTTGTACCTTGGGTGCATAGCATTATGGGAGATGTCTTGGGGGCATCCTCCAACGTGGTGTTCCTAAGGCACTTGATTCTCCTCTCTTATTTTATTGTTTACCTTTTTCAGTGATTCTACCTTGTCGACAGATGAGGAAAACAAATACTAATATGGACCATTTGTTCCTTCAACAAATAAACAAAAATGGACCCATTCCATATATGAAGATGGGGTTGGTCTATATATCCAATGCTTGACTAGTAGAATCACTCCGTGTGATACATCATATTGTCATATCTCTTCTAACAAACCTTTTGCAATACATTTTCTCTATGCACCTTTGGATGGGTTTGTATTCCACCTTGTTGTTACACTAGGTTCTGAGATACCTACAGTATAAGCCCAATGGCTATACTCAGTTCCAAACTTGTAAGTGTAGCCTTATTTCTTTAATGTAATCTGATTTATGCATAGCTCTCATGATATGATTTGATTGTTATCTTAAAATAAGATGTTCTAACCTTATTTCTTGTTGATTATCTTAATAAATTCGTATCGATGTGTTTATGGGAACATTCAACAACTGTAAGCATATGTAACCTTTGGGGGCATTGGCTTTGTGAGAGCTCTTGTTCCCTTGTGTGTTTTCCCTCTACCTTAATGTGCTTGATACTGGCAAGTGGTATCAACCACCTTAAGGTGGGGGCATATATATAATGGTATCTATTTAATTATTTTGGCACTAACGAATCATATTTGAAAGCCCTCACCACAAGGCGGGAAGGTGTATCTCTTGAGCTAGTGCACATCCTTATTAAATTGCAAGCAAAAAGCCCTCATTGTGAGGTAGAATTATGTATCTCTTGAGCTAGTTCATATCCTTTTATATAAAGCCCTTCTACGGAAGGAAGGATGGTGTATCTCTTGAGCTAGTGCACATCCTTTTATACAAATTCCTCCACAGAGGCAGGGCTGGATCTTGAGTCATCCACCTTTAACCACGTCTTTAGCGGTTGAGGTAGTGCAACTCAACTGTCAAGTGTGTTTTAGATGGTGGGACTTATCAATAAGTTCCTTCCCATCACCCATGTTTTCCATGTATAAGATGTATAGTGTGTCTTTGGCATATTATGCAGCGTTCATGTAATTCATGTGTCTTCTCTACATGTTTGTCATGTCTTCCCCTGAGTGTGGTCTAAGGGTGCATAGCGATGAGCTTCCTGTACACTTGGGTTTTATTTTGCGTGTCTTCCCCCTAGTATGGTCTAAAGCTACATAGTGATGAGCTCCCTCTACATTTTGGGTTCTATTTTGCATGTTTTTAGCAGTCTAAAGGCGCGTAGTGATGAGCTCCCGCCGTCCCCTAGTTTAAGATTTATTTAAATTATTAAATCAATGTATTCCTCATGTATTGCATGACTTCTCTCATGTCTTCTTTATGTATTGTGTGCTTCACTGTATTCATCATGTTTTGCATGCTTCTTACAATCTTCATTGTGTCTTACGTGTCTTCCATGTGTTTTCTAATGCTTACCTAAGATTGGGGGCTATAAATAGTCCTCCAACCCTTGGGTATGCCTTAGCTTTATATGCTTGGCATGTTTGATGTGTTTTTATGCTTTGAACATACTATAATGCATGTATAGAATCATAAGATCATACATACATTAAAGTGGGGGCTAAATGTTATGGAGTAAAAAGTATCCCTATGCCTTTTTACCTCCTAGTTTAGCTCCTAGGTCCCCGTGTCTACACTTTACATGCTTAATACTTATCCCTAAGAAAATTCCCCTAAAACCCATGTCAAATGGGGCTTAGGGGCCCATCTAAAATGTTAATCAAGACCAAAAATAGGCCTTAGGACTTTGGTGTCCGCGCCCAAGTCTAGGCTGATTTGTCAGGATCTAAATTTTAATATGTCATCTTGGGCCCTATCAAAAGGTTTCCCTTTGTTGGCCTTTTCAATTTGAATTACGAAAGTTAGTGAGAATGCATATATAAACATGTTTAGGACTTCATTTTACACCTAGATGGATAATGCGAACTTGTGACTTTGAGCTAAGGAATTTCAAGGCATTCATTATGTTGCAGAGTAGAATTGTGTTGTTATTGTGTTTGTTTATTGCAGATTTGGCTTCATCAATCCATCTCCTCATGATTTGAAGTCTCTTCATCTCCAAGAAGGTTTCACCTCAAAGATGATATCTATTTGTGTTTGAATTAATTTATTCCATCATTGCCTTAGTCTCTTCCCTCCCATGGGCATGCACCCTATCTAACAATGGTGTTGCCAGACTCAAATGTCCTTCTAGGGCTTGACTGAGGTAAGCTCCTAAACACAAAAACCCCCAACCCACTTTCTTTGTGATTGTAGGTTACAGGTGCAGGAGTTGGCAAAGTGCAGGTGCATAGAAGTAATCCAGAGGATAAAGATTTAGGATCTTGCAAAAAGTTGTTGATATTCTACCCTACTGGACTAGGACACCCTCCCTGTAGTCCTCCTGACAAGATTCATCCTGAACTTAGAAGCTAAACATCATTCGGCATGGCTCACTGTTCTAGACTTGTAGAAAAAGTGCCCTATTGGACTTGGGCACCTGCCCCATAGTCCGCAAAGTCTTCACCTCCAAAAATCCAACTTTTGGTGAGTTTCTAATCCTTCCTAAGTGTCTTCTTGTGTAGTAATCTATAACAGTTTGTTCATCTGTACCTGATTTCATTATGATTAGGGTTTAAAGCTTATCAAATCTAGGGTTTGACAAATCTTTCAATCTAATCAGTCTTTCCATATCATTCCTAAGTACACAAACCTGTAGCTGAAGTCATCTCCATTTGTAGTGACTTGGCTTGGTTGTTGTCCTTGAATGTGATTTGTGAAAGGAGGGTTGATTTGATAGATCTTGACACTAGTTATCATCTTCCCACTTTTTCCATATAACAGGAATAAGAAAAAAATAAACTCATTTTCTTTTCTAAAAATTGTATCATTGGCATTGTCTATTTTGTTTACACAAAAATATAATAATGTCCACCAATATATATATATATATATATATATATATATATATATATATATATATATATATATATATATATATATATATATATATATATATATATATATATATATATATATATATATATATATGTGAATTTATATGATAAGAAAAAGGTATATAGACATATATATATAAAACAATGACGTACTACATGGATATATCTAGTTAAAAATATATAGATATGAGTATATATGCATAACTAATTTATATCATAAGAAAAAGGTATATATATATATATATATATATATATATCTTTTTCTTATCAAATAAATTGGTTAAATGCTATATATATACAATGTATACTTGTGTATATACACAAATGTACATTTATATATAAAAAATATAGATTTTTTAAAATTTATTAAAGAACACCAATTTAAAAGATGTGTGCACATACATACATACACACATGAGACATAACTACGTTCATTAACCATTTACAAGATATACACATGGACAATATACCCTTTTCATATATATATATATGAGATGAATATTTTCCCTTTAGAAATTCTATAGAGGGGAAAATAATAAAAACAAATAAGCTAAAATATTTATTTTCACTAAAACCCCATATTCATTTAAACATCTATTTAGTTTTACAAGGAGGAGGGAGAGACTTTCATCTACATTTTGTAATAACTAAAATATGCCTAACCATTTCTTTTAATAACTAACAATACATTTGGTGAAGGATTAAAGTAAGAGATTTATATTCTTTTGTTCCATAATATATATTCAAACATATGGAAATACCATTTGATCATGTAAACTTAAGGAGGAAAGGGCAAACGTTGCAACTTGATAACACTTTATTTATTGAACCATAACAACCAATAAATCAAATTAGTACAACTTTTCAAAACTCTCTCTACAAGGCTCTTAAACACAATACAACACCATTTTACATATAGTTCTCCTCATAAACAAGGACTCAAATTACTCCATGAATAGGATACTCTTCTCCTTTTGTTCTCCATTTGGAAACCTCCAAATTAAAAGCACTCCAATGCAAGCCAATGGTGGTGCTCACTTCCCAACATTAGGGATTTCTCATAAGCCCACCCCTGAGCTAGGAGGCCTTCCATGAAACTTAGATGTCAAACACCACAATAGGAAATACGTGTTGGATCTAGGGCATACAACTGAGAGGGGGGGGGTGAATCAGTTGTATAGAACTTGTTCTCTTTCAAACACTTAATTCTCTGTTGTTAGTTAGCAGCATATCAAATAATCATTCATGGAAGCACAATACATAAACACAAGAGCAGATAAGCATCAACACATTGAACACCAAGATTTTGACGTGGAAAACCCGGTTAAGGGAAAAACCACGGGGTGATTAACCCAAGAATTATTCTCTGTTAGAAGAATAAGGAAAAATGAATGGCACATGCCAATAAGGGCTCACTGCCCGAGCACACTGCTCACAAAGAGGCCCACTGCCTACAAGGAGACACACTGTCTACAGAGTGATAAAAATCACAGTCTTGAACTGGAGAATGACATCTCTACCATGTCCGGATCAGTTCCAATTAAGCCCAACAATCTCTGCTCTGCCTTTCGCACCTTTCTTCGCTACACCTTACTCATACATACAACTAACTGAAATGAATTCACAAATCATTATTTATACAAGACATCGACTTAGGAACAAGCATCTAAGTCGGCAAAAAAACCATAGGAGTATCCGCAAGATGAATAACACATCCGGTCGGCTATCACAAGAACATTCGCAGGATGAACAACTCATCCGGTCGGCTAAACAGAGCAATAACTTCATCCGGAAGAATAACTTCAATTCCGGGCTCTACCATCAATGCGGACCAACAACACAACCTAAACATGATTCAAGAACCTTCACAAGTCTGTCTGAATGTCCGGATACATCCGCACTTTCTCTGCTTACTGGGATCTCTTGTCTTCCTCATCCGGAACTTCAAGAACACAGTCTGTCGCCACAGTCATAATGCAGGAGGTACATCCGGACCTCCAAATTACACACAAATCAGGATGAAACATCACAAGGACATATAAAACACTCCTTCCAATCCGCAGATTATGATAATACAATTCCGGACCTCACCGGACCTTTTTGTGATCCTCTGTCACCTCCGGATACTTGCCGACCCGGTTCTATACCGGCAGCCATAACTCCTTCAGATCTTCATGCGGACCTCTGAAATCTTAACTGTAGCATCTCAAGACTCATATCTACTAACCCTTTAATCCGCATCCTCCGGTTCTCATCCTATACAGTATATTTACCTTCTTCTCATCACTGTTCTTCACTGTTCCTGACTGAAGCTAATTTTCTCAATATCCTCAGCACAAAGCTCATCAAATCCTTCTTGTCAATGCAGTATGAGTATGTTGACATCAATGACAACAATGGCTCACCTCATACTTGCAACAATCTCCCCCTTTGTCATTGATGGCAACATATGATGTGAAAAACCATCAAGACAAGAACTTCTCTTTTCTGTCACAGCTCCCCCTATCAACAACCACTCCTCACATGTCTTCCTTTGCTGCTCCCCCTTTGATCATCAACCACTTGTTTTTCACATGTCTTCTCTCCCCCTTTGACATCAATGGCAAAGGGCTCATACTTGCAACTCTCATGCATCAGAATAATACCAGCTGCTCCCCCTTAGTTGCAGCTCCCCATTAGTCCGGATTACAAGATATGACTGTGATTGCCACCGGACTGATGCACATTAGTGCATCTTAGTTCATCACCGGAGGGGCCATGACCCCTAACTTCTTCCGGAGATATTCAAAAGAGTCCTTGGGAAGAGGTTTTGTAAAGATATCTGCAATCTGATCCTTGGAGGGAACATACTCCAATCTGACTTCTTCCTTGTTTACTTGTTCTCTCAAAAAGTGAAATTTGATAGATATGTGCTTAGTCTTAGAATGCAATACCGGATTCTTGGAAATATTAATTGCACTTGAATTATCACAGAAAATTGTGATAGGCTCCTCATATTCAACTTTGATGTCTCTCAGCATCTGCTTCATCCACAAGATTTGAGTGCAACTACCTGCTGCTGCAATGTATTCTGCTTCAGTTGTAGACAGAGATATTGCATCTTGTTTCTTGCTTAGCCAAGAAACCAATCTCTTCCCCAAAAAGAATGCTCCACCACTAGTGCTCTTCCGGTCATCCACATCTCCTGCCCAATCTGCATCTGTGTAAGCATGAAGAGAAAAATCCGGATCTCTAGGATACCATAGACCATACTCAACTGTCCCTTTCAAGTATCTAAAAATTCTTTTGATTGCCATAACATGAGATTCTCTAGGATCAGCCTGGAATCTTGCCACAAGACCAACAGCTTGCATTATATCTGGTCTAGTTTGAGTGAGATACAACAATCCACCAATCATTGATCTATACTTTGTCTGATCTGCCTTTGGAGAATCATCATCTTTGCTTAACTTACATCCGGTTGCCATAGGAGTGTTCATAGGCTTTGAGTCTTCCATACCAAATTTCTTTAACAAATCTTTCACATATTTGGTCTGAGAAATGAAGATCCCTTCTTTTGTTTGAGTAATTTGCAGACCCAAGAAGAAATTCATTTCACCAAGCATAGACATTTCAAACTCACTTTTCATCTGATTTGCAAAAGTTTTACACATACTATCTCTTCCTCCAAAAATGATATCATCCACAAACACTTCAACAATCAGAATGTTTTCATGATCAATTTTGAAATATAAGTTGCTGTCAGCAGTACCTTTGTTGAATCCAATCTGCACAAGATGCTTATCCAACCTTTCATACCATGCTCTTGGGGCTTGCTTCAATCCATACAAAGCTTTCTTCAACTTGCAGACCATATCATTATTATCAGACAATTGAAATCCATCCGGTTGTTCAATGTAGACTTCTTCTTCCAGATCACCATTTAAGAAGGCAGACTTGACATCCATCTGATATAACCTTGAAATCTTTGAAGGCAGCAAATGCAAGAAGTAATCTGACTGCTTCAATTCTTGCTACCGGAGCAAAAGTCTCTTCAAAGTCAATTCCTTCTATTTGAGAGTAGCCTTTGCAGACCAATCTAGCTTTGTTTCTGATTACTTCACCAGCTTCATTTAGTTTGTTCCGGAAGACCCACTTGGTTCCAATTACATTCCTGTCTCTAGGTCTGGGAACAAGATCCCAAGTATGATTTTTCTCAATTTGCATCAGTTCATCTTCCATTGCTTTGGTCCAATTTTCATCATTGCAGGCTTCATTTATTGTTTTAGGTTCAATCCTTGAAATCAGACAACATTCATTCTGATCTTGAGCAATATTCCTTCTAGTTTGTACACCTTTGCTTCTGTCACCTATGATCTGATCTTCAGAGTGATTCAGTTTTACATACCTTGGAATTTTGGGAGTATCCAGTACTGCTGTTTCTTGATCAGGCTCATTTAAACCTAACTCTTCTTCCTGATTTGCCGGATCAGGCTGACTCTGTTTCACCGGAGAGGATTGAGTTCCTTGAACACTATCTTGGTCATCTTCATCAAATTCATAAAATCTTGAAGGCTTCTCAATTCCTTCATCAACCTTTACATTGGTACTTTCTATCATCTTCCTCAATCTCTTATTGTAACACCGATATGCTTTGCTTTGAGTGGAGTAGCCCAAGAAAATTCCTTCATCACTTCTAGCATCAAACTTTCCTAGATCTTCATCTCTTTTAATATAACACTTGCTACCAAATACCCTGAAATATTTCACAGTAGGAGTGATGCCAAACCAAAGTTCATAGGGGGTCTTACCGGTGTTGTTTCTGATTTGAACTCGATTGAGAGTGTAGACTGCAGTGCTGATAGCTTCTTTCCAAAACATTTGAGGAACATTTGCTTCCAACATCATTGTCCTAGCAGCTTCCTGGATGGTCCGGTTCTTTCTCTCAACTACTCCATTCTGCTGTGGAGTCCTAGGAGCAGACAACTGTCTCCTTATACCCTGTTTCTCACAAAAGTCAATGAATTCACCAGATGTAAATTCACCACCTCTATCAGACCTTAGACACTTTAGTTTCAATCCGGTTTGATTCTCCACCATAGCTTTGAAGATTTTGAACTTCTCAAAAGCTTCTGATTTTTCTTTCAGAAAGGTAACCCACATCATCCGGGAATGATCATCAATTAACAACATGAAATATCTATCACCTTGCAGACTCTTGATTCTTGTCGGACCACATAGATCAGTATGTATTAATTCCAACAATCCGGTAGAAGACTGATCTTTGCTTTTAAAAGAGACTCTGCTTTGTTTGCCTAACTGACATTCTTTACACACACTGTTTGTAGGTTTTATCAACTTTGGAAGATCTCTCACAGCCTGAGTATTGCTTATTTTGATGATGTTATCAAAATTTACATGACACATTCTTCTATGCCATAACCAACTCTGATCAATTTGAACAAACAAACAACTTTTATTTGAACCAACCAGATGAAAGATGTTACCTCTTGTCTGAGTACCGGATGCAATTTCAGTTCCGGAGCTTGTAAAGATTCTGCATTTTCCATTCTTGAACCGGAGATCATAGCCTTTGTCCACTAACTGACCAACACTGAGAAGATTGTGCTTCAATCCTTCAACATATAGTACATTACCTGTTTTGCTCTTACCATCAAAGGAAATAGTTCCCCTACCTCTGATTCTGCCAGCAGAATTGTCACCAAACTTTACCATTCCTCCTTCATATCTTTCCAAATCTAAGAACTTATTCTTGTCACCAGTCATATGGTGAGAGCATCCACTGTCAATAACCCAATCATCCTTTTCTTCCACTTGAGCAGCCAAGGCTTTTTCAACAACTTTGTGATTGACAGATTCAGAAAGCAAGGAATCTTCTTCCTTGATGGCTATAAACACCCACTCATTTCCGGATTTGCTTCCTGGATCTGATTCATCATCTGTTACTCCTTCATTGTCATCTTCTTCATGAACATAATAGCAATTCTTTTGAAACCTTTGTCTGTGAGTATTAGATCTTGCAGATCTCTCCGGACATCTTGAGGCAAAATGACCAATCTTATTGCAGTTAAAAACACTTAAAGGGTAGTTTTCCTTCATACTTACCGGATCCTCTTGGCAGTCTCTTTGCAATGAGGGCTTCAAGTTGAGCTGTTTCTGCTTCTTCTTCTTCCATGTCTCTTCTTGCTTGATCATACCATGACATTTTCCTTGATGAGTTTTCACCCGGATCAAATCTCTGTTTGCCTTTCACATAGGCACTGGCTTTAAAGGCAGACTCAGTCTTGGGTGGATCATCTCCAAACTCGGTCATTTCAAATGCAGCTAGTTTGCCAGCCAATTGTTCTCTTGTGACAGTTGTGTGGGCTCTGAATTCATCAATGGCAGCAACTTTGATTTTGTAGGCAGCAGGAAGGGATCTTAGGATTTTGCAGACAATCTCATTTTCATCTAGAGTTCCACCAGCATTTCTGATTCCACATATCAGCTCATTTACTCTTGGCATAAAGGTAGTAATGTTTTCATCATCTCTCATTTTCAATCTTTCAAATTTCCCTTTCAGACTTTGCAACCTTGCACTTTTGACAAACTCATCTCCTTCATACAGAAGTTCCAGTTTAGTTAGGATCTCATATGCAGTTGGTAGGTCAATGACATTCGAGAGATCTGAGTCATTCAATGCGCTTAGAAGAGCTTCCTTGGTCCGCAGATTGTTTTCAGCTTCTGTGGTTTCATCAGGAGTTGTCGGACCACCTTGTGGGGGTATATATGGTTTTGAAATCATAGCCAAGTATGCTTTTCCCATACATTCCAAATGACACTTCATGCGACCTTTCCAGAGAGTGAAGTTGGTTCCATCGAACTTCGGACTATCCTTCTTGTATGACGACATCCTGGATCACCTCAAGCGGTTAAGCTCCTATCAGAGGAACTCAGCTCTGATACCAATTGTTGGATCTAGGGCATACAACTGAGAGGGGGGGGGTGAATCAGTTGTATAGAACTTGTTCTCTTTCAAACACTTAATTCTCTGTTGTTAGTTAGCAGCATATCAAATAATCATTCATGGAAGCACAATACATAAACACAAGAGCAGATAAGCATCAACACATTGAACACCAAGATTTTGACGTGGAAAACCCGGTTAAGGGAAAAACCACGGGGTGATTAACCCAAGAATTATTCTCTGTTAGAAGAATAAGGAAAAATGAATGGCACATGCCAATAAGGGCTCACTGCCCGAGCACACTGCTCACAAAGAGGCCCACTGCCTACAAGGAGACACACTGTCTACAGAGTGATAAAAATCACAGTCTTGAACTGGAGAATGACATCTCTACCATGTCCGGATCAGTTCCAATTAAGCCCAACAATCTCTGCTCTGCCTTTCGCACCTTTCTTCGCTACACCTTACTCATACATACAACTAACTGAAATGAATTCACAAATCATTATTTATACAAGACATCGACTTAGGAACAAGCATCTAAGTCGGCAAACAACCATAGGAGTATCCGCAAGATGAATAACACATCCGGTCGGCTATCACAAGAACATTCGCAGGATGAACAACTCATCCGGTCGGCTAAACAGAGCAATAACTTCATCCGGAAGAATAACTTCAATTCCGGGCTCTACCATCAATGCGGACCAACAACACAACCTAAACATGATTCAAGAACCTTCACAAGTCTGTCTGAATGTCCGGATACATCCGCACTTTCTCTGCTTACTGGGATCTCTTGTCTTCCTCATCCGGAACTTCAAGAACACAGTCTGTCGCCACAGTCATAATGCAGGAGGTACATCCGGACCTCCAAATTACACACAAATCAGGATGAAACATCACAAGGACATATAAAACACTCCTTCCAATCCGCAGATTATGATAATACAATTCCGGACCTCACCGGACCTTTTTGTGATCCTCTGTCACCTCCGGATACTTGCCGGACCCGGTTCTATACCGGCAGCCATAACTCCTTCAGATCTTCATGCGGACCTCTGAAATCTTAACTGTAGCATCTCAAGACTCATATCTACTAACCCTTTAATCCGCATCCTCCGGTTCTCATCCTATACAGTATATTTACCTTCTTCTCATCACTGTTCTTCACTGTTCCTGACTGAAGCTAATTTTCTCAATATCCTCAGCACAAAGCTCATCAAATCCTTCTTGTCAATGCAGTATGAGTATGTTGACATCAATGACAACAATGGCTCACCTCATACTTGCAACAATACGACATTCACATTTGGCAACAATGACAAACACAATAACTCCTTTACTTCCCAAGGGGTTACACATACACAATGGGTCCATGAAAGGATCTAAATGGTAGGGGGAGAAGTGTGGACATCTCTCCATTGGAGAAAATGAGTAATAAATGTCTACTCAACATATACACATGTTGTCCTTCTTCTCACTCAATATCAAAATCCTTTCCGCAACACTTTTCATCATATCACAACATTCCTTCCACAATAACAATACTAAATGACACTCATGCCAACCATGAAACACAAGGCACTCATGCCAAATCTCCCTCTCAATGGAAAGAGATTTTCCCCAAGGAAGTTCACACCTCCCTCAGCCTCTCACATGGGTTTCTCTCATCTAAGAGGGAGAGCCTAACCCAATGCTAACACAAAATGCATTCACAAAACATACAATCTTCATGCAATAAATAACTCCATCTAACAATAAGAATGAGGATCCTACCTCAAATTCTATCCAAGATGGTTGAGTTGAAACTTGATGAAGCTCCCTCAAGAGTCTCCACTCCAAGCCTTTCTCTCAACTTCTATCTCCTAAGAATCCTATCTTTCTCACCCACACAATCACAAAAAATGAAGCAAAGAGTCCCTTTTCCCTTTACAAAATGGGTATATGTAATGAGTTCCATGTCACCCCTCCTCTCCAAGGAGGAGGTGTCACATGGATTCCAACTCACCCCCTCTTATCCAATCCTCAAATCTTAAGTAGTGATTTGACTCCTCAAGTTCCCACACATGTGTGAGACCTGGGGAGAAGAGTGTACTTATACACTCTTCTCCAAAAATCTTCCTAGGTTGTGCCCCCATATGTGTGAAGCATTGGGATGGGGGTGTAATTTACCCTCCCCTCATCCATAAACCTAGGAAGGTGAGATGGGATGGTGACAACTTCACCATCCCTCTTCCCAAAATCTATCAATGCCAATTTCTTCCCAAGGAACTTGTAAGTGGTCAAATCTAACCCAAAACCAAAATTTCAAAGCCCAAAAGGTGCCCAAGTCCTAGATACTTTCCCTAGGGGCCTAAAATCATCAAAAAATTTAATAATATGACATTTCAAGACCCCCTAAAATGAACCCTAATTAGCAATCCTAAATTTGCCACATAAAATGACAACTCACCACCCATGACACACTCAACAACCTTAACCTAAAGTTAAAATCAAATTAATATCATAATTTAATCACATTAAAACATTTGCACAACAATAAATACTTTAGTCCCCATTATGGAATAAGGTCAAGTATCACAATGGTAATCACATGGGGTTTCCGTAAGACCTTTGAATTTCCATTGGCCATGGAAAGTACTTGCACACTCAATTACATAGATTAATATGTCTACTATATAGCCGAAGTAAATTTGGAATGTGAAATCACAAACAATCACATAATATACAAAATTCATAATTTAATTGACAATCATAGTTTAATTTAATCATCAAAGTGCATGTATCAATTTCAAATTCAATTCACCATACATTTCACAAATATCGCATGTCCATTATTCTAATCTACTAACCATAGATACTCAATTTCAATTCAAATCATCTAGGTAAATTGAATAATTCAAAGCATAATTGAATGACATATAATTATCAAATCAAAGAAAACATTCATCACATAAAATTGAAATATAACATAGCTAACTGCTAATTAGATCATCATGACATGAAAATTAAATCAACTACTCTAATCAAGATACCAATGTCTAATATTATCTATCAATGGATCATAAGTCCATAATAAAATAGTCTAATATCTAGTGTATCAAACAATAATAGGTCTAATAGTGCAATTATGTTTGCCACATAAGGGTGGGCCTCACACTTTTAAATTAGGATATCCTTGGGAAACACTTTTTAGATTGAGATATATCTTGAGAGAAATTCCTACCCACTCTAATACCATGTAGAAATTATCTAAAATATGAACCCTTAGGAACAAAGAGATAAAGCTTTAACAATATAAAAACTATATAAAAATGGATGAAAGTATATAATGGTACTTGTAGGCTACAAAAATTTATAAATATTAATGATAAAATAATAAATTTAAATGTGTATATTTGTACATAAATATACATATTAAAAAGGTTGCCCTAAATATGACACTTAACCTAGAATAATTTAGAATTCCCTTTCACAAGATTACAAACTCAAATATAAATTTGAAAATCAAGTAGTGCAAGTGTTGGGGCGAAAGTGGAGAGGATGAATTGAGCAAAAAAATAATAAAACTTCAAAAAGTGCATTCAAACCTAGGGCATTTTGCTGTAATTTCTATTGATATAGAGCTTAGATGTAGCTAATGGCAATGGCTAGATAGGCCAAGGTAGATAAAGATGTACCTAGTGTATCAAAATAAATGATGAGAAAAGATAACCTCAACATTCCTAGGTTGATGGAAGATGATTTTGGGGATATCTATCTTGTAAAAAATGTTCAATTGAATCCAATAATGTTTTCCAATGCACTAGAACTATGGAGGAAGGAGAAAAGAACAATTCCATAAAATAAAAGATTGGAGAATAAAATAAATAATAAGGTAAAACTTTGTAATTCTTATTTCTTGATGATATAATGGAATTATTGTTGAATTCCAAACTCAAACTATTATTCTATTTATTTAAGAGGGGTGCCTAGAGAAATAGAATTTTATAAATGGGCTAAACTGAAATGGAAAAATATAGGTTGAGAGATTGAAACTATAAGAGGATTGGAGAAAAGTTATGTATCATTTATATGCTTAAGTATGTTGATAATACTCAAGAAATACAACAATATGACACATGGATTATTTGTTAAAAATGATGTTATCTTCAGGCTTAGAATTTTGATTTTCATCTTGAAGTTCCTTCTTATATACATTACTCCATGTAACTACAAATATCCTACTTAAATATATCATGTCATCCCTTTTTTAGGGATAATGTAGCTCACCTTGGTAGAGTAATCTAGTGCAAACACAACTCAAATAAATTTTCTAGCCTAAGAGTTCACCTTAGGGTTTGTGTAGAAGTTGAATTGAACAAGCCCTTGGTAGAGAACATTACACTAATAAATATTGGTTTTAAAATGGAACAACCAATAGTTTATTTAAACAAGCCTAATGCATGATTCTTTTAATAAAAAGAAGGGAACTTGATACATGGTCCTATCCTACCAAGAAAAATAGATTCTCTCAACTTCTTACCTCTTTCCCTACTTTAAGCCCTTCTAGCCAATGCCCTCCTTAATCTTAAACTCATAATATCACTTCTATGTCTTTTGTACATACTAATTCCCCATCTTTGTCCTCTATTCCCATTACATTTATCATCCCATCTTCCAAATATATCTCTACTTATAAAGATACGATAATGCTTGATGGTTAGAAAATGATTAAGAAAAGGAAGGAACCTTTTGGTTCTTGTCTCCATTCTACTCATCTTTCTCCCTCTCATGACATATCTCCTTCCCCTTCACACTCTTCCTTAGACCCTCCCATTAAAAATTCCACATCCCTCCCCCTAGTGCACATGAAAGATCAAGTTCCCCTTCAATTACCTCTAAATAGTGAAAGAGAAATGAAAAACCTATATCACATTTCAATCATTTTGAGGTGTTTCCTTCAAATGATGAAAACATCCTTTCTTCAATATCATGAATTGCAATATTTTTCTTGTAACATAAGAAGGATTTCACTCCCTCATTAAAAGTTTAAAGTCAAAGAAGTCATGAAGAAATAGAAGCCTAATATCTATTTTCTTCAAGAAGTTAAACTAATTAATGTTCATCTTGATGTGTGTCTTCATAATATATGGAAGGATGATTTATTCCTACATACCTCTCATAGAGATGGAAGTGAAGGGGATGTTATAGGTATGTTTGCATGGAATTTCAAATACATCATTGATAAAGGTGAAGATCCTCGCACATATGTGTTTAGGATCTTACTTTATTTAATGGATAGATCATTGGTTTTTTCTCTATTTATGCTCATAATTATGTTAAAGAATAAATTTCTCTTTGGGATTGGATGTCTAAAAATATCCCTAATATAGTTTGGATCTTAGGAGGACATTTCAATATGGTGGAACATAATGGTAATCCTAGTTGATATAATCATACTAAGCTTAATAAAGATGAATTTAAAAGTTAGATTTATTACTATAACTCTGTAGGTGTAGTTGGTCCTCTATATGGTAGACATTCAAGTCATGTTGACAATTGATTTACATGGTATAATTGTAGAGCTAGAATAGATAGGAAACTTATCAAGTTACATGAAAATTTTATCTCTTACAATCTTCTTGTTATTCCTTCTCCTTCCAATACTTATCTATGACTTGATTATTCCACTACTCTATATAGTCATTTCCCCATCCTTTTTTTAATTTTTTTGTATTTAGTATTCTCCTACATCCTCTCAACTCTCATTCAAACTTAATACCTCACACTTAAAAAAGTCTTATGTGGTTGCTCTTGTGGGAATTTGGAATTCCATACCTAAGACACAAGAAGGAGAATTGTGGATTGAATAGTGATGTATTACTCTCTCAATGCACTAAATTCCTTTGCTCCTTTGGTAGAAATATGGCCTAATAATGTAAACAAAGGGAAAAATCTATTAAAATTAAATTGGAACTATTTAGGGCAAAATTAGGATAGGGTTTGATTGAATGTTTTATGTGTCTATCCTCCTTTCACCCTAAAGCATTCAAGGACCTTAGGTCAAGTAAGACTCTACTATCAGGCCCTTGGTCACTTAGAATGTTGGGAAAATTGGATTTGTGTGATTTGATTGCTTGATTATGCCCAATTATGCTTAAAACCTTAATCATACAAATATGGAAGCAAACATACGAATACCAAAAAATGTTGTTACAGAAAGATGTAAAATAACAGATAAATGTGTACCAATTTTTGAAGTTCAAGAAACAAAACAGTTGGGGACTAATGAGCAGGCACCCTAGTGTAGTGCCATGCTTTTTGTCAAGATATGGGAGCTTTGTCTGCAACCTATTCCTGTTGTCTCAGAGATTCTTCCATTGTGGGATTCAGAGGACTAATGAGCGGATGCCTGAGTCTAGGTCCCTATTTTCTCTTCTGATTTTTAATCCTAACACTCTGTAACCCTTCTCTACAACTCCACTTTTCCTGCTTCTTCAACCTATAACCTGTAATCACGAGAAAATGGGGAGGGGATTGTGGTGTTTAGAGGCTTGCCTCAGTTAAGCCTCGGAGAGACATTCAAGTCTTCCAAACATCATTGTCAGATAGAGAGTGTGTGTCCTTGGAGGACAGAGGCAAAAACCAAATGATAAATGCTTGCAAAAACAAATGATATCACCTTGTAGTGAAGATCTCATGGAAGGAAGAAGCTCTTCATGCCATGAGGAGATGGATGCTTAAATCTACAAATACAAACACATAAAAAACACAATATCTGCTCTTGCCACACAATGAATGCTTTGAATCACCTTTAGAATGCCAATGCTCATCTAGTAATCCTCTAGTTTTCAAATGAATGCCTAAACATGCATATATATGCAACTACAAACATTCCTGCCAAGAATTTCATAATTGAAACTTACCGTGTCAGCATAGGACCTAAATAACAGTCAAAAACCAACACTTAAAATTTGGACCTAACCTAAAATAGGGCAGGACTAGGGTGCGGGCACCCAAGTCCTCCCCCCTATTTTAGGCAGGGTCTATCTCAAGTGGTTCCCCTAGGTCCTATTTGCCAAGACACTTAGGGGTTTTCTCATCTGGATGCCAAAATATGATGCAAGATGTCCTAAATGCAGAACAAAGCCCTGGGAACTAAACCTTAAGAGGAAAAAGCCCCCAAGGGGACATTTTCTGACATTACATTTAGCCCCCACTTTAATGTATATATAAATGCAAGGCCAATACATGTATTAAAGTACAGTCAACAAACACAGCAAACATGCCAAGCATGGAGAAGACACGTCAATCACAAAGAAGACAGTAACAGGCACATAAAACACAGAGAAGACAGTTATAGTCATTTAAAACATAGAGAATAAATCATTGAATGCATGCAAAACACAGTGAATACATTGAATGCAGAGAAGACAGAGATGATTTTCTTTTCTTCTTTTTTCTTTTTCATATATGAAATGTAGATGCAAGTATAGGAAAGTAAACATACCACCCATAATGCAGGAGGGACTCATCACCACCGATCTTTAAACTGCATATGGGGTAACACATGCCAAACAAATCAAACACACCATACAAATCCAAAGCATAGGAGGGACTCATCGCCACCAGTCTTTAAACTATTCTTGGGAACAAACATGCAATACACACACACATTGAAGACACGGAGAAAATGTGGCAGACAAGTGATGGAGTGTTCTTATTTCTAGGATTGTCACCATCTCAGGCACATTACAGGCACACACCAATGACTGGGCTTCACCACAACAATCGTCGAAGACATGCTTAAGGGTTGAGTTAGTCACAGAACCGCTCCCTGCCTCTGCAAAGGACTTTTGAAAATGACAGGATGTGCACTCTCTTCGAGAAATACACCATCCCCACCTCCACAGAGGGCTTAAGATGATTGATGATTGATTGATTGCAAACAAAACTCAGAGTGCAGGAGGGACTCATCGCCACCAATCTTTAAGACTGCACCTAAGGATAAGCACATTGCTAACATCTACAACAGACAACTTAACTTATATATGGCCCCACCTTAAGGTGGTTGATATCAAGTACTGATATCAAGCATGTTAAGGTAGGAAGAAAACACATAAGGGAAAATGGACTCTCACAAAGCCCATGCCCCCCGGAGGTGACATGTACTTTACGATTGCCAAATGTTCCCAAAAACACATCTCTGCAAGAAAAGTGTTAGTGTCTAAATAATCATGATAAACAACAATGCATATGATCAATCACACAAAGAGCCAAGGTTATACTATGAATTCAGAGATCGAGGATAATTGTGGGGCTATATCACGAAAATCTTAAAATCGAGTGTCACCAAGGCGAGATTCAAAGATAGACAAAGTGCACAGAGCAGTAGTATTGTTAAGGTTTGTAAGTGAGATAAAACATCATCAAAATCACTACGCAGAAAGTACGGAGTGCTTCTACTAGCCAAGCATCAGATAATAAATTACAACCTCATCGTGATATTAGGAAATAAGTCCAATTTTTGATTTCTTGCTAAAGGCACCTCAGGTTCGCATCAATGTAAATATTTTGTCATTCGGTCACTAGATAGAAATACTAGAGGGAGGGAAACAATAAATCAGAGAGGACAAACAAGTGCCTTAGGGACAATCACATAGGAGGGTGCCCCCAAGTCACCAACTGCGACGCTATGTCTGTAAGACACAACACACAATAATGAAAACAGAGCAGAAGCAATATAGAATAATGATGATACAAATAGAAGAATATCACAACATAGGTGGTCTCCTAGTATCCCAGACCTTACAAGAGAATCAGGGGTCATTCCAGGAGGCCTAAACAACACATAACACATCACAGGGGAAACACATAACGAGAGATAAAGGGTTAGAAATACTTACCTAGTAGGGTCTTCAAACTAAGTGTTGTCATCAAGCAAATCATCATCATCTTCCCACTCCCGAACTGTAGAGGAAAGTGAGACATAACGTACCATAGCCCAACTTTTGTTCTTATTTTCAAGTTGCTCATTCTTAGGATCATCTATGTTTGGTTCAATGTTTTCTTGTTGAGATGCAAGTCATTGGGTATATTCTTGTCGTCTCCTCCTTTCTCTTTCTTTTCTATTTCTTTTTATCTTGTACCACTTATCTCTTGTAAGATAGTGTTTTTCTCTTTCATGGGTTTTTGTGTTTTAGAGGAGGAAGCACTAGGTTCATGTCTCATTTGTCTAGGTGGAATGCTTTGTTGTCAACAATTACCTCCCGATCCTTGTAAGGATGATAGGGGAGGAACCTCAGCATAGATTCCTTTTGCCTTCAGTCTAGGATTCTCTTCAAATGTATTTTGTTTATCTTTTGATGTTTCTTGTCTAGGAGGACCGGACACTTGATGTAATAATTTCATTTTGTAGTTTCTATAGCTCAAAAAGTTAAAGTCTGTTCATGGCTCCAGTTCTTTTTCATATCTCTACCAAAAGTAAACCAATGTACAATGCTGTCTTGTAACCAAAGGTTTATACTTATTGTGAAGGATAGTAATCAATTGTCTATTCAAAGGAAATTTTACACAATTATGAATTGTTGAAGGAACAACTTTCATAGACTTTAACCACGGATGTCCCAATTTTATGTAAAGAGATTAGAAATGGGGACAACATTAAACCATTGTTCTACATGTTTCTCAAAGACGGTGACCAATAAAGATATCTTGCTAGAAGTGTTTATAAAGGTTCCCTTATGTGTCTTAATCATCATATCCGAAGGGTCATAAGATCCTTGCATTAATTGATGTGAAAAGAGGAACTCTTCTATAGCTACATTGGTCATGCAATTAGGATCAATAAGGGTTCCATCCATAGGATTTCCCATTATTTTCACAATGATATAAAGAGGTCCTTCAGTGTCTCCAATTGTTCGATCATGAGGTGTAAACAAAATTTCAAGTTCGGGGACCTTTCTTTTCAAGTAAGGCCTAGGAGGGAACCTATTGTTGCTATTTTGATTAGAATCCATGTGTGTATATATTAAATCAATGCAAGATCAGATTTTAAAAGCTTTTCCAAATTTATGCAAAGGACAAGTGCAAAACTATATGCACAAATGACCTAAAATACTAGATTTTTTTGTACTTTTTCAATGCAAATATATGAAAAAAAAGGTGTTGTAAGGAAATTGATTAGGGGAAGAAAATAATATGTTTGATATCAGTCCAATACAGCAATAATATCCTTCACAACACACTCTTGATGTAAATCTAGAATGATGACCAGTCAAAACCTAGTGAAAATACACTAAAATATGCGGTTTTTTCACTAAATCTCAATGCAAAAGAGTATGACAAAGGGTCTTGTGAGGAAAATTATAATGGAAATAAAATTATAACAGTAATAACAACCAGCTAAAGCCAAAAATACATCACAACACGCTTATAGTGCTACTCAAGATCAACCCTAGTGAAAATATAGCAAAAATATGCAATTTTTCACGATTTTTCAACTCCAAGACCTAGCCAAAGGGGTGTTGTAAAGAATTTTAGGAGGTGTAGAATATTATAGAAATAATATCATTCACCTTAATCTATAAAATTTGTCACAACACGCTTGGAGTGCAAATCTAGGTCAAACCCTAGGGCAAATATAGAAAAAATATGTAATTTTCACCAAATTTTCAATACAATAGCCCAATAAAAAGGTATTGTAAATATTTTTAGGAGGGGAAGTAGATAATAACCCTAATAACATAAAATTAGTGCAAAAATATTCTTCACAACACGCCTATGGTGCAAATCTAGCGAGTTGATATGGCCAAATCTAATGAAAATCAAGGTTTTTCAAGCCCTAGGTATGAGATCTTAATGAAAAATGATATATGAATGTCTTTCAATCTGACTTATGATGAAAATTAATTCCACACAGATCTCAAAATAATTTTCAAACCCTACAATGCGAAATGCAAGTGCAAATCTAATGAAAAATGCTAGTTTTTATTGAAATTTTCTATGTAAAAATGCAAATTTTTGAAATCTAAATGCAAATTTACACTAAAATGCAACACTATAGCTAAATGAAAACTTGAATGAGTTTCTAAGATTAGTAGAAAAATATGAAACAAGATTTTACCTACAAACCGTAGTTTTTGAGATTACTAGGTTATATGAAAAATTCAAAATTTCTAACAAAACCCTAGCAATTTTATGATGAAAATGCAATGCAAGTGATTGAATATTTGTAATTTTCTACAATATATCTCATATCTAATGCAAAAATCATAAATTTAATGAAATTCAAATTAATTGATGAAAATATATGAAAATGCAAACCCTAGAATGCAATTTTTTTCAAATTTTTCAAATTTTGCAATTTTTTTGTAATTTTTTGAATGCAATAAGATGAACAATGAAATGAATGTAAATCTAAAGAAAAACACTCATAAAGGTACCAAATTCATTAAAAACATGGGTTCACCAAAATGTTTAGGGTAAAATTAGGATAGGGTTTGATTGAATGGTTTATGTGTGTATCCTCCTTTCACCCTAAAGAATTCAAGGACCTTAGGTCAAGTAAGACTCTAATATCAAGCACTTGGTCACTTAGAATGTTGGGAAAACTGGATTTGTGTGATTTGATTGCTTGATTATAACCAATTATGCCTAAAACCTAAATTATACAAATACAGAAGCAAACGGACGAATACAAAAAAATGCTGCTATAGAAAGATGTAAAATAATAGACAAATGTGTACCAGTTTCTGAAGTTTAGGAAGTGGAATAGTTGGGGACTAATGAGCAGGCACCCTAGTCCAGCGCCATTCTTTTTGTCGGGATATGGGAGCTTTGTTTGCAACCTGTTACTACTATCTCAGAGATTCTTCGGTTGTGGGATCCAGAGGACTAATGAGCAGGTGCCCGAGTCCAGGTCCTTGTTTTCTCTTTTGATCTGCAATCTTGACACTCTACAACCCTTCTCTGCAACTCCACTTTTCATGCTTCTTCAACCTATAAGCTGCAATCATGGGAAAATCAGGAGGGGGTTGTGGTGTTTATAGGCTTGCCTCAGTCAAGCCTCAGAGAGCCATTCAAGTCCTCCAAACACCGTTGTCAGATAGAGTGTGTGTCCTTGGAGGATAGAGGCAAAAACCAAATGATAAATGCTTGCAAACACAAATGATATCACCTTGTAGTGAATATCTCATGGAAGGAAGAAGCTCTTCATTCCATGAGGAGATGGGTGCTCAAATCTACAAATACAAACACATAAACAACACAATATCTGCTCTTGCCACACAATGAATGCTTTGAATCACCTTTAGAATGCCAATGCTCATCTAGTAATCCTCTATTTTTTAAATGAATGCCTAAACATGCATATATATGGAACTACAAATAGTTCCACCAAAAATTTCATAATTGAAACTTACCGTGTCAGCATAGGACCTAAATAACAGTCACAAACCGACACTTAAATTTGGGCCTGACCTAAAATAGGCCAAGACTAGGGTGCGGGTGCCCAAGTCCTCCCCCCTATTTTAGGCAGGGTACTAGGTCCTATTTGCCAAGACACTTAGGGGTTTTCTCATCGAGATGCCAAAATATGATGCAAGATGTCCTAAATGTAGATCAAAGATCCGGGAGCTAAACCTTAAGAGGTAAAAGCCCCCAAGGGGACATTTTCTGACGTTACAGGAACATGCTAGAAAATAACTAAATTCTAGTCCTAGAAATACTATGATCCAAGTCTCTATGACATCTATTGATATGTAGCTACACAAAATTAACACTTATAGAGGGTAAGGCACTAGAATAAGAGCTAGAACCCACTAGATCAAGGAAGGTAATAGAGGGTAAATATTCTTTATTTTTTTGAATTACAAATATAGGGAGAAAATTTATTTTTTATTGATTGATCATTTAGAGTTCAATACAAATGGGTCCCACTAAGATGACCTTACTATTCTAGAATTCCTATGGGAAACTCTTCAAGGAGGATAGTCAATGGGAGGATATATAAGAAACCCTTAAAGAGATAGTCAAAGATTGTATATCTAATAAATTTGAACCTAGTTATAACATGTTTTTTGATTGGATCCTCTCCCTAGAAGAGATTGAATGTGCTCTCTTTTCTATGGAACATAACAAAAGTATAAGCTTTGATGGGCTTCCAATGGAATTCTACTAGACCATGTTACCATACTTTAAAGATGACTTTATCTTTGGAAGCTTTTGAAAAAGTCTCCCTAGGTTCAAGTATCGACAAGGGATTAATTAAACTTTTTCCTATGGGGAGGAATCAAGATATTATTTCTAGCTAGTTCCCTATCACCTTATTAATAACTTCTTACAAAATTATTGCCAAAGTGTTGGCTATCCAAATAAAGCTAGTGGTGTGGGGTATTATGAGACCAAAAATAATAGGTTTTCTTGGAGGAAGATATATTCTTGATATAGTCTAATTATAGCATGGGAAAATAGTGAATGAGAACAATAATCAAGTCAAAATACTTTGTTGGTCAAATTAGATTTTGGCAAAGCATCTGATAGAATGTGCTAGAATTTTATCATCAAAATGATGCAATTGATAGGTTTTTGGCCTCAAATTTGTGCTCATGCCCAAATGCTTTTCAAAGATGCCAATGGCCACATAGTGGTTAATAATTCTTTATTTTATTCTTTCCCTTTATAGTGCTGCATTAGATAAGGTTGTCCTCTATAACCCTTTCTATATGTGTTTACTACTAATGTGTTGAGATACTTATTGCAAAAGGATAAACAATTATAACTTATATATAGCACCTCATCCTTTAGAACATTGTTGTGATTAACTCAAATTTTGTTTTTGATACCCCACTCTTCATAAAAAACTCAAAAAAACACTTTAGACATTTTGAATTTATATTTTTTTGTTTTAGGATCTCAATTTTCTCATCATAAAATAGAGTTCTTAATGTCTCAAGTTGGTCCCACTCAGTTGATTACAAAAGACTCAAAATAGATCAAGCATGGTGAACTTGGGATTTCATTTAGTATGGGGTTATTTATTATTGTAATGTGGAAATGGTATCTTTAAATAAACTTTAAAATAAACTATTTAACTAGGGTATTAAATTTCTTTTATTGGTAGGAAACATTTAGGTGGCAAATATAATTTTTCTTTCTATGCATGTATACTTCTCTTCTTTCTAGATGTTGTTTAGAAGAGGATATAAAAATCTATGTAAACTAATTTGACAATTCCTTTGGAATTTAAATGGGATGCTATTGTTTCTTGTAGAGTCATCTCCTAGTCTCATTGCATCCAACCTAAATCCAATGGTAGACATAGAATTATATATCCTAAAACTTAGGGAACATGTTTAGTTGCTAAATGGATCACTAGAGATGTTAAAGATGACACATCCTAGAAAATTTTACTACTACATACACTTGTTATTGTTTCTATTAAAGAGAAATGTGAAAGTGTTAATTGGTTGGAAAAGATTGTCATTGCTCCATATTTTTATATTAGATCTTATTTTTCTATTCAATTCATTTGGAAAGGATGGCAACAAGTATGCCATTTTTTAAATTGGAAGGAATCTTTATCATGTTTCCTAGGCAAGATTGTAATTTTTTCAAGAAAGTTGTTAAATAATTCAATGATATATGAGACTTGTCTTCATTGCAATGGTCCTCTTAGCTAGTCATCAAAGAATTATTTGGCTTCAAGAATAATAATTACAAACAATTTCTTATTTTTTTGTGCAATCTCTAGTCCCACCTAATTTAACAATAAAATTATTCACTCCGTTACCTTGTAGTTTCTTCAAAGATTGGCATTGACTCTATTCTCATCACTTCTCATTTTCCCCTTAAAGTAAATATATCTCCTCAGGTGAATGTTCAAAGTTGTGTTGCCTTTTAGGCCATATTTTTTAGCATAATAAAATTTAAGCATTTCCAGCTAAAAGTTAGTTTGGGATTAAAATAGATTGAAAACACAACTTTTCATGCCAATTTATAAAAAGTCAAAATTAGTTTTAAAACTTAGTGTTCTCACCACTTCTACTCATGTAAATAACATATTTAAAAAACCATAAATACTCTTTTGTATATCTAGAAGTGTACTTTTCGTAAACATAATTTTTTATATTTTAATTAGTATTTATATTGTTTTTTATTTTCACTAAAACTAGGTCATCAACACCAAAATATAAGGTTTGTTGTCTTCTCCGGAAAAAATAATAAAGTTTATTTTAAAAATTTGAAAAAAATTATGATACACTAGAGGAAGGATTCCATGTTGAGCTAATATAATCATTTTGAGACAAAAAGTGGAGGCCCCTTGAAACAATTATGTTTTTAGTACATGCAACTTTAAAGATTTATTAAAAATATATATTTATTGAAATGAAAAATGGTCTATTATTTTTACAGATTTACCTGCATTATTTGGTCATCATCTAAGTTGGAAAGAGGCTTTATTTGAAATAGGCTTATAAAATAATGTGGTTGCATATGTAGTTAGACATGTTATCTTTCTGCATTTATGGAGAATGAGATGTTCAACTTTGTTTTCTAATTCTTATATTTATTTGAAAATTTAAATTTTTGTTCCAAATTGCTTCATTTTCCTCTCAATTACAAGTAATGTTAAAAAATAACAAGGGAATTGCCTACTAGTAAGAACAAATCAATCTTCAAATCAGCGAACTACAAGTCAACCAATACAGTGCTAATAAAAATTATGAAAAAATTCAATAACAAGTTTAGATCTTGTATACCGATGTTAAACTACTACAATCATAGTTGTTGTATCCTTCCTAGTTGTTGACAATATCTTTAGTTGTTACTGAAGTTATCTTAGTTTTACAATTGCAACAAAATTTGTGTCTCTATTGTGCTAATTGATTGTGTGCTTATAGTTGTTATTCACCTTACTACCATAGCTTCTTGCTACAATTATGACCTCCTATTCTTATCATTTATGCAGTTGTATTCTTCCTTACTTCAATTATAATCTCTAATTGTAATTATTACAACTATATTATTATATTTATTGTTATTATATTTTTCTTAAACTTCAATTTTACAACCTTTTTAGCTGCTTATTCTAATTTATCGTAATCTATTTTGTTCAATTTTTTATTTTTTATTTTTTAAAATCATAAGAGAAGCCATAATTGTCAACACAAGACACCTAACATAAACCTTGTTCTAAATGCTAGTTAAATAAAGCCATTGAATTACACCGAACAATCTTTTCCTTGTGTTTGAATGTGGAAAGGCAAATTGTGGTACACATTTTTAAAGATGGAATAGCTTGATTCGTTGGGTCAACCCTGGGTTCATTACGGCTTCCTCTTCTCATTGTCAACTCCCAAACGTGAAAGACACATAAGTCAATAAAGAGCCTCTTAGATCATTTAAGTAAATGCTTCCCATCTCTTCATGTTTATGATTGGACCAAATATTTATGGTCTTGTTGCAGAACATGTATAATAATATAGTAATAATAATAACAATAATGGGAGATTAATTTAGCTATAGACAACTGCCTACGAGAACTTTTGAAAAATAAAAAATTACCAATAAAATAAAAAAATAAATTACTCTAACAAAGCGTTTAGAGGTGGACGCACTAAGAAATGGAAAGTAGTCAACACCATGCCATGCCATACAGGGTTTGTTAGAGGTGGACGCACTAATGAATGGAAAGTAGTCAGCACCATGCCATGCCATAGACTTTCTAGAGCTATATCACTATCTTACAATCGCACTTGCTATATTTTGGGATTTGCTCCACTATTAAGTTTCAGGGCATTGGACTTCATGCCATTGATGGGCTTCATTTAACTTCATGCCACTATCAAGATTTATTTTGTCAAAGTTTTTATGTTATTCTTTCAGTGTTTTCATGCTATTGATGGGCTTCATTCAACTTCATGTCACTATCAAGATTTATTCTGTCAAGCTTTTATGTTATTCTCTCAATGTTATGCTACTAATTATATTCTACCTCTTAGGTGTGGATTCCATATTGGCTCTTTTATTGTACTTTTATGTGTGTTCTTGGCTACAAAGTCCTACATCACTATTATCTTTATCCTACTTATCTTATTGATCTTACCATATGTGTGCTCATGCTCATGGATGCCATATTGGGCCACTTATTGTACTTTCATGAATATTTTTGGCCATTGAGGGTTGCATCACCATTATCTTGATCCTACTTATTTTATTGATCCTATCTTGTGTGTGTTCATGCTCATGGATACCACATTAGGCCTTTTGATATATTCTCATAGGTGTTTATGGCCATTCAGGATTCCATCACCATTATCACATGCCCATGCTAGGGATAATGATCCAATATTTGATTTGATCTCTAGTCCATTTCTATGCTTCTCACAATGTACCCTTCTAGCTATGATTGTTATATTTCAACACTTGGATGATTATATGTACTTACATATGTATCATTCATTATTGATTTATCATATGACTATGATTATGATTATCTCACAATGCATTCTATTATCAATCTATTACTATATGTTCATGTTTATTATTGATATATCTAAAAGGATCTTCCTTCAATCAATTGCATGCTATGGGAGTAATCAATTCAAAGGAGGGACATACATGATCACTAATGTTCTCACTTTTTTGTATTTAATCTATCTTGAAAATCAAAAGCTGCTCATAGAATCTTTTATCTCTTGTCTTATAGGAACTCATGGGAGAACATATGCGAAACAAAAGAACATGGAGGGTGAATCTTAATCTTTTATGGATTCCAAGTTCATCTATCTATTGCATTTACTTTATGCATGTTTGAGAATGCTACATACTTATAGATGCATGATTCATACTTAGATTCACATGCACCTCAAAGTGGGGGCAAAATGTAATGTTGAAAAATGCACCTCAATGCATTTCCTCATATAGTTTTATGCCTAGCTTGGAGCAATGTCTTGATACCTTTATATAGTTATAAATAACACACTTTTGTGCATCGTTGGGCCCATGTACCTAGCCATGCTTATACCTAACTGTATGCTTGTTGCTTACCCCTATGCTTATGTGAATGCAATACCTATCCAATTGGCTTATGTGTATGGTTTTAATCATTAATTCAATCCTTCTCCATAATCAAGCCCTATTGGACATTGACCCAACTTGGTTGCCTAACCTAGGTCATGTTTATAGTTGTGAGGTCATCCTTAGAGCTATGATCTTGATCCTTATGAATGTAAAATTGAAATCAAACATTTTAGTTGACTAGCCACATCTTACACTTTGATCCTAGGCTAACTTTGCACAAATCTTTGCAACTTCGTGTTATGTCTATGTACAAAAAGACATTCATTACATTCATTCTCATTATCGAAGATCATCCATCCACCATCTGAAGAGCTCCAAGAAACTCTTAATATAAGGACATTCAAGAACAATCATTTGTATTTGCATCTTATCACACACTCATCTTAGGGCATGCAAATCACCTAACAATCATTCTAGAATTCATGTGCATGTTTGAAGCTTGATGTCTATCATGGTATTTTTAAACACCACTAGCTTGACAAAAAAAACCCTAAGAATGCGACAAATAATAGTATTCCCTATCAGTCTACTTTTTTGAGAATCTATACGGTAGAATCCAAAGATCATTAGAGTTCAAGTTCACATGTACAAAGTGAGTTTGTAGGCACAAACTAGAGATCTAGAGCAACAAAGTCGACCCAACACAAATCATAGGAGACTTTTTTTATTTTGATCTACATACATGACTCTCTAAGGCATCTCCAGATTCTAAGATGCATAGATCTCATTATATTTATCAATCAATATGTATTTTTTGGTTACAAATCTAAACAATCTCCCTTCATTTACTACTATTTATGGCATGGTTATACTTTGTCTAAAACTACTTAATTTAAACCACTCCACTCCAACAACTCAATTTAATCTAAAATAATAAAAAATTAATACTTCAACAAGTTGTTTTAAACAATCCCTCTAAACAACTAAACAATTTTTTGTTGCTTCTAATTCAGAGGGGTCCGCGCCATTGATTTAGACCTAACAACCTTTTCCTTATTGAAAGGCAAGGTGGTCTTTCCTCATAAATTGGTACACATTTTTAATGACAAAATAGCTTGATTCGTGGGTCAACCCTATATTTTTTAACAGGTTTATCTTCATATTGTCAACCAAATTTTGATCAAAGATCAAATCCCAACAGTGACATGTACATAAGTCAATAAAGAGCCATCCAATCATTTAAGTCTTCTTTAAATAAGTGTTTACTAACTCTTCAAGCTTCAAATAAGATACATACCGTCTTGGGGAGGGTATTGCAATTTATGAGGACAAAAATTGACATAAGGTTGTCCCATTCATTAACGTTTAGCGAGGTCTAACAACCGACGCTTTTATGGTCCCCCATTTCACAATAATTGATTTCAATTGGTCCAACTGCTTACGTGTATTTAATCTTGTTCTTTTTATTTTTTTTTATTTTTTTATTTTTTTGGGGGGTGGGCAGTTTAACCATAGTTTTTAAACCTCTAAAAAAAATATAGAGAATAAGATCTCAAAAAGAGAAAATATGTTTTTTAACATTATTGGCATGGTATATGCAGTGTTGTAGAAATACAAAGTGTGGTTATTTATAGACTAGAAAATTATATATTTTGGAATTTTTAATAATGTTTTAGGATTCATTTAGCTTGTTTTTATGCCTAAAACCTTTCATCAAGATGTTATGTTTACCTAACATTAATTTTGTGTTTGTTTTCTATTTATTTTCAACATTTTGAAATTCTATCTCTACTGGGTCAGTACCATAATCACAGTAGTGAGCTTAGTCACCATTACCATTGTAGTAGTGTCTACATGTGCAAAATAAGTTTAAAGCAAACAAAAATTGATTCTCTTGGCCTCTTTGCATTTTTGAAACAATTAACTCACCATCAACTTTCATAAAACACATTTTACACCTTATTTGGGTCTCTCTCTAAATCTCTAATCTTTTTAAATATGCCTTAACACATTTAAAGATTCAGAACACATTTTAGAACCCCATTAGAATAAATTTATAATCCTTTTAAACACATTTTACACCTTATTTGAAATTCTCTCTACTTCAAAAGGGCATAGCCAAACACATATGTTCTCACAAATCCTTTATAAAACTAAGTGTAATATAGTCTTGTTGTTATAGTTCTAATTTGGTTGTTATTGTCTTCTCTCTCTATTTCTATTTTTCAACTATTTTTTACATATTTCTAGATCCCAATCATAAATCAAATCCTTTGCACTTATGAGCTAATTGAATATCTTTGATTGGATTGTTGAGCATTACACTTGGGCATCAAATCATTGATGTAATAGTACTTAATTCATGTCATTTTCAAGTGATATTAGGGTGATAATTGAATAATCATATCTATTTGTATATCCACTTACATGAGGTCTAAATATTGGAAGTCAAGGTTTGAAACATGTGACCCTTCATTGTACCTTCCTTCACATCCTTAGATTGGAGTCAAAACATCAACCATGCCAAAAGTAGAGATGCTCTAGAAGATTATAGAGCATTCTTTGCAAAGACAATGAGAAGAATAAGAGAAATGCCATGCATGTCAAACAAAAAGCATCATTGATCATTTTCACAACTTTTTAGACAAGTTCAAAACCCTACCAATTCTTAGTAACCGTTTGGTGGTCACATGTCGTATAAATTACAAGTCAATCTAGACATCCCTATGTTTGAAGGCAAGATAGATGTGAATGCCCTAAATAAATGGCTTAACCAAATTTGCTCATATTACACAGTTAATAACCAATTTTATAATAAAGAGAAATGACATTTTCTCTTATGAAAATTTCTCTCTTAGTGAATAAATGGTGCAATAACTATTGTACAACACATGAGGATAATATATATACATATCTATAGACATGGATAATGGTTTCATTGTATCCCTCAAAGAAACCTTCTATCCTATTCGTGTCTATCATGACCAATACACCAAGTTAGATTAGTTGCACAAAGGCCAAGATCAAACGATGCAAATATATATAGATATATTTCATACTTTTGTATCTAAACTAGAAATCCAAGATTTAGAGCAAAAGCTTGTTTTGAAGTATCAACTGATGTTGAGATCCCATATTTAATCTAATATGGATTTCCTATAGATCTCTTCAATTGGAGAAGCCTACATACTTGCTTACAAATTTGAAGTAAAGGAGAGGTTCAAGAGCAAGACAAAAGATTCAGTCTCATAAACAGCCATAGTTTAAGCCCTTATAGTAAAATTCCAAACTCTAGGGAATGGCCCTTAGTTTCATGGACATAGAAGAAGAAACAAGCACAACATGATCAAAACCACAAGAATTCTAAGACTAGAAAGTGGTGCATAGTTCACAATTCTAGTACTCATTCCATAGAAGAATGTTACACTAGGAAAACTATACTTGCATAGCCTGAGATAAAAGGGACTATCACTACCATAGCATAGGTAAAGGTAAGAAAATCATGGAGACTAATACTAGTGCCATAGTAGGTATCATAAATATCTCTACTTCCCTTGTAGACATTAAGGAAGCATAAAGATTGTTTCACTCTCAAATGTGGATCAATAAATAGCCAATGCACTTCATAGTTGACAATGGAAGTCAAAAGAACCAAATTTCTCCTAAAGTAGTTTGAAGATTGAATTTTCTATTGATGCTTGTTATGTCGTAAAATATCCCCCTAGGAATTTTACCTCCTAAGTCCCTTATTTTGCATCTTACATGTTCATTTAACTCCCAAAACAAAATGGTCTGAAACCCATGTCAAATGGGGCTTGAGGGACATTGTGGCATTTAACCCTGCCCTAAAATAGGACCTAGGTAGGTCCCAAATTTGAATGTCAATTATGTGACTGTTAGAAGGTTCCATTGCTGACATCTTAAGTTTGAATTACGAAATTAAAGAGGGAATGAATATATAAGCATGTTTAGGGTTTCATTTGCAAACTGGAAGATGATTACGAACTTTTGGCAAACTTCTGATTTTAGAGCATTTAAGATATTCATTATTGCAGAGCAGAATATTGTTGTTGTGTTTGTGATTGTAGATTTAGCTTCGTCTTCTCATGTGTTGAAGGATTGTCATCTACATGCGAGCTACACCTTCGAGGTGATATCTATTTGTATTGAATCAATCATTTATTAATTTGTTTTTGCCTCTATCCTACAGGGATACACATATCAAACAATGATGTTAGAAGGCTTGAATGCCATTCCGAGGCTTGACTAAGGAAAGCTCCTAAACACCACAACCCCCAACCACACTCCTTGTGATTGTAGGTTATAGGTATCATATTTCACGGAGTGGAGTTGTAGAGGAAGGTTGCAGAAGATAAGAATTCCAGATCCGGCGGAAAGAAGTAGTTCGATGCACTGTTGGGGCTAGGGTGCTAGTCATAAAGCCCTTTGAGGTTGCATGTGCAGAAATCTCCATGACAGTAATAATCAGCATATAAAGAGGTCCCGACATCTTGAAGAACATCTTTCCTTGGGCTAGGGTGCTAGTCATAGTGCCCTTCGCATCTAAATAGCTAGAAATAGATAGAATAGTGATTATTAGTATCAGAAGGAGTCTGTAACCTCCTAAAGAAAACACTACATTGGGCTAAGGCGCTAGTCATGAAGCCCTCGATTGCTTTGCTTCCTAAACTTTGAAAGATGGTTAGTAACTAATCTCTGTCTACTGTCTTGGTCTATGAGCATTTATCGTAATTTATCTGTTTGCTTACGATTTTACATATTTAGGGTTTTGAGCATACTTGAGCATTACATTAATACATTAATTAAAAATTTTTGAATTTCCACATCGTTACAAGTGACCATCAACCCGTAGGTGAATCCTCTTGCAAAATTTTTGATTCAACTCAGTTGAATGTCCTTGAATGTTTGTAGTGAAAGGAGGATCTAACTATTTACCCTCTTCCCTCTTTTCCTATAAATTTTTTTGGTGAACCCATGTTTTTATTGAATTTTGCACCTTGCTGAGTGTTGTACTTTAGATTTACATTCATTCATTTAATTTTCATCTTATTGCATTTGAAAATATACAAAAAAAATTGAAAAATTTGAAAATTTTTGGTGAACCCATGTTTTTATTGAATTTTGCACCTTGTTGAGTGTTGTACTTTAGATTTACATTCATTCATTTAATTTTCATCTTATTGCATTTGGAAATATACAAAAAAAATTGAAAAAATTGAAAAATTTGAAAAAAATGGCATCTTAGGCTTGCATTTTGATATAGTTTGCATCTATTTAATTACATTTCATTTAATTTATAATTTTTACATCAGATTTGATATAAATTATAGCAGTACATCATTAATTAATTATTTTTCATTGCATTTCATGCTTAATTTGTTAGATTTTGCTTGAAATTGTGCATTTTTCATTAAACCTAGTCTTTACATTAGCTAGGGTTTGTAGTTAAAATCTTGTTTCAGATTTTACTATTTTAAAACACTCATTCAAATCTGATTTTATTTTTAGCGTTACATTATTGTGTGTCATTGCATTTTACATCCAAAATTTTGTATTTTCACATAGTCAATTCCAACAAAAACTAGCATATTCATTTATTTTTCCTTAAAATCACACTTGCATTGAGCATTGTAAAATTTTTGCATTATTTTCAGATCTGAGATGAGCTATTTAACATCATAAATCTAATTAGAATTCATTCATACATCATTTTGCATAGTTGCATGCCTTAATTTTACAATTAGGGTTTAAAAATCCTTGCATTTTCACTAGATTTTGACTAATTTTCATTTAGATTTGCATTATAGGTGTGTTGTGAAAGATATTGTTGGATTAGTGGACTGATAATAAGAATTTATTTTTTTGCCCCTCATTAATTTCTTCACAACACTACTTTTAGGCATTTGGATTAAAAAAGGCAGAAAAATCAAGTATTTTAGATCATAAGCATACATAGTTTTGCACTTGTTCCTTGCATAAGTGCTGAAAATATTTTAAAATCTGATCTTGCATTCATTTTAAAACATATATACATGTCTTCTCATCGCAACAATAATGCTAGGTTCTCTCCTAGGCCTTATTTTGAAAAGAAGGAGCCTTGAACCTAAAATCACATTTACACCTCATGATAAAACATTTGTAGACAATGAAGGGCCCCTTTATATCACTGTGAGTATAATGGAGATTCTGGTGCATGGTACACTTATAGATCCTAATTGCATGACTAATGTGGTGACCTAAGAGTTCCTTCTCTCACATAATTTGACACAAGATTCTTATGAACCTTCGGATTTAACACACCGGAGCTTTCATGCCTACCTTTGGGAAAATATCCTTATTGGTTACGGTATATGATAATGTTGTAGATCAGTCATTTGATGTTATCCCCTTATTTGACCTCTTCTGTGTAAAACTAGGACACCCATGGTTAAAAGCTACGAACGATGCCCCCTCAACTATTCACAATTGTATAAAATTCCCTTTACATGGACAAGTGCATACTATTCAACATAATACATGGCAACCTACGATTACGGAAAAGAACTTTACTCTTGATTACTTTGGCCACAACCTGATAGAGACCCTGAGCCATGAAGATAGCACTCTTTCCTACAATATAGATGATACAAAGCAAAACTTATATCTAGAGTGGTCATACCTCCTATGCAAACAATAAGAGAAGAACAACCCACATTTGAGGAACTTCCTAGAGAAAAAGGTAGAGGACCCTATGCTGAGGTTCCTCTTCTATCATCCTTATGAGGATCGAGAGGTATTCATTGAGAATAAAACACTTCATCACAACAAATGATATTTGAACAAGCTTCCTCCTCTAACACAAAAATACCAATAGAAAAACATGACAATACTTCTGAAGATATAAACAATAGGACAAGAAGAAATAGACAAGCAAGAGAAAGGAGGAAAAGACAAGCTTTTGCCCAATGAAATGTACCTCAACAAGAAAACATCCCACCTAACATTAAATCAAACCAAGAAGATCTTAAGAATGAACAATTTAAAGACAAAAACAAAAGTTGGGCTATGGTACCTTATGTACCTCTTTCCTATAACATTCGAGATTAGGAAGATGATGATTTGATTGACGATAACCACTAGTTCAATTTTGCCTTCAGCTAAGTATTTCTAACCCTTTATCTTTGTGTTGTGATTCCCCCCATGATGTGTTATGTGTTATTTAGGCCTCCTTGGATGACCCTTGATACTCTTGTAGGGTCAAGGATACTAGGAGATCGCCTCTATTGTGACCCTTCTTCTATTTGTATCATCATTCTTCTATATTGCTCCTCTCCTATTTTTTCTTGTTGTGTGTCATGCCTTAGGGGCATAGCATTGTCGTTGGTGACCTGGGGGCACCTTCCTATGTGATGACCCTAAGGCACTTGTTCTCCTCTCTTAATTTATTATTTACCTTCTTCTAGTGGTTCTATCTAGTTGGTGGATGACAAAAAACAAACATATACTAATATAGACCATGTGTCCCTTCAGCGAGTAAGCAAAAATGGACCTATTCCATACATGATGATGGGGTTGATATATATTATCCAAAGCTTGGCTAGTAGAATCATTTCGTGTGATATTTTGATGATGTCTTATATTTTCTAACAAACCATAACAATATAGCTGCTCCATGCACTTTGTGTATCTTGGGTCTTGCCTTGGTTACACTTGGTTCTGAGATCTCTGCAGTATAGCCCCACTGTTATACCTGGTTTCCGAATCTATAGCATATCCTTGGCTCTTAATGTGATTAATTTCATGCATTGCTTCTTATCATGTGATGTGGTTATTATCTTAGAGAAAGATTTCTAACCTCTCTTCTTGCCATAAATTGTGTTTGTGGGAACATTCAGTGATCATAAAGTACATGTCACCTTTGGGGGCATGGGCTTTGTGAGAGCTCTTGTTCCCTTGTGTGTTTTCTCTCTACCTTAATGTGCTTGATATCGGTACATGATATCAACCACCTTAAGGTGGGGGCATATAAGGTAAGTTGTTTGATGATTTTGATACTAACGAAGTGTGTTTGTAAGCCCTCTATGGAGGCAAGATGTTGTATCTCCGCATGAGTGCACATCTTTATTTTATATGCAATCAGAAAGCCCTTTGTGGAGGTGGGATATCATATCTCTTGAGCTAGTGCATATCCTTTTATTTAAAGCCCTCTATGGAGGCAGGGATGGTGTATCTCTTGAGCTAGTGCACATCTTTTTTATTTTACAAGTCCTCTGAGTAGGCGAGGTTGGTGTATCTTCCTTTAAGCGTGTCTTTGGCAGCTGTTGTGGCATAAGCCCAACCATTAGGTGTGCCTGTAGCATGCTTGAGATGATGGGGACTTAGCAATAAGTTCCTTCCATCACCTTGTTTGTCATGTTTTAGACATATAGTATGTCTTTGGTATGCTATATGGCGTTTGTGTTTTCCATGTGTCTTTCGTGTGTTTGTTCCCAAGTATAGTCCAAAGAGCATGGCAGAATGTCCCTCCTGCACTCTGAGATTTGTATTGCATTTTTACTTTCCATGTATTTGCATTCATTCATATATATGTGAAAATGAAAAAGGAATAATCATTGCATTAATTTTATTAATCATGTTTTTCTTGTCTTCAATATTTTCTTCTCCGTGTCTTGCATTCTTGTTATTGTCTTCTTCATGTTTTGCGTGCCTATCATTGTCTTCACTGTGTTTGGCATGTCTGCAGTGTGTTTTCTCTAATGTCTACCTAAGACTGGGGGCTAGGAATAGTTCCTCGATCTTTGTGTATGCATTAGCTTCAAGTGCATGGTGTGTTTGTTGTGTTTTGATTATACTTTAATGCATGTATGTGCTGTGCGTTCATACATACATTAAAGTGGGTTCTAAATATTATGTCGTAAAATTTCCCCTAGGACTTTTACCTCCTAATTTTAGCTCCTGAGTCCCCTGTTTTGCATCTTGCATGTTCATTTTAACTCCCAGAACAAAGTGGCCTGAAACCCATGTCAAATGGCGCTTGAGGGACATTGTGGCATTTAACCCTACCCTAAAATAGGACCTAGGGGACTTGCACGCTCATGCCCTAGTCCTGCCCTATTTTAAGCAGGTCCTAAATTTGAATGTCGGTTATGTGACCGGTAGAAGGTTTTGTTGCTGACATCTTAAGTTTGAATTATGAAATTAAAGTGGGAATGCATATATAAGCATGTTTAAGGTTTCATTTTCAAACTGGAAGATGATTATGAACTTTTGGTGAACTTATGATTTTAGAGCATTCAAGATATTCATTATTGCAGAGCAGAATATTGTTGTTGTGTTTGTGATTGTAGATTTAGTTTCATCTTCTCATGTGTTGAAGGATTTTAATCTACATGTGAGCTACACCTCTGAGGTGATATCTATTTGTGTTGAATCAATCATTTATCAATTTGTTTTTGCCTCTATCCCATAAGGATACACATTCTTTATCAAGCAATGGTGTTGGAAGGCTTGAATGCGGAAAGCTCCTAAACACCACAACCCCCAACCACACTCCTTGTGATTGTAGGCTACAGGTATTATATTTCATGGAGTGGAGTTGCAGAGGAAGGCTGCAGAAGATAAGGATTTCAGATCCGGTGGAAAGAAGCAGTTCAGTGCACTGTTGGGGCTAGAGCGCTAGTCATAAAGCCCTCTAATGTTATATGTGCATAAATCTATGTGATAGCAATAATTAGCATCTGAAGAGGTCCCAACATCCTAAAGAATATCCTTCCTTGGGCTAGGGTGCTAGTCATAGTGCCCTTTGCATCTGTACAGCTGGAAATAGATAGAACAATGATCATTAATGTTGGAAGGAGTCTAGAACCCCCTGAAGAAAACACTACATTGGGCTAGGGTGCTAGTCACGAAGCCCTCGACTGTCCCACATCCCAAACTTCAAAAGATGGTCAATAACTAATCTCTATCTACTATCTTGGTCTATGAGCATTTGTTGTAATTTATCTACTTGCTTATGATTTTACATATTTAGGGTTTTGAGCATACTTGAGCATTAAATTAATACATTAATTGACAATTTCTAAATTTCCACATCGTTACAAGTGACCATCAACCCATAGGTGAATCTTCTTGCAAAAGTTGTGATTCAACTTAGTTGAATATCCTTGAATATTTGTAGTGAAAGGAGGATCTAACTATTTACCCTCTTCCCTCTTTTCCTATAAAATAATGCCTCACCCACAACCATACTCTATTGGATGGTTTAGTGTGGGATCTAAGAAATTTGTCACTCAATAATGTCAACCAGTGTAGAATGTTAATCATTTTCAAGGTATAGTGCTTTGTGATGTGACACCATTAGAGGATTGTGATGTTTTACTTGGGCAACCATATCATTATCCTTAGCATGCAATATATGAAGTGAATACAAGAAATGTAGTCATAGATGTTGGTGATAAGAGATACTCATACTAAAGGTAGTACCAAAACTTTAACTCATCAAATACCAAGCAATGTAAAAGGTTAGTCAGTTCTAGCAAGAAAATCATTCTTTTAATGGTGAGACTTGAACATAAGAACATACTTGCAACAATAAAATGTATTGCAACTCCTACAATAATATTAATAGAAACATTAGAGTTGGAGTTGCAAAATAGTAGAATAAAAGGATATTTTATAGCCACTAGGAGTACCTACACACTTTGTGGTTACACATACCATTGATTAATACATATTGGACTACCTTTTCCTAGTGCTTCTCTATACCACAATCCATTTCTATAAAATTAGGAGATCAAGTGAAAAAAGGGCATATTAGGCTAAGCTCATCACCTTATAGTGGCCCAATTGTGCTTGCACTAGATAAAGATGTCACAAAGAGGTTGTACACTAATTATGAATATCTCAATAAGATCATTATGAAGAACCACTATCCTCATCCTAGGATTTAGGACCTACCAAACCAATACTAGAGTGCAAAGTTATTTACCAAGATATATCTTAAGCTTGGGTAACATCATATTCCTATTAAGACACAAACATCTAGAAGACAACCTTCAAGACAAGAGAAGGTTTGTTTGAGTGGTTATTCATGCCCTTCAACTTAACCAACACTCTAGCCGTATTCATGTGGATGGTGAATGGCATTCTCAATCCATTCACCACTTCATTTGTTGTTGTCCACCTTGATGACATCCTAATTTTTAGAAAGACTTGGGATGAACATGTACACACCATATTGAGCAAGTGCATGACACTTTATGGAAACATAAGTTATATGCAAACATGGAGAAGTGTTCATTTTATAAGAAGGAGATATAATACCTAGGATATAATTTAGACACATAGGGAGTACATGTGGACTTGGCCAAGATTCCATTCATCTAGGATTGGCAACAACCAAAGAACATCATAGAGATTCATATGTTCTTAGTATTGTTAAATTTCTATAGGAAATTTATACTTAGTTTCTCATATGTAACTTGGTTGTTGAACTAGGTTACTAGAGGTGGCATTACAGAAAAGTTTTTCTTGATAGCAACACAATAGAAAGTACTTGAGGAATTGAAATGTGACTTTGTTCCACATTAGTAGTTCCATTACTAGTTCTTCAAAAACCATTTGAGATCAAGACCAATGCAAAAAAATATGAACTTGAAGAAGCTCTCACCCAATATAGTCATCTAGTTACATACTATTGGTATGTGGTGACTGATCATACTGTAGGGCTACTGGGTTTATGTAGCACTTAGATTTTGGTGACTTTGTTAGCCATGCTTTCCCCCCAAAATAATTAATGGGGGAGTGCAGTGGGTGGATCCCCTCTTGTGAGGTTTGAGGGGGACCATCCCCTTAGCAGGGGCCCAAGGGAAGAGCCCACTGTGGGGGTCTGGGAGCAATGCCCCCAGCAAGGGTTGCTGGGGGCAGTTTCCCCGAAGCAAAAATATGCCTAATATTTAATAAAGGCATCGACAATTAGTTTGATTATTAGCCAACATGGAAAACAGACTTTTGTTAACCGCCAAAGAGGCTTGATAAATAAACAGCTGGAGAATGTGAAAGGTCATTGGATGAGAATGAGATTGTAATGTATTTCATTTAGCATAGTAGCAGATTAGCTGCAAGGTTGCTAGTTTTAATTTGGTTTGATTTACAGGATAATAAAAATACAAGATGGTTATTTCTATGGACGTAGACTACATTGGGTGAACCATGTTAAATCTCTATGTTCAAGTTTGTGTTATTCTTCATTGTTATTTTTGTGTGTATTTAAGATCTACATCATAATTGCTAATTGGTATTGCTCTGGTTTGCCATTGAAATCCTAACACATACCATAGTGAAACATTTAATATGTTGGTTAGAATTGTCCAACATATGATCATGAGCTTTATGTAATTATTTAGGCATGGGAAGCATTGTATCTTGGGCAAGGAGACTATGATGCACATAGATCACAAGGTGGGGCACTTCAATTATTGTAGACACAACACAAGTTGTGGCAAGATCAACATTAAAAATGGTCCTATCATCTTTAGAAATTCCTCCTAAATGTCAAGCATACAAAGTGAAGTGCCAATCCAATTGCAGATTGTTTAAGCCATCTACCAGTTCAAACCCTTCTCTCTATTCTTGATGCCCGTGGACACAAATTTAGTGCATTATAAAAATTGTATTAGACTAACAAGGATTTTGTGGTGATCTATAAAAAGTTTCTTTACAATGAAGCAATTCAAGATTTCTACTTGTAGGATGGACTCCTTTACCACCTTGGGAACTTGTGCAGTTTGCATGAGGTAGAAAGATAGAAGTTAGTTTGAGAGAATCATTTTAGCAAGGCTGAATAGAAAATTTTGGAGTGGAAAACTGTTGATAACTGAGAGGGGGGGGGGTGAATCAGTTATCCTAATTATTTCCCTTATTGAATTTTCCTTTTAATTGAAGCAGCATAAAATCAAACACAAAACATTAACCATGAAATAAGAAACACATGACACAGTATTTTTGACGTGGAAACCCTGTTAAGGGAGAAAACCACGGGGTGATTAACCCAAGAATTATTCTCTGTTAGAAGAATAGGAAATTACAAAAATGGCACTTGCCAATTAGGGCTCACTGCCCGAGCACACTGCTCACAAGAGGCTCACTGCCTACAAGAAGACACACTGTCTTACAAAGTGATAAGAATCACAGTCTTGAACTGATTGGAAGCATCTGCATATGCTGGAGTTCAGTTCCGGTTAAGTTCAGTATACTGATCTGCTGCACTTCATCTTTCCTCTGTTCTTTAGTCTGCTATCCTTTCACATACCGGATCTTTCTTGCTACTTCTGCTCTACTCTGGACTTGTTCGCATATCCTTTTTCACACTTCACACCCTTTACAACTAAATCCATCCTCTATATATATCCGCACAAGTAATTTCATCACCTTTCTAGTCGGCATCCGGAACAGTCTATTTTCTTACAAACTTAGTTCTGTCGGCTGAATCCTTGCTCACCAAGCAATGCAGATCAAGCATATACTTGTAGATATCATCAATTATGTCGGCCAAACATGATTCATGCCTCCGCAACCTTTATCATCATCTGTAACACATCCGGAAAGTAGTCTGATACTCTATCAGTCAGTTCTTCCTCTGTTTTCACTGTCTCTCAGGAATCCGGTACTCAACTATTCATATCTTTTTCTTTGTCCATCTCCGGAGGCTAAATCCTTGGAATATACTACTCAAGATAGTCCTCTTAACTTCCCCAGATCCGCACTGTGCCAAGACACTTCCTCTGAGAGATCCGGACCAATCTGTCGGACCTTGCCACATGCTCTGTTCTTGTTCACCGGACCACAACAATCTTCAATCTGACTTCCGGTAGAGATATATCATGACTTGCGGATATGTGGGATGACCTTTGTTGCCATCAATGACAACAACCATGAATCCATATAGTGTCTCTTGCCAACAATCTCCCCCTTTGGCATTGATGGCAACACTTAGTGAAAAATGACTAAGTGTTTACACTATGCTCCCCCTTTGCTGATGCTCTTGTCTTTATATACAATTTCCGGAACTCCCCCTGAGTTGGATTCCTCATTTTTCACTGCTCCTCACTCCCCCTTTGACATCAATGGCAAAGGGTAGGGTCCGCACACCAAAATTTTCAAAAATTTTCTATATATAGCCGCATATTTACATACTCACATATACTGCAGAATGTCTGCAAAGGATGTCTGCAGTTGAACCATTTCAGTAGCCCAACTAAGCTTCATTCTGTCCAAGATTGAAATGTGACCACTCAACAAAAATGCAAAAGCTTCTGCCCGCCTGAGATCTGTCGGATCTTTTGTATGGGCGGTGGTCTGGGCATCACTGATGGCCTCATGCATAGTTTCCAACTTAGGGACTATAATCCTTCTAAGTTCTCCCATCCGGTTGGTAATGTTCTTCCTCTCCTTCTCAAGATTCTTTATTTCATTTAAGACTGCAATAGTCTGACATTCTTGATTTATTATAGAGGAAGAGAGAGGATCAAAACTTTGAGATAAGCTTTGAAGCTTGTCCTGTTCCTCTTTTATTTTCTTGTCAATTGCTGCTGTTGCTTTTGACCAAGATATACAAAATTTGTAGATGTCACCGCCATCCTTAAGAGCATTTTCTAAGCTCTTTATTCCAATGCTTACAATCTTCCTATCCTTAGAGATTAATTCTAATATTTCAGAAAATCTCTTATCCAAAAATTCCTTCCGGACCTTTTCTTCAGCTGATTTTTCTAGAGAATTAAAATGTGTATCAATACTGCTGACTAAGGTTTTTAGATTACCGGAAGTGGAGGCTGTCGGATCTATTTGGATTGATGGCATGATCTTTACAAGTACTCCGGAAGCAGCCTCTATCAACTCACAGTCTTCCATATGAGACTTCAGGAGCTTTTCATTTGCCTTGGCATTTGCAAATGAAGCTATCTTCATTGTTTGTACCGGAGAGAGAGAGTCAAAATCAAATGGACCTTTTAGAAGCTCCGGTTCATCAATCTCTAGAGTTTCTTTGCTCAAAAATTGTTGAACAGTTTGTGCAGTGTCTCTTGCCGGAGACAGATGTTTCTTTTCTTCTGCAGTCTTAGAACTGTCAACCTCTTTGTCTGTCACCACTGCTTCCTTCTCCTGCAATTGCTCTTCTTCTTTGGATCCGGAGACTGTAGGGGAAACCGGAGGAGAGATGCTTGCTTGTTCATGGGCCACTTCTTCTGGAGCAGAGGGTCCCAAGTCCTCACTTGTCTGTTCAGGGCTCACTTCTTCCGGAACAGAAGATTCCAAATCAGCAGCTGTTTCTGCACCTAAGTCCTCTACAACAGGAAGATTGAACCTTTTGAAGGCCTTCCGGAGGATCTCTTCTGTCTCTTGTGCCACTTTGTCAGTCTCACCAAGCATGAGCTGATTCATCTTGGCTTTACTTCTGAACTCATCTTTGCAGTCCTTGAAGATCATGTTCATTGTCTTGGGATCAATTTGAGGATATAGCTGAATAGCTATCTGCTCCCGGATCTCAAGATCTTTAGCATGAGCATTATTTTTCCTCACTTCCATTTCCTTTTCTAGGCTTTTAGGAATAAGAGATATTATTTCAATGAAAGCCTTATTATATATGTTAAGATATTTCACTGTGGCCTCCTGCAGAGTCTTTTGGTCTGCCTCACTGAAGTCATCATAGGATTCAGTCATTGGTTGAAGGTTTCCATCCACCGTGACCGACTTGATTATGCTCTCTAGTGACAGAGTGGGCTTTTCAACAGTTACCTCTGCCATTTCATCCTTGTCTTGGCCTGTGGAGGGCTTACCGGATCCTTTCTTCTTCTGTTTCTTTACTTCTCTTACTTCCTTATCTGATTCTGTTTCCTCTTCATCCTTTTGGCTTTCATAAGCCCTTGATTCTTTTGTCTTGGATCTTTTACCGGATGCCTGGACTTCCGGTTTTGAGCTTTTGGTTGTGGAAGGTGCAGATCTCTTTGATGATCTGGTCCGGGTGGGGGTTTCAACCGGAGCACTTTCTTTGCTTTTCTCTTCTTCCTCAGCCTTTCTCCTCTTTTCCCGGCTGGCATCAAGTGCCTCTTTTGAGATGCCTAGGCCTTGAGCAATGTGCTCTACTTCTTTTCTCACTTTTCTCTTAATCTCAGGTTCCCTGAGTTCTACATGTAATTTCACACTCAGCTCCTCAAAGGTTCCAAACCTTTCTGCCTTAGGATCTTTGGGCTGACTTAGCATGTGTTGAACATGCAGCTCTACTATCTGTTCATCAACTTCATACCCCATGGGCATGATCCAGACAGTCCTTGGCTCCACTGCCTCCATTAGGCACTGATCAGTGTCAACCATAAAGCATACTGAGTCCTTGTATTTCTCAATGAGAGACTGGGGAATTCTCTCTCTTGCTTGCATCATGCTCTGAAAGTTTTTGAAGTATCCCCATAGAGCTGTGTTTCTCGCTTTTGCATCCCCAAGTCCATGCAAATAGTCTCTTATCTGGACTGCAACAGGTTTGTCATTCTGCCATACCCATCCGCTTGTTCCGGGTAGCTCATTCATGAAGTAAAAGAATAGACATACAATGAGAGTACCATACTTAAAGGAGTTCTTCTTGTCTTTCTTGATTTTCTGTACATTTTCCATTAATTGGCTTAGTAGTAGTTCACAAAGATCATAATCTGCATTCTTTCTTAGCATTTCATATGCTGTGTATATTGCAGTCCCGGATACAGAATTCTCCCTGCTGGAGTGATAGATCCTGTATCCTATTATCATTGATGCATATTTGATATCCGGATCCGAAATATCTTCAATGGTCATTGCCCTCTTGTCATATTTTGATCCGGTGGCCTCAGTTACAACGTTGTTCTTGACAGATTTGAGGATAGGTACCCCCCCGGAAGAGTATAGACCAGTTACTGCTCTAATTGCTTCTTTTGTGATCTTACAGGGTCTATCTAGCCAAAGGAAGTTGTCATGCATCCTGCTCAGTACATACCGGACCCATTCATCTTCTTCAAAGCTAGGGAAATGAATGAATTGCTCAAATTGTTTCTTCTGGATACCCTTATACTCTGGTTTGAGCTCAAAAGCATTGTCTATCAGTTGCTTGTGATAGAGGTCTCTTAATTTGAATTCCCCAAATTCCTCAATGTTTGCGTGTATGTAAACCCTAATATCTTCAGTATGTAAGACTCCGTGGGGAACACTAGAGAAGGCTCCTAGTGGATCTACCTCCAATGATTTGTAGGGATGTTTCTTGAATGAGGGGCGAGGTCTATCAGAGATCTTAACTATGTTTGGAGTAGCCATTCTTCAAAGATTTGCAGTGAGGCAATGAAAAACGAAGAATACCTTATGCGCCTTCGGTTTGCACGGAGTGTTTGGATTGATTTCTTTATTCAATAGCTTTGGCAGGAGATCCTTGGTGTGCTTGATGAACCTTGTTGCAGAGCTCCACTATTCGCTTCTTCTCAAGTGTAGAATGAGCAGATAACTTTTGAGAAATCTTTATATTGCTCCGCAAACCCTAATATCTGTCTGCAATAAATGCTTCACCTGCATTATTCCGGTTTACCATGTCTGGACAGCTTGGAGTATCCCGGATCAGTCCTGATCACTGAATATCATCCGGATCTTTAAATCATGAATAAATCTAGGTAACATATTACAAGAACATCCCAAACACTCTGTCCAATCCGCAAGACAAGATCGTGCACTTCCGGATCTCTCCGGACCTTTTTGTAATCCTTTATCATACCGGAGCACCTCCCTGAACAGGTCTAACTTAATCGAACACAGCTTCTTCATAACTCCATGCGGACCTCTGAAAACTTGACTGAAGCATCTCAGGACTTATATCTACAAACCCTTTAATCCGCATCTTGTGTCACATCCGGCACAACTTGTTTGGCTGGGGGAACAGAATCTTCCTTGAGTCTCCCCCTGAGCCTGAGCTCACTTTTTAATTTCCGGAAGAAATATCAGCACCAGAATCTGGTGCGGATCCAACCTCTACATTCTCTGAGCTTTTCTTCACCCAAATCTTGCTCATCTGATTCCTAACTTCATCCACATTCATCTTTTGTTTACCCTTGTCTTGATTCTGATTATATACCGGACCTCTTTTGTCCTGATTCTTGTTTCTGCAGACTTTAGCATTATGACCGGACCTATTGCAGATTTGGCAAATAACATTTCTTTGCATATTTAACTGATATCCCCTTGATCTGCATTGATTAGCCATATGACCTATTCTATTGCATGTAAAGCATCTACCTTTGAATGATTTGTTTACTTGCATAATTCTGCATTCATGGGATTTGTGTCCATACCTTTTGCAGTTGAAGCACTGTCCGGAGAAGGATGAATTAATCTGATTCACTCTCATTCTGCACTGATTAGCTTTGTGACCAAAGTGGTTGCAGCTGTGGCAGTATCCATTGAAGGATGGATATCTTTGAGCGTTTGGCTGTCTTACCGGAGGTCTTCTAGGCCTGCTCCTTGGATTTTCTGATCCAAGATTCTTCTGACCGGATCCGGAGCTTTCTCCTTTCTCATATCCCAAGCCATACTTGTCATCTGTCCTCTTTTGACTTCCAAGAAGAACTTCAAGTTGAGCAGAACTTATCTTGAATTTCTCTTTATATTCATTTGCTGTTTGAAGGTCTCTTTTGAGGGAGGCAATTTGATCCTCAAGTTTTCCTTCATTATCTTTGGAATCTTCAAGATCAGATTCAAGGTGTCTGATAATCCTGTCCATCTGGTGGCATTCTTCTGATTTTTCTTTAAGAGATTGTCTTAGATTGTCTTCAGCCTTTCTTTTTTCTTCAATCTCTTGAGTAAACTTTATAGTTCCTGATTCCATTTCATGTCTTAACATAATGACTTCTTTTGATAACTTTTCACATAACTTGGTTTGCTCAGTCAATTCCTCACTTGTATTGCTTTCTTCACTTTGTCTTGCCAACTGTTGAAGCAGCTCCTTTCTCTTTTTCATAGAGAGACTTAATTTGTCTTTTAATTCTCTCATGAATTCATCAGCCTGTTTGAGTCTTTCCTTTAATTCACTGACTTCAGAATTTGACTGTTCAAGATCCTCAAGGGCAGTCTTGAGTTGCTCCCTTAAACCATATGCATCCATTTGAAATCCCAGATCTTCCTCAAGCTGTTAGGCTCTATTAGGAGGAACTTAGCTCTGATACCAATTGTTGATAACTGAGAGGGGGGGGGGTGAATCAGTTATCCTAATTATTTCCCTTATTGAATTTTCCTTTTAATTGAAGCAGCATAAAATCAAACACAAAACATTAACCATGAAATAAGAAACACATGACACAGTATTTTTGACGTGGAAACCCTGTTAAGGGAGAAAACCACGGGGTGATTAACCCAAGAATTATTCTCTGTTAGAAGAATAGGAAATTACAAAAATGGCACTTGCCAATTAGGGCTCACTGCCCGAGCACACTGCTCACAAGAGGCTCACTGCCTACAAGAAGACACACTGTCTTACAAAGTGATAAGAATCACAGTCTTGAACTGATTGGAAGCATCTGCATATGCTGGAGTTCAGTTCCGGTTAAGTTCAGTATACTGATCTGCTGCACTTCATCTTTCCTCTGTTCTTTAGTCTGCTATCCTTTCACATACCGGATCTTTCTTGCTACTTCTGCTCTACTCTGGACTTGTTCGCATATCCTTTTTCACACTTCACACCCTTTACAACTAAATCCATCCTCTATATATATCCGCACAAGTAATTTCATCACCTTTCTAGTCGGCATCCGGAACAGTCTATTTTCTTACAAACTTAGTTCTGTCGGCTGAATCCTTGCTCACCAAGCAATGCAGATCAAGCATATACTTGTAGATATCATCAATTATGTCGGCCAAACATGATTCATGCCTCCGCAACCTTTATCATCATCTGTAACACATCCGGAAAGTAGTCTGATACTCTATCAGTCAGTTCTTCCTCTGTTTTCACTGTCTCTCAGGAATCCGGTACTCAACTATTCATATCTTTTTCTTTGTCCATCTCCGGAGGCTAAATCCTTGGAATATACTACTCAAGATAGTCCTCTTGACTTCCCCAGATCCGCACTGTGCCAAGACACTTCCTCTGAGAGATCCGGACCAATCTGTCGGACCTTGCCACATGCTCTGTTCTTGTTCACCGGACCACAACAATCTTCAATCTGACTTCCGGTAGAGATATATCATGACTTGCGGATATGTGGGATGACCTTTGTTGCCATCAATGACAACAACCATGAATCCATATAGTGTCTCTTGCCAACAAAAACACCCTTGTAGTATTGCATAAGTACTTTTCACCACACCTTGGGTTAGATGTCAAAAAATATATCAAGTCATGTATTACATGTGCAATTGTTAAGCTAGTCAACAAGAAGCAAGGTTTTTACACACCTTTGTTGGTCCCAAAGAGACCATGGAAACATATTTCCATGGATTTTTTCTAAGGCTACCCTACAAAAATTCCTCTTTGGCTACCTTACAACCAAACATGGTAATGAATGTGTTTTCTATTGGTTGATAAACTCTCTAAAATGATAATTTTGAGTCCTTGCAAGAAAACCATCACAACTCTACAAATAGGTCACCTATATTTTAAAAATGTTTAGATCCACTTTGGAATCCTAGAAAATTTCATTTTAGATAGAGATACTAGGTTCTTAAGTGCTTTATGGAAATCACTTTGGTCTATGATAGACACAAAGTTGACCAAATCCATCATATTCCATCCCTAGAATGATGGACAAATGAAAGGGGTTAATGTGATGATAGTGCATCTTTTTAGAGTGTACAATTCAAAAAATAATCACTATTGTTATTAACATTTACCTTCCATTAATCACAACTATAATAGAGAACTACATAGCTCTACAACACAACCTTTTTCATGTTTTATTAGTTTTCCAACCTTTGACACCCATTGATGTAGCTTATCTTGTTCCTCCATCAGTACTAGCAACTCCTTCAACTCAAAAGGAAGTTGACAAATTTATTCAATTACTTGAGTACATTCAACATGTTTAGTAACAAGTGCAAACTGTTCTTAAAGAAAAGTACAAGCAATGCCATGACAAGCACATACCACTATACACCTTTCAAGTTGGTGATCAACTACACCTATAGAAGGAAAGACTAACAAGACCTTACTACAAGATTCATCTACTTTGTTCAATCCCTATATGATCACCGAGAAAGTATGATTTAATGCATTTAAAATCACTCTTCATGTCTACCTTGGGATATATCTAGTCTTCAACAGAGAACTCTTACATCAATACTTTCCTCATTTGTTGGCTTCTTTAGATGTTATAGGACACTTCAACAAATAGAGATCAATCTAGAATACAACATTATAATAAAATCGGATCAATTAATTGATGTTAGGGTCAAATGGAAAGACAACAAGAGATCCCTCTCTTTTAATCATCAAAGAAATTCTTGTACCTTCCCAAAGAAAATGGTTCATAGAAGTCTAAGTTTCAAGTTAGTTCCCTCATCTTTTATTTCATCTACCTACAATAGGGACCATTGTTGTTCAAGGAGGGTGGACTAATCTAGAAGGATATGGGTCATGTTGTGCCTCACACACACATGCCTCATTTAGCCTTGGCAAAATAGGGACCCCTTTTTCTTTTCTTGCTCACTCTTTTCATTTTCTTGGCTCGATTTGAATTTATATTTGTTTCCCCCTTGTGTTTGGTGTTTTTCTACTTTGTTAGAATTTTAGGGCTTGTCATGCCAGAATGATAGTAGAAGCATCCCCAAGACCTCAGCATTCCCTTATTTGTTTTGTTTACTTACCTTTCTACCTCACAATTTGTCAAGGTTTTTCATCTTGGCATAACTGTAAAGGAATCCATGATGTCTCAAATCTTGTAGATCACCACTGGGATTATGTTACCTTTATCAATTTATTACAGTTAGTCCTCTTGGCATGACTATAAAGGAATCCCTGACACCCCAATTCCTATAGGTTGATATCGGGGTCATGTGTCACCCTTATTGGACTTTAGGTGTTGGTCACCTTGGCATGACTATAAAGGAATATTTGAAGCCCTAACTAGCACAAGACATGACCTAAATCTGACCTACCCTCAGCTCTACATTAATGACACCTTTTCCTGCATGCATGCCATTTAGGTTTTATTACCATTTTCCTTATTTTTCCTTCACTTTTGTATTGTTGATTTCATCTCTTAGTGCTTTGGTGATTTCATTCTCTCAACAAACCCTATGTTGAGATTGAATCTATTGGTGCATCTCAAAGTGGTTGATCCTTGCTTTTTGGGTTCATGCTTAATCTTGTCTACCATACATGTGTCTATTTTCTCTTTCTCGTACCTCTACCAGGTAGTGTTTCCATGCTCATTCACTTTGAGTCACTAATGATGATGTTTGGTGTGAATTTACCCATCTTGGTTTGGTTTCTAGGTTCAATTTGTTTGAATTCTGATTTAACCTTGCCGTTTTAGTTTCTTTTGTTTTCATTTTTCACTCTTTTATTTTTTGTTTGATTTTGGGTGTTAGATCTATTTCTTCACTTTTTACATTTTTCAAGGCTATTTTTGGCTGACTTCATAAATGAATCTATGTCCTTTTTCAGCTGATAGGCCTACTCATACAAGGAGCAACTTTGATCTAAGACCATATTTGCTTCCTCCAAGAATTCTGAAACCTAATGGTCAATTGCATTTGACCTCTTCTTCATGATGTACAAGGAATCTACCTCGTGCTTTGTCATCAAAATAGGGGCACTAGAAGGAAGACTATCATGTTGTGACAAAGGGGTAATGAGCTTTAATAAACATTTTTATTTGTTCCAACTTCTCTTTCAATTTCTCTTTGATCTACTTGTCCTTTTGCATTCTAGTGACTACAATGTCAACTACTAACCCTAAAGAAGCAATTTCCTCTTCCCTTATTTTCTTTCCCAAGATAACCTTGGATATCTAATAATCTACAATAGAAATATCTCTATCATCTTTATCCACAATGGGTGTACCTATCTTTGCTATTCTTCCCCCCTACTCATTAACCCTTATGGTGGAGAGGGTTATTGGCTTCTTAGGAGTTCTATCCTTTTCCACCTAAATTGTCATGGATTGAAGGTCTAGTGGTTTGACCACTACCTTTTGTCTCTTCTCCAAGCTTAGCTTGAGCCATGTGATCTTCTTGTTTTGCCAACTCTTTTTCCTAGTGTTGTTCAACCTGATTAATAACTTGACCATTTCTTCTTCTCCAAAAATCCATTATAGGCTCTTTTGTATGCTCAATTTCCTTGTCAATTAAATTTACAAGTTCATATTCTTCTTCTTGAGTTAGGATCCTTTTAGCCTCATCCTCTACAATCATTTGTTCTTCCTGTGGCTATTGCTCAGGTGAATTTTCCTTTGCAGGCTCTTTTTATTGGATTTCTTTGGCTGTTAAAGTTTCCTTATCAATGTCTGTTTGGGAAACTTCTTCTTTATCTAGAGATATGCTTTCATGTTCTCCCAAATGCAATGGACCCAAACTAGATTTGGACATCCTCATCATTTGTTTCTTTCACTTCTTGTCCAAGGATTTCTTTATCTTTACTCTATTCAGGGAGAGAAGAAGAAACATGTGGTTGAGGGGAATATTCTTGTATTTGTATAACAGGAGAGGCCAGTGGAGTCTATAAAATATTTACCTCCTCATCTATAACATTCTCTACCACCTCTTCTTGTGTATTTTTTCTATCTCTAATTGTGCTGGTGGATGAGGTGGAGTGGTACTTACATGATGGATAGGAGAGGGTTTCCTTTCTAGAGATTTGTTTTCCTCCTCTATAGGCTCTTCAATGCCAACACGTTGTATTGATGTAGGGTCAAGAAGTTGACCAAGTATGACTTGTGTAGAAAGGATTTACATTAGAGGAGTGACCCCTAGTCCTGTCACTACTCCTGCATTGGAAAAATCATATGTAATCTTAGCCTTGAGTAAGGATCCTTGCAACTTCTCTTGGTTTATATCACCCATAGCTCCTCTCACATTTTTTTTCCTATCTCTTTCCTAATCCTTTTGAAGACATTAGGATATGAGGAAGTTCCTTCTTCAACCATTTTTCTCATATTTTTTCCCGTTCCCTTTGCCCCTATCTAATAGTGCAATCTTGGAATCTAACCATAAGAGGCTAAACTCCTAGGACCTTGGAGGTAATTGATTGAAAGATCAATTGTCTTTTCAGGAGAGGTAGGTGATATTCACTCTACCTGTGTTGCATGTGTCAATCTAGGCACCAAAAGGATTATGGTAAGGGAATAGTTAAATAATTAAATTAAGTTGTCTAAAATAATTCTTTTATGGGCAACTTATATTTAATTAATTAATTTTATTAAAGTTGGACAATTTATTTTAAAGTGACTTATTTCAAGGTCCAAAAGGAAAATAGAAATTAAAAGTCACTTTATGGGGGAAATAAAATATAATTTCTAGAGTATTCTAAAAGGGAGTATAAAAGGTAGATGTGAGAAGAGACATTCATATCTTGGCATTTCATTTTCAAAACTCCAGTTGTGGAGATTGAGCTACTATTCAACTTTTAGCCCTAGGATGAAAACCCTATGGCAAAGATTGGTTTCAAGGATGAAAACCCTCCTAGCTAATTTGTGGTGGATTCAAACAAGATTCATAGGTGTGCTTAATGTTTAGAATTTGTAGAAATTTTTACTAAAGAATTAAACATCATTTCTAGGTTTGCTTTTTGGTATTCGATGGAGTTGCAGATTGAAGGACTATCAAAAAGATTTGCATAGAAAATAATAATTGATAATTTTTGTGCTTGCTCTGGTATGGAGATGGGTGTTGAATAAACAAAATTATATTATTATTTCTAGATTTTTGATAAACTCTAGCTATGAATTTATTTGAATATCTATCCATATTTTATTGGCCCTAGAAGACTAGTAGTACCATTTATTTGGCATAAATAGCAAACCAAGCTTTGGCCATACAATTTATACCCCTAAGCTATCGTACCAAGTTCATGAAGAGGGGCGTGGGAAATAAAAAAGAATTGCTTGGTTTTTTGAAAGGTTTTGGAGAGTATGACCCCAGTCATACCTCTTTAGGGATTAAAGAATTATATTCAAGTGTGGATGAAACTAATTTTAAGGAAAATAGGGTCATACAACTATCTTGGGGCAGTCTAATATGATATATATTGATATTTATCATTAGTTTTCAAGGGATTTAATCATCTTTTAGCCTTAACTTGAAGGTCAGAATTTGTATTTAATTTGAATTATTAGTATGTGTAAATAAATATTTCTAACTATTGAATTAGTTGATTTTATATCAAAATTTTAGAATATTAAGTTACTGATTTCATAGTGGAATATGCATTGTTATGCATAAAGTGATATTGTGAATGCAATATCAATGGTGCATAGTTATCTCTATTGTCATTTTGTCAAACACTTGCAAACACACAAATAATTAGAATATTTTAGTGATAGCATTTCATCAAACATTTTTCAAAATTTCAAAAATATTTAGCCTGGCACATTACATCTCAACAATAATAGTCAAATTAACCAAGATCCTAATCTTAGGTACTCCATGATGGCATTCAATACTTGTGCCATATGCACTAAATCGGGAAAATGCTTTGTAATTCATAATTTTAAACTTTTCAATGTAACTAGACTATTTAATATTTTCTTACACAATAGCCCAAGTAACTTAGATAATAAATAATAAATAAATATTATCTCCACCCACACATCGACATCCAATTTAGTATGCTCAGACATGTTTGGAGATCATACATTATTTATCATCTACATAATTAAATATAATTAATCTAGATTTAGGATTGCAAGGTGAATGGTACCCCTTACCCCAACACTTCAAACTTCTTCCTTGAAATAGGCTAGGAGTGCAACTCATATATTGAACTTGATTTTGCATTGTAGTTTAACTTTTGCACTATAAATATGATCACCTATCATTACTTATCACATGTCATTATTGATCTAGTCAAGACCATCTTACATCATCACCTAGATAGTTATACACTATTTATTATCCCTGCCCATTACACATCTTTTGTGCTCTATCACATTATCTTGCCCATGTTGGGTAATTACTTTGACATGTGCTCTCATGATCACATTGTACACTATTTCATTCACATGACCTAACCATATTTTAGGAGCCAACTTAACACATTGGGAGGAATCATGCATCGTGCATCTTCTATTGCACTGTAGACTCATATGACCTAACCACATTCTTTCTTGAGTTACATTGGGGACACTATATCCTTCCCTGTATGATCGATAACATGTTATGTCATGTATCAAAAGATTCTCACCACTAGGGACAAGTATCTCTTTGACCATTATATGCTCATAAATTCACATTGGGGACATATATGCCTTTTCTATTATGTTATTAGTCAGGTGTTCATATCCATTAGGGCCACATCACCATCTTCACTTTCTCATGCTAGGGGAAACCTTATTTTTTGATATCATCTCTAGCCCATGTGCTTATCATGATTATCATTCAATATATTTTTCTTTCTTGATGCATGATGCACTTAATTATAATCATTATTTCACATTATTTACATGCTTGCACACTTATCTTATATTTACATTTCATGTATTGGTTTTCTCTATCCTTCAATTCCTTGCATCTAATGGATATGACCAATTCAATGGGGTATATTATTCCATTAACACTCTTGTGTTGAGATTGCAAATACTTACAAGTGAGTACATAGAGACTCAACACCATGACCAAACAAATCACTACCACATGACATGCCAACATGCCATGCACCATGTCATTCTATGGACACCAAACTAGGTGGAACATTACCACTTTTCGTATAGGTGAAATTGCTCTAACCATCCTCTCTCTCTCCTTTCTTCTTCATGATTGTTCATGCTAAAATATAGATTGTGATTGTTTTCATTCTTACTTGCATGATAGAAGACACTCTCAATATATTTTTCCTCTATTTTTTAGGTTCCTATGGAGCACACATGCTAAAGGATGGACTTACATGATGACATTAAATGCAATCCATTAATTTACATGGAGTTGAAGTATCCTTTTATGTTTGAATATTTACTTTACATGCACACATTTATGAGTGCTAGATACTTTGAGATACATGATTATTCTAGGATTCACAAGCACCTCAATGTACATGTGTAATGTAATGGTGAAATTCGCATACCCATGTCAATTCCCATTTAGTTTTGTGCCCATTTTGAGAGAATAGATGAGGACATATATATTGACAAATGATGTACTCTTTTGTAAAGTTTAGCTCATTACCCATGGCCTTACTCATCCAATTACATATATTTCTACACACTTATCCCCCACCTTATTAATATACACATGCATTTGGATATATTCACTCAGATTATTCATTCATTATGCCTATCCAAGAATCCATCCCTATAAATTCATTATCCACTTTCATTTTATCATTCCCATGTCCCAAGTCATTTTCACAAATGTGGGATCAATCCTACACCCATGGTTCTGTTGACTATTATTTTGACACATCAACTCAATTAGAATGAAGATCACTCTACTTCTCTTGAAAAGGTAACCAACTGGGAAGGTTAATTGCCTCTAAGGTCCTTGTTTGCTAGGTCACATCATGCTAGAGTATATTAGTGGTCTATGTGAATGTTTGTTCAATGGGCTTGTGTTGGTAAATAAACATGGACCAAATAGATAAAGGTCTCTTTATAGACAAGTTTTTCTTTTGAGTTCAAACTGATGAAGTCTCTGTAAAGACTAATACAATCCTTAGGTTCAGATTGGTAAAGTCTCTATGCAGATAGGTGTTATCTTTAAGTTCAGAGTTCCTAAATCTAATCCTAACCTAATATACTAAAAAAGAAAATGTAAAAGGATATTAGGGTTAGAAGAAAGTAAATATAAAATAAAATGAAATTGGACAGCCTCTATATATGACCCACTATACTTAATGCATCTAATGAGATCTAAAAAGTAACCTGAAATGTAATGACCAGTATTTCATGCAATCATAAACACATCAGATGCAAGAGTCTAATGAGTTACCAAGATATTGGAAGGAAATGTATGAAAACACCATATTGCATGCCTAGAAATTAGACTTTATTCCTCAATCCCATATAAAGATATAACAATTAAGCACTCATCTTGCCAAGAAGCATAAAAAAAAATAGGAAAAATTGCAAATACATTACCACCAAATGGCAGGAACATAGAGAAGACTAAATATTTACTATTAATTGGCAGATTCCATGTAGTAAAAGGATTCACACACTATATATGTGTTACATTTCTCCACTTACATGCCTTGTCAAAATTACAAAATTGTAGCCTTGTATCAAAATCTCTATATTCCACCCTCTAAACTCAAATGGCACTCTTCCTTTTTATAGAGGTGATTTTTCATTACATTCATGGCTAGGTTGGCCTAGTTTTCAAATTTGTATGTTACAAGATTTCAAAATTTGTATCAAGTCGTCTCAATTCCAAATTTAGACCCCAATAGGATAGGACCTAAATCAAATTTAAAAGTTACATCGAGACTAGGTCGGCCATGCTTGACCTCCCCACAAGTGAATCATAGCTCAAAATTGAAGGCACAATCTCCCTGTACCCATAACTCCTCATCCATCATTCTTATATGTCCTTGCATAGTTGTAGAAGATCAACATATCCACGCTCCATATGCCAACTTCACGCCACATCATGCGCATAGCATTCTTGGCACCATGATCTTGAAAACAAGTAAAATGAACATCAAATTTCATAAAACAGACTAAATTCAATCAAGAATTATCAAAAGATACTATTAAGACCCAATCTTTTAAGGGAATTCACTTAAAATTTATAAAGACTAAAAATAATCTATATCTCCAATGCCAAAAACCAAGGGACAATGAAAGACCAATCCCCACCAAAGGTAAGATGCATGTTGTCAGAGGTTGAGGATCAGGTGTATCATATACCACTTGCTGAAAATGGCAAGCAAAAACCAAGAGGCCTGATACCCTAGGTTGTGAGGACTTTGTTGGGTATTGGGACAACAAAGGATACCCTACATGGAAACAAAGATAACATGAAGGACCAAATCCCCAATCATAATAGCCTAAAGGCCACCTCATCAGGGGTTAAGGATCGAGGAGGTGGGAGACATCGGTCACGAAGATGGTGGAGATGGGAAACCATGAAACCCCAACCCTTAATAAAGGTAACTATTAGAGATCAGGTATCAGGGAGGTGACAGACCCCATACTCAAAGAAAAATGAACAAGGAGGGCCAAAGCCCAGACCCTGAAAGGCCATAAGGAACGATCAAGGATCAGGGATCAAACCCACTGCCAAATTCCTGCCAAATCATCAAAAGTGAATGGGATGGACCAATGCCTTGACCTTAAAAGGCCATAGGGAATGATTGAGGATCAAGGATCAGACCCACCCCAAAATTCCTGTTGAACATGAGAAGGTAGATGGCAAGGGTCGATGCCTCGACCCTGAAAGGCCATAAGGAATGATCAAGGATTAGGGATCAAACCCACCCCCAAACACCTACTGAATGGGAAAAGGCAAATGGGAAGGGTCAATGCCCCAACTGTGAAAGACCACAAGGAATAGTTGGGGATAAGAGATCAGACCCACCCCCAAATGCTTGTTGAATAGGCAAAGGTAAATGGGAAGGGATGATGCCCTAACCTTGAAAGGCCACAAGGAACGATTGGGGATTGGGGATCAAACATGTTGATGGTTGTTTTAGCACATCAACTCTAAGTAGAACAAATGACACTCTACTTCTCTTGAAAGGCAACCCAATGATGTTGTGATTACCCCAAGGTCCCTATTAGCTGGGTCATAATAGTGTTGGAGTAGCTGAGTGGACAATATGATTATTTGCTCAAGGGGCCTAGGTGCTAGTAATATCCATTTGGATGCTTGATAACCTCTGATAGGTAGATATTCTTTGTAGTTTTGGATCCTAAAACTATTGTTAACTATGTGTATGTATGAAAAAGGAAAAGAGGTTAGGGTTTAGAAGAAAGAAAATGCAAATAATCAAGCTACCTCTGCACCTGGATTTTCACTTCACATGACAGAGTTAATGAGATCAAATTAAACAAGCAATGGATGACCAGTATTCCACACAATCATGTACATCACAAGTGCAAGATTCTAAGGAAAATGAGGAGAAGAATAGGAATATGAAAATACCATATTACACACACAAAATTCAAACCTTATTCAACCACTAGATTGAAGATTTAGCAATTAAGAATAAGATCCATCAAACACAAATCATGTGCTAGGAAAAGAAAACACAGATACATCACCACCAATAGGCAAAAACATAGGAGTAATCAAGATGTCTACTCATTAATTGGCAATATCTTGGCAGATTACAAATGAGCTGGATTCCCACACCCTAAATGCATATCATATGTGCCCCTTACATGCCATCAAAATTATAAAATTGCTTGGGCAAGCACAATTACTCTATGATTACCCCCCTTTACAAATGACACAGCTTCCCTTCATTTATAGGGAGCCTCTCAAAAATTACAAAATCAAATGTACATGGATCGGCCAAGAATCCCTTGAGTGGGTCGACCTAAAAAACATCACACTATTTATTACAAAAAATTAGTTTCCTATTTGTACATGAGTTTGGAACATCTGAATAACAACAACAACCTCTCCTGTGCCTAATCCTTTGTGATATTTATCTTTCATCCTTATGAAAAGTTGATAATTCTTCACCTTGTCTTGCAGCTTAACCATCTCGGCCAACTAGTCCTAGAATCCTACAAACAGAGTCTCCATCTTCATCAAATCATCAATTCCTTTCTCAGTGAGAGGCTGTTGTAAGAGCCCCTAGAACTCCTTGATCATGTGGGAAGTAGGGAAAACAATGGTAGAAGGGTCCTTAAAGGTGCAAGGGATGAATGAAATCAATGATTCTACCCCAACCAATTTCTCCTTTACTGCTTCTATCTTGGTTTTTAGTTTCTCCTTACGCCTCTTTAGTACCTTGACCCTTAGTTTTCTTGCAAGAAGCCACTCATTGAGAAACCCTATATTATTGTTGCTAGTTACTCCCATCTGTATGAGCTGCATTGAAGCAGTGCTTTGCATTTTTTGCAAGATGGGGAGTTGTTGTTCCCACATGACCAATTCATTATTGATGGAGCTCTCAGATACCACCATCTCCTCATTCTCAACATCTAAAAGATGATAGTACTTCATGGCCTCCTTGATAGTCTCTACACCAAGGGTCTCCAATGAGGTTTTCCAAGTTGTGGTTGCAAGGAGGATCCCTTGAGGGTTAGTAGGCTATTGGTCTTTGTTGAATGCCTCTAGTAAGGCTAGTGTAGAGGGCCTGGATCAATTAACCTAACCAAGTGCTTGATATAGGTGGTTAGATAAGCTATTTGCCCTTTGATCTCCTCCTTAGTATCTTCATCTTTCTTTATCCTAGACAAGATGGCTGAGGCAGACTCTGTGAGGGCATTTTTTTGCTCCTCCCTAGTTTGGTGTCCCAATACTACTTGCTACACATTGTAATCAGTAGGAGTCATGGCTACTTCCTCTTTGTCATCCATAGGTGTAGCTACATGAGCTATCCTTACTCCTTTCTAATCTACTATAACATGGGACAACACCCTAGCTCTTTTCTTCTTTAGTTTCTCTTGGAGGACTTCGACAATAGTGGCTAAGTCCTTGTCTTCTATCTATATATTTTTCCTCTTTAACACTACTGCATTCAACCAAGTAGGGAGACCTTGACCTGTGTTGCTAACTAGTGGAGAAGACATTGGTGGTGGTGATGACATACATGGTTGAGACCTTGTCGGGGATGGTGTCAATACCACTATCTTTACAGAATCTTCAGATGCTTCATCTTGTAAAGGAGAGGAGGTGGCCCAGTTGATAACCTTGTCTAAGTCCAATGTGCCTTCCAATCCTACCTCCTCCTACAAAGATGGAGATGTGGCTGTCATATCACTGCTCTTTTATGCCTTAGGAGATGCAACTGAGGTGGCTGGTGGCCCTTGAGGATGAGTAGCTATAGAAGGAGGAGGTGAAGCCTATTAAGTATCTGGCTAAGGAGGAGGAGTGGCCTACCTTTCTATAGGGATAGAAGCAATTATTACTCCTTCAGTGGAGGGTGGAGGTCCACTTCTCATCTTCTGCACTAAGGGAATGTTATCATCCTCCTCCATGTCACTAGAGTTTGCCAACACCATTTTGGCCTTCTCTTTCTCTTTAGTAGTAGTAGTAGCTTTGGTAGCTCTTTTTTATTCAGGGACTAGACAAATTACCTTGGGCCCCTTGGTTGCTTGCAATGACTCACCCTGACTTATCTTTGTGGACTTGTCCTTATTCTTGTAGGGATCCACCATGGGGAATTTATATCATCCAGGGGCTAGTTGTAAACTTGATTCTACTCATATACTAGGTCTAGAACCCTTCCATCCTCTTTTATTCCCTTGGGAACCTTTGGGAAGTCAATCAAATTTAGATTTTTCACCAAGTGTACATCCAACCTGAAATAATCCCTAAGTTAGACTTCATGGTCGTCCATGCAATTTGTCTAGTGATCTTCGACAACATCCTCATGTATGAGCCAAGTCCCAATGAGGGGGCTGACCCATCCAATCAGATCAAACCTTGCCCTAGTAACATCAAACAAATCTAACCCCCATGGTGCCATTTCTAGTTTTGTAGACTTAGCCAGTGTCATGCTTTGACAAGTATAGCTCCCTATCTTAATAGGGAACTCAAAACTAGGCTTGTGTTTACTAACAATGAGCTTGTAAACTTCTGATACCTACCTACAAATATCCAGCAAAATAGCTTTGTCACCTAGATACCTAGGGAGCTTGTATGGAGGCTTTGAGTAGCCCATCACCCTGATATCTAAAAAGGTCTTAAATTGTATGTACCAATGTTCCCAATTAGCCATTTCATCACCTACCTCTAGAGAAAGTCTTTGGGAATAATCATTCTCTAAAGTTCTAATGATGACATAAACAAAGGCATCATTGACTATCCTGTAGTGTTTTAGGATCTCAAGGAGCTCCAATTGTGGAAAATGGTGATAAACTAATACCTCTCCTCTTGGGAGGGATCCCACTTGTTGCAATCCCAGGAAACTAGCTTGATAGGCCAATAGGTAAACAAGATATGAAGTCATATAAAACTACCCTATTTTCTCCACTGTGGATAACTGATCATCCATATTATTACTAATGAACAATCCCCAGTCAATGTGTTTCCCATCAACAACTTTCATGCAGAAGTAGCACATCCAGCAGTGCCACTGGTTAGAGGAGGGGAGGCCAAACACCTAACTAAGAAATGAGATAAACTCTTTACCATCTTCTCTTAATTCACTCTAGGGTTGTACTATTGCCATCTTCATTGGATGCTTTCTTTGAGTTGCTAGCAGTTGTTGATTAATATAAGTGGTAGCTGTTTTGGGCTTATTGGAGTAGAAGGTCTCCGCTAATGTAATTTTTATCTTCTCATAAGGCTAGAAGTTAGGAATGTCAAATATAGTGTCAATCATATCAAAGGAAATGTCAAGAATGACTTGCCCTACTAGCCTAATGATCCTTTTTCTCCCATCTTTTTTAGGCCTTTGCACATGCTAGAACTAACTTGGGAGATTGAAGGGAGATAGGGAAAGTTGTAGCTTGAATCAACCCTAATATAGCCATCTGCTAAGCTTGGAAGGACCTCCCTTCTGCAGTATTAATCTTTTTCAAGAAATCCTATGTATTTGGAGCCCCCAAGTCTATGTCTCTGATTTTGGAGAACTAGTTGAGCATCTTGGATGGGAGAAGGTACCCCTTATAATCGTGTTTGAATTCTTTGATAGGTGTGTCCTCTTCCATGATTATAGTTCTGCAAGCAAGGTGATAGTCAAATTAAATCAAATCAAATGAACTTGTTATCATTATAAAAACAACATAGCGGGGATCGAGTCTCAGGCTTGATCAGGTTTCTTCATCCCCAAGATAGTAAAGAGTAAAGAGTAAGGTAACCCCATGAACCCGATCTTGCTAAAGCTATGCAAAGGTAATTGTCAGGTCTGGGAGGTCGGGGGTGACTTGGTATCCCTAACTTCTAATTCATAATGACTAAGTGAAAGCCCTGTGATTTTGACCCCACTAAGGTTATACAGAGGAAGTCATCGGGGGTTGGGGTCAAGGACGACTCAGTTCTTTTGATTTATAGCTTACAAAGGTTAAGTGAAAGACCTGCGAGCCTGGTCTTGATAAAGTTATATACTAGTAAATGTCAGGGATCGAAGACTGGGGATAACTTGGTTTTCTTGACTCCCAACTTGCAAAAGATAAAGGGAAGACCCGCGCACCAGATTTTGATAAAATTATATGAAGTAAAATATTGGGGATCAGGAGTCAGGGATGACTTCTACGTTATGACCCTAGGGAACACAACTCGTTAAGGGAAATATTGCAAGGATGATCTCGACAAAGGTGAAGACAAGGATAAATGGGAATCAGAGACTGGGGCTTCGATAACACCGATCAGTAGGGCATCACCCTTATTGAAAACAAGGAAAATCACTATCAAGACCAAGGATTCTCAAATGGTTTCCAACTCACTGCAAAATTATACTACCTAAGGGAAAACGTAAAACATGCCGCAAGATCACTATGGAATCACTCTTTTGAAAGTAAACCCTAAGGCCATAAGAGAGTGGGGAAAACACTCAGGGATGCATCCAGAACTTAGACCAGGGAAAAGACACAATGCCAATACAATGAATGGACCACATTCTAACTATATTTGTGCATAATCAACTGAAAACAACAATGAAACCCCTACCTGGTTTGAGGAAGAAACAAACTAAGTGTGACAGTTGGAGAAATCTCTTCCTAGCAAAGTCCAAAGCACCCAATACTCTCCTATCAACCAAGATTCTTTGGAAAAATCATGAAATGGGAGCTCAAATTTTAGAGAAAGGGTTTACAATGGAGCTCATATTACAAAATGTAAAGATGAAAATGAGAAAATAATTAGCAAAGCACAATAAAACCCCCTTCACCACGTGGGAAACTATTCATAAATGCATCGCTAGGGGTAGGTAGGGCACCGGTCATATCCTTCATCAGGGATAACCCTCGAAGCTACACCCTTGATCATGCTAAGAGGACAAACTCCAAAGCCCCAACACAAGTGACACACAGTACTAAACCTATTGTCCCTTAAAGTGGGGAGTTAGGATATATTTTACAGTCATGCCAACATGACTAACCCAACAGACTGGTTAGTTCTACTTAGAAGGACTATCGGGGTGCTAGGGATGCTTCTAGTGTCATTCTGAAATGACAAACTCTGTAGGCTCAACAGGTGAGTGACAGGTTGTTGTTAAGTCCTAACACTTTAGTTGAAAATGTATTAGTTTTGTCGACCGGGTAGTGTCCAAGGATGTATGGAATAGGGGATTGGTTTGGAATCTCAACTTAGCAGATATTTTCTAGATTTTTAGGAAAGTCTTGATGATATAAACTTAAATTAGAAAGCATACAAACTTAGTCTACAAAGCATTTGACTCTAACCTATAAAGTATATGAACTTAATCTACAAAGTACACAAACTTGAAACTATGAATTTGAAATAAAACATTCTAATCTAAGAAATAAAGAAATTCTTTGAATCCAAATTTGCACTATCAATTAATATTGAACATTTGAACTAAGCAGGAGATCTAAAATTTCTCTTTATAGAAAGCGGCTCCAAAACTCTAGAAATTACAAGACAACACACAAAACTTCAGAAATTACAATTGAATATTTCACTATGCTTGAAAATAACTAAACACAATACCCCGTAGGTCAACATTAACATCATTCTACCATGATACCATGAAACAGAAAGCTATATACTTCAGAACAAAACAATCACATAATAGAACATAAACAACACTTTCACAAAACATCAAAATACATATCTATCCCTAGTTCCTTTGAGTGGCCAACTCTCTAGAGATCTTTTATTGATTCAAATCACATTCATCATTAACAACTCAAATTCTAGTCCATATACATTAGTCAATAACATTATTTTGATGCAGAGAAAAAATTGATTCTATTCATTCTCCAGTATGATTGTTTCAAAAGTAACAAAACAATCTATATCACTGCTAAAATCCTAGATACTCAGGCAACTCATCAATGCCACTGAAAAAGTCTTCAACAAGATAAAAATAGAATTTAACTGAATTAGTTGTCTTTTAAATATAGTATAGCAGAGGCTCCAAGTGGAGCTATTAAATGTCTTGAGTGCTTTTTAAAATAACAAAAAAGATGGATAACTGCTAAGTGGTCAGATGGTAATAAAAGACTTAAGTCCTTGATCATGTATCTCCTAAAATTCTGGTGCCCTATTATTCCAGTGTTGCTGACTCCAGTCAAAATTCTTGGCTATTCCTCTCACTATGCCATACTCAAAAACCTATATCAACACATAGATATTTTCACAAAATCATGTCAACATTAGTGTCAAAATCTAGTCAATTCAAGAACAAAGATTTGTACAACATTCTTTCAAAAATAAACAATTATTGCATATAAGACTAATAAATTGGCATGGCTCAAGGTAGTCTAGTGGAACAAAAAGGGTCATATGGTTAGTGATAAAAATGAGGTTATTTATACTTCATCACCCTCCCCTCTCTAAGGTTGAACAGGTCCTCCTACTCTTTGTTGAGAGTGGATCCTATGTCTCTCTGCTTCCCTCTTCCTATTGAGTTAATCAAATAGTGCACTAAGATCATACATGTCCCCTGCTTCAAGATCCTGATGACTAGGATATTTAAGAAAACACTTATGCAATTTCACTCTCATTTTGCATGCCTGAAGATCTCTAGGGTCTTGCTCTGCAGTAACCAAGACTACAGGTGGGGGTTGAATAATCAAAGGAGGTTTGTACCTCATGCCTATCCACTTAGTCTTAATCTTCTATAAAATTTCTTTCAAGGCTTCTGCCATCCGTTATAACCACCTGAGGTTAGTTGGAGAGATCATCTCTCATCTTTTTAGGTACAATAATAGAGGGGTATACTGTTCCTCACATGCACTCCATGCCTTGTCTATTAGGTTTGGCCCATTGATTTTGAACTTCAAAACAGATTCTTATACTATCATTATATTTTTTTTACATGGCCTCATACTTCTTAATTCTTCTAAAATGGGTCTTGAAAGCAAAGGGTTTGTGATATGGGCGCCTCATGAGGAGTCCTACTATCCTCTCTGCCTATAGATACTCCCTAGTTTTGTCCTGCCAATTAAGCTGATTCTGCAAGTTAGACAAAAAGGCTCTGAGCTATACCTCACCTACAAAGAGGTTGATGAAGAAATCATTATATTTTTTCAACAAAAATATTATGTACAAAGAATTCACACTGAAGATTTTGTTGAGCAGGGGATGACATTTTAAATGTCTCTAAGAATTGCTTATCATTTGGGTCATGAGGTAGATTACAAGAGATTATAAGGAGCTTCCATCTTAACACTTTCTCAATGAGGAACATTGAATACAACCTAGATGGTTTTCTACAAGCCAATAATAACTCTCCTATTTTGTATGCTTCTATTTTTGCCTAGTACAGTCTATCATAGGATTCTTTTAACATTACCAATTCTTTCTTAAGTCGAGTATTCTCTATTCCAACCTGTCTCAAAAAGTAACACCTTTCCATCCATTTCCTTAGAAAGGGAGGAATGTGCACCTAGAACCATTCCTTCTTTGTCGGCTTAGTTTGTATTTCCTTAGACTCCATGATTGGTTTGGTATTTACTTCTCACAATTCTTTCTCTAGTTCCACTACTTGGCTAAGGGCTACATTAAGCTCTTGTTTATGTTTTTCTTATCCTTCCACAAAATATTGAAGAAACACTACAAAATTATCAATCAATTTCTTTATTTGTTCGTCCTTCTTAGACAGGTTTAATGAATATTCTTGGTTTTTCTCCCCAAATTGTTTAAAAGGGACTGCAAGTTTTCAATGAGTTCATCTTTCTATTTTAGTTTGGTTTCCAAATTCCTTACCTCATGATCCCTTTGTTGCAAGAACTCTTCCTTTTTTATCAATGTTATGCTTCTGTACACAAATCTACTCATCGCTATGCTACAACTTATCTCGTAATTGTACAACTTCTTCTCTCAATCTATTCAACTCAATTTCCATTTGATTATGCTTTTCATTTTCTACATATGTTGAAAGAGGTGACTTAAGAATTTCTATATTCTGGTCAAATATATTTCCTTCATTATCTCCCCCTATAGGGCCTTGCTCTGTTTCATCTATATTATCTAATGGAGGTGGCTATTCATTTGGAAGGATTGTTTTAGGCTCATTTTTATCTAGTGGTTGTTTAGTCATTGAGACTATCTCCACATGATCTTGTTCTGGTGCTTCAGTTTCTTTAATATTTGCATGAGCCAAGTTTTGTTTATCTACCTCATCTTGTTCTTTCTTAGGTGGGTCAGTTTCTTTTTCAGACTCTTGAGTTTCATTTTTCCTCAGGGTTTCATTTATATTTGGCTATCTGTCCTACCTTTTTCTTTTTGAAATAGGCAGTTGCTCACATGCAGTAGAACAACTTATGTTTGCAGCTAGCCTTTTGCTTCTTCTTGGAGGAGGGGGTCTTTGTAATTTTTATTTAGGCCTTTGTTTCCTTCCCCTAGGTAGGCTTTTTGGTTCATCTCTAGAATCAATAAATTCCACATCTTCTTATTTTTCTAGTCTCCAGAATATTGTATGTCCTAGGGGGCTCATCAGTTTTTGAAGGGTTTGGTGCATATTCCGGTGCCTCACCCTTGGGAGTCCCTCTACTTTGATGGAGTTTAGGAGAAGGCTCCCTAGGGTTTGGTGTGGCTATACCAAAAGATCCCCCCCTCTCAAAGTGTTCTGTAGGTGCTGGGGTTTCAAATTTCCTAAGGAATTTCTACCACCTTTCATCTAGTTTTCTTTTCTTTAATAGTTGATGTTTACAAATTAATGTGATTAGGCCATGGTGTTTCAACGCCTCTGACCCAACCCTATACCTCTCTATCACATGAATGATGGAATTCTACAAGAAAGCAGGGAGGTTGATTCTTAGTTCAAGTTTCTTAGCGTCGTGATGCAAGTGAATAAGCAGACGAAAGGGGAGCCCTACAATGGTGACACATTGGCTGTCATAGGTAAAATATTTGATAATCCATGCGACCGTGGTTTTCCAGGGATATATAATTAACATCCTCTGAATACCCTTATTTTGACCCCTAGGACCTATGACTAGCTAGGGCTGAGGTTCCCCTTCCCTTGAAAAGAGTTCTAGCATTTTCTAATAGGAAATATTTGTTGATTCTACAAAGTTTATCCCTTCATTTTTAATACCAGAAAGATCAGAAATGATTTAGGAACTCACCTTGAATTTTTTGGCCTCGCACTATGGAATGCTCATCTGAAAAATTCTTGACAAACTCCTTAACCAATTCCAAATTGTGCCCCTCGAATTTCTTAACAAACTCCAGCCACCCTGCCTTTTGAAACAATTCTGAAATGTTTTGAAGGGCCAAAAGCTTCTCCAGATAATTATGTTTTGATTTTTGCTTTGCCCCCATGTTAATTCTTCTGATAATTCCGATTGAATTCATCACTAAACTATTATGACTTCCAGGGTGAACAACTATTAGGGTACTAAACTGAATGACCAAGTTTAATAAAGAACCAAACTCATAGCTAATTGCAATTGCATTATAAACAATACAGTTGTACAGAGGTGATATGACATCTTTCAACTCAGCATGCCAACATGGACCTTGTATTCATTATTATCTTTCATGATGTGGAGTTAGCACGTTGTCACTTCCTCCAGTCTAAGTATAGTTCTCGCAGATTTCTAATTTTGGGAAAAACGGTAAAAGTGTGCCAATTTATTAAATCCTATTTACAATCTATTGCTTAATTAAGAAAGAACTTGTACATACCTTACATTCCTAAATTGATTTGAATTCACTTCACCTTTGAATGGCCACACTTATGATTTTTTTCAAATCATTAATGTGAAGTTTTTGATGGGATGACAAAAAGATTTCAGCGGATTTATTAATGGTGCTGATGACATGGCTAGGGTGTTTAATTATTATGACTTTAAGTGGTCATAATAATTATTTATTATGATAGAGGGTGGTAATATAGGGAATTCATTTTAATGAATGCTTTGGTACGAAAGTGCTGGATGGAAGAAATGATATGAATGGGTATGTTTTAAAAATTCTAGAGTATTTGCAAGGGGCCACAAGTTCTGGAGCATTGAAATAGAATGTTGTCAAAATATTCATAACAGAAACAAGGATAAGAAGTTTCAGTGTACTAGAGAGAGATACTACCGAAATGAAGGTACAAAGTTCTAGAGCATTATTGAAAGATGTCGATGGAATACACAAACAAAGTTCCAGAGCATCACTGAAAGATGCCACCGAAATATAGGCAGGAACAAAATTTTGAAGCATTGCTAAAAGATGTTACTGAAACATAGGAACAAAGTTCTAGATCATCGTTGAAAGATACCACCAAAATGCAGGAACAAAGTTCCAAAGCATTGATGAAAGATGCTACCGGAATGTAGGAACAAAGTTCTGGAGTGTTACATTGGAAAATGTCCCCTTGGGGGCTTTTCCCTATTAAGGTTTAGCTCCTATGTCCTTTAGAATGCATTTAGGTCATCTTACATGTTAATGGTGACTCCCAATGAGAAAAACCTGAAGCTTCATGGAAAATAGGACCTAGGGGGTGTGCTTAGCATGAATACTACCTGAAATAGGAGAAGGACTTGGGCACTCGTGCCCTAGTCTTGCCCTATTTTAGGTCAGGACCTATTTTTAGGTGTCAGTTTTATGACCGTTATTAGGTCCTATGCCGACATCTCAAGTTTGAATTACGAAATTCTTAGTGGGAATGTTTATAGTTGCATATATAAGCATGATTAGTGATTTATTTGTAAACTAGATGGGCATTGTGAACTTGTGGCTTTATGTGAAAGTGATTCAAGGCATTCATTGTGTTGCAGAGCAGTATTTTGTGTTGTTATTGTGTTTGTATTTATAGATTTGACATTCATCTCCTCATGGTATGAAGAGTGTCTTCCTTCCATGAGATCTACACTACAAGGTGATATCAATTATGTTTTCTATCATTTATCATTTGGATTTTGCCTCTATCCCACATGGATACACACTCTTTATCTGACAACAATGTTTAGAAGACTTGAATGTCTCTTTGGGGCTTGACTGAGGCAAGCCTCTAAACACCACAATCCCCAACCCACTTTTGTGTGATTGTAGGTTACAGGTTTCAGAAGTGAAAGAAGTGGAGTTGCAGGAGAGCATGTTGGAATTAGGGCTGACAACTGAAGGGGGGTGAATTAGTTGTCTTAAAACTTTTAAAGCTTGTTGTAGTTAATTCTTCTTTAACATTTCTTAACAGATTAATGACATAATCATGAAAAGCAAGAATTAATAATAATACACAAGTAGAAACATAAAAAACACACTTGACACCAAGATTTTGACGTGGAAACTCGGTTAAGGGAAAAACTACGGTGGGGGTTAACCCACAAAGATTATACTCTATTAAAAGTATTACAAAAGGGAAAGGCACATGCCTTCGGCCTCACTGCCCAGAGCTCACTAGTCAAGAGAGGCTCACTGCCTACAAGAATGTTTACAAAAGGATTAAAAATTGTTGAACTAATAAGTAGCATCTGCCAATGCAAGAATTCAGTTCCGGTTAATTACAAAATACTGATTTTACACACTTCATCTTTATTCTGCCCTGTTTATTGCTCTACCATAATCCGGACCTTAGATCTCTTCTCTTTCACACTTCTATCTACCTTTTTCATACTTACTCCATATTTGCATCACTATGACACACCACATCACTTGAATTCATCAGTTATATATATCCGCATCAATAAAATCAATCACCTATCTATCGGCCTTATGAAGAACTTAACAAACAATACAAGTACTATGTACTGTCAGCTGAATACATTCATCAATGTTGATGTGTACCAGAAATAACACTTGCAGGTCACCATTCATGTTAGTCACTAACATTATATCTCATACACAACTCACAAAAACACTTCTACTAGATCTGCAAAAGGATCTAACACAAGTTGGTTTGTTCTTCACTGAACTGTCCTATCATATTAGGACCCAGTACTCAGATGCTGATAACTTTTAATCCCTTTGTCACCGGAGGCTAAAATCTTGGATTTAGATTGTTCTAACATTCCTCTACACTCCCTCAGATTCGCAACATGCAATAATTAACTAGAGAGATCCGCTGAGTAAAATACTAAACTTTGCCATATACCATGTTCCTGTCTATCTGGACTGGATAAATCTTGGAACTAACTTCCAGTATGAACTGAAACTGTACTGCAGATGTGTGGAATGGTCTTAGTTTCCATCAATGACAACACCTGTCATGTGTAGAAGAGTCTCTTGCCAACAATCTCCCCCTTTGGCATTGATGGCAACACTTAGTGAAAAATGACTAAGTGTCGGAGCTACTCCCCCTTATTCTATACACTTGTGCTCTCCACTATTTCCAAACCCCCCCCTTTGCTAGATTCCTCATTTTTCACTACTCTTCACTCCCCCTTTGACATCAATGGCAAAGGACGGAATCCACAGATCAAAATTCACCCAAAAATTTTGTATACAATGCCGCATATGTACAACCAATCCTTAACTTGTATTTACATATACTTAAGTATATCTCCAAAAATAATTTTCAACAGGGCTAACTCTATATCCCAACTCTTCTTCATGCTATTCAAAGTTAAAATGTGGCCATTGAGTAAAAATGCTTATGGTTCAACCTTCCAGAGGTTAATGGGATCACATGTTTGTGCAACAGTTTGAGCTTCTATCATAGCATTGAACATTGCTTCTATCTTAAGGGAAATCAGTCCTAGAAGGTCACCCATTCTTTCTTCAATGTTCTCCTTTTCTCTTGTCAACCTCTTTATTTCTTCCATCAGACTGATTGGTTGACATTCCTTACTTGCCACTGATACTGTCAACGAATCAAAAGCTTGGGACATACTTGACAATTTCTGTTTGGAGTCCTTTATTTTATCTTCTATATCCTCTATGACTTTAGGAGTAGATAAACAAAACTTATATATACTGCCTCCTTCTGAAAGAGCATTTTGAATACTCTTTATAGTATTCTCTAACACCAATCTATCTAACCCAATCATGCCTTTGAGTGCATCAAATCTTTTGGTATTAAAATCATTTTGAACTTTAACTTTTGCAGATTTTTCAAAGGACTCAAATTGTGTACTTACAGAATTTACAAGGCTCTTTAGATTTTCAGAGGGAGAATCAGATGGATTCTTCTGGAATGTTGGCATTATCTTCTCTAATATACTGGATGCAAGGCCTAGCATCTTATTGCCCTCTATGTGAGATTTCAATACCTTTTCTCTTGCCTTGGCTTGTGTGAAAGATGCTATCTTCATCAATTAGACTGGAGAGAAAGTATCCAAGTTGAGTGGTCCTTGAATCAATTCAGGTTCATCAAATTCTAGCATCTCTTTACTCAGAAAACTCTTCACTACATCTATAGTCTCTCTTGCCACAATTTCTAGACTACCATCCTTTCCTTGGGTTTTCTCAGTGACAGGACTATTTTGTTTGGGTGCATAAACATTTGCACCATCTTCTTCTGCTTTATCTTCCTTACCTTTGACTTCTTCTTCTTTCTCTGCTTCACTTTTCTCTATGTCATCTATAGGGGGATTCTTTCCTTTGTCCTCACCTTTTGAAATTTGTTCCAAAGAATCATGTGTAGCAGTAGTATTCTCATCATTGTCTTCTTTTCCAGATTGATCTAGAGGAGTTAGAGTATCTCCTGCATCATCAGTTTTATCCACCATCTCTGTATCTTCCTTCTTTATTTTCTCCACTTCTAAAACAGAGGAGTCACCTATTCCATATTGTTGCTCATCCTTTTGTTTCTCTTCTTCATTTGAGATTGGTGTGTCATCAGCAGGCTCATCTGACACAACAAAGAACTTGTTCTTATCCAATGCTTTTCTAAAAATTTGTTCAGTTTCTTGAACTATTTCATCTATCTCTCCAATCATCAGTTTATTCATTCTCTTCTTGCTCCTGAATTCATTTTTCACCTCTTTGAAGATTTTATCTTCTTCTCTATTAGAGATTACTAGATATAGAGTGGTCAGTACATGTTCTCTTAAATCCATATCTTTTGCCTTGGCAGCTTCTTTCCTAATTTCCAATATATCCTTCAGACCTTTTGGAACTTCAGACAAAATTTCGACTAGTGCTTGATTGAACACATTCAACTACTTGATAGTAGCTTCTTCCAAGAGTCTTTTTCAGCATTATTGCAGAGATCATAGAATTTAGTTAATAGTTTTAAGTTCCCATCAACAATGATTGTCTTGACAATATTTTTCACAGAGGGAATTTTCTTCTCAGTAGCAGCTTCTGATTTTTGTCTCTTTATTGTCTTCTTGCTTCTAGAGGGCTTTCCTTTAGATACTTTAATAGCTTTAGCACATGTGGCCTTTATCTCCTTAAGTTCATCATCTGTATTTGTCTTCTCTTCATCCTTTTCTTCCAAACTTCCATATGGCCTTTTTGCCATTACTTTTGTTCTTTTTATTTCCTTACCGGACGATTTGTCTTCCAATTTTGCAAGTTTAAGGGGAACAGAGGCAGCAACAAAGCTTCTAGTAGTCCTTGAAGTGGAGGATGGTTCCACCGGAGCATCTTCTTGTTTCTTATCATGTTTCTCCTTTTCAACCTTTTCAATTCTTTCTCTATTTTTCTTTACTGCTTCCTTGGTTAGGCCAATGCTTTCAGCATACCTTTCAACTTGCCTCTAAACTTTTCTCTTATCTCTAGTTGCTTGAGCTCAACATGAAATTTTAGACTTAGCTCCTTAAACATTCCAAACCTTTCAACAGAGGTGTCTTTTGATTTGCTCAAGAGATGTTGAGCATACATGTCCAAGATATTCTCATCAACCTCATAGCCCATAGGCATAATCCATATAGTTCTAGGTTCTACAGCCTCCATTAGGCACTGATCTATGTCTACCATAAAGAAAATTTCATCCTTGTACTTCTCAACTATTGACTTAGGGATTCTTTCCCTAGAATGCATCATATTTTGAAAAATTTTAAAGTAACCCTAGATTGCAATCTTTTGTGCACTTGAGTTTCCAATACTGAGTAGATGATCTCTTATTTGCCATGCAACTGGCCTGTCATTTGTCTAGTGCACACCTTGTACTCCAGGCACTTCATTCATAAAATAGAAGAATAAACATTTAACTAGGGAACCATATTTGAAGGAGTTTTTCTTATCCCTTTTGATTTTGGTCAAATTTTCAATTAGTTGGTTCTGTAACAGCTCACATAGGTCATAATCTGCATTTTCTTTCAACATTTGATAAGCTGCATATATGGCAGTTTCAGAGACAGAATTCTCCCTGCTAGAGTGGTAAATCTTGTAACCAATCACCATAGATGCAAACTTAATATCCAGTTCAATAATGTCATTGATGTTCATTGCCCTTTTGTCAAACTTGGCGCTGGTTACATCAATAACAGTCTGGTTTTTCATAGATTTCAACATGGGTAATCCACCGGTTGAATTTAACCCAGTCACAATTCTAATAACATCCTTGTAATCTTGAAAGGTTTCAACAACCATATGAACTCATCATGCATTTAGCTCAAGATATATCAAACCCACTCATTCTCATCAAATGTCAGAAATTCAATAACTTGCAGAAAATGTTTTCTTTCTAGGGCTTTGTATTTTGGTTTCAATTTATAGCTATCATCCCTTAGGTAGTTGTTAAACAAATCCAAGAGTTTTAGGTTTCCAAATTCATCTATGCTACAGTGGATGTATGCTCTAATATCCTCAACATGCAGAACTCTGTATGTGACACTAGAAAATGCTCCTAAAGGTTCGATTTCGATTGATTTGTATGGATGCTTCTTAAATTTTGGCCAGGGCCTTTCAATAATATCAACAACAAGGGGAGTGGCCATTGCAAAAGATTAAATATTCAAGGCTTCATGAAAAAAAATACCTTTTTCTTCCACGGAGTTAGGGTTAGTGGACAAATTTGTCGGTCGCACTTCAAAATCCTTGAAATCTTAGCTTAGACACTCTTCTTCTTGCTATCTTTGAATGCAAAGTGATTCAAATGAAGAATGAATGACCTTTTTATGCTCCACAAAACCTAATTTGCCTTTGTAATAAATGCGCTGCCCTAACATATCTAGTTACACTATTTTTGCATACAGTCGATCTTCAATTGCACCACAAATCGCCATATGCACTTTTTATCTTCCAAAACTCCTTTCAAATGATGTGTAATAATCCAAATTATTTTCTCTCACTGTGCCAAATTTAGGCACCCACATACTGGCTGGAGGATTTTAGATTTTATTATAGCTCCCCCTGAGCCAGAGCTCCTAATTCAATTCATGGAGGAATTATCAGCACTAGATTTCAATGCGGACCCATTACTATTATTCACAACACTTTTCTTGACCCATGTCTTGCTCATTTCATTTTGGATCTCATTCACATCAGTTTTGCCCTTGCCTTTGTCTTGTCTCTGCTCATTTGGTTATCTATTTATTGGACCTCTTCTTTCATTATTCAGGAGGAATCTTACAATATGACTAGATCTATTGCAATTAAAGCACACAACATTTCTTTGCTTATATACTTGATTTCCTCTTGATCTGTACTGATTAGCCATGTGTCCAAATCCATTGCAAGTAAAGTAGTAACCATTGAAAGAGTTTCCATTTCCTCTATTGTTAGAGTTATTCATTATCATACTTCTGCATTCATTTGATTTATGACCATACCTCTTACACTTGAAGCATTGACTGGCGAAGGATGGACCATTTTGAATTACTCTGCTTCTATACTAAGTAGCTCTATGACCAAATTTACTGCAATTAAAACAATTTCCATTGTTTTCTTTAGTTTATCTTTTAGCAAGTCATTGCAATCATTAGCATCCTTAAGGTTCGCTTTCAGATCATCTATTTCTATTTTGGACCAATCAAGATCTTCTAAAGACAATTAAAGTTGTTCTATGAGTGAACCCATTGAAACTTCTTCCTAGATCCTCCTCAAGTTGTTAGGCTTCTTTCAAGGAACCTTGCTCTAATACCAATTGTTGGAATTAGGGCTGACAACTGAGAGGGGGGGTGAATTAGTGGTCTTGAAACTTTTAAAGCTTGATGCAGTTAAAGTTCTTCTTTAACACTTCTTAATAGATTAATGATATAATCATGAAAAGAAAGAATTAATAATAATACATGAGCATAAACATAAACAACACACTTGACACCAAGATTTTGACATGGAAACCTAGTTAAGGGAAAAACCACGGTGGGGGTTAACCCACAAAGATTATACTCTATTAAAAGTATTACAAAAGAGGAAGGCACATGCCTTCGGGCTCACTACCCAGAGCTCACTACTCAAGAGAGGCTCACTGCCTACAAGAATGTTTAAAAAAGGATTACAGATTGTCGAACTGATAAGTAGCATCTGCCAATGCAAGAATTCAATTTTGGTTAAGCACAGAATACTAATTTTACACACTTCATTTTTAGTTTGCCCTGTTTACTGTTCTACCATAATCTAGGCTTCAGATCTCTTGTCTTTCACACTTCTATTTGCCTTTTTCACACTTACTCCATATTCACATCACTATCACACACCACATCACTCGAATCCATCAGTTATATATATCCGTATCAACAAACTCAATCACCTATTTGTCGGCCTTATGAAGAACATAACAAACAATACAAGTACTCTATTTTGTTAGCTGAATCCATACATCAATATTGATGCGTACCAGAAATAACACTTGAAGGTCACCATTCATGTTGGCCAATAACATTATATCCCATACACAACTCACAAAAACACTTCTACTAGATCCACAAAAGGATCTAACGCAAGTTGGCCCGTTCTTCACTGAACTGTCCTGTCATATTAGGACCTGGTACTTAGATGCTCATAACTTTTAATCCCTTTGTCACCAGAGGCTGAAATCTTGGATTTGGATTATTCTGACATTCCTCTACACTCCCTCAGATTTGCAAAATGTAATAATTAACTAGAGAGATCCACTAATCATAATACTGAACTCTGCCATATACCCTGTTCCTGTCTATCCAGATTGGATAAATCTTGGAACTAACTTCCGGTATTAACTAAAATTGTACTGCGGATGTGTGGAATGGTCTTAGTTCCCATCAATGAAAACACTTGCCATGCATAGCAGTGTCTCTTGCCAACAAAGCAATGCAGACTGTCAGAATTGCAGATCTGAGAAGAAAACTAGGGCTTGGACTTTCGTGCCCGCTTATTAGTCCTTCGGATTCTAAGTGAAAGAATCTCTGTGATAGTGGGAACATGTTGTAGACATTATTCAGAGATCCTCACAAAAATTGGCATGCTAGAGTAGGGTGCCCGCTCATTAGTCCCTGACTTTTCTGCACACCGAACTTCAAAATCTGGTATGAATTTATTTGTCATTTGATATCTCTGTGTGCGATCATTTTTTGTAATCTATCTGTTTGTTTATGATTTCACAAAATTAGGATTTTGAGCATAATTAGACTTAATTGAATGACACATTCACACAATTCCAATCTTCCCATATGTTCCAAGTGATAGGGGATCTGTAGTAGAGTTCTCTACTCAGTTGAATGTCCTTGAATGTTTAGTGGTGAAAGGAGGATCATGATAAACCCTTGAAACAAAACTCTAAAAAATCTCATCATCTCCTTTTTCATATTAAACATTTTGGTGAACCTATGTTTTTGGAATTTTTGCACCTTGCTAAGTGTTGTACTTTATATTTACATTCATTCCATTCATTAATTTCATTGTTCATCTTATTGCATTTGAAAAATTACAAAAAAATTGAAAATTTTAAATTTTTTTGGCATTTTTAGCTTGCGTTTTCAAATAATTTGAATTAGTTGGCATTTAATTTCAATAAATTTCTTTCATTATCATTATATCTATTTTAAAATACATAAATTCTTCATTCATCATTCATTTACATTACATTTTCATGCTTAATTTGATAAAAATTGCTTGAAATTGTGCATTTTTCCATATAACCTAATTTTGCATTAGCTAGGGTTTGTAGTCAAAATCTTGTTTCAGATTTTACTACCCTTTCAAAACACTCATTAGGACTAATTTCTAACTATAGTGTTTCATCATAGTGCCTTTCTTGCAAAATTTCATGTCTAGGGTTTGAAAACCTTGTATTTTCACTAGATTTGGCCTTATCATCGCTCTAGAATTGCATCATAGGCATGTTGTGAAGGATTTTTCTACATTAATTGGCTATTATTAGGGTTATAATCTTATTCCCCTCCTAAAATTCTTTACATAACCCTTTTTATTGGACCTTTGCATTGAAAATTGGTGAAAATTTGCATATTTTAGTATATTTTCACTAGGTTTTGACTTGTCATCATTATAGGATTGTATCAAAGGCGTATTGTGAAGGATATTATTGATTTATTGGACTGATATTGGACATATTACTTTCTACACCTCATTAATTTCCTTACAACACCTGTTCTTTCACTCATTTGCATTCAAAAAAGTTGAAAAATCAAGCATTTTAGGTTATATTCATACATAGTTTTGCATTCACAGATTCTCCTCATCATTCATCTTTGGCAGATTTATTTGAGTACATTATGAATTATGATAATTTTTTCAAATTCATTGATAAACATCCTCAAGTCTTGCATCAGATAGCATACATCTATGGTATTGACTTGTCTATAAGCACTACCTGTGATATCCTTCAAACAATAGCCTATTTTGAAAGCTTTCTCACTATCGTGGGTGTCTTCCCTTCAATCTTCAAAAATCACACTAACTTCATTTCTAAAAACAACCATGGGGAAATTAGTAGTGGAAACATTATTCCCTCTCTCCCTTCGTTTCATGATGACATAATGGACATTCTTTCTAAAACCTATGAGAATGATATAGCACTGGGTGATTCATCTAATAAAGAGACTTGTCCTAACATAACCCCACTTAGTGAGGATATTTTAGCACAAGAAGAAGATATCATTGATACATTTATTCATACTATTCTACCATCCCTTCCTACTCTCCCTGGCTAGGATGAAGCATTGGATGATGCAGATTCTCTTTGCAAACATTTGCTGCAACCTGCTGAAATTGAAAACTTACCAACTGATGTTCAAGAACTTCTCAATTACATCTTAAACAAAGAAACAGATCATGCATCTTTACCTAAACCTTTACATACCTTGGAAAATAATGAAATTTCACATGATATTGAAGAACAAACTATCCCTCAAACCCAAGGTATTCCAACACCCTATATATGGACTGAAATGGGCACTTTTCGAGTTCCTCAACAGTATCACTCAACTGGAAAGGGTATTATAAAAATTCCTACACCAACACATTTACCTAACATAGAAAACCATGATATCCCCTCTCTACCATCATTAATAAATACCCTTCCTAGAAGGATAACCCCACAAACTCATGAAACCGTGGAAGAAAGAAGAAGAGAAAAATCCTTAACCATTAAAGTAAAGATCAAGATCCGTGATGACCACTAGTTCAGTTGTCCCTACAGGTAAGTATTTCTAACCTTGGTGGTCACCTATGTTGTAGCATAATTGTCTTGTGTATGTGACATCCCCTCCCATGTTGTGTTTCTCTCGTGATGTCTTATGTGTTGTTTAGGCCTCCTGGGATGACCCTTGATTCTCTCGTAATGTCAAGGATACTAGGAGACTGCCTCTATTGTGACCCTTCTTCTATTTGTATCATCATTCTTCTATATTTCTTCTCCTCTATTTTCATTGTTGTGTGTTGTGTCTTATGGACATAGCATTGCGGTTGGTGACTTGGGGGAACCCTCCTACATGACTATCCCTAAGGCACTTGTTTCTCCTCTCTTGATTTATTGTTTACCTTCCTCTAGTGATTCTACCTAGCAGGCGAATGATGAAAAAAAAATTATACTGATATGGACCTAGTGTCCCTTTAGTGAGAAATCAAAAAATGGACCTAGTCCATACATGATGATGGGGTTGATATATATTATCTGACGCTTGGCTAGTAGTATCACTCTGTATGATCTTGATGTTGTCTTATCACACTTACAAAACATAACAATACTACTGCTCTATGCACCTTGTTTATCTTTGAATCTTTCCTTGGTTACACTCATTTGTGAGATTTTTGAGGTATAGCCCCATGGTTATAGTCGGTCTCTGAATCCATAGTATAACCTCAGCTCTCTATGTGAATGATTACATGCATTGTTGTTTATCATGATTATATGGATGCTAACACCTTTTCTTGTAGGGAATTGTGTGTCTGTGGAAACATTTGGTGATCATAAAGTACATGTCCCCTTTGGGGGGCATGGGCTTTATGAGAGCTCATGTTCCCTTGTGTGTTTTCTTCCTACCTTAATGTTCTTGATATTGTTACATGATATCAACCACCTTAAGGTGGGGGCATATATAAGGTAAGCTATCTGATTTAGATGCTAGCAAAGTGTGTTTGTAAAACTTGAATCTACTGCAATCACTTAAGCCCTCTGCGGAGGTGGGATATCATGCATATCCTTTTATTTTAAACCCTCTATGCGAGGTGGGGATGGTGTATTTCTTGAGGAGATTGTACAATCTTATCATTTTCAAAAAAGTCCTCTGAGCAGGCAGGGAGCAGATCTGAGACTATCCTAACCCTTAAGCGTGTCTTTGGTGATTGTTGTGGTGAAGCCCAATCATTAGTGTGTGCTTGTAATGTGCCTGAGATGGCTATAAACCTAGCAATAGGTTTCTTCCATCGCTTGTATGCCATGTTTTCTCCATGTCTTCCATGTGTGTGTATGGCATGTTTATTCCCAAGCATTTTTATTCCGGAGCCAATGAGTCCCTCCTATGCTTTGGGATTTGTATGGCGTGCTTGATTTGTATGGCATGTTTGTTCTCAAGTGTAGTCTAAAGACCGGTGGCGATGAGTCTCTCCTACACTTTGAGATTTGTATTGCCTGTCTGTTGCCCCATATGCAATCTAAAGACTGGTGGCGATGAGTCCCTCCTGCATTTTGGGTTATGTGTTTACTTTCCTTGCACTTGCATTTACATTTCATATATATGAGAAAATTAAAAAATAAATAATCACTGCATTCACTATATTCACTGTGTTTTGCGTGACTGTGACTTTTTTCTCCGTGTTTTGCATGCATATTACTATCTTCATTGTGATTAGCATGTCTTCTCCATGCTTGGCATGTTTACTGTGCTTGTTGATCATACTTTAATGCATGTATTGGCCTTGCATACATACATTAAAGTGGGGGCTAAATGTTATGTCAGAAAATGTCCCCTTGGGGGCTTTTCCCTCTTAAGGTTTAGCTCATGGGTCCTTTAGAATGCATTTAGGTCATCTTGCATGTTAATGGTGACTCCTAATGAGAAAACCCTGAAGTTTCATGGAAAATGGGACCTAGGGGGTGTGCTTAGCATGAATCCTGCCTGAAATAAGGGGGAGGACTTGGACACCCACACCCTAGTCTTGCCCTATTTTAGGTCAGTACCTATTTTTGGGTGTTAGTTTTATGACCATTATTAGGTCCTATGCCGACATCTCAAGTTTGAATTACGAAATTCTTAGTGGGAATATTTGTAGTTGCATATACAAGCATGATTAGTGATTCATTTGTAAACTAGATGGACATTGTGAACTTGTGGCTTTATGTGAAAGTGATTCAAGGCATTCATTGTGTTGCAAAGCAGTATTTTTTGTTGTTATTGTGTTTGTATTTACAGATTTGACATCCATCTCCTCATGGCATGAAGAGCATCTTCCTTCCATGAGATCTACACTACAAGGTGATATCAATTGTGTTTTCTATCATTTATCATTTAGATTTTGCCTCTATCTCATAGGGATACACACTCTTTATCTAACAATGGTGTTTAGAAGACTTGAATGTTTCTCTGGGGCTTGACCAAGGCAAGCCTCTAAACACCACAACCCCCAACCCACTTTTCTGTGATTGTAGGTTACAAGTTTCAAAAGTGAAAGAAGTGGAGTTGCAGGAGAGCAGTGTAGACTATCGAAATTGTAGATCTCAGAAGAAAACTAGGGCTTGGACTTGGGTGCCCACTCATTAGTCCTTGGGATTCCAAAGCGAGAGAATCTCTATGATAGCAGGAATAGGTTGCAGACATTATTCAGAGATCTCGACAAAAATTGGTACACTGGACTAGGGCGCCTGCTCATTAGTCCCTGACTTTTCTGCACACTGAACTTCAAAATCTAGTATGTATTTAGTTGTCATTTGATATCTCTGTGTGTGATCATTTTTCATAATCTATCCATTTGTTTACGATTTCATGAAATTAGGGTTTGAGCATAATTAGACTTAATTAAACAACAAATTCACACAATTCCAATCTTCCCCTATGTTCCAAGTGACAAGAGATCTGTAGTAGAGTTCTCTACTTAGTTGAATGTCCTTGAATATTTAGTGGTGAAAGGAGGATCATGATAAACCCTTGAAACAAAACTATCAACAATCTCATCATCTCCTTTTTCATATTAAACACAGAGCATCACTGAAAGATGCCGCTGAAACATAGGAACAAAGTTTTAGAGCATTGCTGAAAGATGCTGCTGGAATGCAGGAACAAAGTTCTAGAGTATCTGTGAAAATTCTACTAAAACTTAGCATGAACAAGAATGAAGTTCCAGAGCATCAGTAAAAATGCTACCGAAACTTAGTATGAATTAGGAATGAAATTCTGAAGCATCGGTGAAAATGCTACCGAAACATAGCACGGACATGAACAAAGTTCTAGAGCATTGGTGAAAATGCTACCGAAACTTAGCACTATCCTAAGGTAAAATTCCTGCAAAACAATAGTAAAATTTAGATAATTAACTTGGATAAATACACAACAATTTTAGACAAATACTCAAAAATTAACACAATTTTTTCTTTTGCTCTATGTATTATGTATCCTCTGCCAAAGTAGATTTGATACATTGGTTCTCTCCTTGCATCTCTACCATCTTTGTAAATTCTTCTTTGTTTATAGGTTTGTGGTAAATCCGTAATCTATGACTGTTGACTAGAAGTGTTCGAGTGTCACCATCTATGGGTTTAAGATGCACTACTCCATTTGGAAATACTTCAAAAATTTCATATGGTCCCAACCAATGAATCTGAAGTTTACCTTTTTTATCTTTATATCTAGAGTCAAACAACAATGCCCAATCACCGCTATCGAATTCCCTTTCTTTTATATGCCTATCATGCCAAGCCTTTCTCTACTGTTGAACCAACTCAATCTAATGAATGGATTCTAGGCAGAGTTCATCCAGTTCAATAAGTTGTAGGACTCGTTCAACCTAGGCTCCATCAAGGTCCAAACCTACTTCCATTATTGTTCTAAGCATTTGTAATTCGAATTCAATAGGTAGAAGAGGTTTCTTTCCAAAATCTAATTCATAGAGAGTAAGACCAGTGGTTGATTTCCAAGTTGTCTTATAAGTCCAGACTGCCTCGTGCGGTTTTCTAGCCCAATCTTTCCTTCCTGATGAAACTATTTTTGTTAAGATGTTTTCAAGTTCTCTATTAGTTACTTCCACCTGACCATTTGTTTGTGGGTGATAGGGGGATGATTTCTTATGACTTACTTGGAAAGTAAATGCCAACAGAACTTTAGACACAAATTGAGGTCCCTAATCTGGGAGCTCCAAATTTGAGGAAGATTTTGTTATAAAAGAAATCTATGACTTGTTCTTGCCTAGAAACATTTAGTGCTTGAACTTCTACCCATTTGGTTAGGTAGTCAGTATAGACCAGGATGCATTCTTTACCCTATGAAGGAGGATCTATGGGTCCTATGAAATCTAGTCCCCATTTTTCAAAAGGTTAAAAAACTATCTGTGGCTGAAGAGGCATCCTACTGGATGCGGTTGGTCTCCCTACTCATTGACATTTATCACAATGGAAGACATACTTTTTTACATCTTTGTGCATGGAGGGCCAATAGTAGCCTACACCTAAGATTTTGTGGGAGGTTCTTTTTGCTGAATAATGACCTCTAGAAGGATCTGTTGGAATTAGGGCAGACAACTGAGAGGGGGGGTGAATCAATTGTCTCAAAACTTTAACACTTGCTGCAATTAATTCTTCTCTACCACTTATTTATAGATCATTATTATAACCATGAAAACATAAATCAATAACACATGAGCAGAAACACAAATAACACACTTGACACCAAGATTTTTAATGTGGAAACCCGATTAAGGGAAAACCACGGTGGAGGTTAGTCCACAAAAATTAATACCCTATTAAAAGTATTACAAATGGGGAAGGCACATGCCTTCGGGCTCACTGCCCAGAGCTCACTGCTCAAAGAGGCTCACTACCTATAGAAATGATTACCAGAAGATTATAGAGTGTTTGAACTGATGAATAGCATCTATCAATGCAAGATTTCAGTTCCAGTTAAGTATAGAATACTAATCTTATAGACTTCATCCTTGCTCTACCCTATTTACTATTCTTCCATGATCCGGTCCTCAAATGTCTTCTCCTTCACACTTTTTTTGCCTCTTTCATACTTAATCCATCATCACATCCTAATCGCACCCCAAAAGACTCGAATCCATCAGCTATATATATCTACATCAAGAAATTCAATCAACTGTAGTCGGCTTCAATAAAACTTAGAACATTTATTAAGCACTCTGGTCAGTTGGTTAAATCTATGCACAAATATCAACGTGGACCAAAAACTTGTGTTCCTAGATCATCAATCATGTTGGCTAATACCACTAATTATTACTAATTTCTTGACCAACACTTTTTCATCTGTATTAATATCAAATACTAGGTCAGCTTGTTCTTCTTTTGACTATATTGACTAATTGGAACCTGATACTCAGATGCTTATAAATTTTGAATCCTTCATCACCGGAGGCTACGATTCTGGTTTTAGATAGTCTTGACAATCCTTATCACTCCATCAGATCCGTAGCACACTATGAATTACCACTAGAGAGATCTGGACTGAGATACTGGACCCTATCACATGCTCTATTTTTGACATATGGACTTAGACAAATCCTCACTTTGACTTTCGGTATGATCAAATTATGTAATGCAGACGAGTAGGATAGACTTAGTCACCATCAATGACAACACTTGTCATTCATAGCAGTGTCTCTTACCAACAGGATCATCATGGCATGCTCTTAGTAATAGTTTCATCTGATCTGATCCAATGGTGTAAAACCAGATCAGGCCCACTCTTGAACAACATATCGTTGATCCATTTGAACTAAGCACTTTCTCTGATGAGGCATTTCTTCTATTTCAATTTAAAATCTACTGGAAACTTAGAGGTGGCTAAATAATTGGCTATGTTTGCAAACTAGGGTGTTTTAATGGAGATGGTGAATAAGTTTTCATCTAGAAATTCATCTTGAACAGGGGTGCAGTCTCTGTTGTCCCACTTGATTCTGTATAAAAAGTCTGCTACTACGTTAAACTTCCAAGGCTTATCAATTATGGTTACATTGAATTCTTAGAGAAATAATAACCATCTGATTATCCTTCCATTCACCACAGGTTTGTTCATTAGGTACTTAATGGATGAATGGTCTATGAAAATAGTTACCTTGTACCCTATAATGTAATGTCAAAATTTGTTGATTACATTGCATATTTGTGAAATATATAGCATACTTGCCTCCATTCTCATCTTCCTAGCCTAAAGCTACTCCAATTGCATCAATGGAAGCATATGGGTAAATATGGAAGGGAAGGTTCTAGTTAGGTCCTCGTAATACTAGAGCGAAGTGAGTTTTTCTTTAATGATGTCAAATGATGTTTGACATTCTATTGTTTAGGAAAAATTTCGACATCCTTCTGAGGAAGGGAGAACATAGGAGCTAAGATTTTACAGAAGTTTTCTACAAACCTTCAGTAGTATCCAGCATTACCCAAAAATCTTCTAACATCAGTTTGGTTTTTTAGGGTCTCTAGTTGTTGTATCACTTCATTTCTTTAGGATCTACCTTTATCCCCTTAGTTGAGATGTGGTGTCCCAGCACTATCCCTTGTTCTACCTTTATTAGTCATTTCTCATGACTTAGGGATAACTAATGATCTTCACATCATTGCAATACTCTATCCAAGTTTTTAAGTGTTTCATCAAAAGTGGAGCCATATATAGTGAAGTCATCCATATAGACTTCACACAATCATTTACAAGTTCAACAAAGATTGCCAAAACAACCCTCTGAAATGTTGTAGGTGCATTACATAATCTGAAGGGAAGGACTCGATATGCAAAATGTTCCCCAAGGATAGGTAAAATTTATTTTGTCTTGGTCCTCCGCTGCTACATGTATTTGATTATATCCGCTGAATCCGTCCAGAAATGAAAAATACTTTCTCCTTGCTAAATTATCCAAGACTTGGTCTATGAAGGGTAGTGGAAAGTAGTCTTTATAGGGTGTTTTATTGAGTTCTCTATAATCTACACACACTCTCCATTTCCCATTTTTCTTTGGAACAACCACCAAAGGTGAGACCCACTTGCTGTCAGAGATAGAATAGATGAATCCCACTTGTAGGAGTTTTTCAATTTCTGTTTTGACAATATCTTTGAGAGAAGGGTTAAGTATATGTTGTGGATGACAAATTGGTCTAACATCTTCAATATAGATGTGGTGAGTACAAGACACTAGGATGTATTCCTCTCATATCTATGTAAACCTAAGAAAAAGCTTTGGATCTGTTCGCCAATATGTCAAATAGATTGAGCTCATCTGCTTTTGTTAACCAACTATTGATATTTAAAGTTTTTCCTGGTAATAACATGATAGTTTTAGTTCTTGGGTAGCTACAGGTGACAGTGTGAACTTCTCTCATTAATGTGTTGAGCGAACAACTATGTGGTATGATTTTATGGAATCTGGTAATATCCTCAAAGAAGAGACCAGTCTGTGGAATGATATTAGCCAGAGGGCAAGGAAGCACTATGAAGGACGTCTAGTTTCTACTGTGTGCATGCTCAATATCATAAGTTTGGGTCATGTGTCCTAAATTTTCCTCAATTTCCAAGAGTTCTTCATACTTGAATCTATGGTGATACCTTGCATGTCATTTTCTAGTTCATCTCTTAGTTCTTCACCCTGTTGTTTAATGACTACCATTGTGAGTGAGGCCAGATTTTCTTGCCTATCAGAGGAATTTGATTAATCAACCCAAACTTGCTTGTTCACAATAGGTTGAGTAGGATGATACAGGGACAAGTGTTTTCTATTAAGGCCATTTGAAATTGTCATTCCTCCTACTCTATAGTAAATTTTGGCTGCAACAGTTGCCAACCAAGGTCTTCCTAATATCAATGGATAACTATTCTTAGGATTGTGGGACTAGATCACCTGGAATTCCACTGGATATTCCCAATTGTCAACTTTGACATGGACATTTTTTTGGACACCTTTGGGAACAACAATAGATTGGTTTGCCATTTGCACTATGGTGGTTGTGGGGTGTAAATCTGTGAGAACCAATTTTTCCATGATGTCCAAAGTTATGACGTTAACCACTGCCCCTAAGTCCACGAGTGCATTGGGTATTTCTACCTCATTGATTGTCACCATTATGAGTAGTCTACCTGGGTCACCATATTTTGGGGCAGAGATTTCTCCAGTCAGAAGGTTAGCCAAATATCCATTAATTTGCACTGTGTTAATTTGTTTCTTCTTCCTCCCTGGTGTTTTTATGGACAACTATTTAACTAACTGGTTGAGTTCAAGAATCTCTTTGATTGCTTGTAATAGTGGAATCTCAATGTGGAGCCATTTAATTTCCTGTATTAAAGTAGTTTCAGTTGGAAAGGTTATTTTTGAAGGGTTTTTCAGGAAGGTCTCCTTAAGGCACTCTGGAAAATGTGCTTGAGTTATCCTCTTTGAGTTGGGGTCATTCTCCAGAAGACTTGGTGAATGTTTATTGACAGTTTCTCCTAGCGGTAAACCCAAAGATATATGTAGGGGTTGTTGAGGAGATGACAAGGGTGCTTTAGAGGAATATTCCTAAATGTCAGTAGGCTTATCTTGGTTACTTCTTGAGGTTTTCTTTGAAGGCATGGGAGTCATCTTTGTTCCTTTAGTGGGCTTCTCATTTTGATCTTTCAGGATCTCAAAAATGGTAGGCTGCTGGAGCATTTTTCCTGACCTTAACTGTAAGTTCCCATAATAGATAGCATTAACCCTAGCCATGTTTTCCTACTTAGTGGAATACACTGGTGTAGTTTGATGATTATTCTTTAGATTAGCAATAAGTTGCACTGGTAGTTGGGGTTGATTGACCTGCTCATTTTGTTGAGTGTTTTGGGGAGCTGGAAGGAGATTCTGTTGTGGGTTTGGCATCCTCCACAGACCATGATAGAATTGGTTTGAAGGTTGATTCCATTGTGGGACAGGATTTTGATGGTACCACTATTGTTGAGTTTGATTTGCCCATTGAGGATTTGCCTAGGACTGGTTTTCCCACTCAGGTGGTCCCCAAGGGTAAGGTCCCTAATTAGGCAGCGCTGGAGGCCAAGGTGCCACCCATTGATTATTATTCCAATTATTTGGAGGGTGCCAAGATGAGTTTGAGTTTTGACCATAGGAGAAATTCCCTCTTGGTCTCTGGCCTACGTAATTGACCTCTTCCTTTGTGTGAGAAGACTTCTTTGATTTTTTAATTGCATTGAGTATCTCACACTAATTAGTGGCATGATTTTTCTCACAAATTTGACAACTGTTATCTTTATCTAGAGGACACTCCCTTAATAGATGTTTATTTCAACATCTGGGATAGTAGATGGATAAGGTTTCGGGATTGCATGTCTTGGCTTGTTTTTCATCTAAGGTGGTGTTTAACTGAACAAGGATATCAGTCTTTAGCTTTGCTATTGCATCTCGCAATTTTCCAATTTCATTTGATCCTCTAAATAGGCTAGACTTACGGATTCCTCCATGAGTATGAGAGAAATTTCTGCACAACTCAACAATGTCTCCGAGGTCAAGTTGGGACACATCTCCTTTTCCCATCAAGTCTACACTTCTCCTAGAATCCTCATCAAGCCCTTTGAGGAATATGGTCTTCAGGATTTCTGGGCTCATTGTTTCTTCTTTGCACCATTTGTTAGAAAGATGAACCTATCCAAGAAGTCTTCTAGGCTTTCATCCTCTTTTTGCCTCAATTTGAACAATTTTTCCTTCCTATCACTGACCCTATAGTAGCTATGATATTTGTCCAGAAAGATGGTTTCCAAATCATCCCAAGTGGTTATTGATCCTGAAACCAACCCCATGAACCATCACATTATAGAGTCTCTCAAGGTAGAGGGAAAAAGTTTTAGTTTCTAATTATCTGTTTTGTAGTCATAAGTCTGACACAGAACTTCAAATTCGAAAAGGAACTCATCTAGGTCCTTAGAAGACAAACCTCCAAAGGTTGGTAGGATAGAAGGTGAAATGTTTTTCATCGGTTAGTCTTCCTCTAGATTGAGAGAAATAGGATAAGTGAATGTTCAGGCTGCTCTCTAAAGATTTGGGTTATCATCATCTTGATTGTTTCCCATCCTTCCATTTTGGTGATTGAAAGGGTCATTATTATTATCAGCCATTAGGTTGAAAGAAATGTTTTCCTCCTCAAGTGTTTGTTGTGATGGCTGAGTATCTGAGGTATGTTGGGAAGTCTCAGGTTGATCCTTATCGATAAATTCATATTGAAAAAGTTCTTCAAATAAGACTTCTACCTCTCTAGATTTGGTTGGAACTACTATTTGGGGGGTTTTTTCTATGAATCTTCCATGTGGACCTTGTTTTTTAACCATGTAGAAAAAGAAGTTTGATGACTATTTTTGGTTTTTACTAACAAGAGGTATCCAAATGCTCTCCTAATAACACTATAAAGGAGAGTTCCTCAGCAACAATGCCAAAAAGTGATAGGTTATCATTAAGTCCTAACACTTTAGTTGAAAATGTATCAGTTTTGTCGACCGGGTAGTGTCCAAGGATGATGCAATAGGGGATTGGTTTGGACATCTCAACTTAGCAGATATTTTCTAGATTTTTAGGAAAGTCTTGACGATATTAACTTAAACTAGAAAGCATACTGTTATGTATGAATGAGGGATGAGGTTGATGGTTGATAGTTTCATTAAATCCTCCTTTCACATATAACATTCAAGGACATTAAACCGAGTCAAGTCATAAATTTTGCAAGAGGACTCAGCTATAGGTTTGGTGTCAATTGGAATGATAAGAAAATTTGGAATTTATTGATTAATTTTTTAAACCCTAGTCTGATTAAGCCTTAAACCCTAATTATATGAAATCATAAAAAAACAAATGAAACACGACAAATTCTCACATAGGAAGGAACTAAATGTAGATTAGAAACATACTAGGATTTGGATTCTAAAAAGTGTAAACTTTGGGGACACTGGGGTGGGCGTCCAAGTCCAACTGGCAGCTTTTTCTGTGGATAAGGAGCTATTAGATGATGAAGACTGAAACCTTCTTAGGAGTTTCTAGAAAAAGCCAAACTAGAGGACATAGGGGTAGGTGCCCATGTCCAAAAAGGAATATTCTTTGCTATTTTCTTGAGATCCTGAATCTTTATCCTCTGCTCTGACCTCCTGCAACTCCTCTTTGCAATATTCTATACCTGTAACCTGTAATCATAAGAGAGGTGTTGGGGGTTGTGGTGTTTAAGAGCTTTCCTCGGTCAAGCCCCAGAATGGCATTCAAGCCTTCCAACACTATTGTTAGATAGAGTGCATGTCCTTGGTGGACAGAGGAAAAAACAAATGATATGATGAATTGATTGAAGCACAAAATAGATGTCACCTCAGAGGTGAAGCTCTCACAGGAAGATGAAGATCTTTCACGCCATGAGGAGATGGATTAATGAAGACAAATCTATAACAAACAAGTACAAACACAACACAATACTGCTCTGCAACACAATGAAAGCCTTGAATATCCTTAGCACAAGATCACAAGTTCACATTATCCATCTAGGTGTAAAATGAAGTCCTAAACATATTTATATATGCATTCCCACTAAACATTCATAATTCAAATTGACAAGGCCGACAAAGGGAAACCTTTTAATGGTCACTTTGCCAATTTAAATTTAGGTCCCAACAAAATAGGTCTAGACTAAGGCATGGATTCCCAAGTCTAGGGGCCTATTTTACTCTAGGATTCATTTTTAACATGCATGATTAAATCTAAGGGACTTGGGAGCTAAACTTAAGAGGTAAAAGTTCTAGGGGACATTTTACAACATAATATTTAGCCCCCACTTTAATGTATGTATGATCTTATGACCCATACATGCATTGAAGTACGGTGAAAAACACATCAAACACACTAGGTACTTGAAGCTAAGGCATACACAAAGATTGAAGAGCTATTTCTAGCCCTCAATCTCAGGTAAGCACTAGAAAACACATCGCAAACACACAAAATACAATGAAGACAATAGGAAGCACACAAGACACAAAGAAGACATGAGAGCAGTCACGTAGAACACGATGAATAGATTGATATAACATTTTCATATATAAAATGAAATCCTAATAAGCACATAATACAAAACCCAAAATGTAGGAGGAGCTCATTACTACACCCTTGAAACTACACCTGGGGGAAAACATGCCATACAAAACCTAAATGTGGGAGGAGCTCATCACTACACCCTTGAAACCACACATGGGAGAAAACACGCCAAACAAAACTTGAGTGTGGGAGGAGCTCATCGGTACTCCCTTGAAACCACACATGGGGGAAAACATGCCATACAAAACCCAAGTGTGGGAGGAGCTCATCGCTACACCCTTGAAACTACACATGGGGGAAAACACACGAAAGACACATGGAATACATGAGCATCATATAGCATGCCATAGACATACTATACGTCTTAACCACGACAAACATAGGCGATGGAAGGAGCTTATTGTTAAGTCCCACCATCTTAAACACACTATAGACACACCTAATGGTTGGGCTTATGCCACAACAACCACCAAAGACATGATTAAGGAAGGATAGCTCAAGATCCAACCCCACCTCCTAATGAGGACTTTGTATAAAAGGATGTGCACTAGCTCAAGAGATACACCATCCCTCCTCACGATGAGGGATTTTGTATAAAAGGATATGTACTGGCTCAAGAGATACGTTATCCCAACTCACAAAGAGGGCTTTTTAATTGCAATATAGATAAGGATGTGCACTCGTGTCGAAGATACAACATGTTACCTTGCGGAGAGGGCTTACAAATACACTTTGTTAGTATCAAAATCATCATACATATATCATTATATATGCCCCCACCTTAACGTGGTTGATCTTGTTTACCGATATCAAGCACATTAAGGTAGAGAGAAAACACACAAGGGAATAGGGGCTCTCGTAAAGCCCATGCCCCCGATGTGACATGTGCTTATGATCACTAAATGTTCACACAAATACATTGATATAATATGCTAAGATAAACAACAAGATGAAAGAATGAAATCTATGCATGAAAAAAATCACATCAAGGACCAAGGCTATACTCATGGGTTCAGAGCTGAGTATAACTGTTGGGCTATACTGCAGGTACCTTGGAACTGAGTGTAGCAACAAGGTGAGATATCAATCAAAGTGTACAAGAGAAGATTGAGTAGATTGTAAAATGTTAGTTACAAGAAATGCCATAAGATGATACATCACATGGAGTGATTCTACTAGTCAAGCATCAGATATATATAAATCAACCCCATCTTCATATATGGACTAGGTCCATTTTTTCTTTCTCGCTGAAGGGACGTATGGTCCGTATCAGTATTTGTTTGTTTTCATCATCTGCCAACTCGGTAGAATCATTGAAGAAGGTAAAAAATAAAAATGAGAGAGGAGAACAAGTGCCTTAGGAACACCACATAGGAGGATGCCCCCAAAACACCCTTTGCAATGCTATGCCCCTAAGGAATGACACACAACAATAAAATAGAGGAGAGGCAAGATAGAAGAATGATGAAACAAATAGAAGAATAGTCACAACAGAGGCAGTATCCCGGTATTCTTGACCTTAAAAGAGTATCAAGGATCATCCTAGGAGGCCTAAACAACACAACACATCATGGGGGAACACAACACACAAGAGGAGGTCATGTAAGTGAGAAAAGGTATGCTTTGACAAAGGTGACCAATAGGGTTAGGAATACTTACCTGTGTACACAACTGAACTAGTGGTTGTTGTCGAGCAAGTCATCTTCCTCCCAATATCAAATGCATGATGACAGGGGTACATAAGGTACAATTTCTCAACTAAAATGATCATCCTTTACTTCCTCAGCCTTAATCTCTTCTTTGTTTGATTCAATTATGTTAGATGGTGAAATGTTCTCTTGTTGTAGTTGTGTATTTAGAGCCAAGGCTTGTATTTTATTTCTTCTTTCTCTTGCTAGTCTATTCCTTCATGTTTTATTAGTAATGTTTTCAAAAGGAATCTCATGTTTTTCCATAAGTTTCTTAGAAGAGGAAGCAAATATGTGATTAATTTGTGGTGGTCCACTACTTTATTTTCTATGGGTATCTCTCGATCCCTATAAGAATGACAGAGGAGGAACCTCATAATAGACTCCCTTACCTTTCAGTCTATGGGGTTCTTGTAATGTAGGTTGTTCTTTATCCATTGTTTGTTGAATAGCGGGTCCAACTGATTTTGATAGTAATTGTGCTTTGTAATGTCGATATCCCAAGAAAGTTTGATTTGTTTATGGTTCAGGGTCTTTAGTAGGTTTGGGACAAACATAGTCAAGGATGATGTTCTTTCACATAACAATAGGTTACCATCGACTATGGTGAATAGTTTGGATAGACCCATGGTGAGGAAATTTTAAGCATTGGTGAAGGGTTGAACATATAAATTTCATAGCCTTGAGACATGGGTGGCCTAATTTTAAACAGAAGAGGTTAGATGTGGGGATGATATCAAATGATTGTTCTAAAGCTTTGTCAAGCACCTGGATCATTAAAGTAATCTTCCCTAAGGCTGGGAGGAAAGCTCCATTATGTGTTTTTATCATCGTGTCTGTAGGCTCATAAGTTTCTTGTATCAATTTATGTGAATGAAGGAACTCTTCCGTAGCAATGTTAGTCATACAATTTGGATCAACAAGGGCTCCTCTCACCGGAGTCCCCATTATGTTAATGGTAATGTAAAGAGGATCTTCAATGTCTCCCACTATTTTATCTCATGGTACAAATTTTATTTTAGGTTCAGGGGTCATCCTTTTCTTATCAAGTCAGGGAAAGAGCATAATGTTGTTTTTATGATGAGAGGCCATAGATGTGAGCCTATTTCACACTAATGCACTTGTTTGAGGGAAACGGGTACTAAAAGACACACGGAGTCCAAAAAAAATGTAGTGGATAGGAGGAAAGAGTGCTACACAACAAATCCAAGTAAGTGTTTTTAAATGTTTTGAGCAAGAAAGTGTGAATAAGATGTATAAACACTTAATGTTGAAATACCCACTGTGTAATTAAAAATATGCCAATTTTCACACAATACTATGAAATGAAGAAAAAAATTAAAATGAACAATAGATGCATGTTTGATAATGAATGCAAGATCTGAAATGAATGACAAATGCAATGAAACAAAGAAAAACTATGCTTTCTTATGCACTTAAAATGCTCAATTTTTTCACCTTTTTCAATGTAAATGCGCAAAAAATGTTATAAAATTATTTACAATGATGGATGAATGAAATATAATCTAATTTAATGTGTAAAATAACTCAGATCAACTTTAAAAATGATGCCAAAGTGATACAATGCTTAATGCAAAGTCAAAATTAAGGCAAGATGAATGAAAATGCTTATTTTTGTTGAAATACACAATGTGTAAATGCAAAATTTGAAATGTAGATGCAAAAAAACACAATGATGAAACACTATAGTCCAAAATAAGATTTGAAAGAGTGTTAAAATGAGTAATTAAATTTGAAACAAGATTTTAATTACAAACCCTAGGTTATATGAAAAATGCAAAATTTCAAGCAAAACACTAGCAAATGAGAGATGCAAATGCAAGGTAAATGATGATAAAAACATGAAATGCTGTAATTTATCTCAAATCTGATATAAATATTAGAAAATTAAATGTTTTCCATGATATGCAAAGAAAATAGTGCAAACTATGTCGTAATGCAAGCTAAAAATGCTTATTTTTTTCAAAATTTTCAAATTTATGCAAGATTTTCAAATGTATGAAGATGAATATGATATGAATGAATGCAAATCTGATTACAACACTCAACAAGGTGCAAATTCAGCAAAAAACATGGGTTCACCAAAATGTTATGTAGGAAAAGAGGGATGAAGTTGATGGTTGATATTGTGATTAAATCCTCCTTTCACATATAACATTCAAGAACATTAAACTGAGTCAAGTCACAACTTTTGCAAGAGGACTCAGCTACAAGTTTGGTCACTTGGAATGATAAGAAAATTTGGAATTTGTTGATTAATTTGTTAAACCCTAGTCCGATTAAGCCTTAAACCCTAATTATATGAAATTGTAAACAAACTGACAAAACATGACAAATGCTTGCATAGGAAGGCACTAAATGTAGATTAGAAACATACCAAGATTTAGATTCTAGAAAGAGGAAACTTCAAGGACATTGGGGCTGGCACCCAAGTCCAACTGGTAGCTTTTTCTATGGATCAGGAGCTATCAGATGATGAAGACTGCAACCTGCTTAGGAGTTTTCAGAAAAGCTACACTAAAAGACACAGGGGCGAGCACCTATGTCCAGAAAGGAATACTCTTCGCTATTTTATTCAGATCCCAAATCTTTATCCTCTACTCTGACCTCCTACATCTCCTCTCCACAAGATTCTGCACCTGTAACCTGTAATCGCAAGAGAGGTGTTGGGGGTTGTGGTGTTTAGGAGCTTGCCTCGGTCAAGCCCCGAAATGGTATTCAAGCCTTCCAACACCATTGTTAGATAGAGTACATGTCCTTGGTGGATAGAGGTAAAAATAAATGATATGATAAATTGATTGAAGCACAAAATAGATGTCACCTTAGAGGTGAAGCTCTCACGGGGAGATGAAGATCTTTCATGCCATGAGGAGATGGGTTGATGAAGCAAAATATACAACAAACAAGTACAAACACAACACAATACTACTTTGCAACACAATGAAAGCCTTGAATATCCTTAGCACAAGATCACAAGTTTGAATTATCCATCTAGGTGTAAAATGAGGTCCTAAACATGTTTATATATGCATTCCCACTAAACAAATCAAGGCCTAACACCTAGGAGATAAACTTAGGAGGTAAAAGTCCTAGGGGGATATTTTACGACATAACACATAAAAACTTAGTCCACAAAGCATTTGAATCTAACCTATTAAGCATATGAACTTAATCTACAAAGCACACAAACTTGAAACTAGGAGATAAACTTCAGAGGTAAAAGTCCTAGGGGGATATTTTATGACATAACACATACAAACTTAGTTCACAAAGCATTTGAATCTAACCTATAAAGCATATGAACTTAATCTACAAAGCACACAAACTTGAAACTATGAATTTGAAAGAAAACATTCTAATCTAAGAAAGAAAGAAATTCTTTGAATCCAAATTTGCACTATCAATTAATATTGAACTTTTGAACTAAGTAGGAGCTCCAAAATTCCTCTTTATAGAAAGAGGCTCCAGAACTTTGGAAATTACAAGATAACACATAGAACTTCAGAAATTACAGTTGAAGATTTCACTAAGCTTGAAAACAACTAAACACAATACTCTGCAGGTCAACATTAACATCATTCTACCATGATACCATGAAATAGAAAGCTATATACTTCAGAACAAAACAATCGCAGAACAAAACATAAGAAACATTTTCATGAAACATCAAAATACTTTTCTATCCCTAGTTCCTTCTAGTGGCCAACTCTCCAGATATCTTTTATTGATTCAAATCACATTCATCATTAACATATCAAATTCCAGTTTGCATACATTACTCAATGTTTCATGTAAAAAGAGGGGTTTTCAATTTCAATGAATGTGTGGGTTAGATCCTACTTTTGCACCTTACATTCAAGGACATAAACTGAGTTAAGCCACAACTCTTGCAAGAGGGCTCTACTATAGGTTTAGTGTCACTTGGAATGAAGAGGAAACTTGGAATTTTCTTATTAATTGATTAATTAAAACCTGATTATGCTTAAAACCCAAATTTCATAAAATTGTAAATAAATAGATGAATCACAACAAATGTTCATAGACACAGATATAATATTCAGAGTAAATGCATACCAAACTTTGAGATTCTATATGCAGAAAAGTTAAGGAATAATGAGTAGGCACCCAAGTCCAAGGTGCTACTTTCTGTCAGGATCTTTGAAAGTTGTCTGTAACCTATTTCTACTATTTTAGAGATTTCTGTGTTTCAGGATCCAGAGGACTAATGAATGGGAGCCCAAGTCGAGGTCCTTATTTTCTTCTCATGTCTGTAATTCTAACACTCTATTATGCCTCCCTACAACTCCAGTCCTTCCACTTCTACACCTGTAACCTGCAATCATAGAAAAGGGGGTTGGGGGTTGTGGTGTCTAGCAGCTTGCCTCAGTCAAGCCTTGGAAGGACATTCAAGTCTTTCAAACACTGTTGTTAGATAAAGAGTGTATATCCCTATAGGATAGAGGTAAAAACCAATTGATAAATGATTGAAAACACAAATAAATGTCACTTTAGAGGTGTAGCTCACATGTAGATGAAAATCCTTTAACACATGAGAAGATGAAGCCAAATCTGCATAACAAACACAATAAAAAGATAATTCATATCTACAACAATGAATACTTTGAATGCTTTCAAATCATAAATGCGCCAAAAGTTCATAATCATCTTCTAGTTTACAAAGGTTTTGAATTAAAGTATGTCGGCCTTATGTACCTTGTCGACCTCAAGTCATTTATGTCCTTGATAAGTAATTAGAATGCATATATAAACATGTCTCTCACTGATTTACTCCTAATGATCTAATGACACTCCAGCTAATGATTCTCTATGCAATTGCTTTCTAACAAGCTCTCTATCTACAAGCTCTCTATTTGTATAGATTATTGCTATGTGTGCTAACCCTTGTTGCAGATCTTGGTTGAAGCTCCTTCCTCCTTCATTCACTCCTTGTGGTGATTTGATTGTGACATCATCCCATCAAGGATTCCATGTTCATGGTCACATCTTTCCTTCATGCTTTCTTACATTTATCTTCTATTATTTAGATCTACCTCTACCCTCCTAGGGCACACACTATTGATCTAATCCTTGCTATTATGGAGGTGGGAACACCATTCATGGGATTTGAATTAGGAAATCCACTAAACAACACCAACATTTTCCCTCTTTTATATGTGTAGGTTGAAGATGGAAGATTCAAAAAAAATAGATGAAAGAAAGACAGAAGTATAGGTGTCAGAAGTATCTTAGACTTCTGACAACCCAAAACCCTAGGACACCCTCGCTTGGGAACCCTATTCCTCCAGATCTGGGCCATATTTTTGGTAGTGGCCCCCAACAGCTCTGCTATGCTCAGTTCAACTCCTAGTTTCTAGATTTTTAGCCTTGATAGGTCAGTTACTTCTTTTTAAGCATATTTCATCATAGAAACCCTAGATATATCCTTATTAATTCAATATTTGCAATTAAAACAAAGGACTAGAACCCCTGTAACCTGGCTCTCCTTCAGAACTATAGCCAAGATTGATTTGTGTTCCAATATATTTGATTGAAAGGATTGACCTAGCTAGTTGAATAGTGATTAGGTCTCTCTTTTCTATGAAACATTCTGGTGAACTTGACATATCTTGCACTTTATTAGCCTTCTTTTGTGACATCTAATATATTTACAGTTCTATATTAGATTAGTATTGAATTGATTAAATATTCTATATTTATAGATCTTGCATTTGTACTTTTTCATTGTTGTAGTTACCAAAAACCTCATCTTTTTGGTAAACCCTGTTAGTCTTACACTTGGTGGTCATGATTGCAATCTTATTTCAAATCTTTGCTATATTGAATACTTGTTAAATTTGATTACAATTTGTTGTAGCATATCATACTTGTCAATTTGTGTTTAATTTAGAAAGTAAGAACATTCATACATCTATCTTTTTCTTTGAGATTTGAAAGAAAAAACATAAACAAAATAATCTAAATGAAAACACTTATTTTCTTCCATCATTTTCCAAATCTAGTCAAAAGGTTTGTGAAATTGATGTTCCATTCCTTAAATATGGTAAAAACAAAGCATTTTCTATGCCACTGTATTCTTTTAATCCCTCTACTAAGACCCCTTCTATTTATAAGGATATTTTGGTGCAAGAGGATGAAATCATTGACACATTCCTTACCATTACTTTACCTTCTCTGTATTTGGATGTTTTCTCTTCTAAAGATGAGGCATTAGTGGATGTTGAGCATACTACTTATAGTTCTATCACATGTTCCATTGTACATGATGATTCCATGACTCAACCTATTGATCTTCCTCCTTTAGTTGCATGTTCAAGTACCTTGGATATCACTAAGGATGTGAAGACCTCTTTTCTTCCTCCTTTGGTTGTATGTTCAAGTACCTTGGATATCACTAAGGATGGGAAGACCTCTTTTCTTCCTCCTTTGCTTACATGTTCAAGACCCTTGGACATCACTAAGGATACAATCATCAACAATTTCTTAACATCACTCTACCCTCTCTTCATTTTAATGCTCTCTCTTCAAAAGATGAAGCATTAGTGGATGAAGAGCCTTCCCTCACATTGAACCCCTTGGGGATGGATGTTGAACATACTCAAAAAGACAATAATGTAAATTCCATCATCATCAAAAGACTTATCCCACCCACTAAGGGGATGTTGGATAAGCACAATAATATTTAAAACATTCCTAAAATAATTGTGCATAAGGAACATGACCTACCTTCTCTCTCTAAACTGGTGATTATGGTTTGATGTGTTAAAAACCCATCTCGACCCCCTAGTTACATTTTCAACTTTGCAAATCAACTTACTAAAAACAAGAGATGTGTTCAAAATGTGTCACAACAACCTCATTATCATACGGTTGCTTAGACATACAACACTTGAAACAACAAACAAAGTAAGAAAGAACCAAGCATGTCCACTTCTCTTCCACCTTTTCTTCCTCCACTTCCTTGTCTTTCACAACATACTACTAGAGAATATGATCTTGTTGAGCATATCTGTGCTACTCTAGCTAAGATCTCACTCTAGGATATAATACAAACCTTGCCTACATACCACAGAATGTTCTAGGAGTCTCTACAAAAGGTAATTATTACACATTCTATTAGACCAAATGATGTAGCAACCCTATTTGATTGTATGCATGTGATGAGTCTAGATATCACTTTTCCACAACATGAATTACCTCCCATAGAAGTATAAAAGCAATATGACCCTTTCATGATATTTGTCTTTATTAATAGAACCGAGATAAATAATACTTTGATTGAAAATGGATCTGGTCTTAATCTTTGTGGTATTGACCTGTTACATAAAATTGGTATAGATACCTCCCTTACCAAGCCTGATACTCTTAATATCCTTGGCTTTGATAATGTTGGTAAACAATCACTAGGCACAATCACACTACCTATTAAGGTTGGAACTATGACTTTACCTACGCTTATCCATGTCATGCCTAATTCTCTTACATACAATATTCTCCTTGGTAGACCGTGGATTCATGCCATGGGGGTAGTCCCGTCTACCCTTCACTATACAATGAAGTTTTTTCATGACAACAAGCTCTATATGGATCTTGCTGATCCAAATATGGAAAGTTTCTTGCAATCAAAAGCGGGGCATCAATCCCCTCTTTTGAATTTGGTTCTTTCTTCAAAAGCAGACCAATCATCCTTCGTTACTAACAATAGTGATGATTAGGATAGTTTTGATCCTTTAAGAACATTTTTTGGTGATGATTGGGGTTCACTAGATTTTACACCTTCCTTTAGTGGAGAGTACAAAATCCCTCAATCTAAACCTGAGATCCCAAAGGTAGCTAATTTGGTTTATTCTACACAACCTATTTCTTCTAAACAAGTTGACTGGGGCTCTTTACATTTCAACTCCCTTGGGTATGCTAAATCTAAAGTTGACCCTCCTCACCTTGATAGAAAGAATTATCCTTCTACTTCTTCAACATATGATCACAATCCTCATTTCAACAAGGCTTCTAATGTAGCCTCTCCTCTTCTTTCGGATTTGGAGACACATTATGGGCATGGATTTAAAATGTTCTAAGCATGGATACAATGGAAATGGTTTAGGATGCATGAAACAAGGCTTCTAATGTAGCCTCTCCTCTTCTTTCAGATTTGGAGACACATTATGGGAATGCATTCAAAAATTTCTAAGCATGGATACAATAGAAATGGTTTAGGATGCACAAAACAAGGGATCCTATGGAATTGAGACTACACTTATCTAAAGTAGGTTTAGGTTTCCAACCTTCTCCTATGTTCCCACCTCCATCTTCTAAAGTGTTTCTGGCTCCTTTTCAAGAATCAAACCCCACTCCACAATGGAAAGGGTTGGTTCATGTATGTATCCAACTACATATTCACTTCTATCTCAATAAGAGTGCATTTTTTCAAGTCTACTCAAGGACTACTTGATCACTCTTCCTCCTCCAACACGTAAAAATATTTCACAAAATAACCTATCAACACTTTCTTTATATGCATATCATCAAGGGCTTGGCCATTCCACTAATGAATGCTAAGCCTTGCGTGACAAAATTCAGTAACTTTAAACAAGGTATGGCTCTAGAACCCTGCACCATGCTTGATGTAATCCCTCTATAGTACTTGATTTCTATGGCACCTCATTATAATGTTTGACAGCATACCATGACTAAACAAGCCATTGTGTGTCATGCTTGCAGCATTGCCTTGATCTCACCATCTTGGGAGAAACCCCTTGTAGTGATGTATCTTTTCGAGAACATATATCATTTGGGCATTTTCCTCCACAAAGCTCTCATGCCTGCTTTACATTCATTATTGAAATTATACCTTAAAGCAATTGCTCCTTGATGGAGTTAGAAATCACTTCAAGGTGGGGGCGTACATTATACTATGTGATTTACTTTATTCATGGACCATGTAGCTGGTCTTGATGTGAAAATACTTGTTGATCATTTTGTAGCATCTCTGATATTGTTGATGTGGAGCTCACCTAGTGATTTGGTGGTCCTCACTAGCCTGTGGTGTCTTCAGTTGGAATAGAACTCACCTAGTAATTCGACAGTCCTTACTAGCCTATGATGTTTCCTTTTGTTTGTCCATGGGCCACCTAGCATAATGCAAATTGCTAACCTATTTTATTCATGCAACCTATCATTACTATATTCATGGTCACCTAGTAATTCGGCAGTCCTTACTAGCCCGTGATCCGTGGGAGCATTGTTCATGTTATTCTTCTTTTGCATTGATTATTCCTTTGTCTATCTATGTTCCATTCTTCTATCTCCTTCTTATAATTCATGAAGTATGGTGATAGAGACAACCTTTTAGACTAAGGTCTCTTTTATCTTGTTGACTCAAGATTTCATTTTGTATGCTCAGGTATTTGTGATGACTTCATTATTGCATGCTTTTGTCTTCCATGAAATTATTCATGTATGCTTCATCCATGCTTTATGTGTATTCCATGTGTGTTTTATGTGTATTCTACATATTTTTTTGCATGTATTCCCAATGTTTTCTATGTTTATTACGTGTTTGCTTCATGTATTGTGTGTTTTACATGTATTCTCTATGTATTGCTTTGTTTTATCTCATGATTCACAAGTGTATGTCTATGTGTATGTATGTGTGATTTGTGCCATGTGTTTTTTGACTCATAGAATCCTAATATTGGGGGCTAGCACATCTCTCAAACTTAACATCATTCTATGAGGAGTTTTGGTTTCTCTATACTTTAGCATGAGCAGGATCGTAAGTTCCTACTCTCGCTAAATTGGGGGTCACAAATTATTGGCCCAAGACAATTTCACATAGAGTTTAGCTCCCTCCCAAATGTTGTATCAATTTTAGGAGTTGATAAAGGATCTTAGATAGGTCCCCTAGCAACACACCCTTTTGGGAGCTAATTGGCTAGGACCCTAGCACCCAAGCACTAGTGTCCTTCCAGTTAGGCCCTAAAAAGGTTTTGGATTAACATATGTCAGCCTTATGTACCTTGTGTATTGTACCTTGTCAGCCTCAAGTAATTTGGGCCCCTGACAAGTAATTAGAATGCATATATAAACATGTCTCTCTCACTCATTTACTCCTAATGATCTAATGACACTCTAGCTAATGATTCTCTATCAAATTGCTTTCTAACAAGCTCTCTATCTACAAGCTCTCTATTTGTGCATATTATTCTTGTGTGTGCTAACCCTTGTTACAAATCTTTGGTGGAAGCTCCTTTCTCCTTCAATCACTCCTTATGGTGATTTGATTATGACATCATCCCATCAAGGATTCCATGTTCATAGTAACATCTTTCCTTCATGCTTGCTTACATTTGTCTTCTATTATTCAAATATGCCTCTGCCCTCATAGGGAACACAGTCTTGATCTAATCCTTTCTTTTGTGGAGGTGAGAACACCATGCATAGGATTTGACTTAGGCAAGCCCCTAAATAATACCAACATTTTCCCTCTTTTATGTGTGCAACTTGAAGATGGAAGATCTGATATAAACGACCAAAAAAAAGATGAAAGTACATGTGTTGGAAGTATCTTAGACTTTTGACAACCCAAAACCCTAGGACACCCTTGCTTGGGCACCATAGTCCTCCAAATCTAGGCCATATTTCTGGTAGTGGCCTCCCGACAACTTTGTTTTGCTCAGTTCAACTCCTGGTTTCTAGGTTTTCAGTCCTAATAGGTTAGTTACTTTTGTTTTAGCATATTTCATCATAGAAACCCTAGATCTACCCTCACTAATTTAATCTTTTCAATTACAACAAAGGCACAAAACCCCTATAGCCTGGCTCTACTTCAGGACTGTAGCCAAGCTCAATTTGTGCTCCAATGTTTGAAAGGATTGACCTAGCTAGTTAAATAGTGATTAGGTCTCTCTTTTCTATTAAATAGTAGTAACCTCACTGAATAATCTAATCTTCCCTACAAATGAGGCATCTAAACACCATAGATAATGCTCTTTCAACATAAAACCAATTACCATCTGACCTGAAGCTTGAACCCTTTGATACATGAGAAGAAACCTACAATTGAATTGAGAAATAGATTCTAGAGGTATCCTTCTCATGGCTTCAAATTGAAACAAAGAATATTGAGCACCCACATTAGGATAAAATTAGATCAAAAATAAAATTTGTAATTCAATCCATGAGCAAATAGAATTAGGTAGAAGACTTGCATACCAATGAAGTGTTGCACTTTGAAATGTCTTATAAATAAATTACAAACAACATCTTTATATTTAATCTTATAAAAAAATATTAGATCCTTGCAAACCCTCACATGATCTGAAGTATTTTATCCATTGTTGGGGAAGAATAAAGGAAGCCTATTGTGTCCATGAAAAGGAATCTCATGGAGACCCCTAGGAATACACAAAGGGCTTCTCATTCAAGCCAGATATTGCCAAGATCTAACTCATCATAATTATACAAGTAACTATGCATACTCTTTTTTTGACCTCCCTCTTGCCCAGATGGGAGAACCCCTCATCGGTCCAGTTTTATCAAGCCCTCCTTCTAATGCCATTTCTATTGACTATTGTTTTGGCACAACAATTCAAGTAGAACAAAGATCACTCGACTTCTCCTAAAAAGGTAACCAATCGAGAAGGTTAATTGCCTCCAAGGTCTATGTTTGCTAGGTCATAGTGTGTTGGAGCAACTTAGTGGTCTATGTGAATGTTTTTTCAAGGGACCTATGCTAGTAAATAAACTTGGGCCAAATAGATAAGGTCTCTTTATAGATAATTTTTTGTTTTGAGTTTGAACTAATGAAGTCTCTCTAAAGACTAATGCAATCCTTAGGTTCAGATTGCTAAACTCTCTATGTAGACAGGTGTTATCTTTAAGTTGAGATTTCCTAAATCTAATCCTAAACTAATCTATTGATAAAGAAAATGTAAAAGGAGATTAGGGTTAGAAGAAAGTAAAGATAAATAAAATGAAATTGGACAACCTCTGTATCTGACCCACTGTACTTAATGAATCTAATGAGATCTAAAAAAAATAACTTGAAATGTAATGACCAGTATTTCACACAATCATAAACACATCAGATGCAAGAGTTAAGGAGTTATTGAGAAATTGGAAGGAAATGTATGAAAACACCATATTACATGTGTAGAAATCAGACTTTATTCCTCAATCCCATATAAAGATATAATAATTAAGCACTGATCTCACCAAGAAGCATCAAACACAAATAGGAAAAAATTGCAAATACATTACCACTAGATGGCAAGAACACACTGAATATTTACTAAATTCATTAGCACCAAAATTGGTAGATTACATGCGATGACAAGATTACCACACTATAGATGTGTTATAGTTCACCACTTACATGCCTTGTCAAAATTACAAAATTGTAACCTTGTATGAAAATCTCTATATCCCCCCTTCTAGAATCAAATGGCACTCTTCCTTTTACAGAGTTGATGTTTCACTACATTCATGGCCAAGTCGGCCTAGTTTTTAAATTTGCATGTTACAACATTTCAGAATTTGCATCAGGTCGACCTAATTCTAAATTTATGACCCCAATAGGACAAGACCTAAATCAAATTTACAAGTTACATCAAGACTAGGTTGGTCATGCTTAACCTCCCCACAAGTGAATTGGAGCTCAAAATTGAAGGCACAATCTCCATGCAACCCCTCTTCCATCATTCTTTAATGTCCTTGCATAGTCATAGAAGATCAACATATCCACACTCCATATCCCACCTTCATGCCACAGCATGCCCATAATGTTCTCAGCACCATATTCCTGAAAACAAGTAAAACAAGCATCAAATTTCTTAAAATAGACTAAATTCAATCAAGAATTATCAAAAGATACTATTAAGATCCAATCTTTAAAGGAAATTCACTTAAAATGTATAGACTAAAAATAATCCATATCTCCAATACCAAAAACCAAGCAACGTCAAAAGACTGATCCCTGCCAAAGATAAGATGCACATTATTGGAGGTTAGGGAGTGGGCGTACCATATACCACTTGCCCAAAATGGTAAGAAAATAGCATAGGACTGATACCCCAACCTATGAGGGCTTTGTCAGGGATCATCGAGACAAAGGATACCCTACATAGAAATAAAGAAAACGCAAAGGATTGAATCCCTGATCATGATATCCTAAAGGCCACCTCATTAGGGATCAAGGATCGGGGAGGTGGAAGACACCTATCACGTAGATGGTGGAGATGGAAAATGACAAAACCTTGACCCTTGAAAAGGGTAACTGTGAAAGATTAGGGATTGTGGAGGTGACGAACCCTGTACTCAGAGACAAAATGAATGGGGAGGGTTGAATCCCATACCCCAAAAGGCCACAAGGAATGATCAAGGATCAAGGATCATACCCACCCCCAAACACCAGCCAAATAGTCAAAAGTGAATAGGAGGCTCTGATGCCCCAACCCTAAAAGGACACAAGGAACGATCAGGGATTGGGAATTGGACCCACCCCCGAACACTTGCTGAATGAGCAAAGACGAATGAAAAGAGTCAATGCCTCGACCCTGAAAGGCCATAAGGAATGATCGAGGATCCAGGATTAGACACACCCTAAAATGCCTATCGAATGGGGAAAGGTGAACAGAAAAGGCTAATGCCCCAACTTCAAAAGGCCACAAGGAATGATCGAGGATCCAGGATCAGATCCACCCCTGAATTCCTGTCGAATGGGCAAAGGTGAATGGGAAGGGCTGATGCCCTGATCTCGAAAGGCCACAAGAAATGATCAGGGATTAGGGATCAGACCCACCCTTGAATGCCTATTGAATGGGAAAAGGTGAATGGGAAGGACCGATGCCCCACCTTGAAAGGCCACAAGGAATGATTGAGGATCTAGGATTAAACACACCCTCAAATTCCTATCGAATGGGCAAAGGTGAATAGAAAGGGTCAATGCTCCAACCTCGAAAGGCCACAAGGAATTATCGAGGATCGGGGATCGGACCCAACCCTGAATTCCTGCTAAATGGGCAAAGGCCAAAGAGAAGGGCCAATACTCCGACCTTGAAAGGCCACAAGGAATGACTGGGGATGGAGGATCTGACCCACATCCAAATGTCTATCGAATGGATAATGACAAACTGAAAGGCTCGATACCCTAGTCTGTGAGGACTTGGTCAGGGATCAGTTATCCTAGCCAACCTATGCCACAAGCAAAATGCACGATAGAACACAAAACTTTGAAACTCTGAAAAAGCACCAAGGCAACCAAAGAAAGCATAACAACACCAGAAACTAACCTAGGACCAATGCAAAGCACCTGCAAACACCCACTCAACAATCCAAGTGAATCAAAGAAGAAAAAGGGGGCCCCCCACTTTGCCTGGTGCAAAGTGGGGTTTGTTGTGTCAGGCACAACAGGTTCTAACCCCTGAAATTTTAAATTTTGGTCAAGTCTTGCTATGTCCTTGTATTTAAAGGCAATTAATTACATTCATTTGAAATCTTCTCTTTTAATATTATGCTAGGAAATTATTTGCAGAACGTTCTAGGAACACTAGAATTGGAGAACCTAAAAGGAATATGAATCTACATAAACATCCTAGTACATCTATATGCTTCATCAGTGTTGTCTTCTATCATTGGTCCATGACTATAAAGTCAATCCTTTTCTAGGGGTTAACCCAGGAGGACTTGTTTGACAACCCTATAAATGTATTCATAAATATTGCTACTCTTAAGAGCATAGCAGAGAACATTGAATTCCATGAAATAAGAATCAAGATTGCCTATACCATATCATTTATGTGGGTAGGAGTTAGATCCACAATCACTAAAGTGAATTAGACCCGTGGATTTAAACCCTTATGGAGTTGATCAAATATTATGAAAACTCCAAGGTAAATAACGTATAGAGATTTGACATTTTTCATCGCAAGACATCCAAATTTTAGTGCATCAAGATACACCTTCAACATTCATCTTTCTTAAAGATAAGTACCATTAACCTTCTTCGCATTCTTTTCCAATAATTAACATTTAATGTTCTAGTTTCTTAATATCTATACCCACAACTCTTATCTAAATAAATATGTATGTACTTTATGTTTGCATTAATTCATTAATCTAGAGATAACATCATTTAATCTCATCACCAAATATAACCAAATATAATAAAATAAATGATAAGACTAAATGATGTTATCTTGGTGATATCATCCTAAAATGTCATTAAAATAAAATAAAAAGTTGCCATACTCATAATAGATTTTCTTAATACATGAAAGAAAAAGTAATAAGATTTTTGTTTGGTAGGTAAGGGTGGCTATCAAATTTTTAGTTCACTTATAAAAATATTTGGTTCACAAGAAAAACGAAATCAATTTTTACCTAATATAAAGGTCCAACGTCATAATTATCTTTTAACACTGCTGAAAGACAGACAAATCCTTTTCCTATAATTCATCCCAACTTAAAAAAAAAAATTATCCTCTCAAAGAAAAAACTGAAGTAAAATAAAAAATAAAAAATTAATCAAACAACTAATGTGAAAAAAACAAAGAACTGAAGTGCAAGTCTCACCTCTTTATTTATTGACTTGTTAATCTGTCCTTCCCACCTATTTGTTGCGTTTATTTTAAATCATGTACCTATCCCGCTGACCTCTTAATCTTTATATACCCATTTACACAATCGCAGACCAGAAATCAGATATTTCATATATTTACAAGTTTTGTCTGAAGGACAAACAAGTCTTTTGAGATTAATTCCTCATGGAAGGCGCCAACAATGGCGAAGCCACCATTGTTGTTCCGAAGAAGCCCCGATTAAGATCACTCTGTAGAGGAATTAAGGCTTTGTCCCCTCTTCCATACCTTGCCAAAGCCATAGATTTTTATGTAAAAAGCATGTCTCAGTGTGCGGGATGGGCCAATTACAGTGGCCTGGCTGCAGGAGGTCTCGGTGTTTCAGCCGTTTCTCTGCCGAAGAGCTTCAGCACTTCCTCCAGAAATGATGATGAATTTGGTGAGCTCATTAGGGCCGCCTCGCAGAGGAGTATTTCATCTCCTGGACCGCAAGGGAAGGCAACTCAGGGAAGCTTGAACATTAATAGGGCACCTTCTGTGGGAAGGATCGATGAGGACAGCCCCTGCTATTTTCCGGGGTCTTTCAGAAAGAATGCTGCCCAACCAGATCTTCCTTATCCTCGTACTCAAGGAACTTCCCGTCTTCGGAAAGAAATTGTTGGGAGTAGGTGAAAATGTTGTGTCTCTTCTCCTTTAATGTCTGTACCTCCTCAGTTTCTGTTTGGTTTACAGCATACCCATAGAATAGAACAGAAGGGGAGAATTAAATTGAAATCTTATTGTGCACATCTCATGAAAAGTTAAGAGAGTTACATTGGTAGCAGTTGGCATTGTTTTCTGTTTTTATCTTTTGCACGGTTGCTTAATTTAAACAATGGAAGTTCTGTAAAGAATTGTCTGTTGACGAGATTGCTTGAATTTGCAAGTTAAGATCTATTTTATTCTTTAAGATTACTCGCAAGAAATTGGTGCTCTATCTTTAAAGTGTTCTGTAATATTTTTAGCAATTATACTGGAGTTAATTATGTTGGAAGTAAGCCACATCCAACCTACGATGTGCTGGGGCCAGTAGTTCAGTTGGTAGAGCACTTCAGCAGCAAATGGAAGGTCCTAAGTTTGGAATCTAACTGGTTCATATGAGTTGTAGTTCAACAATTGGTATCAGAGCTAGGCTAGGAGTGCAGTGTGGCTTAAGGAGGGGTGTTGGAAGTAAGCCACACCTTGACCAACAGCCCACAGTAAATGGCACTTTTTACAGATGATTTGAATCAAGCTTGTGCAATGTTCTTGACCTGTCTGTTTGTCAACAGGATTTCAACCTGTATGTTTATCGGCAGGATTTTGACTGTCGTTAAGTTCCTCCCTGGCCGAAGATATGAGCAGCAGCTCAACAAAATAGTATCACCATGTTACTCAAGATTGTTTTTAATGTAATTTGTTATAGACCTTTATTATTATTAGGGTGGGTTAGCTTTACTGTTAGAATTGGAATATCATCTTTAGCTAGGTATATCAATCACATATATTTGCAACCTTTTTGAGAATGAAAACTACAGGCTGTTTGTTTAAGTGTTTATATTTTTTTAAACTACTAAAAACGGATCACCAGTCAACCAGCTAACCCACCTGCCTGGTTTTATTTTCTAGTATACTATTAGCCTATGTACACAACTTTCACCGTTCTATAAAAAAAGTGGGCCATTCCAATGTCATTGGCGATCGTGATCTAACCTTTTTGGAGTTTAATGCTGAATGCTCAGTTTTTAATAGATCCAAGTGGCCTGGACAAGTTGATAAAAAACTAATATATATGAAACCTGTGATGTTTAGTTATTTATTAGTCAGTTGACAATATGAAATTACTTTCAAATATAAAAAATGTGAGATTTTTAACGAAAATATGTCCAGTTGAAGATATAAAATTTGGCCAGGGTGGTATATAGATTTCTGTATAAGCTTTGACTTGTAAATATGCATCATTGGTGGCTTTACTAACATGAACAGAAATTTCTTAATGTTTTTCAGTAGTTGTAACTGCACATAACGCACCATTTACCGCAGAAGATAAATTTGTGAAAAAAAGTGCAACTGTTATATTTTCCCAAGAACAATCATAGTTTTATTAGACCGATAGTCCTTCCTGTTTTTAATAGAACGGAGATGAGTTCTGTGAAGAAAATGCTTCCTATTTAAATGCCTCTTGCCTACCATTAAAATCTAGATATGTGGACAACGTTCGAATATATTCATATCACAGTGAAAACAAGGTGTGAGGGAAACATTTGAATTGCTGTGAAAAGTGTGTATGGATTGCCCTTAAAAAGGGAAGATGGGCAAAGAGGCATTTAAACGAGGGAGCAACGTCTTTCACTCATATTACAACTTAGTCTGAATATCGATGAATTACTCGAGGCATAGCTATTTTTGTTGTACAATAAAGGGCAGCTGCAATTTTGTGCAGATGATTTTATAGGTTCAGAATCGAATTTGTATATGCAATAAATGCTCCCAATTGAATATTTATATAGCCATGCCCTAGATCATTTGCAAATTCTCAAATGTAAGCATATGGATGTAAATCTTTAATTAAATATGTCGGCAATCTTACCGTTTAGTCCGTACATTAACTAAATGGAGGCATGTTATAGTTGTGAAGTATATATCATCAACATATAGGATAATGATTAGCAATTCATCATCACATAATATCACATAATTTGAAATAAACACAATGTTCACATTCACTCCTAACAAATCTAAGGCCTAAATGGAAGCATCAAACTTTTGATACCACATCTACAACATGATTGCTTAATATACCATACAATGACCACTTCAACCTACAAACCAATTTCTCCTTACTTTTTATCACAAAATTATTAGGTTATTTAATATAAATGTCTTTCTCAAGATCCCCATGTAAGAAAAAATTTAATATCTATTTGTTGTTCTTCTAAATCATAAGACGTAGTAATACAAAGTAGGAATCTAATAGAAGGAAGTTTTGCAACATGAGAAAAGATTACACTAAAATCAACTCCTTCAACCTAGAAGTGACATTTTTTATTAGGAAAGGTGTGTTGTACACCTTGCATAATCTTGCATAATACATATAATGTAAAATGTAATATTTAATTGTGGTGCATCCTAGAGATGTGAACATCACAATGGGTTAGGCATTCTTGGGGCCACTTGCAAGTTGTATGTAACATTGGGATAAATATTTAATGTGGATTGCACATAAGGAAATTATTTAATATTGGGAAAACTTAGTACCATAAAGGGAAAACTTAGTACCAAAAATTAAATGAGTGGGGCATGGTTTAGTGAGCTAACAGTTTAGAGGGACATGGTTATGTAATACCACTTAATAGTTTTGTGCAAGATTATTTGTATAAAGGTAAGCACATGAGTAGTTGACATTGGCTATTTTGTTTGGATAACCTTTGGCTTAATGGCTAAGGTTAGATTGAGCTTCTCTTGTAGGTTGCATATGTGAAGAGAGGAAGCATAGATTTTACATGATACTCATTTTCTTGTTCATATGGAGTGTAATTAGAGAGCTTGATGTTTCACAAGTATTCATAGAGGCTATATATTGTAATCTTTGTTCATGAGATAATACAATGGGTGTGGATGTTTTTGGAGGTTGAGTTTTTCCTTCATGGAGGGTTTTCCCACAATACATCTTATGTAATCTTGATGGTATGTTTGTCTATTCTTTTACTTGTGGATTCTAAATACTTGTTTACATGTTTTTATCTCATGGGGTTATGTGGAAATAGTCCATTATGGTTACAATTATTTTATTTAGTATCATAGCTTGGGTGCCAAGTCGTAGGAGGAGATCTCCTAGGTATTTGAAACCGTTGGTATGAGTAGATTTTCTGTGCATAGTTGAATCCATGGTCTTGCAGGAAAAGAATGAGGACATCTTCAAGGTTACAAGTGTGTTTATAAACTTGGGTTTTTGTAGATCTGGGGTTTGATAGAGTTTTGACAAGTGGGTTTTCTGTTTGGACTCTTTTTGTGAGGGATTTGGGGGTAGATTTTTGTTGGATGTCTTTTGAACCAAAATAAAGCTCACCATTGTGTCTAGAAGCCCTAAAAACCTATGGATCCATATAAAACTTGAGTATATTTGTGGTCAAAAAATTTAGCCATTTTTATGGCCTTAGCAGAATCTCTATTGAATCTTATCCATACAGTTGTACAAAATCCATATGGTCCATATGTTTTCATTGGTAGAAAGTACTTTCATAATCTATAGTATGGTTAACAACATATACCATGGAATATTTTGTACGCACAACACCTGCATCACCTAGTATGGTCGACATAATTGTTTTTTAAATTATAAAATGTTCAATGGCACCCATTAGGCACAAACTCCCATGTGGTAGTCAGGGTATGGGAGACCAAACATGGCAAGTAGGTACGAGGGCTATATTAAAGGAATGTTTATGTTGTCGATAGGGAGTCTACAAGAGTTGTTGGCCCTAAGATAGTGGTTAGAGCGCCTAGTCAATCCTATCAAGGCATTAGCCCCCTCACAAGGTTCAAACTTGGAGTGCATCTCAACCCTAGTGGCTTCACCACTTAACCACTAGTAGGTCACCAATACTCCACCTCACCACCACTTTGGTGGCACCACTACTTGCACCAACAACATCACTAGAGAGCATTGCTAGCCACCAAAACTTACCACCCCAAGGCTATCGCCACTAGTGGAGTAGCTAGAGTGTCACCAACTTGCCACTGATGCTTGTTTTATGAAGCCTAATGGAGAGAATTTTTTGGGAGGCATAACTTTCACCTAGTATGTTGGATTTTAAACTTCTTATAGTCGATGTAAATCTCTTTCCAAGCACTACACTATGGTATTAGTTTTTTTTAGATTTTGTTGTTTTAGGTAGAAAATACTAGTTGGAAGCTAGGTTTTCTCTTTATGATTTGATGGGTCATATTTTGTACCTACGGTGTTTGATTTTGGACTTATTATAGGTGACCGAAAGAATTGTTTGAGCACTATGTAGTGGATCAGGTTTAGAGATGTTGATATATGATTTTTTTCACTTATATTTCTATTTGAGATATTTTTGTTTCCTTTGATTGTGGTACTTTGTGAGTTTATGAAAAAACAAATCTAGAGGTGATTTGGTGTTTGAGTCATGGAAAGTTTACATGTTTATCTTTGATTATCTGTGTTTGACATGATTAGCAATGTATGGTTAAATTTTTATGTTGCATTGTGAGATCTATGGATTGTGCAGTATTGTAGATTGTCCATACTTATAGATTGCATAGATAACTTAGATGTGGGTTGTCTATAACCATAGATATTTTAGTGTTTATGTAGATTCTATTTGGTTGGCCTAGTTTGGTCACCTAGTTCATTGGTGTGATTGTCATTATGAGATAGAGAGATATGGTGTTACCTAATACAATTGTGCTATGGGACCTAGATTTGTTGACTATATGGTATAGATGTGTGAGACTCAGTGGGAGTTTGATGTAGGTACATTGGGTGGTGATCATGGTGTCATGGAGGTTCTTTATATGGTTGGGACTTTGGCATGACATGGTTGTTATATGGATGCATTCTTGGTGGTGTTGAATTGACTCTTGGTTTGCAAGTGGTAGTTTATCTTCTTAGTTTGGAGATCATGGTTTTACTCTATCCTTTGAGAGCTACTGATTATTGTTGTTGAATTATTTGATTATGTTGGGGACATGGATGATCTTCAGTTAGGATATGGCTATCATAATGCCATGTGTAACTTGATATCATGGTTTAGTGGGAGCTTTGGCAGTGATGTGGATTCATCACTTGGTGATGGATGATCTTTTGCAATGGTTGTTGGTGTCATGGAGGATCTCTTTGATCCTATTTCTTGTATGCAGTGAGGGTTCTTTGACATCTTGAGTTCTATTAATATGGGATGGTTATATTCATGTGATTTGGAGATGTTGAAATCTTGGTACCATGAAAGAATCTTTGAGTCTTTGGTTGAGGTGTTGGTTATGACTTGTCAGTTTTGACATGCAGTCCTTGTTTATAGGATGGATGATATTGTGCCATGTTGGACTCTTGGGTACATGTTAGAGATTTGGCATGATATAGGTTCTCTTAGGATAAAATATATGTTCATTTAAGACATATAATCTTCCCTTGAGGAGATGTAGATCATGACATCATGGTGAGTTCCTAATTATGCATTTGGAGCTTTAGTGATGATTTGTGATAATATGATTTATGAGTGGTGTGATCATTTTTATTGTGATCTTCTAGTCATTGTGGTGTTGAATTGGAGTTTGGTTGACATGAAATGATTGGTTGTACACCTATTTCAGATTTGGGTGAGGCTAGAGATCTCTTGTTTCTTGGAGATTGTGTTGAGATGATTACTCTTTGATGAGGTTTTAGTAGGAATACCGAGGATCCTACACCTAGGTTGGCCATGAGTTCAACATGCACCTATTGAGGAGATTGTTCTTGGAGAGAGTCACTGTGGATTTGTGTATCCTAGAAGAGTAATCTCATTCCCCACTCTTGTTCCTCTTGGTGGTGAATGGTTTGATAAGTATTATCCACTTGATTTTCAAATACATTCTTTCTTTATGTCTTGTCTTCTCATGTATGATTGAGTCATGAGCTATGGGTTTTATTTCTAAGGACTTGTTTGAGGAGTAGATGCATGGTTATGATAATTTGTTATCTCTATATGCTTAATCTTGAGTTGTTTTGAGGTCCATGTGTTTTGAAGAGAAAAAAGAGATGGTTAGTGGCTTTGGGCATATTCCTTGTTGAGGTAATGGAGGTTTTGTTTGATCTTCCTTTGGTTTGAGAGGCTTACATATTGATTAGTTGAATGTTGATGAGGCTTCTTTGTTTGGGGTTTTAGGAAGGAGATCATACTTTTTTCACAGCTATAGCACATTAGTTTTGGTAGAAGGATGTATTTTAGATTTATAGGTTCTCTCCTATTGGTCTAATGCTTCTTTCTATACATGTTCATGTTCACATGACATTGGAATTGGTTTTTCTATCTTCTATGATGTTGAGAACTTAGGAGATATGGACTTGTGGTGAGAGAGTTATGGTGCAATTAGTTTGCATGTTTTGTATATCAATGTGTGTTCTTTGACACTATGTGATAGAGGATTTAGCCATATCTTCTATGTGAGTGCTATTGATGGTTCTTTGGATGCCTTGATTTATTTTAGATTTGATATTACCCATGCAATCAGAGTTCCAACATGTATATGTGTCCTTTTTTGGATGTTATCATTATACTATGATGTTGAGGGTCTTGAGGTTTGGTGTTAACTTGGAGGACTTCTTTATGCATGATAGATTATATACAAGGACTTGTGATCATTTTGGTTTGGTTTGGATATGTTGTTGGCATAATGTCTTGTTGTTCTGATTAGTATACCTTCAATTGGAAGTATGGTTAGTTGGATGTGTTAGCAATTAGCTACATGTTTGCTATTCTAGCTATGGTGATTAATTATTCGCAACTACTCATGCCTATTTGTTACCATTGGATTTGGTGTTTGTGTTTTGGATATTAGTTGAGTTAGGATTCTTGCTTCTTTATAAAGGTTTAGTGTGGCATCTCTTTGGATTGGATCTTATCTTTTGTGCATTAGCATGACAAAGGATGAGAGGGTTCTTGTTTGAGATGGTGGTCACCTTGTTAGAAATGAAGACACCAACTACACAAGTGTAAATCTAATTTAACTAAGATTTATGATCCTTAACAATATTTAAACTATGGAGATAGAAAATAGAATCAAAACCCACAACACAGGAATTAACACCATAAAAGAAATGAACACATAACATAGTATGTAATGTAGAGAAAACCCTTTTGGGTAAAAACCTCCACCAAGAAAAGTGGTGCAGGAGCACCAAGGAGAACCAAAAGACTTATGTCTTGTTTTGATGATTCACTTTGTTTGTTGATTTCATAAGGTCTTGAAGACCATTCTCATCCATGTAATAAGGACTATGTCCAAATATCTATCCTCATATTGCTGAGGCAGTCACGTGTAAAGCCTTCTTAAGGCATGTAGGGACAATATTCCTGATTGTAAGCCTTGTTAAAGCATGTCAAGAAGTCTAAAACGATGTCAAGGGGTCTAATGCCTTGTTCAAGGCCTAATTACATTGTAGATCTATTTTTAAGGCATTGTTATGCCTAAACAAGTTGCTGCAATCCAAAATAAGACAGTTGCAGAGACAGTTTAGTGGTTATCAGACCTTCCATCGACCTTAACTGTCTTCAAAACCAATTCAAACTGGTTGGAAGGCTTCTTAAAGCTTTGCCCTATTCATTGTAAGGAGCAGAAGTCATGAAGAAGCATTTGTGAGGAAGAAATCAATAAGAAATAACAAGTTCTGCATGAGTTTTACTATTTCCTTGCTGTTGCTACATGTACCCTGTCTGTGTACAGATGAGTGGTGGCAATTGGGTGTGTTGGAATGGAAGCTTTGTGAGTTACCTTCCAAATGCATATGTTTTGAGTTCTTGACATTTCTCTAGAGTAGTTTAATCCTTTGTTTTCTGTAGGGTGGTCTGAGAAACCCTTAACTAGGGTTTTGACAGAAATATAACATGTTTTCGCCATTCCACTGACCCCCAAACTTTATGATCAGTGGAATGGGTGTTTTTCTATCTTTTTTAATATCTTGCAACAATATTTTGGGCAGGAACCTATTATTGTTAGGATTTCATTGATGAAACTTAGCAAAACCATGTGCTAAGTGTTTGACAGAAGCAACAGTAGTATGAATTTTGATGACAGTTGATCATAACAGAAAATGAAGACTGAATTCCATGGTTTTGGGAGGTCCTTGACATGTCTAAGTGGTCAAGAGAGTTATAAGCCTCCATCCAAGGGTACTTGCTTCACAAATTAGGCCTAATTGGGCTCTAAAACACTAGGAGGGGCTATTGGTTGGGGCATACCATCCAAAACAACCCAAACCCATTCTTGGACATGTGATGGGGGATCATAATGGGCATCTTCTAATTATCTGAGATTTGCATTTGAAGGTATGTGTTAAGAGTTATTAGGACTGTCCTCATTTTCTAGGGCTACAAGCCATTTCTTGGGCTTGTGAAGGAAGTACAAATCCTGAGTCTAGTCTGCCTTGGCCAATGGATGGAATGGGTTCCCTAACATCCCAAACTAGCCTTTCCATGATGATCCATGAGTTTCTTTCTGCTATTCCCACTTTTGTGTAAAGACCTTTGGTTTTGGGCTTTTGGGTGTAGTAGAACCTTGTCTTTCTTGTCTATCTTCTCCTATCCAATTTGCCTCTACATCAAAAAGATGATTCAAGTCATATTATATTCAAATCTAAAATACAATATATGCTCTTCCTCTATCTCTTCAACCTTCAATCCGATAGAACCTGTGTACAAAACTTATGAGATGCATAACACATACAACCTACTGATTTTATAGAGGTTTTACACTCCTCAAACTAGGCATCCACTTTATCTCTCCTTGGAAACTCTAACATGCAACATTAAATGACCTCTTACATGTCCATGCCACTTCTCAATAGCCAACCATGCAAACTTGGATGCTCAAGGCCAAGAATGGCAACTTATAGCTCATAAATACTTGTCATAGACTATCATATTGTCATAGATTCTCTTACATCTTACCAACCTTATGACAAATGTCATACAAGCCAAAAATAGTAGATTCCTCCAATGTGGCACCTACCTTCATTTACTTTATCTTTTCACAGTAACCATCAGTAAACGTTATCCTATAATGACTGCCGGTAACTCCAGAACTTACCAATACAGTAACTTCATAATTGTCATGGACAGTTAATATATTTTACTACTGCTAGTGAAACCATTTCATCCCTTGTGGGCAATTACAAACAATAATAATGGGAATAAATAATATAGGAATTTACAAGGTTAATGACACCTTAATCCTAAGATTCTCCTACTTGACATTAAACATTGTAAATCAACCCATAGAAAACACATAAAATAACTAAGCACTAGGACCAAGGCCCATGGCCTCCTTGTACCAAGGAAAATTTTCTATGCTCACAAGTTTACTAAGAGAATCTACAACATTCTCTTGAGTGTCAATCTTCTTCAACTCAATCTGTCCATTTGCAACCATTTCTCAAAAAATGTTAGACTGAACATCAACATATTTTGTCCAAGCATGATACATAGGATTCTTGACCAAGCATATAGCACTCTAGCTATCACAACCAATCTAAATGATCTTGCAATCAAAACCAATACCTATACACAATCTTCGTAACCAAATTGTCTCCTTAGAGACATGTGTAATAGCCATATACTTTGCTTTGGTGGTGGACAAAGCAATCGTGGGATGCCTTTCACTCATGCAACTCACAACTCCTCCAAACAAAGTAAACACATGGACACTAGTGGACCTTTGACTACCCAAGTCAGTTGCCCAATTTGCATCAACAAATCCCTGTATGTCTGAGGTCTTGTCAACACTGTTAGCACCAGAATAAACAAAACAGTAATTGAAAGTACAACACAGATATATAAACACCCTCTTCACATATTTTAGTGTTGTCTACTAGGGTTAGACATAAACTTGCTCAAAACTACCACTGCTTGGGCAATATCTGGCCTAGTGCAAACCATTGCATACACCAAACTTCCTATAACACTAGCATATGGACATTAGACATATCCTCTAAATTATCATCATTCTTAGGACACATATGTTGGGAAAATGTGTCTCAACCTTGTAATTATATGTCTAATTAGATTGTGTTTGGTAGACTTTGTTTTAATCAATATCCATGAGGAGACCTCTGCACAAATACTATGGAAGAAGCTTGGTGAGATATATCAAGCCAAATCTTTAAAGTGAACAAGATTTTCTTAAGGAAGAAATTGTATTCCTTGAGAATGGAAGAGGGTGGATGAATTACAGACTACATGGAAGCATTCAATATGCTAGTGGCTCAATTGGCATCAGTTGGTGTCAAAATGGATGAGGAGAAGAAATGTCAGATATTGCTTTGTTCTTTACCTAATTCATGGGATTCTCTTGTTATGGCTATTGGGAGTACTTCTATTATATTGAAGACTGAAGATGAAGATGTGGTGGGTTCTTTGGTTTCTGAAGAGATGAGGAGGAAGGTATCCATTAGTGCCAAGAAGACCCTAAATGTTCATGGAAGACCTAAGGAAAAAGATAAGAAGAATGAGAAGCGTGATAAATCCAAGTCCAAGGGGAGATCCAAATCTCCTGGAAAGTCCAAAGTTGTTTGTTGGAACTGCGATAAGCCCAAACATATTTGTAAGGAGTGCAAAGAAGAAAAGAAGAAGAAAAAGAAGAGATTTGATTTTGATTTCGAGTTTGAGAAGGAAGATGGTGATGCATTCATTGCATCTTTGGCAACTTGTGTAGGTAATGATGTGTGGTTAATTGACTCTGGTGCATCTTTCCACATGACCTTTAATAGAGATTGGTTGTCTGAATATAAAGAATTTGATGGAGGTAAGGTGTACCTGTGTGATGATTCTTATTTAAATATTGTTGGTCATGGTAAAGTTAGAATCAAGTTTCCTGATGGTTGAATAAAAAGGATTAATGGTGTATTGCATATCCCTAGATTAGCACAAAATTTGTTATATGTGAGAAAACTAATAGATGCAGGTGTGCAGGTAGTATTTTCTAATGTAGGATGCAAGATGGTTAGAGGTGCTCATTAGGGGAAATTTACATAAAAATGGGCCTCCTAAGAAACTCTAAAAAAGAAAAAACTATCTCATATAATAAAATTATTTAAATATAAACAAATATAAATTACTTAACTACATGAGTTAAGTGGGGACACATGTTTCTATTAGAATTCCTTAGAAGACTCAAGTTCATTATTTTTTTAAGTGGTAACATATATTTCTATTATAATTATTAAAAATCAAGTTCACTTTTCATTTTATATTATTTTTTTCTTGATTATTTATTTTTATTTAAAAAGTCTTAAACTCAAGTTCATTGTTTTTATAAAGTGATAACATATATTTCTATTATAATTTATTAAAAAATCAAGTTCATTTTTCATTTTAGATTATTTCTTTTCTTGATTATTATTTTTTATTTAAAAAGTCTTTTATCTAAAAGATATATTTAAAAAGCCACACTTCCTAATTTTAAAACAAACTCTTATAGTAGTTTATTTTTAATTTTTTTGAACGTGTATATATATAAAATAATATTTTACAATAGTTTTTTTAGCTTTTTTGTTTTCTTTCTTTAAAATATAAATAAAAATTGTTAGTTTTTTGAAAAAAATCAAGAAAAATGCGAAAAAGAGTAGAACTCCTGCGACAAAATTACAATTACAATAGAATCAAATCTATAAATAGGGTAGAGCACCCTAGAAACGATTTGCCATGGGAGGAGAAGAGGGTTTATGGGGGCTGGGCTCCCCCTCCGCAACCCCTCATGGAACAAGGTTGGCAAGTGGTGAGGAGGAGGAAACCGCAGAGAGGAATTAGGTTAGACAATGCTTCAAGAAAGAATGGCCAAGATAGGGTTTTTGGGATTTGGGCTATCCCAATTACTTCAGCAATCCCAACATTTGTAACTGGAGAAAATTGCACTCTAATAGGTAGGAAAAGAAGCCATAATGCTCAATTCCCCCCTGCTATCTCTCAACCTCCCCTTCAAAGGAAAAAAGTTGCAGAGGGTTTCTCAAAACTGAGCCCCAGGATCCTTCATTCGAAGCCTTCTCTAAATAATTCGGTGAATCCTAGAGCACTCCTTCATCGATCAACTCCCCAAAACCCTAATTCCAAAATTACTACAGCCAACATTTAGGGGAGGGGCAATAACCAGTTAACAATTCAAGAGCAGGCGATCCCCAGATCCCATTGGTCAAGGCAACATATGAATTCAAAGCAGTATCAAAAGCCTGAGACCTTGGGTAAGAAAGCATTGGTAAATATTAGTAGTATCTACTTAGACGTTCTGTGGAATCACTGTAGAGCCCATGGCTTCTTTATTCATTGGTGTGGGACTGGGCAGCCTGTGAAGGAAATTGTGGATTGGGTCCAGGTCCTCCTCAAAGATCGGGTAAGTATCACTATCACTTCCGAAGATTTCATTTTCATTGATTGCAAAAGTGTAGACCTTAAAAATGAAATTTTAAATAGCAGAAGATTGCTAGCAAAGGGTATAAATTTGAATATGTAGACTGGCAACCAAATTTTGACCCCAGTAAAATGAAACTTAAAGTTGCCAGATGGGTCAAACTACCAAATCTCCCAGTTGAGCTCATCCACAGTGAAATCTTAAGGGAGATAAGTAATCACCTGGGAGAATTTATAACAATTGAGAAGGACTTCTTAATCCATTCAGATGTTCTCCTATCAGTTAAAATGGATATAAGCATTAAAAACATCGAACCTCTTGAAATTAACACTAATTTAGCTAATTATTGTATCTAGCTAGTATTTCACCAGGGTCCTGCTCCCAGTAATACAATCAATAGTATTTCAAAAAGAATAACCAACAAGAACCCCAATCCCCAGCCGTCAGGTGTCAACATTAGATTCAATGATAACAAGGGCAGATTTATAATGGATTATCAGAGGACCAGCCCTCTGTCCCTCAGCGGAAGACAAGATTTGGCTGGACAAATTTAGAACCTGAGTATGGTAAAAGATCAGTCCAGAAAAAGCCCTAAACCCTCTCAAAATACTAAAAGAAATACCCAGAGTTAGAGTCATGATCTCATTTTATAGAATTTTAACCTCACATAGGAAAGCACAGGCAAAGAAACATTCATAGCTGCTAAGTCTCCAGAGTACACTTATAAACCTTAGTTAGGCAAAGATAGGAAGGAGCTTGAAGAGGGAGAAGTCCCTGTTGAAGAAAATAGAAATAATATTCCCCCAACAGAGGAAGGTAATATAGAACCAGAGGTATTAGAGACACTAGAATGGGTTCCTAACACTTATGAAATAGAGGAAAAACTTAAAGAGACAGGATTTCAAAAGATTTCCATAGATAAGGTCAGCCACAGGGAGCTAGAAGAGATATGTGATGGGATCCTCGAGGAGGCATTAGAGGAATTTGTAATTGAGGAAGCGAATAAAGAGAAGGAAAAGCTAATCTCCAAGATCTTGGAACTTGAAGAACGGGAGAAGAGGCAGGAGAATAATAAAGATGACCCAAAGGAACAGGGAGATAAAGAGTTAGAGGAAGCAGACCTACGGCTGGGCATTGCAATAACCGATTTCAGTAAGGAGACCCCAGATTGTGTCAAAAGCAATAAAAAGAGGGGTAGGAAATCACATCTGGAATTAAGAGAGAAAGTAGGTGAGGCAATGGATTAGACCAAGATAACCACACTTTTCAATCCAGGGAAGGGGAAGTACCTTCCCGAGGCACCATGAGAGTCCACACTTGGAATGTTAGGGGTCTCAATGCCCCTAACAAATAGCGAATCATAAAACGTTGTATAACCAACACAAAACCAGATATACTAATACTTCAAGAAACTAAACTTAATAAAGATGAGATAGACGCTCTAAAAAAGAAGCTAGGAATATGGGAACTAGCAGGAGTTCCAGTCGAGGGTGCTTCAGGAGGCCTTGGGATAATCTGGGATCCTAGAGCGGTTTCATTCTCAGTGATAAATGGCAAGAAGAATTGGATGGTTGGGAATGTTAGAAGCATTAGAAGCAATCTACACTTTTTCTCCTTAACATCTATGGCCCTTCTCAGAACTAGGATAAGAGAGTAGTATGGACATAAATGGAATAATTCTTGGGAACTTTACAAGATCAAGTATGTATTCTGGGGGGAGACTTCAATGCAATATTGGATCCTAAAGAAAAACTGGGAGGTCATGTTAGGTTATCTACAGTAGCGAAAGACTTTAAAGATTGGGTTCAGAAGAACAATTTATTGGAAATTAAAACTATACAGGAAGGTTTTACATGGAACAACAGAAGAGAAGGTTTTAGCAATATTGCATAAAAACTTGATAGATTCTTTTTAACAAGTAATTGGGCCCAATTCCCTTATATTTTGACGGTAGAGATCTTACCATATTCAGGCTCTGATCACTACCCAGTGCAGCTGAGTATCTCAGAAGATTGCCAACCCAAACGTTGCCCCTTTAAATTTGAACAAATGTGGATCAAAGATAACAACCTTATTACCCTAATTGAGCAATGTGGAAACAAACTAGAATATCTGGATCTAATCTTTTTTGTTTAGTATCTAAACTGAAAACTATTAAATGTAAGCTTCTAAGCTGGAATAAAAATAACTTTGGTAATATCTTTGAGTCCAAAACTAAGCTAGAAGAAGAACTGGAAAACCTAAACAAAATCGTGATTACCAGAGGAATGGACGCTGAAATGTTTTCAAAAGAAAAATAGCTAAAAATTGAATATGACGATATCCTAGCCAAAGAGGAAATCTTTTAACATCAAAAGTCAAGAGAAACTTGGCTGGAAGAGGGAGACAAGAACACTAAGTTCTTTCATAACAACACCAAAGCATGCAGAAACATAACAGAATCCTCAAAATTAAAAATGTGAATAATGACTGGATTGAAGATCCTCAACAAATTGCATGTGAAATGGTTAGGTACTTTGAAAATATTCTTAATAATTAGGAGGGATCAAATTGCATGTACCAACAAGCCATTCTAGAAGATATCCCAAGGATTATTTTAGAGGATCAAAACAAAGCTCTTAATGGTAAATTCACCAAAACTGAGGTAGAGCTGGCAATCTCTCAAATGCAACCAGATAAAGCTCCTGGTCCCGATGGCTTCCCAGCCTTCTTCTTCCAGAAATGCTAGCACTTCATAGGAGATGAAGTAGTCGAAGCACTAGAAGGGGTAAGAAATTTGGGAAGTATTCTCAAAGAGGTAAATAATACTTTCCTTACACTTATTCCAAAAAAAGAGAAACCAGAAAGTCTAGGGGATCTGCAGCCTATATCTCTGTGTAATACTATCTATAAAATCCTCACTAAAACCTTGGCTAATAGGATTTAGATAGTTCTTCCAAACATCATTAGTGATGAACAAATAGGGTTTGTTCCGGGTAGATCTATATTTGATGGAGTTATTACAGCCCAAGAAGCTATTTATACCATACAGCAAAACAAAAAACCTAGCATGTTAATTAAACTAGTTATAAGTAAAGCCTATGATAAGGTAGACTGGCATTTCCTCTGCAAAACCCTAGAGGCTTTTGGTTTTAATAAACAATGGATAAACCTCATTTATGCATGTATTTCTAATCCCAAGATCTCAGTCTTAATCAATGGAACCCCGGAAGGTTTTTTTAGCATTTCAAGAGGATTGAGACAAGGGGACCCTATTTCCCCTTTTCTCTTTATTATAATGGCAGACGTATTAGGGAGAATGATCACCAAGGCTAGGGAAGAAGGAAAGATCCAAGGAATCAAAATCACTTCCGGTGTCAATCCTACAACACATCAATAGTTTGTAGATGACACTATGCTCTTTGGTAAGGGGTGCATAGAAGAAGCTAGGGTGTTCAAAGAGATCTTGAACTCTTATTGTAGGGCCTCTAGACAGGAGGTAAATGCTGATAAATCAGCAATTTATTTTTTCAACACAGATCCTGAAACTGAAAAAGAAATATGCAGAATCATGTCTTTTAAAAAAGGGGAAATGCCTTGTAAATATCTAGGTATACCGTTGGGTAAAAGCAATAAGATTAATGATCTTTGGGACCATATTACTTCTAGGATCAGGAATAGAGAAAAATCTTGGAAAGGCAAATGGCTCTCCTCAGCAGGTAAAGTGACAATGTTAAAATCAGTTCTCTCAGCTATCCCAATTTACCAATTATCCTGTATGAATCTTCTAGTAGGAAAATGAGAAGAAATCAACAAAATTCTAAGAACTTTCCTATGGCAAGGTTCGGAGGATAAAAAGAAAATGGCACTTGTGGCTTGGGACAAGATTTGTAGACTAAAGGATGAAGGTGGCCTGGATTTAAAAAACTTTAGAGAACAGAGTAAGGCTTTAGGCGCTAAACTTGTATGGAAAATGTATCAGCAGCCCAATTCAAAATGGGTTAAAATCCTTAGAAACAAATATCTGAGAGGGGGGCAACCGACATCCCTCTTTAGGATGGCTAACCCCCCTAAAGGATCTCGCCTCTGGAATTTTATGATGGATTGCAAGAAGCTCATTATGGACAAATTGACTTGGAGTTTGGGAGACGGTAACCAAGCACTGTTCTGGGATGACGCATGGGGGGGTTTGAGGTGATAAGCAGCTTGGATAACTTAGAGAATGCCAAAAGGATCCTAAAATCCCATTAGGGGAAATATGTAAAAGACTATATAGATTTTCCAAATCAAGGGGAGAATAAGGGTTGGAAATGGAAACCCCTAGATAATATGAACATTCTGGATAATGAGAAAAAGAAACTACTTGACATCCTCAACAAAAGGAGGGTATCTCTCAAAGGAGACTTAGACAGATTAGTCTGGGACGGGGCTAAATTATGAAATTATAAAACTAAGGACGGTTACAAAACTTTAATCAAACAACAGCTAAGACCAAAATTGGAAATACCACTGAGACTATGCTGGGATAAGAACTGTATCCCAAAGGCTGGGCTGTTTGCTTGGTTGGCCCTGCAGAAAAAAATCCTAAATGCAGATAGGTTCACCAAGATGGGATATGAGGGGCCTAGCAGATGTTCCCTCTATGAAGAGGATCAAGAAAGAACTGACCATATTCTTCTTAACTATCAATTCTCTAATAAATGTTGGAATTGGCTAAGTAATAAGTTGGGGTGGATTACTGCCCTGCTTAATAACATTCTAAACCTTTTCTAATGCTGGCCTGAGACTCACAAACAAAGCATCTACCATATGCTATGGACAATTACCCCTTCGATCATGGTTTGGGAGCTGTGGAAAGAAAGAAATAGAAGAACCTTTAAAGACAAAAAGCTAACTTTTGGATAGTTAATTATTAAGATGGAGGCCGTTATTATAGAGATAGTCAATAGTAGGATTCTAAAGAACTCTAAAAAAGAATCCACAATGACTCATTGGGATGAAAAAATGTGGGGGAGATGGGTAGGACTAAAATTGTCCTCCTTTATGGGACCAGGTAACCACAACACCTCCAACAAGAGACCAGAATGTAAGTGGCAACCTCCTAAAGTAGGTTGGTTCAAGCTAAATTTCAATGGGGCTTCTAGGGGCAACCCAGGAGTCACAGGAATAGGCTGCCTAATCCATGATTCTGAAACTAGAGAAATCGCAACCCTAGCCATACCCCTAGGTGAAGCAACTAATAACACAACAGAATTAACCACCTTGATTGAAGGTTTGAGAATCTGCAAAGACTTGAAAATTAAAAAATTAGAGGTCGAAGGAGACTCCGCGATCGTCATTAATGGCCCGTGGAAAGGGAACATGCCTAATTGGAGACTGAATTCCCTGCTGGCTAGTGCCCTTTACATCATTGCTTCTTTTAGAAGGTACACATTCAATCATACCTATAGGGAGGGTAATAGAAAAGCAGATTCCCTTGCCAACAAAGTGGCTGATGGCTTCTGCCTTTCTACTAAAGCTAACACCGATGGAGTATTATTAAAATCAAATTGAAACAAATGAGGAAAGTTGTTCTAAGGCCAATCAGCTCTTCACTTGCTTTAATGACATACCCTGGACCTTGAACTAACATTGAGCATCTAAAGATTCTAACCTTAAGTCAGCAGTGGAGTATAAAAGAACAATCAAGAACACTTCACAGATCCTCACCCGGTTGGGTTGATCTCAGACCCCTTCAAGTTAGTTGCAGATAACTCCAAATTAAATATTTCAATCCTGATAGTGATTGGAAGTCCATTCATCAATTTAACTAGAGTTACTTTCAGACTTCTTTGCAACAGGGTGCAGACCATATTAAGAACCTATAAACAAAGATTTAGTTTTGGCTATTTTTAACAAAAAGCTTGTCATAACTGTGACAACAGAGAAAGTTTTTGGGACTTAGTAGGGTCTATCTTTGATTTCCTCTATAATAATATCTCTTCTGTTCAAACATTCTATAGGCAGATTTAACTAAACTTTTTTTAGCCTATAACTTGCCCATATTGACATTAACAAAGGTACTGAAATCTTTTGCAGATCTTAGTTCAGAGAAAGCAATTTTAATCTTCATATAAAGTCTAAAAGAAGAGCAATCTACTTAATTTATCCTTGCAGGAGATTAGAACAGTCAGAGCCATTGATTGCCTGATTGGTGTCAAGTTGAGATAAACATTCATCAAATTTTTAAGGGCTATTTGGAGAGGCGGATGTATAGAAATCGGTGGCCTGAAATGTTGAAGAAAAAGTATGATTCCTAATAGATTTTAAAGTTAGAAGTGCATTGATAGATATGTATGCAAAATGTGGTAGCATTTGCAAGATGCAAACCCTGTTGACAAAATGCAAAGATTGCAGATTATGTACAAAGCAGAGATGGGGACTATTGGTGAGAGCAAATGAATTAGAATAAAACTTATAAGTCTAACTGAAGTGATACTCACAACGATGTCGGTGACATGTTGTGAAGGTCTCTCCAATAAGGAGTATAAAGGGCTATCGAGGAGATAACCACGATCGGGTGACTTGAAGAAGGTTACTCTGATAACATATCTTACTCCGATAGCAATAAGGATTACACTCATTGGTGAGACTCTCCTCGATAATCCTATCGGTGACACTTAGGAGATCAGGGAAGAAGGCTATTCACACAGTGATGAAGAAAGTCACGCCGATGATAACCATGCCTACTTCTACATCAGGGAGATCTTGAAGATATCTGGCCGATACGAAGTCACAAATAAAATATAATGTCGAGGAGAGAATTGAAGGGTCACACCGATTTATCCCATCCAACTGAATGACAAGGGAGACATGTCAAGAAGACTTGTATGATCGAAGCAGAAGCTTTCGGTCCTACTGACTATGTGAGTTACACCGATCATGAAAACCAAAGAGCTTTCGGGGACAGTCATACCAATGCATTAAGTAGTGAATGAAACATGTCAGGAAGACAGCTGTTTATCATAGAAGTTAAGGGGGAATCTTCTACTAACCTTCCAATAAACAAGTGAAGCCATGAATTGAATTATGCCAACAACACCCTTTGCTAGTTCAGCTTCCGAATATTGATGTGTCAATTATTGCAGAAAGTGAAGGGAAACTTTCAAACAAATGCATATGGCAGGTGTAAAAATAGAATCCATAACCTTCATCAGGATCCTCGCAGTTGTTCTTGAGCCAAGTAGATAGGGCAAAAAATGAAAATACACAAGAAACCCTAAAAATGAAAAACTCTAAATATTCCACCATTGAAAACTCATCGATAAGAAAAGGAAATTGGAATGTAAATATTAAATCATAGCTATCTCAGGAGTCTTGCCAATGGATACCCTATCGGAGAGACATATGTAATCAGGCTGAGTTTCTCAAACCCTCTGACTACAGGAGTTACTCCGATGAGAGGAAAAAATAGTATTTCAAATGCAAGATGCACTTATAAAAATTAAAGGACAAGATTATAGTAAAATAAAATATAAACCTCATATTCTATGGAAGGAGATAGAAGTGAACAATGATTGAATATTTTTCAAAAAAGTAAAATATTCTTCTGAAAGAGTTAAAAAGAATATTTTTGCCATGAGATATTGTTCACTAAGATATTGTCTTGTTATTCAAATTGAGGATCTACTCCATTTGTCAATACACACTAGTTATCATTGTGTGATTCTGTTGATTGGTTCCTTCAAGCAGGGATTAAAAATTCTTTCAATAAGTCACAGTAACTTGGTAGGATCAAGTGGATCAATAAGTAGAGTCTAAGATTGTCTCGATGAAAAGGCTAGAGCTACTGATGTAGTGATGGAAACTTGAATCACAATTGTCATGTGAGAAGGCAGGAAATGAGAAAGGTAATAATGAGGCCTCGAGTCTAGCTTTGGCTATCATTTCAGCTCATTTGAGAGATTTAACTGCTATGATTTGACAGGGAATATCATTCTCTATGATGGGTTAGAATTTATCTGGATTGGAAATTCTGATTTATCAACATTACTTAGTGAAATGGTTGATCACTTACCTATGCCCACATTTAGGTATATATATTTGTATTTATACAAGTATATATATTTAGATGTTGGTATATATAGTGGATTAGTCAACCGGTATGGGATATCCCTTTACAACCAGATTCAAGTTAACAGTGATGCAAGTGTGTTTTAGTATTTTGATAAACTTGGCAAGAGCAAGCTTTTATTCTTCCCTCTCTGGCAAAGGATTTAGAGAACTAATAGGTGTCTGCAGGAAAATGATTTCTATGTATCTCTTTTGTATAGCTAACATGCGAAAAGAATTCAAAGTTTGTTCCTGTGGTTTAAGGTAAGACAGGTATACTGGTAGGAGCAAGACAGGAGAAGTCCCCTCACTTGGATTATAGATAGTTGATTTAGTGATATATGTCATGGAGGACATCCCAGGGGCCAGAGAACCAAAAAGACATTCAACAAGAGGATATTAGAAGAAAAGCCATGGATATGAGCAATGTCTTAACTTGTATTTCAGAAATTGTATAAGAAAGGATGTATCCTTGTGGGGCTTGACCCCGTATAAGATGTATAAACTCAAATGAACTGGACTACAAAAGTCCTGGGCTAGACTAGAGGTTTTCTTCGCTCTGTTCTTTCCTACCGGTGCCTACACTGAACAGAGCTGTATTTTATTATTAATTATATATATTAATGGCCTTGGCCTTTTACCAATCAAAAAAAAAAATTGTTAGTTTTTTTTTTATCCAATAAATTTTTATCATGAATATTTTTTAGTTTTTAGCTTTTTTTTGTGTTATTTTTTTTCTCAATATTTGTTAGCTTTTTATTTTTCTTTTTCCAATAAATTTTTATTTTTCATTCTGCATTAAGTCATTTTGAAGATAATTTTTTTTAAATTTGTGAGAGAAGAATTTTTATTTCTAAAGAATTTTTTTTCAGTATATAAAATTTAAATTAACTTTAAAAAGGTATTAAATGAAAAATTTGAATGTAGCTTTAAAATATTCATCTATTATTTTTTAATGTATGTTTATTTAAATAAACATGTTTATATTAATTATAAATAGTAGAAAAGTACAAGTAGCTTAGATATTTTATTTTATATTTAATATTTTATCTTTATAATTTTTATATTAAATCAAGTTTCATATTATCATTTTATATAATAGATTAATGATTTAATATATTTATAATTTTATATACATTTAAATTTATGATTTTATAGGGGGTTTTATGATTTTTATTAAGGAATAAAAGAAAATTTTTAAGAAAAGATTTGTTGAAATATTTTTGAAATGCTTTTTAGATTTTCTTTTTCCTAAAGAATGAAAGTATTTTTTAGAGAACATAATAATTTCTATAATAGAACTTAAGAATATAAATTAAAAAAACAAAAAGAATATTTATTTAGAAAGATGATTGAGATAGAATAGGATATGTAGAGTTAAATTAACCATCATGAGTTAATTCATAGGATTTTAGAAAGTTTTATTTTATAAAATAAATAAATTTTTTTATTATGGATGATGTCACCATACAGGTTGATGTCATCTTTTAGTTGATTTTTGATAACTCAAAAAGCTGATGATGTCATCCTTAGGAGGCCCATTTTTATGTAAATTTCCCCTAATGATGATGATTGGTAGAGGTGTTAGATATGGCACATTATATAAGCTTGATGCATGCACTATTGAGTGCAATAGTACTTCTATGAAAAGCAAGTCTGTGGAAGAGGTGAGGGTTTCATCTTCAATAGATGGTCATGGATTTTGGGTACCCAAGGGTGCTCTTTCTTCTAAATCAAAGTTACCTGCAGAGAAAACTATGCTATGGCACTAGAGAAAACTAAGCATTCTTCTATTACATTGCAGTCAGAACAAAGTAAACATGAAGATGTGATTCAATTTCCTTCTACACCTAAGAAAGTTGAATCGAGGCCCATGGATAGACAAGAAGTTGAGGAGAGCTCATGTAGCTCTGAATCTTCAAAAGAGGAGGAAGAAACTCCAACTCATCTTGCTCATAGGTCTACAAGGCTTAGACAACCACCTGAAAGGTATTCCCTTGATGATTGGAGATGTATTTTTTCTTTGAATACTAACATGGATGAACCCAGATATGTAGAAGAGGCATTAGGTATGAATGATGCAGAATCGTGGAAGATTGCTATGGATGAAGAAATGACATCTTTGAAAAAGAATGATACATGGGATCTTGTACCATTCCTTGAAGGATGAAAACCTGTTGGTTGCAAATGGATGTTCAAGAAAAAGATTGATTCAGATGAAGGTATTGAGAAGTACAAAGCAAGATTGGTTGTAAAAGGTTACTCTCAAGTTGAGGGTGTTGACTATGGTGAGATATTTTCCTCTGTTGCAAAAATGACATCCATTACATTTTTTCTTTCTATTGCTACTACTTATGATTTAGAGGTTGAGAAAATAGATGTGAAACCACTTTCCTTTATGGTGACTTGGAGGAGGATATTTATATGACAAAACTAGAGCACTATGTAGTGAAAGGTAAAGGAAATTTGGTTTGCAAATAGAAGAAATCTTTGTATGGCCAAAAACAAAGTCCTAGGATGTGGTACCAAAAATTTGGTACATATGTGTTGAGTTTGGCATTTGAGTATTTTAAATCAGATCATTGTGTTTATTATAAAACTGATGGTGATCATTTCCTATTTATTGCATTATATGTTGATGATATGATATTTATTAGTAAAGGGAAAGGTATGGTTTCATAACTGAAATATCAACTTGCTACTAAATTAAAATTGAAGACCTTGGTGCAACTAGACAAATTCTTGGGATGAAAATTAGAAGAGATAGAGTGAACAAAAATCTATGGCTTGGCCAAAGTAAGTATGTCAATTCAATTTTATAGAGGTTTAACATGTAGGTCTATAGGCCATTGTGTGTTCCCTTCTCAATTGGAACAAATTTATCTATTTCAAATTGTCCAACATCTCTATTAGAGATGGAACATATGAGCAGAGTGCAATTGGAAGTTTGATGTATGCTATGGTTTGTACTAGACCAAACATTACCTAATCAGTGGGAGTTCTTTTGAGATATATGTCTAATCCTGGTAGAGTTTATTAGGATGCAGTTAAAAGAGTCTTCAGATATTTGTGCGGTACCTCAGAGTATTCTTTGTGTTATCATAGCAATTTGATTGAAGACAATATTTCCCTTGATATTCATGGTTATGTGGATTCAGACTGGGCAAGTGATATTGATAGTAGACGATCCACCAATGTTTATATGTTTACTTTATTTGGTGGTGCAATTAGTTGGATGAGTAAGCGATAGGTTGTGGTTGCTTTGTCCACTACTAAAGCTAAGTATATGCTAGCTACTTATTTTTGCAAAGAAGCCATTTGGCTTAAGAGACTATGTTTAGATATTGGAATAAAACAAGGTGTAGTGACAATTTATTGTGACAGTCAGAGTGCGATCTATCTAGCCAAGAACCTGACATTTCATGCTAGTACCAAGCACATTGATATACAGTATCATTTTGTTAGAGATATGGTCGAAGATGGTAGGGTGAAGCTGGTTAAGGTAGAGACTTTGATGAATGTTGCTGAATCTTTAACTAATCCTATGAGCACAAAAAAGTTTAGATGGTGTCCAGATACTATGGGTCTTTTGGCCCCTAGCAATTAAGAGACCATGTTTAGATATTGGAATAAAACAAGGTGCAGTGACAATTTATTGCGATAGTCAGAGTGCGATCTATCTAGCTAAGAACCTGACATTTCATGCTAGGACCAAGCACATTGATATATAGTATCATTTTGTTAGAGATATGGTTGAAGACAGTAGGGTGAAGCTGGTTAAGGTAGAGACTTTGATGAATGTTGCTGAATCTTTAACTAAGCCCGTGAGCACAAAAAAGTTTAGATGGTGTTCAGAGACTATGGGCCTTTTGGCCCCTAGCAATTAAGAGACGATGTTTACTCTCTCCTAAATTGCTCTTGTAAGGTGTTCGACAAGTGCGAGATTTGTTGGGAAAATGTGTCTCAACCTTGCAATTATATAAGGTTTATTGTTGATAGGACATATATATATATTTCCTAGTTACACCGATAGGTGTAATATACAATGGGAGCATGGGGTGGAGTGGGATGCATGTTAACATTTTTTTGTTAACAAAAAGTATTAAATGGTCGACATAAATTAAATTAATGATATATTGTAAATCTGGACCATTCATTATTGGGTTTTAGATCTAATGGTAGATATTTTGTTGGCTTATCTTTTCCTAGAAGGTAACCCTATTTTATGAGGGCATTGCATTACAACTGTGGTATCATGATGTAATCTATGAGTTTGATAGAGGTCATGTTGTCTCTGGATCTCTGGTGGTGATACTCATGTGAGAAGCTTTCTCTGCAAGCATATTGTAATCTTTGTGATTTTTGAATAATAAATTAGGCAACTTTTGGAGTGGGGTTTTTCTCCCAAAAGGGTTTTCCCCATGTAAATCACTATATGCATGATATCTATGTTTATTTCTATTCAAGTTTCTATAACTGTTAAAGATCTGTAAAGTTTTACATTATCCTCCTCTCAAGATTAGTGTAGAAAGTTGTTCTACTACCTTAGCTTCCTTACAATATATCAATGATAGATTAGTACTAATAGGTAAAGGAATTCTAACTAGATTTTAATCTTTCATGCTAAATCTCTGTAAAATAGTATTCACATACTTTGAGATAAACAAAGCTTTCTATTACCTCTATCCCTTTCGATCTCCATTCCCAGAATATACCAGGTTGTTCCAAGATCCTTCATATTGAATGCACGAGTAAATGCACAAAGTTGTGTCCACTTAAGGTGGAAGTTTCAGACTTAGACAAAAACCCAAAATTGAGAAAAGTGAAATGGGATCCTGCTTTTTATGAAATGGTATCCCATTTTGCTTCAAGATCCCGAGCCAAAAGCGGGATCCTATTTTCTAGAAATGGGATCCCATTTCATAAAGGGATTAAAAACAAAACGAGATCTAGTTTCTTAAAATTTGAATTTTGGACTTGGTTTTTGCTTTGTTAACCAGTTCGGGAAAAGGGTTGGGGACCTAAACCTAGGCTTTAAACCTGGTTTGACATGTAAGTTCAAGATCCTATCAATGTCACAACAAAATAGTGACTTTGGGCATATGTCTGAAGACCTTTTTTGTAGAATTTTTTGACAAAATTAAAACCCATTATAGATGAGATAGTGTAGATTCCAAATATGTAATTTTTTTAACAATTACATTATTTTTTCTATTTTTCAATTAATTTCTGATGAAACATGTCCATAAACTTGAATTATTAGGTTTTTTTAGTATTTTAATAACTTTTTATTAAAATAATTTTTTGAAAAATAAATTGTACAAAAACGTAGTTCAGACAATTCTTTTTAATTTGAAAAAAATTGAAAAAATGATAAGTTTAAGTCATCTTATACGTGACGTACACGACAATTTTTTAAAACATCAAATATGGCCAATAAAAAATTAACAAAAAATTATTCAATAAAAAATTACAAAAGAATATGGAAAACCTACTTTAGTGAGTTACAAATATTTTCCCAAAAGGATTTATAAAAATATGATTATTTAGGTCAAAATATGGATGACATACACGTGTATGGTATACTAAAAAAAAAGTGACTTTTAAACAATTGTTTTTAGAAAGGCCTTTTGAAAATTAATTTGTATCATCTGGGTATTCAAATAAATTACATATTTGGAAACTAGACTCCGAGTACTACATTTTATGATCAGTGACGTTTTAAAATATTCCATCACTAAGTGCTTCAAATTTTAAGGTCAAATGTGACAAATTCTAAAAATCAGGGAAAACACTTCCACTTTTTGGCCAAAAAGTAGACTCAACTTCTTGCACACATCCACACCTGAAAGTTGATCTTTCAACTCATTAATCATACCCTTAGTACTGTTGAAAAAAAACATATCATCTACATACAAGGCAATAATTAGAATAGAATCATCACTGCATCAAATTTAAACAGTGATCTTCCTCATTTCTAACAAAGTCTGATTTCAAAACAAATGAATTAAATTTATGGTACCACATTCTAGGAGACTGGTTTAGAACATAAAGAGATCATTTTAACATGCATACCCACTATTCCTTTCCTTTTACCTCAGAACCTATAGGTTGTTGCATATAAATCTCCTCCTCAAGATCCCCAAGTAAAAAAGTAGTTTTAACATCCATTTTGTCTATTTCCCAATCAAAATCAATAATAGCTAAGAGGAATCTAATAGAAGATAAATTAGGAATAGGGGAGAAAATTTCACTGAACTCAACTCCCTCTCTTTGGGAGTAGTCCTTGGCTACCAGTCTAGCCTTGTACTTCTATAATGAACAATCTACTCCAAACTTCTTTATGAAGACCCATTTACAACAATTGGCCTTTCTGCCTTTGGGAAAACTAACAAGATCCTAGGTGTTACATAAATCTAAAGCCATCATCTCCTCTTGCATGGCTAGCTACCAAGACTCACTATCATCTACATGAATAGATTCCCTGTAGGATCTAGGTTCATCCTTAGTACTCAATAAAGAAAATACACAACAAAAGTTTGGTGGGCTGTACATATCAATTGGATTCCATTGTCTTGTAGATCTTCTCAAGGGTGGAGTAAGAGATTCTTTAAATTCTTCTATATGCTCAACTTCTTCTATTATAACATAGTCTTCCTCATTTGAACTTTCGCTCAAATCTTCTTCTTCTTCCCCATCCCCTAATCCATCATTCTATTCTTCCTAAGGTGCATCTTCTTGTTGTAAATATAAATGCACTCTCTTTTCCTTTTCTTTCACTTCTAGCTATACAAGATTTGAAATAGCTCAAAGTTCCTTGAAAATAACATCTCTAGAAAAGACAACTTTTTAGATTAGAGGATCCCAAAGCTTATAACCTTTTACATTCTCACTATATCCAATGAAGATGTATTTCTATGCTTTTGGATCCAACTTAGATCATTTTTCTTTAGGCACATGAACACAAGTCTCACAACCAAAAATCCTTAAATGTCATAAGGTGTTGAATCAAGAGCCTTACAAGGAGATCTATTAATCAAGTAACAAGTGGTACACACACCTTCTTCCCAAAAGAATTTTTCCAACTATGCATCACTCAACATACTTCAAGCTCTTTCCATAATCATTCGATTCATCCTTTTTGCAACACCATTTTGTTGCATGGTGTATAAGGAGTTGTCTTTTATCTTATGATACCTGCATGCTTATAGAACTCATCAATTTCCTTAGAGAAATATTCACCTCCCATTTTAGATCTTAATAATTTAATCTTAAGTCTTGATTGGTTTTCTACTAAGACTTTAAAATCCTTAAACTTAGAGAAAACTTCATACTTGTTGTTCATAAAATAAATCTAAGTAAATCTAGATACATCATCCATGAAGGTAACAAAATAATGAGATTTTTCGATAGAATCATTATCCACAGGACCAAACACATCTTAGTGATTAATTTCTAACTTCTGTTTTTCTCTATTACCTCCTAAATGAAATGATGCTCTATTCTATTTCCCAAACACAAAATGTTCACAAAAATCAAAGTGCTCATTAGAATAAGAAAAATCATCCAGCATATTTTTATTTATGATATTTTAAAAAACATTTTCACTAGTGTAGCCCAATCTGGCATGCCACAACATACATGTATTTTCAGTAGTTTTAGTAACATTGGTAGAATTACAAAAATTCATGGCATCAAGCTTAAAGAGTGTTCCCATCCTTGTTCCCCTTGCTACCACCAAGCTTCCTCTCACTAATCCGCAACCATGCTTGTTAAACATTACATGCATTCTCGAATCATTCAACTTTAAAACAAAAATAAGATTTCTAGGTAATCCAAGAATATGTAAAACACCAGAGAGGGTTTCAATTCTCCCATCACTGAAACACAACATTACCTTTCCCCTCCCAACAATCAGATATGCAGTATTGTCACCAAGATAGACATTACTTCCATCATACTCCTCGTATGTGGAAAACAATTCTTTGTGTTGGGTCATGTGATATGAGAATCCTGAGTCAACCAACAAATGATCATGAGAAACAACATTACATGTAGAAAGTAAAACCTCATCACCTACATTCAAGGAATTTTCTCTAGTGGAATCCCAATGTTTCTTCAAGTTCCTACATTCCTTCTTCACATACCCTCTTTTTCCACAATTCCAACACTTAACTCTATTCTTTTTTCTAGGAGTCTTAGATCTTCCCTTAGATTTGTCTTTAGGCCCCTTCTAATCCCCTTTGGTCCTCTTTCCTTAGACCTTCCCCTGACACTGAGAGCATCACTTGAACTATCTAAACTTTTCTTCCTCAATTCCTATGATAGCAAAGTTGCAACAAGAGCATCCAACTTCGGATTTGTGAGGTTAGTAGTGATAGCCAAAATGGAATTCTCCCAAGACACAAGTAAACAACAAAGAAGCATAATACACTTATCTTCTTCCAAGAAACAACAACATCTACAGAAGCTAGTTGGATCAAAATTGAATTAAATTCAAATTTAAATGCTTTGTAATAGAATCACCTTCCTTCATTTTCAAATAAAATAACTTCTACTTCAAGTAGAGTTTATTTACTAGATTTTTGGATTGATAAATCTCGTCCATACGCTTCCCCAAATCATATGCAGACTTCTCACTCACGACATTTAGTAGAACAAAGTTTGCAAGACATAGTTGGATTGTACCCCATGCCTTTTTATCCAGTCCATCCAACTCATCTTGAGAAACATCATCAAGTTTCTTCTCCTTAGTTACAACAAGCCATTGATTTCTTTCTTCAAGAAAATCCTCCATTTTTAGATTGCACACCTCATAGCCCATACCATTGAAATTATCTATGTCCAAATGGGATGCAGTTGCACCCATGATTTTCTACACAAGATCTACAAAACACAAAACAACCAAATCTCCTACTGTAGCTAAACAATCTTCACACTACCACCCAATAACATAGCTGGCCAGGCTCTAATACCAAATGTTAGAAATGAAGAAAAGAACTACATACATGGAAATATGATCTAACTGAGATTTATGATCTTTAACAATGAAGAAACTATGGAGATAGAAAATAGAATCAAAACCCACAACATAGGAATTAACACCATAGAATAAATGAACACATAACACAATATGTAACATAGAGAAAACCCTTTCAAGTAAAAAACTCCACCAAGAAAAGAGGCTTCAAGTTGTATTATCTTCAAATCTAAACTACAATACATGCACTTCCTCTATCTCTTCAATCTTCAATCTGGTAGAACCTTTGTACAAAACTTATGAGATGCATAACACATATAAGGCACTGATTTTATAGAGGTTTTACACTCCTCAAACTAGGCATCCACTTTATCTCTCCTTGGAAAATATAACATGAAACATTAAATGACCTCTTACATGTCCATGCCACCTGTCAATAGTCAACCATGCAAACTTGGATGCCCAAGGCCAAGAATGGAAGCTTACAACTTATAAATATTTGTCATAGGCTGTCATATTGTCATAGAATCTTATGACAACTTATAGTTGTCAGATTCTCTTAAAACATCTTACCAACCTTATGACAGATGTCATACAAGACACAAATAGTAGATTCCTCCATTGTGGCACCTACCCTCATTTTCTTTATCTTTTCATAGTAACCATCAGTAAATATTATCCTGTAACTACCACTAATAACTCCAAAACTTACCAGTACAATAACTCTATAATTACCGTGGATAGTAAATATATTTTACTACTACCAGTGAAGCCATTTCATCCCTTATGAGTAATTACAAATAATAGTAATGAAAATAAATAATATAGGGATTTACAAGGTTAATGGTACCTTAATCCCAACACACCTTGGTTATTGTTGCAGGTATCTTGATGGAGCACATGGAGTGCATGGGTGTTTACATGGTACATGCTGGGTATATTGATTGTTTCCTTGATGTTTGAGTTTACTTTTGACCCCTTATGTAATGTATACAACAAGTGGGAGAATGTTGGGAAAGGTGTGTTGTACACCTTACATAACCTTGCATAATATGTATAATATAAAATGTAATATTTAAATGTGGTGCATCCTAGAGATTGGAACATCACAAAGGGTTACGAATTCTTGGGGCCACTTGCAAGTTGTATGTAACATTGGGATAAATATTTAATGTGGGTTGCATATTGAGAAAATATTCAAAATTGGGAAAACTTAGTACCAAAAAGTAAATGAGGGGGACATGGTTTAGTGAGCTCATGGTTTAGAGGGACATGGTTATGTAATAACACTTGGTGTTTTTGTGAAAGATTATTTCTATAATCTAAAGCACATGAGTAGTTGTTGAGGTTAGCTCTTTGGCTTGGATAACCTTTCACTTATTGGATAAGGTTGGATTGAGCTTCTTTTGTAGGTTGCATATTTGAGGATTTGTAGCATGTGCCATGGATTGGTATGTGTTGTTACATGATACTCATTTTATTATTCACATAGATGCAATTAGGAAGCTTGATGTTTCAAAAGTACTCATGGAGGCTTTTGGAAGATAGGTTTTATCTCTCATAGAGGGTTTTCCTAGGGTATATATTGTGTCATCTTAATGGTATGTTTGTCTATTCTTTTTATTATGGATTCTAAATACTTGTGTTTTGTAGGAAAAAAAGATGGAATGGATGGGGTTGATTGGATGTTTTGGTGTTGATAGTTTTAGATCCTCCTTTCACTACAAACATTTGAGTATATATCAATCGAGTTTAATCTCTACTAAGTGAGAGCATTCACCTAATAGGTTGGGCTGTCACTTGGAATGATGTGGAAACTCAGAAATTGCTAACTAATGCCTTAATATAATCCTTAAATATGTAAGAAACCCTAATTATGAAAAATAGTGATCCAATCAAGATAGATTTAGACAAATGCTTACAAACTGAGATAAAAGATAGAGATTAATAACTGACCATTTTTTTAAGTTCAAAATTCAGAATATTCGAGGAGAATGCCCTGAGCACCCAAGTCTAAGACATTGTTTTCTTCACAAAATGCATAACTCCTTCTAACACTAATAATCACTATTCTATCTGTTTTCGTCACACAAAATACAGAGGACACTGCCCTGGGTGCCTTAGTCTAGTGCAGGCTGATTTTTAGGATGTAGAAGCTCCTTCAGATGTAGAATGTCCCTGTAACTTTGATTCTCATCTCTGAAACTCTGGAAGACATTGCCCTAGGTGCCCATGTCCTGAAAATGCTCCATTTCACTTATTTATTTTAGATTCTGAATCATTGCTATCTGCAACCTTCCTCTGTAACTCAACTCTATGAAACTCGGTACCTATAACCTATAATAAAAAAGGAGTGTGGTTGGGGGTTGTGGTGTTTAGAGGCTTGCCTCAGTCAAGCCTTGGAGAGACATTCAAGTCTTCTGAATACCATTGTCAGATAAGAGTGTGTATCCCTACGAGATAGAGGTAAAATCTAAATGATAAATGATTCAAACACAAGTAAATGTCACCTTGAAGATATATATCTTACATAAATGAAGGCTCTTCAATCACATGAGAAGATGAATCCAAATCTGCAATCACAAACACAATAACAATGCTCTGCTCTGCAATAATAAATATCATGGATGATCTAAAATCACAAGTATGCATAAAGTTCACAATCATCTTCTAGTTTACAAATGAAAACTTAAACATGTTTATATATGCAACTACAAACATTCCCACCAAGAATTTTGTAATTCAAACTTTGGATGTCGGCATAAGACCTAACAACAGTCATATAACTGACACTTCAAATTAGGGCTTGACCCAAAATAGGGGAGGACTAGGGCACGAGTGCCCAAGTCCACCCCCTATTTCAGGTAGGAGTCATCTTAATAGCACCCTCTACTTCTTATTTTCCACAAGACTTCAGGGGTTTCTCATCAGGATTCAAAATTAACATGCAATATGCTCTAAATACACTTTAAGGACCTAAGAGATAAACCTTAAGAGGGAAAAGCCCCCAAGGGGACATTTTCTGACATAACATTTAGCCCCCACTTTAATGTATGCATGAATGCAAGGCCCGTACATGCATTAAAGTACGGTCAACAAACACAACAAACACACCAAGTACGGTGAAGATACACCAAATACATTGAAGATAGTAACATGCATGCAAAACACGGAGAAGACAGTTACAGTCATGCAAAACATGGAGAAGACAACATTGAAGACATGCAAAACACAATGAAGATAGTGAATGCAGTGATTATTTATTTTTTATTTTCTCATATAATGAATGCAAATGCAAGTACAAGGAAAGTAAACACAAAACCCAAAATATAGGAGGAGCTCATCGCCACCAACCTTGAGACTACATAAAGGAGAAATAGACACACAATACAAATCTTAGAGTGTAGGAGGAGATCATCGCCACTAGTCTTGAAACTACACTTGAGAACAAACATGCCATACAAATCCCAAAACATAGGAGGAGCTCATCGTCACCGGTCTTGAGACTATGCTTGGGAACAAACACGCCATACACACACATGGAAGACATGGATAAAACATGGAAAACAAGCGATGGAAGAAACCTATTGCTAGGTTCACTACCATCTCAGGCACATTATAGGTACACACTGACAATTAGGCTTTGCCACAACAATCACTGAAGACATACTTAAGGGAGGATATACCTACCCCGACTGCTTGGAGGACTTTTAGAAATGACAGGATGTGCAATCTCCTTGAGAAATACACCATCCTTGCCTCCATAGAGGGCTTAAAATAAGAAGGATATACACGATATCCCACCTCTGTAGAGGGATTAATGATTGCAATATCAAAATAAAGATGTGTACTTGCTCAAAGATACAACATCCCACCTCCGTAGAGGGCTTACAAATAGACTTCATTAGTTCCAAAATCATCAGACAACTTACCTTATATGCCCCCACCTTAAGGTGGTTGATATCATGTACCGATATCAAGCATGTTAAGGTAGAGAGAAAACAAACAAGGGAATACAAGCTCTCGCAAAGCCCATGGCCCCAAAGGTGACATGAACTTTACGATCACCGAATGTTCCCACAGACACAATTTCTTGCAAGAAAAGATGCTATCAACCATATAATCATGATAAACAATAATGCATGTAATCATTCACATAAAGAGTGAAGCAAGGTGAGATCCAAGAAAAACAAAGTGCACGGAGCGGCAATATTGTTATGTTTTGTAAGTGCAATAAGACAACATCAAAATATCACACGGAATAATTCTACTAGCCAAGTGTCGGATAATATATATCAACCCCATCATCATGTATGGACTAGGTCCATTTTCTGATTTCTCGCTGAAGGGACACTAGGTCCATATTAGTATTATATGTTTTTTCATCATCCGCCAACTAGATAGAACCACTAGAGGAAGGTAAACAATAAATTGAAAGAGAAGAAACAAGTGCCTTAGGGACAATCAAGTAGGAGGGTGCCCCCAAGTCACCAACCGCAACGCTATGTCCGTCAGACACAACACACAACAATGAAAATAGAGGAGAGGTAAAATAGAAGAAGGGTCACAATAGAGGCGGTATCCTAATATCCTTAACCTTACAAGAGAATCAAGGGTCATCCTAGGAAGCCTAAACAACACATAACACATCATGAGGGGAACACAACATAGAGGTAAAGGGTTAGAAATACTTACCTACGAAGGGTTCATGCTAGAAGTTATCAATGATCAAATCATCCTCTTCCCAATTTTGAATGCTAGAAGAAAGAGATGTGTAAGGTACGATAGCCCAACTTTTGTTCTTGTCTTCAAATTGTTCAGTGTGAAGTTTGCCTATGTTGGATTCAATGTTAGGTGGAATGTTTTCTTGTTGAGGTGCATTTCGTTGGGCAAAAGCTTGTCTTCTTCTCCTTCTTTCTCTTGCTTATATTTTCAAAGGTATTATCATATTTTTCCATAGGAATTTGCACATTAGAGGAGGAAGCACCATGTTCAAATTTCATTGGTCTTGATTTTGTTATCGATGAACACCTCCTGATCCTTGTAAGGATGACAGGGGAGGAACCTCAGCATAAATACCATCTCTCCATGGACAAAGTGAGTTATGAAACTTTTCCTTATCCACTTCTATCATGCCAATTATTTCATCATAGTCATAATAGTATTCTTTTATTCTTATGTCATTTTGTCATTTTCCTTTTGCTCTAAGGGGATCTTCGAATGCATGTTGTTCTTCCCTTATTGTTTGTAAAGGAGGCCTAGCCACTCTAGCTAGTTGTTTTGCTTTGTATCGTCTATATTCTAGGAAGGATTGGTCTTTTCGTGACTTAGGGTCTCTATTAGGTTGATATGAATTACGATAGATAGTACGTATTTCTCCATGTAAAGGGAATTTTAGGCATTTGTGAATAGTTGAGGGGACGACATTCATAGCCTTAAGCCATGGGTGTCCTAGTTTTACATGAAAGTGGTCAGATAAGGGGATAACATCAAATAACTAATCCATGGATTTATCATATACCAAGACCAATAAGGTTATCTTCTCAAATGAATTCGTTAAAGCTCCATTATGTATTTTTATTCTCAAATCCGATGGTTCATAAGAATCTTGTGCCAAATCATGTTTAAGAAGGAAATCTTCCATAACCACATTAGTCATGCAATTAAGGTCTATAAGTGTTCCATGCATAGGTATTTCCATTATGTTCACTATAATGTAAAGAGGCCCTTCAGTATCTACCATTTCTTTGTCATGAGGTGTAAATGTTATTTCAAGTTCAGGGGCTCTTCTTTTCAAATGAGGCCTAGGAGAAAACCTAGCACTGTTGTTGTATTGAGAATCCATGTATATGTTTTCAAATGAATACCAAATCAGATTTTAGAGGTTTTCAATATTTATGCAAGAAACAAGTGCAAAAGTATGTATGAATATGACCTAAAATGCTTGATTTTTCAACTTTTTTCAATGCAAATGAGTGAAATAAAAGTTGTTGTAAGGAAATTGATGAGGGGAAGCAAATAATATGCCTAATAAGAGTCTAATGATGCAGAAATATCCTTCACAACACACCTTTGATGCAAAACTATGTGTGAGTATGACCTACAAATGCTTGATTTTTCACCTTTTTCCCAAATTTTCAATGCAAATTACTAACGGAAGAGGTTTTGTGAAAAATTTCAAGAGGGGAAAAAAATAATAAGCTCAATAACAACCTAATAATACAATAATATCTTTCACAACATGCCTATGATGCAATTCTATATGCAAAATAAGCCAAAATCTAGTGAAAATGCAAGGTTTTCAAACCCTAGACATGAAATTTTGCAATAAAGACACTATGATAAAACACTACAATTAGAAATCAAACCCAAATGAGTTTTTAAAATATTATTAAAATCTAAAACAATATTTTAACTACAAACCCTAGTTAATGCAAAAACTAGGTTATATGAAAAATGCACAATTTCAAGCAATTTTCACCAATTTAAGCACGAAAATGCAATGCAAGTGAATGATTAATGATGAATTTATGTAATTTAAATCAAATATAATAAATATAATAGAAATTAAATTCAAATTGTGCCAAAATGCAAACCTAAGATGCCAATTTTTTTGTAATTTTTAAAATGCAATAAAATAAATGAATGCAAATCTATCACACAACACTCAGCAAGGTGCAAAAATTCAAAAACACAGGTTCACCAAAATGTTTTGCAGGAAAAAAGGATGGCATGGATGGGGTTGATTGGATGTTTTGGCGTTGATAGGTTTAGATCCTCTCACTACAAACATTCAAGGACATATCAACCGAGTTGAATCTCTACTAAGCGAGAGCATTCACCTAACAGGTTGGGCTGTCACTTGGAACGATGTGAAAACTCAGAAATTGCTACCTAATGCCTTAATGTAATCCTCAAATATGTAAGAAACCCTAATTATGCAAAATACTTATCCAATTGATAGATTCAGATAAATGCTTACTGACTGAGATAAAAGATAGAGATTAATATCTAACCATTTTTCAAAGTTTGAAATTTGGAATATTTGAGGACAATGCCCCAAGGTCCCAAGTCCAAGGCACTATTTTCTTTGTGGAATGCAAAACTCCTTCCGGCACTGATAATCACACTGTTTTATCTACTTTTGTCACCCAAAATATGGAGGACACTGCCCTGGGTGCCCTAGTCTACTGTAGGCTAATTTATAGGATGTAGAAGCTCCTTTAGATGTAGAATGTCCCTGTAACTCTGATTCCCATGTCTCTGAAACTCCAGAGGACATTGCCTTGGGAGCCCATGTCCCAAAAATACCCCATTCACTTCTTTCTTTCGGATCCTAAATCCTTGTCGTTTGCAACCTTCCTCTGCAACTCCACTCCACAAAACTTGGTACCTATAACTTGCAATCACAAAAGAGTGTGGTTGAGGGTTGTGGTGTTTAGAGGCTTTCCTCAGTCAAGCCCTAGAGAGACATTCAAGTCTTCCAAAAACCGTTGTCAGATAAAAGTGTGTATCCCTTTAGGATAGAGGCAAAATCTAAATGATAAATGATTCAAACACAAGTAAATGTCACCTTTAAGATATAGATCTCACATAAATGAAGGCTCTTCAATCACATGAGAAGATGAAGCTAAATCTGCAATCACAAACATAATAACAATGGTCGGCTCTACAATAATGAATATCACGGATGCTCTAAAATCTCAAGTATGCATAAAGTTCACAATCATCTTCTAGTTTAAAAATGAAAATATAAGCATGCTTATATATGCAACTACAAACATTCTCGCCAAGAATTTCATAATTCAAACTTTTGATGTCAGCATAGGACCTAACAACGGTCATATAACTGACACTTGAAATTAGGCCTTGACCCAAAATAGGGCAGGACTAGGGCATGAGTGCCCAAGTTATCCCCCTATTTTAGGTAGGAGTCATCTCAATAGCACCTCCTAGGTCCTATTTTCCACAAGACTTCAGGGTTTTCTCATCGGGATTCAAAATTAACATGCAATATGCTCTAAATGCACTCTAAGGACCTGAGAGCTAAACCTTAAGAGGGAAGTGCCCCCAAGGTGACATTTTCTGACATACCAACTTGTTTACATATTTTCTCTCATGAGGTTATGTGGAAATATCTCATTATGGCTGAAAATTTCATTTCAATTTTGCTACTAGTCTTACTTTGTACCTTTCCAACTATCCATTTGCTCCACATTTCTTCTTAAACACCAATTAGCAACCAATAGGTTTCCTTCCTTTGGGTATCTCAAGCAAATCCCAAGTCTTACATTTGATTAGGTCCATCATCTCATCCTCCATGGCCTCCATAAAACTTATGCTCCTTTGAAAAAAGAGCTTCCTTAATAGATCTAAATTCATTATCAATACAAGATATAGCAAGTACATAATGGAAATTTGGTGGGCTATACTTGTCAACTAGTTTTCATTGCCTTGTACACCTACACAAAGGTGTAGTAAGAGGCTCTTCCTATCATTCCTTCAAACTCTCTAAATTTGAACTTTCTTCATCCTCTACATCCTTATGTCCAACCTAATGTTCTTCCACTCATGCATCTTCATATTTCTCTATTTTGGTTTCAAAATGCATAATTTTTTTTCCATACTTGGTTATACTTAACTTTAAGTTCCCTAAAAATTACATCTCTAGAATATAACATTTTCAAGGTTAGAGAATTCCAAAGCTTATAACTATTAACATTATCACTATAACTAATAAAATATATTTGTTAAATTTGAAATCCAACTTATACCCTTTTTATTTGGGCATGTGAACAAAAATCACAGCTATAAACTCTAATGTACAAAACATATGGTTTCTTATATATCCATATTTCATATAGTGTTTTATCAAGAAAAGAAGAACATGGTGATCTATTAATTAAATAACAAGTAGTACTTACAACCTTAGCCCATAAACATTGATGTAACTAATGATTACTTAGTCTCCTTGGAGAAATTATATGCTTTGGAGAAATGATGTGCTTGCCATGGCTTCTCTAACTAGGCTTAAATTGGTAAAACCACTAAAACAATACTCCCACTACAACTACAAAGACCCAATAACATTGCACTTGAAAGGCATCCCCTTCTACAATCTAGCCAAAGCTTTGATTTCACATGTTGAATTTACAAGGTAAACAACATAATCAAAATAATGAAAAATAAAGATTTAATCTAATTATTATGTGATTAAGACAATAAACTTTTAATCAATTAAACAATGGAGAAGCAATATAACAAATCAATAAAATCATAAAATGCAAACCATAAACACTAGATATTTTAATAACTTAAATTTTCATTCTAATCTCACTTTGTTCCTTTGCCAAAATTACTAACAATTGGTGATAATGATGGCATGTTCCTTGAGCACGCTATCCACCCAAGTTCCACCTTTGGGTGATTTTGATGGAAGGACAACTTCTGATTTAGATGTGTGCTTACTCATCATTTTATAATCTGCTTATTGAAAAAGAACAGAGATGCCTATATCTATATAATACAGTTATTTCCTTAAAAAAAAGACTAATAACAATTTATATTTTTATAATTAATAATTCACAATTATTATAATACTACAATTATATAATCCAATAACCACTAATCTGCTCATCAAATACAATTTTAATTATCACATCACCGAAAAAAATAAATGCAACTCTCTTATTTATTGACTTTGTTCATGTATTGATCTTCTCTTTTCAATCCCACGTTATTTGATGCACTTATTTTACATCATATGTCCTTATCATGCTGACCTCTTTATCTTTACATACCCATTTACACAGTCGCAGACAAGAAATCAGATACTTGAGATATCTGCAAGTTTTGTTTGAGGGGCAAACAAGTCTTTTGAGATTAATTCCTCATGGAAGGCGCCAACAATGGCGAAGCGACCAGCGTTGTTCCGGAAAAGCCCCGATTAAGGTCACTCTATAGAGGAATTAAGGCCTTGTCCCCTCTTCCATTTTTTAATAAGCATCTTTATTATAAAAAATATATTCATAAAATAAACATAAAAAAGCTATTGATTTTTTACTTCCTATTTATATTTTTATAATGAGTTAACAATGTATTATCAATATATAAATTTAAAAAATAATTTATAATTTGTTAATCCTAATTTAATTATAATTTAAGATTTAAAAACAACTCAAATTATTAAATATTATTAAAAAAATTAAACTCATCAACTATTATTAAAAAATAAATTCTAATAAAAAATTAAATCCACTATAAAATGGATAGTAATAAAAGTTAATTATATGTGTCAATGTTATTGAACTATTTTATTAGAAACTTTCATTATTATTTTATTCTAATAAACCTAGGTTAGGCACCTAGGAGCTGCAAAGTATTAACAACTTTCAAAATCTAAAAAAGTCATGTTGAATACTATTTTGACTACAAACTCTTAACAAATTAAACCTAAATAGAAACTTGAAAGCTTCTAGGGATAGAGTCATCAGCCGATCCAATGTTTCGTGGACCTTCGAGTCATTGGGTGAAAGCTCTTACATTGAGAGGGTTCTTTCCTCTTTCTCTTCACTTGTTTCCAATCCACTTCCTATGGAGAAACCTTTAGAGGATCCTGTGTATCGGGAAGCTCTAGAGAGACATTCAATAATTCCTTATAAACACCACTACATAAATCCTTGGTTGATTCCAATTTTGATGGCATGCTCTCTAAGTCCTACAAGATTCTATACCATCTCATCTTTCTTCTTGTTTAGAAAGGCCATGGAATCAAGCTTTCCTAAAATTTTACCAGAACAAGAAGTTGAAATAGTAGCCATCCCTACCTGAGAGGGAGGATCCAAGGAGGAGGTCATCTAGTTCATTTCTATCCACCACTTGAGGAATATGAAGCTAACTTGGTGGGATTTTGCTACATCCCACTGCATAGGTTTTAGGATTTCCATAGGGCCCTCAAACAAAGAATTATCACTATCCTTCCCACCACACTCGAAGGTAAGATTTTTGTCAGCATATTATCATTTACATCTAAAATTCAACTTCTCATGATCCATAGCCCACCTCTATTCATTATCACCTATATTTAGAATAATCTCTCAATAACCTCTTTAGGAAGGTCCATTTCTACATAATTAGGCGTAGGTGGTACATGTCTTGTTAACAATCTCTTTTTCTAAGAAAACTAATTTCTCAAAAAAATTCACAATAGCAGATAGCCTAAAGGTACACCAGTATTGCAGAGATAAATAAGGCAGATGAATCCACAAAAGACCATAAGAGACATAACCTTTTGTAGGATCAAAGGAGGGAAACCAAGGTCTAGTGTATAAATTATGTTCATTTAGATCCATGGTCCTACCTACATTATTGACTCTTTGTCCTTGATAATGTCAAATTCTAAAATAAAAAATCCTCTAGCATATAGATAAATAAAAAAATTTCCATCCAAGAGGTGCTTCCAAGAATTAGACATTCATTCATGAAGTTCAATTAATGTAGGTCAATGGTTTTGGAATCTACAAATAAGAGCATGATCTAACAAGAAATCCTCCCTTTCAACAACCCTTGAATCTATAACAATTTTTAGTATACTCATAGTAGACTTGAAGCTTCGAGCCACCCCAACACCATGTAGTTCCTCCTTGGCTATCATATTTGGCTTAATCCCAAAATTAGTGAGAGAGTTAGGTTCATAACTTTGACTGTCTTTCAATCCAACATGATAGTCCCCTAGCCTAGGGTTTGTGAAGGAATCCAAGTAGGTTCTACACCTAGAAACCCTAGAATGTTTGTTATTGATAGAGGAGGATAAAATCCCCTTATATAAGCCCTTATCTTGAGCCATACATTCATCACACATGGAGGAGGAAGAAAGGTTTCCATTATTAGAAGTACATACCTCAAATCATGCCATCATGGCATCTTCATCCATTAATTTCTTCCTATGACATAGGTCCATAGAAACCAAACATGTGTTTACCTAATTCATACCTACAGGTTGCAAGTGTTCAAGAGAAGAATCCATGAAATTAGGGCTTTCCCTACCATTTACTATCTCACTGTCAAGTTCTGTAATGGTTGTTGAACTACGTCTTCTACTTTCTAGAGCCATACAAAAGGGAAACCCTTATGGTGACCATGATCCAAATCTTGTGGCCAATAGATATTCGTATTCATGCCAAAAAGGGTGCAAATTGAATGGAAATCATCTTTCTCTATAAAGTAGGAAATGTTTCTAAATATTGTTGAGAAGCTTTTGGATTTCTTGCCACACAAAAATCTCTACTAAAGCTTGGAAGGCATTGCAAACATCTTATACAAAAAATTTCATTATTACTAATAAATAATTCGTAACTATTATGTACAAATATTTTTATTTAATTACTAATAAATAATTCTTAATTTTTATGTACAATCATAATCATTATCACTGATAATTTTTTTTAAAACTTTTGACTACATAAAATTTAATCCAAGCTATTGTTTTCCACATAAGTATACACCAAAAGTCTTAATGTGTCATTAGAAATAGCCAAAAGGATTTCATGATGTTCTAGTGTTGTTAAGTGAAACAATACATATTTTCTAATGCATAACAAAAATAGCCTTTTACAATTACATATGAAATTTCTCATCTTAACACGATCAAATAAATAAGTTGTCTTTTTTTATCAATTTAGTATTAAAGCTTTTTATTCTTTATCATGGTAAGGTAAGTACAAAAATTAATATTTGCTAGTCCTTTAACTAGTTACTATCAATTACACTTTCAACCATGTTGCAACTTCTTTATCATGATAAGGTAACTACGATAATGAGTATTTACTTGTTTTTACCTTATTACTATCAATCATACTTTCAACCATATTGCAATGTAGGGACTATATTGATGATGATATTTTCCTTCAGTATGCTATCCATTTAGGTTCAACTCTTGGGTGACTTTGATGAATGGGACCCCCTACTGGTGTCCTTTGCAAAATGTCAACTTTTGATTTAGATGTGTACTTAATCATCATATTGTAATCTATTTATTGAAAAAGAATAGAGATGCATATATTTATATAATCCAATTATTTCCATAAAAAAAATGACTGATAACAATTTATATTTTTATATTTAATAATTCACAATTATTATATTATAGTAATACAATTATATAATCCAATTCTCCACATCAAATACAATTTTAATTATCAAATCATTGACAAAAATGAATGCAAGTCTCTTATTTATTGACTTTGTTCATGTATTGATCTTCTCGTTTCAATCCCACGTTATTTTGATGCACTTATTTTACATCATATGTCCTTATCATGCTAACCTCTTTATCTTTACATACCCATTTACACAGTCGCAGACACGAAATCAGATATTTGAGATATCTGCAAGTTTTGTTTAAGGGACAAACAAGTCTTTTGAGATTAACTCCTCATGGAAGGCGGAAACAATGGCGAAGCGACCAGCGGTGTTCCGAAAAAGCTCCGTTTAAGGTCACTCTATAGAGGAATTAAGGCTTTATCCCCTCTTCCATACCTTGCCAAAGCCAGAGATTTTTATATCAGAAGAGTGTCTGAGTGTGCGGGAGGGCTAAGTGTTTCTATCATTACCGTGCAACCTCCTCCCTTAGAGTAGAATAGAAGGGGAGAATTAAATTGAATTTGATTTGATTTTATTTTATTTCTATTATTTTATTTTTTAAATTTATTGGAGATCATCTACAAGATTGTTTTTAGGAGCTTTAAGCGTTGAACCTTTTAGGTTGAGAGTCAAGGACTGAGGGGTATTCATTCTGCCAAATTCGCCCAGAGCACAATCTCGGACTCATCCCATATGATATGGGGGCCTTACACTATATATTTTCTGTTTTTACCTTTTATACTTTTACTTAATTTATAGAATGAAGTTTTGTAAAGAATTGTGTATATTGATGAAATTGCTTGAATTTGCAAATTAAGATCTATTTTATTCTTTAAGATTAATCACAAGAAATTGGTGCTCTGACTTAATATTTTTAAACAATTATATTGGAGTTAAACAGCATCACCATGTTACCTAAGATTGTTTTTAATTTAATTTGTTTGTTATTATTATTAGGGCACGTTAGCTTTACTGTAATAATTGGAATATGATCATCTTTAGCTAGGTTTATCAATCTCTGGCAACCTTTATGAAAATGAAGAATACAGGCTGTTTGTTTAAGTGATGATTTTTTTTTTTTTTTAAGCTAAGAAAAACTGATCACCAGTCGACCAGCAAGCCAACCTGGCTTGTTTTATTTTCCAGTATATTATTATGGACATAAATTTCAGTGCTCTAAAAAAAAATTGGACCATTCCAATGTCATTGAAGATTGTGTTCGAACCTTTTTGGAGTTTAATGCTACATGCTCAGTTTTTTATAGATCCCAGTGGGCTCGACAAGTTGTTAAGAAACTAAATATATAATAAATCTGTGATGTTTAGTTATTTATTACTCAGTTGACAAAATGAAATTCGCTTCAAATATAAAAAATGTGAGACTTTTAAGAAGAAAATTTCCAGTTGAAGATATAGAATTTGGCCAGGGTGGTATATAGATTTGTGTATAAGTTTTGACTTACCGGTGGCTTAACCAACATGAACAGAAATTTCTTAATGTTTTTCAGTAGTTGTAACTGCACATGGAATCCATCGGAAACAAACCATTTACCTCAGAAGATAAAATTGTGAAAGAAGTAGAACTGTTATATCTTCCCCAGAACAATCATAATTTTATTAGACCGATAGTCCTTCCTGTTTTTAATAGAACGGAGATGAGTTCTGTGAAGAATATGCTTCCTAATTGAATGCCTCTTTGCCTACCATTAAAATCTAGATATACGGACAACGTTCCAATATATTCATATAACAGTGAAAACTGTTGGCAGAAAACAGGGGAAGGGCAGAATGCTGTTCCTTTGGATACAATGCTACAGCAATATTGAACAGCAAAAAAAAAAAAAAAGCAAACACACAGGGAACCAAACATAGAAGAGACAGCAATATATTTCATATATATATTTCCTTCAACTAGAATACATTCAAAACTTCATCCACATTACAATATAGAGATGCTGCTCTGTTTTCTTACTCTGCCCCAAACTCTGGAGCTGCTGTCTAGAATCTCCGTAGCTGTCAGTGTCTCTGTTGTTGTTGCACACAAAAACCTTCTATCCTTTCTGCTATTCACTTTCTGCTGTTTTCTTCAGGAATATTCTCATTCCTCTGCTGCTGCAGGTTCAACACATTCTTCTGCTAGCTGTAGGATGTTCTCTTCCGTCCTCTCTGCCCATTTCATTTTCCCTCTATTTTGTCTCTTGTCTCATACCCAGCAAAATGGGCGCTCTCTTTCAAATTCAAATGCACCTACCAGAAATGAATGCGGCAGGCCAACAGTGCTGGAGTCTGACGTGGGGGCAGTCGGCATTAATTGAACTGACGAAGGATTAATATTTCCAACACTCCCCCTTAATCTGAAGTCAGACATCAATTTGCAATTTTCATTCCAGAAATGATCTCCGGAGTTATACACTTGCCTTTGCCTTTCCAGAGTAGATCTCCGGAGCTCTTTCTGCTGTGCTGCAATATCTCTGGAGCTGTCCTCTGCATCTCCGGAGCTGACTTCCTGCTTCAGCGTCTCTGGAGCATCTCCGGAGCTGACTCTCTACAACTCCAGAGTTCCTTTTCTACATCTCTGGAGCATCTTCGGAGCTGCACATACATTCCAGAGTTGAATCTCTGGAGCTCTCCTGCTGTCTTTCCGGATCTGAACCTCCGGAGCTATCTTCTTTGTAGGACTGCGTAGCTCCATAGCTATCCTCTTTCTGAGGCTGCACACCTCCGGAGCTATCCACAATGCCTAGCCTATCTCTTAGGCATTCAAAGGAATCTTTCGGCAATGCTTTTGTGAAAATATCAGCGAGCTGCTGCTCAGATCTGCAATACTACATCTCAATTTCTCCTCGTTCTACCAACTCCCTAATGAAATGATAACGGATTTTAATGTGCTTGCTTCATCCGTGGAAGACTAGATTCTTTGTCAGGGCTATTGATGAAACATTGTCACAATGAATGGTTGTACCATCTTCTTGCTGCTCATACAAGTCTGCAAGGATCCTCCTCAACCAAATAGCCTGACAAGTTGCTGTATTTGCTGCAATATACTCAGCTTCTGCTGTAGAGAGAGAAATAATGGGCTGCTTCTTGGATGCCCATGATATCACACCTGAACGCATGTGAAATACATAGCCGGATGTGCTCTTCCGGTCATCTACATTTCATGCCCAATCACTATCCGTGAAACTAGCCAACTTAAACTCATTAGATACATCATACAAGATACCATAGCCTATTGTGCCATTGATATACCTTAGGATCCTCTTTCCTGCTTGCCAATGTGTGTCCTTAGGCTTCTCCATGAACCTAGAAATCAGGCTTACATCATACATCAAATCAGGCCTAGTTGCTGTCAAGTACATGAGGCTTCCAACCATGCTCTTATAGAGGGTTGGGTTTACTTCCCTGCTACTGTCCTCTTTACTCAACTTCAGACCTGTGGCTGTTGGTGTAGGGGTAGGTTTACTATTTTCCATTTTAAACCTCTTCACAATCTGTTTGGCATAGTTAGTTTACGAAATAAATATGCCATGCTCTGTTTGCTTGACCTCAATGCCAAGGAAATACTTCAGCAGACCTAAGTCTGTCATTTCAAACTCATTCTTCATTGCCTCTTTGAAATCAGCAATGAAAAGATCACTATTTCCAGTAAAAATTAGATCATCTACATACAAAACAACAATCAAAATTTTACCTTCAGCTGCTTTGATGTAGAGAGTGGGCTCACTGCTGCTTTTACTAAAGCTATTGCTCAACAAATATGAGTCAATCCTGCTGTACCATGTCCTAGGTGCTTGTTTCAGCCCATAGAGGGCTTTCCGGAGCCTGTATACTTTATCCTCTTGCTCTGGGACTTCATAGCCAAGTGGCTGCTCCACATACACTTCCTCTTTCAGCACTCCGTTCAAGAAGGCTGACTTTACATCCATCTGAAACACCTTCCTTCTGTGTTGGGCTGCAATTGCTATGATTGCCCAAACTATTTCTAGCCTTACAACTGGTGCATAGGTCTCATCATAATCTCTTCCAGGCTGTTGTTTGTACCCTTTGACAACCAGCCTTGCCTTATGTCTTTCTATCTTTCCTTCAACAGTAGACTTGGTCTTATAGACCCACTTAACTCTAATCACTTCTTTACCCTTGGGTAAATCAGTTAGCTACCATGTGTCATTCCTTACAATGGTATCCAATTCTTCATCCATGGCCTTACACCATTTCTCCTCTTTCACAGCTTCTTCAAAGTAGATTGGATCACTAGAAGAAAACAATGCAAAATTTAAATCTTCATCATCATCAGCATACCTTGTGTTGTCATAAATCTCCTTCACACTCTTTGTCTTTCGTGGGATCATTGATGTGAGTGTGGGGTCTGAATTGCCTCCGGAGCTGTTGTTGTTCTGACCTCCGGAGCTGCAGTTTTGATGACCTCCGGAGCTGCTATTATAACGTCCTCCAGAGCTACTATTCTCTGGAGTTGTAGACCTCCGGAGCTGCTGATCTCTAGAGCTGCAATGCTGCTGTCTACCTCCGGAGCTGTTGTGCTGAGCATCTTCGAAGCTGCTATTTTCTAGAGCTCTACGGTAGTTTCTCCCCAAGCTGCTGCTCTCTGTAGCTCCTCCGGAGTTGCTGATCTCCAGAGCTTCTTCATCTTCAAGGGGAATTGTGACTGAAATACCTGTGGTGCTATCCACCGTTCCATCCCATGCTTCATTCTCAATGAATTCAACGTCTTTGCTGATCACAAGTTTTTTGGTGATGGGATTAAACAACCTGTAGGCTTGTGATTCTTCACTATAGCCTGTGAAGATACATTTCTCACCTTTATCATCAAATTTCTGCCTCTTCTCTTTAGGCACGAATGCATATGCCACACATCCAAAAATTCTTAGGTGCTCAACAGTCTATTTGCTGTTTGTCCACGCCTCTTGTGGAATTCGATCACGTACAGCCTTTGTAGGACACCTATTCAATAGGTACACCATTGTTGCTACAGCTTCACCCCAATAATCATTTGACAATCTCTTTTCCTTCAGCATGCTTGCTACCATCTCTGTGATGGTTCTGTTTTTCCTTTCAGCAACTCCATTTTGCTGTGGAGTATACCTTGTTGTGAACTGTTTATGAATGCCTTCATACTTGCAGAAATTTAGAAATTGTTTGGAGATATACTCTCCCCCTCTATCTATTCTTAGGGCCTTGATATGTCGGCCGCTTTGCTTTTCAGCCAATGCCTTAAACTCCTTAAATTTCTCAAAGGCCTCTAATTTATTTTTCAAAAAATAAATCCAGATTTTTCTGCTGTAATCATCAATGAAGGTCATGAAATATACATTCCCACCTAATGTGGGGGTTTTCATAGGGCCACATAAATCTGAATGCACCAACTCCAATGGTGCTCTTGCCCTTCTAGAATACCCTGATTGAAAGGGTTGTCTATGCTGCTTTCCTAGGATGCAGCTTCACACTTTCCATCAGGCTCTACAATGTTCGGTAGCCCTCTAACCATGCCTTTCCTAGACAATAAACTCAAACCAGAAAAGCTTAAGTGCCCATACCTCAGATGCCACAATTTGGATGGGTCTTTGATGACTGTCCTAAAGGTTGTTTGCTGTCCCACTGCTATGAGCGCCGGAGATAGTGCAGGAAACTGCGCTAGAGATAGCGCCGGAGTTAGCGCCGGAGATGGTGCCAGAGTCAGCGACAGAGGAAACATTTTATTTCTCGTCATCTGCACTGCTGCAATGACCTTCTTGTTGCCTCCTCTATCAAATATAGTGCACCCTCCATTTTCCATCAGGATTCTATAACCATTTTGGACCATCTGTCCAATGCTCAAGAGGTTATGTTTTATGCCTGGGGCATAATAGACATCATGGATCTGCATTTTCTCACCTTGCTTGCTAAGGACTATGATGATGCCTCTTGCTATGACAGGAACCTTTTGGCTGTTCCCTATCATGATTTCAGACTTGACATTTCTGTCAATGGAGGCAAACAGATTTTCATTACCACTCATGTGGTTGCTACACCTGCTGTACAAATACTAGACTTCAGGGCTGCTCTTCTCAACAAGGTTGCACACAATAAATACCTTGGACTGTTTCTCATTTTCAGCCCTATTCTCATTTGCTATATTAGCATTTTGGCCTCCATGGTCTTGCTGTTTCTTTCTACACTCACTAGCATAATGGCTAAATTTATGACAGTAATAGCATTGAATATTACTTTTGTCATACCTTTGATTCGAACTGTTGTTCTTCTTCATTCCTTGATAGCTTGGCTGTGAGCTGCTTGCCTCTTCTTGGCTGTTTGAAACTCCTCTTTCCGAGTTGCTTCTTCCTCTACCTCTTTGACCTTTACCTCTGCTGTTTCTTCCTCTTCCCCGACCTCTTGCGTTGGTCTGAGCCTTGAAGGCTTGCTCAAGGGAAGGAGCGGATCTATTCAACTGTTGCTCATGGCTTTGTAGAGAGCCCATTAACTCATCCACTGTCATCTTGGACAGATCCTTTGTCTCTTCTATAGTTATGACTATAGGGTCAAATCTGGAAGGTAGACTTCTTAGGATTTTCTCAACAATCCTTTGTTCATCCATGGTTTCTCCATTTATCCTCAGCTGATTCAGCATGGTAGAAACCCTGGTGTGAAAGTCTGAAATAGACTCACTCTCCTTCATTAGAAGCATCTCAAAATCTCTTCTAAACAGCTGGAGCTTGACTGACCTCACTTTGTTAGTTCCCTTGTAGCTATTCTGCAGTATCTCCCAAGCCTATTTAGAGTAGTTTGCTGCTATAATGCGGGGGAAAATAGCCTCTATCAAGGCTGCCTCAACTAAACTGAGGGTTTTTGCATCTTTCATCCTAGTTTCCTTCAACTGATTTCTTTGAGCATTCGTTAAGGCTGCATAGGCTGCTGGGTCTGTGGTGTTTGTGAACCCATTAGTGACCAAATCCCAAAGGTCATTCGCAACCAGAATGGTCTTCATCTCTTAGACCAAATATCATAGTTCTGCCCATCAAAACTCAGTGGCTGTTGCCATCCTTTGATGTCCCCACCTGCCATGAATGCCTAGACAAAACTAGGGCTTATAAAACACCCACACAAACTTGACTGCCCAGAAAAATAGGGCTCTAATACCACTTGTTGGCAGAAAACAGGGGAAGGGCAAAATGTTGTTCCTTTGGATACAATGCTATAGCAATATTGAACAGCAAAAAAAAAACAAAAGCAAACACACAGGAAACCAAACACAGAAGAGACAGCAATATATTTCATATATATATTTCCTTCAACTAGAATACATTCAAAACTTCATCCACATTACAATACAGAGATGCTGCTCTATTTTCTTACTCTGCCCCAAACTCTGGAGCTGCACAATAAAACAAGTCTGGAGCTGTTGTCCAGAATCTCCGTAGCTGTCAGTGTCTCTGTTGCTGCTGCACACAAAAACCTTCTATCCTTTCTGCTATTCACTTTCTGCTGTTCTCTTTAGGAACATTCTCATTCCTCTGCTACTGCAGGTTCAACACATTCTTCTGCTAGCTATAGGATGTTCTCTTCCGTCCTCTCTGCCCATTTCATTTTCCCTCTATTTTGTCTCTTGTCTCATACCCAACAAAATGGGCGCTCTCTTTCAAATTCAAATGCACCTACTAGAAATGAATGCGGTAGGCCAACGGTGCTGGAGTTTGATGCGGGGCCAGTCAGCATTAATTGAACTGATGAAGGATTAATATTTCCAACAAAAACTCAGTGTGAGTGAAACATTTGAATTGCTGTGAAAAGTGTGTGTATGGGTTGCTATTAAAAAGGGAAGATGGGAAAAGAGGCATTTAAATGAGGGAGCAACTTTTCACTCATATTACAACTTAGTTTGAATATCGATCAATTCCTCTTGAGACATGGCTATGTTTGTTGTACAGTAAAGGGAAGATGCAAATTTGTGCATATGATTTTATAGGTTCAGAATCAAATTTTTATATGCAATAAATACTCCCAATTGAATATTTAGATAGCCATGCCCTATATCATTTGTAAATTCTCACATGTAAGCATATTGATATAAACCTTTAATCAAACATGTCAGCTATCTTCCTTCTTATTGCATACCTTATCTAAATGGAGGCATGTTACAGTTGTGAAGTACATGTCATCAATAAATAGGACAATGATTAGCAACTGATCATCTGAAATAAACACAATGTTCACATTCACTCCTAAAAAAACCCAAGGTCTGATGTGAAAGCATCAAACTTTCGATACCACATCTACAATGATTGCTAAATAGACCATACAATAACCATTTCAACCTACAAATCAACTTCTCCTTCATTTTCACCACAAAATTGTTAGGCAATTTCATATAAATGTTTTCCTCAAGATCCCCATACCCAGATCCCCATCCCCATGCAAGAAAATAATTTTAACATCTATTTGTTGTTCTTCCAAATCATAAGAAGTAGTAATACAAAGAAGGAATCTAACAGAAGGAAGTTTTGCAACATGGCAAAAGATTTCAATGTTAGGGTAAATAGATTTTACCTTGCTTAAGTTTTACTTAGGCTTAAATAATTAGTCTGGAAAGTATTTCCATTAGAGTAGTTTTATCCGTTAGAAGATTACCCTTCATATATTTTCTTGCCTTTAAAACACTGTACAATATGTAAATTATTCATCTGAATTTATTCACTCTTGTTTGGTGAAAGAGCCTGTGTGCTTCTCTCATTTTCTGTGAAGGTTATTTTCTGCAGATGGTGCTCCTGGGAAGTGGATGACACCAACATGGTATCAGAGCCAACCATTTTGCAATCCTTCCTTAAGAGTTTTCATTAAGTGTTTGAGATCGCTTATTTTTTCGGCATTTGAAATTTTTTAAATTTTAAAGTTGCCGTATTATGGATTATTCTTCATTTTTGTGTTGCTGACAAATTGATTTGAAGTTGCTACTATAGAAGGAAGTTTGGAAGGCTAATTTGCATTTTTGGGGGTAGCGATCCAAATTTGGAGGCAATTCATTGTTCTCTTCTTGCTCGCTATTTTCTGTGGGACGTTGCCAGAATTCACACTTTGCATTGTCACCATTAACATCCCTATCACCATTCGTCTGTGGTCATTGTTTTTGGGTATTTTAAACATTTGGAACAAAGATTCATGGTATCTGCACTTCAAAATCAAGCCACAGTTGTTTGCATTCAAGGAGACCATCATTCACTATTTTTAAGCAGAGATTTCTTATAAGTTTTGCCCGCCACAACAGATCCACACAAAATTGCCGATTGGAGGCATTTCCCTGACAAGCACACCTTTCTTGATTGGCCATTTGGATCATTAGAATGCAGTGCAATTCGAGCTCGCAATAGGAAGACATTTTTTTTTGTGTAATGAATGTTAAAATAAGAAAAATCAGATTTGTTTGTTGTCTGTTGGGAATGTTTCCCAACATTTTCTGCATTACTTTTTCTGTTTGGGAAGGTTTCCCATCTTAGCTTTTAGTTTCTTTTTCAGCTATAGGTGTTAATGTATATATCTTTCTTTCACTCAATAAAGTTCAAGAAGACATTTTTGCTGCAAATTTGTGTGCAAGCATAACAGATTTCTTCTCTGCCTCTCTGATTTACAGTTATATATTTTTTCTAGTTTATTTGTTGTGTACTGGCATTTATTTTTTAGTTTATTCTTTTCTAACATATAGTATCAGAGCCAAGTTTGAAATCACAATGAATGCTAACAATACATAGCTGCAAATTCCTAAATTTAATGGGAAAAATTATGATTTTTGGAGTTTTCAGATGAAGATTTTGTTTAGGTCATAGGAGTTATGGGATCTTGTGCAGAATGGGTATTTAGAACCGGCAGATGTAGCAACATTAGCATCACTCACACAAAATGAAAGGGATTTACTGTAGAATAATTAAAAAAAAGATTAGAAAGCATTATTGTTCATTGTGCAGGGTCTTGATGAAACTCTCCTTCCAAGAGTTACAGCTACTACGAAGGCCAAAGAAACATGGGATCTTCTTGCACAATCATTTCAAGGTATAGAAAGAGTAAGAACAGTTCATTTACAAATGCTTAGAAAAGATTTTAAAATTTTACAAATGTCAGATTAAGAAAGTTTAGGAGATTTCTTTACTCATACAATGGGGATAGTTAATCAGATGAAAATAAATGGTGAGGTTATGATTGATCAAAAAATTGTTGAATTTTTTTAAGAAGTTTGCCTGCAAAATATGATCCTGTAGTTATAGCTATTGAAGAATCAATAGATCTAACATCTTTATCTGTAGATGAGTTTATGGGTTCATTGTACACACATGAGCATAGAATAAATAAATCAACAAAGAAGCCACTTGAGAAAGCTTTAAAGAGCAAGGTATGCTTGAAAGAAAAAGAAACTACACCAGAATCATCTTCAGCACAAAGAGGAAGAGGTAGAAATTCAAGAGGAAGAGGAGGACGTTTTCAACAAAGAGGCAGAGGTCAAATAAGCAATAGAAGTGATGAAGAAAATTATAGTTACACTCAAGCAAGAGATAGAGGTAGAGCAAATTTTCAGCAAAGAGGTAGAGGTTTTCAGACGTATGATAAATCATCTATTCAATGTTATTATTGTCAAAAGTATGGACATATTGCAGTTGATTGTAGATGAAAGTAAACAGGAAGCCCAATATGCAAATGAAGGTGAAGGGCAAGATGGATATGTCTTTCTAACATGCAGCACAAAGGAGGAAGTAAATGATGACAAATGGTATGTTGACAGTGGGTGCAATAATCATATGACATGACACAAAGAGATATTTCAAAATTTGGATGAGTCCATCAAATTTGAACTCAAGATGGGAAATGATTCAATTGCATCGATCATGGGGAAAGGGAGGATATTATTCACAACAAGACAAGGTGAGAAAAAATATATTGGTGATGTATTTTATGTACTAGGTTTAAAGCATAATTTGTTAAGTGTAGGTCAACTTGTGCAAAAAGGCCACACTGTCAAATTTGAAAATGGTTCATGCATTATTGTTGATGGTAAAAAAAAGCTCATAACCAAAATACCCATGACTAGGAATAAGATGTTTTCTCTTAGTATCAGAAACAATATGCATTTAAATTTCATTGCTCTTGTAAAGGACACACAGTGGTTATGGCATCTTAGATTTGGTCATTTGAATTTTGGTGGACTAAATCTTTTCAATAAAAATAACATGGTAACAGGTTTACCATTTATCCAAAGACTAGATGAAGAATGTGAAGGTTGTATTTTTGAAAAGCATCATAGAGAACCCTTTCCAATAAGGGATTCTTGGAGAGCTTCAGAGCCATTAGAGCTAGTACACTCAGATCTATGTGGACCAATTGAGGTTGCTTCATTATCTGGTATGAGATATTTTTTGACATTTATTGATGACTATAGTAGGAAACTCTGGGTGTACCCTTTGAAAAATAAATCTAATACTTTTAATAAATTCAGAGAATTTAAAGTAGTTAAGAAGCAAAGTGGCTATTTTCTCAGAATTTTAAGGATTGATAGGGGTGGAGAGTATATTTCACATGATTTTCATAATTTTTGTATTGAAAATGGCATAAAAAGATAGCTAACAACAAGGTATATACCTCAGCAAAATGGTGTAGCTGAGAGAAAAAACAAAATGATCTTAGATATGGTAAGGAGTATGCTTAATGTTAAGAATTTACCCAAAGTTTTTTGGGCAGAAGCAGTTTGTTGTGCAAGTTATATTTTGAATAGCTATCCTACAAACTCAGTTTGGGGCATGACACCAGAAGAAGTATGGGGAGGATACAAATCCTAGGTAGATCATTTAAAATTTTTTGGTTGTATTGCTTATTCTCGTGTTCCAGATGCACTCAAAAATAATTTGGATAAGGCAGAAAAATGTATCTTTGTTGGGTATAGTGAAGAATCTAAGGCATATATGTTGTGAAATCCTAAGACAAAAAAATTGGTGATATGTAGAGATGCAAAGTTTCTTGAAGATTAGGAATGGTGTTGGAAACTAAAAGAGAAATACCAGCAAGTTAACATTTAATATGAAGCTATAAATCAACAACAAATTTTAGTTGTTAACAGAGGAGCCAGTAGTAGCAGCATTCAACAGTCAGCACTAAGAAGAGGTTCTTCTTCATCTCCACCAAGTCATAGACATGTTTCATCAAGTAGGTCTCCATCATCCACCTCAGAATCTCCAAAAAGGTGGCAGAAAACAAGGAGCTTGTCTGACATATATCAAGAAATAACAGAGGTAAATGAAAATATTGTCATTTTGCATTTTTTGCTGATAGTGATCCTGTTACATTTGAAGAAGCTATAAATGATGATAAATGGGTTAATGCCATGAATGAAAAAATTGTAACCATAGAAAAGAATCAAACTTGGGAAATTGTAGATCTCCCTGAGCATAAGAAGCCAATTGGAGCAAAGTGGGTGTATAAAACAAAGTACAATGAGCAAGGTAAAGTGAATAAATATAAGGCTAGGTTGGTAGTGAAGGGCTACAAACAAAAATCAGGTATTGATTATAATGAAGTTTTTGTACCTGTTGCTAGAATGGATACTATTTGCATGATTTTAGCTCTTTTAGCACAAAAGGGTTGGAAACTCTTTCATATGGATGTAAAATCAGCATTCTTGAATGGTGTATTGGAGGAAGAAATTTACATTGAGCAACCACCTGGTTTTGAGATTAAAGGTCAAAAAGGTAAGGTTCTCAAACTAAAGAAAGCTTTGTATGGTTTAAAGCAAGCACCTAGAGTTTGGTATGAAAGGATTGAATCATATTTTTAAAAAAATAGTTTTGAAAAATGTCTTTATGAGTCCACCTTATTTATAAAACAAAAATCAACAAGGAGATGTTATGATAGTATGCATTTATGTTGATGATTTGCTTTATACTAGGAATAATGAAAACATGCTTAGAGAATTTTTAGTGGCAATGAAGAGTGAATTTGAGATGACTGATCTTTGTTTGTTGCACAATTATCTTGGTCTTGAAGTAACTCAAAATAGTGATGGGATTTTCATTTCACAAGAAAAATATGAAAATGATATTTTGAAAAGGTTCAAGATGGAAAATAGCAAACCAACAATTACACCTATTGCCACGGGTGTGAAGTTGAGCAAAAAAGATGAAAGCAAAAAGGTAGATTCTACTTTGTATAAAAGTTTGGTTAGAAGTTTAATGTAGTTAACTGCAACAAGACCAGATATCATGTATGCAGTAAGATTGTTAAGTAGGTTCATGGAGGATCCTCATGATACTCATCTACAAGCAGGTAAAAGAATACTAAGGTATGTGAAACAGACTGTAAATCATGGAATTTTTTTATGAAAAGAAGGGTGTTTTGAGGGTAACTAGTTATACAGATAGTGATTGGGATGGAAATCAAGATGATAGAAAAAGTACTTCTGGGTATGCTTTTAATCTTGGGTCAGGTGTAATTTCATGGTCTTCAAAGAAACAACACATTGTTGCATTGTCCTCAGCAGAAGCAGAATATGTGGCAGCCACTTTAGCAGGTTGTCAAGCAGTTTGGTTATGAAGGATGCTTAAAGCATTGATGCAGCCTCAAATGGAAGAAACAATTATATTTTGTGATAATCAATCAGACATTGCACTTTCTAAAAATCTAGTCTTTCATGGAAGAAGCAAGCACATAGACATCAAATTTCATTTCATCAGAGAGCTGGTTAAAAATAATGAAATCAAACTTTCCTATTGCAGGTCCAAAGATTAGGTCGCTGACATTTTGACAAAACCTTTGAAGGAAGAAGATTTCAATGGACTAAAGAATCTTTTAGGGATGAGAAGTTGTCCCACAAATCAGATTTTAGGGAGGATGTTAAAATAAGAAAAAATAGATTTATTTGTTGTCTATTGGGAATGTTTCCCAACATTTTCTACATTACTTTTTCTGTTTGGGAAGGTTTCCCATCTTAGTTTTTAGTTTCCTTTTCAGCTGTAGGTGTTAATATATATATCTTTCTTTCACTCAATAAAGTTCAAGAAAACATTTTTGCTGTAAATTTGTGTGCAAGCATAACATATTTCTTCTCTACCTCTCTATTTTACAGATATATATTTTTTCTAGTTTATTTGCTATGTACTGGGATTTATTTTTTAGTTTATTCTTTTCTAACAATGAAGGCATTGAACAAAAATGGGCATGTGGTATTACTCTTGCAAGGGAATTTAATATTTATTTCCTGATTTAATACTTGTTGTGCATAGATAAGGGATATTCTAGAAGATCATTTTGCATATACTATTATTGTTGTGCATAGAAGCTTGTTTTTTTGCCTGATATATTATTCAGATCAGACTTTATACATTGTAAAGTTTGCATCAAATATTTTATTAGGGTTTTAGTTTAGTTTGTGGTGGAACCCGCGTGCACTATCTTTGGAGTGCCATTTGAGATCTTATATCCCACATTACTCCTACGGAGGAGCTATTTTCACTTTATATACACTAACACTTGGCATGGTGAAGTTGTGGAAAGCTTGTGGTGAATATGCAAAGCTTGCTTAGACTTGGTGTGTGATCGGTGGCTTAGTTTGGTGATTGATTGGCATGATTGCCATCATATTTTGCAACATCTTTGTTGCGTATTCTTCACTCACTTGCAAAAGGTGGTCATATGGATGACCTAGAGCTTAATCCAGCTCCCTCATTTTTGCATTGAGCCCCCGAAGGTGGCTTTTCTTCCACAAAGCATATCTTGGGCATCCAGAGTCTGTTTTTTGCATTCCGCATATCATCGGAAAGCTGACTTCACCAAGCTCGTAGTGGTATAGGTAAATATACCTAATTTTGCTGATTTCAAGGCTTCATTTGCAGTATTTGGTAGTTTCAAATTTTATTATTGAAGGTTAATGACTTTGTAACTTGGAGATTTGTCATAGTTCATTATGGGGTTTTCAGTTCATCTTGTTGTGATTATGTTGGAAAGGGAAAATTATAAACAATGGAGAGATGGTATGATAAAACATCTCAGATGGCTTCATTTGTTGCCACATTTGTATAATCTGGTTCCCCTTCCTAGTATTGATAGTAAGAAATTTGCATGGAATTGCAAAATGGATCATGTCCTATGAGTTATTGCAATGCATATTGATGATGCCACTTTGAATGCTATTGATCATTTTGAGTGTCCTTATATTTTTTGGTATAAAATTTGGGAAATACATGGAGATCCTGATACTCAGTTATTCCCAGATGATCTTGTTTCAGATTGTTTCATGCCTCTTCATTTTTTAGATGGGATACCCTATGATCATGCTACTATACATGAGTTTGAAGTTTTGGAATACTTTGAATCTTTAGATGAGGATGATGAGGGTTCTTTAGATGCTCCTTCTCCATCAGGGATAGTTAATATACCTTCACCTTCAGTGATTCATTGTGCAATCATCGATTGAGGCTCCTATCATTCCTGTTCAATAGGACCATTCATCTTTTGGTGGTGATTCATTGAGCACATCTAGTGATTCATCACAACTAGTATCTCATTGTCTTCTTGATTGGGATTCATATTTGTTGGACATTAATTCCTTGTTCATAGAATCTCATATTTCTGACTTGGAAGACACATTTGAGGGTATATCGCTCCTATTTGATGATAGTTGTGGTACAACTGTTGTCACTACATCTTTGTCCTTGGAGAATGTTCAAGATCAATTTCCAGTGGTACCTTGTTTGTCACCTATTATGATTGGGCATGTTCCTGATTGGTTCGTGGCATCATTTTCCAAGGTCTTAGTGACACATGAGCATTTTTTAGAGACATCATCATACATTTTCATGCTTCTTTCTTTCAATTCATATTTGGAGTGGGAAGCATACTTGCATTTGTACTTGGTTTTGTTTCTTCCAAAAGGGAGACAAGTTGTTTGTCGACATTGGATCATGTTCTGTCTTCAGGCACTTACTATTTTTGTAGGTGATTACACATTGTGTGGGGGCTATATAGTCTCTCTCTTTCCCTCTTATGGGGAAGCCATAGATTCTATATATATGATGTATGTAGTACTTGGGGGGATGTGACTAAGTCATCCATACATGCATCATTTCTATTTTTTCTTTCTCTCTTTTGGGGAGTGGTTTTTCCCACAGGGTTTTTCTTCTTTTCTCCGTTTGTGAGAGATTTCTTTTTTACATTGTAAATGGGTACCTAACATGGTTGTGAAGCAAGGACCCATGTTGCATCATCATCTTAATTTTGCATAATAATTCTCCCTACGTTGCACTTAAGGGGGGGTGTTAGGGCAAATAGATTTTAGCTTTCTTAAGTTTTACTTAGGCTTAAATAATTTTTCTGGGAAGGTATTCCCGTTAGGGTAGTTTCATCTGTTAGAAGATTACCTGTCATATATTTTCTTGCCTTTAAAAGGATGTACAATATGTAAATTATTCATCTCAATTTATTCACTCTTGTTTGGTGAAAGAGCCTATGTGCTTCTCTCATTTTCTGTGAAGGTTATTTTCTACAGATGGTGTTCGTGGGAGGTGGATGACACCAACATCAACAAAATCAACTCCTTCAACCTAGAGGTGACATTTTCCCACTAGTCTTGCCTCGTTCCTTTTTAACTATCCATTGTCTCTACATTTCTTCTTAAACACCAATTTGCAACCAATTTGTTTCCTTCCTTTGGGTAGCTCAAGAAAATCCCAAGTCTAGCATTTGCTTAGAGCCATCATCTCATCCTTGATGGCCTCCATAAACCTTATGCTCCTTTGAAAAAGGAGCTTCCTTAATAGATCTAAATCCATTATCAATTCAAGATATAGAGAGTACACAATGGAAATTTGGTGGGCTATACGTGTCAACTAGTTTTCATTGCCTTGTACATCTATACAAAGGTGTAGTAAGAGGCTCTTCATGTTCTTCTTTCTAACTCTCTAAATTTGGACTTTCTTCTTCCTCTACATCCTCATGTCCAATATGAAGTTCTTCCACCTATGCATCTTCCTACTTCTCTATGTTGGTTTCAAAATGCATGATTTTTATTTTATTTTTGTCATACCCGATCAAACTTAAATTTAAGTTCCCTAAAAATACATCTCTAGAATATAGCATTTTCAAGGTTAGAGGATTCCAAAGTTTATAACTCTTAACATTATCACTATAACTAATAAAAATATATTTTTTATACTTGAAATCCAACTTATACTGTTTCTCTCTAGGTATGTGATTAATAATCATAGCTAAAAACTCTAATTTATAAACTAAATGGTTTCTTACCTATCCACACATCGTATAGTGTTTTATCAACCAAAGAGGAACATGGTGATCTATTAAGTAAATAACAAGTAGTACTTAATACCTCAGCCCATAAACATTGATCTAACTAAGCATTACTTGGCATGCTTCTTGCTTTGTCCATTAATGTCATGTTCATCCTCTTCACAATGCCATTTTGTTGTGTCATATATAGAGTTTTGTCTTCTACTTTACAATACCTGCATATCTATAAAAGTTATCAAATTCTCTATAATAATATTCCTCTTCATTATCTAAACTAAATTGTCACCAAGAGACATCTCACCACCGTCATATGCTTTCTATATATAGAAAATCACTCCTTGTAAGGAGTCATGATATAAGACACTTGTTCATCAATAAGCCATAAGTCATCACTAGCAATGTAAGCACAAATAATCAAAGCATCAATTTTTTCATTAGAGGATTTATCATTAGAGAGATATTTAGAAGACTTATTGTTTTGTATTCCTTCTTTACATGTCCCCATCTATCATAGCATCAACATTTTACTTTAATCTTATCGAGGGTTCTAGATTGTCCTTTTGACTTAGACCTCTCCTTATCCCCCTTTTTCTTACAAACTTTTTTCTTTGGTCTACCACATACATGTAGTGCATCCTTGGAACCCTTGTCCATAGATTTCTACTTCATTTATTCACTGAGAAAAGTAGTAACAATACCATCCATCTTGGGCTTTGTAATACCACCACTAGTTGCAACTATTAGATTCTCCTAAGATTCAAGTAAGCAGCATAACAGTAAAATACATTTAACATCCTAAACTAACTAATATCAATGTTTCCTAGCTCATTCAAAATAAGATTAATGAATTTAAATGCCTAGCTACAAATGCTCCTTCATTTTTAAGGAAAATAATTTTCTTTTTAAATAGAGGTTGTTTACTAGACTATTTGTTTGATAAATCTCACCAATCCTTCTCCACAAACCATGTGATATATTCTCTTTGGAGGCATTTAGAAGGATTGAATTGTAGAGACATAATCATATTGTCCCTTGAGTCTTTTTGTCCATCTTTGTCTAGTTTGCATTAGACATATCTATGTGTTTCTCTACAATGTCACAACACTCCATCGATCTCTCTCATCTAAAAAATATTTTATTTTTAGTTTTCAAAACTCATATGGAGAGCCAATAACTTTTTTAATCACTAATCATGATGTGCTTACCATGGATTCTCTACTTCTCTAACCACACTTAGATTGGGAAATCCACTAAAATAATACTCCAACTACAACTACAAAACCCAATAACATTACACTTGAAAGGCATCCCCTTCTGCAATCTAGCCAAAGCTTTGATATCAAATGTTGAATTTACAAGGTAAACAACATAATCAAAATAATGAACAATAGAGACTTAATCTAATTATTATGTGATTAAGACAATAAACTTTTAATCAATTAAACAATGGAGAAGCAATATAAAGAATAAATAAAATCATAAAATGCAAACCATAAACACTAGATATACATGGAGAAACCCTTGTGACTAAAAAATTCACCCCAAAGAGACCCAAACTTGTATTATTTAAAAATAATATAGTATAATAATACAATAATCTATTTATCCTTTTGACAATAGTTTGATAGTGTAAGAGTAATCACAAAGAATATTACAATCCACTATACCATGTCTGCAATGTATAGAAAAATTAGAAACAAGAAACCATCAAGTGGCATCTAAACCATGAGTAAAACCATGAGCCATGGATAAAATCCGATGCCCCTATGGTCATGGTCAAGCATTTTGGAATACTATGTAAATCCTCTTACACCTTATACACCCCTCTTATGCATCATAGGTGTCATAGATTTTGTCATAATGATCAAATTGAATGTTTGATATCCCAATCTTAGGCACTCTATGAGAGAATTAAATATTTGTGTTGTACCCACCAAATTGCAAAGATGCTTTCTAATTCCCAATTTTAAACTTTTCAATGCAATTTTCATATTCAATATCTTGTTGCACAATATTTCAAGTATATCTTGGAGAATAAATAATGTGTCCACCCACACATGGGCATCTGATTTAACCCACTACAACATGTTTGGAGATTATACATTCTTCATCATCTACATAATCAAATACAACTAATCAAGATTTAGAATTTCAAGGTGAATGGCACCCCTTATCCTAACAATTCAAATTTCTTCCTTGACATACGCTAGGAGTGCAAATCATATACTAGATCTGATTTTACATTGTATTATAATTTTTTTACTACAAATATGATCACTTACATTACTTATCACATGTCATTATTGAGCTAATGAATGCCATCTTACATCATCACCTAGATATTTATATACTATTTATGATCCCTACCCATTACACATTTTTTGTGCTTTATCACAATATCTCACTCATGTGGGGAGAAGTACAATGACATGTGCTCTCGCAGTCACATTTTACACTATTGCACTTGCATGACCTAACCATATTTTAAGAGCCAAATTACCACATGTTAGAAGATATCATGCATCATGCCTTACCTATCACATTGCCTACTCACATGAAACCATGTTCTATTATGAGTTACACATTAGGGACACTATAGCCTTCCCCACATTATCAACTACATGTTATGCCATTTATCAAAAGCTTTCTCACAACTAGGGATTTGGATCTCCTTGACCATTATTTGCACATTCTTCCACATTGGGGCATTTATGCCTTTGCCTCTTCTAGTGACATATGTGCTTATTTAGTTATTCTTGTCCATTGAGGGCCATATCACCATCTTTACTTGCCCATGCTAGGAGCAACCCTTTTTTTTCAATATAATCTTTAGCTCATATGCTTATCACAATTATCATTTGATACATTTTACTTTCTTGATACATAATGCACTTATTTCTAGTCAAATTACTTTACAAGATTTGCATGATTGCACATTTAGCTTACATTTATATTCCATGTATTGGTTTTATTTATCCTCCAATACCTTACATCTGATGGATACAACTGATTGAAGGGGACATAGTATGTCATTAACACTCTTATGTTGAGATTACAAATAGTTACACGCACCTACATAGAGATTCATCACCATGACAAGACAAATCATTACCACATAACATGCCAACATTCCATATTCCATAGAATTCTGTGGACACCAATCTACGTGGAGCATTGCAACTTTTTGTATAGGAAAAATTCCTCTAACCCTCTTTCTTTCTTGATGATTGTTGATGCTAAAATCTAGCTTGTAGTTGTTTAATTCTTACTTACATGATAGAAGATACTCATAATATATTTTTCCTCTATTTGTAGGCTCCTATGGAGCATGCACATGGTGAAGGATGGACTTGCATGATACATTCAATGTGATCCAATACTTTATATGGACCTTAAGTATCCTTTTATGTCTGAATATTTAATTTGCATGCATACCTATGAGTGCTACATTCTTTGAGATACATGATCATTCTAGGATTCAAAAGCACCTCAAAGTGGGGACAAAGTGTAATGGTGAGATTTGCATACCCATGCCAAGTCCCATTTAGTTTTGTGGCCATTTTGAGAGAATGAATTAACACATTATATATTGATAAATGGTGCACTCTTTTGTAAATTTGATCTCATTCCACCCATGCCCTTACTCATCTAATTACAGACATTCCTACATATTTATCACCCACTTTGTTCATATAGACATGCATTCTAATCTATTAATTTAGATGATGCATTCATTATGCCTATCAAAGCACCCATCCCTATACATTCATTATCCACCTTGATTTTACCATTCCCATGTCCATAGTCATTTTCATGAGCATAGGATCAATCCTACACCCATGAATCTAACCCCTAAAATTTTAAAATCAATTTCAAAATTTGGCCAAATTTTGCCCATTCCTTTCCTACCTAGAGCTAACTAAACAAATGTCTGTGTGATTTATTGCCATGTGCTATTATTTAAGGTATTTCATTGCATTCATTTTAGATATTATCTCTTTTAAGATTATTCAAAAAAAAAAGTTCACATCATTCTAGGAACACATTAATTAGAACACCTAAAAGGAATTTAAGTCTAGATAATCATCCCAAGACATTTACATGCTTGAGGAGTGTTGAATTCGATCATCGACATGACTATAAAGCCTATTCAATTCTAAAGGTTGACCTAGGGAACTTGTACCTTAGCGATCTGACAACCCTCTAAAGGTATTCATAAATATTGCTAGTCTTAAGAGTAGAACAAAGAACACTGAATTGCATGAAAAAAGAATTAGGATTGCTTGTTCTAGAATAATTTTGTGGGCAGGGGTTAGATCCATGACTATAGAAGTGAACTAGACCTATGGATTTGACTGCTCATAGAATTGATCAACTATTTGGATTCCAAAGTGAATTACATATATAGGTCTATCATTTTTTATCTCAAAACATCCAAATTTTAGTGCATCAACACACAAATTCAAAGTTCATCTTTCCTAGAACTAACTTCCATTAAACTTCTTTACATTTTTTATAATTAAGATTTAACATTCCAATTTCCTAATATCTATGCCCACAACTATATTATCTAAACTAGCCCCGTATACTTTATGTTTTCATAAAATAATAAATTAATTAATCTAGATAACATCATTTAGTCTAGATAAAAGGTCTATTTTCCTTTAAAAATAGTAAATGCAATAATTTTTAATCATATCATACTAAAATCTTATTCTTATCACCGATGATATAATACAATAAAATGTTTCCACACTCATAATAGATTTTCTTAATACCTAAATGAAAAGGGTAATAAAAATTTTGTTTGATAAATAAAGGTAGCAATCAATTTTTTTAATTCACTTATAAAAGTATTTGATTCACAAAAACACAAGAAATCAATTTTTACTTAATATAAAGGCCCAAAACCATAAATATCTTTAACACTCTGTTTATGGAAAGACAAATCTTGTTTATTAATTCATTCTAACTTTAAAAAAAAAATATCCTTTCAAAAAAATATATAAAAAAAATCAAAATCTTTTTCTTATAACTCATTCCAACTAAAAATTATCCTTTCAAAGAAAAATATTTAAAAAAATCAAAATAACAAGTTATGTGGAAAAAACTATAGGTATTAATGTAAAAAACAAAATAAAAACCAAAACAAAAACAACTAAACTTAAAGGTTTAAATGTCACCTTTTTCTTAGTTCCTCTTGGAGGTTAGGTTTTATTTGTTTTAAAATATTAAGAAATGGAAAATTGAAATTAAAACATTTTTCCCTTGAAAAATATAAATAATCAGTTTAATCAGTTTATCAATCATTTTATTGGTTGATTTGTATGAACAATATTATTATAAAAATATCCATACAATCTATTCAATATGCAACAAGTATCTATATGGTAAAGGTAACATGTCATGATAAAAATAAATATCATGGTAGATAAACTACCACGTCCCTCACTCTACATTTATGCCAACCCTGAGATTCGTCCTCCCTCAATCGAGAAACCACACAATGGCATATGCCCCAGGTGATAATGGCTCTACGTTTTCAGTAACATAAACATTTTTCTCTCTCTATATGTTTTGAAAAACTATAATAAATTGATAAAAATAAAAAAAAACTACCAGAGTCGTTATGCCAATTTGACTAGACTTTGGTTACCACCATGACAAGTAGGAGACAATGGTAGCGAATGAATTAAAAATCTTGCTTTAATTGTTGATGAAATTGGTAAAGATCATGGAAGATAATGGCTTACAGAATGGCTCTGATGCACTAGAAGACCTCCCATCTGCCTGCAAGTAGAGCGGCTGGTCTTCAAGGACAAGGGAGAGAGATTCGATCCATACTGAGGAAACCAGGAGTGCGGAATTATAACCATCACTGGGGAAAAAAGTTTGGTTTCAAGATGGGTACCCAAACTATGGGACTAGATGGAAATACCCATACAAGGAGGATAATACAGCCTTCAGAGAACCCTTGAAATCTCAACAAGATGCTTTCAATGACTTTCAAGCAAAAAGAGGCACTATCACCTTGCGGAGCAAGAGGGATATGGGAATGACAAGTCCCTTCCCAAGAGGCTCTCGCCAAAGAGATATTGTAAAAGCAAAAGGCCTGAATTTCACAGAGCTTCTGAACAAAGATCAGATAAAGGACATGAACCAAAACATAAAAAAGTCTAGACCCCCAAATTTAAGATAGTGGCAAGATGCAATGAATTTGGGGAGGTATCTCTAGATCAGGTGGAGCATAAGTTGAGAGATAAAGCACTTTTATTATCTGAAACAACCCTAATAGGTAAAGTTTTATCTCCCCATTTCTTAGAAGAGGATCTTAAAAAATGGTTTTAGGAAGAGTGGAAAAAGGTAGAGGAGTTTTGTGAACTGGGAAACAGATTCTTTTTCTTTGTGTTTCTAAACAAGGAAGAAAGGAATAGAATCCTATCAAAGAAAATATGAAAGTTCAATCAAACAATGATTTGCTGCCAAGAATGGAGACCCAACTTTCATGTTGGAAAAGAACAAATCCCGCTAGTTCCCTTTTGGGTTCAACTTTCGTATCTCCCTCTAGAATATAGGGATGTTGAAATTTTGAAGTGTCTAGGTAACTCCATTGGGGTGTGCCAAGAAGTGGATATACCAGTAAAGAATCTTACCTCCTCGACAGTCAGAATGCGAATTCTCATAGATGCTAAAGAGCTACTACCCAAAAGACTCAAAATGAAATCCAATCATGGGTTATGGTTTCAAGAAATCATTCTACAAGATGGGGTTGACTCAGAGGACCTAGAGAGGTTGAAGGAGTTTTTATATAGTGAAGATTCATTGAATAAGCAAGATTTGTTAGGTTCTCAGAAGGAAATGACAAGCCCAGCCTCGAATGAGGAAGATTTAAACGTCGAGTCTGTGCAAATCCCTAGAGATGTTGAAGGGGCTAGCAAACTAATTGACAAAGAGATGGAATCTGAGCCGGTCAGGTGTAGCTCAGGGGAGATTTAGATTGTCTTAGCAGGGACAATGGTAGAAGCATAGGTTTCTTCTGAGGAGGCAATGGAGGGTGACAATGAAAAGGATCAGTACTTGCTGCCGGAGGATACTAAGACTACAAAGTTCTTTAGCCAAGAGGAAAGACTCGTAAAGGACAGTGAGAAAGAGGATGAAGAGAATGATTTAAACTGTCACTCACCCTTAAGGGAGGAAGAAGATTGACTCAACTGGGAAGAGGACACCTCGTTAGGAGAAATGGTTCAAACCCTCAAAAAAGATTAGGAGGAGAACATCAGAAAAGACCCTGTGCCCAAAGACTTCTCAAATGACTTGTTACAAGACAATGAAATGTTGAGATATCTTCTTGATCAGGTAGTGATGAAGGTAGCAAATAACGTGATCGAGGAGATAGATGATGAAGTCCTTTAGGAAGACTCAGACAAGCTCGAGAATATGCCTTTAGACCTCAATAGGACGAATATGAAAAGTCCCCTTGTCAAGGGTACTCCCCCTTTGATCAGGAAAAGCTCTAGACAGAAACAGATGAAAAAGAATAAAGCTCATTCAAGTGAGCAGAATCTTCAAGCCAACTACAGTCCAAGAAAGAGGAGAGTGAACTACTCTCCTCAGAAGACATGAAGATACTTACATGGAATGTTAGGGGTCTTAATGCGCCTAACAAAAGGAAACTCATCAATTTTCAAATTGATGAGGAGAAACCTGACATCATAATGTTACAAGAAACAAAACTGTCTATTGATTCAAATGTTCATGCCTTCAAAAGTTGGAGAGGCTGGTCTTTTGAGGTAGTGGCTGTTAGGGGAGCTTCTGGTGGGCTTGCCATAGGGTGGAGAAAGCATATACGACCACTAGAGGTTATGGAAAAGAGCGACCACTTTCTAATAGGTAAGTTTCCTTCGCTTCTCCATGGTGCAGACCTTTGGTTAGTAAATGTGTATGCCCCAATTGATTTAGTTTAGAAAAGACAAGTATGAGAAAATTTGTTAGTATGGCTAGGTTTGTTGAGAAGGAATGTATTTTTATTAGGGGGCGACTTTAATTCCATTATGGATGAATCTAAAAAATCGGGGGGCATCTCTCACCCGGCTAGATCTCAGCAGGATTTTAAAGATTTTATTAACAAAAACCTTCTTTTAGATTGTATTCCCAAAAATAGAATTTTCACCTGGACGAACAGAAGGAAAGGTTTTTTAAAAATTACGGAATGCCTGGACAGATTCTTGTTATCTCTAGAATGCTTTAATCTTCCAGATAATTTTGAGATAGAGATCCGGCCTTTGATGGGTTCCAATCATTTCCCGGTTAGGATGCAATTCCTTCCCTAACAAGAATAAGTTTAGATTTCAAAAAATGTGGTTCTGAGATGATTCCTTCATTGAAAAAATTAAGAACTGGTGGATGTAAATCCCGTATGTGAAAGAATCCCACATGTTCCAACTTGTAAGTAAATTAAAACTTCTAATGCATAAGGTGATGGAATGGAATAAGTCTCAGTTTCTCAATGTCTTCGTAGAAAAGTCTAGATTACAGAAAGAGATGAGAGCACTAGCAGATTTAATAATAAAAATTGGTATGGATCTATCCTCTTTTCAGAAGGAGAAGCAAAGGAAAGCCGATCTGGAAGAAATTCTAAAAAGAGAAGAAATTTTCTGGAGGCAAAGATCAAGGGAACTATGGCTGAAAGAAGGAAACAAAAACACCTCATTCTTTCATCCTTCAGCCAAGGCGCAGGAGGGTACAAACTATATTAATTCTATCAAATTGGGAAATTGGTAGGTTTGCACTGATCAAATAGAAATTCTCCTCGCAGCAAAAGATTTCTTCGGGAACCTCTTATCCAACTTGACTCCTGAAGTGATAGAGGGTTAGAATATCTGTAAGTTCATTCCCAAACTTGTTAAAGATAATCATAATCTAGATCTTTTGAAAAAATTCTCTTTAGAAGAAGTTAAGGCAGCAGTCTTTTCCCTAGCGGGCAAGAAAGCCTCGGGGTCGGATGGGTGGACTGGAATTTTCTTTCAAAAATGTTGGGACACTGTCGGCAAAAACATCTTCTTGGCAGTGGAAGAATCTAGGAAATATAGAAATGTGCTCAAATAAATTAAGACCACCTCTCTAATGCTTATTCCAAAATTTAGTTCTCCCCAAACATTTGAAGATTTCAGGCCAATCTCGCTATGTAACTTTATCTATAAAATAATATCTAAGGCCTTGGCACAGTGGATTTCTAAATTCAAGCCAGATCTAATCTTAGATGAGCAAGGAGGCTTTGTACTAGGGAAAGAGACTCTAGAGGGCACTATATTAATGCATGGAATTCTACATTCTGTTGATAAAGACAAAAAGACAGTAATGGTTGTTAAATTAGACATGTCCAAAGCATATGATAGAGTAGAGTGGAGTTTCCTATTAGATATTTTACTGCATTTAGGATTCACCAAAGAAGTGATAAAGTGGTTTGAATTGTGTATCTCAGGCTTTCAAATATCAGTGCTCATAAATGGCAAGGAGTTGGTCTCCTTTGAACCTTCGCGAGGATTGAGGCAAGGGGATCCTTTATCGCCTTAACTTTTTATTCTGATGACAGAGGCACTCACATGGGCAATAAAAGAAGCTAAGAGAAGATCAGATTAGAAAGGAATAAAACTCAAAGGGATCTAAGAGTCCTTCACCCATGCTCTTTTTGCAGACAACACATTACTCTTTGGTCATGCCTTGCCACAAGAAGCTAGAACCATGATGAACACAATTAAGATGTATTGTCGGGCCTCGAGACAGTTGGTTAATTTCAATAAGTCTATGGTCTTCTTTCAAAATGTGCCACTCCAACTTCAAGATAAGATCCAGGGTATTCTAAATCTAAACATACAGGGTCTCCCTAAGAATTACCTTGGTCTCCCTCTCTTCAATGGAAGATATAGAAATGATTTATGAAGTAAAGTTCTGAGAAATTTGAGTTCAAAACTTGCTAGTTGGAAAGGCAGTAGATTGTCTTTGGCAGGACGAATTGTGATGATAAAAGCTATTCTATCAGCTATGCCAGTGTACATGATGTTAGTCTTCAACATACCTAAAGGCATCATCACCAAAATAGATGGGATTTGCAGGAAATTTTTATGGCAAGGTTGTCTTCAAGAGAAGAAAATCCATCTATTAGCTTGGGATAAAGTGTGTAAACCTAAAGAGGTAGGAGGGATTGGAATTCTTAATATCGAAATCCAAAATCAAGCTTTGGGGACTAAATTGGCATGGAATATGTATGCGAAACCCAATTCTATATGGGTAAGACTTATGAAAGCAAAATATTTAGACTCCTTGGATAATGGGAGAATTTTCACAGTGCAAAACCCTCCCAAAGGATCAACAATTTGGAATTTCCTAATAAGAAGTAGAGACATTCTTTAGCCTAACCTGACATGGACAATCCATAATGGAGAAAAGGTAGGTTTCTGGTATGACTCTTGGGGAGGTGGACTGGCTTTGGCAGCAAGGAAGGAGCTCACAGAAGCAAGACTCTTCCTTTAGTCGAGTTGGGGGATCAAAGTCAGACTATTGGCTCGTAACAAGGGTAGGGTCTTCAGTCTTAATAGCTTGGAAGAGCACCTGCGAATGTAACTTCCTAAGCAATCATAAAGTGTTGCTCTCTCAAATTTTAAGGAAGAAGCTGGTAATTGTTTCCAGTGGGGAGGATGAAGTGATCTGGATGGGGTCAAAGTCGGGTAGATTTTCGGTTAGAGAAGGGTACAGATCCTACAAGCATAAAGCTACATGAGAATGGCCTTCAAATCTATGTTGGGGAAATGCTTTACTTTCTAAAGCAGGAGCTTTTGCATGGTGCGCGCTCCATAACAAAATTCTGACAGGAGATCGAATTAAAAGGTTGGGGCTTGGCCCTGGAACTTTCCTTGTGTCTTATATGGTGGTGAGGATGAGTCCACAAACCATCTCCTTCTTCTATGCCCCTTTAGTAGAGAATGTTGGCAATGATTTTTTAAAAAGGTAAATTAGATCAGCCCTATATCCAAATCTTTGCTCTTAATGTTCAGGAATTGGCCCCATCTATTTGCTAATCCTTACTTAGCCTGTTTATGGGATTTAGGTCCCTCGATGATTATTTGGCACTTATGGTGGGAAAGAAAACTTCACATATTTAGAAAGGAAGCAAGGTCTATGAATTAAGTCTGTGACAAATTAGAAGTGGCAATATCTGACCTGTTAGTGGCTTGTCTCAAATGCACTAACAATAAGTCAGTATGGTCTAAATGGGATGCAACAACTATTCCATTCTAGCCGTCAGTTAGTAAGCTAAACTTTGGTTGTGTTCTAGGGCTATCCAAAATCGCTTCAAAAAGAGACCAAGTAAAGTGGATTCCTCCATCCCCTCCTTTCTTCAAATTAAATTTTAATGGTACATGCTGAGGGAATCCGGGTCCTTCAGGCATAGGATGTGTTATTAGAAATGAAGAAGGGTCTATGATTGCAGCAAAATTGTCTAAATTACCCATTGGAACCAATAATGAGGCGGAAGCATGGGCACTAGTTCATGGTTTGCAACTGGTGATTGAAAAAGGGATTAAAAATGTGTGGATTGAGGGGGATTCTCTGATAGTAATCAATTCTATCAAAGGAAGAGGCTTAGACAACTGGAAACTCAACTATATTCTTCAGTAGGCCAACATTCTATTGAGTAGGCTAGATAATTTTCTTATCTCTCACATGTTAAGGGAAGGTAACAGGGTGGCGGACTTGTTAGCAAATGTAGCCATTTCGATGGAGAGCACAACTGTATTATTCGCTCTTGGAGATCAAATTCATTCAATCCTTTTGTCAAACCTCCTATCACATGAGATGGAAGAAGTGATGGGGAGTAGATTAGCTTGACTTTATTTTGTTAGGGCTACATCTTTATGGCATAGTTAAGAATTTCTTCCAAAAGTATCACCTTTGATGGTAGACAGTGTATCAATTTTCCTAGCGTATGAGTTACAGTTAGTGACATGCTTCATTTTGGTTTGAATATGGTTTGGGCTAGATTCGATCCTCAGACAGCTATGGTACATTCTATTAAAAGCGACATAAATTCCTTCTTTCAAACTTTGACAAATCCGTGGAAAAGGATAGCTAGCCCTCATGAAATTCATTGAACTAAGACTTTTCAAGTTGTTTCAGCCATGTTGGTGGGTAGGTGGGGATTGTGAATCCATCCTCATTATAACCCCATTTAAAGGATATGCCTAGCCTTAAATGCCTAGTTTTAATGAGTCTTCGATGGGAAGTGTAATGGCTTCATCTACGTGTAGGGATGTACTAGTGGGTGACACGTTGCAATTTTTAGATGGTGGCCTCCATTGAATTGTGCTCCCTAAATATTGTCGATTGTGGTCTCTGAGCCAACGATGTCTTTGATGTACTTCACCAGCTTGTGTCCGCCAAGATGACATTGGATTACATTGTTATTATATTTGGTGGTGTTGGCTTGTTAAAGGATCTTGTGTTTTTTCTATTTCTAACTTTCATCCGCACTTCCCTCATCATCACTTCTCTCTGTCACATCAACTCCCCTATAGCTTTCCTACCTCTGTATCCTAAATCTCCAATGGGGAGTCTATATGGCTGACATACGCCTCAACCAGAAACTGTTCTTCCCAGCCCTCGAGTGGGAATCGGAGATCAGAGGGAGGGTCAAGGCGGGAGATTTGATGACTCTACTTGATTCAGATTGTACTCTCATCCAGTTTGCAATGAGGTATATAGCTAGTCATGCTTGGATAAGAGGCTATGAGGGGTGTGTGCTAAATTATTTAGATGTCGTTTCTTAGGTCTTATCCAATATTATGGATTTGGTAATGGATGGCGAGTATGTGAATGCTCTAGCCGCAGGACTGTTTTATAAAAACCTTTACACTGTTGAAAGGTGGGAAATGACGGTCTCTATATATAGAATGGACCAAGGTGATGCTTTAATCAAGGGGCTGTTCAATCTTACCTCCTTGCGCACCTCTCCCCCGTAGCAAGCTTTATACAGGGCCTTGCAAGCTAGCTTAAAATCCCTGAGTAGTGGTGAAAATGATGAGGCTTTGAGCTCTTAATGCTTTCTCATCTCAAAGAAAAAAGTGGAAAGGATAAAGGATGTGTTCACGGCCATCTAGTTTCTAAGGATTCACGCCCCTGATTTAGCTCCAGGAATGCCCAGGTATGCATTGTTCTCCCGGATGTGGCATTGGATGAACAGGGCTTACCTGCAGCCCCAGCGGTGGCATGAAAGGTAGCGTCGGGTTGTGCTCTTTGTTGTTCACGTGTGCTCTGTTTGTACCTACTAGGTTGGTGGTAAGGGGCTCTTTTTTGGATATGGGGAGGGTTCGATGGTTTCTCTGTTTTGTGCCACGGTTACCTTAAGTCGCGCTTCTCGAGGGTTTTTCTTTATCTCTGTTTTATGTTTTGTATGTAATTAATCATTTTATCAGGCCTTTCAAGGGCCCTTGATCTCATTTTTGTTTATTAAGACTTAGCTTCCGCCGTATTATCTGTAATATTTTTAAAACCTTTAATCTATGGGTGTTTCCACACCTTTTTCTGTTTAAAAAATAAAAATAAAAATTTCCTACAATAAGTCAAATCAGTGCAGCAAAAATTTCTGTAGAGTGAATGGCTGGAAAGGTAACGTGTTCCTACCTAGGCTAGAAAGTAGCTGCTCACTTTACTGGAGAAATATTTTTAGCCATTACTTGTTAAAAATCCTCCTCAATATTAGCACTTGATCAAACACGTGTTCCCATAAACTACCACTCGTAAGAGTACATTTTCTATTTTGAATAGGGGAATTAGTTTTAACCTTGAAGCACTTAGTTCTGTTAACCTTGAAACTCTTAGCCCTTCCATGGAATGGATATGAATACCAAGGACAAGTACATTTAGTCCTTCAATTCTTTATAATACAATATAATAGGCACATTCTCCTTGGTAGTAAATATATACTAAATTTTAGTTTGCAGCCTTTTCCCTTGTCTGGACAGAGTGCTGATTGGGAGAATGTGTCTCCTGTGAAATGATTTCAAATTTTGGAGCAATATAGAGCCACGTACCACTGTCATGGCATAAATGTTCTCACATAGCAAGACAGGAACTTGTCAGCTCTTAGTGAAATCCTCAATCCTCAGTCCTTTGTTGAACTCTGTGATAAACTCTTAGTGAATGCCACATGTATCGTCAATATCAATATGTTTAGGGAAGAAATTTAGTTTATTCAGAATGTCATCATAGTCATTAAGATACTCAAGCTCTTTACTGTGTTTTGGAGATGGGGATAAACCCACAAGCAACAAGGCATCTACGGGCAATCACATTGGGCAAATACACTTGACAACGCCAATTATAATACTCTCACCATCCATTTTTGAAGCCATGAAAGCTTTAAAACTGGGCGGAGATATGACAAGATGCCGCGTTGACATTCACAACCATGTTTTTCAAGTCATGGTTAGCTTAATGCTTTATGTAATTACTGTTGTTGGAAGTACGTCAATCAATAAAGCATTTGAAAGTTTCTCAACTTCTCTCTTTATTAGTTCATAGAGTTTTTTTTTTCTGTATTTCTGAGTTCATGTTCAATAGTCTTCGATGATGTGTAATGTCTACCTATGTTCAATGTTCAATGTTCATTTATTTGTGCATTGATTTTTTTTTTATGAAAATGCAAGTTATTTATTAAAATAAAATAACACTCCACAAAAAAATAATGGGTGGTTAAAAGGCACACCTCGAGAGTCACATGGACAAGCCTAGAAAGATCTAGAACAAAGTATCAAAGGGTACAAAACCCATATAAAAACATATAGAAAAAAATAGAATTAAGCTGCCAATGCCATTTCTGCAGATGGCGGATCCCTATCATCCGGTTTCCCCCAAATATCTGTGGGGTCTGGGTTGACATCAGGTATAGCCCAGCCATCTTCATTTTCATATTCTTCATTCTGAACATTTGACTCCTCGTGCTGAGGTAAGATAGCCAAATTTAACCGAGGGAAAACCTTAGTATTATCCCACCCTATATTTGGTGGATGAGAAGAACCAGGAGCATTCCATCATGCATTGTCCATTGCAGGCTAACCAGCATTACCTATAATGGCCCTCCCTGTGTTATCCTCAGCTGCACTAGTAGCATGGCCAGAGGTCCATCCACGCGGACATGGAGAGGCCAAGCACCTATGTCGGTGAGCACCGTGACGTGAAGTAGGTTGGGAGCGAGGCCAAGAATCTCTAGCTGAACCACTTCTGCGTTTGTTTGGAGAGCGAGCTCTGCAGAGGACGGTGAGAGAGGAACTCGAGCCACAGTGCAGGGAGCATTCCCCCAATGATCCAACAACTCTTGTAAGTGAGCCACTTCCAAGGCAACTTTGTTAGCTTGCACTTGAATCTGCAGAAGAACATTAGAATAGATAATAGTTTTAATGTATAGAGAAATAGAAGTTCCAATTTTACTTTCTGAAAATATACAAGAATTACGATCTTTCCATAATGCAAATAAAATCTCCACCTTGAAAAATATGCCATATTTGAGTAAATTTTTCAAGAAACTTGGGTGAATCACCCAGTAGGATGATTTGCCAAGTTAATGGGTTAGGTCTGAAAGGGCAAAAAAATGATGAATCCATAGCTAGAATTGTTGAGCTCTGGTGCAATACCAAAAGAGATGGTGAATCGTTTTAGCTTGTCCACAAAAAGGACAATGCGGATTCTAGACCCCAAGGTGAAACAACCTAGTACCAATAGGTAGGGCTTGAAAGAGAATGCACCAGGCAAAATGAGCAAGTTTTGGGTCAAGAATGGCAGACCAAACAGTTTTAAACCTGGAATGCCAAAGACTTAAAGAGCTATGAATAAGCCAGTGCTTATTAAGAGTGGTAGCCATGGGTAAATGAGCTGAAAGCCACCTATAAGCCATTTGTGGCTTGAAATGATGCAAAGGTGTGTCTGGATACTATTTCAAATCCTTCCACCATGGCTTGTTGGACTGAATTCCAACCTTGTACAACATTTTAGGTGGAATAGCCATGATGACTCTATCACAAGTAGGCTTATCAACTTTTGAAAGAGAAAATTTTACATGGAATACTTCCCAAGCCAAAAGGCTCATAGTGGGCCCATGAAACATATCCTGAAGAGTCTAAACACCTTTTTTGTGAAATTTGAGAGCCTTTAAACCTTGCAATTTAGCCAAAGGTTGAGTTGCAGAAGTTAGGAGAGGTGACCACCAAATATTAAGGTGATTGAATGAAAGACCAACATGAAAACTATCACCAGACCAGCATAACCAAGGTTTTACTTTTTCCCAAGCTTTCCAAATGCTCTTAACCACAAACATGCCCAAGATTTGAATTGGTTCTCTCATGACAAGGAGAGTAGAAAAACTAATTCCTTTCCAAGCCAGTTTGTTCATAGGATGTCCCATTTCAATGCTATGCCAGAGTAAAACCTTCCATGCCTCACAACTAGTGAGTGCACGAACAATCCATTTGATAGCCAAGGCAGTTCCTTGGCGGTGGGTAGAAAGAATACCAAGTCCTCCAAAATCTCTAGGAAGGTAGCAAAATTCCCATGTAACATGATGAAAACCATGACGAGTATCAGAAGAAGTCCATAGGAAATCCCACAAGAGTTTTTCCAGTTTGGCATAAGAACTTTTTGAAGGAGCCCAACAAGAAGAATAATAAACATGGGTTGCAGTCAAAATATTAGAACAAACCTGGAATTTACGAGCCAGAGAAAGAGGATTAGTAACCCAGACTGCAAGTTTTTGTTCCACATGGGTAAGAACATCTTGCCATAGGGTGGTAGAAGTGCCCTGGAATGCAAAAGGAATACCTAAGAATCTAAAAATTCACCATGGCCAACCTAGCGCTAGCCATATTGCTGAAGCTAATGAAGAGTGGGAAGTATAGACTGTCGGTAGCATAATGGCTTGTGCCACTAAATGGAAGAACCTGAGGCTAAATAAAAAGTCTTCAGACAACCAAGAGCATTTTTAATAGATTTTTCTTCTTCCAATAAGGTTAAAAAAGAGTCATCAGCAAAATGACCATTAACCAGCTGGCTGGAAGAATTTGGTAAAGAAATACCATGAACAAGCTGATTGGAAACTGAATGAGAAAGAAGATAACCAAAACCTTCTGCTGAAAGAACGTATAGGCTTGGGGCAAGAGGCCATCCTTAGCAGATTGATCTGAAAAGGCCAAAAGTATGAGACTGGTGGCCATTGATAGTGCTATAAGCAGAAGCATCTGAAAAGAGCATTTTGACAGATTGAATAAAAGAGGGTCCAAACCCTAATGCTGCAAGCATTGCAAGGATAAAGCGTCATTCAATGCGATCATAAGCCTTAGCAAAATCAATTTTTTAAAAAAATGATTTTTAGTTTGATTTTCAGGCCCATTCCATTCCCTTCCAAACTGCAATGATATTATCTAATATATATCTAGACTTAATGAAGCCTGTTTGTTCAAGGCAGACAATCAAAGGAAGCAGGTTGTGGAGTTTGAGCGAAAGGGCTTTAGCAATGATTTTGTAAGAGACATTGAGGAGGGTAATGGGCCACTAGTTGCAAATATCCTCTAGATCGCCAGCTTTAGGTATGAACTTAATGTTTCCTTGATTTATAATATTTCCTAAAGAATTGGAATGAAAAGCTTCAAGGTAAACATTGTGTAAATCTTTTCCTAAACAATCCCAAAGGGCTTTGTAGAAGTCACAAGGAAAGCCATCAATTTCAGGTGCTTTCCCATCAGCCATAGAGCAGACAACTTCTTTAAGGTCTTCAATGGTCAAAAGTTGATCACAGAAGTGAGTCTGAGTTGAGGACAACCTTTTTGGAACAACAACAAGACAATCCTGCAAAGTAGTTTGTCACTCAGGAGTGTAATCTTGAGCAGTGAAAACTTTTTCATAATGTCTTACAAAAGCCTAGAGAATGTCTAGTAGATTTGTATGAACAACATTGTCCTCTTTGATTTGCTTAATACTGTGTGAGGAATGTCTAACTTGAAGAGAAAGAAAAAACTCTTTATTAACACGGTCCCCAATTTTTAGCCAGTGCATTCTGGCTTTAAGTTATGCTCCTTTGGAAACATGCCAGTTAGCAATTTGTTTTTGATGCCGTAAATTAGCAACAAGGACTTGCTTAGAAGGAGAAAAAGGCTCAATAGCCAAGGCTTCAAAAGAAAATTTCAAAGCAATGACATTAGCTTCATAAGTCTTTCTCCTTAAATTGGTCAGCTGACGGCCATAGATGCGAAGAAACCTTGCTGTGTGGGTAATAGCATCATTCCACCATTTAATCTAGCTAGTAGCATGCAACGGCCGGCATTCTAAATTCCAAACAGCTGAAATGTGTGCCAAGGTGGGTTGATGAGAAAGCAAGGAAGTGTTTAGAAAAAACTGAGATTTCATGGCGCGTGGCTGAGTGAGCTGCCACTCAATGGTAAACTAAATTGGAAAGTCATCTGACAACATCACATCCACTAATGGCTACATAGGAAGGGTGGATGATGTGTAAAAGTTAAAAAAAGATTGTGCAGAAATCATAGCACGATCAAGGATTTTAAAGACCCTATCATTTCCAGCCTGAAAATTGCACCAAGTATGCCATAAAGGACTGGAGTGATGGCGGCCAACGTTGGGATCAAAAATTCCCAATTTATTGCCCATATGGAACCACACCTCTCTTTCACTAGCTGGCCACCGAAAAGGCAGGACACCATCCTTGCCAGTAGCCATTTCAACCATATTAAAATCTCTACAAATAAGCCATGTGGCCACGAGCATTGAATCCGCAATCCATCACTATAAAGCAGATCTTTCTGACGTATCATTTGAAGCATAGATATTAATAATCCCAAAAGAGTGATTATTAATATTAAGAAGCGTTTAGACTAACCGGTTGGTGGGATCCACCCCATGATCCACCACTGAATCATGCCATTGAGGGGACAAAAGAGTAGTTACACCACCTTTGCCAGCCTCATGGGTGGTGGAAAAGAGTTTACTAGCTAGCCAAATACAACGGCAAGCCGAAAACAAAAGAAAGCCTGTAACTTTAACTTCTTGTAGGCACAAAACATCAAGAGAAACATAATGATGGAGAGCATCACAAACAGAGTACTTCCTAGAGAGGTCAGTGAGACCTTGAACATTCCAAGAGAGAAAATTCATTTAAAATCCTCCACCATCTCCCCAGAATCCAGGCTTCCAAATGAAGCAAAACTATTATGAAGAAAGTCGGTGGGGTTTGACCCAAATTGGAGAGGATGGATTTGATGTTTTTTAAGCTCTTGAACAATTTCTCCCTCCTCAGGAAGCTCACGGCTATGAGAGCACTTGCAAGGTGACACAAAAGGATTGACATGAGATCTTTCCCTTGGTGGTGATGCTCGCTGCGAAGGCAGCAGAAGAGGGATCTTATTGTTGTCCTTCCCACCATTCACAGAAAGCTTTGAAACCTCTTTAACTGCTTCGGTGAGTTTGAGAACATCCACAGAGGGTTTCACTCTGTGTTTGTGATTGGTAACAGTAGCCCAAGTGTCCATTGATTTTAGAAACCACCTCCTTGGGCATAGTTACTACATGATTTACTATAGGGCGTACCTATACAGTCTCCTTGGGACGAACCCAGGTTCGAGGCATAGCAAGAGGACAATCCCTAATTTTATGCTCTACTGACTGATAGCAATAGCAAGTATTGGACAAATTAAAGTATGTGACTTTCTTGGTGTGCCGAAGGGGGCCAATTTGAATGTTAATAAATTCCTTGAGGTCTTTCAAAAGATCCACCTCAACATAGACACACATTTGATGGCGTGCTTGAAAGAACCTATCAGGTTCAACACAAATAACTCTTCCTAAAGAAGAGGCAATGTCATGTAGGAAATGCAAACAGGGCAAAGGCAAACCAGGGCATTTAATCCACACAGGAAAGTTCTATGTTTGGTATCATCAAAGCCCACAAAATCTCATGTCCACTATTGGAAAACCAACAAGGAAGACCGGGCATACCAAGGGCTGTGGTTCAAAATTGCTTGAACATGTCTAACTTCCGCAAAGCCGAAAATGAAAAAGCCTTTGGTCAGATTTTGGACCATATCAAGGCGGACCCCATGAGGGACCCAAGCCTTATGGACCCATTCTTTGGGCATAGATTCAGGGGGAGTTCTCCCTACAAAATAAACAATGAGAGTATACTAATCTAGCCATAAACAAGTAGTATCAAATTCCTATGATGGTAAGATCACATTAGCACGAGAGTCTGAGGGCTCTGAACAATGGCTCCTCCACCGACCAAGCATCCCCGGAAGTTTGTTCCAAAGGTGTTCCACATTGGATCCTTATGAGATATGTTATATTGACTATTTCTATGGTGTATCATGTGTTCTCATGATTTGGCATCATTGCACCGAACATGTTGATGATGTTGCCATCAAGGTGTTTTGATGGTGTAGTCTAGATGCTTTGTGGAGATATTTTGTATGACCATCAAGGTGCTTCTGATGGGGTCATGTTATGAGATTTTTATGCATTGGTGTTTTAGCTTCATTGTTTTTATTTAAATGATATGATGAGTGGGTAGACCTAGTTCCTTTCAGTATTATGTGGTATATGTGTAGTTTCACTTCGATCGTATTTCTTGATGAAGGGTTTAATTGAGATGTGTATATTAGATGGTTAATATTTAATTGTTTAATTTTTTTAGCCGCTTCGGCTATTATTATATGTTGGAAAGATGCGTGAAATTTTCTTTCAGTGTGTAGGAAATTACAGGTTATTGACCAATGGATAAAATGTGGAGAATGTTGACATGGTACTCTTAGCCATCTCACCTTCATCCTTGTGTTGTCAAAACCCATGAAAAGCCATCTGAATCGATTTTGATTTTCGATCCCCTTTGTGATAGACCAGTAAATGTCTTCTTGGGTGTATTTAATTTATTGCTTCTGTGATTTGCATGTGTTTGGTATATGCGAAATGGTTTGTGAGGTTTTGTAAATCTTTATTGTGTTATTTATTTCCTAGCATAGGGGAAAAGTATTTAAATTGATTTATTGCATTGGGAATTATTTTAATTTCAGAAAGACATTGTATTTTTTAAAATGTGTTTTAGAAACAATGTGTTTAGGGTGAAATGCATTTTGTTGCGAAGTTAAAATTATTTCAGTAAATTAGAAATATTGTGTGTTTGAGAAAATGAATTTTTAAAATTTTTATGTTGTAGAAATATTTTATTGTGAAAGGCATTATTTTATTGTGTTGTTGAGAAATAGATTAATTTATATTTGTTAGAAATATTTCTTTAAAATATTTTTATTTTGTGGCAAAATAGAATAAAAAGGGTTTAGTTATTTTTGAAAATGGGGGTATATGAAAAAGTGCTTTATTTTATTTTCATTATTCATGGATGAAAAGTGTAGAACAAAATGGGAATTATCAAACCCTTTTTGGGAAGAAATTTAAAATTGTCATAGCTAGGGATCGCTTGGTTGAATCAGATCGTACAAAGAATGAAGAAGATTCCCCTCATCAATACCTTCAGTTTGGGTGAGGTGTTTCTCCATTTCATTGAGTATTTAATTATATTTGTTAATTTTTAAATTTGTAGAAAAATTATTTATTGAAAATTGAATTTCCTACTCAAAATCTTCTGAAATTTTTAGAAATGCAAATTTTATTTGAAAAGAGTTTTGTTGGATAGATTAGGCATAAGAGGGTATGCTTAGATTTTTAGATTTTACATTTCTTGGGAAACATGAAAAATACAAGAATTTCTCTGTTTTACCTTATCAGATATCATGGAAAAATTTATGTTTTCTGAAAAATGCGATGTTGGGAAAGTGTAGAGAAAAAAGGTATGCTTACATTTTTGAATTTCTTGGAAAATGTGTAAATTAAGTGATTTTCCTTGTTTTACCCTATCTGAATTTGTCAAAAACATTATGTGATTGGAAAAGTTTGATGTTGGGGTAATTTAGACCAAGAGGGTATTCTTTGATTTTTGAATTCCTCATTTTATGAAAATGTGAATTTTTTTAGTATAATTTTTCATACTTTGGGAAGCGTATTTTATGAGAAAAGTGTTGTTTTTCTATTCTTGAGTGCCTTGGGAAGGTTGACCATGGACTGTGTAGGTTAGGGGATATCCATTAGAGGCTTGGGGTGGCCAACTAAATGTGTGTTGTCATTGGAGAAATGACCCTATATTTGTGGATGAGATGTACTCCTAGGTAAGTGTGTGTTGTCATTTGAGAAACACCCCTGTACCTATGGATGTGATGTATTTTTGGGTAAGTTAGTGTGTCTTGCAAGAGATCCCTTTATAGTAGGTAAGTGTGTGTATCTTCTAATGGACTCCCGTATTCGAGGTAAGCATTAGTGTGTCTTGCAAGAGATCCCTTTACATTAGGTAAGTGTGTGTATCTTGCAATTGATCCCTGTTACCTCTGAGAAACATTCACTGGGTGAGTGTTTACTTGAGACCTTTGTGGCCTGTTATGCTTTCTAGCTTGGTTATAAAGAACCAAGGGGAAGCCCACCATAGTGTCTTAGCTACCCTCGCCTAGTCCTTGTTTGGTGTTTATGTGTATGTGACCTTTTGTCGAGACAAACCATGCTTTAGAATATTCATGCAAATGAAGGATGCTATCCTAGATCTAAGTTTGTTTGCCTATTCTAGTATTGTGCTGTTCTATTTGATGCTAGAATTATTGCAATGGTGTTATTTCTTGTGTGTTGGCTTGTGTGAGCCACTCTTGCTTGTATATATTTGATTGGCAATTGTGCCATATGTTTCATATATTGGTGTATATTGTTTGGTGTGAGTGTTGCCATATAATCTTTGGATGTGTGAGAGTGTTGGCTTGGCTAGTGGTGTTGTCATGATCTTCTTCTTCATACTTCAAGGATTGCCTAGAGTGGCATAGAAATCTATTACACTCGATGATGATAATATGGTAGGGTGGTGGGTAACATTTCCCCCTTTAGTCCTCGAGCTTATCTTGTTGGAGCTAGATGTTTCTTTGTCCATTCTTGGACATTTGACTATATTGTAAGTTATGCGACAGTGGGGCATTTTGAAGGTGGTTTATTATGATGTATATTCATGCTTTGTATATTTTATTCTTTGGAGTGTGATCCTTCCATGTTTGGAAAGTAGCCTCCACCATGGTACTAGTTTTTTGATCATTTGGCTGCAAAATAATCCTTGTTTAGGAAGTAATTTAGCATGTTGAGAAAGTTGTTTTATTACTAGAAATGGTTAAATTGGCGTGTTGGTACTATCTTTTATATATGATGTTATTTCTTTATGTGATGGTTATGAGTTGGGTTATATTGTGCCCACATTATGGTTCAGATATCCATATTTGTATTTGGCCCATCTCAAAATTAGTGTTGAATGAGCATGACATTTCTCCTTTTTGGCATGTATGTGTATATATTGGAAAATGTATATTTTCTATATTTGAGTTGTTCTCATGCAATTGAGTTGGTTAACATGTTTGATTAATATTTAGTGGATAGATAGATTGTGTTTTGGATCCATGTTGGACATTTCATCCTTGAGAGGTTTTGTGACCTAACTTCCCTTTGGCTTGTTAGCCATTTGTCGACATCGCTTGGCTTGTGGGCCATTTGTCAATGTTGGGTGTTCTCATTTTTGGAGAAGCATGTGTCTTGTTCTACCTTCTCTCTAGTGTTTGCGAGGCACTTGGGTGTTTTTGTGTGTTTGTATGCAATTATGTCATGTGGGTGTTACACAAGTTGCATCATGAAAATTGGTTCATCCTATGTTTGTCTGTTAATGTCCTGGTGTAAAAGCCATGGAATTGCATGATGCTCTTGTTAGGGTTAGCCAACAAAAGAATCATTTAAATACAAATAAAGATTAAACATAGGAATTAAAATACAAAGAAATAATAATAGCGAGAGACAAGTTTTAACGTGGTTCACTCAAACTTGGGCTACATCCACCAATAGAGAGTTCAATATTATTATCTAGTAAATCAAACTGATTACAACTAGTAATCCTTGAAACTCAATACCACTGCAAAATACTACAATACATCAACAAAAACCCTAACCCTTCGCTGCTTTGATCAAGCTTTCTGTCAGTTACAAAAATAGGGTTTTTTATGTCGGCCAATAGAAAAAACCTCTCGATGCCTTTATAAAATAATAAAAAATTGTTGGAGGTTTCGAGGGTGCTATCCTCAAGCCCCTGCGAGGGTGCTGCCCCTCGACCCCGCCCTATATCGTGATAGGGAGTGCACTAGGGGCAGTGCCTCTGGACCCCACAAGGGGCGCTACCCTTTGACCCTATTAAATAATTTGGGGGCAAACCGCACCGATAAAAGTGGGGTAAATTTAACCTCCAAGTCTGATTAGGCTCCAAATAACAACAACTCCTTGTTGATGTGTAAAATTGTGCAGGTTCTAGGACCAACATGGGAAGCTTCAAGAATGTGCGATTGACTCTTAAAGCAACCTCTAGATTTTACAGAAGCTAGCTCTTCCTTTTTCAATGGGGTTTTGGGAAAGGGAAAAGAAAAAAGATTATAGATACAATATGAAATAACTTCTAAGGTGATGCGCTGGATTTCAAACAACTACCCATTGCACAATGTCAAACCCTAAATGATTTATTGGAAAAATTAAAGAGCTTACAGCATGATCAATAACCCAGCATGATAAACATATTTAACAAAGGCTTAAGAAATAGAAACTAAAAGCAAGAAATAGAAATACATTTTAAATCTACACAAAACACCATCTCTCTTCATTGTTTGAGGAAGAAAAAAATACAAAGGCAAAATAATTTTCATAGAATATTACATTCAAATCCCTCATTGAGAGGCAATTGTTGAGGCAAAAGAAAATATCTCTGCTGCTACTGAAAAATCTCTAATCTTTGTGTGTAGAACTGTAGAGTTGCTTTTCTCTATCTCAGATCTATCCCTTTATAACCTAGAAATAAAGAATCTATGAAAATCTTTACAACTACCCAGAAAATATGCAACTGAAACCCATAAAATCTGCCCCAAAATCTGGCTTGAATAATTGTAACTAGTTGTTTCGTTTCTCCTTCATGGCTGGAAAAATACATCTACTCCTTACATGATCCCTAAGAGTCAAATGAGCCTCCTTTAGCCTTATTTTCCTTGGGTCCCACCTCTAAACTCTTTTAAAGGCTCTTATCTTTATTTAAATCTTTCTTTTACTTACGTGACCCTTTAGAAAGAGACTCTTATTTTATATTAAATATAACTCAACTCATTTGAAGGGGGCCCACCGCATGATAGCACTCTATATTCGATATCAAAAATGACTTAGATCATTTGAAAGATTCATGTGACTCCCATTTTGGTGCGTTTTATTAAAAAATAAAACAAATGATTCTCTATGCTCCACTTGCTCCATGCATCAAAAGGCACTTGTTTGGAATGAAAGCTTCTTTCTTGCCCCTCAAACTCCCGCAAGAGAGAAAAGTGGTGATCTCGGCGTGATTCTTCTCATTGTTGACTTGAATCGTTGATCTCCTTCTGAATTAAATGGTTGCTGTGTGTTTGTTTCATTTGGAACCCTAACTCTGGCATAGATTTGTCTAGAGCTTCTTCATAGAGTAGACTGAGTTTCATATTCAGTGGACTCTGCACTCTCATTTTATTTCTGGCTGCACACTTTGTTATCTGAATGGTGCCTTTCTATGAGACCATGTTTGCTGGATTATTGCACTTTCCATGATCTATGGTTGGGCTTCATTTTGTAAGACGCTTGACACTATATTTCATTTAACAAAAGCTGCCATTATCCTCGTGTCTGTGTTGCGCTACTATAGCTTTACCCATTCCCTTTGAAATAACCTACATTGATACTCTATACTGAGTGCCTTGTATCACTTGTTGTATAAGGCCGCGCCAAGGATCAATGACTTGGTATTTTGTCTATGATAGCATGATCTTCCTTTTGATATAAAGTGACTCCCTTCTACATTCGAATGAGCTACACCTTCAATCTTGTATGCTACTCTACATATGGAAGAGTTGCGCCACTCTGATATAACAGTGTCATCTTATGGAAGATGTCCCTTCTATCTCATATGATCTGGCACTTTGTAGCTAACACTAAGAGTAGCATCTCATTCTTTTAGTGTGAGCCTTACATTGGATATAACCTTTATATAAAATATGCCTTCAAACTTTTAAGGAAGCTCGACTTTATGCATTGTGTTACACTTGATTTAAGAGTTGCACCCTATATATTTGTGGCTACCTTTGTTGATCTGTTGAGCCATTGCATCTAGATTTAGAATGAGAAGCCACCATGTGATGTTAGTGTGCCATTATCACCATATCATTCTATACTCACACTTTTATGAGGCCACGTACCATATTTTTGTGTCATGTATCTTCAATCGACAAGGCCGCAGCTCTTACAATTGCTGCTATACATTTTGCCTTCAAACTTTTATAATAATTTTGCCACCTGAACATGATTTTGGCACCTTGGATTTCTAAATATTGCACCATCTTTCTTATGCTGAGTTTATGATCCTTTGAAGATGGATGTGCTTTACATACCAATGCTTGAGCACCATTTATACCTATGTTGGCTTGTGTATCATCTATATGAGGATGCCATTTCTTGAAACGGTCGATCCATCTTCATTATGCTGTTTGTAGCTTTGATTTGAAAACTTTATCACATTAGATGCACCACGAGCCTTTCAACATGATTACAGATCCTTGCTTCATGTTGGTTCGAGCCATTCATAGGAAACACTATGCTTTATGCTTTGGGTCGCTCTTCTTTTGATATGGACAGCACTATATACTTCATAAGTTCAAGCCTTTGTATGATTGAGTCGTGCCTTATTAAAGGTCATGCATTTTTTTTACAGCTAAGAACCTGTTGTTGTTTCTTCCGAATCAGCAATGGGTTTGCCAGTTCCAATGCACAGGCAGATTCAGCCAACGAATATAGGAGGTTGCATGAGTTGCCTCCCCTTCACTTCTGGTTCTGCTGCACCAAGGGGGGTATCCCTATTAGCTAAAGATTTAACCTTGACTCACCCAATAACAGAATGATTTAGCTTTTTAGAATAGGCAGAATACTCTCATGTATGGACCAAGATTTATGTGATAAATCATAAGATGGGCAACATTGTTGGACATATTTGTCTGGTTGTGGATGAGAGCATGTAGGGAATCCTAATGCTACTCCTACAACTAACGGGTTGGAAATGTGGAATGATTGGTTTGATGCTTTGGATGCAAGACAGGGGGTTTTGGATCATACCTACTAACCCAGGAGCAGACCGGTGCCTATCTCAGGGCAAGGAGTCAACTAGACGTATACACAGGAATGGATTGCATTTTGGATTCAAGTTTCAAGGGGTCAGGTTTGATGCTTGCCTTACAAACATCACCCAAAGAAGGGTATTTAACTGCCTCTACTTACAGATATCCCAGTTAACATACAACCTTCTTCATACTTAACCTAAAACAATTTAATCCACTCCTTGAATGGAAGTCTAAATATCAAGCATGCAATACATAAATCTGTATTCTAGAATCTATGAAACCCTTAGCAACCAGATTCAGAAGAAGGAAAACATGCAACAAGTGGAGAGGGATAGCTAGACACATGCCATAAGCATTTTTCATATGAAACAACACTGAAACTGAAAATATCTATAATGTGCACTCAGGTGCATCTCATAAACTCCACAAAGATACAACAGCTAGGAAAATTCTCTATTTTTCATTATTTACACAAAAATGCCCAAGTCTTCAACAACAACAAATGAGTAACACCATCTGCTATATATAGCAAGGAAGGTGTACTCAACATTAAAAGTACATGGCAATTCAAAATTTGCCAGATACATTGCATCATGAGAAATGGCGCTCAACATATTGAATGCAGCAGGTGGGACAGGAGGCAAGGAGTGGTTGGACTTGAGCCCCGCGCCACCGCCTGGGGATTCACATCTTCAATCGGGTACTTGATCTGTCCATGCCTTTGCCCATACCCTATAACATCTACCATTAAAGGAATACCAACCCGCGACCTTCATAAATGCAGTAGACTGTGCACCTTTGAAATTTTCCCGCCAAGATTCATGAATTGACTTTTTCAAATCATGTGGGAACAAATTATCCCACATTCATCCCGCAGTGACCTCCTCAATACTTTATATACTAGGTCATGAGCACATATGATGTCGTGCAATTTTACCTTGCACGACCAATGAACCATCCGCCAAGACCCCATCATGATGCCATTGGTGAACCTCTTGCATGATATCCTGATATGAAATATCACCCTGATATTTCACATCACCCTGATATGAAATATCACCTTGCGGGAAACATCACCCGATATGAAATATCACCCCGATATTCTATCAGCGCAACCTGATGCATCAGAGAAAGATCCTCCTCATCACATTCATACCCTCATCGATGATCAGTGGGACCCTCATCATATATGCTGATAATATCATGCCGAAGACCACATGATGCACCCCATCGGATCTTGATGACATCATCGTCATATTGCAATGGATGATATTCGTAAGATGACTGATATTTGTAATATCACCCCCCACAAGAATAGCAGGCCTGATAGAAACTTTGCCTTAGAATTTTTTTGATTTTTTGGGAAGGTGCCTGCAAGATTAGTTGCTTGAAATCTAAATGCTTATGCAGGCACCAACAGAACCTTCATTCTGCCCTAAAACTCATTAGACCATTTCTTCTTAGTCTTTGTTCCTTAAGCATGAGGTTGTGCCCTTTTGATGAGGCCACACCTTGTTTAGATGAAAATTGCACCTTATCCTTGTGTAGAGGTCACCATGATATACCACATTGCTATGAGTTTCTTTTAAAATTGAAGGCAACATTTGGTCTATTGGTCTCTTCATTCTTCACCGCTTTGTATTGACTCTGCATCGGTTTAAAATGGCTCATGCCTTGTATGTGGCTTTCCATTTTGGAATGGTTGAGCTAAGATTTGATAGGCCCTGTGTCTTTAAGTTTGCATTGAGAGCTTTATTGAAATGGCTTCACCATATATCCTGAACCTTATGGAGTGTGCCTTCTGTTGGTAATTATTTATGTCTAGGGTTTTAAACTTGAATGTTTGCTAATTTTCTCCTTCAAACCCTGAAATTTCTGAGTTGCGAGATCTTGTTCTGTTGTTAAAATTACTATCAGCCCCTGAAAGTGATAAAAATTTGAGTCAGATGCATTTTAGATGCGTATCGGGTCTTAGTTTCCTATGTCAAAAATTGTTTCTGAGTATGGCTATGAGCATTTCCCTTTGCTAGTACTGCAGGATCTGCCAAGTGTCGAGATTTGATTCATGCTGCACTTTTCTTTCTAACCGATAACCGTAGCACGGAGTGTGCCACGTAGCAGAGGTTGTTTCTTTTATGTTTCATGAGAGGCCCGTAGAACTCGACATGTGTCAATATCCGCTTGTGTTTCATGACCCTTTAAGTGTTTCCTTTGTGTTTCAAGCTGCTATGCGCGGAAGGCGCCACATGTCAGCTTCCGTGAGTCACAAAGAAAGTAACTAAGGCCCCACGGATGATGCCAAGTGGCAGCTTCTGCCAGTGTTTCTAAAAGTTTCACAGTTTCTGCCATAGTTTCTGATAGACCCTTAAAGAAACTAAAGGTAGCGCAGACGGTGACAAGTGGTAGCCTCCGCTTTTGTTTCGTGAAAGTTTCAAAAGGTTTCTAAGTTGTTGCGGAAGCTGACATGTGTCAACCCCCACGTGAGTTTCTATTTTGTTTCCCACGATGCAAAGTATTGAATGGTGGTGGGTCCTGATGATGAGTCCCAGATGCGTGGAAAGTGCCAAGTGTCGAGCAGTGGGGGCAGTTTCTTAATGTTGCAACAGGCACGCGGAATGCACCATCTGTCCCTTATGGTTGTTGTGGTGCGTGACATGTGTCAGCTTCCGCATGTTTGTTTCTTTTTATTGCAATGATAAACAAAACACTGAGGTGGGCCCCAGCATATGTATCAAATGTGTCGGAGTGCAACACGTGGCGGAGGCTCCCAGGACTTCAACCTGTTTCTCTCAAGTTTCTACATGTTTCTATATTCAACAAAGACAATGGTGGGTCCCAGTGAAGTGTTTCTCAAGTGCCACGGACAGTGCCAAGTGTCTGCTTCCGCATAAGTTTTAGAATTGCTTCCTAATGTTTCTTCAGTGTTGCGGAGCCTGACATGTGTCAGCCCCCGCGTGAGTTTCAAAAAGGGGTCTCTACAGTTTCTAAGATGCTGCAGAGCTTGCCAAGTGTCCACTTCCGCGTGCCTCTCCCTATTTCCCAACAAAGTTTCAAATGTTTCTCAAGAGTGGCACAGAAGGCGACATGTGTCGGCACCCGCATGAGCTTCAAGGAGGGTCTTTATGTTTCAGAGACACTATGGAGGCCACCACATGTCCCTTTCTCAAAAGTAAAATGGAGGGTCTCTAATGTTTCATGGGTGCTGCGGAGCTTGCCATGTGGTGGCTTCTGTGCATGGTTCCAACAGTAGACTCTCGGCGAGGAAGTAAAGGGAAAAGGTAAGCGATGACCCAGCTTTGGAAACTAGAGGTGCCTACATGGTACAGTTTCATTGGCTGGTGACTTTTCAATATTTTTGACACCATTGATCGCAGCGACGGGAGGGAAATCATCGATGGTCACGTTTTGAACCTGCTGTGAGGGTTTTTTCTTGAGTTTCTGCGGTTATTTTTGGGTGGGAAAACTCCTTGGGCGCGCCACTATTGCATTTCTAGAGGCTGCGGGTAGGTGAAGCAGTAATGGCGTTTGTTGCAGGATTGTGGACAGATCTACGGTGTGATTGAAGATATCAATCCCAGGCAGTGGCGCATGGCTCGAGGTCCCTTCCTATCTTCTCCTCCACCGATTGCATTTACTGATTTTGAGTGCCTTTTTTCTGATACTGTGTATCTGGTAGGATTTTTGGCCTCCCTTGTAATTAATTCATCCAGTACATAGTTTTGCTATAAAGAGCAGATGATGCTACTCAATTGAAGGTTGTTGAAAGTTGGACATCTTCTGGCTCTGTAATACAATACAACTGACCTGGTTACTCTGTGCAGTGGATTTTGTGAGTTTATGAGTCTCATGTCTTATGTTCTGTGCATAAATTCATTGGTTTCATGCTGATTTAGATGAGTAATGCTATATTGCATGTGTTTTGTTGTTTGTCTCATGTATTGAATATGCTTTCCTTTTGAATCTGGATATCTAAGGGGTGTCTTGGGTTCTAGGATATAGGTTTACTATATTGAATGCTTGATCTTTCAACTTCTGCCCAAGGGGTAGATTAATGTGTTTTCAGATTAAGTGTTGGGAAAAATATATTGCAATAGGGATGCCATAAGTAGAGATAACTTAACACTCTGTATTGGGAGGTATCTGTAAGGTAGATATCACATTAATCCCCTTGAAATCTAGTTTTATTGTGTTCATGCTGATCATTCACAGGTGTATGTCTATTAACTCCAAGCCCTGGATAGGCACCAATCTAGCTCTGTGTTGAGGTTATACACCAGGTCCAGCTCTGCATCCAAACACAACATCAAAATCAAACTCCAAAACAACCATTAGGACAGTAGAATTAGTTTTAGGATCCCAAGTCCTCTGTCTACAACTAAAAATAGGCCCAAAGCTAGCCCCTTTGCTCTTATCTTGCAGTTTTGGTCTACTTATAGGAGGACTTATCTACTTCATGTCAGCATCCCAGCCTTTGTATGCATATTCTCATGGATGTTGAGTAGGGAATACCCCCTAGGTTTTGTAGAGCCTAAAGAAGAAGAGGAGATAAAAATAGAGTCTATCTCCTATACTGTTGGCCTCTAGCCCAGAGATCCTATTGATCATTGATGGCTACCTTGTAGGGAAATCTAGGAGTAAGCATCTAGTATGGGAAAAAACCAACACCTTCAAAACTTATCTGAGACTTATTGAGCTCATGCCTTGAAATTGAACTTGTTATTCTCTCTGACACTTTTGATTCAAAACTATATGTGCCTGAAACAACTGAATCTTTCTCTACCTCTTATTTGAAACTAGCTTGACAATTTGCAAACTGAAGAAAAGAAATTTTAAAATGGTGTACAAAAAATGCACAACAGTTCATGGCGACTGGCTGGGTAAGTGAGCCTGCTCACTTAGAACTCTGGAATCTCTGGTTTACAAAACCATGCCTTATCCATTGGGCATAGAGTCTAATATCTAACATAGAAACCACCAACTCTTGAAGACACATTTGTAGCCAACAATTATTCAAGCAAAACTCATGCAACTTACCCTAAAGATACATGAAGCTGAAATTGAAACACTATTGAGCTAAACACCTTCCACAACTAATTAAATCTGATATAAATTGGTGACAACTGACTATATTTATACTCTACAACTGAGAGTAACTTATAACCCTTGAGATTGATATATGAGTGAATCACAGAAATTGATTCTCATCCCTACTTGTAGCAATCGAGATTTATTGAAAAGCAAACTAACTAAAAACTAAAACTATATAATGCTGATGCTACAGCGTATTCTAAATCATTTGAAACTAAATTACTGATATATGAAACACACAGGGGCATGCCCATTTATAGGAATGGAAAAATAACTGCTGGATCTGACGATCTTGCTCTAGTGGATCCACATCAAACTAAGAATTGACCAAATAAAATGCACAAAGAAAAATATTAGGAACTTGTACCTTTTCGCTTTCCTACATTCCTGAGGCTCATCCTTGGCATAAAAACACCAGTCAGTTTGATCAACATGCTGCTCATACTTCAACGGAGGGTGGGAAGGGAAAATCAAGTGTTGAAGCTCATTTTTCTGCTTGCATTTGAAGGCTTGTGTTAACATAACTCCATTAGTGACCTCTTTTGTAGGCTTTCCAACAGAATCATCACTCAAGATAGCATAAAAATTAGGTTGACAGGTGACTGAACTACCCATAATGGTCTTAAATATGATTGGAATGGCTTCTTGAAAAAATAATGGCTTATGATGTAATTTTTTATGCAACTGCTCACTACTAGCTATATTCTTTAAGGCATCATTATCTCAAATCTTTTCTTGCATATGTGGGTCTTCATCAAGAAAAAGAGAATTACCATTTTCAAAAATAGAAAACAAATCAACTCTTGTATTTACCTCTGTTTTAAATTTTTCTCCATGATCACCTTCAATAGGCTCTGCAAATTAACCATACACTTGCTCAATTGTAGGATCTTTTGCATCTAGAGTCTGATATCCTTGTTGGAAAATTGAGAATAAATCTTCATCCTGTTGCTCATTATATTGTTCATGTATCTCTAGAAAATCTTCTTGAAAGTATGACAACTCATGATAGAAATAAAGGTACTCTGTATTTGTAGATTCGGGTATATCCTTTACAACCTCTTCCTCAAGATAAGGTATAGATTGTGCATCACTATTTACGTAGTGTTTTTCAACTTCAAAGTCCCATTCTAAGTACTTTTCAGCTTCTAGAAGAGCTAATTCATAAGTAACTTCTGAGTCTTCTTCATGACTTGACTGAGTCTCTGAATTAAATGTTGCCACAGGTGCATGATGCTCAGAACTAGGACACCTTGAATAAATAGAAGACACCTTCTTTCTTGCATTTTGATCTTTAAGACTTGAATTTTCTTTAATGTCAAAATGACAAAGGACCTGATCTATGCCTTCTATAGACTGGTTAGCAACTACAGAGGCTTGCGAAGAACAATTCTCAAGATAAGGGGATCTCTTTTGTATCTGTGGGAGAGTTTCTTCTATTAATTGATTGCATTGGTATTGCTGTTCATATGGATCTTGAGGCATGAAATATGGATCAGCTCGATATAGGGCTTGATCTTTTAACTCATTGATCTCATGGGTGAGGGTTTTTATAATTTCTTTTACTACACACATCTCCTCATGATTTGGCAAATTAGCAAGGAGGGTGGGTGGACTAGAATTTATATGCATTTGGCTACAAGGAAGAGTCTGAGACAGGTTATTTACATGAGGCATTAGTGGTGCTAAGGGTGTAGGGGTAGTTTTCTAGCCTCTATGAGGTTGTTTTCAGCCCTAATGGCAAGATTATTTGACTGAGGCAGAGTATCACCTCCTAGGGCTTGTATCATGATAGATATTTTAGGGTCTAGAGCCTTCAAATAATAAAGAAATACAAAAACTATAGATGGCCTGATACCAATAGAAAATTTCTTCTATACCTTATCAAATCTTGAATTGAAGTCACACATGCTCTTTACAAGATGTCTCTTGATGGTGATGATATTCTAGGTAAGTGAGCTAACATTTGTCCTCTCTTTGAATTGATTGTAGATGAGTCATCCTAGCTGGTTCCATCTAGTGATTGAACCAGGTTGCAATCCTCTGTACCATTCTTTTGCTTTGCCTTTGAGGGAAGATACCAGTAGCAAAAGAGCTTCATTCTCAGTTGTGATAATGTGAATGGTGCATAAATTGGCCACATATTGAATATGATCTGTGGGACAAATAGAGCCATCCCCAAGAAAATGGGGTAAAGATTTCCATGCCATCTCAGGAATTTGACCTTGCTACTGAAGAACAAGAGGACTTGAATCCCAAGTCACAAAAGGTGTATCTCTTGCAAGAATGTTGAAATGCACATAAATAGTTGGCGCTACCATGGTTTGCAGAAGAAAAGATATGAGAAAAGTCACTAGTAGAGTCATCAGGTGGAAGATTCATGTTCCCATGAGCAAATATGTTTGTGATTTTCCACCAAAACCACAAAATACAGGGCAAATATTTAGTGAAAATAAAGACCCAAGTCTTTGATTCCAGTCCCATCGGGCGTGCCAAAAACTATTGATATGTAAAATTGCGTAGGTTATAGCACCAACATGGGAAGCTTCAAGAATGTGGGATTGCCTCTTGAAGCAACCTCCAGATTTTACAGAAGCTGGCTCTTCCTTTTTCAATGGGGTTTTGGGAAAGAGAAAAAAAATAAGATTATAGATATAATATGAAATAACTTCTAAGGCGATGCCAGATTTCAAACAACTACCCATTGCACAATGTCAAACCCTAAATGATTTACTGGAAAAATTAAAGAGTTTATAGCATGATCAATAACCCACCATGATAAACAGATTTAACAAAGGATTAAGAAATAGAAACTAAAAGCAAGAAATAGAAATACATTTTGAATCTACACAAAACACCATCTCTCTTCATTGTTTGAGGAAGAACAAAATACAGAGGCAAAGTAATTTACATAGAATATTACATTTGAATCCCTCATTAAGAGGCAACTGCTAAGGCAAAATAAAATATCTCTGTTGCTACTGAAAAATCTCTGATCTCTATGTGTAGAACTGTAGAGCTAATTTTCTCTATCTCGGATCCATCCCTTTATAACCCAAAAATAAAGAATCTATGAAAATTTTTACAACTGCCCAGAAAATCTGCAACTGAAACCCATAAAATTTGCCCCAAAATCTGCCTTGAATAACTATAACTGGTTGTTTTGTTTCTTCTCCATGGCTGGAAAAATATATCTGCTCCTTACATGAGCCCTAAGAGTCAAATGAGCCTCCTTTAGCCTTATTTTCCTTGGGTCCTACCTCTAAACTCTTTTAAAGGCTCTTATCTTTATTTAAATCTTACTTTTACTTCACGTGACCCTTTAGAAAGAGACTCTTATTTTATATAAATATAACTCAACTCATTTGAAGGGGCCCACTGCATGATGGCACTCTATATTTAATATCAAAAATGACTTAGATCATTTGAAAGATTCAAGTGACTCCCATTTTGGTGAGTTTTATTAAAATATAAAACAAATGATTCTCTATGCTCTGCTTGCTCCATGCGTCAAAAAGGCGCTTGTTTGGAATGAAAGATTCTTTCTTGCCCCTCAAACTCCGACATGAGCGACAAGTGGCGACCTCCGCACGATTCCTCTCACTGTTGCCCTGAGTCGTTGATCTCCTTCTGAATCAGACGGTTACTATGTTTTTGTTTCATTTGGAACCTTAACTCTGGCATAGATTTGTCTGGAGCTTCTTCATAGAGTAGACCAAGTTTCATATTCAGTGGACTCTGCGCTCTCATTTTATTTCTGGCTGCGCACTTTGTTATCTAAATGGTGCCTTTCTATGAGACCGTGTTTGTTGGATTGTTGAACTTTCCATGATCTATAGTTGGGCTTCGTTTTGTAAGAGGCTTGTCACTGTATTTCATTTAACATAAGCCGCCATTATCACCGTGTCTGTGTTGCGCTACTATAGCTTTACCCATTCCCTTTGAATAACCTATGCTGATACTCTATACTGAGCACCTTGCATCACTTGTTGTATATTTGAGATTTGATCAGGCCGCGCCAGGTATCAATGACTTGGTGTTTTGTCTATGATGATACGAGCTTCCTTTTGATATAAAGTGGCTCCCTTCTACATTCGAATGAGCTGCACCTTCAATCTTGTATGCTACGCTACATATGGAAGAGCCGCACCACTCTGATATGACAGTGTCATCTTATGGAAGATGTCCCTTCTATCTCATATGATCTGGCACTTCATAGCTAACACTGAGAGTAGCATCTCATTCTTTTGGTGCGAGCCTTACATTAGATAGAACCTTTATATAAAATGTGCCTTCAAACTTTTAAGGAAGCTCGACTTTATGCATTGTGTTACACCTGATTTAAGAGTTGCACCCTATATTTGTGGCCAACTTTGTTGATCTGCTGAGCCATTGCATCTGGATTTAGAATGAGAAGCCACCATCTGATGTTACTGCACCATTATCACCGTATCGTGCTATACTTGCACTTTTATGAGGCTACGCACCATATTTCTATGTCATGTATCTTCAATCGACAAGGCCACAGCTCTTACAATTGCTGCTATACATTTTTCCTTCAAACTTTTATAATGGTTTCGCCACCTGAACATGATGTTGGTGCCTTGGATTTCTAAAGACTGCACCATCTTTCTTATGCTGAACCTATGATCCTTTGAAGATGGATGTGCTTTACATACCAATGTTTGAGCACTATTTATATCTATGCTGGCTTGTGTATCATCTGTATGAGGATGCCATTTCTTGAAATGGCCGAGCCATCTTCATTATGCTATTTGTAGCTTTGATTTGAAAACTTTATCACATTAGATGCACCACGAGCCTTTCAACATGAATGCATAGCCTTGCTTCGTGTTGGTTTGAGCCATTCACAGACAACACTATGCTTTATGCTTTGGGCCGTTCTTCTTTTGATATGGACAAGACTATATTCTTCATAAGTTCAAGCCTTTGTATGACTGGGCCGTGCCTTATTAGAGGTCATGCATTTTTTTACAGCTGAGAACCTTCGTTCTGCCGTGAAACTCATTACACCGTTTCTTCTTAGTCATTGTTCCTTAAGTGTTAGGTTGTGCCCTTTTTATGAGGCCACGCCTTGTTTAGATAAAATTGCACCTTATCCTTGTGTAGAGGCCGCCATGATATAGCACATTGCTATGAGTTTCTTTCAAAATTGAAGGCGACATTTGGTGTATTGGTCTCTTCATTCTTCACCGCTTTGTATTGACTTTGCATCGGTTTAAAATGGCTCATGCGTTGCATGTGGCTTTCCATTTTGTAATGGTTGAGCTACGCTTTGATAGGCCCTATGTCTTTAAGCTTGCATCAAGAGCTTTATTGAAATGGCTTCACCATATATCTTGAACCTTATGGGTGTGTGCCTTCAAAACTTGTCTGAGACTCATTGAGCTCATGTCTTGAAATTGAACTCGTTATTCTCTCTGACACTTTTGCTTCGAAACTATATGCGCCTGAAACAACTGAATCTTTCTCTGCCTCTTATTTGAAACTAGCCTGACAAAGTGAAGAAAAGAAATTTTAAAATGGTGTGCAAAAAATGCACAACACTCCTAAAGAGGAGGGTGCTCTCGCCAGTTGGGAGCCCATTGAGGATTCAGTCCCAAGGGATGTTTGGGAGCCACATGATAAAGATCCTCCTTCTTTTTCCTTAGCTGCTTAGTTATGTTTGGGCTTGGCCCTTTTTAATTCTTGTCTTTTTTGTCCCATTTAAACTATGTGGGTGTGCCTCTCTATCACCCTATTTTTTTAAAATATTGTGTTATTACTTTTTTTAATATAAAGTTTAATAAAAAGTATTCATTAAAAAAATTGTACTTCTAATAAGACGTTTAGACTTTATTATAAATACTTATCTATTTTTATTAGAATTTTCATCTAAGAAATATGATAATAGAATATTTGGCTACAAGGTTAGTTATTTTTTACCATGCATCTTTATTATACAAAATATATTCATAAAATAAATGTATAAAAAATCTATTGATATTTGACTTCCTATTTATATTTCTATAATGACTTAACAATGTATTATCAATATATAAATTTAAAAATTAATTTATATTTTTTTAATCCTAATTTCATTATAATTTAAGATTTAAAAATAAATCAAATTATTAAATATTATGAAAATAAAAAATAAAGTCATCAACTATTATTAAAAAAAATTAATAAAAAATAATTTCACTATGAAATGGATAGTAATAAAAGTTAATTATATGTGTCAATGTTATTGAGCTATTTTATTACAGAAACTTTCATTACTATTTTTTTCTAATAAACCTAGGTTAGGCACCAAGGAGCTACAAAGTATTATCAACTATCAAAATCCAAAAATGTCACGTTGAAAACTATTTTGACTACGTCTTAACAAACTTAACCTAAATAGAAACTTCAAATCTTCTATGAATAGAGTCATCAGCCAATCCAATGTTTCATGGATCTTTCAGTCATTGGATGAAAGCTCTTACATTGGGAGGGTTATTTCCTCTTTATCTTCACCAATTTCCAATCCACCTCCTATGGAGAAAACTTTAGAGTATCCTATATATTGGGAATCTCTAGAGAGGCATTAAATAATTCCTTACAAATACCACTAGACAAATCCTTGGCTGAGTATAATTTTGAAGGCATGCTGTTTGGTCCTACAAATTTCTAAACCATCTCATCTTTCTTTTGGTTTACAAAGGCCATGGAATCAAGCTCTCCTAGAATTTTACTAGGACAAGAAGTTGAAATAATATCCATCCCTACCTAAGAGGGAATATCCAAGGAGGAGTTCATCCTACTTTATTTCTATCCCCCACTTGCAAAATAATAAGCTAGTGGTGGGATTTTGCTACATCCCACCACATAGGTTTTAGGATTTCCATAGGGGCCTCAAACAAAGAATCATCACTATCCTTCCCACCACACTCGAAGGTAAGATGATTACGAGCATAACATCTTCTAAATCTAAAATTCAACTTCTCATGATCCATAGCCCACCTCTATTCATTATAACCTATCTTTAGAATAATATCTTCAATAACCTCTTTAGGAAGGTCCATTTCTATACATAATCAGGTGTAAATGGTAAATAAGATAGATGAATCCATAAGAGACATAACCTTTTGTAGTATCAAAGGAGGGAAACCAAGATCTAGTGTATAAATTATGATTCTTTAGATCCCATGGTCCTACCTACATTATTAACTCTTTGTCCTTAATAATATCAAGTTCTAAAATAAAAAATCCTCTGGCATATAGATAAATAAAAAATTTCCCTTCCAAGAGATGCTTCCAAGAATTAGAGATTCATTCATGAATTTCAATTAACTTAGGTCAATGGTTGTGGAATCTACAAATAAGAGCATGATCTAACAAGAAATCCATCATTTCAATAACCCTTGAATCCATAACAATTTTTAGTATACTCATAGTAGACTTGAAGCTTAGAGCCACCCCAACAACATGTAGTTCCTCCTTGCCTATCATATTTGCCATATTCCCCAGATTAGTGAGAGACTTAGGTTCATAAACTTGACTGTCTTTCGACCCAACTTGATAGTCCTCTAGGCTAGGGTTTGTGAGGGCATCCAAGTAGGTGAACTACACCTAGAAACCCTAGAATTTTTGTTATTGATAGAGGAGGATAAAATCCCCTCGTATAAGCCCTTCTCTCAAGCCATACATTCATCACACATCGAGGAGGAAGAAAAGTTTCCATTGTTAAAAGTAGATACCTCAAATCATGCCATTGTCACATCTTCATCCATTAATTTCTTCTTATGGCATAGGTCCATAGAAACTAAACATGTGTTTACCTAATTCACACCTACAGGTTGCAAGTGTTCAAGAGAAGAATACATGGAATTAGGGCACAAATCTTGGGTGTGGCATATCTAACAAAGATTTCCCTACCATTTAGTATCTCACTATCAAGTTCTCTAATGGTTGTTGAACTACATCTTTTACTTTCTAGAACCATACAAAAGGGAAACCCTTATGGTGACCATGATCCAAATCTCATGGCCAATAGATATCTGTAATCATGCCAGAAGGAGTGCAAATTGAATAGAAATCATCTTTCTCTGTAAAGTAGGAAATGTTTCTAAATATTGTTGAGAAGCTTTTGGATTTCTTGCCACACAAAAATCTCTACTAAAGCTTGTAAAGCATTGGAAAAGTATTACACAAAAAATTTCATTATTACTAATAAATAATTTGTAACTATTATGTACACAAATTTTTATTTAATTGCTAATAAATAATTCTTAATTATTATGTACAATCATAATCATTATCAATGATACTTTTTTTAAAGATTTTCACTACATAAAATTTAATGTAAGCTATTGGTTTCCACATAAGTATACACCAAAAGTCTTAGTATGTCATTAGAGAAATAGCCAAAAGGATTTCATGATGTTCTAGTGTCATTAAGTCAAACACATGATCAAGAGACCAATACCAAGCAATGGAAAAAAACATCTCAAACGTGAAGTCAAATTATATGAACAATCACAATACATATTTTCTAATGCATAACAAAAATAGCGTTTTGCAATTACATATGAAATTTCTCATTTAACATGACCAAATAAATGAGTTGTCTTTTTTTTTTCAATTTAGTATGAAATTTTTTTATTCTTTATCATGGTAAGGTAAGTACAAAAAATAATATTTGCTAGTCCTTTAACTAGTTACTATCAACTACACTTTCAATCATGTTGCAACTTCTTTATCATGATAAGGTAACTACAATAATTAGTATTTACTTGTTTTTACCTTATTACTATCAATTATACTTTCAACCATATTGCAATGGAGGGACTATATTGATGATGATATTTTCCTTGAGTATGCTATCCATTTAGGTTCGACTCTTGGGTAACTTTACAAATGGGACCCCCTACTCGTATCCTTTACTGAATGTCAACTTTTAATTTAAATGTGCACTTACTCATCATATTGTAATCTGTTTATTGAAAAAGAATAGAGATGCATATATCTATATAATCTAATTATTTCCATAAAAAAATACTGATAACAATTTTTTTTTTATAATTAATAATTCACAATTATTATAATAATACAATTATATAATCCAATCCTCCACATCAAATACATTTTTAATTATCAAATCATTGACAAAAATGAATGCAAGTTTCTTATTTATTGACTTTGTTCATGTATTGATCTTCTATTTTCAATCCCATGTTATTTGATGTACTTATTTTACATCATATGTCCTTATCACATGCTGACCTCTTTATCTTATATACCCATTTACACATGCGCAGACCAGAAATCAGATATTTGAGATATCTGTGAGTTTTGTTTAAGGGACAAACAAGTCTTTTGAGATTAATTCCTCATGGAAGGCGGAAACAATGTCGAAGCGACCAGCGGTGTTCCGAAAAAGCTCCGTCGATTAAGGTCACTCTATAGAGGAATTAAGGCTTTATCCCCTCTTCCATACCTTGCCAAAGCCAGAGATTTTTATATCAGAAGAGTGTCTGAGTGTGTGGGGAGGGCTAATTATAGCGGCCTCGGTGTTTATATCGTTACCTTGCCAAAGAACTTCACCACCTCCTCCCTTAGAAATGATGATGAATTTGGCGAGCTCGTTAGGGCCGCCTCGCAGAGGAGTAATTCATCTCCTGCACCGCAAGAGAAGGCAATTCAGAGAAGCTTGAGCAGTAATGTGGGAAGGATTGACGAGGACAGCCCCTGCTATTTTCCGGGGTCTTTCAGAAAGAATTCTGCCCAACCAGATCTTCGTTACACTGGCACTCGAAGCTGTCATCCTGCCCGAACTTCCTGTGTTCGGAAAGAAATTAATGGGTGTACCTGAAAATGTTCTCTCTTCTTCTTTAATGTCTGTACCTCCTCAGTTTCTATTTGTTTACAGCATACTAATAGAGTAGAATAGGGAGAATTAAATTTTATTTTATTTTTAAAATTTATTGGAGATCATCTGCAAGATGGTTTTTGTTATGGTATATAGGAGCACGAGCCTATCCCAAACTCATCCTTATGGTATCTGGGCCTTGCACTAAGCAAAACTTAATCCCTGGTGGATTACAGTGGCAGTAGTAGACATTATTTGTATGTATATACAATGAAGTTTTGTAAAGAATTGTTTTTGTTGATGAAATTGCTTGAATTCGCAAGTTAAGATCTATTTTATTCTTTAAGATTAGTCACAAGAAATTGGTCCCCTGCCTTAAATATTTTTAAACAATTATATTGGAGTTAAACAGTATCACCATGTTATTTAAGATTGTTTTTAATGTAATTTTTTAGTTATTATTATTAGGGCAAGTTAGCTTTACTGTAATTTGTTTATAGTGTCTAGAGACCTTGCATTCAGTAAGATTTGATCCTTGGTGGGCTCATTCATAACTTTCAACTTCACCTACAGATTAAGGGCCCTTTGACATTAAATTGAAATTTTATTTTGCACATCTCATAAAAAAGTAGAATTACAATGACAATAGTTGCACTCTACTTAACATGACCAAATAAATGAGTTGTCTTTTTTTCAATTTAGTATGAAAGCTTTTTATTCTTTATCATGGTAAGGTAAGTACAAAAAATAATATTTGCTAGTTCTTTAACTAGTTACTATCAACTACACTTTCAATCATGTTGCAACTTCCTTATTATGATAAGGTAACTACAATAATTAGTATTTATTTGTTTTTACCTTATTACTATTAATTATACTTTCAACCATATTGCAATGGAGGGACTAGTCATATATATATATATATATATATATATATATATATTGATGATGATATGCTCATTGAGTATGCTATCCACCCAGGTTCAAGCTTTGGGTGACTTTGACCAATGAGATCCCCTACTCATGACGGCTTTGCCTAATGATAACTTTTGATTTAGATGTGTGCTTACTTATCATATTGTAATCTGTTTATTGAAAAAGAATAGAGATACATATATCTATATAATCCAATTACTTCCATACAAAAAATGACTGATAACAACTTATATTTTTATAATTAATAATTGTATATTTTTATAATTAATAATTCACAATTATTATAATAATACAATTATATAATCCAATTCTCCACATCAAATACAATTTTAATTATCAAATCATTGACAAAAATGAATGGAAGTCTCTTATTTATGGACTTTGTTCATGTATTGATCTTCTCTTTTCAATCCCACGTTATTTGATGTGCTTAATTTAGATCATATTTCCTTATCATGCTGACCTCTTTATCTTTATATACCCATTTACACAGTCGCAGACCAGAAATCAGATATTTGAGATATCTGCAAGTTTTGTTTAAGGGACAAACAACTTTTGAGATTAATTCCTCATGGGAGGCGGAAACAATGGCGAAGCTGGGACCAGCTGTGTTCCGAAAAAGCTCCGACTAAGGTCACTCTATAGAGGAATTAAGGCTTTATCCCCTCTTCCATACCTTGTCAAAGCCAGAGACTTTTATATGAGAAGCGTGTCTGAGTGTGCGGGGAGGGCTAATTATAGCGGCCTGGCAGCAGGAGGTCTGGGTGCTTCTATCGTTATCCTGCCAAAGAGCTTCAGCACCTCCTCCCTTAGAAATGATGACGAATTTGGTGAGCTCGTTAGGGCCGCCTCGCAGAGGAGTATTTCATCTCCTGCACCGCAAGGGAAGGCAATTCCGAGAAGCTTCAGCAATAATGCGGCACCTTCTGTGGGAAGGATTGACGAGGACAGCCCCAGCTATTTTCCGGGGTCTTTCAGAAAGAATGCTGCCCAACCAGATCTTCCTTACCCTCGCAGTCAAGGAACTTCCCGTCTTCGGAAAGAAATTATTGGGTGTACGTGAAAATGTTCTCTCTTCTTCTTTAATGTCTGTACCTCCTCAGTTTCTATTTGGTTTACAGCATAATAGAGTAGAATAGAAGGGGAGAATTGAATTGAATTGAATTTGATTTGATTTTATTACTATTATTTCATTTTTAAAATTTATTGGAGATCATCTACAAGATGGTTTTTGCTATCAGATATAGGAGCACGAGCCTTAAGTTGAACCTTTTAGGGTGAGAGTCAAGGACTGAGGGGTATCTATCCACCAAATTCGCCCAGGGCACAATCCCAGACTCATCCCTTAGGGTGTCTGGGCCTTGCACTCAACATGACTTGATCCCTAGTGAATTACAATGGCAGCAGTTGACATTATTTGTACGTATATACAGTGAAGTTTTGTAAAGAATTGTGTATGTTGATGAAATTGCTTGAATTTGCAAGTTAAGATCTATTTTATTCTTTAAGATCAGTCACAAGAAATTGGTCCCCTGCCGTAATATTTTTAAAAAATTATATAGGAGGTAAACAGTATCACCGTGTTACTTAAGATTGTTTTTAATATAATTTGTTAGTTATTATTATTAGGGCACGTTAGCTTTACTGTAATAACTGGAATATCATCTTTAGCTAGGTTTATCAATCTCTTATATTGGCAACCTTTATGAAAATGAAGAAAACAGGCTGTTTGTTTAAGTGCTGATTTTTTTTTTTTAAACTAGGAAAAACTGATCACCAGTCGATCAGCAAGCCAACCTGGCTTGTTTTATTTTCCAGTATATTATTATGGACATAAATTTCAGTGCTCTATAAAAGAAAAAGTGGGCCATTCCAATGTCATTGAAGATTGTGTTCCAGCCTTTTTGGAGTTTAATGCAACATGCTCAGTTTTTTGTAGATCCCAGTGGGCTCCACAAGTTGTTAAGAAGCTAAATATATATTAAATCTGTGATGTTTAGTTATTATTACTCAGTTGAAAGTGAAATTAGCTTCAAATATAAAAATTGTGAGATTTTTAAGAAGAAAATTTCCAATTGAAGATATAGACTTTGGCCAGGGTGGTATATAGATTTGTGTATAATTTTTGACTTGTTGATATGCATCATAGGTGGCTTTACCCACATGAACAGAAATTTCTTAATGTTTTTCAGTAGTTGTAACTGCACATGGAATCCACTGGAAACGCACCATTTGCCTCAGGATAAAATTGTGAATGAAGTAAAACTTTTATGTCCTCCCCAGAACAATCATAGTTTTATTTGACCGATAGTCCTCCCTCTTTTTAATAGAAAGCAGATGAATACTGTGAAGAAAATGCTTTCTATTCAAATGTTTCTTTGCCTACCATTAAAATCTAGATATGTGTGTTGGGCACGCGTATGAAGCCCACATGTAATGGCCACACAGCGATTGATTCCTTGTAACCGCCACCTCTGTGTCTTCAGATTCTCTATATCTTCTCGTTCTGCACAATGCCTTTCTTGGCATGTAACTGCTTCCATTCTGATGGGTTATGATTCTAGATGGAAGTCAGTTGGTAGAGGGGTTAGAGAGTGAAGTCTAGAGCATGAAAAAGGTGAGACGCTGCTGTGCTGCAAGAATATACAGTGATGTATGGGATACTCTGTAAAATGGAGTGAGAGAGAGATGTATTGTTGATAATAAGATCACCCTTCGTTGTGGATGTAGCCAACATTGGCGAACCACGTTAAAATGGTCTCATTGTTCTCTGTGCGCTGTCATTTCTTTTTCGTTCTGAGTTTTGTTTAGTTCTTGTTGTTTTTATTCGGTTCTGTTATTCTATTTTTAGTTTTTACAATTGGTATCAGAGCTTGTGTGTAGCTCGGTCCAGGAGACTGTAAATTTTTTTTTTTGGAACCTGCACAGCAATCAGAATGGATGACTCAGAGAAATGGAAAATAGAAAAGTTTACAGACCAAAACTTTGGTCTTTGGAAAGTGCACATGGAGTCTCTTCTCATCAAACAGGACCTGTCTCTCGCCTTATAGGGGAAAGCCAAAGGACAAGGTACTATGACGGATGAAGACTGGGAAAAACTGGATTCAAAAGCGAAGGCAACAATATTTCTCTCATTGTCAAGCAATGTTTTATTTAATGTTTCAAATGAGATCAATACGAAAGCGCTTTGGGAAAAGCTCTCTAGTATGTATGCGATTGCTTCGGCGTCAAATAAGGTTTTTATTATGAAGAAATTATATAACCTGAAAATGAGAGAAGGTGGGGTGATGTCCAACCATCTGAATGAGTTTAACACCTTAGTCTCTCATTTAGCTTCGGTGAGCATCAAATTAGATCCTGAGATTAAAGCGATTTTGCTGTTGTGTTCCTTACCACATAGCTGGGAAGGTGTTGTCATGGCTGTGAGCACTTCTGTAGCAGCCAAGAGTACATTGGTTTTCGATGAAGTTGCAACTACTCTTCTCAACGAAGACATGAGAAGGAAACATCAGGAACCTTCAGCCGGTGATGCTCTAACAGTTGTCAGTATAAATAATAGGGGAAGAAGCAATGAAAGAGGTAGATACAACAACCAGAGAAGGTCACAATCTGGTCCATGATCGAAGTCTAGGGGCAGAACCGGTTCGTGTTGGTTTTGTGGAAAACCTAGACACAATAAGAAAAATTGCTGGAACTATAAGAAAGCTCAAGGCAATGTGAGCACAAATAATCAAGCAAACACTGCAAGTGATGGTGTTTTGGTCCTATCAGCAAGTGATACAAATGCAGATTCGTGGGTCCTTGATTCCGGCGCCTCTTTTCATGCCACTTCATGCCATCAAGCTTTCACAAATTTTCAAGAAGGCACATTTGGTAAGGTATTTTTGGGTGATAATAAAGAATGTGACATTTTAGGAAAAGGAGATGTAATATTAAATCAGAAAAATGGTGACAATTAACTTTGACGGATGTTAGATATGTGCCTCTGTTAAAAAGAAATTTAATCTCTGTCAGTCAGCTTATAGCCAATGAATGCAATCTTAAATTTTCTCTTGACTCATGGAAAATTACAAAAGGGCTTTTAGTAATGGCAAGAGGAAAGAAGCAAGGTAATCTATACATTCTAGACTATTTTGGTGAAGTGGGAGCTGCCTTGCCGGTTATGGACAGTGGGTCTGAAATATGGCACAAATGGCTCAGTCATATGAGCCAAAAAGGTCTTCAAGTTATGCTTCAGCGCAATCAGCTTCCAGGCCTCAACTCCATCGATTTAGAATTTTGTGAACATTGCCTTTATGGCAAATAGTGTCGGACTAGTTTCGTGAGAATGGGGCATGACAAGAAAACCACTCCGTTGGAACTTGTTCATTCCGATGTATTCGGTCCAACTCAGGTAACTTCTTTCGGTAGAGCAAATTATTTTGTCACATTTTTAGATGACTGCACTCGCAAAATCTGGATTTATATGTTAAACAGAAAATCTAAAGTTTTTTCAAAATTTAAGATTTTTAAAGCTTTAGTTGAAAACCAGATTGGGTATAAAATTAAATGCCTACTAACAGACAATGGTGGAGAATATTGCTCTTCAGAGTTTGATTCTTTTTGTGCAGACCATGGTATTCGACGGATCAAAACCGTCCCTTATACACCTCAGGAAAACGGTGCAGCTGAAAGGCTTAATAGCACAATCCTTGAGCGAGCTCGATGTATGCTCTCCAATGCCGGATTGGGAAAAGAGTTTTGGGCAGAGGCATGTAACACTGCTATGTATTTAATCAATTGAGCCCCTTCATCTAGGTTGGATTTTGACATACCTGAGGAGACATGGCTTGGTAAACGAATTTCCTATCAGCATTTGTGGGTGTTTGGCTGTGCCGCTTTTGTTCAAATTCTGAAAGAGCAGAGAACAAAGTTGGATTTCAAGTCAAAAAGGTGTGTTTTTCTCGGCTATGGTGAAGATCAGTTTGGCTTTCGTCTTTGGGATCATGTTGCAAAGACTATAATTCGTAGCCGTGATGTTGTGTTTAACGAGAGGGAGTTTCTAGGCTTGCAACCTTGCAATTCACCTGTGCCGAAATATATTGATGTGGATTTGTTTAATAATGGTAAGGTCAGGCAATCCACCATTTCATTCTCTCAGCCACTTGTTACAACTATACATTCTTATTTGTCCGGAGCTCCTATTACTTCAAGTGCTCTGCCTTCAGTTGGATGCACACTTCCCACCCAGTCTCCTAGTGGTATACCTTGCATTGTTGCTACGCAGCCACCAAGTAGTCTTTCGCTACCCTCCACTAGTGTTCAACTATCCTCATCAACTGCTATGCAGCCCTTGATACAAACTTTGCTGCCTTCAGAAATTTGTTCACAGCCTTCAACACCTCTTACGCTACCTTCTCACCCCTCAACGCAGCCTCCTCCATTTGCAATGCTGCCCCCAACGCAGCCATCTTCCCTACCTACGCAGCATATGCAAAGTTCTACACAGCAACTACACAAAACATTGCCTCAGGAAGAGATGTCAGTCAATATTCATTCTAATCTCTTTCAAACTGATAAGCCATCAGTGCCAGTTACACGACAGAGCACTCTAAGTGCATCCAACAGTATGCAGAGACAGGGGAGCTTGCCACAAATCCCTCTACAATCAGAGGTTGATGACTTTTAGAACTTACTCCAGAGACTAAATCTGGACTCAAACATACAGCCAGAGCAAGGTCAGACATTGAGGAGGTCTACTCGTGAGAAGCGGAGACCGGCAAAATACGATGACTATGAGTTATTGCTCTCTGATTATGCAGAGCCGACAACTTATAAACAAGCCTGCAAGCATGAAAATGCACAGAACTGGATCGCTGGCATGAACGAAGAGATGGAGTCGTTGAGCATTAATCAAACCTGGGATTTGGTTCCTCTTCCGCCAAATCAAAAGCCTCTTAAGAACAAATGGATTTATCGCTTGAAAGACGAAGACGGAAGAAATAAAAGATACAGGGCCAGATTAGTCGTCAAGGGGTTTGATCAACAAAAAGGTATTGATTTTTCTGAAATCTTTTCTCCATTTGTCAGAATGGACACCATTCGTGCTGTCTTGGGTTTAGTTGCCATTTGGGATTTAGAACTCGAGCAACTCGATGTGAAAACAACATTTTTACACGGAGACATTGATGAGGATTTATACATGGAGCAGCCTGAAGGCTTTGCTCAACCAGGTAAGGAGCATTTATTTTGCAAGTTGAAGCAGAGTTTGTATGGGCTGAAGTAAGCTCCAAGACAATGGTATTTAAAATTTGACCGCTTCATGACTGATAACCACTTTATTCGGTGCGAATCAGATCCTTGTGTTTACTACAAGAGGCTCAATACTGGTGAGTTTGTCATACTATTGCTCTATGTTGACGATATGTTAGTAGCTGGTACTAGTATTCAGATTATTGCTCAGCTGAAGCAACAGTTGGCTCTTTGTTTTGCCATGAAAGATCTCGGACCAGCCAAAAGAATACTTGGGATGCACATATTCAGAAATAGAAATAAAACAGAACTCAGCTTGTCCCAAGCAAGCTACATTGCCAAAGTGTTGGACATATTTAATTTGTCTCATGCTAAACCGGTCTCTACTCCTTTGGCTGATCACTTCCGCTTATCTTCAGCTATGTGTCGGAAAAATCAGGAAGAAGAAGAACATATGAGGTCTGTTCCCTATACCTCTACAGTCGGTAGTCTCATGTATGCAATGGTGTGTACTCGTCCAGACATAGCACAAGCTGTTGTTGTTGTGAGCAGATTCATGAGTAATCTGGGCAAACTTGACTGGCAGGCAGTTCAGTGGATTCTTCAGTATTTGAAAGGTACTTCACATTTCTGTTTATGTTTTGGAGGTACTGACTTTCAGCTCCGTGGTTATGTAGATTCTAATATGGCTGGAGATTTAGACAAACGTCGGTCTACCACTAGTTATGTTTTTACATTTGCTGGGGCAGCCATTACTTGGGTCTCTCATTTGCAACAAACTATAGCTTTGTCATCAACAGAGGCTGAATACATAGTGCTCTCGGAAGGAGCCAAAGGAATGATATGGCTTGAGCGTTTGTTGATGGAACTGGGCTGTCCAAAATCTGTATTTCCATTATTTTGTGATAGCCAAAGTGCTATACACTTGTCAAGAAATTCAGCGTTCCACAGTCGAACAAAGCATATTGACCTTCGATACCATTTTATCCGCCATCTTATTGACGAAGGCAAGTTGCAGGCCACAAAGATTGACACTAAGGTTAATCCGGCGGATGCATTAACAAAGATTATTCCTCGAGAGAAGTTCGAATTCTGCAGATCTTCTCTCGGTCTTGTTCCTCTGTGACACTAACCTTCTCGAAGGGATCTCTCTCTGCACAGCTACATTGCCGTTCCCATTGGTCTTCAAGTGGGAGATTGTTGGGCACGTGTATGAAGCCCACATGTAACGGCCACACAGCGATTGATTCCTTGTAACCGCCACCTGTCTTCAGATTCTCTGTATCGTCTCGTTCTGCACAATGCCTTTCTTGGCATGTAACTGCTTCCATTCTGATAGTTTATGATTCCAGATGGAAGTCAGTTGGTAGAGGGGTTAGAGAGTGAAGTCTAGAGCATGAAAAAGGTGAGACGCTGCTGTGCTGCAAGAATACACAGTGATGTATGGGATACTCTGTAAAATGGAGTGAGAGAGAGATGTATTGTTGATAATAAGATCACCCTTCATTGTGGATGTAGCCAACGTTGGCAAACCACGTTAAAATGGTCTCATTGTTCTCTGTGCACTGTCATTTCTTTTTCGTTCTGAGTTTTGTTTAGTTCTTGCTGTTTTTATTCGGTTCTGTTATTCTGTTTTTAGTTTTTACAATGTGGACAACGTTCGAATATATTCATATTACAGTGAAAATTCAGTGTGAGTGAAACATTTGAGGCATAGCTATGTTTGTTGTACAATAAAGGGAATCTGCAATTTTGTGCAGATTAGGGTTAGAATCAAATTCGTCCATGCATTAAATACTCCAGTATAGCATGCTCGTTGATGGTATTTTCTATCCAGCATTCTGGATGCACATTTGACGGTATTTATTTATTAATTGAAATTCAGTTATAACCATTAACAATTTTGAATGCTGGATAAAATTGGATTGTTGATGTATTTGATTGGACTGTTGTGAACAATTAGAGGTTTTAAAATGGAGTGATTATTTTTTATTTTTAATATAAATAAAGTGATACAAAATTTGATAGAATTGTCTTTTTAAGAACAGGTAGTTGCAGCTTAAGACTCTTTTAAGACTTCTAAACTTACTTTTGACCATTTAACCGTTGAAGCACACTAAAATTAAAATTAAATAAAACTTATCAAAGGTTTTAAATATAAAAGACCATATCTCCACTATGTTCACGCTGAAGGCATTCCCTTAATCTTTGTTGTTCCTGGATTTAGGGTTTTTTGAGTTTATATGACAAATTTTGTAACCTCGTCTATGAACAAACTAGTGGCTTCCCCGACAGGTATCTAAAGCTCTCTGCATACCAGGCTCAAGACTCTCGAGCATATTGATTAGCATCCCCAAGCTTTCTCACTAATGTATTGTAATCATCGGAGATTAAACTATCAACAAGCATTCAAATTTGGGGCTTCCATACAATAATTACAGATCATGGTAATAAGCTTGTCATACGAATTTAAATTTAAATTCAACTAGAGAATTTCTAAATAGATGAAAAATGTTAGATTGATAGTTACAGATAGTGTGGAGGCCATTTCATTTGCGTTGCAGTCCATTACAATGTGTGGGATCCCAAATTGGGGTGTGAGGTAGAAGAGAAGGAGAAGATGGCCTTTGTAAGCAAGATGCCACATCCACAATGATAAAAAATCTCACAGATTTCTTAAAATTTCTCTGACATTGGCAATAGTTTTAGCTAGATTGCCCCCAAGCTGCTACATCTATAGAGGAAAAAGGGAAACAGTGGCAAAGAAGAAAGAGGTGGACGCAATGTCGTTGGAGGAACATAAGGCATGGAGTGTTGGGTTGCCCGTGGTGGTGGATATAATTCCCTACATAGATTCTAAAGGCTGCCTTGAGCTCTGTCAACAAGATTTTGATTTCACTAAGAAAACAACAATTTTTTCTTCAAACTCAAGTACAGTGTAAACAAATTGAGCCACTATAGCCATTCAGCATATGGTGTACTTTAAAATTCTACCTTTTCTTCCTATGTTCTTAAAGACAATACATATCCTACAATCCTTGCATTCCATGGGATGACATCTCCTTGAGGCATTATGTCAAACAGTTAAAAGTGCCCTATCTATGGTTCCACATTTTGGATACATGTTACCAGGGTAGTTTCATCTATAACATTTGATAAAACCCCCCTTCCATTAAGCTCTGATAGATGCCCATACCCTATTCTAAAGCTCCTACTTTGGCACAGGTAGAGAGAATATAGATAAAACCCCACTTCCATTAAGCTCTGATAGATGCCCATACCCTATTCTAAAGCTCCTACTTTGGCACAGGTAGAGAGAAAACAGGCAAAAGTTGTCAAGTTTGACTTTATATGTGCCAATTGCATTTGCTTGAAAGTTTCTAAAGACTTCTCAACGAATCCAATTTTTTCATATTCTCCAATCATAGTAGGCCATGAGACCATGTCTTTGAGGCATTCTATCAACAATCTGCATACGCTATCTAGGCTTCCACATTTTGCTTACAAATCTACAAGATCAGTTTTAACTCCTTTATGTTCTGATGGATGTCCATACCCTTTTCAAAAACTCCCATTTTGGCACAGGCAAGGAGGATGCTAGCAAAGGTTGTGGAATTTGGCTTCACAACTAACAATTGTGTTTTCTGGACACTTCATTGTTGACAAAGGTCTACTTTATGCCAATGCATAATGCTAAGAACCTTCTTGGGAAACTTAAAGTTCTATGAGATTTGTGGGAGTACCTTGTGCAAGTAACATACAATTTTATGTATATCTATACAGGATATGCATTTTGAAAAGAGAACATATGATAATGGGAAAGGGGTTTATTATCCCATCATTATTCTTAAAGAACTGGTAGGAGGATGCTCCTCATTAATTGATGCCATCGGATTAGCTTAGGAAGTTATTAGTTAAAAGAGATAATAGTTATAAAACAATTTAAATTTTTCAAACTACCGCTATTTTATTACACAATTTGAAACTAGTACAATATTTAATATAATAATAATAATAAAGATATTTTTTATTTTTAGTGCAAAAGGAGGGTCTTAGTTTTCATTTTTAAAACCAAAGTTCAAATGGACATAAGTATTGAATGTGCTTGCGATCAAGAATGACAAGGAGTTGGGTAAATTGTTAGACTTCATACAAGAAATGTCCAATTTAAAAAACTTGAAAAATCTAATTTAAAGACTCAATCAATTTAAACTTGAAAAATCTAATTTAAAGACTCAATCAATTTATCATAATGAATCCAAAGGCATCCCTAACATTACCTAATGGGCACTACCATGTTAACAAATGAACCATCTTGCAACCAAAGACAATTGAGATGAAGAGTTTGGAGGAACTTAATCCAAGTCATGAAGCTCTTGAGAAGTTTAACCCATCCTTCACTAGGAACATGGGCCCATTCTAAATAATCCTTAAAATCTTTATTTGTCAAAATGAATGAGCATCTTCCCTTCTAGAATCCCTTTGGGTCTTTGGAACAATCAAGTCCACCAGCTTACCATCATTAGGCTCAGACAAAGAACTTCTTTATCGAGTAGGATTACACGGCAAGGAATTTGAGTTAAATTCAAAACACTAGGTTTTCTAAAAGAAAATTCCATGTGGGTGTAGAATATATTAAAGATTTCCAAATAGTTGTAACATCATAGTACTATATATTTAAGAACATTTGTAATATGATAATACTATCTATTTGAAAGTGGTTAAACAATTTCACTAGAATTTAAACCTTCTCGAACTATATAAAAGCAAATTTGATTCCAATGAAAGCCAACTTACTTACCTCAGGGAATTTCTATTGCATTAATTTTTTTTCAAGCATTAACTATGGTAAAGGTAATTATGTAAACTATTTCTACATGTAACCCAGCTTTGTGACATATTAGCAACTTAACATGTATTCACATTTTAAAAACCATGAATGAATCAAATGTACATGTAACTATTTTTTGTTGTGAATTGTTGAATTTAAGGGGACTCCATTTTATTTAGGCATTTCTTGAAATTGATCTTGTGCCACGTACTTATTGACATAACTTTGGCATCAAGAATTATAGTTGTTGGTTAAATATTTACTTGTAAGCCTCTCAGGTGTAAACGCGATCTTTGTTTCAAGCCTCACATAAAAAATATACTGAGAGAGATAATTGATGAAAAAGAATATAGACTTTTTAATGTATATCAAGAAGATTTATATAATGTTAAGCATAAAAATTGAAGAAATTGGTAGAGCTATCATTAAACTGCATGATGATATTTATGTTGAAGGTGTTACCTCTAAATGAGGGACCAAGCTGACTTGTGAAATTGATGATTGCAATCTTTTAATAAAAATGCAAGGCGATTGAAATAATCATTATTTTTCATTTTACATCCTCATCACACATGTTTTTGGTTTTACTTGCACATCACAAAGATGCAATTTACAATGCAAGGAATCATAGATAAATTGGAATATGATTTTGATTTATAGTATTTACTTCTTTATGTAGTTTCCAACAAGTTTTTTTTTGGTTTTCAGGACCATGGTTGACTATTAAAGACCTATTATCCTCATACATGGTCTTTCCCTAGACTTCCTCTCCACTAGATTTGTTAACATCATTTCCACCACAACATGTTTGTAATTCAAATTCAACCCCATTTCCACATCAACAACCCCATTGCCATCCTTTCTTAGGATTTCCTAAATTCCTCCACTTTGCTAGTAGTGGACAAAGTAGCTTCATCATTTTAGTGGCACTAGGTAGGCACACGATGAACTTAGAACTTAACCATTTTTGCCTTTGATGTCACCCAAGGAAATCAAACCTGTAGCCCAAAAAATACCACCATGCAGATGGATAAAATTTGGCAAATTAGATCAAATTTTTGCTGATTCAATTATTCCACATGGATCTACCCATATCCTATATGGTGTTATGTTATCCAAATTCTATATGGGCAAAGGTCCTTGTGGAAGAGGAGGGTTTCTTTAGCCTTTCTTGCAACAAATTTTATGATGATTTTATGGAAAAGTAGGACTATCCCATCCTTTTCAAGTGTCATGCAATTAAAAAATGAACACATTGAATCCACATGGTGTGGATGGAGGGTCCAGGAATTAGGACTATCCTACTGTGTAGCCTTAGAGTAAACATAATGAAAAACACAAAGAATGGAACAATCAATGAAATTGTATTAATTCAATATCATGAAAAATTACAATCTTCACATGTCAAAAATATGCGGACTACAATGGGCTCACGGGCCTATCCTTCGGCTTGCTACAAATTACATGAAAGATATAGCTTTGAAGTGCTTTCCATAAATCAACTACTAAAGATTAAAAATCCCCTATCATATTCCCTACTCTCCTAATGAATCTAATGAATGCTTATATATCAATTCCCAACTCGAGGAATGATCTGTGTCGGCCTTAAGAGGTTCCAAAACCCAATGCTTGATGAAACGTGTAGGTGTCAGCTAAAATCATATGGTGATGCTTTGCATGTTAAGGAAATAGGTTGTGGTTCAAACTGTAGGTGCCTCTGGTCCCATACTAACTTGTGAGATGTTTCATTTGATGTCACACGCCATGCGAAGGTGCTGCAAACCTCATGCACCAAGCTAAATACTGGATGCTCTAAATAGTGAATCTTGATGAAGCTTCCGATGGTGATAACTCTTCACAGATAATTACAAACCTCCTAAAATCTAGATATGATGTAGATGACATAATGTTGAGTCTTCATCCTATGTCACGAATTGTGAAATGATCATGCAGTAGAATGTGGTGCATTCTACTAAAATTGAACTAATTGAAATGTAATAAATAAAAGAAAAAAATATTTTTGGTTGATGCAAGATTATCTTTCAACCTAGGATGCTCCTGCATTAGACACATGAGGTTGTTTTAAAAGTGAGTCCCTCTCTTTCCTAGGGCTAGGGGAAAACCAATGCGGTCTACCTTAGCCTGAGAAATCCATGATGAATCTTCCCCCAGTCTTCATTTCCATTTAATAAGGTACTCCTTATATTGTTTGCCTTTGGTGATGCATCCAATTCTGATATCCAAAATCTTCTCTATCTGCACTTGTTGTTGATGCAGTAACTAGTCCTTTAGACTAACTTCAGCAGTGCTATCACTTGATTCTTCCTCATGATACTGATATAGATCTGTAATATTGAATATGGGTGATATGCCAATTGCTTCTGGTAATTCCACTTCATATGTATTTCTTGAGTCAAACGTCCTAAGAATCCTACATGGTCCAAACTTTCTCATCTTCATATTATTGTATGTCCCTACTGGAAATTTTTCCTTTCTAAGATATACCATAACCTCATCTCCAATAGAGAATTCCTTATGTCTCCTCTTGTTATATCCCCAACTTATGATTTAGCTTAATATTACTTTTGCATGGTAATCGGGATGATTAACTAGAGTTGAATGATTAGATGTTTGTGGAAAATATCAGATTAATCATTGTTTATGAGGAAACTAACTAATCCTAGTTAGATATGAGATTTCAAGTTGAAATGATAATTTAATTATTATGATTTATCAATCATATGATGATAAACTAATCATGATTTTATGGTGGTGAGTTTGATCAAGAAAGTAATCATCCTTCAAAGACGGAAGGAGGGTATCATCCAAGAGGAAGAGATAGATGTCGGGAAAAGAGGTTAAAGAGCCATTTGAGTATCAAACTTTGTCCTTTGAATCCTTGCAATTAGGGTGAGTTATGTCTCCCGTGTTAGTCTTTTATTTTCTCTTATCGACTGGTCAAATGGACTCTTCTTGATGTCTTTAATGTTGATTTGTCAAAATGACGATGTTCGCAAGAACATCTTTTTGAATCGTTTGTCGATTTCGGCAAAGTTGTCGATAACCCTTTAGTTCCATGTTTATTTTATGCATTATGTTTTGTGACTATTTTATCTAGATATTTATGTCTTTCGGTGAATGATGCTTTTAGGGGGAGCAGTGCTCGACCCCATAGTCGCATCGTAAGAATGTGTCCTTATATTATAATGATGATATTTGATAACCCTTAAACCTTATATAAGGGAGTATATATGTATAATTACATAAGTTATATTCGTCTAAACTCTTCAAGAGGTTGAATATGATTAATAACTACATTATTCTTTTATTCAAATGTTGTTCATGTTTTGGTGGGTCTCTCGGCTAGTCACCTCCTATGACGAGTGGGAAGGAGAGTGGCGGCTGAGTGTACCCTATTCTCAAGCCATTATCTCAACTAACCTATCGAAGATAGTAATGGTGGCAAGTTTTAAACTCTACTGGGAATGGTTCTTGTTTGGCATGCATGCAAAGAATCGGTTAATACCAATTTGGATAGAGAGTCTTAGTTTTGTCGCTGGATTGTATTATGTTATGTCTTTCGGTGACTCTCAGGTTGGAGAGACAGAGTGTTCAACATAAAGATATTGTTGCTATAGTGAAAGCTTGGAGGAGTCGAGCTTGGAACTAGAATTTATTTGGTGCCTAGCTGTAGTAGCCACCTTTGAATATGCATAAACTACAGGAATGAGTTGTAGCTCATTGATTAAAACTTGATAATCATATTTTGATATGAGTATTCAATTGTTTATAATGAGTTTCGACCCAGTTATAGTATGCACCATGGTTCAATGGCTTACGAAGCCGTTTTAAACTCAAAGTTTAGTACTGTGTATCATCATTGTGTTAACTGTATTATATTGTTGAGGCCACATTAACTTACTGTGTATGTAGTAAATCCTTGGCCAACTAGGAGCTACAACAAGTGTGTTGTGCTTATATGAACCCTACTGTGTGTCATATGGCAGGGTTTTGAACCCTATTAAACTTCTATAATTTCATGTCATCATTATGATGACTATGTTTAATTAGTAGACAATATCATTTCATACCTTTGTTTAACCCATAAGGGGTTATCAACTTATATTTGGTGGATTTCGAGCCATGAAATGTTGTTCTAATGTTCTTAGTGATTGATTGATAGCCACAAAAGCTTGGAATTTGTTTTATAAGAAAAGCTCGATAGGGTGACTGTGTTTTAATCACTATGATAGCTGAGATCATCGACTTATGCTCTCGATAACCAGAGTCTTGCATATGATGGCAAGAAAGGCCAAAACATACTGTGTTATAGATTTATGATAACTAAGTAAGTCCAATCCATATTATGTTGAAGACTATTCCAGTCTTGGTAGAAAACACCTTATTGAGCCCTTGTTCTTAACATTAAAACTTATCACCTCGAAGTGAAATATGTAAACCTTCAACTACATGTAACGATACCTTTGTGCATGTAATGTATTTTGATACTATAATGATTTCTCATGGTAACAAGAAGGTTCTTGTGGACATGTTATTGCCTTTTGACCCCTATGGGTTTGACCCATATCTCCTTAAGGGAAAGTTATTCTTTGAAACATGAACTTTTACAAGAATAGAACCTTGTCACCATATATCTTATTGTGCAATAGTAAATGAATGCCTTCTTTTCAAATGGCTAAGTTTCTTCTTTAAGAATTTGGAATCGGGAAGGTCTATTGAGATAGAACCTTGTTAAAGGGAATCGACTCTATGAGTCACTACAAGTTTACCCATTGACATTATGACCTAAATGTAAACCTTGTAATGAGGTAAACAAAGTAAACACCAAGCCAGGTTGGTTAAGTGTTGAGAACATGATTGAACATTTTTCTACATACAAGTGTAGGACAAAGTGATGTGGAGTCACTAGTTCCCAGTTTCTTAAGCAACAAGAACCTTAAGAATGGGTTTTCAAGAGAGGAGTCGAATATCCAAGGAATGGACTAAGATGTTTTGAACTTAACTATTCTAGACCGAGAAGGGTTAAAATATGTTTACTATAGGACATGAGAGCTTAGAAGTCAAGTCAAGGTGGTGGACATATGACAACATTAATTGTGTAATTTTTATGTATGTAAATCTTTGGCCAAAGTAATGTATCTGTCTCTGCATGCATTGTCAGCCCACAGTGCTCCAGATGGCATAATGTCTCCAGTAGTGTCATACATATTTAGAATGGATCTATAGTTGTGTGATTGAGAGGCATTATGAAGGACACAACCCCAGATACTCAGATGGCTAACCTAATGGTTCCTTATATCTATACCTTTAATGAAGGGTAGGGCCACTTCCATGTAGGAAGTTATGCAGGGGACCATCAGTTTGTGGTTAGAAGAAAAGAACCTGGATGTTGCTCTCCTTCCCAAGCATGAGACAAGCCAAGGCTTATGAAGACATATGTCATATGTTCTAGATGCAATGCTTTTCATTATATGACTTGATAGTTAGTTATTATGTATAATTTGATATTTGATCCCATGATCATAGCTTTGTATATGCATAGTGAAGGTTATTCACTAATAAGATGTTATTGTATATTGTAATTGTAAGCTTTGTTATATTCTGGTTTAGAATAACATGCTTAATTATTGAAATGGTAATGATTCCTTCTGGTTTAACTCTGATTTGGATAATCATGATGTATTCTAATTGTTGATTAAGATGAATACTTATGTTAGTTATTGAGCATTATGGAATGTGATATTACATATGGTATCAGAGCTACCAGGTTAAATACATGGACCTATGAGCTCACTACTTGATCTAATTACTTTTTATCCAACATTAACAAATGCTGATGATCGGATGTTCTATGCTAGTATGGTAAGAATTAGAACAACACCAAGAAAGAAGGTAACAGAAAATGGACGTTACCTACATCATCAAAAAGCCTTGAGGGAGAGAGCCTCAAGAATGAAAAGACTTGAAAAAACTGGCAGCTTAGTAGGAGCATGGTTGATTGATGAAGAGACCTTCGTTGATGCTATGAAACACATCAAGCAGGAGTTAAGGAAAGTGGTTAGGATTGCTGCCCCTAACTCTATTGATGCATCAACAAAACCCTATGCACCTAAAGCACCAGCTGTGGAAAACAATCCTAGGGATTATGATGTACCCAAGGAGGTTGTGGAAGAGTACATTTGTGTACCTCCACTTCCTAAAACTGAAATGATAAATCTCAAGGTTGAGAAATGAATATGGGAAGTTATCCCAAACTTTTAATGACTTGTAGTAGCAAGGTGTAAATAAAATTTTGTAATTTTGATGGATTATATATGTAATCGGATGAAAAATATAATGTAATTGAAAAATTCTGACAATCTTTCCTTTCTTGATAAAGATTACATGAATGAGAATAGATTTGTATTATGAATGAATTCAATGACATGGAAAGGCTAATTTGTGATTAATCTGCAAATTTTAGGAAAAAGTAGATTGCAATAAAGGTTCAAATAAGAACCAGGATGGGAGATAGCCAGGATGAGGGCAACCTTCAGGGCACTCCAAAACTAAACTTGATCATATTATTTCCTTGCTTCAAGACACAAGAGCGAGAGTAGGAACTCTCAAATAGGAAGTTAGGGGTCGGCAAGGAACTAGACGGGATGCAGGTATGATGGGGATTATGACGATACACATCATAATGATATGACCCAAAGTGAACATGGAGAGAATAACTCCAAGGCTAGACAAGAGGAGGATAGAAGGACCCATATGGCTTTGGAACTATCCCGAGACATGAAAAAGGTTATACCTCCTAAGTTCAATGGTTTTGTAAGCAAAGATGCTGTAGAGGCATGGCTTACAGAGATGGAAAAATATTTTGAAATAAGAAACTATAATGAGATCACCAAAGCAGTATGGGGAGTAAACCAGTTGGTGGGTGAAGCATCCACATGGTGGATGAATAAGAAAATGGAGTTAGGCTTGAGATCTACAAGTCTAACTTGGGACATGTTATGATACTGGCGCATTTTAGCCAGTTGTCACCCATACTGTGGAGGTGACAAGTACGAGGTGCTATCCATTACATCTTAGGGTTAGTCAGCAGTCATTAGTGCCATGGAGGTGACAGATACCAGGAACTACCCTTTTGGTATGATAGGGCTTAGCTAACTTTCACCAGTACTATACATGTGATAGATGCCAGGGGCTACCCCATACCATGTTGGACTAACTTTCACTAGTGGTATGGAGGCAATAGATGTCAGGATCCACCAACTCAATGGTTAAGCAGGCTATAGAAATCTTCTTAATAGCCACAGGTGATGTATGTTGTTATACCTACTTCTTAACCAGTGATGACAAAAAGTAGTATGGGATGCTTGCTTGTCATCATAGTTGATTGTGAATGTGTACGTTGTTATACCTACTCCTTAACCAATGATGACAACAAGTAGTATGGGATGCTTTCTTGTCATCATAGTTGGTTGTGAATGTGTACGTTGTTACCCAAGTCCTTAGCCAGTGTTGACAAAAATAAGTATGGGATGATTACTTGTCATCATAGTTGGCTGTAAATTAGGAAAAATGATGGAACCCATGGTGTACCCTTAGGTATATCAACATTCCTTTCCTGAGTTGGGAAGAGGGAGTCCATAGATCAGAAGAGATCAGATATGGATAGGTATCCTCTTCTTAGAGATTTTGAGGATGTATTTCAGGATGAGATGCTGGGATTACCTCCTAAAAGAGACTTTGACTTCTCTATCGATATAATTCCAGGGTCGGAACCTATATCTAAAGCTCCCTATAGAATGACCACTACATAACTAATGGAGCTAAAAGATCAATTACAGGAATTGTTGGATAAAGGGTTGATTAGACCCAGTGTGTTACCCTAGGGAGCACCAATTATATTTGTGAAAAAGAAAGATGACACTTTGCAGTTATGCATAGATTACCGCATGTTGAATAAAGGAGCAATTAAGAATAAATACCTATTGCCTTGCATCGATGATCTTTTCAATCAAATGAGGGGTACAACCATATTTTCTAAGATCGATCTTCAGTATGGGTATCACAAATTGAGGTTAAAGGATGAGGACATCCATAAGACAGCCTTCAGAACAAGGTATGGGCATTATGAGTTTATTGTCCTACCTTTTGGATTAACGAATGCACCGACAACATTTATAAATCTAATGAATAGTGTTTTCAGGGAATGACATTCTAATCTATTCTAAGAATGAGGAAGAGCATTTGCAACATTTGAGAATTGTTCTTTAGAGGTTGAGAGAGCATAAGCTGTATGGAAATCTCTCTAAGTGTACTTTCTTCCAGAAGGAAGTGCAGTATTTGGGCCACACAATCTCAGCTAAGGTAATAATTATGGACCCAACTAAGATTAAGGCTATTTTGGAATGGCCGATACCAAGAAATACTCATGAGGTCTGAAGTTTCATGGGCCTTGCAGGTTATTATAGGAAGTTTGTGAAAAATGTTTCAAAAATTGCATACCCTATAACTTCCTTACAGAGAAAAGGCAAGAGATTTGAGTGGTCAGAAAAGTGCTAGGAGGCCTTTGACCTGCTGAAGGAAAAATTGACTTTAGCACCAATTTTGAAGGTACCTGACCTAGAGGGTCAATTTGTAGTCATTACTGATGCCTCCAAGGAAGGCTTAGCTAGTCCAAGATGGACAATTCATTGCATATGAATCTTGAAAACTAAAAAAATATGAACAAAACTATGCCCCACATGCTTTGGAACTAGCAGCAGTCATTCATGTATTACAAATGTGGAGACACTACTTGCTTGAAAGACCTTTTGAGTTAAAAATAGATCATTAGGGACTCAAATATCTGTTCACTCAACCACATCTTAATGCTCGACAAAGAAGATGGTTGGAATTCATCTCGGATTATGGTTTTGAGATTAAATATATTCAAGGAAAAGAAAACTGAGTTGGAGATGCTTTGAGTAGGAGAAGACACATCTCCTCAATGATCTCCATACATTCTGATTTTAGGAATCATGTATTACAAAAATCTAAGGGAGATGAGTTTTATGAACAGGTAAAATAGGCCCTTGAGGAAAACCCCCAAAATTTGAGATATGAGGGATTTAACTTTGAACCAGATGGGTTATTAAGGTTTAAAGGAAGGATGTATGCACCTAACTCTGTAGAGTTAAGGAAGCTGGTGTGGAAGGAGGTTCATTCTGCACCATATTCTTGACAACCTGAGTAACAAAGTTACTTGCATATGTGAAACCCCTATATTTATGGAAAGGAATGAAGAGGGATGCTGAAAATTTTGTAGCTATGTCTATGGAATTCCAGAGGGTGAAGGTGGAACACAATCACCCGACATGACACTTATACTCTCATGAAATTCCTGATTGGAAATGGAAAATTATAAGCATGGACTTTGTGCAAGGGATTCCTATGTCAAGGAACATGCACAATGCTATCTTGGTTGTGGTGGATAGACTCACCAAAGCCACTCATTTTATACCTGGGAACTTGACGGATGGGGTACCTATCATAGCCCAAAAATTTGTTCAAGAGATCTTTAGATTGCATGACATTCCTGAGAAGATTATCTCAGATAGGGATGAACAAATGACATTGAGGTTTTGGCAAACCTTGTTCTCTTTACTTGGAACCCGGTTGAATATAAGCTTTGTTTATCATCTTGAAACAAATGGACAAAATGAGAGGGTAAACCAAGTGCTGGAGGATTTATTAAGAATGTATTACATGGATCAACGATACAAATGGGAGGATTATCTTCCTCTAGTGGAATTTGCCTATAATAACTCCTATCACTCTGCTATTAAGATGGCTCCATTTGAGGCATTATATGGACAGAAGTGCAGAACCCCTATAAGTTGGGACAAGCTAGAAGATAGGGTTAGCCTTGGTCCAGAAATGTTGTTAGAGATGGAAGAGCAAGTCCATCTGATCAAGAGAAGGCTAGCAAAAGCCAATGGTAGATAAAAGAGTTATGCGGATGCTAAGTGCATTGAAAGACATTTCACAGTGGGAGAGAAAGTCCTCTTAAGGGTAAAACCTCAAAAGAATTCAATTAAATTTGGAAAGACATCCAAACTAGCACCTAGATACGTGGGCCCCTTCAAAGTTCTCAAAGAAGTCAACCCAGTGGGATACAAAATTGCTCTACCACCAGCTCTTTCCATGACGAGTAATGTGTTTCATATTTCTTATTTGAAAAACTTTAATACTTCAGATAAATAAATTCCTATGCTTGATTGGGAGCTATACAGGTGAAGGACCTAGGGGTGGTGGTGATCAAGCCCATCAAGGTGCTTGAAATGTGTAATCTATGCTTATGTAAAAAAGAGATAACACAATGCAAGGTCCAATGAGACCAATATGTAGAGGAAAAATGCCACCTGGGAAAAGTATGATGACTTTTATGCGAGATTTCCTCATCTTTTTAAAAAAACCTTTTATTATGCTCTCAAAACATTTTTCTCATTATGTTGATTGACTATGAAGACATTAAATCATCGGGAATGATGAATCTTATGGGGGGAGATATCTTACATCCCCAACTTATGATTTAGCTTAATCTTACTTTTGCATGGTAATTAGGATGATTAACTAGAGTTGAATGATTAGATCTTTGTGGAAAATATCAGATTAATTATTATTTATGAGGAAACTGACTAATGCTAGTTAGATATGAAATTTCAAGTTGAAATGATTATTTAATTATTATGATTTATCAATCATATGATGATACACTAATCATGATTTTATGGTGGTGAGTTTGATCAAGAAAGTAATCATCCTTCAAAGACGGAAGGAGGGTATCAAATAGGAGGAAGAGATAGATGTCGGGAAAAGGGGTTAAACAACCATCTGAGTATCAAACTTTGTCCTTTGAATCCTTGCAATTAGAGTGAGTTATGTCTCCTGTGTTAGTCTTTTAGTTTCTCTTATCGACTGGTCAACTGGACTCATCTCGACGTCTTTAATGTCAATTTGTCAAAATGACGATGTTTGCAAGAATGTCTTTTTGAGTCATTTGCCGATTTCGGCAAAGTTGTCAAGAACCCTTTGGTTCCATTTTTAATTTCCGCAATATGTTTTGCAACTATTTTATCTAGATATTTATGTCTTTTGGTGAATGATGCTTTCAAGGGGAGCAGTGCTTGACCCCGTAGTCACATCGTAAGAATGCGTCCTTATCTTATGATGATGATATTTGATAACCCTTAAACCTTATATAAGGGAGAATATATGTATAATTACATAAGTTATATTGGTCTAAACTCTTCAAGAGGCTGAATATGATTAATAACTACATTATTCTTTTATTCAAATGTTGTTCATGTTTTGGTGGGGGCACTCGGCTAGTCACCATCCACGAGGAGTGGGAAGGAGAGTGGCAGCTAAGTGTACCCTATTCTCAAGCCATTATCTCAGCTAACCTATTGAAGATAGAAAAGGTGGCAAGCTTTAAGCTCTATTAAGAACGGTTCTTGTTTGGCATGCATGGAAAGAATCGGTTAATATTGATTTGGATAGAGAGTCTTGGTTTTGTCGTTGGCTTGTATTATGTTATGTTATGTCTTTGGGTGAATCTCGGGTTGGAGAGACATAGTGTTCAATACAGAGATATTGCTGCTATAGTGAAAGCTTGGAGGAGTCAAGCTTGGAACTAAAGTTTATTTGGTTCCTAGCTGCAGTAGCCACCTTTGAATATGCATAAGCTACATGTATGAGATTTAGCTCATCGATTAAAACTTGATAGTCATATTTTGATATGAGTCTTCAATTGTTTATAATGGGTGTTGACCCATGTATAGTATGCACCATGGTTCAATGGCTTGCGAAGCCATTTTAAACTCATTTAGTTTAATACTATGTATCATCATTGTGTTAACTTTATTATATTGTTGAGGCTGCATTAACTTACTGTGTATGTAGTAAATCCTCAGCCAACTTGGATCCACAACAAGTGTGTTGTGCTTATACAAACCCTACTGTGTGTTGTATAGAAGCATTTTGAACCCTATTAAACTTCTATAATTTCATGTCATCGTTATGATGACTATGTTTAATAACTAGACAATATCATTTCATACTCATGTTTAACCCATAAGGTGTTATCAACTTATGTTTGGTGGCTTTCTAGCCATGAAACTCTGTTATGATGTTCTTAATGATTGATTGGCAGTTGTAAAGGCTTGGAATTTGTTTCACATGAAAATCCCTATAAGGCAACTATGTTTTAATGACTATGATAGCCGAGAGCATCGACTTATGCTATCAATAACCAGAGTCTTGCATATGATGGAAAGAAAGGCTGAAACATACTGTGTTATAGACTTATGATAACTAAGTAAGGCCAATCCATATTATGTTGAAGACTATTCCAATCTTGGTAGAAAACACATTATTGAGTTGTTGCTCTTAACATTAAAACTTATCACCTTGGAGTAAAAGATGTAAACCTTCAACTGCATGTAATGAAACCTTTGTCCATGTAATGTATTTTGATACTTGTTACCAATTTTTCACCTATAGCTCAAATTGGCCTGAAAATCAAACATCACAAGAGCATTAAACTTCATTATTTTTATCTAACATGTTTGTTCATTGTGCAAGTATAGGTGAAATCTTGTTTCTGATTCATTTCTGATGACATATCATAGTATGTGGAGTAAAATGGGCTCCAACAAGGGTTGATCTCAGCATGTTGCCCCCAATTCTTAAGAGGAATGTGAAAAAAAATTGAAAGAGCAGCTATATCACATAAAGACCCTACGAAATAAAGATAGCAGTCATGTGTTTTAGTCACATATAAAAAACTATGATCTAGGTTTCTGAGAGTTATTGACAAAAATTAAAAGATAATAAGACAAAAAAATGTTTTAAATTTCTCACTAACCCAGTTTAAAGGTTTTGAGGAACAATTAGAGGCACAAGACACTACAAAATAAAGATAGCAGTCGTGTGTTTCAATCATATCTCAAAAACTTCGATCTGGGTTTTTTGATACTTTTAGATAGAAATTGGAAGACTATAAAAATAAAAAACCCTTTAAATTTCTCACCAACCCAGTTCGTAGTTTTTGGGGAATGTTCACAATGAAAGTGCACAAACTAGAGTAAAAAATGTTAAGTACCAAATAAAGAAACAAAATGCAAAAAGGTCATGGCTTTTGCTATAAGGCATCTTTTTTGCCTTTGATTTTTTGTATAAATCAAATACCTTGGTTATTTTTAGATACTCATCAATATGTATAAGGTATTTCCAAATAGCTTTGCATATATTTTTGTAAACTTTACATATTTAGAATTTTGCAAGTTGTAAAAGCCAAGGTGGGCCTCTTTCTTTTTTGCAAAATTTGAAGCTGCAAATAAATGTAAGGCACTATTAAAGTAATATTTTATAAATTACTTTAATAGATATCAAATAAATGTAGAAAATAAATAGCAAGTGCAAAACACTCAATCAGGCAAGTCTAGTTCACTTGCCTTCTATTCGCTTAAGTTCCCATTATGCAAAAAGGAAAGGGGTGAATTGAAACTTCTATTTCTAATTTTTAGTGACTTTGGTTTCTTTTTCAGGTAGATAGTTGGCTGAGATTTTAGAAAGCCTTTTGGATATATATAGGGGAGAAAGACTTAGTTTTTCTCAGTTCAGATTATTGTTTCTTCTCTCTTATTCACCTGTAGAGAGTTTGTAAACATTTTTGTACTCATTTCTATTCCTTTCAGTTTCAATAGAGCAGCAGTGTTCTCCTTTTCCATACTTTCTTTATTTTGTAGCAAATGATTTGATATTCAATTGTGATTCAGTTCTGAGACCTTTTCTAAGACTCGTTATTGCAAAATTTTTGTGGGAGTTTCATGTGATATAGGTTGTATGTTGTGTTTAGCTTACTTAGTGGGTTAAAGTTGTGATAAAACTCTTATTTGTCCTTCGACAACCTCTAGCTTTTCAAACTTTCATACAAATCACTAATGTATTGCATTGATTTCAGTGGAATTATGAGGGTTAAAAGTCTTTGTGAGGCTGATTGTGAGTAAATAAGTTTAGATTTCTGGTGCATTAGCTGTTAGAGTTTAGGATTTCAATTATAGTTAACTTCTTATCCCTTTTCTCAGAAAGTCTCTTAGATTAGGTGAAGTAACCATGGGAACCAGCCCGCTCTGGAGGTTCACTCCAAGTTTAGGCAACCCACAGGCCTAGGAGTGTTCCCATGTGTCAATATATAGTTAAGTTGAATAACTTAGCATAGGGTACATATCTGATTGATAACAGTTTTTGGCATGCCCGGTGGGACAGATTGGACTATTTCAGTCCAATAGCATGTTCATATATCACTAATATTTGGTGTGTGTATCAGTGATCTCATCCTTTGGAGGTAGAAAATCAAACACATTTGGCGACTCTGAGCTCAAGTTTACTGGTTTCGGTATGATCAAGTGCTGGTATGTTATAAAAATCATCTATTCATTCCATTTTCCAGCTTTCATATGAGTAGACATGTCAAATTTTCATAGCCAACATGTATACCTGCCCCCATACTATAAAAATGCCACTTATCCATCTCCATATCAGACCAATTATACTGTTGTTTCTAATCCCATGGTTTTTCAAAATTAACATACACAATATAATTGCCACCCACCCACCCTTGCTCAGCCTCTTTACCAGCCATACACAAGTGGCCATAATGTTGATTTTAGTCCAAATACTCAAGATGCTTACCGTATACCCCTTCCTGCCCAATCTCCTAGTCATCCTTCTTACCAGATAAACAGTCTGAAATTAATGAGCTTAAAGATATTGTGTCAAACCTCAACAAGTAGATGGAGGAAATTAGAAGACAACGTGAGTATAATCAGCACTAGGAGGAACTGGCTTATCAAGCCTGTCTTCATGAGTAGAAGTTGGAGGTACAAAGAACACAGTTTGAACTGGAGATTACAAACATAAAGAGTTATCAGTATCAACAAGGAGGGGGATTTCAAGCAAGGCAATATGAAGAGTCTGGTTTGCAGCTACAAGAGTTGAATCACCAAGTTTACTTTCAACAACTAGAGTAGCCACCCTGTGAGACCTTTGGTTCTGATCAGGAGTGGAAGACACAAAAGAGATAGTTTGAAGATAAACTTGAGAGAGAGGTAGCTGTACAAACAAAGCTTTTACTTGCTCGAGCCCAAGCAACTCCTGCTATTCTTGAACACCCCTACTCAAGAAGAGGTTTGTAAGTATAAATTTCTAAGTTTTAAACAGAATGAGCCTCTTAGTGTTTCTAAAGTTGAGATTCCAAATTTTAGGCAAAATAAAGTCCTTGTTTCCCCAAATCAACCTCTTAAGCCTAAAATACCCAGTTTCAAAAGCCCTCACCTCTTGCAAGTTGAGGAAAATGCTCATGTTCATCCTAGTGTAGTTGCAGACCAGCCACTTGAAGAGCCTCTTTTCCTCCAAGAAACTCAAGAAACTCCCCAAGTTCCCCAACCTGACAAATCTAATTGTCTTATCACTATTCGCCTTTATAAGAATGGACCTATTGTCTTACAAAATGACTCATTCACCATGAAAGAAGCTAGAAATGTAAATTTATTGCATATAGCTATGGAGCAATATCAGTTAGAGCAAAAGAAGATCGAACAAGGAAAGACTCCTCCCGATGAATCCATCAATGTTGGCACTAAAGAGCTTCCTTATTTTGTAAAAGATGATAATTTTTTTCAGAAAATCATGTAGTGCAAGAGGCTGATTCACATGGAAAGCTTGCTACTATTTGTGTAGAGCAAGTTGATTCAAATATGACCCTAAATCCTCTGCATTTTGATTCCTTTGAAAAATTTTCTAATGTTGTTCATAAGGTGCATGAAAGCAGGGTACAGAGCTCACAAGGTGAAACTCTAAAATTACAAAGACAGAATGCTCAGGTTGCATTGGAGGAAGCAGCAGTTTTAGAACAGCAAGAGGATCCTCAACGATACAAGGAATTATTCCTTGAAGCCAATCAATCTGACAACAGGGTCTTGGATCAAGAAGAAGAGGGCAAATCTATCGTGGAAATTACATAGTTGGCTGGAAGCTGTCATAAGGTAAAGAATACCCCCTTATTGAATTAAAAAATCAAGAAGATTGTGAAGAAATTTTTCTTAAGGACTTTGTTGTAGACTTAGATAATGTGCAAGAGATTGGAGTTGAACCTCAGTTTATGGTTGATCTATTTGATGAGCTTCTTAACTTTGAGTGTGAAACTGAAAATGACATGGCTACATCAAGTTCTGACGACCACAATAGTGAGGACCATTTAGATAATGTGCTGATCCAAGATCAGATATGTGAAGGTAACCCTGATTTGAAAGGTACAGAGTCTGAGGAGGATCCATTGCAAGAAGAAATTGATCTTTTCTGCTCACATTTAGAGGTTATGCCAGTATTTGTGGAAAAGGGTTATCTAGAACAAGAAAAGAAAGAAATGGAAATGGTTGTATTCTCAGATGAATCATTGGTTATAAAGCAGCCTAACTTGCAACAACAGAATCTTGACTGGTTGGAAGAGCTACCTTCCTGTTTCATAGAGAAACTGGAAGCTGTTGAGCAAATTGATGGCTTGTTACAAGAGGTTAGTTCATTATTTGAAGAAACACCTATTTAAGAGAGTATCTCCTTGAGAAATCTTGAATATTCTGAGCCTAGTATAGCTCTTGCTAAGAATATTGCAAGTTTTGATAGTTTCGATGAGCTACTAGCTACTCTAATAGAGGAGGATGACCCACTAACTGAAGAGGAGGAAGCCACATGGTGGACTATCATGCAAGGTATAGATCATGCTGTTGTTTCCAATCAAAAACCTTCGAGGGGTTGGCCTATTAGATATTTGGCTGGGTTGCAAGACAACAAGAGGGAGCAGCCTCATAGTGACACTGAGTTGGATAATCAATGAGGGTATCAAGTTGAGCACTATCAATCTAATTACTCACTTGATCAGTTTGCTAATCAAGTTAGGTGGGTAAGTGACTGCATTTTATTTCTCAGAGAGGTGTTGCAGCAATTTGCTGAAGATTTGATTGCCCTCCACCTTTTTTGGCTGACTAACAAGCTTATGGAGTATCGTAGATTGCAAAGGAAGGGCAATTATTTTCTTGAGCTAGTGAATGGTTTTATCTGATCAGTTTCCTTGGCTGGTTAGAGTAGGGTAGAGTTAGTATTTTCAGTTAATAAGTGCTTCATGCACATTTCCTTTCAATAATTTTTGTTTCGCTAAGTGCTGCTAGACATGTTTTCTGGCCACTAGGGCCTTTTAGTTTGCTTTCAGTTTGGTTTGGTTTATTTTTTCTGCTGCTATTTGGAGTAGATTGTAATGTTGAGTTTCAGTTTTCTGAGTTTGAGATGAGCATATTTTGACTCCACGCCCAATGGATGACTAAGGTAACTGGTCTATATGCTTAGTAGGCAAGCATTCATAAAAATCACCAGAAATGTTACCAATTTTTCACCTACAGCTCAAATTGGCTTGAAAATCAAACATCACAAAAGCATTGAACTTCATTATTTTTATCTAACATGTTTGTTCATTGTGTAAGTATAGGTGAAATCTTGTTACTGATTCATTTCTGATGACATATCATAGTATGTGGAGTAAAATAGGCTCCCACAAGGGTTGAGCTCAGCATATTGCCCCCAATTCTTAAGAGGACTATGGAAACAATCTGAAAGAGCAGTTGTATCACATAAAGACCCTGCAAAATAAAGATAGCAATCATGTGTTTCAGTCACATATAAAAAACTATGATTTGGGTTTTTGAGATTTTTTGAAAGAAATTAAAAGACAATAAGACGAAAAACCCTTTAAATTTCTCACTAACCCAGTTTGTACTTTTTGAGGAATAATTAGAGGTACAAGACCCTGTAAAATAAAGATAGTAGTCGCGTGTTTCAATCATATCTCAAAAACTACAGTATAGGTTTTTGATATTTTTGGATGAAAATTATAAGACTATAAAAAGAAAAAACCCTGTAAATTCTTCTCCAACTCAGTTCGTAGTTTTTGAGCAATGTTCACAATGATGGCGCCCAAACTAGAAACAAAATGCAAAAAGGTCATGGCTTTTGCTATAAGGCATCTTTTTTGCCTTTGATTATTTGCATAAATCAAATACCTTGGTTATTTTTAGATGCTTATCAATATGTATAAGGTATTTCTAAATACCTTTGCATATATTTTTGTAAACTTTGCATATTTAGAATTTTGCAAGTTGTAAAAGACAAGGTGGGGCCCTCTTTCTTTTTTGCAAAATTTGAAGCTGCAAATAAATGTAAGGCACTATTAAAGTGATATTTTATAAATTAATTTAATAGATGTCAAATAAATGCAGAAAATAAATAGCAAGTGCAAAACACTCAATCAGGCAAGTCTAGTTCACTTACCTTCTTTTCACTTAAGTTCCCATTATGCAAAAAGGAAAGGGGTGAATTGAAACTTCTATTTCTAATTTTTAATGACTTTGGTTTCTTTTTTGGGTAGACAGCTGGGTGAGATTTTAGAAAACCTTTTGGCTATATATAGGGGAGAAAGACTTAGTTTTTCTTAGTTTAGATTATTGTTTCTTCTTTCTTGTTCACTTGCAGAGAGTTTGTAAACATTTTTCTACTCATTTTTGCTCCTTTTAGTTTGAATAGAGCAGCAGTGTTCTCCTTTTCCATATTTTCTATTTCGTTTTGCAGTAAATGATCTAATATTCAATTGTGATTCAGTTCCAAGTCCTTTTCTATGTCTCGTTATTGCAAAATTGATTGTGGGAGTTTCATGTGATACAGGTTGTATGTTGTGTTTAGCTTGCTTAGTGGGTTAAATTTGTGATAAAACTCCTGTTTGTCCTTTGACAACCTCTAGTTTTTCAAACTTTCATACAAATCACTAATGTATTACATTAATTTTAGTAGAATTATGAGGGTTAAAAGTCTTTGTGAGGCTGATTGTGAGTAAATAAGTTTAGATTTGTGGTGCATCACCTGTTAGAGTTTAGGATTTTAGTTACAGTTAACTTTCTATCCCTTTTCTCAGAAAGTCTCTTATATTAGGCGAAGTAACCAGGGGAACCAGCTTGCTCTAGAGGTTCACTCCAAGTTTAGGCAACCCATAGGCCTAGGTGTGTTCCCATGTGTCAACAGATAGTTAAGTTGAATAACCTAGCATAGGGTGCATATCTAATTGATAACAATACTATAATAATTTCTCATGGCAACAAGAGGATTCTTGTGGACATATTTTTGTCTTTTGACCCCTATGGGTTTGAGCCATATCTCTGTAAGGGAAAGTTATTCTTTGAAATGTTCTTTTACAAGAATAGAACCTTGTCACCATATATCTTGTTGTACGATAGTAAATGATTGCCTTCTCTTTGAATGGCTAAGTTTCTTCTTTAAGAATTTGGAATCAGGAAGGTCTATTGAGATAGAACCTTGTTAAAGGGAATCGACTCTATGAGTCACTACAAGTTCACCCATTGACATTATTACCTAAATGTAAACCTTGTAGTCAGGTAAACAAAGTAAACACCAAGTGAGGATCATTAAGTGTTGAGAACATGATTGAACCTTTTTCTGAATACAAGTGCAGAACAAAGTGATGTGGAGTCACTAGTTCCTAGTTGCTTAAGCAACGAGAACCTTAAGAATGGGTTTTCAAGATAGGAGTCGAATGTCCAAGGAATGGACTAAGATGTTTTGAACTTAACTATTCTAGACTGAGAAGGGTCAAAATATGTTTACTGTAGGACATGGTAGCTTATAAGTCGAGTCGAGGTAGTGGACATATGACAATGTTCATTGTGTAATGTTTATGTGTTTAAATATTTAGCCAAAGTAATGCATCCATCTCTGCATGCATTGTCGGTCCATAGTGATCTAGATGTCATAATGTCTCCAGCAGTCTCATACATAGTTAGAGTGGATCTATCGTTGTGTGACCGAGAGGCATTATGAAGGACACAACACTAGATACGCAGATGGCTAACCTAACGGTTCCTTATATCTATACATTTCATGAAGGGTAGGGCCGCTTCCAGGTTGGAAGTTGTGTGGGGGACCACTGGTTTGTGGTTGGAGGAAAAGAAATTGGATGATGCTCTCCTTCCCAAGTCTGAGACAAGATGAGGCTTATAAAGACAAATGTTATATGTTCCAGATGTAGTGTTTTTCATTATATGACTTGATAGTCAGTTATTATGTATACTTTGATATTTGATGCCATGAGCATAGCTTTGTATATGCATAGTGAAGGTTATTCACTAATGATATGTTATTGGATATTGTAATTATAAGCTTTTTTATATTCTGGTTTAGAATAACATGCTAAATTATTGAAATGATAATGATTCCTTCTGGTTTAACTCTAATTTGGATAATCATGATGTATTCTAATTCTTGATTAAGATGAATACTTATGTTAATTATTGAGCATTCTGGAATGTGATGTTACACCTCTTCTCATTTGCTTCTTCCTTATACTTGACGTTCATCTCTTCCAAATGCTTCTAGACCTGAGTGTGTAGTATTTCCATGTATCCTACAAATTCCTCTACTTCCGCACTCCTTTTGTTATCCATATTGATGTCTCTAAGCTCTGCAACTCCTCTAGGTAGTACTGGACAATCACAACTTCCAAAATCTTCTTTGTTTAAATAGCACTAGGGATGAATTTTGGTCTAGGGTTCGCACCTCTATGTAGAGATGTTTCATTTTAGGAGATACTTTCTTATTAGTTTAAGATATACTATTAAATAATGGTGTTCCCCATCCTTCCTAAATGATTTCAATTGTATTGATAGCTAAGTTGTTGAATGTATCATCAGTTTCCTTTCCTACCACATGATATTCTATCTGTTGTAATTTATAATCCTTTATCATCTTCTCTTTTTAGAGACCCACACTTCTACCTACTATCTAATCCAAGTATTCCTCATTAAAATTTAGAGGTTGTAATTGTGTTGAGAGGTTTAAAAAACCCTCAAATCTTTCATAAACTATGACTTTAAGATTGGAGAAATCTGGTTCAAGGTGTTGTGTCTATGCTAACATAGGAGATAGCAGATCCTCCATGCTATTGGTTCCCAAAATAACTCCAACCCAAAACTCTAAAACATTCCTAAAACACCCAAGCCAGGGATTGTCGTCAAGGTGAGAGGAAGATGTTTATCAACAAGGGGAATTTTGGCCAAGTATAGGAGTGGGTAAACTCCTCTGTTCTTTAGGCTTAACTAGACCTAGGAGGGATATTCCTAGAGGCATGAAATGAAATATAGATAAACATATACAACCATACCCAATGTACACTTGACCCCCAAATATGTCACTAGATCAAGACAAACTAGCTGTACAGACCTCTCATTAAGCTGATTCAACTGTGCGAATGGACATGTAAAGGAAAGATGGTTTTTATCCCTGAACCATATGTGAAAGATTTGTGTGTTTTTAAAAGATTATTTGGTCCCTCTCTAATATGGACCGGTGCTTGTTCCATTGGGCAACAGAGTCACAGAATGCAAGGAGGAAAAGAAATACATAGTAAAGGATCAACAGAACTAGACATAGATTTACATATATGACTTTCTAATAGATTTTCATGCATTGAACATACTTAATAATCTAAAAGAGCACTGTAGTTATTCCTATATAACAAAATGATGGCCAATACAAAGCCTTGTATTTATTTAGATGTTGTCACACATCTCTAAACACTTGTTACACTCATACCAGCAAATTTGGCAAAGGAAAATACATAACTACGATTACATATTTACCAAAATCATTAAAAACTCCCATGGAGATATTCACTACATTCAAATATGCATTTACATAATCTTCCTACTCTATGTTGAACAAATCCCTTCACTAACAAACTAGACCAAATCATGTGTTGATGCCAGAGAAACTCTTTAGGCTCTCCCAGACCAGACAATTGGCTTAAAGACCAACCTGAAAATATCTTCATTTCATGTATATATAGCAATTTTGCCCACCGTGCAGCCTCCAAATGCTGGAAAATTTAGTAAACAAGCAACCACACATTAATGACTGAAGCGCATGGTCATGTCAAAGGAATTAGCAGAAATCTTGGGTGCCCATGCGCTGGATGTTCATTTGCATCCTTGAGAGGACCTAGAGAAAATAAGGACATTGAAACACACCATCCCCATATTAAATTCGGGTACCTGCACTTTGATAGCAAACATTATTCCAACAAACTTTGATGTGTGCAATAAATCTGCTCCCCATGCCATACATTTGACTTTCACTTTGACCTTGCCCTATCAGTAACTTCTTCCTAGTGCGAACTCTTTCACACTTCAATCAGCAGAAGTGACATCTCTGTACCAGGCCTCCCTCACCTTTCATCAGAAATCATTGGTTTTTTCAAACTTAGATGCATTTGCCCTTTATCGATAAATCTTTAATTTGCCAAACTTTATCTATTAGTTGGAAAAATCATCCCATGGCAAACTTTCCTCTTTGGATTCCTTTCTATCTTTGTCGGCAACTTTTTCTTTTGTCAAACTAGTTTGCCCTATCGGCAAACTCTCAAATCTTTGAGTTGTTCGGCCATTTCACCTTTCCTCCAATTTGCTGATAAACACCCTACCTTAACTAATTTCTAACTTTCCCATCTTCATATCTACCTTATAAGTAGATATCACCATTTGCGAACTAGGCCTCCTTTTCCTTCTTTTCCTTTATTGGCAACTTCCACCTTTACCGAACTATATCTATTATCTCCTTTGCTAGCCCTATTGGCAAAATGTCATATCGGTGAACTGCCGAAAATTTGAACTATTCCATCAGTTTATCCTTTAACTAATTCCTTGACAAAGCACCATCTTCTCTCATGCCTTAGCCATTTTTATCTTTGTCAGCAAAAAACCATTTTCCAAACCTCTTTTATGCTCTCTTAATTCACCTTATCAGCAAATTTAAAAATTATCGAACTTATCTTTTTCTTTTCCATATGCCACAACAACTTCCTTCTCCTTTGTTGGTGAAATTTGCATCAGAGAAAGCAACCATCAGAAAACTTGGAGGTTCGTGAACCTCTAACTTTGCCGACAAAGATTTTTCCTTTTCTTTTCCATGCCTTGCAGACTTTTTCACGTCGCGCTACTTCCTTCTATTGGAGAAAACCATTGTCGGCAAACCTGCAAAAAGTCAAACTTGTAAACAAGTTCACAAGTTCGGCAATTTGCTAATTTGCCAACAAAAGGAAAAAGAGCCAAAAAATTTCCAAGGAAATAAAACTAACAAGACATAACCATTTTTTGACCAAGGTAAAACATAAAAAACCAAACTTTGACTAAGAATAATTTCTTCATTTTAAGGAATTTTAAGATGGTTCAAAAGGCAATGTTGCTTAGAATTGAAAACTCTATCCCATGGTGACCTTGGCCAAGACATTTGCACATGATATTTGGATTTTTTGGGGGCAAAAGGAACAATGGGAGAAGAATTTTTTCAGGTGCCAACACTAGCTTTGGTTGGGGATAACGAGGATCCAAAATATCTCCAGGAAGACCAACACATAAAACACCCGAAGGAACACACACAAAACACATATTTACAAAGAAACACACTGTCAAAATTGACTGCAGCCAAAATTTTGGGACACTGTAGGCCACCCCTGCAGAAAACTGAATGAAGCTACATGCCTCTATCAAAGACAAGCCTATTAAAGGAGTTGATCTCCCTCAATCCCTTGCTACACTGATCACCCAACATCAGCAACAAAAATATTTTGCATGCGTACACATACAAAATACAAATATTCATATCATCATGCTGAAGATTGAATAAAAAATTACCAGGGCAAGGTAGCCATAGATAATATGATTCATCATCATGTTGACTCACATATAAGCACTCACCTTCAAGTCACATGTCAACATGATGGATTTATGGGCCTACATAAATATTAGTATGAGGGAAACTATCATGCTGGAACTCATCTAGCCTAGGTGCAATCTCATACTGGGCTATGTCATAAGACTGCTCAGTTTCTTGTGGCCCATCTACACTAATGCTAATGTGCTCCTCAATAAATGAATCAAAGGCATGATTCAGTTTTAAATCTCCACCATTAGCATATAAATCTTAAATTTGAGGCACTTCAAATGAAGACTCATAATCTTCAATTTGCCTCTCTATTTTGTATTTCTTGGCACACACTGCTATCTAAAATTTTCTACTAATGAAATTAGAAATGATTTTCTCCTCTTCACCCTACAGATAAAAAAATTGATCCATACTTGAATATTTAGTCCAAATGTCATTAAACCCAGCCAATGAGCTCAAAAATGTGTTCTCAACATGATCCACATTAGTCAGAGGTAACTGCCCCAAACAAAGCTCTAGAAAATCATCTATTACCTGGTCTTCAAAGTGGGAGACAATTACCTCAGAAACACCTGTAGTTGTAGCAATGCCCTCATGATGTCCTGCTGAAGCATAACTCATATCATCCTCATGCAAACAAGTGTTAATGACCTCATTGTCATCATCAAGGATAAATGAGGGTAATACACCAACAAGAGACCAGTCTCTTGTTCACCCTCAATGTCATTTTGTATTCCCTCTCTTTCCACTTGTTGTCCATAGGTAGCCATCTCATATATCATAAAACTCTCCACTTCTAAAGCTAACAACCCAAATTCACTAAACTAAAAATCATCATCAAAAAGAGGATTATCCATGCACCAATGATAATCAGAAATTATGTTACTTGATGGACTTGCATGCTCTTCATAAAGGGCATTATGCCTTATGCTCATCTCTCCACCATCATTTGCTTCATCAGTATGCATTCATTACATAATCAACTATCTGAGCTAATTCATTTGATGCCTCACTTGCATCATGCCTTCCAGGCGGTCTACAATACAATAGTAGACAACAAAGTCAAAATTCTCTTCACCAGATTGGATGCCATCATTGATTTGTTCATTTTCATAATCCACTGGTGACTGATCCAAGGGAATGCAGGTGCAGTCACTACTATCTTCATCTAAATCACTCTCATACACTGTACCAGCACCTTCATCTACCCTCCTGCATACACAATCATCACTTTATATTGTGCCTAGATCATATGAAATGTCCACATCCCTACTGTCTACAATAGCTTGTTCATTATTAGCTACCTTTGTATTTGAGGATATAGATTTTGCAATCATATCCAACTTAACTTTGTCAACATAATCAATGAACACATATGCCTATTGCAAACCCATTAGATTGAATTCCTCCCAGATAGAACTTAAGCTTATAGAAAGGTCGGGTTTGAATTTTTATGGGATGTGAGATAGGGCCATTGCAAATCTGTGGCTGAGCTCCATGCTAGATTCTCCTTCTTGCCCTCTAATATCTTCTAGTTCTTGGACAAGAAAAGAAGGGTCTAGACTACTTGCATAGTCTTCAAAGGAAGCCACCAACTGATCCCACGAAGCAAAATGTTGGTAAGGGAAACTAACCAACCACTTCTGTGCTATTCCACATAGAGATCTTACAAAAAATCTCATCCACCTATCCTCATCTCCGAAATGAAATTTATCCATGAAGTCTAAAAATGCATCAATGTGTGCCCTCCCATTTAAAACCTCACACCCGTCAAATAAAGGCATCTAATTGTAAATCTTTTTGGGCATGGATTGCTGCTCATAACTGACCCATGAGAGGTTGAGTTGTCTATAAGTGTTTTTATTTGCAATAGGGGGAGGATGAGGAAAAGAATCACTTGGAACAACAAGAGGGGAATCAAACTATGACATGGACTGATGTGGCCTGATTTGACCTACTAATTCCTTTTCTTGCTACAGTAAAGACTCTAACGATTGCTTTTTTTTTCAAATTTATTTTGCTGCAAAGACTTCTCATTTCTATTATGCAAGGGCTCAAAAAATTCTGGGTTTGTAAAATTGGCAGGGTAACGATTAGAAAATGCATTAACTAGATGGTCAAAGGCCATATAGTTCCTAGGGTCTTCAACATAAGAAGATGCATGAAAAGAATCCTCCCTAGGTATCCATATCATAATGATTGTTTTTTTTTCAAATTTATTTTGCTGCAAAGACTTCTCATTTCTATTATGCAAGGGCTCAAAAAAATTTGGGTTTGTAAAATTGGTAGGGTCACAATTAGAAAATGCATTAACTAGATGGTCAAAGGCCATATAGTTCCTAGGGTCTTCAACATAAGAAGATGCATGAAAAGAATCCTCCCTAGGTATTCATATCATAACAGTTGGCCATGACCAACTACAAACAACTTGTGTAGGACAAAGGAGAGCAAACAACATGTTCCTTTACTAGGAAAGAAACCATGGTTAAGGCAGAAAGAAAAACTTGTACCTTAACTAACTACAACCTCCTTGAAATGTGCACATAGTAGCAACACTTTGTTTTCTTTTGATAGAAGAGTCACCACCTCATTGAATGAGGAAATCCCTTGAAGAATGACAAATCTTCAAGGCCACGAAACTAATTCTAGGTTGCTCACACTAGCAGAGTCTTCAAATTTTATAACCTAGTGCTTATATTGGCATCAATCTATTGTTGTAAGTTGAAAATGCTACCAACTTACCCACAACTACAGACTGTACAAGGCAACGACTGTTACAAAGGTCTTCAAATTCTTCATCTTTTCAAGTCTTCCCCGACAACGGTGCCAAAATGTTGGTTCCCAAAATAACTCCAACTCAAAACTCTAAAACATTCCTAAAAGACCTTGGCCAGGGATTGTCGTCAAGGTGAGAGGAAGAGGTTTATCGACGAAAACCATTGTTGGCGAACCGGAAAAAAGTCAAACTTGTGGACAAGTTCACAAGTTTGGCAAATTTCCAATTTGCCGAGAAAAGGTAAAAGAGCCAAAAAAATTTTAAGGCAAGAAAACTAACAATACATAACCATTTTTGACAAGGGAAAAACACAAAAAACCAAATTTTGACTAAGGATAACTTCTTTGTTTTAAGGAATTTTAAGATGGTTCAAAAGGCAAAGTTTCTCATAATTGAAAACTCTATCCAATAGTGACCTTGGCTAAGACATTTACACATGATTTTTTTATTTTTTGGGGGAAAAAAGGCACAATGGAAGAAGAATTTTTTCAGGTGCCAACACATGCTACTATGACCTTCTTCCCATGATGCACAAGAAAATCACATACTCCTTAATCCTTCCTGCCAATTTGGGGAGAATCTATGTTGTTTTGTTGATATGGGTGGTTACATGCTCAAATGTATCATTATTATTAAGTGATTTAATTATCTATCCCTCCATCTGTAGAACCTTAGTGTTTTCCTTCATATTCTATTAAGTTGTAGCCCTTGTGACATGGTCCTTTGTATTCCCTTCTTATAACTAGTGTGGGTTTCTAACTTCCTTTGTCTTCACCACCATTGTCTTTTTGGCATGCTCTCTTTCTCCTATAGTTGCATCCCCTCTAGTGCGCTCTACATTGACCCCTATCCTTCTCCATCCTTTTGTGATACCTTTCTTGTCTTTCTTGATATTTTTTGTTAGTTTTCTTCCATGTTCAACTCCATTGTTGATTTAATGTTATCTTTAACTTCTCTTAACTGCTTATTATCTTCTTTTGCCATTGGTTTTAATGATTTGGAATCTCATTGATCCTTTTATGCATCCCATGTTGCTCATCCTCATCCTACTTCTATTGGTTCCATCATTTCAAGAGTCCCTTCAAGATCCCCCCTTTTCTATTTATCATTCCCTAGGTGCCTAACCTCTTCTCATGAGGTTAGGATCTAGAGGAATCTGTCACAAGTCAAAAAAAGTTAACTTGTTTATACTTCTTTTCTTAGCAACTCTCTTACCATCACAATTAATAGTTTTTATAGTTCTATCTATTCTTTATTCTATGACTAGGGTCCCATCAATGTAATGAATTTTTGGAAAGATATATGGATACATAGATCAGAGTTACAAGTCCAAGCTTCTTGTATGTTGTATTTATACCCTATAATTTATAATAGAAGAACTATCAAATGATATGCAGTGATACATGCTATAGTACAGTAAGATAATAGTGCTGATAAATTAATAATTCATTTTATATATTTTTAGCTCAATACTAATTACTCGTGGCATATTTCATTCATCAATAATTAGATTACACTATGATATCTTCCATATTATTTCATACATATATATATTTCTCCTTACATATAATTTATACTCATACTCTTCATCATCATTCTTCTTCTCCCTCTTTATATCCTAGATGTTCTATATAAGTATACTATTACATTAGAGACATGTCCCTTGTGATCCTTATGCCTCTTAGCTTGTGTGGGAGTTGTCCTAAAGATCCACATTCCTCTTGTGGTTAGGTGTGGTGGTCTGTAGGTGTTACTATCACTTTGGCTCTTCACCCTACTAATAGGGTCTTAGCTTCCTTTGGAATTGTGTTCTACAATACCTTATGGGGCATACAATTCCACTTATACTTGGAATAATTCACTACTTTAGCCCAAAATGTAGGAGTGACATGTTCTTAGACTAAATCATGCAACTTTCCATCTCCCATAATGTTTTATTCTTTTGTTCAACCACATCATTCTACTAAGGAGTGTAAAAAACAATTTGCTAATGTTGAATACCACGCTCTCCACAAAAGTTCTAAAATTCCTATTTCACATAAACCCCCATTATCTATGTCAATATGCCTAAGAGAAAGACCAAAATACCTCTCAACAAATGCTTGAAAGGTACTAAAATTAGAAAAGACCTTGCTTTGTACTTAAGAAAATACACCCATGTGCATCATGAGAAGTCATCAATAAAGTTGAGCACAAACTTGGCTCCTAAAAAGGAGTCAAAATGACATATGATCACTTTGAATGAACTTAAGAGGTGTCTTAGAACATGAGTCCTTACCCTTAGGAAAGGAGTCTTGATGATTTTTTCCCAAGAACATAACCTCAGAAAGCTCCCTTAATGCATGAAATCCTAGCAAGACCAATCACTATATCCTATGTGCTTGGCTACTAAAGATATACCTACAATTCAAATGACTATACCATTCATGTGAAAGTATTCTCATAGAATTGGCATGTACAATGAGGTATGATGATGATGAAGACTCAAAACCATCAAATGTAAACAAGTAGGATCCATGATCAACACTCTTTGAAGAAACAACAATCTAGATCTTGTAGCTCTTGAATGATTACATCATGTGGAGTAAACTCAACTCCTTTTTCCTTACTAGAATGTCAAATCTAATAAATTGAAAGAATGTTAGTAGAAAACTCTAGAACTAAGAGAACATCATTAATGTAACCATCTACCAACTATATTGTGCTTGATCCTAAAACTAGAATTTGTGAAGAGTCTCCCGTTGCAATATGAGAAGTACCAATCTTAGAAAGTGAAGAGAGAAGATCATTATAATGTGTCATATGGTGAGAAACACTTGAATCAAGTATCTAATCATGTGATGATGAACCACAACAAATCTTATGTTGAAGTGCCTTTCATTTATTTGTAAAAGAGGGTTTAGACATAGAGATCTAGTGCCACAACATGGATTCTTCCAAAGCCTCTAACTAATACCTACATTTGAATTCATCTTATCCAAACTTTCCACAAAAACTACAAGAGTGACATGCCTTCTTTGTTTTGGAGGAAGACACAATAGACCTAGAAGAATGAGAGGGAGTTGGTGAATTTTTCATTACTCATCTACTTTAGTTTGTAGGTAGAATACCTATCTACCTTTTTCTTTAGATGATTGAGCCACTCTTAAAACTAGGAAGTGCATCCGATTGAATAAGCTTGGTCTTCTCCCTAGTAAGATGCTCAAAAAATAACTCAAAAGTGGGCATCTAAAATTAGATCCTAGGGAATCCATGGTGGAGCAAAAGGTAGAGGAGAACACCTTAATGGGGCCCTTCATATTAGATTAAATAAATAAGATTCATTCTTTATCAGATTTTTGTTTCCCATAATCTTTTAACTATGACAACAACTTGAACTTAGCAAGGAAGTCCTTAATTGAGGGATAATCATCAAGAGAGAGTGAAGTCAAATCTACCTCTAATTGCAATGCACAAAACTCATTAATGGTGTCAAACAATTCATAAAACTTGTCTCATACTTGCTTTGGTGTTATGCACTCAATAATATGAAACAACAAAGTATCTAACATGTGTAATCTAATTAAACCCATGTGGCTTCATCTAATTTATTTCTTATATGCAATTTTTTCAAAATCTTTACTGTATTCAAGTGGCCTTTCAACCAACATTTATCATATTCCCTTAGATTTTAGTAGTTGTCTCATTTTTGGTTTCAATGTCTGATAATTGTGTTGAGTGATGAGCTCAATAGTCCTAGATTATGCCATGATAGTGATAAACACCATGAGAAAAAAGAGACAAAGGGCACTTAAATCATACATTTATACCCCCTAAAAGGTATTAATGCTAAAGTTAAATCCCCCAATAAGAAACAAGAGGCTTATGTGCAATTTTTACAAAGTACAAGCCAAAATTGACTATTTTTATAACACATCATGATTTTTACAATTTGTAGATAATAGGATTAGAAAACTTAAAACAAAGGTTACAAATAGATTCCTTATGATTTTTTGATAAATTTTTAAAAAAGCACAATTTTAATTCCACGAGTAAAAGTTATGTCTATGGAAAAAATGTAAGAAAACTTCATTCAAACTAAAAATTCTATTACTTGGTGCGAAAATTGGAAAAACTAGGCGGACCATGTTGTAGTGCATAGAAAGAAATTTTTAGTGCATATAAGAAGCTTGAAAATACTTCCCTGAGAAAAAATTATTGCCATTTGAAAAATTAACCTCTAAGGGAAGAAAAGACACCTTGAGTAGTGCAAGGATGGTGCCACTAGTTTGGGTGAAGCATAGGTGTTGGAATTGGGTGGAGTAGTGATCTTTGGGTGGAGTCCTAGTTGCAAAACTAGTAGAGGGTTTAAGGAACTAAATGTTGGGCATGACCAAGGGTTGGTCTTGGTTTGATTGAGGGATTTGGTTGGTAGAGCCAAGAAAGCAAGATTTTAGGCTAAGAGACTACTAATGGGATGGGCCAAAAGGGCTAATAGGACCCTAACAACTAATATTGTGATAATTTCATAGTGTCTATAGATCTAAAAAGTCAAACCTACAAAGATATACTTCCTAACATAGATCTATTAATACCTTATCTACACAACATTTGTCAATCATGACAATAAGGGGCATGGGTAGCTTTGCCCAATGGGTTCTTGTTCTTACACCTATAGGAGGTACAGTGGTATAGGGGTTTATAGACCATGTACCTTGTATAGAAAGATAATTAAAAAACCTTTTAGATTATGAAAATTAAATTGTAGCCTTGATTAAATAATGACCATTACCACATAATATGCTAGAGAATATGCAGACACAAATGTATATAGAGATCTGTATAGATGTAGTATAGATCACACAACTATATGAACTACACAAACATCATATGATCAAGGGTAGGAGACCTTGGAAAATGTCTTGTCAGGTACATTCACCAAACCCTATCAGATTTATTATCATTATATACAAATATGGGCCTTCTAGACTGAAGTTCTATGAGGTCAAATTTGGGCCAAGATGTACAATATTTTGTTTTGACAAAATCCCTCAAAATAAGAGAAAGGGCTTGCAAATCTAGAGCTTCAATACCATGTTGAAGTTGTCAAAAGAACTTCACAATAGCATAAATCTTCTACAACCCTAAAAATCCTTCCATAAGAGAGAAGAAAAGATAAATGATGTATTGCTAATATTAATATAATACAATGATACACATGTACATAGAAACTCTTATATATATATATATATATATATATATATATATATATATATATATATATATATATATATATATATATATATATATATATATATATATATATATATATATATATATATATATATATATATATATATATATATATATATATATATATATATATATATATATATATATATATATATATATATATATATATATATATAAAGAGAGAGAGAGAGAGAGAGAGAGAGAGAGCGAGTTGGGTTAGGTGAGAAACCCACATGTGCATGTGATAGGTGTTCTAACAAGTGTCATGTGGACATGACTAGAGACATCTAGAAAATATCCTTAAGTAAACTTAACTAACTAGGTGTGAAAGGGATTTAGATAGATAATAGACCCATCCACACCAACATGTTGTTGGAAATAAGGTAGATAACTGAGAGGGGGGGTTGAATCAGTTATCTCAAAATTTCTTTAACTTTCTTTTCTTTTGTTAAATTAAAAATCAATGCAGCATCAAATTATATAAGCATATGTGATCATAAGAATAGAAATAAAATCAACACACATAACACAAGGATTTTTACGTGGAAAACCCTGTTAAGGGAAAAACCATGGGATGACTAACCCAAGATTGTATTCTTTGTTAAAAGAATAAAGGAGTACAAAATGGCACTTGCCAATTAGGGCTCACTACCTGAGCACACTGTTCACAAGAGACACACTGCCTACAAGAGACTCACTGTCTACAGAACTTACAGAAGGTAATCAGGTGTTTGAAGTGATGAGAGGCATCTATAAATGCTAGAGTTCAGTTCCGGTTAGGCACAATACATGGATCTGATGCACTTCATTCTTCCTCTATTTTAGTGTTGTTGCTCTGTCACATACCAGACTTGAAATTGCTGCTTCCACACTTATCCTTCTTTTCTTCGCACTTTGTTTCCTCTTTCTTCACACCAAACACACTTACATACTGGAATCCCTCTGGTATATATATCCACATAAAGAAGTTCTATCAACTTGCTAGTCATCATCAAGAACATTGCAAGTAATTACTCTGTCGACTAAATCCAAGCTTGATTTGTGATGCGTATCAAAAACATAGATAGAGAAGTCATTAATCATGTCGACCAACAATGTATGATCCCAAAAATAGCTTGATCAACATCATTTACTCATCCAGATTGAAGTCTGACACTCTGCCAGTCAGTTCTTCCTCTGTTTGCTCTGCCTGTTTGGAACCCAACACACAGATGCTCATAATTTTTTCATGCTTTATCACTAGAGGATAAATCTCTAGAATATAGTAGTCATGATACCCTTCTTGACTTTCCCAAGTCTGCAACTTACTGAGTTATACCATCTGAGAGATTTGGACCTAATTGTCAGACCTTGTTGCATACTTTGTTCTTGTTCATCAGACCAAAACAATCTTCAATCTAACTTCTGGTATAGGCATACTAAGTACTACAGATGTGTGGGATAGACTTTGTTGCCATCAATGACAACACTCATGAAGTCCCACAGTGTCTCTTGCCAACAATCTCCCCCTTTGGCATTGATGGCAACACTTAGTGAAAAATGGCTAAGTGTCACAGTAAACTCCCCCTTGGCTGATGCTCTATCTTTTGTACTATTATACCAGAACTCCCCCTTAGCTAGATTCCACATTTTTCACTGCTCTTCACTCCCCCTTTGACATTAATGGCAAAGGGTGGGATTTGCATACCAAAATTTTCAAAAATTATTCTATACATGGCCACATAAGTATATATGAATTATATGTTATACTTACATATACTTAATTATATCCACAAAGGTGGCCTTCAACTATACAAATTCTATGCCAGCTCTGCTTCATCCTGTCTAAAATGGAGATGTGACCACTCAACAAAAATGCATATGCTTCTACCCTTTTTAAATCTATCGAATCATTGGTCTGGGCTGTGGTTTGGGCATCTGTCAAGGCCTCATGCATTTCCTCTAAATTAGGGATAATTATCCCTCTGAGTTCACTCATCCTATTTATTATATCCTTATTTTCTTTGTTCAACCTCTTTATTTCATTTATGATGACAATGGATTGGCATTCTTGATTCATTAAGGATGTAGTGAGGGGATCAAAATTCTGAGATAAACTTCATAGTTTACCTTGTTCTTTCACCTTCTTTTCAATATCCTTTGTCACTTTGGGCTAAGATAGGTAAAATTTGTACAAGTCCCCACCACCTTTAAGAGCATTTTCAAGGCTCTTAATTCCAATGTCTAAGGTCCTCCTATCGTTAGTAATTAGTGCTTGCACCTTAGAGAATCTCTTTCCCAAAAACTCCTTCTAGACTTTTGCTTCTGTTGATTTCTCTAAAGATTCAAAATGAGTGCTAACATAATTGACCAAAGATTTTAAGTTACCAGATGGAGAGGCCGAAGGATCCTTTTGAAATGATGGCATGATCTTCTCTAGCATTCCGAATGCAATCTCCAACAGCTCAATCTTCCATATGAGATTTCAAAAGTTTTTCTTTTGCTTTGGCTTGAGCAAAAGATGCTATTTTCATTGTTTGGACCAGAGAGAAAGAATAAAAAATTTAGAGGTCCTTGAAATAGTTCAGGTTCATCTATTTCCATCATTTCTTTGTTCAAGAAATTCTTCACTGCCTCTTCAGTGTCTCTTGCCGAAGATTGAGTCTTCTTTTCCTTTTGGATCTCAGAACTATCATCATAGGTCTTCTCTGCTTGTTCTTCTTCTTTTCCCTTGACCTCCTCTTCTTGACTCACTTTCTCCTCTTTTCTTCCTTCTCCTTCAGCTCCTGAGTCTGGAATGTCTGCAGTGGGATCCAGAGGAGAGATGTTACCCATGTTTACTACTCCATGAATTTCCTCTTCCGGAACAGAGGAATCCAAGTCCTTAGACTTCTCTTCATCTATCTCTTTTGATCCTTCTACATTTTTGTTAGAAGATTCTTCATTGGTTACATTTAATCCTTCAACATCCATGGTAGAAGGTTCTTCATTTGTTTCCTCTACAATAGGAAGATTGAATCTTTTGAAGGCATTCTAGAGGATGTCTTTTGTATCTTCTGCTACTTGGTCAGTTTCTCCAAGCATAAGTTTATTCATTCTTGCTTTACTCTGGAATTCATCCTTACAGTCCTTAAAGATCATGTCTATTTGCTTTGGAGTAATAGAAGGATAAAGCTGAATTGCAATCTGTTCTTGGATCTCTAAGTCTTTTGCCTTTGCATTCTCCTTTCTTAGTTCAAGTACCTTCTCTAGACTTTTGGGAATTAATGATATAATTTCAATGAATGCTTTATTGTAAATATTCAGGTACTTGACAATAGCTTCTTCTAAAATCTTCTTGTCTATGTCACTGTATTCATCATAGAACTCTGTTACTGGCTATAGGTTCCCATCCACAATGACTACCTTGATGATGTCATCAATGGCAAGACTAGGCTTTTCAACAAATTCTTCTGCCTTTTCTTCCTTATTTTTATTGGCAGAGTATTCTCCGGATGTTTTCTTCTTCTTCATTTTCTTGATTTCCTCATTAGATTCTGTTTCTTCATCATCTTTGGGGCTTGAGTAGGACCTTGTGGCTTTGGTTTTTGTCCTCTTTTCTCCTTTTCCAGATGTCTTGACTTCTAGTTTGGTGGCCCTTGAGCTTTTAGGAGTGGCAGGTGTAGAGCTCTTGGAGGATCTAGTCTGGGAGGAGGCTTGTACCAGAACACTTTCTTTCTTTGCTTCTTGTTTGTCTTTCTCAGCCTTCTCCATTTTCTCTTTATTTGCATCTATTGCTTCTTTTGATATGCCAAATCTTTTGGCAATTTCCTCAACTGCCCTTCTAACTATCCTCTTTATCTCTAGCTTCTTAGCTCAACATGTATTTTTACACTTAGTTCTTGAAAGGTTCCAAACCTTTCTGCCTCAGGGTCCTTGGGCTGGCTCAATAGGTGTTGAATATGTAGTTCTAGGATTTTCTCATCGACATCATATCCCATTGGCATTATTCACACTGTTCTGGGCTCAACTGCCTCCACTAGGCATTGGTCAGTGTCAACTATGCAGCACACTGTATCCTTATATTTTTCAACTATGGATTAAGGTATTCTTTCTCTAGCTTGCATCATGCTTTGGAAGTTCTTAAAATAACCCCAGAGAGCTGTGTTTTGAGCTTTAACATCTCCAAGTCCATACATATAGTCTCTAATCTAGATTGCAACTAGTTTATCATTTTGCCATCCCCAACCACTTGATCCGGGTAGATCATTCATGTAATAGAAGAATAAGCACAGTATTAAGCAACCATACTTAAAGGAGTTCTTCTTATCCTTCTTGATCTTCTACAAGTTTTCTAATAGTTGATTTAAGAGAAGATCACATAGGTCATAATCTGCATTCTCCCTCAACATCTGATATGCAGCATATATCGCAGTCCCAGACACAGAATTCTCCCTGCTAGAATGATAGATCTTATACCCAATTATCATTGAGGCAAATTTGACATCCAGATCTATGATGTCATCTATGGTCATTGCTCTCTTGTCAAACTTAGATCCGGTGGCTTCAGTTACTGGCTGGTTCTTGACAGATTTGAGTGCAGGTAACACACCGGATGAGTGCAATCCAGTTACTTTGCAATCTAGTTACTGCCCTAATGGCATCTTTTGTTATCTTGAAGGGCCTCGTTAACCACATGAAGTTATCATGCATCCTGCTTAGGACATACCGGACCCAATCATCTTTCACAAAACATGGAAAGTGTATGCAATGTCTGAAGTGTTTATCTTGGAGAGCCTTGTATTGAGGTTTGAGTTTAAAACTATCATCTATTAGTTGTTTATGATAGATGTCCATCAATTTAGAGTCTCCAAATTCCTTAATGTTGGCATGAATATAGACCCTAGCATCTTCTACATGCAATACCCCATGTAGAATGCTAGAAAATGCCCCTAAAGGATCAACTTCTAGAGATTTATAGGGATGTTTCTTGAATTTAGGGCACAGACTATCAGTGATCTTAACAACCATTGGAGTAGCCATCTTACAAAAGATTCAGAGAGAGATTTTCAAAATAGAAGTACCTTTTTATGCTTTAGGGTTCGAAATAGGAGCCGGGACAAATCATTGGTTGAGTTCAATTTTCCAGTTTGATCTTTGAGTGAGTTGTAGAAACTTTGATGCAAAGGTCTTCTTTTCTTCTTCTCAAATGCAAATGAGCAAATAATGAGTGAGTGAACCCTTTTAACCTTGCACAAACCCTAATTTCCTTTTGCAATAAATGCACAACATAAGTTATTTGTTTGCTCTGTTTTGAGAGAGATCTTCTTGAATCACTATGCTGAACTTAGAATCATTGTCAGTGAGGATTGACAATCTATCTTCTTTTCTTTGGTCATGCCATGGGTCCGCAGATCAAAGTAACTCAAATTTGAATCATACTGGATCTGTCTACAAAAAATCCTGCTTTGCCGGATGGCTGTCAAACCAGATCAACTTAAGCGGTTAAATTCTTGCAAAACTCCATGCAGATCTTTCATATTTTTATTGAGGATTATACAGATATTTTTCTGAGAACCATTTGATCCGTAGCATTCCATGTACCGAATTTAGGCACTAATTAACTGTCTGGGGGAATTTATTTTTCTCTGTGACTCACCTGAGCTAGAGCTCATCTGTTTAGTTTTCAGAAGGAATATCAGCACCAGATTCTAGTGCGGATACATCTCCAATATTTTCTATACTCTTCTTCACCCAAATCTTGCTCATCTCCTTTTGAACTTCATCTGCATTTACTTTACCTTTGCCTTTATCTGATTTTTGATTATGTTGCACTGGACCCTTTTTATCCTGATTTTTACTTCTACAGAATTTGGCAGTATGACCGGATCTATTGCAATTGTAGCAGACAACATTTCTTTGCATATTTTATTGATATCCTCTTGATCTGCATTGATTAGACATATGTCCCATTCTATTGTATGCAAAGCATCTACCATTGAATGAATTGTTTATTTGCATATTTCTGCATTCATGAGATTTGTGACCATACCTTTTATAGTTGAAACATTGTCTGGAGAAGGATGAATTAGTCTAATTCATTTTTCTTCTGCACTGAGTTGCTTTATGACTGAAATTGTTGCAATTGAAGCAATATCCATTGACGGATGGATATCTTTGAGCATTTGGTTGCCTTACCGGAGGTCTTCTAGGTATGTTTCTTTGGTTTCCTAATCCAAAGTTCTTCTGACCGGATCCAGAGCTTTCACCTTTCTCATATTCCAAGCCACACTTATCATCTACCCTCTTTTGGCTCTCAAGAAGAACTTCAAGTTGGGCTGAGCTTATCTTGAATTTCTCTTTGTATTCATTTGTTGTTTGAAGACTTTGTTTAAGAGTGTCTATCTTATTCTCAAGTTGTTCTTCATTATCTCTAGCTTCTTCAAGATCAGATTCAAGATGCCTGATTATTCTATCTATTTTGTGGATGTCCTTTGTATTCTCCTTGAGGGATTGTTTTAGATTATCTTCACTTTTCCTTTTTTCTTCAATTTCTTGGGTGAATCTCATAACCCCTGATTCCATTTTATGCCTTACCATAATGACCTCTTTTGATAGCTTCTCACATAGCTTATTTTTCTCATTCAGATCTTCATTAGTATCATTGTCTTCACTCTAATTGGCTAATTTTTTAAGTAGTTCCTTTCTCTTTTTCACAGAGATACTAAGTTTTTCTTTGAGCTCATTTATGAAATCATCAGCTTCTTTGAGTCTTTCTCTCAAATTATTGACTTCAGAATGTGATTGTTTAAGATCATCTAGGGCAGACTGAAGTTGTTCCTTCATACCATATATATCCATTGAGATTCCCAGATCTTCCTCAAGCTATTAGGTTTTGTTTAGAGGAACTTAGCTCAGATACCAATTGTTGGAAACAAGGTAGATAATTGAGAGGGGGGGTGAATCAGTTATCTCAAAATTTCTTTAAGTTTCTTTTCTTTTGTTAACTTAAAAAATTAGTGCAACATCAAATTATATAAGCATATGTGATCATAAGAATAGAAATAAAATCAACACACATAACACAACAATTTTTACGTGGAAAACCCTGTTAAGGGAAAAACCACAGGGTGACTAACCCAAGATTGTATTCTCTGTTAAAAGAATAAAGGAGTACAAATCCAAGCACACTACTCACAAGAGGCACACTGCCTACAAGAGACTGACTATCTACAGAACTTATAGAAGGTAATCAGGTGTTTGAACTGATGAGAGGCATCTACAAATGCTAGAGTTCAGTTCCAGTTAGGCATAATACTCTAATCTGATGCACTTCATTCTTCCTTTGTTTTAGTGATGTTGCTCTGTCACATACTGGACTTGAAATTGCTGCTTCCACACTTATCCTGCTTTTCTTCAGACTTTGTTTCCTCTTTCTTCACACCACACACACTTATATACTGGAATCTCTATGGTATATATATCCACATAAAGAATTTCTATCAACTTGCTAGTCGATATCAAGAACACTGCAAGTAATTACTCTGTCGGCTAAATCCAAGCTTGATTTGTGATGCATATCAAAAACATAGATAGAGAAGTCATTAATCATGTCGACCAACAATGTATGATCCCCAAAATAACTTGATCAACATCATTTACTCATCTGGATTGAAGTTTGACACTCTGTCAGTCAGTTCTTCCTCTGTCTGCTCTGCCTATCTGGAACTCAACACACAGATGCTCATAATTTTTTCATGCTTTATCACTGGAGGCTAAATCTCTAGAATATAGTAGTCATGATACCCTTCTTGACTTTCCCAAGTCTGCAACTTACTGAGTTATACCATCTGAGAGATCTGAACCTGATTGTTGGACCTTGTTGTAGACTCTGTTCTTGTTCACTGGACCAAAACAATCTTCAATCTAACTTCCGGTATAGGCATACTAAGTACTGCGGATGTGTGGGATAGACTTTGTTGCGATCAATGACAACACTCATGAAGCCCCATAGTGTCTCTTGCCAACACATGTAGTAGAAATAAAAGTAAACTCATGAAGTTTGAGGCCATATGAATTACTTGTGCATATATGAGAGGACTAAGTTGCTTACAATTGGATGCTGAAGCATTATTTGCAATGGAAAAAAGGAATATTTTTCTATAGATTGTTTATCATATCAAAATAGGCTACAAGTAGCATATACAAAAATAGAATTATTTATTTCAAAAATGAAGTACATGAGTGTGATTGGGTTAAAGGGACATGATAGTGAATTGGAAGGACCCATGGGTGCCATATGGGCACTGAATATACCACTAAGGCTGGAATCAATTGCATGTTAAGGAGATCAAGACTAACCTTCCTAAAAACAATTGACTCTAGAAAAAGAGAGATAAGATATGTAATTATAATATAGATGACATTTGGATGGAATATAACTATATTGAGAATTAATTAAATTTGGGAACTTTTAATTATATAAAAGTAATTTTAAATTTGTTAATAAATCTATTTTTCAAATCATTAAAGGAGGAGACAAGTTAGATAAATAAACAACCATTGAAATATTTTAACTGTAAAATGTTGAGTGATATAAGATATATTTTGTTGTTAGTTAGTTTGTGTGATGTAACAACACGTGATGCATTAAATAACAAATTCCATCAAAAATCAAGTAGATACAATAGAGTTGCTTTATTCCTATTCCTAAGGATAGGATTGTGTCCCTTAACTTAGTCCTAGACTACGCTGCACCTATAATGTGTTTGCTTATGTCTTTCTTATAAATCTATTTTTAAAATAAAAAATAATAATGTGTCATTGCCCTATTTAAACATGAGATACATATGGCTATTAATGAATATGTGTTTGCAAAATGATTATTTTAACCATTCTTCTCACTAACACAAATTAAATAAATCATCTAATAAGTAAAAAGTAAAGACAAATTTTGAACTTACCTATTATGCTGAAGTTATTTAAGAGATTACCTCTACCTTTTTTGTTGTATGAAAAAATTAAAGATAAACCACTTCATTTTAAAATTTAATTTTTAACCTTTAATAAATTTATATTATATAAATTAATAAAAAATTACAAAATATCTATTACTATGATTAACTGAAATGCATACATAAATGGTCCAGATGAAAAGGACTCCCATCAAACAAATCTTGACCGTAGAATTTTTAAAATCTGTCTTATTCTTAACGTTGGAATAATTATCACTATTTAAATGCTTTGGTAAGCTCTGTCCAATTACTCCAAACTCCCTCGGGTGAATCTGTACCTGGAATGATCTTTACCTTACACATCTGTAGTTTAAGATCAAATCGAATTGTGATTTGTGGTCTATATCAAATCGGATTGTTAGTTGTGATCTATGCCAAATCGGATTGTTCATCAAATTTTATAAATGAGAGAGAGTCGTGTTCTTTCAGGGCCGTTGTATTCAGGCGTGATAATGATGCTCAAGCTTTATTAAATAAGTAGTTGCCAGGCCCACTTCACCAACTCATTTTCTGCTTTTCTCGCACCACAGTCACTCTCAATGCCATTTCCACAATTGCTGCTTTCTAGGCTTGCATGCTGCTTTTCCAGAATATGACGGTCAAATTCTCCATCAAAAGCCTCTTTGATTTATCGGGTGCGTCAAACATACGAATAGGCTCGCGCTTTCACCTTTTTTTTCTTGACCTATTCAATCTTTTGACGCCAATTTCGACATTGAAGCCAGTTTTGATCGTCAAAATGCAAACGCATCACGTTAAAATAACTGTTGCACTAAAATTATGGAAACCAATGAGCGTAAAATGTAATCGCTTTCAATGTTGTGAAGGAATCCTAGAATGCGAAAAAAATTCAGTTGTGACAGACAAAACGATGGGATGGATTTACTGCGGCCAAAAAAAAATCTCTCTCTCCCCTTGTACGTGCAGCGGGATGCTCTACTTAAATATCATCCATTTCAATGGTCAAACCCTCAATAGCAATTTTACACTTCATTCACAACAAAAAGCGGTAAATATTTGCCCTATTTTTATTGGTCCAAATTAATTTTTGATTATTGAAGTGGATGATATTTAAGAATAGCCCCAGGGGGAGTTTTGTCAATTTTATAAATGTGGAGTGTATTAATTATTGTAACTCACCTCTAAAAGACTTAGGTGGGCTCATTCAGAACCTTTCAACTTCACCAATAGACCAAGGATCTTTTGACATGAAAAGATTGTTGATACAAAGCAAGTCTTGATCCCAGGTGGGCTCATTCAGAGCCTTTCACCTTCACCTTCACCAACAGACGAAGGGCTTTTTGACATGAAAAGGTTTTTGATTTTTGTTCTTTTAAACTTTTACCATTAAAAGCGAGTTTGTATGGAGGTACGTGATAAGGATGAATAAATGAAACGTTTGTGTGATCCTAGAGAATGAATGAATGTATATAAGTATGTTTTTAATAATGTTTATGAGATTAAGTAGTTTATGGGATTAAAGGATAGTAATAAAATTGTTCTATGTTCAAATATCATTTGAAAGAGGGATACAAATATTATATATTAACTCAAGCACAATATAGTAAAGGAGGGGTATGTACATACCTTATAATATTGCATGCAAGATATAATTTTGTTGGGATAAATTAAAATTGAGTTTAGATATAGAAGGAATGAATTGAAGGAAGGATTTTAATAATGTCCATGTACTAAAACCTTAAGTAATATTTAAGCCCTTTTTGATGTCAAATTTTTGAATGTGGATCTTGATCAAAAAAATTTATTGAAATAGGGCGTTTAGATTGGCTACGTTTAGGTTGTCATCATACTTGATGCGAATGTCACTATAAGTCAAACATTCCATGTTGTAGTACAATTTTATCTCCACCAATCCCTTATTGTAAAATAAGCAAGTTCTTACTTTTCGTTCCTCCTTAGGTAATGTCCACTTGACAATCTAATATCTAAGATGGGTGCACCCTAGTCTTTAACTAGACCATCATCATTTTCTCTTTCTCTTTAATTCTTGCTCTCATATAATTTTTTTACAGTCTCACATTTAAAGCCAGTGTAATCATAAATATTTCTAAAATTGAACCTAATAAAAAAAATTGGCATCAACATTTCAAATCATGCTTCATGATTCATTATGAAAATAAATTAAAAAAATGTGGATTTCCTGTAGAATCAGGGAGACAAATAACAAACATGAAAGATTGCAAATCATTACACACATAAATCAAATGAAGTTCTCACACACTGCATGAATGAATAGCAAAGTGAGAGAGTACATATAAGCTTGAGTAACCTGGAGTTAATGGGAGTCAATCCCATAACTTAAGGAGATCTCAAGTAGATGTGACAAGCTAATTGGAGTGAAAGAGTTTGAAAGGCTCTTCCTAACTACCACACACCCAACTGAGGTGTCTTATGCCATGTGCATAAAATGAGGCTTCCAAATGGGCCAAATAAAAGCCAAATGAAGCCAAATGAAATGTGTACACTAATACCCCCTTAAGTACAACTTAGGTGGGTGAAAAAGATGGGTCCTAGCAACAAGGCCTGATGAGGTACCGATGTACAAAGCATTCTCTCACAAATGGAGAAAAATGAGAAAACCCAATGGGAACAAAACTCCTCTCCAAAAAAGAGTAATAGAAGGATTTAAGACCTTCTAAAAAGATGTCCATTGATGATAGGAACATGAATATGAAGAAATTATGAAGCACATGTAGAAGTTGTAAACTCTGCCAATGATGAACTGGTGTTTGCTGGAAATAACGAATGTTCAAGAAATATAGATCAAGATAAGAGATACAAAACACTACATGAGTGAACATTCAAACACTACTCAATGATGTACACAAATCAATCAAACTTTGTGAAGTCAAAAATATAGATAGTACTATTATTAGGAGTACTAGAATCTCAAAATGTGATTCACTGAAATAATCCCCCATGCGAGAGATCAAGATGAAGGATTTAAGACCTTCAAAAAAGAAAACTCCTCCACTGCTTCATTGAAAGAAGCATTAGCATAACACATAATAGTCTCCCCTTAATGCTAAGAGAATAAGCAAAACCAAATGAAATCGAGAGTGTGCAAGGAATGTAGAGATGTACAAGAAATTGAGAAAGGGTGTTCTCCAAGACACACTCATATGAGGTGAGAATCACAAGGATCCATTGTTGTGATGGTACAACCCCCCATTACACTGTATAATTCAGTGTAAGTACAAATTTCCCAAATTCCCTCTAGGTGAAACACACATTCAATTTTGTGGCACTTTACAATAGTAGTGCATTTACAAACTTACTTGTTATTTGAGTTCCTACAAGTTAATTGTCAAGAACTATTTGGAAAATAATTTAGAGTTCCTTCTCTATAGAACCAACGGAGGTGAGCGAAGAAGTGACAGAGGGCTCTGAAGTCACAAGTGGAGCATCATCCTCACCTGATGTAAAGTGCAAAAATATGAAGTTGCAGTCAAAGTTACAAAACTTCGCTAATGCAATAATATCCTGACTTTGAGAGTCTCGAATTAAAGTTGTGGTGGCTATGAACTCATCTATATTATTTGAACGGGTGATTTGATACACAGAAAGGAAATTCCTTAACAAGTCAGGAATAAATAAAATATTGTGGATATATCCATTACCTATTTTTACTGTACCTTGACCACAAACAGTACAATAAATATCGTCAATCAAGATTTTGAAGGTGTTGGAAGGATTGATCGACACAAAAACCTTAGAGTAAGGAGACATTTGATCAATCGCACAGGAGCTGAGAACCCATTTGTTTACTTCAAATTTGTTTGAAGATGTCATAGGTTTAGCTATTCACCCCCTTGAAGATTATGTACCCCAAATTGAGCTAATTTTACCACTTTGAACTTTATGTTAGTTCAAAGATTACAAAATGCCTATGCATAATCCCCCAAAATAACACATGAAAGTGACACTTTATAAGTTGAGTGCATGGTAAAAAACCCCTAAATGTGGCACTTTATATTGCATAGTGCTTTTTAGACAATTAAACTGTCTATTCTAACACCAAATACATAAATTTAAATGTGTTGGCAACTTGGTATGATGGTGTTGTCATTGATGGCAACATGATAAGGAACAAGGTTAGAACTAAGATTTTGGTCCATAGTAGAAGACAAGATCATGTAGTTCTGGTATGTTGTTTGCAGTCCTTTAATGATCTTATATCCAAGTTTTTATCCCCTTATGTGTATCGGAAGTATACACTCAAACAAACTAAGTCTGGAAGAACAAAATACATTGTAATTTTGAGCAGAACACTCATTTGTTTCAGTTTGCATTTCTCTGCTATTGTATATCTTGTTATGCAGTTTTGAGGTGTTACAAACACATGTATGAAGTATCCAAATCCACAGTTGCAAGTTCTGAGCTCCAATCAAAAGATAGTTATGGGTGCCAAAGTATCGCTACTTAGTTTGACAGAACTTGATTGTAATAGAGCATGTGTTCTTGAGGTCAGCATTCTACCGCAAAAGAATATTTTACTTTACAGTTCTAGAGGTATGATCTATGATATGTGAAGAGTCTCTGATATGGATTTGAGCAAATCTTGTTGTCCGCAGTGGAAGATGTAGTCTGACGGCTGAATCAAACCAGTCACAGTCTGTGGTTAAGGCTGACATGACTGTATGATGTGTGTGTAGTAAGTTTTGGTGTTTGGAATCTTATCCTAAGTGATTATATGGATGGAGCCTACATATGTGAATATGATTCAAGTGTTGTTTTGATCCACTATGTATTTTGGTAAATGATTTTGGCCTGACAAGTTACTTAAGGCATGACTACATAGTACACCTTATTAGGCCAACCTACTATGAAGATTTTGATTGTTGCGGATATATATATGAGATTGATTTCAGTGTTTGAATGGAGTGATGTGGATGTGAATAAGTGTGATATGTGTGAAGTGCAGTGCAAACAACAAGAGTAGAAAGAAAGAGATCTTGCTTAATGTAAAAGTAGAGCAACAAAACAGAGCAGTCAAGATGAAGAGTTTTGAGAAAATATTTTGAGCTTCATTAGAGCTACAAGCATGCATGTGTAGATGCAATCTGAGTAGTTCAACCTGGCAGTGAACCATTCTTCCTTCTTCTTTTTTCTCTAGGCAGTGAACCTATTTTGGCAATGAGCTATTCTTGCAGTGAGTCCTGGGTAGTGAGCCTTCTTGTAATTCGGTATTGTTCCTACATAATATATTGTGAGCTAACACTCACTGTAGTTTTTACCAGTTTTGGGTTTTCCATGTAAAAATCCTGGTGTTCATGTGTGATGAATTGTGGTTGTTTATGTTATGTTTAATCTGCTTGGTTATTGCATGTGGTAAATGGATTATTAATTTAACAAGTAAAATCTTTAATAGGATACCGATTTACCCCCTCTCTTAGTATCTTGGGTGTTCAACAATTGGTATCAGAGCCTGGTTCCTTGGAAGAAGTCTAACAGCTTGAGGAGGACCTTGGAGACTGAACACATGGCCAGGTAAAAAGCGTCCTACACCTCCTAAAGAAAGTGATCCCACTGAAATTGAAAAAGAAGAATACATGCTTGTTAATGAAGAAGAACTCAAAATTGCTCTTGAAGATCTTCAAAAGGTTGAAATGGAAAACATGAATCTGAAAGAAAATGTCAAGGAAGCAGATGAGTGCATTAGAAAATTGAGGGAGAAAATCAAGAGATTCAAAGAAAAGTATAAGGAGGTTAGGAACAACTGAATGATATGAAAGTGGAAGTTGTAGAAAGAGCAAAAATTGAAGAAGATCTAATAAAACTCATGAAAGGAATATTAGATGAATGTGCTAAGCTTGAAAAAGAAGTTGGGAACCTGAAGACTAATTTGGAGAAGGCAAAGAGTTTTGAAGAAAAATTCAAGATAAGCTCTGCAAAACTTGATGAGATGATTGCAATTCAGAAGAGTCCTGATGACAAAGAAGGCCAGGGATTTGAGAGAGGAGAAAGTTCTAAGACTGGTCAAGAAAACAATGCTGAAATCAAGGACAAAGGGAAACAGATCCAAAATCAAAGGAGCAGACCTAGAAGACCACTGGTCAAGTAACTAAATGCTCAAAGGTATCCTTCCTTCAATGGTTATTGCAATACATGCAATAAGTTTGGTCATAAGGCTACTCAATGTAGGAGCAAAATGAATCAAAATGCCCCATCATTCTCTAGTCAGTGTTTCACTTACAATAAAGTAGGTCACAAAGCCAATGAATGTAGAAGTCTGATGAGGAATGGTTACAACAATGGAAGGAGTGCTCAAAATTTCAAAGGTAACTTCTTTATATGCAAGAGGTTTGGTCATAGAGCTAGTGAATGTAGAAATTAGATAAGAAACAACTATACTGGAAGGAATACTCAATCTTTTTAATGGAAAGTGCTTTGCATGCAATAGATTTGGACACAAGGATAACCAAAGCAGATCAAGGATGAATGAAAGAAATGATGGATAGAAAAATACCATATGCTTCAATTGCAACAGGCCTAGACATATTGCAAGGTTTTGCAAAAGTAAGAACATGAAGAAGGATAATCAGGAAGAGTTGAAGAAACCAGCGGAAAAGGTTGATCTAGATGAGATCAAGAAGAAAATGAACCAGATGTGGGTCAAGAAGAAAGTACAAGAGGTCAAGGATGGGTCTTCACTAGCCTCTGGTGCAGATACTTCCTCCAGGAAGTAAATTGAAAGCTCTAGCTCAGGGGGAGATTCATTGTAAATTCTTAAACCCCCATCTAGGAAAGTGGTGCTAATATCTAGCATGGAGATATAAGTTAGAGAACATCTTGACAAAACTTTTTAAGAAGATTCTGATAGGAAAGAATCTAATGCAGTGAATTGTGGAGCAATCTTGATCGACTGACAACAACAGAGAAAGGGGTTTGACAGCTTTTTGAGCAAAGCATTTATGGCAAATAAGTCTTGATGAAAAGATAATATAAGGGATCCATTTGAAAGGAAAATCACTTTGCATTCAAAATTTCAAACGACTAAAGTAACCTGAGAAGAAAGCCAAAGCAAATTCAAGCATCCTGTGAAGAAACCCTAATGGAGACAAAAGCTCCTAGTGAAGAAACCCTAATGAAAGAAAAAGGTATTTATCGTCCTCTCTTTTAAAAAGTTTTCTATGTTGTGGAGATGTCTACCCCTCAAGTAGTTGAGCTAACAGAGAGGCCCCACCCTAGATTCAAAAAGCATCCCTTTAAATTGTTAATGATTGATCCAGATGGCGTATTTTTTGAGATTCCACATGGTGTTATGCATACGGATGATGTTAGGGAATACATACATGCATACCTAGAGGAATATAATCACATGAAATTAGGAAAATTGTACTTGGATGAGTTGACTACTAATGATAATGTGTTAAAAGAAGAATACAATGTCCTGCATGAGAAGAACTTGGATACCTAGTTAGATTTTCCAGTATTTTCAGATGATGCGTGGGTTAGATATGTTCTGAGCAGAATTCATGATGAATTCTTTTGGCTTGATGTGCCCCATATGATAAAAAAAGGAGTCTATAAAAGTAGTAACTAGCATGTACTCTACTGGAAAGGTTCCAACCATGAAAACCATGAAGAACAATACAGTAATGCAATTAACTAGTGTAAAATTTGGGAAGCGAGCACTAACTATGAATGACATTGTGGATCTGGCAGTTAGATTTGCATCAATGGTTATTTGGTACAAGGTCTATTTCTCCAATAGGGAGAACTCAGTGTTTGTAACAACCATATACACAGCATATCATATGGTCAAGAATAAAACAGACTATGACCTATGTGAGTTGCTCCAGGAACAACTAATGGAAAACCTGAAAAGAATAAAGGAAACAAAATATCCCTTTAAGTATGGAACACTAATCATTTGTCTGTTCTTCTATTTTTTGAGAGTTACTTGGTATGGAGAATATTGTTTGGCTTGGTCATGTACTTGTAGCTACTCCAATTAGAAATAATTTGTAGAGTTTGAGAAATGTTGACAAACAAAATGCAGCTTTATGGGGTTATTTCAAGAATTTACAAAAGAAAATGCAGGCCAGGGCTAGAATCCCTGAAAAATCTGTGAAGTGTGAAAAGGATATTGTTTTCATGGCGGACAAGGACAAATGCCTCATGGAGGCTATAGAACCTAGAATTGTATGGGTCCCAGCCATGTGATACGAAGTCTCAGAGGAAGTGTTATCTGGTTTGGCAGATCTTATATTGAGAAAACCAAATGACCCTAAGGAGGAAAGGTTCGGTACATTTGAGGAACTATCTCTCAAAGTTCATTTGGAGAAAAACAATTGGAAATAAAGAAGAATGCAAGAAAAATAGCAAATGAGTTTGTCAAAAGCCAAGGATTCACAAATGAATAAATAATTGAAGCAAGAGCAAATGGGGAGGCATCCAAGGCTGCTAGTGCTCTAGAAGGGCAAACATCAAAAGCTTTGGAGAAGAAGAAAGAGGAGAAAAAGGAGAAAGAGAAACCTGCATCTAACCCTGTAAGAAGAACAACAACCTCTACTTCTGCAGCTACTTCCAGGAGTTCCGGACCTTCTATTGTAAAGACAAAGACTACAAGTAGTGAGAAAGAGATACCGGAGAAAAAGATAGAGAAAGAAAAGACAAAACCTAAAAAACAAGTACTAGTGAAGAAAACTGTAGAGAAGGAGAAAGGAAAAAAACAAAGGCAACAAAAAGAGTGTATGTGAGCCTAGGTGAAGGAGAAGACGGAGAGGAAATAGAGATAGATGAGGAGATTAAAGTAAAATAGGCAAGAACAGAGCAAACCACTCCTGGTAAAAAGGAGAAGCCCTCAGGAAAGACCAAGAAGAAGAAGAAAGATGAAAAGACAAAAAGTGAAGCAATGATATCCTTGGAAACCTTACTCAATGCATTTACTCAGCATGGAAATTTGAAACCCATAGCTGAAATGTATGATGAAAGATCTGATGCAGACAACGGAATTATTGAAACAACAGTTGTCAGATATCTGGATATGTTTTGCAAAACATTAATTGAAGTTATAGATGAGTTACCAGATAGTTTGGTCAGCATAATGATAGCAAGAAAATAAGGGGCCATGCACAAAGATGCTAAAATAAAGGAATATGTCTTATTAAAACTTTACCCAAACATCGCAAGAGAAGAAAAGGCCAAAGTCACTAAGAAACTAAGTGACGAGTTTAGAACCATGAAGAGAGTCAATCATCTGATGTCTAGTGAAACTGAGAAACTGGTAAAGGATACTGAAGAGATAACACTAAGGGTGTTACATGGGCTGAAAATTTCAACTATTATTGACATTGATGAAGAGAAACAAAATACTAGTGCAGATAATGCAGTTCTAGAGATAAATGTGGAATAGAACATAAAACAAAGCATAGTTACTCCTCTGGTGGAAATAGGAAATGAAGAAGAAATGAATATAGAACAGAATGTTGATATTGAGTAGAGTTTGGATGAAGGTACAATCTCTCCTCCAGAAAGTTCAGAAAATAATGAAGAGATGAAATATTCTGAGAAAGAGAAGAGCTTTGAAGAAGATAAGACAACTCCACAAGAGAATATCCCTGAGAGACAAGAAGAGCAAAGAGAAGAAACAAATAAGTAATGGATAATCCTATTCTAGAACTGGAAGGAAATGAACAAGAAAACATCGAAGATCAACCTCCAGAGAGACAAGATGCTGAGGCATCTCAAGTTGAAGAAAATAGAGACACTGCTGACTCTTTGAGAGAGTTTTTGGAGAAGCAGAAGGAAGCTCAAATTTTGACTGCACCTGAGCTATTGTAAGGACCTATCAACCTTGCTACAATGTCCCCTCTATAGAAACTAAGACTTGGGACAATCTTTTAAGCCACTGCACAAGAAGAAATTGTTGAAGTCTCATATAGAGGATAGTGAGCTGATTGAAGATGCATCAGCAATTTTTGAAAAATCGATGCCTGGAATAAGAAGAGATGCATCCTTGGCCCCTGCTGCACAAATGAAGAAGCTAATACAATCAATAAATTCTCATTTTGAGTCCTTGGAATAGGCTGCAGAAAAGAAAGTAAGGGCAGAGATTGAGACAAAAGGTTAGTTGAGTTTACTGAGAAATTTGCTCAAGATAAAATTTTGTTAGATAAAAGTGTAGAGTATGCACAGTTAGCCCTTAAAGAAGCTAGTCAACTATATCATTTTTGTCTTACATGGCTAGATAAGACTAAGGACATAAAAGATAAAATAGATAGATGGGAAGCTCAAATGATGAAGATATCTAGAACTTATGATCGAGCAAAAGATGCTATTAGCAATCAGAGGGCACAAGTTGAAACTATTCATTCTAATATACATAAGTTGCAGACCCAGAGGAATATCATAAAGCATACAATGAGTCAGCTTTGGGAGGTAGCAAGTTTCAAAATTGCATCCCTAACCAAGTTAATAGCAATGGTAGACAAGGCAAATTACTGAAGCCCCTGATACAGTGAAGAAAACAGAAGAGTTGGTGTCACATATTAATGGGCACATACTAGTTTTGGGTGATGCCAAGACCAGTTGGGATGAAGAAGTGGTACAACTAAAGAAGATCTATAAAGATGTTCACTTGGAACAACAGTAAGCATTTGGATTTCACTTGTATATATGCGGAAAGTAGAAAAACAGTTTTAAAATTTTGGCATATCATACACCTTTGCCATTGATGTCAAAGGGGGAGAAGAAATGAAGCATGTGAAAAATATTTGAAAAATAATAAAAGAAGCATGAAGATAGGGGGAGTAGTGTGTAAAGAGAAATGGGGAGTTGTAATAGTTTTTCACATCAAGTGTTGCCATCAATGCCAAAGGGGGAGAATGTTGGCATCTTGGCAACTTGGTATGATGGTGTTGTCATTGATGGCAACATGATAAGGAACAAGGTTAGAACAAAGGTTTTGATCTGTAGTAGAAGACAAGATCATGCAGTTCTAGTATGTTGTTTGAAGTCCTTTGCTGATCTTATATCCAAGTTTTTAGCTACTAATGAGTACCGGAAGCATACACTCAAACAGACTAAGTCTGGAAGAATAGAATACATTGTAATTCAGAGCTCAGAACACTCATTTGTGTTGGTCCGCATTTCTCTGCTATTGTATATCTTGTTATGCAGTTTTGAGGTGTTCTAAACACATGTATGAAGTATCCAAATCCAGAGTTGCAAGTTCTAAGCTCCAATGGAAAGATAGTTATGGAAAGGTAGTTATGGGTGCCTAAGTATCGCTACTTAGTCTGACAGAATTTGATTGTAATAGAGCATGTGTTCTTGAGGTCAGCATTCTACCACAAAAGAATATTTTACTTTGCGGTTCTAGAGGTATGATCTATGATATGTGAAGAGTCTCTAATATGGATTTGAGCAAATGTTGTGGTCCGCAGTAGAAGATGTAGTCTAATTGCTGAACTGAACTAGTGATAGTCTGTGGTTAAGGCTGACATGACTATATGATATGTGTGCGGTAAGTTTTGGTGTTTAGAATCTTATCCTAAGTGATTATATGGATGGAGCTGACATATGTGAATATGATTCAAGTGTTGTTTTGATCCGCTATGTATTTTGGTAAATGATTTTGGGCCAACAAGTTACTTAAGGCATGACTACACAGTACACCTTATTAGGCCAACCTAATATGAAGATTTTGATTGTTGCGGATATATATATGAGATTGATTTCAGTGTTTGAATGGAGTGATGTGGATGTGAATAAGTGTGATATGTGTGAAGTGCAGTGCAGGTGACAAGAGCAGAAGAAGAGAGATCTTGCTTAATGTAAAAGCAGAGCAGCAAAATAGAGTAGTCAAGATGAAGAGTTTTGAGACAGTGTTTTGAGCTTCATTAGAGCTGCAACCATGCATGTGTAGATGCAATTTGAGTAGTTCAACCTAGTAGTGAGCCATTCTTCCTTCTTATTTCTTTCTCTAGGCAGTGAGCCTATTTTGGCAGTGAGCCATTCTTGCAGTGATCATTTCTTTGGGCAGTGAACCCTGGGTAGTGAGCCTTCTTGTAATTCGGTATTGTTCCTACATAATATATTGTGAGCTAACACTCACCATTGTTTTTCCCAGTAAAAATCCTGGTGTTCATGTGTGATGGATTGTGGTTGTTTCTATTACGTTTATTCTGCTTGGTTATTGCATGTGGTAAATGGATTATTAGTTTAACAAGTAAAAGTTTTAACAGGATTTTGATTCACCCCCTCTCAGTATCTTGGGTTTTCAACAAAATGCTCTTTGTTTTAGGCAAATATTTTGTCTTGTCAATTTTAAATTACCCCCCTTAAAACATAGTTTTAAATGTTATTAAATGCCCCCTTTTTTGTTTGTTTAATATGAAAGCATGATTTTACATACATTCATTAAAAAAAAAAAAAAAAAATTAGGGAAAAACATAGACAAGGGGAAGATTTAGGGCAACAAGAAAACAAAACATTTTGGCAGGGGAGGCCAAACAGGAGCAGAAAAATGGTGGCCAGGTTTGAACAATGGCGGCATGATGCAGTGTGCAGGGTAGCGTCAAATCCCTCTGTGGGGGTATGCGTGGAATAAAGATTAGGTAAAGTTGCCTTTGGAGGCCATTGTAGGGATTTTGCAACCTCTGGCGTATGGCATTGAGCAGATCTGAAATTTGTGGACTCTGTGGTGAGTTACAGCCTCTTTTTGGCCTGAAATCTTGAAGCACTTCACCTCTTGATCTAGATAGAGCCTATGTGCTAGGCTTTTTGGTAGGGTGACTTGGCCGTCGGCCTTCCTATTTGCTTGCAGGGTAATCTGGTGCCCAGACCCGCATCCAAAAACTTCCTCTCTTCCGCCTGTGAAGGCCTACAAAATACCAGTGATGGCCTACAGATTGCAGGTGCACAGAGCTTGTGAGGTGCGGGAAGAAGTTGTGAGAGCACAACCAGGGGTTGTGAGGACCCTGCGTGAGGGCATGGTCTGGTTCTAATGCCTACAGCGGCCTCTATCAGCCCTCTATTGAGAGCGCGGGCCCCTTTGACTAGCACGGGCAGGGAGAAACCCCTGTAGTGTAAGAGCAGGGGAGCATGTCTTCCACGGATCCTTTGGCACACATGAACCACTCTCTACATGCCCTACAATGGCTTCAAACAGGGTTGGCCCTTTGTAAACCCTCAGGAGCCTTCTGCCAATTCACACGACCAGTACACAGATAAACCAAACAAAAAACTCAACGCAAAAATATGAGCAATCTTACAGCCTGTCTATGAGCTCTCATTGCTTTGATACCATGTGGATTTCTTGTAGACTCAGGGAGACGAATAACAAACATGAAAGATTGCAAATCATTACACACAAAAATCAATTAAAGTTCTCACACACTTTATGAATGAATAGAAATGAATAGAAATGTAAGAGAGTACATATAAGCTTGAGTAACCTTGTTATAGATTGCAAATCATTACACACAAAAATCAATTAAAGTTCTCACACACTTTATGAATGAATAGAAATGTAAGAGAGTACATATAAGCTTGAGTAACCTTGAGTTAATGGGAGTCAATCCCATAACTTAAGGAGATCTCAAGTAGATGTGGCAAGCTAAGTGGAGTGAAAGAGTTTTAAAGACTCTTCCTAACTACCACACACCCAATTGAAGTGTCTTATGCCATGTGCATAAAATGAAGCTTCCAAATGTGGCCAAATTAAATCTAAATGAAGCCAAATAAAATGTGTACACTAATAAAAAATAATAATACAATCAGTTTAACTCACTAAATAATTTAAGTCTCCTTTTAATAGATTAGATTATAAATTTATAAGAATATGAAAGTTATGTGGCTATATGTGGAAAGGGTCCCTAGTCCCACCATCATGTTAGGCTTTTGTATGTGCAAAATTTTCTTTGGATTTGTGCAACCTCTTGGAGTTTTCTTAAATTTGTGAGTTATATAGTAGAAATTGTTGGAACAATGCTATGTTGCTATGTTTTCTCTAGGTAACTTTAACATTATGGAATTTGCATTAATATTTGGTAATTTTAAAGAAGATGATCATGTACATTTTGATTTTTGTCAAGGATTTTTTATTGGCTTAAAGGATGTGGGTTTTGCCTTTGCTTCAACATTATATTTGGTGAAGTTCAAGAAATATATGGTTTTTTTAAAGAAATCGATAATATCTATTCGACTTTTGAAAAATATTTATTTGAGAGAAGCCTTTAGTGGAAATAGTGATGCAAAATTTATCTTGTCTTTACTTTGGATGCAGGTTGACATGAGTGGCTTGGTAAATTGACATTATTTCATAGTGATTCATGGAAATTGCTCTACAATTAGTTTTTCTTGTTATCTTGAAAGGACACTAAGGTTAGGCTTTGTGAATGTGACCCAATTCAAACACAAAAATTTAAGCAGGAGTGTCATTAGCTTTAATTACTTTCAAAGAAGGCATTGTATTTCAAGACATCTATAGGAAAATTAGATGTGTAGAGTTTAGATGTGCAATTTGAGGAAAAATGAACATAGTTAATATGCTAATATTTTTTGTTAAAATATATTATAATTTGACAGATTCATTTGTTTTTATTTAAGTATTAAGAACATAACAACATTTATTCAGTATGATTTGACTTCCTCGCTGACACAACTATAACATGAATTTTAAGTGTTAGGCCAACCAGCAATCCATGCTATTGTTCACAATTTTACCAATTCATCTCCCTAAACATCTAAGCAACTTTAACTTTTCTACTCATGTCAACAAAATATTAATGATATGTAGGTGTAGTCAATAGCAAAGCTACATTGATTTGTTAATGATATCTTTTGGTGGAAGATTGAGCTTGATCTTAATTTAATCAAGATATTAGGTATCAAATGGATTAATATTAATAGTGTACATAGGTTTTATAGTACCATTTTTCTGCTAATGTACCACTTGATTTTATAGTAACAACAAATTCATTCATAAACATTTTGTCTTGCCAAGCTTCTAAAAATTGCAATTTCTAGTTCAAAATTCCCAAGTCCCGTCTCATTTTTATTCTTCAAATTTATATGTACACTATTACTACAATATTACCAAGGTAGGAATTACAATCTAAAAGTACAAGCTAAAAATGATATGCATGCATCTCCCTACTAGAATACAAATAAGTTTTTTACACAATAAAAATAATCAATACAAGCTCATTTACATTTCACTATAGGAGTTTAATCTATCTGAAATAAAGTTGTACATAAAAAGGTAAAAAAATTGAATTATATGCTATGTTCATATACATCTCAAGAATATTTTTTTTGGGGGGTAGTCTAATAATTTACTTAAAGACAAAGATGTCATTATTGTGTAAACCTAATGTATCCATACAAATAATACAATATTTATCTTATAATATATTTATCTCAAATATATGTTTATGTTTGGTGTAGTGCAAATTATTTTTGACACTTAAGGTGTTATGAAGGAAGTCCATTTGTTGAGGCTTCTTAAGTTTTGAACTGTTATGGAGTAAAAAGTGACCTCATGCCTTTTTACCTCCTAATTTAGCTCCCGGGTCCCCATGTTAACATTATGCAAGTTAAATACTCATTCCTGATCAATTTCCCTCGAAACCCATGTCAAATGGGGACTAGGGGCCCATTTTAAGTGCTTAGCCTTGACCAAAAAGTGTTTTGGGACTTAGGCAGCTACACCCAAGTCAACACTTATTGGTTAGGATAAAAATCATTGCATGTCAGCCTAGGACCTCTCAAAAGGTTTCCCTTTTTTGGCCTTATTGATTTAATTTACGAATGTTAGCGGGAAAACATATATTTAAATAGGTTTATGCATTCATTTGTAACTTAGATGGATAACACAAACTTTTGATATTGAGCAAAGAGCATGCAAAGGACTTCATTGTGTTTTATAGCATAATTGTGTTGTTATTGTGTTTGTTTGTTGCAAATTTGGCTTCATCAATCCATCTCCTCATGATTTGAAGGATATTCATCTCTGTCATGGCTTCACCTCTAAGGTGAAATCAATTTGTGTTTCAAACATTACATTTCATCATTGGATTTGGCCTTTGCCCTCCTACAACACAAACTCTATCTAACAAAGGTTTTGGAAGACTTGAATGTCCATTCAGGGCTTGATGAGGAAAGCTCCTAAACACCACAACCCCCAAACGCCTTTCTTTGTGTGTGCATGTTATAAGTGCAGGAGTTGGAAAAGTATAGGTATGAAGAAGTAGTTTGAAGGATGGAGACTCAAGATTTAGAAGAATCTTCAGAATATTCCTCTATGATAGACTAGGGCGCAGGCACCATAGTCTTTCCGACAAATCAAGCCCTGGATCTGGCATTAGGAACCTGTCTACAACATTTTCTCTCTTCAGAGATTCTAGAAATTCCACCTTTTTGGACTAGGGCGTCTGCCCCGTAGTCCTCTAAGTTTTCAATCTTGGGAATCCAACTTCTGGTATGTTTCTGATCATTCTTGAGTACTTTCCTATCTGGTTATCAGTGGCATTCTATTTGTTTGTACCTAATTGCTTTACAATTAGAGTTTTAGGCCTATTTGACCTAGGGTTTAGAAAATCTCTCAATCTAATCTATTATTTCCTTATCATTCCTGAGCACAAAATTAGTAGCTGGGTCCTCATCTATTTTGTAGTGACTTGGCTCATTTTTGTCCTCGAGTGTTAATGTGAAATGATGGTTTGATTTGATACACCTTTGCCCCATTTCACTCTTCTCCCTTTTCACATATAACAGGAACATTAAAAATATAAAACATACATTACTAAATATGGTTGTGGAGAATGATCTAACCATCTTAATTAAAAGTTTCATAATTAGTTTTCTTTTGACAATTATAATGAAATTCACTTTAACAAAACTGATTCTGGTTTTGGCCCATTTAAAATGCTAATCATTTACCACCTCAAAACTATTTTTTATTTTTAAAATTTTATATAATATAATATCTACTAAATAGATTATTTACTCAACAATACTCTTAGAATTGTTTTTTTTTTGTTATTATCTTTTCAATTATTTGTATCTTTTAATTCTTCATACATTATCTCTTTCTTCCTCTATTATCATATGTTTATATCAATAGGTGGTTTAATAGTGAGGAGCACTTGAACAAATGATAGATCAATGGTTGAAATTAAAAGGACTGCCATGCAAATCATCATAACCTGATTTTTCAATACAATCTTATTTACAATTTTTTTGCCAATACATAATATAGTTCATTCTCTAGTACAATCTTATTTACAATTTTTTTTGTCAACACAATCTTTTTAACTCTTGGGCAATATAGTCTTGTTTACAATATTTTTAGTTCCAGCAAGATATAGACTTAAATAGAGAAGGAAATGTTGGTTGAGTGACACAAAATAAAGTTGTTAAGAAACATTTTCCTTACGAACCAAGTGCATGCAAATAATAGCCTACCCCATGTCCTCAGTAACTCCTAAGAGGAATATTTTTCTAGATTTAGTCATTTTCCAGGCTTTACCATGATTAATTTGAGCTAAGAAAATGTGTTACAATTTGAATTTAGACCACACACAAGGATTGCATGATTGACCGTTAAACTTGAGGCCTATAAACTAATATCTTGCCAAATAACTAAAACATAAGTCTTCTCTCTGACATCCTCTTTAATCTCTTGATCTCATCCAAAAAGTGGATTACCCTACAAGTGAGTGCAACAATCAATGTACATAGTCATCCCCTCTCCACATGTACTATAACAAATGTGTTGGCCTCCTTTCATGAGAAGGAAGTTGATTACAAATTCCTCCTAATGGACTCCTCAACAGGTGGTCACAAGCTATATCCTTTCCTTGCTCTCAATGTAAGTAGACAAACATCAAACTCACTTAACAAACATAAGATTTCCACTATCCATATTAATGAAAATAAGAATGATGAACTAAACTTTTTTACACAATTGTATCCAAAAGCATTCGTATTTTCAGCAAACTCACTTCCTTTCTCTCTTTCATACATTTTCATTGCTTACCATTTGGTTTTTTGATGCAACCATTTAGACAAGTTGATGCCATTCAAATGACGATCTCACCTTATTCAATACAAATCTAACTTAACTCCACTATTTCACATAATTTTTATTTGTAGTGTATGTATTTTAATGCAGTTTGAGGAGGTTTGTGGAGTAGAGTGTGTTTTAATGATTTTCCTTATCAATTTCTCTTGAATTCCAATCATGATAAGTGCAAATTGAATGTCTTCAAATACCATGATATAAAAACATATTATGTTCATGAGACATGCATTTAATTTGCTCAATTATTATATTTTTCACTATTCATCTAAAAAAGGATGCAACTTTCAATTTGTTTCATTTTAGACTTATTATGTTTAATTGTGATGGATGTGAAAACTATAGCCCTTGTGATATTAGATTTGTCTTCAACAATTTTTTATAATTAAATTGACTGAAACTCTAGCTGCCATGACCCTGTTGTATCATCTACACCCTCAAGTTACATATGTTAAACAAAAATTTACTATGATCACAAAACTATCCATGTGCCCATTAAACCTATTAATCCAATTGTTAGCAAGTAATTGTTCCTTACATATGTTTTTTCTAATGTGCTTTATCCAATATTAAAAAATAACAATAATACAAATATAAAAACTCTTAGTGATGATTAAATGGATCATAAGTAGATCTAAATTGTTATACCCGTGAGTGCAAAAATAATTTATTGCAGGAAGCTTTGTGGGGCCACCAAAAGCATATGTACCAGCCAACAAGGGTAGCCGGCCGATTAACATCACAATCCACAATAGTATAGAAGGTTTATAGGTTACAATAAATATTATTTTACTTTTAAAGAAACAAAATTTTAAATTTTAGTAGAAAAGAAGGAATATAATTTTTTAATTTTCTTAACGTTAAGAATATGAAAGTATTTTATCATATAGTGTACTATTAAAGTATTTTATCATATAATGTACTATTAAAGCATTTTATAATATAATGACATTTTTATTATGGTAATTTTTTTAATAAAAAAGAAGGTTATAAATTTTTACAATAAAAGCAATACATAAGAATATAAAGTAAATAAAATATTCCATTTAGAAAATTCATCATTAGATAGTTTAATCATTCACAATATAATAATAAAATAATAAAATTCTTACTCAACCTTTATGCATGGGGGAATATTAATAGTCACATTAAAAACTAGTTTTACAATTTACATCAATGTACATGCATGGAAAAACACATCACCCATTTCAATGATGAAAGGTAAATTTTAACCAATAAACCACTAAAACATGTGATATTTAATCACCGACTTCAATAATGAAAGGTAAATTTTAACCAACAAACTACTAAAACATTTGATATTTAATCACATACTTCAATAGTGAAAGGTAAAATTTGACCCATAAAAATAAAACAATTAACCACTAAAACATGTGATATTTAATCATCCAATTCAATAATAAAATATAAATTTTAACCAATAAAAATAAAACAACTAAACTCTAAAACATTGTGATATTTAATCACTCATTCCAATAGTGAATAATAAATTTTAATCAATAAAAATAAAATGATAGTTAGAACATGTAGGGTGAACTTAAACACCCAGGATTAATATTAATTCAATCCAAATTATTAAAGCGAGGGATGGCTCATGCTTAACCATGATTTTTTTTTTAGGTCGGAATAAGGATAGTAATATATATCAATAAGATAGCATGAGCACAGAGGTTAACCGCTGCCCAGCAACGAAACCAGAGAACAAAGCATTGCTGCTAACCGCAGCACAAACATACAAGTAGAAATCTATAGAAAGTCAGCATAAAAGCACGAGGCCAAGGCGACTTATAACATCATCTGCCTACATCATAATCCGAATCTTTCTCATAACTATGGCTTGTATATACCACAGACTCAGTAGCGGAAGCCAATTGATCAGCAGTTTCTTCTTCATGATGAAGTGGAAAAGGAGCTTGGCCTTCCAGTATTTGCAGTACCGTTCTAATGCCAAGTCTTTTTTCTGGTTGAGGATGAGAACAAAACAAACCCAATTTCAGCACTCTTTCCATTTCTTCCACATCATACACACCATCAAGATCTGGATCGGCTGCGTGCAAGATTTCTCCATTTTGATATAAATCCCTCACCCAATCCAACAAAACAATATGTTCATTATCCTTGGAAAAATCTATGGGCCTCCTGCCACACGCAACTTCCAGTAAAACAATGCCAAAACTGAATATGTCGGAGCTTGGAGTAACTCTCCCTGTATTTGTGACTTCGGGAGCAATATACCCAACAGTCCCCACGACCCGAGTTGTCTCTGGATTTTGCGTGTGGTCGTACAAACGAGCAAGCCCAAAATCTCCTAGTTTTGCATTCAGCTCTGAGTCGAGCAACACATTGCTGGATTTCACGTCTCTGTGAACCACCCTGCGATCCCATTGCTCGTGAAGATATAACAACCCTGCAGCGATGCCCTTCAGAATTTCGTATCTTTGGGCCCAAGGCAGTACTTCTGTTCTTGACTTTCGGTTTGGGAATATCAATTTATCCAGGCTTCCGTTTGGCATGTACTCGTAAACAATGAACAGCTGTTTGTTTTTCCTGCACCAACCCCGTAACTGAACCAGGTTTATGTGCTGGAGACGACCCACGCTTGAGATTTCTGAAATAAATTCCTTCATTCCTTCAGTGGAGTCCTTTGTGATGCATTTGACTGCAACTTCAAGGCCGCTTCTGGAGAGAACGCCCTTGTAAACCCGTCCGAAACCCCCGCAGCCCACCAGCTGCTCATTTCGGAAGCCTTGTGTTGCGGCTTTTAGCTCTTTGTAGGGTATTCTGTGAGGCCAAAACTCTAGCTCCCATTCTTCAATCAACTCTCTGTCTTTTATTTCTTTCACTTTAAGTAATGCAAACAAAACGGCTACAAAGAACACAAACAGAGATGCTACAGTCACAGCGGCCCTGAAGCCTCTGGATTTAGTTATCCTTTTTTTTCTGATGAATGAAGGGAGACCGGAGAGATCTAGAGGCGGCGCTTTACCTGTTAAAAGTGTAGACCCAGATCAATAGACCAAACACAGAAGAAAAAATAACCATATAATTAAGATGTAAACCTTAGACTAGTAGAATCTCTATTCCGTAATTTTAAATGTTTGCAGTGTGAAATTTGAAGTCCAAAAGATTTAAATTATAAACTACTGTAAAGTGTTGACTCCAAAGAACCAACACTTTAGAAAGGCGCATTTTTTCCTCTCTAGGTAAACCTTTTTTTCTCTTGGGGAGAGTGGAACCCTTTCAATGGCACAGCATACAGTGTACACAGGGTAAGGAAACGATGAGATTGTAGTGTAAATCAGATCTTTATAATAAACTATACTCAGAAGTTGCGGTAGAAATAAGAAATAAGGGGCAACAATTTTTTTTAAAAATAGGATGACATTATAGGTTTGCTGTTACACCAAAACCTGTAAGTGTGAGTGAATTTTCTAAATCGGCATTTTCACTTAGACCCAGAGTGGCGGTTAGACCACTAGATCAATTCCTGAGGTGTGGTAGTTAGTCCAACAAATATATAGAAGTCCACTCACATAAAATCTTCAGCAGGAAAATTTAGAGAAGGTATAATATGAGGACTGTAGGGGATGTCTAAACATAAACAATCCAAAAACATTGTTTGTTATTTGAGATTTTGAATGCTCGTAAATAATAAACAAGGTTTTTGAGATTTTAGATAATACATGTCTGACAATTTAAGAGTTCGAAAGTTGAATTTCTGTAAAAACTTACTGATGGTTTATCTGATGGGTAGCCGTTAGAAAATTGCATGGAATTATATTTTACATGTAACATTACTCAAGACAGAACACTACCTTGAATCTAGATAGAACTAAAAATTCTATGATTATACTAAATTAAAAAAGAACTCCACCACTTTAATCAAAACTTATGAGAAATCTTATAATAAAAACATAAAACTAAATCTAAAATCTAAACCTTTTGGTTTTAAGGATATTCTTAATCTCCTTTTCTAAATCTATTTCGATCTCTGTTTCAATTTATATACACATCACCTTCTGTACTGAAGCTCCAGCCGAGAATGTAATGATCTTCAATTGCGTAAGTCCCTGTAGATGCAGTAAACCCCACATACACTTCTTCCTTCAAAACTGCAGAAAGATTAAATCTCGTAACGGATATCAATGGCCGGACAGGCTTCTCCAATCCGACTACTGCAACACTCACATTAAGCCGATCTTCAACATAATCATAATCAATCCAGGCTTGGATATTCTTTCCACTTGCCAGAATCAAATTGGTAAAATGATTTTTGTCAATCCAATAGGCTGCCGGCTGAGATTCGAAGGACTTAACGCCGTTTTTATTAACTCCAACATGGTTGTCGTCTATATCTCCAAGATCAGGATCATAAACTGTATCAAATTCGACTGCTAAAAAATGGTTGGATTCGAGACCATTTGTTGTCGAAGTGGTGAGTCCAAGATACTGGGAATCACCGGCGCCGACGACGGACCTATTGGGAGCCATGATGAAGGCCAACCCATTCCCGTGCATGCCCTCAGATGGAGCCGCCATGGACAAGACAAAGCTTGTGCTGAATGACAAAATTGAATTATTGCTGCCTTTTATTCTGATGGGGTTGGGGTACAGAGCACGACCCATTGAACGCTGGCTTTGATTGGTCAGGGTAAGCAATCGCTCAGAGTGTATTGAAGCATCCTTTAGCAGTATCATATTTGATTCGGTGAAATCACCATAGGTGAAAGTGTTGGCGTAGGCGAAATGTGAAGTAAAGAATAGGCATAGCAGCACAAGAGTAAAACAGGAGCTTAGCTGACAAAGGGTAATCATTGTTTCTTCCAAGAAAACCAGTGCCCTGCTATTCTTTCTCATCCTCAAGTATTTGCATATAAAGGCTCAAACAACTTTAAGGGATGGTGTACATGCACTCGAAGCTATTGGAAGGACTGTATACCTTTTCAGATATTTTAGTTTGGTTGAGTAAGTCAAAATCAAAGTTATAGTAGTCAAAAGATTTTGAGTCTCTTGTAAACTTGAATGGTTTTGATAAGGGTAAGGTGGGTGCTCACCAAAGTAAAATCTTTATGCGAATATATTTATATGTATGATATCTATCAAATATATGTAGAGTCATCATACATGCATCTATACTATGGATAATAGATAATTAATGTAGAAAATCTAAATAATAAACAATGTGATTTTTATACATTAGTAATATTAATACATGTGGTTGGTGGGTACACACATTAAACATTTTTACATAATTTCGTAGAATAAATAATATATTAAACATGATGTTTAAAAGTAAGATGTTGAATATAAAAATGAAATTTCCTGTCCCTTTAATCTACCAAAACATAATATCTCACTTGTGATAGTGAAAGTTAGAATTGGATGAGAAGGCACATGCTATAATAGATCATCTACTTGCCTTGTAACATTTATTTATGTATATGTTTTGATACTATTTCTAAATGTGGGTCATATATTTATTCTTTTAAACATCTCTTTCATTTATAAGAGTTACGTAGCTTTATAATAAATTGTTCATAAGGCAAGTAATAAGTTAAGGGGACTTGATTGTGGGGCAAGTTTAGTGGTCAAGGGTGTTTGAGCTAGAGTAGTATTGTAATAGGTGACCTCAAAAATTTCAATGCTTTACTCTTGTAAACATCACCTAAATGTAATGAATGTTAAGTAAACTATTCATAGTCAACCAAGACTCCATCCCAATAAACATCACATAGATACAATGAATACTAAATAAACCATTTATAATTATAATAAAACAAAGTCTTATAAATCACAACTCTATAAAATAAATACTAAATAAACCATTCATAATTATAAAAAAGGTACTGTTGCTACTTTTGATTTTAGGTTTGACTGACTGAACTTGATTTTTTTTCTTCCTTACTTTTGAAATTTTCTATGCAATTGGAAACCTTCTCTTCCTTCGGCGAAAGTGCAGAAAATTAGGTACCTAGTAGCCAATGCGTTATGTTTAGATTCTGCCCAGATCCACGCTTCAAAGACTCACGCCTGTCATTTAGGACTTTCCTGTAATCTAACGTGCAACACATTTCTTGAAATGAGAATGAAAACGCATTGAGTACGGCAGTGTCTATCACATCTTCTCTTTTTTGGTGGTTTTTTTATTATTATTAATTTTTAAATGCATTAACTAATAGAGTAATGATTTAAAATATTGATTAAAACATCATACATAGTTTTTGTCAAAAATATTACAATATATTATTAAAATGTCATTATCATTTGTTTTCAATAACATTATTATTTTTGTGGACTATGTATTTTAATAGTTTTTCTTTAAAACATGTAATGTACTTTGTTAAGATTTTTTTATGTATTACTTGATTCTATTTAAATTGGATTGTATAATTTTACAAGTGTTTCATTGTTTTAAAATTAACAATTGAACCCATAAGTTTAATGGGCAAACTCATAATTTTACAAAATGTATGCAATTTTGGTAAATATATTGTTTATAGGATAGAAATCAATAGAATAACTTTTATTGTAAAGTAGTAGAAAAATAAATAGAGCTAAAAATCATGTATCATAGTTAAAAATTCCACCTCATCTTAAATTTATTACAACTAAATTATATTATTTCTCAATTTTTGAATTTGGTATCATACTTCATCTCAACATGAATGTACCTTATAGGGTATGTTTGAATTGAAATACACTTCTTGATAGAATTTTAAACTTTTCCATCATGAAAGGGCAAGTGGGTTAGTGGTGGAAAATCTCACTAGCCACTAGCCACAAGTAAGCTCTAAGTTTGAATGTCAACCTATCTAATATTCTCATTAATGTACCTATAATTCCTTGTATAAACAAATACAATCCTTATCACAAAGTAGCAAAAAATAATTAAAATTAAAATCAATGTAAAAATACGTAAAATTGCTTAAAATGGCTCAAATAGCTCTTCTACATCACTGTGTGCATACACTCCAAGGTCTTGGGAATGAATCTACACCTTTACACTATTCAGTAATTTGAGATCCTTTAATGAATGTCAATTCATTCAATATTTAGGAAAGAAATGAACTTCATTAATTACCACATTTTGGTAGGGATGAGGTGTAGAATTACTAATGACTATTTCACTATGGAAGAGTGTGATGTTTAAGTAGAGTGTGGAGAGATGGAACACCTTATACACAAAACATCTCTACATAGTCTATTATGTTTATATTGTGATTGGCATAGTAACATGAAATTGCTAGATAAAAGAAATATAAAAAAATAACTACTTTGATCTTGAGGTCATAGTAAAATAATCTTATTAAAGAATATTATAGTTGGGAATACAATTAGTACAACGTGAAATAATATTATAGCTAAGAATGAAATTAATATAACATCAGTCAAATTATTGGCAATATTTCCACAACTGAACAATTGTCATGTTGGGCAAAAATACTAAAAATTTAAAGGAAAGTGCCTCACTCTTTTGACATTGGGAAATAGAGGGTGGTAGGGTGTAAGGAACTAGGCTCGTATCCTAAAAATTCTATCCAAAAACAAGCACACTTTTTTTTCTTTTAAATGTTCTCAATAACTATGATTACATCAATCTCAAAGTAGTACAACAATATTTGAACATCATACATGATCCAGTAAACTTTTAGATATAAACATGCATGATATCCAATTTTTCTCTTATCACAATAATCAGCTAACTCAAATTAGTATATTATGCAACATAAGTAAATGTATCTCTAATCATTTATATCTGGTTAAGATTATATTGATACAAGTTTTCCATCCAATTAGTCATATGTTTCAATATAGAAAAATAAAAAAAATCATATTTATAATAAGAATTCTCAGTCTTTCATTTTCACATAAGTACAATTTTCATTAATCATGTAACAAATCAAGTATATTACAAGTATTACTGTCTCAATAATCCTCTTTATCTTTGAGTAGAAAATCCATAGTGTACTAGTTGTAGCATAGAGGGAGAGCATCATCTGGGTGCTTTACCTCCATTTGTAGATCGGTGGTCTCCCACAAATCTTCCTACTGGAAGTGGCCCTACCCTTCACGAGGGTAGAAAATAAAGGACTCCGCAAATCATACCATGCTCACTGAGAACTGAGTGTATGGTAATGATCATGTCACTTGTAACCCGTCACACAACTCTAAAACTGTTTAGTTAAAAGTATGACATCTGGCTATGAGACAACCTATCAAGACCCTAGATTGACAATGCATACAACCTATGCATCACTTGGCCAAAGCAATTCATAAAATAAACATGTTCAAAAATGGAATTGGGGGTCATTGTCCACCACCCCTATCTCAACTTGACTCGACACTATTGAGACCAAAACACTTAGCTCAATGAATTAAGAGTCATGAATCAACAATATAGACTAGATCATAAAATAGACTTAACCACATAAGATTCATAATACTACAACACATCCAAACCATTCTCGACAGAAAAGATAAGATGGTTTCCTTGTTGTCACTTCAATCCAAATATTAGGTCTTATTTTAGACAGCTTGGGACCAATATCTCGTAATATGAGTTTAAAGATGTAATTCTTATCCAAGAATTGTCAATCCCTTCTCAAATTAGACATAAGTAGGCATAAATAATATAGATATACAAGTAAAATTTCAAACCTGTTTCACACTTTTAGCCAACTAAATAGTTTGTATAGAAACAGTTTTGCCTAGAACAATTTTGTCCAGAATCGTTCTACCTGAAAACACGTAGCACCTACATGGCATTGCGTGGCATAAAGACTTTCTCTCAGAACCTTTTCACCTGGATTTTTTAAATCTATAAAATATGATTTCGTCTTCTAAAATAGTATTCATTTGTATAGAAGGTTCACTTTTTAGGAAAAAAACAACAATTAAGATTCATCAATTAATTTCAAAAAAGATATTTGACTAATTATAAAAAAATGTAAAAAATCATAAACATAAATTACACTAAAATTGCTACATTTCATTAGTTTACATCATTTTAAAATTCTAAACTTTAATATGAATTTTTTGTCATTTAAGTTCGAAAATTATATTTGTGTTGGTTGTTTCTGTTGATGTGTTTTCCTTGCACATACAACGCAGAATAAAATACTGGTGTACTCTATCCTCTCTTGAACAAAATCCCTCAAATGCTAAGCTAAGTGATCAGATGAGTAGACTCCAAGGTTCTTGATTAGTTACTTTTTGTGTTGCGACTTGGGATATCTTAGCAGTAGGATGCGAATTACTGTTTGACACAAAGGGACTTACGTAAATGCTCAACAATAGGAAACTTGTTTCTCTTGGATAACATGTAACACAGCTTCTTTGAAGGTCTACCAATTCGATAACTTAAGATATGACAATGGAAGCTCTCAAATCTAAATCTAACAAGATTTTAAAGAAAATGCAAAAGGAAATGAGTTTAGAAGGCTCTAATCTAAATGCAAGCAATCACCACTGATTCACCGGAATCTCAACCACACTTTGCTTCGCCATAAGGTAACAACTACACAAAAGTGGTGCTATCTTCTAAGGGGAACGTAAGATTTTCAGATTACTTCCATGCACAAAGTAATTGAAGTTAAGCTCAGATGATGTTTAGACTAACCATGCACTACACTTTGCCATCGACAAATTATAAATGGTATGAACTATGGAGACACCAAACATGAATCAGCAACAACAACTCCCATAAAACATAAAACTAAATTGTTGAAAACAAACTAAACGGATCTTATTCTACGAGTGAACACTTAAAAACCATGCATTCATTTGAAACAACACAAATCACCATGGAAATTTCAGCAATGAATTTGTATTTATTTCAGCAGAGTCTTGAGCAACAATTTCTCAGAGCATTCCCCCCTACAAATGAGAGCAAAATGGGTTTATATAGGCCCCCAAAACTCAATGGATGGCCAAGATTAAAACTTTAAATTGAGGGCCTATACTATGCCACAAAGGCAAGTGGTTACAATATTTACTAAAATTGGACCTTGCATTAATGGTGCACCAACTAAGTGCAATACCCTCATTTATGACCTTTCCTTTTTGCGGTAAACTCCACAAATCTAGTGATGACACATGTAATATCCTCCATAGGGACACTTGGCAGAGTCTGAATGGTGCCCTCTATGATTTGCAGCTCCTCTGTACATTTGACAACTGTCATTTCCCAACTAGCCATGGATGTCTGAAACATGCCCATGAAAGTGGAAAGTGTGCAAATTTCATCCAACAACTCCCTCGAAACAGCCTGTGTATGCCAAAAATACTTTGCATGCATCTTGTCTTTCAGCAAGTATTCATCAATTTCTCCATTGGAATCAACTACCCTGTTAACGAAAACAAGTATTTTGTTTTGCATTTCCCGAAGTACCTCTCTTGTTTGAGTGTAGTCACTCTCAACCTTTCCCAGAACTTGCTCCTTTATGCTGAGTGCTCAATACCAAGAATAGAAATTATATGTTGGACCCTGCTCAATCACCGCTTCATCCAACAATGTGGCACTTGGAGTATAAATCAGCCTTTTCAACTGAGGCATAACTTCTTCCCTTACATTTCTGAATTGTGCACAAGTAATTAGAATATTCTGAACTCTATCAAATGTTGAAGCAGCCTCCTTGTACAACTTCACAATCTCATCTACGAACCTATCAGCCTTGATCTTGAAATTTGCTGCCCAGTCCTGCAATACTTGAGAAGAGGACCTCATTTCTTCCAAATGAACCACAGACTCCTGCGAGAGCAATGCCAGTGGTGCAACCATCTCCTCAGCTTGGCTTAGTGGCCTCATTAACTACTAAATATAATGCCGAAATGCCAAGTTATCCTTCTCTAACAGAAGCCTCTGTTCTTATTCCTTCCGTAGCCTTTCTTTGATGACAGCAACTGAATCTTCCAACTCTTCTATCTCCTACTCTGCTGTGGCTGGTCCCAAATCAAAAGTATTGATGTCATATGCACTCGGAATGCCATCATCTGCCTCTTTGCTAATTTTTGGGACAACAATATGCACTTGCCTTGACCCCGAGCTGCCTCTTGTGATTTTTGAGAATTTAGTAATTTTCTTCTTTCCATTGTCAGTTTTGGCCCTGCTCAGCAAGTCTTCCAAACTTAGTATGGGTTCCCTTTCAATAACAGACTTTTCCTTGACTCGATCTCTTAACCACTCAGGCAGATTGGACAGGTCTTCCTGACTTTCTTCTTGAACTCCCTTATGCTGAACAATGGGAAGAGCCTCCTCATCAAACTCATACAACTCTTTGTCATCTTGATTTTTAGCTTCTGTTTCTATCATAACCACTTCTTGTTTCTTAGCTGATTTTGACACTACTTCACCAATTTGATTACCTTGTTTGTTTCCCTGATCATCTTGAATTTTCAAGGCTGTCTGCTCATCAGGTCTCACTTCATCTTCATCAATATTTATTATATTATTACCCTCCTGTCTTGAAAATGCACTAACTGCCTACTGATCATTAGTCTTTACCTTCTTACTTGGCTAAATACCCTCATGTGGATCATCACCTTTGCTACGTCCTTAATATTGGTGTACAGAGGGTTATGAATAGTCAGCTTGTGGCTATCTTAACTCTTAATTAAGTCATATTATCATTATTATATTGTTATTTAGTTGTTTAGGTTGGCCTAAGGCTTCTATAGGGCTATCTAAGTCGGCTTGGGTGATATCCTAGGCATAAATAGGTATATATAGGGGCAGTGAGTCTTATTAGATCGTCATATTGAGTATTGTGTTCTTACTAAAGACTATTGGAGGTATCCCCCTCGAAGAGGATTAGGAGTTTGCCCCCTCGAAGTGGCATATTATTATCAAGTATTTACAGCATATTACTATTATATTCAGATATTGTGCAAGTTGTTTCATTACAAGTGGTATTAGAGCATGAACTGGGCACCGTAGAGGTAAAAAAATTTCTCGTCATTGGAGGCGATTTTTGGAAGAGAATAACTTTCAGATTTTAGAGAATTTTTTAAAGATTTTTAAAGGGTTTTTGAAGACAATATTAAAGAAGATACAGTCCAGATTTTAGAGGAATTGGAGCAAAAATAAGCGAGTTATTGTAAAATTGAGGTTTCCAACAAATTCGCTCTCAAGGCAGTAAATTTGCTAATTTCTTAGATTTTTTTCTGGGTAAGTGGTATCTTGGCCTTAGTAAGTTACAGTAAAATTTTTAGAGAATTTACATTTCATTTGTGTGATTTATTTCAAAAATATTGGTTTCTATCATGACGAGACTTGCAACAAGAGGCAAAAAGAATGTTGTCACACCGGGGAAATCCTCTGATAAGGATGAGGAAATAAGTAAGTTCAAGAGGGATATGTGTGACCTAAGAGGAGATATATCATATATACGAAGCATGTTAAGTGCCTTATTGAAGGAACCAAGAAAGGAGGTCTCAAGCAACCAAGAAGCAGAAGTAGAAGAAGAAGAAGAAGAAGAAGAAGAAGAAGAAGAAGAAACAAAAGAAGAAGAAGAAGAAGAAGAAGAAGCAGTAGAAAAAGAAGAAGAAGAACCAGAAGAAATAGAGAAGAAGAAGAAGAAGAAGCAGACAAAGAAGAAGAAGAACCAGAAGAAGAAGAAGAACCAGAAGAAGAAGAAGAAGCAGACAAAGAAGAAGAAGAACCAGAAGAAGAAGAAGAACCAGAAGAAGAAGAAGTAGAAGAAGAAGAAAAAGAAGAAGAACCAAAAGAAGAAGAAGAAGAAGAAACAGAAGAAGAAGAAGAAGAAGCAGCAGACAAAGAAGAAGAAGAACCAGAAGAAGAAGAAGCAGAAGAAGAAGAAAAAGAAGAAGAACCAGAAGAAGAAGAAGAAGAAGAAGAAGAAGAAGAAGAAGAAGAAGCAATAGTAGACAAAGAAGAAGAAGAACCAGAAGAAGAAGAAAAAGAAGAAGAACCAGAAGAAGTAGAAGAAGAAGAAAAAGAAGAGGAGGAGGAGGAGGAGGAGGAGGAGGAGGAGGCAATGAAGAGGAAAAAGTGAAAGAAGAAGAACTTCCTAGTCAAGCTATTCAACCATTGCAAGGGTACCATGTACTATTCCTCACCTTTTCCTCTATGGCACATCAAAAGGTTCAAGTAAAGGAAGAACACATTCATCACCATCAAGAGCTAGATGCAAAGGGAAGACACATCTTGGAGCTGAAGTTAATTTTCCAAACACACTTGAATAAGTTGAGGACATCAAGGAAATATCTTCTAGTTGAAGTTGCCACATGGGATGATGAAGATTATATGAAGAAACTACCACAATTGATCAGCGTTGAGGACAATGCTTTTGTAAAGGTGGGGGGCATGTTATGCCCTTACTTCTATAGTGTATATGGTTATGAATAGTCAGCTTGTGGCTATCTTAACTCTTAATTAAGTCATATTATCATTATTATATTGTTATTTAGTTGTTTAGGTCGGCCTAAGGCTTCTATAGGGCTATCTAAGTCGGCCTGGGTGATATCCTAGGCATAAATAGGTATATATAGGGGCAGTGAGTCTTATTAGATCATCATATTGAGTATTGTGTTCTTACTAAAGACTATTGGAGGTATCCCCCTCGAAGAGGATTAGGAGGTTGCCCCCTCGAAGTGGCATATTATTATCAAGTATTTGCAACATATTACTATTATATTCAGATATTGTGCAAGTTGTTTCATTACAACCTTCTCCCTCGGAACCATTGGAATTATTGGATGACCCACTTCCTGAAGTATCCTTGGACTGATGTACACTAACTCCTCCCATCAAGTTGTAAGTCAATTGGACATTCTTCTCCTGAAGCCTACGAATCTGGAAGTCTACATACTTTCTTGTATGCGATATAATTTTCATCATCAAATCATCATTGCATGTGGCCTCCTGCTCAGACCAATTGATGGTGAAGGGCCTATCTCTTTTCTCTTCATATGAACTTTGTGAAAGTCTTTTGTGATTCTCCTCAAGCTGATCCGGAATGTTGATCACTCTTGTTGATCTGACCAGATCCAAAGACAATCGGTAGCAACTTTTCTTTCTTATTTCTATGTCATCATATGTATCTATCCAGTGATCCTCGAGCTGCGGTTTGTGCTCGTATTTGCTCCCAAATTTCTGTCTGACTGTGCCAAACAGATCAAAGTTACTACGTGCATCATTGTGGCATACCAAGTTTTAAGCCTGCAACTCTATATCTGAATTTTTAGCAGCTTGTAATGACATGCAAGCCTCAAGCCTCCTGATGCTGATTGGAAACTTTGTGGTGGTCTTCTTCCTCTTTCTCTGGACTCTGTTGAATGCAACCAGCTGTCGTGTTACTTCCAACAACACCATTCTGTCAGTGGGGTATCTAGGCAATCTGTAAGGCAATGATGAGAAGCCCTCCACACGGATGTATGTGAATCTTGGAAATTGAATAAACCACTTTCTGTATTTTGCCACGAAGTTCATGGCCTCCTTCGATAATCTCCTGCATGTGTTACCTTGTAACAATCTAATAATATGCATGGAAAAGGCATCATTAAACCTTCTGTAATGGGATATAGCCTGTAAGTGCAGCTGAGGATAGCAATCATAAACCTTGTACTGTCCTTCTCCGTTTCTAACTCTCCCCTTGCAGTTCAATCCTGGATATCTCTCGCTTCTGGCAAGCATATATATAATATATGAGCTCATGTAAAATGTTTTCGTTTCCTGTAAACCTTTCAATTGATCATCGATGTTGCTGCTGATCATTTCAGCCCAATTTATCATTCTTTTTCCACTTATAATTTCTTCAATGAAGAAGAACATCCAGGGCTCGAAATTTGCCGATTGTGGGCAGCCCATGATGCGGTTCAAAAACACAACCATATAGTTGATTTCTTGATGAAAGTCAGACTTGTGAAGCTTTTTAGGCACCTTACTCACATGTGGCCTTGGTTGCACCAACCAGCTGTTGTTTATTACCTCCATACATTTCTCAGGTCCAGCCAAATAAAGTTGCAAAGCAGACTCCTTGTCGCAGAATGTAGTAGTTTTGTATGAGGGGATGTCAAAAGCTTCCACAATCGCCTCCTTTCTCAGATAAGCAAGTACTTTGCCCTCTCTAGTCATAATACATCTCTTTTCATGATTATAATGCTTGGCGCATTCTAACATCAGTTCTGGACATAGCATTGTTGGCGGGAAACAAGTAGCTTGCACAATCCCATTCTTCAACATTCGTCTGACTAGATTTGATGGATTGGGTTTGTGCAAATTTTGTCGAATCTCTTGCATATTGGTCTTCCCCAGATTGGTGTCACAGAGGTTTTGCCACTTTGAAGTGATCTTTGTTTCTGGCCACGTTCCCTTCATGTCACTCCTCATCAATGCTTGTCTGTCCTTCGCACTCATCCTTCACCTGCACAACCACCTTATGTCAAAATTTCAAAAATGACATTTAGTAACAACATAATAGTAACAAAACCTACACTTAATACATGTGGGATTATTTGAATGCAAGATTTCAATTTATCTCACCCCTCCGCTAAAGAAAAAACAATAATGCGATTCCCGTGAGAACAAAATGTCCAAATGTCTCACTAACACACTTAGTTCCTATTTGCCCCTGTCAAATCTGATCTCCTAATGGACCTACAATGATCTTATGTTGTAATCCCTTATGTGCTTTAATGGAGGGGAGGTCAATTTCCAAGCAATAGAAGGTGATCTTTCTAAAACTTTCGAAGACTTCAACCAAGGAAGACACTCTTAAACCTGCACTCAGGAAGCTTTGAGAACACTAGGCAGATTATGTAATATTGACTAGTTTAATGTCCAAGCACCCATTCAAACAAACCTCATGAGGATCCCCTCTTGCAGATAAAACTCATGAACATAGTCGGGTTTCCAAATACTGATGTAGGAGGTGAAGCTCACTGTTAGAACAAATGAAAAAAAACCCTCGAATCCCTATCGTCTCACACAGTGAAATCACCTTTTCTGGAGGACAACACATACCACAGATGCTCAGAAAGTTGGCCCTTTACTCACAATAATGTTCAAAGATTTTGCTAGCATAAATAGTGCGCTCCACCTCCTCTACCACATAAATGTCATTACTTGAATTAAATAGTGGGGCTAAAAATAGGACGAGCCAATATTTGAAAGATACGTGCCTCAAACTCCTTCTAGGAATCCCAATTAATTCCCTATCCATGCGTTATTGAGAGTGCAGTGCCTATTTAATTGTATGCTAAGAATAAAACAGATTCGCTCTGCACAAAATCATTCAATGCTTCCTTCAATGGGTCTTCATGATTGCCAAAGAGGTGATGGTGTTATAGTGGGTCAGAGCAAATGTTTGAGATCTTTACCACACCTGGCCAAAAAGCAAATTGCAAACCTAAGATCGAGCTCCGTCCTGGCGGTCCTTTTGCTTCAACGTGCACAATGCAAGATTTGCAGTGGACTCTTAAAAGCCCGCCCCTCCATGCATTTACGAGTGTCTTGTATGATTTGAGAAATGCTCACTAAGCATTTAACCGCTACCAAGAGTCCAAACAATCAACCTGGAGTAGACGTTATGCTTCATACCAGACTTGATGCTGAGAGTAGAATGTTTACGTGATGTTTTGCATAACTGCCCAAGGTCCATTAGTAATCACGTCACCCAAAGATACCCTGCCCAAATGGTCATTCAAGCCTATCGAAGATTAACCCAATTATGGAGAGTTCCTGATGAGTCATGAAGATCTGCTCAAGCGGTCCTTTAGCTTGCTAAGGGAATAGGAAATCCACAGCAACGCTAGAAGGTAAATCAAGTCCGCTTAGGCAGGGATCTAGGGGGAGTGGGCATGCTATTGAAAAAAGAACATCTCAATGCAGATAAGAAACTCTGACCAAGACCACAGACCAAAACACCAAATCAAGGGGTCCCCATGGCTGATGGGGTGATGTTGGACCATGTCACAACAGTTTCCTTTATAAAAGTGTGAGACCATACTGAACTTTTACCCATATTTATGGATACAAAGTCTCTGAAGTTCAATCTGAATAGGCTTATCAAAATAATATTCACTTGTTGACATCAAATCCTTCAGACAATATTTTGATAGCTTATAGTTTAATATAAATAGAAATACATATCTAATCTATTTCAATTTAAGGACTCTGACATTTAAATCATAAGGAAAATACTTTCTGTTTAATTAATTGCCCATGCAAAACTCAGATGTGTGACTATTTATAAATATATTTATGAATTGATATGCTTGTTAGCTTATCAATTCATGAACATATTGATAAGGTCACTGGTATTACTTGTTTAAGTCAACCAAAAGTAATCACAAGAAAAGAATAACTTAACAGTGAAGATAAGTATAAATTGTCTTTGAATTTCATTCAATCCTTGACATAAAGAACTATGTACTCAAGACCATAATCATTTGTTTACTAAATAGTGATACCTATAAAACATCTCACTTAACATGAAATAATTCTACACAAGTATAGATCATTTGGTTTTCCAGTGTTTAAACCAAATTGGCAACTGAATAAAACTAATCATAGTTTTCCTATGTTCTTCAACTCAACTACTACATTAAGGCTTAAGTTTCCAAGGCCAACTCCCTTTATTTTCTAAAGAATGATACTTCTATCACTCTTCACTGAGCATGATGCAACTAATACAGAAACAATTTACCCTCTAATATTGTTGTTCTGTTTTGCTGATAAAAATCATTCAAGTTTAATAAACTTGCCAAAGCTAACATTGGCTCAAATGTTCAGCTACTATTATAAAATTAAAAACTAACTTCATTTCTATAACTCTAAAAAAATAGGTACTTCTTATTTTCTTATTTGGTAGAATATATAATTTCATTGGGAATGGAGGTGTTAAATAAAAGCACATTCTTCTATTTTTCCAAATTTGTAGTAACTGGGTACAGGGGGATTTAATACTTCTTAATATAATCAATCTGCCATTATTTTCAAGGAAGCTAAGCCTCAGGAAAGATTTCATTATTCTTAGATAATTAAAGAAAAATGGCATAGAGAGTGGTCTAAATTGACCTAAGATTGAAGACATCTATGTACTATATTAATCTCTACTCTAGTCTCAAGTTCGATTCTTTAAGTAAAATCACTCAACATTACTATGCATGAGTAAAGGACAAAGTCGATCTAGGTATGATTTCCTTCAAGAACAAAATATAACAAAACTTGTTAAATATAACAATATCAGTCCAATAAGCCTCTTAATACACAGCAATCAATTTTCTAAACTAGAAAATATCAAGGCAAACAATCCCTCCACTCATTATTATTATCAAATGTTGTTTCTATTATGAACGATGACAACCACCTGTATAATGTCCCTAAAACTTCCAAACAACTATGATAACTACCAACTACACACATAAGACAAGGATATTAATTATTCCTCCATCGTCCACTCAGTGTATAATCATACATAGCAAAATGAAGTAAAAACCATGACCATTTTAGGCCTGACGGTAATGAAAACATAGCATTATTTAATGTTGAAGAAATCAAACTAATGGAAATGTAGCATTATTTAATTGAAACGTAGCATTATTTGGATAGTCTAAGGTTCACTAGTGGTTATTTTTTTCTCTGTTTGGAGGTCCAGTAAGTTGGATGGGTAAAAGACAACCTACAATTGCTTTGTCCGCCATAGAAGTAGAGTATATGACTGCTACACGTGCCTCTAAAGAGGCGGTATCGTTACAGAGTCTTGGTACATGTATTGGTTTTGATTGCAGGATAGTGAGGATTGGATGTGATAGTCAAAGTGCCATTTTTTTGGCCAAAAATCCTATGTATCATGCTCATACTAAGCATGTTGATGTTTAGTATATCACTTTGTGAGAAAAATGGTTGAGAATGGTAAGGTTTTGATAGAAAAAGTTGACACTTTGGATAATGTTGTAGATTCTCTCATGAAGCTAGTAACCATGGATAAGTTCTCTTGGTGCAAGAAGGCCATGGGCCTTGATCATTATACTTGTTACTTATTTTAAGTTTCCTCATAGATGTAATCGCAATGTATAATGTCAATTGGGAGAATGTTAGGATAAGTTGACACTAACTTTGTAATCCTAAGTTGATTTTATGTGTCTCCATGATCCTTGGAATGTGTTCTTAGACACAAAGATATGTGAAATTAAATATTTATTATTTATTTCAAGTTATAACTAATTTTAGTTGCTTTCACAGAGGTGAGACCCACTTAGATTTGCTTTAATCTTGCACAAGTCTAATGTAGGCATCCACTTTGGATGTGGGGCCCATTTGAATTTGTATGGATTGCATTAAGTTGCATGAACTTTACATGATATTTGGTGCAGGAGCACCCCTTCGAAATAAAGAATAAGTCTAATTATAGTATGTTTTTAGTATTGATGTAATAAGGTCCATTGGACCAATTCTTATGTTTTAGGTCAATCTAGGATTGTGTGTTGACAGTTATAGTTTGTTATGTTAGCTGTCCTCCTAGCTGCTTGGAAGCTCCCAGCTGCTAGGAATCGAGTCTATACTACTCGAGAGGAGTAGTTATTTATGCCCTAGATCAGTTTGTTTAGAAGTTAATTCAGTGTTGCATATGAAAAATAGAGACATTGTGTTTGGAGATCAGACTGAGCATTGTGGTATAGTGGGACTGTGAAGTCAGATATTTGTATGCATTTCTGATATTGAAATAAAGAAGATCCCATTGTTTCATTTGTCTGATTTTTGATCTATCTGTGTGGTCAATTTTGATTTTGTAGGCGAAATGGATTCATTCATCCATTCCACCGATTGATTCTCTGAATCAATGGAATGGGCATCTACAATAGTTTAGTTTTCTTTTCTATTTTTATGTTCATGCATTTCATGTTTTTGGGATCGATTTGTAGCATGCTATGATCTATCCTAGCATCCTCATGTGCTAGGGTTTGAAGGATAAAAGATAAGTTAAAATTGCCCAGGAAACAGATCAGCTTGATCTTAGAGTTTTTTGTGCAAATTTGTGAAGGCATCAGCATGAGAGGAACCATCGGGTTGAGAAAGTTGCATTGAGCCGACAGGAGGCACTTTCACAGATCGGGGTGACAATTAACGAAGAGTCTATCGGCATGAGATATGCCATCGGTGGAGAAGTTAAAGGTGTCACCGATAGTCATAGTCTGGCCAATGGTGGAACCTGGCATTGGTAGTATCGGGGAGACAATAGAGATCAGCAAAAGACTCTAGGAGTTCACTGATAGTGGAAGTCCCGCTGATAGGCGAAAAGGAGATTCTTCATCGATAAGGAGTTTGGCGTCAGCATGAAGTGGAGTGTCAGGGAGACCTTCCGCGGCTAGACCGATACCGTAAGTGTTACCGATAGGCAACTTAATTGATGCGAAGGTATCGGCGAGACGGCATGTGTCGGAGGGACATAACTCTCAAAGGCCGATAATGTATATCAAGGAGACATTATGGTAGATCTTGCCGATGGAATGAGAACAGTTAAATCTTGCCAAGTTTGAACGCTTGTGCTGGCCACTCTGCATCAAATTGGTATCAGAGCAAAGGAAGGATCTTCTGGAAAAGATAAGAAGATAGCAAGATGTTAGATGAAGAAGGAACATTAGAGATTTTGACAAGGATGACCAATGCTGAGTTGGCAGTTCTGGTGAAGAAGCAGATTACAGAGAGCATTGCTATAAAGGCTTAGAATCAGGCATTGAAAAATGAGTTGGAGAAGTTGAGGGATAGAGTAGGTTCTGGTAAAGAAGAAGATAGGGAAGAAGAAGAGATCCCTAGGTGGAATGAGGAAGACGTTCCTACAGACCAGAGACCCTTGATTAATGCCCTCAAATCCATGGAGAGGAGAACCATGGATGTGAAACTAGATTTGCCAATGTTTATAGGAAAGATGGATCCTGATTCGGTGATGGAGTGGATAGATTCCCTAAATAATTTCTTTGAGATAGAGGAGATACTAGAACACCAGAGGGTAAAGATAGCCCAATCAAAAATGAAAGAGGCTGCATTAACTTGGTAGAATTTTATCCAAGATGACAAAGTACAAGAAGGAAAGCGCAGAGTTGCTACATGGAAGAAGATGATGGCTTTAGTGAAAGAAGCCTATGTTCCATTGGATTACAACATCCAATTGCATAAGAGGAAACAAAATTTGAAGCAGATGGAGCTAGATGTCATCTCATATACAGAAGAATTCATGAAACTTTGTGTCAAGACAAAGGTAAAAGAGAGTGAGGAAGAAAAGGTAGCCAGATACCTTAATGGATTAAGGTTCAACATTCAGGAAGATTTGAATCTACATAACCCAAATACAGTTCAGAAATGTTTTCAGTTGGCATTGAAAGTGGAAGAGAAGTTAAAGAGAAGACAAGAATAGAACAATAGGGGAAGAGGAAAACAACAAAGAGGTGGAAGAGGTCCTTTCAAAGGTAGAGGACATGGATTTGTATATCAGGGAGAAGCCATTCATGACAACAACAAGGGAGATAACAGTCAAAACCAGAGAGGAAGTTACAATCAGCAAGAAAACTTTAGAGGTAGAAGACCTTTTAGAGGAAGATCTTAGGGCAGAGGATCTATCAAATGTTATAACTGTAATAAAGAAGGCCATATAGCCAGCAGATGTCCAGAAAAAGCAACAAGTTCAATAGGAGAAAGGAGAACAAATCTGATCCACGAACCTAATAGTCAAAGTGCAACAAGATCAAACACTTTTAAAAGTGTGAATGCTCCTGACAATTATGGATATCCAAAGAGTGGAGAATCTCTGATGATGAGGAGAACAATGACCACCATGAAGGTACCTGACAAAGAACCCCCACAAAGAAAGTCTCTTTTCAGAACTACATGCAAGGTGGGAGGTAAGGCATGTAAAGTTTTAATTGATTCTGGTTCTACTGAAAATTTTGTATCTGATGAAATGGTAACAAAGCTTAAGCTTAGAAGATTGCCTCACCCATCCCCATATAAGGTCTCATGGCTTACCCAAGGTTAGCAAATAGTTGTAGAAGAGTAGGCTTGGGTAGAATTTCAGATTGGAGCATATAAAGATAAGTTACTGTTTGATATCACCAAGATGGATGCTTGCCATCTTTTATTTGGAAGACAATGGTAGTATGACTTGAAGGCACGCCATGATGGTGTCAGGAACACCTATACAATCACCAAAGATGGTATGGTGACAGAGTTGATCCCACGGAAAGAGGAGGAGAAATCAAATGGAAAAGAGGTAAAAGTGATGCTAATGGAAGGAAAACAATTCATGAAAGAAGTAGCAGCAAAAGGTGTAGTTGCATATGCCCTAATTCCATGTCTGATAGTGAATAGAAAATAGCAACAAGAAGTCAAGAAAGAGAAGAAGCAGAGGTTCATAGACCCAGCTGTCCAAGAGCTATTGGATAAGTATAAAGGCATCATCTCTGATGGAATGCCAAGATCCCTACCACCTATAAGGGATATCAGCCATTGCATAGATCTAATCCTTAGATCTACACTTCCAAACAAAGCAGCATACAAGCTAACTCCAAAACAAAATGCAGAAGTAGCAAGACAAATTGAGGAATTATTAGACACAGGTCTGATTAGTAAAAGTTTAAGCCCATGTGTAGTACCAGCTGTACTAGCACCAAAGAAAGAAGGCACTTGGAGGCTTTACACAGATTCCAGGGCTATTAATAAGATAACAATCCGGTATAGGTTTCCAATCCCTAGGATAGAGGATTTACTTGACTGTTTGGGAGGTGCTAAGTATTTTACAAAAATAGATTTGAAGAGTGGTTATCATCAGATTAGAATTAGGCCAGGAGATGAATGGAAAACATTCAAAACCAATGAAGGGTTGTATGAGTGGAAGGTTATGCCTTTGGGTTTATCTAATGTACCTAGTACTTTTATGAGATTGATGAATGAGGTTTTGAGAGAATTCATGGGAAAGTTTGTCATAGTATATCTAGATGACATTCTAATTTTCAACAACACAAAGGAAGAACATCTCAGACATATAGATTTGGTTCTCAAGAGGTTACACGAAGAGCAGCTGATGATAAATTTAGATAAGTGTTTGTTCATGCAGGAGGAGATCACATATTTGGGTTTTGTCATTTCATAAGGAAATATGCAAATGGATAAGGAGAAGGTGGGTGCCATATTGTCTTGGCCAACTCCAAGGACTATGAATGATGTCGGAAGTTTCCATGGGTTAGCAACCTTCTACAGAAAGTTTATAAGAGGGTTTAGTCATATTTGTGCACCCATGCTTGATACTATAAAAGGAGGATAGAAGTGCAGATTTTCTTGGACTAAGGAAGTAGATGATTCCTTTGAAACATTGAAGAAGAAAGTGGCACAGCAACCAGTCCTTGCACTTCCAGATTTTAACAAAATTTTTTAGGTAGAATGTGATGCAAGTCACATGGCAGTTGGAGCAGTACTTAGCCAAGAAGGTAGGCCAATTGCATTTTTCAGTGAGAAGCTCAATGATGCTAAAAAGAGGTATTCATCATATGATTTGGAAATGTATGCTTTAGTCTAGTCACTCAAGAAGTGGAGGCATTACTTGATGCCAAAAGAATTCATAGCATTCATAGATAACCAGGCTCTAAGCTTTATCAACAACTAGGAAAAGTTGAACCACAGACATATGAAATGGGTAGAAACTTTGCAAGCTTTTACTTTCACATTGAAGCATAAGAAAGGAGTCAAGAATAAGGTAGCAGATGCCTTGAGCAGGAGAGCTCTAACAGTCAACCAGATTCAGTTGGAGAGTGTTGGCATTGATTCATTGAAGACCATGTATGATGCTGATGAAGATTTTGGAGAGATATATCAGGTATGTACTTCTTTTGGAGATAAATATCATGCTGAATTCTCTGAATTTCTGATCCAGGATGGATTGCTATTCAAAGGTGGATAGTTGTGTATTCCAAGGTGTTCTATGAGGTTGAACATCATTAAAGAGAAACATTGTGGAGCTATGGCAGGACATTTTGGTTTGGATAAGACTCTTGATCTTATCAGAAGACATTATTATTGGCCTAAGTTACAATCAGATGTCAGAAAACTTGTAGAGACATGTGTGATATGTCAGAAAGCAAAAGGGAGATCCACTAATGCAGGTTTATATCAGCCATTACCCATTCCTTCTAGACCATGGGAAAGTCTCAGTATGGATTTTGTGTTGGGTTTACCCAGAATGAGAAAGGGCTATGATAGTGTTTTTGTTGTAGTGGATAGATTCAGCAAAATGGCACATTGTTGCCATGCAAAACCACTGCTGATGCTTCATATATTGCAGATTTGTTTTTCAAAGAAATAGTAAGAATACATGGATTGCCATTAAGCATAGTGTCAGATAGAGATGTGAAATTCATTGGTCATTTTTGGAGGACTCTTTGGAAGAAACTTGGAACAAATTTCTCTTTCTCATCCGCATATCATCCTCAAACGGATGGACAAACTGAAGTGGTAAATCATTCCTTAGGGAATTTGCTCAGATGTTTGACATGATAGCATGGAGACAAGTGGGATAATCTCCTACCACAGGTAGAATTTTTCTATAATGATACTGTCAATAGAAACACAGGGAAATCACCTTTTTAGATAGTCTATGGTATACATCCAAGAGGTATTTTAGAGCTGAGAGATCTACCTATAGGAGATTCTGTTAGTGCAGATGGTGAAGCTTTTACAGAAGCCATAAAAGAGGTACATGATCAGGTCAAGAACACACTCCAACAAACTACCTTGAAGTATAAGGAGTATGCTGATAAAAAGAAGAAAGATGTACAGTTTGATGTTGTAGATTTGGTATGGGTTCATTTGAAAAAAGAAAGACTCCCTAAAGGTAAATATACCAAATTCATGCAGAGGAAGATTGGACCATGTCAAATTTTGAGAAAGCATGGACAGAATGCTTATGAGATACAACTTCCTTCTGATCTTGGTTTATCACCTATATTCAATGTATGTGATTTAACTCCATACAAGCATAATCTGAATGAAGAACAGGAACTAATACAGGATACAACAACTAATGACATTCCAAAACATGATCCACCATAGTTGCAGAAGATTTTAGACACACAAGTGATCAACAAGACCCAGAACAAAACATATTTGGAATATTTGGTGGCTTGGCAGGGCAAACCTGATTCCAAAGCAGTGTGGATGACTGAAGAATAGCTCAACCAACATGGTTCAGACCTACATACTCTCATCTCAAGTAGACTTGAGATTTCTTCTTCTGGGGAGTATGGTGCAGGAGCACCCCTTCGAAATAAAGAATAAGTCTAATTATAGTATGTTTTTAGTATTGATGTAATAAGGTCCATTGGAACAATTCTTATGTTTTAGGTCAATCTAGGATTATGTGTTGACAGTTATAGTTTGTTATGCTAGCTATCCTCCCAGCCACTTGGAAGCTCCCAGCCACTGGGAATCGAGTCTGTACTACTCGAGAGGAGTAGTTATTTATGCCCTAGATCAGTTTGTTTAGAAGCTAGTTCAGAGTTGCATATGAAAAATAGAGACATTGTGTTTGGAGATCAGACTGAGCATTGTGGTACAGTGGGACTGTGAAGTCAGATATTTGTATGCATTTCTGATATTGAAATAAAGAAGATCCCGTTGTTTCATTTGTCTGATTTTTGATCTATCTATGTGGTTGATTTTGATTTTGTAGGCAAAATGGATTCATTCATCCATTCCACCAGTTGATTCTCTGAATCGGTGGAATGGGCATGTACAATAGTTTAGTTTTCTTTTTTGTTTTTATGTTCGTGCATTTCATGTTTTTGGGATCAATTTGTAGCATGCTATGATCTATCCTAGCATCCTCATGTGCTAGGGTTTAAAGGATAAAAGCTAAGTTAAAATTGCCCAGGCAACAGATTGGCTCGATCTCAGAGTTTTCTGTACAAATTTGTGAAGGCATCAGCGTGAGAGGAACCATTGGGTTGAGAAAGTTGCATTGAACTAACAGGAGGCACTTTCACCGATCGGGGTGACAATTACAAAGTGCTACCGATGAAGAGTCTATCAGTATGAGATATGCCATCGGTGCAGAAGTTAAAGGTGTCGTCGATAGTCATAGTCTGGCCGATGGTGGAACCCGGCATTGGTAGTATCGGGGAGACAATAGAGATCGGCAAAAGACTCTAGGATTTCGCTGATAGTGGAAGTCCCACCGATAGGCGAAAAGGAGATTCTTCATCGATAAGGAGTTTGGCGTTGGCATGAAGTGGAGCGTCGGGGAGACCTTCCGCGGCTAGACCGATACTGTAAGTGTTGCCGATAGGCAACTTAACCAATGTGAAGGTATCGGCGAGACAGCATGTGTTGGAGGGACATAACTCTCGAAGGCCGATAGTTGTTGTTTGGCCGATAGTGTATATCGGGGAGACATTATGCTGGATCTTGCCAATGGAATGAGAATAGTTAAATCCCGCCAAGTTTGAACGCTTGTGCTAGCCACTCTGCATCAATATCCAAACTCGAGTGCCAAGTCTTGGTGGGGTACGTATAGACTTGCATGTTGCCACATGTTGTCGTATGTGTTTTGCATGTTATCCTAATTGGGGTGCCAAGGCTTGCATGAGATTTACATGTCTTTGCATGTGTTTTGAGCACTCGTTGGTGTTAGTGTCTGATTAGCTATGGGTTAGGGACTCATGAAAAGCTATGAGAAGACTTACGAAAAACCACTGATTTTATTGGTTGTCCAAGAGGAAGGCATTTGGTTTTTGCATGTGGTTTCAGACACTTGTTTGAAGAAACCATAATGGTATTCTCGCATCCAAAGCTTCTATATATTGATGCCTTTGATTAGTGGTATTATGATATTTTTATGCAGATTGAAGGAGTAATGAAGTGCTGCCAGATTTTAGAGAGAAATGTTGTGTTAATGTAAACTTCATTCAAAGATTAATACAATCATTGAATCTCCCTGTATGTATATTTTTTCCTACAAGGGTTTCTCCACGTGAATATTGTGTCAACTATTATAATTTATTCTTTCATTCATTCATTGTTGAATATGCTAATCACACAAATATTAAAGTGGATAATCTTTATTTAAATTTTAAATCTGTAAACAATATTAAAGTTAATATTGCAGTAGTTTCACCTTGATTTTTCCAACAATTTTTCCTCTTTCCAGGCTAGGGTGTCACCAGAAAGGTGAGAAAGCAGCTCATCTATAGATTTAGGATAGTTAAGGCCAACAAACGAGAGTGGGTATGCTCTCCTACACTTCAGGCTTAGCTAGACCTAGGAGGGATATTCCTAGAGGCATGAGATTGAACATAAATACATAATCACCGTTATATCCAAGGTACACTTGATCCCCTACGATTGTCACTAGATCATGACCGACTGGTTGCACAAACCTCTAATTAAGCTAATAATACATCTTTCACATGCACCCATAGATCATATTTCTTATATCCCCATAAGATACTTATACTTGATATTCCACACAAAATGGAAAGATCTATACATGCATGACATGATTCACAAATGGTTTGAACTATTTTGGATTACTTCAAATTTATCCTTGGTTATAAAATAGAATCATGAACAACATGTAAACTAAACCTAATCCTACTCCTATAGCTAACAGGATGAGGGTTTGATAAAATGAGAGTTATTGATCCTTCCCAACACTAGAATGATGCCTACTCCAATGGGAAATAGTGTCAAGAACAACAAAGAGGGAGAAAATACCTAGCAACCATCAACAAAAGCATGAAATGTGTTGGTGTATACCTTTAATCCTAGGCATATACACATGTGTTTTAATCACACTTAGGTGTTTTACCACATGTTACTTTGAATATGTCAAAGTAGTTGTCATTTTGGAGAGTTGTCAACTTACATCGACACCCCCTATTATCTTTGTGTTTGGTTACTCACCACAACTTCATGTAGATGAGTCCTATCCTTGTTTCATGGAGATTTGGGTACCCACACTTGCCTATTTATATTCACATCTTTGTTAATACAATCTGGTCAATTCATTGCAAACTTGTGTGCTTTTTGTTTATTCCCTGATCATGTTTTCTACATGATCAAACAACAAAAAATGATGCCTCATAGTATCAAGTGCCACTTTAAGGGGGCAAATAAGAAAATATTAATCACACACTCAACTTATGAAAGTGACACCTTATATAAAGTTCAATTAAGGATTCAAATCACAAATTAGGGGAATACATCTTCAAGAAGGTAAAAAGATAAATCAGTGGCACCTTCAAAATCAGAAGTCAACAAATGGAATCTCAGTTTATGTGCAATGGATCACATGTCACCTTACAAAGAGGTGTTTTTGACAATCAAACCATGCAACACCTTCAAAATACTGATGGATGATATCTATTATAATGTGTGTTGTAAGGGGACTAAAAAATTAGGTAATGGATTTGTACACAATGTGTTTTTCATTCCTAAATTATTAAGGAATCATCTCTCCATGTATGAACTCACATGTTCTGACAAGATAGTTGAGTTCACAGCCACTACAACCCTAATTCAAGAATCACAAAATTGAAACATTGTTATAGTAGCAAAGGTTTGTCACTTTGACAAAAGCTTCATTTTTTCGCACTTTACATCAAGTAAAGAGGGCACTCATAATGTGACTTCAGAACCAAGTGTTACTTCTCACCTCAGCTTAGTTGGTTCATCCTAATGGGTTGATTGAACTCCAAAAGCATATATGTTGTAAATACACTCATAAAGTGTCATATAATTGAATGTGTGTAACACATAAAGGGAACTTGGGAAAATTGTACTCACATTGATATATAAAGTGTAATGGGGGGTTGTAACAATCACAACATGAATTCTACATATTCTCTTCTCATTTGTATGTGCCATTAATACACATCCTTTTTTCAGACATTGTACATTTTCTGAACCAAAATCCTTGCACACTACAATTTCAATTAGTTTGCTAAATTCTCTTAGAATTAAGGGAAGGGTAGAATTTACAACTGTTTCATGCTCCAGGAGTTCTTCGTCTCTACATCAGAATCTACATCAGCATCATCTTTGGGGGGGGCTTTCTAAGCCTTTCCTTTTTCTCTCTTTTTGGAAGATAGTTTTTCCCACTGGGTTTTCTTTCTCCAGTTTTAGAGAGTTTGCATTGTAATTGAATACCTTATTAGGCTTCATGGCCAGGACTCATTTTTATTTTGCATTGTACATGGGTACCTCACCAGGCTTATAGCTAGAACACATTTTTCATAAAACTCACCTAAGCTATGCTTAAGGGAGGGTGTCGGTGTATACCTTTAATCCTAGGTGTATACATGTGTTTTAATCACATTTAGGCATTTTACCACATGTTACTTTGAATATGTCAAAGTAGTTGGTCATTTTGGAGAGGTGTCAACTTACATCGACACCCCACAACTTTTGTAGAGGAGTCCTATCCTCATTTCATGGAGATTCGGGTACCCACCCTCACCTATTTATATTCACATTTTTGTTAATACAATCTAGTCAATTCATTGCAAACTTGTGTGTTTTTTGTTTATTCCATGATCTTGTTTTCTACAAAATGTATTCTCATACACATCTAAAATACATGCACATACAATAGACATACTTAGTAATCCCAAGAAGAACTGCAACAACCCAAATGGAATAAAGAGGAGACCAATACAAAGATTTTGTATTGTATTAAAGTGCTATCACACATTAATCTAAAATCTATTACAACATACCAACAAATGTGGTATAAGAAAATATATAACTGGGTTCGTATATTCCCCTGAATCCTTACAATTATCCATGGAGACATACCACTGCATGAAGATATTTGTTGAAGATCTTTCCTACAAACTACTAGAGGTATTCCTTCATTTGCAGACCTGACTGGCATGATTTGATGCCCTAAATCCTCCTGAAGGCAAGACACAAGGGGGCACACTTGCCTGATTTTGATGAATTTTTTGGTAGAAACTACAAGTTTGGGAGCCAGAAAATGAGGGTCCCAACACACCCCATAACTTGGAAAAAATTCCCTAAACCCCTCCCCTACAAAATTAGATCCAAGGATATCCTTCGCCCAAAGACTACCTACATACCTTCTTCCAAACAAGACTAGAGTCCCATGTAGTTCTTGAAGGGGCTATAGCCTCTTTATTGATCGATTTGAAATGATACAATGCAGTGGATTTATACAAGGATGATGCAGTTCTCATAACTATCAATGCAGTTCATTGATGCAGTTCACATAACTGTATAACAACTTTATAAATGCAACATTGTAATTAACAATGTAATACCATTGTTACTATAACTATTATGCCAACATTCCCCCCCTTATTACAGTGTTCCTGCAATAGTACCAAGGGACCCCCCCTGAATGCTAATATACTCAACAAAGCTGATTACATATTTATGAATACATATTTTATAGAAGATCTTTTCCTAAAGGAACAAATCCTGAACCAAGTGTAGCTCCATCAAGTTGTCTCTTGACCCTCAAAAAGGTGTAGCTTCAAGTTGTGTTCTCGAGTTCTCAGTTTTGAATTCTCATATCACAGAGTCTTGAATTATTTGACAACAATCCCTAAGAGATACGGCAGATCTCTATCATTGTCTAGTGACTGCAAAAGGGTATAATTCTCGATCAAATACTCTAAATCTCACTTGACAACAATCCATATTGAGCTCAACATCAAATCCCAAACCTGTCTCCAGAACATAATCTTCACAAAACATGTATTCTTCAAATCTATCAGCAACAACAAGGAAAAGCAAAAAACGCTAAAGCCAAAAATGCTTCTCATGAAAATCATCATCTCAAAGCGAGAAGCTAACTTGAGATGATGAAAATTCCTCCATCCTCCGATGTCGCCTACCTCCAATTTGAAGTTTTATAGTACTAATGCATTATTAACACCACTGGAAGAGTCATTAATAAAAGATTCATCATCTAATGAATCCTCATCTTCATGGCCTCTTGATAACTCTCCTTGTTCCATACCCTCATCAACATACCAGTTCACAAAAGCATGCTTGACATACATGAGATTAAACTTGATACCATACTTAAACCAAGCACCCACAAAATAAATGACCCTCTTAATCTTAATAGAGGCAACAAAATGATCCTTGGGTACAACATCTCCTCTGTACATCAAACAATACACCATGAACTTTTTATGACAAAGACCACTTTTTCCATCACTAAAGAAAACTCAAAGGCAATAGAAAGCTGCTCATGATAGGCCTTCTCTTTGGAGATTACAAGAGCATAGAATGAAACAAATTTGCACCATAAACTTACTCCAACGGACTTAGTAATGAACAAATTCTAAATCATCAAAATTTAGAAAAAATACGATGCCATAGGAATCAAGGCTTACATGGCAATGAGTAGATGCAATGTCATCATAGTTTCCTATTGCTGCTCTACTCTTCTCTTCCTGCATAGTGCTTCTCTCTTCCTATGTGGTGTCTTCCTATGCAACTCTACTCTTTGTACATGGTGGCCATGGGGTTTTCAAACTTTGGCACCTTCAACAGACCCCTTCTCTCACATGATACCTTCCACAAATCCTTCAACAGGATTTGTAGATTGAACGCCTTCTCCTCGACATAGAAAGACACTTTATTACCTCATTAACCACACTTCACAAACCTCTCTTTCAGGCAAGAGATTTCCAATGGTCTTCAACTACTTTGAATGCCACTGGAAATAAAACTCCAAATAGTTTGTAATGCAAATATGCATATGCTTTCCTCCTTCGAACTTAGACTTCAAAAGAACCGGCAATACTCAGCACCAATATTCAACATTTATAGGTATGTAACTACCATCCTTCAAATAACATATTGATTAAAGAAAATTTGAATTTTTTGCACCCATAACAATTGAACATACCAAACTCCTTAAATATCCAAATCTTTGCATTAAGAAAATCAACACATAAAAAAATTTATATTCATCCCAGGCTCATGAGAATGAAACATCATGTTAGAACTACTAATCACCATTGACTTGCCTAAAGAGACATAACTAACCATTGTGCTCAATAGTCTCTTTTGAAATAAAACTATACCTCGAAATCACTATCTTGTGGCAATCAAATATGTGACTCCTTATGGCGGCTCTTGGACAAGATGAGGACAAATCTAGCACAATTTTAAACTGTACCACATGCTTCTCAGATGGATTATGCGCAGGCTTTCTTCATTGCACAGCACAAAGAAAGAAGTCACTTTGATACCATATGAAGGGGTATTAACCTCTTTATTGATCGATTTGAAATGATACAATGTAGTGGATTTATACAAGGATGATGCAGTTCTCATAACTGTTGATGCAGTTCATCGATGCAGTTCACATAACTATATAACAACTTTATAACTGTAAAATTCTAATTAATAATGTAATAACATTATTACTATAACTATTATGCCAATAGTTCTCAAAATAATCTCTCTAGGACATACACATAGATTCCTAACCTCACGGTTTCATTGTCATCCCAATTTGATAACAACACTTACTAATATTCCCATAATCAAATCCATACACAAAATATGCATAGCAACATAATCAATATAAAATAAATCTAGTCATAATAGAGCACATGACATCAAAGAACATAATATATTTACAATGCAAACTATATACAAAGACTTACCATGGCTCCAAATGATGCCCTAATATCATATGACTCAATGATAACAAATATTATAATCATATTATAGTATGACATCCTTCATAATTAGAACACATCATGTTAGGACACGAAACATATCATACTTGGTTCTTCAATAAATAATTACCAAAAATAGGGAACTCATGTTTGAGAACTCATTTATTGATCTCATGCTTTGACAAGTATATGAAACTCAACTTCATATCAATAGTCATTGTCCTATAACTATTTTTAGTAAAGATGGTAATGGACTATTATTATAGTCCTTAGAATAGGGATAACTTTAAGAACCCCCCCCCACCCTCAGAGAAGGTGTGTAAACCTAGCGAATCATTTGTACTTCCTGAGAAAAATATTAATTTTATTGGTGTTTTTTTTCATTTTTTCGGGAAAAAAATAATCTTATTTTGCGAATCTTTTGTAATCACTAGAGGTCTATGGAAAATCCTGGTGAATTGTAATTTTTTAAAAACCAATAAAATATTTTCATTGGCTATTAAAACCTATTTTCAAACCAATTAAATATTTTCATTGGCGAATTAAAATCTATTTTCAAACCAGTTAAATATTTTTGTGGGCGAATTAAACCTTCTTTCTAAATAAGAAAATATTTTTGCTGGCGATTAAAATCTAATTTCAAACCAAAAAATATATTTTCATGGGCAAATTAAACCAATTTTCAAAGCAATAAAAAAATTATTGGTCAATTTAAATATAGTTTCAAACCAATAAAAAATAGTGTGCGAAAATATCATTTGTTCTATTCTGGGACAAATTTTACACACATCGAAATTCCTTCATAAAGTGTTTGGAATGGGGACAAGTGTCAACATATTTATTATGTCTGAAGCAAGATGTCAGTGCAAAATAATATAACAGACGACCATTCGATAAATTTTTTTATGGATGGTTGTAGTTGCATTCCTGAAGAAAATGTCTGAAACACTAGACCGGCAACTTCAAGCCTCTAGAATAACACTTGAACCGTTAGATTTCTAAATATCAATGGTTGACATTTCATACGAGAAACCCTTTGCATAATCTTATGTTGACTTGATACCTCCAGTTGCCGATTGTCTAAGTTGAAACTTGAGCTATCAAAACTGTGTTGTTTACCGGCCCCTTATACCTAATCTTGTCGGTCACCATTTGGTGGGGAACGGGTTAACCTAGCAGGCTAGCAGGGTCCACGTTTTAATCCACTTTTTAAATTCTTTAGCAAATATTTCAAAGCATCCCTAAGAGACTTAAAGGGTGAGCTACTATAGATTTAATTAAGACACATGGGAAATTCCTCAGCAAAATGTTTTAATCTTAGCCTTAAAGGGCAAAATCTAATGGTCGCACAAGGGCGCATGAGGAATCTGTTAGAAGAGAATATTCGTTGCGCGACTGCGATAGAATGACACATGTCAAAAAATCTAAGCTGGCATCCTATCCCACTAAAGACTTGATCCAATGGTTACAGGAAGGGCAAAATCTAATGGTCACGCAAGGGCGCATAATGAATCTGTCAAGAGAGAATATTTGCTGCGTGGCTGTGATAGTATGACACATGTCAAAAAATCTAAGCTGGCATCCTATCCCACTAAAAACTTGATCCAACGGTTGCACATCATCACAAGGAGAATCTCACAGGATGGAATCTGAGCTGTGCGGTTGTGACATGGCGACACGTGGCATTCTCTTATTTGAGAAGTGAGGTGCACCGACATGGGGTAGATAAGAGGTGGGCCATCACAGGTTGTTATGCTGCAAGGTACTGCCATGTATCCGACTTGTTTATATTCCGAATGGCGAAGAAGATTGTCAAATCTAGTCAGCGAATCAGGACCATGGATTCCAGAATGTAAGGAAAAGATTAATGGCCCAAATTTAAAGTTTCAAAAGAGAAAGATTTTGAAGTGCTTGCGGCATGAAGTTCATTAATACAGAGAATTATGCAGGAATTATTGCGGCATGAAGTTCATTAATACATAGAATTGTGTAGGAATTCAAGGATTAAGGTATTCTCAAGAGTGCGACTGCATTTAGAAGAAATCATCAGAATGAGCAGGAAAAAGTGATCTCAAGCTTCTACAAGCATGGAAAACCAGTAAGTAACTATTCCTCTTCTATGCCTGGTTTTTCCAACTATAGGCTAATTCTAAAGCTTTTAGGGCCGTTGTCAACCATAAAAACCCTAAGCTACCTTCATAAAAGAAAAATGAGTTAGTCAGGCTAGCCTTCCACTTCAAAATGAAGCTTAGATGAGGATCTTATTATCCAACTCCCTGGTTCTGCTAGAACAATTTTGAAATTGCATGGCCCAAGCGGACCTGAGGATAAATTTCTTGACTATTGCTATAATTGTCGGGATGCCAAATTACCTATCCCAGGTTAGATCCTCTTTGAGCATTGGCATAAGAGGATGGACTATAAGGCCCCTATCTGTCATGCCTAGAGATATGATTTAGGCAAGCTCATTTGTTCCAATGTTTTCCCCAACCCTGACTTAATTAGGTCAACAGCATTAAGGTATAATCCAACCACTAGGACAATAATAGCTGGAAATGGTTCAAAATTGATCAGGCTTACCAAAGGATACATTGCCATTGTATTCAACTTGGACCCTATAGCCAGCAAAAAAATTGACCTCATGGATTTCAAGAAAAAATACCAGACTATGAAATGACATTACATGGAATATAGCTTACCAAAGCACAGGCCAAAGGGGTGTTCATGGGAAATTGGTAAAGATTTCAGATGATGAGAAGGAACCTTTTCATTGCAGTATGTTTAATGAATATTTTGTCATAACCTATCATAGTCTTTGTCAACTATTAGGCATAAATGCCTCAGATAGAGTGTTTGTTTCTTTGATGATAATGGTTGTTGATATTTAGAACCTAGATGTCAAGGAACCATATGATTATGCCACTTTCATAACTGATCATATGCATGATCAGATGACAAAGATCAAAAATAATTTGTCTAAACCAGATGTCCATGTGGACTTCACATGGTACTCCTTGTTGTGCCATATGTACTTATTTGCTTTATTAGGGATGTGGCACCAGAATCTACATGTCAAGGTTTTAGATGCTCAAGGGAACAAGTTGCCAGTGCAAGTATGGACATGTATGCTGGATATGCATTGTGTCACAACAGATTATGTCATCTTTGAAGAATATTTTGTGAGGAGAATCCTCAAATTTTTGGAGCCAGAGGGTGAAAGGTTGCATCCTGATGTATTGGATTTCTAACGACCTCTGAATAGGACTCCCCACCTTGGAATTGATCACAATTGGGGTGATTCATTCTATCATGAGCATACTACTTGCATAAGGGTCTATGGATGCCAAACTACACCTCACATACTGCCCAAATATGTGCCAAAGAGGGTGGCATTTTAGAAGTTATAAGGCAGTTAAATGATTCTAACAAGGAGCACTTTAGGAATGGTAAGAAAGGTTCATTCTTCCCTTGTTCCATCAAATTTTGTGATTTCTTGATCCCTAATAAGAGTGGGTTGGACCAAATTTATTCAGTTATGCTATGTTTTGGAATGTATTTGGGACAACCAAGGTATTTTGGCCCTAAGGGCTTCATCAGCAAAACCAGACTCAGCAAGGGAAGGCTCGAGTACTTTCATCAGGTGGATTACGATGAGGACATTGCCAGGAATTGTTTTACAATGAATGATGTATACCACTTGAGGATCAAGTGGGACAGTATCATGGCCAGTGAGAAGATGAAGAAAAACATGAATCCTACATATCCGGATGCATTTGCAGAAGTGCAAGACCCGATCAAGAGAATTAAGAAAATGCTAGATAATGCAGAATAGTTGATTGCCTCTACCCCTACAAGAGAATAGAGATATGCTTATGACCCTGGCAGCTCAAGTGGAGAGTATGATGTAAAGAGGGAATTAGTTGGCCCCTCCCCTGCCAAAAGGGCCAAGATTATTGATTTGGAGAACCTAGAGCAGATAGAGATGGTTGACCTAGAGGGGGAGGAGGAACATGCACAAGAAATTGGCCCTCATTCACCTGATAGAATGAGACCTTATTCATCCCTAGAGAATAGGGTAGTGAGAGTAATGAGGAACCCTACTGTTGATATTGAAGATGTTAGGGTGATGACCCGTGACAAGTTTATGGAGGATGATGAATTTGTCAACACTCCTAAATTTAGGAGCTATGTTTTGAAAGTGAGGGGTGAGGAATTTCAGAAGAAAATTGAAGATGCCAAGGCTTGAACAGACCTAGAGGAGTATGATGCTATAACTCAGAGGGTCCTAAAAGAAGTAGAACAATCTATAAGTGTAATGACTCCAGAGGAGGGGAGAGCACTGGTGACAAAAAGTAATATTCTACTTCTACCTCACTAGACTCTATCAGATGCCATTGCATTTGATATAATCACAGAGATGATTCAAATGTGACAGGGGAACAGATTGAAAAGGCCCTCTCTGGTGTAGCCTTCAACCCTATATTTGAAACATTGGCAATGTGGGCTCTAGCCCCAAACAACAAAAAGCCTAGAGTTCAATTAGGAGAACTGATAGGGGATGTAATAATAAAAAGAGTATCTAATACCCCTGCTCCTCAGGCTGCAAGCCTAAATGTACAGACTGCACAATTTGCAAAAGCAACTGCTAACAAATTGCAAAAGGATTACAATCAGCTGCAACTTGATTATTATTAGGCAGTTGCAGAGATAAACATGTTGAAGCAGCAACTGTCATTCGGAGCTAGTACTTCAGCCCCTCCTCCAGTGATCCCAACTACAGAATCTCTTCCAGTGGATATAGAGCCTCTCCTTGCAAAGATTAGAGAGTTGAAGGAGGATAACATGAGATTGAAGGAGGAATAGGATAACAGAGTTAAAGAGGTGGTCACCAATACTATGAAGAAATGATCACTCACCTTTAAGTTTAAGTTTTCACGGAATTGCTATTCGCTAATGTAGGAATGCCTGTGTTGTAAGTTTGTAACTTTGCCTACGATCAACTTCAAGGTGCCAACTCCAACTTCTGAAAACTAAATCGAGAGCTCACAAGTTCGTAACTAAACAAAATGTGTAAGAATAAATCAGAGTTTTGATTGTATTTATATCAATCTATATTTGGTGAATTTTGCGGGAATTCTATATGGTATATCAAAAAGATTTGGGGAATCCTACGTGATTATATAAGGAATACATTTAAGTGTTAGTGAATCAAACCTCGACAGACTGCATACATTGAAATTTCCAAGGTGAATATGGCCCTAAGATTAGCACGGAGGTGTCATGGAAATTAGTGAAATGGCCCCTCATAATCAACTACTTGTAAATTTTAATTAGTGAAATGGGTCCTCATGCATAGTGACCATGTAATGGGGTTGGCGAAATGGGTCCTCACATGCAACGACCATTTAATGGAGTTGGCGAAATGTGTCCCAATACACAATGTTATTTTAATAGTATTGGTGAATATATAGGCGATTTAGTACTTGCAAGTCTGAAATTCTAGGCGAAAATATTAGTCGGCCCCTTTAAAACGTGTAGTTTGTTATGGCGAAAATCTTACTTCATTGATTCTCATAAAAAAAATGATGGCGAATGTATATGGATTCAACTGATAATACGTAAAAATTGACCGATTTGACCACCCTGTTGGATGTGATTTATTCACCAATTCTGCCTTGGCCGATCTGTGATATTCGCCAATTGGTGAATATTCGCCACTTAAAAAATCTCTGCCGTAGAACTATCTTCTTCAAGATGAATGCATCATATAAACTATAGGGCATTGTTCAACTATAAGAAAACAATCTTCTCTAGTACTTTAGACCACAATCAAAACATGAACAAGGAGTTAGAGTGTTATTCTAATCATGATTTCCACATATGAAAGTTATAACTAGATGCAATCCTTTTAAGGTTTTATCCTTCTAGATCAACAAGATGGAAAAATACTCTATAGGCACAATGTTACTTGGTCTAGTACTTTAATTTTCCCAATAAGACTACATTTGGAGCACTTAAAGGTGTCATTTACACTGACACTCTACATTCACAACCCTTCCTCAATGAATGTATAAATGAGGGTGTGTGGATGATGTTATGAAATGCTAATCCTATTTTAGCAAGTCTACATTTCAAACTAATTATAGATTACTCATATAACATGTCTTATAACAACTAAGAAAACATAGTTATGAGACACCACAAAACTCATCTTCAACATAGATTGCATAATGGGTTTAGTTATCAAATACATCTACCTTTATGAAACAACCATATAAATTAAAGGGTGAGAAGTATGATACATGCCATAGTCAACAACACCATATCAATCTTATCCTTTAGCCAAAACTCAAACCAACCATATAAAGTGTTTCCATGAATATACTCTTTCTAACAAGTTCATCAAGACATCTACTAATCAATCAATTCGAGGTAACTTACTATTATATTAAGATCACCGAACAAGGCATGTTGATAACATTTGTATCACCATAACATGCAAGATGTTATTAAACTTGTTACCCCAAAAGGCCCAATGGCGTTACCGATTATAGCCACAATGGAAATTATCACCAGAAGAACCTATCCTTATCTACCTACCGCTATAGTTAAATCAAAGGTACATAAATCAATCTTTGATAAAAAACTTCATACATTAATGAATATCATATTGCCAATTAGACTAAGCGCTCCAATATTGGAAATTGACAAAAAAAACACTTAGCCTCCTTGTGTACAAATGATTAAATCTCAAACGTGGGCAAGGTAGGATGTAGGCATATAAGAGACCTATAAAAAGTTAAAATATAAATTAAAAATGCAATTGAAAGGCTAATACACTTCACGGAGGTTCCAGACTCATGTGTTACGAAGTGATCAATGATACCATAACACTTTACAAATCTTTTGTATATATATTTCAGTAGGTTTTTTTTTCAAGAATAAAAAACACATGAATGTGAATAGATCTCAATAAATTACCAGAGCCATACGTTCCTCCTTACATGATATGCTAGGAAGTTATAAGAAACCTCAAATCTATTTCACACAACATAAGCTACTTTTAAACCATTCAAGAGACAAGTTGTGCATAAATTCTCTTTTATTAAATTCTTAGCATAAGGTGTGGCATTAAGAAACCTCTTTCCCAATGCTCTCAATTGTGCGTAGTAGATAGGATGCTGGTTTACATATCATGCTTAAAAGTTTCTAAAGCAGTTTTAACAAACCCATTGGAACATATCATACCATCATGACATTCTGAATAAGGCCACATTTATTTGAAGCCTTTTGTCAAATAGTTCATGTGCCTTGTCTAGGCTTCCACATTTCGCATACATGTTTACCATGCATGTGTGTTGAGTGGGACTATTATTTTATTATTTGAACTATCACCATATAATTTTATTTTTCCTACTTGCCATACTAAAATTTGAATATTTTTTAAAAAATTGATTATACTTTCACCTACACATCACATAGCCAACGTTGGGATGACAACTACTATATTTGACAAAAATTTTATAGGTGTTATGAATAGCAAATATTTTTATCCCAAGAATAGAAATACATATTAAGCTATAATACTAGTCATTTTATAGTCATTCATGGCACAATGTGATTGTTAAATCATAGCATTATTAAATCCTTACCACCAAGGTTTAAATATCTGGTGGGCCAATCAGCTCACTAGCTTTAAACCCCATTAGGCCAAAGAGCTTGCAAGCCTTGCATCCTTGTAGGCCCCTTGCTAGGCCAATGAGTTCATAGGATTAAAGAACCCACTGGCCCAATGAGCTTCTAGGTTTGAACCACCATTGTTCATGCTAAGCATTCATGCTAAGGGATGAGGTCCCCAATGTTGTGGCCTCACCAATTCATAGCTCCAATCAAAAGCATTCATTGATAAAAAAATATACTAGTCATTCTATAATGATGGATACTTATTTATTGATCTTCTTTAGTTGATGGGGTCACTATAACAATCCTCACATCCTTGTAACTAAATCTTCTTCTATTTTCTTTCCCTCCTCCCATTTTTACCTCCTTCCTTCATTTCATATGTACATGTTAAATAATGCATAATAATAACTTTTGCACCAATGTCCTTAGTACTAAAAACTACAGCCACTCTTTGAATAACATCCAATTCTCCCCCATTCCAACACATTCAATACCAAGGTAATTTTTGTTGGCATAAGTGTAACCCCCTATAGAGCAACAACTCACTCTATTTCTTGCAGTGCCCCCCAACTCCTTCATCTAAGAAAATTCCTCTATCCTTTATCCTTTGATGGACATCCATATCTTCTTTAATGTCATTTTAGGTCATCCTCTCCTCTTCCCACATCACCTATCCTTTTTACTTTAATTTCTACTCAAGAATCCCCTCCAAAATGGGTCATCAAAAAATCCCCAAAAAGATGTCTTGAAATCTCTTTAAATTACTTCTTCCCCTCCTCTCTTGAAACCATACTTGTAGTCGTTTTACAAATAAAATAATGAATGAGGAAAGGGATGCTAGACATTCTTAATGGTCTAGTAAGTGGCCTTCTTCTCCCCTAGCGCTCTTGCCCTCACCATACCTCTTTAATGTTTTTGCTCCCCCGTCAAGTTTTAAGTGCTTTTATTTATTTTGGTTTATTTCCCTATTGTAGGGATGTGAAAAGATCATACAACTATATGAACTACACAAATATCATATGGCCAAGGGTAGGGGACCTTAGAAAATATTTTGTTAGGTACAGTCACCAAACCCTATCGAGTTTACTATCAATCTATACAAATTTGGGCCAAGATACATACAATAATTTTTTTTGACAAAATCTCTCAAAATAAGAGAAGGAGCTTACAAATCTAGAGATTTGATGCCATTTTGAAGTTGCCAAAAGAACTTCATAGGAGCACAAATCCTCTACAACCTAGGGGCTAAAAGCCTTCCATAAGATAGAAGCAAAAATAAATGTTATATTGCTAATACTAATATAATACAATGATACAAATGTATATAGAGACTCATATATATCTTCCAGCTATATATATATATATATGAGTCTCTCTCTCTGTATATATATATATATATATATATAGAGAGAGAGAGAGAGAGAGAGGCATATATATATAAAGCTGGAAAAGCAAGAAGATAATTGGGGTAGGTGTGAATGCCAATATGTGCATGTGACAAGTGTCCTAATAAGTGTCATGTGAACATGACTAGAGACATCTAGAAACTATCCTTAAGTAAACTTAATCAACTAGGTGTGAAAGGGAAAGAAGATAGGTAATAGACCCATCCACACCAACATGTAGTAGAAATAAAAGTAAACTCATTAAGTTTGAGGCCATATGAATTACTTACAATTGGATGCTAGAGTACTATTTGTAGGGACAAGAAGGAAGATTTTTCTACACATACATTTTATCATATTAAAATAGGAGCTACAAGTAGCCTATGCAATAATGGGATTATTTTAAAAAATGAAGTAGATGTGTGTGATTAGGCTAAAGGGACATGATAATGAGTTGAAGCGATCCACGGGTGCCACATAGGCACTAAATCTACCATTGAGGGTGGAATCATTTGCATGTTAAGGAGATCAAGATGCGGTAGAATTCAGAAATAAGGGGCAACAATTTTTTTTTAAAAAAGGGGTGATATATAGAAGTCCAGTCGCATGAAATCTTCAGCAGGAAAATCTAGAGAAGGTATAATATGAGGTGAAAATCCTGTTTATGGAAATGGTTTCCATAAATTGATGGATAAGTAAAGTCATTAAACAGATGGAAAGAATTACAATGAAGAGGTCGACAGTAAAATAGTGGAAAAATCTGTAAACAGTCGGCACCACAAGGCTATTTAAGGTCAACTTAATATGAAGGCTGTAGTGGATGTCTAAAGGTAAATGTTAATTTTAATGTAGCTTGGACAGGTGTTCTAGTCTCGAGTGGTGATTACGAGGCTGGAAACACAACTGGAATATTTTTCTCCATTCCTAGAAAATTGATTTCTCGAGAGACTTCTAGATATTAGGGTTTGTTAGAGTCTAATTAATTCTAACCATTGATATAGATTAAATCATGGCCATTGGTTTTCAATGAGAGGATTATAAAAGAGGATCAATGGGCATTTGGAGAATACAAATCCGAGAAGTATTTGCAGCGATAGCAAATAAATAAATTTGTAGCAATAGCAAATTGATTTGCAGTGAGAGCAACGGTGCAGCGATAGTGTTGGAGACAGCAGTAGTGGAATTTCTGCAGGAAAATTTCTGGAGGAGAACATTACCGGAGCTCTGCCAGTAAGAGGCAAGCAGTTTATGTATCTCTTGATTTGATTTAATAAAATTCCTCATCTATAGTACTGGTTTTTCCTTCGGGGTTTTTCCAGGGACAATTTGTCCAAAATATTGTGTTCATTTTATTTTTCTGTCTCCGTGATTTTCTGTGAAGTTGCAGCTATGTTATTATTTGATATTTGCTATAAATTAATTAATTTTTCGGCAGCCAAATAATCTACATAAGATAGGAAAAATAATAATCAGTAGCTGCAATAGATTTTTCACAGTAAACAATCCAAAAACATTGTTTGTTGTTTGAGATTTTGAATGCTCCTAAATAATAAACAAGGTTTTTGAGATTTTAGGTAATACATGTCTTACAATTTAAGAGTCTAAAAGTTGAATTTCTGTAAAAATTTATTGATGGTTTATTTGACGGGTAGCCGTTAGAAAATTGCATGGAACTATATTTTACAAGTAAGATTATTGGAAACAGAACACTTCCTTGAAGATAGAACTAAAAATTCTGTGATTATACTAAACTAAAAAAGCACCCCACCTCTTTAATCAAAATTTATAAGCAATCTTATAGTAAAACCATAAAACTAAATCTAAAACCGAAACCTTTTTGTTTTAAGGGTGTCCTTAATCTCCTTTTCTAAATCTATTTCGATCTATGTTTCCATTTATATATACATCACCTTCTGTGCTGAAGCTCCAGCCGAGAATGTAATGATCTTCAATTGCGTAAGTCCCTGTAGATGCAGAAAACCCCACATACACCTCTTCCTTCAAAACTGCAGAAAGATTAAATTTCGTAACGGATACCAATGGCCGGACAGGTTTCTCCATCCCGACTACTGCAACACTCACATTAAGCCGATCTTCAACATAATCATAATCAATCCAGGCTTGGAAATTCTTTCCACTTGCCAGAGTCAAATTAGTAAAATGATTTTTGTCGATCCAATAGACTGCCGGCTGAGATTCGAAGGACTTAATGCCATTTTTATTAACTCCAACATGGTTGTCGTCTATATCTCCAAGATCAGGATCATAAACTGTATCAAATTCGACAGCTAAAAAATGGTTGGATTCGAGACCATTTGTTGTAGGCGTGGCGAGTCCAAGGGACTGGGAATCACCGGCGCCCACGACGGACTTATTGGGAGCCATGATGAAGGCCATCCCATTCCCGTGCATGCCCTCAGATGGAGCCGCAATGGAGAAGACAAAGCGAGTGCTGAAGGACAAAATTGAATTATTGCTGCCTTTTATTCTTACGGGGTTGGGGTACAGAGCACGACTTATTGAACGCTGGGTTCGATTTGTTAGGGTGAGCACTCACTCAGAGTGTATCGAAGCATCCTTTAGCAGTATAATACTTGATTCGTTGAAATCACCATATTTGAAAGTCTTGGTGTAGGCGAAGTGTGAACTAAACAATAGCCATAGCAGCATAAGAGGAAAACAGCAACTTAGCTGACAAAAAATAGTCATTGTTTCTCCGAAGAAAACCAGGGCCATGTTATTCTTTCTCATCCTCCAGTACTTGCATATATAAAGGCTCAAATAACTTGTAAGGGACGGTGTACATGCACTCCAAACTATTGGAAGGATTGTATACCTTATATTTTAGTTTACTTGAGTAAGTCAAAATCAAAGTTATAGTAGTCAAAAGATTCTTAGTCACGTGTAAAGTTGAATGGTTTTGATAAATGTAAGGTTGGTACTCCCCAAAGTTAAATCTTTATAAGGAATATACTTATATCCATCATATCTATTAAATATATATAGTCATCATGCATGCATCCAAACTATGCATAATTAATCTAGAAAAATCTAAATAACAAACAATATGTATATATTAGTAACATTAATACCTGTGGTTGGTTGGTACATACATTAAACATTTTTAACAAAATTTACTAGAATAAATAATATATTAAACATGATGTTTAAATTGATAAGTAGGAGGTATTTTTTGCAGCATGCCAAATTATGATATTTTATTTCAGGGTTTAACTGCGTAGTTTTTGAGTCAAACACATGCCCGATGCTTCACCCTTGTGAGCATCACCTAGATGCAATGAGTGCTAAGTGGACCATTCATTAGCATGAGAGATGGGTTCATGTGAACCACTACTCATGAAATATGGGTCATGTGTTTGACTAGTTAAACCCTGAAATAAAATACATGTTTAAAAGCAAGATATTGAATATAAAAATAAAATTTCATGTCCGTCAGTTTTACCATGGCATGAAAAGGTACCGTTGCTTCTTTTGAATTTAGGTTTGACTGACTGAACTTGATGTTTTTTTCTTCCTTACTTTTGAAATTTTCTATGCAAACCTTTCTCTTCCTTCGGGGAAAGTGCAGAAAATTAGGTACGTAGTAGTCAATGGCTTTTGTTTAGGTTCTGCCCAGCTCCAGCGTAACCATCCACGCTTCAAACACTCACGCCTGTCATTTAGGACTTTCCTGGAATCTAATGTGCAACACATTTCTTGAAATGAGAAAGAAAACGCATTGAGTACGGCAGCGTCTCTCACATTTCTTCACATCATTTTTTTCTTTCTGTTTTCGGTGGTTTTTTTTTTTTTTTTTTTAATATTAATTAAAACACTATACATAGTTTTTCTCAAAAGTATTATAATATATAATTATAAACTGTGGGAATATCATGACACTGGTAGAAATGTCATTATCATTTGTCTTTAATGACATTATTAGTACCTACCATGGCATTGTATTCTTGCATTCTATATGCAAAACTTTTGTATTAGTCTTCTCAATTGTTGGGGAATTATATTCTTTTATTTTTGTTATGACTATAGTTTGTAGTCTTTGCAAAAAATCATGATTGGCTATGATATTTTACCTCTGCCTTCAGGTTAATTTATTAATCTATGTAAACAAACAATAAATGTGTGAATCCATATCAACCATATGAAAATGGCATAAAGTTAATATAATCCATACTCAAAATCAAATCAAATAAACTTTATTTTGATAAAAGTCAATAATGAAATAAATGAGAGAAGACATTTACATAAGAAAATCTTATAAAATCTTATCTATAATAGTAAGATTTCATCTTCTATCTTTTTTGATATGATGTGCAACGGTAGTCTTCTCAGCCTGCAAGCTAATCAGCAACACTCTGGCTTTAGTTAACAAGCTTGCTGCCACCACCACTACAGGCTATTGAAAGGGGGTTTCTTCAATCTATGTAATATTATGTATGGTTTGTTTTGCCTATCTGTAATCTCTTGTAAATTAACATTTTAGACCTATTATTACCAAAATTTTGTATTGCACCTCTACTTATGGCTTCTGTTCAGCGAGAATGTTATGTTTGGTTGCAAGGCAAGTTATTGCATCATTTTCTATGGGGATTTGTATACATATCCGTCAATAAACAAGGGAGACTTTATCTCTTGATTGTATCACTGGAGTATTATTAGCAATGCCTGAGTTGATTCACGTTCTGGGCACTTTCCACATAAAGGGTTTTGATTTCTAATTCCATTGTTTATCTTTAGTTGCAGAGAGAGAGAGAGAGATTTGGGCTCTGTTTCAGTGAAGCAGCTTAAAGAGTACGAGGATAGAGTGTCTGTGGGCTCGTAACAGAATAGATGCCACCCAAGCAGTAAATACTACATATCATCTAATTATGTGTGGCAGGGATTAGCATTAACATTGCAGCCCATCAAATCACACGTCAGGCGCGAAACGAACCTTACATTTAGGGCTATGCACATGATATTTCAGGTTATCTTTTGATTTATCATTAGACTAGATATCTAAATTTGGTGGCACAAATAGAGCATAGGCTATATGGATTTCAGGTTATCTTTCGATTTATCATTAGACTAGATATCTAAATTTGGTGGCACAAATAGAGCATAGGCTACATGGAAAAAAATCATCAGACTTATTATGCTCCTAATCAAAACTCATTTAGCCAAAAACTTTATTAATAATTTTTTTCCAAGGAACTCTACCATTTAATATGAAGTATCTGATCCGTTGAAGTTATGTATCTGCCTAATGTGTATGTGGTATAGAATGTGTATATTCTTAGAGCAGCCCAAAATTTAATATAGGTCGGTAATACACAAAATAATATTTGATGTGTGCAGAGGGGTTGCCCAAATTTTGATATGGATAATACATATAAAATAATATTAAGTTCTTCACGATGATAATATATGATTTGTGCACAGGGGTTGCCTAAAATTTAATATTGAAGTTCAGAAAGGAATGTTGACCCTTAGTTGTTGTCCTTGATGACCAAACTACAACTTAGTACATGTGGCTCACTCAGTCATTTTATGACATATTCAGTTGAGATGGTTTCCTAACAGGCAGATAACTTTGACATACTTTGGTCTTTGATACTATGACATTGTGGAATTCTATGTGGTACCCTTGATCCTATAATTGATACTATACTCATGGTGTATACTTAGTTTGATATATGGTGATATAATATTTTTTGGTAATGATGAGCTTGTATAACAATATGTTATAATCTTTCTCTTGGCACAAATGCTTGATGTCATATTTGAGACAAAAGGCATTCGATGAGAAATAAGGCATGGTTTAAAGTGTTGACCATAATACATTATCTCCTAGTGGGTATTTTCAAATGTTGCAAAAGATAAATTTTACTTATCGGCATGCTCTTGTATCCTCACTGCAGGAACAAGTTACTATAAGGTTTGCAAGGCAAAACAAATAAGTTTTCACTGATTTCCTTAGGGTTTACCTGAATCACCGGTTGCATGAGTTAGAAAGACTTTGGTTTTCATTATGCAAAGTTTTGAGCTTCGAATATGAAGCTTTCCTAGGGTTTCATTTCAGTTCTTCATAATCATGAAAGATCATAAAAATGGCCGCATGAATCTTTGGAGAAAATTGTCAAAGGAATCTTCTGAAGTGACAAAAGTGTTTGGACTTGAGCATTGTTGTTGATCATTAGCACTCCTGCCGCCCATCAGGTGTTCTCTCTCCATTTTTTGCTTTGAATTAAAATGCATAAGTATCATTGAAGAATTTTGTCTCTGTTATCGAAACTAAAACTGTATAAAAGTTTTCATTTTTTCTCGCTGCCTAAGATCTAAAAACATTTGGGGTCTTTTGAAAAATAAGTAGAGTTTCTCTTTTACCTTCGAGGATTGAATGAGTTATAGCATTATCTATTATTAACTGTCTTCAAACAGTGAATTCACTTTTGCTAAGTATCTAATAGAACTTCAAAGATATAAAATATTTTTTTTCTGTTTTGAATGGATACCCACAAAAGTTGTGTTTGGGGTTGCAAATTGAAAATTATCTCTACTGCCGAGGGTTTCTCTAATAACAGATTTTCATATGTTTCAGGCAGAAATTTTCAACTGTGTAAAGCAGTTTTATTCTTTTGGATCTGTAATACTATGAAGAAACTATCCTTTATTTTCTTTACCATATACAATGATGAAGGCTCATGTTATAGTTTTTGTTTTTATGAGCATTTGAGATTCTAGTACAGACAGTTATAACACTTGAAACTTTCAGTTGATAGTGGTTATTTGTTCAGTTATACTCAGGTTCTATATAATAAGGAAAGTTTTTGAGTATGGTTATAATTCTAGAAGCAGTTGCAATCAGTTTCCTATTTTAGTTATTTGGTTCAGTTGTACTCGGTTGAAAATCTAGTTATTACCTGAAATAGTTTTATGGAAACGGTTATCTCTTCAAACTGTCTCATGAGAAGAGGAAGCTATTGTGAAATGTATAAAAAGGGCTTTAAACAAAAATTGTGTGTGGTTGTATATACACCTGATGTAATGTTCAGGATAGATGACTAAATACATTATCATTGATATAAGATTAGAGATTGAGGATCAGTGAAATAGAGTGTCCCTCTGTATTTGTTTTTCTTCATGATTGAAACATGTATTGCAAGGTCAAGTCAATGAGTCAAAAATAACCTTTGCCAGTGAGGCTTTTTGTGTAGCCAGTGAGGCTTTGCTAGTGAGGCATTTTGTAGCCAGTGAGGCCTGTAATTAGTGAGATTCATTAAATAAGCTAGTGAGGCATTTTTTCAAGTGGTTTTTATGCCTCAGAGGTTTTCCACTTAGGACAATATCTGTGTTATGGTTACTTGTTCTGCTCATGAGTTTTTGTTCATTATTTCATAATTTAACTATTATATGATGCTCATAGTAAAATAGTACAAATGCATAATACTTTGATGCTTATCTTGGTCCAATGAAGTAACAATCTGCCTCTATTGTTTGTCTTGATGAATTGTTCAAATGATTCCTCATAGTTCACAAATAGTTACTTCTGTATTTTCATGCTCACAAGTTGGTTTGATAGTTCATCCTAGTTCTTAAATGAATGTCTTGCTTTCACCATTCAAGGTTGAAGTTCACAGTTGCTAAAAGTTAATTAGGTGTTGCCAAAAACATGTTTGTTTTATAAGACACTGATTCACCCCCCCTCTTAGTGTCTTGTGTACTCCAACAAGTGGTATCAGAACCAAATGCTTGTCTAGTAGGTCTAACCAACCTTAGGGTTTCCTAGTCATGGAGTACTCATCATGGGTAAGTGTAAAAGAAATAGAAGTCAAAAGAAAAACACCAGTGTCAAGTCAAATGTAGTCTTGTCTCAGGAAAAGTTCTTGTCAGTTGAGTCAATAAGTGATAATAAGAACAATTCTATAGAAGAAGAGTGTGTTAGTAACCCTGAAAGAGTTGTTATTTTTGAAGGAGAACAAGAATTTAATGATGAAGAATGAGATTTCTTTGAGGATGAAGAAGATTGTGGAGTTGATATTGAAGGAGAACTTTTGTGTGCCCTAGATACATTCAAACAACTGAATGAAGAAAATGGGAGACTAAAATACCAGCTTCAACAAGAAAAAGAATTCAAGGACAAGGTATGTTCAAATTTTGAAAAAGCTTCTTTAGAGTTTGAAAATGCCAGAAATTAGATTGTAGAATTAAAAAGTCATGTTAATGAATCTAATAAATTGATTATTAGTCTAAAAACTGAGATTGAGGAAGCCAAAAGAATAATAGATATGACTAAATCTAATCGTGAAGTAAAAAGAATAGAATGTCTGAAGTTAGAGGCAGAAATAATCTCTTTAAGAAAGGATTTGGAAAAGGCTTCTTCTAAACTTCACAAGAATATTCAATTTGACAAGAGTACTAAATGTTTGAATAAAATATTGAGTAGTCAGAAATACTACAAGGATCATTTTGGCTTAGGATATGAAAAAGGGGAGAGCTCTGGTGTTAAAGATGAAGTTAAAAGGGAAATAGTTTTTGCAACAAAAGATAGGAAGAGTTTCAAGGTTAGGCAGAATCCTAGGCAGAAGATAGATTTGAATTATCATTCTTCTATTTCTAATGACGACAAGAAGAGAGCAAAGGATAAAACTGTTGATATTGGGAGAAGAAAAACTAACAATTTTTCAAGACCTTCATCTACCAGGCAATATCATTCGGCCAGGTATAACTATTCTCAGTTCCATGGTTACTGCTATACATGCCATGTTTATGGTCATAGAGCTAGAGATTGTAGAATTCAATCAAGAAATAGTCTTGGATGGGATAAGGTTAAGAGTTCCTATAGTGTGACAAATTAGGACTTCATTAATATTTTTTATAAATGTAACAAAGTTGGTCATAGAGCAAGGAATTGCTAGTTGTCAAGAAATTTCATTTTTGTTCCTCCTATTAGTCCAAAAATTAGGTGCTATAGATGTCATAAAATTTGACATAAAGCATTATACTGTAAGGTTAATCAGGTGAACTCTTTTAGCGCTCACAAGAAAACTAGGACTATGATAGTTTGGAGAAGAAAACAAGTAAAGGAAATGAAAGAACCTGAACTTAGGCATATTGCACAAGTTCCATCCACAAGTGCATAAAGAGAAGCATTAATGAAGGGGGAGTTGACTTTTTGGTACATTTATCAAACCCCTGAAGAAAATTAGGAAGAGGTATCAGTTTTAGTTCAGTTTTGAGTATTGATGATCATAGGCAAGACAACATTGAGATAGTCTGGACATAGTGTTTCATTCACTCTTTCCTTCCATAGTTGTAGCAATGGAAGTAAATTACTGCTTGGTGATAGTGATTTTTTGTTTGATAACAATGGCTTGGTGACCAAGTATCCCTTTGTCATTGCCAAAGGGCATTTGTTAATGAATCACTTTGTTCTTGATGAACAACTTGGACAATGACTTGTGTGGAAGGCATAATGACCATGACAACAATACTTAGCAACACTGCTTGGATTGATCAAGTTTTTCTGCTAGGTGAACATAGGTACTTGACAATGCTTTGCATTTTATGTTTGCCTATATCTTCTTTAGAGGCATTTTCTCATACTAGAATCTTTCTTCAATATCTAATGTTATGTTTGCATTGTGATAGCTTATCTTGTTTCAAACAGTGTTTTGTGTTTCCATACAAGGTAAAGGGCAGTAATAACTTTCACCATGGGGTATCTATTATTAGTGGTAATATGCAATGCTAGTTGTTACTCTTATGGCATGGCAGTGATATGCATAGCTGTGGTTATTCTTGGTTACATTGTTTATGATCATCATGACTCCTACTACCTTCATAATATGGTTACACAGTTTGTGATGACATTGTTGTTACAGTTCATTTTTTGGTTATTAGTTTGCAGGTGATAGCTTGGTATTTGGTGCTTAACAAATTTGACAGTTTGTAGTTTTCTAAATATACAGAATGTGGTATACATATTGAGGTTTGGCCTTTGAAAATGGAAGAGGATAGTAAGTGCAGTAATGCAGCTTTGACACTCGAAGAAAGTTAGAAAGCAATGTTGCCTTTTTTTGTGGCTTTGTACTCATGGGGTATGTCTTAAAACTGAGGTAATATCCATGCTCTTGGTAATGTTTGATAATGTCATCTAATAAGAATCCTTGTAAGTATTAGTTTGAATGATAATACTATGTAATGACAAGGTTGATGAAGCAATTAACAATGAGAAGACAATGCATATACTAGTGTTGTTTGTTTCAAGATTTCAAGATGGTTTAATTTTCTCAAGATGTATAATGATATGATGCTTCATACAAATGTGCACTAAAAATTGTGTGAGAACAGTATCTTGTAGAATAGATATTTATTGTTGAGTATGCAAGTACAGAACATTGAAAGTTATCTTGCAATACAGATCAGGGGTATGGTTGTATTTTGCAGAACTCCTTAGCAGCATGCTATTTTAGACCTATGGTATGAAGAGATCTCGACATCATATTCAGTTTACAACACAGTGATATATTGTTGTCACAGTGTGTATTCTGAGGACAGGTTATTGTTTTTAGCATCATAGTAATGGTGATAGTTTGACACATGGTATACAAGACAGTTGAGTTTGTTGCCCTAATGATAAATTGACAACTTGCACTATAATGATTGAATATAGTGGTCACATGCTCTAGTATATGCTTGACAGTTGGCACATATTTAAATATCATGTACAACATCATATTGTTGTTGATGTTCATGGCTCATATTGTCTTTGCACTTGATCTTCTATGTTCTTATGCTTTTTGGTATAATGATCTTTTGTGCTCATATGGGATAATAGCAGTGCATTTGATGCTCATCTCAGCTGCTATATTTGCTATATTGTTTCATTTTGATATCACCAGTTGACATAATACTGATAGCATGATATAGTGACAAGGTTGTTTATAGTGATAGTGATATTTTTACAAGTGGCATGGCAGTTCATGTGCACAATTCAGTGACAGTTTCAATTGTTGGACTCAGGGGGAGTGTATTGCATATTTCTGATTAATGATTGGAATTATTTGTGATAGTCTCCTTAGTTGTTGCCTATCTTTCTTACATGCTTATCATGTTGATCTCTCAGTCTCTGTTTTAGTTGCTCAGCTTGGTGCTCCATCATGCGACTCTCTTGGTATGGTTTTACATTTCTACTTATTATTTCACATTTTAGAATTTATGTATATATATTGGAGGCATTTGCATACTTTCACTCCCATTGCATTGATGCCAAAAAGGGGGAGAGGTAGTTGTGTTTTGCCATCATGGACAAAGGGGGACTTTGTTGACCCTCAGTTGTTGTCCCTAATGACCAAACCACAACTTGGTACATGTGGTTCACTCAATCATTTTATGACATATTTAGTTGAGATGGTTTCCTAACAGGCAGATAACTTTGACATACTTTGGTCTTTGGTACTATGACATTGTGGAATTCTATGTGGTACCCTTGATCCTATAATTGATACTATACTCATGGTGTATACTCAGTTTGGTACATGGTGATATAATATATCTTGGTGATGATGAGCTTGTATAACAATATGTTATAATCTTTCTCTTGGAACAAATGCTTGATGTCATATTTGAGATAAAAGGCATTCAATGAGAAATAAGGCATGGTTTAAAGTGTTGACCCTAATACATTATCTCTTAGCGGGTATTTTTAAATGTTGCAAAAGATAAATTTTACTTATCAGCATGCTCTTGTATGTTCACCACCCGAACAAGTTACTACAAGGTTTTCAAGGCAAAATAAATAATATTTCATTGATTTCCTTAGGGTTTACCTGAATCACAAGTTGCATGAGTTAGAAAGACTTTGGTTTTTATTATGCAAAGTTTTGAGCTTCGAATATGAAACTTTCCTAGGTTTTCATTTCAGTTCACTGTAATCATGAAAGATCATAAAAATGGCCATGTGAATCTTTGGAGAAAATTGTCAAAGGAGTCTTCTAAAGTGACAAAAGTGTTTGGACTTGAGCATTGTTGCTGATCACTAGCACTCCTGCCACCCATCAGGTGTTCTCTCTCCATTTTTTGCTTTGAATTAAAATGCATAAGTATCATCGAAGAATTCTATCTCTATTTTTGAAACTGAAACTGTTTAAAAGTTTTCATTTTTTCTGGCTTCCTGAGATCTAAAAACATTTGGGGTTTTTTGAAAAATAAGTAGAGTTTCTCTTTTGCCTTTGAGGATTGAATGAGTTATAGCATTATCTATTATTAACTGTCTTCAAACAACGAATTCACTTTTGCTAAGTATCTGATAGAACTTTGAAGATATAAAAGATTATTTTTCTATTTTGAATGGATACCCACAAAAGTTGTGTTTGGGGTTTCAAATTGAAAAATATCTCTACTACCAAGGGTTTCTCTAATAACAGATTTTCATATATTTCAGGCAGAAATTTTCAATTGTGTAAATGGATTTTATTCTTTTGGATCTGTAAAACTATGAAGAAACTATCCTTGATTTCCTTTACCATATACAATGATGAAGGCTCATGTTATAGTTTTTGTTTTTATGGGCATTTGAGATTCTAGTACAGACAGTTATAACACTTGAAACTTTTAGTTGATAGTGGTTACTTGTTCAGTTATACTCAGGTTCTGTATAATAAGGAAATTTTTTGAGTATGGCTATAATTCTGGAAGCAGTTGCAATCAATTTCCTGTTTCAGTTATTTGGTTTAGTTGTACTCAGTTGAAAATCTAGTTATTACTTGAAACAGTTTTATGGAAATGGTTCTCTTCAAACTGTCTCATGAGAAGAGGAAGATATTGTAAAATGTATAAAAAGGGCTTTAAACAGAAATTGTGTGTGGTTGTAAATACACCTGATGTAATGTTGAGGAGAGATGACTGAATGCATTATCATTGATATTAGATCAGAGATTGATGATCAGTGAAACAAAGTGTTCCTCTATTTTTGTTTTTCTTCATGATTGAAATGTGTATTGAAAGGTCAAGTCAGTGAGACAAAAATGACCTTTGCCAGTGAGGCATTTTGTGTAGCTAGTGAGGCTTTGCTAGTGAGTCATTTTGTAGCCAGTGAGGCCTGTAATCAGTGAGATTCATTAAATAAGCTAGTGAGGCATTTTTTTGAGTGGTTTTTATGCCCCAGAAGATTTTCCACTAAGGACAATCTTTGTGTTATGGTTACTTGTTCTGCTCATGAGTTCTTGTTCATTATTTCATAATTTAATTGTTATATGATGCTCATAAGTAAAACAGTACAAATGCATAATACTTTGATGCTTATCACGGTCCAATGAAGTAACAATCTACCTCTATTGTTTGTCTTGATGAATTGTTCAAATGATTCCTCATAGTTCACAAACAGTTGTTCTATCTTTTCATGCTCACAAGTTGGTTTGATAGTTCATCCTGGTTCTTAAATGAATGTCTTCCTTTCACCATTCAAGGCTGAAGTTCACAATTGGTAAAAGTTAATTAGGTGTTGCCAAAAACATGTTTATTTTATAAGACACTAAATCACCCCCCCCGTCTCAGTGTCTTGCGTACTCCAACAAGGAATACCTTTAAAATTGTTGGCTCATCATTTTATTCAGCAAAGCTTGTTTTATTCAACAAAGCTTGTTGGCTTGCCTCTAATGATTTTCCACACCAAATTGATGGGTAAGTCAAGATTGATGATTTTTCATTTGTTTGTTCATTTTTTGCATAGTAGAGCAATAAAAAACTGGTCATTTGATGAAATTTGAATGTTGATGTCTTTCATTCGCAGTGACATGTTTCTACTTGGGCACTCACCTCCCCTCATTGTCATCAGAGTGAAGATACAATAGAACATTGCAGTAAGCCAATAGATCTTTGATTTATCAGTGGAATCTGATGTGTTTGTAAAGAGTATATATCTGCATGATAGTGAGTATCAAGAAGATATTCATTCCAACAAAAGAAACGCAATGGGATGCTTCCATTATTTTTAATTTTCTTTTTTTGTTTGATTCATTTGACTATAATTGTTTGTATATTCAGGAATTTATGCTCTTGATGGCCATTATTGCACCAATTTATCAGTACTTCTATTTTAATCTCAATTATTAGTGTTTCTGAACTATAGCTAGGACGCTTGCAAAGAAAACATGAACATTACTTTTAAGATTCGTTGGTCGACAAATTAACTTATTTATCCATTTTATTTGCTAATGAGTGAGCTGTTATGTTTATGCTTAATTTCATTATGTTGCATTTATTCTAAGGAAATTTTGAATTGACTTCTGAAATGTTTTGTTTAATTGACACTTTTGAGCGAGTAAGCTCACTTGTCATTAAATGTCCTATTCCTGATGACAATAATATTAAATATTGAAAAAACATTTAAAATATCCAATTAAGATTTGAACTAGGATATGACTCTCAAACCAACCAAGTTCCAAGCTAAATGAATTAAAATTGGAGAGACTTGACACTCATTAACATGAAATGAATGAAAAAGAAAAGAAAAGTGTAATAGATTTTACCTCAAAGAACAACGTGTTTCACATCAAAGGAATACCATTTTAACTTATTTTGGTTAATTTAATGTGTTTTGATGGATGCAATTTGCTTTATCTTACTAAGTTTTTGTCATTATTTTGGTCAAGTGCAAGTTGAAATCCAAAATGGGTCTCCTAAATCCCAGGATGTAGGGTTATACATTTATTTTTTTGTGTCCTTTTTTGGGACCTAAGCTAAGTCCAAGTGTAAAACTGGCCTATGGAGTCTCAATATTATAAATTGAGTCCAATGCTCTGCTAGGAAAATCATGATGATTTATTGTTTAAGCTTATTGCATTAAAGTTTTGCACCCTTGATTTCTTTTTCATTTTATTTTTAAACTATTTTAAAAATCATCCTATTAACCATTACAATAAATCAAACAATTAGATAGAGAAAGCTAACAAGTACATTAGATTGAATAAATATGTTAGAGTCTAAGCTAGTAGAAGTATAAAAACCCTAGTAAATTCTTAAAAGAATTTCCACCAATATGATCTTTATAGAATGCTTGATGTTGAACTATCTAAGTTGGTCCAACATAAAATTTATTATTCATGGCACATTCTTAATCCTAAGTTTTGAGTGATTATGCTTTTTTATTGGTGGATTGCAATGTTTCCTATTATCAACTAAACACAAGGCATTGCATTTTCAATCTTAGAACACCTTTGATTCTGGAAACCTTTTCTTCATTATTTATTGATTATTATTTATTGTGATATCTTAATGATTCAGTGACCTAGAACCGGGCTTATTAGTACCTTTTTTTGGCTCTTAGACAATGCACAGGGCAAGCCACTAATCCGCTGGGGTGGTATAAAGTAATAATTGACCTATTCATAATCCTCATAGCTATCTATTTCATTGATAATAGTAGTCATTTTGTCATATTCACCATCTACATCTTACTCATCTTGTTCAAGATCTGCTCCACATTTCATTGACTCGCCCCTTTGCATCTCAACTAACAATCTTGTCAAAGATCTTGGTGACTCCCTTTTTGCAGAGTTTTTTTTCTTGCAGGATAAAATATGGAGAATGACAAAGTGAATAGTTGCGTCTCTTTCCTAATCATGCCTTAGGAGCTAGAAATCGAAGGAAGGGTTAAAATTGTTGACCTAAACTAGATCTTTGATATAGATTGTATAATGGTTCAATTTTCTATTCGAAACATATGTAGATAGATGTTGTTGGAACCCAAAACCTTGTCGGGGTTTCCTTGGTTCTAAGAACCAATGAAAACTTCAAAATTGTTCTTGACAAGACCTAAATGGACAACAAAGGCTATACTTAGCTCAAATTTCAAGATTCTTTGAGGATTTTGAAGGGTTCTAAACCAAGGCAAGACCTAAGGGGGTGCACTTGGGGTTTTGATGGATTTTGGGTAGAAACAACAAGTTTGGGAGCAAAAAATGAGGCTCTCAACACACCCCATACATTGCAGAAGATTCCCTAAACCCCTCCCCTATGGACTTGGGTCCAGGGGCATCCTTTGCCCAAATACTACCTACATACTCGCTTCCAGACAAGATCAAAGTCCTATGTAGTTATCAAAATAATCTCTCTAGGACATACACATAGATTCCTAACCTCAAGATTTCATCATCATCCCAATTTGATAACAACACTTACTAACATTCCCATAATCAAATCCATACTATAAAGTACACATTCCATAACAAAAGTTACTGAAGTAAATAATCCACTTATTTACATTCACTCAAATAAAAAGGATATATATATATATATATATATATATATATATATATATATATATATATATATATCGACAATAATGACATTACATCTTTCAAAAGCACATGTTATATCTTGGTTACCACAATAAAAATATACAATATCCATCTTAGGATCTCTTGCCATAAGTCATCTCAAATAATAACAAGGTACAATAATCAAGTACACGTCATGAATAATAAATCAAATGACTCTCTCCAGCTACCACTAACTCGCATGGTCATCCACAAGCCAAGAGATGGGAACATGGCTCAGGTGCTTTTCTACCCAACCATGAAGCAATTACACTTCCCTAGATTCCTTTATGACACGAAGGAAACCCAGCCTTGCACGAAACGTCTAGCAACTCGAAAATAACTGGCAGGAGGGAACACCCAATGCAACCTGATGTCTAAATGTAGATCTAAATAATGATGTGCAAATATCTCACAATAGGATGTGGCAGAGAAATATATTAAATAAAGTTTTTCTAGACAATCTTTCATCTATTTCAATGAACACCCAGCTTGGCCCAAGCATTTAAATAGTTATGGTCAAATCCTGAAAAGAGGAAACGCCTTCTTTGTTTTCCCACATTTGGCATCCTAGCCCAAAAGTAACCCAAACACACACAAAAGATAAACTACTTCCTTTTTAAAGCAAATTGATAACACATACTTTTGCCTTGATACATATGCTACTTCTTCCTTTTTGCACACTCAATGCGAATACACTCTCAACAAAATATTCACAATAAAGAGCTTCATTTATGCATTCAAGAAACATATGAAAACTATTACATGGGGTGTATTCTTTAACCCATATTCCATTCAAAAGCATCTAGTATACATCTAGCATAATAATTCCTATCCACATGCACATTTTATAATTCCACTCAATAAGGTTGCAACAGGTACTAAATGAAAGAAAATTGTTTACCAACATAATTTTTGCCAATTTAAACTTCATTTATAGTAAAGCATAAGAAGAAAAGTTGATTTAATATATCCTAAATCTTATCATAAGAACCCTGCTATCTGGTACAGGAATAAAGTCAAGTTTCTAAAAAAATGCAAATAATTGCTACAAGAGTAATTTAAATCTACTTTAGGAATACAAGTTAACTTTGTAATAGGAAAGATTCTATCTAAAGGATTTAAATACTACTATGTCAAGAAAATAAAATAAACTGTGACAGGAATGAATAAATTGCTACAGGTTTAAAGTTTGTCGTGACAGGAAAAATTGTGAGTATGCTATAGATTTCACATAGATGTGACAATAAATAAATAACGGTGATAAGAATCAGAAGGCTAACTGACTAGCTTATAACACAAACAACTAGAAAATCACTTTTAAGTCGATAGATCACTAAACAAGCTACCATAGTTAGTACGCAGGCCTAGAGTAATAATATACAGTCCAAGAGAACTAAAGGTAGGCCAATTCATTAGTGAGAGGTCATAGAATAACACACACAGGTAGAAAAATAAACAGGTAGATTGAATATGCTCTGGCAATTTATATGAGAGGTAAGGCACCAGGTGGATATAACTAAAATATGCATATATACCATAAAACCAAGACCGAAGATTAATATAGAAGTTGACATGGATGAGACTCCAGCTTTGATAAACATGAATCAAGCTATTTTAACATAAGTGCTGATAAGAATTAAGTTCATGTTGAGAGAAATCAATAGACTCTTATTTTTAACAAAGAAGTAGATATGAAGATAAGACAAACCATTTAATACTTAGTTAGAGGCTGACATGGTTAAGAAATTGGCCAAATCAAATGACATAGGATAAAACATGCCACCATGATATTAAACAACCGAAAAGAAATTGCTTAAAAATAATACCAAAATTACTTAAGGAGGTAAGAATCATTTAAAGGATCACAATCACATGTTGATCATTACATCGAGATCTCAAGAACATTCACACACAAGTTAGGAGAAATAAAATTGAGATCAATTATACATGTTGTAGCATTTGGTAAGGAGAAGGTTGTTAACAACGTGTATAGTAGGCTGATACAACTCATATACAGTCTAAAACATATGATTCACAGAAGAATGTAAAGATCAACATGTCGATAGTATATTATGTAGACTATTTTAACATGCAAGAATGAGGATAAAATCACGTAGGCTATGAAGATTAACCATTACAAACCATTAGAAGGAATAAACATTGGCCGATTTGAAATAGGTTGAACTCAGCTTAGGGGCAGTTGTCTTTTAGCAACCATAGAGGGACAAAACCCAAGCAAAAGCTATCAAAATAATATTTCCAAAAAGGACAATAAGTCAAGCCGTTTAAATAAGCGAGGCTAACATACAATGCATGTCGATCAAAATCATAAACAAAGGCTGATAAAGAAGATACATGCTAACAAAATATATTAAGATGTTGTGATTAACCCAATAGAGTGACTGAAAAACCTTAGCAAACACATAGGAAGAAAATATATGATGTCTATTATCCACCAAAGCAAGCAATAGGGAAACATTCTAAAGTGTCAAGAAAAATATAATGCAACATAAATATGGTGGTTAACAAACAAGCTGACGAAAGTATTATGCAGACCAGAGAATCAACAAGATGCAGGCCAATATTTAATCATGGTCTTAATAGTATACACTTCCATAAAATTTGTTCTATTATAGTTGTTCAGTTATAACAATTGCATATGGGAAAGTTGGTTCTATTTCTTCTACTATATATTGTAAATGTAAAAGAGTAGAAAGGATCAATCTTTTGGGGAAGGAGAAAATTTTTACTTTTACAAGACTAGATTATTGAAATTCCATTCTGGAAGTAAGGGGGATATTTTGGACAGTGTATGCAATGATATTGAATTCACAAATACTAGAAGGATTGACAGTGAGTCGGTTGTTTTGGTGATGATTATCTATTCTTTGTAAGTTGAGTATTTAATTGGTGATATCTTGATATCTACATAAATCTGTTAGAAATAATGATAACCTACTTCTATATTTGAAATATTGCCATTTGATTGTCTCTCTTCGTATGTTAGGATTTGATAAGAATAGGAAGATTTTAATTTATTTTCCTTTCATGTGTGTGTTTGGCAGAAGTCATTCCATCTGATAAGAATATTTTCCTACAATATAGTTTGTGTTGTGGTTAGTTCTTGCTGGCAGTAAACATGTTACTAACAGATGGACAATTTTCTCTTGCAACTTGCCCTATGAAGTTTTTAGAAGGTACAGCTCCCTTCTTATGATGATTTAGAATTTTTTGTTACAATTTTATCCAGAAAGTGAGAAAGGCAATTGTACATAAAAGAAAATCTAACTAACCACAACACAAACTATATTGTAGGAAAATATTCTTATCAGATGGAATGATTTCTGCCAAACACACACATGAAAGGAAAATAAATTAAAATCTTCCTATTCTTATCAAATCCTAACATACGAAGAGAGACAATCAAATGGCAATATTTCAAATATAGAAGTAGGTTATCAGTATTTCTAACAGATTTATGTAGATATCAAGATATCACCAATTAAATACTCAACATACAAAGAATAGATAATCATCACCAAAACAACCGACTCACTGCCAATCCTTCTGGTATTTGTGAATTCAATATCATTGCATACACTATCCAAAATATCCCCCTTACTTCTAGAATGGAATTTCAATAATCTAGTCTTGTAAAAGTAAAAATTTTCTCCTTCCCCAAAAGATTGATCCTTTCTACTCTTTTACATTTGCAATATATAGTAGAAGAAATAGAACCAACTTTCCCATATGCAATTGTTATAACTGAACAACTATAACAGAACAAAGTTTGTGTGGGATTATCAAAGATTAGTTTACTAGAAATCTTTAATATGACAGATCAGAGAGTGATTAAGAAAATGTAGCTTTATCATCTTCTGTGGCATTCAATTTTTCTCGCTCATCTGGTATCCTTTTATCAGCTCAATCTTCTGCATTTTTAGAACTCCAACTATTTACACATTCAAAATCCCATTTTTCTACACAACCGACATCACCTTGTGTTTACTGTGTGGCTTGAATTTTTCTTCACCGGTGGACTATCATTCCTCACACTTCTGGCCTTTAGCCTTTTATCAGTAATTTTAGCCTTTTGAGAACTTTTCCTTTGTATTCTCCTTTATCAGTGAAAAGCCTCCCTTTTGGAACTTAATTTTATCTTCATTTGCCTCTATCGGTAAATTCTCATCTTTTCAAACTGTGGTCTCCTTTCATTTATTAGGAAAAAATCACTTTTTATGAACTTTGCCCTTTATTTCATATATCAGCAAAAGTGAATTTTTCAAAACCTATGGCTTTAGTTTCTTCCATCAGCGAAAGTCATTTTTCTTGAACTATCACTTTTTCCTTTCTGTCAGAAAATTTTGCATATAGTGAACTTCCCTCATCATGTGTTGTCGGCAAAAATGACTTTTTGCTAACTTTCCCCTTAGCTGATTTCATACTTCTTTTTACTTATCGACAAATTTATTATCTTGCAAACTTTACTTTGGTGCTCTATATCCCTTCAATCGACAAAACATATCTTTTTCTAACTAGCGACATACCTGACTATGGGCTCTTTATTACTTTATCAAATTTTGGAACAATATGCAAACCAAGTACTTTTTAAGTCAGGCAATGAGCCTAGGTCATAAACCATGACTATTGGCTTATCAGTGAAGTTGACAAATATAAAACTTTCGAACATAATAAAGTTTTGTGGAAATCTTGAATAATTGACAATAAGCTTTAACATGCTTTGTCAAGTAATCGACAATTCAACAAACTTTAGAACTTACAAACCAAAGACTTTAATTCAAAAAAAGGAAAGATTGTCAATGGAAGATAGTAATTGACGAACTAAAGAAATTTCTAGAAAATGAACAAAAGCCGACTAGGGCAAAACAAAGGGGGATACAAAGACTTGGCAAGAAAATAAAAGTTTGAGAATTTCAAATTTTGTCGAGAGAGTTAGAGAATTACTTTGTTTTCTAATAAGTTCGCTAATGGAGATATTTGCCAATAGAACAAGGGAGGCAAGCCACATTTATGAAACTCTCAATATGCCAATATGATACTAAACCAACATTGTAAGGTTTGAGAAAAAGAAAAAATTGCCAACTACAGGAAATACAAAACATACATGGCTGATAACTCAAATATATATGGAAAATTAAAAGTGACCAAAAATTTTGAAGTTGAGGGAAACACTCTCTATGCTTCTTTTTCACCTTCTGTCATTGTTCACTGATGATAATTACTACCTCCTAATCCTTTGTTGTGTGTTCCTTAAAAAAAACTCTTCTTCTAATAATATCATTGTATATTTTTTTAGGTCCAGCTTTGGATCTTAACTTTAGTCCTCTTTTGTTTTGCATGCCTTTGGTGTTAAAAATACCACCAATATCTCCTTTGTTTTCTTTTAAAATTCACTCAACTCCCCTCCATATTACATGGAAAAATATTTGTTATATATATATATAATGCATATTCATTTAAGTCTAACATAGAATATTTATATATATTTATTAATCAAATTATTGAAATAAAGAAAACCTATCAAATAATTATTAATAAATCAAAGTAAACAACTTATGCAATTCTAATGTATCTAAGTCGAAAGAATGTAATAATACATCCATGTCCAACTTATGTAATGCGAATGGATGTTTTGAAGCAAGAAAGTCACATACTAAATATTCATCGTACATCAATCACATCAGTTAACCATATAAATGCACAACAAGACTAATAACCATATTACAATACATAATAAAGCCACTCAATAATGCAATATGTCATGAAGCTCTAAGTGAGTGCGTGCATGCATCAAGATTATCCATCATGCCAACTCTTTCCTAGCGGCTAGAACATTTCTACCTCAACCATGTTCTCGTCTTTGACATTCTTCCTACACTCATTCACACTTAGATTTCCATTAATAGGTTAGTCCTTATAATCATAGTTGAAGCAAGACAAGATATACATCCATAATCTTACCAATAATAATTGGTCATCAATCGATTTTCAAATTTTTATGCATTTTAAATATAAACTATTTTACCTTTTCGCACGTGTGGAATCACTCAATAGTAAAACAATCATAGTAAAAATGTCCCATAATTTAATTTATAAATAAAGTCCAAAAATGAGATGTGACACATACACAAAAATATGCATAACAACATAATCAATATGAAATAAATATAGTCATAACAGAGTACATGACATGAATAGAAATAATATATTTACAATGCAAAATATATGCAAAGAGTTTCCATGGCTCCAAATGATGCCCTACTATCATATGACTCAATGATAACAAATATTATAACCATATTATAGTATGACATCCTTCATAATTGGAACATGAACCATATCATACATGGTTCTTTAATAAATAATTGCCAAACACAGGGAAGTCATGTTTGAGAACTCATTTATTGATCTTATGCTTTGACTTATGAAACTCAACTTCATATCAATAGTCATTGTCCTATAACTATTGCTAGTAAAGATGGTAATGGACTATATTATTATAGTCCTTAGAACTATCTTCTTCAAGATGAATGCATCATATAAACTATAGGGAATTGTTCAGCTATAAGGAAGTAGTCTTTTCTAGTACTTTAGATCACAATAGAAACATAAACAAAGAGTTGTGTTATTCTAATCATGATTGCCACATCTAAAAGTTATAGCTGTTGGCATTACTACATTGTTCAGTTGGCGCGGTTATGCAGTTCATTCAGTTTCACAGTTCGTTGTAACTGTAACACGCATTGTAACTATCAACTTTGCCGCATATATACATGATGTATCTCCACTTTAGATGAAAAGCATGAATAAAACTATTTTACTTTGCTTTATTTGGTATCAGAGCAGCCATAGAGGATAGGAGTGCAGCAAGCGTGATGTGAAGCAATACTCCTCCTGCGTGGAAGAAGACACCCAAAGAAACCAGATGGAGTTCTGTTGAGTTGCAAGGAGAAAGCATCCACGGTGCAGGGAGGAGAGCAAAGCCGTTGGCAGGGAGGAAAAGCCGTTGTTAGACCCGAATCTACAAACATTTCCCAAGGCACGTCTCTCAAACATCAGATCTCTCACAAGAGCAATTTGATGGGTCTGTTGAATGGATCAGAATACGTGAAGATCATGAAGGAAGTTGAGGTATTGTTTCTATAAGTTGCGGTATTGTTTTGCAGGCTGGGGGTTGAATGCATAGTTTCTATTCTCACTTGATTACTATTCTCATTTGAAGATATATGGTTGGGTATATAGAGGAGATTATTCATCCATCACCAGATTCAATTGAATGCCATACTAGCTATTTAAAACGGCCTACTCCATTTATTAGAAGGTGTTGTTCAATAGCTTGCCTTAGTAAGATAGAAGGCAATCAAGTTCTGCTGAGGTGTGCGGGAAACAGCCTTGGAAGGAAGCATCGAGTTTGAAGGCCTTTGTAGGTAGATTGAAGACATTTGTACTCTCTACTGTAGCGGTTGTTGTCTGGTCTGAAGTTTCTCTATCCAAGCCATTTGTAGCACTCTCCATAAGGCACCTAAAAGAGGAAGACATAGTCTGCAAAACCCGGCAATCAAAGAAAAGTGGATGTCCATTATCATCTCAAATTGGTATGTATTGAAGTGTGTATGAAATGCAACTTTTATAAGCAAATATATTTAAGTCTGAGAAAGAAGTCAATCTTTTGAGTATTATCTAAAATGGAGATCCCATTAGACAAGTATTCCAGTTCCAATTTTCATACTTGGAGAATGAAAATTCAAATGCAACTAATGAATAAAAATTTATGGGCAATAGTAAGTGGAAAAGAAAAAGCACCTACAGATGCAAATAAGTTATTAGATTGGAGTAGTAGAGATGATAAAGCCAAGGCTATAATTGGTCTTGCTCTTTCTGACACTGAATTGCACCATATTGATTTGGATAAATCATCGGCCGAAATTTGGGATAATCTGAATAAATTGTTTGGAGCAAAAGCTGTTAATGCAAAATTTTCTCTAAAACTTCAATTATTTCGATTTAAGATGGAGGATGGAATCACAATGTCAAATCATATAAGTAACTTGCAGTCTCTCATTAGACAGCTAGCAGAGGTTAAGGTTACAGTAGATGATGATGATGCTAGGGCCATCCTATTAAATAGCTTGCCTTCAAAATACAACAATGTTGTTTTTACTCTCAGTCAAATATCTTCACAAACTCTAGAAGGTATGATTTCTGCTCTTCTATCAGAAGAGAAGAGAACAACAGAAGATTCAGAAGATGATCCTCAGGAGAAAGCGTTATTTTCAAGAAACAATTACAAGAGATCAGAGAGAATCAAATGTTTTTATTGTAAGAAAAATGGTCACATAGCTTGGGATTGTAGAACTCGAGCGAGTGATGTTCTTAAAGGAAAGCTCAAAAATGAAGGAAATCTTGCTTGCATTGAAGATGATAAGGATCCACCAGATATTGAGGATGAGGATCCACCAGATGGTGCTATTAATTTCTGTGGATATGCCCTTTAAGCAAGGTCATATTGGAGGTAGGTGGCATCAGAGGATGGAGGATTTTCTATCATCTCAAGTTAGCTTTTCGCTTTGAGATGATGCTTTGCATGAGAAGCATTTTTGGTTTTGGTTGGTTTGTTTTTTTCTTTGTTGATACTGACAGAGCTGACAGATTTGAAGAATGTATGTTTTGTGAAGATTTTGTTTTGGAGACAGGTTTGGGGTTTGGTGTTGAGCTCAATATGGATTGTTGTCCAGCGAGCTTCAAAGAGTATATGATCTTGAATTATACCCTTTCGCGGTCACTAGACAACATGGCAGAGATCTGTTGTATCTCTTAGGGGCCATTGTCAAATAATTCAGGACTCTATGATTTGAGAGCTTGGGACTAAAGAGCTCAAGAACACAGCTCGAAGCGACACCTTTCTGAGGGTAGACGAGACAGCATGATGGAGCCTCGCTTGGTTCAGGATTTGTTATTTGGGAGAAGATCTTCTACAAAATATGTATTCATATTGTGTAATCAGCTTTGTTGAGTTTTTTAGCATTCAGGGGGGGTACCTTGGTACTATTGCAGGAACAATGTAATAAGGGGGGGAATGTTGGCATTACTACATTGTTCAATTGGCGCGGTTATGCAGTTCATTCAGTTTCACAGTTCGTTGTAACTGTAACACGCGTTGTAACTGTAACACGCGTTGTAACTGTAACACGCGTTGTAACTATCAACTCTGCCACATATATACATGATGTATCTCCACTTTAGATGAAAAGCATGAATAAAACTATTTTACTTTGCTTTAATAACTAGATGCAATTCTTGTAAGGTTTTATCCTTCTAGATCAACGAGATGGAAAAACACCCTATAGGCAACAATATTACTTGGTCTAGTACTTTCCTTTTCCCATTAAGACTACATTTGGAGCACTTAAGCATGTCATTTACCCTAACACTCTACATTCACAACCCTTCCTTAGTGAATGTGTAAGTGAGGGTGTGTGGATGATATTATGAAATGCTAATCCTATTTTAGCATGTTTACATTTCAAACTAATTATAGATTACTCATATAACATGTCTCATTGCAACTAACAAAACATAGTTATGAGACACCACAAACCTCATCTTCAACATAGATCACATAATGGGTTTAGTTATCAAATACCTCTACTTTTATGAAACAACCATTATAAATTAAAAGCTGAGAAGTATGATATAGGCCATAGTCAACAAAACCATATCAATCTTATCCTTTAGCTAGAACTCAAACCAACCATATAAAATGTTTTCATGAATATACTACTTCCAACATGTTAGTCAAGACATCTACTAATTAATCAATGAGGTAACTTACTATTACATTAAGATCATTGAACAAGGCATGTTGATAACATTTATATCACCATAACATGCAAGGTGTTATTAAACTTGTTACCCTAATCGGTCTCATGTCATTTATGAGGGCCATTAGGCCCAATGGCCTTACCAATTATAGCTGTAATGGAATATTGTCACCAGAAGAACCTATCCTTATCTACGTACTGCTATAGTTAAAATAAAGGTACATAAATCGATCTTTGATAAACAACTTCATACATCAATGAATATCTTGCCAATTAGACTGAGCACTCCAATACTGGAAATTGATAAAAAAACAATTAGCCTCCTTGGGTACAAATGCTTAAATCTCAAACATGGGTGAGGTAGGATGTAGGCATATAAGAGACCTAGAAAAAGTTAAAATATCATTTAAAAATGCAATTGAAAGGCTAATACACTTCATGGAGGCTCCAACCTCATGTGTTACAGAGTGATCAATGATACCATAACCCTTTACAAATATTTTGTATATATATTTCGGTGGGATTTTTTCAAGAATCAAAAACATGAATCTGAATATATCTTAATAACTTACCAGAGCCATACGTTCCTCCTTACATGATGCACTAGGAAGTTATAAGGAACTTTAAATCTATTTCACACAACATAAGCTACTTTTAAACCATTCAAGAGAGAGGTTGTGCATAAATTTCCTTTTATTAAATTCTTAGCATAAGTTGTGGCATTAGGAAACCTCTTTCCCAATGCTCTCAATTGTGCATAGTAGATAGGATGTTGGTTTACATATGCTTAAAAGTTTCTAAATCAATTTTAACAAACCCATTGGAAGATATCCTACCATCATGGCATTCCCTAAGGCCACATTTCTTTGGGGAATTTTGTCAAATAGCTCATGTGCCTTGTCTAGGATTCCACGTTTTTCATACATGTGTTTAACATGCATGTGTGTTGAGTGGGACTATTATTTTACTATTTAAACTATCACCAAATAATTTTAATTTTCCTACTTACCATACTAAAATTTGAATATTTTAAACAATTTGATTATACTTTCACCTACACATCCCATAGCCAGCCATGGGATGACAACTACTATATTGGACAAAATCTTAATAGGTGTTATGAATAGAAAATATTTTTCATCCAAAGAATAGCAATATATATTAAGATATATTATTAGTCATTTTACAATCATTTGTAGCACAATGTGATGGTTAAATCATAGCATTGTTATCCTTGCCACTAAGGTTTAAATCTCTGGTGGGCCAACAAGATCACTAGCTTTAAGCCTTGTTAGGCCAAAGAGCTCATGAGCCTTGCATCCTTGTAGGGCCCTTGCTAGGCCAACGAGATCACATGCTTAAAGCCCCTGGACTGGGCCAATGAGTTTGCAGGTTTGAAACACCAATGTTCATGCCAAGCATTCATGCTAGGGGATGAGGTCCCCCATGTTGTGGCCTTACCAATTCATAGCTCTGATCAAAAGCGTTCATTGATTAAAAAATATTAGTCATTCTATAATGATGGGTAAAGTTTATTTGTTGATCTTTTTTGGTTGATGGGGTCATTGTAGCAATCCTCACATCCTTGCAACTAATTCTTGTTCTATTTTCTTTCCCTTGTATTTTAACCTCCTTCATTTTATATGTACATGTTATATTGTGCATAATAATAACTTTTGCACCAATGTCCTTGGTGCTAAAAACTACAGCCACTCTCTAAATAACATCCAACTCTCCCCCATTCCAATGCATTCAATACCAAGGTAATTGTTGTTGGCATAAATGTAACCCCCTACAGAGCAACAACTCTCTATTTCTTGCAGTGCCCCCAACTCCTTCATCTAACACAATTCCTCTATCCTTTATCCAATGATGGACATCCATACCTTCTTTAATATCATTGTAGGTCACCCTCTCCTCTTCCCACATCACCCATGCTTTTTTCTTTAATTTCTACTCAAGAATCCCCTCCAAAATGGGTTGTCCAAAAATTCCCAAAAAGATGTCTTAAAATCTCTTTAAATTACTTCTTCCCCTCCTCTCTTGACACCATACTTGTAGTCCTTTTAGGAATAAAATAATGAATGAGGAAAGGAATGCTAAAAATTCTTAATGGTGTGGTAGGTGGCCTTCTTCTTTCCTAGCACCCTTGCCCTCACCATACCGCTTTAATGTTTTTGCTCCCCCCTCAAGTTTTAAGTGCTTTTATTTATTTTGGTTTATTTCCCTATTGTAGGGATGTGAAAAGATCATACAACTATATGAACTATACAAATGTCATATGACCAAGGGTAGGGGAGCTTAGAAAATATTTTTTTAGGTATAGTCACCAAACCCTATCAAGTTTACTATCAATCTATACAAATTTGGATCTTCTAAACTCAACTGTGAGGTCAAATTTGGGCCAAGGTGTACAATAATTTGTTTTTGACAAAATCTCTCAAAATAATAGAAGGGGCTTGCAAATCTAGAGATTTGGTTCCATGTTGAAGTTGCCAAAAGAACCTCACAGAAGCACAAATCCTCTACAACTTGGGGGCAAGAAGATAATTGGGGTAGGTGAGAACCCCACATGTACATTTGACAAGTTTCCTAATAAGTGTTATGTGAACATGACTAGAGACATCTAGAAACTATCCTTAAGTAAACTTAATCAACTAGGTGTGAAAGGGAAACAAAATAGTTAATAGACTCATCCACACTGACATGTAGTAGAAATAAAAGTAAACTCATGAAGCTTGAGGCCATATGAATTACTTGCGCATATATGAGAGGATTGAGTTGCTTACAATTGGATGCCAGAGCACTATTTGTAGGGACATGAAGGAAGATTTTTCTACACGTACATTTTATCATATTAAAATAGGCTACAAGTAGCCTATGCAAGAATAGGTTTATTTATTTAAAAAATGAAGTAGATGTGTGTGATTGGGTTAAAGGGACATGGCAATGAGTTGGAGGGACTCAGAGGTGCCACATGGGTACTAAATCTACCATTGAGGGTGGAATCAGTTGCATGTTAAGGAGATCAAGACTAACCTTCCTTGAAAAATAATTGACACTTAAAAAGAAACATAAAATATGTAATTATAATATAGATGGAACTTGGATGGGATATACATATAATGAGAATTAATTAAATTTAGGGACTTGTAATTATATAAAAGTAATTTTAAATTTGTTAATAAATCTATTTTTCAAATCATTAAATGAGAAGACAAGTTAGATAAAGATATAACCATTGAAATATTTTAACTATAAAATGTGAAGTGATATAAGAGATGTATTTTGTGATTGGTTATCTTGAGTGTTGAGTGAAGATAATGATTGCAAAATTCAAATATTTAATATATTGTCTTAGAGGCTTGTGTGATGTAACAACAAGTGATGCATAAAATAGAAAGTTCAATAAAAAATCAAGTAGATGTAATAGAGTTGCTTCATTCCTATTGATGGATAGGATTGTGTCCCTTAACTTAGTCCTAGACGACATTGCATCATGCAATGTGGTTTGTTATCTATGTAACCATCTATAATGTGTTTGTGTATGTATTCTATACAAATCCAATTTAAAAATGAAAAAGAATAATATGTCTTTGCCTTAGTTAAACATGAGTTAGATATGACTATTATATGAATATATGTTTGCAAAATGATTATTTTAACCATTCTTCTTACTAATAGAAATTAAATAAATCATCTAATAAGTGAAAAGTAACATACAAAAATTGAACTTACCTATTATACCAAAGTTTTTTTTTAATAGGTAAGATAAATTTTATTAATTAAAATTAAGAATTACATCAATGGTCATCCATAGCCAGCTTGCTGCCATGTAACAGAAAGGAACAGTGCACAACTACATTCTAAGTTACAATCTGCCCACCCAACTTGGTGTGAGTTTGCATTTGACATTTAATCATATTTAGCTCTGTGATGAGAGATTTCCTTCTCTTATTTTGTACCACTTGCCAATCTTCCCCAACCTCTTTCAATTGCATTTTTATGGGATCCTTGATCTACGATGTAGCTTTTGTTGAACTCCCACTACACAGAGTAGAGATTTTCCTGTCACTTTTTGGAGGATCCATGGTAATTGGGTTCAAGTCTATGATCTAAGGACTAGCTTTTGAAGCGCTACCTGAATGTTGAGGCTGTCTTTGAGCTGCAATTGCATTTGTGCTGAGATCCATAGCTTTGAATGCTTCACCCTTTCCGACCACATCCGTCAGGGATGAATCAGGCACCTTTTCCTCTTGCACCTTTGACAAAGATGTGATTGTGTAATGATGAGGCTTGGCATCAACCCACTAGGATTGTTGATCAGAATTTTTAATGCTCTTAGTGCAGGAAATGGCCATATGACCTGTTTGAAAACACTTCCTACAACAGAACAGTAAACCTTCGTAGTCAATGAGTTGCATCCAGATGTCGTCAGCAAACTTGAAGGTGATATCTGAGCAAAGGTCACTTGTGACATCCATATCAACAAGGATATGGGCAAAGGTTGTGTGAGTGAAATTGGATGTGTTTGAATCCACTGCCAGGAAGCAGCCCAAAGAATCCCCAATTACATGGAAGCAATCAACAAACTAGAATTGTAACAGGAGATTCGAGAGGCAGATCCAAATAGGTTTAATAGAAAAAGAAGCTGTAGTAGGGTTAAAATTTGGAAACCATGGTTTGAGAAGGAGTATGCTTTTCCCCAACACCATTTCTCTTACAGAATGGCATCCCTATCCTGAATGCAATCAAAAACCACAATAAAAAATCCTTGAGGACAAGGATAAACTTCTATGTTACCTTTGAGGGAGGGCCCCCAAACTGATGAGATTCAGTCATGCAAATCTGGGAGTTTTGGCTAGAGACGATTGAATTGACTAATCAATCCATTGGAAGCAAAATATTTTTGACCAGCATCAACCTCCTTTTTGAGCTCCTTTGAGAAAACCAAAGCTCAAAAACCAAAAAAGGGGAGCAGGGAGCCTTTCTGATGTAGGATTTTGGGTTGTTCTTGGAAAACCCATGCTCATTAGAAACTGAACTATCCCTTAGTGGCTGAGTATCCCAAGCGGTCGATTTCAATTTCCTTTGTTTCGAAACGGCAAGCATATCCCGGAAAGATAGGCTAAACCCAGGCTTTGAGTTTGTAGAGCCCTACGGTGCAACGTTCGATATGTTGAAAAGAAATTGATTCACCAGTGGAATTTTCTGTGCCGTCTGAAGCCCTAGCCGAACTAGGGCACACTGAAGAAATGGGAACCCCATCAAGGGTGGGAACCTTTTCATCCTTAAGTGAAGAACCAGCCAATGCTGGAGCAACGACAGAGGCAGAAGTAGCGGGAGCATTGCAAATCTTAGAGAACATGCCATGATCTGATTGTTGCTTTCCCAAAAACTCTACACAAGGGGTGACTTTGCAAGCGGAGGGCAGCGAAGAGGGTGGAAACGAAATAGTGGCTAGAGACATCTTAACCCTACCACCATCCAAGGGATTGGAACCATTGCCCTTCCAAACCTGTGTGCCAGACGAAGCAGTGGATGAGCGAAAATGCGCAGAGCGAAACATTGTCCAGTTAGGTGGTTTGTTTTCTGTAAATTTTTATTTTCACCTATTATACCTAAGTTATTTAAGAGCTTACCTCTAAATTTTTTGTTATGTGAAAAAACTTATGATAAAATTGTAATGAATTCTATACTTCATCTTAAAAATTAATTTTTAGCTTTTTAATTTAATAAATTTATATTATATAAATTAATAAAAATTGTTCTGAATGCTAAGGACATGTAATGTGCAAAGCTGGAGCCAACAAGGATAGCTGGCCTATTAACAACACGTCACAATCTGGAAAGTTTATAGGTTATAACAAATATTATTTTACCTTTAAAGAAACAAAATTTATTTTAATATTAAAATGTAAATTTTAACCAATAAAAATAAAAATAAAACAACTAAACATGTGATATTTAAACAAACATGTAGGGTGACGCTCACGATTAATATTAATTCAATCAAAATGGCTCATGCTTAACCATGAATTTTTTATTTTAATAATGGCGGAATAAGAGTAGTAATATGTATCAACAATATAGAATGAGTACAGAGGTTAACGGCTGCCCAGCAGCGAAAGCAGAGAACAAAGCATTGCTGCTAACCGCAGCACAAACATACAAGTAGAAATCTAAAGAAAGTTAGCATAAAAGCATGAGACCAAGGCGACTTATAAAATCATCTGCCTACATCATAATCCGGATCATTATCATAACCATGGCTTGTTAAAGTGGTTGCAGATTCCAGAGACACAGGAGCGAAAGCCGATTGATCCGCAGTTTCTTCATCTGTAATATGAACAACATTACTGCCATAATCTTTGTAACTCGTATCGTAAGAAGTCCAAAGAATCTGATGAACTGGAAAAGGAGCTTGGCCTTCCAGTATTTGCAGTACCGTTCCAATGCCAAGCCTTTTTTCTGGTTGAGGATGAGAACAAAACAAACCCAATCTCAGCACTCTTTCCATTTCTTCCACTTCATACACACCATCAAGATTTGGATCGGCTGCGTGCAAGATTTCTCCATTCTGATATAAATCTCTCACCCAATCCAACAAAACAATCTGTTCATTATCCTTGGACAAATCTATGGGCCTCCTGCCACATGCAACTTCCAGTAAAACAATGCCAAAACTGAATACATCGGAGCTTGGAGTAACTTTCCCTGTATTTGTGACTTCGGGAGCGATATACCCAACAGTCCCCACGACCCGAGTTGTCTGTGGATTTTGCGTGTGGTCGTACAATCGAGCAAGCCCAAAATCTCCTAGTTTTGCATTAAGCTCTGAGTCGAGCAGCACATTGCTGGATTTCACGTCTCTGTGAACTACCCTGCGATCCCATTGCTCGTGGAGATATAACAACCCTGCAGCGACGCCCTTCAGAATTGCGTATCTTGGGGCCCAAGACAGTACTTCTTTTTTTGCCTCTGGATTTGGGAATATCAATTTATCTAGGCTTCCGTTTGGCATGTACTCATAAACAATGAACAGCTGCTTGTTTTTCCTGCACCAGCCCCGTAATTGAACAAGGTTTATGTGCTGGAGGCGACCCACGCTCGAGATCTCTGAAATAAATTCCTTCATTCCTTCAGTGGAGTCCTTTGTGATGCATTTCACTGCAACTTCAAGGCCGCTTCTGGGGAGGATGCCCTTGTAAACCCGTCCGAAACCCCCGCAGCCCACCAGCTGCTCATTTCGGAAGCCTTGTGTGGCAGCTTTTAACTCTTTGTAGGGAATTCTGTGAGGCCAAAACTCTAGCTCCCATTCTTCAATCAACTCTCTGTCTTTTACTTCTTTCACTTTAAGTAATGCAAAGGAAACGGCTACAAGGAACACAAAAAGAGATGCTACAGTCACAGCGGCCCTGAAGCCTCTGGATTTAGTTATCCCTTCTTTTCTGATGAATGAAGGGAGACCGGAGAGATCTAGAGGCGGCGCTTTACCTGTTAAGAGTGTAGACCCAGATCAATAGACCAACCCAGAAGATAAAACAACCATAGAATTAAGATGTAAACCCTAGACTAGTGGAATCTCTATTCCGTAATTTTAAATGTTTACAGAGTGAAATTCGAGATTTAAATTATAAACCACTGTGAAATGTAGACTCCAGAAAAACCAACACTTTACAAAGGCGAATTTTTTTTCTTCTCCGAGTGGAGAGTGGAACCCTTTCAATGGCACAGCATAAAGTGTACTCGATGAGACTGTAGTATAAATTAGATCTTTATAATAATCTATAGTCAGAAGTTGCAGTAGATTTAAGAAATAAGGGGGCAACAAATTGTTATTAAAAAAGAGGTGATATTTAGAAGTCCACTCGAATGAAATCTTCAGCAGGAAAATCTGGAGAAGGTATAATATGAGGGCTGTAGTGGATGTCTAAACGTAAACAATCCAAAAACATTGTTTGTTATTTGAGATTTTGAATGCTCCTAGATAATAAACAAGGTTTCTGAGATTTTAGATAACACGTCTTACAATTTAAGAGTCTAAAAAGTTGAATTTCTGTAAAAACTTACTATGGTTTATCAGATGGGCCGCCGTTAGAAAATTTCATGGAATTATATTTTACATGTAACATTACTCAAGACAGAACACTACCTTGAAGATAGAACTAAAAGTTCTATGATTTTACTATTTAAAAAAGCACTCACCTCTTTAATCAAAACTTATGAGAAATCTTATAGAAAAAACATAAAAGTAAATTTAAAATCTAAACCTTTTGGTTTTAAGGTTATCCCTAATCTCCTTTTATAAATCGATTTCGATCTCTGTTTCCATTTATATATACATCACCTTCTGTACTGAAGCTCCAGCCGAGAATGTAATGATCTTCAATTGCGTAAGTCCCTGTAGATGCAGTAAACCCCACATACACCTCTTCCATCAAAACTGCAGAAAGATTAAGTTTCGTAACGGATATCAATGGCCGGACAGGCTTCTCCATCCCGACTACTGCAACACTCACATTGAGCCGATCTTCAACATGATCATAATCAATCCAGGCTTGGATATTCTTTCCACTTGCCAGAGTCAAATTCGTAAAATGATTTTTGTCAATCCAATAGGCTGCCGGCTGAGATTCGAAGGACTTAACGCCGTTTTTATTAACTCCAACATGGTTGTCGTCTATATCTCCAAGATCAGGGTCATAAACTGCATCAAATTCGACTGCTAAAAAATGGTTGGATTCGAGACCATTTGTTGTAGGCGTGGCGAGTCCAAGGTACTGGGAATCGCCGGCACCGACGACGGACTTATTGGGAGCCATGATGAAGGCCAACCCATTTCCGTGCATGCCCTGAGATGGAGCCGCCATGGACAAGACAAAGGTTGTGCTGAAGGACAAAATTGAATTATTGCTGCCTTTTATTCTGATGGGGTTGGGGTACAGAGCACGACTCATTGAACGCTGGGTTCGATTTGTTAGGGTGAGCACTCGTTCAGAGTGTATCGAAGCATCCTTTAGCAGTATTATACTTGATTCGTTGAAATCACCATATTTGAAAGTGTTGGCGTAGGCGAAGTGTGAAGTAAAGAATAGGCATAGCAGCAGAAGAGTAAAACAGGAGCTTAGCTGACAAAGGGTAGTCATTGTTTCTTCCAAGAAAACCAGTGCCCTGCTATTCTTAATATAATTCTTCTCAATGGACTGAATGCACACCTTTCTAGTTATTATTTAGTTTCGTTGAGTAAGTCAAAGTTGCAGGTGAAAAGATTCTTAGTGTTTGGTGATGTAGAATGGTTTTAAACAAGTTTACTAAGCCCCCTCCCTCCAATTACTTGGCCTTTACAACGCCAACTGCCCACCCCCCCAACACCCCCCTTCGAGAAATGGTCTTTGGCCGATGATGCTGAAGCTGGGGAGATGGCTACTTACCGGTTGCTAATGTGAACTAGTTCCAATATTAAGGATTAAGTCTTGTTCAAAGTAAGGTCCGCAATGATGAAAGTTAATCTCCATATAAAATGTATATATCATGGTATGCAAAGTGTCCAATGATGAAAGTAGAAAAAAAAGCAATATTGGTATGAGAAAACAAAATTTTCCTGCATGCAATGTCTTCGAACGCACATGGATGTAGGTTTGACTGACTGAGCTTCATTTTTTTTCTTCCTTACTTTTGAATTTTTCTATGCAAACACTTTCTTTATTCGGTAGGTAGCAGCCGGTGCGTTTTGTTTAGATTCTACCCAGCTCAGCTCCAGCGTAACCATCCACCATTCAAGCATTCAGGCCTGTTATTTAGGACTTTCCTGGAATCTTCTTTTCAAAAAAGAAAGAAAACGGCAGAATCTATCACATTTCTTCATATTGCATTTTCTTTCTTCTGTTTTCAGCGGTATTTTTTTATTTTTATATTTTTAAATGACATTAATTTACAGAGTATATGTGAAATATGGATTTAAGAAATTATAGTTTTTGTTAAAAGTATTATAATATATATTATTATAAACTGTGGAAAAATGTCATGACATTGGTAGAAATGTCATTATCAATTGTTTTCAATGACATTATTTGTGTGGACTATGTATTTTAATAGTTTTAAAATACCTAATGTATTTTATTAACATATTTTTATGTATTGGTTGATTCTATTTAGATTTTTTTAAATTTTTTTCTATGTTAACATTTTTTCAAAGATATATATAATTTTACAAGTATTTATTGTTTTAAAAATATATTTATAATTTTTTGTTGGAATTGTACATAGTATACTGTATATTGAATTTAAAACAAGATTAGTACATGATTTGTGGCCAAGACAGCCACTATAAAGTATACAATACTTACAATTCAAAATGTGACAACATCAGTTGAGAAGCTCAAGCCGGCTAAACTATATAACTAATACATACTTATGATTTTAAGTTTGTCTGTATCAAGCTGTCACAATAGTCATAAAAAAATAAACCACTTAGCATTCATTATACCCTTCTTGTCCCTCTGCCTTGTTACCAATTTGCTTCATTATGTGCCTTATTCCTTTGTTGGTCTCAACCTGTTTGAACCTGCTTTGAATCACAACGTATGATCTCCCTGAAAAGTTCCCTATCCTGAAGGTTTGCTTCTTGATTAAGACTGTCTCCTCCTGCCCACTGTTCTGTAGTCCTTGACTATCCTCTTAGATATTCCGTATTGTTAATTTCATCAAAGGAGTCCACCCCCTTGAAAGTGCCAATTGGGGGAGATGCTGTTAGCTAGTCACTATCCACATTGCAAATTTGGAATGTTACTTCTAATCCTCTCTTTGCCTCATCCCTCAATTTTTCCAACTTATGAAGCTTGCAGTACCTATTTTGGAAATCTATGTGTCCCTGATTGAACTTATGATGTATCTTTCTTAAGTCATGTGGCCAAAACTCAACATATTTAATATCAACTTTGTATATAGTTTATGAACCTTCATCTATTATCTTCATAAACCTCTCAATGGGGAGCTCCATCGTCATCACAACCTGTATAAAGACATCAGATAGTATGAGTCTACCATTAGATCCAGTAAGCCCTCTCCTCATGCCTTGAAAATGGTCTTCATTTATTTTCTTCCATAGAATCCATAGGATTTCAGTTGCTAGACAAAACCAAAAGATGTTAGATTTAAGATTCAAATCCCTTACAATATCCATACAAAATATCATTTCTATACTTTTTATTGACTAATGACGAACCCCTTATGTTACCCATAAACAAAGACCACAAAACTATAGTAAAAGGGCATTCAAAACAAAAATGATCATAGGTCTCCACAATATTACAAAAGGAACATACAAAACTATTATTTCCAATTGGAAGTTTCTTTAACATTAATAGCCATCTAAACCCACCTTTTTTTGGTTCTATATACTTAGACCAAAGAAGACTGAAAAATGAGGAAAGAAGTTTGTGATTGACATCTAACTCCCACATCCTAATTTACTATGCTCATAGATCCTTAGAGAGTCGAAGAGCAACCTATAAATTCTCTTGGGCTCTCCCTTTGAAAACACTATTCCATCCTCCCATTTTAGCTTTTCCAACCAGTCTAGCTCACAGAGGATTTGTAAATGGTCTAGGTTGATTGAAAAAGTAGAGGAGATAATAGAGTATGTCCTCCTTTGAGAATCAGCCAATCCAAATTCCAGTCTAATATCATTCCAAGGTTTTACACTACCATTACAAACCAAATCGTTAAAGGTGCACAGTCCTTTTTTATATGACTTAAAAGAAGAACAAAGTTGTAGCAAGGCAAGTGGTTTATTCTTATGCCTCAAATTCCATGACAATGACCTGTGGCCTCCTACCCATTTGTCTTTAACTACCTCTGCATTTAGAATAAGCCTTTTAACTGAGTCCCAAGCTCTCCAAATAGACTCAAACACCACAGACCCAAAAGTCTTAACTTTGAAGTTCCCAAAAATAAATTCATGAGGATGCAGACTGTTCCACATGGGAGCCATTTTAGGGTGAAACTTACTGATATTATTCTTGATTAGAACTTTCCATGGTTCACTGCCTTCCAAGGATCTAATTATCCATTTAGTCACTAGAGTAACTTCCTGGATCCTTATATCCTTAAGCCCAAGACCACCTTTATCCTTACTCATGCAACACCATTCCCACTTCATCACATGCCTTTTCCTTTTATCTTTGCCATCAGACCACAAAAATCATCTAATAAGTTTTTGAATGCAATCTATTTATTGGTTAGAAAATAACCACATAGAGGCATAATAGATGGGGTATGTAAAGAGAATCTTTTGGCATATATGTATTCTTCCAGGTAGAGACAAGATTTGTTTATTCCATTTTTTTAATTTCAATTCAATTTTGGAGAACAACTAGTTCCACATCTCCTTAAGAGAAGAGCTGACAAAAAAAGGTATCCCTAGGAATCTCACTTGCCTATGGGTTCCCCCCCATTGCTATTCCCCCTCCATCAACCCATCTAGAGGATCCTTAGTCCAACCCAATAATATAGATTTATTATATGACACTTAGCCCTAGAGGATTTACAGAACATACTCAACCTATATTCCATATTCATCAAATTCTCCCTCTCAAGCTCAGGATATAATGCAGTATCATCTGCAAATTGCATGTTTAGAAGCATACTGTTATCAAGCAATGTAATCCCATTCATTACCCAAGGTATTCTTTATGTTCTCAACATATATAAAAGTGCTTCAGATGCTATTACAAATAGTGCAGGCACCAATAGGCAACCTTGCTTAATAGATCTTTCCATATCAAAAGGAGTGGTCAAGGATCCGTTAACTTCTATTTTAGTAAAAGCATCCTTAAATAGTATTTTCACCATGTCATAGAACTCTTGCTAAAAGACAAAAGATTTAACACAACTAAGATAAAAGACCATTCCACTCTATCATAGGCCTTCTCAAAGTCCAACAATAGAATACCAACATTCTGATCTGAAGCTCTAGCCCAATATAATACGTCCCAGCTTATCAATAGTTTTTCTAAGATATATCTGCCTTTTATAAACCTTGTCTAAGTGTATTTTATAATTTTAGGTAGGATGTTTGTGAGTCTCCTAGCCAACACCTTATCAAAAACTTGTAAGAGACATTCAAAAGAAAAATGGGTCTCCAATTTCTTAAGATTGATTTGACTCCATTCTTTGGCAATAATTTTATAACTCCTATGTTTATATAAGTCCCCAAAGATCCTCTGGTACAAGCCTCCTAATATTGCTCCCAAAGGGCATCCACCACCCAGGATATGTGGGCCTTATAAAACTCAACAGGTAGCCCATCTTCCCCCAAATATTTTCTATAATCCATTGACAAGATGGCTCCCCTAATTTCCTCTTTGGATATTCTCTATTTTAGCTTGTTAGCCATTTCCTTATCAATTGTTTTTGGACAAATATTCAAACATAAGTCCTGGGTTGTCTTACAATTTGGACTTTGGTCCTTAGATATTAACAGGTCCTAATAGAAGTTTCTGTATAAGCACTTTGTTTCCTCCAAGTTTTTAAAAGTCACACCATTCTCATTAATAGACCTTCTAATGTTCTCTCTCTTGAATTTAGATCTGACAATGTCAAAGAAGTATTTAGTGCCTCGGTCACCATCTTTCAGCCAGTTAACCCTAGCCCTTACTTTAACCCCTTGTGCTTTTAATATCTCTAATCTCCTGAGATTATTTTTTAGTCTCATTAAATTGTCTGATTAGCTCATTGTTCTCAAGATACAACTGCAGTTTTACTTCCATATCAATAAAGTTGCATTGCAGCATTTTTTCCTTTTTTCTTCTATCTAATGCCATTTTCTTTCCACACACTCTAAAAAGTTATTTACATGCTTTTATTAGTTCATTCCAGTAGTGAATAGGATTATCCTTTCCATACATAGCTTTAAAAATGTATCTCAGACTAAAGATCCCATCATAGCAATCTGAGTCAGCAAATAGTTGAGTGTTCAATTTGAACATACTATCTTTTTTGTGGCCCCTTACATCAACAAAATTAATATAGGCTTGAATGGGATGATGGTCTGATAAGGTATTAGGCATGACTCTAACTGCATTAACATCTTCTCCATTTTGGAAATGAAAAAAGTCATTGTTGACATAGAACCTATCTAGCCTACAATAGATCTTCTTTTTATCTTTCAGTGCAGTGCACCAAGAATACCAAATTCTTTTACTTTTATCCTTATTCCCTTCTAGTGGGTCCATGAGTTCTAAAGTTTTTTTCATTCTCAACCAAAAATACTTTTCATTCCATTTCCAAACTGCAAACTTCCCCCCATCCTTATCTTCCTTCTGTTCTACCATGTTGAAGTCCCTAGAAATAATCCAGGGAATCCTAGGAAGGTTGTCAAACATCCATCTCCAAAGAAGACTTATCTCTCAATGCTCCTTAGGGGCATATATTGAGCATATACCAAACTACCTATTCTCCTTGTCAATAACCACCCAGATGCATCTATTGCAAGGGGAGCATCTAGATTGAGATATGAATTTTCCCCATTCTTTATTAATTAGAAATGCAGTACCTCCTTTACCCCTTTCATGTTTGGAACAGAATTTTAGAGCCTCTTTCCATATAAATCTTAAGGTGCTATCCAGTTCGAAACCAGTAGCCTTAATTTCTCGCAACATTAAAAAAATAATCTTTTTGTGTCTATTGCAGAAATCCCTTACAATGTACTTCATGTTTGGAGACTCGAATCCCCTAACATTCCAACTAACACAATTCATTATCAACTTGTTTGGCTAGATCTCTAATATCCACAGCCTAAGTATTATTGATTCCAAAATTGTCAAAGCATTTTGGGAGCTTAACTCCTTTGACTTTCTTTTCAGTACTTGCTTTTTTATGCACATATCTCCTCTTCCTACTACCTTCATCATTTTTCATAGAATAGCCTTCTTCCTCTTTGGAACTTTTGACTTCAACTCTGCACTCAACTTCCTCCTTGGGTGAAAGGAAGCAAGGTAAGCAGAAATAGCTTCCTACACCAATCTAATGAGGGAAAGTAGTGCAAATTTTATCGTAGATCCTTACAATTACTGTTATGTTTCACATTAATAGAGAGATTAATACACATTCACAAACAAGTATAATGCAATTACACAAGATATACATGGGGAAAACCCTTTCAGGTGAAAAACCCCACACTCCAAAACTTGCACAATGTATAATAAAATCTAAAGAAGATCACAACACAATTGCAATGCAAGTTCTTCTAGGAGTTGTCACAATGTCAAATATGGAGTAATTCTGGCAGCATAATGATACCTGCAAATGAACCATACAACTCCAACTCCAAGCACCTATATATAGAGAGAAGTACTATGAATGGAGGGAGCTTCTAGAGAAAGTCAACATAGAAATCTCGTCCAAATCCATGTGGCCCAATTTCTAAGGCCATAAAACATGTGTATGACACTTGTAAGAGATTCTCTTTCATCCCTTACAACCCCCCCACTTGGGGGCCCCAAATTTGCCCAATTAATGTATGACAGATGCTCTTACAATGTCATAAAATTTGTCATATATGACAACTCTTATAGCTGTAAGAGAATCTATCATAACTGACTATTAATAGTAGATTCTCTTACAGATTGTCATAGTGAAACTTGGGCATCTACCTTCTCCATGCAAAGATGCTTCTTAACACTTGTCACACCTGTCATAGGTTCTTCTATTTCTGGCTCTTACATGTCATAGATTCTGTCATAGGAATCTGTCATAACTCTTACACGTCATAAACCTTTTACAACACCCAAAAGATGCCGACACATGGCAAAAGTCTTCTACCACAAAGTGGAACACCTATCTCCTGATATAAGGACAAAAATACACTTAGTCACCTTTCATGTAGGATGACACATCACCATACCAACTTCCACAAAGTGACGAAATAAGATTTGCATACAAATTACAATAATACGAAAACATAAATATACGATTAAATAATAAATGCTAGGAACTTGCAAAGGTTGGGACACCTTAATTCCTTACATTCTCCCACTTGTCAAACACCTTTCAAGAGCCAATAGAATGACATGATTTAACTGCTAGGGGCCAAGAGGCCCATAGACTCTGAACACCATATAAACTTCTCTATGCTCATGGGCTTCATTAAGGAATCTGTAACATTTGTCAAAGTATCAACCTTCTCTAAATTCACCTTCCCATCTTCTACCATATCACATACAAAGTGGTACTACACAACAATGTGCTTGGTCCTCTCATGGAAAGTAGGATTCTTCACCAAACATATGCCACTCTGGCTATCACAATAAATGGTAATCTTTCTTGCATCAAACCCAATGTCAGAACACAACCTCTTAAGCCAAATGGCTTCCTTATAAGCATGAGTAGCTTCCATATACTCTACTTTAGTCATGGACAAAGTGACCACAGGTTGCCGCTTACTCATTCAACTAATAGCATCACTGAACATAGTGAACACATAAACACAAGTGGATCTCCTATTGTCAATGTCACCTACCCAATCTGAATCCACAAATCCATGAATACTCACAGAATGTTGAGAACTAGTAGGATAACCATGATAGCACAAGGCATACTCGGAAGTACCCCATAGATATCTAAAAACTCTCTTTACTACATCCCAATGTATCTATCTTGGATTAGCCTTGAATTGGCTAAGGACTCCCACTGCTTGGGAAATGTCTAGTCTTGTACAAACCATTGCATACATCAAACTGCCAACTGTACTAGCATAAGGTACTATGCTCATATCCTCCATCTTAGAAGGAGACTTCAGACAATCTACAATAGATAACTTTGTCCCCATAGTAACAGGAACACTCAAAGGTCTACAATCTGCCATGCTGAATCTCTCCAACACAGTCTTCACATACTTACTCTGGCTCAACTAAAGTTTTCTATTTTCTCTATCTCTTTTGATCTCTATCTGTAGAATGTACCTAGCTGCCCCTAAAATTTTGATTTAAAAATGTGCTGACAACTGAGACTTCAAATCAGAAATCTAATACACAACACAAAGGTATCAAACTTTTGTGAGCACATCCTAGGAGACTAGTTAAGACCATACAAAGACTTTTTCAGCTTGCAAACTAGATTTTCTTTACCTTTCACAATGTAGTGCTCTCTAGCCATGACATATAAATCTCCTCCTCCAAATCAGCATGAAGGAATGTTGTTTTCACATCCATTTGTTCCACTTCTAAGTCATATGTTGTTGCAAGAGATAACAGGAACCAAATCGATGTCATCTTTGTAACTAGAGAGAAAATCTCACCATAGTCAATTCCCTCCACTTGTGAATACTCCTTCATGACCAACCCTACCTTATATTTCTCAATGCTATCATCTAAACCAAACTTTTTCTTAAACACCCATTTACATCCAACAGGTTTTCTTCCTTCCGATAAAGGCACCAAGTTCCAAGTATTATTCTTTTCCAAAGAAGTCATCTCCTCTTCCATGGCCTCATTCCAGGACCTACATATTTCATACCCATAGCCTCCCTTATGGTCCTAGGATCATCAACATTAGAAATCGAAGCAAAAATACAACTGGAATCATGTAACAAATAACCAAAATTTTCAGGTTGTCACCTTATTCTTATGGACCTCCTCACAAGTTGAGGTCGAGGTTATTCATCTTATTCTTCTAAACTTATAGAGCTACTAGAGATCTCCTCATCATTAGGTCCAACTAGTGTCTTCAGTTCAACTTTCTCAAGGGTGGGAGGAAGCTGAATCACATCATCTTTCTTTTCTTCTTTCTCTGGCTGTAGAACAACACAAGAAGAATTGAGCTCTTTGAAGATCACACTTCTGCTATACAGAACTCTTTCAGCCACTAGATCCCATAGCTTGTACCCTTTCACATTCATACCATAACCAATGAAGGTACATTTAATTGCCTTGTTCTCCAACTTGGACCTCTTCTCCTTAGGCACATGTGCATATGCCTCACAACCAAATACTCAATGTGTCTTAACGAAGGATTTTTACCAGACCAAGCCTCCATAGGGTATTGTTAATGAGTGTTGATGTAGGAGATATGTTAACCAGGTAACAAGCAGTAGCCATAGCTTCAGACCAAAACTGTTGTTCCAGACCGACTCCACTTAACATGCTCCTAGCCCTCTCCATCAACATTCTGTTCATTCTCTCTACAACTCCATTTTGCTAAGGAGTATATAGATTTGTCTTATGCCTCTCAATACCTTTTTCTTTACAAAACTTGTCAAAATCTACTGAGCAAAACTCACCACCATTATCAGTTCTCAAACATTTAATTTTTTTATCTTTTTGATTCTCAAGAAGAGCCTTAAACTCTTTGAATCTTGCAAAAACTCTAGATTTGCTCCTAAGGAAATATACCCATGTCCTTCTACTATAGTCATCAATAAATGAAAAACAATACACAGATTTTGAAATCAAAGGAACAGTAACAAGACCAAAAACATTAGAGTGAACTAGATCCAACACCTCAGAAGATTTATGAGAACTATGGTAAAATTGAACATGATTTTATTTTCCATATATACAGTGTTCACAGAAATCAAACTCAAGGTTACAATCATTCATACCCTCAATGAGGTTTTTATTTTTTAGGGTCCTCAAGCCCTTTTCACCAATATGGCCAAGCCTTTGGTGCCACAACATTGTTTTCTCAACAAAAAGTTTCATCTCCATAGAATGAGCACCCCTGGGTACCTAGAAAGCATGACCATCAGAAGTAGATGCAATAATCTTCTTGGCTACTAGCTTCGATGGTGAGGAATATTTGAATGAAATTGTGAAGGACAAGTTAGAGGAATGTGAAAAACTAGGAAAAGAAGTTCTATTCTTGAAATTTGATCTAGAAGCAGCCAACAACTACAAAGAAAAATTCAAAATAAGCTCTACAAAACTTGATGATTTGATAGCTAGTCAAAATATCCAGATGATAAACAAGGTTTGGGATTTGAAAAGGGAGAAAGTTCAAATTCCAGGAAAGACAAATCTAAAGAAGGTAGAGGTAGAAACCATCCGGTAAGGAATCAAAGAAGAAGACCTAAATGACCTCTGATCAGGCAACCAAATGCACAAAGGTACCCATCTTTCAATGGTCACTATTTCAAATGCAAAAAGTATGGTCATAGGGCTGCTCAGTGTAGAAGTAGAATAAATTAAAATGCTCCATCTTTTTCTGGTCAATGTTTCAATTGCAAGAAGATCAGTCATAAAGCAAATGAATGCAGAAGTGTGTCAAGAAATGTGCCAAACTATCCATGCAATGGTCAATCCTTCAATGGCCAATGTTTTTCATGCAATAAATTTGGGCATATGGCTAACCAATGCAGATCAAGGCCAAATTCAAATATTAGAAGAAATCAAAGTCAAAGAAATGTTGTTTGTTACTATTGCAACAAGTTCAGACACCTTGCAAGATTCTGTAGAAGTAAAAATATAGAAAGAGATTATCCTACACAATAGAGGAAAACAGAGCAGAAAGATGTCAAAGGCAAGAATAAAGTTGATCCTATTGAAACCAAGAAGGAGATGAACATGATCTAGATCAAAAAGGGTGTAAACGAAGTTAAGGATGGATCCACACTAGCATCTGGTGTAGATACTTCCTCTGGAAAGTAAATTGAGAGCTTTGGCTCAGGGAGAGCAGTGTCAAAAAGCTAAATCCCCTAACCAAATAGTTGGTGCTGAAATCTAGCACAGAGATCTATGATGGAATATGATAAGAAAAATCCTTTGGAAGAAAATCTGGAAGAAAGTAAGTATGGTACATTGTGGAGCAATTTGTGATTGATTGTGTCTATCAGAGAAAAGTCAGACAACTTTTTGGAACAAGCATTAATGACGATTAGGTTAAGTCATGCGGAGGATAAAAGGGAACCTGTTTAGTTTTAAATCACTTTGCACTTGAAGCTATCAGGTATTTAGAGAGATTGAAGCATAACTTGAGCAATAACAACCAAGATTTGAAGTATTCAAAGTAATTCAGAGAAAGGAAACCCTAATTTAGTGAAACAAGGTATTTCCATTCAAACCCTATTTGTGAATTTGTTAAGATTTTGCAATGGCAAATTTGCAAGTCGTAGACATCACTAAATGACCTCAGCCTAAATTCAAGAAACACCCCTAGAAGGCAACAAAAGTAGATCCGATGGGTGGGTTTTCTGACATTCCACATCAAGTTCTATATGTCGAAGATGGTAGGGCATATATTTATGTTGCCCTAGATGAGCATGGCGATAGCAGATTCATAGATCTATATCTGAAACAACTCAATGGTGACCATTATGAGCTAAAAGATGAGTACTTGTTTCTATGAGAGAAGAAATTCATTCAATATGCAGAATTCGCTACATTCATTGAAGACGAATGGGTTTAGTATGTGCTAAGCAGGATTCATGACGAGTTCATGTGGTTAGGAAAAGGGCAACCCTTTAAGATAACAAAGGATGCAATTCAGGCAGTCATTGGACTAAACTCCACTAGAGGTTTACCATTACTAAAGGTGATCAAGAATCAAACCGTTACAGACGCCACTAGAGCCCAATTTGATAAAAGGGTGTTAACAATAAATGATATTATTGATCCTACAGTAAAGTTTGCCTCAATGGTCATAGGTAACAAACTTTACTTCACAAGCAGGGAAAATTCTATCTCCAGTACATCCATTTACACAGCATACCAAATGATTAAGGAGAGTACGGATTATGACTTGTGTGAGCTGCTTAGAATTCAATTAATTGAAAACTTGAAAAATATCAAGGAAAGTGTTACCTTTTGAGTCGCCCTTGTTTATTTATGTATTGGTAATTTTTTCTTAAGCAAGAGTCGGTTTACCGTATTATATTTTTGGTCATATCTTTGCTTTGTAAATCGACTCTTAGTCCTTCAAATTTTACCCGTGTGTCATCTTTGTATAAAAGGTTTGAACCTTTGAACCCGAACCATTCTCAAAGTTCAAGGTTCGATGGTTCAATATGTCTGAAGTGTCATATAAAGCAAGCTGTCTTATTGTTTGTCTTAAGCGTCTTTGTACTTTCGGGTTGAACTTGAACCTTCCGCGCGTACTCTATAGCGGGGTTCAAGGTTCAATGGTTCAATAGTTCACTATTTTATAATTGGCAACCTTTTACCAAAGCCGCGTAACTTTTTGTTGGTCTACATAACCCTTGCGTCATTGAACCTTCGTATTGAACCGTATCTTCACAAGTTCAACGGTTCATAGGTCAAGTCCCTGTTTCGGTAAGTCAATCTTTTGCCTACCTACAAAGTCCAGTTGACATGCTTGAACCATCACATTGAACCATTGCGTTGAACCATGTCCTAGAGGTTACATGGTTCAATAAGTTCGAAGATTTGGTAATTTTGGTCCCGTTTGCTCCCTCAGCTTTCTAAGTCAAAATTAGCGGGAAAGTTGGAGGAAAATTTGTCAGAAACCCATCATGAAACCGAGAGCTCTAATTTAGAAGAGACTATGGATAATCATTGTACTTCATGATGGCGCATGAACATTACTTGCTATTAATGAAGAAATCAGAGTTCACGTCTTTTCAAATATTTTTGGCACGTATTGTTCCAAGCGATGATTATTCATTCTGGTAAGCACCATTATTAACCAAGAACAAGCTAATTTTAGCAAGAAAATATACTGTGCAATGCGGAGAAGGATAGCGTTGGAAGTGTAAGGCTCTTGTTTTTCAAGTTTTCGTAGTGAATTCAAATATCCTGAAGGTGAGTCCTATTTCCCCTGTGCTATTCCAAATTCTTATACTGGAAAGAAGAGCCTCTAGAATTTCTGTTATTTTCGAAATTTGAAGTGTTTTATTATAATCGTCAAAGTATATCTTTGAAATCTACATGTTTGGGAGACGAACATGGCCCTGGTCTCACTTACTCTCACTCAGAATTTGGAGATACTGCATTAGTTCAATATGATTTAGAGGAATTCATAGGAAGAACTAGAAGCCCTGTCCAAACCCCCACAATGAAGAAAATTGTGGACAGTGGTTTAGTTGAAGCCACAACCTTTCCTCAAGCTATATTCTGCCCAGAGTTGGTTCAAGAGTGTATAAACAGATACGATCCCCAACACAGGTGCATCAGAAAAGCAGACAAGGATGTGTTATTCCATGTTGACAGACAAACCCTCATGTCTGTGATGAAGATACTGCCTAAGGAGGCGTATTCCAGTCTTGACATTACTTCCTCCAATGGGTATTTCTCAGAAAAGAGACCAACTTACAGAAGTGTAATAGCAAGGAACTGGCTGCTAAAATTTCAAAAGGGCGGTTCAAGGCTGCCCAGACCCCTTACTAGAGATCATTTAATACAGGAAGTAAGGGATATTGTGGTGTTGTTGCACAGACTGAGAGGCAATCAGCATGCCTATTACTGGGAAGACTGGATGTACTTTTTCATACAAGTCATCCTTTAGGGTGAACAATATTTGGATTGGGCTGAGATAGTAGCTAATTGTCTACATCAGAGTTTAAATAATCGTTTGGGTAACAGGGATTTCTTTATGTCTTCATATCTATTCTACTGTTTAGCATCCACAAGAGATTGGTTTGACCTGCCTCATGGGCCTTTAGATGAGAGCAGTAAGATTTACGAATATTATTCATAGTTGCAAAGAAGAAATTGTTATGAAAATTATAAAAGGATTAATGATGTCTTCACTGGAAAAATGACCTATGAACTGGCAGGCAATCCAGGTAAAAGAATGACTAGTGAAGCAATGCAACTGATCAGTATCTACGGTAGCTTTTTCATCCAATTTTCTGAATTCACTTATATCAGAGTTGGAGGGTTTGATGGTGAACCCCTGAAGTTGCCTAGATATGTATTCGATCATTTTGTATTGATGGAGGTATGTCGGCAATTGGCACATGTTGATAACAAATTCCCATCAAAAAGGGGTTGTGGTATTGCTTTTCCTATTGAACTTGGGCATTATTCATGCCATTCAAAATCTGATGCCTTAAATTTGGAGGTGAACCTCAGAAGGTTCAATTTTCAATTTTTCACTGCCAGGGTTCAATTCGACAGTAAATGTTTTGTTAAAGATAACCTAGATTCTGGAACAGGGCACTCACATCTTCCTAAGCTGGAGGATTACTGGGAGGACTGCCCAGATGAATTCGAAGTTAGGAGGAGGTTATGGTGTAGATTTTCTCTGGGGCAAATAATTACCCTTAATTTAAACATGGACGTTTCTGGAATTTTTGTTGATGATGAACAAGTGGTTGATCCACAATTTGAGAAAGTAGAACACTTACCCATCCCAGAGGGGGACTGGAGCAAGAAAGAGGAGGACAGAATTGAAATTAAAACCCTTCCTGTGATAAGGAGGACTAAAAAATGGTTGAGAGAAAAAAGACAGGAAGGGCTTCAGAGTAAAACTGTCCAACAATTCTCTTCAGTGGTCGCATCATCGCTTCCCATGGACTCTTCTAATCAACTCCTTGCTATCTATGGTGCAGGTGCATCCAAGCCATCGACTGAGAAAAGCCTATCTCCAAGAGATCCAGAAGGGTCCTCACGGATATTCTGCCATCCCGTGTTACCAGATTGAGGACAAAAGGGAAAAGAAAGAAGCAGACTTCTAAGATAATAATTGTTGACTTAAATTCAGAGGAAGAAGCAGAAGAGCCTATGGGGGACAAAGAGGCAAGCCCAAACAGAACAGAGACAGCTGACACTGGTTCACAGTCAGAGGCCTTTCTAGAGACCCCTGAGGTGTTAATGATTTCAAATGAACCCTCTGATGGAGAGAAGCCCATGAAGACAGTCTCGGCCCCTGCACCGAAGTGGCTAGAGAGCTCTATATCTGACAAAAAGAAGGTAATTCCTTTTGTTCTCCCTCTGGAGGACATGGTAAGTAAATGTCTGGGGAAGACCCCCAAGTCCAAGAGACTCAAAACAATGTCCAGAATAAATGTTGACCCAAACACTGGTAACTGGAGTGCAGAAATAGCCAAGCCAGTGACCGAGGAAGAGGTTCAAGATCTTAAAGTGCATGATTTCGCTGTGGAGAGGATAGATCTTGGTACTGCCTCCAGAGCTACAGATGTGCACCATCTTGAAGCTTCCACTAAGAGAATGGTCAATCGAGCAATGAAAGATGAGAAGGACAAAAGAGAGTTGAAACAAGCTCTGCGTTCAATGGCAGAGTACATTGAGGCCATTAACAATCCTAACCCACAACCGATCTCACAAGTCCCCTTGTCTTTCGACCCGAAGTCACCTGTCAATCAAAAAATGTTAGATCAAGTTCATAGAAGCAAAATGGTCTCAAAAACTTTTGACAGTTGGTTAGACAGCATCAAGCAAAAAGGAACTGAATATATTTATGAACTCAAAGGCATATATGATCTGACTACTACTACCATTGAAGATCTTAAAATACAGGTTGCTGTCTGGGCTAAGGACGAAGGTAAGTGGACAAGTGTGATAAATCAAATAGAGGAAGTCCAGAAATATGGACTGGAAAAGTTTTTGGCAGAAAAGAACTTGACTGCTGTGGAAGAGGATTTGTTGTATGTGAACAAGAAGAATATCGAATGGAGGAACTCCATATCTCGACAAGGACGCTTTGAACTCTCAAAGCTAATTAAAGAAATAACAGAATTTACTCAATCACTGCAACATGATTTGCAATGTATCGATGTAAAATACTTAAAGGATGATGGAAAGCCTCTGGAGGATGTTGAAGCAGTAGTCCAATCCTTCAGAGACAAAATCCACTTTATTAAAGAAAATGATAATATTCTGATTGAGGATTTCTCCAGGGTTTCTAAAGTCGATTCTCTGCTCTATCTCTGCATCGATGCACTCCCTGAACACAAGGAAAAATTTGGGAAAATGCGAAGGGAAAAGGAGGTCTGGAAATCAAGGATGAAACATATAGGTATACCAAACTTACCTAAAATTCAGGAGTTCGTGGCTGCCTTTCAGGAGTGGAAAGCCCAACATGCTTCCCAAGCTATCGACAGCAAATCAGGAGATGCTGATTCATCGCCCCAGTCATAACCTCGTCGGCTCATTCTTTTTCTGTTCCTCAATTTATGTTATTTCCAGCAACTTTGATCTTTTATAATCAGTTGTTAAAAACTAAATCCCGTACGGGTCAGATTTATGCTAACTTTGGGTTTAATTTGCTCAAGGACATGGTTAAGATAATCATATATATATATATATATATATATATATATATATGTTTTTTTTAGAGTTTTTAGGGGATAGAAGTTAGAGAAAGAAAAGAGGAAGGGAATTTCAGAAAGACGGTGCTTAACTTTTACATTATGTGATGATTGTTTGAGTAAATTTTCATCTGTGAATGAGAAGAAGAACAATTGCTTCTTGTTTGGATCTGTGCGTCTGAATGTGTGGAATTAGATTTTCTGTGTGAAATCTCCTTTCACTTGGTAATTGCTCTTTATTTGGACAATTTATCATATGTGTTCAGTTCTTTATTGGTTTAGCAAGTTCGTATGAATGTATTCACGTATTCGAAGGTACCAAAGTAAAATCTGTATATTCTATCATGTTGCTGTATAAATTTATCGCGTTCATGACATGGTTATGTATGAATGTTAGTCTGCCTTAAGCGTTTTCTGGTTAAAAATGCATTTGATTAATTGAATAGGTTAAATTCATTGAAAATCATAAAGGGAGCTGTACCTAAATTCAGAGGGGAACTAATTTAAAGGGTTCACCCATTTGTTGTTTAACTCATTTGTTCTTTTAAAGAGGGGTATAGAGTCAGAATAAATTATTTTCAGAATAAAGACAAATCTATTAACCAACAGTTTTTGGCGACTCTGCTGGGGATCTTGATAAAATCATTAATTAAAGATTGATCGCCTGAATATGAAGCAACAATGGTGCTTCCACATGAAAACATAATTCCTATTCTGCAACCCAACATTGGATTTCAAGACGAGCAGGAAGACATTATTGGCCAGCTGAATACCCTTGCTTGGCGTACTCGTCGGAATAGTGAAGATTACAGAAGAGCAAGCATAGTATTAGAACAAGAAGAGGAATTGGCCGATAACCTGAGATTGCTGTTACTCAGGCAAAGAAGAAGGCAGGCACGAAACGCTGCAAGAAACCAAGCCCTTGAGGTACAAAGAAATCAAGAACAGCAAAGAAATCAATAACTGCCTATCCAGTTTCAATATTTTAAGCTGGATTCTAAACCATACACCAGGTCTTCGAGAAGAGAGGGAGTTGAGGACCTTACTTTTCAAACACTGCAAAGTCTTAATTTTCCTTATATACCTACTCATACAAGAAGAGCAAGAAGTAGATCCCCTAGTCCCCCTAAATCTTCTACTTCCCCTATCTGTCAAGCTTTAGTCCTTTCAGGCACTGCTATCCCCTTAGCCATAAATTTTCTACCCATGGCTCAATCTTGGGGAGCTTCCATAGGGCCTCTGAACCTAGGGGCCAACCTAAATCCATTACCTAAAAATGCAAGAGAAAATTTGCCCTGGTTCAATGGGGATGGCAAACAATCACCAGAAGAACATTTGTGTGCTTTTGCAGCAGCATGCAGTGTACTAGGTGTTCAACACCAAGATGTTGCCATAAGGCTCTTTGTGCAGACTTAGACTGACACTGCTGCACAATGGTTCTACCACCTAACTGATTCCTCAATTACAAATTGGAACGAAATGAAGACTACTTTTGAAAATAGGTTCAAAAGTACAGAGGATGAACATTACCTCCTTGCACAGCTGACTTAGCTTAAAAAAGAGATTCATGAACCTATGAGGGAGTTCGTGGCCAAGTTTAATAGAATTGTGAATAAAATCCCTGCTACTAAAAGACCGTCTGGTGAAAATAAAAAAAGTTTCTTTATTAATTCTATGCCTCCTGATATTAGCTTCCATCTCAGGAGAGGTGTAATTGCTGATTTGCCAGCTGCACAAGCCTTAGCAGTCGGATTGGAGGATGATCTCATTATGGCTGGTAAATGGAAGAGAGAGGTTCAGGTGCCAAATGCCCAGCCCTCATCATCTACGGACCCTATAGTGCAAAGGTTGGTGAATGATATGATTGCCTTAAAGAGGCAACTACCCAAAACTGGTGCTCCCTTCCAACAACCCTATCAAGATATAAGCAGAAGGAATTTGAATCAACAAGCAAATACTGGTAGAGTTTTACCCCTGATTGCAGCACAGCCAAGACTGGCTATTGAACCTGCTCCTGGGAGAGGAAACTTGTATATATTTCACTTAACTACCGACCATGATGGAAATTCTTGCCTAGAAATGCTCAGGCATACTCAGATGACTGCTACTCAAGACATGTTAGGGGAAGCCACAGAAGAAGAAAGGAACTTCCAGGAACCTGGTGTCTCTGAGATACACTTCCTGGAATATGAATCTGATTCAGAAAGGGGAGGTGAAATATTGGTAACCCTTGAAGATCCTTCATGTGCTGTGCTCACTAGGAGTCAGAGGAATATGAAATCCTCTAATACTCAAGAAGTACCTGGCAAAGGTAAGGAGCCTTTAACTAGAACTTATGATGCTAATTTGAAGGCTCAGGAAAATAGATTGCTACATAGAAATGATCTAGATGCCTCTTTTGATATTGTAGATTTATGTAAGTCTGCAAAAATTCAAATTTCTCCTATTGAGTATCTCAAGTTGAAACCTACTGAACTTGACAAATTGGTCAAACATGTTAAAGGTAGTCCTGCACAAACTGAATTTGAGAATCAATTGGATGTTGATACTGAATCCCCCATTGCTAGGTTATTTGCTTCCTCATCTGAGTCACCCTTGTTTGCCCCTAAAACAACTCCCAATTCATCCAATAATGCTCCTTATACTGATTTCAAGCCTAATCCTTTTTATGTGTCCCTGTTTATCAATGGTCATAAACTTAGTAACTGCATTATAGATTCAGGAGCCTCTGATAACATTATGCCCTCCTCTGTGGCTAAAGCCCTAGTATTATCACTCACAAAAACATTTGGAAGATGTTATTCTATGAATGGAAAATAGGTTTCCTTGCTTGGTCAGATTAAAGATGCACGAGTTGCACTTGCAGCTTATCCTGACAAGAGGGTGAAATTGACTATTCTGGTAGCAGATATTCCTGCCAGTTATGGAATGCTTTTGAGCAGGACATTTTGCAAGGATTTAGGTGGACAAATCAAACTGGATTGGTCAGAGGCCACAATCCTAGTGGGGAAGCAGAAAGTGAAACTGGAGTCTGAACCCAAGTGCAAATTCACTGTCTATCCCTCTGATGATCCCAAGGCATAGATTTTGTTTGAGGAATGTGAATTTGACAATTATTTCTTCTCCTTTGAACAGAGCTATGAGGCAGAACCCAAAGAAGAATTAATGCAAAAACCTGTACATTCTAATGACCTATGGGTTATGGAATTTGATGGCAGCTGTGCTATTGCTGGTTCAAGGGCTGGGGTCATGTTAATCTCACCTGAAGGTGAATTGTTTTCTTATTCTTTTAAGCTAGAGTTTAAAAACACCAACAATACTGCAGAGTATGAAGCTTTACTGCTCGGATTATTTGAAGCCAAAGAAAAGGGTGTGAAGGTACTGAAGGTGAAGGGTGATGCTGAACTGATTGTGAAACAGGTAAGAGGGATCTTTTCTGTGAAAAATGAAAGACTAAGGCACTACAGAAATAGGGTATGGGATGAGATCGAATATTTTGATGCCTTCTCTATAGAAACAATTCCCAGAGATCAAAACTCCCGAGCAGATTCTTTAGCAGTATCAGCTTCTCTCCTTTTGCCACATCCAGATTTCAAGAAAGATTCTTATAGGATAGAAATGATATATCGTCCTAATGTCCCTGACAATACCGAGAGCTGGCAGGTTTTTGAAAGTGATAATGAAATCAGAAAGTTTTTAGAAAATGCAGAAATGTTCCTGGGGACCTATTTTGAAGGTTTCGAAGCAGAGTGTAAAGAATTCAGTCCTGACCCTGGGATTAATCCAAGAGAGGACATAATTCAATTAAAGGGGAACAAAATCCCTAAAGGGCTAGTCTCTTTGGAACATCTATTTTCTCGAAGAGATGAATATGTTAAAGGCAAACCTTCCCGTATTCCTGATAAAGTAGAGGATTATGAGAAGATAAATATTGGAGATGAAGCTAATCCTAAATGGGTATCCATTGGTAGGAGCTGCTCTTCGGAAGAGAAAAACAAATTGATCAAATTGCTGATCAAATATAAAGATGTTTTCGCCTGGTGCTATGATGATCTCAAAAATTTTAGACATGGACAGTTTCAACATCATATTCCTTTGAAAGCAAATGCAGCTCCATTTAGATAGAAGCTGAGGAATTATAATCCAAAAGTTGCTGAAGCCATTTTCAGGGAGATTGATAAGATGTTAAAAGCTAGAATTATCTATCCAATTCATCACTCCACTTGGGTGGCAAATATTGTTCCAGTACAAAAAAAGAATGGAGAAATAAGGATTTGTGTTGACTTTAGAAATTTGAACCAAGCCAGCCTGAAGGATAACTATCCCTTGCCTGTGATGGACCACATCTTGCAGACAGTTGATGGGTCTGAAATTATGTCTATGTTGGATGGCTTCTCAGGTTACAATCAGATAGGTGTAGCTGCAGAAGATCAACACAAAACCGCTTTCACCACACCCCGAGGGACTTTTGCCTATAGTCGAATGCCCTTTGGCTTGATTAATGCGGGAGCAACTTTTCAGCGAGCAATGGATTCATCTTTTAGAGACCTGAAGAACAGAATTATTGTTATTTACCTTGATGATTTGACTGTATTTTCCGAAAAGAGAGAAGATCACTTGAAAAATCTGGAGTCTGTCTTGCAAAGGTGTCGAAGCCATGGCATCTCACTCAATCCAAGAGAAGTCAGTTTTCTGTGTGACTGAGGGAAAATTGTTGGGACACCTAGTCTCAAAGGATGGAATCAGGATCGATCCAGAAAGGGTCAAGGCAATTCAACAGCTTAGCCTCCCTTCAAATAGGACTGGAGTCAAGTCCTTCTTTGGTCAAATCAACTTTCTTAGAAGGTTCATTCCCGACTTTGCTGAAATTACAAAACATATTGTTGGGATGATGAGTGAGAAACAACCTTTCAAATGGAATGAAGTTGCTAAGAAGGTGTTTGAGGATATCAAGGAGGCGATTGCAAACACTCCCACTTTGGTAAATCCTAATTTTCAAAAGGATTTTATCATTTACTGTTATTCTTCGGAACATACCATGTTAGGTATTTTGTTGCAGAAAAATGAATTGAATGAAGAGGTTCCCATAGCTTTTATGAGCGTCCCCCTTAAGAAGCATGAGCTGAAATATTCTTTAGTTGAAAAATAGGCTTTTGCAGTTGTTAAAGCTATTAAACAATTTAGATATTATATACTTCATTCCCACTCAGTTGTATTTGTTCCAAATTCAGCTGTGAAAAGTATTTTGACTCAGCAAGAAGTAGGATTAAACAATAGAGCAACGTGGGTTGCCAAAATTTAGGAATATGATCTAGAAGTTAAGCCTACTAAGCTGATCAGGGGTCAAGGCTTATGTAAGTTGATTGCTGAGAACAAAGAACAAGAAGGAGAAGGACTCCCCACAGTCTTATTGGTAAGCTTGCAGGATCCATGGTTTCTGGATGTGGCACATTATCTTACATATGGGGATTGTCCTGATCACCTGACTCCTAAAGAGAAAAGAAACCTGAAGCTGAAAGCTGCAAAATATGTTATCTGGGGAGATATCCTTTACAAGAAAGGGTTAGATGGAACTTTCCTGAGGTGTGTAGATAAAGAGCAGCAAGAGAAACTCTTTGAAGTATTTCATAACGAAGCTTGTGGTGGACACTTTTCTTCTTCAGTTACAGCTTTCAAAATCCTCAGAAATTGTTACTACTGGCCAGGAATGTTTAAAGATGCATATAGGTGGGTGGCCAATTGTGAGAAATGTAAATGTTCTCAGGAAGGCCACAACTTGCAGCTCTACCTTTGAGGCCTGTTGTTGTTGAAGACCCCTTTAAACAGTGGGGACTGGATTTTATTGGGCTTATCTCACCCCCCTCAAGTGCAGGGCATACCCACATCCTAACAGCAACAGATTATTTCACAAAATGGGTTGAGGCAGCCCCTATAAAAAGAACAACTTCCGGGGTGGTTTGTGATTTTCTTAAAAGAAATATCTTGGTACGTTTTGGTGTGCCTCAGAAGATTGTAACAGATAATGCCACCAGTTTCTCTTCAGTTGAAATGACTTCTTTCTATTATGAACATAGTATTTCTCTCTCCCATTCATCAGATTATTATCCCCAGGGGAATGGGCAAGCTGAGTCCAGTAACAAAAACCTCATTGCTATCATGAAGAAATTGGTGAATGACAACCCCAGAGATTGGCATAAGAGGTTGTATGAAGCACTCTAGGCCGACAGAATAACTCCTAAAAGAGCAATTGGGATGGCGCCTTTTGAATTAGTTTATGGGATAGGTGCCCAATTATCTTTATCCCAGGAGCTTTCTACAGCCAAACTACAAAGTGTAATTGAGGATCAATATTTCCAAGATTCCCTGGAGAAGAGGATTATGTATTTAGCCAAGATTGAAGAAGAGAGAAACGAGTTGGTTGACTGAATTACTATGCATCAGGCCAGGGTCAAAGAAATTTTTGACATGAAGACAAGACCCATGAAGTTTATGGAAGGAGATGAAGTATTACTGTGGGACAGAAGGAGAGAACCAAAAGGTGCACATAGCAAATTTGACTCGCTCTGGAGTGGGCCTTTCAAGATTCACCAGGTACTGGGTCCAAATTCTTTCAAACTAGAATATCCTGATGGAACTGTTTTACCCCTGTCCTATAATGGACAGGATCTCAAGCTGTATCGTCTGTAAACAGGGTCCCCGGTTTTGTACATAGTCTTCCCTTTTGTTCAGTTTTGTGTTTTCCTTTCCCATTTTTGTTTTGCCCTGGGCTGTTTCCTTTCTTCTCTTTCTTCATCTTCTGAAAAAACCAGAACTTCTGAGTTCTCTGCATTTTGCCATAAAATGCAGTCCCCAGTCAGAGCCAATGTTACCTTTTGAGTCGCCCTTGTTTATTTATGTATCGGTAATTTTTTCTTAAGCAAGAGTCGGTTTACCGTATTATATTTTTGGTCATATCTTCACTTTGTAAATCGACTCTTAGTCCTTCAAATTTTACCCGTGTGTCATCTTTGTATAAAAGGTTTGAACCTTTGAACCCGAACCATTCTCAAAGTTCAAGGTTCAATGGTTCAATATGTCTGAAGTGTCATATAAAGCAAGCTGTCTTATTGTTTGTCTTAAGCGTCTTTGTACTTTCGGGTTGAACTTGAACCTTCCGCGCGTACTCTATAGCGGGGTTCAAGGTTCAATGGTTCAATAGTTCATTGTTTTATAATTGGCAACCTTTTACCGAAGCCGCGTAACTTTTTGTTGGTCTACATAACCCTTGCGTCGTTGAACCTTTGTATTGAACCGTATCTTCACAAGTTCAATGGTTCATAGGGCAAGTCCCTGTTTCGGTAAGTCAATCTTTTGCCTACCTACAAAGTCCAGTTGACATGCTTGAACCATCACATTGAACCATCGCGTTGAACCATGTCCTAGAGGTTCAATGGTTCAATAAGTTCAAAGATTTGGCAATTTTGGTCCCGTTTGCTCCCGCAGCTTTCTAAGTCAAACTTAGCGGGAAAGTTGGAGGAAAATTTGTCAGAAACCCATCATGAAACCGAGAGCTCTAATTTAGCGGAGACTATGGATAATCATTGTACTTCATGATGGCGCACGAACATTACTTGCTATTAATGAAGAAATCAGAGTTCACGTCTTTTCAAATATTTTTGGCACGTATTGTTCCAAGCGATAAATATTCATTCTGGTAAGCACCATTATTAACCAAGAACAAGCTAATTTTAGCAAGAAAATATACTGTGCAATGCGGAGAAGGATAGCGCTGGAAGTGTAAGGCTCTTGTTTTTCAAGTTTTTGCAGTGAATTCAAATATCCTGAAGGTGAGTCCTGTTTCCCCTGTGCTATTCCGAATTCTTATACTGGAAAGAAGAGCCTCTAGAATTTCTGTTATTTTCAAAATTCGAAGTGTTTTATTATAATTGTCCAAGTATGTCTTTGATATCTACACGTTTGGGAGATGAACATGGCCCTGGTCTCACTTACTCTCACTCAGAATTTGGAGATACTGCATTAGTTCAATATGATTTAGAGGAATTCATAGGAAGAACTAGAAACCCTATCCAAACCCCCACAATGAAGAAAATTGTGGACAGTGGTTTAGTTGAAGCCACAGCCTTTCCTCAAGCTATATTCTGCCCAGAGTTGGTTCAAGAGTGTATAAACAGATACGATCCCCAATACAGGTGTGTCAGAAAAGCAGACGGGGATGTGTTATTCAATGTTGACAGACAAACCCTCATGTTTGTGATGAAGATACTGCCTAAGGAGGTGTATTCCAGTCTTGACATTACTTCCTCCAATGGGTATTTCTCAGAAAAGAGACCAACTTACAGAAGTGTAATAGCAAGGAACTGGCTGCTAAAATTTCAAAAGGGCGGTTCAAGGCTACCCAGACCCCTTACTAGAGATCATTTAATACAGGAAGTAAGGGATATTGTGGTGTTGTTGCACAGACTGAGAGGCAATCAGCATGCCTATTACTGGGAAGACTAGATGTACTTTTTCATATAAGTCATCCTTCAGGGTGAACAATATTTGGATTGGGCTGAGATAGTAGCTGATTGTCTACATCAGAGTTTAAATAATCATCTGGGTAACAGGGATTTCTTTATGTCTTCATATCTGTTCTACTGTTTAGCATCCACAAGAGATTGGTTTGACTTGCCTCATGAGCCTTTAGATGAGAGCAGTAAGATTTATGAATATTATTCACAGTTGCAAAGAAGAAATTGTTATGAAAATTATAAAAGGATTAATGATGTCTTCACTGGAAAAATGACCTATGAATTGGCAGGCAATCCAGGTAAAAGAATGACTAGTGAAGCAATGCAATTGATCAGTATCTACGGTAGCTTTTTCATCCAATTTTCTGAATTCACTTATATCAGAGTTGGAGGGTTTGATGGTGAACCCCTGAAGTTGCCTAGATATGTATTCGATCGTTTTGTATTGATGGAGGTATGTCAGCAATTGGCACATGTTGATAACAAATTCCCATCAAAAAGGGGTTGTGGTATTGCTTTTCCTATTGAACTTGGGCATTATTCATGCCATTCAAAATCTGATGCCTTAAATTTGGAGGTGAACCTCAAAAGGTTCAATTTTTAATTTTTCACTGCCAGGGTTCAATTCGACAGTAAATGTTTTGTTAAAGATAACCTAGATTTTGGAACAGGGCACTCACATCTTCCTAAGCTGGAGGATTACTGGGAGGACTGCCCAGATGAATTCGAAGTTAGGAGGAGGTTATGGTGTAGATTTTCTTTGGGGCAAATAATTACCCTTAATTTAAACATGGACGTTTCTGGAATTTTTGTTGATGATGACAAGTGGTTGATCCACAATTTGAGAAAGTAGAACACTTACCCATCCCAGAGGTGGACTGGAGCAAGAAAGAGGAGGATAGAATTGAAATTAAAACCCTTCCTGTGATAAGGAGGATTGAAAAATGGTTGAGAGAAAAAAGACAGGAAGGGCTTCAGAGTAAAACTGTCCAACAATTCTCTTCAGTGGTCACATCATCGCTTCCCATGGACTCTTCTAATCAACCCCTTGCTATCTATGGTGTAGGTACATCCAAGCCATCGACTGAGAAAAGCCCTATCTCCAAGAGATCCAGAAGGGTCCTCATGGATATTCTGCCATCCCATGTTACTAGATTGAGGACAAAAGGGAAAAGAAAGAAGCAGACTTTTAAGACAATAATTGTTGACTTAAATTTAGAGGAAGAAGGAGAAGAGCCTATGGGGGACAAAGAGGCAAGCCCAAACAGAACAGAGACAGCTAACACTGGTTCACAGTCAGAGGCCTTTCTAGAGACCCCTGAGGTGTTAATGATTTCAAATGAACCCTCTGATGGAGAGAAGCCCAGGAAGACAGTCTCGGCCCCTGTACCAAAGTGGCTAGAGAGCTCTATATCTGACAAAAAGAAGGTGATTCCTTTTGTTCTCCCTCTGGAGGACATGGTAAGTAAATGTCTGGGGAAGACCCCCAAGTCCAAGAGACTCAAAACAATGTCCAGAATAAATGTTGACCCAAACACTGGTAACTAAAGTGCAGAAATAGCCAAGCCAGTGACCAAGGAAGAGGTTCAAGATCCTATAATGCATGATTTCACTGTGGAGAGGATAGATCTTGGTACTGCCTCCAGAGCTGCAGATGTGCACCATCTTGAAGCTTCCACTAAGAGAATGGTTAGTCAAACAATGAAAGATGAGAAGGACAAAAGAGAGTTGAAACAAGCTCTGCGTTCAATGGCAGAGTACATTGCAGCCATTAACAATCCTAACCCACAGCTGATCTCAAAAGTCCCCTTGTCTTTAGACCTGAAGTCACCTGTCAATCAAAAAATGTTAGATCAAGTTCATAGAAGCAAAATGGTCTCAAAAACTTTTGATAGTTGGTGAGACAGCATCGAGCAAAAAGGAACTGAATATATTTATGAACTCAAAGGCATATACGATCTGACTACTACTACCATTGAAGATCTTAAAACACAGGTTGTTGTCTGGGCTAAGGACGAAGGTAAGTGGACAAGTGTGATAAATCAAATAGAGGAAGTCCAGAAATATGGACTGGAAAAGTTTTTGGCAGAAAAGAACTTGACTGCTGTGGATGAGGATTTGTTGTATGTGAACAAAAAGAATATCGAATGGAGGAACTCCATATCCCGACAAGGATGCTTTGAACTCTCAAAGCTAATTAAAGAAATAACAGAATTTACTCAATCACTGCAACATGATTTGCAATGTATCGATCTAAATTACTTAAAGGATGATGGAAAGCCTGTGGAGGATGTTGAAGTAGTAGTCCAATCCTTCAGAGACAAAATCCATTTTATTAAAGAAAATGATAATATTCTGATTGAGGATTTCTCCAGGGTTTCTAAAGTCAAGTCTCTGCTCTATCTCTGCATCGATGCACTCCTTGAACACAAGGAAAAATTTGGGAAAATGCGAAGGGAAAAGGAGGTCTGGAAATCAAGGATGAAACATATAGGTATACCAAACTTCCCTAAAATTCAGGAGTTCGTGGCTGCCTTTCAGGAGTGGAAAGCCCAACATGCTTCCCAGGCTATCGACAACAAATCAGCAAATGCTAATTCATCGCCCCAGTCATAACCTCGTCGGCTCATTCTTTTTCTGTTCCTCAATTTATGTTATTTCCAGCAACTTTGATCTTTTATAATCAGTTGTTAAAAACTAAATCTCGTACGGGTCAGAGTTATGCTAACTCTGGGTTTAATTTGCTCAAGGACATGGTTAAGATAATCATATATATATGTTTTTTTTAGAGTTTTTAGGGGATAGAAGTTAGAGAAAGAAAAGAGGAAGGGAATTTCAGAAAGACGGTGCTTAACTTTTACATTATGTGATGATTGTTTGAGTAAATTTTCATCTGTGAATGAGAAGAAGAACAATTGCTGCTTGTTTGGATCTGTGCGTCTGAATGTGTGGAATTAGTTTTTCTGTGTGAAATCTCCTTTCACTTGGTAATTGCTCTTTATTTGGACAATTTATCATATGTGTTCAGTTCTTTATTGGCTTAGCAAGTTCGTATGAATGTATTCACGTATTCGAAGGTACCGAAATAAAATCTGTATATTCTATCCTGTTGTTGTATAAATTTATCGTGTTCATGACATGGCTATGTATGAATGTTAGTCTGCCTTAAGTGTTTTTTGGTTAAAAATGCATTTGATTAATTGAATAGGTTAAATTCATTGAAAATCATAAAGGGAGCTGTACCTAAATTCAGAGGGGAACTAATTTAAAGGGTTCACCCATTTGTTGTTTAACTCATTTGTTCTTTTAAAGAGGGGTATAGAGTCAGAATAAATTATTTTCAGAATAAAGACAAATCTGTTAACCAACAGAAAGCAAGAACTACCCATTCAAATTTGGTATGTTTACTCTTTGTTTATTCTTCTATTTTCTGAATGAATTCCCAAACCATAAGAGATTGACTTGGTTGAGTGATAAACCAGTAGTTGTTCAAATTAGAAATTGTATTAACAACTTGGGTAGTTATAATGAGTAAAAAGTAGCTTTATGGGGATTTTTCAAGAACTTTCAGAGTATGATGCACTGCAGGGAAAGAATTCCTAAGGCTAGTATAGAAAAATACAAATATACCATTTGTTTTATGGTCACCAAGGATCAATGCTTAATAGAAGTTGTGGAACCCAGAACTATATGGATAATGCCCATGGGATATGAGGTAGATGGACAAATACTAGAAAACTATGCAAAGCACTTGCTCAACAAACCTAAAGACACTAAAGAAGAGAGGTTTGGAACATATGAAGAGTTATCTGTGAAACTCCATGTCAAACTTAGACAAATAGAAACCACCAGGAAGGTGATAAAAGAGGTAGAAGAGATTGCTACAAGATATGGATTCACTAAGGAACAAGTCGAAGAAGCAAGGGAAAAGAAATGAAGTGAAAAAGTTAAGATTCCTGATGAACCTAAAGAGAAGAAGAAAAGCCTCAAACAACAAAGAGGTCTACTAGAAGCTCTGCCTCCTACTCCAGTCATACATCCACTCGCATAAAGGAACTTGTAAAGAATCAAACTAATGAAGGAGAAAAATGATAGAAAACAAAAAGCAGAAGAATGTATGTAAGTGTAAATGAAAAGGATGAAGAAGAGACTGAGTCCGATGAAGATGTCAAGAAAATGAAAGATGAGACCAATAAAGTCTCTGGATATAGCAAGGAGAAGTCCTCCGAAAAGGGCAAATCAAACAAAAGATAAAAGGTAGATAAGCCTGAAGCCACATTAACACTTGAAGATGTATTAAAGTCTATCATTGTTGATGGAAATATGAAACCTGTGGCTATATTATATAATGACTACAATGATGCTGATAAAAGGATTTTGGAAGAAGCTACCATAAAGTATCTAAACATATATAATAGAGCTGATGTTGATCTCCCAGATACCTTGGGTAGTATTTTTTCAGTCAGAAAGGAAGCTGTTATGGCTAAGGACATTGAACTCAGAGAACATGTACATTGATAAAATTATGTCCAAATATTACTCCAAAAGAAAAGGCCAAAATCTCCAAAGCACTTAACACTGAGTTCAGATCAAACAAAAGAATGAATGCACTGATGATAGGAGAAATTGATAAAGTGGTTAGAGAAATAGAGGAGATCATTTTGGATATACTGAAGAAGTACAATATCCCTATCGTCTATGATAATGAAGTAATTGATGGAAGAACTGATGTATCCGTTCCAGAAATGAAGCTAAAACAAGAAGCAAGAAAAGAAGACCATGAGCCCAAGGAAATGGAAGCACCTGCAGTGGAAACTCAAACAACACCTTCTCTGGAAAAACAAAATGACAAGGAGAAACCAGAAGAGGAACACTTCAAGGAAACCTCTCCACCGAAGCAAAAGGAGGATGCTAATAAAGACATGAATCTAGATAATCTAGAACAGAGCCAGAAAGAAAAAACCTTTGCAAGAGACATTGCAGATGTCTCAATTGTTTCTAGGAAATGAAAAGATCCAAATGAATCAGAATTTACTCAAGGGCCAATTAACATGGACTCATTGTCACCTGTACAAAAATTCAAATTAGTGGCTATTGTTTAAGCCAAGGCACAGGAAGAGATGTTGAAATCACATGTTCAAGATAGTAAATTGATCAGTGATGCCACAAACATTCTAGAGAAGATGATGCGAACATTTCAAAAGGATGCCTCATTATCCTCCGCTGATCAATTCAAGGGCCTTTTAAACTCTGTAAGTACACATTTTGAGTCCTTTGAAAAATCTATAGAAGTAAAAGTTAAAAAGGAGTTTGATGAAAAGAGAATGGTTGAGTTGAAATCTACGATAGGTCAAGATAAAACTATGTTAGGAAATGAAATAAAAAGAGGCCGGTAAAATATACAAATTTTGTTTATCTTGGCGAAAAGTTACAAAGGATTTAGAAGATAAAATCAGAGACTTGGAACTCAAACTGCACAATATCTCCAAGACATATAATCTAGCAGTTGAGTCAATAAATGTCAGGGAAACACAAGTTCTAAATATTCATAGTGATTTGGGCACTCGGATGAAGAAAAGGGAAGAAATTAGAGATAGATTGTGCCAGCTTAGGGGACTGATAAGTCAAAAAATTAATTCCATGAGCAATTTGGTAGATAAAGCCTTGAAATCACAAGCATTAATTGATACAACATCAGATGTACAAAAAGCATAAAAGTTAGTCTTATTAATAAATGACCACATACAAATTTTGGAAAGTGTAAGGAATAGATGGAATGGAGAGATAGCTCTGATAAAGACTATCAATAATGATATTTTACATTCATCCATAAATTGAAGTGGAAAATGTATACTTGTAAATATGCGGCAGAGTACATAAACTTTTTGAATTCTTGACACATTTTTGGGCTCTGGATCACACCCTTTTCCATTGATGTCAAAGGGGGAGAAGAAAATTAGTGAAAAATGGATTAACATATCAGGGAGAGTAGGAGAATGAAGTGTATATAGTAAAGGGGAGTAGCTTTTTATAATAAAGTATTTTTCACTAAGTGTTGCCATCAATGCCAAAGGGGGAGATTGTTAGCAAGAGACACTACTCCGGTATAGACTTGTATGTTGTCATTGATGGAAACAAGGCTCAGAGATCTCACCAACATGACAAGAAGACATAACTCTAGAATGTCTTATTGGAATTCAGATCCGGTTGGCAAAAATGACTAAGTTTGGGCAAGGAAATGAGTAAGGGACAAGAAGTGGATCAGTGTGCTTCCATAGATGAAGACCTAGAAATGCAGCTCAGGTACAATACTCATAATTTTTTGATGTTGTTATATTCCAATGATCAAGTCCTGACTTCCTCCTAAATTCACTTGAAAGAAATATATAAGTCCAGATGAACAAAGGTACAACAGAGACAGTGAACAGGGCACAACATAACGGTCTGCATTCCTCCACAAGTGCATATTTTTTTCTATGGAATTGAAGACATGTCAAGAGATTAATAATTTTTTATAATTATGATACATGAAGTCCCATTTGGTCCGCATCATGAGTTATGATGTGACAGAGGAACCTATCATATATGTTATTAAGAAACAAGCCAACAAGCTGGTTGAATCATTATGCAGAGAAGAAATATGAGTTGGATGATAAAGGTAAGTGGTTGTATGATTAGAGCTGACACATATGAAGACATGTGCATGTTTTTTTGGATCCAGATTAATGATTTAACACAAGAACAAGCCAACAGGATATAACACTTGGTATACATGCTTCACAGTTTGCTTACCGACCTAATCATGAGAAAGATTTAGTTGCAGATATAAATAGAGGATGGATTTCAGTATTTAAGAGTGTGTATATTGTAATGTGAAATATGTGAAGATAGAATGGCCATAGAAAACAGAGATAGACCTTGAACATATGTAAGAGCAGAGCAGAGAAATAGGGGTAGACTGAAATGAAGAGTTCTGAGTTAGTATTTATGAGCTTAATTGGAATTGTTACCATGCATATGTGGATGCAATCATAGTAGGTCATCCTAGGCCGTGAGCCACCCTTCTTTTTCTTTCTTCTTCTAATTGGTAGTGAGCCTTTTCTTGATCAGTGAGCCCTAAGGCAGTGAGCCTTTTGTAATTCGGTATTGTACTACAATAATATATTGAGAGCTAACACTCTCCATGGTTTTTCACTCTTTGGGGTTTCCATATATAAATCTTGGTGCTCATGTGCTATGTCTTTGTGTTTGTTGTTCATTTGTTTAATTTGCTTTCATATAATTAAATTGGGAAAATGGATAATAGAGAAAGTGCATAACTTGTTTTGTAGAACACTGATTCACACCCCCCCTCTCAATGTTCATTGGATTCAACACCACCATGGTTTTTCTCTTTTAGGTTTTTCCACGTAAAAAATCTGGTGTCTACTATGTTGGATGTGTGTTTGTGATTAAGTTTATGGTTTCATGCTTTCATGGTTAAATGTGATTATAAGCAATTAAGTTGTTGATGGTTTGATGTTCATATGAAGCTAATTTTTTGTGACAACTGATTCACCCCTCCAGTTGTTCGGTTATTGAAGATGATGAAGACAATGACTATTATTCCAATTCAAAGAATGACAATTGCAAAGATGATGAAAATTTTGATCTAGAGGTAAGTATTAATAACGTAGATATAAAAACTATTGGGTTATTGACACTAGCTACTCAAATCAAATGATTGGTGATAAATGCAAGTTTACAAATCTTATAAAAAATGAAGAAGGATTAGTTAGATTTGGAGATGACCATACTGCTAAAATTTGTGGAAAAGATTCAATTAGTTTTGATGGAAGACAACATATAGATAATGTTCTCTATGTTGAAAGCCTAAGACAAAATCTCCTGTGTATTGGACAATTGTGCAGAGAAGGATATAGTTTCATATTTCAAAATGATACCTTTGACATCAGAGACAAATTTGGAACTATAATAGCTGATGGAAAAAAGACAGAGGGAAATCTTTATCATCTTAGAGAAGGCAACATTATTCAAAATCACGAAAGCTAGCTTTGGCATAGGAAATTGTGTCACATCAATCCTAAGGATCTAGAAAGGATAAACTTAGCACAAGTTGTGAAAGATCTGTCAAAGAGGATACATTTTAGCAACATCACCTACAATAAGTGTCAAGTTGAGAAGTAAGCAAGAGGAAGTCCAAAGGATGAAGGAAGATTCTTAACCAAACTAATGGAATTGGTTCATACAAACCTTTGTGGACCTACAAGAGTAAAAAGTCTCCAAGATGACAGGTACTTTATGTTCTTTTTTGATGATTATTCTAGAATCACTTGGGTTAGTTTTCTCAAAGAAAAATTAGAAGCCCCAGATGTATTTAAAGCCTTCAAAACAATGGTTGAAGATGAATGAAATGTGAACATCACATGTCTAAAGTCTGACAGAAGTGAAGAGTTTACCTCTGATATATTCAATAGTGGTGTGGGACCCATGGAATAAAAAGATAGTTAGCCAGAGAGAATGAAGTAATGGAAACAATAAGCAGGTCTATTAAGGAAGCTACAAAGACAATGTTAGAGGAAGCTAACCTATCAGAAGCATATTGGAAAGAAGCTATAGATATTGTTGTCTATATTCAAAACAGAGTTCAAGTCAAAGGTAAAAATACTAAAACTCCTTATGAATTGTGGTATGGAAGAATACCCTCGGTAAAATATTTCAAAGTCTTTGGAAGCAAATGTTATATTAAAAGCGATGAAGGGGGAAAATCACAAAACACACAATAATAGAAATTGCACATAGAAAATAGAATGATATTTTGTTAATATGGGAAAAATATTACAGTACAGAAGCTCAAATACAATCAGAGGATGAATTCCCTACAGGCTGCAACACATTACAGCTCCCTCTCCCAAAACTCTAGAATTTTTAGCCTTTTGTAATCCCCAAATCAACTAGGGTTTCTAATTTCCCACCTTTCTTGACTCTACACCTTCCCCCTTAACTCTACTACCTTCAGGGTTCCCAAAAATGGTTATATATAGCTCTTTTGGCGACCACCAGCTTAATTTTGAAATTTGCATCTCCCTCCAAAAATAGGTCAACTTCGCGAGGCCATAACTTTCGATCCGACCGTTGGATTTTCAATTATAATACCTTTTTAGAAAGCTCTCGAAAAGATGATGGGTGGGGGGCATAGTTATCTGGAAGGCCCTAGAGTTTCTTTGGGCTTTGGGATTGCACCAATAAAGAGAAAGGCCCGGGGTGGGGGGGAATGGTAGGGCGAAGGTGGGGGGTGCGCCCTTTCCTATCGAACAACATCTACTGCATCGAGTCAGTCATATGACGTATGTAATAGGTGATGGAGAAGTGCTCGCTAAGTGAAGTTGGTGATTCATTCCCTCCCCATTCCAAGAAGTAAGTGATTCCATTCCCAGCACATCTCATTTTGTCTAATTTCTCAAAGTTGGTGGGTGGGAGGAGATAGTTGAGTGGGGAATCCTAGCCTATCTTATCCATTGTATCCCTCTGGATTGAGTCAATATGTGAAACCTTTCCCTTAAACAACCTTTCTGGGCTCATTAGCCCTTCTCAGCCTCAGCCCACTTGGTTAGGTGGGGCTAGCTCGGGCCAGTGGGTATATATGGTTCACCCGGAGGGGGGTTCATCCATCCCTGTTCCTTCGTGTCTGTCTCTGTCTGTTTCGGTGGAATGGAGGAATCTGTCTAGTCGGGTTGGCTTAGCCCTCTTAGCTTCGTATCCCTCTGGTGGCAGATAGATAGACTACTTGGGGTTCCCACCAAATTTTGGACCCATCCAGAGCCTCTAAGTGCCTCAAATTTGACATTGAATATTTCAATACAATTTTTGGAATTTGAAATTTTAATATCTCATAAATGACAAATGATATTGAAGTGATTTCTTCACCATTAGCTTCAATTCACCATTCTAGAGGTCCGTGTAAGATTTTGTATCCAACCGTGCACAAATGTAAACTTACTAAAAATAGTAACCCTGCCAAATTTAGCCCTTATTGAAAAGAAACAATACATTTTATTATTATTATTATTATTATTATTAGTTTTGGTTGCAAGATTGCTCTTACACATTGGATGCTCCTACATCAAAAAGAGAAGAAGAGCTAAGCAAGTTTGATGCTATGTATGATGAAGGAACCTTCCTTGGATACTCTACTAAGAGTAAGGCTTATTGGTGTTACAATAAAAGACTAAAAAAGATCATTGAGAGTGCAAATGTTAGGGTTGATGAAGACATACAGATGTATTCAAAAATTATTGATCAAGCATCTGATTCAAATAGACTTCCTTACAGCACAAAAAGGGAAAAGGTATTCACCAAAAAGGAAGATGATACTGAAGAAAACTAAACAAAGAAAGATCAAAATAATTGGTGTTTGATTGCCAATATTGAAGCCTGTAATAATAATAAATCCCTCTCAAGATGAACATTTGTCCACTGAGGAATTCAAAATTGCTCTTGAAAGTCTTGAGAAACCTAAAGAAGAAAACATAAAATTGAAAGTAAGTACAATGGAAGCAAATGAATGCATCAAAGAGTTAAAAAGGTAAATCAAAGAGCTTATGCAAAGACTTGAGGATACTATTAAGGACTTGAAATTAGCAAATGAAGAAAGTACAAAAATTGAAGAATTCTTGAAATACAAAACAAATGATTGCTTGAAGCTTGAAGAAGAAATTGTGGATCTGAAGGCTGATCTGAAACATGCATGGGTCCAACAAGACAAACTCAGTACAAGTGCAGCCAAATTTGATAAACTAATGACTAAAGTAAGTCAAGAAGATTTTGATGACATGAACAGTATGAGACATGTGACAGGTAAAATTTCTAGAATAGACCAAGAAAAGAACTCTGAAGTTAGCGAGAACAAAGGCAAACTAACTCATGACCAAAGGAATAGATCAAGAAGATCTCCGGTCAGGCAACCAAATGCACAAAGGTATCCATCTTTCAATGGCTATTGTTACTCATGTAGTAAATTTGGTCACAAGGCTACTCAATGTAGACGCAAAATGAATCAAGATGTTCCATCTTTCTCTGGTGAATGTGTCAACTACAAAAGAATTGGTCACATAGCAAGTGAATGTAGGGGTATGACAAAAAATGACTTCAACAATGCAAGGAAAAATCAATCTTTCAATGGAAAATGCTTTGCTTGCAATAGATTTGGACACATGGCTAATCAATGCAAATCAAGGATAAATTCATTCAAAGAAAGAAATCAAGGATAGTGAAGTATTGTGTCCTATGATTGCAACAAAACTGGATATATGGAAAAGTTTTGTAGAAGGAATAATGTGAAAAGAAACTACTATCCTGAAGAAAGGAAAATAGAGCAGAGAAATGATAAGAGAAAAGAAAAATTTGATCCAGTTGAAACCAAGAAATAAATTGACAAGATCTGGATCAAGAAAGATGTGATTGAAGTCAAGGATGGATCTGCACCAGCTTCTGGAGTAGATATTTCCTCCACAAAGTAAATTAGGAGCTCTAGCTTAGGGGGAGTCTTATTGAAAATCTTTCCTCCCCAAACAAAAAATGGATGCTAATAACCCAGTATAAAAAGACAAGGTCAAGCATCAATAGCAAAAGTCTAAGTTAGGACTGAGATTGCATTTGAGAAGGATAAAAGAAGAATTGTGCAAAAAGGTTTGGGTTCATTGTTCCCTGCACAGAGAAAGTTTTCATGATAACTAACAGTGCTTAATGAACTCTAAGGAGAATGGATATGAACTAGTTGTGTCTTCATGAAGCAATGAAGAAAAAGGAAAGAAAGTGCAGGATGAAGAAACTCTAGAATGCATTTCTAAGACCTATAGGATTTGTGCAAGAACATCACACTGAAGATCAAATCATTAGTGTTTGACAAAAACAAGGGTTACTGAAGAACACACTGAGAAGAATCAGACTTGGGAACATATTCCTATGACTATGGACAAGAATATATTCAAAATTAAGTGAAATGAAAGTGAAAAGTGACTGAGAAAGTCATTGCTTTACCTAGGCCAATGTGTTGATAACAGTTCAGTTGGATTAGAGTAGCAAAGTTCAAGTATGTGTCCTTTGCCATTGATGTCAAAGGAGGAGAGAAATCATGTGAAAAACTTAGAAGCAAAAAATAAGTACATATGTGTAAAGAGAAAGGGGAAGAATCATGCCTTGATGGTCTTTATAGTTTTTCACAACATATGTTGCCATCAATGACAAAGGGGGAGATTGTTGCAAGTGAGTGCCTAACCAGTGTTGTCATTAATGTCAACATATCTGTGTTGTCATTGGTGTCAACTATGCTCTTATCTTGTTGTCTACTTGTAATGAGTAAGATGATTTGTATTTATTTATCAAAGTAATCTTGATGTTGTGGTTATTAAGAAAATTAGCTCCTCCGGTAGAAATAGTGAGTTGCAGTGAAAACAATGTATTTCATATTAAAGAACAGTCTAGAAGATTGCTCCGCATTTCATATAGGATGAATATCTTTGTCTGTAGAATGGAAGTTATTTAGAATTCTATCTGAAGATGTTATATTCAAAGTTTGAATCTCCGGTATGAAGATTTGAGTGAGTTATGTTCACTAGAGTGAAAACTGTTTTTCCTATATGTTTGGTGGTGACATGGAGAAAGTGTTATGCTCCGCATTCCTCCGCATTGAAGTATTTTGGTCTGCAGTTCTAGAGTTAAATATGGAATGATGTTAAGTTCCTTCAACTACAATGGTTTGAGATTTGGTGGTTTGCAAGCTATCCTTTACTTATGACAGTTGTTGACAGTGTTGTTCTTATGCTCTAATTTGAAGAATCTTCTTGACAAAGTGGTTAGAGATCATGCAGTTGTTCATGGTGATTACAATGTGCTTGTGGATGTCTCTTGATCATGTTCCTACTTTTGGATTGGTCCAGAAAAAGAAAATTGGATCGTGAATGAATAATATTCTTAGCATACCTAGTGCTCTCATCAATCTTGGCCAACCTAGTTGATTTTACTAATTACGGATATGCCTTGAAGTTTGTGGAAGCGTGTTGTGGAATGAAGAATTGTGTTTGAGTCCTAGCTAAGGCATGGTGTGATCCACATCCATCTTTACATCCTTTCCTTAGCAAATTTAGGTCTAGACCTATTCTATTATGTTTGTAATGCCAACCTTAGAGATTGTTCCAACGATTGATGAATGTTTTGCCAACCTTGATGTACATTCCAAGGTTGATGACTTGTATAAAAACTTGTAATGAAATGTGAAAAGAGGGATGAGTGTGTGAATATGAGGAGATAAGTGCAAAGGTGTGAAAGAGCAGAGTAGAGAAGTTTTATTGTGCTCCAAAGGAACTGAACCCAGGCATGGAGTAGATGCTACTTAATCAGTTCACCATTTTGGCAGTGAGCCACCCTTAGCAGTGAGCCATTCTTTGCAATGAGCAATTTGGGCAGTGAGCCCTATAGGTAGTGGGCCTCTATTTTTTGGTATTGTTATAACTTATATATTTATGTGGGCTAGCACCCAATGTGGTTTTTCCCTTTTAGGGTTTTCCACATAAAAAATCAGGTGGCTACTATGTTGGATGTGTGTTTACGATTATGTTTATGGTTTCATGCTTTCATGGTTAAATTTGATTATAAGAAATTAAGTTATTGATGGTTTGATGTTCATATGAAGCTAAGTTTTTGTGACAATTGATTCACCCTCCCTCTCAGTTGTCATGTGTATTTCAACAATAGGGTCCTAGTTGTTCTACAATATCTTGTGCGGCATACAATTATAATTATACTTGGAATAATTCACTACTTTAGCCCAAAATGTAGGAGTGACATGTTCTTAGACTAAATCATGCTACTTTCCATCTCCCATAATGTTCTATTCTTTTTTTCAACCACACCATTCTACTGAGGAGTGTACAAAACCATTTACTAATCTTGAATACCACGCTCTTCACAAAAGTTCTAAAACTCCTAATTCACATAAACACCCCATTATCTATGTAGATATGCCTAAGAGAAAGACCAAAATACCTCTCAACAAATGCTTGAAAGGTATTAAAAGTAGAAAAGACCTTTCTTTGTACTTAAGATAATACACCCATGTGCATCATGAGAAGTCATCAATGAAGGTGAGCATATACTTGTCTCCTAAAGAGAAGTCAAAATTACATATGATCACTTTGAATGAACTTAAGAGGTGTCTTAGAACGTGAAGCCTTACCCTTAGGAAAGGAGTCTTGATGATTTTTTTCCAAGAACATAACATCAACAAGCTCCCTTAATGCATGAAATCCTAGCAAGACCAGTCACTATATCCTATGTGCTTGGCTACTAAAGATATACCTACAATTCAAATGAGTATACCATTCATGTGAAAGTATTCTCATAGAATTGGCATGTACAATGAGGGATGATGATGATGAAGACTCAAAACCATCAAACATAAACAAGTAGGAGTCCATGATCAACACTCTCTAAAGCAACAACAATCTAGATCTTGTAGCTCTTGAATGATTACATCATGTGGAGTAAACTCAACTCGTTTTTCCTTATTAGAATGTCAAATCTAATAAATTGAAAGAATGTTAGCAGAAAATTCTTGAACTAAGTGAACATCATTAATGTAACCATCTACCAACTATATTGTGCTTGATCCTAAAACTAGAATTTGTGAAGAGTCTCCCATTGCAATATGAGAAGTACCGATCTTGGAAACTGAAGAGAGAAGATCATTATAATGTGTCATATGATGAGAATCACTTGAATAAAGTATCCAATCATGTGATGATGAACCACGACAAATCTTATGTTGAAGTGCTTTCCCTTTATTTTTGAAAGAGGGTTTGGACATAGAGATCTAGTGCCACAACATGGATCCTTCCAAAGCCTCTAACTAATACCTACATTTGTATTCATCTTATCAAAACTTTCCACAATCTACAAGAGTCATATACCTTCTTTGTCTTGGAGGAAGACACACTAGACTTAGAAGAATGAGAGGGAGTTGTGAATTTTCATTACTCTTCTACTTTAGTTTGGAGGTAGAATACCTATCTACCATTTTTTTTAGATGATTGAGCCACTCTTAAAACTAGGAAGTGCATCCAATTGAATAAACTTGGTCTTCTCGCTAGTAAGATGCTCACAAAATAACTCAAAAGTGGGCATCTTAAAATTAGATCCTAGGGCATCCATGGTGGAGCAAAAGGTAGAGGAGAACACCTTAATGGGGTCCTTTATATTAGATAAAATAAATAAGATACATTCCTTATCAGATTTATACTTCCCACAATATTTTAACTATGACAACACTTTGAACTTAGAAAGGAAGTCCTTAATCAAGGGATAATCATCAAGAGAGAGTGAAGTTAAATCTACCTCTAATTGTAATGCACAAAACTCATTAATTGTGTCAAACAATTCATAAAACTTGTCTCATACTTTCTTTGGTGGTATGCACTCCATAATATGAAGCAACAAATTATCTAACATGTGTAATCCAATTAAACCCATGGCTTCATCTAATTTATTTCTTATATGCATTTTTTTCAAAATCTTTAGTGTATTCAAGTGGCCTTTCAACCAAAATTTATCATATTCCCTTAGATTTTAGTAGTTGTATCATTTTTAGTTTCAATGTGTGATAATTGTGTTGAGTGATGAGCTCAATAGTCCTAGATTCTACCATGATAATGATAAACACCATGAGAAAAAAAGAGACAAAGGGCACTTAAATCATACATTTATACCCCCTAAAAGGTATTAATGCTAGAGTTAAATCCCCCAATAAGAAACAAGAGGCTTACGCGTAATTATTACAAAGTACAAGCCAAAATTGACTATTTTTATAACACATCATGATTTTTACAATGTGTAGATAATAGGATTATAAAACTTAAAACATAGGTTACAAATAGATTCCTTATGATTTTTTGATAAATTTTTAAAAATGCACAATTTTGATTCCATGAGTAAAAGCTGTCTATGGAAAAGATGTAAGAAAAGTTCATTCAAACTAAAAATTCTATTACTTGGTGCCAAAATTGGAAAAACTAGGTGGATCATGCTGTAGTGCCTAGAAAGAGATTTTTAGTGCATATAAGAAGCTTGAAAATACTTCCCTAGGAGAAATTTAAATAGCCATTTGAAAAATTAACCTATAAGGGAAAGAAAGACACCTTGATTAGTGCAAGGATGGTTCCACTAGTTTGGGTGAAGTATAGGTGGTGGAATTGGGTGGAGTAGAGATCTTTGGGTAGAGTCCTAGTTACAAAACTAGTAGATGGATTTAAGAAGTAAATGTTGGGCATGACCAAGGGTTGGTCTTGGTCTGATTGAGGGCTTTGGTTGGTAGAGCCAAGAAAGATAGATTTTAGGCTGAGAGACTACTAATGGGATGGGCCAAAAGGGCTAATAGGACCCCAAAAACTAATATTGTGATAAATTTCATAGTATCTATAGATCTAGAAAGTCAAACCTACAAAGATATACTTCCTAATATAGATCTATTAATACCTTATCTATACAAAATTTGTCAATCATGATAATAAGGGGCATGGGTAGCTTTGCCCAATGGGTTCTTGTTCTTACACCTATAGGAGGTACAATGGTATAGGGGTTTATAGACCATGTGGTGCAGGAGCACCTAACACAAGGTGGCCTCCATGAGGCATTTGAATCATGTTTTGTTTAGAAAATTGTGTTTTGGGTTGTAATAAGGTCTATTTGACTAATGCATGTAATTTCAATTTGTGTCTAGGTTCATTTTATAAGTCCCAAGGGACTTAGATCACGGTTGTCTATTGTTAGTGGTTAGACGGTTGGTCTCCCAGCCGCTTGGAAATCAGTTAGTTTCTCCCAGCCGCTTGGAGTCAGTTCGGTCTACTCAGGGCGAGTTTATAAACCCAGAGAAATGAATCAAATGCATAGATATGATATTGTAATTGAATGCAATTGTGCGAATGTAATAGAGCATTGTGAAGGAGAAATTGAACTATTCCGTGTTGTCTATTTGTTTCCATTCTCTATAAATATGAAATTGCATAACCATAGATTTCTTTTCCTTTCTGTATTTCTGTTGTTGCGAAATGTCAATGTGAAGCATTCCACTGGTGAGATTTATGTCAAAATAAGTGGAATGGCTTCATTGTACAAATATTTGTTTGTGTTTCCTATTTTGTTTTCCTGTTCGATGGTGCAGATGTTCCAGATTGAGGGTTGTACATAGTAGACCGCCTAGTATCTCCATGTGCTAGGGTTTGAGTGAAGGAGTTAAGGATGCTATCGGTGAGACAGAGGCCATCGAAAAAGCATTCCTCGCTCAGAGCAACGAGGGTGGTCTGGCCGAAGAGAGCATCGAGCCATTGACAGGAGATCCATCAGGAGGAATTGGCTAGCGGCAAGAGATCTTAGGGTTTGGCCGAAGGCATTCATCACACTGATGAGTAGTTGGTCCATTAGCGCATCGGCCTAACTGAATGAGCATTCACTGAAGACAATAGTCTCACCAAATGTATATTGCAAATGCATATCGCAAAAGCATGTTGAGAATGTATGTGGAGAATATATCTTTCATCAGATACAAATAGTGACCAGTCGTAATGGTGAATCAGGGTATTGCCACTGGTATTAGCAAGTCACACCAAGCATATACTAAGTTGGTATATCGGCACATCGGCTAAGGGTTATAAGTGTTTGCTGATTATATTGTTCATACCAATAGTCAGGGATGTCAGACATCACGTCAGAGTGACTATAACGGTCGGTGTGACAGGTTGCAAGGTGCCCAATGGTAGTTGTCTTACCGACTGAGGTTCCCCATCATATTGGTAGTAGAGCTAGTGAAAGCTCTGGGTGGAGGTGTTGTGTATTTGATTTCTATCACTAAGAAGGCAGGTGAAGAGTTGCTCATGCCATCTAGTTGTGAGAAGGAATAGGATTCTTGTAGTGTGTGGGCAGACGATGATGAGGTCTGTTTTGACCATTCACCAATAGAGGTTTGGTTGGAAGAGGGTGTAGAGTGAGGCCACTGCGAGAGAGAGTGGTAGTGCATCTCCAGGATCTATTGTTGGATGAGAAGAATGGGTCTATGAAGCAGCATGTAGGATGGACATCTGATTGAGTATTTTGTTGTAGTCAAAATTGGGGATTTGCAAAAGTGTTGGTGTTGTCTGTGAATGTTTATGTCAAACAGAGAGAGTGAAGGAGAGGCTAGAAAAATGCCTCCAAAGGGGATGACCACTGAAGTGGTCAAGAAATTTAAAGAGATGGAAGAGATGATCAAAACTAGAGTCAAGGAAGCACTCCAAGATGAATTGAAGGCAATGAAGATAGGAAAAAGGATAGAGGAAGATTCAGATGAAGAAGAGAAAGAGGAAGACGCAGAAGAACAAGAAGAGGCAAAGATATCGGCAGAACAAAAGCACTTCCTGGAAGCCATCAAGGCAATTGCCAAGGACTCTTCGAAGGCTTGAATATATATTCCCATGTTCAGTGGAAAGATGAATGCTGATGAAGTTATGGAGTGGATTGAGGCACTGAACAACTACTTTGAGTACAAAGAAGTTCTTGAAAGTAAGAAAGTCAAGTTTGCAAAAACTAAACTCAAAGGTGTTGCCCTTATATGGTGGAATTACACCCAAGAAGAAAGGGTAAAGAATGGGAAAAGTATGATCTCTTCGTAGAGCAGAATGCTGGAGAAGATCAAGTCCCAGTTCCTTCCATCTGACTACGAGGTACAGATTTACAGGAAGATGCAGAACCTTAAGCAAAAAGATATGGATGTGGCTACTTACACCGAGGAGTTTCACAAATACACTCTTCATTGTGGGTACATGGAGGATGAAAAAGCCAAGGTAGCAAGGTACCTAAATGGTCTGAGGATCAATATTCAAGATGAGATAAGTTTATTTACCCCTAAAACTATGGAAAAATGCTTTCAAGTAGCATTAAGAGTTGAAGAGAAACTGAAGAGGAAAGGTGAGCAGCAGAGTAAAGGAAGAGGTGACAGAAATTTTAGAGGCAGTTTTGGAGGAAGAAGTCCTAACCAAAGGCCTAGTGGTGAGTCTAGCCAAGAAGAGCAAGTTGCAGACTCAAGTAGTAGAGGAGGCTACCGTGGTAGAAGGCCAAATGAAAGAGGTGGGACAAATGGATCAAGTAGAGAATCCAAGTTATCCAATATGAGATGTTATGACTATAATCAGATAGGGCACCTAGCTTATAAGTGTCTAGAGAAGGCCTCAACTTCTCATGGTAATGAGAGAAGAACCACATTGACTCAAGAGGATGCAGGGAGTGTGACATCTCCTAAAGTGAGTTTGCAATCAGAAGTGGGAGAAAATCTGTTGATCAAGAGGGCGTTGCTCAAAGAACTAGTGAAGACTGAACCATCGCAGAGGAGAGCTCTTTTCAGGATCAATTGCAAAAGCAAAGGTAAAATATGCAAGGTAGTCATAGATTCTGGTTCAACAGATAATATGGTGTCTAGGGAAATGGTGGATAAATTGAACATAGCCAGGATTCCTCATCAAACTCCTTACAGAGCATCTTGGGTAAGTGATAGCCAATCACTTTTGGTAAGTGAACAAGCATATGTTGATTTTCAGATTGAAGAATATAAGGAGAGAATTTTATGTGACATTTTGCCCATGGAGTGTTGTCACCTACTTTTAGGTAGGCCATGGAAATTTGATAGGTAAGCATTGTATGATGGATATGCTAACAAATACACCATCAAAAAGGAAGGAAAGACTTTTGTGATGACACCATTGTAGGAGGATACTGAAGCAAAGAAGGTAGCCAAGATTATTTTGGTGGGTAAGAAAGAGTTTGTGAAGATCAATGAAGAAGAGACAAGGACAACTGAGGATACCTCAAGGAGTGGGGTTGCAAAAGATCACAGTTTGAAGGTGATTTCAGTTTTGAATGATGGAGATCAGATGGTGATGTCTAAAATGGATCAGCAGAAGGTCAAAGAGCAGGTCTACAAGTAGCCACAAGTTGATTGGAACAAAGAGGATGCTATCATAGTAGGGACTATTGTTTGCCCTCTAGAGCCAACAAGAGTTGGAAGGAAAACAAATTCTACTATAGCGGCAGTACAAGCAACATCAAACAAGGTTTTGAATGCAGATGTTCAGGTAGAGATGACTGTAAGGAAGAATGGCGAGCAAAGTATGGGTTTGGTTGCAAGCACTCACTCATGGCAAGGTGTGAGTAAAGCCTACAATGCTAGGCATGAGTTTTTGATTCCATGGAAGAAAGTTGCAGTCCAGAGATCGTGGGAAAGGCATGATGCAACAAAGGATATAGGTGGTGCAAGACAAGGACTCAACTCATGGGACATGAGTTCTTTTCTAGGTGGGGTGTATGGTGTAGGAGCACCTAACACAAGATAGCCTCCATGAGGCATTTAAATCATGTTTTGGGTTGTAATAAGGTCTATTTAACCAATGCATGTAATTTCAGTTTGTATCTAGGTTCATTTTGTAAGTCCCGAAGGACTTAGGTCATGGTTGTCTATTGTTAGTGGTTAGACGGTTGGTCTCCTAGCTACTTGGAAATTAGTTAGTTTCTCCCAGCCGCTTGGAGTTAGTTTGGTACTACTCAGGGTGAGTTTATATAAACCCAGAGAAATGAATCAAATGCATAGATATGATATTGTAATTGAATGCAACTGTGTGAATGTAATTGAGCATTGTGAAGGAGAAATCAAACTATTCTGTGTTGTCTATTTGTTTCCATTCTCTGTAAATATGAAATTGCATAACCTTAGATTTCTTTTCCTTTCTATATTTCCATTGTTGCAAAATGTCGATGCGAATCATTCCATTGGTGAGATTTATGTCGAAATCAGTGGAATGGCTTCATTGTACAAATATTTGTTTGTGTTTCCTGTTTTGTTTTCCTGTTTGAGGGTGAAGATGTTCCAGATCGAGGGTTGTGCACAGTAGATTGCCTAGCATCTCCATGTGCTAGGGTTTGAGTGAAGGAGTTGAGGACACTATCGGTGAGATAGAGGCCATCAGAAAAGCATTCCTCACTCAGAGTGACCAGGGTGGTCTGGCTGAAGAGAGGATGGAGCCATTGATAGGGGATCCATTAGGAGGAATCGGCTGGCGACAAGAGATCTCAGGGTTTGGTCGAAGGCATTCGTCACACTGATGAGTAGTTGGTCCATCGGTGCATTAGCCTAAGTGAATGAGCATTCACCGAAGACAATAGTCTCACCGAATGTATATTGCGAATGCATATCATAAAAGCATGTTAAGAATGTATTTGGAGAATGTATCTTTTTTTTTGGATACAAATAGTGACCAGTCATAACGGTGAATCAGGGTATTGCCACTGGTATTAGCAAGTCACGCCTATATCGGTACATTGGCTAAGGGTTATAAGTGTTCACCGATGGTATTGTTCATGTCAATAGTCAGGGATGTCAGACCTCACATCAGAGTGACTATAATGGTCGGTGCAACAAGTTGCAAGGTGGCCGACAGTAGTTGTCTTACCGACTAAGGTTCTGCATCACCATGTACCTTGTATAGAAAGATAAATTAAAAACCTTTTAGATTATGAAAATTAAATTGTAGCCTTACTTAAATACTGACCTTTACCACATAATATGCTAGAGAATATGTTGACACAAATTTATATAGAGATATGTATAGATGTATAGATCACACAACTATATGAACTATACAAATGTCATTTGACCAAGGGTAGGAGACCTTAGAAAATGTCTTGTCAGGGACATTCACCAAACCCTATCAATTTTATTATCAATATATACAAATTTGGGCATTCTAGACTTAAGTTCTATGAGGTCAAATTTGGGCCAAGATGTACAATATTTTATTTTGACGAAATCCCTCAAAATAAGAGAAAGGGCTTGAAAATCTAGAGCTTCAATACCATGTTGAAGTTTCCAAAAGAACTTCATAGCAGCATAAATCTTCTACAACCCTAAAAAGCGTTCCATAAGAGAGAAGAAAAAATAAATGCTATATTGCTAATATTAATATAATACAATGATACACATGTACAAATAGACTTTAATATATATAGGCAAGGACGAGACAAGAAGATAATTGGGTTAGGTGAGAAACCCACTTCACCCACCCATTTTCTGCTTTTCTTGCACCATAGTCTCTCTCAATACCATCTTCCGCAATTGCTGCTTTCTAGGCTCACATGCTGCTTTTCCAGAACATGACGGTCAAATTCTCCATCAAAAGCCTCTTTGATTTATCGGGTGCGTCAAACATACGAATAGGCTCGCGCTTTCACCTTTTTTTTTTTTTGACCTATTCAATCTTTTGACGCCAATTTCGACATTCAAGCCAGTTTTGATCGTCAAAATGCAAATGCATCACGTTAAAATAACTGTTGCACTAAAATTATGGAAACAAATGAGCGTAAAATGTAATCGCTTTCAATGTTGTGAAGGAATCCTAGAATGCGAAAAAAATTCAGTTGCGATAGACAAAACAATGGGATGGATTTACTGTGGCCAAAAAAATCTCTTCACGGGACACTCTACTTAAATATCATCCATTTCAATGGTCAAACACTCAATAGCAATTTTACACCTCATTCACAACAAAAAGTGGTAAATATTTGTCTTATTTTTATTGGTCCAAATTAACCTTTGATTATTGAAGTGGATGATATTTAAGAATAGCCCAAAGGGAAGTTTTGCCAATTTTATAAATGTGGAGTGTATTAATTATTGTAACTCACCTCTGAAAAGACTTAGGTGGGCTGATTCAGAACCTTTCAACTTCACCGACAGACCAAGGACCTTTTGACATGAAAAGATTGTTGATACAAAGCAAGTCTTGATCCCAGGTGGGCTCATTCAGAACCTTTCACCTTCACCTTCACCAACAGACAAAGGGCCTTTTCATGTGAAAATGTTGTTGATATTTGTCCTTTTAATCTTTTGCCATTAAGAGCGAGTTTGTATGGAGGTATGGGATAAGGATGAATAAATGAAATGGTTGTGTGATCCTAGAGAATGAATGAATGTATATAAATATGTTTTTAATACTATTTATGAGATTAAGTAGTTTATGGGACTAAAGGATAGTAATAAATTGTTCTATGTTCAAATATCATTTGAAAGAGGGATGACAATATAATATATTAATTCAAGCACAATATAGTAAAGGAGAGGTATGTACATACCTTATAATGTTGCATGCAACATATAATTTTGTTGGGATAAATTAAAATTGAGTTTAGAAATAGAAAGAATGAATTGAAGGAAGGATTTTAATAACGTCCATGTACTAAAACCTTAAGTAATATTTAAGCCATTTTTTATGTTAGATTTTCTTATGTGGATCTTGATAAAAAAAATTTATTGAAATAGGGTGTTTAGATTGGCTACATTTAGGTTGTCATCATACTTGATGTGAATGCCACTATAAGTTGAGCATTCCATGTTATAGTACAATTTTATCTCCACCACTCCCTTATTGTAAAATAAGCAAGTTCTTATTTTTCATTCCTCCTTAGGTAATGTCCACTTGACAATCTCATATCTAAGATGGTGCACCCTAGTCTTTAACTAGGCGATCATCATTTTCTCTTTCCATTTAATTCTTGCTCCCATATAATTTTTTTACAGTCTCACATTTAAAACAAGTGTGATCATAAATATTTCTAAAATTGAACCTAATAAAAAAATTTGACATCAACATTTTAAATCATACTTTATGATTCACTATGAAAAAAATAATAAATAAATAAATAAATTACAATCAGTTTAAATCTCTAAATAAATTAAGTCTCCTTTTAAATATATTAGATTATAAATTTACAAGAATATGAAAGTTGTGTGGCTATATGTGGAAAAGGTCCCTAGTCCCACCATCATTTTAGGCTTTTGTATGTGTAAAAATTGCTTTGGATTTGGGCAACCTCTTGGAGTTTTCTTAAATATGTGGGTTATATAGTAGAAATTGTTGGAACAATGCTATGTTACTAACTATGTTTTCTCTAGCTAACTTTAACATTATGGAATTTGCATTAATATTTGGTAATTTTAAAGATGGCGATCATGCACATTTTGATTTTTGTCAAGGAAATTTTATTGGTTTAAAGGATGTGGGTTTTGCCTTGCTTCGACATTATATTTGGTGAAGTTCAAGAAATATATATATATTTTTAAGAAATTGATAATATCTACTTGATTTTTGAAAAATATTTATCCTAGAGAAGCCTTTAGTGGAAATAGTGATGTAAAATTTATCTTGTCTTTATTTTGGATGTAGGGTGACATGAGTGGCATGGTAAATTGACATTATTTCATAGTGAGTCATGGGAATTGCTCTACAATTAGTTGTTCTTGTTATCTTGAAAGGACACTAAGGTTAGGCTTTGTGAATGTGACCCAATTCAAACACAAAAATTTAAGTAGGAGTGCTATTAGCTTTAATTACTTTCAAAGAAGGCATTGTATTTCAAGACATCTATAAGAAAATTAGATGTACAGAGTTTAGATGTGTAATTTGAGGAAAAATGAACATAGTTAATATGCTAATAATTTTTGTTAAAATATATTTTAATTTGACATATTCATTTGTTTTTATTTTAAGTATTAAGAACATAACAACATTTATTTGGTATGATTTAAATTCCTCGCTGATACAACTATAACATGAATTTTAAGTGTTAGGCCAACCAACAATCCATGCTATTGTTCACAATCTTACCAATTCATCTCCCTAAACATCTAAGCAACTTTAACTTTGCTACTCATGTCAACAAAATATTAATGATAGGTAGGTGTAGTCAATAGCAAAGCTACATTGATTTGTTAATGATATCTTTTGGTGGAAGATTGAGCTTGATTTTAATTTAATCAAGATATTAGGTATCAAATGGATTAATATTAATAGTGTACATAGGTTTTATAGTACCATTTTTCTGTTGATGTACGCTTTATTTTTTAGTAACAACAAATTCATTCATTAACATTTTTGTCTTGCCAAGCTTCGAAAAATTGCAATTTATAGTTCAAAATTCCCAAGTCTCGTCTCATTTTTATTCTTTAAATTTATATGTACACTATTACTACAAACTTACCAAGGTAGGAATTACAATCTAAAAGTACAAGATAAAAATGACATGCATGCATCTCCCTACCAACATACAAATAAGTTTTTTACACAATAAAAATAATCAATACAAGCTCAAACATTTAACTATAGGAGACTAATCTATTTGAAATAAAGTTGTACATTAAAAGGTAAAAGTTTTGAATTATATGCTATGTTCAGATACATTGCAAGAATAGTTTTTTGGGGGTTAGTCTAATAATTTATTTAAAGATGTCATTATTATATAATCCTAATGTATCCATACAAATAATAAAATATTTATCTTCTTATATTATATTTATCTCAAATATATGTTTATGTTTGGTGTAGTGGAAAATTATTTTTGATACTTAAGGTGTTATGAAGAAAGTCCATTTGTTGAGGCTTCTTAATCTTTGAACTATTATGGAGTAAAAAGTAATCCTCATGCCTTTTTACCTCCTAATTTAGCTCCAAGGTCCCTGTGTTAACATTATGCAAGTTAAATACTCATCCTGGAGTAATTTCCCTCGAAACCCATGTCAAATGGGGACTAAGGGCCCATTTTAAGTGCTTAGAATTGAACAAAAAGTGTCTTGGGACTTGGGAACCCACACCCAAGTCCACTCTTATTGGTTGGGATAAAAATCATTGCATGTCGGCATGGGCTCTCTCAAAATGTTTCCCTTTTGTGGCCTTATTGATTTAATTTACAAATGTTAGTAGGGAAACATATTTAAATAGGTTTATGCATTCATTTGTAACCTAGATGGATAATGCAAACTTGTGATATTGAGCAAAGAGCATTCAAAGGACTTCGTTGTGTTTTAGAGTAGAATTGTATTGTTATTGTGTTTGTTTGTTGCAGCTTTGGCTTCATCAATCCATCTCCTCATGATTTGAAGGATCTTCATCTCAGTGAGGGCTTCACCTCTAAGGTGACATCAATTTGTGTTTCAATCATTACATTTCATCATTGGATTTGGCCTCTGTCCTCCTAGGGCACACACTCTATCTAACAAAGGTGTTGGGAGACTTGAATGTCCTTTTAGGGCTTGACTGACGCAAGCTCCTAAACACCATAGCCCCCAAACCCCTTTCTTTGTGTGTGTAGGTTATAGGTGCAGGAGGTGGAAAAGTATAGGTACAAAGAAGTAGTTTGAAGGATAGAGACTTAGGATCTAGAAGAATCTTTAGAATATTCCTCTATGGAAGACTAGCGCATGGGCACCATAGTCTTTCCAACAAATCAAGCCCTGGATCTAGCATCCAGAACCTATCTACAACATTTTCTCTCTTCAGAGATTCCAGAAATTCCACCTTTCTAGACCAGGGTATCCGCTCCATAGTCCTCTAAGATTTCAATCTCAGGAATCTAATTTCTGGTATGTTTTTTATCATTCCTGAGTACTTTCTTGTCTGGTTATAAGTGGCATTTTATCTTTTTGTACCTGATTTCTTTATAATTAGGGTTTTAGGCCTATTTGACCTACGGTTTGGAAAATCACTCAATCTAATCTATATTATTTCTTTATCATTCCTGAGCACAAAATCAATAGCTGAGTCCTCATCTATTTTGTAGTGACTTGGCTCGGTTTTGTCCTCGAGTGTTAATGTGAAAGGAGGGTTTGATTTGATACACCTTTGGCCCATTTCACTCTTCTCCCTTTTCACATATAAAATGAACATTAAAATTATAGAACATACATTACTAGATATGGTTGTGGAGAATGATCTAACCATCTTAATTAAAAGTTTCATAATTAGTTTCCTTTTGACAATTATAATGAAATTCACTTTAACAAAACTGATTCTAGTTTTGGCCCAATTAAAATGCTAATCATTTACCACCTCAAAACTATTTTTATTTTTAAAATTTTATATAATATAATATCTACTAAATAGATTATTCACTCAACAATACTCTTAGAATTATTATTTTTCTTATTATCTTTTCAATTATTTATATCTTTTAATTCTTCATACATTATCTCTTTTTTCCTCTATTGTCATATGTTTATATCAATAGGTGTTTTAATAGTGAGGAGCACTTGAACAAATGATAGATCAATGGTTGAAATTAAAAGGACTACCATGTAAATCATCATAACATTGATTTTTCAATACAATCTTATTTACAATTTTTTTGTCAATACATAATATAGTTCATTCTCTAGTACAATCTTATTTACAATTTTTTTTGTCAATACAATCTTTTTAACTCTTGGTCAATATAGTCTTATTTACAATATTTGTAGTTGCAATGAGATATAGACTTAAATAGAGAAGGAAATATTGGCTGAGTGACACAAAATAAAGTTGTTACGAAACATTTTCCTTACAAAGCAAGTGCATGCAAATAATATCCTACACCATGTCTCCAGTAAATCCTAAGAGGAATATTTTTTTAGATTTAGTCATTTTCTAGGTTTTACCACAATTAATTTGAGCTAAGAAAATACGTTGCAATTTGAATTTAGACCACCCACAAGGATTGCATGATTGACCATTAAACTTGAGGCCTATAAACTAACATCTTACCAAATAATTAAACCACAAGTCTTCTCTTTGATATCCTCTTTAATCTCTTGATCTCATCCAAAAAGTGGATTACTTTGCAAGTGAGTGCAACAATCAATGTACACAGTCATCCCCTCTCCACATGCACTGTAACAAATGTGTTGGCCTACTTTCATGAGAAGAAAGTTGATTACAAATTACTCCTAGTGGACTCCTCAGTAGGTGGTCACAAGCTATATCCTTTCCTTGCTCTCAATGTAAGTAGACAAACATCAAACTCACTTAACAAACATAATATTTCCATAGTCCATATTAATGAAAGTAAGAATGATGAACTAAAATGTTTTACACAATTGTATCCAAAAGCATTCATATTTTCAACAAACTCACTTCACTTCTTTCTTTCATACATTCTCATTGCTTACCATTTGGTTTTTGATGCAACCATTTAGACAAGTTCATGCCATTCAAATGACTATCTCACCTTATTCAATACAAATCTAACTCAACTCCATTATTTCACATAATTTTTGTTTGTGGTGTATGTATTTTAATGCAGTTTGAGGGGATTTTGTGGAGTAGCGTGTGTTTTAATGATTTTCCTTATCAATTTCTCTTGCATTCCAACCATGATAAAGTGCAAAATGAATGTCTTCAAATACCATGATATAAAAACATATTATGTTCATGATACATGCATTTAATCTGCTCAATTATTATATGTTTCACTATTCATCTAAAAAAAGATGCAACTTTCAATTTGTTCCATTTAAGAGGGGTATGGCATAGCCCTTTTGATATTAGATTTGTCTTCAGTATTTTTTATGACTAAATTGACTAAAACTCTAGTTGACATGACCTTGTTGACTAATGTCCATACACTCTGTATCATCTACACCCTCTAAGTTACATATGTTAACAAAAAGTTACTATGATCACAAAACTATCATGTGTCCATTGAACCTATGGATCCAATTGCTAGTATAGCTTCCCTACATAAATTAATAAAACCAACATCCAAGTGCTAGTATAACTTCCCTACATAAATTAATAAAACCAACAAGTAGGTGTTCCTTGTATATGTTTTTTCTGATTTGCTTTATCCAATATAAAAGCTCTTAGTGGTGAATAAATGGATCATAAGTAGATCTAAATCGTCATACCCGTGAGTGCAAAAGTAATTTATTGTAGGAAGCTTTGTGTCACCACCAATAGTATCAAAAAGGACATGAAAATTGTTCCCAATGCAAAGGATATGTACCATGCAAAGCTAAAGCCAACAAGGATAGCTAAGATAGTATATGCGCATTTAAGGCCTAATATTTTTTGATGTTTAGTACTAGTAGTTGTGACTTTAAGGTTGTTAATGTTACTATAAGTACTAATAATTGAATGAAATGTGCCCTTTAGATTTAAAAAGCAACCAATCATGTGATGCCAAATCAGCCCACTAACAAAACATGACTTAATGCACACCTATTAGTTCACCCTTTTTGGGGGGGAACTATTTGACACCTCAACAAAAAGCATACAAATGTGGCATCATATTTGATGATGTGGCCCTAAAACCTTAGTTATAAGAAGGGGTATTGCCAAGTAAGCTACTGTAAAAAATTTGGAGTGATTCAAAATTGCCATGTATGGCGTGAAGTTAGGGTGTACCACTACTAGGTCCTCTCCCCTATTAACAACACATCACAATTTGCAATAGTATCGAAGGTTTATAGGTTACAATAAACATTATTGTATGTTTAAAGAAACTAAATTTATTATATATTTAAATTTTGGTAGAAAATAAGGAATATAATTTTTTAATTTTCCTAAGCTTACAAATATCAAAGTATTTTATCATATAATGTACAATTAAAACATTTTATAATATAATGATATTTTTATTATGGTAATTTTTTGTAGAAAAAGGAAAGTTATAAACTTTTACAATAAAAACAATACATAATAATACAAAGTAAATAAAATATTCCATTTAGAATTTTCACTAGTGCATAGTTCAATCATTCACAATACAATAATAAAACAAGTGCCATGTTGTGGCTAGTACCTGCCATATGTTTTTGTTTGTATATGTATTGTAGTAGGAGTGATAGATATGAATGCATTTGAACGAGACATTGTAACAGAATATAGTAAGTAAACATTAACCAATGACTTGTATACAAAATGTCATGGTTTATTTCTTGAGTTTTAATTGTTCCTATTGAGGAAGGAACTTTTGGATCACCTCATGCAAGGAGTCTATCTCTATATTAATATTATTGTTGTTATGAAGAGGAGGTTGGATAACGAAGGCAGAGGAGGTGTCAATAGCAGCGTTCATTGTATTGTTTGTATTGTTGTTGAAGAGTGCAAGGAATTATTTTTGAGTAGCTCACCAGACTTGTACTTTTTAGCATCAACTGATGAATGTTCAATGTTTGAATTCTTGCATGTATGATCATTGCAAGCATCTTGCAAGATATTGACAGGATCAGTATAATTTGTATTCAATTTTGAATGAGAAATGAACTAGGAAAATGATGAGTGAATTGATTAGAAATGAACTTACCTATATTCGAAGTAATGTCAATGAAATTTGTAGTTTCTTTCATTCCTCTCATTCATGAAAGAATGTAATGATCTTCAATTGCGTAAGTCCCTGTAGATGCAGTAAACCCCACATACACCTCTTCCTTCAGAACTGCAGAAAGATTAAGTTTCGTAACGGATATCAATGGCCGGACAGGCTTCTCCATCCCGACTACTGCAACACTCACATTAAGCCGATCTTCAACATAATCATAATCAATCCATGCATCTATATTCTTTCCACTTGCCAGAGTCAAATTGGTAAAATGATTTTTGTCAATCCAATAGGCTGCCGGCTGAGATTCGAAGGACTTAACGCCGTTTTTATTAACTCCAACATGGTTGTCGTCTATATCTCCAAGATCAGGATCATAAACTGTATCAAATTCGACTGCTAAAAAATGTTTGATTCTAGACCATTTGTTGTCGAAGTGGTGAGTCCAAGATACTGGGAATCACCGGCGCCGACGACGGACCTATTGGGAGCCATGATGAAGGCCAACCCATTCCCGTGCATGCCCTCAGATGGAGCCGCCATGGACAAGACAAAGCTAGTGCTGAAAGACAAAATTGAATTATTGCTGCCTTTTATTCTGATGGGGTTGGGGTACAGAGCACGACCCATTGAACGCTGGCTTTGATTGGTTAGGGTAAGCAATCGCTCAGAGTGTATTGACGCATCCTTCAGCAGTATCATATTTGATTCGTTGAAATCACCATAGGTGAAAGTGTTGGCGTAGGCGAAGTGTAAAGTAAAGAATAGGCATAGCAGCACAAGAGTAAAACAGGAGCTTAGCTGACAAAGGGTAATCATTGTTTCTTCCAAGAAAACCAGGGCCCTGGTATTCTTTCTCATCGTCCAGTATTTGCATATAAAGGCTCAAATAACTTTTAAGGGACGGTGTACATGCACTCGAAGCTATTGGAAGGATTGTAGACCTTTTCAGATATTTTAGTTCCGTTGAGTAAGTCAAAATCAAAGTTATAGTAGTCAAAAGATTTTTAGTTTCTTGTAAAATTGAATGGTTTTAAAATTGATTGGTTTTGATAAATGTAAGGTAGGCAGTCACCATAGTTAAATCTTTATACGAATATATTTATATCTATCATATCTATCAAATATATGTAGTCATCATACATGCATCTAATGTAGAAAATCTAAATAATAAATAATAATAGTAACATTAATACATATGGTTGGTGGGTACATACATTAAACATTTTTTAAATAATTTCTTAGAATAAATAATATATTAAACATGATGCTTAAAAGCAAGATATTGAATAAAAAGTAAAATTTTATGTCCTTTTAGTCTACCAAAACATAATAATCTCACTTGTGATAGTGAAAGTTAAAATTGGATGAAAAGGCACATGCTAGAATAGATCATCTACTTGCCATGTCTAGAGTTAAGAACACCTATCCCTCTTTATCAATGTAATATTTATTTATGTATATGTTTTGATACTATTTCTAAATGTGGGTCATATATTTAGATTGATTATATGTTTATTAATTATTTAACCTAGATAATTAGAAAAGATGCTTATATCTTTATTTTTTTAAAGATCTAAAGATAAATCAAAATGTTTTTATTCTTTTAAACATCTCTTTCATTTATAAAAGTTAGGTAGCTTTATAATAAATTGTTCATAAGGCGAGTAATAAGTTAAGGGGACTTAATTGTGGGGCAAATTTAGTGGTCAAGGGTGTTTGAGTTAGAGTAGTATTGTAATAGGTGACCTAAAAAATTTCAATGCTTTACTCTTGTAAACATCACCTAAATATAATGAATGTTAAGTAAACTATTCATAGTCAACCAAGACTCCACCCCAATAAACATACGATGAATACTAAATAAACCATTTATAATTATAATAAAACAAATTCTGATAATTCAGGACTCTCTAAAACAAACACTAAATAAACCATTCATATAATTATAAAAAGGTACTGTTTGCTACTTTGATTTTAGGTTTGACCGACTGAACTTTATTTTTTTTCTTCCTTACTTTTGAAATTTTCTATGCAAAGTGCAGAAAATTAGGTACCTAGTAGCCAATGCGTTATGTTTAGATTCTGCCCAGATCCACACTTCGAACACTCACGCCTGTCATTTAGGACTTTCCTGTAATCTAACGTGCAACACATTTCTTGAAATTAGAATGAAAACGCATTGAGTACGGCAGTGTCTATCACATCTCTTCACATATTTTTTTCTTTTTCTGTTTTCGGTGGTTTTATTATTATTATTATTATTATTTAAATGACATTAATTAATAGTGTAATGATTTAAAAGATTGATTAAAACGTTATACATAGTTTTTGTCAAAAATATTACAATATATTATTATAATGCTATTATCATTTGTTTTCAATGACATTATTATTTGTGTGGACTATATACTTTAATAGTTTTTCTTTAAAACATGTAATGTACTTTGCTAAGATTTTCTTATGTATTACTTGATTCTATTTAAATTGGATTGTATAATTTTACAAGCTTTTCATTGTTTTAAAATTAGCAATTTAACCCATAAGTTTAATAGGAAAACTCATAATTTTACAAAATGTATGCAATTTTGTTAAATGTATTGTTTTTAGGATAGAAATCAATGGAATAACTTTTATTCTAAAGTAGTAGAAAAATAAATAGAACTAAAAATCATGTATCATAGCTAAAAATTCTACCCCATCTTAAATTTATTACAACTAAATTATATTATTTCTCAAATTTTGAATTTGGTATCATAGTTGATCTCAACATGAATGCATCTTACAGGGTATGTTGGAATTGAAATGCACTTCTTGATAGAATTTTAAACTTTTCCATCATGAAAGGGCAAGTGGGTTAGTGGTGGAAAATCTCACTAGCCACAAGTAAGCTCTAAGTTTGAATGTCAGCCTATCTAATATTCTCATTAATGTACCTATAATTCCTTGTGTAAACAAATACAATCCTCTCACAAAGTAGCAAAAAATAATTAAAATTAAAGTCAATGTAAAAATGCTTAAAATTGCTTAAAATGGCTCAAATAGCTCTTCTACATCACTGTGTGCATACACTCCAAGGTCTTGGGAATGAATCTACACCTTTACACTATTCAGTAATTTGAGCTCCTTTACTGAATGTCAATTCATTCAATATTTAGGAAAGAAATGAACTTCATTAATTACCACTTAAATAAAAGAAATATAAAAAAAATAGTACTTTAACCTTGAGGTCATATTAAAATAATCTTATTAAAGAATATTATAGTTGGGAATAAAATTAGTACAACGTCAAATAATATTATAGCTAAGAATGAAATTAATATAACATCAATCAAATTATTGGCAATATTTCCACAATTGAGCGATTGTCATGGGGCAAAAATACTAAAAATTTAAAGGAAAGTATCTCACTCTTTTGGCATTGGGAAATGGAGGAGGGTGGTAGGGTGTAAGGAACTAGGCTAGTATCCTAAAAATTCTATCCAAAAACAAGCACAATTTTTTTTCTTTTAAATGTACTCAATAACTATGATTACATCAATCTCAAAGTAGTACAACAATATTTGAACATCATACATGATCCAGTAAACTTTTAAATATAAACATGCATGATATCCAATTTTTCTCTTATCACAATAATCAACTAACTCAAATTAGTATATTATGCAACATATGTAAATGTATCTCTAATCATTTATATCTAGTTAAGATTATATTGATACAAGTTTTCCATCCAATTAGTCATATATTTCAGAACTTTTCATATTTATAATAAGAATTCTCAGTCTTTCATTTTCACATAAGTACAATTTTCATTAATCATGTAACAAATCAAGTATTACTGTCTCAATAATCCTCTCTATCTTTGAGTAGAAAATTCATAGTGTACTAGTTGTAGCATAGAGGGAGAGCATCATCTGAGTGCTTTACCTCCATTTGTAGACTGACGGTCCCCCATAAATCTTCCTACTAGAAGTGGCCCTACCCTTCATGAGGGTAGCAGATAAAGGACCCTGCAAATCATACCATGCTCGTGGAGAACTGAGTGTATGGTAATGATCATGTCACTTGTAACCTGTCACACAACTCTAGCACTGTTCTAGTTAAGTATGACATCTGGCTATGAGACAACCTATCAAGACCCTAGATTGACAATGCATACAATCTAGAGGCATCACTTGGCCAAAGCAATTCATAAAATAAACATGTTAAAAAATGGAATTGGGGGTCATTGTCCACCACCCCTATCTCAACTTGACTCGACACTATTGAGACCAAAACACTTAGCTCAATGAATTAAGAATCACATGAATCAACAATATAGACTAGATCATAAAATAAACTCAAACCACATAAGATTCATAATACTACAACACATCCAAACTATTCTCAACAAAAAAGATAATATGCTTTCCTTGTTGTCACTTCAATCCAAATATTAGGTCTTATTTTAGACAACTTTGGACCAAGATCCCGTAATATTAGTTTAAAGACATACTTCTTATCCAAGAATTGTCAATCCCTTCTCAAATTAGACATAAGTAGGCATAAATAATATAGATATACGGGTAAAATTTCAAACCTATGTCACACTTTCAACCAACTAAATAGTTTCTATAGTAACAGTTTTGCCTAGAACAATTCTACCCAGAATCATTCTGCATAGAACCATGTAGCACCTACATGGCATTGCGTGGCATAACGAGTTTCACCTGGAACCTTTTCACCTAGATTTTATAAATCTATAAAATATGATTTTGTCTTTGAAAATAGTATTCATTTGCATAGAAGGTTCTAAGCAAGAGAGTTTCACCCGGAACATTTCTGAGCGATACCATCTTGCCCGAAATTGTCTATGTGGCATCCCATTTGGCAGCCAAGCCCCCATTTTCAAAAATTTAAATAAAACTTTATGTTCAACTCTAAATTTATCTTGTCAAAATATATTTATACAAAAAATGATTGAATACGCATTATAGTGCTCAGAGTACAGATTCTAGATTTTTTTTTTGGTCAAATTTTGATTATTTTTATCATGTTCATTTTTAAATTTATTGTAAGTAGGTTATTATAATAAAACATGGAGCAAACTAGAAATTGAAAATAAATTGGTAAAATTTATTTTAATATTTTGAAAAATATAAAGCGCACTAGAGGAGAGAGTCTTCTCCAAGAGAATATTTTTGTTTTGAAAAGAAAATTTAAAAAAATGTACAAAAGTTGACGTCCCATGAAAACTATATGGTTTTGATTAAATTTGACTTAAAAAAATTATAAATAATAAATTTTCATCAAAAATTAGATTTTTTTTCTCTGCACTAGATATTTGAGTTGTCTAATTAGGAAAAAAAGTTAACTAAAAAATAGTAATTTTATTATTTTTTTCTTGAAGTCCCATCCACGTCACCTTTTAGAAAAAAAAAAGAAAAACAATTAAGATTCATCAATTAATTTCAAAAAAATAATATGATATTTTATTTCAGGGTTTAACTGCATAGTTTTTGAGTCAAACACATGACCCATATTTCATGAGTAGTGGTTCACATGAACCCATCTCTCATGTGAATGAATGGTCCACTTAGCACTCATTGCATTTAGGTGATGCACATAGGGGTGAAGCATTGGGACATCCTAGGAGGTCACCCATCCCAGTACTACTCTGACTCAAGCATGCTTAACCATGGAGTTTCCCCCAAGATCAAGCCCACTTAGCTTGCTACCCCATTTGTAAAACCTTCAGCAAGTGTTGTGTCTTATTAACCATTCATTAGAGAGCCCATTTGGCTCATCAATTGATAAGTAGGAGGTATTTTTCACAGCATGTCAAATTATAATATTTTATTTCAGGGTCTAACTGCATAGTTTTTGAGTCAAACACATGACCCATATTTCATGAGTAGTGTTTCACATGAACCCATCTCTCATGTCAATGAATGGTCCACTTAGCACTCATTGCATCTAGGTGATGCAAATAGGGGTGAAGCATCAGGACTTTCTGGGAGGTCACCCATCCCAGTACTACTCTGACTCAAGCACGCTTAACCATGGAGTTTACCCCAAGATCAAGCCCACTTAGCTTGCTACCCCATTTGCAAAACCTTTAGCAAGTGTTGTGTCTTATGAACCATTCATTGGAGAGCCCCTTTAGCTCATCAATTGATAAGTAGGAGGAATTTTTTGCAGCATGTCAATTTATGATATTTTATTTCAGGGTTTAACTACATAGTTTTTGAGTCAAACACATGACCCATATTTCATGACTAGTGGTTCATATGAACCCATCTCTCATGTGAATGAATGGTCCACTTAACACTCATTGCATCTAGGTGATGCACATAGGGGTGAAGCATCGTGACTTCTTGGGAGGTCACCCATCCTAGTACTACTCTGACTCAAGCGCGCTTAACCATGGAGTTTCCCTAAGATCAAGCACAATTAGCTTGCTGTCCCATTTGCAAAACCTTCAGCAAGTGTTGTGTCTTATGAACCATTCATTAGAGAGCCCCTTTAGCTCATAAGTTGATAAGACACAACACTTGCTGAAGGTTTTGCAAATGGGGTAGCAAGCTAAGTGGGCTTGATCTTGGGGGAAACTCCATGGTTAATCATGCTTGAGTCGGAGTAGTATTGGGATGGGTGACCTCCTGGGAAGTCCCGATGCTTGACCCCTATGTGCATCACCTAGATGCAATGAGTGCTAAGTGGACCATTCATTCACATTAGAGATGGGTTCATGTGAATGACCACACATGAAATATGGGTCATGTGTTTGACTCAAAAACTACACAGTTAAACCCTGAAATAAAATATCATAATTTAACCTACTATGAAAAATACCTCCTACTTATCAACTGATGAGCTAAAGGGGCTCTCTAATGAATGGTTCATAAGACACAACACTTGCTGAAGGTTTTGCAAATGGGGCAGCAAGCTAAGTGTGCTTGATCTTAGGAAAACTCCATGGTTAAGCGCACTTGAGTCAGAGTGGTACTAGGATGGGTGACCTCCCAGGAAGTCCCGATGCTTCACCCCTATGTGCATCACCTAGATGCAATGAGTGTTAAGTGGACCATTCATTCACATGAGAGATGGGTTCATGTGAACCACTAGTCATGAAATATGGGTCATGTGTTTGACTCAAAAATTATGTAGTTAAACCTTGAAATAAAATATCATAATTTGACATGCTACAAAAAATACCTCCTACTTATCAATTGATGAGCTAAAGGGGCTCTCTAATGAATGGTTCATAAGACACAACACTTTTTGAAGGTTTTGCAAATGGGGTAGCAAGATAAGTGGGCTTGATCTTGGGGTAAACTCCATGGTTAAGCGCACTTGAGTCGAAGTAGTATTGGGATGGGTGACCTCCTGGAAAGTCCTGATGCTTCAGACCTGTGTGCATCACCTAGATGCAATGAGTGCTAAGTGGACTATTCATTCACATGAGAGATGGGTTCATGTGAACCACTACTCATGAAATATGGGTCATGTGTTTGACTCAAAAACTACACAGTTAAACCCTGAAATAAAATATCATAATTTGACATGCTACGAAAAATACCTCCTACCTATCAATTTATGAGCTAAAGGGGCTCTCTAATGAATGGTTAATAAGACACAACACTTGCTGAAGGTTTTGCAAATGGGGTAGAAATCTAAGTGGGCTTGATCTTGGGTGAAACTCCATGGTTAACTATGCTTGAGTCAGAGTAGTACTGGGATGGGTGATCTCCCGGGAAGTCCCGATGCTTCACCCCTATGTGCATCACCTAGATGCAATGAGTGCTAAGTGGACGATTCATTCACATGAGAGATGGGTTCATGTGAACCACTACTCAAGAAATATGGTTCATGTGTTTGACTCAAAAAATACGTAGTTAAACCCTGAAATAAAATATCATAATTTGACATGCTCTGAAAAATACCTCCTACTTATCAATTGATGAGCTAAAGGGGCTGTCTAATGAATGGTTCATAAGACACAACACTAGCTAAAGGTTTTGCAACTAGGGTAGCAAGCTAAGTGGGCTTGATCTTGGGGGAAACTCCATGGTTAAGTGCGCTTGAGTCAGAGTAGTACTAGGATGGGTGACCTCTCAGGAAGTCCTAATGCTTCACCCCTATGTGCATCACCTAGATGCAATGAGTGCTAAGTGGACCATTCATTCACATGCTCGAGATGGGTTCATGTGAATCACTGCTCATGAAATATGGGTCATGTGTTTGACTCAAAAACTATGCAGTTAAACCCTGAAATAAAATATCATAATTTGACATGCTGCAAAAAATACCTCCTACTTATCAATTCAAAAAAAATCTGACTAATTATAAAAATATTTAAAAAATCATAAACATAAACTACACTAAAATTGCTACATTTTATTAGTTTATGTCATTTTAAAACTCTAAACTTTAATATGACTTTTTTGTCATTTAGGTTGGAAAATTATATTTGTGTTGGTCATTTCCTTTATAAAAGTGTGACACTGTACTAAAATTTTACCCATACTTATGGATACGAAGTACTAAAGTTCAATCTGAATAAGCTTATCAAAATAATATTCACTCGTTGACAACAAATCCTTTAGATGGTATTTTGATAGCTTATAGTTTAATATAATATTTTTAAATTTAAGGACTCTAGCATTTAAATCATAAGGAAAATACTTTATGTTTAAATAATTGCCCATGCAAAACTCAGATGTGTGACTATTTATAAATATATTTATGAATTGATATTCTTGTTAGCTTATCAATTCATGAACATATTGATAAGGTCACCAGTATTACATGTTTAAGTCAACCAAAAGTAATCACAAGAAAAGAATAATTTAATAGTGAAGATAAGTATTAATTGTCTTTGAGTTTCATTCAATCCTTGACATAAAGAACTGTGTACTAAAGACCATAATCCTTTGTTTACTAAATAGTGATACCTCTAAAACATCTCACTTAAACATGAAATAATTTTACATAGGTATAGGTCACTTGGTTTTCTAGTGTTTAAGCCAAATTGCCAGCTGAATAGAACTAATCATATTTTTCCTATGTTCTTCAACTCAACCACTGCATTAAGGCTTAAGTTTCCAAGGCCAACTCCCTTTATTTTCTGAAGAATGATACTTCTATCACTCCTCACTGAGCATGATGCAACTAATATAGTAATAGTTTTCCCTTTAATATTGTTGTTCTATTTTGCTGATAAAAATCATTCAAGTTTAATAAACCTGCCAAAGCTAACATTGGCTCAAATGTTCAACCACTATTATAAAATTAAAAACTAACTTCATTTCTATAACTCTAAAAAATTAGGTACTTCTTATTTTCTTATTTGGTAGAATATATAATTCTGTTGGGAATGGAGGTGTTAAATCAAAGCACATTCTTCTATTTTTCCAAATTTGTAGTAACTATGTATAGGGAGGATTTAATACTTCTTAATATAATCAATCTGCCATTATTTTCAAGGCATCTAAGTCTCAAGAAAGATTTCATTATTCTTAGATAATTAAAGAAAAATGGCATAGAGAGTGGTCTAAATCGACCTAAGATTGAAGACATCTATGTATTATATTAATCTCTACTATAGTCTCAAGTTCGATTCATTAAGTATAATCACTCAACATTACTATGAATGAGTAAAGTGTTGGCAAGAGACAATACTCTGGAATAGACTTGTACAATGTCATTGATGGAAACAAGGCTTAGAGATCTCATCGGCATGATAGGAAGACATAACTTTGGAAGGTCTTATTGGAATTCAAATCTAGTTGGCAAAAATGACTAAGTATGGGTAGGAAATAGACTAAGGGACAGTAAGTGGATCAGTGTGCCTCCACAGATGAAGACCTAGAAATGTAGCTTAGGTATAATGTTCATAATTGTTTATTGTTGTTATATTCTAGTGATCAAGATCTAACTTTCTCCAGAAGTCATCTGGTGAAAAGTCTAAGTCTAGGTGGATAGAGTTAAGATAGAGACAGTGAACAATACATAGTAAAATGGTCTACATTCCTCTGGAATAGCATATTTTTCTCTGTAGTTTTGAGGAAATGTAGAGATATGTCATGACTACCTAAATCCATGATGATAGCCTCTGAAGTTCACCAGATAATATTTTACAAGCTTCCAAGTATCGGCAAATTAAGAGGTCATATATGAATGTTAGATATGGATTGTGGAGTCTCATTTGGTCCGCAGTGTGAGTTGTGGTATGACAAATGAAATTATCAAGTACGTTCTTAAAGAATAGGCAGACTGGTATGTTAGATCTTTATGCAAAGAAGATGTAATGTCTGGATAATCAATTTGAGTGGTCATGTAACTAAGGCCGACCTATATGAACATGTTTGTGTAAAGATTTGGGTCCACATAGCATATAATGCATTGTATTGAGCCGACAAGATACATCTTTCAATGTACACGTTTCATATCTTGGATGTCGACCTGATTATGAATCAAATCATGATGCAGATATATAAGAGCATTAAATTTTGGTTGAGGTAATGATGATGTGTGATGTGATTGATGCGAGCAAGACAATAGCAAAGTAGAGATAGAAGATCAGTGATGATGAAGACTCAAGATTCAAAATTTAGTTGCTAAATGACTGCACCCTAGCATACTGACAGATGCCTTTGCAGTATTCATTTTCATATATAATTTCACTTGTACTTGGCAGAGAGCCATCTTCATCAAGGTAGTGAGCCTCCATTTGGGTTTAACATCCCTCATTGTAATCTTTCTAGATCTAGAGTTGAGGCAGTGAGCCTACTAGACCTAGTTGTACTTCATGGCAGTGAGCCAGCATGTTCTAGGCCTGTGGAGTGACCAAGCTTGAACATCACCATTTGTAAAAGATTGAAATATATATTGAGAGATAATCCTCTCGGTGGTTTTTCCCTCTTTGGGTTTTCCACGTAAAAAATCTTGGTGTCTATGTGTTATGTCTTTGTGGTTACTATTCATCTGCATATTGTGCTTTTGTTTTATTAATTTTGGAAAATGGTTAAAAGTGAAAGTGCATGAAAAGTTTTATAGAACACTGATTCACCCTGCTCTTAGTGTTCCTAGTATTCAACAATTGGTATCAAAGAAAGGTTACTTGGAAGAATCCTAACAACTTGAAGAAGATCTGGGAAGGTTCACTTATGGTAGCACAAAGGTATCTCACTTGTCCTGAAGAAAATCCTTTTGGCAGCATTATATTTGGCAATCAAGTATATGTCAATAATGAACAATTTGAACCAGCTCTAGAAGATCTTGACAACTCCAAGGCTAATATCAAGGGTTTAGAGGAGAGTATCAAAGAAGCTGATGATTGCATTCTGAAATTAAAAGAGCAAATCAATAAATCTTAGGAAAGAGGGAAATAATTATATGAGCGACTAAAACAAGAAAATGAATCCACAGAGAGTCTTCTCAGGGTAATTGAAGAAAAGACCAAGAATCAGGAATATCTAAAACAAGTTGTGAAGGACAAGTTAGAAGAATGTGAAAAACTAGGGAAAGAAGTTCTGCTCTTGAAATTTGATCTAGAAGCAGCAAATAGCTAGGAAGAAAAATTCAAAATAAGCTCTACCAAACTTGATAAGTTGCTAGCCAGTCAAAAGTATCCAGGTGATAAACAAGGCTTGGGATTTGAAAAGGGAGAAAGTTCAAATTTAGGACAAGACAAATCTAAAGAAGGAAGAGGCAGAAACCATCAGATAAGGAATCAAAGAAGAAGACCTAGAGGATCTCCAGTCAGGCAACCAAATGCTCAAAGGTACCCATATTTCAATGGTTACTATTTTAAATGTAATAAGTATGGTCATAGGGCTATTCAGTGTAGAAGCAAAATGAGTCAAAATGTCCCATCTTTCTTCGGTCAATGTTTCAACTGCAAGAAAATAGGTCATAAAGCAATTGAGTGTAGAAGTGTGTCAAGAATGTATCCAAACAATTCAACCTGATTAGTCAACCTTTCAATGGATAGTGCTTTGTATGCAATAGATTTAGGCATATGGCTAATCAGTCCAGATCAAGACCAATCTATAATAACAGGATGAATCAAGGATAGAGAAAAGTTGTTTGCTTCATTTGCAACAAATCCAGACACTTTGCAAAGTTCAGCAGAAGTAGAAAGACAAGAAGAGACTATCCTATAGAAAAGGGGAAAATAGAGCAGAGATTATCTACAAAGGCAAAAAGAAGATTGATCTGGTGGAAACCAAGAAAGAGATGAGTGAGATCTAGATCAAAAAGATGTTACTAAGGTTAAGGATGGATCCACACTAGTCTCTTGTGCAGATACTTCCTCTGGGAAGTAAATTGAGAACTCTAGCTCAGAGGGAGCATTGTTAAAAATCTAAATCCCCCAGCCAGAAATTTGGTGCTGGAATCCAGCATGGAGATTTATGGTGGAATCTGATAAGACAAATCCTTTGGAAGAAAATCTAGAAGAAAATGTGTCAGTCTAGTGCATTGCAGAGCAATTTTGATTGACTCTGTCTATCACAGAAAAGTCAGACAACTTTTGGAATAAGCATTTATGATGATTAGGTCAAGTGTGGAAGATAAAAAGTAAATCATTTCATCTTCTAACTCACTTTGCATTCAAGCTATAGAGTTTTTAGTAGAGATTGAGGTGAAAATTGAAGGAATTCCAGCAGAAGTTCAAAGAAAAAAGAGATTCAAGCAAAGAAACCCAAGTTTGGTGTAACAAGGTATTTATTTTGTTAACCTGACTAGAAATTTGTTGCAAAGAAATGTCAAACCCTTTATTTTTTGATATTACTAAGCAACCACGACCCAAATTCAAGAAACATCTTCACAAAGCAACTGAAGTTGATCCAATGTGTGCATTCTCGGGTATACCATATGGAGTTCTATATGTGGAAGACATTAGGGCATATATCCATATTGTCCTAGATGAGAATGGTGGCAGAAGATTCATAGACATATATTTGAACCACTTAAGTGATTATCAAGCTGATCTGAAGGAAGAATACAAGGTCCTAAAAGAGAAGAAATTCATCCTATTTGTATAATTCCCTACATTTGTTGAGGATGAATGGGCTCGGTATGTGCTAAACAGGATTCATGATGAGTTCATGTGGTTAGGGAAAGGGCAACCCTTTAAGATGATAAAGGATGCAATTCAAGCAATCACTAGACTAAACTCTATCAGAGATGTGCCATCATTAAAGGCCATCAAGAATCAAACCATTACAGATGCCATCAGAGCCCAATTTGACAAAAAGGTGTTGACAATAAATGATATTACTGATCCTGCAGTAAAGTTTGCCTCAATGCTCATAGGTTACAAGATTTACTTCACAAGTAGGGAAAATTATGTCTCTAGTATGACCATTTACACAGCATACCAAATGATTAAGGAGAATGTAGATTATGACTTGTGTGAGCTACTGAGAATTCAATTAATGGAGAACCTGAAAAAGATCAAGGAAAGTAAAAACTACCCATTCAAATTTGGTACGCTTATTAGCTATTTATTCTTCTATTTTCTGAATGAATTTCCAAACCATAAGGGCTTGATTTAGTTGAGTGATAAACCAGTAATTGTTCAAATCAAAAACTATCTTAACAATTTGGGTAGTTATAATGAACAAAAGTAGACCTATGGGGGTTTTTCAAGAACTTTCAAAACATGATGCACACCAGGGAAAGAATTCCTAAGGCTATTGTGGAAAAGTATATGGACACCATATGTTTCATGGTCACAAAAGATCAATGTTTGATGGAGCTTGTTGAGCCCAGGATAGTTGGGATCATGCCCATGGGATATGAAGTGGATGGTCAAGTATCAGATAGCTATGCTCAACACATTCTGAGCAAACCTAAGGACAATAAGGAAGAAAGGTTTGGAACCTATGAAGAGCTATCTATGAAACTTCATGGTTAATTTAGAAAACCTGAAGTGACAATAAAAGTTAGAAAAGAAGTGGAAGAGATTGATGCAAAGTATGGCATCACCAAAGACCAACTTAAGGAATCAAGGGAAAAAGCATAAGCTGCTAAGGAAGAAAGAGAAAAGAGAAAAAGTGAATCAATTGAAGTTCTGAAGGAATCTAAAGGTGAACCGAAAATACTAGAGGTCTCAAGAAGGAGAATCAGAGGGTCTACCTCTACAGAAGCTACTTTTATTTCTTCCAGTTCCACACCATCTACAAATCTGGAAACACCTTCCACCTGTTCCAAAAGGAAGAAGACCAAGGCTAAGAGAATGCATGTAAGCATTGCTCGTGATGAAGAAGAAACAAAATTAGATGAGGAAATAAAGAAGATGAAAACTAAGGCTACAAAGGCCACCAGATCCAACATGAAGAAATCCACTAGTAAGGGTTAGTCTGCGAAAAGAAAAAAGAAAGATATTTCTCAAACAGATCAAGAAACTATAAGTCTAGAAGATGTTCTCAATGCCATAACAGTGGATGGCAATCTGAAATAGCTTTCTAAGTTGTATGATGAATATAATGATCCAAATAAGAGGACCATTGAGACTGTTGTTGTAGAATATTTAAACATCTACAACAAGGCTCTGATTGAAATTATTACTAGTCTACCACACAGCTTGGGCAACATAATGAGTAGAAGAAAAGAAGAAGCTATGGAAAAAGATGTTGAGCTAAGAGAACACTCATTAATATAATTATGTCCGAGAATCACCCCTGAGGAGAAGGCCAAAATCTCAAAAGAAATCAAGGATGCTTTTAGAACCAAGAGAAGAATGAACTCATTGATGTTGGGAGAAATTGATAAAGTTGTCAAGGAAATAGAGATCACTTTGGCTGCATTGAAGAAAAACAATATTCCTACTATCTATGACAATGAAGGAGCAAATAATGGAGACACATCTCTACCAAAGATAAGATAAGATCAAGGACTAGAATAGAGTGATCAAGTCCCTAACACTAATACATTGGATATGTCAGATCAAGGCAAAACTAAAACTGATCTACCTTGTGAGCAATAGGCTGAGATTGAAGAGAATAGGGAACAGATAATGAGCCCTGCACTATAACAAAACATTGATCAGCAAGAAAATATTGACATGGATCCTCTGGAACATAGTCGAGAAGAAGTGTCTAAAGAAGCAACAAGAGACACTATAGAGATAGTAAAAGAACTTTTGGAAAAAGAAGAATTAGTTCTAGATGAGCTTGAATCAATCCAAGGTCCAATAAACTTGGATACAACGTCTCCTTCTCAAATGTTCAAGTTGGCTTCACTTGTCCAAGCCAAAGCAAGAAAAGAGATTTTGAAGTCCCACATTGAGGATAGTGAACTCATAAATGATGCATCCAGCATTTTGGAAAAGCTAATGGCAACATACCAAAAGGATACCTCTCTATCTACAACTTGTCAACTCAAGGGACTAATTCATTATGTAAGTACACACTTTGAATCTCTTGAAAAATCTTCTGAAACTAAAGTCAGACAAGAGTTTAATGAGAAAAGGTTAGATGAGTTGACAAAGTTAATGGCCCATGATAAGGCTCAACTAGATAATGGGATACAAAATATTTAGAGTGCTATTGTAGAAGTTGGTGATGTATATAATCTTTTTCTATCATGGCCAGAAGTTACAAAGAAGACAGAAGACAAGATCAAGGAATTGGAAGAAAAACTGATGAATATTTCTAAGAATTTTGATCTTGTACATGAATCAACCAGCAACCAAGAAGCTCAAGTCATCAACATCTACAATGAATTGAATGATTTAATACATCAAAGGTATCAAATAAAAAGTAGAATGGGACAATTGAGAAGAATAATTAGTCCCAAACTAGAGTCAATGACTAAGCTTGTAGCTGAAGCATAGCTTGCTGCACAAACTGCCACACCATCAGATCTATAAAGGCAGAAACTCTAGTTTTTCTACTCAGTGGACATATACAAATTTTGGATGGTGCTAAGAAGGGCTGGTATGTTGAGATAGCTCAACTAAAGAACATCTTTGGTGACATTCTTCAGCATATGTAAGATAAAGTAGAAGACTGTACTTGTAAATATGCAGCAGAGTACATAAAATTTTTTGAAGACTTGATAAATTTTTTATTCTGAAACACAACCTTTGCCATTGATGTCAAAGAGGGAGAAGAAGATTGGTGAAAAGTAAGAGAACATCTTAGGGGAAGAAGGAAAATAGAGTGTATACAGTAAGGGGGAGCAGTCAAGCATTTTTCACTAAGTGTTGCCATCAATGCCAAAGGGGGAGATTGTTGCCAAGAGACACTACTCTGGAATAGACTTGAATGTTTTCATTGATGGCAACAAGGCTCAGAGATTTCATCAGCATGATAGGAAGACATAACTTCGGAAGGTGTTATTGGGATTTAGATCCAGCTGGCAAAAATGACTAAGTATGGGCAGGAAACAGAGTAAGGGACAATAGAAACATAGTAAGGGACAATAAGTGGATCAGTGTGCCTCCGCAAATGAAAACCTGAAAATGTGACTCAAGTATAATGCTCACAATTTTTTATTGTTGTTATATTCCAATGATCAAGAACTAACTTCCTCCAGAAATCATCTGGTGAAAAGTCTAAGTCTAGGTGGATAGAGTTAAGACAGAGACAGTGAACAATACAGAGTAAAAGGTCTGCATTCCTCTGAAATAGCATATTTTGCTTTGCAGTTCCAAGGAAACCTAGAGATATGTCATGACTACCTAAATCCAAGATTATCACCTCTAAAGTTCACCAGATAATATTTTACAAGCTTCCAAGTATCGGCTTCCAGTTTGACAGTGTTTCATTGTGACAGTGTAACAGTTCTAAGATCCACAGTTTGGCATACAAAATTATTTTATTTTGTGGATTTGAAGGCATGCCAAGAGGTCATATATGAATGTTAAATATGTATTGTGGAGTCCCATTTGGTCCGCAGTGTGAGTTGTGGTATGACAAATGAAATTATCAAGTATGTTCTTAAAGACCAGGCTGACTGGTATGTTATATCTTTATGCGGAGAAGATGTAATGTTTGGATAATCAAATTGAGTAGTCATATAACTAAGGCCAACCTATATGAACATGTTTGTGAAAAGATTTGGGTCTGCATAGCATATAATGCATTGTATTGAGCCAACAAGCTACATCTTTCAATGTACACGTTCCATATCTTGGATGCTGAACTGATTATGAATCAAATCATGATGCAGATATATAAGAGCATTGAATTTTTCTTGAGTTAATGATGATTTGTGATGTGATTGATATGAGCATGACAATAGCAGAGCAGAGATAGAAGATCAGTGATGATGAAGACTCAGGATTCAGAATGCAATTGCTAAATGACTACACCCTGGCATACTGATAGATGCCTTTGCAATATTCATTTTCATATATAATTTCACTTGTACTGGGCAAAGATCCATCTTCATCAAGGTAGTGAGCCTCCATTAGGGTTTAGCATCCCTCATTGTAATCTTTCTAGATCTAGGGTTGAGGCAGTAAGCCTGCTAGACCTAGTTGTTCTTCATGGCAGTGAGCCAACATGTTCTAGGCCTGTGGAGTGACCAAGCCAGAACATCACCATTTGTAAAAGATTGCAATATATATTGAGAGCTAATCCTCTCACTAGTTTTTCCCTCTTTGGGTTTTCCACATAAAAAATCTTGGTGTCTATTTGTTATGTCTTTATGGTTACTATTCATTTGCATATTCTGGTTTTGTTTAATTAATTTTGGTAAATGGTTAAAAGTGAAAGTGCATGAAAGGTTTTATAGAACACTGATTCACCCCCCATCTCAATGTTCCCAGTATTCAACATACAAGAGAAAGTTGATCTAGGTATGATTTCCTTCAAGATCTAAATATAACAAAACTTGTTAAATATAACAATATCGGTCCAATAAGCCTCTTAATAAAAAACAAATGAATTTTCTAAACTAGAAAATATCAAGCCAAACAATCCCTCCACTCATTATTATCATATGGTATTTCCATTATGAACAACAACGACCTGTATAATGTCCCTAAAACTTCCAAACAACTATGATAACTACCAACTACACACATAAGACATAAAGATATTAATTATTTCTCCATCGTCCACTCAGTGTATAAGCATACATAGAAAATGAAGTAAAAACCACAACCATTTTAGGCTTGATGATAATGGAAACATAACATTATTTAATGTTGAAGAAATCAAACTAATGGTAACGTAGAATTATTTAATTGAAACATAGCATTATTTGGATAGTTGAAGGTCCACTAGTGGTTATGTTTTTCTCTGTTTGGAGGTACAGTAAGTTGGATGAGTAAAAGACAACCTATGATTGCTTTGTCCACCATAGAAGTAGAGTATATGACTGCTACACATGCCTCTAAAGAGGCGGTATGGTTATAGAGTCTTAGTACATGTATTGGTTTTGATTGCAGGATAGTGAGGATTGGATGTGACAGTCAAAGTACCATATGTTTGGCCAAAAATCCTATGTATCATGCTCGTACCAAGCATGTTGATGTCTAGTATATCACTTTGTGAGAAAAATGGTTGAGAGTGTAAGGTTTTGATAGAAAAAGTTGACATTATGGATAGTGTTGTAGATTCTCTCATGAAGCTAGTAACCATGGATAAGTTCTCTTGGTGCAGGAAGGCCATGGGCCTTGATCATTGTACTTGTTACTTATTTTAAGTTTCATCATAGATGTAATTGCAATGCATAATGTCAAGTGGGAGAATGTTAGGATAAGGTGACATTAACATTTCTATCTTAAGTCAATTTCATGTGTCTCCATGATACTTGGAATGTGTTCTTAGACACATAAAGATATGTGAAATTAAATATTTATTATTTATTTCACTATGACTAATTTTAGTTGCTTTCACAGAGGTGAGACCCAATTAGACTTGCTTTAATCTTGCATGAATCCAATGTAGGCATCCACTTTGGAGGTGAAGCCCATTTGGATTTATATGGATTGCATTAAGCTGCATGAGCTTTGCATGGTATCCAAACTTGGGTGCCAAGTCTTGGTGGGGTCTGTATAGACTTGCATGTTGCCACATGTTGTCACATGTGTTTTGCATGTTATCCTAATTGGGGTTCAAAGGCTTGCATGAGATTTACATGTCATTGCATGTGATTTGAGCACTAGTCGTTGTCAGCATCCAATAATCTATTGGTTAGGCACCCATGAAAAGCTATGAGAAGACTTGCAAAAAACCACTAATTTTATTGGTTGTCCAAAAGGAAGGCATTTGGTTTTTTCATGTGGTTTTAGACACTTGTTTTAAGAAACCATAATGGCATTCTCACATCCAGAGCTTCTATATATTGGTGCCTTTGATTGGTGGTATTATGCTAGTTTTATGGAGATTGAAGGAGTAATGAAGTGTTGTCCAATTTTAGAGAGAAATGTTATGTTAATGTAAACTTCATTCAAAGATTAACACTATCATTGAATCTCCTTGGGTGTGGATTTTTTCCTGCAAGGGTTTCTCCATGTAAATATTGTGTCAATTGTTACAATTTATTCTTTCATTCATTCATTGTTGAATGTGCTAATCACATAAACATTAAAGTGGATAATCTTTTTTTAAATTTTAGATCTATAAATATTATTAAAGTTAATATTTAAGTAGTTTCACCTTGATATTTCCAACAATTTTTCCTCTTTCTAGGCCAAGGTGTCACTAGGAAAGTGAGAAAGCAGCTTATCCATAGATTTAGGATAGTTAAGGCCAACAAATGAGAGTGGATATGCTCTCCTACACTTCAGGCTCAACTAGACCTAGGAGGGATATTCCTAGAGGCATGAGATTGAACACAAATATATAATCACATTTATATCTAGGGTACACTTGACCCCCTATGATTGTCACTAGATCATGACCGACTGGCTGCACAAACCTCTAATTAAGCTAATGATACATCTTGCACATGCACCCATAGATCATATTTCTTGTATCCCCATAAGATACATATATTTGATATTCCATACAAAATGGAAAGATGTATACATGCATGACATGATTCACAAATGGTTTGAACTATTTTGAATTACTTCAAATTTATCCCTGGTTATAGAATAGAATCATGAACAACATGTAAACTAAACGTAACCCTACTCCTATAGCTAACAGGATGAGGGTTTGATAAAATGAGAGTGATTGATCCTTCCCAACACTAGACCGATGCCTACTCCAATGGGAAACAATGTCAAGAACAACAAAGAGGGAGAAAATACCTAGCAACCATCAACAGAAGAAAGAAATGTGTTGGTGTATACTTTCAATCCTAGGCATATACACATGTTTTAATTACACTTAGGTGTTTTGCCACATGTTACTTTGAATATGTCAAAGTAGTCAGTCATTTTGGAGAGATGTCAACTTACATCGACACTTCATGCTATCTGTGTGGTTGGTTACTCACCACAACTCCATGTAGAGGAGTCCTATCCTCATTTCATGGAGATTCGGGTACCCACACTCACGTATTTATATTCACATCTTTGTTAATACAATTTGGTTGATTAATTATAAACTCATGTGCTTTTTGTTTATTCCATGATCTTGTTTTCTACATGCTCAAACAACAAAAAAATGATGCCTCATAGTAAGAAATGCCACTTTAAGGGGGGAAATAAGAAAAGATTAATCACGCACTCAACTTATAAAGTGCCACCTTAAATAAAGTTTAATTAAGGATTCAAATAATAAATTAGGGGAATACATCTTCAAGAAGGCAAAAAGATAAATCCATCTCACCTTCAAAATCAGAAGTCAACAAATGGATTCTCAGTTTATATGCAATGGATCACATGTCACCTTACAAAGTGGTGTTTGTGACAATCAAACCATGCAACACCTTCAAAATACTGATGGATGATATCTATTATAATGTTTGTGGTAAGGGGCTGTAAAAGTAGGTAATGGATGTGTACACAATGTGTTTTTCATTCCTGAATTATTAAGGAATCATCTCTCCATGTATGAACTCACTTGTTCTGATAGGATAGTTGAGTGCACGGCCACTACAACACTAATTTGAGAATCACAAAGTCAAAAAATTGTTGCAGTAGCAAAGGTTTGTCACTTTGACAAAAGCTTCATTTTTTCGCACTTTACATTAGGTGAAGATGAAACTTATAATGTGACTTTAGAACTGAGTGTTACTTTTCATCTTAGCTCAGTTGGTTCATCCCAGTAGGTTGATTGAATTCCAAAAGCATATATGTTGTAAATACACTCATAAAGTGTCATATAATTGAATGTGTGCAACACATAAAGGGAACTTGGGAAAATTGTACTCACATTGATATATAAAGTGTAATGGGGGGGATGTAACAATCACAACCTGAATCATACATATTCTCTTCTCATTCATATGTGCCATTAGTGCACATCCTTTTTCAGACATTGTACATTTTCTGAACCAAATTCTTTGCATACTACAATTTCAATTAGTTTTCTAAATTCTCTTAGAATTAAGGGAAAGGTAGAATTTACAACTATTTCATGCTCCAGGAGTTCTTCATCTCTACATCAGAATCAGCATCAGCATCAGCTTTTGGGGGGCTTTCTAAGCCTTTCCTTTTTTTCTCCTTTTTGGAGAATAGCTTTTTCCCACTGGGTTTTCTATCTTTCTCCGGTTTTAGCGAGTTTTCATTGTAATTGAGTACCTTATTGGGCTTCATGGTTAGGACTCATTTTTCTTTTGCATTGTACATGGGTACCTCACCAGGCTTATAGTCAGGACCCATGTTTCATAAAACTCACCTAAGCTATACTTAAGGAGGGGTGTTGGTGTATACCATTAATCCTAGGCATATACACATGTGTTTTAATCACACTTAGGTATTTTACCACATGTTACTTTGAATATGTCAAATCACTTGGTCATTTTGGAGAGGTGTCAACTTACATCGACACCTCACACTATCTTTGTGGGTGGTTACTCACCACAACTTCATGTAGAGGAGTCATATCCTCATTTCATGGAGATTCGGGTACCCACACTCACCTATTTATATTCACATTTTTGTTAATACAATCTAGTCGATTCATTGCAAACTTGTGTGCTTTTTATTTATTCCATGATCTTGTTTTCTACATAATTTATTCTCATACACATCTAAAATATATGCACATACAATAGACATACTTAGTAATCCCAAGAAGAACTGCAACAATCGAAATGCAATAAAAAGGAGACCAATACAAAGATTTTGTATTGTATTAAATTATTATCACACATTAATCTAAACTCTATTACAACATACCAACAAATGTGGTATAAGAAAATATATAACTGGGTTCATATATTCCCCTGAATCCTTACAATTATCCATGGAGACATACCATTACATGATGATATTCATTTAAGAGCTTTCCTATAAACTGCTAGAGGTATTCCTTCATTTGCAGACCTGACTGGCATGATTTGATGCCCTAAATCTTCCTGAAGGCAAGACACAAGGGGGGACACTTGCCCGATTTTGATGAATTTTTGATAGAAACTACAAGTTTGGGAGCCAAAAAATGAGGGTCCCAACACACCCCATAACTTGCAAAAAATTCCCTAAACCCCTCCCCTACAGACTTGGGTCCAAGGACATCCTTCACCCAAAGACTACCTACATACCCACTTCCAAATAAGACTGGAGTCCCATGTAGTTCTCAAAATAATCTCTCTAGGACATACAAATAGATTCCTAACCTCAAGGTTTCATTGTCATCCCAATTTGATAACAACACTTACTAATATTCCTATAATCAAATCCATACACAAAATATGCATAATGACATAATCAATATAAAATAAATCTATTTATAACAGAGCACATGACATCAAAAAACATAATATATTTACAATGCAAAATATATAGAAAGACTTACCATGGCTCCAAATGATGCCCTAATATCATTTGACTCAATGATAACAAATATTATAATCATATTATAATATGACATCCTTCATAATTGGAACACATCATGTTAGGACACAAACCATATCATACTTGGTTCTTTAATAAATAATTGCCAAAAATAGGGAACTCATGTTTGAGAACTCATTTATTGATCTTATGCTTTGACAAGTTTATGAAACTCAACTTCATATCAATAGTCATTGTCCTATAACTATTTCTAGTAAAGATGGTAATGGACTATTATTATAATCCTTAGAACTATCTTCTTCAAGATGAATGCATCATATAAACTATAGGGCATTGTTCAACTATAAGAAAACAATCTTCTCTAGTACTTTAGAGCACAATGGAAACATAAACAAGGAGTTATAGTGTTATTCTAATCGTGATTGCCACATCTATAAGTTATAACTAGATGCAATCCTTTTAAGGTTTTATCCTTCTAGAATAACAAGATGGATAAATACCCTATAGGCACTATGTTACTTGGTCTAGCACTTTACTTTTCCCAATAAGACTACATTTGGAGCACTTAAAGGTGTCATTTACACTGACACTCTACATTCACAACCCTTCCTTAGTGAATGTATAAATGAGGGTGTGTGGATGATGTTATGAAATGCTAATCCTATTTTAGTAAGTCTATTTTTCAAACTAATTATAGATTACTCATATAACATGTCTCATCACAACTAACAAAACATAGTTATGAGACACCACAAACTCATCTTCAACATAGATTGCATAATAGGTTTAGTTGTCAAATACCTCTACCTTTATGAAACAACCATATAAATTAAAGGGTGAGAAGTATGATACATGCCATAGTCAACAACACCATATCATTCTTATCCTTTAGCTAAAACTCAAACCAACCATATAAAGTGTTTCCATGAATATACTATTTCCAACAAGTTCATCAAGACATCTACTAATTAATCAATTCAAGGTAACTTACTATTATATTAAGATCACCGAACAAGGCATGTTGATAACATTTGTATCACCATAACATGCAAGATGTTATTCAACTTGTTACCCCAAAAGGCCCAATGGCCTTACCAATTATAGCCACAATGGAATATTATCACCAAAAGAACCTATCCTTATCTACCTACTACTATAGTTAAAATAAAGGTACATAAATCAATCTTTGATAAACAACTTCATACATTAATGAATATCATATTGCCAATTAGATTGAGTGCTCCAATATTGGAAATTGACAAAAAAACACTTAGCCTCCTTGTGTACAAATGCTTAAATCTCAAACGTGGGTGAGGTAGGATGTAGGCATATAGGAGACCTATAAAAAATTAAAATATAAATTAAAAATGCAATTGAAAGGTTAATACACTTCATGGAGGCTCCAGACTCATGTGTTACGAAGTGATCAATGATACCATAACACTTTACAAATCTTTTGTATATATATTTCAGTAGGATTTTTTTCAAGAATAAAAAAACATGAATGTGAATAGATCTCAATAAATTACTAGAGCCATACGTTCCTCCTTACATGATTCACTAGGAAGTTATAAGGAACCTCAAATCTATTTCACACAACATAAGCTACTTTTAAACCATTCAAGAGACAAGTTGTGCATAAATTCTCTTTTATTAAATTCTTAGCATAAGGTGTGGAATTAAGAAACCTCTTTCCCAATGCTCTCAATTGTGCATAGTAAATAGGATGCTAGTTTACTTATCATGCTTAAAAGTTTTTGAAGCATTTTTAACAAACCAATTTGAACATATCATACCATCATGGCATTCCAAATAAGGCCATATTTATTTGAGGCCTTTTGTCAAATAGTTCATGTGCCTTGTCTAGGCTTCCACATTTTGCATACATGTTTACCATGCATGTGTGTTGAGTGGGACTATTATTTTATTATTTGAACTATTACCATATAATTTTATTTTTCCTACTTCCCATACTAAAATTTGAATATTTTTAAAAATTTTAATTATACTTTCACCTACACATCCCATAGCCAACGTTGGGATGACAACTACTATATTCAACAAAAATTTTATAGGTGTTATGAATAGAAAATATTTTTCATCCCAAGAATAGAAATACATATTAAGCTATAATACTAGTCATTTTGCAGTCATTCATGGCACAATGTGATGGTTAAATCATAGCATTGTTAAATCCTTACCACCAAGGTATAAATCTCTGGTGGGCCAATGAGCTCACTAGTTTTAAACCCCATTAGGCCAAAGAGCTCGCAAGCCTTGCATCTGTGTAGGGCCCTTGCTAGGCCAATGAGCTCATAGGATTAAAGAACCCACTGGGCCAATGAGCTTGTATGTTTAAACCACCATTGTTCATGCTAAGCATTCATGCTAAGGGAGGAGGTCCCCAATATTGTGGCCTCAGCAATTCATAGCTTCGATCAAAAGCATTCATTGATAAAAAAATATACTAGTCATTCTATAATGATGGGTACTTATTTGTTGATCTTCTTTAGTTTATGGGGTCACTGTAACAATCCTCACATTCTTGCAACTAACTCTTCTTCTATTTTCTTTCCCTCCTCCCATTTTAACCTCCTTCCTTCATTTTATATGTACATGTTAAATAATGCATAATAATAACTTTTGCACCAATGTCTCCTGGTAGTAAAAACTATAGCCACTCTTTGAATAAATTCCAACTCTCCCCCATTCCAACACATTTAATACCAAGGTAATTTCTATTGGCATAAGTGTAACCCCCTATAGAGCAACAACTCACTCTATTTCTTGTAGTACCCCCCAACTCCTTCATCTAAAAAAATCCTCTATCCTTTATCCTTTGATGGACATCCATATCTTATTTAATGTCATTTTAGTTCATCCTCTCCTCTTCCCACATCACTCATTCTTTTTGCTTTAATTTCTACTCAAGAATCCCCTCCAAAACGGGTCATCGAAAAATCCCCAAAAAGATGTCTTAAAATATCTTTAAATTACTTCTTCCCCTCCTCTCTTGACACCATACTTGTAGTCCTTTTAGGACTAAAATAATGAATGAGGAAAGGGATACTAGATATTCTTAATGGTCTGGTAGGTGGCCTTCTTCTCCCCTGGTACCCTTGCCTTCACCATACCTCTTTAATGTTTTTGCTCCCCCTCAAGTTTTTAGTGCTTTTATTTATTTAAGTTTATTTCCCTATTGTAGGGATGTGAAAAGATCATACAACTATATGAACTACACAAATGTCATATGACCAAGGGTAGGGGACCTTAGAAATATTTTGTTAGGTATAGTCATGAAACCCTATCAAGTTTTCTATCAATCTATACAAATTTGGGCCAAGATACATACAATAATTTTTTTTGACAAAATCTCTCCAAATAAGAGTAGGGGCTTGCAAATCTAGAGATTTGATGCCATGTTGAAGTTGCCAAAAGAACTTCACAGGAGCACAAAGCCTCTACAACCTAGGGGCTAAAAGCCTTCCATAAGATAGAAGCAAAAATAAATGTTATATTGCTCATACTAATATAATACAATGATACAAATGTTTATAGCGACTCATATATATATATATATATATATATATATATAGAGAGAGAGAGAGAGAGAGAGAGAGAGAGAGAGAGAGAGAGAGAGAGATAATTGGGGTAGGTGAGAATCTCAATATGTGCATGTGATAAGTGTCCTAATAAGTGTCATGTGAACATGACTAGAGACATCTAGAAACTATCCTTAAGTAAACTTAATCGACTAGGTGTGAAAGAAAAAGCAGATAGGTAATATACCCATCCACACCAACATGTAGTAGAAATAAAAGTAAACTCATGAAGTTTGAGGCCATATGAATTACTTACAATTGGATGCTAGAGCACTATTTGTAGGGAAAAGAAGGAAGATTTTTCTACACATACATTTTATCATATTAAAATAGGAGCTACAAGTAGCCTATGCAAGAATGGGATTCTTTATTTAAAAAATGAAGTAGATGTGTGTGATTGGACTAAAGGGACATGACAATGAGTTGAAGGGATCCACGGGTGCCACATGGGCACTAAATCTACCACTAAGGGTGGAATCAGTTGCATGTTAAGGAGATCAAGACTAACCTTCCCTAAAAATAATTGACACTAAGAAAAGAGACATAAAGTAAGTAAATATAATATAGATGGAATTTGAATGGGATATAAACATATTGATAATTAATTAAATTTGGGGACTTTTAATTATGTAAAAGTAATTTTAAATTTGTTAATTAATCTATTTTTCAAATCATTAAAGGAGAAAACAAGTTAGACAAAGAAATAACCATTGAAATATTTTAACTATAAAATGTTAAGTGATATAAGAAATGTATTTTGTCATTGGTTAGCTTGTGTGTTGAGCTAAGATAAGGATTGTAAAATTTAGAGAGTCTTAATATATTGTCTTAGATGCTTGTGTGATGTAACAACAAGTGATGCATAAAATAGAAAACTCAATCAAAAATCAAGTAGATGCAATAGAGTTGCTTCATTGCTATTGTCAAGGATAGGATTCTATCCCTTAACTTAGTCCTAAACTACATTGCATCATGCAATGTGGTTTGTTATCAATGTAACCATCTATAATGTGTTTGTGTTTGTCTTCTATACAAATCCATTTTAAAAATGAATAGAATAATGTGTCTTTGCCTTAGTTAAACATGAGTTACATATAACTATTTTATGAATATGTGTTTACAAAATGATTATTTTAACCATTCTTCTTACTAATAGAAATTAATTAAATCATTTAATAAGTGAACAATAACATACAAATTTTCAACTTATCTAGTTATTTAAGAGCTTGTTGTATGAAAAAAGTAAAAGATATAATTGTAATGAATTCTATAATTCATCTTAAAACTAAATTTTTATCTTTCGATTTAATAAATTTATATTATATAAATTAATAAAAAATTATAAAAAAATCTATTAGTATAATATAGTTTTCCTACATAAATTAATAAAACCAAGAACTAATAATAATACAAATATAAAAAACTCTAATTCCATTTATTCTCAGAAAGCATGAATTGTAAGGCTTTTCTCTGACGTGTTTCTTGCCTTGATTTTTTATTTGCGTAGCTTCAGAAGGCTGCACCGCCAACAGGTTCTGTAGACTGGTCATCACGTGCAGGGTTTTTCAGCTTCAGCTATTGAAGGCTGAGAAGGACTTCTTATTAGACTTTCCACTTGAGGTTGCACCAATAATATGACTTACAGAGGTTTGGAATCTCATGTTTATGCTCTTTGTAGGGCTATAAATTCCAGGATTCTTCTAATCTGGCCCACGAAATAAAATCTTTTGGAGACTTTAGTCCATATAGGCCTGTGACTATGGGTTCCCATCTCATTGAGTCAGTGATTGTCATTCCCCTAGTTACACTAGGCTACCATAGCTGAAATGACAAATGTGGAGTGCAGGTCAATTAGATGTATGTGCATCTATCTGCCTGCTGTATATTCAATCCCAACTGTGTGAGTTAGATTTGTATATATGCTGATGAAGTCATGAGACTTGGTGAGAAGAGTCCCTTCATGTATTCAGTTCTAGGTGGACATATCTCATGTTTATGCTCTTTGTTGGGTTATAAATACAGGGATTCTTCTAATATGAAATATGGCACATATTCTATATCGTATCAGAGCCCCTTGGAGGCCTCAGTCCTTACAAGCCTTTGACTGTGATTTTGACTCAGTACTGGAATGGCATTCGGGAGCCTGTGACTGTGATTTTGACTCAATATCTGCATGCTGTCTATTCATATTCACTATCATGTCACATGTATTTGGTGGACACAAGCATCAAGGCTTAAAGTAATTGGGAGTGCCCATTATGTATTCTTTTGGAATGTCTTGCAATTTGCATTGATCTGGAAAAGCTACAAGGAAACGTGTGATCTATTGTTCTTAAGTTTGCTAATGAGATGGTAGGTTGAGCAGGAGCATGGCATCCATACACATGAATCTTTTGTTTTAGGCAATTCTAAGCAGAACAGAGCTGGGACAGTTCCTATACAGATGTACTTATACTGTTTTCATAGTGTGTAGGAGTTTGGTCAAGAGTTGTGATGTTCTGTAGCTTCTCCTGTTGTATGTTTGTTTCTTGGCAGTCTTTGACTGTCTTTTGTAATTCGCTTTTCTTTGAAAAATAAATAAATAAAAACTCTAACTGATGATTAAATGGATCATAATTTGATCTAAATTATTATATCCTAAAAACTCTTAGTGATGATTAAATGGATGATCTAAATTATTATATCCATGAATACAAATAGTACCGAAAAGGACATGAAAATTGTTCCGAATGCTAAGGACATGTACCTGCAAAGCTGGAGCCAACAAGGATAGCTGGCCTATTAACAACACATCACAATCTACAATAATATGGAAAGTTTATAGGTTACAACAAATATTATTTTACCTTTAAAGAAACAAAATTTATTATATATTTTAATTTTAGTAGGAATATAATATTTTTAAAAGTTAGAAATGGAGCAGTATTTTATCATATAATGCACAATTAAAGTGTTTCATAATATTATTACATTTTTATTAAGGTAATTTTGGTAGAAAAAAGAAGGTTGATAAACTTCTACAATAAAAATAGGAACATAAGAATATAAAGTAAATAAAATATTTCATTTCACACAGAAATTTTTTCTAAACTGGTGGGTTGTTCTTATGAGCATTTCTTGAACCTCCTATGGGTGCAAGTGCTAGTAATAAAGTTCTTACTCCACCTTTGTGTATGTGGGAATATTAATAGTCACATCAAAAAGTGGTTTGGAAAAACACATCAGGAATTTCAATGATAAAAGTAAATTTTAACACAAACCACTAAAACATATGATATTTAATTACCTACTTTAGTAGTGAAAGGTACATTTTAACTGGAATAGAAATGAAACAACTAATGTTTTAATTAAATAGTGAAAGGTAAAAATAAAACAACTAACCACTAGAACATGTGATTAATCACTTAATTTAATAATACAATGTAAATTTTAACCAATAAAAATAAAACAAGTCAACATGTAAGATGAACTTCAACGCCCATGATTAATATTAATTCAATCCAAATTATTAAAGAGAGGGATGGCTCAGGGTTAACCATGATTTTTTTTTTAATAATGGCCGAATAAGAGTAGTAATATATATCAACAATGTAGAATGAGTAGAGGTTAACGGCTGCCCAATAGAGAAACTAGAGAATGATGTTAGGAATTATTAAGATTATCTAGAATGTTTCTAGAAGTCTTCCAAAGAACACTCCAGGAAGAAGCTTCCAGTTGTTCTAGAAAAGAACTTTCTAAGAGAAACTTCCAGCTATTCTAGAAAAGAATATTCTAGAATTTTAGAATCATCTAGAATGCTAGAAGCTTCCAAGCCTCAAAGCTTCTGTAGCTATATATATGTGATTAGAGAGAGCTACTGGACAAGCATTTTGGATGTAATGCAAGTTAGATGAATATATATTTCTAAGTTTATTCAACTCTGTTTGCCCTGTTTCTTCTCTATTTTGCTGTTGCTGTTCCATTTTTATTATCTTGGGACTATTTTTTACATGGTATCAGAGCCTGGTTTAGCTAGATTTTTTTTCCAAGTTCAGCTAGAGATTCAGTTAGAGGCTCAGTTGGAAATATAATGCTGAAGTGATTAGTTTACAGGGCTAATATATTGTTAGAGTGATATTTGTTTGCAGAGTGATACTTGTTTGAAGACTAATTTTTTGCCTAGCTCTACAAATGAAGTGTTGCCAATATTTGATGGAAGTGGTTTTGCAGACTGGAAGATTGCAGTCAAGAATGCTCTGAGAGAAAAGGCTCTATAGAGGATAGTGAACAAGGAAATTGGAGAACCCCAAAGTGAAAAAAAAAAGGAGCTATGGAAATGCAAGCTAGAACAAGCTAGAGGTATTATTGGTAAAGCTTTAAGCCCCAATCTCAATAGAAGATTTGTTGATACTGATAATCCAATAGAGCTATGGGAGAGTTTAGGAAAAGATTATAACGATGTAGATATTGCTAGCATGTTTAGCATAAAAGAAAAATTGGTGAATTTAGATCCTTCTGATTTTGAAAAAATGTCTGATTACTTTAATGAAGTTACATTTTTAAATGCTCAGCTGAAGAAAATAAGTGTTGAATATGCAAAAAAAGATTTTCAGTTGATTGCAATGGTTGAAAGTAAGCTTCCCCAGCCATACAAGGTATTTAAGGAATCAAGGAAAAGGGTTCTCCAACTAACTCCCAATGCCCCCAGCAAACTTTTGATCAATTTTTTAAGTTTGTACTAGATGAAGAGGTTCACTTATTAAAGAAGGGCTTATTAAGAAGAATCATGCATATGCAGCCAAGAGTAAATTTTCTAGATATGATGGAAAGAAGAATTGGAAAGGAAATTATAAATTTTGAAATGACAGTTCTAACCATTTTTCTAGAAATGATTCTGTAGAAAAGCAAGTTGGAAGGAAATCGATTATTTGCAGGTATTGTGGAGGTGAAAATCACATGAAAAAAGTTTGTTTGAAGAAGAGGGACAAAGAAAGGAAGCAATACAAGCCCAAGCAAGAAAGGTTCAAGGATGGCAAGAACGATAGGCATAGCTTCATAGCCATCTCTCTAAAAAGGCAAGAGAAATCAAATAAGGAGGTAATTGCTAGACCTGAAAGTAGTGTTAAGGGGGGATACTTTGCTTCAGATTCTAATAAAGAATGGATTTTAGATTCAGGGGCATCAAATCACATGACTGGGGATAGATCTTTGTTTATTAATTTTTATGAAGGAAAAAATTCAGATCAAGAAATTACTATTGGCAATAAAACGAGACTTCCAGTTTAGGAACAGGCACTGTTAATGTAACGAATGGGTCTTTGAAAAATATTTTGTTGGTTGAAGGATTAGGGGTGAATCTTATCTAAGTATATAAAATTGTTCAAGCTAGATATGAGTTTGTTGTCACTGCTGATCAAGTTATTGTTAGAGATAGAAAAGACCCAAGCAATATAATTGTTATTGGTAGAGTTGATCATAAAGAGAGTCTATTTAAATTTGTGGGGTTTGTTGATGATGAATACACACTCTCTCATGCTTTTATTGCTCAGGCTGATTATATGTCAAAACTTTGGCATGCTAGACTTGGACATATAAATTATAGAAAATTACAAGATATGGTTAGAATAGATATGGTTAGTGGATTGACAAAAAATTCAGCTTCTGAAGGTGTGTGTGAAGGATGTGTGTTAGGAAAACATCATCGAGATCCTTTTGATTCAGGCAAAGCATGGAGAGCTAATTATCTATTGTAGATCATTCATAGTGATCTATTTGAACTAGGGTATCCTTCACTTTCAGGTGCCAGGTACCTTCTAACTTTTATTGATGATTACAGCAGGAGAGTATGGGTTTATTTTCTTGAAAGGAAAAATGAAGTATTCAAAGTTTATCAAAAGTTTAAGGCATTAGTTGAAAATCAAAGTGGAAAAAGAATTAAGTGTTTAAGGATGGATAATGGGGGTGAATATTGCAATTATGCATTTGAGTCATTTTGTGAAAATTATGGTATCAAGGTGTAAAGAACAGTTCCTTAAACTCCTCAACAAAATGGGGTGGTTGAATGAATGAATAGAACTCTTTTAGAAATGACTCATTGTATGTTGCATTTTAAAAGTTTGCATAATCAATTTTGGGGTTTGGCTGTTTCTTGTGCTGCATATATTGTGAATAGAATTCCCACTAAAGCCCTCCCAAATATCACCCTTGAAGAAGCTTGGAGTGGTAGAAAGCCCCACATTGGGTATTTTAAAGTATTTGGGTGCATTGCTTGGACACATGTTCTTGATGAAAAAAGGAAAAAGTTAGAACTAAAGAGTCATAAGTGTTTGTTTGTGGGTTATAGTGAAGAATCAAAGGCTTACAGGTTATATGATTTGACAACAAGAAAGGTCTTTGTTAGTAGAGATGTAAAATTTGATGAGCTTTCACAACTTACAACCACTTCCTTTCACTCTACAATAGCAAATGTTTCTAATTTTTCTAATATTTTAGAAAGAAATGAAGCCAATATTGATGAGGATGAGGTGAGAACTATTGATGATGATAATACTATTGAAAATGAAACTACTAATGCTTATACTCAGTCATTTTCTGCAGGTAGTGATGATGAAGAAGGTGACATTTCAGCTAGACAAAAGACAAGGAGTGTTGAAGAAATATATAGACAAGGCTCAAAGATCCAAGGAAGGAATGGTAGTGCTCTCATGGCCAAAGTCTTACAAGTAAATGACCCAATCTCATATGAGCAAGCTAGAGGAAAAAAAGAGTGGGAGAAAGCCATGAAAGAGGAATATGATGCATTGATAGAGAATAACACTTGGGAACTTGTACCCCACCCCCAAGGTAAGAATGTTATTGGTTGCAAATGGGTTTATAAAACAAAATTTAAATTAGACGGTGCTATAAAAAAATTCAAGGCTAGATTGGTTGTTAAGGGATTCAATCAAAAAGAAGGTGTTGATTATGAAGAAACATTTGCTCTTGTCATTAAAATGAATATAGTTAGAATTATTCTTTCTTTGGTTGCAAGTCTTGGGTGGCATATCCATCAAATGGATGTTAAAAATGCTTTCTTAAATGGGGATTTATATGAAGAAATATATATGGATCAATCACTAGGTTTTGTAGATCAGCAACATCTTAATCTTGTTTGCAGATTAAAGAAGTCACTTTACGGTCTTAAACAAGCGCCATGAGCATGGAATGATAAGATTGATAGGTATTTTCAGCTTCATGGATTTAAGAGATGTAAGTCAGATCCCAATCTTTATGTGAAGAAAGTTTAAGATGATATTCTTGTTGTTGCACTTTATGTAGATGATTTACTCATTGCTAGACCGAATATTGGGTTAATCAATGATTTAAAATCAGATCTTAAGAGGATATTTCATATGAGTGATTTGGGTGAACTAAACTATTTTCTTGGCTTACAAGTTTGTCGATTACATGATGGATTTTTCATCTCACAATCAAAATATGCTTTGGACCTTTTAGAAAAGTTTAACATGCTTGAATGCAAGCCAGCATCTACCCCGTTTCAATCCGGAGTCAAGCTTACTAAAGAATGTACTTCCAAGAGTGTAGATGCCACTTTATATAGATAGCTTGTTGGTAGCTTGGTTTATCTAACTTATACTAGACCAGATATTTGTTTTGTAGTCAATCTTGTATCTAGATTTTTGTAGACACCTAAACAAAGTCATTGGTTGGCTGTTAAGAGAATTTTACGATACATCCATGGAACCATATACTTTGGAATCTACTATGGCTATAAGTCTTCAATTTCTTTGGTTAGATTTACTGATTCAGATTGGGGTGGTGATATAGATGATAGAAAATCTACCGGTGGTTATGTTTTCAATCTTAGATCATGCCCTATTACATGGAGCAGCAAGAAACAAACAACTACATCATTATCTTCATGTGAAGCCAAATATAGAGCAGCAAAAGAAGCAAGCAAGGAAGTAGTTTGGATTCGGAATCCCCTATTTGAAATTGGTTTTCTACAAAGTTCAACCAGCACTGTGTATTGTGACAATCAAAGTACAATGCAAGTAGAAATCTAAAGAAAGTTTGCATAAAAGCATGAGACCAAGGTGACTTATAAAATCATCTTCCTACATCATAATCTGAATCATTATCATAACCTTGGCTTGTTAAAGTGGTTGCAGATTCCACAGACGCAGGAGCGGAAGCCAATTGATCCGCAGTTTCTTCTTCATCTGTAATATGAACAACATTACTGCCATAATCTTTGTAACTTGTATCGTAAGAAGTCCAAAGAATCTGATGAACTGGAAAAGGAGCTTGGCCTTCCAGTATTTCTAGTACCATTCTAATGCCAAGCCTTTTTTCTGGTTGAGGATGAGAACAAAACAAACCCAATCTCAGTACTCTTTCCATTTCTTCCACATCATACACACCATCAAGATCTGGATCGGCTGCGTGCAAGATTTCTCCATTCTGGTATAAATCCCTCACCCAATCCAACAAAACAATTTGTTCATTATCCTTGGACAAATCTATGGGCCTCTTGCCACATGCAACTTCCAGTAAAATAATGCCAAAACTGAATACATCAGAGCTTGGAGTAACTTTCCTTGTATTTGTGACTTCAGGAGTGATATACCCAATAGTCCCCACGACCCGAGTTGTCTGTGGATTTTGCATGTGGTTGTACAATTGCGCAAGCCCAAAATCTCCTAGTTTTGCATTAAGCTCTGAGTCGAGCAACACATTGCTGGATTTCATGTCTCTGTGAACCACCTTGTGATCCCATTGCTAGTGGAGATATAACAACCCTGCAGCGATGCCCTTCAGAATTTCGTATCTTCGAGCCCAAGGCAGTACTTTTGTTCTTGCCTTTCTATTTGGGATTATCAATTAATCTGGGCTTCCATTTGGCATGTACTTGTAAACAATGAATAGCTATTTGTTTTTCCTACACCAGCCCCATAACTGAACCAGGTTTATGTGTTGGAGATGACCCACACTTGAGATTTCTGAAATAAATTCCTTCATTCCTTCAGTGGAATCCTTTGTGGTGCATTTTACTACAACTTAAAGGCTGCTTCTGGAGATAATGCCCTTGTAAACCTGTCTGAAACCCTCGCAGCCCACCAGTTGCTCATTTCAGAAGCCTTGTGTGGCAGCTTTTAGCTCTTTGTAGGGAATTCTATGAGGCTAAAACTCTAGCTCCCATTCTTGAATCAACTCTCTCTGTTATCTCTCACTTTAAGTAATGCAAACAAAATGGCTAGAAGGTACACAAATAGAGATGCTACAGTCACAGCTGCCCTGAAGCCTCTAGATTTAGTTATCTCTTTTTTTCTAATGAATGAAGGGAGACTGGAGAGATCTAGAGGCGGCGCTTTACCTATTAAAAGTGTAGACCTAGATCAAAAGACCAACACAGAAATAAAAACAACCATATAATTAAGATGTAAACCCTAGACTAGTAGAATCTGTATTCCGTAATTTTAAATGTTTGCGGTGTAAAATTTATTGTCCAAAAGATTTAAATTATAAACTACTGTAAAGTGATGACTCCAAAGCACCAACACTTTACAAAGGCACATTTTTTCCTCTCTAGGTAAACCTTTTTTTCTCTTGGGGAGAGTGGAACCCTTTCAATGGCACAGCATACAGTGTACTTGGTAAGGAAACGATGAGATTGTAGTGTAAATCAGATCTTTATAATAAGTTATACTCAGAAGTTGTAGTAGAATTCAGAAATAAGCAACAACAATTTTTTTTTTAAAAGGGGTGATATATAGAAGTCCAGTCGCATGAAATCTTCAGTAGGTAAATCTGGAGAAGGTATAATATGAGGTAAAAATCCTGTCTATGGAAATGGTTTCCACAAATTGATGGATAAGTAAAGTCATTAAATAGATGGAAAGAATTACAGTTTATCTACCTGCTGCTATTGTTTATCTACCTACTGCTATAGTTAAAATAAAGGTACATAAATCGATCTTTGATAAACAACTTCATATATCAATGAATATCTTGCCAATTAGACTGAGCACTCCAATATTGGAAATTGATAAAAAAACACTTAGCCTCCTTGGGTACAAATGCTTAAATCTCAAACATGGGCAAGGTAGGATGTAGGCATATAAGAGACCTAGAAAAAGTTAAAATATCATTTAAAAATGCAATTGAAAGGCTAATACATTTCATGGAGGCTCCAACCTCATGTGTTACAAAGTGATCAATGATATCCTAACACTTTACAAATATTTTGTATATATATTTTGGTGGGATTTTTTCAAGAATCAAAAACATGAATCTGAATATATCTCAATAACTTACCAGAGCCATACATTCCTCCTTACATGATACACTAGGAAGTTATAAGGAACTTCAAATCTATTTCACACAACATAAGCTACTTTTAAACCATTCAAGAGAGAGGTTGTGCATAAATTTCCTTTTATTAAATTCTTAGCATAAGTTGTGGCATTAGGAAACCTCTTTCCCAATGCTCTCAATTGTGCATAGCAGATAGGATGTTGGTTTACATATGCTTAAAAGTTTCTAAATCAATTTTAACAAACCCATTGGAAGATATCCTACCATCATGGCATTTTCTAAGGCCACATTTCTTTGGGTAATTTTGTCAAATAGCTCATGTGCCTTGTCTAGGATTCCACGTTTTTCATACACGTGTTTACAATGCACATGTGTTGAGTGGGACTATTATTTTACTATTTAAACTATCACCAAATAATTTTAATTTTCCTACTTACCATACTAAAATTTGAATATTTTAAACAATTTGATTATACTTTCACCTACACATCCCATAGCTAGCCTTGGGATGACAACTTGTTACATCCCTCTTTTTGGAATCGATTATGCTATTTATTTCCTTGCAAATTTTAGTAATATACTATGCTATGGACGACATGGAAACTGATGTTTTATTATACAAAGTTAGTTTTATGAAATTTTAGAATCTATTGATTATGATCAATGTGATATTGTAGACTAAATGTCTTTTTTGTTAAGTGAAATGATGTTTTGGATATATTATGCTTTGATTTGGAACATAGGTGCTTTGACCACAAAATTGTATGTGAGACTGTCGTTGCAGGAACAGGTGGACCATGTTCAATAGGAAGAGAAAGTATAGACTTTGGAAATTAACCATGGGTGTTTGTTACTGAGAACGCCAAATAGGTAGATAAACCTTGGAACCATCAATTTAGTCTTGTTTTTCGACTGGGATAGTTTAAGAGTAGATGTCGACGTCTGAAGATAGGGTGTAACATCCTTTTCATAAGTCATCATATAGAATCTTGGAATCATCAATTTTGTCGTAAGTCCACCAAAGCGAGTCGACCTATATAGACAATTATTATTTTGTTTATAGGTAATTAAATGAACCTACTTGTGGCGGATTTGTGAATCACGTCTCGTAGTCGAAAGATGCGAGAAGTTGGCTTTGTGCATCTAATGATGTAGGAAACTCGTTTGCGTTACGCTCAATCCATCGTGATTGTTGTAAAATGCGTCGAACTTGTGTTGTGAATTTATTTCTTTTTGGAGATCGACGAATGTCAATTTTGAAGCCATGGCGTGTAATAAATTGTTTTGGTCATTGTTGGGAATGAGTCTTTTTCTTCTAGCTTTGACCATGAGATATTATTGATCTAACCTTGAGTTTCCTTATTAAGTTGGTCTTTATCTTTTTTCTTTTTCAACCAAAAAGATGCTCTAGACATTTCTTAACTGCCGCCTTGTCGAGCTTAACCCCACAATTCAGCTTTTAGTTGCTCTTGGAGAATTAGATGCCTTATGTTCGAGTGAGGATGGGTTGTTATATCCACTTTCAAGCCACGTCGCCATTGGAGCCTCCATCTTTTTAGTGGTCGTGATAAGTGGGAAGTCAAGTAAAAAGATATTTATGCCGAACCTTGTGGATTGGCATGTGACAGTTTTTGGTCTCATTGCACTATCTTCCATTATCATGGCGTGAGAGGGAGGTAGCTAAGCGGTTGTGATAGGGTGTAACCATTTAATTATGGCAGATGCTCCTTCATCGTGGGTGGTGCAAAAGCATCAGGTTGCTGTGGTTTAGAAACAAAAGTCCAAAACACAGTTGTGGAGAGTTTTTGCTGCGCTGAGCACGGTAGGGAGTGATGTGGTTGAGAATTTAGTGAACGGTGAGATGAATGTTGTTTTAATCCTTCATTGTGGGCAATAGGTGGCAGTTTAGAAGTGTGAGAGACGAGAGTTATAGGGAGAGATTCCATCGATGAGGGGGAGGATAGTTTTTGAGTAGGCTGTCGTTGTTTTGGAAAGGAGAAAAATGACAGAGAGGAGAATCAATTCATTGGAAAAGGGGCTTCATTGTGCACGACTGGCAGAGAAGAGAGAGTTTTGAAAACCTAAGGAGGCACGACTAGCTAGAGGGGGACGTGGATAGGTGTGTAAAGAGCTGGGAATCTGCAATGATCGCCGGGAACTTGCCACAGCAGTCTTCAACTCTGTCGACAGGTTTTCCCATTCTTTTCTTTTTCACAGTTTAAGTCAGTTTCTGTGTCTCTTCACTGCAAAGATAAAGTAATGTGTTTACACCAAATAGAATATGATGACAATGTCTTCTATTGTGATTTCTGTGTGAGGTTTATTCATAAAATGGTATCATTGCTGTGTTTTGATATTCAAAAACTCAGAAATAGTAACATTACTGTCCTTTAGAATACGTGAACTCAGAAACTGTATCATTGCTTGTCATGAATGACCCCGTATGATGAAAGAACACAGTTCTCTAATGTACACACATCTAGGAATGAACACTATATGATGCAAAATGTAAACTACATTCTTCAAACGATTGGCAATGACATGTGTTTAAAGAGTTTCCTTTAAGACGGTATTATCAACTTAAAACTACTTTTGGTGCACTTGAAACAATAGCTCCATAGCGAGAAAACACATTGCTCCACGTGCATGTTGTGTAGGAATTTAAAACCACAGATTTAAAGCATGTTTTGACGTAAACTTTAGTGTGTTTGATAGCCGGAGATGTAGTTGTAACCAGCTAGTGTCTTATCTGTCTTATATCTTTAGTTAGAGGTCGACCATGTGGTTGGTCATCTCTAATGTCATAAGAAAGATTCCCAACCCCTTATTATCTTATATACGACTCTTATCTCTATGAACCATGTGAAACTATTTGACTTGGAAAGGGGAGTAGAAAGTTAAAGTATCGGTTTTAGTCGAAAGCCGTCATGGTTTTGTAATGAACAAGTGGGGTGGGAAAAACCCGCATTTAAGTCTAGATTACATTACATGCGATGGTTCTAGTATCATTTTATTTTGTAGACCATATGAGTCTAAAACCCTTAAATTCTGGGATAACGGGAAGTTGTTTTAGATACTTGAGTATGTTGTACAAACATGGGAACCAAGTAAACAAGTATGAAACCACTTAGGAATGGGCGTTATTAAATGATGTTTTTACATGAATATGGGATTATGAAACCATAAACTCATGATTAGTAAACGTTACGCCATGCACTGTTGCAGGAGAAAATCCTAAAAACCTTGAGGTCATCGAGGTCGACATTTGTTTAAACCTTACAATTAGGAAACTGTAGGATTTCGATCAGTTCAAGTCGAGTAGGGTGGGTGAACTAAGTTCATGCGTTCTTAGAATGCTAATTAAAAACAAATCCTTTGGCCAAGGTGGTGCACGATCCTCAAGTGCATCGAATGTTCACTATGACTGGATGGCGTTTCTTGTGGAGAGTCGTGCATGACTAGAGGGTATCTAGTGATCTACTCGATAACAAGACACGTAAGTTACAACACCAGAGCTCAGATGGAAAACACTGATGGTTATCCTAAGTCTATCCTCTTGAGTATGGTAGGGCCACTTCTAGTTAGGAAGGAGTGCGGGAGACCGACGGTCTGTGGTTGGAGGTTAAGCTCCTTAAATATACTTTCTCTTCCAAATACTGAGGATTGCCGAGTCTTGAATGTGATGGGTCGAGAATCGAGATGCATGTTAATGGTATGTTTCCAATATTTTATTTGTTTCAAGAAAAATTCAAATTATTAGAGAACAAAATGTTTATTGTATATCATTTCTTTCGGTTTTATGAAAATGAGATCATGTTTATGATAAAGTGAAAAATGTTATAATGGGTAATAGATAAGTTTCTTTTGTATTTGATTACCTAGTAAAAAAAAAAAATTTACCTTTGTGAAAACCTAGTTTTTCTTGTTAATTCAGATATGGATGTTACATATGGTATCAGAGCTAACCAGGTTCAGCACTAGGGCTGATGAGTCCACTAACCTGATTAGGAAATCAACATTATGCGGGTAGCTAATGATTTGATTTATTGTGCCAGGATGGTATACATCAAGAAAACCGCAAGAAAATCCTTCGCGGGTAAGAAGCGTTATCTGCAAGCTAAGAAGAAATGGCTTGCGATGATCAAGACCATTAAGAAAACTAATGATGAGAATGACATTTGGCTTGATGATGTGGAAACCTTAGCCAATGCAATGTCACGACTTAGGCAAGTGAGGAGAGAACTCCTAGAGGGAGCAATGACAGCAGCTCGAATCATGATCAACTGCTGCCCCAGTATTGTACCTAATAGTGTACCTGTTAGTGTACCTGAGAGTGTACCTATTAGTATACCCATGATCACTGGGATCCTTGTGTAGTACCTAGAGCTGAGATCATGGAGCTATCTTCTGATAGTGAGTATGGGGGGTATACACCTCGTGATTATGTGTCGGACAATGAATCTGAAGGTTACACTCCACTAGTTAATACTGAGTAAAAATATGAGATATGTCTATCTCTAAGGATGTTGAAACAATTTTGCAAAATGAATAAAGACAAAATTTTGGTTTGAGAACAATTATGATTATGATCAATTGTTGTGTTCTTTTGATGATATTTAATATTGTAAGCGTAAAACTGAATAGTATATGTTTAATCAGGTGAGAAACTAAACTATCATGGACCAGTCAGAGTTTAACGAGGGGGAGGATTGGGAAGGTCATAACTCTCAGGAAAACTCCACTGACAAGTTGGATAGGATTCTAAACATGCTCACTGAAACCAAGGAAAGGTTGAACAAACTAGAAAAGAAAATGGATGAAACTGGCAACATAGAAGGTGAAAATGAGAACTCACATTATATAAGCAACAGTAAACATTTGGAACATGGCACGTCAAGTGAAAATCTTGACGACAGTATAGTCCAAAGAAAAACCAAGTATAAACTTGCATTAGAGTTATCTAAGGATATGAAGAAGGTTAATCCTCCAAAGTTCGATGGAACGAAAACTGGAGATGCAGCAGAAGCATGGTTAACTGAGATGGAGAAATATTTTGAGATCAGAAATTACTCTAAGGTTACTAAAGCCGTGTGGGGAGCATATCAGCTATCTGGGGAAGCATCCACTTGGTGGATGAATGAGAAAATGGAGCTGGAATTAAGTCCCTTGAAGGTGACATGGGATGAGTTCGTAGAACTATTCCAAAAACGGTGGTTACCTCAGTTATATTTTGATCAGAAGTTAATAGATTTCCAAAACCTCAAGCAAGGTGAACTATCTGTGGTCAAGTATGCAGAAAAATTCACTAGACTACTGAAGTATGTTCCTCAATACCAAAAGGATGAAAGGTTCCGAATTAGAAAATTCATCATGGGACTCAATACTCAGATCGGCGGTGAGGTGGAGGTGCATGGTCCAAGCACAATGGATCAAGTTTATGAAAAGGCAATTAAATAGGAGTAGAAGATCAAATCTATCTCTGCTTACCGTGATAAGAAATGCAAGAAGTTTGATAAGAACTACAACGATCAGTCTTATACAAAGGAAAAATGAGAAGGGATTTGGAAACAGGAGGTTTGATAAGGGAAATCAAAAGAATCAAGGGGGATTTGGTAATGAGTGAAGAGGTGAAGATTATAAGAGAAATGTAAATTTTAAGAAGAATGATGATTCTGCAAGTAGGCCATCTAAGAAGCGAGGACCTATAGGAGGATGCTTTTCTTGTGGAGGAGATCATTATGCCAACCGTTGCCCCAACAAGAAGTAGAATGGGAAGCCTAGGAACATGGAACTTCCTTTGCAACAGGAAGCTTTTCAGCAAAGAATTCATTCCACTCTTGAAAATTGACAAGTGGAGTATCAGATCACCCCTATTGAGATGACAGGTACCTTATTTGGAGTTCATGTTTCTATTCTATTTGATACTGGTGCAACAGAAAATTTTGTGTCACCTAGAGTCTTAAGTAAATTTTCTAGAAAAGTTGGTTTTATGTCAAAACCATGGATAGTAGAGTATGCAAATAACTCAAAGGCTCAGGTAGAGCAGTGTTTGTTTGAAGCTAAGATTGATGTTTCTAACTTCACCACTGAGGCAAATTTATACGTAGCACCTTTAGGGTCCTACGATGTCATCTTAGGAATGAATTGGTTGTGGAAACATCAAGCCAAGGTAGATTGTTTTCATAAAACCAATGAGTGTCTGGATGAGATGGGAAAAATAGTAAATCTCTAAGGAATTCAAAGAGAAATAAGGGTTAGATCCATTTCTTCAAAACAACTAAAACGGGCTAGGCAAAAGGGATGTCAACTTTTTGTAGTCAAAATGGACCTAGTGGAGGAAACCTTGGAGAAACAATCATTTGAGGAAAGATATCCATATCTATGCAATTTCAAGGATGTATTTCCCAAGGAGTTACCAGGCATGCCTCCGAAGAGAACATTTGACTTTGGCATAGATATTAAACCAGGATCGGAGCTAGTCTCTAAAGCTCCGTATCATATGACTACCACTAAACTTATGGAATTAAAAGCTCAGTTGCAGGAGCTATTTTCTAAGAATCTAATTAGGCCAAGTGTATCACCATGGGGAGCCCCAGTTATCTTTGTCAAAAAGAAAGATGGAACTCTAAGGCTGTGTATAGATTATAGGATGCTTAACAAGGAGACAATAAAGAACAAGCATCCCTTGCCACGTATTGATGATCTATTTGACCAAATGCGTGGTGCATCAGTCTTTTCTAAGATAGATCTGAGGTCTGGATACCATCAGTTAAGGTTGAAAGACGAAGATTTTCCCAAGATAGCATTTAGAACGAGGTATGGTCATTATGAGTTCACGGTGTTGCCGTTTGGATTGACCAATGCACCTACTGCTTTCATGAATCTCATGAATAGTGTTTTCAGAGATTGTCTTGATAAGTTTGTGCTAGTTTTCATTGATGATATTCTGACCTATTCCAAAAATGAAGAAAAGCATGCACGACATCTTCAAATAGTCTTGCAACGATTAAGAGAACACAAATTGTATGCAAAACTCTCAAAGTGCACCTTCTTTCAGAAAGAAGTACAGTATTTGGGGCACATAATATCAGCCAATGGGATATCAGTTGATCCGGCCAAAATAAAAGCTATTATGGAATGGCCTGAACCTACCAATGTGTCAGAGGTACGAAGTTTCATGGGATTGGCAGGATATTACAAGAAATTTGTGTTGAATTTCTCAAGCATTGCTAGCCCAATTACCTCCTTGCAGAGAAAAGGAAAATGGTTTATTTGGATGGATGAATGTCAAAAGGCTTTTGACTTGTTAAAAGAAAAATTAACAACCACTCCAATTCTAAAAGTTCCTGATCCTGAGGGAGAGTTTGAGGTTATCACTGATGCCTCGGGGGAAGGATTGGGAGCTGTGCTTATGTAAGATGGTAGGGTAGTAGCCTATGAGTCTAGGAAGCTGAAAAACTATGAGCAAAACTATGCTCCTCATGACCTAGAGATGGCAGCAGTGGTTCACGGCCTTCAGATGTGGTGACATTATTTGTTGGGAAGGACTTTTATTCTAAAATCTGATCATCAAATCCTTCGCTACATATTTACTCAACTAATCTCAATGCAAGGCAAAGGAGATGGTTGGAATTAATATCAGATTATGACTTTGAAATTTCTTATATCAAAGGCAAGGAAAACTGAGTAGCTGATGCCTTAAGTAGAAGAAGGCACATAGGCTCTATAATCTCCATACATGCTAACTTTAAAGACTTAGTAATGCAAAACTTATCTGGAGACGAGTATAATGAACAAGTGAAACAGGCTCTGCACTCAAACCCTAAGGACCCAAGATATGAAGGATTCAGTTTTGAATCCAATGGATTGATGAGATTCAAGGGAAGAATCTACATTTTTGATTCAGTAGAACTTAGAAACCTTATGTGGAAGGAAGTTCACTATGCTCCTTACTCTGGACACCCTGGTGTAACAAAACTGTTAGCGGATGTCAAGCTACTATATTTCTGGAAAGGAATGAAAAACGATGCTACAAAATTTGTAGCTAGCTGTTTGGAGTGTCAGAGAGTTAAGGCAGAACACCAACATCCTGCTGGATTGTTATACCCACATGATATTCTGGAATGGAAATGGCAAGTTGTTAGTATGGATTTTGTCCAGGGGTTACCAATGTCTAAGAATAGGCATGATGCAATATTGGTTGTTGTGGATAAACTAACCAAGGTCACACATTTCATACCAAGAAATTTGACGGATGGAGCACATCTTTTGGCTTGAAAATTTGTGCAAGAAATTTTCAGATTGCATGGAGTACTTGAAAAGATTATATCTAATAGAGATGCTTGGATAACTTCACGATTTTGGCAAACCTTATTTTCTGCTTTAGGGACTAAACTTAATGTGAGTACTGCTTATCACCCTGAAATTGATGGACAAACAGAAAGAGTGAATTAGGTATTAGAAGACCTTTTGAGAATGTATTGTATGGATCAGCAATATAGATGGGAGGAATATCTACCTCTTGTCGAATTTGCCTATAACAACTCCTATCATTCTGCCATTAAGATGGCACCATTTGAAGCATTATATGGAAGGAAATGCAGAACTCCTATAAGCTGGGATAAGCTGGAAGATAGGATAAGCATTGGACCTAAAATGCTTGCTGATATGGAAGAAAAAGTAAAAATGATTAGGAAGAGGTTGGCAGAAGCCAATGACAGTAAAAAGAGTTATGCAGATCGCAAACGAGTGCCTAGACACTTCTCTGTTGGCGAGAAAGTGCTTTTGCGAGTGAAACCCCAAAAGAGTTCTATAAAATTTGGTAAATCTTTGAAATTGGCTCCTCGTTATGTTAGACCTTTCGAAGTTCTAGAGATTATCAATCCAGTTGCCTACAAAGTTGCTCTACCTCCAGCCTTGTCTAAGATGCATAATGTTTTTCATGTTTCGTATTTAAAGAAATATTTTGTAGGTAATAACCACATCCTTAACTGGAATTCCTTGCAGATGCAAGAACCTGGGGTGGTTGTGATCGAGCCACTCAAGGTGCTTGAAATGCGTAAACTTCGTTTACGTAATCGAGAAGTTTTGCAATGCAAAATTCAGTGGGACCAATATGGCGAGGATAGCACCACTTGGGAAGACTATAAAGACATTTACCAAAGATTCCCTAAAATTTTCAAAGACATTAATGTTGCACTATAAAAAGTTTGTTTTAAAGTTTACATTTTGCTTGATAAACTTAATCATCAGGGATGATGATCTTTAAAGGGGAAGGATATGTTACATCCCTCTTTTTGGAATCGATTATGCTATTTATTTCCTTGCAAATTTTAGTAATATATTATGCTGTGGATGACATGGAAACTGATGTTTTATTATACAAAGTTAGTTTTATGAAATTTTAGAATCTATTGATTATGATCAATGTGATATTGTAGACTAAATGTCCTTTTTGTTAAGTGAAATGATGTTTTGGATATATTATGCTTTGATTTGGAATGTAGGTGCTTTGACCACAAAATTGTATGTGAGACTGTCGTTGCAGGAATAGGTGGACCATGTTCGACAGGAAGAGAAAGTATCTTTGAGAGAGATTATAGACTCTGGAAATTAACCATGGGTGTTTGTTACTGAGAACGCCAAATAGGTAGATAAAACTTGGAACCATCAATTTAGTCTTGTTTTTCGACTGGGATAGTTTAACAGTAGATGTCGACATCTGAATATAGGGTGTAACATCCTTTTCATAAGTCGTCATATAGAATCTTGGAATCAATGATGTTGTCGTAAGTCCACCAAAGCGAGTCGACTTATATAGACGATTATTATTTCGTTTATAGGTAATTAAATGAACCTACTTGTGGCAGATTTGTGAATCACGTCTCGTAGTCGAAAGATGCGAGAAGTCATCTTTGTGCGTCTAACGATGTAGGAAACTTGTTTGCATTATGCTCAATCCGTCGTGATTGTCGTAAAACATGTCAAACTTGTGTTGTGAATTTATTTCTTTTTGGAGATCGACGAATGTTGATTTTGAAGCCATAGCGTGTAATAAATTGTTTTGGTCATTGTTGGGAATGAGTCTTTTTCTTCTAGCTTTGACTGCGAGATATTATCAATCTAACCTTGAGTTTCCTTATTAAGTTGGTCTTTATCTCTTTTCTTTTTCGACCAAAAAGATACTCTAGACATTTCTTAACCACCGCCTTGTCGAGCTTAACCCCACAATTCATCTTTTAGTTGCTCTTGGAGAATTAGATGCCTTATGTTTGAGTGAGGGCAGGGTTGTTATATCCACTTTCAAACCACGTCGCCATTGGAGCCTCCATATTTTTAGTGGTTGTGATAAGTGGGAAGTCAGGTAAAAATATAGTTATGCTGACCCTTGTGGATAGGCATGTGACAATTTTTGGTCTCATTGCACTATCTTCCATCACCGTGGTGTGAGAGGGAGGTAGGTAAGTGGTTGTGATAGGGTGTAACCATTTAATTATGGTAGATGCTCCTTCATCATGGGTGGTGCAAAAGCATTGGGTTGCTATGGTTTAGAAACAAAAGGAAAATACAGTTGTGGAGAGCTTTTTGCTGCGCAGAGCGCAGTAGGGAGTGATGTGGTTGAGAATTTAGTGAACGGTGAGATGAATGTTGTTTTAATCCTTCATTGTGGGCAATAGGTGGCAGTTTAGAAGTGGGAGAGACGAGAGTTATAGGGAGAGATTCCATCGACGAGGGGGAGGATAGTTTTTGAGTAGGCTGTCATTGTTTTGGAAAGGAGAAAAACGGCAGAGAGGAGAATCAATTAATTGGAAAAGGGGCTTCATTGTGCACGACTAGCAGAGAAGAGAGAGTTTTGAAAACCTGAGGAGGCACGACTATCTAGAGGGGGATGTGGATAGGTGTGTAAAGAGCTGGGAATCTGCAACGATCGTTGGGAACTTGCCACAATAGTCTTCAACTCTGTCGATAGGTTTTCCCATTCTTTTCTTTTTCATAGTTTAAGTCAGTTTCTATGTCTCTTCACTGCAAAGATAAAGTAATGCATTTACACCAAATAGAATATGATGACAATGTCTTCTATGGCAATTTCTATGTGCGGTTTATCCATAAAATGGTATCATTGCTGTGTTTTGATATTTGAAAACTCAGAAATAGTAACATTGTTGTCCTTTAGAATACGTGAACTCAGAAACTACATCATTTCTTGTCATGAACAACCCCATATGATGAAAGAACACAAATCTCTAATGTACACACATCTTGGAATGAACACTATATGATGCAAAATGTAAACTACATTCTTCAAACGATTGGCAATGACGTGTGTTTAAAGAGTTTCCTTGAAGATGGTATTATCAACTTAAAAATGCTTTTGGTGCACTTGAAACGATAGCTCCACAGTGAGAAAACACATTCCTCCACATGCATATTATGTAGGAGTTTAAAACCATAGATTTAAAGCATGTTTTGACGTAAACTTTAGTGTGTTTGACAGCCGGAGATGTAGTTGTAACCAGCTAGTGTCTTATCCGTCTTATATCTTTAGTTAGAGGTTGACCATGTGGTTGGTCATCTCTAATGTTGTAAGAAAGATTCCCAACCCCTTATTATCTTATATATGACTCTTATCTCTATGAACCATGTGAAACTATTTGACTTGGAAAGGGGAGTAGAAAGTTAAAGTATCAGTTTTGGTGAAAAGCCGTCATGGTTTTGTAATGAACAAGTGGGGTGGGAAAAACCCGCATTTGAGTCTAGATTACATTGCATGTGATGGTTCTAGTATCGTTTTTATTTTGTAGACCATATGAGTCTAATACCCTCAAATTCTGGGATAACGGGAAGTTGTTTTAGATACTTGAGTATGTTGTACAAACATGGGAACCGAGTAAACAAGTATGAAACCACTTAGGAGTGGGTGTTATTAAACAATGTTTTTACATGAATATGGGGTTATGAAACCATAAACTCAGGATTAGAGTAAACATTGCGCCATGCACTGTTGCAGGAGAAAATCCTAAAAACCTTGAGCTCATTGAGGTCAACATTTGTTTAAACCTTACAATTAGGAAATTTTAGGATTTCGATCAGTTCAAGTCCAGTAGGGTGGGTGAACTAAGTTCATGTGTTCTTAGAATGCTAATTAAAAACAAATCCTTTGGCCAAGGTGGTGCACGATCCTAAAGTGCATCAAATGTTCACTGTGACTGGATGGCATTTCTTGTGGAGAGTCGTGCATGACTAGAGGGTATCTAGGGATCTACTCGATAACAAGACACGTAAGTTACAACACCAAAGCTCAGATGGCAAACACCGATGGTTATCCTAAATCTATCCTCTTGAGTAGGGTAGGGCCACTTCTGGTTAGGAAGGAGTGTGGGAGACTGACGGTCTGTGGTTGGAGGTTAAGCTCCTTAAAGATACTTTCTCTTCCAAATACTGAGGATTGCCGAGTCTTGAATGTGATGGGTCGACAATCGAGATGCATGTTAATGGTATGTTTCCAATATTTTATTTGTTTCAAGAAAATTTCAAATTGTTAGAGAACAAAATGTTTATTGTATATCATTTCTTTCAGTTTTATGAAAATGAGATCATGTTTATGATAAAGTGAAAAATGTTATAATGGGTAATAGATAAGTTTCTTTTGTATTTGATTACCTAGTAAAAAAAAAAAATTACCTTTGTGAAAACCTAGTTTTTCTTGTTAATTCGGATATGGATGTTACACAACTACTATATTGGACAAAATCTTAATAGGTGTTATGAATAGAAAATATTTTTCATCCAAAGAATAGCAATATATATTAAGATATATTACTAGTCATTTTACAATCATTTGTAGGACAATGTGATGGTTAAATCATAGCATTGTTATCCTTGCTACCAAGGTTTAAATCTCTGGTGGGCCAACAAGATCACTAGATTTAAGCCTTGTTAGGCTAAAGAGCTCGTGAGCCTTGCATCCTTGTAGGGCCCTTGCTAGGCCAACGAGATCATAGGCTTAAAGCCCCTGGACTGGGCCAATGAGTTTGTAGGTTTGAAACACCAATGTTCATGCCAAGCATTCATGCTAGGGGATGAGGTCCCCCATGTTGTGGCCTTACCAATTCATAGCTCTGATCAAAAGCATTCATTGATTAAAAAATATTAGTCATTCTATAATGATGGGTAAAGTTTATTTGTTGATCTTTTTTGGTTGATGGGATCATTGTAGCAATCCTCACATCCTTGCAACTAATTTGTGTTCTATTTTCTTTCCCTCGTATTTTAACCTCCTTCATTTTATATGTACATGTTATATTTTGCATAATAATAACTTTTGCACCAATGTCCTTGTGCTAAAAGCTACAACCACTCTCTAAATAACATCCAACTCTCCCCCATTCCAATGCATTCAATACCAAGGTAATTATTGCTTGCATAAATGTAACCCCCTATAGAGCAACAACTCTCTATTTCTTGCAGTGCCCCCAACTCCTTCGTCTAACACAATTCCTCTATCTATTATCGAATGATGGACATCCATACCTTCTTTAATGTCATTGTAGGTCACCCTATCCTCTTCTCACATCACCCATGCTTTTTTCTTTAATTTCTACTCAAGAATCCCCTCCAAAATGGGTTGTCCAAAAATTCCCAAAAAGATGTCTTAAAATCTCTTTAAATTACTTCTTCCCCTCCTCTCTTGACACCATACTTGTAGTCCTTTTAGGAATAAAATAATGAATGAGGAAAGGAATGCTAGAAATTCTTAATGCTATGGTAGGTGGCCTTCTTCTTTGCTAGCACCCTTGCCCTCACCATACCGCTTTAATGTTTTTGCTCCCCCCTCAAGTTTTAAGTGCTTTTATTTATTTTGGTTTATTTCCCTATTGTAGGGATGTGAAAATATCATACAACTATATGAACTATACAAATGTCATATGACCAAGGGTGGGGGAGCTTAGAAAATATTTTTTTAGGTATAGTCACCAAAACCTATCAAGTTTACTATCAATCTATACAAATTTGGATCTTCTAAACTCAACTGTGAGGTCAAATTTGGGCCAAGGTGTACAATAATTTGTTTTTGACAAAATCTCTCAAAATAATAGAAGGGGCTTGCAAATCTAGAGATTTGGTTCCATGTTGAAGTTGCCAAAAGAACCTCACAGAAGCACAAATCCTTTACAACTTGGGGGCAAGAAGATAATTGGGGTAGGTGAGAACCCCACATGTACATTTGACAAGTGTCCTAATAAGTGTTATGTGAACATGACTAGAGACATCTAGAAACTATCCTTAAGTAAACTTAATCAACTATGTGTGAAAGGGAAACAAAATAGGTAATAGACTCATCCACACTGACATGTAGCAGAAATAAAAGTAAACTCATGAAGCTTGAGGCCATATGAATTACTTGCGCATATATGAGAGGACTGAGTTGCTTACAATTGGATGCCAGAGCACTATTTGTAGGGACAAGAAGGAAGATTTTTCTACACATACATTTTATCATATTAAAATAGGCTACAAGTAGCCTATGCAAGAATGGGTTTATTTATTTAAAAAATGAAGTAGATGTGTGTGATTGGGTTAAAGGGACATGGCAATGAGTTGGAGGGACCCACAGGTGTCACATGGGCACTAAATCTACCACTGAGGGTGGAATCAGTTGCATGTTAAGGAGATGAAGACTAACCTTCCTTGAAAAATAATTGACACATAAAAAAGAGACATAAAATACGTAATTAAAATATAGATGGAACTTGGATGGGATATACATATAATGAGAATTAATTAAATTTGGGGACTTGTAATTATATAAAAGTAATTTTAAATTTGTTAATAAATCTATTTTTCAAATCATTAAAGGAGAAGACAAGTTAGATAAAGATATAACCATTGAAATATTTTAACTATAAAATGTGAAGTGATATAAGAGATGTATTTTGTGATTGGTTAGCTTGTGTGTTGAGTGAAGATAATGATTGCAAAATTCAAATATTCATTATATTGTCTTAGAGGCTTGTGTGATATAACAACAAGTGATGCATAAAATAGAAAGTTCAATCAAAAATCAAGTAGATGTAATAGAGTTGCTTCATTCCTATTGATGGATAGGATTGTGTCCCTTAACTTAGTCCTAGACTACATTGCATCATGCAATTTGGTTTGTTATCTATGTAACCATCTATAATGTGTTTGTGTATGTATTCTATACAAATCTAATTTAAAAATGAAAAAGAATAATATGTCTTTGCCTTAGTTAAACATGAGTTAGATATGACTATTATATGAATATATGTTTGCAAAATGATTATTTTAACCATTCTTCTTACTAATAGAAATTAAATAAATCATCTAATAAGTGAAAAGTAACATACATAAATTGAACTTACCTATTATACCTAAGTTTTTTTTTTATAGGAAAGATAAATTTTATTAATTAAAATTAAGAATTACATCTATGGTCATCCATAGCTAGCTTGCTGCCATGTAACAGAAAGGAACAGTGCACAACTACATTCTAAGTTACAATCTGCCCACCCAACTTGGTGTGAGTTTACATTTGACATTTAATCATATTTAGCTCTGTGATGAGAGATTTCCTTTTCTTATTTTGTACCACTTGCCAATCCTCCCCAACCTCTTTCAATTGCATTTTTATGGGATCCTTAACCTACGATGCAGCTTTTGTTGAACTCCCACTACACAGAGTAGAGATTTTCCTGTCACTTTTTAGAGGATCCATGGTAATTGGGTTCGAGTCCATGATCTGAGCACTAGCTTTTGAAGCGCTACCTAAATGTTGAGGCTGTCTTTGAGCTGCAATTGCATCTGTGCCAAGATCCATAGCTTTGAATGCTTCACCTTTCCAACCTCATCCCTTAGGGATGAATCAGGCACCTTTTCCTCTTACACCTTTGACAGAGCTGTGATTGTGTAATGATGAGGCTTGGCATCAACCCACCAAGATTGTTGATCAGAATTTTTAATGCTCTTAGTGCAGGAAATGGCCATATGACCTGTTTGAAAACACTTCCTACAACAGAATGGTAAACCTTCGTAGTCAGTGAGTTGTGTCCAGATGCAATCAGCAAACTTGAAGGTGATATCTGCGTGAAGGTCACTTGTGACATCCATATCAACAAGGATATGGGCAAAGGTTCTGTGAGTGAAATTGGATGTGTTTGAATCCACTACCAGGAAGCAGCCCAAAGAATCCCTAATCACATGGAAGCAAGCAACAAACCAGAATTGTAACGGGAGATTCAAGAGGTGGATCCAAACAGGTTTAATAGAAAAAGAAGCTGCATCAGGGTTAAAATTTGGAAACCATGGTTTGAGAAGGAGTATGCTTTTTCCCAACACCATTTCTCTTACAAAATGGCATCCCTATCCTGAATACAATAAAAAACCACAATAAAAAATCCTTGAGCACAAGGGTAAACTTCTGTGTTACCTTTGAGGGAGGGCCCCCAAACTGATGAGATCCAATCATGTAAATCTAGGAGTTTTGGCTAGAGACGATTGAATTGACTAATCAATCCATTGGAAGCAAAATATTTTTCACTAGCATCAACCTCCTTTTTGAGCTGCTATGAGAAAACTAAAAAATGGGAGCAGGGAGCCTTTCTAATGTAGGATTTTGGGTTGTTCTTGGAAAACCCATGCTCATTAGAAACTGAACTATCCCTTAGTGGCTAAGCATCCCAAGTGGTCGATTTGAATTTCCTTTGTTTCGAAACGGAAAGCATATCCCGGAAAGATAGGCTAAACCCAGGCTTTGAGTCTGTAGAGCCCTACGGTGCAATGTTTGGTATGTTCAAAAGAAATTGATTCACTAGTGGAATTTTCTATGCCGTCTGAAGCCCTAGCCGAACTAGGGCACATTGAAGAAATGGGAACCCCATCAAGGGCGGGAACCTTTTCATCCTTAAGCGAAGAACCAGCCAATGCTGGAGCAATGACAGAGGCAGAAGTAGCAGGAGCATTGCAAATCTTAGAGAACATGCCATGATCTGATTGTTGCTTTCCCAAAAACTCTACACAAGGGGTGACTTTGCAAGCAGAGGGCGACGAAGAGGGTGGAAACGAAATAGTGGCTAGAGACATCTTAACCCTGCCACCATCTAAGGGATTGGAACCATTGCCCTTACAAACCTATGTGCCAGACGAAGCAGTGGATGAGCGAAAATGCGCAGAGTGAGACATTGTCTAGTTAGGTGAGACATTGTCCAGTTAGGTGGTTTGTTTTCTGTAAATTTTTATTTTCACCTATTATACCTAAGTTATTTAAGACCTTACCTCTAGATTTTTTGTTATGTGAAAAAACTTATGATAAAATTGTAATGAATTCTATACTTCATCTTAAAAATTAATTTTTAGCTTTTTAATTTAATAAATTTATATTATATAAATTAATAAAAATTGTTCTGAATGCTAAGGACATGTAATGTGCAAAGCTGGAGCCAACAAGGATAGCTGGCCTATTAACAACACGTCACAATCTGGAAAGTTTATAGGTTATAACAAATATTCTTTTACCTTTAAAGAAATAAAATTTATTTTAATATTAAAATGTAAATTTTAACCAATAAAAATAAAAATAAAACACCTAAACATGTGATATTTAAACAAACATGTAGGGAGACGCCCACGATTAATATTAATTCAATCAAAATAGCTCATGCTTAACCATGAATTTTTTTTGTTAATAATGGTGGAATAAGAGTAGTAATATATATCAACAATATAGAATGAGTACAGAGGTTAACGGCTGCCCAGCAGCGAAACCAGAGAACAAAGCATTGCTGCTAACCGCAGCACAAACATACAAGTAGAAATCTAAAGAAAGTTAGCATAAAAGCATGAGACCAAGGCAACTTATAAAATCATCTGCCTACATCATAATTTGAATCATTATCATAACCATGGCTTGTTAAAGTGGTTGCAGATTCCAGAGACACAGGAGCAGAAGCCAATTGATCCACAGTTTCTTCATCTGTAATATGAACAACATTACTGGCATAATCTTTGTAACTCGTATCGTAAGATGTCCAAAGAATCTGATGAACTGGAAAAGGAGCTTGGCCTTCCAGTATTTGCAGTACTATTCTAATGCCAAGCCTTTTTTCTGGTTGAGGATGAGAACAAAACAAACCCAATCTCAGCACTCTTTCCATTTCTTCCACATCATACACAACATCAAGATTTGGATCGGCTATGTGCAAGATTTCTCCATTCTGATATAAATCTCTCACCCAATCCAACAAAACAATCTATTCATTATCCTTGGACAAATCTATGGGCCTCCTGTCACATGCAACTTCCAGTAAAACAATGCCAAAACTGAATACATCGAAGCTTGGAGTAACTTTCCTTGTATTTGTGACTTCGGGAGTGATATACCCAACAGTCTGTACGACCTGAGTTGTCTGTGGATTTTGTGTATGGTCGTACAATCGAGCAAGCCCAAAATCTCCTAGTTTTGCATTAAGCTCTGAGTCGAGCAGCACATTACTGGATTTCACGTCTCTGTGAACTACACTGCGATCCCATTGCTCGTGGAGATATTTCAGAATTGCGTATCTTGGGGCCCAAGATAGTACTTCTCTTTTTGCCTCTGGATTTGGGAATATCAATTTATCTAGGCTTCCGTTTGGCATGTACTCATAAACAATGAACAACTGTTTATTTTTCCTGCACCAGCCCCGTAATTGAACAAGGTTTATGTGCTGGAGGCGACCCACGCTTGAGATCTCTGAAATAAATTCCTTCATTCCTTCAGTGGAGTCCTTTGTGATGCATTTCACTGCAACTTCAAAGCCGCTTCTGGGGAGGATGCCCTTGTAAACCCATCTGAAACCCCCGCAGCTTCTGGGGAGGATGCTTTATCTGTTAAGAGTGTAGACCCAGATCAATAGACCAACCAAGAAGAAAAAACAACCATATAATTAAGATGTAAACCCTAGACTAGTGGAATCTCTATTCCATAATTTTAAATGTTTACAGAGTGAAATCCGAGATGTAAATTATAAACCACTGTGAAATGTTGACTCTAGAAGAACCAACAATTTACAAAGGCAAATTTTTTTCTCTCCGAGGGGAGAGTGGAACCCTTTCAATGGCATAGCATAAAGTGTACTCGACGAGACTGTAGTATAAATTAGATCTTTATGTTAAGGATTAAGATTGTCTAGAAAGTTGTAGAATGATTCTAGAGCCTTCCACAACTAGAACATTCCTGGAGCTGTTCTAGAAAAGAATATTGTAAGATATGTTCTAAAAAAGAACATTCCATATTTAAGAGTTTTCTAGAAAACTAGAAGCTTCCAGGCTTCAAATGTTCTATAACTATATATATGTGATTGGAGAGAGTTGTTGTATATACAGCCTTTGGATGGTTGTTGGATATAGCATCCAGATAGCTGTTAGATACAGCATATGGATTGCTACTAGACACGGCATTTGGATGTAATACAGGTTAGATGAATATATATTTCTGAGTTATCTAACTCTGTTTTGCCCTGTGTTTGCTATGTTCATTGCTGTTATGTTTTGCCCTGTCTTTTGGTGTTTATTGGGCCTGTTCTCACATGGTATCAGAGCGAGGTTATGGGTTAGAATCCCCTTGGGTAATGCTGAGGGGATTGTTGGAAAAAAAAGATTTAGCTAGAGGATTAGCCCAAGTTTAGCTAGAGTTTCAACCAGGTTCAGCTAGAATGTTTTCCTGGTTTAGCTAGAATGTTTCGAGGTTCAGCTAGAGGACCATCAAGAGGTTTAGTTAGAATATATTCCAGTTCAGCTAGAGGTTCAGTTAGAAGTGTATTGCTGGAGTGATTTATTTGTAGGGCAGAGATATTGCTGGAGTGATTTGTTTGCAGGGCTGAGATATTGCTGGAGTGATTTGTTTGCAAGGCTGATATATTGCTAGAGTGATTTTTGTTTGCAGGGCTATTGCTAGAAATGCAAGTTGGAACAAGCTAAAGGTATTGTTGGTAGTGTGATGGAGAAGATGACTTTTCAGCTAGACAAAAGATAATGAGTGTTGAAGGCTTAAAGTTTCAATCTCATATGAGTAAGTTAGAGGAAAGAAAGAATGGGAGCAAGCCATGAAAGAGGATTATGATCGAAGAATGCTTGGTATGCTAGAGGTGAACATTAAGGGGGATAGTAATATAATGTTCCCCTCTCATTTATATTTTTTCTGTATTATTCTAGCTAATCTTAAGGGGGGATGTTAAGGATTAAGATTGTCTAGAAAGTTGTAGAATGATTCTAGAGCCTTCCACAACTAGAACATTCCTGGAGCTGTTCTAGAAAAGAATATTGTAAGATATGTTCTAAAAAAGAACATTCCAGGTTTAAGAGTTTTCTAGAAAGCTAGAAACTTCCAGGCTTCAAATGTTCTATAACTATATATATGTGATTGGAGAGAGTTGTTTTATATACAGCCTTTGGATAGTTGCTAGACATAGCATCCAAATAGCTGTTAAGTACAGTATCTGGATTGCTACTAGACACGACATTTGGATGTAATGCAAGTTAGATGAATATATATTTCTGAGTTATCTAACTCGGTTTTGCCCTATGTTTGCTATGTTCATTGTTGTTATGTTTTGCCCTATCTTTTGGTGTTTATTGGGCCTGTTCTCACACTTTATAATAATCTATAGTTAGAAGTTGCGGTAGATTTAAGAAATAAGGGGGCAACAAATTGTTATTAAAAAAGGGGTGATATTTAGAAGTCCACTCGCATGAAATCTTCAGCAGGGAAATCTGGAGAAGGTATAATATGAGGGCTGTAGTAGATGTCTAAATGTAAATAATTGAAAAACATTATTTGTTATTTGAGATTCCGAATGCTCCTATATAATAAACAAGGTTTCTGAGATTTTAGATAACACGTCTTACAATTTAAGAGTCTAAAAAGTTGAATTTCTGTAAAAACTTACTATGGTTTATCAGATGGGCCGCCATTAGAAAAATTTCATGGAATTATATTTTACATGTAACATTACTCACGACAGAACATTACCTTGAAGATAGAACTAAAAATTCTATGATTATACTATTTAAAAAAGCACTCACCTCTTTAATTAAAACTTATGAGAAATCTTATAGGAAAAATATAAAAGTAAATTTAAAATCTAAACCTTTTGGCTTTAAGGATATCCCTAATCTCCTTTTATAAATTGATTTCAAGCTCTGTTTCCATTTATATATACATCACCTTCTGTGCTGAAGCTCCAGCCAAGAATGTAATGATCTTCAATTGCGTAAGTCCCTGTAGATGCAGTAAACCCCACATACACCTCTTCCATCAAAACTACAGAAAGATTAAGTTTCGTAATGGATATCAATGGCTGGATAGGCTTCTCCATCCTGACTGCTGCAACACTCACATTAAGTCGATCTTCAACATGATTATAATCAATCCAGGCTTGGATATTCTTTCCACTTGCCAGAGTCAAATTGGCAAAATGATTTTTGTCAATCTAATAGACTGCCAGCTGAGATTCGAAGGACTTAACGCCATTTTTATTAACTCCAACATGGTTGTCGTCTATATCTCCAAGATCAGGGTCATAAACTGCATCAAATTCGACTGCTAAAAAATGGTTGGATTCGAGACCATTTGTTGTAGGCGTGGCGAGTCCAAGGTACTGGGAATTGCTGGCACCGACGACAGACTTATTGGGAGCCATGATGAAGGCCAACCCATTTCTGTGCATGCCCTGAGATGGAGCTGCCATGGACAAGACAAAGGTTGTGCTGAAGGACAAAATTGAATTATTGCTGCCTTTTATTCTGATGAGGTTGGGGTACAGAGCATGACTCATTGAATGCTGGGTTCAATTTGTTAGGGTGAGCACTCATTCAAAGTGTATCGAAGCATCCTTTAGCAGTATTATACTTGATTCGTTGAAATCACCATATTTGAAAGTGTTGGCGTAGGCGAAGTGTGAAGTAAAGAATAGGCATAGCAGCACAAGAGTAAAACAAGAGCTTAGCCGACAAAGGGTAGTCATTGTTTATTCCAAGAAAACCAGTGCCCTGCTAGTTTATACCACTTAAAAGAAGAACAAACTTGTAGCAAGGCAAGTGGTTTATTCTTATGCCTCAAATTCCATGACAATGACCTATGGCCTCCTACCCATTTGTCTTTAACTGCCTCTGCATTTAGAATAAGCCTTTTAACTGAGTCCCAAGCTCTCCAAATAGACTCAAACACCACAGACCCAAAAGTCTTAACTTTGAAGTTCCCAAAAATAAATTCATGAGGATGCAGACTGTTCCACATGGGAGCCATTTTAGGGTGAAACTTACTGATATTACTCTTGATAAGAACTTTTCATGGTTCACTGCCATCCAAGGATCTAATTATCCATTTAGTCACTAGAGTAACTTCCTAGATCCTTAGATCCTTAAGCCCAAGACCACCTTTATCCTTACTCATGCAACACCATTCCCACTTCATCACATGCCTTTTCCTTTTATCTTTGCGATTAGACCACAAAAATCATCTAATGAGTTTTTGAATGCAATCTATTTATTGGTTAGAAAACAACCACATAGAGGCATAATAGATGGGGTATGTAGAGAGAATCTTTTGGCATATATGTATTCTTCCAGGTAGAGACAAGATTTGTTTATTCCATTTTTTTAAATTCAATTCAATTTTGGAGAACAAGTAGTTCCACATCTCCTTAAGAGAAGAGCTGACAAAAAAAGGTATCCCTAGGAATCTCACTTGCCTATGGGTTCCCCCCCATTGCTATTCCCCCTCCATCAACCCATCTAGAGGATCCTTAGTCTAACCCAATAATATAGATTTATTATATGACACTTAGCCCTAGAGGATTTACAGAACATACTCAACCTATATTCCATATTCATCAAATTCTCCCTCTCAAGCTCAGGATATAATGCAATATCATCTGTAAATTGCATGTTTAGAAGCATACTGTTATCAAGCAATGTAATCCCATTCATTACCCAAGGTATTCTTTCTGTTCTCAACATATATAAAAGTGCTTCAGACGCTATTACAAATAGTGCAGGCACCAATGGGCAACCTTTCTTAATAGATCTTTCCATATCAAAAGGAGTGGTCAAGGATCTGTTAACTTCTATTTTAGTAGAAGCATCCTTAAATAGTATTTTCACCATGTTACAGAACTCTTGCTAAAAGCCAAAAGATTTAACACAACTAAGATAAAAGACCATTCCACTTTGTCATAGGCCTTCTCGAAGTCCAACAATAGAATACCAACATTTTGATTTGAAGCTCTAGCCCAATATAATACCTCCCAGCTTGTCAATAGTTTTTCTAAGATATATCTGCCTTTTATAAACCCTGTCTAAGCGTATTTTATAATTTTAGGTAGGATGTTTGTGAGTCTCCTAGCCAACACCTTGGCAAAAACTTGTAAGAGACATTCAAAAGAAAAATGGGTCTCCAATTTCTTAAGTTTGATTTGTCTCCATTCTTTGGCAATAATTTTATAACTCCTATGTTTATATAAGTCCCCAAAGATCCTCTGGTACAAGCCTCCTAATATTGCTCCCAAAGGTCATTCACCACCTAGGATATGTGGGCCTTATAAAACTCAACAGGTAGCCCATCCTCCCCCAGATATTTTCTATAATCCATTGACAAGATGGCTCCCCTAATTTCCTCTTTGGATATTCTCTGTTTTAGCTTGTTAGCCATTTCCCCATCAATTGTTTTTGGACAAATATTCAAACATAAGTCCTGTGTTGTCTTACAATTTGGACTTTGGTCCTTAGATATTAACAGGTCCTAATAGAAGTTTCTATATAAGCACTTTGTTTCCTCCAAGTTTTTAAAAGTCACACCATTCTCATTAATAGACCTTCTAATGTTCTCTCTCTTGAATTTAGATTTGACAATGTCAAAGAAGTATTTAATGCCTCGGTCACTATCTTTCAACCAGTTAACCCTAGCCCTTACTTTAACCCCTTGTGCTTTTAATATCTCTAATCTCCTGAGATTATTTTTAGTCTCATTAAATTGTCTGATTAGCTCATTGTTCTCAAGATACAACTGCAGTTTTCCTTCCATATCAATAAAGTTGCATTGCAAAATTTTTTCCTCTTTTCTTCTATCTAATGCCATTTTATTTGCACACACTCTAAAAAGTTATTTACATGCTTTTACTAGTTCATTCCAGTAGTGAATAGGATTATCCTTTCCATACATAGCTTTAAAAATGTATCTCAAACTAAAGATCCCATCATAGCAATCTGAGTCAGCAAATAGTTAAGTGTTCAGTTTGAACATACAATCTTTTTTGTGGCCCCTTACATTAACAAAATTAATATAGGCTTGAATGGGATGATGGTCTGATAATGTATTAGGCATGACTCTAACTGCATTAACATCTTCTCCATTTTGGAAATGAAAAAAGTAGTTGTTGACATAGAACCTATCTAGCCTAGAATAGATCCTCTTTTTATCTTTCAGTGCATTGCACCAAGAATACCAAATTCTTTTACTTTTATCCTTATTCCCTTCTAGTGGGTCCATGAGTTCTAAAGTTTTTTTCATTCTCAACCAAAAATATTTTTCATTCCATTTCCAAACTGCAAACTTCCCCCCATCCTTATCTTCCTTTTGTTCTACCATGTTGAAGTCCCTAGAAACAATCCAAGGAATCCTAGGAAGGTCGTCAAACATCCATCTCCAAAGAAGACTTACCTCTCAATGCTCGTTAGGGGCATATATTGAGCATATACCAAACTACCTATTCTCCTTGTCAATAACCACCCAGATGCATCTATTGCAAGGGGAGCATCTAGATTGAGATATGAATTGCCCCCATTCTTTATTAATTAGAAATGTAGTACCTCTTTTACCCCTTTCATGTTTGGAATAGAATTTTAGAGCCTCTTTCCATATAAATCTTAAGGTGCTATCCAGTTGGAAACCAGTAGCCTTAATTTCTCGCAACATTAAAAAAACAATCTTTTTGTGTCTTTTACAGAAATCCCTTACAATGTACTTCATGTCTGGAGACTCAAATCCCCTAACATTCCAACTAACACAATTCATTATCAACTTGTTTGGCTAGATCTCTAATATCCACAGCCTAAGTGTTATTGATTCCAAAATTGTCAAAGCATTTTGGGAGCTTAACCCCTTTGACTTTCTTTTCAGTACTTTCTTTTTTATGTACATATCTCCTCTTTCTACTACCTTCATCCTTTTTCATAGAATAGCCTTCTTCCTCTTTGGAACTTTTGACTTCAACTCTACACTCAACTTCCTCCTTGGGTGAAAGGAAGCAAGGTAAGCAGAAATAGCTTCCTACACCAATCTAATGAGGGAAAGTAGTGCAAATTTTATCTTAGATCCTTACAGTTACTATTATGTTTCACATTAACAGAGAGATTAATACACACTCACAAACAAGTATAATGCAATGACACAAGATATACGTGGGGAAAACCCTTTTAGGTGAAAAACCCCACACTCCAAAACTTGCACAATGTATTATAAAATCTAAAGAAGATCACAACACACTTGCAATGCAAGTTCTTCCAGGAGTTGTCACAATGTCAAATATGGAGTAATTCTGGCAGCATAATGATACCTGCAAATGAACCACACAACTCCAACTCCAAGCACCTATATATAGAGAGAAGTGCTACGAATGGAGGGAGCTTCTAGAGAAAGTCAACATAGAAATCTCGTCCAAATCCATGTGGCCCACTTTCTAAGGGCATAAAACATGTGTATGACACTTGTAAGAGATTCTCTTTCATCCCTTACAAACCCCCCACTTGGGGGCCCCAAATTTGCCCAATTAAGGTATGACATATGCTCTTACAATGTCATAAAATTTGTCATATATGACAACTCTTATAGCTGTAAGAGAATCTATCATAACTGACCATTAATAGTAGATTCTCTTACAGCTTGTCATCGTGAAACTTGGGCGTCTACCTTCTCCATGCAAAGATGCTTCTTGACACTTGTCACACCTATCATAGGATCTTCTATTTCTGGCTCTTACATGTCATAGATTCTGTCATAGGAATCTGTCATAACTCTTACACGTCATAAACCTCTTACAACACCCAAAAGATGCTGACACATGGCAAAAGTCTTCTACCACAAAGTTGAACACATATCTCCTCATATGAGGACAAAAATTCACTTAGTCACCTTTCATGTAGGATGACACATCACCGTACCAACTTCCACAAAGTGACAAAATAAGATTTGCATACAAATTACAATAATAGGAAAACATAAATAAACGATTAAATAATAAATCCTAGGAACTTGCAAAGGTTGAGACACCTTAATTCCTTACATTCTCCCACTTGTCGAACACCTTTCAAGAGCCAATAGAATGACATGATTTAACTGCTAGGGGCCAAGAGGCCCATAGACTCTGAACACCATATAAACTTCTCTATGCTCATGGGCTTCATCAAGGAATCTGTAACATTTGTCAAAGTATCAAGCTTCTCTAAATTCACCTTCCCATCTTCTACCATATCACATACAAAGTGGTACTGCACATCCATGTGCTTGGTCCTTGCATGGAAAGTAGGATTCTTCTCCAAACATATGCCACTCTGGCTATCACAATAAATGGTAATCTTTCTTGCACCAAACCCAATGTCAGAACACAACCTCTTAAGCCAAATGGCTTCCTTATAAGCATGAATAGCTTCCATATACTCTGCTTTAGTCATGGACAAAGTGACCACAGGTTGCCACTTACTCATCCAACTAATAGCATCACTGAACATAGTGAACACATAAGCACAGGGGGATCTCCTATTTTCAATGTCACCTACCCAATCTGAATCCACAAATCCATGAATACTCACAGAATGTTGAGAACTAGTAGGATAACCATGATAGCACAAGGCATACTCGGAAGTACCCCATAGATATCTAAAAACTCTCTTTACTACATCCCAATGTATCCGTCCAGGATTAGGCTTGAATCAGCTAAGGACTCCCACTGCTTGGGAAATGTCTAGTCTTGTACAAACCATTGCATACATCAAACTGCCAACTGTACTAGCATAAGGTACTATGCTCATATCCTCCATCTTAGAAGGAGACTTCAGACAATCTACAATAGATAACTTTGTCCCCATAGTAACAGGAACACTCAAAGGTCTAGAATCTGCCATGCTGAATCTCTCCAACATAGTCTTCACATACTTACTCTGGCTCAACTAAAGTTTTCTATTTTCTCTATCTCTTCTAATCTCTATCTGTAGAATGTACCTATCTGCCCCTAAAATTTTGATTTGAAAATGTGCTGACAACTTAGACTTCAAATCAGAAATCCAATACTCAACACAAAGGCATCAAACTTTTGTGACCACATCCTAGGAGACTGGTTAAGACCATACAAAGACTTTTTTAGCTTGCATACCAGATTTTCTTTACCTTTCACAATGTAGTGCTCTCTAGCCATGACATATAAATCTCCTCCTCCAAATCAGCATGAAGGAATGTTGTTTTCACATCCATTTGTTCCACCTCTAAGTCATATGTTGTTGCAAGAGATAACAGTAACCAAATAGATGTCATCTTTGTAACTGGAGAGAAAATCTCACCATAGTCAATTCCCTCCACCTGTGAATACCCCTTTGTGACCAACCTTGCCTTACATTTCTCAATGCTATCATCTAAACCAAACTTTTTCTTAAACACCCATTTACATCCAACGGGTTTTCTTCCTTCCAACAAAGGCACCAAGTTCCAAGTATTATTCTTTTCCAAAGAAGTCATCTCCTCTTCCATGGCCTCATTCTAGGAAACTACATATTTCATACCCATAGCCTCCCTTATGGTCTTAGGCTCATCAACATTAGAAATCGAAGCAAAAATACAACTGGAATCATGTAACAAATAACCAAAACTTTCAAGTTGTCACCTTATTCTTGTGGACCTCCTCACAAGTTGAGGTTGAGGTTATTCATCTTCTTCTTCTAAACTTTTAGAGCTACTAGAGCTCTCCTCATCATCAGGTCCAACTGGTGTCTTCAGTTCAACTTTCTCAATGGTGGGAGGAAGATGAATCACATCATCTTTCTTTTCTTCTTTCTTTGGCTGTAGAACAACACAAGAAGGATTGAGCTCTTTGAAGATCACACTTCTACTATACAGATATCTTTCAGCCACTGGATCCCATAGCTTGTACCCTTTCACACTGATACCATAACTGATGAAGGTACATTTAATTGCCTTGTTCTCCAACTTGGACCTCTTCTCCTTAGGCACATGTGCATATGCCTCACAACCAAATACTCGTTGTGTCTTAACGAAGGATTCTTACTAGACCAAGCCTCCATAGGGTATTGTTAATGAGTGTTGATGTAGGAGATATGTTAACCAGGTAACAAGCGGTAGCCATAGCTTCAGACCAAAACTGTTGTTCCAGACCAACTCCACTTAACATGCTCCTAGCCCTCTCTATCCACATTCTGTTCATTCTCTCTACAACTCCATTTTGCTAAGGAGTATACAGAGTTGTCTTATGCCTCTCAATACCTTGTTCTTTACAAAACTTGTCAAAATCTACTGAGCAAAACTCACCACCATTATCAGTTCTCAAACATTTAATCTTTTTATCTTTTTGATTCTCAAGAAGAGCCTTAAACTCTTTGAATCTTGCAAAAACTCCAACTTTTCTCCTAAGGAAATATACCCATGTCCTTCTACTGTAGTCATCAATAAATGAAAAAAAATACATAGATTTTGAAATCAAAGGAACATTAACAAGACCAAAAACATTAGAGTGAACTAGATCCAACATCTCAGAAGATTTATTAGAACTATGGTAAAATTGAACATGATTTTATTTTCCATATATATAGTGTTCGCAGAAATCAAACTCAAGGTTACAATCATTCATACCCTCAATGAGGTTTTTATTTTTTAGGGTCCTCAAGCCCTTTTCACCAATATGGCCAAGCCTTTGGTGCCACAATGTTGTTTTCTCAGCAAAAAGTTTCATCTCCACAGAATGAGCACCCTTGGGTACCTAGAAAGCATGACCATCAGAAGTAGATGCAACAGTCTTCTTGGCTACTAGCTCCGATGGTGAGGAATACTTGAATGAAGTTGTGAAGGACAAGTCAGAGGAATATGAAAAACTAGGAAAAGAAGTTCTATTCTTAAAATTTGATCTAGAAGTAGCCAACAACTACAAAGAAAAACCCAAAATAAGCTCTACAAAACTTGATGATTTGATAGCTAATCAAAATTATCTAGATGATAAACAAGGTTTGGGATTTGAAAAGGGAGAATGTTCAAATTCTAGGCAAGACAGATCTAAAGAAGGTAGAGGTAGAAACCATCTGGTAAGCAATCAAAGAAGAAGACCTAAACGACCTCTGATCAGGCGACCAAATGCACAAAGGTACCCATCTTTCAATGGTCATTGTTTCAAATGCAATAAGTATGGTCATAGGGCTGCTCAATGTAGAAGTAGAATAAATTAAAATGCTCCATCTTTTTTTGATCAATGCTTCAATTGCAAGAAGATCAGTCATAAAGCAAATGAATATAGAAGTGTGTCAAGAAATGTGCCAAACTATCCATGGAATGGTCAATCCTTCAATGGCCAATGTTTTTCATGCAATAGATTTGGGCATATGGCTAACCAATGCAGATCAAGGCCAAATTCAAATATTAGAAGAAATCAAAGTCAAAGAAATGTTGTTTGTTACTATTGCAACAAGTTCAGACACCTTGCAAGATTCTGTAGAAGTAAAAATATGGAAAGAGATTATCCTACACAATAGAGGAAAATACAACAAAAAGATGTCAAAGGCAAGAATAAAGTTGATCCTATTGAAACCAAGAAGGAGATGAACATGATCTAGATCAAAAAACATGTAAATGAGATTAAGGATGGATCCACACTAGCATCTAGTGTAGATACTTCCTCTGGAAAGTAAATTGAGAGCTCTGGCTCAGGGAGAGCAGTGTCAAAAAGCTAAATCCCCTAACCAAATAGTTGGTGCTGAAATCTAGCACGGAGATCTATGATGGAATATGATAAGAAAAATCCTTTGGAAGAAAATCTAGAAGAAAGTAAGTATGGTACATTGTGGAACAATTTGTGATTGATTGTGTCTATCAGAGAAAAGTCAGACAACTTTTTGGAACAAGCATTAATGATGATTAGGTTAAGTCGTGCGGAGGATAAAAGGGAACCTGTTTAGTTTTAAATCACTTTGCACTTGAAACTATAGGTATTTAGAGAGATTGAAGCATAACTTGAGCAATAACAACCAAGATTTGAAGTATTCAAAGTAATTCAGAGAAAGGAAACCCTAATTTAGTGAAACAAGGTATTTCCATTCAAACCCTATTTGTGAATTTGTTATGCAATGGGAAATTTGCAAGTCATAGACATCACTAAATGACCTTGGCCTAAATTCAAGAAACACCCCTACAAGGCAACAGAAGTAGATCTGATGGGTGGGTTTTCTGACATTCCACATCGAGTTCTATATGTCGAAGATGTTAGGGCATATATTTATGTTGCCCTAGATGAGCATGGAGATAGCAGATTCATAGATCTATATCTGAAACAACTCAATGGTGACCATTATGACCTAAAAGATGAGTACTTGGTTCTGCGAGAGAAGAAATTCATTCAATATGCAGAATTCCCTACATTCGTTGAGGACGAATGGGTTCAGTAGGTGCTAAGTAGGATTCATGACGAGTTCATGTGGTTAGGAAAAGGGAAACCCTTTAAGATAACAAAGGATGCAATTTAGGCAGTCATTGGACTAAACTCCACTAGAGGTTTACCATTATTAAAGGTGATCAAGAATCAAACCATTACAGACACCACCAGAGCTCAATTTGATAAAAGGGTGTTAACAATAAATGATATTACTGATCCTATAGTAAAGTTTGCCTCAATGGTCATAGGTTACAAACTTTACTTCACAAGTAGGGAAAATTTTGTCTCCAGTACATCCATTTACATAGCATACCAAATGATTAAGGAGAATATGGATTATGACTTGTGTGAGCTGCTAAGAATTCAATTAATTGAAAACTTGAAAAATATCAAGGAAAGCAAGAACTACCCATTCAAATTTGGTACGCTTATTGTTTGTTTATTCTTCTATTTTCTGAATGAATTCCCAAACCATAAGAGATTGACTTGGTTGAGTGATAAACCAGTAGTTGTTCAAATTAGAAATTGTCTTAACGACTTGGGTAGTTATAATGAGTAAAAAGCAGCTTTATGGGGATTTTTCAAGAACTTTCTGAGCATGATGCACTCCAAGGAAAGAATCCCTAAGGCTAGTATAGAAAAATACAAATATACCATTTGTTTTATGGTCAGCAAGGATCAATGCTTAATAGAAGTTGTGGAACCCAGAACTATATGGATAATGCCCATGGGATACGAGGTAGATGGACAAATACTGGAAAACTATGTAAAGCACCTGCTCAACAAACCTAAAGACACTAAAGAAGAGAGGTTTGGAACATATGAAGAGTTATCTATGAAACTCCATGTCGAACTTAGACAAATAGAAACCACCAGGAAGGTGATAAAAGGGGTAGAAGAGATTGCTACAAGATATGGATTCACTAAGGAACAAGTCAAAGAAGCAAGGGAAAAGAATGGAAGTGAAAAAGTTAAGATTCCAGATGAACCTAAAGAGAAGAAGAAAAGCCTCAAACAACAAAGAGGTCTACTAGAAGCTCTGACTCCTACTCTGGTCATACATCCACTCGCATAAAGGAACTTGTATAGAATCAAACTGATGAAGGAGAAAAATGATAGAAAACAAAAAGCAGAAGAATGTATGTAAGTGTAAATGAAAAGGATGAAGAAGAGACTGAGTCCGATGAAGATGTCAAGAAAATGAAAGATGAGACCAATAAATTCTCTGGATATAGCAAGGAGAAGTCCTCCAGAAAGGGCAAATCAAACAAAAGATAGAAGGTAGATAAGCCTGAAGCCACATTAACACTTGAAGATGTATTAAAGTCTATCATTATTGATGGAAATATGAAACTTGTGGCTATATTTTATAATGACTACAATGATGCTGATAAAAGGATTTTGGAAGAAGCTACCATAAAGTATCTAAACATATATAATAGAGCTGATGTTGATCTCCCAGATACCTTGGGTAGTATTTTTTCAGTCAGAAAGGAAGTTGTTATGGCTAAGGACATTGAACTCAGAGAACATGTACATTAATAAAATTATGTCCAAATATTACTCCAGAAGAAAAGGCCAAAATCTCCAAAGCACTTAACACTGAGTTCAGATCAAACAAAAGAATGAACACACTGATGATAGGAGAAATTGATAAAGTGGTTAGGGAAATAGAGGAGATCATTTTGGATATACTAAAGAAGTACAATATCCCTATCGTCGATGATAATGAAGTGATAGATGGAAGAACTGATGTATCTGTTCCAGAAATGAAGCTAGAACAAGAAGCAAGAAAAGATGACCATGAGCCCAAGGAAATGGAAGCACCTGCAGTGGAAACTCGAACAACACCTTCTCTGGAAAAACAAAATGACAAGGAGAAACCAGAAGAGGAACACTTCAAGGAAACCTCTCCACCGAAGAAAAAGGAGGATGCTAATAAAGACATGAATCTAGATAATCTGGAACAGAGCCAGAAAGAAAAAGCCCTTGCAAGAGACATTGCAGATGTCTCAGTTGTTTCTAGGAAATAACAAGATCCAGATGAATTAGAATTTACTCAAGGGCCAATTAACATGGACTCATTGTCACCTGTACAAAAATTCAAATTAGTGTCTATTGTTCAAGCCAAGGCACATGAAGAGATGTTGAAATCACATGTTCAAGATAGTAAATTGATCAGTGATGCCACCAACATTCTAGAGAAGATGATGCCAACATTTCAAAAGGACGCCTCATTATCCTCCGCTGATCAATTCAAAGGCCTTTTAAACTCTGTAAGTACACATTTTGAGTCCTTTGAAAAATCTACAGAAGTAAAAGTTAAAAAAGGAGTTTGATGAAAAGAGAATGGTTGAGTTGAAATCTACGATAGCTCAAGATAAAACTATGTTAGGAAATGAAATAAAAAGAGGCCGGTAAAATATACAAATTTTGTTTATCTTGGCAAAAAGTTACAAAGGATTTAGAAGATAAAATCAGAGACTTGGAACTCAAACTGCACAATATCTCCAAGACATATAATCCGGCAGTTGAGTCAATAAATGTCAGGGAAACACAAGTTGTAAATATTCATAGTGATTTGGGCACTCTGATGAAGAAAAGGGAAGAAATTAGAGACAGATTGTGCCAGCTTAGGGGAATGATAAGTTAAAAAATTGATTCCATGACCAATTTGGCAGATAAAGCCTTGAAATCACAAGCATTAATTGATACAACATCAGATGTACAAAAGGTATAAAAGTTAGTCTTATTAATAAATGACCACATACAAATTTTGGAAAGTGTAAGGAATAGATGGAATGGAGAGATAGCTCTAATAAAGACTATCTATAATGATATTTTACCTTCATCCATAAATTGAAGTGGAAAATGTATACTTGTAAATATGCGGCAGAGTACATAAACTTTTTGAATTCTTGACACATTTTTGGGCTCTGGATCACACCCTTTTCCATTGATGTCAAAGGGGGAGAAGAAAATTAGTGAAAAATGGATTAACATATCAGGAAGAGTAGGAGAATGAAGTGTATATAGTAAAGGGGAGTAGCTTTTGATAATAAAGCATTTTTCACTAAGTGTTGCCATCAATGCCAAAGGGGGACATTGTTAGCAAGAGACACTCCTCCGATATAGACATGTATGTTGTCATTGATGGAAACAAGGCTCAGAGATCTCACCAACATGACAGGAAGACATAACTTTGGAATGTCTTATTGGAATTTAGATCTGGTTGGCAAAAATGACTAAGTATGGGCAAGGAAATGAGTAAGGGACAAGAAGTGGATTAGCGTGCTTCTGCAGATGAAGACTTAGAAATGCAGCTCAGGTACAATACTCATAATTTTTTGATGTTGTTATAATCCAATGATCAAGTCCTGACTTCCTCCTAAATTCACTTGGAAGAAATATCTAAGTCCAGATGAACAAAGGTACAACAGAGACAGTGAACAGGGCACAACATAATGGTCTGCATTCCTCTACAAGTGCATATTTTGTTCTGTGGAATTGAAGACATGTCAAGAGATTAATATTTTTTTCTGAATATGATACATGAAATCCCATTTGGTCTGCATCATGAGTTATGATGTGATAGAGGAACCTATCATATATGTTATTAAGAAACAAGCTGACAAGCTGGTTGAATCATTATGTGGAGAAGAAATATGAGTTGGATGATAAAGGTAAGTGGTTGTATGATTAGAGCCAACACATATGAAGACATGTGCATGTTTTTTTGGATCTGGATTGACGATTTAACACAAGAACAAGCCGACAGGATATAACACTTGGTATACACGCTTCACAGTTTGCTTACCGACCTAATTATGAGAAAGATTTAGTTACGGATATAATAGAGGATGGATTTCAGTATTTAAGAGTGTGTATATTGTAATGTGATGAATATGAATGTGAAATATGTGAAGATAGAATGGCCATACAAAACAGAGAAAGACCTTGAACATATGTAAGAGCAGAGCAGAGAAATAGGGGCAGACTGAAATGAAGAGTTCTGAGTCAGTATTTATGAGCTTAATTGGAACTGTTACCATGCATATGTGGATGCAATCATAGCAAGTCATCCTAGGCAGTGAGCCACCCTTCTTTTTCTTTCTTCTTCTAATTGGTAGTGAGCCTTTTCTTGATCAGTGAGCCCTAAGGTAGTGAGCCTTTTGTAATTCGGTATTGTACTACAATAATATATTGAGAGCTAACACTCTCCATGGTTTTTGACTCTTTGAGGTTTCCATATAAATATCTTGGTGCTCATGTGTTATGTCTTTGTGTTTGTTGTTCATTTGTTTAATTTGCTTTCATATAATTAAATTGGGTAAATGGTTAATAGAGAAAGTACATAACTTGTTTTGTAGAACACTGATTCACCCCCCCTCTCAATGCTCATTAGATTCAACACCACCATGGTTTTTCTCTTTTAGGTTTTTCCACGTTAAAAATTTGGTGTCTACTATGTTGGATGTGTGTTTGTGATTAAATTTATGGTTTCATGCTTTCATGGTTAAATGTGATTATAAGCAATTAAGTTGTTGATGGTTTGATGTTCATATGAAGCTAATTTTTTGTGACAACTGATTCACCCCCCCCAGTTGTTCGGTTTATTGAAGATGATGAAGACAATGACTATTATTCCAATTCAAAGAATGACAATTGCAAAGATGATGAAAATTTTGATCCAGAGGTAAGTATTAATAACGTAGATATAAAAACTATTGGGTTATTGACACTAGCTACTCAAATCAAATGATTGGTGATAAAGGCAAGTTTACAAATCATATAAAAAATAAAGAAGGATTAGTTAGATTTGAAGATGATCGTACTGCTAAAATTTGTGGAAAAGATTCAATCAGTTTTGATGGAAGACAACATATAGATAATGTTCTCTATGTTGAAAGCCTAAGATAAAATCTCTTGTGTATTGGACAATTGTGTAGAGAAGGATACAATTTCATATTTCAAAATGATACCTTTGAAATCAAAGACAAATTTGGAACTGTAATAGCTAATGGAAAAAAGACAGAGGGAAATCTTTATCATCTTAGAGAAGGAAACATTATTCAAAATCATGAATGCTGGCTTTGGCATAGGAAATTGTGTCACATCAATCCTAAGGATCTAGAAAGGATAAACTCAGCACAAGTTGTGAAAGATCTGTCAAAGAGGATACATTTTAGCAACATCACCTGCAATAAGTGTCAAGTTGAGAAGTAAGCAAGAGGAAGTCCATAGGATGAAGGAAGATTCTTAACCAAAGTAATGGAATTGGTTCATACAAACCTTTGTGGACCTATAAGAGTAAAAAGTCTCCAAGATGACAGGTACTTTATGTTCTTTTTTGATGATTATTCTAGAATCACTTGGGTTAGTTTTCTCAAAGAAAAATTAGAAGCCCCAGATGTATTTAAAACTTTCAAAACAATGGTTGAAGATGAATTAAATGTGAACATCAGATGTCTAAAGTGTGACAGAAGTGAAGAGTTTACCTCTAATATATTCAATAGTGGTGTGGGACCCATGGAATAAAAAGACAGTTAGCCAGAGAGAATAAAGTAATGGAAACAATAAGCAGGTCTGTTAAGGAAGCTGCAAAGACAATGTTAGAGGAAGCTAACCTATCGGAAGCATATTGGAAAGAAGCTATACATATTGTTGTGTATATTCAAAACAGAGTTCAAGTCAAAGGTAACAATACTAAAACTCCTTACGAATTGTGGTATGGAAGAATACCCTCAGTAAAATATTTCAAAGTCTTTGAAAGCAAATGTTATATTAAAAGTGATGAAGGGGGAAAATCACAAAACACACAATAACAGAAATTGCACACATAAAATAGAATGATATTTTGTTAATATGGGAAAAATATTATAGTATAGAAGCTCAAATACAATCAGAGGATGAATTCCCTACATGCTGTAACACATTACAGCTCCCTCTCCCAAAACTCTAGAATCTTCAGCCTTATGTAATCCCCAAATCAACTAGGGTTTTTGATTTCCCGCCTTTCTTGACTCTACACTTTCCCCCTTAACTCTACTACCCTCAGGGTTCCCAAAAATGGCTATATATAGCCCTTTTGGCGAGCACCAGCTTAATTTCAAAATTTGCATCTCCCTCCAAAAATAGGTCAACTTCGCGGGGCCATATCTTTCAATCCGACCGTTGGATTTTCAATTATAATACCTTTTCAAAAAGCTGTCGAAAAGACGATGGTGCATCGAGTAGTATTGATAGGTAGACTACTTGGGGTTCTCACCAAATTTCGGACCCATCTGGAGCCTCTCAGTGCCTCAAATTTGACTTTGAATATTTCAATACAATTTTTACAATTTAAAATTTTAATATCTCACAAATGACAAATGATATTGAAGTAATTTCTTCACCATTAGCTTCAATTCTCCATTCTAGAGGTGTATGTAAGATTTTGCATCCAACCGTGCATAAATGCAAACTTACTAAAAATAGAAACCCTACCAAATTTAGCCCTTATTGAAAAGAAACAACACATTTTATTATTATTATTATTATTATTATTATTATTATTATTTATTTATTTTTTTGGTTGATGCAAGATTGCTCTTACACCCTGGATACTCCTGTATCAGACACCCGAGGTAATTTGAAAAGTGACCTTGTCACTTCTCATGTGTTAGAGGGAAACCAAAACGATTAACCTCAGTCTCAGATAACCATGATGAATCTTCAACAGGTCTTCCTTTCCATTTCACCAATTATTCTGTATACTGCATGTTTCTTGTACTCTTACCCACACGGCAATCTAGAATGCCCTCTATCTCTTCCTTCTTTGAAGTAGATGCTGGAATGTCCCATTGTGTTCCTTTATCAAGTCCATCATCATGATACTCTGTCAGATCTGAAATGTTGAACACTGGTGAAATATTGATGTCATCAGGCAACTCTACCTCAAATGCATTTCTTGAATCGTGCTTCTTCAGGATTCTACATGGACCAAATTTCCTCATCTTCAGCTTATTATATGTACCAACTGGAAATCTTTCTTTTCTCAAGTGAACCATGACTTCATCACCCTCCTGAAACTCCTTATGCCTCCTCCTCTGATCTACCTTAGCCTTGTACTAAGAATTCATCTTATGGATATGCTTTCTTACCTCTTCATGCAAATTCTTCATGTGCTCAGCAAAATTTTCAGCTTCAGCACTACTCTTCTCCCCCTTATCCATCCTCCTCAATTCGGAAGCAATTCTTGGGCTACTCCCATACACAACCTAGAATAGAGATTTACCTGTGCTCCTATTGACAGAATTGTTGTAAGCAAATTCTGCCTATGGTAAAATCAAATCCCATCCCTTGGGCTTATCTCCTACTAAGCATCGTAGCAGGTTACCCAAACTCCTATTCACCACTTCTGTCTGTCCATCAGTCTGTGGATGGTGTGTAGAACTAAACTTCAAATCTATCTTCAACTTCTTCCATAATGTCCTCCAGAAATAACCAACAAACTTGGTATCTCGATCTGAAACTATGCTCGTAGGTAGACCATGTAGTCTCACCACCTCCTTGAAAAATAACTCTGCAATGTGAATAGCATCATTAGTCTTCTTGCAAGGAATAAAATGGGCCATCTTTGAGAATCTATCCACCACCACAAAAATGGAATGATGCCCTCTCTGTGTCCTTGGTAAACCAAGAACAAAATCCATACTAATATCATCCCATGGCTTCTCTGGTATAGGTGATGGCTAATATAGCCATGTATTTTGGCTTGTTCCTTTTGCCATCTGACACACTTTGCAACTCTGCACAAATTACCTCACATCTGGCTGCAATTGTGGCCAGTAATAATGTTCACCAACAATAGCAATGGTCTTATCTCGTCCAAAGTGTCCTGCTAATCGTCCACTATGCTTCTCCTTAATTAGGTTCTCTCTCATGGAACTCCTCGAAATACACAACTGGCTTCCTCTAAACAACATGCCATCTTGGATTATGTAATCCAACCATTTTGTCCTGTCCAAAGTAACAGGTTCCAAACAAGCTTTCCAAGCCTCTGCAAAATCTAGATCTTCAGGATACAAACTTTTGAGTTTATCAAACCCAACAATCTCTATCTTCATTTCTATCAACAAATTTTGCCTTCTGCTCAAGGCATCTGCAAACCTGTTGGACTTCCCACTCCTGTGCTTCAAAACAAAAGTATAACTCTGCAAAAAATCAACCTATTTTAAGTGCCTTTGATTTAACTTTCCTTGACTATTAAGATACTGCAAAGCCTGATGATCAGTATATAAAACAAACTTTTTTGGCAACAAATAATGTCTCCATTTCTTCAAAGCCTAGACCATTGCATAAAACTCTTGATCATAAACAGAATACTTTTTCTTGGCATCATTAAACTTCTCACTAAAATATGCAATGGGCTTACCTTCTTGACTTAGAACAGCTCCTATACACTACCACTAGCATCACAATCTACCTGAAATATCTTATTGAAATCTGGAAGTGCCAACACAGGTTATTCTATGACTTTTTGTTTCAATGTATCAAATCTCTTGTCTACTCCTTTAGTCCATCTAAACTCTTTTCTATCCCCTTTCATTGTCTCAGTTAGGGGTGCACAAATGCTACTGAAATTCCTAATAAACTTTCTGTAAAAACTTGCCAAACCATGAAAAGATCTTACCTCGAAAGTACTCCTTGGCATAGGCCATTCAATGATAGCCCTCACCTTCTCTGGGTCCATTTTAAGACCTTCCTCTGAGGCAACAAATCCCAAGTATACCAACTCCTTTGTAAAACTACATTTCTTTAGATTGATCAACAACTTCTCTTCCCTCAGCTTCTCTAAAACTCTTATGATATGCATCAAATGCTCATCCCAAGTCTTACTGAAAATCAAAATGTCATCTAAATAAACAATAACAAAACTTCTAAAAAATTCCTTTAGTACCTAATTCATGAACCGCATGAATGTGCTCGGTGCATTGGTTAGCCCAAATGGCATGACTAGCCACTCATACAAACCCTCCTTTGTCTTGAAGGCTGTCTTCCATTCATCTCCTTCTCTGATTCGAATCTGGTGATACCCACTCTTCAAATCAATCTTCGTGAAGTACTTGACTCCACTCAAACAATCCATTATGTCATCCATTCTTGGAATGGAAAACTGTACTTGATTGTGATCTTGTTGATGGCTTGGGTATCTGTACACATCCTCCACTCTCCATCTTTCTTTGGTGCTAGTACTGTAGGTACCAGACATGGACTTAGGCTCTCCCTTATCAGTCCCTTCATTAACAGCTTGTGAACTTGTCTGTTCAACTCTTCATTCTTTGTTGGTGTCATTCTTTGGGCTGCCTTATTTGGCAAACTAGCTCCCGGTATCAAATCTATTTAATGACTTATCTTTCTCACCAGTGGTAAACCTTCTGGTACATTATCAGAGACAATATCTTGAAATTCTTCCAACATTTCTGAGACTTTTGTTGGTACATCTTCACATTTCTCTTGACTAATCTTAGGAATCAATGCAAAGCAATGACGCTTATACTTCATACCCTCCAAAAATTTTCTACCATCTACCAAGCAAATTCTGGCAGTACTACATACCTTTTCTTCCACCTCCTTAAAGGGCTTCAACTTATGATGGACTCCATCCTTTGTTAGGGAGTATGTGTTTGCATGACCATTATGGACAGCGCTCCTATCATACTGCCATAGCCTCCCTAATAACATATGACATGCATCCATCGGTATGATGTCACACAACACCTCATCATTGTAGTCACCAATCTTGAACTTCACTAAACACTGTTCATTGACCAAAGCTTTATGGTCCTTCTGCAACCATGCAATCCGGTATGGTTGCGGATGCTTTCTTCTTGTCAACTTCAACTTGTCAACCATCTCCTCTGAAACAAGATTATCAGTGCTTCCACTGTCAATAATAATATCACAACACTTACCTTCACATTTGCACCTTGTGTGGAATAAACTCTTCCTCTGATTGGGTTCTTTCTCCTCATTCAACAACGTTCTTCTAACAACTAGGGTTTCTCCCCTTTCCGCATCTTCAGAGCATTTAGACTATGCATCTTCATCCACATGTGCAACTCGTGCATTACCTTCAAGTCTTCTATTCATCCTTCCTTGATGTTGCGGACACTCATATGCTCGATGCCCTTCTTCTCCACATTGGAAACATGTTCCTCTGAAACCTCCTCTTCTAGGTCCTTGCCCAAGTCTACCTCTTCCTCTTCCTCTTTGCTCACCATTATTCTGGTCACAAGGGTGGTAGGTATTATGTCCTCTCTGATTTCGACTAGTTCCAGCTTCTTCACTTTTCTTTGGTTCTTCATTTCGGCCTCCATAGGGTCTTCCGCCAGTCCTTCCACCTTGACCTCTTCCCCTTTGCTTGCTTTCAAATCTCTTACTCAGCTTCTCTTCCACCTTCAGGGAAAACTGGTACACATCTTCTATGGTGGTCATTCTGACCAGGCTCAACTCTTCTTGAATACTTGGCCTCAACCCATTAATGTAACAAGCCACCTTCTCCTTGTTGGCCTCTCCATGGCCTGTCCTGATAGTTATCTTATAAAAATCTTTTGTCTACTCCTTAACAGACTTGTTACCTTACTTCAATCCTTGCAGCTTCTTCAGCAACTCTATCTCATAGTCCACAGGAATGAACTGCTTCTCCAATTTCTACACTATATGATCCCACCTGGTAATCTTTGCTTTTCCTCTTCTATTTCTCTCTAACTGGACCTCCTTCCACCAAATATTGGTGTGGCCCTTCAACTTTGTCTTTACAAACTTGACCCATTCAGGGTCTTCCACATCTTCATATTCAAAATACTCCTCCATATCATTTATCCAATCAATAAGTTGTTCTGGATTCAAATCTCCAGAATAGGTAGAAACTTCAATCCTGGGCCTCTTTCTGATCTTTGAAATGGCCCTCAACAACCTAACTTCTGCATGATCTCCTGCAACTTCTTGTTCTTCCTCAGATAGCTCTTCTTCAGCTTCATCTTCGCTTTCCTCTCTCCTTCTTGGCTCGAATCCTCTTCGCAACTCCTCTTGCAATGCATTGATTTGTCTTTGTAGGGCTCTAAAACCCTCTTCCGTCAAAGCATTCCTCCCACCACGGTTTCTTCATGGAGGCATCTTGATCTATGTAGCAAACCCACAACCTTAGGTCCTGGTGCAAACTGCCTCACGGTCGGTGATCTGTCTACACACTCAGGATCCCTCACTCTTATACCACTTGATGAAGGGGGAAAATCACAAAATACACAATAACAGAAATTGCACATAGAAAATAGAATGATATTTTGTTAATATGGGAAAAACATTAAAGTACAAAAGCTCAAATACAATCAGAGGATGAATTCCCTACAGGATGCAACACATTATAGCTCCCTCTCTCAAAACTCTGGAATCTTCAGCCTTCTGTAATCCCCAAATCAACTAGGGTTTCTAATTTCCCGCCTTTCTTGACTCTACACCTTCCCCCTTAACTCTACTACCCTCAGAGTTCCCAAAAATGGTTATATATAGCCCTTTTGTTGACCACCAGCTTAATTTCAAAATTTTCATCTCCCTCCAAAAATAGGTCAACTTCGTGGGGCCATAACTTTCGATCCGACCGTTGGATTTTCAATTATAATACCTTTCCGGAAAGCTCTCGAAAAGATGATGGTGCATCAAGTAGTATTGATAGGTAGACTACTTGGGGTTCCCACCAAATTTTGGACCCATCCGGAGCCTCTAAGTGCCTCAAATTTGACTTTGAATATTTCAATACGATTTTTAGAATTTGAAATTTTAATATCTCATAAATGACAAATGATATTGAAGTGATTTCTTCACAATTAGCTTCAATTCACCATTCTGGAGGTCCGTGTAAGATTTTGTATCCAACTGTCCACAAATGCAAACTTACTAAAAATAGTAACCCTACCAAATTTAGCCCTTATTGAAAAGAAACAACACATATTATTATTATTATTATTATTATTATTATTATTATTTGGTTGATGCAAGATTGCTCTTACACCCTGGATGCTCTTGCATCAGACACTTGAGGTAATTTGAAAAGTGACCCTGTCACTTCTCATGTGTTAGAGGGAAACCAAAACGATTAACCTCAGTCTCAGATAACCATGATGAATCTTCAACAGGCCTTCCTTTCTATTTCACCAAGTATTCTATATACTCCCTGTTTCTTGTACTCTTACCCACACGGCTATCCAGAATGCCCTCTATCTCCTCCTTCTCTGAAGTAGATGCTGGAATGTTCCACTGTGTTCCTTTATCAAGTCCATCATCATGATACTCTGTCAGATCTGAAATGTTGAACACTGGTGAAATATTGATGTCATCAGGCAACTCTACCTCAAATGCATTTCTTGAATCGTGCTTCTTCAGGATTCTACATGGTCCAAATTTCCTCATCTTCAGCTTATTATATGTACCAACTGGAAATCTTTCTTTCTCAAGTGAACCATGACTTCATCACCCTCCTGAAACTCCTTATGCCTCCTCTTATCTGCCTTAGCCTTGTACTGAGAATTCATCTTATGGATATGCTTTCTTACCTCTTCATGCAAATTCTTCATGTGCTCAGCAAAATTTTCAGCTTCGGCACTACTCTTCTCCCCCTTATCCATCCTCCTCAATTCAGAAGCAGTTCTTGGGCTATTCCCATACACAACCTAGAATAGAGATTTAACTATGCTCCTATTGACAGAATTGTTGTAAGCAAATTCTGCATGTGGTAAAATCAAATCCCATCCCTTGGGCTTATCTCCTACTAAGCATCGTAGCAGGTTACCCAAACTCCTATTCACCACTTCTGTTTGTCCATTAGTCTGTGGATGGTGTGTAGAACTAAACTTCAAATTTGTCTTCAACTTCTTCCATAATGTCCTCCAGAAATAACCAACAAACTTGGTATCTCGATCTGAAACTATGCTCGTAGGTAGACCATGTAGTCTCACCACCTCCTTGAAAAATAACTCTGCAATGTGAATAGCATCATTAGTCTTCTTGCAAGGAATAAAATGGGCCATCTTTGAGAATCTATCCACCACCACAAAAATAGAATCATGCCCTCTCTGTGTCCTTGGTAAACCAAGAAAAAAATCCATACTAATATCATCCCATGGCTTCTATGGTATAGGTAATGGCTGATATAGCCCTGTATTCTGACTTGTTCCTTTTGCCATCTGACACACTCTGGAACTTTGCACAAATTTCCTCACATCTTGTTGCAATTGTGGCCAATAATAATGTTCACCAACAATAGCAATGGTCTTATCTCATCCAAAGTGTCCAGCTAATCCTCAACTATGCTTCTCCTTAATCAGGTTCTCTCTCATGGAACTCCTCAGAATACACAACTGGCTTTCTCTAAACGACATGCCATCTTGGATTATGTAATCCAACCATTTTGTCCTATCCAAAGTAACAGGTTTCAAACAAGCTTTCCAAGCTTCTGCAAAATCTAGTTCTTTAGGATACAAATTTTTGAGTTTATCAAACCCAACAACCTCTATCTTCATTTCTGTCAACAAATTTTGCCTTATGCTCAAGGCATCTACAACCCTGTTGGACTTCCCACTCCTGTGCTTCAAAACAAAAGTATAACTCTGCAAAAACTCAGCCCATTTTAAGTGCCTTTGATTTAAGTTTCCTTGACTATTAAGCTACTGCAAAGCCTGATGATCAGTATATAAAACAAACTCTTTTGGCAACAAATAATGTCTCCATTTCTTCAAAGCCTGGACTATTGCATGAAACTCTTGATCATAAACAGAATACTTTATCTTGGCATCATTAAGCTTCTCACTAAAATAGGCAATGGGCTTACCTTCTTGACATAGAACAGCTCCTATACCACTACCACTAGCATCACAATCTACCTGAAATATCTTATCGAAATCTGGAAGTGCCAACACAGGTTATTCTATGACTTTCTGCTTCAATGTATCAAATCTCTTGTCTGCTCCTTTAGTCCATCTAAACTCTTTTCTATCCACTCTCATTGTCTCAGTTAGGGGTGCACAAATGCTACTGAAATTCTTGATAAACTTTTTGTAAAAACTTGCCAAACCATGAAAAGATCTTACCTCGAAAGCACTCCTTGGCGTAGGCCATTCAATGATAGCCCTCACCTTCTCTGGGTTCATCTTAAGACCTTCCTCTGAGACAACAAATCCCAGGTATACCAACTCCTGTGTAAAACTACATTTCTTTAGATTGATCAATAACTTCTCCTCCCTCAACTTCTCTAAAACTCTTCTGATATGCATCAAATGCTCATCCCAAGTGTTACTGAAAATCAAAATGTCATTTAAATAAACAATAACAAAATTTCTCAAAAATTCCTTCAGTACCTCATTCATGAGCCACATGAATGTGCTTGGTGCATTGGTTAGCCCAAATGGCATGACTAACCACTCATACAAACCATCCTTTGTCTTGAAGGCTGTCTTCAATTCATCTCCTTCTCTGATTCAAATCTAGTGATACCCACTCTTCAAATCAATCTTCGTAAAGTACTTGGCTCCACTCAAACAATCCATTATGTCATCTATTCTTGGCAATGGAAATCTGTACTTGATTGTGATCTTGTTGATGGCTCGGGAATCTGTACACTTCCTCCTCTCTCCATCTTTCTTTGGTGCTAGTACTACAGGTACCGCACATGGACTTAGGCTCTCCCTTATCAGTCCCTTCATTAACAGCTCGTGAACTTGTCTGTTCAATTCTTCATTCTCTGCTGGAGTCATTCTGTGGGCTGCCTTATTTGGCAAACTAGCTTCCGGTATCAAATCCATTTGATGACTTATCTTCCTCACTGGTGGTAAACCTTCTTGTACATTATCAGAGACAATATCTTGAAATTCTTCCAACATTTCGGAGACTTCTACTAGTACATCTTCACATTTCTCTTGGCTAATCTTAGGAATCAATGCAAACCAATGACGCTCATGCTTCATACCCTCAAAAAATTTTCTACCATCTACCAAGCAAATTCTGGCAGTACTACATACCTTTTCTTCCACCTCCTTCAAGGGCTTCAACTTATGACGGACTCCATCCTTTGTTAGGGAGTATGTGTTTGCACGACCATCATGGATAGTGCTCCTATCATACTGCCATGGCCCCCCAATAACATATGACATGCATCCATCGGTATGATGTCACACAACACCTCATCATTGTAGTCACCAATCTTGAACTTCACTAAACACTGTTCATTGACCAAAGCTTTATGGTCCTTCTGCAACCATGCAATCCGATATGGATGCGGATGCTTTCTTCTTGTCAACTTCAACTTGTCAACTATCTCCTCTGAAACAAGCTTATCAGTGCTTCCACTGTCAATAATAATATCACAACACTTACCTTCATATTTGCACCTTGTGTAGAATAAACTCTTCCTCTGATTGGGTTCTTTCTTCTCAATCAACAAAGTTCTTCTAACAACTAGGGTTTCTCCCCTTTCCGCATCTTCAGAGCATTCAGACTGTGTATCTTCATCCACATGTGCAACTCGTGCATTACCTTCAAGTCTTCTATTCATCCTTCCTTGATGTTGCGGACACTCGTATGCTCGATGCCCTTCTTCTCCACATTGGAAACATGTTCCTCTGAAACCTCCTCTTCCAGGTCTTTGCCCAAGTCTACCTCTTCATCTTCCTCTTTGCTCACCATTATTCTAGTCACGAGGGCGGTAGGTATTATCTCCTCTCTGATTTCGACTGGTTACAGCTTCTTCACTTTTCTTTGGTTCTTCATTTCGGCCTCCATAGGGTCTTCCGCCAGTCCTTCCGCCTTGACCTCTTCCCCTTTGCTTGCTTTCAAATCTCTTATTCAGCTTCTCTTCCACCTTCAGGGAAAACTGGTACGCATCTTCTATGGTGGTCATTCTGACCAGGCTCAACTCTTCTTGAATACTTGGCCTCAACCCATTAATGTAACGGGCCACCTTCTCCTTGTTGGCCTCTCCATGGCCTGTCCTGATAGTGATCTTATAAAAATCTTCTGTATACTCCTTGACAGACTTGTTACCTTACTTCAATCCTTGTAGTTTCTTCAGCAACTCCATCTCATAGTCCACAGGAATGAACTACTTCTTCAATTTCTCCACCATCCAATTCCATCTGGTAATCTTTGCTTTTCCTCTTCTATTTCTCTCTAACTGAACCTCCTTCCACGAAATACTGGCATGGCCCTTCAACTTTGTCTTTACAAACTTGATCCATTCAGGGTCTTCCACATCTTCATACTCAAAATACTCCTCCATATCATTGATCCAATCAATAAGTTGTTCTGAATTCAAATCTCTAGAATAGGTAGAAACTTCAATCCTGGACCTCTGTCCGATCTTTGAAATGGCCCTCAAGAACCTAACTTCTGCAAGATCTCCTGCAGCTTCTTGTTCTTCCTCAGATAGCTCTTCTTTAGCTTCATCTTTGCTTTCCTCTCTCCTTCTCACCTCGAATCCTCTTCGCAGCTTCTCTTGCAATGCATCGATTTGTCTTTGCAAGGCTCTAAAACCCTCTTCCATCAAAGCATTCCTCCCAACACGGTTTCTTCATGGAGGCATCTTGATCTATGTAGCAAACCCACAACCTCAGGTCCTAGTGCAAATTGTCTCACGGTCGGCGATCTATCTACACACTCAGGAACCCTTGCTCTTATACCACTTGATGAAGGGGGAAAAACACAAAACACACAATAACAGAAATTACACATAGAAAATAGAATGATATTTTGTTAATATGGGAAAAACATTACAGTACATAAGCTCAAATACAATCAGAGGATGAATTCCCTACAGGCTGCAACACATTATAGCTCCCTCTCCCAAAACTCTGGAATCTTCAACTTTCTGTAATCCCCAAATCAACTAGGGTTTCTAATTTCCCACCTTTCTTGACTCTACACTTTCCCCCTTAACTCTACTACCCTCAGGGTTCCCAAAAAAGGTTATATATAGCCCTTTTGGCGACCACCAGCTTAATTTCAAAATTTGCATCTCCCCCCCAAAATAGGTCAACTTCATGGGGCCATAACTTTCAATCCGACTGTTGGATTTTCAATTATAATACCTTTTTGGAAAGCTCTCGAAAAGACGATGGTGCACTAGGTAGTATTGATAGGTAGACTACTTGGGTTCCCACCAAATTTCAAACCCATCCGGAGCCTCTAATTGCCTCAAATTTAACTTTGAATATTTCAATACGATTTTTAGAATTTGAAATTTTAATATCTCACAAATGACAAATGATATTGAAGTGATTTCTTCACCATTAGCTTCAATTCAACATTCTGGAGGTCCGTGTAAGATTTTGTATCCAACCGTGCACAAATGCAAACTTACAAAAAATAGTAACCCTGCCAAATTTATCCCTTATTAAAAAGAAACAACACATTTTATTATTATTATTATTATTATTATTATTATTATTATTATTATTATTATTATTATTATTTTGGTTGATAAAAGATTGCTCTTACACCCTGGATGCTCTTGCATCAAACACCTGAGGTAATTTGAAAAGTGACCCTGTCACTTCTCATGTGTTAGAGGGAAACCAAAACGATTAACCTCAGTCTCAAGTAACCATGATGAATCTTCAACAGGCCTTCCTTCCCATTTCACCAAGTATTATGTATACATGTTTCTTATACTCTTACCCACACGGCTATCTAGAATGCCCTCTATCTCCTCCTTCTCTGAAGGAGATGCTGGAATGTCCCACTGTGTTCCTTTATCAAGTCCATCATTATGATACTCTGTCAGATCTGAAATGTTGAACACTGGTGAAATATTGATGTCATCAGGCAACTCTACCTCAAATGCATTTCCTGAATCGTGCTTCTTCAGGATTCTACATGGTCCAAATTTCCTCATCTTTAGCTTATTATATGTACCAACTGGAAATCTTTCTTTTCTCAAGTGAACCATGACTTCATCACCCTCCTGAAACTCCTTATGCCTCCTCCTCTGATCTGCCTTAGCCTTGTACTGAGAATTCATCTTATGGATATGCTTTCTTACCTCTTCATGCAAATTCTTCATGTGCTCAGCAAAATTTTTAGCTTCGGCACTACTCTTCTCCCCCTTATCCATCCTCCTCAATTCGGAAGCAGTTCTTGGGCTACTCCCATACAATACCTGGAATGGAGATTTACCTGTGCTCCTATTGACAGAATTGTTGTAAGCAAATTCTGCCTGTGGTAAAATCAAATCCCATCCCTTGGGCTTATCTCCTACTAAGCATCATAGCAGGTTACCTAAACTCCTATTCACCACTTCTGTCTGTCCATCAGTCTATGGATGGTGTGTAGAACTAAACTTCAAATCTGTCTTCAACTTCTTCCACAATGTCCTCCAGAAATAACCAACAAACTTGGTATCTCAATCTGAAACTATGCTCTTAGGTAGACCATGTAGTCTCACCACCTCCTTGAAAATTAACTCTGCAATATGAATAGCATCATTAGTCTTCTTGCAAGGAATAAAATGGGCCATCTTTGAGAATCTATCCACCACCACAAAAATAGAATCATGCCCTCTCTCTTTCCTTGGTAAACCAAGAAAAAAATCCATACTAATATCATCCCATGGCTTCTATTGTATATGTAATGGCTGATATAACCCTATATTCTGGCTTGTTCCTTTTGCCATCTGACACACTCTGCAACTCTGCACAAATTTCCTCACATCTTATTGCAATTGTGGAAAGTAATAATGTTCACCAACAATAGCAATGGTCTTATCTCGTCCAAAGTGTCCAGCTAATCCTCCACTATGCTTCTCCTTAATCAGGTTCTCTCTCATAGAACTCCTTAGAATACACAACTGGCTTCCTCTAAACAACATGCCATCTTGGATTATGTAATCCAACCATTTTGTCCTGAAAACTCAACCCATTTTAAGTGCCTTTGATTTAACTTTTCTTGACTATTAAGATACTGCAAAGCCTGATGATCAATATATAAAACAAACTCTTTTGGCAACAAATAATGTCTCCATTTCTTCAAAACCTAGACTATTGCATAAAACTCTTGATCATAAATAGAATACTTTTTCTTGGCATCATTAAGCTTCTCACTAAAATAGGCAATGGGCTTACCTTCTTGACTTAGAACAGCTCTTATACCACTACCACTAGCATCACAATCTACCTAAAATATCTTATTGAAATTTGGAAGTGCCAACACAAGTTATTCTATGACTTTCTGCTTCAATGTATCAAATCTCTTGTCTGCTCCTTTAGCCCATCTAAACTCTTTTCTATCCCCTCTCATTGTCTTAGTTAGGGGTGCACAAATGCTACTGAAATTCCTGATAAACTTTCTGTAAAAACTTGCCAAACCATGAAAAGATCTCACCTCGAAAGCACTCCTTGGCGTAGGGCATTCAATGATAGCCCTCACCTTCTCTGGGTCCATCTTAAGACCTTCCTCTGAGACAACAAATCCCAGATATACCAACTCATTCTTTTGCAAAACTACATTTCTTTAGATTGATCAACAACTTCTCCTCCCTCAGCTTCTCTAAAACTCTTTTGATATGCATCAAATGCTCATCCCAAGTCTTACTTAAAATCAGAATGTCATCTAAATAAACAATAACAAAACTTTCCAAAAATTCCTTCAATACCTCATTCATGAGCCGCATGAATGTGCTCAATGTATTGGTTAGCCCAAATGGCATGACTAACCACTCATACAAACCCTCCTTTGTCTTGAAGGTTGTCTTCCATTCATCTCCTTCTCTTATTCAAATCTGGTGATATCCACTCTTCAAATCAATCTTCGTGAAGTACTTGGCTCCACTCAAACAATCCATTATGTCATCCATTCTTGGCAATAAAAATCTGTACTTGATTGTGATCTTGTTGATGGTTCGAGAATCTGTACACATCCTCCACTCTCCATCTTTCCTTGGTGCTAGTACCGTAGGTTCCGCACATGGACTTAGGCTCTCCCTTATCAGTCCCTTAACAACTCGTGAACTTGTTTGTTCAACTCTTCATTCTCTGCTAGAGTCATTCTGTGGGCTGCCTTATTTTTCAAACTAGCTCCCGATATCAAATCCATTTGATGACTTATCTTCCTCACTGGTGGAAAACCTTCTGGTACATTATCAGAGACAATATCTTGAAATTCTTCCAACATTTTGGAGACTTCTACTAGTACATATTCACATTTCTCTTGACTAATCTTAGGAATCAATGCAAAGCAATGACGCTCATGCTTCATACCCTCCAAAAACTTTCTACCATCTACCAAGCAAATTCTGGCAGTAGTATATACCATTTCTTCCACCTCCTTCAAGGGCTTCAACTTATGACGGACTCCATCCTTTGTTAGGGAGTATGTGTTTGCACGACCATCATGGACAGCGCTCCTATCATACTGCTATGGCCTCCCCAATAACATATGACATGCATCCATCGGTATGATGTCACACAACACCTCATCATTCTAGTCACCAATCTTGAGCTTCACTAAACACTATTCATTGACCAAAGCTCTATGGTCCTTCTGCAACCATGTAATCCGGTATGGATGCAGATGCTTTCTTCTTGTCAACTTCAACCTGTCAACCATCTCCTCTAAAACAAGATTATCAGTGCTTCCACTATCAATAATAATATCACAACACTTACCTTCACATTTGCACCTTGTGCAGAATAAACTCTTCCTCTGATTGGGTTCTTTCTCCTTGTTCAACAAGGTTCTTCTAACAACTAGGGTTTCTCACCTTTCCATATCTTCAGAGTGTTCAGACTGTGCATCTTCATCCACATGTGCAACTCGTGCATTACGTTCAAGTCTTCTATTCATCCTTCTTTGATGTTGTAGACACTCGTATGCTCGATGCCCTTTTCTCCACATTGGAAACATGTTCCTCTGAAACCTCCTCTTCTAAGTCCTTGCCCAAGTCTACCTCTTTCTCTTCCTCTTTGCTCACCATTATTCTAGTCACGAGGGTAGTAGGTATTATCTCCTCTCTGATTTCGACTGATTCCAGCTTCTTCACTTTTCTTTGGTTCTTCATTCAGCCTCCATAGGGTCTTCCGCTAGTCCTTCCACCTTGACCTCTTCTCCTTTGCTTGCTTTCAAATCTCTTATTCAGCTTCTCTTCCACCTTCAGGGAAAACTGGTACGCATCTTCTATGGTGGTCATTCTGACCAGGCTCAACTCTTCTTGAAAACTTGGCCTCAACCCATTAATGTAACGGACCACCTTCTCCTTGTTGGCCTGTCCTGATAGTGATCTTATAAAAATATTCTGTATACTCCTTAACAGACTTGTTACCTTGCTTCAATCCTTGCAGCTTCTTTAGCAACTCCATCTCATAGTCCACAGGAATGAACTGCTTCTTCAATTTCTCCACCATACGATCCCATCTGGTAATCTTTGCTTTTCCTCTTCTATTTCTCTCTAACTGGTCCTCCTTCCACCAAATACTGGCATGGCCCTTCAACTTTGTCTTTGCAAACTTGACCCGTTCAGGGCCTTCCACATCTTCATACTCAAAATACCCCTCCATATCATTGATCTAATCAATAAGTTGTTCTAGATTCAAATCTCCAGAATAGGTAGAAACTTCAATCCTGGGCCTCTTTCCGATCTTTGAAATGGCTCTCAACAACCTAACTTCTGCAGGATCTCCTACAGCTTCTTGTTCCTCCTTAGATAGCTCTTCTTCAGCTTCATCTTCTCTTTCCTCTCTCCTTCTCAGCTCAAATCCTCTTCGCAACTCCTCTTGCAATGCATCGATTTGTCTTTGCAGGGCTCTAAAACCCTCTTCCGTCAAAATATTCCTCCCAACATGGTTTCTTCGTGGAGGCATCTTGATCTATGTAGCAAACCCACAACCTCAGGTCCTGGTGCAAACTGCCTCACGGTCGACGATCTGTCTACACACTCAGGAACCCTCACTCTGATACCACTTGATGAAGAGGGAAAATCACAAAACACACAATAACAGAAATTGCACACAGAAAATAGAATGATATTTTGTTAATATGGGAAAAACATTACAGTATAAAAGCTCAAATATAATCAGAGGATGAATTCCCTATAGGCTGCAACACATTATAGCTCCCTCTCCCAAAACTCTAGAATCTTCAGCCTTCTGTAATCCCCAAATCAACTACGATTTCTAATTTCTCACCTTTCTTGACGCTACACCTTCCCCCTTAACTCTACTACCCTCAGGGTTCCCAAAAATGGTTATATATAGCCCTTTTGGCGACCACTAGCTTAATTTCAAAATTTGCATCTCCCTCCAAAAATAGGTCAACTTCGCGGGGCCATAACTTTCGATCCGACCGTTGGATTTTCAATTATAATACCTTTTCGGAAAGCTCTCGAAAAGATGATGGTGCAACAAATAGTACCAATAGGTAGACTACTTGGGGTTCCCACCAAATTTCGGACCCATTCGAAGCCTCTAAGTGGCTCAAATTTGACTTTGAATATTTCAATACAATTTTTGGAATTTGAAATTTCAATATCTCACAAATGACAAATGCTATTGAAGTGATTTCTTCACCATTAACTTCAATTCACCATTCTGGAGGTCCGTGTAAGATTTTGTATACAATCATGCACAAATGCAAACTTACTGAAAATAGTAACCCTACCAAATTTAGCCCTTATTGAAAAGAAACAACACATTTTATTATTATTATTATTATTTATTTTTTTGGTTAATGCAAGATTGCTCTTACACCCTGGATGCTCCTGCATCAAAAAGAGAAGAAGAGCTAAGCAAGTTTGATGCTATGTATGATGAAGGAACCTTCCTTGGATACTCTACTGAGAGTAAGGCTTATTGGTGTTACAATAAAAGACTGAAAAAGATCATTGAGAGTGCAAATGTTAGGGTTGATGAAGACATACAAATGTATTCAAAAATTATTGATCAAGCATCTGATTCAAATAGACTTCCTTACAGCACAAAAAGGGAAAAGGTATTCACCAAAAAGGAAGATGATACTGAAGAAAATAAAATAAAGAAAGATCAAAATAATTGGTGTTTGATTGCTAATATTGAAGCCTGTAATAATAATAAATCCCTCTCAAGATGAACATTTGTCCACTGAGGAATTCAAAATTGCTCTTGAAAGTATTGAGAAACCTAAAGAAGAAAACATAAAATTGAAAGTAAGTACAATGAAAGCAAATGAATGCATCAAAGCATTAAAAAGGCAAATCAAAGAGCTTATGCAAAGACTTGAGGATAGTAGTAAGGACTTGAAATTAGCAAATGAAGAAAATGCAAAAATTGAAGAATTCTTGAAAAACAAAACAAATGATTGCTTGAAGCTTGAAGAAGAAGTTGTGGATCTGAAGGCTGATCTGAAACATGCATGGGTCCAACAAGACAAACTCAGTACAAGTGTAGCCAAATTTGATAAACTAATGACTAAAGTAAGTCAAGAAGATTTTGATGACATGAACAGTATGAGACGTATGACAGGTAAAATTTCTAGAATAGACCAAGAAAAGAACTCTGAAGTTAGGGAGAACAAAGGCAAACTGACTCATGACCAAAGGAATAGATCAAGAAGATCTCCATTCAGGCAACCAAATGTACAAAGGTATCCATCTTTCAATGGTTATTGTTACTCATGTAGTAAATTTGGTCACAAGGCTACTCAATGTAGACACAAAATGAATCAAGATGTTCCATCTTTCTCTGGTCAATGTGTGAACTTCAAAAGAATTGGTCACATAGCAAGTGAATGTTGGGGTATGACAAGAAATGACTTCAACAATGCAAGGAAAAATCAATCTTTCAATGGAAAATGCTTTGCTTGCAATAGATTTGGACACATGGCTAATCAATGCAGATCAAGGATAGTGAAGTATTGTGTCCTATGATTGCAACAAAACCAGATATATGGAAATGTTTTGTGGAAGCAATAATGTGAAAAGAAACTACTATCCTGAAGAAAGGAAAATAGAGCAGAGAAATGATAAGGGAAAAGAAAAATTTGATCCGGTTGAAACCAAGAAATAAATTGACAAGATTTGGATCAAGAAAGATGTGATTGAAGTCAAGGATGGATCTGCACCAATTTCTAGTGTAGATATTTCCTCCAAAAAGTAAATTAGGAGCTCTGGCTTAGGGGGAGTCTTATTGAAAATCTTTCCTCCCCAAACAAAAAATGGATGCTAATAACCCAGTATAAAAAGACAAGGTCAAGCATCAATAGCAAAAGTCTAAGTCAAGATTGAGACTGCATTTGAGAAGGATAAAAGAAGAATTGTGCAAAAAGGTTTGGGTTCATTGTTCCCTACACAGAGAAAGTTTTCATGATAACTGACAGTACTTAATGAACTCTGAGGAGAATGGATATGAACCAGTTGTGTCTTCATGAAGCAATGAAGAAAAAGGAAAGAAAGTGCAGGATGAAGAAACTCTAGAATGCATTTCTAAGACCTATAGGATTTGTGCAAGAACATCACACTGAAGATCAAATCATTGGTGTCTGACAAAAACAAGGGTTACTGAAGAACACACTGAGAAGAATCAGACTTGGGAACATATTCCTATGACTGTGGACAAGAATATATTCAAAATTAAGTGAAATGAAAGTGAAAAGTGATTGAGAAAGTCATTGCTTTACCTAGGCCAATGTGTTGATAACAGTTCAGTTGGATCAGAGCAGCAGAGTTCAAGTATGTGTCCTTTGCCATTGATGTCAAAGGAGGAGAGAAATCATGTGAAAAACTCAGAAGTAAAAAAGAAGTATAGATGTGTAAAGAGAAAGGGGAAGAATCATGCCTTGATGGTCTTTATAGTTTTTCACAATATATGTTGCCATCAATGACCAAGGGGGAGATTGTTGCAAGTGAGTGCCTAATCACTGTTGTCATTAATGTCAACATATCTGTGTTGTCATTGGTGTCAACTGTGCTCTTATCTTGTTGTCTACTTGTAATGAGTAAGATGATTTGTATTTACTTATCAAAGTAATTTTGATGTTGTGGTTATTAAGAAAATTAGCTCCTCCAGTAGAAATAGTGAGTTGCAGTGAAAACAATGTATTGCATATTAAAGAATAGTCTAGAAGATTGCTCCACATTTCATATAGGATGAATATCTTTGTCTGTAGAATGGAAGTTATTTAGAAGTCTATCCGAAGATGTTATATTCAAAGTTTGAATCTTTGGTATGAAGATTTGAGTGAGTTATGTTCACCAGAGTGAAAACTGCTTTTCCTGTATGTTTGGTGGTGACATGGAGAAAGTGTTATGCTCCACATTCCTCCGCATTGAAGTATTTCAGTCTGCAGTTCTAGAGTTAAATCTGGAATGATGTTAAGTGCCTTCAACTACAATGGTTCGTGATTTGGTTGTTTGCAAGCTATCCTTTACTTATGACAGTGGTTGACAGTGTTGTTCTTATGCTCTAATTTGAAGGATCTTCTTGACAAAGTGGCTAAAGATCATGCGGTTGTTCGTGGTGATGACAATGTGCTTGGGGATGTCTCTTGATCATGTTCCTACTTTTGGACAAAGAGAAAATTGGATCGTGAATGAATAATATTCTTAGCATACCTAGTGCTGTCATCAATCTTGGCCAACTTGGTTGATTTTACTAATTACGGATATGCCTTGAAGTTTGTGGAAGCATGTCATGAATGAAGAATTGTGTTTGAGTCCTAGCTAAGGCATGGTGTGATCCACATACATCTTTACATCCTTTCCTTAGCAAATTTAGGTTTGGACCTATTCTATGTATGTTTGTAATGCCGACCTTGGAGATTGTTCCAACGGTTGATGAATGTTTTGCCAACCTTGATGTACATTCCAAGGTTGATGACTTGTAATGAAATGTGAAAAGAGGGATGAGTGTGTGAATATGAGGAGATAAGTGCAAAGGTGTGAAAGAGCAGAGTAGAGAAGTTTTATTGTGCTCCAAAGGAATTGAACCCAAACATGGAGTAGATGCTACTTAATCAGTTCACCATTTTGGCAGTGAGCCACCCTTGGCAGTGAGCCACCCTTTGACAGTGAGCCATTCTTTGCAGTGAGCAATATGGGCAGTGAGCCTTCTAGGTAGTGGGCCTCTATTTTTTGGTATTGTTATAACTTATATATTTCTGTGGGCTAGCACCCACTGTGGTTTTTCCCTTTTAGGGTTTTCCACATAAAAAATCAGGGGGCTACTGTGTTGGATGTGTGTTTGTGATTATGTTTATGGTTTCATGCTTTCATGGTTAAATCTGATTATAAGCAATTAAGTTATTGATGGTTTGATGTTCATATGAAGCTAAGTTTTTGTGACAATTGATTCACCCTCCCTCTCAATTGTCCTGTGTATTTCAATAATAGGGTCCTAGTTGTTCTACAATATCTTGTGCAGCATACAATTCTAATTATACTTGGAATAATTCACTACTTTAGCCCAAAATGTAGGAGTGACATGTTCTTAGACTAAATCATGCTACTTTCCATCTCCCATAATGTTCTATTCTTTTTTTCAACCACACCATTCAACTGTGGAGTGTATAAAACCATTTGCTAATCTTGAATACCACGCTCTTCACAAAAGTTCTAAAATTCCTAATTCACATGATCACCCCATTATCTATGTAGATATGCCTAAGAGAAAGACCAAAATACCTATCAACAAATGCTTGAAAGGTATTAAAAGCAGAAAAGACCTTTCTTTGTACTTAAGATAATACACCCATGTGCATCATGAAAAGTCATCAATAAAGGTGAGCATATACTTGTCTCCTAAAAAGAAGTCAAAATTACATATGATCACTTTGAATGAACTTAAGAGGTGTCTTAGAACGTGAGGCCTTACCCTTAGGAAAGGAGTCTTGATGATTTTTTTCCAAGAACATAACCTCAACAAGCTCCCTTAATGCATGAAATCCTAGAAAGACCAATCACTATATCCTATGTGCTTGGCTACTAAAGATATACCTACAATTCAAATGAGTATACCAGTCATTTGAAAGTATTCTCATAGAATTGGCATGTACAATGAGGGATGATAATGATGAAGACTCAAAACCATCAGACATAAACAAGTAGGAGTCCATGATCAACACTCTCTGAAGCAACAACAATCTAGATCTTGTAGCTCTTGAATGATTAGATCATGTGGAGTAAACTCAACTCCTTTTTCCTTATTAGAATGTCAAATCTAATAAATTGAAAGAATGTTAGCAGAAAACTCTTGAACTAAGCAAACATCATTAATGTAACCATCTACCAACTATATTGTGCTTGATCCTAAAACTAGAATTTGTGAAGAGTCTCCTATTGCAATATGAGAAGTACCAATCTTGGAAACTGAAGAGAGAAGATCATTATAATGTGTCATATGATGAGAATCACTTGAATAAAGTATCTAATCATGTGATGATGAACCATGACAAATCTTATGTTGAAGTGCTTTCCCTTTATTTTTGAAAGAGGGTTTGGACATAGAGATCTAGTGCCACAACATGGATTCTTCCAAAGCCTCTAACTAATACCTACATTTGTATTCATCTTATCCAAACTTTCCACAAAATCTACAAGAGTCATATGCCTTCTTTGTCTTGGAGGAAGACACACTAGACTTAGAAGAATGAGAGGGAGTTGTGAATTTTTCATTACTCTTCTACTTTAGTTTGGAGGTAGAATACCTATCTACCATTTTTTTTAGATGATTGAGCCACTCTTAAAACTAGAAAGTGCATCCAATTGAATAAACTTGGTCTTCCCCCTAGTAAGATGCTCACAAAATAACTCAAAAGTGGGCATCTTAAAATTAGATCCTAGGGCATCCATGGTGGAGCAAAAGGTAGAGGAGAACATCTTAATGGGGTCCTTCATATTAGATAAAATAAATAAGATCCATTCTTTATCAGATTTATGTTTCCCACAATCTTTCAACTATGACAACACCTTGAACTTAGAAAGGAAGTCCTTAATCAAGGGATAATCATCAAGAGAGAGTGAAGTTAAATCTACCTCTAATTGTAATGCACAAAACTCATTAATTGTGTCAAACAATTCATAAAACTTGTCTCATACTTTCTTTGGTGGTGTGCACTCCATAATATGAAACAACAAATTATCTAATGTGTAATCCAATTAAACCCATGGATTCATCTAATTTATTTCTTATATGCATTCTTTTCAAAATCTTTAGTGTATTCAAGTGGCCTTTCAACCAAAATTTATCATATTCCCTTAGATTTTAGTAGTTGTATCATTTTTAGTTTCAATGTGAGATAATTGTGTTGAGTGATGAGCTCAATAGTCCTAGATTCTACCATGATAGTGATAAACACCATGAGAAGAAAAGAGACAAAGGGCACTTAAATCATACATTTATACCCCCTAAAAGGTATTAATGCTAGAGTTAAATCCCCCAATAAGAAACAAGAGGCTTATGTGTAATTATTACAAAGTACAAGCCAAAATTGACTATTTTTATAACACATCATGATTTTTACAATGTGTAGATAATAGGATTATAAAACTTAAAACATAGGTTACAAATAGATTCCTTATGATTTTTTGATAAATTTTTAAAAATGCACAATTTTGATTCCATGAGTAAAAGTTATGTCTATGGAAAAGATGTAAGAAAAGTTCATTCAAACTAAAAATTCTATTACTTGGTGCCAAAATTGGAAAAACTAGGTGGATCATGTTGTAGTTTCTAGAAAGAGATTTTTAGTGCATATAAGAAGCTTGAAAATACTTCCCTAGGAGAAATTTAAATAGCCATTTGAAAAATTAACCTATAAGGGAAAAAAAGACACCTTGAGTAGTGCAAGGATGGTTCCACTAGTTTGGGTGAAGCATAGGTAGTGGAATTGGGTGGAGTAGTGATCTTTGGGTAGAGTCCTAGTTACAAAACTAGTAGATGGATTTAGGAAGTAAATGTTGGGCATGACCAAGGGTTGGTCTTGGTCTGATTGAGGGCTTTGGTTGGTAAAGCCAAGAAAGATAGAGTTTAGGCTGAGAGACTACTAATGGGATGGGCCAAAAGGGCTAATAGGACCCTAAAAACTAATATTGTGATAAATGTCATAGTATCTATAGATCTAGAAAGTCAAACCTACAAAGATATACTTCCTAATATAGATCTATTAATACCTTATCTATACAAAATTTATCAATCATGACAATAAGGGGCATGGGTAGCTTTGCCCAATGGGTTCTTGCTCTTACACCTATAGGAGGTACAATGGTATAGGGGTTTATAGACCATGTGGTGCAGGAGCACCTAACACAAGGTGGCCTCCGTGAGGCATTTAAATCATGTTTTGTTTAGAAAATTGTGTTTTGGGTTGTAATAAGGTCTATTTGACTAATGCATGTAATTTCAGTTTGTATCTAGGTTCATTTTGTAAGTCCCAAGGGACTTAGGTCACGGTTGTTTATTGTTAGTGGTTAGACGGTTGGTCTCCCAGCCGCTTGGAAATCAGTTAGTTTCTCCCAGCCGCTTGGAATTGATCGCCCAGCTACTTGGAATTGATCTCCCAGCCGCTTGGAGTCAGTTCGGTCTACTCAGGTCGAGTTTATAAACCCAGAGAAATGAATCAAATGTGTAGATATGATATTGTAATTGAATGCAATTGTGCGAATGTAATCGAGCATTGTGAAGGAGAAGTTAAACTGTTCTGTGTTTTCTATTTGTTTCCATTCTCTGTAATTATGAAATTGCATAACTGTAGATTTCTTTTCCTTTCTGTATTTCTGTTGTTGTGAAATGTTGATGTGAAGCATTCCACTAGTGAGATTTATGTCAAAATCAGTGGAATGGCTTCATTGTACAAATATCTGTTTGTGTTTCTTGTTTTGTTTTCCTGTTCGATGGTGCAGATGTTCCAGATCGAGGGTTGCACATAGTAGATCGCCTAGTATCTCCATGTGCTAGGGTTTGAGTGAAGGAGTTGAGGATGCTATTGGTGAGATAGAGGCCATCGAGAAAGCATTCGTCACTCAGAGCGACAAGGGTGGTCTAGTTGAAGAGAGCATTGAGCCATTGACAGGAGATCCATCGGGAGGAATCGGCTGGCAGCAAGAGATCTTAGTGACTATAATGGTTAGTGTGACAGGTTGCAAGGTGCCCAACGTTAGTTGTCTTAACAACTGAGGTTCCCCATCATATTGGTAGCAGAGCTAGCGAAAGCTCTAGGTGAAGGTGTTGTGTATTTGATTTCTATCACTAAGAAGGCAGATGAAGAGTTGCTCGTGCCATCTAGTTGCGAGAAGGAATAGGATTCCTGTAGTGTGTGGGCAGATGATGATGAGGTCTGTTGTGACCATTCACCAATAGAGGTTTGGTTGGAAGAGGGTGCAGAGTGAGGCCACTGCGAGAGAGAGTGGTAGTGCATCTCTAGGATCTGTTGTTGGATGAGAAGAATGGGTCTGTGAAGCAGTGTGTAGGATGGACATCTGATTGAGTATTTTGTTGTAGTCAAATTGGGGATTTGCAAAAGTGTTGGTGTTGTCTATGAATGTTTATGTTAGACAAAGTGAGTGAAGGAGAGGCTAGCAATATGCCTCCGAAGGGGATGACCACCGAAGTGGTCAAGAAATTTAAAGAGATGGAAGAGATGATCAAAACTAGAGTCAAGGAAGCACTCCAGGTTGAATTGAAGGCAATGAAGATAAGAAAAAGGATAGAGAAAGATTTAAATGAAGAAGAAGAGAAAGATGAAGATGCAGAAGAACAAGAAGAGGCAAAGATATTGGCTGAACAAAAGCACTTCCTAGAAGCCATCAAGGCAATTGGCAAGGACTCTTCGAAGGCTTGAATAGATATTCCCATGTTCAGTGGAAAGATGAATGCTGATGAAGTTATGGAGTGGATTGAGGCACGGAACAACTACTTTGAGTACAAAGAAGTTCTTGAAAGTAAGAAAGTTAAGTTTGCAAAAACTAAACTCAAAGGTGTTGCCCTTACATGGTGGAATTACACCCAAGAAGAAAGGGTAAAGAATGGGAAAAGTATAATCTCTTTGTGGAGCAGAATGCTGGAGAAGATCAAGTCCCAGTTTCTTCCATCTGACTACGAGTACAGATTTACAGGAAGATGCAGAACCTTAAGAAAAAAGATATGGATGTGGCTACTTACACCGAGGATTTTCACAAATACACTCTTCATTGTGGGTACATGGAGGATGAAAAAGTCAAGGTAGCAAGGTACCTAAATGGTCTGAGGATCAATAGTCAAGATGACATAAGTTTATTTACCACTGAAACTATGGAAAAATGCTTTCAAGTAGCATTAAGAGTTGAAGAGAAATTGAAGAGGAAAGGTGAGCAGCAGAGTAAAGGAAGAGGTGATAGAAATTTTAGAGGTAGTTTTGGAGGAAGAAGTCCTAACCAAAGGCCTAGTGGTGAGTCTAGCCAAGAAGAGCAAGTTGCAGACTCAAGTAGCAGAGGAGGCTATCGTGGCAGAAGGCCAAATGAAAGAGGTGGGACAAATGGATCAGGTAGAGAATCCAAGTTCTCCAATATGAGATGTTATAACTGTAATCAGATAGGGCACCCAACTTATAAGTGTCCAGAGAAGGCCTCAACTTCTCATGGTAATGAGAGAAGAACCACATTGACTCAAGAGGATGCAGGGAGTGTGACATCTCCTGAAGTGAGTTTGCAATCAGATGTGGGAGAAAATCTATTGATCAAGAGGGTGTTGCTCAAAGAACTAGTGAAGACTGAACCATCGCAGAGGAGAGCTCTTTTTAGGATCAATTACAAAAGCAAAGGTAAAATATGCAAGGTAGTCATAGATTCTGGTTCAACAGATAATATGGTGTCTAGGGAAATGGTGGCTAAATTGAACATAGCCAGGATTCCTCATCAAACTCCTTATAGAGCATCTTGGGTAAGTTATAGCCAATCACTTTTGGTAAGTGAACAAGCATATGTTGATTTTCAGATTGGAGAATATAAGGAGAGAATTTTATGTGACATTTTGCCCATGGAGTGTTGTCACCTACTTTTAGGTAGGCCATGGAAATTTGATAGGTAAGCATTGTATGATGGATATGCTAACACATACACCATCAAGAAGGATGGAAAGACTTTTGTGATGACACCATTGTAGGAGGATACTGAAGCAAAGAAGGTAGCTAAGATTATTTTGGTGGGTATGAAAGAGTTTGTGAAGATCAATGAAGAAGAGACAAGGACAACTAAGGATACCTCAAGGAGTGGGGTTGCAAAAGATCATAGTTTGAAGGTGATTTCAGTTTTGAATGATGGAGATCAGATGGTGATGTCTAAAATGGATCAGTAGAAGGTCAAAGAGCAAGTCTGCAAGCAGCCACAAGTTGATTGGAACAAAGAGGATGCTATCATAGTAGGGACTATTGTTTGTCCTCTAGAGCCAACAAGAGTTGGAAGGAAAACAAATTCTACTATAGTAGCAGTACAAGCAACATCAAACAAGGTTTTGAATGCAGATGTTCAGGCAGAGATGATTGTAAGGAAGAATGGTGAGCAAAGTATGGTTTTGTTTGCAAGCACTCACTCATGGCAAGGTGTGAGTAGAGCCTATGATGCTAGGCATGAGTGTTTGATTCCATGGAAGCAAGTTGCAGTCTAGAGATCATGGGAAAGGAATGATGCAACAAAGGATATAGGTTGTGCAAGACAAGGACTCAACTCATGGGACATGAGTTCTTTTCTAGGTGGGGTGTATGGTTCAAGAGCACCTAACACAAGATGGCCTCCATGAGGCATTTAAATCATGTTTTGTTTAGAAAATCATCTTTTCAGTTGTAATAAGGTCTATTTGACCAATGCATGTAATTTCAGTTTGTATCTAGGTTCATTTTGTATGTCCCAAGGGACTTGGGTCATGGTTGTCTATTATTAGTGGTTAGATGGTTGGTCTCCCAGCCGCTTGGAAATTAGTTAGTTTCTCCTAGCCTCTTGGAATTGATCTCCTAGCCGCTTGGAGTTAATTCGGTACTACTCAAGGTGAGTTTATATAAACCCAAAGAAATGAATCAAATGCATAGATATGATATTGTAATTGAATGCAATTGTGTGAATGTAATTGAGCAATGTGAAGGAGAAATCAAACTATTCTGTGTTGTCTATTTGTTTCCATTCTCTGTAAATATGAAATTGCATAACCGTAGATTTCTTTTCCTTTCTATATTTCCATTGTTGCGAAATGTCAATGCGAAGCATTCCACTGGTGAGATTTATGTCGAAATTAGTGGAATGGCTTCATTGTACAAATATTTGTTTGTGTTTCCTGTTTTGTTTTCCTGTTTGATGGTATAGATGTTCTAGACCGAGGGTTGTGCACAATAGATCGCCTAGCATCTCCATGTGCTAGGGTTTGAGCGAAGGAGTTGAGGACGCTATTGGTGAGATAGAGGCCATCAAAAAAGCATTCCTCACTCAGAGCGACGAGGGTGGTCTGGCTGAAGAGAGGATCGAGCCATTGATAGGGGATCCATCAGGAGGAATCAGCTAGCGACAAGAGATCTTAGGGTTTGGCTGAAGGCATTCATCACACTGATGAGTAGTTGGTCCATCAGCGCATCGGCCTAAGTGAATGAGCATTCGTTGAAGACAATAGTCTCACCAAATGTATATTGCGAATGCATATCGTAAAAGCATGTTGAGAATGTATTTAGAGAATGTATCTTTTGTTGGATACAAATAGTGACTGGTCATAATGGTGAATCAGGGTATTGCCATCGGTATTAGCAAGTCACGCCAAGCATATACTAAGTTGGTATATCAGCACATTGGCTAAGGGTTATAAGTGTTCACCAATGGTATTGTTCATGTCGATAGTCAGGGATGTCAGACCTCACATCGGAGTGACTATAATGGTCAGTGCAACAAGTTGCAAGGTGGCCGATAGTAGTTGTCTTACTGACTAAGGTTTCGCATCACCATGTACCTTGTATAGAAAGATAAATAAAAAACCTTTTAGATTATGAAAATTAAATTGTAGCCTTACTTAAATAGTGACCTTTACCACATAATATGCTAGAGAATATGTTGACACAAATTTATATAGAGATCTGTATAGATGTATAGATCACACAACTATATGAACTATACAAATGTCATTTGACCAAGGGTAGGAGACCTTATAAAATGTCTTGTCAGGTACATTCACCAAACCCTATCAATTTTATTATCAATATATACAAATTTGGGCATTCTAGACTTAAGTTCTATGAGGTCAAATTTGGGCCAAGATGTACAATATTTTATTTTGATGAAATCCCTCAAAATAAGAGAAAGGGCTTGAAAATCTAGAGCTTCAATACCATGTTGAAGTTTCCAAAAGAACTTCACAGCAGCATAAATCTTCTACAACCCTAAAAAGTGTTCCATAAGAGAGAAGAAAAAATAAATGCTATATTGCTAATATTAATATAATACAATGATACACATGTACAAATAGACTTTAATATATATAGGCAAGGATGAGACAAGAAGATAATTGGGTTAGGTGAGAAACCCACATGTGCATGTGATAGGTGTCCTAACAAGTGTCATGTGGACATGACTAGAGACATCTAGAAAATATCCTTACGTAAACTTAACCAACTAGGTGTGAAAGGGATTTAGATAGATAATAGACCCGTCCACACCAGCATGTAGTAGAAATAAAAGTAAACTCAAGAAGTTTGAGGCCATATGACTTACTTGTGCATATATGAGAGGACTAAGTTGCTTACAATTAGATGTTGAAGCATTATTCGCAAGGGCAAAAAGGAAAATTTTTCTATAGATATTTTATCATATCAAAATAGGCTATAAGTAGGCTATACAAGAATGGGATTATTTATTTGAAAAATGAAGTACATGAGTGTGATTGAGCTAAAGGGACATGATAGTGAATTAGAATGACCCATGGGTGCCATATGGGCATTGAATATACCACTAAGGGTGGAATCAATTGCATGTTAAGGAGATCAAGACTAACCTTCCTAAAAACAATTGGCACTAGAAAAGGAGAGACAAGATATGTAATTATAATATCGATGACATTTGGATGGGATATAAATATATTGAGAATTAATTAAATTTGGGGACTTTTACTTATATAAAAGTAATTTTAAATTTGTTAATAAATCTATTTTTCAAATCATTAAAGAAGGAGACAAGTTAGATAAATAAATAACCATTGAAATATTTTAACTGTAAAATGTTGAGTGATATAAGATGTATTTTGTCATTAGTTAGTTTGTGTGTTGAGCTAGGATAAGGATTGTAAAATTCAAATAGTCTTAGTATTTTTTCTTAAACGTTTGTGTGATGTAACAACATGTGATGCATTAAATAACAAATTCAATAAAAAATCAAGTCGATGCAATAGAGTTTCTTTATTCCTATTGCTAAGGATAGGATTGTGCCTCTTAACTTAGTCCTAGACTACGCTGCACCATGTGATATTTGTTATCTATGTGATCATCTATAATGTGTTTGCTTATGTCTTTCTTTAAAATCTAATTTAAAAATGAAAAATAATAATGTGTCTTTGCCCTAGTTAAACATGAGCTACATATGACTATTAATGAATATGTATTTGCAAAATGATTATTTTAATCATTCTTCTCACTAGTAGAAATTAAATAAAACATCTAATAAGTGAAAAGTAAAGACAAATTTTGAACTTATCTATTATGCCTAAGTTATTTAAGAGCTTACCTCTACCTTTTTGGTTGTATGAAAAAACTAAAGATAAACCACTTCATCTTAAAAATTAATTTTAACCTTTAATTAATTTATATTATATAAATTAATAGAAAATTATAAAAAATCTATTATTATTATTACCTAAAATGTATACATGAATTGTCCAGATTAAAAAGACTATCATCAAACAAATCTTGACCGTAGACTTTTTGAAATCTTTATCTTATTCTCAACATTTAAATAATTTTAAATAATTATCACTGTTTAAATGCTTTGGTAAGCTCTGTCCAATTACTCCAAATTCCCTCAGGTGAATCTGCACCTGGAATGATCTTTACCTTAGACATCTGTAGTTTAAGATCAAATCGGATTGTTTATCAAATTTTATAAAGGAGAGAGAGTCGGTGTTCTTTCAGGGCTGTTGCATTCAGGCGTGATAATGATGGCAGGCCCACTTCACCCACCCATTTTCTGCTTTTCTTGCACCAGTCTCTCTCAATGCCATCTTCCGCAATTGCTGCTTTCAAGGCTCACATGCTGCTTTTCCAGAACATGACGGTCAAATTCTCCATCAAAAGCCTCTTTGATTTATCGGGTGCGTCAAACATACGAATAGGCTCGCGCTTTCACCTTTTTTTTTCTTGACCTATTCAATCTTTTGACGCCAATTTCGACATTGAAGCCAGTTTTGATCGTCAAAATGCAAACGCATCACGTTAAAATAACTGTTGCACTAAAATTGTGGAAACAAATGAGCGTAAAATGTGATCGCTTTCAATGTAGTGAAGGAATCCTAGAATGGGAAAAAAATTCAATTGCGATAGACAAAACAATGGGATGCATTTACTGTGGCCAAAAAAAATCTCTTTACGGGACACTCTATTTAAATATCATCCATTGAAATGGTCAAACACTCAATAGCAATTTTACACCTCATTCACAATAAAAAGTGGTAAATATTTGTCTTATTTTTATTGGTCCAAATTAACCTTTGATTATTGAAATGGATGATATTTAAGAATAGCCCAATGGGAAGTTTTGCCAATTTTATAAATGTGGAGTGTATTAATTATTGTAACTCACCTCTGAAAAGACTTAGGTGGGCTCATTCAGAACCTTTCAACTTCACCAACAGACCAAGGACCTTCTAACATGAAAAGATTGTTGATACAAAGCAACTCTTGATCCCAGGTGGGCTCATTCAGAACCTTTCACCTTCACCTTCACCTTCACCAACAGACGAAGGGCCTTTTCATGTGAAAAGGTTGTTGATATTTGTCCTTTTAATCTTTTGCCATTAAGAGCGAGTTTGTATGGAGGTATGGGATAAGGATGAATAAATGAAACAGTTGTGTGATCCTAGAGAATGAATAAATGTATATAAATATGTTTTTAATACTATTTATGAGACTAACTAGTTTATGGGATTAAAGTATAGTAATAAAATTGTTCTATGTTCAAATATCATTTGAAAGAGGGATGACAATATAATATATTAATTCAAGCACAATATAGTAAAGGAGAGGTATGTACATACCTTATAATGTTGCATGCAACATATAATTTTTTTGGGTAATTTTTTTGGGATAAATTAAAATTGAGTTTAGAAATAGAAAGAATGAATTGAAGGAAGGATTTTAATAACGTCCATGTACTAAAACCTTAAGTAATATTTAAGCCCTTTTTTATGTTAGATTTTCTAATGTGGATCTTGATCAAAAAAATTTATTGAAATAGGGTGTTTAGATTGGCTACATTTAGGTTGTCATCATACTTGATGTGAATGCCACTATAAGTTAAGCATTCCATGTTGTAGTACAATTTTATCTCCACCACTCCCTTATTGTAAAAAAGCAAGTTCTTATTTTTCATTCCTCCTTAGGTAATGTCCACTTGACAATCTCATATCTAAGATGGTGCACCCTAGTCTTTAACTAGGCAATCATCATTTTCTCTTTGCATTTAATTCTTGCACTCATATAATTTTTTTACAGTCTCACATTTAAAACAAGTGTGATCATAAATATTTCTAAAATTGAACCTAATAAAAAAATTTGACATCAACATTTTAAATCATACTTCATGATTCACTATGAAAAAATAAATAAATAAATTACAATCAGTTTAAATCTCTAAATAAATTAAGTCTCCTTTTAAATAGATTAGATTATAAATTTACAAGAATATGAAAATTGTGTGGCTATATGTGGAAAAGGTCCCTAGTCCCACCATCATTTTAGGCTTTTGTATGTGTAAAAATTGCTTTGCATTTGCGCAACCTCTTGGAGTTTTCTTAAATATGTGGGTTATATAGTAGAAATTGTTGGAACAATGCTATGTTACTAACTATGTTTTCTCTAGCTAACTTTAACATTATGGAATTTGCATTAATATTTGGTAATTTTAAAGATGGCGATCATGCACATTTTGATTTTTGTCAAGGAAATTTTATTGGTTTAAAGGATGTGGGTTTTGCCTTGCTTCAACATTATATTTGGTGAAGTTCAAGAAATATATATATATATATATATATATATATATATATATATATATTAAGAAATTGATAAATCTACTTGATTTTTGAAAAATATTTATCCTAGAGAAGCCTTTAATGGAAATAGTGATGCAAAATTTATCTTGTCTTTACTTTGGATGCAGGGTGACATGAGTGGCATGGTAAATTGACATTATTTCATAGTGAGTCATGGGAATTGCTCTACAATTAGTTGTTCTTGTGATCTTGAAAGGACACTAAGGTTAGGCTTTGTGAATGTGACCCAATTCAAACACAAAAATTTAAGTAGGAGTGCTATTAGCTTTAATTACTTTTAAAGAAGGCATTGTATTTCAAGACATCTATAACAAAAATAGATGTACAGAGTTTAGATGTGTAATTTGAGGGAAAATGAACATAGTTAATATGCTAATAATTTTTGTTAAAATATATTATAATTTGACATATTCATTTGTTTTTATTTTAAGTATTAAGAACATAACAACATTTATTTGGTACGACTTAAATTCCTCGCTGACACAACTATAACATGAAATGAATTTTAAGTGTTAGGCCAACCAACAATCCATGCTATTGTTCACAATCTTACCAATTCATCTCCCTAAACATCTAAGCAACTTTATCTTTGCTATTTGTGTCAACAAAATATTAATTATAGGTAGGTGTAGTCAATAGCAAAGCTACATTGATTTGTTAATGATATCTTTTGGTGGAAGATTGAGCTTGATCTTAATTTAATCAAGATATTAGGTATCAAATGGATTAATACTAATAGTGTACATAGGTTTTATAGTACCATTTTTCTGTTGATGTACGCTTTATTTTATAGTAACAACAAATTCATTCATTAGCATTTTTGTCTTGCCAAGCTTTGAAAAATTGCAATTTATAGTTCAAAATTCCCAAGTCTCGTCTCATTTTTATTCTTTAGATTTATATGTACACTATTACTACAAACTTACCAAGGTAGGAATTACGATCTAAAAGTCCAAGATAAAAATGGCATGCATGCATCTCCCTACCAGCATACAAATAAGTTTTTTACACAATAAAAATAATCAATACAAGCTCAAACATTTAACTATAGGAGACTAATCTATTTGAAATAAAGTTGTACATTAAAAGGTAAAAGTTTTGAATTATATGCTATGTTCAGATACATTGCAAGAATAGTTTTTTGGGGGTTAGTCTAATAATTTATTTAAAGATGTCATTATTGTATAATCCTAATGTATCCATACAAATAATAAAATATTTATCTTCTTATATTATATTTATCTCAAATATCTGTTTATGTTTGGTGTAGTAGAAAATTATTTTTGACACTTAAGGTGTTATGAAGAAAGTCCATTTGTTGAGGCTTCTTAAGCTCTGAACTGTTATGGAGTAAAAAGTGACCTGATGCCTTTTTACCTTCTAATTTAGCTCCAGGGTCACTGTGTTAACATTATGCAAGTTAAATACTCATCCTGGAGTAATTTCCCTCCAAACCCATGTCAAATGGGGACTAGGGGCCCATTTTAAGTGCTTAGAATTGACCAAAAAGTGTCTTGGGACTTGGGAACCCACACCCAAGTCCACTCTTATTGGTTGGGATAAAAATCATTGCATGTCGGCATGGGCTCTCTCAAAACATTTCCCTTTTGCAGCTTTACTGATTTAATTTACAAATGTTAGCAGGGAAACATATTTAAAAAGGTTTATGCATTCAGTTTTAACCTAGATGGATAACGCAAACTTGTGATATTGAGCAAAGAGCAGTCAAAGGACTTCGTTTTGTTTTAGAGTAGAATTGTATTGTTATTGTGTTTGTTTGTTGCAGCTTTGGCTTCATTAATCCATCTCCTCATGATTTGAAGGATCTTCATCTCAGTGAGGGCTTCACCTCTAAGGTGACATCAATTTGTGTTTCAATCATTACATTTCATCATTGGATTTGGCCTCTGTCCTCCTAGGGCACACACTCTATCTAACAAAGGTGTTGGGATACTTGAATGTCCTTTTAGGGCTTGACTGAGGCAAGCTCCTGAACACCATAGCCACCAAACCCCTTTCTTTGTGTGTGTAGGTTACAGGTGTAGGAGATGGAAAAGTATAGGTACAAAGAAGTAGTTTGAAGGATAGAGACTCAGGATCTAGAAGAATCTTTAGAATATTCCTCTATGGAAGACTAGGGCATGAGCACCATAGTCTTTCCAACAAATCAAGCCCTGGATCTAGCATCCAGAACCTATCTACAACATTTTCTCTCTTTAGAGATTCCAGAAATTCCACCTTTCTAGACCAGGGTATCCGCTCCATAGTCCTCTAAGATTTCAATCTCAGGAATCTAACTTCTGGTATGTTTTTTTATCATTCCCGAGTACTTTCTTGTCTAGTTATAAGTGGCATTTTATCTTTTTGTACCTGATTTCTTTATAATTAGGGTTTTAGGCCTATTTGACCTACGGTTTGGAAAATTGCTCAATCTAATCTATATTCTTTCTTTATCATTCCTGAGCACAAAATCAGTAGCTGAGTCCTCATCTATTTTGTAGTGACTTGGCTCAGTTTTGTCCTTGAGTGTTAATGTGAAAGGAGGGTTTGATTTGATACACCTTTGGCCCATTTCACTCTTCTCCCTTTTTACATATAACATGAACATTAAAAATATAGAACATACATTACTAGATATGGTTGTGGAGAATGATCTAACCATCTTAATTAAAAGTTTCATAATTAGTTTCCTTTTGACAATTATAATGAAATTCACTTTAACAAAACCAATTCTAGTTTTGGCCCAATTAAAATGCTAATCATTTACCACCTCAAAACTATTTTTATTTTTAAAATTTTATATAATATAATATCTACTAAATAGATTATTCACTCAACAATACTCTTAGAATTATTATTTTTCTTATTATCTTTTCAATTATTTATATCTTTTAACTCTTCATACATTATCTCTTTTTTCCTCTATTGTCATATGCTTATATCAATAGGTGTTTTAATAGTGAGGAGCACTTGAACAAATGCTAGATCAATGGTTGAAATTAAAAGGATTGCCATGTAAATCATCATAACCTTGATTTTTCAATACAATCTTATTTACAATTTTTTTATCAATACATAATATAGTTCATTTTCTAGTACAATCTTATTTACAATTTTTTTTGTCAATACAATCTTTTTAACTCTTGGTCAATATAGTCTTATTTACAATATTTTTATTTCCAATGAGATATAGACTTAAATAGAGAAGGAAATATTGGCTGAGTGACACAAAATAAAGTTGTTACAAAACATTTTCCTTACAAACCAAGTGCATGCAAATAGTATCCTACCCCATGTCCCTAGTAAATCCTACGAGGAATATTTTTCTAGATTTAGTCATTTTCTAGGCTTTACCACAATTAATTTGAGCTAAGAAAATATGTTGCAATTTGAATTTAGACCACCCACAAGGATTGCATGATTGACCATTAAACTTGAGGCCTATAAACTAACATCTTGCCAAATAACTAAAACACAAGTCTTCTCTTTGATATCCTCTTTAATCTCTTGATCTCATCCAAAAAGTGGATTACTCTGCAAGTGAGTGCAACAATTAATGTACGCAGTCATCCCCTCTCCACATGCACTATAACAAATTTGTTGGCCTCCTTTCATGAGAAGAAAGTTGATTACAAATTACTCCTAGTGGACTCCTCAATAGGTGGTCACAAGCTATATCCTTTCCTTGCTCTCAATGTAAGTAGACAAACATCAAACTCACTTAACAAACATAATATGTCCATAGTCCATATTAATGAAAGTAAGAATGATGAACTAAAATGTTTTACACAATTGTATCCAAAAGCATTCATATTTTCAGCAAACTCACTTCACTTCTTTCTTTCATACATTCTCATTGCTTACCATTTGGTTTTTGATGCAACCATTTAGACAAGTTCATGCCATTCAAATGACTATCTCACCTTATTCAATATAAATCTAACTCAACTCCACTATTTCACATAATTTTTATTTGTGGTGTATGTATTTTAATGCAGTTTGAGGGGATTTTGTGGAGTAGCGTGTGTTTTAATGATTTTCCTTATCAATTTCTCTTGCATTCCAACCATGATAAAGTGCAAAATGAATGTCTTCAAATACCATGATATAAAAACATATTATGTTCATGATACATGCATTTAATCTGCTCAATTATTATATGTTTCACTATTCATCTAAAAAAAGATGCAACTTTCAATTTGTTCCATTTAAGAGGGGTATGACATAGCCCTTTTGATATTAGATTTGTCTTCAATATTTTTTATGACTAAATTGACTAAAACTCTAGTTGACATGACCTTGTTGACTAATGCCCATACACTCTGTATCATCTACACCCTCTAAGTTACATATGTTAACAAAAAGTGTCTATGATCACAAAACTATCATGTGTCCATTGAACCTATGGGTCCAATTGCTAGTATAGCTTCCCTACATAAATTAATAAAACCAACATCCAAGTGCTAGTATAACTTCCCTACATAAATTAATAAAACCAACAAGTAGGTGTTCCTTGTATATGTTTTTTCTGATTTTCTTTATCCAATATAAAAAAAATAGGAATAATACAAATATAAAAGCTCTTAGTGGTGAATAAATGTATCATAAGCAGATCTAAATTGTCATACCCATGAGTGCAAAAGTAATTTATTGCAGGAAGCTTTGTGTCACCACCAATAGTATCAAAAAGGACATGAAAATTGTTCCCAATGCGAAGGATATGTACCATGCAAAGTTAAAGCCAACAAGGATAGCTGGCCTAGGGGAAAAGAACTAATAGGTGAGATAGTTCCAATGGCTAAGATAGTATATGCGCATTTAAGGCCTAATATTTTTAGATGTTTAGTACTAGTAGTTGTGACTTTAAGGTTGTTAGTGTTACTATAAGTACTAATAATTGAATGAAATGTGCCCTTTAGATTTAAAAAGCAACCAATCATGTGATGCCAAATCAGCCCACTAACAAAACATGACTTAATGCACACCTATTAGTTCACCCTTTTTGGGGGGGAACTATTTGACACCTCAACAAAAAGCATGCAAATGTGGCATCATATTTGATGATGTGGCCCTAAAACCTTAGTTATAAGAAGGCGTATTGCCAAGTAAGCTACTATAAAAATTTTGGAGTGATTCAAAATTGCCATGTATGGCGTGAAGTTAGGGTGTACCACTACTAGGTCCTCTCCCCTATTAACAACACATCACAATCTGCAATAGTATCAAAGGTTTATAGGTTACAATAAACATTATTTTATGTTTAAAGAAACTAAATTTATTATATATTTAAATTTTAGTAGAAAAGAAGGAATATAATTTTTTAATTTTCCTAAGGTTACAAATATCAAAGTATTTTATCATATAATGTACAATTAAAACATTTTATAATATAATGATATTTTTATTATGGTAATTTTTTGTAGAAAAAGGAAAGTTATAAACTTTTACAATAAAAACAATACATAATAATACCAAGTAAATAAAATATTCCATTTAGAATTTTCACTAGTGCATAGTTCAATCATTCACAATACAATAATAAAACAAGTGCCATGTAGTGGCTAGTACTTGCCATATGTTTTTGTTTGTATATGTATTGTAGTACAAGTGATAGATATGAGTGCATTCGAACGAGACATTGTAACAGAATATAGTAAGTAAACATTAACCAATGAGTTGTATACAAAATGTCATGGTTTATTTCTTGAGTTTTAATTGTTCCTATTGAGGAAGGAACTTTTGGATCACCTCATGCAAGGAGTCTATCTCTATATTAATATGGTGTCTAGGGAAATGGTGGATAAATTGAACACAGCTAGGATTCCTCACCAAGCTCCTTACAGAGCATCTTGGATAAGTGATAGCCAATCACTTTTGGTAAGTGAACAATCATATGTTGATATTCAGATTGGAGAATATAAGGAGAGAATTTTATGTGACATTTTGCCCATGGAGTGTTGTCACCTACTTTTAGGTAGGCCGTGGTAGTTTGATAGGCAAGCATTGTATGATGGATATGCTAACACATACACCATCAAGAAGGATGGAAAGACTTTTGTGATGACACCATTGTAGGAGGATACTAAAGCAAAGAAGGTAGCCAAGATTATTTTGGTGGGTAAGAAAGAGTTTATGAAGATCAATGAAGAAGAGACAAGGACAGTTGAGGATACCTCAAGGAGTGGGGTTGCAAAAGATCACAGTTTGAAGGTGATTTCAATTTTGAATGATGGAGATCAGATGGTGATGTCTAAAATGGATCAATAGAAGGTCAAAGAGCAAGTATGCAAGCAGCCACAGTTTGATTGGAATAAAGAGGATGCTATCATAGTAGGGACTATTGTTTGTCCTCTAGAGCCAACAAGAGTTGGAAGGAAAATAAATTCTACTATAGCAGCAGTACAAGGAACATCAAACAAGGTTTTGAATGTAGGTGTTCAGGTAGAGATGACTGTAAGGAAGAATGGCAAGAAAAGTATGGGTTTGGTTGCAAGCACTCACTCATGGCAAGGTGTGAGTAGAGCCTACAATGCTAGGCATGAGTTTTTGATTCCATGGAAGCAAGTTGCAGTCCAGAGATCATGGGAAAGGCATGATGTAGCAAAGGATATAGGTGGTGTAAGACAAGGACTCAACTCATGGGACATGAGTTCCTTTCTAGGTGGGGTGTATGGTGCAGGAGCACCTAACACAAGATGGCCTCCATGAGGCATTTGAATCATGTTTTGTTTAGAAAATCATGTTTTGGGTTGTAATAAGGTCTATTTGATTAATGCATGTAATTTCAGTTTGTATCTAGGTTCATTTTGTAAGTCCCAAGGGACTTAGGTCATGGTTGTCTATTGTTAGTGGTTAGACAGTTGGTCTCCCAGCCGCTTGGAGTCAGTTCAGTACTCCTCAGGGTGAGATTATAAACCCAGAGAAATAAATCAAATGCGTAGATATGATATTGTAATTGAATGCAATTGTGCGAATGTAATCACACATTGTGAAGGAGAAATCAACCTATTCTGTCTTGTCTATTTGTTTCCATTCACTGTAAATATGAAATTGCATAACCATAGATTTCTTTTCCTTTCTATATTTTTGTTGTTGTGAAATGCCGATGTGAAGCATTCCACTAGTGAGATTTCTGTCGAAATCAGTGGAATGGCTTCATTGTACAAATATATGTTTGTGTTTCCTATTTTGTTTTCATGTTCGATGGTATAGATGTTCCAGACCGAGGGTTGTGCATAGTAGATCATCTAGCATCTTCATGTGCTAGGGTTTGAGTGAAGGAGTTGAGGATGCTATCGGTGAGACAGAGGCCATCAGAAAAGCATTCCTTACTCAGAGCGATGAGGGTGGTCTGGCCGAAGAGAGGATCAAGCCATTGACAGGGGATCCATCAGGTGGAATTGGCTGGCAGCATGAGATCTTAGGGTTTGGCTGAAGGCATTTGTCAAACCGATAAGTAGTTGGTCCATCGGCACATCAGCCTAAGTGAATGAGAGTTCGCTGAAGACAACAGTCTCACTGAATGTATATTGTGAATGCATATTGTAAAAGCATGTTGAGAATGTATCTTTCTTCAGATACAAATAGTGACTGGTCGTTACGGTGAATCAGGGTATTGCCATCGGTATTAGCAAGTCACACCAAGAATATACTAAGTTGGTATATTGGCACATTGGCTAAAGGTTATAAGTGTTTGTTGATGGTATTATTCATGCCGATAGTTAGGGATGTCGGACCTCACGTCGGAGTGACTATAATGATTGGTGCGACAGGTTGCAAGGTGGCTGACGGTAGTTGTCTTACCGACTGAGGTTCCCCATCACCATGTACCTTGTATAGAAAGATAAATAAAAAAACCTTTTAGATTATGAAAATTAAATTGTAGCCTTACTTAAACAGTGACCATTACCACATAATATGCTAGAGAATATGTTGACACAAATTTATATAGAGATCTATATAGATGTATAGATCACACAACTATATGAACTACACAAATGTTATTTGACCAAGTATAGGAGACCTTAGAAAATGTCTTGTCAGGTACATTCACCAAACCCTATCAATTTTATTATCAATATATACAAATTTGGGCCTTCTAGACTTAAGTTCTATAAGGTCAAATTTGGGCCAAGATGTACAATATTTTATTTTGATGAAATCCCTCAAAATAAGAGAAAGGGCTTGAAAATCTAGAGCTTCAATACCATGTTGAAGTTTCCAAAAGAACTTCACAGCAGCATAAATCTTCTACAACCCTAAAAAGTGTTCCATAAGAGAGAAGAAAAAATAAATGTTATATTGCTAATATTAATATAATACAATCATACACATGTACACAGAGACTTTAATATATATAGGCAAGGACGAGATAAGAAGATAATTGGGTTAGGTGAGAAACCCACATGTGCATGTGATAGGTGTCCTAACAAGTGTCATGTGGACATGACTAGAGACATCTAGAAAATATCCTTACGTAAACCTAACCAACTAGGTATGAAAGGGATTTAGATAGATAATAGACCCATCCACACTAGCATGTAGTAGAAATAAAAGTAAACTCAAGAAGTTTGAGACCATATGACTTACTTGTGCATATATGAGAGGACTAAGTTGCTTACAATTAGATGCTGAAGCATTATTTGCAAGGGCAAAAAGGAAAATTTTTCTATAGATATTTTATCATATCAAAATAGGCTACAAGTAGGCTATACAAGAATGAGATTATTTATTTCAAAAATGAAGTACATGAGTGTGATTGAGCTAAAGGGACATGATAGTGAATTAGAATGACCAATGGGTGCCATATGGGCACTGAATATACCACTAAGGGTGGAATCAATTGCATGTTAAGGAGATCAAGACTAACCTTCCTAAAAACAATTGACACTAGAAAAGGAGAGACAAGATATGTAATTATAATATAGATGACATTTGGATGGGATATAAATATATTGAGAATTAATTAAATTTGGGGACTTTTACTTATATAAAAGTAATTTTAAATTTATTAATAAATCTATTTTTCAAATCGTTAAAGGAGGAGACAAATTAGATAAATAAATAACCATTGAAATATTTTAACTGTAAAATGTTGAATGATATAAGATGTATTTTGTCATTAGTTAGTTTGTGTATTGAGCTAGGATAAGGATTGTAAAATTCAAATAGTCTTAGTATTTTTTCTTAAATGTTTGTGTGATATAACAACACATGATGCATTAAATAACAAATTCAATAAAAAATCAAGTTGATGCAATAGAGTTTCTTTATTCCTATTGCTAAGGATAGGATTGTGTCCCTTAACTTAGTCCTAGACTATGCTGCACCATGTGATATTTGTTATCTATGTGATCATCTATAATGTGTTTGCTTATGTCTTTCTTTAAAATCTAATTTAAAAATGAAAAATAATAATGTGTCTTTGCCCTATTTAAATATGAGCTACATATGACTATTAATGAATATGTATTTGCAAATTGATTATTTTAATCAATCTTCTCACTAATAGAAATTAAATAAAACATCTAATAAGTGAAAAGTAAAGACAAATTTTGAAATTATCTATTATGCCTAAGTTATTTAAGAGCTTACCTCTACCTTTTTTGTTGTATGAAAAAACTAAAGATAAACCACTTCATCTTAAAAATTAATTTTAACCTTTAATTAATTTATATTATGTAAATTAATAGAAAATTATAAAAAATCTATTAATATTATTACCTAAAATGCATACATAAATGGTCCAAATTAAAAAGACTATCATCAAACAAATCTTGACCGTAGACTTTTTGAAATCTTTATCTTATTCTCAACATTTGAATAATTTTAAATAATTATCACTGTTTAAATGCTTTGGTAAGCTCTGTCCAATTATTCCAAATTCCCTCAGGTGAATCTGCACCTGGAATGATCTTTACCTTAGACATCTGTAGTTTAAGATCAAATTGGATTGTTAGTTATGATCTATGCCAAATCGGGTTGTTCATCAAATTTTATAAAGGAGAGAGAGTCGGTATTCTTTCAGGGCTGCTGCATTCAGGCGTGATAATGATGCCAGGCCCACTTCACCCACCCATTTTCTGCTTTTCTCGCACCATCTTCCGCAATTGCTGCTTTCTAGGCTCACATGCTGCTTTTCCAGACCATGACAGTCAAATTCTCCATCAAAAGCCTCTTTGATTTATCGGGTGCGTCATACATACGAATAGGCTCGCGCTTTCACCTTTTTTTTTCTGGACCTATTCAATCTTTTGACGCCAATTTCGACATTGAAGCCAGTTTTGATCGTCAAAATGCAAACGCATCACGTTAAAATAACTGTTGCACTAAAATTATGGAAACAAATGAGCGTAAAATGAAATCGCTTTCAATGTTGTGAAGGAATCCTAGAATGCGAATGGGATGGATTTACTGTGGCCAAAAAAATCTCTTACGGGACACTCTACTTAAATATCATCCATTTCAATTTCATAAATGTGGACCTTTTGACATGAAAAGATTGTTGATACAAAGCAAGTCTTGATCCCAGGTGGGCTCATTCAGAACCTTTCACCTTCACCTTCACCAACAGACAAAGGGCCTTTTCATGTGAAAATGTTGTTGATATTTGTCCTTTTAATCTTTTACCATTAAGAGTGAGTTTGTATGGAGGTATGGGATAAGGATGAATAAATGAAACGGTTGTGTGATCCTAGAGAATGAATGAATGTATATAAATATGTTTTTAATACTATTTATGAGATTAAATAGTTTATGGGATTAAAGGATAGTAATAAAATTGTTCTATGTTCAAATATCATTTGAAAGAGGGATGACAATATAATACATTAATTCAAACACAATATAGTAAAGGAGAGGTATGTACATACCTTATAATGTTGCATGCAACATATAATTTTGTTGGGATAAATTAAAATTGAGTTTAGAAATAGAAAGAATGAATTGAAGGAAGGATTTTAATAACGTCCATGTACTAAAACCTTAAGTAATATTTAAGCCATTTTTTATGTTAGATTTTCTAATGTGGATCTTGATCAAAAAAATTTATTGAAATAGGGTGTTTAGATTGGCTACATTTAGGTTGTCATCATACGTGATGTGAATGCTACTATAATTTGAGAATTCCATGTTGTAGTACAATTTTATCTCCACCACTCTCTTATTGTAAAATAAGCAAGTTCTTTTTTTTTCATTCCTCCTTTGGTAATGTCCACTTGACAATCTCATATCTAAGATGGTGCACCCTAGTCTTTAACTAGGCGATCATCATTTTCTATTTCCATTTAATTCTTGCTCTCATATAATTTTTTTACAGTCTCACATTTAAAACAAGTGTGATCATAAATATTTCTAAAATTGAACCTAATAAAAAAATTTAACATCAACATTTTAAATCATACTTCATGATTCACTATTAAAATAAATAAATAAATAAATAAATAAATAAATTACAATCAGTTTAAATCTCTAAATAAATTAAGTCTCCTTTTAAATAGATTAGATTATAAATTTACAAGAATATGAAAATTGTGTGGCTATATGTGGAAAAGTGGAAAAGGTCCCTAGTCCCACCATCATTTTAGGCTTTTGTATGTGTAAAAATTGCTTTGGATTTGCGCAACCTCTTGGAGTTTTCTTAAATATGTGGGTTATATAGTAGAAATTGTTGGAACAATGCTATGTTACTAACTATGTTTTCTCTAGCTAACTTTAATATTATGGAATTTGTATTAATATTTGGTAATTTTAAAGATGGCGATCATGCACATTTTGATTTTTGTTGAGGAAATTTTATTGGTTTAAAGGATGTGGGTTTTGCCTTGCTTCAACATTATATTTGGTGAAGTTCAAGAAATATATGTTTTTTTAAGAAATTGATAATATCTACTTGATTTTTGAAAAATATTTATCCTAGAGAAGCCTTTAGTGGAAATAGTGATGCAAAATTTATCTTGTCTTTACTTTGGATGTAGGGTGACATGAGTGGCATGGTAAATTGACATTATTTCATAGTGAGTCATGGGAATTGCTCTACAATTAGTTGTTCTTGTTATCTTGAAAGGACACTAAGGTTAGGCTTTGTGAATATGACCCAATTCAAACACAAAAATTTAAGTAGGAGTGCTATTAGCTTTAATTACGTTCAAAGAAGGCATTGTATTTCAAGACATCTATAACAAAATTAGATGTACAGCGTTTAGATGTGTAATTTAAGGAAAAATGAACATAGTTAATATGCTAATACTTTTTGTTAAAATATATTATAATTTGACATATTCATTTGTTTTTATTTTAAGTATTAAGAACATAACAACATTTATTTGGTACGATTTAAATTCCTCGCTGACACAAATATAACATGAATTTTAAGTGTTAGGCCAACCAACAATCCATGCTATTGTTCACAAATGCCTGTAGTGACCGGATGCATGCGAAGCTTTTTGTTTTGAGTGACGCCTTCAAAAACTATAGGCACTAAAAATAACTAGTTTTGAACTACTATAGATGGGTGGGTGCATCGATCTGTGTTAGTGAGTAGAGAGAGAGGGAGGTTCCAAATCCATGAACACAGCATGGGGAACATGCTTTCGCACACCAGTCTTATGAAGAATCCAGTCATTACCCATAAAGACAGTCTAGGTCTGGAATATTCAATATCATCCAATCCTTTGTTTTAAGAAGCTAGAGTTTGAAGGGCACTATAAACAGAACATGATAGTAAAGTAATCTGTTGTTAGATGAGTCGTCCCCCTATATTTGCAATGCTAAAGAAGTCCCCCAAAAATATTGATCCGTTTTAACATATTAGAAGCGACTTTAAATCGAACACAGAAAAATCAATCCCTCAATTGATAGGAAACTAAAAATAAAACACCAGTTCAAGCCACTTAGGCGATTCAATGCAGAGAAAAAACAAGACTCTAAACGGAAATGAGAGTTCCTCTCTATGTTCATCTGAAATGTGAACGACAAGAAACTTTTGGTTGGAAAATTGCCTGAAGTTTTTTTTGTAAGTGGAATTCTAATATCCCTAACTATAAACAAAAAAATGACATATTTACCAAAATGAAGAGCCTAGAAGAATTGGATGCAAATGCAATGAAGCATTGGAAGAGCTTGTTCATCTCAATAGAACTCCATTATTCGAAAGTGGCTTAAAGGGATTCAATCACTAAAATAATCTTAAATAGGTATCCATGGCCACTCTTTTTGAATCACACAAAAGAAGAAAGATTTAGACAATGGCTTCCCCAACTCATAGCCTATGCAGGCGCCATGTTTTGCTGGAATTGCATCATTGCAGAATGGAGCAAACTAACGAGTCATTCAAATGCAGTATGCATCATGGTAAAGGCAATCAATAGAGGCCGTAAAAACTGTAGCCAATCTACATCTAGTGCAGGGATGATAAGACAAAATTGACTGTAGAAATTGTCCAATCTTTTATTATAGATGTCAAATCCTTATCCCTGGACACTACCTTTTAATTAATATTATTTGACTTTCGAAGATTGCTTTGATTTCAATTGATTTTGCATATCTTGAAAAATCAAATTGAAATAATTCTCGATACAAGATATTCAATTGATGTGATTTAGATATACACTATAAAGTCATAGTTTTATTTTACAAACATTGATTTTATTTTTTGGGTATGGGCCTTTGACACGTATAGACTATATTTCTTTCAAGAATTGATTTTAGGTATGGACCACATTGGTTTCATTTAATTTTGGTATGGCTGATATTGACATCAATATTAAATATTTGCCTCGATTCACATGAAGGCAGCAATAAGAAGTGAAATCTCATAACCAATCAATTTTTTTGCAAACTTTGCAAACTATAGTCCTCAGAAAAATAAAAAAATATGATTGGTCAATAGTTTAGAAGACTAATGCAACAGTTTGGCATATCCAATGCATTAGTACCCATGCCAAGGCAGATATTAATAATAAAGCTCTAACACGTGGGAATATTAATAGCCACACATCAAAAACGTAATTTTACAATTTACATCAATGTACATGCATAGAAAAAAACATCACCCACTTCAATGATGAAAGGTAAATTTTAACCAATAAACCACTATAACATGTGATATTTAATCACTACTTCAATAATGAAATGTAAATTTTATCCAACAAACCACTAAAACATGTGATATTTAATCACATACTTCAATAGTGAAAGGTAAAATTTGACCAATAAAAATAAAACAACTAACCACTAAAACATGTGATATTTAATCACCCAATTCAATAATCAAATATAAATTTTAACCAATAAAAATAAAACAACTAACATCTAAAACATGTGATATTTAACTACTCATTTCAATAGTGAATAATAAATTTTAACCAATAAAAATAAAATAAAATGATAGTTAAAACATATAGGGTGAACTTAAACATCCAGGATTAATATTAATTCAATCCAAATTATTAAAGCGAGGGATGGCTTAACCCTGATTTTTTTTAATTAGGGCGGAATAAGATAGCATGAGTACAGAGATTAACCGCTGCCCAGCAGCCAAACCAGAGAACAAAGCATCGCTGCTAACCGCAGCACAAACATACAAGTAGAAATCTATGGAAAGTTAGCATAAAAGCACGAGGCCAAGGCGACTTATAACATCATCTGCCTACATCATAATCCGAATCTTTCTCATAACTATGACTTGTAGAGACCACAGACTCAGTAGCGGAAGCCAATTGATCAGCAGTTTCTTCTTCATGATGAACTGGAAAAGGAGCTTGGCCTTCCAGTATTTGCAGTACCGTTCTAATGCCAAGTCTTTTTTCTGGTTGAGGATGAGAACAAAACAAACCCAATTTCAGTACTCTTTTCATTTCTTCCACATCATACACACCATCAAGATCTGGATCGGCTGCGTGCAAGATTTCTCCATTTTGATATAAATCCCTCACCCAATCCAACAAAACAATGTGTTCATTATCCTTAGACAAATCTACGGGTCCCCTGCCACACGCAACTTCCAGTAAAACAATGCCAAAATTGAATATGTCGGAGCTTGGAGTAACTCTCCCTGTACTTGTGACTTCGGGGGCAATATACCCAACAGTCCCCACGACCCGAGTTGTCTGTGGATTTTGTGTTTGATCGTACAAACGAGCAAGCCCAAAATCTCCTAGTTTTGCATTAAGCTCTGAGTCGAGCAACACATTGCTGGATTTCACGTCTCTGTGAACCACCCTGCGATCCCATTGCTCGTGAAGATATAACAACCCTGCAGCGATGCCCTTCAGAATTTCTATCTTCGGGCCCAAGACAGTACTTCTGTTCTTGCCTTTCGGTTTGGGAATATCAATTTATCCAGGCTTCCGTTTGGCATGTACTCGTAAACAATGAACAGCTGTTTGTTTTTCCTGCACCAGCCCCGTAACTGAGACGACCCACGCTTGAGATTTCTTAAATAAATTCCATCATTCCTTCAGTGGAATCCTTTGTGATGCATTTGACTGCAACTTCAAGGCCGCTTCTGGAGAGAACGCCCTTGTAAACCCGTCCGAAACCCCCGCAGCCCACCAGCTGCTCATTTCCGAAGCCTTGTGTTGCGGATTTTAGCTCTTTGTAGGGAATTCTGTGAGGCCAAAACTCTAGCTCCCGTTCTTCAATCAACTCTCTGTCTTTTATTTCTTTCACTTTAAGTAATGCAAACAAAACGGCTACAAGGAACACAAACAGAGATGCTACAGTCACAGCGGCCCTGAAGCCTCTGGATTTAGTTATCGCTTGTTTTTCTGATGAATGAAGGGAGACCGGAGAGATCTAGAGGCGGCGCTTTACCTGTTAAAATTGTAGACGCAGATCAATAGACCAAACACAGAAGAAAAAACAACCATATAATTAAGATGTAAACCCTAGACTAGTAGAATCTCTATTCCGTAATTTTAAATGTTTGCAGTGTGAAATTTAAAGTCCAAAAGATTTAAATTATAAACTAGTGTAAAGTGTTGACTCCAAAGCACCAACACTTTACAAAGGCACATTTTGTCCTCTATAGGTAAACCTTTTTTTCTCTTGGGGAGAGTGGAACCCTTTCAATGGCACAGCATACAGTGTACTCGATAAGGAAACGATGAGATTGTAGTGTAAATTAAATCTTTATAATAAGTATAGTCAGAAGTTGCGGTAGATTTCAGAAATAAGGGGCAACAAATTTTTATTAAAAAAGGGGTTATATATAGAAGTCCACTCGCATGAAATCTTCAGCAGGAAAATCTGGAGAAGGTATGATATGAGGGCTGTAGTGGATGTCGAAACGTAAACTTGAGATTTTAGATAATACAGTTCTTACAATTTAAGAGTCTAAAAGTTGAATTTCTGTAAAAGCTTACTGATGGTTTATCTGATGGGCAGCCGTTAGAAAATTGCATGGAATTATATTTTACATGTAACATTACTCAAGACAGAACACTATTTTGAAGATAGTACTAAAAATTCTATGATTATACGAAATTAAAAAAACACTCCACCTCTTTAATAAAAACTTATAAGAAATCCTATAGTAAAAACATAAAACTAAATCTAAAATCTAAACCCTTTGGTTTTAAGGGTATCCTTAATCTTCTTTTCTAAATCTATTTCGATCTCTGTTTCCATTTTTATATACATCACCTTCTGTACTGAAGCTCCAGCCGAGAATGTAATGATCTTCAATTGCGTAAGTCCCTGTAGATGCAGTAAACCCCACATACACCTCTTCCTTCAAAACTGCAGAAAGATTAAGTTTCGTAACGGATATCAATGGCCGGACAGGCTTCTCCATCCCGACTACTGTAACACTCACATTAAGCCGATCTTCAACATAATCATAATCAATCCATGCATCTATATTCTTTCCACTTGCCAGAGTCAAATTGGTAAAATGATTTTTGTCAATCCAATAGGCTGCCGGCTGAGATTCGAAGGACTTAACGCCGTTTTTATTAACTCCAACATGGTTGTCGTCTATATCTCCAAGATCAGGATCATAAACTGTATCAAATTCGACTGCTAAAAAATGGTTTGATTCTAGACCATTTGTTGTAGAAGTGGTGAGTCCAAGATACTGGGGATCACCGGCGCCGACGACGGACCTATTGGGAGCCATGATGAAGGCCAACCCATTCCCGTGCATGCCCTCAGATGGAGCCGCCATGGACAAGACAAAGCTAGTGCTGAAAGGCAAAATTGAATTATTGCTGCCTTTTATTCTGATGGGGTTGGGGTACAGAGCACGACCCATTGAACGCTGGCTTTGATTGGTTAGGGTAAGCAATCGCTCAGAGTGTATTGACGCATCCTTCAGCAGTATCATATTTGATTCGTTGAAATCACCATAGGTGAAAGTGTTGGCGTAGGCGAAGTGTGGAGTAAAGAATAGGCATAGCAGCACAAGAGTAAAACAGGAGCTTAGCTGACAAAGGGTAATCATTGTTTCTTCCAAGAAAACCAGGGCCCTGGTATTCTTTCTCATCGTCCAGTATTTGCATATAAAGGCTCAAATAACTTTAAGGGACGGTGTACATGCACTCGAAGCTATTGGAAGGATTGTAGACCTTTTCAGATATTTTAGTTCCGTTGAGTAAGTCAAAATCAAAGTTATAGTAGTCAAAAGATTTTTAGTTTCTTGTAAAATTGAATGGTTTTGATAAGTGTAAGGTAGGCAGTCACCAAAGTTAAATCTTTATACGAATATATTTATATCTATCATATCTATCAAATATATGTTGTCACCATACATGCATCTAATGTAGAAAATCTAAATAATAAATAATAATAGTAAAATTAATACATATGGTTGGTGGGTACATACATTAAACATTTTTTAAATAATTTCTTAGAATAAATAATATTTTAAACATGATGCTTAAAAGCAAGATATTGAATAAAAAATAAAATTTTATTTCCTTTTAGACGAAAACATAATAATCTCACTTGTGATAGTGAAAGTTAAAATTGGATGAAAAGGCACATGTTAGAATAGATCATCTACTTGCCATGTCTAGAGTTAAGAACACCTATCCCTCTTTATCAATGTAATATTTATTTATGTATATGTTTTGATACTATTTCTAAATGTGGGTCATATATTTAGATTGATTATATGTTAATTAATTATTTAACCTAGATAATTAGAAAAGATGCTTATATCTTTATTTTTTTAAGATCTAAAGATAAATCAAAATGTTTTTATTCTTTTTAAACATCTCTTTCATTTATAAGAGTTAGTTAGCTTTATAATAAATTGTTCATAAGGCAAGTAATAAGTTAAGGGGACTTAATTGTGGGGCAAGTTTAGTGGTCAAGGGTGTTTGAGTTAGAGTAGTATTGTAATAGGTGACCTCAAAAATTTCAATGCTTTACTCTTGTAAACATCACCTAAATATAGTGAATGTTAAGTAAACTATTCATAGTCAACCAAAACTCCACCCCAATAAACATCATATAGATACAATGAATACTAAATAAACCATTTATAATTATAATAAAACAAATTCTGATAATTCAGGACTCTCTAAAACAAATACTAAATAAACCATTCATATAATTATAAAAAGGTGCTGTTTGCTACTTTGATTTTAGGTTTGACCGACTGAACTTTATTTTTTTTCTTCCTTACTTTTGAAATTTTCTATGCAAAGTGCAGAAAATTAGGTACCTAGTAGCCAATGCGTTATGTTTAGATTCTGCCCAGATCCACACTTCAAACACTCACGCCTGTCATTTAGGACTTTCCTGTAATCTAACGTGCAACACATTTCTTGAAATGAGAATGAAAACGCATTGAGTACGGCAGTGTCTATCACATCTACACATATTTTTTTCTTTCTCTATTTTCGGTGCTTTTATTATTATTATTATTTAAATGACATTAATTAATAGAGTAATGATTTAAAAGATTGATTAAAACGTTATACATAGTTTTTGTCAAAAATATTACAATATATTATTATAATGTCATTATCATTTGTTTTCAATGACATTATTATTTGTGTGGACTATATATTTTAATAGTTTTTCTTTAAAACATGTAATGTACTTTGTTAAGATTTTCTTATGTATTACTTGATTCTATTTAAATTGGATTGTATAATTTTACAAGCTTTTCATTGTTTTAAAATTATCAATTTAACCCATAAGTTTAATAGGCAAACTCATAATTTTACAAAATGTATGCAATTTTGTTAAATGTATTGTTTTTAGGATAGAAATCAATGGAATAACTTTTATTCTAAAGTAGTAGAAAAATAAATAGAACTAAAAATCATGTATCATAGCTAAAAATTCTACCCCATCTTAAATTTATTACAACTAAATTATATTATCTCTCAAATTTTGAATTTGGTATCATAGTTGATCTCAACATGAATGCATCTTACAGGGTATGTTGGAATTGAAATGCACTTCTTGATAGAATTTTAAACTTTTCCATCATGAAAGGGCAAGTGGGTTAGTGGCGGAAAATCTCACTAGGCACTAGCCACAAGTAAGCTCTAAGTTTGAATGTCAGCCTATCTAATATTCTCATTAATGTACCTATAATTCCTTGTATAAACAAATACAATCCTTTCACAAAGTAGCAAAAAATAATTAAAATTAAAGTCAATGTAAAAATGCTTAAAACTGCTTAAAATGGCTCAAATAGCTCTTCTACATCACTGTGTGCATACACTCCAAGGTCTTGGGAACGAATCTACACCTTTACACTATTCAGTAATTTGAGCTCCTTTACTGAATGTCAATTCATTCAATATTTAGGAAAGAAATGAACTTCATTAATTACCACTTAAATAAAAGAAATATAAAAAAAAGTACTTTAATCTTGAGGTCATTTTAAAATAATCTTATTAAAGAATATTATAGTTGGGAATAAAATTAGTACAACTTCAAATAATATTATAGCTAAGAATGAAATTGATATACCATCCGTCAAATTATTGGCAATATTTCCACAATTGAGCAATTGTCATGGGGCAAAAATACTAAAAATTTAAAGGAAAGTGTCTCACTCTTTTGGCATTGGGAAATAGAGGAGGGTGGTAGGGTGTAAGGAACTACGCTAGTATCCTAAAAATTCTATCCAAAAACAAGCACAATTTTTTTTCTTTTAAATGTACTCAATAACTATGATTACATCAATCTCAAAGTAGTACAACAATATTTGAACATCATACATGATCCAGTAAACTTTTAAATATAAACATGCATGATATCCAATTTTTCTCTTATCACAATAATCAACTAACTCAAATTAGTATATTATGCAACATATGTAAATGTATCTCTAATCATTTATATCTGGTTAAGATTATATTGATACAAGTTTTCCATCCAATTAGTCATATATTTCAATATAGAAAAACAAAAAACTTTTCATATTTATAATAAGAATTCTTAGTCTTTCATTTTCACATAGGTACAATTTTCATTAATCATGTAACAAATCAAGTATTACTATCTCAATAATCCCCTCTATCTTTGAGTAGAAAATCCATAGTGTACTAGTTGTAGCATAGAGGGAGAGCATCATCTGGGTGCTTTACCTCCATTTGTAGACCGATGGTCCCCCGTAAATCTTCCTACTGGAAGTGGCCCTGCCCTTCATGAGGGTAGCAGATAAAGGACCCCGCAAATCATACCATGCTCATGGAGAACTGAGTGTATGGGAATGATCATGTCACTTGTAACCTGTCACACAACTCTAGCACTGTTCTAGTTAAGTATGACATCTGGCTATGAGACAACCTATCAAGACCCTAGATTGACAATGCATACAACCTAGATTCATCACTTGGCCAAAGCAATTTATAAAGTAAACATGTTAAAAAATGGAATTGGGGGTCATTGTCCACCACCCCTATCTCAACTTGACTCGACACTATTGAGACCAAAACACTTAGCCCAATGAATTAAGAATCACATGAATCAGCAATATAGACTAGATCATAAAACATACTCAAACCACATAAGATTTATAATACTACAACACATCCAAACTATTCTCAACAGAAAAGATAAGATGCTTTCCTTGTTGTCACTTCAATCCAAATATTAGGTCTTATTTTAGACAGCTTGGGACCAAGATCCTGTAATATCAGTTTAAAGACATACTTCTTATCCAAGAATTGTCAATCCCTTCTCAAATTAGACATAAGTAGGCATAAATAATATAGATATATGGGTAAAATTTCAAACCTATGTCACACTTTCAACCAACTAAATAGTTTCTATAGTAACAGTTTTGCCTAGAACAATTCTACCCAGAATCATTCTGCATAGAACCATGTAGCACCTACATGGCATTGCGTGGCATAAAGAGTTTCACCTGGAACCTTTTCACCCAGATTTTATAAATCTATAAAATATGATTTCATCTTTGAAAATAGTATTCATTTGCATAGAAGGTTCTAAGCAAGAGAGTTTCACCCGGAATATTTCCGGGCGATACCATCTTGCCCGAAATTGTCTATGTGGCATCCCATTTGGCAGCCAAGCCCCCATTTTCAAAAATTTAAATAAAACTTTATGTTCAACTCTAAATTTATCTTGTCAAAATATATTTATACAAAAAATGATTGAATACGCATTATAGTGCTCAGAGTACAGATTCTAGATTTTTTTTGGTCAAATTTTGATTATTTTTATCATGTTCATTTTTAAATTTATTGTAAGTAGGTTATTATAATAAAACATGGAGCAAATTAGAAATTGAAAATAAATTGGTAAATTTTATTTTAAAATTTTCAAAAATATAAAGTGTACTAGAGGAGAGAGTCTTCTCAAGAGAATATTTTTGTTTTGAAAACAAAATTAAAAAAATGTACAAAAGTTGACGTCCCATGAAAACTATATGGTTCTAATTAAATTTGACTTAAAAAAATTATAAATAATAAATTTTCATCGAAAATTAGATTTTTTTTCTCTGCACTAGATATTTGAGTTGTCTAATTAGGAAAAAAAGTTAACTAAAAAATAGTAATTTTATTATATTTTTCTTGACGTCCCATCCACGTCACTTTTCAGAAAAAAAGAAAAATAATTAAGATTCATCAATTAATTTCAAAAAAATATTATGATATTTTATTTCAAGGTTTAACTGTGTAGTTTTTGAGTCAAACACATGACCCATATTTCATGAGTAGTGGTTCACATGAACCCATCTCTCATGTGAATGAATGGTCCACTTAGTGCTCATTGCATCTAGGTGATGCACATAGGGGTGAAGCATTGGGACTTCCTGGGAGGTCACCCATCCTAGTACTACTCCGACTCAAGTGCGCTTAACCATGGAGTTTCCCCCAAGATCAAGCCCACTTAGCTTGCTACCCCATTTGCAAAACCTTTAGCAAGTGTTGTGTCTTATTAACCATTCATTAGAGAGCCCCTTTAGCTCATCAATTGATAAGTAGGAGGTATTTTTCGCAGCATGTCAAATTATGATATTTTATTTCAGGGTTTAAGTGCGTAGTTTTTGAGTCAAACACATGACCCATATTTCATGAGTAGTGGTTCACATGAACCCATCTCTCATGTCAATGAATGGTCCACTTAGCACTCATTGCATCTAGGTGATGCACATAGGGGTGAAGCATCGGGACTTTCCGGGAGGTCACCCATCCCAGTACTACTCTGACTCAAGCACGCTTAACCATGGAGTTTACCCCAAGATCAAGCCCACTTAGCTTGCTACCCCATTTGCAAAACCTTCAGCAAGTGTTGTGTCTTATGAACCATTCATTAGAGAGCCCCTTTAGCTCATCAATTGATAAGTAGGAGGTATTTTTTGCAGCATGTCAATTTATGATATTTTATTTCAGGGTTTAACTACGTAGTTTTTAAGTCAAACACATGACCCATATTTCATGACTAGTGGTTCACATGAACCCATCTCTCATGTGAATGAATGGTCCACTTAACACTCATTGCATCTAGGTGACGCACATAGGGGTGAAGCATCGGGACTTCCTGGGAGGTCACCCATCCTAGTACTACTCTGACTCAAGCACGCTTAACCATGGAGTTTCCCTAAGATCAAGCACACTTAGCTTGATGTCCCATTTGCAAAACCTTCAGCAAGTGTTGTGTCTTATGAACCATTCATTAGAGAACCCCTTTAGCTCATAAGTTGATAAGACACAACACTTGCTAAAGGTTTTGCAAATGGGGTAGCAAGCTAAGTGGGCTTGATCTTGGGGGAAACTCCATGGTTAATCATGCTTGAGTCAGAGTAGTATTGGGATGGGTGACCTCCCGAGAAGTCCCGATGCTTGATCCCTATGTGCATCACCTAGATGCAATGAGTGCTAAGTGGACCATTCATTCACATTAGAGATGGGTTCATGTGAACGACCACACATGAAATATGGGTCATGTGTTTGACTCAAAAACTACATAGTTAAACCCTGAAATAAAATATCATAATTTAACCTACTGTGAAAAATACCTCCTACTTATCAACTGATGAGCTAAAGGGGCTCTCTAATGAATGGTTCATAAGATACAACACTTGCTGAAGGTTTTGCAAGTGGGGCAGCAAGCTAAGTGTCCTTGATCTTAGGTAAACTCCATGGTTAAGCGCGCTTGAGTCAGAGTAGTACTAGGATGGGTGACCTCCCAGGAAGTCCTGATGCTTCACCCCTATGTGCATCACCTAGATGCAATGAGTGTTAAGTGGACCATTCATTCACATGAGAGATGGGTTCATGTGAACCACTAGTCATGAAATATGGGTCATGTGTTTGACTCAAAAATTACGTAGTTAAACCTTGAAATAAAATATCATAATTTGACATGCTGCAAAAAATACCTCCTACTTATCAATTGATGAGCTAAAGGGGCTCTCTAATGAATGGTTCATAAGACACAACACTTTCTAAAGGTTTTGCATATGGGGTAGCAAGCTAAGTGGGCTTGATCTTGGGGTAAACTCCATGGTTAAGTGTGCTTGAGTCGGAGTAGTACTGGGATAGGTGACCTCCTGGAAAGTCCCGATGCTTCACCCCTGTGTGCATCACCTAGATGCAATGAGTGCTAAGTGGACCATTCATTCACATGACAGATGGGTTCATTTGAACCACTACTCATGAAATATGGGTCATGTGTTTGACTCAAAAACTGCGCAATTAAACCCTGAAATAAAATATCATAATTTGACATGCTATGAAAAATACCTCCTACTTATCAATTTATGAGCTAAAGGGGCTCTCTAATGAATGGTTAATAAGACACAACACTTGCTAAAGGTTTTGCAAATGGGTAGAAATCTAGGTGGGGTTGATCTTGGGTGAAACTCCATGGTTAACTGTGCTTGAGTCAGAGTAGTACTGGGATGGGTGACCTCCCGAGAAGTCCCGATGCTTCACCCCTGTGTGCATCACCTAGATGCAATGAGTACTAAGTGGACCATTCATTCACATGAGAGATGGGTTCATGTGAACCAGTACTCATGAAATATGGGTCATGTGTTTGACTCAAAAACTACGTAGTTAAACCCTGAAATAAAATATCATAATTTGACATGCTACGAAAAATACCTCCTACTTATCAATTGATGAGCTAAAGGGGATGTCTAATGAATGGTTCATAAGACACAACACTAACTGAAGGTTTTGCAAATAGGGTAGCAAGCTGAGTGGGCTTGATCTTGGGGGAAACTCCATGGTTAAGTGCACTTGAGTCAGAGTAGTACTAGGATGGATGACCTCCCGAGAAGTCCTGATGCTTCACCCCTGTGTGCATCACCTAGATGCAATAAGTGCTAAGTGGACCATTCATTCACATGAGAGATGGGTTCATGTGAATCACTGCTCATGAAATATGGGTCATGTGTTTGACTCAAAAACTACGCAGTTAAACCCTAAAATAAAATATCATAATTTGACATGCTACAAAAAATACCTCCTACTCATCAATTCAAAAAAATATATGACTAGTTATAAAAATATTTAAAAAATTATAAACATAAACTACACTAAAATTGCTACATTTCATTAGTTTATGTCATTTTAAAATTCTAAACTTTAATATGACTTTTTTGTCATTTAAGTTGGAAAATTATATTTGTGTTGGTCGTTTCGTTTATAAAAGTGTGACAATGTACTGAAATTTTACCCATACTTATGGATACGAAGTATCTAAAGTTCAATCTGAATAAGCTTATCAAAATAATATTCACTCATTGACAACAAATCCTTTAGACGGTATTTTGATAGCTTATAGTTTAATATAATCTATTTAAATTTAAGGACTCTAGCATTTAAATCATAAGGAAAATACATTTTGTTTAAATACTTGCCCATGCAAAACTCAGATGTGTGACTATTTATAAATATATTTATGAATTGATATTCTTGTTAGCTTATCAATTCATGAACATATTGATAAGGTCACCGATATTACCTATTTAAGTCAACCAAAAGTAATCACAAGAAAAGAATAATTTAACAGTGAAGATAAGTATTAATTGTCTTTGAATTTCATTCAATCCTTGACATAAAGAACTATGTACTAAAGACCATAATCCTTTGTTTACTAAATAGTGATACCTCTAAAACATCTCACTTAAACATGAAATAATTCTACATAGGTATAGGTCACTTGGTTTTCTAGTGTTTAAGCCAAATTGCCAGCTGAATAGAACTAATCATATTTTTCCTATGTTCAACTCAACCACTGCATTAAGGCTTAAGTTTCCAAGGCCAACTCCCTTTATTTTCTGAAGAATGATACTTCTATCACTCCTCACTGAGCATGATGCAACTAATATAGTAATAGTTTTCCCTCTAATATTGTTGTTCTATTTTGCTGATAAAAATCATTCAAGTTTAATAAACCTGCCAAAGCTAACATTGGCTCAAATGTTCAACCACTATTATAAAATTAAAAACTAACTTCATTTCTATAACTCTAAAAAATTAGGTACTTCTTATTTTCTTATTTGGTAGAATATATAATTTTGTTGGGAATGGAGGTGTTAAATCAAAGCACATTCTTCTATTTTTCCAAATTTGTAGTAACTATGTACAGGGAGGATTTAATACTTCTTAATATAATCAATCTGCCATTATTTTCAAGGCATCTAAGTCTCAAGAAAGATTTCATTATTCTTAGATAATTAAAGAAAAATGGCATAGAGAGTGGTCTAAATTGACCTAAGATTGAAGACATCTATGTATTATATTAATCTCTACTATAGTCTCAAGTTCAATTCTTTAAGTATAATCACTCAACATTACTATGAATGAGTAAAGTGTTGGCAAGAGACACTGCTTTGGAATAGACTTGTACATTGTCATTGATGGAAACAAGGCTTAGAGATCTCATCAGCATGACAGGAAGACATAACTTTGGAAGGTCTTATTGGAATTCAAATCTAGTTGGCAAAAATGACTAAGTATAGGTAGGAAACAGAGTAAGGGACAGTAAGTGGATCAGTGTGCCTCCACAGATGAAGACCTAGAAATGCAGCTCAGTATAATGTTCACAATTTTTTATTGTTGTTATATTCCAGTCTTCAAGATCTAACTTCCTCCAGAAGTCATCTAGGGAAAAGTCTAAGTCCAGGTGGATATAAGATAGAGACAGTGAACAATACATAGTAAAATGGTCTGCATTCCTCTGAAATAGCATATTTTTCTCTGTGGTTTTGAGAAAACATAGAGATATGTCATGACTACCTAAATCCACGATGATAGCCTCTGAAGTTCACCAGATAATATTTTACAAGCTTCCAAGTATCGGCTTCTAGTTTGACAGTGTGATAGTGCAACAATTCTAAGATCCGCATTTTGGCATACAAAATTATTTTGTTCTATAGATTTGAAGGCACATTAAGAGGTCATCTATGAATGTTAGATATGGATTGTGGATCTCATTTGGTCCGCAGTGTGAGTTGTGGTATGACAAATGAAATTATCAAGTACGTTCTTAAAGAACAGGCAGATTGGCATGTTAGATCTTTATGCAGAGAAGATGTAATGTTTGGATAATCAATTTGAGTGGTCATATAACTAAGGCCAACCTATATGAACATGTTTGTGTAAAGATTTGGGTCTACATAGCATATAATGCATTGTATTGAGTTGACAAGATACATCTTTCAATGTACACGTTTCATATCTTGGATGTCGAGCTGATTATGAATCAAATCATGATGCAGATATATAAGAGCATTGAATTTTGGTTGAGGTAATGATGATGTGTGATGTGATTGATGTGAGCAAGACAATAGCAGAGCAGAGATAGAAGATCAGTGATGATGAAAACTCAGGATTCAGAATTTAGTTGCTAAATGACTGCACCCTGGCATACTGACAGATGCCTTTGCAGTATTCATTTTCATATATAATTTCACTTGTACTTGGTAGAGAGCCATCTTCATCAAGGCAGTGAGCCTCCATTATGGTTTAACATCCCTCATTGTAATCTTTCTAGATCTAGGGTTGAGGTAGTGAGCCTACTAGACCTAGTTTTAATTCATGGCAGTGAGCCAACATGTTCTAGGCTTGTGGAGTGACCAAGCTTGAACATCACCATTTGTAAAAGATTTAAATATATATTGAGAGATAATCCTCTTCATGGTTTTTCCCTCTTTGGGTTTTCCATGTAAAAAATCTTGGTGTCTATGTGTTATGTCTTTGTGGTTACTATTCATCTGCATATTGTGCTTTTGTTTTATTAATTTTGGAAAATGGTTAAAAGTGAAAGTGCATGAAAAGTTTTATGGAACACTGATTCACCTCCCTCTTAATGTTCTTAGTATTCAACAATTAGTATCAGAGAAAGGTTCCTTGGAAGAATCCTAACAACTTGAGGAAGATCTGGGAAGGTTCGCTTATGGTAGCACAAAGGTATCTCACTTGTCCTGAAGAAAATCCTTTTGGCAGCATTATATTTGGCAATCAAGTATATGTCAATAATGAACAATTTGAACCAGCTCTAGAAGATCTTGACAACTCCAAGGCTAATATCAAGGGTTTAGATGAAAGTATCAAAGAAGCTGATGATTGCATTCTGAAATTAAAAGAGCAAATCAATAAATCTTAGGAAAGAGGGAAATCATTATATGAGCAACTAAAACAAGAAAATGAATCCACAGAGAGTCTTCTCAAGGTAATTGAAGAAAAGATCAAGAATCAGGAATATCTAAAACAAGTTGTGAAGGACAAGTCAGAAGAATGTGAAAGACTAGGGAAAGAAGTTTTACTCTTGAAATTTGATCTAGAAGCAGCAAATAGCTATGAAGAAAAATTCAGGATAAGCTCTACCAAACTTGATAAGTTGCTAGCCAGTCAAAAGTATCCAGGTGATAAACAAGGCTTGGGATTTGAAAAGGGAGAAAGTTCAAATTTAGGACAAGACAAATCTAAAGAAGGAAGAGGCAGAAACCATCAGATAAGGAATCAAAAAAGAAGAAGACCTAGAGGATCTTCGGTTAGGCAACCAAATGCTCAAAGGTACCCATATTTCAATGGTTACTGTTTTAAATGCAATAAGTATGGTCATAGGGCTATTCAGTGTAGAAGCAAAATGAGTCAAAATGTCCCATCTTTCTTTGGTCAATGTTTCAACTGCAAGAAAATAGGTCATAAAGCAATTGAGTGTAGATGTGTGTCAAGAAGGTATCCAAACAATTCTACCTGATTAGTCAACCTTTCAATGGATAGTGCTTTGTATGCAATAGATGTGGGCATATGGCTAATCAGTGCAGATCAAGACCAATCTATAATAACAGGAGGAATCAAGGACAGAGAAAAGTTGTTTGCTTCATTTGCAACAAATCTGGACACTTTGCAAAGTTTAGCAGAAGTAGAAATACAAGAAGAGACTATCCTGTAGAAAAGGGGAAAACAGAGTAGAGAGTATCTACAAAGGCAAAAAGAAGATTGATCTGGTGGAAACCAAGAAAGAGATGAGTGAGATCTAGATCAAGAAGGATGTTACTAAGGTCAAGGATGGATCCACACTAGCCTCTTGTGTAGATACTTCCTCTGGGAAGTAAATTGAGAACTCTGGCTCAGGGGGAGTATTCTTAAAAATCTAAATCCCCCAGCTAGAAAGTTGGTGATGGAATCCAGCATGGAGATTTATGGTGGAATTCGATAAGACAAATCCTTTGGAAGAAAATCCAGAAGAAAATGAGTCAGTGCAGTGCATTGCAGAACAATTTTAATTGACTGTGTCTATAACAGAAAAGTCAGACAACTTTTGGAATAAGCATTTATGACGATTAGGTCAAGTGTGGAAGATAAAAACTAAATCATTCCATCTTCTAACTCACTTTGCATTCAAGCTATAGAGTTTTTAGTAGAGATTGAGGTGAAAATCGAAGGAATTCTAGTAGAAGTTCAAAGAAAAAAGAGATTCAAGCAAAGAAACCCCAGTTTGGTGTAACAAGGTATTTATTTTGTTAACCTAACTATAAATTTGTTGCAAAGAAATGTCAAACCCTTTAGTTTTTGATATTACTAAGCAACCACGACCCAAATTCAAGAAACATCCTCACAAAGCAACTGAAGTTGATCCAATGTGTGCATTCTTGGGTATACCATACGGAGTTCTATATGTGGAAGACATTAGGGCATATATCCATATTGTCCTAGATGAGAACGGTGGTAGAAGATTCACAGACATATATCTGAATGACTTAAGTGATTATCAAGCTGATCTGAAGGAAGAATACAAGGTCCTAAAAGAGAAGAAATTCATCCTATTTGTATAATTCCCTACATTTGTTGAGAACGAATGGGTTCGGTATGTGCTAAGTAGGATTCATGACGAGTTCATGTGGTTAGGGAAAGGGCAACCCTTTAAGATGATAAAGGATGCAATTCAGGCAATCACTGGACTAAACTCTACCGGAGATGTGCCATCATTAAAGGCCATCAAGAATCAAACCATTACAGATGCCATCAGAGCCCAATTTGACAAAAAGGCATTGACAATAAATGATATTACTGATCCTGCAGTAAAGTTTGCCTCAATGCTCATAGGTTACAAGATTTACTTCACAAGTAGAGAAAATTATGTCTCTAGTACGACCATTTACACAGCATACCAAATGATTAAGGAGAATGTAGATTATGACTTGTGTGAGCTACTGAGAATTCAATTAATAGAGAACCTGAAAAAGATCAAGGAAAGTAAAAACTACCCATTCAAATTTGGTATGTTTATTAGCTATTTATTCTTCTATTTTCTGAATGAATTTCCAAACCATAAGGGCTTGATTTGGTTGAGTGATAAACCAGTAATTGTTCAAATCAAAAACTATCTCAACAACTTTTCACTAGAACATGATGCACACCAAGGAAAGAATTCTTAAGGCTATTGTGGAAAAGTATATGGACACCATATGTTTCATGGTCACAAAAGATCAATGTTTGATGGAGGTTGTTGAGCCCAGGATAGTTGGGATCATGCCTATGGGATATGAAGTGGATGGTCAAGTATCGGATAGCTATGCTCAACACATGCTGAGCAAACTTAAGGATAGTAGGGAAGAAAGGTTTGGAACCTATGAAGAGCTATCTATGAAAATTCATGTTTAATTTAGAAAAACTGAAGTGACAAGAAAAGGTAGAAATGAAGTAGAAGAGATTGATGCAAAGTATGGCATCACCAAAGACCAACTTAACGAATCAATGGAAAAAGCACAAGCTGCTAAGGAAGAAGAAGAAAAGAGAAAAAATGAATCAATTGAAGTTCTGAAGGAATCTAAAGGTGAACCGAAAATACTAGATGTCTCAAGAAGGAGAACTGGAGGATCTACCTCTGTAGAAGCTACTTTTATTTCTTCTAGCTCCACACCATCTGCAAATCTGGAAACACCTTCCACCTGTTCCAAAAGGAAGAAGACCAAGGCTAGGAGAATGCATGTAAGCATAGCTGGTGATGAAGAATAAACAAAATTAGACGAGGAAATAAAGAAGATGAAAACTAAGGCTACAAAGGCCTCCAGATCCAACATGAAGAAATCCACTAGTAAGGGTCAGTCTGCGAAAAGAAAAAAGAAAGATATGCCTCAAACAGATCAAGAAACTATATGTCTAGAAGATGTTCTCAAGGCCATAGTAGTGGATGGCAATCTGAAACAACTTTCTAAGTTGTATGATGAATATAATGATCCAAATAAGAGGATCATTGACACTTCCATTGTAGAATATTTAAACATCTACAACAAGGCTCTGATTGAAATTATTACTAATCTACCACACAGCTTGGGCAACATAATGAGTAGAAGAAAAGAAGAAGCTATGGAAAAAGATGTTGAGCTGAGAGAACACTCATTAATATAATTATGTCCGAGGATCACCCCTAAAGAGAAGGCCAAAATCTCAAAAGAAATCAAGGATGCTTTTAGAACCAAGAGAAGAATGAACTCATTGATGTTGGGAGAAATTGATAAAGTTATCAAGGAAATAGAGGAGATCACTTTGGCTGCATTAAAGAAAAACAATATTCCTACTATCTATGACAATGAAGGAGCAAATGATGGAGACACATCTCTACCAGAGATAAGATAAGATCAAGGACTAGAATAGAGTGATCAAGTACCTAACACTAATACATTAGATATGTCAGATCAAGGCAAAACTAAAACTGATCTACCTCGTGAGCAACAGGATGAGATTGAAGAGAATAGGGAACAGATAATGAGCGCTGCACTAACAAAACATTGATCAGCAAGAAAATATTGACATGGATCCTCCGGAACACAGTCAAGAAGAAGTGTCTAAAGAAGCAACAAGAGACACTACAGAGACAGTAAAAGAGCTTTTGGAAAAAGAAGAATTAGTTCTAGATGAGCTTGAATCAATCCAAGGTCCAATAAACTTGGATACAATGTCTCCTTCTCAAATGTTCAAGTTGGCTTCATTTGTCCAAGCCAAAGCAAGAAAAGAGATTTTGAAGTCCCACATTGAGGATAGTGAACTCATAAATGATGCATCCAGCATTTTGGAAAAGCTAATGCCAACATACCAGAAGGATACCTCTCTATCTACAACTTCTCAACTCAAGGGACTAATTCATTATGTAAGTACACACATTGAATCTCTTGAAAAATCTTCTGAAACTAAAGTCAGACAAGAGTTTAATGAGAAAAGGTTAGATGAGTTGACAAAGTTAATGGCCCATGATAAGGCTCAACTAGATAATGAGATACAAAATATTTAGAGTGTTATTGTAGAAGCTGGTGATGTATATAATCTTTTTCTATCATGGCCAGAAGTTACAAAGAAGACAGAAGACAAGATCAAGGAATTGGAAGAAAAACTGATGAATATTTCTAAGAATTTTGATCCTATACATGCATAAACCAGCAACCAAGAAGCTCAATTCATCAACATCTACAATGAATTGAATGATTTAATACATCAAAGGTATCAAATAAAAAGTAGAATGGGACAATTGAGAAGACTAATTAGTCCCAAACTAGAGTCAATGACTAAGCTTGTAGCTGAAGCATAGCTTGCTGCACAAACTGCCACACCATCAGATCTATAAAGGCAGAAACTCTAGTTTTTCTACTCAGCGGACATATACAAATTTTGGATGGTGCTAAGAAGAGCTGGTATGTTGAGATAGCTCAACTAAAGAACATCTTTGGTGACATTCTTCAGCATATGTAAGATAAAGTAGAAGACTATACTTGTAAATATGCGGTAGAGTACATAAATTTGTTTGAAGACTTGACAAATTTTTTATTCTGAAACACAACCTTTGCCATTGATGTCAAAGAGGGAGAAGAAGATCGGTGAAAAATAAGAGAACATCTTAGGGGAAGAAGGAAAATAGAGTGTATATAGTAAGGGGGAGCAGTCAAGCATTTTTCACTAAGTGTTGCCATCAATGCCAAAGGGGGAGATTGTTGCCAAGAGACACTACTCTAGAATAGACTTGAATGTTTTCATTGATGGCAACAAGGCTCAGAGATTTCATCAGCATGATAGGAAGGCATAACTTCGGAAGGTCTTATTGGAATTTAGATCCAGTTGGCAAAAATGACTAAGTATGGGCAAGAAACAGAGTAAGGGATAGTAAGTGGATCAGTGTGCCTCCGCAGATGAAAACCTAAAAATGTGACTCAAGTATAATACTCACAATTTTTTATTGTTGTTATATTCTAGTGATCAAAAACTAACTTCCTCTGGAAGTCATCTGGTGAAAAGTCTAAGTTCGGGTGGATAGAGCTAAGACAGAGACAGTGAACAATATAGAGTAAAATGTCTGCATTCCTCTGAAATAGCATATTTTTCTTTGTAATTCTAAGGAAACCTAGAGATGTGTCATGAGTACCTAAATCCAAGATTATCACCTCTGAAGTTCACCAAATAATATTTTACAAGCTTCCAAGTATCGGCTTCCAGTTTGACAGTGTTTCAGTGTGATAGTGTAATAGTTATAAGATCCACAGTTTGGCATACAAAATTATTTTATTTTGTGGATTTGAAGGCATGTTAAGAGGTCATAAATGAATGTTAGATATGTATTGTGGAGTCCCATTTGGCCCGCAGTGTGAGTTGTGGTATGACAAATGAAATTATCAAGTATGTTCTTAAAGAACAGGCTGACTGGTATGTTATATCTTTATGCAGAGAAGATGTAATGTTTGGATAATCAAATTGAGTGGTCATATAACTAAGGCCAACCTATATGAACATGTTTGTGCAAATATTTGGGTCCGCATAGCATATAATGCATTGTATTGAGCCAACAAGCTACATCTTTCAATGTACATGTTTCATATCTTGGATGCTGAACTGATTATGAATCAAATCATGATGCGAATATATAAGAGCATTGAATTTTGGTTGAGTTAATGATGATGTGTGATGTGATTGACATGAGCATGACAATAGCAGAGCTGAGATAGAAGATCAGTGATGATGAAGACTCAAGATTCAGAATGCAATTGCTAAATGACTGCACCCTGGCATACTGATAGATGCCTTTGCAGTATTCATTTTCATATATAATTTCACTTGTACTTGGAAAAGATCCATCTTCATCAAGGTAGTGAGCCTCCATTAGGGTTTAACATCCCTCATTGTAATCTTTCTAGATCTAGGGTTGAGGCAGTAAGCCTGCTAGACCTAGTTGTTCTTCATGGCAGTGAGCCAACATGTTCTAGGCCTGTGGAGTGACCAAGCTAGAACATCACCATTTATAAAAGATTGCAATATATATTGAGAGCTAATCCTCTCACCGGTTTTTCCCTCTTTGGGTTTTCCACATAAAAAATCTTGGTGTCTATTTGTTATGTCTTTATGGTTACTATTCATTTGCATATTGTGCTTTTGTTTAATTAATTTTGGTAAATGGTTAAAAGTGAAAGTGCATGAAAGGTTTTATAGAACATTGATTCACCCCCCATCTCAGTGTTCCCAGTATTCAACATACAAGAGAAAGTTGATCTAGGTATGATTTCCTTCAAGATCAAAATATAACAATATCAGTCCAATAAGCGTCTTAATAAACAACAAATCAATTTTCTAAACTAGAAAATATCAAGCCAAAGAATCCCTCCACTCATTATTATCATATGGTAGTTCCATTATGAACAACAACAATCTGTATAATGTCCCTAAAACTTTCGAACAACTATGATAACTACCAACTACACACATAAGACATAAAGATATTAATTATTTCTCCATCGTCCACTCAGTGTATAAGGATACATAGAAAAATGAAGTAAAAGCCATGACCATTTTAGGCCTGATGATAATGGAAACATAACATTATTTAATGTTGAAGAAATCAAACTAATGGAAACGTAGAATTATTTAATTGAAACATAGCATTATTTGGATAGTTGAAGGTCCACTATTGGTTATGTTTTTCTTTGTTTGGAGGTACAGTAAGTTGGATGAGTAAAAGACAACCTATGATTGCTTTGTCCACCATAGAAGTAGAGTATATGACTGCTACACATGCCTCTAAAGAGGCGGTATGGTTATAGAGTCTTGGTACATGTATTGGTTTTGATTGCAGGATAGTGAGGATTGGATGTGACAGTCAAAGTGCCATATGTTTGGCCAAAAATCCTATGTATCATGTAGCTCGTACCAAGCATGTTGATGTTTAGTATATCACTTTGTGAGAAAAATGGTTGAGAGTGGTAAGGTTTTGATAGAAAAAGTTGACACTTTGGATAATGTTGTAGATTCTCTCATGAGCTAGTAACCATGGATAAGTTCTCTTGGTGCAGGAAGGCCATGGGCCTTGATCATTGTACTTGTTACTTATTTTAAGTTTCATCATAGATGTAATTGCAATGCATAATGTCAAGTGGGAGAATGTTAGGATAAGGTGACATTAACATTTCTATCTTAAGTCGATTTCATGTGTCTCCATGATACTTGGAATGTGTTGTTAGACACATAAAGATAGGTGAAATTAAATATTTATTATTTATTTCACTATGACTAATTTTAGTTTCTTTCACAAAGGTGAGACCCATGTAGACGGTATTTTGATAGCTTATAGTTTAATATAATCTATTTAAATTTAAGGACTCTAGCATTTAAATCATAAGGAAAATACATTTTGTTTAAATACTTGCCCATGCAAAACTCAGATGTGTGACTATTTATAAATATATTTATGAATTGATATTCTTGTTAGCTTATCAATTCATGAACATATTGATAAGGTCACCGGTATTACCTATTTAAGTCAACCAAAAGTAATCACAAGAAAAGAATAATTTAACAGTGAAGATAAGTATTAATTGTCTTTGAATTTCATTCAATCCTTGACATAAAGAACTGTGTACTAAAGACCATAATCCTTTGTTTACTAAATAGTGATACCTCTAAAACATCTCACTTAAACATGAAATAATTCTACATAGGTATAGGTCACTTGGTTTTCTAGTGTTTAAGCCAAATTGCCAGCTGAATAGAACTAATCATATTTTTCCTATGTTCTTCAACTCAACCACTGCATTAAGGCTTAAGTTTCCAAGGCCAACTCCCTTTATTTTCTGAAGAATGATACTTCTATCACTCCTCACTGAGCATGATGCAACTAATATAGTAATAGTTTTCCCTCTAATATTGTTGTTCTATTTTGCTGATAAAAATCATTCAAGTTTAATAAACCTGCCAAAGCTAACATTGGCTCAAATGTTCAACCACTATTATAAAATTAAAAACTAACTTCATTTCTATAACTCTAAAAAATTAGGTACTTCTTATTTTCTTATTTGGTAGAATATATAATTTTGTTGGGAATGGAGGTGTTAAATCAAAGCACATTCTTCTATTTTTCCAAATTTGTAGTAACTATGTACAGGGAGGATTTAATACTTCTTAATATAATCAATCTGCCATTATTTTCAAGGCATCTAAGTCTCAAGAAAGATTTCATTATTCTTAGATAATTAAAGAAAAATGGCATAGAGAGTGGTCTAAATCGACCTAAGATTGAAGACATCTATGTATTATATTAATCTCTACTATAGTCTCAAGTTCGATTCTTTAAGTATAATCACTCAACATTACTATGAATGAGTAAAGTGTTGGCAAGAGACACTGCTTTGGAATAGACTTGTACATTGTCATTGATGGAAACAAGGCTTAGAGATCTCATCAGCATGACAGGAAGACATAACTTTGGAAGGTCTTATTGGAATTCAAATCTAGTTGGCAAAAATGACTAAGTATAGGTAGGAAACAGAGTAAGGGACAGTAAGTGGATCAGTGTGCCTCCACAGATGAAGACCTAGAAATGCGGCTCAGCTATAATGTTCATAATTGTTTATTGTTGTTATATTCCAGTTTTCAAGATCTAACTTCCTCCAGAAGTCATCTGGGGAAAAGTCTAAGTCCAGGTGGATAGAGTTAAGACAGAGACAGTGAACAATACATAGTAAAATGGTCTGCATTCCTCTGAAATAGCATATTTTTCTCTGTGGTTTTGAGAAAACATAGAGATATGTCATGACTACCTAAATCCATGATGATAGCCTCTGAAGTTCACCAGATAATATTTTACAAGCTTCCAAGTATCGGCTTCTAGTTTGACAGTGTTTCAGTGTGATAGTGCAACAATTCTAAGATCCGCATTTTGGCATACAAAATTATTTTGTTCTATAGATTTGAAGGCACATTAAGAGGTCATCTATGAATGTTAGATATGGATTGTGGATCTCATTTGGTCCACAGTGTGAGTTGTGGTATGACAAATGAAATTATCAAGTACGTTCTTAAAGAATAGGCAGACTGGCATGTTAGATCTTTATGCAGAGAAGATGTAATGTTTGGATAATCAATTTGAGTGGTCATATAACTAAGGCCGACCTATATGAACATGTTTGTGTAAAGATTTGGGTCTACATAGCATATAATGCATTGTATTGAGTTGACAAGATACATCTTTCAATGTACACGTTTCATATCTTGGATGTCGACCTGATTATGAATCAAATCATGATGCAGATATATAAGAGCATTGAATTTTGGTTGAGGTAATGATGATGTGTGATGTGATTGATGTGAGCAAGACAATAGCAGAGCAGAGATAGAAGATCAGTGATGATGAAAACTCAGGATTCAGAATTTAGTTGCTAAATGACTGCACCCTGGCATACTGACAGATGCCTTTGCAGTATTCATTTTCATATATAATTTCACTTGTACTTGGCAGAGATCCATCTTCATCAAGGCAGTGAGCCTCCATTAGGGTTTAACATCCCTCATTGTAATCTTTCTAGATCTAGGGTTGAGGTAGTGAGCCTACTAGACCTAGTTGTAATTCATGGCAGTGAGCCAACATGTTCTAGGCTTGTGGAGTGACCAAGCTTGAACATCACCATTTGTAAAAGATTTAAATATATATTGAGAGATAATCCTCTGCATGGTTTTTCCCTCTTTGGGTTTTCCATGTAAAAAATCTTGGTGTCTATGTGTTATGTCTTTGTGGTTACTATTCATCTGCATATTGTGCTATTGTTTTATTAATTTTGGAAAATGGTTAAAAGTGAAAGTGCATGAAAAGTTTTATGGAACACTGATTCACCCCCCTCTTAATGTTCTTAGTATTCAACAATTAGTATCAGAGAAAGGTTCCTTGGAAGAATCCTAACAACTTGAGGAAGATCTGGGAAGGTTTGCTTATGGTAGCACAAAGGTATCTCACTTGTCCTGAAGAAAATCCTTCTGGCAGCATTATATTTGGCAATCAAGTATATGTCAATAATGAACAATTTGAACCAGCTCTAGAAGATCTTGACAACTCCAAGGCTAATATCAAGGGTTTAGATGAAAGTATCAAAGAAGCTGATGATTGCATTCTGAAATTAAAAGAGCAAATCAATAAACCTTAGGAAAGAGGGAAAAAATTATATGAGCAACTAAAACAAGAAAATGAATCCACAGAGAGTCTTCTCAGGGTAATTGAAGAAAAGATCAAGAATCAGGAATATCTAAAACAAGTTGTGAAGGACAAGTCAGAAGAATGTGAAAGACTAGGGAAAGAAGTTTTGCTCTTGAAATTTGATCTAGAAGCAGCAAATAGCTATGAAGAAAAATTCAAGATAAGCTCTACCAAACTCGATAAGTTGCTAGCTAGTCAAAAGTATCCAGGTGATAAACAAGGCTTGGGATTTGAAAAGGGAGAAAGTTCAAATTTAGGACAAGACAAATCTAAAGAAGGAAGAGGCAGAAACCATCAGATAAGGAATCAAAAAAGAAGAAGACCTGGAGGATCTCGGTCAGGCAACCAAATGCTCAAAGGTACCCATATTTCAATGGTTACTGTTTTAAATGCAATAAGTATGGTCATAGGGCTATTCAGTGTAGAAGCAAAATGAGTCAAAATGTCCCATCTTTCTTTGGTCAATGTTTCAACTGCAAGAAAATAGGTCATAAAGCAATTGAGTGTAGAAGTGTGTCAAGAAGGTATCCAAACAATTCTACCTGATTAGTCAACCTTTCAATGGATAGTGCTTTGTATGCAATAGATGTGGGCATATGGCTAATCAGTGCAGATCAAGACCAATCTATAATAACAGGAGGAATCAAGGACAGAGAAAAGTTGTTTGCTTCATTTGCAACAAATCTGGACACTTTGCAAAGTTTAGCAGAAGTAGAAATACAAGAAGAGACTATCCTGTAGAAAAGGGGAAAACAGAGCAGAGAGTATCTACAAAGGCAAAAAGAAGATTGATCTGGTGGAAACCAAGAAAGAGATGAGTGAGATCTAGATCAAGAAGGATGTTACTAAGGTCAAGGATGGATCCACACTAGCCTCTTGTGTAGATACTTCCTCTGGGAAGTAAATTGAGAACTCTGGCTCAGGGGGAGCATTGTTAAAAATCTAAATCCCCCAGCCAGAAAGTTGGTGATGGAATCCAGCATGGAGATTTATGGTGGAATTCGATAAGACAAATCCTTTGGAAGAAAATCCAGAAGAAAATGAGTCAGTGCAGTGCATTGCAGAACAATTTTGATTGACTGTGTCTATCACAGAAAAGTCAGACAACTTTTGGAATAAGCATTTATGACGATTAGGTCAAGTGTGGAAGATAAAAACTAAATCATTCCATCTTCTAACTCACTTTGCATTCAAGCTATAGAGTTTTTAGTAGAGATTGAGGTGAAAATCGAAGGAATTCTAGTAGAAGTTCAAAGAAAAAAGAGATTCAAGCAAAGAAACCCTAGTTTGGTGTAACAAGGTATTTATTTTGTTAACCTAACTATAAATTTGTTGCAAAGAAATGTCAAACCCTTTAGTTTTTGATATTACTAAGCAACCACGACCCAAATTCAAGAAACATCCTCAGAAAGCAACTAAAGTTGATCCAATGTGTGCATTCTTGGGTATACCATACGGAGTTCTATATGTGGAAGACATTAGGCCATATATCCATATTGTCCTAGATGAGAACGGTGGTAGAAGATTCACAGACATATATCTGAATGACTTAAGTGATTATCAAGCTGATCTGAAGGAAGAATACAAGGTCCTAAAAGAGAAGAAATTCATCCTATTTGTATAATTCCCTACATTTGTTGAGAACGAATGGGTTCGGTATGTGCTAAGTAGGATTCATGACGAGTTCATGTGGTTAGGGAAAGGGCAACCCTTTAAGATGATAAAGGATGCAATTTAGGCAATCACTGTACTAAACTCTACCGGAGATGTGCCATCATTAAAGGCCATCAAGAATCAAACCATTACAGATGCCATCAGAGCCCAATTTGACAAAAAGGCATTGACAATAAATGATATTACTGATCGTGCAGTAAAGTTTGCCTCAATGCTCATAGGTTACAAGATTTACTTCACAAGTAGAGAAAATTATGTCTCTAGTACGACCATTTACACAGCATACCAAATGATTAAGGAGAATGTAGATTATGACTTGTGTGAGATACTGAGAATTCAATTAATAGAGAACCTGAAAAAGATCAAGGAAAGTAAAAACTACCCATTCAAATTTGGTATGCTTATTAGCTATTTATTCTTCTATTTTCCGAATGAATTTCCAAACCATAAGGGCTTGATTTGGTTGAGTGATAAACCAGTAATTGTTCAAATCAAAAACTATCTCAACAACTTTTCACTAGAACATGATGCACACCAAGGAAAGAATTCCTAAGGCTATTGTGGAAAAGTATATGGACACCATATGTTTCATGGTCACAAAAGATCAATGTTTGATGGAGGTTGTTGAGCCCAGGATAGTTGGGATCATGCCTATGGGATATGAAGTGGATGGTCAAGTATCGGATAGCTATGCTCAACACATGCTGAGCAAACTTAAGGACAGTAGGGAAGAAAGGTTTGGAACCTATGAAGAGCTATCTATGAAACTTCATGTTTAATTTAGAAAAACTGAAGTGACAAGAAAAGGTAGAAAAGAAGTAGAAGAGATTGATGCAAAGTACGGCATCACCAAAGACCAACTTAACGAATCAATGGAAAAAGCACAAGCTGCTAAGGAAGAAGAAGAAAAGAGAAAAAATGAATCAATTGAAGTTCTGAAGGAATCTAAAGGTGAACCGAAAATACTAGATGTCTCAAGAAGGAGAACCGGAGGATCTACCTCTGCAGAAGCTACTTTTATTTCTTCCAGCTCCACACCATCTGCAAATCTGGAAACACCTTCCACCTATTCCAAAAGGAAGAAGACCAAGGCTAAGAGAATGCATGTAGGCATAGCTGGTGATGAAGAATAAACAAAATTAGACGAGGAAATAAAGAAGATGAAAACTAAGGCTACAAAGGCCTCCAGATCCAACATGAAGAAATCCACTAGTAAGGGTCAGTCTGCGAAAAGAAAAAAGAAAGATATGCCTCAAACAGATCAAGAAACTATATGTCTAGAAGATGTTCTCAAGGCCATAGTAGTGGATGGCAATCTGAAACAACTTTCTAAGTTGTATGATGAATATAATGATCCAAATAAGAGGATCATTGACACTTCCATTGTAGAATATTTAAACATCTACAACAAGGCTCTGATTGAAATTATTACTAATCTACCACACAGCTTGGGCAACATAATGAGTAGAAGAAAAGAAGAAGCTATGGAAAAAGATGTTGAGCTGAGAGAACACTCATTAATATAATTATGTCCGAGGATCACCCCTAAAGAGAAGGCCAAAATCTCAAAAGAAATCAAGGATGCTTTTAGAACCAAGAGAAGAATGAACTCATTGATGTTGGGAGAAATTGATAAAGTTATCAAGGAAATAGAGGAGATCACTTTGGCTACATTAAAGAAAAACAATATTCCTACTATCTATGACAATGAAGGAGCAAATGATGGAGACACATCTCTACCAGAGATAAGATAAGATCAAGGACTAGAATAGAGTGATCAAGTCCCTAACACTAATACATTGGATATGTCAGATCAAGGCAAAACTAAAACTGATCTACCTCGTGAGCAACAAGCTGAGATTGAAGAGAATAGGGAACAGATAATGAGCCCTGCACTAACAAAACATTGATCAGCAAGAAAATATTGACATGGATCCTCCGGAACACAGTCAAGAAGAAGTGTCTAAAGAAGCAACAAGAGACACTACAGAGACAGTAAAAGAGCTTTTGGAAAAAGAAGAATTAGTTCTAGATGAGCCTGAATCAATCCAAGGTCCAATAAACTTGGATACAATGTCTCCTTCTCAAATGTTCAAGTTGGCTTCATTTGTCCAAGCCAAAGCAAGAAAAGAGATTTTGAAGTCCCACATTGAGGATAGTGAACTCATAAATGATGCATCCAGCATTTTGGAAAAGCTAATGCCAACATACCAGAAGGATACCTCTCTATCTACAACTTCTCAACTCAAGGGACTAATTCATTATGTAAGTACACACATTGAATCTCTTGAAAAATCTTCTGAAACTAAAGTCAGACAAGAGTTTAATGAGAAAAGGTTAGATGAGTTGACAAAGTTAATGGCCCATGATAAGGCTCAACTAGATAATGAGATACAAAATATTTAGAGTGTTATTGTAGAAGCTGGTGATGTATATAATCTTTTTCTATCATGGCCAGAAGTTACAAAGAAGACAGAAGACAAGATCAAGGAATTGGAAGAAAAACTGATGAATGTTTCTAAGAATTTTGATCCTATACATGAATCAACTAGTAACCAAGAAGCTCAATTCATCAACATCTACAATGAATTGAATGATTTAATACATCAAAGGTATCAAATAAAAAGTAGAATGGGACAATTGAGAAGACTGATTAGTCCCAAACTAGAGTCAATGACTAAGCTTGTAGCTGAAGCATAGCTTGCTGCACAAACTGCCACACCATCAGATCTATAAAGGCAGAAACTCTAGTTTTTCTACTCAGCGGACATATACAAATTTTGGATGGTGCTAAGAAGAGCTGGTATGTTGAGATAGCTCAACTAAAGAACATCTTTGGTGACATTCTTCAGCATATGTAAGATAAAGTAGAAGACTATACTTGTAAATATGCAGTAGAGTACATAAATTTTTTTGAAGACTTGACAAATTTTTTATTCTGAAACACAACCTTTGCCATTGATGTCAAAGAGGGAGAAGAAGATCGGTGAAAAATAAGAGAACATCTTAGGGGAAGAAGGAAAATAGAGTGTATATAGTAAGGGGGAGCAGTCAAGCATTTTTCACTAAGTGTTGCCATCAATGCCAAAGGGGGAGATTGTTGCCAAGAGACACTACTCTAGAATAAACTTGAATGTTTTCATTGATGGCAACAAGGCTCAGAGATTTCATCAACATGATAGGAAGACATAACTTCGGAAGGTCTTATTGGAATTTAGATCCAGTTGGCAAAAGTGACTAAGTATGGGCAACAAACATAGTAAGGGACAGTAAGTGGATCAGTGTGCCTCCGCAGATGAAAACCTAAAAATGTGACTCAAGTATAATGCTCACAATTTTTTATTATTGTTATATTCTAGTGATCAAGAACTAACTTCCTCTGGAAGTCATCTGGTGAAAAGTCTAAGTTCGGGTGGACAGAGCTAAGACAGAGACAGTGAACAATATAGAGTAAAATGTCTGCATTCCTCTGAAATAGCATATTTTTCTCTGTAATTCTAAGGAAACCTAGAGATGTGTCATGACTACCTAAATCCAAGATTATCACCTCTAAAGTTCACCAGATAATATTTTACAAGCTTCCAAGTATCGGCTTCCAGTTTGACAGTGTTTCAGTGTGATAGTGTAATAGTTCTAAGATCCACAGTTTGGCATACAAAATTATTTTATTTTGTGGATTTGAAGGCATGTTAAGAGGTCATATATGAATGTTAGATATGTATTGTGGAGTCCCATTTGGTCCGCAGTGTGAGTTGTGGTATGACAAATGAAATTATCAAGTATGTTCTTAAAGAACAGGCTGACTGGTATGTTATATCTTTATGCAGAGAAGATGTAATGTTTGGATAATCAAATTGAGTGGTCATATAACTAAGGCCAACCTATATGAACATGTTTGTGCAAAGATTTGGGTCCGCATAGCATATAATGCATTGTATTGAGCCAACAAGCTACATCTTTCAATGTACATGTTTCATATCTTGGATGCTGAACTGATTATGAATCAAATCATGATGCGGATATATAAGAGCATTGAATTTTAGTTGAGTTAATGATGATGTGTGATGTGATTGACATGAGCATGACAATAGCAGAGCAGAGATAGAAGATCAGTGATGATGAAGACTCAAGATTCATAATGCAATTGCTAAATGACTGTACCCTGGCATACTGATAGATGCCTTTGTAGTATTCATTTTCATATATAATTTCACTTGTACTTGGAAAAGATCCATCTTCATCAAGGTAGTGAGCCTCCATTAGGGTTTAACATCCCTCATTGTAATCTTTCTAGATCTAGGGTTGAGGCAGTAAGCCTGCTAGACCTAGTTGTTCTTCATGGCAGTAAGCCAACATGTTCTAGGCCTGTGGAGTGACCAAGCTAGAACATCACCATTTATAACAGATTGCAATATATATTGAGAGCTAATCCTCTCACCGGTTTTTCCCTCTTTGGGTTTTCCACATAAAAAATCTTGGTGTCTATTTGTTATGTCTTTATGGTTACTATTCATTTGCATATTGTGCTTTTGTTTAATTAATTTTGGTAAATGGTTAAAAGTGAAAGTGCATGAAAGGTTTTATAGAACATTGATTCACCCCCCATCTCAGTGTTCCCAGTATTCAACATACAAGAGAAAGTTGATCTAGGTATGATTTCCTTCAAGATCAAAATATAACAATATCAGTCCAATAAGCGTCTTAATAAACAACAAATCAATTTTCTAAACTAGAAAATATCAAGCCAAAGAATCCCTCCACTCATTATTATCATATGGTATTTCCATTATGAACAACAACAATCTGTATAATGTCCCTAAAACTTCCAAACAACTATGATAACTACCAACTACACACATAAGACATAAAGATATTAATTATTTCTCCATCGTCCACTCAGTGTATAAGCATACATAGAAAAATGAAGTAAAAACCATGACCATTTTAGGCCTGATGATAATGGAAACATAACATTATTTAATGTTGAAGAAATCAAACTAATGGAAACATAGAATTATTTAATTGAAACATAGCATTATTTGGATAGTTGAAGGTCCACTATTGGTTATGTTTTTCTTTGTTTGGAGGTACAGTAAGTTGGATGAGTAAAAGACAACCTATGATTGCTTTGTCCACCATAGAAGTAGAGTATATGACTGCTACACATGCCTCTAAAGAGGCGGTATGGTTATAGAGTCTTGGTACATGTATTGGTTTTGATTGCAGGATAGTGAGGATTGGATGTGACAGTCAAAGTGCCATATGTTTGGCCAAAAATCCTATGTATCATGTAGCTCGTACCAAGCATGTTGATGTTTAGTATATCACTTTGTGAGAAAAATGGTTGAGAGTGGTAAGGTTTTGATAGAAAAAGTTGACACTTTGGATAATGTTGTAGATTCTCTCATGAGCTAGTAACCATGGATAAGTTCTCTTGGTGCAGGAAGGCCATGGGCCTTGATCATTGTACTTGTTACTTATTTTAAGTTTCATCATAGATGTAATTGCAATGCATAATGTCAAGTGGGAGAATGTTAGGATAAGGTGACATTAACATTTCTATCTTAAGTAGATTTCATGTGTCTCCATGATACTTGGAATGTGTTGTTAGACACATAAAGATATGTGAAATTAAATATTTATTATTTATTTCACTATGACTAATTTTAGTTTCTTTCACAAAGGTGAGACCCACTTAGACTTTCTTTAATCTTGCATGAATCCAATGTAGGCATCCACTTTGGAGGTGAAGCCCATTTAGATTTATATGGATTGCATTAAGTTGCATGAGCTTTGCATGATATCCAAACTTGGGTGCCAAGTCTTGGTGGGGTCTGTATAGACTTGCATGTTGCCACATGTTGTCACATGTGTTTTGCATGTTATCCTAATTGGGGTTTGAAGGCTTGCATGAGATTTACATGTCATTGCATTTGATTTGAGCACTTGTTGTTGTCAGCATCCGATTATCTATTGGTTAGGCACCCATGAAAAGCTATGAGAAGACTTACGAAAAACCACTAATTTTATTGGTTGTCCAAAAGGAAGGCATTTGGTTTTTTCATTGTGGTTTCAGACACTTGTTTTAAGAAACCATAATGGTATTCTCACATCCAGAGCTTCTATATATTGGTGTCTTTGATTGGTGGTATTATGCTAGTTTTATGGAGATTGAAGGAGTAATGAAGTGTTGTCCGATTTTAGAGAGAAATGTTATGTTAATGTAAACTTCATTTAAAGATTAACACTATCATTGAATCTCCTTGGGTGTGGATTTTTTCCTGCAAGGGTTTCTCCACATAAATATTATTAAAGTTAATATTTAAGTAGTTTCACCTTGATATTTCCAACAATTTTTCCTCTTTCTAGGCCAGGGTGTCACTAGGAAAGTGAGAAAGTAGCTGATCCACAGATTTAGGATAGTTAAGGCCAACAAATGAGAGTGGATATGCTCTCCTGCACTTCAGGCTCAACTAGACCTAGGAGGGATATTCCTAGAGGAATGAGATTGAACACAAATATATAATCATAGTTATATCTAGGGTACACTTGATCCCCTATGATTGTCACTAGATCATGACCGACTGGCTACACAAACCTCTAATTAAGCTAATGATACATCTTGCACATGCACCCATAGATCATATTTCTTGTATCCCCATAAGATACATATATTTGATATTCCATACAAATTGGAAAGATGTATACATGCATGACATGATTCACAAATGGTTTGAACTATTTTGAATTACTTCAAATTTATCCTTGGTTATAGAATAGAATCATGAACAACATGTAAACTAAACCTAACCCTACTCCTATAGCTAACAAGACGAGGGTTTGATAAAATGACAGTGATTGATCCTTCCCAACACTAGACCAATGCCTACTCCAATGGGAAACAATGTCAAGAACAACAAAGAGGGAGAAAATACCCAGCAACCATCAACAAAAGAAAGAATTGTGTTGGTGTATACCTTCAATCGTAGGCATATACACATGTTTTAATTACACTTAGGTGTTTTGCCACATGTTACTTTGAATATGTCAAAGTAGTCAGTCATTTTGGAGAGATGTCAACTTACATCGACACTTCATGCTATCTTTGTGGTTGGTTACTCACCACAACACCGTGTAGAGGAGTCCTATCCTCATTTCATGGAGATTTGGGTACCCACACTCACCTATTTATATTCACATCTTTGTTAATACAATTTGGTCGATTAATTGTAAACTCGTGCTTTTTGTTTATTCCATGATCTTTTTTTCTACATGCTCAAACAACAAAAAAATGATGCCTCATAGTAAGAAATGCCACTTTAAGGGGGGAAATAAGAAAAGATTAATCACACACTCAACTTATAAAGTGCCACCTTAAATAAAGTTTAATTAAGGATTCAAATCATAAATTAGGGGAATACATCTTCAAGAAGGCAAAAAGATAAATCCATCTCACCTTCAAAATCAGAAGTCAACAAATGGATTCTCAGTTTATATGCAATGGATCACATGTCACCTTACAAAGTGGTGTTTGTGACAATCAAACCATGCAACACCTTCAAAATACTGATGGATGATATCTATTATAATGTTTGTGGTAAGGGGACTATAAAATTAGGTAATGGATGTGTACACAATGTGTTTTTCATTCCTGAATTATTAAGGAATCATCTCTCCATGTATGAACTCACTTGTTCTGACAAGATAGTTGAGTTCACGACCACTACAACACTAATTTGAGAATCACAAAGTCAAAACATTGTTGCAGTAGCAAAGATTTGTCACTTTGACAAAAGCTTCATTTTTTCACACTTTACATCAGGTGAAGAGGAAACTTATAATGCAACTTTAGAACTGAGTGTTACTTTTCATCTTAGCTCGGTTGGTTCATCCTAGTAGGTTGATTGAATTCCAAAAGCATATATGTTGTAAATACACTCATAAAGTGTCATATAATTGAATGTGTGCAACACATAAAGGGAACTTGGGAAAATTGTACTCACATTGATATATAAAGTGTAATGGGGGGGTTGTAACAATCACAACATGAATCATACATATTCTCTTCTCATTCATATGTGCCATTAGTGCACATCCTTTTTCAGACATTGTACATTTTCTAAACCAAATTCCTTGCATACTACAATTTCAATTAGTTTTTTAAATTCTCTTAGAATTAAGGGAAGGGTAGAATTTACAACTATTTCATGCTCCAGGCATTCTTCATCTCTACATCAGAATCAGCATCAGCATCATCTTTGGGGGGGCTTTCTAAGCCTTTCCTTTTTCTCTCTTTTTGGAGAATAGTTTTTTCCCACTGGGTTTTCTATCTTTCTCCAGTTTTAGCGAGTTTGCACTGTAATTGAGTACCTTATTAGGCTTCATGGTCAAGACTCATTTTTCTTTTGCATTGTACATGGGTACCTCACCAGGCTTATAGCCAGGACCCATTTTTCATAAAACTCACCTAAGCTATACTTAAGGAGGGGTGTTGGTGTATACCATTAATCCTAGGCATATACACATGTGTTTTAATCACACTTAGGTATTTCACCACATGTTACTTTGAATATGTCAAATCACTTGGTCATTTTGGAGAGGTGTCAACTTACATCGACACCTCACGCTATCTTTGTGGGTGGTTACTCACCACAACTTCATGTAGAGGAGTCATATCCTCATTTCATGGAGATTTAGGTACCCACACTCACCTATTTATATTCACATTTTTGTTAATACAATCTAGTCGATTCATTGCAAACTTGTGTGCTTTTTATTTATTCCATGATCTTGTTTTCTACATAATGTATTCTCATACACATCTAAAATATATGCACATACAATAGACATACTTAGTAATCCCAAGAAGAACTGTAACAACCCAAATGCAATAAAAAGGAGACCAATATAGAGATTTTGTATTGTATTAAATTGTTATCACACATTAATCTAAACTCTGTTACAACATACCAACAAATGTTGTATAAGAAAATATATAACTGGGTTCATATATTCCCCTGAATCCTTACAATTATCCATGGAGACATACCATTATATGATGATATTCATTTAAGAGCTTTCCTATGAACTGCTAGAGGTATTCCTTCATTTGCAGACCTAACTGGCATGATTTGATGCCCTAAATCTTCCTAAAGGCAAGACACAAGGGGGGACACTTGCCCGATTTTGATGAATTTTTGATAGAAACTACAAGTTTGGGAGCCATAAAATGAGGGTCCCAACACACCCCATAACTTGTAAAAAATTTCCTAAACCCCTCCCCTATAGACTTGGGTCCAAGGACATCCTTCACCAAAAGACTACCTACATACCCACTTCCAAATAAGACTGGAGTCCCATGTAGTTCTCAAAATAATCTCTCTAGGACATACAAATAGATTCCTAACCTCAAGGTTTCATTGTCATCCCAATTTGATAACAACACTTACTAATATTCCCATAATCAAATCCATACACAAAATATGCATAACGACATAATCAATATAAAATAAATCTATTTATAATAGAGCACATGACATCAAAAAACATAATATATTTACAATACAAAATATATAGAAAGACTTACCATGGCTCCAAATGATGCCCTAATATCATATGACTCAATGATAACAAATATTATAATCATAGTATAGTATGACATCCTTCATAATTGGAACACATCATGTTAGGACACAAACCATATCATACTTGGTTCTTTAATAAATTATTGCCAAAAATAGGGAACTCATGTATTGATCTTATGCTTTGACAAGTTTATGAAACTCAACTTTATATCAATAGTCATTGTCCTATAACTATTTCTAGTAAAGATGGTAATGGACTATTATTATAATCCTTAGAACTATCTTCTTCAAGATGAATGCATCATATAAACTATAGGGCATTGTTCAACTATAAGAAAACAATCTTCTCTAGTACTTTAGACCACAATGCAAACATAAACAAGGAGTTATAGTGTTATTCTAGTCGTGATTGCCACATCTATAAGTTATAACTAGATGCAATCCTTTTAAGGTTTTATCCTTCTAGATCAACAAGATGGAAAAATACCCTATAGGCACTATGTTACTTGGTCTAGTACTTTACTTTTCCCAATAAGACTACATTTGGAGCACTTAAAGGTGTCATTTACACTGACACTCTACATTCACAACCCTTCCTTAGTGAATGTATAAATGAGGGTGTGTGGATGATGTTATGAAATGCTAATCCTATTTTAGTAAGTCTATTTTTCAAACTAATTATAGATTACTCATATAACATGTCTCATCACAACTAACAAAACATAGTTATGAGACACCACAAAACTCATCTTCAACATAGATTGCATAATAGGTTTAGTTATCAAATACCTCTACCTTTATGAAACAACCATATAAATTAAAGGGTGAGAAGTATGATACATGCCATAGTCAACAACAACATATCATTCTTATCCTTTAGCTAAAACTCAAACCAACCATATAAAGTGTTTCCATGAATATACTTTTTCCAACAAGTTCATCAAGACATCTACTAATTAATCAATTCGAGGTAACTTACTATTATATTAAGATCACCGAACAAGGCATGTTGATAACGTTTGTATCACCATAACATGCAAGATGTTATTCAACTTGTTACCCCAAAAGGCCCAATGGCCTTACCAATTATAGCCACAATGGAATATTATCACCAAAAGAACCTATCCTTATCTACCTACAACTATAGTTAAAATAAAGGTACATAAATCAATCTTTGATAAACAACTTCATACATTAATGAACATCATATTGCTAATTAGATTGAGTGCTCCAATATTGGAAATTGACAAAAAAACACTTAGCCTCCTTGTGTACAAATGCTTAAATCTCAAACGTGGGTGAGGTAGGATGTAGGCATATAGGAGACCTATAAAAAATTAAAATATAAATTAAAAATGCAATTGAAAGGTTAATACACTTCATGGAGGCTCCAGACTCATGTGTTACGAAGTGATCAATGATACCATAACACTTTACAAATCTTTTGTATATATATTTCAGTAGGATTTTTTTCAAGAATAAAAAAACATGAATGTGAATAGATCTCAATAAATTACTAGAGCCATACGTTCCTCCTTACATGATTCACTAGGAAGTTATAAGGAACCTCAAATCTATTTCACACAACATAAGCTACTTTTAAGCCATTCAAGAGACAAGTTGTGCATAAATTCTCTTTTACTAAATTCTTAGCATAAGGTGTGGCATTAAGAAACCTCTTTCCCAATGCTCTCAATTGTGCATAGTAAATAGGATGCTAGTTTACTTATCATGCTTAAAAGTTTTTGAAGCATTTTAAACAAACCAATTTGAACATATCATACCATCATGGCATTCCAAATAGGGCCACATTTATTTGTGGCCTTTTGTCAAATAGTTCATGTGCCTTGTCTAGGCTTCCACATTTTGCATACATGTTTACCATGCATGTGTGTTGACCGGGACTATTATTTTATTATTTGAACTATCACCATATAATTTTATTTTTCCTACTTCCCATACTAAAATTTGAATATTTTTTAAAATTTTGATTATACTTTCACCTACACATCCCATAGCCAACGTTGGGATGACAACTACTATATTCAACAAAAATTTTATAGGTGTTATGAATAGAAAATATTTTTCATCCCAAGAATAGAAATACATATTAAGCTATAATACTAGTCATTTTGCAGTCATTCATGGCACAATGTGATGGTTAAATCATAGCATTGTTAAATCCTTACCACCAAGGTATAAATCTCTGGTGGGCCAATGAGCTCACTAGTTTTAAACCCCATTAGGCCAAAGAGCTCACAAGCCTTGCATTTGTGTAGGGCCCTTGCTAGGCCAATGAGCTCATAGGATTAAAGAACCCACTGGGCTAATGAGCTTGCATGTTTAAACCACCATTGTTCATGATAAGCATTCATGCTAAGGGAGGAGGTCCCCAATGTTGTGGCCTCAGCAATTCATAGCTTCGATCAAAAGCATTCATTGATAAAAAAATATACTAGTCATTCTATAATGATGGGTACTTATTTGTTGATCTTCTTTAGTTTATGGGGTCACTGTAACAATCCTCACATTCTTGCAACTAACTCTTCTTCTATATTCTTTCCCTCCTCCCATTTTAACCTCCTTCCTTCATTTTATATGTACATGTTAAATAATGCATAATAATAACTTTTGCACCAATGTCTCCTAGTAGTAAAAACTATAGCCACTCTTTGAATAAATTCCAACTCTCCCCCATTCCAACACATTCAATACCAAGGTAATTTCTATTGGCATAAGTGTAACCCCCTATAGAGCAACAACTCACTCTATTTCTTGTAGTACCCCCCAACTCCTTCATCTAAAAAAATCCTCTATCCTTTATCCTTTGATGGACATCCATATCTTATTTAATGTCATTTTAGTTCATCCTCTCCTCTTCCCACATCACTCATCCTTTTTGCTTTAATTTCTACTCAAGAATCCCCTCCAAAACGGGTCATCGAAAAATCCCCAAAAAGATGTCTTAAAATCTCTTTAAATTACTTCTTCCCCTCCTCTCTTGACACCATACTTGTAGTCCTTTTAGGAATAAAATAATGAATGAGGAAAGGGATACTAGATATTCTTAATGGTCTGGTAGGTGGCCTTCTTCTCCCCTAGTGCCCTTGCCCTCACCATACCTCTTTAATTTTTTTGCTCCGCCTCAAGTTTTAAGTGCTTTTATTTATTTAAGTTTATTTCCCTATTGTAGGGATGTGAAAAGATCATACAACTATATGAACTACACAAATGTCATATGACCAAGGGTAGGGGACCTTAGAAATATTTTGTTAGGTATAGTCACGAAACCCTATCAAGTTTACTATCAATCTATACAAATTTGGGCCTTCTAAACTCAACTGTGAGGTCAAATTTGGGCCAAGATACATACAATAATTTTTTTTGACAAAATCTCTCAAAATAAGAGTAGGGGCTTGGAAATCTAGAGATTTGATGCCATGTTGAAATTGCCAAAAGAACTTCACAGGAGCACAAAGCCTCTACAACCTGGGGGCCAAAAGCCTTCCATAAGATAGAAGAAAAAATAAATGTTATATTGCTCATACTAATATAATACAATGATACAAATGTTATATATATATATATATATATATATATATAGAGAGAGAGAGAGAGAGAGAGAGAGAGAGAGAGAGAGAGAGAGAGAGAGAGAGAGAGAGAGAGAGAGAGAGAGAGAGAGAGAGAGAGAGAGAGAGAGAGAGAGAGAGAGAGAGAGAGAGAGAGAGAGAGAGAGAGAGAGAGAGAGAGAGAGAGAGAGAGAGAGAGAGAGAGAGAGAGAGAGAGAGAGAGAGAGAGAGAGAGAGAGAGAGAGAGAAATATATATAGCTAGAAAAGCAAGAAGATAATTGGGGTAGTTGAGAATCTCAATATGTGCATGTGATAAGTGTCCTAATAAGTGTCATGTGAACATGACTAGAGACATCTAGAAACTATCCTTAAGTAAACTTAATCGACTAGGTGTGAAAGTGAAAGCAGATAGGTAATATACCCATCCACACCAACAAGTAGTAGAAATAAAAGTAAACTCATGAAGTTTGAGGCCATATGAATTACTTACAATTGGATGCTAGAGCACTATTTGTAGGGAAAAGAAGGAAGATTTTTCTACACATACATTTTATCATATTAAAATAGGAGCTACAAGTAGCCTATGCAAGAATGGGATTCTTTATTTAAAAAATGAAGTAAATGTGTGTGATTGGACTAAAGGGACATGACAATGAGTTGAAGGGATCCACGGGTGCCACATGGGCACTAAATCTACCACTGAGGGTGGAATCAATTGCATGTTAAGGAGATCAAGACTAACCTTCCCTGAAAATAATTGACACTAAGAAAAGAGACATAAAGTAAGTAAATATAATATAGATGGAATTTGAATGGGATATAAACATATTGAGAATTAATTAAATTTGGGGACTTTTAATTATGTAAAAGTAATTTTAAATTTGTTAATTAATCTATTTTTCAAATCATTAAAGGAGAAAACAAGTTAGATAAAGAAATAACCATTGAAATATTTTAACTATAAAATGTTAAGTGATATAAGAGATGTATTTTGTCATTGGTTAGCTTGTATGTTGAGCTAAGATAAGGATTGTAGAATTTAGAGAGTCTTAATATGTTGTCTTAGATGCTTGTGTGATGTAACAACAAGTGATGCATAAAATAGAAAACTCAATCAAAAATCAAGTAGATGCAATAGAGTTGCTTCATTGCTATTGTCAAGGATAGGATTCTATCCCTTAACTTAGTCCTAAACTACATTGCATCATGCAATGTGGTTTGTTATCAATGTAACCATCTATAATGTGTTTGTGTTTGTCTTCTATACAAATCCATTTTAAAAATGAATAGAATAATGTGTCTTTGCCTTAGTTAAACATGAGTTACATATAACTATTTTATGAATATGTGTTTACAAAATGATTATTTTAACCATTCTTCTTACTAATAGAAATTAATTAAATCATTTAATAAGTGAACAATAACATACAAATTTTCAACTTATCTAGTTATTTAAGAGCTTGTTGTATGAATCTCATGTTTATGCTCTTTGTAGGGCTATAAATTCTAGGATTCTTCTAATCTGGCCCACGAAATAAAATCTTTTGGAGGCTTTAGTCCATATAGGCCTGTGACTATGGGTTCCCATCTCATTGACTCAATGATTGTCATTCCCCTAGTTGCACTAGGCTACCATAGCTGAAATGACAAATGTGGAGTGCAGGTCAATCAGATGTATGTGCATCTATCTGCCTGCTATATATTCAATCCCAACTGTGTGAGTTAGATTTGTATATATGCTGATGAAGTCATGAGACTTGGTGAGAAGAGTCCCTTCATGTATTCAGTTCCAGGTGGACATATCTCATGTTTATGCTCTTTGTTGGGTTATAAATACAGGGATTCTTCTAATATGAAATATGGCACATATTCTATATCGTATCAGAGCCCCTTGGAGGCCTCAGTCCTTACAGGCCTTTGACTATGATTTTGACTCAGTACTGGAATGGCAATCGGGAGCCTGTGACTCTGATTTTGACTCAATATCTGCATGCTGTCTATTCATATTCACTGTCATGTCACATGTATTTGGTGGACACAAGCATCAAGGCTTAAAGTAATTGGGAGTGCCCATTATGTATTCTTTTGGAATGTCTTGCAATTTGCAATGATCTGGAAAAGCTACAAGGAAACGTGTGATCTATTGTTCTTAAGTTTGCTAATGAGATGGCAGGTTGAACAGGAGCATGGCATCCATACACATGAATCTTTTGTTTTAGGCAATTCTAAGCAAAACAGAGCTGGGACAGTTCCTATACAGATGTACTTATACTGTTTTCATAGTGTGTAGGAGTTTGGTCAAGAGTTGTGATGTTCTGTAGCTTCTCCTGTTGTATGTTTGTTTCTTGGCAGTCTTTGACTGTCTTTTGTAATTCGCTTTTCTTTGAAAAATAAATAAATAAAAACTCTGACTGATGATTAAATGGATCATAATTTGATCTAAATTATTATATCCTAAAAACTCTTAGTGATGATTAAATGGATGATCTAAATTGTTATATCCATGAATACAAATAGTACCGAAAAGGACATGAAAATTGTTCCGAATGCTAAGGACATGTACCTGCAAAGCTGGAGCCAACAAGGATAGCTGGCCTATTAACAACACATCACAAGCTACAATAATATGGAAAGTTTATAGGTTACAACAAATATTATTTTACCTTTAAAGAAACAAAATTTATTATATATTTTAATTTTAGTAGGAATATAATTTTTTTAAAAGTTAGAAATGGAGCAGTATTTTATCATATAATGCACAATTAAAGTGTTTCATAATATAATTACATTTTTATTAAGGTAATTTTGGTAGAAAAAAGAAGGTTGATAAACTTCTACAATAAAAATAGGAACATAAGAATATAAAGTAAATAAAATATTTCATTTCACACAGAAATTTTTTCTAAACTGGTGGGTTGTTCTTATGAGCATTTCTTGAACCTCCTATGGGTACAAGTGCTAGTAATAAAGTTCTTACTCCACCTTTGTGTATGTGGGAATATTAATAGTCACATCAAAAAGTGGTTTGGAAAAACACATTAGGAATTTCAATGATAAAAGTAAATTTTAACACAAACCACTAAAACATATGATATTTAATTACCTACTTTAGTAGTGAAAGGTACATTTTAACTGGAATAGAAATGAAACAACTAATGTTTTAATTAAATAGTGAAAGGTAAAAATAAAACAACTAACCACTAGAACATGTGATTAATCACTTAATTTAATAATACAATGTAAATTTTAACCAATAAAAATAAAACAAGTCAACATGTAAGATGAACTTCAACGCCCATGATTAATATTAATTCAATCCAAATTATTAAAGAGAGGGATGGCTCAGGCTTAACCATGATTTTTTTTTTAATAATGGCGGAATAAGAGTGGTAATATGTATCAACAATGTAGAATGAGTAGAGGTTAATGGCTGCCCAATAGCGAAACAAGAGAATGATGTTAGGAATTATTAAGATTATCTAGAATGTTTCTAGAAGTCTTCCAAAGAACATTCTGGGAAGAAGCTTCCAGTTGTTCTAGAAAAGAACTTTCTAAGAGAAACTTCCAGCTATTCTAGAAAAGAACATTCTAGGATTTTAGAATCATCTAAAATGCCAGAATCTTCCAGGCCAGAATCATCTAGAATGCCAGAATCTTCCAGGCCTCAAAGCTTCTGTAGCTATATATATGTGATTAGAGAGAGCTATTGGACAAGCATTTTGGATGTAATGCAAGTTAGATGAATATATATTTCTGAGTTTATTCAACTCTGTTTGCCCTATTTCTTCTCTATTTTGCTGTTACTGTTCCATTTTTATTATCTTGGGACTATTTTTTACATGGTATCAGAGCCTGGTTCAGCTAGAGATTTAGTTAGAGGCTTAGTTGGAAATATAATGCTGAAGTGATTAGTTTACAGGGCTAATATATTGTTAGAGTGATATTTGTTTGCAGAGTGATACTTGTTTGAAGACTAATTTTTTGCCTAACATGGGCTCTACAAATGAAGTGTTGCCAATATTTGATGGAAGTGGTTTTGCAGATTGGAAGATTGCAGTCAAGAATACTCTGAGAGAAAAGGCTCTATAGAGGATAGTGAACAAGGAAATTGGAGAACCCCAAAGTGAAAAAAAAAGGAGCTATGGAAATGCAAGCTAGAACAAGCTAGAGGTATTATTGGTAAAGCTTTAAGCCCCAATCTCAATAAAAGATTTGTTGATACTGATAATCCAATAGAGCTATGGGAGAGTTTAGGAAAAGATTATAATGATGTAGATATTGCTAGCATGTTTAGCATAGAAGAAAAATTGGTGAATTTAGATCCTTCTGATTTTGAAAAAATGTCTGATTACTTTAATGAAGTTACATTTTTAAATGCTCAGTTGAAGAAAATAAGTGTTGAATATGCAAAAAAAGATTTTTAGTTGATTGCAATGGTTGAAAGTAAGCTTCCCCAGCCATACAAGGTATTTAAGGAATCAAGGAAAAGAGTTCTCCAACTAACTCCCAATGCCCCCCAGCAAACTTTTGATCAATTTTGTAAGTCTGTACTAGATGAAGAGGTTCACTTATTAAAGAAGGGCATATTAAGAAGAATCAAGCATATGAAGCCAAGAGTAAATTTTCTAGATATGATGGAAAAAAGAATTGGAAAGGAAATTATAAATTTTGAAATGACGGTTCTAACCATTTTTCTAGAAATGATTCTACAGAAAAGCAAGTTGGAAGGAAATCGATTATTTGCAGGTATTGTGGAGGTGAAAATCACATGGAAAAATTTTGTTTGAAGAAGAGGGACAAAGAAAGGCAGCAATACAAGCCCAAGCAAGAAAGGTTCAAGGATGGCAAGAAGGATAGGCATAGCTTCGTAGCCATCTCTCTAAAAAGGCAAGAGAAATCAAATAAGGAGGTAATTGCTAGACCTGAAAATAGTGTTGAGGGGGGATACTTTGCTTCAGATTCTAATAAAGAATGGATTTTAGATTCAGGGGCATCATATCACATGACTGGGGATAGATCTTTGTTTATTAATTTTTATAAAGGGAAAAATTCAGATCAAGAAATTACTATTGGTAATAAAATGAGACTTCCAGTTTTAGGAATAGGCACTGTTAATGTAACGAATGGGTCTTTGAAAAATGTTTTGTTGGTTGAAGGATTAGGGGTGAATCTTATCTCAGTAGATAAAATTGTTCAAGCTAGATATGAGTTTGTTGTCACTGCTGATCAAGTTATTGTTAGAGATAGAAAAGACCCAAGCAATATAATTGTTATTGGTAGAGTTGATCATAAAGAGAGTCTATTTAAATTTGTGGGGTTTGTTGATGATGAATACACACTCTCTCATGCTTTTATTGCTCAGGCTAATTATATGTCAAAACTTTGGCATGCTAGACTTGGACATATAAATTATAAAAAATTACAAGATATGGTTAGAATGGATATGGTTAGTGGATTGACAAAAATTTCAGCTTCTGAAGGTGTGTGTGAAGGATGTGTGTTAGGAAAACATCATCGAGATCCTTTTGATTCAGGCAAAGCATGGAGAGCTAATTATCTATTGTAGCTCATTCATAGTGATCTATGTGAACTAGGGTATCCTTCACTTTCAGGTGCCAGGTACCTTCTAACTTTTATTGATGATTACAGCAGGAGAGTATGGGTTTATTTTCTTGAAAGGAAAAATGAAGTATTCGAAGTTTACCAAAAGTTTAAGGCATTAGTTGAAAATCAAAGTGGAAAAAGAATTAAGTGTTTAAGGACGGATAATGGGGGTGAATATTGCAATTATGCATTTGAGTCATTTTGTAAAAATTATGGTATCAAGGTGCAAAGAACAGTTCCTTATACTCCTCAACAAAATGGGGTGGCTGAACGAATGAATAGAACTCTTTTAGAAATGACTCATTGTATGTTGCATTTTAAAAGTTTGCATAATCAATTTTGGGGTTTGGCTGTTTCTTGTGCTGCATATATTGTGAATAGAATTCCCACTAAAGCCCTCCCAAATATCACCCCTAAAGAAGCTTGGAGTGGTAGAAAGCCCCACATTGGGTATTTTAAAGTATTTGGGTGCATTGCTTGGACACATGTTCCTGATGAAAAGAGGAAAAAGTTAGAACTAAAGAGTCATAAGTGTTTGTTTGTGGGTTATAGTGAAGAATCAAAGGCTTAAAGGTTATATGATTTGACAACAAGAAAGGTCTTTGTTAGTAGAGATGTAAAATTTGATGAGCTTTCACAACTTACAGCCACTTCCTTTCACTCTACAACAGCAAATATTTCTAATTTTTCTGATATTTTAGAAAGAAATGAAGCCAATATTAATGAGGATGAGGTGAGAACTACTGATGATGATAATACTATTGAAAATGAAACTACTAATGCTTGTACTTAGTCATTTTTTGCAAGTAGTGATGATGAAGAAGGTGACATTTTATCTAGACAAAAGACAAGGAGTGTTGAAGAAATATATAGACAAGGCTCAAAGATCCAAGGAAGGAATGGTAGTGCTCTCATGGCCAAAGTCTTACAAGTAAATGACCCAATCTCATATGAGCAAGCTAGAGGAAAGAAAGAGTGGGAGAAAGCCATGAAAGAGGAATATGATGCATTGATAGAGAATAACACTTGTGAACTTGTACCCCACCCCAAGGTAAGAATGTTATTGGTTGCAAATGGGTTTATAAAACAAAATTTAAATTAGACGGTGCTATAAAAAAAATTCAAGGCTAGATTGGTTGTTAAGGGATTCAATCAAAAAGAAGGTGTTGATTATGAAGAAACATTTGCTCCTGTCATTAAAATGAATACAGTTAGAATTATTCTTTCTTTGGCTGCAAGTCTTGGGTGGCATATCCATCAAATGGATGTTAAAAATGCTTTCTTAAATGGGGATTTATATGAAGAAATATTTATGGATCAACCACCAGGTTTTGTAGATCAGCAACATCCTAATCTTGTTTGTAGATTAAAGAAGTCACTTTATGGTCTTAAACAAGCGCCATGAGCATGGAATGAGAAGATTGATAGGTATTTTCAGCTTCATGGATTTAAGAGATGTAAGTCAGATCCCAATCTTTATGTGAAGAAAGTTCAAAATGATATTCTTCTTGTTGCACTTTATGTAGATAATTTACTCATTGCTAGACCGAATATTGGGTTAATCAATGATTTAAAATCAGATCTTAAGAGGACATTTCATATGAGTGATTTGGGTGAACTAAACTATTTTCTTGGCTTACAAGTTTGTCGATTACATGATGGATTTTTCATCTCACAATCAAAATATGCTTTGGACCTTTTAGAAAAGTTTAACATGCTTGAATGCAAGCCAGCATCTACCCCGTTTCAATCCGGAGTCAAGCTTACTAAAGAATGTACTTCCAAGAGTGTAGATGCCACTTTATATAGACAGCTTGTTGGTAGCTTGGTTTATCTAACTCATACTAGACCAGATATTTGTTTTGCAGTCAATCTTGTATCTAGATTTATGCAGACACCTAAACAAAGTCATTGGCTGGCTGTTAAGAGAATTTTACGATACATCCATGGAACCATATACTTTGGAATCTACTATGGCTATAAGTCTTCAATTTCTTTGGTTAGATTTACTGATTCAGATTGGGGTGGTGATATATATGATAGAAAATCTACCGGTGGTTATGTTTTCAATCTTAGATCAGTGCCTATTACATGGAGCAACAAGAAACAAACAACTACATCATTATCTTCATGTGAAGCCAAATATAGAGCGGCAAAAGAAGCAAGCAAGGAAGCAGTTTGGATTCAGAATCTCCTATTTGAAATTGGTTTTCTACAAAGTTCAACCAGCACTGTGTATTGTGACAATCAAAGTACCATACAAGTAGAAATCTAAAGAAAGTTACCATAAAAGCATGAGACCAAGGCGACTTATAAAATCATCTGCCTACATCATAATCTGAATCATTATCATAACCATGGCTTGTTAAAGTGGTTGCAGATTCCACAGACACAGGAGCAAAAGCCAATTGATCTGCAGTTTCTTCTTCATCTGTAATATGAACAACATTACTGCCATAATCTTTGTAACTCGTATCGTAAGAAGTCCAAAGAATTTGATGAACTGGAAAAGGAGCTTGGCCTTCCAGTATTTCTAGTACCGTTCTAATGCCAAGCCTTTTTTTTGGTTGAGGATGAGAACAAAACAAACCCAATCTCAGCACTCTTTCCATTTCTTCCACATCATACACACCATCAAGATTTGGATCGACTGTGTGCAAGATTTCTCCATTCTGGTATAAATCCCTCACCCAATCCAACAAAACAATCTATTCATTATCCTTGGACAAATCTATGGGCCTCCTGCCACATGCAACTTCCAGTAAAACAATGCCAAAACTGAATACATTAGAGCTTGGAGTAACTTTCCTTGTATTTGTGACTTTGGGAGTGATATACCCAACAGTCCCCATGACCTGAGTTGTCTGTGGATTTTGCGTGTGGTCGTACAATTGAGCAAGCCCAAAATCTCCTAGTTTTGCATTAAGCTCTGAGTCAAGCAACACATTGCTGGATTTCATGTCTCTGTGAACCACCTTGTGATCCCATTGCTCATGGAGATATAACAACCCTGCAGCGATGCCCTTCAGAAGTTTGTATCTTCAGGCCCAAGGCAGTACTTTTGTTCTTGCCTTTCTATTTGGGAATATCAATTTATCTGGGCTTCTGTTTGGCATGTACTCATAAACAATGAACAACTGTTTGTTTTTCCTACACCAACCCCGTAACTGAACCAGGTTTATGTGTTGGAGATGACCCACGCTTGAGATTTCTGAAATAAATTCCTTCATTCCTTCAGTGGAATCCTTTGTGGTGCATTTTACTGCAACTTGAAGGCTTCTTCTGGAGAGAATGCCCTTGTAAACCTATCTGAAACCCCCGCAGCCCACCAGTTGCTCATTTCAGAAGCCTTGTGTGGCAGCTTTTAGCTCTTTGTAGGGAATTCTGTGAGGCCAAAACTCTAGCTCCCATTCTTGAATCAACTCTCTCTCTTTTATCTCTCACTTTAAGTAATGCAAACAAAACGGCTAGAAGGCACACAAACAGAGATGCTACAGTCATAGCTGCCCTGAAGCCTTTGGATTTAGTTATCCCTTTTTTTTCTAATGAATGAAGGGAGACCGGAGAGATCTAGAGGCAGTGCTTTACCTATTAAAAGTGTAGACCTAGATCAATAGACCAACACAGAAATAAAAACAACCATATAATTAAGATGTAAACCCTAGACTAGTAGAATCTGTATTCCATAATTTTAAATGTTTGCAGTGTGAAATTTATTGTCCAAAAGATTTAAATTATAAACTACTGTAAAGTGATGACTCCAAAGCACCAACACTTTACAAAGGCGCATTTTTTCCTCTCTAGGTAAACCTATTTTTTCTCTTGGGGATAGTGGAACCCTTTCAATGGAACATCATACAGTGTACTTGGTAAGGAAACGATGAGATTGTAGTGTAAATCAGATCTTTATAATAAGTTATACTTAGAAGTTGCAGTAGAATTCAGAAATAAGTGGCAACAATTTTTTTTTTAAAAAGGGGTGATATATAGAAGTCCAGTCACATGCAAACTTCAGCAGGTAAATCTGGAGAAGGTATAATATGAGGTGAAAATCCTGTCTACGGAAATGGTTTCCACAAATTGATGGATAAGTAAAGTCATTAAATAGATGGAAATAATTACAGTTTATCTACCTACTGCTATTGTTTATCTACCTATTGCTATAGTTAAAATAAAGGTACATAAATTGATCTTTGATAAACAACTTCATATATCAATGAATATCTTGCCAATTAGACTGAGCACTCCAATATTGGAAATTGATAAAAAAAACACTTAGCCTCCTTGCGTACAAATGCTTAAATCTCAAACATGGGCAAGGTAGGATGTAGGCATATAAGAGACCTAGAAAAAGTTAAAATATCATTTAAAAATGCAATTGAAAGGCTAATACACTTCATGGAGGCTCCAACCTCATGTGTTACAAAATGATCAATGATATCCTAACACTTTACAAATATTTTGTATATATATTTCTGTGGGATTTTTTCAAGAATCAAAAACATGAATCTGAATATATCTCAATAACTTACCAGAGCCATACATTCCTCCTTACATGATGCACTAGGAAGTTATAAGGAACTTCAAATCTATTTCACACAACATAAGCTACTTTTAAACCATTCAAGAGAGAGGTTGTGCATAAATTTCCTTTTATTAAATTCTTAGCATAAGTTGTGGCATTAGGAAACCTCTTTCCCAATGCTCTCAATTATGCATAGCAGATAGGATGTTGGTTTACATATGCTTAAAAGTTTCTAAATCAATTTTAACAAACCCATTGGAAGATATCCTACCATCATGGCATTCGCTAAGGCCACATTTCTTTGGGGAATTTTGTCAAATAGCTCATGTGCCTTGTCTAGGATTCCACGTTTTTCATACACGTGTTTACCATGCATGTGTGTTGAGTGGGACTATTATTTTACTATTTAAACTATCACCAAATAATTTTAATTTTCCTACTTACCATACTAAAATTTGAATATTTTAAACAATTTGATTATACTTTCACCTACACATCCCATAGCTAGCCTTGGGATGACAACTTGTTACATCCCTCTTTTTGGAATCGATTATGCTATTTATTTCCTTGCAAATTTTAGTAATATAGTATGCTGTGGATGACATGGAAACTGATCTTTTATTATACAAAGTTAGTTTTATGAAATTTTAGAATCTGTTGATTATGATCAATGTGATATTGTAGACTAAATGTCCTTTTTGTTAAGTGAAATGATGTTTTGGATATATTATGCTTTGATTTGGAACATAGGTGCTTTGACCACAAAATTGTATGTGAGACTGTCATTGCAGGAACAGGTGGACCGTGTTCAATAGGAAGAGAAAGTATCTTTGAGAGAGAGTATAGACTCTGGAAATTAACCATGGGTGTTTGTTACTGAGAATGCCAAACAGGTAGATAAACCTTGGAACCATCAATTTAGTCTTGTTTTTCGATTGGGATAGTTTAAGAGTAGATGTCGACGTCTGAAGATAGGGTGTAACATTCTTTTCATAAGTCATCATATAGAATCTTGGAATTGACGATGTTGTCATAAGTCCACCAAAGCGAGTTGACTTATATAGACGACTATTATTTTGTTTATAGGTAATTAAATGAACCTACTTGTGGCAGATTCGTGAATCACGTCTCGTAGTCGAAAGGTGCGAGAAGTCAGCTTTGTGCATCTAATGATGTAGGAAACTTGTTTGTGTTATGCTCAATTCATCGTGATTGTCGTAAAATGTGTCAAACTTGTGTTGTGAATTTATTTCTTTTTGGAGATCGACGAATGTCAATTTTGAAGCCATAGCGTGTAATAAATTGTTTTGGTCATTGTTGGGAATGAGTCTTTTTCTTCTAGCTTTGATCGTGAGATATTTTCGATCTAACCTTGAGTTTCCTTATTAAGTTGGTCTTTATCTCTTTTCTTTTTCGACCAAAAAGATGCTCTAGACATTTCTTAACCACCGCCTTGTTGAGCTTAACCCCACAATTCAGCTTTTAGTTGCTCTTGGAGAATTAGATGCCTTATGTTTGAGTGAGGGCGGGGTTGTTATATCTACTTTCAAGCCACGTCACCATTGGAGCCTCCATCTTTTTAGTGGTCATGATAAGTGGGAAGTCAGGTAAAAAGATAGTTATGCCGACCCTTGTAGATAGGCATGTGCCAGTTTTTGGTCTCATTGCACTATCTTCCATTACCGTGGCATGAGAGGGAGGTAGCTAAGCAGTTGTGATAGGGTGTAACCGTTTAATTATGGAAGATGCTCCTTCATCATGGGTGATGCAAAAGCATCAGGTTGCTGTGGTTTAGAAACAAAAGGAAAATGCAGTTGTGGAGAGCTTTTTGCTGCGCTGAGCGCGGTAGGGAGTGATGTGGTTGAGAATTTAGTGAACGGTGAGATGAATGTTGTTTTAATCCTTCATCGTGGGCAATAGGTGGTAGTTTAGAAGTGGGAGAGACGAGAGTTATAGGGAGAGATTCCATCGATGAGGGGGAGGATAGTTTTTGAGTAGGCTGTCATTGTTTTGGAAAGGAGAAAAATGGCAGAGAGGAGAATCAATTCATTGGAAAAGGGGCTTCATTGTGCACGACTGGCAAAGAAGAGAGAGTTTTGAAAACTTGAGGAGGCACGACTAGCTAGAGGGGGACGTGGATAGGTGTGTAAAGAGCTGGGAATCTGCAATGATCGCCGGGAACTTGCCATAGCAGTCTTCAACTCTGTCGACAGGTTTTCCCATTCTTTTCTTTTTCACAGTGTAAGTTAGTTTTTGTGTCTCTTCACTGCAAAGATAAAGTAATGCGTTTACACCAAATAGAATATGATGACAATGTCTTCTATTGTGATTTCTGTGTGAGGTTTATCCATAAAATGGTATCATAGCTGTGTTTTGATATTCAAAAACTTAGAAATAATAACATTACTATCCTTTAGAATACGTGAACTCAGAAACTGTATCATTGCTTGTCATGAACGACCCTGTATGATGAAAGAACACAGTTCTCTAATGTACACACATCTAGGAACGAACACTATATAATGCAAAATGTAAACTACATTCTTCAAATGATTGGCAATGACATGTGTTTAAAGAGTTTCCTTTAAGACGGTATTATCAACTTAAAACTGCTTTTGGTGCACTTGAAACAATAGCTCCACAGCGAGAAAACACATTGCTCCACATGCATGTTGTGTAGGAGTTTAAAACCACAGATTTAAAGCATGTTTTGACGTAAACTTTAGTGTGTTTGACAGCTGAAGATGTAGTTGTAACTAGCTAGTGTCTTATCTATCTTATATCTTTAGTTAGAGGTCGACCATGTGGTTGGTCATCTCTAATGTCATAAGAAAGATTCCCAACCCCTTATTATCTTATATACGACTCTTATCTCTATGAACCATGTGAAACTATTTGACTTGGAAAGGGGAGTAGAAAGTTAAAGTATCAGTTTTAGTCGAAAGCTGTCATGGTTTTGTAATGAACAAGTGGGGTGGGAAAAACCCGCATTTGAGTCTAGATTACATTGCATGTGATGATTCTAGTATCATTTTTTTTTGTAGACCATATGATTCTAAAACCCTTAAATTCCAGGATAACGGGAAGTTGTTTTAGATACTTGAGTATGTTGTATAAACATGGGAACCAAGTAAACAAGTATGAAATCACTTAGGAGTGGGCATTATTAAATGATGTTTTTACATGAATATGGGATTATGAAACCATAAACTTAGGATTAGAGTAAACTTTATGCCATGCGCTGTTGCAGGAGAAAATCCTAAAAACCTTGAGGTCATCGAGGGCGATATTTGTTTAAACCTTACAATTAGGAAACTGTAGGATTTTGATCAGTTCAAGTCGAGTAGGGTGGGTGAACTAAGTTCATGCGTTCTTAGAATGCTAATTAAAAACAAATCCTTTGGCCAAGGTGGTGCACGATCCTCAAGTGCATCGAAAGTTCACTGTGACTGGATAGCATTTCTTGTGGAGAGTCATGCATGACTAGAGGGTATCTAGGGATCTGCTTGATAACAAGACACGTAAGTTACAACACCAGAGCTTAGATGGCAAACACTGATGGTTATCCTAAGTCTATCCTCTTGTGTAGGTTAGGGCCACTTCTGGTTAGGAAGGAGTGTGGGAGACCAACGGTCTGTGGTTGGAGGTTAAGCTCCTTAAAGATACTTTCTTTTCCTAATACTGAGGATTGCCAAGTCTTGAATGTGATGGGTCGACAATCGAGATGCATGTTAATGGTATGTTTCCAATATTTTATTTGTTTCAAGAAAATTTCAAATTAGTAGAGAACAAAATGTTTATTGTATATCATTTCTTTCAGTTTTATGAAAATGAGATCATGTTTATGATAAAGTGAAAAATGTTATAATGGGTAATAGATAAGTTTCTTTTGTATTTGATTACCTAGTAAAAAAAAAAAATTACCTTTGTGAAAACCTAGTTTTTCTTGTTAATTCAAATATGGATGTTACATATGGTATCAGATCTAACCAGGTTCAGCACTAGGGCTGATGAGTCCACTAACCTGATTAGGAAATCAACATTATGCGGGTAGCTAATGATTTGATTTATTGTGCCAGGATGGTATACATCAAGAAAACCGCAAGAAATCCTTCGCGGGTAAGAAGCGTTATCTGCAAGCTAAGCAGAAACGGCTTGCGATGATCAAGACCATTGAGAAAACTAATGACGAGAATGACATTTGGCTTGATGATGTAGAAACCTTAGCCAATGCAATGTCATGACTTAGGCAAGTGAGGAGAGAACTCCTAGAGGGAGTAATGACAGCAGCTCAAATCATGATCAACTGTTGCCCCAGTATTGTACCTAATAGCGTACCTATTAGTGTACCTGAGAGTGTACCTATTAGTATACCCATGATCACTAGGGATCCTTGTGTAGTACCTAGAGCTGAGATCATGGAGCTATCTTCTGATAGTGAGTCTAGGGGGTATACACCTCGTGATTATGTGTTGGACAATGAATCTGAAGGTTATACTCCACTAGTTAATACTGAGTAAAAATATGAGATATGTCTATCTCTAAGGATGTTGAAATAATTTTCCAAAATGAATAAAGACAAAATTTTGGTTTGAGAACAATTATGATTATGATCAATTGTTGTGTTCTTTTGATGATATTTAATATGATAAGCATAAAACTGATTAGTATATGTTTAATCAGGTGAGAAACTAAACTATCATGGACCAATCAGAGTTTAACGAGGGGGAGGATCGGGAAGGTCATAACTCTCAGGAAAACTCCATTGACAAGTTGGATAGGATTCTAAACATGCTCACTGAAACCAAGGAAAGGTTGAACAAACTGGAAAAGAAAATGGATGAAACTGGCAACACAGAAGGTGAAAATGAGAACTCACATTATACAAGCAAGAGTAAACATTTGGAACATGGCACGTCAAGTGAAAATCTTGACGACAGTGAAGTATAAAGAAAAACCAAGTATAAACTTGCATTAGAGTTATCTAAGGATATGAAGAAGGTTAATCCTCCAAAGTTCGATGGAAGGAAAATTGGAGATGCAGCAGAAGCATGGTTAACTGAGATGGAGAAATATTTTGAGATCAGAAATTACTCTAAGGTTACTAAAGCCATGTGGGGAGCATATCAGCTATTTAGGGAAGCATCCACTTGGTGGATGAATAAGAAAATGGAGCTGGAATTAAGTCCCTTGAAGGTGACATGGGATGAGTTTGTAGAACTATTCCGAAAATGGTGGTTACCTCAGTTATATTTTGATCAGAAATTAATAGATTTCCAAAACCTCAGGCAAGGTGAACTATCTGTGGTCAAGTATGCAGAAAAATTCACTAGAATACTGAAGTATGTTCCTCAATACCAAAAGGATGAAAGGTTTCGAATCAGAAAATTTATCATGGGACTCAATCCTTAGATCGGCGGTGAGGTGGAGGTGCATGGTCCAAGTACAATGGATCAAGTTTATGAAAAGGCAATTAAACAGGAGCAGAAGATCAAATCTATCTCTGCTTACCGTGATAAGAAATGCAAGAAGTTTGATAAGAAATACAACGATCAGTCTTATACAAAGGAAAAATGAGAAGGGATTTGGAAACAGGAGGTTTGATAAGGGAAATCGAAAGAATCAAGGGGTATTTGGTAATGAGCGAAGAGGTGAAGATTATAAGAGAAATGTAAATTTTAAGAAGAATGATGATTCTGCAAGTAGGCCATCTGAGAAGCGAGGACCTATAGGAGGATAATTTTCTTGTGGAGGAGATCATTATGCCAACCATTGCCCCAACAAGAAGCAGAATGGGAAGCCTAGGAACACGGAACTTCCTTTGCAATAGGAAGCTTTTCAGCAAAGGATTCATGCCGCTCTTGAAAATCAACAAGCGGAGTATCAGATCACCCCTATTGAGATGACAGGTACCTTATTTGGAGTTCCTGTTTCTATTCTATTTGATACTGGTGCAATAGAAAATTTTGTGTCACCTAGAGTCTTAAGTAAATTTTCTAGAAAAGCTGGTTTTATGTCAAAACCATGGATAGTAGAGTATGCAAATAACTCAAAGGCTTAGGTAGAGCAATGTTTGTTCGAAGCTAAGATTGATGTTTCTAACTTCACCACTGAGGCAAATTTATACGTAGCACCTTTAGGGTCCTACGATGTCATCTTAGGAATGAATTGGTTGTGGAAACATTGAGCCAAGGTAGATTGTTTTCATAAAACCATTGAGTGTCTGGATGAGACAGGCAAAATAGTAAATCTCCAATGAATTCAAAGAGAAATAAGGGTTAGATCCATTTCTTCAAAACAACTAAAACGGGGTAGGCGAAAGGGATGTCAACTTTTTGCAGTCAAAATTGACCTAGTGGAGGAAACCTTGGAGAAACAATCATTTGAGGAAAGATATCCATATCTATGCAATTTCAAGGATGTATTTCCTGAGGAGTTACTAGGCTTGCCTCCGAAGAGAACATTTGACTTTGGCATAGATATTAAACTAGGATCGGAGGGAATCTCTAAAGCTCCGTATCGTATGACTACCACTGAACTTATGGAATTAAAAGCTCAGTTGCAGGAGCTATTGTCTAAGAATCTAATTAGGCCAAGTGTATCACCATGGGGAGCCCCAGTTATCTTTGTCAAAAAGAAAGATGGAACTCTAAGGCTGTGTATAGATTATAGGATGCTTAATAAGGCGACAATAAAGAACAAGTATCCCTTGCCACGTATTGATGATCTATTTGACCAAATGCGTGGTGCATCAGTCTTTTCTAAGATTGATCTAAGGTCTGGATACCATCAGTTAAGGTTGAAAGATGAAGATATTCCCAAGATAGCATTTAGAACGAGGTATGGTCATTATGAGTTCACGGTGTTGCCGTTTGGATTGACCAATGCACCTGATGCTTTCATGAATCTCATGAATAGTGTTTTCAGAGATTGTCTTGATAACTTTGTGCTAGTTTTCAATGATGATATTCTGATCTATTCCAAAAATGAAGAGAAGCATGCACGACATCTTCAAATAGTCTTGCAACGATTAAGAGAACACAAATTGTATACGAAACTCTCAAAGTGCACCTTCTTTCAGAAAGAAGTACAACATTTGGGGCACATAATATCAGCCAATGGGATATCAGTTGATCCAGCCAAAATAAAAGCTATTATGGAATGGCCTGAACCTACCAATGTGTCAGAGGTACGAAGTTTCATGGGATTGGCAGGATATTACAGGAAATTTGTGTTGAATTTCTCAAGCATTGCCAGCCCAATTACCTCCTTGCAGAGAAAAGGAAAATGGTTTGTTTGGACGGATGAATGTCAAAAGGCTTTTGACTGGTTAAAAGAAAAATTAACAACCACTCCAATTCTAAAAGTTCCTGATCCTGAGGGAGAGTTTGAGGTTCTCACTGATGCCTCGGGGGAAGGATTGGGAGGTGTGCTTATGTAAGATGGCAGGGTAGTAGCCTATGAGTCTAGGAAGCTGAAAAACTATGATTTAAACTATGCTCCTCATGACCTAGAGATGGCAGCAGTGGTTCACGCCCTTCAGATGTGGTGACATTATTTGTTGGGAAGGACTTTTATTCTAAAATCTGATCATCAAATCCTTCGCTACATATTTACTCAACCTAATCTCAATGCAAGGCAAAGGAGATGGTTGGAATTAATATCAGATTATGACTTTGAAATTTCTTATATCAAAGGCAAGGAAAACTGATTAGCTGATGCCTTAAGTAGAAGAAGACACATAGCCTCTATAATCTCCATACATGCTAACTTTAAAGACTTAGTAATGCAAAACTTATCTGGAGATGAGTATTATGAACAAGTGAAACAAGCTCTGCACTCAAACCCTAAGGACCCCAGATATGAAGGATTCAATTTTGAATCCAATGGATTGATGAGATTCAAGGGAAGAATCTACGTTCCTGATTCAGTAGAACTTAGAAACCTTGTGTGGAAGGAAGTTCACTATGCTCCTTACTCTTGACACCTTGGTGTAACAAAACTGTTAGCGGATGTCAAGCCGCTATATTTCAGGAAATGAATGAAAAATGATGCTGCAAAATTTGTAGCTAGTTGTTTGGAGTGTCAGAGAGTTAAGGCAGAACACCAACATCCTGCTAGATTGTTATACCCACATGATATTCTGGAATGGAAATGGCAAGTTGTTAGTATGGATTTTGTCTAGGGGTTACCAATGTCTAAGAATAGGCATGATGCAATATTGGTTGTTGTGGATAAACTAACCAAGGTCGCACATTTCATACCGGAAAATTTGACGGATGGAGCACATCTTTTGGCTTGAAAATTTGTGCAAGAAATTTTTAGATTGCATGGGGTACTTGAAAAGATTATATCTAATAGAGATGCTCGGATAACTTCACGGTTTTGGCAAACCTTATGTTCTGCTTTAGGGACTAAACTTAATGTGAGTACTGCTTATCACCCTGAAACTGATGGACAAACAGAAAGAGCGAATTAGGTATTAGAAGACCTTTTGAGAATGTATTGTATGGATCAACAATACAGATGGGAGGAATATCTACCTCTTGTTGAATTTGCCTATAACAACTCCTATCATTCTTCCATTAAGATGGCACCATTTGAAGCATTATATGGAAGGAAATGCAGAACTCCTATAAGCTGGGATAAGCTGGAAGATAGGATAAGCATTGGACCTAAAATGCTTGCTGATATGGAAGAAAAAGTAAAAATGATTAGGAAGAGGTTGGCAGAAGCCAATGACAGTAAAAAGAGTTATGCAGATTGCAAACGAGTGCCTAGACACTTCTCTGTTGGTGAGAAAGTGCTTTTGCGAGTGAAACCCCAAAAGAGTTCTATAAAATTTGGTAAATCTTTGAAATTGGCTCCTCGTTATGTCAGACCTTTCGAAGTTCTAGAGATTATCAATCCAGTTGCCTACAAAGTTGCTCTACCTCCAGCCTTGTCTAAGATGCATAATGTTTTTCATGTTTCATATTTAAAGAAATATTTTGTAGGTAATAACCACATCCTTAACTGGAATTCCTTACAGATGCAAGAACCCGGGGTGGTTGTGATCGAGCCACTAAAGGTGCTTAAAATGCGTAAACTTCGTTTACATAATCAAGAAGTTTTGTAATGCAAAATTCAGTGGGACCAATATGGTGAGGATAGCACCACTTGGGAAGACTATAAAGACATTTACCAAAGATTCCCTAAAATTTTCAAAGACATTAATGTTGCACTATAAAAAGTTTGTTTTAAAGTTTAAATTTTGCTTGATAAACTTAATCATCAGGGACGATGATCTTTAAAGGGGAAGGATATATTACATCCCTCTTTTTGGAATCGATTATGCTATTTATTTCCTTGCAAATTTTAGTAATATATTATGCTATGGATGACATGGAAACTGATGTTTTATTATACAAAGTTAGTTTTATGAAATTTTAGAATCTATTGATTATGATCAATGTGATATTGTAGACTAAATGTCCTTTTTGTTAAGTGAAATGATGTTTTGGATATATTATGCTTTGATTTGGAACATAGGTGCTTTGACCACAAAATTGTATGTGAGACTGTCATTGCAGGAATAGGTGGACCATGTTCGACAGGAAGAGAAAGTATCTTTGAGAGAGAGTATAGACTCTGGAAATTAACCATGGGTGTTTGTTACTGAGAACGCCAAATAGGTAGATAAACCTCGGAACCATCAATTTAGTCTTGTTTTTCGACTGGGATAGTTTAAGAGTAGATGTCGACGTCTGAAGATAGGGTGTAACATCCTTTTCATAATTTGTCATATAGAATCTTGGAATCAATGATGTTGTCGTAAGTCCACCAAAGCGAGTCGACTTATATAGACGATTATTATTTTGTTTATAGGTAATTAAATGAAACTACTTGTGGCAGATTCGTGAATCACGTCTCGTAGTCAAAAGATGCGAGAAGTCGGCTTTGTGCGTCTAATGATGTAGGAAACTTGTTTGCATTACGCTCAATCCGTCGTGATTGTCGTAAAATGTGTCAAACTTGTGTTGTGAATTTATTTCTTTTTGGAGATCGACGAATGTTGATTTTGAAGCCATAGCGTGTAATAAATTGTTTTGGTCATTGTTGGGAATGAGTCTTTTTCTTCTAGCTTTGACCGTGAGATATTATCGATCTAACCTTGAGTTTCCTTATTAAGTTGGTCTTTATCTCTTTTCTTTTTCGACCAAAAAGATGCTCTAGACATTTCTTAACCACCGCCTTGTCGAGCTTAACCCCATAATTCAGCTTTTAGTTGCTCTTGGAGAATTAGATGCCTTATGTTCGAGTGAGGGCGGGGTTGTTATATCCACTTTCAAACCACGTTGCCATTGGAGCCTCCATCTTTTTAGTGGTCGTGATAAGTGGGAAGTCGAGTAAAAAGATAGTTATGCCGACCCTTGTGGATAGGCATGTGACAGTTTTTGGTCTCATTGTACTATCTTCCATCACCATGGTGCGAGAGGGAGGTAGCTAAGTGGTTGTGATAGGGTGTAACCGTTTAATTATGGCAGATGCTCCTTCATCGTGGGTGGTGCAAAAGCATTGGGTTGCTGTGGTTTAGAAACAAAAGGAAAATGCAGTTGTGGAGAGCTTTTTGCTGCGCTGAGTGCGGTAGGGAGTGATGTGGTTGAGAATTTAGTGAACGGTGAGATGAATGTTGTTTTAATCCTTCATTGTGGGCAATAGGTGGCATTTTAGAAGTGGGAGAGATGAGAGTTATAGGGAGAGATTCCATTGACGAGGGGGAGGATAGTTTTTGAGTAGGCTGTCGTTGTTTTGGAAAGGAGAAAAAAGGCAAAGAGGAGAATCAATTAATTGGAAAAGGGGCTTCATTGTGCACGACTGACAGAGAAGAGAGAGTTTTGAAAACTTGAGGCACGACTAGCTAGAGGAGGACATGGATAGGTGTGTAAAGAGCTGGGAATCTGTAATGATCGTCGGGAACTTGCCACAACAGTCTTCAACTCTGTCGACAGGTTTTCCCATTCTTTTCTTTTTCATAGTTTAAGTCAGTTTCTGTGTCTCTTCACTGCAAAGATAAAGTAATGCATTTACACCAAATAGAATATGATGACAATGTCTTCTATTGCAATTTCTGTGTGAGGTTTATCCATAAAATGGTATCATTGCTGTGCTTTGATATTTGAAAACTCAGAAATAGTAACATTGTTGTCCTTTAGAATATGTGAACTCAGAAACTGTATCATTGCTTGTCATGAACGACCTCATATGATGAAAGAACACAGTTCTCTAATGTACACACATCTAGGAACGAACACTATATAATGCAAAATGTAAACTACATTCTTCAAACGATTGGTAATGACGTGTGTTTAAAGAGTTTCCTTGAAGACGGTATTATCAACTTAAAAATGCTTTTGGTGCACTTGAAACAATAGCTCCACAATGAGAAAACACATTCCTCCACATGCATATTGTGTAGGAGTTTAAAACCATAGATTTAAAGCATGTTTTGACGTAAACTTTAGTGTGTTTGACAGCGGGAGATGTAGTTGTAACCAACTAGTTTCTTATCCGTCTTATATCTTTAGTTAGAGGTTGACCATGTGGTTGGTCATCTCTAATGTCGTAAGAAAGATTCCCAACCCCTTATTATCTTATATACGACTCTTATCTCTATGAACCATGTGAAACTATTTGACTTGGAAAGGGGAGTAGAAAGTTAAAGTATCAGTTTTGGTCAAAAGCCATCATGGTTTTGTAATGAACAAGTGGGGTGGGAAAAACCCACATTTGAGTCTAGAGTACATTGCATGCGATGGTTCTAGTATCGTTTTTATTTTGTAGACCATATGAGTCTAAAACCCTCAAATTCTGGGATAACAGGAAGTTGTTTTAGATATTTGAGTATGTTGTACAAACATGGGAACCAAGTAAACAAGTATGAAACCACTTAGGAGTGGGCATTATTAAACGATGTTTTTACATGAATATGGGGTTATGAAACCATAAACTCAGGATTAGAGTAAACGTTGCACCATGCACTATTGCAAGAGAAAATCCTAAAAACCTTGAGGTCATCGAGGTCAACATTTGTTTAAACCTTACAATTAGGAAACTGTAGGATTTCGATCAGTTCAAGTCGAGTAGGGTGGGTGAACTAAGTTCATGCGTTCTTAGAACACTAATTAAAAACAAATCCTTTGGCCAAGGTGGTGCATGATCCTAAAGTGCATCGAATGTTCACTGTGACTGGATGGCATTTCTTGTGGAGAGTCATGCATGACTAGAGGGTATCTAGGGAACTGCTCGATAATAAGACATGTAAGTTACAACACCAGAGCTCAGATGGCAAACACCGATGGTTATCCTAAGTTTATCCTCTTGAGTAGGGTAGGGCCACTTCCGGTTAGGAAGGAGTGTGGGAGACTGACGGTCTGTGGTTGGAGTTTAAGCTCCTTGAAGATACTTTCTCTTCCAAATACTAAGGATTGCCGAGTCTTGAATGTGATGGGTCGACAATCGAGATGCATGTTAATGGTATGTTTCCAATATTTTATTTGTTTCAAGAAAATTTCAAATTGTTAGAGAACAAAATGTTTATTGTATATCATTTCTTTCAGTTTTATGAAAATGAGATCATATTTATGATAATGTGATAAATGTTATAATGGGTAATAGATAAGTTTCTTTTGTATTTGATTACCTAGTAAAAAAAAAAAATTTACCTTTGTGAAAACCTAGTTTTTCTTGTTAATTCGGATATGGATGTTACACAACTACTATATTGGACAAAATCTTAATAGGTGTTATGAATAGAAAATATTTTTCATCCAAAGAATAGCAATATATATTAAGATATATTACTAGTCATTTTACAATCATTTGTAGGACAATGTGATGGTTAAATCATAGCATTGTTATCCTTGCTACCAAGGTTTAAATCTCTGGTGGGCCAACAAGATCACTAGCTTTAAGCCTTGTTAGGCCAAAGAGCTCGTGAGCCTTGCATCCTTGTAGGGCCCTTGCTAGGCCAACGAGATCATAGGCTTAAAGCCCCTGGACTGGGCCAATGAGTTTGTAGGTTTGAAACACCAATGTTCATGCCAAGCATTCATGCTAGGGGATGAGGTCCCCCATGTTGTGGCCTTACCAATTCATAGCTCTGATCAAAAGCATTCATTGATTAAAAAATATTAGTCATTGTATAATGATGGGTAAAGTTTATTTGTTGATCTTTTTTGGTTGATGGGGTCATTGTAGCAATCCTCACATCCTTGCAACTAATTCGTGTTCTATTTTCTTTCCCTCGTATTTTAACCTCCTTCATTTTATATGTACATGTTATATTTTGCATAATAATAACTTTTGCACCAATGTCCTTGTGCTAAAATCTACAACCACTCTCTAAATAACATCCAACTCTCCCCCATTCCAATGCATTCAATACCAAGGTAATTGTCGTTGGCATAAATGTAACCCCCTATAGAGCAACAACTCTCTCTATTTCTTGCAGTTACCCCAACTCCTTCGTCTAACACAATTCCTCTATCTGTTATCGAATGATGGACATCCATACCTTCTTTAATGTTATTGTAGGTCACCCTCTCCTCTTCTCACATCACCCATGCTTTTTTCTTTAATTTCTACTCAAGAATCCCCTCCAAAATGGGTTGTCCAAAAATTCCCAAAAAGATGTCTTAAAATCTCTTTAAATTACTTCTTCCCCTCCTCTCTTGACACCATACTTGTAGTCCTTTTAGGAATAAAATAATGAATGAGGAAAGGAATGCTAGAAATTCTTAATGCTGTGGTAGGTGGCCTTCTTCTTTCCTAGCACCCTTGCCCTCACCATACTGCTTTAATGTTGTTGCTCCCCACTCAAGTTTTAAGTGCTTTTATTTATTTTGGTTTATTTCTCTATTGTAGGGATGTGAAAATATCATACAACTATATGAAATATACAAATGTCATATGACCAAGGGTGGGGGAGCTTAGAAAATATTTTTTTAGGTATAGTCACCAAACGCTATCAAGTTTACTATCAATCTATACAAATTTGGATCTTCTAAACTCAACTGTGAGGTCAAATTTGGGCCAAGGTGTACAATAATTTGTTTTTGACAAAATCTCTCAAAATAATAGAAGGGGCTTGCAAATCTAGAGATTTGGTTCCATGTTGAAGTTGCCAAAAGAACCTCATAGAAGCACAAATCCTCTACAACTTGGGGGCAAGAAGATAATTGGGGTAGGTGAGAACCCCACATGTACATTTGACAAGTGTCCTAATAAGTGTTATGTGAACATGACTAGAGACATCTAGAAACTATCCTTAAGTAAACTTAATCAACTAGGTGTGAAAGGGAAACAAAATAGTTAATAGACTCATCCACACTCACATGTAGTAGAAATAAAAGTAAACTCATGAAGTTTGAGGCCATATGAATTACTTGTGCATATATGAGAGGACTGAGTTGCTTACAATTGGATGCCGGAGCACTATTTGTAGGGACAAGAAGGAAGATTTTTGTACACATACATTTTATCATATTAAAATAGGCTACAAGTAGCCTATGCAAGAATGGGTTTATTTATTTAAAAAATGAAGTAGATGTGTGTGATTGGGTTAAAGGGACATGGCAATGAGTTGGAGGGACCCATAGGTGTCACATGGGCACTAAATCTACCACTGAGGGTGGAATCAGTTGCATGTTAAGGAGATGAAGACTAACCTTCCTTGAAAAATAATTGACACATAAAAAAGAGACATAAAATACGTAATTAAAATATAGATGGAACTTGGATGGGATATACATATAATGAGAATTAATTAAATTTGGGGACTTGTAATTATATAAAAGTAATTTTAAATTTTTTAATAAATCTATTTTTCAAATCATTAAAGGAGAAGACAAGTTAGATAAAGATATAACCATTGAAATATTTTAACTATAAAATGTGAAGTGATATAAGAGATGTATTTTGTGATTGGTTAGCTTGTGTGTTGAGTGAAGATAATGATTGCAAAATTCAAATATTTAATATATTGTCTTAGAGGCTTGTGTGATGTAACAACAAGTGATGCATAAAATAGAAAGTTCAATCAAAAATCAAGTAGATGTAATAGAGTTGCTTCATTCCTATTGATGGATAGGATTGTGTCCCTTAACTTAGTCCTAGACTACATTGCATCATGCAACGTGGTTTGTTATCTATGTAACCATCTATAATTTGTTTGTGTATGTATTCTATACAAATCTAATTTAAAAATGAAAAAGAATAATATGTCTTTGCCTTAGTTAAACATGAGTTAGATATGACTATTATATGAATATATGTTTGCAAAATGATTATTTTAACCATTCTTCTTACTAATAGAAATTAAATAAATCATCTAATAAGTGAAAAGTAACATACAAAAATTGAACTTACCTATTATACCTAAGTTTTTTTTTTATAGGTAAGATAAATTTTATTAATAAAAATTAAGAATTACATCTATGGTCATCCATAGCTAGCTTGCTGCCATGTAACAGAAAGGAACAGTGCACAACTACATTGTAAGTTACAATCTGCCCACCCAACTTGGTGTGAGTTTACATTTGACATTTAATCATATTTAGCTCTGTGATGAGAGATTTCCTTTTCTTATTTTGTACCACTTGCCAATCCTCCCCAACCTCTTTCAATTGCATTTTTATGGGATCCTTAACCTACGATGCAGCTTTTGTTGAACTCCCACTACATAGAGTAGAGATTTTCCTGTCACTTTTTGGAGAATCCATGGTAATTGGGTTCGAGTCCATGATCTGAGCACTAGCTTTTGAACCGCTACCTGAATGTTGAGGCTGTCTTTGAGCTGCAATTGCATCTGTGCCAAGATCCATAGCTTTGAATGCTTCACCTTTCCAACCTCATCCCTCAGGGATGAATCAGGCACCTTTTCCTCTTACACCTTTGACAGAGCTGTGATTGTGTAATGATGAGGCTTGGTATCAACCCACCAGGATTGTTGATCAGAATTTTTAACGCTCTTAGTCCAGGAAATGGCCATATGACCTATCTGAAAACACTTCCTACAACAGAATGGTAAACCTTCATAGTCAGTGAGTTGTGTCTAGATGCAATCAGCAAACTTGAAGGTGATATCTGCGCTAAGGTCACTTGTGACATCCATATCAACAAGGATATGGGCAAAGGTTGTGTGAGTGAAATTGGATGTGTTTGAATCCACTACCAGGAAGCAGCCCAAAGAATCCCTAATCACATGGAAGCAAGCAACAAACAAGAATTGTAACGGGCGATTCAAGAGGTGGATCCAAACAGGTTTAACAGAAAAAGAAGCTGCAGCAAGGTTAAAATTTGGAAACCATGGTTTGAGAAGGAGTATGCTTTTCCCCAACACCATTTCTCTTACAGAATGGCATCCTTATCCTGAATACAACAAAAAACCACAATAAAAAATCCTTGAGCACAAGGGTAAACTTCTATGTTACCTTTGAGGGAGGGCCCCCAAACCAATGAGATCCAATCATGTAAATCTGGGAGTTTTGGCTAGAGACGATTGAATTGACTATTCAATCCATTGGAAGCAAAATATTTTTCACCAGCATCAACCTCCTTTTTGATCTCCTCTGAGAAAACCAAAAAAGGGGAGCAGGGAGCCTTTTTAATGTAGGATTTTGGGTTGTTCTTGGAAAACCCATGCTCATTAGAAACTGAACTATCCCTTAGTGGCTAAGCATCCCAAGTGGTCGATTTGAATTTCCTTTGTTTCGAAATGGCAAGCATATCCCGGAAAGATAGGCTAAACCCAGGCTTTGAGTCTGTAGAGCCCTACGGTACAACGTTTGGTATGTTGAAAAGAAACTGATTCACCAGTGGAATTTTCTATGCTGTTTGAAGCCCTAGCCGAACTAGGGTACATTGAAGAAATGGGAACCCCATCAAGGGTGGGAACCTTTTCATCCTTAAGTGAAGAACCAGCCAATGCTGGAGCAATGACAGAGGCAGAAGTAGCGAGAGCATTGCAAATCTTAGAGAACATGCCATGATTTGATTGTTGCTTTCCCAAAAACTCTACACAAGGGGTGACTTTGCAAGCAGAGGGCAGCGAAGAGGGTGGAAACGAAATAGTGGCTAGAGACATCTTAACCTTGCCACCATCTAAGGGATTGGAACCATTGCCCTTACAAACCTATGTGCCAGACGAAGCAGTGGATGAGCGAAAATGCGTAGAGTGAGACATTGTCCAGTTAGGTGGTTTGTTTTCTGTAAATTTTTATTTTCACCTATTATACCTAAGTTATTTAAGACCTTACCTCTAAATTTTTTGTTATGTGAAAAAACTTATGATAAAATTGTAATGAATTCTATACTTCATCTTAAAAATTAATTTTTAGTTTTTTAATTTAATAAATTTATATTATATAAATTAATAAAAATTGTTCTGAATGCTAAGGACATGTAATGTGCAAAGCTGGAGCCAACAAGGATAGCTGGCCTATTAACAACACGTCACAATCTGGAAAGTTTATAGGTTATAACAAATATTCTTTTACCTTTAAAGAAATAAAATTTATTTTAATATTAAAATGTAAATTTTAACCAATAAAAATAAAAATAAAACAACTAAACATGTGATATTTAAACAAACATGTAGGGAGACGCCCACGATTAATATTAATTCAATCAAAATGGCTCATGCTTAACCATGAATTTTTTTTGTTAATAATGGCGGAATAAGAGTAGTAATATATATCAACAATATAGAATGAGTACAGAGGTTAACGGCTGCCCAGCAGCGAAACCAGAGAACAAAGCATTGCTGCTAACCGCAGCACAAACATACAAGTAGAAATCTAAAGAAAGTTAGCATAAAAGCATGAGACCAAGGTGACTTATAAAATCATCTGCCTACATCATAATCCGAGTCATTATCATAACCATGGCTTGTTAAAGTGGTTGCAGATTCCACAGACACAGGAGCGGAAGCCAATTGATCCGCAGTTTCTTCATCTGTAATATGAACAACATTACTGGCATAATCTTTGTAACTCATATCGTAAGATGTCCAAAGAATCTGATGAACTGGAAAAGGAGCTTGGCCTTCCAGTATTTGTAGTACCATTCTAATGCCAAGCCTTTTTTCTGGTTGAGGATGAGAACAAAACAAACCCAATCTCAGCACTCTTTCCATTTCTTCCACATCATACACACCATCAAGATTTGGATCGGCTGCGTGCAAGATTTCTCCATTCTGATATAAATCTCTCACCCAATCCAACAAAACAATCTATTCATTATCCTTGGACAAATCTATGGGCCTCCTGCCACATGCAACTTCCAGTAAAACAATGCCAAAACTGAATACATCGGAGCTTGGAGTAACTTTCCTTGTATTTGTGACTTCGGGAGTGATATACCCAACAGTCCACATGACCCGAGTTGTCTGTGGATTTTGTGTGTGGTCGTACAATCGAGCAAGCCCAAAATCTCCTAGTTTTCCATTAAGCTCTGAGTCGAGCAGCACATTGTTGGATTTCACGTCTCTGTGAACTACCCTGTGATCCCATTGCTCGTGGAGATATTTCAGAATTGCGTATCTTGGGGCCCAAGATAGTACTTCTTTTTTTGCCTCTCGATTTGGGAATATCAATTTATCTAGGCTTCCGTTTGGCATGTACTCATAAACAATGAACAGCTGTTTGTTTTTCCTGCACCAGCCCCATAATTGAACAAGGTTTATGTGCTGGAGGTGACCCACGCTTGAGATCTCTAAAATAAATTCCTTCACTCCTTCAGTGGAGTCCTTTGTGATGCATTTCACTTCAACTTCAAAGCCGCTTCTGGGGAGGATTCCCTTGTAAACCCATCCGAAACCCCCGCAGCTTCTGGGGAGGATGCTTTACCTGTTAAGAGTGTAGACCCAGATCATAGACCAACCAAGAAGAAAAAACAACCATATAATTAAGATGTAAACCCTAGACTAGTGGAATCTCTATTCCGTAATTTTAAATGTTTACAAAGTGAAATCCGAGATTTAAATTATAAACCACTGTGAAATGTTGACTCCAGAAGAACAAACAATTTACAAAGGCGAATTTTTTTCTCTCCGAGGGGAGAGTGGAACCCTTTCAATGGCACATCATAAAGTGTACTTGATGAGACTGTAGTATAAATTAGATCTTTATGTTAAGGATTAAGATTGTCTAAAAAGTTGTAGAATGATTTTAGAGCCTTCCGCAACTAGAACATTCCTGGAGCTGTTCTAGAAAAGAATATTGTAAGATATGTTCTAAAAAAGAACATTCCAGGTTTAAGAGTTTTCTAGAAAGCTAGAAGCTTTCAAGCTTCAAAGGTTCTATAACTATATATATGTGATTGGAGAGAGTTGTTGTATATACAGCCTTTGGATGGTTGCTGGATATAGCATCCGGATAGCTGTTAGATACAGCATATGGATTGCTACTAGACATGGCATTTGGATGTAATGCAAGTTAGATGAATATATATTTATGAGTTATCTAACTCTGTTTTGCCCTGTCTTTTGGTGTTTATTGGGCCTATTCTCACATGGTATCAGAGCGAGGTTATGGGTTAGAATCCCCTTGGGTAATGCTGAGGGGATTGTTGGAAAAAAAAGATTCAGCTAGAGGATTAGCCCAAGTTCAGCTAGAGTTTCAACCAGGTTCAGCTAGAATGTTTTCCTGGTTTAGCTAGAATGTTTTCTAGGTTCAGCTAGAGGACCATCAAGAGGTTTAGCTAGAATATATTCTGGTTCAGTTAGAGGTTCAGTTAGAAGTGTATTGCTGGAGTGATTTGTTTGCAGGGCTGAGATATTGTTGGAGTGATTTGTTTGTAGGGCTGATATATTGCTAGAGTGATTTTTGTTTGCAGGGCTATTGCTAGAAATGCAAGTTGGAACAAGCTAGAGGTATTGTTGGTAGTGATGATGGAGAAGATGACTTTTCAGCTAGACAAAAGTTAATGAGTGTTGAAGGCTTAAAGTTTCAATCTCATATGAGCAAGTTAGAGGAAAGAAAGAATGGGAGCAAGCCATGAAAGAGGATTATGATCGAAGAATGCTTGGTATGCTAGAGGTGAACATTAACTGGGGATAGTAATATAATGTTCCCCTCTCATTTGTATTTTTTCTGTATTATTCTAGCTAATCTTAAGGGGGGATGTTAAGGATTAAGATTGTCTAGAAAGTTGTAGAATGCTTCTAGAGCCTTCCACAACTAGAACATTCCTGGAGCTGTTCTAGAAAAGAATATTATAAGATATGTTCTAAAAAAGAACATTCCAGGTTTAAGAGTTTTCTAGAAAGCTAGAAGCTTCCAGGCTTCAAATGTTCTATAACTATATATATGTGATTGGAGAGAGTTGTTGTATATACAGCCTTTGGATGGTTGCTGGACATAGCATTCGGATAGCTGTTAGATACAGCATCTGGATTGCTACTAGACATGGCATTTGGATGTAATGCAAGTTAGATGAATATATATTTCTGAGTTATCTAACTCTGTTTTGCCCTGTGTTTGCTATGTTCATTGCTGTTATGTTTTACCCTATCTTTTGGTGTTTATTGGACCTGTTCTCACACTTTATAATAATCTATAGTTAGAAGTTGTGGTAGATTTAAGAAATAAGGGGGCAACAAATTGTTATTAAAAAAGGGGTGATATTTAGAAGTCCACTCGCATGAAATCTTCAACAGGGAAATCTAGAGAAGGTATAATATGAGGGCTGTAGTAGATGTCTAAATGTAAATAATTGAAAAACATTGTTTGTTATTTGAGATTTTGAATGCTCCTAGATAATAAACAAGGTTTCTGAGATTTTAGATAACACGTCTTACAATTTAAGAGTTTAAAAAGTTGAATTTCTGTAAAAACTTACTATGGTTTATCAGATGGGCTGCTGTTAGAAAAATTTCATGGAATTATATTTTACATGTAACATTACTCACGACAGAACATTACCTTGAAGATAGAACTAAAAATTCTATGATTATACTATTTAAAAAAGCACTCACCTCTTTAATCAAAACTTACGAGAAATCTTATAGGAAAAATATAAAAGTAAATTTAAAATCTAAACCTTTTGTCTTTAAGGATATCCCTAATCTCCTTTTATAAATCGATTTTGATCTCTGTTTCCATTTATTTATACATCACCTTCTGTACTGAAGCTCCAGCCAAGAATGTAATGATCTTCAATTGCGTAAGTCCCTGTAGATGTAGTAAACCCCACATACACCTCTTCCATCAAAACTGTAGAAAGAGTAAGTTTCGTAATGGATATCAATGGCCGGACAGGCTTCTCCATCCCGACTGCTGCAACACTCACATTAAGCCGATCTTCAACATGATCATAATCAATCCAGGCTTGGATATTCTTTCCACTTGCCAGAGTCAAATTGGTAAAATGATTTTTGTCAATCTAATAGGCTGCCGGCTGAGATTCGAAGGACTTGACGCCATTTTTATTAACTCCAACATGGTTGTCATCTATATCTCCAAGATCAGGGTCATAAACTGCATCAAATTCAACTACTAAAAAATGGTTGGATTCGAGACCATTTGTTGTAGGCATGGCGAGTCCAAGGTACTAGGAATCGCTGGCACCGACGACGGACTTATTGGGAGCCATGATGAAGGCCAACCCGTTTCCGTGCATGCCTTGAGATGGAGCCGCCATGGACAAGACAAAGGTTGTGTTGAAGGACAAAATTGAATTATTGCTGCCGTTTATTCTGATGAGGTTGGGGTACAGAGCACGACTTATTGAACGCTGGGTTTGATTTGTTAGGGTGAGCACTCGTTTAGAGTGTATCAAAGCATCCTTTAGCAGTATTATACTTGATTCATTGAAATTACCATATTTGAAAGTGTTGGCGTAGGTGAAGTGTGAAGTAAAGAATAGGCATAGCAGCACAAGAGTAAAACAGGAGCTTAGCTGACAAAGGGTAGTCATTGTTTCTTCGAAGAAAACCAGTGCCCTGCTAGTTTATACCACTTAAAAGAAAAACAAACTTGTAGCAAGGCAAGTGGTTTATTCTTATGCCTCAAATTCCATGACAATGACCTGTGGCCTCCTACCCATTTGTCTTTAACTGCCTCTGCATTTAGAATAAGCCTTTTAACTGAGTCCCAAGCTCTCCAAATAGACTCAAACACCACAGACCCAAAAGTCTTAACTTTGAAGTTCCCAAAAATAAATTCATGAGGATGCAGACTGTTCCAAATGGGAGCCATTTTAGGGTGAAACTTACTGATATTATTCTTGATAAGAACTTTCCATGGTTCATTGCCATCCAAGGATCTAATTATCCATTTAGTCACTAGAGTAACTCTGTGGATCCTTAGATCCTTAAGCCCAAGACCACCTTTATCCTTACTCATGCAACACCATTCCCACTTCATCACATGCCTTTTCCTTTTATCTTTGCCATCAGACCACAAAAATCATCTAATGAGTTTTTGAATGCAATCTATTTATTGGTTAGAAAACAACCACATAGAGGCATAATAGATGGGGTATGTAGAGAGAATCTTTTGGCATATATGTATTCTTCCAGGTAGAGACAAGATTTGTTTATTCCATTTTTTTAAATTCAATTCAATTTTGGAGAACAACTAGTTCCACATCTCCTTAAGAGAAGAGCTGACAAAAAAAGGTATCCCTAGGAATCTCACTTGCCTATGGGTTCCCCCCCATTGCTATTCCCCCTCCATCAACCCATCTAGAGGATCCTTAGTCCAACCCAATAATATAGATTTATTATATGACACTTAGCCCTAGAGGATTTACAGAACATACTCAACCTATATTCCATATTCATCAAATTCTCCCTCTCAAGCTCAGGATATAATGCAGTATCATCTATAAATTGCATGTTTAGAAGCATACTGTTATCAAGCAATGTAATCCCATTCATTACCCAAGGTATTCTTTCTGTTCTCAACATATATAAAAGTGCTTCAGACGCTATTACAAATAGTGCAGGCACCAATGGGCAACCTTGCTTAATAGATCTTTCCATATCAAAAGGAGTGGTCAAGGATTTGTTAACTTCTATTTTAGTAGAAGCATCCTTAAATAGTGTTTTCACCATGTTGCAGAACTCTTGCTAAAAGCCAAAAGATTTAACACAACTAAGATAAAAGACCATTCCACTTTGTCATAGGCCTTCTTGAAGTCCAACAATAGAATACCAACATTCTGATTTGAAGCTCTAGCCCAATATAATACCTCCCAGCTTGTCAATAGTTTTTCTAAGATATATCTACCTTTTATAAACCCTGTCTAAGCGTATTTTATAATTTTAGGTAGGATGTTTGTGAGTCTCCTAGCCAACACCTTGGCAAAAACTTGTAAGAGACATTCAAAAGAAAAATGGGTCTCCAATTTTTTAAGTTTGATTTCTCTCCATTCTTTGGCAATAATTTTATATCTCCTATGTTTATATAAGTCCCCAAAGATCCTCTGGTACAAGCCTCCTAATATTGCTCCCAAAGGTCATTCACCACCTAGGATATGTGGGCCTTATAAAACTCAACAGGTAGCCCATCCTCCCCCAGATATTTTCTATAATCCATTGACAAGATGGCTCCCCTAATTTCCTCTTTGGATATTCTCTGTTTTAGCTTGTTAGCCATTTCCTCATCAATTGTTTTTGGACAAATATTCAAACATAAGTCCTGGGTTGTCTTACAATTTGGACTTTGGTCCTTAGATATTAATAGGTCCTAATAGAAGTTTCTGTATAAGCACTTTGTTTCCTCCAAGTTTTTAAAAGCCACACCATTCTCATTAATAGACCTTCTAATGTTCTCTCTCTTGAATTTAGATCTGAAAATGTCAAAGAAGTATTTAGTGCCTCGGTCACTATCTTTCAACCAGTTAACCCTAGCCCTTTCTTTAACCCCTTGTGCTTTTAATATCTCTAATCTCCTGAGATTATTTTTAGTCTCATTAAATTGTCTGATTAGCTCATTGTTCTCAAGATACAACTGCAGTTTTCCTTCCATATCAATAAAGTTGCATTGCAACATTTTTTCCTCTTTTCTTCTATCTAATGCCATTTTATTTCCACACACTCTAAAAAGTTATTTACATGCTTTTACTAGTTGATTCCAGTAGTGAATAGGATTATCCTTTCCATAAATAGCTTTAAAAATGTATCTCAAACTAAAGATCCCATCATAGCAATCTAAGTCAGCAAATAGTTGAGTGTTCAATTTGAACATACTATCTTTTTTGTGGCCCCTTACATTAACAAAATTAATATAGGCTTGAATGGGATGATGGTCTGATAAGGTATTAGGCATGACTCTAACTGCATTAACATCTTCTCCATTTTGGAAATGAAAAAAGTCCTTGTTGACATAGAACCTATCTAGGCTACAATAGATCCTCTTTTTATCTTTCAGTGCATTGTACCAAGAATACCAAATTCTTTTACTTTTATCCTTATTCCCTTCTAGTGGGTCCATGAGTTCTAAAGTTTTTTTCATTCTCAACCAAAAATATTTTTCATTCCATTTCCAAACTGCAAACTTCCCCCCATTCTTATCTTCCTTTTGTTCTACCATGTTGAAGTCCCTAGAAACAATCCAAGGAATCCTAGGAAGGTTGTCAAACATCCATCTCCAAAGAAGACTTATCTCTCAATGCTTGTTAGGGGCATATATTGAGCATATACCAAACTACCTATTCTCCTTGTCAATAACCACCCAGATGCATCTATTGCAAGGGGAGCATCTAGATTGAGATATGAATTGGCCCCATTCTTTATTAATTAGAAATGTAGTACCTCCTTTACCCCTTTCATGTTTGGAATAGAATTTTAGAGCCTCTTTCCATATAAATCTTAAGGTGCTATCCAGTTGGAAACCAGTAGCCTTAATTTCTCGCAACATTAAAAAAACAATCTTTTTGTGTCTATTGCAGAAATCCCTTACAATGTACTTCATGTCTGGAGACTCAAATCCCCTAACATTCCAACTAACACAATTCATTATCAACTTGTTTGGCTAGATCTCTAATATCCACAGCCTAAGTGTTATTGATTCCAAAATTGTCAAAGCATTTTGGGAGCTTAACCCCTTTGACTTTCTTTTCAGTAATTGCTTTTTTATGTACATATCTCCTCTTTCTACTACCTTCATCCTTTTACATAGAATAGCCTTCTTCCTCTTTGGAACTTTTGACTTCAACTCTGCACTCAACTTCCTCCTTGGGTGAAAGGAAGCAAGGTAAGCGGAAATAGCTTCCTACACCAATCTAATGAGGGAAAGTAGTGCAAATTTTATCTTAGATCCTTACAGTTACTATTATGTTTCACATTAACAAAGAGATTAATACACATTCACAAACAAGTATAATGCAATGACACACGATATACGTGGGGAAAACCCTTTTAGGTGAAAAACCCCACACTCCAAAACCTGCACAATGTATTATAAAATCTGAAGAAGATCACAACACACTTGCAATGCAAGTTCTTCCAGGAGTTGTCACAATGTCAAATATGGAGTAATTCTGGCAGCATAATGATACCTACAAATGAACCATACAACTCCAACTCCAAGCACATATATATAGAGAGAAGTGCTACGAATGGAGGGAGCTTCTAGAGAAAGTCAACATAGAAATCTCGTCCAAATCCATGTGGCCCAATTTCTAAGGGCATAAAACATGTGTATGACACTTGTAAGAGATTCTCTTTCATCCCTTACAAACCCCCCACTTGGGAGCCCCAAATTTTCCCAATTAAGGTATGACATATGCTCTTACAATGTCATAAAATTTGTCATATATGACAACTCTTACAGCTGTAAGAGAATCTATCATAACTGACCATTAATAGTAGATTCTCTTATAGCTTGTCATCATGAAACTTGGGCGTCTACCTTCTCCATGCAAAGATGCTTCTTGACACTTGTCACACCTGTCATAGGATCTTCTATTTCTGGCTCTTACATGTCATAGATTCTGTCATAGGAATCTGTCATAACTCTTACATGTCATAAACCTCTTACAACACCCAAAAATGCCGACACATGGCAAAAGTCTTCTACCACAAAGTGGAACACCTATCTCCTCATATGAGGACAAAAATTCACTTAGTCACCTTTCATGTAGGATGACACATCACCGTACCAACTTCCACAAAGTGACAAAATAAGATTTGCATACAAATTACAATAATAGGAAAACATAAATAAATGATTAAATAATAAATGCTAGGAACTTGCAAAGGTTGAGAAACCTTAATTCCTTACATTCTCCCACTTGTCGAACACCTTTCAAGAGCTAATAGAATGACATGATTTAAGTGCTAGGGGCCAAGAGGCCCATAGACTCTAAACACCATATAAACTTCTCTATGCTCATGGGCTTCATCAAGGAATCTGTAACATTTGTCAAAGTATCAAGCTTCTCTAAATTCACCTTCCCATCTTCTACCATATCACATACAAAGTGGTACTGCACATCCATGTGCTTGGTCCTTGCATGGAAAGTAGGATTCTTCGCCAAACATATGCCACTCTGGCTATCACAATAAATGGTAATCTTTCTTGCATCAAACCCAATGTCAGAACACAACCTCTTAAGCCAAATGGCTTCCTTATAAGCATGAGTAGCTTCCATATACTCTGCTTTAGTCATGGACAAAGTGACCACAGGTTGCCACTTACTCATCCAACTAATAGCATCGCTGAACATAGTGAACACATAAGCATAGGTGGATCTCCTATTGTCAATGTCACCTACCCAATCTGAATCCACAAATCCATGAATTCTCACAGAATGTTGAGAACTAGTAGGATAACCATGACAGCACAAGGCATACTCGGAAGTACCCCATAGATATCTAAAAACTCTCTTTACTGCATCCCAATGTATCCGTCCAGGATTAGCCTTGAATCAGCTAAGGACTCCCACTGCTTGGGAAATGTCTAGTCTTGTACAAACCATTGCATACATCAAACTGCCAACTATACTAGCATAAGGTACTATGCTCATATCCTCCATCTTAGAAGGAGACTTCAGACAATCTACAATAGATAACTTTGTCCCCATAGTAACAGGAACACTCAAAGGTCTACAATCTGCCATGCTGAATCTCTCCAACATAGTCTTCACATACTTACTTTGGCTCAACTAAAGTTTTCTATTTTCTCTATCTCTTCTGATCTCTATCCGTAGAATGTACCTAGCTATCCCTAAAATTTTAATTTGAAAATGTGCTGACAACTGAGACTTCAAATCAGAAATCCAATACTCAACACAAAGGCATCAAACTTTTGTGACCACATCCTAGGAGACTGCTTAAGACCATACAAAGACGTTTTCAGCTTGCAAACCAGATTTTCTTTACCTTTCACAATGTAGTGCTCTCTAGCCATGACATATAAATCTCCTCCTCCAAATCAACATGAAGGAATGTTGTTTTCACATCCATTTGTTCCACCTCTAAGTCATATGTTGTTGTAAGAGATAACAGTAACCAAATAGATGTCATCTTTGTAACTGGAGAGAAAATCTCACCATAGTCAATTCCCTCCACCTGTGAATACCCCTTTGTGACCAACCTTGCCTTACGTTTCTCAATGCTATCATCTGAACCAAACATTTTCTTAAACACCCATTTACATCCAACATGTTTTCTTCCTTCCAACAAAGGCACCAAGTTCCAAGTATTATTCTTTTCCAAAGAAGTCATCTCCTCTTCCATGGCCTCATTCTAGGAACCTACATATTTCATACCCATAGCCTCCCTTGTGGTCTTAGGCTCATCATCATTAGAAATCGAAGCAAAAATACAACTGGAATCATGTAACAAATAACCAAAACTTTCAAGTTGTCACCTTATTCTTGCGGACCTCCTCACAAGTTGAGGTTGAGGTTATTCATCTTCTTCTTATAAACTTTTAGAGCTACTAGAGCTCTCCTCATCATCAGGTCCAACTGGTGTCTTCAATTCAACTTTCTCAATGGTGGGAGGAAGATGAATCACATCATCTTTCTTCTTTTCTTTCTCTGGCTGTAGAACAACACAAGAAGGATTAAGCTCTTTGAAGATCACACTTCTGCTATACAGATATCTTTCAGCCACTGGATCCCATAGCTTGTACCCTTTCACACTGATACCATAACTGATGAAGGTACATTTAATTGCCTTGTTCTCCAACTTGGACCTCTTCTCCTTAGGCACATGTGCATATGCCTCACAACCAAATACTCGATGTGTCTTAACAAAGGATTCTTACTAGACCAAGCCTCCATAGGGTATTGTTAATGAGTGTTGATGTAGGAGATATGTTAACCAGGTAATAAGCGGTAGCCATAGCTTCAGACCAAAACTGTTGTTCCAGACCAACTCCACTTAACATGCTCCTAGCCCTCTCTATCAACATTCTGTTCATTCTCTCTACAACTCCATTTTGCTAAGGAGTATACAGAGTTGTCTTATGCCTCTCAATACCTTGTTCTTTACAAAACTTGTCAAAATCTACTGAGAAAAACTCACCACCATTATCAGTTCTCAAACATTTAATCTTTTTATCTTTTTGATTCTCAAGAAGAGCCTTAAACTCTTTGAATCTTGCAAAAACTCAAAATTTTCTCCTAAGGAAATATACCCATGTCCTTCTACTGTAGTCATCAATAAATGAAAAAAAATACATAGATTTTGAAATCAAAGGAACATTAACAAGACCAAAAACATTAGAGTGAACTAGATCCAACACCTCAGAAGATTTATGAGAAGAATGGTAAAACTGAACATGATTTTATTTTCCATATATACAGTGTTCGCAGAAATAAAACTCAAGGTTACAATCATTCATACCCTCAATGAGGTTTTTATTTTTTAGGGTCCTCAAGCCCTTTTCACCAATATGGCCAAGCCTTTGGTGCCACAATGTTGTTTTCTTAGCAAAAAGTTTCATCTCCACAGAATGAGCACCCTTGGGTACCTAGAAAGCATGACCATCAGAAGTAGATGCAACAGTCTTCTTGGCTACTAGCTCCGATGGTGAGGAATATCTAAATGAATTTATGAAGGACAAGTCAGAGGAATATGAAAAACTAGGAAAAGAAGTTCTATTCTTAAAATTTGATCTAGAAGCAGCCAACAACTACAAAGAAAAACTCAAAATAAGCTCTACAAAACTTGATGATTTGATAGCTAGTCAAAATTATCTAGATGATAAACAAGGTTTGGGATTTGAAAAGGGAGAAAGTTCAAATTCCAGGCAAGACATATCTAAAGAAGGTAGAGGTAGAAACCATCTGGTAAGCAATCAAAAAAGAAGACCTAAACGACCTCTGATCAGGCAACCAAATGCACAAAGGTACCCATCTTTCAATGGTCATTGTTTCAAATGCAATAAGTATGGTCATAGGGCTGCTTAGTGTAGAAGTAGAATAAATTAAAATGCTCCATCTTTTTCTGATCAATGCTTCAATTGCAAGAAGATCAGTCATAAAGCAAATGAATATAGAAGTGTGTCAAGAAATGTGCCAAACTATCCATGGAATGGTCAATCCTTCAATGGCCAATGTTTTTCATGCAATAGATTTGGGCATATGGCTAACCAATGTAGATCAAGGCCAAATTCAAATATCAGAAGAAATCAAAGTCAAAGAAATGTTGTTTGTTACTATTGCAATAAGTTTAGACACCTTGTGAGATTCTGTAGAAGTAAAAATATGGAAAGAGATTATCCTACACAATAGAGGAAAACAAAGCAGAAAGATGTCAAAGGCAAGAATAAAGTTGATCCTATTGAAACCAAGAAGGAGATGAACATGATCTGGATCAAAAAGGGTGCAAATGAGATTAATTGACTTAGATCCGATGGGTGGGTTTTCTGACATTCCACATCGAGTTCTATATGTCAAAGATGTTAGGGCATATATTTATGTTGCCCTAGATGAGCATGGAGATAGCAGATTCATAGATCTATATCTAAAACAACTCAATGGTGACCATTATGACCTAAAAGATGAGTACTTGGTTCTGCAAGAGAAGAAATTCATTCAATATGCAGGATTCCCTACATTCGTTGAGGACGAATGGGTTCAGTATGTGCTAAGCAGGATTCATGACGAGTTCATGTGGTTAGGAAAAGGGAAATCCTTTAAGATAACAAAAGATGCAATTTAGGCAGTCATTGGACTAAACTCCACTAGAGGTTTACTATTATTAAAGGTGATCAAGAATCAAACCGTTACAGACGCCAGCAAAGCCCAATTTGATAAAAGGGTGTTAACAATAAATGATATTACTGATCCTATAGTAAAGTTTGCCTCAATGGTCATAGGTTACAAACTTTACTTCACAAGTAGGGAAAATTCTGTCTCCGGTACATCCATTTACATAGCATACCAAATGATTAAGGAGAATACGGATTATGACTTGTGTGAGCTACTAAGAATTCAATTAATTGAAAACTTAAAAAATATCAAGGAAAGCAAGAACTACCCATTCAAATTTGGTACGCTTATTGTCTGTTTATTCTTCTATTTTCTGAATGAATTCCCAAACCATAAGAGATTGACTTGGTTGAGTGATAAACCAGTAGTTGTTCAAATTAGAAATTGTCTTAACAACTTGGGTAGTTATAATGAGTAAAAAGTAGCTTTATGGGGATTTTTCAAGAACTTTCAAAGCATGATGCACTCCAGGGAAAGAATTCCTAAGGCTAGTATAGAAAAATGCAAATATACCATTTGTTTTATGGTCACCAAGGATCAATGCTTAATAGAAGTTGTGGAACCCAGAACTATATGGATAATGCCCATGGGATATGAGGTAGATGGACAAATACTGGAAAACTATGTAAAGCACCTACTCAACAAACCTAAAGACACTAAAGAAGAGAGGTTTGGAACATATGAAGAGTTATCTATGAAACTCCATGTCGAACTTAGACAAATAGAAACCACCAGGAAGGTGATAAAAGGGGTAGAAGAGATTGCTACAAGATATGGATTCACTAAGGAACAAGTCAAAGAAGCAAGGGAAAAGAATGGAAGTGAAAAAGTTAAGATTCCAGATGAACCTAAAGAGAAGAAGAAAAGCCTCAAACAACAAAGAGGTCTACTAGAAGCTCTGCCTCCTACTCCGGTCATACATCCACTCGCATAAAGGAACTTGTATAGAATCAAACTGATGAAGGAGAAAAATGATAGAAAACAAAAAGCAGAAGAATGTATGTAAGTGTAAATGAAAAGGATGAAGAAGAGACTAAGTCCGATGAAGATGTCAAGAAAATGAAAGATGAGACCAATAAATTCTCTAGATATAGCAAGGAGAAGTCCTCCAGAAAGGGCAAATCAAACAAAAGATAGAAGGTAGATAAGCTTGAAGCCACATTAACACTTGAAGATGTATTAAAGTCTATCATCGTTGATGGAAATATGAAACTTGTGGCTATATTTTATAATGACTACAATGATGCTGATAAAAGGATTTTGGAAGAAGCTACCGTAAAGTATCTAAACATATATAATAGAGCTGACGTTGATCTCCCAGATACCTTGGGTAGTATTTTTTCAGTCAGAAAGGAAGTTGTTATGGCTAAGGACATTGAACTCAGAGAACATGTACATTGATAAAATTATGTCCAAATATTACTCCAGAAGAAAAGGCCAAAATCTCCAAAGCACTTAACACTGAGTTCAGATCAAACAAAAGAATGAACACACCGATGATAGGAGAAATTGATAAAGTGGTTAGGGAAATAGAAGAGATCATTTTGGATATACTAAAGAAGTACAATATCCCTATCGTCTATGATAATGAAGTAATAGATGGAAGAACTGATGTATCTGTTCCAGAAATGAAGCTAGAACAAGAAGCAAGAAAAGATGACCATGAGCCCAAGGAAATGGAAGCACCTGTAGTGGAAACTCGAACAACACCTTCTCTGGAAAAACAAAATGACAAGGAGAAACCAGAAGAGGAACACTTCAAGGAAACCTCTCCACCGAAGCAAAAGGAGGATGCTAATAAAGACACGAATCTAGATAATCTAGAACAGAGCTAGAAAGAAAAAGCCTTTGCAAGAGACAGTGCAGATGTCTCAGTTGTTTCTAGGAAATAACAAGATCCAGATGAATCAGAATTTACTCAAGGGCCAATTAACATGGACTCATTGTCACCTGTACAAAAATTCAAATTAGTGTCTATTGTTCAAGCCAAGGCACAGGAAGAGATGTTGAAATCACATGTTCAAGATAGTAAATTGATCAGTGATGCCACCAACATTCTAAAGAAGATGATGCCAACATTTCAAAAGGATGCCTCATTATCCTCCACTGATCAATTCAAGGGCCTTTTAAACTCTGTAAGTACACATTTTGAGTCCTTTGAAAAATCTACAGAAGTAAAAGTTAAAAAAGGAGTTTGATGAAAAGAGAATGGTTGACTTGAAATCTATGATAGCTCAAGATAAAACTATGTTAGGAAATGAAATAAAAAGAGGCCGGTAAAATATACAAATTTTGTTTATCTTGGCAAAAAGTTACAAAGGATTTAGAAGATAAAATCAGAGACTTGGAACTCAAACTGCACAATATCTCCAAGACATATAATCCGGTAGTTGAGTCAATAAATGTCAAGGAAACACAAGTTGTAAATATTCATAGTGATTTGGGCACTCTGATGAAGAAAAGGGAAGAAATTAGAGACAGATTGTGCCAGCTTAGGGGAATGATAAGTTAAAAAATTGATTCCATGACCAATTTGGCAGATAAAGCCTTGAAATCACAAGCATTAATTGATACAACATCAGATGTACAAAAGGCATAAAAGTTAGTCTTATTAATAAATGACTACATACAAATTTTGGAAAGTGTAAGGAATAGATGGAATGGAGAGATAGCTCTAATAAAGACTATCTATAATGATATTTTCCCTTCATCCATAAATTGAAGTGGAAAATGTATACTTGTAAATATGCGGCAGAGTACATAAACTTTTTGAATTCTTGACACATTTTTGGGCTCTGGATCACACCCTTTTCCATTGATGTCAAAGGGGGAGAAGAAGATTAGTGAAAAATGGATTAACATATTAGGGAGAGTAGGAGAATGAAGTGTATATAGTAAAGGGGAGTAGCTTTTGATAATAAAGCATTTTTCACTAAGTGTTGCCATCAATGCCAAAGGGGGAGATTGTTAGCAAGAGACACTCCTCTGGTATAGACTTGTATGTTGTCATTGATGGAAACAAGGCTCAGAGATCTCACCAACATGACTGTTTTAAGGAAAAGGTTGTTATAAGAGCCTTTATTTTAAGGAAAAGGTTGTTATAAGAGCCTTTATTTTAAGGAAAAGGTTGTTATAAGAGCCTTTATTTTTAGTTCAAATGTTATTAGAAATTACTTTTTTGGTTTTTAGTAAATTTTTTGACTTTTATTTGGCTAATACGCTATTCTCTATGTGCACACATCTTGTAACTACCAAAAAATTGGTAGTCCTACTAATTTCGTCATCCACAAATTAAAAAAAAAATGGTAGTCACATTAATTCATCGTCTACAAATTTAAATTTTGGTAGTCCTTCATTTTTTGGTAGTGCTTCAATTTTTTTTCTAACCTATTTTAACCTATTTTTATTTTAGAAGAAAAGGAGTTACAAGATTTGCCAATGAAGAGTCTCTCTTGGAAGACACAGAGTCGTGTTTTGTTTTAAAAGATCAAGAAAATCTTTGAAGGGACATTATTTGTAGGGGATGAGGATAGAGGAATCGAGAAGGGGAGAAAATAGATAGAACCATGGAAATTATTCTGAAGGTTGGTTATCAAACAAAAGTAGTAAGGCGTGATATTCCAGTTATGTACTCAGGATTGATAGTAATCTTGATTTTTTAAATTGTTAAAGAAAATTTTGATGTGTATCAAGTTGGCCTTATCTTTGTAATTTTTTATTTGTCTCACCATGGCTTTGTCTCATTATCTAACAAATATTTCCCTTCAGTTATGCTTGATATATGATCTTACCCTAATCCAAAGCACCCATTTTAGCATAATGTTGGCAAAGGTTGCAGAGATTGGTCTTACTCTAGCCAATTTAAATTGCTTGAAAGTCTTCTCAAACATGCACAACAAATCCATTTTATGCATATCCTGTAGCCATTACGATTCCATGGGGTGACATCTCTTTGAGACGTTCTACCAGTTGCTTGAATGCCTTGACTAAGCTTCCACATTATGCATTTATATCTACCCTAGCATTTCATCTAAAATTATTTTTTTAACCTACTGATTGCATTTGTTTTATAAGTTTCTAGATTAACATTTTCTACTGATTTAGATATTTCTAAATTCATCAAGTTGATTTTGCTAATAGGGCATTGCCTCCATTAAAGGTGCGAGGGTAAGACTTTTCTTGTTTGCATAACATTTCAATCTTTTCAAATTCTTTTAACTAAGAATAACTCCTCTTTCAAAGTAGTATGTTTATATAAAATTAAAAGTTATGTTCTATGACTTATTCCTCTTACATTATAATGTTGTTATCAATTAAAGAATGATTTTGTGTAATTTGAATATATTTAATCATTGAAATATTAATAGGTTAAGTTAAATTAAATCATTGGTTACTTTTAGAATATCATTTTTCTAAAGAAAATATGCAAGGAATATTGTTGATTATTTTTTTAACAGTTCAATTTATATATATCTAGCCTACAAATAGTTCAATCTTAACAATAGATATTACATCCTATTTGAACATGAGTTCTAGAATGCTTGCAAATCTATAAAATAAAACAAACCAGATGTTCAAGGGATAGGGTTAAAACAAATAATAATAAATAAACAAAAATTAAACAAGTAAAGAAAATTCAGAAGCTTGGAAAACCCATCAGCATATCCACAGCTCTTTCATGGAAATGTAATCTTCAACTTTCCATTCACCTACAAACAAAGACAAAAAAATAATAGGAAAAGAAATAAGATGGAAGAGCAAATGAGAAGATTTTAGGAAAAGAATAGCTTTATATGTTTTTTTAATGTGTGAGATTAAATTATTAAGTTAATTTTAATTGTGTTTTGCCACCTCCCTATAAGTTAGGGAGGGGACTAATTTTGTAACATTTAGTGAGTTGTCATAAATGATGTCATTCAAAAAGATTTTATGGCTTATCTTAAGTAATTTATTAATTAAATGTTTCATTTGTTAGAGTTTGCATATATACATACACACATATATTAAAAAGTATTTTTTTATTACTTATGGGTTCAAGGTAAATAAAATAGTAATATTTATTATGTTCATAATATTGTGAAGTAATTATAATTTGTGGTTGCTTTCTTTCCACTCTTGATTATCGGAGTTTCTAAATTTGTTTACCTTTTGCATACAAAAGTTCTTTGATTCATGTAAATATATATTTATTTATATTCATTTTTTTAATATAAGTTTTCAAAGATATATAAAATCTAAAACAGTTTATATTTTATTAAAAAAAATAAAAAAATCATTTATTTTTATAAATAAAATTATATATTTATTTATTTTAATACACTCTCACAAAATCTATATTGGCAATACTTAAATATTTATTTTTGTGGGATGACATAGGAACTATCTTTGAAGTGTTCTCTAATAAGGATGAAGTGAATGCATTGGAGGCCTTAATTCTTAGGATTTAAGGTAAAAGTAGAGTGGCTTATGAGTTTCCTTGTAAAAGATGGTGGTGAGAATGGAGGTAGATAATGAAATTAGCATGTATTGAAGTTATGGCTTGAAATTTAGAAATTATCTTGACATAGTGGAGGCAAGAAGAACGTGGTGCTAGTATGGTGTGAGGCTTGCAGTGCATAAAGACTGGTGGTCTTGGATTTTGACAATTTTCCTTGCTTTAATTCACTTGTCCATATCTTTAAAATAGTGCGGTAGTTTCCTAAGACATGCTTTATATACTATTTGGGTTCTTCAATCTTTTGACATGCTTTATATACTATTTGTTCAAATCAGTGAGACTTATGTTTGTTCATGTGTCTATGGTTTGTATGATTGTTTGTTTTAATGATTCAATGTCTATAGGGCTATGGGTCTGCACTTTTTTATGTCTTTTGTTTCAATATGTTTGTGACAGTCAATTTGAAAAAAATAAATTAAATGATTTCTATTATAGTGTATATGTCATGTTTAAAATGTTTATTGGTAAGGTAAGTTTTTGGATTCAACTGCATAGTATCACTCTTTACCCTTTTACTAATATGCAATTGAATCTAGAATCTTCAGGCCTGCTTATTTCAGTGAGCTTTGTTGTGACATCATAGTTTGTTTTTAGTTTGAATTTTTTTTAAAATTTCATAATTTCGCTAATAGGCCATTATAAGTGAAATTCAAAAGTGAAGGGATTTTTAGTGAAATTAAGTTGAGATGTGAAATTTATGTTCTTAATCCCAATTTCTTGGAATGGTGCAATTATTTTAAATAGTTAATAGTTTGGTTATGAATTCATGGCTTGTGACTGTTCATATAAAGTGTCATGTCAACCATACTAACCTCTTCCCCAAACTAATAAATATCAATGTTTCATGGCTTTTATTTTGAAGCTCAATTTAATTGTGATTTATTACTATTGTCATTAAAATAAATATATTAATTCTAATTTAATTGTAATTTAATTAACATATTCCTTCATGTCTTCTTTTGTAGAGTTCCATTAATTTAATTGTGGAGTGAAAATTTTCCTTTTAGATTATTGAATGTTGATATTAAAAATTTTCATTGGGAAGTCAAAGTATTTGAATATTGTGTAATATATATTATTCTTTGCTAAGTTTTACTATGTCACAAAACTAAAGAAAATATCTTAAAATCTAAATAATATGAAGATGAGTATGCACATAAAGAGTCTAAAATAGTAGAAAGAGGAATATTCTCACACATAATAGATACAATAACTAATTTTATACATACACAAACACAATCCACACAAAACAAACTTCTAAACATACACAAACACACTTTACATAAAATGATAGTTGAAGTACATTCATATAGAATGAAAATGAATGTTAAAGTACTTTCAAATAGATAAACACAATGCCTACCAAAATTAGTTCAAACACACACATGCATTTCAAACAAAGTGAATGCCAAAATTAACTTTTCACACACATGCACACCCACTTTAGACAAAGTGAATACAAAAATTAAATTTTTGCACGCACACATGCATGCACATAGAATGAATGTCAAAATTTATACACACACAATTCACAGTTAACTTTCAAAGCCATGCACATAATGAAAGCCAAAGTTCATTTAAACACACAAAGTGTACATTGAAGTTTGAAAGTATTTTTATACATCTACTTCACACAAAATGAATATCAAAATATTTTCTTAGGGTTAAGTTTCAGATACATGTGTGTGTGCACACACACATGCATGCACATAGAGTGTTTAGAAACATTCATTTACACACACAATGAATGCCAATGTTAAATTTCAAACCCACACACATAATGAAAGCCAAAATTAGTTCAAACATACAAAGTGAATATCATTGAAGTTTGAAAGTATTTTTGTACATATCCTTCACATAAAGTGAATGTCAATGTTAGGGTTAGGGTTCAAGTGCACACACATGCACTTTAAACAAGATGAATGCCAAAATCAACTTTTCACATATACACAAATATCCACTTTAAACAAAGTGAATGAAAAAATGAACTTTTCACACACACACACACACACACACACACACACACACACACACACACACACACACACACGTGCATGCACATAGAGTGAATGCCAACATTCATTCACACATTCATTAAGATTATCGTTAGGGTTAGGGTTAGCATTAGAATGGGGGTTAGAGTTAGATTTATAGTTAAGGTTAGGGTTAGGTTAGTTAAAATTTGGCTTAGGGTTAAGGCTAGCATAAGAATTAGGATTATTACTATGGTTGGGTTAGAATTATGGTTAGGATTATAGTTAGCATATCTCAAATTTTGTAGGATGCAAAAATAGTATCGTAAATCTACATTGTAGAGTTCATGTAAATAGTATCGTAAATCTACATTGTAGAGTTCATGTAAGTTTTTTTACAACATTCATCAAACACATATTTCTAAGGCACGCTTAAAAAAATATTATTTTAATAAGAGAGTTGAATTGCAGGTATTTTTCCATCCTTTTAAAATTATGCTTTATAATTAAAAGGATCAACTAATTAAATCATACAAAGAATAGTTACAGTGTGCATATCAAAATGACTAAAACATACAAAGAATAGTTACATTGTGCATATCAAAATATAAATATATATGATTTGGTGATAGGCCTATAAATATTTGTGCCTATCAAGCATTTAATAGCACCTTTGGTGCTTTTACTAGTTTTAAATGTTTGTAGAGTGAAATTTGAAGTCCAAAAGATTTAAATTCTAAACTACTGTACGTGTTGACTCCAAAGCACAAACACTTTACAAAGGCGCATTTTTTCCTCTCTAGGTGAACCTTTTTTTTTTGTCTAGGGGAGAGTGTACTCGATAAGGAAACAATGAGATTGTCATGAAAATTAGATCTTTATAATAGGTATAGTCAGAAGTTGCGGTAGATTTCAGAAATAAGGGGCAACAAATTTTTATTAAAAATGGGGTGATATTTAGAAGTCCACTCACATGAAATCTTCAGCAGGAAAATCTAGAGAAGGTATAATATGAGGGTTGTAGTGTTAATTTTAGTAGCTTGGACAGCTGTTTGTCCTCACCCGTATATAGCAGCATTAGTTATGGGTAGTTTGGACAGCTGTTCGTCCTAGCCTAGAATTTAGAAAAATGGTAAAAACAATTGTTATTTAATATTGACTCCTTTTAGGTGACACCTCATAACCAAGGTTGTTAATGGTTATTGAGTTGTCTTAATCTCAGCCATTCATTTGTATTAATCTCGGTCATTGATTTTCAATGAGAGTAGTATATAAGGGGGTCATTGGGTCATTTGTAAATGGGAAGTTTTTTTAGAGAAACTTGCAGTGTTAGCAAGTAGTCTTGCAGTGTTAGCAAGGGCGCAGTGATAGCATTGGGGATAGCAGCAGAGGAATATCAATAGGAGGATTAGGAGATTGTCAGAGCTCTGCCAGTAAGAGGCAAGTAGTATTTGTATCTCTTGATTTGCTAAAGTTTAATATATTTCTCATCTGTAGTACTGGTTTTTCCTACGGCATTTTTCCAGGGACAATTGTCTGAAAATATTGTGTTCACCTTGTTGGATATTTTTATGTTTTTGTATTTGTGAAGTTACAGTTGTGTTATTTTCTAATATTTGTTAATCAAATAATCTTACAAGATAGGAGGTTAATAATCAATAACTGTAATAGATTTTTCACATGGTATCAGAGCTAAGTTTGGGTAGAAGAGATTTACCCTAGGTGAAAGAAAGTGAGGGTTTATAAAACCCAGTTTAACCTCTTCAAAATTATTATTATTATTTTCTTTTAAGATGGCCTCAGCAGGTTTAAGAGACCAGGACAGATTGGATGGAGCCTCAAATTTTGGTGTCTGGAAAGCCAGAATTTTATTATTGCTGGAAGAGAATGGTATCAAGGAATATGTGACCACTATTGTACCTGTACCTACAGATGCAACACAACTCTTAGCATATAAGAAGGAAGATACCAAGGTGAGGAGGTTGATTCTTGACGGTGTTAAGGATCATATTGTTCCGCATATTGCAGAGTTAGATACAATGAAGACGATGTGGGATGCCATTATGAATCTGTACCAGAATGCTACCACTAACCAGAAGCTGATTCTCAGAGAAAAGTTGAGGAATACCTGGATGAATAAGGGAGAAGAGGTCACAAGTTGCCTCACCAAACTTAGACTTGTCAAGGATGAATTGGCAGCTGTTGGAGACAAACCAAAGGATGATGAGCTAGTACGAATAGCCCTAAATGGGTTTACTAAGTAGTGGGATGTCTTTGTTCAAGTCATCAATGGACGAGACACCTTACCAAGTTGGGATCGACTATGGAGTGACTTCACTCAGGAGGAGCTTAGACTAAGTCTTGTCAATGGAGCCAACAATAAGAGTCAGAAAAGAGAGGTGGAATAGGAAAATGTTGCCCTAGTGGGTAAAGGGAAAGCAAAGAAGGGATCTAGTAAAGGATGAAATTCACAAGGTGAAAAGAAGAAAGATTCTTCGAAGATCAAGTGCTATGGCTGTCACGAGTTTGGCCACTATGTCAGTGATTGCCCAGAAAGGAAGAAGAATGAAAAGAAAGGCAAGAAGCAAGTTGCAGCTTCAGCAAGTGCAGATGAGCTCTCTAATAGAATGGAAGATGAGTTTGCACTCATAGCATGTATGGTTAGCTCAACCTCATAGAGTGTTTGGTACATAGATAGTCAGGTGTCATATCATATGACAGGAGTTAGAGAATACTTCTCCAGTTATAAGGAGGAGAGCACCAGAATCCAGATCTCTATGGGGAACATGTCCAAACTCAACTTAGTTGGGAAAGGGACTGTTCAATTTCAGAGGGAGAGTGGTAAGATGATTCCCCTTCATGATGTGTTTCATGTTCTAGGCTTAGGGATGAATTTGATTTCTGTTCTGTCCTTCGGGACAAAGGGCATAATGTACTCTTTAGAGGGGCACATGTGTTGATCAAGCACAAGGATTGGAAATCACCCATAGCTATTGGAGTTAGGAGCGGTCGGCTTTATAGGCTACAGTTTGATATTCCTAAGGCACTCATGAGCAACAGTAATCTTAGAGATCAGGGAGAGCTATGGCATAGAAGGATGGGCCATATCCATCATGGAGCCCTTAAATTACTTCATGAGACAGTGACAGGTGTTCGTGAGGTGAGCACATAACACGATGATGTATGTAAGGGATGTGTGTTGGGGAAGTTTGCTAAAGCATCTTTTCCAAGGAGTGACAATAGATCTAAGGGCCTTCTTGATCTAGTACATTCAGATGTATGTGGACCAATGTCGATGAAGTCTCTCAGAGGGTATGAGTACTTTGTTACTTTTATTGATGATTTCTCCAGGAAGACATGGATATACTTCTTGAAGACCAAGGATAGGTTTTTAGTCATTTCCAAGAGTTCAAAGATCTTGTGGAGAATTCGACAAGAAGGAAGATAAAGGTTCTTCGGTCAGACAATGGAGGCGAGTGCAAAAGCAACGAGTTCTAGGAATTCTGTACCAAAGAAAGAATCAAGAGAGAGTGGACTGTTCCTTACAATCTACAACAGAATGGAGTTGCTGAGAGGAAGAATTAGTCTATAACGGAGGCATCAAGGGCTATGTTGCATGACCAAGATATACCCCATTATCTGTGGGCAGAGGCATGCAGTACATCAGTATACATACAGAATAGAGTTCCACATAAGGTACTAGGGAAGATGACACCAGAGGAAGCATTCATTGGGAAGAAGCTAGATGTCAGTCACTTCAGGATCTTTGGGAGTTTGGCATATTGTCACATTCCTAAGGATACACGTACCAAGTTAGATCAGACTACGGAGAGAGGGTACTTTGTGGGGTACAGTGAAACCTCAAAGGCATATCAGATATTCATTCCAGGGACCAGGAGGATTATTATTCGACGTGATGTCAAGTTCATGGAGGACAAGGCATTTAGAAGGTCTAGAGATTTGCCAGTAGATGATCAGAGTGAGCAGCCAATAGAAGCTCCAAGGATCACTCAATCGAGTCAAGGGCAGCAAAGCTCGAGTACAGTTACTAGTACAAGCATAGACTCAAGAGGAGAGAGTTTTCAAAGTATGGAGCAACAGGTGCAAGAAGATATGGAGGTTGATATTTCATCCTCTACAGTTGGCAATAGGAACTGTGAGGTTCAACAGACACAAAAGAATACTCAAGAGTTAGTGGGTACTTCTAGGAGGAGTAGTAGACAACAGAAAGCACCAGCCAGGTATGATGACTATGTTGCATTAGTTAGTAAGTTGGTAGATAGTGAACCTTCTAGCTATCAGGAGGCTACACAACATCAAGTGTGGCAAGAAGCAATGGTTGAGGAGTATACTTCAATTATGCAGAATGATGTGTGGGAGGTAGTACCTAGACCAACAGATAGGGCAGTGGTTGGATCATGCTGGATCTATAAGATCAAGCATGATGCAGATGGTAGCATCGAGAAATACAAGGCAAGGTTCATGGCAAAGCGGTTCTCTCAGAAAGAGGGAATAGACTACGAGGAGACATTTGCTCCAGTTGCCAGGTATACTTCTATACGAGCTGTAATCTCAATTTCAGCACAGATGGGATGGCAGATCCATCAAATGGATGTCAAGACAGCATTTCTTAATCGTGAGTTGAAAGAGGAGGTATACATAAAACAACCAGAAGGATTTGTAGCACACAACAAAGAGACCCACATATGTAGATTGAAGAGAGCATTGTATGGACTCAAGTAGGCTCCCAGAGCATGGTATGAGCCCATTGATAGTTACTTGTAGGAAATGGGCTTTGTGAAGAGTGAGGCAGATGCTAATCTCTACTACTTGGTAGTTGGAGGTGAGATTCTCATTCTTGTCCTATATGTGGATGACTTGTTTCTTACAGGTTCACTGGGGCTCATAGAAGAATGCAAGAGGGACCTTGCAGCAGAGTTCGAGATGAAGGATTTGGGACTTATGCACTACTTTCTAGGCATGGAGGTATGGCAGAAAGATGGAGAGATTTTCCTTGGGCAAGGGAAATATTGCATGGAAATCTTGAAAAGGTTCAGGATGGAAGATTGCAAAGCCATGTCTACACCCATGATCACGAATTGGAGGAAGGTAGACACATCCAGGGAGAAGGATGTAGACCCCACCTTATATAGGCAGTTGATTGGTTCTCTCATGTATTTGGTCAATACCAGGCCAGATATAGCTTTTGCAGTTAACTCTCTTAGTTAGTTCATGGTTGAGCCAAAGAGAGTGCATTGGACTGTAGCAAAGCATGTGCTGCATTATTTGTGTGGTACAATCGAGTATGGAATTAGATATGCTCGAGGTGAAGGAATCAGGTTGATGGGATATACTGACGCAGATTGGGCAGGTAGTACAACAGACAAGAGGAGCACTTCAGGGTGTTGTTTCAGTCTAGGATCAGGAGTTGTATCTTGGTTCAGCAGGAAGCAGAAGTCTGTGGCTCTGAGTTCAGCAGAGTCAGAGTACATAGCAGCTAGCATGGCAACATGTGAAGCTATATGGCTTCAGAAGTTGCTAGTAGCTTTGTTTGGTCAGAAGGTTGAGACTACGGTGATACACTACGACAATCAGAGTTGCATCAAGTTGACTGAGAATCTGGTGTTTCATGATAGGTCAAAACATATAGACATCAGGTATCACTTCATCAAAGATTGTGTATAGTGCGAGGTTGTTGAGCTACAGTTTGTACCTACAGATCAGCAGGTAGCAGACATTCTGACAAAGGCATTAGGGAAGGCAAAATTCATCTTCTTCAGAGAGATGTTGGGTGTCATGCAGAACAGCTTCCTTGCTAAGAGGGAGTGTTAATTTTAGTAACTTGGACAGCTATTTGTCCTCACCCGAATATAGCAACATTAGGTATGGGTAGTTTGGACAGCTGTTCGTCCTGGCCTAGAATTTGGAAAAATGGTTGTTTTTGTCAAACAAATATTGTTAGGATAAAAACAATTGTTATTTAATATTGACTCCTTTTAGGTGACACCTCATAACCAAGGTTGTTAATGGTTATTGAGTTGTCTTAATCTCAGCCGTTGATTTTCAACGAGAGTAGTATATAAGGGGGTCATTGGGTCATTTGTAAATGGGAAGTTTTTTTAGAGAAACTTGCAGTGTTAGCAAGGGCGCAGTGATAGCGTTGGGGATAGCAGCGGAGGAATATCAGCAGGAGGATTAGGAGATTGTCGGAGCTCTGCCAGTAAGAGGCAAGCAGTATTTGTATCTCTTGATTTGCTAAAATTTAATATATTTATCATCTGTAGTACTGGTTTTCCCTACGGGGTTTTCCTAGGGACAATTGTCTGAAAATATTGTGTTCACCTTGTCGGATATTTTTATGTGTTTGTATTTGTGAAGTTACAGTTGTGTTATTTTCCAATATTTATTAATCAAATAATCTTACAAGATAGGAGGTTAATAATCAGTAACTGTAATAGATTTTTCACATGTAGTGGATGTCTAAACGTAAACCATCCAAAAACATTGTTTGATATTTGAGATTTTGAATGGTCCTAAATAATAAACAAGGTTTTTGAGATTTTAGATAATACATGTTTTACAATTTAAGAGTCTAAAAGTTGAATTTATGTAAAAACTTACTGATGGTTTATTTGATGGGCAGCCATTACAAAATTGCATGGAATTATATTTTACAAGTAAGATTACTCAAAACACAACACGTCCTTGAATACAGAACTAATAATTCTATGATTATACCAAATTAAAAAAGCACCCCACCTCTTTAATCAAAATTTATAAGAAATCTTATAGTAAACCATAAAACTAAATTTAAAGTCTAAACCTTTTGGTTTAAGGGTATCCTTAATCTCCTTTTCTAAATCTATTTCGATCTATGTTTCCATTTATATATACATCACCTTCTGTGCTGAAGCTCCAGCCAAGAATGTAATGATCTTCAATTGTGTAAGTCCCTGTAGATGCAGAAAACCCCACATACAACTCTTCCTTCAAAACTGCAGAAAGATTAAGTTTCGGAACAGATATCAATGGCCGGACAGGGTTCTCCATTCCAACTACTTCAACACTCACATTAATCCGGTCTTCAACATGATCATAATCAATCCAGGCTTGGATATTCTTTCTGCTTGCCATAGTCAAATTGGTAAAATGATTTTTGTCAATCCAATAGGCTGCCGGCTGAGATTCAAAGGACTCAACGTCATTTTTATTAACTCCAACATGGTTGTCGTCTATATCTCCAAGATCAGGATTATAATGTGTATCAAATTTGACTGCTAAAAAATGGTTGGATTCGAGACCATTTGTTGTAGGCGTGGCGAATCCAAGGTACTGGGAATCACCGGCGCCGACGACGGACTTATTGGGAGCCATGATGAAGGCCAACCCATTCCCATGCATGCCCTCAGATGGAGCCGCCATGGACAAGACAAAGCTAGTGCTGAAGGACAAAATTGAATTATTGCTGCCTTTTATTCTGATGAGGTTGGGGTACAGAACACAACTCATTGAACTCTGGGTTCGATTGGTTAGGATGAGCACTCATTCAGAGTGTATCTCGAAGCATCCGTCAGCAGTATTATACTCGATTCGTTGAAATCGCCATAGGCGAAAGTCATGGTGTAGGCGAAGTTGAAGTAAACAATAGGCATAGCAGCACAAGAGTAAAACAGGATCTTAGTTGACAAAGGCTAGCCATTGTTTCTTCCAAGAAAACTAGTGCCGTGCTATTCTTTCTCATCCTCAAGCCTTCGCATATAAATGGTCAAATAACTTGTAAGGGATAGTGCACGTGCACTCCAAGCTATTGGAAAGTACTTAAACATTATTGGTTTCAATGGTCAAACTTTCAATAATAATTTTACACTCCATTCATATAAAACAGTGGTAAATATTTGAACTATTTTTATTGGCCTAGATTATCATTTAACTATTGAAGTGGATGGTGTTTAAGAATAGTCATTGGAAAGATAGTACACCTTTAGCTATTTTAGTTTCGTTGAGTAAGTCAAAGTTTTAGGTAGTGGTCAAAAGATTTTTAGTCTCTTGTGAAGTTGAATGGTTTTGGTAAGTCTAAGCTCACACTCACCAAAGTTAATTTCGCCAATAGGCCATTCTATATGTGCACACATTTTGTAACTGCCAATTTTTTTGTTCGTCCAAATATTTGGTAGTCCATCCTCAATTATTTTTCATTGTCCAAAAAATTAAACAAAAATTATTAAATGGGTGGTGTATTGTTGGCATTCATCAATACACTCAAATCATATTAATGCTTGAAATCGTGGGAGGCGGCGACTGTTATACCTGTTGCAGTGTGGCACAAGACAATAAATGTCATAATTGGACGACATCGTCTTACTGTAGTTTCTCTGTCAAAATATATGCGAAGTCATCCAGATCTGAAGAGCGGGTTATAAAGAGAGTTTGTCGGGTAAACCAAGAAACATGATAGCGGGACAGTCTAGCAATCAACAGAGGGAATGGGAGCGCACAAGCGGTAGATCTGGCAACAAATCTGGATCCCCAATCAGAAAACAAGTCAGCTGAGTCGAAAATTGATCGATTTGGTAAAGAATTATTTGTTTGCTAGAATTTTCTGATTTCGAATATCTTAGGAAAAAGATTCAAATCTAGTAGCAATCCAGTTGGGTAGGCTTAGAGATTTCATATTTGAATACCCATTTTGTGTTTCTGTCAAAAGATCTCGAGAAGGGGCCTGTTTATTGGGGAGCAATATTTTGTTTTATCAAGGGTTTGAGGGTTTTTGGAACATCAACGCTAGGACCAAATGGTTCCACTGGTGCCGAGATATGCTTTACAGATGAGTACTACAACCCTATTTGTTGTTGTTTTGCTATTTGGGTATGTTTCTGATGCATTTTATTTACTTGGAAGTTATATGCATACTTACCATAAAGGCGGGAATTTGACTGTCAAGGTTAATTCTTTAACCTCAATAGAAACCAAGTTACCCTTTATTTATTATAGCTTTCCATACTGTAAACCCCCCAGAGGAATTAAAAAAGTTACAGAGAATCTAGGTGAGCTTCTCATGAGTGACTAGAGATAAAACTGGTAGAGCAATAGTTACTTCAATAGACAGATCCTCTCCTGAAGGTCACCACCGGCAATGGAAGGACCAGAAAACTAAAAATGAAAATAAATAATAAATTATTAATATTGAATTTGGCCTGAACTGTTTGAAGATCTCTGAGTGGCTAATGCCACTCAACTTTCCATTATAGCGGTGGACTTGTGTCTCAAGAAAGGTGGGCAAGTTTCTAATTTTATTGAACATCTCAAAGAAATAAATCCAAAATATAGCAGATAGATAAATAAATTGGAGGTATAATTGAAAGAATTTACTAATGCTAATTTGCTATTGACTACAACAGACATGCAGAAATCATGAGGAGAATCAGCATTTAAGACAACAGGTATGCTATAATTAGGTTTTCTCTATGTTGGCATCTAAGGTTTGAATTAGTTTTTAATAACAACCCACACAAAATGAAGATAGTTTTCTAACAACTAGATTTTTGGGAAGAATAATTTAATCTTTGTTCTTGAGATTTTCTTTAAAAACCATAGGTTGGAGTCTAAATGGTAATTTTTTTTAGATTGATTATCTTACTGCCATTATGTACGACCATATAGGGAGATCTACGGAGCAAGCGGTAGCCACAGGACAGTCCACTCCAGATCTCAGAATTCATCTATAGTAACTTCATTTTTCATATTACCATATTTCTAAATCTATTATATTGAACATGCATTACAGTTAGGATCTGATGTACTCCTATTATATTAGGGTTATATAGATAGGTAAATATTTGATAATGTGAACACATTTTCATAAAGCCCATGTGAAGGTGGAGAAGAACCACTATGAAGACCAATGGGGATGCATTATTTTTTACTGATATGCCTTGATAATCTGTTTTATGCATGTTCTTTAGTATTTTTTTTTCTAATGGGTTTAACCCATTTGCTGTGATGAGCCAAATACCGTGTATGTCAAAATATTAAGAATATTATCAAATGCTCCATATAGATCTCTTACAATATCTATTCATATTTCTTTTAATTATTTTACTATTTTACTATAGCAAAGTTTTCGCTGTCAAATACATGCAATTTAGAAAAGAAAAATAATTGTAATATCCATTGGATGTTTCTATTTTGCATTTCAGAAAAAAAAAAAAAAAAAAAAAAAAACAAAACAAAACATTTTCACATAAATAGTATGTATTTTTTTAATAAGTCTTTCCTTCATTTGAATTAAAAAAAAATTGTGTTGTCACTTGGATAAAAAGGCATTTACCATTTCATGTAAATAACTCTAGTGCAAGCTTTTCCTAAGACTTCATTTCTAGATTGTATAGAAGATTTTGTGTTTGAATATTTGTTATATAATAAAATATGTTAAATTTTATGTGAACGGTGAAATGTATAGATAGTATATTTGCAATAAAGTTTATTTTTTAACATGTCTAGTTAATTGGATTTTGAACATTATAACAATAATTTTGTGGAAAAAATAATAAAATAACTCTTACATAAATAAAATAAAATAACTCTTCAAACAAAAATAAAGCAAACAATGTAAATAAAATAAATATTTCTAAAATAAAATAACTCTTATAGAGTGATATCTCTTGCTTTTTTAAAAAATAGAACATGTAAAATATCTATACTAATTATAAAATAATTCCCATGTGTAAATATATAATAAAAATAGTATCTATCCTTAATATTGATCAAGCATTTGTCTACATTATCAAAAAGTTTGTCCAATACAATTTTAACTATTTGAAAGGATTGCCCCTATATTTGAGGGTTTTGGTTGTTGTTTCTAACTGTATAATACAACATCTTCAACAAAAATAAGACCACACAAATCTATTGAATCATTACAAAATTATTTAATATTCAATTTCAAAATCTAAATATCTCAATACTATTCTTATTAATTTCTTCACTTCAAATGTTTTTCTTAGCATTAAAATTCAAATACAAAAAGCTAAAAGCATCATGATATCAAGGGCATTTTAAAAAAGGAGATGCATAATATATCAAAAATAGGTAAATATATAAAGTAACTCAGTTATTATTAAGTGATTTTATTTTAAAACAATATTTTAATTATATAAATTGTATTTTAGGTAGTGATTTAGAGTATTTGTAAATATATAATACGAATATAATGTAAAAATACAACTTTCTTACTCATCATTAAACCATTTTAAGGTCAGAAAATCAAATCTTCCTATAAATCAAATCTTCACAATGTAAAAATATCATATCATAATTAATGCATGTAAGTTTACTAATATCATTATTTTCCTATCTCTCAAACCTATGCACTCTTAAATATGCATAAATTAAATCATAAGTACAATAAGCCTACACCAATTTAATGATAATACTTGCTAGACCTAACTCTAGCACACCCATTGAAGTAAGGAGACATTGCTTCTAAAAATGGCACAAGCTATAAAAATTATGTCTAACAAAGTGGTAATTCTTATGTGTAAATATTTAATAAAAATAGTAGCTATCCTTAATATTGTCTACATTAGCAAAAAGTCCACCCATTCCAATTTTAACTATTTTAAAGGATCACCCCTTACATTTGAGGGTTTTGGTTCAAGACTATAATGTATGTTGTTTCTAACTGTATAATATAACATCTTGAACAAAAATAAAACCACATAATCTATTCAAACATTACAAAATGTTAGAGTAAATAGGATTTCACTTATTTACTTACTTAAGTTTAATTAGGCACATAATAATTCATAGTTACGTTTTGGGAAGTTGTTCCCGTAACAAGTTGGGGTAGTTTTTACCTACCTACTCTCCAACTTGCCTATATATATTGTACATTGTAATATATTATTGTATATATCAAATTATTCGATCTATTCCTTATGCAAGCTCAAACTATTATAATAGTATTCTTATTAATAAAGCTTTTCTTCACTTCAAATGTTTTTCTCAGAATTAAAATTCAAATACAAAAAGCTAAAGCCATCATGATGCCAAGGGCATTTTTTCAAAAGGAGATGCATAATATATCTAAAAGTAGTTAAATATATAAAATATCTCAATTATTATTAGGTAGTTTTATTTAAAATAATATTTTAATCATATAAATTGTAGATGCATAATATATCTAAAAGTAGTTAAATATATAAAATAACTCAATTATTATTAGGTAGTTTTATTTAAAATAATATTTTAATCATATAAATTGTATGCTGGTGAGTGAAAATGGTAACATGAAAGCTATGAGAAAAGTATATGGAACTTTTTTAGATGAAGCCTAAGAACATGGACCTGGAAGAGCAAATCAAATGTATCGTGGTCTAATCCTAGGAATATCAAAAGCATGCCAAGAGCAATGAGCTTGAATCAAACCAAGAAATTCCTTCCCTAGACTTGTAGAGATTCCAAAGACCCTTAACAACATGAGACAGTAGTGGTTACTTGGGAAAACCCATGTGGGTTTTAGGCAACCAACATCAAAAGGATCAAAAGACACTATTTTCTTGTAAGATTCTCTTCACTGTTCTAATGGGGCAGTCTATAAAGGAAACAAACCAAGCTTGAAACAACCAATCTAAGCCTTGCTCCACATCTGCACACCCACCAAATACATCAATAAATATTTTTGAAGCCATGGATCAAGTTTTTCCAACGTGGGTTAAGAGATTTAGTAGCAAAAAGAGAGAAAATCACTATTTTTTTTTCTAGTTTCCCCCTATGGACTGGTTAAGAAATCTCTCAAACACATGCATGAAACTTCACAAAACCAAATCCAAACTAAAATATAGATCAAAACAAAATTTTTCTCAAGATTTGGGCATTTTTCATTCATTCAAAATAAGTTATCCCATTTTTAATGTCTGCTGCCAGCCCTAGCTGGGTTTTGGACAGTTTTCACCAAAATCACTATAACTTCAACAAAACTTGATGAAATCTCCTGCAGCCAATTCCATTTGAAAGAGGATTCAATAAAATTTAACATGAAACTAGTTTCAAGCCATTACACAAGGCAATACATGCCGTACAAAGAGCCAAAAAACTTGCTGCAACTACAAAAAACTAAAAAACTAGGACAGTTTTGGCAAAATCTCAATAACTTTCTCAAAAATGAACCAAATGACCTCAAACCAATGACATTGGATAGTTAGTGCACTCCTCTATCACATCCAATAGGTTTTGTGGCATAAATATGCCATACAAATTTGTGGTACAGTCTGCAACAACAGCAAAATACAGAAAAAATAGAATTTGGGACAGCAAAGTAGTATTTTCTCATTTTCTTTTCTTAAACTTCATCAAAAATCATCATCATTCAACCACCACTACTTTTCCAAAGCATTTACATTTTTTTATAGCCTTTTACACTTCATTCCCATCATGGGAAGAGGCTCAAAATAGCATAACTACTCATTTTTACTAAAAAAACTATTTTTTTTTCTAAATATAGACTGTCATATCTTTAAGAGGACTGCACATTCACTAAAATACTTGCCTAATATTGGCCTCCACTCTACATCATGCCTTAAAAAGGCTTTATTACATTTCTAAAACATTTCTAAAACTCCATTTAATCTTTAACACTAAAATTTTTCAAATATTTGACTCAAAACTTATTCTAGGTGCACTGCACCATACAACTTAACTTGAAACTTTTCCAAGTCCCTTGGAAATATTCTTGTAAATTGTCCTTCATTTCTTGTCTTTGTCCTCCATGTTTGTCTTCATCAGGTCCATGTTGCCTTGATCCTTCACTATTCTTGTTATCTTTGCTCATCCTTCTTTGAAATGTGTTTCACTCTGTCATCTTCATTTTTCTTTAACTCTGTTTCTACCACTTCCTTCTCAGCTCCTTTCTCACACCACTATCTCATACTACTCTTCTTTCCACTATTCACTATCACCTTACCTTTACCAACCTCTATTAGACCTATAACTGGTGTGTTCACTGTTCTATCAACCTTGCAAACTGCTACACCAACTTCACTTGGTTGTCTTTTATCTCTACTCTTCACTACAGGGCACATGATTGTCCCTACTAAGACTCCTTCAGTCACTTCTTGCCTTACCATAGGCTCTACACTCTTGTACTTCACATTTTCAGTCACCTCCTTCTTCCACATGAAGACACTTCTCTTTACAATAGGCTATAAATAAGCTCCATACTTACTCTTTGTTGTTTCAACAGTTTCATGCCTTGAAAAGGCTGCACACTCCTTGTTTTCACACTCCTCAAACATCACCATCTCCTTCTTGCCAAACATAATCATATTTGCTTCTCTTGACTGCTCCTCTAATGGCAGTAGCACAAAAGTCTTCTCATCCTTCTTGATAGTGAAGGTATTAGCTCTTCCATCATAGACTGCAAACCTATCAAATTGCCATGGTCTTCCTAGTATCACATGACAACAATCCATTGGTAGGATGTCACAAAGTACTCTATCCTCATATGCTCCAATCTTGAACTGAACTAATGCTTGCTCAGTCACTAAAATGGACTAATGATCACTCACCCAAGAAATTTTGTAGGGAACTTCCCTAGGAATTTTCTTTAACTTCAGTTTGTCCACCATCTCACTTGACACCATATTGGCAGTACAACTAGAATCCACTATAACTTTACATACCTTGTTCTTACCTTTGCAATTTGTTCTAAACAATGCTCTCCTCTGAATCAGCTCCTTTTCCCTGGAGGTCTTCAGTAGTGCTCTTTCTCTCATCGTCAATGCTTCTCCTGACTCAGCATCACACTTGGTGTAACTAGAACTACCACACTCTTCTTCTTAGACCAATTGAGTCCTTCTCTCACTCTTCCTTTCACCATCACCAGAAAAATTTTGCTTCTCAGGACACTTATATGCTGGGTGCCCAAACTCTTGAAAATTATAACACTTACTTACAAAGGTATTGGTACTTCTTCCACCACCAAATCTACCTCTACCTCTACCTCTAAAATCTACACTCAGTCCTTGTTTAAAATGAACACCTTGTCCTTGTGCCATGTTCATGTCTTCTTGACTCTCATTAACTTGTTTTGTGTTAAAAGATCCTCTGCCTCTAGAGGTATTGCCTCTGCCTCTGGCTGACTTATCTTGTCTTCTTTTCAGCTTCTCTTCCACTCTAACTGCCATCTGGTAACAGTCTTCAACACTCCTTGGATTTGCCAACACTAACTCATCCTGCATGTTAAATCTCAAACCACCAATATACCTAGCAACTTTTTGTACTTCAGTTTCATTTTGACCAAGCCTTATACTCAGCTTACAAAACTCTTCAGTGTATGTCTTAACATCCATTTCTTTTTTCCTTAAACCTTGAAGCTTCTTGAACATTTGAACTTCATAATCTTTAGGCAAGAATTTACCTTTGATTTTTGCTACCATCTTGTCCCGTGAGACAATCTTTGCCTTTCCTTGCTTTCTCCTCTCTATTTTCTGATAATCCCACCATAACAAAGCATGACCTGTTAGCTTAGTCTTTGCAATCTTCACTTTCTGATCCTCAAGAACTTCTTCACACTCAAAATGATTGTCCAATGCTGCAATCCAATCTAGCAACTCTTCATCATTCAAACTTCCTCCATACTTTGGGACATCTATCTTCATCTTGTGCTTGTCTTCTTTTGCTATCCTCAGCAACTTTACCATCCTCTGATCCTTAGGGTCTAACTCTTCTTCCACATCTTCATACTCAACTTCTTCTTCTTCCTTAGACTCAATCTCTTCGCCTAGAGCCATTCCTCTTCTCTGATTTTGTTCTAGGGTAGCCATTCTTTCCTTCAACTCCCTCAACTCTCTAGCATGCTTCTCTTTTAGCTCATTCATCTCTTGAGCCATGTTTCTTGCTCTTGGAGGCATCTTGATAAATTGTCTCTTCAACTCAACACTTCACAGACCTACTAACCTGGCTCTGATACCAATTTGATGCAAAGGCAAATCTAAAACCAATGGGTGACAGTCCCAAAATCCAACTTCAATTGGTAGGGCATATTGATGTTTAACACACTAATCTTCTCCTTCACACAAAACACCTTGTTACATGATAAAAGGGCTTCAAGACCTTGTTCTACAACTAGGGACAACATGACTTGAATGAACCTAGGGAGCACGAGACTATTTTAAACTCACGTGACATAAATACAAAACAAGGAAACTGCAAGGACTTGACACAATGCTGCCTCCAATGAAAATGGTGCAAAAGAATAAGATAGTCCTATGTGAGAGCATTTCAAGCTTGATGCAAGCTATGGTAACTTTAAACATACTAGGGATAGATTTTGATGAGAAATTACTTTGTTCTAACACCCATGACAAGTACTAATGCGGGTTCAAACTATTTGTATGTTTTGCTTATACTGTCCTATGGAGACAGCCTCAAACAAAGAAAATGTAGGCTTGAATCGAACCAAGAAATTCCTACCCTCGACTTGTAAAGACTCCAAAGACCCTTAACAACATGAGACAGCACTGGTTACTTGGGAAAACCCACGTGGGTTTTAGGCAACGAACATCAAAACGATCAAAAGACACTATTTTCAAATTGACAAAATGAACAAAGAATGTAGGTGAGATAGGCCTAAAAATATAAATATAAATATAAATATATACTCAACTACTACTACATGTAATAATAACTACATGTAATAATAACAACATGTAACGTTTTGAATGTAACTTTTAATAACATATTAGGATATCGTATTAAATAGTAAGCTATATGAAATAAATATAAATATAAATATATACTCAACTACTACATGTAATGACTTTCCCATGAAAATATAAATATATACTATTTAGAAATAGGCCTAAAAATATTTTTGCCTATCGGCCATTTGATAGCACCTTTGGTGCTTTTACTAGTCTTTATACTCAATATATTTATATTTATCATATCTATCAAATATATATGTGTTGATAACTGAGAGGGGGGGGGAGTGAATCAGTTATCCTAATTATTTCCCTTATTGAACTTTCCTTTTAATTGAAGCAGCATAAAATCAAACACAAAAACATTAACCATGAAATAAGAAACACATGACACAGTATTTTTGACGTGGAAATCCTGTTAAGGGAGAAAACCACGGGGTGATTAACCCAAGAATTATTCTCTGTTAGAAGAATAGGAAATTACAAAAATGGCACTTGCCAATTAGGGCTCACTGCCCGAGCACACTGCTCACAAGAGGCCCACTGCCTACAAGAAGACACACTGTCTACAAAGTGATGAGAATCACAGTCTTGAACTGATTGGAAGCATCTGCATATGCTGGAGTTCAGTTCCGGTTAGGCTCAGTACACTGATCTGCTGCACTTCATCTTTCCTCTGTTCTTTATTCTGCTATCTTTCACATACCGGATCCTTTTTGCTACCTCTGCTCTTTCTCTGGACTTATTCGCATATCTCTCTACACTCACTTCACACTTCACAACTAAATCCATCCTCTATATATATCCGCACAAGTAATTTCATCACCTTTCTAGTCGGCATCTGGAACAGTCTAGTTTCTTATAAACTTTCATTCTGTCGGCTGAATCCTTCCTCACCAAGCAATGCGGATCAAGCATATACTTGTAGATATCATTAATCATGTCGGCCAAACATGATTCATGCCTTCACAACCTCTGTCATCAATAGTAACTCATCCGGAAAGCAGTCTGATACTCTGCCAGTCAGTTCTTCCTCTGTTTTCACTGTCTCTCAGGAATCCGGTACTCAACCATTCATATCTTTTTCCTTGTCCATCACCGGAGGCTAAATCCTTGGAATATACCACTCAAGGTAGTCCTCTTGACTTCCCCAAATCCGCACTGCACCAAGACACTTCCACTGAGAGGTCCGGACCAATCTGTCGGACCTTGCCACATGCTCTGTTCTTCTTCACCGGACCACAACATTCTTTATTCTGACTTCTGGTAGAGACACATCATGACTTGCGGATATGTGGGATGACCTTTGTTGCCATCAATGACAACAACCATGAATCCATATAGTGTCTCTTGCCAACAATCTCCCCCTTTGGCATTGATGGCAACACTTAGTGAAAAATGACTAAGTGTTTTCACTATGCTCCCCCTTTGCTGATGCTCTGTCTTTCTATACAATTTCCGGAACTCCCCCTTAGTTGGATCCCTCATTTTTCACTGCTCCTCACTCCCCCTTTGACATCAATGGCAAAGGGTAGGGTCCGCATATCAAAATTTTCAAAAATTTCTTATACTTAGCCGCATATTTACATACTCACATATATTGAAGAATGTCTGCAAAGGATGTCTGTAATTGAATCATTTCGGTAGCCCAACTTTGCTTCATTCTGTCCAAAATTGAAATGTGACCACTTAACAAAAATGCAAACGCTTCTGTCCGCTTGAGATCTGTCGGATCTTTTGTTTGGGCGGTGGTCCTAGCATCACTGATGGCCTCATGCATGGTTTCCAACTTAGGGATTATAATCCTTCTAAGTTCTCCCATCCGGTTGGTGATGTTCTTCCTTTCCTTCTCAAGATTCTTTATTTCGTTCAAGACTGCAATAGTCTGACATTCTTGATTTATTATAGAGGAAGAGAGAGGATCAAAACTTTGAGATAAACTTTGTAGCTTATCCTGTTCCTCTTTTATTTTCTTGTCAAATGCTGCTGTTGCCTTTGACCAGGATATACAAAATTTATAGATATCACCGCCATCCTTAAGAGCATTCTCTAAGCTCTTTATTCCAATGCTTACAATCTTCCTATCTTTAGAAATTAATTCTAATATCTCTGAAAATCTCTTATCCAAAAATTCCTTCCGGACCTTTTCTTCAGCTGATTTTTCTAGAGAATCAAAATGTGTATCAACACTGCTGACTAAGGTTTTTAGATTACCGGAAGTGGAGGCTGTCGGATCTATTTGGATTGATGGCATGATCTTCACAAGTACTCCGGAAGCAGCCTCTATCAACTCACAGTCTTCCATATGAGACTTCAGGAGCTTTTCATTTGCCTTGGCATTTGCAAATGAAGCTATCTTCATTATTTGTACCGGAGAGAGAGAGTCAAAATCAAATGGGCCTTTTAGAAGCTCCGGTTCATCAATCTCTAAAGTTTCTTTACTCAAAAATTGTTGAACAGTTTGTGCAGTGTCTCTTGCCAGAGACAGATGTTTCTTTTCTTCTGCAGTCTTAGAACTGTCAACCTCTTTGTCTTTCACCACTGCTTCCTTCTCCTGTAATTGCTCTTCTTCTTTGGATCTGGAGACTGTAGGGGAAACTGGAGGAGAGATGCTAACTTGTTCATGGGCCCCTTCTTCTGGAGCAGAGGGTCCCAAGTCCTCACTTGTCTGTTCAGGGCTTACTTCTTCCGGAACAGAAGATTCCAAATCAGCAGCTGTTTCTGCACCTAAGTCCTCTACAACAGGAAGATTGAACCTTTTGAAGGCCTTCCGGAGGATCTCTTCTGTTTCTTGGGCCACTTTGTCAGTCTCACCAAGCATGAGTTGATTCATCCTGGCTTTGCTTCTGAACTCATCTTTGCAGTCCTTGAAGATAATGTTCATTGTCTTGGGATCAATTTGAGGATATAGCTGAATAGCTATCTGCTCCCGGATCTCAAGATCTTTGGCATGAGCTTTATTCTTTCTTACTTCCATTTCCTTCTCTAGGCTTTTAGGAATGAGAGATATGATCTCAATGAAAGCCTTATTGTATATGTTCAGATATTCAACTGTGGCTTCCTGCAGAGTCTTTTGGTCTGCCTCACTGAAGTCATCATAGGATTCAGTCATTGGTTGAAGGTTTCCATCCACCGTGACCGACTTGATTATGCTCTCTAGTGACAGAGTGGGCTTTTCAACAGTTACCTCTGCCATTTCATCCTTGTCTTGGCCTGTGGAGGGCTTACCGGATCCTTTCTTCTTCTGTTTCTTTACTTCTCTTACTCCCTCATCTGATTCTGTTTCCTCTTCATCCTTTTGGCTTCCATAAGCCCTTGTGGCTTTTATCTTGGATCTCTTACCGGATGCCTGAACTTCCAGTTTTGAACTTTTGGTTGAGGGAGGTGCAGATCTCTTTGTTGATCTGGTCCGGGTGGGAGCTCCAACCGGAGCACTTTCTTTGCTTTTCTCTTCTTCCTCGGCCTTCCTCCTCTTTTCCCGGCTGGCATCAAGTGCCTCCTTTGAGATACCTAGGCCTTGAGCAATGTGCTCTACTTCTTTTCTTACCTTTCTTTTAATCTCAGGTTCCCTGAGTTCTACATGTATTTTTACACTCAGCTCCTCAAAGGTTCCAAACCTTTCTGCCTTAGGATCTTTGGGCTGACTTAGCATGTGTTGAACATGCAGCTCCACTATCTGTTCATCAACTTCATACCCCATGGGCATGATCCAGACAGTCCTTGGCTCCACTGCCTCCATTAGGCACTGATCAGTGTCAACCATAAAGCACACTGAGTCCTTGTATTTCTCAATGAGAGACTGAGGAATTCTCTCTCTTGCTTGCATCATGCTCTGAAATTTTTTGAAGTATCCCCATAGAGCTGAATTTCTCGCTTTTGCATCCCCAAGTCCATGCAAGTAGTCTCTTATCTGGACTGCAACAGGTTTGTCATTCTGCCATACCCATCCACTTGTTCCGGGTAGCTCATTCATGAAGTAGAAGAATAGACATACAATAAGAGTACCATACTTGAAGGAATTCTTCTTATCCTTCTTGATTTTCTGTATATTTTCCATTAATTGGCTTAGCAGTAGTTCGCAGAGGTCATATTCTGCATTTTTCCTTAGCATTTCAAAAGCAGTGTATACTGCAGTTCCGGATATAGAATTCTCCCTGCTGGAGTGATAGATCTTGTATCCTATTATCATTGATGCATATTTGATATCCGGATCCAAAATATCTTCAATGGTCATTGCCCTCTTGTCAAATTTTGATCCGGTGGCCTCTGTTACAATGTTGTTCTTGACAGATTTGAGGATAGGTACCCCTCCGGAAGAGTATAGACCAGTTACTGCTCTAATTGCCTCTTTTGTAATCTTGCAGGGTCTATCTAGCCATAGAAAGTTGTCATGCATCCTGCTCAGTACATACCGGACCCATTCATCTTCTTCAAAGCAGGGGAAATGAATAAATTGCTCAAATTGTTTCTTCTGAATATCCTTATACTCTGGTTTAAGCTCAAAAGCATTGTCAATCAGCTGCTTGTGATAGAGGTCTCTTAATTTGAATTCCCCAAATTCCTCAATGTTTGCATGTATGTAAACCCTAATGTCTTCGGTGTGTAAAACTCCGTGAGGAACACTAGAGAAGGCTCCTAGTGGGTCTACCTCCAATGATTTGTAGGGATGTTTCTTGAATGAGGGGCGAGGTCTATCGGAGATCTTAACTATGTTTGGAGTAGCCATTCTTCAAAGATTTGCAGTGAGGTAATGAAAAACGGAGAATACCTTATGCGCCTTCGGTTTGCACGGAGTGGTTGGATTGATTTCTTTATCCAATAGCTTCGGCAGGAGATCCTTGGTGTGCTTGAAGAACCTTGTTGCAGAGCTCCACTTTTCGCTTCTTCTCGAGTGCAGAATGAGCAAATGACCTTTGAGAAATCCCTTAAATTGCTCCGCGAACCCTAATACCTGTCTGCAATAAATGCTTCACCTACATCATTCCGGTTTGCCTTGTCTGGATAGCTTGGAGTATCCCGGATTAGTCCTGATCTGTGGATATCATCCGGATCTTTCAATCATGAATAAATCGAGGTAGCATATTACAAGATCATCTCAAACACTCTGTCCAATCCGCAGAACAAGATAGTGCATTTCTGGATCTTTCCGGACCTTTTTGTAATCCTTTATCATACCGGAGCATCTCCCTGAACAGGTCTTATTTGATCGATCACAGCTTCTTCATAACTTCATGCGGACCTCTGAAAACTTGACTGAAGTATCTCAAGATTCATATCTACAAACCCTTTGATCCGCATCTTGTGCCACATCCGGCACCACTTGTTTGGCTGGGGGAACAAGATTTTCTTTGAGTCTCCCCCTGAGCCTGAGCTCACTTTTAATTTCCGGAAGAAATATCAGCACCAGAGTCTGGTGCGGATCCAACCTCTACATTCTCTGAACTTTTCTTCACCCAAATCTTGCTCATCTGATTCCTAACCTCATCCGCATTCATCTTTTGTTTACCCTTGTCTTGATTCTGATTATACACCGGACCTCTTTTGTCCTGATTCTTGTTTCTGCAGACTTTAGCATTATGACCGGACCTATTGCAGATTTGGCAAATAACATTTCTTTGCATATTTGACTGATATCCTCTTGATCTACATTGATTTGCCATATGACCTATTCTATTGCATGTGAAGCATCTACCTTTGAATGATTTGTTTACTTGCATAATTCTGCATTCATGGGATTTGTGTCCATACCTTTTGCAGTTGAAGCACTGTCCGGAGAAGGATGAATTATTCTGATTCATTCTCATTCTGTACTGATTAGCTTTGTGACCAAAGTGGTTGCAGTTGTGGCAGTATCCATTGAAGGATGGATATCTTTGAGCATTTGGCTGTCTTACCGGAGGTCTTCTAGGCCTGCTCCTTGGATTTTCTGATCCAAGATTCTTCTGACCGGATCTGGAGCTTTCTCCTTTCTCATATCCCAAGCCATACTTGTCATCTATCCTCTTTTGACTTCCAAGAAGAACTTCAAGTTGAGCAGAACTTATCTTGAATTTCTCTTTATATTCATTTGCTGTTTGAAGGTCTCTTTTGAGAGAGGCAATTTGATCCTCAAGTTTTCCTTCATTATCTTTGGCATCTTCAAGATCAGATTCAAGGTGTCTGATAATCCTGTCCATCTGGTGGCATTCTTCTGATTTTTCTTTAAGAGATTGTCTTAGATTGTCTTCAGCCTTTCTTTTTTCTTCAATCTCTTGAGTAAACTTTATAGTTCCTGATTCCATTTCATGTCTTAACATAATGACTTCTTTTGATAACTTTTCACATAACTTGGTTTGCTCAGTCAATTCCTCATTTGTATTGCTTTCTTCACTTTGTCTTGCCAACTGTTGAAGCAGCTCCTTTCTCTTTTTCATAGAGAGACTTAATTTGTCTTTTAATTCTCTCATGAATTCATCAGCCTGTTTGAGTCTTTCCTTTAATTCATTGACTTCAGAATTTGACTGTTCAAGATCCTCAAGGGCAGTCTTGAGTTGCTCCCTTAAACCATATGCATCCATTTGAAATCCCAGATCTTCCTCAAGCTGTTAGGCTCTATTAGGAGGAACTTAGCTCTGATACCAATTGTTGATAACTGAGAGGGGGGGGGTGAATCAGTTATCCTAATTATTTCCCTTATTGAACTTTCCTTTTAATTGAAGCAGCATAAAATCAAACACAAAAACATTAACCATGAAATAAGAAACACATGACACAGTATTTTTGACGTGGAAACCCTGTTAAGAGAGAAAACCACGGGGTGATTAACCCAAGAATTATTCTCTGTTAGAAGAATAGGAAATTACAAAAATGGCACTTGCCAATTAGGGCTCACTGCCCGAGCACACTGCTCACAAGAGGCCCACTGCCTACAAGAAGACACACTGTCTACAAAGTGATGAGAATCACAGTCTTGAACTGATTGGAAGCATCTGCATATGCTGGAGTTCAGTTCCGGTTAGGCTCAGTACACTGATCTGCTGCACTTCATCTTTCCTCTGTTCTTTATTCTGCTATCTTTCACATACCGGATCCTTTTTGCTACCTCTGCTCTTTCTCTGGACTTATTCGCATATCTCTCTACACTCACTTCACACTTCACAACTAAATCCATCCTCTATATATATCCGCACAAGTAATTTCATCACCTTTCTAGTCGGCATCCGGAACAGTCTAGTTTCTTATAAACTTTCATTCTGTCGGCTGAATCCTTCCTCACCAAGCAATGCGGATCAAGCATATACTTGTAGATATCATTAATCATGTCGGCCAAACATGATTCATGCCTTCACAACCTCTGTCATCAATAGTAACTCATCCGGAAAGCAGTCTGATACTCTGCCAGTCAGTTCTTCCTCTGTTTTCACTGTCTCTCAGGAATCCGGTACTCAACCATTCATATCTTTTTCCTTGTCCATCACCGGAGGCTAAATCCTTGGAATATACCACTCAAGGTAGTCCTCTTGACTTCCCCAAATCCGCACTGCACCAAGACACTTCCACTGAGAGGTCCGGACCAATCTGTCGGACCTTGCCACATGCTCTGTTCTTCTTCACCGGACCACAACATTCTTTATTCTGACTTCCGGTAGAGACACATCATGACTTGCGGATATGTGGGATGACCTTTGTTGCCATCAATGACAACAACCATGAATCCATATAGTGTCTCTTGCCAACAATATGTAGTCATCATGCATGTATCCATACTATGCTTAATTAATCTAAAAATTCTAAATAACAAACAATGTGATTTTGGAAACCTTGGCAGCTAAGTGTGATCTCTCTATTAAGCTAGACATTGAGGATTTGTAGGTGGCACAAAATTTGAGTTTAGTGGTTGGAGGCTCATGCTCTTTCTGACCTAGGAAAATGAGTCATTCTAATAATAAGATTCAGAGAAATGGAAGGTGGTTCCCTCCACCTCTAGGTATTTTTGAGATTAATACAGATGGCTCTTCTAGGGGGAATCTTGGTCATGATTGGATTGGGGGATTAGGAAGGGATAGCTCTGGTGTTGTCCTTTTTTTCTTCTCTATCTATAAGGGGAAACAAACTAATAATTTGATGGAGGCTCTATCTATTCTCTATGCTTTGGACAAAGGGTGTGCTTTGGGATAGCACAGGTTTATCTGTGAGTTTGATTCCCAAATTGTGAGTAATCTGCTAAATGAGTGGGTGGTGGTTGGTGTGCAATGGCAGTTGGCAACAGTGATTCGATAGATTCTTCAGTTCAGTCATTCAATGGACTTTGTTTCTTTTGTCCATGTTCCTCAAGAATGGAACCGTGTGGTTGATTGCATGGCTAAGTGCGCTTCAGAGCAGGTGGCGGATTGGAATGTTAATGGCTGGGACCGGTTGTCCCAAGATGGTGTTCAAAATTTGGAAAGGTTGGTTTCAAAGAATATGGATGGATAGTTGAGGTCCCTTCTTGGGGCTTTAGGGTTAAGGATGTTTACCTTATTCTAGTTTGGATGGTTGTGGTGATTGGACTTTTTTCTGGGCTTTTGTTGTTTCTGGAGGCCATTGCCCTCCTAATTTTGTTCTTGTGGTTTCTTTATTAATAAATTTTTATCCCTTTTTTTGAAAAAACAAACAATATGATTTTTATACATTAGTAACATTAATACCTATGATTGGTGGGTACATACATTAAACAGTTTTTACATAATTTCCTAGAATAAATAATATATTAAACATGATGCTTAAAAGCAAGATATCAAATATAAAAATGAAATTTCATGTCCGTCAGCTTTACCATGGCACGAAAAGGTACTATTGTTACTTTGGAATTTAGGTTTGACTTACTGAACTTGATATTTTTTTCTTCCTTACTTTTGGAATTTTCTATGCAAACCCTCCTCTTCCTTCGGCGAAAGTGCAGAAAATTAGGTACCTAGTAGCCAAGGCGTTTTGTTTAGATTCTGTCCAGCGCCAGTGTAACCATCCATGCTTCAAACACTCACGCCTGTCATTTAGGACTTTCCTGGAATCTAATGTGCAACACATTTCTTGAAATGAGAAAGAAAACCCATAGAGTACGGTAACGTCTATCACATTTCTTGTTATTTTTTTTATTTTTTTAATTTTAAATGGCATTAATTAATAGAATATGATTTAAAATATTGATTAAAACATTATACATAGTTTTTGTCAAAAGTATTACAATATATTATTACAAACTGTGGGAATATACACTGGTAGAAATGTCATTATCATTTGTCTTCAATGACATTATTATTTTTGTGGACTATGTATTTTAATAGTTTTTCTTTAGAACCAGTAAGTACTTTGTTAAGATTTTTTTATGTATTGCTTGACTCTATATAAATTGGATTATATAATTTTACAAGCTTTTCATCATTTTAAAACAAACAATTGAATCCATAAGTTTAATGGACACACTCATAATTTTACAAAATGTATGAATTTTATTAAATTTTATTAAATGTATTGTTTATAGGATAGACATTTATGGAATAACTTTTATTGTAAAGTAGTAGAAAAATAAGTAGAATTAAAAATCTTGTATCATAGCTAAAATTCTATCTCATCTTAAATTTATTACAACTAAATTATATTATTTCTCAAGTTTTGAATTTGGTATCATAGTTGATCTTAAAATTGCTTAAAATGGCTCAAATAAATCTTCTACATGACTATGTGCATACACTCCAAGCTCTTGGGAATGAATCTACATTTTTACACTATTCAATAATTTGAGCTCCTTTAATGAATACCAATTCATTCAATATTTATGAAAGAAATGGACTTCATTAATTACCACTTTTTGGTAGGGATGAAGTTTAAAATTACTAATGACTATTTCACTATGGAGGGTGTGATGTTTAAGTAGGGTGTGGAGAGATGGAACACCTTATGCACAAAACCTCTCTACATAGTCTACTAATGTTTATATTGTGATTGGCATAGTAACATGAAATGGCTAAATTATTAAAGAAATATCTTTAAAAATAGTACTTTAATCTTATGATCATATATTGACAACAAGAATTAAAATAATCTTATTCAATATTTTTAAAGAATAAAATTAGTACAATATCAACATCTTATTGTAAAGACCTTGAGACCAAGATCTCGGTAATATCAATTTAAAGACATACTTCTTATCCAAGAATTGTCAATCCCTTCTCAAATCAAACCTAAGTAGGCATAAATAATATAGATATACTTATGGATACAAAGTCTCTAAAGTTCAATCTGAATACACTTTTCAAAATAATATTCACTTGTTGACATCAAGTCCTTCAGACAGTATTTTGATAGCTTATAGTTTAATATAAAAAGAAATACATATCTGATCTATTTCAATTTAAGGACTCTGATGTGTAACTATTTATAAATATATTTATGAATTGATATGCTTATTAGCTTATCAATTCAGGAATATATTGATAAGGTCACTGGTATTACTAGTTTAACTCAACCAAAAGTAATCACCAAGAAAAGAATAATTTAACAGTGAAGATAAGTGTAAATTGTCTTTTAATTTCATTCAATCCTTGACATAAAGAACTCTGTACTCGAGACCATAATCCTTTGTTTACTAAACAGTGATACCTCTAAAACATCTTACTTAAACATGAAACAATTGTACATAGGTATAGGTCATTTGGTTTTCCAGTGTTTAAGCTAAATTGCCAGCTGAATAAAACTAATCATATTTTGCCTATGTTCTTCAACTCAACCACTGCATTAAGGCTTAAGTTTCCAAGGCCAACTCCCTTTATTTTCTAAAGAACGATACTTCTATCACTCCTCACTAAGCATGATGCAACTAATACAGGAACAGTTTGCCCTCTAATATAGTTGTTCTATTTTGCTGATAAAAATCATTCAAGTTTAATAAACTTGCCAAAGCTAACATTGGCTCAAATGTGCAGCTACTATTATAAAATTAAAAACTAAATTCATTTCTATAACTCTAAAAAATTAGATACTTCTTATTTTCGTATTTGGTAGAATATATAATTATGTTGGGAATAGAGGTGATAAATCAAAGCGCATTCCTCTATTTTTCCAAGTTTGTAGTAACTGGGTACAGGAGAGGATTTAATACTTCTTAATATAATCAATCTGTCATTCTTTTCAAGGCAACTAAGTCTTAGGAAAGATTTCATTATTCTCAGACAATTAAAGAAAAATGGCATAGAGGGTGGTCTAAATCGACCTAAGATTGAATACATCTCTGTACTATATTAATCTCTACTCTAGTCTCAATTTGGATTCTTGAAGTATAATAACTCAACATTGCTATGTTAGTTTTTATGATCAGAATTAAAGCAATCAGAAAATGCAACACAATGAACAATGAACACAACAAGATACTCTGGGAAAACCCTCCAACTTGAGGGGAAAAACCCAACAACAATATATCTCTTATATATTGAATGATAAGAACAACAATCTGCTTTACAATGGCCACATCCAAGGCCTACAGGTATAGCTTCACTTCTTGAAGCACAATGAATAAGTTCACACTTGATAAATCTGATTTGCTTTTGAAATAACTTGATCTACTCCTTAGAAGTCTACTCTACCTTTTGAATTTTGCTTGTATTCGAATATCTTTGAATGTATGTCTTGAACAATGAGGAATCATTATATATACAAGTGAGAGTGACGAGACGCATCTCTTCAATCTCCCTGTCAGCCTCCACCAAAAGTTCTGTCTCCAAAATAATTCAAGAAGCTAGCTAGAAGTGGGAGCTCGTCGCTGAACTGCCAACATCAACACTCCCTCTCAGCTAGGGAGGATACTTCGAGCTGCATAAGACATATCACCTCATCGTGATGTCAACCACAATGGTTACACTCGTATGTAAAAAGAAAGATACCACCACATTGTGATATCAGATATCACCTCAATATGATATCAACCATAATGGCTACAACAATGTATAGTATGTACAAGTGTTCATCACTTACATGACATCCACCATGGCTCTCCCAAAGGGTGGAATTAAGGGATTTCACCTCGAACTTCTCTCACAAGGAAGAACTCCTTATCAAGGGATTTCACCTTGAACTTGTCTCACAAAGAAGAACTCCTTATCAAGGGATTTCACCTCGAACTTCTCTCACAGAGAAGAACTCGTTATCAAGGGATTTCACCTCAAACTTTTCTCACAGAGAAGAACTCGTTATCAAGGGATTTCACCTCTAACTTCTCTCACAGAGAAGAACTCGTTATCAAGGGATTTCACCTCATTCTTCTCTCATAGAGAAGAACTCGTTATCAAGGGATTTCACCTCAAACTTCTCTCACAGAGAAGAACTCGTTATCAAGGGATTTCACCTCGAACTTCTCTCACAGAGAAGAACTCGTTATCAAGGGATTTCACCTCGAACTTCTCTCATAGAGAAGAACTCGTTATCAAGGGATTTCACCTTGAACTTCTCTCATAGAAAAGAACTCATTATCAAGGGATCACTGATACTGAGACTGTTTCTCAGTTAAGGTTGTATTCTCCAATATACCAAGCTTATCTTGAAAGTACACAAACTTTAACTTGGAGAGAGGTTGGGTGAGAATGTCTGTCGTCTGCTCATCGGTGCTGATATACCTCAACTCTATAGCTTTCCTCAATACCATATCTCTGATATAATGGTATTTGATCTCATCGTACTTGGTTCTTTCATGAAATGCTGGATTGACAAAAAGCTTCACACAGCTCTGGTTATCACAATGAATGATAGAAGGCTCCATTGATTGTCCAAACAAACCTACAAGGAGCTTACGAAGCCATACTACTTCCTGAGCTACCATACAAGCTGCAATATACTCTGCTTCTACTGTACTCAATGCTACAGATGACTGCTTCCTACTGCACCAGGAAATCATAGCAGATCCCAAACTAAAGCAACATCCAAAGGTGCTCTTCCGATCAGTGACACACCCTGCCCAATCAGAATCAGTATATCCATGCAGCTTCAAGTCTACACCAGAAGAATATCTCAAGCCATACCCAACTGTGCTACGCAAGTATCTTAGGATATGCTTCACTACAACTAGATGTATTTGCCTTGGTTTACACATGAATTGACTAAGTGCACTCATTGCATAGCAAATATCTGGTCTAGTATTAACTAGATACATCAATGATCTAATCATTTGCTTGTACATGCTAGGATCCACCAGATCTGAACTAGCTGCAACCTCTTTTAACTTCAACAAATTTGTCTCCATCGATATAGACATCATTTTGCAATCCATCATACCAAATCTCTTCAAGATGTCAATAGTATACTTCCCTTGACTTAGAATGATCTCATCTGGTTTCTGCCATACTTCTAAACCAAGGAAGTAATGTAAGAGACCAAGATCCTTCATTTCAAATTCTAAAGCTAACTCCTTCTTACATTTGAAAATGAGGTGATCTTCTCTGGTAATAAGTAAATCATCAACATAGAGAACCAAGATTAATGCTTCACCATCAATTACCTTGAAGTATAGGTTTGAATCAGCATCATTCTTGGAGAAACCCAAGCTCATCAAGTATCTATCAATTCTTTCGTACCAAGCACAAGGAGCCTGTTTAAAGCTGTACAAAGCCTTCTTCAGCTTGCAAACATGAGGCTCCTTCCCATGAACCTCAAAGCCATCAGGTTGCTCAATATATACCTCCTCCTCGATTACACCATTTAGAAATGTTGTCTTCACATCCATTTGGTGTATTTTCCATCCTTTAAATGCTACAATAGCAATGATGGTTCTGACGAATGTATAATGAGCAACTGGAGCAAAGGTTTCCTCATAATCTACTCCCTCTTTCTGAGAGAAACCTCTAGCCACAAATATAGCCTCGTACTTCTCAATGCTTCCATCAGCCGCATGCTTGATCTTGAAGAGCCACTTAGAAGAAACGACAAATTTTCCTTCAGGTCTAGGTACGATATCCCAAACATCATTCTTGAGGATGGATTGATACTCTTCAGCCATAGCATCTCTCCATACTTGTTGACTAGTAGCTTCCTCAACACTAGAAGGCTCAGACTCAATAATTTGACTCATTAATAGTACATAATCTGAGAACTTATGAGGTCTCTTGCTTTCTCTAAGAGATCTTCGGGGAGCTACATATTTTCCTACCTTTGGCATGTTTTCTTGAGTCCACCGAGGCTTTTTCGTACTACAACAATATCACTAGGTCCATCAGTTGGTTCCAAAGGCTCAACTGGATCACCATCTTCTTTTGAATCAAAGGCCTCCCTCTGAATCTCAAGAGTATGGTCAACTTCCATATCCTGAGGAGACTCTTGGTCTTCATTATCTATCTCCATATGAATGCTCTTAGATCTTTTGAATGCAACATCCTCTTCAAATGTAACATCCCTGCTGATCTCAATCAACTTCTAACCTGGAATGTAAATTCTGTAGGCTTTTGAAGTCTCACTATAGGCTACAAATATTCCCTTCTTGCCAGATGGATCCAACTTTGTCCTTTTATCTTTTGGTATATGAACATACACTGGACAACCAAAGATCCTCAAATGACTTACTTCTGGCTTCACCCCTGTGAATGCTTCTTCGGGAGTCATGTTCTCTAAAATGCAGTGAGGGCTTCTATTCTGAACATAAACAACTGTCTTAGATGCTTCAGCCCAAAGGAAGGTTTGCAGATCTTGGTCATGACTCATAGCTTTGGCAGCTTCTATAATAAATATGTTCTTCCTTTCTACAACACCATTCTGTTGCGGGTTGTAAGTGACACAAAACTCCCTCTTAATCCCTGCTTCAATGCAAAAGTTACAGAATCCTTCAAAGGTGTACTCCCCTCCGTTTTCAGATCTTAGAACTTTGATCCTCTTCCCAAATAAGTTCTCTACCTGAGCTTTAAACTCTTTGAACCTCTTAAGTACTTCTTTAGATTCTTTAGATTTCAAGAAATAAATCTAAGTCTTTCAGTGGTCATCAATAAAAATAATGTAATACAAGAAACCACTCAAAGAAGCAACAGACATTGGACCACATAAATCAGAATTAATGAGATCTAGAATACATTTAGATCTACTTTCTCTACTATGAAATGGACTTTTAGTATTCTTACCCATGGCACAACCTTTGTAGGTACCTTCATGCTCCTGGTTGAATTTCAGAAGACCCATGACCATCTTCTCCATGATAGGTAGAGCCCGAAAGTGAAGGTGAGCCAATCTTCGATGCCAAAGATCACACAAGCTTGAAGAATCATGTACTAATGCCTGAAGTGGACAAGTGATTAGCCTATAGAGGCTTTCATGTCTAACTCCAATTACTTGAGCAGTTTTGAAGTTGGAATTCTTCATCCACACAAGAACTTTGCCTTCAGAGAAGGTAACTTGGTATCGCTTGTCTTCCAAGGTTGAAATGGAAACTAGATTTTGTTTGATACCTGGAACATAGAGAACATCACTTAACCTTAGAGTAATTCTAGAATTCAAGTGGAGAGTAGAGATCCCAATCCCTTTCACTGAATAGCTAGCATCATCTCCAATGATAACTTGTTCACTAGAATTTCTCTCCATCAAGTTTGATAAATGCTGCTTAAAACTAGTGATGTGTCAAGATGCACCACTGTCAATCAGCCAAGTGTTGGTGTCGGTAGGTATATTGCTTGACAATGCCGAATAGAACAAATATTCACATGATTCCTTCTGAGGGGAGGCATCATCAACATCTGCAATGGTGGCCTGTTGCTTAGGCCTAGATGGACAATGCTTGGCAATGTGACCATACTTGTCACACCTAAAGCATTGGATTTTGGAGAGGTCCCTCTTCTTCTTGAAAGTGGGAGCACCATCAATTCCATGATCTCTGTTCCTCTTGAAGAATCCTTTCTTCCCATTCTTGCTTTTCTTCTTAGATGATTGAGAGGCAAGGACATGAATGTCTTCATTGGTGGAGCTTTGACCAATTCCTCTAGTGGCCAATCTAGACTCCTCTTGAATGCAATCTACCCTCAATCGATCAAACTTGGAAAGTTTTGATCTTGCACTGATTCCTTGAACGTAGGATCCCCATGATGAAGGAAGGCCATTGAGAGCAAGCATGGTCAAGTCTTTGTCATCAACTACATGACCAATTGTAGAGAGTTGATTTCTTAATTTTGAAATCTTCATAAAGTAAGCAATAATCATTTCTCCTTTCGCCATTTTCACATGATGTAGTTGTTGCTTCAGTGCAAGAGCCCGGCCAGTGTTGTTGATTTCGTACATCTCCTCCAAGGTTTTAAACATGTCCCTTGCTATCTTCAACTTGGAGACAATCGAAACAATATGATCTTTAACGGAGTTAACCAATATCTTCTTCGCCTTGATGCCTTTCTTTTTCCACTGCAACTTCTCTTCTTCCTCTGATGGTTCAGGAACTTTGGTTTCCACAAACTCGGCCAAGTCATTTTCTTCCAAGGTGAGCATGATTCTAAACTTCCATGATGTGAAGTTGGATGCTCCTTCGAGTCTGTCCTCAATTTTAAGACCATTCACCATCTTGACTAAAAAAGGAATAATAGAGAGTATTACTGCAATGACAAATCTGATCACGATCTTCTTCAAACCTGCTCTGATACCATGTTAGTTTTTATGATCAGAATTAAAGCAATTAGAAAATGCAACACAATGAACAATGAACACAACAAGATACCCTAGGAAAACCCTCCAACTTGAGGGAAAAAACCCAGCAACAATATATCTCTTATATATTGAATGATAAGAACAACAATCTGCTTTACAATGGCCACATCCAAGGCCTATAGGTATAGCTTCACTTCTTGAAGCACAATGAATAAGTTCACACTTGATCAATCTAATTTGCTCTTGAAATAACTTGATCTGCTCCTTAGAAGTCTGCTCTGCCTTTTGAATTTTGCTTGTAATTGAATATCTTCGAATGTATGTCTTGAACAATGAGGAATCATTATATATACAAGTGAGAGTGAAGAGACGCATCTCTTCAATCTCCCTGTCGACCTCCACCAAAAGTTCTGTCTCCAAAATAATTCAAGAAGCTAGCTGGAAGTGGGAGCCCATCGCTGAACCGCCAACATCAACATGCTATGCATGAGTGAGTAAAGGACAAAGTCTATCTAGGTATGATTTCCTTCAAGAACAAAATATAACAACACTTTCTAAATATAACAATGTTGGTCCATTAAGCCTCTTAATACACAGCATATCAATTTTCTAAAATAGAAAATATCAACCCGAACAATCCCTCCACTCATTATCAAATGTTGTTTCCATTTTGAACAACAACGACCTATATAATGTCCCTGAAACTTCCAAACAACTATGATAACTCCTAACTAAACACGAAAGACATAAAGATATTAATTATTCCTCCATCATCCACTTAGTGTTAAATTATACATAGAAAAATGAGGTAAAAACCACGACCATTTTTAAGCCTGACAGTAATGGAAACCTAACATTATTTAATGTTGAGGAAATCAAACTAATGTAAATGTGTAATATATAATGGAAACATAGCATTATTTGGATAGTCAAAGGTTCACTGGTGGATATGATTTTCTCTGTTTGGAGGTGCAGTGAGTTGGATGAGTAAAAGATAGCCTACAATTTTTTTGTCCACCATAGAAGTAGAGTATATGGCTGCTATGTATGCCTCTAAAGAGGCGGTATGGTTACAGAGACTTGGTACATGTATTGGTTTTGATTGTACGATAGTGAGGATTAGATGTGACAGTTAGAGTGCCATATGTTTGGCCAAAAATCCTATGTATCATGCTCGTACTAAGCATGTTGATGTTCAATATCACTTTGTGTGAGAAATGGTTGAGAATGGCAAGGTTTTGATAGAAAAGTTGACACTTTGAATAATGTTACAAATTCTCCCACGAAGGCAATAACCACGGATAAGTTTTCTTGACTCATGGATGTACTTATTAATGTTAGGAACCGTGTTTAACTCTTCTCTTTACTTTGTTCATATATTAGTTGCTATGGACGCATATGCTTTGTAAGTCGTCCTGTGATCATATTGTATTATCCCACATTCATGGGAAGTAGTATTTGTTTAGATTAGACTTCGTATATAAGTAGGTGTTGAGGCCAATGAAGGCATCCATTAATTTATTGTATTGAGGGTGCTCAAAGGAGGTTGGCCCCTTGAAGTGGCCTACGATCAATAAATTCCTTCTTGTTTCTGCTATTTTTATAAATTTGTTATTTTCTGCATTTTTTATTACTTAGTTATAGGAGCTTCCTCTCAATTAATTATTAATTATTTTAAGTTGCCTCATGGATGTAATTGCAATGTATAATGTCAAGTGGGAGAATGTTAGGATAAGGTGACATTATCCTTGCAATCTTAAGTCAATTTCATGTGTCTCCATGATCCTTGGAATGTGTTTTTGGACACAGAGATATGCAAAATTAAATATTTATTATTTATTTCACTGACTAATTGTAGTTACTTTCATAGAGGCGGGACCCACTTGGATTTGCTTGTAAATCTTGCATGAGCCCAATATAGGCATCTATTTTGGAGGTGGGGCCCATTTGGATTTGTATGGATTGCATTAATTTGCATAAGCTTTGCATGATATCCAAACTTGGGCGCCAAGTCTTGGTGGGGTCCATATGGACTTTCATGTTGTCGCATGTGCTTTGCATGTTATCCTAATTGGGGCACCATGGTTTACATGAGCTTTGCATGTCATTACATATGCTTTGAGGACTCATTGTTGTCAGCATCTGATTGTCTATGGGTTAGGTGCCCATGAAAAGCTATGAGAAGACTTACAAAAAATCACTAATTTTATTGGTTGTCCAAAAGGAAGGTTTTTGGTTTTTGCCTACATGGTTTCAAACACTTGTTTTGAGAAACCATAATGGTATTCTCACATCCAGAGATTCTATATATTGGTGCCTTTGATTGGTGGTATTATGATAGTTTTATGCATATTGAAGGAATAACGAAGTGCTACTAGAATTCACAAAGAAATGTTGTGTTAATGTAAACTTCATTCAAAGATTGATACAATCATTGAATCTTTTTGGGTATGGAGTTTTTTCCTGCAAGGGTTTCTCCACATAAATATAGTCTCAATTGTTATAATTTATTCCTTCATTCTTTCATTATTGAATGTGCTAATCACATAAACATTAAAGTGGATAATCTTTAATTAAATTTTGGATTTGTAAACAATATTAAAGTTAATATTGCAGTATTTTCACCTTGATTTTTTCAACAATTTCTCCTCTTTCCAGGCCAGGGGTGTCATCAGAAAAGTGAGAAAGTGGCTCATCCTTAGATTTAGGATAGTTAAGGCCAATGAATGAGTGTTGGTATACTCTCCTGCACTTCGGGATTAGCTAGATATAGGAGGGATATTCCTAGAGGCATGAGATTGAACACAAATACATAATCACAGCCATACGCAAGGTATATACCCTACGATTGTCACTAGATCAAGACTGACTAGCTACACAAACCTCTAATTAATCTAATGATGTACATCTTGCACATGCACCCAAAGATCACATTTCTTATCCCCCCATAAGGCACATACATTTGATATTTCACACACAATGGAAAGATGCAAATATGCATTACATGATTCACAAATGGTTTGAACTAGTTTTGATTACTTCAAATTTATCCCTGGTTATAGAATAGAATCATGAACAACATGTAAATTAAACCTAATCCTACTCCTACAGCTAATTGGATGAGGGTTTGATAAAATGAGAGTGACTGATCCTTCCCCACACTAGACTGGTGCCTACTCTAATGGACAACAGAGTCAAGAATAGTAAAGAGGGAGAAGATATGTAGAAACCATGAATAGAAGCATGAAATGTATTCTCATACACATCCAAAATATTTGCACATACAATAGACATACTTAGTAATCCCAAAAAGAACTGCAACAATCCAAATGCAATATAGTGGAGATCAATACAAAGCTTTTGTATTGTATTAAAATGCTATCACACATTAATCTAATCTCTGTTCCAACATACCAACAAATGTGGTACAAGAAAATACATAACTAGGTTCATATATTCCCTTGAATCCTTACAATTTTCCATGGACACATACCATTGCATGAAGATATTCATTAAAGAGCTTTCCTACAAACTATTGGTGGTATTCCTTCATTTGCAGATCTAACTAGTGTGGTTTCATGCCCTAAATCCTCCTAAGACCTTTCTAGATCACAGATGGCTCAGAGACCAATGCTTTTAAAGAGAAAATATCTTGTATTTATACTGTACTACCGTGTTCCCTAATCCATGGGCAGGAAAATGAGAAACACCATGACTTTGAATTCAACCACCACCATGAATGGAATGGAACAAAACATAAAAGCCGACGAGAAAATTTTCACCAACCACTACATTGAAAATCACCTAGGGAGCCATGTCCAAGGAAGGACGGATGAATCTGGTCATGAAAAAGGCCCCTAAGAGGTTTTAGGAGTCAAATCAAGCCATTAATAGAAAATCTAGGATTTGTTGGGATGTCCCATCGCTAGTTGCAAGGCCAACTGATAAGGAAGACAAATTTGTCAAGCCCCAACAAATCAAGCTTCCACCATGTATCCTTCTTCATAATCGGGAATAAGAGAATCCCTAATCTCTAAAGTCCAAAGAAATATAAAAGCAAAGTAAACTTGTTAGGCTTTGGTGATCGGACACCAACCAAACCATCCTCCTCATAACCGAGAGAATGAGATCTCCCACAACCATGATGAAAAGAAAAGGAAGGGAAAAATAATCAAGTTTTGATAGTTGGACCTCCACTGAACATCGATCTATTTGAGTAGGAGAACAAAAGGACATCCCTAAACTCTAAATTCCAAAATACTTAGGCACCTATGAACTGTCAGAGATGAGAGTTGGGGCTGCCACAAAACACAAGCCCAAAAGATAGTGAAATACCAAGGAAGGCCAACATCATGATCCTGAAAAACTTAGAAGTCAAAAAAGAATTAGAGATTGGGGAGCAGGTGAGCCCCCCAACACATACCAAAACATCACAAGGAAATGAGACAACCCGACGACACAAACCCTACCTAATTACTAAAGGAAATAGGGTAAGTCTGACACCATGATCCCAAAGGACTCAAACAAAAAGGCAAAGAACAAAGGTAGATTTTGGAGTGAAAAGGATGGCATGGTAGCATGGGAAACCCTGAAACTCCAAAAGGATAACAAAAGTAGAAAACACAGGGCAGGGCAAAAACCCTCTCAGATTTAGTTTTTTTTTTAAATTTCAAGCATCTCCACCTGGGGTCTGACTAAGGCATTGGGAAGGAGTAAAACACAAAGGGGGACATGACAGGAAATTTTAGACTTTCAAAGGAATAGGGGCAAAGTAGAACATAGGAAGCCACATGGTCATAGGAGAAAAACTAAAGCAAACTAGGGATAACAAAAATAAGCACTAACAGTACCCACTACATTCAATCTCACTTACCTCCAACTCATTCATTCTAGACATTAATGGTGTTTCGAGGAGGTAAGCAGGCATTTAAATTGATGAACCCATAAAAAACATGTTTTTAACACTTTAAAAACTTTAACTTTCTATTTTTAGAGCTTTTGGGCTCATCAAGAATAAGGTCAAAGGTTTTAGTGGTTCCAAGAACCACTAGAACTATTGAAATTTCATTTCTTCTCTTTCTTCTTCTTTGTTCCTACTTGTCGGGGTTTTGCTAACAACTAGGAAATCAGTACTTTCTTGTCTCTTCTTTCCCATCCTCTATATTTTATCTATTTTCTCTCCACCTCCCCCTGTGCCACTTTGTCAGAGGTTCTCTGTCCACTAGGAACTACGAACTAATAACTAGGAACTAATCACTTATTGCCTTGGCTTGTTCAAACTTATATCTTTTCTATCTTCCTTCATCATTTCCTTACCTCATTTTTTATCCTTGCTCAAACAAGTCAAAGCTTTGGGCTCCACTAGGAATCACGTTGGTGATTTCCTTGGTTCCAAGAACTAAGGGAATCACCAAAATTTTACTCTCACATGCTTTGTTTCCTTTATCAACTATCGACCAGGAACTAGGAACATCTTCAATGATTTCCTTGGTTCTGGGAACCAAGGGAATTGCTGCAATGTTCCCTTCCTCTGTGTGTGCCATGCCAATGTCAAGGGGTGGGGTCCGATAGGGAACCCAAAACCTTTTTGAGGTTTTCCTTGGTTCTAGGAGCCAAGGAAAACTCTAAAATTATTCGTGACATAACAAAGGCTATCCTTAGCCCAAATTTCAAGATTCTTTGAGCATTTTGAAGGGTTTTAAAGCAAGGCAAGACACAAGAGGGTACACTTGGGATTTTGATGAATTTAGGGCAAAAACTATGAGTTTGGGAGCCAAAAAATGAGGGTCCCAACAAACCCCATACCTTGCAGAAAATTCCCTAAACCCCTCCCCTACGGACATGGGTCCAAGGGCATCCTTCACCCAAAGACTACCTACATACCCACTTCCAAACAAAAACAAAGTCCTTGATGTAGTTCTCAAGATAATCTCTCTACGACATACACATAGATTCCTAAGCTCAAGGTTTCATCATAATCCCAATTTGATAACAACACTTACTAATATTCTGATAATCAAATACATACACAAAAATATCCATAACAACATAATCAATATAAAATAAATCTAGTCATAATAGAGCACATGACATCGATAGATAATATATTTACAATGCAAAATAAATGCAAAGAGTTGCCATGGCTCCAAATGATACCCTACTATCATATGACTCAATGATAGCAAATAATATATTCATATTATAGTGTGACATCCTTTAAAATTGGAACACATCGAGTCAGGACATGAACTGGATATCATACATGGTTCTTTAATAAATAATTGCCAAACATGGAGAACTCATGTTTGAGAACTCATTTATTAATCTTATGCTTTTACTTATGAAACTCAATTTCATATCAATATTCATTGTCCTATAACTATTGATAGTAAAGATGGTAATGAACTATTATTATAGTCCTTAGAACTATCTTCTTCAAGATGAATGCATCATATAAACTATAGGGCATTGTTCAAATATAAGGAAGTAGTCTTCTCTAGTATGTTAGACGACAATGGAAACATAAACAAGGAGTTGTGTTATTCTAATCATGATTGCCACATCTAAAAGTTATAATTAGATGCAATACTTTTAAGGTTTTATCCTTCTAGATCAACAAGATGGAAAAACACCCTATAGGAAACAATGTTACTTGGTCTAGTACTTTACTTCTCCCATTAAGACTACCTTTGGAGCACTTAAAGGTGTCATTTACACTGATAGTCTACATTCACAACCCTTCCTTAGTGAATGTGTAAGTGAGGGTGTGTGGATGATATTATGAAATGCTAAACCTATTTTAGCAAGTCTACATTTCAAACTAATTACAGATTACTCATATAACATGTCTCATCATAACTAACAAAACATATTTATGAGACACCACAAACCTTATCTTCAACATAGATCACATAATGGGTTTAGTTATCAAATACCTCTACCTTTATGAAACAACCATTATAAATTAAAGGGTGAGAAGTATGATACAGGCCATAGTCAACAACACCATATCAATCTTATCATTTAGCCAAAACTCAAACCAACCATATAAAGTGTTTTCATCAATATACTATTTCCAACAAGTTAGTCAAGATATCTACTAATTAATCAACAAGGTAACTTACTATTACAATAAGATCACCAAACAAGGCATGTTGATAACATTTGTATCACCATAAAATTCAAGATGTTAGTAAGCTTGTTACCCCAAAAAGCCCAATGGCCTTATTGATTATAGCCATAATGGAATAATGCCACCAGAATCTAACCTATCCTTATCTACCTACTTCTATAGTTACAATAAAGGTACATAAATCAATCTTTGATAAACAACTTCATACATCAATGAATATCTTGCCAATTAGACTGAGCACTCCAATATTGGAAATTGACAAAAAAATAGTTAGCCTCCTTGGGTACAAATTCTTAAATCTCAAACATGGGCTCAAGGTAGGGTGTAGGCATTTAAGAGACCTAAAAAAGTTAAAATATCAATTAAAAATGCAATTGAAAGGCTAATACAGTTCATGGAGGCTCCAACCTCATGGGTTACGAAGTGATCAATGATACCATAATACTTTACAAATCTTTTCTATATATATTTCATTAGGATTTTTTTCAAGAATAAAAAATATGAATGTGAATAGATCTTAATAAGTTACTAGAGCCATACGTTCTCCTTACATTATGCACTAGGAATTTATAAGGAACTTCAAATCTATTTCACACAACATAACCTACTTTTAAACCATTCAGGAGAGAGGTTGTGCATAAATTCTCTTTTATTAAATTCTCAGCATAAGTTATGGCATTAGGAAACCTCTTTCCCAATTCTCTCAATTGTACATAGCAGATGGGATGTTGGTTTACATATGCTTAAAAGTTTCTAAAGTCTTTTTAGCAAACCCATTGGAAGATATCCTACCATAATGGCATTCCCTAAGGCCATATTTCTTTGAGGCATTTTGTCAAATAGCTCATGTGCCTTGTCTAGGATTCCACATTTTTCATACATGTTTACCATGCGTGTATGTTGAGTGGGACTATTACTTTATTATTTGTCCTATCACCAAATAATTTTATTTTTCCTACTTGCCATATTAAATTTGAATATTTTAAACAATTTTGATTATACTTTCACCTACACATCCCATAGCTAGCGTTGGGATGAAAACTGCTATATTGGACAAAATTTTAATACGTGTTATGAATAGAAAATATTTTTGATCCCAAGAATAGTAATACATATTAAGCTATAATACTAGTCATTTTGCAATCATTCATGGCACAATGTGATGATTAAATCATAGCATTGTTATCCTTGCCACGAAGGTTTAAAGCTCTGGTGGGCCAATGAGCTCACTATCTTTAAGTCATGTTAGGCCAAAGATCTCATGGGCCTTACATCCTCGTAGGGCCCTTGCTAGGCCAACAAGCTCATGGGCTTAAATCCCCCATTGGGCCAATGAGTTGTAGGTTTGAACCACCAGTGTTCATGGTAAGCATTCATGCTAGGGGATGAGGTCCCCCATGTTGTGGCCTCACCGATTCATATCTCTAGTCAAAAGCGTTCATTCATGAAAAGATATTAGTCATTCTATAATGATGGGTACTTATTTGTTGATTTTTTTAGTTGATGGGGTCACTGTAGCAATCCTCACATCCTTGCAACTAATTCTTCTTCTATTTTCTTTCCCTCCTATTTTAACCTCCTTCCTTCATTTTATATGTACATGTTAAATAATGCATAATAATAAATTTTGTACAAATGTCCCTAGTGCTAAAAATTATAGCCACTCTCTAAATAACTTCCAACTCTCCCCCATTCCAATGCATTCAATACCAAGGTAATTGTTGTTGGCATAAGTGTAACCCCCTATAGAGCAACAACTCCCTCTATTTCTTGTAGTGCCCCCAACTCCTTTGTCTAACAAAATTCCTCTATCCTTTATCCTTTGATGGACATCCATACCTTCTTTAATGTCATTGTAGGTCATTCTCTCCTCTTCCCACATCACCAATGCTTTTTGCTTTAATTTTTTTTCAATAATCCCCTCCAAAATGGGTCATCAAAAAATCCCCAAAAAGATGTCTTGAAATCTCTTTAAATTACTTCTTCTCGTCTTCTCTTGAAACTATACTTGTAGTCCTTTTAGGAATAAAATAATTAATTAGGAAATGGATGATAGACATTATTAATGGCATGGTAGGTGGCCTTTTTCTCTCCTAGCACCCTTTCCCTCACCATACCTCTTTAATGATTTTGCTCCCCCCTCAAGTTTTAAGTGCTTTTATTTATTTTGGTTTATATCCCTATTGTAGGGATGTGAAAAGATCATACAACTATACGAACTACACAAATGTCATATGACCAAGGGTAGGTGACCTTAGAAAATATTTTGTTAGGTATAGTCACCAAACCATATCAAGTTTACTATCAATCTATACAAACTTGGACCTTCTAAACTCAACTGTGAGGTCAAATTTGGGCCAAGATGTATAATATTTTTTTTGACACAATCTCTCAAAATAAGAGAAGGGACTTGCAAATCTAGAGATTTGATGCCATGTTGAAGTTTCCAAAAGAACTTTATAGGAGAAAAAATCCTCTACAACCTGGGGGCTAAAAGCCTTCAATAAGAGAGAAGCAAAAATAAATGTTATATTGCTAATACTAATATAATACAATGATACAAATTATATATATATATATATATATATATATATATATATATATATATATATCATATATTTTTATACACTTAGGATTGCTCTTACACAATCTTGACACATGCCTCATTGAGGTGTCAAGATTGTTGGGCAGTTAAGATGGTGTCAACAAGTTGCCCACTAAACTAGCCACTCACGCTAGATTTTTAGGGCTAGGAAACTTGCCACCACTCATAGTTGAGGAGTCTTTTCCTCAACTAATAAATTCATATCCTCTCCTATATGTGCAAGCTTATTTACCTATTAATCTACTTCAAATTGGTAATCAACTTTCACTTAGATGATTATGGCTTCTTACATAGTATCAGAGCAAACTAAGGTTATTTGTTGGTTCTTTTTTGGAGTCAAAAAGCTATTTTGTAGATTGTTGGTGTGAACTATTCTATTTGTGGTTTGACCCTTATTCATTGCTCATTCGTTAAGGATTCAACAACCTTTTAGGCCACGAGGCATTCAATTTTGGGCAGTCAAACTAGTGCAAGGCTACCATTTGAGAAAATCTATGAAGAGAGTAGTTTTATTTTGTAAGGATTCCTTTGGTTTGCATGGACTTCTATGGTGCACTAGGAAGCAAGGGTTTGAGGGCCCTTTTCTCCTTAAATGACCCTACCCATATTCGAGGGCATTCAACCCACATCAAGCGGTGCCCTCTTTAGGTACATGCCCACGCCCATACACCAGCGTCTCCATTTACATTGCATAACACCACATATAGAAAGAAGACTCTAGACCAGCGCAAGCCAACACCACATAAAGGCCCACACCTTCATAGATCGAGGACCCCATATAGAGGTGCCATACACTCTACAGGGCGACCCAACACACAGTTTGGATTTTTTTAATTTGGGCAAAATTTTTTAAGGTTTTTGGCCTATCGACCTTCCCTCTATGCCTAGTCTCTTGTGTTCACACAAAATTTTAAATTTTAAAAATTTTCATCCAAAATCCATTTCTCACCATCATGATACCTTTATAGCCACATTTTTTCTATTTCAAAATAATTATTCTCATAATTGGCCTAAAGAAACAAAGCTTTGATAAATTACCTTCACCCTAAAGCCAAAAAAGCCACATTAAAATACCCATGTCATTCGAAAGCATATCATGGGAGTCTTAACCCTAAAATCAAAGTGTGTAGATAAAAGACCTGCAACATATCGAAATGACTAGCTCAAAGGTCTCTTCGATATATCAGGAGATCAGTGTGACACCTAAATGTGTCACACTAATAAAGCGAGAAAATGATATATAATGTATTGAGGAAAGATCACCATGTCAAGGAGACTCATCATACAGTCTCTTCGAAAATCCAAAGATAAGCATTCTGGTGATGTATCAGGTTGACATCAAAAAGTCGAAAGGACAAAGATTTCAAAGTATCTGGATGAGCCTTTGGAAGTCTCTTCAACATCCCAAATGAAAGAAGCATATCAGGGGGACTAAAAAATATCAGCTTGACATCCCACCGACAAAAGCAGTAACATATAGTATAAAGAAATTTGGAATGTCGATATGACCCAGATTCTAGTCCCGTCAAAAAGCCGTTAAAATTACCAAGTAAAGAAAAACATAAAAGGAAAGTTTGGGATATCGAAGGGAGGCAATATCTGGGCCCCCTGAAATGATGAACATAATAAATATCAAAGGGAGAAATAGATGTCGAAGGGACTTGATAGAATGGGATTTCAGCCATGTGACAACCATTTAGGTCAAAATAAAATACCGATAGAAATAAAGGATCAAAAAATCTCTTAAGTATAATTGAGCATTTCAAAAGATGACAAGACAGGCTATGTTGACAAAATTAAATGTCCTGCCAATGTGATGAAAGCTGCCATGAATGCTCAAAGATGAGTATATCAAAAGCAATCTTAAGAAAATTTGATTCATTATGCAAGCACGGGAGTAAGGGTAGGCATCTACAACAAATACGACTCGATAAAAAAAGTATTCTGAGCATGAAATTTATATCTTTTGGTTTGAATTGCATTTGAAGAAGGTGGAATTCTCTTGCATTACACTATGGAAAACATAGTTGAAAACCATAGGGCCAAAAGACAAAAATTAGATGAAAGACATTTGAATTAAGATTTAATAGACCAGTGCCCAAAGTATGGACAAAGGTCTAGAAGGAATGCTCAGCTAAATCCTAGTGCAGAGACACTTGAAGATACATACAAGCATGTAGGAGATATATGGACCCCTATGAGAGGGTATGACCTCTTCCTGTATCATTATAAAAAGATGTACATGCATACACCAGTCTCAAACCCATGGAGATTGAATTTAGGGAAACTCATAGTACCAAATGTATTTGTTAATGTCAAATTCTTAAAAGCAGTGTCCAAAAGCTATAATCCATAGAATTTTATGGTTGCATTAAAAGATGGAATTGGTTTCTTCCCTATCACAAGAGATTATATATCGATGGTTTTTTAGCTACAATCTAGATTTAATGTAAAATTTAGAATCTGGGACTTGCTCAATGAATATTACAATATGAGCAAAAATTACAAAAGATGGAGGTTGCCTATGCACAGACCCTGAGATGAAAGGAATAAGTTTAGAGTGTTTTCAGTAACAAAGGATCCCCCATGCTCCATAGAGCTCTTGGAAGAATATTTCCAATATACCTATTAGTCTATATGCCAATTACATGGTATTAAAGCTTCCATGTTTATGGAAATTGCTCCCTTGGTTCTAACTGCTGATATACAAAGCCAACAAGCCCAACACTTTGACTACGCCAAATTTCTAGCTGATGCCCTTCACATAGAGTTGGTCTCCATACAAGGAGGGGCTAGTAAGTTCAAACATTATTCTTTACTTATGCAGCTTATCTTATATGAGGGATAAAATCAGAGACTATGGAATGAATGTTTAAGAGTAAGGGATTTGGACAAAAGGGAAGATATCAAGCCTATTCAAATGTGGACTACTATATTAGATAGCATGTGTGAAAAGTCACACTACCTCTATTTTGAAGAGTATTTTGTAAAGCTTGTATACAAACTATTAGGCTACCCTTGTGATTAGAACTTGTCATCAGAAATACAGAGGTTCTTAAGGCCTAAGGATAAATATGAACATGGGAAATTTAGTCACAATTGGGGTGACTAGTATTCTTATAATGATTGCACAAAAATAAGAGTGTTTGGATTCAAAGGGCCCCCCTCTTTGTTATGAAGAACTTGCCTCAACAGAATTGCTTACTTGGAAATTGTAAGGCAAGTTGCTTATTCTGATTTCATGCATTTGAAGAGCCACAATAAGACGTCTTTCATGCATGGAACCTTATGCTTTGGAGACATCACAGTTATGTCTGATAAGGGGTATCAACTAATTGATAAAAGAATGAAACATTTTAAATTACCTTTAGGAAATGCTAGGGAAATTTTGATCCAAAAAAATTCATAAAAACAGTCAAAACTAATAAAAATTTGAAAAAGTATCATCATGTGTTGTTTGTTGATGATGACCTAGTTAGAAACTATGATGAACACACTGCAGTTGAAAGAAGAAGCCTACATCATAAGGTAATTTTGGCTGAATCTTGGAGGGTAGCTTAAAACCCCAATTATATAAGTGCTTTCATGGATATTGATAATCCCATTGAAAGATTAGATGCACTAATTGCGAATGCATTAGATTTAATTAAGAATGTTCCTCCTTATGTCTTTGACAAGAAAGAAAGATTCATCAGAGAGGCACATGCTAAAGATGAGATTCCCATTGCTCATCTGTCTCCTCAACAAACTCTTGACATTTCCTTTCATGTTGAAGAAGAAGAGGAGTATAAAGACTTGCAAGCATCCATGCCTCTCACTGAGAAATATGAACCTCCACAAGAAAGAGAAGAGGTTAAGATAGAAATTTCTGATGAGTTGTCAGAAGATGTGAGGTATTTAGCCAGTCAGAAATTTGTTACAGATTATGAGTTCATTAAGACCCTGGAGTTTAAAGCCTTTTTCTATGAATTTAAAGGAAAGAAAGCTCATGAAAAGATGAAAAATATCACCCCAGAGATACAAGATGAGGTTCTACAAGAAATTCAATCAGAAATTGGTAAGGCTATGGAAAATATGACTCTAGAGAGAGGAAGAGAATTGCTTCAAGAAGTAGTGGTGGTGTTGGTTCCCGGATGGGATATGACTTTAGTAATTGTATTTGATACTTTTAGGAAGAATCAAGATAAGAAGATGAAACTCAGTATTGAAGCTGTTAATAAAATAAATTTTGGATCAAGATATGACCTTGACAAGCGGATATTGTTGATATGGTCACTTTATCCCCCACATAAGAAACCCCAAGTCATAAGCAATCGAAGTGAAACCTTTAGTCATCTCATGATCCAAAGGGTTGAAGATACCGATCCCATTAAGACTGCTGACTTAAATGTGAATGTTGCAAAATTCACATAGGCACAGATTGAGCAGCCGGTAAGAAAGAATAATGCTTATTTAGAAAAAAAATACATAGCTCAGGCAAGAGGTTGCCACTTACAAGGATAAATTACCTTTGCCAAGAAGTTATTCACCCTACCTAGAGGCTGGCAAAAGGGTCATAGAGGCAAGAGCAAAAACCAACTACTGGAAGATTAAGACAGAGAATTATCAAAAGAAAAATGAACTAGAAACTGAGATAAGAGTTGTTAAATACAACATTGCTTTTGAATTGATTTGGAAAAGGTTCAACAAGATAATAGGGAACGGTGATAAGATCTCAGAATTGCACAAAAGGACTCATCAAGTCTATCAAGAACACAAAAGACTTCATCTCGGGATGTTAGAGAAAAAGGAGGAATTGAATGCTAAAAAGGGTGTTGAAGGAAAGATATTCAAGGAGTATAATTACTTGATTGGTGAACATGAAAGATTCAATGCCATATTGATAGATGATCTAAATGATTTTGATCAACATCTTGCCATGGCATTTCCCAACTTTTTTAATGCTGAAGGTAATTTGCAAGAAAAGGACACTTGGAAAAATGAACTGGATCAACTGTTGCCACCACTTCTTAAAAATGTTAATAATGAAGAGAGGATGATAGAAAACACCCATGCATGTTTGGGAAAGATATTAGCCTTGGAATCAGCTATAATTTATATAATTGCCATAGATACATGTACCAACCAAGATTATATAAATCATATTGGCAAGGTGAATTTATTTATAGCTAGGGCGTAGTGATAAATCAAAAGGAGTAGGTACAGAAAATTTTGTTATCAATAGGCAATGTAGTCATGTCAACCTGAAACATGGAGAGGAGGACTTTTCTAGGCTAGCAGTCACAGGTCCCTCCACAATAATTAATAGAGCTCAGAACTTGATCATTACATTTGCCTTTGTTTATTTCTCTATTTCTTAATTATGCATTAGTTGTTTGAAAAGATACAATTATGAACAGTCACATCATTTTGGGCCTGAAGCTTGTTCGCATCCTATAAATATGGGATACCAAGGCCATTTTGAAACATCATCGATTGTAATACTTCATATATTTACAAGAAAGCCAATACAGTACTCATAAACTTCTATCAATGTCAGTCTATATTTTCAAATGTGATGCAGGAGCATCAAGTGGTGTAAGGGCAATCTTGCATCACCCAAAAAGAAGTTAATTCAAAATCATTGTAGTTTTTTTCATTTCTTTCCATAATTAGCATTTCTGGTTCCATAATATCTTGAATAATGATGTAGGACTTTCAGTTTTTCTAAAACTGCTAAAAATAGCAAACTGTCAGTTTTAGAAAGTTTACCTACCATTTTAGGATAGTTTGCATTTGAGCATGGATTGAGGTGAAAACTTATAGAAAGCTTCATAACTAAAATATGAGACCTTTGGCAAAGGAATCAAATAAAGATCATTTGTGAGCTGAAAGATATTAAAGTTTTTGTTTTCTAAAAAGCCCCTAAAAATTTATGAAACGAGATATGAGGCACTAAAACATCTCATAACATCCTAAAAATTTGACAGAAATCTGTTCACAATTTCTAGTGTGATAGTCCACATCAAGAGCTTTTCGGTACCTAAAATAGTTCATTAATCAGACACCCGGATCAAAGGTTATGCTTCCCGGAAGTTGACCTAGTTTTGGAGGAAGTTACAAATTTCAAAATTTAGCTAGAGGTCACTAAAAAGTGCTATTAATGACTATTTTTGGAACCTTGGGCAGTAGTAGAGTTAAGGGAGAAAGTGTAGAGTCAAGAATAGGTGGGAAAACAGAAACCCTAGCTAATTTGGGGTTATAGAAGGTTGAAGATTCTAGTCTCTTGAGGTTAGGAAAGCTGTAATGTGTTGCAGCCTGAGGAGGATTGATTCCTCTGATTGTAATTGAGCTTCTATAATGTAATGAGTTGCCTAGATCAATAAAGAAATATTCTATTTTCTATTTTCCATTTTTGTTGTTGTGTGTTTTATGATTTACCCCCTTCATCAAGTGGTATCAAAGCAAGGGTTCTTGAGTGTGTAGACAGATCACTGACCATGAGGTAGTTTGCACCAGGACTTGAGGTTGTGTTTTTCTACAAAGATTAAGATGCCTCCACAAAGAAATCGTATTGGGAGGAATGCTTTGACAGAAGACAGTTTTAGAGCCATGCAAAGGCAAATCGATGCATTGCAAGAGGAGCTGTGAAGAGGGTTTGAGATGAGAACAAGAGAAGAAAGCAAGGATGAAGCTGAAGAAGAGCTATCTGAGGAAGAACAAGAAGTTACAGGAGATCCTTAAGAAGTTAGGTTGTTGAGGGCCATTTCTAAGATCGAAAAGAGGCCCAAGATCAAAGTTTCTACATATTCTGAAGATTTGAATCTAGAACAACTTATTGATTGGATTAATGACATGGAGGAGTATTTCAAGTATGAAGATGTGGAGGACCCAGATCAAGTCAAGTTTGCAAAAACAAAGTTGAAGGGCCACACCAGTATTTGGTGGAAGGAGGTCCAATTAGAGAGGAACAGAAGAGGAAAAGGAAAGATCACTAGATGGGATCAGATGGTGGAGAAACTAAAGAAGCAGTTCATCCCCGTGGACTATGAGATGGAGTTGCTGAAGAAGCTGCAAGGACTGAAGCAAGGTATCAATTCTGTTAAGGAGTATACAAAAGAGTTTTATAAGATTACTATTAGGACAGGCCATGCAGAGGCCAACAAGGAGAAGGTAGCCTGTTACATTAATGGGTTGAGGCCAAGTATTCAAGAGGAGCTGAGCCTTATCAAAATGACCATCATAGAAGATGCATACCAATTTTCCCTGAAGGTGGAAGAGAAGCTGAATAAAAGATTCAACAGAAAGCAAAGGGGAAGAGGTCAAGGAGGAAGGACTGGTGGAAGACCCTATGGAGGCCGTAATGAAGATCAAAAGAAAAGTGAAGAAGCTAATACCAGTCAAAATTAGAGAGGGGATAATGCCTACCGCCCTTGTGACCAATACAATGGTGAGCAAAGAGGAAGAGGAAGAGGCCGACCTGGGCAAGGACCTAGAAGAGGAGGTTTTAGAGGAACCTATTTCTAATGTGGAGAAGGAGGGCATTAAGCATACAAGTGTCCACAACATCAAGGAAGGACAAACAGAATACCTAAAGGTAATGTACGAGTTGCAAATGTAGATGAAGATGTGTAGTCAGAGTGTTCTAAAGATGCTGAAAGGGGAGAAACCCTAGTTGTCAAAAGAACTTTGTTGAATGAGGAGAAGGAACCCAATTAGAGGAAGAGTTTATTCCACACAAGGTGCAAATGTGAATGTAAGTGGTGTGATATTATTACTGACAATGGAAGTACTAACAATCTTGTTTCAAAGGAGATGGTTGACAAGTTGAAGTTGACAAGAAGAAAGCATCCACATCCATATCAGATTACATTGTTGCAGAAGGACCACAGAGCTTTGTTCAATGAGTAGTGTTTAGTGAAGTTCAACATTGGGGACTACCATGATGAGGTGTTGTGTGATATCATACCGATGGATGCATGTCATATGTTGTTGGGGAGGCCATGGCAGTATGATAGGAGTGCTGTCCATGATGGCCGTGCAAACACATATTCCCTAAGAAAGGATGAAGTTTGTCATAAGTTGATGCCTTTGAAGGAGGTGGAAGAAAAGGTATGTAGTATTTCCAGAATTTGGTTAGTAGATGGTAGGAAATTTTGGGAGGGTATGAAGCATGAACATCATTGCTTTGTATTGATTCCTAAGATTAGTCAAGAGAAATGTGAAGATGTACCAGCAGAAGTTTTAGATATGTTGAAAGAATTTCAAGACATTATCTTTGATAATGTACCAGAAGGTTTACCATCGGTGAGGAAGATAAGTCATCAAATAGATTTGCTACCAGGAGCCAATTTGTTAAATAAGGCAGCCCAGAGAATGACCCCTACAGAGAGTGAAGAGCTGAACAGACAAGTTCAAGAGCTATTGGTGCAGGAGCTTCAATTTACAACTATTTTTCAAATATTATATTTTAATGACCTTGTTAATTTTTGGTTTTATCTAAGGGCTTAGAAGCCATTTTTGATGTGTTGTAATAAGGACTTAGTCTACTTGATTTGACTAGTCCACTAGAAGATTTGAAAGACCTATTTTATAGGTTTTTCTATTTTAGAAACTTTTTGTTTTATTTAAAACTGCCTTTTACATTTGATTTTCTGCCTTCCTAGGCAGTTGTACGGACAAGGGGAAGAGGAAGAGTTTTTAGAACTTCCTATATATTTCAGTTGTTAAAAAACATGTTAATAATAAGAAAGCAAGAAGGAGTTTTTAAGGAAAAAGAGTGTTTTTGTGTTTTTTTGCTATTAAAACAGCCTTGGTACGGCCAAGTACGGCTGCTTGTGAAGTATTTTTTTTAATGCTTTAGTTCTGGGTTGTGGCTCCCATTTGCAGGTGATTTGAGTTTTTGAAACAGTTGAAGTTGTTGGATCTTCTCCTATTTGTAAATATTGTAGCAAACCCTCTTTACCTAGGGTTTTGAGGCAAAATGGAGTTTTATTCCTCTGTCTCTTGAAGGTGAACAGTCATCTTGTGAGGAGATGGAGGAATTTAGATTAGTTTGCATGTTCTTGTTGTTGGATAAGTTGTTCTCCTTCTTTCTTAGTGGTTGGCATGTCTCTATCTAGTCAAACAGTGACTAGTTAATGGAGAAGAGATTTTGGGACAGCAAATGTAGAAGAAACAGTCATAGTGTTGGTAAGATGGAGTTGTTTTTTTTGTTTTAAGAGGGATACAGGTCTGCATAAGAGTTCTACACTCTAGATAAGAATCCTTAATACACCTCTTGTCCATCATCTTAAACTAGACAATCCTTGGAAGGCAATCACCAATAGATGACAGAAAAAGATAGTTTGCTGTCTTGCACGTGGGTGTAGTACGGCCTGTAGGGCTGATAGAGGATAAAACATTTCAAATTTTGTGTTTGGTTCTTGCACCAACCAATGAAGGTCATAAAAGGTCAGTGAATGACTAATATTGTGTCAAATGTCTTTTTGTTTGCAAGGATAACTCACTCTTTAACCTTATTTCATTAAAGACAGCAAATCTACCGTACTTCTTATGACAGTACAGTACTGTGGTGAGTGTCAAAATAGTAGGGATCTGTCCTATTGGTTGCATGTGTGTTGTGATCTTTGTTGGAGGAGTTTTTGTAGTTTGGAGTCTTCTCAAAAGAGATAAGAATCAATGGAAACTTCAAAACTGTCATAGGACAGTCATCCTCTTATTTGTTGTCCTCTACCTTTATAAACACTGTGTGGGCCTGCACATAAGTAGTTAGTGGTTTTCTCACATTAAATGTTGAGTGGGCATTAAACATTGATGGTCATTTGAAGTCCTGGAAGGGTGTTGAAGATTTAATCCTTGTGTATGTTACAATATTAAATACTCTTGACTACTGTCCTTCCATGACAGTCTTAAAACAGTCACAATGCAATTTGCTGTCCTCCAAGATTGGTACATGTCAGGGAAAGGTTGTTACCTAGGTATGCAATTGGAGTTGAGGGCCTTTGGAGACCTTGAGAGGTTGTTAAACAAGACTTGAGCCTACTCTTAAATACTATCCTAGAACCTTGTTTTATGACAGTCTCACTCAATTTGCTGTCCACTATTGTGTTATGGTAGATTATTGGTCAGAGACCTTTGCCCATGCTTATCATAGATAGGTGTATGATTGCCTATGTTGGTAGAGGTATTGGTAATAGTTGTTGTGTTCTTGAAGGTGGGTTGTGCTCCTGAGTTGGGTTGAGTTCTGACTCCCCAAGGTAAGTGGTGAGAAGCCTAAATGGATGGCACCAGAGGGTGATCCTAGGCCAAGTGGATTCCTATAATAGCCTTGTGAGGCTTGTAAACACAAACACCTTGTAAACCTTTTGGAGGAAGTTGAGAGAACTAATACAACCTTACCTTACCTCTGCATCAGCTATTAAGGAAGGGGCTGATAAGAGAGAGACTAAGTCCATGTACGGTACGTACAATACTAGCTCCAAAGAAGAGGTGGCAAGACAAATTCAAGATCTCTTGGAGAAAGGGCTGATTAGGAAGAGTCTAAGTCCCTGTGTAGTTCCAAGTGTACTTTCTCCTAAGAAGGATGGAAAGTGGAGGCTATGCACAGATTCCGGGGCCATAAACAAGATCACCATAAGATACAGATTTCCAATGCCAAGGATTGAAGATCTCTTGGATTACCTAGGAGGATCATGCTATTACTCAAAGATTGATTTGAAATCTGGATATCATCAAATCTAGATCAAACAGGGAGATGAATGGAAGACTGCTTTCAAGACCAATGAAGGTCTTTATGAATGGCTTGTTATGCCATTTGGTCTTAACAATGCACCTAGTACATTTATGCGCCTGATGAATGAGGTATTAGTTGAATTCATTGGTAAATTTGTTATTGTTTATCTTGATGACATACTAATCTTCAGCAGGACAAGGGAAGACCATGTGAAGCATGTTGGTTAGGTGTTGGAGAAGGTACATGAGCACAAGTTGATGATCAACTTAGACAAATGTGAGTTCATGAAAACTGAACTTGTATATCTGGGATTTGTCATTTCTAATGGCTGTTTGAAGATGGACCCCTCTAAGGTTGAGGCTATTCTCAGTTGGCCTACCCCAAAAACAGTGGGAGATGTGAGAAGTTTCCATGGATTGGTGACTTTCTATAGGAAGTTTATCAGAGGTTTTAGTCACATTAGTGCTCCCATCCTCAACACCATCAAGGGTGGAGTCAAATGTAGATTCCAGTAGACAAAGGAAGGTGATGATAGTTTTGAGTTGTTGAAAACAAAGGTGGCTGAGTTACCTACCTTACTACTCCCTGATTTTGATAAGGTATTTGTTGTTGAGTGTGATGCAAGTCAGCAAGCTATTGGTGTTGTTCTTAGCCAAGAAGGACATCCAGTGGCATTCTTTTCAGAAAAGTTGAATGAAGCCAAGCAAAGGTATTCTACCTATGACTTAGAACTCTATGCAATGGTGCAAGCTCTTAAGAAGTGGCAACATTATTTTCTGCCCAAGGAATTATTGTGTTTATTGACAATCATGCTTTAAGTTTTCTTAACAGTCAAGAAAAATTGAACCATAGACATGTTAAGTGGATGGAACAGCTACAAGTTTATACTTTCACAATTAAGCACAAAAGAGGTGTCTCTAATAAGGTAGCTGATGCATTGAGTAGGAGGTTGCTTCTTGTTCAAGAAATTCAGTTAGAAAGCATGGGTATTGACTGTTTAAAAGAGCTATATAAAGAAGATTCTGATTTCAAAGAGGCTTATGATGTTTGTGTGAACTTGGCTAACACATTCCATGGAGAGTATGCAGATTTTGTTTTGCAGGAAGGCCTTTTGTTTAAGGGCAATTTACTGTGTGTCCCTAAGTGCTCTATGCGGGACAACATTATCAAGGAGAAGCATAATGATTCTTTAGGAGGACATTTTGGCTTGGACAAGACACTAGAACAAGTCACAAGGTTCTATTTTTGGCCAAAGGTACAATTAGATGTGAGAAAATATGTAGCTAGCTGTGCAATCTGTCAAAGAGCCAAAGGTGTGTCTTCCAATGCAGGTCTATACCAGCCCTTTCACATTCCCAACAGACCTTGGGAAAGTATTAGCATGGATTTTGTGCTTGGGTTACCCAGGACAGCCAGAGGGGTGGATAGTGTGTTTGTCATTGTTGATAGATTCAGCAAGATGGCTCATTTTGTGCCATGTAAATGCACAAATGATGCATCTCATGTTGCAGGTCTATTTTTCAGAGAGGTAGTAAGGATACATGGTTTACCATTGTCCATTGTAACTTACAGGGATTCTAAGTTTGTAGGTCACTTCTGGAGGACCTTGTGGAAGAAACTGGGCACACAGTTGTCTTTTTCATCAGCCTGCCATCCACAAACTGATGGTCAGACTGAGGTGGTTAATAGGTCTCTTGGAAACCTTCTAAGGTGCCTTACAAAGTAGCATGGTTTGGCATGGGACTTGGTTATCAGTCAGGCTGAATATGCCTACAATGATTCAAAGAATAGGAGCACTGGTAAAAGTCCTTTTGAGATAGTTTATGGTTTTCATCCAAGAGGGCCACTTGAGCTGAAGGATCTCCAAGGTTGGGATAGAAGGAGTGCACTTGGTGAAGATTTTTCTACCTCCATGAAAATAGTTCATGATCAAGTCAAGTTGCAACTAGAAAAATTAGTCACAAAGTACAAAGAAAAGGTAGATTTGAAGAAAAGAGAAGTACAGTTCAAAGTTGGTGACTTAGTCATGGCATATCTGAGGAAAGAGAGGTTGCCAAAGGGTCAACCAACTAAACTCCTGATGAAGAAGATTGGACCTTGCAGGATAGTGCACAAATTCGGTCCAAATGCCTATGAGATTGAACTACCAGATGGCCTGGGTATCTCTCCTATTTTCAATGTTTGTGATCTTTTTCCTTTCAGACCTCCATTGCCAGATGAAAGTGGATTAGATGTGGTGCTTAAAGATGCTAATTGGATCAAGGATTTGCCTCCAATCAAAACTTTACAGTTGGAGTGCATTCTGGATTCCAAAGTTATCAAGAAGACTCAGAGGGGTGTCTATAAGGACTACTTAGTGAAATGGAAGGATCTCCCTGACTCAGAGGCCACCTGGATGACTGAAGCAGATATTTTGAAGCATGGCATGACACTTCAACAATTGGCAACTCAAGGGACTTGAGTTTTTCCCACAGGGGGAGTATGGTGTAGGAGCTTCAATTTACAACTATTTTTCAAATATTATATTTTAATGACCTTGTTAATTTTTGGTTTTATCTAAGGGCTTAGAAGCCATTTTTGATGTGTTGTAATAAGGACTTAGTCTACTTGATTTGACTAGTCCACTAGAAGATTTGAAAGACCTATTTTATAGGTTTTTCTATTTTAGAAACTTTTTGTTTTATTTAAAACTACCTTTTACATTTGATTTTCTGCCTTCCTAGGCAGTTGTACAGACAAGGGGAAGAGGAATAGTTTTTAGAACTTCCTATATATTTCAGTTGTTAAAAAACATGCTAATAATAAGAAAGCAAGAAGGAGTTTTTAAGGAAAAAGAGTGTTTTTCTATTTTTTTGCTGTTAAAATAGCCTTGGTACGGCCAAGTACAGCTGCTTGTGAAGTATTTTTTTTAATGCTTTAGTTCTGGGTTGTGGCTCCCATTTGTAGGTGATTTGAGTTTTTGAAACAGTTGGAGTTGTTGGATCTTCTCTTGTTTGTAAATATTGTATCAAACCCTCTTTACCTAGGGTTCTAAGTCAAAATGGAGTTTTGTTCCTCTGTCTTCTGAAGGTGAACAGTCATCTTGTGAGGAGATGGAGGAATTTAGATTAGTTTGTATGTTCTTGTTGTTGGATAAGTTGTTCTCCTTCTTTCTAAGTGGTTGGCATGTCTCTATCTAGTCAAATAGTGACTAGTTAATGGAGAAGAGATTTTGGGACAGCAAATGTAGAAGAAATAGTCATAGTGTTGGTAAGATGGAGTTGTTTTTTTTGTTTTAAGAGGGATACAGGTCTGCATAAGAGTTCTACACTCCAGATAAGAATCCTTAATACACCTCTTGTCCATCATCTTAAACTAGACAATCCTTGGAAGGCAATCACCAATAGATGACAGAAAAAGATAGTTTGCTGTCTTGCACGTGGGTGTAGTACGGCCTGCAGGGCTGATAGAGGATAAAACATTTCAAATTTTGTGTTTGGTTCTTGCACCAACCAATGAAGGTCATAGAAGGTCAATGAATGACTAATATGGTGTCAAATGTCTTTTTGTTTGCAAGGATAACTTACTCTTTAAATTAATTTCATTAAAGACAGCATATCTGCCATACTTCATATGACAGTACAGTACTCTGGTGAGTGTCAAAACAGTAGGGATCTGTCCTATTGGTTGCATGTGTGTTGTGATCTTTGTTGGAGGAGTTTTTGTAGTTTGGAGTCTTCTCAAAAGAGATAAGAATCAATGGAAGCTTCAAAACTGTCATAGGACAGTCATCCTCTTATTTGCTGTCCTCTACCTTTTTAAACACTGTGTGGGCCTGCACATAAGTAGTTAGTGGTTTTCTCACATTAAATGTTGAGTGGGCATTAAACATTGATGGTCATTTGGAGTCCTGGAAGGGTGTTGAAGATTTAATCCTTGTGTATGTTACAATATTAAATACTCTTGACTGTTGTCCTTCCATGACAGTCTTAAAACAGTCACAATGCAATTTGCTGTCCTCCAAGATTGGTACATGTCAGTGAAAGGTTGTTACCTAGGTATGCAATTGGAGTTGAGGGCCTTTGGAGACCTTGAGAGGTTGTTAAACAAGACTTGAGCCTACTCTTAAATACTATCCTAGAACCTTGTTTTATGACAGTCTCACTCAATTTGCTGTCCACTGTTGTGTTTGGGAGTAGAATGGTAGATTATTGGTCAGAGACCTTTGCCCATGATTATCATAGATAGGTGTATGATTGCCTATGTTGGTAGAGGTATTGGTAATAGTTGTTGTGTTCTTGAAGGTGGGTTGTGCTCTTGAGTTGGGTTGAGTTCTGACTCCCCAAGGTAAGTGGTGAGAAGCCTAAATGGATGGCACCAGAGGGTGATCCTAGGCCAAGTGGATTCCTATAATAGCCTTGTGAGGCTTGTAAACACAAACACCTTTTAAACCTTTTGGAGGAAGTTGAGAGAACTAATACAACCTTACCTTACCTCTGCATCAGCTATTAAGGAAGGGGCTGATAAGAGAGAGACTAAGTCCATGTGCGGTACGTACAATACTAGCTCCAAAGAAAGATGGAGAGTGGAGAATGTGTACAGATTCTCAAGCCAACAACAAGATCATGATCAAGTATAGATTTTCATTGTCCAGAATGGATGACATAATGGATTGTTTGAGTGGAGCCAAGTACTTCACAAAGATTGATCTGAAGAGTGCGTATCACCATATCTGAATCAGAGAAGGAGATGAATGGAAGATAACCTTCAAGACAAAGGAGGGTTTGTATGAGTGGTTAGTCATACCATTTGGGCTAACCAATGCACCGAGCACATTCATGCTGCTCATGAACGAGCTACTGAAAGAATTTTTGGGAAGTTTTGTTATGGTTTGTTTGGATGATAATTTGATTTTCAGTAAGACTTGGGATGAGCATCTGATGCATATTAGAAGAGTTCTAGAGAAGATGAGGGAGGAGAAGTTGTTGATTAATTTGAAGAAATGTAGTTTTGCAAAGGAGTTAGTATACTTGGGATTTGTTGTCTCAGAGGATGGTCTTAAGATGGACACAAAAAAAGTAAGGGCTATCATTGAATCGCCTACACTGAGGAGTGCTACAGAGGTAAGATCTTTTCATGGTTTGACAAGTTTTTATAGAAAGTTTATCAGGAATTTTAGTAGCATTTGTGTACCCCTAACTGAGACCATGAGAAGGGATAGAAAAGAATTTAGATGGACTAAAGGAGCAGACAAAAGTTTTGACATATTAAAGTAGAAAGTTATAGAGCAACCTATTTTGGCACTTCCAGATTTCAATAAGTTTTTTCAAGTAGATTGTGATGCTAGTGGTAGTGCTATATGAGTTGTTTTGAGTCAAAAAGGTAAGTCCATTGCCTATCTTAGTGAGAATCTTAATGATGCCAAGAAAAAGTATTATGTTTATGATCATGAATTTTATGTTGTAGTTCAAGCTTTGAAGAAATGGAGACATTATTTGTTTCCAAAAGAGTTTGTTTTATATACTAATCATTAGGCTTTATAGTATCTTAATAGTCAAGGAAAGTTGAATCAAAGGCACTTAAAATGGGTTGAGTTTTTGAAGAGTTATACTTTTATTTTGAAGCACAAGAGTGGGAAGTACAATAGAGTTGCAGATGCCTTGAGCAGAAGGCAAAATTTGTTGACAAAAATGAAGATAGAGGTTGTTGGGTTCAATGAGCTCAAAAGTTTGTATCTAGAAGATCCAAATTTTGCAGAGGCTTGGAAAGCTTGTTTGGAATTTGTTACTTTGGATAGGACAAAATGGTTGGATTTCATAATCTAAGATGGCATGTTGTTTAAAGGAAGCCAGTTGTACATTCCAAGGAGTTCCATGAGAGAGAACCTAATTAAGGAGAAGCATAGTGGAGGATTGGCTCGACACTTTGGTCAAGATAAGACCATTGCTATTGTTGGTAAAAATTATTATTGGCCACAATTGTAGTAGGATGAGAGAAAATTTTTTGTACAGTTGTAGAGTATGTCAAATGGCGAAAGGAGCAAGTCAGAATACAGGTTTATATCATCCACTACCTATACCAGAAAAGCCATGGGATGATATTAGTATGGATTTTATTCTTGGTTTACCATTGATATAGAGAGGGCATGATTCCATTTTTGTAGTGGTGGACAAATTCTCGAAGATGACACATTTTATTCATTGCAGGAAGACTAATGATGTTGTTCATATTGTAGAGTTATTTTTTAGGGAGGTGGTGAGATTACACAGTTTACCAAAGGGCATAGTTTCAGATCGAGATACCATGTTTGTTGGTTATTTCTAGAGGACATTGTGGAAGAAATTGAAGATAGATTTGAAGTTCAGTTCTACACACCATCCACAGACTGATGGATAGATGGAAGTGGTGAATAGGAGTTTGGGTAACCTGCTATGATGCTTAGTAGGAGATAAGCCCAAGGGATGGGATTTAATTTTACTACAGGTAAAATTTGCTTACAACAATTCTGTCAATAAGAGTACTAGTAAATCACCATTCCAGATTGTATATGGCAATAGCCCAATAAATGCCTTTGAGTTAAGGAAGCTAGACAAAGGAGAAATGACAAGTGTTGAAGTTGAAGACTTTGCAGAACATATGAAGAATGTGCACGAAGAGGTGAGAAAACACATTCATAAGATGAATATTTAGTACAAGAGTAAGGAAGATTAGAAGAGGAGATATAAGGAGTTCTAGGTAGGAGGTGAAGTCATGGTTCACTTAAGAAAATAAAGGATCCCAATATGAGAATACAATAAGTTGAAAATGAAGAAATTTGGACCATGCAGAATCCTAAAGAAGTATGATTCAAGAAATGCATATGAGGTAGAGTTGCCAAGTGGGATCAATATTCCCCTGTGTTCAACATTGCTGACTTAACAGAATATCATGAAGGTGGAATAGAGGATGGACCAATAGAAGAACAATGGAGTATTCCAGCATCTACTTCAATGGAGGAGATAGAAGAGATCTTGGATAGCCGTGTGGGAAGTACTTGGAACAGACAATATGAAGAATATCTGGTGAAATGGAAAGGAAGGCATGTTGAAGATTCTTCTTGGTTGTCTAAGGTAGAGGTTGACCATTTGGGTTTTCCTTAAACAAACACCTGAGACATGACAGGGTCACTTCTCAAATTACCCTAGGTGTCTGATGCAGGAGCATCCAGTGGTGTAAGGGCAATCTTGCATCACCCAAAAATAATTTAATTCAAAATCATTGTATTTGTTTTCATTTCTTTCCATAATTAATGTTTCTAGTTCCATAATATCCTGAATAATGATATAGGACTTTTAGTTTTTCTAAAACTGCTAAAAATAACAAACTGTTAGTTTTCAAAAGCTTACCTACTATTTTAGAAAAGTTTGCATTTGGGTATAGATTGAGGAAAAAAGTTACAAAAAGCTTCATAACTGAAATATAAGACCTTTGATGAAGGAATCAGGCAAAGATCATTTGTGAGCTGAAAGATATTAAAGTTTTTGTTTTCAAAAAAGCCCCTGAAATTTTCTGAAAGCAGATATGAGGCACTAAAATATCCCATAAAGTCCCAAAAAGTTGACAAAAATATGTTCAAAATTTTTGGCGTGATAGTTCACATCATGAGCTTTCCAGCGCTTAAAACGGTTCATCAATCGGACACCCGGATCACAAGTTATGCTTCCCGGAAGTTGACCTACTTTTGGAGGGAGTTGCAAATTTCAAAATTTAGCTGGAGGTCACCAAAAAGTGTTATTTTAGACTATTTTGGGAACCCTAGGCAGTAGTAGAGTTAAGGGGGAAAAGTGTAGAGTCAAGAATAGATGGAAAAATAGAAACCCTAGCTGATTTGGGGTTACAGAAGGCTGAAGATTCTAGAGTCTTGAGGTTAGGAAAGCTATAATGTGTTGCAGCCTGAGGAGGATTGATTCTTCTTATTGTAATTGAGCTTTTGTAATGTAATGAGTTGCCTAGATCAACAAATAAATATTTTATTTTCTGTGCTCCATTTTTGTTTTTGTGTGTTTTATGATTTACCCCCTCCATCAAAATGTATCATGAACTTCTAAATTAAAGCTAAGGAGCAGAGTTATTTGGTGAATAAGAATATCTTGTGTTCAATCACTGTGTTAAATTTTATTTTTATGGGCTGCATGGTTGTCTTCAAAATGGTTTCCTAAGTTGTTTAAATAAATATATCAATGATATATTTAATTTATTAGTACGCATTTGTTGTTTCTATGTGATTTGTTCAATTGGTTTCAATGAGAAGTTGATTTAAGTCCTGCTAAGTGGTCTATGTTTATTGGTCTCTACCCAGGGTTAAAATCCTTTGAACAATTCATCTTGGTTGGTTTCCTTTACATTAGAATTAAAAATCCTTTCTTCTAGTCACAACAATTTAGGGAAATATCATTGGGATTTGATAAGAAGAACCCTACTTGACCTAACATCCTTGCACATCTATACAAGGTGTAGATTCATATAAGTGCCTAGTAATTAGTGTTTAACCAAAGATAAAGATCTATACACCATTAACTTTTGACTCTTTTACCCAATAGATAAAGTACCGGTCCTAATCATTAGCAATTTTTTACACCTCAAAACCTATTTACATATTCAAACCTATACATTAGGAGTAATTATCAAACCTTACACCTACTTCACACCCATTTGCCACTATGAAGGTCAACCAAGTCTACACTAATCATTAAGGTACACCCAACTAGGTCTAGCAGAGCTTGAAGTGAAGGGGGTTTTAGCCATATTTTCATCATGTCATTAGCCAAAAGTGTCAAGAGAGCTTGGCAACCTGTTAGGGTTAACAACCTACATTTTTGTGACCTAACAGAATTGGCGACTCTACTGGGGAATAACATAAGAAAATCTAGTTAAAGACCATTTCATTATAGAGTCAGTAAAATTTTTGAACTCCAACACAAATTGGTAACTTTGCTGGCAAGAAGGACCCAGAAAGATGAAATCATTCCTCTTTTGACAAGATGTGGCGACTTTGAAAAAAATTCAATGAAAAATATAAATATATCTTGTAACAACACCATTTGTAGTCAAAATTTAAATATGTCAGAAGAAGAGGAACTACTGAAGTTGTTAAGAGAAGAGAAAAGACTAATTCAAGAACTGCAACGATTAAGAGCCAAACAAGCTTCAAATTCATCACAATATATATCAACATCAAATCAGGATGGGTATGTGAAGTCAAGAGATCCTTTGATCTCACAAGTGCCTCATGATCTTGGCAATGGATGATGAGTCTAGTTTATGACTCAATTTTGTTAAACTTTATTGTCCATTTGATATAGTTATCTTGGACTTTGGTGTTTTAATCTTGACCTTTTTATGTCATTACCCCAAAGCTATAACTTGTTGAGCATAGGTCATTTCTTATATCCTTTTATGGCAAAGACATGCTATTTGATCTATTTATGTTAATGTTACATAGGGCTAATGAATATTACTCCAAGGTAGTTACGAATGTGCAATTATTTGTGTGTACTAACATTATTATGCAAATATAATCGGCATCCATAAAGTGAGGAAGATTCTACTGATTGGTCGCTTACCATAAAAGTCAAAGATGGTGACCATTCAAATGTCAAATGGAGGGAAGGCAACCATTTTGTAACTGATCTTAAATACCTACTGAGCGAATTTAGGAGTTATTGTTATGCTAAATCTGCATTAAAGCAACTCACTTGACCAAAATCCCCTGCATGCGTAACCTCCTTTCCACTTTCTATGTTTTCCATAATATGGCATCCTCCTGTTCTGTTGGAGTTGACTGCCCTGCTAGTTAGTTAGTAGTCTTTCTTCTATAAATAAGACTTTGATACTCCTTCTGAGGGGTTGTTGATTATTCAAAGATTGTACTTGTATTATCCAGTTTTCAGTAATACAGTTATAATGTTCAGTTGTACTCATCTTTTCAAATGAATAAAATAAAGTTGTGAGTTTGCATTTCTAAGTTTATATTTGTCTTAGGGAATACTCATCCAAAGGGGCCCACTTGGTGAGAATTCCACCCTCTAGTTTAGTTACATTTTCTATTAAGTATTTAGTAAATCTGGCATTGAATGTTCTTGCAGCCACTAGAATTCTATTGTGTTTGTTCCTATAGCCAAAGTAGACAGAGTAGTTTCCTATTTGTTTGCCCAGATTATTACTTTGTGTTATGTACTTGATTCTAGAATAGTTGTTCGTTAATATTCAGTATTCCTGTTATTTCCTTTCTAGCAGTTTATCTTCAACATTATGTCTTTCTTAGCTATAGGATGAACGTGGCTACTTTAGAAGTTCTTAGTGCACATACCGTGTTAACCCATTTAAAGTTCACATCCCTAGGTTGACAAGTGAAATGCATCTCCATAGTTATTGAGACAGTTACTTAGTTCAGATGTCCAATCTCTGAGTTACAGTTTTAAGAGCTCAGTTGTTAGATCATTGTAAGAGACCAACATTTTTTGGTGTTGTTGCTGGGGATGGTGTCAAACTAAGAAAATCTTTGGAGTCATCTTTTAGTATTATTCCCTGCAGTTTTTCCTTAAAATGTGTTTTACTTAGGAAGAACCATCTACAACCCATCAATATTTTTTGTGTGAGAAGTAGCTAATACTGAGTATATTGCATGCATAGAGGTAGGAGAAGAGATGCTTTAGGGAGATTCCTTCCTAATGATTTAACACACCCAATAGAAGAAGAAAAAGTGAATCCTTTCCTTGATGCATTCCCTGATTTGAATAGCTCTAAAATATCCTCTGAAGAACAAGATACCTCAAATCTAGTTGAAAATCCATTTTCCTTGATAATAGGTCAAGCAGTCATGGCTGCCCAAAATGTACCTAATCAACCAACATTTCCATTTTTGATTGCTCTTGAAAATGAAGTGGATAATCTCAAGAACATACCTACTTCATCTCTCCCCAAGTTCTATGGACTTGCAACAGAGGACCCATACACCTTCTTGTTTGAATTTGATATGCTCTGCAGAAGCTATGACTACACTACTGATGCTCATAAACTTAAGTTGTTTCCTACTACCATGAAGGAGGCTGCATTAAGGTGGTTTATGAGTCTTGGTAGTGATGTTGTCAATACCTAGGAAGAAATGAAATATAAATTTCTTGAGAAATATAAAAACTACTGTAGGAGTGGGGATATGAGAGGAAATGATGTTTTCAAAATGCAGTAGAAAGAAGATGAAAGTTTGGAGGATTACATCTCAAGGTTCCTGTTTTGTTTACAAAAGTCTCCCCATCATGCACTTACTAAGGATTTTTAGAAACTACTCTTCCTCAGGGGAATAAGTGAGCATTGTATAGATGCCTTTGATTTAATGGGAGGAGGAGATGTTACCCAAGTGTCTTGGGATGATATTAAGAAGTGCCAAAATTATTCCAGAGTAGCCATGAAGAAAGGAAGAGGTTACCATCCCCTTATAGGCAAAACCTCTACCAATGGAATTTCAAGGATGGAGATAAGCCACTTGCTATCTGATTTTAAGCAAGATATTATAAATAATATGGCCACTCAGTTGGACACACTCCAAGTAAAGAAGAAGCATGAAGAGGCTAAGGCAATGTTGGTAGAATATTCTCCTCATTGCAAGTAAAAGAAGAAGGACTGCAGATGCAAGCTGATAGCTAACACTGATAGCAAGCAGATTCCACCCGAGTTCAAGCCAATACAAGTTGAAGAGGATCAAGTCTTTTATGTTGCACAAATGAGGCCATGGGCTCCAAGACAAGGTATGTTACTAGATCCATTATCATATGCTGGACAACATTTTAATACTTATGCATCTGGTAACCAATGGCAACAACCATTTCCATCTGGTTATGGAAGATATCCACCTCAACCTTGGAACAACCCTCAAAATGCTTGGCTAAATTACCAAAACCTTGCACCCTAGTGGTAGCAGCCTCCAGGGAATTGGCAACAACCTCTAGGAAATTGGCAGCAAACATCTCAATGGAGAGGAGGACAACAATGGCCAGATCAGACCACTAATTATATGCAGTCACCTCCTTAGCCCAAACAACCTGCCATAATGCCTCCACCTACTAGTTCCAATTCAAATACACCTAAACCTACTTAGATACTAGCTCAACCCTCATCTAACCCAAATAATAGACCACAGCAACAACTAGTATATTCTGCTGATCCAAATCAATACCCTGCATATGCTGTGAATGTAAGTGATATACATCTACATTCAAGAATTACCTTGGCAGCTCCTTCAAGACCTATCATTACTAACCTTTTTGAGGAAGAAGTGGAACCTAATAAAACCCCCATTCAATCAGACGTACCTAAAAATCCTAAACCAATGACAGTCAAATAGACTTGCCAAGAACCACCATTTCCACAAAGGTTAGAAACTATGAAACAAAAGGTAGTAGAAGAAGAACCCACCTTTGATATTCTAGAGCAGTTGAAACATGTATGTGTCAAGATCCCTCTATTTCAAGCCATAAAAGATGTTGATGTATATGGCAAAGAAATCAAAAAAGCATGCCTTAAGAAGCTAGGCAGAAAAAGGAAAGACCCCATTATGGTCCATGTGGTGGGATAGTTGGCTGACATCATGCTTGGAAAAGTGATCATTCCCAAATATAATGACCTAGGAAGTCCTATGGTAGGAGTTGTCATAAATGGAATCCAATTTAGAAATGCTCTGATTAATCTTGGAGTAGCCATAAATGTAATGACAAAAGGATATCCTGCAGCCACTAAATGTTGCAACTATGTGACCAACCCCTACTGTCCTATAGCTTGCTGATAGCTCTACTGTTGAACCTGATGGGATAGTTGAGGATCTTGTGGTATCCCTGGACTCATGGGAATATCCAGATGATTTCATGATACTTTCTCCTAAAGATACATTGGGAGGATACCCCATCATTCTGGGAAGGCCATGGTTAGCCACATCAGATGCTTATATTGGGTGCTAGTCAGGAGACATGACCATCTTTGATGGGAGAAGCACTAAAACATTTTTTCTTTACCCACCTGCATAGCCATCTCATGATATAGATAATCCTGTTTGGCCTCATGTTCGTGAAGAGGCAGAGGAAGCTAATTCCATGGAGCAGCTTATGATGATAGGTAGAACTTCTTTCCTACAGCTTCAAGGAGAGGAGGAGGTGTTGTCCAATATAATTCAAAATCTTTATGAAGTTGAGGAAGCATCATCCTCTTATTCTGCTAATCCAGAAAGGATGCTTGTTCCAATTTTTCCTATAGTATTAGGTATGTTACATACATTGCTTCCACAAGAAATTAAAGTACCTAGCATTAATAAGATAACTATGGTTGACTTCACAACTCAAGTGGAAATTTTAGAACACAGATATCTCAATGTTAATAGCAACTTGATTCAAGCACAACAGTTGTCCTTGGAAAATTTGTTAAAGAAACATAAAAATGCTTTTGCATGGGATTATCATGACATGAAGGGATTGGATCCTACATTATGCACCCATAGGATTTACATAAAGGAAGATTGTACACTAGTAAGACTACCACAAAGGACAATCAACCCTGCACTTAGAGAAATTGTCAAAGAGGAATTGTAGATGCTATTAGATGCAGGATTTATCTACCCAATCTCAGATAGCCAATGGGTGTCCCCTTTGGTTCTTGTGCCCAAGAAGGGAGGAAAATAGAGAGTATGTATTGATTATATAGAATTAAATTCTACCAACAAAAAGGATCATTTTCCCGTTCCTTTTATAGACCAAGTATTGGACTCACTTGTAGGAAAGTAGTACTTTTCCTTCTTGGATGGATTCAGTGGTTACAATCAGATTTAGATTGTGCCTAAAGATCAAGAGAAAACAACATTTACCCATCCTTGGGGGACATATGCCTACTCAGTGTTTCCATTTGGTTTATGCAATGCACCTACAACTTTCCAAAGAATAGTCATTAGCATATTTTCGGATATATCACATGATTGTATGGAGATATATATGGATGATTTCACTACTTATGGTGCTACTTTTGAAGAAGCATTAGGAAACTTAGGCAAGGTGTTGGAAAGATGTGAAGATCATAGCCTATCATTAAACATTGCAAAATGTTTCATGATGATGTAGGAAGGTGTAGTACTTGGTCACTACATTTCTCCAAAAGGAAAATAGGTAGACCTAGCAAAGATTGAAATCATCATCAATCTACCCATTCCTACAAAGCAAAAGGATGTCAGGAGTTTCTTGGGTCATACAAGGTATTACAGACGTTTCATAAAAGATTTCAGCAAAATGGCATCCCCATTATATACTGTTCTTACAAAGGATACTGAATTTCAGTGGAATGAAGACTATGACAAAGCATTTTCTGATTTAAAGGTAGCCTTAACCCATGCTCCTATACTTAAAGGCCCCAATTGGGAACTTCCTTTCCATATTCATACTGATGCATCAGATTATGCCATAGGAGTAGTTTTAGGCCAGAAAGAAGCAGTCATTGAGCATGCTATTTATTTTGTAAGCAAAAACTTACAGGGTGTTGAATTCAACTATATAGTGACAGAGAAGGAAATGTTAGCAGTCATCTATGCACTTAATAAGTTTAGACACTACATAACTAGCTATCAAATCTTTGTGCACATAGATCATGCAACCATTAGGTATCTCATGAACAAACCTCTCATATCTGGTTGATTAGCAAGATGGGTGTTGTTAATGCAGGAATTTGACATCACTATTGTGGATAAGCTAGGAAAAGCCAATGTGGTTGTAGACTTTCTTTCAAGAATGACTACATTAGAAGATACTCTTTTCCTGATGAACATTTGTTTTCACTCACTATGCAAACACCTTGGTATGCTGACACCGCCAATTACCTAGTCACATGAAGAGTCCCTCCTCACTTCTCTCCTAAGGAAAGAAGGGTACTCATTGAAAAATCCTTTCCTTTTTTATGGATTACTGGATGTTTGTTCTACACTGGACCAGACAATGTCATTAGGAGATGTGTGAGAGAATATGAAACATATGACATTTTGCATGCCTGTCACAATGAACCTTGTGGAGGACATTTTGCAGCAAAGTGAACTACAATGAAGATTTTGAATGAAGGTTATTATTGGGCTACACTATACAAGGATGCAACAAGATACACCAAGAAATGTGATAGTTGTCAAAGGATGGGATGGCCAACAAAGTCTGATGAGATGCCCCTTTATCCTCAACTTGTGATTACTCCATTTGATAAATGGGGATTAGATTTTGTAGGACCTATTGATCCTCCATCTAATGGTAAATCTTATATCTTAGTATGCACTGACTATGTAACTAAGTGGGTAGAAGTTAACGCCATGAAGCATGCAAGAGACAGTAAAGTTACAAAATTTCTCTATGAAGAAATCTTCACACGGTATGGAGTTCCCAGAGAATTAGTGACTGATCAAGGAGCTTAGTTCACCTCAACTCTAGTTACAGCACTAGTTCAGGAATACAATATAAGGCACAAGAAATCTACTCCCTACCACCCCTAGGCTAATGGCCAAGTTGAGGTGACTAACAGAGAAATAGAAGCTATTGTGACCAAAACTATGGCAGTCCATAGGAAGGATTGGGCAAGTAGGTTGCTAGAAGCTGTCTAGGCCTACAGGACAACCTGGAAAACAACTATTGGTTTTACTCCTTTTGAGTTACTATATGGAAAAACAACCATGATGCCTATTGAATTTGAACATAGAACTCTTAGGACTGCACTTGACTTGGGGATGGATCTATCATAGGCACAAAAAGAAAGAATCATGTGGCTCAATGCCTTGGATGAGATGAGAAAAGTAGCTTTACATCATACAAAAGTGGTACAGAATCAGAGAATCAGGTGGCATGAAAAATACATCAAAGATAAGAAGTTCCAGCCTAGTGAATGGGATTTTCTTTATGACTCAAGGTATCAGGAGAATGTAGGAAAATTACAGACAAGATGGCTAGGACCATATGAAGTTGCTAAAGTGTTTTCCAATGGTGTTGTTCAGTGTACTACTATTGACCCTATTAAATTTAAACTATTAGTCAATGGTCATCGACTCAAGTTATATCACAAGCCAACCTCCAAAGAAGACTTCCTGCATCAATTCACTAAACATGCAACTCCAGAACTTCCTGCAACCAAAGGTAGTGGAGATAGTGTCCCTCCTTCTGGCTAACCAAGGTACAGTACTGATCATAATAAAGATTTCCACATTTGTGCGAATCCATTCTTTCACTTCTTCACCCATCCACCCACCCATATGCATTCTTCTCTCTTCCATCATGTGTATTGATTACACTTCATTCCATCTCACTTCAGCCCACTCCACCTTTATATTAGATTTAGGGCACACAACTGAGAGGGGGGTGAATCAGTTGTACAAAACTTGCTTTTAATTCAAACACTTAAATCCTCTTTGTTATTTAGTAGCATATCAATTAATCACTCATGAAAGCATAAAACATAAATACTAGAGCAGATACACATCAACACATGAGACACCAAGATTTTGACGTGGAAAATCCGGTCAAGGGAAAAACCACGGGGTGATTAACCCAAGGATTATTCTCTGTTAGAAGAATAAGAAAAATAGATGGCACATGCCAATTAGGGCTCACTCCCCAAGCACACTGCTCACAAGAGGCACACTACCTACAAGAGACATACTATCTACAAAGTAACAAGTATTACAAACTTGAACTGGAGATTGACATCTTTACCATGCCTGGATCAGTTCCATTTAAGCCTGAAAACTCCTACTCTGCCTTTCGCTCTTCTTCTTCGCTATGCCACACTCATCCACACCAAGACACACTACAAAATGAATTCACAATCCCTTATTTATACAAGGCATTGACTTAAGAACAATCATCTAAGTCGGCAAACACCTACAAGATCATTCGCAAGATGTGTAATACATTCGGTCAACCTATCTTAGGAAGAACACCAATATCTGTGGTTATTCTTCAAATGCAAACTCAAACTTCAATGTGGACCTCCAATAAGAATCGTACACAATCCAAATATCACCAAAACCTTTCCTGAGTCATCAAGAACATCCACACTTTATCAGCTTACTGGAATTCTTATCTTCTTCATCCAGAACTTCAAGAACACAGCCTATCATCATTGTCATAATGAAAAAGGTGCTTCCGGACCTCCAAACCATGAACAAATCTATTTGTTACTTCACACGGACTTCTTCAATACTCTCTCCAATCCACAAAATGAGATAATGCAATTTCGGAGCTCATCGGACCAATCTATGACACTCTGTCACCACTGAACATCTGTCAGAACCAGTTCTACTTGAGTGACCATAACTTCTTCAAATCTTCATGTGGACCTCTGAAATCTTGATTAGATCATCTCAAAACTCATATCTACAAACCCTTTAAACCACATCCTCTGATCTTCAATTTATCTTGGACTTTTACCTTAATGTCATCACTATTCTTCACTGTTCCTGATTGAGACTAATTTCCTCAATATCCTCAACACACAGCTCATCCAATCCTTCTAATTAATGCAATATGAGTATGTTGACATCAATGACAACATTGGTTATCTTCCCCCATCCACCCACCCATATGCATTCTTCTCTCTTCCATCACGTGTATTGATTACACTTCATTCCATCTCGCTTTAGCCCACTCCACCTTTATTCATTGCTCAATAAATTTTGAAGCATTACCCATTACTTTCTCCATGATTTTTGCAACCAATATTCCACAAATAAAGGTACACACACTTTAAATAATTCTCTCTTAATTATCTTGTGGTTCATTCATTTAATTATTGGACATTAATATCAATATTTCTCGTAGCATGTCATTATTCCCTTCCTTGTCCTCTCAAGCATCGAATCCGCATGTCTAGACACATGCCTAAAATTTTAGTTGTAGAGGGAGTGCTAATATGATGTCCATGTGTCAGTCCATCCTTATGTTTTATGCCTGAATGTTAGTAAAGGTTTGAAATTGAATGACTTGAATCCTGAATGAGGTGATGGCTCATAAGTGTGAGATGACAACCTTCATCAATCATTCATTAATGCTTGTACCACCCTTGTCTTGCATTCCCAAGAAAAGAAGTCGTAAAGGAAAATGCAGATAGCATGAGTCATTGAAGAATTAACAGGGTTATAGGAAGGTGAAGCTAGTTTTCAAACTTTTTGAAGAAAAAACTTTGTAGTGTGATTGTAGTGTGATTGTTTTCAGACAGCTGAGTCATGGGAGGAGGATTAATTCAGAATGAACCCACAGTTCATGATGCATTGTTACAGGATGCACTTAGCCAGGCTAAATTTAGAAATTGTGGATGGATGGACTATTTCTTAAAATTAAATGGTTTTGATGAAAATATTGCATTAGAATTTTCTCAGACATTGTCTAATGGTAAAGCAGTGGTAAGAGGTTTGGAGGTGTTGGCCACAGAAGAAAGAATTGCATAGGTTACAGGTCTGCCTATTGATGGTGAATAATACCCTATTGCCAAAGATGCTAGGTCAGCTAGGGCTGAGTTTGCAGAACCAAGTGATCCACCATTGACTATAGACAAGCAAGGAGCTAAAAGGACCTCTGTACCTAAACCATGGAAACAGATAACTGTCCATGTGGTGAAGTACATTACTTGCAAAGGTTGGCAGTCGAACCTTCACTCTGTGCATTTCAAATTGCTAAATCATATTAGACATGGAAGAAGAATGAGCATGCCAAATGTGCTTTACCACCTTCTCTCGATTATGGTCGCTGAAACCCAAAAAGGTAGGTCTAATTCTGTCTCTCACCACTGTTTAATCAAATTGCTTATTGAGAAATCTTTGCATGATGTATCTGATATGACTTGGGAGGAATTTCTAGAAATTGATCAAATAAGACCTAGTCATTTGTGACTTGTGGTTGTGCCGCAACATCATAGAACTAGGAGAAGGGTATGTTATATTGAAGTTACTCTGGGAACTTCAACTTCTAGTGCAAACCCTCCTGCAGCAAAACAAGCTATTCAGATTAGAATGTAGGACTCCCCCGAGAGTCTATGCTCTGCATTTAAAGGAAAGGTACCTCTCTTTTAAGTTAACAAGAATTGTTTCTAGTTTAAACCCTTCCATTGAATCTTCTCTTGAATTTTTCAATGCTTATAGGATTGCCCCTCCAGAAATAAAGAATTTGTTGTGTGAATTTTATTTGCATAATTTTACTGTGTCCTAAGACCATGAGTGGAACCCCTTGCTGTATGTTGGGGATGTTCAGTTGAGGGCATTTATGTCTTGGATGCAAAATAAGGTTAGTTGGGGACAACAATTCAGGGCTTATAAGCAATTAGAATTCAACACTCCATTGCCTGTTCGAGTAGAATCTGGAAATCTAGGAAGTATTTTTAATGATTGGCATAGGATGCTTTATAGGCCAAGTTATGGTAATAGAATCCTATCTGAAAGAGAAGTACCTTATAGAGAATGTGAGAAGATGGCACACACTGTTGGAGACTCTATAAAAGGACATTTGACACAAAGGTGGAATAGTTTATCTAATGAGCTAAAACAAGCAGAGCCTCACTCTCTGCAGAATTATTCTGTAGCATGTAAAAGAGTGGATAGATATATTTAGATTGGAAGGACAAAGGGGCAATTCTGGCTTCCCTTAATCTTTCAACCACCCATCCTATTGTGGCCAGTGCCAAATTACAGATTTTACTAGTATGAGATTGCTGAAGAAAGATAAAGATGGAGCAGGTTGGATAGGCAGCAAGGGTTCTATTGGGATCCTACCTCACGCACCAGAGACTAATATTAGACAATTGGTAGTTGCTAACTTCAGAGCATTAACCAAGCAAAAGAACAACCCTTCCTCTGTTGGAGAACCAGCAAAGTCTTAGGTTGGGGAGAGTGATGAGTCTAGTTTATGACTCAATTTTGTTAAACTTTATTGTCCATTTGCTATAGTTATCTTGGACCTTGGTACTTTAATCTTGATCTTTTTATGTCATTACTCCAAAGCTATAACTTGTTGAGCATAGGTCATTTCTTATATCCTTTTATGGCAAAGACATGCTATTTGAACTATCTAAGTTAATGTTACATATGGTTAATAAATATTACTCCAAGGTAGTTATGAATGTGCAATTATTTGTTTGTACTAACATTATTATGCAGATATAATCGACATCCATAAAGTGAGGAAGATTCTGCTGATTGGTCGCTTACCATAAAAGTCAAAGATGGTGACCATTCAAATGTCAAATGGAGGGAAGGAAACTATTTTGTAACTGATCTTAAATACTTGTTGAGCAAATTTAGGAGTTATTGTTATGCTAAATCCATGTTAAAGCAACTCGCTTGACTAGATTCCCCTACATGTGTAACCTCCTTCCCACTTTCTATGTTTTCCATAATGTGGTGTCCTCCTATTCTATTGGAGTTGACCGCCCTACTAGTTAGTTAGTATTCTTTCTTCTATAAATAAGACTCTGATACTCCATCGAAGGGGTTGTTGATTATTTAGAGATTGTAATTGTATTATTTAGTTTTTAGTAATATAGTTATAATGTTTAGTTGTACTCATCTTTTCGAATGAATAAAATAAAGTTGTGAGTTTGCATTTCTAAGTTTACATTTGTCTTAGGGAATACTCATCCAAGGGGGCCCACTTAGTGAGAATTCCACCATCTAGTTTAGTTACATTTTCTATTAAGTATTTAGTAAATTTGGCATTGAATGTTCCTGCAGCCACTAGAATTCTATTATGTGTATGTTCCTATAGCCAAAGTAGATAGAGTAGTTTCCTATTTGTTTGCCCAGATTGTTACTTTGTGTTATGTACTTGATTCCAGAATAACTATTGGTTAATATTCAGTATTCATGTTATTTCCTTTCTAGCAGTTTATCTTCAACAGTATGTCTTTCTTAGCTATAGGATGAACATGGCTACTTTGGAAGTTCTTAGTGGACATACCATGCTGATCCATTTCAAGTTCACGTCCCTGGGTTGACAAGTGAAATGCATCTCCATATTGATTGAGATAGCTACTCAGTTCAGATGACCAATCTCTGAGTTACATTTTTAAGAGCTCAGTTGTTAAATCATTGTAAGAGACCAACAATGGATATATTGCATATCATACACAACAGGACATTTTTTCACAAGCCTCAACTCAAATAAATACATATCCTATCCCTCCTAGCCAAAGAATAGCAAGCTACCAAGATTATGGATACTATCAACATGCCGGTCATTATTAATGTGAAGACCCACACTAGAGTAGTCTTCAAAAAATAAATACTCCTGTTGTCCCAGCCCACCCACCTCAATATCTAAATCAGCAATTTGAGGAGGAAGAGGACGAGTATGCACATATTTTCAAGAGAGAAGTCAAAATCCCATCAGGAAAAAATATCACATACCCCCCTTAGACACATTCTTTGTCCTAAGGAGACATGAAGGAGAATATAGATCAGTTTTGTTCAATAGAATGGTTGATATCTATATGCAGATACATTTTAATCTCAGACCTGACAAATCCTTATGCATTAAAATGTTCATATTGGCATATGAGCCTATGTCAATTTATTGGCTCGAATCATTAAAGCCAGTTACTCTAAACCAGGTGGGTGAATTGATTGGTATCATAGATCAGAAAAGGTATGAGGATGCTGTCAATTAGGAATCTAATGATGATATCAATGATGAATATGAAGAGGCTGATCAAACAAGGCGGCCAATATGAAGAGATTTGAATGAGGATGAGGTTTTAAAGGATCAATTCTCCACATGCGACCAGGATTGCAATTATGAGGATTTCACACAATACTTGGAGCCTCATCATATTCCAAAAGATGAGAGAAGTCTTCAAAATGTGGATGTTTCTTTCATCCCAGCCCACTCACCTCAATACCTAAGTCAGTAGTGTGAGGAAGAAGAGGTTGAGTATTTATATATTGAAGAAAGAAATCAAACACATGATGAAGACCAAATATGCACACCTGATTATGGTATACATAATAATTTGAATGTATTTCATGATCAGATAATAGACGTGCAACCATTTATGCTAGAAACTAAAACATAAGGGGACTACATGTCTTGCAACAATGAAGGGAATACTAATTGCGGTAAATCCATGGAGAATGCGTATGTACGTAAAAATGTCTGTTATGACAACCCTGTGGATTTTAACTTGCAACTAAGTGGTGCTTACAGAGGTTATGAGGAAGAGATAAAAGAAGATGCAGAATAGGAAGTATGTTCCATTAGCACTGAGCAAGTTTCAGAACTATTGACCATTGAATATCAAAAATATGCACATAAGAATGATGCTAAGATTTTATGCCCAACGTACATCTACTTTGCCATTGAAAATACTTTAGGTGACAATGATGATGAACTGTATCATGAGTGTGAAAGAGCAAAATTGGGATTACATTCTTCTGAAATAGAGACAGCTGGTGGTTGTGAATTTCATTGCAACAATTCTCTCCAGAAATACATACTCTTGTCGAATCTTGGGATGGTGCCAACATTGAGGAAGATAAATGCCAAATACAGTTTAAATTGTTCTTCCCAGTTCAGATAGAGAGCCATCCTTTGGTGGATAATAGTAAATGTAATCACATAAAGATTGGGTTTGGCTTGCCATATAAAAATGAGATTTTTAAGATTATGTGTGGTTTTCATATACCTAGTAATGGAGAATTCACTGGTAGTATTGAGCATGATAGATTCATCAAAGATATGAAAGTAGATTTTAATAAAATTCTTAGATTTATTTCACTACACCAGGATGAAAACCAAGTCTATGACATGGAAAAATATGGGCTTTCCCTTTTTATGGTGGCTTTGTGCCATCAATAGTGGTGTGGTTCTTCAACCATACTAGTTTAGGGCAAAGGAGGTTGGCATTTGGTCTGCTCCCCAAAGATCTGGCATCTTGCTATGCCTACAAGGGGCATACATCCCCAAGCAAGAGCCACTATTGGGACCTAAAATTTCCTACCATTTTTTGCAAAAAAAATTAGCTTCCCATGTGAAAAAATCAATTTCGGCACTCAGAAATACACCTGAAAATATGTCCCAATGACCTACTTCAGAGAGTCGTATTTTTAAGCCTACTTAGTTTCATGCCACACTTGATAAGCATGTTAATATACCATATGTTAGCATGTATGTCCAATTTTAGCCTCTCCTGATCAGATTTGACAAGGTTTTGAAGTGCCATGTTGAAGGGTTCTAAGAAGGTTTGCTGCTTGCATAGTGTAAAATCTGCCCAGGAGGTCAACTTTGGAGGCTTAAATTTAGAAACTTGATGATATTCATGACAAACTAATTAGTGTTCCAAGTTCCCCCCATGATAATGTGCTCCCATGTCAATTTTCAAGGCCCCAGCACCTCATTTGCTATTTTTTCAAAATCAAAAGCAAATTGATTTTATGTTGTTTTTACATTTGCATTTCCAGAAAGTTATAGAGAGGTCAACTTTGGACATCAATATTTCATGACAAGAGTGGATTGGTAAAGAAATCTCTTGCACACATACATATTGGATCTATATGAGCTAATCCCCCATGTTGCAGCTTCCCAGAATCAAATTTAATATTTTTTCAAAATGGCAAGTTGGTGAGCCCTAATTAGGTTTTACAGTTACAGTTTCAGAAAAGGCTGAAAGGGCTACTTTGAATGATAATACCTTGCACCTCATGATAGATCTTTCCAAACCATCTATTGCACTCAATTCTTGGATCAAATGTCTACATACCTGTGCATTTTCATGACTCTAGGAGACGATTTGATTAGTTTTTCAAGATGATTATGGAGGCTACTTGGCCTATTTTGACTACTGTCCAAGGTCTCTGAAAGTGGATTTTGGTATCTACCCAGTTGATTTTTTCACCTCAAGAGCATGTAAATGCAGCCTTAGGTCAATTCAGGAAAAAAATTTAGCCGGGCCCAAATAAGGACCTAACTTGTGTCACACAAGCACTGGTTGATGAGGTTTGATGATAATATTTGTGGGACCTATAGTATTATTCAAATCTTTTTGGTGATGAATTGAAGCCTCATGAAGCATTTATTGATGAAATATCCTCAAAAGCAATTCTTTTGCAATAGAGTTAAAGGACTGGGTACCTTTTTAGAAAACTTGTTCCTTTCCTCCATCACATTGCATATGCCTTTTCATATTCAAAGAGAGCTTCCATGACTTCACAAGGGATGGCCTCTAGTAGAGGAAAGGAGTTGACCACCAAGGCCTCTATGATCAAATCCTTAATCAACCCAACTCTCTGTCAAACCATCCCTTGTGCAATGGCTCCTTCTATTCCTCATCTCACCCAATGCAAATCTAAAGTCGGGTTTCTTTTCATTCCATTTGTATCCTTAGCTCACTTCATATTCTATTCACTAAAGCCCCCTAAGCTCACACTCCCCTCTTCATCATCAATAATCTACACAATAAGCTTTTTGGGAAGCTTTGGGTTTTACAGACATTTTTCTACAACACCTAGTCTTTCCAAAAAACCCTACAAAAAGAACATAGCAATCTTATCAGCTTTAGTGGAAGTGGGTGGTGTCAAAATAACTAGAGATGATGTGGTATGGGAGAATGATCCAAAAAACAATGTACCAGATTCAATATTTGCAAAAATTGGGCTCCAGCTTCACAGAAGGGACAATCATCCACCTTGGATATTGAAGAATGAGATCTACAATTTCTTTGATAACAATTATACAAAGTCCTTCAATAAGTTTGATAACATCTACCCTATTGTAGATTGGTGAAAGTGAATTTTGATGATGTATTGGTGCCACCTAACAATGTGAGTAGAAGTTATAATGATACTTATTATATAAATACCGAAACTATTTTGTGATGTCATACAAGTGCTCACCAAGCATAGTTTGGAAGGATTTTGTGTGTTTTCCCTAGCTAAGTGGGAAGCATCTGGTGTAGATGGTACTTCTTATGCAACTATGGATCCAAAGGAGAATCTTGAAGGGCTAGCACGCCATTTGTTTGGCAATGTTGAAACATGATATTTGCCTTTTTTGGTCCAGTGATCACTGCTTTACTTCTCAATTTTTGAAGGGACGGCTTGATGTAAAATTTAAGCCTTTTTCAAAGTTCCCCCCATGTTACAAGGATATGAGCTTTTGGATCAACGAACCATTTATTGGAAACAATCTCTGTGAAGTTGTTGCAGAGAATCCTACAGAGGAGGTATCTTTGATAGATGAATTTAAAAATAAAAAGAAATAGTACTGCCACTGCAAACCATAAGCTATGGAAAGAATGGTGGAGATGCTTGTCAATAGAAGCTGAGGATCGATGTACAAAATGTCTGTGATTGGATTGAACAATGACCTAGTCTTTGCCTTCATTGCTAGTTATGATTAAAGTCTTCAGGCCCTGTGCATGCCTATGAGTGAAGTGATAGATTCCTTTTCCACACAAGTTGCTCCCAAAACTAGCTAGCTTAACTTATTTGGATATTAGTTGTTGTAACAAGATGATTTCTTCTCCCTTGGAGTCCCTGGGGAGACACTGCAAGTTCCTCACATGGCTGAGCAGGAATATGCACCTGCAAGGCACTGTGGGTCAAGATCCCAAGGATGACATAACATTTGCTATTGGAGTTAGCTTATGGTCTGCTTACTGATGATGGTATGGAGGCCCTTTTAAGTACAAATAAGGAGTGTGAACTGTTTGACAAGAATCCTCAAAGATATGTTGTCTCATGCACTGCAGTGATTGCAAGATATGCACAAATTATATTCGTTGAAAAGACTATGAGCAAATGCAATACTCATGTGTAAATCTAGATCTCTCAACCATTTCCATCATCCTTCAGTTCGTGCCCAGTATGGCATTTTAAAACATGGTATGGGCATCCATTAAAGCATATGAAAGAGGCTTTTTTTATCATATGTGAAGTCATAATCTGCAACCTCTGCCAACATCTTTCATGCCAGTGCCGAAGAGCTTCAGAGCAAAGGAAACCCTAATATCAGGCATTCAGAATGACTCATTCTGATTTACCGAATGATGTGGGACCCTAGCTACAATTAATAAACAATGCAGAGATTTAAGGGAATAAAGTATACCAAAAATAATATCAGAAACAACTTACTGTATTGGAGTGACCATTTATTGAGTCTCTCTGAAATCCTGAGAGGGCAGAAATATTAGTTTGAAAATGTATCAGGATCAATAGGACAGCAATAAGGCTCCCTTCGACTCTCCAATACCAACAGAGAATTAATAATATTTGCATAAAGTATAAACAAAAACCTTTCTACAATGTCAAGATTGTTTTCTCATGAAGGAATTATTTGAACGCCATGTAAAGTGCCAAGTGAAAGATTTATTTAAATAATTGAGGTGAGAATGGGGCAAAATGTTATCCATTAAAAATGGTAAATATTTTTGGGAAAAAACTATTTACTAGTGTTGGAGACATGTGAATTATATACCCCGCATAAAATATTAAAATAAATATACAAAGTGAAAATTTTAGTTTTCACTTGGAGATAAAATACTTTCTCGGAAGAGTTAAGTGAGTAGGTAATTGTTTTACCTAAAGAATGCAATTACGGGTGAAATGTTTCCACTGAGAAGTAAAAATGAGCATGTTGCCAGCAAAAAGGGAAATAATAAAGATTATCATTAATATTAATTCGGGGTGCAAAGATGAGGGATAATAATTAGCATGGGAGATTAAATATTTTATTCCTACCAAAGATAATTAATTAAATGAAAGGTTGCACTGAATCAATCAATGAATAAGAAGCAACCATAGAAGCAAGCATTAGGGTTAAGAATAAAATATTACAATGAAGACTTTCTATACATTATAAAATCTTTTGAAGCAATTGGAGATGGAATATTTTTATCTGATGTCCAACCTTTCTGGTGTTCAATTATTTGACAAAATTAATTCATATGTGTTATCTGTGCTTTCTCCACAATGGTTCTCCCATGTTATTTAAATTAATGTATCAAGGATATATTTAATTGATCTTATCACATTTGATGATTCTGTGTGTCCTACTTGATTAGTTTCTGAGAGAAGTTGATTTAAGTCCTCTTAAGTGATTTTAGTTTACTAGTTTCTGACTGGAATTAAAATCCTTTGAACGGATCATCTTAATTGGTTTCCTTCTTGTAAGAATTAAAATCCTTTTAGTTGTTCACAGTAACTTGGGAAAATATCATTGGGATTGGGTAAGAAGAGCACAAATAACCTACAACCTTGCATGTTTATACAATATATAAACACCTGAAAGTGCCAAATAATTAGAGTTAAACCAGGAGGGAGGATACATCTATCATACACATCTTGACTCCGTTGCCCTAAAATAGACAAAGAACTGGTCATTCAAATAACATTTCAAAACCTTTCACACATTTAGAATCTCACACATTAGTAGTAGGATTAATTCACAACATTGCATCTACTTCACACCCATTTGCCACTATGAAGGTCATACAAGTCTGCACCAATAGTCAAGGTATACCCACCTAGGTTTGGCAAAGCCTGAAGTGAAGGGGGTTTTAGCCATATCTGCCCCGTGTTGTTATCCAAAAGCATCAAGAGAGCTTGGCAACCTCTTAGGGTTTAAAACCTACATTTTTGTGACCTAACAAAATTAGCGACTCTGGTGGGGATAACTACAAACTTTTTAGTTTCAGCATACCAAGACAAAAGAGGCAAACAAATAAGAAATTATAACTCTACTGGCACAGAGAACTCCGAAAAGAACATCATTCCTCTTTAAGGAGAGGTGATGACTCTATACAAAGTTTAGTTGAAATATAATGATGGATGGTAAGAGATCTAAAGATGATGGCAAGAAATTGCAATCTTCCCCACCTGGAAGGGTACCTTGCAAGAAAACTAGGATATTAAATCAGTTTGAACGTATTAATGACCATAATACACAAGAGAATACATCAGAACTACCAATAATAAGTCATAATAGCTTCACTCCCCTGTATGAATCAGATGAATTCCAATCCAAAAGTTATCATGCCCAATCTAATGATATTTTAGCTAAATATAGGCTTGACCCTTAAAGGAAACTTGAATACCAAGCTCAAATTGAAAGGGAAATAATGTAGAAGTGGGAAGAATATGATTACACAATGTCACTGCAACATGGTGGAAAAATTCAAGATGAATTCATAGATCAGATAACATCCACTCCTCCAAGAGACATGCTGAATAGGGATGAGATGTAGCAGGATCTACTTAAATTACAAGAAGAACTTGGGCTAGCCAAACTAAGAGAAGAAGAGGAAAGGTTGAAACATGAACTATAATAGATAAAGTCTAGAACCATAGCAACTAGCTCAAAGTATATAACCCCCCATAAGCAAGGTGGGCATACCCATACAAGTAATCCTCAGGGATCACAGCAGAACACAAGTGGCTCAAATAATACAAGAGCACTATATAATCCAAGCAACACTAGTCATGTGCAACACAACCTTCCACCAAAAAATCCAAGACCATCAAATGCCCACACCACATCCCAACATATAGCTAATCCTTATCCACCACCTAGTCAACACCATGTTCCACCTCACCATCAAAATATGAGCGTGGACGCACACCATAATATACAACAACATCCTCCTCATAATCAATACCAACCAAACCAAGATTTACAAGGACCCCTTAAGATAAATAAGTACAAATAGTTAGACTTGTCCAGATATCAAATATGTCTAGATCCTCTTGATAATGATTTAAGAAATTCTATTCCAAAATTCACTAGAAATAATGCCATCTTACTTAAGGAACATATTAGAAGTTTTGAGACAGTCATGGATAACTTTGAAGTGCAATATGAAGATATCCAGATGAAATTATTTATGCTATCTCTAATTGACGATGCTAGGGACTGGTACAAAAATTTGCCTAATGCATCAATATGTTCTTTTGAAGATTTCAAAGATCAATTTAAAGAGCAGTATGGGAGCCAATTTGATCCAAATTTTGTTGTGCATGATTTAACGAGTATCCAAAAAAATTATAATGAATCAGTGGTTGATTTCAATCAGAGGTTTTCAAAGATCTATCGTAATATCCCACTAGAGTTGAAGCCTCCAGACCGCATGGATTTGGCTTTGTATTTGAACACCTTTGACCCCAAAACTAGATATGAACTCAGGAACAAAGCCCCTATGACCTTGGCAGAGGCCCAGAAAGTAGCCATGAGTATTGAAAACAATAGGAGAGTAGCTGGGAAGCTTGGGAGAAGAGATAATCTAAAAATCCCACCAAACCCAAATAACAATCAAGTAAAGAAAAATAATTATTATAAGAATGAGAGACCAAGACTCCATGGTATGCCTTATAATACAAATTGGAAGGATGGATGGCCTTTGGACAATAATAGAAAGCAAAATTATGGAAAAGATACTCTTGACCCCTTGAAGAAACATGGGACACATGTAGTAGATAGCAGCCCATGGTGCATTGCATGCAATTTACCCCACTCACCTGAATATTGTGTGGTAGCCCAATCCTTGCAAGAAAAAGAAATATCATATGATCAGAATAGGGATGATCATGCCATCAATATGTTAGAAATGACACCTCACTCAATTGATGAAGAGTACTCATCCTCTGAGGAAGATGGGTATGAATATGATCTAAGCAACCAAAAGTATAATGTTAACATGGGAAGACAAGAAGTTTTCTTTGATTAGGAAGAAGATGATGAAGAAAACACTTATATATCTAACATGGTATCACAATTTCAATTAAGAAAGCCCATTGAAGAAGAAAAGAGAGTGCTTACAATTGCAATTGTGGCTCAGGCCAGAAATAATTACAACTTGAGGAATAGGATGGTGCATAATGACCAAGGGACACCTAGGGCTGTGTTTGTCAAAAAACTAGATCATAAGAAGGGTATCTTTGACAACCATAAGAAAGGAGAAAATAAAAAAATTACATATAAAGAAACATCCAAAGTTGAACAAACCAAGGTGAAGGATGATAACAAGTAGCAACCAGATGAAAAGGGTTCCAATAGAGAAAAATCAGAACAAATCACTACTAGTCCTTCATTCGATATAACACAAGCATTATCCTAAATCAAGATATTGGTACCATTAATGGAAATGATGAAGATAGAAGAGTATAGAAACAAAGCTCTTAAATTGATTTCTAATGTACCAAATCAACATCAAAATCATAGCAAAAACAAGGAGCTGGAAAACAAAATAAACAATCTTGAACAAGAGATTATAAGAACTCCAGAGATTTATCTTGGTGACACTATCACAAAGAATACTTATTAGGTAGACCCATTCTAAATAACACTACTAATTAATAACAAACTGGTGAGGAATTACATGATTTACTCTGGAGCTGCCATAAATATCATGCCAATAGCTGTCATAAAAGAATTAGGTATGTGGGTAAATACTACCTATGGTAGATGCTACACAATGAACAACATATCTATTCCAGTTGTCAGAATTATGAAAGATGTGGAATTAAAATTAGCCTCATGTCCTGAAGCAATCTATAGGACTAACATAACTGTAATAGATACTCCTCCATACTATGGTATGTTGCTATCTAGACAATGGACTGCTACAGTAGGAGGGAATGTCCAACTTGATTTATCATATGCTACTATACCAGTAAATGGAAAGGAAGTCAGACTATACAAAGAGCCAAGATATGAAAACATAATTGAACAGTTGAACCCAAATCAGATGAATTGCTTTTGTGATGTAGATCTTGGCAGTTTTAGAGTTAAAAGATCACAACTTGAATTATAGAACATAGATCAAATAGAAAGACAAGCTCAGATAGATGAGCATGGAGTATGAAGAATGTACTTTGATGGTGCATGCAGCAAAAGAGGAAATGGGCAGGAGTTGTATTTATCTCACCCAGAGCTAGAACATTCAAATATATTCATTCTTGTTATCCTTTGAATGTACAAAGACCATTGCTGAATATGACGTGTTACTGATAGGCTTGAACATTGCTATAAAATATAAAATCAAACTCCTTGTTGTATACAGGGATTCATATCACCGATCAGCCAAGTCAAAATTGGTGAATAAATCGCATCCAACAGGGTGGTCAAATCGCCTAGTTTTTATGTTTTATCGGTCAAATCCATATCCATTTGCCATCGATTTATTTTATGAGAATCAATGAAGTAAGATTTTCACCATAACAAACTATGCGTTTCAAATGGGCCGACTAATATTTTCACCTGGAATTTTGGAAGCAAGTACTAAATCACCTATATATTTGCCAATACTATTAAAACAACATTGTGTATTAGGACACATTTCACCAACTCCATTAAATGGTCGCTGCGCATGAGGACCCATTTCGCCAACCCCATTACATGGTCAGTGCGTGTGAGGGCCCATTTCGCCAATTAAAATTTACAAGTAGTTGATTATGAGGGGCCATTTTGTCAATTTGCATGACACCTCCGTGCTAATCTTAGGGCCATATTCGCCTTGGAAATTTTAATGTATGTAGTCCATCAAGGTTTGATTCACCGACACTTAAATGTATTCCTTATATAATCACGCAGGATTTGCCAAATAATTTTGATAAACCATATAGAATTCCTGTGGAATTCGCCAAATATGGAATGATATAAATACAATCAAAACTCTAATTTATTCTTACACATTTTGTTTAGTTCTCAACTTGTGACTTGTGAGCTCTCGATTCAGATTTCAGAAGTTGGAGTTGGCACCTTGTAGTTGATCATAGGCAAAGTTACAATCTTACAACACGGGCATTCTTGCATTAGCGAATAGCAAGTTAGTGAAAACCTAAACTTAAAGGTGAGTGATCATTTCTTCATAGTATTAGTGTTTTAAGATTTCTTTATGGCTTTATCCCTCTTCCATTCTTGATTCAATCTTAAAGAAGATATTTAGTAGGGAATGGGATCTATATTCTATGAGTATGTCCTTAAACAAGAAAACATTTTTTCCATCTTTTATTCGAAGTGGGAGATCAAGATGTCGAGTTGCAAGTGCGACAAGGGTAAGATGCCTCAAGGTGGTGAAGGGACTGGGAGGCCAACAAAACGTAGAAAAGGTGGAGTTAGTATACAGTCTTACTTTGCAATTGACAATGTTTCTGATCCATCAAATCAAGATGGAGCTACACCATCAACTCTTGTACCAAATAATAATGAAGAAGCCATTTGCAATACCTCACCACCACCAGAAGGTGAGATTACCATTGAGTTAAATAAAGATGGAAATACCATAGAAGATATTCCAAGGGATACCCTGGTTAGCCAGAATGAGGATAGCAATACCGTAGAAGATGTTCCAAGGGATACCCTAGTTAGCTAGAATGAGGATGGCAATACCGCAAAAGATGTTCCAAGGGATACCTTGGTTAGCCAGAATGAGGATGGCAATACCGCAGAAGATGTTCCAAGGGATAACTTGGTTAGCCAGACTGAGGATGACAATACTGAAGAAGATCTTCCAAGGGATACCCTAGTTAGCCAGAATGAGGATGACAATACCACCGAAGATGTTCCAAGGGATACCCTGATTAGCCAGATTGAGATAATTGACTTGGATGAAAAAGAAAATGCTGGCACTATAGATGATGTTGGCAAGAAGAAAAGAAAAGGCAAATCAAAAGATTCAAAAGACAAATCAAAAGATTCAAAACTGGGGCATGAGTGGGAAATGTCAAGGAATTTTCAGCTTGATTGGGTGTTACAGTACCCATTCATTGAACCAGTCGAGAAAGAAAACAAAGATGAACAACCAACAGAATGCAAGTGTGTGATTTGTAGTTGGAAATGCAAAAGAGATAAAAAATTGTAGCTAAAGCTTGACACTATAGAAAAGCATATAGGTAAAGTTTATGAAAAACAAATCATAGATGGAAAAGAAACATCAGTAGTAAGATGGAAATCAAACGAAAAATGTCTTCATGTGAAGTATGCTGTGGAATATGATGAGCATAAGAAAAGAATGACGAAGCTTGTTGCAAGTGGAGGTACAATCAAGCCTCAATTTGGAAAAGCAATGGAAGGAGCACAACTGGCAAAAACTGTTCAAATGAGTGTTGTTTTTCATATTTTGTCTAGAAGGCGTCCTATGACAGAGTACCCAGAGTATAGTAATTTATTATATTTTTTGAGTGTTCCTCACTATCCTAGCACACATTGGTCAATAAACGCTAGATGGGAATGGGAAAACTATCTCACTGTGGTGGAAAAGCAAGATTTAAAGGAGAATGTAAAAGAGTCAAACTTCATTGCATTATCTTTAGATGAAGTTACTGCGGTAGATAATACTTCCTAGGTCTATATGCATGTGTATACTATAAAAGAACATGTACGTCAAGCTCATCCACTCTATGTTCATAAAATGAAGGATAGTTCAACATCACAACATATATTGGAACTAGTTAAGAAGTCTTTGAATCAAATTACAGGTATGGATGACTTGACAATTGCCAAAAAGTTGGTGTGTGTAGGAGCTGATGGATCTACAGTAATGCAAGGTCATAGGACTGGTCTTTGTACAAAATCACAAACTACTTATGCACCATATGTGCTTGCCATTCACTGCATGGCCCATAGAATGAATTTAGCATTTAAAATTGTAAGCAAGTTTCCTATAGTATCAAAAGTTAAAAATCTAGTCTGTGAGCTACACACATACTTTTGCTGAAGTCCTAAACGATTTGCAGAATTTCAAAATTTTGTTGAGGGAATAATAGTAGGAAACAAGCTTCTTAAGGATGTTGATACCGGATGGATCTCCTTGCATGGACTAGCTCAACGAGTTCTTTTAGAATGTCCATCCTTGATTGGAACAATGTATGAGCATCGCAACACAGTAGACAAAGCTCTTGACCTCTTACATAGGTTAAGCGATATAGAGACACTCTTAACTTTAGCTAGTTTTCTCCCCATGTTGGATGAAATGAACAATCTTGTGAAGAAAGCCCAAGATAGAACTATGTATATCTATGATTATAGCAAACTACGTAGAATGACATGCATGGCCCTTGATAATCTATATCTAGATGTAACTTCTCAAAGCCCAAATTTTTATAGGTGGTAGATAATTACAGATTTGAATCATCATGAAAATTGTTTACAATTTAATGCAAGTAGGGAGTTATGTGTCTTTGTACATGGATTTGAGATACCAATGCACCATTGTAAGACAGTCAGGTGCTCTATTAGAGAAGTACCTATTAGAAAGGATGATTTTGATGGCATTGTTAAATCTATTAGTAGTAATTTGAAGGAAATTGCAAGTAATCTTTCAACAGAGATTTATAATCGATTCCCTCGAGATGAAATACTTGATGCCATGTCTATTGTGTATCCTCAATTTTGGGTTCAAGTCTACCGAGATAGCCCAAGCGTTTTGCATCAAAACGTAACTACGTTGACCGCATGCTTTTCAAAAAGTGTAGAATGCAATGGACAACAAATAGAAGGAATTATAGATGGAAATAATCTTAAAGGACAATGTAGTCAGTTTGCAAGAAGTATGATAGACCAGTTTAATGCCATGGAGAATCCCTTCGAAATAGGATCAATAACAAAAGCCTAGAAAAACATGGGTTAGAGTGAAATATTGCATGATTCGATATCAGAATATTTCAAACTTGCTGATTTATGTCAAACAATGATATTGGGTTCGATGGAAGATGAGAGAGTTTTTAGTGCATTGGGGTTTTTGAAATCAAATATAAGAAACCAACTAGACAAGAATTTGGAAAATTGCTTGAGGGTGTTAGGAAGTGCATATAATGTCAAAAAATTTCCTTATGAAAGGGCACTTACAATCTGGAAGTCCATATGTGAAAGAAGAGGGTTGTGTAACTCTTCAAGTTCAAATGCTGGTAGTGGTGGGACAAATGACAGTGACACAATGATGGATGAATTTGACTTTGGGACTCAGAATCAAGACAAAGAAAATGAAGACCAGACTCAGAATCAAAATGACTCTTTTTCTTTATCTGAACGTCAATTTGAGGACCCTGACTTGATTTGGGAAATGGAAGTGAATTAGCAGTTTTTAGGTATTTATACTGCATTTCATAAATTATATTCCAAAACTGTAGTTGATGATATTTTAAATTTGTATTCCTTGAAATTGTGAATCAAATTGAATACATTAACATATTATTAATTATGTCATATTTTAATTGTGTCATACTGATAAGTTTTACATGTACTCAGTGATTCATTATTCAACTCAATGCTTAATATTTCCTTTGTAAAGTTTATTTGTGCATAAAACATAAAATTTGTAGTAAAGTAGAATTTTGGTTTTTGATTTGATATAGTAAATAAAATTAGTTTAACATATTAACAATAGTAGTATATAGAACAATGAACATCAGCAATCGTTGAATGTGTATTTACTAGTTGAAACCAGAGTTTATTTTCAATTGATAAATTAAATAATACAGATAATTGAACATCAACACATTACTGAATTTGAATTTTCTATTGATTTTTAAATGAAAGAGTACATAGAGGCAATGAAAAATCTTGCTCAAGAATCAAAGACAACTCAGTACAGAGCTGAGTTGGAACTTAAAAAATTGAAACTCATAATATCAATATCAAATCATTCTAACATTTTTTTTAGCAAATTCCACTGTTCAGGTGGTGGAATTATCATTTCTTCTAGCTAATGTTGTCTGACTTGAATTTTTGTTAACAATGTATGATTGAATTTCAATCTGGACCCTAGGTCTAACTTGAATGTTTCAGCCAAAGATACATTTAAGAGTATCACTTTTTTGATGAAATCCAAAAAGTTTGCCTCATCTAGGTTCCCAAGAAACTAGTCCAAATCAATCTTCCTTGCATCTTCCATCTTCTTTTTGAAATTATCCTTTCCAATGAATCGGTCATTTGTGTCAAAACCCTATGGCAAACCAAGCTTTGTCAAGTTCCTTACCTTTTCATCCTCCTTAATCTTTGTTGCAGCCTTAATCACAAATTATGTTGTTTCACACATTCTTGAACATTTTTTAATGATAGATGTCACCTTCATTGTGGATTCAATCCGATTAGTAATGCCTTTTGAAATCAATTCATTGTCATTGGCTTTGTGGACTGTTTCTAGAACTTGATTACAGATTTCTCTTCTGCCTATAGTTGCATATTTGTGTTGTCCATTAAATATTTTTTCAGCTTATCAAAATGTAGTCTCATGGCATCAATGACTTGAAAGAATTCACACAATTGATCAAACCTCTGCATTATTTCTTCCTAGATCTTTTGTTTCATGTGCCTGATTGTTTGTCTACAAAATTTAGTTAACTTTTTTTGACAAGATTTTATTTCATTTTTTGCTTCCATAAGTTGTGTGGCGAATGTTCCATTTTTTTGCCTCTCTTTCTCCAATTTTTGTTCCCACTGTTCATTTGCTTTCCCAATGCTTTGTCTTAATTTTTCTAAAGTGGATTTTTCCTCATTATATTTATTTTTTATCTCATCTAACTCTTGCTTCAGTCCATTCAATTCGACCTCTATTTGTTTATCCTCTTTGCTTGTTGATGTAGAGACAGATTTTTTTATTCTTTTTTCTAATTCATTGCTCTTATTATCTGCTGCTTTCCTCTTTGCTTTCCCATTTGCTAAATCTGCCTATATTTTTTCTATTTGATTCTACAACTTTTTTTTCTCTCTATCATGCTTTAGCAATGATGTGTATACCAATTCATTGTTCTTCTTTGATATATTAAATTTGTCAGTATTTTTTAATCCAAAAAAATCAAATTGCAAATTGCTCACTTGAAATTCTAGTTTATTTTAAACTGTGGGAACAACAATTGTGTACTCCATGATTTCTGTATTTGTGTCAAATGTGGGTAATATCATGGTTGTTGCAGGATCTAAAGTTACAACAGACACACTCTCCATCAATTTCTTCTTATCCTTTTTTATACACTTCTGATTTCTTTTTAAACTCTTGAATGTAATCAAAACCCAAGGACATACGAATAAGGGAATGCTTGAATGGTGAAGGAATAGGAGTACTTGAAATTTCTGTTATAGCCACACCAACTGGGGGAGTGCCTGGAAATAATTCCTTTGTAGTGGAACTGGTAGTTGGACTTGGACCTGCCATAATCCTTTGTCTCTTCTGTGTCCCTTGATCACTGAGTGTTTGTGTGGTATCTTGTATTGGTGTCCTCTTGTGTGTAACTTATTGTTAGATCTATTGTTGTAGCACATGTTGACTAAGTTCTCCACTAGTGGCAGTGCCAATCGCACTAGGCTCTCCACCATGGGTATGTCCAAGTTGTGATTGCATCTGACATGAGGATTAGGATTTGAATCTGTAACAAAATCAATTCTTTCAGTTCTACTTGTATGACCTTGGTGTATTTTATTAGCTGATCCAGCTGCAAGGCCTCATTTATCAAATGGTTTTCTAGCAGTGGTGACTACATCTATTGGTTTCCAAATGCCTTTTCCTTGGGACCCCAAACTACCACCTTGATAACCCAACTTTTCTGCTATGACTACTCCTAAAGTATATGATTTTTTTGTGTTCTGACTTAAACCAGGTTTGTAAATGCTTTGTTCATCCCTATCATCATCAGGTTCATCATCTCTATCACTTTTAGTTTCTTCATCTTCACATTCATTGGGATGCTCTATATTCCATAATTTGCTAAACTCTTCATCTTCATTGATTTCTCCATAGTCTGCATCAGTTCTCAGTTCACCTAGATCCTTCCTCATAGACCAAAATGCAGCAATTTTTTACCGTGTCCAAATTTTTTTTGAAATAGAATCATCTAGATAATCTGGCATTTTTGCTCTAATAGATGGTTTATCACTTTTTCTATAAAAATTGTTGTACCTCCTAATTTCATTCTCTATTGGTGCTCGTGTAATTTAGACCTAGTGCAATGCCATAATTTCTGCTGACAACCATTCAAAAGAAATACCTTTCTCAGCAACAGTTTTCTCCATTGCAATTTTGACCTCATCCCAGGAATCATTGTTTCTCAAGTTTTCAAGAAAGGGTTTACTTTGATGTTGAATTCTACTTGCAACATTCCTATTGGCCACAATCATTGTTTTAATGGTGTCACATGGATCATGTACTGCCAGTGATAGACAACATCAAAATTAAAAAATTTCAAAAGATCTTGTGCCACTTTAAATGCTTTCCTCTTGAATGTGAACCCTCCACATGAAAAAGGGAAAGACGGAAATAAGGTCTTCTTTCGCTGATCGACAAAGTGTAGTTCATTAGTACTCTACATCTGCCTTACATATTCCAATGTAAAAACCCTTTCTGTCACATGTATTGGAAGTTTGTATGGCTCTACTTCTGATCCATAAAATCTTAGAATAGTATATTCTTCCAATAAGTACCAATCAACCAATTGTATTTCTTTTCCTAGTTGAATGAAATCTCTACATGATATAGGCAATCTAGGCATTGGACTATTTGTAATTACTTAATGCAATGGGGCCAAAAAGTAGTCTACAAAATTATTGTAGTTCCTTCTAGAATCATGCATCCTTATCTTAGTGGTCCAATCATCTACTGGAGCTATTTTATTTTCCTCAGCATTGCTATAGGTCTGAATCTAAAGCTTGTTGTTCTCAAACATTCCACTAAATTTGAATAGAAAAAAATAGCACAAGTACGTTGTGAACCTAAATGTCTTGGTGGAACCTCCGTTAATCATTAAAAAGTGTTTATGCATGGATTCTACAATGTGCTCAATAAATTTATATTTGACATGTACACCATTACCATAATGGATATTATATACTATTTTAAGGAGGCTTGCATCCACTTCCCAATTGCTATCCAGTCCGAGCCAAAATGCTAACATGGAAATATTATCCTGAGCCCATGATTTAAAAAATTTCAAAGGATAAGGAGGGTTATGGTTATCTTTCAAGATGTTTTTTTCTTCAACTATTTTATTTAGGAAATAATTTTTGCTCCTTTCATCTGCTGCTTCATAATCACTAGCAATCTTTTCTAGGTCAATGTGGACATCTCCAAATTCTTGGATTGTAAACCCAAACACTTTTCCAAATTTTTCTACATTAATGGATAAAATTTCTTCTTTGATATCCTTATTTACAATTGCTCTTTTGTTACCATCATAATTGTGGGCACAGACCATGATAAATTCTGGGCAAGGGAAAACCTCATGTAACATCATGCGCCCTAATCTAGTTACCCATGGTGCATTGATACTATCAACATTCTTTTTCTTGGAAGCCTTATTCTCACATGAAAATCTAAGTTCTAAGGTAAATCTACCATACATGTTAGGATCATAAATATCATGGTATTCATTAGTCAAACCTGAGGTTTTAAGCAATTCAAAATAATCTATTTTTTTATCTGTACTTGCTCTGCCTTTCCCAAAAACTTTGTCTAGTCTACTAGTGGTGGTAGACATGCTTATACAGTGTAAAATTTTTCTTAAGTCTCTCAACCCTAAATGCAAAGTTTGACAAAATAAGATTTTAAGAAATGATGAAACGTAACCTAGGGCTTCTATGTTTTGTCTTACCAGCTTTGTTGGAAATGGTACTGCAATGAGAAATCTAAAATCTCCCTAGTGTACTGCAATGAACAATATGAAACATCCCCGATGCCCCATGTGCTAATCCTCTCGGCTCTCACTTAAAAATAAAATCACTTAGCAATAAAAAGTAGAAACTAGAAAGTTTGCTTTTTTTATGAAGTGACTTTTTTAGTGAATGAAACGTCAATTCAAGTTTCAACGTGTGGCTATTAGTACATGTCTGATAGCTGTCCTACATTGACAGTTCACAGTAATCTCTAAACCATTGATCTTTGTAAATCTAAGGGTTTAGGGTGATTCTGGAGATTTATGTTTGAAAGCCTAGTGCTCTGTGCATTTCATTCCGGAATGCAACTAGAACCATCCATCAAATGTTCATCGAACAACAAGTATTTTATGATATAAACAATAAACATAATCTGCATTTCTTCATTCATTTAATGTTCTAGAATCCTAAATAACCCTGAGCTATTTAGATTCAGAAGAAAAACACACACAACTTGGAGATAGATAACCATATACATGCAACAAAGCATTACTCATTTAAAAACAACATGAAACTGGTAAATTTATGCCACCCAGCAAGACTGTATCTTATTATTCCATCAAAATTTGCCAATTCTAAAACAACCAACCCTATGAAATGACTCAATGAGAAAGACCGTTCCTTTATAGATTAGGAATGTGCTATCAGTATTGAATACATTATACTTCAAATTGTTACAGATATAGAGAACAAAAGCTTGTCAATCCTCAGTTCCATATTTGTCATTCCACTCATCATATGTCTCCTCTGTCGGCCAAGGGAATGAAAGTATTTCTTCAATCTGGCCATTATGGCTGACATACCTAGAATCTAGCATAATTTTTACATGGTTACAGAACGTAGAAAGATTCCTTTCAAGAGTGTTCAGATTGTCCAACATTAAGCTCAGTACTTGCATACTCATAGTTGGATCCCTTGCAATTACATCACATCAAGTGGGAATTAATCAATAAAAATTGTCTACAATCTCCTTTCTCCACTTGTCCAAGTCTTTTGTTTTGCCATCACCATCCAAGATGGGAGGTGACCACTTAGTTTCCAACCCTTCAAAACCATGCAACCTATCTTTCACAATTGAATCAAATTTCAACTGGAAACTGGCCACATCTTGAAAACACTTCAACATGTTAAGCACCTTCTGTATGTCAAGAGGTGCATTGGAATCATACCTGGCACACCTCAGAAATTCTTTGACTTTTTTAGTTCTATGTAACCATTTTTTTAAGTTTAATAGTCTCTGTTTGTTAGACTCGTGCTTTTCATATGCTGGTCTCAACTGTGAGTAGGATTTCCAAGTCTCATCAACTCTGGTCAAAATGTTTGTCACCTTGTTCTTGATCAAGTTGGTGACCACCTCTTTAACCTTGTTATACTTTTCCTCCTTCAATCTCCTGTTATCCTCCTTCAACTCTCTAATCTCTACAAGGAGAGGCTCTATATCCACTGGAATAGATTATGTAGTTGGGATCACTGGAGGAAGAGCTGAAGTACTAGCTACTCATGACAGTTACTGCTTCAACATGTTTATCTCTACAACTACCTGAGAATAATCAAGTTACAGCTGACTGCAATCCTTTTGCAATTTGTTAGCAATTGCTTATGCAAATTGTGCAGTCTATATATTTAAGCTTGCAGCCTGAGGAGTAGGGGTATCAGATACTCTTTTTATTATTACACCCCCTATCAGCTCTCCTAATCGAACCCTAGGCTTTTTGTTGTTTGGGGCTAGAGCCCATATTGCTAATGTTTCAAATTTAGGGTTGAAGGCTGCACTAGAGAGGGCCTTTTCAATCTCTTCCCTTCTCACATATGAATAATCTCTAGTGATTGTATCAAATGCAATGGCATCTGATAGAGTCTAGTGAGGTAGAAGTAGAATATTACTTTTTGCCACCAGTGTTCTCCCTTCCTCTGGAGTCATTTTACTTATAGACTATTGTACTTCTTTAAGGACCTTCTCAGTAATAACATCATACTCCTTTGGGTCTTTTCCAGCCTTGGCATCTTTAATTTTCCTTTGAAATTCCTCACTGCTCACTTTCAAAACATAGCTCCTAAATTCAGGAGTGTTGACAAATTCATTATCCTCCATAAACTTGTCACAAGCCATCACCCTAACATCTTCAATATCAACAGGAGGGTTTCTCATTACTCTCATTGCCCTATTCTTTGGGGATGAATAAGGTCTCAATCTATCAGGTGAACGAGGGCTAGTTTCTTGTTCATGTTCCTCCTCCCCCTCTAGGTCAACTACCTCTATCTACTCTGGGTTCTCCAGATCAATAATCTTGGCACTTTTGGCAGGGGAGGGGCCAACTGATTCCCTCTTTACATCATACTTTCTACTTTTTCTACTAGGCTCATAAGCATATCTCTATTCTCCTGTAGGGGTAGAGGCAATCAACTATTCTGCATTATCCAGCATTTTCTCAATTCTCTTGATTGGGTCTTGCACTTCTGCAAATGCACCTGGATATGCAGGATTCATGTTTCTCTTCATATTCTCATTGGCCATGATAGTAGCCCACTTGATCCTCAAGTGGTGGACTTCATTCATAGTAAAACAATTCTTGGCAATGTCCTCATCATAATCCACCTGATGAAAGTACTTGACCCTTCCCTTGTAGTTGTTGACTCTGAATCTAGTTTTGCTGATGAATCCCTTAGGGTTAAAAGACCATGGTTGTTCCAAATACATTCCAAAACATTGCATAACTGAATAAATTTGGTCCAACCCACTCTTATCAGGGATCACAAAATCACAAAATCTGATGGAAGAAGGGAAGAATGAACCTTTCTTGTGGTTCCTAAAGTGTTTTTTGTCAGAATCATTTAACTGCCTTATAACTTGTAAAAATGACACCCTCTTTGGCACATATTTGGGCAGTATGTGAGGTGCAGTCTGTCATCCATAGACCCTTATGCAAGTAGTATGCTCATGATAGAACCAGTCACCCCAATTGTGATCAATTCCAAGGTGGGGAGTCATGTCCAGAGGTCGTAAGAAATCCATTACATCAGGATGCAACCTTTCACCCTCTGGCTCCAAAAATCCAAGGATTCTCCTCACAAAATATTCATCAAAGATGACATAATCTGCTGTGACATAGTGCATATCCAGCATACATGTCCATACTTACATTGGCAGCTTGTTCCCTTGAGCATCTGAATCCTTGACATGCAAATTCTCGTGCCACATCCCTGATAAAGCAAATAAGTACATATGGCACAACAAGGAGTACCATATGAATTCAAATTGGACATCCAGTTTAGACAAATTATTTTTGATCTTTGTCATCTGATCATGCATATGGTCAGCTATGAAAGTGGCATAATCATATGGTTCCTTGACATCTAGGTTCTGAATATCAACAACCATCATCATCAAAGAAATAGACATTCTTTCTAAAGTATCTCTACCTAATACTTGACATAGAGTGTGATAGGTTCTGACAAAATATTCATTAAACATACTGCAATGAAAAGGCTCCTCCTTTCATATGAAATCTTAACCAATTTCCCACCAACACCCCTTGGCCTGTGCTTTGATAAGTTATATTCCCTGTAATGTCATTTCACAGTCTGGTATTTTTTCTTGAAATCCCTAAGGTCAACTTGTTTACTGGCTACAGGGTCCAAGTTGAATATAGTGGAAATGTATCATTTAGTAAGCTTGATCAATGTTGAACCATTTCCATCTATTACTATCCTAGGGGCTGGATTATACCTTAATACTATTGACCTAATTAAGTCAGGGTTGGGGAAAACATTGGAACAAATGAGCTTGGCTAAATCGTATCTCCAGGCATGATAGATATGGGCCTTATAGTTCATCATCTTATGCCAATGCTCAAAGAGGATCCAACCTAGGACAGGTAATTTGGCATCCCAGTAATTATAGCAGTAGTCAAGAAATTTATCCTTGGCTTCACCTCGGCCATGCAATTTTAAAATTGTTCTAGCGAAACCAGGGAGTTGGATCATAAGATCCTCATTTAAGCTTCTTTTTGAAGTGGAAGCCTAGCCTGACTAACTCATTTTTCTTTTATGAAGGTAGCTTAGGGTTTTTATGGTTGACAACGGCCCTAAAAGCTTCAGAATTAACCTACAGTTGGAAAAACTAGGCATAGAGGAGGAACAGTTACTGGTTTTTCATGCTTGCAGAAACTTGAGGTTACTTTTTCCTGCTTGTTCTGATGATTTCTTCTGAATGTAGTCATGCTCTCAAGAATACCTTACTCCTTGAATTCCTGTACAATTCTCTATATTAATGAAATTCGTGCTGCAAGAATTCCTGCATAATTCTATGCATTAATGCACTTTGTGTTGCAAGCACTTTGAAATCTTTCTCTTTTGAAACTTTGAATTTGGGCCATTGATCTTTTCCTTACATTCTGAAATCCACAGTCCTAATTGGCTGACTAGATTTGATAATCTTCATTGCCATTCAGAAAATGTATGAGTCAGATACATGGCAGCACCTCATAGTGTAACAGCCTGTGATGGCCCACCTCTTACCTACCCCACACTGACATGCCTCACTTATCAAAAAAGAGAATGCCACATGTCACGATGTCACAACCGTGCAGCACAGATTGCAACCAAAGAGATTCTCCTTGTGACAATGTGCAACCATTGGATCAAGTCTTTTGCCAGCTTAGATTTTTTGACATATCATTCTGTCCTAGCCATGCAACGAATATTCTCTCCTGACAGATTCCTCATGCACCCTTGCACGACCATTAGATTTCTCCCTTCCTACAACCGTTGGATCAAGTCTTTAGTGGGATAGAATGCTAGCTTTAATTTTTTTACATGTGTTGTTCTATCGCAGCCGCGTAGCGAATATTCTCTCTTGACAAATTCATCATGCGCCCTTGCAGGACCATTAGATTTTGCCCTTCCTGCAACTGTTGGATCAAGTCTTTAGTGGGATAGGATGCCAACTTTGATTTTTTAACATGTGTCATTCTGTCGCAGCCGCGCAGTGAATATTCTCTCTTAACAGATCCATCATGCGCCCTTGTGCAACCATTAGATTTCACCCTTCCTGTAACGGTTGGATCAAGTCTTTAGTGGGATAGATTGCCAGCTTTGATTTTTTGACATGTGTCATTCTGTCGTAGCCGCACAATGAATATTCTCTCCTGACAGATTCCTCATGCACCCTTGCGTGACCATTAGATTTTGCCCTTCTTGCAACCATTAGATCAAGTCTTTAGTGGGATAGGATGCCAGCTTTAATTTTTTGACATGTGTCATTCTGTCACAGCCGTGCAACAACTATTCTCTCCTGACAGATTCCTTATGCGCTCTTGCACGACCATTAGATTTTGCCCTTCTTGTAACCGACGACAGCGGGTAACCTCTAGAATCCTAGATTAAAGAGCTGGTCATCTTACAAATATTAGGACATGAAGTCATGACTTCACTGACCAACAACCTACTCGCATATTAACTTCTTAAACAATTAAAAAGTGGACCCTACTAGCTTGGTAGGTTAACCCATTCCCCACCAAGCCGTGACTGACAAGATTAGGTATAAGGGGCCGATAAACAACATGGTTTTGATGGCTCAGGTTTCAACTTAGACAACCACCAACCAAAGGTAGCAAGTCAACATAAGATTACACAGAGGGTTTCTCATATGAAATGTCAATGATTGATATTCAGAAATCTAACAGTTCAAGTGTCAAAACCTAATTATGCAAATATTTCAAGCATCATGTATGTATATGAACTACACTATCAATAGAAAGTGTAATTTTACTTGTGCATATAAAATTTCATGATTAATTCTATCTAAAAACAACCAAATTGAAATCAAATTAAATCCAAAAAGATTGAGAGTTCACATATATTATAGCTCTCTTAGTTGTGCCTATCTCAAGAGTCAAAAAGCAAACAAATGTCAAGCAACATTAGAAACCTCTAACCATAACAGAGACCATCACCAAATCCATGTCAACATATATAAATTAAAGCAAACATATAAGAAGCAACATTAGAAACCTCTAACCATAACAGAGACCAAATTATATTAATACAACAAGTAGAAATTATATTAATACAAAAAAGATTTACAATTGGGTAATTATATTAATACAAAAAGATTTACACGGGTAATTATATTATTACAAAAAGATTTACACTCAGGAAATTATATCAATACAAAAACCACTCCAGTAGCCAGCTCAGACTCCAAAAAACACATAGCACCAGAGAGGCTACCATAGTACCATAGAAATCCCTAGCCCCTTGACTAAGAGACTCCTTGAAAACTTGCCACCCTACCACCCCAGCACAGAAATCACCAAAAAAGTGGCACTGGGAGCCCGACCACTCCTACGGCCACTGCGAGTAGAATCTCCCTACATTCACAATGGCTGCGAATTATTGAAGCCATACTGGAGTATCGTCTATGTCCATTCCAATTTCCCATCAAAGAAAGTGTCTCCCACGAGCTGCCCAAAGCCTGTGCCTTCTGAGTTGTTGCTTATTCATGTTTAGGAGGAACTGCTACCTAGCTACGCCTTCCTGTCCCTCCCACAGCTTCTCCAAGTCTCTCAGCCATGGGATACTGACCCCCAATTCTACATCAATCACCACGTCTAAGTCATCCAAAAGAATATCTGGAGCGAATACCCATGTAGAATGATCAGTGCATCCACTTTTGCCTCTCCTAGGTCCAACAAAGAAGCCAGAAAGTGTCAAGAAACATCTAAATTTACCCTATATCTATCCTCAGAGACCAAGAAGTCTTTACCGAGGACCATCTTCACTACCTCAAGGAGGAATAGGTTTTGCTAGTTACAAATGTTCATCAGTCTGCCATCTCTGATATGGCCTAGATAGGCAACCTAGCACTTATTGCAACAAAGCCTTATGGGAGACTCCATGCTATATTTTGAGCAAGCCAGTCAAGTGCCATTTTGCTGGAGACCTCCAGGATTTAAAGGAAGATCGTTAATGAACACACGCTTCAACTGACATGCATTTATTCATTGTCCAAATTTTTTGTAGCGTCAATCTTCAGCTCATGTAAGGATTGACGATTACCAAAATCTATTTAATAACTTGTCAAAACTATTTAATAAATTAAAAATCAATGCTTGGGAAAAGTATTTTGTAGGTCACCAAATGAAATCGATATCAATGATTCAATATGTAAATTTATAATAATATTATATTTTATATAATATAATATATAATTTTATATTAAAAATTTCATTCTTTGAAACATCTATGATCTATATACATTGCAATTTCAAACCGTAATTACTTCTATATTATTTAGTAAAATTTAACATCACCCTTCAAAACGATTGGGGAATTACATCGTACATGAACCTCTAACCAACCTTAGTTCTAAATAAAACTCCTATCCTATGACCTTCAAACCTTGCTTTGATCCTCCAAAATCTTTTTGGTTCCTCTTTTCGATGATGCGTAATGAATATTTGACTGTAGTCCATAATTATCCTATTAATAGGCAATGGATCCATTCCAAATTTAATTGTGTGCTCATTCACAATGTCAGTCAATGATTTACTATAGAACCTTGCATTATATATACAAGAAACCACTAGGCATGGGTAACAATAAGGCCAGTAAAGGAGAATTAAATTGATTTTCTTGAGGTCACTGGCAATTGAGTTGCAATACCAATTCCATGCATCAATTCAAATTTCTAGTTTCTCATACATGCATGCATGTGTGGGAGATTCAACCCACAACCCAGAATAGAATGCATCATTTGCAAATGTTAAAAGTGTTAATTCTTAACACAATTTATTCCACTTGACAAATGCTCATATTTTTGTTGCAAGTATGGGCCTAACCGGTGTTGTCATTGATGTCAACATACTCATGTTGCATTAATGAGAAGGATTGGATGAGCTGTGTGTTGAGGATATTGAGAAAATTAGTCTCAATTAGGGACAATGAAGAACAGTGATGACAACAAGGTAAAAGTCTAAGATAGGATAATAATCAAAGGAGGCAGATTAAAGGGTTTGTCGATATGTGTCTGTAGGTGATCTAGTAGAGATTTTAGAGGTCCACATGAAGATCTAAAAAAGTTATGGCCGCTCATGTAGAACCAGTTCCAGCAGGTGTTCAGAGGTGACAGAATGACACAGATAGGTCTGGTGAGATCTAGAAGTACATTATCCCATTTTGCAGATTTGAGGAAGTGTTGAGAACATCCTTGTGAAGTGTCAAGTCGATTGGCTCGTGGTTTGAAGGTCCAGAAGAACCTATTCCTTTGTGACAGTGATGACAGACTATGTTCTTGAGGTTCTGGATGAAGGAGCAAAGGATTCCAATAAGCAGATGAAGTGCTGATGTTCTTGGTGATTTAGGAAAGCTTGTGGTGATCTGTGGATCGTTTCTAGTTCATGTTGGTGCTCTGCATTGAAGTTAGAGTACGCATTTAAAGAATAATCACTGGATGATGGTGTTCTTCCTGAGACTGGCCGACCGGATGTATTACACGTCTTGCGGATGTTCTTGTAGATGTTTGCTGACTTAGATGATCATTCCTAAGTTGATGCCTTGTATAAGTAAGGGATTCTGAAGTCATTTCAAAGTGTGTCTTGTGATGATGAGTGTGTGGTAGCGAGGAGGTGTGCGAAAGGCAAAGTAGAAGTATTGGGCTTAAATGGAACTGATTCAAGCGTGGTGAAGATGCTATTCTGCAATTCATGAAGGTGATACTTATTTCTTTGTAGATAGTGTGTCTCTTGTAGGTAGTGAGCCTCTTGTGAGCAGTGAACCCTAATTGGTATGTGCCATTTTGTTCTTTCTATTCTTCTAATAGAGAAAACATTCTTGGGTTAATCACCCCGTGGTTTTTCCCTTAAATAGGTTTTCCATGTCAAAATCTTGGTGTCTTATGTGTTGATGAGTTTCTGCTTTTGATTTGAATGCATTATGTTTCATGTTTAATATACTGATAATCAACAAGAATATTTAAGTGTGAAAATTGGAGAAAGTTTTGCACAACTGATTCACCCCCCCTTAGTTGTGTGCCCTAAGTCTAATAATTGGTATCAGAGACAAGTTCCTCTAAAAGGAGCTTAATCGCTTGAGGAGATCCAGGATGTCGTCTTACAAGAAGGACAGTCTAAAGTTTGATGGAACCAACTTTGCTCTTTTGAAAGGTTGCATGAAATGTCACTTGCAGTGTATGGGAATGGCGTACTGGTCCATGGTTACAAAACCATATGTACCTCCACAGGGTGGTCCGACAACCCTAAATGAAATCATAGATGCTAAAAATAATCTCCAGACCAAAGAGGCTCTTCTAAGCGCATTATCTAACTTAGAGCTCTCAAATGTTATTGACCTACCTACTGCCTTTGAGATTTGGAATAAACTGCAACTTTTGCATGAAGGAGACCAGTATGTTAAATGTGCAAGGTTATAGAGTCTAAAAGGGAAATTTGAAAAACTAAAGATGAGAGATGATGAAAATATTACCACTTCTATGCTAAGAGTGAATGAGCTGGTTTATGGAATTAGAAAGGTTGGTGGTGTCTTGGATGAAAATGAGATTGTTGGTAAAATTCTCAGATCCCTTCCTACTTCTTACAAAATCAAGGCTACTGCAATTAAAGAATTCAGAGCCCATACAACTGTCACAAGAGATCAATTGGCTGGGAAATTGGCTATATTTGAAATGATAGAGTTTGGAGATGACCCCCCCAAGACTGAATCTACATTTAAAGCCAGTGCCTCTGTTAAAAGTAAACAAAACTTTGATCCGGGAGAGAATTCTTCAAAGAAATTGTCATGGTATGAAAAAGCAAGAAAAGATTTGGAAGAAGAAGAAGTAGAAACTGCTCAACTTGAGGCCCTTATTGCAAAGAGGCTGCCAAGAGGATCCAGTAAGTATGAAGGAAAATTACCTTTTAAGTGTTTTAACTGCAATAAGATTGGTCATTTTGCTTCAAGGTGTCCGGAAAGATTTTCAAGGCAAAATCCTAACAAGCCAAGGTTCCAAAAGAACTATTACTATGTACATGAAGATGATGATAATGAAGGAGTAATGGATGATGAATCAGAGATAGGAAATAAATCTGGAAATGAATGGGTTTCATTACCATCAAGGAAGAAGATCCAATGTCCTCTGTATCTATCAATCTTAAGACTGTAGAAGCTATTTTATCTCAATCTTTCTATTAATCATTAATAGAATTAAATGGAGAAAATTGCTCTCTAGTTCGAGTTATTTCAAGTAGTGATTTTCTATGACACCCTTTGAAATAACTTAGACGAACTCGCTATTTATTTAATAGCATAGAATCACTGTATTGAATCTATCCTATGAAAATTCATCTTTTTTTTTTTCAATTTTTATCTACTAAATCAAATGAAAATTCATCTTTTTTTTTTCAATTTTTATCTACTAAATCAACTGTCCATAGTTGCGTAACCCTATTCCTAATAGATCAACTCCCAAATAGAAAATCCAAACTAAAAAAAATCCTAGAGAAGCCACAATTGTTGTTTTCTCCCCTTTCCAACCCCTATTGATTCTAGTATGTAGATAAATTGCAAATATAATCCAAGTAATTAATGCCCAAGTCTCTTTTGGATCCTAGCTCCAATAAGATCCCCATGCTTCGTTGGTGACTGCCCAAATTGAAGAGAAGGATGATTGGGTCATTGACAGTGGATGCTCTCACTGTATGATAGGTGACAAAAATAAGTTTGTAGATTTAGAAAGGTATGAAGGAGTGGTAAAGTTTGGTGACAATTCTGCTGGTAGAATAAGAGGAAGAGGAACTATTTCTTTTGATGGAAGAAACAAAACTGGTAATGTACTATATGTTGAAGGTTTGCAGCACAATCTTCTCAATGTTGGACAGTTGGTGGACAAAGGCTATGATCTTCGATTCAAGGATGGAAAATGCAAAATCTTGAAAGTTCCAGAATAGAGATTGCATCCGGTACTCAAACTAAAGGTAATATCTTCCATTTGGTTGGTACTGGTAAAAGCTACTTATTTGTTCAAGTTGATCAGAGTTGGTTATGGCATAGAAGGATGTGTCATGTGAATTTTGATAATATCATCAAGATAAGAAATACTTAGGCTATAAGAGATCTTCCAAAATTGGTGAAACCTACTAACAGCTTGTGCAAGGAATGTTAGTTGAGTAAGATGAGCAGAGTCACATTCAAAAGCAAGGAACTATCTTCTACCAGATTATTGGACTTAGTTCACACCGATCTTTGTGGTCCGGCAAGAACCAAGAGTATTCAAGGTGATAGATACTTCATGCTGCTAATTGATGACTATTCCCGGATGATGTGGGTAACCTTTCTAAAGGAGAAATTAGAAGCTCTTGAAAAATTTAAAATATTCAAGGCTATGGTAGAGGATGAAACATGATTAAAGTTGAAATGTCTGAGGTCTGATAGAGGTGGAGAATTCACATCTGGTGAGTTCATAGAGTTCTGTGAGAAACATGGAATTAAGAGATAGTTGTCTTCTCCTAGGACTACACAGCAGAATGGAATAGTGGAGAGAAAGAACCGGACCATCCAGAAAGCATCTAAGACCATGATGATGGAAGTAAATGTTCCTCAGATCTATTGGAGAGAAGTTGTCAGCACTGCAGTCTATACTCTCAATCAAGTTCAAATCAGAAGCAATACCGTTAAGAACCCTTATGAACTCTGGTTTGGCATTAATCCTACTATAAGATATTCTAGAGTCTTTGGTAGCAAATGTTACATCAAAAGAGATGAAGATCTAGGCAAGTTTGATGCTAGAAGTGATGAAGGAATATTCTTGGGTTACTCTACTCAAAACAAAGCATACCGGTGTTATAACAAAAGACTGAGAAAGATGATAGAAAGTACAAATGTGAAGGTTGATGAGGGAATAGAGAAACCCTCAAGGTTTTATGAATATGATGAAAATGATCAGAATGGTGTTCTGGTTCAAGGAGTTCAGTCCTTTTCTGAAAGTCAAATTCAAACTAATCTGGTAAATTAGGAAGAAGAGATAGGTTTGAATGAGCCTAATCAAGAAGCAAAAGTGCAAGAAACTCCCAAAATTCCAAGGTATGTAAGACTGAACCACTCTGAAGATTAGATCATAGGTGACAAAAGCAAAGGTGTGCAAACTAGAAGGAAAATTGCTCAAAATTCAGATGAATATTGTCTGATTTCAAAGATTGAGCATAAGACAATAAATGAAGCCTGTAATGATGAAAACTAGACCAAAGCAATGGAGGAAGAGTTGATACAAATTGAGAAAAATCACACTTGGGATCTTGTTCCCATACCTAGAAACAAGAATGTGATTGGAACCAAATGGGTCTTCCGAAACAAACTAAATGAAGTTGGTGCAGTAATCAGAAATAAAGCTAGATTAGTCTGCAAAGGCTACTCTCAAATAGAAAGAATTGATTTTGAAGAAACTTTTTCTCTGTGGCAAGAATTGAAGTAGTCAAATTATTTCTTGCATTTGCTGCCTTCAAGGATTTCAAGGTGTATCAGATGGATGTCAAGTCTGCTTTCTTGAATGGTGACTTAGAGGAAGAAGTGTACATTGAACAACCAGATGGATTTCAATTATTTGAGCATGGTGATATGGTCTGCAAGTTGAAGAAGGCACTGTATGGACTAAAGCAAGCCCCAAGAGCCTAGTATGAAAGATTAGACCAACATCTTTTGAAGATTGGTTTCAACAAAGGTACTACTGATAGTAACCTATATTTCAAAATTGATCATGAAAACATCTTGATTGTTGAAGTATTTGTTGATGATATCATCTTTGGAGGAAGAGATAGTATGTGTAAAACTTTTGCAAATCAAATGAAAAGTGAGTTTGAGATGTCTATGCTTGGAGAAATGAATTTCTTCTTGGGTCTGCAAATTACTCAAACAAAGAAAGGAATCTTTATTTCTTAGACCAAATATGTGAAAGAATTGTTGAGGAAATTTGGAATGGAAGATTCAAAGCCAATGAATACTCACATGGCAACTAGATGTAAGTTGAGCAAAGATGATGACTCTCCTAAGGTAGATCAGATAAAGTACAGATCAATGATTGGAGGATTGTTGTATCTCACTCAAACTAGACCAGATATAATGCAGGCTGTTGGTCTTGTTACGAGATTCCAGGTTGATACCAGAGAATCTCATGTCATGGAAATCAAGAGGATCTTTAGATATCTAAAAGGGATGGTAGAGTATGGTCTCTGGTATCCTAGAGATCATGACTTCTCTCTTCATGCATATACAGATGCTGATTGGACAGGAGATGTGGATGACCGGAAGAGTACCAGTGGTGGAGCTTTCTTTTTGGGAAAGAGATTAGTTTCTTGGCTAAGCAAGAAACAAGAGGCAATATCCCTATCTACAACTAAAGTAGAATACATAGCAATAGTAGGTTGTTGCACTCAAGTTTTGTGGATGAAGCAGATGCTAAGAGATATTGAAGTAGAGTATGAGGAGCCTATCACAATCCTCTGTGATAATTCAAGCGCTATAAGTATATCTAAGAATCTGGTGTTGCATTCAAAGACAAAACATATATCTATCAAGTTTCACTTTTTGAGAGAGAAAGTGAATAAGAATGAAGTCAAATTGGAGTTTGTGTCATCCAAGGATCAGATTGCAGATATCTTTACTAAACCTCTACCTAAGGACTCTTTTGAGTTTCTCAGGGAGAAGTTAGGGGTTATTGCTCCTCCAGTGATGAACTAAGGTGCACTGATGTACATCAGTCTGGTGGGTATCATAGTCACATCTTGTGTTCTGAATTGATGTTGGGGAGCTGCTACTCAGGGGGAGCAGCAGGTATGAGTCTAAAGTGGTGAAATTGCAAGTATGTGCCCTTTGCCATTGATGCCAAAGGGGGAGAGAAGACATGTGAAAAACAAGTGGTTACTGATCAAAGGGGGAGAGAAGACATGTGAATGGTTGTTGTTGATAGGGGGAGTTGTGACAGTAAGGAGAAGTTCTTGTCTTGATGGCTTTTCACATCATATGTTGCCATGAATGACACAGGGGGAGATTGTTGCAAGTATGGGCCTAACCAGTGTTGTCATTGATGTCAACATACTCATGTTGCATTAATGAGAAGGACTGGATGACCTGTGTGCTGAGAATATTGAGAAAATTAGTCTCAATTAGGAACAGTGAAGAACAGTAATGACAACAAGGTAAAAGTCCAAGATAGGATGATAATCAGAGGATGCGGGTTAAAGGGTTTGTCGATATGTGTCTATAGGTGATCCAGTAGAGATTTTGGAGGTCTGTATGAAGATCTGAAGAAGTTATGGCCACTCAAGTAGAACCGGTTTTGGTAGGTGTTCAGAGGTGACAGAGTGACACAGATAGGTCCGGTGAGATCTGGAAGTGCATTATCCCATTTTGCAGATTTGAGGAAGTGTTGAGAATGTCCTTGTGAAGTGTCAAGTCGATTGGCTCGTGGTTTGAAGGTCCGAAAGAACCTATTCCTTTGTGACAGTGATGACAAACTATGTTCTTGAGGTTTTGGATGAAGGAGAGAAGGATTCCAGTAAGCAGATGAAGTGCGGATGTTCTTGGTGATTTAAGAAATCTTGTGGTGATCTGTGGATTGTTTCAAGTTCATGTTGGTGGTCCGCATTGAAGTTAGAGTGCGCATTTGAAGAATAATCACTAGATGATGGTGTTCTTCCTGAGACTAGCCAACTAGATGTATTACATGTCTTACAGATGTTCTTGTAGATGTTTTCCTACTTAGATGATCATTCCTAAGTTGATGCCTTGTATAAGTAAGGGATTGTGAAGTCATTTCAAAGTGTGTCTTGTGATTATGAGTGTGTGGTAGCGAGGAGGTGTGCGAAAGGCAGATTAGAAGTATGGGACTTAAATGGAACTGATTCAAGCATGGTGAAGATGCTATTCTACAGTTCATGAAGGTGATACTTATTTCTTTGTAGATAGCATGTTTCTTGTAGGCAGTGAGCCTCTTGTGAGTAGTGTGCTCAAGTAGTGAGCCCTAATTGGCATGTGCCATTTTGTTCTTTCTATTCTTCTAATAGAGAATACATTCTTGGGTTAATCACCCCATGGTTTTTCCCTTAACTGGGTTTTCCACGTCAAAATCTAGGTGCCATATGTGTTGATGAGTTTCTACTTTTGATTTGAATGCATTATGTTTCATGTTTAATATACTGCTAATCACCAAGAAGATTTAAGTGTGAAAATTGGAGAAAGTTTTGCACAACTGATTCACCCCCCCCCTCTTAGTTGTGTGCCCTAAGTCTAACAATTTCTTCATTCTGAGACATGCAAAGCAATAACAACCTGTATAGCCACACACAAACAAAATATTCCATCATCTTAGATTCTTATTACTATTCTACATCTGTGAACTAAGAACACTATCACATAGTTAAAATCAAAATCATGAATGATCACAAAATAAATACTTGGTAACTTACTTTCGTTGTACAGCTATTGTAATTTAAGCCATTACTTTGAACTTTTACAATCTATTGATTCTTGACCTATCTAAAACTTAGTAATGCAATATAAGTTCAAAAAACCAAAGACTATCATATATACATTACATGTACGTCTGTGAGAAATGGGTAATAAATAACAAGCAACTTCATTTAATTCATATTGGCTAATCTGTACGGTTTGTCACGACTCAATACTCACTTGTCATTAATGAACTTAATTAAGAATTAGCTAATCTATGTGGTTAAGTGTGTTCAATCAAATCAATCGTACCACCACTGACCATTTGATGCACCCTAGAATGAAAGATAATCGGTTGTAGTTCAATTCCAGAAGGTAGATCTCCAACGCTATACATTGCTAAAAAAATCCTCCAGAATCAACGAGTAGCCGTTAGATATTAATAGATCAACGGTTGTCACATATATAAAATATATAATATATTTTATCGATTATTGTCCAAAGGTGGCAACGCGATAGAATGTAAGTCCTTGGTTGTACAACTACAAATTTGGGAAATTGGGTCTGTTAGTACTTATGCCGTCAATTTGCGATCATCTAACAACCAAAATCTATTAGAATATTTTCCATTTAATGACATCCACGCTCGAAGTGACCTCTGTCCTTTCGTAATAAATAAGGAATGTCGTGAAAAGCACAATTGCACGTATTTGGGAAGGCAATTTATACAGCTCAATTAAATAATTATGTATTAATTTTCATTAATCAGAATTGTTGTTACTTGACACTTGTCTCTATTCCGGAGACTTTATGTAGAAAGATGGGTGTGTCAGAACTGCAGCTTGAAATGGAACTTCAACTAAAGTCTGATGCCATTCACACAGTATGATTTTCTATTGGCATAACCGTTTATTTCAACAATTAATTTTTTATTGCTTTGAAACTATATTTAAATTCACCAATAAATTTTTTTATTGCTTTGAAAATTGATTTAATTTGCCAATGTAAATATATTTTCTAGTTTGAAATTAGATTTTAATCGCCAGCAAAAATATTTTCTTATTTTGAAAATAGGTTTAATTCACCAATGTAAATATATTTTCTGGTTTGAAATTAGATTTTAATCGCTAGCAAAAATATTTTCTTATCTTGAAAACAAGTTAATTCGCCAACAAAAATATTTAATTGGTTTGAAAATAGGTTTTAATCGCCAATGAAAATATTTTATTGGTTTTTTAAAAAATTACAATTTGCTAAGATTTTCCATAGACCTCTAGTGATTACAAAAGATTCTCCAAATAAGTTTTTTTTTTTCCCGGAAAAATGAAAATTTGCCAATAAAATTAATATTTTTCTCGGGAAGTATACATGATTCACTAGGTTTATACACCTTCTCCGAGGGGGGGTTCTTAAAGTTATCCCTACCTGATAACATATATAATTGGCAAGTATTTAATGATGATGAGGACTTGATAAAATTCCTCCACTACGTGGACCAGTATGAATCCCAACAAATTGATTTCGATGCATTTGTTGAAGAGGTAGATGGCAAAGAGAGTCTTTTAGGAAAAGAAGTAGTCCAACTCAAGAAAAACAAAATTCCTAAAGGTCTTATAGCTCTAGAAAGTGTTTGATGGACATGACAAGTTCAATATGAAAAATGTATCAGTCAAGCAAGATGATGTTGAGGAGATAAATCTCGGAACACAAATAGCGCTCCTAAAAAGGCATATATTGGAAAAAGGCTCAATCCCAAGATTAGAAACATGCTCATTGTCCTGGTTAGAAAATACAAACATGTATTTTCCTGGTCTTATGATGACTTAAAAGCATACAAAGAAGACCTTTTTCAGCATGAGATACCTCTGAAACTAGATGCTAAGCCATTCAGGAAAAGACAAAGACCCATAAACCCTACACTAGCCCCTAAAATGTAGGAGGAACTTACAAAACTCGGGGAAGGTGGTATGATCAAACCAATCAAACATTCCTCTTGGGTTTTAAACTTGGTACCTATAAGAAAGAAAAATGGTGATATAAGACTATGTGTGGATTTTAGAAACCTGAATTTCTCCTCGCTCAAACATAATTATCCTCTTCCAAATATGGAAGAAATGTTGCAAAAAGTAACTAGATGTGAATTACTATCTATGATGGATGGGTTTCAGGATACAACCAAGTAAAAGTTAAAGAGTCAGAATAGTTTAAGACTACTTTTACCACACCATGGGGGACATATGTATATGTGAGGATTCAATTTAGTCTCACAAATGTAGGATGATTTGACAACATATTCTAAAAGAGTTGAGGACCATTGTACACATTTGGAGAAGATTGTCATCAGAGCTTTATAATATGGCATCTCATTAAATCCAAAGAAATGTTATTTTACTATAACAGAGGGTAAATTACTTGGTCATATAGTTTCAAAGGATGGAGTAAGGATTGATCCTGAGAGAGTAGAAGCTATTAACAAAATCCCAATTCCAAGAAATATAAAATCCATAAAGTATTTCTTTGGTGAGATCAATTTTGTCAGGAGATTTATACCAAATTTTGCAAAAATAGTAAAGCCTATCTCTAAAATGTTAAAGAAAGGTGAAAAAGTGGACTGGATAGAATAGGTCATTAAAGAATTTGGGGCTATTAAAGAAGAAATTAAAGAAGATCCTATGTTGAAATCTCCAGAATTTGATAAACCATTTCAAATATTTTCCTTTGCATCCTTTCATACAATAGTTGCAGTAATGTTGCAAAAGAAAAGGGAAGGTATTGAACAACCTATCTCATTTTTTAGCAAATCACTTCAAGGGGCAAAATTAAAATATGACATAATAGAAAAACAATCTTATGCCTTGGTGAAAGTAGTTAAGGCATTCAGACCCTATCTGGTAGGAGCTCAAGTAATAGCCTATGTGCCACATACTGCAATAAAGGATGTATTTGTCCAAAATGAAGTCGCTGGAAGAAGATGTAGATGGATTAACAGAATCCAAGAATTTAACATTGACATTCAGATTACTAAACTTGTTAGAGGACATGGTCTACCTAAACTAATGGCTGAATCCAATCTCGAGGCAGCACAGGTTTGTAATGTAAATGAAGAAAACAATGATATTGCAAGCATTGACCATAACTCATGGTATACTAATATAATGTATTATCTAAAAAACATGAGGTGTTCTCTAGGCTTAAGTGACAATCAAAAGAGAACATTGAAACTCCATGCCTCGAAATATGTTTTTATGGCTAGGGATTTGTATTGGAAGAATAGAGATGGTATCCTATTACTATGCCTGGATAAGATGCAGGTTGAGAAGATGTTGCAGGAAATGCATAGAGGTGTATGTGGAGGACATTTCTCGGCTAGTACTACTACCCATAAATTATCAAGAGTCAAGTATTATTGGTCTGAAGCTTTTAAAGATGCTCACAATTATGTAAGAAAATGTGAAGCTTGCCAAAGGTTTTCTAGTAAACTCAATTATCAAGGGGCCTTACCATTCAAACCAATGCAAGTAGAAGCTCCATTTCACCAATGGGGACTTGATTTTCTAGGAGAAATCATAGAAAGGTCTAGTGGCGGACATAAATGGATTTTGGTAGCTACTGATTATTTCACGAAACGGATAGACTCTATCCCAACAAGACAAGCTACCAGCAAGACTATGGAAAACTTTCTTTTGGAGACTATTATCACTAGATTTGGAGTACTAGTGAGACTCATCATAGACAATGGCATGTACTTTAGGTCAATAGAGTTTAAGTCATTTTGTGAGTCTTATGGTATAGAAATTTCATATGCTTCACCATACCGTCACCAGGCCAATGGACAGACAGAGTCCAACAATAAAAGCATCATCAAGATAATAAAAAGAATGCTCGAAAATAATAAGAAGGCCTGGGATTCAAAGTTAAAATTAGCTCTATGGATAGATAGAATCACCATAAAAAAGGCCACAAGGAAATCCCCATTTGAATTGGTGTATAGTGCCCAGGCTAGACTACCCATGCATAATCTTATACCAATATATAAGTTTATTCTTTAGGAGGATTTAGATGTCCCTGAGCCCATGGAGGAGACATTGGAACAATTAACTAAACTTGATGAAATTAGAACAAAAGCTCAGAAACATAATGAAAGATTGCAGCTACAGATGAAATATCTCTTTGACAAAAGAACCAAGGATAGAAAGTTTAATGTTGATGATATGGTCCTCATGTGGAATGATAGAGGACAAGATAAAGGGAAGCATGGTAAGTTTGAAGCATTATGGATAGGCCCATTTGTCATCACCAGCTAGTGTGGTGAAGATTCTTATTACCTACAAAACATGAGTGGTGAAGAATAGGAATTATCAGTACATGGACAATTCCTAAAACATTTCTTCTCATAAAAACATTTTTTCCATGTACAATATATTAAAGAAGAACAAGAAATTGCCAGTGCATGGACAATTCCTGAAATATCTTCTCTCTTTAAAGAAAATTTTCCATGCACGGTAGGTTAGGATTCCATTTCCCACCCCCTACCTCCATTAGTCTGTATCCCAGAGAATGATTCTAGATCCTTGGAATGACCTCATGGCCATTTATCCCCAACCAGAGCCACTATTGACACAAAATTTTAAACTTTAAAATTTTTCATCCAAAATCCATTTCCCGCCATCATGATACCTTTATAACCATGTTTTTTCCATTTCAAAATAATTATTCTCATAATTGGCCTAAAGAAACAAAGATCTGATAAATTACCTTCACCCTAAAACCAAAAGGCCACATTAAAATACCCATGTCATTCAAAAGCATATCACGGGAGTCTTAACCCTAAAATCAAAGCATGCAGATAAAAGACCTGTAGCATATTAGAATGACTAGCTTGAACCTCTCTTTAAATATATCAGGAGTTGGGTGTGACACCTAAATGTGTCACACTGATCAAGTGACAAGATGATATATAATGTATTGAGGAAAGATCTCCATGTCGAGGAGACTCAGCATATCAAGGGGACTAAAAAATATCGTCTTGGCATCCCACCGACAAAACTAGTAACATATAGTATAAAGAAATTTAGAATGTCTGTATGACCTAGATTCTAGTCCCTTCGAAAAGCTGTTAAAATTACCAAGTAAAGAAAAACATAAAAGGAAAGTTCAAGATAATGAAGGGAGGTAATATCTGGTCCCCCCAAAATGATGAACATAATAAATATCGAAGGGACTTGACATAATGGGATTTCAGCATGACAACCATTTGGGTCAGAACAAAATATCGATGGAAAAAAAGGATCAAAAAATCTCTTAAGTATAATTGAGTATTTCAAAAGATGACAAGACATGCTATGTTGCAAGAATTAAATGTCCTCTCGATGATATGAAAGCTGCCATTAATGCTCAGAGCCGAGTATATCAAAAGCAATCTTAAGAAAATTTGATTCATTATGCAAGCACGGGAGCAAGGGAAGGCATCTACAACAAATATGACTTGAGAAACGAAGTTAGTATTCTGAGTTCAAAATTTATATCTTCTGGTCTGAATTGCATTTGAAGAAGGTGGAATTCTCTTGCATTACACTATGGAAAACACAGTTGAAAACCCTAGGGCCAAAAGACAAAAATTAGATGAAAGACATTTGAATCAAGATTTAATAGGCTACTGCCCAAAGTCTGGACAAAGGTCTAGAAGTAATTCTCAGCTAAATCCTAGTGCAAAGAAACTTGAAGATACATACAAGCATGTAGGAGATATATGGACCCCTACGAGAGGGTATGACCTCTTCCTGTATCATTAGAAAAAGATGTATACGAATACACCAGTCTCAAACCCATGGAGATTGAATTTAGGAAAGCTCATAGTACCAAATATATTTTTTAATGTCGAATTCCTAAAAGTAGTGGCCAAAAGCTATAATCTGCAGAATTGTATGGTTGAGTTAAAAGATGGAACTGGTTTCTTCCCTATCAGAAGAGATTATATATTGATGGGTTTTCAGCTAGACTCTAGCTTTGATGTAAAATTTAGAATCTAAGACTTGCTCAATGAATATTACAATATGAGCAACAATTACAAAAGATGGAGGTTGCAACTGCACAAACCCTGGGATGAAGGCAATAAGTTTAGGGTGTTTTCAATAACAGAGGATCCCCCATACTCCATAGAGCTATTCAAAGAATATTTCCAATATACCTATTACTCTGTATGCCAATTACTTGGTATTGAAGCTTCCATGTTTATGGAAATTGCTCTCATGGTTCTGACTACTGATATACAAAGCCAACAAGCCCAACACTTTGACTATGCCAAATTTCTGGCCAATGCCCTTCATAGAGAATTGGTCTCCATACAAGAAGGGGGTAGTAATTTTAAACATTATTCTTTGCTTATGCAGCTTATCTTATATGAGGGACAAAATCAGAGACTGTGGAATGAATGTTTAAGAGTAAGGGATGTAGACAAAAGGGGAGATATCAAGCCTGTTCAGATGTGGATTGCTATATTAGATAGGTGTGAAAAGTCACACTACCTCTATTTTGAAGAGTATTTCATAAACACTGTATACAAACTGTTAGGCTACCCTTGTGATTACAACTTGTCATTAGAAATACAAAGGTTCTTAAGGCCTAAGGATAAATATGAACGTGGGAAATTCAGTCACATGGGAAATTGAGTCACAATTGGGGTGATTGGTATTCTTATAATGATTGCACAAAAATAAAAATGTTTGGATTTGAAGGGCCCCCCTCTTTGTTACCAAGAACTTGCCCAAACAGAATTGCTTACTTGGAAATTGTAAGGCAAGTTGCTTATTCTGATTTCATGCATTTGAAGAGCCACAATAAGTAGTCTTTCATGCCTGGAACCTTATGCTTTGGAGACTTCACAGTTATATCTAATAAGGGGTATCATCTAATTGATAAAAGAATGGAACATTTTAAATTACCTTCAGGAAATGCCAAGGAAAATTTTGATCCAAAAAATTTCATAAACACAGTCAAAACCAATAAATATTTGAAAAAGTATCATGTGTTGTTTGTTGATGATGACCTAGTTAGAAACTGTGATGAACACACTGCAGTTGAAAGAAAAAGCATGTATCATATGGTAATGTTGGCTGAAGCTTGGAGGGTAGCTCAAAACTCCAATTATACAATTGCTTTCATGGATATTGATAATCCCATTGAAAGATTAGATGCACTAATTGTGAGTGCATCAGATTTGATTGAGAATGTTCATCCTTATGTCTTTGAGAAGAAAGTAAGATTCATCAGAGAGGCATAGGCTAAAGATGAGATTCCCATTGCTCATCTATCTCCTTAGCAGACTCTTGACATTTACTTTGATGTTGACTAAGAAGAGAGGGAGAATAAATACTTGCAAGCATCCATGCCTCTCATTGAGAAATATGAAACTCCACAAGGAAGAGAAGAGGTTAATATAGAAACTTCTGATGAGTTGTCAAAAGATGTGAGGTATTTATCTAGTCAGAAATTTGTTACAGAATCTGAGTACATTAAGACCCCAGAGTTTAAAGCCTTTTTGTATGAATTTAAAGGAAAGCAAGCTCATGAAAAGATGAAAAATATCAACCTAGAGATACAAGATGAGGTTCTACAAGAACTTCAATTAGAAATTGATAAGGCTATGGAAACCATGACTCCAGAGAGAGGAAGAGAATTACTGCAAGAAATAGGGGTGGTGTTGGTTCCTGGATGGGATCTGACTTCAACAATTGTATTTGATACTTTTAGGAAAAATCAGGATAAGAAGATGCAACTCAATATCTAAGTTGTTGATAAAATAAAATCTAGATCAAGATATGACCCTGACAAGCAGATATTGTTGATATGGTCACTTTATCCCCCACATAAGAAACCCCAAGTCATAAGCAATCCAAGTGAAGCCTTTGGTCATCTCATTATCTAAAGGGTTGCAGATACTGATCCGATTCAGACTACTGACTTAAATGTGAATGTTGCAAAATTTAGAAAGGCACAGATTAAGCAGCTGGTAAGAAAGAATAATGCATAGCTCAGGCAAGAGCCTACCACTTATAAGGATAAATTACCTTCTCCAAGCAACTATTCACCCTACCTAGAGGCTGACAAAAGGGTCATAGAGGCAAGAGCAGAAACCAACTACTGGAAGCTTAAGGTAGAGAATTCTCAAAAGAAAAATGAATAACTAGAAATTGAGATAAAAGTTGTTAAATACAACATAGCTTTTGAATTGATTCAGAAAAGGTTCAACAAGATGATGGTGAATAGTGATAAAATCTAGGAATTGCATAAAAGGACTCATCAAGTCTATCAAGAACACAAAAGACTTCATCTCAGGATGTTAGAGAAAAAGGAGGAATTGAAAGCTGAAAAGGGTGTTAAAGGAAAGATATTCAAGGAGTATAATGACTTGATTGGTGAACATGAAAGATTCAATGCCATATTGATAGATGATCTAAATGATTTTGATGAACATCTTGACATGGCATTGTTAGATTTAGGGCACACAACTAAGAGGGGGGTGAATCAGTTGTACAAAACTTGCTCTTAATTCAAACACTTAAATCCTCTTTGTTATTTAATAGCATATTAATTAATCACTCATGAAAGCATAAAGCATAAACACTAGAGCAGATACATATCAACACATGAGACACCAAGATTTTGACATGGAAAACCCGGTCAAGGGAAAAACCACGGGGTGATTAACTCAAGGATTATTCTTTGTTAGAAGAATAAGAAAAATAGATGGCACATGCCAATTAGGGCTCACTACCCAAGCACACTACTCACAAGAGGCACACTTCCTACAAGAGACACACTGTCTACAAAGTAACAAGTATTACAAACTTGAACTGGAGATTGACATCTTTACCATGCCTGGATCAATTCCATTTAAGCTCGAAAAACTCCTGCTCTGCCTTTCGCTCTTCCTCGCTATGCCACACTCATCCACTCCAAGACACACTTCAAAATGAATTTACAATCCCTTATTTATACAAGGCATCAACTTAGGAACAATCATCTAAGTTGGAAAACACCTACAAGATCATTCGTAAAATGTGTAATACATCCAGTCAGCCAATCTCAAGAAGAACACCAATATATGTGGTTATCCTTTAAATGCACACTCTAACTTTAATGTAGATCACTATCATTAACTGGATATGATCCAATGATCATCATAACCTTCTCTGAATCACCAAACACATCCGCACTTTATCAACTTACTGGAATTCTTCTCTTCTTCATCCAGAACTTCAAGAACATAGTCTGTCATCACTTTCATAATACAAAAGGTACTTTCGGACCTCCAAACCATGAAAAAATCTATTTGTTACTTCACACGGTCTTCTTCAACACTACCTCCAATTCGCAAGATGAGATAATGCAAGTCCGGAGCTCACTGGACCAATCTGTGACACTCTGTCACCACTGAACATCTGTCAGAACCGGTTCTACTTGAGCAATCATAACTTCTTCAGATCTTCATGCGGACCTCTAAAATCTTGATTGGAACATCTCAAGACTCATATCTACAAACCCTTTAAACCACATCTTCTAATCCTTAACCTATTGATGACTTTTGCCTTCTTGTCATCACTGTTCTTCACTGTTCTTGATTAAGACTTATTCTCTCAATATCCTCAGCACACAGCTCATCCAATCCTTCTCATTAATGCAATATGAGTATGTTGACATCAATGACAACACTGGTTAACCTCATACTTGCAACAATCTCCCCCTTTGTCATTGATGGCAACATATGATGTGAAAAACCATCAAGACAAGAACTTCTCCTTTCTATCACAGCTCCCCGTATTAGCAACAACTCTTCACATGTCTTCTCTTTCTTTACTGATCCCCCTTTGATCATCAACCACTTGTTTTTCACATGTCTTCTCTCCCCCTTTGACATCAATGTCAAAGGGCTTATACTTGCAACTCTAACACATCAGAATCATACCAGCTGCTCCCCCTGAGTAGCAGCTTCCCATCACCAATCTGGATCACAAGATGTGACTGTGATATCCACCAGACTGATGCACATCAGTGCATCCTAGTTCATCACCGGAGGGGCAATGACCCCTAACTTCTCCCTGAGATACTCAAAAGATTCCTTGGGAAGAGGTTTAGTAAAAATATCTGCAAGCTGATCCTTGGACGGCACATACTACAATCTGACTTCACCCTTGTTCACTTGCTCTCTCAGAAAGTGAAATTTGATAGATATATGCTTGGTCTTAGAATGCAACACCGGATTCTTAGAAATATTTATTGCACTTGAATTATCATAGAAAATTCTGATAGGCTCCTCATATTCTACTTGAATGTCTCTTAGTATCTGCTTCATCCATAAAAGTTGAGTGCAACTTCCTACCGCTACAATGTATTTTGCTTCAGTTGTAGACAGGGATATTGCCTCTTGTTTCTTGCTTAGCCAAGAAACCAACCTTTTTCCCAAAAAGAATGCTCCTCCACTTGTACTCTTCCTATCATCCACATCTCCTACCCAATCTGCATCTGTATATGTATTGAGAGAAAAATTGTGATCTCTAGGATACCATAGACCATACTCAACTGTTCTTTTTAATACCTAAAAATTCTTTTGATTGCCATGACATGAGATTCTCTGGAATCAGCCTAGAATCTCACCACAAGACCAACAACTTGCATTATATCTAGTCTAGTCTAAGTGAGATACAATAATCCTCCAATCATTGATCTGTACTTGGTCTGATCTATTTTAGGAGAGTCATCATCTTTGCTCAACTTACATCCGATTGCCATGGGAGTGTTCATTGGCTTTGAATCTTCCATTCCAAATTTTCTCAACAATTCTTTCACATATTTGGTCTAAGAGATAAAGATTCCTTTCTTTGTCTAAGTGATTTGCAGACCCAAGAAGAAATTCATTTCATCGAGCATTGAGATTTCAAACTCACTTTTCATTTGATTTGTAAAGGTTTTACACATACTGTCTCTTCCTCCAAAGATGATATCATCAACAAATACTTCAACAATCAAGATGTTTTCATGATCAATTTTGAAATATAGGTTACTATCAGCAGTACCTTTGTTGAAACCAATCTTCAAAAGATGTTTGTCCAGCCTCTCATACCATTGTCTTGGGGCTTGCTTTAGACCAAACAGTGCCTTCTTTAATTTGCAAACCATATCACCATGCTCAGATAACTGAAATCCATCCAGTTGTTCAATGTACACTTCTTCTTCTAAGTCACTATTTAAGAAAGTAAATTTGACATCCATCTGATACACTTTGAAATCTTTGAAGACAGCAAATGCAAGAAATAGTCTGACTGCTTCAATTCTTGCCACTGGAGCAAAGGTTACCTCAAAATTAATTCCTTCTATTTCAGAGTAGCCTTTGTAGACTAATTTGGCTTTATTTCTGATTACTTCACCAACTTCATTTAGTTTGTTCCAAAAGACCCATTTGGTTCCAATCACATTCTTGTTTCTAGGTCTAGAAACAAGATCCCAAGTGTGATTTTTCTCAATTTGCATTAACTCTTCTTCCATTGCTTTGGTCCAATTTTCATCATTGTAGGCTTCATTTATTGTCTTAGGTTCAATCTTTGAAATCAGACAACATTCATCTGAATTTTGAGCAACATTCCTTCTAGTTTGCACACCTTTGCTTTTGTCACCTATGATCTAATCTTTAGAGCGGTTTAGTCTTACATACCTTGGAACTTTGGGAGTTTCTTGCACTTCTGCTTCTTGATCAAACTCATTCAGACCTATCTCTTCTTCCTGATTTACCAGATTAGTCTAATTCTGACTTTCAAGAGAGGATTGAGTTCCTTGAACCAGAACACCATTCTGATCATCTTCATCATACTCATAAAATCTTGAGGGCTTCTCAATACCTTCATCAACCTTCACATTTGTACTTTCTATCATCTTTCTCAATCTCTTATTGTAACACCGGTATGCTTTGCTTTGAGTAGAGTAACCCAAGATTATTCCTTCATCACTTCTAGCATCAAACTTTCCTAGATCTTCATCTCTTTTAATGCAACATTTGCTACCAAATACTCTGAAATATCTCATAGTAGGAGTGATGCCAAACCAGAGTTCATAAGGAGTCTTACCAGTATTGCTTCTAATTTGAAATTAATTGAGAATATAGACTGCAGTGTCACAGCTTCTCTCCAAAACATCTGGGGAACATTTGCTTCCATCATCATTGTCCTGGATGCTTCCTGGATGGTCCACTTCTTCCTCTCTACTACTCCATTCTACTGTGGAGTCCTAGGAGCAGATAACTGTCTCTTTATACCATGCTTCTCACAGAAGTCTATGAATTCACCGGATGTGAATTCACCACCTCTATCAAACCTCAGACATTTCAGTCTTAATCCGGTTTGATTCTCTACCATAGCCTTGAAGATTTTGAACTTCTCAAATGCTTTTGATTTCTCTTTCAGAAAGGTAACCCACATCATCTGAGAATGGTCATCAATCATTAACATGAAGTATCTATCACCTTGCATACTCTTGACTCTTGTTAGACCACATAGATCAGTATGAACTAATTCCAATAATCTGGTAGAGGACTGATCCTTGCTTTTGAATGAGACTCTGCTCTGTTTACCTAGATGACATTCTTTGCACAAACTATTTGTAGGTTTTACCAATTTTGGAAGATCTCTTACAGCCTGAGTATTGCTTATCTTGATGATGTTATCAAAATTTACATGACACATCCTTCTGTGCCATAACCAACTCTGATCAACTTGAACAAACAGACAACTTTTATCAGCACCAATCAAGTGGAAGATATTACCTTTAGTTTGAGTACCCGATGCAATCTCTATTCCAGATCTTTCAAGGATTTTACATTTTCCATCCTTGAATCAGAGATCATAGCCTTTGTCCACCAATTGTCCAACATTGAGAAGATTGTGCTTCAAACCTTCAACATACAACACATTACCAGTTTTGTTTCTTCCATTAAAAGAAATAGTTTCTCTTCCTCTGATTCTACCAGTAGAATTATCACCAAACTTTACCACTCCTCCTTCATACCTTTCCAGATCTAAGAACATGTTCTTGTCACCTGTCATATGGTGAGAGCATCCACTGTCAATAATCCAATCATCCTTTTCTTCAACTTGGGCAGCCAAAGCTCTTTCTACATCCTTATGATTGACAGATTCAGAAGATATTGGATCTTCTTCCTTGATGGCAATAAACCCATTCATTTCTAGATTTGTTTCCTATCTCTGATTCATCATATGTTACTCCTTCATTATCATCTTCTTCATGAACATAATAACAATTCTTTTGGAACCTTTGTCTGTTAGAATTTGACCTTGTAGATCTTTCCAGACATCTTGAGGTAAAATGACCAATCTTATTGTAGTTGAAGCACTTAAAGGGTAATTTTCCTTCATATTTACCAGATCCTCTTGGCAGTCTCTTTGCAAAGAGGGCTTCAAGTTGAGCTATTTTTGCTTCTTCCACTCCCATGTCTCTTCTTGTTTGATCATACCATCACAGCTTCCTTGAAGAGTTTTCTCCCAGATCAAATCTCTATTTACCTTTCACAGAGGCACTAGCTTTGAATGTAGATTCAGTCTTGGGGGGATCATCTCCAAACTCGGTCATTTCAAATGCAGCCAATTTGCCAGCCAATTGGTCTCTTGTGACAGTTGTATGGGCTCTGAATTCATCAATGGTAGCAACCTTGATTTTGTAGACAGCAGGAAGGGATATGAGAATTTTGCCAACAATCTCATTTTCATCCAAAACTCCACCAGCATTCCTAATTCCACACACCAACTCATTTACTCTTGGCATAAAGGTAGTAATATTTTCATCATCTCTCATCTTCAGGCTTTCAAATTTTCCTTGGAGACTCTGCAATCTTGCAGTCTTAACACACTCATCTCCTTCATGCAAAAGTTCCAGTTTAATCTAGATCTCATAGGTAGTTGGTAGGTCAATGACATTTGAGAGATCTGAGTCAGTTAATGCACATAGAAGAGCCTCTTTGGTCTGTAGATTGTTTTTAGTATCTATGATTTCATTTAGAGTTGTCGAACCACCTTGTGGAGGTGTATAAGCTTTTGTGACCATGGACAAGTACGCCTTTCCCATGCACTCCAAGTGTCATTTCATGCGGCCTTTCCAAAGAGAGAAGTTGGTTCCATCAAACCTTAGACTATCCTTCTTGTATGATGCCATCATGGATCTCCTCAAGCAGTTAAGCTCCTTTTAGAGGAACTTGGCTCTGATACCAATTGTTAGATTTAGGGCACACAACTGAGAGGGGGGGGTGAATCAGTTGTACAAAACTTTCTCTTAATTCAAACACTTAAATCCTTTTTGTTATTTAATAGCATATCAATTAATCACTCATGAAAGCATAAAGCATAAACACTAGAGCAGATACATATCAACACATGAGACACCAAGATTTTGACGTGGAAAACCCGATCAAGGGAAAAACCACGGGGTGATTAACCTAAGGATTATTCTCTGTTAGAAGAATAAGAAAAATAGATGGCACATGCCAATTAGGGCTCACTGCCCAAGCACACTACTCAAAAGAGGCACACTGCCTACAAGAGACACACTGTCTACAAAGTAACAAGTATTACAAGCTTGAACTAAAGATTGACATCTTTACCATGCATGGATCAATTCCTTTTAAGCCCGAAAAACTCCTGCTCTACCTTTCACTCTTCTTCACTATGCCACACTCATCCACTCCAAGACACACTTCAAAATGAATTTACAATCCCTTATTTACACAAGGCATCAACTTGGGAACAATCATCTAAGTCAGCAAACACCTACAAGATCATTTGCAAAACGTGTAATACACCCGGTCGGCCAGTCTCAAGAAGAACACCAATATCCGTGGTTATCCTTCAAATGCACACTCTAACTTTAATGCGGATCACCGTCATTAATTGGACATGATCCAATGATCATCATAACCTTCCCTGAATCACCAAACACATCCGTACTTTATAGCTTACTGGAATTCTTCTCTTCTTCATCCAGAACTTCAAGAACACAGTCTGTCATCACTATCATAATGCAAAAGGTACTTCTGGACCTCCAAACCATGAACAAACCTATTTGTTACTTCATATGAACTTCATCAACACTACCTCCAATCCGCAGGATGAGATAATGCAAGTTCGGAGCTCACCGGACCAATTTGTGACACTCTGTCACCACTGAACTTCTGTCAGAACCGGTTCTACTTGAGCAATCATAACTTCTTTAGATCTTCATGTGGACCTCTGAAATCTTGACTAGAACATCTCAAGACTCATCTACAAACCATTTAAACCGCATCTTTTGATCCTCAACCTATTGAGGACTTTTGCCTTCTTGTCATCACTGTTCTTCACCATTCCTTATTGAGACTTATTCTCTCAATATCCTCAGCACACAGCTCATCCAATCCTTCTCATTAATGCAATATGAGTATGTTGACATCAATGACAACACTGGTTAACCTCATACTTGCAACAAGCATTTCCCAACTTTTTTAATGCTGAAGGTAATTTGCAGGAAAAGGACACTTGGAAAAATGAACTAGATCAACTATTACCACTACTTCTTGAAAATTTTAATAATGAAGAGAGGGTGATAGAAAACACCCATGCATGTTTGGGGAAGATATTCACCTTGGAATCAGCTATAAATGATATAATTGCCACAGATACATGTACCAACCAAGATTATATAAATCATATTGGCAAGGTGAATTTATTTATAGCTAGGGCGTAGTGATAAATCAAAAGGAGTGAATACAGAAAATTTTGTTATCAACAGACAATGCAGTCATGTCAACCTGAAACATGGAGAGGAGGACTTTGCCAAGCCAACGGTCACGGGTCCCTCCACGATAATTAATAGAGCTCAAAACCTGATCGTTGCATTTGCCTTTGTTTATTTCTCTATTTCTTAATTATGCATTAGTTGTTTAAAAAGATACAATTATGAACAGTCACATGATTTTGGGCCTGAAGCTTGTTCGCATCCTATAAATATGGGATACCAAAGCCATTTTGAATCATCATCTATTGTAATACTTCATATATTTACATGCAAGACAATACAATACTCATAAACATCTATCTATGTCAGTCTATATTTTCAAATGTATCATGAACTTCTAAATTAATGCTAAAGAGCAGAGTTATTTGGTGAGTCAGAATATCTTGTGTTCAATTGCTGTGTTGAATTCTATTTTTATGGGCTACATGGTTATCTCCAAAATGCTTTCCTAAGTTGTTTAAATAAATATATCAAGGATATAATTAATTTATCAGTACACATTTGTTGTTTCTATGTGATTTGTTTGATTAGTTTCAAAGAGAAGTTGATTTAAGTCCTGCTAAGTGGTCTATGTTTATTGGTCTCTGCCCAGGGTTAAAATCCTTTGAACAAGTCGTCTTGGTTGGTTTCCTTCCCATTAGAATTAAAAATCTTTTCTTTTGGTCACAACAATTTAGGGAAATATCATTGGGATTTGATAAGAAGAACCCTACAACCTGACATCCTTGCACATCTATAGAAGGTGTAGATTCATATAAGTGCCCAGCAATTCAAGTTTAACTAAAGATAAAGATCTATACACTATTAACTTTTGACTCTTTTGCGCAATAGATAAAGCATTAGTCATAATCATTAGTAGATTTTTACACCTTAAAACCTATTTACATATTCAAACCTATACATTAGGAGTAATTATCAAACCTTACACCTACTTCACACCCATTTGCCACTATGAAGGTCAATCAAGTCTGCACTAATCATTAAGGTACACCCACCTAGGTCTGGCAGACCCTGGAGTGAAGGGGGTTTTAGCCATATTTACCCCGTATCGTTAGCCAAAAGCGTCAAGAGAGCCTGGCAACCTCTTAGGGTTAACAACCCGCATTTTTGTGACCTAACATCTTACATTGATTTGAATGGTCATATTTGAGTTCCCTTGCAATTGACATTCCTCTGCAGGTCAAAGGGTCTAGATTCTAAGCTAAATCGTTAACAAGGTCACCATTTTTTGTCTTGGCCAAAGTCTCTAATATCTGCAGGGTTTTTTCTGGATCATGGCCTTCATTTGTAGTAACTTGTGACAAGGCTTCATCAATAGCGGCCCACTCGGCCTCTTCCTAACATGCAGGGCCCTTCATATTTGTCATGCTACCCCATGCCACCCTCTAAAAGATCCTATAGACCTGAATAAAGGCCTCAATTAGGGGCAAAATACACAACAGATTCTTTATATGGTCTTCAAAGATGAATGGACATTATGCCCTAAAAATTTCCCTTATTTTTTCAAAACTGCATTTCCCAAATTCCCTTCATATTGCTAAGCTTAACTTTTTAAAGATTTTTTTCTAAAAAAGAAAAAACTTTTGCAAAAAGGCATTTTTTTTCTTGTATGTTTTTTTAAAGGTTTAATCCATTGGGCATAATATCACACTAAACTTATAAAGTGCCTATTTATGTTCCCATTGGACTAGTTTAAAATCACTACTTCTATAAAGTGCCACATTTAGGGGGGTGACAAAATACGCAAAGGGGATTATTCATGTAGTGCCAAAATTTTGGGGGGCATTTAAAAATTAGGGCAAACTTAAGGTTATTTTAAAAATTGCCAGTGCTAAATCAAGTCACTCATGTAAATAGGCTATGTATTAGGTGACGATTTTAATCGACTTGCTTAGTCCTAGAGCACTACATGATAAAGTGTGTGATTCAAGGGGGTAATTAAGCAATTTGGGGTACAAAATATTCAATGGGGTGTGTATTTGGGTTCCTATAGCATCTTTATACAATTATGAGATAAATCGATGGGTTCTTCACTCTGGCGCTATTGATCACATGTCTCCTTATCCAAAAGTTTTCACATCAATTGATCTTATCAACACCTCCAAAATCTTGATAGATGATTATTATTATACAGTTTGTGGACAAGGAATAGTACAAGTAGGTAATGGATACATCCATAATGTCTTATTCATTTGTGGCTTGACAAAAAATCTACTTTCCATATATCAACTCACTTGTTCAAATAAAACAATTGATTTTACATCCACTACAACATTGATTTGAGATTCTCAGAGTAGAGAAATTATTACAATTGGGAAGATTTGTCACTACTCCCACAACTTCACTTTTTCTCACTATACATTTTGTGGGGATAACGATCCTATTGCCACTTAAGAGCCTAGTGTTACTTCTTTGAGAACTTCTGTTGATTCTGTACAATAGGATCATTGAACTATTGCTACAAAACATTTATTTTTTGAATAGTTCTTCCTTTTTTGTTCTAGATTATAGTTCAACTATACCTATAGCTACATGAGATTTATGTGTTGCTTCTTCATGAACTTCCAGTAATTCTTTACAATAGGTTCATCTTACTCTTTTGACAATACCTACATCCTTTGATACATGAGATTCCAAAGACACTTCCCAGAGAGCATCCGAAGATTTTTTCTAGTAGTTGTTCTTGCTCCTTTGCTACATGAGATTCCAAAGATGCTTCACATAGATCATCCAGTTATTCTTTCTAGAAGGAAATCATCTGGAGCAGTTGGTCAGTATTCAGTGAGTTCATCCTCTTCGAGGGGTGCCTTCTAGTTCTTTCTTATTTCTCTTTTGGAGGGTAGTTTTTTTCCCATTAGGCTTTCTACCTTTCTACATTTATGAGAGATTGCATTGTTCTTCGGTACCTCATTAGGCCTAGCTACCAGGACCCAATTTCATATTTGTATTATACATGGGTACCTAACCAGGCCTTGCAGTCAAGACTGATTTCATTTGTGCCCACCTAAGCTATGCTTAAGGGGGGTGTTAGTGTATATATATTTCATATATTTGTATACACTTAGGCATAAGCCTACTTAGGTGTGCCCTTACACAATCTTGACACATGGTGATCCCACAATAGTGGGTTACAATTGTATTGAGGAACCCATGGGTGCCACATGGACACTAAATCTACAGCTGAGGGTGAAATCAGTTGCATGTTAAGAAGATCAAGACTAACCTTCCCTGAAAATAATTGACACTAAAAAGAGAGACATAAAATATGTAATTATAATATAGATGGAACTTAGATGGGATATAAATATATTGAGAATTAATTAAATTTGGGGACTTTTAATTATATTAAAGTAATTTTAAATTTGTTAATAAATCTATTTTTCAAATCATTAAAGGAGAAGACAAGTTAGATAAAGAAATAACCATTGAAATATTTTAACTGTAAAATGTTAAGTGATATAAGAGATGTATTTTGTCATTGGTTAGCTTGTGTGTTGAGTGAAGATAAGATTGCAAACTTCAGATAGTTAATATATTGTCTTAGATGCTTGTGTGATGTAACAACACGTGATGAATAAAATAGAAAATTGAATCAAAAATCAAGTAGATGTAATAGAGTTTCTTCATTTCTATTGCTAAGGATAGGATTGTGTCCCTTAACTTAGTCCTAGACTACATTACATCATGCAATGTGGTTTGTTATCTATTAAACCATCTATAATGTGTTTGTGTAGGTCTTCTATACAAATCCAATTTAAAAATGAAAAGGAATAATGTGTCTTCACCTTAGTTAAACATGAGTTACATATGACTATTATATGAATATGTGTTTGCAAAATGATTATTTTAACCATTCTTCTTACTAGTAGTTCTAAATTAAATAAATCATCTAATATGTGAAAAGTAACATACAAATTTTGAACTTACCTATTATGCCTAAGTTATTTAAGAACTTACCTCTAAGTTTTTCTTGTTGTATGAAAAAAATAAAGATAAATTTGTAATGAATTCTATACTTCATCTTCGAAATTAAATTTGAACTTTTAATTTAGTAAATTTATATTATATAAATTCATAGAAAATTATTAAAAAAATCTATTAGTATAATATAGCTACCCTACATAAATTAATAAAACCAAGAATAATACAAATATAAAAATTCTTAGTGATGATTAAATGGATCATAAGTTGATCTAAATTGTTATATCCATGAATACAAAAACAAGGCCGCATTGCAACAAAGTTCTTGCCAAATGCTGGTAGGACAATTTTGTTCTTTGTAGTAGTTCATGGTAGTTTTGCCCTTGTTGTCAATAGAAATGCCTTTCAGTTTGTCAATATGTTTTTTTGTTTAAGGAAGTTCCACATTGTAAAGCAAAGTTTTACAATGGCAATTGAGGTGGTCCATTGTGGTCCTCATGTGTAGAAGTACACCCCTTGCAGTTGAAACCAAATCTTCTACACCCCCTGTCACTAAAACTAAATATTGAAGGTAGCATTTTAAGAAGGCAGCAAACATGCTACTAAGATAAAAACTTGGACCTTAAAACAGTTTGTGTTCCTAAACATCAAGAAGTTAAATAGCATTAAGGCATACAACAATCATATAGAAACCTTCAAAGTATGTCTAGCCAAATTATTGTGGCAAAAATAGAAAAACACTTTACATCAAAGTATTACTTAGAAATCTATAATGGGAAGCATGTGATCACTGAAAGAAAAATTGACGGTAAAGCATAATTGTAGTTGAAATTATTCTGTCACATGCAAGAAGCATGCAGGTTAGCAAAGCTAAAACAAGGGACCAAGAAAAGTAAAATACCTAGATGAATATCCTCAACTACAAAATAAAAACCAAAACCCCCACAGCAAAGCCAAAATAGGGGACCAAGAAAAGAAAAATACCTAGATACTAGAGTTATAGAAAAGAGTGTGGTATAACAATTGTGGAACTTATTTGAGCTAGACTCATGTTTACATATCTTAAAGAATATTTAAATTGGACCAAAAATTCAAAATAGATTAATAAACTAAATACTCCAGTTACAAAGAAGGGTGTGGTATATCAATTATGTGTTAGGAATAGATATGGAGGTAGCTATCCTAGGATCAAGATGTCTAAGAGCTAATCACAAGAATCAAAGAAGATCAACATGATAGAATAATATTCTATACACAAGATAATGACTTGATACAATATTAATGATATGATACAATGAGAGGCCTTGGTTATAAAGACCAAGGTTGAGAGCTAGGATGTTGTAGACATGTGATCTAGTTGGCATCCTATAATATTAGCTATGGATGTAGTTATCCTAGGATCAAGATGTTGCAAGTATGGGCCCAACCAATGTTGTCATTGATGTCAACATACTCATGTTGCATTAATGAGAAGGATTGGATGAGCTATATGCTGAGGATATTGAGAAAATTAGTCTCAATTAGGAACAGTGAAGAACAGTGATGACAACAAGGTAAAAGTCCAAGATAGGTTCAGGATCAGAGGATGTGGTTTAAAGGGTTTGTAGATATAAATCTTGAGATGCTCTATTCAAGTTTTTAGAGGTTCGCATGAAGATTGGAAGAAGTTATGGTCGCTCAAGTAGAACCGGTTCCGGCAGGTGTTCAGAGGTGATAGAGTGACACAGATAGGTCCGGTGAGATCTGGAAATGCATTATCCCATTTTGTGGATTTGAGGAAGTGTTGAGAACATCCTTCTGAAGTGTCAATTTGATTGGTTCATGGTTTGAAGGTCTGGAAGAACCTATTCCTTTGTGACAGTGATCACAGATTGTGTTCTTGAGGTTCCGGATGAAGGAGAGAAGGATTCCAATAAGCAGATGAAGTGCGGATGTTCTTGGTGATTCAAAAAAGCTTGTGGTGATCTATAGATCGTGTCTAGTTCATATTGATGGTCCGCATTGAAGTTAAAGCTTGCATTTGAAGAATAACCACCGGATGTTGGTGTTCTTTCTGAGACTGGCTGACTGGATGTATTACACGTCTGGTGGATGTTCTTGTAGGTGTTTGCCGACTTAGATGATTGTTCCTAAGTCGATGCCTTGTATAAGTAAGGGATTGTGAAGTCATTTCAAAGTGTGTCTTATGGTGATGAGTGTGTGGTATCAAGTAGGAGTGCGAAAGGCAGAGCAGAAGTATTGGGCTTAAATGGAAGTGATTCAAGCATGGTGAAGATGTTATTCTCCAGTTCATGAAGGTGATACTTATCTCTTTATAGATAGTGTATCTCTTGTAGGCAGTGAGCCTCTTGTGAGCAGTGTGCTCAGGCAGTGAGCCCTAATTGGCAAGTGCCATTTTGTTCTTTCTATTCTTCTAATAGAGAATACATTCTTGGGTTAATCACCTCGTGGTTTTTCCCTTAACTGGGTTTTCCACGTCAAAATCTTGGTGTCTTATGTGTTGATGAGTTTCTGCTTTTGATTTGAATGCATTATGTTTTATGTTTAATATACTGCTAATCACTAAGAGAATTTAAGTGTGTAAATTGGAGAAAGTTTTGAACAACTGATTCACCCCCCCTCTCAATTGTGTGCCCTAAGTCTAACAATTGGTATCAGAGCCAAGTTCCTCTAAAAGGAGCTTAACCACTTGAGGAGATCCAGGATGTCGTCTTACAAGAAGGATAGTCTGAAGTTTGATGGAACCAACTTTGCTCTTTGGAAAGATCGCATGAAATGTCACTTGTAGTGTATGGGAATGGCATACTAGTCCATGGTTACAAAAGTGTATGTACCTCCACAGGCTGGTCCGACAACCCTAAATGAAATCACAAATGCCGAAAACAATCTATGGACCAAAGAGGCTCTTCTAAGTGCATTATCTGACTCAGAGCTCTCAAATGTTATTGACCTACCAACTGCCTTTGAGATTTGGAATAAACTGGAACTTTTGCATGAAGGAGACCAGTATGTTAAATGTGCAAGGTTACAGAGTCTAAAAGGGAAATTTGAAAAATTGAAGATAAGAGTTGATGAAAATATTACCATTTTTATGCCAAGAGTGAATGAGTTGGTTTGTTGAATTAGAAATGTTGGTGGAGTCTTGGATGAAAATGAGATTATTGGTGAAATTCTCAGATCCATTCCTACTTCATACAAAATCAAGGCTGCTGCCATTGAAGAATTCAGAGCCCATACAACTGTCACAAGAGATCAATTGGCTGGGAAATTGGTTGCATTTGAAATGACAGAGTTTGGAGATGACCCCCCAAGACAGAATCTGCTTTCAAAGCTAATGCCTTTGTTAAAGGTAAACAAAGGTTTGATCCGGGAGAGAATTCTTCAAAAAAATTGTCATGGTATGAAAAAGCAAGAAAAGATCTGGAAGAAGAAGAAGTAGAAATTGCTCAACTTGTAGCCCTTATTGCAAAGAGGCTGCCAAGAGGATCTGGTAAGTATGAAGGAAAATTACCTTTTAAGTGTTTTAACTGCAATAAGATTGGTCATTTTGCCTCAAGGTGTCTGGAAAGATTTTCAAAGCAAAATCCTAACAAGCCAAGGTTCCAAAAGAACTGTTACTATGTACACGAAAATGATGATAATGAAGGAGTAATAGATGATGAATCAGAGATAGGAAACAAATCTAGAAATGAATGGGTGTTCATTGCCATCAAGGAAGAAGATCCAATGTCCTCTATATCTGTCAATCTTAAGACTGTGGAAAGATCTTTGGCTACCCAAATTGAAGAGAAAGATGATTGGGTCATTGACATTGAATGCTCTCACCATATGACAGGTGACAAAAATAAGTTTGTAGATTTGGAAAGGTATGAAGGAGGAGTGGTAAAGTTTGGTGACAATTCTGCTGGTAGAATCAGAGGAAGAGGAACTATTTCTTTTGATGGAAGAAACAAAACTAGTAATGTACTCTATGTTGAAGGTTTGAAGCACAATCTTCTCAGTGTTGGACAGTTGGTGGACAAAGGCTATGATCTCCAATTCAAGGATGGAAAATACAAAATCTTTGAAAGTTCCAGAATAGAAATTACATCCGATACTCAAACTAAAGGTAATATCTTCCACTTGGTTGGTACTGGTAAAAACTGCTTATTTGTTCAAGTTGATCAGAGTTGGTTATGGCATAGAAGGATGTGTCATGTAAATTTTGATAATATCATCAAGATAAGCAATACTCAGGCTATAAGGGATCATCCAAAATTGGTGAAACCTACTAACAGCTTGTGCAAGGAATGTTAGTGGGGTAAGCTGAGCAGAGTCATATTTAAAAGCAAGGAACTATCCTCTACCGGATTATTGGACTTAGTTCACACTGATCTTTGTGGTCCAGCAAGAACTAGGAGTATTCAAGGGGATAGATACTTCATGCTGCTAATTGATGACTATTCTCGAATGATGTGGGTAACCTTTCTAAAGGAGAAATCAGAAGCTCTTGAGAAATTTAAAATATTCAAGGCTATGGTAGAGAATGAAATAGGAATAAAGTTGAAATGTCTAAGGTCTGATAGAGGTGGAGAATTCACATCTGGTGGGTTCATAGAGTTCTGTGAGAAACATGGAATTAAGAGACAGTTGTCTACTCCTAGGACTCCACAGCAGAATGGAGTAGTAGAGAGAAAGAACCAGAACATCCAAGAAGCATCTAGGACCAGGATGATGGAAGCAAATGTTGCTCAGATCTATTGGAGAGAAGTTGTCAGCACTGCAGTCTATACTCTCAATCAAGTTCAAATCAGAAGTAATACCAGTAAGACCCCTTATGAACTTTGGTTTGGCATTAATCCTACTATAAGATATTTTAGAGTCTTTGGTAGCAAATGTTACATCAAAAGAGATGAAGATCAAGGCAAGTTTGATGCTAGAAGTGATGAAGGAATACTCTTGGGTTACTCTACTCAAAGCAAAGCATACCGGTGTTATAAAAAGAGACTAAGAAAGATGATAGAAAGTACAAATGTGAAGGTTTATGAATATGATGAAGATGATCAGAGTGGCATTCTAGTTCAAGGAGTTTAATCCTCTTCTAAAAGTTAGATTCAAACTGATCTGGTAAATCAGGAAGAAGGGATAGGTCTGAATGAGCCTAATCAAGAAGTGGAAGTGCAAGAAACTCTCAAAGTTCCAAGGTATGTAAGACTGAACCACTCTGAAGATCAGATAAAGCCAGATTGGTCTGCAAGGGCTACTCTCAAATAGAAGGAATTGATTTTGAAGAAACATTTTCTCCGATGGCAAGAATTAAAGCAGTCAGATTATTCCTTGCATTTGCTGCCTTCAAGGATTTCAAGGTATATCAAATGGATGTCAAGTCTGCCTTTCTAAATGGTGACTTGGAAGAAGAAGTGTATATAGAGCAACTAGATGGATTTCAGCTGTCTGATCATGGTGATATGGACTGCAAGTTGAAGAAGGCACTGTATGGATTAAAGCAAGCCCCAAGAGCCTAGTATGAAAGATTGGACAAGCATCTTTTGAAGATTGGTTTCAACAAAGGTACTGCTGATAGTAACTTATATTTTAAAATTGATCATGAAAACATCTTGATTGTTGAAGTATTTGTTGATGATATCATCTTTGGAGGAAGAGATAGTATGTGTAAAACTTTTGCAAATCAAATGAAAAGTGAGTTTGAGATGTCTATGCTTGGTGAAATGAATTTTTTCTTGGGTCTGCAAATTACTCAAACAAAGAATAGAATCTTCATTTCTCAAACCAAATATGTGAAAGAACTATTGAAGAAATTTTGGATGGAAGATTTAAATCCAATCAATACTCCCATGGCAACCAGATGTAAGTTGAGCAAAGATGATGACTCTCCTAAGGTAGACTAGACAAAGTACAGATCAATGATTGGAGGATTGTTGTATCTCACTCAAACTAGACCAGATATTATGCAAGCTGTTGGTCTTGTTGCTAGATTCCAAGCTGATCCTAGAGAATCCCATGTCATGGAAATCAAGAGAATCTTTAGATATCTAAAAGGGATGGTTCAGTATGGTCTATGGTATCCTAGAGATCATGATTTCTCTCTTCATGCATATACAGATGCTGATTTGGTAGGAGATGTGGATGACCGGAAGAGTACCAGTGGTGGAGCTTTCTTTTTGGGAAAGAGATTGGTTTCTTGGCTAAGCAAGAAATAAGAGGCAATATCCCTGTCTACAACTAAAGTAGAATACATAGCAGCAGCAGGTAGTTCCACTCAAGTTTTGTGGATGAAGTAGATGCTAAGAGATATTAAAGTAGAGTATGAGGAGCCTATCACAATCTTCTGTGATAATTCAAGTGCAATAAATATTTCTAAGAATCTGGTGTTACATTCTAAGACTAAGCATATATCTATCAAGTTTCACTTTCTGAGAGAGTAAGTGAACAAGGATAAAGTCAGACTAGAGTTTGTGCCCTCCAAGGATCAGATTACAGATATCTTTACTAAACCTCTTCCCAAGGACTCTTTTGAGTATCTCAGGGAGAAGTTAGGGGTTATTGCCCCTCCGGTGAGGAACTAAGGTGCACTGAGGTGCATCAGTCTAGTGGATATCATAGTCATATCTTGTGATCCAGATTGATGGGAGCTGCTACTTAGGGGGAGCAGCAGGTATGATTCTAAAGTGGTGAAATTGCAAGTATGTGCCCTTTTCCATTGATGTCAAAGGGGGAGAGAAGACATGTGAAAAATAAGTGGTTGCTAATCAAGGGGGGAGCATTAAAGGGAGAGAAGACATGTGAATGGTTGTTGTTGATAGGGGGAGCTGTGATAGTAAGGAGAAGTTCATGTCTTGATAATTTTTCACATCATATGTTGCCATCAATGACAAAGGGGGAGATTGTTGCAAGTATGGGCCTAACCGTTGTTGTCATTGATGTCAACATACTTATGTTGCATTAATGTGAAGGATTAGATGAGCTATGTGCTAAGGATATTGAGAAAATTAGTCTCAATCAGGAATAGTGAAGAATAATGATGACAATAAGGTAAAAGTCCAAGATAGGTTGAGAATCAGAGGATGCAATTTAAAGGGTTTGTAGATATAAGTCTTGAGATGCTCCAGTCAAGTTTTCAGAGGTCCACATGAAGATCGGAAGAAGTTATGGTCTCTCAAGTAGAACAGGTTCTAGTAGGTGTTTAGAGGTGACAGAGTGACACAGGTAGGTCCAGTGAGATCTAGAAATGCATTATCCCATTTTGCGGATTTGAAGAACTGTTGACAACATCCTTTTGAAGTGTCAAGTCAATTGGTTGGTGGTTTGAAGGTCTGAAAGAACCTATTCCTTTGTGACAATGATGAAAGACTGTGTTCTTGAGGTTTTGGATGAAGGAGAGAAGGATTCCAGTAAGTAGATGAAGTGTGGATGTTCTTGATGATTCAGAAAAGCTCGTGGTGATCTATGGATCGTGTCTAGTTCATATTGATGGTCCACATTGAAGTTAAAGCTTGCATTTAAAGAATAACCACCAGATGTTGGTGTTCTTCCTGAGACTGGCCGACTGGATGTATTACACATCTTATATATGTTCTTGTAGGTGTTTTCTGACTTAGATGATTGTTCCTAAGTCAATGGCTTGTATAAGTAAGGGATTGTGAAGTCATTTCAAAGTGTGTCTTGCGGTGATGAGTGTGTGGTAGCGAGTAGGAGTATGAAAGGAAGAGCAGAAGTATTGGGCTTAAATAGAACTAATTCAAGCATGGTGAAGATACTATTCTCTAGTTCATGAAGGTGATACTTGTCTCTTTGTAGACAGTGTGTCTCTTGTAGGCAGTGAGCCTCTTGTGAGCAGTGTGCTCGGGTAGTGAGCCCTAATTGGCAAGTGCCATTTTGTTCTTTCTATTCTTCTAATAGAGAATACATTCTTAGGTTAATCACCCCATGGTTTTTCCCTTAACTAGGTTTTCCACATCAAAATCTTGGTGTCTTATGTGTTGATGAGTTTCTACTTTTGATTTGAATGCATTATGTTTTATGTTTAATATACTGCTAATCACTAAGAGAATTTAAGTGTGTAAATTGGAGAAAGTTTTGCACAACTGATTCACCCCCCCTCTCAGTTATGTGCCCTAAGTCTAACACAAGATGTCTAAGAGCTTCTAAAAATGAACTAACTCTAGACAATCAACAAGCTCTGATAACATGTTAGGATTAGCTATGGAGGTAGTGTTGAGTTGTTTGTAGCTTCGATCAGATAATGTACTTAATAAGGTGTGTTAAAATAAATATCAATAGCATGATTGAATGATACATTACCAAAGTATAAACACAATTTGTATTCTAAACAGCAATTAGTAATTGTTAACATCGGTGAAACTGACTTCATTAGACACGGTGACGAAGTCACACCTGTGATAGGCGTGACTCCTTGAGGAGTCACGTCTATCATAGATGTGACTCCTACAGTCACTAACATATATATATCAATGTCTTTGGCCAGCAATACTATGCATCGACACAAAAATCGAAAGTGTATGAGAAGTAGAAATTGCATCTAGGAAAACAAAAGATAGTAATAAATTAAACTCTGCAATACAAATATCCAACTTTCAGAAAATATCCAAATTAGAGATTATAAGTTTGATTTGAATTTTCATGGTATCAGAGCAACGTTAAGTAGAATCCGGGCAGAAAATCAAACTTGAGAAATTCAAAGTTAATACATCTCATTTTTAAAATGACAGCAGCAATCCGATTCGAAGACAGATTGGAAGGAGGAAATAATTTCTCATCATGGAAATTCAGAATTATGATGATACTAAAAGAAAACAAAGTTGATTCATTTGTGAGAGAAAACAAAACAGAACTAGAGAATGATCCTGATAAAACGACATGGATTGAAGGAAATGACAAAGCCATGAAAATCATGGGTGATGGACTTAGAGATCATATCGTGCCGATTCTGACAAAACATGAGACTGCATATCGTATGATTAAGTCACTTGAAGGCAATTATGAAATTAATAACTCCAGCAGAACCTTAGCCCTAAAGAGAGAAATAAATCATATAAGTATGAACAAAGGAGAATCTATCAATGCATACTTTATGAGAATATCTGCACTAAGGGATCAACTATCAACACTTGGGTACCAAATTGAAAGCAAGGAACTAACACTTATTGCTCTAGATGGTCTCCCAAATTCTTGGGAGACATTTGTTCAAGGCATTAGTGCAAGGTCTAAATTTCTAAAATTTGACCGCCTAAGATCAGACTGTCTTCAAGAAGAATCTAGATAGACAAAGAAAGGGTCAAAACAGAAAATATAGATGAAGACCTTCATGTTCTAAATACAAACTCTCAAAAGAAAGAGAAGAAGAAACACTTCAAGAGGAGGAAAAATTATCAGGGGAAAGGTTCATTCAAGAAAGACATTTCTCGCATCCAATGTTTTAGATGTGACCAATATGTACACTATGCAATCAGATGTCCTGATAGAACCAAACAACAAGAATCTTATGCCAAAATAAAGGAGCATGAATCCAAGAAATATGTATTCTACTCTACACTTTCAAACCAAGTATCAAATAAATCCAACACTTGGGTTATAGATAGTGGTTTATCAAGACATATCGCAGGGTTCAGGGAACTACTAGACACCATGGTAGAAGAGACTGACAAAGAACTAACAATTAGAGATAACTCTGTGCATCCAGTCAAGGGTGTTGGCACATGCACTCTCAAATTAAAGACTGGTATCTCCATCCAACTTATTGGAGTATTGTTTGTCCTAGGCATCAAAAGAAACCTAGTCTCTATATCTGCACTTGAAGATAATGGATATAGGGTGACCTTTATGGATAGCAAAGTATTGACATGGCCAAAGAATTCTACTATTAAGAAAGCCAAAACCATAGGTCATAGACAAGGGTACTTGTATGAGTTATGTATGGAACCAAATCTAGCCCTAATTCATGGAATTGCAGACTCTAATGAAATATGGCATAGAAGACTAGGACACCTAAATTTCTGTGCCCTATCTTCCATGGAAAGACTAGTTACAGGGTTACCCAAACTCACACAATGTAATTTAGGGGTATGTAAGGGGTGTGCCTTAGGGAAAAATACAAAGGGGTCCTTTCAAAATAGTTCTAGCAAAACAAATAAAGTATTAGAACTAGTCCACTCAGATTTATGTGGACCCATGTCTGTACCCTCCTTAGGTGGGTTTCTATACTATGTAATCTTCGTTGATGACTTCTCCAAAAAGACATGGATCTATTTTCTTAAATGTAAAGAATCACAGGAAATCCTTAAAAGATTTAAGGAATTCAAATCCATTACTGAAAACTCTTCTGGGAGAAAAATCAAAACCTTAAGAATAGATAATGGGAGTGAATACACTTCAGACATTTTTAAAGACTTTTGTAAAAACACTAGGATTAAGAGGGAGTTCACTGTACCTTATAATTCTCAACAAAATGGAGTTGCAGAAAGAAAAAATAGAACCATTGTAGAAGGAGCTAGGGCTATGCTACTTGATTAGAATATAGACACTTCTCTTTGGGCAGAAGCATCTAGTACTGCTGTCTATATACAGAACGGATGTCCTCACTCTCATGTTGATAACAAAACTCCTGAAGAAGCTTTCACTAGCACAAAACCAAACATTAGTCATTTAAGGATATTTGGTTGTCCTATTTACATTCATGTGCCCAAAGAGAAAAGAACTAAGCTAGAACCTTCTAGGAGAAAAGGCATCTTTGTAGGCTATAGTGAAACATCAAAAGCTTATAGAATATATATACCTGGTCAAAGATAGATTGAACTAAGCAGAGATGTGATTTTTGAGGAAAACATAGCTTTCAAAAGAGCCAAAAATTATATCGAGTCATAAATTCAAACTTCCAACTCGGGCATAGAAGAGGATCCTACACCTGAGTTTCAGAGGGAGTATCCTGAGGAAGATGAAAACCATGAACAAATCATGTCACTAGAAAATCTCAAGAAAAGACCACTCTGGGCCATCAAAACAATGGAAGAAGCTAAAAATTATGCCACTCCATCAGGGACTTTTAGGAAAAGCACAAGACCTAAGAGATTCTCTAGTTACGTAGCTTTAATGAGTGAATCCATTAAATCAGAACCTTCTAGTGCTATAGAAGCTCTTAAGCACCAAGTATGGAAGGATACCATGACAGAGGAGTATCAATCCATCCTGAAGAATGATGTATGGGATATAGTACCTAGACCAAAAGGGAAATCTATTGTTTCTTCAAAATGGCTATTTAAAATCAAACATACTACAGATGGCAGTATAGGGAAATACAAAGCAAGATTTGTGGCCACCAGATTTTCACAAAAGGAAAGAATTGATTACAATGAAACCTTCACTCCAATTGCTCGATATACATCAATCAGGGCAGTTCTAGCTATTACAGCAGCCAAAGGGTGGAAAGTCCATCAAATGGACGTAAAAACTACTTTCTTAAATGGAACCATTGAAGAAGAGGTTTACTTAGAGGAACCCGAAGGATTTGAGATTCACAATGCCAGATCCCATGTATGTAAATTAAAGAAAGCTCTATATGGACTTAAACAGGCCCCCAGAGCCTGGTATGAAAGAATTGATAGTTACCTCTTGAGATTAGGCTTCTCAAAGAATGATGTAGATCCAAATCTCTACTTCAAACAAAGCAAAGGTGATATGTTAATATTGATATTATATGTTGATGATCAATTGATTACAGGAGAAGATCACCTTATTGATTAGTGTAAGAAAGATCTAGCTTCAAAATTTGACATGAAGGACTTAGGTCTATTACATTACTTCCTTGGACTAGAAGTATGACAGAAATCAGACTGTATTATTCTAAACCAAGGGAAGTATACAATTGATATATTAAAAAAGTTTGGTATGATGGAATGTAGACCTATGTATTCCCCCATGGAAACAAATCTTCATAAATTGAAGGAAGCAGCAGTAGATTCTCCATTGGTAGATCCCACTCTTTACAGATAGATAATTGGATCCTTGATGTATTTGGTCAATACCAGACTTGATATCTACTATGTTGTAAATTCCTTAAGTCAGTTTATGTGTGAGCCCAAGGAGAGACATCTTGTGGCTGTGAAGCATATAATGAGATACCTTCAAGGTACTCTAAATTATGGATTAAAATATGAAAAGGTTGACTTAGATCTACATGTATTCATAGATTTAGATTGGGCTAGAAGTGTAACTGACTGGAAGAGCACCTTCGGATGTTGTTTCAGTTTAGGGTCAGCAATGATATCGTGGATCAGCAAAAAATAGCAGTTGCTCAGAGTTCTACAGAAGCTGAATATATTGTAGCTTCTATGGCTGCTAGAGAGGTAGTATGGCTTAGAAAACTGCTTGTGGGATTATTTGGTAAACCTCTAAAACCAACTATCATCCACTGCGACAATCAAAGTTGTATTAAGCTATCTGTGAATCCAGTGTTCCATGATAGATCTAAACACATTGAGATTCCTCATCACTATGTGCGTGATATGGTGGAAAGGAATGTGATTCAGTTGGAGTATAACAGTATAGGAGATCAAACTGCAGATATTCTTACCAAACCGCTCCTCAAGGTGAAAGTTGAATACTTCAAGAAAAATCTTGGTATGATTCAAATGTAAAATTCTAATTGATTTGTACTAATTTATTAAATATGTTTAATGTGTAAACATCTTGTGTCATATGTGTGACCCTATGACATTATGGGCCTACCCATTCTATGTTTATTTCTAAAAGGTGATGATCTTTTGGATATTCTACACTTGTACCTAACATTATAAGGTGAAGATCTTATAATGTTCATTAGATTGATATCATGTGACTTGATATTGGTATGAATCATGGAGTTATCATGATTAAGTTATGGTAGACATTATGTGACTTAATGTCAGTGCACATACCATAACTGGGATATATAAGGAGAATGTAATGTTCTCGAGTATAGTATATCTTTTAGTATCACGAGGTAGGTGATGCTACATATCACGAGATAGGTGATACTATATATCATGAGTTATGTGATATTAAATTACTTTGAGTAATTCATTACAGATCAGATAATTTATATTCACAAAGATTATTGTGATATTGTTATCTTCCTAAGCTAAGAGGGATTGTTGAGTTGTTTGTAGCTTCGATCAGATAACGTACTTAATAAGTTGTGTTAAAATAAATATCAATAGCATGATTGAATGATACATTACCAAAGTATAAACATAGTCTACATTCTAAATAGCGATTAGTAATTGTTAACATTGGTGAAACTGACTTCATTAGACACAGTGACGAAGTCACACCTATGATAGGCGTGACTCCTTGAGGAGTCATGTCTATCACAGATGTGACTCCTACAGTCACTAACATATATATATCAATGTCTTTGCCCAACAATACTATGCATCGACACAAAAATCAGAAGTGTATGAGAAGTAGAAATTGCATCTAGGAAAACAAAAGACAGTAATAAATTAAACTCTACAATACAAATATCCAGCTTTCAGAAAATATACAAATCAGAGATTATAAGTTCGATTTGAAATTATAGGTAGCTATCCCAGGATCAAGATGTCTAAGAGCTAATTACAAGAATCAAAGAAGATCAACATGATAGAATAATATTCTATACACAAGATAATGACTCGATACAATATTAATGATATGATACAATGAGAGGCCTTGGTTATAAAGACCAAGGTTGAGAGCTAGGATGTTGTAGTCATGTGACAAGTGTCATATTCCTATCACATGAGACAACTAGATGATAGGATGCCAACTAGATCACATGTGTAGGATAAGACAACTATCAACACCTAGCAACAACTAGAAACATCTAGTAGACTCACTAAGTCAACTTAACATGTGAACATGTGTGTGAGTATTATTTAACTAATAAATAGTTAAATAATATTAATTATCCACATAAAGGTAAACTAGATAGGTAATAACCCTATTCACACCAACATTATGAATTATATTGGAGCCTGACCCATGTTTTACATATCTTAAATAAATGCTTACATATCTTTAAGGAATGTTCACACTGGATACAAACTTTTAAAAAAAAGTAAATTAAACTAAATATTCTGCAGTTATCTTCAGAAGACTCGCAAGAAATAATGCATTGCAACCAATCACTTCTAAACAAAACCAATAAACTAGGAAAATAAATTGTAAATTGAAATAGAGAGAACAACAATTCCCTTGTTCTGAATTCTTCTTCTTTGGGATAACAAGAGAATTTTTCAAGCACTTGACAAGCTTTTTCCAAAGATGACATAAGTAATAAATTCAATTCAAGATTCTATTTGCCAACCCAACAAAACCTTAAGAACTTGAATTATTTAATCAATAAAAAATGTATACCTACATTTTATTGCAATTTCAAACAATAGCAAATACCAAACAACCAGCTGTATTATGTTGAAAGTTTTTGAAAAACAAAGGAAATCCTAGTTGTTTTGTTGCAAAACAGGGTGAGGAAAAGAGAAGTGTATGGATGGTTCGTATCAAATAGTAACATCATTTAGAGCCTCATCTTCCTCCAGTTGGAGCTGTTCATACCTAATGTTCGTAAATGAGGTAGCGATGATGACAACAAGACCAGACCCTTCATGCTACACACCATCCACTTCTCAAGTGCTCATCATTTCTGAGAAAAACAAAATAGTGTAATAATAATTTCAAACTAATATTTATCAATCATATTCTAATATAACTAGGTATAGATGTCCGTCAAAGAATAAATGATAGAGGAATTTCATACTACCCTGGTTGACATTTGTTTTTGCTCTGCCTTGCTTATTTTCAGCATGAAGGTATACTTGCTTAGTTTTATGCTAGGAAACTGTCAGAAGGATTGCATGGTCATTTTCAACCGTATTTATGTGTTCATCCTTTTGATTTTGTCTATATCAAAATATCAATCTTTACACTATCATGGTCTTCGTCCTTTCCTGGTCTCTGTATATAGTCTTCAGCCTATGGACAATAATTGAAATATGCATCAATGAACACCCAATTGGTAAGGAAGACATTCAGGGACACCCTCTAATGGAAAACAAGCAGTAGAACACAGAAACCCTAAAAAATTACAAATAATATTGAATAAATTTAAATTTAGAAATCACAATATAACAACAGCAATTATGTTTGAAATACTTTAGGCACTTACTCACTACTTGCAACTATGGACACTTGGTATGGAGTAAAATAACTAGGTTACCAAACCATCAGCAACTTTGTCGACATGAGGACAGGAGAAGAGCAGGATAAGTTCACCATAGTTAAGATGAGGCCGAGAAGAAGAAACTGACAACACCAATGTTTTTTTATGCCCTCTTCTTCTCCCTTTTTGCTTTGGAATGGTTGACCCAACGCTGACAGCTATCTTTCAAATGCACATCTGGATCTCCCTTCTGCACCAACATCTGTCAATGCACAAAAGATGTTTGCGGGTTACATGTCCTCAAACAAAAATGTAGTAGAGATGAGAATGCAGTAGTGGTCCTCTGCAATCACACCTTCTTTTGTGTCGGGAAACATGAAACCTTTGCATCTACCAACCAGAATCAAACAAAATCAAATTTTAATTGGCAACCATTAAAATTTGATAAATTTTCATAAATAAGACATTAGAGTGGAATTAAACACATCAAAACTCAAGAATTTGATTGGGTATAGAACAATATATTAATCACGCATTAACAAAAGCCCCTCTGCTATAGTTCCATTGGTAGGAACTAATAATATGTTGCAGAAAGCTTTGTGTGGCCACCAATAGTACCATAAAGGACATGAAAATTGTTCCGAATGCTAAGGACATGTATCGTGCAAAGCTGGAGCCAACAAGGATAGTTGGCCTATTAACAACACATCACAATCTACAATAATATGGAAAGTTTATAGGTTACAATAAATATTATTTCACCTTAAAAAAACAAAATTTATTATTTATTTTAATTTTAGTAAAAGAAGGAATATAATTTGGTTTTTATAAAAAGTTAGATTTGTAGAAGTATTTTATCATATGATGCACAATTAAAGTATTTCATAATATAACGAAATTTTTATTATGGTAATTTTTGTAGAAAAAAGAAGATTGATAAACTTCTACAATAAAAGCAAAACATAAGGATATAAAGTAAATTCTTTTAGTTGGAACAATAAACATAATAATTTTCTTCATTATTACATAGTTTAATCATTCACAATAAAATAATAATAATAAAGTTCTTGTACTCAACCTTTATGTATGTGGGAATATTAATAGGGAGAGGATCTTGAGCACCCTACTTCACACCTCTCAAAATCATACCTGCCAAATCACTCCAGAAATTTTATAGCAGTTTATTTGACAAGGCCGCTACTTATAACTAAGGTTTCTAGGCCACATCATCAAATATGATCCACATCAATGCACTTTTTGTTGAGGTGTCAAAGAGTTCCCCCCAAAAATGGGTGGACCAATAGGTGTGCATTAAGTCATGTTTTGTTGGTGCACTGATGTGGCATCACATGATTGGTTGCTTTTTAAATCTAATGAGCACATTTATTTCAATTATAAATACTTATAGTAACACTAAAAACCTCAAAGTCATGACTACTAGTGCAAAACTTTAAGAGATTTTGGGCCTTAAATACACAAATACTATCACACCTATTGGAACATGCTCAACAATTGGGTCCTCTCCTCTAGCCACATCAAAAAGTGGTCTAGAAAAACACATCATGAACTTCAATGATGAAACTAAATTTTAACACAAACCACTAAAACATGTGATATTTAATTACGAGCTTCAATAGTGAAAGGTAAATCTTGACCAATAAAAATAAAACAACTAACCATTAAAACATGTGATATATATTTTTTTTAATAGAAAAAGGTGGCTAGGCACCTATAGATTAATAAAAGAGTTTATACATAGAATAATAAAAAGTCCAGAGCTGGAAAAAACCCAACCTAAAAATGGAAGGCCCTAAAACGACTAGATCTAACGATAAAATGACAGCAAAAATAAGAAAACATAGCCTCTGAGCTCCCAAACAGCTAGATGGAGGGCCATATCACAACTGACCACCAAAAACTCCCAACGCTCAGGCCATAAAACACCAGGTAGAAAAAGAACTATTCAACACTGGGAGCTAACCAAAACAAGGCAAAAAAACACCACCACTAACCACCATCAGAGGAGACACCAAGCTTGTCCAGACCACCGCCAACACCAGACCACAAAGGAAACACATCTCATCACCACCCCATCATGATGTTGCTGGAGTTGCAGGAAGGTTCTGTACATCCAGGTCCACAACCACAATTGGCTGGGCTCCTTCATTAGGATCCTCTAGGGCATACTAGGGCATACGTGGTGCCAAGTCAGGAGCATGAATCCTTAAGAACCAAATAGCTATGAAGACATCCTTAATCCTTTCAACTTTTTTCTTAGAAATCAGAAAACTATAGGAACACAAAACGTTGTCAATTTCATCACTACTCATAGATTTAAGGCTAGATTGCAAGGATCGATAAATTGCTTGCAGCAAAATAGAAGCACACAGGGAAGAAAGGTTAAATAGCCCACCAATTAGAGCCTCCCCCTATTCCATGCTATAGGAAACTACCGCTATTTCCCACCTATCAATAGTGTATATGTTTTTGAAAAATAGACCTGAGGCTAGAGCATGCACACACTCACCATCCATGAGTAGATCCATAATGTTGGATAGAAGCTAGGAGACCACATCTGAGTAGTTTAAAATGCAACCCTCATATCCTCTTATATAAGCATGCCCAACAATATTCTTGACTACAAATTGCATGAGAGTGCAGTCCCAGTCAAGCAGTGTCATCAGGTCTGCAGATTTAACCCTACCCCTAATCTATGGTTCCCAGTCGAGGGCTGGAAAGAATAGTCTTTGGTTGAGTCAAGTATCTGCCATGGTTACCTGGCATTGAGAGAGAAAAAAAGAGACTAAGGCAGAGAAGCTTAGAAGAAGAAGAAACGGTAGAAGAATAGCACAAAAAGAAGAAATAAGGTGGCTAAAAGAAACAAAAGGGCCAAACACATAATAGCTCTCCATATGAAGTGAAGCCCAAGAAAAGCTGGCAAAGGACTAATATGACATCATGAGATTGAAAGGCACAAGAGATAGACTTTAAAGTACACCATGAAAGGATGGAAACCATAAGGAGCTTGCAACATGTTCACTGCAAGCACTTCCCATCAAAAGAGATGAAGTCGTCGTGCTACAAGAAAGCACTCAATTAAGATGTGCAGTTAAACCTTGTCATCTCCACTTAAGGTAAAGTATTAAAGTGAAGGATTCACAATCCCAAACTACCCACCAAACCAATTAGACTAGCTTATGTTTGTCTCGGATCAATAAACTTCATGAGAGCTATCAAATCCTCTTCAACGGACTTGTCATAGGCTGGTTAGAAAGAATAATAACACAATTAATGAAACTGGAGAGGTCATGCCAGAGGGACGTTGCTGTACTAAACCAAATTCAAACCAAGAGAGGGCCTGCTACTTCTACCTACTCATCTGACAGAAGATTGGATAAGATGTTTGGAAGATCTAGGTCTCCAAGTAGGAAGAGAATAGATGCGCTTTCTTGCCCAATGGCTATATTAGCTAGAAGATCTGCCACCTTGTTGCCTTCCCTTAGCATGTGAGAGATAAGATAGTTATCAAAACATGTGATATTTAATCACCCAATTTAAAAGTAAATTTTAACCAATAAAAATAAAACAACTAAACATGTTTTACGTAGGGTGAACTTAAACACCCACGATTAATATTAATTCAATTCAAATTATTAAAGGGAGGGATGGCTCATGCTTAACCATGAATTTTTTTTAATAATGGCAGAATAAGGGTAGTAATATATATCAACAAGATAGAATGAGTACAGAGACTAGCGGCTGCCCAGCAGCAAAACCAGAGAACAAAGCATTGCTGCTAACCGCAGCACAAACATACAAGTAGAAATCTATAGAAAGTTAGCGTAAAAGTATGAGACCAAGGCAACTTATAAAATCATCTGTCTACATCGTAATCTAAATCTTCATCATAACCATGGCTTGTTAAAGTGGTTGCAGATTCCACAAACACAGGAGCGGAAGCCAATTGATCAGTAGTTTCTTCTTCATCTATAATATGAACAACACTACTTCCATAATCTTTGTAACTCGTATCGTAAGAAGTCCAAAGAAATTGATGAACTGGAAAAGGAGCTTGGCCTTCCAGTATTTGTAGTACCGTTCTAATGCCAAGCCTTTTTTCTGGTTGAGGATGAGAACAAAATAATCCCAATTTCAGCACTCTTTCCATTTCTTCACATCATACACACCATCAAAATTTAGATCGGCTACGTGCAAGATTTCTCCATTGTGATATAAATCCATGAACCAATCCAACAAAACAATCTGTTCATTATCCTTGGACAAATTGATGGGCCTCCTGCACATACAACTTCCAGCAAAACAATGCCAAAACTGAATATATTGGAACTTGGAGTAACTTTCGCTATATTTGTGACTTCAAGAGTGATATACCCAACAGTCCCCATGACCTGAGTTGTATGTGGATTTTGCATGTGGTTGTACAATCGAGCAAGCCCAAAATCTCCTAGTTTTGCATTAAGCTCTAAGTCAAGCAGCACATTGCTGGATTTTACGTCTCTGTGAACCACCCAGCGATCCCATTGCTCGTGATATAACAACCCTACAATGATGCCCTTCAGAATTGCATATCTTTGGGCCCAAGATAGTACTTCTGTTCTTGCCTTTCTGTTTGGAAATGTCAATTTATCTAGGCTTCCGTTTGGCATGTAGTCGTAAACAATGAATAGCTATTTGTTTTTCCTACACCAGCCCCGTAATTGAACCAAGTTTATGTGCTGGAGATGACCCACGCTTGAGATCTCTGAAATAAATTCCTTCATTCCTTCAGTGGAGTCCTTTGTGATGCATTTCACTACAATTTCAAGGCTTCTTCTGGAGAGAACGCCCTTGTAAACCCCTGGAGCCCACCAGCTTCTCATTTCAGAAGCCTTGTGTGGAAGCTCTTTGTATGGAATTCTGTGAGGCCAAAACTCTAGTTCCCATTCTTCAATCAACTCTTTGTCTTTTTATTCTTTCATTTTAAGTAATGCAGAGGAAATGGCTACAAGGAACACAACCAAAGATGCTACAGTAACAGAGGCGCTGAAGCCTCTAGATTTAGTTATCCCTTTTTTTGTGATGAATGAAGGGAGATTAGAGAGATCTAGGGGCGCTGCTTTACCTATTAAGAGTGTAGACCAAGATCAATAGACCAACACAGAATAAAAAACAACCATATAATTAATATATGCACTCTAGACTAGTACAATCTCTATTCCATGATTTTATATGTTTACAAACTGAAATTTGAAGTCCAAAAGATTTAAATTATAAACCACTGTAAAGTGTTGACTCTAGAAAAAACCAACACTTTACAAAGGTGAATTCTTTATAATAATGAATAGATTGGAACTTCTAAATATATTTAGTTTATAATGCCAAAACTGGGATGAGAATAGATCTTTATAATGTATTCAATTTACAATGCCAAAACTGAGATGAGAATAGATCTTTGAAACTTCTAAATGTATTCAGTTTACCTTGACTCCAACCTTGATCATCTCTTCCATCTCTTGGAACTTCTTAAGCACTTTTGCTGTCATCCCCTTTGGAGGCATGTTGCTAGCCTCTCCTTCACTCTCTTTGTCTGACATAAACATTCACAGACAATGCCAACACTTCTGCAGACCTTTCGCTAGCTCTGATACCAAAATGATGTAGAGCGCACAATGGTCATGTAGGCTTGATCAACAAACTGATCGGCGAGAGAGTGGCCTATGTCTTGGCAACCTACTATTGTCAACCAAACATAACCTGTCGGCCAACTCAACAAAACCTTCCACCGCTACACCAATCACGTCAATAACACATTCAGTTAGATTTGTTGGCCAGACTCCAAACATCGGCGAGTCTCTGGTTTCCTTCTCTGATATGTCAAGGCAGTGTCTACTTGTATACGCATCAGTTGACCTACTATCACCGGTAATCTAATGTATCACCAACCCGGTTTCACCAATACAGCCAGTCATCCCTTGTACCCAACACAATGTATCTTCTTAATGTACATTTGCAACATACATTCTCCCTATGCCTCTACAATATACACACTCAACATGCTTTTGTGAGATACACACGAAATTTTCTCAACATGTGTTTGGGATATATACACGAAATGTATATCTAGTGAAGCAACACAAATCTTACACCAAAGCAGTTGATCACCCCGACTACTCTTCTGGCAGACTACTACTTTCACCCTAAATTCTAAGTACTATGCCGATAACCTCCAGTCTCACTGATGATACTTCAATACTTATGCAAAACTTCACTTCACCTAACCTTCGACTGAACCCTAGCACATAGAAATGCTAGGCTCGACTAGCACATCCCACGCTCGATCCCAACACTAAACAATAACCAAAACAAAATGAACACAAACTGTACAGACAGACCGATTCCATCAATTTTGAAGAAATCTCATCGGTGGAATGGCTCAGTAATCCATCCAGAAATTGCAAAATGGAAGCTAATTATAGTGACACAGTGAAAGAACACAAACAAAATAGGATCTTTTATTTATCTTGGGAACTTCTACACTAAAAAAAACTCTTCTATCTTCTCATTGTTGTTCTACCACCAAAACCATGCACAATTATTATACTACTCTTCTTCTCTACTCCCTTCCTTCTGTTCACTGAACTGTTTATACATGTTCTTGTTTATGGCAGTTTGCATCAATTGGAATGCCAACCGTTTTGCAACTGTCAACCCATTTAGTTACAATGCATTTGCTCTTCCACTACTAGACACTACGACTTGTCCTATTCCACTCAAACTCACACATGGCACTAGGCCTTACAATTGGTCACTTGGACCTTATACAACACCAAAACATCAAAATGAACATGAATTAATTAAGGTAACTAGGTGCCCCTACACCATACTCCCGGGGCTCAAAAGAACTCAAGTCCCTTGAGGAACTAGGTCTGAAATGGAAACCCCATGTTTTATGATGTCCTCCTCACTCATCCAGGTTGCATCCTCATCAGGCAAACCACGCTAGTTGACCAGATACTGCTTGTAGGTCTTATGTTGAGTCTTCTTTTGAACATTTGTGTTCAAAATACATTCTAGTTGTACTGGCTGACTTGGTGGAAGATCAGAAATCCATTCTACATCCCCTACTTCCGTCACATCTGAACCAACAACATTGTCTCCTCTGAATGGAAACAAGTCAGACACATTCAAAATGGGTGATATTGCCAAACCCAGAGGGCATTCAATCTTGTAGGCATTAGGCCCAAGTTTGTGAACAATATTGCATGGACCAATCTTTTTCATAAGAAGTTTCATTGGCTGCCCCTTAAGAAGTCTTTCCTTCTTTAGATAAGCCATCACCAAATCTCCAACCTTGTACTGTACGTCCCTCTTCCTCTGATCAACTCTCTCTTTGTACTTCCCTGTGTTCTTCTGGATAGTTTCTCTTACAGCATCATGGATATCCTTCATGCTGCATGCAAAATATTCTCCTTGTGCACTCCTTTTCTCCATGTTCTGGAGATCTCTCAACTCCAAAATTCCCCTTGGGTGAATCCCATATACAACTTTGAAAGGACTCTTTCCTGTGCTCTGATTGACAGAGTCATTATATGCAAATTCTACCTGTGGGATGATCATATCCCATGCTTCTCGATGTTGTTTGGTCAAACATCTCGAAAGATTACCCAGTGATCTATTCATGACCTTAGTTTGTCCATCTGTCTGAGGGTGATATGCTGACGTGAAAGATAATTGAGTGCCCAATTTCTTCCACAAAGTGTGCCAAAAATGTCCCACAAACTTGGGATCTCTGTCAGTGACAATATTCAATGGTAAACCATGAATTCGAACTATCTCCTTAAAGAACAGACCAGCAATGTTTGAAGCATCATTAGTACATTTGCATGGCACAAAATGAGCCATTTTATTGAATCTATCAACTACCACAAACACACTATCAAATCCCCTTTGAGTCCAGGTAAGACCCAAAACAAAATCCATACTGATACACTCCCATGGCCTTTGAGGAATTACAAGTGGTTGATAGAGACCTATATTTGATGAAGTCCCTTTTGCCCTTTGGCAAATGCTGCAACTTTCCACAAATTTCCTGATATCTATTTGCATTTTAGGCTAGAAGTAAAGCCTTCTCACTTGTTCCAACGTCTTGTCTAGTCCAAAATGACCTCCAAGACTACTGCAATGCGTCTCTTTTATGATGTTCTCCCTCATGGAACACCTAGGTACACACAACTGGTTGCCTTTAAACAGTAACCCCTGCTATAGCAAAAATTTAAAAAAATTAGACTGATAGTAATCTAAAAATTGTGAACAAACTACATATATCTCCTTAAAGTCCTCATCATCTTGGTACATATTCTTGAGAGAATCCACTCCAACACTTTGTAACTGGATTTCTTTTATAGTGCACACTCTTCTGCTCAAAGCATCTGCCACCTTATTGGCTTGTCCCTTCTTATGTTTGATGGAAAAAATATATGCCTGAAGCTGTTCAACCCACTTCATATGCCTATGGTTTAGCTTCTCCTACGAATTCTAAAAACTCAAAGCATGGTTGTCAGTATAAACAATGAATTCCTTGGGCAAGAAATAATGTCTCCATTTTTTCAATGCTTGAACCATTGCATACAATTCTAGATCATATGTGGAATACTTTCTTTTAGCATCATTCAACTTTTCAGTAAAGAAAGCAACAGGTCTTCCTTCTTGACTCAAGATAGCACCAATAGCAAGGTTACTGGCATCACATTCCACAGTAAACAACTTATTAAAATCAGGCAAAACTAAAATGGGTTTCTCTTCTATTTTCTGTTTGAAAATCTCAAAAGACTCATCAGCTGCTCTATTCCAAACAAACTTACATTTCTGTCCTCCTTTTATGGTGCACAAACATGACTAAATCCTTTTATGAATTTTCTATAAAAAGTTGCCAACCCATGAAAACTTCTCACATCACTTATTGTCCTAGGTGCTGGCCAAGACAGAATAACATTTACCTTTTCTAGATCCATTTTCATTCTACCCTGGGATATCACAAATCCAAGGTATGTGAGTTCTTCCTTCATGAAGACACTCTTCTCCATATTGATCATCAGTTTCTCCTCATGCAGCTTCTTCAACACCTGTTCCAAATGCTGCAAATGTTCTTCCTTTGTCCTACTGAAAATCATAATACCGTCAAGATAGACAACAATAATATGCCAATAAAATATTTCAATACCTCATTCATTAGATGCATGAAAGTGCTTGGAGCATTGGACAGTCTAAATGGCATCACCACCCACTCATAAAGACCCTCATTAGTCTTAAAGACTGTCTTCCATTCATCCGCTTGTCTAATCCTGATCTAATGGTATCCACTTTTGAGATCAATTTTAGAAAAGTACCGAGCTCCTCCCAAACAATCCATGAGGTCCTCTATTCTAGGCATAGGAAACCTATATTTGATGGTGATCTTATTGATGGCCCTTGAATTAGTGCATAGCCTCTATTTGCCATCCTTTTTGGGAGCTAAAACTGTGGGTACAACACATGGACTAAGACTTTTCTTCACCAAGCCCCTATCCAATAGTTCTTGCACTTGTTTAGCAATTTCCTCATTTTGAGTAGGTGTCATTTTATAGGATGGTTTATTTGGCAATGTGGATCTTGGGATGAAGTCAATCTGATGATTTATATCTCTCACAGGTGGTAGTGTATTGGGCATATCCTCCACCATGATACTCTTATACTTGTCTAACAATTCCTGCACTTCCTTAGGAACTTTTTCCTTACTATTTTTTGACAAATCAGAATTGTCTTTAGGTTTCAAGATTAGAGCATACCCCTGGGTTCCCTCTTCTTTTAGAGTATGGAGAAACTCTTTCCCACTCACTAACATGATACTTGAGCCTACATTCTTGTCTACACCCTCTTCTGGTAAAGGATCCATCTTATACTGTCTACCATTCTTGGTGATAACAAAGGAATTGGATTTACCATCATGTTGGGCTTGTACATCATACTGCCAAGGTCTTCCTAACAATAAATGGCATGCATCCATTGGAATTATATCACACAATAGTTTTTCTCTATATTCCCCTATCTAAAATTCTACCCAAGCTTGTTCATCAACCAAGACTTGTTGCCCTTTGTTCAGCCATGATACTTTGTATGGACTCACATGTGGTAATCTTTTCAAATTCATTTTCTCTACCATTTCTACTAAAACTAAATTTTTAGTGGAGCCAGAATCAACAATTACCTTACACCTTTTGCCGAAACTTTACACAGAGTTCTTAACAGTGTCTTCATCTGCGATTGTTCTTTGTTCTATGGTACCTTCAGCATTGTCCTTCTCATCATGAGATTTTCTCCATCTTGTGCTCGAGCTGCGCTTCCCATAGGTGAAGTCACACTCTGACAATCTTCTTCTTGAATTAGCTAGCTCCTTCTCTCTCCTCCATGAGAGCTTGAGACTTTCTCCAGACACTTGCCTGCTATGTGCCCAATTTGGTTACAATTATAACATCTTCCTATGAAGACATTAGGACCTCTGCTTGGTCCACCAAATCTGCCTCTTCCATTGGGTCTCCTTCCTCTGAAACCCCATCTGGAACTAGATTATCCACTATGTTCTTGCTGACTGGACTCCCCTTGATTTTTCTAGAACTAGTTTCTACCACTGAATTTATTTTTGCCTCTGAAATTTCTTCCACCTCTGCCTCTATTCTACTGTTCTCCTTTTCTTTTCAATTTCTCTTCTACTCTCAATGCCACTTGGAAACACTTGTCCATGGTTTTTGGTGTCAAGATGGTAATCTCATCTTGTATACACTATATTTCATGCCATTAATATACCTGGCAACTCTTCCTTTCTCATCCTCAGCAAGTCCACACCTTAGAGATAATTTGTGAAATTCCTCTGTATAGGTGGATACATCCATATCTTTCTGTCTAAGGTTCTGCATTTTCCTGTATATCTACACTTCATAATCCGCTGGTAGGAACTGATCCTTGATCCTCTCTACCATCCAACTCCAAGATGAGATCATGCTCTTGCCACTCTTCACCCTTTCTCCATGGGTGTAGTTCCACCACGTGAGTGCAGCACCTTTCAATTTCATCTTTGCAAACTTGACTCTCCTATTCTCTGGTACCTCCTTGTACTCAAAGTAATTGTTCAAAGCCTTAACCCATTAGATGATTTCTTCTGCTTCCATCTTTCCCTTGAACATCAGAATCTCTATTTTTGATTCAGACGACTCCTTACCGACTGTCCTTATGGCATCCAAAAATTCTTTCTGGCCTGCAGACATATCTACCTGTTCTGGGGCTATTTCTTCTTCCCCATCTTCTTCTTCTTCATCAGATTCACCATCTGATTTCTTTCCAGTATTTAGTGCTTTCAACTCATCCTAGAGTGTTTCCTTGACTCTGACCTTGACTCCAACCTTGATCATCTCTTCCATCTCTTGGAACTTCTTAAGCACTTCTGCTGTCATCCCCTTTGGAGGCATGCTGCTAGCCTATCCTTCACTCTCTTTGTCTGACATAAACATTCACAGACAATGCCAACACTTCTACAAAACTTTTGCTAGCTCTGATACCAAAATGATGCAGAGCGCACAATGGTCGCGTAGGCTTGATCAACAAACTAATCGGCGAGAGGGTGGCCTATGTCTTGGCGACCTACTAATGACGGCCAAACATAACCCATCAGCCAACTCAACAAAACCTTCCATCCTTACACCGATCACACTGATAACACATTCAGTTACATTCGTCAGCCAGACTCTAAACATTGGCAGTGTCTACTTGTATATGCATCAGTTGACCTACTATCACTGGCAATCTAATGTATCACCAACCCAGTTTCACCAATATGGCCAGTCATCCCTTGTACCTGACACAGTGTATCTTCTCAATGTACATTCGCAACATACATTCTCCCTATGCCTCTGCAATATACACATGAAATGTTCTCAACATGTGTTTGCGATTTATACATAAAATGTATATTTGGTGAAGCAACACAAATCTTACGCCGAAGCACTTGATCACCCCAACTACTCTTCAAGTAGACTGCTACTTTCACCCTAAATTCTAAGTACTTAGCTAATAACCTCCAGTCTTGTCGATGATACTTCAACACTTAGGTAAAACTTCACTTCGCCTAACTTTCAACTGAACCCTAGCACATAGAAATGCTAGGCTCGACTAGCACATCCCATGCTCAATCCCAACACTGAACAAAAACAAAAACAAAAAGAACACAAACTGTACAAACAAACCCATTCCACCGATTTCAAAGAAATCTCGTCCGTGGAATGGCTCAGTAATCCATCCAGAAATTACAAAATGGAAGCTAATTATAGTGACACAGTGAAAGAACACAAACAAAATAGGATCTTTTATTTATCTTGGGAACTTCTACACTGAAAACAACTCTTCTATCTTCTCACTATTGTTCTACCACCAAAACCACACAATTACTATACTACTCTTCTTCTCTACTCCCTTCCTTCTGTTCACTGAATTGTTTATACATGTTCTTGTTTGTGACAGTTTGCATCGGTGGGAATGCCAACCATTCTGTAATTGTCAACCCATTCAATTACAATGCATTTGCTCTTCCACTACCAGACACTACGACTTCTCCTATTGTACTCGGACTCGCACATGGCACTAGGCCTTACAATTGGTCGGTTGGACCTTATACAACATGAAACATCAAAATGAACATGAATTAATTAAGGTAACTAGGTGCCCCTGCACCAGTTCAAAGGCTCTGTCGATTTGCTTCTTGAACAACAAGTCTCTATACTGTGTAAAGAGGTAATTGAAGGTTTGCATGTTGTCATCCCTTATTCCTTGCTGGAACAGGAACCAGGCTTGTGTAGCCACTCCATTTCTTGTCACTACTATTGCATCAAAAACTCCTCCCATCGTTCCAAAGCTTGACTTCTTATTGAAGGCTGATGTGGCTACGTTGGTTGTGTCCCTCAGCTGTGGATGGATATAATGATATGCCAGGAGCTTCCTACTCTTCTTCCTCCCAAAGATGAGGGTGGCTTTCACTAGAAATTCCTCATTGAGCATCCCATCACACACATGGTTCCCGTTGAAGATGTGGCCTCTGATCACCTTCTTGATAGCCTCCCCCATTTCACCATCATGAGCCACAAAAATTGGTTTGATTTGGTCATTGTAAGACTCTGCCTCCTCTTCCTCTTCATCCTCCTCTACTTTGCCTGGGTTGCTATTGCCTCAATTACTTTTGTTTCCCTCATCTTCTTAAGACTAGACCTCTTCATCAAATTTTTCACAGATGCAATGGCACGGAAAAAGAAGCCTATCCACCATTTCATACTCACTTGCTTCCATCATTAGAGAAAGTAACATGGACTTTGTATCCCAAGGTGGCTGAAACTGCTAATTTTGATTCCTCTATCTTACGGAACTATCCATTCTTGCTTGGCTTCATTCTATTCCAAATCTTTGTAGAGGATATCATCTAGATTCATCTAGTCCTTCACATCTATTGAAATGATATTGTGTCCTTCTACTCCTTCGTTCGCTAGATAGTCTGGATCTTTGTTTGATTATCTATAAATGTTCTTGAACGTGAAGTTTGAGAACTGATTAAGTTTTGACTAGATGACATTGACCCATCCTTTCAACATCCTAGTGGTACACTGCTTATTCTGTATTGCATTGACAAAAAGTAGAGAGTCTCCTTCAATCTCAACATCCCTTAGGCTGCTCTCAAGACACATCTTTAAGCCAGCATCCAAGGCTGCAAACTCAGCTTCATTGTTTGTGCTTTCTTGGAGTTTAGCGGACCAAACTTTATTTAGCTTCCCAGAGGGATCCCTTATTATACAACTGAAGCCTTCCACCCCACATATTTCCTCGGGAGACTCCATCAAAATTTAGCTTTTCTCTTATATCTACAGGTTGTACCCATTTTGTCGATTCCCTTTTCTCTTTGGTTGCTTTTCTTACAAATGGTCCATTTTTTGGGAGCCTTAATCCTTTCCATACATTCATCAAATCTTCATCAAAGGAAGTGAAGGCCCAATCTTTCCTGTTTTGAATCCAAGAATTTAGTAGCTCCACTACACGAACTTCTATATTATCGAGAACCCATTGCAAGTCCTTTTCCTCATTTTGGAGGATTCTTTGATTACGTTCTTTCCACATATGCGACATTACCATTGAGGGGCTGACCATCCAGATATCCTTCCATGCTGCTTTCTTTTTTATAAGAGGTTAGCTTCTAAACCACTCAACTAGGCCTTGTTGTCTGGGACTAGACCAATTCAAATGCTGACTGAGCCAATCCCAATGTAGCTTTCTACAAAGGGGCAGTTCAAAAGTAGATGATCTGTAGTTTCTTCCATAGCTTGACAAATTACACAAAGACTTGGTCCTTCAATTCTTATTGCCTTTAATCAGTCACCGGTGAGGATTTTTTGAGAAATGTCATCCAACTAAAGGCATCTGCCTTTGGTAGCACTGCTTTGTTCCAGTAGAGATGAGCCTGCCAATTACCTTTCTGTGAAGCCTTTTGTATTTAGTATTTGAGTTTGACTGAATACTCCCCTTACCCGACCCCGCACCAAATGATCCTATCTGCCTTACTTGAAAGTACAATCTTCCTACCTTTCAATTCTTTGTTTATTCCCTCAAAAGCCTCTTCACTCACCCTATCACTTTTCAGAAGTTCCCAATTCCATTTGGGTGGCTCGAGATCCTGTCCTTCAACAACATACTTGAGGAGCTTTTTATCTTTCCATTCTCACCCATCAATTGTGCATACTCCTCTAGTTGCTTGATTTCAAGTAATGGTTTGTAACCGTTCCATGAGTCCGTCCAAAACTTTGCTGATATACCATCATTTACTTGCCATGTGAGATGCTCTATGATTGCTTGTCAGCAATCAAACATAACTTCCAAATGTGTGATCCATTAGGAGGGTTAGCTACTGTTAGGATCTTGCTTGGGGATTTTCTATCTAGATATTTGGTTCTTACAATCTTACTCCATAAGGTTTCTAGATTAGTGTACATCTTCCAAATCAGTTTGGCCCCTAGTGCTCTATTCTGGACTTCCAAATCTTTGATCACTGCTCCCCCTTTTGACTTCTCCATTCTAACCAGGTCCCAATTGATTAGAGGGAACCTTTTTTTATCATTGAAACCTTCCCATAAAAATTTATTTACCATACTATTCATGGAGGCTTCGGCCTTTTTTTTTAGGCTCATCCATGACATCGTGTATGTTGGTACTGCTGATAGGATTGCCTTTATCATTAAAATTCTCCCTGACAATGTTAGCCATCTTCATTTCCAATTCAGGGATTTGGACTGGCAAATGTCTATTATCCTTTTCTAGTGGCCAGTCCCGATTGCTCCACTGATTAATGGTACTCCCAAATACTTGGAAGGTAACTGCCCTATTTTGAAACCCAAGTGTCTAGCTATGTTTCTTTGAACTGATTTTTTGGTATTAAAAAATAAAATGCTTGATTTTTCAACATTAATTACCTTGACTGACATGGTCGCATAGATTTCTATTGTTCTCTTGATTTTATGCTTCTTCCATTGTGGGCTCACCAAACAAGATCGTGTCAGCTGCGAACAACTGATGAGTTATGGTAGGAATGTTCCTAGCAATGTTTATTCCTTTCCATCTTCCCTCTTCCGCTTCTTTTCACCTTCAGCTGTGTTATGGAAGAATTTTGTGTTCTGGTCACCTTTAGCCAACCAAACTTCTCTTGATTTGCTTCTTGAAAAGACCTCCTCCCTTACCAGGATTTTTGCTTGTTTTTCCAATAATATTTTTTCTTCTTCAAACTCCTTGTTTGTCATGCAATTGACGATTACTATTTTGTTCAGTTCCTATAGCTCTGCCAAAATTTTGTCTTTCTCCTCAATTTTTTTTTAAAGGAGATTTTATTCCATTCAATTAGTTTCCTTTTAATCTCATCTAATTTTGCCACAAACACAAAGCTCTTCATTCCAACCTTTTTTTTCTGAGTTTTTCCACCAATCTTCTAGGACTTAGATTAGTTCCGTGTTTCAAAACCACATCTTCTCGAACTTAAAACTTCTTCCTATTGGCTTTTGATCATTCTTGATACTAAGCACAACATGATAATGATCTGACCCTGATATGAGGAGAATTACAGCTTCCCATAACGAGTTTGAATTTAACCAATTCACAATCATGAGATATCTATCTAGCCTCTCCACTATGTTTATAAGTCATTTGAAGTCTTTGGTTCATCCAAGAGTGTACTCCAATTTTTGTTTCTACATCAAGTAAACCATTCTTTTCGATGAAGGATTTGAACTTGTTTATCACATTGGTTTCTAATTTTAGGCCCCCGCTTTTTTCATTAAGGTTCTAGATTGCATTGAAATCCCCTCCAAGTACAAATTTTACCTCTAAATCTTGCTCAATTTGTGTAGATAGTATATTCCAAAGTTGGGTTTTTCTTCTGGTTCAAGATATAAAGAGAATATTTTGTCGCATCAAGTTTTGTTTCCTACAGGGAAAAAATATCTGCATTGGCTTGCTCAATTTGGCACTTTACTAAGTGCCTTTTGTTAGGGGCACTTAAGCCCCTAACATTCCATGTGATGATCTTCATTGGTGTCTAAGGGAGGGTACTCCTCCCTTAGACCTGAGTAAATAATCTTTGATCTTGTGGAGCCCTTGCTCCCTTGTAGTCTCTTCCCTCTTCTGCTTGTTAGTTTTCCTTTCAGATTTTTTGTTGTGGGTGTTATCTGTGAATTCACATTCCAGGGCCGTCTAGCTTATGTTCCTAGTTTCCACAATTCCTAGTTCATCATCAACTAGCTCTTCAAGGTCTGACATTATGCCTTCTAATCCATCTTCAAAGTATTCCAATTCCTCTGAATTCCCTTGCTCTTCCTGCGCAAGGAGTGTTATTACCCTAGCTTTGTTCCCTTCCAAGTTTGTAGGGTCGTCGATCTCTACTCTAGATTTCATCGAGGCACACTCAATTTTTTTTACAACTAGATCTGAGTTTTCTCCTTTCGCATATTCGTGGTATCCCATTTCTTTGTATGTGAGGAGAAGGATTGGTTGGTGATTTGTTTCCCCGGGCATCTCAATCTTTGGCGTCTCATGCTGCTTAGCTTTTTGGCTTTTTTCCGCCATCTGTTGCTTATTCCCATTTTGGCCGATCACCAGTTCCTCACCCCCATTTTCCTAAATTTGATGATTGTCACCCCTGCTTTCGCTTTTCTTTTCCTTTATTTCCAGTACTTCCAATCTAGTCTCTTGCACCTTCCTTGTTAACCTTGCATCGCTTGTTCACGACATTTCTCTACCCATGGGCTTTATGTGGTAGTTTTCCTCTTTACGTTTTCTTCTTCTGCATTTCATGCAAAAAAACTTACTCTCTTCAATTTCAATTTTCTGCACATCCAGATCCTTGCTGAAGTTTTGAGCTTGACCATCTAAGGAATTTCCTTTATTGCTATGAGCTTAATCCTTACATAGAAAATTGAATCTCCATCTCCCATGTCCAAGTTGATTGCATTGCGCAGACTATCCCCAATCTGGTAGAGGCAGTTGTCGGACTAGTATTCAAAGGGGAGGTTATGTAGCCTTATCTAGTTTTGTTCTGGATAAGGGTTCGAGTCCCTTGGGTTGAAATTAGGGCTCCATCTTTTTTTGAATATATAGTCCGCATCCATTTTCCATGGAAGTTTTTCCAAGATTTCATCCCTTCTTTCCTTGTTTTCGAAATCTACCAAAAAAAAATGTTTTTGGAGAAAGTTGATTACTACTGCAGATTCCCAGTTTTCCAATACCCATGACTTGATTTGTCCTTTTTCCATGGTTTTCCCATAACTCTCCCGATCAAAGATGTTTGACTTAGGGCTAGGGCATCCTTATCCGTATTTTTAGCTACATCGATTTCGATCCCTTCCTTACTTTTCCAGGTTAATTCTTCCTCTCCCGTAAATTTCTTCTTGTTTCAGTCTTCTGCTTTGTGGTGATTCTCTTGGATATGTTTGTTCAGAGTCCCTCTTCTCTGTCTGAGTTGTATTGCATTTGCACCTGTCACCACCTCCACGTGCTTTTGTTGGAAGTCGTGAATTCGCTGGTTTCGAAAGAAGTTCGCATTATCTGCCAAAAATCACTCCATCTCTTTTATATGATAGAGAGGAATTTTAACTTTAATAGAATAAAGGAATTAATTTTTCCTATGTATGTATATACATATTATATATATACATATGTATCTATTTTTTTGTTAAAATAACCTGGTTATAAGGTCTAGGAACCACAAAATTTGGGCCAAGCCCAAAGTTTATCCATTAACAGAAAGGCTGAACAAAGTATCTAAAAACAAGCCCATCCCAAAATGGTCAAAACCCCTACCTCTGACATCCATACTACCCTTGCAATACAAACCCACGCCTTTAAACTACTCAGGGAACAGGGAAAATTACATAGGCCTTGTTCCATCATATATCTACCTTATACAAAAAACAAACCATACTTATGCTATTATAAGTGTTTCTTACTCATTTCTCATCGCCTTTGGAAGACTCTTCACCCAGACTTCCCTCTGAAGATTCGTAGCATCCTAACAAGTCAGGTGATGACATCTACAGGGAGCTCGAACTAAAGATGCTTAGCCATGGACTCAACAACCAATTCAAGATAGATTTGGCATTTCTTGATAGCGTGTAGGTGTGCCATGATACAGTCATGGTATGCATCGGCTTGAGAAGCATGTCCCATGTCGTCATGTAGTAAGTATGAGTAGGCCACAACCAACATGATTGAGGCACAAGATAATGCCTAAGTTGCATCAAAGGATTTCCATCTCTTGCGGGGATAACAAGGGTCAAGCAGCTATTTAACCATAGCCTCCCTTAAACCCACCTCCAACATGCAATCTAATTCCTTTGAAACTTCCCATATATTCTTCATCCAATGCTTCAGGTCGAGGCTCTAAATTTCTATATTAATGTAGTTATTAATAAAATCCATAGTCACATCTTCCCTTGAAACTCTCTTCTTATATTTCCTTGACGTCCCTACCACCTTCTTCCCCTTATCTTTGACATCCCTATTATGGGTATCACCGCTAAGTCATTTGCCCGCAGAATCTGCCATTACCTCTCTCCACAGATAGTTTTCCACCTATCAGACACATAAAACAAACTGAAGACATGACTCATAATCAATCCACATTTTGATCTCAAAGTATTGCCATCACGCTCCTTAATGAACTCCACACGCATCACCGGTGCCTCGTTGTCACCTTACTTAAAAATTATTGTATCATTCTGTCCTTACATATTAATCTGACAAGAGAAGTATACAATCAATAAAAAGTGCGTTAGAAAATGGCGCTGCTAAAAATGTTGCCTCTAATGGTTTACATGATGCATCTGGAAAGTGGCTCTGATATGTACCTTATTTTCTCGACAGAATTCTGTGGCCTGTATAGGCTACTGGTTCTGCTCCACCACAATAAACTCACTGTCCACTCCTCAGAAATAGATGCCAACAGCCTTTGCGACCGCTATATATTATTCTATGTGGATGCATCTGCCTCATAATTGTTAGGAATAGTCAAGATTGTCTAGAGAATAATAAGATGTTTCTAGAAGTTTTCCATAAAGCTGTTTTAGAAAAAAATATTTTAGATTATCGAGAAGGGTAGAAACTTCCATCTGTTTTAGAAAAGAACATTCTAGGATTTTAGAGACATCTAGAATCCTAGAAGCTTCCAAGTTTCAAAGCTTCTATAGCTATATTAGAGAGAGCGGTTGATATGGCATTTTTGGATGTAATGCAAGTTAGATGAATATATATTTCTGAGTTTATTCAACTCTGTTTGCCCTGTGTCTTCTCTGTTTTGCTATTGCTGTTCCATTTTTATTATCTTGGGACTATTTTTTACATGGTATCAGAGCTTGGTTCAGCTAGATTTTTTTTTCCAGGTTTAGCTAGAGATTCAGTTAGAGGCTCAGTTGGAAGTATAATGCTGAAGTGATTTGTTTGCAAGGCATATATATTGTTGGAAGTGATTTGTCTGCAGGGCTCTTATTTTTTGGCTAACATGGGATCTACAAATGAAGTGTTGCCAATATTTGATGGAAGTGGTTTTGCAGATTGAAAGATTGCAGTCAAGAATGCTTTGAGAGAAAAGGCTCTATGGAGGATAGTGAATAAAGAAATTGAAGAACCCCAAAGTGAAAAAGAAAAGGAGCTATGGAAATGCAAGCTGGAACAAGCTAGAGGTATTATTGGTAAAGCTTTAAGCCCCAATCTCAATAGAAGATTTGTTGATATTGATAATCCAATAGAGCTATGGGAGAGTTTAGAAAAAGATTATAAAGATGTAGATATTGCTAACATGTTTAGCATAGAAGAAAAATTGGTGAATTTAGATCCTTCTGATTTTGAAAAAATGACTGATTACTTTAATGAAGTTACATTTTTAAATGCTCAGCTGAAGAAAATAGGTGCTGAATATGCAAAAAAAAAATTAATTGATTGCAATGGTTGAAAGTAAGCTTCCCCAGCCATACAAAATATTTAAGGAATCAAGGAAAAGGGTTCTCCAATTAACTCCCAATGCCCCCCACCAAACTTTTGATCAATTTTGTAAGTCTGTTTTAGATAAAAAGGTTCAGCTTATTAAAGAAGGGCATATTAAGAAGCAGCATGCATATGCAGCCAAGAGTAAATTTTCTAGATATGATGGAAAGTAGAATTGGAAAGGAAATTATAAATTTCAAAATAATGACAGTTCTAACCATTTTTCCAGAAATGATGTTGCAGAAAAATAAGTTGGAAAAAAAATCGATTATTTGCAGGTATTGTGGAGGTGAAAATCACATGGAGAAATTTTGTTTGAAGAAGAGGGATAATGAAAGGCAGCAGTACAAGCCCAAGCAAGAAAGGTTCAAGGATGGCAAGAAGGATAGGCATAGCTTCGTAGCCATCTCTCTTAAAAGACAAGAAAAATCAAATAAGGAGGTAATTGCTAGACCTAAAAGTAGTGTTAAGGGGGGGTACTTTGCTTCAAATTCTAATAAAGAATGGATTTTAGATTCAGGGGCATCATATCACATGACTGGGGATAGATCTTTGTTTATTGATTTTTATGAAGGGAAGAATTTAGATCAAGAAATTACTATTGGCAATAAAATGAGACTTCCAGTTTTAGGAACAGGCACTGTTAATGTAACGAATGGGTCTTTGAAAAATGTTTTACTGGTTGAAAGATTAGGGGTGAATCTTATTTCAATATATAAAATTGTTCAAGATGGATATGAGTTTGTTGTCACCACTGATCAAGTTATTGTTAGAGATAGAAAAGACCCAAGCAATATAATTGCTATTGGTAGAGTTGATCATAAAAAGATTTTCTTTAAATTTGTGGGGTTTGTTGATGATGAATATACACTCTCTCATGCTTTTATTGCTCAGGCTAATTATATGTCAAAATTTTGGCATGCTAGACTTGGACATATAAATTATAGAAAATTACAAGATATGGTTAGAATGGATATGGTTAGTGGATTGACAAAAATTTCAGCTTCTGAATGTATGTGTGAAGGATGTGTGTTAGGAAAACATCATCGAGATCCTTTTGTTTTAGGAAAAGCATGGAGAGCTAATTATCCATTGCAACTCATTCATAGTGATCTATGTGAACCAAGATATCCTTCACTTTCAGGTGCCAGGTACTTTTTGACTTTTATTGATGATTACAACAAGCGAGTATGGGTATATTTTCTTGAAAGGAAAAATGAAGTATTTGAAGTTTTTCAAAAGTTTAAGGCATTAATTGAAAATCAAAGTGGAAAAAGAATTAAGTGTTTAAGGATGGATAATGGGAGTGAATATTGCAACTATGCATTTGAGTCATTTTGTGAAAATTATGGTATTAAGGTGCAAAGAATGGTCTCTTATACTCCTCAACAAAATAGGGTGGCTGAGTGAATGAATAGAACTCTTTTAGAAATAGCTCGTTGTATGTTGCATTTTAAAAGTTTGCATAATCAATTTTGGGGTTTGGATATTTCTTATGCTACATATATTGTGAATAGAATTCCCACTAAAGCCCTCCCAAATATCACCCCTGAAGAAGCTTGGAGTGGTAGAAAGCCCCACATTGGGTATTTTAAAGTATTTGGGTGCATTGCTTGGACACATGTTCCTGATGAAAAGAGGAAACAGTTAGAACCAAAGAGTCATAAGTGTTTGTTTGTGGGTTATAGTGAAGAATCAAAGGCTTACATGTTATATGATTTAACAACAAGAAAGGTCTTTGTTAGTAGAGATATAAAGTTTGATGAGCTTTCACAACTTACAGCCACTTCCTCTCACTCTACAATAGCAAATGTTTCTACTTTTTTAGATATTTTAGAAAGAAATGAAGCCAATATTGATGAGGATAAGGTGAGCACTACTAATGATGATAATACTATTGAAAATGAAATTACTAATGCTTGTAATCAGCCTTTTTTGCAGGAAGTGATGATGAAGGTGACATTTCAACTAGACAAAAGACAAAGAGTGTTGAAGAAATATATAGACATGGCTCAAAGATCCAAGGAAGGAATGGTAGTGCTCTCATGGCCAAAGTCTTACAAGTAAATGACCCAATCTCATATGAGCAAGCTAGAGGAAAGAAAGAATGGGAGAAAGCCATGAAAGAGGAATATGATGTATTGATAGAGAATAACACTTGGGAACTTGTACTCTACCCCCAAGGTAAGAATGTTATTGGTTGCAAATAGGTTTATAAAACAAAATTTAAATTAGATGGTGCTATAGAAAAATTCAAGGCTAGATTAGTTGCTAAGGGGTTCAATCAAAAAGAGGGTGTTGATTATGAAGAAACATTTGCTCCTGTCATTAAAATGAATACAGATAGAATTATTCTTTCTTTGGCTGCAAGTCTTGGGTGGCATATCCATCAAATGGATGTTAAAAATGCTTTCTTAAATGGAGATTTATATGAAGAAATATGTATGGATCAACCACCAGGTTTTGTAGATCAGCAACATCCTCATCTTGTTTGCAGATTAAAGAAGTCACTTTATGGTCTTAAACAAGCACCACGAACATGGAATGAGAAGATTGATAGGTATTTTCAACTTCATGGATTTAAGAGATGTAAGTCAGATCCCAATCTTTATGTGAAGAAAGTTCAAGATGATATTCTTCTTGTTGCACTTTATGTAGATGATTTACTCATTGCTGGACTGAATATTGGGTTAATCAATGATTTAAAATCAGATCTTAAAAGGACATTTCATATGAGTGATTTGGGTGAACTGAACTATTTTCTTGTCTTACAAGTTTGTCGATTAAATGATGGATTGTTCATCTCACAATCAAAATATGCTTTGGACCTTTTAGAAAAGTTTAATATGCTTGAATGCAAGCCAGGATCTACCCCGTTTTAATCCGAAGTCAAGCTTACTAAAGAATTTCTTTCCAAGAGTGTAGATGCCACTTTATATAGACAGCTTGTTGGTAGCTTGGTTTATCTAACTCATACTAGACCAGATATTTGTTTTGTAGTCAATCTTGTATCTAGATTTATGCAGGCACCTAAACAAATTCATTGGTTGGCTACTAAAAGAATTTTATGATACATCCATGGAACCATACACTTTGGAATCTACTATGGCTATAAGTCTTCGATTTCTTTGGTTGGATTTACTGATTCAGATTGGGGTGGTGATATAGATGATCGAAAATCTACTGGTGGTTATATTTTCAATCTTGGATCGGGCCCTATTACATGGAGCAGCAAGAAACAAAAAACTACATCCTTATCTTCATGTGAAGCAGAATATAGAGCAGCAAAAGAAGCAGGCAAGGAAGCAGTTTGGATTCAGAATCTTCTATTCGAGATTGGTTTTCTACAAAGTTCAACCAGCACTATGTATTGTGACAATCAAAGTACCATACAGGTTGCCAACAATCCAGTCTTTCATGCTAAAACAAAGCACATTGAGATAGATGTTCACTACATTCAGGATCTTGTTCAAGCATCTATTATCAGTCTTCAATTTTGTCCAAGTGAAGAACAAGTCGCTGATATATTCACTAAGAGTATGATTGAAGCCAAATTCTTAAAATTAAGAGGCATGCTTGGTATCTTAGAGGTGAACATTAAGGGGGGATAATAGTATAATGTTCCCCTCTCCTTTGTATTTCCCCTCTCCTTTGTATTCTCTTTGTATTATTCTAGTCAATCTTAAGGGGGGATGTTAGGAATAGTCAAGATTGTCTAGAGAATAATAAGATGTTTATAGAAGTTTTCCATAAAGCTGTTTTAGAAAAAAACATTCGAGGTTATCTAGACGGGTAGAAACTTCCAGCTGTTCTATAAAAGAACATTCTAGGATTTTAGAGACATCTAGAATCCCAGAAGCTTCCAGGTTTCAAAGTTTCTGTAGCTATATTAGAAAGAACAGTTGATATGGCATTTTTGGATGTAATGCAAGTTATATAAATATATATTTCTGAGTTTATTCAACTCTCTTTGCCTTGTGTCTTCTCTGTTTCGCTGTTGCTGTTCCATTTTTATTATCTTAGGACTGTTTTTTACAACAATAAGATGGACTGATATATTTTACTAACCTCCGTAGCTGGATTACTCTGCTCAATACATTCGATGAGCATTTACTTATCCTTGGGCACGCAGGTGAGGACCACATATCGGCAGATGGCAGTCACCGAGCATTACACCTGAGCGTAAAGGATCTTGGACTTCTTCTTTCAGGTCAAGAATAAAATCTTACTGGCATGCTAATCAATAAATCGAAACTCAAGACAAAAACATCGTGATTTTTAAAACAATCCAAATGTTGTTTTCATGTTAGCTGCGTATCGTTCACCGTGGTGTAATAGGGTACAGGATTGGACTATTACGATTGTAGACTTGTACCCTATAGATCCTCCATAATATGCAGATCAATTTACTGTGCCTGTTAATGAATGATTTTCTCGATTTAGTGAAGTAATCCAAAGTATTTAACCATTTAGAATTGTAGAAAATTATTTTTTAAAATATTTAAAAAATATATACTTAGATTAATCAAAATAAAAATATATTTTAGCTATTAAATATTAGAACAAACAATAAATAAGATAATATATTTATATATAAATTAATTAAATATTAAATAAATATTTACTGTTACTATTTTGATATTTTTTAAACATAAAAAAAATTAAAAAGATAATAATATAATTGAAAGAAAATTTGTTGAATAATTAAAATGTATGAATGTTATAATAAATTTGTCTGTTATGAAGAATTGACAACAATTATATATTGAAAAATTAGAAATGTAGAAGTATTTTATCATATAATGCACAATCATTAGGTTGAGAGGCCTAACTAAGTGGCAGCAAGGGGTGGAGTTATCCAGTGGCATTAAGGGAATGACTGACTGTGTACATAAAAATAAAATAGAGTTGACATTGTTTTTTTAATAACTAGACATATTTTTTAAATAATTATAAATATATAGGTGACATAGTTTACTAAATCAATGAACATAAAAATAAATTTGAGAAAAATCAAATCAAATAAAAATTGAGCAAATTGAATTGGGAGAAGAAGTTTAATTCATAAGGAGAGAAGTTTAATTGGTAAGGACACTATGCAACCATTTTTTTTTAGTTTAATGACTTTGTTTCAGATTTTTACTATGAATTAATTCTAATGACAAATTATAATTAAGTTTTTTTCTATCATTTGGATTAAATTATTAAAAAATATTCCATTAAAATTTAATTGTTAGATGTTACAATTGTCCTTGCATCCCACAAAGAAAACTAATTGTAGGGTAAATTACTTTAGTTTAATGCAGGGTAGGGGTATGATTATAGTTCTTCAATCTTTAAAATATTAAAAAAGTTTACTATGGGAATTAATTCCATTAGACAATTACAATTAAGTTTTTGGTATCATTTGGATTAAATTAAGAACTAATTTTTAGGATTCTTCAATCTTTAAATGCAAATCTATAAAGTAAATAAAATAATTGTTTAAGTAAAACTAGCATTATATAGTAATATGCATATATTTTAGCTCATCACTCTATATATTGTAATAAATTAATAAAATTATTAAACTAGCATAGATATCTTTGAACGTCTTTTATATAGATGTATTTATTACGATGAGAGGTGTTTCTACTGAAGAACAAGAGCTGAAAGATTCTAAAATTTCCATGTAAACAAAATTAAAAATACCAATTAAGATTCCATAATTTAAAAATATATTAACTGATGGATAGGAAGGTGGATGGACATGAATGTTATATCCACTAACATCAAATTAATGAAATAAAAGACTTTGCAGAAATTGATCAAAGGCATAGGGGAATTTGTTTTTAAAAGAATTTCATTTTAGTATTTTTTTTTTGTATTTTATTATAACTAAATAGTGACATTGACAGAAGAATTTATTTGTGAGTTTTTGCTGTTATTGAAATTTAATGCCAATTAGCAAATCAGTATTGAAAGTTTTTTTCAATCAGTAAAGGAGTATTGAATTTTTTTTAAAATAAGAATAAGGGAGAATGTCTATTTATAAAGATGAAAAACCTCACAAGTAAGGACAAAAGTTACGTTTAAAATGTAAACAAGCCGTTGATTAATAGCTTAAACAAAACAAAATATAAATGAACAGGCCAAAAAAATGTGTCTATAGTTCATAATGGTAAATATTGCATCTTTATTATAAGCACACTAGAAATAATTTTTTTGGCATTTTAATTAACTATGCATATTCTTTATATATATATATATATATATATATATATATATAATAATTAATAATTTTGAATAAAGTTGGCAAGGTTGGGTGGATTCACCGAGCAGGGAAGGCTATGAAAAATCCTAGTCTTGATCACAGCTGGTAGATGGTAAGGGGTGACAGGCTTAACTATGATTATAAAGACAACCAGAGTTATACGGGAGATATGATGGGAAGGTGAATTAATTCGCATGCTTCGAGTGTCTTCTCAAGGAAACTTTAAGCAATTAAAACATTCATGAGAAGAATTTAATTTCACTCATTCCTGCAGAGTCCCTCCATCCATGCCTTCTCAATTCAGTCAGTTTCTCGGTGCAGAGTCCCTCCATCCATGCCTTCTCAATTCAGTCAGTTTCTCTATAGAAGCCATTTGGTGTGGAGGCATGGACACTCCTATTAGACTAGTCAGCGCAAAAAGGCAAATGGCCTTTTTAGGTCAAGTTACAAAAGTTTGTTTGCAGAGGATTCTTCGCCATTCTGATCTGTTAATGGTGGGTGTTGTTTGTATGGTTTTGGGCAAAAAGTACCTGTTGGACAGCCAACGCTATAGAGTCAATTCTGATATTCCATCTCGATTCCTAGCAATGTTATTAGAGATGAACATTTCAAAGGCAGAAGTGGAGGCTATCATGAGGGGTTTTTTCATTGCAGAGCTCTTGGGTGACCTAGAAGTGACTCTGCAAGTGGCTTCTCTGGGCATTGGCATCCCTAGGCCAAGAGACTTGGCACTTCTTCATGACCCGGATGAGGTATTAAAACTATTTCCTTTCCTCTTGGATACTCAAGGCCTTGAACTCTTAGTCTTGAAGGAACAAGCACAAGTTGCAGTGGAGTTTATCAAAAGGATGCTCAGTTTGGTAGTGGAAGAAGGGTATCAATGCATAGCAAACTTCAACCTTTAGCTACTAGATTACAACAAGGAGTAAGACTGTAATGTGGATATTGTCTGTTTGATAGTTGACTTGTTTGTATAGTTAGCAGGCTTCATTTTGTTACAAGAAAGCCTCCATTATAGTATGAAGTTTGAACCTGTGAGGTCACATACAGATACTTAGATTAGTTTCTAGTTGGGCTAGTTTGGGGGTTTAAATCTGCCATGAACAAAATGCTATGCAGTTCAACATAAACAGATGTATTTCCTTTTTCAAAGTTTAATATAAAATATCTCCAGTACGTATAAAAAAAATAAAAATTGAATATAATATATAATATATTTTTATCAATGAAGATAATGAAGAATATATATTATGAAGGTTTTCAAATATTTTATGTATATTATCAAATATTTGAATATATTATAATAATATAATATAATATATCATATTATAATTATAATATTTTTGAAAATATAATATAATTTATCATATTATATTATAATATTATATCATATTATAACATAATACAATATTATATTATTAGTGCGAAAATAGTAACATCTAATTACAATTCACTTTACTCTACATTCTATTTTATAAAAGCACAACATAGAGTTAAAATAGTTTAAATTTTGTTTTTTTAATAAAGAGTATTCTAATTTTTTTAAAAGATAGCATAGAGTAAAAACAGTTATATTTTTTAATTATGCTATAGGCCATTTTGCATTTTTTTTGCTTTATATAAAATTTAAATTATATATATACTGTGAGAACTAAGTATCCATAAGCCAATGTTGATTACAAGTTTGAAGTAAATTGATTTACAACCAAACCGGTATAAATAGGTGAAGCTTGAGGAACAAGTCTCCATGAGAATAGGAAATGTGGCATAAATGGAACAAAGAGAATAGCTCAAGGTTCAACCACCCTCAAATGTAGCAGCAATGTGTCGAAGATGGATCGACACATCTAGTAACAACTCAACAAGAGGACTTAGTCTTTCCACATGTGAGGAAAACCACTAACATGATTAAGTTAGGTATAACTCATGTGAGTTATACACCAACACCCCCCCTTAAGCATAGGTTAGGTGGGTTTATGAAATATGAGTCCTGGTTGTTTGCCATTTTAGGTACTCATTTACAAAACATCTCTGATAAAACGGAGAAAGAAAGAAAACCCTATGAGAAAAAACTTTCCTCCTAAAGAGAGAAAACAAAGAGAGGACTTTAGATGGCCTCTCTAGATGATGATGATGCTAATGTCGATTCTGATGTAGATATGTAGAACTCCTGAAGCATGTCAAAGTTATAAAATTTGCCTTTCCCTTGATGTTAAGAGATTTTGGAAAACTGATTGAAGTAAGTAGTGTTTCAAAAGAAAAAGACTAGGATGAAGGTCTAAGAAATGTACAAAATGACTAAAGAAAGGATGTGCATATGCACACATTTGAATGAGATAAAGAATCTGTGCAATTCTTTGAGAAGTGATTATTCCCTCCATTACACTTTATAGAGTAGTGCTTACATTTCACTTTTACACTTTCGATATCTGAAACTATACAAGTATTTTTACATACTAAGAAATCAGGTAGAGTTTATTTTTTCTACTATGAAGAAACAACTAAGCTGAGAGCTGAGAGTTGATACTAGGCTCTAAAGTTGCATCATGATTGTCTTCTTCACTAGATGTGAAATGTGAAAAGATGAAGGTAGTACCATTACCTTTTGACTTTCTTTTAGGTGATGAAATGGTTCAGTTTAAACTTCTTAATACTTAGTTTTGGGAATTAATGTGGTGCTTTAGTGATAGAAGAAGTGATTGTGTGCACTCTTCTTACTTATCTACCCCCCCTTAAAGTGGCAATTTATAAGTAGTGCATGACATCATACAACAATATTGTTCCCTTTTTGTTGTTGCAAGTTCTTCGATGTTTATGTCAAGAGGCGAATAGAAAAGACATATGCCTTTAAAAACCTCAAAAAAGACAAAAAACATTATAATTACCCCCCATTTGCCAAATTCATTGTAGAAGAGAAAATGGACTCCTCTTTTACAAATTTTTAACTAAGGAAAAAATAACCTCCCCCCATAAATACTTTCCCTTTCCCACATTCATTGCAAAAAAAAACTTTGTTTTTACAAATTTTTAACTATGGCTAAGGTTCATCTACCCACTAATTTCTTACATGAGCAAAATGCAAACTTTTGTTTTTAATGAATAGTGCCACATTTCATGACAAAAACATTTACCACCGTAGCAGTTTGAATGTTGTTGCAAAATGTGCCAAAAACCTCCTGTATTCGTGCCTATTAAATAGGGCAAACAGGGTGATTGAACATGGCCTTGATGGCAAGGTCATTGGGGCCTGATTGAGGGCAAAATGAGGGCAATCTGACTATGATTTTAGGGAAAAATTGACGGGAGTGAGGGTGAAATCCATGCTTGTTTGGTGATTGCTATGTGGACACCTCTCTATGGCATCGAACCTCCTCCTTGCAGGCCCAATGTTGAGCAATATACAGCCACTAAAGACCTCTGTATAGCCCTTTGAATGGGCATTGGAGATTGAAGTCAGCCCGTGAGTGGGGCATTTGATCTTCCTCAACACAAGGTGAAGTCACCTTCAAGAAATGACACTTCTCTACCTTTTTGTTGTGCCTGAGTCCTTTGTTGGGGCATTCGCCATACAAAACTCACCAATTTGGTGACTCAGATCAAGGCATGAATTTCCCTGCGTGACAAAAAAAATGCCCTCATGTTGTTGAAAGAGGGTGCATAATTCCTCATGGCATGGGCGTTGGAAGAAGGCACTCGGCCTGCCTCTTCATGGCATGGGAAGATATCCTGCATCTTCAGGTGGTTTCATTTCTTCCTAAGGGAAGGAACATTGTTCAACATTCTTGGATCTACATCTGCATCCTTTGTCGACTATTTAGCATCACTACAGCATGGCATGTATTATGGGGGGCGGGGTCTCATCGACCTTCTCATTTTCTTTCCTATGGGGGATATTTATTGTATTTTAGTGTTAGAAGTACTCCTTGGGGGGTCATGTATAGCCCTCCTTCTATCTTTCTTCTTCACTTGTACACTTCTTTTTCATTATTTCTCTTTTGGAGAGGAGTTTTGTTCCCACTAGGTTTTCTCTTTTTTCTCCACTTATGAGAAATTTATTCATGGGTACCTGATCTGGCCTAGTTGTCGGGACCTATCATTGTTTCCCTACTCCCTAAGTTGCACTTCAGGGGGGTGTTAGTGTGACAAGTTATATCATCTATCTAGTTATCTTTTAGCATGTCTAGGAGATTATTATTCACACTTGGTTAAGTCCAACTTTGGGCTTCTTACCTTTTTGTCTCACTTCATGTGGTGAAGACATGTGTACTCACCTTTGTGGACACCTACTTCTTGAAAACTTGCCACTTACTCAAACATGTGTCATTTGATAGACAAGTGTTACATCTTTGGAGGGTTGCTCAGTCATTGTATATGACCTTCTCACCTCCACTTGCTTTCCTTTTTAAGCAAGGCTCTATGTAAATAATCTTTATCTCTTGAATATCAATGTTTCTTTTGTTCTCATGCATTGTAGAAGTTTATCTTGTTCTTCATTTACTGATCTTGGCTAATTCCAACATAGACCCTCACCTATAATTTATTAAATCTCTAAATGAGAAATATGACATGTTAGGTGTTGTAAGATCCCATTAATGCATTTTAGGACAAGTGGAATAAAAAATTGTATTATATGGAATAAAGACTAATTTTTTACTTGGGATATGTGGGAAGAAGTGTTAAACGGGGTTTGACCAAACTAATCAAGGTGATTAGTTTAATTATTATGGCTGTAGTAAATTAGGGGATGGGTTAATTAAGAGTTAAGATTAATTAAACAAGGGTTCATTTAATTAATCTTTGGTCTAGGGGACAGGTAGGTTAGATTAGATAATTAAATAATAGGTATTTAATCAACTAGAATAGGGGTAGGCTAATTAGTAAGCTAAATTAAATAGATAAACATAATTTATCTAATTAATTAGGTCTAGGGGATTGGTGAAATTAACCAAATAAATATTTGCACATTTATTTAATTAATTGGGATAATGCTAGTAAAGTTCAACCATTGAATTAATTAAATTAATTCAATTTGAAAGATGAAATGATGAAGAGAAGGTGAATAATTAAGTGTTGGATGGTGTAATTAATTAAATAAATATTTAATTAATTAATTGGGGTGATGTTGAAATATGGTTAATTGGTGAAGACATTTTTATGTGTATATTTGCCCCTTTTTGATGTGGCGTCATGACCTAGTAGGGATATGGCATCAAGTCAAAGAATTTGCCCCGACAGCCTTGGGAAGAAATAGAATTAAAATGCAAACTAAATGCATGATAAACACAAGTTATACCTTCCAATGTGATACTTCTCCTTGACAAGGTTGAGAGAGTGCACCCTTACTCTCTAGATTTGCCCATGGCTTTCTTATGTGAAATACTCTCAAACTAGAATGCAACTCACTAAAACCTAGCTCAAAGATGAAAAGATGGAGATGATTTTGGCATTGTAACACTACTCAAGATTGCATGATAAAATGGCTTGGGAGAGCTTTTATTTATAGGTATTTTGGAGGGAGATTTGATCCAAGGGTTGAGATTGAATGTAGAGATCAATGGATGAGGATGCATCTGAGGTGGACGGCTTAGATTTAATCAACAAAAATGGAGGGATGAGAATAAAGATGAATTTTTAATTCACCTTGGAGAGGGGTGTGTATTAATAAGGTTAGATGAGATGGAATAGAAAAGAATTTTAAATTCTTTTGGGGAAGAGGTGAGGATTAGAAATAACTTTTTAATTCATTTTGGGAAGAGTTATCATAAATGAGAAATATGACATGTTAGGTGTTGTAAGATCCCATTAATGCATTTTAGGAGATGTGGAATAAAAAATTGTCTTATATGGAATAAAGACTAATTTTTATTCGGGATATATGGGGAGAAGTGTTAAATGAGGTTTGACCAAAGTTTAATTAATATGGCTATAGTAAATTAGGGGATGGGTTAATTAAGAGTTAAGACTAATTAAACAAGGAATCATTTAATTAATCTTAGGTCTAGGGGATATGTAGGTTAGACTAGTTAATTAAATAATAGGTATTTAATCAACTAGAATAGTGGTATGCTAATTAGTAGGCAAAATTAACTAGATAAATATAAGTTATTTAATTTATTAGGTTTATGGGAATGGTGAAATTAACCAAACAAATATTTGCACATTTATTTAATTAATTGGGATAATGTTAGTAAAGTGCAACCATTGAATTAATTAAATTAATTGAATTTAAAAGATGAAATGATGAAGAGAAGGTGAATAATCAGGTGTTGGATGGTGTAATTAATTAGATAAAAATAATAATTAATTAATTGGTGTGATGTCGAAAGATGGTTAATTGGTGAAAATATTTTTAGGTGTCTACATTTGCCCCTCTTTGATGTGGTGTCGTGACTTAGCAGGGACATGGCGTCAAGTCAAAGAATTTGCCCCAACTACCCCAGGAAGAAATGGAATGGATGAGGGATGAACCCTTGAGAAGTCGGGTGAAAAATAAAAAAAATTCGGGTGAGCTCTCGAAAGGAAGAAACGGAGGGAAAAAATGGATGGAGGATAAGAAAACAAATTGACAAGAAGAAAAATAGGTGAAAAAATGTTACGTTTTGCACCCTAGGAGGTAAAAGATGTGTTTGGGGGATGACATGGCCTTCTATAAATAGAAAAAGTGGGCCCAAAGTGCCACATTTGTACTCATTGAGCCACTTGGACGAGAAAGAAGAAGAAAGGAAATGGTGAACCCACTCTTCCCGTGCTTTGATCATTTGTCTGAGCTGGTCCATTCCTTCATGAGATCACTAGTAGAAGAACACCAAGTAGGCGAACTAACCCTAGCTTTGTCAATTTTTTAATTTCACGCATTTATGACATCAGGAATTAGGTCATTAGGGTTTTGGTGCCATATCAAGCTAGATTGGTGCCATCCTTTGGAATGGCACCATCGACCAAAGGGGTAATAGGGTAGGTTTTGTGCCAAAACTAAAAAGTTTTGCACCATCATCCGAATTGGCACTATCGCGCCAGGGGGTTTATTCACCACTTTGGTGCTATGTAAAGAAAGCATGGTGCCATTCTCTCGAATGGCACCATCAAGAGGATTAGCACCTTATCGAGGTACCTTGGTGCTATTCCCTAGAATGGTGCCATTCTTCAAAATGGCACCTAGGGTTTGGCAGTGTAGAATGGGTTTTGTGGGTTAGGCGCCAAAATGGCACCATAAGGATGCGAATCGGTGCCATTCTCTAGAAAAGCACCTTATAGATGAGGAATGGTACAATATTTGGGATTGACGCCATCTTTGGTAGAAGTGGTGCTATCTGAGGGATTAACGCCATGACAGGAAATATTGGAGTGAAATTAAATTTTGGATCCAAAAAAGGAAAAATTAGTGCTATATGACTGATTTGGAAAAAATGCAAGTTTTTAACTCACATTTTGTAGATGTAGGTTGATAGGGGGATTGTGGCTTTGCAGGAGTGACGTGTTCCTAATGTTATGCAGTTGATAGATGGTTTTGATGCATCTACATGAGCTCAGATGGGTAGATTGGGCTTGAGGACAGTAGCGGAGATGCCCATCATATGGGCACAAAGGGGGATGATGATGTCCTTGGTGGAGCGATGGTGCCCTGAGACATGTTCCTTCCTCCTTCCAATGGGTGAGATCACCATCACCCTGGAGGATCTTTATCGCATTCTTAGGTTGCCCATTCACGGAGCGCAGGTGACATATGATACGGGTAGAGGGCAAGGGGCACTAGATAGAGCATTTTCCCTCAGCCACCCTGTGTTGATACATGACTAGTGGGAGATGAGTTATGATTGTACTTTGGTAGTGGGGGTGGATCAATTCACTTTTGTTCTTTGTGCATTGATCGAGAGTGTGGTAATGCCAGATCAGTGTGGGTGAGGCTTTCTGGTGGGTTGGGGAGAGGTGATAGAGCAGATAGTGTTGTATGAGATGGTCTATGCATGGGGGCCATGCATGCTAGGACAGGTATATCACGAGATGCATACCATGGTATATCATTATGATTTGGCTTTGTATACTGGGGTCACACTACTGCATGTGTGGGCCTTTGAGAATAATGTGATTACGAGGCCACAAGGAGCATATTTCTAATGATAGTTTGAGGCATATGTGTTTTTGTCCAGGCAGCCCCTTCAGTACTCCTTTATTGGGCAGTTGTATTATTGGCAACAGATTTTTGATGACTTGGTTGGGGTGATATGGCGGCCATACATTAGAGTAGAGTAGTGGCCTGATGACCACATTCATATGCCTTACACTTTTCATCCGCGTTATTTGATGCGATGAGGGGACCATACCATTGACACGTACCTCCCCTCTCAGGTGATGCGACAGTTTGGGTTGCATTATGATCTTCCACAGGCTATGGTTGTATTTTCCAGGATGCCTTAGGATCATAGATGGCCACCAGCTATAGTGCCACAGGTGGTGATAGATGACTTTGTAGGTTTACAGCCCCAGCAGTGGGATTGGGGGAGTAGAGAGGTAGATACAAGGACTACTCCTATATATGATTGGTGGTGGACTATATGTAGGCCGATCTGTTTGATAGATCCTACTACAGAGCCCACATGATAGTGGAGCCTAGGGAGGAGGGAGATGTGGTCAAGGAGGAGATAGTTGTGGAGGAGGCAAAGATTGATGAGGATGATCCCAATGGGATGTTAGCTGCGGCAGCCTATGAACAGGTTGTGACCATGAGAGGACGGGAGCAAGTGCAGCAACTACCCATGTAGTAGACGCAAGGAGAGTAGAGAGGATAGATGCTTCCACCACCAGTACCACAGTAGGAGGGTCTGAGGTAGGGACCACCCCAGTAGTAGACACAGAGGGGGCAAATGCAACCCCCATGAGGGCCACCACAGTAGCAGTAGGGACCACAACCAACACTAGCTAGGCATCAGGCATAACAGGGATAGGGACAACATCTATAGGTCATAGTCCAGACCTAGCAAAAACATGTGCCAGAGGTCAAGATGACCTTCATAGGGACTGGGGCTAGGGAGGCTAGCAGTTTAGGGGTAGGGTCGGGACTTGTTCCAGGTACATGCACATCACATTAGTACTCCTAGGCAGATGATGATGAGGAGGTCCAAACTCTCCAGGCTCAGGTTGCAAGTTTGGAGGACACTGCTACTAGGTAGAGACATGAGCTAGTGCAACTACAGGGAGTAGCTACCTTACTAGATGGGAGCAGTGGGGCCAATGGCTAGGTTAGTGCACTGAAGGCACAGGCACAAGTAGCTAGTGTGACTACTGAGAGAGATGCAGAGAGAGTCTCGTAGTAGGTGGCTAACGTGCAGGTGGGGAGCCTACAGACAGAGGTGAGCTAACTAGAGGGGATGGTGTCAGGTACTGGTGTTGGTTAAATATTTGTGTAGTCATAGGCTAAAATTGCACAGATACAGGGTTAGCTTCAATAGATACAGATTTAGCTCCTAAACCAAAGTAGATGAGCTAAGTATTACTATGGGGCCTATTGTGCTATGGTTCTAGTAGATCAACGGATATCGAGATACAGTGAGAGGAGTGGATCGAGGATATATAGGTCACACATATCTAGAAGATCTATTCAGTCAGTTTAGTAGCCCATGGTACCTCCACCACTACCACCACAACAGCCATAGAAGCCACCTCTAGTAACAACCTAGGTCTCCTGTCGACTCTACCAAGGGATCATCAGCCCAGGGTTGATGTTTTGATATTTATTGATGTATTTTTGGCCCTTTGAGGCATTTTGTATCATGACCTGTATATTTATTTTGAGTGATGTACATTTGACAGTGATGATATATATGGATGGTTATGCATGATGATGCTTATGGTTTTATGATGTACTATATGATGTGATGCTTATGTTATGGACATGCATGATGTTTGGATCTTATGTTTATGATGGTTATGGGTATGTGATGGTTTATGTATGTTGTAATTGGTGCTATGATGTGATGGTTTATTCTTTACCTATGATACTTATGCATTACGGATGATGTTATGGTATTGTTTATGGCATACATGGATGATTATAGATATGTTATGAATTATGATGAATGTATGTTATGGATGTTATTTGATTATGGATGCATTTTATGATGTTATTTGGCTTATGATATGGATTATGATGTGGATTATATATGAGATGTAATGAAATATATGCTCAGATTAATAAATATATATTATGAATGCAAATGGATGTGCAATGAGATGAACATATGCTCAAATAAACATATATTATGGATGCAAATGGATGTGTAATGAAATGAATATATGCTCAAATTAATAAACATATATTATGAATGCAAATGGATGTGAAATGAGATGAATATATGCTCAAATTAATAAACATATATTATGGATGCAAATGGATGTGTAATGAAATGAATATATGCTCAAATTAATAAACATTTATTATGAATGCAAATGGATATGCAATGAAATGAATATATGCTCAAATTAATAAAGATATATTATGGATGCAAATGGATGTGTAATGAAATGAATATATGCTCAGATTAATAAACATATATTATGAATGCAAATGGATGTGCAATGAAATAAATATATGCTCAAATTAATAGACATATATTATGGATGCAAATAGATGTGTAATGAAATGAATATATGCTCAGATTAATAAACATATATTATGAATGCAAATGGATGTGCAATGAAATAAATATATGCTCAAATTAATAAACATATATTATGGATGCGAATGGATGTGTAATGAAAATATGTTCAAATTACACTTGTGTGAGAGTTTGATTTGAGAGGCATGAAATCATCATCATTAACTCTTGAAGACACCTCACACACATGTGATATAAAGCAACAACTACCCTATTCTTAGTGCTTTAATTGTTTTATTTTTTTCAGGAAAGTTAGAGAGAGAACAAGCAATAGAAATTGCCAGGTGATGTGTTCTCCAAAAGTCATGATGAAGATGCAATGGTTAAATGATGTAATTGTTACAAATTTTTCTCTACAACCCAAATTGGTAGAGCTGGAGTAGATTTAGTTCATTTTAGATGAGAAAGTTTTTAACATTTGCCTGTTATCTTGTTTTACATAGTTGGAGTGCTTGAAGGATTCAATCATGATGCATTGTTATAATGGAGGAAAAAAGTGATTAAGTTAATCATTAATTGCATTGCAGATTTGTTTTGCTTGAGAGATAGGTTATTTCATTTCATTACACTAATTATTCAATTTTACAAATGAGATACACAAATGGAATAAGCATTGCATTAAATGAAAACATGATAGATCTCAAATGTCCCACACAAGCCATGGGAATAGCTAAACTAGTACAAACATAGGAAATATACTATGCATCTGGAAATAAGAAAGGGAAAGAACATAGCCATCACTGCCTATTCAATGCCTTTGATTTCTGAGGTTGACTTCTATCCTTGCTCTCGATCTTCATAAGAACCTACAAGATTGGAAAAGATTTGTTAGAAGCTCCGGATATGAATTCCCTATGTATCAACAGAAGCATAATACATTGCTTATGGCAGACTAAATTAGATACAAATCATTCACATGCAAGAGAGACTGAAAATGAAACAATCATGGAGCTTTATTGTTTTATCTAATATGTTTGTTTCATGTGCAAGTATAGGTAAAATCATGTTGTTGTTTTGAAGATCATTTCAGCATGTGGTGTACAGTGGGCTCCCACAAGGGTTGAGCCTAGCATGCTACCTCTAAACCTCAAGGGGAATAGAATTGAAATACATATTCATATTCAACTGAAAGAGTGTCTCATCAAGTGAGTGCATGAACTCTAAGTTCATTGCCCCATCTATAATCATCAGTTCAAGAGATGAAGTGACAACAATGTATGTCTAGTGAACTTGTCCAAGATAGCTATGAAGGCATAGTTGTAAGTGATACATAGAATGCATGTCTAGATATATTCATGCTAGTAAGGTGGAGAAGTTTCAACATTTCAATGCGGTATGTATATATCTACACTTGATATGATATAGTGAATCCTATGCCAAGTATGTATGTCATAAGATAGATCTAATTGGAACATTTAGAGTATATGCATATCAAATGTAAATAGAAATACCAGTCATCAAATGAAATAGGAATAGCACAAATATAGATCATCAAATGGAGAATATGCCGAGTGTATACATGGTGATATGAGCATAGGATGTCATGAAAGCAATGCATATGTTAGTTCACTGAGATAGGCGAGTGGCTTTCATCTGAAAGCATATTATGTAATTGAGCACATTACCCATTCATGACAGCCAAGTCAAAGTGCTATCCATTCAAAAAATTTAGAGTTAAGCCTCAATGCTCATATTTATGTACAGAAGGTAGCACATATCATTACAAATTGCATACAGAATGTGCATAATATACAGAGAAAAAGAGAAGCAATTGTCTTTAGATGTGGTATATTTGAAGAAACATAATAAACTGGAACAACAAAATGATATATGCCAAAATATAGTTTTCTTTTCATCATGATTTCTCTTTCATACAATAATGTTGCTACAGAATAATATGAGTATTAAAATTACATATTCAACGTGTTGATGCATAAATCTATGGGTTTAATCCAGTAGCAACATGAGAAACTCTGGAATGTGGGAATGCTTCTCAGAGACAACCTCTAGATTTTTAAGGAAGCTGACTTTTCCATTCTTTCAATGTGGGTTTGAGAAAAGGTTAGAATGAGATTTGCAAAAATCAATGCCTAAATCTAAGGCAGTCCACCGGATTTGAAACAACTAGTTGCACAATGTTAACTTTGTGAGATTTAACTAGAATCAAAAAGCAAAATGCATGATTGATGCCTAGTTTAAGAAACAAATTAAACAGAGGCAGAATAAATAGAGGAATTGGAAGCAAGAAACAAAGATATTAAAATATGCATAGAACATCATCTCATTATTTGAATAGTAACAAGTTACAGAGGCAAAGTTTGCTGCACAAAAATGACTGTTACATTCTCATAAAGAAATAATTGCTAAGGCAAGAAGAAAACATCTGTGCCTGTTGCTCCAACTCTCTAATCTATAGAAATGTGGAACTCTAAATGTGAAGAATCCTGAATGTATTTCAGATCTGGCTATTTGTAGCCCCAAAAACCCAACAAAATACCTCAATAGCCTCAACATAAAATCTGCAATTGACTCCCTGAAACCTGGCATAAAATCTGGCAAATAACGACAAATAAACTGGGAATAGAAAATACTAACTAAACTGTGGCTTTCATTATCTCCATGGCTGAAAATATCTCTGTCCCATTTCCCTTTTATGGCTTGCGTGAGAAGAAAAATCTCCCACCGCTCCTTCTTGCTTCCTGTAGCTTGCCATGAAAATAGAAGTGGCTACATAATCATTTAGGGTTTCACTTTTGTTTCCCATGAAGAGTCAAATTTCACTTTTTAATAAAGTCTTACTTCATAAGCTTATATGGACCCACCACTGATTTATGATAAAGGATTTATATATTTTAAATATGATTTTTAACCTCCCGTAAAAGATTATTATGCAACTTTAAATAAAGCATTTAGCTTTAGAAAAGGGGCCCACTAAATTTATTATGAGAGACTCTTTCATTTATATTTTAACTCTTTGAAGTTCTTGTAATATATGATGTATTTATGAAATGAAATAAAAATTTTCCTTGCTTTAGGCTGAACCATGTGGCCCTCTTTGCATCTTCTTTTTGTTCCTCTGCAGCGCTTCACCCATGTGTCAACCTCCGAGGGTTCTTTTATCTGCTCCGCTGACTTCTTGGGTGCCTCCACATGAATCACTTTGGTGCATCATTTCTCTACAGCTTCGGAGCCATTGATTTTCTTTTGATCAAATGGATACTGAGTTTGGCACATCCTAAACCCATAAAATCTGTGTCTTTATGTTACTCTTTTAAATGGCGGCCATAATGCTTATAGCAGTGGCTTGAAGCTCTGTGTCAAAACCCAAGAGGCCACAACTCTTATCTTACATAGTAGCACCATTTACTAATGGAGACATCATGTTTAAGCCTTGGCCTTACGCCCACGCTTAAAGGAAACTGCCTTTATTGGAATACTGCATCTATAGTACATATGACTTATGTGTTGTGGTGGGAGTTTGAATACAATCATGCTAAAATTTAAAAGGTTGAATCCTTCATGGAATGACTACATCAAGATCTTCAACGTATTGGCTATGTCTTGTTTTTACAAGAGACTCCTATGAAGCTGTGTGCTATTTAAAATGAGAATGGCTGAGAATGGCGACACTGTTATGATCTTTTTCTTGGCATGAATAACACCTAAATGAGGGCTGCCCTTCCATGCCATGTCTTTTCCATAAACTGAGCCTCATTTTTGTTGGCAGCTTCCTTATATGCCTATCTGTGAACTTGTCAGCAACACCAACTTGTATGATGGTGTCTGTGCCTTGATTTGGAAGTGGTGCCATCAAATAGATATACATTGATCTTTTATATTAAAACTACTCCCTTCTCCCTCATGGCTGTGTACTTTATCATCTGACAGAGCCTTAGTATGAGTAGGTAGTGTGCTAGGCTTGATGATTGGTGCCCTTTGGATAGATGTTTAGCCATTAGAAGGCTTGCACATAGATACGATGGCTGGGCATTAAGATTGATGCCCCACCTCCTTATGATACTCTTTAATACTAGAACACTGAAATGACGATGCCAAACATAAACCTTAGAGGAAACTCTTCGCCGCATATCTTTGTTGACTACACCATAGAGTTCATTGGTGGGACTGAGCTTTGCTATATGCTGAGTGCAAGAGTTAACACTAAACCTCTTTGATAAGGTGGTGAGCTTCCTTATATGCCATTAAAACTCATTGAGCACCATTACTTACCATTTGCTCTTGTCTTAGGTTGCTCGTCATGTGGCTGAATTGAAACCTCCTTATAATCTGAGCTGAAATGGCTGATCCTTACTGTAGCTAGTGGCATTTTTCTTAATAAAAAGAAATGTTATTACTCAAACTTGTGTCACCATGACTACCTTGTACTACAACAAAAGGCAATGCCTTTAGTAAGCTGATCCATTATATAGATGTGTGTTCCTAATTTGGTGCCACATTCGATGCTGGGCTATGAAATTCTATCTAACCTACTATGATTCTTGAGTCTTACTACTTCTATTCATTGGTGTGCCTTTAACTGGCAGGTAGCACTAATATTTCAAATAGAAAATACCAAACTTGATAAGCCTTTGAATTTAAAATGTCATAATAGTTGCACCCCAATTTGTCATACCATATCTACAAATGATTGCACTTATTCTTGATAAGGCTGCCTACTGATTTGAATTATGTTGATACTATGCCACAATGATGCACCTTCCTCTGGCAGTGCAAGATTTATCACCAAGAAAGGTTATAACTGGACCCACATTGCAACCATAATGACAACTGCCTGGTGAGGTAAAAAATCATTCAATATTTGCCTAATTATTTTAATACATCCATCTGAAAGATTCTGTCTTCTGCCATATCGAAGTTATGTCTCCAGTGATTAAAGCACCCAAAGTAGGGTTTTTCTCACCCAAAAGATCCATGATAACACCATCATTTTAAAATGTTTATCCCTGATTTAATAGCCACCCACGCCTCTGGTTGAAACTATTTTGAAACAAAATGCCACTAAATGAATTTTAAGATTGTGTGAAAATTTCATCACCATAATGCCAAGTGCCATAATCAATGTTAAGTGCCACAGATGTATGATTGTATGAGCTAAAGCACCAATATACATTTTCATCTACAGAAGAATTCAGGAAAAGAGGACAACATGTATTCTATCTGATACGTTTTATCATAGCCAAATAATGGAGCCACAATGGTAATATACAATTACAAAAGATCAAGAGAACCTTTATACATTTGTCTTGTGGTGAACCTCATAAATGCATATACTACTACAAAATAAAAGAAAGAGCATCTATAAAAGTTGTGTTATGCATGTCCAGAATGAAGGAAAACCAATCATTTTATCAATGCTTGCTACCTGGCATTTGGGATTCTTTTCATATTTTTGCATAGATAGGTTCTGGTATAGCCATGGCTCATTACAATGGTTGTATGAGAGTTTTGATTTTAGAAACTTAGGTAAAATGAAACCCATTCTTTTTAAAATTCAAATCTATCTGGGGATTTTGAATTTAAAATATAGATACAGAGAAAATGAAAGGATTTTGAAAGCAAAAATACTCAGATATATCAATAAAATGTCCTAGATGCAGCCATGGTCTGAGTGTGATTCTTTTTTGTATTATAAGAGCCCATTTTTGGTTCAAGCAAGTCTATGAGAAATAGAAGGAAAAGTGTAAATTTTCAAATTCATTTCATTCTCAAAGCTACTCAAAATGTCAAGATAGTCGTGGCCCAGTTAGAGCATAACCCACTTGGGGTTTCAAAGAAGAGCCATAAATATAGAAGAAATAGAAGATTTTGAACATGTGCAAGTGATAATATATAGGAAATAAAGAAAATATGCTGAGATAAAAGCCTAGCTGCGGCTTATAGAGAGAAAAACCCTGTGCTCATAACGGCTCAAACCCACTTTAGGGTTTTTATAAAGAAGACATATTCAGAAGGAGATGATAAATAAGACTCATTTTTCTCAAACCCACCTAGGTTTCCATTCTCAAAATGTTATGAAATGCATATTCTAGTCACAGCGTGTCATGCTACTAAGATTTCATGATGATTCTAACAAAAAATGCAAATAAATGCCTTCAGTTCAAGATTTCCTGAACTCACATCGAGGGTGTTAAGTAAGAAATGATATAGGGTTCAAAAGGTAGAGAGCTTACCATTATTTCTGAGTGAAGATAAATTCTTGAGGCCATGGGTTTTGCCCATAATTCTCCTTTATTTTACTTTCAAATGAGCACCCACATAGGAGACATAAATGGCAGAGGAAACATATAATAAAATGCTTCAGGAACAACTTCTTAGTTGCGACCAGAGAGCCAAAGAAACTAGTGATAAATGAACGAAATGGTTCAATATGCATAACAAGGGACATTACCTTCATCTTCCTACAAGAATCTTCACAGAGAATGCATTAGAATAGTAGAATCGAAGGGTTTTTGGCTCCAAACCCTAGTTTCATGTTGGCGAGATGCAGAGCTATTTCTCTAAAAGACAAATGTGAAATGAGCCCGAGATTCTAGGGTGAGGGCATTTTGTGATTAGGGTTCCATCGATGCCCTAAATTGATGGTGATTTTAATCACATCAATTTCTATTTTCCAAACTCAACTAATACCCGTGAGGGTATTAAGTTCTTATTGACATGTTAGGAGCCTAGGCTATATGCCTCAAATCCTCTATGGACCCTTTTGCCATTTTTTTAAGGTGATTCCAAAACATGTTTATGATGCCCTTAAAATGTAGATTGAGTGGCGATCGAGCCAATAGGCTTTCATTTTTTGTAAATTTATGATTTTTATAGAGAAAATCATGTGTCCATCAAATGTAATACACTTGGCATGTGAAAAATCAAAGCCCTATATTGTTTTTGTGAAAGATCAAATCAGGATCAAATTGAGGAATAGATAAAACTACAATTCAATGTAAAATGATGTTTTAAAGCAATGTGTCTATAAATTGCTATAAAATATACATTATTTATGCAGTTAAAACAAGTAAAGCAAACAATATTTTGTTTTTTTTGAGTTTGCTTTCTTTTAGGTAGATATGGACAAAAATAGAGTCTTATTGGGCAGATAAAGCATTTTTTCTGGTTGGACCACCTTGGGGGGCTATTTGGTAGTTTCTATCTTCAATTTGAGAGACAGTTTGGCACAATTTTTGAGGCTTTTTGATGGAGCTCAAAAATGGATTAGAATATCTATTTTTAGGAGCTTTTCCCAACTTTTCTCTAGGAGATCTTTTTAGCAGGCATTTATTAGAGAAAGTTAACTCTTTCTTAGGTAGTTGATATCATTGTTTCTTCTGTCTTGAGCAAAGGTAGAGAGTTTGTAGAGAGACATTTGACTTAGTTTATATTTTTCCTTGTACTCCTTCCAGTTCAATATAGCAGATCTTTCCTATTTCATCTTTTGTTTCATATTTACAGCTTTTGATTTGATGTTTCATTGTGACAGTACTATGTCCTTTGTTATGTCTCATTACTATGAAACCGTATGCAGATAATTCATATGATCCTAGTTATATTTTGTGTTTAGTTTGAACCTTCTTATAAATTGTTTTTGGATCGAATGTTCTAGGTGAGGTTGTGAAAGATTATGTTTGAAGGGTTATTTGTGGGTTAAAGCATTCATATAGATTAAAGTTTAGAGATATTCTATTTAAGTTTGATTTTCATTTTAGTTCATCCTCTTACCTTTTCCTCTGGAAATCATTTAGATTACGAAAAAATCATTAGGAGAACTAACTCACTCTGGAGGTTCACTCCAAGATTAGGTAACCCATAGGGCTAAGAGTGTTGCCATGTGTCAATAGATAGTTAAGTTGAATAACTTAGCATAGGGTGCATATCTGATTGATAATAGTAATGATTGATGATTGTAATAATGATAAGTGGCTATGATAATGCAAATTATTAATGAAATGGACAAGTCATGATACATGCTATGTTCGTTAAACCCTAGATAATGGGGTTAGGTGATAGGGGATAGGTTGGGGAAGGGGATGGTCAAGATAGGTTTAGGATGGGTTGGGAGGGTTTAGAAAGGGGATTGTCAAAATAGTTTTGCGAATACTAGGTCATTAAACACCACGTCATTGAGGGGGGAAATTTGGTTTGGGATGGTTTAGGTTTGTAGAGCAGATTCATGGGGGAGAACAGAATGTTAGATGGGAGTGGGTTAGAGTGAATGGATTAGATGGGGGAGGGTAGATCAAAATTCTAAGCCCATATAAAATGGTTGGATGGATAGTGATGATATGAGCTATGCACAGTACTTGCATTACACTATTGAGAGCATTTCCAGGTTTATTATAGCAAAGTAGGATACTTTTCACGAAGGTATGAAAGGACCTCGATGATGATGTTTATCCAACATTTGCATGGACTAGACTCACAAATAATAGGTTGATTTCATGCATTCCCAATGTAGTATAACCTTTCCTAGATGAGGGAAGGGGACTCATAACATAAGTTTCCATAGTACAAAGTAGGTATGATTAACTTGATATGCAAATGGGAAACACTATGCTAGAACCGACCCTATATTCAAGATATGAATACTACTCTTAAAGTAATGACATCAACCCATAAGCACATCATATAGAAACAATGACCATGTCTATTCCAGGTGTTACCTGCCACATTCCATGATATAATGAGATCAAGGTAGCATTGGGAATGACCTAGAACAAGACAAAAAGATAAAAATCAATAATCAAAAGACCAACAAAATGACACAAAAAACCATTGTATTCTCTTGCCAAGATAGGTATTGATAGGATAATGGATTCTATCCATTGTAGGAACGATATATCCTAGGATGTGAATCAGTTAGATATTGTGGGAGAAATTTCAAGAGCTATGCAAAAGGATAGATAGTCAGGCCATGTGTGATGATTATAGTTGGTGTGTTGATTGATAATTTTTGCATAAGATGTGATGTTTTGGGGGTATGCTTAGTGTGTGTATCGCTTGCTAAATTTAGTAAGCTTAGAAGATAGGGACCATCCAAATGGGTTGGATATGTGCATTTTATGTACTTAAGTATTGGATACTTCCTTCCTATTCTAGACTGCTTACATATCTTGTGTCCATAGGATCAAGGCACTTGAAGATGCAGGTGAGATGATTATGTAGTTCTGGTATGAATTGATAATGTGGGATTGGTTTGGGGTGGATGCGATGATGTGGTATTGTTTTTGGATTTTTGTAATTTTTTGATTTTTTTAGATTTTGGATTTTCTATTATTTTCGGTTGTTTCTAGATTTTGTAATGTAATTGGATTTTTAGATTTTCTATTGTTTTTGGGTTTTCTAGATTTTGTAATATTTTTGGATTTTTGGATTTTCTATTGTTTTTGGTTTTTCTAGATTTTGGATGTACAAGAGAAGCATACAAGGATCCTCATTCCATGGATTAGCTTTGGGTGGGATAATGTGGGGTGGGCGATGGGATTTAATGTTTTAGAATTCTAAGCCATGGGATGTGCGCAATATGGGATGTTCTGATGGAAAGAGGACTTATTACATGGTAGAACTACCCACTACATATGGTGACTGAGACAGGTTTTCACCATGGTACTTAATCAAGGCATCACTAAAGTGATTTTCACCATTGGATGGTTCAATTGCACTCAGGTTTTTCTTGATTTTTTTATTTTTTTGATTTTTTTTATTTTTTTGTATTTTTGCTTTGGGATAATCAATAAGTCATGTGTAGAAGATTTTCAAATGTAGAATGTTCATGGGTTCATCTAGAGGCTGTCCCTTAGGTGTTGCAAGTTGATATGCCCTTGATCCATAGCTGGTTGCAACAACATATGGTCCCAACCAATTGGGCTCAAATTTTCCTTTTTTAGTGCACTCTTATAGATATTTCTAGTTCTCCATGAGGACAAGGTCACCTAATTCAAACTTGCAGTTCTTGATATTCTTGTTATAGCTCTTGCATATGGTGCAGGAGCACCCGCACATGATCAGGATCTAGGTCCGCATGATGACATACATGATCAGGATGTAGGATAGTTATCATCATGCTGACGGGATAATCTATTTTTAGTATGTTTGACTTTATCATGTAATAAGGTCCGCTGGACCGATGCTATGTAATAGTTCAACATAGGAGTATGTGTAGGCAGTTAGAGGCAGTTAGAGATTGGGATAAGAGAGTCTGAGCTGTCCTCTCTCCCAGCCGCTTGGAAGCTCCCAGCCGCTGGGAAGTGATGTTAGTAGTACTCGAAGGATTTGTTATATATACCTTCGATCTGTAGGGTTTAGATATAGTTTTGATATAGTTTTTGATATTGATGTACTGGTGTTGAGTTGAGATTCAGGAGAGCAGTTCAGACATTGTGAAGCTGTATTCAGGACATTGAATTTCAATTGAATAAGATCTCGTCTTTTGCATTATCTGTTTGCATCTGTGTTGATTTCCTTTCCGTTTTGCAAGCTAATGACCACTTTCAACCCTTCCACCGGTTGATCCTGCAAATCGGTGGAATGGTCCTGTATCATAGCTTAGATTGCATTTGGGTTTTCTGTTTATGCATTGCATTGTTCAAGAGATCTGTTAGGAGCATGCTGTAAATCAGCCTAGCATCCTCATTTGCTAGGTCTAGAAGATAAACTGTTAGATTTTGGTTTGGAGGTGATCCGGCCCGGTCGTCACCTGATCTTTGTGAAATTATGCGGTTGTGAGTGTTTTCATGTAGTGGAAGGATACACAGGAGTCTGCATGTGCATTTCCAGTCGGAACGAGCCGCAACATCATCTGCGAATCCATCGCCATCAGGATCGGGTCATGAAGTTGGTGAAATTTGCATGTTGCAGGTGCATCATGATGTTTTGAGTTGGATATATACTCAGTGTATATATCGCAGTCAGGATCATCTCTCGGGGAAGGTCATCATCCGCATATCGCTAACGGATGCGGGTGTGAAAGTTGAGTTTTTTGGCTAAGTGTTGAAGAGTTCATCAGGATGATGTGTGACGTCATCGTCATCAGGATATGACGTCATCGTCATCAGGATATTAAGAAATCCCTCTATGCGGGTTTATCCTGTTGTCGCTATGTGGAAAGGTATCGGCGTAGGCAGGAAGTTGTATTAGCATCATCAGGAGGTTTCGAAGAACCGGATGTTTAATATCATGATGCTGTTGCTTGTATCGTCGGGCAGTGGAGCATCGAAGGCAAGTTGTTGAAGTGCAACGTCATCAGGATATTTGGACAACCGGATATTTGGATATCCTGCTGACGAAGGTGATATTGAATATCATGATGATGCCGCTTGTATTTGGCACCCGATGAACAGTGCAACCGGAGGATGGTTGCGCCCGTTGATTATCATGATGATGATGATAGGCGACAAACGAAGGAGGTAAATAGTAATCGACAGGAGGATATTTGCGATCATCCGAAATATGATGATGCTGTTGAAATGTGATGATGCTGTTGGTGTTAGGAAATATGATGATGATGTTCAGCTGATAGACATTTTTATCAGGTTGTTTGTATTATTGGCAGCTCCTTCCTGTTAGGTTGCCTCCGTTGCGTTCCACTCTGCATCATAGTGGTATCAGAGCAAAGGTTAGGATCTTTTGGAAAAGATAAGCAGGATGTCAGACGAAGAAGGAACATCTGAGTTCCCAACAAAGATGACCAACGCTGAGTTGGCAGTTCTGGTGAAGAAACAGATTGCAGAAAGTAAGGCCGTGAAGGCTCAGAATCAGGAGTTGAAAGATGAGTTAGCAAAGTTGAGGAGCAGAGTAGGTTCTGGTAGAGAAGATGATAGGGAAGAAGAGGATATCCCTAATTGGAGCGAGGAGGTCGTTCCTGCAGACCAGAGACCGCTGTTGAACGCCCTCAAGGCCATGGAGAGGAGAACCATGGATGTGAAGCTGGACTTGCCAGTGTTTACAGGTAAGATGGACCCTGATTCAGTAATGGAATGGATAGACTGTCTGAACAATTTCTTTGTGACAGAGGAGATACCAGAACAGCAGAGAGTGAAGATAGCACAGTCAAAGATGAAAGAAGCTGCCTTGACATGGTGGAACTTTGTTCAGGATGATAGAGTGCAGGAGGGAAAACGTAGAGTTGCCACATGGAAGAAGATGATGGAATTGGTAAAGGAGGCTTATATTCCTTTGGACTACAGTATCCAGCTACACAAGAGGAAGCAAAACCTGAAGCAGAAGGAGCTAGATGTCAGCTCATATACAGAAGAGTTCATGAAACTCTGTATGAAGACAAAGGTGAAAGAAAGTGAAGAAGAAAAGGTAGCCAGATACCTGAATGGACTGAGGTTTAATATTCAGGAAGATCTGAGTCTGCATAACCCAGATACAGTGCAGAAAAGTTTTCAGTTGGCACTGAAGGTGGAAGAAAAGCTGAAGAGAAAGCAAGATCAGAACAACAGAGGAAGAGGAAGACAACAAAGAGGTGGAAGAAGTCCTTTCAGAGGCAGAGGACAAGGACAGGGATATCAAGGAGAGTCTAGTCAAGACAATAGCAAGGGCAACCATAGCCAGAGTCAGAGAGAGAATTTCAGTCAGCAAGGTAACTTCAGAGGTAGAAGGCCTTACAGAGGAAGATCCCAGGGCAGAGGATCCATCAGGTGTTACAACTGTAATAAAGAAGGCCATATAGCCAGCAGATGTCCAGACAAGGCCACAAGCTCAGCAGGTGAAAGGAGGACAAATCTGGTCAATGAACCTGATAATCAGAGTAGGACAAGTTCTAATGATTTTCAGAGTGTGAATGGTCCTGAGAATTATGGATATCCAGAAAGTGGAGAGTCCCTGATGATGAGAAGAACAGTAACTACCATGAAGGTACCTGATAAAGAAGCCCCTCAGAGGAAGTCCCTTTTCCGAACCACTTGCAAAGCAGGAGGTAAGGCTTGTAAAGTTTTGATTGATTCTGGTTCTACTGAGAACTTTGTGTCTGAAGAAATGGTGGTGAAGCTGAAGCTTAGGAGATTGCCTCATCCATCTCCATATAAAGTCTCATGGCTTACTCAAGGCCAGCAGACAACTGTAGAAGAGCAGGCTTGGGTAGAGTTTCAGATTGGTGGATATAAAGATAAGTTGTTGTTTGATATCACCAAGATGGATGCTTGCAACCTTTTGTTTGGTAGACCATGGCAATATGATCTGAAGGCACAGCATGATGGTGTTAAAAACACCTACAAAATCACCAAAGATGGTAAAGATGTAATACTACTCCCATTGAAGGAGAAAGAGGAGAAGTCTAAAGGCAAAGAAGTGAAGGTCATGCTGATGGAAGGCAAACAGTTTATGAAAGAAGTGGCAGCAGAAGATGCAGTTGCATATGCCCTGATCCCCTGTATGAGTGTGAATAAGGAACAACAGCAGGCAGGCAAGACAGAGAAGAAGCCAAGGTTGATAGACCCAGCTGTCCAAGAGTTATTGGATAAGTACAAAGGTGTTATCTCAGAGGGAATGCCAAGATCCCTACCACCTGTCAGAGATATCAGTCATTGCATAGACTTGATTCCAGGGTCTACACTTCCAAATAAAGCAGCTTATAAGCTTACCCCAGAACAGAATGCAGAAGTAGCCAGGCAGATTGAAGAATTGATGAATTCAGGTCTGATTGGGAAGAGTTTGAGCCCATGTACAGTACCAGCTGTGTTAGCACCTAAGAAGGAAGGCACTTGGAGACTTTGTACAGATTCCAGAGCCATCAACAAGATCACAATCAGGTATAGGTTTCCAATCCCCAGAATTGAGGATTTACTTGATTGTTTGGGAAATGCTAAGTACTTTACCAAGATAGATTTGAAGAGTGGGTACCATCAGATCAGGATTAGACCAGGTGATGAGTGGAAGACAGCATTCAAAACAAATGAAGGTTTGTATGAATGGAAGGTTATGCCATTTGGTTTGTCTAATGCCCCTAGTACTTTCATGAGGCTGATGAATGAGGTTCTGAAGGAACTTATTGGTAAGTTTGTCATAGTCTATTTAGATGACATTCTGATTTTCAGTAACACCAGAGAAGAACATCTCAGACATATAGAGCTGGTCCTCAAGAGGTTACATGAAGAGAAGCTGATGATAAACTTGGACAAGTGTTTGTTCATGAAACAGAAGATCACCTATTTAGGTTTTGTCATCTCACAAGGCAAGCTGCAGATGGATAAGGAGAAGGTGAGTGCCATTTTGAATTGGCCAACTCCACAGACCATGAATGAAGTCAGAAGTTTCCATGGGTTAGCAACCTTCTACAGAAAGTTCATCAGAGGGTTCAGTCATATTTGTGCACCCATGTTGGATACCATCAAAGGAGGACAAAAGTGCAGGTTTGTTTGGACTCAAGGAGCAGATGATTCCTTTGAGGCATTGAAGAGGAAGGTGGCACAGCAGCCAGTCCTTGCACTTCCAGATTTCAATAAGATCTTTCAGGTAGAGTGTGATGCCAGTCACATGGCCATTGGAGCAGTACTCAGTCAAGAGGGTAGACCAATTGCATTTTTCAGTGAAAAGCTCAATGATGCTAAGAAAAGGTATTCATCATATGATCTGGAAATGTATGCTTTAGTTCAGTCCCTAAAGAAATGGAGGCATTACCTGATGCCAAAGGAGTTCATAGTCTTCACAGATAATCAAGCTTTGAGTTTCATCAACAGTCAGGAGAAGCTGAACCACAGACATATGAAGTGGGTAGAAACACTACAGGCTTTCACTTTTACCTTGAAGCATAAGAAAGGGGTTAAGAACAAAGTTGCAGATGCTTTAAGCAGGAGAATTCTTACAGTAAATCAGATTCAGTTAGAGAGTGTTGGCATTGACTCACTCAAGACCATGTATGAGTCTGATGAAGATTTTGGAGAAATATATCAGGTCTGTACTTCTTTTGGGGAGAAATACCATGCTGAGTTCTCTGAATACCTGATCCAAGATGGATTGCTGTTCAAGGGTGGACAGTTGTGTATTCCCAGATGTTCTATGAGGTTGAATATAGTCAAGGAGAAACATTGTGGAGCAATGGCAGGTCATTTTGGTCTAGACAAGACTCTTGATCTGGTCAGGAGGCATTATTTCTGGCCTAAGTTGCAGACAGATGTCAGGAAATTTGTAGAAACCTGTGTAATTTGTCAGAAGGCTAAAGGCAGGTCAACTAATGCAGGGTTATATCAGCCCTTACCCATTCCTTCCAGACCATGGGAAAGCATCAGTATGGATTTTGTTTTAGGTTTGCCAAGGACCAGGAGAGGATTTGACAGTGTCTTTGTTGTAGTGGACAGGTTCAGTAAGATGGCACATTTCTTGCCATGCAAAACCACTGCAGATGCCTCATATATTGCAGATTTATTCTTCAGGGAAATTGTCAGAATTCATGGGTTGCCTTTGAGCATAGTTTCAGACAGAGATGTGAAGTTTGTGGGTCATTTCTGGAGAACCCTATGGAGGAAGCTGGGAACCAATTTATCTTTTTCCTCTGCATATCATCCTCAAACGGATGGACAAACTGAGGTTGTGAACCGTTCCTTAGGGAATCTACTTAGATGCTTGACAAAACAGCATGGAGAGAAGTGGGACAATATTCTGTCTCAAGCAGAGTTTTCATATAATGATACTGTCAACAGGAGCACAGGAAAATCGCCTTTTCAGGTAGTATATGGAATGCATCCCAGAGGTATTTTAGAGTTGCGAGAACTACCTACAGCAGATCCTGTTAGTGCAGATGGAGAAGCTTTTGCTGAAGCAATCAAAGAAGTTCATGATCAGGTTAAGACCCAACTCCAGCAAACAACTTTGAAATATAAGGAGTATGCTGACAAGAAGAAGAAGGATGTTCAATTTGCTGTTGGAGATTTGGTTTGGGTTCACTTGAAGAAAGACAGGCTCCCTAAGGGGAAGTATACTAAGCTCATGCAAAAGAAAGTTGGACCATGTCAGATTTTGCAAAAGCATGGACAGAATGCTTATAAGATCCAACTACCACCTGATCTTGGTTTATCTCCTATCTTCAATGTATGTGACTTAACTCCATACAAGGCTAATCCAGATGCAGATCAGGATATCCTACAGGATAAAATTGCTGAAGACATTCCTCCACATGATCCTCCACAGATACAGCAGATTTTGGACACTAGAGTGGTCAAACAGACCAGGAATAAGAAGTACTTGGAGTACCTCGTCTCTTGGAAGGGACAGCCGACTTCTGAAGCAGTATGGATGACTGCCGAACAGATACAGAAACATGGTGCCGACCCTGATACTCTCATCTCAAGTGGACTTGAGATTTCTTCTTTTGGGGAGTATGGTGCAGGAGCACCCGCACATGATCAGGATCTAGGTCCGCATGATGACATACATGATCAGGATGTAGGATAGTTATCATCATGCTGACGGGATAATCTATTTTTAGTATGTTTGACTTTATCATGTAATAAGGTCCACTGGACCGATGCTATGTAATAGTTCAACATAGGAGTATGTGTAGGCAGTTAGAGGCAGTTAGAGATCGGGATAAGAGAGTCTGAGTTGTCCTCTCTCCCAGCCGCTTGGAAGCTCCCAGCCGCTGGGAAGTGATGTTAGTAGTACTCGAAGGATTTGTTATATATACCTTCGATCTGTAGGGTTTAGATATAGTTTTGATATAGTTTTTGATATTGATGTACTGGTGTTGAGTTGAGATTCAGGAGAGCAGTTCAGACATTGTGAAGCTGTATTCAGGACATTGAATTTCAATTGAATAAGATCTCGTCTTTTGCATTATCTGTTTGCATCTGTGTTGATTTCCTTTCCGTTTTGCAAGCTAATGACCACTTTCAACCCTTCCAACGGTTGATCCTGCAAATCGGTGGAATGGTCCTGTATCATAGCTTAGATTGCATTTGGGTTTTCTGTTTATGCATTGCATTGTTCAAGAGATCTGTTAGGAGCATGCTGTAAATCAGCCTAGCATCCTCATGTGCTAGGTCTAGAAGATAAACTGTTAGATTTTGGTTTGGAGGTGATCCGGCCCGGTCGTCACCTGATCTTTGTGAAATTATGCGGTTGTGAGTGTTTTCATGCAGTGGAAGGATACACAGGAGTCTGCATGTGTGTTTCCAGTCGGAACGAGCCGCAACATCATCTGCGAATCCATCGCCATCAGGATCGGGTCATGAAGTTGGTGAAATTTGCATGTTGCAGGTGCATCATGATGTTTTGAGTTGGATATATACTCAATGTATATATCGCAGTCAGGATCATCTCTCGGGGAAGGTCATCATCCGCATATCGCTAACGGATGCGGGTGTGAAAGTTGAGTTTTTTGGCTAAGTGTTGAAGAGTTCATCAGGATGATGTGTGACGTCATCGTCATCAGGATATGACGTCATCGTCATCAGGATATTAAGAAATCCCTCTATGCGGGTTTATCCTGTTGTCGCTATGTGGAAAGGTATCGGCGTAGGCAGGAAGTTGTATTAGCATCATCAGGAGGTTTCGAAGAACCGGATGTTTAATATCATGATGCTGTTGCTTGTATCGTCGGGCAGTGGAGCATCGAAGGCAAGTTGTTGAAGTGTAACGTCATCAGGATATTTGGACAACCGGATATTTGGATATCCTGCTGACGAAGGTGATATTGAATATCATGATGATGCCGCTTGTATTTGGCACCCGATGAACAGTGCAACCGGAGGATGGTTGCGCCCGTTGATTATCATGATGATGATGATAGGCGACAAACGGAGGAGGTAAATAGTAATCGACAGGAGGATATTTGCGATCATCCGAAATATGATGATGCTGTTGAAATGTGATGATGCTGTTGGTGTTAGGAAATATGATGATGATGTTCAGCCGATAGACATTTTTATCAGGTTGTTTGTATTATTGGCAGCTCCTTCCTGTTAGGTTGCCTCCATTGCGTTCCACTCTGCATCAGCATAGGTGTTTTTGGTAGGCCTGAAGGTGGTTGAGAGCATTCAAGCACTTCTCATCCAATAATTCTAATTCATACAGCCTTGCAACTCGATACTCTTCCTCAGTGATTAGATTTTGAAATGAAACCTTGAGTGATGGGAGCTCGACCTCAATAGGTAAGGTAGTTTCCAAACTAAATACTAGGGAATATGGTGTGGCACCTGTGGGTGTGTGGATACTTGTACAGGAGGCCCATAGGGTAGCATTGAGTTGAAGGTGCAAGTCATGACTAGCTTCATTAAATGTCTTCTTCATAATGCACAAGATAGTTTTATTAAAAGCCTGAGCTTGATGGTTTCCTTGAGGGTAATAAGGAGTGGAGAAGTGATGTTGGATATGAAACTTCTCGCATAAGGTGTGGACTTCCTATTTTTTAAATAGTTTCCCATTATCTGTGATAATGGAATGAGGAATGTCGTAATGACATATTATGTAATGGAGGATTAATTTGGCTATTTGGATACCTGTGGTGAAAGTGATTGGAATGGCTTCAACTCACTTAGTAAAGTATTCAGTAGTAGTGATGATGAATTTGTGGCCATTGGATGATGGAGGGTGAATCTTACTTACGAGGTCAAGTCCCCACTAAAAAAAAGGCCAAGGATTTGTTATTGGCTACAACTCCTAGGATGGTGCATGGATGAGATCCCCATGATGCTGGCATGGTAAACATTTCTTCACAAACCTATAAGCATCTCACTCCATGGTTGGCCAATAGTATCCCGTTCTCAAAATCTTCTTCGCTAAAGTAGGTCCACTAGAGTGTGCCCCACAAATGCCTTCGTGCACCTCTTGCAAGGCCACTTCGGCTTCCCTAGAGTCAAGACATCATAGAAGTGTACCATCAAGACTTATTTTATAAAGGGTGTCTCCTATAAGGGTGAAATGGGAGGCTCGGTGGATAAAACTTTTGTGTTGCACGGATGATAGGTTTGGTGGGATAACGTTGTCATGAAGATACATGTAAGTCTCTTGATACCAAGGAGATAAAGGACCAACAATATCACACACTAATTCTGATTGCAAAACATCATAAGCTAGTCTAGGGAGCTCTTCAATCAAGAACTCACACTTCTTACTGTCTTTCTTCATATTCACCAAGGATCCTATTGTGGCCATGGCATTCGCTGCTTTGTTATTCAATCTTGGAATCTGTTCAAAATGGATGTCATGAAAATAATCTTTGAAGTCATCAACCATTCTTTTATAGAGCAGGAGCTTGTCATCTTTTGTTTTGTACTCATTGTTTACTTGCTATATGACCAGTTGGGAGTCTCCATAGACTATCAACTTCTCAATTTTCCATTGTATTGCCATGTAGAGACCTGTGATGAGAGCATCATATTCTTCTATGTTGTTCATGCATGGAAATGTGATCTTGTAGGATTTGGGGATGGTATCTCCTTGAGAGGTAATAAACAAAATACCTGGCCCCAAGCCACGATACGTGTAGGACACATAAAAATATATTTTCCATGTTTCTATTGTCGGCGCTACTGTCAGTATCGATTTGTCTAGAAACTCTGCAAGCAGTGGTTGTTCTGTTGGGATTGGTGCATCAACTAGCTGATCAATGATTACCTATCCTTTGATGGCTTTTCTCTCTGTGTATTCGATGTCAAATTCTCTCAAGATCATAATGCATTTAGCCATTCTTCCTATGAGAGTTGCTCTTCTTAGTAGATACTTCAATGGGTCAATCTTGGCAATGAGCTTAGTTTTATGATTAAGCATGTAGTGTCTCAATTTTTGTGAAGTGAAGACAAGAGAAAGACATGCTCATTCAATTGGTGTATAATTCAGCTCATAAGTTATCAAAGTGTGGATATGGCTCTTTCTTTTCCTTGCTCATCATGTTGTGCTAACAAGGCCCCTATAGCTATTTTTGTTGTTGAAATGTACAAAAAGAGGGGTTTCCCTTGTTTTGGTGGAATGAGGATAGGTGGGTTAGAAAGATATTCTTTCAACTATTCAAAAGCATTCTGACACTAACTATCCCACACAAAGGTCATATTTTTGTGGAGAAGATGTTGAAACTGTTGGCACTTATCAGCAAGCTATGCTATAAAGCGGCAGATGGATTGCAGTTTTCCTTGTAGGCTTCAGAGCTACTTAAGTGTCTTAGGTGGAGGCACCTCCACTATAGCTTTTACCTTGGTGGGGTCCACTTCAATTCCTCTTCTCGACATGATGTATCCTAGAAGCTTTCTGAAAGTGACTCCAAAGATGCATTTCTTTGGATTTAGCTACACATTGTACTGCTCTAGCCTGTCAAAAATCTTAGCCAACACATTTAAGTGTTCTTCTCTAGTTCTAGAGATTTTCCCAATAGATAATCGACATAGTCTTCCATTATGCCATGGAAGAGATCATGGAAGATGATAGTCATTGCGCTCTAATATGTAGAACCTACATTCTTCGAGCCAAAATGCATCATGACCCAACAGTATATCCCCCATGGGCATGTAAAGGATGTTTTATGCTAATCTTCCTCTACAATCTTGATTTGATTATACCTAGAAAAACTGTCCATCAAAGACAACATCCCATGACCGGTGGTGAGATCTACTATGATGTCGATGTTTGGTAGTAGAAAGTCATCTTTAGGACAAGCTTTGTTGAGATCTCTAAAATTAGTGTAGCACTGGATGCCCCCAGTGACTTTGGCTACTAGTACAATATTGGATACCCACTCAGGGTAATCTATCAGACAAATAGCCCCACATCTAGGAGTTTCTTAAACTTCACTTTGATAAGGAGTGCTATTTGGGGATTCATCTTTCTTAGTGTTTGCTTCAATAGTTTTGCATCAAGACGTACCGCAAGATGATGAACAACTAGGGAGAGACTAGTACTGGCATGTTGGCATAGGTCCATGTGAAGTTATGGCTTCTCTATTTGAAAAAGGCTAAGAAATTCTCCTGTTCCTTTGTCGTGAGGGACTCAACTTTGAATGTAATTTTTGGTGCTTCTTCTATTCCAAGATTCATTCTTCTATTCCAAGATTCATTTCCTACGATGCTTCAATTAGGATAGGTGATCTTTCTTGATATAGCTCGGATACTTTGGGAAGACTCATGCTCTCATCTCCTAGCACCTCATGGAGGTTTTCACTAGTTGATACATCATTTATTTTGATTTTTTCTGCACCCAAAAGTGCCACAAAGTGGTTTTCACTAGGAGGTGTTATTTTTATTTTTATGTTTTTGTGACTAGGAGCTTGGGTTGTCTCCCCAAAGTATGTAGATGTGTTGAGTTCCATGATATATCCGGCCTTGTGGTCTCCCAGGGGAAAGTGATCTCTAACCCCCATCACCTTGGCTATTACTTCATCATTTTGTGTAACATCAAGGATGGGAGGTCCTTGTTGGTCCCAATCTATAAGCTGGGGGTAAACAAGAGGCAAGTCATTGGAGGTGGATGTCATAGTGGTTAGGGTGTAGATGGTACATATGGAGGATTTGAAGAATTCAACAAAGTCACTAAAGGAGTCTTGATGGTCTTCTTCGTTGATGTGGTCGACTGCGGGGAAGGCCTTAGTGACCTCATTTAAGATACATTTGTCATTAGAGGGGTTAGGCTCTTTTTTCCCATACCCTAACCCATGAAGATGTGGGTTTCTTGTTGCTTGGAGGAGTTCCACAATCCCCTACTCATGAAGGCTTATGCCTCTTTGCCCTTTATAGCCCATGTACTTGACAATTTTGAGACCCTTCCCATAGATCTTGATTCGAATAGCAGGAGTGTCTTGATCTGCTTCTTCTTCTTTGTATAACCATGAAGATATGTCTTCAAGAACATCTTGGTCAAGGAGATGTTTCTTCTCAAAGGTAGGTGATGGCTTGCATTTGATGACAACCGTGGAGGCTTCTTCTTCCCTCAGAGCACCAAATGTTTTAGGAGATGGCAATAGTCCCACACAAAAGGTAACATGTATGTCATATTCACCACATCCCATGTCACTTAACTTGATCTTGACTTTAGGTGGAAGAGATGTTTGTGATGTAGTTGCGGGTTCATCCCACAATAATGGGTTACACTTTTTTACCAAACTTGACATTGAAATCAACATTTTGAACTAAATCTTCACTTTCTAACACCTATAGCAGCTAAACCGTTAGGAATTTGAAGATGATGTGAACTAGTGATTTGTGAGATTCTTTTTGTAGATTCTAAATATATATTTTTAAAAAAATTTGGAGTTAAATTGTAAATTTTTTTGCATCTCCTTTGATAACTAGTTTTTAATAGTAAACAACATTTTTTTAAAACTAATGTGTATTCTGTAACACAAATTTTTTTCTACAAAGGATAAAATTCTGATTCTTTTGAATTTAGATTGGTAACACCTATATATAGGGCATGCATTTGGTTTCATAATGTTATGTTGAAATATTTTTAATTAAGTTTTGAAGTCAAACCAATTATAATTTAGACATAGGTGTATTCCATAAAACATAACGTTTTTTGTATGTATCGAAATTCAATTTTTTTTGTTGAAACAAGGACATCAATACCTAGGGCATAGATATTTTTCAGAATTTTTTTTCACTAATTTACTAATTTTCCATGTGTGTAGAATAGAGAACTTGATGTTCAGTGAAAAACCTACATTCACAAGAAATAAAAAATAAATATTATAGTCAAATTAAATATATTTGAATTTATACTTTTTGGAAAGATTATAATAAGGACTATATACTTATAAAACATAAATTTTAAATGAATTCATTTGGTCCCCCAAAAGGTAAGTCCAAAGTGGTTTTTATCAACATTTTGATAAGTGTAGAGGAGACTCCATTAGAGGTATGGTTTAAAACTAGTGGGGTTCTATCCAAGGGGGTTTGAATATAAGGGGGTTTGATCAAACCCTCTTTAATTAAAATCCTTTAAATGGAACCTTTCAAGGCTTAAATCATTATATTTTCTGAAAGTATGTGATTTTAGCTAAAATCAGGATGTCCAAGAAAGTGTAACCCATTATTGTGGCAGCACCCTGTGATGTTGGAAGGATCGATGTATGAGGAGGATGTTGTAGGATTGGTCGATGAAGTGGATTTCTTGGTGGCATTGTTGTACGGGAAGAAGGTGTGGTCATGTCCTTCCAAGAAGCTGCAATATTGGAAAGGATGGGGGTCGGCATAGATAGTGATTTCCATACTATTATGGGGGAACTTCAAGCATTAGTGGAAGGTGGGAGAGATGGCTTGCATGGTATGAATCCATGGTCGACCAAGAAGAATATTGTAGGGAAGATCAAGATCAAGAACCTAGCATTTGGTCTCTAAGATTTTCTGTCCTACTTGGATAGGGAGTTTGATGGTGCCTTCGGATAGTCTCTCAGTGTCATCATATCCTTTAATAGTTATACATTCACTAGTATCCACAACTAAATCAGAGTATCCAAAATGTTTTAATAACTTTAGAGTGCAAAGATTTAGGCCAGAGCCACCATCTATTAAGACTCATTTTATGGTATGTTTGTGAATGTGGACTTAGATGTGTAGGGCTTCATTATGTAGGTCATCGGAGGTGGGAAGATCATTTTCAGAGAAGGTGAGATGGTGTTGTGAGGTGATGTGGCGACCACCATAAGCTTGGAATTAATCCACATTCAAATTGGTGGGGACTTATGTTTCCATCAAGGCATTGTCAAGGATTTCCTTGTGGAGGGGAGATGTGTGGAGCAACTCAAGAATGGATATTTTTGTGGGGGTTTTGCCTAGATGATCTAGGAGGTTATACTTGTGAGCGAAAGGTGGGTTGGTGAGCGTGGATGTGGAGGGTTGATCATTGGTGGGAGTCCCATGGATAGAAATGCAGTCATGATGAGTGGTGATGACACAATTTGGGGTTTTTGCTCTAATAGTGATAGTGTTGATGTGGTTGGAAGATTCTTCTATTTGTCCCATTATGGAGTCAAAAGAAGAGAGAGGTGGTATGATATTGTATGCTTCATTGGATGAAGAATCTTTTCCTTTATTATGATCAAGAATAGGATCCTTATATGCTCCTAAGTTAGCATTTGGTGATTGTTTCAGTGGTTCATCAATGGTTATGTCTCCCCTATTAATGAGATCTTGTATGTAATGTTTTAGCCTCATGTAGTTAGATGTCTTGTGCCCTTTTACGCGATGGTATTCACAAAAGGAATTCTCATCAAACCAAGAGGGTTTGAATATATTCTCATCATAGGGTCTAATAAGAGGTAAGGTGATTAAATTTGCCTTCACAAGATTGTTCAAAACATTTTCAATGGGCTCTCCTAAGGGTGTGAATTTTCTCTTAGGGTTATTATTTTGCTTTTGCAGTCCTTTGGGAACATTGACATTATTTGTTGCAGATGTGCTTGGTGAGGTTGGATTTTGTACATTTTGAACAGCTTTCACGTTGGTGACACCATCGTTGAGAGTGTTCTTGTTCTTTTCCCAAAAGAATGGTTTGTCTTTTGATGGTGCATTGTTGTTTGTGTTGTTGTTGTTGTTTTTGTTATTTTCATAATCATTGTTATAAAGCTTTATAGAGCCCTTACCAATGAGGGCTCTTTCAATGGTGGTTGCTTTGTTGATCACCTCTTCAAAAGTTGATGCACATTGTATTTGTAGATAGAATCCCATTTATTGATTAAGGTTGGCCACAAACATAGTGACAAGTTGTTTCTCAAGAATAGGTCATGGGAATTTTCTTTCTAAGCCTCTCCATCTTTACAAAAAGGTGGTGAAAGATTCTCCACTTTTTTGTTTCATGTTGCATAGGTCGGTCATTGATATTTCATTCTCAAAGTTGTAGAAGAAATGGTTCACAAACTTCTCTGCAAGCTCATGGAAGGTCTAAATGCTGGGAGGAAGATGAGTGAACCATTTGGTGTCTTGGCCACTGAGGCTTCTAGGGAATAGTCTCATCAAATAGGTATCGTCATATGAGACCTCTAAGAAAGCTATGTAGAACTCCCTAAGGTGTTACCTAGGGTCTCCCTTTCCTTTGTATTTATCTAATTTAGACATTTCAAAATTTTTGGAAAAGGGAGACATGTATAAAGTCCTATCAAAAGGATATAGGCAAATATCCTCAAAAGAATATTGTTTCCTCTTGTTTCCTTATTGCATATTGTCAACCTTTTGGAATAATGTTTGGACAACACTAGCTAAATCTTGTGATGCTGGTTGTGGAACGTAGGTTTGTTGGTTTTACATTAGTTGTAGGAGAAAAGGTAGAATTTAATTTTGGGGTGGTGTTTGGTGTTATAAGGTTTGGTTTTGGACAATTTGATTTTGAAGAGTGAGGTGTTGTTGGTATGCTAGGAGTTGTTGTAGGACGTGTGTTGGGAGTTGTTGATTTTGGTTGGGATTTTGTTACATGTTTTGAGCGGAGGATGTGATAGGTGCTTGTGAAATGGGATTTTACACATATGTGAAATTGGATGAAGGGTTGGATGTGTTATGGGGTGGTTGTGAGAATAAGCAAGTTATGAAAGCTACGGAGTTAGCGTCAAGTTGGGTAGCACTTATGGAAGTGCTAGGGTGTGTGGTGTTATTGGGGATGTTTAAGGTGATTTGTGGCATAGATGTGGTGATGGTGGATGTTGATATGGTCAAGATATTTGGTGTAGTTGGTGTATTTGTGGGGATTATGGATGTGGTAACATTTGAGTTGGTGGGAATTGTAGATGTAGTGATGTTTGAAGATTGGGATGTGTTAGGGATGGTATGGTATGTAGATGGTTGGGATGATGTAGTGACATTAGGTATGGTAGCACCATTTTTTAGAAGAAAATCAATATATCTATTAGGATCCAATTTTAGGACTATATCGATTATATCCATGGAATCAGCGTCATGTGTAAAATCTAGGACATCTTGATCTATGTTGTTGGTGTTGGATGGGGGTGCTGGTGGGTGGATGGGGAATGGATTTAGCATAGCATTGGCATCAAATTATGGTACTTGTTGGACTACAGGGACATTGTGTTGGTTGGTTTGAGGTATTCCTATGTCAAAGGTATTCCTAAAAGGTTCCATGTCCTTATTTTTCTTGGCTTGGGATCTTGTCATGGGCATGCAATGGTTTTAGAGGGTGGATTTATTTGTCTTAGAGAATGGATTTAAATTATTGGACCCAAAGATAGGTGGTGATGAAGGTGTGATGAGAGATAAATAGAGGTTTAGCCTTAAGAGAATGAAATCTCAAAATTCTAAACCCTAAGGTCGAATAGGGATATGGATATGATATGGTAAGATATAGGTTCTTAGCTTTAGAGAACAAAATCTCAAAAGTTATAAACCTAAGGATGGTATGGATAATAAACCTTGGAGGTTAGGACCTCAAAGAGAAATGGGTAATTTGATTTTGAAAAATTTTGGACTAAAGGAGATGGTGGGAATAGATGAGGCAAAATGAATGATGAGGGTATGATGTGATTGAGATTGTTCTAAGATGGTTTGGATAGCAATCACCCAAGGGAAACCCTAGATGATTTAATGGATTTTGGATGATAATCTAAGGAAAACCTTAGGTGTTTTGGATGTTTTGGATGGTTCGATGATGTTTGAGGAGGATGTTTAAAACAAAGGTAAGCTAAAACAAATCTAGATCTTTGAGTTACAAAGTGGATGTTTCTTTTACTTAAAGTAGACGTATGACCTTAGGTAAAAGGAGGATGATTATTCTACTTGTAGGTAGACTAATGACCAACAAGAAAAATGGGATGTTAAAAGGATAATAAGGTCTAGATTTAATTCTTTTCTCAACAAATGACTTGGATATGGTTGATATTTTGGATGTTGGGTGACTTGATTTTGGATAAAGTGGATAAGATTGGGATAGAATTAGGAAATGTTGGCTTGGAATGAAATTTTGGAATGGCTGGGGTGGAGGTCCAAAAAATCAAAATCAAAAGGATTATGATTAAGTTTAGTGATTAATGAGATGGAGGGTGCAATAGTTAAAATGATTTTTCTCTAAGGTCATAATGAAGGTGTATGAATGGATTCTTGGGGAAAATGGTTGTGAGCTATGGTCAAAGGTGAATTAGGGTTTCAATGGATTTTGACAAGATGACCACAGATTATGATTAGGCAAGGCTCAAGGATTCCAAAATAATTTTTTACACATGTGCAGTTTGATCTATAGATAGCACCAAATTCTAGGGATAAGGTGCCAAGACAGAGGGTGATGGCACCAAGGAATTGACAAATGGCCCCAAAATAGTGAATTAAGGCATCAGGAAAAATGACGCTATAGATGAATTTTTAGGCGCCAAATAGAGAAGTTTTGGCACCAAAATAAGACAGTTGTTTGGATTTTACTTGGGTATTTGGCAAATTTTTAGATTTTGGTCTCAAATTTTTGGATTTTGGAGGCAAATATTTCAATGGTTCAATGATGTAGATGGCTTCAGAAAATGTCAATGGTAGTTTCTTGGCAAACAATACAAACACTCCAAACAAGAGAATTCAATGGCCAAGGTTTGAGATGAAAGTATAATCATAATGTGTATGTTCAAGAAGCCCCTCAAGGTCCAAATTTCCACGCGTATAAACATAATCAAAAACACTTGAAGATAATGCTTTTAATCTACCTAAGGTCAAGGTGAATGGCGATTTATCAGGCCCACAACTCGGAATCTCTGACTCAAATGCAAACACCTCTTAAGCGAATGTGTCCATTATATTGTCTTCTTGAGAGAGGATGGCTAGGGGGCTCTTGCACTAGAGGGTAAAAGCACAAAGCTGTGTCACACTTTTATAAAGGAAATGGCCAATGTTGATCCAACTTTTAAACTTGAATCACTAAGAAGTGACATATATGTTTTAAATTTTGAAATGATGTAAACTAATAAAATATTTATTTTTTAGTATATTTTATGTTTGTATTTTTTTAAAAAAATTAAAAATTATTTGAATATAGTTTTTAATAAATTGACACTATAATTTAGTTGATGATAAAATGCTGAAAAAATGAAGTTACATGAGACATCAATCTTTATATAGTAAATTTTATTTTTTTTCTTCAATTTTTTTGTGTGTATTTATAACTTGAAACATTAGTGCATGGATATATTTTTTTCCAATTTTGATAAATATATATTTTTTTAAAAAATATTAAAATGTGCATGGATTAAAATCTAGTTGTTTCCATTCGACGTCAACTTTCATATTAACTATTTATCTAAAATAGAAAAAAAAATTATACCATCTTGATATAGATTCTTTTATCTAGTGTATCATATTTTTTTCAATTTTTTTAATAAGTTTTACTATTTTTCCTTGACATGGTAATCGACCTAATGTTTTGTGCTGATAACCTACTTTTAGTAAAAATAGAAAGGAAAATATAAATAATAATTAAACTATTAAAATATATATTTTTGAAAACTAAACTTATAGATTTACAAAAGGGTATTTTTATATTTTAAAAAAATATTATTTACATGACTAGAAATTGTTGAAATATCAAGTTTTTTAAATAATTTTATTTTTTTGGTAAATTGGCCTCATAGTGGTGCTACATATGCATTTAGCCAACAGTTTTAGTTGAAAAAGTTGTCGACATATCTAACTTAGCTAGAATGAATCTTACAAGATCATATGTTTGACCAAAATTGATTTTTAGTTAGAAATACGTAAATTTACTTGTGTTGATAAGTCAGCTGAAAGTGTAACACAACTTTGTGCTTTTACCTTGGAAGATGTCACAATCGCCCATTCCCCAAAAAGCTACGTATAGCTTATGCTAACTTGAGAATTCCCATCTCATCTCAAGGGAGCCACATGCTAAGAATCTTAAGAGGATTATATGTCCTCTCGCCTTGAACAAACTACCACAAGGTCAGAAAAGGGTGGCTTCTAACCAAAGGTGTTTAGTGGGGGAACATTCAGGGGATCGGCATGTTACAAGAATCTAGCAAGCCACTTAAGGATTTAACTAGTCTTACTAGGAGTCTAATATACACAAGGTATGACTCCTTTCAAACTAGCAATGTACGGTAAGCATTGATACCAGTTAGACTTGGCTTCCACCTACGATCTTTTTTTATAAAGCAGACCAAATGAAAGTATAGCTTGAGGTCGTTCCCTTGGGTGAGTACCTCTTTTTCCACCAAAGAAGGCCTTTCTAAGAAAAAGAAAAAGAAGAGAATAAAACCATTTCTCTTCACCCAAGATCTTTATAAAGGTGAGAGGAGATGATACTTTGATTCTACCCCTTGGGTTCTACTAACACAAATGTGCAAGTGCACCAAACACTTCAAACAAATCTACGTTCTTTTTAATGACCCAAATCGATGTCTTCCTACGTTTGTTTGCAAACAAGGTTTATTTTAAGTGCACCAAAAATAAATGTTCCTAAGCTAAGCACACAAAGTTCATTTTAGTGAACCAAAGTAAATGTTCCTAAGCTAACATAACCCTGTAAGAAATGTTAGTAGTTTTGATTTTACTCTTTGGCTAGCATTCTTTTTCGCTGCAAAATCCTGTCAAACACTTGCATAGATCCCAATGTTAGCATAGAAAATAGTGCCACCACAAACAAGGATGGCACCACAGACGAGAGAAAATAGCTCTAAAATTGATACAAGTGGCATTAAAGGAGTATCATGAAAATATTCTAACTGACAACAGTGAAAACATAGGATAGCGCTACAAAAATGACAAATGGTACTACTTCTAAAGATGGCACTAAAATTTGTAGAAATGGCATAAAAATACCAAGAAATAGCACTAGAAGAGTGTTTTTACCTACACTAACCCTGCTCTATGAGCCAGATAGTGCCAAAGCGAGACAGTGTCTCTAAAAAGCTTGCAAAACACACATTAGTCTTAATATCTTAACTCAAACAAGGTTAGTGTTTCTCCCCCTACCAAGTAACATTCAAAAGACTTGAAAAGAGTTGGTAAGTAAAGTAAAAGCAAACAAAACAAGCTAGGGTTAGATAGAAAATCTTTGTGTATACCCCTAGACAAATTTTGACAATATAACCCCCTCCTTTTTTGTATTTATTGTCAAAATAGAGAGCAATGCAACCTAAAAGCTTCCTAAAACTTCCAAAAAAAGCATTAAAATCCAAAGTATAAGCTTAAAGGTTAGTATTGATGTTGTTCCAGAATAGTGCTGAAACAATGATGAATGGCACCACGAAACTAGGAAATGGCGCCACTACGAGACCAAATGGCACCAAATAGAGAGCTTTTGGCACTAAACCTGTAAAGCACGTCTTTTTTAAAAAAAAACAAGATTAGTAGCTTGGGACCATGTGGTCCCACCAGGAATGCCAAATGAAGATGGGGAAAATAAAATGAGGTTAAAAAAATAAACTAAATGCATGAAAAACACAAGTTATACCTTCTAATGTGATCCTTCTCCTTGACAAGGTTGAGAGAGTGCACCCTTACTCTAGCTTTACCCATGGCTTTCTTATGTCAAATGCTATCAAACTAAAATGAAACTCACTAAAAACTAGCTCAAAGATAGAAAGATGGAGATGATTTTGGCATTATAACACTACTCAAGTTTGCATGATAAAATGGCTTGGGAGAGCTTTTATTTATAAGCATTTTGGAGGGGGATTTGATCCAAAGGTTGAGATTGAATGTAGAGATCAATGGATGAAAATGCATGTGAGGTGGACATCGTAGATTTAATCAACAAAAATGAAGGGATGAGAGTAAAGATAAATTTTTAATTCACCTTGGAGAGGGCTGTGTATTAAATGAGGTTAGATGAGATGGTATAGAAATAAATTTTAAATTCTTTTGGGGAAGAGGTGAGGATTAGAAATGAATTTCTAATTTATTTTGGGAAGAGTTCTCATAAATGAGAAATATGGCGTGTTAGGTGTTGTAAGATCCCATTAATGCATTTTAGGACAAGTGGAATAAAAAATATAAAGACTAATTTTTTATTTGGGATATGTGGGGAGAAGTGTTAAAAGGGGTTTGACCAAACTAATCAAGGTGATTAGTTTAATTAATATGGCTGTAGTAAATTAGTGGATGGGTTAATTAGGAGTTAAGATTAATTAAACAAGGGTTCATTTAATTAATCTTAGGTCTAGGGGATAGATAGGTTAGATAGATAATTAAATAATAGAGTAGAGATAGGCTAATTAGTAGGCTAAATTAATTAGATAAATATAAATTACCATTGAATTAATTAAATTAATTCAATTTAAAAGATGAAATGATGAAGAGAAGGTGAATAATTAGGTGTTGGATGGTGTAATTAATTAAAAAAAAAATTAATTAATTAATTGGGGTGATGTAAAAGATGGTGCCTACAATTTTAAAATAGTAAAATTTATTTAAATTAATTCCACAACACATAATTATTATGATAATTAATACCAATCCAAGCACTACAATATTCTATATTTAATGAATTTCTAAAAATTATAAATTAAAAAAAAAGTTTTTTTCACAACTATAACTATAAATAGATTAACGAAAACTCTATTTCTAAATCTAACCCTAATTCTAACCATAATCTTAAGCTCACACTTACCATTTTTTTACAAGACTAACTCTATATCTATCCCTATTTATAAGCCCAACCCTAACTCAATACCTAAACGAAACCGTAATTCTAAACGTTACCTTCATTCAATTCTTAACTCTAAACCTAACACTAACCTTAACCATTATTTGGTACATAAACAAAACATTAAATGTAACTAGATTTATAAACATAACCATAACTCTAATTAGATTAAAACTTTATTCTAACCTTAATTTTAAGCATAACCCTAAGCCTAACCCTAACCCCAATTATAATTATGATCAAAACCCTAATTGTAATAATGACCCTAATTCTAACCCTAATTGTTATAATTATGACCTAAATCAAAATTTCAATCATAACCCTCAATCTAACCCTAATTCTAATCCAACCTTGGTTCTTAGCTTAACCAAAACCCTATTTCTAAATCTAACCCTAATTCTAGCCATAGCCATAAGCTGGCACTTACCATTGTTTTATAAGACTAACACAATATCTAACCCTAAATAAAACCCTAATCCTAAACCTTACCTTCATTCAAATCCTAACTCTAAACTAATTGTAATTATAACTATAATTATGACCCTAACTCGAATACTAATCATAACCCTAATCCTAACTTGAACAGTAACCCTAACCCTAATTATAATATAATATAATATATATTTTTAATTATTATATTATAATTATAATAATATTATTATATATTATATTGTAATATTAATATATTTAATCTATATTATAATATTATATTATATAATTATATTATATAGTTATAATTAGGCTAGAATTAGGCTTGCAAGTGCAGATGCTACTAGGATACCTATATTTAAACAAGAGTTGTAGAGCAACGAAGTTTCTGCCAAAATTGAAATTTGTCAATTTTTTGGTTTATGTTAGAGTTGACTATTTAAAAAATTATAATAAGTTTTTTACTATAGGAATTAATTCTTGTAAAAAAATATAATAAGTTTTCGGTATCATTTAGATTAAATTATTGAAAATATTTATCAAAAACTAATTATTAGAGCTAAATTAATGGTGTGTGTATTAACAAAACCTATTAAAGAGCTGACATATAAAAATAATTACACCAGAGCATTAAGGTACATAAAAACAAAATACAGCCGACATAATATTTTTAGCCTAGATAGTTTATTAAATCAATGAAGAGAGAAGTTTAATTGGTAAGGGCACTATGCAGCCATTTTTTTTCTTGCCAAATGAATTTATGAAGTGATAAAATGCTATTATTATTTATAGAAGGTTAGATTTGGCATTATTGCACTTAAAGTACACATTAAATTATGCAACATATAGATTATAATATATTTAATATTCTTATTGCATAAACAAATCTTTGAAAACCAAGGCTAAATTATTAAATACATTAATATTAATAGCACAGTTCTTCAATCTTTAAAAGTCACAAAAAAATAAATATTTAGTTTAATGACCTTTGTTTTAGATATTTACTATGGGAATTAATTGTTTTGAAAATCATTGATTAAATGATACATTATAGCCAATAATAAGTCTCTTTCAAAATATAATTATAGTATGTGTTTTAGTTGTAATTATAGTTGTGTTTTAGTTTTAATTTTTTAATTCATTAGGTAAACTTCAAATTTGTTAAATCAATGAAATGGTTATTATTTATAGTTATAATATTAATTATATTATTAATATTTATTATAACACTTAGATCTATTATTTGAATTGATATTATAGTATTATAATATAGTATAATATTAATTCATAATATTTGACTTAATTTTCTTCTTAGAATAAATATTTGTTATATAGACAAATTGGATTCAGATAATGTTAAACAAATAATTTTTTTTAAAACCAATATAAATATTATAATAAAATTGTAATATTTATAGTATACTTTATAAATTTTTTAAATTTAAATATTAATGAAATAGTATAATTAATTATTGACTGATAATAAACAATGTTTGTATTATAAATATGATAATAATATATTTATATTATTACGTTATTCTAATATTCTAATATTTTTATATAGTATTATATTATATTTTAAAACATCTGAGCCAATGACAACATTGATGATCAATTTTTCAATAATATTTGTTAAAATATTTGCATATAGACTAATGGGGTAAAAGATTTCTGCCATTTAAATTAAAGACAAATATTTTTTCAAATATGTTTTGTTATAATATTTGCATTATACAATAACAATAGCTAAATATTTTTAAAAAAGAAAAACTATTTCAATTCTCATTAGTTGCAAAAACAAATTATTAATAACTAGTTAAGTCTATAGTTTCCTTAGCAAAAACTAAAAATATATCTATACAAACCTCTTTAAATATACAAATAATTTTTAAATAGAAAAACTATTTCAGTTCTCATTGGTTGGAAAAAAAATTATTAATAACTAGTTAAGAAGGCAGAAACTAAAAATATATCTATACAAACTTCTTTACATATACAAACCTATATATTATATATAAATAGGTAACTTTTAAATAATTAAAATAAATTTATGTTATTAAAATGCCTTCCTTAATATATATTATATATATAATCCTCTTTATATAAAAATTTACATAAGAGGTATATATCTATTATAAAGAAAGATACAAAACAAATTTATTTTAATATATTTTATAATTAAATTTTGTGTTTTATAATTAAATTAAATTTAGAAAATAATTTTTTAAAGTGCATTTCTATTTTTTATCTCTTTCATTTTTATAAATAATGTAAATTAAATTTTAGTTAATAATATAATTGATATTTACTGATTAATAATCTTTCTATAATATTATATTTATATTGATGCTGGAGAAAATGCTGAAAATTACAGAACTATCAAATGGTTCCCAAGCTAGGGTTTTGGGCTGGACGATACAAAGCAGGGGGAGTGCATTCCGGTGGCTGCCAGTCGCAGATGCAAAGGTTGTCTGCAGTTTGGATTCACAAGGAAAACTGGTAGATTCACATGGTGCATCAGCTTCCTCCTTCACATCTGCTTCTACTTTGACCACCGATGCTCCTTCGAGTGACTCAAAGATTTGGGCATCGAATCCCTCTGCCCACAATACCCCTCTTCTATACCTGAAAGATCCATTGCATATAAATTGGGCACACAATGTTTTGCCTCTTGAGCTGAGGTCAGTGGAGGGAAAACCCTCATTCTTGGAGGCGGTCAAGTCAAGATTTTCCTCTACCCCAAATGCTACACAAAAACCTCAATTTTGTGTAGGTAACAGAAGGATGGTTAAGTGCTCTAGTAAATCTTTGTCTCTAGAGTTTGATGGTTCTGTGTCAAAGAAGTTGAGGGAAAATAAGAAATTCTTTTTCGACAATGGTTTAATTGGTAGTTTCAATCGCCTCTGGCCCAGTCTTCCAGATCTGTATGATTAGATTTTGAAATCCTGGCTCCCTCTTATAATAGCAATTTAGAAATTTACCCTAGTGCAAAAGGTTTTTTCATTGTGGGTTTTTATTGCAGAAAAGACAAAAACACCATTATGAGTTATGTATGGCCTTGGGAAGATAATATGTTGCAGCTGAAACCTTGGCATCCAAATTTTGACCCGTCCAATGAATCATTCTCAGTTTTGCCTATTTGTGTGCACCTCCCAAATCTCCCTCTCCACTATTGGTTCGAATCATGTTTTACTGCCATTTGGAACACTTTCGATAAATTTGTGTATTCAGATGACAACTCAAGAAATTTTATTCACACAACCTATGCCAGGATCTTGATAGAGTTGGATGCCTCCAAGAATCTTCTAGCCAAAATTGTTTTGAGGGCCAATGGACAATGTTGGAAGCAACCTTTAGACTATGAAGGGTTAATTTTCAGATGCAGGAGATGCTATAAAACCGGTCATATTGCTACGGATTGTCCATCAGTTAAGCCCCAGTCAAACCAAGTGGCCTCTTGGTGGAAGGACTCTTCCCCTAAACATTATTTTGTGGTGAACTCTCCCAAACAAAATATTTGTCCCACAAAGGTGGGTTCTAGCAAGAAAAATGCTAAGGGGGATAAAAAGATTTCTCCTGTGAGAAAGGAAATACAAAAAGTTGAGCCCTCTTCTGATTTCATGGGGGACCAGAACTTGTCTTAGTTTGGTGCTACTAAAGGCCTAGACCACTCAAATGCAAAGATTGTCAACGCATCAAAAATGAAAGTTTCAGATGAATCTATAGGTTCCCTCATCCTGGGAGTTGAAAATACAGCTACATAGTCCACTTCTCTTTTAGAAGATCAAAACAATGGCCAGGACAAGGAGTGGCACTTAGTGCAGAAAAGGAAAAACTGTATCCGCAAATTAGAGGAAATTAGAAGGAACTTGCAGCAGCACTCTCACACTAATGTTGGCACCAAATCTACAACCAAAAAACAATAGACAAGAGATGTTTGATTTGTAATCCTTGATTGTTGACTTCCGTAGGGGTTGGACTTTTTTTGTTTTGGCAGATACAAAAGTTTCAAAATCATAATTTGTGTTTGTGCCCATGCTTTAATGGGCTGTCAAGGTTTGCTAATGATTGCTTTTGAATTGATGCAAGCATTGTTGCTTGCTTATTGCACCCCTATTCTTAAGACATGCATTTGATTTAATTTAATTTTTATTTTATGGGGTATGGCTCCCTTATACCTATTTTAAGGATTAAAAAAAAAGAACTTTCTATAATAATTTTTGTTTTAATTTCAATTTTCATTTTAAAAAACATAAATAATTAACATATAAAATTCTTTTAAATAGTAAAAAATATTAATAAAAAATTATAAAATATATAAGGGCTTTTTAAAAGGCTCAAAGAAAATTTTTAAAGGGACAATTTTAAACATATATGACACAATTTTTAAGCATATAAGGCACAATTTTTAAGCATATAAGAATTGAATACAAAGATTTTTATTTTTTTAAGTATTGAAACAAAACAGTAAATATACAAAGAGTAGCACAGGGCTACGTGAAAGAATAGCACAGAGCTACAGCTACAAGAACGAATAGAGAAAACTAAGAAGTATCAAAGACTTTTTAAGAAAAGAATTTGCCAGTGGCTGTAAACCAAGTTTGAAAATTACTACCTAAACCGTGTTTGAACAAAGTCTTAGCAAAATATTTACCAAAATAAAGTATTTTAAATTTGATGAAAACTCTAGCGAATACCTATCGAATTAGTTGATTAAGCCTCTGTATTGACTGCTTAGAAGTAGCAAAAACTCATTGAGTAGAAAATGCTAGAATTTTCAGTATACAAGGAAACACAAAAACCTAATCTAAAAATTTGACCGAATATGTTTATCAAATGATTCAATAAATGAGCAGCGGCACAGATTATCAAATTCTGTACCAAAAATAAAGCAATCTCAACTGAATTTAAACTAAATATTTGCATTATTTCCAGGTATATAACCGATTGAGTTGCTCGTTAAAAGTTTAAAGCTAAATTTGAAAAACATACTCAATTAAACCGCTAAAGAAACTGCAGAGAAGATCGTAAGAAGTGTAAGAATTCCCTCTGGCTGGAGAAAAATGTTTGTGCGAAGACCGATATGTGAATAAGAGAGGAAGCGTATCTGTACTTTAATAGAGGAGAATCATTGGGGTATGAAGATAAAACAAAGAGGAGCGGGTGGGTTCAAATTCACCAGCCCCACGGTCATAACAACATGCGATAACGGTTTTAGTTTTCGATAAGCCAATATTACTGCCCTCCAATTAGATTAAAGAAAAATTATTTTTCAAATATATTTTGTTATAATATTTACATCTATACAATAGCAATAGCTAAATATTTTTTAAATAGAAAAACTATTTTAGTTCTCATTGGTTGTAAAAAGAATTATTTTTTTAATCAATTTACCTCACATAGGTAGAAATATATCTCACATACTTTAGATATATTTTTTAAATATAAATATGCTAGTTAAAATATCTATGCTAGTATAATAGTAATTTTTGTAAATAGAAACACTGCATATATAATTAAATAAAATATTTCATTTAGGATAATTCCTTTAGTAACCTTCTTCACTATTACATATAAAATGGATCATTCACAATATAACAATAAAGCTCTCATTGGACCCTTATACAATATTAATAGGTACATCAAAAAGTGGTTTTACAATTTACATGAATACATAATCACTTATTTAAATCACTTAAATAAGTTGAAAGATATTGACCAATAAAAATAAAACAACTAACTACTAAAACATATAATATTTTAATATTGTTTGACTTTAAACCAAATTATTAAAGCGAGGGGTGACGCATGCTTACCCATGATTTTGTTATTTAATAAAGGTCGAATTTGGGTAGTAATATCTATCAACAAGATAGAATGAGTACAGCGGTTCTACGGCTGCCCAGCAACGAAACTAGAGAACAAAGCATTGCTGCCAACCGCAGCACAAACATACAAGTAGAAATCCACTGAAATTTAGCATAAAAGCATGAGACCAAGGTGAATTATAAAATCATCTGCCTACATTATAATCTGAATTTGTCTCATAACCATGGCTTGTTTGAACTGGTTGCAGTTTCCACAGACTCAGGGGCAGAAGCCAATTGATCAGTAGTTTCTTCTTCATCTGTAATATGAACAACATTTCTGCCATAATCTTTGTAACTCTTATCGTAAGAAGTCCAAAGAATCTGATGAACTGGAATAGGAGCTTAGCCTTCCAGTATTTGCAATACTGTTCTAATGCCAAGCTTTTTTTCTGCTTGAGGATGAGAACAAAACAATCCCAATTTCAGCACTATTTCCATTTCTTCCACATCATACACACCATCAAGATTTGGATCAGCTGCGTGCAAGATGTCTCCATTTTAATATAAATCCTTCACCCAATCCAATAAAACAATATATTCGTTATCCTTAAACAAATCTACAGGCCTCCCACCACAGGCAACTTGTTGGATAACTGATAGTTTCTATTTTCTAGTTTTTTATTTAAAGTCAGTTTAGTTGTTAGTTGTTTTTAGGAATTGTTTGTTGTATGATAATGCATGTAGAAACATGCTATCATTAGTTTGTCTTTTTCTGTTTTTTCCATTTAGGTTCCTTTGCAAATAAATACATTGTAATAAGAGCTGTAGCTCTCTGATTTTTTAATGAAGATTCTAAAATTAAATCATTGCAATTGAAATAATAATTTTAACACCAGAAACAAGAATAAACTCTCAACCAAATAGAAAAGACCATATACAACCTGAACACACAATTTAGGAGACAGAAATAAATCTATTTGTTTCCTTGAATTAACTTCCTCAATTTACAAGAGATTCAATACATCTTTTTATAGAGATTACAAGGATTAAAAATAACATCTAGAAAACCTTCTAAAAACTATTACATGCAAAAAACAAAAATCTGCAACTAACTATTTTCACTTTTGTTTCCTCAACATGCATTACACATAAGAAGAACTTATTTAGAAACTTCTGTACAAAAACAAACTCTTAACTAAAGCAACTACACAAGCATCACTTATCAATATACTCTCCCTTGATGCAGAGTTTCTCCTTTTCCAACCAATTGTGCCTCTTTGAACATTATTATTACTATCATTGTTATACTCTGTCTTGTAGACTTCCTGCAACCAAAAACTATTGCACATCACCCTTTCATACAATAAGACAATGACTTCTTTTGAGTCATAACAAACAATCATCAGTCACCCAACTCGAACATTCAATTTTTGTATGATTCTTTTCATGTTCAACATGTGAATACTTATGCCGGTACAACTTCTTAAACACACTTGTGACCTTTCTCCAATTTGATACATCTATCCATCCATAATTCATCGGCGTACAATCGGTCATAGATTCTTTCTTCTATTGTTTATTCCAACAAATCTTTTCAGAATGATTCCTTAATCCACAAATACTACAAGGATGAAGATCCCAACAAGCATCCTTCTTATGTCCTTGCCTCTTACAATAAAAACACACCAAATTCTACATTTTTTGAACTGATTTGTTTGTACCTGTATCTCTAAAATCATCTTCTTTTCCTTTACCTCTAACATATCCAAGACCTTTATGCTTAGTCCTCACAACTGACTCAATGGGCTCTTAGATTCCTTGCCCATGCTTACCCAAAACCTTCATGTTTATAACCAATTTTCTTCATGATTTTCAAACCAATATTATCATCAAAACAACTAGCTATGTTAGCAAATTCATTATCATTTTCCTCCTTACATTCTTTAGCAAAAGCAACTCCAGCAAACCTACCAAATGATTCATCAAAAAAATACAAATCATTTGTGTCACATGACACTTCACAATTTGAAGGCTTTGATCTCAAACATTCATTTTCTTTTTTCAATTTTGATATTTCTTCTTTCTGTAAACTATTTTCCTCTTCTAATTTCTTCATCTTTTTTTCTAAATATCATTCCTTTTTTAACCTTATCAAACAACTTCAACTCATCTTCTAATTTTTCATTTTTCTCTTGACCTTTCACCAATTCTTTTTCCATAATATCATTTTCACATAAATTTTCATATCTTTCCTTTCCTAACTCCTTTATCCTTTCCATATATTCTACATTAATCTTCTTAACTTTTATCAATTCTTTCTCCAAAAGATCTTTTGTACACATTAAATTTTTATTTTCTTTCTTTCCCTTTTTACCAATCTTTCCCATTGATTTTAACCACACCAAAGAACCACTTAAATTACACCTTTTTTTTTTTGAGAAACCTTAGCTCTTAGTAATTTCTTCCAATGGATTCACACTTTCCAAGCATTAGATGCTGCAAAATCTTTTACCACAACATACTAATGAAGCCATTCAAGATTACACTATTGTTTCTATAACATGCTCCTCAAATAATCTACTCAAAAATTATTTTCCCATAGCCCAAAAAAATTTACACACTTCTCTTATGACAACTGAAAAACAACCCAAACAACAATCTTCTATAACCCAAAAAATAATAATCTCCCTGGATCTTCTGCTCTAATACCAAATGAAGATTCTAAAATTACATAATTGCAACTTCACCCAATCCAATAAAACAATATGTTCGTTATCCTTAAATAAATCTACAGGCCTCCTGCCACAGGCAGCTTCTAGTAAAACAATGCCAAAACTAAATAGATCAGAGCTTGGAGTAACTTTCACTGTATTTGTGACTTCGGGAGCGATATACCCAACAGTCCCCATGACCCGAGTTGTCTGTGGGTTTTGCATGTGGTCATACAAACGAACAAGCCCAAAATCTCCTAGTTTTGCATTAAGCTCTAAGTCGAGCAACACATTGCTGTATTTCACATCAAGCTGTGAACCACCATGCGATCCCATTGCTCGTGGAGATATAACAACCATAAAGTGATGCACTTCAGAATTGCATACCTTCGGGCCCAACACAGTACTTCTATTTTTTGCCTCTGGATTTGGGAATATCAGTTTATCTAGGCTTCCGTTTGGCATGTACTCATAAACAATGAATAGATGTTTATTTTTCCTGCACCAGCCCTATAATTGAACAAGATTTATGTGCTAGAGGTGACCCATGCTTGAGATTTCTAAAATAAATTCCTTCATTCCTTCAGTGGAGTCCTTTGTGATGCATTTGACTATAACTTCAAGGCTGCTTGTGGAGAGAATGCCCTTGTAAACCCGTCCGAAACCACCATAGCCCACCAGCTACTCATTTCTGAAGCCTTGTGTGGTAACTTTTAGCTCTTTGTAAGGAATTATGTGAGGGAAAAAATCTAGCTCTCATTCTTCAATCAACTCTCTATCTTTTTGTGGGAATAATGTTTATTTGACTACGGTGCTAAAGTAGGTGTAGCATTTATTAAGGAATTCTCTAGACTTCTCCAGTGCCATATCCTCCAGACTTTCTAGATTTCTCCTTAGCAACCACTCCAATAGATTCCAGAGGATTGCTAAAAGATCTATAAATACAGTATCTTCCTCTCATTTCATGTATGTTAGAATATAACAGCAAACTATTATGTATATGTGTAGATAATATAATAGTTGAGCTGTTCTATTTTACTATGTATAATCTACTCTATTTTTATATGCAAATGTTTTCATTGCTCTGTTTTCACTTTTCTTATTATGGTATTAGAGTATAATTAGATCTTGGTTAGTGATCCATGGATTTTGTAGCATGAAAATTTAACCTTGCAGGTTGCAATTTAATTGAGAGCAACATTAAGAATTTTTTTTGGCAAGTGAACGATATTGCAACAAAGGAAAGAATTTCTGCACACAAAAATTGGTGAGAAATTTTCAATCTTTTAATCTGGGTGTTAAAGATTTTGAAATCTCTTTCTTTCTCATTCAAAAAGGAGGGAATTTGACATAATGGATTCTCTTGGTATTTCTTTGCCCATGGTTAAATTAAATAGGAAAAATTATTATGATTGGGTATCTCATATAGAAATTCCTCTAACTCTTCAAAATTGTTATGAGATTGTTACTCGTAGTGAACAAAGACTAGGAAATTCTAGAAAAGATCAAGAAGATTGGGACAAAAGGGACAAAGAGGTAGCAACATTAATCAAGCTTACACTTTCAGAGAAGTTTTTCTAGAAGTACGCAATGAAAGAAGTGGACTCAAAGTATGGGATATTTTAAAAATATATATATCAAAATTCAGGTGATGTATGGATCTTAACTCTCACCATAGAGTTATATAATATGAAATCGTCAAGTTCACAAGAATTAGTCCCTCATCTAAGTAAATTAAAGGAAAAGAAAAATGAGCTTGCTTCTCTTGGAAAGGATATAGATGATACAAATTTTGTGCAAATAATATTACAAAGTCTTCCAAGATCTTATCAATCATTCATAAGGGGACTAGATACTGTAGATAAATTAAAAAGTATTAAATATGAAGAGTTATGTGCTAAGCTAGTGCAAGAAGAAAAATGTCAAATTAAAGAAAGAGAATCATTAAACGGTGAGTCTCAAGAATTTATAATGAAGGAAAAACAAAATTACAAAAAGTCACAAGATGATCATTCTCGAGAAAGGAATTGGAAGTATGAAAATAAAAATGTTCCATCTAAGGATCATAATAAAAGCAAATGGAAATGTAATTATTGTGGGAAAATGGGTCATAAGACAAATGAATGTTACAACAGAAATAGAGATACGGAAAAGAAGACAAACAAGTTTACAAAATCTTTTGATTTTAAAAGAAATGCTTTTTGTGTTGCACTTAAAGAAAACAATTCTTTTAGGGATGATTGGGTTATTGATTCTAGTGCTACACAACACATGTCTCACAGTAAGGAACAATATGAATCATTAAATGAGTAATGCAGAAAAAATATATTTGGGAAATAATAGTGCATTAGAAGTCAAAGGGATAGGAAATGTTAAAGTTGATAATGGCATGTTTAAAAATGTGAAGCTAGTTCCTAACTTGGCAACAAATCTTCTTTATGTATCTCAAATTACAAGTCAAGGATATAAAATAGAGTTCTACAATGATAAATGTTTAATCAAGGATGTAAACAATAATTATGGAGTGATTGCAATTGGTAAAATGGAAAATGGACTATATAAATTTCAAGAATTTCTTTCTAAAGGTGGAGATGAGAATATGTGTGCTATTGCCAAATATGATATGTGTTGGAGCACAATACCACTAAGAGGGGGGGTGAATCAGTGGTATGCAGGACTTAGTGACCTTAAAACTTGTATTTCAAAATTTTGATACAAAAACAAGTCCCATTGACTGTAGATGACATCATGAAAGATTTGGACAACTAAATAGTTTGATCAAAGTCAAGAATGCATCAACTCAATATTGAGACTAAAAATAATGACTCATTCATGCATAGTATTATTGGTTCAGATAGTGATAGAAGTCTAGTATGTGTTCATATAGATTAAAGTAAATTAAATGACTTTAAGACAAATGACACATGATCATAAAATAGACATGAGAATCAAACTCATCAATGACAAACCATAACACAGATATTGTCCTGAGTGGAAAAGCCTCCAAGGCATAAAAACCACTCAAAAAAGTGCCTCACTGGCTTAATAAAAGAATCTCACTGATTACAGGCCTCACTGGCGATTAAATCAAGCCTCAATGGCTATAATGGCCTCACTGGCAAAGGTCATTTCTTGTCTCACTAACTTGACCTTTCAATACATGCTTTAATAATGAAGAAAAACAAATACAGAGGGATACTCTATTTTGCTTTGATCCAGACTAATATAATATCAATAATACATGTACAAATTTTGTACACTCTACATCATTCACATTATATCAGATGTATACGCAACCACACACACTGTCTGCTCAATGCCCTCTTTATATATTTCAGAATATCTTCCTCTTCTCATTAGACAGTTTGAAGAGATAACCATTTCTATAAAACTATTTCAAGTAATAACTGAATGATAAGTAGTTTACAACTGACAGGTAGAAACCAAAGATGTATATAGAGTTAAAGAAGTCTATGCAATATATCATCATAACTATCAAGTATTCCCGGATTGAGCAAATAACCATAATCAACTGAATGATTTTCTCAACCAATCCAAATTGAATACATCGAGATATCAAATAACCATAAAGGAGATTAAGATTGTTTGTTTTTCTCTCCACTAAGAATGTAGATCTTGCCATATTCCAAGTCAAAACAAATTTTCATCAGTATATTGCATACCCACAAGTGGGTCTAAAAAGGTTTTACCCATATCATAGAAAAAGAATCAGAAGCTCTGTCATAAACCCTTTAATATAGTCACACCAAAGTGTAATAGATCTTTTGCCAGTATAGTTATTAAAAGTGTTTCAACTTTTGTCACAATTATAAACCCTTGAAATACATCTGAACAGAATCTTCCATTTGTACAGAAGAATGAACTAAAAGATACAACCATAGATTTAGATTTTTATTTAAAAAACCTAGTCATCATTTTTAAGGGTATTAACTTATTGTTAAGAAAGTAGAAAACTCTTTTCAAATCTTGAAAAACCCATATCACAAATGACTTTTCGAAGGCAAACCAAATGCCAAAATATGTAAATAGAACACTAATAAAAATGACTATTACTGCCAATATAAACTAAAAAAGTTAGCACCATAAAACATTTCAGAGAAATAATGGACAAGTATCACCTGGGGCGCCAACCAAAAACAATCAGATTTGTTGATGAATAAGTCAAAACCCTTTACCACAAGCATTCAGTATTGTCAAGGATTCAGTCAACAAATGAGCATGTTGCACTGTCAAATCCCCCTGATAACTGAATCTTTGCAAAAGCTTCATACAAATGAAAACCCTAGCATACGAAGTCAAGAAACTAAATGATGAAAAGAAGTGGCCAAAATACTTTGCATGCTTTTTGATCCACTTAACCGATAGTCCCGATGAACCCTAAAAGGAGGCCGTGACAACATTGCAACTTAGTTCCTTTTCACCTTCAAAGACTCCTACGACCTATTCAATAGGTCATATATCTTTCAAATATTATGATCCGAAATAGAATATATTTCTTATTTTATTTCCAATGCCTTAGGGAACACCAAGGTCAACACTTTAGAAAAGGAATGTGTCTTTGTTTTTATAGACTTGCCTTTGTTTATCATGATGAACATGATTTTTGAAGATACTAAACTGCTAGAAGATGTGACAAATTGTATCATACTATCCAAACGAATGTCATCATGTTTGCCAAGAATATGCAAACATGTAAGCCAAATGGAAATTGAATCATGATAAAAAGCTGTAAACTACATAGTCAATTGTCAACTGTTGAATATGTTTTACAAGCCACATGAAAGAACCACACTGAGCACACTGAGCAAAGTAAGTAAACCATCATAGACCATTGAGTAAACACCAAGAGCATCATTATCACATCAGAAGCCAAGAGGTGGAACAACCATGAAAAGCCAAGTGTTTGAACATCAAGGACAATAACAGAGGAGGATAAAGAAAACAATACTCCCCCTTTGTCCATGATGGGAAAACACTTCTATTCTCCCCCTTTTTGACATCAGGGAAAAGGGAGTGAAAGAATACAAATGTTTGCAACATGCATAAATCCTGAAATGTGCATTATAAGCAATGATGAAAAACATACCAATCATACCAAGGCTGTCAATTATACCAAGGCTGTCTCATCCAAAATATCTGAAACAAGAAGAAGATGTCAGCACCATAATAAGCATAAAAATGGACAAATAACTAAGAATGTTGTTATAAGTAATGCCAATCATCAAGTAGAAATTAAGCCAGTTGTCATAAGATATTGAAAACCATTAGAGAAAAGAAGTATTCAAGAAACTCCCCTTGAGTCCAACAATGAAAAATGTCTTTGTTTATTCACTGTCATATAATACTGTCACCATGAAAATGCATGACATCACTATAAAGTCAACATGTTACTATCATAACTGAACAAGCATAGAACAACCCTTGAATTGATCATCAGGGCAACAACCTCAACTGTCTTGTATAGCCTATGTCAAACTATCACCATTATTATAATGCTAAAAACAATAACCTCTATCCTAGCAATACACACTATGACAACAATATATCACCGTATTGTAAATTGAATATGATGTCAAGATCTCTTCATACCATAGCAATACAACCATACCTCTGATCTGTATTACAAGATAACTTTCAATGTCTGCATACTCAACAATAAATATCTAGTTTGTAAGATACTGTTCTCACACAATTTTTAGTGTACATTTGTATGAAGCATCATATCATCATACATCTTAAGAAACTTAAACCATCTTGAAATCTTGAAACAAACAACACTAGTATCTGCATTATCTTCTCATTGATGATTGCTTCATCAACCTTTTCAATACATAGTATTATCATTCAAACTAATACTTACAAGGATTCTTATTAGATGACATTATCAAACATTACCAAGAGCAACACAATACCATCTCCTTCTTGCCTTATGATGTGATAGATGCCATACCCTATTTAAAAGCTATATAAACTGCTCTGCCTTAGTTATTGAATGAACATTCATAATTGGATTATGACTGATGAAACCACATTTATTTGAGGTGAGAAAACATATAATTCATGTTTCTTATCTATGCTTCTACATTTTGTATACATGTCTACCAGAGTACTTGCAATTACAACTACAGAATGCTGACAGATGATGCAGAGAGTATCTTGAAGAAAAGTTTGTGATAGACCTCTTAGTGTACCTTTGCAACAAATAAGATCATTGTCCTTTCACTATTGTCCTACAATAAGACAAAATTATGTTAAAGAATACTATCCTTAAAGAGCTCTATGACAAATCAAGAGTACTACCACTGACAACCACAAATGACAAGAAAGTTTGTCATGTTACTGCCAATCTATGCACTATCCATGAAATTCACTAATATAAAAGTTGTCAAGTAACTATTAGAATTGTTGCTATCAGAATAGTCACCATAAATTTATGTCAGAGCATGAAAACAGAGACTGATGATCTCATACTGGTGTAGCATAGTTATATAACAATCCACTATCACATTCAGAACCCCTGTCGACCATTCACTGCAGATACTTAATTTTGTCAGAGAGACAAATCACTGACCACTGACTGTGACCCAAATTACTGACTATTGCATAATGTCATCATACAACTATTACTACCCCTATTTGATATTTCTATTGAAGAATATAATCATTTCTTGGTCTTCAATTGAACCATGTTTGTCTCATCCTTGTCCTTGGAACTGTCCTGAACCAAACTTGTGTACTGTACTTGTCACTTTGACTGTGAATTAAACAAGTCACAACCAATCTACTATGCCAATCTCTGCCAAAATGTCACATCTGAGATTTTTGACTATTTCTCAGACACTAGTGCCAAGAAAAATGTAATACAATAATGATAACAAAATGATCTTAGAGCATCATGTCTGATAATAACATTAGTATACTCCCCATATCTATGAGCATTAAAACATACTAGGACCATTTTCATCATCAGGATGTGAGTCAAAAACATCACTAATATGACTTATAATTAACTTGAGAGAAGAAAGAAAAATAACCTCAAGAACATCCTATCATTAGGCAAACTGAAACCAAAAGATGCTAACTAGGTCTGCAGATTCTGATTTTGCACTTACCAACAATGTGTTTGACAGATATTTACTATCAAAAAAACAAAAAAAACATACTTCACCAACTGTCACCATCAGAATACTGTCAGAATCATGGCAAGAAAAAATTGTGTCATCATGAGAAAAAGAAACTAATACAAACACCAATCACATTCACCAAGAAAAACTATTCAAAACTCTATATAACTGATCTCAGTGAATCAGTATCATTAGTTTCATTCAGATATCAACCATGTCTTAGTTTTAAACTCACTATCACTATCTAAAAGAACTATCTCTGCTTTTAGTTGTCCTTGGGGTAAGGATAGAGCATGGAATAGCTCCCCTTACAATGTGCTACTTCTCACGGAACAAATGAAGCTACTTATGCAGTGTGCACAAGGTCAGGGTGTGCTTTTCTTGGATCCAGTTTTGTTTTCCAAACCCAAACATGTTCATTCTTTTTCTTAATCAGGTCAACTATTTCCTTATTGTTACTAGATGATTTCTTCAATTTCTTTTGCAATGTTGTGCCTTATGTCCTAACTTATGACATCTATAGCATATCATATTATTAGAGAAATAATGATATCTATTCCTTGAATTTCTATGATGATATCTTTCATGCATCCAACAATCTCTTCTCATATGTCTAACCTTATTGTAGTTATAGCAAACAACATTGTAGTTTTGATTTGACAAATCATAATAACTACAATTCCTAGCTCTATGACCGTACTTATGACAGACATAGCAATAACAATGAAACTGAGAATAGTTATACTGACCGAATGATATTGCTTGATAGATGAAGGTCTTGAAAAATTGTTAGTTCTTCTTCTCCCAATATCAAGAGTTTTATCCTTTGCTCTCTTCTTGTCATCATCAGAAATAGTAGAATGATAATTCAGATCTATCTTCTGCCTGGGAGTCTGCTTGACCTTGAAACTCTTCCTATCTACTGTTGCAAAAACTATTTCCTTTTTAACTTCATCTTTAACACCAGAGCTTTCCCCTTTTTCATATCCTAAGCCAAAATGATCCTTGTAGTTTTTCTGACTACTTAATATTTCAACTAAAGCATTTGTGCCTTTCACAAACTTCTATATTTTGACAACATCCAGACTATTGTTTACATTGACAACATCACTTTCAAGTCTCAGACATTCAATTCTTTTCACCTCAAGATTAGAATTTGTTACATCTTTTATTCTTTTTGCTTCCTTAATTTTAGTTTTTAGACTAATAATCAATTTATCAGATTCATTAACATGACTTTTAATTCTGCAATTTGATTTCTGCCATTTTTAAACTCTAAAGATGTTGTTTCAAAATATGAACATACCTTGTTCTTGAATTCCATCTCTTGTTGAAGTTGCTCTTCTAATCTCTTATTTTCCTTCCTAAGTTCCTTGATTATATCCAAGGCACACATGAGTTCTTCTTTTAAATTAGTCTCACAATCTTGTTCATAATCATATTCATCCACAAATAGGTATCCTTCTTCATCATCAAATTCAACTACAAAATTATCAAATTCATGTGTACTCACACTCACATTTTCATGATTCTTAACTACAGGACTGATTTCTTTATGACACTTTGTATCTATGTTCATGGTTGACTCATGCAACAATCCATTGTTGGACTTAACTGAGACTTGTTTTTCAATTTTATGATCAACATCTATCTTTTCTCTACTCAAGGTCTTATTCCTATTCTTTTTACCCATTGTACTCCACTTCCAGGAACCCTTAAGTTGGTTAGACTTCCTACAAGGTTCTAGCTCTGATACCACTTGTTGGAGCACAATACCACTGAGAGGGGGGGGGGGGTTGAATCAGTGGTATGCAAGACTTAGTGACCTTAAAATTTGTATTTCAAAACTTTGATACAAAAACAATTCCCATTGACTATAGATGACATCATGAAATATTTGGACAACTAAGCAGATTGATCAAAGTCAAGAATGCACCAACTCAATATTGAGACTAAAAATAATGACTCATTCGTGCGCAGTATTATTGATTCAGATAGTGATAAAAGTCTAGTATGTATTCATATAGATCAAAGTAAATTAAATGACTTTAAGACAAATGACACATGATCAGCAAATAGACATGAGAATCAAACTCATCAATGACAAACCATAACACAGATATTGTCCTGAGTGGAAAAGCCTCCGGGACATAAAAACCACTAGAAAAAGTGCCTCACTAGCTTAATAAAAGAATCTCACTGATTACAGGCCTCACTGATTAAATCAAGCCTCATTGGCTACAATTGCCTCACTGGCAAAGGTCATTTCTTGTCTCATTGACTTGACCTTTTAATACATTCTTTAATCATGAAGAAAATTAAATATAGAGGGATACTCTATTTCACTTTGATCCAGACTAATATAATATCAATAATGCATGTATAAATTTTGTACACTCTACATCATTCAAATTATATCAGATGTATACACAACCACACACACTTTCTGCTCAATGCCCTCTTTATATATTTCATAATATCTTCCTCTTCTCATTAGATAGTTTCAAGAGATAACCGTTTCTATAAAACTATTTCAGGTAATAACTGAATGATAGGTAGTTTACAACTGATAGGTAGAGATCAAAGATGTATATAGAGTTAAAGAAGTCTATGCTGAATATCATCATAACTGTCAAGTATTCCTGGATTGAGCAAATAACCATAATCAACTAAAAGATTTTCTCAACCAATCCAAACTAAATACATCGAGATATCAAATACCCATAAAGGAGATTAGGATTGTTTGTTTTTCTCTCCACTAAGAATGTAGATCTTTCCATATTCCAAGTCAAAACAAATTTTCATCAGTATATTGCATACCCACAAGTGGGTCTAAAAAGGTTCTGCCCATATCACAGAAAAAGAATCAGAAGCTCTGTCATAAACCCTTTAATATAGTCACACCAAAGTGTAACAGATCTTTTCCCAGTATAGCTATTACAAGTGTTTCAACTTTTGTCACAATTATAAACCCTTGAAATACTTCTAAATAGAATCTTCTATTTGCACACAAGAATGAAGTAAAAGATAAAACCATAGTCATAGATTTTTATTTAAAAAACCTAGTCATCATACTTAAGGGTATTAACTTATTGTTAAGAAAGTAGAAAACTCTTTTCAAATCTTGAAAAACCCATATCTCAAATGACTTTTCGAAGGCAAACCAAATGCCAAAATATGTAAACTGAACACTGATAAAAATGACTATTACTACCGAGATAAACTAAAAAACTTAGCACCATAAAACATTTCAAAGGAATAATGGACAAGAATCACCTGGGGTGCTGACCAAAAACAATCAGATTTGTTGATGAATAAGTCAAAACCCTTTACCGTGCAAACATTTAGCATTGTCAAGGATTCAGTCAACAAATGAGCACGCTGCACTGTCAAATCCCCATGATAACTGAATCTTTGCAAAAGCTTCATACAAATGAAAACCCTAGCATATGAAGTCAAGAAACCAAATGATGAAAAGAAGTGGCCAAAATATTCTGCATGCTTTTTTATCCACTTAATTGGTAGTCCTAGTTAACCCTAAAAGGAGGTCATGAAAACATTGCAACTTAATGCCTTTTGACCTTCAAAGACTCCTACGACCTATTCAATAGGTCATACATCTTTCAAATATTATGACCCAAAATAGAATATATTTCTTAGTTTTATTTCCAATGCCTTAGGGAACACCGAGGTCAACACTTTAGAAAAGGAATGTGTCTTTGTTTTTATAGACTTGCCTTTGTTTATCATGATGAACATGATTTTTGAAGATACCAAACTACCAGAAGATGTGACAAACTATATCATACTATCCAAATGAATGTCATCATGTTTGTCAAGAATATGCAAACATGTAAGCCAAATGGAAACTAAATCATGATCAAAAGTTGTAAACTACATAGTCAACTATCAACTACTGAATATGTTTTACAAGCCACATGAAAGAACCACACTGAGCACCATAGTATAATGATATCAACTAAGCAAAGCAAGTAAACCATCATAGAGCACCAAGTAAACACCAAGAGCATCATTATCTCATTAGAAGCCAAGAGGTGGAACAACCATGAAAAGCCAAGTGTTTGAACATCAGGGACAACAACAGAGGAGGATAAAGCCAACAATATGAGCAAGTTATGGCATGAGCGTATGGGACATATCAACTATCAAAGTCTCAAACTTATGGAGAAACTATATATGGTGCATGGGCTCCCAAAAGTCTCATCAAGTCACAAGGTATGTGAAGGATGTGCTATGGGAAAGCAACATGTGGAAAGTTTCCCACAAGATAAATCATGGAGAGCAAAAACTCCTTTACATTTGGTTCATAGTGATGTAATGGGTTCTTTTAGAACAACATCACTTGCAGGATCAAGGTATGCCCTCACCTAAATATTGATGATTATACTAGAAGAATTTGGGTATATTCTCTAAAAAGGAAGGATGAAGTGTTTGATAAGTTTAAAGAGTTTAAGGCATTAACTAAAAATCAAAGTGGAAGATCCTTAAAGATAATAAGAACAGATAGAAGAATGGAATATATGAACAAACCTTTCTTAGATTTCTGTAAACAATATGGTATAAAGAAGGAATCAACTATCTCCTACTCACCCCAACAAAATGGAGTTGTAGAAAGAAAAAATAGAACTATAATAGAAATGGCTAGATGCATGCTTCATTCTAGAAATATAAAAGCTAAATTTTGGGCAGAAGCAATTTATACAGCAGTTTATATTTTGAATAGAACACCTACTAAGGAAGTTTTGAACATAACAGCAAAAGAGGCATGGAGTGGTAGAAAGCCTACAGTATCTCATTTTAGAGTCTTTGGTTGTAATGCTTATGCTCACATTCCTAATGAAAAAATGAGCAAGTTAGAAAGAAAGAGTGAAAAGTACATAATGGTGGGATATAGTGAGGAATCAAAAGGGTATAGGTTATATAATCCTCAAACAAGTGAAATTCATATCAAAAGGAATGTATGGTTTGATGCAAATATTGAAAGAGATAATTCTCCTACATTATCCTCCTTTCGAATTTTGATTGAAGAAGAAAAATCTACTAATGATTCAAATCAAAGTGTGCCATCCTTTGTAGGAGGAGAAGCAACTCAAGCTAAAGAATCAAGTGAAAGTGATGATGAAAACACAAGGAAGACTAGAAGCATTCAAGAAATATACCAAGAAGGTCCTAACAATTTTTTCGCTAATTATGCTCTTATGGCTAAGGTGATGCAGGTTGACACTCCAAGTACATATGAAGAAGCAAAAGGAAGAGAAGAATGGGAAGCAACTATGCAAGATGAGTACAACTCTTTGATGAAAAATGAAATATGGGACTTGACAACACTTCTAAAAGGAAAAAATGTGGTTGGTTGCAAGTTGACCTATAGAACGAAGTTCACATCAGATGGAGCTATTGAGAAACACAAAGCAAGGCTAGTAGATAAAGGTTTTTCACAAACAAAAGGTATTGACTATACTAAAACCTTTGCTCCAGTTGCTAAAATGACTTCCATTCATACAATAGTTGCTTTGGCTACAAAATTTGATTGGAAAATTTTTCAAATGGATGTAAAAATTGCATTTCTACATGGTGATTTAGAAGAAGAAATTTATATGCAACAACCACCAGGATTTGTTAAAATTGGTGAAGAAAATTTAGTGTGTAGATAAAAAAAATCACTATATGGTCTTAAACAAGCTCCAATGGCATGGTACTCCAAAATAAATGAACACTTTAAAGAAGCAGGATTTAAAAGAAGCAATTTTGATCCAGATGTGTATGTAAAGCATAATGATGGTAAAATTGTTATTATCGTACTATATGTAGATGACTTGATTATTATAGGAGATCACACAAAGTGTATTGAAAGCAACAAGGATCAACTCAAACAATCCTTTGAAATAAATGATCTAGGATTAATGCACTATTTCTCAAGCATGCAAGTTTGGCAAGAAGAAGGAAGGATCATGCTTTCTCGAACCAAATATGCTCTTGATCTACTACAGAAATTTAATATGAGTGATTGTAAACCATTTAATACACCATGTGAAGTAGGATTAAAATTGCGTGCTATCTCTACTCAAAAGAAAGTGGATGGAAAATTGTATAGACAACTTGTTGGGAGTCTTTTGTATCTTACCATAACTAGACCAGATATTGCATATGCCACTGGTATTGTATCCAGATACATGGCAGATCCACACATTGAACATTAGAAAGAAACTAAAAGAATATTAAAATACATTAAGGGTACTTATCATCTTGGCATTAATACAAATATGGAAGAGAGCCTACTCTAGTTGGGTATACAGATTCAGATTCTTATTATGCAGGAGATATTGATGATAGAAAATCAACCTCGGGATACATCTTTCATCTTGGATCGGGACCAATTTCTTGGAGTAGCAAGAAGTAATCAATAGTGTCACTATCATCTACAGAGGATGAATATATTGGTTCATCAAAGGCATCTCAAGAAGAGTTGTGGCTTAGAAGACTACTTGAAGACACATGCCATCCACAAGAATCTCCTACTATAATATTTTGTGATAATCAAAGCACTATTAAACTAGCAAAAAATCCTATATATCATGCCAAGTCTAAGCACATAGAAGTGCATCATCATTTTGTTCAAGATCTAATTGAAAGTCAAGTGGTGGAGCTACAATTTTGTAGAACAGAGGATCAAATTGCAAATATATTTATGAAAGCATTACCTATTATAAAATTTGTCAAATTAAGAAACTTGTTACATCTCAAGGAAGTTACTATTCTCTCCAAATAAACATTGTAGAGGGGTGTTGGAATAATGTTTATTTGACTACCGTGCTGAAGTAGGTGCAACATTTATTAAGGAATTCTCCAGACTTCTCCAGCACCATGTCCTCTAGACTTTTTGGATTTCTCCTCACCAACCACTCCAGTAAATTCTAGAGTGCTAAAAGATCTATAAATACAGTATCTTCCTCTCATTTCATGATACAATATCTTCTTCTCATTTCATGTATGTCAGAATATAACAGCAAACTGTTGTGTATATGTGCAGATAATATAATAGTTGAGTTGCTCTATTTTACTATGTATAAACTACTCTTTTTTTATATGCAAATGTTTTCATTGCTCTGTTTTCACTTTTCTTAATACTTTTATTTCTTTCACTTTAAGTGATGTAAAGAAAACTGCTACAAGGAACACAACCAGAGATGCTACAGTCACAGCGGCCCTGAAGCCTCTGGATTTAGTTATCCATTTTTTTCTGATGAATGAAGGTAGACCGGAGAGATCTAGAGGCGGCACTTTACCTGTTAAGAGTGTAGACCCAGATCAAGAGACCAACACAAAAGAAAAAACAACCATATAATTAAGATGTAAACCCTACACTAGTAGAATCTCTATTCCGTAATTTTAAATATTTACAGAGTGAAATTGGAGATATAAATTATAAACCACTGTGAAATGTTGACTCCAGAAAAACCAACACTTTACAAAGGCGAATTTTTTTCTCTCTAGGTCAAACTTTTTTTCTCTGAGGGGAGAGTGGAACCCTTACAATAACACAGCATAAAGTGTACTCGATGAGACTATAGTGTTAATTAGACCTTTATAATAAGGGGCAACAAATTGTTATTAAAAAAGGGGTGATATTTAGAAGTCCACTCGCATGAAATTTTCAGCAGGAAAATCTGGAGAAGGTATAATATGAGGGCTGTAGTGGATATCTAAATGTAAACAATCCAGAAATATTGTTTGTTATTTGAGATTTTGAATGCTCCTAAATAATAAACAAGGTTTTTGAGATTTTATATAATACATGTCTGACAATTTAAGAGTTTAAAAGTTGAATCTCTGTAAAAACTTACTGATAGTTTATCTGATAGGCAGCCGTTAGAAAATTGCATGGAATTATATTTTACATGTAATGGAATTATATTTTACATGTAACATTACTCAAGATAGAACACTACCTTGAAGATAGAACTAAAAATTATTTGATTACACTAAATTTAAAAAGCATTCCACCTCTTTAATCAAAACTTATAAGAAATCTTATATTAAAAACATAAAACTAAATCTAAAATCTAAAACTTTTAGTTTTAAGAGTATCCTTAATCTCCTTTTCTAAATCTATTTCGATCTCTCTTTCAATTTATATACACATCACCTTCTGTACTGAAGCTCCAGCCGAGATTGTAATGATCTTCAATTGCGTAAGTCCCTGTAGATGCATAAACCCCACATACACCTCTTCCTTCAAAACTACAGAAAGATTAAATTTCGTAGCGGATATCAATGGCCAGAGAGGCTTCTCCATCCCGACTACTGCAACACTCACAATAAGCCGGTCTTCAACATGATCATAATCAATCCAGGCTTGGATATTCTTTCCGCTTGCCAGAGTCAAATTGGTAAAATGATTTTTGTTAATCCAAGAGGCTGCCGGCTGAGATTAAAGGACTCAACGTCATTTTTTTTAACTCCAACATGGTTATCCATTTTTCTTTAATGTTAATTTGAATAGTTATTATTTGTTTTTATTTTAAAAATATAAATATTATTTAGGAATTTATTTTATTTGCTTTTCATCATAAATTAAAGGAGAATAAGAATAAAATATATGATTAAAGAAAATTGAAAAAGATATTGTAGATTATTTGGACACTCTTAAGATTTTTAAAGAATTTTGAGCACAATTTTAAATGGTTTTCATAAATTTTATGAATTTGTATTTTTTTAAAAGTTTATTTAGCATATTTGACTACTTTCTTTGATGATTAATACCATTTAATGTATTCTAAATGGTATACTCATTAGATTTGTCTTTTCAAAGTATCAAACCACATCTTGTGTTTGACTTTTAAAAATTTTGGTCAAAATTTTTATATTCAATATCAATATTATACAACTGAAAAAAATTTAAACATATAAGTAACAAAACATACAAAATGCTTCTTCCATTACACTCCTAAAAATTTTTACCTATGAGCTAATCAATAACATAGATTATAGGTGCTATTTCTTGTTATATAGTGTTGTTTTCTAACATTTTCCAAATCTTTTATCTTCAAAGATTTAAATAAAACTACATAGGATCCAATCTTATGAGAAGCTTTGTGTGGCCATCAATAGTATTAAAAAATACATGAAATTTACTCTAAATGCTAAGAACATGTACCATGTAGAGTTAGAGCTAAAAGGGACAAATAGCTTGTTTGTCCGGTCAAATAATTAATAATAAACATATATTAATATTAATGATGTCATTTAGCAATAAATATAATAATAGTTCTTCTTTATTAGTTTTAATTTTTCCTAAGTCTACATGAGAAAATTTTAACAAAAAATATCGGAAAACTATTTAATTGGCTCAAACACACTAAAATCAAGGAGAAAAATAGGTGGGAGGGAAGTAGCTGGGTAGGTCAACTAATCAATTCAATAAATCAGTTCCACATCAATATTAAACAAATATTTAATCTAAGAAAAAAATTCAACTACAAAATGACACTACAAGGGAGACCACTACTTGCACTTGTTACATAAGAAAAAACAAATCAAACAAAAAAGTAGTTAAAAAATAAAATAAAAATTAATATATAAAATAAAATATATTCAAATAATTATTACTATGGGAAAATAAAAAACCTCTTAAAATAAATGTTAAAGTAGATAACTTAGTTAAAATAAAAATAAAAATAGTTCTTTAATAAATATTAAAATAAATAACAGCTTGTCTTTTCTTACTTATCTATTTAGATAATTACTACTAAAACACATTATGTTGAGATCATCCATATATAATTCAACACCATGTTAATGAAACAACAAAAAAACATCATGCCAATGAAACAACAAAAAACTCAAACAGCGAATGAAACAACAAAAAACTCAAACAGCGAATGAAACAACAAAAAACTCAAACATTCAAGGGGCATGAAGCTAAGAATGTTAAAAAAAAGAATGAAGAGGCAACTTCATGAAAATAAGAAATTAAACTCTATAGATGAAGATTTGCCATCTTTTCCAATTGAATTAGATCATAAAGCATACAAGAAAAAGAAGAATTTTAAAAAACAAAACCAAGGAATGCAAAAACATCAACTTTACCATCTCAATTTGATATTGTAGAAAATCCTCAATCATGGATTGAAAATGATGATTGATCATTTTTTAATAGGTAATTTATCTAATGAATCAAGTTTTCCATTAAGAATACCTAAATTTTGAATTAAAAAACCTATGTTTTGAATTGAAATTGATGAGAATATCCTAAAACCAATGCCTAATAAGATTTCTAAACATATTTGTAGAAAAAATAATAATAAAATATATTGGTTTTGAATAAAAAATGAAATAGGAAGAAGTTAATTATTTTTTGAAATGATGAAATATTGTAAGTTTAGACCCATCATGAAGATTCTTGATGTAAGATCATCAAATACTAGTAGTGCTTGCAAATTCCATGAGCTCAGGAGAGGAAGTCAATTCATCAAAAGTTTTTTCATCTGTAATATGAACAACATTATTGGCATAATCTTTGTAGCTTGTGTAGTGAGAAGTCCAAAGAATCTGATGAACTGTTAAAGGAGCTTGGCCTTGCAATATTTCCAATACCATTCTATTGCCAAGCCTTTTCTTTGGTTGAGGATGAGAACAAAACAATCTCAATTTCAACACTCTTTCCATTTCTTCCACATCATACACAACATCCAGAATCGGTTGCATACAAGATTTTTCCATTTTGAGGGCAAAAGTACAAAACTATGTCACACTTTTGGCCAACTTATCAACACAAGTGAATCTAAACATTTCCAACTAAAAGTCAATTTTTGTCAAACATATGGTCTAGTGAGATTTATTATAGCTAAGTTAGATATGGGCCACAACTTTTCTAACTAGAAGTGTCCAATAAATACATATGTAGGACCACTTGGGGGCCAATTTAGCAAAAAAAAAAAAGTTGTTCAAAAATGTTGGCATTTCATGTAAATATTTTTTTTCAAATATCTAAAAATGCCCTTTTGTAGATCTATAAGTGTAGTTGTCAAAAATATGATTTTTTTAATAGTTTAATTAGTGTTTATATTTTATTTTTTATTTTTATTAAAAGTAGGTCATCAGCACCAAAATATAAGGTTGGTTCTCTTATCAATAAAAAATTTAAAAATTTATTAAAAAAATTTAAAGAATATAATGCATTAGAGAAGAGATTATATGTCAAGATGATATAATTTTTTTCCTATTTTGGATAAGTAGTCAAGACAAAATCTAACGAAATAACTATGTGGAAAAAATAAATTAATGTACTAAAGTTTCAAGTTATAAATACATAAAAAAATTGAAGGAAAAAAAATAAAATTTACTATAGAAAGATGACATCTCACTTAACTTCATTTTTTAGCATTTTATCAAAATAAACATTTTATTAGTTTACATCATTTCAAAATTAGTGTTGGTGTTTCCTTTATAAAAGTGTGACACAACTTTGTGCTTTTACCCATATGTAAGTCTGCAACTTTCAGTAAAACAATGCCAAAACTGAGTGCAATATACCCTATTGTCCCCACAACCCGAGTTGTCTATGCATTTTGCGTGTGGTCGTACAATCGAGCAAGCCCAAAATCTCCTAGTTTTGCATTAAGCTCTGAGTCGAGTAACACATTGCTGGATTTCACGTCTCTGTGAACCACCCTGCGATCCCATTGCTCCTGAAGATACAGCAACCCTACAGCGATGTCCTTCAGAATTGCATATCTTCGGGCCCAAGACAGTACTCTGTTCTTGCCTTTCGGTTTGGGAATACCAATTTATCCAGGCTTCCGTTTGACATGTACTCGTAAACAATGAACAGCTGTTTGTTTCTCCTGCACCAACCCCATAATTGAACAAGGTTTATGTGCTGGAGATGACCCACGCTTGAGATCTCTGAAATAAATTGTTTCATTCCTTGAGTGGAGTTCTTTGTGATGCATTTCACTGCAACTTCAAGGCCGCTTCTGGAGAGAACGCCCTTGTAAACCCGTCCGAAACCCCCGGAGCGCACCAGCTGCTCATTTCGAAAGCCTTGTGTGCCAGCTTTTAGCTCTTTGTAGGGAATTCTGTGACGCCAAAACTCTAGCTCCCATTCCTCAATCAACTCTGTCTTTTATTTCTTTCACTTTAAGTAATGCAAAGGAAGTGACTACAAGGAACACAAACAGAGATGCTACAGTCATAGCGGCCCTGAAGCCTCTGTATATAGTTATCCATTTTTTTCTGATGAATGAAGGGCGACCGGAGAGATCTAGGGGCGACGCTTTACCTATTAAAAGTGTAGATCCAGATCAATAGACCAACACAGAAGGAAAAAACAACCATATAACTAAGATGTAAACTCTAGACTAATAGTATCTCTATTCCTTAATTTTAAATGTTTGCAGAGTAAAATCTGAAGTCCAAAAGATTTAAATTATAAACTACTGTAAAGTGTTGACTCCAAAGCACCAACACTTTACAAAGGCGCATTTTTTCCTTTCTAGGTGGACCTTTTTTTCTCTGAGGGAAGAGTGGAACCTTTCAATGGAACAACATAAAATGTACTCGATGAGATTAGATCTTTATAATAAGCTATAGTCAGAAGTTGCGGTAGATTTCAGAAATAAGGGGCAACAAATTGTTATTAAAAAAGGGGTAATATTTAGAAGTCCACTCGCATGAAATCTTCAGCAGGAAAATGAGGGCTGTAGTTGATGTCTAAACGTAAACAATCCAAAAATATTGTTTGTTATTTGAAATTTTGAATGATCCTGTTTTTGAGATTTTAGATAATACATGTCTTACGATTTAAGAGTCTAAAAGTTGAATTTATGTAAAAACATACTGATGGTTTATCTGACGGGCAGCCGTTAGAACATTGCATGGAATTATATTTTACAAGTAACATTACTCAAAACAGAACACTACCTTGAATATAGAACTAAAAGTTCTATGATTATACTAAATTAAAAAAGCACCCCACCTATTTAATCAAAATTTATAAGAAATCTTATAGTAAAACCATAAAGCTAAGTTTAAAATCTAAACCTTTTGGTTTTAGGGGTGTACCTAATCTCTTTTTCTAAATCTATTTCTATCTATGTTTCTATTTGTATATACATTACCTTCTGTACTGAAGCTCCAGCTGAGAATGTAATGATCTTCAATTGCGTAAGCCCCTGTAGATGCGGAAAACCCCACGTACACTTCTTCCTTCAAAACTGCAGAAAGATTAAATTTTGTAACGGATATCAATGGCCGGACAGGCTTCTCCATCCCAACTACTGCAACAGTCACATTAAGCCGGTCTTCAACATGATCATAATCAATCCAGGCTTGGATATTCTCGCCGCCAGAGTCAAATTGTTAAAATGATTTTTGTCAATCCAATAGGCTGCCGACTTAACTCCAACATGGTTGTCGTCTATATCTCCAACATCAGGGTCAGAAACTGTATCAGTTCGACTGCTAAAAAATGGTTGGATTCGAGACCATTTGTTGTAGGCGCGACGAGTCCAAGGTACTGGGAGCCATGATGAAGGCCATCCCATTCCCTGCGATGCCCTTAGATGGAAGCGCAATGGACAGGACGGGATACAGAACACGACCCACTGAACGCCGGGTTTGATTGGTTAGGATGAGCACTCGCTCAGAGTGTATCGAAGCATCCTTTAGCAGTATTGTACTTGATTCGTTGAAATCACCATAGGTGAAAGTCATGGTGTAGGTGAAGTGTGAAGTAAAGAATAGGCATAGCAGCACAAGAGTAAAACAGGAGCTTAGCTGACAAAGGAGAGTCATTGTTTCTCCCAAGAAAACCAGTGTCCTGGTATTCTTAACATAATTCTTCTCATTGGACTGAATGCACACCTTTCTAGTTATATACTTTGGTTAAGTCAAAATTATAGGTAGTGGTCAAAAGATTTTTAAACAAGTTTATTAGAGATTATCGGAATAAGGTCGTCGGCAGTGATGAAAGTTTATCTCCATACAAAGTATTTCTAGTGACATCCTGTGGTTAACATGCAGTAGAGGAAAAGTAAAAATTCTCCTACATGTAATGTCCTAGAACGCACATGGCTGTAGGTAGGTCTGACTGACTGAGCTACATTTTTTTCTTACTTACTTCTGAATGTTTCTATGCACATTCCGCGAAAGTGCAGAAAATGCGGATTTTCCGTAGGCAGTGCGTTTTGTTTAGATTCCCCCCAGCTCCCGCGTATCCATCCTCCGTTCAAACATCGAGGCCTTTTATTTAGAACTTTCGTCGAATCTTCGATGCAACACATTTCTTCAAGTAAGAAAGAAAACGCATTGGGTACGGCAGCGTTTATCACAATTTCTTCATATTGCATTGTCTTTTTCTGCTTTTAGTGGTGTTTTTAATTTTTAATTTTTAAAATGATATTAATTTACAGAGTATTATCTCAAATATTAATACAAAATTTTTACATAATTTTTGTCAAAAATATTGTAATATATTATTATAAATTGTGAAAATATCACACTGATAGAAATATTGTTATCATTTGTCTTGAATGACATTATTATTTGTATGTGGACTATGTATTTTAATAGTTTTTCTTTAAAACACTTAAGTATTTTATTAAGATATTTTTATGTATTGGTTAAATCCTATTTAAATTTTATTTTTTTGTTTCTTTCTTGGTGTTATATATATAATTTTTCTAAAAATATATTTATAACTTTATAAGTTTAAGATGTAAAATATTTCCTTTTTTCTATAATGTTAATTTGAATAGTTATTATTTATTTTTATTTTTATTTTAAAAATATAAAAATTATTAAGGAATTTATTTTTTTGATTTTTGATTTTTAACCATACATTAAAGGAGAATAAGAATAAAATATATGACTAAAGAAAATTGAAAAAGATATTTTGGATGGGTGGGATGTAGCTACTTCAGATTTTTACATAATTTTGCACACAAACTTAAATGGTTCTCATAAACTTTATTATTTCCTTTTTCTTTAAAAGTTTGTTTAGCATATTTGACCACTTACTTTGATGATCAATACCATTTAATATATGCTAAATGGTATACTCCTAACATTTGTCTTTTCAAGGTGTCAAACTACATCTTGTGCTTGACTTTTAAAAATTTTGGTCAAAATTTTCATATTCAATATCAATATTATCCAACTACAAAAAATAAAAATTTACACATATAAGGAAGCAAACAAAACATACAAAATGTTTCTTCCATTACACTCCTAAAATTTGTACCTATGAACTAATTAATAACACAGGTTATAGGTGCTATTTCTAGTTATATAGTGTTTTTTTATCATTTTCTGAATCTCTTATCTTAAAATATTTAAATAAAGCTACACATGATCCAATCTTATGAGAAGATTTGTGTGGCCATCAATAGAACTAAAAAGGAACTGAAATTTACTCCAAATTTTAAGAACAATGTATCATGTAGAATCAAGCCAAAAGGCACAAATAACTTGTTTGTATCATACCACAATTTACAATAGATAAAAACTCCTTAACTTAAATTTGTCAGGTCAAATAATTAATATTTAATAATAATATATATTAATATTAATGATGTCACTTACTAATAAGTGTAATAATAGTGATGCTTTATTAAATAAGAAAAAATCAAATCAAATCAAAAAGTAGTAAAAAAAATTAATATATAAAATAAAATATATTGAAATAAGTAATTATTATAGGAAAATAAAAAACCTCTTAAAAGTAGATAAATTGTTAAAATAAAAATAAAATGGTTATTCAATAAATATTAAAATAAATAATAGCTTGTGTTTTCTTATTTATCTAGTTAGATAATTAGTACTAAAAATAAAATAATTGTTTAACTAATAAAGTAATTGGAAAAGTTATGTGGCCTTATTTTATTGGATTGTGTGAAGGATTTATATCAAAATAGAACAAAACCTTACAAATGAAAAAAATAGTACTGCAAATACTGGAAGGTCGAGTTGTCGGTGTACTTTGTGTGTGGTCATACAAATGAGAAAGCCCAAAATCTCCTAGTTTTGCATTAAGCTCTGAATTGAGCAACACATTACTGGATTTCATGTCTCTTTGAACAATTCTCTCATTGCTCATGGAAATATAACCACCCTGTAGCGATGCCATTCATAATTGCATATCCTCGACCCCAAGACAGTATTCTAATTTTCCCTTCCGGTTTGGGAATCTCGATTTATCCAGGCTTCCATTTTTGAGATTTTGAGTGCTCCTAGATAATAAAAAAGGTTTTTGAGATTTTAGACAATACATGAGTTATATTTAAGAGTTTAAAATGTTCAATTTCTATAAAATTTATTGATGGTTTATTTAATGGGTAGATGTTAGAAAATTGTATAGAATTATAATTTTACCATAATTTAAATGATCATATTGTTTATGTCAAAGCTTTCATAAAGAATCAACATGTACAATGAGGGATGTTCCAAATTAAGACTCAAAACTATCAAACTTATACAAATAGGATCCATGATCATCACTTCTTGAAGCAACAACAATATGAGGATCTTGTAGCTCTCAAATGACTGCATCATGTGGAGAAATTCAATTGTCTTTCCCTTACTAAAATGACAAATCTAATAAATATAAAGAAGGTTAGCAAAAACCTCTAGAACTAGGAGAACATCATTAATGCTTGACCATCTACCAATTGTATTATGTTCAATCCTAAAACTAGAATCTATGAAGTCTCTCATTGCAATCTGAGAAGTACCATTCATGGGAAGTGAAGATCATGTGAATGTGGCATATGGTGAGAAGCACTTGAATCAAATATGTGATCATGTGATGATGAACCATGAAAACCTATGTACAAAGGGCTTTCCCTTTACATGTGGAAGAGGGCTTGGTGATAGAGATCTTATGCCACTACATGGCTTCCTCCAAATCCTCTAACCACTGCAAACATTTTGATTTATTATGTCCAAGATTTACACGAAAGCTGCAAGAGTCACTTGTCTTCTTCTTTGTCTTGGAGGAAGACTCAGCAAACTTAGAAGAATGAGAGAGAGTTCTAGATTTTTCATTGGTCTTCTACTTCAGTTTGGAGGGAGACTCGCTACCTAAAAGAGATTTTTTCTTATCCTTACATCTAATTTTACCTTTGCTTTTGAATGATTTAGCCACACATGCTTAACTCCTAGAACTAGGAAGTGCATCCAACTAAATAAGCTTACCTATTTCTTATTATGACGTTCACCAAACAACTCAAAAGTGGGCATCATAAAATAAAATCCTAGGGCATCAATGATGGAGTAAAAGGTAGAGGAGAACACCCAAAAAGGAGCCCTTCACTATAGATAAAATCAAGAAGATGCATTCTTTATCAAATTTATATTTCCCATGAATTTTTAATTGTGACAATAAATTGAATTTAGCAAAAAAGTCCTTAATCAAGGGATAATCATCAAGAGAGAATGAAGTCAAATTTATCTATAATTGGAATGCATAAAATTTATTAATGGTGCCATACAATTCATAAAACTTGTCTCGTACTTGCTTTAGTGTTATGCACCTTGTAATATGATGTTTGTGTAATTATTTATTTAATTACACTTTATTAAACTCACTTAGGATTTTCATCCTTGCACATATAGCAAGGTCATTTTATTATTAGATTCGTTTTGTAATTTATTTTTCTTAAGGAAATATAACAAATTTCTATTACAGCTCTCATTTGTGGAAGGTTTTTGGCTTTTGTTGATAGATTGTTGTACCTGTGGATTCATAATTACTTCAACATGGTATCAGAGCTCTAAATCAACAAATTCCTTCTCAAATTTTAAGGGTTTTTGCCATAGGGTATTACAAGAAGCCTCCTAGAGCAAAACATACCTCATTGTTGCATCTAGAAGGCATCAAAACCCTAGGATCACCTATCCAAATGTTAAAAACATAGTTCAAATTTTTTGAGGCATTGTTTTGTGGGGTTGCAAATTTTCATAGGAAAAAATATGTACATCATATGGATCCATACATATTTGTACAACCATACATGTCATACATTGTCATTGTGCAAGTCCTCAATGCTTCAATTTAACCAATGGACACTTAGAGTGTTTCCTCTTTTATTCAACAGAAATTTATTTTAACCAGAGCTTTTTTTCTATTTAAAGTGTAGGGTATAGTAGGGTGACATCATTCTATGTCACACTTGTTGTAGCACTACCTAGGTCTTTGTCCGATGGATAATTGGTTTTTTTTTGCTTGTTTTTAACTAGTGGTTTCTAGTCTTCAATTCCTGTCACCACATAGGTGGTGGAATCCACCACTTAAGTAGCATGATCCATTGCCCTGAGTGGTGCACCCCTCTGTCCAGCAGCCCAATCCACAATCATCACCTCCAATGGAGTGATCCATCACTAAGACCATGTCTCTACACACTACCAACTAGGTCACCACCTCCACAGTGGTTCTCCACTCCATCACAAGTGATGCCTCTAGTGTATACCACCAGCACTCCACTACAAACAATGCTACTAGGCTTTGTCACTAGCTTTGCCACCACCAGAGGCTACGCTACCCTGGGTGCTACCAAAATAATGGGTTACACTTTCTAGGACATCTTGATTTTTGTTGAAATCACATATTTTTAGAAAATATAATGATTAAAGCCTTGAAAGGTTCCATTTAAAGGATTTTAATTGAAGAAGGTTTGATCAAACACCCTTAGATTCAAACCCCCTTGGATAAAACCCTACTATTTTTAAACAATACCTATAATGGAGTCTCCTCTACACCTATCAAAATGCTGATAAAAATCCACTTTTGATTTACCTTTTGGGGGATCAAATGAACTCATTTAAAATTTATGTTTTTTAAGTATGTAGTCCTTATTAGAAGCTTCCCAGAAAGTATAATTTTAAATATATTTAATTTAATTATTATATTTATTTTTTATTTCTTGTGAATGTAGGTTTTTCAATGAACATCAAGGTCTTTGTTTCGCACATACAAAAAAATAGGAAAATAGAGGGAAAAAATTCTAAAAAATACATGTCCTCTAGGTATTGATGTCCTTATTCCAACAAAAAAAGAATGAATTTTGATACATACAAAAAAAGTTATGTTGGACAGAATACGCCTATGTCTAAATTATAATTGGTTTGACTTCAAAACTTAATTAAAAATAATATTCAACAAAACATTATAAAACCAAATGCATCCTCTAGATATTAGTGTTGCCAATCTAAATTCAACAGAATCATAATTTTATCCTTTGTAAAAAAAGGTTATGTGTGATAGAATACACATCACTTTAAAACAATGTTGTTTACTATTAAAAACTAGTTATCAAAGGAGACGCAAAAAAATTTACAAGTTAACTCCAAATTTTTTTTAAAAAATATATTTAGAATTTACAGACAAAATCTTACAAATCACTAGTTCGCATCATCTTCAAATTCTTAACAGTTTAGTGGCTATAGGTGTTAGAAGGTGAAGATTTAGTTCAAAATGTTGATTTCAATGTCAAGTTTGGCCAAAATGTGTAACCCATTATTGTGGGATGACCCCCTCCATCCGCTATCCCCTATTCATGTGGATGACCAAGGCTCTATTTGCAAGCACTAGCCCCCAAACCCCAAGCACTTGGTCACATTGGTGACCAAGAACTTAACCTAGGTTTTTTTTTGTGCTTGAAGATATTTTGGAGCACTTTCACGAATTCGAGCATAACTTGGGCATACAGTGTCTATTTTTCACAAATGAAAAGGTGTTGGAAAGATGGTTTCATTCTTTACATAGCTATTAGATTAGTTTTTCAAGATTCCTTTCTGGGTACATATAAATTCCATCTGAAGTGAACTCTTTATTTTTCTCTTTCATTATAAAAAATTACAAAAAAGGTTTAATTTTCTTTCTATTGGGGGGGTTTAATTCTCTCCCTCAAACACATTGAGAGACCAAAAAATATTAGATACCAACAAATGTTTCATTTTTGCTAACTTAAAGCTCAAACACAAAATGGTAGAAACCTCTTCAATTGAACGTCTTACACCACATAATTACCACACCTAGAAACCTTAGATGACTAGATTGCTCATGTCCAAGAGATTATGGTCTACATTGGATGAAACACAACCTGAATTGACTCACCAATTTGAAATATTTCAACACAAGAACAAAATAGATGAGGTTATGGGACTTATTTCATTACATGTTTCAAGCAGTCTATTGTTTCACATTGAATCTTGCACAACTCCTAAGTAGATTTGGGACTTGAGTACAAAGAGCTTTTTGGTATAGTTAATGAGTTTTGGGCACTTCAGATTGAGGCAAAATTGGCTACACTTTCACCTGATTCCTTCTTCTCCAATGAGGATGTTCGAGTAAAATTCAAGTCACTTAGGTCACTCTTGTAGGGTTGTGGAAAGACAAAACTAACAAATAATGTATTTTTTTGTTTTTGTCTAAGCTCAAAGGGCCATTTCTAGTCTTCTATTCTACATTTTATTCTACTATGGAGGCATTGGGTGCTTCATTCACCATGCCTACCTTTGAGGTTTTTTATGATCTTGTTTCACATGGGAATAAGCTAAGTTGGTTTAGTTAGATGCTCTTTCTAGTTCCAAAAACCAAGCATTGGTAGAACAACTATCTAAAGGCAAACAAAAGAAGAAACAAAATCCTAAGACAAATTCTTCATCAAGCATTAAGAGTTCCTCCAAGCCAAACTAGAAGTCAAAGAAAAAAAACCAATCCACTCCTAAGAATGACAAATCTTCTATGTCTAGTGAGTCTTTGTCTAAGACAAAGAAGAAATCAATGGAACCTTGTAGTTTTTGTGGAAAAGAGGGACATCCCATAACTAGATGTTGGAAGAGACTAGAGGCTTTAGAGGAACCCAACTTAGCACACTATTTCATCCTCTAAGTCTTCTTCTACTAGTACACGCAAAGGCCAAGCTCTTTCTGCATGGGCTTTGTCTTTAGCGGTGAGTTGGATACTTGACTTAGGAGCTTCTCATTATATGACACATTCCCAAGATATTTTCACATCACTTTTAGATTATACTACTTTACATATTATAGTGGGGGATTCTACATAGCTTTCAGTTTTGGGATCAAACCTATTGTTCTACTTGAGGATTGCTATATTTAGGATGTACTTATGGTTCTTGATATTTTAGCCAACCTTCTTTCTATGTATATGATTTGTCACTCTGGCATTGGAAGGATAGTTGAGTTCTCACCTCATGATATGGTTATTCAGGAGCTTAATGATCCTGAGATTGGTTGTAAGCTTCTGGAAAAACTGTGTTGCTTTTTCTGATGTAAAAAAATGCAACATAGTTTTTCCAAAAGTGTACAATCGATTATCATGGACTATGGAAATATCATGTCTACAATCTTGAGATTGTTGTGGCTATAGGGAGTCTTTATCCTACATCTTAGTTATACATATTTGATGCTTTTGAGACCTCATTATGATCATCTCTTATAGCACATGCAAACTCCTTAAGTAAGATTTGGAATGAATACTTTGGTCATGTGAGATACAGATATCTACAACAGATGATCACATGAGCATTAGTGACTAGTCTACCTATGATTTTATGCACTAAGGGTGTTTTTCGAGGTTGTATCCTTAGAAAACATCACCAAGATCCTTTTCCCAAAGGTAGGGCCACATGAGAAAAGACACCTTTAGAGTTTGTACATAGTGATATCATAACATTTTTTACTTCATTTTCAGGGGCCAAGAATGTGCTCACATTCATTGATGACTTCTCTAGATGTACATGGGTGTACTTTCTTAGGTACAAGAGTGAGGTTTGTAATACTTTCAAGACCTACAAGGCATTTGTGGAGAAGTCTGGTCTTTCTATCAAGAGGATATCCATAGATAATGGGGGAGTATGTCAATTAAGCTTTCACAAATTTTTATGGTGAGCATGGTCTTCAACATTAGCTTACAGTTCCCTACACCCCTTAGCAGAATGGTGTCACTAAGAGAAAGAACAGAACTTTACAAGAGATGTAAAATTGTATGATTAAGTTAATGAGTATGGATTCTATATTTTGGGTTAAAACAGTCAATTGTGCCAATTACATTCAACATCACATGCCACATTAAGGCAGTGCAAAACATGACTCTCGAGGAGGCTTGGTCCCATGTCAATCCAAATGTATTTTCATTTAGAGTATTTGGTAGTGAGGCTTGGGAATTTATTCTAGATGCTCAATAGAAAGCAATGGAGAGGAAGGGCCAACCACTCATATTTGTTGGCTACTATGAGGATGTTAAGGCTTACAGGTTGTTTGATCTTGTTTCCAAAGATGTCTTGTTTAGGTGGGATGTCCAGTTTGATGAGAGCTTTCCTCCAATGGATTCTCCATCAACTACTTCTCCCTCATTACCTACTCCTCTTTCTTTATCTCTTAAGAAGTCCTTATTTCTTGAGGATGAGGATGTTGTTCTATATCTACCACCACTTCCAATTGTCCAGCCTTTACCCTAATGGGCCAACATAACTCTTGATGCAGTTGGATCTTTGGTTGGTAATCCTTTAAATTCCCATCATACTCACTCACAAAGATCAAGTATCAATCTTTTGAGTCATGCCATTTCAGATGATCCTCAAAAGATTTTAGATGCGATAGGTATTCCTGATTGGGACATGGCTATGGTAGAGGAGTATTCTTCATTTATCAAGAATCATACTTGGGATCTAGTTCTTATTCCTAAGGGAAGAAAGTTGGTCAAGTGCAAGTGGGTGTACTGCACCAAATATGTAGTTGATGGTTCTATTGATAAGTACATGACTCATCTTGTTACAAAGGGGTTTGCACAGGTTGAAGGCATTGAATATTCTAAGATATTTTCTCTATTTCCAAGATGGATTTGATTCATCTTGTAGTTTCACTTGCAGCTTCACAAGGATGGACAATGTATCAGATGGATGTGAAGAGTTCCTTCTTACATGGTGATCTTTACAAGGAGATTTATATGGAGCAACCTCTAGGTTTTGTGAAAAACTCTTCACTTGAAAATTGTAGGATTCATCATTCATTATATGGTATTAAACAAGCCCCTCAAGCTTGTTATGAGAAGATGGACACATTCTTTTTTTCTTCTAGTTTCACATGATGCCATTTTGATCCCACAATTTATACTCAAAGACGAGAGGATGATCTTTTGATTCTTGTGTTGTATGTGGATGATTTGATTTTTACAATTTGTGTATCTTGTATGATCTAGAGTGTTTAATTTGCATTGATGGAGTAGTTTGATATGATAGATCTTGGACTTCTACATTACTTTTTTGGTTTACAGGTTATTTAGTCTTTGGATGGGATTGCCATTTTCAATATAAGTATGCTCTTGATTTTCATCATAGGTTTAGAATACTTGGTTACAAGCCTGTCCCCATATCATTTTCATTAGGTGTTGTATTGTCTTCTAGTTGTACTACTCTTTCAATTGATGCTACATTATATAGGTAGTTGGCTGGTAGTCTTTTGTACCTGATACATTCTTATCCTAATTTTTGTTTTGCAGTTGGCCTTGTGTCTCATTTCTCTGATGATCCACATGAGAGTCATTGGAAGGTTGCCAAACATATTTTGAGATATACTCAGGGCACATCTCATTTTGATATTCACTATACATTAGGCTCAAATCTTGGATTGTCAGCTTCACTGACTCAGATTGGGCCGGTGATGTTGATCATATGAAGTCCACTTCTGGTTTTGTTTTTTGCCTTGGTCCTAGCCCCATAGCATGGTCTTGAAAGAAGCAATTTCCTATTGCATTATCATCTACAAGGGCTAAGTATTGAGTAGCAGTTTCAACTAGCTAGAAGGTTCTATGGATTCAATAGTTATTAATCGAATTTGGATTTTCTCTTAATAGTCCCACTATTCTTTGGTGTGTTCAAATCAAAGTTCCATTCATATTTCCTGTAACCCAGTGGAGCATCAAAGGGCTAAGCACATTGAGATCCACATGCACTTCATAAGATAACTCATCCATGATGATCTTCTCAACTTGGAGTACATGCCTATAGAGGAGCAGGTTGCAGACATCTTCGCTAAAAATTTAGCATCACCTCATTATCTTCAGTTACAATCAATGATTGGGGTGAAGGAAGTTTTTCTTGGGCTTAGATCTTCATAAGGCATCATTCCTTCACATTTTTTCATGCTTTATTTCATGTTTATTTCTCTCTTTTAGGGAGGAGCTTTTTCCATGAGGTTTTTTCCTTTTCTTCATTTGTGAGAGATGTGTTTTGTACATGCGTACCTCATCAAGCCTTGTTGTTGGGACCCATCTTTTCCTTTTCATGCATTCTTTTGTGCCTTCTAAGTTTCACTTAAGGGGGCTTGTTGGTTTAATTATTTATTTAATTACACTTTATTAAACACACTTGAGGTTTTTATCCTTGCACATATAGAAAGGTTATTTTGCTATTTTATTCATTCTATATTTATTTTTCATGAGGAAATATAGCAATTTTCTATTGCATCTCTCATTTGTGGAATGTTTTTTGGCTTTTGTTGATAGATTTTTTTACTTGTGGATTCACCGTTACTTCAACATATGAAACAATAAATTATTTGATACACGTAATCCAATTAAACCCATGGCTTCATCTAGTTTATTTCTATATGCAAAACTTTCAAACTCCTTAGTGAATTCAAGCAATTTTTCAACCAACATTTACCATAGTCCCTTAGATTGTAGTAGTTGTCTCAATTTTAGTTTCCATGTGTATGTGGAGTGAGGAGCTTAATAGTCATAGATTCTGCCATGACAATGACAAACATAATGAGAGAAGAAAATAATGGGCACTTAATTCATACCTTTCTACCCCTTGGAATGTACTAATGCTAAAATTATAATCCCTGAACAAGAAATAAAAGGAATTATGTGCAATTTTTACAAAGTACAAGCCAAAATCAACTGTATATAACACATCATGGTTTTTACAATTTGTAGAAAAATTGGCTTCTAAAGCTAAAAAGGAGTTTACAAATATATTCCTTGTGATTTTTTGATAAATTTTAAAAATTGTCTAATATCAATTTTGTGAGCATGTGGAAAAAAAGTGCAAAAAAGAATTCAAACTAAAAAATTCTATTATTTGGAAAAACTAGGTGGACCATGTTGTAGTGCCCAGAAAATATTTTGGTGCCTATAACAAGTTTGCAAAATACCTCTATGGCCAATGGTTATAGTTGTTTGAAAAATTATCCTCTTCATGGTAAAAAGGACACCATGAGTAGTGTAGGAGTGGTGTCACCAGTCCATGTGGAGTGTGGGTGGTGGAATTGGGTGGAGTAGAGATCTTTGGGTAGAGTGTTGGTTGAAAAACTAGGTGGAGCCACCTATGCTAGCAAAGGGTGTCAAGTGTCAAAAGACTAGGCATGGCTAGGGGCTAGGCCTGGTGTGATTAAGGACTTTGATTGGAAAGGTAGCAAGATGGATTCTTATCAAGGAGACTACTAATGGGATGGACCAAAAGGGATAATAAGACCCTAACAACCATTGTTGTAAATAGATTTCATAGTACTTATAGATCGATGAAGTCAAACCTACAAAAACATAATTCGTGTACTACATATCTATGAATACCCTATCTATGTAGGATTTGTTAGTCATGACAATAAGGGCCATTGGGAGAATCACACAATGGGTTCCTATTCATACACCTATAGGAAGTACAATGGCATAAGGGTTTGCAGACCCTATACTATATGTAAAAAGATTTTAAATAAAAACTTAAAATTGTGAAAAAAAATATACCCTTACTCAAACGTGATGCAAGCAAAAGAATATGCCAAAAAATATGCTAACACAAAGTTATATAGAGATCTAAGAAGATGTTGTATTGATAATATAATTATACAAATGGCATATGACCAAGGCTATGGGACCTCAGAAAAATCCTTTCAGTTATAGTCTCCAAGCCCTATTAAGTTTACTATTGATCCATATAGATTTGAGACTTTTGTTAAATTTGGGCTAGGATGCACCGACAAAAATATTTAGCAAAATCTCTCAAAACAAGAGAAGGGGCTTACAAATCTAGAGCTATGATACCATGTTGAAGTTACCAATAGAACTTCATCGGAGAATAAATCTTCTACAACACCAAAAAGATTTCACAACAGAGAAGCAAAGAGAAATTCTATATTGCTAATAGTGATACAATACAATGATACAAATGTACATAGATAATCTTATATATATATATATATATATATATATATTCCCCTAGGTGTAGACCAGTTGGTTAAGCCGTTGAAAGATACAAACAATCGATGCAGGTTAGAAACCCGTGACTTTAAAACCATGTTGAACAAGGGGTCGTCTATGGCATTGTCTAAGGATTAGTTTCTCTTTGTCTTCCATGGTCTGACTTGGAAATAGGGTTGCATTTGCTACGATTGAGGTGGAGAGACCTTGAGTTACCAATACATATATATATATATATATATATATATATATATATATATATATATATATATATATATATATATATATATATAATCAAGGGCAAGACAAGAAGGTAGTTGGGGTAGGTGAGAACCTCACATGTGCATGTGACAAGTGTCCTAAAAAGTATTGATTGTGGACATGACTATAGACATCTAGAAGCTATCCCTAAGTAAACTTAACCAACTAGGCGTGAAAGGAAAACTAGATAGGTAATAGACTCATTCACACCAACATGTAGAAATAAGATTAAACTCACTACACAAGGTAGTGAAGGTAGATACATGCATCTATGGATAACCTTTCCTAGAATACATTTTGAAATGTGGTTCCTCAAATCCCTGAGGGAAGGGGGTAGCAAGGATGGTGAGCGATAGTGAACTGCATTTCTAATAAATAGGAATGAGAGATTGCACAGATAAAGTGGACAAAGAAGAAAGCTGTTGATGTAAGGAACCAACATTCTGAAGAAGTTGGTTAATGACAGGATTGGTAGTATGTGTGGGTGCAGAGGTAGGAGAAGAATGTTGAAATGCATAAGACAACTGAGAGGGGGGGTGAATCATTTGTCTCAAAACTTTAACCACTTATCAACACATCAAATGTTCAATCACTGTTATTAAGATTTAACCATGAAAGCATGAAACAACAAGATTAACACAATAACACATGAGACATATGAGACACCAGATTTTTTATGTGGAAAACCATATAAGCCCAAAACAACCACGATGGGTGTTAGCCAACAGAAATAAATATTTTATAACAATACTAAAAAATAGAGGCTCACTACCCAAAATTCTCACTACACATATTGAGGCTCACTACCAAGATCATCTCACTACCAAGGGGTGGCTCACTGTCAAGGTTTGGTGAACTAATTTGATAGCATCTACCCCCAGATTAAGTTTAGTTCCATTGAAGCACAATATAACTCCTCTGTTTTGCTCTTCTTACACCTTTTCACTTATCTTTGAATTTTCACACAAGGACATCTTTCTTGCAACTTCATTACATATTTTTATACAATTCATCAACCATGGAATGTACATTAAGGTCGGCATTACATTCATCAACCATTGGAACAATCTCCAAGGTTGGCATTACAATCATACAAAGAAATAGGTCTGGACCTAATCAAACTTAGCTAAGAAAAAGATGTATGTAGATCATATTATGCCTTAGCTGGGACTCAAATGCAATCTTCCATGCCACAACATGCTTCCACAATCTTCAATGCATCTCTGCATATAGTGAAAACAACTAGGTCATCCAAGACTGGTGTTAACACTAAGTCTTCTAAGACTGGTGTACTTTGTGTGAGTTGTGCACTGGCAGTGTCAGCAAATAAATACCCAAAGACCTAGCTTCTTGGATTTTTGTCATAACTACATGGTTTCCATAGCCATCAAATATTAAAAAGTGTCAATTTATTGACAATACTCCACCTGGAACTAATTATGCAAAATGATGTAGCTAGTTCATAAATAGCTCTTTAGTCATCCAGGCATGGCGCTGGGCAGCCATGCATGTTAGGATTAAGGTGCCATCAACCTTGTAAATCCTATGCAATTTATTATTCCTATTCTTGTTTATAAATGACCCATAAGGGATGAAAGGTTTCACCAGTAGCGATCTTGTTTCAACTGCATGTTTATATTTTATCCTTGTAAATATCAACCATTTGTCATTAGGTCACAAATTTGACAGTCGATATTATGTCAGTTTTCTTGCCCTAGAAGGCAACCCCCTTTTATAAGGATATTTGTACTACATTTTTAGAAGAGTTGAGAGTAACAAGCACCACTGGATTGAAGGCTGAAGAAGAAGAGGAAGTGCATGTATTGTAATCTCATATTTGAAGATAATACAACTTGGAGCCTCTTTTCTTGGTGGAGTTTTTCACTCAAAAGGGTTTTCTCCATGTTACATACTGTGTTATGTGTTCAGTTCTTAATGCATGTTATTTTGTGTAGTGGGTTTTTATTTCTGTTACAATCTCCATTGATTCTACATTATTTAGAGGACATTAATAAGGTTTGAATCATATTTCTATTGTGTGGTTTGCACCTTCATTTCTAACAATGCAAGCACCCAATTCACATGCAACAATGTAATTTCTAAGCTACTTTTTACCTTTGAAGAGATAAAACCATGGTATGCTCTGTCTCGTAGCATTAACACAACACAAAATAGTTATCCATTCCTCACTCTTTAGTATGATGTATGAAACAATTTTGCTACCTCTTTTGGCCAATACTCACATGGCTCCATTTCTCCCTGCCTGAATTCTAATTTTGTCACAATTCTAAATTCTTTGAGGTCAATATGGGTTGGCTTCATATGCTTTGGAGAGTGTCTCATAGAATGCAACAACAACTAGAGGCTTGACGTTTAGAGCTCTGTCTCTAACAAGGCCTTTTGTTGTCCTCAATGTCAATTGAGGATGACACATTTTAAATCTAGTACACCATGACTTACCAAGCAGCCCATGCTTAAATAGGTTTGGTCATGTTTGGAAAATTTGCATGACTTCTACTTTGAGATTAATAATCTCTAGCCCATGGCCCACTGCATCAATCTCTTTACACCATTCAACTATTAAAGCCTCTTCATTTGTTGTCAAGATTGTGGGAGGACCTTTTATATGTTGATGTTAACCGCCTAACTAGTTGCTAAGTGTTGTGGTAGGGATTCCCCATTTCTTTGTTGCACTCCTTGTCGACATCTCATTATCCTCCACATCTTTAAGAGTTGATTCCATATCCTATTTTTCCTGCTCCCATTGAAATGATACCTTCTTGCTTCTAGCAACTGCATTCACCTGAATAACTACCTCAGTTGGTTGAGGAGTGCTCTCGTTAGCAACTTGAGTGTCTTCATCCAATGGGAATCTAACTCATCTTTTCTCTAGAGGCATGGTTGTCTTCAGTCTCTACATGCCATGGTGGGTCCACATTTGAGCTTTGTTCTTCATTTGCACATTCGAACAAACACCTTTGAACACCAGTTTTGAAATTTAGAATCTTTTAAATCTTTTTAGTACAAAGTTAAAGAAACAAAGAGCCTTAAGTATTGAATTGGACATTCCACCAACCTATGTTGATTAGGAGAGGGGCATGCAGGGTGGTGCAACCTAACTATCAAGTTCCCCTTGGGCTTGTACATGACAGGTATAGAAATATTGTTTACTTAGCCATGTGTGTAGTGAGGTTGATAGTTTAAACTCTCTAAAGCAAGATAACAATGAAGAGTAAAAATCAACTTTAATAATATTAATAATATATTTCACAAACAATACAACATTTGTCATACAATTTTATTCATCTTTGTAATTGCAGTTTGTAAGTTGAGTTGGAGAGTTCACAGTGATGCTCTCAATAGAAGATTTGTGATGTTCTATGTTTGATTTTATAGTTTGACTTTTTGATGTTGAAATATTGACAATTTGATGTTTACAATTTCACATTTAGATGTTGAAAGTTTTACAATCTGATGTTTATAGAATGTAATTGTTATGGTTACCCAAGTTATTTTGAGTACTATATAAGGACAACTCTTAACAACCCTGTTAGACAACTTGATTTGACTTGATTTGACTTTTATGCAAATAGCTCATTATGCTAAGTAGGTAGATGTTCAAAAATACTAATTTATGATCGCATCTGAAAATGAATAGATATAGAATATAAGAAGATGTGTACTCTATAACTATTCTATTATGTTATGTTATTGAACTATAGTGTGAATGTGTATTGTATTGTCTACTCTATGACTAGTTAGTGAACATTATTTTGGTTGTTTTGTTACGTCATTGAATTGTAGTGTGAATGTCTTGTGTTGTCTACTCTAAAACTAGTCAGTGAATAGTATTTTGGTTGTTCTATTATGTCATTGAACTGTAGTGTAAATATGTCTTGTATTGTCTACTATATGGTTACTTCTTTGATATTTTCAAATATGGAGTTCTATTTTGATGCTTGATCCTTTTACAACATGGAGAAGCCATTATGGTTTATCAATGGATTGTTAATACCATAGGCTATGTGGTTGCTTTGTTCTTGGCTGATGGTAGTGCCTTGGTGATTACATAGATGGTTGTTTCCATTTCAACTATTTAGCTTCCAGTCAGAAGATATTTGTAGGAGTAATTAATGCTATCTAAGAAACCATATAATTTATCCTTTAGAAAATCTAAACAAAGAAGAATAGGAGGCTGAGAGGTAGATGATTGAGAGCTGGAAGACTCAAGTGAAACCTTTAGTGGTTCATTTTTTATATGGTATTACATCATACAAGGGTAACATCTAGGGTTGTACAAGATTATTACAATTGTTAGGAGCAAGTAGTGTTTACATTGGATCTTCATATGTATGCCCTTAGTGGCATTGTATCACTTGTAAGTGATTGAAATGTGGCACATGAATTTTTTTCTAACTCATCTCAGAGTTTTTCCCATTTAAGGGTTTGCTACAACAACAATTTCTTTTCTAGTAATGTGTGATTTCATTCAATCTACTGTGTTATTATTATTTATTACATGTCTAAGGTATAAAATGAACTACAAACATTTCTATGTTTTCTATTGTTGGTGGAATAGTCTCTATTTGAAGATGATGAACATGGTAGATGCATGTTAGATGGAGCAATATACAATGCAAAATGATATAGATCTCCTCCTTGATTGAATAAAATTAGCGTACATGCATTTTGGGCCCTACTAACAAATAGTTCATGCTTCATGCCACTAAAATCGAGTTATTCTAAGACATAATCTTGACATAAGCTTACAAATGCATTAGTTCTATAATGTCATACTTTGAAGATCTAAAGGACATATGTGTATATAATAATTATTATGGTGTAATGCTTCATAGATCTCCTCCTTAATATTTTGTGAGCGTAGCGCCACATTTATATCCCACACTCGCATTAAACACTAGATCTCCTCCTTGATTGAATAAAATTACAATACATGCATTCTGGTCCCTACTAACAAACAATTCATGGTTCATGCCACTAAAATCAAACTAGTGAGAAGGTAAATATATTGTAAATATCAAAAGGTTGAAGATGCATTTTAATTTTAAGAAAAAATAGCATACATTTTAAGCAAAAACAACATACATTTTAAGCTAAAACAACATACATTTTTAGTAAAATGACATATATTTTATATTCTAACATATACCTACATTTACTGTGAACTTACAATATTGTTGATACAAGTGTGCAATTTGAACCCTACAGAACTTTTCTATATGGGATGTCGGAAAATTGAACTAGAAAAAATGGGGTTTATGTAGGAATATGTGGAATGAAATGTTGGTGATTTGTGCACTCTTATTCGATTGGTTCAAATTGTTTTGTGTGGATTGATTCATTTGATGGATTTGATGGATGTTTATAAATTTGAATTTGGTAATAAGTTTGAGAGGTGATTGATTTGGCCAAATGCGTGTTTGGTTTGAAGTCTTTAATCTCTGTCAAATTTACTTGATGGCTTGATTGGTGTGCCTTAAACCTTCGATTGTGTTTCATTAAGTTTTTGAGTTGATTGATTTGGTTGAATGCTTGTTTGGGCTAGAGTATTTAATTTATGTCCTCTTGTTTTGATGGCTTGTTTGGTGAGCCTTATACCTTTGAGTGTGTTGTGTTCTTGTAGGTATTATAGTGAAGAGACTAGTAGTTGGTCATATTTGAGTTGATATAATGCACTTCATGAGGAGTTAATGGAATGGATAGACTTGTTGGATGTGGCACTTGGTCATGTGTCATTTTTACTTGGGACTCCAGGGTTGGAAAATAGGAAACTATTGTGGGACATAGCAATATATTTGATGGTACACTTTTTGATGTTTAATGTTTCAAATGGTTTTGGATAAACAAAAAAGGTACTCTATAGTGGTTGATAGCTACTTGGTAAGTTGGAATAAAATATTGTTATCTTTATAATATAAAATCTATATATTATCCTTATGTCTCATAATGTATTCAGCTATGTATGTGTACAAACCATGTCAGTTGCATTTATATTTTGTAAATCCTTGTAAATTTTTTATGTATGCCACCTAATATGAATAAAATAATACTAATGAATAAACAAATATGATTTGTACATTGATTGGTGCATATTTGTACTCTTTTTATAAATATTTTAAATATTAATTGAAAAAATAACAAACAATAGTTGGTCCCACTTTATTCAACTTCTATACCAAGTATAGGAGCCCGACCCACTATGGGGCCCTCTTCCCAGCTCTAAAATATTCTTCCATTTACATGAATTATGATATGAAAATACTTTTATACCTGTGACCATTTGTATTTATTTATTTTGTATGTATCTCCCTCATTTGTAGTGGAGTAAATTAATGGACAAACCAATATTATGAATATGATTATGAATATTGTATTGACATGATCATTAATATGAGAATACACATTGCCAATACACAAATTAATGGCCAAACCAACATTGCTAACTTACCAAGGTGATGACAATCCCATACAACTAGCAATTGCACCTTGGTGTGCAATGGGTACATTGAGATAGAATGTAGGTAAATGTAATTAGTGATTTCTTGAGAAGAGAGAATATAGTTTTGTTGCTAGTGAATGGTTGTTGTCCATCCATCATTTGAACATTGAAAGAATGTAGTTATATGTGATGTCATCTTGTATTAAAGAAAAGAAATGGAGTAAATTAAATATGTTGACATTCATGCAAGTAAAGTTGTTAACATGGGGAAGCTAATACATGCAAAAGTGGGTTGAAGGGCAGTGCACCCCAATTATGGTTATAGTCAATCTCACAATGACCAAGCATGCCAAGCTTAATAAGGTGGAAGGGTAGACCTAGGTATAATATTGACAAGACTTGCCACTTGTGTAGACTATCTTCTTGTGCCACATTCTTTATCTCAGAAGGAGAATCATTGTCAGTATCTAACAATGGACTTGGGGGTTGTATGAAGGACATGCCATGGTAAATGCTAGCTTTTCTTTCCCATTGGTGTGGAATTTATTTCTTTGAAGATCCAATATCAATGTGAATGTCATGGAAGGGTTGGTATAATAGTAGTTAAATCCAATAAAACACTTCAAAGCTTGTATCATTTTTGGGGGGGATGTTGGTGAAGCGAAGCGAGACTTGTACAATAGCCAATGTTGGATATTTCCATTTGCTCTTTTTGTGAGAACTTATGAAGGTCCATTTTTGTGCTACTTCAATAAGTGGCATTGTATCTAGTTCTATTGGTTGTGCCATGTATGCAATGGGTATGCCAATGATGATTGCGAGTTTGACATTTTTAAGCATAGACTAGGACAATGCATGAAGTAAAAAATAGTATTAATGAGAAATCTACAAAATGTAGTTCGTGTTGGCTAATCAGGGTCAATGTTAGATGAGATGCTAGTTAACACATCATTGTATGTTCTAGACCTATCCTCGGCTTTGGCTGCATATTTTACAATATATTTTAATACTACATTGGTTGAAATAATAGGTTGACAATCTACATTATCTCTCCATATAGAAAGGATAGATGGGTTGTGGACATTCAATCGATCATCACTGCAAGAAAGTGTGAATTTGGGTTGTCCATTTTCAGCAATTGATAGAGATGAATTTTCTTGTAAGGGGTAGGGGGATTTGTAGTGATAGGATAGAGATGTGCCTTTCCTTTTCAAGCATGTTTGCAAGATACATTTTGTATGTCATTGCACATGATTGAGTATCGCAATGTAGTCCATGTAAGGGGTGGTAGCATTAATCATTATTTTGTCAATGATTTTAGTATGCTTGACTATTTCTGTTGCATCTCTTTTATGTATGGTTGATGTAGGGGAAATAGACAATAGTATACCAATAACATCAACAAGGGAATTGATTCAAATTGAATCTAGGATATTTATGTTCTTGAAATGGAAGTAGTGTAGAGGTACAACAAAGTTTGTTGTGGTGGAAGGATTTATCATGGATGATGTGTGAAGGAAGATGTCCAAAGGTTTTCTAAAGCTGTTGTATTTTGTGTTAGCTACTTTGATGCAACTGTTGGAGACCACAAAAATGTTGTTAGATTGGACATCATCATACAACTCATCTGTAATTTTATTGAAGCAAGTCATGTGTATTTCACTACCATCCCTATCTATGAAATCAAAGCCAAAAATGTTCCCCTTGTCTCCAACATTTTAGTATTCATGAAGTAAAAATTTTGCTAGGGCCTAACCTTCTATGGACCCTTGTTTATGGTAAATGGTTAGTGATTTAATTAGGATTATTCATTTGGAAGTGTAGATTTATGAATAGTAAGTTTTAAATCTTGTTGGCTTGACAATGGTTGAGATGGGAATGATTTGATTGGGTCTTGGGAGTTCTTTGATAGATGGTGCCTTGAGGTTTGAATAAGAGGAGGTGCAACTCCAATAATGGTTGCATTGTTTGAAAGAACATCCAAGGAATTAATTATAGTTTCCCTACAATAAAAAAGGAAATTGCAAATCAAGGATAAAACTTTAGGTTAATAATGGGGAAGACAAATATTTGGGAGGTAGGTATTAGCATACATGAATTTGTAGAACAATGTGCAAATATAGTCTGTTAGTTCGATAATAGAACCTTTGAGTATAGCTCCTTCTAATACAAGTTTGTTGTATTGTTCAAGAAGAAGAGCATGGTGTGTGTGCAAACCATCTGAGAGGTGCAACTGATAATTCAAGTTTTTAATGTGATCCTGTTGGATGGGTTTGAGTGATGTGACTTGGAGAAAAGGGCTAAGTCCAGTTGTGCCATCAACCATAAATTGCATATGGCATTTATAGTCAAAGTAGTTTTCATTAAGCAACAATTGAGTATAAGGAGTTGTCAAAGTAGTTGCATGGAGTTTATACACAATGAATTTGTTGATAGGCTATTATTAATGGAAGCAAGAAATAACTCACTACAAAAATAGATAGTATAGTGCTTTTAGATTATGTTCATAATCGACTTGTTCAAAAATAGATTGTGGATTAATATATCATTATAAAAAATTTATATAATCATATTAAAATGTGAGATAATGACTAGTATTTTTTTAATGTATACTAAGCATTTTTCTTTGCCCATTTTGTTTCAAAAAAAATGAAATTATGAATGTATAGAAACAACAATTGGTTCTAAACTATTGATGCCCATAAAAAATAATAATAAGAAAACCCTAGAACATCTATTTTTAACACATTGTGGTTTTTGAGATTTCTCATCATACTTTTAAAAAGCTCTCTCAAGACATATCCATTAGATCCTCAGACACACAGTCATCCAATCACCCAAAATTAGAATTCTAAATAAGTAACTCAACAATCACAACTCTTTTATCTAAATTAATTATTCATTGAAAACTTTATATATTTATTTAACATGGACCATATGTGCAAATCAATGATTTTCCCACTTACAAATATCAAATATTTTGATAATTTTTAAATTTAAATACATGTTTAAACAAATCACATCTAATAACCTATATCAAAATCCCTTTTAAATCCATCCAACTATTAAGTCCTCTTTCATAATTAAAATGTGTTAAAAAAATATGCTTAACATTGATAAGACCAAAGCATCCATCAAGAGACTACAGTCTTTGATGATGGTTTCAAGCCATTGTAAAATTGAGAGAAAAATTGAGAGAAAGCGAATTGTACGCACAACTTGTAAAATTCTTGGAAGTGTAAAATGTCTAAAACCTTAGTTAAATTAATTGGTTTCATTAATTTACATTATATTAAGGTGGATTCCTAAATTATAATTCTTGGATTAGGTGTCTTATAAAATGCATATTTGGTGAATGAGAAAGTATAGAATAAGATCATAATGCCCCTAGAATAGACTAATAAGAGTTTTTCTTTCCCTGTGTTTAATGAGATTATTTTATAAAGATAATATAGTTACTATGAGACTTGTGCACATGAGTAGGAACCCGCCCCCCCCTCTCTAAATTTGCTACAAGTTGCATAACTTGGCCATAAATTTGATGAAAGAGTTAATGCATTGCCAACAAGAGAGACACCATTTTTACATTTGTTGGTATACTCGACACCTCAATGTTTGTCTTTCCAATACAATGACATTATATTGACAGATGTGATTACATTTGGTTTCTAGTTATTTGTTAAGGCAATTTAGGTGAGAGAGTCATTTCAAGGCTTAAACATGGAGACTAAAATCTCAAGTAAAATTTTTATCTTTGCAAGTCCTCATATCATCCCTTTGTTTCCTTGTTTCCTCTCCATTTTCCTTGCATTCCTTTTGATTGTCAATTTCCTTGTGTTCACCTTATTGCCTTTGCCTTTGTCATTATTAATATACTCTTTCTTAATTCATTGTGCTTGCCTTGTGTACATTTACTTTTTCCTTTGCCTTTGTGTTTAGATTGTGTATGCCATCTTGCTATGATGACACCAAGAATGATGATCGATGTTATTTACCACATATATTACTATGAGGACTGACTCCATTTGCATAGCCTGATGTGGTCTTAATCATGTTCTTAATTACAATTTTTACCCCCTTGTCTAATGTTTTCTTGATTACCTTTGTTGACCCTTGTGTTTTTCTCTTTTTTGTGGTCCCCTGGGGATATCAATCATCTTGGCATTTATTATTTATCCTTGTGTTGTCCTCAGTCACTACATTATCTTTTTATCCCTACTACATTATCTTTTTATCCCTATGGGGCATGGTCTTGGTGTTCCCCACCTTTTTGTCTCATCATGTTACTGGTTAATCACTCAAAAGCATAGGAATCTATTTTCCTTGTGATCTTATCTCTTGTCAATTCTTCAAGGAATGACCTAGACATCCTCTTTCCATCATTAAATCCTTGGCATCCCTCATCGTTATCCTTATTCCCCTTAACCACTTAACCATTATTAATAAAATGACGAGCTCTCTTCACTTGACATCTTCTTTCACCAATCAATTTAAGAGGGTATTTCATTCACTTCACTCCATTCTATTTCTTTGATTGTCGATCCCTAACCACATCCTCTTGCGGTCCCTCCACACACAAGATACATGCAATGTACCAAACATTTTTGCTTTTTTATTTTATTTAATTCATTAAAAAGGCATATGAGTTTGTATTATTACGAAGTCTGAGACAATGCAAACTAATCTTAGCTCAACTTGGCTAACAAATCAGTCTTATGTATTTGGACATACAAATTCAGGGGCATTTATGGCCAAAAAATAGTGTCACCTCTAGTTTTAGATTAAACAATCATTTGGCTCGACTTTATTGAATAAAAAAGAAATGGTGTAAACAAGCAATTGCTCCGTGTGAACAGCATTAGACAAGGAGGAAAACACAAATAAATCAAAATATTTGTGAACAAGAATGAAGAATGAAGCATTGGAAGTGGCAACAAGAATATTTAAGCAACACAGTTTTTCAGAAACACTAGCACTAACATTCAAGGTGTTTTTTGAGGTTTTAAGTTGTTTGTATTGAGATTCTTTGAGTTTAAAATTGCAAAGTTTTCTTAGGTAACATTTGTTTTTGGCAAAATGTGAAGGTTTTGCTTAGCTTAGCCAAGTTGCTCTCATCTCCCAAGGTCAATTTGTCCATTGAACAACTTAGAAAAGCAATTGTTTAGATATATTTATAAACATACAGGGTTCTGTAAATAGCGATTTAGAAATAATTTTGAAGATTTTTAGAATTTTCCCTAGAAGTATTGAATCTTTCCATGTTATTCTCAATTCGTGTAGTGGTGAAGGAAGCAAGGCATTTACATTGTCTAAGTTCCATTGGTAGCGAGAAGCTCGTGATCCAAAATCAATCTCCAACAATCTAAGCATTTAACAGTGTCTAATTTGACATTTCCTTCTTGTCATAAGTAGGAAGTATCTTTCGCAACATGTCAAATTATGATATTTTATTTCAGGGTTTAATTGTGATATTTCCTTCTTGTCTCCATTTTCTTTCTTTCGTCTGGAGGATTTACTGTAGATTGTAATGACAATAATGAGGCATGTGTTGTGCTGTGTAGTGCATTTAATTGTGATATTTCCTTCTTGTCTCCATTTTCTTTCTTCCGTCTGGAGGATTTACTGTAGATTGTAATGACAATAATGAGCCATGTGTTGTGCTATGCAGTGCGTGAAAAAGCCTTCTGGAGTGTGTTTTTAAAAAATTGTTTTTTACTAACAGCTGGCAGCATACTCACCAACTTGAAACACAAATATGGGAGTTACTGCAAACAAATTCCTACATGTCCTTTACCTTGGGTGATGTGGGTTCCTATTATTTGGGTAGAATCAACGGGGATGATTATTTCAATCATCTTGTGTAATGTCCCCTTCTAGTGAGTCCCAATTTTTTCCTTTGACCTTGCACAATTCAACTCACAAAAGAGAACATTAGAGTTTCATTTTCTTTTCACTTCATCATATTAACAATATAATCATTATTCATCCATATTTAAGTTGTATATTCATGGCCATATATAATGTTTCCAACTTATCGTTTGTTCATACAGTTAATTGTCTAAGGATTTTAGCTATCACATTCATTGAATTACAACATTCATTTCATTGTATTCAATTTAACAATGTTCACATCTTATTATGCTGATATGATCAATATTCATTTATTTATATTCATATTATTCTTCTACAACATTTATATCATCTAACCTATTAATAAAGAAAGGGTACTTACCTCTTTATGCTACTTGTCATGTTGAATTTGCTCACTTGATTTTATTCTCTTTCACCTATTCTTTAATATTTATATATTATAATATTTGTTATAATATTAATAATATCTCTATATTATATTATTATATATGTTATTAATATTATTGTAAATATATATATATTTATTTGTTATTGAATAATTCGTCCCTATATGTATTTATGATATCTTTCCTACTTATGACTCAAGAATATATATATATAAATATAATGCCGATATTCCTTTTTTTATTTATTTTCCATTTATTTATAATACTTCCTCTTAAATTAAATGCAAGCTATATGGTAATCACTACCCATAATTGTTGATTGTTTTATCCTTACTGACTCATCGTTGTTATTCCATACTTTCTAACTTTCATATTTGAAATATTATATACGTTCCATTATGCCTCTTACGAAGAATAGTGACTCTTCAGAGAGTCACATACATTGGTCCCCTCTTATATTTAATATCTAGTCACTTATAATATTAATATATATATTATTTAATTAATTAATTCATATTAATAATATATATTATAATAATATTTATATCTATTAATATCTTATGAGTATAATAATAATAATATTTGATATTTATATTCATGTAATATGACTAGCAATTGCACTTGATGTGCAATAGGTACACCGATAGGTATTTCTATTTAAGTGCTTTTGTTTAAAGAAAATTAGGTTTTATTAGAAGAAAATACCTAAAACTATTTCATAGAAGACACCAATAAATTTTTGCTTTACAGTATTAATTGAAAATGTTCTACCATAAACTTAAAATAACACAGCAAGGAAAAAGTGAACAATAACTTAGACGTTCAAACTTCTACTTTTCTTGGTCATGGAGAAATCTAAGGTTTGCTTTCATAAGTCAAGCACGAAGTTAAGCAGCATAATTTTTTTCAAGTTAAACTTTTCTGCTTTCAATGGAGATTTCAAGTCAAACTTTTCTGCTTTCAATGGAGATTTGATAATGTTGGGTTTCTTGTATAACATGATTTTTTTCAAGTCAAACTTTTCTGCTTTCAATGGAGATTTGACTCACATATCATGCGTTTATTTTTAAACGTGTTATGTAGAACAGAAAATGAATTTTATTGTTGGGAAATGCCTCTTTTTGGCTGATTACAATGCATGTTACATATCATATGAATGATAAATTATATTACGTTGAAATTGTCAAGCAGCCTTGGCACAAGTGTGACTATTGTCAAGCTCTAAAGAAGGATCCTCTGTTACTGTTTGCATAACATCTTGCAGCGAAATGTCATTTTGATCGGTGAAAGAGTCTGCATCTTCTGCCAAACTATTTGATTCAATTCTAAGATTTGATCTTTGCTTTCTTATAGCCTCTCTTTTATGTTCTTGTTCCACCATTCTGCATACAATAAGAGTATGATTAGATACTCCAGATTTCCAGAGCCTATAATTGTTGAACACAACAGGTCTTCTTATAGGGAAAAAAGTGTAAAAAAGTTTTGAGACGTTCATTAGTCTCTACACTATCCTATTCTTCTGACTAGAATAAAAGTTTTGATATTACCTGCATTTATGTTTGCATCAAGAATGAAGAAAGTTAAGAAACGTGATCAAGAATTCGATGTCAAAGCTGCCCGAGATGTAGAGCGTACAAAATTGCGAAGTAAACAACTAACAAAACTTTCTTTATTATCCATTTCATTGGTAACAAAGCCAGAACATGATTGAACTTGTATCAGTTTTACTTTTCCAGAAGCATACATTAGCTAATATATAATAACCCACTATTAGGTAGAAAATGTAAGTAAAATCTTCTGCAAGTAGCTAGTTTCTTCATAGATTGATGCATGAACCCAAAAACAGTGGTCAAATATCTGACATCTTCTATGATGCAAAATAAAATGAAGGTTAAGGGCTATAAAAAGCTAAGTTCCTTTCATAAAGCAGGAAGTTAATCCACAGAGGGAAACTATAAAACAAAATTGTTGATAGAAAGCAAATCCTCCGTATGTTCTGAAGATTAGACCTTGAAGTGAAAATGTACACCCTAAATTCTGCATATAAAACTTCTTTTCATTCTAATCAAAGACATGAAATAAATTTTCTGTTCAGATTGAAATTAAGAGCCTTCCTGACATCTATAAGGTAAAGCAACTAAACAACAGAGACAATATTTGCTACAAATTTTGTGAATGGAATAGCAAGCCAAGGTAGGTTGAATGCTACAAAACTCTTTGTAATGTCCCCTTCTACTGAGTCCAAATTTTTCCTTTGACCTTGCACAATTCAACTCACAAAAGAGGACATTAGAGTTCTATTTTCTATTTCATATCATTATTTCAGTTATCTAATTAATATCCATTCATACTTATGTCCTTATGCTTATGATCTCATAATCCCATTTTTATATTCATAATTATTTTTATATTCACTTTCATATTCATATTTATATCCATTTTCATATATGTATGCAGATTTACCTTATTTCTACACTCCTATTTATTCTCATATTATTATACCTATTCTATATGCATACTTATACAAAATGAATGTATATACATCATTGATGGTAATATACTCCAATTATTATTATCATGATATAAGCAATATTCATTTATTTATATTCATATTATTCTTCTACAACATTTATATCGCCTAACCTATTAATAAGGAAAGTGCCTATACCTCTTTATGCTGCTTGTCTTGTTGAATCTACTCACTGGATTCTATTCTCTTTCACCTATTCTTAAATATTTATATATTATAGTATTTGTTATAATATTAATATCTCTCTCTATATATATTTACTTTCACGCATGAGACAATTAACTAATACTTAATTTTATTTCTAACTAATACTTAATTTTACTTCTAATCATAATTCATTTCTGAATCCACTATTTATTTTACACAGTCTATACTAGAATATTACTAACATAAATTATATTCTATATTTAAATACTTAATGAAAAACATACTTGATATAATTGTAGACTTACCTTGTCTATCCCGTATCTTCCTTGTAATTTCTCTTTGCTGTGCCTTTGATAACTCTCAATGCCGTTATTATTTATTGTTTATTGATCTACTATTTTTCTTTTTCTTAGATTGCCCTCTCCAAATATATATATTTGTCCTTCCCTTCTCTTATCCTCCTTTATGTTATTTTCTTCCCATCTTTATACCCTCTTTTATTGAAGGGATGTGTCTTATTGAAAATAACCTTTAATTAATATGCACCTCTTTTATTTACTAATAATCTAACTTGCTTCCTCTAACATAATCGCTACATTTATCTTTGTTTTAATAAACTTGGTCTATCTTTGTTTGCTACTATATACGAATCAGCCCTTTATTGATATCTTCCAAGAATATTAGTTAATATTAATTTTATATATATTTATAATATAATGATCATACTTTATACTAATATTTGATTTAATATTTACATTGATAATTATATTTATTATGTAATAATAATATTTCTTATTTATATTTATATATATATATATCATATATAATATTATAATTATCTTTATATTTATTATATATAAGTACAATAAATATATTATAATATTATTTAATACTATTATATATGTTTATTAAATATACATAATTATTGTCCAATTTGATGATGACAAATAGTGTCTTACTGTTGGAACATGACACTCTTATAATAATATACACTTGAAAGCTTGCACAAATGAAACTGAGTTCTAAAGTGGTTGAACCACATAACTTAGTTGTGTATTTCTTAACTATATGCAAACAAGAGAATCAGAATTTGTTGGGCCCTTAAGGAGGTACCTAATAAGGAAAATCTAAACATCTTATTTCATATTTAAGTCCATACAATTCATCCTACCTAATAGTGGATTAGGCCGAGAGATGTTCTACATTCAGAGCAAGGGTGGAGTTGAAGAGTTGAAAGATTCCAAGATTCTATGTAATTTTATAAGATTCCAATCTAAAAAATAAAAATTCTACATTCATAGCAGGGGTGGAGTTGAATTGAAAGATTCCAAGATTCCGTAATTTTATAAGATTCCAATCTAAAAAATAAAAATAAAAATAAAAAAATAATATTGCATGAGATTATTATTACACAGAGAGTTAGGGGTGAAGTTGAAGAGCTGAAAGATTCCAAGATTCTGTGTAATTTTATAAGATTCCAATTTAAAAAATAAAATAAAAAATAAAAAAAATTATATGCATGAGATTATTAAGATAGAGGATTATAATGAAACACCACAATAAATACACCACTAAATGTGACACCACTCTGAAACACGCTTTTTCTATTTTAAACCACTAGTATATTTATATTTTAAAAAAATATATCTACAGTACGCCGAGAGATATCTTCCAATTTCTTTTTTCTTTTTACTTTTTGCTTTAAAATAGCAAAAACATTTTGAGAGTGGTGTCACATTTAGTGGTGTATTTATTGTGGCCTTTCATTATGAATATGATCCTCTATCTCAATAATCTCATGCATATAAATTTTATTTTATTTTTATTTTTTATTTATAAAATGCTTGTACTATTTTAAACCAAAATGCAAATATTCTAAATGCAAGTAATTTATAAATGTAAAGAATAAGCAATATATTTAAATGGGAAATGAAATGCTCAGTATTTTTTTATGATAGAGGATCATAATGAAACACCACAATAAATACACCACTAAATGTGACACCACTGTCAAAGATGCTTTTTCTATTTTAAATCAAAATCCAAATATTCTAGATCCAAGTAATTTATAAATGTGAAGAATAAGAAATATGTTTAAATGGGAAATAAAACGCTAATTTATAAATGTGAAGAATAAGAAATATGTTTAAATGGGAAATAAAATGCTCAGTAATTTTTTATGATAGAGGATTATAATGAAACACCACAATAAATACACCACTAAATGTGACACCACTGTCAAAGATGCTTTTTCTATTTTAAATCAAAATGCAAATATTCTAGATCCAAGTAATTTATAAATGTGAAGAATAAGAAATATGTTTAAATGGGAAATGAAACGCTTGCATTTTGACTACCAATAATTTATAAAAAATCAAAAAATAAAATCAAAAACAAAAAAAATTGGAAGATATCTCTTAGCGTACTGTAAATATATTTTTAGCCAGCAGTGGTAATAGGTGATCTTATTGTTAAGGTTTACTAATGGGCTTCAGGGGGCTATAATCGCCCTTTTTCCTACAATACCCACAACCTACGAGCTAGTGCAATGCTGACATAGATTATGTCTCTGTAAATTGCCATTACTGCATGTAACTTCTGATGATGACAATCTTCCTTATGCAATTTGTCTAGTTTCCAATCCCACCTCTTTATCTTTGTTGCTTCGAAACACAAACACAGTAACACCAAAAATAACACAAGACAAACACCATAATGAAGAGGGTATACCCTCCAATCATGGTGCCCTTCATCAAAGTTGGGTGTTCACTATATCATATTCATGTCCACAAGGCAAAATAAACTACACCATACAACTGTGACAAACACGATAAAATGGAGTGAAGAAACTGAGGTTATCTATTTCATTGGCAACAAAGCCAGAACATGATTGAACTTGTGTCAGTTTTACTTTTCCTCTTGGAGCCCCAAAACACTTACTTATTGTATCAGTTTTACTAAAGTAATAATACCCAAAACACTCATTGATCCACACATCCAAAATACTAAAATTTTTAATAAACTAAATCCCTCTTTACTCAAGACACAACCCCATTCTTTCCAATAAACCCTAAAAATGTCACCATAAAAAGCTCTCAAATTAAAATCCATTGTTCACTACCACGATAACTTAAACCCTGAGAACCCATAAGGAAAAGAAACTTATAAGATGGATTTCTAAAGAAAATGCATCTTCAGTTTTCAAGTGAGGTTGTTACCCAAAGCAACTTGTACCTCAACATTTAAAGCACATAGCCTTTAGCATGGAACTTGATCCTTTACTGGATTTGACATTTCCGGCCAATTGAACTTTCTAGAATGAAAATGATCTGCTTTGTTATTAATATAAAATAGTAAATACTAATTTTTAGCCTAAAATTAAGCATAACATATGATCTTTCCTAGGGTATACAATCAGGAAAGGAAAACAATTTCTAATTGTTAGGCAACTATTTATGTTTTTTTATCATCTGAAGACTGAAACTTGAGTAAGTCCTCAACTTGAAGTTTGATTTCATGCTTCATTGAATATTGCATAGCCATTTGCTAGTAGCTTCTTATTTTTCCAGTGTTTTGGCTTAATTGCTTTATTGGTAAGCTTGAGAGTCAAGTTACCTATCTAGTTTTCTGATTTCAATCATGTTCTGGCTTTGTGATACAATCTATCCAAAATCTCTCTTTTTAAAATTTTAATTGTATTTTCAAGCAGAAATGCCTAAATATGGCTATACGGCCATCAAACCTAGGCCCTGCTCGTACCGATTATCATCCATTTGACTGAATAAACATTCTAACAAGTATTTATAACCATTAACTTTGAAATCACATAGAGAGTTGCAAACTCACATAGGAAAAACACCAGAACACTATATGGAAAGAATAAAGCAAATACTATAACATATAAATATGGATAAGAGGAAAAGCGAAAACAGATGTAAGGAGAATATCAGAAAAAACAGTTATCCTCTATCACCCTTATTTCACCATCGCCCCGACCTGAACGTATGGGATAAATTAGATGCACAGATCAGATTTAATTCACTCCACAAGACTATAGAAGAAAGCGAAGAAAAAAAGAAGCGCCCTTATTTTCGGCCCCGGGATTTGAAGCACAAAAACATTGCCGGTGACTGAAAATTAAAGTAGCCCATATGTGGGACCCAAGGTGTGGCGACGTAGATTTCTCTACCACTTCGGAATTTTTGGGCCTGCCATCGCCATCAGATGTGGATATGTTGATCATATATTGACGTGAAAAATAAGGATGTGACAGAAACATGGCGTCTACAATTAAAACAGAGTCATGCTAACGCAGCCCCGGGCTTCAGGAATTGAAGGCACCCGACTGGTAACAAAGTAAACATATAAACTCACAAACAAAACCCTAATGATATGAACGGTGTATCAGAGCATCAAATTCTGACCCATTTGCGATTTGTTTTAGCCACCGCCGAGTTTATTTAAATGTTATCATTTACACCCACATAATAGATAAAAACAACTATCTATCCACAATCTAAAAGTTTAGAGATAAAACCCTGAATCCACAATATCCCACTCAACATCCAGAGTAAGTTATAAGTAGGGCATTTAATTCAAGAGCAAAACAAGAAACCTAAATTTTAGAGAGCAAAGCAAGGTGAAAACTTACCAGTTTTGAAGGCTTGTGCTCATAATGCAAAATTATAAAGTGCATCAGAAGTAATTCGGCGGGCAACTTTTACCAGGTGGGACCATGGAGGGTCCAACAAGACCTCCGCTTGCACTGAAATTCGGCACCATGGAATCACCTCCTCGACCTTCCATTTCTCGACAACCCCATCGGAAGCAGCTTCAACATAGCCCCCTCTAACTCACACATCCCTCTCAACGAAGAGCAAGTCACCTGTGATCTCAACATTGTGCCGCAAGAATTTTTAACCTAAATCACTTCTTTCGCTCCCATTCCAAGCTTCTTTCTATTCGAGCCACTAATTCTTCATTCCACCCTAATGTGTCTGACTCATATCTTCCAGCTATCCACCACGTACGAATAATCTGCAGACCGTCGATTTCCAATTGAGTGCGCTTGTTTCACTTTGATACACACTGGTATAAAACTTAACACGAGCCTTGCATAAGAAGCAATGAAACTATTTCTTTTTTTACGCAACACTATTCCTAGATTTAACCCGAACGGCTGAGATGTTTTTAATCGTCGTCCTGTACCCGCTGAAGAATGGAGGCCACCGATTACAGTCTGGAACCGTCCGGAGCTCCACTCACTACGTGAATGAAACGCCTATCGGTGTAATTAATGATTGGTGCGTACAATCGAAGAAACCTGGCTATGCATTGGTCCATGAATACTGTGTTGCTTATATCTGAAGAAACCAGACTGCAACCTACGGCCAGGATGACTGCAATGGTCGTCCCTGTCCCTGTTGGCTATCTTGGGCCATTGGATGGCATATGTCCGGCATAAATGAGCTTGACTCCACCCAGAGTTAAATGCCTATCGGCGTAATAATATATTATATAACTTATTAATATTTAATTATTAATATTTATGTGTAATTAAATATATTATTTAAATCTTCCATTTAAACAAGACTTTAATATGGGGACATGACATCTTGCACCGCTCTAAGAGATTGTCAGCGGTTGATCTTTGCGCCAGGCGGTTCACCTCTTAGAGGGAACGGCGTAATAAATATTGTCACTAACATTACTGACTCCAGCAGAGACCCAACTAACAACTGCTTGCCCACTCAATCTAGAGACGTACACGAGGTAATTGCCAGAACATTTGCATCTATCGAAACACGGTAGAATTTATGAAAAACTTATGACAGAGAAGGCAAATAAGTGCTCAAGCGTACCCATAAATCCAGGAAAACGCGTTGCTAGAGAAGAAAGCGTTGAATCTAGTTAAGATCTTCATACAAGATTTGGCTGTGGCTGACAAAGACTGAACGAAGCATTAATGCTGGATGCAAAGCATGCAAGAAAATGCGTACAACGACCATCTCCACTTTCAGGGCATGGGGGCCTGAGATCTATTTCGCCCATCTCTCCAATTCCCGCCCGCCAATTTCCACCGAATCCTGCACGGAAGATTGCAGGAAAATATTCAAATGATTTTCAGAAGTTTTACCTGCCTTCGACAGAGACCATCGATGGTGCACTGGCAACATTACGGAGCTGGCCTCGCTCCACGTAAAAATACCACTACAAACAGAAAAAATAATGTAATATGAAGAAATGTGATAGACGCTGCCATACCCATTCCGTTTTTTTTCTTATTTGAAGAAACGTGTTGCATCAAAGATTCCAGGAAAGCCCTAAATAACAGGCTTGGATATTTGAATGCTGGATGGATATGCTGGAGCTGAGCTGGGAGGAATCTAAACAAAATGCACTGGCTTCTAGGTACATACTTTTCTGCATATTCGCCGAAAGAAGAAAGTGTTTGCATAGAAAAAATTGAAAAGTAAGGAAGAAAAAACATCAAGCTCTGTCAGTCAAACCTACAGTCATGTGCATTCTCACTCTATTTAAATATCATTGAAATACTCAATATCTTTTTTATAACTAATTTATAATAAAAAGTGGTAAATATGTCCTACTTTCATTGGCTAAAATTAATCTTTGATTGTTGAAGTGGATGATATTTAAGAATAATCTTACATTCTTGAACATTACATGTAAATTTTGTCCACGGGGAAAATTTTCACTTTTCATCTACTACATGTTAACCACAGAATGTGACTAGCAATACAACCTTGTCATGCCATGGTAAAGCTGACAGACATGAAATTTCGATCTTCATATTCAATATCTTGCATTTAAACATCATGATTAATATTTTATTTATCCTACCAAATCAGGTAAAAAATATTTAATGTATGTACCAATCAACTATATTATATAGGTAGTAATGTTATCAATGTCCAAAATGTCCGCGATGTATATTATGTGTTATTTTGATTTTTTTGATTAATCATGTATGTATCATATCATACATGATAACTATACATGGGTATAAACATATTTTGTATAGAAAATTTTGGTCAATGAAGACCTTACATTTAACAATAACGTGCATGAGAAGAATTATATTAAGAATACCAGGGAACTGGTTTTCTTCGGATAAACAATAACTACCCTTTATCAGCTAAGGTCCTGTTTTAAAATTGTGCTGGTATGACTATTGTTTAGCTCACACTTCGCCTACACTAAGACTTTCACCTATGGTGATTTCAACGAATCAAGTATAATATTGTAGCTCGTGTATTATCAAAAATCTCAAAACCCTTGTTGCCCCTTATTTCTAAAATCTACCGCAACTTCTGACTATAGTTTATTATAAAGATCTAATTTACACTACAACCTCATCGTTTCTTTACCGAGTATGCTGTATGCTGTGCCATTGAAACGGTTCCACACTCCCTAAGAGAAACAAAAAAGGTCTACTTAAAGAGAGGAAAAAATGCGCCTTTGTAAAGTTCTGTTTGTTTGGAGTCAACACTTTACCGTGGTTTATAATTTAAATCTTTTGGACTTCAAATGTAACTCTGTAAACATTTAAAATTACGGAATAGAGATGCCATTAGTATAGAGTTTAGATCTTAATTATATGGTTGTGTTTTCTTCTGTGTCGGTCTATTGGACTCTACACTTTTAACAGTACTAAATAAAAGAGAGACAAATATTTCGTCTCTCATGTCTTTGTATTTTCTTCTTCTTTGAAGAGTACTAAATAAATTAGGAGAAAAACATTAATTTCTTGAGGAGAATTTTTCGTTTAATTGTTGTGATTAATAAAAGAGAGACAAATACCACTTTTCCCTTTCATCCCTCATGTTTTTGTACCTTTGTCTTCTTTGAAGAGTACTAAATAAACTGGGAGAAAAACATTAATTTCTTGAGGAGAATTTTTCATTTAATTGTTGTGATTAATAAAAGAGAGACAAATACCACTTTTCCCGTGAATGTAGCCATTTTGGTAAACCACGTAAATTTGATGTGCCTGTGTATTTTCTAATATCTCTGTTTATTCGTTGCTAGTGTTATATATTCTTTTATTTGTCTTGTTTTCTTAACAACTGATATCAGAGCTAGGATGACTGAAAACTCTGGGTTTGTTGTGTGAAGAGATTGAGCTAGGTTAATCAGAAGCCAAATTGTTTGAAAGAGTAGGTTTGATCAAGGGTTTGCAAGGTGGACTGAAGATCATGGGCGCTAGGCTTATGAGAGCCAAATTGTCATGGAAGAATAAGCCGCAACTTTAGAAGGTAAAGAGAAACCACCGTGGAAAGGTAGAAAGGTTGTGGGAGTCTCATAGGCCGCCAAGTTTGAAAGAATCAATGTATGATCAGTCTGTAAGAGAGGACGAGTTGAAGGAGCACAATTTGAATGGAGGAATCGTTGCAAGTCTATGGAATTGCATGTGAAGAAAAAAGTTGAAGTCTTTGTAATAGCCTCTAGGTTTATGCTAAACAGCTACGAATTGGAGTTTTTTAGTAGAAGAATCTGCCGCCCCCACTAAAAGAAATTTTGAACATGTCGTTGTCAAATGGAAGACACGGGAAGGACACATGAACTGTTTGATAGTATGGTAAGGAAATTTTTCTAAGCCATTGTCCTGCTGGAAGCCGTCACAAGAAGGTTTATAAGGTGTTGTTGAATCACTCCAAACACAGAGAAATTAGAAGACATTGAACAAGAAAGCCACCCAAAATGGACAAAAGGAAATAAGTGATGGTATTCGAGAAACAGGCCGCAGCCTCTAAAATGTCAAGACATCAAAGGAAAAACATAGTCGTAGTTTTTGAAAGGAATTTGCTCCATAGGAGCTATAGCTCTCTAGGGTATCAGACAAAGGCCACAGGCCGCAAGTGTCAAACCACTGAAAGCTGCCTGCAAGGGAGAGAACATATATAAGGAGCCGCAAAAAATTCAAAGTCGCCCTTCTTGAGGGTATAGCACATATTTGAAGGATCGAGAAGATAGAGTATTTTGGAGTTGATCATGTGGAGAAGATGGAGTATTTTGGAGTTGATCATGTGGTTAGATTTAATATGATATTGATCTAGAGCCTCTGTTTGATAGTATGTAATAACTCTCATGCAAGGTGGTTGTGGTTTTTCATTCTATGGTCGATTGTAGTAGAGTATTATGTTGGGTGTTTTTTGTTGGCTCCCTAATCACATGGAGAAATTTGGGTTGTCATGACTATGGTTTGATGTGATTATATTGAGTGCATGGTTTTCGTCCTTGGCATTGGAAGACATTGTTTTGTTAACCTTGAATGCATGTAGGTTGTGGAGTTGGTCATTGGATGATCTGAAAGCTTCTGGAACATCCTAGCTCCTCTTTATTCTTGTACATGGTGGTGGTTGTGGAGTTGGCCTACAAGTGGGCCTGGAGTTCCTCGACCTTTCTTTTTTCTTTTGGTTGGTTGTACTTGCATGTCTCGATTTCATATTGATTTGATCTGGGGTTTTGTAGATTTTTCATTGAAAATCTATGGTTATGCTTTTCTATGTTATTCCATTATTCTAGTTTAACTATTTTGGTGGTTTTCAAACTTGTGGGTCTTCTAGATAATAAGTGGATATGGATTTGCATGTGTGTCAGTGACATGGTGGTTTTGTAGGTTTTTACATAATTAATCAAAACTTATGGTTTTGTAGATTTGCGAATAAACCATTTTTTAGATTATGAATCTTTAGGGGTATTTCTTGATGCAAGATAGTTGCAGGTTTATAGGTACGCTTCGTGCATGGTTTGAGAAGGTTACTTGCAAATTTCTCATTGTGGAGATGTTGATATGTTTTAAGTCACTCATCATTTCTACAGTATTTGCTTGATGGGTTCCTTGACTATGGTTATGTTAGCATAATAGTGATATTACATTGTTCAATATCTACTCAGACAGTGGGATAGCGGTTACCAATTATTACGCTGCAATTATGTAGTTTTAGAACTTCCTAACCGCTTTTATCCTTGTATAAATGTTTTTGTTGTCCATCGAATGAATCAATAAAGCATTTACAGTTTTCTCATTGGGTATCAGAGCAGCCATAGAGGAAGTGCGATGTGAGGCATCAGTCTGCTGTGTAAAGTGGAGCATGTTCTAAGAGCATTGAAAATGGCATGGTCTTGGAGCCACTTGATTCGGAGCTAAGCCAATAGTTTATGAGCCCTTCATGATGTGCAACTTCTTGTAGGAATCTACAAACATTTCCCAAGGCACATTTCTCACTAGCATCAGATCTCCCACAAGAGCAATTTGATGGATCTGTTGAATGGACCAGAATACGTGAAGATCATGAAGGAAGTTACAGTATTGTTTCTATAAGTTGCGGTATTGTTTTGCAGGCTGGGGGTTGAATGCATAGTTCCTATTCTTATTTGATTACTATTCTCATTTGAAGATATATGATTGGGTTGGGTATATAGAGGAGATTATTCATCCATCACCAGATTCAATTAAATGCCTTACTAGCTATTCGAAATGGTCTACCCCATTTATTGGAAGGTGTTGTTAAATAGCTTGCCTTAGTATGATAAAAGGCGATCGGGTTCTGCTGAGGTGTGCAGGAAACAGCCTTGGAAGGAAGCATCAAGTTTGGAGGCCTTTGCAGGCAAATTGAAGACATTTGTGCTCTCTGCTATAGCGGTTGTTGCCTAGACTGAAGTTTCTCTATCCAAGCCATTTGTAGCACTCTCCATAAGGCACCTAAAAGAGGAAGACATAGTTTGTAAAACCTGGCAATCAAAGAAAAGTGGATGTCCATTATCATCTCAAATTGGTATGTATTGAAGTGTGTATGGAAGTGCAAATTTTATAAGCAAATATATTTAAGTTTGAGTAAGAAGTCAATCTTTTGAGTATTATCTAAATGGAGATCCCATTAGACAAGCATTCTAGTTCCAATTTTCATACTTGGAGAATGAAAATTCAAATGCAACTAATGAATAAAAATTTATAGGCAATAGTAAGTGGAAAGGAAAAAGCACCTACAGATGCAAATAAGTTATTAGATTGGAGTAGTAGAGATGATAAAGCCAAGGCTATAATTGGTCTTGCTCTTTCTGACACCGAATTGTACCATATTGATTTGGATAAATCATTAGCCAAAATTTGGGATAATCTGAATAAATTGTTTGGAGCAAAAGCTGTTAATGCAAAGTTTTCTCTAAAACTTCAATTATTTTGATTTAAGATGGAAGATGGAATCACAATGTCAAATCATATAAGTAACTTACAGTCTCTCATTAGACACCTAGCAGAGGTTAAGGTTACAGTAGATGACGATGATGCTAGGGCCATCCTATTGAATAACTTGCCTTCAAAATACAACAATGTTGTTTTTACTCTCAGACAAATATCTTCACAAACTCTAGAAGGTATGATTTCTGCTCTTCTATCAGAAGAGAAGAGAACAACAGAAGATTCAGAAGATGATCCTCAGGAGAAAGCATTGTTTTCAAGAAGCAATTACAAGAGATTAGAGAGAATCAAATGTTTTTATTGTAAGAAAAATGGTCACATAGCTTGGGATTGTAGAACTCGAGCGATTGATGTTCTTAAAGGAAAGCCCAAAAATGAAGGAAATCTTGCTTGCATTGAAGATGATAAGGATCCACCAGATATTGAGGATGAAGATCCACTAGATGGTGCTATTAATTTATGTGGATATGCCCTTTAAGCAAGGTCAGATTGGAGGCAGGTGGCATCGGAGGATGGAGGATTTTCCATCATCTCAAGTTAGCTTCTCACTTTGAGATGATGCTTTGCATGAGAAGCATTTTTGTTTTGGTTGTTTTGTTTTTCTTTGTTGTTGCTGACAAAGCTGACAGATTTAAAGAATGTATGTTTTGTGAAGATTTTGTTTTGGAGACAGGTTTGGGGTTTGGTGTTGAGCTCAATATGGATTGTTGTCCAGCGAGCTTCAAAGAGTATATGATCTTGAATTATACCCTTTCGCGGTCACTAGACAACGTGGTAGAGATCTGTCGTATCTCTTAGGGTCCATTGTCAAATAATTCAAGACTCTGTGATTTGAGAGCTTGGGACTAAAGAGCTCAAGAACATAGCTCGAAGCTATGCCTTTCTGAGGGTAGATGAGACAGCATGATGGAGCCTCTCTTGGTTTAGGATTTGTTCTTTGGGAGAAGATCTTCTATAAAATATGTATTCATATTATGTAATCATCTTTGTTGAGTTTTTTAACATTCAAGGGGGGTCCCTTGGTACTATTGCAGGAACAATGTAATAAAGGGGGGAATGTTAGCATAATAGTGATATTACATTGTTTAATATCTACTCAGATAGCGGGACAATGGTTACCAGTTATTACACTACAGTTATGTAGTTTCAGAACTTCCTAACCGCTTTTATCCTTGTATAAATGTTTCTGTTGTCCATCGAATAAATCAATAAAGCATTTACAGTTTTCTCAGGTTACTCATTATAGATTTGTTTGGAAAATCAGATATGATGTTGATCTAGTGTTTGAACCTTGAGGACTATAGGTTATCCTCTTTGATATCCTGATTTGCATGTTATTGATGTGATGATGAGTTTGCATGTTTTCATTGGTTAGGATCTTCAAGTTATGTAGTTAGGTGGATTAGCTACCCATTGGTCAAGTAGTGGGATGACTCAAATGTGGACTATCTATGTCCATGAGATCAATTCGGTGTTGATACAGATTTTGTTAGTTGGCCTTGTATGTGGCCATTTATGCATTGGTATGCTATTTTGGGATGAGAGGATGGATGAGTAGAGTACCTAGATAGTCAATTATTGGGACGGGACCTGTATCATGTTTATCATGATACTAGATAGATAGCTCAGTATCACATTTTAATGGGATCTTTGGTAGTGATGTGGATTTGTCACCTAGTGATGGATAATCCTCTGCAGCACAGTTGTTGGTGTGATGGAGGAGCTCTTGGTACTGAGAGTTCTTTGACATTTTGAGTTCTTTTCTTAGGAGATGGTTATCTTCATGTCATTGGAGATGTTGATCCTTGCTTACAGGATGTTTGTTATTGAGCCATGGTGGACTCTTGATTGTAGATTAGAGTGTTAGCATGATACAAGTTCTCTTGATACAAGACATGTTCTTTGGAGCATGTGGTCTTCCTTTGTGGAGATGTTCGATCATAATGTCATGATGTGTTCCTAGGTTATGCAAACATGCAGTGGGAGCTCTAACAGTGGTCTTATTGGTTCTTTTGGTATTGAGTGCATTGGTCATTTGCTTGGAGAGCTTCATGATGTTGCAGTGTTGCATTTAGAGCTTAGCATGGATGGATCATGGAGGTGCTCCTGCATAATTGGAGACATGGGTGAGGCTGGAGTTCTCTTGGGATTAGAGACATTTGTTGAGACAGTTACTCTTTGAAGGTTTCAGCAAGAAGATCGAGGAGCCTACACCTAGATATGGGCGTGAGTTCATTATGGACCTAGAGGAGATTGTTTTTGGATATAGTCATTGTGACTTGGTGTATCTTGGAGGAGCATTCTCATTCCCCACTCTTGGTCTACTCAATGAATTATATTCTAATAGGTATTGCCCATCCTATTTTTAGATGCATTTCTCTTTATGCTTTATCTTCTCATGTTATGAACCTTGAGTTATGGGAATTGGTTCTAGAGGGTTCATTTGAGGGATGCTAGCATGGTTATCTCCTTGTGCATATGAGTTTGGTTCATGATGTCCTTTATAAGGAGTTTAGAAGATGTGATTGGGCTTTTGAGAATGGTTATGCATTTGATCTTCTTAGGTTAGAGCTTGGCATACATTCATGTTGTTATTACATGATACATATGTTGATTTTACATATGATATTGAACGGTTGGGTGTTGTTAAGGATTTTCATTTGGAGTTGAAAAGGATATCATACTTGATACATCTTAGCACTTTGAGGTGTTGGTAGAGGGACATGTTATGATATGATTGACATGTTCTCTCTTTGTTCTATGGCTACTTCCTGGAGGTTCATATGGTTGGACTTGGGAGAGTTATGGTGACATGTTGTGAGGGAGTACGTAGTGTTTTTGTGTTTCATGTGTTGATCATTATGATCTTGGTACTACGTATTTTTTGATTGCCACACCTTGGTTTGAGTGTTCATTGGTAGACTTGGTATGCCTTGATCTATTTTTTGGATTTGGAATTACCCATGTAGTGGGAGTTCCTTGATATGTATGGTCTTCATTGACATGTGTTACATACAAAGAGCTTGTGATTGTGGTATATGGGTTGGATATGTTTTTGGCATGAGTTTACTGATGTGGTTGATACCTTGGAGGTAGGTTAGTTGGATGTGTAGCAACTAGCTATGGTGCTTGATTCTTATCAACTACCTTGGCCTATTTGTTACCATTGGATTTGCTGTTTGTGTTTAGATATTGGTTGATGTAGGCTTCTTGCTTCTATGTGATATTTTAGTGTGGTATCTCTTTACAAGATCTTATCTTTCATGGTTTGGCATGATACAAGTTGAGAGTATTCTTGTTTGAGATGGTGATCTCCTTGATTATTGTTGTAGGTATCTTGATGGAGCACATAGAACACATGGATGTTTACATAGTACATGTTGGGCATATGGATTGTTTCCTTGATGTTTGAGTTTACTTATTTGGCTCCTTATGCAATAAGTGGGAGAAGAGTAGATGAATTTACTAAGGTTATTTCAAAAGAGAAGATGGAGTTTTGCAAAGCTTCTCTTGGTTTTGTAAATATGTGACAATAGGGCATGGAAAGCACGTGACATTTTTTAGCATGATTATTTGCAGCATGGATTGAACTTCAAGTGGGATATTGTTTGGATGTGAAGTTTGAAAGTTCATTTCATCTCCCCTATTTTTTGTCTCTTCATCTTCTAATGCAAGGGCATCTTCTTAATTATCAAATTTGTGTTAAGCAGTTGATTCTTTTTTGGTTTGATGTAGGGGTCGGATGATAGGATACAGACGATAGGGAGTTCCTATCACCAAAGCAATGGGAACATTAATAGTTAATTCATAGTTTTTAAGGCTTCAATTACATATGCATAAGGCAGTTGGTTGCAGGAAAAATGCTGACAAAAGAGAAGAAAGAATCCATCGTGGTGAATGATTGGAGGACAATCTGGAGCAACGGTTGCATAGGAAATAAAACACGTCCATTCTCGATGAAAAGGCAGGAGAAGATGAAATGGTAGTAGAAGAATTAGAGGAAAGCAATTAAAGTATACCATTGCTATGAAGAAGGCAGAGTATTGAAAAGAAGACAAAAAAATGCCAGCAACAATTACAGAGTAGTCAGAAGGGATGGAGTAGCAGCATCTTGGTAATGGTTGAGAATGATTGATTCTCTCTGCAAAGAGGAGTGACGATGAGGAGATTGGTAGAAGGATCTGGAAGAGGCCCATAGGTAGGTAGGCCATGCATAAGACAATAGAGGAGGTTGAAAGGTTGGAGAGGGCGAAGGCTGAGAGAAAAAGGAAGCTACCTCAGTAAGAGGCCAAAGGCATACAGAAAGGAGGATAGGGCCAATTTAATAGTGGCTAAACATATTGAAGAAGGGATGATAACAGAAAGGTCATGAAATAAAGAGACATAGGCCGATTGAGAAGAGGCTGACATTGTGAGAAGAAGAAGGTCGTAAATTAGAAGGAAGCAGTCGCAGCCAAATAATGGTCAAGGTAATAAGGTCGTAAGGAAAATAGAAGAAGGCCAATTAGGGAAAGGCCGCATGGAGCAAGGGAGGACAAACAATGGAGGTGAGCGATTGAGAAAGAGGGTGCAACAAAGATAAAGGCTGTAAAGGAGAAATGATGGGACTATGAGAATCCATATTGGGAAGAGAAGAATGAGAATGTAGAACCATGTGAAAGGGGAGGAAACCATTGATGGGATGATTGGTATGTAGAAATGATAGGATGAGCATTGTAGTAGGCAACTGGTAATCCAATCTTGGCCCATCCATCTGGGCAATGTATGTAATCGAAGATGTTTGTATTTTGATATTTCACAATATAAATGGGTGTCATTTTTGAGTTATTGATCTATGATATGTAAATGTTGTCTATTACTATCTTGATTGACATAGTCCCTTATGATGAAATCTTAATGCATTGTGTGAAGGTTAGTTGCAAATTCATGTCACATAACTGAGATTAATTTTTATCTGCCTTATAATGTGTACATCTTTATTGTTCCTGCCTGGTTCCTATCACTGTCATGACAGAAAGTCTATCAAAACTAATTGAGGTTTAGAGACCCGCTAATCAGTTAATAGAGTGTATAGCGAAGCACAACATGTTCATGGAATCGTGCTATCAGATTGGTATCATAGTGCAAGGTTGGTTCTAAGTGCTGAGTAGATCATTGAAGTGAGGCAACTTAGCCAAGACCTACGAATAGCAAAGGAAGAAAAAGGTGAGGTGTTTGGAAGGTAGAAGAGAAAAGAAAACATGAAGAAGCAAAATGCAGATTTTGAAAGGGAGCTGGCAAAGTTAGAAAGAGACTTAAAAGAGTACATAATTGCAAGGCAACAATGACTAGAAGAAAGTAGACAAGAATATTTTTGGGTATGGTCAATGACAAGAAAAGTGAAGTGGCTAGTAACAGAGATTGTTGCGAAGAGGAAAAGGCAAAATATAGAAGCCATAGGAGGAAAAGACAAGAGTATGATAGGATCCCCGAGAGTTTGGGACAATAGAGAGCTACCTATTGAGCAACATGGAACAGAAGAGGTCGAAGAAGTTCTCATTGTAGAGGATTTGAAAGAAAGGAGAAAAGAAGAAGTGCAGCAAGTAGCACTTGTGGAAGAGAGAAATGAAGAGAGGATAGTGTCCATGAAGAAGACACTGAAGGAGACATTGTGGTCTCTTATTTTGGTTGCTAATATTGTGTTTATAGATGAGTATGTAGGTGTAAAGAATGTGTTGAGGAAGGTCAAGAATTGGACCTTGAAGGTGATAAAAGATGAGGCAAGAATAGCACTCGAAGAAAGAGTAGAAGATGAGAAAGGTTGATAGCAACAGTATGTCTTGAGGAGGTTGTAGAAGAGGTACATTGCAAAGTGCCTAAGAATGGAGAGGAGTATGAAGCTGAAGATTTCCAGGTTGATGATGAAGATGAGAGGGCAGCCCTAGAATTTCATGATGCTTTGGAAAAAGTTGCAAATGCAGTACGAGATGCTCGGGTAGAGGAAGAGATGGAAGTCAAAGAAGCGAATGAAAGGAACAATGTGGGGCAGCAAGTTATTGGAGTTAAAAATGTTGTTTTTTATTTTGTATATAGAAACAAGAATATAAATGAGCAAGTTTGTCTAGATAAAAAGAAATTGGTAGAGTATGGATACATAGTTTCATATTGGCAAAAGAAACAAGATGTTGAGATGTAGTAGTTTAAATATAGGGAGGATGTTGCTTTTGATTACATGTTTATACTAACCAATAGGTGCAAAGAATGAAAGGTGTATAGAGGAATAAGTGGCATACAGATTTGAAGGTAGAGTGGCTAGAAAAGGGGCCTAGAGAAAACATTGCAAGGCAAAAGGTAAGAAGACCAAGTGTAGCAATAAAGAGTGATCAACCCAAGGTTGTAGAAAACAAAGTATGGAGAGAAAATAGTGTGGTAGCAAAAAAAGCAAGTGGTGCTACAATAAATGATGCTAAGACAAGAATGGAAGTTAAAAAGGAAGATGTTGGTAAAGAAACTATGAATGAACCTTATGGGAAGAACATGGAGGCACTAGATTGGCAGAAGTTAGAGAATGCCAATATGAAAGGTAAACAAGTTGAGTTAATTCATGATGTTTTTGAAATTTTGGATGATTTTGATAGAGAAAATTTAAATGAGATGTCAGGATGTGTTGATAAAGAAGATACCCATGTTGTTGAATTGAATAGTGATTGGGAGATGAATGAGTATGAGGTGGAGATGTGGAGGATTGTGGATGAGAAAGATGTAAGGAAGAGGAGATATCAGAAGAAGAAAGAAAGTAGGCAAAGGCAGATTGGGAAATCCAAAATGAACATAGGTGAGTGTGACAGAAAAGAGGAAAAGTTGGTTGGAAGAGCTGAACATAAAAAGAGGACAGTAGTAGCATGTGGTGGAAGGCATGAAAGTGTAGATTTGGAAAAGAGAGCATCCATAGATGAAGAGGGTGATGAAGATGATGCAACAATAGAATTAGAAGGAGGAGCAACAAGTGAAAACACAGAAGGAGATTTATGGGCAAAGTATGTAGCCATTGAAAATGAGTGGAATGATAAGCTTAGAGGAATACAAACAAGTGAAATAGTGGCAAATGTGCAGATGGAAGATATGGATGAGGATCAAACGATTGTTGTTGAAAAAGCTATAGATTTTGTGTGTTGGGGTGTGAATAAAGAAGATGATAATTTGGTATAGAGTTGTAGCAGTTGGCTCTGGGTGATATTAGACTGGAAAATGTGTTAAGGGAGGTCGTAGGAGGTGGAAATGTGTCAAGGTGTGCAGCCAAAATAAAGGATATTATGTAGATGTACGGTATGAGTAAACTGGAAGCTAGGGAAATCTTTGAACACTGGTTATAGAGGAATAGAAGGAGAATGATGAATGGTGGGATTGATTTCATGAGCGAAGAATTAAATGAATGACCATAGTATTGGAAGAATAAGACAACAGTACCATTAAGATGCTGGAAGAAGTGGAAGAAAATACTAAAAATAAGTTTGTAGAATCACCACATGTGTCGGAGCACATGATTTTTGTCCCTTGGGAAGTCTGATGCAGGGGCATCTTCTTAATTTTCAAATTTGTGTTAACCAGTTGATTCTTTTTTGGTTTGATGTGGGAGTCAGATGATAGGATATAGATAGAAGGGTGTTCCTATCACCAAAGTGACATGAATATTGACAGTCAATTGGTAGTTTTCAAGGCTTCAGTTACATATGCAGAAGGCAGTTGGTTGTAGGCCAAATGATGACAGAAGAAAAGAAAAAATCCATCATGGTGAACAATTGGAGGACAGTTTGGAGCGGTGGTTGCATAGGAAATAAAATGCCTCCATTCACGGTGAAAATGCGGGACAAGATAAAATGATAGCAGAAGAATTAGAGGAAAGTAATAAAAGTATACCATCGCTATGAAGAAGGCAGAGTATTGAAAAGAAGACAAAAAATGCCAGCGACAGTTACAGAGCAGTCAGAAGTTGTGGAGCAGCAGCATCTTGGTAACAATTGAGAATGAATGATTCTCTCTGCAAAGAGGAGTGACGATGAGGAGATTGGTAGAGGGATCTGGAAGAGGCCCATATGTAGGTAGGCCACACATAAGACAATAGAGGAGGTCGAAAGGTTGGAGAGGGGGAAGGTTGAGAGAAAAAGGAGGCCACCTCAGTAAGAGGCCAAAGGCATATAGAAAGGAGGACAGGGCCAATTTAATAGTGGCTAACATATTGAAGAAGGGATGTAAAGAGACAGAGGCTGATTGAGAAGAGGCTGACAGTGTGAGGAGAAGGCCGTAAATTAGAAGGAAGCAGTCACAGCCAAATAATGGTCTACCTTATAATGTGTAAATCTTTATTGTTCATGCCTGGTTCCTATCATTGTCATGACAGAAAGTCTGTCGAAACTAATTGAGGTTGAGAGACCTGATAATGAGTTAATAGAGTGTATAGTGAAGCACAACATGTTCATGGAATCGTGCTATCATCTTCTTTAAAGAATACTATATAAATTTCTATTTATATAATTTTCATAAATTCTTCTATTTAAGATTTTACATAATTTTCATAATTCTTCTATTTAATATTTTATTTTATAGACATTTTTTGTTGAGTGAATTCATGATCATTTGCTCCTATGTCATGTCTTAAATGTGTTTGGATCAAAAGATATTAAATAAACTTGATGTTCTAGGCCTATGTTACCTCAAAAAAATGTGTTATAGTTATAAACATGTAATATGATATTTCCTTCTATTTTATCATGTTAGGCATGTGTAGGAGTATATAATGGAAGTATCCTACAACTATCATTTCTTCATAAGTGTAAGAGAGTGATTAAATTCTTTTAACCATGTAGCATATTCATTCAATCATTACACAATGGGAAAATTACAAGTAGATATGATTTTTCTTACTAAATCACATGCATGCATGAGAGAGAGAGAGCCTATTCAAATTGATCAATCATTGTAATAGAAAGATTACATGGAGATAGAATATGGCTTTTCTTGTTCTAATAATTCTATTATTTAAGGATTACATGTGTGTGCTCAAAATGGTTGTTAAACATATTTTCATTTTTTTGAGAAAATCTTGGTAGAAGCCACTAACGAAGTCTTATGGATTTTTGAGGAAACCTTGTATGGTTTTATTTTTGTAGAAATAAATTATGTAATTTTATGTTTGATTTCATAACAGTTGGCATCTTTGATTTGATTTGAATGTAAAAATATCCATTTCTCTTTATCAAATTCTGTAAATTTTAGCAAGGGCTTCACAATCTTTGCTTCTAATGGTGATCTCCACTTTAGAATGGACATATATGCCCTCGCTTTGAACCACCTTACTCTCATGGATGCCTAAGGCAAGCTACTTCTCACATTGCACTACAAGATATACACATAATTTCTACATTTTGTTCTACACATTTCTATTATTTAATTGATCATTTGGTTACATACATTTCTTTATAGCTTCCCAGTCTACACCAAAAATGGGAAGGCTATCATTGAGATAAGTTTGATGGTCATAAACATTGACTGTGATGAAAGTCTTTGATTTTACCAACAAAAAAGTGCCACCTTGATTTTTTTCTTTCTTTGTTGTCTTTGTCGAAATGATTTTTTAATCTCTTAGTGAAAGAATTTTAGGTCTGGTGAAATGCAAGCATGGTGGTGTAGGGACACTGCTTGGTAGAGATGTTTTTAGTTTGTGTATTGAGCTTGACTTTGATTAAGCTTTCATGATGGATTTGAATAATGTGCTTGAATAGATCTCCCTAGTGACATTGACCTTCCTTGTGTGAGACGATCATACAAAAGATGAGATAACCATACCACCCTCCTTTGTTTCCTAATGCCAAAAGAGTGAGGCACTTTTCTTTAAAATTTCAATATTTGTGTCCAACCTAACAATTGATCAGTTGTGGAAATATTGCCAATAATTTGACTAATGTTATATTAATTTTATTCTTAGTTATAATATTCTTTAATGTACTAATGTTACTCTTAGCTTTAATATTCTTAAAAAATATTGAATAAGAATATTTTAATTTTTGTTGTCAATTAATGACCTTAAGATTAAAGTGATATTTTTTGGATATTTCTTTTATTTAGCAATTTCATGTTACTATGTCAATCACAATATAAACATAGCATACATAGGTTTTGTGCACAATGCTTTCCATCGCTCTAAACTCTAAACATCACACTCTTGAATAATGAAATAGTCATTAGCAAATTTACACCTCATCCCTAGCAAAAAATAAGCATACTTCTTTCCTAAATATTGAATGAATTGGTATTCATTAAAGGAGGTCAAATTACTAAATAGTGTAAAGGTGTAGATTCATTTGCAAGAGCTTGGAGTGTATGCACACGATCATGTAGAAGAATTATTTGAGCCATCTTAAGCATTTTTACATAGATTTTAATTTTAATAATTTTCTACTACTTTGTGATAAGGATTGTATTTGTTCTACAAGGAATTATAGGTACATTAATGAGAATATTGGATAGGCTAACATTCAAACTTAGAACCTACTTGTAGCTAGTGGCTAGTGAGATTTCCCACCACTACTTGCCCTTTCATGATGGAAACTTTCAATTTCTATTAAGAAGTGTATTTCAATTCCAACATACCCTCTAAGGTACATTCATGATGAGATTAGCAATGATACCCATGATTTCTAGTTCTAATTAATTTTGTACTATTTTATAATAAATAATATTTCATTGATTTCTATCCTATACACAATACATTAAATAAAATTGCATACATTTTGTAAAATTATCAACATATCCATTAAACTTATAGGTTCAATTACTAGTTTTAGAACAATAAAAACTTACATTAGAAATTTATATACATTTATATATTTTATGGATTCATTTTTATTTTTCTTTCTCTTTTACTGTTTTAATTTTTATTTCTTACTTGCACACACACACACATATATATATATATATATATACTGTTTTAATTTTTATTTCTTACTTGCACACACACACACAAATATATATATATATTTGAGTGTTGGCTCTTCAACCAGTTTGTTACTATTGCTTAATTTCTTTTTATTCATTGCTTGCTTGGTCTTGTTAGGTCATGGGCTTGAGCTGCCCCTTTGTTTTCTTGGGTGTTTACTTTTTTATTCCTTTTCTAAATTTCTTTCCCTTTTGTGTCTTGGGTCCGGTACCTCTTTCCCTCCCCCCTTGTATATAAACTTTCTTGGTCTGCAAACTATCCATTTCAATTCTCTTCTCCTGCTCTCTTTTCTCCCACAGTTTAGCACTCATTTACATTATCATGGAATGTGGAAATCTGATAATAAAAACTTGTAAAATTATATCATCCAATTTAAATAGAATCAACCAATAAATAAAAATATATTAACAAAGTACTTAAAGAAAAGCTATTAAAATATATGGTCCACACAAATAATAATGTCACCGAAGACAAATGATAATGACATTTCTATCAGTGTCATGATATTTGCTTAGTTTATAATAATATATTAAAATACATGGTCCACACAATTAATAATGTCACTGAAGACAAATGATAATGACATTTCTATAGTGTCGTGATATTTGCTCATTTTATAATAATATATTATGATACTTTTGACAAAAACTGTATAACTTTTTAATCAATATTTACTTAAATGTTTTTTTTTTTAAATAATAATAAAAAAATACCACCAAAAACAGAAAAAAAAAATGAAGTGAAGAAATGTGATAGACGCTGCCGTAGTAAATGCGTTTTCTTTCTCATTTGAAAAAATGTGTTGCAGAGAAGATTCCGGAAAGTCCTAAATGACAGTCGTGAATGCTTGAAATGTGAATGCTTGAATGCTGGAGCTGAGCTGGGTAGAATCTAAACAAAACGCATTGGCTACTACCTGACTTTCTACACTTTCGCCGAAAGATGAGAGGCGTTTGCATAGAAAAATTAAAAAGTAAGGAAGAAAAAAAATCAAGCAATCAAGCTCAGTCAGTCAAACTGACCTTGATTTTTTTAAACATGTAGAGTTTCGCCCACGGGGAAAATTTTCACTTAGCAATACTACCTTTTCATGCCAGGGTAAGGCTGGCCGACATGAAATCTCATTTTCATATACAATGTCTTGCATTTAAACATCATGTTTAATATATTATTTATTCGAGGAAATTAGGTGAAAGATGTTTAATGTATATACTCACACTCGTATGATTGTTATTAATGTATAAAAATCACATTGTTTATTATTTTAATTTTTTTAGATCAATTATATATGGTCTGGATGTATGCATAATGACCCACATTAAAAAAACCATTCAACTTCATCAAAGACTAAAAGTCTTTTGACTATTATCTATAACTTTGACTTATTCAACCAAACTAAAATATCTAGAAAGGTGTATTAAGGAAGGGGTCCCATGGAACTGCGAGAGGATCTATTTTTGTGGAGCAAAGGGTTCTATGAATCCAAAAAAATCTTTTCCTCCAAAACAAGAGTCCCTACTTTTAATTTGTTCCGAAATTTTTTTATTTAATCATTTTTAATCTTTTTATTTGTAAGTTTTAAAAAATCTCTCCAAAATCATTTAGTACTAAACTTAAAACCTTATACAACCATCACCTTCTATAAATTTGGGAGCTTAAAATTTTAAGCCAACTAACTGCTTGTTTTAAAATGCTCTAAAAACTTTCACAATACCTGAGATAATTTAAGAAGCGTCCTCCATGAGACCCCGGCTAAAATATCTGGAAAGGTGCACATTCCTTCCAATAGCTTGGAGTGTGTGTACGCCGTCCCTTACAAGTTATTTGAGCCTTTATATCCAAATACTGGAGGATGAGAAAGAATACCAGGGCCCTGGTTTTCTTGGAGGAAATAATGACTACCCTTTGTCAGCTAAGCCCCTGTTTTACTCTTGTGCTGCTATGCCTATTCTCTACTTCACACTTGGCCTACCCCAAGACTTTCAAATATGGTGATTTCAACGAATCAAGTATAATACTGCTAAAGGATGCTTCGATACACTCTGAACGAGTGCTCACCCTAACAAATCGAACCCAGCGTTCAATGAGTCGTGTTCTGTACCCCAACCCCATCAGAATAAAAGGCAGCAATAACTCAATTTTGTCCTTCAGCACTAGCTTTGTCTTGTGCATGGCGGCTACATCTGAGGGCATGCACGGGAATGGGTTGGCCTTCATCATGGCTCCCAATAAGTCCCTCGTCGGCGCCGGTGATTCCCAGTACCTTGGACTCGCCACGCCTACAACAAATGGTCTCGAATCCAACCATTTTCTAGCAGTCGAATTTGATGCAGTTTATGACCCTGATCTTGGAGATATAGACGACAACCATGTTGGAGTTAATAAAAACGGCGTTAAGTCCTTCGAATCTCAGCCGGCAGCCTATTGGATTGACAAAAATCATTTTACCAATTTGACTCTGGCAAGTGGAAAGAATATCCAAGCCTGGATTGATTATGATCATGTTGAAGACCGGCTTAATGTGAGTGTTGCAGTAGTGGGGATAGAGAAGCCTGTCCGGCCATTGATATCCGTTACGAAACTTAATCTTTCTGCAGTTTTGAAGGAAGAGGTGTATGTGGGGTTTACTGCATCTACAGGGACTTATGCAATTGAAGATCATTACATTCTCGGCTGGAGCTTCAGTACAGAAGGTGATGTGTATATAAATGGAAACATAGATAGAAATAGATTTAGAAAAGGAGATTAAGGATACCCTTAAAACCAAAAGGTTTAGTATTATGTTTTTACAATAAGATTTCTTATAAGTTTTGATTCAAGAGGTGGAGTGCTTTTTTAATTTAGTATAATCATAGAATTTTTAGTTCTATCTTCAAGGTAGTGTTCTGTCAGTAATGTTTCCATGCAATTTTCTAACGGCTGCCTATCAGATAAACCATCAGTACGTTTTTACAGAAATTCAACGTTTAAACTCTCAAATTGTCAGACATGTATTATCTAAAATTTCAAAAACCTTGTTTATTATTTAGGAGCATTCAAAATTTCAAGTTTACGTTTAGACATCCACTACAGCCCCCATATCATACCTTCTCCAGATTTTCCTGCGGAAGATTTCGTGCGAGTGGACTTCTAAATATTGCCCTCTTTTTAATAACAATTTGTTGCCCCTTATTTCTGAAAGCTACCGCAACTTCTAACTAAAGCTTATTATACACTTTGTGTTGTTCCATTGAAAGGGTTCCACTCTCTCCTCAGAGAGAAAAAGGTTTACCTAGAGAGGAAAAAATGCGCCTTTGTAAAGTGTTGGTGCTTTGGAGTCAACACTTTACAGTAGTTTACAATTTAAATCTTTTGGAATTCAAATTTCACTCTGCAAACATTTAAAATTAGGGAATAGAGATTCTATTAGTCTAGAGTTTTCATCTTAGTTATATGGTTGTTTTTTCTTCTGTGTTGGTCTATTGATCTGGATCTACACTGTTAACAGGTAAAGCGCCGCCCCTAGATCTCTCCGGTCTGCCTTCATTCATTAGAAAAAAAGGGATAACTAAATCTAGAGGCTTCACGGCCGCTGTTAGTGTAGCATCTCTGGTTGTGTTCCTTGTAGCCCTTTTGTTTGCATTACTTAAAGTGAAAGAAATAAAAGACAGAGAGTCGATTGAAGAATGGGAATTAGAGTTTTGGCCTCACAGGATTCCCTACAAAGAGCTAAAAGCTGCCACACAAGGCTTCGGAAATGAGCAGCTGGTGGGCTGCGGGGGTTTCGGACGGGTTTACAAGGGCGTTCTCTCCAGAAACGGGCTTGAAGTTGCAGTGAAATGCATCACAAAGGACTCCACTGAAGGAATGAAGGAATTTATTTCAGAGATCTCAAGCGTGGGTCGCCTCCAGCACATAAACCTTGTTCAATTACGGGGCTGGTGCAGGAAAAACAAACAGCTGTTCATTGTTTACGAGTACATGCCAAACGGGAGCCTGGATAAACTGATATTCCCAAATCCAGAGGCAAGAACAGAAGTACTATGTTGGGCCCGAAGATACGCAATTCTGAAGGGCGTCGCTGCAGGGTTGTTATATCTCCACGAGCAATGGGATCGCAAGGTGGTTCACAGAGACGTGAAATCCAGCAATGTGTTGCTCGACTCAGAGCTGAATGCAAAACTAGGAGATTTTGGGCTTGCTCGTTTGTATGACCACACGCAAAATCCACAGACAACTCGGGTCGTGGGGACTGTAGGGTATATCGCTCCCGAAGTCACAAATACAGGGAAAGTTACTCCAAGTTCCGATGTATTCAGTTTTGGCATTGTTTTACTGGAAGTTGCATGTGGCAGGAGGCCCATAGATTTGTCCAAGGATAATGAACAGATTGTTTTGTTGGATTGGGTGAGGGATTTATATCAAAATGGAGAAATCTTGCACGCAGCCGATCCAAATCTTGATGGTGTGTATGATGTGGAAGAAATGGAAAGAGTGCTGAGATTGGGTTTGTTCTGTTCTCATCCTCAACCGGAAAAAAGGCTTGGCATTAAAACGGTACTGCAAATACTGGAAGGCCAAGCTCCTTTTCCAGTTCATCAGATTCTTTGGACTTCTTATGATACGAGTTACAAAGATTATGGCAGCAATGTTGTTCATATTACAGATGAAGAAGAAACTGCTGATCAATTGGCTTCCGCTCCTGTGTCTGTGGAATCTGGAACCACTATAACAAGCCATGATTATGATAAAGATTCGGATTATGGTGTAGGCAGATGATTTTATAAGTCGCTTTGGCCTCTATAGATTATTCTAACTTTCTTTAGATTTCTGCTGCTGTTAGTAGCAATGCTTTGTTCTTTGGTTTCGCTGCTTGGCAGCCATTGAACCTCTGTACTCATTCTATGTTGTTGATATATAACACTACCTTTATTCCACCATTATTAAAAAAAATTCATGGTTAACCATGAGCCATCCCTCGCTTTAATAATTTGGATTGAATTAATATTAATCCTGAGCATGAGCCATCCCTCACTTTTATAATTTGGATTGAATTAATATTAATCGTGGGCACATGTTTAGTTGTTTTATTTTTATTGGTTAAAATTTATATTTTACTATTAAATTGGGTGATTAAATATCAGATGCTTTAGTGTTTAGTTGTTTTATTTTTCTGGGTCAAGTTTTACTTTTCACTATTGAAGTTGGTAATTAAAATCACATGTTTTAGGTTAGTTTTTTCATTTCTATGGGTTAAATTGTACCTTTGACTATTGAGGTGGGTGATTAAATACCACATATTTTAGTGGTTTCTGTTAAAATTTACTTTCGTCATTGAAGTTCATGATGTGTTTTTCTATGTTTTACAATTCATGTAAATTGTAAAACCATTTTTTGATGTAGCTATTAATATTTCCACATACATAAAGGTGGAGTAAAAGTTTTATTATTATTAGTACGTGCCATGGCATGGTACTCTTGCATTCAATATGCAAAATTTTACACTTTAATCAATATCAATAATAACAAAAGGGACATAAAATTAATATAGCCCATACTCAAAATCAAATCAAAAAGACTTTATTTTGATAAAGAGTCAATAATAAAATAAAAGAGAGAAGACATTTGTATAAAAAATCTTATGAAATCTTATCTATAATAGTGAAATTTTGTCTTTATCTTTTATTGTTATTGCGATACAAGTCAATATTGAAATAAATGAAAGAAGACACTTGTATAAAAAATCTTATAAAATCTTACCTTTTATCTTTTCTTGCTATGATGTGCTAACAGCAATGAATCACAATTTTAACAGTCTTTTATCTTTTCTTGTTATGATGTGCTAACAGCAATGAATCACAATTTTAACAGTCTTTTATCTTTTCTTGTTATGATGTGCTAACAGCAATGAATCACAATTTTAACAGTCTGAAATATTAATCTTATCTTTAAATTACGGAACCCTCTGGAGTGGCGTCGGAAGAGTAGGGTTGTTGGGGGACGCGTTGACTGACAATCTGTTTTAACTCAACCTATTTCCGGGACAGCCTTTCTTCAATTGAAGCTGCCAAAGGAATACCTTCAAAACTGTTGACTCATTGTTTTATTCTGCCTCTGATGATTTTCCACACCAAATTCTGGGGTAAGTTGATTGATGATTTTTCTTCTATTTGCTTGATGTCTGTCTGGATCCCTCATCATGTTCTGTTGTTGGCAACAATCGCAGTAGCAACTCTATAACTTGTAGGGCATTGTAAGTAGTTTCTTGAGCATTTTTTACGGTTTTTATCATCCTTATAATTTATTGAATGAAAATGAACAGGGTATGCAAGGATCCAGATTTCCTAGCTTTGGTAGGGTTTTACTTCTTGTTTGTTTAGATTCCATTCAACATTCAAAACACCCAATTCAGCATAGCCATGGCCAAGAAATGAATAGTAATATCTTTACAGCTGGTTCAGCAAATGTTTGGATCGTAAATACACTAATACCTATCCAGCTATGAAGCATTATTGAAAACTCTTTTCGAAATTGCCTTTTTACCAATCTTTGTTATGAACATCAATTCTATCAATTCGAAGCAACGTGAAAAAAAAAATCCAAGGATAAAACTTGAGAATTGTAACCAAACTTCGCCGACAAATTTTGGGCAGAACCCTAAGAATTTGCAACCTTTATGCCACCAAAATTTATCTTGAGATCGCTGAATTTTTTGCCAGCAGATCAAAACTCGTTTTGATAGATAACTGGAACTTCTGTTTTTTTTTTTAGATATTTGACTGGATCAATTCCAATGTTTTGCATCCCTCTCTTGAAATACCAGTTGTTGATCTGTACATTTAACTTGCTACCTCTAATAAAAGAGAACGCCTTCGACTTGGACGTAAAAATAGAGAACCAATACTTAAAAGCACATTTTCCAGAATCATAAAATGTTGTTGCCATCCACTATTCATCTCAATGTCATGCAAATAGAGGGATGCATAGAGTGATCTTTGGCTGCAGAATTTAACCTAGAACATCAACTAAAATAAATATCTTCCAACAACAAAATTATCTTAATTTATATACTTAAAAAAAAAAAATAACGTTTTTGGTCACAGCCCAACCATACACCGACAGAACATCAATAGGGGATTTCCGATTTATTTTTCCATCTACATTCTATACTGTTCAAATTTTGTATCCTTAGGTTGTGACCTCATCAACAAGATCCCAACGTTTCAAATCCAAGCTCAGGAATGTGCAAAGTGACCCTGAATCTATTAAAGTGCGGTCCTTAATCTATTCCCTTTCGTAGTCTCCAAGTCCATAGAAAGAACCAAAAAAATCCAAGTTTCGTTTTAGCAGTTTTTGCTTAAAAAACATTAAAACTTTAATAGTTCTTTTTAAAGATTGCCGATTGTCTAATTTAGTATGAATTTCCTTTGTTTCACTTTTTTTTTTTTTTTTTTTAATATATTTGGTTAATTTTGAATTTTTTTATTTTTTATTTTTATAAATTATAATTACAACTAAAATATATATTTTTAATTTTTTTGTTTTTAAAAATTTAATTTAAAAATTTGTTTCAAATTTAAATATAAATTTTAATTTATGTGTATATTCTTAGAAAAAAGACTTTTAGTGTAAATTCTATATATGTGCAGATCATATTTACAATTATTATTGGACATTAAGATTTTGGTGTACATCTCTACTGCATCGTGTACATCTCTACTGCAAGATGTAGTCATACAAATGAAATGTCATGCAAAGGAAGAAATAAACTACAATAAAGAGCACTAGGTTTTCAATAGAAATGGCCAAATACTGGAGTTATAGGCAGTTTAGGATGATAGAAAATACATTGTTTCATCTATTTTGACAGTTCAGGATGATAGAAAATACATTGTTTCATCTATTTTGACAGTGGGCTGGTAGAGGAATTAGTACTTGCACACAAGGCATCATGGACACGAAAATCTAGTTTTGATATCTGTGACATAGTTGTTCAAATCTTGGGAGTACTTAAATTGTGTAAAGGTTTCCAATTTGAAGAGGCTTGGAGAAAGTACAAGGATGATTCTATATCCCTTCCTAAGCTCAGATAACAAGCATTCTCTGCAATATTAATGATACCTAAATATTGAAAGGTCTCTGTTTGAATGGTAGACCTGCCCCACAGCTTAGAAGGTTTTCATGCTCTTATTCATGGTTATGAGCTTCGTTAAGAAATAAAGAGAACATGGCCTACAATGTTTAACAACCCATGGAGAAAGTGCAAGGATTCAACCTTTAACTCGTAACTAATTTTCTAGAATATGAGTGCACTCTTCTGACATACAGGTTGTTCTTGATGGTTGTAGTTGAGGGGTTTTATCTTATTGGAGGTTTCAAATCTGTTAGTGTATAACAGATCGAATTCAAGTGGAATACACTTGTCTTTAGGTTTCTTTGATGATATTCGTATACTAGAACATCATCTTCAACAACCAAGTACATTTGATGAGATAGAAAATATAGATAGAAAATGTCTTGAAGTGGGACTATGATGGGGCTTGCTGTTATATTTGGAGGGACTGCATTTTTCTTAAGATGCAAGGGAACTGTTATTCTTGATGAGAGGTAATATTCTGATAGTCACACTATTGGGCTTGAGATACTAGAGGCCTCTCCACAGCTACCACAGGTAGAGATAGAGAAACGTGTCAACACAGGATTCAGTTCTTGGATAGGATCCTCATTTCTTTCATTAGATGAAGAGGATGGACCTCAAGTAAATGGCCTAGATGATAGATGGGAAGATGACGATGCTTATAGCATGCCAACAAACACAAGAGCAACATCACCCTAGTTTGAGGAATGTAGAACCTTTTTTTGGCTTTACAAAAGTTTTGATCTATACAATCATTGTGGCCAATTAGAGATTCCTTTTCTTTTAGCATTTGAAAATTTTGTACAGATCTCTAGTTGGAGTTTCATTATTCTGTGAAGGGGGGCCAAAGGGCCACTCAAGTAGCTCATCATTACCTAAGGCAAAACCCAAAAGCCAAGCGTCTTATGGATGATGTTGCTGAGACTCCTCGTTTATAACTTAAAGTTATATTAGTAACCCTTTTAAATGTACAATCAAAGGAGAAAACCAAAAAAGGATTTTCAATAATAGGTTATGGGAAATAAAGAGAAGGCAGCTAATATAAATTCAATTTTCAAGAAACTGTTATGGATAAGTGGAAGCATCGGTAGTTCTTTGTAAAGGTTCCAAAATTTTTATCTTTTTCCAGCTTCTCGAGAGGAGAGCTTTGAAGGAGAAAAACGATTTTCTATTAATTCACAACAGTGGTGATTTTTTTTCTCAACTCAGTCAATGTACATGGGACATTCAGAGACTTTGAGCTCTTGTTTTGTTGAGGAAAAGAAGAGTTATTCTAGAACTTTGTGTGTATTTAATTTATTCTTTGGTTGCAATTTTTCTTATGTTAATTGTAATCAATCTTCGATGTTTTTCCTGCTATGTATAGTTGCATCTAGATTCAACACAGGAACTTTACATCCTATTTCAGTTGCATATTTTGCTTATGTTTGATGTGTGACTCATTCGTATGTTGGGGAAAAGATAACTGCATTTCATTTACCAGTTATTGTTTGTGGATAGGAAATTTATGAACTTTGAGTCATCTTTTTCTGCTCATTCTTTATTGTTGGAATTAGCCAAGGATGCTCTACAACTTGATCAACACTCTCACAATATAGAAATCAATAAATAGAGATTAAGAAATCGGTGATATTGATGAACCTTATTGAGCATAAACTTATATTGATCTAACTTACAAATTTACATGAGAATGCCTCATTATATAGGCATGGAAGAGGCAATCCACCTTGCACATGGATTGAGAAGTACCCCATGATGTGGCACAAACAAGAAGACAAGTGTCCTATAAGGTGTCAACCTTTGGATCACTTGGAATGTGAAAACCAACAACCTTGTGTGGCAAGTGTTGGATGACTACAAAGTACCTTTTGAGGTGAAATGGAAAGTCATCCAACCTCAAAAGCTATGCACATGAGGGGTGTGTGCAAGAAATTGAGTCCACTTTTTGGCCAAAAAGTGGAAGTGTTTTCCCTGATTTTTAGAATTTGTCACATTTGACCTAAAAATTTGAAGCACTTAAAGATTGAATCTCAAAAAAAGTTAGTAATATGAAATGTAGTACTTGGAATCTAGTTTCCAAATATGTAATTTTTTTGAGTACCCAGATGATACAAATTGATTTTCAATAGGCATGTTTAAAAACAACTATTTAAAAGTCACTTTTTTTACCATACCATGCACGTGTACATCAACCATGTTTTGACCTAAATAAGTGTATTTTTATGAATTCTTTTGGGAAAAGGTCTGTAACAAACTGAAGATTGTTGAGGATATTTTTTTGTAATTTTTATTTTTATTTTTTTGAATTATTTTTTATTGGTCGTAATTGTTGTTTTGAAAATCCCTCATGTACGTCATGTATAAGATGACCTAAACTTATCATTTTTTTTTCAAATTGAAAAGAATTGTCTGAAGATTTTTAAGGTATAATTTTTTTAAAAATTATTTTAATAAAAAGTTATAAAAATAATTAAAAAAACATGATATTTCAAGTTTATGGACTAGTTTCATTAAAAATTATTTAAAAAATAGAAAAAATAATCAAATTATAAAAAAGTTACACATTTGGAATCTATATAATCTCATCTATAATGGGTTTTAATTTCATCAAAAATTTATGTAAAAAATGTCTTCAGACATATGTCCAAAGTCACTCTTTTCTAGTGACAGTGACATGACCTTCAAGTTGCAGGTCAAAATAGGTCCAAAGCCAAGGGTTAGGTTCCCAAGCCTTTTCCCAACCCAAAACCCATAGCAGATATCACACCTACATTTGAAATTTTACGAAACAAGATCCCATTTACTTTTTTTATTAATTCCCAATTATGCAAAGCGATCGGGATCATGTTTGCTATGGGATACCGTTTCATAAATGGGATCCCATTTACTACGGGATATCATTTTATAAATAGGATCCCATTTCATTTTTGACCATTTTTTAATTTACTAATGAAAAAGTACTATCAACTCTACAACTTGCATCTTACATGACTCTATACGACTGACAATGACTTTTTTAGCAATTTTTTTATCAAATCTTGTCTTCTACATGCTCTTGAACTTGCAGGTTCATTCAAATTTTGGAAGGAGGCAACATTGGGACAATTGTGAAGTGGAATTGTGTTCATTTTCTACTCATTTGATAGAGGAATAAAAAATAGACTTTTACTATTTAAATTCATTTGTACTTTAGAATTTTGTAATCATGAGATCACATTATCGTCAAAAGAGGAAAGATAGGCAGGTATCGACCCTTGAAGAAATTCAAGCAAATAGAGAGGAGGCAAAACAACAAAGAGATAGAAGAATGATGATTCGAGCAACGAATAATGTTGAAGCATCCAATTCCATGACTATTGAAGATACAAACATTGAAGAAACCATGGATGTAGATGATGCAAATTTGCAAGAGGTGAATGTGGAAGATAATTCGATTATAGAAACGAATCCTGGTATGTCTTCAAATCCACCTTTCAATGCTATAGAGAATGTGACAATAGGCATGAATCCAAGTACATCTTCAAATCCACCTTTGAATGATATGGAAAATGTGATTATAGATGATATTCGTATTGATCATTTAAAAGAAGTTGGATATAACAATCTTGAGATCGATTTAATTCATAGACAAGTTGTAGAAATAAATATTGAAAAAGATATCCCTTGTGTTGGTAAAAATGAAAATCCTTTTATTGTTGAAAATGAAAATCCTCGTGTTCAAGGTGAAAATGAAAATCCTTTTGTTGTTGAAAATAAAAATCTTTGTCTTGTTGAAAACGAAGATATTTTTTTAAAAATTGAAAGTACTATTTTGGATAATTTTCCTAGTAAGATTTCTTGGAGACAAATAAAAACACATGCCAATAGATTATACAAAAAAAAAATTATGGAAAAAGATTATCATTTCAATGTCAACTCATGATGCAATTGATGAGAATGTGAAAAATGATAAAAGTAATGAAAAAGTTAGGTATTTTTGTGAAACCAAAAAGAAAAGATAAATCACTTAAACATGCTATATGTATTGTTGCTAGTGCCATTGAGTCTATTGGAAAGAAGAGGTGATCTAAAGATAAGAATGCAGCATGATGAGCTATAACAATCGCTATAGTTAATAAAAGAACTTTGAATAAAAGAATGTTCAGCAACATTAGTGGAATTCTAAACATACATCCTAAAACATTGGTAAGAGAGGTAAAAAGGAGAAAGTATAGAAAATGATCCAATCAACCAATGTTGGAGTTTTAGTAGTCGACTCCAAAGGTCTGACATGAAATTGAATATTGAAATCAAATCTTTGGTTGAAAAATATTGGAATGATAATACTAGGGTATCATCTAATGCTAGAGATGTTTTGAAATTAAGAGTGGGGTCTAAAATTCGTGACCCTCATCCAAAACACTTATTAGACACAACTCAAACCGAATTTTATAGAAAATTTTTGGATTACCTGGAAATATTACCATAAGTCAAAGATCATTTGAAAAATGTAAACATTGGTATGTCAAAATTAATAAGCAATGAATCTCTTGTTGTTGTGAAACTCATATGCAATTTCGTTATTATTAAATTTTTTTTTTGATATATATGTTGTACTTTACATACTAACATAATTATGTAGGAGTATGGTATTAATATGCCACTTGAAACAATCAAAGAGTTTATAGCAGGTTTTTTTGTGAAAGATCTAATGGGCATTTATTTTATTTAAGTTCATGTATTTTTGGACAATGCACAAGTTGTGGCAATCTTTCATTCTTAGGAGATTGTATGCATGAAAGTGTTGAAAATGATTTTGGACAACAATTAGTGGATGTTAAAAGATTTAAGAATGTTGAGTATTCTTTAAAGGATGGAAAATTAGGAAAGTGTTGCAATTTAATCACAGAAAAATTAATGTATATGCATTCATATCATAATTTAAGAGTAAGATTGTACCAAAATATGTCAAACACTCTCAACATGCTCGATGGAAAATTTCACACATATAGAAACACATTTCTAGTTGGAACTATACTATCAGTGGTTGATTTTGTAGAAAACTATACTCTTTCTCCACAAGAGAAAATCCAATCACAATATTACAATTCAGTGCATGTGGCTATGTTTGTTCATATTGTATACAAGCATGCAGATGATAGTATAGAGGGTGATAGAAAATTTTTGAGGGAATATCATTTCTATTTGAGCAACAATCAATTACACTCATCAGAGGTTGTTCAGTATTGTTTCAATATATTTTATACAAATTTAAGAGAAAAAGGAATCCAAATGACAGAACATCTCATATGGTCAGCTAATTATACGGGACTGTTCAAGAATGCTCAAACGTTTTATTGGTTAAGTAGGTTTCACAAGGAAAATAATGTCCAACATATGTGGAGGTTTTTTGAAGATAAACATGGTAAAGGAGAACATGATGGAGCTGGTGCATCTATTAAAAGAATTCTTGCTAGATAGCAATTGAAATACCTAGACTTGATTGTGAGACAATCAGTTGATCTACTAAATGGCATTCATTTAAGAGTTTGAATGCAAGCACATTGACTATATGGACAAGGGAGCTTGCATATTTTTTGTCAGTTTTGTATTTCAGGAGATTGGAAAGTATGTGAGAATACAGAATGGGTTGAAGAGTGAAAGCAAAGATCATTGCCACCTGTACAAACACATGATCAATATGAAACAACAATTGAAGACAATGATCAAGTGTTTGCATCAGATGACTATGACTGTGTTTCAGACCTTGTACAAGAAGGTAATTAAATTCAATTTATTTCATTTTATTTAACTTTATTACTATTTTGTAATATATTTAATTACATATGGATGAATGTATGTAGAAATTGGTCAAATTATGTCACACAAGTTATTGAATTAAATTTTGTTTGCATGACATGTGTATGCTATTGTTGCACCTAAGTAGAATTAAGAGGAAACATAATATTGGTTGGCTCGATGTGTGTAGACTAAACATAAGTTAATAGCACCTAGAGAAGATGATGATGGCTTTCTTTATCAAATAGGTTCGGTGGTGGTTGTTGGTACTTGACTACGAAAATACCTAGCAAGGAAGAATGGTTTGCTTACACTCGAAGATTATGAGACACATAAGAAGATTATACACTACTTGTATTTGGTGGTGGCAACAAATATAAAACTCGTGAGGTATCGTGGAAGTCCTACTAATAAAGAGCTATAGACAATTTCTATGGAAGAGCACGAGACAATCATAGATGCATTGCAAAAAAGAGAGGATGCAGATGGTACAAAGGAATAAATTTTTAGGTATGTATATAGTTGTATATATTTAATTGATAGTTAATTTATAGTTGTATTAAGTCATCCCTTAGCTCCCCTTAAGCCATCCTCTTACCTCCCCTTACATTTATTATTTTTGCTGGTCTACTACAAGTCTAGAGATCTTGCATGATTGTATTGATGAACATTTACAGTATATTCTTCATTCTCATTTGACCTTCTATAAATTATTCTCTTTATCTTAAAATTTGTATTGGCTCATATATATATATATATAGTTTATTTACTTACATTATTTATTTTGCAAGTGTACCCTACAAGTAGAATTTTGCATGATTGTCACTACAAGTTTTGACCATACAAATTTGTTAGATCAGATTTGTACTCTTCAACTTAAAGTGAATGCATTAGGTAATTATATATATACTCATATCTTTCACATCACATGTTATCTAGTTACATATTCCATCAATGTTTTGTGTTTTTGATATATTCTTTCATTCTCATTTCACCTTCTATATTATTCCCTTTTTCTTAAAATTTGTATCGATTCATGTATTTTATGCTTATATACATAGTTAAAAATTATTTATTGTCATTTTGTATCCTTAAGCCATCATCACATTCATCACATACTTTGAGACAAAAAAGAGAGGATGCAAACTCAACCTACAATATGGAATACTTGTAAATATAGGTACAAGTGTGTGTGTGTGTGTGTGTGTGTGTGTGTGTGTGTAGATACAAGTTTTGATGATATATATTGATATTGCTTATATACATAGTTAAAATTGATTTATTGTCATTTTGATATCAGGTGGCATGAAGATGCTACATTTTCATGATCCACCACAAGTTTTGGATTTCCTTGAGATGGCATAGCCACATTTTGTAAATATTATTTTGAGTTGGCATATATGCCAAATTTTTATATGCACATACATAATTACTCTACACTTTTATATATAAAAATCAATATTTGATATATTTTGTTCATTATCTGCATGCTTTCTTTCTTTGAAACTTATTAATATTTGAATGTATCATTAATTTGTCATGTATATTACTGTTTAATTTGGTTGCCTTGGACAACTTCACCAAATTTATATATATTCTAATTAATTATATCAATTGTAATTGAACATGAGACATACTTTGAATTCTTTGATCTCATTAAGACATCCTATTAGGACCCCTTAAGACATCCTACAAGGACCCCTTAAGCCATCATTTCTCATAATCACTTTTTCATGTATATTACTGTTAAATTTGGTTGCCTTGGGCAACTTCACCAAATTAATTCATATATATCCTAATTAATTATATCAATTGTGATTGAACATGAGACATACCTTGAATTATTTGATCCCCTTAAGACATCCTATTAGGACCCCTTAAGACATCCTACGAGGACCCCTCAAGCCATCATTTCTCATAATCACTTTGTCATGTATATTACTATTAAATTTGGTTGCCTTAGGCAACTTCACCAAATTAATTCATATATATCCTAAGTAATTATATCAATTGTGATTGAACATGAAACATACATTGAATTCTTTGATCCCCTTAAGACATCCTATTAGGACCCCTTAAGCCGTCATTTCTCATAATCACTTTGTCATGTATATTATTGTTAAATTTGGTTGCCTTAGGCAACTTCACCAAATTAATTCATATATATCCTAATTAATTATATCAATTGTGATTGAACATGAGACATACTTTGAATTCTTTGATCCCCTTAAGACATCCTATTAGGACCCCTTAAGCCATCATTTCTCCTAGGACCCCTTAATTCATATATATCCAAATTAATTATATCAATTATGATTGAACATGAGACATACTTTGAATTCTTTGATCCCCTTAAGAAAATTTTGGATTCTTTGATCCCCTTATGCATATTTTGAATTCTTGTATATTGTTGATTTTCATGAACTTGAATAACATCGAAGTAATACATGGATAGCATATAAAGTAATGATATATAACATGTGCTTCACATTTGGATAATTACCTATTCCTATTCTAATGCTATCGAATGTTTTGACTACATGAATCAAATTTGTAAAGTAAAAATATTTGAAATGTATATGTTTTTGCTAACTTGTGAATTAAATTTTATTATTGTTATCAGTACTACAAGTAATTAATTTTCAAAAATCTAACTATATGTGTAAATGTACAACAATAGTCCATAAAATATTGATATTAATAAAGTCCATGAAAATACTAAAACATATCACTAGATCTAGTCAACATGTGAAATACTAAAATACAGAAACATGAACATATAGAGTCCATGAAATACTGAAACATATATAGATCTAGTCCATGAAATATTGAAACATGTATAAAGAGTATGTATGCAACATGTACTAAAACATACATAGAGTCCATGAAATGTACTAAAACATATATGTCTAACTCATATCATCCCTATAATCAAGAGACCTCTTCACTCCATGTTGACTAGGATGATCTGAATCAGTCTGAACAAGACAAAGATTTACTTGAAGTTAGATTTAAAATGTTTATAAATGATAATTTAATTCATTTTAATTTATAAAATCATAAAAAATACCGTATCAGGTTGCTCATTTCCTATAACGACCTGCTCTGCATGCTCTGCTACATGACCTGTCTCATGCTATATAAGAAAAATAATTTAACATGTGTCAACATATATTCTATTGAAATTTACTTTAAGTTCACAATGTATATTATAATTGACTTTAAATTATATAATCTAAATTTTAAATTATACCGTATGAGGCTGCTCATCTCCTCTTTCATCTTGCTCTGCATGTGTTGTTGTAGGTGGTATGGCATCAATAGAATGAAACATGTCACCGACAAGGTCCTATAAGGTCATTTACAAAGCACATGTGTACAAATTATGTTAAAATGTATATATATTCACTTCTGTACCTAATTTTTGTTTTAATCTATTTAAAAGACCTAGACATAAATTACACGTACACATACATAATTTTTTCAACACCCTGAAATGCAACCAACTCCTGAAAATGAATTGGATCATCCAGGTGTGCTACAACACCCATCCTCATCGTTGTGTCAACCAACATAGACATATATTTTTAATATATATAAGTATGTATGCACGTTTGATATAGTGAATTCAAAATATGAAAATCTAAGTATAGTTTTTAAAAACAGTATACATACAAATGGCTCATGTGAGACACCTGACAATGGAGGAGCACTTGAGACACCCTCTAGAGGATCCAATGTGGAGTTTGGATTACTTCCCTAAACCAGCATAAATATTTAATGTAAATGTTCAAGACTGAATTATAAATTAAAATCAACTTATTAAAATTATTTAATATATATTTTTAAAAACAATCGTTTAATACCCCAAACAGGTGGTCGAGATGAACAGATCTTGATGAAAAATAAAATTGATCAAAAGTACTCATTGTACCTGTTGCCATCATCTTGACACCAAACAATTTGATTATTAAAATATTACAATTTAATTGATCTATATGTTCATTAAAAACGTGTGCTTAAAATTGTTATAAATTCAACATGTGTGTGTGTGTGTGTGTATATATATATATCAAATGTTCAGTGGGGTGATCCTCATCAATGAGAAAATCAACAAATGAACACATATCATCAGATGTTACATGTGCAACTGAAGTAGGTGCTACCTGATCAAGTCCATAACATAACTGATTGCAACTTGTATACATATGCTCGGCATCGACACATGTGGAGAGGTACTAGGACCAGCTCCACCATCCACTCCTCCATGGTCTCGATCCTTAGCTACCATCATAGAAGTCTGCTCATTGAGGCTACCCAAGAGTGCACTCAATGCTCCTAATGCAGATACCACCGTACGATGCTGGATGGGTGCATGAATGGCAGCAAAAGGAGGGTCAACAAGAGGTTGAGTAGGCATGGGTCATTAGGGATCAACCTGTGCCCCTAAACTCTGTTGTGGCATGTTGCCACCAATACCCTATAATGATCTAAAATCAAAGTAATTGGGTTTCCTATTCAAAACAAACTCTGCATATAATTTTCTCAAAAAATATAGAGGAACCTCACAATTAGCATGAGGTGGATAATCAAATACCATCCACCACCTATCCCAAAAATTGGCAAACATTGTTGCATGTCTACACCACCTAATTGATATTCTTTTCTTGTTTGGTGGAATTGGTTCATTGGTGATGGGGTGCCTAAAATATTGAGCTAAATAAGCTTTTGTAATTTTTAAATCCAAGATCTACCTATAAGAGAGGCTATCAGCATAAAATTGTTACCTCTCCTCTCTCCATAATAGAAAAGTGTCCAAGTCCACATCAATGGACCTAATAGAATTTACTATGTTTTCCATCAAAGATGCAAAACACATGAAGTGAGGTGGCATGAATTGTTCACTTCGAATGGCATTTATTTTTTATTTGATGGATGTGATATTTTCATTAATTTTGGCTCGCAAGCGAGCCTCATCTGATCCAGGTTGGGGTGGAGGTGGGGGATTTTGAGGTGGAGATGGAGGTGGATCATGGTGTTTAGGGGATGGGGATTGTAGAGGTGGCACATTGAGAAAATGCTCAACATCAAAGTGAATATCCATGATATAAAAACTAGATGAACCTGCATATATACATAAATATACAAACAAGTACAAAATTAACTTTCAAGAATCTATATATATAAATTATAAATAAACATATATCAAAAACTAGATATTATACATGTTGAGAAATTACAAGAAATATTAAAATTAAACTAGATATTATCATTCACTTGAGCATACATACAAATTTCAATATTTAAGAGATTCTAGTTCTATGTAATTTTAATACATGTGTACATGTACTAAAAAGTAAACTGAAAACATGTACATAAAAAAAGGCTTTCAATACATACTTTAAAGTGTTTACAAGGAATAGTGAAGCTTCCCCTTAAATCCTAATTTATTAAATCCCCTTAATCCACATGTCATCTTTTCTAGGTCCATAAACCATGCTAATGGAATGATTTTGTCCATAGTTGACCAAGTTTAATATATATATATATATATATATAAGTTTGTAAAAAATTTAAGCTCATCTAACATTATACAAATCAAGATCAAATGTGAATGATCAATTTTCAACTATTATTAGTGGCTTACGGGGATTAATGAGTAGATTTCAAGTTGTAGGTGATCAACATCCTCTTAGATCATCCCTTGACAATGAGTAGATTTCAAGGGTCCATTAGTTCTATTATTAATGGCTTAAGGGGATTTTATGATCATCCCTTGACAATGACATGTGGTTTGTCTATCTTTGAAAACAAATAATTGTTAATGTGATGTGAAATCTAGTAAAATTGTAGGGCCATATTTTGATGATCTATTGTTGTAGGTTAATTATTGGTTGTTTCAACCCTCTACCTATGATTAATTGATAGTACACTTTTGATTTTACATATCCTATTTTTTAAAATGTATTTAGGACATTATTAAACCCTAAACCCTAAACCTTCAAACCTAAACCCTTAACCCTTAAGTGTAAACCCTAAACCCTTAACCCTTAACACTTAACCCTAAACATTTAACCATAAACCCTTAACCCTTAACCCTTAACCTTAAACCCTTTTAACCCTTAACTTTAAACCCTTTTAACCCTAAACCCTAAACCCTTAACATTTAACCCTAAACCCTAAACCCTTAACCCTAAACCCTTAACTTTAAACCCTTTTAACCCTAAACCCTTAACCCTTAACCATTAACTATAAACCCTAAAGCCTTAACCCTTAACCCTATTAATAAGTAGAGATCATAGTAGATTTCAATACAAAGAACAACTCAATTTTTTAAAAAATGCATGCAACTTTAACTTTGCAACCCTAGTTTCTTTAACCTCCCCTACATATATTTGTTTTCCATGTAATCTTGCTCCACCTTGGAGCATAGGATTTGGGAGAGGAGGCAAGGGGGATAGAGGGGTACTAAATATATTGTATAAAACATTTAAATGGTAAACTTTAAGAACACGTTAGCTGACTATCAAATCCACATCACCATTATATAGGTCATTTGAATATTTGTGTATGCAATCTTTGATATCACTCATTGCTATTAATCTAACCCATGAAATGCACTTGACTTAAGAGAATCCATTCACCTATTGAGTTGAAAAACTCCTAAACAATTTCTATAAACACTACCCTAACAAGTTTAGCTAGCTAGAAGACAAAGGTGAATATTTTTTAAGGGTATATTATGTCGAATTGATATTGTGTAGCATAGATCAAATTTATGTAGTAAATTAAGTTCACGACACTTGGGATTGAATTTGTAGCATTAGGTAATAAATTGTAGAGTTTTTTGAGGTGACACAAAACCTAAAATAGGAATCATATAGTGCCAATTAATTATCTAGCAATGATATTTATCAATTTAGCATAACATCCACATTGTTCTGAACCATCATCAAGTTTAAAGCTAAGTACTTCTATCCTATGTATATAACTTTCATATATTTATTGTAATGATTTATAACTCCTAACTTTAATTAATCCAAGTTAATTTATACTTCAATAATTATATTTATTTAAGTAACCTAAATATATGTAAAAGAGAGTTTATTCCCCTACACCTCTCTACACTTTGTCGGTGTAATTAAGCTATTATAATGACAAAATGTGTTTTATAGTGATAGTAAGGCTCGAAACATCATATTGTGACTGTTTAAATACAAATTTCCAAATAAAATCCCCCAAATCTAGATATATATTTTATTGAGAGGAAGTTACAAATTTTTAATTTACACTATCAAGCAATATTGGTGTCATCTAACATCTAGCTATACTTTTGGCATTGTACATTTAACCCTTAACCCTAAACCCTTAACTCTTAACCCTAAACCTTAAACCCTTAACCGTAAACCATAAACCCTTAACCCTAAATCCTCAACCATAAACCCTTAACCCTAAACCCTTAACCCGAAACCCTTTTAACCCTAAACCCTTAACTTGAAACCCTTTTAACCCTAAACCCTTAACCCTATACCCTAAGCCCTCAACCGTAAACCCTTAACCCTAAACCCTAAACCCTTAACCCTCAACCCTAAACCCTTAACCGTAAGTTCCCTAAACCCTAAACCCTAAACACTAAGCCCTTAACCCTCAACCCTCAACCCTTAACCCTAAGTTCCCTAAACCCTAAACCCTAAATCCTTAACCATCTACATCCTCTTAGGACAAGCCTTAAGCAATTTTCTTAAATCCCCTTAATCCATGTCATCTTTCCTAGGTGTATAAACCATGCTAATGGAATGATTTTGTCTTAAGTTGACCAAGTTTAATATATTTATCTTTTTAAATAAGTTTGTAAAAACTTCAAGCATCTAACATTATACAAATTGATCAAATGTCAATGATCAATTTTCAACTATTATTAGTGACTTAAGTGGATTAATGAGTATATTTCAAGTTGTAGGTCATCTACATCCTCTTACATCATCCCTTGACAATGAGTAGATTTCAAGGGGATTAGTGCTATTATTAGTCGCTTAAGGGGATTTTATGATCATCCCTTCATAATGACAGGTGGTTTGTCTACCTTTGAAAAACAAATAATTGTTAATGCGATGTGAAATCTAGTTTTGTAGGGCCACATTTTGATGAACTATTGTTGTAGGCTAATTATTGGTTGTAGGGACACATTTTAAATTCCTGCTCAAGTTTCTCAATTCTTTCCCTATACTTTAGCATACCTTGCCACATAGAGGTCCTTCGATGCTATTTATTTTATCCTTTATTTCTATTCTCCCCATAATCTACTTATTCATATCTAGAATCATTCCCATATCTAAAAATTCCTTCATCTACCTCCTTAAGCAATTGACCATCATTAAGGGGTTGATTGCCATTAAAATATAAAATTTTGCATTTATCCTATTACTATCAATGAAATACCATTTTATGAATTCATTTGAACCATTGAAACTTTAGGGTTTTGTTTCAATTCAGTTTAGGATTTTCTTTTTGTGTGTAGGGTAATTGTTTTTAGGTTTCAATTCAGTTTAGGGTTTTTTTGGTGTGTAGGATAATTGTTTTTAGGTTTTAATTCAATATAGGGTTTTTTTTGTGTAGGATAATTGTTTTTAGTTTTCTTTGATATGAGGGTTTATACAGTTTTGAGAAAATTGAAACCAAATTTATAACCTAATGTAGAATAATACAGAAAATAAACTTGAAATAAAAATTACAAATTACAAAAAATTTTAAAAATGTGGAAAAATCCAGTCACCTGGAGTTTTAGATGGCCAAAAATGCTCCTTTGATACTTGGGATCCCGTTCTATAACATGTGACTGTCACTGAGAAATGAGCTCACAGGCATTTTCTAAAAAAAATAATACTTTTCAAAAATGGGATCCCATTCTAAACGGGACCTCATTCATAATGCGATCCCATTTTTTGGTCCTAGGTTCGGGATCCCGCTATGTAATGGGATCATGTTCTATATTTTAGGCTTGGGATCCTGATCCATAATGGGATCCCATTTTATACAAAATGAGATATCATTTTGGTTTGCCCAATTTCAGGTTTTTGCTTAAGTCTGAAACTTCCACGAGAAGTGGACTCAACTTTATGCTTTTACCCTGAGGTTTAATAAACAACTTGGTAACCTCTAACGTAAAAAATGTTGCACATTCAATTAGACAAGATATTGTCTAACCTCATCAACCTAAATACACTTAAGCTATAGTGAATAGATAAATTATTTACTCTAACACCCCCCCTTAAGTGATACTTGCGGAGATCACCAAAGTGAAATAGATACAAAGATATGGGTCCCAACTATTAGGCCATGTTAGGTACCCATGTATAAAGTTTATCATAAGGTGAAGTAAAGGAGAAAACCCAGTGGGAACAAAACTCCTCTCCAAAAGGAGAAACAAAATGCATGAAAACATAAGTGAAGGAGGACTTATATCATGATCCCCCCTAGGACAACTTCTTTCACATGTGTACAATAAATTTCTCCAAAATAGGAGATACAAAGAGAGACTTGGAAGCCCCCCATAAGATATGCTGCAGTGCACCTAGATGCTTGATGAAGTATGTTGAAGAGAATCCACAAATGTTGAACCACATTTCTCCCTTTAAGAAGAAATTGAACCATAATAGTGTGCAAAGAATCTTCCCATTATGTATGGGAATATACAAGAAGTAGTAGGAATGTCTCTAAATTATGCACATTATTCAAAGACTTGGATGATGCCCATAATGTCTTCGAAGAATGCTCAATAATTTTTAAACCAATGTTGACATATCATGAATGATGATAGAATGAATCAGGTATCAAAGAAGATTTGGTAATAAGGACCATAGATGTATGGTGATAACTGGAACCATAAGAATCTAATACTGTCACTATAGAAGTGGGCATAGGTGAAGAAAGAGCAATCAAATCTAAAGAAGACAAGGTAGATGCAACTTCACTGAAGTTGTCGTCAAAAAGAAGATGAATGTCCTCAATGATGTCTCCCAAATTTGCATCCCAATGAGGTGGATCTGGAAAGATGAGATCAATGTCCTAGTGCAATTAATCACTGGAAGCCATGTAGATATCAAATCAGGATTCAGATGTAGCAATAGGTGTTTGGGGTTTTTCAATCTGACAGAGGAGTTTGAAAGCAACATGTGAGAAATAAGGACACATTGTGTCATCATGTTGGTTTCCACAATAGGTGCATTTGGTGTTGTAGGTAGAAACATGGGTCAGTGCAAGATCATGGGGGTCCAAACTAGGCCCCTAAGTGGCAATGAAAATTCAGCAAAACAGAGTTAGGCAATGAAAATTATAATAGGTTATTAACATATCTTGAAAAATATGTAACAACATAATTTGTAGAAAATTGAATGTAGTTTCTAGGCTACTAGTCCTTTTTTGGAAAAAAGTAAATCTATTTTGCAAAAAATTGAAATCTCAATGCAGTAGTACTAATTTTTCAGGAAAAAGATAAAAAGTAGGTGTATGTCTGACCAACCTAAGTACAAGAAAAAAAATACTTTTTTCTAAAACTTTCAATATAAGTAGAGGACACATGCCCAGATGTGCCGCATTTTTATTTGTAATTTTTTTGCAAGTAAATAATTACTTATGATTTTTTTATTAGAACATTTCAAAATTATTAAAATGTGTTTGTCTGACCACCATAACGTGTTTGATTTTACAGTTTGACATTTTAATGTTGAAAGATTGACAATTTGATGTTTACAATTTCACAATTAGATGTTGAAAGTTTTACAATATGATGTTTATAGAATGTAATTATTATGTTTACCCTTGCTTGAGTACTCTCGAATGACAACTCTTAACAACCCTACTGGACAACTTGATTTGACTTTTATGCAAATATCTCATCATGTTAAGTAGGTCGATGTTCAAAAAGGCTAAGCTATGGTCACATCTGAAAGTGAATAGTTATAGAATATTTAAGAAGACATGTACTCTATAACTATTCTATTATGTTATGTCATTGAACTACAGTGTGAATGTTTATTGTATTGTCTACTCTATGACTAGTCAGTAAACACTATTTTGGTTATTTTGTTATGTCATTGAACTACAATGTAAATTTCTTGTATTGTCTACTCTAAAACTAGTCAGTGAATAGTATTTTGGCTTTTCTACTATGTCATTGAACTGTAGTGTAAATATGTCTTGTATTGCCTATTGTATGGTTGCTTCTTTGATATTTTCAAAGATGAAGTCCTATTTTGATGATTGATCCTTTTGCAACATGGAAAATCCATTATGGTTGACCAATGGTTTGTTAATACCATAGGCTATGTGGTTGTTTTGTTCTTCGCTGATGGTAGTGCCTTGGTGATTACATAGATGGTTGTTTTTCATTTCAACTATTTAGTTTCTAGTCAGAAGATAGTTGGAGTAATTAGTGCTACTAAGCAACCATCTAATTTATCCTTTAGAAAAACTAAACAAAGAAGTATAGGAGGCTGAGAGATAGATGATTGAGAGTTGGAAGACTCAATTGAAACCTTTAGTGGTTCATTTTTTATATGGTTCTATTTATCATACAAGGGCAACATCTAGGGTTGTAGATGATTGCATGTGGTAGGAGCAAGTAGTGTTTACATTGGAGCTTCATATGTATGCCCTTAGTGGCATTGTATCACTTGTAAGTGATTGAAATGTAACAGATGAATTTTTTTCTCACTCATCTCAATGTTTTTCCCATTTAAGGGTTTGCTCCAACAACAACTTGTTTTCTAGTAATGTGTGATTTCATTCTATCTGCTTTGTTATTATTATTTATTACATGTTTAAGATATAAAATTCCATGAACTACAAACATTTCTATGTTTTCTATTGTTGGTGGAATAGTCTATGTTTGAAGATGATAAACATGATAGATGCATGTTAGTTGGAGCAATATACAATGCAAAATGGCATAGATCTCCTCCTTGATTGAATAAAATTAGAGTACATGCATTTTGGGCCCTACTAACAAATAGTTCATGCTTCATGCCACTAAAATGGAGTTATTCTAAGACATAATATTGCCATAATCTTACAAAATGCATTAGTTCTATAATTCCATACTTTGAAGATCTAAATAACTTATGTGTATATAATAATTATTACGGTGTAATGCTTCATAGATCTCCTCCTTAATATTTTGTGAGCATAGCACTACCTTTATTTCCCACACTCTCACATTAAACACTAGATCTCCTCCTTAATTGAAGAAAATTACAATACATGCATTCTGGGCCTTACTAACAAACAGTTCGTGCTTCATGCCACTAAAATCAAACTAGTGAGAAGGTAAAGATATTGTAAATATCGAAGGGTTGAATATACATTTTAACTTTAAGCGAAAATAGCATACATTTTAAGCAAAAACAACATACATTTTAAGCTAAAACAACATACATTTTTAGCAAGAACAACATACATTTTACATTCTAACATTTAGGCATTTACTGTGAACTTACAATATTGTTGATATCAGTGTGCAATTCAAACCCTACAGAACTTTTCTGTGTAGGATGTTGGAAAATTGAACTAGAAAAAATGCAGTTTATGTAGGAATATGTGGAAGGAAATGTTGGTGATCTGTGCACTCTCATTCGATTGATTCAAATTGTTTTGTGTGGATTGAATCATTTGATGGATTTGATGGATGTTCATAAATTTGAATTTGGTAATAAGTTTGAAAGGTGATTGATTTGGTCGAATGCTTGTTTGGTCTAAAGTCTTGAACTTTTGTCATGTTTTCTTGACGGCTTGATCAAGGCGAATCTTAAACGTTCGATTGTGTCTCATTAAGTGTTTGAGTTGATCGATTTGGTTGAATGCTTATTTGGGCTAAAGTATTTAATTTATGTCCTCTTATTTTGACGACTTGTTTGGTGAGCCTTACACCTTTGAGTGTGTTGTGTTTTTGTAGGTATTATAGTGAAGGGACCAATAGTTGGTCATATTTGAGTTGATATAATGCACTTCATGAGGAGTTATGGAATGGATGGACTTGTTGGATGTGACACTTGGCCATGTGTCGTTTTTACTTGGGACTGAAAGTTTGGAAAATAGAAAACTATTATGGGACGTAGCAATATATTTGATGGGACACTTTTTAATGTTTAATGTTTGAAACAATTTTGGATAAACAAAAAAGGTACTATGTAGCACGGTTAATTGCTGCTTGACAAGTTGGAAGAAAGATTGTTATCTTTATAATATAAACTCTATATATTATCCTTCTGATTGATTGGTGCATATTAGTGCTCTTTTTAGAAATATTTTGAATATTAATTAAAAAAATAACAAACAACAACTAGCCCCACTTTAGTCAACTTCTATACTAAGTATAGAAGCCTGGCCCGCTATGGGGCCTCTTCCTGCTCTAAAATATTCTTCCATTTGCTCAAATTCTGATATGGAAATACTTTTATACCTGTGACCATTTGTATTTATTTATTTTATACGTATCTCCCTCATCTGTAGTGGAGTAAATTAATGGCCAAACCAATATTATGAATATTGTATTGACATGATCATTAATATGAGAGTACACGTTACCAATACACAAATTAATGGCCAAACCAACGTTGCTAACTTACCAAGGCGACGACAATCCCATACAAATATTGTCATCAACATTACTGACTCCACCAGAGAGACAACTAACAACTGTTTGCCCATTCAATCTAGAGACGTACACAAGGTAATAGCCAGAACAGTCGCATCTATCGATACACAGTAGAATTTATTAAAAACTTATGATAGACAAGGCAAATAAGTGCTCTAGCGTACCCATCAATCCAGAAAAATGCGTTGCTAGAGAAGAAAGCGTTGAATCTAGTTAAGATCTTCATACACGATTTGGCTGTGGCTGACAAAGACTGAACAAAGCATTGACGCTGGATGGAAATCATGCAAGAAAATGCATACAGCGACCATCTCCACTTCCAGGCCATGGGGGGCTAAGATCTATTTCGCCCATCTCTCCAATTCTCACCCGCCGATTTCCACCGACTCCTGAACGGAAGATCGCAGGAAAATATTCAAATGATTTTCAGAAGTTTTACCTGCCTTCGACGTGAATGACTGAGATCATTTTAATGGTCATCCTGTACCTGCAGGCGGACAGAGACCATCGATGGTGCACTGGAAATGTTACGGAGTTGGCCTTACTCCGGGTGAAAATACCACTGCAAACAGAAAAAAAAATGCAATAGACGCTACGTACCCAATGCGTTTTCTTTCTCATCTGAAGAAATGTGTTGCACAGAAGATTCCAGGAAAGTCCTAAATAACAAGCCTAGATGTTTGAACGCTGGATGGAAACGCTGGAGCTAAGATGGGCGGAATCTAAACAAAACGCATTGGCTACTAGGTACCTACTTTTCCGCACTTTCGCCGAAAGAAGAAAGTGTTTGTATAGAAAAATTGAAAAGTAAGGAAGAAAAAACATCAAGCTCTGTCAATCAAACCTACAACTATGTGCGTTTTTGGACATTATATGTAAGTTTTGTCCACAATGAGATAGTTCCAAGGGCTGAGATAGTATTTTTGCATTTAAGGCCTAATATTTTTAAAAGTTTAACACTAGTAGTTGTGATTTTAAGGTTGTTAGTGTTGATTATAAGTACTAATAATTGAATGAAATGTACCCTTTAGATCTAAAAAGCAACCAATCATGTGAAGCCACATCAGCGCACCATCAAAACATGGCTTAGTGCACACTTATTGGTCCACCTTTTTTGGGGGGAACTATTTGACAACTTGACAAAAAGCATGCTAATGTGGCATCATATTTGATGATGTGGTCCTCAAACCTTAGTTATAAGTAGGGGCCTTGCCAAATAAACTACTGTAAAAATTTTGGAGCCATTCGAAATTGCCACCTGTGATTTAATATTTGAAATATCATGTTTAATATTTTATTTATCCTACCAAATCAAATAAAACATTATGTGTTATTTTGATTTTTTTATTAATCATGTATGATATGAATACATGATAACTATACATAGGTATAAATATATTTTGTCTAGAAATTTTTGGTCAATGAAGACCTTACATTTAACAATAACATGCATGAGAAGAATTATATTAAGAATACCAGGGAACTGGTTTTCTTCGAATAAACAATGAATACCCTTTATCATCTAATCTCCTGTTTTAATCTTGTGTTAGTATGACTATTGTTTAGCTCACACTTCATCTACACCAAGACTTTCATCTATGGTGATTTCAACGAATCAAGTATAATATTGTAGCTCATGTATTATCAAAAATCTCAAAACCCTTGTTGCCCCTCTTCTAATAACAATTTGTTGCCCCTTATTTCTGCAATCTACCACAACTTCTGACTATAGCTTATTATAAAGATCTAATTTACACTACAATCTCATAATTTCTTTAATTATTTATTTATTGATAGAGGAAATAGACTTAAATAAATATTAAAAATATTTATTTGGACAGAGTTGTGTCATTTTTAGGTGTATACAGTAGCCATTTTGGTGAACCATGTAAATTTGATGTGTTTGTGTGCTTTCTGGTATCTCTGTTTATTTGTTGCTAGTGTTATATATTCTTTTATTTGTCTTGTCTTCTTAACAACTGGTATCAGAGCTAGGATGACTGAAGACTATGGGTTTGTTGTGTGAAGAGATTGAGCTAGGTTAATCAAAAGAAAAATTGTTTGCAAGAGTATGTTAGATCAAGGGTTTGCAAGGTGGACTGAAGATCATGGGCGGTAGGTTTATGAGATCCAACTTGTAAAGGAAGAATAAGCCACAACTCTAGAAGGTAAAGAGAAACCATTGTGGAAAGGTAGAAAGGTTGTGGAAGTCTCATAGGCTACCAAGTTTGAAAGAATCAATGTATGATCAGCTTGAAAGAGAGGATGAGTTGAAGGAGCACCATTTAAATTGAGGAATCACTGCAAGTCTGGGGAATCATAGGTGAAGAAAAAGTTAGTCTTTGTAATAGCCTCTAGGTTTATGTTAAACGACTACGAATTACAATTTTTTTGGCAAAAGAATCTGCTACCCCAACAAAAAGAAATTTTGAACATGTCCTTGTCAAATGGAAGACACAAGAAGGGCACATGAACTGTATGATAGTATGCTAAGGAAATTTTTCTAAGCCGATGTCTTGTTGGAAGTTGTCATAGGAAGGTTTATAAGGTGTTATTGAATCACTCTGTTATTGAATCACTCCAAAGACAAAGAAATTAGAAGATGTTGAACAAGAAAGCCACCAGAAAAGGACAAAAGGAAATGAGTGATGCTATTCGAGAAACATGCCGCAACCTCTAAAATGTCAAGACATCAAAGGAAAAAATTAGTCGTAGTTTTTGAAAGGAATTCTCTCCAAAGGAGCTATAGCTCTCTAGGGTATTAGACAAAGGCCATAGATTGCAAGTGTCAAACTACTGAAAGCCACCTACAAGGAAGAGAACATATATATGAATCTACAAAAAAATTCAAAGTTGCCCATCCTGAGGGTATAGCACGTATTTGAAGGATGGAGAAGATGGAGTATTTTGGAGTTGATCATGTGGTTACATTTAATATGATATTGTTCTAGAGCTCCTGTTTGATAGTATGTAATAACTCTCATGCAAGGGGGTTGTGTTTTTTCATTCTATGGTTGATTGCAACAAAGTATTTTGTTGGCTCCCTAATCACATGGAGAAATTTGGGTTGTCATGACTATGGTTTGATGTGATTATGTTGAGTGCATGGTTTTAGTCCTTGTCATTGGAAGGCATTGTTTTGTTAACCTTAAATGCATGTAGGCTGTGGAGTTGGTCATTGGATGATTTGAATTCTTCTAGAATATCCTAGCTCCTCTGAACACTTGTACATGGTGGTGGTTGTGGAGTTGGCCTACAAGTGGGCTTGGAGTTCCTAGACCTTTTTTTTTCTTTTGTTGTTTGTACTTGCATGTCTCGGTTTCATATTGATTTGATCTAAGCATTTTGTAGATTTTCTGTTCAAAATCTATGGTTATTCTTATTTGTGTTATTCCATTATTTTGGTTTAACTATTTTGGTGGTTTTCAGACATATGGGTCTTCCAGATGATAAGTGCATATGGATTTGCATGTGTGTCAATGGCATGGTGGTTTTATAGGTTTTTACATAGTTAATCAAAACTTATAGTTTTCTAGGTTTGTGAATAAACTTTTTTTTTATATTATGAATCTTTAGAGGCATTTCTTGATGCAAGATAGTTGTAGGTTTGCAGGTATGCTTCATGCATTTGAGAAGGTTACTTGCAACTTTCTCAGTGTGGAGATGTTGATATGTGTTTAGTCACTCATCATTTCTACAATATTTTCTTGATGGGTTCCTTGACTATGGTTACTCATTGTAGATTTGTTTGGAAAATTAGATCTGATGTTGATCTAGTGTTTGAGCCTTCAGGTCTATAGGTTATCCACTTTGATATCTCAATTTGCAGGTTACTGATGTGATGATGAGCTTGCATATTTTCATTGGTTAGGATCTTTGAGTTATGTAGTTATGTGGATTAGCTACCCATTGGTTGTAGTGGGATGACTCAGATATGGACTATCTATATCGATGAGATCAATTCAGTGTTGATATAGGTTTTGATATAGATTTTGTTAGTCATATTATCTTTAAATATGAGATTACAATACATGCACTTCCTCTTCTTCTTCAGTCTTCAATCTAGTGCTTCATGTTACTTTCAACTCTACTAAAAATGTAGTACAAATATCCTTATAAAAGGGGTTTGCCTTCTAGGGCAAGAAAACTAACATAATATTGATTGTTAGATCTGTGACCTAATGATGAATGATCTAGATTTACAATGATAAAATATAAATAAAATATGGTTTGGGGGGTGCTTCCCCCGAACCCTGCTGAGGTGCACGGCCCCTGGAGCCCCTACTAGGGGGATGATCCCCCCAAACCCCTCGCAGGGAGGAAACCTCCCTATGACCCCCCATCATAGATGAATTAGCATTAGGGACAGGATATAAACATGTGGCTGAAACAAGATCGCTACTGGTGAACCCTTTCATCGCTTATGGCTGATTTACAAATAATAATACGAATAATAAATTACATAGGATTTACAAGGTTGATGGCACCTTAATCGTAACACTAGTTTTGGGAATGGTTATGCATTTAATCTTCTTTAGTTAGAGCTCGACTTACATTCATGTTGTTATTACATGATACATATGATGATTTGATCTATGATATTGAATGGTTGGGTGTTGTTAAGGATTTTCATTTAGAGTTGAAAATGAGATCATACTTGATACAAGTTATCACTTTGAGGTGTTGGTAGAAGGACATGTTATGATATGATTTACAAGTTTTCTCTTAGTTCTATGGCTACTTCTTGGAGGTTCATGTTCATATGGTTGGAAGTTTGGGAGAGTTATGGTGACATGTTGTGAGGGAGTATGTAGCATTTTGTGTTTCATGTGTGGATCATTATGATCTTGGTACTACATATTTTTTTATTAGCCACACCTTGGTTTGAGTGTTCATTGGTAGACTTGGTATGCCTTGATCTATTTTTTAGATTTGGCATTACCCATGTAGTGGGAGTTCCTAGATATGTATGGTTTTCATTGACATGTGTTATATAGGGAGCTTGTGATTGTGGTATATGGGTTGCATATGTTCTTGGCATGAGTCTACTGATGTTGTTGATACCCTGGAGGTATGGTTAGTTGGATGTGTTAGCTACTAGCTATTGTTTCTATTCTAGCTATGGTTATTGATTCTTGTAAACTACGTAGGCCTATTTGTTACCATTGGATTTGGTGTTTGTGTTTGGATATCGGTTGATGTAGGCTTCTTGCTTCTATGTGACAATTTAGTATGGCATCTCTTTGGAGGATCTTATCTTTCATGGTTTGGCATGATGCAAGGTGAGAGTATTCTTGTTTGAGATGGTGATCACCTTGATTATTGTTGTAGGTATCTTGATGGAGGACATAGAACACATGGATATTTACATAGTACATGTTGGGCATATGGATTGTTTCCTTGATGTTTGAGTTTATCTGTTTCAAAAGTGAAGATGGAGTTCTGTAAAACTTCTCTTGGTTTGGTAAACATGTAATAATAGGCCATGGAAAGCACATGACATTTTTGAGCATGATTATTCACAGCATGGATTGAATTTCAAGTGGGATATTGTTTGGATGTGAAGTCTGACAGCTCATTTCACCTCCCCTATTTTTGTCTCTTCATCTTCTTTGAAGAGTACTATATAAATTGCTATTTATATAATTTTCATAATTCTGCTATTCAAGATTTTACATAATTTTCATAATTCTTCTATTTAATATTTTATTTCATAGACATTTTGTTGAGTGAATTAATTATCATTTGATCCTATGTCATGTCTTAAATGTGGTTGAATCAAAAGATATTAAATAAACTTAATATTTTAGACCTATGTTACCTCAAAAAAATGTGTTATAGTTATATACATGTAATATGATATTTCCTGCTATTTTATCATGTTAGGCATGTGTAGGAATATATAATGGAAGCATCCTACAACTATCATTTCTTCATAAGTGTAAGAGATTGATTAAATTCTTTTAGCCATGTAGCCTATTCATTCAATCATTACACGATGGGAAAATTACAAGTAGATATGATTTTTCTTACTAAATTGCATGCATGAGAGAGAGAGAGAGAGACTATTCAAATTGATCAATCATTATAATAGAAAATCTACATAGAGATTTAGAATATGGCTTTTCTTGTGCCAATAATTCTATTATTTAAGGATTGTCTGTGTGCTCAAAATGGTTGTTAACATATTTTCATTTTCTTGAGAAAATCTTGGTAGAAGCCACTAATGAAGTCTTATGGATTTTTGAGGAAACCTTGTATGGTTTTATTTTTTTAGAAAATAAATTATGTAATTTTATGTTTGATTTTGTAACAGTTGACATCTTTGATTTGATTTGATTGTAAAAATATCTATTTCTCTTTATCAAATTCTATAAATTTTAGCAAGGGCTTCACCATCTTTGCTTCCAATGGTGATCTCCCCTTCAGAATAGACATATATGCCCTCTCTTTGAACCACCTTATTCTCCTTGGATGCCTAAGGCAAGCTACTTCTCACATTGCACTGCAAGGTATACACATAATTTCTACATTTTGTTCTACATGTTTCTATTATTTAATTGATCGTATGGTTACATGTGTTCCTTCATAGCTTCCTAGTCTACACCAAAGATGGGAAGGCTATCTTTGAGATAAGTTTGATGGTCATAAACATTGACTGTGATGAAAGTCTTTGATTTTACCAACAAAAAAGTGCCACCTTTATTTTTTTCTTTCTTTGTTGTCTTTGCCAGAATGATTTTTTAATCTCTTAGTGAAAGGATTTTATGTCTGGTGAAATGCAAGTATGGTGGTGAAGGGACAATTCTTGGTAGAGATGTTTTTAGTTTGTGTATTGTGCTTGACTTTGATTAGGCTTTCATGATGGATTTGAATATTGTGCTCGAATAGATCTCCCTAGTGGCACTGATCTTTTTCGTATGAGAGGATCACACAAAAGATGAGATAACCATACCACCCTCCTTTGTTTCCTAATGCCAAAAGAGTGAGACACTTTTCTTTAAATTTTCAATATTTGTGCCCAACTTGACAATTGATCGGTTGTGGAAATATTGCCAACAATTTGACTAATGTTATATTAATTTCATTCTTTGTTGTAATATTATTTGATGTACTAATTTTATTCTTAGCTTTAATATTCTTAAAAAATATTAAATAAGATTATTTTAATTTTTGCTGTCAATTTATGACCTTAAGATTAAACTGATATTTTTTTTGATATTTCTTTTATTAGCAATTTCATGTTACTATGTCAATCACAATATAAACATAGTAGACTATGTACAAAGGTTTTTGTGCACAATGTTTTCCATCTCTCTAGACTCTACTTAAACATCACACTCTTCAATAGTGAAATAGTCATTATCAATGTTACACCTCATCCCTAGCAAAAAATGGTAACTAATGAAATCCTATTTATTTCCTAAATATTGAATGAAATGGTATTCATTAAAGGAGGTCAAATTACTAAATAGTGTAAAGGTGTAGATTCATTTGCAAGAGCTTGGAGTGTATGCATACACTCATGTAGAAGAATTATTTGAGCCATCTTAAGCATTTTTACATAGATTTTAATTTTAATTATATTCTACTACTTTGTGATAAGGATTGTATTTGTTTCTACAAGGAATTATAGGTACATTAATGAGAATATTATTTATTAAGGATTGTATTTGTTGTCCCCTCTTCTGCGTCAGGACTTGGGTGACGTATATTATGTATTATAGACTGTTTTTGGGCCTGTTGATCTGCTTGGCTGCCCTACTTGGATGTGTTTTCAGCGCTGTAACTCTTTCTCTTTATTAATTTATGGGTGGTTCACCACCTTTCTCTTTTTTAATTAAAAAGAAATGAGAATATTGGATACGCTGACATTCAAACTTAGTTATAACCTACTTGTGGCTAGTGGCTAGTGAGATTTCCTACCACTAAGCCACTTGTCCTTTCATGATGGAAACTTTCAATTTCTATTAAGAAGTGTATTTCAATTCCAACATACCCCCTAAGGTACATTCATGATGAGATTAGCAATGATACCCATGATTTTTAGTTCTAATTATTTTTCTACTACTTTATAATAAAAAATATTTCACTGATTTCTATCCTAAATACAATACATTAAATAAAATTGCATACATTTTGTAAAATTATCACATATCCATTAAACTTATAGGTTCAATTGCTAGTTTTAGAACAATAAAAACTTGTAAAATTATATCATCCAATTTAAATAGAATCAACCAATATATAAAAATATATTAACAAAGTACTTAAAGAAAAGCTATTAAATTACATGGTCCACACAAATAATAATGTCACTGAAGACAAATGAAAAGCTATTAAATTACATGGTCCACACAAATAATAATGTCATTGAAGACAAATGAAAAGCTATTAAATTACATGGTCCACACAAATAATAATGTCACTGAAGACAAATGATAATGACATTTCTATCAGTGTCATGATATTTTCTCAGTTTATAATAATATATTTTTGTACTTTTTGACAGAAACTGTGTATAAAATAGGTGGTCCACACAAATAATAATGTCACTGAAGACAAATGATAATGAAAACAAATGATAATAATATTTCTATCAGTATCATGATATTTTCTCAATTTATAATAATAAATTTTTATACTTTTGACAGAAACTGTGTATAATTGTTTAATCAATCCGTAGTCAATGCGTTTTATTTCTCATTTGTTAAGAAGATTCGAGGAAAGTCCTAAATGACAGGCGTGAATGCTTGAACTGCGGATGGTTACGCTGGAGCTGAGCTGGGTAGAATCTAAACAAAACGCATTGGCTACTACCTAACTTTCTACACTTTCGCCGAAAGAAGAGCAGCGTTTGCATAGAAAAATTCAGAAGGAAGAAAAAAAATCAAGCAATCAAGCTTAGTCAGTCAAACTGAGCTTGATTTTTTTGAACATGTACGTTTCGCCCACGGGGAAATTTTTCACTTTTCATCTACTGCATGTTAACCAATACCACCTTTTCATGCCATGGTAAGGCTGACGGTCTGACCGACACGAAATCTCATTTTCATATTCAATATCTTGCATTTAAACATCATGTTTAATATACTATTTACTCTGAGATATTAAGTGAAAAATGTTTATTGTATGTACCACCAACGTATAATGTTATTAATGTATAAAAATCACATTATTTGTTATTTTAATTTTTTTTAGAATTGTTGATCATAGATATAATATATATAAGTATATTTTATATAAAGATTAACTTTGGTAAGTGGGGACTTTTCACTTAACAAAACTATTCAACTTTTGTCAAAAAGACAAAGTCTTTTGACCACTACCTATAATTTTGATTGACTCAACCAAATTAAAATATCTAAAAAGGTGTATTAAGGAAGGGCTTTCCAAATTCTTATGGAGTTGCTAGAGGATCTATTTTTGTGGAGCAAGGGTTTAATGAAGCCAAAAAAATGTTATTACATAAATTATAATCTTGTTTTCCAAAATAGGAGCTCCTACTTTTTAGTTTGTTGATTTTGACATATGAGGTGGGGTTGAAACTTTCCTCGGCCAGCTTAAAGACTTTTCTACCAGTTTTTAGATTCCTTCCTCATAAGACTACAAGCTTCCATAAATTTCAGAGCTTAAAATTTTAAGCCACCTAGAATTACAAAATTCATGGAACAACTTGTTTTAAAATGCTCCTTAAAACTTTCACAATACTGCTGAGATAATTTAGGAAGCCCCTGGAAACCTAAAATATCTAGAAAGGTGCACATTCTCCTGTTCTTAAATATCATCCACTTCAACAGTCAAAGATCAATTTTGGCCAATAAAAATAGGACAAATATTTACCACTTTTTATTGTGAATGAAGTGTAAAATTGTTATTGGCTGTTGACCATTGAAATGAATGATATTTAAGTGCACGGTCCTTCCAACTGCGTGTAGTCCGTCCCTTACAAGCTATTTAAGCCTTTATATGCAAATACTGGAGGAACAGAAAGAATACCAGGGCCCTGGTTTTCTTCGAAGAAAAAATGAATACCCTTTGTCAGCTAAGCTCCTGTTTTACTCTTGTGCTGCTATGACTATTGTTTACTTCACAGTTCGCCTACACCAGGACTTTCAAATATGGTGATTTCAATGAATCAAGTACAATACTGCTAAAGGATGCTTCGATACACTCTCAACGAGTGCTCACCCTAACAAATCGAACCCAGCGTTCAATGAGTCGTGTTCTGTACCCCAACCCCATCAGAATAAAAGGGAGCACTAGCTTTGTCTTGTCCATGGCGGCTCCATCTGAGGGCATGCACGGGAATGGGCTGGCCTTTATCAAGGCTCCCAATAAATCCGTCGATTCCCAGTACCTTGGACTTGCCACGCCTACAACAAATGGTCTCGAATCCAACCATTTTTTAGCAGTCGAACTTGATGCAGTTTATGACCCTGATCTTGGACATATAGACGACAACCATGTTGCAGTTAATAAAAACGGCGTTAAGTCCTTCGAATCTCAGCCGGCAGCCTATTGGATTGACAAAAATCATTTTACCAATTTGACTCTGGCAAGTGGAAGGAATTTCCAAGCCTGGATTGATTATGATCATGTTGAAGACCGGCTTAATGTGACTGTTGCAGTAGTCGGGATGGAGAAGCCTGTCCGGCATTGATATCCGTTACGAATCTTAATCTTTCTGTTGTTTTGAAGGAAGAGGTGTATGTCGGGTTTACTGCATCTACAGGGACTTACGCAATTGAAGATCATTACATTCTCGGCTGGAGCTTCAGTATAGAAGGTGATGTATATATAAATGAAAACAGAGATCGAAATAGATTTAGAAAAGGAGATTAAGGATACCCTTAATGCAAAACTAGGAGATTTTGGGCTTGCTCGTTTGTACGACCACACTCAAAATCCACAGACAACTCGGGTCGTGGGGACTGTTGGGTATATCGCTCCCGAAGTCACAAATACAGGGAAAGTTACTCCAAGTTCCGATGTATTCAGTTTTGGCATTGTTTTACTGGAAGTTGCATGTGGCAGGAGGCCCATAGATTTGTCCAAGGATAATGAACAGATTGTTTTGTTGCATTGGGTGAGGGATTTATATCAAAATGGAGAAATCTTGAACGCAGCCGATCCAAATCTTGATGGTGTGTATGATGTGGAAGAAATGGAAAGAGTGCTGAGATTGGGATTGTTCTGTTCTCATCCTCAACCAGAAAAAAAGCTTGGCATTAGAACGGTACTGCAAATACTGGAAGGCCAAGCTCCTTTTTCAGTTCATCTGATTCTTTGGACTTCTTACGATACGAGTGACAAAGATTATGGCAGTAATGTTGTTTATATTACAGATGAAGAAGAAACTGCTGATCAATTGGCTTCCGCTCCTGTGTCTGTGGAATCTGCAACCACTATAACAAGCCATGGTTATGAGAAAGATTCGGATTATGATGTAGGCAGATGATTCTATAAGTCGCCTTGGCCTCATGCTTTTATTCTAACTTTCATAGGTTTCTACTTGTATGTTTGTGCTGCGGTTAGTAGCAATGGTTTGTTCTCTGGTTTCGCTGCTGGGCAGCCGTTAACCTCTGTTGATATATATGACTACCCTTATTCCGCCATTATTAAAAAAAAAATCATGGTTAAGCATGAGCCATCCCTCGCTTTAATGATTTGGATTGAATTAATATTAATTGTTGGCGTTAAGTTCACCCTTTATGTTCTAACTATCATGGTTGTGCTGGGTTGTTTTATTTTTATTGTTTAAAATTTATTATTTAAATATCATATGTTTTACTGGTTGTTCTATTTTTATTTTTTAAAATTTATATTTTATTATCGTATTGGACCATTAAATTTCACATGTTGTAGTAGTTAGTTGTTTTATTTTTATTGGTCAAATTTACCTTCACTATTGAAGTAGGTGATTAAATATTACATGTTTTAGTAGTTTGTTGGTTAAAATTTACCTTTAATTATTAAAGTGGGTGATTAAAAATCATATGTTTTAGTGGTTTATTAGTTAAAATTTACCTTTCATCATTGAAGTGGGGTAATGTATTTTTCCATTCATTTACATTGATGTAAATTGTAAAACTACTTTTTGATGTGGCTATTAATATTCCCAAATGCATAAGAGTTGAGTAAGAGTTTTATTATTTTATTATTGTATTGTGAATGATTGAACTATGTAATAATGAAGAATTTTTTAAATGGAATATTTTATTTACTTTATATTCTTATGTATTATTCTTATTGTAAAAATTTATAACCTTCTTTTTTCTACAAAAATTATCATAATAAAAATGTAAATGATTTAATTATACATTATATGATAAAATAGTTTGATATTTGTAACCTTAAGAAAATAAATATATATATATATTCCTTCTTTTCTACTAAAATTTAAATATATAATAAATTTAGTTTCTTTAAAAGTAAATTAATATTTCTTAAATTATGGCATTGATATCGAATTTGTGATCCTGATGGCACGCTTGGGCGACATGAGGGCATGGCCGCTTAGGGCTCAACCCTAGTGTGCATGTGTGGCCTTCATTTTGCTATTTTATGGATTGTTTTCATTGTTTGATGGTTTGTTCAGGCTCTCAAGAGGGTGGTTTGTGGTTTTCTGCAGTGGGTTTTGTTTGTTTTGGGATTTTTCTTCTTGTTGTTCAAGATTTCTGGAAGGTATTCTGTGGCAGATTGGTGACAACTGACCATTTTGAAGGTTTTTGAGTAGTGGGTTTTGGGCTAAGGCTGTTTGACCCTCCTTGTTTGGTTTAGGGTTTTTCTTCTTTTTCCTTTGTAGCTATGGGGCATGCTGCGGGGCCGATTGATGGCTCTAGGATTTCTTTTTGAGAGGTGCTCAATAGAGATATACCTTCATCTTCTATTCGTGGTTAGGGCTTGGCTGGGGAGAGCGGTGATCTGTTTGGTGGCCCTCATGTTTCCAAGGTAAATTAATGCCTTGAGAGATGCTAGGAAAGGATGATTTTGGTGATTTAGCCAGAGTCTATGGAGGAGGATGTGGCTTATCTGGTAAACTATGCCCTTATTTGTAAGTTTATGGGGATCCGGGCCTCTTTGTCCTTCATTGAATCCTGGACACGTAGTACCTAGAATCCTAAAGGCAACATGGAGGTAATGTTGGCAGTGAATAATTACTTTCTGGTAGTGTTCTCAAACCTGTCGGATCACAATAAGGCCTTTGAGGGGGGTCATATTTTCATAATCAGGTTGGGCTTTTTATTAAGCCATCGCATGTCAGATTTAACCCATCGGAGGAGCTCCCTTCCAGGATCCTAGTGTGGGTTCAACTTCCCTGGTTCCTCCTTGAATTTTGGAGGAATGATATTTACATATGGTTGCGTTGTTGTTGGGCAAGCCGGTGGGCCCTTCGCAACAAATGTTGGATAAAAAGGTAATTTATTTTGCTTGTTGGATTATGAGGCTCTCCCTTGTCGGTGTCGTATCTTCCATATGTATGGAAATTTGCAAAAGAGGCTTATTACAGTCGCAATAGGGTGGAGGAGAGAGAACACATGAAAAACTAAATTGTAAATCAAAAATTAAATAAAAAATCTAAAGAAAGCCACCAGGATCATTGTGCATTATTCTAAAATTAAAAAATAAAATTGTTCAGACTGCCATAGCTAAAATTAGAATATGGCAGGGGTGGTAAGGCGTTTCATTTGTCTGAGGCGTTTCATTGTGTAACACCTTTATGGGTGTGCTCTGTAAACAAGAAATTGTTGGTGTAGTCATTCAAGAGAAAATCTGGTCCTCCTTATTGCCTGCTATTATGAAATCTAAATCTTTGTCATGTATTTCTGGATTGGCACTTTCTTGTAGAATGTTTTTCTGAATATTATTGTTTTAAGGGTTCCACCATATGTCCTCAGATTCAAAGAGGGGCTTGTGTGTGCGAGGATCTATGCCCTGGTCGATAGTCTTTTTTCTCAGGTATAGTAAGCATGCCATTGTCCACTTATAATGTTTTTTATTTATACCCTTTCAGGGCAAAGTGCAATCTGTTGGTTCGATTTCTCAGTAAAATACCTAAATGTAGTAACTAATCCTAAATGAATGCATTGAACTTTCAGTGATTTAAGCTAGGGTATTGTAATTAAATCTACTTTTTAATAATTGTTTTAACTACTTTGGCTTCATATTACCTTGGGTCAAGAGAAATCACATGTATTTTTGAAGTCAGTAGGAGAACAACTCAAGTGTTCTAGATGGAATTTACACCTAAATGCAACAATAATAGCAACTTAGTAAATACATTATATATGCAATACTTCATTGTTGATTTGATCTTGGAGTACAGTAAGTATTCCTCCATTAATTTTAGTTTATGCTTTTTAGGGTAAGTGTAATCCTCTAAATATGTTTGTTTTTCTAGCATAGAAACTAAAATATGTTTGCTGTAATTTCATTAAGCACAAAAAAACTAAAACCCATTACTACCATTTAAAAAAATATGCTCAATGATGCATGAGAGGAGTTCTAAAAGGAACTTAGAGTTTTCAAAAAGTTAATTGATTTTTAAAAGCAACTTAAAGTTTTTAATTTTGGTAAGTTAATTGATTTTTAAAAAGTTTTCAATTTTGGAAAGTGTTAAATACGAGGTTTAGATTCAAAAGTTTTTCTAGAACTATAAAATTCATACCAAATATTTTTGTTGTAGTTTAAAATAGAAGCCAATAAATTTTAGTGCTTTGTTTCTAATGGAGTTCTGAGTTGTTTGATGAAATGATTTGTTTTTTGATTTCAACTCAATGAGAATCATAAATCTCATGTTACACTAAAAAAAATTAATACAAAAATAGACACAGTTGCATGGATAAAACCCATAAATGATTACACAATAGTTCAATGGGCATTATTCATTTTTTAGACATGATATAGTATATATTGCCTTTGCAAGAACATGATCTATGGCAAATACTATATACTACAAAAATTGCTTTGGGAATTCAGTGCCACAGAAACTATTTAGGCAGGTCTCAAATTTTGTTGTAGAGAAAAATGGATTATTTGAATTTAGACAATACACATCAGTAATAAAGGAACAACAAGGGACACACGGGATTGCATCATGTCATTTGGCAGTAGGAGCAAACCTTGGCTTACCATCTTCCATAGTTTATGATGCATCACTAGGTCCAAAACTGAGGGCAATAGTCTTCTACACCGTAAATTGCATTGTAGCTAATTCTCTATTTGTAGTGATTCTAGTGGCCCATCCCTTTGTTGTTTTATTTGATAAATACAAAAGGAAGATTCATCACCAGATTAACAAGGTTTGGGCAAGTCTCACACTTATAAAGTGGATATTGAAGGGTTGCAAAACTTACCACCACCCAATGTGTCAGCTGTGTAAGTTTATAATCATCAGAGATACTTAGATGTATATGTTTTGTTGCTTCTTGGAAGGAGTTTTAAGTTCATAAGCAAGACCAACATCTTTCTCATTCCTATAATTAGATGGGCAATGTTTATGGCTGGTCACATCCCTTTGCGCCAAATAGACAATAAAAGCTAGATGGAATGCCTTAAATGGTGCCTAAATATTCTAAAACAAGGACCTTAGGGGTCAGTGCAAGAAGTTGGTTCCACTATTTGGCCAAAAAGTGGAAGTGTTTTCCCTAATTTTTAGAATTTGTCACATTTGACCTAAACATTTGAGACACTTAAAGATTGAATCTTAAAAAAATTTAGTAATATGAAATGTAGTACTCAGAGTCTAGTTTTCAAATATGTAATTTATTTTAATACGTAGATGATACAAATTAATTTTCAATAGGCATTTCTAAAAACCACTATTTAAAAATCACTTTTTTTTTACCATACCATGCATGTGTATGGCCAACATAATTTGACCTAAATAAAAGTATTTTTCTAAATCCTTTTGGGGAAAGATGTGTAGTACAGTGAAGTTTGATGAGGATTTTTTTTATAATTTTTTTCCAAATATTTTTTTTATTATTTTTTTATTGGCCCTAATTGTTGTTTTTGAAAACCCCTCGTGTACGACCAACATAATTTGAGAAAAACTAATCATAAAATAATTTTTTTTTTCATTGTGTAAAGAATGATGTGTAGATTGATGACATATAATTTTTTTTTCAAAAAACTTAAAAAATTAAAAGTTATTAAAAAAATACAAACCCCTGTCATTTCAAGTTTTTGGACAAGTTTGTTCATAAATTAAACAATAATTAGAAAAACAAGTCCAATAAAAAAATACATATTTGAAAACTAGACATTGTCATCTGTAATGGGTTTTAATTTCGTAAAACAAATTAGAAAAAAATGTCATCAGCCATATAGGTAAAGTCAATCTTTCCTCTTGTTCTATACTTAGACAAATACTTGCATGTCCAAGGCACAAGGTCGGCTACCCATGCCTTTCCGAGCCTAAAACCAAACCAAAAGCGTGGGTGTGAAATTTAAAATTTTAAAAATAGGTACCCGTTTTAAGATAGGTACCTATTTTAAAAAACAATAGAAAATAAAACGGGTACCCGTTCTAAAAAACAATAAAAAAATAAAATGGGTACCCCTTTTAGAATGGGTACTTGTTCTAAAATAGGTACCTGTTTCTAAAAATAATAAAAAAAAAATAGGTACCCATTTTAAAACGGGTACATGTTCCAGGCTGGGGTGCCCATTCCTAAACGGGTACTCGTTTTCTTTAAAATGGGTACCCGTTCCTGTCGGGATTTTTTTTTCCACGACACTTCCCCTATATGTGGACCCAACTTCTTGCTTTTACCCTTAGTTCATTTTTTTCCTGAGGGAACTCACTTAAAAGATGGAAAATGGGCTACTTTTATGAAAGGTGCATTTAGTATGGTAGCAAAGGCTAGAGTACTTGTTGTTCCAAGTACTCTTATTGGGACAGGTAAAATTATGTCAAATGGAATGGAGGGCACTTTGAGACCAGGTTCTATAAAAGTTATTGTAAATCAACCAACTAAAGGCACAAATGCAGACAAACTGAGTGATAAAGCAAGATCTGTAATAGCGCAACAACTTGTATTGCATGGTAATGGAGTGCATTGAATGCATTTAGATTGCTAAGGATGATTGAATGGCTTATCAGCATTTGTGCCTAAGAATGGCAAATATTTTTGAAGAGCACAAGAAATGCACTGAGGCACAAAATGCAAACACACTATACTAGATTGGAGATGATACATGCTTCCATAATGTCATTATGACTCATCAAAATTTTTATCATGGAGGCTAGACAATAAAACTGTCAGGAAATACTGCAGGAAACTAAGTAAAAAAGTGCATTACCTTTGCTGTTATAACTTCTAAGACATAGTGAACATGACTCTTGTAGGTGAGCAATAATGAAATTGGCACTTTCTCAAGCACTAAAAAAAAATAGAAATAGAATGTTGTTGTATTAATGTCTTATTAATAGAAATAATTATACTAATTAGAAATATTTTTTTTGGTTATATGTATATGAAAAGAAATCCCAGGGCAAGGGTGGTTGAGCTCGTTGGGTGGAGTCACAATGCTCCAGAATATTCGGGGCTAGGGGATACCTCTGGGTTAAAAAAAAAAAACAATATATATATATAGACACTTGGTAGTATTAAGTGTGAAAGGTGAAACTTCGCAGTCAAGACTCACTCTACATAAACATCATCTAGTTCAAGAGTTGCACAAAAATGTGGTAAATATTTGTCCTACTTTTATTTGACCTTTGACTATTGAATTGGATGATATTTTAGAGTAGGTGTGTGGACCAGTTTTACTTAGAAAATATGTACTTATATTTCATTTGTCAACATTAATATATATTTTAAAATTGTGATGCCTTTGTATTTAAAAAATAAATGTTGGCTCTAAATAGTTTTTGTACTTTTTAAAAGCATTAATATATATATCTTAATATTTGAAATATATATATATATATATATATAATTTTGTTATTATAGATAATCTTTTCTATTTTAAAATAAAATAATTATTACAAGCATTTATATATATGTTTTAAAATTTTGATGTCTTTATATTTAAAAATAAATGCCAACTCTAAGCTTAAAGCGGGGACTAATGTTTTTAGTGGACTAAAAGCTATTAGTTTGGTCTTTAGAATCCGTGCCAAGGCAGGGAAAAACTTAGTTTGCTAAGGTCTTGAACTGGTGGATTTAGAAAATGGAGTTTTTGCTAAATTTTTTCTTTTCCCTCATTGGCCTGCCATTTTTTTGTTGGGGTTTCTCAGATTTTTGTATTTGCATAAATGGAGAAAAATCCTCTGACGACTAAAAACTGGGTAGGGGAAAATTTTTGATGGGTTTGTAATTTTTTGAACCTGTGGATGTGTCTTCATCATGGACCACCAGTTGGGCATGCATGGATGCATGTGGTAGCTGCATGTGGTCGGTGCACAGGATTTTCTCAAATCTACCTAATTAAAACATCGAGTCCCCAGATCTGCCTAATTAATAAAACATACTGTGCACCAGAGTAGGGTACCTAACTTGTTTTTTGGCACTGGATGGATTTGTTGTAGCTACTTTTTTATAACCCCTAGGTAAAATGCATTTCTTTAATTTTAACCTGCATGCATTCCTTTTGTTTTGTGTTTGCTTTCTATTGGGTTGTTCATTGTGCATGTGAGTAAAAGAGCAAGAAGTGGCATTTCTATCATTTTTTTTAGCAATTCAGGTGCCTTGTCTATTCTTCCACATTTTTGTTTCCCCTTTTTTTAATAATTTTTAGGATTTGCATGGCTGGAAGTTTTACGGTTTTGATTTGCATTGTTTTTCTTTTTTTTTTAGGGTGGGGGGGGGGGGGGGGGGTTAGAGGGTTATCTTGGACTGGTAATGAGAAAACTGTAATGGCACAAAGGGGTATTACTTTCATGGCCCTATCCAGTAAATCTGAGTGTTGGCATCCTAAAAAATTATATCCAGCTCTTCAACTTTGGTCCATGCTACAAACTTTAGAGTTTGCATTAGAGATAATCCTCCTCTTCTCGTACAATTAAAAAATATAATGATCATAGCCTACAAGTTAGTCAATAGACCTTGTACATCACAGAGCCATGCTTGGCTATCTAGCGACACCATCCTTTAAAAGAAGAGGCAGCGCCAAATAGACCTTGTACATCACAAAGCCATGCTTAGCTATCCAGCTACACCATCCTTTAAAAGAAGAGGCAGCAACATCCTTCCCTATCTAAGGTAACCTTAAGAAACCAAAAACAAAATTACTCTGTTATAGTTAGCCAAAGCTCCTTCAATGACACAATGATAGTTCTCTACCTAGAAACACTATTCCATAAAGATCTACTAATTTGGAAGTAGTTTTTTTTAAACCAAATCCCATGGTTGATGTGTTACTATCCTCCTTTTTTGGTAATAACATTGTTTAGAGACACTTCTTCCTGTTTGGTCCTAATATTGTTTAGAGGATCATCTCTAAACATTGTTTTAATGAGATTTTTATGTATTTTGTGGCTCTCATTGTCTTGTGAGTATGATAAATGTAAATTTCCTCTGCAAATTAGCTAACTAAATTCCACCAATACTACAAGCCTATATATCTGTGGTGCAATTTAGTTCCCACATTAATATTAGATGTATGGAAAGGGATACATCTCCTTTCTTATAGTACAGGTCTATGGAGAGAGTTAGAGCTCTTATTCTTATCATGTAGGTCCCTGTTAAATATAAAAATTTTAGCAACTTAAAAATTTGGTTTTTTCCCTAAAAATTTAAGCAGCTATCTTTTTAAGAAAACATAATCTCAGCTGAGCAAAAAGTCCCTAGAGGTTGTTGAGATATGCGAATGTATTGATAGTTTTCTTGGTCCTAGCTATAACATTTTTGAAAGGGAAAGAGAACCCAACATACACCTCACAACATCCTATATTTTACTTAAATAGATATTCAATAACTTGATGCAAGAACATACTACTATGCACCCTTAATGCAAAAATAGACATAGTTGATTTCCCATCACATTAACCCTTAAGAGGAAAGATAATGTAGTTTATAGATCCAAGAAAATTTTAGCAATATAATGGCATGTAAATTTACACTTTAAGATCATGAAAGATGAAGAAAATAGATAGAAAAGAAGAAACGCCAATATATGTGGGGAAAACCATTTTGGGTCACACTCCAAAGCATCAAACCAATGTATTAATCTGCAACAACAATGTTACAATACACTTGCAGGTTCAAAGCCTTAACATGGAGATTTACATCTTGCTACTCTAGAGGAAAACTGATAGCATAACCCTTCTATAAAAACTACCTCTTCAAACACACTGAAATAGACTTAATGCAAGAGTTGCAAAAGCCACATGCCCTTAAAAAGCTAACATAGCTTTCTCCACAAACTCCTCTGCAAAATCTTACAAAACATCCGCTTTCAAATCTATTTTAAACCCATATAGCTTATGCTTTATTTCCTAGCTGTCCACTTCCCAAAAAAGAATATTTTCCAACTTGAAAATCTTTTCTAATTTGAAAATCTTTCCAACTCGAAAATCCTTTCCAAATCAAAAATCTTTTCTGACATGAAAAGCTTTTCCAAATTAAATAATTTGAAAATCTTCAAAAAATAAAGCATATCTTCTTCATGGGTGCTCCAAAGAGATATGGATAACTTTTTCCATAAATGGTAACTTCCTGCAATAGAAACTTGCTAAACAATACTTAAGGTCATCTGAAGTGGCACTCCTTGATTTTCTCAACAAAAAGTAAAAAATAACTTTTTGAGAAAAAAACAAAAAGGACAAAACAACTTTTCCCTAGAATGGCTTAAAAACCCCAAATCCTAAAAAGCAAAAAGAAAAAAGCAAAAAGATGTTTTTCCACTTCCTAAAAAATAGGAAGCACCAAAAAGGACTCTAAGGTTAAGACACCTTAATCCCAACATTCTCCCACTTGTCGAAGACCTGTCAAGAGTCTATAACAGCTAACTGATCACACCTCAAGGCCCATGGAGCTCAAACACCATCTGAACTTCTTTGTGCTCACTGGCTTTTCCATAAGCACCAATGTATCCAACTTTAAACCCATTACCAGAACACAACTCTAATGTCCAAAATCCCTCCAAAACAAGATCAAGCATGAATGCTCTAGAATAGTTAGAACAACAACGATAGCTAGTTATTTACATCCAACCAATTAACCCACCATTGATATAACTGCTACACATGACATATCCAACCCATATTGCAGCTCTCATCCCTATATAATCCACTGTCCTACTCAAAGTTACCATCTCCCATGATAACAAACACACCAAACCATTGATGTGCAAAAAATCTGGAGACCCTTGATACTGCAGTCCAATGACAAACAATCTACCAAAGACATACATACATCCTATGAATCATACTGCATGAGAAATGCCAACCAAAGGAACTCACGATCTACCAATTAAAGCTAAACAATCAATAGTTAATGATATTGATTATTGACTATTTAGTTGTTGAAGAATGCATTTTTTATTTTCAAACACCACCTTATGATTTTTCTCACACAATCACCCAACACTCAATTCACAAAAGTTATTCAAGGACAAGATTCACTTATTCACAAAAGTTATTCAATTGCACATTTCCTACCCCTAATCTATTTAGACAATTCATCATTTATACAGATTTAAGCCTCTTAAGAATACGATTAGGGATTTTTGGAATCAATTTGATTTACCAACTAAGTAAGTATACTATAAAATATTAAAAGAACATACATTTAAGGGGCTGTGACATGAGGGCTATATGCAATTGCAAGTTTAAGATTTAGGGAAGGCATACAGGATCAATTTTTTTTTGTACGATGCCTAAGTTTCAAATATGATAATGACTCTAATCTAGTACCTTAAAGTATGATTATGTCCTTTTACAAGATCAAATAAGTCGCATTCTAAAAGGATGACACTATTTTATAACAAGTGTTTATATAAGATGAAGGAAAAAGTACTATCACATTTACTAATAAAACATTATGAATCTATAATGATCTACACCATTTTAACTATTCAATGTTTACATTGAAGAATTTGATTTATCTACCCATTCTAAAATATTCCTTTGAAATAACCACACTATACAAAATCAAGATTTAACTTTTCTCAAAATCATGATTACCTAAGAAAAAGAAACCAAATTGCACTTATAATTGACTAAACTAATATTTTCCCTAACCAATTGCATTTATTTTTATTATCACATCCCTCCTATTATAATTCTACTTAAATTCATGAAAAATATCATTTACTTTAAAGCAATAGAAGTACTGAACATGCAATGATATACAAACAATAAAATCATTTGACAATTCAAGACCCAACTAATTCCCAGAGCTCCCAGTGTTACTAAACTTGGCTCTGATATCTATGTCACGACCACTCACATGAACGACACACACATGAAAAAAAAAAACACCCATAACGATTCACTTGAAGAAAAGATAGGACACAACAACAATTTTTTTTTTGTTTACTTTATGACACAGTCAACCCTATATGTATAAAGATATAAATAGTTTAATCCTGACATTTCTTAACATTCATTCATGAACTCAAGATGAGCCAGAGGGGAGGAAGCATGAAAATTTATGTCATCTTAAAAAAAAATTATAGTACATGACTTTGAATAATAATAGGTACCAAAAGATAGTTAAACCCTTAAGAATTTCCATCATTTCTGCTAGGGTCTAAGAACATAGAGTTTATTCCTTTTCAAATTAATAATTAATTCTTTTCTAATATATTGACTATAATGCCACATTCACAACACCAAAGTACTATGATAATACTCCAAAAATAACTGAGGACAATTAGTCAAGTGTATGCTTCAGTAGACTCTAATGGACAACTTGAATTAACAAAAAGGGACCGGGGAACCCAAAACCTAATTACTTAGCTCTATTTACGATTTGAAAACTATGCAATAGTTAAAATTTATAATGAAGGCAGGCTTATTGATGTAGAGGAAAAAAAATAAGCTCGATAAATTATAAAGAGTTTTTCTCTGTAGAAGAAAATACAAATCGTGACAACTGTTGGAAATGAAGCCCAACCATCACTGCCCTTTCGTCTTCCTCTTCCCATGTCTCTTCAATTGCCTGAAGAGTCTATATAATTTCCTTCTTATTCTCTTTTTGGTAGAGATGAAGACTATTGTAATTGGATTGATTAATGGAATAGTGTGTCCTGCTTTCCTTGGTGGATGTAGCCATCTTGATGGTGAACCACATTAAATTCATGTCTCTGATTTTATCTCTATGTCTTTGATTCTTAATCTATTTTAGTTTTGTGTTTCGCTGCAATTTATCTTTAACAATTGGTATCAGAGCCAATGGTGGAAAAGTTGTTTTGGAAATCGTGAAGAATTTCTAGGAAAATGGATGTAGCAGCTTTGGATGATTGGGCTCTACCTCTCATGTCTTTGTCGTGTGGCTCTGGAGTGAGTTTTGATGAAGTGGGAGCTGCGGACAGTGACTTGGAGCTAGAAGAAATTGTGCCTATGGAAGTAGATGAATCTCCTCTCTATTTGGCTGCTGATCTTGCCACTGATGTTATTATGGGTGATGTTGATCCTAATTCCCTGAGCACTACCCAGGTGAGGTATGTGTGGGAAAGGCCTTCGTAGGATTTGGGAGGTGAGGATTTTGACATGCTAGAAGAATTAGAGAGCCTACAGAGGCTGAACAAAATAGAGGTTTCAGCAGCAATGGATGTTGCTAAAATAAAACACCGTGTACATTGGTGGGATGGCTTGAAAAATAAGGAGGATTTGGCTGAAGAGGAGAAGGATGCTAGATTTGGAATTGAATCTACACCACAAGAATTTTTAGAAGATCTCAAAATTGAGCTTAGAGCACTTCTCGTACGCACTGGTGATGAACAACATAGGAAAGCCATCGTGGAGGAGTTGCGAAAGAGGGCAGAGGTAGATAAGAGTGGTAAGTCTGTAAAGGACATGGTATTGCTCATCTATGAAATGGTTTCTCTCACTTCTGCCTTCTGCCTCGATGATCCAAATACCTTTGCTTCCAACATTCATAAGATGTTGAAGCTAGGTCTCGACATTTATGAAGATATGCTGGAGTTGGAGGAGGTGAAACAGATTTTAATGGCTCAAGGAAGAAAGCAAAAAAGTAGTGGTGATGAGACTGCTGAGAAAAAGGAAAATCTTCTATCTAATGACTTTGAGCCTGCCCTCATTCCACCTAAAACCATTCCTGATTTAGACGATAAGAAGCTTGAAGACTGGGATGAGGAGGCTTCAATAGAAATTGAAGATTTGGAAGCTGAAAAGCCTCAACGTTGGTTGGATGATGAGCCTAAGGAAATTGATGATCCTGAATCTACAAAGCCAAATAATTGGGATGATGATGAAGATGGGTCACTAGTCTTATAGTACGAAGTACATATTAGCAATGAGGAAGGAGGATTGTTTAGTTCTGATTTGGAGCACTCAGCTGAGGAGGAGGAGGTGGAAGCGCAGGTGGAATTGGGAAGGAGTCCCATGAAGGAGGCTGTGATTGAGAAATACATGAAAGTAGATGAGTGGGTTCCTCCTGAAACTAAGATGTATTCTCCCATTGAAAATTTACTCCAGTGGCTTACAGATGAGAAAGGACATGATCAATTTGTTAGTCGCGCTCAATCAGACACTGAAGTTTATTAGAATGATGCTAGGAAATCAAAGCCTAAGTTAGTGTACCACCGTACACATTGGACTGAAAGCTTCATTTATTCCTCCTCCATGCTAAACTAGAGCTCCAGTGATAATAGCACTCTAGAGTTCTATGCCTTGCTGACAATGAAGCACATGAACAAGCTTGATGCTTCCTTCTCTGCATTAAGTCCATCAGTCGATCAGCAGATTTTATTACTCACCCTTGGAAAGGATGATCTCATCTTTCCTGGTAGTAGACAGACTTTTTTGAATAGAAAAGAGGAATCTGAAATGGGAAATGTTCAGAGTGATTGTGATTCCTCGTCAGTTGTAGATGCAGAAGCAGGGATGACGATGAGGGCAGCGGCGGAGGTAGAACAAAATGATCATTATTTTTTGCCTGGCGGTCATGGTAGGTTGGTCTAGGCCTTGACAGAGAATTTCCCTATTTTTAATGAGAAGACAGTGGATACCATCCGATACGGGAGTGATGGGGTGCAGGTGTCAGCAGTGGAGGTGAGGATATTGAAAGCGACAGTGATGAGCTGGACAATAAATTATTAGATTCGAGAGCTTGAAATGGAATAGCTCGAAGTTGAAGAGGTCGATTTAGCTCGTGATTCTTCTTCCAGTGACGAATCAAGTCTAGGTGGACGTGGGGATAGAGGGGCAGGCTGTTACGGTGGCTTCACATTTGACACGTCTTTGGCATCCTTGTACACATACCTTGGCCAAGTTGAGGATAATCATTGTAGATGAGCCTTTTTGGCTGGAGATGCCCTTCTTGATTTGCCAATGTTTTATCTGGAGGGAATTGTGTTGTTCCCAGAAGCTACTCTTCCATTGAGAGTGATACAGCCAAGGTTTAAAGTAGCTGTAGAATGGGCTATGGAGCAAGAAGAAGCCCGATACACTATAGGTGTGATTCCTGTTCAATCTCTGCCACTAGATGAAGACCTTCAGTTTGCTTTAGTTGGGACTACTGCTGAGATTCGTCAATACCGTCGTTTGGAGGATGGCTCAATGAATGTTGTAACTTGTGGGCAGCAATGCTTTCACTTGCATCATTGTTGGACTGATGAGAATGGTGCACCATGTGCATAGGTCCAGATTATTCAAGAAGATACTCCACTACACATTCCAAAGAATGCATTTAGTTCATTAGCATCTACACCTAGCTTTCAAAGTGGGAAGGTACCATGGTCAAAGCCTTCAAACTCCAATGATGGTAGAAGAGAGGACATAAATGAAGAGTGGATATCAGATAAGACACGGTTTTGTTATTCTGATGTCAGTTTGGTTGAGCTGGTTGGAGTTCTCACCAAGATTGGTCAGCCAATGGACTGGTTACTTGGTACAGTAGTTAAGTAACCATGAGTTTCAAGGAAAGTGGGGATAGCAGTGCGGTTTGGAGTTCAGTGGGAGATTGTTGGAAATGAAGCCCAACCGTCACTACCCTTTCGTCTTCCTCTTCCCATGTCTCTTCAATTGCATGAAGAGTCTATATAATTTCCTTCTCATTCTCTTTTTGGTAGAGATGAAGACTGTTGTAATTGGATTGATTAATGGAATAGTGTGTCCTGCTTTCCTTGGTGGATGTAGCCATCTTGATGGTGAACCACATTAAATTCATGTCTCTAATTTTATCTCTGTGTCTTTGATTCTTAATTTGTTTTAGTTTTGTGTTTCACTGCAATTTATCTTTAACAACAACTTGTATCTCATGGGAGAAGAAAATATGGAATACTCTCTATTTAATCACTAATTGTTTGAATGCTATGCATACACTGTCAAAGGACTACTTCACAGCTATAAGATAGTCTTAAAGGATAAAAGATACAACCCACAACAAAAGAATACAATATGAAACCCTTATAATTTTTTTTTTTAAAATCTCTCTCCTGAAAGAAAAGGTAGATTTCATAAATTGAGTAAAACTAGCTTTCTTAAGTTTACCATAACTACATTTTTATATCCATCACACACATCAAAGTGAAAAATGTTTCTTCCAAAGTGTATATATATATATATATATATATATATATATATATATATATATATATATATATATATATATATATATATATATTCTATTAATACTAAAATTGAATATATATAAAGGCCTTCCTCTTGACTAATTCTAAAGAGGGTAAATAACTTAATCAAATATTTATCATCTTTGTAGCAAGGCCCATAGGTAAAAGTAATAACATAGGTTGTATTAACCCTTTTGTTTTACCAAGGATATTAATTACAAAGGAATTTAAATAATTATAGGGTTTCCCTTTTGAAGTAAAATAAAATAAAATAAATATGATATCCTTAAGAACTAGTAACATTTGTGTGCTAGGTACATGGAGAAAATAAAATGAGATCCCTAAAAGTTAAGATTTATTATTATTATTATTATTGGTTGTTTCTTTAATCTTACTATATCACACATTTCTAAAACCATATCTACCAAAATATAAATAAATATGTATATATATTTTCATAACAACCATAAAATTTAGGCATTGATTTTTTTTATCACAAGAAATCACACTTCTCACCAACAAGTGAAAGTTTTAGTAAAATCCATTCCACATACTATTATATACTAATACCACACTTAAAACCTGAATATTTAATGGAATATATTGGCACACACCTTTCTCGCTGCTGAACTATAATGGAGACACATATACAGTAAATTGAAAATCAAATATGGTTGTAAACTTGAAAAACCAAAAAGTAAGTCTACTCAATTTTTTTTTGAATGCCAAGAATTAATGGATACAGACAAAACACATATATCTATCAATATTTTAAGGATATTTTGAGAGTTACCTAATTCGAGTGGTAAGGAAACTTATTACTGTTGGAAGGAATTATGGCATGCCCTAGGTTGAAAGAATTTACGTATGAGGGGGAAAGTTTATCCCATTCATGCATTTAAAAAAAAAATTCTAAGATAGGCGCTTAAGGCAAAAGTATATTCCTGATTAGGAAGCTTAAAACATTTCCAAAGGGTGGGTAAAATGAGCTCCCTAATTAGGGCTATGTTATCTTGCAACCCTAATTCACCTCTTTGTTTTCTTTTTTTTTTTCTTTTTTCTCTTTGCAATCTCATTTTTTTCCAGAGAGGTGATAGCCAGGAGAGGAGTGTTTTGGCTCTTCACAATCCATCTTTTGTCATTAGATTGACTAACTGATGTCCATTACACATGGATCAGCATTCTCTTCAAAGAAATGAATGACACAAAGAAGAAAAAATAGTGGTTTGTGTTCCAGCGTGTATCTTATTTTTCAATCATTTTGTTTCTTTGATTTGCTGAGCTTGGGAATGGACTTGATAAGTAATAGGTGACTGAAACCTTATTTCTTGGTGGGTGTCACTGTTCAGTTCTTAGGAACAGCTATTATTTATTGCTGCAGCAATTAAGAATCTCCATTTCCATAGTTTTCCACTATGAACACACATAGACCCAATATTATTTACCCATCTATACTTGTGGGGTTAGGATTTGGATGTCTGTTAAATTTAGAGCCACTCTCTCAGCAAAAATGGTGATAAGCTGAGGGTAAAATGATTGTGAACAAGCACTTCCTATTTCAATAAAATTTCCTAATGATTTTGTTTTCTTTTGTTTTATCTGTCATTGCAGGGCGACAACTAATGGACAGATCCGCTGGCGATATCCCAAAGTCTCAGAAATTTGTAAGAGAACGTCTACCCCTTAAGGAGTCTTCCTACTTAAAAAACAACTATGAATGACACTTATAAACTTAGATGATTTTTTTTTGCTTGATTTCCTTTCTTCTTATGCAGGCATCGGAAGAGTTAAACTTCAATGGCTCATTTCATGGAAGCAAAGGTCGTTAGAATGATAAAATAGAATAGGGGCACCCACAGGGAACCCAAGAGGGAAATACATCTTTGTGCAAAAAATAAAGAGATCTGAACAGAACTTTGTGATAATAGAAAACATATAATGTAAGGTAATAATTTGCAGACAATGAATGTAAACTAGTTTACTTTCTTTACTCTATAGTAAATGAACATTCATAATAATATATCCTTCCCGTTAAAATTGCTCAGCTAAGGTTGCAAAATCAGAAATCTTACATATCAAATTTGGTTGTTCTATTTAATAGCCTAGGAAATGTGCTTATTGCCTTTCAATGAAAAGACATAATACAGATCTTTTCTTAAAATAGGTAAATAGATTTTTTTCCTCTTTTCAATGTGTGCTTCTGGGTAAGTTCATTTCACCAGTCTCTTTAGCTTACGGCCCTGTTGAACCTGCACATGAGCCAAGACTTTTGGTGTAGCCAGTGGGATACTCACCTCCCAACCAAGGACAGGAGCTATCCACCCCCAAGCTAAGGGAAAACACATGAGGCCTAGGGAGAAAACACTTCATAATTACACAGATCCTAGGTACCTAGTTTCATTTAACATAGGGACTCAACCTTTACACTACACCTTACTTTTCGTAGCACACATCACATCAAATTTTCTCTATAAGAATTCCTTTAAATTCCTTTGTTAAGGGGAAAGGAGGACATACTGTAGACTCACAAGAACAATACCAAACACAACATATACTCAATACTCCATCAACAAAAGCAAGAGGAAAGTCATTACATGAAACCATACACACAACCAGACCACAATTTTAATTTATTTCCAACACAAATCTAAACCATTAAATAACATTAAAACTTCAAATTTTATAGGTTTAAGAATAGTGTCTACCTGAACACTTGTACAACATTTGAAGGTGACAGCTTTGAATGCATAGTTAACCTCCCTTCCTCTTGATTTCTCTTTCTAAACAACCAGAAGGTAAATAATTTATAGCCAAGAGTCCTCTTCCAAAATTATAGCAGATGGGTAGAACTAGACATTAGCAGATGGTAGTAGAACAACAAAGACAACTAGTTAAAAAAACATTTTTTTTTTGCAGCAGATAGGAGAAGAAGAAGAGGGAGGGAGAGGGAGAGCTCTTTTCTTAAAAATAATTGAATAAATATTTCTTTCATTGCCACCTCTCTTGTTGAGGGGAAGACACTTGTCTCTCTAGTTAAGGACACTTGTTCTTCTCTTCTCTTCTAATGTTTTCTAATACAGCCCTCTAGATTCTTACAGCACATACATACCCCTTTGATGACTCATCCCCTCTCCAATTTTCATCACTTTACTTAGGGTAAAATAGAGGTTTTCAAAAATAATCTATTTTGTTAAAATTTCCCCTCTAAAAAGTGCCTAGACCTAATCTTTGGTCTAGAAATGCTTTATTTTTATGACAAAGGTACCATTTAAATTATTTTACACCCTTATAAGAGATTGAAGTGAAAATTTATAAATTTAGGTTACACAATACGTAATAATGCAAGATTCAACACAATGAACAACCACGACATACGATGCTACATAATATAGCACAGGTCAACACACAACACATGACAATACATTTCTCAATATGAAGGACCTAAGTCTCTCCATATAGACTTGGTCGGTTCTACTGGTTTCACACAATAGGCCCCCCTGTATTTTCCCCATTTCCACTGGCTAGTATGTACCTGCACACTCATTTTGATGCCAGGGTTATCATGAATATCATAGCCAGAGCATTAATAAACAACACCAATACATGTATTGTATATCCATAACTAGTCCATATTACAAGATTAACAATATTATCTTTAATAGTTGAGAGACATTTTCATAAGGTAAAAAGCAAAATTCTCACTTATTACTGGAATCTTATATAGCTATATCTCAATAAGCAACATAGTCTTCTTAAGCAAGGTACAAGACAGGATCTAAGAAGCATCACATGGAGTCAATCAAGGATATGCAAATATAAATATAAACCATGTACCATCCATAGTCCAAGTCAAAATGATATATCTCAACAAGTATATAATCATTACCATGATTAGATAACTAGGAGAATCAACATATATTGTCTCATCTCAGAACTAAAGTAGCAAAATGTAAGGTCACTTTCCATCATAAGTGGTATCGAGGAGGGACCCTACAACATCTAAGTTAATACAATGCTTGTATTTGCCATTTCTTTGTTGTATGTGAGTCATTGTAATTCTCTTTTGGATCATTAAGTATGTCCATTGTATGAAGATCTATCTAAAAGTCATATATGTAAATGTATGTCTAGTTATGTTGATCTTTTGGGTGTATGCACAAAGATGGGGGACTGAAAAGTCACCACCATGGGACTTTTTGGTCCAAAAAAAGAAAAAACGTGAGCATGTTATAACGTGCTCACATTTTTCTTTGACATAAAAGTGCAAAATAAGCTCATTTCTTCCATTTCACCATGACCAAAGGAGTTTGTGTGCCAAAAAAAATTGAGAAGAAACCACAAGTGTGTTCAAGGAAAGCCTCTCCAAGCATGTGCAAGAGAGAAAATGTCATTTTCACAATGCCACCTCGCTGGCAAAGATGTCGTGCAACAAATTTGGAGGGTCTAGCAGCTGAAGAAGGTAGGGTTTAATCAATTTTTTTTAGTTTGAGAAGAATTTTTGAATTTTGCAATGTTTGATTAGTTTAAATTATATTGCATTTATAGTTTTTGAGGCAAGAGAAAACCCAAATCTAGCTGATGAGGGTGAAAACAATCCCCAAAACCCTCCAAACCCTCAAAACCCACCTTCACTTCCTCACAATGTAAGGGATACTCAAGAAAACTACCTATGGATAATAGAAGAAAACAAGAAACATCTTCAAATTCTTATTCAAATGCTAAATAATCCAAGTGCAAGCACCAATCATAGGAGGGCACATGCAAAGTCACTAGAGGAGATTGTTTCCCACACTGATTTGATGACAAAACAAATCACCAAATTCCAAGACTGTAGGGAGAGGTGTCAGCAATACTATGCGGACAAGTTGTCATATGAACAAGTGAAGAATAAAAAAATTACAAAATCTCAATTATGTGCACACTTTATTAATCCCAAAACTGGCTAAAGATTAGAAGAAACTTGCAAACGGTTTCATATTCATTGGTGTAGGAAAGAAGAAATATCCCAAAACTTTTGGGATAGATGGTACGTGGTCTTCGATGAGTGACCAAGCAACAATGATGAGGCACCACAATATTTCTTGAGGAAACTCCATTGCGAGTTCATCCTCAAGAAGATTCCTAATTATTTTGACATTCATGAATTCTAGGGTAGAGGTGGTGGCTCTGCCCAAGATAGAGCCGGGGCTCAGCAAGATGAAAAATGTGTGCCTGTACCACTGTTGAGGCCAGAACGTAGGTCACTCCCTTCATCTTTGAAGGAGAGTGTTGAGGTGAAAACATTATATTCATTAACTACTCTCATCGAAACTCTATCATAGCATGCCGATGATCTTACCTAGGATGATGAGTGTGAGAGTAGTAGGCACCATGTGTCCCCACATTTGTGTAGTTCATGTGGGAACCTATGTGATTATGGGATGCAGGACGCATGGCAGGACTCTCGACAGGATGTTGCGGCGCAGTGGCAGCATCCATTGATGGAGACAACCATATTGGATGATCTTGTTCTCAGTGACAATCTCTTATAGTATACATTTGGTATTGACTCTCGGCTAATTTGTTACAAGTTTCATCTTGATTTAATATATTGTTATTTGAAATTTGTAATTAATTTTATATGATTATCTATATTATAAGTCAAAAATAATGTATGTAATTATCTGTGCAATGAAATTCCAAGGTCAGCGTCTTCATCCTACCTCCGTTAGCCATCCATTGGCGGGTTATGAGAGGAGGTCAAGTCGGTAGCTATGTAATTTATCACATGATCACAATTATTGTAGATATGTCAATTGTAATATTATTTTGTGATAATTTGATGATTTCAACAGTCACCGACACCTCCACGGTTTCCGTGGTCCCTTGGACACAAATCCACCACTTTTACAGAGGTAAATTTAACCATTTCTAAGCATTATGTATTTTTAAAATAATGTTATGTATTTATTTTGGTCGAATAATCTTGAACCTAATTTTTAGATGTTGAAAGTGGAGACTCCTCCTCAGCTTCATGAATCAGCACAGATAGGCATTGTTGCAATCATGATGTCTTCAAATCCTTTGACCAAGGTATGAGCCAATTTAACATTAAAATGTTATAATTTTGTATTTCTTGTTTTATCTCATGTCATTTGATGTACATAAATGATATTTATGTTTAGTCAATTTTGCTTCTTGGTGCTTCTCATAGGAGGTCAGAACTCTAGCCCGTCCAACTACGGACAAATAAGCTGGAGACAAGATGATGGAGAGTGATCATTAGATAGCAATAAGTGATAGATTACATATGCGATGTTATATATTTCATGTACATTTTCTATATTAATGTGCATATTGTTTGATTGTATTAACAAGTGGATCTGGATGAACTTTTTTCGAAGAGGTCTACTCGACAACAGAGAGAGGACGAGTCATGAATTGGCTCTCCATCTTCATGGTCAAGAAAGGGCCACCGATTATTTCATAAAAGTTCATAGGAAATTCATTTTTGGGACATTTTTTTATGACTAGATGGCTTTGTATACATACTTTTGTATGTTGTACCAATGTATATTTTTGCATATATGTCTATATGGCTTTGTTTGGACATGCCTATATGGCTTTGTATGTAAACTAGATGTTATGTTCATGACATTATCTATATGATAGTTTATATTAAATATTTAATATGATGATCAATTATCGTTACAAGAATTTAGTTTTACACTTGTCAATTGCATTTGCTTGAAAGTTTATAAATCATTTGCAAATAATCCATTTTGTTCATATCTTGCAATCATTTCATTGTGTGGGTCTGTGTATTTCTTTGAGGCATCATTTGAAATAGTTCACACACCTTGTCTATGCTTCCACACTTTCCATACATGTATACAAGGGTAGTTTCAAATACAATACATGTGACAAAATTCCTATATCATTTATGCTTTTATGGTTGTCCACACCATGTTCCCCAGATCCCATTCTGGCATAGGCAAGGAGGAAGTTGGATAAGGTTGTGCAATTTGGTTTTAGACGTGCCAAAATTTGCGTTTGGTTGAAATTTACTTTTGTACATTTGCTTGAGAGTTTTTAAATCCATATGGAAAATCCATTTCGTGAATATCTTGCAATCATTGCATTCCATGAGACAACATTTCTTTGAGGCATCGTGTCAAATAGTTCACATTTGTTGTATATGCTTCCACACTTTGCATACATGTCTTGTAGGGTACTTACAACTACAACATTTGACAAAATTCCTATATCCTTTATGCTTTGATGGTTGTCTATACTGTGTTCCAAAGATACCACTTCTAAGGTTTTTGGAATTTAGCTTTACACTCGCCAATTCCATTTTCTTGAAACTTTCTAAAGGTTTATAAAAAAATCCATTAAATGTTCATATCTAGCAATCATTGCATTCCATGAGGCGACATTTCTTTGAGGCATCATGCTAAACAGTTCACGTGCCTTGTTTATGCTTCCACACTTTGCATACATGTCTCTGAGGGCAGTTGCAACTACAACATCTAATAAAATTTCCATATGTTTTATCCTTTGATGGATGTTCATTTTGGCATAGGCAAGGAGGATACTGGCTAAGGTTGTGGAATTTTTCTTTACACCAGCCAATCACATTTGCTTGAAAGTTTCTAAAGCCTTATCAAAAAATCCATTTTGGTCATATCTTGCAATCATTGCATTCAATGAGGTGACATTTCTTTGGGGCATCATGCCAAACAGTTCACGTGCCTTGTCTATGCTTCCACACTTTGCATACATGTCTACAAGGGTAGCTAGAATTACAGCATGTGACAAATTTCCTATATCCTTTATGCTTTGGTGGTTGTCCATACGATGTTCAAAACATTCTATTATGGTGTATAGATAGGGAGGATGCTAGCAAAGGTTGTGGAATTTGGCTTTACACATGCTAATTGTATTTACTTGAAAGATTTTAAAGTCTTTTCAACAAATCCATTTTTTTCATATCTTGCAATCATTACATCCCATGAGAGGACATCTCTTTGTGGTATTGTATGATCGAACAATTCACGTGCCTTGTCTATACTTCAACACTTTGCATACATGTCTACAAGGGCAACAACAATTACAACATCTAGCAAAATTCCTATATCCTTTATGCTTTGATGGTTGTCCATACCATGTTCCAAAGATCCTAATTTAGAGGATGGTGGCAAAGGTTGTGGAATTTGGATTTACACATGCCAATTGCATTTGCTTGAAAGTTTCTAAAGCCTTTTCAACAAATCCATTTTTTGCATATCTTGCAATCATTACATTCCATGACAGAAGATCTCTTTGAGGTGTTAGGTTAAACAATTGACATGCCTTGTATATGCTTCCACACTTTACATACATGTCTATAAGGGCAAATACAAATACAATATCTGACAAAATTCTAGTATCCTTTATGCTTTGAGGTGTTAGGTCAAACCGTTCATGTGCCTTGTCTATGCTTCCACACTTTGCATACATGTCTACAAGGGCAAGTGCAAATACAACATCTAACAAAATTGTGATATCCTTTATTCTTCCACAGTTTGCATACATGTCTACAAGGGCAGCAATAATTATAACATCTAGCAAAATTCCTATAACCTTTATGCTTTGAGGTGTTGTATCAAAAAGTCCACGTGCCTTGTCTATGCTTCCATACTTTGCATACATGTCTACAAGGGCACTTGCAATTACAACATCTGGCAAAATTCCTATATTCTTTATGCTTTGATGGTTGTCTATGCCTTGTTTGCAATAATGGTAGTAAACTTTAGGTCTCTAGATGTGATCCAAGACTAGTGATGAAGTCCTTTTGAAAACTTGAGTTCATGCTAGGAGTTTTGATCAATAGTTTAAGCCTTAAGATGTATGACATCAAAACTATCTCTTGCATCATGGTGACATTTTTGGCACTACAACATGTCCTTATTTTAGGTATGCATAACTAAAGATATCCTATATCTACATATAATACCATCTTCATGAGGGTTTCAAACAAGAAATGACTCCATAACTCGCCCTAAAAGTATGGCAGTACTTGACTAGCCTCCTATGACTATCCATTTACTTTCTTTTTCATTATTTCTTATAAAGGCTTTTATGACTTCTATTTTTTAGTTGGTTTCACTTCTTCCACTACATGTTGACAATTTTACATCTAAAAGAATCTTGTATATACTATTCTTGACCTCTTATAATTTTTTATACGTATAGAAAATCTCTAGACTAGGTTGCTCCCTAATGGACTAGGCTACTAGCATAGGTGTTAGATAAGGACTAGGCTGCCCCATTGTCCAAAATAAAAAAAATCAAATTACATGACCTTCTAAATTCATAGAAAACTTCATCTTCTAATTCTAAACAATTTAATATTTTAAAACTTGGACAGTTATAGTCAAATTAGGCCTATTTTAGGGATTGTTTTGTAACAGCAGAGACCAAATGGATTGATCAGGCCCTAATATTGATAAGCATGGTGTAAGTGGACCTATATAACATGTCTAAATGCTCCCCTTGAAGATATCACTCACCCAACATAAGAGATCTCAAAAATACACTAAAATATGACTCACGCAGCACACCTTCTTTACATGATATACCTATAGATGATGAAATAGTTCATTGTGATTTGATATTGTTTATTCTTCTTCATACTCCATTTTTCATACTAAAACTAATGAGGATCAATAGTTTTGATCATCTAGACCTTGTGATGCACCTTGTAGGACATGCATTCATGACATAATCTTACCTCCTACTAATGAAATTCTTGTATTTTATAATGATTCTCCTCTCACATGCATTGAGTGAGGTTAATCACACAAATAGTTTATTCACCATGTAAATACAATAATGGATCATCATGGCCATCACAGTCAATACAACAATGGATCAGTCATATCAACCTAAGGACTACTTGATTGAATCCTCACTGCTAGGAGTGACATTTTGCATTCCATAGGTCATGGGGCTAAATGGACTTCACCAATGAGTTGGGGTGGGCAAGTAAATGCCAAGGGAGGTCTCATTTTGTGTGCCAAGCACCACAGTCGTTCGGGGTAGCAGGCTACTAGTAAAGTCCCTTAAGATCCCTAAGACAGAAAAACTACCAAACTTTGACGGAGAAGTTCTCAGAATTCATGGTAGCTGGGAACGTTCCATTTGAACGTACAGGTGCACATGGGGTCCATCCACAATAACCTCTCTCAGTTTTGGTTAACTCTAGTACATTTGACCGTGTCAAAATCAAATGGATTCTTGCAAAATGCTTCAGTTTCATGCAATGGAAAGGTGCTAGGAGTGACATTTTGCATTCCATAGGTTGTCAGACTGAACGAACTTCACCAACACATTACGGTGGGTGGGTAAATGCTAGGGGAGGTCTCATTTAATTTTCTAAGTGTCCCAATCATTTGGGGCAGTAGGCTATCGGCAAAGTCCCTTAAGATCCTTAAGATGCAAAAATTGTCAAACTTTGACGGAGCAGTTCTTGGAATTTGTGGCAGCTGGAAATGTTCTGTTTGGACCTACAGGTGCACATGGGGTCTGTCCACAATAACCTCTTTCAATTTTGGTCAACTCTTGTCCATTTGACCGTGCCGAAATCAAATGCATTCTTGCAAAATGCTTCAATTTCATGCAGTTGAAAGGTGCTAGGAGTGACATTTTGCATTCGATAGGTCATGGTAGTGAACAGACTTTGCCAATGTGTCAAGGTGGGTGGGTAAATGCTAAGGAAGGTATCATTTTGTGTGCCAAGTGCCCCAATCATTCGGGGCAGCAGGCTACCAGCAAAGTCCCTTAAGATCCCTAAGATGCAAAAACTACAAAACTTTGACGAAGTACTCAGAATTCATGGTAGATGGGAACATTTCATTTAGACCTATAGGTGCACGTGGGATCTATCCACAATAACCTCTCTCAGTTTTGGGCAACTCCAGTTCGTTTGACCATGCCAAAATCAAACACATTCTTGTAAAATGCTTTAGTTTCATGCTATGGAAAGGTACTAGGAGTGACATTTGCATTCCATAGGCCATGGGGCCAAACAAACTTTTCCAACACATTAGGGTGGTCAGGTAAATGCCAGGGGAGGTTTCGTTTTGTGTGCCAAGTGTCCCAATTATTCAAGACTGTAAGCTATCGACAAACTAGAAAGTTGCTAAGACTAAAATTTTGCATTCCACGGTTGTGGGGTTGAACAAACTATGCCAACACATCTAGGTGGATGGGTAAATGCTAAGGGAGGTCTCGTTTCGTGTGCAAAGTGTCTCAGTCATTCTGGGTTGCAAGCTACCAACAAACGTGAAAGGTGCTAGGAGTGACATTTTGCATTCCATAGCTCGTAGGGCCAAACAGATTTCACCAATGCGTCAAAGTGGGTGGGTAAATGCCAAGGGAGGTCTTATTTTTTTTGTTCCAAGGGTCCCAATCGTTCTGGGTTGTAAGTTATTGACGAAGTCACTTTGTCGGTAGCTTGCAGGCTAGAATGACTGGGATGCTTGGCATATGAAATGAGACCTTCCCTGACATTTACCCACCCAATCTGATGCGTTGGCATAATCCATCTAGCCTCATGACAAGTATATAAAATAATAAGGCACTTGACAAGGTTGTGCTGTATGAAACTAAAGCATTTTGTAAGAATGCATTTGATTTTGGCATGGTCAAATGAACTAGAGTTGACAAAAAATGAGAGAGGTTATAATGGATGGACCCCACATGTACCTGTAGGTTCAAATGAAATGTTCCCAGCTGCCATGAATTCTGAGAACTACTCCGTCAAAGTTTGGTAGTTTTTTCGTCTTATGGATCTTAAGGGACTTTGCTAGTAGCCTACTGCCTCAAATGATTGGGGTGCTTGGAACATGAAACAAGACCTACCCTTGCATTTACCCACCCACCCTGATGTGTTGGTGAAGTCCGTTCAGTTCCATGACCTATGGAATGCAAAATGTCACTCGTAGCACCTTTCCACTACATGAAACTAAAACATTTTGCATGAATGCATTTGATTTTGGCATGGTCAAACAAACTAGAGTTGAGTGAAACTAAGAGAGTTTATTGTGCATGAACCCCACATGCACCTGTAGGTCTAAACGAAATGTTTCTAGATGCCACAAATTCTAAGAACTGCTCCATCAAAGTTTGGTAGTTTTTCCTTCTTAGGGATCTTAAGGGACTTTGTCGGTACCCTGCTGCCTCGAACAATTGGGGTGCTTGACATGCAAGATGAGACCTCCCCTAGCATTTACCCACCCACCCCAACACATTGGCAAAGTCCATTCGGTCCCATGACCTATGGAATACAAAATGTCACTCCTAGCACCTTTCCACTATATGAAACTAAAGCATTTTGCAAGAATGCATTTGATTTCGGCATGGTCAAATGGACTAGAGTTGACAAAAACTGAGAGAGGTTATTGTGGACAGACCCCACATATACCTAGAGGTCCAAACGAAACATTTCTAGCTACCACGAATTCTGAGAACTACTCCATCAAAGTTTGGCAGTGTTTTCTTCTTAGGGATCTTAAGGGACTTTGCCGGTAGCCTGCTGCCCTAAATGATTGGGGTGCTTGGCACACGAAACAAGGCCTCCCCTAACATTTACCCACCCACCTTGACACTTTGGCAAAGTCCGTTCAGTCCCATGACCTACGAAATGCAAAATGTCACTCCTAGCACCTTTCCACTACATGAAATTGAAGCATTTCGCAAGAATGCATTTGATTTCAGCATGGTCAAACAGACTGGAGTTGACCAAAACTGAGAGAGGTTATTGTGCATGGATGCCACGTGCACCTATAGGTCCAAATGGAAGGTTCCCAACTGCCACAAATTCTGAGAACTGGTCTGTCAAAGTTTGATAGTTTTTGCATCTTAGAGATCTTAAGGGACTTTGCTGGTAGACTGCTGCCTTGAATGATTCGGGTGCTTGGCATGCAAAACAAGACCTCCCCTGGCATTTACCTACCCACCCCGATGTATTGGTGAAGTTCGTTTGGTCCCATGACCTATGGAATGCAAAATGTCACTCCTAGCACCTTTCCATTAGATGAAACTGAAACATTTTGCAAGAATGCTTTTGATTTTAATGCGGTCAAATAGACTGCAGTTAACTAAAACCAAGAGAGGTTATTATGGATGGACCCCACGTACACTTGTAGGTCTAAACAAAACATTCCTAGTTGCCACGAATTCGAAGAACTGCTTTGTCAAAGTTTAGTATTTTTTTCATCTTAGGGATCTTAAGGGACTTTACCGGTAGCCTACTGCCCCAAATGATTGGGGCACTTGGAACACAAAACGAGACCTCCCCTGGCATTTACCCACCCATCCCAATGCATTAGCAAAGTTCATTCAGTCCCATGACATCCTTTAGACTTCCAAAACTTCTAACAACAACCACAACTCATTAATCAACATCAACATGACCTTAACACCATATTTTTTGATCAACATCAACATCATGAGGACACTGAATAAATCTTTGACACATGAAGACACTAAGAATACTACAGACATGGAGCACAAAGAAGCATGAAGACATAAACAAACTCTTGTCATGAGAAAGAACCACAACCCAATCCAACTCCTGAAAGCATGACATGTTATGATGAAGAACTACAACCAAATCTAATGGCATGAACCAATGACATAAGAAACTATGTCCTGCTATTGTAACATGATAAACATAAATGTTATGAACTAATATCGAAACCCTATGATATCAATCTTGACATGACATGAGTGAACAAGATTAAGACCAATAAGGATCAACTTCATCCATCACTTAGCTTTAACCCATGAAGCATAACATGATGATGATGCAAATATCAAATGTATACCGTAGAAAACAAATCAAACCAATCATGAGGCCTTCACTACTCAAGTTCATACCACTACTTGTCAAGTTCATACCACTACTTGAGTGAGATCTTCACTATTCAAGTGCATGCCTTCTCTTGAAGCACTACAACTCTGTGCATCACATCACATACTCTATGAAGAAGCAAGTGCATATTGTTGTGTCATGTGCATACAAATCATCATGAATAGGTGCATAAGGAATGTCCTATCCCAAGACACTAAAGAGGTCTCCACATCCTCTAACCTTCTCCAAGAGATTTCATACTATGAAACATGCATGGAGAAGTTATCAAAAGGACACCTAACAATTATTTCTAAATGATCAATAGAGACAAGTACCTGATTATCATAATAGACGGCATAGGATAGTCTAAGATTCAAGCCATTGCATGGTTCTATTGAATGAATCATTATGCATATTAAGGAAAAAATCATTATTTAGGAGCACTAAAAATCTCAAAAATGGAAGCCTGGATAAATCAAGAAGTTCCCAAACTGGAAGGGAAAAATAGAATGCTGTCTTAGGCTAGAGGATATGCAATTCTGAATGGCATCGCTGCAAGGTGGTTATATTTTCATGAGCAATGGGAGAATTGTTCAGAGAGACATGAAATCCTGCAATGTGTTGCTCGGTTAAGAGATTAATGCAAAACTAGGAGATTTTGGGCTTGCTCATTTGTACGACCACATGCAAAGTCCACCGACAACTCGGCCTTCCAGTATTTGCAGTACCATGTTTTTCATTTTTAAGGTTTTTTCCATTTTGATATAAATCCTTCACACAGTCCAATAAAATAAGGCCACATAACTTTTCCAATTACTTTATTAGTTAAACAATTATTTTATTTTTAGTACTAATGATCTAACTAGATAAATAAGAAAAGACAAGCTATTATTTATTTTAATATTTATTGAATAACTATTTTATTTTTATTTTAACAATTTATCTACTATTAAGAGGTTTTTTATTTTCCTATAGTAATTAATTATTTCAATATATTTTATTTTATATATTAATTTTTTTTTTACAACTTTTTGACCAAAATTTTTAAAAGTCAAGCACAAGATGTGGTTTGACACCTTGAAAAGACAAATCTTAAGAGTATACCATTTAGTATATATTAAATGGTATTGATCATTAAAGTAAGTAGTCAAATATGCTAAACAAACTTTTAAAAATATAGGAATTAATAAATTTTATGAGAACCATTTAAGTTTGTGTGCAAAATTATGTAAAAATCTTAAGTAGCAACATCCCACCCATCCAAAATATCTTTTTCAATTTTCTTTAATCATATATTTTATTCTTATTCTCCTTTAATGTATGATTAAAAACAAAAAATAAATAAATTCCTTAATAATATTTATATTTTAAAAATAAAAATAAAAATAAATAATAACTATTTAAATTAACAATATAGAAAAAAAGAAATATTTTACATCTTAAACTTATAAAGTTATAAATATATTTTTAGAAAAATTATATATATCTCTGAAAAAAAATGTTACCACAAAAAGAAACAAAAAAAAAAATTAAATAGAATTTAACCAATACATAAAAATATCTTAATAAAATACTTAAATGTTTTAAAGAAAAACTATTAAAATACTTAGTCCACACACAAATAATAATGTCATTCAAGACAAATGATAACAATATTTCTATCAGTGTAATATTTCCACAATTTATAATAATATATTACTATATTTTTGACAAAAAAAATTATGTAAAAATTTTGTATTAATATTTGAGATAATACTCTGTAAATTAATATCATTTTAAAAATTAAAAATTAAAAACACCACTAAAACCAGAAAAAGACAATGCAATATGAAGAAATGTGATAAACGCTGCCGTACCCAATGCGTTTTCTTTCTTAATTGAATGAATGTGTTGCACACAAGATTCGAGGAAAGTCCTAAATAACAGGCCTGGATGTTTGAATGGTGGATGGATACGCGGGAGCTGGGCGGAATCTAAACAAAACGCACTGGCTACGGAAAGTCCTCATTTTCTGCACTTTGGAGGAATGTGCATAGAAAAATTAAAAAGTAAGGAAGAAAAAAATGAAGCTCACTCAGTCAAACCTACCTACATCCATGTGCGTTCCTGGACATTACATGTACGAAAATTTTCACTTTTCGTCTACTACAGGTTCACCACTACCTATAGCTTTGACTGACTCAATCAAACTAAATAACTAGAAAGGTGTGCATTCAGTCTGTTTAGAAGAATTATATTAATAATAGCAGGGCACTGGTTTTCTTGCAAGAAACAATGACTACCCTTTGTCAGCTAAGCTCCTGTTTTACTCTTCTGCTGCTATGCCTATTCTTTACTTCACACTTCGCCTACGCCAACACTTTCAAATATGGCGATTTCAACGAATCGAATATAATACTGCTAAAGGATGCTTCGATACACTCTGAACGAGTGCTCACCCTAAAAAATCAAACCCAGCGTTCAATGAGTCGTGTTCTGTACCCCAACCCTATAAGAATAAAAGGCAGCAATAATTCAATTTTGTCCTTCAGCACAAGCTTTGTCTTTTCCATGGCGGCTCCATCTGAGGGCATGCACGGGAATGGGTTGGCTTTCATCATGACTCCCAATAAGTCCGTCGTCGGTGCCAGCGATTCCCAGTACCTTGGACTCGCCACGCCTACAACAAATGGTCTCGAATCCAACCATTTTTTAGCAGTTGAATTTGATGCAGTTTATGACCCTGATCTTGGAGATATAGACGACAACCATGTTGGAGTTAACAAAAACGGCGTTAAGTCCTTCGAATCTCAGCCGGCAGCCTATTGGATTGACAAAAATCATTTTACCAATTTGACTCTGGCAAGTGGAAAGAATATCCAAGCCTAGATTGATTATGATCATGTTGAAGACCGGCTTAATGTGAGTGTTGCAGTAGTCGGGATGGAGAAGCCTGTCCGGCCATTGATATCCGTTACGAAACTTAATCTTTCTGCAATTTTGAAGGAAGAGGTGTTAAAAAATTAGATAAATAAACAACACACAAAGTAGAACACAAAGACAGATATTTAACGTGGTTCGCCAATGTGGCTACGTTCACAGGAAAGCAGGGCAATAATCTTCTTATTATTTGCAGCATCATACATATGATCTTTCCCTCATATATATACAATTCTCTTCAAGAGAAGGTGAAGAGACAAACAGGGAATATGAATTGAACAGTCGGACTTCACATCCAACAATCTCCCACTTGAAGTTCGATTCATGCTGCAACTTCACATCTGAACAACCTCCCACTTGAAGTCTGCTTTCCATGCTTTCCATGGCATATTGTACATCCAGGAGCTCCCACTGCATGAGAAATGTCTAGATGAATGCAAACCTGGAATGAGCGCATATAATGCATCACTTCGTTAACATTCCAGAAATAAAGCACCATCACAAGTGATCAAGGGATACTAGAAATGTCCAGATGAATGCAAACCTGGAATGAGCGCATACAATGCGTCGCTTTGTTAACATTCCAGAAATAAGGAACATCCACAATGATATGCAAAACCTGCAAACCAAACCCCTGTAGCATGTCCTCCTACACACACCTCCTACACACGCCTCTTGACCATTTTGGGAAACACAGATTCTCAAGCGCCCAGCAATCTTTGCAACAAACCTTGTAAACCCTGTCCAACCTGCTCTCCCTGGATCTCACTGCTCTGATACCAATTGTTAAAAATTAGATAAATAAACAACACACAAAGTAGAACACAAAGACAGATATTTAACGTGGTTCGCCAATGTGGCTACGTCCACAGGAAAGTAGGGCAATAATCTTCTTATTATTTGCAGCATCATACATATAATCTTTCCCTCATATATATACAATTCTCTTCAAGAGAAGGTGAAGAGACAAACAGGGAATATGAATTGAACAGTCGGACTTCACATCCAACAAGAGGTGTATGTGGGGTTTACTGCATCTATAGGGACTTACGCAATTGAAGATCATTACATTCTCGGCTGGAGTTTCAGTACAGAAGGTGATGTGTATATAAATGGAAACATAGATCGAAATAGATTTAGAAAAGGAGATTAAGGATAGCCTTAAAACCAAAAGCTTTAGATTTTAGATTTAGTTTTATGTTTTTACTATAAGATTTCTTATAAGTTTTGATTAAAGAGGTGGAGTGCTTTTCTAATTTAGTATAATCATAGAATTTTTAGTTCTATCTTCAAAGGTAGTGTTCTGTCTTGGGTAATGTTACATGTAAAATATAATTCCATGCAATTTTCTAACGGCTGCCTATCAGATAAACCATCAGTTTGTTTTTACAGAGATTCAACTTTGAAACTCTTAAATTGTCAGACATGTATTATCTAAAATCTCAAAAAACTTGTTTATTAGTTACGAGCATTCAAAATCTCAAGTTTATGTTTAGACATCCACTACAGCCCCTATATTATACCTCCTCCAGATTTTCCTGCTGAAGATTTCATGCGAGTGGACTTCTAAATATTACCCGTTTTTTAATAACAATTTGTTGCCCCTTATTTCTGAAATCGACCGCAACTTCTGACTATAGCTTATTATAAAGATCTAATCTCATCGAGTACACTCTATGTTGTTCCATTGAAAGGGTTCCACTCTCTTCTCAGAGAAAAAAATGTTTAGCTAGAGAGGAAAAAATGCGCCTTTGTAAAGTGTTGGTGCTTTGGAGTCAACACTTTACAGTAGTTCATAATTTAAATCTCTTGGACTTCAAATTTCACTATGCAAACATTTAAAATTACGGAATAGAGATACTATTAGTCTAGAGTTTACATCTTAGTTATATGGTTGTTTTTTCTTCTGTGTTAGTCTATTGATCTGGATCTACACTTTTAACAGGCAAAGCGCCACCCCTAGATCTCTCCGGTCTGCCTTCATTCATAAGAAAAAAAGGGATAACTAAATCCAGAGGTTTCACGGCCGCTGTGAGTGTAGCATCTCTGGTTGTGTTCCTTGTAGCCCTTTTGTTTGCATTACTTAAAGTGAAAGAAATAAAAGATAGAGAGTCAATTGAAGAATGGGAGTTAGAGTTTTGGCCTCACAGAATTCCTTACAAAGAGCTAAAAGCTGCCACACAAGGCTTCGGAAATGAGCAGCTGGTGGGCTGCGGGGGTTTCGGACGGGTTTACAAAGGCGTTCTCTCCAGAAGCGGCCTTGAAGTTGCAGTGAAATGCATCACAAAGGACTCCACTGAAGGGATGAAGGAATTTATTTCAGAGATCTCAAGCGTGGGTCGGCTCCAGCACATAAACCTCGTTCAATTACGGGGCTGGTGCAGGAAAAACAAACAGCTGTTCATTGTTTATGAGTACATGCCAAACGGAAGCCTGGATAAACTGATATTCCCAAATCCAGAGGCACAAACAGAAGTAATGTCTTGGGCCCGAAGATACGCAATTCTGAAGGGCGTCGCTGCAGGGTTGTTATATCTCCACGAGCAATGGGATCGCAAGGTGGTTTATCAATTCATTTATCACTTCATTCATGTGTAGAAGTGAAATCTAGCAATGTGTTGCTCGACTCAGAGCTGAATGCAAAACTAGGAGATTTTGGGCTTGCTCGTTTGTATGACCACACGCAAAATCCACAGACAACTCGGGTCGTGGGGACTGTTGGGTATGTCGCTCCCGAAGTCACAAATACAGGGAAAGTTACTCCAAGCTCCGATGTATTCAGTTTTGGCATTGTTTTACTGGAAGTTGCCTGTGGTAGGAGGCCCATAGATTTGTCCAAGGATAATGAACAGATTGTTTTGTTGGATTGGGTGAGGGATTTATATCAAAATGGAGAAATCTTGCACGCAGCCGATCCAAATTTTGATGGTGTGTATGATGTTGAAGAAATGGAAAGAGTGCTTAAATTGGGATTGTTTTGTTCTCATCCTCAACCAGAAAAAAGGCTTGGTATTAGAACGGTACTGCAAATACTGGAAGGCCAAGCTCCTTTTCCACTTCATCAGATTCTTTGGACTTCTTACGATACGAGTTACAAAGATTATGGCAGTAATGTTGTTCATATTACAGATGAAGAAGAAACTGCTGATCAATTGGCTTTCGCTCCTGTGCCTGTGGAATCTGCAACCACTTTAACAAGCCATGGTTATGATGAAGATTCGGATTATGATGTAGGCAGATGATTTTATAAGTCGCCTTGGTCTCATACTTTTATGCTAACTTTCTATAGATTTTTACTTGTATGTTTGTGCTGCGGTTAGCAGCAATGCTTTGTTCTTTGGTTTCGCTGCTGGGCAGCCGCTAACCTCTCTACTCATTCTATCTTGTTGATGTATATTACTACCCTTATTCCGCCATTATTAAAAAAAAATTCATGGTTAAGCATGAGCGGTCCCTCCCTTCAATAAATTTGATTGAATTAATCTTAATCATGAGAGTTTAAGTTCGCCCTACATGTTTTGAATATCACATGTTTAATGTTTTATTTTTATTGGTTAAAATTTACTTTTAAATTGGATGATTAAATATCACATTTTTTAATGGTTAGTTGTTTTATTTTTATTGGTCAAAGTTTACCTTTCACTATTGAAGTTGGTGATTAAATATCACATGTTTTAAGTTAGTTGATTCATTTCTATTGGTTAAGGTGTACCTTTTACTATTGAAGTGGGTGGGTAAATATCACATGTTTTAGTGGTTTGTGTTAAAATTTACTTTCATCATTGAAGTTTGTGATGTTCCAAACCACTTTTTGATGTGGCTAGGGGAGAAGACCCAATGCCGAGCATGTTTCAAAAGGTGTGATAGTATCTGTGTATTTAAGGCCCAATATTTTTTAAAGTTTAGCACTAGTAGTTGTGACTTAAGGTTTTTAGTATTACTATAAGTACTTATAATTGAATGAAATGTGCTCATTAGATTTAAAAAGCAACCAATCATGTGATGCCACATCAGCGCACCAACAAAACATGACTTAATGCACACCTATTGGTCCACCCTTTTTTGGGGAATTATTTGACACCTCAACAAAAGTATGCTGATGTGGCATCATATTTGATGATGTGGCCCTGAAACCTTAGTTATAAGGAGGTAGGGCTTAAATTTGACAGTGGAACTTGCTTGTCAAGCATTTTTTTATGACAATGATCTATTCAATGGTGCCCTTCAAATACAATGGCATGCCTCAATATTAGTAAATCATATAAAAATCAAATATATATATCATCATAATACTATATGAATTTTGACAGTTTGTCCAAAATCTCTCCTTTCATATGATAGTCTTTTTAAAAATTCAATTGTATTTTATACCAAAAATGCTTAAAAGTCCTATAAGGAGGGGCCTTGACAAATACGCTGCTATAAATTTTTTGGAGTGATTCTAAATTGCATATGATTTTGAGAGAACTGAAGTAAGAACTTTATTATTATTATTTTATTATTGTATTGTGAATGATTGAACTATGCAATAATGGAGAAAGTTTATCAATCTTCTTTTTTCTACAAAAATTACCATAATAAAAATGTCATTATATTATGAAATACATAAAGATGCATTAATATTCCCACATACATAAAGGTGGAGTAAGAACTTTATTATTATTATTTTATTTTTATTATTGTATTGTAAATGATTGAACTATGCAATAATGAAGAAAGTTACTATATTTATTGTTCCAGCTAAAAGAATTTACTTTATATTCTTATGTTTGTTTTTATTGTAAAAGTTTATCAATTTTTTTTCTACAAAAATTACCATTATAAAAATGTCATTATATTATAAAATGAAATATTTTAATTGTGCATTATATGATAAAATACTTCTACATTTCTAACTTTTTATTAAAAAATTATATGAGTTCTTTTTACTAAAAATAAAATATATAATAAATTTTATTTTTTAATGGTGAAATAATATTTATCGTAACTTATAAACTTTCCATATTATTGTAGATTGTGACGTGTTGTTAATATGCCAGCTATCCTTGTTGGCTCCAGCTTTGCACGGTACATGTCCTTAGCATTCGGAACAATTTTCATGTCCTTTTCGGTACTATTGGTGGCCACACAAAGCTTCGTGCAAAATATTATTTTTGTATTCACAGATATAACAATTTAGATCAACTTATGATCCATTTAATCATCACTAAGAGTTTTTATATTTGTATTATTCTTGGTTTTATTAATTTATGTAAGGCAGTTATATTATACTAATAGATTTTTTTATAATTTTTTTATTAATTTATATAATATAAATTTATTAAATTAAAAGTTAAAAATTAATTTTTAAGATGAAGTATAGGATTCATTACAATTTTATCTTTAGTTTTTTCATACAACCAAAAAACTTAGAGGTAAGCTCTTAAATAACTTAGATATAATAGGTAAGTTCAAAATTTGAATGTTACTTTTTACTTATTAGATAATTTATTTAATTTCTATTAGTAAGAAGAATGGTTAAAATAATCATTTTGCAAACACATATTCATATAATAGTCATATGTAACTCATGTTTAAATAAGGCAAAGATACATTATTCCTTTACATTTTAAAATTGGATTTGTATAGAAGACCTACACAAACACATTATAGATGGTTACATAGATAACAAACCACATTGCATGATGCAATGTAGTCTAGGACTAAGTTAAGGGACACAATCCTATCCTTAGCAATAGAAATGAAGAAACTCTATTGCATCTACTTGATTTTTGATTGAATTTTCTATTTTATGCATCACTTGTTGTTACATCACACAAGTGTCTAAGACAATATATTAACTATCTGAATTTTGCAATCCTTATCTTCACTCAACACACAAGCTAACCAATGACAAAATACATCTCTTATATCACTTAACATTTTGTAGTTAGACTATTTCAATGGTTATTTCTTTATCTAACTTGTCTTCTCCTTTAATGATTTGAAAAATAGATTTGTTAATAAATTTAAAATTACTTTAATATAATTAAAAGTCTGCAAATTTAATTAATTCTCAATATATTTATATCCCATCCAAGTTCCATCTATATTATAATTAAGTACTTTATTTCTCTTTTTTTAGTATCAATTATTTTCAGGGAAGGTTAGTCTTGATCTCCTTAACATGCAACTGATTCCACCCTCAGTGGTAGATTTAGTGCCCATGTGGCACCCATGGGTCCCTCCAACTCATTGTCATGTCCCCTTAGCCCAATCACACACATCTACTTCATTTTTTAAATAAATAATCCCATTCTTGCAAATGCTACTTGTAGCCTATTTTAATATGATAAAATGTATGTGTAGAAAAATCTTCCTTCTTCTCCCTACCAATAGTGCTCCAACATCCAGTTGTAAGCAACTCAATCCTCTCATATATGCACAAGTAATTCATATGGCCTCAAACTTAATGAGTTTACTTTTATTTCTACTACATGTCAGTGTGGATGGGACTATTACCTATATGGTTTGCCTTTCACACCTAGTTGGTTAAGTTTACTTAAGGATAGTTTCTAGATGTCTCTAGTCATGTTCACATGACACTTATTAGGACACTTGTCACATGAACATGTGGGGTTCTCACCTACCCTAATTATCTTCTTGCCTTTCAAGACACACACACACACACACAAATATATATATTAAGAAGCCAGATTCATCTAAGTGAAAGTTGATTACCAATTTGAAGTAGATTAATAGGCAATAAGCTTGTACATATAGGATAGGATAGGAAGCTATTGGTTGAGGAAAAGACTCATCAACTATGAGTGGTGGCAAGTTGCCTCCCTATAAAACTAGCGTGAGTGGCTAGTTTAGTGGGTAACTTGTCAACACCTATCCTAACTGCCCAACAACCTTGATACCTCAATGAGGCATGTGTCAAGATTGTGTAAGGGCACACCTAAGTAGGCTTATGCCTAAGCGTAGACAAATATTTGAAATATATATTTACACTAACACCTCACTTAAGCATAGCTTAGGTGGGCACAAATGAAATGGGTCCCGAATACAAGGCTTGGTGAGGTACCCATGTACAATGCAAATATGAAATTGGGTCTCAGTAACTAAGCCTAATGAGGTACCCAAGAACAATGCAATCTCTCATAAATGGAGAAAGGTAGAAAACCCAGTGGAAAAAAATCTACCCTCCAAAGGAGAGATAAGAAAGAACTAGAAGGCACCCCCTGAAGAGGATGGACTCTCTGAATGTTGACCAACTGCTCTAGATGATGTCCTACTAGAAAGAATAATTGGATGCTCTATGTGAAGCATCTCTGGAACCTCATGTAGCAAAGGAGCAAGAACAACTACTAGAAAAAATCTCTGGATGCTCTCTGGGAAGCGTCAAGCTAGTATCTCATGTAGCAAAGGATGTAGGTACTGTCAGAAGAGTAAGATGAACCTCTTGTAAAGAATTATTGGAAGTTCATGAAGAAGCAACACACAACTTTCATGTAGCAATAGGTACAGTCAGAGTACAATCTAGAACAAAAAGGAAGAACTATTCAAACAAGAAATGTTTGGTAGAAACAGTTCAATGATCATGTTGTACATAACCAATAGAAGTTCTCAAAGAAGTAACACTAGGCTCTGAAGTGGCAATAGGAGCATCATCCCCACCAGATGTAAAGTGAGAAAAAGTGAAGTTGCAGGACAAGTGACAAATCTTCCCAATCATAAAAGTTTATCTACTCTAAGAATCTCGAATCAATGTTGTAGTGGATGTAAAATCAACTATGTTATTTGAAAAAGTGAGTTGATATACGGAAAGAAGATTTTTTTTCAAGCCAGGAATGAATAAGACATTATGGATGTATCCATTACCTACTTGTACTGTTCCTTGTCCATAAACAATATAATAATAATCATCTATTAGGATTTTGGAGATGTTTGTAGGATCGATTGATGCGAAAACTTCTGGATAAGGAGACATGTGATCGATAGCACCAAAGTGAAGAACCCATTGATTTATCTCAGAATTGTCTGAAGATGCCATAGGAACCCAAATACATACCTCTTGAATATTTTGTGCCCCAAATTACTTAATTACCCCCCTTGAATCAGACACTTTATCATGTAGTGCTATAGGACTAAGCAAGACAATTAAAATAGTGCCCTAATACTTAGCCTATTTACAAGAGTGACTTGATTTAGCACTAGCAATTTTTAAAAGAACCTAACATTTGCCCTAATTTTTAAATGCCCCCCAAAAGTTTGGCTCTGCATGAATAATCCGCTTTGCATATTTTGTCCCCCCCTAAATGTGACACTTTATAGAAGTAGTGCTTTTAAACTAGTCTAATGAGAGCATAAACGGACACTTTATAAGTTGAGTACAATATTATACCCAATGGATTCAACCTTTAAAAAACACATACAGCAAAAAAAAAATGCCTTTTTGCAAAAGTTTTTGCTTTTTAAGAAAAAAATTGCAAAAAGTTAAACTTAGGAATATGAAGGGAATTTGGGAAATGCAGTTTTGAAAAGATAAGGGAAATTTTTAGGGCATAATGCCCATTCATATTTGAAGACCATACGAAGACTCTGGTGTGTATTTTGCCCCTATTTGAGGCCTTTATGTAGGTCAACAAGGCCGTTTAGAGGGCGGAATGGAGTAGCATGGCCAATTTGAAGGGGCCTGCGAGTTAGGAAAAGGCCTAGTGGGCCGCTGTCGATGAAGTCTTGTCAGAGGTGACTACAAATGAAAGCCACAATCCAGAAAAACCTTGCAGATATTAGAGACTTTATCCAAGACAAAAAAATGGCGACCCCGTTAATGAATTAGCTTGGAATCTAGATCCTTTGAGCTGTAGAGGAATGTCGATTGCAAGAGAGCTCAAATATGACCATTCAAATCAATGCAAGAGACTAGGCGTAGAGGGAAGGCCAACAGGCCAAAAACCTTTAAAAAATCACCCAAATTAAAAAAAATCCAAACCGTGTGTTGGGTTAGCCTGCAGAGTGTATGGCACCTCTATATGGGGTCCTCGAGCTATGAAGGTGTGGGCCTTTATGTGGTGTTGGCTTGTTCTAGTCTAGAGTCTTCTTTCTGTCTGCGGTGCTGTGCAATGTAAGTAGAGGCGCTGGTGTATGGGCATGGGCATGTGCCTGAAGAGGGCACCACTTGATGTGGGTCAAATGCCCTCGAATATACGTAGGGTCGTTCAAGGAGAACAGGGCCCTCAAACCCTTGCTTGCTGGTGCACCAAAGAAGTCTGTGCAGAGCAAAGGAATCATTGCAAGAAAAAACTAATCTCTTCGTAGATTTTCTCAAATGGTAGTGTTGTGATGTTCACAACATGCCCCATTTTACTCCTTAGCAAAATAGGGACCCCTGCTGCGGCTTTGCTTTTTGCTTCTGTTTTGTGGGTCTGTCTTTGGTGGTAAGGGAAAAAGAGAGTGAAATTTGCAAACTTTGATAAAATTAGTGAGAAAATACATTTTGAGTGCTAGTGCATGGTGTGGTTGGATTCCTTGTCAAAAATGAGCTAGGGTTGCTTTTTGAATCATCTGAAAATTCGCCATATTTTGTAAGTTATGCCCATTTTGGTAAAATGCACTACAGGGTTTCAATAATGCAAAGTTTCAAATATTTCATTAAATGTTTCTAAATGTTTCAACAGTCATGCAGAAGGAGACAAGTGTCACCGTCCGCATTAGCCCCTTTAAAAATTTAAAAAATCCACGGCCTTCAAAATTTTCTAAATAGTTTCAAAAGTTGCGCGGAAGATACCACGTGGTGCCTTCCGTGATTGTTTCCTTAAAAGCTTCAAGCCGCAGAAGAGTCCCATAAGGTTTCACAAATAGCGTGGAGCGTGACACGTGTCTCTCTCTGCAGGTTCCTTAAAGTTTCAATGGTCGTGCGGAAAGTGACAAGTGTCACTATCCGCATGACCTTCGACAGTTTCCAAGGAGTTCCTTAAAGTTTCAACGCCTGCGCGGAGTGCACCACGTGTCGTTCTCTGTGGTCCCTTCGAAAAGTTCCTTAAGGTTTTAAAAGTCTCACGAAAAGTGACAAGTGTCACTCTCCGCAGGTCCCTCCATATAGTTTCGGAACAGTTTCTAACAGTTGCGCAGAAGATGCCATGTGGCGCCTTCCACGAAGGTTTTTTAAAGTTTCATAAGTCCCACAAAGCATGCCAAGTGGTGCCTTCCGCGGGTCCCTTTATGGTTTCTTAGAGTTTCAGAGAGTTGCACAGCAAGTGACAAGTGTCACCCTTCGTAGGTTCCGCGAGCAGGTTTCAAAGTACCCCGAATGTTTCTTAAAGGTTACAAAGGTCGTGCGGAAAGTGACAAGTGTCACTTTCCGCGAGAGTCTTAAGGTTTCAAGATAGTTTCAAACGGAAGCACGGGTGGTGACAAGTGTTGCCTTCTGCACAAAGCAAAGGTTTCATAGCCCCTCCCACAGAGCGTGCCACGTGTCTCTCTCCGCGGGCACCATTTCTATAAAAGGAGATAGGAGGGGCCATTTTTTTTCGACCAAACAGGATGAAGTCGGTGGGAATTTTCAGGGCCCGCCGACCAAGGTTTTTTGGCACCAACAGGCAATGAGTATTTTGCGATAGGGTTTTTTTGTATAAGTTTTTGACACATTTTTGACCTTGCATATGCATCATTTTTGGTCCGCGATGGTTGACCCGGTAAGTTTTTTTGACACAGTTGCACCGTATGAACGCGTTTTTTGCAGTTTTGACCTGATAGTCGCGATTTTGGCTCAGCCCCACTTGGATCTAACAGGTATTTTATTTCTCATGATTTAATAATCAATGGTGCTTATTGCTGGTCTTTTTTTTGCAGATTTGTAGCTGAGGAGGGAGCTAAAAACTTGATGGCAGTGACATCACAAGAGGAGAATCAGATTTTAGAAGTAAAGAGAAGATAAGGATGAAGAGCTGAAAGTCAAGAGACATCAATGAGAAGACCCAAATGTAGATAAAACATAATGACAAGTAGGTTGCAGAATTTACTTCTGAGCTACTAGGGTTTCAGAAAGGGGCATATTTTTGCCCAGATTTGACACATATTCAGAGATATTTTTGAGAAGTTGGTTCACCTAAATTTAATGCTGTAACTTAGGGTTTGAACCATTGCTTAACCATTAGGGTTTTGAGCTGTATTGAGGACAATCAAAAAGTCTATATATTGTGCCTTAATACATTGTAATATTTACAACAGGGGCTACAACAGGGATTTCTAGGAACACACAACAAGTTAGCTTAGTTTAGTTTAGAAGTAGAGGAAGGAGGTCACCTGTTTGTCTACAGTAAGGTGTGCGTGGAATGTCTGGCTTCCTTACTGTATCTATAAAGCTTGTAAGTTCTCTGTAATTTGATCAATGAAACTAATAGTCATTCCAACATTGTAAATCACGTATGACTATTTGTTTCTAATACAATAGAATCTAGAGTTCTGCATCTATCTTCTGAGTGGTCCCCTGCTCCTCTTTGTGTTTTAAAATATTTTCTTTGAGAGCTTGCAATTTTAAATGTATGTTTGTGAAAATGCTCAGAACTTACATTTAAGGTTTTTACTGTGGATTTGATCAAATTGCTGTATGATTTATATAGTGCATAATAGAACAATTAGATCCTTTGGTAGAGTAAATGAGATTTAGATTAGATCTTTCTAACTTTTCCCAACCCATCTGAAATATTTAGCTGAAAACGTAGAAATTTGAAGGAAATTTGTCTCATATTTGAGGAAACATGAACAAACGGAGTTAGAAGTAAGCAAGTTTTCATAAAAATATAAAGAGGAAGGCTACAATAATCCAAAACAACCATCTAAAAGCTTTGCAGCACAGTAACACTTGTATGCAAATGAACAAAACACTTGTTGATATCTATGATCTTTTGCATAGCTTGAGTCCAGTAAACCAAAAGAAACCCTAAACTACGTAAGGCCCCTTGAACATTACAGCTTCACATTGACCAACTGAATTTGACCAATAGAACCATTGTAGACTTGGGATTAAGTGAATCTTAAACAATTCCTTCTTATCTTTCAAGTATATTTTCAGTTCATTATATGTGAATTTTAACTTATTGTTATGATTGCATCAAAACAATCACCAACAGGTAGCCTTGCACTAGCTCGACCACCCAAAATTGAATGTCTCATGGTCTAAGAGCTTGTTGAATCCTCAATGAATGAGCTCGAACCACAAACAGAACAGTTCACGCCAACAGCCTGTAAAATACCTTTTTGATTCCAAAGAAGAACCAACAAATAACCTTAGTTTCCTCTGATACCATGTAAGAAGCCAGAATCATCTAAGCAAAAGTTAATTACCAATTTGAAGTAGATTAATAGGCAAATAAGCTTGTACATATAGGAGAGGATAGAAAGTTATTAGTTGATTGAAAGACTCAACTATGAGTGGTGGCAAGTTGCCTCCCTAAAAAACTAGCGTGAGTGGCTAGTTTAATGGGAAACTTGTCGACACCTATCTTAACTGCCCAACAATCTTGACACCTCAATGAGACATGTGTCAAGATTGTGTAAGGGCACACCTATGTAGGCTTATGCCTAAGTGTATACAAATATATGAAATATATATACACACTAACATATATAATTTGTATCATTGTATTATATTAACTTATTAGCAATATAATATTTATTTTTGCTTCTTTCTTATCGAAGGCTTTTAGCCCCCAGGTTGTAGAGGATTTTTGTTCCTGTGAAGTTCTTTTGGCAACTTCAACATGGCATCAAATCTCTAGATTTGCAAGCCCCTTCTCTTATTTTGAGAGATTTTTTCAAAAAAATATATTGTACATCTTGGCCCAAATTTGACCTCACAGTTGAGTTTATAATGTCCAAATTTGTATAGATTGATAGTAAACTCGATAGGGTTTAGTGACTATACCTAACAAAATATTTTCTAAAGTCCCCTACCCTTGGTCATATGACATTTGTGTATTTCGTATAGTTCTATGATCTTTTCACATTCCTACAATAGGGAAATAAACCAAAAGGAATAAAAGAACTTAAAACTTGAAGGGGGAGCAAAATCTTTAAAGAGGTATGGTGAGGGCAAGAGTGCTAGGAGAGAAGAAGGCCACCTACCACACCATTAAGAATGTCTAGCATCCCTTTCCTCATTCATTATTTTATTCCTAAAAGGACTACAAGTATACTTTCAAGAGAGGAGGGAAGAAGTAATTTAAAGAGATTTAAAGACATCTTTTGGGGGATTTTTTGATGACTCATTTTGGAGGGGATTATTGAGAAAAAATTAAAGAAAAAATCATGGGTGATGTGGGAAGAGGAGAGGATGACCTACAATGACATTGAAGAGGGTATGGATGTCCATCAAAGGATAAAGGATAGAGGAATTTTGTTAGAAGGAGTTGGGGGCACTGCAAGAAATAGAGGGAGTTGTTTCTCTATAGGGGGTTACACTTATGCCAACAACAATTACCCTGGTATTGAATACATTGCAATTGGGGAGAGTTGGAAGTTATTCAGAGAGAGGCTGTAGTTTTTAGCACTAGGGACATTTGTGCAAAATTTATTATTATGCATTATTTAACAAGTACATATAAAATGAAGGAAGGAGGTTAAAATAGGAGGAGGTAAAGAAAATAGAAGAAGAATTAGTTGCAAAGATGTGAGGATTGCTACAGTGACCCCATCAACTAAAAAAGATCAACAAATAAGTACCCATCATTATAGAATGACTAGTATTAGTTTTATCAATGAACTTTTTTTACCAAAGCTATGAATTGGTGAGGCCACAACATGGGGGACCTCATCCCTTAGCATGAATGCTTAGCATGAACACTGGTGGTTCAAACCTGCAAGCTCATTGGCCCAGTGGGGGCTTTAAGCCCATGAGCTTGTTGTCCTAGCAAGGGCCCTACGATGATGCAAGGCCCATGAGCTCTTTGGCCTAACAAGGCTTAAAGATAGTGAGCTCATTGGCCCACCAGAGCTTTAAACCTTGCTAGCAAGGATAACAATGCTATGATTTAACCGTCACATTATGCCATGAATGACTGCAAAATGACTAGTATTATAACTTAATATGTATTGCTATCCTTGGGATCAAAAATATTTTCTATTCATAACACCTATTAAAATTTAGTCCAATATAGTAGTTGTCATCTCAATGTTGTGTATGAGATGTGTAGGTGAAAGTGTAATAAAAATTGTTTAAAATATTCAAATTTTATATGGCAAGTAAGAAAAATAAAATTATTTGGTAATAGGTCAAATAATAAAATAATAGTCCCACTCAACATACATGCATGGTAAACATGTATGCACAATGTGGAATCCTAGACATGGCACATGAGCTATTTGACAAAATGCCTCAAAGAAATGTGGCCTTAGGGAATGCCATGATGGTAGGATATGTTCCAATGGGTTTGTAAAAAAAGTCTTTAAAAACTTTTAAGCATATGTAAACCAACATCTCATCTTCTATGCACAATTGAGAGATGCATCAAGAAAGAGGTTTCCTAATACCACAACTTATGCTAAGAATTTAATAAAAGAGAATTTATGCACAACCTCTCTCTTGAATGGTTTAAAAGTAGCTTATGTTCTGTGAAATAGATTTGAAGTTCCTTATAACTTCATAGTGCATCATGTAAGGAGAACGTATGGCTATGGTAACTTATTGAGATCTATTCACATTCATGTTTTTATATTCTTGAAAAAAATCCTAACATGAAATATATATACAAAAGATTTGTAAAGTGTTATGGTATCATTGATCACTTAGTAACACATGAGGTTGGAGCCTCCATGAAGTGTATTAGCCTTTCAATTGTGTTTTTAATTGATATTTTAACTTTTTCTAGGTCTCTTATATGCCTACATCCTACCTCGCCCATGTTTGAGATTTAAGCATCTGTACCCAAGGAGGCTAGATGTTTTTTTGTCAATTTCAAATATTGGAGTGCTCTGTCTAATTGGCAAGATATTCATTGATGTATGAAGTTGTTTATCAAAGATTGATTTATGTACCTTTATTTTAACTATAGCAGTAGGTAGATAAGGATAGGTTCTTCTGGTGACAATATTCCATTATGGCTATAATGAGTAAGGCCATTGGCTCTTTTGGGGTAACAAGTTTAATAACATCTTGAATTTTATGGTGATACAAATGTTATCAACATGCCTTGTTCGGTGATCTTAATGTAATAGTAAGTTACCTCATTGATTGATTAGTAGATGTCTTGACTAACTTGTTGGAAATAGTATATTCATGAAAACACTTTATATGGTTGGTTTGAGTTTTGGCTAAAGGATAAGATTGATATGGTGTTGTTGACTATGGCATGTATCATACTTCTCACCATTTAATTTATAATGGTTGTTTCATAAAGGTAGAGGTATTTGATAACTAAACCCATTATGTGATCTATGTTGAAGATGAGGTTTGTGGTGTCTCATAACTATGATTTGTTAGTTGTGACGAGACATGTTATATGAGTACTATGTAATTAGTTTGAAATATATACTTGCTAAAATAGGATTAGCATTTCATAACATCATCCACACACCCTCACTTACACATTCACTAAGGAAGGGTTGTGAATATAGAGTGTTAGTGTAAACGACGCCTTTAAGTGCTCCAAAGGTAGTCTTAATGGGAGAAGTAAAGTACTAGACCAAGTAACATTGTTGCCTACAGGGTGTTTTTCCATCTTGTTGATCTAGAAGGATAAAACCTTAAAATGATTGCATCTAGTTATAACTTTTAGATGTGGCAATCATGCTTAGAATAACACAACTCCTTGTTTATGTTTCCATTGTGGTCTAACATACTAGAGAACTGAACAATGCCCTATAGTTTATATGATGCATTCATCTTGAAGAAGATAGTTCTAAGGACTATAATAATAGTCCATTACCATCTTTACTATCAATAGTTATAGGACAATGACTATTGATATGAAATTGAGTTTCATAAGTCAAAGCATAAGATTAATAAATGAGTTCTCAAATATGAGTTCCCTGTGTTTGGAAATTATTTATTAAAAAACCATATATGATATCCAGTTCATGTCCTGACATGATGTATTCCAATTTTGAAGGATGTCATACTATAATATGATTATAATATTTGTTATCATTGAGTCATATGATAGTAGGGCATCATTTGGAGCCATGGCAACTCTTTGCATATATTTTGCATTGTAAATATATTGTTTGTTGATGTCATGTGCTCTGTTATATGACTAGATTTATTTTATATTGATTATATTGTTATGCATATTTTTGTGTATGAATTTGATTATGGGAATATTAGTAAGTGTTGTTATCAAATTGGGATGATGATGAAACCTTGAGTAAGTAGGATTCTATGTGTATGCCCTAGAGAGATTATTTTGAGAACTACATGAGACTTCATTTTTGTTTGGAAGTGGGTATGTAGGTAGTCTTTGGGTGAAGGATACCCTTGACCCAAGTCCGTAGGGGAGGGATTTAGGGAATTTTCTGCAAGATATGGGGTTTGTTGGGACCCTCATTTTTTGGCTCCCAAACTTATAGTTTTTTTCCCAAAATTCATCAAAATCTCAAGTGTGCCCCCTTGTGTCTTTCCTTGCTTTAAAACCCTTCAAAATCCTCAAAGAATCTTGAAATTTTGGCTAAGTATAGCCTTTGCCAGCCATTTTGGGCTTGTTAGGAATAATTTCAGAGTTTTCCTTGGCTCCTAGAACAAAGGAAAACCTCGAAAAGATTCTGGGTTCCCTATTGGCCCCCACCCTTTGACATTGGTATGGCACACACAAAGGAAGGGAACATTTTATCGATACCCTTGGTTCCCATAACCAAGAATAAAATCTTGAAGATGTTCCTAGTTCTTGGCCGATCGTCGATAAAGGAAACAAAGAAGGTGAGAGTAAAATTTTAGTCATTCCCTTAGTTCTTGGAACCAACAAAATCACCAACGTTGTTCCTAGTGGAGACCAAAGCTCTGACTTGTTTGAGTAGGGATAAAAAATGTGGCAAGGAAAAGACAAAGGAAGATATAAAAGATATAAGTTTGAACAAGGTAAAGCAATAAGCAGTGAGTTCCTAGTTATCACTAAATCACCAACAAGTAGGAACAAGAGGCAACAGAGGAAGAAAAAGATTCAGAGAGTCATAGTTCCTTGTGGATGGAGAACCTTCGACAAAGTGGAACAGGGGGAGGTGCATAGAAAATAGATAAAATGTAGATGTAAGTGGCTAGATAGAGAAGAGGATGGGAAAGAAGAAACAAGAAAGCACTGAGTTCCTAGTTGTCAGTGAATCACCGACAAGAAGGAACAAAGAAGAAAAAAGAGAAGAAATGAAATTTCAATAGTTCTGGTGGTTCTGGGAACCACTAAAACCTTAGACCTTGTTCTTGATGAGCCCAAAAGCTCCAACAACAGAAAGTTAAAGTTTTTAAAGTGTTAAAAGCATGTTTTTTCATGGGTTCATCGGTTTAAATGTCTGCTTACCTCCTAGAAACGCCATTAATGTCTAGAATGAACAAGTTGGAGGTAGGTGAGATTGGATGTAGTGGGTATTGTTAGTGCTCATTTTTGTTATCCCTAGTTTTCTTCAATTTTTTTCCTACGACCATGTGGCTTCTTGTGTTTTGCTTTGCCCCTATTCCTTTGAAAGTCTAAAATTTCCTATGTCATGTCCCCCTTTATGTTTTACTCCTTCCCCATCCCTTGGTCAGACCAGGCTGGGGATGCTTGAAATTTCAAAAAACTCTAAATCTGGGAGATTTTTTTGCCTTGTCTTGTGTTTTCTACTTTTGTTGTCCTTTTGGAGTTTCAGGGTTTCCCATGCTAGCATGCCATCCTTTTCAGCTCCAAACTTTACCTTGGTTCTTTGCCGTTTTGTTTGAGTCCTTTGGGATCATGGTGTCGAACTTACCCTATTTCCTTTAGCAATTAGGTAGGGTTTGCGTTGTCAGGTTGTCTCATTTCCTTGTGATGTTTTGGTATGTGCTTGGGGTCTCACTCGCTCCCCAGTCTCCATTTCTATGTGTCTTCTAAGTTTTTCAAGATCATGATGTTGGTCTTCCTTGGTATTTCACTATCTTTTGGGCTTGTGCTTTGCGGCAGCCCCAACTCTCATCTCTAACACTTCATAAGTGCCTAAGCATTTTGGAATTTGGTGTTCAGGGATGTCCTTGTTCTCCTGCTCAAATAGATCAATTTTCAGTGGAGGTCCAACTTTCAAAACTTGATTGTTTTTCCCTTCCTTTGCTTTTCATCATGGTTGCGGGAGCTCTCATTCTCTTAGTTATGAGGAGGATGGTTTGGTTGGTGTCCGATTGCCAAAGCCTAACAAGTTTACTTTGCCTTTATATTTTTTTGGACTTTGAAGATTAGGGATTCTCTTACTCCTGATTATGAAGATGGATACATGGTGGAAGGATACATGGTAGAAGCCTGATTTGTTGGGGCCCAACAAATTTCCCTTCCTTATCAATTTTCCTTGCAACTAGCTATGGGACATCGCAACAAATCTTAGATTTTCCATTAATGGCTTGATTCCACTCCTATAACCTCTCAGGGGCCTTTTTCATGACTAGATTCATCTGTCCTTCATAGGATGTGGCTCGCTAGGACATTTTCAATGCATTTGTTGGTGAAAATTTGCTCCTCGGCTTTTATGTTTTGTTCCACTACATTCATGGCGGTGCTTGAATTCAAAGTCATGGTGTTTCTCATTTTCTTGACCATGGATTAGGGAACACGACAATATAGTATACATACAATATATTTTCTCTTTAAAAAGGTTGGTCTCTGAGCCATCTATGATCTAGAAAGATCTCAAGAGGATATAGGGCATCAAACCATGCTAGTTAATCTGCAAATGAAGGAATACCTCCAACAGTTTGTAGGAAAGCTCTTTAATGAATATCTTCATGCAATGGTATGTCTCCATGGCAAACTGTAAGGATTCAAGGAAATATATGAACCCAGTTATGTAATTTCTTGTACCACATTTGTTGGTATGTTGGAATAGAGATTAGATTAATGTGTGATAACATTTTAATACAATACAAAAGCTTTGTATTGGTCTCCTCTTTATTGTATTTGGGTTGTTGCAGTTCTTCTTGGGATTACTAAGTATGTCTATTGTATGTGCATATATTTTGGATGGGTATGAGAATACATTTCATGCTTCTGTTGATGATTTCTAGATATCTTCTCCCTCTTTGCTATTCTTGACTCTATCTCCCATTCGAGTAGGCACCGGTCTAGTGTGGGGAAGGATCAATCACTCTCATTTATCTAACACCCATCCGATTAGCTGTAGGAGTAGGGTTAGGTTTAGTTTACATGTTGTTCATGATTCTATTATATAACCAAGGATAAATTTGAAGTAATCCAAAATAGTTTGAACCATTTGTGAATCATGTAATGCATGTCTGCATCTTTCCATTGTGTATGAAATATAAAATGTATGTATCTTATGGGGGTATAAGAAATTTGATCTATGGGTGCATGTGCAAGATGTATCATCAGCTTAATTAGAGGTTTGTGCAGCCAATCAGTCTTGATCTAGTGACAATCCTAGGGGATCAAGTGTACCTTGGGTATGGCTATGATTATGTATTTGTATTTAATCTCATGCCTCTAGGAATATCCCTCCTAGGTCTAGCTGAGCCCAAAGTGCAGGAGAGCATACCCACTCTCATTCATTGGCCTTAACTATCCCAAATCTATGCATGAGCTACTTTCTCACTTTTTTGATGACACCCCTGGCCTAGAAAGATAAGAAATTGTTGGAAAAATCAAGGTGAAAATACTACAATATTAACTTTAATATTGTTTACAAATGTGAAATTTAATTAAAGATTATTCACTTTAATGTTTATGTAATTAGCACATTCAACAATGAAAGAATGAAGGAATAAATTATAATAGTTGACACAGTATTTATGTGGAGAAACCTTTGTAGGAAAAATATCTACACCCAAAAAGATTCAATGATTGTATCAATCTTTGAATGAAGTTTACATTAACATAACATTTCTCTAAATTATGGTAGCACTTCATTACTCCTTCAATCTACATAAAACTATCATAATACCACGAATCAAAGGTACCAATATATAGAATCTCTAGATATAAGAATAACATTATGGTTTCTCAAAACAAGTGTTTGAAACCACATGCAAACACCAAACCCCTTCCTTTTGGACAACCAATAAAATCAGTGATTTTTTGTAAGTCTTCTGATAGCTTTTCATTGGCACCTAACCCATAGTCATTCAGATGCTAACAACAATGAGTCCTCAAAGCACATGCAATGATATGTAAAGCTCATGCAAGCCTTGGTGCCCCAATTAGGATAACATGCAAAGCACATGCGACAACATGCAAGTCCATATGGACCCCACCAAGACTTGGTGCCCAAGTTTGGATATCATGCAAAGCTTATGCAAGTTAATGCAATCCATACAAATCCAAATGGGCCCCACCTCCAAAGTGGATGCCTAAATTGGACTCATGCAAGATTAAAGCAAATCCAAGTGGGTCCTGCCTCTATGAAAGTAACTACAATTAGTCATAGTGAAATAAATAATAAATATTTAATTTCGTATATCTCTATGTGTCCAAGAACACATTCCAAAGATTATGGAGACACATGTAATTGACTTAGGATTGCAAGGCTAATGTCACCTTATCCTAGTTCATTCTCCCACTTGACATTATACATTGCAATTACATCCATAAGGCAACTTAAAATAATTAATAATTAATAAGTACATATGTAAGCCAAGAGAACTTATCCGTGGTTATTGGCTTCGTGGGAGAATCTGCAACATTATCCAAAGTGTCAATTTTTCTATCAAAACCTTGTCATTCTCAACCATTTCTTATACAAAGTGATATTGAACATCAATATGCTTAGTACGAACATGATACATAATATTTTTGGCCAAACATATGGCACTCAACTATCACATCTAATCCTCACTGTCCGACAATCAAAACCAATACATGTACCAAGTCTCTATAACCATACCACCTCTTTAGAGGCATGCGTAGCAGCCATATACTCTACTTCTATGGTGGACAAAAAAATCGTAGGCTATCTTTTACTCATCCAACTCAATGCATATCCAAATAGAGAAAAACATAGCCACTAATGGACCTTTGACTATCCAAATAACAATGTTATGTTTCCATTAAATATTACACGTTTACATTAGTTTGATTTCTTCAACATTAAATAATGCTACGTTTCCATTACTGTTTGGCCTAAAAATGGTCGTGGTTTTTATCTCATTTTGCTATGTATGATTTAACACTGAGTGGACGATGGAGGAATAATTAATATCTTTATGTCTTATGTGTTTAGTTAGGAGTTATCATAGCTGTTTGGAAGTTTTAAGGTCATTATACATGTCTTTTTTGTTCATAACGGAAACAACCTTTGATAATGAGTGAAGGGATTATTTGGGTTGATATTTTCTATTTTAGAAAATTGATATGTTGTGTATTAAGAGGCTTAATGGACCAATATTGTTATATTTAACAAGTTTTGTTATATTTTGTTCTTGAAGGAAATCATGTACGTAGATGGACTTTGTCCTTTACTTATGCATAACAATGCTGAGTGATTATACTTAAAGAATCAAAATTGAGATTAAAGTAGAGATTAATATAGTATAGAGATGTGTTCAATCTTAGGTTGATTTAGACCACTCTCTATGCCATTTTGTTTTAATTGTCTGAGAAGGCTGTTCTTAAATATCATCTACTTGAACAATCAAAGGTTAATTTTGACCAATAAAAATAGGAGAAATATTTACCACTTTTTGTTGTGAATGAGGTGCAAAATTGCTATTGGCTGTTTGAACATTGCAATGGATGATATTTAAGTATAGTGATTTGAGAATAATGAAATCTTTCTTGAGACTTAATTACCTTGAAAAGAATGACAGATTTATTATATTAAGAAGTATTAAATCCTCCCCTGTACCCAGTTACTACAAACTCGGAAAAATAGAGGAATGTGCTTTGATTTAACACCTCTATTCCCAACGGAATTATATATTCTACCAAATAGGAAAATAAGAAGTATCTAATTTTTCAGAGTTATAGAAATGAAGTTAGTTTTTAATATTATAATAGTAGCTGCACATTTGAGCCAATGTTAGCTTTGGCAAGTTTATTAAACTTGAATGATTTTTATCAGCAAAACAGAACAACGATATTAGAGGGCAAACTGTTCCTGTATTAGTTGCATCATGCTTAGTGAGGAGTGATAGAAGTATCATTCTTTAGAAAATAAAGGGAGTTGTCCTTGGAAACTTAAGCCTTAATGCAGTGGTTGAGTTGAAGAACATAGGCAAAATATGATTAGTTTTATTCAGCTGGCAATTTAGCTTAAACACTGGAAAACCAAATGACCTACACCTGTGTAGAGTTGTTTCATGTTTAATTATGATGTTTTAGAGGTATCACCGTTTAGTAAACAAAGGATTATGGTTTTTAGTACACAGTTCTTTATGTTAAGGATGGAATCAAATTAAAAGACAATTTATACTTATCTTCACTGTTAAATTATTCTTTTCTGGTGATTACTTTTGGTTGAGTTAAACTAGTAATACCAGTGACCTTATCAATATGTCCATGAATTGATAAGCTAACAATCATTTCAATTCATAAATATATTTATAAATAGTCACACATCGGAGTTTTGCATGGGCAATTATTTATACAGAAAGTATTTTCCTTATGATTTAAATGCCGAAGTCCTTAAATTGAAATAGATCAGATAAGTATTTCTGTTTATATTAAAATATAAGCTATCAAAATACTGTTTGAAGGACTTGATGTCAACAAGTGAATATTATTTTGATAAGCGTATTCAGATTGAACTTTAGAGACTTTGTATATAAGTATATCTATATTATTTATGTCTACTTAGGTCTGATGTGAGAAGGGATTGACAATTCTTGGATAAGAAGTATGATATTACGGAGATCTTGGTCCCATGCTCTTTAAAATAAGACGTTGATGTTGTACTAATTTTATTCTTTAAAAATATTGAATAAGGTTATTTTAATTATTGTTGTCAATTTATGATCTTAAGATTAAAATACTATTTTTTTGGACATTTCTTTAATTTAGTCATTTCATGTTACTATGCCAATCACAATATAAGCATTAGTAGACTATGTAGAGAGGTTTTGTGCATAAGGTGTTCCATCTCTCCACATTCTACTTAAGCATCACACTCTTCCATAGTGAAATAGTCATAGTACTTGTACACCTCATCCCTACCAAAAAGTGTAATTAATGAAGTCCACTTCTTTCCTAAATATTGAATGAATTGGTATTCATTAAAGGAGCTCAAATTACTAAATAATGTAAAAGTGTAGATTCATTCCCAAGAGCTTGGAGTGTATGCACACAATTATGTAGAAGAGTTATTTGAGCCATTTTAAGCAATTTTAAGATCAACTATGATACCAAATTCAAAATTTGAGAAATAATATAATTTAATTGTAATAAATTTAAGATGAGATAGAATTTTAGCTATGATACAAGATTTTTAATTCTATTTATTTTTTTACTAATTTACAATCAAAGTTATTCCATTAATTTCTATCCTATAAACAATACATTTAATAAAATTGCATACATTTTGTAAAATAATTAGTGTGTCCATTAAACTTATGGATTCAATTGTTAGTTTTAAAACAATGAAAAGCTTGTAAAATTATATAATCCAATTTATATGGAATCAAGCAATACATTAAAAAATCATAACGAAGTACATTACTGAGTTTTTAAAAAACTATTAAAATACATAGCCCACAAAAATAATAATGTCATTAAAGACAAATGATAATGACATTTCTATGTGTGTCATGATATTCCCAAAGTTTATAATAATATATTATATTACTTTTGACAAAAACTATGTATAATGTTTTAATCAATATTTTAAATCACACTCTATTAATTAATGCCATTTAAAATATAATTTAAAAGAAAAAACAGAAGAAATGTGATAGACGCTACCATACTCAATGGTTTTTCTTTCTCATTTCAAGAAATGTGTTGCACATTAGATTCCAGGAAAGTCCTAAATGACAGGCGCGAGTGTTTGAAGCGTGGATGGTTAGGCTAGAGCTGAGCAGAATCTAAACAAAACGTCGAAGGAAGAGAAGGGTTTGCATAGAAAATTCCAAAAGGAAGGAAGAAAAAAAATCAAGTTCAAAAGTCAAACCTAAATTCAAAAGTACCAATAGAACCTTTTCGTGCCATAGTAAAGCTGACGACATGAAATTTCATTTTTATATTCAATATTTTGCTTTTAAGCATCATGTTTAATATATTATTTATTCTAGGAAATTATGTAAAAACTGTTTAATGTATGTACCCACCAATGACAGGTATTAATGTTACTAATGTATAAAAATCTTTTTTTTAAAAGGATAAAAGTTTATTAATAAAGAAATCACAAGTACAAAATTAGGAGGGCAACCGCCTCCAAAAACAATAAAAGTCCAAAAAAAAGCCTCATCACCAATCCATCCAACCCACAACCATCCCTAACCCTGAAGCTCCAAGCAGGGACCTCAACTATCCATCCATATCCTCTGAAGTCAAACATTTCCAAATTTTGAACACCATCTTGGGACAACCAGTCCCAACCACTAACATTCCAATCCACCACTTGCTCTGAAGTTCACTTAGCCAAGCAATCAGCCACACGGTTCCATTCTTGAGGAATATGGACAAAAGAAATAAAGTCCATTGAATGACTCAACTGAAAAATTGTCGAATCACTGTTGCCAACTGCCGTTGCACACCAACCACCACCTGCTCATTTAGCAGATTAATCACAATCTGGAAATCAAACTCATAGATAACCTTGCGCCATCCCAAAGCACACCCTTTTTCTAAAGCATACAGAGTAGCTAGAGCCTCCATAAAATTATTAGTTTCTTTCCTCTTATAGATAGAGAAGAAAAAATGACAGCACCAGAATTATCCCTTCCTAATCCCCCAATCCTAACATGACCAGAATTCCCCTGGAAGAGCCATCTGTATTAATCTTAAAAATACTTAGAGGTGGAGGGGAGCACCTTCCATCTCTCTGAATTTTGCTCTTAGAATGACCCCTTTTCTTGGGCCAGAAAGAGCATGAGGCTCCAACCACTAAACTCAAATTTTGAGCCACCCCAACTTAGTAGAGAGATCACACTGCTAAGGTTTCCAAAATCACATTGTTTGTTATTTAAATTTTTTAGATTAATTATGCATAGTATGGATACATGCATGATGACTACATATATATTTGTTAGATATGATAAATATAAATATATTGAGTATAAAGATTAACTTTGGTGAGTGCCACCTTAGACTTACCAAAACAATTCAACTTCACAAGAAATTAAAAATCTTTTGACCACTAGCTATAACTTTGAATTATTCAACCAAACTAAAATATCTAAAAAGGTATATTATTTTTTCAATGACATTCTTAAACATCATCCACTTTAATAGTTAAATAATAAAAATAGGACAAATATTTACCAATTTTTTATATGAATGGAATGTAAAATTATCATTGAACCCAATAATGTTTAACTAAAGTGCTTTCTAATAGCTTGGAGTGCATGTGCACCGTCCCTTACAAGTTATTTGAGCCTTTATATGCAAAGGCTTGAGGATGAGAAGGAATAGCAGAGCACTGGTTTTCTTGGAAGAAACAATGGCTACCCTTTGTCAGCTAAGTTCCTGTTTTACTCTTGTGCTGCTATGCCTATTCTTTACTTCACACTTCGCCTACGCGATGACTTTCGCCTATGGTGATTTCAACGAATCAAGTATAATACTGCTAAAGGATGCTTCGATACACTCTGATCGAGTGCTCACCCTAACCAATCTAACCCGGAGTTCAACGAGTCGTGTTCTGTACCCCAACCCCATCAGAATAAAAGGCAGCAATAATTCAGTTTTGTCCTTCAGCACTAGCTTTGTCTTGTCCATGGCGGCTCCATCTGAGGGAATGCACGGGAATGGGTTGGCCTTCATCATGGCTCCCAATAAGTCCGTCACCGGTGGTTCCCACTACCTTGGACTCGCCACGCCTACAACAAATGGTCTCGAATCCAACCATTTTTTAGCAGTCGAATTTGATACACTTTATAATCCTGATCTTGCAGATATAGACGACAACCATGTTGGAGTTAATAAAAACGGCGCTGAATCCTTCGAATCTCAGCCAGCAGCCTATTGGATTGACAAAAATCATTTTACCAATTTGACTCTGGCAAGCGGAAAGAATATCCAAGCCTGGATTGATTATGATCATGTTGAAGACCGGCTTAATGTGAGTGTTGCAGTAGTCGGGATGGAGAAGCCTGTCCAGCCATTGATATCCGTTACGGAACTTAATCTTTCTGCAGTTTTGAAGGAAGAGGTGTATGTGGGGTTTTCTGCATCTACAGGGTCTTACACAATTGAAGCTCATTACATTCTCGGCTGGAGCTTCAGCACAGAAGGTGATGTATATATAAATGGAAACATAGATCGAAATAGATTTAAAAGCTTAGATTTTAAATTTAGTTTTATGGTTTTCTTATAAATTTTGATTAAAGAGGTCGGGTGCTTTTTTAATTTAGTACAATCATAGTATTATTAGTTCTGTATTCAAGGAAGTGTTCCGTTTTGAGTAATCTTACTCGTAAAATATAATTCCATGCAATTTTCTAACGGCTGCCCGTCCGATAAACCATCAGTAAATTTTTAAACTTTTAGACTCTTAAATTGTAAGACATGTATTGTCTAAAATCTCAAAAACCTTGTTTATTATTTAGGACCATTCAAAATCTCAAATAACAACGTTTTTGGATTGTTTACGTTTAGACATCCACTACAGCCCTCATATTATACCTTCTCCGGATTTTCCTGCTGAAGATTTCATGCGAGTGGACTTCTATATATCACCCCATTTTTAAAAAAAAATGTTGCTCCTTATTTACCTGAAATCTACCGCAACTTCTGACTATGCTTATTATAAAGATCTAATTTACACGACAATCTCATCGTTTCCTTATCGAGTACACTGTATGCTGTGCCATTGAAAGGGTTCCACTCTCCCCTAGAGGAAAAAATGCGCCTTTGTAAAGTGTTGGTGCTTTGGAGTCAACACTTACAGTAGTTTATAATTTAAATCTTTTGGACTTCAAATTTCACTCCGTAAACATTTAAAATTACAGAACAGAGATACAACTACGGAATAGAGATACTATTAGTCTAGAGTTTACATATTAATTATATGGTTGTTTTTAATTCTGTGTTGGTCTATTGTTTTTAACAGGTAAAGCGCCGCCCCTAGATCTCTCCGGTCTCCCTTCATTCGTCAGAAAAAAAGGGATAACTAAATCCAGAGGCTTCAGGGCCGCTGTGACTGTAGCATCTCTGGTTGTGTTCCTTGTAGCCGTTTTGTTTGCATTACTTAAAGTGAAAGAAATAAAAGACAGAGAGTTGATTGAAGAATGGGAGCTAGAGTTTTGGCCTCACAGAATTCCCTACAAAGAGCTAAAAGCTGCAACACAAGGCTTCCGAAATGAGCAGGTGGTGGGCTGCGGGGGTTTCGGACGGGTTTACAAGGGCATTCTCTCCAGAAACGGCCTTGAAGTTGCAGTGAAATGCATCACAAAGGACTCCACTGAAGGAATGAAGGAATTTATTTCAGAAATCTCAAGCGTGGGTCGCCTCCAGCACAGAAACCTTGTTCAATTAAGGGGCTGGTGCAGGAAAAACAAACAGCTGTTCATTGTTTACGAGTACATGCCAAACGGAAGCCTGGATAAACTGATATTCCCAAATCCAGAGGCAAAAACAGAAGTACTTTCTTGGGCCCGAAGATACGCAATTCTGAAGGGCGTCGCTGCAGGGTTATTATATCTTCATGAGCAATGGGATCGCAGGGTGGTTCACAGAGACGTGAAATCCAGCAATGTGTTGCTCGACTCAGAGCTTAATGCAAAACTAGGAGATTTTGGGCTTGCTCGTTTGTATGACCACACGCAAAATCCACAGACAACTCGGGTCGTGGGGACTGTTGGGTATATCGCTCCCGAAGTCACAAATACAGGGAAAGTTACTCCAAGCTCCGATGTATTCAGTTTTGGGATTGTTTTACTGGAAGTTGCCTGTGGCAGGAGGCCCATAGATTTGTCCAAGGATAATGAACAGATTGTTTTGTTGGATTGGGTGAGGGATTTATGTCAAAATGGAGAAATCTTGCAGGCAGCCGATCCAAATCTTGATGGTGTGTATGATGTGGAAGAAATGGAAATAGTGCTAAAATTGGGATTGTTTTGTTCTCATCCTCAACCAGAAAAAAGGCTTGGTATTAGAACGGTACTGCAAATACTGGATGGCCAAGCTCCTTTGCCAGTTCATCAGACTCTTTGGACTTCTGACGATACTAGTTACAATGATTATGCCAGTAATGTTGTTCATATTACAGATGAAGAAGAAACTGCTGATCAATTGGCTTCCGTTCCTGTGTCTGTGGAATCTGCAACCACTCCCACAAGCCATGGTTATGAGAAAGACTCGGATTATGACGTAGGCAGATGATTTTATAAGTCGCCTTGGCCTCATGCTTTTACTCAACTTTCATAGTTTTCTACTTGTATGTTTGTGCTGCGGTTAGCACCAATGCTTTGTTCTCTGGTTTCGCTTCTGGGCAGCCGTGGAACCTCTGTACTCATTCTATCTTATTGATCTATATGACTACCCTTATTCCGCCATTATTAGAAAAAAATCATGGTTAAGCATGAGACATCCCTTGCTTTAGTAATTTGGATTGAATTAATATTGTTGGCGTTAAGTTCAACCTCTATGTTCTGACTATCTTGGTTGTTTTATTTTTATTATTTAAAATTTATTATTTAAATATCATATATTATAGTCGTTAGTTGTTTATTTTTATTGGTTAAAATTTATTCAATTGGGCAATTAAATATCACATGTTTTAGTAGTTAGTTTTATTTTTATTGGTCAAATTTACCTTTCACTTTTGAAGTAGGTGATTAAATATCACATGTTTTAGTAGTTTGTTGGTAGGTGATTAAATATCACATGTTTTAGTGGTTTATTGGTTAAAATTTACCTTTCATCATTGAAGTGGGGTGATGTGTTTTTGGGTGCATTTACATTGATGTAAATTGTAAAACTACTTTTTGATGTGGCTATTAATATTCCCAAATGCATAAGGGTTGAGTAAGAGTTTTATTATTTTATTTTATTATTGTATTGTGAATGATTGAACTATGTAATAGTGAAGAATTTTATAAATGGAATATTTTATTTACTTTATATTCTTCTGTATTGTATTTTAAAAAAAATTTATAACCTTCTTTTTTCTACAAAAATTACCATAATAAAAATGTAAATGCTTTAATTGTACATTATATGATAAAATACTTTGATAGTTGTAACCTTAAGAAAATTAAAAATATATATTCCTTCTTTTCTACTAAAACTTAAATATATAATAAATTTAGTTTCTTTGAAAGTAAAATAATATTTATTGTAACCAATAAACCTTATATACTACTGTAGATTATGACGTGTTGTTAATAGGCCCGCTACCCTTGTTGGTTTCATCTTTGCACGGTACATAGTATTGGGAACAATTTTCATGTCCTTTTCGTACTATTGGAGGCTGCACAAAGCTCCCTGCAATAAAATTATTGCATCCAGAGGTATTCTTACATTCACTGCACGGATGGAGGACAAGAGCAAAATTATTCCAAAATTTCTCTGTAAACTTATAAGATTCTAATCTACAATTATTATTAAAAAATTAAATAATACAAATATTCACTCCACAAATAAATTAAAAAAAAAATGTAGTGACAAAGAAGATGTAGTAGTTACATTCTACCATATTGTAATGGGCAGCAAGGATAAAGGTTCATGAGAAATATTCTTTCAAGCATGCTTAGGGTAAGGGAGGGATTATTTATTCCGACATTTGGGATTCGAGGGAGCACAATCAAACATTGATTTCGGTCGTGTGGTATGAGAAATGTAGGCCAGGGAAGGCGATTTTATTATGTGGGTAGAGACAATATACAGAATTTAAAACGTAGAGGGCCACAAAGATGGATTAAAAACCCTATAAGGGTTCTTATTATTGTGATTCTGAGCTCAAGTCTAGTTATTAGCATCTATTATTCAAAATTGGAAACAATACCGTATACCGATCACAAGCATTTCATCTTGATACCTGCAAGGCAAGGAAAAGGGCTTGGCGAAAACTAGTTTCAAGAGGTCAGCAAATTTGGTTTATTAGATATTCTGAATTAAATTAATGTCTGTGGATGATAAAAGTAGATCCAATGGTAGATTAAATGGGTTGAAACTTGAAAAGATATATAAAGAGGGTCAAATTTCAGAGAGATTCTTATCGATATACAAGGAAGCTAAAATATTCAATCTAGTGAATATTGCAGCTCAAAAAGGTAATGATGTTAATTTCTTATAACCCAGCTACAGATTAATTGCACAATAAATTCATAGAATAGAACCTCTATCTGATTTATAACAATCAATACTCTGGGTTAATTAACAGCAAATAATAGCGGAAGCAAAAATAATAATAAGCCAATCACAAATAGACAATAAAAACCCTACAAATGTTGGATCTTCTATTCAGCCTAACAACAAGCTTTCTCTTCGAGAAATACAATACAAGTTTACTACAACAATCTTACATATATAGAGCCCAGTTGCTTTACTTAGCCTACAAGAAAAGAAACTTTCCTTGCTTTATTTAGCTTTACATCACACATAAAATCGCTCTTGTTTTATCTCAACTTCACAAACTCGCAAACATACTATTAATGAATAAAAAAATCCATTATTGCTGAAAATCCAACTCGAGTTCCTTTAAAGAAACTCCACTCCACCTTTCGAGCTAGAAAATCAACACTCCCTCTTAGCGAGGAAGGTGTTCTACACAACACCCAACTTATCCCCGAAGAATTCAAACTTACTCTTCATTAAGGCCTTGGTCAGGATGTTTGCTATCTGCTCATCTGTACAAATGTACTTGAGCTTCACTGTCCCCTTCTCCACACAATCTCTGATGAAGTGGTACTTGATCAATGTGCTTTGACTTGTCATGAAACACTAGATTCTCTGAGACTTTGATACAACTCTGATTATCACAGTAAATGAATGTAGGATCTAGCTCCTGAGCAAACAGCCCAGCTAGAAGTGTTCAAAGCCAGATAGCCTCACATGTAGCCATACTGGCTGCCATATACTCGACCTCCACAGAACTCAATGCAACTGACTTTTGTTTCCGTTGTACCAAGAGAATGCTCCTGATCCCAAACTAAAAGTACACCCTGAAGTGTTGTTCCAGTCAGTTGTATTACCTGCCCAATGTGCATAGGTGAACCCCTCAAGCTTCACTCCATCCTGCTAAACATACTTCAACCCATAATCAACTTTGCCTTGGAGATACCTCAAAACATGTTTTACTGCTATCTAGTGCACACGTTTAGGTTCCACCATAAACTGACTAAGTAAGTTCACTGCAAAACAAATGTCTGCCTGGTGTTGACTAGATACATAAGAGAGCCTATCAACTGTCTGTATAAAGTCAGGTCCACTGCCTCTGATCTGGAAGCATCAATCTTCTTCCAATTGGTCACAAGTGGCGTGGACATGGGCTTACTGTCCTCCATCCTGAATCACTTCAGGATATCAATTATGTACTTCCCTTGTCCAAGGAAGATCTCTCCCTCTTTCTACCACAACTCCAATCCCAGAAAGTAGTGCATCAACCCCAAGTCCTTCATCTTAAACTCTCCTGCAAGATCCTTCTTGCAGTGGGCTATGAGCTCCTCTGACCCTGTGAGAAATAGGTCATCAACATACAACACCAATATGAGAAGTTCATCCTTCACCTGAACATAGTATAGGTTCAGATCTACCTCATTCTTGATGAAGCCCACACTCTGCAAGTAACTGTCAATACGTGAATACCAAGCCCTAGGTGCCTGCTTGAGCCCATACAATGCTCTCCTTAACCTGCATACATGAGAATCCCTCCCATGTGCTTCAAATCCTTTTGGTTGTTCTACGTAAATCTCTTTCTCAATCTCTCCATTGAGGAAGGTCGTCTTTACATCCATTTGGTGAATCCTCCAACCCATCTATGCTGCTATAGAAATGATAGCTCTTATGGATGAGTACCTGGCTACTGGAGCAAAAGTTTTGTCATAGTCGACTCCTTCCTTCTGAGAAAACCCTTAGCCACAAACTGGGCTTTGAACTTTTCCACACTACCATCTGCAGCATGCTTAATCTTATACAGCCATCTCGAGCCCACCACAGACTTACCTTTTGGCCGTGGTACTACCTCCCACATGCTATTCTTCATGATGGAAGAATACTCTTCCACCATGGCATCCCTCCATACTTGGTGTATGGATGCCTCTTGAAAGCTGGAAGGCTCCTCTTCAATTAATTCACTCATAAGTGCCACATAATCAGAATAACGTTTAGGAGTTTTTCTCTGTTTGACTGAATCATGTGGGTCACCAACATATTCCTGGGCCTCTCTCAGTGCCTCCTCAACCGCCCTGTTTCTCTTCTTCTTAGTAATAGGAATCTGAGGTTGAGGAATTATTTGTTCCTCCTTCTGATCAACTTGCTTGGCCTGCTTGCTTTGCTCTCCAACTTGCGAGACTAAAGTTTGAGGGATTTGTTCTACCTCAACCGTGGGTGATTGCTTCTTCTCATTCATCAAGCTGCTAGACTTCTAAAGAGCCCTCTCTTCTTCAAACTTCACATCTCTGCAAACAACTATTTTCCTGAGGGAAGGAATGTAAACTTGATAGGCCTTAGAGGTTTCACTGTACCCAACAAGGATACCCTTCTCTGCAGTTGGTTCCAACTTAGTTCTCTTCTCCATAGGAATGTGACAATACACAAGGCATCCAAAGATGCGAATGTGCCCCAAATCTGGTTTCTTACCAGTGACCGCCTCTTCTAGAGTCAATTTTCCCAACACTTTGTGAGGGCTCCTATTCTGCAAATACACAGCTGTATTGCAAGCTTCTGCCCATAAGAACCAAGGTAGATCCTGATCATGAAGCATGGCCTTGGCTGCTCCAACTATAGCCCTATTTTTCCATTCAGCAACACCATTCTACTGAGGGTTGTACGGAACCGTTAACTCTTTCTTGATACCTTCCTAAGTACAGAAATCTTTGAAGGCATTCGAGGTATACTCACATCTATTATCAGACCTCAGTATCTTGATCTTCCTCCCTGTTTGTTTCTCCACAAGAGCCTTAAACTCTTTGAACCTACTCAATACCCTGATTCATTTTCAATGAATACTCAAGAACTTTTGCTTTGCCTCAAACTCTTCTTCACATTCTACACTTCTCTCGCTCCTTTTCTTGTCTGCTCTGCTCTTGATCCTTTCTTCAGATTTTATCTATTTTGCACAAGATAATTTCAATACCTCTTCAACAAGTATTTATATACTTCATCAACCTTGGAATGATCAACAAGGTTGGCTAAACTTGATGCGGATCATCACACTATTGACCAATCACAACTGAGACTTAAATTTGCTTCTACAACCACTCCACACTTCATAAAAATGTTTTTAAGGCATCCATAATAGGCTAGGAACATCCGGTCAGCCAAGACTGGGAAGAACATCAACCTCAAGAAGAAATCTTCAACCAACAAGCTCAAACTTCAATGCGGACCACTAACATAGTAGCCATACAATCTAGAGACCTCCACAAGCACATTGAATTCACCAATAATATCCATTCTAAACTAAATAATCAAAATCATTTGAATCTTCCTCTGGAACCTCAAGAACACTCTCTGCCATGACTATCAGACTGGAAGGATAGCTTGCAGACCTCCAATCCACGAACCACTGATGTTGATGATACACATTGAATTCCCAAACATGCCTTTAGATCCATAGATCATAAGTATATTTTTAGAGCAATCCAGACCTCTTTCCTGTCACTCTGTCATTCCTGAGTATTAGAGGAACTAGTTATACTCAGATGGCCATAACTCCTTCAAATCTTCATGTGGACTTTTCAAATCTTAACTGGAGCAATCTCTGACAATCCTCTACATAGCCACATGATTTGCATGCATTGATTATCATTAATTTTCTCAATATCCTCAACCGTCCAGTCTTCTATGCAGACAACAAAACAGGATATAGTTGACACCAATGGCGACAAGGATATGTTGACATCAATGACAACCCACTTAGGCACATATTTGCAACAATCTCCTCCTTTGTCATTGATGACAACATATGATGTGAAAAATAGAATCTAACCATCAAGACAAGAACTTCTCCCCCTTTCTCTTCTCACTTCTGCAACTACTTTCTTTACTGCTCCCCCTTGCATAAGCAACTAGTTTTTCACATGACTTCTCTCCCCCTTTGACATCAATGCCAAAGGGCACATATTTTCTATCTTTTCTCCCTTTTTGCTTCAGATTGATCCAAAAATTTGCATATTGACTACTCCCCCTTTGAGTAGTACCTCCTTAACATCAATTCAGATCACAAGATATGAATGTGAATTCCACCGGACTGATGCACTTTAGTGCATCTTAGTTTTTCTCAGGAGGGGTAATAACCCCTAATTTCTCTCTGAGATACTCAAAAGTATCCTTGGGAAGAGGCTTAGTGAAGATGTCTGCAATTTGATCTTTAGAAGGCACAAAATCTAACTTGACTTCATTCTCATTTACCTTCTCTCTCAAGAAATGAAACTTGATAGATATATGCTTTGTCTTTGAATGCAATACCAGATTCTTTGAGATGTTTATTGCACTAGAATTATCACAGAAAATTGTGACTGGCTTCTCAAACACAATTCTGATGTCCTTCAACATTTGCTTCATCTACAAAACCTACATGCAATTATTTGCTGCTGCTATGTACTCTGCTTCTGCAGTAGACAATATATTGCCTCTTGCTTTTTTCTTATCCAAGAGACCAATCTTCTCCCCAAGAAGAATGCACCACCACTAGTACTTTTTATGTCATCCACATCTCATGCCCAGTCAACATCTATAAATGCATGAAGAGTGAAGTTATTGTCCTTTGGATACCATAGTCCATAATCAATTGTCCCCTTGAGATGTCTAAAAATTCTTTTGACTGCCATAACATGGGATTCTTTTGGATCAACTTGAAATCTGGCAGTGCAAGTCCAACTTCATTCATGATGTTAGGTCTGGTCTGGGTTAAATAAAGCAATCCTCGAATCATTGATCTATATCTTTTCTGATTTGCCTTGGGAGAGTCATCATCTTTGCTTAGCTTGCATTCAGTTACCATAGGTGTACCTACTAGCTTTGAGTCTTCTGTTCCAAATTTCTTTAGCAATTCTTTTACATACTGAGATATGAAGATACCTTTATCTGATTGAACAATTTGTAGACCTAGGAAGAAATTCATCTCACCAAACATTGACATCTCAATCTCACTTTTCATCTGATCAGCAAATGCTTTACACATGTGTTCATTTCCACTAAAAATGATATCATCAACAAAAACTTCAACAATTAGAATGTCCTCATGATCAATTTTGAAGTAGAGATTACTATCAGCAATACCTTTAATAAATCCTAGCTTAAGCAAATGCTTATCCAATCTGGCATACTAGGATCTTGGAGCTTGTTTGAGTCCATACAAGGCTTTTCTCAATCTACAAACCATATCTCCCTGATCAGACAACTGAAATCCTTCTGGTTTCTCAATGTAGACTTCTTCCTCCAAATCTCCATTCAGAAATGCTGATTTTACATCCATTTGATATACTTTAAAATCTTTGAAAGCAACGAATGCAAGAAATAATCTAACTGCCTCTATCCTTGCCACCAAAGCAAAAAGTTTCTTCAAAATCAGTTCCTTCTACTTGAGAGTAGCCTTTACATACCAACCTTGCCTTATTCCTTACCACCTCACCATCTTCATTCAATTTATTCCAAAAGACCCATTTGGTTCTAATCACATTTTTGTCCTTAGGTCTAGGAACTAGATCCCATGTGTGATTTTTTTCCATTTGCATCAATTCCTCTTCCATTGCTTTGACTCAGTTTTCATCATTGCAAGATTCACTTACTGATTTAGGTTCAATCCTTGAAATCAAACAAATCTCTTCTTCATCTTCAGACATTTTTCTCCTAGTTCGAACACCTTTACTCTTATCTCCTATGATCTGATCTTCAAGATGATTTAACCTTACATACCTGGAAGTTTTGGAGATTGTTTGAGCTTATGTTTCTTGAACTTGTTCCTCGTCATTTGTGTTAACCTCTGGAGTCACCGGTTCAAACTGAATTTGGATCTGAACTTGAAATTGCCTTCCTTGATTTTGACTTTCATCTTGATCATCTAAATCATATCCGGAGTACTTGGAATGTCCTTCCTTTCTTTCATCAACTTTAACATTCACACTTTCAATAATCTTCTTCAATCTTTTATTGAAGCACTTGTAGGCCTTACTTTTAGTTGAGTATCCCAAAAATATCCCTTCATCACTTTTTGCCTCAAACTTACCTAAGTCCTCATCTCTTTTGATATAACATTTACTACCAAAGACTCTGAAGTATCTTACAGTAGGAGGATGACCAAACCAAAGCTCATAAGGAGTCTTACCAGAATTTCCTTTGATCTGCACTTGGTTAAGAGTGTAGACAACAGTACTCACAGCTTCTCTCCAATAAACTTTAGGAACATTTGTTTCCATCATCATGGTTTTGATAGCTTCTTGAATGGTCCGGTTCTTTCTTTCCACAACTCCATTTTGCTAAGGAGTCCTAGGAATAGATAACTATCTTTTTATTCCATGCTTTTCATAGAAAGCATCAAACTCACCAGAGGTAAATTCTCCACCTCTGCCAGATCTCAGACACTTTAATTTTCCACCAATCTCATTCTCAACCATCATCTTGAACACCTTAAACTTGCCAAGGGCTTCTGATTTTTCTCTTAGAAAAGTTACCCACATTATCTGGGAGTAATCATCAATTAGCAACATGAAATATCTGTCTCCTTGCACACTCCTAATTCTAGCAGGACCACATAGATCAGTTTGTACCAGTTCCAATCTCTCACTTGAACCTTGTTCTTTACTCTTGAATGAAATTTTGTTTTGTTTGCCCAATTGACATTCTCTACATATGTTATTAGGTTTCACAAGTCTTGGAAGATCTCTTACAATTTGAGTGGAACTTATTTTGACAATTTTGTCAAAATTCACATGACACATCCTCCTATGCCATAGCCAACTTTGATCTATCTGAGAAATCAAACAACTTTTCCTAGAACTACTTAAGTGAAAGATATTACCTCTGGTTTGAGTACCGGATGCAATTTTAATTCCAGAGCTTTCCAAGATTCTGCATTTTCCATCCTTGAAATGAAGATCATAACCCTTGTCAACAAATTGTCCAACTACTAAGAAGATTATGTTTCAGTCTTTCTACATACAGAACATTATTGGTGTTGTTCTTGCCATCAAAAGAGATGGATCCTCTGCCATGAATTCTACCAGTTGAGCTGTCTCCAAATTTCACAAGTCCTCCTTCATAGTTTTCAAAGTTCACAAACTTACTCTTGTCACCAGTCATGTGATGAGAACATCCACTATCAATCACCCATTCATCCTTTTCAATAACTTGAGTAGCCAAGGCACTTTCCACATTTTCACAGCTAGCAGATTCAGTAGACACTGGATCTTCTTCTTTGATAGAAATAAACACCCAATCATTTTCAGAGGAGCCTCCATGATCAGATCATCATCTGTTACACCTTCTTCTTCATTTTCTTGGACATAGTAACATTTCTTCTAACCTTGATACTTGTTAGGGTTTGGTTTTGAAAACCTTTCCGGATATCTTGAGGCAAAATGACCAATCTTATTACGAGCAAAGCATTTGAGTGGTAATTTTCCTTTATACTTACCGGATCCTCTTGGCATTCTTCTAGCAATAAGAGCTTCAAGATTTGCTATTTCTATTTCAACATCTTCAAGATCCTTTCTTGTCTTAACAAATATGTTTGATCTTGTAGAAGAGCTTTCACTCAGATCATATCTTTGTTTTCCATACACACTGGCTTTCAATGCAGATTCAGACTTGGGAAGAGAATCACCAAACTCACTTAATTCAAAAGCTAAAATTTTGCCAACCAGATGATCTCTTGTAACCTCTGAGACTGTCCTGATCTCTTCTATAGCTATAACCTTATGTTTGTATGAATATGGTAAAGATCTGAGTACTTTTGACACAATTTTTGATTCTTCCAAAGTTCCACCAGCAAACCTAATGCCACACACAAGTTCATTTATCTTTTGCATGTAGATTGTGATGTTTTCATCTTTTCTCATCCTCATAGTTTCAAATTTTCTTCTCAGACTTTGCAGCTTTGCACATTTGACAGATTTATCACCTTCATATAGATACTCCAACTTTTTCTAGATTTGATAAGCAATTTTTAGACCAAAGACATTTGTCATTTCTGAATCAGTCAGGGTACTCAATATGGCTTCTGTAGCTCGAAGATTATTTTCAACATCTTTGACTTGATCAAGAGTTGAAGGACCTTGCTCCAGAGGTTTATACTCAATACTGGTTATTACCCAATAAGCATCACCCATGCATTGCAAATGGCACTCCATGCAATTTTTCCAAATAGAATAATTTGTTCCATCAAATCTTGGACTATGCTTCTTGTAGGTTGACATCCTAGATCTCCTCAAGCGGTTAGGCTTTTATGAGAGGATCTGGCTCTGATACCAATTGTTGGAACTAGACAACTGAGAGGGGGGGTGAATCAGTTGTCCCACAAAAAAATTTCTACCTTTAACCTTCTTTATTATCTTACTATCAGATTAGTGATGTAAACATTAAAGTATTAATCAATAGCATAAGAGCAAAAACATAATTAACACACTTGACACCAAGATTTTGATGTGGAAACCTAGTTACGGGAACAACCGCGGCGGGGTTTAACCCACAAAATGTGTACCCTATTAAAAGTACTTAGTAAATGTCATGCCCACATTAGCCATGTGGTCATGACATGAAGGACCAATTTTTTTTCCACCTGTCCCTAAAACCCCGTTGCACAAAGGCAGGGAAGGCAAACAAGGTACATAATAAGACATCCATGACACCTTGTCAAGTGAATGCAAACCAAGGGGCACTAACATAAAGCATAAAAAATTAACATCCATATAGAAAGAAGTAAATGAGAATAATCTTACAACTAAAGTTAAATTAACCATTCATAAGAAGATAAGGTACAATCTTGTTCGTTCCAAACATACAAGAGCATCATGAGAATTTCTAGGAAAAATGAATTGAAACCAACTCTAAAACATAGCATGGATTCGTTAAAGGAGAATATGAGGACTTCAACTTACAGATTTAGAAACAATGCATAATTAAGGTCCTACACAAGAAAAGATTTTCCATAAAAAGAGAGAATTTAAATCTAAATCTAATGATACTATAATACAATTACATCTCGGAGGCTATCTTCACAACATAGAAGCATCATACTCTGATTATAAAATTACAATGCTTAAAAGTACAATAATATCAAATAACCTCCATGGTGCTCCATTGGCAACTAGGACGACAAGTGTACATATTGATGACACAGAACAAAATATTATGCCTGTCTTCAAGAGTTTGTCTGAATGGAGACCAATGGGGGATGTTGCTCACCTCCCAACCATATTGCCATCTTCGAGCGCAATAGACGTCTATTGTGCCCTAGGCAATCCCCCGAGCTACGAAGAGAGGAGATCAAGGAACTACTGCTAGCATGGCCCACTCACACAACTAGGGTCTCAAGAAGGGCACTAGTTTATACACATAAATATAACACATGAGTAACACACACCCAACACGTCACCAAGGGGGATCGATAGGATAAGAAGAAATCAATGCACAACATGCACATGAATCACAATTCTAATGCAAAATTCACCATAAGGGCACTCCTGGCCCAAACAAGAAGGAGAAGCAAGGAGAATAACATGATGGACATCAATAATGATCTAATTTCCTACCACCCTTTCTTTTCAAGACATTATCCATTCCTTCTAGGTGCAGTTAAGGAGAGAAGGAAGAACACTCAAATTGAAATACAATTCACCCATTTATGCATGGTAACTAACATTTTCATTAAGAAGAGATAACACACAAATAAGGTTACAACATCATCCTGCCAACTAGTCATACCTAGAACAATAACATATACGATAATGCATAAGGACTGTGTCCCTCAATCTATGCCTCAAGACATGGGAAAATTGAGATGGAGAAATTGCACACTCATGTTCCTAAGGTGGAAAATCTCGTTTTCCCACAGGGGACACCTAGATCATTTTCCTCGACTCACCCAAAGTGGCTCATGTTTTATTTAAGGTTTAATCTCAAGCATTCTTATACTTCTAATGTCCAAGAAAAGCACCCAAAACAAACAAAGAGGAGGGTATAGAAGTTGCACCACACACACACAAAATTCTGCACACAATATAGTAGTCATGAGAGACCTTAGGGATAAACTTATGGTAATATGTCAACCTATTCCAACCCTTATGTGCTGTCAAATGAGCACCTATTGGTAGGAATTGAATGCAACCTTTTAATCACCCAAGGCTGTCCAAATGTTCACCATAGATTATTTTGGGAAAGGTAAGAACCTAAATGCCCAAGTTTAAAAAGCAACAATTTAAATCCCCACAAAACATTTTAACCACACCTTAACCAATGCCCAAGCTCTAGCATAGAAACATTGATTTATAGCCCTTGGTTCAAATCCACATAACATGTTAAGAATTGGAACTGGGGAAAAATGCAACATTCACCAATGTGCAGCTCCAATCCCTACAACTCACGTTAATTGTTAAAATTGGATAAAATAAAGTGTTCAAAATTGTGGAGTTCAAACCTGCCCACAAGAAATGACAGTATCAAAATTTGGGCAGATTATGTGCTAATCAACTAGGCCATAGATGAACCTTGATTGTGGCATCTATAGCATAAAAATCTTACCAAAAGAACAAAAGGCAATCTGACAACCCAAATTCCTTGATCTAAAGATGTATCCATAGGCGCCTACATCATTAAAAAAATGCAAATAAACTGCAGCAAATTTTACTAAATAGAAAAAAAATGACATATAGATATTTCCATAAACGGAATACATCATTACAAACAAATGTAAATAAAGTGCACTAAAATTTACAAATAACAAAATAAAAAGTAATCCAGAGTCAATAACCCAAGCTATATAGAAATACCCAAAAGTGGAAAACGACATTAAAACAAATGAAAGTAAACCCAAATGTGCATGAAGGAGAATACCACAGGGTTTGCCAATATCATTACCATGAGCATAAGGAGGGCGAGCATCTTTTCCTTAGTCAATGCCCTTGGCGGAGTCAAGATATTGACGAACAATCTCTCTGCAATTTTGGAGATGATCGACGCCTTCGTTCCTATAATACCATTTCAATTTGTCCCTCAGAATCTTGGTCGTCTCAATACCTATCCATTTCTCTGGCACGAGGTATTCTTTGTACTCCAAAAAAGCCACTGGGTGTGCGTATGGATTTCCCGATTCTCAAGAAACCCACTTCCATTTTCTTGTTTCTTTTAAACTACACACCCATGATCTTTTTTTTTTTCTGTCAAGGAGAAAGTCCCCCACCCCTGGGGAGAGAGTTGTTCTCTACTCTTCCCCCGCGAGCCCTAACTTTTTCCCTCTCTTTTCTTTTCAAAAGCGAAAACAAAACTCTCTTTAAATATTTAGCAATCCCTCATTTTCTCTCCATCCCCTCCTCCTTTAATCTGACATGCCATTCTTCTTTAATAAGCCCCCCATTATCTAATCAAAAGTGTCCCCCAAAAACTAAGACATGCCAACCTATATCCAACACATATAAAAAAATAAAATAAAATATATAACTCATCATAATTCTATACTTGTTTCAACAGTTGTCTCCTTAAAAAAAAAAAAACCCACGAAATCCTCCTTCCCAACTCCAAACACATTAACATCTTAATCAAAAAGAAAAAGAAGAATAACTAACTTGAGTTAGAATTTACGTGGCAAAGGAAATTTTCAAAAGGAAGAAAACTAAACAAATAAAACTTTAAGGAAGAAACATTTAGTTAGAATATTTTCAAAATTCAAAAGAAAGAGAAGTAAATAAATAAAACTTTAAGAAAGAAAAATTTAGTTAGAATATTTTCAAACTTCAAAAGAAAGAGAAGTAAATAAATAAAACTTTAAGAAAGAATAATTTAGTTAGAATATTATCAAAATTCCCTCAAACAAAATTATTACATGAAGAAATGTATTTAGCCATAGAATAAAATGGATACATTATAAGATTGTATTATATAGAAGAAAAACTTTCAAAGTTAAAAAAAAATAAGACTAAGATGAAATAAATATAGTTGGCTTGGCATAAGAAATGTGTTTATACTAAGATATAACATAGTATTTTAACACTACTTAAATATCATGCACCTCATTCATAATAAAAAGTGGTAATTGTTTGCTTTATTTTTTTATTGGCCAAAATTAACTTTTGACTGTTGAAATGGATGATATTTAGGAATAGCCATATTTTAAGGGCACCCTTTTGAAAATATAACTGTCATAAAAAAAAGGATCTACATGACAAGCAAGCTCGACAATCAAATTTTGAGCAGGGGATGATATGCATTTCTAAATTACAAAAACAAGAATCTCTTAACTAATCTAAATTGACATTACGATAACTAATTTATCTATTTTATTTATTTTCAACTAACTTTTACTCCTAAAAAGTAATTCAAGAGGACAACCATTGAAATGCAAGGAAACCCACTATAGAAGTAGATGCAATATTTTGACTACTCCTAAAAATCACAAAGAATAATGTGACACACTATATCAAGCATTACGAGAAGTCATGACAAAACATTTAAAATGCAAAGCATCGACCCATGATAACTATCAAGCTAAATCAACTTCACATTGAAAGCAAGAAGGTTATATGCAAGCACACCACAACCAACTCAAAGGAAAACAAAATGGTGAACCAACATTTTAGTCCACTAACAATCACACAAGAACACAACACTTGGTGAGTTTACACACAAAAAAGGGGTCCGCTTTACGTAACGATTGACCCGAGGCAGGGAGGGTAACACTAGAAATAGTCTTTTATCGAAATCAAGAAAACTAGGTTAAGATACTGACCTACCACATGAACATAAGGGCAAACACTTGACCAAAGGGCTGGGTAAGGTGAGGGGGTCTAGTGGTTCCCTATCTCCTCCTTCACATCCATCCATTGGCCAATACCCATAAGTATATCCTACACACTCAAATCAAAACATTAACTCCCACAACGTAATCATAGGCGAAGCAACATTAATAGACCAATGAGGATGCATAACCAAGCTAGGTACATATCCATCATATAATAATAAACTCATTTTATCATTTAATCTAGAACTATAAGATGAATCGATACATACCAGTGCGACAAGTGCATGCCTTACAGAAAAATAGAAGGCACATGCCTTCGAGTGCACTACCTAGAGGTCACTACTCAAAAGAGAGGGTCACTGCCTACAGAATTTATTTAGAAAGAATTAACTGAGAAATAGAATCTACTTCATGCCTGATTCAATTTCAATGAATGCTCAAGAAATTTTGCTTTGCCTTAAACTCTTCTTCACATTCTACACTGCTCTCACTCCTCTTCTTCTCTACTTTGCTCTTGATCCTTTCTTCAGATTTTATCTATTTTGCACAAGGATAATTTCAATACCTCTTCAACAAGTATTTATATCCTTCATCAACCTTGGAATGATCAACAAGGTCAGCTAAACTTGACGCGGATCATCACATTGTCAGCCTATCACAACTGAGACTTGAATCTCCTTCTAAAACCACTCCACGCTTCATAAAAATGTTTTTAAGGCATCCGCAACAGGCTAGGAACATCTGGTCAACCAAGACTGGAAGGAACATCAACCTCAAGAAGAAATATTCAATCAACAAGATCAAACCTCAATGAAGACCTCTAACATAGTAGCCGTACAATCCAGAGACCTCCACAAGCACATTGAATTCGCCAATAACATCCATTCTAAACCAAATTATCATAAACTTTTGAATCTTCCTCTCTGCCATGACTGTTAGACTAGAAGGATAGCTTGCGGACCTCCAATCCACAAACCACTAATGTTGATGATACACATTGATTTCCCAAACATGCCTTTAGATCCGCAGATCATAAGTTTATATTTCTGGAGCAATCCAGACCTCTATCCTATCACTCTGTCTTTCCTGAGTATTGTAGGTATTGGTTATACTCAGATGGCCATTACTCCTTCAAATCTTCATGCAAACTTCTCAAATCTTAACTGGAGCAATCTCTGACAATCCTCTACATAGCCACATGACCCGCATGCATTGATTATCATTAATTTTCTCAATATCCTCAACAGTCTGGTCTTCTATGCAGACAACAAAATAGGATACAGTTGACACCAATGGCAACAAGGATATGTTGACATCAATGACAAACCACTTAGGGATATATTTGCAATAGGAAGAAGCCCCACTATCAATATACCATACCCTGTTGGCAATTGAACTTGAGAGACAGGAAATGAGTGAAAGCTCATTCTCAAATCATGATGCAAACTTGTCCACCTCTGCTGTGGCAGCAACTTGCTTCTTTTACTTGTCCTTATTTTTCTTATTTGGACATTGACTGGCATAGTGACCCTTCTGATGGAAGCAAAAACATTTTATCTTGCTCAGATCTTTCTTCTTCCAAGTCTTGGAAAAACCTTCAGATTGCTCTTTATTGGAGTTTTGCGTGCCCTTGCTTGCAAGAGCAAGATTTTCTTCATCTTGACTCTTCTTTGTCTGATCTCCTCGATGAGTACCTTCATAGATCTCCTCTTGAACGAAATCATTCCAAAGCCTCGCCTAATCAGGTAGCCTATCTTTGCCAACAACACACTTGACAAACACTTCCCAATGCTTCGAAAAACTATTCAAAGCTATACGCACCAACTCATCTTCAACAATCGTATCTCCAACAACAACCAACTCATCCCTGACCTATGTCAGCTTGGACAAGTAAGAGGTCATGCTATCTCCTTTAGACATCTTGGTGTTATGCAATTTTTCCTTCAGCATCATCTTACAACTCTAATAATCACTCTAATAAAGTTTTGCAAGCGTAACCCACATCTCCTTAGCAGTGTCTTTCCCTGATAGATGGGGAATTAGATGATCTCTTACCCTGTCTAGGATAATCCTCTAAGCCTTGGCCTCCTTGACTTCATGCGAATCTAGGGCAACAAGATCATTTGTTGGTGGTATCACCTTTGTACCAACATAGATCCAGAACCTATTCTCCTTGAGAATAGATGTAATCAAAACCTTCCACTGTAAAAGTTAGACGCACCCTCAAGCTTGTCCTCATATCGAACATTGGTTGCCATAGCGATAGAAGAAACTGGAGATGAAAATCTATTTTTTTTCTTGAAATCTACATCACAAATCTTGGCTTCTTATTTAGAGTTTAAAGCTTTGATATCATGTTAATTTCTTATAACCCAGCTGCAATATTCATAGAATAGAGCCTCTATCTGATTTATAACAATCAATACTTTGGGTTAATTAAAAAAAATAACAGTGGAAGAAAAAATAATAATAAGCCAATCACAAATAGACAATAACATAGATATACCTAAGAAACCCCAATGTGGGGAAAAACCTACATATGTTGGATCTTCTATTCAACCTAACAACAAGATTTCTCTTCAAAAAATACAATACAAGTTTGCTACAACAATCTTACATATATAGAGCCCAACTCCTTTACTTAGCCTACAAGAAAAGAAACTTTCCTTGCTTTATTCAACTTTAAATCACACATAAAATCACTCTTGTTTTATCTCAACCTCACAAACTCGCAAAGATACTATTAATGAATAAAAAAATTTGTTGTTTTTGAAAATCCAACTTGAGTTGCTTGAAAGAAACTCCACTCCATGTTTCAAGCTAGAAAATCAACAAATGAAGCCAAAGATTCTCCTTGCCATTCATCCAGAAAGTGTGAAAGATTAATTGGCAAGGATATAATGCAGGCAATGGAAAGGGGAATACGATATGATCAAAGCTGGAGTGATGTACATTACAATAATACAAGAACTGATGGATCTGATTCTCCTCACAGTCAGAATCCCTGGAGCATAAATGATGAGAAAGCCTATCCTCAAGAGTAGTTTTATGGAAAAGATGAAGCACTAGATGATAAATGGGTTAAAGAACATGTAGGACAACAATTACATTGAATGGCTCATATTCAGTTCATGCCATATGTATGTATTTCCTAGCATACATATAATAGATACCTAACTATTTAAATTTTGTAGAGTCCAGTCAAAATTGTACTCCAAAATAAGTTAAAATTCGTATGGATGGACTTTTAACGAGATGGGTAGATGGTGAAATAGGATGCAACAATGAGCATGAGTAGTCATCTTAAGAAAATAGCATTAAAATGTCTAAATAAAAGAGGCATTTGTATTTCATAAGTTTGTTTTTACATACTAAATCTATGTTTTGAAATTATTTTAGGAGAAAAAAGAGGCTAGTAAGAAAGAGTTTAATGTTCTTATAAATATGAATAATTGGCTTTTAAGTTAAATTTTTTTTTTTTTTTTAATTTTTAAAATCTCTTTACATTCCAATCTGCTAATTTTTTAATAGATGTTTAAGAGAAAGGAAGACTTTAGGATCCAAATCAAAGAACATCATCTTAAATACTCACACCTATATTCATATGACATTGAGCTTACAATTAACATAGGAGTAATTTTTGCACTTGTGGGGCTCCTTGCAGAGTCAATAGATTGTATAAAGGAAGAAGCATCTTATGCTATTGTTAGTGGTATTATAGGCCGCACTAATGAGCAAGTGGAATACCTTGTGGATCTTGATTGTATAAATATCCTTACAAATTTGATTACACCTGGCAACAAAGGCCTTACAAAAACTTGCCTTAAAGGCCTAGAGAGCATGTTGAAACTCACAAAAGAGAAAAACATACACATCGTTTCCAAACTACTAAGCTCAGGGATATGTAATAACCGCCCTAGTTAAAACTATTTTTTTGTACTCATTAAGAACTAACTTAAACATTCAATCATCTTTTATCTAATTTAGAAGTGCCAACTTCAAAGACTTACCATACATAGTCCTAGAAATAATTCTATGCCACAACTCATATACTAGCACTAGATTATGGTAAGCTCCCAAGGTCAGGATCATCCCTAGACCTAGACTTACACCTTAAGGGTTCATTCATAATGGCCTTACCTATGTATCCCATCATGGGAATAAAAGGCTCCATAGTTCATACATCAACAATAGAGAAGCTTCATCCTCTCCTTTGATATGAGATCTCTGATCTCACTCTTAAATCAAAGATTAAAGTAGATCCATTGGTTCCATTTCAATTCATATGCAATAGTATGATAGAAAATGCAATCCAGTTAAAGGTTACTTCCATGTCAACATCCATGTACGAAATCTCATAGAACCACATAGTGACCAACTCAAATTAAACATCACTTATTTAGACATAGTGACTGGCTCAAGCACACCTCACATGTACACATTATGACTATCTATCACATGGGTCATTTAATGCCCACTCATGAAATATATTAATAAATGATGATAAACAACTAATTAAGTGAGAAATAATGAAATAAAATTATATAATAGGAGGAAAAATCATTAAAATCTAACTCAACAATCTTTTAACCAAACTTAAGTTTTATTTAATTCAATGTAACTGAAAATATAAGATGTAACATCTCTTATACAATTATACACATTCATAGTAAAAATCATATGAACATGCTTTCACAAGGTGGGAAGTTCCTCCTAAGCTCCATTATCTTGGTCGGTCAATAGACTTGTAACTGCATAGCTAAATGCAGACATTAGTTCCATGAAGTCCATCAATAAACATATCAGATAGCAATATTCTATCCTAAGGTCTTAAGGGGCCAACCTAATTTCTTAGGGGATCATCCATGATGGCCTTGCCTACGTACGCATAGCACAGAGACTTCATAGTTAAGAGACTTGAACTTGCAATCTCATGATGATATCATATAAATCAAAACCTCTAAGATGTTATTCACAAGAAAGTGACATCTTCTTTCTCATAAGTTCATTCTAAGATAAACAATCTCATTGTTTATATTTCACAAACAAGATTGGGAAGGATAGTATTACTCACAAAACTAGGTTGGGAAGGTTTAGCCTCCTTTTAGCCTTATCAACATACATAGAAAAATTACCTCATCTGGTTCTACTCAAAATACACAAATATAGTGTGTGAGCGGAAGACCAAGATCGTGGAGTAGAAATCAAACACGAGATTGCAATGCTGAAAATAAACAATTTGGATTACAAATGAACCGGTATTAATAGGTGAAGTTTGGGAAATAATACTCCACGAGAATAGGAAAAGTGGTGAAAAGGGAACCAAGAGAATAGCTCAAGGTTCAACCACCCTCAAATGTAGCGGTGATGTGTCGAATATGAGGCGGCATGTCTACTAATGACTCGTAGAGTGGAATTAGTCTTTCCACAAATTGAGGAAAACCCCCTAACTATGGTTATGTTAGGAATAACTCATGTGAGTTATACACCAACACCCCCCCTTAAGCATAGCTTAGGTGGGTTTATGAAATATGAGTCCCAGTTGTGTGCCATTTTAGGTACTCATTTACAAAAAAAATATCTCTCATACAATAGAGAAAGAAAGAAACCCATTGGGAAAAAACTTTCCTCCAAAAGAGAGAAAACAAAGAGAGGACTTTAGATGGCCCCTCCTGATGATGATGATGCTGATGTCAATTCTGATGCAGATATGTAGAACTCCTGAAGCATGTCAAAGTTGTAAAATTTGCCTTTCCCTTGATGTTAAGAGATTTTGGCAAATTGATTGAAGTAAGTAGTGTTTTAAAAGAAAAAGACCAGGATGAAGGTCTAAGAAATGTACAAAATGACTAAAGAAAGGATGTGCATATGTGCACATTCAAATGAGGTAGGAACCAATGTGATTCAAGTTGCAATGTTCCAATCTCCCCACTACACTTTATAGATCAGTGCTCAGATTTCACTTTTACACTTTCAATATCTAACACTATATGAGTGGTTTTACATACTAAGAATTCAGGTAGAGCTCAATTTTTCTACTATATAGAACCAACTGAGCTGAGCTGAGAGTTTACACTAGGCTCTGAAGTTGCATCATGATTGTCTTCTTCACTAGATGTGAAATGCCAAAAAGATGAAGGTGGTACCATTACCTTTTGACCTTCTTTTAGGTGATGAAATGGTGCAATTTAAACTTCTTGATACTTAGTTTTGACTTTTAAAGTGGTACTTTAGTGCATTAAGAGTGGTTTTGAACACTCTAGCCTAATTCCCCCCTTAAAGTGACACTTTACAATTGAGTGCACTTGACATCTGTTAACATCTTTGAGTGGATTTTTCCCTTTAGTTTGATTTTTCCCCTATTGTGCAATTAATAAACGAAGTGTATTTGTCACTCTAAACCTAACTTAAACTAGCACTTTATAATGATAGTGTGATGATAAGCTAGAATGAAAGAGAACTAAAAATGAAACACTTTTCCTTTTGAATGACTCAATTTCGAGTTCATATGCAAAAGTTATGGATTATTAAAAAAATTTACATATGCAAAAGAAATTACAATTTCTCAAAAATTTTCAATGTGCTTGAAAAAATAAAATTGCATGCAACAATTTTTGGAGCAAAAAACTTTGTGAGAGAAATTATTTAAGTCCCCTGTGGTAACATTCGCAGCTCTAAACTTCACAGCTATTACTTCCTTTTGGCGCTTGGTTCCACATGCCTTCAAAGGCACTTCCACCTCTTTCTACCATGTGGCTCCTGGACCCATTTGAACTCCAATCTTCCCACCTACAAAGGTATTGACTGCAGTCACAAACGTGGGCTGATAGGTGTTTAGCGTCGATGCAAGGTAGAAGCTCCCTCAACACTCCAACGTGGTGAACATGCCACTGTGTAACTGCCCGTGTCACTGAGAAAATTAGGCCTTCTAAGGCGTTGTTGGATGCAGGTTACAAGGCTTGGCTTCGGCCTTTGATGCAGACCTGAATAGGATGAAGCTCAGCCTTCCTTGTGAGCCTTCAATGCTACGATTCGACCTCACTATGGTGAGGCTCGATGAGCCATGAACAATGATTAATATGCTTTGCCAAAGGCACAACAAACCAGTCAATCGCAGTGCCTCCTTTGAGGTGTATTCAACCTGCAAATAAAGATTGAAATATGCTTTCAAATAAACATTACCTATGCCTGATCATTGCCTCTATTGAGGTGTCAAAATTTGACGAGGTTCCTCGTATTGTAGTGATAAAAGGACGAATGGAGCCTTGCGTGAAAATGAGGCTGTAGAGATTTGCGACAATGGAGTGATTTGATCAACAAGCAAATGGCAATTTGATGCTATTCCACTTGCTCTAATACCATGTGTGAGCAGAAGACCAAGATCGTGGAGCAGAAATCAAACACGAGATTGCAATGTTGAAAATGAACAATTTGGATTACAAATGAACTAGTATAAATGGGTGAAGTTTGGGAAACAATACTCCACGAGAATAGGAAAGGTAGTGAAAATGGAACCAAGAGAATAGCTCAAGGTTCAACCACCCTCAAATGTAGTGGCGATGTGTCGATTATGAGGTGACATATCTACTAACGACTCAGAGTGGAATTAGTCTTTCCACATGTGAGGAAAACTGCCTAACTATGGTTATGTTAGGAATAACTCATGTGAGTTATACACCAACATATAGAATTCTAATTTCTATTCATTTCCTTCATAAGATGATCATGAGGAATCATACTAACTATGGTAAATAAAACCCAACATAAGTTATATCATCTTGATCAATCAGTCATTCTACTAAGATACTATGCTAAGCTTAGCACAATCTCCAATTGGTAGACATTGGTAGATAAATTATACTATACAGATCTTTGTTAAAGAAATATACACATTTCCATGAGTTTATATTACAACTTTAAAAAAAATTAAAGTATGCTTGAATTTCACTATGGTCCTTTGTTTCTACAATAATGAAAAGAAATGTATTTATACCATCATAAGGAGGCTTGGGATAGCAAAAGCATTCATTGAAAACCACATCCTACTAGACCAAACCTACTTAAACATCTTCTATTTTAAGTTTAGTTATCATCTCTACAGAGGATAAACGAATCTAAAGATCCACCTATCAACGACTCGACATTGAATGATTTCTAAATAAAACCAAAATTGGTACTTCTACCTTAAATTAGAACTAGATTGATTCTATCCACAATAAATCACAAAAATTATCATCTAATTTAATTCGTTTCCCTCTAAAATAGTCTGATTTTCAGATAAAAGATATAACTTGATGAAATTTATGTTATTTCTAATGCATTAAGAAAATGTAATTCAATTCCAAAATAAACATTTTTCGTAATCACTACCTAATGTATGTTTCTATTAATAAATTCAACTTCAATAATCTTGCTAATTTCAATTTCTAAAAAAAGAACTTGTATAATTAAGAAAGCGAAAATTAGACTAAATATAATATACAGAGGTAACAAAATAAATCAGCAAGTCAAATTACCACACTATAGTATGATCCACTCTTGTATTTAAAAGTCCAAACTGTATCTAAAGGCTATTATATTCTAGATTTTCAAATAATGATACTAACTCAACTGTGGTTACATAACATAACAAGTCATAATAGTAACAATAATATTTTACAATTTATACAAAAAATACGCAATTTATATCTAATTACATCCTATATACAAAATGGACATCAAACCCTTCATAGTAATCTCATCGCTCATTGAATATGGAAATTCTATCTATCATAATCAGTGATAAATTAAGATAAGAATTCACTACACTTGAGGAGTTTACACCAAACCTTTCACAATAGCCAACATGCTCTCAACCAACACCATCAATCATAAGGGATAGAGGAACTACAACAACAACGGTTTTGGAGGACATAAATGCAAAATGTGGCTACACATATAAGGCACATGATATGTTTGATAGAATCCCTACTAGTAAAGATTTCTCTAGAATCCAATGGTCTCCAATATATAAAATGAGTTAGATGAATAAGATAGTGCAAATATGAGAATAAAACATAATACCAAAGGGGAAGTGCCCGAATATGTATCCAGCACACATTGCAAATATTAGACAAAGATGATTATTGGCATTTAACCATAATATCTAAACTAGTCATAACAATTCCAAGATAAACAGATTTCTAACATATATAAACTTTCTATATGTAAGTTGTCACCTACTAAAGAGCAGATTTCATCATTTCATCTAAAAAGAAGTAGAATTAGAAACAACAGATTAAAATTAAACTATGGACTCTAAGTCGATTTCATCTTATAAATCATTTAAACACTACCTATAAGCTAAAAGTAATTATCCTCAAACATTGCCTTTTGACTCCAAGCAAATTGACCACTCCTCATATAAGCAACACCTATCAGATTTAACCATTTCTTTTGTTATATAGAGTGGTGCCTACGGACCCAAGACAAAGACTATCTCTGATATGTCAGCTATATGCCATAGACATGAGATAAATGATAACCTTTCAAAACCAAACAGTCATTAAAGTATAAGGATTATCCTTAACATAAAATTTAATGCATACTTGGCCGGTGAGAAGCCATAGTCCAAGGATAAACTAAATGTAATATTAACAGAAGTGTTCAGATGTCTATGTAACGATATCTCATCATTGAATATAGCATGAATATAATTAGGAATAGTTACAGCTAATACCGATTTCACTGATGCCACATATATAAATAAATACATATATTTATAACAATAACATTTTACAACTATATATATATATTGTAAAAAAAAAAATACATCATGCAAACTATGAGGGTCAGCTGCAGCCAATGCCGAAATCAATGCAGGTAATATTTTTATTAATAACACAATGTTGTTTCCAAAATCGGTATCCACTTAAATGGGCAACTTATTCAAGGAAGATTTAAGAAAAAAAGGAATGCGCCATTATGAACAACCAAGGAAAATAATATAAAATCTAAACATACGAAACTAATTTTTTTGACACCGGTTACCATTTTAGTACAGCTTGAGACAATTCTGAGAACTATTATGCTCACATATAATAGACTATTAATTAGATACTCTAGTTGATGTGCATGCAAAAGAGAAGACAACTAAACAAGTGAACCGTTTGACAGAATGCCCTAAAGAGAAGTCATTTCGTGAAGGTTACCGAATATGCACAAAAAGGATTGTTGAACAGGCTAGAAAATTTCAGCAATTATTTTCGGCAGGAATGGTTCTAGATTCCACAAACATTACTAGCATCCTTCATTTGGCATTCTAACAAGAGCTTTGAAATTTTTGATATAAAATAATCTATCAAATGTACGGAAGGAGAAATTGGCTTGGAGGCAGGAAAGCAAAATAGTGAATAGTCTTACAACTCCCCAAGTCATTGAATAAGCACAACTTATTTATTTTCTTTTATGGCCGCATGGTTCAATACACAATCAATCACCAATAGTCAGGTAGCGTAATCTTACATACCTTATACAAGGTACAAAATAAATCAGTAGACAATCTCTCTACTTCCAATATTTGTGCAGCCTCAAAGTTTAACAATTATGTAGCGCTAAAAGTCTGACATAATACTCGTTCGTCTTCTCCATGTAGATACCTCCTCTGGAGCTTCCAATAACCTACTAACTTTTCCCAAAAAAGAAAGAATATCCCCAAATTCCTATAGAGCATCTTTTAAACTATTCAACATGACTCTTTGCCTTCCATAAAAGAGTGATTAGAGAAAATAACTCTTCCACTTCTTATAATTCTTTTAAAACTGAACATGACTTTTCATAAACCAAGTAATGACCATTTCTTGGCCCCCAAATTAGAATTTAAAGAAAATAAGAAAACACCTACATAAATTATTTCCTAAACAATATTAAATCATTTAAATAATTATTTCAAAATAATGTACTTAAAAATAAATGGGTTTCAAGTTTTCCTTAGAATCTCCCCCCTAAGAATGGACTTCCTCCTGGAAGTCATCAGGAGAAATGAATATTTCTTAACTTCAACACATCCAACCAGAGTTAGCTCACATGATCTACAACCATAGAATTAGTAATAATCAATATTTTCTCTACCACTCAACCATAGGATCGACTTGGTCGAATCCACCCTCGAGCAATTACAGAGAAACATTTTAATAGATTTCAAATCTTTTCTCAAGAATTCAATCTGACATAATAATTACACTTACTTCATTATAACAATCGAAATTTCTATAAACATCAACTCCCTCAATCATTCATCTTAAATAAAATCTCCCTTATACAAACAACTCCTACATATCTCCCTAAATCAATCATCTGCATTGATCTCCCAACTCCATAAAAAAACAATTTTCTCAAAATAAATTTCATAAATAATATGCATCCAATCACCATAAAACAATCATCTCCCAAACTCCCTTAACAACAAACTCCCAAAAAGAACCCCCTTATGATTCAACTCCCAACACATTATCATTTCTCATAACTCCCAGTAATACTCCCATCTCAACATCAATAAAATGAAAATCGTGAAAGAATTCATCATTCTTTATCAAATATCAACAACAAATTTCTTTTTAGATTCAATGACCACATTCATTTAGTCAAGAAACATAAAAATAAATCATTTATTTCTTACCTTGGGTGCACAAACTTAGTTCAACCTTTAGAACAAACATCGATCTCCCTACTTACTTGCCCCACAACACACAATAATGCAAATCTTTTTATAGAAGATTTCAGTTGCAAGCACCCATTCATATCATAGAGTCTATATAAAATAGAAATAGATTTTTCTTACCTTGGTTATCCAAGTTAAACTCAACCCATAAAATGTTTCTCAAGCAACTCATGACAAATCAGAAAATACCATTATTTTCATTAGAATTTTGTAATTCATCATTACTTATCCTAGAAACATCAATATATTTATATCATCTAAAAATTGAATTAATTGCAACATATTAAACATCATAAATGTCAATTCCAAACATCATGTATACTTTTAATGAGATTGAAATGATTAGTGCCAAATATAACCATAATGCCATAGATTAGATCTTACACAATATACATTCCCCAAACCATCTCTCCCCTAAACAACCTACTAGGACAATCTGTAACATCCCGCTACGTGACCCTCGAAGGGTAAGAGCCACAAGGTCGGCAATATCTCATCGTAAACCTGCCCAATGATACAACTGTCAAAGATTGGCATGCATCTTCGTGACAGCTAGATGAGCTGAATAGGGTGCAAGATGGGCTTCTGATAAAACCAAGGAGCAAAGATCACCAGAATTTGGAACATAAATACAACCAAGATGTCATAAAAGTCCATCAGGCTCGAGTGAGAAACCCACAAACCTGCCCTCAAGGACTCTCCCAGACTCAATCTCTTCTCTCACCTCTTGATATCAAGTATCACTAGGAAGTGACTCCAAAATATGGCTCCGCAAATCCACTCCTAAGAGACCACCCCACCATGCTCGGAGATAGTCATAAGGCCCAAATGGATGAACAACAACAAGGGGATACAAGATGATCAACACTCACGTCAAACACAGAGCAGACACAGAGAACAATGCTTACAGTCAAAGTCATAATATAGGTGTACTCATCTAAGTCATAAGTCAGGTACTACTCACGACTGTTAAGATGCTAGATACTAGAGTGTAATCATATAGAGTGTCATCATGTGTGCTTGAAGGGATGGCACACACGGGACCAAGTACCTCTCATACAGACGAGGAGACTCAATCGTGCCCGAATCCATGCCCTGCAGATGGATAGGCCTTCTCGTTGCATCCTTAGCCTTTACAAGTGCTCAAGGCCATGCACAAGGTTTAATTATCTTATTAGTGTTTTTACCCCAATGTTTTAGTTTTAGTTATCACTTGTTACTATAACTCTACTACTAGTTCCCCTGGCAGCCACTTACAGGCCCCAGGCCTGTAGAGAGCCACTCCAGACAACCACTCTAATGCCTAGACCTAGTTCATCTCATTTGACAAAATGAGGCATCCAAAAAGACTAAAAACACTGAGTTATAAATTTAAAATATTAAAGGTGAAAAATATGACCTACAAGACAAAAGCTTGCGATAACAGTGTAGTTTATTGAAAATAGCCCTTTGCCAATAAGATCAATTTCGTAATAATTCGAGTGACCCCAATTTGGTCACAATTCACAAAGGTATGCACAGATAAAAGAAAAAACACGGCAAGAGGCATTGCAAGTCTTTTCATAGCCTATTTTCCATATTGTCTACCACTTTAATCATGACAAAAATAGGAATGTTTAAGATAATAACAAAATGGAGATATTAATTTTCCCTCCTCCAGAGATTTCCTTTAGATCCTTGAGTTGTGTGATCGATGTTCTATATCAGAAATTATGTAACCAAGTTAAATGCATAACATAGGTCGATAAAACTAAGGTATTTTACTGCCATAACATTCTTTCACTCAAGACTACAGTTTCCACAAGGCGGGTGTTTAAGCAGAAAATGACCATAATGCTCAAAACAAAACCCACTCCATTTTCTTAAGAATAGTTGTCAAAAAGGAACTTTGCAGACAGTCAACATGTAACACAGGGATTCCATGGGGCTGAGATCTCTTCAATCTCTATCATGCATCCTAGTTTTTTTGTGTATAGCTGCCCTCATTATATTCTCAATAAGATCAAACCCTAGTTTATTACCTTAAAATTATAGGTCAGAAATCACATGCTCTATTTTTTTCTTTTTAAATCATTTTATTTAAAGAATTCAGGAAATAGTTCTGTAGGTTCAAAATAGATTTTAGGTAAGAGGTAACGTAATATCTTGCATTGAAATAAGTTTTGGCATAATCTTTCAAACGTAGAAATGGATTTTTAATTTTTCTGTGCATAAAGAAATTGCAGCAAACAGGTTTTAGTTATAACAGAAGGGTTCCATGGAGTTTAGTTCTCTTCACTCTCTAACATGGCATCCCAATTTTGTATGACTAATTTCATTATATCCTCAGTAAGGTCAAATCCTCATTACCTAGAAATTATAAATAGAATCACACATAATATTCTATCTAATGAATGTATGGCTGCTCTCACTATATTGTATCTAACGAATGAAGACATAGTTCTGAGTTTAAAGAATAAATTCTAGGAACGAAATAATGTAAATATCTTGCATTGATATACATTTTGGCTTATTTTTCCATGCAGCCATGAGATTTCAGTTTTCTGTGGTTGATTAAATTGCAGCAAATATATTCTAGTTTTTGTGTTGGAAAAGCAAGGAACTGAGGGAAATACCTCAGATCTGGCGCACTCCCCTCTTAGTGCACCTCAACCTTGAAATCTAATACGCTTGCTGAGTGCTATGGTTGCACCCCTGTACTTCAATGCATCTCTGAGTGGGTGATCAAATTTATGGAGGAGGGGATTGATATATTATTTTATTTAAAAATATCTTCTGCATGCCATACGATGGCCATGGGAGAGTGGGTGGTAAATAAATGCAAAAAAATATCTATTTGACGGAGGGCAGAGAAGGGATAGAGGGGAGTCAATGTGTTTTGAAGAAGGAAAAAAAAAGAAGGATTAAAACATAGAAAGATAGAGAGAGGGAAAAAAATGTAGAAGAAACAGGGGACAGATTGACTCAGGGAAGCGATCTTCTTGCCACCACCATTGGGGACTGGCGAACAGGGTTTGGAACACCAGTTGGAGATGATCTCTCTTTTCATTACTTCATTCAACTATTGTAACCATCCAATACTTGTATCATATTCTAGAATATATCATTGAAATTGTATATGCAGTTATGTAATTGAACTCTCTTAGAAGAGAGGTTGTAATCATTGTATTTAATGAGAAGAAATGTGATGTTCCTTTATTTCTTTATGGATTCCGGTGTGGGTATTGGATCCGCCTATATTTTATGCTTATAGATTCATGTTTTTATCAGATGGGATTAGGAACATTTGCTTTGATGTTTAAAATGAATGGTATCAATCTGTGTATGTTGTTTACTTATGTCAAAAAAAATTATCTTGTCCCCTTTTGGCTCTTACCCTTCGAGGTTACGTAGCGGGATGTTACACAATCTACACAATTCACAATACTTCACTCAAGCCAGCAACAATAAACACTAAACAAGCCTCAAAATATAGAATTTTCCAATGAGTAAAGATTTCAAATTAAAAAATAATAAATAAAAACTTTATATAAAAAAAAATTAATTAACAAAAAAAAACAATAGTTTCACATCAAACCAAAATCTTTAACAGAATAGTCCTTGAGGCAAAAGGACAATAAACAACTAAATATCTTAAGAAATCTTCAAATTATTGGCTCATTAAAATAAATAAGAAAATTGAAGTTACAAATATTGTCACAAAACTGAACATTTCAATCACTACGTGACTTCAAACAAGCCACCTAAGGAGAGGAGGGGAATGTGGTGGTCTCAACCACATGGAGCTCCAACATATATCACAAAAGAAATAGATCATGAAATTTATGTAGTTATGAGCATTCAATAGTTATGATTAATCAAAGTTTAGAAAACTCCATTTTTTCACAGTGTAGCTCCCTTATCACAATTGTAGCTCCCAATCACAACAATAACTCACACATAGCAACAACTCCCAATAGCTCACACAGAGTAAAATCAACTCCCAATAGCTCACATAGAGAAACAACAACTCCCAATAGCTCACACAGAGCAATATCAACTCTCAATAGCTCACACAAAGCAAAATCAACTCCCAATAGCTCACACAGAGCAGCATCAACTCCCAATAGTTCACACAAAGCAAAATCATCTCCCAATAGCTCACACGGAGCACATGTAGCTCCCACAACACACAACTCCCACAACACCACATAACTCCCACAATTTCTTGCATAAACAATTATCTAAACAAGATTTGTTTTAGAAGCATTATCAATATCTAACAGTATGATTGTTTTTTCAGAATTGATATCCTTGTAAAATATACATATACAATATTTTCTTGCTCAATTACAATAAACAATATACAATCATTAAGCAAACATTTTATTTCACAAACCTTCCAATAAGAAAATAAGAGAAATAGATCCTCTCATGAGGTTTAAGATTTATGTAACTCCCTTGTATAAACTCCCATATCATATTAGCAAACTCCCTTGAAAGTAAAACTCCAGTAATTCATAATTCCCAAAATTCACAATATCAATCCCCTATTTCTTCGACACCCATTCATCTATATGACCATCATCATCATTAACAATATTATTACTAAAATATATTCAAGTAACCAAAGAGATAATCACAATTCATTTCCTCAATCAAATTATTACCCATTTATACAACAAATCTTTTATTAATGATCATGTTATAAGAAAAAATATTATTAGATATCTTACCTTGACTGTTCATGGAAAAATTAGCTCATTAGCCTTCTAGCCTTCCACTCTTCAAACAATCCAGTAAACTCACAGCAACCTTAACTCCAGAAAAAATTAGTTAGAGAAAATGATAAATCTTTATTCTTATGAAAAATGACTCACTTTTCCCTTTTATTAACACTCTTTGCATTTCTTCAAATAATTGAGTCACTCTTCCTATAATACATCTTAATAAAACATTAGTACTTTTGAAATATCTTATAGCCTAAGCCATCTTAATCATTCCATTAATTTACAATCATACTCATTTACGAAATTCAAACATAAATCATCCATGTTTTACACCGGTAAAATAGGTTTAATATTACTAGTACTTTTACCCCAAAGCTCCCAAGTGTTGTAACCTGGTGCTCTAATACCTATGTAATGCCCACTTATGAAATATATCAATAAATGATGATAAACAATTATTTAAGTGAGAAATAATGAAATAAAATTATATAATAGGAGGAAAAATCATTAAAATCTAACTCAAAAATATTTTAACCAAACGTAAGTTTTATTTAATTCAATGTAACTAAAAATATAAGATGTAACGTCTCTTATACAATTATACACATTCATAATGAAAATCATATGAACATCCTTTCACAAGGTGGGAAGTTCCTCCTAAGCTCCATTATCTTGCTCATTCATTATCTTTCTCGGTATACAGAATTGTAACTACACAGCTATAATGCCCCACTAAGGAATCCAAAGGATAACACAACTAAGCTTACAAAAAGGACAAATATTTTTTTTAAATGAAAGAAATATCAACAATCATATATTTAAATTAAGCTTTATCCTCTAGGGTTCCACGACTGTATTACTAACAAATTAAAACAAGATCTAACCAACATTATGAATTAACTAACAACCACAGTTCATTCTAAGTCTAATTGCATCAGATGAATAAACACATACAATTCCATATTATATCATCAAATAAGTAACATCAGGATCCTACACATAGGATCACAAGTACATAAACAGTTTCTTTTAAAAGAGATTACAATATTACATTGCTTAAAATATCACTTTCCCGATTACATTGTTGTACATACATCAAGATAACAGTACATGATTCAACTGATATACAAAACTAGAATATGAACATAAGTATATGTCTCCACAAGCTAGAGCAAGGTCTGAAATCTACCATACAAGGTACATCCTTCTCATGCACAAACAACAAGGAAAACCAATGGAGATAAAAGCACAACCACCCGACCATGTGGAACCCTAAGGTCCACCCCCCATGCTAGGAGATAACAATAAGGTCCCACTAAGAAAACAATCAAGAAAGACAGTAGACTAACAGGTACAAGGGCTACACATGACTCAAATACAACACTAGTCAACAAAGACATCACAAGCAACTTAAACATCACTTCCAGAGGCATTCACAAAACAAAGGGGAGAACACAACTAGAGAATGCTTGATTGCAATAGGGATGAGTGTCATCACATGGTCCTAGCATGGGTTACCTTAACAATCTCTAGCTAGACGTCAGCCTCCATCCATGGGTTACCCTGACAGTCTCATGCTAGGCACCGACCCCTATCTATGGTTACCCTGACAGTCTCTCACTAGATGCCGGCCCCATAGGGTGACACATTTGGAACCAACATTCCTTTCGTGAGGACAAGGAAGTTAATTTTCCCAACCATGGCCTTCTCATCTCATTCTTAGCCTGAATGAGCACTACAGGCATGAGTGAGGCATCCAATTATATTGATTAGTGTGAAAACTACCCAACCGTCTAAATTTATTATTAAGTTATCACTGGATTAACAACTTCCAATGGGTTACCCTGACAAGCCACTTTAAGTGCCGGCCCCACATTGAAATCCATTCCCCCTTCACTGCATCTAGATTCTCAAAGCCCAAAACAAAACCCAAGTATGAACTATCACATTTCTTATCATGATACATTTATAACACAAAATATACATCATTTCACATTACACAGAGCAAGGCATTACCCATCTTGCATAGTAATCATAACGACATGAATAGGTACACTGAGCAAGGCATTATTCATCTTGCACAATCATCATAACCACATGAATAGGTACACTAAGCAAGGCATTATCCATCTTGCACAGTCATAATAACCACATGAATCCATAAATAGAGTGGAGTCAACATATAACCAATATATATTCAACCATTAGCAAGATTACATAATCACAGGAGTTATACACACGACTACCTCTCTTGGCCTCTGGAATCAACTTTCTCAAATGACACAAACACTTGACACACTAAACACTATGATCTCACATCACATTCACTCTCAAATGCACATCTTTGCCTAATAGACCAAACTAAGATCCTTCATCAATAATTCAAATACAACACCACAATTGCAACATATGACATACTAATTATGGGTCTTGAAGAATGTAACATTAATTGAATCATGATCAATCATCCAACAATCATAAAGTAAATCTTCCTCAACAATATAGAACTATCATATTCCAACCACTAGTAATAGTTACTTTTATGATAATAAGATATAAGAGTCCACAAGTAACAATATTTTAACTAATAGTTCTCAAGACTTATGTTAATTTCATTTAATTAAAATGACAGCGAACAAACTGCAAATAACTCTAAGTTATACAAATTAAACACAACAATTATTTACACTATTTACACTGATGTAGATTTCATTAATAATCTAGACAATTGTAAATACTATTAAATATAAATGCATAAGCAAGGCTAAAAGCCTATAATATTAGAATGCTATAAATATCTTAAACTAATTAGAATCATAAGATACAAAACCTGAAGCTACAATGAAGGAACCTTGTTCTAAGGTTCGCTTGAGAGGAAAGGAATACATAACAACAAAACATTTCTATACATCTAACATCTTCATCAAATCTACCACACTTTTAACCACATGCATATGATAGGATCAACACAAAATGAATTTGTTAAGAAGGCTTTAGAAGCTACCAACAATGCCAAATGTGAAAGCATAGACAGGGCACGTAGAATGATTGGTAGAATGCCTCAGAGAGAGTCATATGATGGAAACCAATGATCTTAGGATATGCACAAAATGAATTTGTTGAAAAAATCTCAGAGAAACCCAGTATGAAAATATAGAGTTATTGGTGACGCAACTAACTGTTTTAACAGAGACAAAACGGGTGAGAGGTAGACAATCACAAAATATTCATATCTCAAAAATGACAAACTAGGTATGGCTTCTTTTTGGATATGATTTAGATATCTAGGCCATGCACCATATAGAAAATAATTAGAGAAACTCAATTCATAAAAATAAAGTTATGGCTAATGCAACAGACTGCTAAAACAAAGATGAAATGGGTGAGAGGTAGGCAGTCACAAAATATTCATATCTCAAAAATGACAAACTAGGTATAGTTGATTTTTGGATATGATTTCAATATCCAATCCATTTACTATATACAAAAAATTTCAAGAAACCCAGTTCATAAAACTAAAGTTATGGATAACGCAACAAACTACTAAAACAGAGATGAAATGGGTGAGAGGTATTATACCAACTCGCCACAAGGAGAAAAATGCTTAACCTAGAGCAACAACAACAATCTAGAGGTCCCAATCTTGCAACCTAGACTCTGATACCAAATGTAACACCCCACCAAGGAACCCAAAGGATAACACAACTAAGCTTACAAAAAAGACAAATATTTTTTTTGAAAACGAAAGAAATATCAACAATCATGTATTTGAATTAAGCTTTATCCTCAGGGTTCCACGTGGTTGGGTGGTTGTGCTTTATTCCATTGGTTTTCTGGCATTATGGCTCGTATGTAAAGAAGATATATCTCTCTTGATTCCAGTTTTGTACCTGTATCAAAGACAGACATTTGTACTACTTGTATTTAGATCTTTTGTATCAAGAGAAATCCTTATGTAATTGATGTATCAAGAAAGAAATATTTTGCATCACTTGTTGTTACATCACACAAGTGTCTAAGACAATATATTAACTATCTGAAATTTGCAATCCTTATCTTCACTCAACACACAAGCTAACCAATGACAAAATACATCTCTTATATCACTTAACATTTTACAGTTAGACTATTTCAATGGTTATTTCTTTATCTAACTTGTCTTCTCCTTTAATGATTTGAAAATAGATTTATTAACAAATTTAAAATCACTTTAATATAATTAAAAGTCCCCAAATTTAATTAATTCTCAATATATTTATATCCCATCCAAGTTCCATCTATATTATAATTAAGTATTTTATGTCTCTTTTTTTAGTATCAATTATTTTGAGGGAAGGTTAGTCTTGATCTCCTCAACATGCAACTGATTCCACCCTCAGTGGTAGATTTAGTGCCCATGTGGCACCCATGGGTCCCTCCAACTAATTGTCATGTCCCCTTAGCCCAATCACACACATCTACTTGAATTTTTAAATAAATAATCCCATTCTTGCAAATGCTACTTGTAGCCTATTTTAATATGATAAAATGTATGTGTAGAGAAATCTTCCTTCTTCTCCCTACAAATAGTGCTCCAGCATCCAATTGTAAGCAACTCAGTCCTCTCATATATGCACAAGTAATTCATATGGCCTCAAACTTAATGAGTTTACTTTTATTTCTACTACATGTCGGTGTGGATGGGTCTATTACCTATATGGTTTCCCTTTCACACCTAGTTGGTTAAGTTTACTTAAGGATAGTTTCTAGATATCTCTAGTCATGTTCACATGACACTTATCAAGACACTTGTCACATGAACATGTGGGGTTCTCACCTACCCTAATTATCTTCTTGCCTCTATATATATATATAAAGGCCAGAATCATCTAACTAAAAGTTGATTACCAATTTGAAGTAGATTAATAGGAAAATAAGCTTGTACATATAGGATAGGATATGAAGTTATTAGTTGATAGGAGGCAAATTGTAATGAATCCTATACTTCATCTTAAAACTATGTGTGGCAACAAGTTGCCTCCCTATAAAACTAGTGTGAGTGGCTAGTTTAGTGGGCAACTTGTCAACACCTATCCTAACCACCCAACAACCTTGACACCTCAATGAGGCATGTGTCAAGATTGTATAAGGGCACACCTAAGTAGGATTATGCCTAAGTGTATACAAATATATGAAATATATATTTACACTAACACCCTGCTTAAGCATAGCCTAGGTGTGTTGAAATTAGGGCAAACAACTGAGAGTGGGGGGGTGAATCAGTTGTCACAAAACTTTATCTTTTGTTGCATTTAATCTTCTTTACCACTTATTAATAGATTAATGATATAACCATGAAAGCATGAATCAACAACATATGATCAGAAAAACAATCAACACACATAAAACCAGGATTTTTACATGGAAACCCGATTAAGAGAAAAACCATGGTGGGGGTTAATCCACAAGATTTATTCTCTGTTAAGAGAATAGAAAAATGGGAAGGCACTTGCCATCAAGCACACTGCCCAAAGCTCACTACTCCAAGAGACTCACTATCTACAAAAACATTCACATGGTTAACACTGAAAGGTTGAACTAAGAAACAACATCTTCTTCATGCCAAGGTTCAGTTCCATTGAAGCTCACAACACCTCTACTCTGCCCCCAAACACTTCCTCGCTACCTCCGCATCTTCACACACATGGGCACGTTTACATGACTTCATTACACTTATTTATACATGACATCGACTTTGGAATGAACATCAAAGTTGACCTTACAATCATCTATGTGGAACATTCTCCAATATAGGCATTGGTGCAGGAGCACCTCGAGACATTGAAAATTTGGAGGATTCTAGGCATTTCTATTTTATCCAAATGTCATATTGTAAGGGCCTTAGTGCCATGTTGAATCTTAGTAGGCCGAGTAACTGCATAATCTTAAGTTTGTATTAAAAGGATTGTAACCGAACTAATGTGAATTGTAATCATTTGGCAAAGGTGGTTGGTGGTGGTTCACCTTCCACCTTGTAACTGCCAAGATGTGAGTCATTAAATAGCTGAGTCTATATTTGTAAAGAGAGAGAGGAGAGAGTAGAGATGAAGAACAGTTTTGTATGTATATTTTGGAGGAATAAAGAAACTTTGTGTTCCTAGTCTAATTACAAGAATACCGATTGGAGTCATTCCACTAGTTAAGATTTCTTCAAAATCAGTGGAATGACCTCCGTGTTGTTAGTTTGTTTTCTGTTAAATTTTAGTTTTTTCTGTGTGTTGTTTGGTTACAGAGGTTGCTGGGGAGGTTATTGGCTTGAGATTCATGTTTTGTCATTGAGTATGCATACTATGTATATATTGCTAATGTATGAGAAGATACAATTCATGAGTATCCTGCAATTGTATGTCGCAGACAGTGTGTGTGTATATTGCAATTGTATCTGGGGAACATTCTGTGTGTATCCTGCATTTGGATATCAGAGGTTGTATGAGTGAACATACATTGCTAATGTGCATTGTGGTAGATGCAAGTGGTGACCGGCCATATCGGTCAAAATAGAAGAAGATACATTAGGTTTACCGGTGATAGAAGGTCATGTAATGAATATGCAAGATGAATGCATCGGTGTATTGGCAAAGGATTTGGAGCATCCTCCGACGTTATATGTCACAGCAAAAAGTGTGAAAGGAAGTAGAATACATCCATCGGGGAGATAGTGGATATTGGCGGGAGAAATTTGGAAGTTGCCGACAGTACTAGGTTTCACCGAAGAAGAAGATGAAGACAATGCATATCAGCGAGGGTATTGACATTGGAGAACAAGTGGAAAGCTACGCCGACAATATGAAGTCTGGGCGATAATAAAGTGAATGTATATTTTGGTATTGTATGGTCTTTAAGAAAGGGGATTTAAAGGTGATTAAGTATTAAATCCTATGTCTTGTGGGTTTTGTGGGTATTTTCACCTTGTTTTAAGTACTTCCACTGCATGCTCTGCATCAAAGTGGTATCAGAGCTAGCGAAAGTTCTAGGCAGAGGTGTTCTATAGTTTAATTTCTAAAGGTAGATGAAGAGTTAAAGTTTTGTTGGTGACCATTTTTGAATACAGAAATTGAAGAAGGTATTTTGAAGGCTGACAGAGTTGTTAGACTGTTGTAGGTGCTTGTTCCATCTAGCTGCAAGAAGGAGGTTTCTGAGGTTGTGTGTGGGTAGACAAGGAGGAAGTCTGTCATGACCATTCGCCAATAGAGATTAAGCTAGGTAGAAGGTGCAGAGAGAGTGAGACCACTAAGGAGAGAGTGGTAGGTGCATCTTCCAGAATCCACTGTTGGGTGAGATGGATGGTTTAGTGAGTTGTGTGGTGAAGCAGTGAGAAAGATGGATACCTGACTGAAGAATTACTTGATGTTGCAGCCTGAAGAGTACTCCACTGATGGGAGTAGAAAGAGCCTGAAGATGCTATGAAATGATGGTAGTTTGAATTTTGTTGGTTGGTTGGTCACCACTTCATTGATCTAAAGATTGGAAGCTTGAAGCTAAGGAGACTGAAGATAAAGCCAGAAGAGATGCAGAAAAAGGTTTTTGTTGCAAGTACATTTTCAAGGGACTTGGAAATCTTTGTTGGTTGGTTGTATGGTGCAGGAGCACCTCGAGACATTAAAAATCTAGAGGATTCGAGGCATTTCTATTTTATCCAAATGTCATATTGTAAGGGCCTTAGCACCATGTTGAATCTTAGTAGGCCGAGTAACTACATAATCTTAAGTTTGTATTAAAAGGACTGTAACTGAACTAATGTGAATTGTAATTGTTTGGCAAAGGTGGTTGTTGGCGGTTCACCTTCCACCTTGTAACTGCCAAGATGTGAGTCATTAAATAGCTGAGTCTATATTCGTAAAGAGAGAGAGAGAAGAGAGTAGAGAGGAAGAATAGTTATGTATGTATATTCTAGAGGAATAAAGAAATTTTGTGTTCCTGGTCTAATTACAAGAATATTGATTGGAGTCATTCCACTGGTTAAGATTTCTTCAAAATAAGTGGAATGATCTCCATGTTGTTAGTTTGTTTTCTATTAAATTTTAGTTGTTTCTATGTGTTGTTCGGTTACAGAGGTTGCTGGGGAGGTTATTAGCTTGAGATTCATGTTCTGTCATTGAGTATGCAAACTATGTATATATCGCTAATGTATGAGAAGATACAATTCATGAGTATCCTGTAATTGTATGTCGCAGACAGTGTGTGTGTATATTGCAGTTGTATCTGGGGAACATTCTATGTGTATCCTGCATTTGGATATCAGAGGTTGTATGAGAGAATGTACATCGCTAATGTGCATTGTGGTAGATGCAAGTGGTGACCGGCCATATCGGTCAAAACAGAAGAAGATACATTGGGTTTACCGGTGATAGAAGGTCATGTAATGAATATGCAAGATGAATGCATCGGTGTATCGACAAAGGGTTTGGAACATCCGCCGACGTTGTATGTCAGAGCGATAAGTGCGAAAGGAAGTAGAATACATCCATCGGGGAGATAATGGATACCGGCGGGAGAAATTTGGAAGTTACCGACGATAGAAGGTTTCACTAAAGAACAAGACAAAGACAATGCATATCTGCGAGAGTATTGACATCAGAGAACAAGTGGAAAGCTACGCCGATAGTATTAAGTCTGGGTGATAATAAAGTGAATGTATATTTCGGTATTGTATGGTCTTTAAGAAAGGGGATTTAAAGGTGATTAAGTATTAAATCCTATGTCTTGTGGGTATTTTCACCTTGTTTTAAGTACTTCCACTACATGCTCTGCATCAGGCATTACGCACAATTACAATCACAAGAATTGACCTAATACAGAATGCTACATGCGAACCACTACACTATCGGTCAAACATAGCTGGGACTCAAATCTTCCTCGAGCAACACACCACACTTCATAGAACTTCTCTTAGATCATCTGCAACACACACGATGCATCTGGTCAGCCAAGACTGTAAAGAATAGCAACACCCAAGGAGAAATTTTCAACTACAATCTCAATCTTCAATTCAGACCACCAACACAATAGGCACATGATCTAGAGACCTCCACAAGCACAATGAAATCAACAAGAATAACTGCACCACCTCAAATCACCAGAATCACTTGCATCTTCATACAGGAACTTAAGAACACTAACTAGCATGACTGTCACACTAGAAAGATTGCTTGCAGACCTCCAAACCATGAACCACTTAAGTTGAGGATACACACCAACATCCCAAACATACCTCTAGAACCGCAGACCATAATATTCCAATGCGGAGCAATCTGGACCAAATTCCTGTCACTCTATTACATCTAAACAACTGTAAAACCTGGTTCTACTTAGATGGCCATAACTTCACCAATCCTCCATGCAGACCTCTCAAATCTTAACTAGAGCAACTTTAGACAATCCTCTACAAAACCCTTAAGTCTGTAGACTCTAATCTTCATCTTACTGGGAATGCAGAGCAATCTACTTTACTGAACTGCACTGTCTTCACTATCTTTGACAAAGAGATATGTTGACATCAATAACAACACATCATAGGCACATATTTGCAACAATCTCCCCCTTTGTCATTGATGTCAACATATGATGTGAAAAACTGATTCAACCATCAAGACAAGGACTTCTCCCCCTTTCTCTTATCACACCTGCAACCACTTTCTTCACTGCTCCCCCTTTCACCAGCAACTACTTCTAAGTTTTTCACATGGCTTCTCTCCCCCTTTGACATCAATGGCAAAGGGCACATATTTGTAATCATCTCTACCCCTTTTGTTTCTTAGATAAAACTAAACTAAACTCCAGAATTAACATACTGACTACTCCCCCTAAGTAGCATCCCCTTAACACCAATCTGAATCACAAGATATGACTATGAGTTCCACCAAACTGATTCACACTAGTGCACCTTAGTTTTGAACAAGAGGGGTAATAACCCCTAGCTTCACTCTAAGATACTCAAAAGTGTCCTTAGGTAAAGGCTTAGTGAAGATATCCATAATTTGATCCTTTGAAGAAACAAACTCCAATCTAACTTCATTCTCATTTACCTTCTCTCTCAACAAGTGAAACTTGATGTATATGTGCTTTGTCTTTGAATGCAACACCAGATTCTTTGAGATGTTTATTGCACTTGAATTATCACAAAAGATTGTAACAGGCTCTTCAAACACAATTCTGATATCCTTCAACATTTGCTTCGTCTACAAAACTTGAGTACAATTACTTGTTGCTTCTATATACTCTACCTCTGCAGTAGACAAAGATATTGTCTCCTACTTTTTGCTCAACCAAGAAACCAATCTCTTTCCCAAGAAAAATGTACCACCACTAGTACTCTTCTTGTCATCCACATCTCCTACCCAATCAACATCTATATATTCATGAAGAGTGAAATCATCATCCTTAGGATACATTAAGACATAATCAGATGTCCCCTTTAGATATCTAAAAATTCTTTTGATTGCTACAACATGAGATTCTCTAGGATCAACTTGAAATCTAGCATCAAGGCCAACTGCATTCATAATATTAGGTCTGGTTTGAGTCAGATAAAGCAGTCCTCCAATAATTGATTTATACCTTTTTTGATCTGCCTTAGGGGAATCATCATCTTTACTCAACTTGCATCTGGTTATCATAGGAGTACTCATTGGTTTTGAATCCTCCATTCCAAACTTTTTCAACAACTCTTTCACATACTTAGACTAAGATATGAAGATGCCCTTATCTAACTGAATGATTTGCAGGCCCAAGAAGAAATTCATTTCACCAAACATGGACATCTCAAATTCACTTTGCATCTAATCAGAAATTTTTTTACACATGCTCTCATTTCCACCAAAGATGATATCATCAACAAATATCTCAACAATCAAGATGAGTTCATGATCAATTTTGAAATAAAGATTACTGTCAGTTGTGCCTTTGCTAAAACCTAACTTTAGTAGATACTTGTCTAATCTTGCATACTAGGCTCTTGGGGCTTGTTTAAGTCTATACAATTCTTTCCTCAATCTACAGACCATATCTCCTTGATCAGACAATTGGAATCCTTTTGGCTGCTCAATGTAGACTTCTTCTTCCAATGAGCTCCATTTAGGAATGCTGACTTGACATCCATCTGGTAAACTTTGAAATCTTTGTAAGCAAGAAATAATCTGACTGCTTCAATTCTTGCCATCAGAGAAAAAGTTTCTTCAAAATCAATTCCCTCTACCTGAGAATATCCTTTGCACACCAATCTTGCTTTGTTTCTCACAACTTCACCATTTTCATTCAATTTATTCCGGAAGACCCATTTAGTTCCAATTACATTTTTATTTTTAGGTCTAGGAACAAGATCCCAAGAGTGATTCTTTTCAATTTGCATTAATTCTTCTTCCATTACTTTCACCCAACTTTCATCATTACAAGCTTCATTCATTGATTTTGGTTCAATCTTTGAAATCAAACAATGCTCTTCTTGTTCTTCAGCAAATTTTTCTTCTAGTTTGAACACCTTTATTTCTATCTCATATAATCTGATCTTCAGAATGATTCAACCTTACATACCTGGGAATTTTGGGATTTTCTTGAACTTCTGATTCTGAACTTGTTCCTCAACATTTGCACTAGCTTCTTGAGTCACTAGATTCTCTGGAGCAATCTGAATATGAGTTTGAGTTTGAACTTGCTTTCTTGTATTTGGAATTTTGTTTTGATCATCTGTTCATATCCACAAGACTTGGAAGGTCTCTCCTTGCTTTCATCAACCTTGACATTAGCACTTTCAACAATCCTTTTCAATCTCTTGTTAAAGCACCGGTATGCCTTGCTTTGGTTAGAATAACCTAGAAATATTCCTTCATCACATCTTGCATCAAACTTGCCTAGATCTTCATCTCTCTTGATATAGTATTTACTACTGAAAACTGTAAAGTATTTCACAGTAAGAGCATTACCAAACCATAGTTCATAAGGTGTTTTACTAGTATTACCTTTGATCTGCACCTAGTTAAGAGTGTAGACAATAGTACTCATAGCCTCTCTCCAATAGACATGTGGAACATTTGCCTTCATCATCATGGTTCTAGAAGCCTCTTGAATAGTACGGTTCTTCCTTTCCAGAATGCCATTCTGCTAAGGAGTCCTAGGAGCGTTGGCAAGAGACACTGTGTGGCTTCATGGGTGTTGTCATTGATGGCAACAAAGACCATTCCACACATCCGTAGGACATGGTGTGTCTGTACTAGAAGTCAGATTGAAGAGTATTTTGGTCCGGTGACCAAGAATAGAGCATGCAACAAGGTCTAAAAATCAGGTCCAGATCTCTCAGAGGATGTATCTCTGTAAAGTATGGACTTGGGGAAGTCAAGAGGAGTACCTTGACTGATAGATTCCAGGGATTGAGCCTCAAGTGATGAAAGAGTGAAGAGATATGAGCACCTAAGTATTGGGTTCTTGTTTAGCAGAGTAGACAGAGGAAGAACTGACCGGCAAAGCATCAGACCTTAATCCGGATGAGATATTGATGATTATCAAGCTTCTTAAGGGACCATTCATGATTGGCTAACTTGATTGATGACTTCTATAAGTATCTCTTTGATACACATCACTTGGTAAGCAAGGATTCAGCCGACAAACTAGAGTTTGGAAAAGTATTGAGTATTGGAAAAGTATTGAGTATTCCAGATGCCAACTAGAAAGATGATTGAAATCATTGATGCAGATATATATACCAGATTGATTTTGGTATGAAGGTGAGTGTGGTGTGTTGTGTAGTGCGAAGAAAAGCAGAGAACAGTGTGGAAACAATGATAGAGGTCCAGTATGTGATAGAACAGCAGCACTAAGGTAGAGGAAGAATGAAGTGCAGTAGATCAGTATATTAAGCTTAACCAGAACTGAACCTAAGTATATGTGGATGCTTCTCATCAGTTCAAGTATCTAGTTTCCTTCTATAAACTATTGTAGGCATTGAGCCTCTTGTGAGCAGTGTGCTCGAGTAATGAGCCCTAATTGGCAAGTGTCATTTTGTACTACCTTATTCTTTTAACAGAGAATACAATCTTGGGTTAATCACCCCATTATTTTTTTCCCTTAACAAGGTTTTCCACGTCAAAAATATTGTGTCATATGTATTGAGTTTATTTCTGCTTCCATGGTTATGTATGCTGATATGATTTGATATTTCTCTAATTGTTAGAAAAGAAAAGAAAGACAAATTATTAAGATAATTGATTCACCCCCCTCTCAGTTATCAACAATTGGTATTAGAGCTAAGTTCCTCTAAACAGAGCATAACAGCTTGAGGAAGATCCAGGAATCTCAATGGATATGTATGGTATGAGGGAACCACTTCAGTCTGGTCTAGATGATCTTGATCAATCTCACTCTGAAGTCAATGAGCTAAGGGAAAGACTCAAACAAGCTGATGATTTCATAAATGAACTCAAAGATAAACTAAGTATCTCAATGAAGAAAAGAAAGGAGCTTCTTCAACAATTAGCAAGTCAAAATGAAGCCAATGATACTAATGAAGATCTAAATGAGAAAATCAAGTTATGTGAGAAGTTATCAAAAGAGGTCATTATGGTAAGATATGAAATGGAATCAGGAGTTATGAAATTCACCCAAGAAATTGAAGAGAAAAGAAAAAGTGAAGATAATCTAAAACAATCTCTCAAGGAGAAGTCAGAAGACTACCACAAAATGGATAGAATAATCAGGCACCTGGAATCTGATCTTGAAGAAGCTAGAGACAATGAAGAACAACTTGAGAATCAGATAGACACTCTTAAAAGGGATCTTGAAACAACAAATGAATACAAAGAGAAATTCAAGATAAGCTCTGCTCAACTTGAAGTTCTTCTTGAAAGCCAAAAGAGGGTAGATGACAAGCAAGGCTTGGGGTATGAGAAAGGGGAAAGCTCCAGATCTGGTCAGAAAAATTCTAGATCAGAAAATCCAAGGAACAGGCCTAGAAGACCTCTGGTAAGGCAACTAAATGCTCAAAGATATCCATCCTTCAATGGACACTACCACAATTGTAATAACTTTGGTCACAAAGAAAATCAATGTAGAAGAAGAATGAATCAGACTAATTCATCCTTCTCTAGACAGTGTTTTAACTACAATAGGTATGGTCACAAATCTCAAGAATGTAGAAATATGCAAATGAACAATTCATTCAATGGTAGATGCTTTGCATGCAATAGAATGGGACATATGGCTAATCAATGCAGATCAAGAGGATATCAGTCAAATCTGCAAAGAAATGTTGTTTGCTACAATTGCAATAGATCCGGTCATATTGCCAAATTCTGTAGAAGTAAGAATCAAGATAAAAGGGGTCCGGTGCATCATAATCAAAATCAAGACAAAGGAAAAGGAAAAGTGAATGCGGATGAAATTCAAAGGGAGATGAACAAGATTTGGGTAAAAAGAAGTACAGAAAATGTTGGGGATGGATCCGCACCAAAATCTGGTGGCGATATTCCTTCCAAGAACTAAATAAGGTGAGCTCTGGCTCAGGGGGAGTCAAGAAGGAAAACAAATTCCCCCAGCCAGTTAATTGGTGCCTAAAATTGGCACAATGAAAATTGCAGATTAAAGGATTCTCAGAGAAACATCTAATTAAGCCTTGATAAAGATATGGAAGATCCGCAAGAAGTTTAGAAGAGGTTAATCTTTCAAGATTAATCTGGTTTAACAGTCATCCAGTAAGAAGTAGGATTTTCACAGTTATATCTGATATCATTCAAAGTGAGAAATCTTGATCTATGGATAGATGAAATGATTGGAGAAAGGAAGATAGATTGTCAATAGTCACCGAGAATAACTCCAAGTGCATCTCAGTGATCCGGAAAAGATCTCTCTCTCAGAACAAGGAGAACAAGGCAACCAGAATGACTTAAGTTGCACATTTAGTGCAACATGGAATTAGGGTTTGCGCAGAAATATAAGGGTTCTCTTATTGAACATTTGCTCATTTACATTTGAAAAGAAGAGAAAAGGAGCTCTACAACAAAATTGCCTCAAACCTCTCAAAGATCAACCTCAGAAGTTTATTCTTCCAGCAATCCAATCTGGCTCATATCGTGAACCCTAGGAGCGTAAAAGGTATTTTCCACCCTTGAATATCTCTCTTTGAATCTTTGAAAGATGGCTACTCTGAATGTTGTGAAGATCATTGATAGGCCGCGCCCTAAATTCAAGAAACATCCCTACAAATCCCTAGAAGTTGATCCCGTAGGCACATTTTCTAGCATTCTGCATGGAGTTCTACATGTAGAAGATGTTAGGGTTTACATACACGCAAACATTGAAGAATTTGGGGAATCCAAGCTAATGGATATTTACCACAAGGAACTGATAGATGAATCATTTGAACTCAAACCTCAGTACAAGGCCATCCGGGATAAGCATTTTGGACAATGCATTCATTTCCCCTATTTTACTGAAGATGATTGGGTCTGGTATGTTTTGAGCAGAATGCATGATAACTTTATGTGGTTGATAAGGCCATTCAAGATAACCAAGGATATAATTAGGGCAGTAACCAGTTTGCACTCATCCAGATTGTTACCTATTCTCAAATCGGTCAAAAACCAAACTGTGAGTGAGGCTACTGGATCAAAATTTGATAAGAGAGCAATGACAATAGAAGACATCACTGATCCAGATATCAAGTTTGCCTCCATGATAATTGGTTACAAGATATATCACTCTAGCAGGGAAAATTCAGTACCCAAAACTGTAATTTACACTACTTATCAGATGCTAAGAGAAAATGCTAACTATGATCTTTGTGAGCTTCACCTAAACCAACTGTTGGAGAATTTACATAAAATAAAGAAGGATAAAAAGAATTCATTTAAGTACGGTGGCTTGATACTTTGCCTATTCTTCTACTATATGAATGATCTACCTGGATCTAATGGTTGGGTATGACAAAATGATAGACCAATTGCCATTCAAATAAGAGATTACTTGCATGGGCTTGTTGATGCCAAGGCACAAAACACAGCACTGTGGGGTTACTTCAAAAACTTCTAAAGCATGATGCAGGTTAGAGAAAGAATCCCTTAATCTCTAGTTGAAAAATACAAGGATACAGTGTGCTTTATGGTAGACACTGATCAATGCCTAATGGAGGTAGTGGAACCAGGAATAGTATGGATCATGCCAATGGGGTATGAGGTTGATGAGAAAATCCTAGAAATGCATATCCAACATCTGTTGAGTCATCCCAAGGACCCTAAGGCAGAAAGGTTTGGAACCTACCAAGAGCTGAGTGTAAAAGTTCATGTTGAACTAAGACATCCTAAGATCCAGAGAAAAGTAAAGAGGGAAGTAGAAGAATTTGCCAAGAGGCATGGAATTTCAAAGGAGGCACTTGATGCAAACAGAGAAAAGATGGAAAGGGCAGAGAAAGAAAGGCAAGAAACTAAAAAATAAAGTGCTCCAGTGCAAGCCCCCTCCCGGACCAGATCCTTTAAGAGCTCTGTGCCTGCCACCTCTAAGAGTCAAAAAGCATCAAAACTGGAAGTCAGGACATCCGAAAAGGGAGAGAAGAGAACTAAGACAAAGGCCACAAGGTCTTACATCAGTTAGAAGGATGATGAAGAGACAAAATCTGATGAGGAGATCAAGAAAATGAAGAAGAAGAAGAAATCATCCGGTGAACCCTCTACTAGTCATAACAAGGAAGAAGAGGCAGAAGAATTCATTGAAAGGCCTACTCTATACATTGATGATATCATCAAATCAGTCACTATGGATGGGAACCTAAAACTAATGATTGAATTTTATGATGATTATAGTGAAGCTGATTAGAAGATCCTGCAAGAAGCTACAGTCAAGTATCTAAACATCTACAACAAAACATTCATTGAAATCATCTCATTGATTCCCAAAAGCCTAGAGAAGGAGCTTGAAATAAGAAAGAACAATGCCAAGGCAAAGGACCTAAAGATCTGGGAATAGATAGCTATTCAGCTCTATCCCTCCATCACTCCAAAGCAAATGAGCATGATCTTCAAAGATTGCAAAGATAGTTCTGGAGCAAAGCCAGAATGAATAAGCTTATGCTCAGAGAGACTAATCAAGTGGCTAAAGAGACTGAAGACATCCTTCGAAATGCCTATAAAAGATTCAATATTCCTGTTATAGAGGACATAGATGATGAACCTACTGAGAAAAATGCAGAAGATCCAAAGGAGATAAGTGAGGAAAGAACTATGGATCTGGATTCCTCTGCTCTGGAAGAGGAAGTCCATAAAGAAGTAAATATCTCTCATCTAGATTCCCCAGTAGACTCTGGACCTAAAGGAGAAGAAAGAATAGAGGAGAAAAAGTCAAGAAGAAGAAGTAAAGGGAAGAGAAGAAGATCAAATAGAGAAGACTCTAGGAGATAGTTCTGAGGCTGAAGAAGGGAAGAAAACTCTGTCTCCGGCAAGAGACACTGCAGAAGTAGTCAAAGACTTTCTGAAAAAAGAAATGACAGAATTAGATGAACCGGAGCTACTTTAAGGACCATTCAACTTTGATTCCCTCTCCCCAGTTCAAACAATGGAGATAGCATCCTTTGCTCAAGCAAAGGCAAAAGAAAAACTACTGAAGTCTCACATGAAAGACTATGAGCTGATAGAAATTACATCCAGTGTATTGGAGAAGATCATGCCATCCTTCCAGAAGGATCTTTCGGCCTCCTCATCCGGTAATCTAAAATCTCTTGTAAATTCTATTAATACACATTTTGATTCCTTAGAGAAGTCAGCTGAAGCAAAGGTCTGAAAGGAGTTTTTGGATAAGAGATTCTCCGAAGTTCAAGGGCTAATAACAAATGATATGAGGAATCTGGATATTGGAATAAAGAGCCTAGAGAATGCTCTTAAAGATGGTGGAGATCTATACAAATTTTGTCTATCTTGGTCCACCGTAACAGCAAACATCACCAAGAAGGTGGAAGAACAAGAGAGCAAACTATCAAGTTTATCTCAAAGTTTTGATCCTCTCACCTCCTCCTTAATAAATCAAGAGTGTCAGACTATTGCAGTCATAAATGAAAAAAAGAAGCTTGAGAAGGAGAAGAAAAATAGAATAAGAAGGTTAAGTGAACCCAGAGGGATAATTATCCCTAAATTAGAGGCCATGCATGAGGCCCTAATTGATGCTCAGACCACAGCCCAAACTAGTGATCCGACAAATCTAAAGAGGGCAGAGGCTTTTGCATTCTTGTTGAGTGGTCACATCTCAATTTTGGATAGGATGAAACAGAGTTGGGCAACAGAATTTGTCCAGTTGAAGACAACTTTTGCAGATATACTTTAGTATATGTAAGTATAACATGTATATATACTTATGCGGTTAAGTATAGTTGGATTTTTGGGAATTTTGGTGTGCAGATTCTACCCTTTGCCATTGATGTCAAAGGGGGAGTGAGTAGCAGTGAAAAATGTGGAATCTAGCTAAGGGGGAGCTCTGGTAAAATGTACATTAGAATACAACATCAGCTAAGGGGGAGTATAGTGTGACACTTAGTCATTTTTCACTAAGTCTTGCCATCAATGCCAAAGGGGGAGATTATTGGAAAGAGACACTGTGTGGCTTCATGGGTGTTGTCATTGATGACAACAAAGACCATCCCACACATCTGCATGACATGGTGTGTCTATACCCGAAGTCAGATTGAAGAATATTTTGGTCCGATGACCAAGAACAGAGCATGCAACAAGGTCCGACAATCAGGTCCAGATCTCTCAGAGGATGTATCTTTGTAAAGTACGGACTTGGGGAAGTCAAGAGGCGTACCTTGACTAATAGATTCCAGGGATTGATCCTCTGCTGATGAAAGAGTGAAGAGATATGAGCACTTAAGTATTGGGTTCTTGTTTGGTAGAGTAGACAGAGGAAGAACTGACTGACAGAGCATCAGACCTTAATCCAGATGAGATATTGATGATGATCAAGCTTCTTAAGAGATCATTCATGATTGGTTGACCTAATTGATGACTTCTATAAGTATCTCTTTGATACACACACTTCGTAAGCAAGGATTCAGCTGACAGACTAGAGTTTGGAAAAGTATTGAGTATTCCAGATGCTGACTAGAAAGATGATTGAAATCATTGATGCAGATATATATACCAGATTGATTTCAGTATGAAGGTGTGTGTGGTGTGTTGTGTAGTGCGAAGAAAAGCAGAGAATAGTGTGGAAATAGAGATAGAGGTCTGGTATGTGACAAAACAACAGCACTAAGGTAGAGGAAGAATGAAGTGCAGTAGATCAGTATATTGAGCTTAACTAGAACTGAACCTAAGCATATGCAAATGCTTCTCATTAGTTCAAGTATCTAGTTTCCTTCTATAAACTATTGTAGGCAGTGAGCCTCTTGTGAGTAGTGTGCTCGGGTAGTGAGCCCTAATTGGCAAGTGTCATTTTGTACTACCTTATTCTTTTAACAAAGAATACAATCTTGGGTTAATCACCCCATGGTTTTTTTCCCTTAACAGGGTTTTCCACATCAAAAATATTGTGTCATGTGTATTGAGTTTATTTATGCTTCCATGGTTATGTATGTTGATATGATTTGATATTGCTCTAATTGTTAAAGAAGAAAAGAAAGACAAATTATTAAGATAACTGATTCACCCCCCCCCTCTCAGTTATCAACAAGGAGAAGATAATTGTCTTCTTATTCCATGTTTTTCACAAAATATATTAAACTCATCGGAGGTAAACTCTCCACCTCTGTCAGATCTTAGACACTTTATCTTCACACCAATCTCATTCTCCACCATAGCCTTGGACACCTTGAATCTATCAAGAGCCTCTGATTTCTCTCTCAAGAAAGTGACCCACATCATCTGGGAGTAATCATCAATCAGCAACATAAAGTATCTATCTCCTTGCAAACTCCTAACTCTGGTAGGACAACACAAATCAGTGTGTAGAAGTTCCAACAATCCATTTGAAAATTGTTCTTTACTTTTGAATGTAGCTTTGTTTTGTTTGCCCAACTAACATTCTTTACACATGCTATTAGTAGGTTTCACAAGCTTTGGAAGATCTGTCATGGCCTGAGTAGTACTTATCTTGACAATGTTATCAAAGTTTACATGACACATTCTCCTATGCCATGACCAACTATGATCAATCTGAGCAATCAAACAATTTTTACCAGTACCACTTAAATGAAAGATATTACCTCTAGTCTATGTACTAGATGCAATCTCAGTTCTGGAGCTTCCCAAAATTCTACATTTTCTATCCTTGAATTGGAGATCATACCCTTCATCAACCAATTGTCCAACACTGAGAAGATTATGCTTCAATCCTTCTACATACAAAACATCATTAGTGTTATTCTTACCATCAAGAGAGATGGATCCTTTGCCACGGATTCTACTAGCTGAATTGTCTCCAAATTTCACAATTCCACCTTCATATCTTTCCAAACTTACAAACTTAGTTTTATCACCAGTCATATGATGAGAACATCCATTGTCAATCACCCATTCATCCATTTCTTCAACCTGAGCAGCCAAGGCGCTTTCCACATTCACATAGCTAGCAAATTCAGTAGGCACCAGATCTTCTTCTTTGATAGCAATGAACACCCATTCATTTCCAGAGGTACTTCCCATATCAGATTCATCATCTGTGACTCCTTCATCAATAGCTTCTTGGACATAGTAGGATTTCTTCTAAACCCTAGGTCTATTAGGGTTTGGCTTTGAAACCCTCTCTAGACATCTTGAAGCAAAATGACCAATCTTATTGCAAGCAAAACATTTGAAAGACAACTTTCCTTCATACTTACTGGATAATCTTGGTAATCTTTTGGCAATAAGGGCTTCAAGTTCTTCAAGCTCAAATTCATCTTCTTTAAGTACCTTCCTTGCCTTCTCATATGTGGTTCATCTTTTTGAAGATCTTTCACCTGGATCAAATCTTTGCTTTCCAAAAATACTGGCTTTAAATGCAAATTCTGATTTAGGAAGAAAATCACCAAACTCACTCATTTCAAATGCTAAAAGCTTGCCAACCAATTGATCCCTTGTAACATTTGTCACAGTTCTGATCTCCTCAATAGCAGCAACTCTATGCTTGTATGAAGTAGGTAAGGATCTGAGCACCTTGCCAACAATCTTTGATTCTTCCAGTTTTCCACTAGCACACCTGATACTGCACACAAGTTCATTCACCTTCTGCATGTAGGAAGTGTTGTTTTCATCTTCACTCATCCTCAAACATTTGTATCTACCCTTCAGGCTCTATAGCTTAGCACATTTGACATATGCATCAAATTCATATAGAGTTTCCAACTTCTTCCAGATTTCATGAGCAATTTTCAATTCCAAGACATTTGTCATTTCTGTATCAGTCAAAGCACTCAACAATTCTTCCTTAGCCTAAATGTTGTATTCATCTTCTTTGATTTCATCTGGAGTTGTAGGACCATTCTGTGGAGGAGTATACTTATTCTTAGTTATCAACCAATAAGGATCATCCATGCATTGCAAATGATACTACATGCAATTCTTCCAAAGAGAGTAATTTGTTCCATCAAATCTTAGACTGTCCTTCTTGTATGTCGACATCCTGGATCTCCTCAAGCTATCAAAATTCTTTTAGAGGAATCGGCTCTGATACCAATTGTTGAAATTAGGGCAGACAACTAAGAGGGGGTGAATCAGTTGTCACAAAACTTTATCTTTTGCTGCATTTATTATTCTTTACCACTTATTAACAGATTAATGATATAACCATGAAAGCATGAATCAACAACACATGAGCATAAATACAATCAACACACATAACACTAAGATTTTTACTTGGAAACCCAGTTAAAGGAAAAACCACGGTGGGGGTTAACCCACAAGATTTATTCTCTGTTAAAAGAATAGAAAAATGGGAATGCACTTAGCTTCGGGCACACTGCCCAGAGCTCACTACTCTAAGAGACTCATTGTCTATAAAAACACTCACATGGTTAACACTGAAAGATTGAACTAAGAAACAACATGTTCTTCATGCCAAGGTTCAGTTCCATTGAAGCTCACAACACCTCTGCTTTGTCCCCAAACACTTCCTCACTACCTCCGCATCTTCACACATATGGGCACATTTACATGACTTCATTACACTTATTTATACATGACATCAACTTTGGAATGAACATCAAAGTCGACCTTACAATCATCTATCTGAAACATTGTCCAAGATAGGTATTACACACAATTACAATCACAAGACTTGACTCAATACAAAATGCTACATGCGGACCACTACACTATCGACCAAACATAGCTGGGACTCAAATCTTCCTCGAGAAACATGCCAAGCTCCATAGAACTTCTCTTAGATCATCTGCAACATGCACGATGCATCCAGTCAGCCAAGACTTGAAAGAACAACAACACCCAAGGAGAAATCTTCAACTACGAGCTCAATCCTCAATGCGAACCACCAACACAATAGGCACATGATCTAGAGACCTCCACAAGCACAATGAAATCAACAAGAACAACCGCACCACCTCAAATCACCAGAATCACTTGCATCTTCATATGGGAACTTAAGAACACTAACTATCATGACTGTCACACTAGAAAGATTGCTTCTGAACCTCCAAACCATTAACCACTTAAGTTGAGGATACGCACCAACATCCCAAACATACCTCTAGAACTGCAGACCATAATCTTCCAATGCAGAGCAATCCAGACCAAATTCCTATCACTTTGTTACCTCTGAACAACTGCAAAACCTAGTTCTACTCAGATGGCCATAACTTCACCAATCCTCCATGCGGACCTCTCAAATCTTAATTGGAGCAACTTCAGACAATCCTCTACAAAACCCTTGTCCATAGACCCTGATCTTCATCTTACTAGGAATGCGGAGCAATCTACTTTACTGACCTGCACTATCTTCACTGTCTCTGACAAAGAGATATGTTGACATCAATGACAACACATCATAGGCACATATTTGCAACAAGGTGGACACAAATGAAATGGGTCCCGACTACAAGGCCTGGTGAGGTACCCATGTACAATGCAAATATGAAATTGGGTCTCGGTAACTAGGCCTGATGAGGTACCCAAGAACAATGCAATCTCTCATAAATGGAGAAAGGTAGAAAACCCAATGGAAAAAATACTACCCTCCAAAAGAGTGATAAGAAAGAACTAGAAGGCACCCCCTGAAGAGGATGGACTCTCTGAATGCTGACCAACTACTCTAGATGATGCCTTGCTAGAAAGAATAATTGGATGCTCTATGTGAAGCATCCCTATAATATCATGTAGCAAAGGAGCAGGAACAACTACTAGAAAAATCTCTGGATGTTCTCTGGGAAGCGTCGAGCTGGTATCTCATGTAGCAAAGGATGTAGGTACTATCAGAAGAGTAAGATGAACCTATTATAAAGAATTACTAGAAGTTCATGAAGAAGCAACACACAACTCTCATGTAGCAATAAGTATAGTCGAAGTACAATCTAGAACAAAAAAGGAAGAACCATTCAAACAAGAAATGTTTGGTAGAAACAGTTCAATGATCCTGTTGTACAGAACCAACATAAGTTCTCAAAGAAGTAACACTAGGCTCTGAAGTGGCAAGAGGAGCATCATCCCCACGAGATGTAAAGTGAGAAAAAGTGAAGTTGCAGGAGAAGTCACAAATCTTCCCAATCATAAAAATTTCTCTACTCTGAGAATCTCGAATCAATGTTGTAGTGGATGTAAAATCAACTATGTTATTTGAACAAGTGAGTTGATATACAGAAAGAAGATTTTTTTTCAAGCTAGGAATGAATAAGACATTATCGATGTATCCATTACCTACTTGTACTGTTCCTTGTCCACAAACAATATAATAACAATCATCTATTGGCATTTTGGAGATGTCGGTAGGATCGATTGACTTGAAAACTTCCGGATAAGGAGACATGTGATCGATAGCACCAGAGTGAAGAGCCCATTGATTTATCTCAGAATTGTCTGAAGATACCATAGGAACCGAAATACACACCCCCTTGAATATTTTGTGCCCCAAATTACTTAATTACCCCCTTGAATCAGGCATTTTATCATGTAGTGCTATAGGACTAAGCAGGACAATTAAAATAGTGCCCTAATACTTAGCCTATTTACAAGAGTGACTTGATTTAGCACTAGCAATTTTTAAAAGAACCTAAAGTTTTCCGTAATTTTTAAATGCCCCCCAAAAGTTTGGCCTTACATGAATAATCCCCTTTTCATAATTTGTCCCCCCCTAAATGTGGCACTTTATAGAAGTAGTGTTTTTAAACTAGTTCAATGGGAGCATAAACGGGCACTTTATAAGTTGAGTGCAATATTATACCCAAAGGATTCAACCATTAAAGACACATACAGGAAAAAAATGCCTTTTTGCAAATGTTTTTTCTTTTCTAGAAAAAAAAAACTGCAAAAAGTTGAACTTAGGAATATGAAGGGAATTGGGAAATGCAGTTTTGAAAAGATAAGGGAAATTTTTAGGGCATAATGCCCATTCATATTTTTTTTTTTGGTCATGCTATGTGCAAATTTTTATATCAAGTGATTGTGACTATGAAAGAGGCCTTCAGCTATTCATATAGATTGTAGAGTGATACCCAAATTTACATCTAATTCTTACATTCACCAATGTGAAAATGCAAAGATACAAGAAAATGAAATTTCAAGAAAAAAATTCATTCTTTACCAGTTCAAATGAAGATAAGAATACAGTCATTCAAATGGAAAAGCAGAGCTTCTTAGTGCCAAATGCCTACTTCATAGTATCCAGCCTCTGTAGCACAAGCTCTGAACATGCCCATAGTGTTAAATCCTGCAACAGCTTCTCGATTGCTTGATACAGCTATCAGTCCACCTTTACCATCTTCTAACCTCTTATTGATAACATAATCAACAGAGTCCTCAAGAGATAAACCCTTGTATTCCATAAGGGCTGCCACATCTCTTGCAACAGTTGCTCTTATTATGGCTTCACCTTCGCCTGTGGCTGAAACAGCACATATTTCATTGGCATATGTACCTGCACCAATGATTGGAGAGTCCCCAATTCTACCTGACCTTTTGTTTATCAGGCCTCCAGTAGAAGTAGCTGATGCACAGTGTCCCTCAATATCCACGGCAACACAACCAACGGTTTCTGGCTGATAAAGGCTGATAGGTACTCCATTCAATTCTGACTCAGGAAAATATCCACTTTTGCAAGATGTTTTCTCCCCATTTTCAAATATTACACCATTCCCAAAAGCTTTCTCCACCACTGATTTTCCATTTGCATAGGACCTTACTGTGGGCAATAGTTCATTTTCATCAGGTTTTCCAATTCCATTCTCAGACTCTGGGAGACGGTAGTCAAACTGTATGCTGTTCGCCTTCTTTGCCTGTTCCAATCGGTCTTTATTTTCTGCAGTAATGAAGTAGTTTGTATCCACAATTTCAACTCCTTGCTCTCTTGCAAACTCTTCAGCTCCAGAGAAAGCAATGTAGGCATGTGGAGACTTTTCCATCACAAGCCTGGCAAGGGAAATGGGATTTTTAACGGTAGAAAGGCCAGAAGCTGCTCCACATTTGTTTCTGGAACCATCCATTATGCTTGCTTCCATTTCTACTGTGCCTTTTCTAGATAATGCTGAGCCACGGCCTGAATTGAAAACTGGATTGTTCTCAAGCTCCCTTACAACAAGCTCTACAACATCAATGGCAGGAACAGAAGCCTTGAGAGCAGTCACACCCAATTGCAGGCAATACAAGAGCGCATCTTTGGCCTCCTGCTGACGATCCATGGGCAGGCGAGGATCAATCCCTGCACCTCCATGCACAGCTATTGCCCATCCCATATTAACAGAAAAGAGAAAAAACACAAGGAATCTCTCTCTCTGTTCTCCTTGCAGAGAGAACAAAAGAAGGACCCAAAAAAGCAGACAAAAAACAGCCAACCTATTGGATAATGCCCATTCATATTTGAAGACCATACGAAGAATCTGTTGTGTATTTTGCCCCTAATTGAGGCCTTTATGCAGGTCAACAAGGCCATTTAGAGGGCGGAATGGAGTAGCATGGCCAATTTGAAGGGGCCTGCATGTCAGGAAGAGGCCGAGTGGGCCGCTGTTGATGAAGCCTTGTCACAGGTGACTACAAATGAAGGCCATGATCCATAAAAACCTTGCAGATATTAGAGACTTTGGCCAAGACAAAAAATGGTGACCCTGTTAATGAATTAGCTTGGAATCTAGATCCTTTGACATGTAGAGGAATGTCGATTGTAAGAGAGCTCAAATACGACAATTCAAATCAATGTAAAAGACTAGGTGTAGAGGGAAGGCCAACAGGCCAAAAACCTTAAAAAATTCACCCAAATTAAAAAAAAAATACAAACTGCGCGTGTGGGTCAGCCTGCAGAGTGTATGGCACCTCTGTATGGGGTCCTCGAGCTATGAAGGCGTGGGCCTTTATGTGCTGTTGGCCTGTTCTAGTCTAGAGTCTTCTTTCTGTCTGCAGTGCTGTGCAATGAAAGTAGAGGCAGTGCTGTATGGGCATGGGCATGTGCCTGAAGAGGGCACCGCTTGATGTGGGTCAAATGCCCTCGAATATGTGCAGGGTCATTCAAGGAGAACAAGGCCGTCAAACCCTTGTTTGCTAGTGCACCATAGAAGTCCGTGCAGAGCAAAGGAATCCTTGCAAGAAAAAACGAATCTCTTCACAGATTTTCTCAAATGGTAGCCTTGCACCAGTTTGACCGCCCAAAATTGAATGTCTCATGGTCTAAGAGCTTGTTGAATCCTCAATGAATGAGCTCGAACCACAAACAGAACAGTTCACGCCAACAGCCTGCAAAATACTTTTTTGATTCCAAAAAAGAACCAACAAATAACCTTAGTTTGCTCTGATACCATGTAAGAAGCCAGAATCATCTAAACAAAAGTTGATTACCAATTTGAAGTAGATTAATAGGCAAATAAGCTTGTACATATAGGAGAGGATAGAAAGTTATTAGTTGATTGAAAGACTCAACTATGAGTGGTGGCAAGTTGCCTCCCTAAAAAACTAGTGTGAGTGGCTAGTTTAATGGGCAACTTGTCGACACCTATCCTAACTGCCCAACAACCTTGACACCTCAATGAGGCATGTGTCAAGATTGTGTAAGGGCACACCTAAGTAGGCTTATGCCTAAGTGTATACAAATATATGAAATATATATACACACTAACATATATAATTTGTATCATTGTATTATATTAACTTATTAGCAATATAACATTTATTTTTGCTTCTCTCTTATCGAAGACTTTTAGCCCCCAAGTTGTAGAGGATTTTTGTTCCTGTGAAGTTCTTTGGGCAACTTCAACATGGCATCAAATCTCTGGATTTGCAAGCCCCTTCTCTTATTTTGAGAGATTTTTTCAAAAAAATATATTGTACATCTTGGCCCAAATTTGACCTCACAGTTGAGTTTATAACATCCAAATTTGTATAGATTGATAGTAAACTCGATAGGGTTTGGTGACTATACCTAACAAAATAGTTTCTAAAGTACCCTACCCTTGGTCATATGACATTTGTGTAGTTCGTATAGTTCTATGATCTTTTCACATTCCTACAATAGGGAAATAAACCAAAAGGAATAAAAGAACTTAAAACATGAGGGGAGAGCAAAATCATTAAAGAGGTATGGTGAGGGAAAGGGTGCGAGGAGAGAAGAAGGTCACCTACCATGCCATTAAGAATGTCTAGCATCTCTTTCCTCATTCATTATTTTATTCCTAAAAGGACTACAAGTATAGTTTCAAGAGAGGAGGGCAAGAAGTGATTTAAAGAGATTTCAAGACATCTTTTTGGGGATTTTTCGACGACTAATTTTGTAGGGGATTATTGAGAAAAAATTAAAGCAAAAATTATGGGTGATGTGGGAAGAGGAGAGAATGACCTACAATGACATTAAAGAGGGTATGGATGTCCATCACAGGATAAAGGATAGAGGAATTTTGTTAGACAAAGGAGTTGGGGGCACTGCAAGAAATAGAGGGAGTTGTTGCTCTATAGGGGGTTACACTTATGCCAGCAGCAATTACGTTGGTATTGAATGCATTGGAATGGGGGAGAGTTGGAAGTTATTCAAAGAGCGGCTGTAGTTTTTAGCACTAGGGACATTTGTGCAAAAGTTAGTATTATGCATTACTTAACAAGTACATATAAAATGAAGGAAGGAGGTTAAAATAGGAGGAGGGAAAGAAAATAGAAGAAGAATTAGTTGCAAGGATGTGAGGATTGCTACAGTGACCCCATAAAATAAAAAAGATCAACAAATAAATACACATGATTATAGAATGACTAGTATTATTTTTATCAATGAACGTTTTTTTACCAAACCTATGAATTGGTGAGGCCACAACATGGGGGACCTCATCCCTTAGCATGAATGCTTAGCATGAACACTGGTGGTTCAAACCTACAAGTTCATTGGCCCAATGGGGGCTTTAAGCCCATGAGCTTGTTGGCCTAGTAAGGGCCCTATGATGATGCAAGGTCCGTGAGCTCTTTGGCCTAGTAGGGCTTAAAGATAGTGAGCTCTTTGGCCCACCAAAGCTTTAAACCTTGCTAGCAAGGATAACAATGCTATGATTTAATCGTCACATTGTGCCATGAATGACTACAAAATGACTAGTATTATAGCTTAATATGTATTGCTATTCTTGGGATAAAAAATATTTTCTATTCATAACACCTATTAAAATTTAGTCCAATATAGTAGTTGTCATCCCAATGCTGGCTATGGGATGTTTAGGTGAAAGTGTAATAAAAATTGTTTAAAATATTCAAATTTTATATGGCAAGTATGAAAAATAAAATTATTTGGTAATAGGTCAAATAATAAAATAATAGTCCCACTTAACATACATGCATGGTAAACATGTATGCAAAATGTGGAATCCTAGACAAGGCACATGAGCTATTTGACAAAATGCCTCAAATACATGTGGCCTTAGGGAATATCATGATGGTAGGATATGTTCCAATGGGTTGGTAAAAAAGTCTTTCAAAACTTTTAAGCATATGTAAACCAATATCCCATTTGCTATGCACAGTTGAGAGCATTGGGAAAGAGGTTTCCTAATGCAACAACTTATTAAGAATTTAATAATAGAGAATTTATGCACAACCTCTCTCTTGAATAGTTTAAAAGTAGCTTATGTTGTGTGAAATAGATTTGAAGTTCCTTATAACTTCCTAGTGCATCATATAAGGAGAACGTATGGCTCTAGTAACTTATTGCGATCTATTCACATTCATGTTTTTTTATTAGTGCAAAAAATCCTAACATGAAATATATATACAAAAGATTTGTAAAGTGTTATATGGTATCATTGATCACTTCATAACACATGAGGATGGAGCCTCCATGAAGTGTATTAGCCTTTCAATTGAATTTTTAATTGATATTTTAACTTTTTCTAGGTCTCCTATATGCCTACATCCTACCTCGCCCATGTTTGAGATTTAAGCATCTGTACCCAAGGAGGCTAGATGTTTTTTTGTCAATTTCCAATATTGGAGTGCTCAATCTAATTGGAAAGATATTCATTGATGTATGAAGTTGTTTATCAAAGTTTGATTTATGTACCCTTATTTTAACTATAGCAATAGGTAGATAAGGATAGGTTCTTCTAGTGACAATATGGCATGTATCATACTTCTCACCATTTAATTTATAATGGTTGTTTCATAAAGGTAGAGGTATTTGATAACTAAAACCATTATGTGATCTATGTTGAAGATGAGGTTTGTGGTGTCTCATAACTATGATTTGTTAGTTGTGGTGAGACATGTTATATGAGTAATTTATGTAATTAGTTTGAAATATAGACTTGCTAAAATAGGATTAGCATTTCATAACATCATCCACACACCCTCACTTACACATTCACTAAGGAAGGGTTGTGAATGTAGAGTGTCATTGTAAACAACTCCTTTAAGTGCTCCAAAGGTAGTCTTAATGGGAGAAGTAAAGTACTAGACCAAGTAACATTGTTGCCTACAAGGTGTTTTTCCATCTTGTTGATCTAGAAGGATAAAACCTTAAAAGGATTGCATCTAGTTATAACTTTTAGATGTGGTAATCATGATTAGAATAACATAACTCCTTGTTTATGTTTCCATTGTGGTCTAACGTACTAAAGAATTGAACAATGCCCTATAGTTTATATGATGAATTCATCTTGAAGAAGATAGTTCTAAGGACTATAATAATAGTCCATTACCATCTTTAGTATCAATAGTTATAGGACAATGACTATTGATATGAAGTTGAGTTTCATAAGTCAAAGCATAAGATTAAGAAATGGGTTCTCGAACATGAGTTCCCTGTGTTTGGCAATTATTTATTAAAGAACCATGTATGATATCCAGTTCGTGTCCTGACATGATGTGTTCCAATTTTGAGGGATGTCATACTATAATATGATTATAATATTTGTTATCAGTGAGTCATATGATAGTAGGGCATCATTTGGAGCCATGGTAACTCTTTGCATTTATTTTGCATTGTAAATATATTGTCTGTTGATGTCATGTGCTCTGTTATATGACTCGATTTATTGTATATTGATTATATTGTTATCCATATTTTTGTGTATGGATTTGATTATGGGAATATTAGTAAGTGTTGTTATCAAATTGGGATGATGATGAAACCTTGAGCAAGTAGGAATCTATGTGTATGTCCTACAGAGATTATTTTGAGAACTACATGGGACTTCATTTTTGTTTGGAAGTGGGTATGTAGGTAGTCTTTGAGTGAAGGATGCCCTTCGACCCAAGTCCGTAGGGGAGGGGTTTAGGGAATTTTCTGCAAGGTAAGGGGTTTGTTGGGACCCTCATTTTTTGGCTCCCAAACTTATAGTTTCTGCCTAAAATTCATCAAAATCCCAAGTGTGCCCCCTTGTGTCTATCCTTGCTTTAAAACCCTTCAAAATCCTCAAAGAATCTTGAAATTTGGGCTAAGTATAGCCTTTGTCAGCCATTTTGGGCTTGTCAGGAATAATTTCAGAGTTTTCCTTGGCTCCTAGAACAAAGGAAAACCTTGAAAAGGTTCAGGGTTCCCTATCAGCCCCCACCCCTTGACATTGGCATGACACACACAAAGGAAGGGAACATTTCAGCGATACCATACCCTTGGTTCCCAGAACCAAGGAAATCATTAAAGATGTTCCTAGTTCGTAGCCGATCATCGATAAAGGAAACAAAGAAGGTGAGAGTAAAATTTTAGTGGTTCCCTTGGTTCTTGGAACAAACAAAATCACTGACATTGTTCTCAATGGAGCCCAAAGCTCTGACTTGTTTGAGTAGGAATAAAAATGTGGCAAGGAAAAGATAAAGAAAGATAGAAAAGATATAAGTATGAATAAGGCAAAGCAATAAGTGGTGAGTTCCTAGTTATCAGTGAATCACCAACAAGTAGGAACAAGAGCCAAAAGATGAAGAAAAAGATGTGGAGAGTCGTAGTTCCTAGTGGACAGAGAACCTTCGACAAAGTGGAAGAGGTGGAGGTGGATAGAAAATAGATAAAATGTAGAGGTAAGTGGCTAGATAGAGAAGAGGATGGGAAAGAAGAGACAAGAAAGCATTGAGTTCTTGGTTGTCAGCGAATCACTGACAAGAAGGAACAAAGAAGAAAAAAGAGAAGAAATAAAATTTTAATAGTTCCAATGGTTCCTTGAACCACTGAAACCTTTGACCTTGTTCTTGATGAGTCCAAAAGCTCCAACAATGGAAAGTTAAAGGTTAAAGTTTTTAAAGTGTTAAAAACATGCTTTTTCATGGGTTCATTGGTTTAAATGTCTACTTACCTCCTAGAAATGCCATTAATGTCTAGAATGAACAAGTTGGAGGTAGCTGAGATTGAATTTAGTGGGTACTGTTATTTCTTATTTTTGTTATCCCTTGATTTCTTCAATTTTTCTCCTACGACCATGTGGCTTCATGTGTTCTGCTTTGCACATGTTCCTTTGAATGTCTAAAATTTCCTATGTCATGTCCCCCTTTGTGCTTTTCTCCTTCCCCATGCATTGGTTAGACCCTGGAGATGCTTGAAATTTCAAAAAACTCTAAATTTGGGAGGTTTTTGCCTTGTCTTGTGTTTTCTAGTTTTGTTTGCCTTTTGGAGTTTCAGGGTTTCCTGTCCTAGCATGCCATCCTTTTCAGCTCTGAAGTTTGCCTTGGTTCTTTGCCTTTTTGTTTGAGTCCTTTGGGATCATGGTGTTGAACTTACCCTATTTCCTTTAGCAATTAGGTAGGGTCTACGTCGTTGGGTTGTCTCATTTCCTTGTGATGTTTTGGTATGTGTTTGGGGGCTCACCCGCTCCCCAATCTCTAATTATATGTGTCTTCTAAGTTTTTCAAGATCATGATGTTGGCCTTCCTTCATATTTCACTATCTTTCGGGCTTGTGCTTTGTGGTAGCCCCAACTCTCAACTCTAACACTTCATAAGTGCCTAAGTATTTTGGAATTTGGAGTTCAGGGATGTCCTTGCTCTCCTACTCAAATAGATCAATTTTTAGTGGAGGTCCAACTTGCAAAACTTGATTCTTTTTCCCTTCCTTTGCTTTTCATCATGGTTGCGGGAGGTCTCATTCTCTCAGTTATGAGGAGGATGGTTTGGTTTGTGTCCAACCGCCAAAGCCTAACAAGTTTACTTTGCCTTTATATTTTTTTGGACTTTGGAGATCAGGGATTCTCTTACTCCCAATTATGAAGATGGATACATGGTGGAAGCCTAATTTGTTGGGGCCCAATAAATTTGCCTTCCTTATTAATTGGCCTTGCAACTACCAACGGGACATCCCAACAAATCCTAGATTTGCCATTAATGGCCTAATTCAACTCTTGTAACCTCTCAGGTGCCTTTTTCATGACTAGATTCATTTGTCCTTCTTGGGATGCAGCTCCCTAGGTGATTTTTAATGTAGTTGTTGGTGAACATTTGCTCCTCAGCTTTTATTTTTTGTTCCAATGCATTTATGGTGGTGGTTGAATTCAAAGTCATGGTGTTTCTCATTTTCCTGCACATGGATTAGGGAACGTGATAGTAGAGTATAAATACAAGATATTTTCTCTTTAAAAGGGTTGGTCTCTGAGCTATCTATGATCTAGAAAGGTATCAAGAGGATTTAAGGCATCAAACCACACTAGTTAGATCTGCAAATGAAGGAATACCTCCAGTAGTCTGTAGGAAAAGTTAGAAATGAAAGCAACACCACTTCAATGGAAATCTGATTCAAGATAAATTTCAGCAATCTTTAAGTGTGCATTAACAATGGAGATTGTAACAAAACATAAACTCACTATAGAAAAGATGTCAAACATGAAGAACTCAACACAATGACATAGTGTTTACATGGAGAAAACCATTATGGGTAAAAAACTCCACCAGGAAAGAGGCACAAGTTTGTATTAATCTGTAAAAGATCTATACAATACATCAACTACAGAACTCTCTCCACAAGTCTTCAATCCGACAGCATTATGGCAGCACCTGAGTACCTAAAATCTATATTGCAGAAACAAATACATGGAAAATACTTATAGAAAAGTTTTCCATTCCATTCTTGGTGTTCACCTTCTCTCTCCTAAGATTCTCCAACCTGTAAACATTAATTACCATCTTACAAGCATCTTACACTTGTCCAAAAACAACCATGCAAAGGTTGGGGGTCCAAGACTAAATCTGGCCTCTTACAGCATCTTATGACACATCATAACCATCATAGATTCCACAAAAGAGTATCTTTCCAAGATAGGAACCTTGGGCTAAATATAACAAATATACAACTAACATATCTGTCATATGCGTCATAGAATCTCAGAATCTTATGACAACTTGCAGCTGTCATAGATTCACTTACCAAACATTATGACAGTTGTCATACATGCCAAAAATAGTATATTCTCCAAGGGAGCATACCTACCCTCATTTACTTTGAGTTTTTACATTTGCCAATAGTAAAAGACACTCTATAATTTCCTCTAGTTACTCCATAATTTCCTCTAGTTACTCTGTAATTACCTCCGGTTACTCTGTAATTACCTCCGGTTACTCTGAAATTACCCCTGCCAGTGAAACTAGTACATAGACCCTCATAGATAATTACAAATTACATATAATAAATGGAATAAATACAATATTGGGATTTACAAGGTTAATGGCACCTTATCCCAACATTCTCTGACTTGACATTATACATTGTAAATCAACCCATAGGAAATCAAATGAAAAATAATCAAGCACTAGAAACAAGGCCCATGGCCTCTCTACACCATATGAAATTCTCTGTACTCATAGGCTTGGTCAATGAATCTGCAACATTCTCCTGACTGTTTGTCTTCTTTAGCTCAATCTCTCCATTTGTAACCAACTCTCGAACAAAGTGATATTGAACATGAATATGCTTAGTCTGAGGATGATACATGGGATCCTTGGCCAAACAGATAGTACTCTAGCTATTACAACCAATCTAAATGATCATACAATCAAAACCAATACATATACATAGTCTCCTTAGCCAAACTGCCTCTTTAGAGACATGAGTAGCAGCCATATACTCTACTTCTGTGGTGGACAAAGTAACTGTGGGCTGCCTCTTACTTATCCAACTCACTACACCTCCAAACAAAGTAAACACATAGCTACTAGTGGACCTTCGACTATTCAAGTCACCTGCCCAATCTGCATCAACAAAACCCTGTATGTCCAAAAATTTATCAGTACTATTAGTACCAGAATAAACCAAACAATGATCAGGAGTCCCTGCAAGATATTTAAACACCATCTTCGCATAGTTCCAATGTTGTCTACTAGGGTTAGACATAAATCTGCTCAACACTCCCACTGCTTGAGCAATACCTAGTCTAGTGTAAACCATTGCATACATCAAACTCCCTACAACACTAGCATATGGCACATTAGACATATCCTCAAAATCATCCTCAGTCTTTTGACACATATCTAATGAAAGCTTAGTACCAATGGGTAAAGGAACTCTAACTGGGTTACAATCCTACAAACTAAACCTCTGCAAAACAATATTCACATACTTACTTTGTGACAACTAAAGATTTCTGTTAACTCTGTCCCTCCTAATCTCCATTCCCAAAATATACCTTGTAGCACCAAGATCCTTCATCTCAAATGCACCTGAAAGTTGGCCTTTAAGCTCACTGATCATACACGTAGTATTATTGAAAAACCATGTCATCAACATACAAAGCAATAACTAGTATAGAATCATCAACAAAATAAATGTAAACAGAGTGATCCTCTTCTCTTATAACAAAACCTAATTTCAAAACAAATGAGTCAAACTTTTGATACCACATTCTAGGGGACTGTTTTATACCATAAAGAGATCCCTTTAACCTGCAAACCCAATGTTCTTTTCCTTTTAGCTCAAAACCTGTAGGCTATTGCATATAAATTTCTTCTTCAAGATCTCCATGCAAGAACGCGGTCTTAACATCCATTTGCTCAATTTCCCAATCATAAGCTGCAGCAATGGCTAAGAGAAATCTAATAGAAGTCAATTTAGCAACATGAGAGAATATCTCACCAAAATTGACTCCCTTTCTCTGGGAGTAGCCCTTGGCTACCAGTCTAGCCTTGTACTTTTCCAATGACCCGTCTGCTCCAAACTTCTTCTTGAAGACCCACTTATAACCTATGGCCTTTCTTCCTTTGGGCAAATGAACAAGATTCCAGGTGTTACAAGAGTCTAAAGCCATCATCTCCTCCTACATGGCTAGCTACCAAGACTCACTATCATCTACAGAAATAGCTTCCCTATAGGATCTAGGTTCATCGTTAGTACTCAATAAAGCATATACACAACAGAAATCTGGTGGACTATACTTGTCAATTGGATTCCGTTGTCTTGTGGATCTCGTCAAGGGTGGAGTAAGAGACTCTAGTCGTTCTTCTGCATGATCATCTGTGCCAACTTCTTTTGTAACAATAGACTCATCTTCATCAGAGTTCTACTTGAATCTTCTTCTTCTTCTTCACCCCCCAATCCATCATTCTGTTCTTCCTAAGGTGCATCTTGCTGCTTTAACTCAAAGTGCACCTTCTTTACCTTTTCTTCTTTTTCTTTTGGTTGCTCGGATTCAGAGATAGCTCTAAGTTCCCTGAAAATAACATCTCTAGAAAAGATAATCTTGCAGGTTAGTGGATTCTAAAGTTTATAACCTTTCACATTATCACCATATCTAATGAATGTACACTTTTCAGCCTTTGGATCCAACTTAGATCACTTTTTCTTAGGCACATGAATAAAAGCCTCACAACCAAAAACCCTTAAATATGAAACAAAAGGTTTCTTACCTGTCCACACTTCATAAGGTGTCAAATCAAGAGCCTTACAAGGAGATCTATTTATCAAGTAGCAAGAAGTACACACAGCCTTTGCCCAAAAGCATTTATCTAACTATGCATCACTAAGCATACTTCTGGCCCTTTCCATAATTGTTTGGTTCATCCTTTCTGCAACACCATTCTATTGTGGTGTATACGGAGTTGTGTTTTGTCTTATTATACCTGTATGCTTGCAAAACTCATCAAATTGCTTAGAGCAATATTCCCCTTCATTGTCAGATCTTAATATTTTTATCTTTAAACCTGATTGGTTCTCTACTAAGACTTTGAATTCCTTAAACTTAGTGAAAACTTTAGATTTATGTTTCATAAAATAAATCCATGTATATCTGGATACATCATCAATGAAGGTGACAAAATAACGAGATTTTCCAATAGATTCATTATCCACAGGTCCAAACACATCCATATGAATAATTTCTAACTTCTCTTTTGCTCTATTGCTTCCTAAAGGAAATGATTTTCTGTTTTGTTTACCAAACACACAATGCTCACAGAAATCAAAGTACTCATCAGAATAGGAGAAACCATCCAACAAATTTTTATTCTTAATAGTTTTTAATACATTATTACTTGTGTGGCCCAATCTACAATGCCACAACATACATGTATTTTCAGTAGTGGCCTTAGATACATAGGAGGCATTACAAACTGTAGTGGATTCAAGCTTAAACAAGTTCCAGAATCTCTTCCCTTTCGCTACCACCAAGTTCCCTCTCACCAATTTACAACCATGCTTGTCAAATGTCACATGCATTCCCAAATCATTCAACTTCGAAACTGAAATCAAATTTCTAGCTAATCAAGGAACATGCAAAACACCAGGGAGAGTTTCAATCCTCCCATCACTAAAACACAACAATACCTTTCCTTTCCCGACAATTGGATATGTAGAGTTGTTACCAAGGTAGATATTACCTCCATCATATTCTTCATATGTGGAGAACCATTCCTTATGTGGGGTCATATGAAATGAGCATCCTGAGTCAACCAACCAGTGATCATTAAAAACAAGATTACATGTAGAAAGTAAAAATTCTTCACTTGCATTCGAGGACTTATCCGAAGCACTCTCCCACTATTTCTTGGGGTTTCTGCACTCCTTCTTCACATGTCCCCTTTTACTGTAGTTCCAACTCTTAACTCTATCCTTTTTAGCAAGAGTCTTAGACCGGCCCTTAGACTTGTCCTTAGCCCCTTTCTGATCTCCCTTTGGTCCTCTTTCCTTAGACCTTTCCTTGATATTGAGAGCATCACCTAAACTATTTGAACTCTTCTTCCTCAATTCCCGTGCTAGTAAAACTGCAACAAGAGCATCCAACTTCTGATATGTGAGGTTAGCAGTGATAGCCAAAATGACATTTTCCCATGATTTAGGTTAAGAACAAAGAGGCAAGATACATTTATCTTCCTCATCAACCTCAACATCTACTAAAGCAAGTTGACTTATCAACAAATTAAATGAATTTAAATGCTCTACAATTGACTCACCCTTTTTCATTTTCAAAGAAAACATTTTCCTTTTTAAATACACTTTATTTACCATACTCTTGGCTTGGTAGATCTCATCCAACTGATTCCACAATTTGTATGCAGTCTCTTCCTTTGCGACATTCAGCAACACAAAACTTGAAAGACACAAATGGATGGTTCCCTGTGCCTTCTCATCCAATCTAGCCCACTCATCCAAAGAGACATCATCAGGTTTCTTCTCTTTTTGAACAACCAACCATTGGTTTCTTTCTTCCAACAAATCTTCCATTTTCAACTTCCAAAACTCATACCCCATTCCGTTGAATTTCTAAATGTCCATTCAAGAGGTTGATGCAACAGTGGATGTAGCCATAATAACAACACAAGATCTACAAAACAAACACAACCAAATCTTCCACTATAGCTACAGCTTCCACACTACCACCCAAGAGTCAAAGTTGTCTAGGCTCTGATACTAAATGTTAGAAATGAAAGAAAAACTACTTCGATGGAAATCAAATTCAAGATAAATTTCAGTAATCTTTAAGTGTGCATTAACAATGGAGATTGTAACAAAACATAAAACCCACTACAGAAAAGATGAAAAACATGAATAACTCAACACAATGACACAATGTTTACATGGAGAAAACCCTTGCAGGTAAAAAATTCTACCAGGAAAGAGGCACAAATTTGTATTAATCTATAAAAGATCTGTACAATACATCAACTACACAACTCTCTCCACAAGTCTTCAATCCGACAACATTCTGGCAGCACCCGAGTACCTAAAGTCTATATTGTAGCAACAAATACATGGCAAATACTTATAGAAAAATTTTCCACTCCATTCTAGGCATTCACCTTCTCTCTCCTAAGATTCTCTAACCTGTAAACATTAATTACCATCTTACAAGCATCTTACACTTGTCCAAAAACAACTATGCAAAGGTTGGGGGTCCAAGACTAAATCTGGCCTCTTACAACATCTTATGACATGTCATAACTTTCATAGATTCCACAAAAGAGTATCTTTCCAAGATAGGAACCTTGGGCTAAATATAACAAATATACAACTAACATATCTGTCATATGCATCATAGAATCTTAGAATCTTATGACAACTTGCAATTGTCATAGATTCACTTACCAAACATTATGACAGTTGTCATACATGTCCAAAATAGTATATTCTCCAAGGGAGCATGCCTACCCTCATTTACTTTGATTTTTTACATTTGCCAACAGTAAAAGTCACTCCATAATTACCTCTAGTTACTCTGAAATTACCCCTGCCAGTGAAACTAGTACATCTCCTCATAGATAATTACAAATTACATATAATAAATGGATTAAATACAATATTGGGATTTACAAGGTTAATGGCACCTTATCCCAATAGGAAATCTCTTCAACGAATATCTTCATGCAATGGTATGTCTCCATGGCAAACTGTAAGGATTCGAAGGAATATATGAACCCGGTTATGTAATTTCTTGTACCTCATTTGTTGGTATGTTGGAATAGAGATTAGATTAATGTGTGATAACATTTTACTACAATACAAAAGGTTTGTATTGGTCTCCTCTTTATTGTATTTGGGTTGTTGCAGTTGTTCTTGGGATTACTAAGTATGTCTATTGTATGTGCATATATTTTGGATGTGTATGAGAATACATTTCATGCTTTTGTTGATGGTTGATGGGTATCTTCTCCCTCTTTTCTATTCTTGATTTTGTTTCCCATTGAAGTAGGCACCAGTCTAGTGTGGGGAAGGATCAATCACTCTCATTTTATCAAACCCTCATCCGGTTAGCTGTAGGAGTAGGGTTAGGTTTTGTTTACATGTTGTTCATGATTCTATTATATAACCAGGGATAAATTTGAAGTAATTCAAAATAGTTCGAACCATTTGTGAATCATGTAATGCATGTCTGCATCTTTCCATTGTGTATGAAATATAAAATGTGTGTATCTTATGGGGGTATAAGAAATGTGTTCTATGGGTGCATGTGCAAGATGTATCATCAAATTAATTAGAGGTTCATGTAGCCAATTAGTCTTGATCTAGTGACAATAGTAGGGGATCAATTGTACCTTAGGCATGGCTATGATTATGTATTTGTGTTTAATCTCATGCCTATAGGAATATCCCTCCTAGGTCTAGCTGAACTCAAAGTGCAGGAGGGCATACCCACTCTCATTCGTTGGCCTTAACTATCCTAAATCTATGCATGAGCTACTTTCTAACTTTTCTGATGACACCCCTAGCCTGGAAAGAAAAGAAATTGTTGGAAAAATCAAGGTGAAAATACTGCAATATTAACTTTAATATTGTTTACAAATCTGAAATTTAATTAAAGATTATCCACTTTAATGTTTATGCGATTATCACATTCAACAATAAAAGAATGAAGGAATAAATTATAATAGTTGACACAGTATTTACGTGGAGAAAGCCTTGCAAGAAAAAACTCCACCCAAAAAGATTCAATGATTGTATCGATCTTTGAATGAAGTTTACATTAACATAACATTTCTCTGAATTCTGGTAGCACTTCATTATTCCTTCATTCTGCATAAAACTATCATAATGCCACCAATCAAAGTTACCAATATATATAATCTCTAGATGTGAGAATACCATTATGGTTTCTCAAAACAAGTGTTTGAAACAACATGCAAACACCAAATGCCTTCCTTTTGGACAACCAATAAAACTGGTGATTTTTGTAAGTCTTCTCATAGCTTTTCATTGGCACCTAACCCATATTCAATCAGATGCTAACAACAATGAGTCCTTAAAGCACATGCAATGATATACAAATCTCATGGAAGCCTTGGTACCCCAATTAGGATAATATGCAAAGCACATGTGACAACATGCATGTCCATATGGACCCCACCAAGACTTGGTGCCCAAGTTTGGATATCATGCAATGCTTATGAAAATTAATGCACTCCATACAAATCCAAATGGGCCCCACCTATAAAGTGGACACCTAAATCGGACTTACGCAAGATTAAAACAAATCCAAGTGGGTCTCGCCTCTATGAAAGTAACTACAATTAGTCATAGTGAAATAAATAATGCAATGATATACAAATCTCATGCAAGCCTTGGTGCCCCAATTAGGATAACATGCAAAGCACATGTGACAACATGCATGTCCTTATGGACCCCACCAAGACTTGGTGCCCAAGTTTGGATATCATGCAATGCTTATGAAAATTAATGCACTCCATACAAATCCAAATGGGCCCCACCTATAAAGTGGACGCCTAAATTGGACTTATGCAAGATTAAAGCAAATCCAAGTGGGTCCAGCCTCTATGAAAGTAACTACAATTAGTCATAGTGAAATAAATAATAAATATTTAATTTCACATATCTCTATGTGTCCAAGAACACATTCCAAGGATCATGGAGAAACATGAAATTGAATTAGGATCGCAAGGCTAATGTCACCTTATCCTAGTTCATTCTCCCACTTGACATTATACATTGCAATTACATCCATGAGGCAACTTAAAATAATTAAAAGTTTAATAAGTACATCCATGAGCTAGGAGAACTTATCCGTGGTTATTGGCTTCGTGGGAGAATCTACAACATTATCCAAAGTGTCAATTTTTCTATCAAAACCTTGTCATTCCCAACCATTTCTCGCACAAAGTGATATTGAACATCAACATGCTTAGTACGAACATGATACGTAAGATTTTTGTCCAAACATATGGCACTCTGACTGTCACATTTGATCCTCACTATCCTTCAATCAAAACCAATACATGTACCAAGTCTCTGTAACCATACCACCTCTTTAGAGGCATGCATTATAGCTATATACTTTGCTTCTATGGTGGACAAAGAAATTGTAGGCTATCTTTTACTCATCCAACTCACTACACCTCCAAATAGAGAAAAACATAGCCACTAGTGGACCTTTGACTATCCAAATAATGTTGTGTTTCCATTAAATATTACACATTTACATTAGTTTGATTTCTTCAATATTAAATAATGCCACGTTTCCATTACTGTCAGGCCTAAAAATTGTCATGGTTTTTACCTTATTTTGCTATGTATGATTTAACACTAAGTGGATGATGGAGGAATAATTAATATCTTTATGTCTTTTGTGTTTAGTTCAGAGTTATCATAGTTGTTTGGAAGTTTTAAGGACATTATACAAGTCGTTGTTGTTCATAATGGAAACAACCTTTGATAATGAGTGAAGGGATTATTTGGGTCGATATTTTCTATTTTAGAAAATTGATATGTTGTGTATTAAGAGGCTTAATGGACCAATATTGTTATATTTAACAAGTTTTGTTATATTTTGTTCTTGAAGGAAATCATACCTAGATTGACTTTGTCCTTTACTCATGCATAACAATGCTGAGTGATTATACTTAAAGAATCAAAATTGAGACTAAAGTAGAGATTAATATAGTACAAAGATGTATTCAATCTTAGGTTGATTTAGACCACTCTCTATGCCATTTTTCTTTAATTGTCTAAGAAGGCTTTTCTTAAATATTGTCCACTTGAACAGTCAAAGGTCAATTTTGGCCAATAAAAATATGACAAATATTTACCACTTTTTTTTGTGAATGAGGTCTAAAATTGCTATTGGCTGTTTGATCATTGAAGTGGATGATATTTAACTAGAGTGGTCTGAGATTAATGGAATCTTTCTTGAGACTTAGTTGCCTTCAAAAGAATGGTAGATTGATTATATTAAGAAGTATTAAATCCTCCCCTGTACCCAGTTACTACAAACTTGGAAAAATAGAGGAATGTGCTTTGATCTAACACCTCTATTCCCAACGGAATTATATATTATACCAAATAGGAAAATAAGAAGTATCTAATTTTTCAGAGTTATAGAAATGAAGTTAGATTTTTTTTTTAAGCAAAAGGGATGAGACCCCAGACTAAAATATATTAATATATATAAGTTTAGATATATAAGGAGGGGGGATCAGTATTTCCATGCCCCTCTATGCGGTTAAAAAAGGAAAAACTGCTCAAAAATGACGTAAGAAATGACCTAAAAGACATATACAAAAAAATCGTCACCTTAAAACACCACCCATCCACAACCTCAACCCCGAAATAGAGAGAGCACCATTAGTCATCCACAATGGCCATCTCCTCATCCTTAATTTGGCCTGGGGGATCCTCCACCTCTACCTCTTAGGCATCCTTTATCTCTCCAGAAATCTTGCGATGATGTGGTGCCAAGTCCACTGCATGGAACTACAGAAGGTGAATTGCAATGAAAAGATATTTACACCTCGACTGAACCAACTTTGAGACTGAATGCGCATGCCCTCTGAGGGCTCTTTCAAGGAGACATATGCACCCACAGCTAAGTCCATGTTGCATTTTTCTGTAAATGCATTCATAAGCCCTCTTGGTGTAGAGCTTATCAGATGGAAAGAGACCTCCAACCCAAGCATCCCCAACCATAATATCGTAGTTGGCCACTTCTTCATCCCATCTCTCTATGCTGAATAAGTGGTGGTTAATGACCCCCATTGCAATTGGGAGGATGAAATGAGGGTCCTGCACTATGTCTATTAGGTTGGAGATAAACACTAAGACCACCTCCGACCCCTCTATCTCACGTTCTGGGGTACCTTGCAGCCATTTCTGGTTGCACACCGTCTGGATTGTGAACTGAGCTAAGGCGTAGTCAAGGTTAAAGATATTGTTCAGCTCCCCTATGCCCACACTACCTCTTATGATCAGGTCCCATTGAAAGGGGGGAAAGTAGACCCTAAAATTTGACACCTCTCCCTCCATACTCACACTACCTAGGTGAAAGCAAGAAGTTAGGTCCACAAAGAGGGGAAGTTTCAGCCCAAAAAAAAAATCTGTAAGAGACGCATACGCGTTATTGAAAAAATGCGTATGCGCTTAGCTACGGGTTACCCAAGGCTAAATCAAAATGGGTATGCGTTATGATTCGGGTACGCGACAAAAAACGTGTATGCGTTTTGAAAATGTATTTAATTTTTTAAATAAACGACTGTCATTTTATTTTTTCCAGCGAGTTTATAGGAGAGGAACAACGACAGAGCAATTTGGGTACGCATTTTTCAGGCCCTTTACCAGCACAAATTTTGTTGCCACCTCCTGTCGATGCAACTAACCTTTGCAACCTCCAAGTTGGTTAAATTCTGCATATTTTTGGTCTTATATGTTGCATTTTTTACTTGTAATTACAGTTTACTATTTTTTGTTTTTGTTTGTAATTATCTTGTTTAATTTATAGTTTTTAAATTATATTTGCAAACAAAATCATCACGCAAACGAGAAACTGTAAATTGAAAATTGAAATCCACAAAACCTAGAGTTACAAATCAAAACCTAGATTGAAATTCAAAAGTTAACTTATTTAATCAGGTAAATCACACAAAAGCTAGAGTTACAAATCAAAACCCTAAACCCTAGGTTCCAAAAAAATTAGATCTAAAAAATAAAACCCTTAACGCTTAACCTTAGGACCTAAACCCTAAAACCTAAAGCTAAAACCCTTAACCCTAGGACTAAATCCCTAAAACCTAAACCTAAAACCCTAAACCCTAAACCCTAAAACTTAAACCACAAAACCTAAAACAAAAACCCTAAACCACAAGATTCATGCTTAGTTGTTTCACTAAATGATGAATATAATTGACAAGGATCTTTGATGTGTTGATGTTTAGCTTTGAGAAATGTGATCTCTTAGTCTAATTTGAAGGCTATTTGTTAAATGTCTACTAAATAGACTCTAATAGAGAACAAATTCATAGGTAGGTATAGAATCAAAACGATGAACTAACTTCCTACTTTCACAAACTTATTCCTATGCTCAAAACTATAGAATCAAAGTTCAATGAACTAACTATCAACATGCCAACTCCCAAGAAAGACTAAGAACAAACCAATAAGTGGTGAAGAGAAATCCAACCACCAACTAGGTTGACCATAAGTGTTCAAACATTTGAAAATAACCCATGAACTTGAAACATAGGACCATGTTAGGTGAGATGAGTACTATATAGAAGGGCTTTAATTTTTTAACATCCACCATGGTCGGTGAGAGAAGTACTAGATAGGACCATGGTAGGTGAGAGAAGTACTAGATAGAAAGGTTTTAAATTTTTTAACATCCACTAATTGTTGTCCAAATTCATGTAAACTACTTTCATGCATACATTCTCCTAACAATGAAAAATTACCACATCTATCGCATTGTCTAGAAATATGTGCATTTAAATAAAATAAGTTTCCATTAAGGGGTTCACAAAACAAACCTGCTATAAAATTTTTGATTGTTTCAGGTGGCATATTAATACCACAAATCTCCTGCACAATTTAGTTAGCATGCAAAGTGCAACGTATATAACAAAAATATCATAATAATAACAAAATTGTACATGAGTTTTACAACAACATGAGATTCATTGTTTATTAATTCTAACATACCAAGGTTTACATTTTTCTAATGGTCTTTGACTTATGCTAATATTTGGTAAGATTGAATCATCTAAATTTTTTTTATATAATTCAGTTTGAGTCATATCTAATAGATGCTTTGGATGAGGGTCACATGTTTTTGATCCCACCCTTAATTTTAAAACATCTCTAATATTAGATGATACTCTTGTATTATCATGCCAAAATTTTTTGATTAAAGATTTGATTTCATTAGTTAATTTCATATCTGACCTTGGGAGTCTACCACTAATACTCCAACATTGATTAATTGGATCCTTTTCAATACTTTCTTTTCTTTTAGCTGCTCTTATCAAAGTTTTAGGATTTACTTTTATATATTTACTAATCTTACTTAACATTCTTTTATTTGAAGTTGATTTATTAACTAGAGCAGTTGTTATTGCATAACAAGCTACATTCTTATCTTTAGATCAACTTTTCTTTCCTATAGAATCAATAGCATTGGCAACACTAGATATGACTTATTCTACTAAATCATCTTTGTTTTTTAGTTTTACAAAAATGCCTAATTTTTTCATCACTTTTCACATTTTCCACATTTTCATCAATTACATCATGAGTTGACATTGGAATCCTAATTTATTTCTATAAAAAAACATATTATATAATCTATTTCAATGAGTTCTCATTTGTCTCCAAGAAACTTTACCAAGAAGGTTATCTAACACATCTCTTTCAATTGTAAAAAAAGGTTTTGATTTTCATTCATACAAGTGGTTTCATTTTCATTGAACATGCAAGGGGTTTCATTTTCATTGAACATGCATGGGGTTTCATTTTAATTTTCAAACATACAAATGATTTCATTCTCATTTTCATCAATATGAGGGATTTCATCATTATATTGTTTTTGCATTGTTTCAAAACTAGAATTATTGCTACCATCAATGGTCTATCCAACTTCAACTAATTAACTAAGTGATATATTATCAAGACTTGAGTTTGAAGACATACCCACATAAATTGTTTCAATATGTGCATTTTCCATATCATTGGGAGGTGGATTTGAAGACATACATGAAGTTGTTTGCATAGGTGCTATTTCCGTATCATTCAAAGTTGAAGTTGAAGGCATAGTTGGGTTTGTCTCCATAATTGTATTTTCTTCCATATTCACCATCTCCACATTTGTATCATCTACATTCATCTCACCCTTCATGGTTTCCTCTTCAACATTCATGGAACTAGATGCTTCCAAATTTTTCATTTGGTGGATTCTTTCTCTTTTATCCCTTTGTTTTTTTGCCTCCATTTCTCTATTTGCTTCAATTTCTTCAGGTGTCATTAACATTCTACATCTTTTCATTTATCTTTGCTTTGATCCCATGATTAGCAAACCCTCTTGATAAAAACACAAATGAATCTTAATAGGTATTTTCCAATTGTCACCTCCTTCAAATGTTCAAATAAAACTATATAATATGGAGATCCTTTCTTCTATAAACTTTGAAGTACAAAAACATCATGAATACATTCAAAATCTTTCCTTTTACAAATCTTCTTGTAAAAAGTCCTTGTACTTGATTCCACTTTAGAAAAATGAATTTGCAATTGTCTCTTCCAAAAATTTGAATAGACTATGACCTGTTAAGAGATTGTACAAGACAAGAATGCAATAAAATATGTAGAAACTGGCGCTGTCGGTTCATACTACAAAAAGAGAATGTTGCAGGGTAAGAGTGCTTAGTTGGTTTTTTCCAAATTAGGGAATAATAGATCTATTAGAAATGTGTACGCATTATAAAACGCATATGCATTCTATTTTATAAACATGTACACGTTGCTTTTTTCTAATGACCAAACAGATAATGCGTACACGTTTTTCTTAGGAATGCATAAATGTTTCATAACGCGTACACATTTTTTAAAATTTGAATTCCCAATCCAAATGCAGCCTCAGTTTTAGGCTTGGGAAAGGCTTGGCAACCCAACCCTTAGCCTTTGACCTGCAACTAAAAAACTAAGGCAAGTTCAAGAGAAATGTTGAACTTTAACGATATAGTTGATGGACCTTTTCTATGAATTAATCTACGAAATTAAAACCCATTATAAAACACGATGTCTAGTTTCCAAATATATATTTTTTGTTAAGATTGGTTTATGTTTGATATCTTTTAAATAATTTGTAAGCAAACTGGTCCATAAACTTGAAATATCAAGGTTTTTTTTTATTTTTTAATAATTTTTTTGTAAAAAAAATTATATGAAATCAATCTTTAGACAATTCTCTACACAATAAATTTTTTTTAAAAAAAATGTTTAATTTAGGTCCAATTATGCTATTTGTACATGTTGATTTTTAAAAATAACAATTAGGGCCAATAAAAATTCAATAAAAAAAATATTCAGAAAAAAATTACAAACAAAAATCCTCATCAATTTTCATGTTGTTAGGTATCTTTTCCCAAAAGGAATTAGAAAAATACTTTCATTTAGGTCAAAAAGTGGTGTCCGTACATGTGCATTGTATTGTAAAAAACAATGACTTTTAAAAAGTGGTTTTTATAAATACCTATCAAAATTGAATTTCTGTCATCTGGGTTTTTGAAAAAATTATATATTTGGAAACTATATTCAAAATTCTAAATTTCATATTACTGAATTTTTTCAAGATTCATTGTGTAAGTGCTTCAAATTTTCAGTCCAAGTGTGACAAATTCTGAAAAACAGCAAAAATATTTCCACTTTTTGAACTTTTTGTGGACCCAACTTCTTGCATCAACCCACCTGCAAAAGCCAAATGTAGAAACAAAGAAAAATAAAAAAGAAAGGCACTGATGTGACAGAAAAGAGACAAAGGATGTCTCAAATAATGATGCGATGGCTCTTTTATAAGAGGAGCATCTTCGATCATTAATGCATGAGTTAAAATGCAGTAAATAGGCCTCGAGTGGATGACGCCATTCATCTCTGATGAAATAAAAACCAAGCCACCATCCCCTTAAAAAAACTCTGCAAATTGGGTGATGTACTGTGTGGTTGGTAGCATACTCTGCAATCCGAGGTGAGAAAGGACAGCAAAGGACAAGGGTAGAGAATGAAACAGTGGCCATGCTTGGGACGGGTTTGAGCTGGCAAGTAGGATGGAGGACATTAAGGAGGACAGACAATAGGTAGTGAAGAAGAGAGATCTCAGGAAAATCCACCAAGGATTGTGAATAAATGCAACATTAAATTCTCTTCGAGCCATTTGAAGGCAGGTTGCTTTGGAAGGAGGGAAAGAACCACCAACTGTTTGGGAGAAGATGCATTGGGTGGCGAATAAAAGGCCACCCAACTGAAGACACCTGACCGGGGTTACACACGGGTAAAGAGATCCTAGTACCGTTTTTAATTTTACAATAGTAGCTGCACATTTGAGCCAATGTTAGCTTTGGCAAGTTTACTAAACTTGATTGATTTTTATCAGCAAAATAGAACAATGATATTAGAGGGAAAACTGTTCCTATATTAGTTGCATCATGCTCAGTGAGGAGTGATAGAAGTATCATTCTTTAGAAAATAAAGGGAGTTGGCCTTGGAAACTTAAGCCTTAATGCAGTGGTTGAGTTGAAGAACATAGGCAAAATATGATTAGTTTTATTCAGCTGGCAATTTAGCTTAAACACTGGAAAACCAAAAGACCTATACCTGTGTAGAATTGTTTCATGTTTAAGTAAAGATGTTTTAGAGGTATCACTGTTTAGTAAACAAGGATTATGGTCTCGAGTACACAGTTCTTTATGTCAAGGATTGAATGAAATTAAAAGACAATTTATACTTATCTTCACTGTTAAATTATTCTTTTTTGGTGATTACTTTTGGTCGAGTTAAACTAGTAATACTAGTGACCTTATCAATATGTCCATGAATTGATAAGCTAACAAGCATTTCAATTCATAAATATATTTATAAATAGTCACACATCGAAGTTTTGCATGGGCGATTATTTATATAGAAAGTATTTTCCTTATTATTTAAATGTCGGAGTCCTTAAATTGAAATAGATCAGATATGTATTTATTTTATATTAAACTATAAGCTATCAAAATACTGTTTGAAGGACTTGATGTCAACAAGTGAATATTATTTTGATAAGTGTAATCAGATTGAACTTTAGAGACTTTGTACCCATAAGTATATCTATATTATTGATGCCTACTTAGGTCTGATTTGAGAAGGGATTGACAATTCTTGGATAAGAAGTATGTCTTTAAATTGATATTACGGAGATCTTGGTCCCAAGCTCTCTAAAATAAGACATTGATGTTGTACTAATTTTATTCCTTAAAAATATTGAATAAGATTAGTTTAATTGTTGTTGTCAATTTATGATCTCAAGATTAAAATACTATTTTTTTTCGATATTTCTTTAATAATTTAGCCATTTCATGTTACTATGCCAATCACAATATAAACATTAGTAGACTATGTAGAGAGGTTTTGTGAATAAGGTGTTCCATCTCTCCACACTCTACTTAAGCATCACACTCTTCCATAGTGAAATAGTCATAGTACTTTTACACCTCATCCCTACCAAAACATGTAATTAATGAAGTCCATTTCTTCCATAAATATTGAATGAATTGATATTCATTAAAGGAGTTCAAATTATTGAATAGTGTAAAAGTATAGATTCATTTCCAAGAGCTTGGAGTGTATGCACACAGTTATGTAGAAGAGTTATTTGAGCCATTTTAAGCAATTTTAAGGTCAACTATGATACCAAATTCAAAATTTGAGAAATAATATAATTTAGTTGTAATAAATTTAAGATGAGATAGAATTTTAGCTATGATACAAGATTTTTAATTCTATTTCTTTTTCTACTACTTACAATCAAAGTTATTCCATTAATTTCTATCCTATAAACAATACATTTAATAAAAGTGCATACATTTTGTAAAATTATGAGTGTGTCCATTAAACTTATGGATTCAATTGTTAGTTTTAAAACAATGAAAAGCTTGTAAAATTATAAAATCCAATTTATATAGAATCAAGCAATACATAAAAAAATCTTAGCAAAGTACATTATGGGTTTTAAAGAAAAACTATTAAAATACATAGCTGACACAAATAATAATGTCATTGAAGACAAACGATAATGACATTTCTACCAGTGTCATGATATTCCCATAGTCTATAATAATATATTATAATACTTTTGACAAAAACTATGTATAATATTTTAATCAATATTTTAAATCATACTCTATTAATTAATGCCATTTAAAATATAATTTAAAAAAAGAAAAAAAAAGAAGAAATGTGATAGATGCTACCATACTCAATGGGTTTTCTTTCTCATTTCAAGAAATGTGTTGCACATTAGATTTCAGGAGAGTCCTAAATGATAGGCGTGGGTGTTTGAAGTGTGGATGGTTACACTGGAGCTGCGCAAAATCTAAACAAAATGTCGAAGGAAGAGAAAGGTTTTCATAGAAGAATCTAAATGACATGTTCAAAATTTCTTTTTGTGGGGGTGGCAAATTCTTCTACTAAAAAAACTCCAATTCGTAGCCGTTTAGCATAAACCTAGAGGCTATTACAAAGACTTTAACTTTTTTCTTCACCTGTGATTCCCCAGACATGCAACAACTCCTCTATTCAAATGGTGCTCCTTCAACTCGTCCTCTCTTATAGACTGATCATACATTGATATTTTCAAACTTGGTGGCCTATGAGACTTCCGCAACCTTTCTACTTTCCACGGTGGTTTCTCTTTACCTTCTAAAGTTGTGGCTTATTCTTCCTTGACAATCTGGCTCTCATAAACCTAGTGCCCATGATATTCAGTCCACCTTGCAAACCCTTCATGTAACCTACTCTTGCAAACAATTTGGCTTCTGATTAACCTAGCTCAATCTCTTCACACAACAAACCCACAATCTTCAGTCGTTCTAGCTTTGATACCAATTGTTAAGAAAATAAAACAAATAAAAGAATATATAACACTAGCAGCCAATAAACAGAGATACCAGAAAACACACAGACACATTAAATTTACTTGGTTCACCAAAATGGCTACATCCATAGGAAAAGGGGTATTTGTCTCTCTTTTATTAATCACAACAATTACATGAAAAATTCTCCTCAACAGATTAATGTTTTTCTCCCAGTTTATATAGTACTCTTCAAAGAAGACCAAGATACAAAAACATGGGAGATGAAATGAACCATCTGGACTTCACATCCCAACAGGGGATGCTTTACTTTACTATTAAAAGTGTAGAGATCAATAGACCCACACAGAAGAAAACAAAACTATATAATTAAGATCTAAACTCTAGACTAATAGAATCTCTACTTCATAATTTTAAATGTTTATAAAGTTAAATTTGAAGTCCAAAAGATTTAAATTGTAAACCATTGTAAAGTGTTGACTCCAAATAAACAACACTTTACAAAGGCACATTTTTTCCTCTCTCTAAGTAGACCTTTTTTCCTCTTAGGGGAGTGTGGAACCGTTTCAATGGAACAACATACAACATACTCGGTAAAGAAATGAAGAGATTGTAGTGTAAATTATGTGAATTTTCGGAGATCTACAAAGACAAATTTCCCAAGCACAAAAATGAATATGCATCAAAATGAACTTCATTGTTAATAACAAATATCAAATGCAAATTTACATGTATATAACCTCCGTAGGAGAGGAATCCTAGGAAGAATTGCAATGAGGAATTGTGATGAGAGAGGCTTAGTTAGCTTAACACACAAGTGCATGCAATCCCAAGTTATCCATCATTCATGGAGATGACTGGAATTGGAATTAATGCTAACACCCCCCCTTAAGTCCAACTAAGGAGATAAAAGCCTAAGGAAAGGAAATAGGAAAGAGGAAAAACCCTATGGGAATAAACCCCCCCTCCCCTTAAATCTGACTAAAAATCCAATATAGCCAACAAGGATGAGTCCTGGCATCAAGGCCATTTTAGGTACCCATGTACATATAAATTCACCCCCTCCAAATATAGAGAGAATATAAGAAAAGAAGATATGAATCCCCCCATAATGAAAGAGCTCCCGTGCCAATGATGAATGCCTAAAGATAGAATATGATCCACTGCCTACAAACTACATTTCTCTCCTTAGGAAGAAAAGGACCCAGTGGTGATTGGAGAAGCCAATCCAAAAAAATGGGTGATACTGGAATCCAAATCTAGATGATGTGTGCCTTTGAAAACTGCTCACATGTCAACATGGTCGAAAAGTGATGATGATTATCCAAGATCTTGTGAAGACTGATATAGAGCAAGTTGCAAAGGTGATGAAGATGGTGGGCCAATAGCTTCGATGTGGCTATCAACAGAGAGGAGAGATAACTCCTCAAATGTGTCCTCTAAATCTGAAATGTGAGTCTTCATAAACAAGTTTGAAACTCTTGTCAAGAGATCATCCCAAAAAGTTGAATCAGGAAGACTATGGATGCCCTGCTGCAAGAAGCCATTGGAAGCTTTCAAAGAAGCAACACAGAGCTCAGAAGTAGCAACAGATGCAAAGACAAAAGAGTGGTCCTCAAAGAGAAGACACATGTCCTCAATAGTGTCATCTAGATCCAAAATGAGGGACTCTACAAACAAAAAAAAATGTTTGGTAGAATGAGGTCCCAATGTACTGAATCGAAAAGACATAAATGATCCTACTGCAAAGAATCACTCGAGGCTCTTGAAGAAGCATCTCTAGAATCTAGATCCGCAACAAGTGGTGTTGATGGGGAATCACTGAACTGATCATCTAGATACAAGATGTGTCCACATTAGATGAGGTAACATAAGTCTCAATATCATCAATAGCCTGGTTTTCCAAGAAAACATCACTTTCAGATGGAGATTCAATGTCTCCATACAACTGTTGGATGATGATCCAAGCAGTAAAAGGGCACTCAGTGTGCTCTATGTGATGTAAAGTATCCTCAAAAATAGTAAGACATATTAGTCCATAGACCATGTCATTATTATTAAACCATGCATTCTTTTCATCATAGTCACTTGGCTCAAGAAGTAGTCTGAGGAGATAGGGTAGTAAATCTTGCTCTTGAGGTAGTGATTCTTTATCCCTTGTTTCCAAGACAAAAAATTCTCTAAAGCTAGCCTAACAACAGAATGATGAAAATGGTGTTTAAGAGATATGATTAACCCCCCTTAAATGGAACTTTAACTCAGTTCGTGATTACAAAATGCATGTAGTTTCCCCCAATATTGAATGTAAAAAACATAAATAGAAACTTATCCTTTACATGCAATGACATGCAAGTACATGCAAAAGAATTGTTTTAGCCCCATATGACCACAACAAATGAAATCAGCTCCAAATTGTGAACACAAACACCATATCGTACCTGCATATTTAATCGCAGTCTCTAATGAATGATTGCGCCCCCCAATCTATCTTCATATCACCTCGATTAGGGTTCAAATGCAGGATGGATGCTGGGAAACGTTCCTGTAGCAGAATGATGCCAACAAAGGATTTTCAGATCTGACATTTGGATGCCTCACCCTCTGGCTTTTCTCATGATCCTATGAATACACCTTTTAAAAGGCTGAGCGAATGAGCCTTTCAAACAAAAATAGTCAATTCCGACAACCAGTTGGATGTCAGGTGACCCTCCAGCAACCTCCTTTCTTCCCAGCGGTGCCTTTGTAAAGAGGAATCCAGCCTGAATGAGAAGGATGCACTGCCTCAGGGGTTCAAAAGGAAAACATTTGGTAGGGACGCCAAATAGGGGCGCCAAAAATGACTCCTGGCTGTGGCTTGCTATCCTTGACTGCAGAAAACCTTGGCGAATTTGAATGGAGTGATGTGTGGTCGATCCCTTGGTAGCCTGTGTGGAGAAGATTTAAAAGTTACGACCCTGCAGAGAGAAACCAACAACAGTCTTCAAGCAGCCGGATCTTTTAAATGAAACATGGGTTATGACATTTTTCTTATGCCCTTTTCTGCCTGAGCGGATGCCTCTATAGTCTCCCAGTAGGTTGTGGGCCTTTGAAGAAAAAACACTTGCAAATAACCAGACCACTATTCAATGCATTCGCCTATGGCCTGAAAATGTCTTTGACTACTCTGATACCATGTGAATTTCTGGAGGTCTGCAAAGACGAATTTCCCAAGCACAAAAATGCATATGCATCAAAATGAACTTCATTGTTAATAACAAATATCAAATGCAAATTTACATGTATATAACCTCTGTAAGAGAGGAATCCTAGGAGAAATTACGGTGAGAGAGGCTTAGTTAGCTTAACATACAAGTGCATGCGATCCCAAGTTATCTGTCATTCATGGAGATTATTGGAATTGAAATTAACGCTAACAAATTAGATCTTTAGTCAGAAGTTGCAGTAGATTTCAGAAATAAGGGGCAACAAATTGTTATTAGAAAAGGGGCAACAAGGGTTTTGAGATTTTTTATAATACATGAGCTATGATATTATACTTGATTCATTGGAATCACCATATGTGAAAGTCTTGGTGTAGGCGAAGTGTGAGCTAAACAATAGTCATACCAGCACAAGATTAAAACAGGAGCTTAGCTGATAAAGGGTAGTCATTGTTTATTTGAAGAAAACCAGTTCCTTGGTATTCTTAATATAATTCTTCTCATGCACGTTATTGTTAAATGTAAGGTCTTCATTGACCAAAAATTTCTATACAAAATATGTTCATACCCATGTATAGTTATCATGCATGTATTCATGTCATAGATGATTAATCAAAATAATCATAATAACACATAATATACATCTCAGACATTTTGGACATTAATAACATTACTACCTATATAATATAGTTGATTGATACATACATTAAACATTTTTTACCTGATTTGGTAGGATAAATAAAATATTAAACATGATGTTTAAAATATTAAATCATAGGTAACAATTTCCAATTGCTCCAAAATTTTTATAGTAGTTTATTTGGTAAGGCCCCTATTTATAAATAAGGTTTCAGGACCACATCATCAAATATGATGCCACATTAGCATGCTTTTTGTGGAGGTGTCAAATAGTTCCCCGCCAAGAAAAAGGTGAACCAATAAGTGTACAATAAATCATGTTTTAATGGTGCGCTGATGTGGCATCACATGATTGGTTTCTTTTTAGATCACATGAAATGTGAGCTAAACAATAGCCATATCAGCACAAGATTAAAACATGAGCTTAGCTAATAAAGGGTAGTCATTGTTTATTTGAAGAAAACCAGTTCCCTGGTATTCTTAATATAATTCTTCTCATACACATTATTGTTAAATGTAAGGTCTTCATTGACCAAAAGTTTCTATACAAAATATATTTATACCCATGTATAGTTATCATACATGTATTCATGTCATACATGATTAATCAAAAAAATCATAATAACACATAATATACATCTGGGACATTAATAACATTACTACCTATATAATATAGTTGATTGGTACATACATTAAGCATTTTTTACCTGATTTGGTAGGATAAATAAAATATTAAACATGATGTTTAAAATATTAAATCATAGGTAACAATTTCCAATAGCTCCAAAATTTTTATAGTAGTTTATTTGGTAAGGCCCCTATTTATAACTAAGGTTTCAGGGCCACATCATCAAATATGATGCCACATTAGCATGCTTTTTGTGGAGGTGTCAAATAGTTCCCTGCCAAGAAAAAGGTGAACCAATAAGTGTACAATAAATCATGTTTTAATGGTGCGCTGATGTGGCATCACATGATTGGTTTCTTTTTAGATCACATGAAATGTGAGCTAAACAATAGCCATACCAGCACAAGATTAAAACATGAGCTTAGCTGATAAAGGGTAGTCATTGTTTATTTGAAGAAAACCAGTTCCCTGGTATTCTTAATATAATTCTTCTCATACACGTTATTGTTAAATGTAAGGTCTTCATTGACCAAAAATTTCTATACAAAATATATTTATACCCATGTATAGTTATCATACATGTATTCATGTCATACATGATTAATCAAAAAAATCATAATAACACATAATATACATCTCGGACATTAATAACATTACTACCTATATAATATAGTTGATTGGTACATACATTAAACATTTTTTACCTGATTTGGTAGGATAAATAAAATATTAAACATGATGTTTAAAATATTAAATCATAGGTAACAATTTTCAATAGCTCCAAAAATTTTACAGTAGTTTATTTGGCATGGCAAGGTCCCTACTTATAACTAAGGTTTCAGGGCCACATCATTAAATATGATGCCACCTTAGCATGCTTTTTGTGGAGGTGTCAAATAGTTCCCCCCAAAAAAGGTGAACCAAGAAGTGTACAATAAATCATGTTTTAATGGTGCGCTGATGTGGCATCATATGATTGGTTGCTTTTTAGATCTAAAGGGCACATTTCATTCAATTATTAGTACTTATAGTCAACACTAACAACCTTCAAATCACAACTGCTAGGTTTAAAAATATTAGGCCATTCTGTGGACAAAACTTACATGTAATGTACAAGAACGCACATGGCTGTAGGTTTGATTGACAGAGCTTGATGTTTTTTCTTCCTTACTTTTCAATTTTTCTATGTAAACACTTTCTTCTTTCCGCGAAAGTGCAGAAAAGTATGTACCTAGTAGCCAATGCGTTTTGTTTAGATTCCGCCCAGCTCAGCTCCAGCGTTTCCATCCAGCGTTCAAACATCCAGGCTTGTTATTTTGGACTATCCTGGAATCTTCTGTGCAACACATTTCTTCAGATGAGAAAGAAAACGCATTGGGTACGGTAGCATCTATTGCATTTTTTTCTGTTTGTAGTGGTATTTTTACGCGAAGCGAGGCCAGCTCCGTAACATTGCCAGTGCACCATGATGGTCTCTGTCCGCCTGCAGATACAAGATGACCCTTGAAATGATCTCAGCCATTCACGTCGAAGGCAGGTAAAACTTCTGAAAATCATTGAATATTTTCCTGTGATCTTCCGTGCAGGAGTCAGTGGAAATCGGTGGGCGAGAATTGGAGAGATGGGCGAAATAGATCTTAGCCCCCCATGCCCTAGAAGTGGAGATGCTCGCTGTACGAGTTTACTTGCACGCTTTCCATTCAGCGTTAATACTTCGTTCAGTCTTTGTCAGCCACAACTAAATCATGATCATGTATGAAGATCTTAATAACTAGATTCAACGCTTTCTTCTCTAGCAACATGTTTTTCTGGATTGATGGGTACGCTTTAGCACTTATTTTCCTTCTCTGTCATAAGTTTTTCATAAATTCTACTGTGTATCGATAGATGCGAATGTTCTGGCTAATTACCTCGTGTACGTCTCTAGATTGAATGGGCAAGCATTTGTTAGATGTCTCTCTGCTTGAGTCAGTAATGTTGATGACAATATTTATTATGCCGAAGGCGTGAACTGGCCTGGTGCAAAGATCAACCGCAGACAATCTATTAGAGCGGTGCAAGACGATTGAAATAATCATCCCCGTTCATTTGACCCAAATAGCAGGTACCCACGTCGCCAAGGTAAAGGACATGTAGGAATTTGTTTGCAGTAACTAGCATATTTGTGTTTCGGGTTGATGAGTATGCTGCCAGCTGTGAGCAAAAAACAATTTTTAAAAACAAACTCCAGAAGGCTTTTTCACGCACTTGACAGCACAACACATGCGTCATTATTGTCATTACAGTCTACAGTAAATCCTCCAGACGGAAGAAAGAAAACGAAGACAAGAAGCAAATGTCAAATTAGGCATTGTTAAACGCGATCACCAGCTTCTCGCTACCAATGGCAAATGTCTTGCTTCCTTCACCACTACAGGAATTGAGATTAACATGGAAAGATTCGATACTTCCAGGGAAAATTCTAAAAATCTTCAAAAGTATTTCTAGATCGCTATTTGCAGAAGCCTGTATGTTTAGAGATATATCTATCTTTGCATGCATTGCATTCCTTCTAATCTTTAATGCAAAAGTACGCCACTCCAGGATTTACCTAAACAATTGCTTTTCTAAACTGTTCAATGGACAAATTGACCTTGGGAGATGAGAGCAACTTGGTTGAGCCGAGCAAAACCTGCACATTTTGCCAAAAACAAATGTTACCTAAGAAAACTTTACAATTTTAAACTTGATGAATATTATCCCATGATTGGAATTTGACAGCGGACAAACCTACAAACCTTCGATTCCCTTCATTTTGCACATAAAATACAAGTCTAAATCCTCCCATTCAACGAACCTTACTACGGCCGGCAAAACCAAAGCGTAACCAAAAATAGTGAGCACATTCAATAAACCAATGTATATCTGAAAAAGATACCATATTTCCATCCCACCCAAAATAATAAAAAACCAAGCATTATGTTGACCAAATAGAAGTACGCGTCCTTCAACATGTCTACATCTTTTTCCACTTGTTAACCAGTCCACCAAAACAAGTGTGCAAAATTTTGTTTTTATTTATTTATTGTGAAGTTTTAATCTTTCTAGCATTTAAGCTTAAATATTCTTGCTGCCACTTCCAATCCTTCATTCTTCAATCTTGTTCACAAATATTTTGATTTATTTGTGTTTTCCTCCTTGTCTAATGTTGTTCACATGGAGTAATTGCTTGTTTACATCATTTATTTTTTAATTCAATAAAGCCGAGCCAAATGATTGTTTAATCTAAAACTAGAGGTGACATCGCTTTTTGGCCATAAATGCCCCTGAATTTGTATGTCCAAATATGTAGGACTGATTTGTTAGCCAAGTTGAGCTAAATTTAGCTCGCATTGTCTCGACTTTGGAATAATACAAACTCATTTGCCTTGTTAATGAATTAAATAAAATAAAAGCAAAAATGTTAGGTGCGTTGCATGTATTTTGTGTGTGGAGGGACCGCAAGAGCATGTGGTCAGGTATCGACAATCAAAGAAATAGAATGGAGTGAAGTGAGTGTGATACCCTCTTAAATTGATTGGTGAAAGAAGATGTCAAGTGAAGAGAGCTCATCATTTTATTAATAATGGTTATGGGGAATAAGGATAACGATGAGGGATGCCAAGGATTTAATGATGGAAAGAGGATGAAATGTGACGAAGAAGGGTGACGTCTAGGTCATTCCTCCAAGAATTGATAAGATATAAGATTACGAGGAGAACATAATCCTATGCTCTTGAGTCATTAACTAGTAACACGATGAGACAAAAAGGTGGGGAACACCTAGCTCATGCCCCATAGGGATAAAAAGATAATGTAGTGACTAAGGACAACACAAGGATAAATAATAAGTGCCAAGAGGATTGATATTCCTAGGGGACCAAAAAAAGAGAAAAACACAAAGGTCAACAAAGGCAATCAATAAAATATCAGACAAGGGGGTAAAAATTGTAATCAAGAACATGATTAAGACCACATCAGGCTATGCAAGTGGAGTTAGTCCTCATAGTAATATATGTGGTAAATAACATTGATCATCATTCTTGGTGTCATCATAGCAAGATGGTGTTGCAAGTATGGGCCTAATCGGTGTTGTCATTGATGTCAACATACTCATGTTGCATTAATGTCAAGGATTGGATGAGCTGTGTGCTGAGCATATTGAGAAAATTAGTCCTATCAGAAACAGAGAAGAATAGTGAAGACAGTGAAGTTGTATGAAGTAAAAATCTCAGCTAAGATGAAGATCAGAGAATGCAAATCAAAAGGTTTGTAGACATTTGACTAAAGATGATCTAGTCAAGATTTGAGAGGTCCGCATGAAGATTTGGAGAAGTTATAGCCATATGAGTAAAACTGATTCTGGCAGCTGTTCAGAGGTGACATAGTGACACAAATAGGTCCGGTGAGATCTGGGAATGTAATATCTTGTTCTGCAGATTTGGTGGAATGGTTAGGAGGCCAATGTGAATTGACAACTCAATTGGTTCATGGTCTGGAGGTCCGCAAGCATTTATTCTAATGTGACAGTGATGACAGACTGTGTTCTTGAGATTCTGGATGACGATGTGAATGATTTCAATAAGCAGAAGTGGTGTGGATATTCTTGGTGATTTAGGAAAGCTTGTGGGGGTCTCCAGATTGTATCCAATTCATGTTGGTAGTCCGCATTAAAGATTGAGCTCGTAATTGAAGATTTACTTTCAGGTGATGATATTCTTCCTAATCATGGCCGACCGGATGTTTTACACATCTTGCGGATGATCTTGAAGATGTTCTATGAAGCATGGCGTGTTTCTCAAAGAAGATTGAAGTGCCAGATATGTGTGGCTGATAGTATGGTGATACACATGAAGATATTGTAACAAATCAAATTGTATTTGTGTATTTGCTCTGTAATAAAATAAAATATGTATTGTGCCAACTTTGATGATTATCCCAAAGTTGATGTCTTGTATAAATAAGACTTGTGAAGTCATTTCAAAGAATCCAGGAAAAGATGAGAAAGGTGTAGAGGAGAAGAGCGAAAAGCAGAGCAGAAGTGTCGATCTTAAATGGAACTAACTCAAGCATGGTGAAGATGCTAATCTCCAATTCAAGTATGAAATATTTATATTATTCTATAGACAGTATGTCTCCTGTAGGTAGTGGGCCTCTTGTGAGAAGTGTGCTCAGGTAGTGAGCCCTAATTGGTAAGTGTCATTTTGTTCTTCTTATTCTTTTAACAGAGAATACAATCTTTGGTTAGTCACCCTGTGGTTTTTCCCTTAACCAGGTTTTCCACGTTAAAATCTTGGTGTCATATGTGCTAATGTGTTTTCTACTCTTGAGTTATTGCATTGTGCTTCCATGATTGAATCATTATTATGCTGTAGAATTATGAGAAGGATTTAATTGTTTAAAGAAAAGAAAGTTTTGTGACAACTGATTCACCCCCCCTCTCAGTTGTTTGTCTTAATACCAACAATGGGTATCAAAGCTAAGTTCTTCTAAAAGAGCTTAATCACTTGAGGAGATCCAGGATGTCTTCCTACAAGAAGGATAGTCTGAGGTTTGATGGAACTAATTACACTCTTTGGAAAAGCCGCATGGAATGTCACTTGCAATGTATGGAAATACAATATTGGACCATAACTTCAAAGAAGTATGTTCCTCCAAAGAATGGGCTAACAACTGTAGATGAAATCAGAGATGCTGAAGATAATCTTCAAGCTAAAGAAGCCTTACTAAGTGCCTTATCTGATTCAGAGCTGACAAATGTTATAGATTTAAAAACTGCATATGAGATTTGAGAAAAACTGGAACTTTTGCATGAAGGAGACAAATATGTTAAATGTGCCAAGCTACAAAATCTAAAAGGAAAATTTGAAAACCTGAAGATGAATGAAGATGAGAATATCACTACATTTATGCTAAATGAGCTTGTTTGTGGCATTAGGTGTGCTGGTGGAACCTTGGATGAAGATGAGATTGTTGCCAAAGTTCTCAGATCCCTACCTCCTGCTTACAAACACAAGGTTGCTGCTATTGAAGAATTCAGATCTTTATCGAATATCACAAGAGATCAATTGGTTGGAAAATTAGCTGCATTTGAATTGGCTAAGTTTGGAGATGCACCCCCCAAGACTGAATCTGCATTCAAAGCTAGTACCTTTGTAAAAGGCAAACAAAGGTATGATCCAAGAGAGAACTCCTCAAAAAAATATCATGGTATGAAAAAAATAAGAAAAGATTTGGAAGAAGATGAAGCAGAAGCTGCTCAACTTGAAGCCCTTATTGCAAAAAAGACTGCCAAGAGGATCTGGTAAGTATGAAGGAAAATTGTACTTCAAATGTTTCAACTGCAACAAGATTGGTCATTTTGCCACAAGGTGTCCGGAAAGATTTTCAAGGACAAATCCAAATAGATCAAGATTCCAAAAGAAATGTTACTATGTTCATGAAGATGATGAAGGAGTAACAAATGATGAATCAGAGACATGAAACAAATCCAAAAGTGACTAGGTGTTTATTGCCATCAAGGAAGAAGATCCAATGCCCATTGAATCTATCAATCATAAAATGATAGAAAGAGCTCTGGCTGCCCAAGTTGAAGAAAAAGATGATTGGGTCATTGACAGTGGATGCTCCCACCATATGACTGGTGACAAAAATAAATTCATAGATCTAGAAAAATATGAAGGAATTGTAAAATTTGGTGATAATTTTGCTGGTAGAATCAGAGGCAAATGAACTATTTATTTTGATGGAAAGAACAAAACCAGTGATGTACTCTATGTTGAAGGTCTGAAGCACAATCTTCTCAGTGTTGGGCAGTTGGTGGACAAAGGCTATGATCTCTGATTCAAAAATAGAAAATGTAAGATCTTTGAAAGTTCTGGAACATAGGTTGCATTCGGTACTCAAACAAAAGTTAACATCGTCTACTTGGTTGGTACTGAAAAAAGTTGTTTATTTGTTCAAATTGATCAGAGTTGGTTGTGGCATAGGAGAATGTGTCATGTAAATTTTGATAATATCATCAAGATAAGAAACACTCAGGCTGTAAGAGATCTTCCAAGACTGGTGAAACCTACTAACAGTTTGTGCAAACAATGTTAGTTGGGTAAGCAGAGCAGAGTCACATTCAAAAGTAAGGAACAATCTTCTACCGAATTGTTGGACTTAGTACATACTAATCTATGTGGACTGGCAAGAACCAGGAGTTTGCAAGGTGATAGATATTTCATGTTACTAATTGATGACCATTCTCGAATGATGTGGGTGACTTTTCTGAAAGAGAAATCTGAGGCTCTTGAGAAATTTAAAATATTCAAGGCTATGGTAGAAAATGAAACTGGGTTAAACATAAAATGTCTTAGGTCTGATAGAGGTGGAGAATTCACATTCCGAGAGTTCATAGAATTCTGTGAGAAACATGGGATAAAAAGATAGTTATCTGCTCCAGGGACTCCACAACATAATGGAGTAGTGGAGAGAAAGAACCAGAGCATCCAAGAAACATCTAGAACCATGATGATGGAAGCAAATGTTCCTCAGATCTACTAGAAAGAAGCTATAAGCACTGTTGTCTATACTCTTAATCAAGTACAAATCAGAAGCAATATTGGTAAGACCCCTTATGAACTCTAGTTTGGCATCACTCCCACTGTGAAGTATTTTAGAGTCTTCGGTAGCAAATGTTACATTAAAAGAGATGAAGACCTTAGCAAATTTGATGCTAGAAGTGATGAAGGAATATTCTTGGGTTATTCTACTCAAAGAAAAGCATACTGATCTTATAACAAGAGATTGAGAAAGATTGTAGAGAGTACAAATGTGAAAGTTGATGAAGGCATTGAAAAACCCTCAAGGTTTTATGAATATGAAGAAGATGGTCAGAATGATGTTTTGGTCCAAGAAGTTCAAGCCCCTTCTAAAATTTATATCCAGACTGATCCAGAGAATCCTAAAATATAGGAAGAAGAGATAAGCTTGAATGAACCTGTCCAAGAAATAGAAGTGCAAGAAATTCCTAAAACTCCCAGGTATGTAAGACTGAATCATTCTAAAGACTAGATTATAGGTGATAGAAGCAAAGGTGTTCAAACAAGAAGAAAGATTGCTCAATATTCAAAAAAGTATTGTCTGATTTCAAAGATTGAACCAAAAATAGTAAATGAAGCATGCAATGATGAAAGCTGAGCCAAAGCAATGGAGGAAGAGTTAATGTAAATTTAGAAAAATCACACTTAGGATGTTGTTCCCAGACCTAGAAACAAAAATGTGATTCGGACCAAATGGGTCTTCCAGAATAAACTGAATGAAGATGGTGAAGTAGTCAGAAACAAAGCCAGATTGATCTACAAGGGTTATTCTCAAGTAGGAGTTGATTTTGAAGAAACTTTTGCTCGGTGGCAAGAATTGAAGTAGTCGGATTATTTTTTATTTTTGTTGCCTTCAAGAATTTCAAGGTATATCAGATGGATGTCAAGTCTGCCTTCCTGAATGGTGACTTGGAAGAAGAAGTATACATTGAGCAACTGAATGGATTTCAATTGTCTGATCATGGTGATATGGTCTGCAAGTTGAAGAAAGCACTGTATGGACTCAAAGAAGCCCTAAGGGCTTGGTATGAAAGATTGAATAAACATCTTTTGAAGATTTGTTTCAACAAAGGTATTACTGATACTAACTTGTACTTCAAGATTCATAATGAAAATATCTTGATTTTTAAAGTATTTGTTGATGATATCATTTTTGGAGGAAGAGATAGTATGTGCAAGACTTTCGCAAATCAAATGAAAAGTGAATTTGAGATGTCTATGTTTGGGAGGACTACTGTATCTTACTCAAACTAGATCTGACATTATGAATGTTATTGGTCTTGTTGCCAGATTCCAACTTGATCCCAAAGAATCTCATGTCAAGGCAATCAAGAGAATTCTCAGATATCTAAAGGGAATAGCTGAGTATGGTTTATGGTATCCTAGGGATCATGATTTCTCTCTTCATGCATATACAGATGCAGATTGGGCAGGAAATGTGGATGACTGGAAGAGTACCAGTGGTGGTGCATTCTTTTTGGGAAAAGATTAGTTTCTTGGCTTAGCAAGAAACAAGAGGAATATCTCTATCCACTGCAGAAGTAGAATATATTGCAGCAGTAGGTAGTTGCAGTCAAGTATTGTGCATGAGGCAAATGCTAAGAGACATTAGAGTGGAGTATGAGGAACTTATCACAATCTTTTGTGATAACTCAAGTGTAATAAATATATCAAAAAATCTGGTGTTGCATTCAAAGACAAAACATATATCCATCAAGTTTCACCTTTTGAGAGAGTAGGTGAACAAGAATGAAGTTAGATTAGAGTTTGTGCCCTCAAAGGATTAGATTGTAGACATTTTTACTAAACCTCTATCTAAGGACTCTTTTGAGTATCTCAGGGAGAAGTTAGGGGTTATTAGCTCTCCAGTTCTGAATTAAGGTGCACTGATGTGCATCAGTCTGATGAATCTCATAGTCATATCTTGTGGTCCAGATTGATGATAGGAAGCTGCTACTCAGGGGGAGTAGTTTGTATGATTCTAATTGATGCAAGTATGTGCCCTTTGCCATTCATGTCAAAGGGGGAGAGAAGACATGTGAAAAACAAAAGTGATTACTAATCAAAGGGGGATCAGTAAAGAAAGAAAAGACATATGAATGATTCTTGTTGATGGGGGGATCTATGTCAGTTAGTGAGGAGAAGTTCTTGTCTTGATGGTTAAAATAATTTTTCACATCATATGTTACCATCAATGACAAAGGGGGAGATTGTTGCAAGTATGGGCCTAACCGGTGTTGTCATTGATGTCAACATACTCCTATTGCATTGATGTCAAGGATTGGATGAGCTATGTACTCAGGATATTGAGAAAATTAGTCCTATTAGAAACAAAGAAGAACAGTGAAGACAATGAAGTTCTATGAAGTGAAAATCCTAGCTAAGATGAAGATCAGAGAATGTACATCAAAGGGTTTGTAGATATTTGTCTAAAGATGATCTAGTCGAGATTTGAGAGGTCTGCATGAAGATTTGGAGAAGTTATAGCCATATGAGTAAAACTAGTTCTAGTAGCTATTTAGAGGTGACAGAGTGACACAAATAGGTCCGGTGAGATCTGGGAATGCAATATCTTGTTTTACAGATTTGGTGGAATGTTTAGGAAGCCAATGTGAATTGACAACTCAATTGATTCGTGGTCTGGAGATCCACAAGTATTTATTCTAATGTGACAGTGATGACAGACTGTGTTCTTGAAGTTTTGGATGAAGATGCGAATGATTTTAGTAAGCAGAAGTGGTGTGGATATTCTTGGTGATTCAAGAAAGCTTGTGGGGGTTGTGGGGGTCTCCAGATTGTATCCAGTTCATGTTGGTAGTCCACATTAAAGATTGAGCTCGCAATTGAAGATTTACTTCTGGGTGATGATGTTCTTCCTAATCATGGCCGATTAGATGTTTTACACATCTTACGGATGATCTTGAAGATGTTCTTTGAAGCATGGAGTGTTCCTCAAAGAAGATTGAAGTCCCAGATATGTGTGGCCGATAGTAGGGTGATACACATGAAGATCTTGTAACAAATCAAATTGTATTTGTGTATTTGCTTTTTAATAAAATAAAATATGTATTGTGCCGACTTTGATGATTATCCCAAAGTCGATGTCTTGTATAAATAAGACTTGTGAAGTCATTTCAAAGAATCCAGGAAAAGATGAGAAAGGTGTAGAGGAGAAGAGCAAAAAGTAGAGTAGAAGTGTTGAGCTTAAATGGAACTGACTCAAGCATGGTAAAGACGTTAATCTCCAGTTCAAGTATGTAATATTTATATTTTTCTATAGACAGTGTGTCTCCTGTAGGCAATGGGCCTCTTGTGAGCAGTGTACTCAGGCAGTGAGCCCTAATTGGCAAGTGCCATTTTGTTCTTCTTATTCTTTTAACAGAGAATACAATCTTGGGTTAGTCACCCCATGGTTTTTCCCTTAACCAGGTTTTCCACATTAAAATCTTGGTGTCATATGTGCTAATGTGTTTTTTGCTCTTGAGTTATTGCATTGTGCTTCCATGATTGAATCATTATTATGTTGTAGAATTATGAGAAGGATTTAATTGTTTAAAGACAAGAAAGTTTTGTGACAACTAATTCACCCCCCCTCTCAGTTGTCTGTCTTAATACCAACAGATGGTGTACACAATCTAAACACAAAGGCAAAGGAAAAAGTAAATGTACACAAGGCAAGCACAATGAAATAAGAAAGAGTGTATAAATAATGACAAAGGCAAAGGCAATAAGGTGAACACAAGGAAATTGACAATCAAAAGAATGCAAGGAAAATGGAGAGGAAAGAAGGAAACAAAGGGATGATATGAGGACTTGCAAAGATAAAAAAATTTAATTGAGATATTAGTCTCAATGCCTAAGCCTTGAAACAACTCTCTTAGCTAAATTGCCTTAACAAATAACTAGAAAACAAATGTAATCACCTATGTCAATATAATGTCATTGTATTGGAAAGACAAACATTGAGGTGTTGAGTATACTAACAAATGTAAAAATGGTGTCTCTCTTCTTGGTGATGCATTAACTCTTTCATCGAATTTATGGTCAAGTTATGCAAACTATAGAAACTTTAGAGAGGGGGGGGGGGGGTTTCCTTCTCATGTGTAGAAGTGTCATAGTAACTATATTATCTTTATAAAATAATCTCATTAAACATAGGGAAAGAAAAAGTTTTATTAGTCTATTCTAGGGGCATTACGATCTTATTCTATACTTTCTCATTCACCAAATATGCATTTTATAAGACACCTAATCCAGGAATTATAATTTAAGAATCCACCTTAATATTGTTGGAATTAGACTAGACAATTGAGAGGGGGGGTGAATCAGTTGTCCCACAATAAATATTTTTTCTACTTTTAACCTTCTTTATTATTTGAATACCAGATTAATGATGTAAACATTAAGGAATAGATCACCAACATAAGAGAAGAAACATAATCAACACATTTGAGACCAAGATTTTGAGGTGGAAACCTAGTTAAGGGAAAAACCACGGTGGGGGTTAACACACAAAAATGCGTACCCTATTAAAAGTATTTTAATAAAATAGAAGGCACATGCCTTTAGGTGCACTACCCAGAGCTCACTACTAAAATGAGAGGCTCACTACCTATAGAATTTATTTAGAAAGAATTAACTAAGAAATAGCTTCTACTTCATGCCTGATTCAGTTTCAATGAATGCTCAAGAACTTTTGCTTTGCCCTGAATTCTTCTTCACACTCTGTACTTCTCTCGCTCCTATTCTTCTCTCCTCTACTCCTGATCCTTTATTCAAATTTTATCTATTTTGCACAAGGATGATTTTTCAATGACTCTTCAACAAGTATTTATATACTTTATCAACCTTGGAATGATCAACAAGGTTGGCTAAACTCAACGCAGATCTTCACACTATTGGCCATACATAACTAAGACTTGAATTTGCTTCTACAATCACTCCATGCTTCATGAAAATCCCCTTAAGGAATCCACAACATGCTAGGAACATCTAGTCAGCCAAGACTGGGAAGAACATCAACCTTAAAGAAGAAATCTTCAATTAACAAACTCAAACTTCAATGTGGACCTCCAACATAGTAGCCACACGATCTAGAGATCTCTACAAGCTCATTGAAATCACCAATAACATTCACTCTAAACCATATTGGTAAAAACATTTGAATCTTCCTTCGGAACCTCAAAAACACTTTCTGCCATGACTATCAAACTAGAGGGATAGCTTGCGGACCTCCAAACCACAAACCACTAGAGTTGATGATACACACTGACTTCTCAAACATGCCTTCAGATCTGCAGATCACAATTTTATATTACTGGAGCAATCTGGACCTCTTTCCTGTCACTCTATCTTTCCTAAGTATTGTAGGAACTGGTTCTACTCAGATGGCCATAACTCCTTCAAATCTTCATGCAGACTTCTCAAATCTTAACAGGAGCAACCTCTGACAATCTTCTACATAGCCACATGATCCGCATGCATTGATTGTTGTTAATTTTCTTAATATCCTCAACAATCTGGTCTTCTATACAGACAACAAAATAAGATACAGTTGACACTAATGGCAACAAGAATATGTTGACATCAATGACAACACCACTTAGGCACATATTTGCAATAATGCCCCCCTTGTCATTGATGGAAATATATGATGTCAAAAACTAAATTTAACCATTAGGATAAGAAATTCTCCCCCTTTCTCTTTTCACTTCTACAACTAATTTCTTTACTACTCCCCCTTACATCAGCAACTAGTTTTTCACATGATTTCTCCCCCCCTTTGACATCAATGGCAAAGGGAACATATTTGCATACTGACTACTCCCCCTTTGAGTAGTACCTCCTTAACATCAATCTAGATCACAAGATATGAATGTGAATTCCACCAGACTGATGCACCTTAGTGCATCTTAGTTCCGGTAAGGAGGGGTAATAACCCCTAGCTTCTCTCTGAGATACTCAAAAGTATCCTTGGGAAGAGGCTTAGGGAAGATATCTACAATCTGATCCATGGAAGGCACAAATTTCAAATTGACTTCATTCTCATTTACTTTCTCTCTCAAGAAATGAAACTTGATAAATATTTGCTTTGTTTTTTAGTGCAATACTTGATTCTTTGAAATGCTTATAGCACTTGAATTATCACAAAAAATTGTGACTGGCTCCTCAAACACAATTCTGATGTACTTCAACATTTGCTTCATCCAAAAAACCTAAGTACAATTATTTGTTGCTGCTATATACTTTTCCTATGTAGTAGATAGAGATATTGCCTCTTACTTTTTACTTATCCAAGAGACTAATTTTCTCCCCAAGAAGAAGGCACCACCACTAGTACTTTTTCTGTCATCCACATCTCCTACCCAATCAGCATCTATATATGCATGAAGAGTGAATTCATTGTCCTTTGGGTACCATAGTCCATAATCAATTATCTCCTTGAGATATCTAAAAATTCTTTTGACTTCCACAACATGGGATTCTTTTGGATCAGCTTGAAATCTAGAAACAAGTCCAATTGCATTCATGATGTCAGGTCTAGTCTGAGTCAGATAGAGTAGTCCTCCAATCATTGATCTATACCTTTTCTGATTTGCCTTTGGGGAATCATCATCTTTGCTTAGCTTACATCCGGTTACCATAGGAGTACCTACTGGCTTTGAATCTTCCATACCAAACTTCTTCAACAATTCTTTCACATACTTGGACTGAGATATGAAGATACCTTTATCTGATTAAATAATTTGCAGACCTAGGAAGAAATTCATCTCACTAAACATTGACATTTCAAACTCACTTTTCATCTGATCACCAAATGTTTTGTACATGCATTCATTTCCACTAAAAATGATATCATCAACAAAGACTTCAACAATTAGAATGTCCTCATGATTTATCTTGAAGTACAGATTACTATCAACAGTACCTTTGCTAAATCCTAGCTTAAGCAAATGTTTATCCAATCTAGCATACTAGGCTCTTGGAGTTTGCTTGAGTCCATACAAGGATTTTCTTAGTCTACAAACCATATCTCCTTGATTAGACAACTAGAATCCTTTTGATTGTTCAATGTAAACTTCTTCCTCCAAATCTCCATTTAGAAATGTTGATTTGACATCCATCTGATTGACTTTAAAATCTTTGAAAGTAGGAAAAGCAAGAAATAATCTGACTACCTCTATCCTGGCCACTGGAGCAAAAGTTTCTTCAAAATCAATTCCTTCCACTTGAGAATAGCCTTTACATAACAACCTTGCCTTGTTTCTTACAACCTCACCATCTTCATTTAGTTTGTTTCAGGAGACCCATTTGGTTCCAATCACATTTTTGTCCTCAGGTCTGGGAACAAGATCCCAAGTGTGATTCTTTTCAATTTGTATCAATTCTTCTTCCATTACCTTAGCCAAGTTTTCATCATTGCAAGCTTCACTTGCTTATTTCAGTTCAATCTTTAAAATCAAGCAAATCTCTTCTTGATCTTCAATAACTCTTCTCCTAGTTTGAACACCTCTATTTTTATCTCCTATGATTTGATCTTCAAGGATGATTCATTCTTACATACCTGGGGGTTTTGGGAATTGCTTGAGCTTCTGTTTCTTGAGCTTGTTCCTCAACATCTGTACTAATTCCTTGAATCTCTGGGGTTTCCCGATCAACTTGCATCTGAGTCAGAGTTTGAACTAACCTTCCTTGACTTTGACTTTCATTTTGATCATCTGAATCATATCCGGAGAACCTGGAATATCCTTCCTTGCTTTCATCAACTCTAACATTAGCACTTTCAACAATCTTTTTCAACCTCTTGTTAAAGCACTGGTAAGCCTTACTTTGAGTAGAGTATCCCAAAAATATTCCCTCATCACTTCTTGTATCAAACTTGCCTAAGTCCTCATCTCTTTTGATATATCATTTACTACCAAAAACTCTGAAATATCTCACTAGAGGAGGATGACCAAACTATAGCTCATAGGGGGTCTTACCAGAGTTGCCTTTGATCTGCACCTAGTTAAGATTGTTGACAACAGTACTGGCAACTTCTCTCCAATAAACTTGAGGAACATTTATTTCCATCATCATAGTTTTGGCAGCTTCTTGAATGGTCCAGTTATTTCTTTCCACAACTCCATTTTGTTGGGGAGTCCTAGAAGCAGATAACTATCTTTTTATGCCATGCTTTTCACAGAAAGCATCAAACTCATGAGAGGTAAATTCTCCACCTCTGTCGGAACTCAGACATTTCAAATTTTCACCAATTTCATTCTCCACCATCACTTTGAACACCTTAAATTTGTCAAGAGCTTCTGATTTTTCTTTTAGGAAGGTTACCCACATCATTCTGGAGTAGTCATCGATTAGTAACATGAAATATCTATCTCCTTGCACACTCCTAATTCTAGCAGGACCATAGAGATCAGTACGCACCAGTTCCAACCAACCATTTGAGGCTTGTTTCTTACTTTTGAATGAAAATTTTCTTTGTTTCCCCAATTGACCTTCTCTACACATGCTATTAGGTTTAACAAGCTTTGGAAGATCTCTTACAGCCTGAGTGGTCTTATTTTAACAATCTTATCAAAATTCACATGAGACATCCTCTTATGCCATAACCAACTTTGATCTATCTAAGAAATCAAACAACTTTTACCAGAGTTGCTTAAGTGAAAAATCAAACAACTTTGATCTATCTAAGAAATAACCAACTTTGATCCTTGTGTTGGTATTTTTCCCAGAATGGATGCTTATTCCCAGTTATCCCTACAAGGTAGTCATCATTAATCAATAAGATTTCCGGGCCAGGGGCCAACAATATAGGAGATAAACTCTATAAATATCTCCTCTTCTTCTTTAGGCTCTACAGAATCAAGGGGGGTATTCCCTATTCAACATCCATGAAATATGGTTATGGCTTGACTGGGATGTTGATGCAAAGCAGATAAATCATCCTTTTTATAGACCAAAACTGTGAGATAAGTGCAAAGGGGCTAGTTCTAGGCCTATGTTCAGTTGTAGACAGAGGATTTTGGTTCCTAAAACTACTTCTAAAGTCCTAATGGTTTGATTTAAAGTTTAAGTTTGATTTATATCTAGATGCAAAACTAGGACTTTGGGGTACAACAAAGATACTAGACCAAATCGGTGCCTATCCAGGGCTCGGAGTCAGTCGACATATATATGTGAATGTTTACCACAGACCTAAGGCAGTAATCAGATTTCAAGGGGTTTCTAAAATGTCTACCTTACAAACAATACCCAAGAGAGAGTATTTAGTTACTTCTTCTTATAAACATCCTTACTGCAATGTATTCTTCTCAACACTTAATCCAAAACATTCAATCTACTCCTTGAGTAGAAGTAGGAGACTAAGTATTCAATATAGAAAACCTATATTCTAGAATCTATAACACCCCTTAGATGTTCAAAGTCAGACGAAAAACATATTCAGTGTGGAGACAAATAACAAAACATATGCAATGAAGCATTACTCATTTAAATCAACATGAAATTGATAATTCTGTGCATAATACATACAACATACAATTCATAAACTCACAAGACACCTGAAACAGAGTCACCAAAAGATTGTATTCCTACTGCATCACCAAAATTTATCCAGTTTTCAACAACACAAATGAGTAACACCACCTGCTATATACAGCAAGGAAGGTGCACTTAATATTGAAAGTACATGGTTGACTAAAAAAATTGCCAGATAATGTGCATCCTGAGAAGCTCAACAATAAATGCAACAGGCAGAGGAGGAGACAGGGAGATCTCAAGCCCTGCACCACGACCTGGGGATTCACATCTTCAATCAGGTACTTGATCTGTCCACGCCTTTGCCCATACCCTGGAACATCCGCCATTAATGGCATACCAACCCGCGACCATCGGGAAATGCAGCATACTACGCATTTGAAACTTTCCCACCAAGATACATGACCCCGACATCTCAAATCATGTGGGAACCAATTATCCCACATACACCCCGCGGCAACCTCTTGAATACTTTATAAACTAGGCCGCGAACATATATGATGTTAGTGATTTTGCTCCCGATAGCACCAACCCTCAACCTCATCATCATGACCTGCGCCAACGGCGAGCTGACACTCCTTACCTAATACTGAACATCACCTTGATATTACTTGCCACCTTGATGATCCTCATGTTCAATATCCCATCGGCTAGACCCTTGATATCGGCGAGCCACCTGCATGTTCGCCCAATATGAAATATCACCCCGATATTTCACATCATCTTGATGTGAAATATCACCCCGCGGGAAAGTATCATCCTGACCGCATCACCTGATAACCAATATCACCCCACTGATCCTAATGACATCATAAAAAAGTCCTCCGCATGATATCCAGTTAGCTCCTGATGACGTCACCATCATATTGGGGCATGGGTGATATTCGTAAGATGACCTGATATTCAGAATATCACCCCCTCACAAAAATATCGGGGTGCACTGTAGCTTCACTGTAACATCAGGGTGGTCTTCAAATGTGACTGATATTTGGGATATCATCCCCTCCTTCAAAATATGATGTAGCTGTTAGACAAGTAGACATCACTGTCATATAAAATTTGACGTCAACAGCATCAGGTGATAAAAGAACGTTAGGGCGATATTCACAAAGATCACCCGACATTTGAAACATGATGATGACCCCCTCCTTCGGGAAATCAAGTTATATTTGAAATATGATGAGGAGGCACACAGACCTAGAATTTTGACAGGCATAACTTCCTCACTTGGCTGAATTTCAGGGTGATATAAAAGGCAATCCTGCTTAGAATTTTACACTCTTCCACTTGGCAGGCCTCTTACAGCAAGATTCAAAATTTATGCTTAAGAAAACTTAGGGTTTGAATGAGAAAACCTGTAAATGTTTAAGCTCAAAACCCTAGACATAAATAAGTACTAACAGAGGCTTCGATTGGAGACGTGCAAGCACAAGACTGCAGCAAGGACCAGACCACTCTGGGGCAGACCAGACAAAACCCAAAACTCAAAACATGACCAACTATACAAGGCATGTACAGAATATTTACAACTAATTTACAGTGTGCACAATAGGTACTCATTTATGAGAAAAAAGCCTTAAGGAATTTATCGTGCACAGGCAATGTAACAACCAAAACCAAAATGACAAGAAGTAACTAATTTTTCACGATGGTAATTTTTTTTTAAACAAGGTAGCCAAATACAAAAGTTTCTCATCTATAATCCATTACAACATTTTTCAATTTATCATAAAAATGATTGCATTCTCATAAAGACTGAAAGAAATGATATTCATAATACACTTTGTTTTCTTAACAAATGAAATTTTTCATGAAATAACAAATATCAGCAACATACCATTATCATGCATCTCGATTGTCAACCCATCACGTTCAAGACTCGGCAGTTCCTCAATATTGGGAAGAGAAAGTATCTTCGAGGAGTTTAACCTCCAACCACAGACAGTCGGTCTCCCGCACTCCTTCCTAACCGGAAGTGGCCCTACCCTACTCAAGAGGATAGACTTAGGATAACCATCGGTGTTTGCCATCTGAGCTCTGGTGTTGTAACCTACGTGTCTTGTTATCGTGCAGATCCCTAGATACCCTCTAGTCATGCACGACCCTCCACAAGAAACACCATCCAGTTACGGTGAACGTTCGATGTACTTGAGGATAGCACACCACCTTGGCCAAAGGATTTGTATTTAATTAGCATTTTAAAAACGCATGAACTTGGTTCACCCACCCTACTCGACTTGAACTGGTCGAAATCCTACAGTTTCCTATTTGTATAGTTTGAACTTATTTTGCCAACCTTGATGACCTCAAGGCTTAGGATATCCTCCTATAATAGTGCATTGCACAATATTATTTTAATCCCGAGTTCAGACTTTCATAATCCCATTATCCTGTAAAATCATTATTTAGACACGTCCACTCCTAAGTGGTTTCAAATCTGTTTACTTGGTTCTCATGTTAACACAACATACACAAGTATCTAATTCATTTTCTGTTATCCCAATATTCGAGGGTTCTAGACTCAAATGGTCTACAAGGTTAAGCGATCCTAACATTGTCGCATGCAACACAATCTCATCTCACATGCAGATTTTCAACTCAAATAGATCATTTCGGAATCCAATACGGTTTCCTAAACATTACCAACACTTTTATCTTCCTACCCTCTTTCCGAGTCATTAGTTTCACAAGATTTAAATAGCTGAGAGTCGTAAATAAATCTAAAAGGTTTGGGAATCTTTCAAATGTAGATAAAGATATTAAACGGATAAGACATCGGCTGTTTACAAATGCATTTTCTGGCTATACGTCGAACATGCTTACTAACTATGGTTTGACTCCTGCATAGCATGCACGTGGAGCATCGTTCAAAACCTCCAAGGCAGTTTTATGTTCATAACACAGACCTAAAGGCAACTCTTCTATCTTACGTCACTGTTTATCGTTCACTGAAGGTAAATTAAGTCTTGCACCAAGATAAATTCATTCCTAAATGCATATACCTTCGAGAGCAGCGTTCTTTTGCTATACATCATCATTTATGACGAGAAAAACTACAATTTCTGAGTTTACAATTCCTAGACGGCAGTAACACTTCTTTTTCAGAGTTTTGTAATCTTAAAACACAGTAATGTGACAGCATACATTAGTTTCTGAGTTTATCACTTGTCCTACACAGCAATAAAGCTATTTCAAGGAATTAACCGCACACTGAAATCGTAGTAAACTTACGTTATCATTCTATTCTACTCATATTTAAATGTAATAATCTTCCATAACCATGAGACTCTCTTCCTTACTGTTTAAAACTGAGACAAATGGTTAAGAAAAAGAACTTGTTATTAAAAATGGAAGTTGCTGGAAGGCTCTTTCACACCGAGGGCTTTCTGCCTCTCGCTACTTCACTGCACAGTTCTAAGACCTTACTGCCTTTTTGCTCCTCACTACACAATCTAAACTCTTACTGTCTTTTCGTTCTCCTCACAGCATAGTTCTAACTCTTACTGTCTTTTCGTTCTCCTCACAACATAGTTCTAACTCTTACTGTCTTTTCGTTCTCCTCACAGCATAGTTCTAAACCCTTACTCACAGCACAGTTCTCCACTCTTACCCATCGCACAGTTCTCTGTCCTCACTCCTCGCTTCCTTCTCAACTCTTACCGCCTTTTCCAAAAGAACGACTTTTCCATAACTTCGCAGCCCCCTTGCTAACTACCCTCGACTCCTAGATTCCCTCCTACGTTGAGGTAGATCCCTTCCACCAACTTCCGCGACGGCTTCTCACAAGCACTAACTTAACTGTTGCAACCGACTTCCTCATCCCGTCGACAGTACACAGAGAATATCTCTCCTGCATTCCTTACTTCACAACAAACCTCCGTTTCACCCTCAACGGCGGCTTCCCTACTTCCTCTATCCGGCGAAGATAACTCTCTTCAACAACTACCGATCCACGCTGTCCTCACTGCCCACGAAGGAAGTTACAACCACTTCCCATGCTACGCAGAGATATAGGAAACATTTTCTCTCTCCGCAGATTCTTCCTTTTTTTTAAGTTCAATGCAGTTTCTTCACTAAAGAAGTTAACCAATTTCAACTGACTTTTTCAAACGTATACTATCATTAATTAGCACTTTCAAAACAAAGTTCATTGAGAATAAACGCCGTCTGAGGTAATCAAACCCACGACCTCCGATGCTTCTCCACACTCCAAGGTGATGGGAGATCGGCATTAATAATGGTTACACCCTCTCCAATTCGTGAGCTGACCTCTCACGTCTTGGTTAAAAGAATCCCACCAAAGAATTTTCGGTTGACGTAAATCTATACACATGGGTTGACATAACTAAACTTGAACCCGACTTCTCACGTAACATGACCATACAAAAGGTGGTGGCTCCTTTGGCGACATGGTCCGCTAGAAGACACAACAATTCCGCCTTCACTTGATAACCAAGGCATCAAAATCAATCCAAAACCACTACAAGATGTATTACGAAGTTTAAGTTCGGCATGGCGGTGATTAGGCAATGACTAAAGCATCGTGTTGATCGAAAATGAAAAGGAGACAAAAACCTACTTATTAAGAGATCTTCAAGGTTAAATTGACAACAAATCACGGTCTAAACTAGAAGGAAAGACTCACGCTACACGACGACTAAAATAAATTATCTCACACTATGGCTTCAAATCGACATTCATCGATCTACGCGAAAAGAAAATATTCGCAACATAAATTCGACGCGATTTACGACAATCACGACGGATTGATCGTATCGCAAACGAATTCTCACAACGTTAGACACTTAAGGTCGATTTCTCGCAATTTTGACTTCGAGACAAGATTTGCAATTTCGCCACAAGATGACTCAATGAATACTTATAGACGTAAATATCAAACATCTCAAATACGTCGACTTGTTATTAGGAACTTACAACGCCATAGACGACTCCAAGATTCTACAAGACGACTTTCGACTAGGATGTTTACTTTATCCTTTGGCATCGACATCAAATTAACTACCCCAAACCGACAAACAAGACTTACTTGTTGGTTCCCAGGTTTATCTATCTGTTTGATGATCTCAGTGACAAACACCTTTGGTTAGTTTCCAGAGTCTATACTCTCTCTCGAAGATACTTTCTCTTCCGTCGAACACGGTCCACCTGTTCCTGCATCGACAGACTCGCATACAATTTTGTGGTCAAAGCATCTATGATCCAAATATAATATATTCAAACATCATTGCATTTAATATAAAGACTTTTAGTCTACATATCACCTTGATCGTAATCAATAGATTCCGCAATTTCATATAATAACTTTGTAAGATAAATTTTCAGTTTTCATGTCGTTCACAACATAGTAATTTACTGAAATTTGTAAGAAAGTAAATAGCATCATTGTTTTCAAAAGGAGGGATGTAACATATCCTTCCCCTTTAAAAATCATCATCCCCGATGATTAAGTTTATCAAGCAAAAATTAAACTTAAAACAAACTTTCTATAAAGCAACATTAATGTCTTTAAATAGTTTTGGAAATCTTTGATAAATATCTTTGTAGTCTTCCCAAGCGGCGCTATCCTCGCCATATTGGTCCCACTGTATTTTGCATTGCAAAACTTCTCGATTACGTAAACAAAGTTTACGCATTTTGAGCACCTTGAGTGGCTCGATCACAACCGCCCCGGGTTCTTGCATCTGTAAGGAATTCTAGTTAAGGATGTGGTTATTACCTACAAAATATTTCTTTAAATACGAAACATGAAAAACATTATGCATCTTAGACAAGGCTGGAGGTAGAGCAACTTTGTAGGCAACCGGATTGATAATCTCAAGAACTTCGAAAGGTCCGACATAACGAGGAGCCAATTTCAAAGATTTACCAAACTTAATAGAACTCTTTTGGGGTTTCACCCGCAAAAGCACCTTCTCGCCAACAGAGAAGTGTCTAGGCACTCGTTTGCGATCTGCATAACTCTTTTGCCTATCATTGGCTTCTGCCAACCTCTTCCTAATCACTTTAACTTTTTCTTCCATATCAGCAAGCATTTCAGGTCCAATGCTTATCCTATCTTCCAGCTTATCCCAGCTTATAGGAGTTCTGCATTTCCTTCCATATAATGCTTCAAATGGCGCCATCTTAATGGCAGAATGATAGGAGTTGTTATAGGCAAACTCGACAAGAGGTAAATATTCCTCCCATCTGTATTGCCGATCCATGCAATACATTCTTAAAAGGTCTTCTAATACCTGGTTCACTCTTTCTGTCTGACCATCAATTTCGGGATGATAAGCAGTACTTACATTCAATTTAGTCCCTAATGCAAAAAATAAGGTTTGCCAAAACCGTGAAGTTATCTGAGCATCTCTATCAGATATTATCTTTTCAGGTACCCCATGCAATCTGAAAATCTCTTGCACAAATTTTTGAGCCAAAAGATGTGCTCCATTTGTCAAGTTTCCCGGTATGAAATGTGCGACCTTGGTTAGTTTATCCACAACAACCAATATTGCATCATGCCTATTCTTAGACATTGGCAACCCCTGGACAAAATCCATACTAATAACTTGCCATTTCCATTCTGGAATATCATGTGGGTACAACAACCCAGCAGGATGTTGGTGTTCTGCCTTCACTCTCTGACACTCCAAACAACTAGCTACAAACTTTGCAGCATCGCTTTTCATTCCTTTCCAGAAATATAACTGCTTGACATCAGCTAACAGTTTTGTCACACCAGGGTGCCCAGAGTAAGGAGCACAGTGAACTTCCTTCCACACAAGGTTTCTAAGTTCCTCTGAATCAGGGACATAAATTCTTCCCTTGAATCTTAGCAAACCATCGGATTCAAAATTGAATTCGTCATATCTTGGGTCCTTAGGGTTTAGGTGCAGAGCCTGTTTCACTTGTTCATAATACTCATCCCCCGATAAGTTTCGCAATACTAAATCTTTAAAGTTAGCATGTATGGAGATTATAGAGGCTATGTGCCTTCTTCTACTTAAGGCATCCGCTACTCGGTTCTCCTTGCCCTTGATATAAGAAATTTCAAAGTCATAATCTGATATGAGTTCCAGCCATCTCCTTTGCCTTGCATTGAGATTAGGTTGTGTGAATATGTAGCAAAGGCTTTGGTGATCAGATTTTAAAATAAAAGTCCTTCCCAACAAGTAATGTCGCCACATCTGAAGAGCGTGAACCACTGCTGCCATCTCTAGGTCATGAGGAGCGTAGTTCTGCTCATAATTTTTCAGCGTCCTTGACTCATAGGCTACCACCCTGCCATCTTGCATAAGCACACCTCCCAATCCTTCACCCGAGGCATCAGTGACAACCTCAAACTCACCCTCTGGATCAGGAACTTTCAAAATTGGAGCGGTTGTTAATTTTTCTTTTAACAAGTCAAATGCCTTTTTACATTCAACCGTCCAAACAAACCTTTTTCCTTTTCTCTGCAATGAGGTGATAGGACTAGCAATGCTTGAGAAGTTCAGCACAAATTTCCTGTAATACCCTGCCAATCCCATGAAACTTCGTACCTCTGACACATTGGTAGGTTCAGGCCATTCCATAATAGCTTTTATTTTGGCCGGATCAACTGATATCCCATCGGCTGATATAATGTGCCCTAAATACTGTACCTCTTTCTGAAAGAAAGTGCACTTGGAGAGTTTCGCATACAGCTTATGCTCTCTTAATCGTTGCAACACTATTTGAAGATGTCGTGCATGCTCCTCTTCATCCTTGGAATAGATCAGAATATCGTCAATGAAGACTAGTACAAACTTATCGAGACAATCTCTGAATACACTATTCATGAGATTCATGAAAGCAGCAGGTGCGTTGGTCAATCCAAATGGTAACACCGTGAACTCATAATGACCATACCTCATTCTAAAAGCTGTTTTGGGAATGTCTTCGTCTCTTAACCTTAACTGATGGTATCCAGATCTCAGATCTATCTTGGAAAAGACCGATGCGCCACGCATTTGGTCAAATAGATCATCAATTCGTGGCAAGGGATACTTGTTCTTTATAGTTGCCTTATTAAGCATCCTATAGTCTATGCACAGCCTGAGAGTTCCATCTTTCTTTTTGACAAAGATAACCGGAGCTCCCCATGGTGATACACTTGGCCTAATCAAATTCTTAGACAAAAGCTCCTGCAACTGAGCTTTTAATTCCATAAGCTCCGTGGTAGTCATACGATACGGAGCTTTAGAAATTGGCTCCGATCCTGGTTTAAGTCAAATGTTCTCTTTGGAGGCAAGCCAGGTAACTCCTCGGGAAATACGTCTCTGAAATTGCACAGAAATGGATATTTTTCCTCAAAAGATTGCTTCTCTGAGGTTTCCTCTACTAGGTCCATCTTAACTGCAAAAAGTTGACACCCCTTTCATCTAGCCCGCTTTAGTTGTTTTGAAGAAATGGATCTAACCTTTATTTCCCGTTGAATTCCTTGAAGATTTACAGTTTTGTCCGACTCATCCAGACACTCGATGGTTTTATGAAAACAATCTACTTTGGCTCAATGTTTCCACAACTAGCTCATTCCTAGGATGACATCGTAGGACCCTAAAGGCGCTACATACAAGTTTGCCTAAGTGGTGAAGTTAGAAACATCAATCCTAGCTTCGAACAAACATTGCTCTACCTGAGCCTTTGAATTATTGGCATACTCTACTGTCCAAGGTTTTGACATAAAGCCAGCTTTTCTAGAAAATTTACTTAGGACTCTAGGTGACACAAAATTTTCTGTAGCACCAGTATCAAATAGAATAGAAACAGGAACTCCAAATAAGGTACCTGTCATCTCAATAGGAGTGATCTGATACTCTGCTTGCCGATTGTCGAGAGCAGCATGAATCCTTTGCTGAAAGGCTTCCTGTTGTGAAGGAAGCTCCATGTTCCTGGGCCTCCCATTTGGCTTCTTGTTGGGGTAACGGTTGGCATAATGATCTCCTCCACAAGAGAAACATCCTCCTATAGGTCCTCGCTTCTCAGTTGGCCTACTTGCAGAGTCACCATTCTTCTTAAAATTTGTATTTCTCTTAAAATCTTCACCCCTGCGCCCATTACCAGATCCTCCTTGATTCTTTCGATTTCCCCTATCAAATCTCTTGTTTCCATATCCCTTATCGTTTTTCCTTTTAAAAGACTGATCATTGTAGTTCTTGTCAAACTTCTTGCGTTTCTTGTCACGGTAAGCAGAGATAGACTTAATCTTCTGCTCCTGTTTTATTGCCTTTTCATAAACTTGATCCATTGTACTTGGACCATGCACCTCCACTTCACCACCGATCTGAGGGTTGAGTCCCATGATGAACTTTCTGATTCGGAACCTTTCGTCCTTTTGGTATTGGGGAACATACTTCAGTAACCTAGTGAATTTTTCTGCATACTCAATCACAGATAATTCACCTTGCCTGAGGTTTTGGAAATCCATTAACTTCTGATCAAAATACAGCTGTGGTAACCACCATTTACGGAATAGTTCCACGAACTCGTCCCATGTCACCTTCAAGGGACTTAGTTCCAACTCCATTTTCTTATTCATCCACTAAGTGGATGCTTCCCCAGACAGCTGATAGGCTCCCCACACGGCTTTAGTAACCTCAGAGTAGTTTCTAATCTCAAAATATTTCTCTATCTCCGTCAACCATGCTTCAGCTGCATCTCCAGTTTTTGTTCCATCGAACTTCGGAGGATTAACCTTCTTCATATCCTTAGACAACTCTAAGGCAAGTTTATCCTTGGTTCTCCTTTGGGCTTCACTGTCATCATGATGTTCACTTGACGTGCCATTTTCCCAATGCTTACTCTTGCTTGTGAAGTGAGAGTTCTCGTTTCCATCCTCTGTGTTACCAGTTTCATCTATTTTCCTCTCTAGTTTGTTCAGTCTTTCCTTGGTTTCAGTGAGCATGTTGAGGATCCTATCCAACTTGTCAGTGGAATTTTCCCGAGAGTTACGACCTTCCCGATCCTCCCCCTCGTTAAACCCTAATTGGTCCATGCTAGTTTAGTTTCACACCTGTTTAAACATATACTAATCAGTTTTACGCTTATTAAATTAAACACCATCAAAAGAACACAACATTTGATCATCTTCATAATTGTTCTCAAGCCAAAATTTTGTCTTTATTCATTTTGCAAAATTGTTTCAACAACATAAGAGATAGACAAATCTCATGTTTCTACATAATGTTATCTAGTGGAGTGTAACCTTCGGATTCATTGTCCGACACATAATCACGAGGTGTATACCCCTCAGACTCACTATCTAAAGATAACTTGATAATCTCAGCTCTAGGCATTACACGTGGATCTCTAGTGATCATGGGTATAGTACTAGGTACAATCTTAGGTACACTAACAGGTACACTAACAGGTACACTATCAGTTTCTATCCAGGAGCAACGGTCGATCATGGTTCGAACTGCCATCTCTGCTCCCTCTAGGAGTTCTCTCCTCACTCGCTTAAGTCATGACATTGCATTGGCTAAGGTTTCCACATCATCAAGCCAAATGTCGTTCTCGTCATTGGTTTTCTCTATGGTCTTGACCATCGCAAGTTGTTTCTGCTTAGCTTGCAGATAACGCTTTTTACCCGCGAAGGATTTTCTTGCAGTTTTCTTGGTGTATACCATCCTGGCACAATAAACCAAATCATTAGCTACCCGCATAATGATGATTTCCTAATCAGGTTAGTGGACTCATCAGCCCTAGTGTTGAACCTGGCTAGCTCTGATACCATATGTAACAACCAAAACCAAAATGACAAGAAGTAACTAATTTTTCACGACGGTAATTTTTTTTTAAACAAGGTAGTCAAATACAAAAGTTTCTCATCTATAATCCATTACAACATTTTTCAATTTATCATAAAAATGATTGCATTCTCATAAAGACTGAAAGAAATGATATTCATAATACACTTTGTTTTCTTAACAAATGAAATTTTCATGAAATAACAAATATCGGAAACATACCATTATCATGCATCTCAATTGTCAATCCATCACGTTCAAGACTCGGCAGTTCCTCAATATTGGGAAGAGAAAGTATCTTCGAGGAGTTTAACCTCCAACCACAGACCGTCGGTCTCCCGCACTCCTTCCTAACCGGAAGTGGCCCTACCCTACTCAAGAGGATAGACTTAGGATAACCATCGGTGTTTGCCATCTGAGCTCTGGTGTTGTAACCTACGTGTCTTGTTATCGTGCAGATCCCTAGATACCCTCTAGTCATGCACGACCCTTCACAAGAAACGCCATCCAGTTACGGTGAACGTTCGATGTACTTGAGGATAGCACACCACCTTGGCCAAAGGATTTGTATTTAATTAGCGTTTTAAAAATGCATGAACTTGGTTCACCCACCCTACTCGACTTGAACTGGTCGAAATCCTACAGTTTCCTCTTTGTATAGTTTGAACTTATTTTGCCGACCTTGATGACCTCAAGGCTTAGGATATCCTCCTATAATAGCGCATTGCGCAATATTATTTTAATCCCGAGTTCAGACTTTCATAATCCCATTATCCTATAAAATCATTATTTAGACACGTCCACTCCTAAGTGGTTTCAAATCTGTTTACTTGGTTCTCATGTTAACACAACATACACAAGTATCTAATTCATTTTCCGTTATCCCAATATTCGAGGGTTCTAGACTCAAATGGTCTACAAGGTTAAGCGATCCTAACATCGTCGCATGCAACGCAATCTCGTCTCACATGCAGGTTTTCAACTCAAATAGATCATTTCAGAATCCAATACGGTTTCCTAAACATTACCAACACTTTTATCTTCCTACCCTCTTTCTGAGTCATTAGTTTCACAAGATTTAAATAGCTGAGAGTCGTAAATAAATCTAAAAGGTTTGGGAATCTTTCAAATGTAGATAAAGATATTAAACGGATAAGACATCGGCTGTTTACAAATGCATTTTCTGGCTATACGTCGAACATGCTTACTAACTATGGTTTGACTCCTGCATAGCATGCACGTGGAGCATCGTTCAAAACCTCCAAGGCAGTTTTATGTTCATAACACAGACCTAAAGGCAACTCTTCTATCTTACGTCACTGTTTATCGTTCACTGAAGGTAAATTAAGTCTTGCACCAAGATAAGTTCATTCCTAAATGCATATACCTTAGAGAGCAGCGTTCTTTTGCTATACATCGTCATTTATGACGAGAAAAACTACAATTTCTGAGTTTACAATTCCTAGAAGGCAGTAACACTTCTTTTTCAGAGTTTTCTAATCTTAAAACACAGTAATGTGACAGCATACATTAGTTTCTGAGTTTATCACTTGTCCTACACAGTAATAAAGCTATTTCAAGGAATTAACCGCACACTGAAATCGTAGTAAACTTACGTTATCATTCTATTCTACTCATATTTAAACGTAATAATCTTCCATAACCATGAGACTCTCTTCCTTACTGTTTAAAACTGAGACAAATGGTTAAGAAAAAGAACCTGTTATTAAAAATGGAGGTTGCTGGAAGGCTCTTTCACACCGAGGGCTTTCTGCCTCTCGCTACTTCACTGCACAGTTCTAAGACCTTACTGCCTTTTTGCTCCTCACTACACAATCTAAACTCTTACTGTCTTTTCATTCTCCTCACAGCATAGTTCTAACTCTTACTGTCTTTTCGTTCTCCTCACAGCATAGTTCTAACTCTTACTGTCTTTTCATTCTCCTCACAGCATAGTTCTAACTCTTACTGTCTTTTCGTTCTCCTCACAGCATAGTTCTAAACCCTTACTCACAGCACAGTTCTCCACTCTTACCCATCGCACAGTTCTCTGTCCTCACTCCTCGCTTCCTTCTCAACTCTTACCGCCTTTTCCAAAAGAATGACTTTTCCATAACTTCGCAGCCCCCTTGCTAACTACCCTCGACTCCTAGATTCCCTCCTATGTTGAGGTAGATCCCTTCCACCAACTTCCGCGACGGCTTCTCACAAGCACTAACTTAACTGTTGCAACCGACTTCCTCATCCCGTCGACGGTACACAGAGAATATCTCTCCTGCGTTCCTTACTTCACAACAAACCTCCGTTTCACCCTCAACGGTGGCTTCCCTACTTCCTATATCCGCCGAAGATAACTCTCTTCAACAACTACCGATCCACGCTGTCCTCACTGCCCACGAAGGAAGTTACAACCACTTCCCATGTTGCGCAGAGATATAGGAAACATTTTCTCTCTCCGCAGATTCTTCCTTTTTTTTAAGTTCAATGTAGTTTCTTCACTAAAGAAGTTAACCAATTTCAACCGACTTTTTCAAACGTATACTATCATTAATTAGCACTTTCAAAACAAAGTTCATTGAGAATAAACGCCGTCTGAGGTAATCGAACCCACGACCTCCGATGCTTCTCCACACTCCAAGGTGATGGGAGATCGGCATTAATAATGGTTACACCCTCTCCAATTCGCAAGCTGACCTCTCACGTCTTGGTTAAAAGAATCCCACCAAAGAATTTTTGGTTGACGTAAATCTATACACATGGGTTGACATAACTAAACTTGAACCCGACTTCTCACGTAACATGACCATACAAAAGGTGGTGGCTCCTTTGGCGACGTGGTCTGCTAGAAGACACAACAATTCTGCCTTCACTCGATAACCAAGGCATCAAAATCAATCCAAAACCACTACAAGATGTATTACGGAGTTTAAGTTCGGCATGGCGGTGATTAGGCAATGACTAAAGCATTGTGTTGATCGAAAATGAAAAGGAGACAAAAACCTACTTATTAAGAGATCTTCAAGGTTAAATTGACAACAAATCATGGTCTAAACTAGAAGGAAAGACTCACGCTACATGACGACTAAAATAAATTACCTCACACTATGGCTTCAAATCGACATTCATCGATCTACGCAAAAAGAAAATATTCGCAACATAAATTCGACGCGATTTACGACAATCACGACGGATTGATCGTATCGCAAACGAATTCTCACAACGTTAGACGCTTAAGGTCGATTTCTCGCAATTTCGACTTCGAGACAAGATTTGCAATTTCGCCACAAGATGACTCAATAAATACTTATAGACGTAAATATCAAACATCTCAAATACGTCGACTTGTTATTAGGAACTTACGACGCCATAGACGACTCCAAGATTCTACAAGACGACTTTCGACTAGGATGTTTACTTTATCCTTTGGCATCGACATCAAATTAACTACCCCAAACCGACAAACAAGACTTACTTGTTGGTTCCCAGGTTTATCTATCTGTTTGATGATCTCAGTGACAAACACCTTTGGTTAGTTTCCAGAGTCTATACTCTCTCTCGAAGATACTTTCTCTTCCGTCGAACACGGTCCACCTGTTCCTGCATCGACAGACTCGCATACAATTTTGTGGTCAAAGCATCTATGATCCAAATATAATATATTCAAACATCATTGTATTTAATATAAAGACTTTTAGTCTACATATCACCTTGATCGTAATCAATAGATTCCGCAATTTCATATAATAACTTTGTAAGATAAATTTTTAGTTTTCATGTCGTTCACAACATAGTAATTTACTGAAATTTGTAAGAAAGTAAATAGCATCATTGTTTTCAAAAGGAGGGATGTAACAGGCAATTCCAGTAGTTCACCATTGAGGGCCTGGAGAAAATAAGAATCACCTCCATGAATAGTGCCAATTTGGTATGGACCAGTCCATAAGGGCTCAAATTTGTTGTTTTTGCCTTTATCCTGTCTCTTTACATTCCACATAAGGATCAAATCACCTATCTGAAACCTTCTCTCTACAGCCCTTCTATCAAATAGATATTTCACTTTTTGTTGTGTCTTGATGTTTGTTTTCTGTGCTTCTCTTCTTATCTCATCTAGTGCGTCCAACTGATTTATTCTTTCAGTCATTGGGTCTCCAATCTCCTCACCATTCCCTTAGATGAATTTATAAACTGGTAGGAGGTTGTTCACAGGTAACCTAGCTGCTGCACCATATACCAATTCAAAAGGAGATCTTCCAGTTGCTCTTTTCACTGTTAGCCCATAATGCCAACTTTAGCTTTGGATCCCAAGATCTCTTGTTTTTATCTATCACCCTTCTGATGATTTTCATGAGACTTTTGTTGCTTGACTTTGCTTGACCATTCCCTTGTGGATGATATGGTGATGTATGAGACAAATCAATTCCATAATTATTGCAAAAATTAATAAATTCACTAGACCTGAAGCACATAACATTATCTGCGACCAATTTGGCTGGTACTCCAAATCTTATAATAATATTTTCCAGGATAAAATCCATCACCACTTTGCTTGTAGCCTTTTTAGTTGGAATGGCCTCAATCCATTTAGTAAAATAATTAGTTGCAACCAAAATCTAACTGTGTCCTCCACTTGATTTTTCTGAAATTTCCCCTATAAAATCAATTCCCCATTGCTGAAATGGAGCTTCTATAGTTATAATCCTAAGCGGTAATGCACCTTGATATCTTATCTTTCTTGAGAAACTTTGGCAAGACTCACATTTTCTTACCATTTTGTGTGTATCTGAGAAGAGAGTTGGCCACCAATAGCCTGCTCTGAGAATTTTATGGGCTGTTGTCCTGGCAGCATAATGTCCACCACATCCTCCTTTGTGCATATCATTTAAAATATTAGCAGCCTAATTTTCATCCACACATCTCAGTACGACACCCTCAAGATTCTTCCAATACAGCTCTTCTTGAAGAATTATGTACTTGATTGCATGTAACTTCAAGGTCCTTTTTTGACTATCACTAAAGTGGGAAGGACAATTCAAGTTTTGCAAGTAATACACAATGTCCTTATACCAATCAGATTCTGACATATTAACAGTTTCATTTTGCACCATGTTCACTTGGCACGCTTCCAGATTTGATTATGTCATTATCTTTGCCAAACCTTGTCCCCTTACTAGCTTTGTGATCTGTATCTCTATGTTGAATTTTTGTAGTTTATTTATCCATCTGCATCTTCTTCCAGTTACCTCCTGTTGAGTAAATATATCTTTAACTGCTGCATGAGGCACATATGCAACTATGTGAGAGCCCACTAAATATGGCCTGAAGCTCTTGACTGCTCTAACCAATGCATATGCATGTTTCTCCATGATGTCATACTTTAATTCAGTAGCTTGTAATGACCTACTAAAGAAGGCAATAGGTTGTTCAAAACCGTCTTCATTCTTCTGTAATAAGCATGCAGCAATAGTGTGGAAAGAAGCAAATGAAAACAATTGGAATGGTTTAGAAAAATCAGGAGATTTTAGTACATGAGCCATCTTAATAGCCTATTTTATGTTCTAGAATGATTTGGTTGCTTCATCCTCCCATTTGACAGTTGCACCTTTCTTCAACATTTTGGAGATATCTTTTGTGGTCTCTGCAAAGTTAGGCACAAATCTTCTTACAAAATTAATTTGTCCAAAGAAGGACTGAACACCTTTTACTGTTCTAGGGATTTGAATTTTTTCTATTGCAGCAACCCTTTCAGGATCAATCTTGACTCCATCCTTGGAAACAATGTGTCCAAGCAATTTTCCTTCCACCACCCCAAAAGTACACTTCTTTAGGTTGAGTGAGATGCCATACTCTAATGCTCTAATAAAAATTTGTTCCAAATGCATACAGTGCTGCTCTTCTTTCTTTGAAAAGGTAGTTAAGTCATCTTGATACACAACCAAGATTGAATCAATCAATCCTGCAAAAGCAACATCCATTGCCCTTTGAAATGTGGCACCTACATTTGTCAGTCCAAATGACATCCTCACAAAAACATAGGTTCCCCATGGAGTAGTGAAAGCAGTCTTAAATTGTTCTGATTCTTTTACTTGCACTTGATTGTACCCTAAAAATCCATCCATCATGGATAAAAGTTCACATCTAGTCACCTTCTATAACATAGCTTCCATGTTTGGCAATGGATAATTGTCCTTCAAAGAAGATACATTTAGATTTCTAAACTCTACACAAAGCCTTATGTCACCATTCTTCTTTCTAACTGGGACAAGGTTAGACACCCAAGTTGAATGTCTGATAGGCATGATTATTCTAGCCTCCCTAAGCTTCATAAGTTCTTCTTGCATTTTTGGAGCTAAGGTTGGGTTGATAGGTCTTTGTTTTTGTCTAAATGGTTTAGCTCCAGGCTTCAAAGGGATTTCATGCTGAAATAAATCCTCTCTATAAGCTTTGAGGTCCTCATAAGACCAGGCAAATACATGCTTATATATTCTTAGTAATGCAATCAGCATAGTTTTGATATGTGGCTTGAGCTATTTGCCAATGTATACCTTCTTGGGGGCCTGAGATGTCCCCAAGTTTATCTCCTCTAAATCATTCTTGTTTGTTGGAGATGATTTTGTAACAAATTGGTCCCTATTATCAAAAGCTCACTCTAAAGTGACCAATCCTCTAGGGATCCTGTTTGTCTTGAGTTAAATTATTTCTTTCCCTAAGAGAGTTTCTTTTCCATCTACAACCTCCACAAAGTTCTAAAAATCCATTTCTTGGTTCTCATATTCATCAATGCAATGCAGGAATCTCAGTAAATCCTTATCATCATCAAATACCTACCAGCTGCATACATTATCTGGCACTGCAGGTCTAAGTTTGACCTCAACATTTGTGACATCTGATAGAGTTATATCATCTAGCCTTATGGCTACATTAGCTAGAAAATCTGCCCTGACATTTTTTGATCTCTCTACCCAATTTAGTGAAAATGCATCAAACAATTCAATTGTATCCCAAACAGCATGTTTATATTGTTTTAATCTCTTATTTTTTTATGCATACTTATCTCTAACTTGGGAAACAATAAGCTCTGAATCACCAAACACTTTGAGTATTTTAATTCCATGCTTTAAGGCCACATTCAATCCTAATAACAGAGCCTCATACTCTGCAATATTGTTTGTATAGGCAAACTTCAACAAGAAAGAGAATTTTAGAAGTTTACCAGCTGGAGACAAAAACACCACTCCAGTACTAGAGCCTTCCTTCGAACAAGTTCCATCAAAATACATGGTCCATAGACCCTATTGATCCAGCCCTTGAATGCACATATTTCCCTTTTTACCTTCTTGATCATCTGAGACAACCCTGAAATTATCACAGTTAGTATCCACAAAACATATATGCTCCTCAAATTCTTGATCCTCCACTGTCTTTGATGACCTTTCTTCTCTAATCAGTTTGACATCCCTGCCATTCATAGGGATAATAGCATATGACAAATCTAATTGTATACTCCCACCAATCAATGCTGCCCATCTTCTTGACAATAACATACCAGATTGTGGCTTGATATCAACAACTGTTATATTCATCTTATAGGTCTTTTCAGGATATGCTGCCAATCTAAAATCCACATCTTTCATGATTCCAATGACAGGTACTTCTCTAGCATCCATTGCATAGCACTTCCCACATGCCTTATCTATTTTTAACCCAGCTTGCTGCATGATGGCTAAAGGCATGATATTTATTGATGCTCCTGAATCAAGCATACAATTCTTAATTATTTTTTTACTTATGACAAGGAAGACATAAAATGGTTCCACTTGTGAAGGGCATTTTGTCATGGTCATCCCCAAATACACCTCAAGAACTTCATCTTCATCAATATACAGGGCCTATTTCTTACCCTGAGGTTCATCACTCAACTTGGCTTGACAGGGTACTCCTGAAATTAAGGATACTTCTTTATTTTTGAATTCTTCCACTTTCATCAGTTCCATAAGTGGAATAGAGACTTTTATCTATGATAAGACTTGAGTGATGTCAAATGGAGCATAATTTTGAATAACAGTTGTAGCTCGCTCCACAATTTTACTTCTATCTTGAGATGACCCAGCTTTGTTTTTTAAGGCCCCCTGATTGTCATTCTTAACCTGAAAATTTTTGCTTTGATCCTCAGCCTAGGGAATTCTATTTTCTGGTCCTTAAGGATCATGACCTATTTTTTGCTTAAAGTTTTGCCTAGTATTGTTCCATTGTTTCTTATATGTTTCAGTCCCCTTGTAATTTTGCACTGCCTGGCCTGTAGAAGTATTATCTGGTTGGTGTCAGTTACTTACCTGAGCTTTGCCCCTGAGATTGTAATTTGACTTGAGCTACTAATGTAGTTGTGAGGGCTCTAATTTCTTCATCAGAAGGTCTCCTCAAGTTATTCAAAAAATTGTGTGAATCCTAAGCATAGGCATAATTATCTTCCTCATCCTCATCATAGGGAAATTGCTGCCAAACCTGAATCTCATCATTTGTACTTGCATCAGCATTGTGAGAAGAGTATTCTCTATTTGTAGATAGCATATTGACATTCTTATCTTCCATGCAATGTGGCTCATTACACTCATCACAGGCAACAACATTGTTGTATAGAGACTGAGCAATCATACATTGTGACTGTGAGTGAGGCATTTGACATATGATACACCATGGGGTGTCATTAACAATATTTATAGCCTTCTGCAAAGGATTAGGAGTTTCCTTTGTATTTTGAACTCTCTGATTTGTGTTGTGGTGTGGGAGGATGGGTTTACCATTATGCCAATTGGTATTATATGGCACATCATGTAATGATGGTCTTCTTTCTTGCCTTTGGTAAACTTGTCTGTCAGGACCTGTCCCCTTTTCATTTTTAACCATTCTATAACTGAGGTCCATGACAATATTTGTCAACTTATCTAATTTATCCTCAGGAGTGGATGCATTGCCTTAAACACTTTCAGACTTAGTATTTGGATTTTGTAGAATTTTTACATCATCTTTTCTGTTTGTCTTACCAGATGCTTTTCTATTATTTTCAATATTTGTTGCAATTTTGAAGGCATCTCTGAGGCTATGAGGACCCTTATCTCTTAATCCATAAGTAGTTTTGGAATCAAAAGTATTTATGTACAACACTATGCACATTGGTTCATTAGGCCTCAGATGGTGTGGCAATTTGTTCAAAACCTTAGTGAATCTAGCATTGAAATCAGCAACTTATTCATTTGATCCTTTGGTGATACCAGTGAATTTATTTATGAAAAAATTAGGATCAGTTTTGTCACCATATTGTTCTTTGAATATACTTCTGAAATCATCCCATGATGAGATACTTTGGTCAGGTAGACCTTTATACCATTCTCTAGCTTCATCAATCAAAGACTGCATGAACAACTTCATAAAAACATCCTCATGCTCAACCTCAAAGTTATCCATGATATTCTGAAAAGCCTTCAAGTGATCCTCCCCTAACACGGTATTATTTCCTAAAAATTTAGGCATTTGCAGCCTCACATGTTTGTCAATAGGATTTGGGTAACCATGAATGCCATCAAAAACTAACTGTCTAAATCTATCCAACTGCATAGGTTGTCTACCAAACTGATTAGCATTAGCATTTCTATTTGCATTCTGGTTTCTTACATTATTTAATGGTACTCTAGCATTGTTTGCATTCTGTCTTTGATCATTATGCTGATCCTGCACTTCATTTCTTTGTTGATTTCTCTGCATATTTGCATTTTCAAGGGTAGGAATTGAATCATTCTGACCCACTCTCAGAGATTGAACTTTCTGTCTCATGTCATCTCTGATTTTCATAGCTTGTAAATATTCTAATTCAGCTCTTAAGCTTTTGATCTCTTCAGCTAGTTCCTCCTCTCTAGGCATAGAAGAGGATGGTTTCATCACATTCTGATCATCATTATCATACCTTAGGGATTCAGCTTCCTCAAATCTATCAGGGGAATCAACAAAAGGGCGTTCTTAAAACACCTCTGACCTCATTCTCAACCCATCACCCTACTGTCTCTCATATACATTCTGGATTTCAGCCTTAGTGCTTGTAAAATAAGTTATTGTTTGCTCTGAGGATCCTAGATTGTCTTGAATAAAATCATTTTTCCTGGGGCTAGGAGAACCATCTTGACGGGCTCGAACAGTCCCTTTTTTCTTATACATCATTTTTATGGGTAACTCTTCAAACAAAGGGTTACATTGGGATTTTCTCCCTTGCATATAAATTTTTACTTTACTGGTTGGGAGATTGGTTCGGAGTTGCCACCTATTACTAGGAATTGTTTTCTTTTAAAATCTGGGTTCTCTCACAAAGCACTCCCCAGCGGAGTCACCAATTTCTATTGGTAACTCGAATGGGCACAAATTAACACTAGGGATGATAAGATAACACTTTGATTTCAGGTCCCTAGTAGAGTCACCAATTTCTACTGGTATTTTTCCTAGATTGGATGCTTATTCCCAGTTATCCCTACAAGGTAGCCATCATTGATCAACAGGATTCCCGGGCTAGGGGCCAACAGTATAGGAGATAGACTCTATAAATATCTCCTCTTCTTCTTTAGGCTCTGCAGAACCAAGGGGGGTATTCCCTATTCAACATCCATAAAATATGGTTATGGCTTGACTGGGATGTTGATGCAAAGCAGATAAATCATCTTTTTTATAGACCAAAATTGTGAGATAAGTGCAAAGGGGCTAGCTCTGGGCCTATGTTCAGTTGTAGACAGAGGATTTTTGGTTTGATTTAAAGTTTAAGTTTGATTTATATTTGGATGCAAAACTAGGACTTTGGGTTACAATAGAGATATTAGACCAGATCAGTGCCTATCCAGGGCTCGGAGTCAGTAGACATATATATGTGAATGTTTACCACAGACCTAAGGCAGTAATCAGATTTCAAGGGGTTTCTAAAATGTCTGCTTTACAGACAATACCCAAGAGAGAGTATTTAGTTACTTCTACTTACAAACATCCTTACTGCAATGTATTCTTCTCAACACTTAATCCAAAACACTCAATCTACTCCTTGAGTAGAAGTAAGAGACTAAGTATTCAATATAGAAAACCTATATTCTAGAATCTATAACACCCCTTAGATGTTCAGAGTCAGAAGAAAAACACATTAAGTGTGGAGACAAATAACAAAACACATGCAATGAAGCATTACTCATTTAAATCAACATGAAATTGATAATTCTGTGCATAATACATACAACATACAATTCATAAACTCACAAGACACCTGAAACAGAGTCATCAGAAGATTGTATTCCTACTGCATGACCAAAATTTGTCCAATTTTCAACAACACAAATGAGTAACACTACCTGCTATATACAGCAAGGAAGGTGCACTTAACATTGAAAGTACATGGTTGACTCAAAAAATTGCTAGATACCGTGCATCTTGAGAAAATGGTGCTCAACAATAAATGCAATAGGTAGAGGAGGAGATAGGGAGATCTCAAGCCCTGCGCCGTCACCTGGGGATTCACATCTTCAATCAGGTACTTGATCTATCCACACCTTTGTCCATACCCTGTAACATTTGCCATTAATGGCATACCAACCCACAGCCATCGGGAAATGTAGCATACTGCGCGTTTGAAACTTTCCCACCAAGATACATGACCTCGACATCTCAAATCATGTGGGAACCAATTATCCCACATGCATCCTATGGCAACTTCCTGAATACTTTATAAACTAGGCCGCAAACATATATAATGTCAGTGATTTTGCTCCTGATGGCACCAACCCTGAACCTCATCATCATGACCCGTGCCAACGGCAAGCCGACACTCCTTACCTGATATTAAACATCACCCTGATATTACTTGCCACCTTGATGATCCTCATGTTCAATATCCCATTGGCTAGACCCTTGATGTCGGCGAGCCACCTGCATGTTCGCCTGATATGAAATATCACCCCGATATTTCACATCACCCCGCAGGAAATATCACCCTGCGGGAAAGTATCATCATGACCGCATCACTTGATAACCAATATCACCCCACCGATCCTAATGACCTCATAAAAAAGTCCTCCCACATGATACCAGTTAGCTCCTGATGACGTCACCATCATATTGGGGCATGGGTGATATTCGTAAGATGACCTGATATTCAGAATATCACCCCCTCACAAAAATATTGGGGTGCACTATAGCTTCACTGTAACATCAGGGTGGTCTTCAAATGTGACTGATATTTGGGATATCACCCCCTCCTTCAAAATATGATGTAGCCGTTAGACAAGTAGACATCACTGTCATATAAAATTTGACGTCAACGGCATCAGGTGATAAAAGAACGTTGGGGCGATATTCACAAAGATCACCCGACATTTGAAACATGATGATGACCCCCTCCTTCGGGAAATCAAGTTATATTTGAAATATGATGAGGAGGCACACAGACCTAGAATTTTGACAGGCATAACTTCCTCCCTTGGCTGAATTTCAGGGTGATATAAAAGGCAATCCTACTTAGAATTTTACACTCTTCCACTTGGCAGGCCTCTTAAGGCAAGATTTAGACTTCATGCTTTAGAAAACTTAGGGTTTGAATGAGAAAACCTATAAATGTTCAAGCTCAAAACCCTAGACATAAATGAGTACTAACACCTTGAATCAAAGATCATAACCTTTATCAACCAACTATCCAAAACTAAGAAGATTATGTTTCAATCCTTCCACATACATAACATCATTGGTATTATTCTTACCATCAAAAGAGATGGATCCTCTGCTATGGATTCTTCCAGCTGAGTTATCTCCAAATTTCACAAGCCCACCTTCATAATCTTTAAAATTCACAAACTTACTCTTATCTCTAGTCATATGATGAGAACATCCACTATCAATCACCCATTCATCTTTCTCAATAACCTGAGCAGCCAAGGCACTTTCCATATTTGCAAAGCTACCAGATTCAGTGGACACCGAATCTTCTTTGATGGCAATGAACACCCAATCATTTTTTGGGGAACCTCCATGATCAGATTCATCATCTATGACTCCTTCTCTAGTTTCTTGGACATAGTAACATTTGTTCTAATTTCTATATTTGTTAGGGTTTGGTTTTGAAAACCTCTCTAGACATCTTGAGGCAAAATGACCAATCTTATTACAAGCAAAACATTTGAGTGGCAATTTTCCTTCATACTTACCGGATCCTCTTGGCAAGAAGAGCTTGAAGATTTGTAGTTTTAATTTCAACATCTTCAAGATCCTTCCTAGTCTTCACAAATCTATTTGATCTTACAGAGGAGCTTTCACCCAGGTCATATCTTTGTTTTCCATATACACTAGCCTTAGATGCAGATTCAAATTTTGGAAGAGAATTGGCAAACTCACTTAATTCAAAATATGAAATTTTGCCAACTAGATGATCTCTTGTAACATCTAAGACAGTCCTGATCTCCTCTATGGATGCAACCTTATGTTTGTATGAATCAAGTAAAGATCTGAGCACTTTTGATACAATATCTGATTCTTCCAAAGTTCCACTAGCACACTTGATACCACACACAAGTTCATTTATCTTTTTCATGTAGATTGTGATGTTTTCATCTTCACTCATCCTCATGTTTTCAAATTTTCCTCTTAGACTTTACAGCTTGGTGCATTTGACATATTTATCACCTTCATACAGAAAATCTAACTTTTTCCAGATTTCTTAAATACTTTTTAGACCAAACACATTTGTCATTTCTGAATCAGTCAAGGCACTCAACAAGGCTTCTTTAGCTCATAGATTATTTTCAGCATCTTTGATTTGATCTGGAGTTGAAGGACCTTTTTCTAGAGGTTTATACTCATCTTTGGTTATTAACCAATAAGCATTACCCAAGCATTGTAAATGACATTCCATGCGACTCTTCCAAATAGAGTAATTTGTTCCATCAAATTTTGGACTATCCTTCTTGTAAGTCGACATCCTGGATCTCCTTGAGTGGTTAAGCTCTCTTTAAAAAAACTTGGCTCTGATACCAATTGTTGGAATTATACCAGACAACTGAGAGGGGGGGTGAATCAGTTGTCCCACAATAAATACTTTTTTTGCTTTTAACCTTCTTTATTATCTGACTACCAGATTAATGATGTAAAAATTAAAGCATAGATCAACAACATAAGAGTAGAAACATAATCAACACATTTGACACCAAGATTTTGACATGGAAACCGAGTTAAGGGAAAAACCACGGTGGGGGTTAACCCACAAAAATGCGTACCCTGTTAAAAATACTTTAACAAAATAGAAGGCACATGCCTTCGGGGGCACTGCCTAGAGCTCACTGCTTAAAGGAGAGGCTCACTGCCTATTGAGTTTATTTAGAAAGAATTAACTGAGAAGTAGCATCTACTTCATCCCTGATTTAGTTTCAATGAATGCTCAAGAACTTTTGCTTTGCCCTGAATTCTTCTTCACACTCTGTACTTCTCTCACTCCTATTCTTCTCTACTCTGCTCCTAATCCTTTATTTAGATTTTATTTGTTTTGCACAAGGATGATTTTTCAATGACTCTTCAACAAGTATTTATATACTTTATCAACCTTGGAATGATCAACAAGGTTAGCTAAACTCAATGCGGATCTTCACACTGTCAGCCATACATAATTGAGACTTGAATCTGCTTCTACAATTACTCCACACTTCATAAAAATGCCCTTAAGGAATCCACAACATGCTAAGAACATCCGATCGGCCAAGACTGGGAAGAACATCAACCTTAAAGAAGAAATCTTCAACTAACAAACTCAAACTTTAATGCGGGCCTCCAACATAGTAGCCACATGATCTAGAGACCTCTACAAGCACATTGAAATCACCAATAACATTCACTCTAAACCATATTGCTAGAAACATTTGAATCTTCCTTTAGAACCTCAAGAACACTTTCTGCCATGACTGTCAAACTAGAAGGATAGCTTGCGAACCTCCAAACCACAAACCACTGGAGTTGATGATACACACTAAATTCCTAAACATGCCTTTAGATCCATAGATCACAATTTTATATTCCCGGAGCAATCCAAACCTCTTTCCTGAGTATTGCAGGAACTGATTCTACTTAGATGACCATAACTCTTTCAAATCTTCATACAAACTTCTCAAATCTTAATTGGAGCAACCTCTGACAATCCTCTACACAGCCATATGATCTGAATGCATTGATTGTTGTTAATTTTCTCAATATCCTCAACAATCCGGTCTTCTATACATACAACAAAATAGGATACAGTTGACACTAATGGCAACAAGAATATGTTGACATCAATGACAACACCTCTTAGGCACATATTTGCAACAAATATAATGTAAATTAATTAAACCACTTAATTTAACTAAGGTTTTGGACATTTTACACTTCCGAGAATTCTACAAGTTGTGGGCACAATTCACTTTCTCTCAATTTCACAATGGCTTGAAACCATTATCAAAGACTGTAGTGTCCTGATGTATGCTTTGTTCTTATCAATCTTAAGCACATTTTTTGAACATATTTTAATTATGAAAGAGGACTTAGTAGTTGAATGGATTTAAAAGTAATTTTAATATAGGTTATTAGATGTGATTTATTTAAACATGTATTTAAATTCAAAAATATCAAAATATTTGATATTTGTAAGTGGGAAAACCATTGATTTGCACATATGATCCATGTTAAATAAATAAATAAAGTTTTCAATTAACAATTAATTTAGATAAAAGAGTTGTGATTGTTGAGTTACTTATTTAGAATTCTAATTTTGGGTAATTGGATGACTGTGTGTTTGAGGATCTAATGGATATGTCCTGAGAGAGTTTTTTTAAAGTACGATGAGAAATCTCAAAAACCACAGTGTGTTAAAAACAAATATTCTAGGGTTTTCTTATTATTATTTTTTATGGGCATCGACAGTTGAGAACCAATTGTTGTTGCTATACATTTGTAGTTTCATTTTTTTAAACAAAATGGGCAAAGAAAATGATTAGTATACATTAAAAAGTACTAGTCATTATCTCATGTTTCAATATGATTGTATAAATTTTTTATAATGATATATTAATCGACAATCTATTTTTGAACAAGTCTATTATGAACATAATCTAAAAACACTATGCTATCTATTTTTGTAGTGAGTATTTCTTGCTTCCATTAATAATAGCCTATCAACAAATTCATTGTGTATAAACTTCGTGCAACCACTTTGACAACTCCTTATACTCAATTGCTACTCAATGGCAACTACTTTGACTATAAATGCCATATGCAATTTATGGTTGAAGGCACAACTAGACTTATCCCTTTGCTCCAAGTCACATCACTCAAACCCATCCAACAGGCTCACCTTAAAAACTTGAAATACCAGTTGCACCTTTTAGATGGTTTGCACACACACCATGCTCTTCTTCTTGAACAATACAACAAACTTGTATTAGAAGGAGCTATACTCAAATGTTCTATTATCGAACTAATAGACTATATTTGCAAATTGTTCTACAAATTCATGTATGCTAATACTTACCTCCCAAATATTGGTCTTCCCCATTATTACCCTAAAGTTTTATCCTTGATTTGCAATTTCCCTTTTAATATTGTAGGGCAACTATAATTAATTTTTTGGAGGTTCTTTCAAACAATGAAACCATTATTGAAGTTGCACCTCCTCTTGTTCAAACCTCAAGGCACCATCTCTCAAAGAACTCCCAAGACCCAATTAGATCATTCCCATCTCAATCATTGTCAAGCCTACAAGATTTAAAACTTGCTATTCATAAATCCACACTTCCAAATGGATAATCCTTATTAAATCACTAACCAATTACTATTGATGCATAAATCTGTGGGTTTAATCTAGCAGCAACATGGGAAACTCTAAAATGTGGGAATGCTTCTCAAAGTGACCTCTAGGTTTTAAGGAAGTTGGCTCTTCCGTTCTTTCAGTGGGGGTTTGGGAAAAAGTTAGGAAGAAAATGAGATTACAGATACAATATTAAACTATCTTCCTAATCTATGGTGATGTGCTAGATTTGAAATAGCTAGTTGCACAATATCAAACCTTAAATGATTTAGCTTGAAACTAAAGAGCTGAGGGGAATGATTAATCATCCAGTTTGTAAGAAGATTTAATAGAGGCAAAAGAAACAAAGGATTAAAGAAACCAAAAATAGAGACACTTAGATATGCACAGAACACCGCTTCTTTATTTAAATGAAGAACAATTACAGAGGCAAGAATTTGGATAAAGTAACATATTACATCCTCATGAAAGAACCACTGCAAAGGCAAAATAAAAACATCTGTTTGCTGGCTGCATAAAATCTCTGATCTATAGAACTCTGTAGAACTCTGTATATATAGAAATTGACTCGGATCTGCTCATTTATAGCCTAGAAAATGAATCTCTGAAGATCTCCTTGCAACTGAAACTGGCTCTCAACTATCAAAATATCTCTAATTGTCCGTAAAATCTGGCACTAAATCTAGAAAAGGCAACTGAAACTGGCTGGAAAATATTTCTTCCATTTTAGCCTGCCTGAGAAAATAAAATCTCTCATCACCTATCTTCCTGTAGCTTGTCATGAAAAAATAAGAGTGGTTTCTATTTACTTTAGGGTTTCACACTTCTTTATCTCCCGTGAATATAAAGTCACTTATGAGTTTTTATTTGATAAGGCACCTAGCTTTAATATACATGAGGGACCCACCTTTTTATGAGACTCAACATTATAAATAGACACCCATACTTAAACTCACATGAACCATTGCATTAATAAAATGAAATGAAACATTTTATCTTCCTCTCCTCGGGCTCAACCACGTGGTGGACTCCACTGCTTCCTTTGCATTTGCTTCTTAATACCTCAGGTGACTCCACTTGTTTGAGCTACTTCTTCTGAATGCTTTGGGCTTAGCCATGTGTAAGACTCCACATCATTCTTTAGTTCTCTCTTATTTCTCCCGTAGCTTCCACTTGGCTTTATCCGTTGCTTGTTTCTTATTGCGTCTGAGCCATTAGATCCAAACTAATCTTGCGGTGGCTGAGTGTTTCTGTTTCTCGGGTTCTGTGTCTTTTCTTGTCGCTGTATGCGGGCTTGAATCTATATGTATCTGTAAGACCAGTGTCCATCCTCTACCTAAGAGGCAGTGCCATACCTGTGCCTTCATTAAACTATGTCGAGCTCCAAACTTGAAATACTAAGCATCATATCATATGCTGATGTGCTTATAATGACCGCATTATAACTTGCAGTGGTGGTAACTTGTTTATGGCTGAGCTAAGCCATATCTCTTTCATCTAACCAAACTATACACTTGCTGTGTCTTTTAAAACCTCTGCATAACGGTTTGTCTATGACTGCCATCTTGAATGGTTTGCGTCACATTTAATTTGAGCAATTTTCATGGTGAGACGTGCCTTCATTATTGCTATAGACTGGTGCCATTTGAAAAGAATGGTTCTGCCTTCTTCATCACTGGCAGCGAAGATTTGAGTGCCCTTGAAAATGGGACCTTCTCTATACTGACTCTTTGTGTGGCAGCGAGATTATTGATTTCCAGTACCTTATATGATGGCGCTTAAGTTCTTTAAATGTTGGCAATGCTTTTTTTGACTGTGTAACCTCGGCAATTTGAATAAGTCGTGCCCCTGGCAACTTCATTTCTATTGGCCGTTCTTTGGAAATAGCTGTGTCTCACATCTCTGGACTGCATCATTTTATTTTTTAGTAGTAAGTCTTGAGTAATGAAATTGCCCTCTATTTAATGGTTGATCCTTTGCATCGAATGTGGCGTGCCTTAAATAAGGCCTAACACGGATGCCTTTGTGTTGATATTTGATACATATAGTGGCCACGCCTCTAGAAGCCTCACCATGTTTTCTTTGACCGAGCTTCACTTCTCAACCTGCCTTGATTTACTCTTTGAAAGTGCTTTGTTACAGTCCGCATCCATCTTCATAGGCTGAGCTTCATTTCTGAATGATAACGTGCTCTTTTATGAAGTTGTATCTTGATGAAATGGCGCTATAATGTTTGCTGAAACCTTGATTCTATGGCTTGTTCCATTTTAAATGATCGCAGCTTCAAGTTTGGTAGTAATGATTGGCTAACACCTCTTGCATAGAGGCCACACACTTTCCCTGACTTGAGATTTATCACCTTACGGACAATGTGCTTCATAAGAGATCACTTTATGACTTTCTAATGATCATGCCACTGCACCTAATTACAAACATAAAAGTTTTGAAATGGTGGGAAAATTTTATCACCAGTTACCATAAACAAGGTTCCATAGAAGGCTAGGCCCTAGCAAAAATTGTACTTCATGAATACTAAAATGTTGGAGACAAGGGGAACATTTTTGGCTTTAATCTCATAGATAGGGAGGGTAGTGAAATACACATAACTTGCTTCAATAAAATTACAGATGAATTGTACAATGTTGTCCAATCTAACAACCTTTTTGTCATCTCCAACGGTCATATCAAAGTAGCTAACACAAAATACAGTAGCTCTAGAAACCCTTTGGAGATCTTCCTTCACACATCATCCATGATAACTCCTTCCACCACAACAAACTTTGTTATACCTCTACACAACTTCCATTTCAAGAACATAAATATCCTAGATTCAATTCCAATCAATTTCCTTGTTGATGTTACTGGTATACTATTGTCTATTTACCTTACATCAACCATATGTAATAGAGATGTAACATAAATTATCAAGCATACTACTCAAATCATTGACAAAATAATGATTAATGCTACCACCCGTTAGATGGACTACACCGAGATACTCAATCATGTGTAATGACATACAAAATGTATCTTGCAAACATGCTTGAAAAGGAAAGGCACATCTCTTGCCTATCAATACAAATCCCCCTACCCATTACAAGAAAATTCATCTCTATCGATTGCTGAAAATGGACAACCCAAATTCACACTTGCTTGCAATGATGATCGATTAAATGTCCACAACCCATCTATCCTTTCTATATGGAGAGATAATATAGATTGTCAACCTATTATTTCAACCAATGTAGTACTAAAATATATTGTAAAATATGCATCCAAAGCTGAGGATAGGTCTGAAACATATAATGATGTGTTAACTAGCATCTCATCTAACATTGACCTTGATTAGCCAACCCCAACTACATTTTGCAGACTTCTCATTAATAGTATTTTTGACTTCATGCATTGCCCTAGTGTATGCTTGAAAATGTTAAACTCAATAAATGCAATCATCGTTGGCATACCCATTGCATATATGGCACAACCAATAGAACTAGATACAATGCCACTTATTGAAGTAGCACAAAAATGGACCTTTGTAAGTTCTCACAAAAACAACAAATGGAAACATCCAACATTGGCTATTGTACAAGTCTAGCTTTGCTTCACCAACATCCCCCCAAAAAATGATACAAGCTTTGAATTGTTTTATTGGATTTAACTACTATTATACCAACCCTTCCACGGCATTCACATTGATATTGGATCTTCAAAGAAAGAAATTCCACACCAATGGGAAAGAAAAGATAGCATCTACCATGGCATGTTCTTTGTACAACCCCTAAGTCCATTGTTAGACATTGACAATCATTCTCCTTTTGAGTCAAAGAATGTGGCACAAGAAGATAGTCTACACAAGTGGCAAGTCTTGCCAATATTATACCTATGTCTACCCTTCCACCTTATTGAGATTGACATGCTTGGTCATTGTCAGATTCACTATAACCATAATTGGGGTGCACCACCCTTCAACCCACTTTTGCATGTATTAGCTCCCCCATGTTAACAACTTTACTTGCATGCATGTCAACATATTTAATTTACTCCATTTCTTTTCTAATGCAAGATGATAACACATATAACTACATTCTTTAAATGTTCAAATGATGGATGGACAACAACCATTCACTAGTGACAAAACTATATGATCTCTTCTCAAGAAACCACTAATTACTTTTACCTACATTCTATCTTGGTGTACCCATTGCACACCAAGGTGTGATTGCTAGTTGTATGGGATTGTCGTTGCCTTGGTAAGTTAGCAATGTTGGTTTGGCCATTAATTTGCATATTGGTAACATGTATTATCATATTAATGATCATGTCAATACAATATTCATAATCATATTCATAATATTGGTTTGGCCATTAATTTACTCCACTACAGATGATGGAGGTACATACAAAATAAATAAGTACAAATGGTCACAGGTATAAAAGTATTTCCATATCAGAATTCATACAAATGAAAGAATTTTTAGAGCTGGGGAGAGGGCCCTATAGTGGGTCGGGCTCCTATACTTGGTATAGAAGTTGAATAAAGTGGGGCCAACTATTGATTGTTATTTTTCAATTAATATTTAAAATATTTCTAAAAAGAGTACAAATATGCATCAATCAATGTACAAATCATATTTGTTTATTCATTAGTATTATTTTATTCATATTAGCTGGCATACATAAAAAAATTACAAGGATTTGTAAAACATAAATGCAACTGACATGGTTTGTACACATACATAGCTGAATACATTATGAGACAGAAGGATAATATATAGAGTTTATATTATAAAGATAACAATATTTTCTTCCAACTTACCAAGGAGTGATCAACCACTATAGAGTACCTTTTTTGTTTATCCAAAACTATTTGAAACATTATACATCAAAAAGTGTCCCATCAAATATATTCCTATGTCCCACAATAGTTTCCTATTTTCTAAGTTACTTGGAGTCCCAAGTAAAAATGACACATGGCCAAGTGCCAAATCCAATAAGTCCATCCATTCCATAACTCCTCATGAAGTGCATTATATCAACTCAAATATGACCAACTACTAGTCTCTTCACTATAATACCTACAAAAACACAACACACTCAAAGGTGTAAGGCTCACCAAACAAGTTGTCAAAACAAGAGGACATAAATTAAATACTCCAGCCCAAACAAGTATTCAACCAAACAATCAACTCAAAAACTTAATGAGACACAATCAAAGGTTTAAGGCTCACCAATCAAGCCATCAAGAAAACATGACAGAGATTAAAGACTTTAGACCAAACAAACATTCAACCAAATCAATCACCTCTCAAACTTATTACCAAATTCAAATTTATAAACAACCATCAAATCCATCAAATGAATCAATCCACACAAAACAATTTAAACCAATTGAATGACAATACACATATCACCAACATTTTGTTGGAGTACACAAGACACTGAGAGCGGGGGGGTGAATCAGTGTCTTATAAATCAAACTTTTTTTTGGCAACACTTAATTAACTTTTACCAACTGTGAACTTCAACTTTGAATGGTGAAAGCAAGACATTCATTGAAGAACCAAGATGAAGTATCAAACCAACTTGTGAGCATGAAAAGAAAAAACAACTATTTGTGAACTATGAGGAATCATTAGAACAATTCATCAAGACAAACAATAGAGGCACATTGTTACTTCATTGGATTGAGATAAGTATCAAAGTATTATGCATTTGTACTGATTTACTATGAGCATCGTATAACAGTTAAATAATGAAGTAATGAACAAAAACTCATGAGAAGAACAAGTAACCATAACACAGAGATTGTCCTGAGTGGAAAACCCTCCGGGGCATAAAAACCACTCAAAAAATGCCTCACCAGCTTACTTAATGAATCTCACTAATTATAGGCTTCACTGGCTACAAAATGCCTCACTGGCAAAGCCTCACTAGCTACACAAAATGCCTCACTGGCAAAGGTCATTTCTTGTCTCACTGACTTGACCTTTCAATACATGTTTCAATCATGAAGAAAAACAAATATAGAGGGACACTCTATTTCACTGATCCTCAAACTCTGATTTAATATCAATGATAATGCATTCAGTCATCTATCCTCAACATTACATGAGGTGTATACACAATTGTGTATTCTTCACATCAACATTAGAGATATATATTGTCCTCGGATTTAAAGTCATTCTCTTTTTCTGTACAAACAATTGGAAGAAGTATAACTGTAGTAGCATAACTGTTTGAAGTCATCCATAACTGACAATGGAGTTATAACTAATAACCCTTATTAACTGTCTTAACCAAGACAAAAGAAATAAACTTCAAACTGTGTATAGGGTTAAAGAAGACTCTTCTTTAACTATAAAAATATACTTGTACAATAACTAAATGTTTTTGTAGAAATACAATAGAAAACATATTCTCAATTTGTTTTGAAATCAAAGTGAATCATTTACCAGACCAAGAGTAACTGTCTGATGCTCAAGTGAAACCCTAGGGCTCAAAACCCTAGTTAAATAACTTCCAAGATGCTTCATAGAAAAATCCCACATCACTGGTAAGAAGCAATAGTTCAAACCGTGCAAGAATATACAAGACTATAGAGAGCCTTTCAAAAAAATTCTTCAAACCAAAAAGATTTCATTTCTTCGAAGCCCTTGTCATAGCCATTTTGAAACAGTTTTAACAAATAATAAACACAACCAAAAACAAATGTAATCTCTGCATCAAAAATATGAAACAAATTTCAAACCCAACTTACTGTATCTGACAACCGACAAGTGAAACTGAAGATACTTAGTGTGCTCATAGTCAACAAGATTAAATCTAGCTTTGTCACCTCTAGAGATACCTCAGACAGTCAAACATCAAAGATTCAAGTAGCTTCTTCCTTATTTTCTTATGATTACAGCCAAGTAAAATGAAACCCTTCTCCATATTCATAACACAGACTTTACAAAATGAATACCAAGACCAATCTCTTTTCCCATGTATAACTTATGCAATTGGTACCACAAGTAAACCCTAGCACAACGAGTGGAAACAAAAGCATATTACCTTATGAAAAACTGCATTGACTTGTTCGGTAGGTAAGTTGCTAAAAGTAGCCGATGAGAAACACTTTTGTAATGTTTGCAATAGAGTCCAAACAAAACAATATTGGGGTCAACACTTTAAACATTTTAACCCCTTAGTACCTTTAAAACATTAAGTGTATTTATCATAAAATGACATTAAATATCTGTGCCAAGAGATAGAACATGCTTGTCAAATGAGCTTATCATTATATGCCATGTCAAACATGTTCACCCTCATAAGGTGCAAAACTGAACATGTGCCAACCAATCACAAGAGTAATTACAAAGCCAATATCAATACATATCCCTGTTACCATAATGCCACTGTAATATCATAATACCAAAGACCAATCTACCTGTCACTTAAAAAGACAACAAACCCACTGCATTGACAACAAATTGCATCATACTGTAGCAAACTGTAAACAACATGATCAAGTTATGGTCAACTGAATATGTTTCATGAGCCAACTGAAAGAGCCAAAGTACCATATCCAACCATATCCAATCCACACTGTCAAGAGAGATTGTGTCTTTGACATCAAGGACAACAACTGTGGACAACAAACTCCCCCTTTGTCCATGATGGCAAAACACAACTCTCTCTCCCCCTTTTTGACATCAAGGCAAAGGGAGAAAGAAAAGTTTGCCAATTCCTCCAGAAGATAAGCAATATAAGCCTGAGATGAGAAACAAAATTAGAAATATAGATCATACCAAATACATCATGATTGTCCCTTGAAGAAGATTCATCCAGAATATCTGAAATAGAATTGAGATGTCAGCACCATAATAAAATATTAGCAACATAATAAGCATAAAGAGCATATAGCAAAGATAGACAACAACTGAGGATGCTGAAAGAAATAAAACTGTCACCGATAGGATGAGCACCATATCAATGATCAACCATCAAAAGAACAACTGAGTATACCCAGGTACCAAATAGAAGAAACATAATAAGAAGGCTAATAATCACTTATCATATTACATAACAGAGATAGATAATATGCAAAGAAGATCCCCCTATCTGAATGCATAAGGGAAACAATTAAACAACACTGTCAGATTCCTTAATCATTGTCAACAAATAATCTGTAGCACCATTATTATAGCTTACACATAGTACCCACTATTCTCAAGTGTTTCAGGTATTACAATGAAGCAAACTACTACACTTCCAATGTGTATTGCCACAAGAAAACACCACTATAACCAATATGTTGTACTATCAAATATGTTGTGCCATACCACTATCACATAAATTACAATCATCACAAGTATAGTTTTACAACTATCATCAATACAAGATTCCAAGCAACCAAACTCACATTGTCCAAAGATATATCATAAAGCACATATGAATAGACTAGACCAACTGTTGAGAACAAGATTGTCCTTTAAGCCACCAAAGATTAGTTGTCCATTCAATCAGATAGATCACTGTTCAAAGCACTATCAAATTGTTTTGTCAAAACTTCCAAAGAATTACTCTAAACAAGATAAGAATGATTCTCTCTATGACAAAGACTATATTATGTCCATTCACATGATAAAGGAGTCAAAGCAAAAGATCAGGAATCAAAAAACAAGAAATGAAGATATCATGAGAACATCATCAACCCACTGTGTAGAGATCAAGGCTTCTTAAACCATGATCAATGCTAATTCTACTCTTAAGCAACTGAGAATATTAGATTAGAATCTCTGTACTACATAGCACTACACCGTCATGTCCTTGCATGAGCGTCATGTAGACTATCCTGGTGAACATCAACCTTACCTTAGTAGCAGATCCATAGTATTCTCTTGATAGTATAAGAGATCAATGACATGCTGCTCATTACTAATCAATCATGCGGATATTGTGAAAACACAATGATATCCACTAAAGCTCCTTGTTTCACCCATCTTATAAAGAGTTCTGACTTAGCATCATCCTGACTAATGATGTCACACTCTTCTTCAACAGTTACCTTTCACTTTAATAGGAACCTCCTGAGATAAATGACATGTCCTATCTACTGCAATCATCAAACAAAGTAGACCATAATGTTCTCATGTATTCAAGATCTATTCAAGATAACAAAACTTGTTACTAAGATCAAACTCACAATCTTTTTGACTGTCGTGATTGTTTATGATAACAAAAACATATGAAATTGTCAAGAAGTTAAAACCACCTTTACTGTCCACAAGACTACTTACTCTCCAAATAAAAAATAGTCATTCCTTATAGCTACCAGGACACTATGAAACATGTAGATGAATCACTTTATGTATTTGGAGATGCCTTTAAGCACAAAGCATAAGCATAGGTTTATTTCCTTTTTGTTCATGTTTCCTTCTCCATACTTTCACAGTCTCTCTCTTCTTGTTCAAGGTATCTGCCCTTTTGTCATGTCCAAGTGAATTCACAGGACCACTTCTACAAAAATATGCTCTATACCCAAGTTTATGACACTTAAAATAGGTGACATTATTTCCAAAAGGAGTAAAGAACTTATATCTTCTTGAAAACCTAGAAGGATCACGTCTTGCTTGAACATTACAAAACTTTGCAGTATGACCAAATTGATAACTTTGACCACTATTTGACCATTCATGAGAATGCTTCCAACAATCAGTTGCTTTATGACCATAAGCATGATAGCAATAGCAATAACTAGAAATTAAATTGTACCTTGCTAATTGATTTCGCCTAAAAACTAAAGATCTTGAGTAGCTTGTCCTTCTGCCTTCATCAACACATTTATCTTCAGTCTTATTTGCAGGAGCAACAACATGATGAGCCAAATCAATCTTCTTCCTTGGTGTATTCTTGACTTTAAAGCTCTATCCTTTCCCATTAGTAGATACAAAAATTGTTTCAATTTTTTTTTGTTCCACTTGAAGATGCCTGTCCTTCCTCATACCCTAAGCCAATAAGATCATTAGAATATTTTTGTCTATATAACAAATCATCCAATCCATTAATACTTTCCTCAAATTTCTTATATTTTTCTAACTAAATCTTATGATCTTAAAGATATTTCTTTAAAGCAACAAACTCTTCTTCAAGTTTATGGCACTCAAAGGTTTTGGCATCCAAGGTTTTCTTAGTCTCCTCTATCTCTGTTTTCAGATTTAAGATCATGTTATCTAAATCAACTTTTAACAGGGAACTCTTTTTCAAGGAATCGAGTTCATCCTCTAACTTTTTACACATTTCTTCTTTTTCTTTCAACTTGACTTCCTTTTCCTTTTCAATTCTTTCTCTTTCTTCAATTTGTATCTTGAGTTTCTGATTTTCACTTTCAAGATCCCTAATCATATTTACAAAAGATATAAGCTCTCCTTCAAAATCCACTTCACAGTCATTTTCATTTATCTCCTGTCCATTTTCATCTATAAAGAAATCTCCTTCTATATCAGTAATTTCAACTACAAAATCACCAAGTTCTTTATTAGACATCTTTTCTTCTACATGATTGTGCTTGTTTTCACTTATTGAATCAACTGACAAGGACTTTTCTTGAGACAAGACTTCATTTTGATTATTCTTTTCCCTGACATTAGTGTTTTTCTTTTGACCTCTATTTCCTTTGCACTTACCCATCACAATACTCCACGACCAGGAAACCCTAAGCTTGGTTAGACCTACTAGACAAGGGTCTAGCTCTGATACCACTTCTTGGAGTACACAAGACATTGAGAGGGGGGGTGAATCAATGTCTTATAAATCAAACTTGTTTTTGGCAACACCTAATTAACTTTTACCAACTGTGAACTTCAACCTTGAATGGTGAAAGTAAGACATTCATTTAAGAACCAAGATGAACTAATGAAACCAACATGTGAGCATGAAAAGACAGAACAACTGTTTGTGAACTATGAGGAATCATTACAACAATTCATCAAGACAAACAATAGAGGTAGATTGTTACTTCATTGGACTGAGATAAGTATCAAAGTATTATGCATTTGTACTGATTTACTATGAGCATCATATAATAGTTAAATAATGAAATAATGAACAAAAAATCACGACCAGAACAAGTAACCATAACACAGAGATTGTCTTGAGTGGAAAATCCTCCGGAGCATAAAAACCACTCAAAAAATGCCTCACTGGCTTATTTAATGAATCTCACTAATTATAGGCCTCACTGGCTACAAAATGGCCCATTGGCAAAGCCTCACTGGCTACACAAAATGCCTCACTGGCAAAGGTCATTTCTTGTCTCATTGACTTGACCTTTCAATACATGTTTCAATCGTGAAGAAAAACAAATACAGAGGGACACTCTGTTTCACTAATCCTAAAACTCTGATCTAATATCAATGATAATGTATTCAGTCATCTATCCTCAACATTACAACAAGTGTATACACAATTCTGTATTCTTCACATCAACATCAGTGATATATACTATCCTCAGATTTAAACTCATTCTCTTTTTCTCTACACATAGTTGGAAGAAGTATAACTATAGTAGCATAACTGTTTGAAGTCATTTGTAACTAATAATGAAGTTATAACTGATTACCCTTATTAACTATCTTAACCAAGACAAAATAAATAAACTTCAAATTGTGTATAGGGTTAAAGGAGACTCTTCTTTAACTATCAAAATATACCCATGCAATAACTGAATGTTTTTGTAGAAATACAATAGAAAACATATTCTCAATTTATTTTGAAACCAAAGTGAATCATTTACCAAAGCAAGAGTAACTGTCTGATACTCAAGTGAAACCCTAGGGCTCAAAACCCTAGTTAAATAACTTCCAAGATGCTTCATAGAAAAATCCACATCACTGATAAGAAGCAATAGTTCAAACCGTGCAAGAATATACAAGACTGTAGAGAGCCTTTCCAAAATTTTCTTCAAACCAAAAAGATTTCATTTCTTTGAAACCCTTGTCATAGCCATTTTGAAACAGTTTTAACAAATAATAAATACAACCCAAAACAAATGTAATCTCTTCATAAAAAATATGAAACAAATTTCAAACCCAACTTACTGTATCCGATAGCCGACAAGTGAAATTGAAGATACTTAGTGTGCTCACAGTCAACAAGATTAAATCCAACTTTATCACCTATGGAGATACCTCAGATAGTCAAACATCAAATATTCAAGTGGCTTCTTCCTTATTTTCTCATGATTACGACCAAGTAAAATGAAACCCTTCTCCATATTCATAACACAGACTTTGCAAAATAAATACCAAGACCAATCTTTTTGCCCATGTATAACTTATGCAACCGGTGCCACAAGTAAACCCTAGCACAATCGGTGGCAACAAAAGCACATTACCTTATGAAAAACTACATTGACCTATTTGGTAGGTAAGTTGCTAAAATCAGCCAATGAGAAACACTTTTGTAATGTTTGCAATAGAGTCCAAACAAAAATATCAGCGTCAACACTTTAAACATTTTAACCCCCTAGTGCCTTTAAAACATTAAGTGTCTTTATCATAAAATGACATTAAATATCTGTGCCAAGAGATAGAACAAGCTTGTCAAACGAGCTTATCATTATATGCCATGTCAAACATGAACCCTCATAAGGTGCAAAACTGAACATGTACCAACCAATCACAAGAGTAATTACAAAGTGAATATCAATGGTGCAAGAGCACCCCACGAAGACTAGGGTCTTATGCATTTTATGCATTTTCTATATTAAATGTAATAAGGTCTGTTTGACCAAACTTGTTATTAGTGTTTGTAATTCAGTTTTTGTTTGTAATCCCTAGGACACTTATTAAGCTATCATGATAAGGTTGTTAGTTTTTAGAAGTTTGTTATCCCTCCCAACTGCTTGGAATTGTCTCCCAGCCGCTACAAATCAAGTTTGTACTACTGTTGGAAAGTAGTTAAGTAGCTCAGATCAGATTGATTAGTCATAGATGGATACATATAGATTAAGATAGAGTGAGATTTCTGTAGGAGATTGAGAAGTTCTAAATTTGTGAAATCAAGTATCTGTATCAATTTATGGAAGTAATAAAAAGACCCTGTTTTGTGTTTGATTTCCTTCTGTAGTCAATTTTTGATTTACGGTCGATATGGGTTTTTTCCATTCCACCAGTTGATTACTCTGTAATTGGTGGAATGGCTATACATATTAGATTAGATTTTGTTTTTGCATTTTCTGTTTGTGCAATTTTTGCTGTTACAGGATCGATCGATGTCATGCTGTGGTGAATCCTAGCATCCTAATGTGCTAGGATATGAAAGATTAAAATCTGTGGACGTTTAGCAGAGGCAGCGTATAAGTTTGATGTGGGATTCACCATCGATGAAAGATATCAGGTTTCACTAAAAATAGTCGGGCCGTAGTCTTTTGTTTTAACCAGCTTGAAAGTTCGAGAGGTTCAAAGAGTGTGGCTGGTTGTAGGAGAGACAGTCGGGAAATTGAGAAGGATTTGGAAGACTCTATCGGTGAATTTCGAAGTAATATGCCTCTTGGAATTTAACCATTTTTTAATGGTTCAAGGGTTCCATAAGTCAACAACTGAGAGTGAAGCACCAACAATAAACTTCACTACCGGGCTCCATAAAAAGTGTTAAGTCAGTAGAGATCAGAATGGTAAGTTTGATGGAGAAAACCTTTTGGTTGAACCTTTGAACCGATTCAACGGTTCAACCGTGTGTTGGTTCAGAGATCCCACGGAGTGATAGAGGTGGTATAACATGTTATCAGATCGTTGAACCACCCATTGAACCGGTTCAACGGTTCAATGGTTCAACGAGCCGGCGGGTTCAACAACGGGCGGTAGTTCATGCGGTTCAATTGTGCAACTAGGGGTTGCCGATAGTGATTTTACGCTAAGGGATTGAACCGATAGTTTTGGTTCAAGGGTTCAAGTGGTTTGAAGGTTCAACCACTGTGTCAGTTCGGCTCATTTTCACTGTCAAAGCCGAATGTGTCTGGAAGACTATGGCATTGAAATAAAGTTAAAGGATGGATGCCGATAGCGGTAATTTTTGCTGATAGGAGTAATTAAACTCTAGGTTATTTCCTGAGTGGGTTTCACGTGTTTCCACATGCGGCTCTACATCATAGTGGTATCAGAGAGAAGGTTGTATCTTTTGGGAAGAAGAGGACAACAAAATGTTAGAAGGAGAAGGGTCAGAAGAGTACCCAGCAAGGATGACCAACACTGAATTGGCTATCCTGGTAAAGAAGCAGATTGCAAAGAGCAAAGAAATTAGTGCTCTGAATCAGGCATTGAAAGATGAGTTGGAAAAATTGAGGGACAAAGTCGGAAGGGGAAAAGATTCTGGTGAATGAGAAGATAGGGATGAAGAGTATATCCCTAGGCAGGAAGAGATAGAGGTTCCTGTAGACCAGAGACCCTTAATGCCCTCAAATCTATGGAGCGAAGGACCATGGCTATGAAAATAGACCTACCAGTGTTTGCAGGAAAAATGGAACCTGATTCAGTAATGGAGTGGATAGACTCCTTGAACAATTTCTTTGAAATAGAGGAAATACGAGACCACCAAAGAGTGAAGATAGCTCAATCCAAAATGAAAGGAGCTACACTAACCTGGTGGAATTTCATCCAAGATGACAGGGTGAAAGAAGGAAAAAGTAGAGTTGCTACTTGGAAGAAGATGATGGATTCAGTGAAGGAAGCCTATGTTCCATTGGATTACAACATCCAATTACACAAGAGGAGACAAAATTTGAAACAGAAAGATTTAGATGTCATCTCATACACTAAAGAGTTCATGAAACTATGTCTCAAGACAAAGGTGAAGGAGAATGAGGAAGAGAAGGTAGCTAGGTATCTCGATGGGTTGAGATTTGCCATTCAAGAAGACCTAAATCTGCATAATCTAGATACAGTTCATAAGTGCTACCACTTAGCACTCAAGGTGGAAGAGAAACTAAAGAGGAGGTAAGAGTAGAACAATAGAGGAAGAGGAAAACAACAAAGAGGGGGAAGAAGTCCTTTCAGAGGCAAAGGAAATGGTTTTGGATTCCAAGGTGAAACCAATCAAGAGAGCAGCAAAGGAGGCAACAGTCAAACTCAAAAGGGAAATTATGATCAAAAAGGAAACTTTAGGGCAGAAGACCACCATTCAGAGGAAGATCTCAAGGCAGAGGTCCTATCAGATGTTACAATTGCAATCAAGAAGGCCACATAGCTAGTAGATGTCCAGAAAAAGCAACAAGTTCAGAGGAGAAAGGAGGACAAATCTGATCCAAGAATTTGATTGTCAAAGTGCAACAAGCTCCAACACTTATCAGAGTGTGAATGATACTGTCAAATACGGGTATCCTGAGACAGGAGAAGCTTTGATGATCAAGAGAGCAATGGCCACTATAAAGGTGCCTGACAGAGAACCCCCACAAAGAAAGTCTCTTTTCAAAACTACTTGCAAAGCAGGAGGAAAGGTATGTAAAGTTCTGATTGATTCTAGATCTACTAAAATTTTTGTGTCTGTTTAAATGCTAGAAAAAATTGAGCTTAGGAGACTACCACATCCTTGCCCATACAAGGTCTCATGGCTCACTAAAGGTCAACAAATAGTTGTGGAAGAACAGGTTTGGGTAGAGTTTCAAATAGGCCCATACAAGGATAGGTTACTATTTGACATAGCTCAGATGGATGCTTGCCATCTCCTACTTGGAAGACCATGGCAATATGACTTGAAAGCACAACATGATGGAGTTAGGAACACCTATTCAATCACCAAGGATGGTGAGAAGACACTGTTACAACCATTAATGGAGAAGGAGGTAGAATCAAAAGGAAAGGAAGTCAAGGTGACGATGATAGAAGGCAAATAGTTCATGAAGGAGATAGTAGATGAAGGAGCAGTTACATATGCCCTCATTCCATGCCTAAAAGTGAACAAGAAGTCAAGGGAGAGAAAAGACAAAGGTTTACAGATCCAGCTATCCAAGAGCTATTGGACAAATACAAAGGCATCATCTCTGATGGAATGCCAAGGTCTTTACCACCTATAAGAGATATTAGCCATTGTATAGATCTGATCCCAGGATCTACATTGCCAAACAAGGCAGCAAACAAGCTTACACCAGAACAAAATGCAGAAGTTGCAAGACAGATTGAGGAATTGTTGGAGACAGGCTAAATTGGCAAGAGTTTAAGTCTATGTGCAATACCAGCTGTACTAGCACCAAAGAAAGAAGGCACTTGGAGACTTTGCACTGATTCAAGGGCTATTAATAAGATCACAATCAGGTATAGGTTCCCCATACCTAGAATAGAGGATTTGCTTGATTGTTCGGCAGGTGCCAAATATTTCACAAAAATAGATTTAAAAAGTGGCTATCATCAGATCAGGATTAGGCCAGGAGATGAATGGAAAACTGTATTTAAGACCAATGAAGGGTTGTATGAGTGGAAGGTCATGCCTTTTGGTTTATCCAATGCTCCTAGTACATTTATGAGACTGATGAATGAGGTCTTGAGAGGATTTATAGGCAAATTTGTAATAGTATATCTTGATGACATTCTAATTTTCAGTAATACAAGGGAAGAACACCTCAAACATATAGACCTGGTCCTCAAAAGATTACATGAAGAGCAATTAATGATCAACTTGGACAAGTGTTTGTTCATGCAAGAGGAGGGGCTTTGTCATCTCACACAACAAATTGAAAATGGATCAAGAGAAGGTAAGTGCCATATTATCTTGGACAACTCCAAGAACTATGAATGATGTCAGAAGTTTCCATAGGTTAGCAACCTTCTATAGGAAGTTTATAAAAGGGTTTAGTCATGTCTGTGCACCCATGCTTGACACCATAAAAGGAGGACAGATACTTGGACAAAGGAAGCAAATCATTCATTTGAAACATTGAAGAAGAAAGTGGCACAGCAGCCAGTCCTTGTACTCCCTGATTTCAACAAGATTTTTCAGGTTGAATGTGATGCAAGTCACATGGCAATTGGAGCAATACTTAGTCAAGAAGGGAGGCCTATTGCATTTTTTAGTGAGAAACTAAATGATGCTAAGAAGAGATACTCATCCTATGATATGGAAATGTATGCTCTAGTCCAGTCACTCAAAAAATGGAGGCATCATGCTGAAAGAATTCATAGTGTTTATAGATAATCAGGCCCTTAGATTCATAAACAGTCAGGAGAAGCTAAACCATAGGCACATGAAGTGGGTGGAGACTCTACAAGCTTTCACTTTCACACTCAAGCATAAGAAAGGGGTCAAGAATAAGGTAGCAGATGCTTTGAGTAGGAGAGCTCTCACCATAAATCAGATTCAATTGGAGACTGTTGGGATTGATTCCTTAAAGACTATGTATGATGCTGATGAAGACTTTGGAGAGATCTACAACGTGTGTACTTCGTTTGGAGACAAATATCATGTTGAATATTCCAAATTTATGATACATGATGGATTGATGTTCAGCGGTGTACAGTTGTGCATCCCCCGGTGTTCTATCAGGCTGAATATTATTAGGGAGAAGCATTTTGGAGCTATGGCAGGACATTTTGGTCTGGATAAGACTCTTGATTTGGTGAAGAGACATTACTATTGGCCTAAGTTATAGTTAGATGTAAGGAGATTTGTGGAAACATGTGTGATATGTCAGAAAGCAAAAGGGTCATCAACTAATGCAAGTTTATATCAGCCATTGCCCATTCCTTCTAGACCATGGGAAAGCATAAGCATGGATTTTGTGTTAGGTTTACCTAGAACAAGAAAGGGATATGACAGTGTTTTTGTGGTAGTAGACATATTCAGTAAAATGGCACATTTCTTGCCATGCAAAACTACTTGTGATGCTTCATATGTTGCAAACCTGTTTTTCAAGGAGATAGTGAGGATTCATGGATTGCTATTGAGCATAGTGTCAGATAGAGATGTGAAGTTTATTGGTCATTTTTGGAGGACTCTTTGGAAGAAGCTTGGTACCAATTTGTCCTTCTCATTAGCTTATCATCCTCAAATAGATGGCCAGACTGAAGTGGTCAATTAGTCATTGGGAAATCTGCTCAGATGTTTGAGAAGACAGCATGGAGAGAAATGGGATAACATCCTGTCACAGGCAGAATTTTCTTATAATGACACCATCAATAGGAGTATAGGAAAGTCACCTTTTCAGGTAGTATATGGTATCCATCCCAAAGGTATTTTGGAGTTAAGGAATCTACCTACAGGAGAATCAATTAGTGCAGATGGAGAAGCTTTTGCAGGAACAATTAAAGAGGTGCATGACCAAGTAAAGAACCAACTCCAACAGACTACTCTAAAGTATAAAGAGTATGCTGATAAGAAGAAAAGAGATGTACAATTTGATATTGGAGATTTGGTATGGGTTTATCTAAAAAAAGAAAGACTCACCAAAGGAAAACATACTAAGCTAATGCAGAGGAAGATTGGACCATGTCAGATTTTGAAGAAGTGTGGATAGAATGCTTATGAGATCCAACTTCCTTCTGATCTTGGATTGTCACCTATTTTCAATGTATGTGATTTGACTCCATACAAACCTAATGCAGATGTAGAACATGAACCACTATAGGGCACAGCAGAAGATGATATTCCTAAGCATGATCCACCCAAATTATAGAAGATTTTAGACTCAAGAATGACAAAGAAGACAAGGAACAGAGAGTATATGGAATACTTAGTGGCTTGGCAAGGGAAACCTGATTCACAAGCAGTTTGGATGACTGAAGAGCAGATCATCAAACAGGGTGCAGATCTTCAAACTCTCATCTCAAGTGGACTTGAGATTTCTTCTCTCGAGGTGTATGGTGCAGGAGCACCCCACGAAGACTAGGGTCTTATGTATTTTATGCATTTTCTATATTAAATGTAATAAGGTCTATTTGACCAGACTTGTTATTGGTGTTTGTAATTTAGTTTTTGTTTGTAATCCCCAGGACGCTCATCGAGCTGTCATGATAAGGTTGTTGGTTGTTAGAAGTCTGTTATCCCTCCCAGCCGCTTGGAATTGTCTCCCAACCACTGGGAATCAAGTTTGTACTACTATTGGAAAGTAGTTAAGTAGCTCAGCTCAGATCAATTAGTCATAGATGGATACAAATAGATTAAGATAGAGTGAGATTTCTATAAGATACTGAGAAGTTCTAAAGTTGTGAAATCAAGTATCTGTATCAATTTCTGGAAGCAATAAAAAGACCCTATTTTGTGTTTGATTTCCTTCAGTAGTCAATTTCTAATTTACGGTCGATATGGGTTTTTTCCATTCCACCGGTTGATTACTCTGTAATGGGTGGAATGGCTGTACATATTAGATTAGATTTTGTTTTTGTATTTTCTGTTTGTGTGAGTTTTTCTATTACAGGATCGATCGATGTCATGCTATGGTGAATCCTAGCATCCTCATGTGCTAGGATATGAAAGATTCAAATCTGTGGAATTTTAGCAGAGGCAGCATATAAGTTTGATGTGGAATTCACCATCGGCAAAAGATATCAGGTTTTGCCGAAAATGTTTGGGCCGAAGTCTTTTGTTTGAACTAGCTTGAAAGTTTGAGAGGTTCAAAGAGTGTGGCCGGTTGTAGGAGAGACAGTCAAGAAATTGAGAAGGATTTGGAAGACTCTATTGGCGAGTTTTGAAGTATTATGCCTCTTGGAATTTAACCATTTTTTAATGGTTCAAGGGTTCCATAAGTCAACAACTGAGAGCGAAGCACTGACAATAAACTTCACTATCAGGCTCTGTAAAAAGTGTTAAGTTGGCAGAGATCAGAATGGTAAGTTTGACAGAGAAAACCTTTTGGTTGAACCTTTGAACTAGTTCAACGGTTCAAAGGGTTCAATGGTTCAACCGTGTGTTGGTTTGGAGATCTCGTAGAGTGACGGATGTGGCATAACATGTTATTAGATCATTGAACCATCAATTGAACCAGTTCAATGGTTCAATGGTTTAATGAGCTGGCGGGTTCAATGACGGGCGCTAGTTCCTGCGGTTCAACTATGCAACTGGGGGTTGCCGATAGCAATTTTGCACTAAGGGATTGAACCGATAGTTTTGGTTCAAGGGTTCAAGTGGTTTGAAGGTTCAACCACTATGTCAGTTCGGCTCATTTTGACTATCAAAGCCGAATGTGTCTGGAAGATTGTGGCATCGAAATAAAGTTAAAGGATGGATGCCGATAGTGGTAATTATTACCGAGAGGAGTAATTAAACTCCAGGTTATTTCCTGAGTGGGTTTCACGCGTTTCCATAAGTGGCTCTACATCAATCAATACATATGCCTGTTACAATAATGCCACTATAATATCATAATGCCAAAGACCAATTTGCCTGTCACTTAAAAAGACAACAAACCCATTGCATTGACAACAAATTGCATCATAATGTAGCAAACTATAAACAGCATGATCAAGTTATGGTCAGCTGATTATGTTTCAGAAGCCAACTGAATTAGCCAAAGTAGCATATATAACCATATCCAATCCACACTGTCAAGAGAGATTGTCTTTGACATCAAGGACAACAACTAAGGACAACACATTTCCTTCCACATATTCCTACATAAACCCCATTTTTCTAGTTCAATTTTCTAACATCCCATACAAAAAAGTCCTGTAGGGTTTGAATTTCACACTAGTATCAACAATATTGTAAATTCATAGTAAATGTAGGTATATGTTAGAATGTAAAATGTATGCTATTTTTGCTAAAAATGTATTTTGTTTTAGCTTAAAATGTATGTTGTTTTTGCTTAAAATGTATTCTTTTTTTGCTTAAAGTTAAAATGTATCTTCAACCCTTTGATATTTACAATATCTTTACCTTCTCACTAGTTTGATTTTAGTAGTGCCATGAAGCATGAATTGTTTGTTATTAGGGCCCAGAATGCATGTATTGTAATTTTATTCAATCAAGGAGAAGATCTAATGTTTAATATGAGAGTGTGGGAAATAAAGTTGTCACTATGCTCACACAATATTAAGGAGGAGATCTATGAAGCATTACACCATAATAATTATTATATACACATAAGTTATTTAGATCTTCAAATTATGGGATCATAGAACTAATGTATTTTGTAAGCTTATGACAAGATTATGTCTTAGAATAACTCCATTTTAGTGGCATGAAGCATGCACCTTTTTTAAGTAGGGCCCAAAATGCATGTACTCTCATTTTATTTAATCAAGGAGGAGATCTATGTCATTTTGCATTGTATATTGCTCCAACTAACATGCATCTACCATGTTCATCATCTTCAAACACAGACTATTCCACCAACGATAGAAAACATAGAAATGTTTGTAGTTCATTTGACACCTTAAACATGTAATAAATAATAATAACACATCAGATAGAATGAAATCACACATTACTAGAAAAGATGTTGTTGATGGAGCAAACCCTTAAATGGGAAAAACTCCAAGATGAGTGAGAAAAAAATCATGTGCCACATTTCAATCACTTACAAGTGATACAATGCCACTAAGGGCATACATATGAAGCTCCAATGTAAACACTACTTGCTCCTAACACTTGTAATCATCTTGTACAACCCTAGATGCTAGACCTGTATGATGTAATATCATATAAAAAATGAACCACTAAATGTTTCAATTGAGTCTTCTAACTCTTAATCATCTACCTCTTAGCCTCCTATCCTTCTTTGTTTATCTTTTCTAAAGGATAAATTAGATGGTTTCTTAGATAGCATTAATTACTCCTATAACTATCTTTTGACTGGAAGCTGAATAATTGAAATGGAAAGAACCATCTATGTAATCACCAAGGAACTACCATCAGCCAAGAGCAAAACAACCACATAGCCTATGATATTAACAAACCATTGATCAACCATAATGGCTTGTCCATGTTGTAGAAGGATCAAGCATCAAAATAGGATTTCATCTTTGAAAATATCAAAGAAGCAACCATACAGTAGACAATAAAAGACATAATAGAACAACCAAAATACTGTTCACTGACTAGTTTTAGAGTAGACAATACAAGACATTCACACTACAATTCAATGACATAACCAAAAAACAAAAATAATGTTCACTAACTAGTCATAGAGTAAACAATACAATACACATTCACACTGCAGTTCAATGACATAACAAAATAGAATAGTTATAGAGTACACATCTTCTTATATTCTATATCTGTTCACTTTCAAATGTGACCATAGATTAGTCTTTTTGAACATATACCCACTTAGCATGATGAGCTATTTGCATAAAAGTCAAATCAAGTTGTCCAGTAGGGTTGTTAAGAGTTGTCATTCTATAGTACTCAAAATAAGGGTAACCATAACAATTACATTCTATAAACATCAGATTGTAAAACTTTCAACATCTAAATGTAAAATTGTAAACATCAAATTGTCAATATTTCAACATAAAAATTCAAACTATAAAATCAAACATAGAACATCACAAATCTTCTGTTTAGAGCATCACTGTGAACTCTCCAACTGAACTTACAAACTCAAGTTACAAACTACAATTACAAAGATGAATAAAATGGTATGAGAAATGTTGTATTGTTTGTGAAATATATTATTAATATTATTAAAGTTGATTGTTACTCTTCATTGTTATCTTGCTTCAGAGAGTTTAAACTATCAACCTCACTACACACATGGCTGAGTAAACAATATTTCTGTACTTGTCACGTACAAGCCCAAGTGGAACTTGATAGTTAGGCTACACCAACCTACATGCCCCTCTCCTAATCAACACAAGTTGGTGGAATGTCCAGATCAATGCTTAACGCTCTTTGTTTCTTTAACTTTGTATTGAAAAGATTTAAAAGATTCTATATTTCAAAACTGGTGTTAAATGGTGTTTGTTCCAATGTGCAAATGAAGAACAAAGATCAAATGTGGACCCACCATGGCACATAGAGACTGAATACAACCATGCCTTCATAAAAAAGAGGACTTAGATTCCCACTCTATGAAGACACTCAAGTTGCTAACAAGAGCACTCCTCAATCGGCTGAGGCATTTATTCAAGTGAATGTAGTTGCTAGAAGCAAGAAGGTATCAGTTCAATTGGAGCAGATGAAATAGAATATGGAATCAAATCTTAAAGATGTGGAGGATAATGGGATGTCGATAAGGAGTGCAACAAAGAAATGAGGAATCCCTACCACAACACTCAACAACTAGTTAGGAGGTTTAACGTCAACATAAAAAAGGTCCTCCCACAGTCTTGACAACAAATGAAGAGCCTTTAATAGTCAAATGGTGAAAAGAGATGGTTGTAGTGGACCATGGGATAGAGATTATTAATCTCAAAGCAGAAGTCATGCAAATTTTCCAAACATGACCAAACCCATTTAAGGATGGGTTGTCTGGTAAGTCATGGTGGACTGGATTTAAAAGGTGCCATCTTGAATTAACATTGAGGACAATAGAAGGCCATGTTAGAGAGAGAGCTCTAAACCTCAGGCCTACAGTTGTTGTTTCATTCTACGAGAGACTATCCAAAGCATATGAAGCCAACCCATATTGACCTCAAAGAATTTAGAATTGTAATGAAACTAGAATTCAGGTAGAGAGAAATGGATCCATTTGAGTTTTGGCTAAAAGAGGTAGCTGAAGTGTTTCATCCATTATACCAAAGAATAGGGAATGGATAACCATTTTGTGTTGTGTTAATGCTACTAGATAGAGCACACCAGGGTTTTATCTCTTCAAAGGTAAAAAGTAGCTTAGTTATTACATTGTTGGATGCGAACTGATGCTTTTATTGTTAGAAATGAAGGTGCAAACCACACAGTAAAAATATGATCCAAACCTTATTAATGTCCTCTAAATAACGTAGAATCAATGGAGATTGTAACAGAAATAAAAACCCACTACACAAAATAACATGCATTAAGAACTGAACACATAACACAATATGTAACATGGAGAAAAGCCTTTTGGGTAAAAACTCCACCAAGAAAAGAGGCTCCAAGTTGTATTATCTTCAAATATGAGATTACAATACATGCACTTCCTCTTCTTCTTTAGTCTTCAATCTAGTGGCACCTGTTACTGTCAACTCTTCTAAAAATGTAGTACAAATATCCTTATAAAAGGGAGTTGCCTTCTATGGAAAGAAAACTGACATAATATCGACTATCAGATCTATGACCTAATGACGAATGGTTTAGATTTACAATGATAAAATATAAACATGTGGTTGAAACAAGATCGATGTTGGTGAAAACTTTCATCCCTTATGGGTGATTTACAAACAATAATAAGAATAATAAATTACATAGGATTTACAAGGTTGATGGCACCTAAATCCTAACATGCATGGCTACCCAGCCCTATGCTTGGATTACTAAAGAGCTATTTATGAATTAGTTGTATCATTTTGCATGATTAGTTCCAAGTGGTGTATCATCAATAAATTGACACTTGCTGATATTTGATGGCCATTGAAGCCATGTAGCTATGACAACCATCCAAGAAGCTAGGTCTTTGGGTATTGATTTGCTGACACTACTAACACAACTCACATAAATTACAACCATTGAATGTGAGTGTATATTTAACATTTGAATTGTACTTCAAATAGGAAAGAGAAGCATGGCTAGCAAGGTTTCCAAACATAGAAATAAAAAGAGCAGGTTTGACAAAATTGGGCAGCAAGTCATTTCATAAAGCACTCACTGTTTCAAACATCATGGCTAGATTTAAAAGAACAAGTATATAGCCCATCAATCCAGATGCTCTAATGGAGGACATGCACCCCAACAAAACTTTTCAATTCAGCATGCACGATGATGCTTCTACAATGTAGAACATCCTTAGTCTTTTCGGGGTTGATTTTTCACAAGTGGAAGTTGTGAACACATTGGCATCAGGCCTTGCAGATGTTGATTTACATCCTAAAATAACAGACATAGTGGAAGAGGAAACCATGTAGGATTCAACTCAAAGCACTTTTCATGATTCACTTGAACCTACGGTGGGGGGTAAACTACTTGTTGACATGGTTGAAAGTCAACAAGAACAAAGCCTAGAAGGACTTAGCCTTCTATCTCAACCAAGCCAACCATTATGGATGGTGGAGGGATCCATGAATTTGGGAATTAATTTGTATTCCCAACAAGAATACAACATGTTTTCCTTCCTTTCTCCACTACCCACATTGAATGTCCTTGAAATGGTACTGTTGGTTCCCAAATCAGCAAACATCAAACTCTAAATATTTGCCACTTCTTATGCTCAAGTTTAATGGAAGATTTGGCCAACAAAGATGGGAGATTGTTTGCACTTGTCTCTCCTTCACTTTAGGTTCTACTGCACTTAGGGGGTATCTCTCATTCACAACAAAAAGATTTAGCTTTTTAACATCAGGTAGAATGTTCTCAGGCATGCACCAAGATTTGTAAGATAAATCCAGATTAGCAATGTTCTTGGACTATCCCATTGGTTAAATTTAAGAACATGTAGCACCTAAACCCTAACCTAAAACAAAATAAAACATAAAATGGCTTGAATGATTTGTCTTTAAATTGTTGGATTTTCCTGGACCCTTTGGACAAACAAATCCTCAGACCAGGGCAACAGAGTCAGACCCATTACTGCAAATGTTCCCTCATGACAACAAAACTTCATATCTAGAGGACCCAAAATTAAATATTACTGTCTCATAGTAATATGTCCAAGAAAAAGTATTATCTATAACTCTATGCTTCAATAATCCCTTGATATAACACATGTCCCTCAATATCTGACTCAAAGCAGTTTATTCCATTCCTTGAATAGATGTGACAAATCAGTTATATCACATAGCAAATGTATATGAATGAGTTCAGAAACCCTTAGCAACATCACTCAAAAGAAAAAATGCTCACACCCAAGGAGACAATCACAGATAACACACACAAATATTGTTTTTCATATAATTCAATCTGGAAAGAATATTGTTATTCAGAAATTTAAACATCTAAAAAATAGAAAATACCTTTGCACCCAGACGAAGAACTAAAACTACAACCAAAAATGCCTTCCAAATCATGGATACCTTGTAGCCAAAGTCAGAAAAAATCCCTTGTAGAATGGCCCTGAATTCCTTTTTAAAGGAGCAACAAGCTTTCAGCCATCTATAACCTAACAGACTACTTAATGAAACAAAAGGATCCTTACAGATTTTTCATGAAATGATCAGATCCTCAATTAAGAGAGTAGTTGAAGCAATTATGTTTTTGATAAAATCCTGTAGGTGAAATGACCTAGACTTCAATGGTTAGGAGAAGATTTGACATTCAAGTCTCAGTCGTGCTGCAAATTCATTTACTACAAATGGAAAGCACATGTAAATGGTGCCAATAGATAGCTACCTCAAGCTTTAAACCTCAGCTGTAGATTCGAGCTCCTTCCTATGAGATCAACGGTCGTGAGCTGGCCATCAAATTTGAAAATCCATGTCCTTTCGTTGAAAAGTTCATCGCCAATAGAAATGGGCTGCGTTGGACGCACTCCTTCCACTGACTGCATCGGCTCTTTGATTGACCCTGACACGTGGTGCCATCTCGCAACATCGCAGCCAGAGATGGCCCACCACCAAACTGCCTTGCGCGGGAGTGCAAAATCCCCCAAGCATCCCCTTTTCATTTTCCCTTCACTTCTTTAGTTAATATGAGGCCACGTGTCACCATATCGTGACTGCACAGTGAATATTCCTCTCTAATAGGATCCTCCTGCACGCTTGTGCAACAGTCAGATCCTAGCTTTTCTACAGATCATTTTTTGCTTTGAGACCTAGCAGCATATGGTTCGTTGGTCTGAGATCTTCGATGAAGGGGCTGTAAGCCTAGATTTTGACAAGTGTCACCCTATCACAGCGGCGCGAAGGGAAGATGACATCACTAATGATGCATTGTGATGCCACAAAATGCCCTTTTCACAACACTTTATAACCCTAATGAAGACTTAGGAGATTGATTTGATTTTTCACGAGTTATAAAGGGTAAAGCTAGGACATGGGGCTAGTCACCTAACGAAAACAAAGGCCTCAAGTTATAACTTGGATGACCAGGGACCTTCTACTGGCAATCAACATAGACTTCAAGGATAAAACACATGAGACTATTAGATAGAAAACCCTAGGGTTGTAAGGGTTTAAGGGAAAAATGAAGACTTGCAGACCCAACTTAAAACCCTAAACCTAGGTAGGTACCACCAGGTACATTACTATGCTAAGTGTTGAGAAGATGATGGTGGAGATATTACAGATTTGAGCTAGGATACTGAGGTAGTTTACAATTAAACTAAACATACCATTCATTGAGAATCTAGCCAATCATTGGGTTCCCAATGTGACTCGCCCATCAGCAAATTCCTTAAACTATCCATTCAAATTGTGAAGGAAAGACCTAAGACTACAGAGGATAATGAAATTTAGTTGAGCCGATAGTCGCAACTATTAACAATAGAAGACTACATGAACCTTTTAATGCAACAAGAGCAAAGGAAGAAAGAAATTGAGGAGATAAAACTTTGAAAGAGACAACAAATTGAGGATTGAAAGGTAGCTCATGTTAGTGCAAGGGAATTGAAGGATCAAGCGAGATTAGATAGAAATATTGCATGGTAAGAAATAGAACAAAAAGTTTTACAAGGGTAGTAAAAGTAGTAGAAAAAAGAGAAATATAGGATCAAATGGATCAAGATAGAAAGGAAAGAGAGCTTGAAGTAGCAAGGAGGAATCTAGAGAGACAAAGGTATTTAAGTAACTTGCTAAACCCTTTTCCAAAAAATCATGCATTGTTTAGGGAGATGATTAACATTCATATCCCTAACTATCCTACAACTCTAACCCCATCCCATGTGAGAAGCACTCCATTTCCAACTTTAACCCCATTCCATGTGAGCAGTACTCAATTTCCAACTCTAACCCCATCCCATGTGAGTAGTACTCAATTTCTAACTCTAACCCAAATTCCCATGTGAGAAGCACTCCAATTCCACCACCAAGGGAGGAGAACATGGGTGGGATTAATTTGTCAAGCATCTAGGCAATAACAAGCTCTATCACATCAAGTCCACTATCTTCTCCAAAATGGTTTCAATAAGATTGGGAGAAACCAATCATTGTACACAAACAAGTTTGAAATTGCAACCTAGGGAGGCATTTTTTTGCATTTTTTACTACCATAATTTTGTTGAATACAAGGAATACTCAGAGGGAGGGTGAATCAGTATTCCACAAAACCACTTCTTTACATGTCCATTAATCCAATTAGCAAATTCAATAACGTGAAAGCAGAATAAACATAAGAACAACAACCATAAAGACATAACACATAGACACTGAGATTTTTACATGGAAAACGCAAAAAGGGAAAAACCATGGTGAGTGTTAACTCAAAATATATTATGATAACAATACCAAATTACATGAAGGCTCACTGTCCAAAAGAAGTGCTCACTGCAATAGGCTCACTACCAAATAGAAGAGAAGAGAATATAGAAAGAAATGGCTCACTACCAGGAGAGGACTGCTACAGGTGCATCTACAGAATGTTGTGTAGTACTAATTTGATTAGTATACAGACTCAAAGGACTTCATACTAACTGCCCTACTTTTTTGCTCTTCTTCACATATACTATGTTCTTTTGCCTTTACTATCCTTTTGCTAATCACATAATTTCCTTAGGTTGCACAATCATAGAATTCACACTCTATCATGCTTATCCATACCTCCAACACCAAAATCCATCGAGTATATATATCCACAACAAGATTTATCTCACAATTAGGTCAACAAGCCAAACATGAAATGTGTATACAAATGTTATGTCTTGTCGGCTTGATCTTGTGCACAAACAACAATGTGGACCCAAACAAACATACAATAGACTTCATATAGGTCAGCACCAATCATTCAACCACTTAGATTGATTGTTCAAAAAATATATCTTCTCTGCATATAGATCTAACATGCCTGTCAGCTTGTCCCTTAAGAACACGCTTGACCAATTCATGTCTATCACATTATAATTCCCACTGCAGACCAAATGAGACTCTAAAATTCATATCCAAGATTCATCATTGACCTCTTGACATACCTTCAGAACTACAAGACAAAATATACAACAACAGAGGAATGCAAACCCTTTTACTCTAGTACTGCACACTATTCCTAACTTAACTCTGCTCACTCGGACTTAGACATTTCATAGTATGACTTCCAGAGGAAGTCAAGACTTGAACACTGGAACATATCATCACAAAATAGCTATGATTAACATATCTAAACTGCATGTAATGGTCTTCAACTACGGAGGCATATAGACCCAATCTCTGTCATTTAGTCATTATACTGCCCATACTTAGTCATTTTAGGCTTCCAGACCGGAATCCTTTTATGCCTTGTTGTCAAACCAAATTGATCTACTAGAGTAAAGTCTCTTTTCCCTGTTGGTGGAACCTCTTTTCCTTTTTGCCATCATTCAATCATTCATCAGAGCAGTGTCTGTTGTGGGTAAGTGCAAGAAGATGAGTTCACTTTTTGGCCAAAAAGTGGAAGTGTTTTTCTTGTTTTTCAAATTGTATCGTACTTGGACTGACAATTTGAAGCACTTGCACATAAAATATTAAGACGATGTAAAAATAACAAATGTAGGATTTTGTTTCTAGTTTTCAAATGTGTAATTTTTTCTAATACACAGATGATGCAAGTTGGTTTTTTATTGGATGTACAAAAAGTGACTTTTTAAAAGTCCCCTATTTTTTGCAAAAGCATGCATGTGTATGACCAACATAATTTGACCTAAATTAATGTATTTTTCTAATTCCTTTTGTGGAAAGATTCTCAAGATATTGAATTTTGGTTAGGATACTTTTTAATAATTTTTTGATAAATATTTTTTTAATTAATTTTTTAATGACCCTAATTAGTGTTTTTTAAAACCCCTTATGTACGACCAACATAATTTGAGATAAACTAATAAATTCACTAAAAAAAAATTCATCATGTAGAGAATGATGTCTAGTTTGGTCAGACATAATTTTTTTTCAAGAAACTTTCAAAATCAAAAGTTATTAAAAAAATAGTAACCTGTGTTATTTTAAGTTTATGATTTAATTTGTTTAGAAAATAAATAATAAATAGAAAATTATGTTCAATAGAAAAAAAAATTAGATATTTGAAAAATGGACTTTGCGATCTATAATGGGTTTTAATTTCATTAAAATATTCTGAAAAAAAGTTGTCAGCCATAGTGGTGAAACTAGTTTTTTCTCTTGCTGTTTTCATGGTCTCCTAGTTGTAGCTCCAAAGCTAAGACTTGGGTTTCCAAGCCTAAAACTAATGCAAATTAGCGGGTTTGAAATTTCAAATTTTTAGAAATGGATACCATTTTTAAAAATAACGGGTACCCATTTCTAAAAAATAAAAAATTAGCAATAGGCATGTTAAAAAGAAAAAAAAATTAAAAAGTTTTTTTTTGTTTTTATATGCATATGGCTATTTTTTTAATTTTTTTGAAAACCGATACCCGTTATGAAACAGGTATCGGGTGGCCAATCCTAAATGGGTACCTATTTTTTTCAAAATGGGTATCCGTTCCAAGTGGCATTTTTCATCTGCAGGAGACTTCCGCGAAATATATACTCATCTTTGTGCTTTCACCCTTGCCAACAATCTCCCCCTTTGGCATTGATGACAACACTTAGTGAAAAATGCTTGTCTACTCCCCCTTACTATATACACCCTATTTTTTTTCTCCCCCTTAGGTGTTTTCCCATTTTTCACTAATTCTCTTTTCCCCCTTTGACATCAATGACAAAGGTGTATGTACAAGAGTCAAAATTTTGTCAAGACAAAAAAATTGCAAAAACTATCATACTATGCCGCAAATGTGCAAATACAATTTTCAACTTAATTTGATGTGGGTTGTAGGATGTCATTGAAGATGTTCTTGATTTGAGCCAGTTCTCCATCCCAACTATCCTTTGCATTTTCCAAAGTTTGAATATGGCCATTTATTAGGAAGACTAATTTCTCTGCCTTATGTATATCAGAGGGTGTGTCAATTAGTACATCTACCTGCAGTTCTTCCTGCATGATTTGACATAGAGTCTAGCTTAGGACTTATTAGTCCTCTCAACTGACACATTCTATTTTTCATTTGATCCCTCTTATTCATTAGATAACTTAAGTTATTGTGAATATTGATATAAGTTGTATCTCTTTGCTACTTACTGACTTAACTACCAAATCAAATGACTTAGAGATATTTATCTACTACAATTTTAGATCCTTGATCTTTTCTTCTAACTCTTTTGTGGCTTCTAACCATGATAAACAAAATTTGTACAAATCACAAGCTTCTTTAATAGCACTTTGTATACCTTTTATTCCATCATCTAATAAAGTTTTATCATTGATCAACATGGTCTTCAACTCAGTTAGTCTTTTCTCATCAAACTCTTTTCTTACTTTCATTTCTATAGACTTTTCAAAAGATTCAAAATACACACTTATTGAGTTTATGAGTCCCTTGAGTTGATTTGGTGAAGGCATTGATGTATCTTTTTGATATGATGGCATCAACTTCTTCAAAATGTTGGATGCCACACCAATGAGTTCATTGTCCTCTATATGTGACTTCAATATTTCTTCATGCGCCTTTGCTTGCACAATTGATACCAATTTAAATTTCTGCATAGGGGACATTGAGTCCAAGTTTATTAGACCTTACAAAAACTCAAGCTCATCCAAGACTTGTTTTTCTCTTTCCAAAAATTCCTTGACAGAATCAGTAGTGTATCTTTCTATATCAAAGACTTCTTCTTTATTTTTCTTTGGAGAATCCAGATCCATAGCCTCATTTCCATCAGTACTTTGCTCTAGTATAGGGCTTATCTCAGCTTGTTGATCATAAGCTTTGTTCTGCTCCTTAGTCGTCTCCTTGTGTACTTGGTCATCAGTTTGTTGTTCCGATGGAAGACTTGCCTCAATTTTGTCCTTGATAGTTGTATTAGTAGAAGGGGCTTCTTTCTCCTTTGGCTCTTTGTCATGTTTATCTAACCCTTGGTTCAGGCTCACTTCCAAAATAGTCGTGTCATCTTTAACCTTTGTTTCTTCATTATCATATATGGTTGGGAGATGAAATTCCTTCAACACTCTCAGGGTGATCTCCTCAATTTCTTTGACTACTTTCTCAATGTCATCTGCCATTAGAGCATTCATTCTCCTCTTTGTTCTAAATTCTTTATGAAGTGCTTTGGAGATTTTTGTTTTTTCTTCTAGAGTGATTTTAGCACATAGCTTTATTAATGTATGCTCTCTAAGCTCAACATCCTTAGCCATAGCAGCTTCTTTCCTTGTAGACATTATACTTCCTAAGATTTCTAGGAGATCAATAATTATTTCAATGAGAGCTTTATTGTATATGTCCAAGTATTGGATGATAGCAGCCTCAATGACCTTTTTGTTTGCATCGTTGAAGTCATCATATAGTTGGGCAATAGGTTTTAGATTTCCATCAACTGTAATAGCCTTCAATACTTCCTCCAGACTCATTGTAGTCTGGTCTTCTGTAGGTGCTTTAGTTTTAGCCTTCTTTCTCCCTATATCCTTACCGGAGGTCTTCCTTTTAGTGACACCAGAGGGTTTGCCTTGCTGAGAACTAGAGGGTGGTGCACTCTGTGCCTTCATCTTCTTCACCTCTTCGTTGGTCTCAGTTTCCTCATCATCAACTGCACCAACACTGACATACACTCTCTGACCTTTTGTCTTCTTCCTCTTGCTTGTTTGCACTTTTGTAGTTGTTGAGAAGGGAATACTAGAGGATTTAGATGCTATTCTAGAGGAACTTGCACCTCTTGTTCTTCTTTTTGGTGCAGTAGGTGATTCTTGTTGCACCTCTTGAACTTTCAGAGCTTTATTAGCTTCCTTTTCTTTCTCCTTCTCTTTTTCTTTAGCTGCTCTTTTTGCTTCAGCTCTATCTCTTGTGGCTGATGTTTGTTCTTTGGTGAATCCTTTGCTTTGTGCATATTCTTTTGCCATTTTCTTATCCTCTTTCTAGATTTCAGGCTTCCTTATTTCAACATAAACTTTTATAGATAGCTCTTCATATGTGCCAAACGTTACCTCTGAGGTATCTAGTGTAGGGGTACCCCTTCAACACCCTTCAACAGGACAAATATGCACAAGAGGGAGAAGAATAAGGTTTTAATATATATTTTGACACTTAATGTTACCATGTAGCATTTGTATGTCATTAACTAATGTAACATTTTATGTTGACATGTTATGTTTTAACATCTCTCTTCCCGAGGTCAATATTTGACATCATGGACAACAACAGGCATTTGGGTTATGTGCAGGATTACATCACATATGTCGTATTATCTGATGTTTTGTTGTCTTAAGAAATACAGATGTCGTGTGATTAATTAGGGTCTTTGTTGTAAATCTTGAAAGATTTAAAATCCTGAAAACAGAGGAGAGGGGTTAACAAAACCAGGTAGAGATGGTCGAGAAAGAAGTCTTTTCATTTTTCTTTTTCTAGAACTGTTCAAATGTAAGAAGCTGGAATGAAAGAATAGAAAATTCTGCAAATGATATTATGTAAATTTTGAATCCTATCTGAAACCTTGGTGAACCAAATTGTTCTATTTATTATCTGTATAGAACTGTTGTATTTTTTATTTTAGTTATTCTGTTGCCGTGATGCAAGGTTAAATCCATTCCACTAGTGGATTTCTGTGAAATCAGTGGAATGGACTTGTAAAATAGTTTTCCCATTTTTGGTTCATTCTTTTGTTAGATAAACATGGAAATATAGAAATTGCAGAATCTGTCTTAGAGAAGGGCATCGGCGGGAAAATTCAAATATACATTTGAAGTATATACATGGAATGTATGTCTGAGATAGTCTATGAATATATCGCACCTACTGCGAGTCTCATTCTGTGTATGCATAGTGGAAAGTGGTATGTATGAAAAGTCTTGTTTAGTCAAGGTTGTGTTATTCGGCGAATATACATTTCCTGATATATCGCAACTGTATGAAGGTATTTTCTTTGTGTATATCATTGTTGTATCTAGGTACCACTTTGTGTATGTCATCAGACAAATTGTGTATGTAAGAGTCATCGGGTGGATGAAATTGTGTTGAGCTGACAGTATAAAATCTCACCGATTGAGTTACATCAAGGTGACAACTGAAGGTGTCACCGACAGATAGTTCATCGGCACATCAGCGGAGGGAGATTCACTGTGGCCGATGGTGAATGTCTCACCAATAGAGGGAATCTGAGGATTGAGTGGTCGGGAAGAGATGAACCATCGGAGAGTAAGTAGAAGGTTTCATCGATAGAGGCAGTCTTGCTAAAGGAGAAGTTGGTGTTAGGTATATCGGTATGAGATGCCCATTGGTGTAAGAAGTAGGGAGTCTGAGCAATAGTGTTAACATATCAGCGTAAGGAGGTGTATCGGTGGAGTGGCTTAAAGTTGGACTGATGGTGGAGGTTTGGCCAACGAAGGAGTTGGCGTAAAGGGTTTTAGAGTGACAAGTGACATCTACAGAGGGAATGAAGTCTTCGCCAATAGTTATATGTCTTGGCGATAAGGAGTTTGGCGTTGGCGTGAAGTGGAACATTGGGGAGACCTTCCGTGGCTAGACCGACATTGTAAGTGTTGCCGATAAGTAGGTTAGGTGATAGAGGTGACTGGTAGCAGAGGTAACGGGAACTTGTTCAGCAGGTTGGGGTTTGCATGTTTTGGTGTGACCTCAGTCATCGAAGCAAGTTGGTGTGGAGAGCCCGATAGGCACTATCTTGCCGATAGGCACATAAATGAAATACTCATCAGTGTGAGGTTTGGTTTCAGTGAGCAAGGAGAAAGCTAGGCTGATAACGAGTGTTTGGCCGATGAACATAACAATTTTAGTGAGAGAGAGACCGTCAGGAAGAAAGAATGGGGGAAGGCTGACAAGGCAAGTCAGGCCGATAAGGATAAAGAAGCATAGTTTGGTAAGCTGTTGAAAGTCTCTTGCTGATATTGATCAAAACAAACATTTTGCACATTTTTGCTAAAGACCTCTACATCAATTGGTATCAGAGCATATGAAGTGGGTGGAAACTTTGCATATGAAGTGGGTGGAAACTTTACAAGCTTTCACTTTCATGCTTAAGCACAAGAAAGGGGTTAAGAACAAAGTGGCAGATGCTTTGAGAAAGAGAGTTCTAACCATCAATCAGATCTAATTAGAGAGTGTTGGGATTGATTCTTTGAAGACAATGTATGATGATGATGAAGACTTTGGAGAGATCTACAAGGTATGTACTTCTTTTGGAGACAAATATCATGTTGAGTTCTCTGAATTTCTGATTCAAGATGGATTAATTTTCAAAGGTGGACAACTATGTATTCCAAGATGTTCTATGAGACTAAATATTATTCAGGAGAAACATTATGGGGCCATGGCAGGGCATTTTGGTCTTGATAAAACTCTTGATCTTGTGAAGAGGCATTACTATTTGCCTAAGTTGCAGTCAGATGTGAGAAGATTTGTGGAAGCATGTGTAATATGTTAGAAAGCCAAAGGAAGATCCACAAATGCAGGTTTGTATCAGCCATTACCCATTCCTTCTAGGCCATGGGAGAGCATAAGCATGGATTTTGTACTAGGTTTGCCTAGGACAAGGAAAGGATATGATAGTGTTTTTGTGTTAGTAGACAGATTTAGTAAAATGGCACATTTCTTGCCATGCAAAACCACTTGTGATGCTTCGAATGTTACAGACCTGTTTTTCAAGGAAATAGTGAGAATCCATGGATTGCCATTGAGCATAGTCTCAAACAGAGATGTAAAAATTATTGGCCATTTTTGGAGGACTCTTTGGAAGAAGCTTGGAACCAATTTGTCCTTCTCATCAGCCTACCATACTCAAACAGATGGGTAGACTGAAGTTGTTAATTGTTCATTGGGAAATCTATTAAGGTGTTTGACAAGGCAGCATGGAGAGAAGTGGGATAATATCCTACCCCAAGCAGAATTCTCCTATAATGACACCATCAATAGGAGTACAAGCAAGTCACCTTTTTAGATAGTGTATGGAATTCATTCAAGGGGTATCCTAGAACTAAGAGATCTACCTACAGGAGAGCCTATTAGTGCAGATGCAGAAGATTTTGCTTCAGCCATCAAAGAAGTACATGATCAAGTGAAGAACCAGCTCCAACAAACTACATTGCAGTACAAAACCTATGCTGACAAAAGAAAAGAGATTTACAGTTTGCAGTTGGAGATTTGGTGTGGGTAAACCTGAAGAAGGAGAGACTCCCCGAAGGTAAGTATACCAAGCTCATGCAGAGGAAGATGGGACCATGCCAGATTTTAAAGAAGTGTGGGCATAATGCTTATGAGATCCAACTTCCTCCTGATCTTGGATTGTCACCCATTTTCAATGTATGTGATTTGATTCCATACAAGCCAAACACAGATATAGAACATGAACCATTGCAGGATGCAATAGATGATGATATTCCTAAGCATGATCCACCAAAATTGAAGAAGATATTAGAATCAAGAGTGACAAAGAAGACAAGGGACAAAGAGTACATGGAGTACTTGGTAGCTTGGCATAGACAACCTGTTTCAGAGGCAGTCTGGATGACTGAAGATCAGATTACAAAATCTGGTGCCGATTTTCAAACTTTGATCTCAAAAGGGGCTTGAGATCTCTTCTCTAGGGAGTATGGTGCAGGGGCACCCCTTCAACACCCTTCAACAGGACAAATATGCACAAGAGGGAGAAGAATAAGGTTTTAATATATATTTTGACACTTAATGTTACCATGTAGCATTTGTATGTCATTAACTAATGTAACATTTTATGTTGACATGTTATGTTTTAACATCTCTCTTCCCGAGGTCAGTATTTGACATCATGGACAACAGCAGGCATTTGGGTTATGTGCAGGATTACATCACATATGTTGTATTATCTAATGTTTTGTTGTCTTAAGAAATACAGATGTCATGTGATTAATTAGGGTCTCTGCTATAAATCTTGAAAGATTTAAAATCCTAAAAACAGAGGAGAGGGGTTAAAAAAAATGGGGAGAGATGGTCGAGAAAGAAGTCTTTTCATTTTTCTTTTTCTAGAACTGTTCAAATGTAAGAAGCTAGAACGAAAGAATAGAAAATTCTACAAATGATATTCTGTAAATTTTGAATCCTGTGTGAAACCTTGGTGAACCAAATTGTTCTATTTATTATCTATATAGAACCGTTGTATTTTTAATTTTAGTTATTCTATTGTCATGATGCAAGGTTAAATCCATTCCACTGGTGGATTTCTGTGAAATCAGTGGAATGGACTTGTAAAATAGTTTTCCCATTTTTGGTTCATTCTTTTGTTAGATAAACATGGAAATGTAGAAATTGCAGAATCCATCTTAGAGAAGGGCATCGGCGGGAAAATTCAAATATACATTTGAAGTATATACATGGATTGTATGTCTGAGATAGTCTATGAATATATCGCACCTGCTGCGAGCCTCATTCTGTGTATGCACAGTGGAAAGTGGTATGTATGAAATGTCTTGTTTAGTCAAGGTTGTGTTATTCGGTGAATATACATTTCCTGTATATATCGCAACTATATGAAGGTATTTTCTTTGTGTATATCATTGTTGTATCTGGGTACCACCTTGTGTATGTCAGCAGACAAATTGTGTATGTAAGAGTCATCGGGTGGACGAAATTGTGTTGAGCCGACAATATAAAATCTCACCAATTGAGTTGCATCGGGGTAACAACTGAAGGTTTCACTGACAAATAGTTCATTGGCACATTAACGGAGGGAGATTCACTGTGGCTAATGGTGAATGTCTCATCGATAGAGGGAATCTGAGGATTGAGTGGTCAGTAAGAGATGAACCATCAGAGAGTGAGTAGAAGGTTTCATTGATAGAGGTAGTCTTGCCAAAGGAGAAGTTGGTGTAAGGTATATCAGTATGAGATGCCCATCAGTGTAAGAAGTAGGGAGTCTGAGCGATAGTGTTAACATATCGGTGTAAGGAGGTGTATCAGTGGAGTAGCTTAAAGTTGGACCGACGATGGAGGTCTGGCCGATGAAGGAGTTGGCGTAAAGGGTTTCGGAGTGACAAGTGACATCTACAGAGGGAATGAAGTCTTCACCGATAGTTATATGTCTTAGCGATAAGGAGTTTGGCATCAGCATGAAGTGGAGCATTGGGGAGACCTTCCGCAGCTAGACCAACATTGTAAGTGTTGCCGATAAGCAACTTAGTCGATAGAGGTGACCGGTAGCAGAGGTAATGGGAACCTGTTCAACAGGTTAGGGTTTGCATGTTTCGGTGTGACCTCAGTCATCGGAGCAAGTCAGTGTGGAGAGCCCGATAGGCACTATCTTGCCAATAGGCACTATCTTGCCGATAGGCACATAAATGAAATACTCATCGGTGTGAGTTTTGGTTTTAGCGAGCAAGGAGAAAGCTAGGCCGATAACGAGTGTTTGGCTGATGAACATAATGGTTTTGGTGAGAGAGAGACCGTCGGGAAGAAAGAACAGAGGAAGGCCGATAAGGATAAAGAAGCATAGTTTGGTAAGATGTTGAAAGTCTCTTGCCGATATTGATCAAAACAAACATGTTGCATGTTTCTGCTAAAGACCTCTGCATAAGTATCCCTAGGTTTGCTTAACATGTGCTGGGCATATCCATCTAACACATCAGCTACTACTACATACCCCATTGGCATAATCCAAACTATTCTAGGCTCAACAACCTCCATCATGCACTGATCCTTGTTGATAATGAAGCATATATCATTTTTATATTTTTCTACAATTGACTTAGGGATCCTTTCCCTAGATTGTATTACCCTTTGGAAGTTCTTGAAATAGCCCCATAGGGATGTAGTCTGTGCATCATGACTTCCTATACTACTTAGATAATCTCTAATTTGCACTGCAACCAGTTGACTATTTAACCAAAACAAATTCTTCATACTTGGTAATTCATGCATGAAATAGAAGAATAAGTAAATGATCAACTTACCAAACTTGAAGGGGTATTTGTTATCATTTTTCTTCTTCAAGTTTTCCATTAATTGTTGTCATAGCAATTCACACATGTCATACTTTGTATTTTCCTTAACCATTTGATAAGCAGTGTATATAGAAGTACTGAAGATAGAATTCTCCCGGTTTGTGAAGTAGACCTTATAGATAATCACCATGGATGCAAGTCTAACTGCATGATCTTCAATGTCACTGATTATCAATGCCCTTTTATCAAATTTTGCTCCGGTGGCTTTCATCACTGTAACATTTTTCATAGCCTTTAATATAGGCATTGTACCAATGGGGTTTACTCCTATGACCACCCTTATGGCATCTTTTGTGATCTTGAATGTGGTTGAGCCACATAAACTCATCATGAATTCAGCTTAAGACATATCGAACCCATTCATCTTCTACGAAAACTAGGAAATCTATATAGTGAATAAGTTTCTTCTCTTCCAATACCTTGGATCCTTCCTTTAGATCAAGTTTATTGTCACTTAGATGTTTTAGATATAGATCTGTGAGTTGACTATCTCCATGTTATTCTAGGGTAACATAAATATAAGCCCTAACATCTTTTGCATGTATAACAACAAACATGATTTCTGAAAATGCACCATATGGATCAACCTCTATTGATTTGAATGGATGCTTCTTGAATTTTGGCTGAGCTCTCTTAGTTATATCAATCACTTATGGTCTTACCATTTCAGTAAAGAATTAAACAAATTCACAATAGGGTTTTAATTGGAAATACCTTTTTCTATCGAGTTAGGGTTTTCTTTGCTTGAGATTGATTTGGCTTGCTTTGAATCACTTTGGAAATTATTGTAGTTGCTTGGAATTTTGCTTAAGTTCTTCTTAGACACTTGATAGTTCGAATGTAAAGTGATTAACCTTTTGAATCCGAGCCTTTTAACCTTTGATTGCCTTAACCTAATTGTCATAAATGTTGTCTTTCAAAAAGCTATCAAACCCTTCTTTGTTGATCATAGCCGATCTATATTGCTCCACAATGTTCCACATTTGATCCTTTTTTTCTAAAATTACTTTCAAAAGATCTATCATGTGAAGCTTCACTTCATATCATCATGTCAGATTCTAGCACTGACTATCTGGCTAGGGGATTAGAATTTCAATATAGCTCCCCTTGAGCGAGAGCTCCCAATTTACTTCTCGGAGGAAGTATCTACACCAGAGGCTAGTGTAGATCAAATCCTGACCTCATTAACATCCTTCTTAATCCAAACCTTGCTCATTTCCTCCTTGATTTCCACTGGATCAATCTTGTTCTTACCTTTATCTTTTCTCTGCTCTGTTTTCCTTTTTTATGTAGGATAGTCTCTTTTCTCATTCTTGTATCTGCAAAATCTTGCAACATATCTGAACTTATTGCAATTGTAGCATACCACATTCCTCTGTTCCTAATTCATTTTGTTGATTGGATTCATTCTTGTTCTGCATTGGTTAGCCATATGCCCAAATCTATTTAATGCAAAACACTTTCCATTAAAGGATTGAGTATTCTTTGCATTGTTAAAACCATTCCTTACCAGACTTCTGCATTCATTTAATCTATGAACAATTTTCTTACAATTGAAACATTGACCAGAGAATGATGGAACATTCTAATTCATTCTACTCCTACATTGAGTAGCTTTATGACCAAACTTATTGCAATTAAAACAATGGTCATTGAAAGATGGGAGCCTTTGAACATTTAGCTATCTGACCGGAGGTCTTCTTGGTCTTCTTCTTTGATTCCAGAACTGGTTGCCTTTGTTTTTCTTCATCTCTATGTTTTCCTAACCTAATTTAGAACTTTCTCCTTTTTCAAATCCCAAGCCTTTCTTGTCATCTAAACTCTTTTGACTTTAAATCAACTCCTCACACTTTGCAAAGATTATTTTGAATTTTTCTTTATAGCTATTGGCTGCTTCTAGATCATATTTCAAAAGCAAAACATCTTTAGCCATTTTTTCACATTCCTCAGACTTATCCTTTACAACTTGATTCAGATGCTTTTAAATCTCTTCTTTCTCTTCAATTTCTAATGTTAAATTATTTAGGGTTTCATTTTCTTCATTCAATTGTTGACTTAGCTCCTTTCTCTTTTCTTTGAACTTTTGGACTTGCTTCCTTAGCTTTAGAATGCATTCATCAGCTTCTTGGACATTTACCTTAAGATCCTTGATTTCTGCTTCAGACTTTTCAAGATCTTCAAGAGTAGAGCTTCCAATTCATTATCGCTCTCATATGTGCAATTTCCAATTTTGATACTACCTAAGTGAATATCTTTCAGAGTGGTAGGATACCTTCTGGTTACCATGAGTTTACTTCCCAAGATCTTTCTTAAGCTGTTAAACTTTCTCCAAGGAACCTTTCTTTAATACCAATTGTTGAATACAAGGAATACTGAGAGGGGGGTGAATTAGTATTCCACAAAACCATTTCTTTACATGTTCATTAATCCAATTACCAAATTTAATAACATGAAAGAAAAATAAACATATGAACAACAACCTTAAAGATGAAACACATAGACGCCAGAATTTTTACATGAAAATCCCAAAAGGGGAAAACCACGGTGAGTGTTAGCTCACAATATATTATGATAACAATACCAAATTACATGAAGGCTCATTACCTTAGGGCACACTACCCAACCTGACTCACCATCCAAAAGAAGTGCTGACTGCAATAGGTTCACTGCCAAATAGAAGAGAAGAGAAAATAGAAAGAAATGGATCACTACCAGGAGACGACTACTACATGGGTATCTACAAAATGTTGTGGTACAATACCAATTTACTCAGTATATAGATTCAAATGACTTCATATTGTCTACCCTACCTTTCTGTTGTACTTCACGTATAGTCTATTCTTCTAACTTTACTGTCCTTTTACTAATCACAAAACTACCTTAGGTTGCACAATCATAGAATTCACACTCTACAATGCTTATCCATACCTCTAACACTGAAATCCATCAAGTATATGTATCTGCAACAAGATTTATCTCACAATTAAGTTGGAAAGCCAAACGTGAAATGTGTATACAAATGTTATATCTTGTCAGCTTGATCTTGTGCACAAACAACAATGCAGACCCAAACAAACATACAATAGACTTCATATAGGTTGGCACCAATCATTCAAACACTTAGATTGATTGTTTAAACAATATATATTCTTCGCATATAGATCTAACATGCCTCTCAGCTTGTCCCTTAAGAACACACTTGACCAATTCATCTGTCACAACATAAATCCAACTATGGACCATATGAGACTTTAAAATTCATATCCAACATTCATCATTGACCTCTTGACATACCTTTAGAACCGTAAGACAAAATATGCAATAACGGAGGAATACAAACCCTTTTACTTTGGTACTGCACACTATTCCTGACTTAACTCTACTCACCCAGACTTAGACATTTCATAGTATGACTTCTGGAGGAAGTCATGAATTGAACACTAGAACATATCATCACAAAATAGCTATGATTAACATATCTGAACCACATGTAATGATCTTCAACTTTGGAGGCATACTGACCCAATCTCTATCACTTACTCTGTATACTACCCATACTTAGTCATTTTAGGCTTCTAGACTAGAATCCTTTTATACCTTGTTGCCAAACCAAATTGATCTACTGGATTAAAGTCTCTTTACCCTGTTGGTGGAATCTCTTTGTCTTTTTTCCATCTGTAACGTCAGAAAATGTCCCCTTGGGGGCTTTTCCCTCATAAGGTTTAGCTCTCGGGTCTTTAGTATGCATTTAGGACATTTTAGTTTATATTTTAGCATCCCGATGGAATGAGACCTAGGTTCCATGACAAATTGGACCTAGGTGGACCCCTTGAACTGTACCCTACCCAAAATAAGGGGGAGGACTTGGACGCCCGTGCCCTAGTGCTACCTTATTTTGGGACAACCCTAATTTCTAGGTGTAAGTTTATGACCATTATTTGGTGCTTTTGCTGACACGATAAAGTTTGATTTTTAAAATCTTGGCGAGAATGCTTGTAGTTGCATATATAAGCATGATTAGGCATTCATTTGTAAACTAGATGATTACTAGCAATCTATTGTGTTCTCAAGGTGATTCAAGGCTTTCATTGTGTTGCAAGAGCAGACTTGTATGTTTTATGTGTTGATATTTGTAGATTTGAGCATCAATCTCCTCATGGCATGAAGAGCATCTTCCTAAATGAGAGCTTCACTACAAGGTGACATAATATTGTGTTTTTATCATCATTTCCTTTGGTTTTTATCTCTACCTCATAAGGGCACGAACTCTTTGTCTGACAATGGTGTTCAGAGACTTAAGTGTCCTCTAGGGCTTGACTAAGGAAAGCCTCTAAACACTAGAACCCCTAAACCAAGTCTTGTGATTGCAGGTTACAGGTGTCACATTTGAAAAAAGTAGAGTTATAGGAAGGCTTGGCAGGCATCAGGGATTCAGGATCTAAAGAAAACTCAGGCACATGAGCAATTCTAGGACTTGGGTGCTCGCACTAGTGTCCTTTGTAGATAGATCTTAGGAAACACAAGTTACAAGGTTGATCAGTGTCAGAAGGAGGTCAAGATTCCCCAAAAAAGTAGGTACCTTGGACTTGGGAACCCACACCTTAGTCCCCTACTATTTCACCTTGGAACCCTGAAAATAGGTATTCTGTGATTTGTTATTTTACTCCCGTCTACAAGAGCTTTTTCCATTATTCGTCAATTTGTTGTTGTATTTGCATATTTAGGGTTTTAATGGTCAATTAGTCATAGGAGAAGGAAAAATTGATAATTAATTCTCTAATCCAAGTTTCCCTTCATTTGTAAGTGACCTAGGGTATGATAGTGCTCTCCATTTGACCCTAGATCCTTCAATGTTTAGTGGAAAGGAGGGTTTTAACACCAAAACAACAAAAGATTAACAAAATCTAAGTTTACCCTAAACATTTTGGTGAACCTATGTTTTAGGACTAAATTGCAACTTTCTGAGTGTTTTTCTTCAGTTTTGGTGTGATTTCCTTCATTCATATAGGCATTTACTTTATTGCATTGAGAAAATTGAAAATTTTGAAAAATACAAAAAAACTGCATTGTTTGGCTTACTAAATTGCATCAATTCTTCCTAAATTTTCCTAATTAATGATTTTTGCATCAGATCTTATATAAACTATAGAAAAATCCAAAAAATCATAAATTTACATTGCATTTTCATCATTTAATTGCTAGGGTTTTGTGGAAATTTTGACAATTTTATATAACCTAGTAATTCCAAAATCTAGTGTTTGTAGGCAAAATCTTTTATCAGATTTTTATACCAATTTTAGAGGCTCATTCAAATTTTCATTTGGCTTTAGTCTTTCATTTTAGTGTGAATTTGCATTTAGATTTAAAATATTTGCATTTTTGCATAGAAAATTTCAACAAAACTAGCAATTTTGATGCATTTTCATTAAATTTGCATGGGCATTTTTCATATTAAGGCTTGAAAATAATTTTCAGATCTAAGATTAATTCAATTTAATCATAAATTAGACTTAAAATCTCTCACATATAATTTTGTTCCAAGATCTCAAACCTAGGGCTTCAAAAACAACAATTTTCACTAAATTTGGCCTTATCGACTTTATAAACTTGCACTATATGTGTGTTGTGAAGGATATTTTCACATTAATTTTCTGTTATTAGGGTAATAATTTTCTTCCTCTCATAAAAATCTGCACAACACCCTTTTAACGGGCTCTTGTATTGAAAATTTGGTGAAAAACTATACATTTTGACTATTTTTGCCCTAGGGTTTGACCTCGTTTGCACTCCAATGCGTGTTGTGATCAATTTTATGGATTGGGGTGACTAAAATTATTGTTTTTATTTTCTAAGCCTCCTTAAATTCATTACAACACCCCTTTTTCTAGGTCTTGGAATTGAAAAACCATGAAAAATAGCTTATTTTTGCTATATTTTCACTAGGGTTTGACCTTAACTGGCGCTAAAATCATGTTGTGTTGGGTATTTTGACACCAAGAGGATTTTATTACTGATATTATTTGTTTTCCATCAACATTTTCCTCACTCCACCCTTTGTTATGCTCTTTTGCATTGAATTTTGGTGGAAAAAGTGCCTATTTTGACATATTTTCACTATATTTTGACTTGGCATTATCTTGGATTTGTATCAAGAGTCTTTTGAGAGTGATTATATTGCTGTTTTAGAATTATATCAGACATATAAATTGTTTCTCTTGACTGAAATCCTCACAACATCCTTTGTTTCATTCAGTTGCATTGAAAAAGTATCGAAAAATCAAGCATCTTAGGCTACTTGTGCTCTTATCTTTTGCACCAAGTTTGAAAATCTTTCAAAAATATGATTTTGCATTGGTTTGAGCATATAAACATGGCCTCTAATCACAATGGAAACAATAGGTTCCCTCCTAGACTTTACATGAAAAGAAAGGCTCCTGAACCTGAAATTATTTTTACACCTCATGATAGAGCAATTGGAGACTCCGAAGGACCTCTTTACATCACTGTGAAAATAATGGGAAACCCTATGAATGGAATTCTTATTGATCCTAATTGCATGACTAATGTTACCACTGAGGAGTTCCTCTTTTCACATTAATTAATGCAAGGTTTTTATGACCTCTCGAGCATGATGATTAAGACACATAAGGGAACCTTTATCAAGCCTTTGGGTAAGATATCATTGTTAGTAACATTATCCAGAAAACATGTCGAACAATGGTTTGACATTGTCCCCATTTTTGACCTCTTGTACATTAAATTGGGACATCCTTGGTTAAAATAAATGAAAGCCACCCCTTCAACAATACACCATTGTTTGAAATTCCCTCTGGATGAACGTATAATCACCGTCCCTCAAAACAAGTATAAACCTTTGGTTCAGCAAAAACATTACAAGTTGAATTACTTTTGGGATAAAACTGGAGTACCTAGTCCTCCTACACAAGCAATGATAAAAGAGAAACAACCTGCATGTGAAGAGAACTTTAGACCAAAAGGACAAGGTCCCTGTGCTAAGGTTCCTCCCCCGAAATCCTTACAAGGATCAAGAAATCATTGTCAACAACAAAATGTTCCATTGTGACAAATGAGGTTTGATCCCAGTGCTTGATTTTCTAATTTAGAAAAACCTATGAAAGAGCAAGGCCCTGTCTTACAAGAGATAAGTGGTCAAAGAAAGAGAAACAAAAAAGAAAGAGAAAGAAGGAAAAGAAGACAAGAATATGCTATAAACCTAGCCTCTCAACAACAAAACATTAATCCCAACATTCAACCAAACAAAGATGATCATAACAATGAACAACATGATGAACAAGATATGAATTTGGCTATGGTACCATATGTCCCACTATCCTCCAACATTAGGGAGTGGGAAGATGACGATGACGATTTACTTATAGACAATCTCTAGCCCGGCAGGGGCCCTGCAAGTAAGTATCTCTAACCCTTTACCTCTCTCATGATGTGCTTCCCTCGTAATGTGTTATGTGTTGTTTAGGCCTCTTGGGATGACCTTAGATTCTCCCGTAAGGTTTGGTATACTAGGAGACCACCTCTGTTGTGACCTTCTTCTATTTGTATCATCATTCTTCTATATTGCCTCTTTCTCTAATTTCATTGTTGTGTGTTGTGTCTTATGGACATAGCATTGTGGTTGGTGACTTGGGGGCACCCTCCTATGTGATTGTCCCTAAGACACTTGTTTTCTTCTCTCTTATTTATTATTCCCCTTCCTCTAGTGTTTCCATCTAGCGAGCGGATGACGACAAACATTTATATTGATGCGGACCTAGTGTCCCTTTCAAGAGCAATCAAAAATTGGACTTAGTTCCTAATATGATGATGGGGTTGTATATCTTATCCGATGCTTGGCTAGTGGAAACAATCGTTCTTTTTGCATAGTGAATTTGATGATGTTTCTATCGCATTTACAAACCTTAACAATACTGCTGCTCTATGCACTTTTATTTGCCTTTGAATTTAGCCTTGGCAGTACTCAATTTAGAGAACTTCATGATATAGCCCTATGGTTATCCTCGAACTCTGAATTCGTTGTATAACCTTGGCTCTTGGTGTGGTTAATCATATGCATTGATGTTGTTGTTTATCATGATATTGTAGACACTAACATATTTCTTGCAGGGATGTGTTTGTGGGAACATTTGGCGATCGTAAAGTACATGTCACATCCGGGGGGCATGGGCTTTGCGAAGGTCGGTGTTCCCTTTTGTGTTTTCTTCCTACCTTAACATGCTTGATATCAATGCATGTTATCAAGCACCTTAAGGAGGGGGTATATATAAGGTAAGATGTCTATTATAGATGTTAGCAATGTGTTTGACCTCAGATGTAGAGACTTGCGCCCTAGAGTATTGCATCGTGCATCCTGAGTTTGTTTGCAATCAATTAATCAATCATGTAAGGCCTCTGCGGAGGTAGGATATTGAGCATATCATTTTTCTTAATCCTTCTATAGAGGTGGGGATGGTGTATTTCTCAGAAGATTGCATCATCCTATCATTTTTAAAAGTCCTCTGCGGAGGCGGGGAGCAGTTTTGTGACTAACTCAACCCTTAAGCATGTTTTCGGTGATTGTTGTGGTGAAGCCCAATCATCGGTGTGTGCCTATAATGTGCCTAAGATGGTGTTAGACCTAGAAATAGGTACACTCAATCGCTTGTCTGCTGTGTTTTCTCCATGTCTTCAAGTGTGTGTGTTTTGGCGTGCTTGCTTTGTGTGACATATTTGTTGCCCCATATGTAGAGACCAGTACCCTTGGGTAGTTTTTCCTATATTTTGGGAGGTTTTCTGTGTCTTGTGTGTGTTTCCCTGTATATACTGAGCCCTGTACCCTCAGATAGTGCATCCCGTATTATGGGAGGTTTGTTTACTTTCCAGTACTTGCATTTGCATTTCATATATATGAGAAAAAGAAAAAGAAAAGATATCATTTCTATCTTCCATGCATTAATGTGTCTTCTATGCATCGACTATCTACTCTGTGTTCTGCGTGACTGTAATTGTCTTCTCTATGTTTTGCATCCCTGTTACTGTCTTCTATATGATTGGCATGTCTTTTATGTGCTTGGTGTGTTTACTGTGTTTGTGACCTTACTTTAATGCATGTATGGGCCTTGCATTTATACATACATTAAAGTGGGGATTAAATGTAATGTCAGAAAATGTCCCCTTGGGGGCTTTTCCCTCATATGATTTAGCTCCCGGGTCTTTAGTATGCATTCAGGACATTTTAGTTCATATTTTGGCATCCCGATGGAATGAGACCTAGGTTCCTAGGTGGACCCCTTGAGCTGTACCCTACCTAAAATAGAGGGGGAGGACTTGGGCGCCCGTGCCCTAGTCCTGCCCTATTTTGGGGCAGTCCTAATTTCTAGGTGTCGGTTTATGACCATTATTTGGTGCTTTTGCTGACACGGTAAAGTTTGATTTTTAAAATCTTGGCAGGAATACTTGTAGTTGCATATATAAGCATGATTAGGCATTCATTTGTAAACTAGATTATTACTAGCAAGCTATTGTGTTCTCAAGGTGATTCAAGGCTTTCATTGTGTTGTAAGAGTAGACTTGTATGTTTTATGTGTTGATATTTGAATATTTGACCATCAATCTCCTCATGGCAAGAAGAGTATCTTCCTCCATGAGAGATTCACTACAAGGTGACATAATATTGTGTTTTTATCATCATTTCCTTTGGTTTTTGCCTTTGCCTCACAAGGGCATGCACTCTTTGTCTGACAACGGTGTTCGGAGACTTAAGTGTCCTCCGGGGCTTCACTGAGGCAAGCCTCTAAACACCACAACCCCCAAACCAAGTCTTGTGATTACAGGTTATAGGTGTCGCATCTAGAGAAAATGGAGTTGCAGGAAGGCTTGGCAGGCATCAGGGATTTAGGATCTAAAGAAAACTTAGACACAAGAGCACTTCTAGGACTTAGATGCTCGCACTAGTGTCCTTCATAGACAAATCTCAGGAAACAGAAGTTACAGGGCTGATCAGTGTTAGAAGGAGGTCCAGATTCCTTGAAAAAGTAGGTACCTTGGACTTGGGTGCCTGCACCTTAGTCCCTGACTATTCTGGCTTGGAACCCTGAAAATAGGTATTCTATGATTTGTTATTTTACTCTCGTCTGCAAGAGCTTTTTCCATTATTCGTTAATTTGTTGTTGTATTTGCATAATTAGTGTTTTAATGGTCAATTGGACATAGTAGAAGGAAAAATTGATAATTAATTCCCTTATCCAAGTTTCCCTTCATTTGTAAGTGACCTAGGGTATGATAGTGCTCGCCACTTGACCCTAGATCCTTCAATGTTTAGTGGAAATGAGGGTTTTAACATCTAAATAGCAAAAGATTAACAAAATCCAATTTTACCCTAAACACCATCAATGACAACATTCAATCATTCATCAGAGCAGTGCTTCTTGCCAACATATTTTTATTTTGGATTATATTAATGAAAGGACATTTTAGATCTATATTTGGCATATACCAATGATATCCATTTTGTAAATCTCTGATGCTGAACATAAAACTTGTTTGAGTATAGTCATATGTCGAGGACATGATAGTGGTGTGACCTAACTTTCAAGGTTGACATGGGCTTCACATTCTTTACTATTTTAGATGGCATTTTCTTCATTTCAGTTGTAATTTTTTTTCCTCAAACATGCGTGCAATGAGGTGGATAGGAAAAATATTTTGTTTGGAGGGGTTGAGAGTTTTTTCCATGTGGATGACAAGGCAAGTTGGTGGGATCAAAATTCCAAGCCTTTTTAAAGGTTGATCAATGATCGGTAATGGGACCCCCGGTCTTAGTACAAAACATCGTAGATACTGCTCAACATGTCATGTAGCATGCAAGCATAGTACCACGTTTATTTCCCACACCCTCACATTAAACACTAAAACTATGCCTCTTTCTATTTCCATTTGTTGCATTAACTTGCCTACAATCTACATTTCCCTGGTCTTTATGCCGCATCATTTCAGAGCAATGGAGCCTTCAATGCTCTAGTACATTCCATTAATGAATCACCAATACCCCACTATCGATGCTTGTATTCATGTATGGTCATTGCAAACTGCACCAAAAGATGGTCACATAGGCTTTGGAAATGGCTGTACTTTGGAGATAGATCGTATGAAGTTAGACATTGTTCAAAAACTTGATAATGCTAAAGTGTTTTTAGTGTTAAGCTATGTTGTACTTGTCCACAAATTAGTTTGATATGTAGACTTCAACATAGCTTAATCCAAAATACCTTTGGGTAATAAGTCTCCCCAATGCTACCACCTCATACTAGCTTAGGTTTCTTCATGTCTAACTTTAGGTATTTGAATGGTTTGTTCATGTAGCCATGTTCTCTAGTATAATGTAGTCCTAGTTGATAGGTTCCTTCATGCAGTTAGATCTAGTTTTTGAAGCCATCTATTTCATAAATTATTCATGCTAACATATAGTTTTCTTTCACCATATATTATAGTTCAAATGGGGAGTCTTGATAATGCTAAAGCATTTTTTAAGGGTTGAGTTATGTTGCAGTTATTTACAAATTAGTTTGATATGTATACTGCAAAATAGCTTAACCCAAAAATGCCTTTTGGTAACCAAGTCTCTCATTTAGATCTAGTTTTTGAATCCATCTATTTCACAACTTATTCATGCTAAAATATAGTTTTCTTTGACCCTATATTATAGTTCAGATGGGGAGTCTTGATAATTTGCTAAAGCATTTCTAGGGTTGATTTATGTTGCAATTATCCACAAATTAGTTTAATATGTAGACTGCAACATAGCTTAACCCAAAATGACTTTGGGTAACCAAGTATCCCCAATGCTACCACCTCATACTAGCTTAGGTTTCCTCATGTTTAACTATAAATATTTGAATGGTTTGTTCATGTAGCCATGTTCTATAGTAGAATGTAGTCCTATTTGACAGGTTCCTTCATGCATTTAGATCTAGTTTTTGAAGCCATCTATTTCTGTACTTATTCATGGGTATATAGGAGTTGACCAAAGTGGGGCCATCTATAGCATTTTATTGTTTCAATTAATATTCAAAATATTTCTAAAAATAGTATAAATATGCACCAATCAATGTACAAATTTGACATGTTTATGAACATTAGTATTTTTTCATTCATATTAGGTGGCATAGAGAAAATATTCATAATGATTTTAAAACATAAATTCAACTGACATGGTTTATACACATACACAGTTGAATACATCATGGTTTTCTAGGACCATTAAGTTTTTAAAACAACTCAAGAAATGTATATGAGATAGGAAATGTATGAAAAAGGACAATGAATATTTTTTTAAGAAATTGGAGATGTATATGATAATCAATTTTTTTAATTCTTTGATTGGCGTGCCACTCTAGATGGACCCTAAAAGTTAGGGGAACACAATATGGGGGTCTCTCCCCTATTTCTAATTTAAAATGGAAAAAATGGAGAGGTATATCATGAGAGGTCTAAACTCTTAAATTTCTGTCTTTTTTTTTTTTTTGAATGCTTGTTAAAATATTAGAATTTTGTAATCAGTTTGATAGTTGATTGATTTATGTCCTCTTGTTTGGTGAGCCTTACACCTCCAAGTGTGGATGCTTCATATGTCAATCTATGTTTGTATATATATATATATATATATGGTTCTTTTGGTTTTCTGTGTGGTTGTAATCATGAGGGTTCAATATTTAAATAGGTTTCTTCTTTATCCATGGGTATTAAAATATTTTTTACTATTTGCAATGGGATTTCTTTCATCTATTGCTATCTTTGGTTGTAAATGGAAGGTTGTTTTTGTTTTATGTATCTAGACACACACACACATACACTGTGTGTGTGTGTGTGTGTAGTATAGTAGATCAGTCTCATCCACTAGAAACCAATAGGAATTATATGTTTAGATCATGTTAATATATTCAAAATGAGGAACATTTGTTGTTGTCCAATATTATGCATAGAGAATGAATATTGTGACTAGAGGGTGTAGATTGCTAAAGCAAGGGCATGAACAATAGAAATACTAATTGCCACATGGAGCTGAGATAGAAGAAACATTTGTGTATAAAAATATGCTGCATGAATGCCTTCATTGATTGTTAAATAAGACCATATTCAAATAATTCCTCATACTTAAGGAAGAGTAACCGAAGCATGTTACATGAGAATTATGACAAGTATAACCTAAGAAAATCTTATTTGGTGACCATGGCAATGAAGAGAACACTTAAAAGGATATTTACATATGAATATGTATGAAAAGAGGCCATAAAGCTTATTCCAATAAAGATGGTCAATGGACCTAATTGTTTTGTTAGGATATTGATCTACTTGGTGGATGTTTTATTTTATTACAAAATCTTAGTTAGTGAGCATCATAATGAAAATAAATCTTAAAAGGAGATTTACATATGAATATGTATCAAAAGAGGACATAAAGCTTCTGATAAAGCTAGTTGAACATGAAAGAGAAAATCATTCAAGTTCTTTGTTTTGGGTTTGTGCTATAGAGGACCTTGGACCAGTAAATTGATATAGAAGGATCTGTCATTCATTATGACATAGCAATGTTAGGCCCTATTTGAAGGTGAATTATCATGTTAACATGCTTTTATAAGGAAGTCAATATGATATATGAAAAATTAGTTGCCTTGGGAATTTTTTCAAACAAATTATGACATGTAGAAATAGTTTAGAAAGGGATTGCTATGAAAAACTTATTGTCACATGAATTAATTTATGCTTTATTGACTTACAATTTTTCTTTTAGATCATGTAATTAGGCTTAAATTTCAATTGGAAGATCCATATAAACATTACAAATAGAGTTATACATTTAATTCAGTAAATATGAAATTAATATAAAATCATGAGTAAATGTAGTTCTAAGAAAACCTTTTGCAACCAATAAAACATTTGTCAATCGAGTTCTACAATTACAAACTATAAACTAAAATTTGTAACTTAAATTTGAGAGGTCACATTGATGCTTGAACATAAGATTTTAATTTCCACAACCAATATATGTGTTACAAAATGTAGAAGATGGCCATTAAGTTGTGTTGATAAATACTAATCAAAATAAACATAAAGTGTTTCAACAAACACCCTTAACACCAGTTTTGATATTTGGAATCTTTCAAATCTCTACAGTACAAAGTTAAAGAAACAAGAAGCCTTAAGCATTGAACTACACATTCCATCACAAGAGAACCCTATTTAAATATAGAACACTTAAGATTACAACCACAATAAAAACCAAAACAACCTTCCATTTATGACCATAGACAACAATAAATGGAAGAAATCTAATTGCAAATGGTAATTTTTTTAATACTCGTGGATAAACAAGAATCCCATTTAAATACATAACCCACATGATTACAACCACACAGAAAACCAAAAGAACATTCATTGGAGACAACAATAGATGGAAGAAATCTAATTGCAAACAATAATAAATATTTTAATATGCATAGATAAACAAGAACCCCATTTAAATACATAACCCTCATGATTACAACCACACAGAAAACCAAAAGAACCTTCACCAAAGACAACAATAGATGCAAGAAATCCCATTTCAAATAGTATGAAATATTTTAATATGCACAGATAAACAAGTACCCTATTTAAATAATGAACCCTCATGATTACAACCACACAGAAAACCAAAAGAATCTTCACTAGAGACAACAATAGATGGAAGAAATCCCATTGTAAACAATAAAAAATATTTCTAGTTATATAGTGTTGCTTTTTAACATTTTTGGCTCCTCTCTTACCTTAATATTTAAATAAAGCTACATAGGATCCAATCTTATAAGAAGTTTCATATAGCCATCAATTGTACTAAAATGGACATATCAATTTCACTCCAAATGCTAAGAACATGTACCATGTAGAGTTAGAGTCAAAAGGGACAAATAGCTTGTTTATATTAGGCCACAATCTACAATAGATAAAAACTCCTTAACTTCAATTTGTCAGTCCACAAATAATTCATATTTAATAATAAACATAATATCAACGTTAAGAATGCCATTTAATAATAAACATAATAATAGTGATGATTTATTAAATAATAAAAACTCAAATCAAATTGAAAAGTATTAAATAAATAATAATTAATATATAAAATAAAATATATTGAAATATTACTATAAGAAAATAAACTAGGAATGACATCTTAGTGTGCAATGGTTAGGCTAAAGATGATTGTAGAAAATTGTATATATCACATGCAAATTATAATAGTAATTACAATTAACAATTAACCATCTGCAGTTATTCTAAGAAATGTAATAATAGTAATTACATGTTAGAATTAAATCTTGTAGAAAACAAGATCATGGAATAAACAACAAGCACATGAGTTTGCAATGAATCGACCATATTGTATTACCAAATGAGGCGGGTATAAATAGGCAAGTGTGGGTACCTGAATCTCCATGAAACGAGGATAGGACTCCTCTACATGGAGTTGTGGCGAGTAACCTCCCACAAACATAGTGTGAGGTGTTGATGCAAGTCAACACCTCTCAAAAACATCCAACTACTTTGACATGTTCAAAGTAACATGTGGAAAAATGCCTAAGTATGTTTAAATCCAAATGTGTATACACTTAGGAATAAAGGTATACACTAACACCCCTCCTTAAGAATAACTTAGGTGAGTATTATGAAAAATGGGTCCCGGCTATAAGCATGGTGAGGTACCCATGTATAATGCGAAAGAAAAATGAGTCCTGGCTATGAAGCCTGATAAGGTACTCAAGTACAATGCAAACTCTCTAAAACTAGAGAAAGATATAGAAAAACTAGTGGGAAAAAACTATCCCCCAAAAAGAGAAAAATGAAAGCTTAGAAAGCCCCCCCAAATATGATGCTAAAGTTGATTCTGGTGAAGAGATGAAGAACTCCTAGAGCATGAAACAATTGTAAATTCTTCCCTTCCCTTAATTCTGAGAGAATTTAACAAACTAATTGAAATTGTAGTGTGCAAGAAATTTGGTTCAGAAAATGTACAGTGTCTGAAAAAGGATGTGCATTAATGGCGCATACGAATGAGAAGAGAATCTATATGATTCATTCTGTGATTATTACAACCTCCCCATTACACTTTATATATTAGTGTGAGTACAATTTTCCCAATTTCTCTTTATGTGTTACACACATTCGATTATATGACACTTTATTAGTGTATTTACAACATATATGCTTTTGGAATTCAACAACCCATTAGGATGAACCAAATGAGCTGAGATGAGAAGTAACACTAGGCTCTAAACTTTCTAGTGTAGTGTCCTCTTCACCTGAAGTAAAGTGCACAAAAATGAAGCTACAGTCAAAGTGACAAATCTTCGCTACTGCGACAATGTTTTGAGTTTGTGATTCTCGAATTAGGGTTGATGTGGCAATGAACTCAACTATTTTGTTGGGACGGGTGATTTGATACATAGAGAGATGATTCCTATATAATTTGGGAATGAAAAGCTCATTGTGTATGTATCCATTACCTAATTTTACAGTACCCTTGCCACAAACATTATAATAGATATCATCTATCAGTATTTTGAAGGTGTTGCATGGAAGAATTATCACAAAGACCTCTTTGTAAGGTGACATGTGTTCAATTGCACATGAACTAAGAATCCATTTGTTGACTTCTAATTTTGAAGGTGCCAGGGATTTATCTTTTTACCTTCTTGAAGATGTGTTCCTCTAATTTGCGATTTGAATCCCTAATTGAACTTTATATAAGGTGGCACTTTAAAAGTTGAGTACACGATTAATCTTTGTTTTTTTTCCCCAATAAAGTGGCACTTTATAAATTTAGTGTAGTTTGAACACTATTACTCCCTTTGATTATTTGTGTTCCCCCCCCAAAATTTGGCACTAGTATAGGAGTGCTTTAGGTCACCCAAAAAAAACATAAACTGGCACTTTATAATTTCAGTGTGATTTTAGGCTAGTTAGATTAGTGATAAAAAATATCCACTTTTTCAGAAAGAAGCACTCAATTTCAAGTTGATTTGCAAAAGTTATAGGACTTGCAAGTTTTTTTGGATTTATAAAAAAACCTTCTTCACCAAAAAAAATTCAAAGTTTGGAAAATTAAATTTGTATGCAAATTTGTTGGAGAAAAAATGAAAAGAGGAGAAAAATTAAGCTCTCTTGGGTTGTGCACGACCAGGGGCTAAAACCCCATGTGACCAGGGGGTAAAGATTTGAAAAGGTCTTCCCTACCCCTCGCTGACATCACCCCCTAAGTTTCTTACATCAACTGAATAGTGCTCCTACTCATCCTAAAAAGATTGACACCCATCACTCCTTGCTATTACAAATGGGCTCCATGATAGGTCGAATGGTAGGCTATTTTGGGATTGGGTCATTTGAGGAGGCATTGAAGGGTGCTATTATGAGGGCACTGGTTCTACAGTGATTCACCATTGAGAGGTGGCTGACTATGAGCCAATGTGAGGGTGCTCGGTTGCTTCACCTTGAGGCATGAGTGCAAGAGAAGGCACTCATGGCCCCATGTGGGCGTTGTCACGAGGTAAACATGCCTATTGAAGGCATAGATACAAAATATTGAAATCTATAATGTAAGAAGGTGCTAATATAGAATTGATATTGCGAACTTAATCCATAATATTCAAAAATCAAAGTTGTCACATATATAAACAAAGGTAGGAACATTGCATATGTATAAGAAATTTTTATAAATTTACTTATTTTTATTTATGACAATAGTAGAAAGGAGTTTTTTTCTTCTAATATTAGTATCCTTGAAAAAAGAGTATCCAAAATATATGCATTTATGTTTTAACAATTGACATCTTTGTTTCTAGTTTTTAACTCTCTAATCCTATAATGATATGTGCTCTTGTTCTGCATTAAAAACAATTGAGTAAGATAAATATGTATACATGATTGTAAAAATACATTCTTGAAAATAAGAGGACAATGCTTCATAGTGGACAAATAAATAGTTATATAAATTACAAACCTTTTTTGTGTTGGTTAACTATTTCCATTTGAAAATGTTAACTAGTCCCCTTCTTGCTTTCTTAGTGTAAAAAATGGACTATGTTGCATGCATGCATATATTTGGAATGTGAAGCTAGGGCATATTCGAAGAGTTACAGAGTTGCATACTCATGATATAGCTGTGAATGTGAGTACTTTTCAATCAATGTTGCCAATGTCAATTGTTGCCCTTTCAAGTGTTAGACCTTGTGATTTAAGTATAGTTAAGGTCCATGCCATATATAGAGGAATTTGGCAATGCCCACTATGGCTTAGTAAAATCATGGGCACATTTTTTGGTTGGGTGTGATCCCAGGGTAGGCCTCTGTAATACTTGAATTGTACTACAAACAATAAGGGAAGGTCTAGGGTTTTTGGTCATTTTTGTATACAATTTCTTCAATTTGTCCTAGCGCACCATTTACAAGGTTTGATCCCTCCCACAAATTAGAATTTAGCATAACTTGTTGGCCAAAACACAAGAGAATCTTTGCATCAAGTTTCTCATCCTCTAGATTTGGGCACGATGTCTCATTAAGGTACTCTACACTAGATCTTTCAACAGGCATTACCAATTATTGGAGCATACATTTATAATGTAGTGAAACTAATTATTTGTTTCAAATTTATGAATTGAGGAAAAAAGGTTGTTTGTTTAGTATATGTAATTAAAGAATTAGAGCATGACATTAGACCCTCCAAATCTAGAAGTGTTGGTTTTGCAATCCTTATATTTGAGAGTAGTGCACGAAAAGAAGCTTGCATTGGTTCTTCTATGTTTTGACAAAAAATCCTATTCAATGTAATTATTGTGTTAAAACTTTTCCAAAGTGTTACCCCATACAATGCTCCAACATACATGGGAATGTTTCTAATGTGTGGTCTTGATGTCGTATGTTTATTCTAATACTTAAAAAACTATTAAGATTTTGTATGAAATTTTGTTTCCCTACAAAAGTACCTAACTCTTTTAATATTGAAGTTTCTTTTTTAGAAAAATAGGCTTTATAATAATCCTTTTTCTCTTGTTCTTGGATTATATTTTTTGGGTTTCTTCTATAATTTGGTCATGCTTCTTCTTTGTAGAATAGGGATCATCCTCATCTTCAACATCCAACTCTTCTATCCACTATCTTTATTTTCTAGTGTCTTTACCTCCTATGGTGACTACTATAATGTTATTTTTCTTTCTATATTTCACTAAAGCTTTTTGTCTTAGTTTCTCCATCCTCTCTAGGTATTCTTTCTCTAAAGCTTCTTCTTCTATTAGGGTGATTGAATTTTTAGTCTTTTCAAGGTATATATCCTCTTTGCGACATCATCTTGCTCCTTGTGGTGGGTTTTTTTGGTTAACATTATTTTTACCCGTCTTATTGCATTGGGTCTAGATAATTTGTCACTTTCTGATTGTGGTGGTGTATTTTTAAAATACTATTATGCTCTTTCACATGTAAACAAATCATAGTTTGGATTACCATAAAAACCATAGGTTTTCTTCTTGTCCTCTATGCATTCATTACATAATGACCTAGTCTTCCATACTTATAACATGTGGCATCTTCTCTTCATCTTTTATTCCTACCTCTTCATCTATTGTATCCACCTTGATAATTTTTATAATAGCCTCTATCCCTTATAACTAGGTAAGTGGTAATAGATGGCATAGAACCATATTGTGGTGTATTTTGGAATGTATTGATATTTCTTTGATTTAACCAATTTTGTTATTTATAGCCATGATCTTGGGTGTAAAAAGGCCTTTTTGTCAATCTTTTAACATTGGCCATTCCATGATTGATGGATTCCTTAGTGTTGTTGCAATGGTTGCACCAAGGTTCATGTTCTTCTTCTTCTTCTCTATGGAATTTGAATAGTAAGGATGGGTAGTCATCCATCTCATGGTTGTCCCATTCTTTGCATACTCCACAATAAACCATAAAGTATTTTCCTGGGAGCTGGCCTCAGATCTACTCTAAGTGCTACAATTTGTTTTTCACCTTTTAGTACTAGACATTCATTTTGAATATGGCCTTCCCTTGAGAAATAATTACACCATATATTTGGTCCTTGGTTTTGCGGTGGTATTTAGGTAGATTCTCCTTTGGCTAGAATCTCTTGACCTTTATCTATAAGTATTCTAATTCTAGTTTTAATTTCTCTATTTCTTTGTTCTCAATATTCTTATCTCTTTTTTACCATGTTTGAGCTTTAGCCTGGTAGGCTAATGTTACTGCATTAGAATATGTCACAAACACTTTACCATCTAATGAAGATTGGATTGCTGGTTGTAACCTAGATACAAACCATTCAATGTGTTGTTTCTTTGTTAATGGTTCTTCCAAATTTTGCCTAGTGACTTCTTTAAACCAATGGTCATACTCTTGAATAGATTCTCTATCTTCTTGGATCATGTCCCTCATCTCACTTAAACTTTTAGTGGGGATGTCTGGAGACTAATAATTGAAAAAAAATTCTCCCTTAACTTCTGACCATTCTTTATCTTGTTTGGGATATGTCTTCTTGTACCAATTAAGGGCTTCATTTTGTGATGTTCCCACAAAATCAAATAGATTTATTTGGTCTCTTTCTATACCATTTCTTTTCCATATTGATTCCAAAAAAAATATGTACTCAACTACTTATATAGTGTCCTTACCAAAAATTGGAAGCTTCATTAGTGGATCCATGTGAGAAAAAGTTTCTTTGGCTTTCTTGTGGTGTTGAGCTAGTGTGTTGTTTGATGATTGTACCTTTTTCTTATAGGTATTTTGGTTTACTAGTTTTCTAGCCCAACCTTTATCTCTAACTAATTTTATTGCAATCTTGTACAAATTTTTGTTGTGATTCCCTTGTTTCACTTGAATGGTTAGATATATCTGATGGAAAAGCTCTTCTTGATTTAAATGATAGTAGGGATGAATCTTGGTCCAGGGATTGCACTTCTACATAGGGACATTTCATTTTAGGATATAGATTCTTATTAGTTAATAACATACCATTAAATAATGGTCTTCCCCATCCTTCCTAAATCATCTCAATTGTATCATTAGCTAACTTATTGAATGTATCATTAGTTTGCTTTCCTGCCACATGATATTATATCCCTTTTAATTCACAATCCTTTATCATCTTCTCTTTTTGGAGACCCGTGTTTCTACCTACTATCAAATCCAAGTAAATTCCTCATAGAAATTTATAGGTTGTAATTATGTTGAGTGATTTTAAAAAATCTCAAATCTTTCATCAACTAGGATTTTAAGATTGGACAAATTTGGTTCAAGGTGTGGTGTTTTTACTAACATAAGAGATGGCAGAGCCTCCATTCTACTATAACCTTGCCATGATACATGAGAAATCATATACTCCTCAATCTTTCCTACCAGCTTGGAGATAATCTTTGTTTCTTTGCTAAGATGGTGGTTACATGCTTAGATGTATCACTATTATTGAGCAATTTATATGTCCCTCTATTTGTAGAACCTTGCTATTTTTCTTCATATTCTATTAAGTTGTAGCCCCTCTAATATGCTCCTTTGTATTCCCTTCTTCTAACCAATATGTGTTTTTATCTTCATTTTTCTTCACCACCATTGTCCTTTTGGTATGCTCTCTTTCTCCTATAGCCACAACCCCTCTAGTGTGATTTAAATTGGCCCCCTATCCTTCTCCATCCTTTTGTAGTACCTTTATTGTCTTTCTTAATTTTTTTGTCTCCTTTCTTCCATGTTCAACTCCATTGCTAATTAAATGTTATCTTTAACTTCTCTTAATTTCTTATTATCTCATTTTGCCATGGGTGTTAATGATTTGGAATTTCATTGATCTTTTTATGCATCCCATGTTGCTCATATTCATCTTACTTCCATTAGTTGCATCATTTCAAGGGTCCCTTCAAGATCTCCCTTTCCATTCATCATTCCTTAGGTACCTAAACCCCTCTCATGAGGTTAGGATCTAGAGTAATCTACTGCAAGTCAAAAAAATTCAAATGTTTTTATGCTTATTTTCTTAGCAACTATCTTACCATCACAATTAATAGTTTTATAGTCTAATCTATTCTTTATTGTTTGTCCAAGGTCCCAATAATGGAACCAATTGTTGATAAGAAAGACGGATACATAGATCAAAGATTTGAGTCCAAGATTCTTGTATGTTGTATTTATACCCTAGAATGTACAATAGAAGAACTATCAAATGATATGCGGTGAGACATGTTATAGTGCAATAAGATAAGAGTGTTCATAAACAATTAACAACTCATTTTATGTTTTTATCTTAATAAAATAGTACAATAATTACATGCGGTATATTTCATTTATCAGTAATTAGAATACCCTATGATATCTTCGATATTATTTCATACATATATATTTCCCCTTACATATAGTTTATCCTTGTACTCTTCTTCTCCCTATTTCTATCCTAGATGTTCTATATAAATATGCTATTACATTAGAGACCTATCCCTTGTGATCCTTATACCTCTTAGCTTGTGTGGGAGTTGTCCTAGAGCTCTACATTCCTCTTGTGGTTAGGTGTGGTGGTCTATAGGTGTTTCTATCACTTTGGCTCTTCACCATCCTAACAAGGTCCAAGCTTTCTTAGGAGTTACGTTCTATAGTACCTTGTGGGGCATACAATTCTAAATGTAGTTGGAACAATTCACTACTTTAGCCCAAAATGTAGAAGTGACATGTTCTTAGACTAAATCATGCAACTTTTCATTTCCCATTAAGTTCTATTCTTTTGTTCAACCATGTAACATTCTACTAAGGAGTGTAAAAAATCATTTTCTAATGTTGAATACCATGTTCTCCACAAAAGTTCTAAAAGTCCTAATTCACATAAACCCCCCATTATCTATGTAGAAATGCCTAATAGAAAGACCAAAATACCTCTCAAAAAATGTTTAAAAGGTATTAAAAGTAGAAAAGACCTTGCTAAATTGTACTTAAGAAAGTACACCCATGGACATCATGAGAAGTCGTCAATAAAGGTGAGTACATAATTGGCTCCTAAAAAAGGAGTCAAAATGACATAAGATCACTTTGAATGAACTTAAGAGGTGTCTTAGCACATGAGGCCTTACCCTTAAGAAAGGGGTCTTGATGATGTTGTACAAATTACATGCTTTTGGACTTGACATGCCCACACAACCATGTGATGAAAGGCCAATAGATAATGGATGCTACTTTGACCCTAGAATTTTATAATACATACAATTTTTTAAATTAGTTTTCATTCATAATGGATTAATATCTAGGTAATTGTAGATTTCAATATGAAATCTACTAAATTGCACAACCTTATTGGTCAATGCCAAAGGTCACATCTAGTAACTTGTTTATCATGACAATATTATCTAAAATAGATGCATTATGTGCTTGGCCTTGTGTAGCATAGTCCTCAAAGTGCGGATCATCCTCTTTGACGTGTGCACCAACATCATGACTATGTGCATCATATGTTGTATACCTTGTATAATCCTTATACCCATAGTCACACATAGATCCATAAGCATGACAAATGTGTGGTGAGAGTTGATGCCTAGAAGGCTCACCCTCATCACCATGTGAAAGAAACATGCTATGCTATAACAAGGTCTATGTGACAAAATTGATGGACTTGAGGATCTCCACCTTAAAAATCTACAATAGAAGGGACTATGCCATGTTGAATATATGCATGGATAAAGGGTCTCGCTAGCTAGTCCTAGGAACAATGTTCCTCCTCCAACTATCTTGTGCAAAGTCTTTATCTTTGCCTTAGAAATCACCTATATTAAAATAATTTAGAATTTCATTATGGATGAACTTGCAATAGAGTTTCCTTAATAAATGTTATGGCACTTTATTGTTGTTTCATGGGGGATGGTTAATAACTATCCACCACCTATCCTAAAAATTATCCCTTATCCCTTGGTGTTGGCACTAATGAATAGGGAATCATTTGGAACTTTCATGTAAGGGCTGATTGTTCAAGAGTTGACAAAGTATGCACATGTAAATTAGATTTTATAATTTTATTGTCTTTTACTTTCTTGTGTGAGAGTTTTGAAGAATAGTATTGTTGAGAATTATCTCTATGATTGGCCCATGTGTTTATTTGACCATGATGCAGGAGCATCCAAGTGAATGGGCAATCCAACATCAACCAAAAATAATTGTAAGTTTTAGTTTCAATTTTGTTTGGTTTGTTTGGTTTTAATGGCTTTTCCTGGAACTATGTGTGTTTGGCATAGTCAGGGAGGCAGTTTTGCAATGTTATTTGAATTCAATCCTAGTGCTCGTGAAGTCAGTTTCCATAAAACAATTGTTTCAAGAGCTTGGTGAAGTTTCATGGAAAATACTTTGATAGGAATATTCTTGATTCCATCCTGAAATTATACGCAAAGGTCTTCTGAGAAAACACATTCAAGTTTCGAAGATTTTAATATTTTCTGACTTATGCTAGAAAATTGGAAAAAAATTAATATATCAGCTTTTATGATGGTTGAGATAAAACAATCTAAAGGAAGTCTTAGGAATGCTAATATTCTCATCACTACAATTTTTTGTTATATTTCAAGCAACTAGTGAGGAGATATAATGAAAGTTGGTTTTCAGCTTGATTGATGAGTGACACTGTTTGCTTCTGCACATCTTCTAGATCATTTTATGACCCCAGAAGAAGAAAGTGGCACATTTGCAACAATCTATTTCAACATTAAATGGTATATTTTCAATGTTTATGCTTGTATGGATTTTATTTACAGCTCTACAAATTATTAAGAATGATACTACTATTTGAGAAGTAAGGGTACCAATATTTGTGCAACCCAACAATGCCTCCAAAAAACTATTGAGTGGTTAAAATTTTGTTTATGGGAGATTAAAAAACATAGAGTTAGTGGATAGAAAACTTAGTGAAATCCTAAAATGAGATTGGCGGATTTAAATGCCTATGTGGAGGGGCATTGAAAAGTCTAAAGGTATATTTAAAACTTTGTCCATGTACTTCCTATGTTTTTGGCTATGTTAGAATTTACAAAGGAAGGAATAATGTAGATTTAAGAGGAATTTAGGCACTCAAAAAATGGGAATGATAACACCTCTTTTGAGGCTTCCATATACATCTTTGCATGGCCAATTAAAAAGGAGTAAAATTGACGCTAAATAGATTTGAAACATTCCTTTTTGATATATATTGAATCATTTTATGGTGGTAGCCCAAGAGTTTGATGGAGATATTATGTTAAAATAGAAAATTCAGATTTATTTGCATAAAGGAAAGTTTCCAGATGTGAAGGAGATGAAGTGTCAGGATGGGAAGAATGAATAGGCTTATGCTTGTTCAATTTCTAGACATATACACAATATATTACCCTTGATTCAGACTTGTATGAGTGTAGCCAAGACAGGAGAGGCGACAGAGGAAGAGCACCAGAGTAAGAGGAAGATTACAGATTGGAAGGGAGTTTTTTTGTGTGAAGATTCAGCCTCGAGAGATGGCATATTTGATTTTATTGTAAGAGGGAAGCCATTGAAGGTTGAAGATAAAATTTTGATTATAATTTGTGAGATTGATTTCAGACTGTTGTGTTATTATTCAAGTTAAAATTTGTTTCTACAATTTGTGTTTATCTTGTGAGTTTGTGAATTGTTTAAGCAAGAGGGAGTACTTCTTGTGTCAAATGGTATCAAAGAGAAGTTATCCAGAGAGTGTAGAGGATGCACTAGGATCGAGGTGGGCTATTCTCCAATGAAAACTAAAGATGGGTAGAAGGTGTTCAGTTCTACCACTAAGAGAGAGAGGGTGAGGAAGCATCTTCAAGAAGTCTTCTTGGGTAGAGAGTAGTAGGAAAAGTGTTTGACAGAATGTTGAAGAGGAAAAGTATGAGGTTGGTCTTGAGAAGACCTTTAGGAATTTCATTCCTTGTGAGGAGAGACAGAATATTGATGGCCGTGTTGGAAAATCAGCTACAGGATTTGCGTCAAGAGACATGACATGTTCTGAGAAAAAGTATAGCGAAGATGAAGATGGAAAATAAAATAGGTGAGGAGGAGTCACATGTTTGTTCCAATAATGTTTTGTATGCAGATGGATTTGTGTGTGTAGGAAATGAAGAAAGAAATAAAGAAAAAGATGGAGAAAAGAAAGAGATTGCAGCAGAAGAAGTTGCAGTAGTTGAAGACGAAGTGGTGGGTAATGAGGATGAAGAGATTGAAGGTGTTGTGGTGGAATGTGAAGTGGTTGTAGTGAAGGATAAGGAGGAAGATTGTCATGCCCACATTTCCCTTGTGGTCATGACACACAACACACATGTCATGTCCACATTTGCCATGTGGTCATGACATGAACTACGAAAAACTTTTCTACCTCTCCCTAGGAACCCCCTCGCATGCATCTACATGCTCGGTGGCAATACACCTAAGGCATAAACATGTAAACATAACCGCAAAGGTGATGGCTGTCTAGGGGGTATGCGACACATAGTGTGTCACTTCTAGGGTTAGACCAATTTAATTTGAACCCTAAGTTTCCTAGGTGAAGATGATTTCGCTAGCATCGAACCCTAATTAAACACAGATCAAAAAGTGATTAATTATGATGATAGGATGGCGCACAATTGAAGGTGGAAAGATGGAAAGGAATCTAATAAAAATAAAGTAAATTCAAACCCTAGAAATCTAGGAAAAATTTGACAGCATAACGCGTTTTCGATAAACACAAAATAAAATCTTAAAATAATTCACAAATAGGAAAATAAAATTTAAGAGTGAAAATTAAATAGAACTTAAGAACAATTTTCAAACGATTTAAAACAAAGTAATAAAATATTAAAATAAATATTTTGCCAAGGTCAAATAAATCGACCTCGCATAAAGGAATAAAAATTTGAACTAAAATAATAAAATTAAAAAATTAAAAATAAAATTCACAAGACGCCAAAAAGGACTCCAAATTTGAACTCGTTAATAAATATAATTTCGACATTATATTTATCGACAATTTCAAAAAAAATGTGGAAGGAAGAGAATAAGCTACTCATCCCCACAAAATAATAGTAAAATAGATGATAAATTAAAAATGTTCAAAACTTGTCAAGGGGAAATAATTTCAAGGAAAAATTCCTCCCCAGTTGAATAAAATTAAGTCCCTTCCAAAATAATCTCTAAACACAAGACAAAGAAAAAAAGAATCAAAAGCAAGATGATCCCAATTAAAAAAATAAAATAAGGAGAAAAGTAAAGATCCCAAGGGATAAGATACAACAATAAGGAAGAGTTTTTTTTTATAAAGGACGAAATAAATACCCACCAAAAAAATATCCTCTCCAAAATAACATATCCTCTCAAAGAAATACATATTGCTCCCTAAAAATAAAATAACTCCAATCTCATTGTATAATATTATTTATTTACATGATACCCTAATTCCTTTATTCTATTCTTTCTCTCATTGTGCCCTAATCACTTATTATTGTTTTGCCTCTTCTATCTTTTATGTGTTTGTTTTCTATGTGCAATTTAGGGTTTGTAAATCAGAAATGGAGGCCATGCGAAGGGTTTGCTGCCCCAACCTCCGAAGGTATCCACAACTAAATAAGGTTGAACAAAATGTACAGTATTATTGTACATATATATATTTTTTTGTCTGAAAAGATTGATTTACAAAATGTAACAAGAATGGTTCAATCGCAGGAGGTTTGAGCAGGAGGAAGCCGACGGTGAAGGGCTGCAGACCAACTGAGAAAGGGGCAGAGGAGTGTGGAGTTCAGTGGTGGTGGCAGTGGAAGGTTCGTGGCCGCGGGGAAGTGATGGAAGAGGGCGGCGAGTTAGGCGATGGTGGAACTGTTGGGGAGTGCGGGGGCTAGAGTGGTGAGTGGAGGGGTCTTCGAAGATCAGTAAGAAGTGGTGGGGAGGGGGTTGGTGGTTCCAACCCCCTCCCCACACCCTAATCTAATGGAAACAACGGCCGACGGGAGGGGGATCTATGGTGGGCGCTGCCCACCACAGTCCCTACCATTTTTTTTAAGTTCAAAACTCAATCTCTTTTTTTTTAACAGTACCACCTCTGCTGATGGGTCCATTCCGACCTCACAGGAGGGGTTTAACATATTTTTCTGTATTAACAACACTTAATATATATATGTGTGAATGTATATGTATATATATGTATGTAAATATATACATTTTCAAGTAGCTCTTACAGTTTATTTAAAATACTCAGCATAAGTATATACACTAATATGTATATATATATTTCTATATATATGTATTACATGCAAAAGCCATTAAGTTTCCTAAAGTCACTTCTAACTTTGTATATAAATACACAGCAAATAAAATAAAATGATGAACTGAGTATATATTTTTTTTGACATTTAATTCATTGACTCAAACAAATGCCTAACATTATCTTTTCTTTTGAAAACTATATGAACAGAATATATATTTGTATACTCCCTTTTTTTTATGTTTCCTTTTTTTTGCAACATTAAACAGAAACTATAATATTAGTATAAAGTTCTAACAGTTCTCTCTCCCCTTACAGCAACTAGTATTTTAATTTCATAACAACTTCTTTTCTGTTCCAAACAGCAGCTAATAAATTTCTCTTCTAAAACAATAATAAATAAAATATCCCTCAAGTAATATACAGATAACTATTCTAAACTTTCTCTATTTAGTGAATAACACTCTTATTTTCTTGTTTGAAAGCATTAATCATACAAAGGGTGCATTTATTTTCTTTCATCCACAACAAGATCTAAAACAACAACATTATAACACATGTATATTTTTTTTTTGTTTGGAAACAATTAGTAACAACAAATATAAATGCAACTTCTCATATATTTCACAATTTTCATAGCTCCACAAATTAGTAAGTGAATAACACTACATGAAATAACTGAATGAGTACATTCCATTAACTAACACAGCCAACTCCAAGGCAAGGAAAAGTTTGACAAATCTTTACATTAAGGCCACCATGGCCATGGCTCAAATAGCCAAGAAAATACAACTAGAAACACACAAAGAGGAGCTCTCATCCACTTCATTCCTTTACTCAAACCTGCAAATAAACACAACAACAAGGACAACAAAACCAACCATTTCAAAAAGCTCTCCTCCCTACCGTAGACCCGCAAGAGGGTCACCCCCGAGATAGGGAGGTAGGGATTCACACTGGTGAAGAACATTCCACAATAAACTCAAACACAACAACACAAAAACAACCCATAGGTTTAACAGAAAACTCAACTCATAAAAATGAGTTGTTGAGGGTAGGGAATGAACCCCTCAACTTCAAAGGGCACCAAAATGATAAAATATCATGCTCATGGCCTCAAGCCAAATAAAATCTCCAAAACACCACTCTCCACAAAAATCACAATAATCTCCATGGCACTCTTGCCATTCAATAAACTTTTCCACAAATGAAAGCCCTCAAGGCATAGATACAAAATGTGGGAGAGACCTCAAGGAGGTTCCTTTCCCCTACCCAAACAAGTTGAGCATTACCTTCATTGGAGGTGCTCTCACTATAACTCCCATCCCAACAAAAACAAAACAATGCAACAACAAAACAACCAAAAACTAGAACACAATACATTAAATAAGCTAGGGTGAGAAAACAAGTTAAGAGGCCTACCTTCAAAGCCCTTATAATTGAGGTAAGTTTAGTGAAAAGCTCCAGGCCTTCCCAAGCCTTCCAATCCTTGAAGAAAAAATTTCTAACTCTCCCAAACTCCTCCAAAGATAGCAAGAAAAATTAAAATTGCAAAAACCCCACACTCCTCAACAAGAGGAGATAATATAGGCCATAAATTTGGCCTTTAGGAATGAGAAGGTGACACTTGTCACCTTCTCCTTCATCTTCCCATGCCACTTACAAGGGATAGGAAGTGTGAGAATGACAAGTGTCATCCTCCCATTCCCTCTCAATCCTCACGTTATCCACTTGTGCTCTCACACGTGTGAGAGGACAAGTGGTGAGGTGGTAAACCCACTCACACCCTTAAGAGGATAAGGGATGCCATATGGCATCCTCTTATTCTCTCAAAGAGCCATCCTCCTCCAAGATGCTCTCACACGTGTGTGAGAGTCTTGGGGAAAGCTCCCACACACTTGGGAGTCTTGGAGACCTCCCAAGTCTTCCTTGGGAAAGGGTTCCCAAACTTTGGGAAGGGAGATGAGTCTTTCCCAAGGCATGACTCATCTCCCACTTCCCTTATTTTAAATTTTCGTCACTTTTACTAAACCATGGTTTAGGGTGACCAAATTTGAGTCAAAACTAGGCTTAGATAGTCCAAGTTGACCCTAGACTCATGGGAAACTACCTATGGTAACTTTTGGGACTCTAGGGTTCACAAAGGGGGTTAAAAATCCACTTTTAAATGACCCAAAATAAAAATAAATACCAAGTGGTGTAAATCAAGTAAATATTTATACAACACTTATTATTAATCAATTAGACAAGGGGTACTAAGGCCAAAATAATAAAGTTAAATCAAGTACTTCAATCAACATTCGAATTCAAACATGATCCTTATCCCTCTTGGGAATGGATCCGTTTTACAGGGGATAACATAGTGTGAATTCTATCTCCAGTTTCCCATGGCTAGGGAATGTAAAACCTGCACATCTCGATCAAGTGTCAATCATATCATGAAAAATCATAGCTGAAGCAACTAGAATTAAATTCACACAATCGAATACAACAATAATCATCAATACATAATTCTAAATTAAATTGCATCATTCAATCACATGTCACATAGTCAACATCACATAAATAACTGGAATCTCATCACAAGCATCATCACATATGTATCTCATATGTCGAATCACAAAATAACATTTGATCAAATCGAATCACAAATGTCTAATCAATGTCCTATCATAATCAGGAGATAAAAACTAAGTTTGCATAACAAAACTATAGTCACTATAAATATGATAATGTCATCAACTAAAATGCATATCGATCCAAAATAAGGGAGGTAAAATAATCGGCCTCACATCCTCCTCCCTAGGACTAAACTTCCTCCTGGAAGTCGTCAAAAAGGTGAAGATAGAGTGCCCTCAAACTAGCTGCATCCTCCCAAGTCGATGTTACCTTGTCATATCGATCCCACTGGACCCTAACTTGGTCCAGCTCTCGACCTCGAAGGCCTAGCGTCCGATGAGACAATATGTGAATTGCCTCCAAAGCTAATTGCCCGTCTGCCTCTACCTGTAAAACACTCCAGTCCAGCACATGAGACAAATCAGATATATATCACCTCAAAACAAAAATATGAAAGACATCATGAATACATGACAGGCTAGGTGGAAACGCTAGACGATAGGCAATTGGTCCTATCCGCTCCAAAATCTCAAAGGGTCCTACAAACCATGGTGTGAGCTTAGAGCCCTTTCCATAATGGATAGGACTGTTGTGTGGCCGCACTCTAAGGAATACCCTATCACCCACTGAGAAGCTCCGATCAATCCTCTTAACATCGGCATACTTCTTCTGCCTATCCTGTGCCTCCTGTAACCTCTGTCTAATCAGTGTGACCTACTGATCCATATCCTGAACTAGCTCTGGACCAATAGCAACTCTATCCTCTATCTGATCCCAGCTCAATAGTGTCCTGCATGGTCTGCTGTATAAAGCCTGAAAGGGAGGCATACCCAATGAGCTGTGATGCCTATTATTGTAGGTAAACTTAACCAGATACAGATACTCCTCCCATCTAGACTGATGGTCCATAACATACATCTGAAGCATGTCCTCCAAAACTTGATTCACCCACTCTGTCTGCCCATCTATCTTAGGATGATAAGCAAAGCTAAAGTTGAGCTATGTGCCCAATGCCTACTGCAAGACTCTTAGAATGCTAAAGTGAAAACTGGATCTCTATCTGAAATAATGCGGTGAGGTACTCCATGTAATCTCACAATATCATCTAAGAATACTCTCGCCACTGCTGGCACATTGTACATCATGCGTACAGGTGAGAAATGCGCTACCTTGGTCAACTTGTCGACTGTCACCATGATGGCATCATGGCAACGCGAAGACATAGGAAGACCAAAAATAAAATCCATAGAAATGGTGTCCCATTTCCACTCTGGTATATCATGTGGTATAGAAGACCCACTAGATACTGATGCTCGGCCTTGACCCTCTGGCACGCAAGGCATCAAGAAATAAACTCTGTTATGTCTTGTCTCATACCCGCCCAATGGTACAGCTATCGTAGATCAGCATGCATCTTCTTCACCCCTAGATGTGATGTATATGGTGCTCTGTGAGCCTCTGATAACACTACAGTGCGTAGGTCACCTGCATGGGGTACATAGATGCGCTGTCGATGATGAAGTAACCTATCTGCCTTAAGTGAATACCCTGCAAACTTGCCCAAAAGGGCCCTCTATGAACTGATCACCTATTGTACCTCAAGAAACCACTCATCCTCTGGTAGATGCTAAATAATATGACCTCTCAAGCCCACACTCAGAGTCAAGGTCAAGAGCTTGTGGCGCCTCTAACTCAATATGTTAGCAACCATGTTCTCCTTCCCTATGATGTAGTGGACATCAAAGTCATACTCGCAGAGGAACTCCATCCAACACTGCTGACGGGCGTTCAGATTAGACTATGTAAAGATGTACTAAAGGCTATGATGATCTGAATGGAGCTCAAAGCGACGACCCAACAAGAAATGTCTCCAACAGACTAGAGCATGAACTACTGCTGCTAACTCCAAGTCATGCGTGGGGTAGTTTAGCTCATGGGTCTTGAGCTTTCGCAACTCCTACATGATCGCTCTACCACCCTGCACAAGTACAGCTCCCAATCCCTCAAGTGATGCATCCATGCAAACCATAAAATTTGCTACAGGATCAAGAACCACTAAACTAGGAGCATTGGTGAGATGCTCCTTGAGGACCCCGAAGGCCCTCTCACACTACTTAGTCCATAGAAAGCTTTTCCCTTTCCTCTAAAGGGAAGTGATGGGGTATGCAATATGAGAAAAGCCCTCAACAAAGTGACGGTAATAACCAGCTAACCCCATAAAACTCCTAACCTCTATCACACTAGTGGGTGCTGGCCAATCCTTGATAGCCCTAATCTTCCATGGATCTACTAAGATTCCATCACCCAATAGAATATGCCCCAGATACTGAACCTCTGTCCTAAAAAATGCACACTTCACCAAGTTCCCATAAAGATTCTACTCTCGCAAACACTGTAGAACCTGACGAAGATGGTCCTCATGCTCCTCCTTGGTCCGTGAATAGATCAAAATGTCATCGAGGAAAATGATCACGAACTGATCTAAATAGGTACGGAACACCCTATTCATGAGACTCATGAACACTGCAGGGGCATTTGTCAAGCCGAAGGGAACCACTGTGAACTCATAATGGCCATAATGAGTCTGGAAGATAGTCTTATGGATATCTGCCTCTGTGATATGTACCTGATGATACCTAGACTTCAGGTCTATCTTAGAGAGCACCTTGGCTCCCTGCATCTGATCAAAAAGATCGTCAATCCTAGGTAGAGGATAACGGTTCTTCACCGTCACCTTATTCAACTACCTGTAGTCCATGCACAAATGAAGAGACCCATCCTTCTTCTTCTCAAAGATGACAGGAGCACCCCAAGGTGAAACACTCAGTCGAATGTGCCCCTTCTCTAGAAAGTCCTCCAACTATAACTTGAGCTCAGTGAGCTCATGCATGGTCATCCTATAGGGTGCACGAGACACTGGCTCAGCACCCGGCACTAAGTCTATGTGAAAGTCTACCTCACGTCAGGGTGGTATCCCCAGTAACTCTATTGGAAACACATCGGCAAACTCTCTAAGGATGGGATGATCATCCAAAGATGCCTCAGGCTCATCATCTGACCTGTTGCTCACTGTGATGGCGAACATCTGACATCCCTTCTGCATGTAGCGCTTAAGTTTCTAAGAGGATATCATACATACTGCTGTGGGCTTTTGCATGCCCACAATCTTAACTGATGTGTCATGATCATCTAAACAACTGATCACCTTCCGGCGACAATCTAGCTTGGCTCGATGAGCCGCAAGCCAATCCATGCCCAACACCACATCATAGGATCCTAATGTCATGACTTTAAGGTCACATACTATGGTAAAGGGTCCCAAAACAATCTCACAGTCATGGACTAAGGCATCTACTATCAACTTGGCACCTGAGGCCAACTCAACCACCCACCTATCACCCTGCCTAGAGGCCACCAGCCTGTAATGCTCCACTAACAATGGAGATATGAATGAATCAGTAGCACTAGAATCAAAGAGAATAGAAATGGGGTTACCCCCAATCATACTTGACGTCTTAATCATTGACACCTAAAAATCTATCAGGCAGTTATCAACTGCCACGAACATACGGTGGGATCTACCCACATCACTAACAGTCTGCTTAGATCCTCCTGCACGAGGCTATTCCCCTATTGTAAATCCCTGTGGACACTCTCTAGCTAGGTGTCTAGCTCCACCACAAACATAACAAGGGCCCCTAGCATGTACCTAGCCAGTCTGAGTCTTACTCAACTACTACTGTCCTGATCTACCAGTAGACCCCTAGGAGCCCCTATAAGGCTGCTGTGACCTCGCGGGTCCCGTAGGTGGTCCCTGCTGCCTTTGATCTCTGCATGGGCCCTGCTACTGCCAACCTCTATTATGTCTCCCATGTGACCTTTTCTGTGTCCTAGCTCTCTGCTACTGCTATGGCTGCTGTTGTTGTGGGGGCCTAGGAGGTAAAGGTGTGGAACTGAATCCTCCTCTATGAGGTGGCTATGATGGTCTACGAAAACTTTGCTGATGCTGCTATTGTCCTCGATCCTGAAACTAAGGGTGTGAACCCTACCCTCATCCCTGAATCTCCTCAACGATGTATGCCTTCTCGGAAGCATCACTCAAAGTCTGGGGTTCTGCCATACGAATAGGCCCTGCTATACTGTGGTTCAGTCCTCTGATAAACTTATGCACCAAGAGTTTCTCGTCATGGAGATACTCTACATATCTGGATAACTCTGTAAACCTACCCTCATACTGAGCCACTGTAAGTCCCCTTTGCTGTAGGTCATGGAACTCATCTATACGACGCTGCCGGTAATGATCTAATAAGTAGCACGCATTGAAGTGCTCAATGAAGGTCTCCCATGTGAGAGTGTCTAAAGAAAGGTGACGGTTGCACTCCTTAGTATGCCACCAGGTAGCTACTGCATCTCACAAGAAGTGTACTACCACACAGGCCTTCATGTTGCCCTGGTAAGGACACAACATGAAGCATGTATCTAAACTGATAAGCCAGGCCTCTGCCTCAGCTCCCTCTATGGTCTTGATAAATGTAGGAGGGTTCAACCTCAATATATCCCTAATTGGGTCTCCTCTGTCTCTAGGCCTCCTGATAGGCTCATCTATATAGTAGTCATAAGGCATGTGACCAAAGTGTTCTACTCGTACTACCTCGTCATACCTAGCATGACGTGAAGGACTCCTACTACGGGCCCTGTCAGCTGAACCAACCTCCTCTGCCGTCATCTCTGGCACCTCAATGTAAGGCTCCGCACATGGTGCCCCTCGCAGCTCAACGCAGGGCTCCACTCGTGGCTTGACACGGGACTCATCTCATGGCTCCACGTGTGGCTCCTCTTGCAAATCGTCACAGGGCTTGACACGTGGCTCTATGCATGGCTCAACTATAGCCGGTGGAAGCCTATCTAGAACTGCCTGTAAGGCTTGCAAAATCTATGGCCCAATATCTGGTATGGCTAGTGGTGCCTGCGGTATCTGCGGGACTGGCTGTGCCTGAACCTTAGATGAAGAATCACTGTGAACCTCGGGGGATGGAGTGCAATGGGAACGTGCTCGCCGAACCCATCGGGGAGGCATCCAAAAAAAATGAGGTAGCCACAAATTAGTCAAAGTTGCAGAATAATAATGTGCCTAAAACAAGCCCAGTGTTTAAACTTAGGCTCTAATACCAAATGTCATGCCCGCATTTCTCTTACAGTCATGACACACAACACACGTGTCATCTCCACATTTGTCATGTGGTCATGACACGAACTACAAAAAACTTTTCTACTTTTCCTTAGGAACCCCCTCGCATGCATCTGCGTGCTCGATGGCAATACGCCTAAGGCGTAAACATTGCAACATAACTGCGAAGGTGATGGCTATCTAGGGGGTATGTGACACGTAGTGTGTCGCTTCTAGGGTTAGAACGATTTAATCTAAACCCTAAGTTTCCTAGGTGAAGATGATTTCACCAGCATCAAACCCTAATTAAACACAGATCAAAAAGTGATTAATTATGATGACAGGATGGCGCACGATTGAATGTGGAAAGATGGAAAGGAATCTAATAAAAATAAAGTAAATTCAAACCCTAGAAATCTAGGAAAATTTTGACAGTATAACGCGTTTTTGATAAACACAAAATAAAATTTTAAAATAATTCACAAATAGGAAAATAAAAATTAAGAGTGAAAATTAAATAGAACTTAAGAACAATTTTCAAATGATTTAAAACAAAGTAATAAAATATTAAAATAAATATTTTGCCAAGGTCGAATAAATTGACCTGGCATAAAGGAATAAAAATTTGAACTAAAATAATAAAATAAAATAAATAAAAATAAAATTCACAAGACGCCAAAAAGGACTCCAAATTTGAACTCATTAATAAATATAATTCTGACAATATATTTATTGACGATTTCAAAAAAATGTGGAAGGAAGAGAATAAGCTACTCATCCCCATAAAATAATAGTAAAATAGATAATAAATAAAAAACATTCAAAACTTGCCAAGGGGAAATAATTTCAAGGAAAAATTCCTCCCCAATTGAATAAAATTAAGTCACTTCCAAAATAATCTCCAAACACAAGACAAAGAAAAAAAGAATCAAAAGCAAGATGACCCCAATTAAAAAAATAAAATAAGGAGTAAAGTAAAGATCCCAAGGGATAAGATACAACAATAAGGAAAGGAGTTTTTTTTTTAATAAAGGATGAAATAAATCCCCACCAAAAAAATATCCTCTCCAAAATAACATATCCTCTCAAAATAATACATATTGCTCCCTAAAAATAAAATAACTCCAATCTCATTGTATAATATTATTTAATTACATGATACCCTAATTCATTTATTCTATTCTTTCTCTCATTGTGCCCTAATCACTTATTTTTGTTTTGCCTCTTCTATCTTTTGTGTGTTTGTTTTCTATGTGCAGGTTAGGGTTTGTAAATCAGAAATGGAGGCCATGGGAAGGGTTTGTTGCCCCAACCTCCAAAGGTATCCACAACTAAATAAGGTTGAACAGAATGTACAATATTATTGTACATATATATATTTTTTTGTCTGAAAAGATTGATTTACAAAATGTAACAAGAATGGTTCAATCGCAAGAGGAAGCCGATGGTGAAGGGCGCAGTAAGGCCGAGGGCGGCGGACAAACTGAGAAAGGGGCAGAGGAGTGTGGAGTTCGGTGGTGGTGGTAGTGGAAGGTTCGCAGCCGTGGGGAAGTGATGGAAGAGGGCGGTGAGTTAGGCGATGGCAGAACTATTGGGGAGCGCGGGGGCTGGAGTGGCAAGTGGAGGGGTCTTCGAAGATCAATAAGAAGTGGTGGGGAGGTGGTTGGAACCCCCACCCACACCCTTGGGTGTGGGTGGGAGTTCCAACCCCCTCCCCACACCCTATCTAATCAAAACAGCGGCCGACGGGAGGGGGATCTGTGGTGGGCGCCGCCCACCACAGTCCCTACCATTTTCTTTTTTTGTAAGTTCAAAACTCAATCTCTTTTTTTTAATAGTACCACCTCTGCCGATGGGTCCATTCCGACCTCACAGGAGGGCTTTAACATATTTTTCTGTATTAACAACATTTAATTATATATATATATACATATATATACATATATATATATATATATATATGTATATATATATATGTATATATATATATATGTATATATATACATTTTCAAGTAGCTCTTACAGTTTATTTAAAATACTCAGCATAAGTATATGCACTAATATATATATATATATATATATATATATATATATATATATATATATATATATATATATATATATATATATTACATGCAAAAGCCATTAATTTTCTTGAAGTCACTTCTAACTTTCTATATAAATACATAGCAAATAAAACAAAATGATGAACTGAGTATATATTTTTTTTGACATTTAATTCATTGACTCAAACAAATGCCTAACATTATCTTTTTTTTAAAAAACTATATGAATAGAATATATATTTGTATACTCGCTTTTTTTTGTGTTTCCTTTTTTTTTGCAACATTAAACAGAAACTATAATATTCGTATAAAGTTCTAATAGTTCTCTCTCCCCTTACAGCAACCAGTATTTTAATTTCATAACAACTTCTTTTCTCTTCCAAACATCAGCTAATAAATTTCTCTTCGAAAACAACAGTAAATAAAATATCCCTCAAGTAATATACAGATAACTATTCTAAGCCTTCTCTATTTAGTGAATAACACTCTTATTTTCTTGTTTGAAAGCATTAATCATATAGAGGGTGCATTTATTTTCTTTCATCCACAACAAGATCTAAAACAGGAACATTATAACACATGTATATATTTTTTTGTTTGGAAACAATTAGTAATAGCAAATATAAATGCAACTTCTCATATATTTCACAATTTTCATAGCTCCACAAAATTAGTAAGTGAACAACACTACATGAAATAACTGAATGATTACATTCCATTAACTAACACAGCCAACTCCAAGGCAAGGAAAAGTTTGACAAATCTTTACATTAAGGCCACCATGGCCACAGCTCAAACAGCCAAGAAAATACAACTAGAAACACACAAAGAGGAGCTCTCATCCACTTCATTCCTTTACTCAAACCTACAAATAAACACAACAACAAAGACAACAAAACCAGCCACTTCGAAAAGCTCTCCTCCCTATCATAGACCCACAAGAGGGTCACCCCCGAGCTAGGGAGGTAGGGATTCACACTGGTGATGAACATTCCACAACAAACTCAAACACAACAACACAAAAATAGCCCATAGGTTTAACACAAAACTCAACTCATAAAAATGAGTTGTTGAGGGTACGGAATGGACCCCTTAACTCCAAAGGGCAGCCAAATGATAAAATATCATGCTCATGGCCTCAAGCCAAATAAACTCTCCAAAACACCACTCTCCACAAAAATCATAATAATCTCCATGGCACTCTTGCCATTCAATAAACTTCTCCACAAATGAAAGGCCTCAAGGCATACAAAATGTGGGAGAGACCTCAAGGAGGTTCCTTTCCCCTACCCAAACAAGTTGAGCATTACCTCCATTAGAGGTGCTCTCACCATAACTCCCATCCCAACAAAAACAAAACAATGCAACAACAAAACAACCAAAAACTAAAACACAATACATTAAATAAGCTAGGGTGAGAAAAGAAGTTAAGAGGCCTACCTTCAAAGCCCTTATAATGGAGGTAAGTTTGGTGAAGAGCTCCAAGCCTTCCCAAGCCTTCCAATCCTTCAAGAAAAATCTTCTAACTCTCCCAAACTCCTCCAAAGATAGCAAGAAAAATTAAAATTGCAAGAACCCCACACTCCTCAACAAGAGGAGATAATATAGGCCATCAATTTGGCCTTGAGGAATGAGAAGGTGACACTTGTCACCTTCTCCTTCCTCCTCCCATGCCACTTGCAAGGGAGAGGAAGTGTGAGGATGACAAGTGTCATCCTCCCATTCCCTCTCAATCCTCACCTTATCCACTTGTGCTCTCACACATGTGTGAGAGGACAAGTGGTGAGGTGGCAAACCCACTCACATCCTTAAGAGGATAAGGGATGCCATATGGCATCCTCTTATTCTCTCAAAGAACCATTCTCCTCCAAGATGTTCTCACACGTGTGTGAGTATTGGGGAAAGCTCCCACACACTTGGGAGTCTTGGAGACCTCCCAAGTCTTCCTTGGGAAAGGGTTCCCAAACTTTGGGAAGGAAGATGAGTCTTTCCCAAGGCATGACTCATCTTCCACTTCCCTTATTTCAAATTTTCGTCACTTTTACTAAACCATGGTTTAGGGTGACCAAACATGAGTCAAAACTAGGGTTAGATAGTCCAAGTTGACCCTAGACTCATGGAAAACCACCGAGGGTAACTTTTGGGACTCTAGGGTTCACAAAGGGGATTAAAAATCCACTTTTAAATAGCCCAAAATAAAAATAAATACCAAGTGGTGTAAATCAAGTAAAAATTTATACAACACTTATTATTAATCAATTAGACAAGGGGTACTAAGGCCAAAATAATAAAATTAAATCAAGTACTTAAATCAACATTCGAATTCAAACATGATCATTATCCCTCTTGGGAATGGATCGGTTTTACAGGGGATAACATAGTGTGAATTCTATCTCTAGTTTCCTGTGGCTAGGGAATGTAAAACCTACACATCTCGATCAAGTGTCAATCATATCATGAATAATCATAGCCGAAGCAACTAGAATTAAATTCACACAATCGAATACAACAATAATCATCAATACATAATTCCAAATTAAACTACATCATTCAATCACATGTCACATAGTCAACATCACATAAATAACTAGAATCTCATCACAAGCATCATCACATATATATCTCATATGTCGAATCACAAAATAGCACCTGATCAAATTGAATTACAAATGTCTAATCAATGTCCTATCATAATCAGGAGATAAAAACCAAGTATGCATAACAAAACCATAGTCACTATAAATCTGATAATGTCATCAACTAAAATGCATATCAATCCAAAATAAGGGAGGTAAAATAATCGGCCTCAGAAAGATCATTTGATGTTATAGGTTTTGCCAGTGGAAGAAGAATAGTTCAAGTAGCTTGCCAGTGAGAATGAGAAAATAGATGTTGTAGTAGTAAAAGAAGAGGTAATTTTTAATTATGTTGATATGATATTGCCTAAGGAGTTAGTGTAAGTAGATAGAGAGAGATTGGTTGTAGTTTCAAATTTATATGTAGATGTTGTATGTTTGCTTGTAGAAAGTGTAAAGGATGATGTAGGTGTAGTTTGGTGGAGGTGGTCATTTTGTGGTGAGTTGGATCCTATGAAGGAGGAGAGGAGAGTAGAGGGCATTTGGCGGAGGAGGATGGCACATCGTGGATGTGAATCCATGAGGGGGGAGAGGGATGTTGAATGGAGTTGCAGAAGGAGGATGACGCTTGTGCCAGTGAGATGTTGGAAGAAAAGGAAGAAGAATTGATTACGTGCACATTCTTCAGTGATGGTGTTCATTATAGGTTGGTTAAAACCTGAAAGGGTGATTCTATCACTCAACTCCACTTTTGTGAGCCTGTGCTCACAAACTTTCTACCCAGCATGTCTAATGCACAAGCATCTGGGTGAATACGCAATTCAGCATCAACCAAAAACAATTGCAAGTTTTATTTTCAATTTTGTTTTGGTTTGTTTGGTTTTAATGGATTTTCTCAACACTATGTGTGTTTGGCACAGTCAGCGAGGCAGTTTGGTAGTGTTATTTGAATTCGGTCCCGGTGTGCATGAAGTTAGTTTCTGTAAAACAATTGTTTTGGGAGCTTGGTGAAGTTCCATGGCAAATCCTTCAATAATAAGATTCTTGATTCCATCCTAGAAATATACGCGAAGGTTTCGTGAGCAAACACCTTTAGGTTTTGAAGATTTTAATATTTTCTGACTTATGCTGGCAAATTGGAAAAAAATAAATGTCTCGAGTTTCATGATGGTTGAGATCAAATGCTCTAGAGGAAGTCTTATGATTACTAAGATTCTCATCACTACAAGATTTTGTAATATTTAGAGCACCTGGTGGGGAGATATCTGGAAAGTTGGTTTTTAGCTTGATTGATGAGTGACATTGTTTGCTTCTGCACATCTTCTAGATCATTTTACTACCCCAAAAGAAGAAATTGTCACATTTGCAACAATCTATTTCAACATTAAATGGTAGATTTTCAATGCTTATGCTTGTATGGATTTTATTTACAGCTCTACAAATTATTAAGAGTGATACTGTTGTTTGAGATGTAAGTGTACCAATATTTGTGCAACCCAACAATGCCTCCAAAAAACTATTGAGTGGTTAAAATTTTGTTTATGGGAGATTAAAAACATAGAGTTAGTGGATAGAAAACTTAGTGAAATCCTAAAATGAGATTGGCAGATTTAAACGCCTGCATGGAGGGGCATTGAAAAGTCTAAAGGTAGATTTAAAACTTTGTCCACGTACTTCCTATGTTTTTGGCTATATTAGAATTTACAAAGGACAGAATAATGTAGATTTAAGAGGAATTTAGGCACTCATAAAATGGAAATGATAATGCATCTTTTGAGGCTTCCATATACAACTTTGCATGGCCAATTAAAAGGAGTAAAATCAATGCTAAATAGATTTGAAACATTCCTTTATTGTGGCAGCCCAGGGGTTTGATGGAGATATTATTTTAAAACAAAAAAATTCAGATTTATTTGTATGGAGGAAGGCATCCATATGTGAAGGAGATGCAGTGTCAGGATGGGAAGAATGAATAGGCTTATGCATGTTCAATTTCTAGACATATACACAATATATAACCCTCGATTCAGACTTGTATGAGTGTGGCCAAGAGGGGAGAGGCACCAAAGGAAGAGCACTAGAGTAATCTAGGAAGATTGTGGATTGGAAGGGAGTTTTTTTTTTGTGTGAAGGTTCCGCCCCGAGAGAGGGCATATTTGATTTGATTGTAAGAGGGAAGCCATTGAAGGTTGTGTTAGTGTTTGGCATTACATTGTTAACTACCGCCGATTATGAGTAGTTCCTACCGCCAGTTATGAGAAGTTATGTTTGATTTCATATAACCGGACTCCCCTCATAGTATTTATACATGGTTTTGTATCTACATTTAATGATCGAATCAATAAAGAGTTTACTTTCCTTCATATGGTATCAAAGCTATGGCATTGTTGACCGGGCTTGCATGAGGATCTTGTGTATGGCACTGAAGTCTACAATGTGAAGGAGCATGGATCTCTCGTGTATCATGGAGTTTTCTACAAAGGAAGATGCCAAGATCACAGTCAAAGAAGATTTTGTCTTTTCAAGGATTCGCCAGTGTCATTGCTAATCGTAAGCCACAAAAGGCTACAGAGAAGTAATAGGAGTCTATGGTAGGTTAATATTTGTGTTGAAACCACTGAGGAAGGATTGAAAGCAGAAGGAGTCAAAGGATACAGAGGTTTTAGACAAAAGGAAGTCATCTGTAGGCTGATTGGAAGTGAAAACAAAAAAGCACCTGATGATCTTGCCACTATGAAGCACCATGATAGCATAGAGAATTGTGATTTGCCTCACATGAAGTGCTATCCAAAATGTAGATTTAGACTATATGAATCACCATCCATTAATGTGCAGATAGTTATCTATTTTGATTCTTCTGAGTAGTTAATATTCCACTATCTCTACCTGTATTTACTTATGCTACATTGTTTACAATTTATTGTAATGTAGGAGGGTTTAAAGCACAACATAGATTGAAAGTGGATTGTCAGGTACCATGTTTTGATTGTACCAACCATGGAAAGGCATTTGATACTGTGGCATTGTAAGTTTTTTGAAGTTTGATGATTTAGAAGTTGTTTGTTGCTGAGTCCACTGGAATAAGTTTAATATGCAAATTTGTTTCATTCTATGCTCTTGTAATCTCCATAGAGAAGGCCTATCATGAGCAGCTTTCTATTGCCTCTGAGTTTTCTTCAATGATGCAAAAATGTGGTCTTTGTCATAAAAAGTTCATGGTCTATTGTTTGATGTACAGAGGAGATGTTGTACCCAAGGATGTGAATTTTGTTGCCTCTATTAAGATTAAGAGGGTCATTTATTTTGTGGGCTGGTTTAAGTATGGTATCAATTATCAAACCCCAACTGTGGTTCCTAGAGGGGATCTTGCCAAGGTTCATTGGGTAGTTAGTATAATATCTAACTCCACAAGTATTGTTGAAGTCTTCTTTCACATTGATCACAATTTTAATCTCATGTATGTCAAGCATGCTTTTGTGAACTAGTATGTTGATGAGGGTATGTAACAAGGAGAGTTATCAAGAGGCCAAGAAGATGAGGATTCATCAGATGATGAAGCTTTTATTATTGACTCTTCTGGTGGTGTTAATAATGCATTATCAATGTTGTGTGGTAAACAACAGCAAACAAAGATAGAAATTTACTTGCCCATCAATGTTTCATTTGACGAGGCCATCTTTTCTATTCCTGATGAGGCCTCCAAAGACTCATCCAAGACATCAGTTGGTTAAATTATAGTAGGGTCATATTGGAGGTAGGTGGCATTAGAGGATGGAGGATTTTCCATCATCTCAAGTTAGCTTCTCGCTTTGAGATGATGCTTTGCATGAGAAGCATTTTTGGTTTTGGTTGTTTTTCTTTTCTTTGTTGATGCTGACAGATTTGAAGAATGTATGTTTTGTGAAGATTTTGTTTTGGAGACAGGTTTGGGATTTGGTGTTGAGCTCAATAAGGATTGTTGTCCAGCGAGCTTCAGAGTATATGATTGATAATTATACCCTTTTGTGGTCACTAGACAATGATAGAGATCTATCGTATCTCTTAGGGATTGTTGTCGAATAATTCAAGACTCTGTGATTTGAGAGTTTGGGAATAAAGAGCTCAAGAACATAGCTCAAAGCTATGGCTTTTTGAGGGTAGATGAGACAGTATGATGGAGCCCCACTTGGTTCAGGATTTGTTCTTTGGGAGAAGATCTTCTATAAAATATGTATTCATATTATGTAATCAGGTTTGTTAAGTATATTAGCATTCAGAGGGGGTCCCTTGGTACTATTGTAGGAACAATGTAATAAGGGGGCAATGTTAGCATTTGGTATTACATTGTTAACTACCGTTGATTATGAGTAGTTCCTACTGCCAGTTATGAGTAGTTGTGTTCGGTCTCATATAACCGGACTCCCCTCATAGTATTTATACATGGTTAAGTAGCTACATTTAATGATCGAATCAATAAAGAGTTTACTTTCCTTTAGGTTGAAGATAAAATTTTGATTGTAATTTGTGAGATTGATTTCAGATTGTTGTGTTATTATTGAAGTTAAAATTTGTTTATGCAATTTGTGTTTGTCTTGTGAGTTTGTGAATTGTTTAAGTGAGAGGGAGTACTTCTTGCATCAGACCACTAATTGAATCTATGGGAGAAATTATAGATTTAAAAGACGTTGCGAGAGCTCTCTGATGTGTTGAAGTTACATTTAGATTTTTTAATGTATCAACTAATGTTTGAAACTCTCTTTTGTTTCTCTTAATTTTAAATATTATGGTTGTTTGCATCTCACAAGTATGCCTCTGAATGGATGGAGGAGTTTGAGGATGATTAATTTATGCCTACTCTTCAAAAGGAGTTTCTTCATACATTTAATCAGGTAGATTAGGGTTTGGAGGGAGGTGCTATCACAATAGTGTGTCCCACTTATAGGACATCATATTTTTTGTCTGAAATCACATATTTTTAGAAAAATTAATGATTTAAGCCTTGAGGGGTTCCATATAAAGGGGTTTAATTGAAGGGTTCGATAAAATCCCATTAGATCAAATCCCCTTGGAAAAAACCCCCTAGTCTTAAATCAAACCCTTGATGGAGTCTCCTCTGCACCTATCAAAATGCTAACAAAAATAAATTTTGCTTCACCTTTTGGGAGATCAAATGAAGTCATTTAGAAATTCTATTTTGTAAAAATGTAGCCCTTAGTATAAGCCTTCCAAAAAGTATGATTTTGAATATGTTTCATTTGATTTTATATTTATTTTCTAGTTTCTAGTGAATGTAGTTTTTTCACAGAACATCAATGTCTCTATCCCACACACGTGGAAAAATAAAAAATAGAAAAAAAAATTATGAAAAATATTTGTGCACTAGGTATTGATGTTCTTGTTTCACCAAAAAAATAAAATTGAATTTTGATAGATACACAACAAGTTATGCTTGACGACATACACCTATGTCCAAATTATAGTTACCCTAACTTCAAAAATTAATTTTAAAAAATATATGTAACAAAATATTATGAAAAAATATCCATGCACTAGATATTGATGTTAAAAATCTATATTTTAAAAAATTAGAATTTTATCCTTTCTAGAAAAAAAAGTTATGTTGGATGACATAAATGTTGCTTTCTAAAAATTTTGTTTACTATTAAAAACTAGTTATTAAAAGAGATGTTGAAATCTGATTCATGATTTAATTCAAAATAAAATTTTAAAAATATATATAGAATATATACACAAATCATACAAATCACCAGTTTGCATCATCTCTAAATTTGATGCAGAGTAAATAAAAAATGAAAATAACAATGATGTTTCAAATTCTAAAGACTCTATTGAAGGTGTTCGAACCTTAGCTTGCAATGGTGAACTCAAAGAAACAAGTTTCTTCCTTAAACCCTTAATAATGACCTAATTGGTTATTTGTTGTAACAATACTCATTCTTTGACGTATTAGACTTCTTGAACCTTTAAGACACTCCATAAGGTCTACTCAACTCCTTACTTTGCTATGGTGAATTCAAGAAATGTGTTTTTCATTAAACCCTTAAAGACTAGAGTTTTAATAATCTCCTTTTTTATAATAAACACACACAGTCAACTATTTCACCTCACAGCCCATCAAATCTTGAACTAGGACTTGGAAATCTAAACGAAGACATGAAAGTAGAACTTTCTACAAGTTTCTAGAATTTTTCACCTTACGAATCATGAGAAATAATTTTTTTATTCAAGCAGGAAACCCTAATTTCTAAACATGACTATCAAGAGCATTTTTGCCATAACTTTCTCAATTTAGCTCCAAATGAACCCAAACCAAATGAATTGAACCATAAAATAGAGCCCTAACTCTAACAATGTCTGCCCGAATAGTACCTAGGTGTAAAAGTCCTTACAAACATGTTCTTTTGTTGTAAAACAATAAAAATATGTAACTGTTAACACTAAAATGGCTATAACTTTTTCAAAACATAATGAAAAATCATGAAACCAATTGCATTTGAAAGAATAAAAGATTCTTCAACTTTTTCAATAACTTACAAGTCCGTACCAATCTATTTACTCAGGAGGCACAAGCAAAAACATGGAAAAAATGAAGTATTTTTCATTCCAAACATTCTCCAACCTTTCTTGGCATGTGAAACTATCACATTTATCCAATTACATTCATTCATACCATCTAAAACTGATTCCTAACTTCCCAAACAAAAATTGCAAAGTTGTCATCACTTTTGTTGGCAACTTTTGACAAGTTTGCACCTAAACAACAAAACTAACCCGATATGATCCCAAATTGTCCAAAATGACCTTATTGACACAAAGAAACACAAATAAAATCAAAACCAAGGTTGGAGAAAAAATTCCAAACCTTTACAAAATAACAACAAAAGTATCAAAATAGATGCCCCTGCATCAAAATTCTTGATGGTTTAGCTACTATAGGTCTTGAAAAGTGAACATTTAGTTAAAAATACTAATATCAATTTCCATCTTGGCTAAAACGTGGGACTCATTATTGTTGGATTACCCAGGTGCTTGTGAGTTTCAGTTTGCTAAAAAATAGAAAAACTAAATCAACAAAAATGGCAAACACAAATGCTTCATTTAATTGAAACTTCTAAAAAATCATTGAACTCACCTCTTGTACATTGTGGTAGCACAGTTGCCTCCTTAAATCCACTCCAATGTGAAGAAAACATGCTCATAAAATATTAGGATTGCGTTTTGGGTGAAATGAGACAATGAGGCCACATGTTTTTTTCTTTTAACAGTAAAAATTGCACTCACATTATAACATGAGTGTGTTTTGTCTTGGTAGTGACCAAGCTTGAGGCTAGTCACTATCAAACCATAATGTGATCACGTTCTTTTTGACACAATCAAGTTATGACTTATTTTGACCAAAAAGATATTTTTTGGCCACTTTTTGGTCCCCCATATTTGTGTATGTGCCTGGAGTTGGCTATCAAACTCAAAATCAACTAATCAATCTATGAAGACTCTTTACTAAGAAACCACTTTGTCTCAATATTTAGCAAATATTTATTCTAAGGAACAAATTAACTTCAACTATGCTAGACACAGTTGTGCTTGGTAGGAATCAAAATTAGAGTCAAGCTTAGCCCTAACAATTATAATATTCATTGACCTAGTAAAATTGCCATGCATTCAACTTGCAAGAATATGTCTCCAAGCCATCTTATGTCTTTGATTTCAAAGTGTTATTGGGCAAACTTCAAAATTAATTTGTCATATCTCATTTGTCGATTACAAAACAAAAACTATTATTACAATACTTCAAAGGTAGGTGCTTTCTTTAGGGATAGTATTAGTTGTTATCCATGTAGTTGATATCCATCAGATGAGCTATAAGTTACTTCTTTTCTTGGAATCAATCCAATGTCCTCAAGCTTCCAACTTGAAAGATTCAAGCTTGAAATTGCAAATGCCAAAGTCTCTTTTCTTTATGAAAAATTGGGTAAATATCATTTCTTCCTTGGCCTTTTCTTTTTTCTTTTGTATCTTGTAGGAGATTGTGGAGAATTACATTCACACCACATACTCTATAACTGAAAGAAATAATTCTCAATTATAATGTTATAATGGTATTTTCATAACTTTTTTGCCCTTCATTCAAGGAAATAAAAGAGTATATCTAGAGGACAAAAAAAGGGGTGCCCCATCAAGCTTCAAATTTACGCCCCTTAAAATTGCTTCAAAATTTTTGGTATGTAAGTTTTTATGAAAGAAATATAATTATTTTAATAGCATGTATTTTGTTAATATGTTTATCTTTAAGATTGGGATTTTGTAGTAGGAAACCATTCAATGTTCAAATGTTCTCTTCATAAGGTATTAAAGACCATAAGTTATTTATTAGAGCTTTAGAGCATAATACTAGAAATTGGCAACTATATGTAGTTTCATGTGGAGAAAAAGCATCATTTGTTTATTGTTTAGATGGAGGATTACATTTGTGTGATTTTAGAAGTTTGTAGGGAGTTTCTCTCTAATTTAGTTGGTGACTTTTTACTATAGTTGGATTATAGATCTAAGTTCAATTAGTTTTACTTTGAGTGCCATGTGCCCACCATTGGATTCCTTATCTAGCCTTTGCCCTCTATTAGATCAAACTATGAATTGCAAACTTTTTGCCTACTCACATACAAATTAAAACAAATAAAATCCAAAATGTGAGAAATTAAACCATTGTGCATGATGGCATGTGGCTTCAAGTCAATGCATTCCTTGTGGCATATAGGTAGTGCTAATTTGTCTAACTCTATTATCTAAATTAATTATTTACTCACTAATTGCATTTATTAAATAATTATCCTAAATAATTTATTTAAAACATTAAGTGTAATTATTCCCTTGCAAATAATTAAACCTGTACAAATATTTTTAAAATATATATTAAAAAGAGTGTTTTAATATATTTAAATTTTAAAAAATAATATTTAAAACTATTATAATTTTTTTTAAAATTGTATAAATAAATATTAGATGATGTGATACATACATATGTATGCATGTTTTTTTTTGTTAAAATAACCTCTAGGAACCAAAAAAAAATTGGGCCAAGCCCAAAGTCTATCCATTGACAGAAAGGTCGATCAAAGTATATGAAAACAAGCCCATCCCAAAATGGTCAAAGCCCCTACATCTGACATCCACACTACCCCTGCAGTACAATCTCGTGCCTTTAAACTACTCAAGGAATAGGGAAAATTACATAGGCCCTGTTCCATCGTATATCTACCTTATACAAAAATAGACCATACTTATGCTATCATACATGTTTCTTACTCGTTCCTCATTGCCTTTGGCAGACTCTTCATCCGGACTACCCTTCGAAGATTCGCAACATCTCGAGAAGTCAGGGATGGCACCTGCAGGGAGCTCGAACCGAAGATGGTTAGCCATGGCCTCTCCAACCAATTGAAGATAGATTTGATGTTTCTTGATAGTGTGCAGGTGTGCCATGATACATTCATGGTATGCATCGGCTTGAGAAACAACATCTCCCATGTCGTCATGTAGTAAGTATGAGCATGTCGCAACCAACATGATTGAGGCACAAGATAATGCCTGAGCTACATCAAAGGATTTCCATCTCCCACAAGAATAACCAGGGTCAAGCAGGTATTTAGCCATAGCCTCCCTTAAGCCCACCTTCGGCTTGCCATCTAATTCCTTGGAAACTTCCCATATTTTCTTCATCCAACGCCTTAGGTTGGGGCTCTCAATTTCCATATCAATATAGTTAATAAAATCCACAGTTGCATCCTCACCAGAAACTCTCTTCTTATATTTCCTCGACGTCCCTGCCACCTTCTTCCCCTTATCTTTGACATCCCTATTATGGGTATCACCCCTACGTCGTTTGCCCGCAGAATCCACCATTACCCCTCTCCACATATCATTTTCCACCTATCAGACACAAAACAAACTGAAGACACAACTCACAACAAAAAGGCATAATCAATCCACATTTTGATCTCAAAGTATTGCCATCATGCTCCTTAATGAACTCCACACGCATCACCAAATACTGCCTCGTTGTCACCTTAGAAACTATTGTATCGTTCTATCCTTACGAATGCATCAATGATTAATTAATACTGCTTCTTCCATCCTCTTATCAGGAGTATACATATGTATATGTTTATATGTACATACATATATACATACATGTAAACAGTGTTGTGGTATTAGAGTATACAAAACCATATATATTAATCTGACAAGAGTAGTATGCAATCAATAAAAAGTGCATTGGAAAATGGCGCTGCTAAAAATGTTGCCTCTAATGGCCTGCATGATGCATCTGGCAAGTGGCTCTAATAAATTTCTTTTTAATAGAGGCACATATCTAACATCCATCAAAGTTAGTTTGTCACCATTTTTCTGATTCAATATTACATCTCCTTTTCCTAAAATTTCACATTCTTTATTGTCACCCAGAAATACCTTACCGAATGTGCCTTCTTGAAAATTCGTGAAAGCTTGACGGCATGAAGTGGCATGAAAAGAGGCGTCGGAATCAAGGACCCACGAATCTGCATTTGTATCACTTGCTGATAGGACCAAAACACCATCACTTGCAGTGTTTGCTTGATTATTTGTGCTTATGTTGCCTTGAGCTTTCTTATAGTTCCAGCAATTCTTCTTATTGTGTCCAGGTTTTCCACAAAACCAACACGAACCGGTTCTGCCCCTGAACTTTGATCGTGGACCAGATTGTGACCTTCTTCGGTTGTTGTATCTACCTCTTTCATAGTTTCTTCCCCTATTGTTTATGCTTACAGCTGTTAGAGCATCGCCGGATGAGGGTTCCTGATGTTTCCTTCTCATGTCTTCGCTGAGAAGAGTAGCTGCATCTTCATCAAAAACCAATGTACTCTTGGCTGCTACAGAAGTGCTCACAGCCATGACAACACCTTCCCAGCTATGTGGTAAGGAACACAACAGCAGAATCGCTTTAATCTCAGGATCTAATTTGATGCTCACCGAAGCTAATTGAGAGACTAAGGTGTTGAACTCATTCATATGGTTGGACATCACCCCACCTTCTCTCATTTTCAGGTTATATAATTTCTTCATAATAAAAACTTTATTTGACACCGAAGCAATCGCATACATACTGGAGAGCTTTTCCCAAAGCACTTTCGTATTGCTCTCATTTGAGACATTAAATAAAACATTGCTTAACAATGAGAGAAATATTGTTGCCTTTGCTTTCGAATCTAGTTTTTCCCAGTCTTCATCCGTCATAGTACTTTGTCCTTTGGCTTTCCCCTATAAGGCGAGAGACAAGTCCTGTTTGATGAGAAGAGACTCCATGTGCACTTTCCAAAGACCAAAGTTTTGGCCTGTAAACTTTTCTATTTTCCATTTCTCCGAGTCATCCATTCTGATTACTGTGCAGGTTCCCAAAAAATTGCACTGTCTCCTAGACCGAGCTACACACAAGCTCTAATACCAATTGTAAAATCAAGAATAACAGAACCAGAAAAGAATAACAACAATAACAAAACAATGCTTAGAAAGAAAGATAATGTAAATAGCATTCACAGAGGAACAGGAAGCATTTAACGTGGTTCGCCAATGTTGGCTACATCCACAATGAAGGGCAATCTTATTATTGTCTTAGTACATCTCTCTCTGGTTACAATACATCTAGTATATCATAGTCATAACAGTAGCGTTGGTTTTTCTAACCTTCTGTATTACCTACAACACACAGAAGCATAACTGTCCAGAACTACCGCATAAGTCAAATGCCTTTTGGCTTCCAAGACAACTCACTGCAGACTGCTACCAGACACCTTTCACCTCATATCTGATGAGGCAGTAGCAGTTACATACCAAAATAGACCATCTGCAGGAGGAGCGGTTAGAAGAAACAAAAGACTCTTGAGTTGCCGTTTCATGTGGGCTTCACTTAGTCCACGTGCCCAACAATATGTACCCTATTTTATCGATATAAATTTGTGGCATGTACAGGCTACTAGTTGTGCTCCACCACGATAAACTCACTGTCCACTCCTCTGTGTCAGGATCGACACTATAATTGTGCCAAATAGATACCAACAGCCTTTGCGACTGCTATATATTATTCTATGTGGATGCATCTGCCTCACAATAAGATGGACTGATATATTTTACTAACCTCAGCAGCTGGATTACTCTGCTCAATACAATCGATGAGCATTTACTTATCCTTGGGCACATAGGTGAGAACCACATATTGACAGATGCCAGTCGTCGAGCATCTATACTTGAGCCTAAAGGATCTTCCATATATAATGGAACTGAGCTTCTTCTTTCAGTCAGAGATCTTACTGGCATGCTAATCAATAAAGCGAAACTCAAGACAAAAACAACATGATTTTAAAAATAATCTAAATGTTGTTTTTTTTATGAATAGGCCACTATATCTATATTAATAAGAAAATAGAGTACACACAAAAAAGGATGGGTGGTAAAAAAGTACACCTCCAAGTCGCTGCCCTTTCTTTCGGTTGAATCATTCCAGTGTCTCTTTTGGTACTGTGCCATAGCGCAGCAACTGTGGAATTGGATCCACGATTTTTTTTGGCTGTTTTGGCTAGAGGCTTTCCAAATGTTGTTTTCATGTTCATTAATGTGAATATATTAATCAAAATAAAAATATATTTTAACTATTAAATATTAGAACACACAATAAATAAGATAATAAATTACTATTTTACTAGTACTATGTACGATGGTGAACATAGCCATCATGATTCTTTGCTATTCTATCCAAATGTTGTTTCATGTTCGTTAATGTGAATATAGTAATCAAAATAAAAATATATTTTAACTATTAAATATTAGAACATACAATAAATAAGATAATAAATTACTATTTTACTATTGCTATGTACGATGGTGAACATAGCCATCATGATTCTTTGCTATTCTATTCAAGTTCCTCCTCACAAGTTTGCTCTTTTAGTTGTTAGGGGAGAGGGGCCAATAGTGGTGCACCTTAACTTTATGGGTTGACATAGCAATGCGTATGTGATATTGGCACTAAAAAATATTATTGCCAGTAGTTAGGGATGTGGACAATTTAAATATTTTGTTCCACAGCATAAATACTTTTACTATTACTATTTTGATATTTTTAAATGTAAAAAAAATAATTAATTAAATAGTAAATAAATATTTACTATTACTAATTTGATATTTTTAATTAAATAGTAAATAAATATTTACTATTACTATTTTGATATTTTTAAATGTAAAAAAAAAAAAATTAATATAATTGAAAGAAAATTTACTAAATGAATGTTATAATAAATTTGTCTGCTATGAAGAATTAACAAAAATAATATGTTGGGGGTGGTTATATAAGCACCCTATTCACTCATAGCAAGTGAAAGGGTTGACAACGGTGACAATTGATGTAATATCCTAGTCATCATATCAAATACTATCTCTTCTAGCAAGAAGATATATTTCACTAAGGATGGTAGAGGTCTCTCGATGGGATAGATAGAAATAACAAAGTTATTCATTACCTCAACATCTCTGCGAAGCATGCCGAGTGATCATTTCTTCGAGACTCTTCACTAAGTTGGGGGTTTCGAGATCCTTCCTTGATAATATCTATCTCCTTCACACGATATCCCTCATCTCATTCCTAACATGTAGAGAACTGAGAGAAAACTATCTGTGTTTTCAATGGAGGGCAATTCAAGATTTGTAGCTCGAATTGCGGTAGAAGGCCTGGTTACTTTGGGAATCGACACTCCTATTCTATTGGAAAGCTCTGTGAGACAGATGGCTTTCAAAGGAGGGATTATGGACCAAAGATTGAAGAGAGTCATGTGACTCCATGATGACCTTATCCTGGTAGCAATGAAGATTATCCTTGGTAGTGGTTTCTTGGATGCAGGGGAGGCTTATAGAGTCAACACCAGTATTTCCTCGAGATTTCTCACATCCCTGTTAGACGCAGGGATCTCTAAGGTTGATGCCAAGGCAGTAATTTCCATGCTCTTCAAAGTAGAGATTCTTGGAGGGCTAGAGAAGACTCTTGGAGCAATGTTTGCAGGAATTGGGGTTCCACAGCAGAGAGATATCCCTTTGTCTCAGGACCAGGGAGAAGTGATTAAGGTATTTCCCTTCATCCTCAATTTGAAAGGTATGCTGTTGATTGAGCACAGAGAGAAGGTGGAGAAATTGGTGGCTTTCCTCAAAAAGATACCTCAAATGGAGGCTATGAACGACCAGTTCGACTGGGTACAGACCTTCCAGGACATGGCGCAGGATATGAACCTCATGTGATTCTATGGTAGTCTCCCGTGTATACTCTGATATTGTCTTAAATTCTGCATAGTTATATTTTCGGCTTGTAAGAAGGATGATAAACAATTAGATAGTCAGAAAATTTTTGTAGCCATAAGGGCAAATTTTATTTTTCTCTAAGGCTCTACATGGCCTTTTTCATCCTGTACAGAGACCCTGCGTGGTCAGATAGTGGTAGTTTGCAAATATAGGGGCTCTTTTGTTAAAATTGCATATTAGCATGCCAGTGCATATTCTATTCTGTCCATTAGGCTCACAGGCGATCATCGATAGGGGCTCTTTTGTTAAAATTGCATATTAGCATGCCAGTGCATATTCTATTCTGTCCATTAGGCTCACAGGCGATCATCGATAGGGGCTCTTTTGTTAAAATTGCATATTAGCATGCCAGTGCATATTCTATTCTGTCCATTAGGCTCACAGGCAATCATCGATAGGGGCTCTTTTGTTAAAATTGTATATTAGCATGCCAGTGCATATTCTATTCTATCCATTAGGCTCACAGGCAATCATCGATAGGGGCTCTTTGCTTCAATGCAATGCAAATCAACATACACTCGTCTTCACGTACGAATACCACTCCCATAAGAACATATAAAAACATATGACACATATAATACACAGAGAGATCAAAAGTGTGAGAAATGCAATTGTAAAAGCTGTTGATTTATCAATTCGGTATAGTGAATTTAGGATGCCACCATATTTTCAATCCGTTGATCTCGCAAACTAACATGAGCAGGGGCTTTCGATGCATCATAGATAGAATGAGGTGTCCTTACACATGTACAGATCACTAACTGCAGATAAACTAGTCTAAGTGTGATCACTAACTGTATGTACGCTTAGTTCGATAGTACTATTTGGCAACCAAAAATGCGGCATGGTTGTTAGATCAAAGGTGGCAAGGTTACATGCTTGCCAAATGTAGCAGCGAATTACAGGCAAAAAGATATGAATGCGACAGCTGTCAGCACCTTACAATCTCCTCCTACGTAAAATCCAACCAGAAATCGATGCATGCAATTTGGGTGTTCATCTGTGTCATTTGGGCATATCCACTCAAAAGGTAGATTTCTAGTCTAATTTTAGTGTACAATTAAAAAACCAAGGAGCATATCCTCTGCTGTCAATAGGATTGAGCTATAAATCATTGTGAGAAGACACATCTACCACACCGGAGCCACTAGCTTGTGATGCTTCTTGAGACATGCCTATCTGATTTCCTTCTTTTCTTCTTCTTGAGACATGCCTAGCTGATTTCCTTCTTTTCTTCTTGTGTTGTTCTTCTTTATTTAGTAAAATATTTTCAGCATTTTTGTGCGTACTGTATGTGTATGTGTATTTATGTAGAAATAAATATATACCGTGGATTTGGGCTTTACACTTGCCAATTGCATTTGCTTGTAAGTTTCTAAGGTCTTTTCATCCAATCCATTCTTTGCATATCTTGCAATCATTGCATTCCACGAGATGACATCTCATTGAGGAATTTTTTAAACAGTTTTATGCCCTATGCATTCCCATATATTATAATTTTTCAAATAGATTATAATCTTTAATGTTAGATATAAAATTTTATGCATATTTTTAAAGAAAACAATCAAACTTACTTATTGATTAGTCAGTAAAATAACCCACAAACTTGTAAGAGTATCTCAGAAATTAGCTATTCGTTAGTGTATATATGAAGACATTTATCTGACATACATCTGATGGGAATTCGAAGACATTTAGGATAATGGGATTGTTAAGCATGAATGCTCTGCTTACTGTTACAATGTATATTGCAATTTGATTTCTTATGGCAGGTTTTATAAGAAAGATTATAATCTCTTCATCAGCATTACTGTGTTTATAATCATTTGTGAATAAGAAGAATAATGTAGATTTTCAAACTCCTTTTTGGAAGCTTATAATGACAAATTAATTGCAATTATTCCTCGTTGATTGTACTAATAAACTTAGATTAGCAATAATATTCATCTTGAAAGTGTTTACGAATTATTTTGTAATGGCAGCAAATATATATATGAAATATTTTTGGATAAATATTTAGAGACTATTTAGACATTGTAGGGCTAAATTCAATTTTGAAATATTTTTTATAAATGTTCTTTAATGGTGCTAATGGGTATGATAGATATCACACAATCATGTCATCAATTTTAAGAATTAAATATGTAATGAAACTTTAAATTAATTAGACTTTAAAATAATTATTCTGATTTAAAATATGAGAGTATTAAGGCTTAAAATAATAAACATTTATAATAATATAATAAAAATATGAATATAAGATTATTATATTTATCAATGTTATACTATATAATTATTATTTAGTAGGCCCATCGATAAGGTGGGCGTATTTTAGATATATTTTTAAAAATATAGGTATACTAGTATTCAATCACCCAAAACATATAATATTTTAACACAATTAATATTGTTTGACTTTAATACAAATTATTAAAGCCAGGGGTGGTTCATGCTTATCCATGATTTTGTTTTCTTCATAAGGGTGGAATAAGGGTAGGGGAGAGGACCTAGTAGTTGAGTGCCCTAACTTTATACCTCTCAAAATCATACGTGGCAATTTGGAATCACTCCAAAAATTTTACAGCAGTTTATTTGGCAAAGCCCCTACTTATAACTAAGGTTTTAGGGCCACATCATCAAATATGATGCCATATCAGCACACAACACACTTTTTGTTGAGGTGTCAAATAGTTCCCAAAAAGGTGGACCAATAGGTGTGCATTAAGTCATGTTTTGTTTGTGTGCTCATGTAACATCACATGATTGGTTGCTTTTTAAATCTAATGAACACATTTCATTCAATTATAAATACATATAGTAACACTAAGAAGTAACAACCTTAAATTCACAACTATTAATACTAAACTTTTAGAAATATTGTACCTTAAACGCTCAACAATTGGGTCCTCTCCCCTAGTAATATATATCAACAAGAGAACAAAGCATTGCTGCTAACCGCAGCACAACATACAAGTAGAAATTCACTGAAACTTAGCATAAGAGAATGAGTACAGAGGTTCAACGGCTGCCCAGCAGCGAAACCAGAGAACAACGCATTGCTGCTAACCGCAGCACAACATACAAGTAGAAATTCACTGAAATTTAGCATAAGAGCATGAGACCAAGGCGACTTATAAAATCATCTGCCTACATTATAATCCGAATCTGTCTCGTAACCATGGCTTGTTTGAAGTGGTTGCAGTTTCCACAGACTCAGGAGCGGAAGCCAATTGATCAGCAGTTTCTTCTTCATCTGTAATATGAACAACATTACTGGCATAATCTTTGTAACTCGTATCGTAAGAAGTCCAAAGAATCTGATGAAGCGGAAAAGGAGCTTGGCCTTCCATTATTTGCAGTACCGTTCTAATGCCAAGCCTTTTTTCTGGTTGAGGATGAGAACAAAACAATCCCAATTTCAGCACTGTTTCCATTTCTTCCACATCATACACACCATCAAGATTTGGATCGGCTGCGTGCAAGATTTCTCCATTTTGATATAAATCCTTCACCCAATCCAACAAAACAATCTGTTCATTATCCTTGGACAAATCTACGGGCCTCCTGCCACATGCAACTTCCAGTAAAACAATGCCAAAACTGAATACATCGGAACTTGGAGTAACTTTCCCTGTATTTGTGACTTCCGGAGCGATATACCCAACAGTCCCCACGACCCGAGTTGTCTGTGGATTTTGCGTGTGGTCATACAAACGAGCAAGCCCAAAATCTCCTAGTTTTGCATTCAGCTCTGAGTCGAGCAACACATTGCTGGATTTCACGTCTCTGTGAACCACCCTGCGATCCCATTGCTCGTGGAGATATAACAACCCTGCAGCGACGCCCTTCAGAATTGCGTGTCTTCGGGCCCAACACAGCACTTCTGTTTTTGCCTCTGGATTTGGGAATATCAGTTTATCCAGGCTTCCGTTTGGCATGTACTCGTAAACAATGAACAACTGTTTGTTTTTCCTGCACCAGCCTCGTAATTGAACAAGGTTTTTGTGCTGGAGGCGACCCACGCTTGAGATCTCTGAAATAAAGTCCTTCATTCCTTCAGTGGAATCCTTTGTGATGCATTTCACTGCAACTTCAAGCCCGCTTCTGGAGAGAACGCCCTTGTAAACCCGTCCGAAACCCCCGCAGCCCACCAGCTGCTCATTTCGGAAGCCTTGTGTGGCAGCTTTTAGCTCTTTGTAGGGAATCCTGTGAGGCCAAAACTCTAACTCCCATTCTTCAATCGACTCTCTCTCTTTTATTTCTTTCACTTTAAGTAATGCAAACAAAAGGGCTACAAGGAACACAACCAGAGATGCTACACTCACAGCGGCCGTGAAGCCTCTGGATTTTGTTATCCCTTTTTTTCTGATGAATGAAGGCAGACCGGAGAGATCTAGGGGCGGCGCTTTACCTGTTAACAGTGTAGATCCAGATCAATAGACCAACACAGAAGAAAAAACAACCATATAACTAAGATGTAAAATCTAAACCTTTTGGCTTTAGGGGTATCGCTAATCTCCTTTTTTAAATCTATTTCCATCTATGTTTCCATTTATATATACATCACCTTCTGTACTGAAGCTCCAGCCGAGAATGTAATGATCTTCAATTGCGTAAGACCCTGTAGATGCAGAAAACCCCACATACACCTCTTCCTTCAAAACTGCAGAAAGATTAAATTTCGTAACGGATATCAATGGCCAGACAGGCTTCTCCATCCCGACTACTGCAACACTCACATTAAGCCGGTCTTCAACATTATCATAATCAATCCATGCTTGGATATTCTCTCCACTTGCTAGAGTCAGATTGTTAAAATGATCTTTGTCAATCCAATAGGCTGCCGGCTGTGATTCGAAGGACGTAACGCCATTTAGATTAACTCCAACATGGTTGTCGTCTATATCTCCAAGATCAGGGTCATAAACTGTATCAAGTTCGACTGCTAAAAAATGGTTGGATTGGAGACCATTTGTTGTAGGCGAGGCGAGTCCAAGGTACTGGGAGTCTTCGGCGCCGACGATGGACTTATTGGGAGCCATGATAAAGGCCAACCCATTCCCGTGCATGCCCTGAGATTGAACCGCAATGGACAAGACAAAGCTTGTGCTGAAGGACAAAATTGAATTATTGCTGTCTTTTATTCTGATGGGGTTGGGGTACAGAACTCGACTCATTGCACGGCGGGTTTGATTGGTTAGGGTGAGCACTCGCCCAGATTGTATCGAAGCATCCTTCAGCAGTATTATACTTGATTCGTTGAAATCACCATAGGTGAAAGTCCTGGTGTAGGCCAAGTGTGAAGTAAACAATAGGCATAGCAGCACAAGAGTAAAACAGGAACTTAGCTGACAAAGAATAATCATTGTTTCTTCGAAGAAAACCAGTGCCCTGCTATTCTTAATTTAATTCTTCTCATTGGATAGAATGCACACCTTTCTAGTTATTTAGTTTCGTTGAGTAAGTCAAAGTGGCAGGTCAAAAGATTCTGTGTTTGGTGATGTAGAATGGTTTTAAACAAGTTTACTAAGCCCCCTCCAATTACTTGCCAACTCCAATCTCCCCCAACCCAAGGCTTAAATTTGACAGTTGACCTTGCTCGTCAAGCAATTCAATGGTGCTTTCACAATACTATGATATATTTTAGTATAAGTAAATTATATAAAAACCAAATATATATATCATCATAATTTTATATAAATTTTGACAGTTTGTCTAAAATTTCTCCTTTCATATGATACGATTTTTTTAAAATTTTGATTGTATTTTACAACAAAAATGCTTAAATACAGCTGTACAACTGTAGGCATGAGCTTTTCACAGTTCATGGAATGAAGAAGAAATTGTTTTTGGATTCGACTGCATGTACTTTTTTGTATCGACATTTTGGATTCTTCCTGATGATGGTTCACTGAGTGTGACCCGAAACGTCGATACAAAAAAATACACGCAGTCGAATCTAAAAGCAATTTCTTCTTCAACTATACAACTGTCAATTTTAACAGGTGGGCCAAGACCTTCGGGAGCAAGGCATTGGCCCATTCAATTGATCTTTAAGACTTGTTAAAGGTAAGATCTGTAATGATGAAAGTTAATCTTCTTATAAAATGTACATATCAGGGTATGAAAAAATAATATTGTTAGTCACATCCTCTGACTTTAATATTAGAGATTAAGTCAAGGTGCCCAGTGATGAAAGTTAATCTGCATACAAAAATGTACATACTATGATATGAAAAAGTAACATTGGTGATCACATTCTGTGGCTAACATGTAGTAGATGAGAAGACAAAATTTTCCTACATGTAATGTCTAAGAACGGAACGCACGTGGATGTAGGTTTGACTGACTGAGCTTTCCGATTTTTTTTCTTCCTTCCTTTTGAATTTTTCTATGCAAACACTTTCTTTATTCCGCAGGTAGTAGCCAGTGCGTTTTGTTTAGATTCCGCCCAGCTCAGCTCCAGCGTAACCATCCACCATTCAAGCATCCAGGCCTGTTATTTAGGACTTTCCTGGAATCTTCTCTGCAAAAAAGAAAGAAAACGCAGAATCTATTGCATTTTCTTTTTTCTGTTTTCAGTGGTATCTTTTTATTTTTATTTATTGAAATGACATTAATACAGAGTTTGATGTAAACTATTGATTTAAATAATTATAGTTTTTGTCAAACTTATTATAATATAATAAACTGTGGAAAAATGTCATGACACTGATAGAAATGTCATTATCAATTGTCTTCAATGACATTATTTTTGTGGATTATGTATTCTAATAGTTTACCTAATGTACTTTATTAACATATTTTTATGTATTGGTTGATTCTATTTAGATTTTTTTTAAAATTTTATTAACATTTGTATTTGTTGTTTTAAAAATATATTTATAATTTCATAAGTTTAAGATGTAAAATATTCAATTTTTTTTTAATTCTTCTACTAAAGTCATGTTTTTTATAAAGTCCATTGGAAGTGACTGGTGCCATTTTCCTCATGCACAGACCCTTCAAGGGTACCCCCTTCATCTTTTTCTAGAGTGTCTTCAAGAAATTCAGACTCACCCCATAGCTCAATCCCTTGAGGATTTATAGAATAATTTGCAAGATCAAGATTTGAAAAAATAATTTATTTTTTCTATAATGTTAATTTGAAGTGTTATTATTATTTTTTTATTTTAAAAATATAAAAAATATTAGGGAATTTTTTTTTTTTTTTAATATCATAAATTACAGGAGAAGAAGAATAAAATATATGATTAAAGAAAACTAAAAAATATATTTTAATGCTTTGGACATATTACTTAATTTTTTAAAGAATTTTAAATATAAATTTCAAATAGTTTTCTTAAATTTTATAAATTCCTATTTTAAAAAAAAGTTTATTTAGTATATTTGACTAACACCTACTATGATGATTAATACCATTTAATGTGCACTAAATGATATATTCACTAGATTTGCCTTTTCAAGATGGAAAACTACATCTAGTACTTGAGTTTTAAAAAATTTGGTTAAAATTTTGTATTCAATATCAATATTATACAACTAAAAAAATTAAAAATTACAAGTAACAAAGTAAACAAAACTGATGCATACAGCCCCTCTTGCCTCGCCAAAACACAATTTCACAAATTCAATTGCACAAAATAATCCAGCAACATTGTAACAACGCTCACATTTGGTGGAAGGGTTAATGCAAAAAGTTAATGTCTTGGTGGCATGGTGAGGTGGCTGAGTGACTTAAGGATGCAGAAAAATATCTTGAGGGCAGTTGGAAGAGGACGCGGGAGGACAAGAGAGGTTGGTAAAAATGTTAAATGCAAGAGATGAAAAATATCTAAGATGTGAGGTGTGTATGGATAGTTGGAGGAGAGAGTCAACGCATTTTTGGGGGAGAGAGGCAGAGGGTTTAAAGCACAGAAGAGGAAAAAAAGGGATAGGGCGCGGATTTAATTAGGAAAGGCAATAACAGAGAACGGAAAAAAAAGGAGGGCCCTTCAGGGATTGGGATTGCTGAGAAATTTGGTGGAGTATATGCAGCGTAACAGCTCTGCACCAAAGGCGTTGAAGTGACACCCATAAGCCTCTCTTTTCTTTTGGGCAAGCACACGAATCAGTAGGCCTTCAATATCCAATTTGTATTTGATTTTTGAGTTTTACTTTGTTATTTGAAAATTCTGGTTGTTTTAATTTTCCTTTGAGGCTAATAATTGAGAGAGTAGTTTGTGACTATAAATACCCATTGGATTAATAAAGCTAAATTAAATAAATGGTAGTTGCAATTGATGTGCTTGGAAGAAATCGAATCAATAAATATCTGCATAGATTTTGCGGTGGGGTTTATGTATTTACAGTTCAGATTCGGAAAGAGGTGATACTTTTGGGGTATCCTGAATTGCCTACCATACCAAATGTAATGCTTTTTTGTTGTTGGCTTCTTGGCCACCCTTGTCTGGTTTGGATTTGGCCCACCTTTTTAGGGTGCTCTATCAAGCAAATCAAACGCATTGTCTATGTTTCTGCATTTTTGGAAGTTCTAAACCATTTTTCAACAAACCCAATCTGCACTCATCCTGTGATTTTTTTTTACATTCCATGAGATGAAATCTCTTTGGGGTGCTCTGTGCACAATTTACCCGCCTTGTGTGTGCTTCCACATTCTACATACATGCCTACCAACGCATTAGAACTATAATATCTGACAAAACAAAATTTCCCTTACCTTTACGCTTTGTTGGATGTCCATACTCTATTCGGAAGCTCTCATTTTGAGACTGCACAGGGAGGATGCTAGTGAAGGTTAATGAGTCTGGTTTTACACCGCCCATTGCATTTGCTTAAAAGTTTCTTAGGCCTTTTTAACAAACCTATTTGGAACATATCTCACATTCATGGCATGTTATGAGACTACTTTTCTTTAGGATTTTTGTAGATAACGAACGTGCATTCTCTAGATCCCATGCACATCTAACAGGGCACTTGCTACTGCCACGTCTGGCAAAAATTCCTGTAACAACTATGCATTGACCAAATTGGGGTTATTGGAGTTATTACAAACTAATCTAACTGGCAAAAGGCCATTTTCAACAAATTACACTATCCACGAGAATTTGGGTCTTGTAGACCATATTTTTCATCTTGACTATTTTAAATTTATAACTCAGTGTTTTTAGTCCTTTAAATGCCTCATTTAGTCAAACGAGATGAACAAGGTCTAGGCATTAGAGTGGTCATCTAGAGTGGCTCTCTATGGGCCCGGGGCCCGCAAGTGGCTGCCAGGGGAACTAGTAGTAGAGTTACATTAATAAGTGATAACTAAAACTAAAACATTGGGGTAAAAACACTAATAAGATAATTAAACCTCGTGCATGGCCTTGAGCGCTTGTATAGGCTAAGGATGCAACGAGAAGGCCTATCCGTCTGCGGGGCATGGAGTCATCCATCTACGGGATGTGGATTCGGGCACGATTGAGTCTCCTCATCTGTATGAGAGGTACTTGGTTCTATATGTGCCATCCCTTTGAGCACATATGATGACACTCCATATGATTACACTCTAGTATCTAGCACCTTAGCAATCGTGAGTAGTACCTGACCTATGACTTAGATGAGTACACCTTTATTATGACCTTGACTGTAAGCACTATTCTTTGTGTCTGCTTTTGTGTCTGATGTGTGTGTTGGCCATCTTGTACCCCCTTATTGTTGTTCATCCATGTGGGCCTTGTGATTATCTCCGAGCATGGTGGGTTGGTCTCTTAGGAGTCCACATGGTTGGGAGGCGTTGCCACCACCATTGGGGACCGGTGAACAGGTTTTGGAGTGCCAGTTGGAGATGATCTCTCTCTCCATCACTTCATTCAGTTATTGTACCTATTCGGTCTTTGTATTATACTTAGGACCATGCTATGTACCTATTTCATATTTTGGAATATATCATTTTAATTGTATATGCAGTTATGTAATTGAACTCTCTTAGAAGAGAAGTTGTAACCATTGTATTTAATGAGAAGAAATGTGATGTTTCTTTATTGCCTTACGGATTCCGGTGTGGGTTTTAGATCTGACTGTATTTAATGATTATGGATTCATGTTTTTATCAGATGGGATTAGGAACATTTGCTTTGGTGTTTAAAATGAATGGTATCAATCTATCTAATTGACAACTGAACTGGTGTATGTTGTTTACTTATGTCAAAAAAAAAATTATCTTGTCCCCTTTTTGGCTCTTACCCTTTGGGGTTACGTCGCGGGATGTTACATCTGGTATCAGAGCCCATGTTCACACACTGGGAGCTCTGGCATACTTGAGCCTTCTATGTTTTGTTGTGTTTGACGTGTGTGCCATGAGCTTGTTATGTTGTTCTATAGTCATGTTGTTATGCTTTCATGCCTTAGTATGGTGAGTAGGTCATCTTTGTGATGATCTATTTTGATGTGTTCTTTGTTTCTTTAGGATGCCTCCTAGGGGTAGAGCCAGAGGCAAAATTAGAGGTATAGCCACTGTTCTTCGACGTAGCACCCGGCATGATGCTAATTAGGGTAATCAAGATAATCAGGGCAATCAGGGCAATCAGGGTGAGCATCGGGAGGAATCGCGTGTTGAGAATCAAGCCGAAGGGCTCGGGGGTGCTTATGTTTTAGCTATTTTACAGCAGATTTTGGACTGATTAGGACCTCGTCAGGAGGTATCTCATGAGGCAGAGTGACACCCTTCTCGTTAGGATGATCAGGGTGTTGGAGCTGAGCATGAGTGTTCTCATAGTCCAGATCATTCAAGAGTAGTTGTTGTGAGGGATAGGGTGGGTGGAGACAGTGTTACTGTAGGTCACATGAGGGATCTTCTTAGGGCTTACCTCCCTACTTTTGATGGTTCTGAAATAGGCACCGAGACAGAGACTTAGTTGATCGATCTCGATCGATGTTTTGCTATGCATCCTTATAGTAGCAATACTAGAGCTCGATGTGCCATTATGCATCTCAGAAAATTTGCATCTACATGGTGGAGAGTAGAAGAGCAGAAACTTCACCTAGACATTGCTTCTGTGTCATGGGGACTATTCTTAGAGAGGTTCCATGCATGATTTCTTTCAGACTACTATCGGCAGAGATGTGCTGATGAGTTCCATGAACTTCGTCAGTTGACTATGACAGTAGATCAGTATGAGCACCGCTTCTTTGAGCTGAAGTAATATGCTAGCATTTCAGATGATGAGCCGATGCTAGTACAACATTTCATTAGGGGCTTGAATGCCCGTATCAGTGGTGGTGTTCGTGTGTTTGAGCCGAAGACCTTAGAGGTTGCCATGGAGAAGGCGAGGTTGATAGAGGAGAATTTGACTAGAGGTTTTGGTGGTTAGGCAGGTGTTCAGATTGGTAGTGCCCCTCCTTCAGGATTAGTTACTCGGGGTACACAATCTCAGGCAGCTGGACCATCTAGATCTCTCATATTGCACCTTCTAGACATGGTCAGCGACAGAGGCATAGGCCTGCTCAGTCTCAGTAGAGTGGGCAGAATCCTGGTACTCTGTTTTCTAGAGATCATTTGCATCATCGCTCTCGGAGTAGGCAGCAGAGTGGTCCATCACAGAGTTTTCAGAGTGCTCAGCAGAGTTCTAGGGGTGGTGGATCCCAACAGTCACGTGCACCTTTTTCAGGCCGAGGTTTTGGCAGGGGTGGTTGTTATGCTTGTGGGAAGCATGGTCATATAGCTGCTTAGTGTCCTCAGAGATTAGTAGCTGGAGGTAGTCAGAGACAAGCTACTTCAGAGCCGACAGTAGGTAAAGTTGGCAGATCACATAGAGTTTTTGCGGTGGTTGATAACCGTCAGGCTGAGCATCAGGGCACTGTAGTCGAGTATTCAGGTGTGTTATGTGGGATTACCACATCTATCTTGTTTGATTCAGGAGCTTCAGATTCTTTCATTTCTCCTTCTCTCGTGGAGCGTTGTAGACTCGTGGTGGCAAGGCAAGATGTTGGTTGGCAGGTTGAGTTAGCTACTAGATCCAAGGTGGCTGTAGACTCCCTTGTTCATGGTTGTGTGTTGGATTTGGGCACCTTCACTACCACAGTGGATCTCCGTGTGTTGCCTTTGGGGTCATACGGGATTGTTTTAGGCATGGATTGGTTGGAGACCCACCTAGCGAGTATAGATTGTCGGCGTAAGTTAGTTCAGTGTGTTGATGATGTTGGGGAGTGTGTTGAGTTAGTTGGGGTTTAGAGACCCATTTCTCTCCATGTGATTTCAACGATGCAGCTGAAGTGTGCCATGCGGGAAGCTTGTCAAATGTTCGCTATTTCAGTTAGTGATCTTGCTGAGGGTGGGATTCAGGAGGTATCTCTTGATGATCATCCTATTCTTCAGGAGTTTGTAGATGTCTTTCTGAGTGATATTCCAGGCATGCCGCCTAAGCGCGACATAGACATCCATATCGATCTCATTCCTGGTGTGGAGCCTATTTCTTGGGCACCTTATCGCATGACTACTCAGGAGTTGCATGAGTTGCGGTTGCAGTTAGAGGATTTACTGGAGAAGGGTTTCATTCATCCTAGTGTATCCCCTTGGGGTGCACCTGTCATCTTCGTGAAGAAGAAGGATGGATCTCTTTGCTTGTGCATTGATTATCGCCAGTTGAACAAAGTGACGGTGAAGAATCGATACCCATTGCCTCAGATAGATGATTTGTTGGATCAGATGAGGGGAGCCAAAGTGTTCTCCAAGATAGATCTGAAGTCAGGATACCATCAGCTTCGCATTCATGAGGCAGACATTCATCGGACATCATTTTGTACATATTATGGGCATATGAGTTCACGGTTGTCCCTTTTGGGTTGACTAATGCTCCATCAGTTTTCATGAGTTTGATGAATGGGGTGTTTCGCACCTATCTTGATCAGTTTGTTCTCGTGTTCCTTGATGATATTTTGATTTATTCGAGGACTATGGAGGAGCATGAAGGCCATTTGCGGCAAGTGTTGCAGTGCTTGCGGGATAATCAGTTGTTTGGCAATTTGGCCAAATGTGAGTTCTTCTAGACTGAGGTGAGATATTTAGGCCACATCATCTCAGGAGAGGGTATCTTAGTGGATCCTTCTAAGATTTAGGCTATTGTGGGTTGGCCAGCACTAATGAATGTGACTGAGGTTCGTAGTTTCATGGGATTGGCAGGTTACTATCGCCAATTTGTGAGAGATTTCTCTCGGGTAGCCCATCCCATCACTTCTCTTCAGCGGAAAGGGAAGAAGTTTGTGTGGTCAAATCAATGTGAGTCAGCGTTTTAGGCTCTTAAGGAGCGGCTGACTAGTACACCTATCCTGGTAGTGCTAGATCTTACAAGTGATTTTATAGTGTGCACCGATGCATCATTGGAGGGTGTGGGGGCAGTTCTCATGTAGGAGAGACGAGTGATTGCATATGAGTCTTGTAAGCTCAAGGATCATGAGCTGAACTACCCCACCCATGATTTGGAGTTAGCGGCTGTCATCCATGCGCTTGTGCGTTGGAGACATTTCCTTTTGGGACATCAGTTTGAGTTACATAGTGATCATCACAGTTTGCAGTATATCTTCACTCAGCCAAATTTGAATGCTCGGCAGCGCCATTGGATGGAGTTCCTTTGTGAGTATGACTTTGAGGTTCGCTACATTCAGGGTAAGGAGAATGTTGTTACAGATGCCTTGAGTAGGAGGAGACATGAGATTTCAGTTTTGTCTCTTGGAGTGGATTTGCGGAGCCATATTTTGGAGTCACTTCCTAGTGATACTTGGTATCAGGAGGTGAGAGCGGAGATTGAGTCTGGGAGAGTCCTTGAGGGTAGGTTTGTAGGGTTCTCTCTTGAGCCTGATGGACTTTTGTGACATCTTGGTCGTATTTATGTTCCAGATTCTGGTGATCTTAGTTCCTTGGTTTTATCAGAAGCCCATCGTGCACCCTATTTAGCTCATCCAGGTGTCACAAAGATGCATGCCAATCTTTGATAGTTGTATCATTAGGCAGGTTTGCGATGAGATATTGCCGATTTTATGGCTCAATGTCTTGAGTGTCAGCGGGTGAAAGCAGAGCATCAGCACCCAGCAGGATTGTTGCAGCCTCATTCCATCCCTGGATGGAAGTGAGATACGATATCTCTGGATTTTATAGTGGGGCTACCTATGTCTTCATGTCGTCATGATGCTATTATGGTCACAGTGGACAAGTTGTCCAAGGTGGCACACTTCTCACCCATGAGATCTTCCTACACTACAGCGTCTGTAGCTCGAGTGCTTATGGAGGATATTGTGCGTCTACATGGTATTCCTCGTAGGATCATTTTTTATCGTGATCCAGTGTTTACTTCAACTTTATGGACTTCTCTACAGCTTTGGGCGCTCAGCTTAATTTTAGCTCTGCATACCATCCCGAGACTGACAGACAGACAGAGCGGGTTAATCAGGGCTTAGAGGATATGCTTCGAATGTACGTTATGGATCGACAGTCTCGTTGGGAGGACTACTTGTACCTAGTGGAGTTTGCTAATAACAATGGGTATCACAGTTCTCTCGGTATGTCTCCTTTCCAAGCCTTGTATGGTAGGCCATGCCGTACTTCGTTGAGTTGGGATCGCTTAGAGGACTGAGTTATTTTGGGTCCAGAGATGCTTCAGGATATGGAGCAGCAGGTAGTAGGGATTAGAGAGCACTTGGCTACAGCTCAAGATCAGCATAAGAAGTATGCCGATTCCCATAGGTTGGATTGCCAATTCTCGGTGGGTGACAGTGTTTTTTTGAGAGTTCATCCGCGGAAGAGCCCCATCCATTATGGGAAAGGCTCGAAGTTGGCACCTCGCTTTGTTGGAACTTTTGAGATCCTTGAGCAGATTGGTCCAGTTGCCTATCGCCTTGCATTACCACCGAGTCTATCACGCATCCACAATGTGTTCCATGTTTCAGTTCTTAGACAGTATATTCCTGATGTGACCCATGTTCTTGATTGGACTGCTTTGCAGGTCGAGGCAGACGGACAGCTTTCTTTGGAAGCCGTACGCATCCTTCAGCATCGGAGGTTGACCCTCAGGGGTCAGGACATAGAGCAGGTAATGGTCCAATGGGATCCTAATGGTGAGTCCTCAGCATCTTGGGAAGATGCGACGAGGATGAGAGACCTTTATCCTTATCTTTTTGCAGACTTCTAGGGGATGTAATGACCCTGTGTTTATATTATGTTTTTCTTATCTTGATGGACTTGGATGACCGTATACTTTATTTTGGATTACCCATCTTGTTATTATTTTGTATTGGCACTGATGATGTGCAATCTCGATGCTATTATGATGTGGACATTATTATTACTTATGATGGATTTTATGCTTACATGATTGTTGTTGCTTTGGTTATATGATGTATATATATGCACAGGTACCTTGACGTGTGCTTGGAGTGTTGCAGGTACTGAGTACCAACTCCCCCTGGATTCACAAGCCTGAACGTACTCTTATTATCCCTGATGGTGGTTACTAGAGTTAGTCACAGGGCCTATTCCTTATTCCTTATATCCTACCCTAGACACTACACCCGATTAGTGTAGTGTTTTCGTGTTGTGGTCTTACTGTCCAGATTACCTTATGGTCATCTGTAGTTTGGCAGTCCATTTGTTGAGACTTTTCTCCTTGGCCTCCTTTGATTGTATTGAGTTTCTTGGTCTAGTGTGTGCTTTGGATTCATATTTGCATTTGTAGGCTTCCAGGAGTAAGCCTAGTCCTAGGGGGGTAGTATGTAACAACGCTCACGTTTGGTGGAAGGGTTAATGCAAAAAGTTAATGTCTTGGTGGCATGGTGAGGTGGCTGAGTGAGTTAAGGATGCAGAAAAATATCTTGAGGGCAATTGGAAGAGGATGCAGGAGGATAAGAGAGATTGGTAAAAATGTTAAATGCAAGAGATGAAAAATATCTAAGATGGGAGGTGTGTATGGATAGTTGGAGGAGAGAGTCAACGCATTTTTTGGGGAGAGAGGCAGAGGGTTTAAAACACAGAAGAGGAAAAAAAAAGGGATAGGGCGTGGATTTAATCAGGAAAGGCAATAACAGAGAACAGAAAAAATAAGAGGTCCCTTCAGGGATTTGGACTGGTATATATGATTGCTGAGAAATTTGGTGGAGTATATGCAGCGTAACATCTCTGCACCAAAGGCGTTGAAGTGACACCCATAAGCCTCTCTTTTCTTTTGGGCAAGCACACGAATTAGTAAGCCTTCAATATCCAATTTGTATTTGATTTTTGAGTTTTACTTTGTTATTTGAAAATTCTGGTTGTTTTAATTTTCCTTTGAGGGTAATAATTGAGAGAGTAGTTTGTGACTATAAATGCCCATTTGATTAATAAAACTAAATTAAATAAATGGTAGTTGCAATTGATGTGCTTGGAAGAAATCGAATGAATAAATATCTACATAGATTTTGCGGTGGGGTTTATGTATTTACAGTTCAAATTTGGAAAGAGGTGATACTTTTGGGGTATCCTAAATTGCCTACCATACCTAATGTAATGCTTTTTTATTGTTGGCTTCTTGGCCACCCTTGTTCGGTTTGGATTTGGCCCACCTTTTGAGGGTGCTCTATCAAGCAGATCAAATGCATTGTCTATGTTTTTGCATTTATGGAAGTTCTAAACCGTTTTTCAACAAACCCAATCTGTGCTCATCCTATGATTTTTTTTACATTCCATGAGATGACATCTCTTTGGGGTACTCTATGCACAATTTACCCGCTTTGTGTGTGCTTCCACATTCTACATACATGCCTACCAACGCATTAGAACTATAATATCTGACAAAACAAAATTTCCCTTACCTTTACACTTTGTTGGATGTCCATACTCTGTTCGGAAGCTCTCATTTTGAGACTGCACAAGGAGGATGCTAGTGAAGGTTGATGAGTCTGGTTTTACACTGCCCGTTGCATTTGCTTAAAAGTTTCTTAGGCCTTTTTAACAAACCTATTTGGAACATATCTCACATTCATGGCATGTTATGAGACTACTTTTCTTTAGGCTTTTTGTAGATAACGAACGTGCATTCTCTAGATCCCATGCACATCTAACAGGGCACTTACTACTGCCACGTTTGGCAAAAATTCCTGTAGCGACTATGCATTGACCAAATTGTGGTTATTGGAGTTATTACAAACTAATCTAACTGGCAAAAGGCCATTTTCAACAAATTACACTGTCCACGAGAATTTGGGTTTTGTAGACCATATTTTTCATCTTGACTATTTTAAATTTATAACTTAGTGTTTTTAGTCCTTTGAATGCCTCATTTAGTCAAACGAGATGAACAAGGTTTAGGCATTAGAGTGGTCATCTGGAGTGGCTCTCTACGGGCCCGGGGCCCGCAAGTGGCTGCCAGGGGAACTAGTAGTAGAGTTACATTAATAAGTGATAACTAAAACTAAAACATTGGGGTAAAAATACTAATAAGATAATTAAACCTTATGCATGGCCTTGAGCGCTTGTATAGGCTAAGGATGCAATGAGAAGGCCTATCCATCTGTAGGGCGTGGAGTCATCCATCTGTGGGACGTGGATTCGGGCACGATTGAGTCTCCTCGTCTGTATGAGAGGTATTTGGTTCCGTGTGTGCCATCCCTTCGAGCACATATGATGACACTCCATATGATTACACTCTAGTATCTAGCACCTTAGCAGTCGTGAGTAGTACCTGACCTATGACTTAGATGAGTACACCTTTACTATGACCTTGACTGTAAGCATTGTTCTCTGTGTCTGCTCTGTGTCTGATGTGTGTGTTGGCCATCTTGTACCCCTTTATTGTTGTTCATCCGTGTGGGCTTTGTGACTATCTCCGAGCACGGTGGGTTGGTCTCTTAAGAGTCCACATGGTTGGGAGGCGTTGCCACCACCATTTGGGACCAGCGAACAGGTTTTGGAGCGCTAGTTGGAGATGATCTCTCTGTCCATCACTTCATTCAGTTATTGTACCTATTCGGTCTTTGTATTATACTCAGGACCATGCTATGTACCTATTTCATATTTTGGAATATATCATTTTAATTGTATATGCAGTTATGTAATTGAACTCTCTTAGAAGAGAAGTTGTAACCATTGTATTTAATGAGAAGAAATGTGATTTTTCTTTATTGCCTTACAGATACCAGTGTGGGTATCGGATCCAACTGTATTTAATAATTATGGATTCGTGTTTTTATCAGATGGGATTAGGAACATTTGCTTTGGTGTTTAAAATGAATGGTATCAATCTATCTAATTGACAACTGAACTGGTGTATGTTGTTTACTTATGTCAAAAAAAAAAATTATCTTGTCCCCTTTTTGGCTCTTACCCTTCGGGGTTACGTCGCGAGATGTTACAAACATTCTGTTCAAACCAAAACAAAGATTGCAACGAGGAATCTATCCCAATTTTATTCAAATTCAAATAACGCAAACAAGTCTCCAACAAATTACAACTCTGCAAGCAATCCTTTACAATATTCGCCTTCAATGGCCTCTTTCACAGGCATAGAAACATTCAGTTTTCTCTCTATCTATTGGCAGCGATTTCCTTTATGCTACACAACAATCTTATATGGTATGGCCACCACCCTTTTCTTCTATGTCCCTCTGATTTCTTCTGTTTTATCTCTGTCTCTTTTTGTCCACTGATGAGGATGATGATTGGCATCCAATGCCCCACTTCATACTAGATGAGGCGACGTTCCCAGCACCCACAAGAAAACCAAAATTCAAAGCATGGAATGTAAGGCGTCTTGTAACATCAGATAATTCAAATAATATAAACCTTTTTATCCTTCTTAGCCCACGATCTCTTAAGAAAAAATAAGGATGTGCTTCATTTTCTCTTTGACTTTTGTATTCCCTCACATAGCTTTCACGTGCCCCTACATTGTGGGTGTGGTGACGCAAGCATTTTATACATCTAAACAACAAACATTAAAGAAATCACTATATTTAGCCCAAATTCAGTTGCGTCAAAACTTTTGAAAGTAAATCCTTGGCAATGATCTGATAAGCTTCGCTTGTTGGATGGAAGCTATCCCAGAATACATATTTTGATGCGTCATCACAAGTTGGGCAATGGCTATTAAAAAACGCATGGGGCTGGATGCCCGATGCTTGTGATACCATCCAACCACATGCCTGAAGGTAACGGTGGAGAAAAGACTAAGTACGTATTCGTGTAGTTGGACCGTGGAAAAGTGGATTTATTGGAAAAGTGGATTTAAATTTAGTTAATATTTTTTTGTTTTTTTATTGATTAATAAGGGCTTACTTTTACGAAATTAATTTATTAACTAGAGTACAACAATGATATAGCTACCCAAAACAAAACAATTTTATTGAATACTTGGGACTAGCAGGGTTTAAATTTGACAGTCAACCTTGCTTGTCAAGCAATTTTTTTATGTCAGTTATCTAGTCAATTTTACTTTTAAAATACTATCACACTTTAGTATAAGTAAATTATATAAAAACCAAATATATCTATCATCATAATCCTATATAAATTTTGGCACTTTGTCCAAAATCTCTCTTTTGATATGATACCATCTTTTCAAAATTTCAATTGTATTTTTACAGCTAAAATGCCTAAATACAGCTATACAACTGTCAAATTTAATCCCTGGTTGGGAGTCATTACAAATTCCACATGAAACTAATGCTTGTTTTATGTATTTAAACACCTCTAATTGTATGCTTGAATAAAGTTAAAAGCTTCCAATACATTGATGGAAATGAGAATTGAAAACACAATAAAAGCAACACCCAACAAAATAGGACCTCCAAGCATCATTACAATATGTGGAGGGTACGCTTGGAATTTGATGGTCTATGAACAATTTTTTCAATTTTAGCTGTATTTTAAAATTTTATAATTTATTAGGTCATATAATTATAACAATGTTTTAACTTTTACAATATAAAATAATTTTTAATATTTTTAATTTTAAATATATCAATTTAGAAATTTGCACAAATTTCACATATTTACTTTGTGTATATTAAAGGTAATTATTCTTATTGACTCTTTTGCAATTCTACTTCCATCTTTTTCATCTTTACAAATTTACAATACAGAGAATTAATAAAAAACGACTACATTGTAACTTGTTAATAATGTAAATGATTTATTTATTTATTTTTGAATTCTAATTTTTTAACTATAATTTGTTGTGATTTTGTAGACTCTAAATTCTAAGGAATTCTCTACATAAGTTCATTTCATTGTAATTGCATACTCTAAACTTTGAAATAAATAGTGTTATTGTGATATTTTCATGCTTTCTAATATTTTAATTTTCTATAATATTTCTCATCACATGATTGCAGACCAAGTGGGTTCTTGTCACACTAGCGTTTTCTATATTGGTAGAATATAGAAAGGGCTACATAAGTTCATTTTGGTAGAATATAGAAAGGGCTACATAAGTTCATTTTGGTAGAATATAGAAAGGGCTACATAAGTTCATTTCATTGTAGTTGCATACTCTAAATTTTGAAGGAAATAGTGTTATTGTGAATTTTTCATGCTTTCTAATATTTTGATTTTCTACAATATTTCTCATCACATGATTGCAGACCAAGTGGGTTCTTGTCACACTAGCCCTTTCTACATTGGTAGAATATGAGTGTTTATTCAATTGAGTTTTATAAAATAAGTTTGATATATTCTCTCCCAAGGTATGTAAAGAGTATCTTGGGGTTTAATACATCTCCTTATAAGGGGAATATAAGATCATTAAAATTTAACTTATTAGGTTGTCTAATTGAACTCTTTTACAATTCTACTTCCACCTTTTTCATCTTTACAAATTTATGTAATTATTGAGAAATAAAAAGAAAGACTACATTATAACTTGTAAATAATGAAAATAATTTTTTTATATTTATTGAATTCTATTTTTTAATTGTAATTTGTTCTAGTTTTGTAGACTCTAAATTTTTAAGGAATTTGGGAACATAAATTTATTGTACAAGTTGTGAAATTTGAAGAAAATAGTGTTAATATGAACATAAATGCAAAGTAGGAGCACACACTTTTTAAGCTAGAGGAAGGTTATTCATGCAAAGTGTAGCTATAATTAGGTGTCTCCATGGTATATTGCAATAATTTAGGGGGGTCCTTAAGCCCATCTATTATTTCTTGTCACATCTGTTGGCTTGATGTAATAGGATTTAGATTAATGCGTGATAAAATTCTAATACAATGTAAATAGTTTTGTAATGTTCTTATCTTGTCCATGTGGGTTGTTGTAGCTCTAAAATAGATAATGTGAAGCATGTCTAATTGTATATGTCTTTATTTATAATTTATATGTGTATGCAATTCTTGATCTATTGTTGTCTTCCAGGCATGCTCGAGCTTCCTCGTTGCAAGCTTTGACTTAGTTGCTCAATGGATAAGGCACTAGTCTGATTGGTGAGAGGTTAGGCATATTTGAATCTAATCAACTCTTATTCTCGATAGCTTAGGAGTAGTGTTAAGTTATTCATCCTTGTATGATCTAATAGTGCAACCTATGTCATATCTTAAATAGTCCTAAAACTGAAATACTATTGAAGGATCATATTAGTATTTTTCCCTTTTGCATGCGTGTGTGAAAAGTCAAGCGAATTATCTTAGGAATATACATGATTTTTATCTTATCATGCATGGAAAGATTAAGTTATTATCATCTTGTTGGAGGTTTTATAGGTTTGTATGTAACCAATGCTGACATGAATCCAATGAAAAACCATAGGGATTCATAGCATCTTAGATATGGTTTCTTAAGGGCCTTGTATCTAATTGTTCATTTATCCTTAATTGTCCTATTGAGAAGACCTCAAGGAACATCCCCTTGGCCTAGCAAATGCCTAAATATGAAGGGGAGTTTACCCACTCTCAAATATTGGCTCATTCATGCCATAGTTTGATTATAAGTCCAACTCATCAACCTTTGTGTTTGTCTTTAGGCTTTGTGCAGATACATGTTTATGTCACAAGTATGTGCCTAATCGGTGTTGTTACAATTGATTTCAACATATCTATATTGTCATTGGTGTCAACTATTTCCTTATTGTGTTACTTGCTTGTAGATGTTGAGGATATTGAGAAAATTAACCCATCTGGTAAAAATAGTGAATTGTAGTAGAAACAGTGCATTACATGCAAAAGAACAGTCTAGAAGAATGCTCTGCATTTCCTGTAGAATAAATATCTTTGCCTGCAAATTGGTTATTTAGAAGCCTATTTGAAGATGTTATATTCCAAGGTTGAGCCTTTGGAATAAAGATTTGAGTAAGTTGTGTTCACCAGTGTGAAAACTGCTTTCTCTGTATGTTTGGTGGTGACAGGGAGAAAGTGTTTTGCTCTGCATTCCTCCGCACTGAAGTATTTTGGTTTGTGGTTCTAGAATTAAGTTTGTGATGATGTTAAGTACCTTCAAATGCAACGGTTCATAATTTGGTGGTTTGCAAGCTATCTTTTACTCATGACAGTGACTAACAGTGTTGTTCTTGTGCTCTGGTTTGAAGAATCTTATTGAAAGAGTGATTAGAGATTTTACGGGTGTTCCTGGTGATTATAATGTGCTTGTGGGTGTCTCTTGATCATGTTCCTACTTTTGGATTGGTCTGCAAAGAGAAAATTGGATCGTGAATGAAGAATGTTCTTGTAGACCTAGTGCTATCATCAGTCTTAGCTGACCTAGTTAAATTCATTATTTGCGAAGATGCATCAAAGATTGTAGAAATGTGTTGTGGCATGAAGACTGTGTTTGCGTCTTAACTAAGGCTATTATCAATCAGATATGCACCCTGTGCTAAGTTGTTCAACTTAGCTATCCGTTGACACATGGGAACACTCCTAGGCCTGTGGGTTGCCTAAACTCGAAGTGAACCTCTAGAGTGAGCTGGTTCTCCTAATGATTTTTGCCTAATCTAAATGATTTGTAGAGGGAAAAGGTGAGAGGATGAACTAAAATGAAATTCCAACTTAAACAAAATATGTTCCTGATTTCTAACCTATCACAATACTTTCACTCACAGATAGCTCCTTAAACATGAACTCTCACAACTTCACTTAGAACATACAATTCAAAAGTAATTTGCATGAAGGCTCAGATTTGAACTCAACATGCAACCAGAATCATATGAGATATTTGCACACAGTTCTACAATAATGAGACACGAAAAAGGACAAAATATTTTTTTATCACAGTGAGGCATCAAATCAATACTATAACTATGAGGCAAAAGAAGTGAAATAGGAATGCTCTGTTTTATTAACTAAAAGGAGTACATGAAAATCTAATAAAAACTAAGTCAAAATGTCTACAAACTCTCTGTCTGTGCTCAAGAGAGAAGAAACAATGATCTGAACTCTTGAGAAAGAGCTAGCTTTCTCCAATATATGCCTGTAGAATGATCTCTTTGGAAATCCTGGGAAAAAGCTCCTAAAAATAGTTATACTGATCCATTTTCAAGCTCCATAAAAAAGCCTCAAAAATTGTGCCAAACAATCTCCCAAACTGAAGAAAGAAACTATAAAAAAGCCCTCCAAGGTGGTCCCACCAAGAAATATGCTTTATCTGTCCAATAAAGATTCCATTTTTGTCCATATATGCCTAAAAGAAAGCAAACTCAAGAAAAACAAGATATTGTTTGCTTTACTTGTTTTAACTGCATAAATAATGAATATTTTACAGCAATTTATAGACACATTGCTTTAAAACATCATTTTACAATGATCTACAACTTTATCTCCCTAATTTGCCTAGATTTGATTTTTGTAAAAAATTACAAAGCTTTGGTTTTATCTGCTAAGTATAATACATCATTGACCTTTGATTTTATATAAAAATCAATTAAAATTATAAGGCATACTAAATAATTTTAAAGTAAAGGCCTTTAAGGCCTGCCTTCCATATGGTTTTGCAAATATTACTAAGGCATTCTAGTGCTTATCCACCCTCCAAATGTGGCGAAGGGACTTTAGGCACAAAGCCTAAACATCACACAAGGTAGACACATAATACCCTCAGGGGTATTAGTCATGGAAAATGATTTTTAATTCTATGTGATGAAAATGCCATCGAACTTAGGGTATTTACTAACCCTAAAACAACACTTGAAACCCTATTTTCTCAGCCCATTTCACATTGCAATCTTTTGGAACATAGCTCTCTATTTGTAACCGCCACCAAGCTAGGGTTTGGGCCTGAAAATGTTTAATTTCTCAATGTCTGAGAGCATATCTTTAGAGATTCTTTGCAGGAAACAAGGTAAATCATTTTCTGTCTCAAAAGTGAACTACATTCTTTATTTCAATACAAACTTTGGGCCTTTCTTGCCACAACCACCTCCACTTTTTTGATGCACTCTTGTTTTGATTACCTCTATTGGTCTTTTCTGCTTCGAGGCCACCATGGAAGTGTATCTCTGAGATCTTTCCTTTGTTATTTCAAACACATCTTTCCACTAGTAACGTGGGTAAGTTTCTCTTTGTCATAATGATGATATTTCTTCTGCATTTGAAATATTTTGGGGCTTTTAGTCGTGGCCATAACCACTTCATGTTTTATTTCATAGTTGCACTGAGCTGCCATGGGAGCTTTGGTTTCACACTCTGAGCTTGACTCTGCACATTTTCTATCATTTCCACTACCTTGAAGCATCTTTATGAAGAATTCTATAGGAAATCATTGAGGTATGACATCTTCTAGCATAAAAAAGAATCATTTCATTGTATTTGAGCCTTCTTGAGCCATGGCTAAGATATATTTCACTCTTTTTACATTGTATTGCTCTCTCTTTTGCATTTGAGGCCACCATGATTGCATTGGTCTGAACGTTGGGGTTCTTCCTGTGAATAACCCCAGAGGTTTACATGGCATCTTCACTCAGAAACAAGGTGAGTTTGTCATCTTGCCTATTTCAGTATCATTTATTTGATTTTACAATCGATATGAAACTCGACATGAGCTCAGAAAATTCTAAAAGGCAAGCAATTCCAGGTTTCTACATTTATGTTGGAATCATTACAAAACCTCTGTATTTTGTAGGCTGCAGCCATATATTACCAGTTCTTTATTGCCGAGGGACCTTTGTGACTATGAGATCTTTCTTTAGTGAGAACCTCAAGACTATTAACATTCACATTCAAGGTTTTAACTGATTTTGCAAGATTTGCAACTTCCTGTACTGCAAACTGAATCATTTGTAACATACCTATAGCTTTTATTCCTTTCACATGAGTCTAAAACTCTATTTCTTCTTCTATGTTTGCATTTTTTCTTAAAACCCTATCTTGGGAGAGAAAAATTGACTTGAGTTGTTATGCAAATCTAAAGTTTTCTCAGTCTGGTTGTCATTTTGTGGGCTACGAAAACTTCCTGGCTATGGTTCATTACTTATTCTATAGCAGTTCATTTATTCATTTGGTCACCGTTAATGATAACTGCATACATTTCTTGTTATTATGGCACTTCTACTTATAGCTCCAACTACAATGCTCATCAGTTAGAGCATTCTTGTATGATAATGATGGTCATCTTTTATAATTGTTGTCCTACATGTAGTTGAAGCAATATGCATCATGAGGTTATGTTGTTCATTTTATCACTGAGACTTGGCATTGATTTCTAAATACACTTGATGACTCCTTATGTTGAAATAAGGGTAGAAAACTGAGGGGGGAGGGGGTGAATCAGTTGTCACAAAAACTTTTATCCTTTGCTGCAATTAGACTTCTTTACCACTTATTAATAGATGAATGATATAACCATGAAGGCATGAATTAACAACACATGAGTAGAAACAAAATCAATAGACATAACACCAGAATTTTCACATGGAAACCTGGTTAAGGGAAAAACCACAGTGGGGGTTAACCCATAAGATTTATTCTCTGTTAAAAGAATAGAAAATTGGGAAGGCACTTGCCTTCGAGTGCACTACCCAGAGCTCACTGCTCAAAAGAGGGTCACTACCTACAGAAATATTTATAAGTTTATCATAGAAAGATTGAATTGGAAAACATCTTCTTCATGCTAAGGTCAGTTCCATTGAAGTGCACAACACTTCTGCTCTGCCCCCAAACACTTCTTCACTATCTCCTCATCCTTTACTGCTCTTCCTCTTCTTCTCTTCTTCTTCTTTGCTCTGCCTTTCTTCCTTTCTTAGGATCTTATCCTTTTTGCACAAGGATAATTTTCCACAACTCAACCACACATATTTATATGCTTCATCAACCTTGGAATAAACATCAAGGTCGGCACTACAAACATCTGACTTAATGTGAATCATTATATTGTCAACCAAACATATCTAGGACTCAAAACTTCCTTGAACAACAAGCCACACTTCATAGAACCTCTCTTAGATCATCCGCAACATGCACAAAGCATCCAGTCAGCCAAGACTAGAAAGAACAGCAACACCCATGGACAAATCCTCAACCATGAGCTCAATCCTCAATGCAGACCACCAACACAATAGGAACTCAATTTAAAGACCACCACAAGCACAATGAAATCAACAGGAACAACTGCACCACCTCAGATCACTAGAAACACTTGCACCTTCATCCGGGAACTCAATAACACCAATTGTCATGACTATCACACTAGAAAGATTGATTGTGGACCTCCAATCCATGAACCTCTTGAGTTGAGGACACACACCAACATCCCAAACACACCTCTAGATCCATAGATCATAATATTCTAATGTAGATCAATCCGGACCAGATTTCTATCACTCTATCACCTCTGAACAATTGCAAAACCTGGTTCTACTCAGATGGCCATAACTTAGCCAATTCTCCAGGTGGACCTCTTAAATATTGACTGGAGAAACTTTAGATCATACTCTACAAACCCTTTAATCCACAGACTCTGATCTTCATCTTACTAGGAATGTGGAGCAATCTACTTCACTGAACTGCGCTGTCTTCACTATCACTGGTAGAGAGATATGTAACTCATTTGTTTCTTCTGGAGAGGCAAATTTTCACAATATCCTCAAAATACAAGTCTTCTAAACAAGATATAGTTGACACTAATGACAACAAGAATATGTTGACATTAATGACAACACCGATTAGGCACATATTTGCAACAATCTCCCCCTTTGTCATTGATGGCAACATATTATGTGAAAAATTGTTTCAACCATCAAGACCAAAACTTCTCCCCCTTTCTCTTATCACACCTGCAACCATTTTCTTTAATGCTCCCCCTTTCACCATCAACTTCTTACTTCCAAGTTTTCACATGACTTCTCTCCTCCTTTGACATCAATGGCAAAGGGAACATATTTGCAATCATCTCTTTCTCTTTTTGTTTCTTAATCCAGAATCAGCATGCTGACTACTCCCCTAAGTAGAAAGTCCTTAACACCAATCTGGATCACAAGATGTTACTGTGAATTCCACCAGACTAATGGACATTAGTGTATCTTAGTTCTAAATAGGAGGGGTAATAACCCCTAGCATCACTCTGAGATGCTCAAAAGTATCCTTAGGTAGATGCTTAGTGAAGATATCTGCAATCTGATCTTTTGATGAAACAAACTCCAATCTGACTTCATTCTCATTTACCTTCTCTCTCAAAAAGTGAAACTTGATGGATATGTGCTTTGTCTTTGAATGCAACACTAGATTCTTTGAAATGTTTATTGTACTTGAATTATCACAGAAGATTGTGATAGGTTCTTCAAACACAACTCTGATATCCTTCAACATTTGCTTCATCCAAAAAACTTGAGTACAATTACTTGCTACTGCTATGTAATATGCCTCTGCAGTAGATAGAGATATTGCCTCCTTTTTTCTCAACCAAGAAACCAATCTCTTTCCCAAGAAAAATGCACCTCCACTAGTACTCTTCCTGTCGTCCACGTCTCCTCCCTAATCAGCATCTGTATATGCATGAAGAGTGAAATTATCACCCTTAGGATACCATAAGCCATAGTCAGATGTTCCCTTCAGATATCTGAAAATCTTTTTGACTGCTACAACATGAGATTCTCTAGGATTAGCTTGAAATCTAGCAACAAGACCAACTGCATTCATAATATCAGGTCTAGTATGATTCAAATAAAGCAGTCCTCCAATAATTGATCTATACCTTTTCTGATCTTCCTTAGGGGAATCATCATCTTTACTCAACTTGCATCCAGTTACCATAGGAGTACTTACTAGTTTTGAATCCTCCATTCCGAACCTTTTCAACAACTCTTTCACATACTTAGACTGAGATATGAAGATGCCTTTTTCTGACTGAATGATTTACAGACCTAAGAAGAAATTTATTTCACCAAGCATGGACATCTCAAATTCACTTTACATCTGATTAGAAAAATTTTTACACATACTCTCATTTCCACCAAAGACGATGTCATCAACAAATACCTCAACAATCAAGATGTGTTCATGATCAATTTTGAAATAAAGATTATTGTCAGCAATGCCTTTGTTAAAGCCTAACTTTAGCAGATAGTTATCTAATCTTGCATACCAAGCTCTTGGGGTTTGTTTAAGTCCATACAATGCTTTCTTCAATCTGTAGACTTTATCTTCTTGATCAGACAACTGTAATCCTTTCAGTTGCTCAATGTAGACTTCTTCTTCCAACTCTCTATTCAAGAATACTGACTTGACATGTATATGGTAGACTTTGAAATCTTTGTAAGCAGCAAAAGCAAGAAATAATCTGACTACTTCAATTATTGCCATCAGAGCAAAAATTTCTTCAAAATCAATTCCCTTTACCTGAGAGTAACCTTTGCATACCAATCTTCTTTGTTTTTCACAACTTTGCCATCTTCATTCAATTTATTCCAAAAGACCCATTTAGTTCCAATTATATTTTTATTTTCAGGTTTAGGAACAAGATCCTAAGTATGATTCTTTTCAATTTGTATTAATTCTTCTTCCATTGCTTTTACCCAACTTTCATCATTACAAGATTCATTCACTAATTTTGGTTCAATCTTTGAAATCAGACAATACTCCTCTTGTTCGTCAGCAATTCTTCTTCTAGTTTGAACACATTTATTTTTATCTCCTATGATCTGATTTTTAGAATGATTCAATCTTACACACCTAGGAGTTTTGGGATTTTCTTCAACTTCTAATTCTTGAACTTGTTCCTCAACATCTGCATTAACTTCTTGAGTCACTGGATTCTCCAGAGTAAATTGAACTTGCTTTCCTTCATTTGGACTTTCATTTTGATCATTTGATTGATATCCACAAAACCTTGAAGGTCTCTTCTTGCTTTCATCAACCTTGACATTAGCACTTTCAACAATCTTTTTCAATCTATTGTTAAAGCACCAGTATGCCTTGCTTTGATTAGAATAACCTAGAAATATTCCTTCATCACATGTTGCATCAAACTTGCCTAGATCTTCATCTCTTTTGATATAGCATTTATTACCAAAATCTCTAAAATATTTCATAGAAGGAGCATTACCAAACCATAGTTCATAAGGTGTTTTACCAGAATTACCTTTGATTTGCACACAGTTAAGAGTGTAGACAACAGTACTTATAGCCTCTCTCCAATAGACATGTGGAACATTTTCTTCCATCATCATGGTTCTAGGAGCCTCTTGAATAGTCCGGTTCTTCCTTTCCATGACTCCATTTTGCTGAAGAGTCCTAAGAGCAGACAACTATCTTCTTATTCCATGCTTTTCACAAAGTGCATTAAACTCATAGGAGGTAAACTCTCCACATCTGTCTGATCTCAAACATTTTATCTTCACACCAATCTCATTCTGCACTCTAGCCTTAAAAACATTGAATTTGTCAAGAGCCTCTGATTTCTCTCTCAAGAAAGTGACCCACATCATCCGGGAGTGATCATCAATCAGCAAGATAAAGTATCTATCTCCTTGCAAACTCCTAACCCTGGCAGGTCCACACAAATCAATGTGCACAAGTTCCAACAATCCAATGTATCTCTATTCTATTTGCCCAATTGACATTCCTTACACATGCTATTGGTAGGTTTCACAAGCTTTGGAAGATCTCTTATACAACCTAAGTAGCACTTATCTTGACAATATTATCAAAGTTTACAAGACACATTCTCCTATGCCATAGCCAACTCTGATCAATCTGAGAAATCAAACAACTTTTACCAGTACCACTCAAATAAAAGATGTTACCTCTAGTCTGTGTACCAGATGCAATCTCAGTTTCAGAGCTTTCCAAAATTTTGCATTTTCTATCCTTGAATTAGAGATCATATCCCTTGTCAACCAACTGTCCAACACTGAGAAGATTATGTTTCAACCCTTCTACATACAAAAAATCATTAGTGTTATTCTTACTATAAAGAGAGATGGATCCTCTGCCATGAATTCTATCAGCTGAATTGTCTCCAAACTTCACAATTCCATCTTCATACCTTTCCATACTTACAAACTTACTCTTATCACCTATCATATGATGAGAGCATCCATTGTCAATTACCCATTCATCCTTTTCTTCAACCTGAGCAGCCAAAGCTCTTTCCACATTCACACAACTAGTAGATTCAATAGGCACCGGATCTTCTTTTTTGATGGCAATGAATACCCATTCATTTCTTGAGGTACTTCCCTTACCAGATTCATCATCAGTGACTCCTTCAACAAATTCTTGGACATAGTAGCATTTCTTCTAAATCCTAGGTCTATTAGGGTTTGGCTTTGAAACCCTCTTCAGACATCTTGAGGCAAAATGACCAATCTTTTTGCAAGAAAAACATTTGAAAGACAACTTTCCTTCATACTTACCGGATCCTCTTGGTAGTTTTTTGGCAAAAAGAGCTTCAAGTTATTCAAAATCCTATTCATCTTCTTCAAGATCCTTCCTTGCCTTCTCAAATCTGGTTAGTCTTCTTGAAGAGCTTTCACCTGGATCAAATCTTTGCTTTCAAAAAACACTGGCCTTAAATGCATATTTAGATTTAGGAAGAGAATCACCAAACTCACTCATTTCAAATGCTGAGAGCTTACCAACCAATTGACCTCTTGTAATAGTTGTCACAGTCCTGATCTCCTCAATAGCATCAACTCTATGCTTGTATGAAGTAGGTAAGGATCTGAGCACTTTGCCAACAATCTCTGATTCATCCAGAATTCCACCAGCACACCTGATACTGCACACAAGTTCATTTACCTTCTGCATGTAAGAAGTGATGTTTTCATATTCACTCATCCTCAAATTTTTATATCTACCCTTCAAGCTTTGCAACTTAGCACATTTGACATATGCATCACCTTCCTATAGAGTTTCCAACTTCTTCTAGATTTCATGAGTAGTTTTTAATTCTAAGACATTTGTCATTTCTATATCAGTCAGGGCACTCAGCAAGGCTTCTTTAGCTTGAATGTTGTTTCCAGCATCTTTAAGTTCATCTGGAGTTAAAGGACCTTTCTTCGGAGGCTTATACTCATCCTTAGTTATCAACCAATAAGCATCACCCATGCATTACAAATGGCACTCCATGCAACTCTTCCAAAGAGAGTAATTTGTTCCATCAAATTTCATACTATCCTTCTTGTATGTCGACATCTTGGATCTCCTCAAGCGGTCAAGCTTCTTTTAGAGGAACCGGCTTTAAGACCAATTGTTGAAATAAGGGTAGACAACTGAGATGCGGGGTGAATTAATTATCATAAAAACTTTTATCCTTTGTTACAATTAAACTTCTTTACCACTTTTTAATAGATGAATGATATAACCATGAAGGTATGAATCAAAAACACATGAGCAGAAACAAAATCAACACACATAACACCAGGATTTTTACGTGGAAACTCAGTTAAGGGGAAAACAATGGTGGGGGTTAACCCACAAGATTTATTCTCTATTAAAATAATAGAAAAATGGGAAGGCACTTGCCTTCGGGTGCACTGCCCAGAGCTCACTGCTCAAAATAGGCTCACTACCTACAAAAATATTTATAAATTTATCACAGAAAGATTGAAATGGAAAACAACATCTTCTTATGCCAAGGTCAGTTTCATTGAAGTGCACAACACTTCTGCTCTACCCCCAAACACTTCTTCAGTATCTCCTCATCCTTTACTTCTCTTCCTCTTCTCTACTCTGCCTTTCTTCCTTTCTTAGGATCATATCATTTTCGCACAACGATAATTTTTCACAACTCAACCACACATATTTATATGCTTCATCAACCTTGGAATAAACATCAAGGTCGGCACTACAAACATCTAACTTAATGCGAATCACTATACTGTCGGCCAAACATAATTGGGACTCAAATCTTCTTTGAACAACATGCCACACTTCATAAAACCTCTCTTAGATCATCCGCAACATGCACAAAGCATCTGGTCAGCCAAGATTGGAAAGAACAGAAACACCCAAGGACAAATCCTCAACCATGAGCTCAATCCTCAATGTAGACCACCAACATAATAGGAACTCAATTCAGAGACCACCACAAGCACAATGAAATCAACAAGAACAACTACACCACCTCAAATCACCAGAAACACTTGCACCTTCATCCAGGAACTGAAGAACACCAATTGTCATGACTGACACACTAGAAAGATTGCTTGCAAACCTCCAAACCATGAACCTCTTGAGTTGAGGACACACACTAACATCCCAAACACACCTCTAGATTCACAGATCATAATATTCCAATGTTGATCAATCTGGACAAGATTTCGGTCACTCTGTCACCTCTGAACAACTGCAAAACCTGGTTCTACTCAGATGTCTATAAGTTCACCAATTCTCCATGTAGATTTCTCAAATCTTGACTAGAGCAACTTCAGATCATACTCTAGAAACCCTTTAATCCACAGACTCTGATCTTCATCTTACTAGGAATGTGGAACAATCTACTTCACTGAACTGCACTATCTTCACTGTCTTTGGTAGAGAGAAATGTAACTCATTTTTTTCTTCCAGAGAGGCAAATTTTCTCAATATCCTCAACATACAAGTCTTCTAAACAAGATACAATTGACACTAATGACAACAAGGATATGTTGACATCAATGACAACACCGATTAGGCACATATTTGCAACACCTTACTATATCCATCTTGTAACTCATGATTTCTTTTTGACATTTAAGCATTATAATCACACTTGCATCCGTAATTCAAATGTGTAGTTTATGTAGCATAAGCTACCCCTTGTATACTAAACAACCAATATGACACTTATTTCAGATTATACCTTTCATGACTCAATGTTAGCTGCTAATATACCTTTATGACTATTATGACAGTCATGATGATGACTGATTTTGGATCTTTTATGGTTGTTCAGGCATTGAATTACAATTTCATACTTCATTAAATGATAAATACCTTATGTACTATTGTCCAATTGCTTCTTTGATGATGTTTTGAATGAATATTGTCCCTTGTGTACAAAATCATTGGGAAAGTACCTGTCTATGTTGGCATTGATTACTCTTTTCTTGATCAGTGCAAGCTTGTTGTTCTTTCAATGTGAGCACTTAGTGAGGGTTGCATTATATTATGACCTTTATCCAAATTAATTCCTCATCTGGAAAGCTTCATGATGAGAATAGAATACTCTAAAAATTTTGAATGTATATAAATGATAATATATGAGATAACAGAGTATCATGATGACTGACAATGCTGCATCATTTAGCCATCTTGAAAAGAGCTCAATGCTCATTGATGATTTTCATTTCATCCAACTTGAACTGGAAATCATAGGTGGGCAATGAGCTTGAAACTCATGCACCCAGTGAATGTGGTACTCATTTTCCATCCCCTCCTAAGAATTAGAGGCAGCATGCTGGGCTCAGCACTTGTGGGAGCCAACTTTACACCACATGCTGAAATGTCTTCAAAAATAGCAACATGATTTTTCCTATACCTGCACATGAAACAAATATGTTAGATTAAAATAGTGAAGCTTAATGAGGTTCATTTCTTCAGGCTCTCTTGCATATGAATGGTTTAATCTTCTGGCTTAGTTCATCATAGGCAATGTATTATGTCTCTATTGATAGGCTCATAGGAAACCATATCTAAAGCTCTAACAAAACTTTTGTCATGTACTGGTTCACTCAATGATCAGGGGCGAGGAGGAGCCAACTACAATGGAGATCAAAACAAGTCCTCAAACAAGCAATGATGGATATGCCCTTTCCTTTTCTTATTTTTAGATGCATAGTATATTCCCTATGTTTGTACTGGCTCAGCTATTCCCATGGCTTGTATGGGACATTTGATCTGTCATGTTTTCATTCAATGCAACGTTTATTCCTTTTTGTGTATCTCATTTGTAAAATGAATAATCATTGTAATGACATGAAATAACTTGAGTCACTGATGAATACTCAACAAAGCATTAAATGAATGATGATCTAAAAATTCTTTCTCCTATGTTGAACAATTGAACTGCAACATAACTGAATGTCTCAAGCACTTCAACCATGTAAAACAAGATAACAGGCAAATGTTAAAAACATTCTCATCTAAAATGAACTGAATGCAGTTTAGCTCTATCAATTTGAACAGTAGAGAAAAATTGGTAACAAAGGTGTGGCGTGATCTGCATACATCTTTACATCTTTTCCTTAGCTTAATTTGTAGTAGGTCTAGACTTATTTTATGCCAACCTTGGAGATTGATCCAATGATCGATAAATGTAATGCCGACCTTGATGCACATTCAAAGGTTGATGAATTGTATAAAAGTATGTAATGAAGTTTCAAAAAAGTGTGTGGTGAGAAAATAAAAAGATAAGTGCGAAGGTGTGAAAGAGCAGAGCAGGGAAATAATATTTTACTTCAATAGAACTGAACTCTGGCATGGAGTAGATGTTGCTAAATCAATTCACCCTTTTGGCAGTGAGCCTCCCTTTGGCAGTGAGCCACCCATAGGTAGTGATCCATTCTTTGCAGTGAGCATTTTGGGTAGTGAGCCTTGTAGGCAATGAGCCTCTATTTTTCGGTATTGATATAACATATATATTTTTGTGGATTAACTCCCACCATGTTTTTTCCCTTGTAGGGTTTTCCACTTAAAAATCTGGTGTCTTCTATGTTGATTATGTTATTATCTTGAAATTCTCATTTCATGTTTTCATGGTTATTTTTGAATATAAGTAATTGATAAGTTGATGTTCATAATTGGTTAAAATTTTTAGGACAACTGATTCACCCCCCCTCTCAATTGTCCGGTGCAGTTCAACAGTTTGAGATCCAACAATTGGTCATTCAGCCACCTTTCAATTAGCATTTTAATATATATATATATATAGACACACACACACACACACACACACACACACACACACACACACAAATTATAATCAAAGATGTTTCATTTATCCAAGCCTACTCACACCTCACTGCGATTCTCCATATGTTTAACTAAGAAAGATTACCGATTAAAAATTTATACTTGTGAACCTAATTTCTAGAATATAAAGCATAAAAGCATTGCATGGATACCCATCTCTATGATAGAAGTGTTTATCTATAGGCATTTTTTTTGCAACCTTTGATTTAATGAAACTTTTTGTTTTAATCATTTTATGTGACCTTATATAAATGACTTGTCAAATGGGATGAGTTGAAACAATAAATTATTAGAACTTTCATAATAGTAAAATATCGTTCAAATTCTTATGAAATATGTTACATGGCCTGAAAAACCCTATGAAACATTGTTCCATGTCCCAAGTTTTGTGCATGTGGATATGGCATTCTAGAATCTATCTTCAAGCCCATAGGGTCTCCAATGAGTTTTGTTTCTATACTAATATAGAAAGGAATAGTGTGACATGAACCAGCTTCATATGTAGTCATGTGATGAGAGATATTGTGAAAGGATTGAAATGTTAAAAGCATGAAAAATTCACAATAACACTATTTCCTTCAAATTTCACAACTTGTACAATGAATTTATGTTCCCAAATTCCTTAAAAATTTAGAGTCTACAAAACTAGAACAAATTACAATTAAAAATAGAATTCAATAAATATAAAAAATTATTTTTGTTATTTACAAGTTATAATGTAGTCTTTCTTATTATATCTCAATAATTGTTAATTTGTAAAGATGAAAAAGGTGGAAGTAGAATTGTAAAAGAGTGAGGAACAATAGTTCCCTTTAGAACTTATACACAAAATAAATACATTAAAATATAAGTATCTAAATTGATATATTTAAAAATAAAAAATATACAAAATAATTTTATATTCTATATTTTAAAAATATTCTAAATTATAAAATAATATATTATAAATTAGAATAATATATTATAAATTAGAATAATATATTATATTATGCTACAACATATATTTATAATTTTTTAATAATCCAAAGTGTTATATATATAACTATATAAAAATATAAAAAGTTCAATTAGACAACCTAATAAGTTAAATTTTAATGATCTTATATTCCCCATATAAGGAGATGTATTAAACCCCAAGATACTCTTTACATACCTTGGGAGAGAATATATCGAACTTATTTTAGAAAACCCAATTGAATAAACACTCATATTCTACCAATATAGAAAGGGCTATTATAAAAATATAAAAAGTTCAATTAGACAACATAATAAGTTAAATTTTAATGATCTTATATTCCCCTTATAAGGAGATGTATTAAACCCAAAGATACTCTTTACATACATTGGGAGAGAATATATCGAACTTATTTTAGAAAACCCAATTGAATAAACACTCATATTCTACCAATATAGAAAGGGCTAGTGTGACAAGAACCCACTTGGTCTGCAATCATGTGATGAGAAATATTGTAGAAAATTAAAATATTAGAAAGAACGAAAATTTCACAATAACACTATTTCCTTCAAAGTTTAGAGTATGCAACTACAATGAAATGAACTTATGTAGAGAATTCCTTAGAATTTAGAGTCTACAAAATTACAACAAATTATAATAAAAAATTTAGAATTCAAAAATAAATAAAAAATCATTTACATTATTAACAAGTTACAATGTAGTCTTTTTTTAATTAATTCTCTGTATTGTAAATTTGTAAAGATGAAAAAGATGGAAGTAGAATTGTAAAAGAGTCAATAAGAATAATTACCTTTAATATACACAAAGTAAATATGTAAAATTTGTGCAAATTTCTAAATTGATATATTTAAAATTAAAAATATTAAAAATTATTTTATATTGTAAAAGTCAAAACATTGTTAAATGGAAAAAAAAAACCATTCAAAATATTCTAAATTAATTTATTTTTAAATAAGAAATATTCTAACTCAAATATGTTTTTTAAAAGTTATATTTCCTTATAAAATAATATGTATTATAAATTAAAATATATTATAATCTCCTATAATATATTTACAATTTATTAATGATTCAAAGTGATATATATGATTATATAAAAATGTAATAAGTTAAATTATATGGCCTAATAAATTTTAAAATTTTAAAATACAACTAAAATTGAAAAAACTGTTCATAGACCATCAAATTCCAAGCCTACCCTCCACATATTGTAATGATGCTTGGAGGTCCTATTTTGTTGGGTGTTGCTTTTATTGTGTTTTCAATTCTCATTTTCATCAATGTATTGGAAGCTTTTAACTTTATTCAAGCATACAATTAGAGGTATTTAAAGACATAAAACAAGCATTAGTTTCATGTGGAATTTGGAATGACTCCCAAGCAAGGCTTAAATTTGACAGTTGTATAGTTGTATTAAGCATTTTAGCTATAAAATACAATTGAAATTTTGAAAATACAGTATCATATGAAAGGAGAGATTTTGGACAAACTATCAAAATTTATATAGGATTATGATGATAGATATATTTGGTTTTTATATAATTTACTTATACTAAAGTGTGATAGTATTTTAAAGGCAAAATTGACTAGATAACTGTAATAAAAAAATTACTTGACAAGCAAGGTTGACTGTCAAATTTAAACCCTGCTAGTCCCAAGTATTCAATAAAATTGTTTTGTTTTGGGTAGCTATATCATTGTTGTGCTCTTGTTAATAAATTAATTTCGTAAAAGTAAGCCCTTATTAATCAATAAGGGCCAAAAAAAAAAAAAACTAAATTTAAATCCACTTTTCCAATAAAATTTAAATTTAAACTATTTTATTTGTTAATTAATTTAATTATATATAATTATTTTCATTAAATAGATAATATTTTTAAATATTTATATATTCAAAAAAATACTATATAAAATTTCTAAGTACAGTAGAGATATAATAACCTTAAAAAATAAACTCCCTGGAATAATTTACTTTTCTTCTATAAAAATATTTTATAAAACAAACCAATGACCACTTAATAACAATCTGCCTAGTACCCATCTTTTTCTTTATTATAAGAAATAATTAGAAAATATGAATCCAAATATTAATACATTTACTAGTCTCCTTTATTTTGGACAGATAATTCAAATCCCACAGGCTGGCTGTTAGTCCGTTGAATTGTGAAAAATTCCGGGCGTGATTATGGATGTGGCGGCTAATGAGATCACTGTCGTGTCTTGATGCTGCCGATGAAATATTTTATGTTGCCAGGACTGTTAAATGTGCAGACTGCAGTTCATGTTTGTCGACCTGCGTGGATCTCCACAGTCCAACTACTACACCAGCTCGTACTTAGTCTTTTCTCCACCGTTACCTGCAGGCATGTGGATGGTATCACAAGCATCGGACATCCAACTCCATGCGTTTTTTAGGGCTGGATAGCCATTGCCCACAAGTTGGGCTCCCCTTGTTCCATAATATTCTATTCGAAGACCAGGAAAACTGAGAGTCATCTCCTTTGTTAAAGCAATTGTCTTCTCATTGAAAGAAGCCGCAACTTCATTAAACTTATCATAGCAGACCTTATTGTTTAACAGATTATGTAAAGTGATTTGGGAAGGGCAACAACCAAATGGCGGTAGCCAAATTATAACAAACCTGGTAGCACCCTCATTGTAGATACTCTACACAAACCCACGAAGGGACTGGAGAAGAATATCCTCGAACTGTGAAAGGTTGTATTTGTGGGTCATATGAGGATTCGTGTAGTAACTGTTGATAAAATCATTAGATCCTGTGGTTAGACAAAATATTTCTTTTGATATGAGTTTGCTTGCATTCCCCTTTGCAAGTTGCAACCTGTAATGCTTGAAATTCTCCAGTTGTTTTCCCAACGTTAACACATTGAAAGTTTGAGAGGTACTATCATCGTATCTTGATGAAGCCGAATCGAAGCTAGCACCTGTGAGCAATTTTTCTCCTTGAAAATTAGGATCCAAAGATGCAGGCAGCAAATCTAGAAGTCATTTCCAGAATGGTGTTCAACCACATATTGATTGTAAAGAATGCCAACACTGTTGCTCCAGTTGGATCTATCCACCAACATAATGTAGTTGCAACAACCAAAAATATTTTTGGGTGATGTCGATTACCTATCCGTCTAGATGCTTGTGCATTAGACACACCAAGTAAGATGTTTGTGAGAATAGTCTCACAAAAATGGAGTTGAGTAGTCGAACTACCCTTTTAGGTCACAACCAACCTACAGCAAACTCCATCTTTGAGTCATGTGTATAAATTATGTCTTCTTCTTCTTTTTCCAACATGTCACTGGCACAATTGTCATTCTCCTCCCACAACATACTCCACTTACTATTCCTTCCTTCTCTCATGGATTCACATCCACCATATGTCATCCTCCTTCACCAAATGCTCTCTACTCTCCTCTCCTCCTTCATAGGATCCAACCCATCGCAAGTTAATCTCCATACAAGTTAAGGTGCCCACTGATGAAAGTTAATCTCCATACAAAAATGTAAATACTATGATATGAAAAAGTAACATTGGTGATCACATTTTGTGGCTAACATGTAGTAGATGACAAGACAAAATTTTCCTACATGTAATGTCTAAGAATGGAACGCACGTGGATGTAGGTTTGACTGACTAAGCTTCATTTTTTTTCTTCCTTACTTTTGAATTTTTCTATGCAAACACTTTCTTTATTCGGTAGGTAGTAGCCGATGCGTTTTGTTTAGATTCCGCCCATCCACCATTCAAGCATCCAGGCCTGTTATTTATGACTTTCCTGGAATCCTCTCTGCAAAAAAGAAAGAAAATGGCAGAATCTATCACATTTCTTCATATTGCATTTTCTTTTTTCTGTTTTCAGTGGTATTTTTTATTTTTATTTTTTTAAATGAAATTAATTTAGAGAGTATGATGTAAAATATTGATTTAAAACATTATAATTTTTGTCAAATGTATTATAATATTATTATAAACTGTGGAAAAATGTCATGACATTGATAGAAATGTCATTATCAATTGTCTTCAATGACATTATTTGTGTGGATTATGTATTTTAATAGTTTTACCTAATGTACTTTACTAACATATTTTTATGTATTGGTTGATTCTATTTAGATTTTTTTTTTTAATTTATATGTTAACATTTTTTTCAAAGATATAAATAATTTTACAAGTATTTATTATTTTAAAAATATATTTATAATTTCATAAGTTTAAAATGTAAAATATTCTTTTTTCTTAAAGAAAAAAATTCCTCTACTATGAAGTGATTGGTGCCTTCTTCCTCCTACACAAATGGGTCACGGGTACCCCATTCATCTTTTCCTAGAGTGTCTTCCACAAATTCAGACTCATGGATAGCTCAATCCCTTGAAGATTTGTAGAATAATTTGCATGATCAAGAATTGAAAAAATAATTTATTTTTTCTATAATGTTAATTTGAAGTGTTTTTATAATTTTTTTAATTTTAAAATATAAAAAATTATTAAGGAATTTTTTTTTTGTTCTTTTCCTTTTATCATAAATTAAAGGAGAAGAAGAATAAAATATATGATTAAAGAAAATTGAAAAATATATTTTAATGCTTTAGACATATTACTGAAGTTTTTAAAAGAATTTTGAATTTAAATTTCAAATGGTTTTCTTAAATTTTATAAATTCCTATTTTAAAAAAAGTTTATTTAGTATATTTGACTAACACCTACTTTGATGATTAATACCATTTAATGTGCATTTAATGATATATTCACCATATTTGTCTTTTCAAGATGTCAAACTACATCTCATATTTGAGTTTTAAAAATTTTGGTCAAAATTTTGTATTCAATATCAATATTATACAACTAAAAAAATTAAAAATTTACTCCTAACAAAGTAAACAAAACATACATTACACTCCTAAAATTTGCACCTATGCCCTAATCAATTACAATCTCTTATCTTAAAGATTTAAATAAAGCTACATAGGATCCAATCTTACTAGAAGTTTTGTGTGGCCATAAATAGTACTAAAAAGGACATGAAATTTGCTCTAAATGCTAAGAACATGTACCATGTAGAGCTAGAGCCAAAATGGACAAATGCCTTGTTTATATCATGCCACAATCTACAATAGATAAAATTCCCTCAACTTAAATTTGTAATTAATGTTTAATAATAAACATAATATTAATGATGTCATATAATAATAATAAACATAATAATAGTGATCTTACCCAATCTAGTATTGTGCTCGCAAGTCTTGTGCCTTTGCTCTCGCGTTGATGTAGTGATGAGGTCCCCCATTTGTGGCCTCACCTAGTAGGGCCAGACTAAATATTCCCCATTTACTAGTAAAAAAAGTATGTAGAAAAAAATATAATGAAATAAGTATTACTATAGAAAAATAAAAATCCTCTTAAATTTATGTTAAAGTAGAAAATTTGTTAAAATAAAAATATAATGGTTCTTCAATAAATGTTAAAATAAATATCTTGTCTTTTCTTATTTTGTTGGATTGGATGAAGGATTATATCAAAATGGAAAAATCTTACTAGAAAACAATGGTACTACAAATATTGGAAGGTCGAGTTGTTTGTAGATTTTGCATGTGGTTGTACAAATGAGCAAGCCCAAAATCTTTTAGTTATACATTAAGCTCTAAATCCAGCAACACATTGTTGGATTTCATATCTCTTTGAACAACTCTGTGATCCCATTGCTCATGAAAATATAACCACCCCACAATGATGCCCTTCAGAATTGCATATCTTGGAGTGCAAGAGAGTAATTCTATTGATTCCTTTTGGTTGGGACTCTTGATTCATTCATGTAGTCATAAACAATGAACAACTATTTGTTTTTCTTGTACCAACCCTATAATTGAACAATGCTGATGTGCTAGAGATGACCCAAGCTTTAGATTTCTATAATAAATTCCTTCATTCCTTAGTGGAGTACTTTGTGATGCATTTCCTTACAACTTCAAGGCTGCTTGTAGAGAGAACACCCTTGTAAACCCATCTGAAACCCCCGTAGCCCACTGTTAGAGTTGGCTATGATTGGAGCCACCTAGGATCTAGGACTTCATGAAAGCACAAGAGAGATCAAATGAAAGAATGATGCTATTCTATCATTGAATGCAAAAGAAGGATTATTGTTTGGATTACATAATACATGAAGAGAGCCTTGCTTCTAAAGGCAAGGTGAGAGCTAGAAAGGTGGAGAGGTAGGTGGAGTGGAAAGTGGAGATATTCTAACAACATGTGCCAATTAGAGGATGATAGCTAATTGCACATGTGGAGGATAAGACAACTCACTCAAACTATCAACAACTCAACACACAACTAGACTTAACTAGACACAACTAGACATTTAGTAGACTCACTAAGTCAACTTAACATGTGTGATATATGTGTGATGTGTGAATATTATTTAACTAGTAAATAGTTAAATAAGATGAATTATCCACACTAGGGTAAACCGGTTAGGTGATAACCCTGTTCACACCAACACCCACTACCTGCTCAGTCTGGAAGCCTTGTGTGGTAGCTTTTAGCTCTTTGTAGGGAATTCTTGTTAGAGAACCTAATCCCAACCACCATAATAAATTCTCTTCCATGTTCATCCTCTAGCTTTGTAGATAGGGTGTCACTTCTTATTAATTGTGAAGACTTGTATAGAAAATAAATTACCCTCTTTGTTCTTCGTCTTGTTTCATTAATATTTATGGAGAGTTAAGTCTTGAAGGTGTGGACCAACATCCTCTATGTATGGCCCATCCTCTCCAATGTAGGGCTTAATGCTAGACTTAGTCAACTTTAAAGACAGATGCAATTATGTCAATATGTGACACTATTGTTTTTATGTATGTTTTTGTATAAAAGAGTAGACACGGACTAAAAGAATGCTTTATTTTTCTAAGTTTTATGTATGAAGAGCAGTAGCTCTGTTTAATAAAAAAATATGTGTATTCTATTTTTTTTGTGATGGTAGGTTTAATGTTTGAATTGTAAAAAAAAAATGTATGCATGGGAAAGAGCACAAAGCTCTATTTCTAATAATGTAGGGAGTTTCGTTTCCTCTGGCTTTTCCTTCATCTAGTATTAGAGCTTAGGTATTAACAAAGTAGGTTATCAAGCTAAACATTTTCAAGGAAAGTTCTTCATGGAGCTAAGGTATTCATAGTCAACAATGGCAACCTTAAGAACAAGCTTGACAAATCTTCAAATCCCCCAGTTCAATGGCAAAAACCATGATTATTGGGAAATCACAATGAGGCTTTATTTTATTGTGAGGATATATGGGAGCTTGTAGAGAATGGTTTTCCTAAACTAGTTGATCTACAACAGTATTCAATGCTCTATCTCAAGCAAAGAAGGATTTACTTAGAGATAATAGAAAAAAGGACTCAAAAGCTCTCTTCAACATTTTCCAAGCAATGCATGAAAGTATTTTTCCAAGGGTTGGGTAAGTGCAAGGAGATGACTCCACTTTTTGGTCAAAAAGTGGAAGTGTTTTTTCATTTTTTCAAAATTTGTCATTCTTGAAGTAAAAATTTGAAGCCCTAACACATAAAATATTAATATGATGTAAAAATATGAAATGTAGGATTTTGTTTCTAGTTTTTAAATATGTGATTTTTTTCTAATACCTAGATGATAAAAGTTGTTTTCTATAAGATGTACAAAAAGTCACTTTTTTAAAGTCCTCTATTTTTTGCCAAAGAATGCATGTGTACGGCCAACATAATTTGACCTAAATGAAGATTTTTTAAGATTCCTTTTATGGAAAGATGCATAGGATGTTGAAGTTTGGTTAGGATATTTTTTTGTAATTTTTTGATAAATATTTTTTATTAATTTTTTCTAGCCCTAATTAGTGTTTTTTAAAACCCCTCATTATAATTGGAGCTAAACTAATCATAACACTAATTGTTTTCATCATGTAGAGAATGATATCTAGATTGGTCAGACATAATTTTTTTAAGAAACTTTCAAAATCAAAAGTTATTAAAAAAGGTAACATATGTTATTTTAAATTTATGAGTCTTTGTTTAAAAAATAATTAATAAATATAAAACTATGTCAAATAGTAAAATAATTGCATAATTGAAAACTATACTTTGTGATCTGTAATGGGTTTTAATTTTGTCAAAAAATTTTGAAAATTAAAGTCGTTATCCATATTGGTGAAATCAATTTTTTCTCTTGGTGTTTACATGGCCTTGTACTTGTAGGTCCAAGGCTAAGGCTTGGGTTTCTAAGCCTTTTCCAATCCTAAAACCAATACAAACCTGTGGGTGTCAAATTTCAAATATTAAAGAATGCACACCCACTCAAATATGAGCACCCATTCGAAAATAAAATAGGTGCTTGTTCTATAGACATAAACACGCACCCATTATAAATAGACATGTGTTCAAAAAATGGAATGGACACCCGTTTCTAATTCATTTTTATTTTTTTAATAAAAATGTAGTACAACTTATTTTCTGTAACTTTTCTTTTTGCAGGTACGACCCAACAACGATGATTTCAACAATTCTTTTTATATGCAGGTGTCATTACAATCTCTCAACAAAGCATATTATATTCAATTTTTATAGGGATTCAATCATAAGGAGCATTTTCAGATGGAATGAAGTACAAGAACTATTTTTTAGGGAGATGAAGAAAGAGAATTATTTTTTAGAGAAATTAAGCACATGTATATTGAGCAAAGGATATACATCTACTTGCACTTCAAAAATTTTAAGGAGGTATCCAATTCTATGTAAAGTAATATCATTTGTTACTTTTATCAATATATTTTGGTAATCATGTGATCAAATAAATGTCAACACAAATAAAAAAGAAGGTCATGACACACTAAGAAATTGAAGCACATCAAGAGAAAGGTAAAATGAAAAAGAGATAGGAGAGAGAGGATATGAGAAATGAAAAATGTTGAAGTGCATCCAATTCAATGACTATTGAAGAGGGGAACATTGAACATTGAAGAGACTAACATAGATGAGGTGAATGTCTTCAAATGCATTCAATGATAATTAGTGTTTTTTCTAGCCCTAATTAGGGGTTACATTCATTAGAGTTTGTGCAATATTGTTTCAAAGTATTTTATGACAATTTAAAAGAAAGAAAAATCTAGATGACACAACATCTCATATGGTCAGACAATTGTACAGGATAATTTAAAAATGCTCAAATATTTTATTGGTTATGTAGGGCCCATAAAGAAAACAATATCCAACATATGTGGAGTTTCTTCGAAGTTGGACATGGTAAAGGAGAACATGATGGAGCTAGAGCATGTGTAAAAATATCTCTTGTTAGAGAGCAACTAAAATTTGAGGATACAACAATGTTTAAATATGCACGTGCAATTGTGGATTGGTGTAATGCAAAATTGACTACATAATCAAATGAAAACTCTAAACTTCAACGGTTCTTTTGATTAGTTGAAGAAGAAAACATTCTTCACCGATATGATTGTGAGACAATTAGTGGATCAAAAAAATGGCATTCATTTAAGAGGGTAAGTGCAAGAAGATGAATTCACATTCTAACCAAAAAGTGGAAGTGTTTTTCGTATTTTTCAAAATTTGTCATAATTGGAGTGACAATTTGAGAGACTTGCACATAAAATATTAAGATGATGTAAAAATAAGAAATGCAGAATTTTGTTTCTAATATGTAATTTTGTTTAATACCCAGATGATGACAGTTAGTTTTTTATTGGATGTACAAAAAGTGAGTTTTTAAAAGTCCCCTTTTTTTTGCCAAAGCATGCATGTGTACAAACAACATGATTTGACCTAAATGAAGGTATTTTTATAATTGCTTTTGTGGAAAGATGCACAGGATGTTTAATCTTGGTCAGGATATGTTTTTGTCATTTTTTTGATAAATATTTTTTTTATTAATTTTTAATGGCCCTAATTAGTGTTTTTTAAAACTCCTCGTGTACGACCAACATAATTTGAGCTAAACTAATCAATTCACTAATTTTTTTTCATCATGTAGAGAATGATATCTACATTGGTCAAACATAATTTTTTAAAGAAACTCTCAAAATCAAATGTTATTGAAAAATAGTAATATATGTTATTTCAAGTTTATGAGTCTATATGTTTAGAAAATAATTAATAAATAGAAAATTATGTCCAATAGTATAAAATATTACATATTTGAAAAATAGACTTTCAAATCTATAATGGGTTTTAATTTCGTTAAAACATTCTGAAAAAAAGTCGTCAGCCACAGTGGTGAAACTAGTTTTTTCCTTATTGTTTTCATGGCCTCCTAGTTGCAAGTTAGTTGTAGGTCCAAGACTTAGGATTGGGTTTCCAAGCCTAAAACCAATGCAAATTGACAGTTTTGTAGTTTGAAATAGTTAGAAATGGGTGCTCGTTCGTAACAGGTACCTGTTCGTGAGGGTTGCCTATTATAAATGGGTACCCATTTTAAAATAACGGGTACCCATTTTAAAATAATGGGTACCCATTTCAAAATGGACACCCATTTCAAAATGGGCACCCATTTCTTATTTAGCTGTTATTTTTTTTCATAAATTCATTGTACAACAAACACTCTAAAACATTCCTTTTTACCAATATGGCCAACAATGACAAATTCTATGAGTTTTTTATATGCAAGGTGTCAATTCGAGCTCTCAACGAGACATATTTTATGTGATTTTTATAGGGATTCAATTATAAGGAGAATTTTCATATGAAATGAAGTAGAAAATCTAATTTTTATAGGGATTCAATTTCTTACAGAGATCAAACAAATATCTAGCAAATATCATATTGAGCAAAGGATCTACATCTACTTGTATTTCATAAATTTTAAGAAGGGATCCAACTCTAAGTATACTACAATATTATTTATTGATTTTATCAACACATTTTGGTAATCATGGGATCAAATAAATGTCAACAAAAAAAGAATAGGAAGGTTATGACACTTGAATAAATTGAAGCACATCGATAGAAAGAGGCAATATGACAAAGAGATAGGAGAGAGAGGATCAAAAAAATGAAAAATGATACATAGCATCCAGTTTAGTGACTATTGAAGAGAACATTGAAGAGACGAATATGGATGGAGTGAATGTAGAATATGCAAATGTGGAAGTGGTCAAGAAAATGGAAAATGCAAATATAAGAACAAATCCAGGTATGTCTTCAAATCCCTTGAATAATAATGAGATTAATAATTTAAAGCAAGATGGATATAACATTGTTGAGATAAATTCTTCTACTACAAACAAGACAATAAAAAATGAAAATGAAAACCCTTATATGCATTAAAATAATTTTTTAAAAAAATTAAAAGTAATGTTTTGAAGGATCTTCATGGTAAGATATCTTGGAGACAAATTCAAACCCATGCAAATAGATTGTACAAACAATGTTTTATAAAAAAACTCTTGGATTTCAATGCCAACTTGTATTACAATTGATGAGAATGTCAAAAATAAGAAAAGTAATGAAAAAATTAGGCATATTTGTAAAACCCAAAAAGGTGGATGAATTAATAGAACAAGTTATGTCTAGTATTGCTAATGCTATTGGTTCTATTGGAAAAACTAGTTGATCTAAGGATAAGAATGTAGCACATCGAGAAATAACAACTACCTTAGTTAATAAATCAGTTGTGAGCAAAAGAATGATAAGTAAGACAAGTGGATATTTAAACATGTGCATGCTATAACTTTAAGAAGAGCAACAAAGAGAAGAGTAAGTATTGAAGATGATTCAATTAATCAATGTTGGACTTTTAGCGGTAGACTCCCAAGGTCTGACATGAAATTAAATAATGAAATTAGGTCTCTGATTGAAAATTTTTGGCATGATAATACAAGGGTTTCATCAAATGTTAGAGATGTTTTAAAATTAAGGGTGGGGTCAAAAAATCATGATCCTCATCCAAAACATATTTTAGACATGACTCAAACAAAATTATATAAAAAATTTCTAGATGATTTAGTTATAGAAAATTTTAACATAAGTCAAAGACCATTTGAGAAATGTAAACCTAGGTATGCCAAAATTAATAAGCAATGAATCTCTTGTTGCAAGGTGTGTGCCCTTGGTATCCTTGTGCTATGTAGTGCAACACTTGGGTTTGTGACAAGGTTTAACCACCTCTCATGGATTCATTGACTTTGGCGGTTGTATTGGGCATTAAAAGGTCAATCTTTTGGTGCAATGACAACCGTCTTGCTAACAATTGGTATCAGAGCCTGGGTCATGGGTTCAAACCCTTTGTTTGTGCTAGGAGGATTGTTGCAAGGTGTACACCCTTGGTCTCCTTGTGTTGTGGAGCACAACGCTTGGGTTTGTGACAAGGCTTAACTACCTCTCATGGATTCATTAACTCTGGCGGTTGTATCGAGCCTTAATAGGTTGATCTTTTGGTGCAACAATAACCGTCTTGCTAACATCTCTTGTTGTTGCTAGAAACTCATGCAATTTCATTACTATTATGATGTTTTTTGATATATACATTGTACTTTGCATACTAACCAAATTATTCAGGAATGTGGTATTAATATGCCACCTACAACAATTAAGGAGTTTATAACAAGTTTACTTTGTGAAATTATTGATGGACAATTCTTTTTTTCAAAACCATGTGTTTCTAGACAATGCAATAGATGTGGTAACCTTTTATTCTTAGGAGAATGCATACATGAACTTAGTTCACATGATTTTGGACAATAATTAGTGGATGTGAAGAGGTTCACCAATGTTCAATATCCATTAGAGGATGGAAAAACTGGAAAGCATTGTGATTTAGTCACAGAACAAAGTAGTGTACATTCATTCATCATAGAGTTCAAGAATAAGATTGTGTATAAACATGTGAAACACTCTCAATATGCTCGATGGCTTGATGAACAATTCTGCAGATGTAAGAACACATTTCGAATTGCAACTATACTTTCACTGGTTGACTTTGTAGAAAACTATACCTTTGCCCCACAAGAGGAGATTCAGTCACAATATTATAACTCAATACAGGTGGCCATCTTTGTTCATATTGTACACAAACATGCAATTGACAGTACAAAAGATGACAAGAAAATTTTGAGGGAGTACCATTTCTATGTGAGTGATAACCAGTTACATTCATCAAAGTTTGTGCAGTATTATTTCAAATTATTTAATGACAACTTAAAAGAAAGACAAATCTAGATGATAACATCTCATATTGTTAGACAATTGTACTAGATAATTAAAAAATGCTTGAATGTTTTATTGGTTAAGGAGGGCCCTTAAAGAAAATAATATCCAACATATGTGGAGTTTATTTGAAGTTGGACATGGTAAAGTAGAACATGATGAAGCTGGAGCATGTGTAAAAAGGGCTCTTGCTAGGGAGCAACTAAAATTTCATGAGGTAAAAAAGTTTCAAGATGCATGTGCAATTGTGGATTGGTGTAATGCAAAATTGACTACAAGATCAAGTGAAAACTTTAAATTTCAACAGCTTTTTGGTTGGTTGAAGAAGAAAATATTCCTCCCCAATATGATTTTGATACAATTAGTGGATCAACAAAATGGCATTCATTAAGAGTTCAAATGCAAGGACATGGACTATATGGACTAGGGAGCTCACATGATTTTGTGAGTTTTGTATCGGAGGTGAGTGGGAAGCATGTGAAAATATAGATTGGGTTGAAGAATGGCAACAAAGATCCCTAACACCTCTAAAAACACGTGATCAAAATAAGATAACTTATGAGGAGGATAATCATTTGCAAACATCAGATGACTATGATCATAGTTTAGACCTTGTACAAGAAGGTACATTAATTCAATATTTAGTTTTAATACATTTTTTTGTAATCTATATTTAATTGTATACATGCATGTATATTTTTGTGACATTGAATTTGAATATTTTTGGCAGGACATGTGTATGCTGTTGTTGCACCTGAGGGTAATGAAGAGGAAACATAGTATTGGTTGGCTCGATGTGTTGAGGCAAAACACAAGTTGTTACAGCCTAGAGTAGATGATGATAACTTCAAGTATCCAACAGGTTCTGTGGTTGTTGTTGGCACTTGGCTATGTAAATATTTGATAAGGAGGAATGGTATACTTGCATTTTAAGATTATGAAAGACATAAGAAAATTTTGCACTACTCGCATATGGTTGTGGCAACAAATATACAATTAGTGATATATAAAAGGAGACCTTTCATAAAAGATTTATGGACACTTTATATGGAATAGCATGAGGTAATCATAGATGCATTACAAAAAGGAGAGGATGCAGATGGTACAATGGAGTAAATTTTTTAAATGGTTAACAGGCATGTATAAATTTTTAAACTTCTAATCTTTTTTTTTTACTAATGTATAGTTGTATACATATTTAATTGATAGAACTAATTCATTTACTTTCACGATCTAACCAAATTATTAAGTGATTTCATGTCCTCTTAAGCCATCCTCCTAACTTCCCTTACGCCATCCCCTAGCTAAGTTTCATAAATTAAGTAATTATGATTTAGTTTAATAGCTTTAAAATTTGGTCTAAGATGTGAGATTAGGATTATTATGATTGATAGTTAATTGATTGCATCTCCCCTTAAGCATCCTCTTAACTCCCCTTAAGCCATCCCCTAGCTATGTTCCATAAGTTAGGTAAACTTAGGATTTAGTTTAATAACTTCAATATATTTAATTGATATAAGTTAGCACACCCTTACCAAAATATTAGAGTTGATTCCATCTTCCCTTAAGACATCCTCTTAACTCCCCTTAAGCCATCCCCTAGCTATGTTCTATACGTTAGGTAAACTTAGCATTTCATTTAATAACTTCAATATAGTTAATTGATATAAGTTAGCACACCCTTACCAAAATACTAGATTTGATTCCATCTCCCCTTAAGACATCCTCTTAACTCCCCTTAAGCCATCCCCTAACTAGGTTCCATAAGTTAGGTAAACTTAGGATTTAGTTTAATAACTTCAATATAGTTAATTGATATAAGTTAACACACCCTTACCAAAATACTAGAGTTGATTCCATCTCCTTGTAACAAATCCTCTTAACTCCCCTTAAGTCATCCTCTTAACTCCCCTTAAGCCATCCCCTAGCTATGTTCCATAGGTTAGGTAAGTACGATTTTGTTTAATTAGGTAGCTCTTAGAATGCGAGTTTTGGATTAAGTATATTTATAGGTAATTGATTTACTAGCATGCGCCATTACCAAAATACTAATTGATTGCATCTCCCCTTAAGCCATCCTCTTAACTCTCCTTAATCCATCCCCTACCCAAGTTACAAAAATTAGGTAAGTTTAATTTACTTTAATAGTAACTGTTGGACTTGGTTTAGTTTAATGTATTTCATGTCTCCTACAACTAGTTGGAATGATTATAACTATTTGTTAGTGCATTCAATATTGAAATAGTCATAAAATCCACATGAAATAAAAAATCTAATACACACATGTGCCCTAAGTTTGATCATTATCCATTTCAAGCTACCTTTTTGTTCCACATGACTTAAAGGGTGGCGCATGCTGTGTACAAGAAAAAAGAAGCTTCAAATCAATTTTAATGTCAAAACTGCATTCAAATTATTTAAGTCAAATATTTAAAACCAAACCATCAAATTAAATATTTAAATCTAAACTTGAACATGTCTAAGCATACCACAATGGGCTCATCATCTCTCCTATCATGCTCATGTGCAATAGATATTGATTCTGGTAGAGTAAATGTCTATGTCACCAATTCTATATTTCAATAAAACATGAATTAGGCTAGAGTATAAATATAAAATGCAAGGTTGAATGATATAAAAGACTTTGAAATGACATAGGATTTAACTATAATACCTAAAATATGATAGATGACTCATGCATCTGTTTAGGCTCATCGATGGTAGGATTAATTGAGCTTGCACCTATACCAATCCCATCCTCCATATCTATGTACATGTATATATAAATTCAACTTGAAAGAAGTATTTAAAATCATGAAATTATACTAGAAATTCAAATTTAAACTAAAAATTTATAATTTTAAGCTACAAACCATCGAATATGAAGTAAGCTCCTACATACATGATGGTGGCACTGGTCCTAGATGACTTGGTTGGTTCGACACAAAAGTGCTAGGACCTCCCATCTACTTTAAATTTTAAAAAAAGTTCATCACATTTTCATATTATTCTATAATTATTAAAATAGATATATAATCAAATAATCTCTAGAGACTAATTTTTATACCTCGATTGTATACAGTCTACCCATCTCTATAGTCATTAACACTAAATGGTCCAACCGTGATGAAGTGGTAGTAGCTGATGGAGTCATCTGTACCAATCAACATGTTTAATATATTTAAAATTTATTTAAAAGATTGATAATTGATAATTAGATCTATATTAATTTATATTAAATTTAATTTTATTAAATGTGGCATTCATATCGAGTCCATATGAGCGAATAATGTAGCCAAAAAGGACTCCTCCAAAGTAGATGTAGGACTAAAACATGGACAATTACAATTCTGACAAAAATACAGTGTGGATTGCAATGGTCTCAATGGCTATGAGGTGCTAGGACCAACACTAGATGCTCCTCCAGGATCTGTAGGCTCTCTAGAATTGACTTTATCTGCCAAGCAGGTAGCTTGGTTAGTTAAGTTTCCTGAGAGTGATTATAATGCTCCGAGTGTCGAAATGATCATCCACTGGTGAAAGAGCACAAGAATAGAGGGTGACGAATGGACATTAGGTGCAGGGGGCAAACATTGATTTGGATTGAAACATGCCCCTAGACTATGTTGTGGAATTCCACCAACCACACCTTGAAATGATCTCATATCAAAATAATCCGTCTTTAAGCCCATCACAAACTCTGCCATAATTTTTTTTTAAATAAAAGAGAACCTCATAATTAGCATGAGGTGGATGGTCAAAGACCATTCACCACTGATTTCCAAAAATTATCAGCTATCTGTTGATGTGTGCACCATCTTATTGAAATTCTCTTTGTAGAATTTTGCCGTCACACCAAAAGCATGTACTAGTGGTGGAGAGGGATCTCATCATTGATATAGTCACTACACCAACACCCCCCACACGATGGAGCCAGATACAACCACGTACCATGTGGGATTTGTACCCACTACGTACCACATCGATAAGTCAAGCTTACAGGGACGAAGGGTCGAGGGATCAAGGGACTCGAACCGATGACTTGCGCTCTGATACCATGTAGATTTTTACCATCACACCAAAATCATGTACTAGTGGTGGAGAGGGATCTCATCATTGATATAGATGCTACACCAACACACCCCCACACGATGGAGCCAGATACAACCACGTACCATGTGGGATTCGTACCCACTACGTACCACGTCAATAAGCTGAGCTTACATGGATGAAGGGTCGAGGGCTTGAGGGACTCGAACCGATGACCTGCACTCTAATACCATGTAGAATTTTGTTGTCACACCAAAAGCATGTACTAGTGGTGGAGAGGGATCTCATCGTTGATATAGTCACTATGCCAACACTCTTTTTATTTGGTGGTATTTTTTGGCTTGTGGAGGGATCAATGAAAAATGGGTCAATTTTACTTTTTGTAATATGTAGATCATTGATCTCTTTATACGAGAGACCATCCTCATAAAACCACCTCCTCTCTTCCCGCCATGAGCAAAATGTGTCTAGATCAGTGTGAATAGCTTTCACCGAATCATTAATAGTTTGCATCATAGATGCAAACTGTGAAATGTGTGGTAGAGTTTGGATTTGGTTTTACAAAAAAATGATTTTTTCTTGCAATGTTTGTATATTCTCATTAATCGTTTCTTGCAAGAGAGCCTCATCAGGTGGTGGTGGTGGTGGTGGTGGTGGGAGGGGAGTTGGGGTGGGGGGTCCTAGGGGGTCCTAGGGGAATCAACCACCTGTACAAATTAGGTCTAGAAGTAGAGCTACAATTACAAAAATAATTAAATTTGAATTAGGAATTGAAAATATATATATTAAATTGCATGTACAACATGTGTTTAAATATGTATGTATAAATTGAAAACTTAGAAATATATAAATTTTCATGGTTTAAACAATACATTAGAACATTTAATTTTACATAATAACATATACATGCGTTCAACCAAGTGATCTATTCCAAGAAAAAATTAAAAGTTATAAAATGTAATTCAAAATTTATGTTTCAGAATCATGACATGAATTAAACCATTTTTTATCTCTATCAATTAATGTATCACTAAATTCATCATGTATGTAAGTATAATATAATTTGTAATTTACATATACCCTTACTAAACTTTTTTTTCCATTTTATCCCTTTTTCCATGTGTGTGCTTTACATGTCATTTTGACCCTTTTTGGAAAAAAACATAGCCTAAATGTCATTCCATAGCCATGTTACCATTTCCTATTTTGTTCCTAATCCATGTTTATCCTTCCTAAGTGTTTTATTTTATTCAGTCTTTTAACCCATCCTATGTATTCAACATCATTTTATTTTTTCCATTGTTGTTATCCTCTTTACCCCTTTGTTAAGCCTCAAGTTGTCATAGATAGATGGATATGTTTAAATTAAAGATTTAAACATAATAAAGTGATTTCTAGGTTTTAGGTTTAGGTTTAATAAGTCATTTAGGTTAGGTCTATAAAATGATATTAGGGTCCTATCATGTCTAGTTTGTAGTTTTTTAGCTTCATGAAAAGAGTTTTACAAATGGTTAAATTAGGACTATGAGATTGATCAAGAACATCAAAAGCCATTAAGACTAGAAGAATAGACCTATAGAGTATAACTAGTTCAAGGTCTCTATACACAAATTTTAAATGATTTTGAAATATCATTCCTAAAGGTTTATTGTTAATCCTATATAAAAGAAACCCTAGAAGTTCTATGAAACCCTAGTTCATGGAGGGATTGTCATGTGGCCATAACTCTTTACAAATATTATATATAGATGGATACGTTTAAAATAAAGATAAATAAACATAATAAAGTGACTTCTAGGTTTTAGGTTTAGATTTAATAAGTCATTTAGGTCAGGTCTACAAAAAGATATTAAGGTCCTGTCGTGTCTAATTTGTAGGTTTTTAGCTTCACAGAAAGAGTTTTACAAATGGCTAAATTAGGACTATGAGACTCATCAAGAACATTGAAAGCCATGAAGACAAGAAAAAAATGCCATAGTGTATAACTAGTTCAAGGTCTATATAGACAATTTGAAATTATTTTGAAATATCATTGCTAAAGATTTATTGTTAAGCCTATGTAAAAGAAACCCTAGAAGTTCTATGAAACCCTAGTTCATGGAGGGATTGTCATGTGGCCATAACTCTTTACAAATATTATATATATGGATATGTTTAAATTAAAAATTTAATCATCATAAAGTGGCTTCTAGGTTTTAGGTTTAGGTTTAATAAGTCATTTAGGTTTTAGAATAGGCCACTCCTTACTAAACTTGTGTTTCTATTTTATACGTTTTCCTATGTGTGTGATTTACATGTTGAATCTTACAAATGGTTTTTGTATGACCAAATGGAGCTCATCCAAATACCATTTAGATTCTGCATAGTAGGATTACAGCATGACCAAATGATTGTGTTTTTAGGATACATATCATTATCTTTCCATTATATGGTTGAAATGCTTGTCCATTAGAAGGGGTAGATCTAGTGGTGTGATGGGACTATCCTTGACTATAGGATTGAGATATAGGTTCTCCAATGACTATCCTCTCATTGCTATAGGTTCTTTTGTGTAAATAATAGGATAGTGTTATGACTAAGATGACAACTAATTATCCATTAACATGCTCATGACAACCATTAATAATAGTCTCTTGATTTTTGATTTTACTCTCTTCTTAGTTTAGGATGATTGCCCTTTCTTATTGTGAACAACACAACTATATCCTTATTTTGGTATTCCTATGGTCCTTTTTCTTTTAGTGACAACTCCTCTAGATGTTCATGCATAATTGTCCATAGAAAGGACAAGAGATTAGATTTGCAAGATGTGACAATCTTTCTAGGTCATATAACTGTTGAGGTAGTGTTAATATTTAGATGGTGGTGCAATGAACATTGTTAGGACCTTGATGACTACCTTATCATATTATGACTATATTCTTTGTTCCCCATCCTAATGAAAATCCTAATAGATGATTTGGATCTTGACATTGGTTAAGTGATCCTAATTGACCTTAGATAACAACCCTCTAGGTTATCAAGTGACATGAGTTAGTTGTTTCCTAGGGTAACTTTGACATTCTTAGTGGTTGTTATGACAATCCTTAAACTTGATAAAATTCTATCAAGTGACATGAGTTAGTTGTTGTCCTAGGGTAACTTTGACATTCTTAGTGATTGGTATGACAATCCTTAAAACTTGATAAGATTCTATTATACCTTATAAGTCATATGAATGAGGACATTCTCATACCTCCCTGACTCTTTGACCCATAGGACCAACCTATGACAATTGTCTAAATTTTATATGCTTATACGAGTGTCCATCGAATTTAATATATAGAAGGTTTTTGTATGTTACAAGCCCTCATGAAAAGAGTTTTACAAATGGTTTTAGGACTATGTGACTCATCATGAACATTGAAAGCCATGAAGACAAAGAACATGCCTATAGTGTATAAGTAGTTCTTGAGGTCTATATAGACAATTTCAAATTATTTTGAAATATCATTGTTAAAGGTTTATTGTTAAGATTATATAATAGAAACCCTAGAAGTTCTATAAAATCCTTGTTTATGAATAAGTATTTATGTTTTAGTGTTTATGAATTAGGGTTTACGGTCTATGAATTAGGGTTTAGTGTTTTCAGTTTAGGGTTTATGAATTTAGGTTTAGTGTTTTTGGTTAAGGGTTTACGGTTTATGAAATAGGGTTTACTATTTTTGGTTTAGGGCTTAACATTTACAGTTTAGAAGTGTGAAAAACAACTAAATTTCTATCCAACTACAGTTTCAAATTAAAGAATGATAAAAAATAACAAAAACAAAACAAAAAATAATGAAAAACTATAGGAAATTATAGGTCACCTACCTAAACAGCTAATAGCTAGTTTGGAGGAGGCGGGGACATTCTAGAGGTAGGTGATGGGATCAGCCATCATGGGTACCCGTTCTGTGGCATCTTCTTTCCTACTTTTTTACAGCCTATGGTTGTTAAAATAAAGCCATAGGTTTGTTTTTAAAAAAATATGTACTTTTCAAAAAATGGGTACCCATTCCATTTACGAGTGCCCATTCCATAATGGATGCTCATTTGGTTTCACGTGCATGATCCTAAATGGGAACTCATTTCTTAATGGCAGGTGCTTAGGCTCAAGCTACCATTCCTAAATGGGCACTTGTTATTTTCAAAACGAGTGCCCATTCCAAGTGACATTTTCCTTCCACGGAAGACTTCTGTGAAATCTATACTCATCTTCTTGCACTTACCCAAGCGTTTGAATGCAAGCACATGGACTATATGGACTAGGAAGCTTACATGTTTTTATCAATTTTGTATCAAAGGTGAGTGGAAAACATGTGAAAATACAAAATGGGTTGAAGTATGGAAACACCTCTACAAACACATGATCAACATGAGTCGATGTTTGAAGAGGATAATCATCATTTTCAAGCATCTAATGACTATGATCATATTTCAGACCTTGTACAAGAAGGTACATTATTTCAATATTTATTTTCATTACATTGTTTTGTAATATATAATTCTTTATACATGCATGTATTTTGTCACTTAAATATAATGCCCTACTCTATTAAATTTATAAGTTTTTTACAAGACACATATATGTTGTTGTTGCACCCATGTGCAATGAAGAAGAAACAGAGTATTGGTTACCTTCATGTGTTGAGGCAAAACACAAGTTGTTACAACCTAGAGTAGATGATGATAACTTTGAGTATCCAATAGGTTTTGTGGTTGTTGTTGGCACTTGGCTACATAAATATCTAATAAGGAAGAATGATATACCCACATTTGAAGATTATGAAAGACATAAGAAAATTTTGCACTACTCGCATTTGGTTGTGGAAAAAATAATACAATTAGTGAGATATCAAGGGAGACCTATCACAAAAGAGCTATGGACACTTTCTATGGAAGACCATGAGACAATCATAGATGCATTAAAAAAAAGAGAAGATGTAGATGGTACAATGGAGTAAATTTTTTAAATGGTTTGTAGGTATGTAGAAAATTTTGAACTTTTAATCTTTATTTTTGGCTAATGTATAGTTGTATACATATTTACTTGATAGCACTAATTGATTTACTTTCATGCTCTAACCAAATTATAAAGTGATTTCATTTCCCCTTAATCCATCCTCTTAACTCTCATTACACCATCCCCTAGCTATGTTTCATAAATTAAGTAATTATGATTTATTTTAGTAACTTTAGAAATTGGTCTAGAATGTAAGTTTAGGATTAATAAGATTGATAGTTAATTGATTACATATCATGTTAAGCGATCGTCTTAACTCCTATTAAGCCATTTCCTATCTATGTCTCATAAGTTAGGTAACTATGATTTAGTTTAATAATTTGAATGAATTGTGTTTAGAATGTGAGTTTAGGATTAAGTATATTTATAGTTAATTGATTTACTAGCACACCCTTACCAAAATACTAATTGATTACATCTCCCCTTAAACCATCCTCTCAACTCCTCTTAAGCCATCCCCTAGCTAAGTTTCAAAAAGTAGGCAAGTTTAATTTACTTTAATTTAATAACTTTTGGATTTGGTTTAGTTTAATATACTTTAGGTCTCCTACAACTAGTTGGCATGATTGTCACTTCTGGTGCATTCAATGTGTGACATTCATATTGGATTTTCTTAAGCTACACATCACTTGAATGTATGAAATTTCTATTTTACTTCTGCAACTTGATTTTTTATAATTTTCTCACTTGACTTATAGTTAGGAGTCATGTATTTATAGTTAATTTATTTACTTTCACTAATTGTACACATACTTACTTGTTCATTTTACTTTTTATCATCTTTGTTTCAGGTCTCCTACAACTAGAAGACATAATTGTCATTACTTGTACATTCTATGTGTGATGACATCACTTGAAATCAAATTAATTTTATATTTTACAATTTACTATAATATAGGAGTCCAAAATCTTGAATTAGGACTCATGTAATTGTGATTTTGACTATATGTTTTGACTTAGAATAATAACTCGAATATACTTGTAATTTTCTTACTTGTAGAATGTTATAATCGTATTGTTGGTTCCTTGATAACATATATATTTTTTACCCATTCATATTTCTTTCTTAATTAACTTGATCAAGGACATGAAATTAGGACACTGGTTAAGAGATGTTCAATTAGGACTTTATTTAAGATAATTTGCAATTAGGAGATGACATTAGGGTGTTAATTAAGATTTTCAATTATGAGATGAAATTAGGACTTCAATTAAGACATGAAATTAGGACTTGCATTTATAGGAAATTTGGAATTAGGAGATGAAAATATGACATTAGTTAAGAGATGAAATTAGGACTTGCATAAAAATACCTAACTTACAATTAGGAGACAAAAATAGGACATTAATTAAGAGATGAAATTAGGACTTTAATTAAGACACAAAATTAGGATTTTTATTTATAGGGTTTAGGGTTTAGGAGATCATGAAAATAGTACATTAATTAAGAGATTCAAAATTAGGACTTTAAGGGTAAGTGCATGGAAATGAGGGACCAAAAGGAGGTCAAAAGTGGCCACTTTTTTCTAAAATTAGTAAAAATTGATCTTGGATGAGAAATTGAAGATAACCACGCTCAAAATTAGAAGATGTGATACTTGAACAAGTTTTGTAGTGCTTGGAATCTAGTTTTTAAACTACTATTTTTTTTAATAAAAATGGCAAAGATTAAGAGGTTGAAATAGGGGGAGCACACAAAGTACTCTTATTTTTGTCACAAAAATATAACATAGTATCTGAAGTGCTCCTCCTAAAATGTGAGCTTTTTAAAGTATTTGACAAATCACTTTGTTGGAAAATTATCTAACACCATGTAGTTTATGCCTAATTTTTCTATTAATTTTTAATGAATATATGATTTTTTTTATGAATTTTTAAAGTGGGTCACACATCCTGAAAAATAAAATTTGATCATGCTCTCCCCTAATTTTTTTGAAAACTAATAAAAAAACATTTCAATGTGTATAAAATTGGGTCTAGAATCTAAAAGTGTAATTTGTTTTAAATTTTGATAAACGTGTAGAAAATGACTATAGAAATTATAGACATAGGTTTTCTATAAAAAAGAACACATTAACAAAAGAAATTGAAGATAGAAACATTAATAAGAGTTTTGAAAACATACATGGTTAGAAAGCTAATAAAAAACTTGAAGTTATCATGGCATTTTTTTATTGACATTGAAAAATGTGTAAACCTGATAGAGAGGGAGGACACACAATATTTGGTTGAATTTTCTAACTTTTGTTGAAAACACATATTTGGAATCGAAAAGGTACCTCCAACCCTTTACATTGGATTCCTAAGGAAAATCTAACCCTCAGGGTTGGAATTTCCTAAAGTAGTAAAAAACATGCTCGTGTTATAATGCAAGCACATTTTTAAGTAATTAAAATTCTTTTTATGCATATATCTCTCCCTCTATCTTATTTTCTCGATTGACCCCCTCTCTCTAACCCTTGAATTTTATCTCTATGCTTCCCTCTCTCTCTCTTTGTCCCTCTAACCCTATCTGCCTCTCAATCTTTCTACCTCTCCCTCTCTCTCTATCTTTCTCCCCATCCCTCTACCTCTCAATCTCTCTCCCTATGTCTTTGGACATCTCTTCATCTCAAGTTCTCTCTCTCTCTCTCTCTCTCTCTCTCTCTCTCTCTCTCTCTCTCTCTCTCTCTCTCTCTCTCTCTCTCCCCATCCCTCTACCTCTTAATCTCTCTCCCTATATCTCTAGACATCTCTTCATCTCTTTCCCTATTTCTATCTCTCTCCATAACCCTCTCTTAATCTATCTCAGTCTACCTATCTCTTTATCTTTATATATTTCCCTCTTTATCTCTCCTTCACTCTCTATCTCCAAATCTCTCCCCTCTATCTCTATGTCTATCTCTATCTCTATCTCCCTCTTTATCTATCTTTATCCCTCTATAGATCCCTTTGTTTATCTCAATCCCCTCTCTCTCCCTCTCCCTATATCTATCTCCACCTATCCCTCTCTATCTCTCTATCTGCCCCTCTTTCTATATTTTCTCTCTCTATATTTCTCCTCCTCCCCCTTTCTATCTATCTATCTATCTATCTCTGCCTTTATCTCTTTATTTCTCTATCCTTCCTCTCTCTAACTCTATCTGCCTCTCTATCTCTGCATTTCTCTCCCTCATGCACCAAGGGGTTGCTAGAGAGATAAATATATAGAGAGGGAGATATATAGAGAGGATGATAGAGTTAGAGAGAGGGAGGATAGAGAAATAAAGAGATACAGGGAGAGACAGAGAGAGGGGGATGAGATATACAAAGCGGTCTATAGAGCGAGAAAGATAGATAAATAAGGAAATAGAGATAGAGATAGACATAAGGGAGAGAAATGAAGATATAGAGATAGAGAGAGAGGTAGAGAATAATAGATTAAAAGATAGGGATATGGAGAGAGATAGAGATAGGGAAATAGATGAAGAGATATCTAGTGACATGAGAGAGAGAGAGAGAGAGAGAGAGAGAGAGAGTCCCATGTAGATACACGGTTGCATTTAACCCTCCTAGTACAGACAAGTTTTATTTCACCAACCACATGGAGGTTTGAGTGTAGAGATACTCTTGGACCATCACTTGATTACCCATTTGATGCACTACATGCATAGTTACACTAGATCTTACATGATAAAATGACATCCTAGAGCATGAGTTTGGCACCAACATTAAGAAGGTTAAGATTTATAGTTGTCTAATATCAATTTTCTCCTTTCAGTGTGTTGAAATGTAATTATATAGTTATTTCTATTAAATACGCTATGGAAAAGTTCAAGAAATACAAATCTCACGTGTGTTGATAATTGTTGATAAATGTTTGCAATATAAAATCTATTAAATATTAATACATAAAATTAAATAATGAAAGCAACTTGTATCAAAAATTAAAATTATAATTATAATTAAAATAAAGATATACAAACAATTTAAATAAAACCAAACTATATCAAACTAATAGATTTATTTTAATAAAATTAAAAGCTAAATTAAAATAAATTGAAATACATTTGAATGATTCATCTCTAAATATTTAACAAATTTAATTTAGAAAACTAAATGCTAAATTAAAATAAATTGAAATACATTTGAATGATACATATTATATATTAAACAAATTTAATTTAGGTTTAAATAAAAAATAGGAAAACTTAAATTTAAATTTAAAATTTTATTAAATCTAAATTAAATATTAAAGTGAAGTTGAAATTAAATTAATTTCAAAATAAACTAAATTAAATTGATTTGAAACTAAAATTAAATTACATTACTCTAATCGCCCCCTTTTTTTTTTACTTTTTACAATTTTTAAGATATTTAAATTTCATTCGAAAGAGATTTAAATTAATTGGTATAAATACAAGGTACAAAATTTTTAAAAACTCTTATAGTTAACATCAATAAATAATGCATTTAAGAATAAGACTTTAAAAATAAATTCACTCGGATAAAAAGTGGGCTCTCTTGGTAAAATTTGATACACAATTTTCTACTAATTTGGAATCAATGATTAACCTCATTTTTCCACTTAATTTAAACCTGTTCTATTTCTAGGGTCTGTAGAAAATTGGGCAACCAAGTAAAAGATAATTTCTACAAGGGTTTTATGAGTAACAAAATGCATGTCTTCAGATTTCAGGTTTAAGAATCCACAACAGTCAACTATGAAGAGATCCATGAACAAGATTGAGAAAAGAAAGCCAGATTTAACTTGCAAAAAATATATATAATTTGAAAAAAAATTGCCTCCACGGCCTTGAATCGATTCCTCCCGAGGCGTTTCTTTTGTTTCCTGTTCCCACAGTGCACTCTTCAGCTCACTTCAAATCCTGCAATTTGAGAAGGAAATTCCTAAAAATAATGGTAAAAATAACATGAAAGTTCTGTCAAAATGAGGAAAAAAAGAAAAAGAAACCATTCTAGATCACATTCCAATTGAGATGTAAAAAAAACCATAATCAAAGTCATAACTATATTATAGTAGGCTATTCTAAGAAATGCAAGTTCTATTTTCAAGCTTAGCATTGACACATCGGCATATTTTAATGTTTTTGAACTTTGAATGACTAAAGCTGATACAATTCTTAAAAATAAGGGGTAGATATTATTTTATCAGAAAATCACCAACCTCGCCCTTGCATTCGCCTGCAGTATAGGTGTGATATGAGCCACAGCGAGCCAAAGCACTAAATTCGTCGCTCTCTGCAACATACAAATAGTTGTGTTAAGATTATTTGGTATTGGAATGTCCTCAGATATATCAAGTTCTTATTATATCCTTAATTGAAGGAAGCAATGTTAATATCTTCCATTGAAATAAATTTTGTGCTAGAAAAACAAAGAACAAAGAACTGATCCAAATACCTTTTAAAAACAAAAATATTCCTCCACGGCTCGATTGCACTCTTCTTCAGCTCACCTCAAATCTTGCAATTGGATATGCTTACTGAGTTATTTTCTTTCAACCGTTTTAAATATCTTGCATATAGTAAAAAAATTTGTGCTAGAATGCAAATACCTTTTTAAAAAAACAAAACGATTTCCTCCAGGACCTTGAATTGATTCCTAGAAGGCGATTCTTTATTTTCTGTTTGTACTCCCCTTCAGCTCTATTGAAGATAAAATGCAAATAAACGAAAAACTAAAACATATAAAGAATCAAACACACATAGATAAAAAATAGAGACACGAATTTAACGTGGTTCTCCATCAAAATGGCTACATCCAGCAAGGAAAGAAGGACACACTATTTCATTAATCAACCCAAATACATACATCTTCATCTACACCAAAAAGAGAGAATAAGGGAATATCAACTCTTTAAGCAAGTGAAGAGAGATGGGAAGAGGAAGATGAAAGGGCAGTGACGGTTGGACTTCATTTCCAGCAATCTCCCACTTGAAGTCCAAACCGCACTACTATCTACACTTTTCTTGAAACTCATTGTTACTTAACTACAGTACCAAGTAACCACTCCATTGGTTGACCAATCCCGGTGATAATTCCTATTGATAACTGAGGGGGGGGGCGGGGGGGTGAATTAGTTATCTTAATTTATTCAACTTTTTGTTCTTCTTTATTAATTAGTACAACATCAAAGTAAACAAGCATGTAACTAGAAACAAAGTCAATACACATAATATAATGATTTTGACATGGAAAACCCTATTAAAGAAAAAACCACGGGGTGACTAACCTAAGAATGTATTCTCTGTTAGAAGAATAGAAGTACAAAATGACACTTGCCAATTAGGGCTCACTGCTCGAGCACACTGCTCACAAGAGGCTCACTGCCTACAAGTTATAAAGAGAGTAACAAGATACTTGAACTGATGAGAAGCATCCACATATGCTGGAGTTTAGTTCTCGTTAGGCTCAATATACTGATCTATTGCACTTCATCCTTTCTCTTCTTTAGAGCTGCTGTCCTTTCACATACCAGACCTGCCTTATTGCTTCCACACTGATCTTCTGCTTTTCTTCGCACTTCACAACTACACAACACACCCTCTCATCGAAATCCATTTGGTATATATATATATCCGCACAAAGGATTTCATCCTCTTTCTAGTCAGCATCCAGAATAGTCAGTCTTTCCCAAACTCTAGTCTGTCAGCTTAATCCTTGCTTACCAAGTGATGCGGATCAAATAGATACTTATAAAATTCATCTAACAAGTCGGCCAATCACAAATGATACCTTAAGAATCTTGATCCCCATCAACATCTCATCTGGAATAATGTCTAAAGCTCTGCCAGTAAGTTCTTCCTCTGTCTGCTCTTCCAAACAGGACCCCAATACTTGAATGCTTATATCTCTTCACTCTTTCATCATCGGAAGCTCAAATCCTAGAATCTACTAGTCAAGGTATTCCTCTTGACTTCCCCAAGTCCATACTTTCCAAAGATACTTCCTCTTAGAGATCCGGACCTGACTGTCGAACCTTGCCACAACACTCTGTTCTTGCTTACCGGACCACAACACTCTTCAATCTGACTTCCGGTATAGGCACACTATGTCCTGCGGATGTGTAGGATAAACTTTGTTGCCATCAATGACAACAATCATGAAGCTTCAATGTGTCTTTTGCCAACAATCTCCCCCTTTGGCATTGATGGCAACACTTAGTGAAAAATGACTAAGTGTTATACTATACTTCCCCTTGGTTGATGCTCTCTTCTAATGTACACTTTTCCGGAGCTCCCCCTTAGCTAGATTCTACATTTTTCACTGTTCCTCACTCCCCTTGACATCAATGGTAAAGGGTAGGGTCCGCATACCAAAATTTTCAAAACAATCTATACTTTGCTGCATAAGTATATATACATGCTTATACTTACATATATTGAAGTATATTTGCAAAAGATGTCTTCAACTAGGCAAATTCTATTGCCCAACTCAGCTTCATCTTGTCCAAAATTGAGATGTGACCACTCAACAGGAATGCAAAAGCTTATGCCCTCTTGAGATCTGTCGGATCACTAGTCCGGGCTGTGGTCTGAGCATCAGTTAGGGCTTCATGCATGGCCTCTAACTTAGGAATAATCATCCCTCTAAGTTCACCCATTCTACTTAATATGTTCTTCCTTTCCTTCTCAAGCTTCTTAATTTCATTCATAATTACAATAGTTTGACATTCCTGGCTTATTATGGATACAGTGAGAGGATCAAAATTCTGAAAGAGGTTTGATAGTTTATCCTGTTGTTCTTTTACTTTCTTCTCAATATCCTTTGTTGCTTTAGTCCAGGATATACAAAATTTATATACTTCTCCTCCATCCTTAAGAGCATTTTCTAAGCTTTTCATCCCAATGTCCATATTTCTCCTATCATTGGTTATAAGCCCTTGTAACTCCGAGAATCTCTTATCCAAAAACTTTTTCCAGACTTTCTCTTCTGCTACTTTCTCTAAAGAATCAAAATGTGTACTAATAGAATTTACAAGAGACTTTAGATTACCGGATGTGGATGCTGTAGGATCCTTTTGGAAGGATGGCATGATCTTTTCCAGTACACCGGATGCAGTTTCTATGGGTTCACAGTCTTCCATGTGAGACTTCAGCATTTTTTCTTTTGCCTTTGCTTGAGTGAAGGATGCTAGCTTCATGGTTTGCACCAGAGAGAGGGAATCAAAATTGAATGGACCTTGAAGTAACTCTGGTTCATCAAATTCCATCATCTCTTTGGTCAAGAAATCCTTGACTGCTTCTATTGTGTCTCTTGCTGGAGACAAAATTTTCTCCCCTTCTGCAGCCTTACCACTGTCATCTGTAGCTTTTTCTATCCTTGACTCTTCTTCTCTTCCCTTTCCTTGTTCTTCTTGACTGGATTTTTCTTTTATACTTTCTTCTCCTTTAGATTCAGAGACTGCTAGAGAGTCCGGATTTACTTCTCCTTGGACTTCCTCTTCCGGAGCAGAGGAATCTAAGTCCTTACCTTTTTCTTCACATGTTTCCTTTACCTTTTCTACTACTATCTCAGTAGATTCTTCCTTGTCGTCTATGGCAGAGGGCTCATCACTTATGTCCTCTATGATAGGAATGTTGAACCTTTTGTAGGCATTTTGGAGGATTTCTTCAGTTTCTCCAAGCATAAGTTGATTCATTCTAGCTTTGCTCCGGAACTCATCCTTACAATCTTTGAAAATCATATTCATTTATTTCTACGTGACTGAGGGATAAAGCTGAATAGCTATTTGTTCCTTGATCTCAAGGTCCTTGGCCTTGGCATTGTTCTTTCTGATTTCTAGTTCTTTCTCTAGGCTCTTTGGAATTAAAGATATAATCTCAATGAATGCTTTATTATAAATGTTAAGGTACCTGACTGTGGCTTCTTGTAGGATCTTTTGATCAGCCTCACTGTAGTCATCATAAAATTCAATCATTGGTTTCAGGTTCCCATCCACAGTGACTGATTTGACTACATTATCAATGGACAAAGTGGGCCTTTCAACAAACTCTTCTGCCATCTCTTCCTTGTCTTCACCGGTAGAGGGTTCACCAGATACTTTCTTCTTTTTCCTCATTTTCCTTACCTCCTCATCTGATTCTGTCTCTTCTTCATCCTTCTGACTGATATTAGACCTTGTGGCCTTTGTCTTAGTTCTTTTCTCTGCTTTACCGGATGATTTTGCTTCCAGTTTTAATGTCTTTGAGCTCTTTGTAGTGGTGGGTGTAGAGCTCTTAGAGGATCTAGTCTGGGAGGGGACTTCCACCAGAGTACCTTCTTTTTCTACTTTTCTTTTTCTTTCTCTGCCCTTTCTGTCTTCTCTCTATTTGCATCAAGTGCTTCTTTTGAAATTCCATGCCTCTTGGCAAATTCTTCTACTTCCCTCCTTTTCTTTTTATTTCCAGTTGTCTTAACTCCACATGGATTTTCACACTTAATTCTTCAAAGGTTCCAAACCTTTCTGCCTTGGGATCCTTGGGATGTCTTACCATGTGCTGAACATGTAGTTCCACAATTTTCTCATCCACTTCATACCCCATAGGCATGATCCACACCGTTCTTGGTTCCACTGCCTCCATTAGGCACTGATCAGTTTCTACCATAAAGCATATTGTATCTTTATATTTTTCAACCAAAGATTGGGGGATTCTCTCTCTTGCTTGCATCATGCCCTGAAATTTTTTGAAATAGCCCCAGAGAGCTGTATTCTGTGCCTTGGCATCACCAAGCCCATGTATATAATCTCTGATTTGAATGGCTACTGGCCTATCATTCTGCCATACCTAGCCACTAGATCCGAGAAGCTCATTCATGTAATAAAAGAATAGGCAGAGTATCAAACCACCGTATTTGAAAGAGTTCTTCTTGTCCTTCTTTATCTTCTGCAGATTTTCTAAAAGTTGGTTTAGAAGGAGCTCACAAAGATCATAGTCTACGTTCTTCCTTAACATCTCATAAGCAGTATATATAGCAGTTCCGGATACTGAATTCTCCCTACTGGAGTGATATATCTTATATCCAATTATCATTGATGCAAACTTGATATCTAGATCTATGATATCCTCAATTGTCATTACTTTTTTATCAAATTTTGATCTGGTAGCCTCACTTACAATTTGGTTTTTGATAGATTTGAGAATAGGCATCTCACCGGTTGAGTGTAATCCTGTTACAGCCCTAATGGCATCCTTAGTGATCTTAAACGGCATGTTCAACCATATGAAGTTGTCATGCATTCGGCTCAGAATATACCGGACCCATTCATTTTTTGGAAAATAGGGGAAATGAATACATTGTACAAAATGTTTGTCCCCAATAGCTTTATACTGGGTTTTGAGTTTGAATGAGTCATCTATCAAATGCTTGTGATAGATATTGACCAGCTTAGATTCCCCAAATTCTTCAATACTCGCATGAATATATGCCCTAACATCTTCTACATGCAGAACCCCATGCAAAATGCTTGAAAAAGTGCCTAGGGGATCAACTTCTAGTGATTTATATGGATGCTTCTTAAATTTAGGGTGTGGCCTATCAAAAATCTTCACTACATTTGGACTAGCCATCTTTCAAAGATTTGCAGAGAGATATTTAAGAACGGAAAATACCTTTTACGCTTCTAGGTTTCACGGAGTGAGCTGTATCGATTGCTGGATGAATTGACTTCTCCAAATGATCTTTGATGGGCTTGAGGAGATTTCTTGCAGAGCTCTTTATCGCTTCTTCTTGAATGCAGAATGAGAAAGTATTAGATAAGAAAACCCTTATATTATTCCGCAAACCCTAATACCAAGTTGCAATAAATGCTCGACTTAAGTCATTCAGGTTTGCCTTGTTTTTCTTTTTCGGATGACTTTGATGAACCGGATCAATCTTGTTCTAAACATCTTGCGGATCTTCCATATCTTAAACATAGTTTATTTAGATGTTTCTCTATAAACCCTTAAATCTGCAACTCTACTTGTGCCAATTCTGGCACTAATTAACTGGCTGGGGGAAAAATGTTTTTCCTTGTGTCTCCCCCTGAGCCAGAGCTCACTTTTTAATTTCTAGAAGGAATATCAGCACCAAATTCTGGTGCAGATCCATCCCCTACATTTTATGTACTTCTCTTCACCCAAATCTTGTTCATTTCACTTTGAACTTCATCCGCATTCACTTTTCCTTTTCCCTTGTCTTGATTTTGATTGTGATGTACTGGACCTCTTTTGTCTTGATTCTTGTTTCCACAGAATTTGGCAATATGACCAGATCTATTGCAATTGTGGCAAACAACATTTCTTTGCATATTTGATTGATATCCTCTTGATCTGCATTGATTAGCCATATGACCCATTCTATTGCATGCAAAGCATCTACCATTGAAAGAATTGTTCATTTGCATATTCCTGCATTCATGAGATTTGTGACCATACCTTTTGCAGTTAAAACACTATCTGGAGAAGGATGTATTAGTCTGATTCATTCTTTTTCTATACTGATTAGCTTTGTGACCAAAGTTATTGCAGTTGTGGCAGTATCCATTGAAGGATGGATATCTTTGAGCATTAGGCTGCCTTACCGAAGGTCTTCTAGGCCTGTTCCTTGGATTTTCTGATCCAAAATTCTTTTGACCAGATTTGGAGCTTTCACCTTTCTCATATCCCAAGCCATACTTGTCATCTACTCTCTTTTGGCTTTCAAGAAGAACTTGAAGTTGAGCAGAACTTATCTTGAATTTCTCTTTGTATTCATTTGTTGTTTGAAGATCCCTTTTAAGAGAGACAATTTGATCCTCAAGTTTTTCTTCATTATCTTTAACATCTTCAAGATCAGAGTCAAGATGTCTGATTATTCTATCCATCTTGTGGCAGTCTTCTGATTTCTCCTTGAGAGATTGTCTTAGATCATCTTCAGTTTTCTTTTCTCTTCAATTTCTTGGGTAAACTTCATAACTCTTGATTCCATTTCATGTCTTACCATAATGATCTCTTTTGATAACTTTTCACATAACTTGGTTTTCTCCTTCAGATCTTCATTTGTATCATTTGCTTCATTTTGACTTGCCAATTGCTAAAGTAGATCCTTTCTCTTTTTCATAGAGAGACTTAGTTTCCCTTTCAGTTCATTTATGAAATCATCAACCTGTTTGAGTCTTTCCTTCAATTCATTGACTTCAAAATTAGATTGCTCAAGATCATCTAGGATAGATTGAAGTTGCTCCCTCATACCATACACATCCATTTTAATTCTCAGATCTTCCTCAAGCTGTTAGGCTCTGATACCAATTGTTGATAACTGAGAGGGGGGGTGAATCAGTTATCTTAATTTATTCAACTTTCTGTTCTTCTTTATTAATTCTTTATTAATTAGTATAGCATCAAAGCAAACAAGCATGTAACCAGAAACAAAATCAATACACATAACACAATAATTTTAACATGGAAAACCCTGTTAAGGAAAAAACCAAGGGGTGACTAACCCAAGAATGTATCCTCTGTTAGAAGAATAGAAGTACAAAATGGCACTTGCTAATTAGGGCTCACTGCCCGAGCACACTGTTCACAAGAGGCTCACTGCCTATAAGTTATAAAGAGAGCAACAAGATACTTGAACTGATGAGAAGCATCCACATATGCTAGAGTTCAGTTCCGGTTAGGCTAAGTATACTGATCTTCTGCACTTCATCCTTTCTCTTCTTTAGAGTTGCTATCCTTTCACATACTAGACCTGCCTTACTGCTTCCACACTAATCTTGTGCTTTTCTTCACACTCCACAACTACACAACACACCCTCTCATCGAAATCCATTTGGTATATATATCCACACAAAGGATTTCATCCTCTTTCTAGTCGGCATCCAGAATAGTCAGTCTTTCCCAAACTCTAGTCTGTCAGCTTAATCCTTTCTTACCAAGTGATGTAGATCAAATAGATACTTATAAAAGTCATCTAACAAGTCAGCCAATCATGAATGATACCTTAAGAATCTTGATCACCATTAACATCTCATCCAGAATAATGTCTAAAGCTCTACCGGTAAGTTCTTCCTCTGTCTGCTCTACCAAACAGGACCCCAATAGTTGAATGCTTATATCTCTTCACTCTTTCATATTGGCGGCTCAAATCCTAGAATCTACCAGTCAAGGTATTCCTCTTGACTTCCCCAAGTCCGCACTTTCCAAAGATACTTCCTCTTAGAGATCTGGACCTGATTGTCAGACCTTGCCACAACACTCTGTTCTTGCTTACCGGACCACAACACTCTTCAATCTGACTTCCGGTATAGGCACACTATGCCCTGCGGATGTGTGGGATGAACTTTGTTGCCATCAATGACAACAATCATGAAGCTCCAATGTGTCTCTTGCCAATAATTCTGACCAGCTCAACCAAACTGACACCAATGGATACTTGCTTCAACTTATCACCATGTGGAATGCAAGGACCACGCCCGTACAATGAAGTAGCAGACACATTATATACTCCAGCAGCAGGATTTGGAACAACATGAGTCCATTGATGAACTTCTCCATCATTTGTAAGAGCAATGAAGTCTTCTCCATGTTAGTTTTAGGATCAGAAATGTAAGCAATCAAAAAATGCAACACATAAGACAATGAACATGATGTTTACTTTGGGAAAACCTTCCTACTCAAGGGAGAAAAATCCAGCAAATAATCTCTTCTTATATATCAGAATAAAAGGAGCAAAAATCTTCTTACAGAATTAGGCCTTACACAAGGCTGAGTATATACAATGAATGGAGACACTTCTCTTTGATACAAATAAATATGCTTCCCCTTGAAGTTTGGTCTGCTGCTAATGGAATGGTGAACTTCTGCTGTAGGTGCAAATGAAGTGATTGAATTGATGATCAAATGACATGTCTTCACCTTGTATATATACAAATCAAGGTGTCTCTTCATATGTGACTCTTTATATGCGTCGGCCTCATGTGACTTTTCATTTTAAATCTGGGAGAAGGATATCTCCTGCCGCTAAAACATCAACACTCCCTCCTCTTAGCGAGGGAGGTATCTTTCTAGATATCCATGTCATGGAGTCTCTCAACATGACATCCACAATGGCTCCACCCATTTGTGAAATAGTTCATCATGGAGTTTCTAAATGTGATATCATCATGGAGTCACTCAACATGACGTCCATCATGGCTACTCCCATGTATGGAAGAAAACATGTGTACAAGTGCCCATCACGGAGTCTCTTAATGTGATGTTGTCATGGAGTCTCTCAACATGACATCCCATCTCAGTCTCAGAGATGAACAAGGGCTCGCACCTCATATTTCTCTGTCTCAGAGAAATATACACTACAAGGGATTTCACCTCATATTTCTCTATCTCAGAGAAATATACACTACAAGGGATTTCACCTCATATTTCTCCATCTCAGAGAAATATACACTACAAGGGCTTTCACCTCATATTTCTCCGTCTTAGAGAAATATACATTGCAAGGAACCTTCATGATGATGTGACTCTCTCTGAAGCTCCAAGTACTAACATCAACCTCCTAACCTCCTTGTCCAAGGTTGCCTTTGTTGGTTTGTCAGACTCCCTCTAAATGTTAATTCCTCCTCTTTGAAGAAACTGATCAGCTTTAGAATAAGAAACCTTTTGAATCGACTTTAGATCTTGGCTCCTTCTGAGATGTCCCCATGGCAATTTCTGCAGTAGAAACAAGTTTTGTAGACCTTAATTTGCAATCTCGAGCAAAGTGACCATACTTGTCACACCTAAAACACTGAATGTGAGAGAGATCCTTCTTCTTTGATTCTGGGGCAGAATCTGATTCTCTGTCTCTATTCCTCTTTCTTCCTTTGCCTCTTTCTCTAGAAGTATGTGTAGCAAGAAATTGATTTTCTACATCATGATAGTTTTGCTCAATTCCTCTTGCTGCCAACCTGGACTCTTCTTGAATACAATTAGCTCGAGGACGATCAAACTTGGGAAACTTAGATCTCCCACTGATGCTTTGGATAGGGCTCCCAATATTGGGGAAGACCATTTAGTGCCAACATAACAAGATCTTTGTCTGCAATTATGTCCCCAATAGTGCTCAACTGATCTCTTAAATAAGCAATCTTCATAAAGAATGAGATAACTGAATCTTCTTTATCCATTTTTACATGGTGAAGCTGTTGTCTCAAAGAAAGGGATCTGCTGGTATTGTTGATCTCATACAATCCTTTTAGAGTATCAAACATTTCTTTAGCTGACTTCAACTTGGAGATGATCGGTACTAGGTGATTCATCACAGAATCTATCATGATCTTTCTAGCCTTCATGCCCTTTTTCTTCCACTAAATTTTCTCAGTATCATCAGAAGGCTCGGGCATATTACTTTCCATGAAATCAAGAAGATCATTCTCCTTTAATGCAATGAGTACCTTGTTTCCAAGAGTTGAAGTTTGAGGCTCCATCAAGCTTATCTTCTACTTTGACACCCTTCACCATCTTCTTTTTCTGCACAAATTCTCCTTCAATGATCTGCCCTTAGGCCTAAAAAAATTTGCAACCTTAGATCTACAATATTTTACCTTCAAGATCTACCCTAGATGAGAAGTTGACTTGACTCCTTAAACAAATATGATCAGATCTTTTCTTAGACATGTTCTGATACCATGTTAGTTTTAGGATCAGAAATGTAAGCAATCAAAAAATGCAACACATAAGACAATGAACACGATGTTTACCTTGGGAAAACCCTCCTACTCGAGGGAGAAAAACCCAATAAATAATCTCTTCTTATATCAGAATAAAAGGAGCAGAAATCTGCTTACATAATTAGGCCTTACACAAGGCTGTGTATATACAATGAATGGAGACACTTCTCTTTGATACAAATAAATATGCTTCCCCTTGAAGTATGGTCTGCTACTAATGGAATGACAAACTTCTGCTGCAGGTGCAAATGAAGTGATTGAATTGATGATCAAATGATATGTCTTCACCTTGTATATATACAAATCAAGGTGTCTCTTCATATGCGTCAGCCTCATTGTTTTTTCATTTTAAATTTGGGAGAAGGATATTTCCTGCCACTAAAATGTCAACAGTCCATAGCATCCAACATCAATAACCTTATGTCCAACAAGTGTGCCTACAATAGGCTGACATGTAGCAGCAGAAAATCCCGTCGGACCATGATAATAACCACGACCCCACGTCCAAGCACGACCATCATTTGTCATGGTAAACTCTGCCACACTAGATTTTAATTGGCTTGCCTATGTAACTAGACAATAATTTGACCTCCTCCATATAATCTTTTGTGGTAGAACATATATACACACGGTCAGTATCAGTAGTGTACCCAATGAAGAGTGATTCATCTGACACCTCCACAATGCCCACACTTACTTGTACAATTTGGCCTAAACTCTCTAGCAATGGTTGGCCCAGCTGAGAAGGAGAACCTTTAAGAGATAGATACTATGATTCATCACTTAGTTGATATGTTCGGACAATTTCCTGGGGTTGTGAGCCCTGGAGAATAAAATCCTCTCCATCAAAACTAATTGCCACAAGGTAGAAGGGATCTAGAACCTGATCTTCTTGGTTGGCTTCATATCCACTAGAAGCCCTATCAAGATCTAGACCTACAACATCAACCAACATAGTTCCCTTCTCTTCCAAGGAAGCTATGTATTTCCATTCATTACATCGTGTATGAATATAGCCATGCCTATTTTGCCATGGCAAGATTTGGCTAGCAGCAGTAATTGCTACAAGATGGTATTGGTTTGCTGCTAAATGTACAATAGGCAAAGATGTTGGCATTAGTTTTGCCGCCCAGAGTTCTAGGTACTTTGCCCTATCAAAGCCTACTACTTCTCCCCAGCCAAAGTATTCATAGACATCAGCATCACTAGCTAAAGCAAAGCGAGTAGCAACAAGAGGCCAAGGTGGTGAAGGTATATGTCCAATCAACTCAACAGGCATCATATCTTTCAAGTTTACAGCTACAGGCTTAGCATTTTCAAGCTCTAGATATCCAACTTGAGGCACTCTCTCATCCAAGTTGTTCCTCACTAGCTTACTCATAGAAACATCCATAGTTGAAGTTGATGCTACTGATATGTCAGCATTACCAATAGTGTCCTATGAAAAAAATCCACCAAACTAGAAGCTTTTCCTCTAGTCTCATTCAGCATATCACCAACTAATTTCAAATATTTTTCTTCAATAAATTCCCCTACAATATCCATGCCATCTGCCACCTGTTGCTTCCTACATGTATTTAAGGGGCCTAGTTCTTCCTTTGTGCCTGATAATCTGTTGGAATTAACTACCAAAACTAAAGGCTCTAAATATAGTGGCTCCAATGGAGAAGATGCTTTGGGGGAGGAAGGTGGGGGAGATGGAGGCCAAAATTTCCTCTTTTTGATGGGAACACTTACAACAGCATCATCAAAACGTCAAACAAGAATAGTCACTCCAAGCCTTTCAGATTCAAAATTCGGTAAGTCATCCTTATGTGGGACCTCAACAGTTTTTCTACCACTTTCTCTATTAAACCTCTTTAAAGGAGGCTGACTGTCAAACTGTTCAACTGCTCTAGGACCTCCATTGGTCAAGTCACTAAGATTATTAGAGTCTCTACTCAAATTTGAGTTTAAATCAACCAAATCAACTGGCTTAGAAGAGCCTTCTTCTATTGAGGTTGCATTAACCTTCCCATCGACTCCAATAGAAGAAGCACCACTGCCACCACAGACTTTACATAAAGTCAGTGCCTGATTTCTCCTTGTCTTGGAATCTGCCTGGGAAACATGCAAGTAGCTGGGATGGGCAACAACTAATCCTCCATTGCAATGGAAAAGGGAAATCATTTTCTCAAACTTTTCACTTTCCTCACAACCACAAAACGTACAAACGGGCTCACCACCTGTCACCCCTACACTTTTACTAGCTGTGCAAGACTCTAATGGGAATTGATCTGTACTCTTCCTGATCATCCATTCTAATGATGGTTATTTCTCCACCTTCCATATTTTTAATTTTTGTATTTTCTGCAGAGGCTCTTGCATTTTCTTGAGTAAATATTTGATCAAATTCCAATAGGTTAAGAAATTCATCAATGACAGAATCAACTACATCATCTAACCTATCTATTTCACATGAAGCAAGACTCTCTACAACATACAAAGTGCCTACTTTGCTGCCTCGAGCAATTACCAAGGCCCCTTTTGTGACTTTCCATCTATTCAATTCAAAATTGACTTTACATCCTTGTGAAAACAACTGTCCAGCTGAAATTAAATTTTGTTTGAGCTGAGGGACATATCTAACATCTTGCAACAGCCAACTAGATTTCTATTTTTTAATTTTAACAAAACATCACCTTTGCCAATAACATCACAAGATTCATTATTTCCAAGAAGAACCTTACCAAAGTCACCGCTTTGCAGATTTTTGAAGTACTGCTTGCACGGAGTGGCATGAAACGATGCTCCCGAACCAAGCACCCAAACATTTGGTGATATTTCTTTTGAAGCTGAAATAAGAACACCAATTGTTGCACCGGCATCCTCTTCACTTATTGGATTTGCTTCATCTTCTTTTGGTTGATTTTCAGCCTTCTTAAAAAACAAACAATTCTTCTTGATGTGGCCTTGCTTGCCACAATACCAGCAACCAACATCTCTCTCACTAGATTTTAGTCTCCCTTGTGATTTCATATGACTTCCTTTATCATTCAGCATTGCTCCCACTCAAGCTCAAACCTCTCATCCCAAATGATTGAACACAAAGGCTCTGATACCAATTGTTGAAGATAAAATGCAGATAAATGAAAAACTAAAATAGATAAAGAATCAAACACACAAATAAAAAATAGACACGAATTTAATGTGATTCACCATCAAAATGGATACATCCACCAAGGAAAGCAGGACACACTATTTCATTAATCAACCCAAATACATACGTCTTCATCTACACCAAAAAGAGAATAAGAACGGAATATATCAACTCTTCAGGAAAGTGAAGAGACATGAGAACAGGAAGATGAAAGGGTAGTGACGGTTGGGCTTCATTTCCAACAAGCTCACCTCAAATCTTGCAATTTGATAGGATTAAATTTCTCAAGAAGCAATTTGAAACACCATTGACGTGGATCCCAACAAAAAATAAACAATGTCATGTCATGCAATGTATCTCTTACCATGACCTATTAATATTTTGGTTCAAATTAGTTTTTGAATTAATGGAATTTTATTTTCCATTTTTTAGATTGGAATTCTATTTACCATTTTATTTAATTTTTGGATTTTTATTTACATGGAATCAAAATCTTTGAGATCTCGGAGTAATAACCACTAGTGACCCATGTTTTCTTGTCAGAAATTCATGGATTTGTCGACTGTAGGAGTTGTGTCCAAAGTCGTACAACCAGTAGCTTACAACGCACCGACTGTTTATGGCTGGACTATATTTTCCCTCGCTCCCAATCTTCCGTGGGTTTCATTTGATAGGTCTTAGCTTCAAGCATAATCTCCACTCTATTTAAATATCATCCACTCTACTTAAATAACCTCCATAACTAGAGTACTTTGCTCAACACATTCAATGAGCATTTAATTATCCTTCCACATGTAGGTGAGGACCACATATCGGCAGATGCCACTCGCCAAGCTGAGCGTAAAGGATCTTCCATATATAATGGAACTGGACTTTTCCTTTTAGTCAAAGAATAAAATCTTATTGACATGCTAATTAAAAAAGTGAAACTCAATGAAAAAAAACAACATGATGTTTAAAACAATCCAAATGTTGTTTTCATGTCCGTTAATGTAGAGCATATTAATCAATATAGAGAATACTATTTGAAACTTCTCCATAAATCCGTATTGTCCGTTCTATGGATGCCAAGGTTTTAATTGCAGTATGCACCCTATAAATGTTTGGACCATCTTGTCATGATGTTGGGAATTTCGAGTACCCACATGTCAAATTTGTTTTCATGTGACCTGTGTATTATTCACCGTGGCATAATAGGGTACAGGATTGGTATATTACCATTGTAGAGTCGTACCCTATAACAATGAATAACTCAATCTGTAAATCAATTTACTGTACCTGTTATTGAATGTTTTTTTCTATTTAGTGAAGCACTCTAAATTATTTAGCCAATAGAATTGTAGGTAATTAATTTTTAGAATATTTTAATTAAAAAATTATATGTTTATATTAGTCAAAATAAAAATATATTTTAGCTATTACTATTACTAGTATACCTAAATTTAAAAATATATCTAAAATACGCTGAGAGATATTCTCGAGACAAAATAGAGATGAATGTGCACATCTTTTCATATGCCATGTAACGTTTCTTTCTTTGATCTTAGTGGATAGTGATGGCTTCTTTGAAACTGTCAACCACCTTCCTTTCCATCTGCTTGCATTTTATTTATTTATTTTTCCTTTTTTTCCTTTCACCTTCTCTTTTTTAATATTTTTATTTTTATCAAAATCTTATAAAATTTCATAGAATTTGAATTTGTTTATGAATCTTTCAGTTGTTGTTCTCCATCCGTGTTGTGAATGTAGGAACACCTCTTGGCATAATGACACACAATTAGTTTATAAGTGCTAATAAGATAATATATTTATATATAAATTAATTATCTATTAAATAAATAGTTATTTTTGATATTTTTTAAATTTCAAAAATTAAAAAGAAATTAATATAATAATTTTCTGAATAATTAAAATGTATGAATGTTATAATAAATTTGTCTCTTATGAAAAATTAACAATAATAATATACTAGTTTATTTATATTTTAAAAAAATATCTATAGTATGCGGAGAGATATCTTGGTTGTGTTCTTATTTTTTTGCATTTTCCAAAATTTCTCCACCTTTTTTTTCAATCATTTCTAATTTATTTTTTTATTTTTATTTTTTATTTTTTCCAATTTCTTTTTTTGGTTCCATGTTTTTTTGGTTATTTTCTTCAAATTCTTTTTTTGGTTTTTATTTTTTATTTATTTTTCTATATATTTACACGGAAAAAATGAGTGCTCTCATCTCCACCCCCTTGACTATAGAATGCCTCTCGGCATAATTAACTAGCATATTTATATTTAAAAAATATATCTAAAGTATGCCAAGAGATATCCTTCTCGAGGTGCCTATTTTTTTATCATACAATTTGATATGTTTGTTCTATATGTGAAAAAAATTAAGGAGGCTATATAAATGGAATGTGCATCTTTTCATATGCCATTCCTTTCTTTCTTTCATCTTAATGCATAGTGATGGCTTTTTTGAAACTGCCATCCACCTTTCTTTCCATCCACCATGTATTTTCTTTTTTTCTTTTTCTTTTTAATTCCTTTCACCTTTTTTTTTTTGGTTTTTTTAATTTGTTGAGTGACTATTTGGTTTTTTTTAATAAAGATTCTAGATTGGAATCTTATAAGTTTACATAAAAATTCTAGAATCTTTCAGCTCCCATCCGTGCTATGAATGTAGGAACACCTCTCGGCGTCAGTAGTATATTTATATTAAAAAATATATATCTAAAGTACGTCGAGGGATATCTTTTTCATAGTTACTTTGATTTTCTCACTTTTTTGCTTTCAATTTATTTTTTGGTTTTTATTTTTAAAAATTTTAATTTCCTTTTTGGTTCCATAGTTTTCATGATTTTCTCCACCTTTTTCTCCTTCCCACAATTTCCAATTTCTTTGTTAGTTTTTATTTTTTCCAATTTCTTTTTTAGTTTTTAGTTTTTAGTTTTTATTTTTTCCAATTTTTTTTTGGTTCCATCTTTTCCTCCTTCAACACTTTATAATTTCTTTTTTAGTTTTTTTTGTTTGATTTTCTTAACTTTTATTTTTTATTTCCTTTTTTGTATTTTGATTTTTTTTTTATAAATTTAGGCAGAAAAAATGAGTGCTCTCATCCCCACCTCGTTGAAGCATAAATTTGTGGGTCTAATCTAACAATAACATGGGAAACTTCAGAGACGTGGGATTGACCCCTAAAGTGACCTCCAGATTTTAAGGAAGCTAGCTCTTCCATTTTTTAGTGTGGGTTTGGGAAAAGGTTAGTAGAAACAAGATTACAGATATAATGAAATAAATCTAATCCCTAAGGCAATGCGCCAGATTAAAATAACTACCTAATTGCATAGTGTTGAACCTTATTAGATTTAACTGGAAATTAAAGAGCAGAATGCATAGTTAATACCCAGTTTGATAAAAATATTTGACAAAGGAAAAAGAAACAAAGATTTAAATAAATGAGAAACAAAGATTGACTCAGATATGTACAGAACAATATTTCTCATTATTCGAATGGTAACAGATTACAGAGGCTGAAGATCTGCACAAAATAAAATGTTACATTCTCATTTTAAGCTTCTGCTAAGGCAAAAGAAAACATCTACCGCTGGCTGCTCAAAATCTACGTTTGTGTGTAGAACTATATTCAAGAAGCTGGCTTGGATCTATATATATAGCCAAGAAAATGAAAGAAAGCTTGAAGATCTTTTGCAACTAAAAATCTTTGCAACTGCTCAAAATATCTGAAACTATCTGTAAAATCTAGCACTAATTCCGGCAACTGTAACTCTCCAACTAAACTGGCTCTTCCCATCAGGTAGGAAAAATATTTTGCCCTCCATCTCTACCTACAGAATGAAACTCACTCCCACCGTCTCCATCTTACTTGCCAATGAAAAATAAAGAGGCTGCTCATATATTTAGGGCTGCGTGTGCCTTCTCCTTACGTGAGCCCTAAAATAGTCTTCATATATAGAATTAATCTTTATATAATAAAGCATGGATTTAGTTGCCCCAGGGACCCACCATTTGATTTGAGAAGCTCATATTATTTTAAAACTAATTTCACTCACCCGTGGCTTTGTATTTTATGAGTTTTAATAAAACAAAAGAAAACCTTACGCCATCCCCTGCCTCCACGTGGCTTTCAGCAGGAAACTCTTTTACATTTAAAATAAAACATTTAGCTTTAGTAGAAGGGTCCCACCTTGTTTCAATGACCCATCTTTTCCCAGCTTACATTAATCCTTGATGCATTTATTAAAATGAAACAAAAAATTAGATTTATCTTTCTTCGGGTTTAACCACGTGGTGACCTCTGTGCCTTCTCTTTTCATCCTCTCCTCCGCAACCTCCACATGGCTCACTCCGCTACCTCCTTGCTTTCCTCTTTTCATCCTCTCCTGACATGTGATGTCTCCCAGTGCTTTCTCTTTTCATGTCTTTTGACTGTGTTTGATTTGTACCATTGTCACTTTGCTTTGTAACTAGTAGGCCGATCCTTTGGGTGTCTTATTGGAATGCCTTTTGATGGTGTCCGGTGATGTATCTTATCATAGACACCATTATTGCTAAATGGGATCCCTTTGATTGACATATTGTATTGAAACTTCATGAGCAATGCCTATCTTAAACTAGTCGTGGCTTCATTATTTGATGTGTGCCTCTATATCTTACTAGATCATAGACATAGCTCTATTGATGAGACACCAATAATCTAATAAAATATGCCATTGCTTTGATTCTGGTCAAGCCTTTGAAATGGCAACTCTTTGACAGACCAATTCTCTTATTTGAATTGTGCCAGGTTTTGACAGTGTGAGATTGTTCTAAACATTGGCTGTGATTTATATTTAGCTGACTATGTCATCAATTGGATAGCAGCAAGTTAGCGTGGCAATGCCATGTATTATGATAGATTGGCTTGGATGAAAAGTCCCCTTTTGAACTTCAAACCACTATGCCAATATACACATAGGTCGAGCCTCCCTTTTGTTGTGTGGGTTTGAAACTTTATGGTAAGTGCCTTACTTGTTCATATGAGTCGTGCCACAAATTTTGAGTCTCTGTATTGAGATGTCGACAACATTTATACACACAAGCCAAGTGAAATCATTAAATGATTGGAGACCTTTTACTATGCATTGATCTTCTTGAGGTAGCCACCACATGGATCGGCACCAAACCCACATTGAATTCACTAAACTAAAACAAATAGACACAGATTTGTCCCATATTTGAAAAAGTTTTGAAATGGTGCAAAAAATTGTCACCAGTTCTTGGCGACTGACTGGGCGAGTGGGCCTACTCACTCTGAACCTCAAAATCTCTGGCTACCCTGACTAGAGGCCTATCCATTAGGCAATATAGTCACATTACTCTGAAACTGAAACATTCATGAAACCGAAAAACATTTGAATCTGAAGATGCATGAAGTTGAAACTAAAGCACTGCCAACATGAACATACTCAACTGAAACTAACTGATCACTGACTACTGATTCTGAGACATGACTAAACCATAGAGACTAACCATAGATCCTTCATTTTGTATCACAGCTGAGACTTATTAAAAACAAACTAACTGAATCTGAAAACTATGTTGCTGATAATACAACTTATTCTAAAAACTAAAACTAATTACCGACAACAGGAACACACAGGGACATGCCCATTTATGGGATTCACAAAATAACTACCAGATTTGATAATGTTTCTCCACTAAATCCACATTACACTAATAACTGACCAAATAAAATACATAAGAAAGTATAACAAGATCTTGTACCTTTTCATTTTCCTTTTCTCTGGAGAGTCCTCGTTTCTGTAAAAGCACCAATCAGGTTGATTTGCATATGGTCCCTGCTTCAGTAGAGGGTGGGAAGGGAAAACCTTGCATTGCACTTTATTTCTTTGTTGGCATTTGAAAGCTTCTATGAATAATACTTTTTTTGTTGACTCTTCATTTGAATGATGACTTATGATAGCATCAAAATCAAGTTGATAGGTGACATAAATGCCCAGAATATTCTTGAATTTGACTGGGATTCCTTCTTGCAAGAAGAAAGGTGTAGAATGGGACCCGGTGTATGACTCTTGGATCTTGAAAATATCCCTTTGATTCTCATCCTTATGAATATTTGGTTGCATTTGTGGGTCTTCATCAAGAAGAAGATAATAACCATCTTCAAAAATTGAAAATAAATCAACACATGCATCTATCTCTATTTCAAAATTTTCTTTATGATCATCCTCAATAGGTATTGTAAAGTACACATTCATATGTTCAATGATAGGATCTTCTGCATTCATTAGTTGATAGCCTTGTTGTAAAAGAAAGAACAAATCCTCATCCTACTGCCCCTGAAGCATATCTGTGCTATCCCCTTGAGAATGTAACAAATCATGACTAAAATAAAGACAATCACCCTTTGTTGATTCTTGTATAATGTCATTTGCAACCTCCTCCTCAAAATGAGATACAAATGCAGCGTCATTTTGGACCCAGTACTTTTCAGCTTCAAGGCATGTCACCTCATAAGTATCTTCTGAATCTTGTCTATGACTTGATAGAATCTTTGAATCACACCTTGCCACATATGTCTGATACTGATGATTATAAGAACAAGTTGAACAAACAAGAGTCACTTCCTTGCTAGCATTCTGATATTTGAGACTTAGATTTTCTTAGACATCAAAGTGACAAAGAACCTGATCTATGACTTCTATGGGCTGATTTGTAGCTACAGAGGTTTGTAATGCATAATTATCAATATAATGGGGTCTCTTCTATTTTTGAGGGAGGGTTTCTTGTACATGTTGACCATATTGATATTGTTGTTCATGAGCGCTTAGAAGTATGACATATGGATCAACATGGTACAATTTTTGATATTTTAACTCATTCAACTCATGGGTGATGGTTTTTATAAGTTCTTTTACCTCTATCAACTCCTCATGATTTGGTAAATTAGCAGGGAGGGTGGGTGGATTAAAATCTATATGCATTTGGTTACTAGAAAGAGTCTAAGATGAGATATTTGCATGAGTCATAAGTGATTTTAAGGGTAGAGGAGACAACTTACCAGACACTATGAGGTTACTTTCAACCTTAATAGCAAGATCATATGACTGAGGAAGAGTTTCACCTCCTAGGGCTTGGATCATGATAGAGATCTCAGGGTCTAAAGCTTTTAAATAATACAAGAATGCAAAGACTGGAGGAGGTCTGATATCAATAGAGAATTTCTTCCATACCTTGTCAAATCTTGAATTGAAATCATGTATGGGCTTCATAGGATGCCTTTTGATGGTGATGAGATTCTAGGTGAGAGTGCTGATATCCGCTCTATCCATGAACTGATTGTAGATAAGCCCACCAAGCTGATCCCATCCAGTGATTGAACCGGGCTGCAAACTTCTATACCACTCTTTTGCTTTTCCTTTGAGAGAAGATGCAAGTAATAGAAGAGCATGATTCTCAATTGTGATATTATGAATGAAGCAGAAACTTGCAACATCTTGAATGTGATCTACAGGAGAAACTGAGCTATCTCCAAGAAAGTGAGGTGCAGTACCTTCCAAGCTATGTCAGGAACTTGACCTTGCTACTGAAGAACAAGAGGACTTGAATCCCAAGTCACAAAGGGCAGATCCCTTTGAATATTCAAATGCACATAGATGCATGGGGCTGCCATGGTTTGCTAAAGCAAAGATCTAAGAAAGAACCTTCAGTAGAGTTTTCAGATGGATGATTCATGCTCCTATGAGCATATATTTTTGTGATTTTCCATCAAAACCACAAAATATAGGGAAAATATTTAGGGAAAACAAAGCCCCAAGTCTTTGAATCCAGTCTTGTTAATATATTTGAGAAGGAAGTTGATATATTTGTGAATGTTTCTGTGCCTTTTGTATTTTCCAAATTGTTAATGAAAGAAGCTCTATTCTGTGCCAGTGGTGATATTTTATGTGTCTTTGCATAAATCTTATGAGTTTGGCCTTTGATTTTAAATTCATTTACTATCTATCTATATTGATCATGCAGTATTTGCTCTTTGATATAGTTGAATCTTGAGAATTTAATCACTGTGCTAAGTTACTAAAACACATTTAAATCAGGTGCATCGCCATAGAATTAGAAGTTCTGTTTATTGTATCTGTAATCTTATTTTTCTTCCCTTTACCCAAACCTTAATTAAAATAGGAAGAGCTAGCTTCTATAAAATCTAGAGGTTGTTTCAAGTGTCAAGTCCCACATTCTTGAAACTTCCCATGTTGGTGCTGGAATCTATGAAATTTTATATATCAACAGATTGTACTAGTATATCTATATTTAAAAATATATATCTAAAATACGCTGAGGTATTTTTTTTTTCCATAATTTCTTTGATTTTCTCTTGTAATTTCTTTTTTGGTTTTTATTTTTTAATTTTTCCAATTTCTTTTTTGGTTCCATAGTTTTCATGATTTTCTCCTGCTTTTTCTCCTTCCAACAGTTTCCCATTTCTTTTTTTTTCTTTTTTTTTTATCCAATTTCTTTTTTAGTTTTTTTTTTTCCAATTTCTTTTTTAGTTTTTATTTTTTTTATTTTTTCCAATTTCTTTTTTGGTTCCATAGTTTTTGTGATTTAGTTTCTTCTCCTTCAATGGTTTTTAATTTTTTTTTTAGTTTTTTTCTTTGATTTTCTTAAGTTTTATTTTTTATTTCCTTTTTGGTATTTTTTTTTTCTTATAAATTTAGGTAGAAAAAATAAGTGCTCTCATCCCCACCCCGATGTGACTGTATAACACCTCTTGGCGTAATAACACCTCTTGGTGTAATAACACCTCTCGGCGTAAAAAATTAGAAATATAGAAGTATTTTATCATACTAGTATACCTATATTAAAAAATATATCTAAATTACACCGAGAGATATCCAAAAAAGAAATTGGAGAATAAAAAATAAAAAACATGAAGGATAGAAAGGTGGAGAATATCACCAAAAATATGGAACCAAAAAAGAAATTGGAAAAAAAAAATAGAAAATAAAAACCAAAAAAGAAATAGGAAATATTAAAAACCAAAAAACAAATTGGGAAAATTAAAAAAAAAAAAAAAAAAAAATAAATTAGAAAAAATAAAAAATAAAAACCAAAAAAGAAATTAGAGAAAATAAAAAATAAAAACTATGAAGGCTCAAAAGGTGGAGAAAATCACAAAAAAAATGAAACAAAAAAAATTGGAAAAAATCAAAAATAAAAAAGAAATCGGAAATATTAAAAAATAGAAACAAAAATGGAAAAAAAGTGAGAAAATTAAAGAGACTACGGAAAAAAGATATCCTCGACAATATATTTTTAAAAATATAAATATAAAAATAAAAAATGAAAAAGAAATTAGAAAAAATATAAAATAAAATCTGAAATTTTTTTTGGAGAAAAATGACAAAAAAAATGGAACAAAAAATGAAATTGGGAAAAATAAGAAATAAGATTCTAGATTGGAATCTTATAAGTTTACATAGAAAATCTAGAATCTTTCAGCTCCCATTCGTGTTGTGAATGTAGGAACACCTCTCAGCGTAATAATACACAATCACATAACTAGTATATTTATATTTAAAAATATATATCTAAAGTATGCTGAGGGATATCTCTTTTCCATAGTTTATTTGAAAAAGAAATTTGAAAAAATAAAAAATAAAAACCAAAAAAGAAATTGGAAAAAATAAAAAATAAAAACCGAAAAAGAAATTGGAAAAAATAAAAAAAACTAAAAATCAAAAAAGAAATTGAAAAATAAGAAAATCACAAAAACTATGGAACCAAAAAAAAATTGGAAATGATATTCAAATGAAAAAATGTTAATTATCAAAATTAAAATTAGATATAGATAAAAACATGCGACAAAATTTTGAGGTCTTCACTAGGAGACCCCTACCTTCACAACGGAGTTTATTTTTCGAAGCCACAAGGGCACGGAGATGCCCATTCTTCCCAGCGTATGAACGTCTAGGGTTTCGAAAGGTTTTTCACAATTCTTGATAGAAATCTTTTCAAACACGCCATGACCCTCCTCGATACAACAATTTTGGTTCCTTTGGCAGTAGTTCTGGACGTAATCTACTCAATGCTTCAGGAAAGGTAGATTCATGAAATGGAGTTCACCAGGTATGGAAGGAAAAGGAAAAAACACCTCAGGTTAATTATACTCATGGTGAGGAGAGCCAACTCTATAGGGATAGGGTTTCTTCAGAAGTTGTTAATATCCAAATTCTAGAGGATATGGTCAACCCATCTATTCAAGATCTTACTACACGGGCCCTAATTGGTAAGGTCTAGAACCCTAATTTTAATTTTGATAGTTTTCTTCACTAGGTTAGGGTTACATGGAAAGGGATTTTAGATGTTTTCTTTTTACATAGAGATGAAACCCTGGATCAAAAGCTGTGGTTCTATCATGGCAAAGGGATTTGTTTGCAGAAATGGGAACCCAATTTTGACCTAGTTAAAGCTAATATGAATTTTGTTCCATTCTGGATTTCTTTGCCCAATCTACCATTGGAATATAGGGATCTTCCTATTATTGAATTCTGTGCAAAAAAATTGGGCTTCTTTATTAAACATGATTTGTCAAATTTTCAGAGTCCAGATAAGCTCGTGAGATTTTCTTTAATTCTCAATACTTCATTTCCCTTTCCCAAACTCATGGAGTTCCACTCCAAATTTGGGAAGTGGAAACAAGTAGTTGTCTTTGAAAATCCAATGCTTATGAATAATATAGAAATGATGGGTACAACTGAAATTGGTGAGGCCTTGGACGAAGTAAATTTTGCAAAGGAAAATTTAGATTCTGTTAATTTAGGGGAAGCATCACTGAACCATTTTGTGAATTCCCCTGTTTCTGAAGAAGAACCCCAGTCTGCTACGGGAATTGAGGACAAATGTCCCTTTGAGTTTACTTTTGGCAATTTTGAGGAGCTTGATACTCCTATCTATTCGAGTGATAAAATTAAGAAAAATTTACTAATTCTTTTAACAATGAGGAAAATAGTCAAAAGGAAATTGCCAATAAGCTGGATGAGTCAGGTTTGGTTGGTTTTCCTTTTTCTGATAAAGAAGCTAATGAATTTGTTGAAAGAACCTTCCGTAAAGTCGCCTCTGACCTGATAGAAGAACTGGCAGATGAGGTAGTCACAGAGAAGACAAATTCTCTTGTCAATAAATCAACTCTTTTAAATAATTCTGTCCCCAGTGTAGATCCTGAGAATTGTTTAAACCAGGGAAGGTAGAGCAATCTGCACTTTTAGGAGAAAATAGTGAGGTTTTTGATTTTTCTACTAAATTGTCTATTTATCAATCATTGAGTCAGGACTCACCTACTAAACAGAGTTCTATTTCTCCCTCTAAGAGAGGATGCAAACAAAAATCCTCTAAAATGCAAGAAGAAATTAAAGCGGGTTTACAGGCCACCTTGGATACATGTTTGAGATCGGGGAGAGTGAGAAACTCTCCCCACGAGCAATGAAGCTCCTCTCTTGGAATGTTAGGGGCATTAATGCCCCTAACAAAAGACGCTTGATAAAGCGTCAGTTAGATTCATCTGGTATGGATATTGTCTTACTTCAAGAGTCAAAAATTATCAACTTCCCAAGCTGATACTATTTTTCCAAGCTGGTTAAAATGGAAGTATCTTCACTCTCCCTCTCAAGGGGCTTTAGGAGGTCTGGCTGTTCTTTGGGATAGTAAAGTGTGTGAAGTAGAATCAATTTGCTCTGTTCCAAATTTTATTTTGGTTAGGATTACTTCTTCTTCATTAAACTTCTGGTTATTTAGTATCTATGGCCCTACTGCAACCAGAGAAAAAAAACATTGTTGGGACACTTTAGCAGCACTTCTAGAGCAATTATCTGGAAAGAAAGTTATTTTAGGGGGGGATTTTAATGCTATATCTTGTCTAATAGAAAAGTCAGGTGGAATCTCCCCTCCTCAAAGGGTAATAGAGGACTTTAAAGGGTTCATAGCAGATAATGCTTTGATTGATAGCCCATTACTCAATGGGAACTTCACATGGTCAAACAGGAGGAAAGGCTTTTTAAATATAGCAGAAAGATTGGATAGCTTTCTTTTTTCATCTGAATGGTGTCTTGAGGCAAATATTTTTGGTACTTCTATTATTTCTTTTACAGCTTCAGATCATTTTCCTAGTTCTATTCAACTTGGTGCCACTGTGGGGAAAAAAAATACTAGGACCTCATTTAAATTTCAAGCTATGTGGTTTAGAGATAAAAATTTCTTATCCCTATTGGAATCCTAGTGGAAGAATGCTCCTTTTGTAAAAGGCTCTCATATGTATTGGGTTAATGAAAGATTAAAATACATAAAGAAACAAATTCTGGAATGGAATAAATCCTCTTTTGGTAACATTTTCTCACAAAAAATAGCCCTACAACTTCAATTACAACAGTTAAATGAAGCAATTATTTCTAATGGCATGGATAATGTATCTTTTGAAAATGTTAAAGCAATTCAATCACAATTAGAGGAAATTTTATCTCGGGAAGAGATTTTCTGGAAACAGAAATCAAGGGAAGTATGGCTAAAGGAAGGGGATCGAAATACAAAGTTTTTTCATGTCTCGACCATGTTAAGAAGACACAGAAATACTATTTTCTCCATAAAAGATTCTATGGGAAATATATTACAAGATACTCTCTCATCCAAAAAGAAGGAATAAATTTTTTTCAGAAATTACTCACTAAAGATTCAATTTAGATTCCTAGCACAACTGTATCTGAAGTTCTGAATCATATTCCTACTCTGATTTCCCATGAAGATAACCTGGAATTGATGGAAAAGCTTACCATGGATGAAATTAAGGTAGTAGTCTTCTCTTTAGAGCCAAATAAATCTCCTGGCCTAGATGGTTTTACTCCTATTTTCTTTCAAAAATGCTGGGAGTTTGTGGGAAAGGATATTTGGCTGGCTGTAGAAGAAGCTTGGAGAAATAGAACTATTTTGAGAGAAATTAATTCAACATTTATTGCTCTAATTCCTAAAATCACTTCTCCTTCGTCCTTTGCTGATTTCAGACCCATTTCATTATGCAATACTTTTTATAAGATCATTTCCAAAGCAATAACATTAAGACTAGCTAAATTAATTCCAAAAATTGTTTCTGATGAACAAGGAGGTTTTGTCCCAGGCAAGGAAACATCAGAAGGTGCTTTGATTGCTCATGAGGTAATTCACTCAATCCACCAACACAAACTCCCTACAATGTTGATTAAACTGGATATGCTAAAAGCCTATGATAGAGTGTCCTGGGATTTTTTGTTCCACGTTCTTCTTAAGTTTGGTTTCTCTCCAAAATGGTGTAAATGGATTCAGTCTTGTATTACTGGTGTAAGTTTTTTAGTATTGATTAATGGCACTCAATCTGAATTTTTTAAGTCTTCTCAAGGCATAAGACAAGGAGACCCTCTCTCCACTTTACTTTTTATTTTAATGGCTGAAGGGTTGAGTAGACTAATTATGAGTCAGAATTCATTAGGTTATTGGAGAGGGATTAATATTCCTAGAATTCCTTTTTCTATTACGCATGCTTTGTTTGCAAATGATACCTTGTTGTTTGGGCAACCTGTGATGAAGGAAGCTAGAGTTTTGAAGGAAGTCATTTCTAAATATTGTTTAGTATCTGGTCAAAAAGTGAATCATAGCAAGTCTAAAATTTTCTTTTTCTTCTCTTCTATTCCGGTGCAAGGTAGGATAGCTAAATATCTTGGTTTTCAAATTGACACCTTGCCCTCGAGGTATCTAGGAATCCCTCTTTTCTCGGGTTCAATTAAAAACATGTTCTGGGATAAGCTTATCACAAGCATCAAATCTAAAATATATTCTGTAAAGGCAAATGGCTTACTTTGGCAGGTAAACTTTTGATGATTAAAACAATCTTATCAGCAATTCTAGTTTATTTGTTGTCGGTTTTAAAGGTCCCAAAAACTATTCTTACCTATATTGTGAACATGTTATGAAAATTTCTCTGGAATGGCACTAATTTGCATGGGCGAAAGATTCCCTTTCTTTCTTGGGATAATATCTATATTCCAAAACAATTAAGCAGAGCTGGTATTCATAATATTGTAGCTCAAAATAAAGCTCTAGGAGCTAAACTTGTCTGGAATTTATATGAAAAATCAAATTCTAAATGGGGTAAAATAATGTATGCAAAGTATCTAGGTTCTTTTAATCCTGAAAGATTATTTACTACTCTAAATCCAAAGGAAGGTTCCCACATGTGGAATTTTTTGATCCATTGTCGAGAAGTTATCTCTTCTTATTTATCTTGGGTCATTCAGGATGGAAGTTCTACCCTTTTCTGGGATGACTCTTGGAACAATCATCCCCCTTTGACTAAAACAGAAGGTCTTTACAAGATTAAGTCTTTGCTATGTCAGGTTTGGGGAACAAAAGTTAAAGATTATTATGAAATTGATCCTAATTCAGAATTTAATTCAGTTAAATGGAAAAATTTTGATGAGTTCTTGGTCCCTCAAGAGCAAAAGACCCTTCTTAAGAATATTTTGAAGGAACGTAGACTATTTATCTTAGGAGAAAAGGATAAATTAGTTTGGGCTCCTTCAAAATCAGGTCGTTACATAGTTAAACAAGGTTACCTAAGTATCACTAGTAAGGATTCCAATTCAAACCTTTCTTGGCCTTATAAGCTATGCTGGAGTGATTCATGCCTGCCTAAAGCAGGAGCTTTTACATGGTTAGCTTTGCATTTCTGAATCCTTTCTAGCAATAGATTAGTTAAACTTGGGGTTGCAAATTCCTTCTTATGCCCCCTCTGTCAGGAGGTGGAGGAGTTAGTGGAACATCTTCTGTTGAATTGTGATTTCTCTTCGCAAGTTTGGTTTTGGATTCTTTCCAGACTGAACTGGTCGGGTCCTCTTCCTTGTTCTCTGCTACAAGTCTTTCAAAGCTGGCCTATACTATTTTCCAAGTCTTCTGCTCTATGGATTGTTTTGCCAAGCATTGTCATCTAGTCTCTTTGGTTAGAAAGAAATAGTAGAATATTTAAAAAAGTAAGCAATCCTCTTCATATTGTGTTGGGCAAAGTTGAAACATTTATTTCAGAAGTGTTTTAGCATCTTTGTTCTCAAAGAAGGCGGGTTCTCTAATTTTTACAAGTTGGAATGATATGATTTTAAAGAATTGGAAGTAGTTAAGGGTTCCTGATAATAGTTGCTTTAAATCTAAAGTTATGATTGATCGATCCACTATCAAATGGATCCCTCCATCTGAATCCTTTGTAAAGCTTAATTTTGATGGTGCAAGCAGAGGTAATCTGGGAATTTCTAGTGCTGGTTGTGTTATTAGAAATCATCATGGAACAATTCTCAGAGCTTTGTCAATTAAACTTGGTACAATAACAAATAACGAGGCCGAGGCTTTGGCTTTAATAGCAAGTTTGAACCTAGCATTAAAATATGGTTTTACTAATATCATTGTGGAAGGGGATTCATTGAATATTGTTAGAGCTTTCTCTAATAACTCCTCTCTGAGTTGGAAAATATAATATATCCTGAAATCTAGCAGGGATTTATTAAAACATTTTCATTCATTTCAGATAAGGCATACCTATCGTGAAGGTAATCTCTTAGCCAATTTTTTAGCTAATCTTGCTTTTAGTTTTAATCAGGTTGCTATCGAATGGAATTCTAAATCTTAACTTCAAATTCCTGGAATTAGTTATATTTTGGACAAGGACTCAAATGCGTAAGTTATGACAATATTGGTACTTCTCTTTAGATTATAATCTTTAATTTCAGCATTATTTTTTTGGTCCTTTGTGCTGTTAAGCTGACGTTGCTTAAAGTGTTGTGAATTTGTTTTTTCGATGGGAGGATTGTACCTTGATGCTTGCTCCTAAAGACAGCTGGCAAAACTCACACAAGGGAATTGGCATTTCATTAATTTCTATCTTTTAAGAGTTTTATGAAGCATCTTATTCATTTAACTTGGTATTGTGCTTGGTTCTCTACTTTAGTAGTTGTTTTTGTATCTCATTTTCTGTTACACGATAGAGTTTAGCAGTTAGTATGGGTTCTATTCGCCAGAATACTAGAATTTCTTGGCCTATCTGGAATTCGGAACGCCCCCTTCTTGGCTGCTTTAATTCTAACTCATTGCAGGAAGCTTTTAAGGTCTATGAGGCTTCTGTGGGCACAACTATTATCCAGGTCTATAATTTACCAGTTCTACACAATCCAGTTGCTATTTATCCTTCTCAGATTGCTTCACATTTTCTATCCAATGCAATGGATCTCTTGCAATCTGGAGACAGAGTAAGGGATTTGGGGTTAACTTTTATTTAGAATGTTCATTTTTCTATCGACTCATTTAATTCTGGTTTAGATGATTATGATTTGCATGAAGGTTCTGCTCTTGTGGGAGGGTTATTTGATTGCAGGTGTTTATTTTGCACGCCTGGTTTACATTGCTTGTTCAATGCGTTTTCTCATGGCCTTCACAACAATTGTGTCATTTCTTTTCAAAACTCAATCCACTGTCATAGGCATGAATTGGGAAATCAGTTGGCAGATAAGGCTCCAGAAGTGTTTAATGCTTTGCTATTTTTGTTGAACTATGTGCCTCCTCCACCGCCCCCTCCTCCTCAGCTTGCAAAAGATGATGATCAAGCTGAGGATCACGATTTGTAGGTTATAGAGATAGCAGATTGATGGGGAACTCTTTCCTATTTTTTGTCTCCAGTGATTACTTTTTTTGGTTTATGTATATGCCAGATGCTCTGTAATTTCTTTTAAAAAAAAATTGTATACTCTCTGGCATGATTTTAGTCATATTTTTCGTTTGGACCAACTCATGTTTTTGAGTTGATTATGTATAATCTCGTTAAATTCAGGCTATAACTGGAGGTTTTATTTGCCAATATGCCTTTTCCGAATCTGGCATTTTGTAACTTCTTTTTTATTAATCAATTTTAGTGGTTCTACCACTTTTTGTTGAAAAAAAAAAAAAAGTTTCTTTTTTGGAATTTTATTTTATTTTTTTAAAAAGAAATTGGAACCAATGATCTTCAAATGAAAATAAGTTTCCTTTTTGGAATTTTATTTTAATTTTCTATAAATTTAGGTAGAAAAAATGAGTTCTCTCATCCCCACCCTGATGTGACTGGATGATGCCTCTCGGCATAATAACATTTTTTTTTTGGATGAATGATCATTCATTATATTACCCAAAAAATAGAAGTTGTCAGTTACATATATCATGGCCAAGTTGGCCACCACACCAAGGCTCATAGTTTTTCAAAGGCTATCAAGTAATACAAAATGTGTGAGTGGAAGTCCAAGATCAATGGATTAAAGATCAAACACAAATGCAATGTATTGAAAATGACCTGAATTGATTTACAACTGAAAAGGTATAAATAGGTGAAGCTTGAGGAACAAGTCTCCACGAGAATAGGAAAGGTGGCAAAAATGGAACGAAGAGAATAGCTCAAGGTTCAACCACCCTTAAATGTAGCGGCGATGTGTCAAATATGAGGTGACACATCTACTAATGACTCATAGAGTGGAATTAGTCTTTCCACATGTGAGGAAAACTGCCTAACTATGGTTTTGTTAGGAATAACTCATGTGAGTTATACACCAACACCCCCCCTTAAGCATAGCTTAGGTGGGTCTATGAAATATGAGTCCCGGTTGTGCGCCATTTTAGGTACTCATTTACAAAACATCTGTCATAAAATGGAGAAAGAAAGAAAACCCTATGGAAAAAAACTTTCCTCCTAAAGAGAGAAAACAAATAGAGGACTTTAGATGGTCCCTCCAGATGAAGATGATGTCGATGTAGACCGCATACCAAGAAGAGCTCATAGATGGATGAACATGCTTTTTGTAAAGGGTTTGGTGAAGATGTCGGTGACTTGTTCTGATGACTGACAAAATACTAAGTTGATGATCTGATCATGAATGAGCTCACGAATATAATGCATATGAATCTCACTATGTTTGGTTTGATGATGTTGAACCGGATTCTTGCATATTTGGATTGTACTCTGGTTATCACAATAGATAATTGTAGGTCATTTGAGAGGAATGCCAAATTCAAAAATGATGCCTTGAAGCCATATGGCCTTAGTAGCTGAGTTAATAGCTCCTCAGAACTCTTCCTCTATAGAAGATATAGCAATAGCATTTTGCTTCTTGCTAGACCAACTAATAGGACCCAAACCAAGTGAAAAATTGTACCTGGAAGTAGACTTGCGATTTTCTATATCACCAGCCAAATCTGAATATGTGAATCCAACCAAATCAATTATGGAACCAACTCTATAATGTATCCCAAATACAATTGTACCATGAAGGTAACTAAGAATCCTCTTAGCTTCCTTCCAATGCAACTCATGAGGTTCCTACATAAATCTAGAAACTAAGCCAACTGCATATGCAATGTCAGGCCTGGTGTGTGTCAAGTAAATGAGGCTGCCTACCAGTTGTCTATACAATGTTGCATCAACTAATAGAGTAGGATAGGATGTCTCAAGCTTAACACCAGATAAGAAGGGAGTTGGAGATGGCTTACAATTAGACATGTGAAAATGTTCAAGTAAATTTAGAGGTTGAGCAAGAACTATCCCTGAATCTAATTGAGATATCTGAATACCAAGAAAGTAATGCAGTAACCCTAAGTTTGTCATGTCAAACCTTTCTTGAAGTGCTGATTTTACTACCACAATAGCAGAGGAAGCACTCCCAGTGATTCAAAGGTCATCAACATAAAGTACCAGTATTAACAATGAATCATCATGCCACAAAAGATACACATTGTGATCTGAATTGCATCGAGTGGATCCTGAAGATAGAAGGTAGGAATCCATCTTACCATACCAAGCCCTGGGTGCTTATTTTAGGCCATAGATAGATTTCCTTAGCATACATACTAAGGGTGAATCGTGAACAAACCCTGGTGGCTATTCCATGTAGATCTCCTCCTCAAGGTCTCCATGAAGAAAGGCACTCTTTACATCCATTTGATGTACTAACCACCCATGTGCTGCAGCTATAGCTAGTGTGAGTCTGATTGAAGTCATATTTGCAAAAGGTGCAAAGGTCTCTATGTAGTCAATTCCTGCAACTTGAGAAAAACCTTTTGCAACTAACCGTACTTTGTACTTGTCAACTGACACATCTGCTACATATTTAGTTTGATATATCCATTTACATCAAACTACTTGTCTTCCCTTAGGAAGAGAAATTAAGTCCCAAGTGTGATTTCTGATTAAGGAATCATATTCCTCATTCATGGCAACATCCCACTCAGGTATGCCTAATGCTTCTTTAAATGTCTGTAGATCAGACACTGAAGAAAATAAAGCATGAGATTCTCCCTGAAAGTCTATCTAATTTTGTCTATTACCTGCAGTACTCTGTACCCAAGAATCTACTTGTGAAGATCTTGATATGGATGAGTTTGGTGAAAATATGTTAACTTCTAATTCAATACATGAACTTGATGAAGATGAATGCTCTGTATCATCACTATGTGAACTACAAGAAGAAGAAGAAGAAGAAGAAGAACTACTTTATGAACTATAAGACTGCTACAAATGATATGAACTATCAAAGGTATTTTCATGATTCAGAGAATCAATAGTATGTCGAGGAATGTCAAGAACTATTTCAAGGGGTGTTTCTTGAAACTTGACACCTCACTCAATGAACAACTCATGTGTGGGTGGGTGTAGTAGATGATAGCCTTTAACACCTTCTAGATATCCAACAAAGATAGAAGGTTTGGATTGTGCATCCATTGCCTTGCGATGTTCTTTAGGAATGTAGGCTATAGCAGGTGAACCAAAAACTCTAAAGTGATCAACTGTCGGTTTCCATCCTTTCCAGGTTTCAAAGGGGGTGATTCCTTTTAAGACCTTATGAGGAAGTCTATTATGAATGTAACACGCACAATTGATAGCTTTAGCCCAATAAGATGGTGTTAACCCTTTAGAATGAATCATACAGTTTGCCATCTCCTTTAAAGACCTATTTTTACATTCTACTACACCATTTTGTTGAGGGGTATATGGAACTATGCATTACAAATCTATCCCTTCTGCTGTGCAAAATTGTTCAAAAATATTATTAACATATTCTTTGCCATTATCTATCTGAAGAATCTTGATGACTTTCCCTAACTATTTTTTGGCCAAAGCTTTGAAATCTTGAAAAGAATCAAATACTTCTGATTTTTGCCTAAGGAAGTAGACCCAGGTAAAACGTGAGAAATTATCAATAAATGTGAGAACATATCTAGCCTTTGTAAAAGAAGGATGTGGAAAAGCTCCTAAAATATCACTATGAACAAGTTCTAAGACTTGTTTTGCCCTCCAAATTTCTCTTTTGTCAATGTTTACCAAGTGCACATCCTTCACATAGTCCTTTAGAAAACTTGACTTTTGATAATCCATTAACCATTTTTTGTTGCCGTAGTTGTTCAAGATAATGGTACTTAAGGTGGCCAAACCATTCATGCCATAATTTACTAACCTCATTTGAATGAGTTAGTAGTTCCTTTGGAGAAATATCTGAAGAAAAACTTGAGAAGGTATACAATCTAGATTGATGATTGGCTTCCCCTATGGCAACTAAGTTATTACTTTGTAATTCTCTTATCTCAACTAAATTTCAAGAGAAATGAACTCTCATACCCTTCCCTAAGTGTGTTATTTGATACACTTAAAGGAGATTAGTTGATAGTGAAGGTACACTAAGAACTTTTGAAAAAATCCCTCCTTCGATTTCAACAGACCCTCTCCCTTTAACCAATGCTGGGGTATCATCACCTAAGTAGATTGAAGATATTCTGGATGGCTCTAAGGATGCGAATGCAACCTAAGAAGAACCCATATGATGAGTAGCACTAGAATCAATAATCCATGATGGAGATGAAGATGAAGATGGCATAACAACTAGATCTTTGCCTTTTGATTTCTCTTTGTCCTTGTTATTTCCTGAGTTGATGTGGATGCCTTGATAGAATCAGGTAGCCCAATATTATTCTTTTTGAGAATATTTGAGAGACTTTCAATTTGCTTCCTCATGCATTTATGTTCATCATGCCCTAGTTTTTTTATAAAAGGCACATATTATCCTCTCTGTAATGTGCTTACTTTGTTGAGAAGATTTATCCTTTTTTATATCATCAATTTTATCTCCATTCTTACTATCCTTGTCCTTCGTAGTGTTTTTCTTCCAATTTGAAGTTTGTGGCTTGTCATTCCCTGCATTTAGAGCTTGAGGCTTCGTAGACTTCAAAGAACCCATCTGAATTAGTTTCTCTTGTTCCCTTGTGAGATCAGAAATGAATTTATCTAGAGTGGGCATTTTCCATGATGCTCCAAGAGTACTTTTAGTAGAATAGAAAGTTGATACAAACACAAAAAATTATGGACCTAATTTGGAAAGTACTGAAAGGATTAGTTGATCCTCTTTCTTGTCAATTCCACAATCTTTTAACTGTAACTTTAAAGATTTAAACTTTGTGAACAAATCTTCTTAAGTTGAGTAATTTCTAGGACTAAGACCTAAGAGCTGATTTTCCAATTCATGACTTCTAAGTTCATCAATTTTTCCAAATAGTTTGTCTAAAGTATCCCACACTTCATTAGGTGTAGTTAATTTTTTGACATGAAACAATAATTCTGGAGATAGATTTAAACATAGAAAGCCAAATGCTTGATCACATTTGTTGAAAAACTTTTCTTTCTCTTTAGCCACATTATGTTCTTTTTCTATTCCCATAGTTATCCTATATAGGCCCTTATTTTTTAGCACAAGATTGACTTTAAGCTTCCAATCTTGATAATTGAAAGGTGTTAGTGGAGGAATAGGAACTGTAGACTCCATGATGCCTTTTAGTCATGTAGATAGTAGATACAGATAACTTGAAAGAGAAATAGAGAAAGTGAAAGTGAGACGTGAAAAAGGTAACACTCTCACAAAAAACACTTCCCGAAGAAGTGTGCAATATGAACACACAGAATTCCCCCCTTGAATATTTGTAGTTTCCCCCTAGATTGTGTAATTTATTAAAGAAGTTTTTTTTTCACTCTAAACTAACTTGCATGGGCACTTCATAATAAACTAACAAAAAAGACAATGAATAGTGCTCCAAATACCCACTTCAAAATTGACACCCTTCGCAGTTTGAAAAGCCATTTGAATGCTCTGGTTTCCCATCGTTGGATACAGCCTTGCCTCCACCATTTGGCATCTATGATCTGCTCTAGCCCTTCCTGGCAGTCTAGACCCCTATTGACTATAGGTATGTGGCCAAAATGCCACCAATGAGAGCACCAATGTGGCGTGAATGCCACAGAAAGAGGCAATGTGAGGATGTGAGGAGAGGTGATGTTTAGGACTACGAAAGTGTGGTGAAAATGCCACAAAATCAGTTGGTGACATGGCATTGATTACTGTGGGATGGGGGGTATCTGTGATGAGGGCGTCGGGCCTCTTTGGAGGCTCCATTCAATGTAGAGTCACAAAATATTAATTAGCCTTTGTGTGAGGCTCGAATACTATAAAAAATGCCTCTGTGTGAGGCTTTTCTCGGCAATGATTTGACGTCACTATGGTGAGGGTTGATGAGCTCTATAATGACAATTATAACCTACAAAAATCAACCCGTCATCTGAAATAAAATTTTACCTCCTCGATATGCACTGATAGAAGGCCGAATTGAGCCTAGCGTGCAAGAGAGGTTGTAGAGATTCGCCAATGGAGATTTAATCAATGAGCAAATGATTTGACGCTATTCCACTTGCTCTGATACCATGTGTGAGTGGAAGTCCAAGATCAATGGATTAGAGATCAAACACAAATGCATGCATTGAAAACAAACTAAATTGATTTACAACTGAAGAGGTATAAATAGGTGAAGCTTGAGGAACAAGTCTCCACGAGAATAGGAAAGGTGGTGAAAATGGAACCAAGACAATAGCTCAAGGTTCAACCACCCTCAAATGTAGCGGCGATGTGTCGAATATGAGGTGACACATCTACTAACGACTCATAGAGTGGAATTGGTCTTTCCACATGTGAGGAAAACTGCCTAACTATGGTTATGTTAGGAATAAGTCATGTGAGTTATACACCAACAAAAAATATAAGAGGTTTCTTTTTTTTCCTTAGATGCATTTGCTAGAAAAACATCATAGATTTAGTTCATAGGAAGATCATCTTAAATCAAAGTGAGCTACAGCAGGGCTGGCCTCCACCACTGGATCAGCATTTGCTATCTCAGGACCATCGATGACTAGCTCTAAGACTCGTTCTGTCACATCTCAAACTTTGATACTATCTGTGGTTACTTTTTGTGGAAATAATCTATGGATAATTATGTATGTTAGATAATTTATTATTTTGAAAGATGAATGATTATTTTAGAATGGAAAGATGTAATTAAATGAATGTAATATTTATGTTAGTAATGCTTCGGCTATGCTTCGACTATTTGGTTACTAAACTATTAACGAAAAATTAGAGTTTACTATGAGTTGTAGGTTGTTGAAGACAAGGGGTGGTTGAGGTAAAGGAGATAAGCATCCTGGCAGGGTTAAGATGGAGGGATATCATTCACACACTTCACGTACTGACATGTAGCAGTATATGTTCACATATTGAATGATTTAATAGTTTAATTTAAATTGCATATACGATTTTATTGCATAGTTAGTTAATGGTGATTTAATTAGATTATTGAATTCATTGTTATTTAAATATTGTGAGTGCTTCGAAAATAGAATAATAGAATTAGTTACTTAATTTGTTTTTATTTAGAGAATAATTATATTCTATTTAATTATTAATTTTATAGATACATTGTGATAAATATGTAAATTATTTTAATAATATTTTTAGAACTAGAAATAGAATAAAATATGATTTTGGAACAAAAACTAAATTTAGGAAAAGAAAAGCTCTAGAAAATGAAACACTTGATGAAGAGGAAACAATAAACAAAGAGATACAATCAATTTCTTGCACACCAAAACATCTATTTAACATTTTGCATTCTCAAAAAGAAGAGAAGCTCTTCATCTAAAAAAATTGCATTCAAAGAAAAAAGAAATTGTGGAAGCATTTTTGGGACAAAAAGAGGGAACAGTTCAGATCAGGAAGTCTCTATAAAAATCTGTGGGAATCAAGCATTCAATTTGGATAGGGAGCAAATTCTAGGTTCTAATTTTAGATCATATGTGGTTGTGTGTGTGTATGATCTTTTCATTATATGCATAAACCATGATCTTCTGTCTGAAATTGATATATAAAAATATATACAACTGGCTGTGGCATTGTAAAAGAAATGTTTTGTTTCGATATATATATATATTGAATCGACTGTATTTTACATGGGATTGATTGTGTGTTATATTGGATTGACTATATTTTACATTGGATCGATTATATGTATATTGGATCGATTGTATGATTGGAATGATTGCATTGTATAAAGAATTGACTGCTCATTATAATGAAGGAATGTTGAAGATGGCACTAAGGTCGCTGGAAGATAGAAATAGCATGGCATCACCAAATGGTGCCGTAGTCCCTTAGGGACTGTGACCCCATTTGGGAATGATGGCCCCTTTTTGTCACTATTTATTTTCTTTTCTAATGTTTGTAATGAATCTCATCCTTACACTATGTATGTCTTATATCTAAAAACCTCGTAAATATGTAATATTTAGCATGAAATCAATATCATTGTTCTTGTTGCACCTGAGCACTAAGAGTCTTCTAATCACCATTTATTTGGTTACATATATGTATATATATATGTATATACAAATTTCATTTTTCTCTACATATAGATATATTAACTGTAGTTTTTTTATTGTCTGGAAACAAGAATGGTTCATGACTATATTCGATTATATCATTTGATAACTTAGTTTTTACAATTATAAATATATATATGTGTGTGTGTGTGTGTGTGTGTTTATTAGAAAATGTATATATTGGGACAGAACTACAATGATGAGTGGAGTTTAATTTGTCAAATTAAATTTTATATTATATATATATAATGTTTGAAATCAAATTTATTATATTGCAACAAAAGAAATATTCTTTCTATTTTATATTTGCACCGTTGAAAATGACTTGTATGAACTTTTGAATTATTGAGTTCTTGATAAATGTTATTTTTACATTTCACTTGGAAAAACTAGCAAAATATCAAATTCCTTGATTTACGAAAGAAATGATGCATTATGTTCAACTAGTAGATCATCACATAGATCAGGAAAATTTGAGATAAAATAAGGAAAATAGTAAACTTTCCAACAAGCAAACTAGTGAAATCATCTGAATAATGGAAAACAATGATTGAATTTGAAATATAGATATTTATGATTGTGGAAAACCAAAATTAGGAAACTGTGCTTTGTGTATTTTTGGTAAAGTATGAACTTTCGGGATAGGATGCCAAATGTGGGCTCCAAGAAATGATAGTTTTACTTTTTCTAAAACTATCATTTTTATTTATTTGCTTGGCCAAGCTACTATACCATTGAAATAGATGGATTTGTTTAAGAGCCTAGAACTATGTTTGTCTCTACCACATCCTGTTTGCAAGAGTTTATGTCATTCTAGGATTAGGATGTATCCAGGCAACATGCACACATCGTGTGATGCCCCGTCATGCAACCCTAGAGTGTTAGACTAACAAGTGCAAAATCTACAGAATTTTTTTTTTGAAGCAACTAAATGCATTAATTATTAGATAAGATTACACTATTTACAATATTTACACAAAATAATCAACTAACACCTCTAGGGAACATAACTACATCAGATAAACATAAATCTATAACAATACAAGTAATATACATTATAATACAACAGAAGAGGATTACATCACTCATTTGCAAATATGAATAGTTACAAAAGTTCAAATACAAGATTACAAGAATACAAGGTTCATGACCGATCATATCGGTTTAAAATATACAACAAGATTATACAATTTTAAAAGTAGAACACAGCTCTGGGGATGCATGTGCAAATCTAGAACTGGAAGCACATCTACAGTGAACATGAATCAAGACGACCAAGAATAACCAATGGATTAACATCTTCCACCCAACCATGTGGAACTCTGAGGTCCACACCTTCGAGCTAGGAGATAACAATGAGGTTCCACTAAGTCAAGGGATACAAGCAAGCAGATACAAACTTGACACAGGCAAAATAGATAATCAAGACAACACAAATCAACAAGACACGGCAATACTCCAGAGGCAACAACAAAAGAGGAAGAGGAAGTAACTAGACTACAATAGGGAGAGTGTCATCATATGGTCCTAGCATGGGTTATCCAGGCTATCTCTCACTAGAAACCGGCCCCCATCTATGGTTACCCTGGCAGTCTCTCACTAGGCACCGGCCACATAGGGTGACACATGTGGAGTCAACACATCCTCTCATAGAGACAAGGAGGTCGACCTTGCCAACCTGGCCTTCTCATCCCATCTTTAGCCTATGAGAGCACTCAAGGCATGGGTGAGGCATCATACTTATCTTGTTATGTGAATTACTACACAACCCACCTAGATAAATTATTAAGTTATCACTTGATTACAACTTCCATGGGGTTATCTAGGCAGCCACTTTGGGCATCGTACCCACCATGAAAGCCACTCTCCTACAGGCAACTAGCCACCCCTAACCAACATTTAGAAACTAATAAATAACATGCATGGACAAGGAACTATAAAACATCTATCTTTTTACAAATCAAAGTATTACATATAGACAATTTTAAATCCAAAACCTCAACCACAAAACTTCCCCTATCCACTTCAAAATATCAAATCAAATAAAATATTTAAAACAAAATTACTCAATGATGTACTAGAACCCAAGTAGCCTAACCTCTGGAGTCGGATAAAATGAAACACCATACCACCATTAATACATCCATTTCCTGATATAGAAAAATGAAGATTTAAACGACTAGACTCTTAATTAGCACAATATGACTCAGAACCAAAGAATAATATAATAAACCAATTACATCATTACTACTTGATGCTATTAACAAAAAATGAAATTTCAAGCAAGACCATATTTAAAATTAACTCAACATAACAACATTGAACGATTTAAACTGGAAAGCACTATATGGTTTTCACTTTCTTTTAAATAAAATCCAAATACTATTCCATTCTAGAATTATAATTTCATCTAATATTTGTTTAACCATTACTATAATAACTCAAATCACAAAAAAATCTCTAATTTATTATTTATTTATTAAAATCAATGTACCACAAGATAGTATATTACTAAATCATAACTAAACAAATTCAAATAAGATAAAATGAGTATAACTAATATTTAACTCAATATATTTAATTCTAGAATAATAATACCATTCATCATTTATTTATTCACTGGCATTACCATTATAACCTATTAATACTTCTAATTTAATTCTCTTGACAAACATACATCTATTAATTAAATTTTATTCTAAATAGAATATTTCAAATCTATTCTAACACAAATATGAGTTCACCAAATTTTATTCCTAAAAAGTTGATAAAAAAATCTAGATAACAATTTACTAACTCAAAGTGATATTCATTTAGGCAATATTTACTATACATTCATGGAGTATCTAATAGCAACTTTCTAAATAAACTCATTTGCCAAGCCTCCTACTCTATTTCAATAAATAAATTCTTCTATAGGATAAAATATTACAAATCTATCCTAATAAATATATATAAGTTACACTAATCAATAGTTCATCATTTGTTTTAATTTCTAAAAGAAAATTAAATTCTTTTTAACAATTGTTAACTAACTCAAAATAATGATCATTTAGGTAAGTTTATTAAACATTCATTTAACAATTTGCATCTACTAAATCAACTTTATTGTAATAAAAATTAATTTAAAATATTACAAGTCTATCCTAATATTTTATGAGATAAACTATTATTATCTTTATCTCTATTGCCAATTAATGAGTTGATTAAAAGCAAGTCAAAGTAACAATTTAACTAAAATAATCACAAAGAAAGATTTATTAGTTGATCAAGGAGTTTCAAATAGAAGTTTTTTCCAATTCTTAGCTTACATTTGTATACATTCTAAATTGATTTCAGTTTTAATAAACTATTGCTAAACAAGAGAAATCCATTATATTGATAATGAATATTACTCATAAATCATTACTTGAAAATATTTTCAAAGGAATAATGGGTTGCAAAGGAGAAATTATGGAAAAGAGGATCCAGAGAGAAGCAAAATTTGGAAGAAGACTTCTGAGGTTTTTAAGCAAAAATGGAGAATAGTCTACCAGGAAAAGCCATGAGACCAAGATGGCAATACATATTTCAAAGGTACAGGATGAATCTTAGCATAAGGGTTTTTTTTTTCAGGCAAAATAAATTTCAATTTCTATAAACTATTGTTAAACAAAAAAAAGAATTCGATATATTGATGATGAAATCTTTTCAGAGGTCATTACCAGAAAGTGATTTTCAAGGAAAAATGGCTTGCAAGGGAAATTATGGAATGGAAGAAGAATTCAGAGATAATAGGTGTAAGAATTTTCTAGAGTTTTTAAAGATATTAAAATCAACAATAAAGAGATTAAAATCAAAAGAGAATGTAGGTCCAATGATGAGGAATGAATGACTGGTAGCAGAGGAAAATGGAAAACCTTAGGCAAACACTTTCACCCAACCAGTGGTGTACGGCCAGTTGTATAGCCACGTGGGAGAGGGAACAAAGGTAAAAGCAAAGATTGAGATAAAATTTAGGTTAACACGATAAATCTTCATTTTTAAACATTTTCTTATCTGTCAGAAAGATTCAATGACTTGCATATGGTACGCCATACGGCAGCAGCTGGATAAGGTAGAAGATTGTAGTTTTGAATTTTGGTAGAAATTGACCCAAGGTAGTATGATAAAGTCTGGCAGATAAAAGAAATAAGAGGTGAATACCAAGTAGTGGTAAAGTGTTGATAGCATTCCATTTAATCTTTATTCAAATTATGGCTTAAAATCTCATTTTCAAGCAATGGATTTCAGAGATGCAATGATGGTTAAGAAATTTAATGGAATTGAGAGAAGCAATGGATTCTCATGATCTATTTGTTTGATAATTTTTTTTTTATAGATTTTAGATATGGATCACTGAGGCTTCAACAAAACAAAAGAAGAGAATGCTAAATTTCTCAAGAATGGAAAAGCAAACTATCAAATACAGAGTTATTTGGAACTTTGAATGGTGATAGGAAGACAAAGAGCTCACTGGACTAAAGAGACACTTTCAAATACACACTAGAGATTTAACTAGAAATTTAAACTAATATGTCTGATACAAGTAAGCGTGCCCAGAATTCTGATCCCAGGCTGCAAATTGCTTCAGCTTCCTCAAGTTCTTCCTTTATTTCCTGTGACAATTTCTTCCCCCAATTTCTGTCTCCTTTCTAAGAACAACTCCCCCAAAATAAAAAACCCCCAGAAGAAATAATAGCCAAGAGTCATAAATGTCCACTATCATAATTCCATTATAGAAAATCCCACTACTCTGAAGCAAATAATTTTTTTTTACTTTTCTTGGAGATTCCCCAGAACTGAAAACTTATTTGACAACTAACAAGAATTAAATTATTAACTAATATTATTCTATAATTTACTATATACTATTTTATTAACACACTCATAAATCAATCTTTATAAAAACATTAAAATAATTAGTTTAATCTCTATTGAAGTTTACTTTGATAATATTCCAAATTTCCTTAATAATTTATGACTAAGCAAAATACTATTATATTTGACGTATTAATAATATTATTAATATAATAATTAATGCATTCCCAAAATACACATTGGCTTAATAAGCAAAAACTCAACAATACCTCTACAACCACATGACGACCAAAATTGAGACAAGAATCCCAGAGTGACATCAAGACCCACAACCATAGACGAAAAACATAAGCTGACCTAGGAAAACCCCATGTTATCTCCCATTAACATGATCTATTGGAGTAAGGGCACACTCAAACCTGCTAAGTCAGGTGGAGTCGATGCCCGGTACCTGCAACCTGCATCAAAATGATAGGTTGTATACGAACATATGCAAATATATCAGACACACGGAGTCAGGGAATCACAGCGTAGTAGAGTGCTCGAACGAGCAATACTACACTATCCTTGTTCTCAAGCATAGCAATAAACATAAACATTTCTAGCTAACAATCAGATAACATTCAATCCAAAAAGCATAGTAACATTATTCTGCATAATCAATTAACCATCAACTAACCATGTCAAAATACAACATAAACTGTAATAACAATAATGTCTTCATACTACTCATAACACATGTCAATAACCATATTAGTCAACTATAGTCCATCATGAATGTAATAAGCATAAACCATAAGTCTAACAACTCAAATGTCTCAAAACTATCTAAATGCAATAGAAAAACTATCAACTGTCGAAACAAAAAATGAGGGGGCATTACGCATCAAGTGATTCCCTCCTGCTTACACCATTCCAGGTTGCTAGGCTCCTTGTGTAGGGTCAGTGCTTTCTTCGAGTTAGGAAGAAACTCGGGGAAGTCTAGTACTTCATGGTTGGGTGGAAAAAGCACCTCAACCACTCTCTTAGTCTTGGTTTGCAGATGATCGGAGGATCAAGGCGACCAAGTTTAGATATTATTATTGATATGGATATTTTCTTTATATGACTTCATTGCCAAGTTGCAATTGTAACATGATTCATGGATATCTTGATGATAGTCCTTTGTTGTGTAACACTGAAACAGATGCATTGTAACACCAAGTCGGGTGTATGTAAACTATTTTGTAATCCATTCTGGTATATGGATCATTATTCTTATTCATGGATTATTGCCATTTTATGTTATTATGGATATTTGGAAACTATTACTGGTTGATTATCTTACTTTTGGAATATGCTTTTCTTTTTGGGTGATATTTTTAGTTGGTAAAATTTTCGCACCTTACATTTGGTATCAGAGTGCTAGGTTCAACTCTTGGACCTATGCCTATTGGCACATAATTGATACCTAGGTATAATTCTTGTGCTAGGATGGTGCGTCTCTTGACGACTGCGAGGAAGTCGGTGAGAAATGAGAGCCACCATAAAGCTAAGAAAAGGAGGGCTATATTGTGAACCATCCAAGGAGTTAATGATGATGGAGACATATGGCTTGGAGATGAGGAGACCCTGAGTCATGCAATTGCTCAGGTTAGTCAAGTGAAAAAGGAAACGAAGGAAGCTGTCAAACCAACACCCTTACCTCTCATTAGGGAATTGCCTTCAAAAAATAGTGTGACTCCTCTTGTAATGGTGGATAGAAACCTTAGAATTCCTGATATAATAGAAATTGTCTCAAGTGAAGAGGAAGAGGAACCAGAAGAGTTTCCTTTGTCTGAAAGTGATATGTGGACTTATTATTTTCAAGAACTTCTATAGTGAACAAGGATGTAAAATTCCTCTAATAAATGAAATGAGACTTTGTTTTTAAATATGTATTTATGTTTTGTGATTTAATGGGAATTGAGATGATTCAAAGTATGTGATTTAAAGATGGATTGTATATGGTGACAACCTATGAGTAGTGATGTGACAATGAAAATGGATTAATATGAAAAGATATAATCCTGATAAGAGAAAGAAATAAAATCAAATGTGAAATAAGTAAAGCTAGGAATGATGGATAATATTGACTGAGCCTTTTAGAAGAGGAAATCTGGAATGATGTTTAAAGACAAGAGTGCCTAAAGCAATATTAGGTTTTGGATAAGATATTTTTTGAGAAATACATTGATCTTTTCAGGATATGAGCATGGATCTAGTAGAATCCACAAGATCTTTTGAGGATGCAAGGTTCAGATGTCTTAAGGATCTTCATTGATAAACCTTGATAAAAGTTGCTTATCTGTAAGGCTTGTACTATTTGAGTATACTTGAGTGACCTTTGTAGGGTCATGTTCATGCTTATGTGACTACTTTTTAATAGTGGAGTTATGACAAAACTTTGTGTGAAAGGGAATACCATGTCTTAAATTCGGTATACAGAAAAGAATGATCACTGGTTATACTTTTAATTATTGCCTTATTGGTAAATACTTGATTGAAAAAAATATTGCTTAGTCTCATGGAGAGCATGATCTTGAGTATGGATTCATTTTACGGTTGTAAGATAGATAGTTGGGTAATGGCTTATGTTCCCATTTTTTTTCCTAGTATTCATGTGGAACCTCAGTACTTATTTGTGTTGCATTATAGAATAGGGAAGAGTAAAAGGGTAATTGCATAAGCCTTGTGATGTTGGGATGTTGAAATCTTGAGTGAAGTAGCAAACTGTGATAGATGAGAAGTATCAACCATTACTTATTGGAAAGATGGATAGATGTTTGAGAAAGATGGAGTCTTAAGGTATTAAGGATTGATATATGTTCTTAACTCAGCAAAATTGAGGAAGCTTGTACTTAAAGAATTTTACAAAGCACTTTATTCATTGAACCACCTGTGTAACGAAAAGTGATAAAAGGATATCACAGGTAATTTGTAGCCAATGTTTAGAATGCCAACGAGTTAAGGATGAGCATGTGCATCTAGTGGGACTTTTATACTATAAAGTGTGCCTTATTGAAGTATTCAAGTGAGAAATGATAACCGATTCTTGTTGGAAGAAGGGTGAGTTGTGATATCTTGGTAGTTAAATGTTTGCTGGTGTATGAATGTATGATTTTACATGATTATCGTAATGTGATCTTTGTTTTAGGTGTCTTGGGTAATGTTTTGTGGATAGTAGAAGCGTTTTTATGTTATAGATAAGTTTGGAGTCTTGGGAAGACTTGTTGTTTTGTATGATTGAGTGTGTTCTCTTCACTCGCCCAATTTTGGATCCAGGCGTAATGTAGCATCGTACTCCCTCTTTAGTGGCTAGAATTAGTCACATAGTTCTTGTAATGTGAAACTTTTGAATATTGATTTTTATTTATTTGACTTTGTAAGGACCAACTTTGAAATTTTTATTTCATTTATTTATGGAAAAGTATAGCCATAAAAATTGATGTTTATTTATCTTATGACCTTGATGGTCACGTTGTATTTACTGTTGTAATTGCGCACATTTTTATGCCTTATTGTTGGAATTGATTTTATTTTCTTTGGAATTTATTTACGTATTTATTATTGGTGGCTATGCTTGAATGTTTTAACTGTTGGTCATGTGTCCTGTTATATTTTCTATCATGTCCATGATGGGCCACTGATAGGCTATGTAAGGGAGTAGGATGCAGGGAATATACTATTTTCATAGCAAGTGTGTTGCTAAACATTTTGGAGTTGAATTCTTTAATTTATTGTTAGAAACATTGGGCATCGTGAGAAGAATTGAGGGAGTTCTAAGGTGGATTTTTGGTGTCATTATGGATCACTTGAAGTAAGACAAAATTTTGTTAAAGGTTTATGGGAGTAAAAAAAAATGAATTTCTAAAAGAAGCTTTTAAAAAAAAATTAATAAGGAATTGATGAAAGTTAAAAGAAAGAGAACGTTGAAATCAAGCCGTCAATTTGTTCAAAGTTTTCTTATGACATAGATGCTTGGTGTTCTTTAAATGATTTTACATTGATTCCATAAAGAAAGGACATAGAGAAGAAAATCTTTGTAATAGACATGATTAGTAGAGAGTTGAAAATGAATTGATGAAGTTGAATGAATTTAATTGGCAAAGAATATCACCGGTATGTTAGAGTGTTTTAAAAACATAGGTCTTCTCATTTTGAGAAAAGGAAAAAGAATTTGACAACAAAAGTAGAAAATAGTAATGAGATTGAATGAATTGAATTATTTTAATATTGTACAGAAGCAGGAGGAAGACAAGGAAGAATTTTTCTAAAAATCTGAATTGTAGACCAGGATGAAGTTTGGTTGCAAATAATAAAAAGGAAAAACTGATTCCATTGATAGGAATATGAATAGTATAGTTTCAAAGATGTTGATCATACAGTGATGGGATATGATCTAGAGGGTGCAAATTGTTGGAGGTCACAACCAATGGTTGCTTGGAGGACTGATCTCTTGATATTATATTGTGTTACGGTAAGATTTCATAAGCCATGTGGTGCTGATTCATGCTTATATATATGATTATGTGAATTGATTTATGCCTCATTAAAGATGTCAAGATTATTCTTATGCGAGGATGAATATAGATGTATGGTAGTTGTACCATGTGAATTGATTGATTGATTATACACTCAAATTATTTGATGGACGCAATGTTAATTGCAGAATTATGATGTTATTCTATGTATGGTCGAGTAGGACTAGAATTTGGTGGATAGTGCCACCTAAAAATTGCAGAGGATGCTGATAGATCAATTCCTCATCTGAGATTTTTAGTTCATGCATATGATGACATTTATTATATTATTGATATTTGATGCATAAGATTCTTTGTGTAGATGTTTTGTTATAAGACATCGAGATGATGTCTCTTCCAAGTGGGCAAGGATGTCACATCTCAAACTTTGATACTATCTGTGGTTACTTTTTGTGGAAATAATCTATGGATAATTATGTATGTGAGATAGATAATTTATTATTTTGAAAGATGAATGATTATTTTAATATGGAAAGCTGTAATGAAATGAATGCAATATTTATGTTAGTAATGCTTTGGCTATGCTTCAGCTATTTGGTTACTAATCTATTAACAAGAAATTGGAGTTTACTATGAGTTGCAGGTTGTCGAAGAGAAGGGGTGATTGAGGTAAAAGAGATTAGCATCCTAGGAGGGTTAAGATGGAGGGATATCATTCACACACTTCACATACTGTCATGTAGCAGTATATGTTTGCATATTGAATGATTTAATAGTTTAATTTAAATTGCATTTTCAGTTTATTTAAATTATATGATTTTATTGCATAGTTAGTTAATGGTGATATAATTAGATTAGTTAATTCATTGTTATTTAAATATTGTGAGTGTTTAGAAAATAGAATAATAGAATTAGTTATTTAATTTGTTTTTATTTAGAGAATAATTATATTCTATTTAATTATTAGTTTTATAGATACATTGTGATAGATATGTAAATTATTTTAATAATATTTTTAGAACTAGAAATAGAATAAAACATGATTTTGGAACAAAAACTAAATTTAGGAAAAGAAAAGCTCTAGAAAATGAAACACTTGAGGAAGAGGAAACAATTTAAACAAAGAGTTACAATTCATTTCTTGTGCACCAAAACCTCTATTTAACATCTTGCATTCTCAAAAAGAAGGGAAGCTCTTCATCTCTAAAAAAATTGCATTCAAAACAAAAAGAAATTGTGGAAGCATTTTTGGGACAAAAAGAGGGAACAGCTCAGATCAGCAAGTCTCTGTAAAAACCTATGGGAATCAAACATTTGATTTGGATAGGGAGTGAATTCCATAATATTATTTTAGATCATCTATGGCTATGTGTGTATGATCTTTTTCTTATATGCATAAACCATGATCTTCTGTCTAAAATTGATTTATAAAAATATATACAATTGGCTGTGGCATTGTAAAAGAAATGTTTTGTTTTGAAATATATATAATGATCGATATATATTTATATATATTCAATCGACTGTATTTTACATTGGATTGATTGTGTGTTATATTGGATTGACTATATTTTACATTGGATCAATTGTATGTATATTGGATCGACTGTATGATTGGAACGATTGCATTGTATAAAGAATTGACTGCTCATTATAATGAAGGAATGTTGAAGATGGCACTAAGGCCGCTGGAAGATAGAAATAGCATGGAGTCACCAAATGGTGTCACAGTCCCTTAGGGACTGCAACCCCATTTGGGAATGACTGCCCCTTTTTGTGAGTGTTTAGTTTCTTTTCTAATGTTTGTAATGAACCTCATCCTTACATAAATATGTAATATTTAGCATGAAATCAATATCATTGTTCTTGTTGCACTTGAGCGCTGAGAGTCTTTTGATCACCATTTATTTGGTTATATATATATATATGAATTTCATTTTGCTCTACGAATTTCATTTTCCTCTGCATACAGATATATTAACTGTAATTTTTTTTATTGTCTATAAACAAGAATGGTTCATGATTGTATTCGATTATATCATTTGATAACTTAGTTTTTACAATTTATTTATATATATATATATATATATATATATATATATATATATATATATATAAAATTGAATTTGACAAATTAAATTCCACTCATCCTTGTAGTTCTATCCCAGCATATACATTTTCCAATAAACATATTCCATACGAAATAGATGGATTTATTTAAAACCATGTGTGTATTTGTATGGATTGTGTTTATTGGAAAATTTATATGCTGGGACAGAACTATAAGGATGAGTGGAATTTAATTTGTCAAATTGAATTATATATATGTATGAAATCAAATTTATTATATTGTAAAAACAGAAATATTCTTTCTATTTTATATTTGCACCGTTGAAAATGACTTGTATGAACTTTTGAATTATTGAGTTCTTGATAAATGTTATTTTTGCATTTCACTTGGTAAAACTAACAATATATCAAATTCCTTGATTTATGAAAGAAATGCATTATGTTCAACTGGTAGATCATCACATAGATCAGGAAAAATTGAGATAAAATAAGGAAAATAGTAAACTTTCCAACAAGCAAACTAGTGAAATCATTTGAATAATGGAAAACAATGATTGAATTCAAAATATAGATATTTATGACTATTGAAAACCAAAATTAGAAAACTGTGCTTTGTGTATTTTTGGTAAAGTACAAACTTTTGGGACAAGATGTCGAATGTGGGTTCCCAGAGATGATAGTTTTACTTTTTCTAAAACTATCATTTTTATTTATTTGCTTGGCCAAGCTACTGTACCATTGAAATAGATGGATTTGTTTAAAAGTATAGAACTATGTTTGTCTCTGTCACATCCTATTTGCAAGAGTTTATGTCATTCTAGGATTAGGATGCATACAGGCAACAAACATGCATCGAGTGATTCCCTCCTACTTACACCATTCCAGGTTGCTAGGATCCTTGTGTCGGGTCAGTACTTTCTTCGAGTTAGGAAGAAACCTAGGGAAGTCCAGTACTTCGTGGTTGGGTGGAAAAAGTGCCTCAACCACTCTCTTGGTCTTGGTTTGCAGATGATCGGAGGACTGAGGCAACCGAGTTAAGATATAATTATTGATATGGATATTTGCTTTATATATATATTTCTTTGTATGGCTTCATTGCCAAGTTGCAATTGTAACATGATTCATGGATATCTTGGTGATAGTCCTTCCTTGTGTAACACTGAAACAACTGTATTGTAACACCAAGTCGAGTGTATGTAAACTATTTTGTAATCCATTCCGGTATATGGATCATTATTCTTATTCATGGATTCTTGCCATTTTATGTTATTATGGATGTTTAGAAACTATTATTGGTTGTTTATCTTACTTTTGGAATATGCTTTTCTTTTCAGGTGCTATTTTTAGTTGGTAAAATTTCCACACCTTACAGGTTCCAATACTACATGCCCAATCCCATCCCTGACAACATATATCCTTTGGTTTTCAGAACAACTGGGATCCTCAATACCACTTCCAGAGCCTTGTACAATGTTCACCATATCAGAACCATCAAGTTGCAGCCTTTTAAAATAGTCATTCAACTCCTCCAACCGTTGGATGAAGGATAGACAAGATACAACAGAGTCATGATTTCCCATGTCTGGCAAGGAATCATAAATATCCTGTGGTAAAAAGTCTCCCTTCTCAGCAGTCTTTTCCTTGAAAGCCATATGATTTTCCACATTCAGAGCCACCTGTGTAAATATATCAGCATGTGTGAGTCTAGGTTGAGACCCAGTAAGAACCCATGCATTGCCTTGAAAATGGTCCTCATTCCTCTTTTTCCACAAAATTCATAAAACTTTAGTTGTTAATGCAAGCCAAAATAAATTAGATTTTGCATCAAAAACTGAAAAATGACCAAATAAAATTCCAAACTTATATAATGGATGATATGAAGACCAGTTAGGCAACTTACTCAAAAACAAATTCCAAACTTGACAAGCATAACGACACTTAAAGAAAATATGATCACAATTTTCATAAGTATTACAAATACTACAAATATAACTATTGAGACCTAATGGTAATTTCTTTAGACAAAGCAACCATCTAAAGTAACCTTTCTTGGGCTCAAGGGAAATAGACCAAAATGGCATGAAAATACCCTTTAATTCCTTAAAACCCACATTACACTTCCAGATCTTGACACAATCCTCATAAATCTCCTCTGAGTTTCCAAGCATCCTATAAATCTTTTTTGACTCACAATTCATAAGATTGGCACCATCTTCCCATTTCAGGTTATCCAACCAATCCTGCTCTCCTAGCATGTTATGTAGAGAAGGGTTGTTTGAATAAGCTGAAAGAAGCACAGAGTAGGTCCTCTTTTGAGTTTCTTTTAGCCCAAATGCATTTTTTAGACACTCCCAAGATTTAAAGCCAAAAGAGGTGAAAGAGTCTTAAAATTTAGACAACCCCATCTTATGCCAATTGAGACCTGAGCAACCTTGGATGAGAGCAATAGGATTCTTGTTGTGTTTCAAAGCCCACCAAACAGAACTGTGCTTTCCCCACTACAAATAAGAATTTCCTTGCTAGGGCAAGAGATGAGACACCTGACACCTTCCCAAGCCTTCCAAATGGAGGCAAAAACCACATACCCAAAAGGCTTCACTTTAAAATCTCCAAAAAGGTGGTCATAGGGGTGCAAATTTTTCCATCCTAAAGAAACATAATAACATTTTTATTATGGTAATAAATTTGTAAATAGAAATACTCCATACATAATTTAATGTAAATAAAATATTTAGGAAAATTATTTTAGTCACCTTCTTCATTATTGCATAAAAATTTAATCATTCATGATACAATAATAAAGTTAAAAATAATAAAATTAAAACTCTTAACGTAAATTTTAACCAATAAAACATGTAACTTTAATCAGTGCCCATTTAAATAGTAAATGACAAACTACTAAAAAATATGATATTTAAGACATGTAGAGCGAACTTGAAACACCCACAATTAATATTACTTCAATTTAATCCAAATTGTTTAAGCGAGGGGTGGCTTAATATCCATGATTTTTTTAATAAGGGTGGAATTAGGGTACTAATATAGAGTGAGTACAGAGGTTCCACGGCTGCCCCGCAGCAAAACCAGAGAACAAAGCATTGTCGCTAACTACATCACAAACATACGAGTAGAAATCCATTGAAATTTAGAATAAAAGCATGAAACCATGGAACCTTTCTCATAACCTTGGTTTGTTGAAGTGGTTGCAGATTCCACAGACTAAGGAGAAGAAGCCAATTGATCAGCAATCTCTTCTTCATCTGTAATATGAACAACATTACCGTCATAATCTTTGTAACTCATATCATAAGAAGTCCAAAGAATGTGATGAACTAGAAAAGGAGCTTGATTTTCCAGTATTTGTAGTACTATTCTAATGCCAAGCCTTTTTTTTGGTTGAGGATGAGAACAAACCAATCCCAATTTCAGCACTCTTTCCATTTCTTCCACATCATACACACCATCAAGATTTGGATCTGTTGTGTGCAAGATGTTTTCATTTTGATATAAATCCCTTACCCAATCCGACAAAACAATATGTTCATTATCCTTGGACAAATCTACGGGCCTCCTGCCACATGCAACTTCTAGTAAAACAATGCCAAAACTAAATACATCAGAGTTCGAAGTAACTTTCCCTGTATTTGTGACTTCGGGAGCAATATACCCAACAGTCCCCACAACCTGAGTTGTTTGTGGATTTTGAGTGTGGTCGTACAAATGAGCAAGCCCAAAATCTCCTAGTTTTGCATTAAGCTCTGAGTCGAGCAACACATTGTTGGATTTCACGTCTTTGTGAACCATCCTGCGACCCCATTTCTCGTGGAGATATAACAACCCTATAGTGATGCCATTCAGAATTGTATATCTTCGAGCCCAAGACAATACTTCTATTTTTGCCTCTGGATTTGGGAATATCAGTTTATCCAGGCTTCCATTTGGCATGTACTCATAAACAATGAAGAGCTATTTGTTTGGAGATGACCCACACTTGAGATCTTTGAAATAAATTCCTTCATTCCTTCAGTGGAGTCTTTTGTGATGCATTTCACTGCAACTTCAAGGCCGCTTATGGAGAGAATGCCCTTGTAAACCCATCCGAAACCCCCAAAGCCCACCAGCTGCTCATTTTGGAAGCCTTGTGTGGCAGCTTTTAACTCTTTGTAGGGAATTCTGTGAGGCCAAAACTCTCTCTCCCATTCTTCAATCAACTCTCTGTCTTTTATTTCTTTCAGTTTAAGTAATGCAAATGAAATGACTACAAGGAACACAAACACAGATGCTATAGTCATGGTGGCCATGAAGCCTCTGGATTTGGTTATCCCTTTTTTTTCTGATGAATGAAGGGAGAATGGAGAGATCTAGGGGCTGTGCTTTACCTGCTAAAATTGTAGACCTAGATCAAAAGACCAACACAGAAGGGAAAACAACCATATAATTAAGATGTAAACTCTAGACTAGTAGAATCTCTATTCTATAATTTTAAATGTTTACAGAGTGAAATTTGAAGTCCAAAAGATTTAAATTATAAACCACTGTAAAGTGTTCACTCCAGAAAAACCAACACTTTACAAAGCTGAATTTTTTCCTCTCTAGGTAAACTTTTTTTCTTTGAGAGGAGAGTGGAACCCTTTCAATGGAACAACATAAAGTGTACTTGATGAGATTAGATCTTTATAATAAGCTATACTCAAAAGTTGCGGTAGATTTCAGAAATAAGGGGCAACAAATTGTTATTAAAAAAGGGGTAATATTTAGAAGCCCACTCGCAAGAAATCTTTAGCAGGAAAATCTGGAGAAGGTATAATATGGGGTCTGTAGTGGATGTCTAAACATAAACTTGAGATTTTGAATGCTCCTAAATAATAATAAAGGTTTTTGAGATTTTAGATAATACATGTCTGACAACTTAAGTGTTTAAAAGTTGAATTTCTGTAAAAACTTACTAATGGTTTATCTGATAGGCAGCCGTTAGAAAATTGCATGGAATTATATTTTAAATGTAACATTACTAAAGAAAGAACACTACCTTGATGATAGAACTAAAAATTCTATGATTATACTAAATTAAAAAAGCTCTCCACCTCTTTAATTAAAACTTATAAGAAATCTTATAGTAAAAACATAAAACTGTTGGAAGAATTTAATCTTCTATCAGTATATTAATTTCAGCCTGCCCCCGTGTCAGACTTGGGGATCTCCCACATTCAGCCCCAGGACCATTTGCCCCTGCCAAAATTTATTGAGGTAGGTAAGTTTGAATTTCAAATGAGTTGAGTGCCAATTTTCTAGCAAGGAAGGAATGAGACAAAAGAGAGGAAAAGGCTATTGACCATAGATAGAGAAGAGAGTAAGAGTTATCCTGCAGCAGCAGCAGAGGAGTAAGAAGAATGTTCCAGTAGAGAACAAGTAAATAGTAGAAAGAAGACAGAAGAAAGTTTCTGTGTGCAGCACCAAAAGATACGCACAAATAGCTACGGAGTTCCTACAGGTAGCTCTAGACAAATAGTGTGCAGCTCCAGAGATTGGGGCAGAATAGGGAAATAGAGTAGTAGCTCTGCATTGTAATGTGTATCAAAGTCTGAATGTAATTTTTAGCAAAGGAAAATATATACAATAGATATTGTTGTCTCTTGTGCCTTGTTCTTCTCTATGTATTTGTTTTGTTGCTGTCCATTATATTGCTATAGCATTGTCTTGTGAACTGAAGTCTACCTCCCCTGCTTCCCCTTGTTGCCAACAAGTGGTATCAGAGCCCTATTTTTCTAGGCAGTTATTTTCAGTTAGATTCAAGTGGGTGTTTCATATAAGCCCTAGGTTTTCTAGACATCATCAACCTTCTCAATTTTGAGGAGCATGGCAGGTGGGAACAGCAAAGGATTGCAGCAACCACCTACATTTGATGGGCAGAACTATGATATTTGGGTTAAGAAGATGAAAACTATTCTGGTTGCTAATGACCTATGGGATTTGGTCACCAACGGGTTTACAGACATCACAGACCCAGTAGCCTATGTAGCCCTTTCTAATGCTCAAAGAAACCAGTTGAAGGAAACTAGAATGAAAGATGCAAAAGTCCTCAATCTAATTGAGAGAGCCTTGATAGAGGCTATTTTTCCTTGCATTACAGCAGCAAACTACTCAAAACATGCATGGGAAATATTGTAGAACAGTTATAAGGGAACTGATAAAATGAGATCAGTGAATCTCCATCTGTTTAGAAGAGATTTTGAGACCCTTTAGATGAAGGAGAGTGAGTCTATCTCAAACTTTCACACTAGAGTTTCTACCATGCTAAATCAGTTGAGGATAAATGGAGAAACCATGGATGATCAAAGGATTGTTGAAAAAATCCTAAGGTGTCTACCTTCTAGATTTGACCCTATCGTCATAACCATTGAAGAAACTAAAGATCTGTCTAAAATGACAGTGGATGAGTTGATGGGCTCTCTACAAAGCCATGAGCAGTGATTGAGTAGATCCGCTCCTTCCCTTGAGCAAGCCTTCAAGGCTCAAACCAATGCAAGAGATAGGGGAAGAGGAAGAAATAGCAAAGGTAGAGGAAGAAGCAACTCCGGAAGAGGAGTTTCAAACAGCCATGAAGAGGCAAGCAGCTCACAGCCAAGCTATCAAGAAAAGAAGAAGAATAGCAGTTCTAATCAGAGGTATGACAAAAGTAATGTTCAATGCTATTACTGTCATAAGTTTGGTCATTATGCTAGTGAGTGTAGAAAGAAACAACGTGATCATGGAGGCAAAATGCTAATGTAGCAAATGAGTACAAGGTTGAAAATGAAAAATAGTCAAATGTTTTTATTGTTTGCAACCTCACTGAGAGGAGTAGTGATGAAGTATGGTATCTAGACAACGGTTGTAGCAACCACATGAGTGGAAATAAAAACTTTTTTACATCCATAGATAGCAGCATCAAGACTAATATAAAAATGGGAAACAATGAGCAAGTTCCCGTCATGGGAAAAGGTATAGTCAACATTCAGTCCAAGAATGGTGAAAGGAGGAAGATCCAGGATGTATATTATGCCCCAGGCATAAAACATAACCTATTGAGCATTGGACAGATGGTCCAAAATGGTTATAAAATCCTGATGGAAAATGGAGAGTGCACAATATTTGACAAAGGAGGCAGTAAGAAAGTTATTGCAATAGTGCAGATGACGAGGAACATAATGTTTCTTCTTAGAATACACATAGAGTCTCTGGCGCCATCTCTGGCGCTATCTTTGGTGCTATCTCTAGCACAGTTTCCAGCACTATCTCCGGTGCTCACAGCAGTGGAACAGTAATCAACCTTTATGACAGTCATCAAAGACCCATCCAAATTGTGGCATTTGAGGTATGGGCACTTAAGTTTTTTTGGTTTGATTTTATTGTCCAAGAAAGGCATGGTTAGAGGGCTACCAAACATTGTTGAGCCCGATGGAAAATGTGAAGCCTGCATTTTAGGAAAGCAACACAGGCAACCCTTTCAATTAGGGTATTCTAGAAGGGCAAGAGCACCATGGGAATTGGTGCATTCAGATTTGTGTGGACCTATGAAGACCCCCACATTAGGTGGGAATGTATATTTCATGACCTTCATAGATGATTGTAGCAGAAAAATCTGGGTTTATTTTTTGAAGAATAAATCTAAAGTATTTGAGAAGTTTAAGGAGTTTAATGCATCAGCTGAAAAGCAAAGTGGCTGCTATATCAAAGCCCTAAGAACAGATAGAGGAGGAGAGTATATCTCTAAATAATTTCTAAAAATTTGCAGGAATGAAGGCATTCATAAATAGTTCACAACAAGGTATACTCCATAGCAAAATGGAGTTGCTGAAAGGAAAAATAGAACCATCACAGAGATGGCAGCAAGCATGCTGAAGGCAAAGGGACTGTCAAATGATTATTGGGGTGAGGTTGTAGCAACAGCAGTTTACCTATTGAATAGGTGTCCTACAAATGCCGTTCATGATAGGATTCCACAAGAGGCGTGGACAAATAGCAAATGGAGTGTTGAATACCTAAGAATCTTTGAGTGTGTGGCATATGCATTCGTGCCTAAAGAGAAGAGGCAGAAATTTGATGATAGAGGTGAGAAATGTATCTTCACAGGTTATAGTGAAGAGTTAAAAGTCTATAGACTGTATAATCCCATCTCCAAAAAGGTTGTGATCAGCAGAGACATTGAGTTCATTGAGAATGAAGCATGGGATGGAACAGTGGATAGCACCACAGATATTTCAGTCATAATACCACTTGAAGATGAAGAAGCTTCAGAGGACAGCAAATCTAGAGGAACTACGGAGAGCAACAGCTTGGCAAGAAATTACTAAAGAGCATTGGAGAACAACTGCAGCTCCGGAGGTGGACAGCAGCATTGCAGCTCCTGAGATCAGCAGCTCCAGAGGTCTGCAACTCCAGAGATCTGTAGCTCCAGAGTTCAGCAGTGCAGTAGCTCTGGAGGTCGTTAGAATAGTAGCTCCAGAGATCAGAACAGTAGCTCCAGAGGTCGATAGAATAGTGGCTCTGGAGGTATTTCAGACCCCACACTCGCATCATTGGTGCCACGAAGGATAAAGAGTGTGAAGGAGATTTATGACAGCACACGGTATACTGATGATGATGAGAATTTAGATTTTGCATTATTTTCTTGTAGTGATCTAATCCACTTTGAAGAAGTAGTGAAAGAAGAGAAATGGTGTAAGGCCATGGATGAAGAGTTGGATGCCATAGAGAGGAATGACACATGGCATCTAATTGATTTACCCAAAGGTAAACAAGTGATTGGAGTTAAGTGGATCTATAAGACCAAGTCTACTAGTGAAGGAAAGATTGAAAGACATAAGGCAAGGCTAGTTGTCAAAGGGTATAAACAATAGCCTGGAAGAGATTATAATGAGACATATGCACCAATTGCAAGGCTGGAAATAGTTCGAGCAGTCATAGCAATAGCAGCCCAACACAAGTGGAAGGTGTTTCAAATGGATGTAAAGTTAGCCTTCTTAAATAGAGTGCTAAAAGATGAAGTGTATGTGGAACAGCCACCTGGCTATGAAATCCCAAGGTAAGAGGACAAGGTATATAGGCTCCGAAAAGCCCTCTATGGGCTAAAACAAGCACCTAGGGCATGGTACAGCAGAATAGACTCATATTTAGTGAGTAATGGCTTTAGCAAAAGCAGCAGTGAGCCCACTCTCTACATCAAAGTACCTGAAGGTAACATTTTGATTATCGGTTTGTATGTAGACGGTTTGATTTTTACTAGCAATAGTGATCTTTTCATTGCTGATTTCAAAGAGGCAATGAAGAATGAGTTTGAGATGACAGACTTAGGTTTGCTAAAGTATTTTCTTGGCATTGAGGTCAAACAAACAGAGCATGACATATTTATTTCGCAAACAAACTATGCCAAATAGATTGTGAAGAGATTTAAAATAGAGAATAGTAAACCTGCCCCTACACCAACAACCACAGGGCTGAAATTGAGTAAAGAGGACAACAGCAAGGAAGTAAACCCAACCCTCTACAAGAGCATGGTTGGAAGCCTCATGTACTTGACAGCCACTAGGCTTGATTTGATGTATGTTGTAAGCCTAATTTCTAGGTTCATGGAGAAGCCTAAGGACACACATTGGCAAGTAGAAAAGAGGATCCTGAGGTATGTGAATGGCACAATAGGTTTTGGCATCTTGTATGATGTCTCTAATAAGTTTAAGTTGGTTGGTTTCACAAATAGTGATTGGGCAGGAAATGTAGATGACCGGAAGAGCACATCCAGCCATGTATTTCACATGGGTTCAAGCGTGATATCATGGGCTTCCAAGAAGTAGCCCATTATCTCTCTCTCTCTCTCTATAGCAGAAGCTGAGTATATTGCAGCAAATGTAGCAGCATGTCAGGCTATTTGGTTGAGAAGAATCCTTGCAGACTTGAATGAGCAGCAAGAAGATGGTACAACAATTCATTGTGACAATGTTTCATCAATAGCCCTAACAAAGAATCTAGTCTTCCACTGATGGAGCAAGCATATTGAGATCCGTTATCACTTCATAAGGGAGTTGGTAGAACAAGGAGAGATTGTGTTGCAGTATTGCAGATCCAAGCAGCAACTCGCTGACATTTTTACAAAGGCATTGCCAAAAGATTCTTTTGAACGCCTAAGAGATAGGCTAGGCATTGTTGATAGCTCTGGAGGTGTGCAGCCCCGAAAAGAGGATAGCTCCGGAGGTGTGCAGTCCTGCAAAGAGGATAGCTCCGGAGGTTCAGATTTGGAAAGACAGCAAAAGAGCTCCAGAGGTTCAACTCTGGAAGGTATGTGCAGCTCCGGAGATGCTCCAGAGACGCAGAAATAGAACTCTAGAGTTGCAAGATGTTAGCTCTGGAGATGCCCTGGAGATGACAGAACTCCGGAGATGCAGGAAGTTAGCTCCGGAGATGCAGAAATAGGAAAGTCACCTCCAGAGATGCAGACAGCAGCTTCGGAGATGATGCAGAATGGTATAAGTAGCTCCGAAGATCTATTTTGGAAAGGCAAATGGTTAGGTATAACTCTGGAGATCAGTTCCAGAAAGAAAATTGTTAAATAACATCTGACTTCAGATTAAGGGGGAGTGTTGGAAGAATTTAATCTTTCATCAGTATATTAATTTCAGCCTGCCCTCACGTCAGACCTGGGGATCTCCCACATTTAGTCCCAGCATCGTTTGCCCCTGCCAGAATTTATTGAGGTAGGTAAGTTTGAATTTAAAATGAGTTGAGCGCCAGTTTTCTGGGAAGGAAGGAATGAGACAAAAGAGAGGAAAAGGCTATTGACCATAGACAGAGAAGAGAGTAAGAGTTATCTTGCAGCAACAGCAGAGGAGTAAGAAGAATGTTCCAGTAGAGAACAAGTAGACATCAGAAAGAAGAAAGAAGAAAGTTTTTGTGTGCAGCAGCAACAGATACGCACAGATAGCTACAGAGTTCCTACAGGCAGCTCCAGACAAATAGTGTGCAGCTCCAGAGATTGGAGCAGAATAGGAAAACAGAGCAACAGCTCTGCATTGCAATGTGTATCAAAGTCTAAATGTAATTTTTAGCAAAGGAAAATATACACAATATATATTACTGTCTCTTGTACCTTATTCTTCTCTGTGTATTTGTTTTTTTTCTGTCCATTATATTGTTGTAGCATTGTCTTGTGAACTGAAGTCTACCTCCCTTGCTTCCTCATGTTGCCAACAAAAACTAAATCTAAAATCTAAACCTTTTGGTTTTAAGGGTATCATTAATCTCCTTTTCTAAATCTATTTCAATCTATGTTTCCATTTATATATACAACACCTTTTGTACTGAAGCTCCAGCTGAGAATGTAATGGTCTTCAATTACGTAAGTCCCTGTAGATGCAGTAAACCCCATGTACACCTCTTCCTTCAAAACTGCAGAAAGATTAAGTTTCGTAACGGATATCAATGGCCGGACAGGCTTCTCCATCCCGACTACTGCAACACTCACATTAAGCTAGTCTTCAACATGATCATAATCAATCCAGGCTTGGATATTCTCTCCGCTTACCAAAGTCAAATTGTTAAAATGAATTTTGTCAATCCAATAGGCTGCCAACTGAGATTCGAAGGACTTAACTTAACACTATTTAGATTATCTCCAAGATGAGGGTCAGAAACTGTATCAAATTCGACTACTGAAAAATGGTTGGATTGGAGACCATTTGCTGTAGGTGTGGCGAGTCAAAGGTACTGGGAATCACCGGCGCCCGACGGACTTATTGGGAGCCATCCCATTCCCATGCAAGTCCTGAGATGGAAGCGCAATGGACAAGACAAAGCTTGTGCTGAAGGATAAAATTGAATTATTGTTGTCTATTGTTCTGATGGGGTTGGGATACAGAACACAACCCACTGAACGCCGGGTTTGATTGGTGAGGATGAGCACTCATTTAGAGTGTATCGAAGCATCCTTCAGCAGTATTATATTCGATTCATTTAAATCACCATAGGTGAAAGTCTTGGTGTAGGCAAAGTGTGAAGTAAAGAATAGGAATAGTAGCACAAGAGTAAAATAGGAGCTTAGCTGACAAAGGATAGTCATTGTTTCTTCGAAGAAAACTAGTGCCCTAGTATTCTTAATATAATTCTTACTCATTGGAATGAATGCACGCCCTTCTAGCTATTTAGTTTAGCAGAATTAGCTAAAATTATAGGTAGTGGTCAAAAGATTTTATCTTTGGAGAAAGTATAACGTTGGTAGACTCGGTACTAACAAAAATTAATATCCATACAAAATGTACTTACAATGGCATGAAAAGTTAGTATTGCTATTCACATTCTAAAAGTGGTTAACATGCAGTAGACGAAAAGTGAAAATTTTCCCTACATGTAAAGTCCATGAACGCACATGGATGTAGGTTTGACTAACTGAACTTGATTTGTTTGTTCCTTAGCTCTCAAGTTTTCTATGCAAACATTGTTTTCATTCTACGAAAGTGCAGAAAATTAGGACTTTCCTAGAATCTTGTGTGCAACACATTTCTTCAAATAAGAAAGACGTGTTGGGTACGGTAGCGTTTATCATATTTCTTCATAGAAGTTATTAGTTTTCCACAGTCCATGAATTTAATTGTAACAATGCTCCTAGATTTGATATTTTCATATCACACTTCGTGATTTCTAAATATTACATTGTTCTTTTCTATTTTTAGTGGTGTTTTTTTATTAACTTCTTTTTAAAAAATTATTTAAAATATTGATAAAAAAAATTATATATTTTTTGTCTAAAATATTGTAATATATTATCATTAAACTGTGAAAATATTATGATAGTGATAGAAATACCATTATAATTTGTCTTAAATGACATTATTTTGTGGACTATGTATTTTAATAATTCTTATTATTATTATTTGTATGGATTGTATATTTTAATATTTTTCTTATTATTATTTGTGTAGACTATGTATTTTAATAGTTTTTTCTTTAAAACATCTAACCTACTTTACTAAAATATTTTTATGTATTGCTTAATTTTATTTAAATTTTATTTTTTGTATGGTAATATTTTTTTAAGAGATATATATAATTTTTTTTTTTTAAATATATTTATAAATTTATAAGTTTAAGATGTAAAATATTTCTTTTTACTATAATGTTAATTTGAATGCTTATTATTTATTTTTATTTTAAACATATAAATATTTTTATGGAATTTATTTGATTTGTTTTTAATCATAAAATAAAGGAGAATAAGACTAAAATATATGATTAAAGAAAATTGAAAAAGATATTTTTGATGGGTTGGACATGTTACTTGAAATTTGTAAAGAATTTTGTACACAAACTTTAAATGGTTTTCATAAATTTTATGTATTCTTATTTTTTTTAAAGCGTATTTAGCATATTTGACTACTTACTTTGATAATTAACACCATTTAATGTATACTAAATGGTATACTCATAAGATTTGTGTTTTCAAAGTGTCAAACCACATCTAGTACTTGACTTTAAAAAATTTTGGTCAAAATTTTGGTATTCAATATCAACATTATACATCTACAATAAGATTTTTAAAGAATATTGTACAAAAACTTCAAATGGTTTTCATAAATTTTATAAATTACTATTTTCAAAAAAGTTTATTTAGCATATTTAACTACTTACTTTGATGATTAATACCATGTAACCTATACTAAATGGTATACTCCTAAGATTTATATTTTCAAAGTGTCAAACCACATCTAGTGTTTGACTTTTAAAAATTTTGGTCAAAATTTTCCTATTCAATATCAATATTATACAACTACAAAATAAAAAAAATATGGATATAAGTAAACAAAACATACAAAATGTTTCTTCCATTACACTCCTAAAATTAGGACCTCTTAACTAATCAATAGCACAAGTTATAGGTGCTATTTCTAGTTATATAGTGTTGTTTTTTAACATTCTCCTAATCTCTTATCTTAAAAGATGTAAATAAAGCTACATAGGATCCAATCTTATGAGAATCTTTGTGTGGTCACCAATAATATTGAAAATGACATATGAAATTTGGTCCAAATACTAAGAACATGTACCATGTAGAATTAGAGCCAAAAGGTACAAATAACTTGTTTGTAATATTTAATAATGAACATATATTAATATTAATGATGTCAATTAATAATAGTGATGTTTTATTCAATAAGAAAAAATCAAATCAAATAAAAAAGTGGTAAAAGAAATAACTAATTAATATATAAAATAAAATATATTAAAATAATCATTACTATAGGAAAAGAAAAACCTCTTAAAAGTAGATAAATTGTTAAAATCAAAATAAAAATAGTTATTCAATAAATATTAAAATAAAAAATAATAGCTTGTCTTTTCTTATTTGTCTATTTAGATAATTACTACTAAAAAATAAAATAACTATTCAATTAGTAAAGTAATTAGAAAAGTTATGTGGTGTTGCTTTATTGGAAGTTGCATGTCGCAGGAGACCCGTAGATTTTTTTTTTTATGAATAGGGACCATATCTATATTAATAAAAGATAAAAATATACATATCCACAAAAAAGGTGGATGGTAAGAAGTCACACCTCAAAAGTCAAATGGGTAGATCCCAGAAAATCACAGAGTCTTGGGCCATGCCTAGAAATCAGAAAATATTATAAAAATAGTAAATAAAAAGGCCATTAACTAGCCAAAGTAGTGCCAGATGATGGTAGATCCTTATCATCCAGGTTTCCCCATAAAATAGCGAGGTTCAGAATGATGTCAGGAGGAGCCCAACCATCATCATTTTTTTTTGTTTCTATATTTTTATCTTCACGACGAGGTGAAATTGCCAAGTCCAAATGTGGGACCCATTTAGAATTATCAATGGGCCAACCAGAACTGTCGCTAGGAGTGCAGCCACCAGAAGGCCACCAAGAATTTTCACTTCCACCCCCAGCACTCTGCTAGAAGGCCACCCTAGGCCATCCCACAATGGGGGAGAGGATGACCGCTTGCAAGGGCAAGAGCCGCAACAAGGAGGAGCTTGAGCATGGGGGAAAAAAACTTGGTAGAGCCACTTCACCACTGGCCCCGTGAGCCACAATGCAAGGGACATTGCCCTAGAAGCTCCTAAAGGTGAGAAATTTCAAGCATAACTTTGTTAGCTTGCACTTGAATCTGCATGAGAACATTAGAGAAAATAATAGCTTAAGAACATAAAGAAACAAATGTGTCAATCTGGTTGTGAGAAAATATGCAAGAATTTCTATCTTTCCAAATACTGAAGAGGATTTCCACCCTGAAAGTATTCCAAATCTAAGTATACTTTGCAGGGATCCTGGGGGAATCTCCCAATAAAACCATATGCCAGGAGAAGGGCTCTAGCTGAATGGCTGAAATGGTTGAAAGAAATCATGGATCCAATTCCACAGCCGCTGACCTCTGGTATAAAACCAGAAGAGATGCTAAAATGACTTAGCCTACCCACAAAAAGGGTAACGAGGGTCACGAACCCCCAAACGAAAAAGTTGAGACCCCACTGGTAAGCCTTGAAAAAGAATACACCAAGAAAAGTGGGTGAGCTTTGGCTCAACAATTGCAGACCATGTAACAAAAATCTTTTGTACCATACAAACACTGAGGATTGTAGGTGCCATCACTGATTGAGGGCGTCGATCATGGGAAAGTGAGGCAAAATCCATTTATAACCAAGCCGAGGCTTGTAATTTCTGAAAGAGGTTTTTAGATACCATTTCCAGTCCTTCCACCAGGGCTTAGTGGAAAAGATTCCCACCTTATGAAGCATATCAGCTGAAATGGCACTCACCAGGCCATCGAAGGTTTCACGGTCATGGTTTTGAAAACTGAACTGAGCATGGAAAGCTTCCCATGATAGAATACGCATAGTGGAGACTCTATGAAATATATCTTGTAGGGTTCGAATATCCTTCTTGTGAAATGTAAGAGCCTTAAACCAAGGAAGCTTAGCTAACAGCTAACTAGCATTGGCAAAAAGAGGAGACCACCAAATATTTTGGTGATTAAATGAGAGCCCATCATAGAAACTAGTCCCTAACCAGTGAAGCCAGGGTTTGACAATCTCCCAGGCATGCCAAATGCTTTTGGTAATAAAGGTTCCCAAAATCTGAATAGGCTCCCTCATAATAAGAAGGGTTGGAAGGCCAATACCCTTCCAAGAAGGTCTATGGGCAAGATAACCCGCTTCAATATTGTGCTGGAGGAGGATTTTCCAGGTCTCATTACTAGTAAGAACACATATGATCCATTTGACACAAAGAGAAATCCCTTGTCGCTGAGTAGAAAGAAGGCCAAGCCCACTAGAATCTCTGGGGAGGAAACAAAATCCCTAGGTAATGTGGTGAAAGCCACGATGGGTCTTAGAAGATACCCAAAGAAAATCTCTGAGTAATTTCTCCAACTTAGCATAAGAGGCTTTGGAAGGGGCCCAACATGAAGAGTAATACACATGAGTCATTGCTAAAATTTTGGAGCATACCTAAAATTTCCTAGCCAGAGAGAGCGGTTTGATAACCCAGAAAGCTAATTTTTGCTCAATTCGAGAAAGAACCACTTGCCAGAGATCAACAAAAGAGGCTTGAAAGCCAAAAGAGATGCCAAGAAATTAGAAGATTTCACCAAGAGAAATCCATTTCCACCCATATTGCTAAATCCAAAGAGGACTAGCAAGAACTAATTATCTATAACACAAGGTTTTGTGCCACTGAATGGTAGAATCAGAGGCCAAGCAAAAGGTCTCAAGACAATCAAGGGCAGCTTTGATAGTATTTTCTTCTTCTAGTAAGGTAAGGAAGGAATCATCGACAAAGTGGCCATTGACAAGATGAGCTGATGAGTTAGGTAAGGAGATCCCTTGAACAAGCCCTTGGGAAATGGAGTGAGCAAGAAGATAGTCAAACCCTTCAGTAGCCAACACATAAAGCAAGGGGGCAAGTAGGTAGCCTTGATGAATGGAACGGAACAGACCAAAGGATTGGGATTGGCAGCCATTAATGGTGAGGCAAGATGAAGCTTTAGAGGACAACACATGTTCACAAACTAAATGAAATTTGGGCCAAATCCCAACGTAGAAAGCATGGCTAAAATGAAGGGCCATTTTATGTGGTCATAAGCTTAGGCAAAATCAATTTTGAGGAAAATTTCCTTTTAATTAGAGTGTCTCACCCACTCCATGTGTTCCTAGATAGCAATGATGTTGTCCAAGATGAACTTGGATTTGATAAAACCAGTCTGTTTAGGGTGCACAACCTGAGGAAAAAGGTGGTGGATTTTTAGAGCAAGGGCTTTGGCAATTACTTTGTAGGATACATTGAGGAGTGTAATGGGTTGCCAATTACAAATATCCTCTGGATCACTAGATTTAGGTATGAATTTTATATTACCTTTATTGATAGGATGACCTAGGGAATTAGAATGAAAGGCTTCAAGGTAAACTTTATGCAGATCCTTCCCTACACAATCCCAAAGAGCTTTGTAAAATTCACAAGGAAATCCATCAATTCCCAGAGCCTTGTCATCATCCATAGTGAAGATAGCTTCTTTGAGGTTTTCAATTGTGAGCAAGTGATCACAGATTTCTGTGATCACTTGCTCACAATTGAAAACCTCAAAGAAGCTGTCTTCACTATTTGGTACAATAGCAAGGCAATCCTAGAGTGCATTCTTCCACTTAGGAGTATAGTATTGGGCTATAAAAACTTGCTCATAGTGCTTAACAAATGCCTAAAAAATATTAGGCAGTTCTAAAAGCACAGTATTGTCCTCTTTGATTCACTTGGTGCCAGCTGAGGAATGTGTGGCTCGAAGAGACAAAAAAAATTCTTTTGAGGCACAATCCCCAATTTTGAGCCAGTGTAATCTAGCCTTGAGTTGCACCTCTCTGGCTACATAGTTATCAATGACATACTTTTGATGTCTTAGCTCTTCAACCCTTACTTGTAGAGAAGGGGAGAAAGGTTTGGTTGCCAAGGCCTTAGTGGCGGCATGGAGATTAGTCGTTGTTGAGCTTCATAGGACTGCCTGTGAAAAATAGCCAATTGACGTCCATAGATGTGAAGAAACCTCACAGTCTATGTGATAGCATCATTTGACCACATGATCCATCCAGTTGAGTGGAGTGGTTGGCATTCAAGATTCTAGATGGTGTTGATATGGTCCAATGTGGGCTAGTGACTCGGCAAAGAGGTATTAAAAAAAATTGGGTCCTACCGGTGCGGGGCTATCATACTTGCCATTCAATATAGAACAAAATAGGAAAGTGGTCTGACAACGTTACATCCACTAACAGCTTAACAGGGAGTGGGGAAGAGCTAGCAAAAGAGAAAAAAATTGAGTTGAGATCGTAGCCCGATCAAGGCGTTTAAATATCCTATCAGACCCAACTTGATAATTACACCAAGTGTGCCAAAGAGAATGAGAATGGTGGAGGCCAACATTAGCATTGAAAAGACCCAATTTATTACGCATGTAAAACCATGCCTCTCTTTCACCAGCAACCCATCGAAATGGTAGAATACCATCCTTGTTGTATGCCATCTCAACCATATTGAAATCCCTACAATGGACCCAAGTGGAAACTGGTAATGATTCAGCAATCCAACGCCAAAGAAGAGATCTTTCAATAGCATGATCATTCGAGGTATAAACATTAATAATTCCAAAGGAATGATTATCAATGTTTAGAAGAATCCAGATAAGCTGATGCGTGGGATCAGACCCATGAGCAACCATTGAAGTGTGGCACCGTGGGGACAAAAGAATGACTACTCTACCATGCCTAGCTTCATGATCTATACAAAACATTTTACTAGCTAGTCAAATAGAATGGCAAGCTGAAGAAAGTAAAAAACCAACAACTTTCACTTCTAGAAGACACAAAACATCAATACCAACATACTTCTAAAGAGTATCCCTAACAAAATACTTCCTAGAGAGGTCAGTTAGACCTCAAACATTCCAAGAAAGAAAATTCATGTTAGGTACTCCACCATTTCATTGGAATCTGACTCTTCCAAAGAGGAATAGTGATTCTGTAAAAATTCTGGTGGGACTATCCCAATCTGAATGGGAGGAGATGAATGTCTCTATTTCTCCTAAACATATTCTCCTTCTTCAAGAGGTTGAGAAGGGTTACGAGAGTGCCTGTGATTTCTTGACATGGGAGGAAACGCAGTCAGCTGAGTTATCATAATTCAAACAGGCTGGGGTATAGCCAAAGGCCTTGGCTGAGTTGGAATGCTAGGGGAGACCTTGTGGGTTTCCTTCCCCTTCACAGAAGGGTTTGAAAGTTCTTTTGTCAGTGCAAGGGTTTTGGTAACCACCCTAGAGCCATTGGACTTATTTTTATGTTTGGTAATTGTTGACCATTTTTCATCTGGTTTGGTGGTAGCACCGTCTACCTGATGGGGCTTGTTAACTTCCTGTGACGGAGACTGAGTACAGGGGATTGCAAGAGGAGAATCCTTAATCTTATGTTCAATGGACTGACACCGATAATAGGTGTTCAGCAGATTAAAATAAGTGACCTTCTGGGTATGCTGAAGAGTACCAATTTGAATATCAATTTACTCTTTTAGATCTTGTGAAAGGTCCACTTCTACATAGACTCACTTTTGAGGACAATCTTGAAAGAACCTATTGGGTTTGACACAAATAACTCTACCCAGAGAGGAAGCAATATCTTGCAAAAAATGCAAACAAGGCAAGGGCAGACCAGGAAACTTAATCTAGATGGAACCCGTAACTTGGTATCATCTGAGACAGTGAATTCCCAGGTCTAGGATTGGAAGACTAGCAAAGAGGACCAGATGAAACAAGGACCATGATTCAGGATTGCTTGAACATGATTGACCTCCACAAAGCGAAAAAGAAAAATGCCCTTTGCCAAATTTTGAACCATATCAAGGCGGACCCCATGAGGGACTGAGGCCTTTTGAACCCAATCTTTAAGCACACTTTTAGGGGGAGTCCTCCCAACAAAATAACCAACAAGAGTATGTTTCTCTAACCATTGACATGCAAAATCAAAATCTCGGGTGGGTAGCACCACATCCGCAAGAGAATCAACAGACTTACCTCGTGGAAAACTTTCGAAACAAATTTTTGAGGACGCTTATTCAAGAGAGGAGCCATTGAACAAAGCCATCAAATCACCAACACAAGCAAGAACTAATGGGTTAGAGCTAGTTGGAGGGATTATAAACTACTAAAACCGTAGTAATTGCGGTCATACACACAAAGTAAATGAAAAATGTTGCACCTAAGGCATGGTATGATGCAAGAGGGACCAATGGAAACCATATACATAGGAAACCCTAGTAAATTTGTCCAAGGATAATGAACAAATTGTTTTCTTGGATTGTTTGAAGGATTTATATCAAAATGGGAAAAACCTTACAAATTAAAAAAAATGGTACTGCAAATATTGGAAGGCCAAGTTGTCTATGGAAAATCTTCTAGTTTTGCATTAAGCTCTGAACTAAGCAACACATTGTTGGATTTCATGTCTCTCTAAACAACTCTAGGATCCCATTGCTCGAGAAAATATAACCACCCTGCAACGATGTCATTCAGAATTGCATATCTTCAAGCCCAAGATAGTACTTTTATTTTTGCCTTTCGGTTTGGGAACCTTGATTTATCCAGGCTTCTATTTTTGAGATTTTGAATGCTCCTAAATAATAAACAAGGTTTCTGAGATTTTAGATAATACATGAGTTATAATTTAAGAGTTTAAAAGTTCAATTTCTATAAAAATTTATTGATTGTTTATTTAATGGGTAGTTAAAAAATTGTATGGAATTATAATTTTACCATAATTTAAATGACCATATTGTTTATGGTAGTCATTAATTTTCCACAGTCCATGATGTTTCTTTGGTAATGCTTCTAGATTTGACTGTGTTTGATTATTTTCCTCAACGTTTCAAATCACACATAGTGATCCTTGATCAGGAGAAAGAGAGCAAGAGAAAAGAGAACATGAATGACAATTTGCAGACTTAAGACCACTTTAAAAGAGGGAGTGAGAGATGTGAGGTAGAAACCAAGAACACTCAAGGGAGAAGGACAGCAACCTATCAAACTAAGTGAAATAAAGGACAAAAATAAAAGGAGGAAACCTAAGCACACATAAGACAAGACACAAAAAGAAAAGACCAATAAGGACAAAGGGAAACAAACAAAATAAATAAAAGAACAAGGCCTAAAAAATAGTGGAGAGAAACTAAAAACTATGATTCTAACCATCTAAGAAACAATGAAAAGAGACCATAGAACAAAGAGATAACAAGTGGACAAAACCAATTCCGACCAAAGCCAAGAAGTATAAAGAAGGCAAAAAGATGATTGAGCTAGGGTACGAAATAATCAACAAAAGAGCACACACACACACACACATATTAACAAAAAGATTAACATGAAAGAAATGGTGAAAATTAAAAAAAAGGGACAGAGAAGGGAAATAAACAACATAATAAAAATTGAAGCATACAATTGAAAATCTAACAAAATATGTAAATAAATAAAAACTAAGGAAACACAAAAACCACAAACAATGAACGTAACAATGAAACCAACTATAACCAAAACAAAGATGACCCTAAAGTGAGAACGAAACAATTTTAAAATAACCACAGGAATGGGCAACAATAAAGCACAAACCACAAACGAAAGAAATATATATACACACCAAGACAACACAAGGAGCAACAAGGAGACAAAAAGAACAATATGATTACGACAAAAAACAAGAAGTAAAAAGAAGGAACATGGGATCAAAACAATCTAGAGGCTGGAAGCGGAAGGCCTAGCAAGGAAAGAAAACAAGACATCGAGAAGAATTAAAAGTGCGTGTGTCTAGGTTGGTGAGGAGGAGGGAGGAAGGAGGGCAACCAAGGAGAAAGGGATGGGGGAAAATGCCTATGGAAGAAAGAGGACTAGGGACAAGAAGAGGGACAAAAAGGAGGGACAAAAGACTAGAACCAAAAAATGGACCAAGAGAGGACAGGGGAGGGGGGACAAATTTTGAGATAGAGGGAGAAGAGTGGGCCGAATAAGGAAGAAGGGAAAGAGGGAGAGCCCAAAGATGAAGTTAAGAAAAAAAGGAAAACATAAGAGGGGAGGAAGGGGGAGAGAAGAATGACTAAGAGTGAAGGAGATCATGATGAGAAAGGGAGTGATTTCTGAGGCACATGAGCAAAGGTTACCAAGTAAAACTAAGACTCCATCTCTCATTGTGATTAAGGTTAGAGTGGTGGTTGCCAATTTTAATAGCCTCTTTTAGTTTTTGCTTGAAGAAGTTATCTACCTTGATTAAAATTTGCGTGTCTTCCAGCCAAATGTGGTGTTTGGTTCTGGAGGAGTGCTCGGCAAGGGCTAACTTTTGAGTACATTCGTGCTTGATGTCGGCATTGTGCTCTTTAATCCTAGTGCTGAAAGAGCGACCTATCTCCCCAATGTAGGGAGTACCACACGAACAGACTACCTTGTAGACTCCTGAGTTGAGGAGAAGGTCTCTAGGGTCTTTGGGAGATGGGATGCAGTTCCTGAGAGTTGAGATGGGTTTGAGGCATAGTGGATGCCCTTTTTAAGAAGAATCTTAGAAATTTTGTTGGAAATGCCTTCAATGTAGGGTATACTAGTCATAGGAGGGGATGGTGGCTGAGTTTCAATAGGATAGGAGTAGAAGTGGGATCTGGCTTGCTTGAAAGCTCTATTGATGAGTTTGCTTTTGAAACCATTCAATTTGAAAACTTTGGAGAGGTGGGTAAGTTCAAGATCTAAGTTATCCTCATCGCAAATGCAAAAAGCCCTGATAGCCAAAGTTATTAGGACACCAATTTTTTGGGAAGGGTGATGATGAGAAGAGGCATGGAGGTACAAATCCATGTGGGTGACTTTCCTAAACACTTTACGGCCTAAGGAACCATCTTGCTTCTTTAAGAGCAAAATATCCAGAAAAGGGAGTTGGTTATTAGTCTCTAACTCTTTGGTGAAAGAGATGCTTTGGGCTAAGATGTTAAGGTGTAAGTGGAAGTCTTCAAGTTTCTCAAGACCATGGGGCTAACAAATGTTGGTGTCATCAACATAATGTTTCCACCAGCTTGGTTTGAGAGGAAACGAGTTGAGGGCCATCTCTTCAAAATGCTCCATGTAGAGATTAGCCACAATAGGGGAAAGAGGGGATCCCGTGGCAACTCCATCAAATTTCTCGTAGACTATTCCTTGGAATGTAAAGAAGGTGGATCTATGACATAACTCAACCAAGGAGGTGATTTTCTCATTAGTCTTATGTCTAATTAGCTCAATGGAATCAGGGATGGGAGCCTTGGTGAAGAGGGGAACAATGTCAAAGATGACTAAAAGGTCATTCTCTTCAAGCTTCTTGCCTTTAATGAATTCAATAAAGTGGGAAAAAAAATTTATGGAGGAAGTGGATTGGCCAACGAGAGGGGCTAAGAGCTTGGCAAGGTGGGCTGCAATCTTATAGGTTGGGGAGTCGATGGTGTCAACGATGGGTTGAAGGGGAATGCCAACTTTGTGAATTTTGGGAACGCCATAAATATGGGGGGTAACTTCTTTGGTGTGAAGGAGCCTCTTTTTAGTATTGACATCAAAGGAAGAAAGAGAAATGGCTCTTTTGACTTTGTTAAAAATTTTGGAGATGGGGTTGCAGGAAATAATTTGGTAACTGTTATTGTCGGAAAGCAACTCTCTCATCTTAGATATGTAGTCATGCCTACTCATTATGACCGTGGCATTGCCTTTATCTACTTTAACAATGATGAGGTCATGTTTACTCGTCAAATTCTTGAAGGCAAGTAGCTTAGCTTTAGGGACGTTACATTTGGGTGGTTTGGCATGCCGAAGAGCAACGATGCAATCTTGCCTAACTTCCTTGGCAATATCTGGAGGAATAGAATGGATGGCATTCTCAATATCAATAAGAAAGTTAGAGACAGGAATGGATCAAGGATAAATAGCAAAGCCCAGGCCTCTTTTTAAAAAGTTGAAAGTTAGAGAGTCTAAGGGCACAGTGGATAGGTTGACAACCAATTTATTTTCCCAATCATGGATGAACTTAGGGGTAAGGTGAGGTCTAGGGAGTGAGGAAAGAGGAGTGGGGTGTTTGGAAGATGTAGGTGGATGTGAAGAGCCACAAGGGAGGGAACACGTGGTGATGGAGGGGTTGAAAGATAAAACTAGGGGGCCAAAATTAAAATGAGAAGAAGAATTACTGAGAATAAAGGAGGTTTGCGGGTGGTTGAGAATGATTGCAGTTGGTGGAGAACATGCAGTCATCAGATCAAGGACAGACTTGTCAGAAGAAAGGTCTGAGGAGGACGGAGGAGAGTTGGGGAGTTGATAGTTATTCCTTTGCTCACCCACCTCAGAAATCACTCCCTTCCCCATCATGATCTTCTTCACTCTTAGTCGTTCTTCTCTCCCCCTTCCTCCCCTCTTATCTTTTCCTTTTTTTCTTGACTTCATCTTCAGGCTCTCCCTCTTTCCATTCTTCCTTATTCTACCCACTCTTCCCCCTCTATCTCAAAATTTGCCCCCCCTCCCCTGTACTCTATTGGCCCCTTCTCTGGTTCTAGTCTTTTGTCCCCTCCTTTTTGTCCCTCTTCTTGTCCCTAGTCCTCTTTCTTCCATAGACTCACTAGTAGAAAAATAGGAAAAAATGACTAAAAAAACTACCAAAAATCGGTCATGTGATCAGTAGTTTGGTCACGTGACCATTGATAGTTTATTACCAGTCATTTATCTCACGACCAAATTTATGACCAAACAAATTTTAGTCATTAATTTGGTAGTAAAATTTGGTAGTATATTTAGTCATCAATTTGGTAGTATATTTAGTCACGTGACCATTGGTAGTTTATTGTCGGTCATTTATCTCGCGACCAAATTTATGACTAAATAGATTTTTGTCATTAATTTGGTAGTATATTTAGTCAACAATTCGGTAGTATATTTAGTCATCAATTTGGTAGTATGTATATTTAGTCATTTATTTAGTCATTGTAATCATTTAGTCGTTGATTGTTGCTAACTGGTCATTATTTAGTCATGGTAGTCATTTTTATTTACTGGTTTCCATTAATTGGTAGTAAATGTAGTCATGATATGAATAATTTATTAAATACCATAAATTTTATAATGTAGAAAAAATATATTATTAAATTTGAATTTAAAACATTAATAAAATAAATTTGAAAAACTATATATTTTATGATTCTGCCAAGTAAAGATTGATAAATTTGAGCCAACACTTTCTATTTGAGAATCGACCAATAATAAATTGAAACAAAACAATGCAAAGTGGTAATAAATATTTTTTTTATTTGAACAATGCAAGAAAAGAATTACAAATAATAAAAAAGCAGCACAAGGCTACCATAAGTACTAGAAAAAACTAGTTCATGGGCTCTGTCATGTACAACAAACTACAACGACTAGCTGAAGAAAAAACTAGTTCAACAGCCACATTAGATACAATAGAAAAATAATGGAAAGGTGGGTCAGACCGATGAATCCCTTCACATCTTTTGACACTTAGAAAAGAGATGTTGCCACTGAGCATTCCATGAGACATCATTTCTTTTGGCATTTTGTTAACCAATTTAGGTGCTTTGACTGTAGCCTTGGTGCATTCCATAGTCTCCTTCACACAAGCTATTGAGTTGTTACCTGTGTATTCAAACAACCCTAAACCACTGTGAACAATATCTGAATAACAACCTGAGAATGCTACTTAGAGGCCCCTGTAGCAATGACCTTGTAGCAACAAGAAAACACACTATTCCCTGTAACCTTCCATAACATGGTCCCAGATAGCTGAAGCAAAAGCGGCACTTGAAATAGTGAAATCCATCCAGTCAACAACATGCTGAAGATGACAACATGGAAATGTTTTTGACTTCATACAATTGCAGTAAAATATGAATTTATTTAAAACAATGTTTTCATGATATTTTCTTCATTACCTCAAGAAATCATAAAATAGATCATTACACAAAATCTCTACTCTTGGAATCAATCTCTTCCCTTTCTCACATGGCAATACCGCACTTGCCCGTTCAGACTATTAAATTTTAGAAAACAAGCTAAACAACAAATATTCAAATGACCTCCTGCATAGATAGGATCTGAAGTTCACTATTGTCTTATTGTAGCCAGAGGTACAGCACATACACCACATAGAAAAACATATAGAAGAATCTTATGATGCAGAAGGTACTATTCTGGTATCAACAAAATTCACCATTTGTTATCCTGATTTTGTTGTTTGTGATGTTGCAAGGTGCATTTTCCCATTTTCATCAAAAGGTTTTGCTCCAATCCAAAGTTCCATTGTACAATGCATCATTAGTAGTAGCTCAAGGAATTTTTAACATCTTTTTCAATTTCACCACAAGTTTTCAATCATCATTGGACAAATCATAATGAAAAAATAAAGAAGAATATTCCATTTTAGACATTAAAAAGTTGTTTTATCAGCCAAAAATGTAAAGCACACATGTTCAATTAGTATAAAATGCATAATAGTAAATACACTATAAAATTATGTAATGTGGATATCAAATAGCCTTACCCTATAGTTTTCTTTCAATATATTATAGATCTTCTTGTGAGATGACTCACAAATTCATCCTCCATTTCAAAATGCCTACCAAAGATTTTCTGTGTTTCATCAACATTGCTCCAAACAATCTGTAAAATTCATATGATAATTCATTAACAAAAACATTTCAAAAAATAGCATCCAAAATCATATAAAACTATTAACAACAAAGACAGCTTCTTAAAATACCTTCATGGCCACTTTTTCACCCTTCTTAGCCATTTCAACAGATTTATGATTGATGTTAATTAAGGCTATTTTTCCAATATCTATGAAATCTTTTGTGGGAACACATAATGGCATGCCATTCTGTAGATGCAATCACCACATATGGCTTTATACAAGCCAAAAATGATACAACAATCTTTTACATGCATAAGTCATAACACCAAAAAGACTAGGTTTAGATACTGACCCTTACAATGCCTTCAAGAATATCAACACCAACAATTATAGGATCCTTCTTGTTAAAAATGCAATTTGGCAAAATGCTCAGTACACAGGGGAAAACGACATCTTCTGCAGCCTCCTTTTTCCTTTCTTCCTTAAGATTGTCCATATATGCTTTAAACTGGTCAAATAGATGATAAATAATGTCCGTTGCAAATATCTTGACACCAACTTCATCTACAAGCTCCCGAGCTTCAGGAATAATTTTGACATCAAATACCAAAATTGTGGCATACTCTTCCTTCTTTTTCTCAAGCATTACACTTGCACACATGACATCTTTTTTATGCACAAGACCAATACCAATTCCACTAACTGGGATGCTTACAGCTGGGGTCTTCAAGAACTCAAGTAAAGCCTCCAAAGATCCAAGAGTTGAAGCTTGAACATAAACTCCTTCTCCACTCTTGTCAATCCAAGACATTACATTATTGATATCTTGCATTGCTTCTTCCTTAATATTCTCTAAATCATCATCAAGTCCAACAACATATAAGGGTAAGTACAAGAAGATGGGGGGCCAAAAAGGGGTCTTAAGTGGCCACTTTTTTTCTGAAATCAGGAAATACTGGCCTTGGATGAGAAATTGAGCATAGTTACACTCAAAATTTGGAGATGCAACCAAAACAATGTTCGTAGTGCTTCGAGTCTACTTTCTAAACTACTATTTTTTTTTAAAATGGCATAGATTAAGGGGTTCAAAAGAGGGAGCCACATAAATTGGTGTTGTTTCTGTCAAAAAAACATAACATAGCATGTTTTGTGGCTCCCTCAAAAGGTCAACTTTTTTTTGGTATTTTTAAAATTGCTTCAGTGAGAAATTAGCTAATAGCATGTAGTTTATGCCTGATTTTTTTGATAATTTTTTGATGAGTATTTGATTTTTTAGTAATTTTCAAAGTGGACACATACTAAAAAATAGAATTTTGGCCGTGCTACCCCTATAAATTTTGAAAACTAATTGAAAATCATTTTTTTCTTTTTTTAATATTTGTAGAATGGAGTCTAGTTTCTAAATATGTAATTTTTTTGAAATTTCAATGAATAGTTAATTTACAATGAAAAAAAGACCAAACAGTGGTTTTTGCCCAAAAACGGACACACAAACAAAAGAAATTAAAGATGAAAGGCTTAACATTGTTAAAATGTGAAAAAAATCACATCGTCAAATAGCTAAGAGAAAGCCTAACATTACCCAGGTGTTTGATTTGTTTGACATTGAAACACGTGCAAATCTGAGGGTTAGCATGAACAAAATTATGTGAAATCTTGAAGAATCTGGAAAAACACGTCTGTGACTATTCAAAAGGCACTCCAAGCCTTTGGGTTGGAAATCCAAAGCAAATCCCAAGCCCAAGGCTTGGGATTCCCAAAGCAAGACATAATGCGAGTGTGTTATAACGCACTCGCGTTATGGTTTGCTTTGCATTTTTCCTTTTCGCAAGTCTGTTGTTTGTCATGTTTGACATAACGCAAGTGCGTTATAATGCGCTCGCGTTATGTCCCCCTTAAATTTTTTTATGTTCAAGGCTATTAATCATGTATGTATGTATGTATGCCTATATGTATGTATGTATGTATCTATGTATGCCAATATGTATGTATATATGTATGCCTATATGTATGTATATATGTATGTATGTATCTATGTATGCCTATATGTATGTATGTATGTATGTATGTATCTATGTATGCCTATATGTATGTATGTATAGTGTCAAGGGTAGAGGAGGGTAGAGATGGGAGTGAGCCAGATAGGGGAGGAGAGGGGTGGATAAGGATTGAGTGATTAAGGTTTAAGGTTGAGGGTTGAGCGTTTAGGGATAGGATTTAGAGTTTAGGGATAAGGGATTAGAGTTTAGGACCTTGAGGGATTAGGGTTTAGGGTTGAGGCTTTAGGGATAGCATTTAGGGTTAAGGGTCGAGGGATTAGGTTTAAGGTAGAGTGTTGAGGGTAGAGGGATTAGGGATTAGGGTTTAGGGATGAGGCTTTAGGGATAGCGTTTAGGGTTAAGGGTCGAGGGATTAGGTTGCATTCTAGAGTGTCGAGGGTAGAGGGATTAGGGATAGGATTTAGGGTTAAAGGTTTAATGATTTAGGGTTGAGGCTTTAGGGATGAGGGTTAAGGGATTAGGGTTTAAGATATAGTGTCGAGTGTCGAGCGTGTAGGGATAGGTTTTAGGGTTCAAGTTTTAAGGGTTAAGGGTCGAGGGATCAGAGTTAAGGGTTGAGGGATTAGGGTTTGATGTTGAGGGTTGAGTACATTGAGGTTCGAGGGTTAAGGGTTTCGGGATAGGGTTGAGGGTCAAGGGATTAGGATTAAGGGATAGGGTTGGAGGGTTTAGGGATAAGGGATTAGGGTTTAAGGTATAGTATCGAGCCCGTTGAGGGTCTAGGAATAGGGATAGCGTTTAGGGTTTAGGGATGAGGGATTAGAGTTGAGGGATGACGGATGACAGATTAGGGTTGAGGGATTAGGGTTTAAGGTATAGTGTTGAGGGTTTAGGGATAGGGTTTAGGGTTGAGGGATTAGAGTGAAGGGTTGAGGGATTAGGATTTGACGTTGAGGGTTGAGGGTTTAGTGTTTAGGGTTTAGGGATAGGGTTGAGGGTTGAGGGATCAGAGTTAAGAGTTTAATGTTGAGAGTTGAGGGTTGAGGGTTGAGGTTGAGGGATAGGGTTAATGGTCAAGGGATTAGGGTTAAATAAGAGTGTCGATGGTAGAGGGATTAGGGTTTAAGGTATAGTATCGAGTCTGTTGAGGGTTTAGGAATAGGGATAGCATTTAGGGTTTAGGGATGAGGGATTAGAGTTGAGGGATGACAGATTAGGGTTGAGGGTTGAGGGATTAGGGTTTAGGGTTGAGGGATTAGGGTTTAAGGTATAGTGTTGAGGGTTTAGGGATAGGGTTTAGGGTTGAGGGATTAGAGTGAAGGGTTAAGGGATTAGGATTTGATGTTGAGGGTTGATGTTTTAGGGTTTAGGGTTTAGGGATAGGGTTGAGGGTCAAGGGATCAGAGTTAAGGGTTTAATGTTGAGAGTTGAGGGTTGAGGCTTGAGGCTTGAGGTTAAGGGATAGGGTTAATGGTCAAGGGATTTGGGTTAAATAAGAGTGTTGAGGATAAGGGATTAGGTTTTAAGGTATAGTATCGAGTGTGTTGAGGGTTTAGGAATAGGGATAGCATTTAGGGTTTAGAGATGAGGGATTAGAGTTGAGGGATGATGGATTAGGGTTGAGGGATAAGGAATTAGGGTTTAGGGATAAGGTTTAGGGTTGAGGGTTGAGGGTTAGGGTTTAAGGTATAGTGTTGAGGGTTGAGGGTTTAGGGATAGGGTTTAGGGTTGACGGATTAGGGTTTAGGTTTGACAGATTAGCATTTAATGTCGAGGTTAGGGTTAGAGTGTCGAGAGTAGAGGGATTAGGGATAGGGTTTAGGGTTGAAGATTTAAGGATTGAGGGTTGAGGCTTTAGGGATGACGGTTTAAGGCTTAAGATATAGTGTCAAGTGTTGAGGGTGTACGGATAGGCTTTAAGTTTTAAGGGTTAAGGGTTGAGGGATAGGGATTAGGGTTTAACGTATAGTGTTGAGGGTTGATGGTTTAGGGATAGGGTTTAGGTTTGAGGGATTAGGGTTTAGGGTTGATGAATTAGGGTTTAATGTTGAGAGTTGAGGGTTGAGGGTTGAGGGTTGAGGGTTGAGGGTTGAGGGTTGAGGTTGAGGGATAGGGTTAATGGTCAAGGGATTAGGGTTAAATAAGAGTGTCAAGGGTAGAGGGATTAGGGTTTAAGGTATAGTATCAAGTCTGTCGAGGGTTTAGGAATAGGGATAGCATTTAGGGTTTAGGGATGAGGGATTAGAGTTGAGGGATGACGAATTAGGGTTGAGGGTTGAGGGATTAGGGTTTAGGGATAAGGTCTAGGGTTGAGGGATTAAGGTTTAAGGTATAGTGTTGAGGGTTTAGGGATAGGGTTTAGGGTTGAGAGATTAGAGTGAAGGGTTGAGGGATTAGGATTTGACGTTGAGGGTTGAGGTTATAGGGTTTAGGGTTTAGGGATAGGGTTGAGGGTCAAGGGATCAGTGTTAAGGGTTTAATGTTGGGAGTTAAGGGTTGAGGCTTGAGGCTTGAGCATTGAGGTTGAGGGATAGGGTTAATGGTCAAGGGATTAGGGTTAAATAAGAGTGTCAAGGATAAGGGATTAGGGTTTAAGGTATAGTATCGATCCTGTTGAGGGTTTAGGAATAAGGATAGCATTTAGGGTTTAGGGATGAGGGATTAGAGTTGAGGGATGATGGATTAGGGTTGAGGGTTGAGGGATTAGGGTTGAGGGATTAGGTTTAGGGTTGAGGGTTGAGGGATTAGGGTTTAAGGTATAGTGTTGAGGGTTGAGGGTTTAGGGTTGACAGATTAGGGTTTAGGGTTGACAGATTAGGGTTTAGGGTTGACGGATTAGCATCTAATGTTGAGGTTAGGGTTAGAGTGTCGAGGGTAGAGGGATTAGGGATAGGGTTTAGGGTTGAAGGTTTAAGAATTGAGGGTTGAGGCTTTAGGGATGAGGGTTTAAGGCTTAAGATATAGTGTCAAGTGTTGAGGCTGTAGGGATAGGGTTTAAGTTTTAAGGGTTAAGGGTTGAGGGATAGGGATTAGGGTTTAAGGTATAGTGTTGAGGGTTGATGGTTTAGGGATAGGGTTTAGGTTTGAGGGATTAGGGTTTAGGGTTGATGAATTAGGGTTTAATGTTGAAAGTTGAGGCTTGAGGCTTGAGGCTTGAGGATTGAGGTTGATAGATAGGGTTAATGGTCAAGGGTTGAGGGTTGAGAGTTGAGGGATTAGGGTTTGACGTTGAGGGTTGAGGGTTGAGGTTTGAGGGTCAAGGGTTTAGGGATAGGGTTGAGGGTCGAGGGGTTAAGGTATAGTATCAAGTCTGTTGAGGGTTTAGGAATAGGGATAGTATTTAGGGTTTAGGGATGGGGGATTAGAGTTGAGGGATGACGGATTAGGGTTTAGGGATGAGGGATTAGAGTTGAGGGATGACGGATTATGGTTGAGGGTTGAGGGATTAGGGTTTAGGGATAAGGTTTAGGGTTGAGGGTTGAGGGATTAGGGTTTAAGGTATAGTGTTGAGGGTTTAGGGATCGGGTTTAGGGTTGAGGGATTAGAGTGAAGGGTTGAGGGATTAGGATTTGACATTGAGGGTTTAGGGTTTAGGGTTTAGGGATAGGGTTGAGGGTCGAGAGATCAGAGTTAAAGGTTGAGGGATTAGGGTTTGACGTTGAGGGTTGAGGGTTGAGGTTCGAGGATCAAGGGTTTAGGGATAGGGTTGAGGGTCGAGGGATTAGGGTTAAAGTAGAGTGTGGAGGGTATAAGGATTAGGGATAGGGTTGGAGGGTTTAGGGATAAGGGATTAGGGTTTAAGGTATAGTATCGAGTCTGTTGAAGGTTTAGGAATAGAGATAGCATTTAGGGTTTAGGGATGAGGGATTAGAGTTGAGGGATGACGGATTAGGGTTTAGGGATAAAGTTTAGGGTTGAGGGTTGAGGGTTGAGGGATTAGGGTTTAAGGTATAGTGTTGAGGGTTTAGGGATCAGGTTTAGGGTTGAGGGATTAGAGTGAAGGGTTGAGGGATTAGGATTTGACATTAAGGGTTGAGGGTTTAGGGATAGGGTTGAGGGTCAAGGGATCAGAGTTAAGGGTTGAGGGATTAGGGTTTGACGTTGAGGGTTGAGGGTTGAGGTTCGAGGGTCAAGGGTTTAGGGATAGGGTTGAGGGTCAAGGCATTAGGGTTAAAGTAGAGTGTGGAGAGTATAAGGATTAGGGATAGGGTTGGAGGGCTTAGGGATAATGTATTAGGGTTTAAGGTATAGTATCAAGTCTGTTGAGGGTTTAGGAATAGGGATAGCATTTAGGGTTTAGGGATGAGGGATTGGAGTTGAGGGATGACAGATTAGGGTTGAGGGCTGAGGGATTACGGTTTAAGGTATAGTGTTGAGGATTGAGGGTTAACGGATTAGGGTTTAGGGCTTGCCCCTTCATTGTTATGCTTATCATATGGCGGAGCATCTGGCAAGCTCTTGCAGGAAACATGAAAAGTTCTCCCTCAAAAAAGTGTTTCTACAAGAGCTTGCATTATAACGCATTATAAGGATTAGGGATAGGGTAAAAAAGGAAGTGCTTTCATGCTGTTGGGAAGTTCACCTGCACATTTGACACATTGTACCACCTTTGCATGATCTTTCCACCACCTTTTCTACTTTTCCAACTTGAGAAGGAGGAAATAACATAGTTTTCACACCAAGTTTGATATATATCTATTCAAGCTTCAATTTTTGTAGTGTTGCAATGTTAATTGTGATTTAATTTTAGGAATTTAACATTATAGATTGGTTAATAGTATTATTGTTAGTAATTATATTTGAGTGTTATTCAATTTAACATTGAAAACGAAGCAAGTGGTGAAAAACTCAAATTGTTGAGGAGTTTGATGCAAGAAGAAAAAAACACTACATAATTGGGTACTCCATTCAAATCTTCATTTTTTAGGTATGTCAAGTCTTTACATGCATGTTCTTTACATTTTCCTTATTTCAGATTGAATTACTTTATCATGCTTTATCATACATGTTTAAAATAGACACATTCCCAATCAAGAAAGTAGCCTACAATCTCACATGATGCCATGTATATTTTCTACACTTGGGCTCTTTAATAATTATGTGTAATAAACAAACCTTAACATACCATGATGTCAAACTATACAAGAATAAATCCTTACAACATAAAAAAAAAATACAATCCCACTATTATCTTGTATTCATTTCTTAGGAACTAATATTGGTCTCTTTATCGTGCTACAAACAAATTCTCCATCATGCCAAGGAAACGATCAAGAATTAAACCAGCATAGGAAGAGATAGAAGCTAAGAATGTAAAGAAAGTAGTGGCTATGAGGAAACTTCGTGAGAAGAGGAAATTAGACATGATAAATGAATACATACCAATTGAAGAGGAACCACAACTATCACAAAGAGATATGGTATTGGCGGCACAAAGAGAATGAATGCAAAAACTTCGTGGTACGAGAGATTTGAATACCATAGTTGGAGACACATCCTCTACCACAAGTCAACATGTAGGGACACCATCTACCACATCTCAAGTTGAGAGTACATCATCACTCACATGTGATGAAGGAGGTACACCATCGTTCCCACCTCAACCTCAAGGTATGTCATCTATTCCATCTTCGATCGAAGGTATGCCATCTAACCCATCTCATTTAAATATTGATGAAATTCCTAATATTGAGATGAATTTACCTAACTTAACACCACCTAGCATTTTGCATAGAAAGCCAAAGTATTTGATTGATATTGATGAGAATATTTTGTAGCCAATGGAAGGTAAGATTCCAAAACGCACTTGTAGAAGATATGCTAATAGGATTTGGAGATTGTTCTTTGAAAAGTTAAATGAGACTGCAAGATGTCAACTATTCATTGAAATGATACGAAGTATAAAGTATAGGTCTATCAAGAAGATTCTTGGGTTGAGAACATCAGAGGCTTCAAGTGAAAAATCTATTGTCAAGAGTCTAATGAGTGCATATGAGAGTGTGGGTAACACCTCATGCACAAAAGATAGTAATGCAACATGGCGTGTGATTACATCAACTATAGTAAGTAGTCAAATGAGGAAAGTTCATCTCATTAGAAAGACAAGTCAAGAATTGAGAATTAATAGGAAAACTTTATCAAGAGCCGTTGGAAGATGCCAAAGAATTGAGGACACTAATGCCAATGAATTATGGGCGTTCTCGGGGAGACTACCACGAAAAGATAAACTAATTGTTGAAGCATTGAGATCACTAATTGAAGACTTTTGGAAGAATTACACAAGGGTATCTTTGAATCAAAGGGATGTGGTAAGAAGGAGAATCGGTGGTCAGAACCATGAGCCACATCCAAAGCATTTTTTGGATGAGACTCAAACACAGTTTTATGGTAAATTTCTAGAGAAGTATCCTCAAATTAAAATTTGTCAAAGATATTTTGAAATGCTAAAACCTTTCTATGTTAAGATAAATCACACATGCACTACTTGTTGTTGTAGATTACATATTGAATTTTCTAACCATTTTGATGCTTATAGGTCTATATGTTTAAATATGCATACTAACAATAATTTGCAGGGTTGTGCCATATGTGCCCCACCAACATCTTCAAGAGACTTCATATCAAGAATTTTATGTGAAAGAGAGGAAGGTCAAATATTCTACAAGAAATTATGCTTGGATGGCACATGTCATCATTGTAGTGGCTTGCAACATTTGCCAATATGTGAACATATGGAATGAACACATGCGGTTGGAAACAAACTAGTAGAGTTTGGCAAGTATAAAATAGTGGCATATAATACAAAAGATGGTAAAGAAGTAAAGAGGTGTGAATTGTTTATTGAAAAGATTCCAGTGTATCAGTTTATGCCTATATTTCGTGACAGCATAGTGTATGAGTATGCAAGACATGCCCATAGAGCTCGATGGTTGGACTTGCAATTCAAGTTATGCAAGGACACATTTCTAGTTGGCAGCATTATTTTAGTCATTGACTTTGCAAAGAACTACAGTCTACAACCATAGCGTGACGTGCAATCACAATATTAGAACTCCACACAGGTTTCTATATTTGTGCACATCACATTCATTCATGTGAATGATAGTACAGAGGATGATAGAAAGATCATAAGGGAGTATAATTTCTATATTAGTGATGATCACACACATTCTACAAAGTTTGTGCAAGGTTGCTTTCAGGTGTTCTACAATGATTTGGCTAGAAGGGGCATATCGTTCAGTTAGCATATCATATGGTTGGATAACTATGCGTCACAATTCAAGAACTCGTAGAATTTCTATTGGCTAAGTAGGAGGCATAATTTTGCAAGTATTCAACATATGTGGAACTTTTGTGAGGCCGGGCATGGAAAGGGGGAGCATGATGGTGCAGGAGCATGTATCAAAAGAGCCATAGCACGAGAAGAGTTAAAGTATAAAGACAATGCAAAGTTGATAGATGCAAAATTGATTGTCGAGTGGTGTAATGCTTCCATGGGTCTAGGTAATGAAGGTAAGTCTTCAGTTCGTAGATTTTTTTGGTTGATAGATGATACTAACATTGCACCATATGAAGACTATTGTACACTGACAGGATCAAATGAGATGCACTCTTTCAGAAGCTCAATTGTAGGTTCATGGAGTATCCATACATGAAAGATGTCATGCTTTTGTTCTTCCTATATAATTCAAGTCTGGGATGAGTGCGAGTCAAAGGAGTGGGTTGACAAATGGCAGTTAAGTTATCTTAGCCCACTTGACACATATCGACCCCCGACGACACTAGAACTAACACAGATGGAATCATTAATTGACTTTGACCACATATCAGATTTAGTTCAACCAGGTAATATAGGGCACGTATACGCATCTAATTTCATCTAGTTCAACCAGGTAATGTCATCTTACTTTGTAGTGTTTTTGTAATGTTGACTAATTTCATCTAATTTGCTACACATATCAATGTAGGGCACGTATATGCAGTTATTGCAGATGAAGATAATGAAGAGGGAATATATTATTACTTATGTCGTTGTGTTGAGGCCAAAAAGAAATTAGAGGCCCCTATTAAAGATGGAGAAAACATCGAATACCCTACATGCTCAGTGGTTATTACTAGAACATGGCTTAGAAGGTACCCACATAAGAGTGTTAATATTTGGCTATTTCAGGACATTGACACACATCAGAAGATTCTTCATTACTCAAACCTTGTTGTGGCATCCAATGTTCATTTGATAAAGTATCGGGGTAGACCTTTGAACAAAATCTTGTGGAAGGTGCATGAGTCTGACCATGAAGCAATACTTGACACAATAAAGAGTAGAGTAGACCCGGATGGTTCATTGGATTAATTTGTAAGTATTCACATTGATTTTGTAAAGTCATGTTACATTGAGTTGTAAGTATGCACATTAATTTGTAAGGTTTGTCTTTTTTTATTTCCTCCTGCATTTTTACACATATACACATTTTTACATCATGTTATGCATTTTTGGTGTCCTGCTCCTGATGCGACCAAACTCATAACTCACCCTACTTCCTCTAGACACCATTTGATGATCTCTCCAACACTTTCGATCCAGGGTGCCCAATCATGATGATGACCTATTTACCATTCTCCCAAGGTGATCATAATGAATGACAAGAAGACCAAGGGCACCCAACCTTAATAGACATATTTATTTCAATTTTGATGATCCAAACTCTTGCAAAACAACATCCACTTTCATGCCTTTAGATCTTCCTTCACATACAAGGCACCAAAATGGATGAAAGGAGACATGAAGTGTGCCTTAGGACTCCATGCTAAGGTTTGAGTCATTAAAGTCTCTTGATATTAGGCACTCATGATGATGAAACTAAGAGCTTTTTCTTTTTCTATGCGCTCATCTAAGATGTTTGGATGATAAGGAGCACCTTGACCTCTATAATGTACATTGGGCACCAAAATCAAGGTGATTTTAAGTCACTTTGAGTCATTTGGGGTCAGTTTGAGTCTTTGAGTCATGTTGCAAAAAAGTCTCAATGTTGTCAAGTTGAACAAAGCAACTTTTGCATTTTTGGTGTCCTGCTCATGATGTGACCAAACTAACTATTCCAACGTGTCCAGATGGGTACATTTACACTAGGCATGGTCCTATTTTTCACCCAAACATGTCGAAATAGTCTGAGCTACATTGTACCGACGATATCCCTAAAGAGTCCAAAGTGCAAAAAGGCAGCAATCTTTGATGAGATGTTACTTGAAAACCGTGTCACTTAGAAAGATTCCATCGGAGGCAATGTGATCATGTAGAGTGTCTCTACAATAACCTCTCTTGGTTTTTAATATCTTTGAGGCATTTCCCTGTGGTGAAAGGTTTTTTGCTGCCCCAAAAATCGTCAGAAGGAGGCAGTGTAAAGTTACAAAGGCGTGTAACTTTTGTCCTGCTCCTGATGCAACCAAACTGACTATTCCAATGCGTCTGGATGGGTACATTTATGCTAGGCATGGTCCTATTTTTCACCCAAACATGACGAAACAGTCTGAGCTACATTGCACCAACGATATCCCTAAAGAGTCCAAAGTGTAAAAAGGTAGCAATCTTTGATGAGATGTTACTCAAAAACTGTGTCACTTAGAAACATTTTGTCTAAGGAAACGCGATCACATAGAGTGCCTCTACAATAACCTCTCTCAATTTTTTATATCTCTGAGATATTTGCCCGTGGTGAAAGGTTTTCTGCTGCCCCAAAAATCGTCAGAAGGCGGCAGTGTAAAGTTGCAAAGGGGTGTAACTTTCATCCTGCTCCTGATGTGACCAAACTAATTGTTCCAACGCATCTGGATGGGTAAATTTATGCTAGGCATGGTCCTATTTTTCACCCAAACATGTCGAAACAGTCTGAGCTACATTGTACCCACGATATCCCTAAAGAGTCCAAAGTGCAAAAAGACAGCAATCTTTGATGAGATGTTACTTGAAAACCATATCACTTACAAACATTTCGTCTAAGGCAATGTGATCATGTAGAGTGCCTCTACAGTAAGCTCTCTCAATTTTTTATATCTCTGAGATATTTGCCCATGGTGAAAGGTTTTCTGCTGCCCCAAAAATCGTCAGGAGGCAATGTAAAGTTGCAAAGGGGTGTAACTGTCGTCCTACTCCTGATGCGACCAAACTGACTATTCCAATGCATCCAGATGGGTACATTTACACTAGGCATGGTCCTATTTTTCACCCAAACATGTCGAAACAGTCTGAGCTACATTGTACCCACGATATCCCTAAAGAATCCAAAGTGCAAAAAGGCAGCAATCTTTGACGAGATGTTACTCAAAAACCATGTCACTTAGAAATATTCTGTCTGATGAAACACAATCATGTAGAGTGCCTCTACAATAACCTCTCTCAATTTTTTATATCTCTGAGATATTTTCCCATGGTGAAAAGTTTTCTGCTGCCCCAAAAATCATCAGGAGGCAGTGTAAAGTTACAAAGGGTGTAACTTTCATCCTGCTCTTGATGTGACCAAACTGACTATTCCAACACATCTGAATGGGTACATTTATGCTATGCATGGTCTTTTTTCTCACCCAAACATGTCGAAACAGTCCGAGCTACATTGTACCCACAATATCCCTAAAGAGTCCAAAGTGCAAAAAGGCAGCAATCTTTGATGAGATGTTACTTGAAAACCATGTCACTTAGAAACATTCCGTCTAAGGAAATGCAATCACATAGAGTGCCTCTACAATAACCTCTCTCAGTTTTTTATATCTATGAGATATTTGCCTGTGGTGAAAGGTTTTCTGCTGCCCCAAAAATCATCAGAAGGAGGCAGTGTAAAGTTGCAAAGGGGTGTAACTTTCGTCCTGCTCTTGATGCGACCAAAATGATTATTCCAACGCATCTAGATGGGTACATTTACGCTAGGCATGGTCCTGATTTTTACCCAAACATGTCAAAACAGTCCGAGCTACATTGTACCGATGATATCCCTGAAGAGTCCAAAGTGCAAAAAGGCAGCAATCTTTGACGAGATGTTACTCGAAAACCATATCACTTAGAAACATTATGTCTAAGGTAATGCGATCACGTAGAGTGCCTCTACAATAGCCTCTCTGAGTTTTATATCTCTGAGACATTTGCCTGTGGTGAAAGGTTTTCTGCTGCCCCAAAAATTATCAGAAGGAGGCAGTGTATTAAATTAGGATGAAAGCCTATTCACTCTAGGCGCCAATCTCAAGTTGCACCATCATGAATAGGCACCTAGAGCAATAAGGCACTACATCATGGTTCCAGGACCTTGAAATGGCACCCAAGCATGTAGGAGGACTTTTCAAGGAGCCAGAAAATTTTTGAAACTCTAAGGAACTAGTCCAAAGACTCTATGGCACCATCTTGATACCATTGAGTCAACTTTGGTACTCAAACATATTGAAACAAGGTCTAGGAAGCTAGGCGCCATCTCTTGCCAGTTCAACCTCTCAGATGCACCAACATTAGAAAGACTCTTAATGAGCGACTAAGTTTGAATTGATCTTGTGATTGAAAGTTTGGTGATGTATTGGTACGAGATGATCTTCAGTTGAAGCAATCTAAGTTCCAGGAAGGGTTTAGAAGTTATCAACCTCTTCACTAAGTTAGACGCACTTTACAATCTTTCTTACCCAAGAGTTGCACCTCATTAAGACAAGGCACATCTTAACCTCTGGGACTTTTCCAAAGAAGTGCTTCAGTTTATTAGCACCTTTGGACCTTGTTTTGAATTCTGAAAGAGAAGGTGCACTTTGGAGGCATTTCTAACCTAGATTGATGCCTAGGTATAGTCATCTCTCTGGAGCATTACAATGTGTTTTAAAATGAAGGACATTTCATAAGTTGGGGAATTGATCACTGAAGACCTTGGAGTGTTTGAATTACTCTAAGCAAGAAGGCGCATTTCCATGGAGTAGCATACTCTAGATAGCGCCTAATGCCATCAAGGTGCAATTCCACCCTCACTTTGGTGCCTATCATCAAGAAGGGGCATTAGGTATTCCTTGAACAGTTCTAAGCATTTGAAGTTCATGAAATCACCAAGGAATGTTGGGTGCCATGTGTATCCTCAACAAGCTTGAGTTTGCGCCTAGACAAGTTGGCGCTTATTCATGTTTTAACTTCCCTCTTGAAGCACCTAACTTGGTAAAAAGTTATCTTGTTGTTAGTCAAGTGTTTGATGTGTTTTGGAGACTCCAAAAGACTTTCTCTTGCTAGGCGCTCTTCTTGGCAACTACAACCTTCAACTGGCACCTAGATCCTGAAGAAAAACACTTAGACTTCAATTTTCATGCACTTAGACTTCAAGGCACCAAAACTAGTAGGAAAATATTTGGGGAGAAACCACACTAATAAAAGTTGGGTAAATTTAACCTCTGAGTCTGATTAGGCTCCATATAACAACAATATTTATATCATGTCCCTTTTCTTTATGAAACAAGAAGTATGTGTCAAGTCATAGGGATAACACTTTGGTCCTTAGAAATTTCTCTGTGACTTTTGATAAGATTATCTACTATTATGTGGATTCTTGATAGTATTATCCTGATCCATTAGACTAGTGTGGCTATGAGGTTGGAAAGTGTTGCAACCTCCATCCTTTAAACTTCTCCACCTTGTTATGGGTTGTTTTGAATATTTTCACTTGCTTTCTCTTCGAGAATATTTTCTAATGATACATGATGTGTCATAGATCATTCAACTTGATAAACAACATGGAGGGATTCTCATGCCTCCTATACTTCTTGCAAGTTTATTTATAGATAGATCACATCATTGTCCATCTAGGTGGTCATTTCCCTAAATATTATGATAAGATAATCCTGTTAATGAACTTTGGATTGAATGAGAATCAACATGCTTTGTCTTGACTAGAATAGTTGGGATGGACAAAAATCTATTGATTCTAGGTTGGGTTGTTAAAGGTCAAGAAGTGTTGGTGTCTAATGCCCTCTAAATCTAAATATTCAAAATCATAGTGGTTCAATAAGTTACAACAAATAGTTAGGTAGACAATAGACTATAAACGAACAAGGACTACACATGAATCCAAAACAACACCATTCAATAAGGACATCACAAGTAACTCAACATTACTTCCAGAGGCGTTCACAAAAACAAAGGGGAGATCACAACTAGAGAATGCTAGACTGTAGTAGGGATGAGTGTCTGATGCAGAGCACATAGTGGAAGCATAGAATTATCAACTTTTAAACCTTCAAACTCACTATTGTCGAGACAACATACCATCGGCAAGCTTAAAATTTCATCGGCCGATAGGCCGATGCCACCATGACTCTGTTTGATTTCACTTCTGACAAACATCCAATCATTGACTCCTATCGGTCAGATAGACCACTATCGGTGACTTTATATCCTTTCACACCGATGTCTTTGTCACTCCGATACGAGACTCTAAGTCCCTCGCCTATTAGTAGGACTTAATACCATCGGCACACTCAAAAACTCTTCTGCTGACACACTGATCTCACAAATGACAACCTTCGGACCACACCCGTCGGTGAGACTCCAAACATCGGTGAAATCTAATCTCGTTGGGCCGATACACTGATGGATTTCAACTGTCGGTGTGACCCCCTTCATCAGCGAATCTCTTAACTGCTCTTCCGATGTGCAGATGGGATTATCTTCCAATACACCGATGTCTTTGACTTCGAACCACACTCATTGGCGAGATAGACCACTATCGGTGAAGCCTAACCAAGGTCTGCCGATACACCGATATGACCAACTTTTGACGTTAATACAAGGTTCTTTTGCAGGCAAAGGGTGCCTAGGCTTATGGGGCTCAATCTGATGTATTTATTGAAAGCTCAAGGTGAATTGATGCTTATTGAAAATGCCACTTAGTTCTTCATTTGCATTATAGGCACCATTTCCTATTGACTTATATACTCCTCCTCATGCTAGGGTGCCATAATGAAGTGGTTTAGACAATAGGTACGCTTCACTTACTAGAGGCTTGTTCTCCTTCCACCTTAGGTGCACTTTTATGGTGGAACAGGTGTCAATGGGCGCCTTGTCTTAAATGAATGCTCTCTCTAAGTTAGGCACTCTTTTGTGGCTTTATGAGTTGCAAATTGTGCCTTAACCCTTCATGCTTGTTGCTCAATGTTTGAATGTTTAAGAAAGTCTCCTTTAGGCGCTCATCTTAATGACTTTTTCTCAAGGTGCAATCATCCTAATGACTTGGATATTCATCCTAGTGTTTCAGGATATTAGGCTACTAGACTTAGTCATTTTCAGGATCTCAAACATAAAGAATAACATGATGATTCATTTTTTTGTATTGCATATAGTTGACATTCTATGCTACTCATAAAGAATATTAATATTTTCTGTTCAACATGATGATTCATTTTTTTTTAAATACAACTTTTATCTTTTAGTTCCAAAATGAGGTTTAGGTGATACTTGAATAACAATAGCTAGCTTATTGGATCAACAAACATCCTATGTAATACAATTGGACTTTAAATATTTAAAGTAGCCATCTACAAATATCCATACAAATGTGGATTTATAATGCAAGTATGGACGCCATTAATAAAAAAAATTTGTATTAACCAAATATCCATATAGGCATACATCAATATCTGTCAATATAAGTATAACATATATACAAAATAGCCATATAGGCTTACAAGAATGCCATATAGGCATACAATGTCAACTATATACAATACAAAACATATGTCCACAAATGCCATATAGGCATACAACAAAGGAACACAATAAAAAGTCATTCCCCTCTGGCTAGTGAAGAGAATAGATCATGGGTAGCCTTTGATCTTCTAGGGGATGGAGACACACATGTGGGTGGTCTACTATGAACCTGAGTGCTGCTCCTCCTATTTAGTTCTTCCTGCATCTTTACCTGTTACAATAAAAAGTATAGACATTAATATATAGAAATTACATGTTATAAAAAATGAAACATTTAACAAAATAATCACTTACCGCTAACATATAATCTGTCTCCTCACTTGCCTTAGTAGCAGGAATAGGCTATGGTGATGTCATGTCCTATAGAAAGCATCCAAATAGAAATTAAACTTCAAATCAATAATCTTTTAATTTTTCAAAAATAGACAACTATAACAATGAATGTAAATTGAAATTTACTAATCTGCTTCATACCCATGTCAATGACATGGAGCTATGAATCGCAGAGGCCACACCCTGCTCCATTGCCCTATGAACATGGGGAGGTGTCTACACAACCTACATCATCTGGAAATAAAACAACATTATTCAATTATGAAAACTATAATAGTGATGCAAATCATGGCTCCTAACATACACACACGTTCATCTAAACATGGAAGTACACACAATAAAGCACATAAGTCACATACAAAAATTTAGTAAGTACAATTCCTTCATTAAACTATTTATTTTATTACCTCCGTAAAGCTTTGAAGTCCACCACCACTGGCAGGTGTTTCCGTGAAATCTACAATATTAACCTATTCAACATCCAAAATCAGATATTAGAATACCATTCATATAACGATGCTATTCACATGTAATATTTATAATTGTTTACTAGTTACATACCTCGACAATAGATGATCTAGTGTAAAATGTAGGTCGAGAACCACTGAAAACTGCATCGACGCTATGACCCTGAAATTTCATTAAAATCATCAATTTAAATTAGTTAATCTTGCATTTCAAAAATAAAATTTAATAAATTAAATTCAATAAACTTGTTAATATTTACCTGAGTATCAAGGCCGAAAGTCTCACTCAGGAGGGTATCTGTCATCACCATCTGCTCAGCTACATATGTAGCCTGTGCACCTGTGTCTTGACTATCCATGGGGTCATAACCACAGGCTGACCTATAAGTCTGACAAGTATGGGGTGGGACCCTGCTCCTCACACTATCTCCCAACCCACTCTGTGTTGCAGGACCGGCATGCTCTATGATGCTTTGGGTCAAGGCACTAATGGACTGAAGTGTATCGACCTCAACACTCTCCTTCACAATGGAAGGGATCGAAACATGCTCGTGGGCTGGTCTGCTGATTACTCGTCTCACTACCCGCTGTGGGTCAAGACATGCCCCTGGTCTATCTTGTGTGACTCCCCAACTTTACCTTGGAAGTCCCGCATATCAAAATAGTTTGGCACTTTATTGAGGACAAACTCGTAGTAGAGTTTCCTCAAAAAGTATTGCGGGACCTCATTATTATTGCATGGAGGATGGTCAAAAACCATCCACCACCTCTGCCCAAAATTGTTCCTTATCACTTGGTTGTTGCACCAATGGATAGGGAACCTCTTGCATGTAATGGGTGGAGGTTGATTTGTTTGTGGGTTTGTGAAAATGGAACACAAGTCTAATTTTGTGATTTGTAATTTTTTCACATCTTGGTATGATAGCTTGTCTGCATAATAATCTCTAAACTCTCTCCTCTTATCCGTCCAACTAGTTATTTGCTTGCTAATTAAATCTACATTTGATAACATAGATTCAAGAGATTCAGCAAGCGTGGACCTATGCAAGGTTGAAGTGGAAGGATCTTTCAACCTTGCAATTATATCTTTAATTTCTTTTTTGTTGTTTTCATTTTGCCCCATTATATTTTCTTGTGTTCCAGGGGCATGTTGAGGAATGGATAGAGGAGGTTGTTGTACTACAGGTATTTCCTCCTCAGGATTTTGTGGATTTTGAGGAGGAGGAGGAGGAGGAGGTGCATTAACATTTCTTGACAATTAACGAAATATACATCAAAAATCAATTAAAACCTACCTATTTAGAAACAAATTCAAACAAAAAAATAAATATAACTCACTCCTTTGGCGTGCTCGACGTTGTGGCGGCATTTTGGTGACAAATCAATAAGCTTTTTGTGTTGAATGGATTTTGCAAAATGCGAGCGCACTTTCTAGGGTTTGCAGGTCGCGGGCATAGAGGAGAATGAAAGAAATGAAATGAGATTACAAACCTTTTTTTTTATTTATAGCAAGTCATAACGCGAGTGCGTTATGACTTAATTTTTTTTAAAATTAATTTGGCCACTTTTTGGCCCCCCATCTTTTTGCACTTACCCATAACTGAGTTCCTATTATAGCATGCTCAAGACCCTGAAATCAAGAAATTGCAACTAAATTTCATTGTCCACATATATTTGATAAATTTATGCTCATATACATAAAATTATTAGCCTAAAATTTGATACCTTAGTGGTTATCTTGATTCCCTCTGTATCCTTCAACTCCTTATGATGTTGATAAGATCCCCAAAACCAAAAAAAATCTTAAGCTATGGAATATATTATATTATTTTAACAATATGATCAATGTGACATGGTTTGAGTAATCTAAATTTGAGGTGTAGATTATTGTATTCTAGCATAGTAGATCACAAATACCACCCATTCTCCTTTACTATAAAACAACATTTCAATTTTTTTAACGCCACATATACTCCATTAAATAATATGGCACCATAAGGCTTCCAAGAATACATACCACTACATAGGTTACCACAATGGACCACTCGTAAGGAACATTTTAAATCAGGATCAAAGTCACCTGGCTCTTGAAACTAAAAGGCAATCCCTTGTCTTTTACACCATATATATCAATTGTATCTGCCCTATGTCTTGATGTTTCAAAAGGTAACTCCTGGTGCCTATAATTTCTCATACTATCTAACCATTCAACATTTACAAACTATTTTCTATTTTGAACAATTTCCATATCCAAGGTTGACTTGATGATGCTATAGTATGGTAATCTTTTACTAGAGTTCCAGCGCAAGTTTTGGGATATAACATTTATTATTTGTTAAGTTACCTAATTGGTAGAAAAATAGGGCATTTCCAAGTGTATTTGTCCCAGAATCAGATTCAAAATCGAATCGCCTATCGAATTGGGCATGGTTGGGATTTTTTGGGCTTGAAACGATGTGGAATCATTGAGGTACGAACCCCGGTGACTCCAGGATAGACGTGGCATTTTGAAGAAGTTTCTATGACGATTCTAGAGGCGGGTAATGTTTTTAATGCACTTTTTTAAAAAAAAATTACATATATGAACAAGCTACAACATGCTAGAATTAAAAGATTGATTCAACATCATGATAAAGAAAGGTAATTTGTAATAAAAAAATATAATGCAAATATATATATATCAAGTTATGAGATATGAAAACTATCTAAGAGTATATATATAAGTATAATAAAAAATGTCATAGTTGTCTAAGAGTTTCCAACTCTTTCAAATACACCATGAAAATTACGATCCCTAAACAACACATTCAAAATACTACATAAAACAGTGGGCCAAGATGTCTAACAACAAGTACATGATAAACATCAACTATGCCATTTTTTGCAAATATTTTAGTGACCACCATGTGAAGGTTCCTTCTTTCTCTTTTAGATGGACAGCTCCATCTATTTTGTCTTCATAAGCAAGATGTATGTTACTTGTGACCTTTAAAATATTTACATTTACATCTCCTGTTCCTTTCAAGTTGACTTCATGTACAATAGATAGTGAGTGAATCCGCCCAATACCCACAACAACACCATCACATGGATCCAACACCCTAACTTTATCCCCTTCTTGGAGTTTATCAATACATATATGCAAAAACAAAAAAAAAATACACATTATATTGAAATACATAATAATTATTATATAGGTAAGGATTACCCTTATTTACACAATAAAACAACCATTACTTATGTTGGAACAAAATTTTAAAACCCTAAAATTTTGTTAATTCCCACCATTATTCCAAATAAACTATTCTAATGTCTCACCTGCTAGGACCTCTCAAAAATTTTGCACATTTCCATCCTACTTGATCTTTTCACTTGTATATGACCATTTCTTAATAGACATTCATGCCAATATTTTATGCCATTTATTTCCTAGGGTCACATAACATGGTCATTTTGAGGATTATGTAGTTATTCTTAATCATTTCTAGGTTTTTGCAGTTTACCGCAATCTCGCAGGTCATCCTCATTATCTTGGCGGTAGTGCGGGAACTAGAGCAACAAGAATCATGTATACTGCACTCCTGCTAGAAACATACAATTTTTTCACGGCATGACGGTAGGAAGGGCTCGGTCAACCATGTTACCGTAATCTCGCAAGTCATCCTCATTGTCTTGGCAGTAGTGTGGGAACTAGAGCAACAAGAATCGTGTATACCACACTCTCACTAGAAACATACAAGTTGTTTGCAACATGGTGGTAGGAAGGGCTCAGTCAACCATGTATACCGCGGTCCCTTAGAGGTCTCACCACTTGGTTGTGGCTTGGCGATAGTAAGTGTCCAAGTTACTAGGCTCCGCGATGGCTTTCAAAGAATGTTTGCGGCAAGGCGGTAAGCAATAAAAGTTGGTAACATAATCTCACCGTGGTAATGACAACAGGCACTTGCGGGTTGACGGTAATGGAAGAAAATGGAATAAAGGGGGCTATAAGCCCTGCGATCCCACTTTGTTTGAGCATAAAGGCTGAGGGTTGGCGGTAATCAAGAAAAGTGAACAAAAGGCATTGAAGCTTATCGCCATCCTATGACCGGTTGAAACAAGCTCCACGGTAGTGCGGTAATGATAATAAATGAAGGCATTGAAGCTTATCACCATCCCACGACCAGTTTAAACAAGATCCGCGGTAGTGCAGTAATGATAGTAAATTAAGGCATTGAAGCTTATCGCCATCCCGTGACCGGTTTAAACAAGCTCCACGGTAGTGCGGTAATGATAATAAATGAAGGCATTGGAGCTTATCGCCATCCCATGACCGGTTTAAACAAGCTCCATGGTAGTACGGTAGTGATAATAAATGAAGGCATTGAAGCTTATCGCCATTCTATGACCCATTTAAACAAGCTCTGTAGTAGTGCTGTAATGATAATAAATGAAGGAATTGAAGCTTATCACCATCCCGTGACCCATTTAAACAAGCTCTGCGGTAGTGCAGTAATGATAATAAATGAGTAAACATACTCAGTGCGGGTGTGTGATTACCAAGAAATTTGAAAGATCTTGTCATTTCATCTAATCATTGGATCAAATTTGATCAAGGGCTTATTTTTGAAATGAATTGAATGTGGAGATTTTATAATTTCGTGGCACGAACCAAAAATAATGGTTGAATGCTAAACATTGTGGCTCGATAAAATCTAGAAATCTCTCAGCATTTGCTCAGTTTAGAGATTGTAGATTGGCTCGGAGAACACGCTCAGTTTGGTCTGTTCTTAGCAAGCCTCGAATTGTTCAAGTAAGTCCATCTCTACATTCTCTGCAAGAAAGTTTGAAGAATCTTTTCTCTGTTTCAATTCTCCATTCATTTGCTTGAATTTTGAAACCCTAGTTTGTATAATGGCACCCAAGAAGTTTGAATCCACAAGTAAGACTAGTAAGCCTGGTCCTGCTCCTAAGAAAAGATCACTGCAACAATCTTTGCTAATGTTTTACCCAATTCAATTGACAAAGGTCAAAAGAAAGTATTTAGGGATGTTGCTAAAGGTTGTAGGGATGCCTTAATTCCCATTTTTGGCTGGAAACTATTTTGGTACTTCTGTCAGAAGAAGGATGGTCAGGGACTAGTGGGCAATCCATGGAAGCTAAATTTGGCCAAGCTAATTGCTTCAAATGTATTCGTGGATGTGGAACTGATTCGTACTCTAGCACTGCACTATCACCTGGCTACTAAAACAGTAAGGTTGCCAAATGGATCTTCTCTGTTGAGAATTGATAGAAGTGCTATAATTGACTGTTTTATGTTGAGCAAACAAGCTCTCACCAAAATTGACCTACAAAACATTGAACAAGAATACAAAAGTTTGAGAAGAACACTCAGAAGTGATGAGCTACCGATATTTATGAGAAGAGGTACAAACAACAAGATGGTTGATATTCCTTCCAATGCAGTTGAACCATTCTCTGTGGAAGATTTTGCAGTCTATTTCAAATGGATCTATTATGCATTGTACCAAGTACTGGGAATTGATGCTAATCAGAGGATGCTAGTTAGTTTTGATGATGATGGCTATGAAGATACAAAATTTAGAGGTGAACATTGAGCATGATTTTGCCTCATATCTTGAAAAGAAAATACATGATGGATTCATCAGTGTGAAGGAAGATAAGAAACCCATGAATTTCAAGTTTTGTTCTTTGGTTTGCCATCTGATCCTATATCAAAATAAGAACAAATGGTCAAGTAAAATGCACATCAACATGATTGACAGGACAAGACAAAGAATGCCTACTCAATGTTGGTGTTACATGTGGGATTCTCATTTCTAGACTGGTAGCTATAATGTATTTCATAATGAATTTTCTGTGAGAATAATCAATTCTTTTGGTATTGGGATCCCTAGATTGTCACCAAAAATGAGGGTAATTTTGAGACCTCTTGCACATAAACCAGAGCAAGGTCATACTTTCAATTATACTAATTGGTTCTTCCTAGCATAGCACACAATAATCAGGGTATATGATTACCCCCAACCACCTCACAAATTGCCAAAGTTTGTTTCTGATAGAATTACATTCTTGGAATTCATGTGGCAAATGATGTGGAGGGAAAAGGAAGTGATGAAAAAGGTGAAGAAAGGCACCTTTTTGCCTAATATCACTATCTTTGGAGATTGGTCAATTGGTTCAGACACTCTTGAGGAATTGCAGGCCTATTTGAAGGTCAAGTACTCTTTGGAATTTGGTGTTGAAAGAGTTTGTGACCTTGAAGGTCATATGAACTTGGTGAGACAAGTGATCTTGACTAACATGAGCATCTCCCATAAAATTTGTTACGAAGAGGATGTGATAAGGAACCTGGTTACTTTTAATGAAGTGTATGACATGAAGAGGAAATGGGAGATCCTCAAAACAATTAAAGATGACAAAAAGGAAAAGAATCCAATTTTTGAAGGATTTTTTGCTGAAGAGAAAGATCCTCTAAGGAGGATTAATAAAATGATTGAATTTTTTGAAAGTATTTATGCTAAATCTGAAGTATAGCCTACCAAGGCTACCAAACTTCTAGTGAGAAGGACTGTAGGAATTGAGATTCATGAGCCTGCCCCTAATGTCATATCAGTTCAAGATCCATAGATCCCTGCATCACCACCACATAAAAGGTAGAGAACTGAAGGCATATCTCCTCTGGTCCCATATGAGATGTCTGAGGGTGTGGGGGATATTAATGAAGTTACCAATATTTTGACACATTTGCATGATGGAGAGGAAGTTGATCAACCATTGGTTGGTAAAGAAACTGATGCACACAAGCCTAAGGCTAGGATGGAAGAACAAGCCTAAATTGATCTAGAGCTACAGGAAGATGAAAGGGTGGTGGCATCATTGAGATTTATTCAATATGATGATTTCATCAAGACTCTAGAGTTTTGAGATTTCTGGTTAGAAATGAAGATGAAGGAATTTGATGAAAAGGTGGAAATCAATAAGATGGGTGCTGATGAGTCTCATTATGATCAAGTAACCACCTGAACAATCAAAGAACTAAAATTTGATGAAATCAATGTGACTCCTGAGGAAGCAAGACAAATGGTCTTGAAGAGTAACATGTTGATCATCCCATGTCTTGAATTGAAAAAGGTATTCTTGCTTGACCAAGTTAGGAGTCAAGATGACCCTAATCTTGTGTCTAAATTTTATTATGAGGAGGGAATGAGTGGATGTGGTTTCAACCCAAAGACAGAGACTCTTGCCATATGGACAAAATGGAAGAACACTAGTAAACCAAGGTTGCTAGATGTTGTTTAGGAAATGAGGGGATCTGCTGTGGTGAAAACCTTACAAGATACTTCAGGAATTGAGGCCTCTGCTCTTACAGTCCATTCTGCCATGTTCACCCATGCAGTTGTAAAAAGTTCGAAAAAAATTTGCAGGATTATGAGAAAACACAAGAAGACATGAATGATGAAGTGAATAGGCTGTTCATTGAAAATAGGCAATTGAAAAAACAACTGCAAGATGTGGGTTCTTCCCAGAGTCTGTCAATAGTTCCATATCAACCTTCTGTGCCACTAACAACTAGTGACGTCATAGTGACAATGCAAGAGTTTAATGCTTTGAGAACAAAATTTGAAAAATAAGTTGAGGACCTCAAGAAGTAAAATGAGGAAACAAAAACTGAGACAAGGATCAAGGTCCTTGAAGTCTTTGAGAAAATTTTGGAATACAAGATAAAGTTGGTTATGGATAAACTTGGGGATGTGCATGATTGTTACTCCATGTTATCTCAGGCCATTAAACAATTGCAAGTAAACTTTTCTATTTTGGAGCCACTGTACAAGAAATGGCAGCCTTCCTTGCACAATTTAGGCCTGCTTTATAGGATACTTCAAAGAAATCTTGATGCTCCTACTGAATTGAAGCCCACAGAGTAGATAGTGACTATGATCATTAAAGAGCATCAATATGCCAGCAGTGAAGACAAAAGGCCGTAGGCCAGACTTGAATCTTTTTCTACTTTCAAGCATCAATTTATCCCCCATATTCTAACAGAGGAAAATAAACAAGTTAAAGGCCTTGATACTTGGAAGGCAGAATTCAGAACAATAGTGTCTATGGTTATGGAATTCTTGAAAAAGGAGTAGGATATAGATACTTTGAGCTTTAATGTGATTTTGGATAGGGTCATAGCCCTAGATGCAGGATATGGAAAATTTGTAATTGATGTTAAGGCTATGTTGGATAAAAGATGGAAGGACCATCAGACCAATCTGCTCTGAATTCAGAAATTCAAATGGCCCAGTGACCTTACATTCGATACGTGGGAGCAGACATACTTGAAAGGTTGATGTGCAGCTATAGGTTCAGGTGCAGAAGGAGCAACGAGCAGTTTTGCTGGCGTCAACATGGAGAACAAGGACAAAATTTTGACACTTTTTTGCGATAATAGACAGGGGCATAGCACAATTAATAGATACTACAACATGGAGATGAGTACCTTACTAGGCCTGAGGTCATGGGTGCTCTATGATGATTAATAGATTTAGATCTTGGTTAAGCTTATGCCATTAATTCTCTTTATTAAACATGTTTAGTTACAAGAGGCCTAAAGCTTGTTGCTTCCCATATTTATAAGGGAAACCAAGGCCTAGACAATCATCATCTTTATGCAAGACAATTTATATATTCCAATATTATCTATCCAATCATATTTCAGATTCAAGACATTACACTTCTATGATAATTTAATAGTATAATGGGCAAGGATGGTTAACTTTATGGATATGTATGGTGTTCTAATTTTTTGTTAATATTCAAGTTCATAAGTTGTTTGATTATCTTCATATTCACTATTTCCAATTATTCAAATCAATAGATTTATCAAGGCACATTTGTTGTCATTGTGTGGATGCTTTTAATCAGTTTCTATTAGAAGTTGATGTAATTCCCTTTAAGTGACTTACATTTATTGGTCTCTCTCTAGATTTAAATCATTTAAAGTAAATCATACTGGTGGGTTTTCCTTCAAATAGAATTAAAACAACTTACTTGAATAGTACTTATTTGCATGTGTGTGTTAAAACAACAATGACTACCATGAAAGACATAAAAATAATAAATAGCACTCACCTCAATTCCAACACCACTACTACTACTCTAAATATCATGCAAATTCTCATAAAGACGTTCAACATAATCACTATCATCATTGTCCTCAAGTTGTATAGCTTTGTAGAGAGTTCTATTGACAGGGCCTTTTTCTTGTCATTCTACTCTCATATAATTTCTCTGCATGTGGTTTAATCATCATACAAAAATTAATAAGTCAAGTAAAGAATGTAAAAACTATAATTTCTTGTTCAAAATAACATTTTTCTTCCACTCTTTAATGACTAAGTCAAGGTATGTTATGAGATTCTTCCTTTATTGTAAGCAATAGATTCCATTTTATAGGAGGATTCTTATAGTCATGAGCATAAGATTTTCAACAAGAAGGCACAGTCCCAGTCCTTCATATGATACAAAAGATAATAAAAGTTGTAAGATGGCAGTCCATATCTCTGTCTTAGGATAGTCCATAGCATGGAAGGTATAGGAGAAGATAAAGAGATGCAACAACTAGTAGGGTTTCACCAAACAAAGAGAAGAGATAACAGCACTATCAAAACCATTAGACAGTGACCAAGAACCCTTGGAATGACAGCAACAAAGCAGATATGACAGTCTTGACTTTAGGATCAGTGATTAAGAGCTTTACTAAGACATACTCAAAGTGACTATCTAGAATGATAGAGTTAAATGTCATAATGCAGCATAGGAGCATGTCACAAACATGACAAGGACAACAATAATGAAGTGAATACTCAAGAAAAATGATTTGAAGTAGAACCTAGTAAATTGCAGTATTGCAGGTTTCTTTTGGTTATGTAAGTAGAACAGTGAGACAATTCGTGATAACGCATTTATGTAAAGCATTAATGCTAAGGTTATAATGGCTAGAATTGTAGTATTGCACGTTGAGGGTAGGTTCATTCTTTGTTTACAGTATCCAAGACCTATGATAACTATTGAAGTATCCAAAAAATGCAATCACAAGGAAGTATAACAAAAACATGGTACAAGTTTACCCAATAACAAGTACATAAAATGAAAGGATAGTGTAATAGATCCTCTTACCTCATCTGCATCCATAATATTATGCTCATTCCATGTAGAAACTATGGGCTTAATGGAGGAAGCCAACTGCGACAATTTCTCAGTGAGACTGTGTAAGCAACTCATTATATGTTAGTATCCTTCATTTGAGTTGACATGATCTATAGAGCCTCTTACTGGGCGTCTAATAGATGGCTCTGAAATCTATGTTGACGAACTAGATTTTCACTTCATACTACCATTAGATTTACTAGGATCTAGTGCTGCCATATAATTGAGCATATCTTCCACACATGCTTCTCTATTACTATTTTCCACCTCAAATACAATGTCAATATCAACATATAGTCAGTTCAATAAAAAATTGAAATAAATAACCAACATAAATTGAACCAAAAAGCCATACCCTTACTCCAAGTTTGTCCATTTTGGCCTGCAACCTACCTCGGCCAAATGTATATCCAGCTGCCACATTATCTCTTACCCTCTTTCCTTTATAACTCTTTGTCAAATATTCTTCAGAACACATATTTTATTTTAATGCCTCCCACTATTTGGGAGATAGAGGGGATTCTAACCTCTCTTTTCCCTCCAAGATTGTTTTTCTACAATTGTATCTATAATTGTTCATCACAAGTCTCATCTTTTGCTTGTAATATCTTCTAGAGATTTGTCCACTAGTAGTCTCAAAAGCATTTTCCATTTTCCATTTTTTGTATAACATTTTCCACACTTCATGGATCTTTCTCTGTAAAATTTGATTTGCAAATATCCGAATGGGTCCTACATCTCACACCTAACTCAGAGGCCCACGTTGCAGCATTTTTCCCAATGGGTTCACCATCTCTCAATACCTCAACCAAGAATGGCTTCTTGCCTTCTAATCTTCTTTGTTTTACATTCCTCTCTGTAGATTTATATGAATCTTGACTCAATCTTTTTCTATTGGAAAAAGTAGGCACATCTTCTATTAAACCACTAGCAATATTTTTGGCTAATCCACTAGTTCCATCAAAAGTTGTAGCAGGCACATCAGATGCAAGTGATCTCTCTTCATGACTTTCATTAACTAGAACTTCATTGTCCTTGGCCACATTAGGTGTGATGAGTAGGTAGATCAGTACTGGTCTTTGTAGATTTCACTTCAAACACATCCTTTAATCTAGAATAAATCATCTACAGCTCACTTAATGTTCCTTTCCTCTCATTATTTTCAATAATCTCTCTTAGACTCTGTGCTAAGAGATCATCACAATGTTGCACATCCCCATGTGCTATATCAGGATGCACATCACCATGTACTATATCAGGTTGCACATCACCATGTGCTATATCAAGCTGGACATCACTATGTGTTATATCAGGCTGCACATCATCACAACTATTCTTTTCACCAACTGCATTTGTACTTGAATCCCAAATGCATTGGCTTCTATGAGTTGGCAGCACTGTATCTTAACTTTCCTTTTGTTTTCTCTCTACATTTTCTTTGCACTCTTTTTCTTATATCATATTATGTCTTATATACATAAACCGCTTGGCTATAAAATTTCATAAACACAATTAAACAAATAATATACTACTTAGTGGATTTACAACTTGCCTGTTTGTCAAACCAAGATGTGATAAATATTCACTATTCTTTGCCACACGTTCTTTATGAAAGCACTCATAATTTGTCAGTGGAACTTCAGCAACATGATCACTATCATCTAAATTGTGCCTCATAGTCTTTTTCCTCATTTCCTAAAGTCCAAATAAACAATAATATATAAATCAGCAACTTGAATCAGTAGAACAAGAGTGGAATATAAACAAAGCCATTATTTTAAGTCAACTAGAGCATATAAACAAATGTAGTCATAGTATATGTTAGGTCTCAGAAATGTAGGTTGCCAATCCTAAGGGGATGCCAAGCTCTATGTTTAGATTGGCAACGTTTCTGAACTAACTTGATGAAACCAACCTTCAAGGTTAGATGATTTCCTTCACTTTAGGTCCTGCTACACCTAGGTGGGTAAACCTTGGAAAATTAAAGCAGATTGAATGTGAATGCGTGGACTAACTAAATCTATCTACAATGGCACAAGATGTAAGATAGATGAAATGCTTGCTGACTGATTTTAGGTTTAATGTCTAATGAGTAATTGGTAGAAATTGTATAAGCAATATCAAGGTAAAAGGATTTAAGTAAAATAAGACTAGTGCCTTGTTGGGTAACAGAGTCAGTTTGAAGGACCAGGACTAATGGTTTCCTAATGGTAATAATTCTAGTTGTTTGGCACATTTTTAGTTTATAACTTGTATAAACGTGCAAGTAAATGACTGACAAACTCTTCTTGATAATCCAACCAAATAAAATTAGATATCTTATAATTCACCAGAAGGTACTTTAATCCTTACTTGAAGGAACCAAATGAAATGAATAGACAAGATTAACAGATAATATTTTACTGGAGACAGAATGGCAATCTAATTGTATGACCCTACTTAGTAATCCAAGCTTAATACTTCCAGGCTACTGTAACTAAATCAGAAGGGTTTAATTCCTCAAATGGATACCAACCTATTTAATCACACAGATATAGCAAATGTGTATTGACAGATCAAATATATACTTGATATGTTTAATCTGAATATCTAGGAAATGCAGAAATGGAGACAGCCACACAATTGAATAATCTTAACAAACAACTGATACCAAAGCAGAACCACTGAATCAGAGAACTTCAAACTTCTTCCTCAAATAAAATATGCAACATAGTCATTTTGAAACATTGTATATATGATGTATCTGAATATATTCTACTGTTGATGATCTCTCAGCATCGATTGTTTGGACTTATATAGATATTTCTATGAAGAGTCATAACTCTTCAATAAGTTTTTTGGGAACTTAACAAACATTAACAACTATAACATAATTATGATTAGGCTCTATTTAGCCACAAGTAGACTTTAGCCAAGTAATCCAAATAATCCTGCTCACGATGAGAATCAGTAAGCTCAATAGCACTTCTGGTAATTATATCAAGTGTGATCATGCTCTCCAATTGTTTGCAAACTTCTTTAGACGCAGAGGCTTTGTCTTTCAGAGCTCCTGTGGCTTTGTGTAATATACTTTGACAATCAATAATCCATTCTTCCTTGCTCTTTACCTCTCCATTGTCTTTAAATATCCTGGGCACTCCTACGTTTGAGGCATCATTTCCTTCCTTAGCATCAGCTTTAAGTTTGTCATAATAATTTTGATGCTGTTTGAGAAATGCTTTTGCATCAGAGATATCTGTACTATCAGCAGTACTTCTGTTTTGTAGCTCAGTCAATTTTTCTCATATTCTCTTTTCAAGTCTTTCATGTTCTTGAACTACTTTATGATTCTCTGAGAAATTATCCCAAAACTGGTTTAACCACCGCACCATGTTTGCATACCTGCTCTGCAGTATTGTAAGAAATGCATCTATCTGAATTTGGGTTGCCTGATCAGGGGATAACACTTGAATGCCCTGTGAGCTCTCACCTTGAGTTATTCTTTTTGTGGACTGGCCAAAAGTACTCTTAACAGCGTCCTTCAAGTAATCATTTTCTTTTGTCAGTCTTTCACAATTTAATTTGTATGCATCTCTTTCTTTGATCAACATTTGAGCTTGTGCTTTATTCAATTTTACAACATTGATACCAATGTCTGCTGTAATTAAAGGGTCAGTTTCCCCTGCTTTCAAAGTCATAACGTGGGCAAAAGTCTTTTTAGTATCAATGATGGCCATCTTCTTATGGGGAGGGTATAACGCCCATATCATCAAGGAATTTTCATCATTATTATACCTTGTTCCCATATATACTTCATTAACTCCTGGCGTAAGTTTATACTTATCATCTGTGTTATTCAGAAAACTGTCAAAAACCAAAGTAGAATTTAAATCCAGACCAGGAAAAATCATAACCCTTGCATCTTTAAGTAACTGTCTACCCTTGCTAGGTGTCATGTCTTGCATCTCTTTATCTATTGTTTCCTTCAGCATATCTAATAACTGTCTTTCGTTATCAGTAAAGACATCATCTACTGACTCTCTGATTTCTTTCCCTTTGTATTTATACAAAAATGATTTAAATTCTTTTGATTGAATAAACTTATCATCTGAAATGAAAGAATCATAGGCTGTTTGGCGTGGACCCTCATCAGCAGACCCCTCCTCATCATGTAGTACAACAGGAGGCTGATATTGTTGCATTTTCTTCTTGGACATCTCTACCTTTTTATCTGGTGGCTGTTCTTGCCCTGTCAGTTCTTCATCTTCAGAGGATACAACCTCAATTTCTGCTAACTGCTTTTTCTTTTCATTTAGATCCCTGTTATATTTTTCTACCACCAATTCGACTTCTGCTTCTTCTAAATTTCTAATGACATCATCATGTGGATAATGTATGTGCATGTATCCACTGAGATTCTATTTTCTTCTTGCAAAGTTAATAAAGCCTTCAGGGTCAAATCCTTTTCTCATCTCACCAGTCATCATGTTATAATGCATCAATTTATCTAGAATGAGATTGTAACCTTCTTTTGAAACTACAGTAAAATCTCCAAAGCATAAGGTGCTGGGCATAAACGATTGTTTGTCATGTGAACTCAAATGATCACATTTGAACAGTGCATTTGCCTGATTATCTCTAGATATGAAAGCCTGTCAGGGACAGTCTTGGGCAATATGAATGGAGCATCCTCAAAACCATAAACTCTGATCATAGTAGCATCTTCAAAGCAATACCAGTCTCCCCAATTATGAGTGATAGTAGGGGGGCCACCAAAATATTTTGGTCTGAGGAATCTTTTTATTTCAGTTGAAATTGAATATTCACAGGGGTGATTAAAATACCTATACAACACTTTTACACAATGCTCTTCAAATTCAGCATAGTTGGAATGGGCATATCTACTATCCCAAATTCTGGTCCACATTTGTACAGGTATCTTTTCCCCTTTCTTATCTGTAGCAACAACTTGAAACTCACTTGGCCATAACCCTACTTCCTGGCCATAATATAACACCATGTGCATAAGCATTGAGTAATGCTCAAAAGAGCATGCTGGAGCACTGTTTTTTATTGCAGATAAACCAGAGTCCATTCTATTAGCAATATAGGAAACATAATCGAATTGCCTTGCATTATGACACTGAATGTCAGAGGCTATGACCATCAGAGGAATGGTCATGAACTCAGGGACCTCTAAACCCAGGATTTGGCCTACAGAGAAATAGGTATATTGTATATATGGTTCAAATATGGCTACGTGAAAGGGAGGGCCATCATTTTCAGTTAAGGGCATCACTTCTCCTTCAACCCTGGGCCTATGAATGGGCAACCTCCATCCATTGTAAGTTGTGTCCATTCTCCAATACTCTTTATCCAGATCTTCATAAATGATAGGGATAGTGCATAAATCATCTAAATCAAAAACCTCACAAATAGCATTTTTTGACAAATGCACAATTGGTTCTCCCTGTGGGTTGCAGATGGCTTTCAGGTTTGAATTATAATGTCTGGCAAGCAATTGAAGGAGTTCCACATTCAGGAATACATTGGGTACAACCAGTTTTCCTAAATTCATGTGCCATGGGTTTGACACAGGAGCATTCCTAAACCTTCTATTATAGTGGAATCTGAAAAGTTCATATCCCCGAATTGGGGTCCAGATATCTCCCAGGCATTTGTGTTTATCTTCTAATTTCTCCACTTCTACCCTGAGTTGGGCAGACCTTCTGGCCTTGGGAGTTGACCCAGGCAATTGGTCAATTAGGTCCTGATTGAGTTTTCTTTCTTTTACTTTCTCCTCAGGGGTTTGTTCAGTTTTTTGTTTCTTAGGCTTACTGGTTTCCCCTTGTAACTTTCTCCCTTTTCCCTTTCCCGGAGTTTCCATTTTAAAACTTTGGCAGAGAATTTAAATACAGGCTATACAGTGGTTTGTGTATATGTACCTGTCGTTCGGTGGCTGGAATTGGAATCCTCTGCTTTTGCCTTAAGAGTTCTTCTGTATTCTCTTCTCATACGGTTTTTTGCAACTATAATGATCATAGAAATTTTGTAGCCGTTTGTATTTAATTATCTGATCAATTCAATGTTCATTGCTGTGAAATGTCACATCGCCATAACTCTTCTTATCGGCATGAATTTTAAAATGTCTGGGCGACCTTAATGCTTTTATGGCGGGAACAATCAATTGGCGTGACCCCTCAATTGTATTCCCGATGCTATGTAATGTCATATCTTCCAGTGGGCACGACCATCGGCATGACTTCCTTCATCGCCATGTGATTTTAGATTTCGCTTCGAAGTAATGAGTCTTACCGATATAATTTGTTTATCAGGGTGATTAATACTATCGGGATAACATAATTATGTTTCCCTGACTTTTGTTGTCCCACCGATAGTCATGTTACTTTGGATCGGGATGACTATTTTAATGTCTTGCCGCTAGAGTATACCCATCGGAATGAAACATACTATCGGGATAGCTTTCAAAAGATAACCCAATCCGAATCATCTCACCGATGGTTCTTTCACATTCTTTATCAGACAGAGTATGTTAAAGTATCACTGATACCTTTTGATCGCTGTGACTTGTGAATCAGCGAGACCCAATTCTCCTGTCCTGATATGTTAAGTCATCCCGACAGATAATTGTATCACTGTGAGTCTTGCCAAAAACTCTCTTATCGCCAAGACATTGAGTATCAGAAACTTCTTTGTGTCGTATCCCAATAGTTTACTTCTTGCCGATGGCTATTTGCTTCGTTACCCCCACAGGATGTTCGATGAGACTCTTGCCGAAATACTTCATCGGTATGATATATACCGTCGGGGCAACTTTCAAAAGGTCATCCGATAGTTGTCTGTCATACCGATCGGTATGACCACTTGCTTCTCTTGCCGATGTAAAGTCATCGGCATTACTTATTCCATCGGTGACTTCCATAGATCTCCTTCCGATCTGCCTTCTCACGCCGATGGTTATTTTGAAATGATTCCTTATGTATCGGTGTAGACAAAACAATATCTTGCCGATGGATTGATTTTGAAGAAATTTGGCACTGCTCATCCATAGACACCTTGTGAGATACATTTTTATTATGGTCTTTTGGGGTGTTTTTTTAGGATTTGTTCAAGTATAATGGAGTGAAAAGATAATAAAATTTTCAAAATTTTTACTGTCCTAACAGTGGCTCTGTCTGGGATGTATACTCTCTGTGAGTATAACAAGGATCCAGATCTCTTGGGGAAGTAGACCACATATTTTATTTATTTCGGGGTGAGGTTTTTATGAAAATGGGAAAAGGAAAGTAACAAATGATGGGGAATGGGAATGATTCCTAAACTACTGTGCATGGAATAAGATATTTTGAGAATTATTTGAAGGTTGTCCATGCACTGGCAACGCTCAATTCTCTTTGTACATGTTTATGAAAAGAACTGCTTCAAATATTGCCCATGTACAGGCAATTCCTGCTCCTCTCCTGACATATTCTGTACATAGTAAGAATCATCACCTCCCTTGCCAGTGATAACAAAAGGACCCAACCACAGGGCTTCAAATTTTCCATGTTTTCCTTTGTCCTGACATCTTGCATTCCACATCAGTACCAGATCATTTATTTCAAACTTTCTGTCTTTGGCCTTCTTGTCAAAGAGATATTTTACCTGCGATTGTAATTTAACATTCTGCCTCTGAGCTATTCTTCTTGTTTCATCAAGCTCTGCCAATTGTTCCAACCTTTCCTCCATTGGTTCAGGAATATTCAAGTCTTCCTGGAGAATGAATTTATACACTGGTATAAGATTGTCCAATGGTAATCTTGCTTGTGTTCCATATACCAACTCATAAGGAGATCTCCCAATTGCCCTTTTTATAGTAATTCTATCAGCCCATACTGCCATTCTCAATTTTGAATCCCAAGCCTTCTTATTTCTATCCAACATTCTTTTTATGATTTTCAAGAGGCTCTTATTACTTGATTCAGCTTGTCCATAAGCCTATGGATGGTAGGGAGCAGCATAAGAAATAGTGATACCATGTGTACTGCAAAACCCTTTGAATTCATCAAATCTAAAACACATCCCATTATCTGTAATCAATCTTACTGGAGTACCAAATCTGCATAGAATATTATCCATTAGAAAACTAATCACAACTTTACTTGTAGCCTGTTTGGTTGGGATTGCTTCCACCCATTTTGTAAAGTAATCAGTAGCCACTAATATCCATCTGTGCCCCCCACTTGATTTTTCTGAGATTTCACCTATAAAATCAATACCCCATTGATAAAATGGAGCCTCAACCTGTATAGGTTTTAAGGGTAGTGCTCCTTGATATTTTAACTTGCCTGAGAACTTCTGGCATGCTTCACACTTTCTAGTGTATTGGTATGAATCATTAAAAACTTTAGGCCAATAGTATCCTACCCTCAGGATTTTGTGGGCTGTAGTTTTCGCTAAGAAATGACCTCCACACATGCCTTCATGCAACTCCTTCATAATACGTTTTGACTGATATTCATCCAAGCATAATAGTAGAACCCCATCTCTATTTTTCCAATAAAGATCCCCACTGATGAGTACATATTTTGAAGCTTGTAGTTTGAGTGTCCTCCTTTTGTTATCATCATATCCTTCAGGACACTTCATATGATTTAGATAATATATTATATCAGTATACCATGGAGTGTGTTCAATACTGGTACTTGCATCAACATTACATATCTGAGAGGCTTCTAGATTACTTTCAGTCATCAATTTGGCAAGACCCTGTCCCCTTACCAAATTAGTGATTTAGATTTCAATGTTGAATTCCTGAATCCTATTGATCCATCTACATCTCCTATCGGTGACTTCAGTTTGGACCAATACATCCTTCACTGCAGCATTAGGAACATATGCCGTGATTTTAGCTCCCACCAAATATGGTCTAAAATTTTTAACTGCTTTTACCAATGCATATGCTTGTTTTTCAATAATGTCATATTTCAACTCTGCATTTTGAAGGGACTTGCTGAAGAATGAGATAGGCTGTTCATATCCATCATTGTTTTTCTGTAATAACATTGCTGCGACTGTATGATAGGAAGCAAATGAGAAAAGTTGGAAAGGTTTACTGAAGTTAGGGGACACTAAGACTGGAGCTTGCTTGATTGCCTCCTTAATATTACCAAATGCTTCTAGTGTTTCTGTCGTCCACTTTATTTCTGAATTTTTCTTCAGCATTCTTGATATAGGACAAACAATTTCTGCAAAATTTGGTATAAATCTTCTGACAAAATTTATCTGGCCAAAAAATGATTGTATGGCTTTTACATTTTTTGGAATAGAGAGCTGATCAATTGCTTTTACCCTTTCAGGATCTATTTTAACTCCTTCCTTCGAGACTATATGGCCAAGCAATTTTCCTTCTGTCACTACGAAATGGCATTTTTTAGGGTTCAATGATATCCCATATTCTAGGGCTTTGATAAATATTTGTTCTAAATGTGTGCAATGATCTTTGGCCCTTTTTGAATATGCTGTCAAGTCATCTTGATATACTATCATAATCTTATTGATCAATTCAGCAAAAGCCACATCCATTGCTCTTTGGAATGTTGCTCCAGCATTAGTTAATCCGAATGGCATTCTCAAATATACATATGTTCCCCACGGAGTGGTGAATGCAGTCTTAAATTGTTCAGACTCCTTAACCTTTACCTAATTGTAACCGGAGAAACCATCCGTCATTGACAACAATTCGCATCCAGTGACTTTCTGCAATATTACCTCCATATTGGGAAGAGGATAATTATCTTTAAGGGAAGATTTATTCAAGTTTCTGAAATCCACACACAGTCTAATGTCACCATTCTTTTTCCTGATAGGCACTAAATTTGAAACCCAGGAAGAATGTCTAATAGGTTTGATTATAGCTCCATCCCTTAACTTTGTAAGTTCCTCTAGCATTTTAGGGGCCAGTGTAGGATTAATCGGTCTCTGCTTCTGTCTGAATGGTTTAGCATCTGGCTTTAGTGGTATCTCATGTTGAAATAAATCCTCTCTATACACCTTTAAATCATCATATGACCAAGCGAATACATGCCTGTACTTCCTGAGCAGGTTAATAAGTCTGCTCCTGATTTTTGGGTCAAGACTTCTTCCAATATATACATTTTTTGGAGTTGTTTGTGTCCCCATATTGATTTCTTCAAGGTTACTAGGTATCACTGGTGTGTCTTTCTTTTTATATCTGTCATGGCCATCAAATGTCTTTTCTAATGCAATAAGTCCTTTGGGTATCTTATTCATTTTCAACTGAACCACTTCTTGGCCAAAAAGGGTTTCCTTCCCATCATGTTCCTCCACAAATCCACTGAAATCAATTTCTTGATTTTCATAATAATTAGCGCAATGCAAGAAATTAATTATATTAGCATCACTATCAAATACTTGCCAGTTTTGTATATTATCAGGGATGGTAGGTCTAGCTTTAAATTCAACTTCTGTGATTCCTCCCAATGTGACATCATCTCTCTTTAATGCAATGTTTGCTAAAAAGTCTGCCATAATGTTTTTAGACCTATCAACCCAGCTGATTGAAAAGGCATCAAATAATTCAACACTATCCCAAACTGCATTTCTGTACTGTCTTAATCTTTTACTTTTAGATAAGTATTTTTCTCTTATTTGGGAGATGACCAGTTCAGAATCACCATAGACAGCCAACTTTTTTATTTTGTGTTTGGTGGCTATGTTTAGGCCAATGAGCAGGGCTTCATACTCAGCTACATTATTTGTGCATTCAAATGTCAATAGGAAAGAGTATTTAAAAGTTTTACCTCCTGGTGAAATGAAAATTACTCCAGCCCCATTTCCTATTTTGCTGCATGCACCATCAAAATACATTTTCCACAACTCATTTTCTTCTTTCATAGATTAAGTGTGTATTGGATCAGTGTTATGCAACTCTGGTGTAGTTCCTCCAACTTTGAAAACTCCCAAATCTATGTCACAAAAGAAATTCACCTAATGCCTGTCCATTCTTTCTATGATATTGTCATACCTTGGCTCTCTACACAATTTGATTTCCTTGTCACCCACTGGTATGGTGGCATATGATAAATCTAACTGAACATTGCCTCCTGCCATTGCAGCCCATTGCCTTGATAAAAGCATCCCATAATACGGTGGGATGTCAACCACAGTAATGTCAATGTTATAAGTGGCTTCAGGATGTGAGGCAAGTTTTATCTCTACATCCTTCATGATACCAACTACTGGAATAGATCTGTTATCCATTGCATAACACTGGCCATACGTAGTATCAACCCACATTCCCAATTCTTTCATAACTGCTATAGGCATGATATTCATAGCAGCACCTGAATCAATCGTGCAATTTCTGACTATCCTGTTCTTGATCACTAATGTGGTATAGAATGGGTCTACCTGCGAGGGATTTTTTGTTAGTGTGTCGCCAAGGTATACCTCAGGCATCTTGAAATTTTCCTGATGCACATTATTTGTTGTTTTTTCAAACCCTTTATGTTTTGGATTTGGTGTATCAGAAATCATCTTGACAACTGTACTCCTATATTTATCTATTTTCATCATCTCTAGAAGTGGGACTGATATCTTCACCTGAGACACTGCATGTGCAATATCAAAAGAATGGGCTATGATCTGGTCATTCTTTTCTGTTTTTGTGTTCTCTTTTTCTTGATTTTCTTTCATTTTACTTTTATCCCCCTTTTCTGGTTCTTTAGATGATGATTTTGTGTTATTCCCTTTGTTATTCTGGTCTTTTATAAATACACTTCTAGGAGTTCCTTGCCCAACATTTGTTGTTCTATTCCTTAAGTTATAAGTTTTTTGAGCTTGAGCCACTGCAGCCACTGTGAGAGCTTCTCTTTCATCCTCAGTAGGTTTTCTCCATTGACCATATGACTTGTTGTTATAACTATCTTCTTGGTCTGAGAATACCTCTTGTTCTCCCATGTTGATATGATACTTCTGGTTCCCTACATCATACTCATATCCTTCTTCTTCTGAAGAAGAATAATCTTCTGTCACCACACATGGTGTATCCTGCATCATATTGATGTTATGATTATCCCTATTATAGTTATATAGCATTTCCTCTTGCTGTATGGATTTAGCTACCTCACAGTATTCAGGTAAATGTGGTAAATTACATATAAAACACCAAGGCTTATTTTCTGCCATGTGTACCATGTTTCTTTTCAGGGGATCAAGAGTATCTTTTCCATATGGTTGCTTTCTGTTGTTATCGATAGGTCTTCCATCCTTCCAATTTGTATTGTAGGGCATATCATGTAACCTAGGTCTATCATGTCTATGCTAACCCTCTGGTTTAGTTTGTTAAACATTTGGATTCTGAGGATTTCTATGATTATCCCTCTTACTGACCATTCTTGCAGCCTTCCTATTATTTTCAATAGTTATGGCCACTTTCTGTGCTTCGGCCAAGGTTGCAGGACACCTGTTTCTAAGTTCATATCCTGTTTTAGGGTCAAATGCTTTCATATAGATACTTAGTGCTGCCTGGTCAGATAACTTAGCCCCATGTGGTACCTTATTATGTAACTTGGAAAACTTCAAGTTGAAATCAAATACTGACTCATTTTGATACTTCTGTATACTTATTAATTCATGTAGTGCAAACTCAGGAGCATATTGGTTACCATACTGATCCTTAAACTGGTTATGGAAATCAGTTATTGAATTGATTGATGCATCAGGCAGGCTGTTAAACCAATCTCTGGCATCTTCAGTGAGGGACATCATAAATAACCTCATTCTAATGTCTTCCCAATCCATACCAATATCCTGTACAAAAGCATTAAAACTTCTGATATGATCTTCCGCAGATATTGCATTATTTCCAGTAAACTTGGGAACCATATTTCTCCAAGTACTATCCATAGGATATGGATACAACTGATATCCAGTTAAATCAAATTGACTACATATATTTGCAAGGTTTTGGGGTGGGAAATTCAAAGGTGGTGGATTGGGATAATAATTATATCCACCTGGTGGCTGATGATATGCATATTGTTGATGTTGGTTCATGTGGGGGTTTGTGTGATGATTTTGTGGTCTATAGTATTGTTGACCAGGGGGTGGGTAAGTATTTACTATGTGTTGAGATACATTACGTATGGGAGGTGGTCTAGGGTTTTGGGGAATAGTGTTCTGATGACTTCCGGAAGCATGTGAGTTTTGAGCACCACTTGTATTTTGCTGTGTATTTCTTGAAATATTCCCTCTATGCAGGGGTACATATTTTGGGAGAGCTATTTTGGCTTTATTTTTCCTCTGTTGAATTTCTTGCTGCAACAACTCCCTCTCTTCCTATATCTTGTACCTTTCAAGTTCCTTTCGGAGCATGAGTATTTCCTATTGTTCTTCACTCATGTCCTGATTATTTATTTCCTGATGTTCTGGATTATCATTCATTCCTTGATTTGAAAATCCATATCCTATCTCTTCTCCCTGATGTAATGACATCTTGAAATCATGTTCAGCTTGGTTCCTATCAATATCCCTCATGACCTTTGCATCATGGTCATGCTGTTCTTGAGGAGTGGGTCTGTACCTTGCCAAAATATCATCAGTTGCTCCACTAAGGTTCTCATTTGAATCATGCAGAGGTGTGAATTTGTTGTGAATTGAAATATTTTATTCTGAATCATTCTCTTGGATGTCCAGATTATTATCTTGGTGGGAATGCTTTGGATTCACATTTCTTTTGGAAATGTTTCTAAGTGGTGGAGATGACTGCAAATTTCTACCTTCCATCTTGGATCTCCTACCATCCATTTGATATTGAATTTTTTGTTATAATTGTAACTAGAGTTGCCACCTATTTAAATAGGAAAAGTTTATATTTTATCTGTAGGGTTCTTGTCACTAGCAGAGTTACCAACTTAAATTGTCTAAAATGACTCTATGAAAGAAAGGATTAATTTCTAAGGTCTTTTACTAGTCCCCAGTATAGTCGCCAATTTGTTAGGTCTCAGAAATGCAGGTTGCCAATCCTAAGGGGATGCCAAGCTCTATGTGTAGATTGGCAACGTTTCTAAACTAACTTGATGAAACCAACCTTCATGGTTAGATGATTTCCTTCACTTTAGGTCCTACTACACCTAGGTGGGTAAACCTTGGAAAATTAAAGCAGATTGAATGTGAATGCGTGGACTAACTAAATCTATCTACAATGGCACAAGATGTAAGATAGATGAAATGCTTGCTGACTGATTTTAGGTTTAATGTCTAATGAGTAATTGGTAGAAATTGTATAAGCAATATCAAGGTAAAAGGTTTTAAGTAAAATAAGACTAGTGCCTTGTTGGGTAACAGAGTCAGTTTGAAGGACCAGGACTAATGGTTTCCTAATGGTAATAATTCTAGTTGTTTGGCACAGTTTTAGTTTACAACTTGTATAAACGTGCAAGTAAATGACTGACAAACTCTTCTTGATAATCCAACCAAATAAAATCAGATATCTTATAATTCACTAGAAGGTACTTTAATCCTTACTTGAAGGAACCAAATGAAATTAATAGACAAGATTAACAGATAATATTTTACTGGAGACAGAATGGCAATCTAATTGTATGACCCTACTTAGTAATCCAAGCTTAATACTTCCAGGCTACTGTAACTAAATCAGAAGGGTTTAATTCCTCAAATGGATACCAACCTGTTTAATCACACAGATACAGCAAATGTGTCTTGACAGATCAAATATATACTTGATATGTTTAATCTGTATATCCAGGAAATCCAGAAATGGAGACAGCCACACAATTGAATAATCTTAACAAACAACTGATACTAAAGCAGAACCACTGAATCAGAGAACTTCAAACTTCTTCCTCAAATAAAATATGCAACATAGTCATTTTGAAACATTGTATATATGATGTATCTAAATATATTCTACTGCTGATGATCTCTCAGCATCGATTGTTTGGACTTATATAGATATTTCTATGAAGAGTCATAACTCTTCAATAATTTTTTGGGAACTTAACAAACATTAACAACTATAACATAATTATGATTAGGCTCTATTTAGCCACAAGTAGACTTTAGCCAAGTAATCCAAGTAATCCTGCTCACGATGAGAATCAGTAAGGTCAACAGCACTTCTGGTAATTATATCAAGTGTGATCATGTTCTCCAATTGTTTGCAAACTTCTTTAGACGCAGAGGCTTTGTCTTTCAGAGCTCCTGTGGCTTTGTGTAATATACTTTGACAATCAATAATCCATTCTTCCTTGCTCTTTACCTCTCCATTGTCTTTAAATATCCTAGGCACTCCTGCGTTTGAGGCATCATTTCCTTCCTTAGCATCAGCTTTAAGTTTGTCATAATAATTTTGATGTTGTTTGAGAAATGCTTTTGCATCAGAGATATCTGTACTGTTAGCAGTACTTCTGTTTTGTAGCTCAGTCAATTTTTCTCGTATTCTCTTTTCAAGTCTTTCATGTTCTTGAACTACTTTATGATTCTCTGAGAAATTATCCCAAAACTGGTTTAACCACCGCACCATGTTTGCATACCTGCTCTGCAGTATTGTAACAAATGCATCTATCTGAATTTGGGTTGCCTGATTAGGGGATAACACTTGAATGCCCTGTGAGCTCTCACCTTGAGTTATTCTTTTTGTGGACTAGCCAAAAGTACTCTTAAGAGTGTCCTTCAAGTAATCATTTTCTTTTGTTAGTCTTTCACAATTCAATTTGTATGCATCTCTTTCTTTGATCAACATTTGAGCTTGTGCTTTATTCAATTTTGCAACATTGATACCAATGTCTGCTGTAATTATAGGGTCAGTTTCCCCTGCTTTCAAAGTCATAACGTGGCCAAAAGTCTTTTCAGTATCAATGATGGCCATCTTCTTATGGGGAGGGTATAACGCCCATATCATCAAGGAATTTTCATCATTATTATACCTTGTTCCCATATATACTTCATTAACTACTTCTGGTGTAAGTTTATACTTATCATCTGTGTTATTCAGAAACCTGTCAAAAACCAAAGCAGAATTTAAATCCAGACTAGGAAAAATCATAACCCCTACATCTTTAAGTAACTGTCTACCCTTGCTAGGTGTCATGTCTTGCATCTCTTTATCTATTTTTTCCTTCAACATATCTAATAATTGTCTTTCGTTATCAGCAGAGACATCATCTACTGACTCTCTGATTTCTTTCCCTTTGTATTTATACAAAAATGATTTAAATTCTTTTGATTGAATAAACTTATCATCCGAAATGAAAGAATCATAGGCTGTTTGGCGTGGACCCTCATCGGCAGACCCCTCCTCATCATGTAGTACAACAGGAGGCTGATATTGTTGCATTTTCTTCTTGGACATCTCTACCTTTTTATCTGGTGGCTGTTCTTGCCCTATCTGTTCTTCATCTTCAGAGGATACAACCTCAATTTTTGCTAACTGCTTTTTCTTTTCATTTAGATCCCTGTTATATTTTTCTACCACCAATTCGACTTCTGCTTCTTCTAAATTTCTAATGACATCATCATGTGGATAATGTATGTCCATGTATCCACTGAGATTCTATTTTCTTCTTGCAGAGTCAATAAAGCCTTCAGGGTCAAATCCTTTTCTCATCTCAGCAATCATCATGTTATAATGCATCAATTTCTCCAGAATGAGATTGTAACCTTCTTTTGAAACTATAGTAAAATCTCCAAAACATAAGGTGCTGGGCATAAATGATTGTTTGTCATGTGAACTCAAATGCATCACATTTGAACAGTGCATTTGCCTGATTATCTCCAGATATGCAAGCCTGTCAGGGATAGTCTTGGGCAATATGAATGGAGCATCCTCAAAACCATAAACTCTGATCATAGTAGCATCTTACAAGCAATACCAGTCTCCCCAATTACGAGTGACAGTAGGGGGGCCACCAAAATCTTTTGGTCTGAGGAATCTTTTTATTTCAGTTGAAATTAAATATTCACAGGGGTGATTAAAATACCTATACAACACTTTTACACAATGCTCGTCAAATTGAGCATAGTTGGAATGGGCATATCTACTATCCCAAATTCTGGTCCACATTTGTATAGGTATCTTTTCCCCTTTCTTATCTGTAGCAACAACTTGAAACTCACTTGGCCATAACCCTACTTCCTGGCCATAATATAACACCATGTGCATAAGCATTGAGTAATGCTCAAAAGAGCATGCTGGAGCACTATTTTTTATTGCAGATAAACCAGAGTCCATTCTATTAGCAATATAGGAAGCATAATTGAATTGCCTTGCATTATGACACTGAATGTTTGAGGCTATGACCATCAGAGGAATGGTCATGAACTCAGGGACCTCTGAACCCAGGATTTGGCCTACAGCGAAATAGGTATATTGTATATATGGTTCAAATATGGCTACATGAAAGGGAGGGCCATCATTTTCAGTTAAGGGCATCACTTCTCCTTCAACCCTGGGCCTATGAATGGGCAACCTCCATCCATTGTAAGTTGTGTCCATTCTCCAATACTCTTTATCCAGATCTTCATAAATGATAGGGACGGTGCATAAATCTGTTGGCAAGAGACACTATATGGATTCATGGTTGTTGTCATTGATGGCAACAAAGGTCATCCCACATATCCGCAAGTCATAATGTGTCTCTACCGGAAGTCAGAATAAAGATTGTTGTGGTCCGGTGAACAAGAACAGAGCATGTGGCAAGGTCCGATAGATTGATCCGGATCTCTCAGAGGAAGTGTCTTGGTGCAGCGTGGATTTGGGGAAGTCAAGAGGACTACCTTGAGTGGTATATTCCAAAGAATTTAGCCTCCGGTGATGGACAAGGAAAAAGATATGAATAGTTGAGTACCGGATTCCTGAGACACAGTCAAAACAGAGGAAGAACTGACTGACAGAGTATCAGACTACTTTCCGGATGTGTTACTGTTGATGACAAAAGTTGTGAAGGCATGAATCATGTTTGGCCGACATGATTAATGATATCTACTAGTATATGCTTGATCCGCATTGCTTGGTGAGCAAGGATTCAGCCGACAGAACAAAGTTTGTAAGAAACTAGACTGTTCCGGATGCCGACTAGAAAGGTGATGAAATTACCTGTGCGGATATATATAGAGGATGGATTTAGTTGTGAAGAGGGTGAAGTAATTAATATATATGCGAATAAGGTCAGAACAGAGCAGAAGTAGCAAAAAGGATCCGGTATGTGAAAGATAGCAGAATAAAGAACAGAGGAAAGATGAAGTGCAGCAGATCAGTGTACTGAGCCTAACCGGAACTGAACTCCAGCATATGGAGATGCTTCCAATCAGTTCAAGACTGTGATTCTTATCACTTTGTAGACAGTGTGTCTTCTTGTAGGCAGTGGGCCTCTTGTGAGCAGTGTGCTCGGGCAGTGAGCCCTAATTGGCAAGTGCCATTTTTTGTAATCTCCTATTCTTCTAACAGAGAATAATTTTGGGTTAATCACCCCGTGGTTTTCTCCCTTAATAGGGTTTCCACGTCAAAAATACTGTGTTATGTGTTTCTTATTTCATGGTAATGTTTTTGTGTTTGATTCAATGCTGCATCAATTAATAAGAAAGTTCAATAAGGGAAATAATTAGGATAACTGATTCACCCCCCCTCTCAGTTATCAACAATTGGTATCAGAGCTAAGTTCCTCCTAATAGAGCCTAACAGCTTGAGGAAGATCTGGGAGTTCAAATGGATGCATATGGTTTAAGGGAGCAACTCAAGACTGCTCTTGAGGATCTTGAACAGTCAAATTCTGAAGTCAATGAATTAAAGGAAAGACTCAAACAGGCTGATGAATTCATGAGAGAATTAAAAGACAAATTAAGTCTCTCTATGAAAAAGAGAAAGGAGCTGCTCCAACAGTTGGCAAGATAAAGTGAAGAAAGCAATACAAATGAAGAATTGACTGAGCAAACCAAGTTATGTGAAAAGTTATCAAAAGAAGTCATTATGTTAAGACATGAAATGGAATCAGGAACTATAAAGTTTACTCAAGAGATTGAAGAAAAAAGAAAGGCTGAAGACAATCTAAGACAATCTCTTAAAGAAAAATCAGAAGAATGCCACCAGATGGACAGGATTATCAGACATCTTGAATCTGATCTTGAAGATACCAAAGATAATGAAGAAAAACTTGAGGATCAAATTGCCTCTCTCAAAAGAGACCTTCAAACAGCAAATGAATATAAAGAGAAATTCAAGATAAGTTCTGCTCAACTTGAAGTTCTTCTTGGAAGTCAAAAGAGGACAGATGACAAGTATGGTTTGGGATATGAGAAAGGAGAAAGCTCCGGATCCGGTCAGAAGAATCTTGGATCAGAAAATCCAAGGAGCAGGCCTAGAAGACCTCCGGTAAGACAGCCAAATGCTCAAAGATATCCATCCTTCAATGGATACTGCCACAGCTGCAACCACTTTGGTCACAAAGCTAATCAGTGCAGAATGAGAATGAATCAGATTAATTCATCCTTTTCCGGACAGTGCTTCAACTGCAAAAGGTATGGACACAAATCCCATGAATGCAGAATTATGCAAGTAAACAAATCATTCAAAGGTAGATGCTTTACATGCAATAGAGTAGGTCATATGGCTAATCAATGCAGATCAAGAGGATATCAGTCAAATATGCAAAGAAATGTTATTTGCCAAATCTGCAATAGGTCCGGTCATAATGCTAAAGTCTGCAGAAACAAGTATCAGGACAAAAGAGGTCCGGTGTATAATCAGAATCAAGACAAGGGTAAACAAAAGATGAATGCGGATGAAGTTAGGAATCAGATGAGCAAGATTTGGGTGAAGAAAAGTTTAGATAATGTAGAGGTTGGATCCGCACCAGACTCTGGTGCTGATATTTCTTCCGAAAATTAAAAAGTGAGCTCAGGCTCAGGGGGAGACTCAAAGAAAATCCTGTTCCCCCAGCCAAACAAGTGGTGCCGGATGTGGCACAAGATGCGGATTAAAGGGTTTGTAGATATGAGTCTTGAGATGCTTCAGTCAAGTTTTCAGAGGTCCGCTTGGAGTTATGAAGAAGTTGTGATCGATCAAATAAGATCTGTTCAGGGAGATGCTCCGGTATGACAAAGGATTACAAAAAGGTCCGGAGAGATCCGGAAGTGCACTATCTTGTTCTATGGATTGGACAGAGTGTTTGGGATGTTCTTGTAATATGTTACTTCAATTTATTCATGATTAAAAGATCCGGATGATATTCACAGATCAGGACTAATCCGGGATACTCCAAGCTATCCAGACAAGGCAAACCGGAATAATGTAGGTGAAGCATTTATTGCAGACAGATATTAGGGTTCGCAGAGCAATATAAGGGATTTCTCAAAAGTCATTTGCTCATTCTGCACTCAAGAAGAAGCGAATAGTGGAGCTCTGCAACAAGATTCATCAAGCACACCAAGGATCTCCTGCCGAAGTCATTGCAGAAAGAAATCAATCCAATCACTCCGTGCAAATCGAAGGCGCATAAGGTATTCTCCGTTTTTCATTACCTCACTGCAAATCTTTGAAGAATGGCTACTCCAAACATAGTTAAGATCTCTGATAGACCTCGCCCCTCATTCAAGAAACATCCTTACAAATCATTGGAGGTAGATCCACTAGGAGCCTTCTCTAGTGTTCCTCATGGTGTATTGCATACGGAAGATATTAGGGTTTACATCCATGCGAATCTTGAAGACTTTGGAGAATCAAAACTAATGGATATCTATCACAAACAATTGATAGATGACTCCTTTGAGATCAAACCTCAGTATAAAGCCATCCAGGACAAACACTTTGCACAGTGCATTCATTTCCCCTATTTTGAAGAAGATGAATGGGTCCGGTATGTACTAAGTAGAGTACATGACAACTTCCTATGGTTGAACAAGCCCTTCAAGATCACCAAGGACGTAATTAGGGCTGTAACCGGTCTGCACTCATCCGGTGGATTACCTGTTCTCAAATCTGTCAAAAATCAGATAGTCAGTGATGCAACCGGATCCAAGTTTGACAAGAGAGCTATGACAGTTGATGATATCATTGAACCGGATGTCAAATTTGCAGCTATAATAATTGGTTACAAAATCTATCACTCCAGTAGGGAAAATTCAGTACCGGGAACTGCAATCTACACAGCCTATCAGATGTTAAAGGAGAATGCAGACTATGACTTGTGCGAGCTTCTAGTAAACCAACTCTTTGAAAATCTGCAGAAGATTAAGAAGGACAAGAAAAACTCCTTCAAATATGGCAATCTGATCCTTTGTCTCTTCTTTTACTACATGAATGAGCTTCCCGGATCCAGTGGATGGATATGGCAGAATGACAGACCGGTTGCCATTCAAATCAGAGACTATTTGCATGGACTTGGGGATGCAAAAGCAAGAAATACAGCTCTATGGGGTTACTTCAAGAACTTCCAAAGCATGATGCATGCAAGGGAAAGAATACCCCAATCCCTTGTTGAAAAATACAAAGACACAGTATGCTTCATGGTAGAAACAGATCAGTGTCTGATGGAGGCAGTGGAGCCAAGGACTGTCTGGATCATGCCTATGGGATATGAAGTGGATGAACAGATAGTAGAGCTGCATGTTCAACACATGCTAAGCCAGCCCAAAGATCCTAAGGCAGAAAGGTTTGGAACCTTTGAGGAACTGAGTGTAAAGTTACATGTAGAACTCAGGGAACCAGAGATAAAGAGGAAGGTAAGAAAAGAAGTTGAGCATATTGCTCAAGGCCTAGGCATCTCAAAAGAGGCACTTGATGCCAGCCGGGAAAAGAGGAGGAAGGCTGAGGAAGAAGAGAAAAGTAAAGAAAGTGTTCCGGTTGAAACTCCCACCCGGACCAGATCATCAAAAAGATCTGCACCTCCCTCAACCAAAAGTTCAAAATCGGAAGTCCAGGCATCCGGTAAAAGATCCAAGACAAAAGCCACAAGGGCTTATAAAAGCCAAAAGGATGAAGAGGAAACAGAGTCAGATGAGGGAGTTAAAGAAATAAAGAAGCAGAAGAAGAAAGGATCCGATAAACCCTCCTCAGGACAAGACAAGGATGAAATGGCAGAGGTATCTGTTGAAAAGCCCACTCTGTCTCTAGAGAGCGTAATCAAGTCGGTCACGGTGGATGGAAACCTTCAACCAATGACTGAATCTTATGATGACTTCAGTGAGGCTGACCAAAAGACTCTGCAGGAAGCCACAGTCAAATATCTGAACATATATAATAAGGCTTTCATTGAGATCATATCTCTTATTCCTAAAAGCCTAGAAAAGGAATTGGAAGTAAGAAAGAACAATGCTCATGCAAAAGATCTTGAGATCCGGGAGCAAATAGCTATTCAGCTATATCCTCAAATTGATCCCAAGACAATGAACATAATCTTCAAGGACTGCAAAGATGAGTTCAGAAGTAAAGCCAGGATGAATCAACTCATGCTTGGTGAGACTGACAAAGTGGCCCAAGAAATAGAAGAGATCCTCTGGAAGGCCTTCAAAAGGTTCAATCTTCATGTTGTAGAGGACTTAGGTGCAGAAACAGCTGCGGATTTGGAATCATCTGTTCCGGAAGAAGTGGGCCCTGAACATACAAGCATCTCTCCTCCGGTTTCCCCTACAGTCTCCGGATCCAAAGAAGAAGAGCAATTACAGGAGAAGCAAGCAGGGGTGAAAGATAAAGAGGTTGACAGTTCCAAGACTGCAGAAGAAAAGAAACATCTGTCTCCGGCAAGAGACACTGCACAAACTGTTCAACAATTTTTGAGCAAAGAAACTTTAGAGATTGATGAACCGGAGATTCTAAAAGGCCCATTCGACTTTGACTCTCTCTCTCCGGTACAAACAATGAAGATAGCTTCATTTGCAAATGCCAAGGCAAATGAAAAACTCCTGAAGTCTCATATGGAAGACTGTGAGTTGATAGAGGCTGCTTCCGGAGTACTTGTAAAGATTATGCCATCAATCCAGATAGATCCGACAGCCTCCTCTTCCGGTAATCTAAAAACCTTAGTCAGCAATGTTGATACACATTTTGATTCTCTAGAAAAATCAGCTGAAGAAAAGGTCCGGAAGGAATTTTTGGATAAAAGATTTTTAGAAGTATTAGAATTAATCTCTAAAGATAGGAAGATTGTGAGCATTGGAATAAAGAGCTTAGAGAATGCTCTTAAGGATGGCGGTGACATCTACAAATTTTGTATATCCTGGCCAAAGGCAACAGCAGCAATTGATAAGAAAATAAAAGAGGAACAGGACAAGCTACAAAGCTTATCTCAAAGTTTTGATCCTCTCTCTTCCTCCATAATAAATCAAGAATGTCAGACTATTGCAGTCTTGAATGAAATAAAGAATCTTGAGAAGGAAAGAAAGAATATCACTAACCGGATGGGAGAACTTAGAAGGATTATAATCCCTAAGTTGGAAACTATGCATGAGGCCATCAGTGATGCTCAGACCACCGCCCAAACAAAAGATCCGACAGATCTCAAGTGGGCAGAAGCTTTTGTATTTTTGTTGAGTGGTCACATTTCAATTTTGGACAGAATGAAGCAAAGTTGGGCTACAGAAATGATCCAATTGCAGACATCCTTTGCAGACATTCTTCAGTATATGTGAGTATGTAAATATGCGGCTATGTATAGAAAATTTTTGAAAATTTTGGTGTGCGGACCCCACCCTTTGCCATTGATGTCAAAGGGGGAGTGAGGAGCAGTGAAAAATGAGGAATCCAACTAAGGGGGAGTTCCAGAAATTGTATATAAAGACAGAGCATCAGCAAAGGGGGAGCATAGTGAAAACACTTAGTCATTTTTCACTAAGTGTTGCCATCAATGCCAAAGGGGGAGATTGTTGGCAAGAGACACTATATGGATTCATGGTTGTTGTCATTGATGGCAACAAAGGTCATCCCACATATCCGCAAGTCATAATGTGTCTCTACCGGAAGTCAGAATAAAGATTGTTGTGGTCCGGTGAACAAGAACAGAGCATGTGGCAAGGTCCGACAGATTGATCCGGATCTCTCAGAGGAAGTGTCTTGGTGCAGCGCGGATTTGGGGAAGTCAAGAGGACTACCTTGAGTGGTATATTCCAAGGATTTAGCCTCCGGTGATGGACAAGGAAAAAGATATGAATAGTTGAGTACCGGATTCCTGAGACACAGTCAAAACATAGGAAGAACTGACTGACAGAGTATCAGACTACTTTCCGGATGTGTTACTGTTGATGACAAAAGTTGTGAAGGCATGAATCATGTTTGGCCAACATGATTAATGATATCTACTAGTATATGCTTGATCCGCATTGCTTGGTGAGCAAGGATTCAGCCGACAGAACAAAGTTTGTAAGAAACTAGACTGTTCCGGATGCCGACTAGAAAGGTGATGAAATTACCTGTGCGGATATATATAGAGGATGGATTTAGTTGCGAAGAGGGTGAAGTAATTAATATATATGCGAATAAGGTCAGAACAGAGCAGAAGTAGCAAAAAGGATCCGGTATGTGAAAGATAGCAGAATAAAGAACAGAGGAAAGATGAAGTGCAGCAGATCAGTGTACTGAGCCTAACCGGAACTGAACTCCAGCATATGGAGATGCTTCCAATCAGTTCAAGACTGTGATTCTTATCACTTTGTAGACAGTGTGTCTTCTTGTAGGCAGTGGGCCTCTTGTGAGCAGTGTGCTCGGGCAATGAGCCCTAATTGGCAAGTGCCATTTTTTGTAATCTCCTATTCTTCTAACAGAGAATAATTTTGGGTTAATCACCCCGTGGTTTTCTCCCTTAACAGGGTTTCCACGTCAAAAATACTGTGTTATGTGTTTCTTATTTCATGGTAATGTTTTTGTGTTTGATTCAATGCTGCATCAATTAATAAGAAAGTTCAATAAGGGAAATAATTAGGATAACTAATTCACCCCCCCCTCTCAGTTATCAACAAAATCATCTAAATCAAAAACCTCACAAATAGCATTTTTTGACAAATGCACAATTGGTTCTCCCTGTGGGTTGCAGATGGCTTTCAGGTTTGAATTATAATGTCTGGCAAGCAATTGAAGGAGTTCCACATTCAGGAATACATTGGGTACAACCAGTTTTCCTAAATTCATGTGCCATGGGTTTGACACAGGAGCATTCCTAAACCTTCTATTATAGTGGAATCTGAAAAGTTCATATCCCTGAATTGGGGTCCAGATATCTCCCAGGTGTTTGTGTTTATCTTCTAATTTCTCCACTTCTGCCCTGAGTTGGGCAGACATTCTGGCCTTGGGAGTTGACCCAGGCAATTGGTCAATTAGGTCCTGATTGAGTTTTCTTTCTTTTACTTTCTCCTCAGGGGTTTGTTCAGTTTTTTGTTACTTAGGCTTACTGGTTTCCCCTTGTAACTTTCTCCCTTTTCCCTTTCCCGGAGTTTCCATTTTAAAACTTTGGCAGAGAATTTAAATACAGGCTATACAGTGGTTTGTGTATATGTACCTGTCGTTCGGTGGCTGGAATTGGAATCCTCTGCTTTTGCCTTAAGAGTTCTTCTGTATTCTCTTCTCGGACAGTTTTTTGCAACTATAATGATCATAGAAATTTCGTAGCCATTTGTATTTAATTATCTGATCAATTCAATGTTCATCGCTGTGAAATGTCGCATCGCCATAACTCTTCTTATCGGCGTGAATTTTAAAATGTCTGGGCGACCTTAATGCTTTTATGGTGCAAACAATCAATCGGCGTGACCCCTCAATTGTATTCCCGACACTATGTAATGTCATATCTTCCAGTGGGCGCGACCATCGGCATGACTTCCTTCATCACCATGTGATTTTAGATTTCGCTCCGAAGTAATGAGTCTTACCGATATAATTTGTTTATTGGGGTGATTAATACTATCGGGATAACATAATTATGTTTCCTCGACTTTTGTTGTCCCACCAATAGTCATGTTACTTTGGATCAGGATGACTGTTTTAATGTCTTGCTGCTAGAGTATACCCATCAGAATGAAACATATTATCAGGATAGCTTTCAAAAGATAACCCGATCCGAATCATCTCACCGATGGTTCTTTCACATTCTTTATCGGACAGAGTATGTTAAAGTATCACCGATACCTTTTGATCGCCGTGACTTCTGAATCAACGAGACCCAATTCCCCTGTCCTGATATGTTAAGTCATCCCGACAGATAATTGTATCGCTATGAGTCTTGCCGAAAACTCTCTTATCGCCAAGACATTGAGTATCAGAAACTTCTTTGTGTCTTATCCTGATAGTTTACTTCTTTCCGATGGCTATTTGCTTCGTTACCCCCACAGGATGTTCGGTGATACTCTTGCCGAAATACTTCATCGGTATGATATATACCATCGGGGCAACTTTCAAAAGGTCATCCGATAGTTGTCTATCATACCGATCGGTATGACCACTTGCTTCTCTTGCCGATGTAAAGTCATCGGCATTACTTATTCCATCGGTGACTTCCATAGATTTCCTTCCGATCTGCCTTCTCATGCCGATGGTTATTTTGAAATGATTCCTTATGTATCGGTGTAGACAAAACAATATCTTGCCGATGGATTGATTTTGAAGAAATTTGGCACTGCTCATCCATAGACACCTTGTGAGATACATTTTTATTATGGTCTTTTGGGGTGTTTTTTTAGGATTTTTTCAAGTATAATGGAGTGAAAAGATAATAAAATTTTCAAAATTTTTACTGTCCTAACAGTATATAAGGATTTCATTTCCATTTGAATAATACAATAAATAAGGACAGTCCCCATATGAAATACATTCATAGAGCATATAAGATGCAATCTTAGAAATTAGAGGAGACAGTCTATGACAAGTGACATGACATAGGATGATAGCATATAAGATGCATTATATGGAGGAGCAAAAATTCAGTAAGTAAATGTGGCACACAGATTGAAACCCAAAGGAAACTCTATTTGTTTATCCTTCTATTTGAGAAGAAACTAATTGCCTTTCTGATAGTGTGAATAATCATTATTTCTACTTATGTAATCCTCATTATTTCTACTTATAAAATCCTCATTATTTCTACTTATATAATTCTACAAAAATTTTAAACACACAAATGTAAGTAAACAAAAATAGTCAATATGTGCTTTAAAAATGAGTAATTTATTTTCAGAACAAATATAGCTAGTTATATGCATGATGTGTAACAAGACAAGAACTAGAAAAACAACAAAAAGTAGAGCTCAACACAAGAGATTACCCTAAAAAACCCAAAGTGGAAGAAATTCCTATACACTAATGCCCTTTCTTATCTTGATGCTTCTCTACTGCATTTTACAAGCTCACTATTTTCTTGATGCCTTCACTAATCATTTGCATTGCTAGCAAGATCAGAATCCTAATCACTCATGTCTGCATCTACTTGATTTTCTTCCTCATCCTCATCTATGTCATACAATACATTCTCTCTCCCAATCTCTTCATTAGTAATCAAAATATCTTCTCCAAACACTCCATCATCATCTTCATCCTCTACTTCAAATGTTTCTTGTAAATTAACATATTGCCCATCAGGCATTATATCAATAGCATCCATGAATTTTTTTTTCGAATGAGACTCTGTTTGAATGACATACGACCATCCTGGGCTTCTTACATCATCAATTAGAAATGATTGATTAATTTGAAAAGGGAAAACATAGGGCTCATCCCTCTCTGATAAAAATTGTCCTATATTTGCACATACAAATCCATACTCATCAACATGTACTGCAGATGGTTAGATCCACTTACATTTTAATAATATAGGACTGTTTTCACCAAAATCCACTTGAATAATTTCTTGGATGAATCCAACATAGAACTTCTTCTGAGTTTTGTGAAGAAATTCAGCACTTACAACACAATCACAATTTGTCTTTCCTTTGTCTTTTTCCTCCACTCTTAAATGGCTACCATAGGTCCACATTCCACTAAAACACAGCCCATAAATGTGAAGGTTGTGAAAGCTCACTTTCCTCCATTGTTATATCTTGACCTTCTTCTTTTGCATCACTAGCTGCATTAGCAATCCATTCTTCAAACTTTGGAAAAGAATCACCTCCAACCAAATCATGACGTATGCGCTTTCGAGGTCGATGTTGCATCCAACTTTAATTCTCTTCTTCATATTTTGTACATAGAATATTAATGTGCAAATAGTAATATTAATAATATAAATGTGTAAATGCAATTGAGTAAGATTAATAATATAAATGTGTAAATAAATAATTGTGTACATTTTTTTTAACCTGTGCCACTTATCGAACGAAGATGTGTTTTGAAGAATAAAGGCATGTATCACACTTCTTTCTTGATGTGATAGCTTGAAGCAACATCCATTGCCTTCTAATACTTCACCTGCAACTCTCTCATCTTCATCATCATCCCATACACGTCGATTGACATTTTTAAAATCCTTCATAAATTCTGTACAAAATCCAATGGCCTCTTGCATTGAATATCCCTCAAACATGCTACCTTCTGGTTTTGCCCTAGTATGAATAATTTTTTTCAAAACCTTCATATATCATTCTATAGGATACATCCATCTCATTCTTACTGGACCACAATGCTCTAGTTCATATTCTAGATGTATCAAAAGATGCATAGAAATGTTAAAGATTGTTGCTGGAAATTCCTGTTCTAATAGACAAAGGACTTCAACAACCTCCTCCCTCAAACTATCAAAGTTTGAAGGATCTAATACATGTGAACTCATTCTCTTTAATATTAGGCCCAACCTTATAATTGCTAATCTTGGCCCCTTTGCCAAACCTGATATATTTGCCACAATAGGTAAAATATTTTCGATTATAACATCATAGTCATGGATCTTTAGGCCTCTTAAGATATTAATGTCAATTTGGCTTCTGATAGTACTACTTACATATCTAGTGGGAAAGCAAGTCTAAGACATCAACTATAAGAATTGTGCACGTTGTTCCTTTGTCTAGACATAAGGAGCACTAGGTTTTCTATATTTTGCATCATCATATTTTTCAACCCAAAGATTTCGACGAATCTTTAGTTCTCGAAAGTCTTCACGTGATGAAATAGTATCAAAAGTACCAAAAAGAGTTTCTATAATAGCATAGGCTATATTTTTCTCAGTATGCATAAAGTCAACAGTATGCCTATATCTTATAGAATATGCACAACCATTTTACACCACTTTCATTACATGGATCAGATCTACTACCAGCAATCCCACCATTTTTAATAAATGACATCCTTTTTTGTCTATTCTCAATAATATAATCACCTGTTATTAGCAAAGGTACTTCATGATTCTCTTCTTGACCATTGAAACGTGTTTTTTGTCGACGATATGGATGACCCATTTTAAGGTAAGCACGATGTCCATAATAAATACACTTACGCAAACTTCTTGAGTGCCTCACAAAATCCTTAAAGTTGCAAGCAGGACAGCCATGGTATCCATGAACAGTGAGACTAGACAATGTACCATATGCAGGAAGATCATGAATCATAACCAATAAGGAAGCTCTTAAAGTGAATTTGATTGAATGACCATCACTTAAATATTAAATTGCTTCAATTCCTTTCCACAATTCCATTAGGTCATCATGTAATGGCTCTAGATAGGCATCTATTGTATCTAAATTCACACTTTTCTTTCTTGGTATAATCAATGATAGCATTAAGAAAAATGGTTTAGTTGCTAACCATGGAGGCAAGTTATAATTTATTAAAAACACTGGCCAAGTTGACCATTTAGTACTTTGATCTGAGAATAGGTTCACCCCATCTAGAGCCAAACCCAACCTTATATTATGAGGATCTTGAGAAAAATCAGGCCATCTATTATCAAATTCCATCCACATCTTAGAATCAGGCACATGTCATTGTTTTCCATCAATGCTATTATTTTGGGCATGCCACTGCATAAGTTTAGCAATGTCTCTACACCTATACATTCAGAGTAATCGTGGGATTATCAGAAAGTGGCAAAGAACCTTTCTAGGAACAATAGTTGATTTCAACCCTTGTCTATACCTTGCTTCATGACATTTCAGACATTCACTCTCACTTGCAAGATTTTTGTGAAATAATACACAACCATTAACACATGTGTGGATGTTTTCATACCCCAAGCTGAGCTAACTAATCTTCTTTTTACATTGACTTCATTTTGTTGGCAATGTGGAGTTAGCTAGTAACAACGAACTTAATAATGCCAATAACTGATCTACACTCTCATTTGTCCAACCATGCACCACTTGCAAGTTAAGAATTTGAAGGATTGTTGTCAAATGACTTAACTTGCAATTAGCATACATAGGCTTTAAAGCATCCTCCATTGACTTGGCCCAGTCATCATTTAGACCCTCATTCAACATTCTTTCAACTTCAAACCATTCATCTAACATTTCTGTGTCTTCATCTATGTTCAGTGCCACTTCAACTATGTTTGTTGCCTCTTCATCTCTCACAGTCTGCAATTCTATCATATCTTCATAATAATTGTAAACCCAAGGGCTTATACCACTACGCCCATATCTTATCATATGTCGATAAATCACATTTCTTTTTCTCACCCTTCCACCAAGACAGTCATTACATAGACATGGATATTTTTCCATTTCCCTCTCTTTGTCTACTCTCTCATCATATATATGATATTGATCCATAGTCAACCTTTGACGTTGATCCATCTGTAATATCGTGCATTCCAATATTAATTTAGTATAATAAGCTATCCTACGCCTAGAAGGACTTTAAATATAAAATCTTAAAAGGTAACCTTCAATCATGCATATGGTCAAGCTAGGATAACCTTTCCTTCAGTTTGGGCTAGTCATCATGTAGGGAGATCATGCAGAGTAGAGGTATGGTTTTATTTGATTTCAAGGATCGGTTAAGGATCAACTTCAAAAATACTGAAGATAACATTTTCTTTTGAGTTTTCAAGTTTCAATCATGAAAATATCTCCTGGAGAGCACCCACAAGTAGCTTCCCCAAATATCATGAAAATTTCAGTTCACTTTTGGCAATGATGGTTTTGAAATACCTTTGAATTTGCTGCAGAGTGCATCCCCAAATTCAACTTTGTTGTAGAGAGCCTCACCGACTTCAAATTCGTGACAAAAAACTCTGAATTCCTTGCCCGCCTTTTCAAAAGTTTCCATGTCCTCTCCAAACAAGATTTTTCACCCATGCAAGTAGCTGATACACTTATATGCACCTAAAACATTTTTTCAAGTACATGCATCAAATAGAGTAAGTGCTTCAATACGTGTCCATGAGAATAACAAACATCAACTGCAATTCAATTTCATTCCCATGCTGACAATTATACATTTTACAAGTTGTCTGACTTAGAAATATAGACAAGCTATGTAAACCAATAGATAAATAGCATTTAGAAGAAATACTAAACAATTTATCAAGATTACACTTTAAAACCCCAATTAAATAAATATTGTGATGAAATATTCATAGCATTAAATCACTTGCCAAAATCATATGTAAAGTCACCAAATAAAGGACTCAAGATGTCAACCATTTCAAATGATAATCATGACAATAGGAAAAACAACATAGAGAATACAGTCATGCCTTTGATTGCAAAGGAGGGGGCAGATATTATAGTCTATAGTAGCATTGAAAAGATGAAAATACAAAATCCATGAAGCCAAACACTTTTGTCAAAATACAAACCCTTACCTAATTAGTTAACTGATCCTTGAAGATTTTATCAAGCAAAGATAGTCATTATATAGATGCTAAAACAGTGACACAAGTGCCTTTGAAAGTGATGACAGTCATGTCATCAAACTGACGGTGAAATCAGTCATCAAAAAGAGTAATGCATAACACCATAGAAGAAAAGAGGAGATCACTATCCATTCAAAGAGATGTCCTAATCATAGTCACCAAAGTGGGCTACAACAGCAGAGAAAAGACAGTGGAATATTGATAGTCATTTTGCATCCAAATGTGAATTATGTGAAAATTATGTCATATATCAATAACAAAAGTAACAAAGAGAATTTTTTATAGTCAAAAGTATATGAATAGGATCTTCAAGTTTATCAAAATCAAGCTAATAAGCTATATGATAGTCATAGCAGCAGATGGACAAAGGGAATGTGACTGTGATAGATTTTTGCATGCAAAGGATAGTCATCATCAATGATATCTTTGTATTAAGGAATTTGTAGGCAAGTTCGTGATAGGACAATAAAGATTAGTTCATGTATGAAGCAATGAACAAGGTTTTCATGACAAAGGTTACTATCAAGATAGCAGTAAGAGACAGTAAAGATAGTGAAGAGCATATTTAAGGAATGAAACAAATCATCGAATAGTCTTGCATTCTCAACAACAAGCTTTCATTCTCTATTTTGTGACAGTCATTTTGAAAATACAATCATCTTTCAAAGGTTGAATCACACACACAGGGGTAGTGTCTAAGTCACAGGTTGAAGACCATCGAATTCCTTCATGCCAAGGTATTCTAAGTATAAATCATGAATCGAAAAAGTAGAAATTTATCAATAAAGAACCATGAGACCTCTTCATACAGTCATTGAAAGAGATAGAACAGTCACTAATGACAAAGCACCAAGCTTTCAAAGATACAAAACTTTAGAGCAGGCTAAGAGAAGAATAGAGGTACGTGGAAAACCCTACCTCTGCTTCATAAAACCATTTGTTATCTATCGTCTATCTGCTCCTTTGATATCTACCGTCTATAGCTAGAAATCCCAAAATTCCCTCCTTTCTTCATTCACATGATGATCTCAAAACTATTTCCAAACTCAAAGAATTGCGGCCATGAACAATCTTCTTCTATTCGACTACTCATACCCTATTCTTAGCGGCCATGAACAATCTTCTCCTGTTCGACTACTCATACCCTATTCTTGGTGTCCATGAATAATCTTCTCCTATTTGACTACTCTACATACCCTATTCTCGGCGGCCATTAACAATCTTCTCATGCTAAACGCACAATCTTCGCTTCTTCACAGGTTTCACTTTTCTTCAAAATTCATAAACGCACAATCCCTCCGTTAATTCCCTCCAAAACTAAAGTGAAAGAAAAAAGAATAGAGGAATTTAATTAGTCCTTTATTTAGTCAATTTTATTTGTAGTTGTGTTTTTTTGCCCCATGACTAAATTAGTCATTTATTTAGTCATTTCAACTCATGACCAAATTAGTCATTTATTTAGTCATTTATAACTGTGTTGCAAAAAAATTTAGTCACCTGGTCATTTATTTGCCATATTTCTACTAGTTCCCCCATTCTTTTCTCCTTGCTTTCCCTCCTTCCTCCCTCCTCCTTACCCACCTGGACACACACACTTTTAATTCCTCTTGATGTCTTGTTTTCTTTCCTTTCTAGGCCTTCCGCTTCCAGCCTCTAGATTGTTTTGATCCCATGTTCCTTCTTTTTACTTCTTATTTTTTGTCGTAATCATATTGTTCTTTTTGTCTCCTTGTTGCTCCTTGTGTTGTCTTGGTGTGTGTCTAAGTATATATATTTACACGTATATATTTCCAATATATTAGTTTTGCTTCCTATTCTTATTTGGTTATATTTGTTTGTTTCCCATTTATTAGATTATATATACTTTTAGACTTCTCTAAGTTAGTTATTTCCATTATTTTTTCTCTTATATTTAGATTGATATATATATATAATTATTTTATTTATTTCTTTCATTTGTGGTTTGTGTTTTATTGTTGCCCATTCCTGTGGTTATTTTAAAATTATTTCCTTCTCACTTTAGTGTCAGCTTTGTTTTGGTTATAGTTGGTTTCATCGTTACGTTCATTCTTTGTGGTTTTTGTGTTTCCTTAGTTTTTATTTATTTACATATTTTGTTAGATTCTCAATTGTATGCTTCAATTTTTATTATGTTGTTTATTTCCCTTCTCTGTCCCTTTTTTTTCGTCATTGCTTTCATGTTAATATTTTTGTTATATATATATATATATATATATATATATATATATATATATATATATATATATATATATATATATATATATGTATGTATGTATATGTATATGTATGTTCTTTTTTTTATTATTTCATACCCTAGCTCAATCATCTTTTTGCCTTCTTTATACTTCTTGGTTTTGGTCGGAATTGGTTTTGTCCACTTGTTATCTCTTTGTTCTTTGCTCTCTTTTCATTGTTTCTTAGATGGTTAGAATCATAGTTTTTAGTTCCTCTCCACTATTTTTCGGGCCTTGTTCTTTTATTTATTTTGTTTGTTTCCCTTTGTCATTATTGGTCGTTTCTTTTTGTGTCTTGTCTTATGTGTGCTTATGTTTCCTTCTTTTATTTTTGTCCTTTAATTCACTTAGTTTGATAGGCTTCTATCCTTCTCCCTTGAGTGTTCTTGGTTTCCGCCTCACATCTCTCACTCCCTTTTTTAAAGTGGTCTTAAGTCTGCAAATTGTCATTCATGTTCTCTCTTCTCTTGCTCTCTTTCTCTTGATGATGGATCACTGTGTGTGATTCAAAACGTTGAGGAAAATAATCAAACACAGTCAAATCCAGAAGCATTACCAATGAAACATATTGTTTATGTCAAAGCTTTCTTAAAGAATCAGCATGGGCAATGAGGGATGCTCCTAATGAAGACTCAAAACTATCAAATTTTTACAAATAGGATACATTATCATCACTTATTGAAGCAACAATACTCTCAAGATCTTGTAGCTCTCAAATGACTACATCATGTGGAGAAAATTCAACTATCTTTCTCTTACTGGAATGACAAATCTAACAAATAGAAATAAGGTTAGTAAAAACCTCTAGAACTAAGAGAACATCATTAATGATTGAATATCTACCAATTGTATTGTGTTCGATCCTAAAGCTAGAATCTATGAAGCCTCTCATTGCAAGATGAGAAGTACAACTTTTAGAAAGTGAAGAAAGATCGTGTGAATTTGTCATATGCTGAGAAGCACTTGAATCAAATATCTAATCATGTGATGATGAACAATGAAAAGCCTATGTAGAATTTGGGCTTGCCCTTTACCTATGGAAGAGGTTTTGGAGATAGAGATCTCGTGCCACTACATGGATTTTTCCAAAGCCTCTAACCACTACCAACATTTAAATTCATCATGTCCAAGCTCTGTACAAAAGATATAAGAGTCACTTGTCTTCTTCCTTGTCATGGAGGAAGACTTAACAAACTTAGAATAATGATAAAGAGTTCTAGGTTTTTCATTGTTCTTGTAGTTCAGTTTGAAGGGAGACTCACCTAAAGGAGATTTTTTCTTATGCTTACACCTATTTTTACCATTTTATTTGAACAATTGAGCCACATGTATGCTTAATTCCTAGAACTAGGAAGTGCATCCAACTGAATAAGCTTAGACTATTTCTTAGTAAGATGTTCACAAAACAACTCAAAAGTGGGATCATAAAATAAAATCCTAGGGCATATATGGTGGAGTAGAAGGTAGAGGAAAACACCAAAAATGAGCTCTTCACTATTGATAAAATCAAGAAGATGCATTCTTTATCAAATTTATATTTCCCATAATTTTTTAACTGTGACAACAACTTGAACTTAGCAAGGAAGTCATTAACGTTAGTGTATATTAAACTCACTTAGGTATGACTATATTTAGTTGTGCATTCCTTAATTGGGCACATGCTAAGACTAGGTGTCTAGGCTAGCTTATCCTAAGTTAAGTAGTTACATGCCTATCATTTGGGTCACTGCTATTCTTAGGCTTTCTTTTCCAATTTAGGCATGTCTATTCTTAGAGACCGGATACCTATATGTACTTGCTTATTGATCTAATTCATTCATCTCTTTTGCTCTTCATATTGCTTGTGCTTTGACAGTGTTGAGTGTGCAATTGTTTTATCACTCGTGACTCGATACTTGCTGCCAAATGATCCCAATTTTGACATGATATCAGAGTAGTGATGGCATACATTACAAGTTTGGTAACTTTTGATTGTTAAAATTTTGAGCATAGCATACCTTTTCTATCTTGGTGTTTACTACCAGTTTGTGCATAAGATCTATTTTGTGTGTTGAGGCTAATCTAGAGGGAATCACAAAGGTGTTAAAGGGAATCCACATCCTACATGTAGGTCAATCCAGAGGGTGTGGAAATTATCCACATCTTGTGTCAAGGCATCTATAGGGTGTGAAAACTTTGAAGCATTCAACAGAGGTCGATTCACATCACACAGAGGCTGAGTGATCTAAGGCAATCATGACATAAGAAAGGAGTTTGATTTGTTGTTTTCTGTAGTGAAGAAAGCACATCTACAAACTGAAGACCTCTAGTTTGGCATAGGGTGTTGCAAGGGAACCACACTTTTCCCTTCCCACCATTTCCTCATGGTCTTCACACCTAGTTGAGGTTTCTTGAGGTTGGAACAAGGACATCGTGGCCTAAGAAAGACATGAAGGGTGTTCGAAGGCTGCCAAGGGTGTTTGAAGGCACTAAGGCTTGAACCAAGAAGAAAGTGACATGTTTGAAGGCGTGCCCTAGCCAGAGGAAGGTGCGGCCTACCTAAAGTGGTCCTAAATCATCAAAAATGTCCCTTCAAACAACAAAAACACCCTACAAACAAGGAAAATCAACTTGCAAATAGGTGAATCATCCCATTTTTATCTATTTTTTCTATGTTTGTAGATTTTGCCCAATTTAGGGCATGAATTTCTTAATTCGCCTAGAATTGTGTGCTCATTTTTTAATTTGGGGATTTTTTTTATCAAAAACTATATTTAAATTTAGTTTAAAAAGTTTTTTTTCTAAAGATAAAATCCACTTTTTAGTTGAAAGGGCTTTTTTTGTTTTTCTCCTCATTGTAAAGTTTTGTTTTGGCCAAAAATATATTTTCGACAAATAAAACTAAGGAGAATTTAAATAAACGTGTTTTAGGTAAAAGTCAATTTTGTAACTATTGACTCCTTTGAGCACACTGCTAAAAATTAGACCAATTTGGGCTTGATCGCACTATTCTTTATAAAGTTTCATTTTTGGCCCAAAATTGGATTCACTTTTAGTCACACACTCATTATAAAGTGCCAAATCATGGGGGGTCACATAATAATAACATGGATTTGCCTCGGCATTGTGTGGTTTGTCTTTTCTCTTTCCACATTTATTCAATTCAATTGCAACATGGACTCTAATTAAATGATTACACTATTAACCCCATTTAATTATCATGACTAGAAATTCAAAATTTAACTTATGTTAAAAAACAAAGGGTTATATAGGGTTACAATGGGAACTAAAATTGAACCCTCTAATGATGATGCCAAGGTGAAGTGATTCAACAAATGTGATAAGGCTTTTGGATGTTTGTGTCTAAGTATATCTCCTAAGCTCCTTTTTCACGTGGAAACCTTGAAAACTTCCAATGAGGTATGGGTCACCCTCGAGAAACCCTTTGGGAAGGTCAATGAGATGAGAGCTCACGAGTTGGAGAATGAGCTAATTAGTCTAAGTCTGAGTACATTTTCCACCTTAGAAGACTTCTTCACCAAGTTTATCAGTTGAAATTAAAAGAGTGTGGAATTGACCAGAAAGATGCTAAACTTGTTCTCTCGATTCTCTCCAAACTAGGTCTTGAATACTCTATGTTTGTGTCTACATTCTATTCCAGGAAGAGAGCACTTGGAACTACTATGACTTTATTGCCAACTTAATAGAGAGCAAGATAATTTAATCCATGTGGGCACTGTGAAGTCCTCAAAACCTCAAGCCCTAGTAGCTGGAAATGGTAAACAACAAAAGGCTTCAAGCATCAAAGGAAAGAAACAAAACATTCAGAAGGATAAGGAGAAAAATAAAGAACAGAAACCTAATACCTCTAAGAGTCACACAAAAACTTAATCCAATCAAGGGAAACCTAAAAGGGACAAAGTAAAGTGTGCTTACTGTAAGAAGAAAGGGCATGATGATCACAAGTTTATGAAAAATAAGGTTGATCACCTCACATATCTCCTAGAGAAGAACAATATAGGTGTACCTGAATCTTTCAAAGAGTCCTCATCAACCCAATAAACTTCTAAGTCAAAAGGTAAAGAGAAATTCAAGGGAAAGACTCTTGTTGCAGTTGCATCTTCAACATCTTCATGGATCATTGACTCCAGTGCCTTGCACCATATGGGTTCTTCATAGGTTGAGTTCAATTCCTTACAACCCCACAGCATGTCCACCATTACCTTAGGTGATGACACTCCAACAATAGTTGTTGAGAGAGGGTATGTTGAAGTTGAGGGGGGCATTCACTAATGTTCTTAGTGTACCTTCACTTTCAAGTAATCTCCTATCTGTGTACCATATCACTCACATAGGCAAGGGCATGAGAGTGCAATTACACTAGATTCAGTTGATCGATCATAGAGTTACACAAAAACAACTTAGTAGCATTGGGAAGGGCAGATCACCAAGCTAGGTTGTATGCCTTCTCACATTTTGCCCTTGATGTTTCTCCCACCGTATTTCTTACTCATTCGGATGGGGTTAGTAAACTGCGACATGAGTGGTTTGGCCATCTCAACTACCACTATCTTGAGCAACTTAGGCAACATGATATGTTTACAAGATTTACTAGAGTTAGATTCTCTAAGGGTCTTTGTGAGGGATGTACCCTAGGGAAGTATCCTGAAGAAAGATCTGATAAAGACAAATCATGGAGAGTGACACAAATCTTGGAGCTTGTTCACAGTGATGTATCTAGGGCTTTTCCCCATCCATCTTTCACTAGGGCTAGATATGTCCTCACCTTCATAGATGACTTCTCTAGGTACACATGGGTTTACTTTAAAAAGTCTGAAGTCTTCGACCACTTTCAAGATTTCAAGGCTCTTGTTGAGAAACAATCAGGGAAGGTCATCTTGAGGTTCTTCGAACAGATAATGGAGGAGAGTATGTTAATAATAGGTTTGAGCAGTTTTGCATAGTAGAGAGAATAAACTTGCAATGTACAGTTCCTTATACTCCTCAATAGAATGGTGTTGGAGAACATAAGAATAGAACCTTGAAAGAGATGGCAAATTGCATGATACACTCCAAGGACCTTACACTATAGTACTAGATAGAAGCAATCAACTGTGCATGTTACATTCAAAACAAAGTTCCTCACAAATCCAAACCTTGCATCTTTGTAGGGTATCTGAAAGGTGTGAAAGGTTATCATCTCCTACATCTGACCACACATGAGCTGTTCATCAAGAGGAGTGTTAAGTTCCAAGAAAGTCCCACTAACTATTCACTTGACATTCCTCCTTCCTTCATGGACTCATTTGACTTTGATGATACATCTTTTGATGACTCAGACCATCCATAGCATATTCCAGAGATAGAGATTCATTCTTCCAATTTTGATAGTGAGGACCATGATGGGGTTTCATCCTCATCCTCTTACGGGCTTTCTTTGGAGTTTGATCTCTTGACACGTAATTCACCCACATCACAACCCCTTTAGGCAAGGTAGACACTTTAAAGTGCAGGGACATGGGTAGGGAATCTAACAGATGGGAGACGTACATAGTCAAATTATCAAAGCGAGCCACATGCTTACTTTGCCTCAACCTCCAATCTATAGACCTTCAGAGAGCCTTCAAGCATACTTGAGTGGGATGATGTTATAAATGAGAAATATGATTCCTTAGTGAGAAATCACACTTGGGATTTGACACCTCTTCTTAAGGGAAGAAAGATGGTTCGATGCAGATGGATCTATTGGACTAAGCATGTAGCAGATGGGTCAATTGATAAGTACAAGGAATGTTTGGTAGCTAAGGGGTTTTCACAAGTTGTTGGTATTGACTAAATAGAGACCTTTGCACCTGTGGCTAAGATGACTTCAATATGACTCACACTTTCTATTTCCGCAACACATGGTTGGGAAGTGCATCAGATGGATGTGAAGAGTGTTTTTCTTCTCAGAGACCTTAAGGAGAAGATTTGCATGGAACAACCATCAGGGTTTCTTTAGGATTCATCCATAGCATGTAGACTTCATAAATCTCACTATGGCCTCAAACAAGCCCCTCGAGCTTGGTATGCCAAGATGGTTCCTTCCTCCTTTCTTCAGGTTTTACTAGATTCCACTCATATCCCAACATTTATCTTTTGTGACAAGATGATTCATTGATGATACTGGTACTTCATGTTGATGATCTTTTGATCACTGGGAGCTCTACATCGGCTATTGAAGCAGTGAATACAGCTCTTATGGATAGGTTTGACATGACAAACTTTGGCTTACTACATTACTTCCTTGGCACTAAGATTTCATAGATAGACTCAAGGATCACTTTAGCAGAGCCTAAGTACACTCTCAATCTTCTTGCTCATTTTCACATGACTGACTATAAGTCATCCACTACTCCTTTTCTATCTAGAGTTAAGCTTGAGGCTGACTATACTACACCATTGGTTGATGCTACCTTCTATCGACAACTAGTTGGCAGTCTCATCTATTTGACCCATACTAGGTCAGATATTTCATATGCAGTTGGAATAGTTTCGAGATTCATGTAGAAGCCTCATGAGCTGCACTGCAAAGTAGCTAAGAGGATCTTTCACTACCTTCAAGGGACTCTTGGATTTGGGATTCATTACACATATGGTACTGAGGTTAATTTAGTTGGATACATAGATTTAGATTGGGCTAGTGATACTCAGAATCGCAAGTCCACTTTCAGTTATAGTTTCTCACTTGGGTCTAGTCCTATTAGTTGATCTAGCAAAAAGTAGAATGCTATTTCTTTATCATCCATAGAGGTAGAGGAAAAGGGAGCTATTTATTGCAAGTATGAGTATAAGTGTTATCATTGATGTCAACACCTAAGGTTAGCATCTAAGGAAGTTATTTGTATGAGCTTGAGCAAGTGTCTGAGAAGAACAGTGTAGTGTTTTGCTCTGCATATCATGTATATTGAATATCTTTATCTATGGTTTGGAAGTTAGGTTAAAGGATGTCTGTAGTTGCTATGTTTCAAGTTTGAGCCTTCGGTGTGAAGATTTGAGTGAGCTCTATTCACCAGAGTAAAAACTATTTTTTTTTAGTATTCAATGGTGACAAGGAGAATGTATTCTGCTCCACATTTCTCCACAGTTAAGTCTTATAGCCTGAGGCTCTAGGATTAAGTCTGGAATGATGATATGTGCCTTCACTTCAAACAGTTCATGATTTGGTGCTCCGCAAGAGATCTTTCCTTTATGATAGTGGCCGGCAGTAATGTTTAAGTGCTCCGGTTTGAAGAATCTTCTGGATAGAATGTTTGAAGGTTGTGCAAAAGTTCTTGATGATTGTAATGTGCTAGTGGATGTCTCTAGATCATGTTCCTACTTTTGTTTGGTCCATAAAGTGTGATCTAGATTGTGGTTGAAGCATGTTCCTAAAGGTCTTAGTGCTAACACCAGTTTTGGCCAACTTGGTTATATTTAGTACTTGCAATTATGATTCACAGTTTGTGATAGCATGTTGTTTCATGAGAGATTGCATTTGAGTCCCAGCTAAGGCGTGGTGTGGTCCACATTCATTCTTTTCCTTCACAAATATGCTTAGGTTCAGACCTATTCTAATGTATGTATGTATGCTGACCTTGGATATTGCTCCAATGGTTGATGATTGTAATGCTGACCTTAATGTACATTCTAAGGTTGATGAATTGTATAAATACATGTATTGAAGTTGTGAATAAGGTATAATGTTGTGATGATGTGAAGATAAGTGTGGTGGTGAAAAGAAGGTAGAAAAGAAGAAGAATCAGTGTGCTTCAATGGAACTGAACCCTGGCATTATGTAGATGCTATTATCTTAGTTCACCAAGTTGACAGTGAGCCAAAACCTCTGGCAGTGAGCCTCTTTTGGTAGTGAGCCCCTTCTTTTGCAATGAGTATTTTGGCAGTGAGCCCTAAAGCAGTGAGCCTCCGGTAATGAGCCTTGTTGTAAATTTTGATATATCATTTATATTGTGAGTTAATCATCACCATGGTTTTCCTTCATTGGGTTTTACACATAAAAATTCTAGTGTCTCATGTGTCTCATGTGCAAATGTGTTTAAGTTTCTGATTTCATGGTTAAATCATAATAACAGTCATTAAGTGAATGATGTGTTGATGTTTATAAGAAGTTAAGTTTTGGTTACAACTAATTGACCCCCCTCTCTTAGTTATCTTGTACATTTCAACAATTAGTATCAAAGTGAGGGTTTCTTGGAAGAAAGCCTACAACTTGAGGTAGATCTAGAATGGTGCACAAGGAGTCTCCATAGTTTGATGGAACAGACTATTCTCTCTAGAAGGTACAAATAAAAAGTCATCTCATTTCTCTTGGTTATATTGTCTAGAAAATGGTAGATACAAAGTATACTATGCCTCCAAATGGTCCATCATATGATGATGAAGTCAAATATTATGAGTTAAATGGAAAGGCCAGAGACGCTCTGTTAAATTCTCTATCCAACACTAAGTTAGTAAAAGTCATGGATCTGGAAATTGCTCATGAAATCTGGGATAAGTTAAAAAATTTATATGAAGGAGATGATTCTGTAAAGAGTGCAAAATTAAAAAACTTGAAGGTGAATTATGAAGCTCTAAAGATGAGTGATGATGAGAACATAACAATCTACATGCAAAAGGTTGATGAAATTGTTAATGGAATCAAAGGTCTTGGAGGAACTATCGATGAGAATGAGGTTGTGCTGAAGATTCTTAGTGTTGTAAGTATGGGCCTAACCAGTATTGTCATTGATGTCAACATACTCATGTTGCATTAATGATAAGGAATGGATGTCTGTGAGCTGAGGATATTGAGAAAATTAGTCTCAATCAGGAACAGTGAAGAACAGTGATGACACTAAGGCAAAAGTCCAAGATAGGATGAGGATCAAAGGATATCAATTAAAGGGTTTGTAGATATGTGTCTTAAGGTGGTCCAGTAGAGATTTCAAAGGTCCACATGAAGATCTGAAGAAGCTGTGGTGGCTCAAGTAAAACTGGTTCTAGCAAGTGTTCAAAGGTGACAGAGTGATATAGATAGGTCCGGTGTGATCCGAAAATGCATTATCCTATTCTGCTGATTTGAGGGATTGTTGAGGAAGTCTATTGGAAGTATCAACTCGAATGGTTCATGGTTTGAAGGTCCGCAAGCATCTATTCCTTTTTGACAGTGGTGGCAGACTGTGTTCTTGAGGTTTCGGATGAAGGAGAGATGGTTTTCAGTAAACAGATGAAGTGCGGATGTTCTTGGTGAGTCAGGATATCTTTTGAAGGTCTTTGGATTGTATCCAGCCTGTATTGGTGGTCCACATTGGAGTCAAAACCCACAATTGAAGAATAACCTCCAGATGATGATGTTCTTCCTGAGACTGGCCGACCGGATGTATTACACATCTTGCGGATGTTCTTGTAGATGTTTTCTGACTTAGATGATTGTTCCTAAGTCGATGCCTTGTATAAATAAGGGATTGTAAAGTCATTTCAAAGTGTGAAGAGTATGTGATAGCAAGGAGGAGAGCGAAAGGAAGAGCAGAAGTATTGGGCTTAAATGGAACTGACTCAAGCATAGTGAAGATGCTAACCTCTAGTTCAAGTTTGTGATACTTATTCTTTTGTAGACAGTGTGTCTCTTGTAAGCAGTGAGCCTCTTGTGAGCAATGTGCTCAGGCAGCGAGCCCTAATTGGCATGTGCCATTTTGTTCTATCTATTCTTCTAACAAAGAATACAATCTTGGGTTAATCACCCCGTAGTTTTTCCCTTAACTGGGTTTTCCACATCAAAATCTTGGTGTCTTATGTGTTGATGTGTTTCTCCTTTTGATTTAAATGCATTATGTTACATGATTGATATACTGCTAATCACTAAGAGGATTTAAGTGTGTAATTGGAGAGAAGTTTTGGACAACTGATTCACCCCCCCTCTTAGTTGTGTGCCCTAAGTCTAACAATTGGTATCAGAGCCAAGTTCCTCTAAAAGGAGCCACTGCTTGAGGAAATCTAGGATGTCATCTTACAAGAAGGATAGTCCGAAGTTTGATGGAACCAACTTTAATCTTTGGAAAGGTCGCATGAAATGTCACTTGCAATGTATGGGAATGGCGTACTGGACCATGGCTACAACTCAGTAGACACCTCCACATGGTGGTCTGAAAGCTGCAAATGAAATTACAGATGTTGAAAACAATCTGCAGACTATTGAAGCTCTTCTAAGCACATTATCTAATTCAGAGCTCTCAAATTTTGTTGACATACCAACTACTTTTGAGATTTGGCAAAAACTGGAACTTTTGCATGAAGGAGACAAGTATGTTAAATGTGCAAGGTTACAGAGTCTAAAAGGGAAATTTGAAAATCTGAAAATGAAAAATGATGAAAATATTACTACTTTTATGCCAAGGGTAAATGAGATTGTTTGTGGAATTAGAAATGCTGGTGGAGTCTTGGATGAAGATGAGATTGTTGGCAAAATTCTCAGATCCCTTCCTGCCTCTTATAAAATTAAGGTTGCTGCCATTGAAGAATTCAGAGCCCATACAACTGTCACTAGAGATCAATTGGCTAGCAAATTGGCTGCATTTGAAATGACCGAGTTTGGAGATGAACCCCCCAAGACTGAATCTGCATTCAAAGCTAGTGCCTCTATAAAAGGTAAACAAAGCTTTGATCCAGGAGAGAACTCATCAAGGAAACTGCCATGGTATGAAAAAGCAAGAAAAGACCTAGAAGAAGAAGAAGAAGTAGAAACTGCTCAACTTGAAGCCCTTATTACAAAGAGACTACCAAGAGGATCCGGTAAGTATGAAGGAAAATTACCTTTTAAATGTTTTAACTGTAATAAAATTGGTCATTTTGCCTCAAGATGTCCATAAAGATTTTCAAGGCCAAATCATAACAGATCAAGGTTCCAAAAGAATTGCTACTATGTTCATGAAGAAGATAATAATGAAGGAGTAACAGATGATGAATCAGAAATAGGAAACAAATCTAGAAGTGATTGGGTGTTTATTACCATCAAGGAAGAAGAACCAATATCCTCTAAATCTGTCAATCATAAAGTTGTAGAAAGAGCTCTGGTTACTCAAATTGAAGAAAAGGATGATTGGATCATTGATAGTGGTTGCTCTCACCATATGACAGGTGACAAAAATAAGTTCATAGATTTGGAAAGGTATGAAGGAGGAGTGGTAAAGTTTGGTGATAATTTTGCTGGTAGAATCAGAAGAAGAGGAACTATTTCTTTTGATGGAAGGAACAAAATTGGTAATGTACTAATGTTGAAGGTTTGAAACACAATCTTCTCAGTGTTGGACAGTTGGTGGACAAAGGCTATGATCTCCGATTCAAGAATGGAAAATACAAGATCTTTGAAAGTTCTGGAACAGAGATTGCATCTGATACCCAAACCAAAGGTAATATCTTCCACTTGGTTGGTACTGGTAAAAGTTGCCTATTTTCTCAAGTTGATCAGAGTTGGTTATGGCATAGGAGAATGTGTCATGTGAATTTTGATAACATCATCAAGATAAGCAATACTCAAGTTGTAAGAGATCTTCCAAAATTGGTGAAACCTACAAATAGCTTGTGTAAAGAATGTCAGTTGGGTAAGCTGAGCAGAGTCACATTCAAGAGTAAGGAATTGTCTTCTACTGGATTATTGGACTTAGTTCATATTGATCTTTGTGGTCCAGCAAGAACTAGGAGTGTGCAAGATGATAGATACTTCATGTTACTAATTGATGACTATTCCCGGATGATGTGGGTAACCTTTCTGAAAGAGAAATTTGAAGCTCTTGAGAAATTCAAAATATTCAAGGCTATGGTAGAGAATGAAACCAGATTAAAACTGAAATGTCTGAGGTCTGATAGAGGTGGGGAATTCACATCCGGTGAGTTCTTAGAGTTTTGTGAGAAACATGGAATAAAGAGACAATTATCTGCTCCTAGGACTCCACAGTAGAATGGAGTAGTGGAAAGAAAGAACTGGACCATCCAGGAAGCTTCTAGGACCATGATGATGGAAGCAAATGTTTCTCAGATCTATTGGAGAGAAGCTGTGAGCACTGCAGTCTATACTCTCAATCGAATTCAAATTAGAGGTAATACCGGTAAGACTCCTTATGAACTTTGGTTTGGCATCACTCCTACTGTGAGGTATTTCAGAGTTTTTGGTAGCAAATGTTACATTAAAAGAGATGAAGATCTAGGAAAATTTGATGCTAGAAGTGATGAAAGAATATTCTTGGGTTACTCTACTCAAAGCAAAGCATACCGGTGTTATAATAAGAGACTGAGAAAGATAATAGAAAGTACAAATGTGATTGTTGATGAGGTAATTGAGAAACCCTCAAGGTTTTATGAATATGATGAAGATGATCAGAATGGTGTTCTGATTCAAGGAGTCCAAACTTCTTCTAAAAGACAAGTTCAAACTAATCCGGTAAATCAGGAAGAAGAGATTAGTCTGAATGAGCCTGATCAAGATGTAGAAGTGCAAGAAACTCCCAAATTTCCAAGGTATGTAAGACTGAACCACTCTCAAGATTAGATCATAGGTGACAAAAGAAAAGGTGTGCAAACTAGAAGAAGAATTGCTCAAAATTTAGATGAGTATTGTCTGATTTCAAAATTTAAACCTAAGAAAATAAATGAGGCTTGCAATGATGAAAACTTAACCAAAGCAATGGAGGAAGAGTTGATGCAAATTGAGAAAAATCAAACTTGGGATCTTGTTCCCAGACCTAGAAACAAGAATGTGATTGGAACCAAATGGGTCTTCCAGAACAAACTAAATGAAATTGGTGAAGCAATAAAAAATAAAGCTAGATTGGTCTGCAAGGGCTATTCTCAAATAGAAGGAGTTGATTTTGAAAAACTTTTTCTCTGGTGGCAAGAATTGAAGTAGTTAGATTATTTCTTGCATTTGTTGTCTTCAAAGATTTCAAAGTATATCAGATGGATGTCAAGTCTACCTTCCTAAATGGTGACTTGGAAGAAGAAGTGTACATTGAGCAACCAGATGGATTTCAATTGTCTGATCATGGTAATATGTTCTGCAAGTTGAAGAAAATACTGTATCGACTAAAGCAAGCCCCAAGAGCCTGGTATGAAAGATTGGATAAACATCTTTTGAAGATTGGTTTCAACAAAGGTACTGCTGATAGTAATTTGTATTTCAAAATTGATCATGAAAACATCTTGATTGTTGAAGTGTTTGTTGATGATATCATTTTTGGAGGAAGAGATAGTATGTGTAAAACTTTTGCAAATCAAATGAAAATTGAGTTTGAGATGTCCATGCTTGGTGAAATGAATTTCTTCTTGGGTCTACAAATCACTCAAACAAAGAAAGGAATCTTCATTTCTCGGACCAAATATGTGAAAGAATTGTTGAAGAAATTTGGGATGGAAGACTCAAAACCAATGAACACTCCCATGGCAACCGGATGTAAATTGACAAAAGATGATGATTCTCCTAAGGTTGATCAGACAAAGTATAGGTCAATGATTGGAGGACTGTTGTATCTCACTCAAAACCTGACATAATGCAGGCTGTTGGTCTTGTTGCTAGATTTCAGGTTGATCCTAGAGAATCTCATGTCATGGCAATCAAGAGGATTTTTAGATATCTAAAAGGAACAGGTGAGTATGGTCTATGGTATCCTAGAGATCATGATTTCTCTCTTCATGCATATACAGATGTTGATTGGGCAGGAGATGTGGATGACCAGAAGAGTACCAGTGGTGGAGCATTCTTTTTAGGGAAGAGATTGGTTTCTTGGCTAAGAAAGAAACAAGAGGCAATATCTCTATCTACAATTGAAGCAAAATATATTGCAGCAGTAGGTAGTTGCACTCAAGTTTTGTGGATGAAGCAGATGCTAAGAGATATCAAAGTAGAGTATTAGGAACCTATCACAATCTTCTATGATAATTCAAGTGCAATAAATCTATCTAAGAATCTAGTGTTGCATTCAAAGACTAAGCATATATCTATCAAGTTTCACTTTCTAAAAGAGCAAGTGCACAAGAATGAAGTCAGATTGGAGTTTGTGCCTTCTAAGGATCAGATTGCAGATATCTTTACTAAACCTCCACCTAAGGACTCTTTTGAGTATCTCATGGAGAAGTTAGGGGTTATTGCCCCTCCAGTGTTGAACTAAGGTGCACTATTGTGCATCAATCTAGTGGATATCACAGTCACAGCTTGTGATCTGGATTGATGTTGGGGAGCTGCTACTCAGGGGGAGCAGCAGGTATGATTCTAAAGTGGTAGAAATGCAAGTATACGCCATTTGCCATTGATGTCAAAGGGGGAGAGAAGACATGTGAAAAACAAGTGGTTGCTAATCAAAGGGGGAGTAGTAAAGGGAGAGAAGACATGTGAATGGTTGTTGCTGATAGGGGGAGCTATGACAGTGAGGAGAAGTTCTTGTCTTGATGGTTAAAACAGTTTTTCACATCATATGTTGCCATCAATGACAAAGGGGGAGATTGTTGCAAGTATGGGCCTAACCGGTATTGTCATTGATGTCAACATACTCCTGTTGCATTAATGATAAGGATTGGATGAGCTGTGAGCTAAGGATATTGAGAAAATTAGTCTCAATCAGGAACAGTGAAGAATAGTGATGATAGTAAGGCAAAAGTCCAAGATAGGATGAGGATCAGAGGATGTGGATTAAAGGGTTTGTAGATATGTGTCTTAAGGTGGTCCAGTAGAGATTTTAGAGGTCTGCATGAAGATTTGAAGAAGGTATGGTGGCTCAAGTAAAACTGGTTTTGGCAAGTGTTCAAAGGTGACAAAGTGATACAGATAGGTCTGATGTGATCCAGAAATGCATTATCCTATTCTACCGATTTGAGGGAGTGTTGAGGAAATCTATTGGAAGTATCAACTCGATTGGTTCATGGTTTGAAGGTTCGCAAGCATCTATTCCTTTTAGATAGTAGTGGCAGACTATGTTCTTGAGGTTTTGGATGAAGGAGAGATGGTTTTCAGTAAACAGATGAACTGCAGATGTTCTTGGTGAGTCAAGATATCTTGTGAAGGTCTTTGGATTGTGTCCAACCCGTATTGGTGGTCCGTATTGGAGTTAGAACCCGCAATTGAAGAATAACCTCCAGATGATGATGTTCTTCCTAAGACTAGCCAACTGGATGTATTACACATCTTGTGGATGTTCTTGTAGATGTTTTTCGACTTAGATGATTGTTCCTAACTTGATCCTTGTATAAATAAGGGATTGTAAAGTCATTTCAAAGTGTGAAGAGCATGTGATAGCAAGGAGGAGAGAGAAAGGCAGAGTAGAAGTATTGGGCTTAAATGGAACTGACTCAAGCATAGTGAAGATGCTAACTTCTAGTTCAAGTTTGTGATACTTATTTTTTTGTAGACAGTGTGTCTCTTGTAGGCAGTGAGCCTCTTGTGAGCAGTGTGCTTGGGCAGTGAGCCCTAATTGGCATGTGCCATTTTGTTCTATCTATTCTTCTAATAGAGAATACAATCTTGGGTTAATCACCCCATGGTTTTTCCCTTAACCAGGTTTTCCACATCAAAATCTTGGTGTCTTATGTGTTGATGTGTTTTTGCTTTTAATTTAAATGCATTATGTTACATGATTTATATACTGCTAATTGTTGATAACTGAAAGGGGGGTGAATCAGTTATCCTAATTATTTCTTCTTTCTGTACTTTCTTATTAATCAATGCAGCATTAATTCAAACAAGCAAACATTACCATGAAATGAAAAACACATGACACAGTATATTTGACGTGGAAACCCTGTTAAGGGAGAAAACCACGGGGTGATTAACCCAAAGATTATTCTTTGTTAGAAGAATAAGGAATTACAAAATGGCACTTGCCAATTAGGGCTCACTGCCCAAGCACACTACTCACAAAGGAGGCACACTGCCTACAAGGAGACACACTGTCTACAAAAGAATGTTATACAATACTTGAACTAATTGGAAGCATCCACATATGCTGGAGTTCAGTTCCGGTTAGGCTCAGTACATTGATCTGCTGCATTTCATCTTTCCTCTTCTCTTTATTCTGCTTTTCTTTCACATACCAGATCTTTCTTCCTGCTTCTGTTTTGCCCTTCTCTTATTAGTATATTCCATCTCATTTCTACACTACTCATAACTAAATCTATCCTATATATATATCTGCACAAGTGATTTCATTATCTTTCGAGTCGGCACCCGGAACAGTCTATCTTCTCACAAACTCTGTTCTGTCGGCTGAATCCTTGCACATCAAGTAATGCGGATCAAGCATATACTTGTAGATATCATTAATCATGTTGGCCAAACATGATTCATGCCTTCACAACCTTTACCATCATCAGTAACACATCCAGAAAATAGTCTGATGTTCTGTCAGTCAGTTCTTCTTCTATTCAGACTGTCACTCAGGAATCCAGTACTCAACTATTCATATCTTTTTCCTTGTCCATCACCAGAGACTAAATCCTTGGAATATACCACTCAAGGTAGTCCTCTTGACTTCCCCAGATCCGCACTACACCAAGATACTTCCTCTGAGAGATCCGGACCTGTCTGTCGGACCTTGCCACATGCTATATTCTTGTTCACCAGACCACAATAATCTTCATTCTAACTTCTGGTAGAGACACACCATGACTTGCGGATATGTGGGATGACCTTTGCTGCCATCAATGATAACAATCATGAATCCATATAGTGTCTCTTGCCAACAATCTCCCCCTTTGGCATTGATGGCAACACTTAGTGAAAAATGACTAAGTGTTTACACTATGCTCCCCCTTGGCTGATGCTCTGTTTTTATATACATTTTCTGGAGCTCCCCCTTAGTTGGATTCCTCATTTTTCACTGCTCCTCACTCCCCCTTTGACATCAATGGAAAAGGGTAGGGTCCGCACACCAAAATTTTCAAAATTTTTAGTATATTACATATTCACAAAAACTGAAGAATGTCTGCAAAGGATGTCTTCAATTAGATGAGTTCTGTAGCCCAACTTTGCTTCATTCTATCCAAAATTGAAATGTGACCACTCAACAAAAATGCAAAAGCTTCTGCCCTCTTAAGATCTGTTGGATCATTGGTTTGGGCGGTAGTCTTAGCATCAGTTATGGCCTCATGCATGGTCTCTAACTTAGGGATAATAATCCTTCTAAGTTCTCCCATCCGATTAATTATATTCTTCCTTTCCTTCTCAAAGTTCTTTATTGCATTTGTGATTGCAATAGTTTGACATTCTTGATTTACTATGGAGGAAGAGAGAGGATCAAAACTTTGAGACAAACTCAGTAGTTTGTCCTGTTCCTCTTTTATTTTCTTCTCAATTTCTACTGTTGCTTTTGACCAGGAGATACAAAATTTGTAAATGTCACTGCCATCCTTAAGAGCATTTTCTAAGCTCTTTATTCCAATACTCATATTTCTCCTATCATTAGAGATTAATCCTAGTACCTCTGAGAATCTCTTATCCAAAAACTCCTTCCGGACCTTTTCTTCAGCTGATTTTTCTAGAGAATCAAAATGTGTACCAACACTGCTGACTAAGGTTTTGAGATTACTGGAAGAGGAGGCTATGGGATCTTTTTGGACCGATGGCAGGATCTTTTCAAGAACTCCGGAAGTAGCTTCTATCAACTCATAGTCTTCCATATGAGACTTTAGGAGTTTTTCATTTGCCTTAGCATTTGCAAATGAAGCTATCTTCATTGTCTGTACTAGAGAGAGGGAATCAAAATTGAATGGACCTTGTAGAAGCTCCAGTTCATCCATCTCTATTGTTTCTTTGCTCAGAAATTTTTGGACAGTTTGTGTAGTGTCTCTTGCTGGAGATAGATGTTTCTTCTCTTCTACAGTCTTAGAGCTGTCCTTTGGAGTTTTCTCTCCTTCTACATTCTTACCACTATCAGTTGTGGTTTTCTCTGTTGGAGTCTTCTCTTTCTCTGCAACCTTGGTACTGTCAACTTCTTTTTCTTTCACTCCTACTTCTTTCTCCTGTATAGTGTCTTCTCCTTTGGATCTGGAGACTGTAGGGGAAACCGGAGGAGAAATGTTGGTTTGTTTAGGGCCCATCTCTTCTGTTGCTTTCTCAGAAGTTTCTTCTGCAACACTTGTGGATGAGGGATCAGTACCCAAGTCCTCTACAACAAGAAGATTAAACCTTTTGAAGGCCTTCCGGAGGATCTCTTCTATATCCATGGCCACCTTGTCAGTCTCACCAAGCATGAGTTGATTCATCCTTTCTTTACTCCTGAACTCATCTTTGCAGTCTTTGAATATTATGTTCATTGTCTTGGGATCAATTTGAGGATATAGCTGAATAGCTATCTGCTCCTGGATCTCAAGATCTTTTGCCAGGGCATTGTTCTTTCTTATTTCTAACTCCTTTTCTAGGCTTTTAGGAATTAGAGATATAATCTCAATGAAAGCCTTATTGTATATGTTCAGATACCTGATTGTGGCTTCCTGCAAGATCTTTTGGTCAGCCTCATTGTAGTCATCATAGAATTCAGCCATTGGTTGAAGGTTTCCATCCATAGTGACTGATTTGATTACACTCTCTAGAGACAGGGTGGGCTTTTCAACAAATTCCTCTACCTTTTCTTCCTTGTCTTGGCCTGTGGAGGGTTTTCTGGATCCTTTCTTCTGCTTCTTTATTTCCTTTACCCCCTCATCTGATTCAGTTTCCTCTTCATCTTTCTTACTTGTATAAGCCCTTGTGGATTTTATTTTAGATCTTTTCTCTCCTTTACCAGATGTCTGACCTTCCAGTTTTGATGTTTTTGAGCTTTTGGTTGTGACGTGTAGATCCTTTTGATAATCTAGTCTGCGTTAAGGTTTCCACCAAAGTACTTTTCTTGCTTTTCTTTTCTGCCTCTTTCTTCTCTTCCTCGGCCTTTCACCTCTTTTCCCGGTTGGCATCAAGTGCCTCCTTTGGGATACCTAAGCCTTGAGCAATATGTTCTACTTCTTTTCTCACCTTCCTTTTTATCTCAGGTTCTCTGAGTTCCACATGGATCTTCACACTCAGCTCCTCAAAGGTTCCAAACCTTTCTGCCTTTGGATCTTTGGGCTGACTAAGCATGTGTTGAACATGTAGTTCCACAATCTGTTCATCAACCTCATACCCCATGGGCATGATCTAGACTATCCTTGGCTATACTGCCTCCATTAGGCACTGATCAGTATCAACCATAAAGCAGACTGAGTCTTTGTATTTTTCAACAAGAGACTGGGGAATTCTTTCTCTTGCTTGCAACATGCTCTAGAAGTTTTGGAAGTATCCCCACAGGGCCGTATTTCTTGCTTTGGCATCCCCAAGTCCATGTAAATAATCTCTGATCTGGACTGCTACAGGTTTGTCATTCTGCCATACCCATCCACTTGATCCGGGTAGCTCATTCATGAAGTAGAAAAATAGACATAATATAAGTGTACCATACTTGAAAGAATTCTTTTTGTCCTTTTTGATCTTTTGTATATTTTCCATTAATTGGCTTAAAAGAAGTTCACAGAGATCATAATCTGCATTCTTCCTCAGCATCTCATAGGTAGTATATACTGCAGTTCCGGATACAGAATTCTCCCTACTGGAGTGATAAATCTTGTATCCTATTATCATAGATGTAAACTTGATATCTGGATCAGAAATATCTTCAATGGTCATTGCCCTCTTATCAAATTTTGATCTGGTGGCCTCAGTTACAATGTTATTTTTGATGGATTTGAGGATAGGTATCCCTCTGAAAGAGTATAGACCAGTTACTGCCCTAATTGCCTCTTTTGTGATCTTGCAGGGTCTATACAGCCATAAGAAGTTGTCATGTATTCTACTCAATACGTACTAGACCCATTCATCTTCTTTAAAGTAGGGGAAATGAATGAATTGATCAAAATGTTTCTTTTGGATACCCTTATACTCTGGTTTAAGCTCAAAAGCATTGTCTATCAGTTGTTTGTGATAGAAATCTCTCAATTTGAATTCCCCAAATTCCTCAATACTTGCATGTATGTAAACCCTAATGTCTTCTGTGTGTAAAACGCCATGTGGAACACTAGAGAATGCTCCTAAGGGATCTACCTCCAATGACTTGTATGGGTGTTTCTTAAATTCAGGTCAGGGCCTATCTGAGATCTTTACTATATTCGGAGTAGCCATTTTTCAAAAGATTTGCAGTGAGATATTGAAAACAGAAAATACCTTATGCGCCTTCGGTTACACGGAGTGGTTGGATTGATTTCTTTATGTAATGACTTCTGCAAGTGATCTTCGGTGAACTTGATGAATTTTGTTGCAGAGCTCCACTTTTTGCTTCTTCTTGAGTGCAGAATGAACAAGTAATTTATGAGAAATCCCTTATATTGCTCCGCAAACCCTAATAGCTGATGCAATAAATGCTTGACCTACATTATTCCGGTTTGCCTTATTCGAATGACTTGAAGAACCTAATTAGTCCTGATCTACGAACATCATGTGGATCTTTCGACCATGAACAAATCAAGATGACACATCACAAGGACATCCCAAATACTCTGTCCAATCCGCAGAATAAGACAATGCACTTCCGGATCTCTCCGGACCTTTTTGTAATCCTCTGTCATTCCGGAGCATCTCCCGGAATAGGTTCTACTTGATCGATCACAACTTCTTCACATCTTCATGCGGACCTTTGAAATCTTAGCTGGATCATCTCAAGACTCATATCTACAAACCCTTTACTCCGCATCTTGTGCCTAATCTGGCACCACTTGATTGGCTGGGGGAACAAGGTTTTCTTTGTGTCTCCCCCTGAGCTAGAGCTCATTTCTTAATTTCTGGAAGGAATATCAGCACCAGAGTCTGGTGCGGATCCAACCTCTACCTTCTCTAAACTTTTCTTCATCCAAATCTTGTTCATCTCATTCCTAACTTCATCCGCATTCATCTTTTGTTTACCCTTGTCTTGATTCTGATTATATACCGAACCTCTTTTGTCCTGATTCTTGCTTCTGTAGACTTTTGCATTATGACCGGACCTATTATAGATTTGGCAAACAACATTTCTTTGCATATTTGACTGATAACCTCTTGATCTGCATTGATTAGCCATATGACCTACTCTATTGCATGTAAAGCATCTACCATTGAATGATTTGTTCATTTGCATATTTCTGCATTCATGAGACTTATGTCCATACCTTTTGCAGCTAAAGCACTCTCCGGAGAAGGATGAATTAGTCTGATTCATTCTCTTTCTATACTGATTAGCTTTGTGACCAAAGTGATTGTAGCCGTGGCAGTATCCATTGAAGGATGGATATCTTTGAGCATTGGGTTGTCTTACTGGAGGTCTTCTAGGCCTGTTCCTTGGATTTTCTGATCCAAAATTCTTCTGACCGGTTCCAGAGCTTTCTCCTTTCTCATATCCTAAACCACACTTATCATCTACCCTCTTTTGACTTCCAAGAAGAACTTCAAGTTGAGCAGAACTTATCTTGAATTTCTCTTTATATTCATTTGTTGTTTGAAGATCCCTTTTGAGAGAGACAATTTGATCCTCAAGTTTTTCTTCATTATCTTAGCATCTTCAAGATCAGATTCCAGATGTCTGATAGTCCTATCCATCTGGTGGCAGTCTTCTGATTTCTCTTTGAGAGATTGTCTTAGATTGTCTTCAGTTTTTCTTTTCTCTTCAATCTCTTGAGTAAACTTTATAACTCATGATTCCATTTCATGTCTTACCATAATGCTTCTTTTGATAACTTTTCACATAACTTGGTTTTCTCAGTCAACTCTTCATTTGCATTACTTTCTTCACTTTGTCTTGCCAATTGCTGGAGCAGCTCCTTTCTCTTTTTCATAGAGAGACTTAATTTGTCTTTTAGTTCTCTCATGAATTCATCAGCCTGTTTGAGTCTTTCCTTTAATTCATTGACTTCAGAGTTTGACTGTTTAAGATCCTCAAGGGCAGTCTTGAGTTGCTCCCTTAAACCATATGCATCCATTTGAACTCCCAGATCTTCCTCAAGCTGGTAGGCTCTATTAGGAGGAACCTTGCTCTGATACCAATTGTTGATAACTGAGAGGGGGGGTGAATCAGTTATCCTAATTATTTCTTCTTTTTGTACTTTCTTATTAATCAATGCAACATTAATTTAAACAAGCAAACATTACCATGAAATGAAAAACATATGACACAGTATATTTGACGTGGAAACCCTGTTAAGGGAGAAAACCACGGGGTGATTAACCCAAAGATTATTCTCTGTTAGAAGAATAAGGAATTACAAAATAGCACTTGCCAATTAGGGCTCACTGCCCGAGCACACTGCTCACAAAGGAGGCACACTGCCTACAAGGAGACACACTGTCTACAAAAGAATGTTATACAATACTTGGACTGATTGGAAGCATCCACATATGCTGGAGTTCAGTTCCGGTTAGGCTCAGTACACTGATCTGCTGCATTTCATCTTTCCTCTTCTCTTTATTCTGCTTTTCTTTCACATACCAGATCTTTCTTCTTGCTTCTGTTCTGCCCTTCTCTTATTAGTATATTCCATCTCATTTCTACACTACTCATAACTAAATCCATCCTATATATATATCCACACAAGTGATTTCATTATCTTTCTAGTCGGCACCCGGAACAGTCTATCTTCTCACAAACTCTGTTCTATCGGTTGAATCCTTGCACATCAAGTAATGCGGATCAAGCATATACTTGCAGATATCATTAATCATGTCGGCCAAACATGATTCATGCCTTCACAACCTTTACCATCATCAGTAACACATCCAAAAAATAGTCTGATGTTCTGTCAGTCAGTTCTTCCTCTGTTCACACTATCACTCAGGAATCTGGTACTCAACTATTCATATCTTTTTCCTTGTCCATCACCGGAGACTAAATCCTTAGAATATACCACTCAAGGTAGTCCTCTTGACTTCCCTAGATCAGCACTGCACCAAGATACTTCCTCTGAGAGATCCGGACCTGTCTGTCAGACCTTGCCACATGCTCTGTTCTTGTTCACCGAACCACAATAATCTTCATTCTGACTTCCGGTAGAGACACACCATGACTTGCGGATATGTGGGATGACCTTTGTTGCCATCAATGACAACAATCATGAATCCATATAGTGTCTCTTGCCAACAGTAATCACTAAGAAGATTTAAGTGTGTAATTGGAGAGAAGTTTTGGACAACTGATTCACCCCCCTCCCCTCTCAGTTGTGTGCCCTAAGTCTAACACTTAGATCATTGCCTAAATCCTACAGTCACAAGGTGTCTGCAATTGAAGAACTTATGAGTGTTAACAAGATTACAAAGGATTAGTTGCTTGGAAAGTTTACTACTTTTGAGATGAGAGAGTTCGGTGATGCTCTACCGAAGACTGAGACTGCTTTCAAAGACAACACTTCAGAGAAGACTTCAAGATCTAGGAAGTATGTTGTGGAACCAGATGATGACCTTGATGAGATTGAAGCCAACTTTGTGGATAGAATGCAAAGAGGTACTGGTAAGTTCAAAGGTAAATTACCATTCAAATGCTTTACTTGTGGTAAGATTGGTCACTATGCATCCAAGTACCCAGAAAGAATTGAGAAAGCCAAGAAGAAATTTGAAAGTACGCATAGGATCATAAAGAAATGCTATTATGTTAGAGATGATGATGATGATGATGGTGTAATGGATGATAAGTCTAATGATACTAGTGCAAATGAATGCTTGTTTATTTCTATCAAGGAAGAACCTATATCTACTAATCCTGGTAGTTATGTGAAGGAAGAAAAACTAGTGGAAGAGAGTGCTTTGTCTTTCTACCAGGTTGAGAAAGATAAGGATGAATGGATTATTGACAATGGATGATCACATCACATGACCGGTGATAAAAGTAAGTTTGTAAGTTTGGAAATGTAAGTTTGGAAAAGTATGATGGAGGACTAGTTAGGTTTGGAGATAATGCAACTAGTAAGATTTGTGGAAGAGGATCTATTTCTTTTTATGGAAAGCACAATACAGATGATGTTCTATATGTAAAGGGTTTAAAGCATAATCTTTTAAGTGTTGGTCAGATGTGTGACAAAAGGTATGATCTAAGTTTCAAGGATAATGGATGCAAGATCATGGAAAACTCTAGAACAGTGATTGCTATTGGTAAGAAGATTGAAGATAATGTTTATCATCTAGGAGGAACTAATGATTATTGTTTGTTGGCTTAGATAGATGAGTGTTGGTTGTGGCATAGAAGGATGTCTCATATCAATTTTGACAATTTGGTGAAGATAAGTTCAGTACAAGCTGTGAGAGATTTTCCTAAGCTTGTGAAGCCTACTACTACTATTTGCAAGGAATGTCAATTGGGGAAATAGACAAGGACAAGTTTCAAGAGTAAAGAACAATTTTCTGCTAGATTGCTTGAGCTAGTGCATACAAATTTTTGTGGTCCTGCAAGAACAAGAAGTCTACAAGGAGACAGGTACTTTATGTTTCTTATTGATGATTATTCTAGAATGACTTGGGTCACTTTTCTAAAGGATAAATCAGAAGCCCTAGAGAAGTTCAAATCTTTCAAGGTGATGGTTGAGAATGAGTTAGAATTGAGGATCAAATGCTTAAGATCTGACATAGGAGGTGAGTTTACATCAAATGAATTCAATATTTTCTGTGAAGAACATGGGATAAAAAGAGAGTTGTCTGCTCCTGGAACTCCCCAGCAAAATAGAGTTGTTGAAAGAAAGAACAAGACAGTTTAAGAGGCTTCTAGGTCAATGATGAAAGAGGCAAACCTACAGGAAGTGTATTGGAGAGAAGCAATACATATTTCTATCTACATTCAAAATAGAGTTCAAGTCAAAGGTAATGGTACTAAAACTCCTTATGAATTGTGGTATGGAAGAGTTCCTACAGTAAAATATTTCAAAGTTTTTGGAAGCAAATGTTATATCAAAAGAGAAGAAGAGTTAGGCAAGTTTGATGCTAGGTGTGATGAAGGAATTTTTCTTGGATACTCTAGTAGGAGTAAGGCCTACCGGTGCTACAATAAGAGATTGAGAAAGATCATTGAAAGTGATAATGTGAAAGTTGATGAAGACAAGGAAAGAATATCAGATCTGAGTGGCTATGAATTAGATGAACCTGCTGCTACAGTGAATGAAGAAAAAGTTGAACAAGAAGACTGTCAAGTTGAAGAATAAAAGGCTCCGAAAAGTGTTGTTAAGACTCCCAGGTATGTAAGGATTAATCATTCTGAAGATCAAATTAATGGTGACAAAAGCAAAGGGGTATTGACAAGGAAAAGAGATGTAGAAGAATAAGTGAACTACTGTTTACTTTCAATGATTGAACCTAAAACTATAAGTGAAGCCTACAAAGATGAAAGTTGGGTAAAAGCTATGGAAGAAGAGCTAATGTAGATAGAGAAGAATCAAACTTGGGAATTGGTTCCTATACTTGCTAATAAGAATGTGATTGGAACTAAATGGGTTTTCAGAAACAAGATGAATGAAAATGGAGTAGTAAGAAACAAAGCAAGATTGGTATGCAAAGAATATTCTCAAGTTGAAGGTGTAGTTTTTGAGGAGACTTATGCTCCTATGGAAAATATTGAAGCAATAAGAATGTTTTTGACATTTGCAGTATATAAGGATTTCAAAGTGTAGCAGATGGATGTAAAGTCTGCATTCTTGAATGGAGAGCTAGAAGAAGAGGTTTACATTGAACAACCAGAAGGATTTCAGTTATTAGACCAAGGTGACATGGTGTGCAGATTGAAGAAAGCATTGTATGGACTAAAGCAAGCTCCTAGAGCCTGGTATGCAAGGTTGGACAAGTATCTATTGTAATTAGGGTTTAGAAAAGGTATTGCAAACAACAATCTCTATGTCAAAATTAATGATGATCAAATTCTAATTGTTGTAGTCTTTGTTGATGCTATTATCTTTGGAGGCAGTGAAGGTATGTGTAAGAGATTTATAGAGAAAATGCAAAAAGATATTGAGATGTCTATGTTTGGTGAAATGAATTTAATTCTAGGACTGTAGATTACTCAATCAGAAAAAGGAATTTTCATTTCTCAGTCCAAGTATGTGAAAGAGTTGTTGAAGAAATCTGGAATGGAAAATTCTAAGCCAGTATGTACCCCTATAGTAACTAGTTGCAAACTAAGAAAGAATGATCAATCACCTAAGACTTATCAAAAAAAGAATAGGTCCATGATTGGAGGACTACTTTATCTAATCTATACCAGACTATATATAATGCATATAGTTTGTCTTGTGGCAAGATTTCAAGAAGATCTAAGAGAATCACATGTGATGGCAGTTAAGAGGATCTTGAGGTATTTAAAAGGCACTTTAGACTATGGATTGTGGTATCCAAAAGATACTAATTTTACTATTAGTGCTTATACAAATGCAGATTGGGCTAGAGATGTTGATGACAGAAAAAGTACAAGTTGAGGCGCTTTCTTCTTGAGCAATAGATTGGTTTCATGGTTGAACAAAAAGAAAGATTCAATTTCTCTATCTACTACAGAAGTAGAATATATTGTTGTAGCATGTTGTTGCACTCAAGTGCTATGGATGAAGCAAACATTGAAGGATATAAGAGTTGTGTATAGAGAACCAATTTCAATCTTTTGTGACAATACAAGTGCTATAAACATTTCAAAAAATCTATTTTTGCACTCAAGAACAAAGCATATATCAATAAAGCATCACTTTCTAAGAGAAAGGGTAATAGAGAATGAAGTAAAGATGGAATATGTGTCTACAAAGGATCAGATTGCAGATATTTTCACAAAGCCACTACCTAAGGATACTTTTGAGTATCTTAGGGAGAACTTAGGGGTTATCACCCCTCCTACTCTAAACTAAGATGCATAGGAAGTGCATCAGTCTAGTTGTGTCCAAAGTATCATTCTTGATCTAGATTGATGTTTTGATGGCTACCTCTCAGGGGGAGCAGGTAGATGTTGCTGATATAAGTTCTTGATAAAGAGTAGTAAGTGTTACAGTGTTACTAATAGGGGGAGTAGTGCAGTCTTAGTAAAATCTGAATTGAACCTTGATAACTAAAGAGAAATAAAAGGTATGGCACCCTTTTCCATTGATATCAAAGGGGGAGAGAAGTTCATGTGAAAAAGTTGTAGCCAGAGAAAGCATAAAGTAAGGGGGATAAAAGAAGCAAAGCAAGTTTACTTGTCTTAATAGTTTTTCACATCATGTGTTGGCATCAATGACAAAGGGAAAGATTGTTGTAAGTATGAGAAGTGAGTGTTGTCATTGATGTCAACACCTAAGGTTAGCATCTAAGGAAGTTATTTGTATGAGTTTGAGCAAGTGTCTGAGAAGAACAGTGCAGTGTTTTTCTCCACATATCTTGTATATTGAATATCTTTATCTACAGTTTGGAAGTTATGTTAGGGGATGTTTGCAGTTGCTATGTTTCAAGTTTGAGCCTCTGGTGTGAATATTTGATTGAGTTCTATTCACCAAAGTAAAACTATTTTTTTGAGTATTCAATGGTGACAGGGAGAATGTATTTTGCTCTGCATTTCTCTACAGTTAAGTCTTATAGTTTACAGTTCTAGGATTAAGTTTGGAATGATGATATATGCCTTCACTTCAAATCATTCATGATTTGGTGCTCTGCAAGAGATCTTTCCTTTATGACAGTGGCTGACAGTAATATTTAAGTGCTCTGATTTGAAGAATCTTTTGGATAGAATGTTTGGAGGTTGTGTGGAAGTTCTTGATGATTGTGGCTTGCTTGTGGATGTCTCTAAATCATGTTCCTACTTTTTGATTGGTCTGCGTAGTGTAATCCAGATTGTGGTTGAAGCGTGTTCCTAAAGGTCTTAGTGCTAACACAAGTTTTGGTCGACTTGGTTGTTTTCACTACTTGTGATTATGCTTCAGAGTTTGTGATAGCATGTTGTTATGTGAGAGATTGCATTTGAGTCCCAGCTAAGGTGTGGTGTGGTCTGCATTCATTCTTTTCCTTCACAAATTTGTTTAGGTCCAAACCTATTCTAATGTATGTATGTACATGCCGACCTTGGAGATTGATCCAACGGTTGATATCATTGTAATGTCAACCTTGATGTACATTCCAAGGTTGATAAATTGTATAAATACATGTAATGGAGTCATGAATAAGGTATGATGTTGTGATGATGTGAAGATAAGTGTGGTTGTGAAAAGAAGACAGAAAAGAAGAAGAATCAGTGCACTTCGATGGAACTAAACCTTGGCATGATGTAGATGCTATTATCTCAATTCACTAACTCGGCAGTGAGCCAAAACCTCTGGTAGTGAGCCAAAACCTCTAGCAGTGAGCCCCTTTTGGCAATGAGTCATTTTGGCAATAAGCCACTTCCTTTGTAGTGAGCATTTTGCCAATGAGACCTAAGGCAGTGAGCCTTGTTGTAAATTTTGATATATCATTTATATTTTGATTTAATCCTCACCGTGGTTTTTCCCTCATTAGGTTTTCCACATAAAAAATCTGGTGTCTCATGTGTTGAATGTGCAAATGTGTTTAATTTTCTAATTTCATGCTTTCATGGTTAAATCATAATAACAGTGATTAAGTGGTTGATGTGTTAATGTTTATAAGAAGTTAAGTTTTGGTTACAACTGATTCACCCCCCTCCCTCTCAGTTGTCTTGTGCATTTCAACATTGTTAACATAGATACTGGGGCTCTTTGGCTTCAATGCATTCTTACTAGGTTTGACATTCCATTCAGACATCCCACAGTCATATATTGTAACAGCCAAAGCATCATTCAAATATGTAGGAATCCAGTCTATCATCAGAGGACCAAGCACATCGAGGTTCATATACATTACATTTAGGAGCTTATTCATGTAGAGGTTATTGACTTGGTATTTTGCAAGTCATTTAAGAAGGTTGCTGACATCTTCACCAAACCCTTCGCCAAGAGAAAGTTCATTCATTTGTGAGATCTTCTTGGGGTACAGTCCAATTCATCAAGAACATCATCCTTGAGGGGCTTTCTAGCATCTTCACTTTCTCTTTTCTCTTTTTTTTTTGTGGGGGGGGGGTTCCCGTGAGGTTTTCTCCTTTCTCCACTTCATGAGAGATTGCATTGCATTGCATTGTACATGGGTACCTGAACATGCCTAGTTGCTAAGACCCATCTTCATTTAGCCAACCTAAGATATGCTTAAGGGGTTCATTAGTGTAAATTAAGCTCACTTAGGTACAACTATATTTAGTTGTGCATTCCTTAATTGGGCACATTCAAAGATTAGGTGTTCTTGTGCTTTTATTAGCACGTCTATGTTTAGAGAGGTGTCTAGGCTAGCTTATCCTAAGTTAAGTAGTTACATGCCTATCATTTGGGACACTACTATTCTTAGGCTTTCTTTTCCTATTTAGGCACATCTATTTATAGAGACTAGATGTGTATATGTACTTTCTTATTGATCTAATTCATTCATCTCTTTTGCTTTGCATATTGCTTGTGTTTTGACAGTGTTGAGTGTGCGATTATCTTATCATTCATGACTCGGTACTTGCATTTTGCCAATTGATCCTAATTTTGACACTTAATCAAGGGATAATTATAAAGAGAGAATGAATTCAAATTTGTCTCTAATTGGAATGCATAATAGTTATTGATGGTGCCATACAATTCATAGAACTTGTCCCATACTTTAGTGTTATGCACTTTGTAATACAAAACAATAAATTATCTGATACATGCAATCCAATTAAACCCATGGCTTTAATTTATTTCTACATACAAAATTTTCAAACTCTAGTGAATTCAAGTGGATTTTCAACCAACATTTTCCACAATCCCTTAAATTGTAGTAGTTGTCTCAGTTTTTGTTTCCATGTGTGTGTGGAGTGAGTAGCTTAATTGTCCTAGATTTTGCCATGATAGTGAGAAAAACAATGAAAGAAAAAAATAATGGGTACTTAATTCATACCTTTCTATCCCCTGGAATGTACTAATGCTAAAATTATATTCCCCCAGCAAGAAATAAGAAGCATTTATGTGTAATTTTTCCAAAGTACAAGACAAAATCAACTATTTATAACACATGATTTTTACAAATTGTAGAAAAATGGGCTTCTAAAACTAAAAAAGGATTTTACAAATTAGTAGCAGAGTACGTCCACGATAATATATTGTTGGGACATTTTCTAGCTGAGTTCACACTGGTATTGGGGCATAGGGGATGGACCAAGATCATAGCTAAAAATCTTGTGGTCCCTCACCTACAACAAGATGCAATCTTTGTGATTTCTTCCTTTAACAAGTGACCAAAAAATGGTAGTTGGGGAGGGGTGTTCGACATCGCAACGATGCTGAAGAATGAGGATATTTGAAACAAGCAATAACATTGTTCAGGGAAGGAGCTATGAAAGACAATAGGCAGACCTTCTCCTTTTTCCTTAGACACCATGAGGTTCTCCTTTCTCCTGAGTGAGTGGAGAGATTTTATGAGTTGGGTGAAGGTGTGTGTATATTATGCACAAACTCCCTAAATGATGGTTATGTAATGCCATATCTCACCTATGTAATTTCATTTTACTAATGTTAAGGGGAGATATCCCCAAGGCAGCACTTTATTTATTAAAATATATATATTACCTACTCCAGGTGTTTGTGCAAATCCCTCGGCAACTAATCTTACCTTGTGTTGTTTTAGAGAACCATCAGCATTATATTTTACCTTATAATCCATTTGACACCAATCACCTATTTATCTTTTGGAAGCTGCAGTAATTCCCTTGTATTATTTTTTTCTATTGCTTCCATCTCTTCATTCATAGCATCAATCCATACTTTCTCTTCTACTACTTCTCCATACACAGAGGGTTCAACTTGAATTTGACTAATCAAAGAAAAATTAACAACTGGATTTATATTAGTACTCTTCTCATAAATTTCATTTAAACTTTGTACCCTTCTTGAAGAGCTTGGACTTGATGCCGGATTAGAACTATCACCTGAATTTGAGCTATTAGAAGAACTTGGTGAACTTGAGCTTGGAGAACTCAAACTTGAGCTACTGTTGGAACTTGAACTTCCACTTGAGCTTGTGGGGAAAGGATGAACACTGTCATCTTCTATGTTCATAATTATAGGTGTTTTTTGTTGTACATCACAATCCATTTCTTTGTGTAAGGATTATAAAATCTATAACCTTTAGTTGCATCAGAATATCCCACAAAGATACAAAGTTGGGATTTTACATCCAACTTCTTCCACTTTTAAACTAGAATATGAACATATGCTAGATAGCCAAATACATGGAGATGAACCACAGAAGGCTTGTGACCACTCCAAGCTTCCTTTAGAGTGATGTTCTGAACTACTTTTGTGGGGCTTTGATTCAAGATGTATACTGTTGTTGCCACTTCTCTCCAATAACAATTAGGAAGTTTTTTGACTTCAATAGACTTCATTCCATTTCCATGATGGTACGATTATTTATTTCTGCAATACCAATTTAATGGGGAGTATAAGCTATAGTAAGTTGTCTCTTGATGCCATAATTGTTACAAAAATCAAAAAATTCTTTGGAAGTGAATTCTCCCCATCTATCTATTCTGAGTATTTTGAGATAATACCCACTTGGATTCTCAACCATAGCCTTGAACTTATTGAAGCATTCAAAGGCGTCATATTTCTCCTTAAGGAAATAGATCCATGTGTGGCAAGAAAAATCATCAATAAAAATAAAAAAATAAACATTCTTACCCAAAGATGGCTCTTGCATATCACCACTAATATCAACATGCACAAGCTCAAGAGGAGCTTTTGCCCTCCATGATTTATTCATCAGAGAACTATCTCAATGTTGCTTTCCAAGTGCACACCCTGAACAAACTTCTTCTTTTGCCTAAATCATTGGAAGTCCTCTCACCATATTTTTTTGTGAAGAAAACTCAAACCTTGAAAACTCAACTGTCCATAATGCTTATGCCATAACAACAAATCATCTGTGGTTGATTTAAGGGCATGCACATTAGCAGAAAGCAATGTGAGAGGAAATAACCTATTCTCTGTCATAGGAGCCTTTGCTACAAGATGATAATTAGCTCATTTGTCAAATATTTTGCAACAGTTATCTTCAAATGCAACTTTGTAATTTTTTGCTACACGCTGTCCAATACTCAAAAGATTATGTTGTAACTTTGGCACATGCAAAGTATCATGAATATAGATAGTTTCTCCTTGCTTAGTTTTTACAGCAAGGATACCTTTTCCCATCACATCAACCTCTTTATTATCACCAAATTTTACTTGACTTCTTACAGATTCATCTAATTTGACAAAGAGATCAGATTTACATGTCATGATTTGAGCAGCCACTATCTAGGAACCACACATTTTTTTATGCTCCTTTTCCAAGTCACTTGTGAAGAAGGTGGTGTGTTTTGCATCTTCAAAGGACTCTTTAGTATAGTTTTTGACTTATTCAAGTCAGATTTCTTCTTTCTACACTCATATTCATAGTGTCCATATCGTTCACAATATCTACACTTGATGCTTCTCTGATCCATAGAGCTTTGTCTTCTTCCTCTTCCTCTATTATTGCTTCTTCCTCTTCCTCTTCCTCTACCACATCCTCTACTATTAGAAGGCTCCCCTTGAGACTTATTTGATGGAGAAAAGGGAGTTGTAATTTTTTCTTCAATTCTTACTATAGACTGGAAATCTTGTACCAAACTCTTCATAGAACGCTGCATACACTCCTCACGACACTGTAAAGAACCAACCAACTCTACTACTTTGAATGTGGTTAGATCTTTTCTTTCCTCAATGGCTATCACCATTGGATCAAATTTTGGAAGAAGAAATCTCAAAATCTTCTCTACAATTTTTTGTTCTATTGTTGCTTCCCATTGAGTCTTAAGTTGATTCACAATAGCTTGAGTCCTAGTAATAAAATCTTATATGGACTCAACTACTTTCATCCTTAAATTTTCAAAATCCCTTCTAAAAGTTTGTAGTCTTACCAATCTCACTTTTTCAGATCCTTGGTATGCAATTTGCAAAACCTCCCATGCATCCTTTGATTTTGTTATATTAGCGATATAGGGGAAGATTGAAATATCCAATGCAGATTGAATGGTGAAGAGAGATCGATTGTCCTTCTTTCTGTCTTCATTCAACTAAGTTTGTTGGTTTTCTGTCAAACCATTCAAAGCATTTTGATCTGCAGGTTCAGTGTATCCTACTTCTACTAATTCCCACATATCTTGGGATTAGGGCTTAAATTTTCTAGTTGTATAGCTATATTTAGGCATTTTAGTTGTAAAATACAACTAAAATTTTGAAAAGACCGTATCATGTGAAAGGAGAGATTTTGGACAAACTGTCAAAATTTATATAGGATTATAATGATATATATAATTGGTTTTTATATAATTTACTTCTACTAAAGTATGTCATAGTATTTGAAAGGCACCATTGAATAGAAAATTGTCATACAAAAATTGCTTGACAAGCAAGTTTGACTGTCAAATTTAAGCCCTACTTGGGATAATAGTAGGGTCTTCATTTTGATACTCCAGTATTCATAGTTGTCTCCTATAAACAATGGAAGATGGAATGGAAAGTTGCTGCCATTAGCCATTGGAGATAACTATTAAGCTTGTCACCTGCAAAATAAATTTTCTTGAACCTTCTCTGATACTAAATGAAGTGAGTGTAAACAACTCTTACACTATACTGAATAATTCTAAATATAATATTATTGAACTAAAATTAAATCTATCACATTCATACTCCACTCAAAAAATGAGCAATCAGCATAGTAGAAAAAATAACACCATTTATTTACTCAGAAAAATATAAATATCATGTTTATTACATGTAAACAGTGATCAGAAGTCTAAATAAAAAGAGTTTCACAGCTATCATAAAACTAAAAAGCATAGCAGTAAAAGCAGTCTTAAATCTAAAAATTAAAAAACTAAAACATAAAGTAGAAAAAATAGTCATCATGCAATGCTCATGCACTACATTAAAAAAATAATTCTAACCAATATGTCTCATGCAAATTGATGCACGCCTTCAATAGCCATGGCTTGTTGAAGTGGTTGTAGACTCCACAGACTCATGAGTGAAAGCCAATTGATCAATAGTTTCTTCTTCATCTGTAATATGAACAACATTACTGCCATAATCTTTTTAACTCATATCATAAGAAGTTGAAATAATTTGATGAACTAGAAAAGGAGCTTGGCCTTCCAATATTTGCAGTACCGTTCTAATGCCAAGCCTTTTTTTTGGTTGAGGATGAGAACAAAACAATCCCAATTTCAACACTCTTTCCATTTCTTCCACATCATACACACCATCAAGATTTGGATTGGTTGCATGCAAGATTTCCCCATTTTGATATAAATCCCTCACCTGATCCAACAAAACAATCTATTCATTATCCTTGGACAAATCTATGGGCCTCCTGCCACATGCAACTTCCAGTAAAACAATGGAAAAACTGAATACATCAAAACTTGGAGTAACTTTCCCTATATTTGTGACTTCGGGAGTGATATACCCAATAGTCCCCATGACCTGAGTTGTCTATGGATTTTGTGTGTGGTCATACAAATGATCAAGCCCAAAATTTGCTAGTTTTGCATTAATCTTTGAGTCGAGCAACACATTACTGGATTTCACGTCTCTGTGAACCACCCTGCAATCCCATTTCTTGTGAAGATATAACAAACCTGCAGTGATATCCTTCAGAATTGCGTATCCTTAGGCCCAAGGCAATACTTCTATTCTTGCCTCTGGATTTAGTAATATCAATTTATCTAGGCTTTTGTTTGGCATGTAGTCGTAAACAATGAACAATTGTTTGTTTTTCCTACACTAGCCCTGTAATGGAACCAAGTTTATGTACTGGAGATGACCCACACATGAGATCTCTAAAATAAATTCCTTCATTCTTTCAGTGGAGTCCTTTGTGATGCATTTCATTGTAACTTCAAGGCTGTTCCTAGAGAGAATGCCCTTGTAAACCTGTTTGAAACCCCCAGAGCCCACTAGTTGCTCATTTCAGAAGCCTTGTGTGGTAGCTTTTAGCTCTTTGTAGGAAATTCTGTGAGGCTAAAATTCTAGCTCTCATTCTTCAATCAACTCTTTGTCTTTTATTTCTTTCACTTTTAGTAATACAAAGGAAATGGCTACAAGGAACACAAACATAGATGCTATAGTCACAGTGGCCCTAAAGCCTCTGGATTTAATTATCACTTTATTACTGATAAATGAAGGGAGACCAGAGAGATCTAGGGGCGGCGCTTTACCTGTTAAGAGTGTAGATCCAGATCAATAGACCAATACAGAATAAAAACAACCATATAATTAATATGTAAACTCTAGACTAGTACAATCTCTATTCTGTAATTTTAAATGTTTACATAGTGAAATTTGAAGTCCAAAAGATTTAAATTATAAACCACTGTAAAGTGTTGACTCTAGAAAATTGTTGGATAATTAAAGCTTTTTCTAGATCTGATCTGTTTTTTTTCTTTTTGCCTCCTTACTACTATGTGTAGTTTCTATTTTCTTAGTTAGTTTCAGTTAGTTGTTTTAGAAATTTCTCAACTTTTGTATTGCATGATAATGCATGTAGAAACATGCTATCTTTAGTTTTGTTTTTTCCATATAGTTTTTTCCTTTCTAAAAAATAATGTATTTAAGTGCTGTAGCTGTTTGGTTTTTTCAATTGTAATAAAAATGTTTCTTCTTGTGTGTGCAACTGTGTATATCTTTTTTATGGTTGTTTGTTTCTTTTGATTTGCTATCATATTTTTTTTATAATCTTCATTTGGTATCAGAGCAGGTGATTTTGTTAAAAATTTATCATGTCAAATTCCAACTCTTTGCCAATCCCAAAATTTAATGGATGTGATTATGATTATTGGTGCATCAAGATGACGACTTTTTTGATAGGAAAAGATATATTGGAAATTGTAGAAATGGGATATGATGAACCAGTTGATTGGAATACTCTTGCAACCAATGATAAAACAACTAAGAAGGAATCTAAGAAGAAGAATGCACATGCTTTATTTCACATTCAATAAGCTCTTGATAAGAGCCTATTTCCTAGAATTGCAGGTGCATAGACAACTAAAGATGCCTGGAAGACTCTAAAAGAAGCTTACCAAGGTAGCGATCAAGTCAAAGTTATGAAGTTGCAGACATTAAAAAGAGAATTTGAGAATTTGAAGATGGAAGAAGCTGTAAGTGTGAGTGATTATTGTGTAAGAGTAAAAGATGTGGTCAATAAGATGGCTACTCTTGGAGAAATTATGAGCAATGAAGTTGTGATAAAAAAGGTGTTGAGGTCTCTAACCTCAAGGTGGAACAATGTTGCCATCATCATTGAAGAAAGCAATGATTTAACTACTCTTTAGTTTGATCACCTTGTTGGATCTCTCATGTTTCATGAAGAAAGATTGAGAGATTCATCTAGAGAAAGTAATGAGAAGGCTTCTTCTTCCAAAGTACAAATTACAAAGAATGAAAATGCTAGCACAAGCACTAAAAATAATCAAGGTCAAGACAGAGGTCAAAATCAAAATTCTTTAAGAGGAAATAGAGGATGAAGAGGTGATCCAAGTGGAAGAGGCACAAGCATATTTGATAACAAAAATATTCAATGTTATCATTGCAATAGGTATGGTCACTTTGAAAGGGAATGTAGGTTAAAAGAAAGTAATAACAATGGAAGTGTTAATTATGCTAATGAGAATGAAGAGGCTTCTCCTAGTAATTTATTCTTATCATATGACAAAGCTGAAAATAGTTCTAAAGAAGTTTGGTATTTAGATTTAGGTTGTTCTAACCACATGTCAGGGAATAATGAGCTTTTCTCTACAATGGATAAAAGTTTCAAATCTAAAATTAAGCTTGGTGATGACAAGTCCTTGGAGGTTGTAGCTAAAGGAGCTATGGAGGTGAATACAAAAGAAGGTAAGAAATGTGTGACTGATATTTATTGCACTCCACAATTAAAGCATAATTTATTAAGTGTTGGGCAGTTGTGTGAGAAGAATTATAAGGTGGTATTTGAAAATCAACAATGTACAATTTATGATAAAACTCAAGGTAATAGGGTGGTTACAATAGTGCCTATGTCAAAGAATAGGATGTTCCCATTGAAGTTTGGTGAACATAGCAACCATCTTGCCAATATGGCATATGAGGATAAAAGTTGGCTATGGCATCTTAGATATGGACATTTGAACTTTCATAGTTTGATGTTTCTCACATCAAAATCTTTGGTTTGTGGTTTGCCTAAGGTTCAAGAACACAAGGAAGTTTGTGAAGACTGTGCTAAAGGAAAACATGCAAGAGAGCCATTCCAAAAGGCAATGAATGGATGGCCTATTACCCACTTCAATTGGTTCACTCAGATATTTGTGGTCCTATGTTGACAAAGAGTTTGGGTAAGTCATCATATTTCATTACTTTTATTAATGATTACTCATGAAAGTGTTGGGGTTATTTTTTGAAGACCAAGGATGAAGCCTTTGATACATTCAAAAGCTTTAAAGCCTTTGTAGAAAATGAAAAAGGTTGTAAGATCAAATGCTTAAGGACGAATCAAGGAGGAAAATTTTGCTCAAGAGATTTTAGGAATTATTGTGATATGAATGGCATCAAAATACAACTCACCACTACTTACACACCTCAACAAAACGAGGTAGCTGAAAGGAAAAATCGTATAGTGGTGGAATTGGTAAGGAGTATGCTACATACCAAAATATTAGACAATTCTTTTTGGGGTGATGCAGTTGCTACAGTAGTGTACATTCTCAATCAGAGTCCTACTAGAGCACTTGACATGATGACACCTTATGAAGGCTGGTACGAAAAAATCCCTAATGTTAATCATTTTAGAGTTTTTGGTTGTTTAGCCTATGTTCATGTGGCTAATCGAAAGAGACAAAAATTAGATCCCAAAAGTGAGTCAAGTATTTTTGTCGGATATAGTGAGCAAAGTAAGGCTTACAGGTTGTATAACCCTCGCACTAAAAGAATTCTTGTTTCAAGAGATGTGATTTTTGATGGAGGGGGAGTTTATGGTCATCAAAAAGACCATGTTATATATATATATATATATACATCACCTTTTGTACTAAAGCTCCAGCCGAGAATGTAATGATCTTCAATTGCGTAAGTTCCTGTAGATGCAGTAAACCCCACATACACCTCTTCCTTCGAAACTGCAGAAAGATTAAATTTCGTAACGGATATCAATGGCCGGACAGGCTTCTCCATCCTGACTATTGCAACACTCACATTAAGCCGATCTTCAACATGATCATAATCAATCCAGGCTTGGATATTCTCTCCGCTTGCCAGAGTCAAATTGTTGAAATGATTTTTGTCAATTCAATAGGCTGCCTACTGAGATTCGAAGGACTGAACGCCGTTTAGATTAACTCCAACATGGTTTTCATCTATATCTCCAAGATGAGGGTCAGAAAGTGTTGTTAGGAATTATTAAGATTGTCTAGAATGTTTCTAGAAGTCTTCCAAAGAACATTCTAGGAAGAAGCTTCCAGTTGTTCTAGAAAAGAACTTTCTAAGAGAAACTTCCAGCTGTTCTAGAAAAGAACATTCTAGGATTTTAGAATCATCTAGAATGCCAGAAGCTTCCAGGCCTCAAAGCTTCTGTAGCTATATATATGTGTTTAGAGAGAGCTGTCGGACAAGCATTTTGGATGTAATGCAAGTTAGATGAATATATATTTCTGAGTTATTCAACTCTGTTTGCCCTGTGTCTTCTCTGTTTTGCTGTTGCTGTTCCATTTTTATTATCTTGGGACTATTTTTTACATGGTATCAGAGCTAGGCATGTTCTTTCATTGTATCAGAGCCAGGTTCAGCTAGATTTTTTTTTCCAGGTTCAGCTAGAGATTCAGTTAGAGGCTCAGTTGGAAGTATAATGCTGAAGTGATTTGTTTGCAGGGCATATATATTGTTGGAAGTGATTTGTCTGCAGGGCTCTTTATTTTTTGGCTAACATGGGATCTATAAATGAAGTGTTGCCAATATTTGATGGAAGTGGTTTTGCAGATTGGAAGATTGCAGTCAAGAATGCTTTGAGAGAAAAGGCTCTATGGAGGATAGTGAATAAAGAAATTGAAGAAGCCCAAAGTGAAAAAGAAAAGGAGCTATGGAAATGCAAGCTGGAACAAGCTAGAGGTATTATTGGTAAAGCTTTAAGCCCCAATCTCAATAGAAGATTTGTTGATACTGATAATCCAATAGAGCTATGGGAGAGTTTAGAAAAAGATTATAAAGATGCAGATATTGCTAGCATGTTTAGCATAGAAGAAAGATTGGTGAATTTAGATCCTTCTGATTTTGAAAAAATGTCTGATTACTTTAATGAAGTTACATTTTTAAATGCTCAGCTAAAGAAAATAGGTGTTGAATATGCAAAAAAAGATTTTCAGTTGATTGCAATGGTTGAAAGTAAGCTTCCCCAGCCATACAAGGTATTTAAGGAACCAAGGAAAAGGGTTCTCTAGCGAACTCCCAATGCCCCCCAGCAAACTTTTGATCAATTTTGTAAGTCTGTTTTAGATGAAGAGGTTCAGCTTATTAAAGAAGGGCATATTAAGAAGAATCATGCATATGCAGCCAAGAGTAAATTTTCTAGATATGATGGAAAGAAGAATTGGAAAGGAAATTATAAATTTTGAAATGACGGTTCTAACCATTTCTCTAGAAATGACTATGCAGAAAAGCAAGTTGGAAGGAAATCGATTATTTGCAGGTATTGTGGAGGTGAAAATCACATGGAGAAATTTTGTTTGAAGAAGAGGGACAATGAAAGGTAGCAATACAAGCCCAAGCAAGAAAGGTTCAAGGATGGCAAGAAGGATAGGCATAGCTTCGTAGCCATCTCTCTAAAAAGGCTAGAGAAATCAAATAAGGAGGTAATTGCTAGACCTGAAAGTAGTGTTAAGGGGGGATACTTTGCTTCAGATTCTAATAAAGAATGGATTTTAGATTCAGGGGCATCATATCACATGACTGGGGATAGATCTTTGTTTATTGATTTTTATGAAGGGAAGAATTTAGATCAAGAAATTACTATTGGCAATAAAATGAGACTTCCAGTTTTAGGAACATGCACTATTAATGTAACGAATGGGTCTTTGAAAAATGTTTTGCTAGTTGAAGGATTAGGGGTGAATCTTATTTCAGTATATAAAATTGTTCAAGCTGGATATGAGTTTGTTGTCACCGCTGATCAAGTTATTGTTAGAGATAGAAAAGACCCAAGCAATATAATTGCTATTGGTAGAGTTGATCATAAAGAGAGTTTATTTAAATTTGTCAGGTTTGTTGATGATGAATATACACTCTCTCATGCTTTTATTGCTCAGGCTGATTATATGTCAAAACTTTGGCATACTAGACTTGGACATATAAATTATAGAAAATTACAAGATATGGTTAGAATGGAGATGGTTAGTGGATTGACAAAAATTTCAGCTTCTGAAGGTGTGTGTGAAGGATGTGTGTTAGGAAAACATCATCAAGATCCTTTTGATTCAGGGAAAGCATGGAGAGCTAATTATCCGTTGCAGCTCATTCATAGTGATCTATGTGAACCAGGATATCCTTCACTTTTAGGTGCTAGGTACCTTCTAACTTTTATTGATGATTACAGTAGGAGAGTATGGGTTTATTTTCTTGAAAGGAAAAATGAAGTATTTGAAGTTTTTCAAAAGTTGAAGGCATTAGTTGAAAATCAAAGTGGAAAAGGAATTAAGTGTTTAAGGACGGATAATGGGGGTGAATATTGCAACTATGCATTTGAGTCATTTTGTGAAAATTGTGGTATTAAGGTGCAAAGAACGGTTCCTTATACTCCTCAACAAAATGGGGTGGCTGAACGAATGAATAGAACTCTTTTAGAAATGGCTCGTTATATGTTGCATTTTAAAAGTTTGCATAATCAATTTTGGGGTTTGGCTGTTTCTTGTGCTGCATATATTGTGAATAGAATTCCAACTAAAGCCCTCCCAAATATTACCCCTGAAGAAGCTTGGAGTGGTAGAAAGCCCCACATTGGGTATTTTAAAGTATTTGGATGCATTGCTTGGACACATGTTCCTAATGAAAAAAGGAAAAAGTTAGAGCCAAAGAGTCATAAGTGTTTGTTTGTGGGTTATAGTGAAGAATCAAAGGCTTACAGGTTATATGATTTGACAACAAGAAAGGTCTTTGTTAGTAGAGATGTAAAGTTTGATGAGCTTTCACAACTTACAGCCACTTCCTCTCACTCTACAACAACAAATGTTTCTGATTTTTCAGATATTTTAGAAAGAAATGAAGCCAATATTGATGAAGATGAGGTGAGCACTACTGATAATGATAATACTATTGAAAATGAAACTACTAATGCTTGTACTCAGCCATTTTCTGTAGGTAGTGATGATGAAGAAGATGTCATTTCAGCTAGACAAAAGACAAGGAGTGTTGAAGAAATATATAGACAAGGCTCAAAGATCCAAGGAAGGACTGGTAGTGCTCTCATGGCCAAAGTCTTACAAGTAAATGACCCAATCTCACATGAACAAGCTAGAGGAAAGAAAGAGTGGGAGAAAGCCATGAAAGAGGAATATGATGCATTGTTAGAGAATAAAACTTGGGAACTTGTGCCCCGGCCCAAAGGTAAGAATGTTATTGGTTGCAAATGGGTTTACAAAACTAAATTTAAATCAGATGGTGCTACAGAAAAATTTAAAGCTAGATTGGTTGCTAAGGGGTTCAATCAAAAAGAGGGTGTTGATCATGAAGAAACATTTGCTCCTGTCATTAAAATGAACACAGTTAGAATTATTCTTTCTTTGGCTGCAAGTCTTGGGTGGCATATCCATCAAATGGATGTCAAAAATGCATTCTTAAATGGAGATTTATATGAAGAAATATATATGGATCAACCACCAGGTTTTGTGGATTAGCAACATCCTAATCTTGTTTGCAGATTAAAGAAGTCACTTTATGGTCTTAAACAAGCGCCACGAGCATGGAATGAGAAGATTGACAGGTATTTTCAGCTTCATAGATTTAAGAGATATAAGTCAGATCCAAATCTTTATGTGAAGAAAGTTCAAGATGAGATTCTTCTTGTTGCACTTTATGTAGATGATTTACTCATTGCTGGATCGAATATTGGGTTAATCAATGATTTAAAATCAGATCTTAAGAAGATATTTCATATGAGTGATTTGGGTGAACTAAACTATTTTCTTGGATTACAAGTTTATAGATTACATGATGGATTGTTCATCTCATAATCAAAATATGCTTTGGACCTTTTAGAAAAGTTTAACATGCTTGAATGCAAGCCAGCATCTACCCCATTTCAATCTAGAGTCAAGCTTACTAAAGAATGTACTTCTAAGAGTGTAGATGCCACTTTATATAGACATCTTGTTGGTAGCTTGGTTTATCTAACTCATACTAGACCAGATATTTGTTTTGCAGTCAATCTTGTATCTAGATTTATGTAGGCACCTAAACAAAGTCATTGGCTGGCTGCTAAGAGAATTTTACGATACATCCATGGAACCATACACTTTGGAATCTACTGTGGCTATAAGTCTTCAATTTCTTTGGTTGGATTTACTGATTCAGATTGGGGTGGTGATATAGATGATCGAAAATCTACTGGTGGTTATGTTTTCAATCTTGGATCAGGCCCTATTACATGGAGTAGCAAGAAACAAACAACTACATCATTATCTTCATGTGAAGCAGAATATAGAGCAGCAAAAGAAGCAGGCAAGGAAGCAGTTTGGATTCAGAATCTTCTATTTGAGATTGGTTTTCTACAAAGTTCAACCAGCACTCTGTATTGTGACAATCAAAGTACCATACAGGTTGCCAACAATTCAGTCTTTCATGCTAAAACAAAGCACATTGAGATAGATGTTCACTACATTCAGGATCTTGTTCAAGCATCTATTATCAATCTTCAGTTTTGTCCAAGTGAAGAACAAGTAGCTGATATATTCACTAAAAGTATGACTAAAGCCAAATTCTTAAAATTAAGAGGCATGCTTGGTATGTTAGAGGTGAATATTAAGGGGGGATAGTAGTATAATGTTCCCCTCTCCTTTGTATTTCCCCTCTCCTTTTGTATTATGTTTGTATTATTCTAGCCAATCTTAAGGGGGGATGTTAGGAATTATTAAGATTGTCTAGAATGTTTCTAGAAGTCTTCCAAAGAACATTCCAGGAAGAAGCTTCCAGTTGTTCTAGAAAAGGACTTTCTAAGAGAAACTTCCAGCTGTTCTAGAAAAGAACATTCTAGGATTTTAGAATCATCTAGAATGCCAGAAGCTTCCAGGCCTCAAAGCTTCTATAGCTATATATATGTGTTTAGAGAGAGTTGTTGGACAAGCATTTTGGATGTAATGCAAGTTAGATGAATATATATTTCTGAGTTATTCAACTCTGTTTGCCCTGTGTCTTCTCTGTTTTGCTGTTGCTGTTCCATTTTTATTATCTTGGGACTATTTTTTACAAGTGTATCAAATTCGACTGCTAAGAAATGGTTTGATTGGAGACCATTTGTGGTAGGTGCGAAGAGTCCAAGGTACTAGGAATCTTCGGCGCCGACGACGGACATAATGGGAGCCATGATGAAGGCCATCCCATTCCCGTGCAAGCCCTGAGATGGAAGCGCAATGGACAAGACAAAGCTTGTGCTGAAGGATAAAATTGAATTATTGCTGCCTCTTGTTCTAATGGGGTTGGGATACAGAACACGACCAACTGAACGCTGGGTTCGATTGATTAGGATGAGCACTCGCTCAGAGTGTATCGAAGCATCCTTTAGCAGTGTTATATTTTGTAATTTTGTGTTTCAAGATTTAATTGTAATTGTGTGATGGATTTTTGTTTCAACGTTTCAGATCACACCACATGATTCATTATCAGAAGAATAAATAGCAAGAGAAGAGAAGAGAATAGAATAGATCCATGCATAAAATTACAATATTATGGATTGAAGAAATTTGATATCTACTACTATTATATTTGATTCGTTGAAATCACCATAGGTGAAAGTGTTGGCGTAGGCGAAGTGAAAGTAAAGAATAGGCATAGCAGCACAAGAGTAAAACAGAAGCTTAGCTGACAAAGGGTAGTCATTATTTCTTCCAAGAAAACCAGTGCCCTACCATTCTTAATATAATTCTTCTCATTGGAGTGAATGCACGCCTTTCTAGTTATTTAGTTTGGCGGAGTTAGTCAAAATTATAGGTAGTAGTCAAAGGATTTTTAGTCTTTGGAGAAGTAGAATGGTTTTCAACAAGTTTATTAGTATTAATTCCTAATAAACTCGGATTAATTCCTGTTAATTCATGTCTACAAGGATTAATTCCTGTTTAAGTATAACGTCGGCAGTGAGGAAAATTAATCTCCATACAAAATGTACTTAGAATGGCATGAAAAGGTAGTATTGCTAATCACATTCTGAATGCAGTACATGTAATGTCTAAGAACGCACATGAATGTAGGTTTGACTGACTGAGCTTCATTTTTTTCTTCCTTAGTTCTCAAGTTTTCTATGCAAACACTGTCTTCATTCTGCGAAAGTGCGGAAAATTAGGACTTTCCTTGAATCTTGTGTTTTTTAATGAACAATTTTTTTAAAATAATTTAAAATATTGATACAAAAAATTATATAGTTTTTGTCAAAAATATTGTAATATATTATTATTAAACTGCCAAAATATCAAGACAGTGATAGAAATATTATTATGATTTGTCTTAAGTGACATTATTTATTTTGTGGATTATGTATTTTAATAATTTTTCTTATTAATATTTGTGTAGATTATATATTTTAATATTTTTTCTTATTATTATTTGTGTGTGGACTATATATTTTAATAGTTTTTCCTTTAAAACACCTAAGGTACTTTAATAAGATATTTTTATGTATTGGTTAATTTTATTTAAATTTTATTTTTTTGTATGGTAAAAAATATATTTATAACTTTATATGTTTAAAAGTTTAAGATGTAAAATATTTTCTTTTCTCTATAATGTTAATTTGAATATTTATTATTTATTTTTATTTTAAAAATATAAATATTATTAAGGAATTTATTTATTTTTAATCATAAATTAAACCAGAATAAGAATAAAATATATGATTAAAGAAAATTGAAAAAGATATTTTAGATAGTTTGGACTCTATTACTTAAGATTTTTAAAGAATTTTGTACACAAACATCAAATGGTTTTTATAAATTTTCTGAATTCCTTTTTTTTTTAAGTTTATTTAGCATATTTGACTACTTACTTTGATGATTAATATAGTTTAATGTATACTAAATGGTATACTCCTAAGATTTGTCTTTTCAAGGTGTCAAACTACATCTCCTACTCAACTTACAAAAAAATTGTATTCAATATCAATATTATACAATTACAAAAAATAAAAATTTATACATATAAAAAAGTAAACAAAACATACAAAATGCTTCTTCCATTACACTCCTAAAATTTGTACCTTTGAGGTAATCAATAACATAGGTTGTAGGTTCTAATTCTAATTATTTTCACAATCTCTTATCTTAAAGATTTAAATGAAGTTACATAGGATCCAATCTTATAAGAAGCTTTGTGTGGCCATCAATAGTATAAAAAGGACATGCAATTTTCTCTAAATGTTAATAACATGTACTATGTAGAACTAGAGCCAAAAGGGACAAATAGCATGTTTGTATCACACCCCAATTTACAATAGATAAAAACCCTTTAAAATTTTTAGGTCAAATAATTAATATTTAGTAATAACACAATATTAATGATGTCATTTAATAATAAACATAATAATAGTGATGCTTTATTAAATAAGGAAAATCAAATCAAATAAAAAAATAATAATTAATATATAAATAAAATATATTGATGCAAATGCAGGGCCTTCCTTCTACTCAACTACTCACAAAATTTACACACAACAACAAATACAAGGACTGCAACCCAAAACAAATGAACTCATGATTTCATTTATATTCAAATTCAAACATAACTATATAGATCAATATTACAATCTTTCTCAAACACCTCCCTCTATGGTGCTTCCTTCCCTAATCTGGTCGACCAACAAAACTCTCTCCTCTATCAACAACGATCAGCAATATGCTTTTTCTTCTCTCTATTTGGAGCGATCTTTAAATGTTTGTCCGTCTGTGGCAGCTAAACAAATCTCTACCTATATTCCTTTAGTCTCTTAGCCACCTCACTTTTCTTCCAGCAAGGATGTTATCCTAATTCTTGTGGCAACTTTTTCTATGTATTTTTTGCTTTGTGGCAGCGTTCAGGCAAGATAAAGCTCCCTCTTACTAATGCAGCGCTTTCTCTTGATATCTCTCTTACCCAGGCCTAGAATTTGATGGTCTATTTGACCGTTTTTGGCATTTTAGACCATATTTTACAACTTTAAAATTTATTGGACCGTATAACTTGACTTGTTAAATTTTTATATAACCGTATATATGACACTTTAAATTATTCATAAACCGTAAAATTTTATTATAGGGTAATATAATATAATATTCGTATTTGTAATATATATTATTTTATAATAATTTGTTATAGAAATATAAATGATTTCTTTACAATTTTATCTTTAACATTTTTTAAATTGATATAGAAATATATATTAAATTAGAATATTTTCAAAAAATGTTTATCTTCAATAAATTTTAACAATCAATTTAGAAACAAATCTTTGCTTTGTCTATACTTGCTATTTATTGTTTTTTATTTTTAAAAATCAATTTAGAAACAAATATTTGCTTTGTCTATACTTGTTAATATATTATTCATTGTTTATTATATATGAAATAAGTACAACTTTACAAACTACAATTACACAAATTAAGAAGAGCTATAATTAAGAGTTGATTTACAATAAAAAAGAATTGTTGTGACTTCCTCCATTGTCATTCAATTCATCAAAGTCACATTTTTATTAGTGCACCAAGATTTCTATGTTAGAGCCAAATTGGAAATGTTCTCAGTAGTGATACAATTCAAGTCAATTCATAAGCACAATGTAGTGATTGAAAGTTCAAAAGGAGGGCAAGTTTATTTGTGGAGTGGGTGGGCTGCTCTTAAGGTACATCCAATATTTTTTGAAACTTAAATTGCTTTCTATCTTTCTGAAATTCCATTTGAATGATTGCAATATGCAATAGAGAATTGTATTGGAGCGTTTGGTTCAAGACATAAAAAATCTTTCGTGTTTCTTTTCAATATATAATTACTGATTTTTTTAGGACTTCAATTTACACAATAGAAATGAATTTATATGTCTTTATGTCTCTTTTGATATCATTCAATGTCCACAAAAAAAACATTCTACATTGAAATGACAACACGTGGTTGTAATTTTTTTATACACTTTCATCTTTTTAGTGGTTGAAATGGTTGGGAGTTGTTGGTTTTTCTATTTCTAGTTTTGTTTGTGATTGTGTTGTTGATTGATGTTCTTTTTCATGGTCTTTAGACTACTTTTGCATTCTTTCAATATAAAAAAATTCACATAACATTTTTTGACAACTTATAGTTTTCTTAAAACGTCAATTGAAAGGTAATTAATTGACCAAACCGTCATAAAATTTCTAGATGACAAGCAGGGGTGACCGTCAAATTCCAGGCCTACTCTTACCCAAAAGCCACTGCTCCTTCACTTTTCTTGTATGCATCAGCATTTTAATGTTGCGTTTAAAAGTATGGAATTACCTTTGACCTTTGGCATTTTGAATTCTGGTATACTTCTACGTCGTTGTTTTTATATGAAAAATAAAATATTGGATTTGAATCTCCCTTTACACTCTACGCCATGGTGATTCCCTTCTTCCACGCGCCTTATGGCGTTCCAAATTCTTTTGGAAAGTTTGCTTTGACTGTTCAAAACAATATGCTCTTCCTTTCTCACTGGCCGCTCACTCTCCTAAGTCGACCCTCTCCCAATTCCGATATGTGATTGTCTTCTTCCAATTCACTATTTTTTCCCGTCTAGAACTTGGGTGACCCCTTCATCTGTATCAATTCATCTTTTATATTGTTTCAAACAGGTAAACAACACATTCAAAGGCATGATAAGTAAGAGATTTAATAATTTCCAGAATTAAAAAATGCAACCAATGAAAGCACTGCCCACGCACTCAAGGTATTTCGGTCTTGCTAATGAAATAAAGGAATGCCATGACATGTAACCTACCCAATCGTGGCCTTTGCACAATTCAGACCACCAATACAAATATTCATAAAACTCCATATGATAATTGATCTCTACATGGGAAATACTTTGCCCACGTTATACTTTGACACTTCAAACATAAACAAGGAGAAGATATTTAGCTGAGCCGCCTTCATCATCAGGCAAAAGATCGATTCCTTTGATTGCACCTACCTTCTCATACAAAGGGAGTAGATATAACATCCACACAATGAATTTTAATAGCAATCTACTCCTATGCACCAAGGTTGTGTGTGCCTTAAGACATGAGCAAGTTATTCAGCTAATACCCAACTAAGTTTCATCCTTTGGTGTAAATATTTGGGAATGTAATTGCTATCAAGCTTAAAAGAACATGTGTCTATAGACATTTCGTCAAACAACTATCATGAAGCTTCAATTCGCCAAACATGAAGACATCCGCGACAACAAAACCAAACTAAAACACCAAAATATGACAACATTGGTTGACACAGGATCGCGTATTCGCCCGGGATGCTCCTACATCAGACACGCCATGTAGAAAGTTTGTGAGCATAGGCTCACAAAGCGGAGTTGAATAGTCAAACTACCCTTTCAGATTGTAACCAACCTGCAGTGAACTCCATCGCTGTCAAATGTGCACACGATCAATTCTTCTTCCTCTTTTTCGAACATCTTGTTGGCACAATCGTCATCCTCCTCCCGTAACTCCATTTACCATCCCTCTCCTCTCATGGATTCACATCCACCATATGCCATTCTCCTCCACCAAATGTATTCTACTCTCCTTTCTCCTTCGTGGGATCCAACACACCACAAAACCGACCACATCCACCAAGTTACACCTACATTATCTTTTACACATTCTACAAGCAAACATACAACATCTACATACAAATCTGAAATTGCAACCATATGATCTCTCTCTTCATCTACTCTCACTAACTCCTTATGCAATTTCAAATCATTTCTTCCATTACCAAATTCAAAAGAATTAAAAATTACCTCTTCATTATTTGCTATGCCAACATCATCCTTTGCCTCAGTGCTCATCCTCTCACCTTCACTGGCTGCAACATATCTCTCACCCTTACTCATTGCAATCTTCTCTAACCAGTCTTCCTCTATCGCTGAAAATTGCACCAACAAATCATCATCTTCTCCATGCTCTACAGTAGCAACATTTTGACATTCCACTGCTGCAATCACATCCTCCATAGCTGCATCTTCAACCTCTTCATTTTCAACCACTACCACACTTGCATTCTCTTTCTTATCCTCATCATGCTTGATCAATTCACCATGCTGCCAAGCTTCGAATCTATCCACTCTCACATTAATGTCCACCATCATCTCAAAGATCTTCCTCTTTTCATACTGCCTCCATCCATCCCATAGGATGAGCTTTTTTCACGAAAATATTCCCATCTTAGTCAGTGTTGTAATCTTCCACAATCCACATCCCACGCTCTGTAATTTGCAAACAAAATCCTCTCTGCAGCTTCCCATCTCTCACTTGCTTAGGAATCCTCTCTACCTACAACAATCTTTTGAGCTCTTCACAACCGCCTTCTCTCCCATAGGTCCTGGTGGATCCTTTCTCGTATGATGCAAATGTAGGGCCTTCCTTCTACTCAACTACTCACACAATTTACACACAATAGCAAATCCAAGGACTGCAACCCAAAACAAATGAACTCGTGATTTCATTTATATTCAAATTCAAAAATAACTATATAGATCAATATTACAATCTTTCTCAGACACCTCCCTCTATGGTGCTTCCTTCCCCAATCTGGTCGACCAACAAAACTCTCTCCTCTATCAACAACAATTACCAATATGCTTTTTCTTCTCTTTGTTTGGAGCGATCTTTAAATGTTTGTCCATCTATGGCAGCTAACTAAATCTCTACCTATATTCCTTTAGTCTCTGACAACCACCTCACTTTTCTTCCAACAAGGATACTTTCCTAATTCTTGTGGAAACTTTTTCTATGCATTTTTCACTCTGTAATAGCGTTCAACCAAGGTAAATCACCCTCTTACTAATGCAATGCTTTCTCTTGATATCTCTCTTACCCAAAAGTTTCCACTCCTCTTTTCTTGTATGCATCATTGTTTTAATGTTGCATTTAAAAGTATGGAATTATCTTTGACCTTTGGCATTTTGAATTCTGGTATACTTCTACATTGTTGCTTTTATATGAAAATTAAAATCTTGGATTTGAATATCCCTTTACACTCTATGCCATGGTGATTCCGTTCTTCCACGCACCTTATGGCATTTCAAATTCTTTTGGAAAGTTTTCTTTGACTGTTCAAAACAATATGCTCTTCCTTTCTCACTGGTCACTCACTCTCCTAAGTCGACCCTCTCCCAATGCTGATATGTGATTGTCTTCTTCCAATTCACTATTTTTTCCCATCTAGAACTTGGACGACTCCTTCATCTGTATCAATTCATCTTTTATAGTGTTTCAAATAGGTTACCAACACATTCAAAGGCGTGATAAGTAAGAGATTTAATAATTTCCAGAATTAAAAAATGCAGCCAATGAAAGTACTTCCCACGCACTAAAGGTATTTCAGCCTTGCTAATGAAATAAAGGGATGCCATGACATGTAAGTTGCCCAATAATGGCTTTTGCACAATTCAGACCATTGATACAAATATTCATAAAAATACCATATGATAATTGATCTCTACATAGGAAATACTTCACCCACGTTATACTTTGACAGTTCAAACATAAAAAAGGAGAAGATATTTAGTTGAGCCTCCTTCATCAGGTAAAATATCGATTCCTTTGATTGCACCTACCTTCTTATACAAAGGGAGTAGATATAACATCCACACAATGAATTTTAATATCAGTCTACTCCTGCGCACCAAGGTTGTGTATGCCTTAAGACATGAGCAAGTTATTCAGCAAATACCCAACTAAGTTTCATCCTTTGGTGTAGATATTTGGGAATGTAATTGCTCTCAACCTGAAAAGAACATGATGTCTGCAGACATTTCATCAAACAACTATCATGAAGCTTCAATTCACCAAACATGAAGACATGCACGACAACAAATCCAAACTAAAACACTAAAATGTGACAGCTCAATCCAAAACTGAAATAGCATCTTTTGGTTGACACAGGATTGCGTATTCGCTCGGGATGCTCCTACATCATATATTGAAATAATGAACAGATTGTTTTGTTGGATTAGGTGAAGGATTTATATCAAAATGGAAAGATATTACAAAAGAAAAAATGGTACTACAAATACTGGAAGGGCGAGAGTTCTCTAGATTTTGTGTGTGGTTGTACAAGCGAACAAACCCAAATTCTCCTCATTTTTCATTAAGCTTTGAATCGAGCAACACATTGTTAGATTTCACGTCTCTATGAACAACTCTGTGATCCCATTGCTCATGAAGATATATTAACCCCGTAGCCCCACCAGCTGCTCATTTTGGAAGCCTTGTGTGGTAGCTTTGAGCTCTTTGTAGCAAATTTTGCAAGGCCCAAAAAAACCATTTGATCACTTAAATATTTATCATTTAATCATTTTACTTAAATATCATCTTGTTTTGAACCATTAATAACAATTTTATATTTCATTCACATTAAAAAAATAAATATTTTTACAAATAATCATTAATTAAAAATGTAATTCTACACTAATAACATCTCTGTTCTATAATTATAAATGTTTAGAATAAAATTTGAAGTACACAAAATTTAAATTATAAATTGTTGCAATGTGTTAACTCCAAATCACCAACACTTTATAGGGGTACATTTTTTCCTCTTTAGGTGAACCTTTTCTTCTCTCATGGGGGAGTGGAACCCTTGTGATGGCAGAGCATATAGTGTACTAGGGTAAGGAAAAGATGAGATTGTAATGTAAATTAGGGATTTATAATAAGCTATAGTTATAAGTTATAAAGCTATAGTTAGAAGTTGTAGCAAATTTAAGGAAAGGGTAAAAAGTTTTTATTAGAAGAGGGGTGATACTTCACATGAAATCTTGAGGGGGGGAATGTTTTTCCTACACATCTAGAGAAGTATAATATGAGGGTTGTAGTGGATGTCTAAACGTAAACCCTCTAAAAGACATTGTTATTTGAGATTTTGATTGCTCTTTAATAATAAATAAGATTCTTGAGATTTTAGATAATACATGAGTTATAATTTAAGAGTTTAAAAAGTTGAATTTCTATAAAAATTTATTGATGGTTTATTTAATGGGTATCTTTTAAAAAATATATGGAATTATATTTTTGCCTTAATTTAAATGATCATATTATTTATGTCAAAGCTTTCTTAAAGAATCAGCATGTGCAATGAGGGATGTTTCTAATGAAGAATTTAAACTATCAAATTTGTACAGATAGGATCCATGATCATCACTTCTTGAAGCAACAACAATCTCAAGATCTAATTTGTATAAATAGGATCCATGATCATCACTTCCTGAAGCAACAACAATCTCAAGATCTTGTAGCTCTCAAATGATTACATCATTGGGAGAAAATTCAATTGTCTTTTTCTTACTACAATGACAAATCTGATAAATAGAATGAAGGTTAACAAAAACCTCTAGAACTAAGAGAACATTATTAGTGCTTAACCATCTTCAAATTGTATTATGTTTGATCCTAATACTAAAATCTATGAAGTCTCTCATTGCAATCTGAGAAGTACCACACTTGGAAATTGAAGAAAGAAGATCATGTAAATGTGTCATATGACAAGAAGCACTTGAATCAAATATCTGATCATGTGATGATGAACCATGAAAAGGCTGTGTAGAAAGGGCTTGCCCTTTACCTGTGGAATAGGGCTTGGAGATAAAGATCTTGTGCCACTACATGGCTTCCTCGAAAGACTCTAATCACTACCAACATTTGGATTAATCATGTCTAGAAACTTTGCATAAAAAATGTTGTTATATAGAGCCTAATCAGACTCGAAGGTTAAATTTACCCACTTTTATCAATGTGGTTCCCCCCCAATTATTTAATGGGTTCAAGGGGCAGCGCCCCTTGCGGGGGTTTGGGGACAATGCCCCCAAGATGGGGTCAAGGGGCAGTAGCGGGAGTTATTTTTTCTATTGTCTGACATAAAAAAACCCTATTTTGTAACTGACATAAGTCTTGATAAAAATAGCTAATGGTTAGGGTTTCCATTGATGATGTATTGATGATTTACTGGATAATAATATTGGGCTCTCTATTGGTGGATGTATCCCAGGTTTGGGTGAACCACGTTAAAACTTGTCTCTGCCTATTATTATTTCTATGTACTTTTCCATTCCTCTATTTAATATTTATTTGCATTTAATTGATATCTTCTGCGTGCAATCCTTAACAAGTGGTATCAAAGCGAGTTGTGTTTGATTATTGTCTGCAGGAAGGTCTCACGGTTGAGTGGGAGTCTCACAATTGAGTGGGAGCAATGGCGGACGAGGGTAAATTGAAGGTAGATAAATTCAATGGGCAGAACTATCAGTTATGGAAGATGCATATGGAGGATTATCTCTGTTAGAAGGATTTATGGAGGTCATTGGAAGGAATAGCCAAGAAACTAACAATAATGACTGATGAGGATTGGAATCTTCTAGACAGAAAAGCACTGGGAACCATTCAATTGTGCCTGACACTATCGGTGGTATTCAATATAACAGAAGTGAAGACAATAGATGGTCTAATGATTTAGCTTTGGCTAAATTGTATAAAAAACCCTCAGCCTCAAATAAGGTATTTCTCATGAAGTGTTTGTTTAATCTAAAAATGATTGAAGGTGGATCTGTGACAGATCATTTAAACAAGTTTAATACGATTATCAGTTAGTTAACTTCTGTAAAAGTAAGTTTTGATGAAGAGGTGAGGGCTCTCTTGATATTATGTTCTTTTCTAGAAAGCTGGAATAGCTTGGTAATGGTTGTAAGTAACTTTGTCTCTGGTTCAAATACTTTGAAATTTGATGATGTTGTTGGTGTTATCCTTAGCAAGGAAATGCAATGGAAAAGCTCAGGTGGAGCCACATCTGGTAGTGTTTTGAATGTAGAAAGCAGGGGCAGATCAAAGGAGAGAGGAAAAGGTTCTAGAGGTCATGGGAAGTAATGAGGAAAATCAAAGGACAAGAGGTCCCAATCCAGAGGACAGAAAGATTGCTGGTACTGTGGGAAACCAGGTCATCTGAAAAAATATTGCTGGTCTCGGGAGAATAAAAAAAGAGACAAACAAGAAGGCAATAAGGAGGCAAATGTGGTAAGTAATAAATCTAAAGATGATGCTTTGATTCTTTCCCTAGATAATGTTGATGATTCATGTGTTTTAGATTCAGGGGCCTCATTTCATGCTACTCCCCATAAAAGTTAGTTTCTTGATTATGTCCAAGGGGATTTTGGGCTAGTTTATTTGGGAGATAATGAACCCTGTCATATTGTTGGAAAGGAAAGAATTCATATTAAGTTGCAAAATGGGAATCATTGGCTGTTACAAGAGGTAAGGTACGTTCCAAGGCTAAGTAGGAATTTAATTTTAGCAGGGTAGCTAGCTGATGAAGGATGCATTGTTACATTTACTGATAAAAATTAGAAGGTTTCAAGAGGTGCCTTAATAGTAGCAAAAGGTGTGAAAGTAGTCACCTTATATCTTTGTGCAGGTCATACTATTCCTTCTATTTTAGCTATTGTAGAGAAAAAACAAACAAGTTCAGAAATAATTGCTGCAAGTTCGCAAGAAGAGACTGAAATAGTTGTTACAAGGCTGAAATGTATTAATATGGATTTCTATGAAAGTTGTGTGTATGGCAAACAAAAGAGAGTTAGTTTTCTCAAGGATGGGAAGCAAAAGAAAGATGAAAAGTTGAAGCTTGTGCATATAGATGTATGGGGACCAGCTCAGGTATCTTCTATTGGTGGCTCTTGGTATTATGTTACATTCATAAACGATGCAACTAGGAAGGTTTGGATTTATTTCCTTAGGTAGAAATCTGATGTATTTGAAACATTTAAGTGGAGAAGCTTGGTTGAGAATGAGACAAGTAAAAGATTAAAATGTCTCAGATCTAATAATGGTTAGTGAATATTGCAGCAAAGAATTTTAGTAATTAAAGATATGATGTTTCCACAGTCCATGATATTTTATTCTGTGAGCTTCTGGCTTGACTGTGTGTTGCTTTTTTTACTCAAAGTTTCAGATCACACTCTGTGATCCATCATCAGGAAGAAAAGAGAGCATTGTGAGAAGTGTTTGCAGAAATGGTTTCTTAAAAAGAGAAGGAAGGATTGTGGGCATGGTAATCATCAAGAAAGAGACAAAAAATATAAAAATAAAAATATAGAAAACCAAAGAAGAAAATAAGGAAGACATGAACCTATAAACTAAAAAGAAGAAAGGACAAAAGAAAAAAGGAGAAAAAGTAAATTAAAATTCTAAAAGTTCAAAGAATGGATAAATAATGGACAAGGTTAGAAATTGAAAAATACAAAGAAGAGAAAAGGAGAGGATAAAGATAAAAGAAAAGGATGGAAAAATTAGGAGGATAGAAATAAATTAATAATAAAGGGGGCAAATAGTAAGAGTATATAAATATAAAGGCTAAGGAAAGGAGACAAAGGCTAAAAGATCAATAAACACAAACACGCAAGTAACTCAAAGAACAAAGAGAGAAGGAAAGAAAGAAAAAAACTAAAATAAAATAAAGACAAGCATATTGAAATTAAACAAAGAGGGGAGCATTTAAAAATTAAGACTAAGGGAAGAAAAAAATAAAAGCCAAAAAAAATAAAAATAACCGAGAGGGAAACAAAGAAAAGAGATAAAAGAAGCGGGGGAAATAGTTCCAAGGTTAAAAAGAGGGGGAGCGCGACAAGGAAGAGACTAGTTGGGAAAGAGGAAAGAAAAGGTAAGGATGGACAAGGGGTAGGGAGGAAAGACAAGGTGTGGGAAAAGAGGGTGGAGGGTCATGAGGGAGGGGGAGGGGACGAGACCAAGAGACAAAGGGGTGGTTTGAGGGAAAAATGAGGGGATGTGTAGGGTAGTATAAAAGGAGAAAGGAAGGGGCAATATTGTTCCTTTAATGGAATTCATAGGCTAAAAATGGTTCCAGGGACTCCACAGGAGAATGGATTGGCTGAACTCATGAATAGAACAATAATGGAGCGTGCAAGGACCATGAGATTGCATCTTGGGTTGCCTTTAAACATGTGGGTAGAGGCTATCAACACCATTGTATATTTAATTAATAGAGTTCCTTCAGTTCCTTTGGAATGTGGTATTCCAGAGGAAGTATGGACAGGTAAGAAGGTGACTTATTCTCTTCTCAAAACCTTCGGATGTGAAGCATTTGCACATGTAGATTCTAAAAATAGAACCAAGCTAGTTGCAAAATAAAAAAAGTGTACCTTCGTTGGATATGGCATTGATGAATTTGGTTATATGCTTTGGGATTTTTAAAATCAAAAAATTTTGAGAAGCAAGGATGTTGTATTCAATGAGAAGGTGTTGTACAAAGATCAGTTACAGTAGCATGAGAAGAAAGAAAAGGATTATGTGGTGCTGGATGATACTCTAGATAATGATGCTCCAGTGGTTCCTCATGCTATGCAATAGCAACAAGAAATACCACAAACTCTAGTGAATGTTAGATGATCAACATGGCTAAGTAGACCTCCTGAAAGATTTTCTCCCTCTTTGTATTCTATTTTGTTAACAGATGCTGGTGAACCGGAAGGGTATGATGAAGCTATGTAGGTGGATACAAAGGTTCAATGGGAGCTTGCAATGAAAGAATAAATGGACTCCTTGTTGAAAAATTAGACTTGAAAATTATGTAAATTGCCTATAGGTAAAAAGTCTTTACCAAACAAATGGGTTTATAAGCTTAAAGAGGAAGATGGAGGTAAGAAACGATTTATTGCCAGGTTAGTTGTAAAATGATTTGCATAGAAAAAAGGTATTGATTTTGATGAGATTTTTTCTTTGGTTGTTAAGATGACTTCTATTTGTACTATTTTAAGTATTGTGGCTGCTGAAGATTTGCATTTGGAACAACTAGATGTGAAAACTGCCTTTCTCCATGGTTATTTGGAAGAGGAGATATATATGGAACAACCCCAAGGATTTGAGGTCAAAGGTAAGGAGAAACTGATGTACAGATTGAAGAAGAGTTTATATGGCTTGAAACAAGTACCTCGGCTATGGTATTTGAAATTTGATAGTTTTATGGTTGAGCAAGGTTACAACTGATGTAATTCTAACCATTGTGTTTATTTTAAGAGGTTGGATAATGACAACTACATTATTTTATGTTTATATGTTGATTACATGCTTGTAGCATGGTCTAACATGGATCACATAAGAGAGTTAAAACAACAGTTAGCACAATCATTTGCTATGAAGGATTTGGGGGTAGTAAAACAAATCCTTAGTATGAAAATTTGTAGAGATAGGAAGAATAGAAAATTGACTCTATCTTAGGCTGTTTATGTTGAAAAGGTGTTACATGGAGAATGCAAAAGTTGTCAGCACGCCTTTGCCTAGTTATTTGAAATTGATTAAAGAGATGTGTCCAAAGACACAAGAGGAGGAAGACAAAATGTCTAAGGTACCATATGCTTCAGCTGTAGGAAGTTTAATGTATGCCATGGTATGCACGAGACCAGATATTGTACATGTTGTAGGAATCATAAGCAGGTATATGAGTCATCCTGGATTGGAGCAGTGGAATGTGGTAAAATGGATTCTCAGATATTTGAGAGGTACATCCAATAAACACTTATGTTTTGGGGGCTCTAATACTAATTTAGTAGTTTATGTCAACTCACATTTGGCAGGGGATATTGATACCAGGTAGAGTACTATAGGTTATGTCTTTATTGTAGGTGGGATGGTAGCGAGTTGGATCTCACGATTGTAAAAGGTGGTTGCTTTATCCACCACGGAGGCAGAGTATGTAGTTGCAACAGAGGTAAGCAAGGAGATAATATGGCTACAATCTTTCATGGAAGAATTGGGCAAACAATAGGCTAACAATTATTTTTTACGGACAGCCAGAGTGCCATACATCTTGCAAAAAATTCTACCTTGCATTCAAAGACCAAACACATACAGTTGATGTATCACTTCATTCGGTCAGTGCTGGATGATGGACAATTACGGTTGGAAAAGATACATACAGATGAAAATCCAACAGATATGTTTACAAAGGCAGTGACACAGGAGAAGCTGAGCTCCTCTTCAAGACTGAAAATAAAAAATTAGAACAACAGAGTCTAGGGTGCTTATTTCCAGTGGGAGCTATAGGGTCAACGGTGTTATGACCAATTTCTAAGTGGGAGATGATATGGTGTGGAGTCTGAGCAATCTGCAAGTGGGAGATTATTGTTATATGGAGCCTAATCAAACTCGCAAGTTAAATTTATCCCACTTTTATCAACGCGGTTTTCCCCCAAATTATTTAACGGGGTCAAGGGGCAGCGCCCCTTGCGAGGGTTTTGGGGCAGCGCCCCCAAGATAGGGTCAAGGGGCAGTGCTGGGAGTTATTTTTTCTATTGGATGACATAAAAAAAACCCTATTTTGTAACTGACATAAGTCTTGATAAAAACAGCTAAGGGTTAGGGTTTTTGTTGATGATGTATTGTAGCATTTTGCAGTGGTATTGAGTTGCAAGGATTGCTGGTTGTAATCGGTTTGATTTACTAGATAATAATATTGGACTCTCTATTGGTGGATGTAGCCTAGTTTTGGGTGAACCAGGTTAAAACTTGTCTCTCGATATTATTATTTCTGTGTATTTGCATTCCTGTGGTTAGTCTCTATTTGCATTTAATTGATATCTTCTGCATGCAATCCCTAACAAAAACTGCAAGAGTCACTTGTCTTATTCTTTGTCTTGGAGGAAGACTAGACAAACTTAGAAGAATGAGAGAGAGTTCTATATTTTTTATTGTTCTTCTACTTTGATTTGGAGGGAGACTCACTACCCAAAAGAGATTTTTTCTTACACTTACACCTATTTTTACCTTTTCTTTTGAATGATTTAGCCATACGTGCTTAACTCCTAGAACTAGGAAGTGCATCCAACTAAATAAGCTTATCCTATTTCTTAGTAAGACACTCACAACACAGCTCAAAAGTGGGCATCATAAAATAAAATCCTAGGGCATCTATGCTAGAGTAAAAGTAGAGAACATTCGAAAGGAACCCTTCAGTATAGATTAAATCAAGAAGATACATTCTTTATCAAATTTATATTTCCCATAAATTGTTAACTATGATAACAACTTGAACTTAGAAAAGAAGTCCTTAATTAAGGGATAATCATCAAGAGAGAATGAAGATAAATTGTCTCTAATTGGAATGCACACAATTTATTAATGGTGCCATACAATTCATAAAACTTGTCCCATACTTGCTTTAGTGTTATGCCACCTCTAATATGATGTTAGTGTAATTATTTGTTTAATTACACTTTAGTAAGCTCACTTAGAGATTTTATCCTTGAACATATAGCAAGGTCATTTTATTAGTTTATTCATTCTGTAATTTATTTTTCCTGAGGCAATATAAATTTTTTTATTGTAGCTCTCATTTGTGGGAGGTTTTTGGCTTTCGTTGATAGATTATTGTACATGTGGATTCACCATTACTTCCACATGGTACCAAAGCTCTGAATCAACAAACCCCTTCTTGAAATTTGATGTTTTTTGCCATACAGTATTACAAGAAGCCTCCTGGAGAAAAACTAGCCTCATTGTTGCGTCTAGAAGGCATCAAAACCTTAGGATCACCTAACCAAATGCTGAAAATAGAGTTTAAATTTTTTTGAGGCATTATTTTGTGGAGTTGCAAATTTTCATAGGGAAAAGTTTGTACATCATATGGATCCACACATGCCTGTACAACCATACATGTCATACATCATCATTACACAAGTCCTCAGCACTTCAGTTTAACTAGTGGATGATCAAGGGGTTTCCTCTTTTATTCGACATAAATTTCTTTTAACCATAATTTTTTTTTCCATTTAAAGTGTAGGGTATAATAAGGTAACGTCATTCTATGTCCTGCTTGATGTAACACTAATTAGGCCTTTACTCAGTGGATAATTGGTGTTTTATTGCTAGTTTTTAACTAGTGGATGCTGGTCTTTAATCCCTACCACCACATAGGTGGTGCAATCCACCACTTAAGTAGCATGATCCATTGCCCCAAGTGGTGCACTCCATTTAGTAGCCTAATCAGCAATTATCGCCTCCAATGATGTGATCCACCCCTAATGCCAAGTCTTTTCCCACTACCAATTAGGTCACCACCTCTGCAATGGTTCTTCACTCTGTCATCACCTCTACTACATCACGAGTGATGCCTCTAGTGTCTACCATCAACACTCCACCACAAGTGGTGCTACTACGGTTCACTAGGTCAACTTCACCTCCGCCAGTGACTGCACTACCCTCCATCCACCAACCCCTAGTCATGTGGGTGACTAGGGCCCTATTTGCAAGAACTAGCCCCCAAACCCCAAGCACTTAGTCATGTTGGTGACCAAGACCTTAACCTTGGTTTTTTTTGTGTTGGAAGATTTTTTGGAGCACTTTCACAATCGAGCATAACTTGGGAATACAATGTATGTTTTTTACAAATGAATAGGTGTTGGAAAGCTCATTTTGTGCTTTACACAACCATTCGATTAGTTTTTTCTAGATTCCTTTCTAGGTACATATAAATTCCATCTTAAGTGAACTCTTTATTTTTCTCTTTCATTGTAAAAATTTACAAAAAGGGTTTACTTTTCTTTCTGTGGATGGTTCAATTCTCTCCCTAAAACTCATTGAGGGATTAGAAAACATTAAATTCTAGAAAAAATTTCATTTTTGCAAAACTAAAACTCAAACACAAAATAGCATAAACCTCTTCAATTGAACATCTTATGCCACATAATTACCACACCTAGAAACCTTTAGATGACCATATTTTTCCTGTCCAAGGAATTATGGTCTACATTGGATGCAACACAACCTGAATTGACTCACCAATTTGAAAGATTTCAACACAAGAACAAAATAGATGAGGCTATGGGACTGATTTCATTGCATGTTTCAAATAGTCTATTGTTTCACATTAAATATTGCACAACTTCTAATTAGATTTGGGACAAGTACAAAGAGTTTTTTGGTATAGTTAATGAGTTTTGGGCACTTCAGATTGAGGTAGAATTGACTGCACATGCACTTTATTCCTTCTCCTCCATTGAGGATTTTCTAGTAAAATTCAAGTCACTTAGGTCACTCTTGTAGGGTTGTGGAAAGATAAAACTCACAAAGAATATACTTTTTGGTTTTATCTAAGCTTAGAGGGCCATTTTAGGTCTTCTCTTCTACATTTTATACTTCTATGGATGCATTGGGTGCTTCATTCACCATGCCTACCTTTGAGGTTTTTTGTGATTTTTTGACATAGGAACAAGATAAGTTGGTTCAGTTAGATGCTCTTTCTAGTTCCATAAACAAAGAATTTGTACAACAATTATCCATAGGGAAATAAAAGAATAAATAGAAGCCTAAGACAGAATCTTCATCAAGGAGTGAGAGTTCGTCCAAGCCAAACCAGAAGTCAACAAAAAAACTAATCCTCTCCTAAGAATGAGAAATCTTCTAAGTCTAGTGAGTCTTTCTCTAAGACAAAGAAGAAATCGGGATAACCTTGTAGTTTTTGTACCAAAGAGGGACATTGTTACATCCCTAACCTGTGATTAGCTTAATCTTACTCTTACTTGGTAATCAGGAAGATTAGTTAAGATTTTGATGATTTGATATTGTGAAAATATCTTATTTGACCTTTGATTATGTGGTTAATGACCGATGATAATTAGTTATGAATATTAATTAATTTGAATCATGGGATATGATAATGATGCATTGATCATGGTTTTGTGGTCCTGAGTGTGAACAGGAAAAATGTAACGTCATTTGAAGAAGGAAGGAGAGAATCATCCTAGAGGAAGGGTTAGATGTTGTGAAAACAAGATTGATTAGCCATCTGGGTATCGGTTCTCAATGTCCTCCTGAATCCCTTGTAATTTATCATGAGTTATGTCTCTTTTCTTAGCTACTAAGTTCTTTGTGAGTCATTTTGTCGATGATGCTATCATGAGAAGATATGATGACTCGACGACATTCCTGTAACATTGTCTCAAGTTGAGAGATAGACGTATTAAGAGATGAAGAGATCTCTCGTTATCCTATTTGTTTATGAGGATATTATTTCCTAGTCATTCGACTAAGGGATATAGTCGATTTAGGGGGAGTATTACTCGACCCCGACAACCGACAATCTTGTTGTGTATTGTCTTTTATTTTCATTTCTTTAATGATAATCTTTAATACTATATATATTAATATTTAATCCTTATCATATGTCTATAAGAGGGAACCTATTAGGTCTAAAAAATGTAGGTTGTTAACCCTAAGAGGTTGCCAGGCTCTCTTGATGTTTTTGGCTAACTGACACAGGGTAGATATGGCTAAACCCCCTTCACTTCAGGCTCTACCAGACCTAGGCGGGTATACCTTAATGATTAATGCAGGCTTAGTTTGACCTTCATGATGGAAAATAGGTGTGAAGTAGATATAAAGTGTGATAATTATTTCTAATGCTAATGTTTGAGATTCGAAAATGTAAATAAGGTTTCTAAAATGTTGTTACAATAACCAGTGTCTTATCTATTTTGGGCAACGGAGTCAGGATTTGTATGATAAATATGTCCTCCCTCTTCGCTTAACTCAAATTATTTGGCACTTTCTCATATGTTTATACCTTGTATAAACATGCAAGATTGTCGGTTACTTGTGCTCTTCTTACCCAATCCCAATGATATTTTCCCCGGTTACTGTGAACAACTGAAAGGACATTTAATTCTGGTAAGAAGGAAACCTAACCAAGATCATTTGTTTAAAGGGTTTTAACTCCTAGTAGAGACCAATGAATATAAATCACTCAGGAGGAATTAATTGACTTCTCATAGAAACCAATCAAGTAGCACACACTGAATCAGCAAATGTGACCAGATAAATTAAATATATGCTCGATATACTAATTTAAATAACAAGGGAAACCATTTTGGAGACAGCTCGAGTAACACATATAAATGAATATTTACAAATAATTGAACACCATATAGATTGGACATCAAATAAAATATTCCTTCTCCGTTCAAAAAGGTCTACGATATGTGCTTGGAAGTCTTCATCTTGATATATTTTGCCTAACCCTAATTATTGCTTTGTTGTTTCTCGTTATTCTTCCATCTTTCTTCCTTACTTGTATCTTCCATTTATACTTTGCATTTTTAGGGTTATGACCCTTCACATTCATTTGGGGCAACCTTTCATTACACTTAATTAATTTTTTATTTCCCGGCTTCACAAATATTTGATTTTAATTTCCCTTTTGTCTTCACATCCCATGAAAATAGTTTTAATAATTATTATCTCTCCTTTGGTGGCAATCTTTACATTCACATTCACTTCTCGCTGGAAACATCTCACCTTTAATTAAAAAAAATATCACCGGGGTAAAATAATCACCACTTTATAACTCTTTGTGAAAATATTTCACATTTTGGTGAAAATATGTTACAACTTCATCTTATGTCAAGAGGTGATTAAATTTAATAAATGTTAACCTCCTCCTGAATGTATTCACCTTGTTTTAATTAAAAGATATTTGATATACTCTCCCGTGAAGAATAAAGTATTTCATAATACTTTAATTTTAATCTCTTTGCTGGCAAATATAAACCTGTATGCATTTTCACCTTTGTTTGGCAAAAATATACACTTCGGGTGAAAATGATTACCCCTCCTTACTTCTTCAGTGAAAATATTTTCACAGGTCATTATATGCACTCACATAAAAATATCCTTTAGGTAAATTGATTACCTAGTTGATTTATTCTTAAAAAAAATGTATTTCATCACCAAGTGAACAATTATTAAATCTTCCTTTGATTATCCACCTTATATCATGGGTAAAAGTATTTGTTCCTTTTGTCATTGGTGAGATTAATTTTCTCTTAAAGTGATATTATCTTCAGATATGATAATAATATTTTATTGTGATGTCGTACTCACAGATAAAACCTTGAAATGAACTAATCTTATCCATCCGTAATTTTATCTTTTCATCCTATCATAGAGACTTGGAGTATGGGTGTGTTTTAAATAATCTCTGCCGATAAGCAACTGTCTCCCTGATAAACATTTCACACCCTACTCGCATCCACATTGGAGGGACTTAAATTGTCAGGGAGAGTTTAAAATCATGTGCCAATGCTTCTACCTTTCGCCGATGTGTTTTCCTTTTGATAAGCTTTTTCTTTGCATATGTATTTCTTAATATCTCCTCCTCATCAGAGTGACACACAATCGGTAGGATTTGGTGAACTCACTCCATTATAGTTACTATCGCCGATGAGTGAGATTTAGGGCTTTCTCACTTTAGGGTTTCTCCTTCATTTGTTATTAGACATAGCAGCAGATAGAAACACCATTTTTATAGCAGGTGGCAATAAAATTATACTCTCTTATAAAACCACGCTCACAAAAGAATATAATTTTCTTTCTATCAATCATAGATTTGGTATCACTGGCCACGGAGCATCTACAGCCGCTTTCTCAAACTCCTCCATGATGTGTTATCCCAATGGCGTATAATTGGAACCCAAGCAACTTCAATTATATATTTAGATGTATTTCCTTCATGGCTGAGATGCAGATTTGGGTGGCTTCTTACAAACTCCTTTCACCAGACAAGAGAATATAGTTATTCAAAATTGATTACTTTTGTTGACATTTTGGTGTGTCTTGTGGGCCAGTGTATATATGCTCTATCTTTTTAGCTGCAGTATCCTTTGCAGAAGGAATATGTTGGACTAGCATATCTGTGAATTCAGTTGCAGACTCAAATATAGAATTGCAAGCCAATCTCAGCAATGGCCTTGCATTACATTTGTATGTTGCATAGCTAAGTGTTACCCCTAACTTTGCCAGAGTAGTATCCACACTCTTCCTATGCTTGCTGATCACTAGGTTATAAATTTTATATAAAGGTTCAAGAATGAACTACACAAATGACCTCTCACCTCCTGTAGGCATAGGTATTGGCTTCAGAGAGCCACAATACAAATGCCAATTCCTCCTTATTATACCAATAAGACAAGTTGTCATAATGGGACCTTGCATTCCACAGACCACAATCTGATCGCCTTCACATAGCACATTATTTGTAAATAACATCAATTGTAGTTATCAATATTACCTAATATCTCAAAAAGATTTAGAATAGCAAGTGCCTTTGCAGGTTCAGGCTACCATTGTCAATATTTCACCCTTGAAATAGCTTTCTTCATGGCCCTTATAGCTTCATAATGGCGTGAAGCATGCCGAGTCTCCCTATGGGCCCATCTAAAAAAAATTTGTTTTGAAACAAGTTTTCTGTCATGAATTTATTTGGGACCATTCCAATTTTATTTTGAAGTAAAATTTGAAATGGGTTGTCATCAAAATTTACTTTCTGGCATTTTATATTGTGAGCAAAATAGGTTAAATGGCCTCCAAAATTGCCTTGGAAAACTGATCAAAACTTCTCCCGGAGCCATGAAAATGCACCATGTTGAGTTATGATATAGGAGTATGGTTGTCAGACAGATTACCATGAATTTATTAGGATTAAAAGCTATTCGCAATCAAATTAGCTCATTCAGCATGTTTTGCACCTATTTAAACTCAACTGAAACTGTCATCTTGCCTCTTTGGAAAAATATCAAAGCTATTTTTGAGGAGTTGCCATCCTGGAGATTAATTCATTTAGGTCAAATGAACATGTGTGCAAAAGGATTTTTCATCATTCCTCTTCCTTCATAAGATATCAATTGTCAAAGTCGACCTTTCTGAAGCTGCCCAGGAATGCAGTTACAAAACTGTGTAAAATCCATTTCGTTTTGATTTTGAAAAAATATCAACTGAAGTGCTGGGATTTTGGGAATTAGCATGAAAGCACATTAATATGGGAATAATTCAGGACGTCAATTGATTTGTTATGAACATCACCCAGCTATTAGATATTAGCCTCCAAAGTAACCTTGAAAACTGCACCTGTCACAACTTGATAAGAGCTCACCAACTTGCAATTTTGAAAAACCATTAAATCTCTTCCTGGGAAATTGTAATTGGAGGGTTTAGTTCATTTAGGCTTGATGAGCATGTGTGCAAGAGGATTCTTCACCAATCATCTTCTGTCATGAAATATTAAGGGCCAAAGTTGACCTCTCCGCTACTTTCTGGAAATGCAGATGTCAAAACTAAACTTTTTACATTTGCTTTTGATTTTGAAAAAATAGCAAACGAGATGCTGGAGTTCTAAGAGCTGGAATGAAAGTACATTATCATGAGGAGAGTACAGAACACTGATTGGTTTGTTAGGATCATCATTCAGCTGCTAGATATCAGCCTCCAAAGTTGGCTGCCCAGGCTGATTTCACATTGTACAGGTAGCAAATTTTACCAGAACCCTTCAACTCGACTCCTCAAAACTTAGTCAAATCTTGTCACAGGAAGCTGTAATCATATATGTGTGTTCACATATGATAGGTAAGCATGCTTACAAAGTGGTTTTACATGAAAATGAGTAGGCTCCGAATTATGATCTCTCAAAGAAAGCTCCTCAAGTAGATTGCACAAGTGTATTTTTGAGAGTTATAGTTGATTTTTTCACATGGAAACCTAAACTTTTCTGAGAAAATTGATAGGAAATTTTAGGTCCAACAGTGGCTCTATCTGGGGATGTATGCCCCTTGTGGGCATAGCAAGATCCCAGATCTTTGGGGAGCAGACCAGTGCCTACTCCATTTGGGCATATAATCCAAATGTCATTTCTTGCCCTAAAAAGAAAAACATATATTTTCCTCTATCAAAAATATGATTATCATCATGCTGTGGTGAAGCCAATCTACCAATATTTTTAAAATTTATTTGATTGAATGCATTCATATCTTTGATCAATTTTCTATGCTTAATGTGGCTGTTATATTTTTCATCATCGTGCACCTGGAAGTTAGGTATAATCTGCACAATCTCATCTCTATGTGATACATTTTTGTTACATGAAGAGCATCCTTCTTTAATGCAATATTTTTCATTATTCTTCTTACTATCATGCATTGTGAATTAACCTTCTGGCTGATCTGAAAGATGAGAATGCTCATTGTTCTCTTCATCATCATCACAATACTCAAATGTGTTCATTTCATCATTTAATTTCCCTTCATTTATGGACTCACCATCATGTATATCAGCATATTCACTTCTCTGATTGTCTGAAAGCATTTCATCCTCTTGATAACATGGATTTGAGAACACTTGAAATTCTTCTTCCGGCATACCTTGGCAAAATGTCATCTCACTATCCTTTGTTATGTCATTATCTAAGGGGTTGGAATAGATCTAAAAATTATTCTCAGATATGCACACTTCCTCTTCATCAAGTGTTTGTCCTATTTGGAAATAGTCATCCTCTTCCTCCCCAAACTGTTGATTCATATATTGTGGTGGGTGGGCTAGGACAACAAAAGGATTTGTCTTTTGAAAATTTCTCTCATTTCTGGATATATCATATGCTGATTCATTAGTTGTTGGAATATGTTGTGGCTCCAAGTGTGGTGTAAAAATATCTTGGTGCGTATAATATCTATATGGGGGTTGATGGTAAGCATTTTGTTGGATGGGTTGATGAGAGTGTACATTCTGATGCTACTAATATTGTGGAATATAATGTTGTCCTGGTGGTGGATAGGGTTGGAGAATATTGCCAATATTTGCAAGGTGAGGCCTTTGTGGTGGCATATTATGTTGAGTGGGGTTATCATATGTATTATGGGGTACACTTGAAGTATTTGGAGCATATGTGTTATGAAATGTCCTATGTGGATTGGCATTACCCCCTTGTGGAGTAACATATTTTGGTGATTTTGGTGGTTGGATGTCCAATTGTGCCATTTGTCTATCTTGGCTTTCTTGTATCCTCCTGAGTTGTTGTTCTTTCCATTCTAAATACACTTCTATTTCCTGATTAGTCATGTTATCAAGATCAACGATAGCTTGATCAGCAAACCTCTCCTATTCTTCTTCTGCCTGTCCCTCAAATTCATTTGCTTCTTGAGGTTCTTTTCCATAAGGAGATCCATGCTTTTCTATCCACCTTTTCTTAGGACTCTCTTGGAATAGAGATCTTCTTCCATTCATTGTTGGATAATATTAAAATATTTTCAGAGTCGCCACCTACTTTTCATGAGTAGGAAAATGATTATGTCTTTTCGGGTCCTTTATTGCCAGTAGAGTTACCAAGTTGTGTTGGAATTCAAAAATATATTGACTCTGTGATGAGACGATCTTTAACTGGATTCTGGATTACTCCCCAGTGGAGTCACCAATTCTGTTAGGTCTCAAAATTGCAGGTTACAAATCTAGAGAGGATACCAAGCTCTATGCTTAGATTTGCAACATTTTTGAACTAATGAAACAGAGTTAACCTATAGGGTTGATGACTCCCTACACTTTAGGTTCTACTAGACCTAGGCGGGTGCACCTTACTAATGAAGTAGATTAAATGGATGTGTGATCTTGGCTGAGTGATGAATTTACCCATAGTGGAAAATGGTGTGTAATAGATGATTACTTATTGCCTACTTTTACTTCTAATGTCTAAACAGTGACTGAAAATGGTATGGTTCTAATTTGGTATAAATTGTATAAGCAATATCAAGGCAAACTTTATGAATATGTTTCAACTAATGAAATGAGTAAGACCAATGCCTAAATCTATTGGGCTATTTGAGTCAGTGAATGGAAATGGATGTATGTGATTGATGAACTTACCTTCTAGCTTAACTCTAACAGTTGGGCACCTTTAAATATCTACACCTTATGCTGATGGGCAAGTATGTATGTTATTTAGACTATTCTTAATTATCCCAATGATATCCCCTTATGTTACGGTGAAGTTGTGAAAGGATTTTAATTCGGATGTGAGAGAAACCAATTAAGACAACTTATTTAAAAGGATTTTAATCCAACTGGAACCAATCAGACAAGATTGCTTAAAAGGTAATTTAATCCTTTGTCACATGGAAACCAATAACAGCACCACACAATGACAATAATTGTGTATTGACAAATCAAATGTGTTTCACACTGGATCTAAATAACATGAAAGGCCACTTTGGAAACAGTCAAATAGCATATAATCATGAAAATTAACACAATTGTTGAACACTGAAAAATAAATCACCATGTAGAAATATTCTGCTCCATTATGCTTTTCAGAAAGTAAACATGTGTAACCGAAATTCTTCAATTAAAATAGAACTGACAATATATCTTCTTTCTATATATAATATATAGTCTTCTTCAAGTAAAGAGAGATACCTATCAATCAATGATCCTATGACCATCATATGTTTTAACTTTTTATATCAATATTAGTGAAGAGATCACGTCTCTTCATAGTATCTTTTGAGAACTAACAAAATTATGATGAAAATAAACAAATGCATTTAATACTAAGCTCTGTTGATCCATAAGTAGATTTGAGCAAGATGATCCAAATATTTCTAGCTTAAATGTGTCTCGGCATACTCAATGGCATCCCTAACGTCCACCTCTATTGAAACCATCTTCTCCAGATGCGAGCAAGCTTCCTTGGATGTCGAATCTTCATGTTTTATATTTTCTAGGGCCTTGTCCAACATTCCCTGACACTCCTTGACCCATTCATCCTTGCTCTTCAAATCTTTGTCATTCTTGAGTAACATAGGTACACCTATCTGAGAAGTTTCCATGCATTCTTTCACTTCATCTTGGAGCCTATCATGGTACTTCTTATGTTGCCTAATAAGATTGTCTACATTGGATGTGCTTTCACTGTCAGAGGTGTGTTTACACTGTATTTCATGTAACTTATCATGTACTATGTTATTTAGTCTTTCATGTTCTTGAATTTGATTTTTAGAGAAAATATCCCATAATTTCTGCATCCATTGCATCAGATGAGCATGCCTATTCTATAGGACTATAGTGAGTGTATCTATTCTAACCTATTCCATTTGATCTTTTATAGGTGGTTGGACCTGCTGTGAGCTTTCTTCTTGTGTAATCATTTTAAGAGGGACTAAATCCTTTAAAAAATCATTTTCTTTTTTCAACCTTTCCCAGCTCATTTTGTAGGTATCCCTCTCCTTTATCAACATCTGAATCTGAGCTTTATTTAGTTTTTCCACATTTACTCCAAGTTCTACTGTGATGACTGGATCAGTTTCTCCAGCTCTCAATGTCATAACATGGCCAAAAGAGTTTTCAGTGTCAATAATAGCAAGCTTTTTGTTCGGTGGGTATAGAGCCCATCTCATGAGGGAGTTCTCATCTAGATTGTATTTTGTTCCAGTATATACTTCGACAACCCCTTCAGAACTAAGCTTGTGTTTTGTATCATCGTTATGCAGAAAACTGTCAAAAACAAGTGTTGAATTCAAATCAAGACCCGGGAAGATCATTACACCAGATTCTTTGAGTAACTCCCTTCCTTTCTTAGGAGTTATATCTTTCATTTCCTTTTCAACTTCTACTTTTAAAGCATTCATTAATTACATCTTGTTGGTTGGTGTAACATTTGAGACTAATTCTCTGATAGCCTTCCCCTTGTGTTTGTACAAAAAGGATCTAAACTCAGGGGTATGAATAAACTACTCATCTAAAATAAAAGATTTATATGCAACCTATCTAGCATCATTATCACCTGTTTCTTCAATCTCAAATTCTCTTTCTAGGGCCTGATATGGTTCAATTCTACATTTTGAAATTGTATCAGAAAAGTCATGGGGTTTAGATGCCATAGATCCTTCACTGTCAGAGGAAAACACTTCAATTTCTGGTGTGTCCCTTCTTCTTTCCCTCACTTTCTAGTTATATTCATCAATTTCTACTTCAGCATCTGCTTCTTCTAAATTTTTTATTACATCATCATGAGGGAAGGGTACATGAGCATATCCACTCAGTTTTTGCTTTTTTCTAGCATAATCAATAAAGCCTTCCAGGTCAAAAAAAATTCTTTGTATTTCTTTCCTAAGATTAAAATGAGACAGTTTATCAAGAATGAGATCATAACCTTCTTTAGCTAACATAGTAAAGTCACCAAAACATAAGGTGCTTGGCATAAAAGATTGTTTATCATATGCACAGAGATTCATCACATTTGAGTAGTCAAGTTGTCTGACTATTTCCAAGTATGCCACCCTATATGGTACATTTTTTGGCAACAGAAAAGGGGTATCCTCAAACCCATATACTCTGATCATTATGGAATCACGAAAACTATACCAATCCCCCCAATTGTGGTTTACAGTGGGTGGCCCATCAAAATCCTTGGGTCTCAAAAACCTTTTAATTTCTTCTGACAAAGTATAACTACATGGGTAGCCATAACATTTGTATAGGGTTTTCACAAAGAATTCTTCAAAATAAACATAACTGGAATTTCCAAACCTACTGTCCCATATAGAGGTCCATAATTGTAGGGGCAGTGGTTGACCATCTTTATCAATTTGTGAAACTTTCAACTACTCTGACCATAGATTTAATTCTTGTCCAAAATATAAAACCATATGCATGAGAATAGAATAGTGTCTGAAGCTTATTGTAGGGGAACTGCTCTTTAAGGCCTTCAAACCTGAGTCTATTTCCTTAAAAATAAAAGCAACATAGTCAAATGTCCTTGCGTGATGGCACTGGATATCCGTAGAGATGATCATGGGCACTATAGACATGAACTCTAGAACTTTAGTTCCCAATACCTACCCTATTGAGTAATATGTGTATCTTAGGTAAGGTTCGAACAATTTGACATGGAATGGTGGTTCATCCCCTTCTTCAAATGGCACTAAATTCCCCTCATTTCGTGGTCTATGTAATGGCAGTCTCTAGCCCTTATATGTGGTATCCAATATGAAATATTCCTTTTCTAGGTCTTCATGTATGATAGGGGTGTTATATGTGTCATTTAAATAAAAAACTTCATAGACTGCATTCTTGGATATATGAATAAAGGGTTTCCCTTGTATATTGCATATGGCCTTTTGGCGACTCTGCTGGGGAATCACTTAAAAATCTCTGGTTATAAAGCCACATCTTCTGAACAAGAAGTTTTATATAAATCTCTGGTTAAAAGGACTCCAGAAAATGTATAGATCTTCTTAAGTGAGGTGGTGACTCTATCAAAGAATACAAATCACCATTGACCTGGGATGTGCTATTTACCTAACATGGATGGTAGAAGGTCCAAAACCGCAGTCATCTCCACCCTTGAAAGCCCCTTCAAAGAAAACTGGATCATCAAACCAACCGCAACAAAACCATAAGCAAGATACTCAGGAGGATACTTCTGAACAACCTGTCATAATTCATAGTAGCTTTACCCCTTTACATGAGTCAAATGGAAACTTGTCCCAAAATCATGAATCATCTGATGACATCCTTGCCCAATATAGGCTTGATCCTTAGAAGCAACTTGAATATGAGGCAAGAATTATGAGGGAGATAGATCAAAGACAAGTTGAATATGAATATCAGATGTCATTACAACAAGTAGAAGGAATGCAACAAGGATCCCTGAATCAAGAGATAAATAACAATCCAAAGGATGTAAGGGACAAGGACGAAATACAACAGAATGTGCTTAATCTGCAGAAGGAACTCGAATTGCTTAAGTTGAAAGAAGCTTTGACTTTATTAAAAGAAGAAATTCAACAAAAAAAGGATAGAACTAAAGCATCCACTCCAAAATATGTACCTCCACATAGACAAGGAGGATATCCACCGAGGAATGTACACCAGAACTTACACCAAAATGCAAGAGGTTCCTCCAATTCACAATCATCATCTGGGAGTCATGTTCGTCAGACTGTTCCACCAAGAAATCCTAGACCACCTATCGCACATAGTACCTCTCAGCATGTAGGCAATCTGTACCCACCCCCTGGTCAACAATATCCCAGGCCTCATAATCACCATACCAACCCCCATATAAACCCACAACAACAACATACTTACCAGCAGCCTCCATATGGGTATCATTATTACCCCAACCCACCACCCATGAACATGCCTCCACAAAACCTCATGAACCTATGTAGGCAGTTTGATCTAATGGGGTATCAATTATATCCATACCCCACTAACAGTAGCTGGAGGAATATGGTCCCCAAGTTTATTGAGAATAATGCAATATCAGCTGCGGACCATATCAGAAACTTTAACGCCTTTGTACAAGATATCGGTGTGGAACATGAAGATGTTAGAATGAGGTTATTCATGATGTCTTTAACTAAGGATGCACAAGATTGGTTCAATAGCTTGCCAGATGCTTCAATCAATTCCCTAACATATTTCCATGATCAATTTAAGGAGCAATATGGTAATCAGTATGCCCTGAGTTTGCCTTGCGTGAGCTAATAAGCCTGGAGAAATACCAGAATGAATCAGTATATGACTTTATTCTAAGGTTCTCCAAATTACATAACAAAGTACCACACAGATCTAAGTTGACTGACCTAGCAGCTTTAAGCATTTATCTGAAAGCATTTGATCCTAAAATAGGATATGAACTTAAAAACCATTGCCCCAGGAGTTTAGCTAAAGCATAGAAAATAGCACTGACTATTGAAAACAATAGAAAAGCTGCAGGGATGATTGGCAAAAGAGAATATATCAAGATTCCTCAAAATCCTAATAATCACCAAAATAAATAGGAGAATCAGTATAGAAATGAAAGACCTCGGTTGTATGACATGCCCTATAATACAAATTGGAAGGATGGAAGACCTGTTGAAAATAGCAGAAGGCAAAATTATGGCAATGATACTCCTGATCCTCTAAAAAGAAGTGGGGCACATATGGTAGAGGATAATCCATGGTGCTTGTTATGTAATTTGCCCCACTCACCCGATTATTGCATAGTGGCTAAATCAGTACACCAAGAAGAAGCATCTTGTGATTATGAAAGAGATAGCCACACCATAAATATGATGGAAAATATACTATACCAGATACATGAAGAATATTCTTCTTTAGAAGAAGATGGATATGAGTATGATGTGGGAAATCAAAAATATAATAACAATATGGGAAAACAAGAAGTATTTTCAGATCAAGAAGATAACTATACAGGGAATACTTATTATCCTAACATATCACCACACAATCAATGGAGAAAGCCCACTGAGAAGGAAAAGAAAGATCTTACAATGGCTGCAGTGGCACACTCTAAAAATGCTTATAATTTAAGAAACAGGATAGTAAATATAGACCAAGGAACACCTGGGAGTGTCTTTATAAAGGATCAAAGTTACAAAAGAAACAACACAAAATCCTCACATAAAGAACCAGAAAGAATTGAACAAAACAAAACAAAAGATAAAATGCCAATTCAAGAGAAAGAGCATATGAGAACCAAAAAAAATGATCAAACAATAGCTCCTTCATTTGACATTGCCCACGCGATATCTCAGGTGAAGATATCAGTACCACTTTTGGAGATGATGAAGGTAGATAAATACAGGAGTACAATGGTTAAACTAATCTCAGATATTACGAATCAAGAACATGAGAGATCTGAAAATAAAGCAAACAATGTTCAACAAGAAATTATTAAAGTTCCTGAAGTGTATCTGGGTGATACTTTAACAAAAAATCCCTCACAAGTGGACCCTTTTTATACCACTTTGTTGTTCAGAAATAAGATGGTAAGAAATTGCATGATTGACTTAGGGGCAGCAATGAATGTTATGTCAAAAGCAGTCATGAAAGAATTGGGAATGTGGGTTGACACTACATTTGGCAAGTGTTGTGCAATGGACAATAGGTCTATTCCAGTTGTGGGCATTATGAAGGATGTGGAAATAAAACTGGTTGCTTACCCTAAAGCAACATATAATGTTGATATTACTATGGTTGATATCCCACCATATTATGAGATGTTACTATCAAGACAATGGGCTGCAATGGCAGGAGGGAATGTTCAGTTAGATTTAACATATGCCACAATACCAGTGGAAGGCAAAGAAGTTAAGCTTTGTAGGGAATTGAGATATGAGAATATCATAGAATGCATAGATCAAAACCAAATAAATTTATTCTGTGATATAGACTTGGGTACCTTCAAAATTGAAAAAGGTCAACCAGAATTATAAAACACTGATCCAATGCATCTAGAAGCTCAAAACGATGAATGCGATGTATGGAAAATGTATTTTGATGGTGCATACTTCAAAATGGAAAATGGGGTAGGAGTACTATTTATCTCACCAACGGGTAAAACCTTCACATACTCGTTCTTGCTGACGTTTGAATGCACCAACAATGTGGCAGAATATGAGGCCCTACTCATCGGTTTGAACATTGTAATAAAGCATAAGATAACAAACTTGGCTGTATATGGGGACTCTGAATTAGTTACCTCTCAAGTTAGAGGGAAGTATTCATCTAAAAACAAAAGGTTGAAGCAATACAGAAATGTTGTTTGGGATGATGTTGAGTTATTTAATGCCTTCTCAATTAACTAGATAGATAGATCAAAAAATATAATGGTAGATTTCATGGAAAACATCGCATTGAAAAGAGATGATATCACATTAGCAGGTATCACTGAAGTAGAATTCAAAACCAGACCTACTATTCCAGATAATATCCGTAATTGGCAAGTCTTTATCGACGACACAGATCTAATCAAATTCTTACATTGTGTTGATTATTATGAAAATCAAGAAATTGATTTCAATGCACTTGTGGAGGAACATGATGGAAAAGAAACCCTTTTTGGTCAGGAGATAGTTCAGCTAAGAACAAATAAAATACCTAAGGGACTCATAGCATTGGAGAAAGTATTTGATGGACATAACCGATTTAAAAGAAAAAACATACCCATAATACAAAATGATCTTGAAGAAATAAATCTGAGAACACAAACTGCCCCAAAAAATGTATACATTGGGAAAAAAATGAATCTCAAAATCAGGAGCATGCTTGTCAACTTGCTCAGAAAATATAGAAATGTATTTGCATGGTCCTATGATGACTTAAAAGCATATCGGGAAGATCTTTTTCAACATGAGATACCATTGAAGCCAGATGCCAAACCATTTAGGCAAAAGAAGAGGCCTATCAATCCCACACTGGCCCCTAAAATGCTTGAGGAACTCACAAAACTAAGGGATGGAGCTATTATCAAGCCCATTAGGCACTCTTCTTGGGTTTCCAACTTGGTGCCTGTCAGAAAGAAGAATGGTGATATTAGACTATGTGTGGATTTCAGGAATTTAAATAAATCCTCACTTAAGGATAATTACCTCCTTCCTAACATGGAAGCAGTATTGTAAAAGGTCACAGGCTGTGAACTATTGCCCATGATGGATGGTTTCTTAGGATATAATTAGGTGAAAGTCGAGGAATCAGAACTATATAAGATTGCCTTCACCACACCGTGGCGAACATATGTTTATGTAAGAATGCCATTTGGGCTCACAAATGTTGGAGCAAAATTCTAGAGGGTGATGGATGTAGCTTTTGTAGGACTAATTAATGAAATCATGGTGGTCTATCAAGACGACTTGACCGTGTATTCTAAGAAGGCTGAGGAGCATTGTACACACTTGGAAAGAATTTTTATTAGAGCCTTGGAATATGGAATCTCATTGAATCCTAAGAAGTGCCAGTTCACAGTCACAGAGGGCAAGCTGCTTGGCCACATAGTTTCAAAGGATGGAATAAGAATAGATCCTGAAAGAGTAAAATCCATTGACCAAATCCCCATCCCTAAAACTGTGAAGGCTATACAATCCTTCTTTGGCCAAATCAACTTTGTTAGGAGATTCATACCAAATTTTGTGGAGATAGTTAATCCTATATCAAAAATGTTGAAGAATGCAGAAATAAGTTGGACTACTGAAACCTTAGAAGCATTTGCCACTATCAAGAAAGCAATCAAAGAGGCTCCAGTTTTAAAATCTCCTGATTTTGGTAAACCATTCTAGATTTTCTTATTTTCATCCTTTCACATAGTTGCAGCAGTTATGTTACAGAAAAATGACGAGGGATATGAGCAGCCCATTTCATTCTTCAGCAAATCCCTCTAATGTGTAGAATTAAATTATGACATCATAGAGAAATAGGCCTATGCATTGGTGAAAGTTGTCAAAGCATTCAGACCTTACTTGGTTGGGGCAAAAATAATAGCCTATGTACCAAACGCCGCAGTTAAGGATGTATTTGTGCAAAATGAGGTGACAAGGAAAATGTACAGACGGATTAACCGGATCCAGGAATTTGACATAGAAATTCAAATTACAAAACTTGTGAGAGGACAAGGACTAGAAAAGTTAATGACTGAAATGAATTTGGAAGCTGCCCAAGTATGCAATATGAATGATGAAAAAGATATGGTCACAAGTATTGAAAAAACTCCATGGTATACTAATATTTTATACTATCTGAAACATTTGAAATGCCCTGAAGGACTTGATGACAATAGAAAAAGGACACTTAAGCTCCACGCCTCAAAATAGGTGCTCATAGAGGGTGACCTTTATTGGAAAAATAAGGATGGCATTCTACTATTATGCCTAGACAAAGATCAAGCAAGACATGCTTTGAAAGAGATGCATGAAGGAGTGTGTGGGGGGCATTTCTCAGCAAAAACCACTGCACATAAAATATTGAGGGTGGCCTATTATTGGCCTAAAGTGTTTAATGATGCTTATGATTATACCAGGAAATGTGAGGCATGTCAAAGGTTCTCTAGAAAATTGAAATATCAAGGAGCATTACTCTTAAGACCTATGCAGGTTGAGGCCCCATTCTACCAGTGGGGAATTGATTTTATAGGAGAAATTGTAGAAAAATCTAGTGGGGGACATAAGTGGATATTGGTGGCCATGAACTACTTTACAAAATGGATAGAGGCTATACCTACAAAACAAGCAACCAGTAGGGTTGTGACAAATTTTCTGATTGAAAATGTTATCACTAGATTTGGGGTACCAGTAAGAATCATAACTGACAATGGAATGTGCTTTAGATCATATGAATTTAAGGTGTTTTGTAAATCTTATGGTATAACAATTTCGTATTCCTCACCATATCATCCACAGGCTAATGGGCAGGCTAAGTCCAGCAATAAAAGTATTTTGAAAATCATAAAAAGGATCTTGGACAACAATAAAAGGGCTTGGGATTCCAAATTGAAACTGCCATTATGGGCAGATAGAATCATAGTGAAAAAGGCTACTAGAAAGTCACCCTTTGAACTTGTGTATGGGACTCAAGCTAGGCTACCGATGCACAATCTATTGCCAGTATATAAATTCATCCTACAAGAAAATGGGGAAGTCCTTGAACCAATAGAAGAAAGAATGGAGCAATTGATGGAGCTAGATGAAATTAGAGATCAGGCATAGCAGCAGAATAAAAAGCTGCAACTATAGGGAAAATACCTTTTTGATAAGAAAGCCAAACAAAGAAAATTTAAGGAAAATGACATGGTCCTCATGTGGAATGCCAGAGCACAAGAAAAGGGTAAACATAGAAAATTTGGGGTATTGTGGGTAGGACCATTTGTTATCACTTGCAAGGGAGGAGAAGATTCATATTATTTACAAAATATGTCAGGAGAAAATCAGGAATTGTCAGTGCATGGACAGTTCCTGAAACATTTATTTTCTTAAAATTTCCATGCACAGTAGTTTAGGAAAAGGTAAAATAATTGCCGGTGCATGGACAATTCTTGAAAAATACCTTTTACAAACATATTTTCCATGCACAGTAGTATAGGGTTTCAATCCATTTCCATCCATTCACATCTACTTCCAAAATTTTGTCAAATTGTCACCTCTAACAAATAAAATACTTGGTCTGCTCTCCCAAATATCTGAATTCTTGTCATACTCACAAAAGTGTATGCATCCCCAGAAAGAGCCACTATTGGAACTAAAAAATTTTAGATTATTCATTTGCTAAGAATTCACCAAGTCTCCACATAGTGTAAATAATGTCCCCCATTTTCAAAACCAACCACCAAAAATTTGTGTGACAAGATCTATTTCAGAATCTGCACATAGACAATCTCATGAACATACCTAGCTCTCTGACCATAGCCTAATTTTGATGCTAATTTATCTATATCAGCAAGACCTTAAGTAATTCACCCCAAATAGAAAAATGCATTTTTGAAGTATAATGTGATAATCGGTAAGAGATGATCGATGTCTGAACGATCAACATTTCATATGTCAAAAGATCAGGGAGACATTATGTATGTATCACCAACACACACTCATTGGTGTGAATAGAACAATCAGAGTGAAATCCTAAGGTTATACTAATTCTCTAAGTCACAGTGACCAATGGTCCATCGCCAAGAAGAAAATAATCTCTCCCTGATGCATAATATTAAGACCATCAGCATGACATATACAGTTGGAATGAGATCCTTAAGCTTCCCAGACCATGAGAGTCACCCTGACATAAGAGAAAAAATATTTTGGTAAGACTCTCGCCAATATGTTCTAATAAAAATGAACGATGGAGATAAGACTATCGGGAAGACCTAACCCATTGGGAGACTATCATATTCTCTTGACGATGGAGATTATCATGCTGACAAAGATAAGTTAATCCCTATCTGTCAGAGAAACACTCACCGATACCAAGAACAGACAAAGATTGGTCTATGAGATGAGCATGCCTATTCTGCAGGATTGTAGTGAATGTATCTATTCTGACCTATGCCATTTGATCTTTTATAGGTGGTTGGACCTGCTGTGAACTTTCTACTTGTGTAATCATTTTAAGAGGGACTAAATCCTTTAAAAAATCATTTTCTTTTTTCAACCTTTCCCAGCTCATTTTGTAGGTATCCGTCTCCTTTATCAACATCTAAATCTGAGCTTTATTTAGTTTTGCCACATTTACTCCAAGTTTTATTGTGACGACTGGATCAGTTTCTCCAGCTCTCAATGTCATAACATGGCCAAAAGAGTTTTCAGTGTCAATAACAACAAGCTTTTTGTTTGGTGGGTATAGAGCCCATATCATGAGGGAGTTCTCATTTGGATTGTATTTTGTTCTAGTATATACTTTGATAACCCCTTCAAAACTAAGCTTGTGTTTTGTATCATCGTTATGCAAAAAATTGTCAACAACAAGTGCTGAATTCAAATCAAGACCCGGGAAGATCACTACACTAGATTCTTTGAGTAACTCCCTTCCTTTCTTAGGAGTTATATCTTTCATCTCCTATTCAACTTCTTCTTTGAAAGCATTCATTAACTGCAACTTGTTGATTGGTGTAACATCTGAGACTAATTCTCTGATAGCCTTCCCCTTGTGTTTGTACAAAAAGGATCTAAAATCAGGGGTATCAATAAACTGGTCATCTAAAATAAAAGATTTATATGCAAACTGTCTAGCATCATTATCACCTATTTCTTCAATCTCCAATCCTCTTTATGGGGGCTTATATGGTTCAATTCTACATTTTGAAATTGTATCAGAAAAGTCATGGGGTTTAGATGCCATAAATCCTTCACTGTCGGAGGAAAACACTTCAATTTCTTGTGCTTCCCTTCTTCTTTCCCTCACTTTCTGGTTATATTCATCAATGGCTACTTTAGCATCTGCTTCTTCCAAATTTCTGATTACATCATCATGAGGGAAGGGTACATAAGCATATCCACTCAGTTTTTGCTTCTTTCTAGCATAATCAATAAAGCCTTCTGGTTCAAAATTTTTTCTTTGTATTGCTTTCCTAAGATTAAAATGAGACAATTTATCAAGAATGAGATCATAACCTTCTTTAGCTAACACAGTAAAGTCACCAAAACATAAGGTGCTTGGCATAAAAGATTGTTTATCATATGCACTAAGATTCATCACATTTGAGTAGTCAAGCTGTCTGATTATTTCTATGTCACCCTGTCTGGTATCGGTTTTGACAATAGAAAAGGGGTATCCTCAAACCCATATACTCTGATCATTGTGGAATCACGAAAACTATACCAATCCCCCCAATTGTGGTTTACAGTGGGTGGCCCATCAAAATCCTTGGGTCTCAAAAACCTTTTAATTTCTTCTAACAAAGTGTAACTGCATGGGTAGCCATAACATCTGTATAGGGTTTTCACAAAGAATTCTTCAAAATAAACATAACTGGAATTTCCAAACCTACTGTCCTATATAGAGGTCCATAATTGTAGGGGCAGCGGTTGACCATCTTTATCAATTTGTGAAACTTTCAATTGCTCTAGCCATAGATTCAATTCTTGTCCAAAATACAAAACCATATGCATGAGAATAGAATAGTGTCTAAAGCTTACTGTAGGGGAATTGCTCTTTAAGGCCTTCAGACCTGAGTCTATTTCCTTAAAAATAAAAGTAGCATAGTCAAATGTCCATGCATGATGGTACTGGATATCTGCAGAGATGATCATGGGCTCTATAGACATGAACTCTGGAACTTCAGTTCCCAATACCTACCCTACTGAGTAATATGTGTATCTTAGGTAAGGTTTGAACAATTCGACATGGAATGGTGGTTCATCCCCTTCTTCTAATGGCACTAAATTCCCCTCATTCTGTGGTCTATGTAATGGCAGTCTCTAGCCCTTATATGTGGTATCCAATCTAAAATATTCCTTTTCTAGGTCTTCATGTATGATAAGGGTGTTATATGTGTCATTTAAATCAAAAACTTCATAGACTGTATTCTTGGATATATGAATAAAGGGTTTCCCTTGTCGATTGCATATGGCCTTTTGGTCGGGATCATAATGGTGTGCTAGCATTTTCACAAGGTCTATATTGATAAAAACATCTACAACTATTAATTTCCCTAAATTGAGTTGCCAAGGGTTGCAGACAGGTTCTATCCTATGTCTCTTCTGATAATGGAACATGAATAATTCATATCCTCAAATAGGAGTCCATACATTTCTGACATATTTGTATTTATCTTCTAGTTTTTCCACACTTGCCCTCAATTGTGCAGTTCTTTTGGCCTTGGGTCCAAAACTGGGCAATTGGTCGAAAAGATCTTGGTTCAGTTTCCTTTCTGGTGTTTTTTCTCCCTTCTCTATTTCAATTTTTTATTTTTGGCCCTTGGTTTGGCTTTTTTCAGTGTGTTTCCTTTTCTTCGTTTGAGAGGAGCCTTCCATTTTATGGTAACTACCAGAACTTGACTGTATCAAAGAAAGTTCAAGGACTTACCTGTATATGCTCTACACAAATCTCCTGGTCCCTGATGAATTCCTTCTTCTTCATCTGCAACCCTTGTTTTTAGTTTTAGTGGGATTCAGAATAGCTTATACAACATTATGTTCAATCAACCATTAATGGCTGCCGTCAGAATTGAATGCAGAGAATTCACAAATTTCAAAATGTCACGGCGATGCCCTTTTTATCATATCAGTGAGACCATTTTATTCTTTTGCTGATTATCATATTGTTTTAGTGCCATTTTCTTTCATATATTTCTGGTTGGTTTCCAAGGGTGCGTTGGTGTCTCCACGAAGTACTTTTTTGAATTTTCATAGAGTTATGAGCCTTTTATTGTCATTTTGGGGAGATATTGCAATTTTCATCCTAATGTCATATTGATCAGGCTTGGCAAATGTTCTTGGTATCGATGAGTGTTTCTTCGACAGATAGGGATTACCTTATCTTTGTCGGTATGAGAATCTCCATCGTTAAGAGAATATGATAGTCTCCCGACGGGTTAGGTCTTCTTGATAGTCTTATCTCCATTTCTCATTTTTATTAGAACATATCGACGAGAGTCTTACTGAAAGCTTTTGTCTCTTATGTCAGGGTGACTCTCATGGTCAAGGAAGCTTAAGGATCTCATTCCAACTGTATATGTCATGCCGATGGTCTTAATATTATGCATCAGGGAGAGATTGTTTGCTTCTTAGCGATGGACCATTGGTCAGTGTGACTTAGAGACTCGGTATAACCTTAGGATTTCACTCTGATTGTTCTACTCACACTGATGAGTGTGCGTCGGTGATACATACATAATGTCTCCCTAATCTTTTGACATATGAAATTTTGATCGTTCAGACATCGATCATCTCTTACTGATTATCACATTATACTTCAAAAATGTATTTTGTTGTTCAAGATGAATTACTTAAGGTCTTACCGATATAGATAAATTAGCATCAGAATTAGGCTATGGTTAGAGAGCTAGGTATATTCATGAGATTGTCTATGTGCAGAATCTGAAATGGATCTTGTCACACAATTTTTTGGTGGTTGGTTTTAAAAATGGGGGACATTATTTACACTATGTGGAGACTTGGTGAATTCTTAGCAGATGAATAATGTAAAAATTTTCAGTTCCAACAGAACCTCTTAGAGGTTGACAACAATAATATTGTGACTTTTGTAAAGTCTATTATTCTAAATTATTGAATTGTTAATTTAGTTGATATTTGATAGCCTACTATGTTATTGTGTTTATTTTCAGCTATAGTCGACATCACCCACGGTAGTGGAATGATATTGTGGAACTAATGGGAGCTTTGAGCTCATGATAGCCTTGCAGGTGTCATGCTTACACGGGCCATACAGAGATAGTTGGATGAGTGGAGAAGCCACTCCCACCACCTTAGTTAAGGGTGGAAGTTCCACGATATTAGGCATGTGATTATGGAGGAGGGATAACTTCTTTAGTCTTCTTGGAAGATGATTATCAAGTTTTTTTATAGATAGAGAAGAGGTAAAGAGCTTTGACTGAGTGCATAAAAAGATGGTGAGCGGGACTATGGTGGTCGAGCTGGGATCACTCTCACTTTCAAAAGATTGTGCTTACGTTAATTTTCTTTTACCGAGATCCCTTGTTGGCAAGAGACATTCCTACGCATGACAGGTGTTATCATTGATGGCAACTAAGACCATTCCACACATCTGCAGTATAGTTTTAGTTCATACCAGAAGTTAGTTCCAAGATTTATCCAGTCTGGATAGACAGGAACATGGTATATGGTAGAGTTTAGTATTTTGGTTAGCGGATCTCTCTAGTTAATTATTGCATGTTACGAATATGAGGGAGTGTAGAGGAATGTTAGAACAATCCAAATCCAAGATTTTAGCCTCTAGTGACAAAGGGATTCAAAGTTATGAGCATCTGAGTACCAGGTCCTAATATGACAAGACAGTTCAGGGAAGAATAGGCCAACTTGTGTTAGATCCTTGTGCGGATCTAGTAGAAGTGTTTTGGTAAGTTGTGTATGGGATATAATGTTAGTGGCTGACATGAATGGTGACCTGCAAGTGTTATTTCTGGTACACATTAATATTGATGTATGGATTCAGCCGACAGAACAGAGTACTTTTATTGTTTGTTAAGTTCTTCATAAGGCTGACAGATAGGTGATTGAGTTTGTTGATGCAAATATATATAACTGATGGATTTGAGTGATGTGGTGTGTGATAGTGATGAAAATATGGAGTAAGTGCAAAAAAGGCAGATAGAAGTGTGAAAGAGAAGATATCTGAGATCTAGATTATGGCAAAGCAGTAAACAGGGTAGAATAAAGATGAAGTGTGTAAAATCAACATTCTGTGCTTAACCAAAACTGAATTCTTGCATTGGCAGATGCTACTTATTAGTTCAACAATCTATAATCCTTTTGTAAACATTCTTGTAGGTAGTGAGCCTCTCTTGAGCAGTGAGCCCGAAGGCATGTGCCTTCCCCTTTTATAATACTTTTAACAAACTATAATCTTTGTGGGTTAACCCCCACCATGGTTTTTCCCTTAACCGGGTTTCCACATCAAAATCTTGGTGTCAAGTGTGTTGTTTATGTTTCTGCTCATGTATTATTATTAATTCTTATTTTTCATGATTATGTCATTAATCTGTTAAGAAGTGTTAAAGAAGAATTAACTACAACAAGCTTAAAAGTTTCAAGACAACTGATTCACCCTCCCTCTCAGTTGTCAGCCCTAATTCCAACAATTGGTACTAGAGCAAGGATTCTTGAAAGAAGCCTAACATCTTGAGGAGGATTTGGGAAGAAGTTTCAATGGGTTCACTCAGAGAACAACTTCAATTAGCTTTAGAAGATCTTGACTGGTCCAAAATAGAAATAGATGATCTGAAAGCGAACCTTAAGGATGTTGATGATTGCATTGACTTGCTAAAAGATAAACTAAAGAAATCAATGGAAAAAAAGGAAGGAACTACTTCATCAACTAGCTAATCTTACTGAAGAAAATGGCATGAATGAGGCTTTAGAAGAAAAGAGAAAGGAATGTGAGAAGCTGACAAAAGAAGTTTCTATTCTAAAACATGAGATGGAATCTGGAGTAATGAGGCTAACCAAAGAAATTGAGCAAGAGAAGAAGACCTAAATCAAACTCTAAAAGAAAGAATTGAAGAATGTTGCAGATTGGATAGAATAGCTAACCATCTAGGGTCTGATCTACAAGAAAGCAGAGACAATGAGAGAGATCTTGAGAGGCAAATTGTCATTCTCAAGCATGACCTAGAAGTTGCAAATGAATACAAGGAGAAGTTTAAGATAAGCTCAGCTAAATTTGAAGCACTGCTTGAAAGTCAGAAAAAGGCTGATGACAAGCATGGTCTTGGATATGAGAAAGGTGAAAGCTCTGGATCTGGACAAAGAAATTTTCAACTAAGGAATGGGAGAAACAGACCTAGAAGACCTCCGGTAAGATAGCCTAATGCTCAAAGATATCCATCATTCAATGGAAATTGTTTTAATTGCAATAAATTTGATCATAGAGCTACTCAGTACAGAAGCAGAGTAAATCAAAATGGTCCATACTTCTCTGGTCAATGCTTCAAGTGTAAGAGGTATGGTCATAAATCAAATGAATGCAAAAGTATGATAATGAATAACTCTAACAATAGAGGAAATGACAACTCTTTCAATGGTTACTGCTTTACTTGCAATGGATTTGGACACATGGCTAATCAGTGTAGATCAAGAGGAAATCAAGTATATAAGCAAAGAAATGTTGTGTGCTTTAATTGCAATAGATTTGGTCATATTGAAAGATTCTGCAGAAGTAGGAATAATGAAAGAAGAGGTCTGGTAAACAGAAAACTGAATGAGCAGAGACAAGACAAAGGCGAGGGAAAAATTGATGTGAATGAGATCCAAAATGAAATGAGCAAGACATGGGTCAAGAAAAGTGGTGTGAATAATAGTAATGGGTCCGCACCAGAATTTGGTGCTGATAATTCCTCCAGGAATTGAATTAGGAGCTCTGGCTCAAGGGAAGTTGCAATAAAATCTAAAATCCCCCAGCTAGTAAGTGGGTACATGAATTTTGCACAATGAGAGAAAATAATTTGGATTATTATACATCATTTGAAGGGATTTCCAGAAGATAAAAAGTGGATATGTCGATTTGTGAAGCAATTGAAGATCGACTGTATGTAGAAACAATGTAACCAGATGTGTTAGGGCAGAGAATTTATTACAAAGGCAAATTAGGTTTTGCAGAGCATAAAAAGGTCATTCATTCTTCATTTGAATCACTTTGCATTCGAAGATAGCAAGAAGAAGAGCATCTGAGCTAAGATTTCAAGGATTTTGAAGTGCGGCTAGAAAATTTGTCCGCTAACCCTAACTCTGTGGAAGAAAAAGGTATTTATCTGCGAAGCCTTGAATTTGTAATCTTTTGCAATGGCTACTCCTCTTGTTGTTGATATTACTAGAAGGCCCCGACCAAAATTTAAGAAGCATCCATACAAATCAGTCAAAATCGAACCTTTAGGAGCATTTTCTGGTGTCCCATATGGAGTTTTGCATGTTGAGGATATTAGGGCATACATCCATTGTAGCATAGATGAATTTGGAAACCTAAAAATCTTGGACTTGTTTAACAGCTACCTAAGGGATGATAGCTATAAATTGAAACTGGAATACAAAGCCCTAGAAAGCAAACATTTTATGTAAGTTATTGAATTTCTGACATTTGATGAGAATGAGTGGGTTTGATATATCTTGAGACAAATGCATGATGAGTTCATATGGATGTTGAAACCTTTCAAGATTATAAAGGATGTTATCAGAATTGTGACTGGGTTAAATTCAACTAGTTGATTACCCATGTTGAAATCTGTGAAAAACCAAACTGTTATTGATGCAACCGGTGCCAAGTTTGACAAAAGGGCAATGACCATCAATGATATTATTAAACCGGATGTTAAGTTTGTGTCTATGGTGATTGGTTACAAGATTTACCACTCCAACAGGGAGAATTCTGTCTCCAAAACTGCCATATATGCATCTTATAAAATGTTGAAAGAAAATGCAGATTATGACCTATGTGAGCTGTTACAGAACCAACTAATTGAAAATTTGAGCAAAATCAAAAGGGATAAGAAAAACTCCTTCAAATATGGTTCCCTAGTTATAAGTTTGTTCTTCTATTTTATGAATGAAGTGCCTAGAGTACAAGGTGTGCACTGGACAAATGATAGGCCAGTTGCATGGCAAATAAGAGATCATCTACTCAGTATTGGAGACTCAAGTGCACAAAAGACTGCAATCTGGGGTTACTTTAAAAAATTTCAAAATATGATGTATTCTAGGGAAGGAATCCCTAAGTCAGTAGTTGAGAAGTACAAGGATGAAATTTGCTTTATGGTAGACATAGATCAGTGCCTAATGGTGGCTATGGATCCTAGAACTGTATGGATTATGCATATGGGCTATGAGGTTGATGAGAAGATCTTGGACATGTATGCTCAACATCTCCTGAGCAAATCAAAAGACACCTCTGTTGAAAGGTTTGGAACATATAAGGAGTTAAGTCTAAAATTGCATGTTGAGCTCAGGCAACTAGAGACCAAGAGAAAAGTTTAGAGGCAAGTGGAAAGGTATGCTGAAAGCATTGGCCTAACCAAGGAAGTAGTAAAGAAAAATAGAGAAAGAATTGAAAAGGCTGAAAAGGAGAAACAAGAAGATGCTCCGGTGGAACCATCCTCCACTTCAAGGACTACTAGAAGCTCTATTGCTACCTTTGTTCCCCTTAAACCTGCAAAACCAGAAGATAAATCATCCGGTAAGGAAATAAAAAGAACAAAAGTAATGACAAAAAGGCCATATGGAAGTTTGGAAGAAAAGGATGAAGAGAAGACATATACAGATGATGAACTTAAGGAGCTAAAGGATACAGGTGCTAAAGCTATTAAAGTATCTGAAGAAAAGCCCTTCGGAAGCAAGAAGACAATAAAGAGATAAAAATCAGAAGCTGATACTGAGAAGAAAATTCCCTCTGTGAAAAACATTGTAAAGACAATCACTTTTGATGGGAACTTAAAACCATTAACTAAATTCTATGATCTCTATAGTAATGCTGACAAAAGACTCTTGGAAGAAGCTACTATCAAGTACTTGAATGTGTTCAATTGAGCACTGGTAGAAATTTTGTCTGAAGCTCCAAAAGGTCTGAAGGATATATTGGAAATTAGGAAAGAAGCTGCAAAGGAAAAAGATATGGAGTTAACAGAACATGTACCGACCACTCTATGTCCGGTAATCTCCAACAAAGAAGTAGACAAAATCTTCAAAGAGGTGAAAAATGAATTCAGGAATAAGAAGAGAATGAATAAACTGATGATTGGAGAGATAGATGAAGTAGTTCAAGAAACTAAACAAATTTTAAGAAAAGCATTGGACAAGAGCAAGTTCTTTGTTGTGTCAGATGAGCCTGCTAATGACACACCAGTCCCAGATGAAGAAGAGTAGCAGAAGGATGAGCAAGAATATGGAATAGGTGACTCCTCTATTTTGGAAGTGGAGCAAATAAACAAGGAAGATACAGAGATGGTGGATAAAACTGATGATGCAGGAGATACTCTAACTCCTCGTGATCAATCTAGAAAAGAAGACAATGATGAGAATATTGCTGCTACACAAGATCCTCTGGAACAGATTTCAAAAGGTGGGGACAAAGGAAAGAATCCCCCTGCAGATGACATAGAGAAAAGTGAAGTAGAGAAAGAAGAAGAAGTCAAAGGTAAGGAAGATAAAGCAAAAGAAGATGGTGCAAATGTTGATGCACCCAAACAAAATAGTCCTGTCACTGAGAAAATCCAAGGAAAGGAAGGTGGTACAGAAATTGTGGCAAAAGACACTACAGATGTAGTGAAGAGTTTTTTGAGTAAAGAGATTCTAGAGTTTGATGAACCTAAACTGATTCAAGGACCACTCAACCTGGATACTTTCTCTCTGGTCCAATTGATGAAGATAGTGTCTGTCACACAAGACAAGGCAAGAGAAAAGGTATTGAAATCTCTCATAGAGGACAATGAGTTGCTAGGCATTGCATCTGGTATATTGGAGAAGATAATGCCAACATTCTAGAAGAATCCATCTGATTCTCCCTCCAGAAATCTGAAGAGCCTTGTAAATTCTATAAGTACACACTTTGAGTCCTTTGAAAAATCTACAGAAGTTAAATTTTAGAATGATTTTAATAGAAAAAGGTTTGATGCACTCAAAGGCATGATTGGGTTAGATAGATTGGTGTTAGATAATAGTATAAAGAGTATTCAAAATACTCTTTCAAAAGGAGGCAATATATATAAGTTTTGTTTATCTACTCCTAAAGTCATAGAGGATATAGAAGATAAAATAAAGGACTCCAAACAGAAATTGTCAAGTATGTCCCAAGCTTTTGATTTGTTGACAGTATCAGTGGCAAGTAAGGAATGTCAAGCAATCAACCTAATGGAAGAAATAAAGAAGTTGACAAGAGAAAAGGAGAACATTGAAGCAAGAATGGGTGAGCTTCAGGGACTGATTTCCCTTAAGATAGAAGCAATGTTCAATGCTATGATAGAAGCCCAAACTGCTACACAAATAGGTGATCCCATTGACCTCCAGAAGGATGAAGCACAAGAATTTTTTCTCAATGGCCACATTTCAACTTTGAATAGTATGAAGAAGAGTTGGGATACAAAGTTGGCCCTACTAAAAAATACTTTTGGAGATATACTTAAGTATATGTAAATACAACTTAAGAATCGGTTGTACATATGCAGCATTATATATAGAATTTTTGGGTGAATTTTGGTTTATGGATTCCATCCTTTGCCATTGATGTCAAAGGGGGAGTGAAGAACAGTGAAAAATGAGGAATCTAGCAAAGGGGGAGCTTTGAAAATAGTGGAGAGCACAAGTGTATAGAATAAGGGGGAGTAGCTCCGACACTTAGTCATTTTTCACTAAGTGTTGCCATCAATGCCAAAAGGGGAGATTGTTGGCAAGAGACACTGCTACGCATGATAGGTGTTGTCATTGATGGCAAATAAGACCATTCCACACATCCGCAATACAGTTTCAGTTCATACCAGAAGTTAGTTCCAAGATTTATCCAATTCGGATAGACAGGAATAGGGTATATGGCAGAGTTCAGTATTTTAGTCAGTGGATCTCTCCAGTTAATTATTACATGTTATGAATCTAAGGGAGTGTAGAGGAATGTCAGAACAATCCAAATCTAAGATTTCAGCCTCTGGTGACAAAGGGATTAAAATTTATGAACATCTAAGTACCAAGTCCTAATATGACAGGAGAGTTCAGTGAAGAACAAGCCAACTTGTGTTAGATCCTTGTGCGGATCTAGTAGAAGTGTGTTGGTGAGTTGTGTATGGGATATAATGTTAGTGGCTAACATGAATGGTGACCTGTAAGTGTTATTTCTAGTACACATCAATATTGATGTATGGATTTAGCCAACAAAACAGAGTACTTGTATTATTTGTTAAATTCTTCATAAGGCCAATAGATAGGTGATTGAGTTTGTTGATGCAGATATATATAACCGATGGATTCAAGTGATGTGGTGTGTGATAGTGATGTGAATATGGAGTAAGTGTGATAAAAATAGATAGAAGTGTGAAAGAGAAGAGATCTGAGGTCTGAATTATGGCAGAGCAGTAAACAGGGTAGAATAAAGATGAAGTGTGTAAAATCAGTATTCTGTGCTTAACCAGAACTGAATTCTTACATTGGCAGATGCTACTTATCAGTTCAATAATCTATAATCCTTTTGTAAATATTCTTGTAGGCAGTGAGCCTCTCTTGAGCAGTGAGCTCTAGGAAGTGAGCCCGAAGGCATGTGCCTTCCCCTTTTATAATACTTTTAACAGAGTATAATCTTTGTGGGTTAACCTCCACCATGGTTTTTCCCTTAAGCGGGTTTCCACGTCAAAATGTTGGTGTCAAGTGTGTTGTTTATGTTTCTACTCATGTATTATTATTAATTCTTGCTTTTCATGATTATGTCATTAATCTGTTAAGAAGTGTTAAAGAAGAATTAACTACAACAAGCTTTAAAAGTTTCAAGACAATTGATTCACCCCCCCTCTCAATTGTCATCCCTAATTCTAACAATATATATGTATTTATATCATTTGGAACCCTTTTTGTAGAACTATCTCAATGATAACTTTAATTCTGTTAAATTATAGTATTAGCTTGGGGCCGTGGAGGCTGATCTTGCAAACCTATGTAGTAACTTTCTTTTGTTTGGAGGCTCAAGGTCTTTCAATTGAGCTATATTACAAGGTTTGTTTCCCTATGTTTATGCTCAAGGCTGATGGCTGAGCTACATAATAATGTATCCTTGTCTATGTTCAAGATCAAGGCCAACGGTCGAGTGGTAGGATAATATTTTCTTGGTTGTGTCTAGCTTGAGGCTAATGGCCGAAGCTACTTTATAATGCAATCTTAACTATAATCTATGCTCGAACCCAATGGCTGAGCTATATTAAATAAAATTCCTTCTATGATTTCACTCATGACCATAAAGGTCGAGCAACATTACATTGCAGTCTTTAGGGTATCACTGCTCAAGGCCATGAAGGCCGAGTAGTATTATATGGTAGTCTTTAGGGAGTCTCTGCTTAAGACCATGGAGTCCGAGCGGCTCTGTTTTTCTTTACTTTCTTATTGTGTGTATCATAGATCAAGGCTAGGGAGGCCGAGCTTCTATTCATTCTACTCCTTATTTACATTAGACCTCACAGCTATGGAAGCTGGGCTATATTGCCTTGTTATCAAGTTACACCTACAACTTATGGCCAAAGAGGTCGAGCTTAAAAAACATTGATACTCATATGATGTCATGGTTCAAAGCCTTCATGGCGGAGCCCTTTCTTAAACCATAGTATTTATACGTCAATAACGACATGGTCTACATTAAATAAACATAGACATTATGACTATGCCAATGGTCGATATGACCTTAACTTAAAACTTTGCTTTAAGCACTCAAATCGAATGATGGTTCTACTTGCATGAGAACCTGAATGTGGTTGAATAAGTGTTATTAGATTACCCATGTATATATTTGTTACCTTCGACTAAAAGTATGGTATGATCATTAAAGATCATAATTATATCATAAGGCAGCTTGCATGCTAGCTAGGTCTTTAGAAATGGATTTTTTTCTACTAATGATAACCATCATTTACTTTATTAAGTGAGGTTAATTTTTACCGTCTAAGCTCATAAGGATAACTAGAGCTACAAATCAATATGAAACCACTCTTTTTAGCTATGGCAAGGTAAGCCTAGAATAGCATGAATATGATTCTAATCTATATGATAGAATAAGTTTAAACTGTGAACCATGGAAAACCTAGGATCTGGTGAATATGATTAGATTTTTGGATATGATTAAAAAGAGGAATAAGGTGACGAGGAGTCACAAGTTCCTCACTTTAAAGGTAACTTAATTGGTCAAAACACAAACTGAAATGGGAGTCGATTATCTAGGTATGGACAATGTATCAAATTGATCCCATGCATACTAGACCTAGGGTGGTGAATATAGATGGACTTTTGTCATGATTAGAAAGTCGAATAAGGTGACATGGAGTCACAGATTCCCTATAATGGAACTTGACTATTAATTTTATTTTAATGATAACTATGATGCATCTAATGTATTTAAAATATATGTTGATTCTTGATTAAAGAAGGAGCAACTGAATAAGAAATAAGTTGTATTGCCTTGTAGGAAGCAGTAAGTGCTTACCAAGATTATTGGAGGTACTATTTATCCTAGATAATTATGTACTTATGTGAATGAATACTAAGATTAGTATGAAAATCTTGTATTTCAATGTAAATGGAAGCCATCTTTTACGAATGGCCATACTTCACAAATAAGGTAAAGATATTAAAACTCATGAGAATACTTGAGATAGAGTCCTTATAGTAAGACCATCATATTAGACTATTATGATATAAGTCTTAAATGTCATGATATTGAATGTAAGCCTTGAGATAGGTCAACATGAAACTGAGAACTTAGAAAGGTCAGAAATTGGAAAACTTGTTTTAACTTTTGTCATGTTGGAAAATGGAACAAGGTGACAAGGAGTCACAGGTTCCTTGTTGTGAAAGCAACCTATTTGTTTAACTTTTGTCATGTTGGAAAATGAAACGAGGTGAGGAGGAGTCACAGGTTCCTTGGTGTGAAAGTAACCTTTCACATGATATGAACTCCTAGATAGGAGTTGATTGTCCTAGTATAAGACTATGAAATGAACTGAATTCACATTTTACTAGGCCCTGAGAGGTCGCATTAAACATATTGTAGGACATGACAAATTCTAAGTTGAGTAAGGGTGGTGGACAGATGACTACATTCATAGAAAAATGTATATGTATGTAAATCTTTGGCCAAAGTAATGCATCTGTCTCTACATGCATTATCAGTCCACAATGCTCCAGATGGCCTAGTGTCTCTAGTAGTGTCATACATAGTTAGAGTGGAACTATAGTTGTGTGACCATAAGACATTAGGAAGGACACAATAGTAGATACTCAGATGGCTAACCTTATGGTTCCTAATATCTAACATTTTCATGAAGGGTAGGGCCACTTCGAGTTAGGAAGTTGAATGGGGCACCGTGGGTCCGTGGTTGGTAGAAAAGTGCCAAGATGATGCTCTCCTTCCCAAGCATGAGACAAGCTGAGGCTTATGGATAGATGTCATTGGTTTCAAATACAGTGTTTGCATTTTATGACTAGTTGATCTATTGTAATGTATAAATTGATTTATGATGCCTTGGGCATAACTTGTACATGAATAGTGATGGTTACTCACTAAAGATATGTAAATGATTATTGTATTGTAATCTTTATTATGTTATGATTAGAATAACATGCTTAATTATTGAAATGATAATGAATCAATATGGTAAAATTTTGATTTACATAATCATATTGTTAACTAGTCTCTTAATTAAGATGGATGTTTATGATAAATCTTGAGCATTATGGATAGTGATGTTACATATGGTATCAAAGCTACCAGGTTCAACACATGGACCTATGAGCTCACTACAAAATGATTTTCTTTATCCAACATTAACAGGTGTTAATGCTTGGATGTTCTTATGCCAGAATGGTAAGAATAAGAACAACACCCAGAAAGAAGGTGACGAAAAATGGACGTTACCTTAAGGCCTTGAGGGAGTAAGCCTCAAGAATGAAAAGATTTGAACAGACTGGCTACTTGGTAGGAGCATGGTTAACTGATGAGGAGACCTTCACTGATGTCGTTAAACACATCAAGCAGGAGTTGAGAAAAGCAATTAGGATTGTTGCTCCTAACTCTAATGATGCATCAGCAGAACCCTCTACATCTAAAGCACCAGTTGTGGAAAACATTCCTAAGGGTTATGAGGTAGCCAGGGAGGTTGTGGATGAGTACCTATTTGTACAACCACCTCCTAAAACTGAATTGATAAATCTCAAAGTTGAGAAATGAATACAGGAGGCTATCCCAGCTTGAAAATGACTTGCAGTGGCAAGGTGTATATAAAGTTTTGTAATTTTGATGGATTATATGCAATTCAATGAAAATTATAATGCATTTGAAAATTCTGACAATCTTTCCTTTCTCATTAAAGATTACATGAAAGAGAATAGATTCATGTTATGAATGGATTTCTTATTCCATTGAATCCACCCAAAGTGAACATGGAGAAAATAACTCTAAGGCTAGATAAGAAAATGGATTCAGGCTTGAGATCTGCAAGTCTAACTTGGAACAAGTTATGATACAGGTGCAATTTAGCCGGTTGTCACCATACTGTGGAGGTAATAGATTCCCTATTCCTTAACCAGTGATGGCAACTAGTAGTATGGGATGCTTGTTTTTCATCATAGATGGTTGTGAATGTGTACATTTTTACCCTAGTCCTTATCCAGTGTTGACAACAAGTAGTATGGGATGCTTGCTTATCATCATAGTTGGCTATGAACTGGGAAAAATGATGGGAGCTTATGTGAACCAGGGACTTTATGTGTTATCACACTTGAGCCCTCACCAGTGATTATTGCAAGTAGTATGGGATGCTTGTTGGTCATCATGGTTGGCTACAAATCAAGAAAAATGATGGAACCCATGGTGTACCATTAGGTATACCAACATTTCTTTTTTGAGTTAGGAAGAGGGAGTCCATAGATCAGGAGAGATCAGATATGGACAAGTACCCTTTTCTTAGAAATTTTGAGGACGTATTTTTGGATGAGCTACTGGGATTACCTCTTAAAAGAGCTTTTGATTTTTCTATAGATATGATTCTGGGGTTGGAACCTATATCTAAAACACCCTACAAAATAACCACTACAGAACTAATGGAACTAAAAGCTCAATTACAGGAAATTTGTGAAAAACTTTTCTAAAATTGCACATCTTATAACTTCCTTGCAAAGAAAGGGAAAGAGAATTGAGTGGTTAGAAAAGTGCCAAGAGGCCTTTGACCTACTAAAGTAAAAATTGACTTTAGCACCAATTTTGAAAGTACCTGACCCAGAGGGTCAATTTGTAGTCATTACTGATGCCTCAGGAGAAGGCTTAGGTGGTGTATTGGTCCAGAATGCACAGTTCGTTGTGTATGAATCTCATAAACTGAAAAAAAAAAAAATTATGAACAAAACTATGCCTCACATGATTTGGAACGGGTAGCAGTCATTCTTGCACTGCAAATTTGGAGACACTATTTACTTTGGAAAACTTTCAAGTTGAAAACAAATCACTGGGGACTCAAATATCTATTCAATCAACCCCATCTTAATGCTCGTCAAAGAAGATGGTTGGAATTCATCTCGGATTATGATTTTGAGATAAAATATATACAAGGAAAAGAAAATTGAGTGGCAGATGTTTTGAGTAGGAGAAGGCACATCTCCTCTATGATCTCCATACATTCTGATTTCAGAAATCAAGTGCTACAGAAATCTAAGGGAGATGAGTTTTACTAGTTGGTAAAACAGGCCCTTGAAGAAAATCCACAGAATCTGAAATATGAGGGATTCAACCTCAAACCAAATGGGTTATTAAGGTTTAAAGTAAGGATGTATGTACCTAACTCAACAGAGTTAAGGAATATGGTATGGAAAGAGGTTCATTCTATACCCTATTCTGGGCATCCTGGAGTAACCAAGTTACTTGCTGATGTGAAACTCTTAAATCTTTGGAAAGGAATAAAGAAGGATGCTGCAAATTTTGTAGCTACATGTATAGAATACTAGAGAGTGAAGGCGGAACACCATCACCCAACAGAGCTCTTATACCCTCATCAAATTCCAAGTGGAAATGACAAATTATAAGCATGGACTTTGTGCAAGGGCTTCCTATGTCAAGGAATACGCACAATACTTACTTGGTTGTGATGGATAGACTCACCAAAACCACCCATTTTATACCTGGAAACTTGACGAATGGGGCACCCGTCATTGCTCAAAAATTTGTTCAAGAGATTTTCATACTGCATGGCATTCCTGAGAAGATTATCTCAAATAGGGATGCATGAATGACATCGAGAATTTGGCAAACCTTATTCTCTTCACTTGGTATCGAGTTGAACATAATCTCTGCTGATCATCTTGAACGGGTGGACAAACTGAAAGGGTGAACCAAGTGCTAGAGGACTTAAATTAAGAATGTACTACATGAATCAACAGTACAAATGGGAGGTTTATCTTCCTCTGGTGGAATTCACTACAATAATTCCTATCACTCGGCTCTTAAGATGGCTCCATTCAGGGCATTATATGCACGGAAGTGCCAGACCCCTATAAGCTAGGATAAGTTAGAAGATAGGGTTAGCCTTGGTCTAGAAATGCTATCAGAAATGGAAGAGCAATTACATATGATCAAGAGAAGGCTAGCGGAAGCTAATGATATACAAAAGAGTTATGCGAATGCCAAGTGCATCAAAAGGTATTTCACAATGAGAGAGAAAGTTTTCTTAAGAGTAAATTTCCTCATCTTTTCTAAAAAACTTACTTAGTATGCTCTTGAAACATATTTCTTTTTATGATGATTAACTTTTGAGACATTAAATCATTGGGGATGATAATTCTTATGGGGGGAGCTATGTTACATCCCTAACTTGTGATTAGCTTAATCTTACTCTTACTTGGTAATCAGGAGGATTAGTTAAGAGTTTGATGATTTGATATTGTGGAAATATCTGATTTAACCTTTGATTATGTGGTTAATGACTGATGATAATTAGTTATGAATATTAATTAATTTGAATCATGGGATATGATAATGATGCACTGATCATGGTTTTGTGGTCCTGAGTGTGAACAGGAAAAATGTAACGTCCTTCAAAGAAGGAAGGAGAGCATCATCCTGGAGGGAGGGTTGGATGTTGTGAAAACAAGATTGATTAGCCATCTGTGTATCAGTTCTCCATGTCCTCCTGAATCCCTTGTAAGTTGTCATGAGTTATGTCTCTTTTCTTAGCTACTAAGTTTTTTGTGAGTGATTTTGTCGATGATGCTATCATGAGAAGATATGACGACTCGACAACATTCTTGTAACATTGTCTCAAGTCAAGAGATAGATGTATTAAGAGATGAAGAGATATCTCATTATCTTATTTGTTTATGGGGATATTATTTCCTAATCATTCAACTAATAGATATAGTCGATTTAGGGGGAGTATTACTCGACCCCGACAACCGACAATCTTGTTGTGTATTCTCTTTTGTTTTCATATCTTTAATGATAATTGTTAATACTATATATACTAATATTTAATCCTTATCATATGTCTATAAGAGGGAGCCTCTTAGAGGTTGACAACAATAATGTTGTGACTTTTGTAAAGTCTATTATTCTAAATTATCAAATTGTTAATTTTGTTGATATTTGATATCCTGCTATGTTAAATTGTGTTTATTTTTAGCTATAGTCGACATCACCTACAGTAGTGGAGTGGAACTAATGGGAACTTTGAGCTCATGATAGCCTTGCAGGTGTCATGCTTGCATGGGCCATACAGAGATAGTTGGCTGAGTGGAGAAGCCACTCCGACCACCTTAGTTAAGGGTGGAAGTTCCACGATATTAGGCATGTGATTGTGGAGGAGGGATAACTTCTTTAGTCTTCTTGGAAGATGATTATCAGGTTTTTTTAGAGATGGAGAAGAGTTAAAGAGCTCTGGGTAAGTGTGGAAAAAGATCGTGAGTGGGACTATGGTAATCGAACTGGGATCACTCTCACTTTCAAAAGACTGTGCTCAGGTTAATTTGCTTTTACCGAGCTCCCTTGTTATATATATTTATTTATATCATTTGGAACCCTTGTTGTAGAATTGTCTCAGTGATAACTTTATTTCTATTAAACTATGGTATTAGCTTAGGGATGTGGAGGCTAAGCTTGCAAACATGTGTAGTAACTTTCTTTTGTTTGGAGGCTCGAGGCCTTTCAGCTAAGCCGTATTACAAGGTTTGTTTCCCTGTGTTTATGCTTGAGACCGATGGCTAAGCTACATAATAATGTATCCTTGTCTATGTTCAAGCTCAAGGCCAATGACTGAGTGGTAGGATAATATTTTCTTAGCTATGTCTAGCTTGAGGCCAATGGCTGAAGCTACTTCGTAATGCAATCTTGACTATAATATATGCTCAAACCCAATGGCTAAGCTATACTAAATCAAATTCCTTCTGTGATTTCACTCATGACCATAAAGGTCAAGCGGTAATTACGTTGCAGTCTTTAGGGTATCACTGCTCGAGGCCATGGAGGCTAAGCAGTATTATATGGTAGTCTTTAGGGAGTCACTACTCAAGACCATGGAGGTCGAGGGCCTCTGTTTTGATTTACTTTATTTTTGTGTGTATCATAGCTCAAGGCCAGGGAGGCCCAGCTTCTATTCATTCTACTCATTATTTACATTAGAGCTCACGGCTATGGAAGTTGAGCTATATTGCCTTGTTATCAAGTTACACCTACAGCTTATGGCCATGGAGGTCAAGCTTAAAAAACATCGAAACTCATATAATGTCGTGGTTTAAAGCCTTCATGATTGAGCACATGTGTAAACCATAGTATTTATACGTCAATAACGACGTGGTCTACATTGAATAAACACATCCATTATGACTATGCCAATGGCCGATACAACCTTAACTTAAAACTATGCTTTAAGCACTCAAATCAAATGATGTTTCTACTTGCATGAGAACCCAAATCTAGTTTAATAAGGGTTATTTGATTGCCCATTTATATATTTGTTTCCTTCGACTAAAAGGATGATATGATCATTAAAGATCATAATTATATCATAAGGTAACTTGCATGCTAGCCAAGTCTTTAGAAATGGATTATGTTCTACTAATGATAACCCTCCTTTACTTTATTAAGTGAGGTTAATGTTTACCGCCTAAGCTCATAAGGATAACTAGAGCTAGCATTTAATACAAAACCACTCTTTTTAGCTATGGCAAGGTAAGCCTAGAATAGCATGAATATGATTCTAATCTATATGCTAGAATAAGTTTAAACTGTGAACCATGGAAAACCTAGGATGGTGAATATGGTTAGATTTTTGGATATGATTAAAAAGAGGAATAAGGTAATGAGGAGTCACAAGTTCCTCACTTTAAAGGTAACCTAATTGGTTGAAACACAAACTGAGATGGGAGTCAATTATCTAGGTATGGACAATGTATCGAATTGATCCCATGCATACTAGACCTAGGGTGGTGAATATGGATGGACTTTTGTCATGATTAGAAAGTGGAGTAAAGTGACGTGGAGTCACAGATTCCCTATGACAATACTTGACTATTAATGTCAGTTTTATGATAACTATGATGCATCTAATGTATTTAAAAGATATGTTGATTCTTGATTGAAGAAGGAGAAACTAAATAAGAAATAAGATGTATTGCCTTGTAGGAAGCATTGAGTGCCTACCAGGTTTATTGGAGGTACTATTTCTCCTAGATAATTATGTACTTATGTGAATGAATACTAAGATTAGTATGAAAATCTTTTATTTCAACATAAATCAAATCCATCTTTTATGAATGGCCATACTTCACAAATGAGGTAAAGATATTAAAACTCATGAGAATACTTGAGATAGATTCTTTTTAGTAAGACCATCATATTAGACTATTATGATATAAGTCTTAAATGTCATGATCTTGAATGTAAACCTTGAGATAGGTCAACATGAAACTAAGAACCTAGAAAGGTCAGAAATTGGAAAACTTGTTTTAACTTTTGCCATGTTGGAAAATGGAACAGGGTGACGAGGAGTCACAGGTTCCTTGTTGTGAAAGAAATCTATTTGTTTAAATTTTGTCATGTTGGAAAATAAAATGGGGTGATAAGGAGTCACAGGTTCCTTGGTGCAAAAATAACCTTTCACATGAGATGAACTCCTAGATAGGAGTCGATTGTCCTAGTATAGGACTATGAATTGAACTAAATTCACATTTTACTAGACCCCAAGAGGTTGCATTAAACATATTGTAGGACATGATAGCTTCTAAGTCAAGTAAGGGTGGTGGACATGCGACTATGTTCATAGAGAAATGTATATGTATGTAAATCTTTGGCCAAAGTAATGCATCCATCTCTATATACATTGTCAGTCCATAGTGCTCCAAATGGCCTAGTGTCTCTAGTAGTGTCATACATAGTTAGAGTGGATTTATAGTTGTGTGACCATGAGACATTAGGAAGGACACAACAACAGATACTCAGATGGCTAACCTTATGGTTCCTAATATCTAACCTTTCTGTGAAGGGTAGGGCCACTTCCAGTTAGGAAGTTGAGCGGGGGACCGCGGGTCCGTGGTTGGTGGAAAAGCACCAGGATGATGCTCTCCTTCCCAAGCATGAGACAAGCCAAGGCTTATGGAGACAGATGTCATTGGTTCCAAATACAATGTTTGCATTTTATGACTAGTTGGTCTATTGTAATGTATAAATTGATTTATGATGCCTTGGGCATAACTTGTACATGAATAGTGATGGTTACTCACTAAAGATATGTAAATTATTATTATATTGTAAGCTTTGTTATGTTCTAATTAGAATAACATGCTTAATTGTTGAAATGATAAATAATCGTTATTGTTAAATTTTGATTTGCATAATCGTATTGTTAACTAATCTCGTGATTAAGATGGATGTTTATGATAAATCTTGAGCATTATGGATAGTGATGTTGTAGACATGCCATAAATAAATATTGGAAGAGACTAGCATCTTTAGAGGAAGCCATCCAATAGCACACTTTTTTCATTCTATAAGTCTTCTTATACTAGTACGGGCAAAGTCCATTCTCTTTCTACATTGGCTTTATCTTTAATAGTGAGTTGGATACTTGAGTTAGGAGCTTCTCATTATATGACACATTCTCAGGATATTGTAACATCACTTTTAGATTATAGTACTTGAAAGATTGTAGTGGGGGATTCTACACAACTTTCAATTTTGGGATCAAGTATTTGTTGACAAGAGACACTACTCTGATGAATGTTTAATGTTGTCATTGATGGCAACAAGTCAAAGGGTTTCTACCGGCATGGCAAAGAGACTTTCCTCTGTAAGTCATATGGTGAAATATCTAAGTCTAGGTGAACATAGTTAAGTCAAGAATAGTGCACAGTACCAGAGTAAAAAGGTCCGCATTCCTTCACTGTAGCACTTTTTGTCTTATGGTTCTGAGGCACAAAAGATACATACCATGACTACCTAAATCCAAAGTTGTAGTTTCTAAAACTCAACAGATCACATTCTACAAGTTCTCCAGTATCGGCTTCCAGTCTAACAGTATTCCACTATGACAGAGTGACAGTTCCAAGATCCACATTTTTCTATAAAGGACTATGATGTCCTATGGTTCTGAAGGTATGCTAAGATATCAATGATTAATGTTGGATATGATTTTTAGAGTCTCATATGGTCTGCAATGGAAGTTATGATGTGACAGTTGAATTGGTCAAGTGTGTTCTTAAGGAACAAATTGATAGTCATGTTAGATCTATATGCAGAGAAGATATATTGTTTGAACAATCAATCTAAGTGGTTGAATGATTGGTTCCAACCCATATAAAGACTATTGCATGTTTGTTTGAGTCTACATTGCTATTTGTGCACAAGATCAAGCTGACAAGGTATAACATTTGTATACACATTTCATGTTTGGCTTGCCGACCTAATTGTGAGATAAATCTTGTTGCAAATATATATGCTCAATGAATTTTGGTGTTGGAGTGTGAGTGATATGTGGATATTGCGTGAATTAGATGTGTGTACAATCTAAGGTAGTTTTGTGATTAGAAAAGTTAATAAGTGTGGAAGGGCAGAGCATATGTAAAATAGAGCAGAAAAGCAGAGTAAACATTATGAAGACATTTGAGTCTATATACTAAGCTATAAATGGAACTACACCTTAGCATTCTATAGATGCATTTATAGTAGTCATCTTTTGGCAGTGAGTCAATCTTTCTTCTATCTTCTCTTCTATCTTCTTGACAGTGAGCCTTTTTCCAGTGAGCACTTCTTGGACAATGAGTCCTTGGCGAGTGATCCCTAAGGTAGTGAGCCTTCATGTAATTTAGTATTATTATCATAATATATTGTGAGCTAACACTCACCGTGGTTTTTCCCTTTTTGGGTTTTCCACGTAAAAATCATGGTGTCTATGTGTTATGACTTTATGGTTGTTGTTCTTATGTTTATTCTACTTTCATGTTATTGAATTTGGTAATTGGTTTATAGATCATGTGAAGAAGTGGTTTTGTAGAATATTGATTCACCCCCCCTTCAGTATTCATTGTGTTCAACAATTGGTATTAGATTAATGTTCCTTGGAAGAAGCTTAACAGATTGAGGAAGATCTAGAAAGGTGAACACATGGCAGAAAAAAGATATCTCGCTTCTTTAGAAACAAGTTATCCAGGTAGCATTGATGAACAACTACAAGCTGCTCTTGATGATCTTAACAAGTATGAGGTAGATATCAAAGATTTCATAGAAAACATCAAAGAAGTTGATGATTTTATTATGAAACTAAAGGAGCAAGTCCAGAAATCTTAAGATAGAAGGAAAGAGCCGAGTGAACATTTAAAAGAAGAAAATAAATCCTTAGATAGTCTATCTATGCTAGTTGAAGAGAAAACAAAGGTTAAAGAACATCTGAATCAAGTTGTGAAGGATAAGTCTGAGGAATGTGAAAAACTGGGAAAAGAGGTGTTACTTTTAAAATATGATCTAGAAGCAGCCAATAGCTATAAAAAAAAATTCAAAATAAGCTCTACAAAGCTTGAGGAATTGATTGGAAGTCAGAAGAGTCCAGATGACAAGCAAGGCTTGGGATTTAAAAAGGAGAAAGTTCAAAATCAGGCCAAGCAAACACTGAGTTTAAGTAAAACAAAGGCAACTAGTTCCAAAATTAGAGAAGAAGACCTAGAAGACCTCTGGTCAGGCAACCAAATGCTCAAAGGTACCCATCTTTTAATGGTCATTGTTTTAATTGCAATAAGTTTGGTCATAAGGCTACTCAGTGCAGGAGTAGAATGAATCAGAATACTCCATCATTCTCTGGTTAATGTTTCAATTGCAAGAAAAGTGGTCACAAATCAAATGAATGTAGAATACTGGTAAGGAATGGTTTTAACAATACAAGAAATACTTAGTCTTTCAATGGAAAGTGCTTTGCATGCAATAGATTTGGGCATATGGCTAACCAATGCAGATCAAGGATGAATCCATTCATTAATGAAAGGAGTCAAGGATAGAGAAACATTATGTGTTATAACTACAACAGACCTAGACATATTGCAAAATTTTGTAGAATTCAAGGATGAATCCACACCAGCCTATGGTGCTAATACTTCCTCTGAAAAGTCAATTGGGAGCTCTGACTCATGGGGAGTTGTATTGAAAATCCAAATCCCCTAGCTAGATAATCAGTGCTTGGATTCGACATGAAAATATGATGAAAAGATTCATATGACAGATCTTTTGAAAGCAATTCTAGAAGAAAAGGTTCAAGTGCAGAACATTGCGGAGCAATCCTAATCGACTATGTTCTACAGTGAAGAGTTCTGACATCTTTTTGAAAGACTACATTTAAGGCAATTAGGTTAAGGTAATCAAAGGTTAAAAGGCTTAGATTCAAAAGATTAATCACTTTACCCTCAAACTATCAAGCACCTAAGGAGAACTGGAGCAAAATTCCAAGCAACTACAGCCAGCCAAATCGATCTCAAGCAAAACCCTAATTCGACAAAAGAGGTATTTTAAGTTAAAAACCCTACTGTGAATTTATTTGAGTCTTTATAGAAAATGACAACACCACAAGTGATTAATATAACTAAGAGAACCTAGCCAAAATTCAAGAAGCATCCATTCAAATCAATAGAGGTCGATCCAAATGGTGCATTTTCAAAAAATTCCATTTGGTGTTATGCATGCGGAAGACGTTAGGGCTTATATTCATGTTGCCCTAGAATAACATGGAGATAGTCAACTCACATATTTAAATCTACAACATTTGAGTGATGATCAATTTGAGTTGAAAAGAGAATATAAGGCTTTGGAAGAGAAGAAACTCATTCAGTATATAGATTTCCTAGTTTTCCCAGAAAATGAATGGGTCTGATATGTCTTAAGCCGTGTTCATATGGCTTAATTCCACATTCAAGATTACCAAAGATGCCATAAGGGAAGTCACAGGATTAAACCCTACTAGTATAGTGCCTATATTGAAGGCTGTGAAAAATGATACAATGATGAAAGCCAATGGAGTAGAATTTGATAAAAGGGCTTTGACAATCAGTGACATTGAAGATCATGCAGTTAGATTGGCATCCATGGTGATCTTCTATAAGGTCTACTTAACAAACTGGGAGAACTCAATCTTTGATGTTACCATATACACTTCTTATCAAATGGTTAAGGAAAATGCAAAATATGACCTGTGTGAACTACTCCGACAACAATTAATGGAGAACTTGAAGAAAACAAAGGAAAGCAAATACCTTTCAAATTTGGTACGTTGATTTTGTGCTTATTTCTCTACTTTATGTAAGAGTTACCAGGAATGAAAAATCTATTTTGGACTAGAGACAAACCTGTTGTAGTATAGATTAGAAACCAGTTGAGCAGCATAGGAAACATAGATGCACAAAACTCTGCCCTATGGGGTTACTTCAAACATTTCCAAAAAGTAATGAAATCTAGATAAAGGATTCCTAAGATCATTGTGGACAAATACAAAGATGATATATGCTTTATTGTAAATAAGGATCAATGTATGATGGAGGTTATGGAGCCCAAAAGTGTCTAGATCTTACCAATGGGGTATGAAGTTGATGGAAAAATACTGGACAACTATGCACAACATATGCTAAGTAAACCTAGGGATCCCAAAGAAGAAAGGTTTGGGACATAGGAAGAGTTGTCTACAAAAATCCATGTTGAAGTGAGAAAACCTAAAATTTCAAAGAAAGCTTGGAAGATAGTAGAAGATTATGCCTTGAAAAAGGGTTTTTCCAAAGAACAAGTCAGAGAAACAAGAGAAAATGTACAAGAATAAAGAGCAACTAAAGAAAAAGAGAAGGAACAAGAAAAGGAAGCTAATAAATCTTTGGAAGTTCAAGAGGTGCAACAAGAGGCACCTGCTGCACCAAAGAGAAGAACAAGAGGTGTAAGTTCCTCTGGAACAACTTCAGAAGTACAAATAGGCAAAAGGAAGAAGACCAAAGGTCAGAGAGTGTATGTCAATGTTGGTACATTTGATGATGAGGAAACTGAGACTGATGAAGAAGTGAAGAAGATGAAGGCACAGCAAGACAAACCCTTTGGTCTCACAAAAGGGAAGACATACAGTAAGGATATAGGGAGAAAGAAGGCTAAGACTGAAGCACCTGCAAAAGACCAGACTACAATGAATCTGGAGGAAGTATTGAAGTCCATTACAGTTGATGACAATCTGAAACCTATTTCCCAACTGTATGATTGGTACAGGAGCACCAAGAGGATCATGAAGATCCATGGTTGTTTTTCTTTGTTTCATGGTTGATCATGCTGTAATAAGTTCTTGAGGACCATTTCTATGCTTTGTAATAAGGATCATAATGTCATGTATTGTAATGGGGCAGTCATGCATTGTAATGGGGCAGTCATACATTGTAAGCCTTTTTGGCATGTGTCAAGGTGTGTCATGCCTTGTCAAAGGCTTATTTATCTGTAAGGATGTTTAAGAGCCTTGTTTGTCATGTAAGACCACGATGCATATGATAAAACATTGTAATTAGTTGCAGAAGTTAACAAAACAGGGGCAGTTCGGTGGTTGTGGATAGTTTACCAGTCCCCCACTGATTCAAACTACCCCTCCAACTGCTCCAAACCATCGATGCAGGCTTAATAAAGTCTTGTAGACATCTATTGAAGGGAGAGAAGTGAATTGGGGAAGAAATCAACAAGTAACAACAGTTTTTTGCCTTTGTATTCTGTATTTTTCGTTGTTCCTGTACATGCTCTACTTTTGTATGGAGGAGTTATAGAAGACTATGATGGTGGCTTGAAAGTAGGGTGAGTCTAGAATATTTTACATTTTATTTGGGCTTTTAAAACATCTGTAGAGGGTAGATATCTACAATTTCTTGAATTTGGTTTGATAAACCCTCATCTAGGGTTTCTAATAGAAAATTATGGTTTCCTCACCATTCCACTAATTCCAAACCTTCTAGATTAGTGGAATGGCTTTAATGTTGTTTGTTCTTTCATGTTATGCAAGAATTTTGGGTAGTGAATCAGATTTTGTGAAGTTTGATTGAGAAACCTAGCAAAACCATGTGCTAGGAGTATGTAGAAAGGAACAATATAAGCCAAATCTGTTGCAATCGATGATGGGGCCTCAAAACTTGAAAAAGCCTTGGTTTGGGCATAAGATTGAAATGTCTAACTAGTGGAGGAAGTTCTGTGAGGCAAGAAAAGGGTACTTGCTTTACAAAATAGGCCTAATTGACCAAGGGCTGTTAGAGGACAGTTATAGGTTAGGGTATATTGTCCAAAACAAAGTACCCCAATTTTGTGATATGTGAAAGGGCATCAAAAAGGGTATATTAGGATTGTATAAGATTTAAGTTTGTAGGCCATTAGTTGAAGTTATTGCTGACTGTTCCCATTTGGAGGGCTACAAGGAGTCTAGTGGCTTAATGAAGGAAGTACCAAGCACATGCATGCTAGTCCTTAAACAATGGTCAGAGATGGTTTTGTTAAGTGTCATGAACCCCCTCAATGTCTTCCATGCATAGGATGGATAGTTTGTGTCATAAGTCTTGTGAGCCTTTGATGTGGGCTTTGTGAACGATGAAAGCTTGTTTGGTAAAACAGTGAGTTCATCTTCACTTTGAATACTTTGTCAAACAACTTGAACTTGTCTTGTTTCCCACTCTGACCTCTACATCATAGTGGTATCAGAGCCATAAAAGGTTCTATCAGTTGGTTGTGTGTAAGACTTGGTATATGTCAGCAGAGGAGAGTGAAGGAGAGGCTACAAACATGCCTCCAAAAGGGATGACCACTAAGGTGGTTAAGAAGTTCAAAGAGATGGAAGAGAAGATTAAGAGTGGAGTCAAGGAAGCACTCCAAGTTGAGTTGAAGGCACTAAGGATAGGGAAGAGGATAGATGAAGGTTCTGATGGAGAGGAAGAAAAAGAGGAGAAAGAAGAAGAAAATCAAGAAGAGGCAAAGATACCTACAGATCAGAAACATTTCCTTGAAGCCATCAAAGCAATTGACAAAGATTCATCAGAGGCTCGGATGGAGATTCCAATGTTTAGTAGCAAGATGAATGCTAATGAAGTTATGGAGTGGATTGAGGCCCTAAATAACTACTTTGAATACAAAGAAGTTCCTGAGAACAAGAGCATGAAGTTTGCAAAAACTAAACTCAAGGGTGCTGCCCTCACATGGTGGAATTACATCCAAGGTGAGAGGGTGAAGAGTGGGAAGAGTATGATCTCTCCATGGAGTAGAATGTTGGAGATCATCAAGTCCCAATTCCTTCCATCAGACTATGAGGTGCAGATCTACAAGAAGATGCAAAATCTCAAACAAAGAGATTTGGATGTGGCCACTTACACTGAGGAGTTTCACAAGTTATCTCTTCGTTGTGGACATGTGGAGGATGAAAAAGGTAAAGTGGCAAGGTATCTAAATGGTTTAAAGTTTAGTATACAAGATGAAATCAGTATATTAACCCCTGAAACCATGGACAAATGCTTTCAAATGGCTTTGAGGGCTGAAGAGAAGTTGAAGATGAAAGGTGAGCAGCAAAAGAGAGGAAGAGGTTAGAAATTTCAGAGGGAGGGGCAGTTTTGGAGGTAGAAATCAATTTCAAAGAAGTCAAGGGGAATCTAGTTCCCAAGAACAAAGTGGAGAATCAAGTTCTAGGGGAGGCTTTAGAGGAAGGATACCCAATGGAAGGGGTAGATTTGGTGGACCAGGGAGAGGTCCTAATGTCTTCACAGGGAGGTACTACAATTGCAACCAAGTGGGACATCCAACCTTCAAATGCCCTGAGAAACAAGCTTCAAACTCTCATGGAGGAGAGAGAAGGAACTGGTTGATCCAAGAGGAAGATTGTCAAAGTGTTAACTCTCCAATTGGAAGTGCAGCCCCAGTCCATGAAGGAGAAAGTTTGATGATGAGGAGAACCATGTTGAAGGTGCCTCAAACACAAGAACCCCCTCAGAGGAAGACATTGTTTAGGACAACATGCAAGGCCTATGGTAAGATTTGCAAGGTAATTGTTGATTCAGGTTCAACTAAAAATTTAGTTTCCATTGAGATGGTAGACAAGTTCAAATTGAAAAGACTTCCTCATGTTAGTCCTTATAAAGTGTCATGGTCGAATAAGGGGCAACAAGTTTTGGTAGATGAACAATCTTGGGTAGAGTTTGAGATAGGGGAATATAAGGACAAGATTTTGTGTGATATAATCCCTATGGATGCTTGTCATTTTCTATTAGGACATCCATGGCAATATGATGTTCAATCCCAACATGATGGTAAATCTAACTCCTTCATCATAACCAAGAATGGTAGGAAGTATAGAATGGATCCATTGTCGGATGAGAATGTAGAGAAGAGTGTTGGGTCAAGTGTCATGATTGTGAGTGGTAAAGAGTTTCTTAACACCCTTAAGGAGGAAGGAACCCAAGGGTATGCTTTGATTTTGAAGCCTAAAAATAGTCCTAATTTGCATGGTCCTAGTGAGGAAGAAGTTCCTAAGGAGGTGCAGCAATTGTTAGAGAAGTATACGAGTATCATGGTAGAGGAGATACCTAATGAATTGCCACCTATTAGGGACATAATCCATCAAATTGACTTCATACCAGGGTCTACTTTGCCAAACAAAGTAGCCTACAAGAGGACACCTCAAAATGAAGAGATTGCCAAGCAAGTGCAAGAATTATTGGATAAGGGATTGGTGAGAAAGAGTATTAGCCCATGTGCTGTCCCAACAGTCCTAGCCCCTAAAAAGGATGGTAAATGGAGGTTGTGTACAGATTCTAGGGCCATTAACAAGATTACTATAAGATATATGTTCCCTATGCCAAGGATTGAGGACCTAATGGACTGTTTGGGAGGGGCTAGATACTTTTCCAAGATTGATCGTAAGAGTGGGTATCATCAAATTAGGATAAAGCAAGGGGATGAATGGAAGATAGCCTTCAAAACAAATGAGGGTCTTTATGAGTGGTTGGTGATTCCATTTCACCTATCCAATGCCCCAAGTAATTTTATGTGCCTTATGAATGAGGTGTTGTAAAATTTCATTGGAAAATTTGTTATGGTGTACCTTGATGACATTATTGTTTTCAGCAGGACCAAGGAAGAACATTTGTAGCACTTGGATCAGGTTTTGAAGAAGTTGCATGATGAGCAATTGATGATTGACATGGAGAAGACTATCTTCATGAAGGAAGAACTCACCTATCTTGGTTTTATTATCTCCCAAGGCAATTTGAAGATGGATCTAGCAAAGGTAGAGGCTATTTTGTCATGGCCAACTCCTAAAACAGCAGGTGATGTAAAAAGTTTTCATGGTTTGGCAACATTTTATAGGAAGTCTATAAGGAGTTTTTGGTCATATTTGTGCACCTATTTTGGATACCATTAAAGGGGGGCAGAAATGTAAGTTTTCTTGGACAAAGGCAGCCAATGATTCTTTTGAAATTCTGAAAAAAAGGTAGCACAGCAACCCATTCTTGTTTTGACTGATTTTAATAAGTTGTTTGTGGTGGAATGTGATGCTAGTAACCTTTCTATAGGGGCTGTCTTGAGTCAGGAGGCCAGACCAGTTGCCTTCTTTAGTGAAAAACTAAATGATGCTAAGAGAAAGTACTCTACTTATGACTTGGAGTTGTATGCCATGGTGCAAGCTTTGAAAAAATGGAGGCACTATCTTTTGCCTAAAGAATTCATTGTTTATACTGACAACCATGCACTTAGTTTTCTGAATTCATAGGAGAAACTCAGTCATAGGCATATGAAATGGGTTGAACAACTCCAAGCATACACATTTTCAATCAAACACAAGAAGGGGCAGGCCAATAAAGTGGCAGATGCATTGAGTAGAAGGGTGTGTATGGTGCAGGAAATTTAGTTGCAAAGTGTGGGAATTGATTTCCTCAAACATATGTACTAGGATGATGAGGATTTCAAGGAGGTATATGAAGTTTGCTCTCAATTTTTGGATGCATATCATTCTAATTTTTTTGAGTTTTTGTTGCAGCAAGGGTTGTTGTTCAAAGGCAGCCAATTGTGTGTTCCTAGGTGTTCCATGAGGGAGAACATCATAAAGGAAAAGCATTGTGGTGGACTAGGAAGTCACTTTGGGCTAGACAAAACATTGGATCAGTTTAAAAGATTTTATTTTTGGCCTAAAATGCAGTCAGATATCAGAAAATTTGTTGAGAGTTGTAGTATATGTCAAAGAGCAAAGGGAACATCATCTAATGTTGGTCTATATCAGCCACTTCCTACTCCTAATAGGCCATGGGAGAGTATCAGTATGGATTTTGTCTTGGGTCTTCCTAGGACTCAAAGAGGTTTTGATAGCATATTTGTTGTGGTGGATAGGTTAAGTAAGATGGCTCATTTCTTCCCTTGTAAATGCACTAATGATGCTTCACACATTGTTGGTTTATTCATCAAAGAAATTGTTAGAATCCATGGTTTGCCTCTTAACATTGTGACTGACAGGGATCCTAAGTTTGTGGGCCACTTTTGGCATACTTTTTGGAGAAGATGGGCACTCAATTGTCATTCACTTCAGCCTATCACCCTCAAACTAATGGCCAAATTGAGGTAGTGAATATGTCCTTGGGAAATCTCCTTAGATATCTTCCAAAGCAGCATGGAGAAGCATGGGATATGATCATTCCCCAAGCTGAATTTGCTTACAATGACTCCACCAATAGAAGCACAAGAAGGAGTCCATTTGAGATTGTCTATGGTGTTCACCCAAGAGGCATTCTTGAATTGAGGGATCTACATGGATTGGAGAGGAAGGGTGCTCAAGGTGAAGACTTTGCATTAGCCATGAAGGACATCCATGATAATGTAAGAGAAACTCTTCAAAGGAATAATGAGAAGTACAAGGAGAAAGCCAATGAGAGAAGGAGAGATGTGTAATACAAGGTTGGGGATTTGGTCATGGCACATTTGAAGAAGGAAAGACTTCCAAAGGGGTAGCCAACCAAACTCCTCATGAAGAAGATAGGACCTTGCTGGATTGTGCACAAATTTGGGCCTAATGCCTATGAGATTGAGCTTCCTCAAGGCTTGGCCATATCTTCTATCTTTAATGTCTCAGATTTGTTTCCTTTCAGGGGTGGTAATACTATAGATTCAGAGGTAGATGTGATAGCAGCAGGAGATGAGGAATGGGTTAAGGGTCTTCCACCCAATCAACCCTTGCAATTGGAATGCATCTTGGACACCAAAGTCTTAAAGAAGACTAGGAAGAAGACCTACAAGCAGTACCTTGTCAAATGGAGTGGCCTACCTGCTAAGGAGGCCACTTAGATGACTGAAGAAGACATTTTGAAACATGGAGCCACTGTTGTTGATCTAGTTCCTCAAGGGACTTGAGTCTTCTTCCACCCCGGGGAGTATGGTGCAGGAGCACCAAGAGGATCATGAAGATCCATGGTTGTTTTGCTTTGTTTCATGGTTGATCATGTTGTAATAAGGCCTTGAGGACCATTTCTATGCTTTGTAATAAGGATCATAATGTCATGTATTGTAATGGGGTAGTCATGCATTGTAATGGGGTAGTCATACATTGTAAGCCTTTTTGGCATGTGTCAAGGAGTGTCATCCCTTGTCAAAGGCTCATTTATTTGTAAGGATGTTTAAGAACCTTGTTTGTCATGTAAGACCACGATGCATATGACAAAACATTGTAATTAGTTGCAGAAGTTAACAAAATAGGGGCAGTTTGGTGGTTGTGGAGAGTTTAGCAATCCCCCACCAATTCAAACTACCCCTCCAATTGCTCCAAATCATTGATGCAGGCTTCATAAAGTCTTGTAGACATGCATTGTAGGTAGAGAAGTGAATTGGGGAAGAAATCAACAAGTAACAACAGTTTTCTGCCTTTGTATTCTATATTTTTTGTTGTTCCTGTACGTGCTCTGCTTTTGTACGGAGGAGTCATAGAAGACTATGATGGTGGCTTGAAAGTAGGGTGAGTATAGAATATTTTATAGTTTATTTGGGCTTTTGAAACATTTGTAGAGGGTAGATATCTGCAATTTCCTAAATTTGCTTTGATAATCCCTCATCTAGGGTTTCTAACAGAAAAATATGGTTTCCTCACCATTCCATTGATTCTAAACCTTCTAGATCAGTGGAATGGCTTTAATGTTGTTTGTTCTTTCATGTTATGTAAGAATTTTGGGTAGTGAACTAGATTTTGTGAATTTTGATTGAGAAACCTAGCAAAACCATGTGCTAGGAGTATGTAGAAAGGAACAGTACAAGCCAAATCTGTTGCAGTCGATGATGTGGCCTTAGAACCTAAAAAATCCTTGGTTTGGGCATGGGATTGAAGTGTCTAACTAGTGTAGGAAGTTCTATGAGGTAAGAAAAGGGTACTTTCTTTACAAAACATGCCTAATTGACCAAGGGCTATTAGAGGACAGTTATAGGTTAGGGTATATTGTCCAAAACAAAGTACCCCAAGTTTGTGATATGTGAAAGGGAATCAAAATGGGTATCTTAGGATTGTCTAATATTTAAGTTTGCAAGCCATTAGTGGAAGTTATTGCTGACTATTCCCATTTGGAGGGCTACAAGGAGTCAAGTGGCTTAATGAAGTAAGTACCAAGCCCATGCATGCTAGTCCTTAACCAATGGTCAGAGATGGTTTTGTTAAGTGTCATGAACCCCCTCAATGTCTTCCATGCATAGGATGGATAGTTTGTGTCATAAGTCTTGTGAGACTTTGATGTGGGCTTTGTGAACAATGAAAGCTTGTTTGGTAAAACAGTGAGTTCATCTTCCCTTTCAATACTTTGTCAAACAACTTGAACTTGTCTTTTTTCCCCCTTTGACCTCTTCATCAATGATGACTTTGAAAATGCAAATAAAAAGGTCATTGAGGTTGTTGTCATCCAATACTTGAATATATACAATAAAGCTCTCATTGAAATGATTATTGATCTCCCAGATAGCTTGGGAAGTATAATGTCTGCTAGGATAGAAACCGCTATGGCTAAGGACATTGAGCTCAGAGAGCATACATTGTTTAAGTTATGTCCGGATATCACTCTTGAAGATAAGGAAAAAATCTCCAAAGTGCTTAACAAAGAGTTCAAAACAAAGAAGAGGATGAACCCTCTCATGTCAGACAACATTGGGACTGAAGTCAAGAGACTAAGGAGATCACCTTAAAAGTGTTAAAGGAATTTCATCTCCCAACAATATATGACAATGAAGAAACAAATTTTGGAGATGACACAGCTATTCTAGAAGTGAGCCTGGACCAAGGATTAGACAAATATGACAAAGAGCCAAAGGAGATAGAAGTCCCTGCTACTGATACAACTATTAAGGACAAAATTGAGATAAGTCTTCCTCAACAACAAACTGATGACCAAGCACACAAGGAGAAGACTAAGGAACAAAACAAAACTGAAGATCAACAAACTAAGATGAGCCCTGTACTAGAGCAAAATGTTGATGTGAATGAGGCTATGGATCTGGATCCTCTGGAGCAAAATAAAGAAGAAGTCTCTAATATAGAAATAGACACTACTGATTATGTCAAGGAATTTTTAGAAAGAGGAAAACAAGTCTTGAATTAATCTGAGTTTTTACAAGGTCCAATAAACTTGGACTCAATGTCCCCTATACAAAAATTTAAATTGGTGTCAATTATTCAAGCAAAGGCACATGAAGAGATGATGAAAACACATATACAGGACAATGAGCTCATTGGTGCAGCATCTGATGTGTTAGAGAAGTTGATGCCTGAATACCAGAAAGATACATCATTATCATCAACTGATCAACTTATAGGTATGATGAATTCAATCAACAATTATTTTGAATCTTTTGAAAAATATGCAGAAACAATTTAGTCAGAAAAGAGTTTGATGACATGAGATTGGTTGAATTGAAGACTATGTTAGCAAATGACAACTCTATTAGATAATGGAATAAGAGGTATACAGAGTACCATTAAAGAAGCTTGTGACTTGTACAATTTTTGTCTATCATGGCCAAAAGCCACAAAAGAGTTAGGAGAAAAGATCAAGGATCATGAATTATAGCTGGTAAATATCTCTAAGTCATTTGGCCCGGCAGCTGAGTCAACTAGTAGCAAAGAAATACAAGTCATTAGTATTGATAATAGCATATGTAGCCTAATAAATAAGAGGGATCAAAAGAAAAATAGAATGTGTCAGTTGAGAGGACTGATAAGTCCCAAGCTTGATTTAATGTCAAATCTTGTAGCAGAAGCACTGCAAGTAATGCATTGACATGCCCTCTGATATACAAAAGCAAGAAAACTTGGTCTTCCTAATAAACGACCATATTCAAATCTTGGAAAATTCAAAGAAGAGTTGGGATGGAGAACTGGCTCAAATCAAGATCATTTTCAAAGACATCCTACAACCTCCAACAAATTAAGTTAAAGATTGCACCTCTACATATGCGGCAGAGTATGATAGTTTTTGCAGTTTTGACACAATTTTTACTTATGTACATACACCTTTGCCATTGATGTCAAAGGGGGAGAAGAAAACTAGTGAAAAATGGGAAAACATCTTAGGGGGAAAAGAAAAATAGAGTGTATATAGTAAGGGGGAGCGTATAAACATTTTTCACTACGTGTTGCCATCAATTCCAAAGGGGGAGATTGTTGGCAAGAGACACTGCTCTGATGAATGTTGAATGTTGTCATTGATGGCAACAAGTCAAAGGGTCTCTACCGGCATGGCAAAGAGACTTTCCTCCTGAAGTCATATGGTGAAATATTTAAGTCTGGGTGAACAAAGTTAAGTCTTCAACAATGCACAGTACCAGAGTAAAAGGGTCCACATTCCTCCACTGTGGTACTTTTTGTCTTGCGGTTCTGAGGTAGCAAAGATACATACCATGACTACCTAAATATAGAGTTATAGCTTCTAAAGCTCAACAAATCACATTCTACAAGTTCTCCAATATCGACTTCCAGTCTGACAGTATTCCACTATGACAAAATAACAGTTCCAATATCCTCATTTTGCTATAAAGGACTATGATGTCCTACAGTTCTGAAGGTATGCTAAGAGGTCAATGATGAATGTTGGATATGATTTTTAGAGTCTCATATGGTCCAGAGTGGAAGTTATGATGTGACAGTTGAATTTGTCAAGTTTGTTCTTAAGGTACAAGCCGACATGCATGTTAGATCTATATGCGGAGAAGATATATTGTTTGAACAATCAATCTAAGTGGTTGAATGATTGGTGCTGACCCATAAGAAGACTATTGTATGCTTGTTTGAGTCCACATTGCTATTTGTGCAGAAGATCAAGTCGACAAGGTATAACATTTGTATACACATTTCATGGTTGGCTTTCTGACCTAATTATGAGATAAATCTTGATGCGAATATATATACTTGATGAATTTCATTGTTGGAGTGTGAGAAATATGTGGATATTGCATGAATTAGATATGTGTGTGATCTAAGGTAGTTTTGTGAGTAGAAAAGTTAATAAGTGTAGAAGGGCAGAGCATATGTAAAACAGAGCAGACATTATGAAGATATTTGAGTCTGTATACTAAGTTATAAATGGAACTGCACCTCAACATTCTATAGATGTGTTTATAGCAGTCATCTTTTGGCAATGAGCCAATCTTTCTTCTATCTTCTTTTCTATCTTCCTAGCAGTGAGCCTTTTTGCAGTGAGCACTTCTTGGACAGTGAGTCCTTGGGTAGTGAGCCCTAAGGCAACGAGCCTTCATGTAATTCAATATTATTATCATAATATATTGTGAGCTAACACTCGCCATGGTTTTTGGATTTTTGGGTTTTCCACGTAAAATCCTAGTGTCTATGTGTTATGACTTTATGGTTGTTGTTCTTATGTTTATTCTGCTTTCATATTATTGAATTTGGTAATTGGTTTATAGATCATGTGAAGAAGTGGTTTTGTAGAATACTGATTCACCCCCTCTTAGTATTCATTGTGTTCAACAATACTATTCTACTTGAAGATTGTTGTATTTAGGATGCTTGATATTTCAACCAACCTTCTTTCTATGTATCAAATCTTTCACTCTGTCACTAGCAAGACAATTGATTTCTCTCCTTGAATGATATGGTTATTTGGGAGCTTCATGATCCTGAGATTATAGTGGCTATAGGGAGTCTTGATCCTGTATCTTAGTTATACATATTTGATGGTTTTGAGACTTCATCAGGATCATCTCTTATAGCACATGCAGACTCCTTAAGTAAGCTTTGGCATGAATGTTTTGGTCATGTCAACTATAGGTATCTACAATAGATGAACACACATGCATTAGTGATTGGTCTACCTATGATTTCATGCACTAAGGGTGTTTTTCAAGGTTGTGTCCTTAGAAAATATCATCAAGATCCTTTTCCCAAAGGTAGAGCCACATGAGCAAAGGCACCTTTAGAGTTTGTACATAGTGATCTCATGTTATTTTTGACTCCTTCATTTTTAGGGGCTAATTATGTGTTCACATTCATTGATGACTTCTCTAGATGCACATGGGTGTACTTTCTTAAGTACAAGAGTGAGGTCTTTAATACATTCATGACCTACAAGGCATTTGTGGAGAAGCAGTTTGGTCTTTCTATCAGGTGGATATGTATAGATAATGGGAGGAGTATGCCAATTAGGCTTTTAGATATTTTTATGGTGAGCATCGTCTTCAACATTAGCTTACACTTCCCTACACCCCTTAGTAGAATGGTGTCACTAAGAGAAAGAATATAACTTTATAAGAGATGGAAAATTGTCTGATTCAGTCAAGGAATGTGGATTCTACCTTATAAGTTGAAGTAGTCAATTGTGCTAGAACTTTACATTCAAAATCACATGCCACATAAGGCAGTGCAAAACATGACCCTTGAGGAGGATTGGTCCCATGTCAAGCTAGATGTATCCTCTTTTAGATTATTTGGTAGTGAGGTTTACACATTTATTCTAGACACTCAATAGAAATCCATGGAGAGGAAGAGCCAACCACTCATATTTGTTGTCTACTATGAGGATGTTAAGGCTTACAGGTTGTTTGATATTTTTTCTAGAGTTGTCTTATTTAGGTGGGATGTCTAGTTTGATGAGATGTTTCCTCTGATGGATTCTCCATCAACAACTTATCCCTCATTATCTACTCCTTCATCTCTTAAGGATTTCTTATTTATTGAGGATGAGGATGTTGTTCCAAATCCACTACCACCTCCAATTATTCATCCTTACCCTAATGGGCCCACACAACCCTTGATGTAGCTAGACCTTTGGTTAGTGATCCTTTGAATTCCTATCATAATCACTCACAAACATCAAGTGTTAGTCTTTTGAGTCATGTCATTTTAGATGATCCCCAATGTTTTTAGATGTGATAGGTATTCCTGAGTGGGACACAACTATGGTAGAGGAGTATTATTCATTGATGAAGAATCATACTTGGGATCTAGTTCCTCTTCATAAGGGAAGAAATTTGGTTAAGTGCAAGTGGATGTATCGTACCAAATATGTAGTTGACAGTTCTATTGATAAATATAAGGATCATCTAGCTGCAAAGGGTTTTTCATAGGTTAAAGGCATTGACTATTCTAATACTTTGCTCCTATTTCCAAGATGGATTCCATTCATCTTGTATGTTCACTTGTAGCTTCACAGGGATGGACATTGTATAAGATGGATGTGAAGAGTGACTTCTTGCATGGTTATCTTTATGAGGAGATTTATATAGAGCAAGATCTAGGTTTTGTGCAGAACTCTTCACTTGTTTCTAGGCTTCATCATTCATTATATGGTCTTAAACAAGCCCCGTTAGGCTTGGTATGAGAAGATGGACACATTCTTTCTTTCTTCTAGTTTCACATGTGATGCCATTCTGATCCCACAATTTATACTTAGAGATAAGACGGTGATCTTTTAATTCTTTTGTTGTATGTGGATGATTTGATTCTTATAAGCATTTCATCTTCCATAATTTAGAGTGTTCAACAAGCATTGATGGAATAGTTTGATATGATAAATCTTGGACTTCTGCATTACTTTCTTGTTTTATTGGTTATTCAATCTTTAGATGGGATTTCCATTTTTCAATAGAAGTATGCTCTTGATTTGCTTTACAGATTTAGCATGCTTGATTGCAAGCATGCCCCCACATCACTCTAGTTAGGTGTTGTATTATCTTCCAATTGTACCACTCTTTTAGTTGTTGCTACATTATATCAGTAGTCGGTTGGAAGTCTTTTGTACCTAACACATTCTTGTCATGATTTCTCTTTTGCAGTTGGCATTATCTCTCATTTCTCTCACAATCCACATGAGAGTCACTAGAAGGTTACCAAACATATTTTGAGATATATTCAAGGCACATATTGTTTTGGTATTCACTATACATTAGGAGAATCTTCAATATAATCAGCTTCACTGACTCAAATTGGGTTGGTGATGTTGATCATAGGAAGTCTACTTCTGGTTTTTTCTTTGCCTTGGTCCTAACCCCATAGCATGGTCTTGTAAGAAACAATTTGCTATTGCATTATCATCTACAAAGGCTAAGTATAAAGACCAATAGTTTCAATTAGCCAGGAGGTTCTATGGCTTCAACAAATTGATTAAGTTTGGATTTTCTCTTGATAGTCCCACTATTCTTTGGTGTGACAATTAGAGTTTCATTCAGATTTCTTGATGGAGCATCAAAGGACTAAGCATATTGAGATCCACATTCACTTCATAAGACAACTCATCCGTGATGGTCTTCTTAGCTTGGAGTACATGCCTACAAAGGAGCAGGTTGCAGATATCTTCACTAAAATTTTAGCATCACTTCATTATCTTTAGTTGTAATTGCTGCTTGGGGTGAAGGAATTTGTCCTTAGGGGGTCTTCATGAGGTTGTTGAAATACACAGGACAACTGAGAGGGGGGGTGAATTAGTTGTCACAAAATCTTAACCTCATATAAATATCAAACCATCAACTGCTTAATTACTGATAATTAGATTTAACCATCAAAGCATGAAACCATAGACTTAATCACAATCTCACATTCAACATAGGAGACACCAAATTTTTATGTGGAAAACCCTATAAGGGAAAAACCATGATGGGTGTTAGCCCATAGAAATATATAAGTTATAACAATACCGAAAAATAGAGGCTCACTGCCCAAAATGCTCATTGCAAAGATTGGCTCATTGCCAAAGATTTTTGAACTGATTTGACAACATCTATTCTATGCCTGAGTTCAGTTCCATTGAAGCGCAGTATTCTTCCTCTGCTCTACTCTTCTTACTCTTCACACTTATCTTCCCATTTTACACACTTATGCATTTTTTGCAATTACATTACATGTCTTTATACAAGTCATCAACCTTGGAATGTACATCAAGGTTGGCAATATATTCATCAACCGTTGGAACAATCTCCAAGGTTGACATTACAAAACATACATAGAAATATGTGTGCACCTAATACAAAAATCAGCTAAGGGAAAGATGTAAGGATGTATGTTGATCATGCCACACCTTAGCCAGAACTCAAATGCAATCCTTCACACCATGACATGCTTCTACAACCTTCAAGGCAACTCCACAAATAGTGAAATCAACCAAGTTAGCAAAGACTAGTGAGAACACCAGGTCTACTAAGAACATTCTTCATCCACAATCCAAATTTCTCTTTGCGGACCAATCCAAGGGTAGGAACATGATTAGGAGACATCTGCAAGCACATTGAAATCATCAAGAACAACTGCACAACTTCTAACCACTCTGTCAACAAGATTCTTCAAACTGGAGCTCATAAACAACACTATCAAGTACTGTCATAAGGAAAAGTACACTTGTAGATCACCAAATCATGAACCACTGGAGCTAAAGGCACATAAAATCATCTTAGACTTAACTTTAGAACCGCAAACAAAAATACTTCAATGTAGAGGAATGCCAAGCATAATACTTTCTCCCTGTCACCTTCAAACATACAGAAAAAGTAGTTTTCACTCTGGTGAACATAACTCTGTAACATCTTGCTACGTGACCCCCGAAGGGTAAGAGCCAAAAGAGGACAAGATAATTTTTTTTCCCATAAGTGGATAACATACACAGATTCGGTTGCTAATTTGATAGATCGATAACATTCATGGCCAAGTATGGCCAAATGTGCAACCTGAAAGAGAGGACTAATTCACTCTCCAGAGGAAACATTAAAACAACTACGTTCATTTTAAGCACCAAAGAAAATGTTCCTAATCCCAAACCTGATATAAACATGAATCCATAATCAACATAGTACAAGCAGATCCGATACCCACACCAAAATCTGTAAACCAAAAGGAAACATCTCACTTCTCATTAAATTCAATGATTACAACTTCTCTCTTAAGAGAGTACAATTACATAACTACATACACAATTACAATGATATAATCTAGAATATGATACAAGTACAATAACATAGTCCTAAATATGATACAAGAACTGAATGGGTACAATAACTAAATGACGTAACGGAGAGAGAGAACATCTCCACTGGTGCTCCAAAACCTGTTTGTCAGTCCCCAATGGTGGTGGCAACGCCTCCCAACCATGTGGTCTCATAAGAGACCACCCCACCGTGCTTCAAGATAGTCACAAGGCCCAAACAGAAGAACAACATGGTGCAGGAGCATTCACGGTCAATGGCAATCTTGCATCACCAAAATTATTTTAATTTTCAGTTGTTTGGTTTTTTTCAATAATGTTGGAGCTTTGAGAAAATCATATTTTAATTTGCAACAAATGTAATTTACCTTGGGTGTAATTGTAAATGTAATTTTGGTGGGATTTGACTAATTTTTTCATAAGTGGAACTATCAAGAATCTTGGAATTGATTTCCAAGAGGTGGGGCCATAAGCTTTGCATGTTGTTGCATGTCAGGGTCGTTATTATGAAACCTAGTCTTGGTAAAATGAGTATAACTTTCTCATATCTTATCTAAATTAAGAAATTAAAAATGTTCTAGAAAACTGGGAAGAAGCTCCACGAAACCCACAAACTATGTTAAAAAATTCTAAAAAATGAGGGTGTGGTGAAAGGAATAAGTGACAGGTTTTTTTTGTGGATCTGTGGAGGTTGTTTTGAGAAACCAATAATGGTTTTCTTCTCATGCAGACGAATTGCAGACAAATTTATTTGCTGCAGGTGTTGCATGTATTATTCTAGGAAGCTCATAAGATTCTTATGAGCTTCCTAGAATAATACATGCAACACCTGCAGCAAATAAATTTGTCTGCAATTCGTCTGCATGAGAAGAAAACCATTATTGGTTTCTCAAAACAACCTCCACAGATCCACAAAAAAAACCTGTCACTTATTCCTTTCACCACACCCTCATTTTTTAGAATTTTCTAAAATGGTTTCTAGGTTTTGTGGGCCTTCTTCCTAGCTTTCCAGAACATTTTTAATTTCTTAATTTAGATAAGATATGAGAAAGTTATTCTTGTTTTACTGAGACTAGGTTTCATAATAATGACCCACCAATTGATGCAACAATGAGATACTAATCCATTCAAATCTGTAACAAATACCAACAAAAAAGCCTATGCAAGAAGGCTACAAATGGAGTGAAACAATACAAAAATAGAAGAGAAATCTGCAACACTTATTTTATTTCAATAAGAAATTTCATTACATCAACATGAAGCTTATGAGCTTCCTGGAATCATACATGCAACACTTGCAACAAATAAATTTTTAGCATCCTGGACTCATTTCCCAACATCTCGGTCTCTCTTCCATTTTCCTCTCCCATCTCCTTCCACAAAGTTCTCCAAAAGTGACCAATGAACTTGGAATCTCAGTCAGACACATGAAGTGGATGGAGTATATGCAGGCCTACACATTCACCATAAAACACAAGAAAGGACAAGCAAATAAAGTTGTTGATGCTCTGAGTAGAAGGTCCATGATGGTGTAGGAGATCTAGTTGCAAAGTGTAGGTATTGATCCACTCAAAGGTATGTATGAGAATGATGAAGATTTTAGTACTGTTTTTGTTTTTTGCAATCAGTCCCAAGATGTTTTTCACAATGAATTTATTGAGTTTGTGGTACAAGATGGTCTACTATTCAAGGGAGCTCAGTTGTGTGTGCAAAGATGCTCCATGAGAGCAAATTTGATCAAGGAAAAACACTGTGGCAGCCTGAGTGGTCATTTTGGTTATGACAAAACTTTGGAGTAGGTCAAGAGGTTTTATCATTGGCCTAGGCTGCATAATGATGTGAAGAAGTTTGTGGAGAGTTGTGTGGTATGCCAGAGAGCTAAAGGATCAAGTTCTAATTTAGGTTTATATCAACCTTTACCAATACCCAATCAGCCATGGGAGTCAATCAGCATGGACTTTGTTGTAGGTCTGCCCAAGACACAAAGAGGTTATGACAACATTTTTGCTGTTGTAGATAGATTTAGTAAGATGACACATTTCATTGCTTGTAAGTCCACTAATGATGCCTCTCATATTGCTGGTCTATTCTTCAAGGAAATTGTAAGAATCCATTGATTGCCTTTGAGAACTCTCTCATACAAATCTGATCACAAACACACATAGAACACTATGCAAGAGGGCAGCAAATTAATTTGAAACACATAAAATGGAAGAGAAATCTGCAACACTTATTTTATTTCAATAAGAAATTTTATTACATCAATATGAAGCTTATGAGCTTCCTAGAATAATACATGCAACACCTACAGCAAATAAATTTGTCTACAATTTGTCTGCATGAGAAGAAAACCATTATTGGTTTCTCAAAACAACCTCCACAAATCCACAAAAAACCCGTCACTTATTCCTTTAACTGCGCTGTCATTTTTTAGAATTTTCTAAAACAATTTCTGGGTTTCGTGGGCCGTCTTCTCCAATTTCCAGAACATTTTTAATTTATTAATTTAAATATGATATGAGAAAGTTATTCTTATTTTACCAAGACTGGGTTTCATAATAACAACCCAGACATGCAACAACATGCAAAGCTTCTAACCACACCTCTTGGAAATCAATTCCAAGATTCTTGGCAGCCCCACTTATAACAAAATCAGTCAAATCCCACCAAAATTACATTTACAATTACACCCAAGGGAAATTACATTTGTTGCAAATTAAAATATGATTTTCTCAAAGCTCCAACATTATTGAAAAAAACCAAACAATTGAAAATTAAAATATTTTTGGTGATGCAAGATTGCCATTGACCGTGAATGCTCCTGTACCACAACAATAAGGGGGTATAATCTGGCCAAAACTCACATCAAACATGGAGCAGACACGAAAAATAATGCATACAGCCAAAGTCATAACACAGGTGTACTCATTCAAGTCATAGGTCAGGTACTACTCACGACTGCTAAGCTACTAGATACTAGAATGTAATCATATGGAGTGTCATCATGCGTGCTCAAAGGGATGGCACCATGTAAAACCAAGTACTCCTCTCATGTAGACGAGGAGACTCAATCATGCCTGAATCCACGCCCTGCAAAAGGATGACTCGACGCCCCATAGACGGATAGGCCTTCTCATTGCATCCTTAGCCTTTACAAGCGCTCAAGGCCATGCACAAGGTCTAATTATCTTATTAGTGTTTTTACCCCAATGTTTAATTTAGTTATCACTTGTTACTATAACTCTACTACTAGTCCCCCTAGCAGCCACTTACAGGCCTCGGGCCCATAGAGAGCCACTCCAGATGACCACTCTAATGCCTAGACCTAGATCATATTGTGTAACCAATGGGGAATCCAAAATGACTAAAAACACTGAGTTAAAAATTAAAATAGTAAAGATGAAAAATATGATCTATAATACAAAAGCTTGTGGTAACAATGCAGTTTGTTGAAAACAACCCTTTGCCAATAAGATCAGTTTCGTAATAACTCCAGTGACCCCAATTTGGCCATGATTCACAAGGTATGAACAGATAATAGAAAAAGCAAGGCAAGAGGCATTGCAAGTCTTCTCATAGCCTATTTTGCATATTATCTACCACTTTTGACATAATGAAAACAAGAATGTTTAAGATAATAACAGAATAAAATATTGAAAAGGTTCACATAAAGGAAATCTTAATTTTTCCCATTACAGTAGTTCCCTTAGATCCTTGGGTTGCGATTTTTTCTCAAATAGGGTTTATGTGACCAATTTTAATACACAACATAGGTAGATGTTGTAGCTGCAAGTGCCTGATATACGTGTGTGCAAAGAGTTGAAGCATAGACAAGGCACGATCTGTTTGGTAGTATGCCTCAAGAATGCAGTCACATGGACTGCATAAATTACAGGGTATGTACATAATGGATTTGTTGAAAAGTCTATGGAAACTTTAAATCAAATGCTATTGGTAGGCTTAAAGCCCAATTACTAACCTTTGCCAGCACCCACGCTGTCGGTGCCAAGATGGGGCTGTAGAGACAAAGCATGTGAGCTGTTTGATAAATGACTCAAGAATGTGGTCTCAGGCAATCCCACAGTTGTAGGACGTGCACAAAATGGGTTTGTAGAAAAGGCTTTAAAACTTTTAGGCAAATGCAATTGGTTGGCGTAAAGCCAAATTCCACAACGTTTGTTAATCCATTAAAGCATGGATGACAGAGGAATTTTGTGAGAAGTAGTTGTGACTACCCAATTTTCTTGCATGGCTACCACATTTTATCCTCTATAAAATTTAAACCCTCTGATTATACCAAAAAAGTTTTTAAATTAGATAACGTATGATCTTTCTATGAAAACCCCTTTATGAAGGAAATAAGGAAATGGTTCCGCATTAAAAAAAATGGTCCAAGGAAAGAGGAAATGTAACTATCTTGCATTGAAATATATTTCTGGCACATATTATCTTTAAGGCAAAATGGGTTTCAATTTTCCTGTGCTTAATGAAAATACAACAATCATATTTTAGTTTTTGTGTTGGGGAACAAAGAACTGATGTAAATACATGCTTATAAATCACACTGCCCTCCTCAGTGTAGCTCGCACTCCCTTTAGTGTATCTCAACTCTTGCCATTTGATCTCCTTCCAGGGTAAAAATCTATCCCCTGGCTCTTTGATTTCCTCCTCTATCATGGCCTCTCCTTAAACTATATCCTTTGCCTATTCTAATATGCCTTCATTCTCTACCTTTTCTTTTTTTTCTCTGTCTTTGCTTTTTATTCTTCCTCTCCAAAATAATGCATTTGCTTTGCTTTTTTCTGACAAATCAGATATTTTTTATCCTTATCCTCCCTTCATCGCTCACCGACTCAGAAGATATTTATTCCTCTTGCATTAACTATCTCTCTGCAATCGTTCCCTACAAGCCTTCAATTCTCCACCCAGAATAGATATTTTCTTGCCACCTCATATGCCACGACCCCCCTCACAAAAGATAGATTCAGTCAACGTAGGGTTGTTACATCCTACCCCCCTTGGACTAGGCTTACTCCTAGAAGCCTACAAATGCTAAGATGTAGCCAAAGCACACACTAGTCCATGAAACTCAATACAATCAAAGGAAACCATGGAGAAAAGCCTCAACCATCACACTGACAAACTACACATGACCATAAGGTAATCCAGACGGTAAGACCACAACACAGGAACACTACACTAACTGGGTGTAGTGGGCTGGGGTAGGGAATAGGGCTTGTGACTATCTCCAATAACCACCATCAGGGATAATAAGAGTACGCTCAGGCCTATGAATCTAGGCGCAGTTGATACCTAGTACCTGCAACACTTTAAGACACATCAAGGTACCTGTACATATACATACATCATATAGATGAAGCAACATCAATCATGTAATCATGAAATCCATCATAAGTAATAATAATGTCCACATCATAAAAGTATCAAGATTACACACCACCGGTGCCAACACAAAATAATAACAAGACGCATAATCCAAAACAAAGTATACAGTCATCCAAGTCCATCAAGATAAGCAAAAACATAATATGAACATGAGGGTCATTACATCCCCTTGAAGCTTGTAAAAAGATATGGATAAAGGTCTCTCATCCTCGCCACATCTTCCCAAGATGCTGAGGACTCACCATCAGGATCCCATTGGACCCTTACCTGTTCTATCTCCTGACCCATGAGGATCAACCTCTGATGCTGAAGGATGTGTATAGGCTCCAAAGAAAGCTACCCATCTTCCTCGACCTGCAAAGCAGTCCAATCAAGAACATGTGTCACATCAGGAATATACTATCTACGAACTGAAACATGGAACACATCATGGATATGTGATAGACTTGGTGGTAATGCAAGGTGATAGGCAACAGGACCAATCCTCTCAAGGATCTCAAAAGGTCCAACAAAATGAGGTGCCAGCTTCAAGCCTTTCCCATAATGGATGGGACTCTTCCACGAACGAACTCTCAAAAACACATGGTCACCCACCGAGAAGTGGCGATCCAACCTACAGGCATCAACATACTTCCTCTGCCGATCCTGAGCTGTAGCCAACTACTCTCTAATCTGCACTACCTGCTGCTCCATATCCTGAAGCATCTCCAGACCCAAAAGAACTTGGTCCTCTAAGCGATCCCAACTCAACGGAGTGCAACAAGGCCTCCGATAAGAGGCCTGGAAGAGAGACATACCGAGAGAACTGTGGTACCCATTATTATAAGAAAAATCAACCAAGTACAAGTAGTCCTCCCAATGAGACTGTTGATCCATAACATACATCTGAAGCATATCCTCTAAGACCTGATCAACCCACTCCGTCTGTCCGTCAGTCTCGGGATGGTATGTAGAGCTAAAATTAAGCTGGACTCCCAAAGCATGCTGAAGAGAAGTCCACAAAGTTGAAGTGAACACTAGATCACGATAAGAAATGATCCTATGAGGAATACCTTGCAGATGTACAATATCCTCCATAAACACTTGAGCTACGGATGCTGCAGTGTAGGAAGATCTCATGGGTGAGAAGTGTGCCACCTTGGACAACTTGTCCACTGTAACCATAATAGCATCATGATGATGCGAAGACATAGGTAGCCCCACTATGAAATCCAGAGATATAGTATCCCACTTCCATCCAGGGATGGAATGAGGCTACAATAGTCCTACTGGGTGTTGATGCTCTACCTTCACCCACTGACACTCAAGACACCAAGCCACAAAATCGGTAATATCTCACCACAAACCTGCCCAATGATACAACTGTCGAAGATCAACATGCATCTTCATGACACCTAGATGAGCTGAATAGGGTGCACGATGAGCCTTTGACAAAATCAAGGAACGAAGATCACCAGAATCTGGAACATAAATACGACCAAGATGTTGCAAAATTCCATCAAACTCAAGAGAGAAACCTGAAAACCTACCCTCAAGGACTCTCCCAGACTCAATCTCCACTCTCACCTCCTGATACCAAGTATCATTAGGAAGTGACTCCAAAATACAGTTCCACAAATCCACTCCAAGAGACAAAACTGAAATTTTATGTCTCCTCCTACTTAAGGCATCCGTGACAACATTCTCCATACCCTGAATGTAGCGAACCTTGAAATCATACTCACAGAGGAACTCCATCAAATGACGCTGCCGAGCATTCAAATTTGCCTGAGTAAAGCTATACTGCAAACTATGATGATCATTATGCAACTCAAACTAATGTCCCAAGAGGAAATGTCTCCAATACACAAGTGCATGGATGATAGCCACTAACTCCAAATCATGGGTGGGGTAGTTAAGCTCATGATCCTTGAGCTTACGGGACTCATATGCAATCACTCATACCTCCTGCATGAGAACTTCCCCCACACCCTCCAACGAAGCATCAGTGCACACTATAAATTCACCTGAAGGATCTGGCACTATCAAGATATGCACACTTGTCATCTACTCCTTGAGAGCCTAAAAATATGACAGACACTGATCTGACCACAAAAACTTCTTCCCTTTCTGCTGAAGAGAAGTGATGGGATGGGCTACCGGAGAGAAATCTCTCACACATCGGTGATAGTAACCCGCTAATCCCATGAAACTGCAAACCTTAGCCACATTCGTTGGCACTGGCCAATCCATAATGGCCTGAATCTTAGAAGGATCCACTGAGATACCCTCTCCTCAAATGATGTGGCCCAAATATCTCACCTTAGTCTGGAAGAACTCACACTTGGCCAAATTACTGAACAACTGATTATATCACAAGCACTACAATACTTGCTGTAAATGGCCTTCATGCTCCTCCATAGTACTTGAATAAATCAAAATATCATCAAGGAACATGAGAACAAATTGGTCAAGATAGGTGCGAAACACCCCATTCATCAAACTCATGAAAACTGATGGAGCATTGGTCAACTTGAAAGGGACAACTGTGAACTCATAATGCCCATAGCGTGTATGAAATGCCATCTGATGAATGTCTACCTCATGAATATGAAGCTGATGGTATCCTGACTTCATAACTATCTTGGAGAACATCTTGGTTCCCCTCATTTGATTGAACAAATCATCTATCCAAGGCAATGGGTATCGATTCTTCACTGTCACTTTGTTCAATTGGCAATAATCAATGGACAAGTGAAGAGATCAGTCCTTCTTCTTCACGAAGATGATAGGTGCTCCCTAAGGGGAAACACTAGGATGAATGAAACCCTTCTCTAGTAACTCCTCTAACTGCAACCACAACTCACCCAACTCCTGAGTATTCATATGATATGGTGCTTGAGAAATAGGCTCCGCACCAAGAATTAGATCATTACGGAAGTCTATATCATGCTTAGGCGGCATACCTAGAATATCACTCAGAAAGACATCTGCAAAATCCTAAAGAATAAGATGATCATCAAGAGATACCTCCTGAATCCCGCCCTCAGCAAGATCACTAACTGAAATAGCAAACATCTAACAACCTTTCCGCATTGCACGCTTCAGCTGCATAGCTGAAATCACACATAGAGAAATGGGTCTCTAAACCCCAACTAACTCAACACACTCCCCAACATCGTCAACACACTGAAATGACTTACGCCGACAATCTATACTGGCTAGGTGGGTCTCCAACCAATCCATGACTAAAACAATCCCGTAGGACCCCAAAGGCAACACACAGAAATCCACTATGGTAGTGAAGGTGACCAAATCCAAAACACAACCACGAATAAGGGAGTCTACAACCACCTTGGATCCATTGGCTAACTCAACCTACCAACCAACATCTTGCCTTGCCACCACAAGTCCACAACGCTCCATGAGAGAAGGAGAAATGAAAGAATCTGAAGCTCCTGAATCAAACAAGATAGTTGTGGTAATCCCACATAACACACCTCAATACTCAACCACAGTGCCCTGATGCTCAGCCTGATGATTATCAACCACTACTAAAACTCTATGTGATCTTCCAGCATCACCTACTGTAGGCTCTAAAGTAGCTTGTCTCTGACTACCTCCAGCCACTAATTTCTAAGGACACTGAGTAGCTATGTGACTATGCTGCCCACAAGCATAACAACCACTCCTATCAAAACCTCAGCCCGAAAATGGTGCACATGACTACTGGGATCCACCACCCCTAGAACTCTATTGTGCACTCAAAAAACTCTATGTCAGACCACTCCAATGCCTGCTCTAAGAATGATGACGTGAACAATCTCTAGAAAATAGAGTACTAGGATTTTGTCCACTCTGCTAAGACTGAGCAGGCCTATGTCTCTGTCACTGACCGGATCTATGAGGTGCAGTATGAGATCTAGATGGTCCAGCTCCCTGAGACTATGTACCCCAAGCAATTGATCCTGAAGGAGGGGCATTACCAATCTAAACACCTGCCTAACCACCAAAGCCTCTTGTCAAATTCTCCTCTATCAACCTCGCCTTCTCTACGGTGACCTCTAAGGTCTTCGACTGAAACACATGAACACCACCACTGATACATGCATTCAAGCCCCTGATGAAATGTTGTACTAACCTTGGATCATCATAAAAAATGCTAGCATACTACATAAGCTCAAAGAAATGGTGCTCATACTGATCTACTGTCATAGTCAACTGACGAAGTTCATGGAACTCATCGGCACATCTCTGCCGGTAGTAGTCTAAAAGAAATTGTGCACGGAACCTCTCTAAGAATAGTCCCCATGACATGGAAGCAATATATAGGTGAAGCTTTTGTTCCTCTACTCTCCACCATGTAGATGCAAAACATCTAAGATGCATAATGGCACATCGAGCTCTAGTATTGCTACTATAAGGATGCATAGCAAAGCATCAATCGAGATCGATCAACCAAGTCTCCGCCTTAGTACCTGTACCATAACAATCAAAAGTAGGGGGATGAACTCTAAGAAGATCCCTCATGTGACCTGCAGCAACACTATCTCCATCCACCCTATCCCTCACAACAACTGCTCTCGACTGATTCAGACTATGGGAATGCTCATGCTTAGCTCTAGCACCCTGACCATCCTGACGAGAAGGGTGTGACTCCACCTCATGAGATACCTCCTAACAAGGTCCTAAGTAGTCCATAAACTTTTGTAAAAGAGTTAAAACTTGAGCACCCCCGAGCCCTTCAGCTTGATTCTCAACACGTGGTTCTCCTGACGCTCACCCTAATTACCTTGATTGCCCTAATTTCCCTAATTAGCATCATGTTAGGTGCTACGTCGAAGAACAGTGGCTATACCTCTAATTCTGCCTCTGGCTTTGCCCCTAGGAGGCATCCTAAAGGAACAAAGAACACATCAAAAAAAGACCATCACAACGATGACCTAAGCACCATACTAAGGCATGAAAGCATAACAACATGACTATAGAACAATATAACAAGCTCACGCCACACATGCCAAACACAACAAAACATAGAAGGCTCAAGGACGCCAAAACTCCCAATGTGTGAACATGGGCTTTGATACCAGATGTAACATCCCGCTACGTGACTCCCTAAGCATAAGAGGCAAAAGAGGACAAGATAATTTTTTATTGACATAAGTGGACAACATACATAGATTAAGTTGCCAATTCAATAGATTGACAACATTCATGGCCAAGTATGGTTGAATGTGCAACCTGAAAGAGAGGAATAATTCACTCTCTAGAGGAAACATTAAAACAACTATGTTCATTTTAAACACCAAATAAAATGTTCCTAATCCCAAACCTAATATAAACATGAATCCATAATCAACATAGTACAAGCAGATCTGATACCCACACTAGAATCCGTAAACCAAAAGGAAACATCTCACTTCTTCTCATTAAATTCAATGATTACAACTTCTCTCTTAAGACAGTACAATTACATAACTGCATATACAATTACAATGATATAATCTAGAATATGATACAAGTACACTAACATAGTCCTAAATATGATACAAGGACTGAATGGGTACAATAACTAAATGAAGTAATGGAGAGAGAGAGAACATCTCCACTGGTGCTCCAAAACCTATTCACCAGTCCCCAATGGTGGTGGAAACACCTCCCAACCATGTGGACTCATAAGAGACCACCCCACCATGCTCAGAGATAGTCACAAGGCCCAAACAGAAGAACAACAACAAGGGGGTATAAGATGGCCAACACTCACATCAGACACAAAGCAGACACGAAAAATAATGCATACATCCAAAGTCATAACACAAGTGTACTCATCCAAGTCATAGGTCAGGTACTACTCACGATTGCTAAGGTACTAGATACTAGAGTGTAATCATATGGAGTGTCATCATGCGTGCTTGAAGGGATGGCACCACATGGAACCAAGTACTCCTCTCATGTAGACTAGGAAACTCAATCATGCCCGAATCCACGCCTCGCAGACAGATGACTCAATGCCCCACAGATGGATAGGCCTTCTCATTGCATCCTTAGCCTTTACAAGTGCTCAAGGCCATGCACAAGGTCTAATTATCTTATTAGTGTTTTTACCCCAATGTTTAATTTAGTTATCACTTGTTACTATAACTCTACTACTAATTCTCTCGGTAGCCACTTATGGGCTCCAGGCCCATAGAGAGCCACTCCAGATGACCACTCTAATGCCTAGACCTAGATAATCTCGTGTAACCAATGAGGAATCCAAAACTAAAAACACCGAGTTAAAAATTAAAATAGTAAAGATGAAAAATATGATCTATAATACAAAAGTTTGTGGTAATAGTGTAGTTTGTTGAAAACAGTCCTTTGCCAGTAAGATCAATTTTGTAATAACTCCAGTGACCCCAATTTGGCCACGATTCACAAGGTATGCACAGATAATAGAAAAAGCATGGCAAGAGGCATTGCAAGTCTTCTCATAGCCTAGTTTGCATATTGTCTACCACTTTTGACATAACAAAAACAAGAATGTTTAAGATAATAACAGAATAAAATATTGAAAAGGTTCACATAAAGGAAATCTTAATTTTTACCATTACAGTAGTTCCCTTAGATCCTTGGGTTGTGGATTTTTCTCAAATAGGGTTTATGTGACCAATTTTAATACACAACACAGGTAGATGTTGTAGCTACAAGCGCCCAGTATACATGTGTGTAAAGAGTTGAAGCATAAACAAGGCACAATCTGTTTGGTAGTATGCCTCAAGAATGCAGTCACATGGACTGCAAAAATTGCAGGGTATGTACATAATGGATTTGTTGAAAAGTCTATGGAAAATTTGAAGCAAATGCTATTGGTAGCCTTAAAGCCCAATTCCTAACCTTTGCCAGCACCCACGCTGCCTGCGCCAAGATGGGGCAATAGAGACAAAGCATGTGAGCTGTTTGACAAATGACTCAAGAATATGGTCTCAAACAATCCCATGGTTGCAGGACATGTACAAAATGGGTTTGTAGAAAAGGATTTAAAAACTTTCAGGCAAATACAATTGGTTGGCATAAAACTAAATTCCACAACCTTTGTTAATCCGTTAAAGCATAGATGATAGAGGAATTTTGTGAGATGTAGTTGTGACTGCCCAATTTTCTTGCATGGCTACCACATTTTATCCTCTATAAAATTTAAACCCTCTAATTATACAAAAAAAGTTTTTAAATCAGACAATGTATGATCTTTCTGTGAAAATCCCTTTATCAAGGAAACAAGGAAATGGTTTTGCATTATAAAAAAATGGTCAAAGGAAAGAGGAAATGTAAATATCTTGCATTGAAATATATTTTTGGCACGTATTATGTTTAAGGCAAAATGGGTTTCAGTTTTCTTGTGCTTAATGAAAACACAACTATCATATTTTAGTTTTTGTGCTGGGGAACAAAGAACTGATGTAAATACCTGCTTATAAATTGCACTCCCCTCCTCAGTGTAGCTCGTACTCCCTTCAGCGCATCTCAACTCCTGCCATTTGATCGCCTTCCTAGGTAAAAATCCATCCCTTGGCTCTTTTATTTCCTCCTCTGTCACGACCTCTCCTTACACTATATCCTTTGCCTTAATCTGCCTTCGTTCTCTACCTTTTCTTTTTTTTCTTTATCTTTTCTTTTTGTTCTTCCTCTCCAAAACAATGCATTTACTCTGCTTTTTTCTGACAGATCAGATATTTTTTTTATCCTTATCTTCCCTTCATCGCTCATTGACTCAGAAGATATTTCTTCCTCTTGCATTAACTATCCCTCTGCAGTCGTTCCCTACAAGCCTTCAATTCTCCACCCATAATAGATATTTTATTGCCACCTCATATGCCACAACCCCCCTCACAAAACATAGATTCAGTCAATGTAGGGTTGTTACAAACTCACTCAAATCTTCATACTGGAGCCTCAAACTTGGAACATAGCATCTTCAGACAATCCTTTAAATAATTTCCAATCCACAGACAAGGATGTTTAATCTATAGGAAATGCGGAGCTATCTATTAGACTGTTCTTCTACAACACACTATTTTTATTGGAGGAGCAAATTTTCTCAATATCCTCAATATCAGGATCTCCAAAACAAGTAAGAAAACAAGAACATAGTTGACACTAATATGTTGACATCAATGACAACACTAAGTAGGCACATACTTTCAACAATCTCCCCCTTTGTCATTGATGGCAACATATGATGTGAAAAACTGTAGAGACCATCAAGACAAGATTCTCCTCCTTTCTCTTTACACATTTGTACCCTTTCTTTTCTAAGTTTTTCATGTAATTTCTCTCCCCCTTTGACATCAATGGCAAAGGGCACATATTTGCATCCTACCATTCTGATCCAACTGAACTTTCTGTGGGTTATCAATACTTTCTTTATTAGGAACTCATACCGGTAACATCTAGCTACTCCCCCTTAGAGGTATCTCACAAAATATCAATCCAGATGAAAGAGTGAGACTTTGGGCACCACTGGATTGATGCATTCCCATGCATCTTAGTTTAAGGTAGGAGGGTTAATGACCCCTAACTTTTTTCTGAGATACTCAAAAGTATCCTTAGGTAGAGGCTTGGTGAATATATCTACAACTTGATCCCTTGTGGACACATATTTCAACTTTACTTCATTCTCTATCACCTTTTCTCTCAGAAAGTGGTACCTTATAGATATATGCTTTGTTCTTGAGTGCATCACTAGATTCTTTGAAATATTTATAGAACTTGTATTGTCATAGAAGATTGCAACTGGATCTTCATACACAACTCTTATTTCCTTCAAAGTCTGCTTCATCCATAACACTTGAGTACAACAACATGCTGCTGCAATATACTCTACTTCTGTAGTTGACAAAGAGATTGAATCTTATTTCTTGCTCAGCCATGAAACCAATTTTTTACCCAAAAATAAAGCATCTCCACTTGTACTCTTCCTGTCATCAACATCTCCAGCCCAATCAGCATCTGTATAAGCACCAAGAGTGAAATCATTATCCTTTGGATACCATAAGCCATGATCGAGTGTGCCTTTTAAATACCTCAAGATTCTCTTTACTACCATCACATGTGACTCTCTTGGATCTACTTGAAATCTTGCAACAAGACAAACTGCATGCATAATATCAGGTCTGGTTTGAGTTAGATAAAGCAATCCTCCAATCATGGATCTGTACTTTTTCTTATTAGTCTTGGGTGATTTGTCAATTTTGCATAACTTGCATAACATACCGGTTTAGAGTCTTCCATCCCAAACTACTTTAACAACTCTTTCACATACTTAGATTGAGATATGAAGATTCCTTTATCTGATTGATTAATCTGCAGACCCAGAAAGAAATTCATTTCAGCAAACATAGACATCTCAAACTCATTTTGTATTTCTCCTGCAAACTTCATGCACATACCTTCATTTCCTCCAAAGATAATGCCATCAACAAAAACTACAACAATCAGGATCTTATTATCATTGATCTTGAAATATAGATTGTTGTCAGTAGTGCCTTTACTGAACCCTAATTACAACAAATATTTGTCTAACCATGCATACTAGGCTCTGGGAGCTTATTTCAGTCCATATAAGGCCTTCTTCAATTTGCACACCATATCATTTTGTTTTGATAGTTGAAATCCTTCCAGTTGCTCAATGTAGACCTCTTCTTCCAATTCACCATTCAAGAATGCAAACTTAACATCCATCTAATACACTTTGAAATCTTTGAATGCCGCAAATGCCAAAAACATTCTAATTGCTTCAATTCTTGCAACAGGAGCATAGGTCTCCTCAAAATCTATCCCTTCAACCTTAGAGTATCCTTTGCATACCAATCTTGCTTTGTTCCTTATTACTTCTCCATTCTCATTCATCTTGTTTCTAAAAACCCATTTTGTGCCAATCACATTCTCATCAGCAAGTCTAGGAACTAGTTCCCAAGTTTGATTCCTTTCTATCTATGTCAGCTCCTCTTCCATAGCTTTTACCCAATTTTCATCATTACAAGCTTCATTCATAGTTTTAGGTTCAACTTTAGAAAGTAAACAGTAATTCACTTATTCTTCTGAAGATCTTTTTCTTGTCAACACCCCTTTGCTTTTGTCTCCTATAATCTTATCTTCAGAATGACTAATTCTTATATACCTGGGAGTCTTCGTAGCATTTTCTGGACCTTTTCTTGTTCATCTTGATTGTCTTCTTGTTCAACTTTTTACTCAATTATTATAATAGCAAGTGCATCTAATATATAGTCACTCAGGTCTAATATTCTTCTCTTGTCTTCATCAACCTTCACATTAGCACTTGCAATGATCTTCTTCAATCTCTTATTGTAGCACTGGTAGGCCTTACTCTTGATAGGGTATCTAAGAAAGATTCCTTCATCACACCTAGCATCAAACTTGCCTAGATCTTCTTCTCTTCTAATATAACATTTACTACCAAAAACTTTGAAATATCTTAATGTAGGAATTCTTCCATACCATAATTCATAAGGAGTTTTAGCACTGTTACCATTTATTTGAACCCTATTTAGGATGTACACAATAGTGTGTATGGCTTCTCTCTAGTATACTTCCGGTAGGTCATCTTCCTTCAACATAGTCCTTGTAACCTCTTGAACTGTCCTATTTTTTCTTTCAGTAACTCCATTCTTCTGAGGAGTCCTAGGTGAAGACATTTGTCTCTTTATCCCTTGTTCTTCACAGAAAATATTAAATTCGTTTGATGTGAACTCACCTCCTTTATTAGACCTCAAGCATTTAATCTTGAACTCTAACTCATTCTCAACCATTGTCTTAAAGGCTTTGAACTTGTCTAGGGCTTCTGATTTTCTTTTAGAAAAGTGACCCAAATCACCTAGAGTAATCATCAATAAGCAACATGAAATACCTATCTCCTCAAAGACTTCTTGTTCTTGTGGGACCACACAGATTTGTATGAACCAGTTCCAGTAATCTGACAGAGAATTGTTCTTTACTTTTGAAATTTGTTCTTGTTTTTTCCCCAAATTGACATTCTTTGCAAATGATGTTGGTAGGCTTCACAAGCTTAGGTAGATCTCTTACAGCTTGAATAGAACTTATCTTTACCAAGTTGTCAGAATTGATATGACACATCCTTCTATGCCACAACCAACTCTCATCAATCTGAGTCAATAAACAATAATCATTAGTTCCTTTCAAATGATAAACATTACTGTTGGTCTTTTTACCATTAGCAATCACTGTTTCAGAGCTTTCCATGATCTTGCATCCATTGTCCTTGAATCTCAGATTATAACCTTTGCTACACATCTAACCAACACTCAAAAGATTGTGCTTTAAATCCTTTACATATAGAACATCATCAGTATTGTGCTTACCATAAAAAGAGATAGATCATTTTTCACAAATCTTACTAGTTGTATCATCTCCAAACCTAACCAAACCACCATCATATTTTTCCAAACTAACAAACTTACTTTTGTCACCAGTCATGTGATGTGAGAATCCACTGTCAATAACCCATTCATCCTTATCTTTATCAACCTGAACAACCAAAGAACTTTCTTCCACTGGTATTTATTCCTTCACACAGCTAGCAGGATTAGTAGACACGGGTTCTTCTTTAATAGCAATAAACAAGCACTCATTTGCACTAGTACTAGCATCATCGGATTCATCATCAGTCACACCTTCATCATCAAGATCTCTAACATAGTAGCATTTCTTTGGAGCTCTAGGCCTTTTCTCAAATCTTTTTCTATTCCTTTCAATTCTTCAGGACATCTGGAAGCATAATGACCTACTTTACCACATGAAAAACATTTGAAAGGTAATTTGCCTTTGAACTTACCAGAACCTCTTTGCAATCTATCAACAAAGTTAGCTTCAATTTCATCAAAGTCATCAATAGGATCCACTTTGTATTTTTCAACTCTGGAGATCTTTTTAGAAGTACTAGCTTGAAAAGCAGTCTCAACTTTTAGAAGAGCATCACCAAACTCTCTCATCTCAAAGGCTGTAAGATTTCCAAGTAATTGTTCTCTGTCGATAGTTTTTAAAATCATTACTTCTTCAATTGCAACTACCTTGTGACTATAGGACTTTGGTAGTGATCTAAGAATTTTCATCACAACTTTCTTATCACCAATAGTTCCTCCCATACCTTTTACTCCATTGACAAGTTCATCAACCCTTTGCATAAAAGTTGTTATGGTTTCATCTTCATTCATCTTTAAACCCTCATATTTTGCTTTCAGGCCCTATAGCTTGGCTTCTTTTACAGAATCATCTCCTTCATACAATTTTTTCAACTTTTCCCAAACTTCATTTGCAGATTCAAGATCCATGACTTTTATCAACTCAGTGTCAGTCAAAGCACTTTACAGTGCATCTCTAGCTTTTATATTCAACTCATATTTTTTGATTTCATCTTCAGTTGTCAAACCATTTGGAGGCATGGTATATTTTGACTCTATAGCTTTCCACACTTTATAACCAAGAGAAAGGAGATGTATTTTCATTCCAACCTTCCAAAGAGCATAATTTGTCCCATCAAACTGTGGAGTTTCCTTTTTAAAAGACATCGTAGATCTTCCTCAAGTTGTTAGGCTTTCTTCCGAGGAACCACCTTTGATACCAACTATTGAAATACACGGGACAACTAAGAGGAGGGGGGTGAATCATTTCTCTCACAATCCACATGAGAGTCACTAGAAGGTTACCAAACATATTTTGAGATATATTCAAGGCACATATTGTTTTGGTATTCACTATACATTAGGAGAATCTTCAATATAATCAGCTTCACTGACTCAAATTGGGTTGGTGATGTTGATCATAGGAAGTCTACTTCTGGTTTTTTCTTTGCCTTGGTCCTAACCCCATAGCATGGTCTTGCAAGAAGCAATCTGCTATTGCATTATCATCTACAAAGGCTAAGTATAAAGACCAATAGTTTCAACTAGCCAGGATGTTCTATGGCTTCAACAAATTGATTAAGTTTGGATTTTCTCTTGATAGTCCCACTATTCTTTGGTGTGACAATTAGAGTTTCATTCATATTTCTTGATGGAGCATCAAAGGACTAAGCATATTGAGATCCACATTCACTTCATAAGACAACTCATCCATGATGGTCTTCTCAACTTGGAGTACATGCCTACAGAGGAGCAGGTTGTAGATATCTTCACTAAAATTTTAGCATCACTTCATTATCTTTAGTTGTAATTGATGCTTGGGGTGAAGGAAGTTGTCCTTAGGGGGTCTTCATGAGGTTGTTGAAATACACAGGACAATTGAGAGGGGGGGTGAATCAGTTGTCACAAAATCTTAACCTCATATAAATATCAAACCATCAACTAATTAATTACTAATAATCAGATTTGACCATGAAAGCATGAAACCATAGACTTAATCACAATCCCACATTCAACACAAGAGACACCAGATTTTTATGTGGAAAACCCTATAAGGGAAAAAACACGGTGGGTGTTAGCCCACAAAAATATATAAGTTATAACAATACCAAAAAATAGAGGCTCACAACCTACATGGCTCACTGCTCAAAATGCTCACTGCAAAGATCAACTCACTGTCAAGGGGTGGCTCACTGACAAAGATTTTTGAACTGATTTGACAACATATATTCTATGCCTGAGTTCAGTTCCATTGAAGCGCAATATTCTTCCTCTACTCTACTCTTCTTACTCTTCACACTTATCTTCCCATTTTACACACTCATGCATTTTTCACAATTACATTACATGTCTTTATACAATTCATCAAACTTGGAATATACATCAATGTCAGCAATACATTCATCAACCATTGAAACAATCTCCAAGGTTAGCATTACAAAACATATATAGAAATAGGTGTGGACCTAATACAAAAATTAGCTAAGGGAAAGATATAAAGATGTATGTTGATCACACCATGCTTTAGCTGGAACTCAAACACAATCCTTCATGCCATGACATGCTTCTACAACCTTCAAGGCAACTCCGCAAATAGTGAAGTCAACCGAGTCGGCCAAGACTAGTGAGAACACTAGGTCTACTAAGAACATTCTTCATCTACGATCTAAATTTCTCTTTGCTAACCAATCCAAGGGTAGGAACACGATCAAGAGACATCCACAAGCACATTGAAATCATCAGGAACAACTGCACAACTTCTAACCACTCTATCAAGAAGATTCTTTAAACTGGAGCTCATAAACAACACTACCAGCTACTGTCATAAAGAAAAGATTATTTGCGGATCACCAAATCATGAACCATTGGAGTTAAAGGCGCATTACATCGTCATAGACTTAACTCTAGAACCACAGATAAAAATACTTCAATGCGGAGGAATGCAGAGCATAATACTTTGTCCTTGTCACCTTCAAACATACAGAAAAAGTAGTTTTCACTCTGGTGAACATAACTCACTCAAATCTTCATTTAGGAGTCTCAATCTTGAAACATAGCATCTTTAGACAAACCTCTAAATAATTTCCAATCTGCAGACAAGGATGTTTAATCTATAGGAAATGTAGATTTATCTATTAGATTGTTCTTCTATAACACACTATAAAAATACTTCAATGCGGAGGAATGCGGAGCATAATACTTTCTCCTTGTCACCTTCAAACATACAGAAAAAGTAGTTTTCACTCTGGTGAACATAACTCACTCAAATCTTCATATAGGAGGCTCAAACTTAAACATAGCATCTTCAGACAAACCTCTAAATAATTTCCAATCTGCAGACAAGGATGTTTAATCTATAGGAAATGCAAAGTTATCTGTTAGATTGTTCTTCTGTAACACACTATTTTTACTGGAGGAACAAATTTTCTCAATATCCTCAATATCAGGCTCTCCAAAACAAGTAACAAAATAAGAGCATAGTTGACACTGATATGTGGACATCAATGACAACACCGATTAGGCACATACTTGCAACAGAGGCTTCCTTCCTTCATATATTTTCAAGCTTTATTTCATGTTTGTTTCTCTCTTTTGAGGAGGAGATTTTCCCATGAGGCTTTTACTTTTCTCCATTTGTGAGATGTGTTTTTACAGGGGTAGCTCATCAGGATTTGTTGTTGGGACCCATCTTTTCTTTTTCATGCATTGTTTTGTGCCTCCCTAAGTTTCACTTAAGAGTGGGTGTTGGTGCAATTATTTATTTAATTACACTTTATTAAGCTCACTTAGGGGTTTTATCCTTTCACATATAGGAAGGTCATTTTATTATTGTATTCATTCCATAATTTATTTTTCCTAAGGCAATATAGCAATTTTCTATTGCAACTCTTATTTGTGGAAGTTTTTTGGCTTTAGCTAATATATTCTTGTACATGTGGATTCACCTTTACTTCAACATATGAAACAATAAATTATTTGATACATGTAATCCAATAAAACCCATGGCTTCATCATTTATTTCTATATGCAAAACTTTCAAACTCTTTAGTGAATTCAGGTGGCTTTTCAACCAACATTTACCATAGTCCCTTATAATGTAGTAGTTGTCTCAACTTTAGTTTCCATGTGTGTGTGTGTGTAGTGAGGAGCTTAATAGTCCTAGATTCTGCCATGATAGTGACAAATACAATGAGAAAAAAAAATGGACACTTAATTCAACCTTTCTACCCCTTGGAATGTACTAATGCTAAAATTATATTCCCCCAACAAGAAATAAGAGGCATTATGTGCAATTTTTGTAAAGTACAAGAAAAAATCAATAGTTTCTACCACATGATGATTTTTACAATTTGTAGAAAAAAATGGCTTCTAAAACTAAAAAAGGAGTTTACACATAGATTCCTTCTGATTTTTTGATAAATTTTAAAAATTGTCCAATATCAATTTTGTGAGCATGTGGTGAAAAAGTGCAAAAAAGGATTCAAACTAAAAAATTCTATTGTTTGAAAAACTTAGGTGGACCATGTTGTAGTGCCCAAAAAATATTTCAGTTCTTATAACAAGTTTGCAAAATAACTCTATGGCCAATGGTTATGGTTGTTTAAAAAATTATTCTCTTAGGGGTAAAAAAGACACCTTAAGTAGTGTAGGAGTGGTGTCACAAGTTCATTTGGGGTGTGGGTGGTGGAATTGGGTGGAGTAGTGATCTTTGGGTAGAGTGTTGGTTGAAAAACTAGGTGGAGCCACCTATGCTAGCAAAGGGTGTCAAGTGCCCAAATGCTAGGCATGACTAGGGGCTAGGTCTGGTGTGATTAAGGACTTTGGTTGGTAGGGTAGCAGGATGGATTATAATCAAGGAGATTACAAACAAGATGTAACAAAAGGGATGATAAGAGCCCTTTGTTACGTAAAAGCAAAGAAAATTCTTTTTCTCAGTGTGGGGCAGGCCATCTTTTAGTGTTGATAAATGTATCAAATCTTTGTTTATTACGAGGAGTTATTAGAAATGGATCAATTTTTTTTGGAATATGAGTTGAAGCAATAACAATAATATTTTGTTTGATGGTGTTTTAACAATCACTATTGTAAATAGATTTCATAGTACTTATAGATCGATGAAGTCAAACCTAAAAAAACATAATTCTTGTACTACATATCTATGAATACTCTGTCTACGTAGGGTTTGTCAGTCATGACAATAAGGGTCATTAGGAGCCTCACCCAATGGATTCCTATTCATAAACCTATAGGAGGTACAATGGCATAGGGGTTTGTAGACCATATACTGTATGTAAAAAGATATTAAATAAAAACTTAAAATTATGAAAAAATTGTACCCTTACACAAACGTGATGCAAGCCAAGATATGCCAAAGAATATGACAACAAAAAGAACTATATAGAGATCTAAGAAGATGTTGTATTGATAATATAACTATACAAATGTCATATGACCAAGGCTATGGGACCTCATAAAATTCCTTTTAGGTATAGTCTCCAAGCCTTATTAAGTTTACTATTGATCCATATAGATTTGAGCCTTTTGTTAAATTTTGGGCTAGGATGCACCAACAAAAATATTTATCAAAATCTCTCAAAAAAAGAGAAGGAGCTAATAGATCTAGATCTATGATACCATGCTAAAGTTTCCAAAAGAACTTCATAAGAGCATAAATCTTCTACAACACTAAAAAGCTTTCACAACAGAAAAGGAAAGAGAAATTATATATTGCTAATACTGATATAATAAATGATACAAATGTACATAGATACTCTTATATATATAGGCAAGGGCAAGACAAGAAGTTAGTTGTGGTAGGTGAGAATCTCACACATGCATGTGACAACTGTCCTAAAAACTATTAAGTGTGGACATGACTAGAGACAACTAGAAGCTATCCCTAAGTAAACTTAACCAACTATGTGTGAAAGGAAAACTAGATAGGTAATAGACTCATTCACACCAACATGTAGTAGAAATATAAGTAAACTTGTGAAGTTTGAGGCCATATGGATTACTTGTGCATAGATGAGATGACTAAGTTTCTTATAAGTGGAGGAAAAAGCATTGTTTATAGGGGTAACAAGGAAGATTTTTATACAAATGTTTTATCATGTCAAAACAAGATACAAGTAGTATATACAGGGATGGGATTATTTATTTAAAAATAGAGTAGATGAGCATGAGTGAGCTAAATGGACAAGACAGTGAGTTAAAGGGACTCATGGGTGCCACATGGATACTGAATGTACCACTAAGGGTGGAAATGGTTTCATGTTAAGGAGATCAAGACTAGGCTTTCTTGAAAATAATTGAAGCTAAAAAGGAGACATAAAATACATTACAGTAGATGAAATTTGGTTGGGATATAAATATATTTAAAATTAATCAAAATTGGGGACCTTTAAATTATATCAGAATAATTTTAATTTTGTTAATAAATCTATTTTTGAAATCAATAAAAGAGAAGACAATTTAGATAAAGAAATAACCATTGAAATATTTTAATTGTAAAATGTTGAGTGATATAAGAGATGCATTTTATCTTTGGTTAGTTAGTATGTTGAGTGAAGATAAGGATTGTCAAATTCAAATAGTCTTAATATTTTGTCTTGGACACTTGTGTGATGTAACAACAAGTGATCCATAATGTAGAAAATTCAATCAAAAATCAATTACTAGGATCTAATAGAATTTGTAAGAGAGGATCCACATATGAGATTTGGATATGAACAAAGGTTAAGTAGATGCAATATGGTTTCTTCATTCCTATTACTAAGCATAGGCTTCTGTCTCATAACTACTCTTATACTCTGTCACATCACGCAATGTGGTTTGTTATCTATGTAACCATCTATAATGTGTTTAGTTATGTCTTATAAACAAATCCAACTTAAAATTAAAAAGAATAATGTGTCTTTGTTGTAGTTAAACATGAACTACATATGATCCACTTTATCATTGCAAATGTATAAATAAAATGCAAGATTAAAAATCTCAATATAAATAAATAATTTTTTTTGCTCCGTACTAATAAGATTTTATATTAAACTTTGAAAACAGGAATTTACATCTGCTTATGCAACACATGCATAGCATATTATTCAAGACTGTCTAAATTCCAACATAAGCCCTACTATAAACTAACCTATATAGCTATATGTGACCATGCAGGGCCTATATCCTTCTATTCTTCTTAGCTATAAGGCTTTCCTTAACAAAATGAAGCCTGCGAACTAGAAAAAGTATAGAACCAACTTTTAAAAAAGGACAATGCGGGTACCTTAACTACCTTACTCCTTATCAAAATCTACCAGATGAAGGTTGAAATCAACCACCCATTGACACTTTGTCTTCCGCTACCATCTCGAGCATCCTTTTTATGAAGTCCACTGCAAATTGGGCTTGATCCTTCAGGGTGATTAAATCAAGTCCGCTTGTGTCCAGTAGAAAGGGGTAGAGTTTTATTACCTCCCTAGGGTCGAGAAGAAGCTCCATGTCCTTTGGCTTGGGAATGCCAACCCCCAAAGTTGCAGCCTACAGAATCACCTCCAAGTCGCCTAGAAGATTTGGAATAAACAATCCTCTCATTATTACTTTGACTTCTAGCTTGGGCGTGCTCATCTCCAGCAACATAGCCATGAATCTTAACAAGATATCTGAATCTACCCTATAACATTCACTACCCACCAGGTACTTCTTACCCAAGATCATTCCAACAACACCAACCATTAGTGGATCGTCACGCCAGAGAATCCTTTGCAGGCAAAGTTCAATTATCTGCCCTAAAAAGGCCATCTGCCTTTTTTTACTCACCAGTCTCACAGGAGTGTCCATGCCTCCACACTGCTTAGTGTTTGCCAAAAAAATGACTGCAAATCTCAAAGGCATGGAGAAGAACAACTCTGCTCTGAATCTCCCCATGAAGGAAGCTCTACAAAGGCATATGAATTATGCTCTTCTCATTAATACTTGACATGCTTTCGCTCGCTTGGAGAAGACTCTAGAATCTTGTGGGGTTATTTCACTCGGTGTGACTTAACTTTCCATCATTATAATCAGCCTTCCCCACAATCATTCCAATTGTTGCTAAGTTTGATGTCACCTTGCACTCCTACTAGCTGTCTCATTCATATAACTGATGCTTAGTTGTCGATGGCTTTCACATTCGACGAAAAGATTCAGCCTTACCACCACTAAAAGGGTGGTAAGGCGTCCACCCTTCCTCCCACATAAATAATATAAATTTAATATAGATAAAATTTAAAATTAAATTATATATTATATCATAACTATAATAATAATAAAATTTATTATATATTTATATAAATATTATAAATTTTTAATCTAAGGAAATATTTAATATTGAATTCATAACTATTATATAAATACTTGTTTGTAAGAAGATTACTTGTTTGTAAGAACACTATTTTAACCATCCTTATTCAACTAATAAAATAAAACAAGTCACAAACAACTTTTAAACTTACCTATTATGCTTGAAGAATTTAACATTGAAGATAAAATTAAAATTAAAATTGTAATAATTTCTATACCACTTCATCTTAAAAATTAATTTACAAATTTTAATTTAATAAATTTATGTTATATAAATTATAAAAGATCTATTACTATAATATAGTTACCCTATTAAAAATAAATAAATTAATAAAACCAACCATTAGCAATAATACAAATATAAAAACAAATTTAAATTAGATTTTTGACAAATATCATGTTAGTGATGATTAAATGGATTATAATTTGATCTATATTTTTTTATATAAGTTAAATCTATATCCAAATGAACACAAAATAATTTATATTTGTGAATACAAAAATAATTTGTTGCATAGAATTTGGTCTTTTTATTTTTGTATTGAATAAAGCTAAAGGTTACAATAAAGAATGCAACCATAAAAGGATATTCGATTTCCAAAAGGCATCTAGTACCATCAACAAAGAATAACCAAGGGACAACTGAGAGAATCATCATCCCCCAAGCACGTAGAACTATGATCACAAAGGAATAATCTCATAGGAAATCAAAAGAAAATAAGAAGTTTTGGTCAACATGGAAGGAAGATAAATCTTCCAACACTTTGCATCATCCCCAAAATGTTGAAATAATCAAGTGGATAGCACATAGAAGAAGGTAGAAATAGATAGAATAATGTCACAACATTTCCATTCTTCCTATATCCATGCATCTACAAGGACATTGCAGGTCCTCCAAGTAGAACTAACAAACATATAACACATATTTTTATGGGGGAAAAAATGACAAGAAAACATGCAAACACATATAAACACATGAAATGAAGGTACAACCCTCATGGGTTAGGCATCATCAATTCATCCATGTCCTAATATTTACTATCATAAGGGGACGAAGGAAGAGCTGACAAGGGGATCACATTGAGAGAAGTACAAAGAGAATCCCTTGTAACTAAATACAAGGGATCAACAATAGGATCATGATCCTCTTGAGCACTGGTAGAGGTGAGTGTCAATGATTGTATGAAAATCATGGACAACAATGAAATATCTATAACTGACTCAAATATTCACTCCGCAAGGGAGGAGTAATTCACATTAGTGTCATAATAGTACACCAAATATGGCTTGTAAGTGTTGTCAATAGAAATGTGAGCATTGAGAGTCACAAGTGGAGGAACATCCTCCACAGCTAGAAGAAATGATGAAGAAGGGCTTAGGGGTGGAGGGGATGATGACATGTACTTTGACTTGTGGAATGGTGGTGTAGGGTAATGCTTAGGATTGCATTTGGGTGGTGGAAGAGTTATGTCAATGTCTATGGTAGCAGGTCAGAGGATATCGAGAATGATCACATGGTGGGTAAGTTGGAATGGAACGAGAGTAGTGAGGGTGGTACTAGAAATGACACTGACATTGGGAAGGTCTAAGGGCTCTGAGAAGAATAGCATGTCAGGAATAGAAGGGAGGATAGGATCCTCAGTAGAAGGAGCCAAGACTACTTGCACTCTTTTGGGGTGACATTCGTCTACGTCCAATTGAGGAGGGGAGACAATCGGGGATGGGAAAGACTCAGGCTGGGAAAGAGGAAGCTAAAGCTCAAAAGCATGGGAAAGAACAGATGATGGTTGCATAGGAGGGGATGTTTAGGAAGAGACTGTGCATCAGTAGTGTGCTCTCGAGCTACATGTTGACAATGCTTGCGATCTCTCGCAGGCTGATTATGTCAAGTATTGTTGTGATGTTCACAACACGCCCCATTTTACTCCTTAGGAAAATGAGGACCCCTGCTGTGGCTATTGCTTTTGCTTGTGTGTGTTTTGTTTTGTTTGGTGGTAAAGGGAAGAAGAGGGTTAAAATGGAAAACTTTATTGAAAATAGAGAAAAAAATGTGTTTTCAATACCAGGGCATGATATGGTTGGATTCCTTGTGAAAAATGAGCTAGAGTTGCTTTTTGAACCATCTTAAAATTTGCCATATTTTGCAAGTTATGATCATTTTGGTAAAATGTACAAGGGAAGGGTTTGCTATTTGCATATACAATGTCCTTTGTATATGCAATGTCATTTTATACTTAGTCGCATTTGCAATCAAGTTCATATAGTATGGTTGCTTGCATGACTGGGTCATTTGAAATGTACATACAATGCCCTTTGTATATCGCTTTCATAGACAAAGCCGATTGTATGTCTTTTTCCTTGTATGCATTTTAAATAAAAGCTTTATGTATACATACAAGATGGATCCAAAATAACTCAGAGTTGAAATGAATAGGTATTTGAGTTCTGTTACATATATCTCACATTGTATGTTTGGCAGGTCAAAATATACAGTGTTTTATACATCGCGTGGAATTCAAATGTTATGAAACATGGTTAATTTGTTGTATGTCCGTGGGCTTGTATGTTTGAGTAATATACAACAAAATATACAATGGCAAACATGAAAAGGGTTTTAAATATGGTAAATTCGTTGTATATCCACGGATTTGAAAAGAGGGTTTCATAGTATACAAGGCCCAATATACAACGCGGACTTAAAAAGTTTTTAAAACAGTGTTAAATCGTTGTATGATTCTGGCTTGTATATTTACATGTACATTGCGATATACAATAGCTTATACAAGGGCCGGAATCCAAATGAAATATGATCTGATTTAATGTTTGTATCAAACCCGAATGTATATCTAAAAGATACAAGTGTTTTATACATCGGGCGGACCTGAAACATTATGAAATGAAGCTAATTGGTTATATAATTCTGCCTTGTATACATGTTTGAGACGCAAAGCGAAACATGCATGGCAATTTATACATTGCGATGGGTATACAAGGCAGATCTCAGCGAAGGATTAAATTTGGTTAAATTCTTATATCACATCTGAATTGAATATCTAAAAGATACATGTATTTATACATTGGGCAGAGTTGAAAGGTTATAAATTAGAGTTAAGTGCTTGTATATTTTGGCGTTTGTATGTTGCGATATACAAACTAATATGCATTGCATGCATGCAAGCCGCGGAACTGAAAAAGATTGAAATCTAATTAAACAAATGTATCACGCCTGGCTTATATATCAGATGTACATGGATTTGAACAAGGAAATGGGTGGGAAAACAAAGCGATAGGTTTTTGAAGCATTTTGAAGCCCGAGTGCATGTTTTCGGTCAACGATGGTTGACCTGACTAGTTTTAAATGCTGTGTATGCTTTTGGACATGCAATTTTCACAAATTTAGGGCCCAATTTCTACGTTCACACAGTCATGCTTTGATTCGATAGGTGTTTTAAATTCCTGTTATTTATTAGATGAAATCATACTTATTGTTGGTCTGTTTTTGCAGGTTTGCAGTTGAAGAAGGAGCTGGAACTTGATGGCGATGACGTCATGGAAGGGAGATCCGATCTTAGGAGCAGAGAAAGATAAGGATGAAAGGCGAGGAAGTCAAAGAGCCTTCATTAATGAAGACCAAATGAAGATGGAAACATTATTACAACAGACAAATAGAAGTTATTATTGAGCTGCTAAGGTTTCCAGAAGGGCATATTTCTCCCAGATTTGATGTATGCTCAGAGATATTTTGGGAGACTTGTTCTCCAACATTTATTGCTATAAACCAGAGGTTTGAACCATTGCTTAACTAGGGTTTTGAGCTATATTGAGGACAATCAAAGTCTATATATTGTGCCTCTATACACTATAATACTTTACACAGGGGCTATGCAGGGAGTTTAGTAGTTTAGCCTAACATTTAGGAGTAGAAAAAGGAGGTCGTCTGTGTTTGCAACAAGAAGCATGTGGAACATTTTGCCTCCTTGCTGTATCTGTAAAGCTTGTGAGCTTTCTGTAATTTGATCAATGAAGGTAAGAGTCATTCAGACATTGTAAATCTTATATGACTGTCTGTTTCTAATACAATTGAATCTGGAATTCTGCATCTATCTTCTGAGTGTTTTCTTGCTCTTCATTGTGTTCGAAACATTTTCTCTTAGAGCTTGCAATTTTAAGTGTATGTTTGTGAAAATGCTTAGAACTTACATTTAAGGTTTTGTCTGTGGATTTGATCAAATTGTTGTATAACTTATAAAGTGCATAACAGAACAATCAGATCCTTTGGTAGAATGAATGAAGTTTAGTTTAGATCTTTCTAACTTTTCCCAACCCCTCTAGAAATACTTAGCTTAAAACGTAGAAATTTAAAGGAAATTTGTCTCATATTTAAAAAAGCATGCATAACAGAGTTAAAAGTAGACAGTTTTCATAAATATTTAAGAGGAGAAAGCTGCAATAATTCAAGAAAACCATTTAAAGCTTCGCAGCATAGTAACATTTTTATGCAAAAGAATGAACATGCTGATATTTATGATCTTTTGCATAGCTTGAGTCCAATTAACCAACAAGAAACCCTAAATCACGTAAGGCCCCTTGAACATTACAGCTTCACATCGACCAACTGAATTTGCCCAACAGGTCAAGACCTAACAATATTAAACTTGGGATTAAGTGAATCTTAACCGATTCCTTCATATCTTTCAAGTCAGTTTTGGTTCATTTTATGTGAATTTTAACTAATTGTTGTGACTGCGTTAAAACAATCACCAACAGTTTCTTTGGCGCTAGAAGGAGGGCCAACTTGAGTTAGGATTTGTTTCAAGAAAAACTGGCTAACAATAGTGGTAGAGTGACTAGGTCTAGGTCCAGTTCAAGGGATATATTTGTACAATTACCTGATATAAGGCAAAGTAGAAGTCCTTTGATTTGGAACCCTAAAATAACACACCCAGAAAGCTCATCTAACACACCCCCGGGATCACCTTATAATATCCATAACATTGTGAGTCCTGACATTTCTTCATTCAGATTTTTAAATCTTGGTTTAGGTACTCCTAGAGGTCCTAATCCCCCCAGAGATCCTATCCCACCAGTGAACCCAAGTATTCCTACAAGTCCAAGTCAAGCACAGATACCTGCAATGACTTATTTCAATGTCCATTCTCCCATACAGTTCAATGATTATAATGAGATGCCCAAAAATCTGGAAAAGATATGTCCCAAGTACCAGTTACATCAAGATCTGGAAGACCACATTAGAATATTCAAGGAAGCATGCTTTAGGGCTAGATTAGAACACAAGGACATTGTGTGTAGATTGTTTCCCTACACTTTCAATGAACAAGCATCTAACTGGTATGTAAACTTACCCAATGGCTACATTTCTTCTTGGTCACTTATGGAGGAAGCATTTCTGTCTAGATTTAGAGGACCCATTGATCCTTGCATCTTATATCATAAATTGGCTACCATAAAAAGAGGTGAGGGAGAGTTGATCGATAATTTCAATGACAAATTTCAAAAGGCCTACTCTAGGTTAGTAGCCCCTTACACCGTGGATGATGATACCTTGTTGCCTATGTAATATGCGGCCTTAGAGCCTTTAACTGCCATGTTTGTCAAAAGAAAACCTGACATAGACTTGATATCCAAAGCCTATAAAGAGGCAACCTTAGTAAACCAAGAGATGAGGCATACAACCTATAGTCCATTTGTCAGTGGAGGAAATTGTGGAATGTAAAATCAGGCACAACCTTGGAATGGAGTTCCTATGCATCACACTCCATTATTAAATCCGGTTCCTACTTACACACCTATGTATAGTCCTACCCCACTCCAAGCCATAACTCCTTACACAGGTACCACTGCTAATAACAGTCAAAATAATGGTCAGCCTTTCTTCCGACCTCCTAGAGATACAACTATGGCAAAAGCACAAGAGGAAAGGGAAGAAATCAAAGAGATCACTGTACATTTGAAAAGACTGACCACCGAAGTGACACAACTAAGAAATGAGAATCTTTATGGAAGAGGCAACCAAGGATACAATCAAAATCAGAATTATAACCAAGGCCAAAGTCAAAACTATAGTTCAAATCAAAATCAGCATTACAATCAGAACTATAATTAGAGCCATACCCAAAATAACAACCAAAGCCAATGTTCAAATCAGAGCCAAAACTATAATCAGCATCAAAGTTATAACCAAGGGCAACTAATACAAAATAGAGGGCCAGTGGTAGATAATAGGGCCTGGGGTAACAATAACAGAAATCAAAATCAACCCAAGCCACCCAAAGCATGGAACACTGGGCCAAACAATGGTACTCTAGCTTCTCCTTTTGAGAATATAGATAATCATGATGCAAAACAAACAGCTAGCATCCAAATGGCCAATACATCACTAAAAAACTGGTGCAGATTTCACAATACCAATGCCCATGCTGAGATTGACTATCCACAGTTCCATTTAACAGCCAACATTTTTAATATAGATGTGCAGCCTCCTACTTCTAAATTTCTCATTCCCAAGGGTAATGAGGTAGTACCCTCAGGGTATGATACAGCTTTAGTTTTAGAAACCTTTACCTTTGCAACTACAGAAGAGAAAGAAGATGAATTGTTAGAGAATGAACCATACTTTTGTGAAAATCTTTATCTTGAATCAGCCTTTATGTTAAATGCTTTTCAGTTTCCCTTTGAAACTAAAAATGAGGTACTGACTGAAACAGAAGAGGTGCAGGCCTTTCAATAGACAAATAAAAACCACACCTACAATTTAAGGAACAACACTAGGCCAGGAGGACCTTTCACCACTTCCATTCCTCCTAACAAGTTCAATACACCCCCAGATCAGAATGCTAGCAACAATCCTGCCATACTTAAATCTAATTATCATGCAAACAATGGAACAACAGCACAAAAGGCCCAAACAAGTAAAACTGAAAAAGTAGAGACAACAAGGTTAATGAGTTACTTGTCAGAGGAAATAAAGAAAATTAAGGTCAATATACCTCTGAATGAATTATTGAAAACTCCAGGGATCAGAAATGTGTTTATAAAATCCCTAGATGTGTCCATACAGATGAGGTTGCTACTGATATAGTTGTTCCTAATAGAGATTCACTGCGTAAAGAGAAAAGTAAGAAAGTTGAGCACCCTTCCAATACAAATGTAGTAATGTATGTTGATAAGAAGGATGCTCCTCCTTTCTTATTAATTGTTAGATTGTGTAGGAAGAACGTACACAATTGCATGGTGGACTCTGGTGCATCAGCCGACGTAATGCCCTTAGGGATATGTAAAACTCTCGATCTGACTCCCACCAAATCTGCCAAGGTTGTCACACAATTAGATAAAACTGAGGTTAGTGTGATAGGAGAACTAATGAACATTCAAATGCAATTAGCTTCAGACTCTAGGGTAAGCCAATTCCTTGACATTCAAATAGTGGATATACCCATGAATTATGGAATGTTGCTAAGTAGGGACTGGTCCAAGACATTAAACGGATATATGGCCACTAATTTTTCACATATGTGGTTACCTTGGAGAGGTGTCCCAAACCAGATTAGAATAGAGGCGGAACCTAGGATGAAGCACATGATAATAGAGTATAATCGAACGAATGAAATATTATATGCTGCTATTGAACCTGGTATTTATAGGATTACTAACAATGGGGTACAGATTGAAGAGATCATGATGATAAACTTTAGAAAAAAACATGTCAGCAAGGAGACATCATTATTCATTGAGTCTAATGGAAATTCTTCGAATGAAGAAAACAGTGCGATGGACAAATTTGGTCATACCATTAAACAAGACGTGGAAGAATGCATTAAACAAAATTTGCCAGTCTAATGTAAACTGTATAAGAATAGATTTAGAGTTCACGACAGGCCACATTCTAAGGAGAGTTGTGGAATGTGCAAAGACATCATTGAATATGAATACAAAAAATACACAATGAGGGTAGGGTTGCAAGAAGGAAATGTGAGCCCTGATCAACCCCAGAGATACTTTCAGAGTAGTGTAGGTGCTGTAATTTCAGACTTAGAAGAGGGAATAAAGGACAAGGGTAGTTATCTTTCTAATTTACAAGCTGAAAATACACATATGCGAGCTGACCAACCGGAAATACCCATGAATAAATAGACCGGCACCTCACAAGTAATAGAAGAGACAAAGCATGCCAAGGTAAAAGGTCAGAAGAGTAAAGATGGCATGTGGACACTAAAATGTGACGGGTCCAAATCAAAATAGGGTGTGGGTGTAGGTGTTGAACTCATAGATCCTCTGGGTAAATCATATCTAGCAGCATATAGACTGCAGTTTTCTTATACTAACAATACTGCTGAATATGAAGCCTTAATTTTGGGACTTGTCATGGCCATCAAGAAAAAGGTAAAAATGATTAAGGTATTTTCAGACTCTAAACTAGTAGTCAGACAAATAAGGAAACTGTATGCTTGCAATTACAAGAAAATGGTTTGTTACAGACATAGAGTATGGGGTTTAATAGATTCATTTGATGCTTTCAACATAGAGCATATCCCTAGAGAACTAAACCACAGGCCGGATGCACTAGCAGTTGCTACTAGCACACTAGAACCCTTGACACTGTCAAGTTTGAGATGATTTGTTGTTGAATTAGTTAATGTTCCCAGTATCCCAGACAATGCTACACACTTTTAGGTATTTGGAGGGGATCAAAAAATTATTGATTTTCTGACTTGTAATGAGGTATTTGAGGCTCAAATCATTGATGAGAAAGAAAGGCCTGAGATAACATGGGATGAAGAGGATATAATCAACCTGAAGAGCAACTTCTTACCCAAAGGGGTAATTGAATTGGAGCATATTTTTGACTTTGATGGGGTAATAAGATAGGACTTGCCCAAAACAGAAGGGGGTAAGTGTGATTTACACAACTTAGGGATAGAGCAAAATCCACAAAATGTGTTGATCGGGAAGGCTTGCTCTGAGAAAATAAGAAAAGAAATTATTGATGCTCTAAAAGATTATAAACACGTAATAGCATGGACGTATGAAGACTTGAAGACATATGATACGTCCATCATAACTCACGTAATACCTTTGAGGCCAGAGTTTAAACCATTCAGGGAGAAACAAAGGCCTGTGAATGCCATTTTGGAGCCTTTAATCTTTGAGGAAGTTAAAAAATTGCTGCCTGCTGGAATAATTTTCCCAGTCAGACATTCAGTCTGGGTAGCTAACCTAGTACCAGTAAGGAAGAAAAATGGAGACATCAGGTTATGCATGGATTTTAGAAATTTGAATAAAGCATCTGAAAAGGATAATTATCCTTTGTCTCCAATAGATGAAGTGTTGCAAGCAGTAAATGGGGCAAGGATGATGTCTTTTTTAGATGGTTTCTTGGGCTATAACCAGGTTTTAATAGATAGAGATGACAGGTTAAAAACCACCTTCACTTGTAAATGGGGAAATTATGCATATAGGAGAATGCCTTTTGGTCTGATCAATGCAGGTGCCACTTTTCAAATAGCCATGGACATTGCATTCCGTCGATTATCAGGTAAGTGCATTGTTATGTATATGGACGATCTGACTGTGTATTCCAAGAATGCATCCACTCACGCTGAAGATCTCAGGAAAATATTTAAAGGATGTGAGAGGTACAGAATCTCCCTTAACCCTCAGAAATGTTCATTTGGGGTAAATGAAGGTAAATTACTAGGGCATGTCATTTCTAAAGATGGAATATCAATTGACCCAGATAGAATAGAATCAATAAAAAATTTGCAAATACCAAACAACAGGAAAGAGTTGAAATCATTTTTTGGTAAAATTAATTTTGTTCAGAAGTTTATCACGGGTTTTGCAGAAATCGTACAGTCGTTAAATGCCATGTTGAAGAAAGATGTACAGATGGAGTGGACGCCTATGGCTAGGGCTGCATTCAAAGATATCAAGCGGGCCATTTCTGATGCCCCTGTACTGACAAGCCCAAACTATGCTAAGTCATTTTATATCTACTCCTTTGCATCCTCCCATTCAGTCGCGACTGCCTTGACACAGAAGGGTGAAGACAATGAGAAAGGCCAATTGCATTTATGAGCGTGCCTCTAAAGGACGCACAACTAAGATATCCGAACACTGAAAGACAAGCATTTGCATTAATAAAGGCTGTGAAGAAATTTAGGCATTATATTCTGCGCAGCCAGATCAAGGCCATAGTGTCAGACGCAGCAATAAAGATGTTGATGTAGAACGAACCTGGAGAAAAGAGGGCCAAATGGATCACCACACTGCAAGAGTTCGACATGGAAATCATTCCCATGAAGCTGGTCAGAAGGTAGGCGTTGGTGCAAACAATAGCAAACACAGACCTAGAGTTGATAAAACAACAGTATGTACTGAATTCCCAGAATGCATCAGATTGGTATGGTGATTTAAACACTTTTCTAATATCTAGAAAGTACCCTAATAAGATGAAATCTTCTCAGAGGAGAACTTTGAAGATTAAAGAACAAAAATATATGGTATAAGGAGGTCTTCTATTCAGGAAGAACCATGATAGAATTTATTTGAGATGTCTAAACAGAGCTGAGGTAGATAAAGTGTTAACAGAACTGCATGACAAGTACGGAACAGGTCATGGTTCCCATCTAGCTACAACACACAAAATATTGAGGGTGGGCTATCACTGGCCCATGATGTTCAAAGATACAGAGATTTACATCAAGAGTTGCCACACCTATCAGACTGCAGCAGATAAGGGAAGAAATCAGGCCAATCCATTACAGCCTGTGATTGAATCAAGACCATTTGCACAATGGGGCCTAGATTTCATTGGAGTCATCAATCCCCCATCTTCTGCAGGACACAAGTTCATACTGACGGTGATGGACTACTTTACAAGGTGGACTGAGGCCACGTGTTGCAGGTTCTCCAAAACTAAGGTAGTTATCAAGTTCCTTGAAGAGAACATCATAACCATGTTTGGAACTCCCTATTCATTGGTATGTGACAATGGCCCTGCTTTCTCTTCTTTAAAGTTTTCTAAATGGGTGTTTGAATACGGGATTGTTTTAAAATTTTCTTCAAATTATTACCCTCAAGGGAATGGATTAGCTGAGTCTACGAACAAAATTTTATCAGACATAATCAAGAAGTTGATTGCAAAGAGTCCTAGAGAGTGGAATACCTTGTTAAAATATGCATTATGGGTAGATAGGACCAAGTTCAAAACAACTTTAGGTAGTACACCTTATTAGTTAGGTTATGGGAGTGATCCCATACTTCCAGTAAATCTAAGAATACCAATCTAGAAGTTTGCCAATGAGTATTTAGGTTTTGATAATCATAGGGAAGCCAGGATAGTACAAATGCTACAACTAGATGAGAAAAGAGGTCAAGCCATCGAGAAATTTGCCAAACACCAAGCAATAGTTAAGAGGTGGTTTGATAAGAGGGCAAGAGTCAAAACATTTAGGATATCAAACTTAGTGCTGTGCTGGGATAAGGCACATGAAAAGAAGGGGAGTCATGGAAAATTTGACAAACTATGGTTAGGTCCATTGCAAGTCTCAGAAATAATAGGAGACAACACATTTAGACTTAAGACCTTGACAGGGGAAGATGTGCCATTACCAGTTAATGGCCAACATTTCAAACACTACTTCCAGGCTTGAGGTAAAGGGTAGTCCATTTTTTGTGTGTAATATAGTGTAAGTAGTGTACAATTTTCTTTTATTGTTTCTTTTGTAGGTTAGTTGTTTGTACAGTGTTGTTTTTGTTTCTTTCAGTTTGTTGTTTTGTACAGTTTTCTTTTGCTTTATTTTTGTTTTTCTTGTACAGTTTGTTGTTGGTTTGTTTGTTGTCTCCTCAGTAGGGATCTTTGTTTTTTCTTTAGAGTATTAAGGAGCAAACTAACAACCATTGAAAACAGTATAAAATTTAGAATATTCAAGTTAACCATTTGCAATTCATACATAACTTGTTGTGACTATCATGAATGTAGAGAGTTATTTAGCTTCTAAAATTTAGTATTCAATAATAGTGATTGAGAATTCAAGGGAAGTTTCTCATGATGACACACCTAAAATCCTTGGGTTTGTTGAACCTACCAATGTAGATATTAGGTGAAAAATCCGAGGTCACCCTTGCTACCATTACAATTCTCAGCTTAATTTCAGCAACTACTTATTCCTTGCATCATAAAGTTACAAATTGCTATATCTTGTGAAATTTCTATCAAAATATAAAATATAAAAAAATATAAAAATATAATAAGTGGATTATACTAAAAATCTAGATTAAGCCATCTAAGTAACTCTACCGGGGTTATAGACGCTCGCTGGCAGTGGGGCTCTACTTAGGATAATTGTAACGATAACCTTGCCAGGGCTATAGATGCTTGCTGGCAGCAAGGCTCTATCCAGTTGGCTATGAGGGAATATCCTCAACTACATAGGCTAATATTAGTCACTGGTTTGTTCAACCGATCTTCAAGATGAGGATAATTAATCACGTGCACACACTTAAACTAAAAATGAAAATCCATGCACCCTTATTGAGTACCTTAGGTCTCAAGTTGAATAACAATTTACAGAAAAGATAGTTGGAAGTTATGGATTTATTTCACTTAGTTTTTCTTAGATTCTTTAAATTTAATTGTTTTGTTGGTTGCTAGTTGTTGTGATGTTGACAACACGCCCCATTTTACTCCTTACCAAAATGATGACCCCTGTTGTGGCTGTTCTTTTTCTTGTGTGTGTTTTGTTTTGTTTGGTGGTAAAGGGAAGAAGAGGGTTAAAATGGAAAACTTTATTGAAAATAGATGAAAAAATGTGTTTTCAGTACCAGGGCATGATATGGTTTGATTCCTTGTGAAAAATGAGCTAGGGTTACTTTTTGAACCATCTTAAAATTCACCATATTTTGCAAGTTATGATCATTTTGGTAAAATGTGCAAGGGAAGGGTTTGTTGTTTGCATATACAATGTCCTTTGTATATGCAAAGTCATTTTATACTTAGTCACATTTACAATCAAGTTCATATAGTAGGGTTGCTTGCATGACCGAGTCATTTGAAATGAACATACAATGCCCTTTGTATATCGCTTTCATATACAAAACCAATCGTATGTCTTTTTCCTTGTATGCATTTTAAATAAAAGCTTTATGTATACATACAAGATGGATCCAAAATAACTCAGAGTTGAAATGAATAGGTATTTGAGTTCCGTTGCATATATCTCACGTTGTATGTTTGGCAGGTCAAAATATACAGTGTTTTATACATCGCGCAGAATTTAAATGTTATAAAACATGGTTAATTTGTTGTATGTCCGCGGGCTTGTATGTTTGAGTAACATACAACGAAATATACAATGGCAGACATGAAAAGGGTTTTAAATATGGTAAATTCATTGTATATCCATGGATTTGAAAAGAGGGTTTCATAGTATACAAGGCCCGATATACAATGCAGACTTAAAAAGTTTTTAAAACAATGTTAAATCGTTGTATGATTCTAGCTTATATATTTACATGTACATTGTGATATACAACATCTTATACAAGGGCCAGAATCCAAGTGAAATATGATCCAATTTAATGCTTGTATCAAACCCGAATGTATATCTAAAAGATACAAGTGTCTTATACATCGGGCGGACCTGAAACATTATGAAATAAAGCTAATTGGTTATATAATTCCGCCTTGTATACATGTTTGAGATGCAAAGAGAAACATGCGTGGCAATTTATACATTGCGATGGGTATACAAGGCAAATCTCAGTGAAGGATTAAATTTGGTTAAATGCCTGTATCACGTCCGAATTGAATATCTAAAAGATGCATGCATTTATACATTGGGCGGAGTTGAAAGGTTATAAATTAGAGTTAAGTGCTTGTATATTTTGGCGTTTGTATGTTGCGATATACAAACCAATATGCATTGCATGCATGCAAGCCACAGAACTGAAAAAGATTGAAATCCGATTAAATGAATGTATCACGCCCGGCTTATATATCGGATATACATGGATTTGAACGAGGAAATGGGCGGGAAAACGAAGCAATAGGTTTTTGAAGCATTTTGAAGCCCGAGTGCATGTTTTCGGTCAACGATGGTTGACCTAACTGGTTTTAAACGCTATGTATGCTTTTGGACATGCGATTTTCATAGATTTAGGGCCTGATTTCTGCATTCACATGGCCACGCTTTGATTCGACAGGTGTTTTAAATTCCTATTATTTATTAGGTGAAATCATACTTATTGTTGGTCTGTTTTTGTAGGTTTGCAGTTGAAGAAGGAGCTGGAACTTGATGGTGATGACGTCATGGAAGGGAGATTCGATCTCAGGAGCGGAGAAAGATAAGGATGAAAGGCGAGGAAGTCAAAGGGCCTTCATTAATGAAGACCAAATGCAGATGGAAACATTATTACAGTAGACAAACAAAAGTTATTATTGAGCTACTAGGGTTTCCAGAAGGGTATATTTCTCCCAGATTTGATGTATGCTCATAGATATTTTGGGAGACTTGTTCTCTAGCATTTATTGCTATAAACCAGAGGTTTGAACCATTGCTGAACTAGGGTTTTGAGTTGTATTGAGGACAATCAAAGTCTATATATTGTGCCTCTATACACTGTAATACTTTACACAGGGGCTACGCAGGGATTTTAGTAGTTTAGCCTAACATTTAGGAGTAGAAAAAGGAGGTCATCTATGTCTGCAACAAGGAGCATGTGGAACATCCTACCTCCTTTCTATATCTGTAAAACTTGTGAGTTTTCTGTAATTTGATCAATGAAGCTAAGAGTCATTCAGACATTTTAAATATTATATGACTGTCTATTTCTAATACAATTAAATCTGGAATGCTACATCTATCTTCTGAGTGTTTTCTTGCTCTTCATTGTGTTCGAAACATTTTCTCTTAGAGCTTGCAATTTTAAGTGTATGTTTGTGAAAATGCTTAGAACTTACATTTAAGGTTTTGTCTGTGGATTTGATCAAATTGTTGGATAACTTATAAAGTGCATAACATAACAATTAGATCCTTTGGTAGAATGAATGAAGTTTAGTTTAGATCTTTCTAACTTTTCCCAACCCGTCTAGAAATACTTAGCTTAAAACGTAGAAATTTAAAGGAAATTTGTCTCATATTTAAAAAAGCATGCATAACAGAGTTAAAAGTAGACAGTTTTCATAAATATTTAAAAGGAGAAAGCTGCAATAATTCAAGAAAACCATTTAAAGCTTCGCAGCATAGTAACATTTTTATGCAAAGGAATGAACAACATGCTGATATTTATGATCTTTTGCATAGCTTGAGTCTAGTTAACCAACAAGAAACCCTAAATCACATAAGGCCCCTTGAACATTACAACTTCACATCGACCAACTAAATTTGCCCAATAGGTCAAGACCTGACCATATTAAACTTGGGATTAAGCGAATCTTACCCGATTCCTTCATATCTTTCAAGTCAGTTTTGGTTCATTTTATGTGAATTTTAACTAATTGTTGTGACTGCATTAAAACAATCACCAACAAGTACAAGCCAAGGCCTCTACTGATGGAGGCTAGGGGTCTGCCAATGTTGGTTCCTTTTCATCGCCTACCTCAAGGATAGGAGGAGGAATAGAAGGAACCACTAAAGGTTGGAAACCATAGGAGGAGAATATGATCTCACAACATAGGATTCTTTCCTCATGTTGCTGAAGAGGTAGGAGGAATAGAAGCAGGAATCAAGGGTCAAAGAACCATAGGAGGAGGGGAGTATCCCTCAATAGGGGTTTCTTTCCTCATGCTACTGAAGGGGTAGGAGGAACAAGAGCAACCAATGAAGATTGAGAAACCATAGGAACATGAGGCACATGAGGTTGTACTGGTTGCTAACCTCTAAGCCTCAAGTACGAGGATAGAGGTGGCATAGCTAATTACATACCACGTGAAAGGAAGCAAGGTACACAAAACACACTTCCTACACTAATCTAATGAGGGGAAATGTATACAAATTCATTTTAATCCTTACAATTACAGAAATGTCAAACATATAACATAAGAAATTACAGTAGCAACACAACACATAAGAGATTGACACAAGATGTATCATGGGGAAAACCTTTTCAGGTAAAAAATCCCACACTCTAAAACCTACACAATGTATTATCAAATCTATGAAAGGATTACAATACACTTGCAATGTAAGTTCTTCCAAGAGTCTTCAAATGTCATTTCTAGAGTGATTCTGATAGCATAACAGTACCTATAAAAACACTATTTAAATACAACTCCAAAACAATGCATTTTATAGAGATACAATGCATATTTTGGAAGCTTCTTGACATAGGTGTCCACCTTGGCCATATGGCCATTATCCTGCATCAAAGGACACTTGTCCAAGCTGCAAATACATCTCTTACATTTGTCATATATGGCAGATTTGACTTTCCCAACATGGAATGCTCTAAGGCTAAAAATAGACTATGACAGATGCTCTTATGCATCTTACAACTATCATAGATTTTCCCAGCATAACAACCTTAAATGTTGTAAGAGAATCCGTCATACAAGACTAAATATATTAAATTCCTCTTACAACATGTCATAGCCCAACTTGGGCACCCAAAGATGCCTTTCCCTCATGCAAAGATACTCACCGACACTTGTCACCACTTGTCATAGGAATCTCCAAACTTGGCTCTTACGCATCATAGATTCTGTCATATGGAATATCCTCTTCCACATACCACAAGATGCTAACACATGGCATATTAGTGCCACCTCAAATGGGACACCCAAATCCATGTAGGTTTGACTTGACCATCCAAGTCACATTCCATGTAAGATGACAAGTCACCGTGCCACCTCAACTAAGTGACCAAACTGAATGTGCAAGTAAATACAATATTAGGCAATAAATAAATATACAATTAAATAAATAATGCTAGGAATTTGCAAAGGTTGAGACACCTTAATTCCCAACATTCTCCCACTTGTCGAACACCTTTCAAGAGCCAAAAGAAATGACAATATTTAACTGCTAAGGGCCAAGAGGCCCATAGACTCTGAACACCATCTAAACTTCTCTGTGCCCACTGGTTTCATCAATGCATCTGCAACATTCTTCAAAGTGTCTACCTTCTCCAATATCACCTTCCCATCTTCTATCATATCTCAAACAAAATGAAATTGAACATCAATATGCTTTGTTCTGGCATGGAAAGTATGATTCTTTGCTAATCAAATCACACTCTGACTGTCACAAAAGATAGTAATCTGTCCTGCATCAACACCAACATCTAAACACAACATCTTAAGCCAAATGGATTCCTTACAAGCATGAGTTGCTTCCATGTACTCTACTTCTATCATGGACAAAGCAACCATAGGTTGTCGCTTACTCATCCAACTAATAGAACTACCAAACATGGTAAACACATAAGCACTAGTGGATCTCCTACTGTCAATGTCACCTGCCCAATCAGAATCCACAAATCAACAAATACTCACAGAATGTGGAGGTCCTATAGGATGACCATGAGAACATATGGAATACTCAAAAGTACCCTACAAATATCTAAATACTCACTTTAGTGCATCCCAATGTACCTGTTCAAGATTAGCCATAAACTGACTAAGGACTCCCACTGCTTGGGCAATGTCTGGTCTTGTACAGACCATAGCATACATCAAGCTACCAACTACACTAGCATAAGATACTCTACTCATATACTCAATCTTAGAAGGAGACTTTGGGCAATCATTCATAGATAACTTTGTTCCCAATGAAACAGGAACACACAATGGTCTGCAATTTGCCATGCTGAATCTATCCAACATGGTCTTCACATACTTACTCTGGCTTAACAAAAGTTTTATGTTTGCTCTATCTCTTCTAATCTCCATCCCCAGAATGTACCTAGCTACCCCTAAGTTTTTCATCTCAAACTGTGCTGACAACTGAGACTTCAATTCTGAAATCATATTCTTACCATTCCAAATCAACAACATATCATCAACATACAATGCAATAATGAGAATATGATCATTGTCAAACTCGTAATACACACAATGATCTAATTTCAATCTCATAAATCTGGTGGACAACACAAAGGCATCAAATTTTAAGTACCACATCCTAGGAGATTGCTTCAAACCATACAAAGACTTATTTAGCTTACAGACCAAATTTTCTTTACCTTTCACCACGTAGTGCTCAGGCTGTGACATAAATTTCTTCCTCCAAGTCACCATGAAGGAAATCTATCTTCACATCCATTTGTTCCACTTCCAAATCATAATTTGTTGCAAGAGATAACAAGAACCGAATAGATGTCAGCTTTATAAAGGGAGAGAAAATTTCACCATAATCAATTCCCTCCACTTGTGAATACCCCTTCACAACCAATCTAGCCTTATACTTCTCAACACTGCCATCTACTCCAAATTTCTTCTTGAACACCCTTTTGTATCCAACAGGTTTTTGTCCATCAGGCAAAGGCACCAAGTCCCAAGTTTTATTCTTTTCCAAAGAAGCCATCTCATCCTCCATGGCATCCTTCCAAGAACCTACATATTTCATGTCCGTAGCCTCTATCACAGTTCTAGGCTCATCAGTGTTAGTAATCAAGGCATAAGCACAACTAGAATCTAGCAATGTATAACCAAACCTTTCATGTTGCTTCCTAATTTGTGTGGACCTCCTCAAAGGCTGAGGTGGACGTTCTACTTCTTTTTCTAAACTATAACATCAGAAAATGTCCCCTTGGGGGCTTTTCCTTCATAAGGTTTAGCTCCTGGGGCTTTTATAAGCATTTAGGATATCTTGCATCATATTTTGACATCCTGATGAAATGAACCCTAAGTTTAATGATGAATGGGACCTAGGGGATCCCTTAAAACTAACCCTGACCAAAATAGGGAGGGAGGACTTGGGTACCTGTGCCCTAGTCCTGCCCTATTTTGGGTTAGGTCCAAATTTTAAGTGTCATCTTGTGACCATTATTTGGGTCCTATGTCGACACGGTAAGTTTGAATTACCAAATTCTTAGTGAGATTGTTTGTAGTTGCATATATAAGCATGCTTAGGCATTCATTTGTAAACTACATGGACATTAGATGATGATTTTGATTCATGATCTTGTGTAGAAGTGATTCAAGGAATTATTGTGTAGCAAGAGTAGATATTGTGTTGTTTATGTGTTTGTAATTGCAGATTTGAGCATCCATCTCCTCATGGCATGAAGAGCTTCTTCCTTCCATGAGATCTTCACTACAAGGTGATATCATTTGTATTTTTGGGTATTTATCATTTGATTTTTGCCTCTGCCTCACAAGAGCACACAATATCTATCTAACAATGGTGTTCGAAAGGCTTGAATGTCTCTTCAGGGCTTGACTGAGGCAAGCCTCTAAACACCACAACCCCCTCCCCATTTTTCCATGATTACAGGTTACAAGTTGAAGAAGCAAGAAAAGTGGAGTTGCAGGAGAGTGTTGTAGAGTGTTGGATTTGTAGATCAGAGTTGAAAATAGGGCCCTAGACTCGGGCACCCACTCATTAGTCCTCTGAATTCTGCAACAGAGAAATCTCTGAGACAATAGGAATAGGTTGCAGATCAAGTTTCTAGATCCCAACAAAACTCAGGGCACTAGACTAGGGCACCCACTCATTAGTCCCTGATTGTTCCACTTCCCAAACCTCAGAAACTAGTACACATTTGTCTATTATATTACATCTTTCTGTTGCGGCAATTTTTGATATTCATTCATTTGCTTCCGTATTTGCATAATTAGGGTTTTGATATATAATTGAGCATAAGTGAGCATAATTGGAAATTAAATCATACCAATCCAAGTTTCCCTAAATTCCTAAGTGACCAAGGGCCTGATAGTGCATTGCCACTCGACCCAAAGTCCTTGAATGTATAAGGGTGAAAGGAGGATATACACAAAACTATCAAATCAAACCCTATCCTAATTCCACCCTTTACATTTTGGTGAACCCGTGTTGTTGGACTTTTTTTCACCTTGCTGAGTGTTTTGCATCTAATTTTCATTGATTTCATTCATTCATATCATCATTCATCTTATTGCATTGGAAAACCTACAAAAAAATTATAAATTTTGAAAAATTTGAAAAACAATTGCATTCTAGGGTTTGCATGTTGCATTAATTAATTTGAATTTCATAAAATTTATAATTTTTGCATTAGATCTGAGATAAATTGCAGAAAATTACAAAAATTCAATAGCTTGCATTGCATTTTCATCATAAAATTGCTAGGATTTTGTTGGAAATTTTGAATTTTGCATATAACCTAGTAATTTCAAAAACTAGGGTTTGTAGGTAAAATCTTGTTTCAGATTTTTCTACTGATCTTAGACACTCATTCAAAATTGTATTTGGCTATAGTGTTGCATTTTAGTGTAAGTTTGCATTTAGATTTCAAAAATTTGCATTTTTACATAGAAAATTTCAACAAAAACTAACATTTTTCATTGATTTTCATTAGATTTACACTTGAATTTTGCATGGTAGGGTTTGAAAATCATTTTTAGATCTAAGTGGAATTAATTTTCATTATAAATCAGACTGCAAGACATTCATATAGCATTTTGCACCAAGATCTCAAACCTAGGGCTTGAAAAATCTTGATTTTCACTAGATTTGGCCTTATTAACTCTCTAGATTTGCACCATAGGCATGTTGTGAAGAATATTTTTGTACCAATTGTCTTTTATTAGGGTTAATATCTATTTTCTCTCCTAAAAATCTTCACAACACCTTTTTATTGGGCTCTTGTATTGAAAATTTGATGAAAAATTGCACATTTTTGCTATATTTGCCTTAGGGTTTGACCTAGATTGCACTCCAAGCGTGTTGTAAAATATTTTATGATTGTATGTGACTGATATCATTGATATTACTTTCTTCACCTCATAAAATTTATTACAACACCTCTTTCATTAGGTCTTGGGATTGAAAAATTGTGAAAAATTGCATACTTTAGGGCATTTTCACTAGGTTTGGACTTGTCAACATCTTAGAGTTGCATCAAAAGTGTGTTGTAATGGATATTATTTCTGCATTGGACTGATATCAGACATATTATTTTCTTTCCCTGATCAAAATCTTTACAACACCTTTTCTTTCATATATTCGCATTGAAAAAGTACAAAAAATCAAGCATTTTAGGTCATTTTTACATATAGTTTTGCACTTGTCTTTTGCATACTTTTGGAAAACATTTTTCATTAATTTGAGCATATACACATGGCTTCTAATTTCAAAAACAACAATAGGTTCCCTCCTAGGCCTTACATGAAGAGAAAGGTCCCTAAACCTGAAATTGTGTTTACACCTCATGATAGAACAATCGGAGATACTGAAGGACCTCTTTACATCACTATGAAAATAATGGGAAACCGTATGGATGGAACCCTTATTGATCCTAATTGAATGACCAATGTAGCTACTGAAGAGTTCCTCTTTTCGCATCAATTAATGCAAGGATCTTACAACCCTTCAGATATGATGATTAAAACACATAAGGGAACCTTTGTAAACACTTCTGGGAAGATATCTTTATTGGTCATCGTATTTGAGAAACATGTAGAAAAATGGTTTGATGTTGTTCCTGTTTCTGATCTCTTTCACATAAAACTTGGACATCCATGGTTAAAAGCTATGAAAGTCATTCCTTTAATAATCCACAATTGCCTAAAATTTCCTTTGAATGGACAAGTGCTTACTATACCCCGCAACAAGTATAAACCTTTGGTTACAAGAAAACATTGTACACTGGATTACTTTTGGGACAAATCTAAAGAGGAACCAGAGCCACGAACAAACTTCAACTTCTTAAGCTGTAGAAATTACAAAGAAAAACTATTACATCTAATGGCTGGTCCTTCTATGCATGAACTAACAAAAGATAAGCAACCCACATGTGAAGAGAACCCTAGACCAAAAGGACAAGGTCCCTATGCTGAGGTTCCTCCCTCGCCATCCTTACAAGGATCGGAACATAATTGTCAACAACAAAGCATTTCACCTAGACAAATAAGATTTGATCCCGGTGCTTCTTCTTCTAAAATGCAAAAAACCATGAAAGAGAAAAGCCCTATCTTACAAGAGATAAGCAATAAGAGAAAAAGAAATAGAAAATCAAGAGAAAGAAGGAGAAGAAGACAAGCTTATGCCATACACCTTGCATCTCAACAAGAAAACATTAATCCAAACATTGCACCAAACAAAGATGATCCTAAGAATGAACAATCTAAAGATAAGGACAAGAATTGGGCTATGGTGCCTTATGTCCCACTTTCCTCTAACATTCAGGAGTGGGAGGATGATGATGATTTGCTTGATGACAAGACTTAGTTCGAAGATCCTACCAGGTAAGTATTTCTAACCCTTTATCTCTCGTGATGTGCTTCTCCCGTGATGTGTTATGTATTGTTTAGGTATCCTAGGATAACCCCTGACTCTCTTGTAAGGTCCAAGATACCAGGAGACCACCTCTATTGTGACCTTCATCTATTTGTATCATCACTCTTCTATATTGCATCTCTCTCTAATTTCATTGTTGTGTGTTGTGTCTTATGGACATAGAGTTGTGGTTGGTGAATTGGGGGCACCATCCTACGTGATTGTCCCTAAGGCACTTGTTTCTCCTCTCTTATTTATTGTTTCCCTTCCTCTAGTGTTTCTATCTAGTGGGCAGATGATGAAAAACATTTATACTGATGCGGACCTAGCTATTGGTAGGTGGCGACTGATCAGGAAAGTACTGTACACTAACCATGTATCCTCGCCGGGGTTAGGGCCAACATAAAAAATCCTATTTTTTATGACCGACATAAGAAAACCCTAATTTTTGTAACCGAAAAAAAGGCTTGATAAAAGTGGCTAAGGGTTAGGGTTTTGTGATATATTGTATTGTAGCATTTGCAACGGTATTGAGTTACAGGGATTGCTGGTTGTAATCGGTTTGATTTACTAGATAATAATATTGGACTCTCTATTTGCTGGATGTAGCTCGGGTTTGGGTGAACCACGTTAAAACTTGTCTCTTGTTGTTAATATTTCTGTGTATTTCCATTCCTCTATTTAATCTTTATTTGCATTTAATTGATATCTTCTGTCGGCTAACCCTAACCAGTGGTATCAGAGCAGGTTGTGTTCGATTATAGTCTGCAGGAAGGTCTCATGGTTGAGTGGGAGCAATGGCGGATGAGGGTAAATTGAAGGTCGATAAATTTAATGGGCAGAACTATCAATTATGGAAGACGCAGATGGAGGATAACCTCTATCAAAAGGATTTATGGAGGCTGTTGGAAGGAGTAGCCAAGAAACCGGCAACAATGTCTAATGAGGATTAGAATCTTCTTGACAGAAAGGCACTGGGAACCATTCAGTTGTGCCTGGCACCGTCAGTGGCATTCAATATAACGGAAGCAAAGACAACAGATGGTCTGATGAAAGCTTTGGCTAAATTGTATGAAAAACCCTTAGCCTCAAATAAGGTATTTCTCATGAAGCATTTGTTTAATTTAAAAATGGTTGAAGGTGGATCTGTGACAGGTCATTTAAATGAATTTAATATGATTGTCAGACAATTGACTTCTTTAAATGTAAAATTTGATGAAGAAGTTAGAGCTCTCTTGATATTATATTCATTGCCTGAAAGCTGGGATAGTTTGGTAATGGTGGTTAGTAACTCTGTTTCTAGTTCAAATACCCTAAAATTTGATGATGTTATTGGTGTTATTCTGAGTGAGGAAATTCGTAAGAAAAGCTCAGGTGGATCCACATCAGGCAGTGTTTTGAATGCAGAAAGTAGGGGTAGATCAAAGGAGAGAGGAAAAGGTTCTGGAGGTCATGGGAAGTCACAAGGAAAATCAAGGGACAAAAGATCCCAAACCAGAGGACAGAAGGATTGCTGGTACTGTAGGAAACCAGGTCATCTAAAGAAAGATTGTTGGTCTCAAAAAAATAAAGAAGGAGACAAACAAGAAGGCAATAAGGAAGCAAATGTGGTAAGTAATAAATCTGAAGATGATGCTTTGATTCTTTCCCTAGATAATGCTGATGATTCATGGGTTTTAGATTCAGGGGCCTCATTTCATGCTACGCCCCATAGAAGTTATTTTCTTGATTATGTCCAAGGGGATTTTGGGCTGGTTTATTTGGGAGATAACGAACCCTGTCAGATTGTTGGAAAGGGAAGAATCAAGATTAAGTTGCAGTATGGGAATCATTGGCTACTACAAGAGGTAAGGCATGTTCCAAGGCTCAGTAGGAATTTAATTTTAGCAGGGCAACTAACTGAACAAGGTTGCACTATTACATTTACTGATAAAAATTGGAAGGTTTCAAAAGGTGCCTTAGTAGTAGCAAAAGGTGTGAAAGTAGGCACCTTATATCTTTGTACAGGTCATACTGTTCCTTCTACTTTAGCTATTATAGAGGAAAAACAAACAGGTTCAGGAAAAGTTACTGTAGGTTCGCAGGAAGAGACTGAAACAGTTGCTGCAGGTTCTGAGACAACACTGTGGCATAACAGACTTGGGCATATGAGTGAGAAAGGTATGAAGGTACTTCATTCTAAGAAAGATTTACCAGGTCTGAAATGTATTAATATGGATTTCTGTGAAAGTTGTGTGTATGGAAAATAAAAGAGAGTTAGTTTTCTCAAAGATGGGAAGCAAAAGAAAAATGAAAAATTAGAGCTTGTGCATAGAGATGTATAGGGACTAGCTCAGGTATCTTCTCTCAGTGGCTCTCAATATTATGTTACATTCATAGATGATGCAACTAGGAAGGTCTAGATTTATTTCCTTAGACAGAAATCTGATGTATTTGAAACATTTAAGAAATGGAGAAGCTTGGTTGAGAATGAGACAGGTAAAAGATTAAAATGTCTCAGATCTGATAATGGTGGTGAGTATTGTAGCAAAGAATTTGAGGATTATTGTTCCTTTAATGGAATTCGTAGGTAGAAAACGGTTCCAAGGACCCCACAGGAAAATGGAGTGGCTGAACACATGAATAGGACAATAATGGAGCATACAAGGATAATGAGATTGCATGCTGGGCTGCCTTTAAACATGTGGGCAGAGGCTGTCAACACCGCTGTATATTTAATTAATAGAGGTCCTTCAGTTTCTTTGGGCTATGGTATTCCAGAGGAAGCATGGACAGGTAAGAAGGTGAGTTATTCTTTTCTCAAAACCTTCGGATGTGAAGCATTTGCACATGTAGACTCTGAAAATAGAACCAAGCTAGATGCAAAATCAAAAAAGTGTACCTTTGTTGGATATGGCATTGATGAATTTGGTTATAGGCTTTGGGATTTTGAAAATCAGAAAATTGTGAGAAGCAGGGATGTTATATTCGATGAGAAGGTATTGTACAAAGATCAGTTGCAGTAGCATGAGAGGAAAGCAAAAGATTATGTGGTGCTAGATGATACTCCAAATAGTGATGTTCCAGTGGTTCCTCATGCTCTACAACAACAACTAGAAATACCACAAACTCCAATGAATGTTAGACGGTCAACAAGGCTAAGTAGACCTCCTGAAAGGTTTTCTCCCTCTTTGTATTATATTTTGTTAATAGATGCTGGTCAACCAGAAGGGTATGATGAAGCTATGCAGGTGAATACACAGGTTTAGTGGGAGCTTGCCATGAAAGAAGAAATGGACTCCTTGCTAAAAAATTAGACTTGAGAATTATGTAAGTTACCTGCAGGTAAAAAGGCTTTACCAAGCAAATGGGTTTACAGGCTGAAAGAGGAAGATGGAGGTAAGAAAAGATTTAAGTCTAGGTTAGTTGTAAAAGGATTTGCATAGAAACAAGGCATTGATTTTGATGAGATATTTTCTCTAGTTGTCAAGATGACTTCTATTTGTACTGTTTTAAGTATTGTGGCTGCTGAAGATTTGCATTTGGAACAGCTAGATGTGAAAATTGCCTTTCTCCATGGTGATTTGGAGGAGGAGATATACATGGCACAACCACAGGGATTTGAGGTCAAAGGTAAGGAGAAACAAGTGTGCAGATTGAAGAAGAGTTTGTATGGCCTGAAACAAGCACCTCGGCAATGGTATTTGAAATTTGATAGTTTTATGGCTGAGCAAGGCTACAGCAGGTGTAATTCTAACCATTGTGTTTATTTTAAGAGGTTGGATAGTGACAACTACATTATTTTATGTTTATATGTTGATGACATGCTTGTAGCTGGGTCTAACATGGATCACATCAGAGAGTTAAAACATCAGTTAGCACAGTCATTTGATATGAAGGATTTGGGGGCAGCAAAACAAATCCTTGGTATGAAAATTTGCAGAGATGGGAAGAATAGAAAAATGACTCTATCTCAGGCTGCTTATGTTGAAAAGGTGTTGCAGAGATTGCATATGGAGAATGCAAAAGTTGTCAGCACACCTTTGCCTAGTCATTTGAAATTGATTAAGAAGATGTGTCCAAAGACACAAGAGGAGGAAGAAAAAATGTCCAAGGTACCATATGCTTCAGCTGTAGGAAGTTTAATGTATGCCATGGTATGCATGAGACTAGATATTGCACATGTTGTCGGAGTCGTTAGCAGGTATATGAGTCATCCCAAATTTGAGCATTGGAATGCGGTAAAATAGATTCTCAGATATTTGAGAGGTACATCCAATAAACACTTATGTTTTGGGGGCTTTAATACTGATTTAGCAGGTTATGTAGACTCAGATTTGGCAGGGGATATTGATACCAGGCGGAGTACTACAGGTTATGTCTTTACTGTAGGTGGAACATCGGTGAGTTAGATTTCCAGGTTGCAAAAGGTGGTTGCTTTATCCACCACAGAGGCAGAATATGTAACTGCAACAGAGGCAAGCAAGGAGATGATATGGCTGCAATCTTTCATGGAAGAATTGGGTAAACAACAGGCTACCAGTTCTTTGTATACAGACAGTCAGAGTGCCATCCATCTTGCAAAGAATTCTGCCTTGCATTCAAAGACCAAACACATATAGTTGAGGTATCACTTTATTCGGTTAGTGTTGGATAATGGGCAGTTAAGGCTGGAAAAGATACATACAGATGACAATCCAGTGGATATGTTTACAAAGGTAGTGACAAGGGAGAAGCTGAGCTCCTCTTCAGCTTCGATTGGTCTTCTAGACTGAAAACAATAAAAATAGAATAGTAGAGTCCAAGGTGCTTATTTCTAGTGGGAGCTGCATGCACAACGGTGTCGTCCAGGCTCAATCTCCAAGTGGGAGATTGTTTGGTGTGGAGCCTGATCAGTCTCCAAGTGGAAGATTGTTTGGTGTGGAGCCTGATCAGTCTCCAATTGGGAGATTGTTGGTAGGTGGCGACTGATCAGAAAAGTATTGTACACTAGCCATGTATCCTCGCTGGGGTTTGGGGGCGGCAGCCCCTGAGAATTTTTTTTTAGGGCCAACATAAAAAATCCTATTTTTTATGACCGACATAAGAAAACCCTAATTTTTGTAACCGACAAAAAGGCTTGATAAAAGCGGCTAAGGGTTAGGGTTTTGTGATATATTGTATTGTAGCATTTGCAATGGTATTGAGTTGCAGGGATTGTTGGTTGTAATCGGTTTGATTTACTGGATAATAATATTGGACTCTCTGTTTGGTGGATGTAGCCTGGGTTTGGGTGAACCATGTTAAAACTTGTCTCTCGTTGTTAATATTTCTGTGTATTTCCATTCCTCTGTTTAATCTTTATTTGCATTTAATTGATATCTTCTGCTGGCTAACCCTAACATTAGCATCCCTTTAGTGAGAAATCAAAAATTGGACTTAGTTGCTAATATTACGATGTAGTTGTTATATCTTATCCGATGCTTGGCTAGTAGAAGCACTCCGTGCTTTCTACATAGTGATTTTGATGATGTTTCTATCTCATTTACAAAACATAACAATAATGCTGCTCCATGCACTTTGACCTTGGTGACATTCAGTTCTGAGATTTTCATGATATAGCACCACGGTTATCCTCAATCTCCGAATTTGTAGTATAAACTTGGCTCTTTGTGTGACTAATCATATGCATTGATGATGTTGTTTATCATGATTATGGACACTAACATGTTTCTTGCAGGGATGTGTTTGTGGGAACATTTGGCGATCATAAAGTACATGTAACCTTCGAGGGGCATGGGCTTTACGAAAGTCCATGTTCCCTTGTGTGTTTTCTTCCTACCTTAACGTGCTTGATATCAATGTGTGATATCAACCACCATAAGGTTGGGGCATATATGAGGTAAGATTTCTATTGTAGATGTTAGCAATGTGCTTGTCCTCAGGTGCAGTTTAAAGACTAGTGGTGATGAGTCCCTCCTGCACTCTGATTTTGTTTGCAATCAATCAATCATCTTAAGCCCTCTACAGAGGCTAGGGTGGTGTATCTCTTCTAGAGAGTGCCCATCTTGTCATTTTCAAAAAGTCCTCATCGAGAGGTAGGGAGCGGTTCTGTGACTAGCTCAACCCTTAAGCATGTCTTCGATGATTGTTGTGGCAAAGCCCAATCATCAATGTGTGCCTGTAATGTGCCTAAGATGGTGATGAGCCTAGAAATAGGAACACTCCATCACTTGTCTGCCATGTTTTCTCTGTGTCTTCAAAGTGTGTGTGTTTGGCGTGCTTGCTTTGTTTGTTGTGTATGTTTCCCTATATGTAGTCTAAAGACCAGCGTAATAAGTACTTCCTACATTTTGGGAGGTTTGGTGTTTCTTGCGTGTGTGTTGCCCCATATATGTAGTTTAAAGACTAGCGCGATGAGTGCTTCCTGCATTATAGGAGGTGTGTTTACTTTCCTTGTACTTGCATCTGCATTTCATATATATGAGAAAAAGAAAAGAAAATAAATCATCCTTGTCTTCCATGCATTAACTATCTTCTATGCATCTATTGTTTTCTCCGTGTTTTGCATGATTATAACTATCTTCTCTGTGTTTTGCGTGCATGTCATTGTCTTCAATGTGTTTGGCATGTCTTCTCCATGCTTGGCATGTTTGCTGTGTTTGTTGACCATACTTTAATGCATGTATTGGCCTTGCGTTTATACATACATTAAAGTGGGGGCTAAATGTAACATTAGAAAATGTCTCCTTGTGGGCTTTTCCCTCATAAGGTTTAACTCCTGGGTCTTTAATCTACATTTAGGACATCTTGCATCATATTTTGACATCCCGATGAAATGAACCCTAAGTTTCATGATGAATGGGACCTAGGGAGATCCCTTAAAACTAACCCTAACCAAAATAGGGAGGGAGGACTTGGGCGCCCACGCTCTAGTCCTTCCCTATTTTGGGTCAGGCCCAAATTTTAAGTGACGGCTTGTGACCGTTATTTGGGTCCTATGTCGACACAGTAAGTTTGAATTACAAATTTCTTGGTAGGAGCGTTCGTAGTTGCATATATAAGAATGCTTAAGCATTCATTTGTAAACTAGATGGACATTAGATGACAATTTTCATTCATGAGCTTGTGTAAAAGTGATTCAAGGCATTCATTGTGTAGCAAGAGCAGATATTGTGTTGTTTATGTGTTTGTATTTGCAGATTTGAGCATCCATCTCCTCATGGAATGAAGAGCTTCTTCCTTCCATGAGATCTTCACTACAAGGTGATATCATTTGTGTTTTTGAGCATTTATCATTTGGTTTTTACCTCTACGCCTCTACCTCACAAGGGCACACACTCTCTATTTGGAAATGATGTTTTGAAGGCTTGAATGTCTCTCCAAGGCTTGACTGAGGCAAGCCTCTAAACACCACAACCCCCTCCCCATTTTTCTATGATTGCAGGTTACAAGTTGAAGAAGCATGAAAAGTGGACTTGCAGGAGAGTGTTGCAGAGTGTTAGATTCACAGATCAAAGTTGAAAATAGGACCCTAGACTCGGGCGACCGCTCATTAGTCCTTCGGATTCCACAACGGAGAAATCTCTGAGACAGTAGGAACAGGTTGTAGATCAAGTTTCCAGATCCTGACACAAATTAGGGCACTGGACTAGGGCACCTACTCATTAGTCCCCAACTATTCTGCTTCCTGAACCTCAGAAATTGGTACACATTTGTCTGTTATTTTACATCTTTCTGTAGCAGCATTTTCTGATATTCATCTATTTGCTTCCGTATTTGCATAATTAGGGTTTTGATGTATAATTGAGCATAAGTGAGCATAATTGGCAATTAAATCATACCAATCCAAGTTTCCCTACATTCTTAAGTGACCAAGGGCCTGATAGTGCATTGCCACTTGACCCAAAGTCCTTGAATGTACAAGGGTGAAAGGAGGGATACATAAAACTATCAAATCAAACCCTATCCTAATTCCACCCTTTACATGAACTTTCAGAGCTACTAGAGTTCTCCTCACCATCAAGTCCAATAGGGTCTTTCAGTTTAGTCTTCTCAGGGGTAGAAGGAAACTAAACAACATCCTCTTTATTTTCTTTTTCTTCTGGTTGTAGGACAATAGGAGAAGGTGTTAGCTCTCTGAAGATAACACTTCTACTATACAACACTTTTTCAGCCACAGGATCCCAAAGCTTGTACCCTTTCACACCGACACCATAGCCAATGAAGATACACATAACTGCCTTATTCTCCAATTTTGACCTCTTCTCCTTAGGCACATGTGCAAATGCCTCACAACCAAAAATACGAAGATTTCTCAACGAGGGCTTCTTACCAGACCAAACATCCATGGGTGTCTTATCAACAAGCGCTGAGGTAGGAGACCTATTAACAAGGTAGCAAGCAATGGCTATAGCTTCAGCCCAAAACTTTTGTTCGAGGCTAGCATCACTAAGCATACTCCTATCCCTCTCCATCAATGTTCTGTTCATCCTATCTGCAACTCCATTTTGTTGTGGGGTATAAGGAGTTGTCTTATGTCTTTCAATCCCATGTTCTTTACAGAACTTGTTATCACTAGGAATTGCACCCATATGCAAAGCTGGTTAAAGCACTGCAATCCCGTGTCACATGGGACTAATCTCAGGTTGTGGGTGCCCTATGATGAGATTAGACCTCCAGATTGTGGGCTGGTTCCCTTCAAATGTTCTATTGAGATGTATGTTTTTTACTTTTTGGGAAAAGGGAAGAAAGAAACTAAATGAACTCTAAGTGTAAAATGGTGATGCACTTGATATAGATAAAAATAATGCAATTTGACTCACAATGCTTTCTCAGAAATCTAACTTCTACACAATCCAGACTTGGCATAAATATCACAAAAATGATTCTAAGGAAGGTTTGTGTTGATGCATAAATCTGTGGGTTTAATCCAGTAGCAACATGGGAAACTTTGAGACGTGGGATTGCTCCTCAAAGTGACCTCCAGATTTTAAGGAAACTGGCTCTTCCGTTCTTCAATGGGGGTTTGGGAAGAAGTTAGAAAGAAAACTATATTTATAGAAAACAAATACCTCATCTATGGTGATCCGCCGGATTTGAAACAATTAGTTGCATAGTGTTAACTTTGAAAGATTTAACTGGAATTAAAAAGCATCAATGCATGATTAAGACCCAGTTTAAGAAACATATTTAACAGAGGCAGAATAAACAGAGATATTAAAATAAAGAAATAGAGATATCCAATATGCACAGAACACATCTCATTATTTGAATAACAACAAGTTACAAAGGCAAAGGTTGTTGCACAGAATAATTGTTACATTCTCATAAAGAGAGAATTGCAAAGGCAAAAAGAAAAACATCTAAGTCTACTACTCCAACTCTCTGATCTGTAAAAATGTAGAAATATGTATGTGTATATCTCTATCTCTCTATATTAGCTGTGTCTCAGATCTATCTATTTATAGCCTGAAAGACTCAACAAAATCTCAACGGCCTCCGGCAATCTTTGCAACTGAAACTTCGCAAAAAATTGCCATAAAATCTGGCACCAATATGTTATTTGAAATTGAATTGTGGCTTTCTGTGGCTATAAAAATGCATCTCTGTGTGAGAGAAAAGGTCTCCCACCGCTCTCCATTTTATTCTTGTAGCTTGCTCATAAGAATGAAACATTGCTGCTCATTTTACGGTTTCATCTTTTATTCCCGTGGAAGAACAAAATAAGAATAATAATGTCTTAGTTTATTATTTTGCTGTGTCTTTTGAAAAAGTAACTTATCAAAAATAAAGCATTTAAGCTTTACATAGGAAAGAGGGTCCCACCAAATTTAATAAGTTCTAATGTAAAAAATAAAACAAATCTGGCACTTAGACATTCCCGTGACTCTCCATTTTATTACATTTACCAAATAAAATAAAAACCATAGTTATCTATGCTCCGCTTGAGCCATGTGGGGAAGTCTGCTCATTTCTTTTCCTCCTCTTCAATGCTAGAGCCACATGGTTCATTCTGGTCTTTCTTTTGTTTCTTTAAAATGCTCAAGTGTCTCCACGTGCTTCACTCTGCATTATTCTTGAGTTACTCTCTTTTACTCCACAGCCTCCAAGTGGCTCCATCCACATCTCCCCTTTGAAACCCTATTCTGCATTTTTTATTATATGTGATGTACCATTTTGGTTCACGTTGGAGTTTGGCTAAGCTTTTTAGAGGCTGAGCCTCATCTTCGAACGTATTGGCTGATGGACTTACATTTGACCTAGTTGTGTCTCTAATTAGTAGCAGTGCGACACTCATGGGAGCACTTTGAATTCTAAATGGCCATGCCTTTCAAATGTAATGCGCCACCAAATAGATCCTTGAACCATGGTGGTGCCCCCTTTATATAATGACAGTGTCTCTTTTATTTTTCTTGAGTCTCTATTGCTAGAAGTTGTGCTTTGTTCTCATGAGCGCCATCCTTTAAAATAAGCTGGTGGCTTTTCTTTGAATAGAGGCTGATCCTGTACCAAATACCATCACTAAAATATAAGATCCTATTGATATATATTGTGTGCCTTCTTATAAATTGATATCTCATTACTTGATGCATCATTATGTGCCACGGGGTCATCTAGTTGATGCTCAATCAAGCTGTATCTTCATTTTGAAAAGCCAAATCACGGAGTGAATACATCCTTTATGTGTTTGCATTAGAGGCATATGTTTCTCTATTTGTATTGGCCTGTGCTTTAGATATTGTGCATTGGCAGCGTCATATAATGAGCATCTTATTACTGTGCTCTCTTTGCATTTTAGGCAATACCTTTTAGACTTTTGCCTTTGTAACTTGAATGTGACGCTGTGCTATTTACTATGAACCATGCCCTTATATCTATGACTAAAGTTTGAATGTTGTTGTGATTATATTGATGTGACTGCACTCTGTGTCATCTGAAGACACCTTTGACTTTGTCCATGCTATATGTTTTGAGGATGGGAAACACAATGTCTTTGAATCAGTTCTCATATAGACAGCCACATTAAAAAACTAGCATTGAACCCGCATGAATTTGCTAAACTAAAACAAATAGACACAGATCTGTCTTTAATTTGAAAAAGTTTTGAAATGGTTCAAAATGGATTCACCAGTTCATGGCGACTAACTGGGAGAGTGAGCCTGCTCACTCTGAATTCAGAATCTCTGATTAGCAAATTAGTGCCTTAAATATTGGGCAATAGAGTCACATTCTCTAAAATTTAAACATTTATAACTGAACAGATATGAAGTTTCATTTATGTAACCAAACCAATGCAAACCACCCAGAAAGTGCATGAAGCTGAACCGACACATTGCTTAACCCCAAATTGAAACCACCTCATCGTCACTGAAACTTAACATTGAATCTGAGATATGGCCAAATCAATGAGACTGAAGCATGATCGAACCATAGAACTGACTACACATTCCATAACAGCAACTGACATTATTGAAGGAAACAAATTGAACTAAAATGAAATACTACTGCTGTAGCTTATTCTAAAAATAGAAACTAATTTACTGATATATGAGATACAGGGGAATATGCCCATTCACCGGGATGGCAAAGTAGCTTCCATATCTAATTATGCTTCTCTAGATGATCCACATCGTATTGATAACTGACCAGACAAAATACATGAAAAAGTATAGCAAAATTTTGTACCTTTTTGCCTTTCTGCTCTGCGGAGGTACTTTCTTTGCTTGACAACACTAGACATGCTGATCATCACACTGTCCCTATTTCAGTGGAGGGTAGGAAGGGAAAATAAAACACTGAAGCTCTTTCCTCTGTTTACAGCTAAGAGATTTTGCCAACTGAACTTTATCAATGACCTTTCTCGCAGGCTCTCCCATAGGTTCATAACTCAAGATGGCATCAAAATGAGGCCTACATGTAACAACACTACCCAGAATAGTCTTGAATCGGATAGGAATTTCATTGTGCAAGAAAAAGGGTGTATAGCAGGGCTCAGAATGTGACAACCCTGTATGTGATTCTTTATGCAACTCTGCATTATTCCATCTATCTCTTGATACCACCTTATCATGGATCTTTCCTTGCTTCGGTGGGTCTTCATAAAAAAGAAGACAATAACCATCTTCAAGAATTGAAAACAAGTCATCTCTGGCATCATCTTCTGTTTTAGAACTTCCTCCATGATCAGCCTCAATAGGCTCAGTGAAAACTTGCTGAATTATAAGATCTTCCGCATCAAGAAGCCGGTATCCAAACTGAGAATAAATCCTCATCCTACTCCAATTGCTGCCCATGTATCTCCATGCTATCTCCATTAAAATGTGAAACCTCATGGCTGAAATAAAGACACTCACCCTTTATAGACTTTGCAGAAATCTTTCTTGAAACTTCTTCCTCAAGATGAGATATAGACTGTGGATCACCTTCAACCCAGTACTTTTTAGCTTCAAAGCCCCTCTTGAAGTACTTTTTAGCTTCTAGAAGCCTCACCTTATAAGCATCTTCTGAATGTGATTTAAGATTTGATAGTAACTCTGGATCTCCCTTTGCCACATATGCTTGATGTTGGTAACTAGAAGGACACACAGGAGCCACTTTCTTGCTTGTAATTTGATTCTTGATACTTGATTCTTCTTGAATGTCAAAGTGACAAAGAACCTGGTCTATGGCTTTATTGGGCCGCTTTGCTGCTATGGAGGCTTGTAAAGGGTAATTTTCAAGACAATTGGCCATTCTCTGGCTATATTCATACTGTTGTTCATAAGAATCTTGAGGCATTAAACATAGATTAGCATGGTACAGGTTTTGACCTTTTAACTCATTGATCTCATGGGAGAGGGTTTTAATTAGTTCTTTCACAGCATTCATCTCCTTATGATTTGGCAAATCAGAAGGGAGGGTGGGTGGACTAAAATTTATATGCATCTGGTTACAAGAAAGAGTCTGAGATAAAGTATTTGCATGAGGTATCAGTGGTTTTAAGGGTAGAGGAGGCAGTTTACCAGATAATATGAGGCTACTTTCAGCCTTAATGGCAAGATCATATGACTGAGGAAGAGTTTCACCCCCCAAAGATTGTATCATGACATATATTTTAGGGTCTAAAGCTTTCAAATAATACAAGAAAGCAAAGACTGGAGGGGGCCTCATGTCAACAGAGAATTTTTTCCATACCTTGTCAAATCTTGAATTGAAATCATGTATGGGCTCCATAGGATGCCTCTTGATGGTGATGAGACTCTGAGTGAGAGTGCTGACATCTGTCATATCTCGAAATTGATTGTAGATGAGTTCCCCAAGCTGATCCCATCCAGTGATTGAACTGGGCTGCAAGCTTCTATACCATTCTTTTGCTTTGTCCTTGAGGGAAGATGCAAGCAACAAGAGAGCATGATTCTCATTTGTGACATTATGAATAGAACATATATTTGCAACATCTTGAATGTGATCTATAGGGCAAACAAAGCCATCTCCAAGAAAGTGAGGCAATGCCTTCCAAGCTATGTCAGGAACTTGACCCTACTACTGAAGGATAAGGGGACTTAAATCCCAGGCTACAAAAGGTAAATACCTTTGAATATTCAGGTGCACATAAATACCAGGGGCTGCCATGGTCTGTAGGAGCAAAGATCTGAGAAAGATTCGCCAATAGAGTTGCTAGATGGATGATTCATGCTCTTATGAGCAGATATTTTTGTGATTTACCACCAAAATCACAAAATCTAGGGCAAAGATTCAGTGAAAACAAAGACCTAAGTCTTTGAATCAGGTCTCACTGGGCATGCCAAAAATTGTTGATGCATAAATCTATGGGTTTAATCTAGTAGCAACATGGGAAACTCTAAGACGTGGGATTGCTCCTCAGAGTGACCTCCAGATTTTAAGGAAGCTGGCTCTTCCATTCTTCAATGGGGGTTTGGGAAGAAGTTAGAAAGAAAACTATATTTATAGAAAACAAATACCTAATCTATGGCGATCCGCCAGATTTGAAACAATTAGTTGCACAGTGTTAACTTTGAAAGATTTAACTGGAATTAAAGAGCATCAATGCATGATTAAGACCCAGTTTAGAAACATATTTAATAGAGGCATAATAAACAGAGATATTAAAAGCAATAAATAGAGATATCCAATATGCATAGAACACATCTCATTATTTGAATAGCAACAAGTTACAGAGGCAAAGGTTGCTGCACAGAATAACTGTTACATTCTCATAAAGAGAGAATTGCAAAGGCAAAAAGAAAAACATCTGAGTCTGCTACTCCAACTCTCTGATCTATAAAAATGTAGAAATCCGTATGTGTATATCTTTATCTCTCTATATTAGCTATGTCTCAGATCTGTCTATTTATAGCCTGAAAGACTCAACAAAATCTCAACGGCCTCCGGTAATCTTTGCAGCTGAAACTTCACAAAAAACTACCATAAAATCTGGCACCAAATCTAACACCAATCTGTTATTTGAAACTAAACTGTAGCTTTCTGTGTCTGTAAAAATGCATCTCTGTGTGAGAGAAAAAGGTCTCCCACCGCTCTCCATTCTATTCCTGTAGCTTTCTCATAAGAATGAAACATTGCTGCTCATTTTAGGGTTTCATCTTTTATTCCCGTGGAAGAACAAAATAAGAATAATAAAGTCTTACTTTATTATTTTGCCGTGTCTTTTGAAAAAGTGACTTATCAAAAATAAAGCATTTAATCTTTACATAGGAAAGAGGGCCCCACCAAATTTAATAAGTTCTAATGTAAAAAACAAAACAAATCTGGCACTTAGACATTCCCATGACTCTCCATTTTATTACATTTACCAAATAAAATAAAAACCATATTTATCTATGCTCCGCTTGATCCACGTGGGAAAGTCCTCTCATTTCTTTTCCTCCTCTTCAACGCTGTAGCCACGTGGTTCATTCCGATCTCTGTTTTGTTTCTTTTAAAATGCTCGGGTGCCTCCACGTGCTTCACTCCACAGTATTCTTGAGTTACTCTCTTTTACTCCGCAGCCTCCAAGTGGCTCCATTTGCATCTCCCCTTTGAAACCCTATGCTGCATTTTTTATTATATGCAATGTACCATTCTGTTCATGTTAGATTTTAACTAAGCTTTTTAGAGGCCGAGCCTCATCTTCATTTACCTGGCACCATGAACGTATTGGCTTATGGACTTACATTTAACCTAGTTGTGTCTCTGATTGGTAGCAGTGCAACACTCATGGGAATACTTTGAATTCTAAATGGCCATGCCTTTCAAATGTAATTTGCCACCAAATAGATCCTTGATCCATGGTGGTGCCCCCTTTATATAATGACAGTGTCTCTTTTATTTTTCTTGAGTCTCTATTGCTAGAAGTTGTGCTTTGTTCTCATGAGTGCCATCCTTTGAAATAAGCTGGTGGCTTTTCTTTGAATAGAGGCCGATCCTCTACCAAATACCATCACTAAAATATAAGATCCTATTGATTTATATGGCGTGCCTTCTTATAAACTGATATCTCATTACTCGATGCATCATTATGTGCCACAAAGTCATCTAGTTGATGCTCAATCAAGCTATGTCTTCATTTTGAAAAGCCAAATCACGAAGTGAATCATCCTTTATGTATTTGCATTAGAGGCATATGTTGCTCTATTTGTATTGGCCTGTGCTTTAGATATTGTGCATTGGCAGCGTCATATAATGAGCATCTTATTACTGTGCTCTCTTAGCATTTTAGGCAATACCTTTTAGACTTTTGCCTTTGTAACTTGAATGTGACGATGTGCTATTTACTATGAACCACGCCCTTGTATCTATTACTGAAGTTTGAATGCTGCTATGATTATATTGCTGTGACCACACTTTGTGTCATCTGAAGACACCTTTGACTTCGTCCATGCTATATGTTTTGAGGAAGGGAAACACAATGTATTTGAACCAGTTCTCATATAGATAGCTAGATTACAGCCACATTAACAAATTGGCACTGAACCCGCATGAATTCGCTAAACTAAAACAAATAGACACAGATTTGTCTTTAATTTGAAAAAGTTTTGAAATGGTTCAAAATTTTGTCACCAGTTTGAAAACAAGTTTTTATGAAGGAAAATGGTTTTTCACAGCATAAAAAGACTATTTCTGGTTAACACAATCTAAGACTTGTGATGAATTTATCCTTTAATGCTGTAAACAATGAGATGAGACAATAATTTTGACGGTTTAATAATAAAACATAGCAAAATTTCATAAAAATCACTTCAATATTTAGCATTAAAAGGAAAGGTGATTCAACTGATATGAAATAACAAAGGAAAGCTTTGCAAAAAGACAAAAGATAACCTGTAACCTGTTGATCTCTCAATAAAACTATAAAAGTGAGCTACAAGAATTCTCCAATCTGTCTGAATCAGAATGAGAATCAAGAACTGGCAAAAATAGACTTTTGCTTTACAATATATAGGCTTGCTCTCTCTAAGAGGCATGCAAAAAATATAGACTTTTAGATAACTCCCTCTAAAAATACTCAGTCCCAAGCAAGCTCAAAAATCCTCAAAATTAGGGTCTAAAACTGCATCAAATTGAGCAAAAATAGCTTCAATTTGGGCTTCTCCATGTGTTTGACCAAAATTTTGACTAAGGACCCTAAAAATACTCCTAAAAGTCATGCAAAACCTCATAGGTGGCCTAGTTAACTCAACTAATCAATTTGCATGATTTTGCATGAGCAAAATTAATTGTGAGTAAATAATAAAGTAATAAAGTATTACTCTATTATTGGTTACAATTTGTTCTATTTTTGATTTTACAACTTGTGGAAAATAATAAAGTAATTTATAGAATACTACTTTATTATTTATTTACAATTAATTAATGTGTAAAATCGTGCATGATTAGAAGAAAAATATACTCCTTATCACTCCAATACATTTGCCTATTTTGCAAAATAGGACTTAGGAATAATTACACAATTCCTTATCACTCAAATACATTTGTGAAAAAATATCTCCCTCTGCAAGGAAAACAAAAGAATGAGTCCCTCCTGTAGCACTCCATGCACAAGACAAAAATTGCATAAATATCAATTTCTCAAATCTCCTTATATCCCCATATGCAAAAATTGAAGTTAAGGAAAGAAAACAACTCCACTATGCAACTTGACCCCATGCATAAAAAAGATCTATCATATGCTGTCAGCATTAATGTTGCCACCATGCAATTTCCACATCACTGCAAGACAAATATCTTATTACCCATATGTTATATCTCCACCATGCATAATGAGCTTACCCTTGAACTCCATGTATTTCATATGCATCAAATATTGCACCATTATATATGCTCACCCTATCTGTCACCTTGTAAACTCTATGTTCATGCATATCATGTCTTAAAACTATGCCCTCTCTTGGCTGTTAGTCACCATGCATAAATTCGAAACCTATCCTTGGATGCTTGGACATGGGCAAAGGGACTTAAGCATGTGATTTGATACCTCCACCATTCGACCTCCAAGGAATCTTCAACATGCATAAAAGGTCATAAGGCATGTAGCCTTTCCACATGTTATATTAGTCTCTTAACTTAAAAGAAGCCAACCTCCAAAATGGTTGCTGTCGGCCACTATGTGTTATGATTGTTAGGGAAAGTCTTGACCTGATAGTAAATTTGGATAAGGTAATAATTGGTTTGCTTAAGTCAAAAACTGCACTTGAGCAAAAGAACCTTTGAACAAAATAGGGAAACAACCCTAATCTTTACTCGTTCACACTTCTTTTGATTTCTTTCTTTGAGCTCTGCAAAAACATGTCGGCTAAGGGTTTCAAGTAGCTCCATGGTGGCTTTGGTTCCTTCCTTCAATGGCTCTAATACATTATCACTGCCATGAACTCTTCATGAGATAGAATGAAGGTAAAGTTTCTTTTATGTTTGATATGAAGCATTTGAATGTTGTATCTTTCTTCATCTGTATGGCCATGACCTTTTTCACTATTATAACAACACCCTTGTTGTACATTCTTTAATGTCTTCATTCTATCTCTATGTGATTCCTTTCTCAACGGTCTTCTCCTGCTCTTCTGGAAGTTTGAGGCCACTGTGAGGCTGTGGAAGATCTTTCTTTCTCGACAGCAACGAGGTAAGCACTTGGTATCTAGTCTCTGTAGTTTCATTCTTCTTTGGTCTCACTCCTTATAGCATGACAAGTTGTAGATAGTTGTGGGTATTGCATTTTATAGCTAGAAATGTTGTCTCTGTTGGCCATGGCTGCATACTTCTTCTTTTATCTTAATCTATCTTCATTATGCAGAAATATGAGGTTTTTGAAGTTTTGAACTTAGGGTTTCACTTCATCCTACATATCCAGAACTTCTACATACCATGGCTATGCTTGTCTTTGTTAATAGGCATCAAAACTATAACTTACTAGAGGGTTTGTAAGCCTTGAAGTTAGGGTTTCAACTTCATCATGCACACAAAAATCTTGTAATGCCACTGCCATACTGTTTTACTTAATTTCTTCTTCTTTATACTATAGGAAATGAAAGGTTTTGAAGCATCTTGAAGATCTTGTTAATTTGGCAGATGGGTACACAGTCTTTTATGCTTCTTTCTCCTCTCTGTTGGTTTTGAATGTATCATGGCATTTTCTTTGAAATCTCTCAACTGTGTTTGCAAGAACATCATTAGGGTTTGATTTCTTTAACACGGATGGTATGTTTTCTATGCAGCATCACCTTGACTGTTCTTTTATCTCTATCTGCTAGAAAAGGTTTAAGGATTTTGAAGTATTAGAAATGGGTTTTCTTGCTTTACTTTTCATAATCCTTCTCACCTCCTTGTGACTGTTTCTCACACATTTGCTAATGACTTATTTGCCTTATCATTCCATTGTGGCTAATGGGTAGAAGCATATGTTAATATTCTGTCATGACAATAGCTTTTTGATATTCTATATAATGGCTTTGACATTTACCTCCATTTGCATCTGTAGCATAGATTGTATCATTCTGTAAGGTTCTTCTGTAGACTATCTCTTCAGAATGTATGAATGTAAGGTTGATGAACTGTTTGGTTGTATTATCATCATTTAAATGTGGGACTGTCTTTCTACTATAACTGGCTTCTACCATTGCAAAGAGATTAGCTGCCTTCTTCTTTATTGTTTGTGGCATTCTTGAAATGCACTTGTAGCTTGGATAACATGTTTTTTTTGTTTCTTCCTGTCCTTCAAGGCTTATCTGTAGCATAGGAATATTTCTTTATTTCATCTTCTGTAGTATGCTATCATGCATCCTCATACCTTTAGTCATCTTTTTGCATACTCAAATCTCTACCTGTAGCTTCTTCGTGCATCTTTAGATCTCTTCTGGCTATTCATCTCTTTATAATTATACACCTTTGTATTATCAATATATGCTCTTGTCCCTCCATTCATCTGTGATCATTCATGTGCATCTTCAGACTATCTATCTTATCATGTCTCATGTTCCTCTGTAGGTGGGCAATGATCATTATGGTGTATCATGAATGTCTCCTGCTTATTTAAACCACTTCACAGGTCACCGCCATGACTGTTATGGTGATGGTGACTGTATTTTGATACCATAATTATCATAGAGATTAAGTTGTCTTCTTCTTGACTGTTTGTCTTATCATTATTGATGTTCCCCTGTAGGTGAGTAATGACCATTATGATGTATCATACTACTTCATGATCACTGTCATGACTATCTATAATGATGGTGACTACATTTATTCTTGTTCTTGCAATGTATCCTTATTTATGGCATCATTATACCTTTTGACTTTATTGTATCTTTAACTGCATCTTGCATGACTCTACTGTATCTCTGACTGCATCTTTCATACTGTGTGGCATCTACTATATTGTATTTATCTTCTGTAGTGTGCAACTTCAGTCATAACTATCTTTCATTTGATCTTGAAAGTTCACTTGACTTTCATGTTGGAGGTCCATTCACTGTGTTGGGGTATTTGATTGTATTATATGCTTCATCCCTCAATGCTTCATTGTTTGAACATGTTACTCCATTTCGAATGTAGCATTTGATCTTCATGTATCTTTTGATGGTTAGAAATTTTGAGGCATTGGTGGCAGCCTTTTACAAAGTTTATATCTTCTTTTTTGGATGACTGCACACCCATCTCATACATATTGTGAAGTCTTATTTAATGGCAGTCAAGTTGGCATAGTGGAGTTATAATTGTATTCTACTGTTCTATCTGCTGTTCCATGTGGCATTTACTTGACTACCTTTAATAGACACTAGTAACTTTGAATGTAATATAGTTGTTTTAAACTTTGATCATCTTTAGACAGTATGAAAACAATATGAGAAATACTTGGTATGCAATGCTGTTTCATCCTACTCCTTTTCCATAATGAGATGACCCTTCATAAGATCCATTCTGCAACTTGTTCAAATGATACATAAGTTCTTGTATCTTCCTTGCTCTGTCTCTCTTCTCTTTATCAGGCACAATAATCTGCTAACTTGTATCACTCTTGAGATGACTGTAATCTAATTTTTTCTAAATTTGTCTTTTGTCAATCTTGATTGAGTCATATAGTTCTAATTTGTTTCAATCAACTATAATGATGTCATGATAATATACTCCTTATGTAAGTTGATTAGATGATGCATGATATAGCTTAGAATGATGCATCCTATCTTTTTCTGGTACTCTTTCAAAAAATGAAAAGAAACATGCTAGGCTCAAATCCTTGTGGGAGCCACATTTAATCCACATGTTTATTTGTCTTCAAATCAGCAACAAAATTTGTCCTATACCTGCACAGTGAACAAACAAGTTAGCATAAAAAAGTACCTGATTGCATTGATTGATGTCCTTCATGATTTCTTCTGGATCTGTATCATTATCTAATCTGAATTCTTATTTGAAAGCATGATATGATAAGTAGATGTCTCTATTTGATAAAAGATAACTGTAAACATCCGGAGCACTAACGGGGCTGTCCCAAATTTTTTTGCAGGTTTCAGCTGGATGGTGGCTTGGATTAAAGCATGAAGACTGAAGACTTGAAGACCAGATTCAACAGCAACCTCCATCATCAGGCATGTCTACAATTGCTCAGTTTAGTTACTCCAGGGCTTGTGTGGGACACATTTGAACATCTCTTTAAAACATTATCAGTTAGTTTCTCTGATGCATATGATGTATATGTGTTTCCTTTTTAATCAATGCATGAGATAAAGTAACAGATACCTGGATGTATGTTCAAAACATGACATGAAATAATAGTGTAATACAACATCTTTCTCTCTTTTATTCAAAACTGATTAATCTAAATTATCAATTTAACTTATAACTCCTGAAAGATTAAACTTTGTAGAACAACTGTATCTCCTTGAATGTTTGATCCTTTGATGATCAATTCTTTTGTCATGATACTTATCAGTCCTGATTGGACTGATGGGTTATCTTGACAACTGGGTTCTCTTTTCAACTTTATCAAATTGTCAACCATTCAAGAATGCATAACCTTGAAGTTTTCTATTATTCATTCTAAACAATTACACCTAGGTCCAACTAATTTTCAGTGTGAACAAAAAATTAGTAACATTTATGGCAACCTCTTAAGGGTGTTTACCTACTCAACAGTTTAGAACCAGTAGCCTTGCCTTCTCATTGGGCATATAGTCATTTTTGCCCAAAACTTAGAGAAATTCTGCAACTCACACTAACTAAAAACAACAGCAGCAACTAACTGAAAAAAATGAAACTAAAACTAATTTTCTTAAAACAGAACTAGCTGCATGTGCAGAAGCACTTCTTGGAAACAAAACAACAAAACTGAAACTAACTGTGCAAAAGCAATTATTTCCAACATAAGGCTGCCTTACTTAGTAACATACCTTGAGGTGAATCCTGTTAACTAGGATTGGCAACACCTCACCATCTAACTTGGCAAGCTGAAATGCATTGTTTTGCTTACACTCTATGACTATATATGGTCCATCCCACATTGCATCAAACTTTGTATGCTGCCCTGGTCTACTTTTCAATTCATTCCACTTGAAAACTAGATCTCCTTCTTTATAAACCCTTGGTACTGCTCTTTTCTCAAAAGTCCTTTTCATTTGGGTCTAGTGTACTTCCAATGTTTTCAAAGCCTCCTTTCTTATCTCTTTAAGTTCAATTAGCTGTGCAAGCCTGATTTCCATTGGCTATTCTTCAAGTAACTCTAGCTCTTTTATATAGCTAAGTGTTGGCAACTCCACTGTTATTGGTAACTTGGTTTCTTTTCCATATGTAAGAACATAAGGTGAATTACCTGTTGATCTTTTAGGTGTAATCCTATCATCCCATAGTGCTAACTTTAATTTATCATGCCAATACCTCTGAATCTCATCAACTATTTTCTTTATAATCTTAATCAGATTTTTGTTAGTTGATTCAGCCTGTCCATTACCTTGAGGGTAATAATTTGATGAAGTATTAAAGAATATGTTATTTTTGATAGACCAATCAGATATTCTTAATCCAATCAATGTTAAAGCATTATCTGAAATAATTGAGTGAGGAGTTCCAAACCTAGACACTAGATCTTGATAAAAATTCAGGACTAATGTTTCATTAGCATCTTTCAAAGCGACTACTTCAATCCACTTAGTGAAATAATCCATTGCAGTCAAAAGCCACTTGTGTCCTTGGCTTGAAGGTGGATTGATAGGACCAATGAAGTCCAATCCCCACTTGCCAAATGGTTGTTCCACTTGAATTGGATACAAGGGCATTGCTGGCAGCCTTTGTTTACCTGCAAAAACTAAACATTTAAGACATTTCTTTACCCATTCACGAGCATTCTTGAAGATGTCAGGCCAATAGTAACCAGCCCTCATAAGTTTTAGAGCTGTTGTTCTAGCTGTAAAGTGACCTCCAGCATGTCCATCATGAAATTCTTCTAGAATCTTTTGAGTCTAATCTAGCTGTACACATCTTAGTAAAACATTGTTAAAATCTCTCTTGTACAGAATTCCATCAATTATGGCATAAGGGATTGCCTGTAATCTATAATATCTTCTTTTAGATCTGTCCAGGCCTTGTGGACAATCACCAGTGTGCAAATAATGAATCATATCATGCATCCAACTTGCAGGGGATTCTGGGACAGTAGTTGTTTCATTATTTTGAAGCACTATCTCAGCCTCTCCTTCAAGTTCCTTGCTATATCCTTCATTTCCTGCAAGCTGTTCACACAGTCCTTTGCCTCAGACTAGCTTGGTTACCTTAATTTGTATGTCATATTCCATGACCTTTGTTATCCACTCTGCTCTCTTATCATTTAAATCTTTACGGAGCAAAAATTCTTTCATTGCTGGGTGAGCAACCATTAATTGAATTCTATTATTTGAAAGCATGTATTTGAATTTCTTTAAGCTCCTGATAACAAATAATACATGCTTTTCAACAAAAGAATATCTTACCTCATAGTCATGCAGAACCTGGCTAAAAAATGCCACAGGTTGTTCCATTCCTTCACTGTTTTGCTGACATAGCATAGCTGATATAGTATCGACATTACCAAATGCATATAAAATGAAGTCTTGCAAAACCTAGCTAAAAATGCCACAGGTTGTTCTATTCCTTCACTGTTTTGCTGACATAGCATAGCTGATATAGTATCCACACTGCCAAATACATATAAAATGAACTCTTTATCAAAATTTGGATTTATCATAGTTAGAGCAGCAACAAGTGCTTCCTTTATTTCTTCAAAGCTCTGCTTTCCTTCTTTAGTCTAGTCGAAGGGTTTATTCTTCTCCAGAATTACTGTAAGAGGTTGTAAAAGTGCTGCTATGTTTGGAATAAACCTTCTTACAAAGTTAATTCTTCCCAGAAAGCTCTGTAAGCCTTTCTTATGTGCAAGAAGAGGTAATGCCAGTATTGCAGTAATTCTTTCAGGATCAATTGATATTCCATCCTTAGACACAATGTGTCCCAGCAGTTTACCTTCATGAACAAAAAGAATACTCTTCTTTGGCTTCAATGATACCCCAAATTCTCTACATCTCTCAAAGATTAGTCTTAAATGATGAAAATGATCTTCAACTTTTTTAGAAAAAATAGTCACATCATCTAAGTATACAAGTACAATTTTATTAATCAGGCCTTGAAAAGCCATGTCCATTGCTCTCTGAAATGTTGCACCTGCATTTGATAAGTCAAATGGCATCTTTATGTATGCTAGTGTGCCCCATTTTGTGGTAAAAGTTGTCTTGTATTGATCTTCCTCTTTCACAAGAATTTGGTTATAACCTGAATAACCATCCAATAAAGAAAATCTCTCTGACCAAGAAACAATCTGCAATATCTGTTCCATAGATGGTAAAGGATAATGATCCTTTAAAGATGCTCTATTTAAATCATGGAAATCAACACATAATCTAATTTCTCCATTTTTCTTTCTAACAGGAACAAAGTTTGAAACCCATGAAGTATGTATGGTAGGAAAAATGATATTACCTTCAGTGAGTTTATTGAGTTATGTTTTCATGAGCACTTCCAGTTTGGGATTCATTGGTCTTTTCTTCTATCTGACAGGTTTAGCTTTGGGTTCCAGCTCTATTGTGTGTTGAGCTAACTTAGGGTTGAAACCTTTCAGATCTCCATATTTTGATGCAAACATTTCATTGAACTCTTGACAAAGCTGGATGAATGCTTGTTGTTCTTGTTTTGTACATATCCTTCCCATCTTGAGCAATTTTCCTTTAAAGATCTCAAAAGGTTTATAATGTTCTTTCTTTATTGACAAGCTAGCCTTGTCCTTTCTTACTTGATCATCAGTATTAAAGATAGATTCTAATGTCACTAAACCCTTGGGTAACTTATTTGATCTTAATTGAAATATTTGATCATCATATTGTTGTACAAAATTCTGTTGATTACCTGCAGAAAATTCAGCTTCTTCCATTAAGAAATTTATAATCTGTTCATCACTATCAAACACTTACCAACTGACATTATTATCTAGAACTGATGGTCTAACAACAACTTTGACATATAAAGGAGAGTGAATATTCTTCATTTTAGTACAAATATCATATTCAACTCCTATAGCAGCTAGTTTATCAGCTTGCTTGTTATCATTTCTAGGTACAGATATGAGATTAAATGCATCAAACTCTACTATCATGTCCCAAACTCTATGTTTGTATAATTTCAGCAAGTCATTTTTTGTAGCAGCAAGGTTTCTGACTTGTTTAACCACTAACTCACTGTCTCCAAACACTTTTAAACATCTAATTTTTCTCTTCCTTTCCCATTCTAAACCATGAACTAAAGCCTCATATTCAATTGAGTTGTTAGAACAGCTGAAAGCAAATCTGAAAGATGAATAATATTTCTCACCTATGGGAGAAACTAAAACAACTCCTTCTCCAGCTCCTACCTTGCTTCTAGAACCATCAAAAAATAGTTCCCAAACATCATTTTCAGATTCTATAGTTTGTTGTTTTTCTTCTTTAATCAGTGATGTAGAGTGCACAATGGGAAGCAACACACAATTGATCAGCGAGATGTGGCCTATGTCTTGGCGACAAAACCTTGTTAGCCAAACATACCCCGTCGGCCACTTACTAACTTCTCTTACCGATCTTTCAACTTCCCCCAATGGCCAACTTCACTCATATACATCGCTTCATTTGTTATCGCCAGTGGACTACAATCCATATGCACCGGTTCACCACCACACCCGGTCACCTTCTTGTATCCAACACAATGTATGTTTCAACATGCATTCTCAAATACATTTGGTGGGACCCTTCCTTCAGTGTGACTTAACTCATCGGCGAGTTTGAAAACTACTCCACCGATACACATTGACCATGCCAATACCAATCAACTTGTATGTGCTTTGCTCGACTTACTATCGCCAGTCACCATTTGTATCCAATGATGGTTGTGTCATCAACATGCATTCGATTCCACTGTTGCAGCCAGTCACCTCTTGTATCATATGGAATGTATATTCTCAATGTACAATGTGATATGCATTAACAATATACATTCTAGGAATCAATACAAGGCTTGCATCAATGTATGCTCTTCGACGAGACAAACCCGATCTTCACCGATGCCCTTCTATCGGCCTAACACCGAGGATCGGTGCAACTCCAAAAGGTTTCTCCGAAAGCTATGTCATGCCGCTGACACTTCATTTACTCTGCAATTGCACAAACACTAAACCAACACACAGAAACAAGGGCTCGATAGTATGGACACCCTCTATGAACACTTGATCACCCGCCAACTTGGCCACTTCTCAACAACACTTTTCCTATCACTTCTACGACTAGTCACATAGAGATGACTAGTCGACTTATACCAAACTCCTTGGGTCTTTGGGTGTCTGATCCAGAACAATAGAAAACACAAAATACATACTGTATCCCTCCATCACACTAAGAATGAGAATGCTTTCAGTGGACAGAGGAATAACACTCCATTTGTTCACCAAACCCTAGTTTCTAGGTTCTCAGATCAATCTCTATAAAATCTGACAAACTATAACTCTCTAAGTCACCAGATTACTATCAAATGGAACTACTTCAATGCATGAATACTACCAGTCAGTACAGAATGACAATCACAGAGAATTACTCAGAAAGAACAATGTTCAACACCCAAACTCTAGTTCTTCATTCATTCACTCCCTTCTATGTCTCCCTCATTACATCCAACTTCTCGCCTATAAAAGGCTAGAGACAACAGTTTACATCCTCCAACCGTGCAAAACTGATTTGAAAATAGTTAGTCGTTGGATTTCTCCTAACACAAGAAAACTACATGTTTTCCTTGTGTGATTACATCAAAATTGACCAAAACATGGTCTACATAGGTCTAGTGACCAAATTGACACAAAAGCCTTATTACAAAAATGATGGGCTTAAAAAGCCTTATTGAAACAAAACAAAAACATGACTTCCTACACCATACTCCCCCTGCAGGAAAAACTCAAGTCCCTTGAGCTGCTAACTATTGGAGCGTCTTCCCATGCTTCAAAATGTCTACCTCACTCATCCATGTAGCCTCTGAATCAGGAATATCCTGCCACTTGACCAAGTACTCCTTATACACACCTTTCCTTGTCTTCTTGACAACCTTGGAATCTAAGTTGCATTCCAACTATAAAGGCTTACTTGGAGGTAGATCTCTGATCCAGTCTTCATCTTCAATCACAACATCTGATCCATCTTTAGCATTCAATGGAGGTCTGAATGGAAATAGGTCTGCAACATTGAATATGGGAGAAATACCAAGACCAGATGGTAATTCTATCTCATATGCATTTGGACCAAACTTATGCACTACCTTGCATGGTCCTATTTTATTCATCAGAAGCTTGGTTGGCTACCCTTTAGGCAACCTTTCCTTCCTTAGATAGGTCATCACCAAATCTCCCACCTTAAACTCTACATCTCTCCTTTTGAGATCTGCTCTGTCTTTGTATTTGGAGACTGTTTTCTCCAACTGAACCTTGACCTGATCATGAACTGCTTTCATGATGGCAACAAAATCTTCTCCTAGAGCACTCCTCTTATCCCAACCTTGCAGTTCTTTGAGTTTAAGTGGTCCTCTTGGATGGAAACCATAAACAATTTCAAATGGACTTTTCCCAGTACTTCTATTCCTTGAATCATTGTAAGCATACTCAGCTTGACTGATCACCAAGTCCCATGCCAACCCATGCTGTTTGGTAAGGCATCTGAGAAGGTTTCCTAAGGACATTAACAACTTTAGTCTAACCATCAGTTTGGGGATGGTAGGCTAATGAGAAAGACAATTGTGTTCCCAATTTTCTCGATAAGGTCCTCCAAAAATAACCAACAAACTTGGAGTCTCTATCAGTGACAATTGAAAGGGGCAAACCATGGATTCTAACTACTTCTCTGAAAAAGAGACCAGCAATATGAGATGCATCATTTGTGCATTTGCATGGCACAAAATGAGCCATCTTACTGAATCTATCCACAATGACAAAAACACTGTCCACACCCCTTGCTGTCTTAGGAAGACCAAGTACAAAATCTATACTAATGCTCTCCCAAGGCCTATTGGGAATAGGAAGTGGTTGGTACAAACCAGCATTAGAAGACATACCTTTGGCCTTTTGACATATGGTACAACTTGCAACATATCTCCTTACATCTGACTATACTTTTGGCCAATAGTAGAATCTAGTGACTTGTTCCAAAGTCTTGTCCAACCCAAAATGTCCTCCTAAGGTTCCATTGTGCTTCACCTTGATGATGTTATCCCTCATTGAACATTTAGGAACACATAGCAAACTGCCTTTGAATAGGAGACCTTCCTGCAACACAAAATTTGAATATTCACCATGAAAAGTGTTAGCTAAACTAGTACAAACTTCATAAGCAGTCTTGAAATTTGCATCTTCCTTGTATAACTCCTTCAAACAATCTATGCCCATGCTTTCCATCTGTACTTCATATATGACTAGCATCCTTCTACTTAAAGCATCGGCCACTTTGTTGGCAACACCCTTTTTATGCTTAATAGTGAAGGTATAGGCCTGCAATTGTTCCATCCACTTGACATACCTATGATTCAACTTTTCTTAACTATTCAGAAAGATAAGAGCATGGTTATTAGTAAAAACAATGAATTCTTTTGGTAGCAAATAATGTCTCCACTTTTTGAGAGCTTGCACCATTGCATAAAGCTCTAGATCATATGTAGAATACCTTTGTTTAGACTCATTCAACTTCTCTAAAAAAAATGCCATTGGATGTCCATCTTGACTGAGAACAACACCTATTGCTTGCTAACTTGCATCACATTCTACTACAAAAACTTTGTCAAAATCAGGGAGCACCAATGTAGGTAATTCAACCACTTTCCTCTTTAACAATTCAAAGCTATCATCTGCTTGCTTTGTCCATTGAAATTTGCACTTCACTCCACCCTTGATGGTGTTGAGAATAGGAGCACATATGTGACTGAATCCTCTAATGAACTTCCTGTAAAAACTTGCCAAGCCATGGAAACTTCTAACATCTCCCACTGTCTTAGGAGTAGGCCAATTGAGAATAGCCTCAACCTTTGTGGGATCCATCTTCAAACAACCATTAGAAATCACAAAACCAAGATACCCAAGCTTATTTTTCATGAAATCACACTTATCCAAGTTGATCATCAACTTACTCTCATGCAACTTCTTCATCACTTGTCCAAGATGCTTCACATGTTCTTCTTTTGTCCTGCTGAAAATAAGTATGTCATCAAGATAAACAATTACAAATTTTCCAATGAATTCAACAAGTACCTCATTCATCAAATGCATGAATGTGCTTGGAGCATTGCTAAGGCCAAATGGCATGACAAGCCACTCATAGAGACCTTCATTTGTCTTGAAGGCAGTCTTCCATTCATCTCCCTGCCTAATTCTGATATGATGATAACTAGATTTCAAATCAATCTTGGAATAATAACATGACCCTCCAAGATAGTCCAAAAAATCCTCAATCCTTGGCATAGGGAATCTATACCTTATTGTGATCTCATTTATGGCCCTTGAGTCCATACATAGTCTCCACTTTCCATCTTTCTTTGGAACAAGTACACTAGGGACTGCACATGGACTAAGACTCTTTCCAATCAATCCTTTCTCTAAGAGTTCTTGAATTTGTCTACTCGCCTCTTCATTCTGCTGTGGTGTCAATTTGTAGGCAACCTTATTGGGCAATGTGGCACTTGGGATCAAGTCAATTTGATGACTTATATCTCTCATGGGTGGTAAGGAGTTAGGAGAGTCCTCTACCACAAGATCCTCGTACTTATCCAACAATTGTTGTACTTCTAGTGGAATCTCTTTCTACTTTTTGTCTTGTTGTCTTGATTCATCTTTAGGCTTCATTATTAAGGCATATCCTTGGGTATCCTTCTCCTTCATGACGTTTAAGAACTCTTTGCCACTAACCATCATGACACTGGTGTCATTACTCTTCTCTCCAATCTGCTCTTGCATAGGATCCATCATGAACTTCCTTCCATTCTTGGTGATGAGGTATGTGTTCTTCTCACCGTCATGTTGTGCCTTCACATCATACTGCCATGGACATCCAAGTAGAAGGTGACAAGCATCCATAGGAATAATCTCACATAGTACCTTGTCCTTATAATCACCTATCTCAAACTCAACCCACGTTTGTTCTTCTACCATGTAATTTTTATTCTTATTCAACCAAGAGATCTTATGAGGACTAACATGGGGCAGTCTTTTCAACTTACACTTCTCTACCATTTCAATAGACACTACATTCTCAGTAGAACCTGAATCAACAATGATTTTACAAAGCTTACTATATGCTATACCTTGGGTTCTGAAGAGAGTCTTCCTTTGTGGGGGTTCTTGCTTCAATGGCATCTTCATCAAGGTTCTCTTGATCATCATGCTCTCTCCTTTAAGGACTGGTGCAGCACTACTAATGGGTGAATTCACACTTTGGCAATCATCATCTTTCAACAGTTGATTCCTTCTCCCACCATCATGGGAACTAGATGCCTTCTCAGGGCATTTGCTCGCAGTATGGCTTACTTGATTGCAGCCATAGCATCTTCAGTGAAAACTCTGGGTCCTCTGCCTACACCACCACCTCTACCTCTGCCATTTGGTCTTCTCCAACCTCTGAAACCACCACTTCTATGATCTACATCAGAATGAGACTCTTGTTGACTTGAATTTTCATTTCTACTTGACTGTCCTCTACCAAAATTGCCTCTTCCCCTATTATTCCTGCCACCTCTTCCTCTAGTGTTTTGATCACTCCTTTTCAACTTATCCTCTACCCTAGAGGCTAATTGAAAACATTCATCCACTATTTTGCGAACCACCATACTGAATTCATCTTGTATGTTATAACTCAAACCATCAAGATATCTGGCCACCATCTCTTTCTCCTCCTCCTTGTGATTGGCCCTCATGCTCAATCTATGAAATTCTTTAGTATATGTAGCTACATCCATATCCTTTTGTCTGAGATGATTAAACTTCCTAATGGTCTGCAACTCATAATTAGATGGCATGAACTTCTCTCTCAGCATGGCCACCATTCTGGTCCATTTGGTGATAGGGTTCTTTCCAACTTTCTCTCTTTCACATTGTGTATAGTTCCACCAAACCAGGGCAGAACCTCTCAATCTTGTCTTAGCAAACTTGACTTTCTTGCTGTCATTATACTCCTTGAAGTCAAAATAGTTACACATGGCTTCAATCCAATCCATGAGAGCATCTCCATCTAGTTTCCCATTGAATGTAGGAACATCCATCTTTGGATCACCACTATCTCTATGACCTTTGAGTGCATTCAGGAATGCCTTTTGGTCTGCAGACATACCTTCACCTTGAGGGCTCTCCTCTGCCTCTTCTTCTTTTGTATCAGAAGCACTTCCATCCTCTTTACTCTTACCCTTGGACTTCTCTTCTTCCAACTTTTCTTTAAGCATCTCCTCTACCATCTTCTTGATGGCTTCTTTGCTCGTAGACTTGGAAGGCATTGTGCTAGCCTCAGTTTCTATCTCCATGTCTGACATACATGGCTCCAATTCAAATATTGGCTTTCATACCAATATGATGTAGAGTGCATAGTGGGAAGGAACACACAATTGATCGGCGAGATGTGGCCTATGTCTTGGCGACCAAACTTTGTCAGCCAAACATACCCCGTCGACCACTTACTAACTTCTCCTACCGATCTTCTAACTTCCCCTGACGGCCAACTTCACTCATATACATTGCTTCATTTGTTATCACCGGTGGACTACAGTCCATATGCACCTGTTCACCACTACACCCGGTCACCTTCTTGTATCTAACACAATGTATGTTTCAACATGCATTCTCAAAATACATTTGCGATATACATTTGGTGGGACCCTTCCTTCGGTGTGACTTAACTCATTGGCGAGTTTGAAAACTACTCTGCCGATACACATCGACCACACCAATACCAATCAACTTGTATGTGCTTCGCTCCACTTACTATTGCCGGTCACCGTTTGTATCCAATGAAGGTTGTGTCCTCAACATGCATTCGATTCTACCGTTGCAGCCAGTCACCTCTTGTACCATATGGAATGTATATTTTCAATGTACAATGGGATATGCATTTACAATATACATTCAAGGAATCGATACAAGGCTTGCATCAATGTATGCTCTTCGGTGAGACTAAACTCGATCTTCGCCGATGCCCTTCTATTGGCCTAACACCAAGGATCGGTGCAACTCTAAAAGGTTTCTTCAAAAGTTATGTCAGGCCACTGACACTTCGTTTACTCTACGATTGCATAGACACCAAATCAACACACAGAAACAAGGGCTCGACAGTACAGACACCCTCTATGAACACTTGATCTCCTGCCAACTTGGCCACTTCTCAACAACACTTTTCCTATCACTTCTATGACTAGTCACATAGAGATGACTAGTCGACTTATACCAAACTCCTTGGGTCTTTGGGTGTCTGATCTAGAACAACAAAAAACACAAAATACATATTGTATCCCTCCATCACACTAAGAATGAGAATGCTTTCAGTGGATAGAGGATAACACTTCATTTGTTCACCAAACCCTAGTTTCTAGGTTCTCAGATCAATCTCTATAAAATCTAACAAACTACAACACTCTCAGTCACCAGATTACTATCAAATGGAACTACTTCAATGCATGAATACTACCAGTCAATACAGAATGACAATCACAAAGAATTACTTAGAAAGAAAAATGTTCAACACCCAAATTCCAGTTCTTCATTCATTCACTCCCTTATGTGTCTCCCTCATTACATCCAACTTCTCACCTATAAAAGGCTAGAGACAACAGTTTACATCCTCCAACCGTGCAAAACTGATTTGAAAATAGTTAGCCATTGGATTTCTCCTAACACAAGAAAACTACATGTTTTCCTTGTGTGATTACATCAAACTTGACCAAAACATGGTCTACATAGGTCTAGTGACCAAATTGACACAAAAGCCTTATTACAAACATGATGGGCTTAAAAAGCCTTATTGAAACAAAATAATAACATGACTTCCGGCACCATAGAGAAGGTGCTCCTACACCAATCAGATTTGGAATAACTGTATTATTTTCTTGAATCATGTACACACCAAGACCAATCTCATCCATTCGCTCAAATGGATCTATTTCATGATTCTCTGTTGCCCATTGGTCTAGAACCAAATCTGGAATTCCTTCCAAAGGTGTGTAAGGTTCTAAATGATCTTTTGCTAGTGGTTCGGACTTGATTGTAACCTTGGTTCCATATCTAGTTCTGAAGAATAAATGTGTCCAATCAGATGATAAATACCCTCCTAACCTTGATACAAAATCTTTCGATAAGCAAATGGCAAACGTAGGTGGCAAATCAATGACATAAATGTCCTGGTATATAACAAAGTTTGGACAAGCATGCATAGTAAGGCCTAAATTTTTAAACATTCCAACTGTACTTACTTCAGTTCCATCCATTTGTACAACACCTCTAACAACAAGTTCATATTTCAGACCTAACTTATCAGCTAGCTGTTTTGGCATAACTAAACTGCTGGCTCCTGAATCTATCATGCAATTATGTATTAAATAATCACCCAAAATCAAAGTGACATAAAATTGTGGTGGTTTGCCTACTAGTTTACGATGTTCTATTCTTTTTTCTATTTAATTTAAAATCATAATCTGAGGTTGATGTGATTTTTGTACCTCATTGGACAAAAGAAACTGAGATAGAGCATTTTGTAACAAATCCTTTTATCCTGGAATGTGTAAAGCTTCTAAAATAGACATGCTTGCTATTGTCTTTTTCATATGATCCAAAATATTAAAAATAGGGCCACTAATCTTTTGTTGTATTTTTGGGACAGCAACCTCTGGGTGGTCTTTTCCTGGCTATTTATTTTCTGTAGTTGGTTGTCTTGACAAAATGTGCAAAACTTTTGATGTAGAGGCTTGATTTTACTCATTCTAAATTATAGAAACTATATTTTTCCCTTTATCAATTGGATGTGATACATTTCTAGCTTGCTATTTTCTAGTTTCAGCTTGCTGATTTATATTTCCAAGCTATTGCTGCAACTCAACAACTCTCTTTTTTGATCTTGTTTTTGCTGCAATATTAGTAAAAGATTGCTTTTGACCTGGCAACTAATTTACACCACAAAATTTATTAGCCTACCAACTCATTAAAGCTACATCAGGATTAAGATACTGAGGCTAAATGTCCAACTGGTTGTTTAGATCACTTTTTGAATGTTCAGCAGCAACATAGTTATTCTGTACAATCAAAGCTTGACTTACTATTCCATTTGGACAAGTGGCTTGATTATGAGGTTGATTATAGGGATAGCACCATGCATAGTCTTGAACCATGTTGTTCTGTATAGGCACTATTTCTTTTGATGTACTGACATTATTTGGATTATATTGCTGATTTGTCCTATTGTTGTAATTTCTTCTTTGACCCTGATAATATGCCTGATAACTAGGTCTATTTTCTTGGTAAGGGGCTACTTGGTAAGGTCTGTTATTCTAATTTGTTTGAATTTTTAGACTCACTAAGTCATTACTCACAGTCTGCAGTAATTTTGCTATGCTTTGCTAATTTTCTTTCAACTCTCTAAATTTAGAATGAATGGGATTTGCATTATTTTGTGTGTTTGTTGAATAACCAAAAGATGGTATTGTTGAAATATGTGGAGCTGAAATTGGTATTAAAGGTTGTATATATGGAAAAATTGGCATTGGGGGCCTAGGTACTATCTTACTAGCTTGTATTAAACTATTTTTTGCTCTTATTGCAATATCAAAAGCAGCTGGTAAAGTTACCCCTCCCATGGATTGTATCATAACAACAATATCAGAATTTAATGCCCTTAAATAATACAAAAAAAATGCTCTGGTGATGGTTTCACTATTTCAAGAATTCTATTCCATGTTTTCTGAAATCTAAAATTAAAATATGTCATTTGCTCTTGTTGAGCCCTCTTAATAGTAGTCATTTGTTCAACTAATGATAAATGAGTTGTCCTAAAATTAGCTATTCAAAGTAGCACCTAATTCATCCCAAGATCTAATTGAATTTACTCTTAAGCCTCTAAACCATTGAAGAGCTTTACCTTTTAATGATGCTACCAGCAACCTGATTGCAATGTTTTCCTCGGTGATGTGGTGAACAGTACATAAAGACGCCACATCTTTGATATGTTCAATGGGTGTAGTCCCATCTTCTCCTATAAATTTGGTAAACTTTTCAATGTAGCCATCGGTATGTCATCATGTTGATTCAAATTCAAAGAGTTGACTCCATTAAAAGACACAAAAGGCTAATTTCAAGGTGGTGGTGGATTTCTTCCACCTCCTCCACTTCCTCCACCACCACCGGGTGGTGGTAACACTCCTCCACCTCCTCCTCCTCCTAGTAAAGACATTGGAGTGGGTAAAACTTGAGCTGGTGTTTGGACTAAAACTTCTTGAAATATTTCCTGTAATACAGGCTCTTCAATAGTAAACTCGAGAAGAAGTGGTTCCTCTTGAAAAATAGGAATTTGTTCTTCTCGGCTTTCTGGTGGAGAACTTAAAAAACATGTTGATGAACTTGCAAACAATGGATTCTAATTTGAAGCAAAGTTAGGATGTGTACTTGGCAGATCTATAACAACTGATAAATATATTGTATTAACCTCTTTCTCTACTTTTATCCTCCTTTTTGGTGGAGATAACTGATTATGCTTCTCAGAATTTTTACTTGACCTTGTTTGATATTTTTTCATAGGCTGCAAGATCTGATTTGAAAAAACCATAGTATTAGAGTCACTAGGTACTGATAAGAAACCTCTAAAAGGCTAGAATTCTACTGCTCATACCAAAAATAGCAAAAGAAATAAGTCCTTTTGAACTAAAAATTAGTTCAAGGTCCCACTAGGCATGCCAAAACTATTATCACTGGGAATTGTACCCATATGCAAAGCTGCTTAAAGCACTGCAATCTCGTGTAACATGGGACTAATCTCAGGTTGTGGGTGCCCTATGATGATATTAGACCTCCATATTGTGGGCTGGTTCCCTTCAAATGTTCTATTTAGATGTGTGTTTTTTACTTTTTGGGAAAAGGGAAGAAAGAAACTAAATGAACTCTGAGTGCAAAATGGCGATGCACCTAATATAGATAAAAATAATGCAATCCGATTCATAATGCTTGCTCAGAAATCTGATTTCTACACAATCCAGACTTGGCATAAATATCACAAAAATGTTTCTAAGGAAGGTTTGAAAACATGTTTTTATGAATGAAAATGGTTTTTCACAGCATAAAAAGACTATTTATGGTTAACACAACCTAAGACCTATGATGAATTTATGCTATAATGCTGTAAACAATGAGATGAGACAATAATTTTGAAGGTTTAATAATAAAACACAGCAAAATTTCATCAAAATCACTTCACTATTCAGCACTAAAAGGAAAGGTAATTCAACTAATCTGAAATAACAAAGGAAAGCTTTGCAAAAAGACAAAAGATAACCTATAACTTGCTGATCTCTCAATAAAGCTATAAAAGTGAGCTACAAGAATTCTCCAATTTGTCTGAATCAGAATGAGAATCAAGAACTAGCAAAAATAGACGTTTACTTTACAATATATAGGCTTGCTCTCTCCAAGAGGCATGCAAAAAATATAGACTTGTAGATAACTGCCTCTAAAAATACTCATTCTCAAGCAACCTCAAAAATCCTCAAAATTAGGGTCTAAAACTCCCTCAAATTGAGCAAAAATAGCTTCAATTTGGGCTTCTCCATGTGTTTGACCAAAATTTTGACTAAGGACCCTAAAAATACTCCTAAAAGTCATGCAAAACCTCCTAGATGGCCTAGTTAACTCAACTAATCAATTTGTGTGATTTTGCATGAGCAAAATTGATTGTAAGTAAATAATAAAGTAATAAAGTATTACTCTATTATTGGTTACAATTTGTTCTATTTTTTATTTTACAACTTGTGGAAAATAATAAAGTAATTTATAGAATACTACTTTATTATTTATTTACAATTAATTAATGTGTAAAATCGTGCATGATTAGAAGAAAAATATACTCCTTATCACTCCAATACATTTGCCTATTTTGCAAAATAGGACTTAGGAATAATTACATAATTCCTTATCACTCTAATACATTTGTGAAAAAATATCTCCTTCTGCAAGGAAAATAAAAGAACCAATCCCTCCTGTAGCACTCCATGCACAAGACAAAAATTGTATAAATATCCATTTCTCAAATCTCTTTATATCCCCATATGCAAAAATTGAAGTTAAGGAAAGAAAACAACTCCACTATGCAACTTGACCCCATGCATAAAAAAGATCTATCATATACTATCATCATTAATGTTGCCACCATGCAATTGCCACATCACTACGAGACAAATATCTTATTACCCATATGTTATATCTCCACCATGCATAATGAGATTACCCTTGAACTCCATGTATTTCATATGCATCAAATATTGCACCATTATAGATGCTCACCCTATCTTCCACTTTGTAAATTCTATGTTCATGCATATCATGTCTTAAAACTATTCCCTCTCTTGGCTGTTAGTCACCATGCATAAATTTGAAACCTATGCTTGGATGCTTGGACATGGGCAAAGGGACTTAAGCATGTGATTTGATACCTCCACCATTCGACCTCCAAGGAATCTTCACCATGCATAAAAGGTCATAAGGCATGTAGCCTTTCAACATGTTATATTAGTCTCTTGACTTAAAAGAAGCCAACCTCTAAAATGGTTGCTGTCAGCCACTATATGTTATGATTGTTAGGGAAAGTCTTGACCCTGACAACAAATTTGGATAAGGTAATAATTGGTTTGCTTATGTCAAAAATTGCACTTGAGCAAAAGAACCTTCGAACAAAATAGGGAAACAACCCTAATCTTTGCTTATTCACACTTCTTTTGATTTCTTTCTTTGAGCTCTGCAAAAACATGTCGACCGAGGGTTTCAAGTTGCTCCATGGTGGCTCTAGTTCTCTTCTTCAATAGCTCTAATACATTATCGCTGCCATGAACTCTTCATGAGCGAGGATGAAGGTAAACTTTCTTTTATGTTTGATATGAAGCATTTGAATGCTGTAGCTTCCTTCATCTATATGGCCATGGCCTTTTTCATTGTTATAACAACACCATTGTTGTACATTCTTTAATGTCTTCATTCTGTCTCTATGTGCTTCCTTTCTCAACGGTCTTCTTCTGCTCTTCTAGAAGTTTGAGGCCACTATGTGGCCATGGAAGATCTTTCGTTCTCGGTAGAAACGAGGTAAGCACTTGCTATCTAGTCTCTATAGTTTCATTCTTCTTTGGTCTCACTCCTTATAGCATGACAAGCTGTAGATAGTCATGGGTATTGCATTTTATAGAAAGAAATGTTGTGTCTCTGTTGGCCATGGCTGTATACTTCTTTTATCTTAATCTATCTGCATTATGCAGAAATCTGAGGGTTTTGAAGTTTTGAAGTTAGGGTTTCACTTCATCCTGCATATCCAGAACTTCTACCTGCCATGTCTATGCTTGTTTTTGTTAATAGGCATCAAAACTGTAACTTACTAGAGGGTTTGTAAGCCTTGAAGTTAGGGTTTCAACTTCAACATGCATAGAAAAATCTTGTAATGCCACGACCATACTATTTTACTTGATTTCTTCTTCTTTATACTATAGGAAATGAAAGGTTTTGAAGTATCTTGAAGATCTTGTTAATTTGGCAGATGGGTACACAGTCTTTTATGCTTCTTGCTCCTCTCTATTGGTTATGATTGTATCATGGAATTTTCTTTGAAATCTCTCAACTGTGTCTGCAAGAACATCATTAGGGTTTGATTTCTTCAACATGGATGGTCTATTTTCTATGCAACATCATCTTGACTGTGCTTTTATCTCTATCTGCTGGCAAAAGTTAAACGGTTTTGAAGTATTAGAAATGAGTTTTCTTCCTTTACTTTTCATAATACTTCTCAAGTCCTTGTGACTATTTCTCACACATTTGCTGATGACTTACTTGCCTTATCATTCCACTATGGCTAATGGCTACATTAATATTCTATCATGACAATAGCTTTTTTATATTCTATATAATGGCTTTGACATTTACCTCCATTTGCATCTGTAGCATAGATTGTATCATTCTGTAAGGTTCTTCTGTAGACTATCTCTTCAAATTGCATGAATGTAAGGTTGATGAACTGTTTGGCTATATTATCATCATTTAAATGTGGGACTGTCTTTCTACTATAATTGGATTGTACCATGGCAAAGGGATTAGTTGCCTTCTTCTTTATTGTTTGTGGCATTCTTGAAATGCACCTGTAGCTTGGATAACATGTTTTTTTTTGTTTCTTGCTGTCCTTCAAGGATTATCTATAGCATAGGCATATTTCTTCATTTCATCTTCTGTAGTATGCCATCGTGCATCCTCATACCTGTAGTCATCTCTTTGCGTACTCAAATCTCTACCTGTAGCTTCCTTGTGCATCTTCAGATCTCTTCTGGCTGTTCATATCTTTATCATTATGCACCTTTGTATTATCAATATATGCTCTTGTCCCTCCATTCATCTATGATCATTCATGTGCATCTTCAAACTGTCTATCTTATCATTTCTCATGTTCCTCTGTAGGTGGGCAATGATCATTATGGTGTATCATGAATGTCTCCTACTTATTTAAACCAATTCACAAGTCACTGCCATAACTGTTATGGTGATGGTGACTGTATTTTGATAGCATAACTGTCATAGAGATTAAGTTGTCCTCTTCTTGACTATTTTTATTATCATTATTGATGTTCCTCTATAGGTGAGCAATGACCATTATGATGTATCATACTACTTCATGATCACTGTCATGACTGTCTATAATGATGGTGATTGCATTTATTCTTGTTATTACAATGTATCCTTCTTTATGGCATCATTATATCTTTTGACTGTATTGTATCTCTGACAGCATCTTGCATGACTGTAATGTATCTCTGACTGCATCTTGCATACTGTGTGGCATTTACTGTATTGTATTTATCTTGTGTAGCTTGCAACTTCAATCATAACTATCTTTCATTTGATCTTGAAAGTTGACTTGACTGTCATGTTTGAGGTCCATTCACTGTGTTGGGGAATTTGATTGTATTATATGCTTCATTCCTCAATGCTTGATTTTTGAACATGTTACTCCATTTCGAATGTAGCATTTGATCTTCGTGTATCTTTTGATGGTTTGAAATTCTGAGGCATTGGTGGCAGCCTTTTACAAAGTTTATATCTTCTTTTTTGGATGACTTTACACCCATCTCATATATATTGTGAAGTCTTATTTAATGGCACTCAAGTTGGCATAGTGGAGTTATAATTGAATTCCACTGTTGTATCTGATGTTCCATGTGGCATTTACTTGACTACCTCTAAGAGACACTTGTAACTTTGAATGTGATATAGTTGTTTTAAACTTTGATCATCTTTAGATAGTATGAAAACAATATGAGAAATACCTAGTATGTAATGCTATTTCATCTTACTCCTTTGTCATAATAAGATGACCCTTCATAAGATTTATTCTGCAACTTATTCAAATGATACATAAGTTCTTATATCTTCCTTTCTCTATCTCTATTCTCTTTATCAGGCACAATAATTTGAAAACTTGTATCACTCTTGAGATGACTGTAATATGATTTTTTCTAAATTTTTATTTTGTCAATCTTGATTCAGTCATATAGTTCTGATTTGTTTCAATCAACTGTAATGATGTCATGATGACATCCTCCTTATGTAAGTTGATTAGATGATGCATGATATAGCTTAGAATGATGCATCCTATCTTTTTCTGGTACTCTTTTTTAAAAAATGAAAAGCAACATGCTGGGCTCAAACCCTTATGGGAGCCACATTTAATCCACATGTTTGTTTGTCTTCAAATCAGTGACAAGATTTGTCCTATACCTGCACAGTGAACAAAAACGTTAGCATAAAAAAGTACCTAATAGCATTGATTGATCTCCTTCATGATTTCTTCTTGATCTATATCATTATCTAATATGAATTCTTATCTGAATGCATGATATGATAAGTAGATGTCTCTGTTTGATAAAAGCATGTGATAACTGTAAACATCTTGAGCACTAACGGGGCTGTCCCAAATTTTTTTGCAAGTTTCAACTGGATGGTGGCTTGGATTGAGGCATGAAGACTAAAGACTTGAAGACCAGCTTCAACAGCAGCCTCCGTCATCAGGCAATGATGGATGTTTAGATTTATCATATGTTCTTTTCGCTTTTCTTTTATCAAATAGATACATAGCTTGCATGTCTGCAATTGCTCAGTTTAGTTACTCCCACGGCTTGTGTGGGACACATTTGAATATCTCTTTAAAACATTATCAGTTAGTTTCTCTGATGAATATGATGTATATGTATTTCCTTTTTAATCAATGCATGAGATAAAGTAACAGATACCTAGATGTATATTCAAAACATGACATGAAATAACAGTGTAATACAACATCTTTCTCTCTTTTATTCAAAACTGATTAATCTAAATAATTAATTTAACTTATAACTCCTGAAAGATTAAACTTTGTAGAACAACTATATCTCCTTGAATGTTTGATCCTTTGATGATCAATTCTTTTGTCATGATACTTATCAGTTTTGATTGAACTGATGGGTTATCCTAACAACTGGATTCTCTTTTCAACTTTGTCAAAGTGTCAACCATTCAAGAATGCATAACCTTGAAATCTTCTATTATTCATTCTAAACAATTACACCTAGGTCCAACTAATTTTTAGTGTGAAAAAAAAATTAGTAACATTTCTGGCGACCTCTCACGGGTGTCTGCATGTTAAACAGTTTAGAACCAGTAGCCTTGCCTTCGGATTGGGCATAGAGTCATTTCTACCCTGAACTTAGAGAAATTCTATAACTCACACTAACTGAAAACAACAGCCGCAACTAACTAAAAAAAATGAAACTAAAACTGATTTGCTTAAAACAGAACCACCTACATGTGTAGAAGCACTTCTTGGAAACAAAACAAAAAAATTGAAACTAACTGTGCAAAAGCACTTACTTGCAGCATAAGGCTACCTTACTTAGTAACATATCTTGAGGTGAATCCCGTTAACTGGGATTGGCAACACCTCACCATCTAACTTGGCAAGCTGAAATGCATTGTTTTGCTTACACTATGTGATTATATATGGTCCATCCCACATTGCATCAAACTTTGTATGCTATCCTGGTCTACTTTTCAATTCATTCCACTTGAAAACTACATCTCCTTCTTTATAAACCCTTGGTACTACTCTTTTATCAAAAGTCATTTTCATTTGGACCTAGTGTACTTCCTATGTTTTCAAAGCCTCCTTTTTGATCTCTTTAAGTTCAATCAGCTATGCAAGCCTGATTTCCATTGGCTGTTCTTCATGTAACTCTAGCTCTTTTATATAGCTATGTGTTGGCAACTCCACTGTTATTGGTAACTTGGCTTGTTTTCCATATGTAAGCACATAAGGTGAATTACCTGTTGATATTTTAGGTGTAATCCTATCAGCCCACAATGCTAACTTTAATTTATCATGCCAAGACCTCTGATTCTCATCAATTATTTTCTTTATAATCTTAATCAGATTTTTGTTAGTTGATTCAGCCTGTCCATTACCTTGAGGGTAATAATTTGATGAAGTATTCAAGAATATGTTATTTTTTACAGACTAATCAGATATTCTTAATCCAATCAATGCTAAAGCATTATCTGAAATAATTGAGTCAGGAGTTCCAAACCTAGACACTAGATCTTGATTAAAAAATTTAGGACTGATGTTTCATTAGCATCTTTCAAAGCGATTGCTTCAGTACACTTAGTGAAATAAGCCGTTGCAGTCAAAATCCACTTATGTTCTTGGCTTGAAGGTGGATTGATAGGACCAATGAAGTCCAATCCCCACTTGCCAAATGGTTGTTCTACTTGAATTGGATGCAAGGGCATTGCTGCCACCCTTTATTTACCTACAAAAACTAAACATTTAAGAAATTTATTTACCCATTCATGAGCATCCTTGAACATGTCAGGCCAATAGTAACCAGCCCTCTTAATTTTTAGAGCTGTTGTTCTAGCTACAAAGTAACCTCCATTAGGTCCATCATGAAATTCTTCTAGAATCTTTTGAGTCTGATCTGGCTGTACACATCGTAGTAAAAGATTGTTAAAATCTCTCTTGTAAAGAATTCCATCAATTATGGCATAAGGGATTGCTTGTAATCTGTAATATCTTCTTTTAGATCTATCCAAGACTTGTGGACAATCACCAGTGTGCAGATAATGAATCATATCATGCATCCAACTTGCAGGGGGGTCTGGGACAATAGTTGTTTCATTGTTTTGAAGCACTATCTCAACCTCTCCTTCAAGTTCCTTGCTATATCCTTCATTTCCTGCAAGCTATTCACATAGTCCTTTGCCTTGGACTAGCTTGGTTACCTTAATTTGTATGTCATATTCCATGACCTTTGTTATCCACCCTGCTCTCTTATCATTTAAATCTTTACTGAGCAAAAATTATTTCATTATTGGGTGATCAACCATTAATTGAATTCTATTATTTGAAAGCATGTGTTTGAATTTTTTTAAGAGCCTTATAACAACTAATACATGCTTTTCAACAAAAGAATATCTTACCTCATAGTCATGCAGAACCTGGCTAAAAAATGCCACAGGTTGTTCCATTCCTTCGCTGTTTTGCTGACATAGCATAGCTAATATAGTATCGACATTGCCAAATGCATATAAAATGAAGTCTTGCAGAACCTGGCTAAAAAATGCCACAAGTTGTTCCATTCCTTCACTGTTTTGCTGACATAGCATAGCTGATATAGTATCCACATTGCCAAATGCATATAAAATGAAGTCTTTATCAAAATTTGGATATATTAGAGTTGGAGTAGTAGCAAGTGCTTCCTTTATTTCTTCAAATCTCTACTTTCCTTCTTTGGTCTAGCTGAAGAGAGTATTCTTCTTCAGCATTATTGTAAGAGGTTGTAAAAGTGCTGCTATGTTTGAAATAAACCTTCTTACAAAGTTAATTCTTCCCAGAAAGCTCTGTAAGCCTTTCTTATGTGTAGGAAGAGGTAATGCCAATATTTTAGTAATTCTTTCAGGATCAATTGATATTCTATCCTTAGACACAATGTGTCCCAGTAGTTTTCCTTCATGAACAAAAAAATACTCTTCTTTGGGTTCAATGATACCCCAAATTCTCTGCATCTCTCAAAGATTAGTCTTAAATGATGAAAATGATCTTCATCTTTTTTCGAAAAAACAGTCACATCATCTAAGCATACAAGCACAATTTTATTAATCAGGCCTTGAAAAGTCATGTCCATTGCTATGTGAAATGTTGCACCTGCATTTGATAAGCCAAATGGCATCTTTCTGTATGCTAGTGTGCCCCATTTTGTGGTAAACATTTTATTGTATTGATCTTCCTCTTTCACAAGAATTTGTTTATAACCTGAATAACCATCCAATAAAGAAAATCTTTCTGACCCATAAAAAATCTGTAATATCTGTTCCATAGATGGTAAAGGATAATGATCCTTTAAAGATGCTCTATTTAAATCACGGAAATCAACACATAATCTAATTTCTCCATTTTTCTTTCTAACAGGAATGAAGTTAGAAACCCATGAAGTATGTTTGATAGGAAAAATGATATTACCTTCAATGAGTTTATTGAGTTACATTTTCATGAGCACTTCTAGTTTGGGATTCAATGGTCTTTGCTTATGTCTGACAGGGTTAGCTTTGGGTTCTAGCTCTATTGTGTGCTCAGCTAACTTAGGGTTGAAACCTTTCAGATCTCCATATTCCCATGCAAAAATTTCACTGAACTCTTGACAAAGCTGGATGAATGCTTGCTCTTCTTGTCTTGTACATATCCTTCCCAGCTTGAGCAATTTTCCTTTAAAGATCTCAATAGGTTTAGAATGTTCTTGTTTTATTGACAAGCTGGCCTTGTCCTTTCTTACTTGATCATCACTATTAAAGATAGATTCTAAGGTCACTAAGCCCTTGAGTAACTTATTTGATCTTAACTGAAGTATTTGTTCATCATATTGTTGTACAAAATTCTACTAATTACCTACAGAAAATTTAGCTTCTTCCATTAAGAAATTTATAATCTGTTCATCACTATCAAATACTTGCCAACTAACATTATAATCTAGAACTGATGGTCTCACAACAAATTTGACATATAAAGGAGAGTGAATATTCTTTATTTCAGCAGGAATATCATATTCAGCTCCTATAGTAGCTAGTTTGTCAGCTTGCTTGTTATTAGTTCTAGGTACAGATATGAGATTAAATGCATCAAACTCTTCTATCATGTCCCAAACTCTATGTTTGTATAATTTCAGTAAGTCATTTTTTGTAGCACCAAGGTTTCTGACTAATGTGTAGCAGCAAGTCATATTCAGCTAAGTTTTTAGAATAGCTGAAAGCAAATCTGAAAGATGAATAATATTTCTCACCTGTGGGAGAAACTAAAATAGCTCCTACCTTGCTTCTAGAACCATCAAAAAATAGTTCCCAAACATCATTTTAAGATTCTACAGTTTTCTATTTCTCTTTTTTAATCAAATTTGGAATAACTGTACTATTTTCTTGAATCATGTACACACCAAGACCAATCTCATACATTTGCTCAAATGGATCTGTTTCATGATTCTCTGTTGCCCATTGGTCTAGAACCAAATCTGGAATTCCTTCCAAAGGTGTGTAAGGTTCCAAATGATATTTTGCTAATTGTTCAAACTTGATTGTAACCTTGGTTCCATATCTAGTTCTGAAGAATAAATATGTCCAATCAGATGATAAATACCCTCCTAACCTTGCTGTAAAATCTCTGGATAAGCAAATGGCAAAGGTAGTGGCAAATCAATCACATAAATGTCCTGGTATATAACAAAGTTTGGACAAGCATGCAGAGTAAGGCCTAAATGTTTGAATATTCCAACTATACTTACTTCACTTCCATCCATTTGTAGAACACCTTTAACAACAGGTTCATATTTCAGACCTAACGTATCAGCTAGCTATTTTGGCATAACTGAACTGCTAGCTCCTGAATCTATCATGCAATTATGTACTAAATAAGCACCCACAATCAAAGTGACATAAAATGGTGGCAGTTTGCCTACTGGTTTAGGTTGTTCTATTTTTTTTCTATTTCATTTGCAATCATAATCTGAGGTTGATGTGATTTTTGTACCTCATTTGACAAAGGCAATTGAGATAGAGCATTTTGTAACAAATCCTTTTGTCCTAGAATGTGTAAAGCATCTAAAATAGACATGCTTACTATTGTGTTTTTCATATGATCCAAAATATTAAAAATAGGGCCACTAACCTTTTGTTGTACTTTTGGGACAACAACCTCTGGGTGGTCTTTTGTTGGCTGTTTATTTTCTATAGTTGGTTGTCTTGACAAAATGTGCAAATATTTTGATGTAGAGGCTTGATTTTGCTCATTCTGAATTGTAGAAACTATATTTTTCCCTTTATTAGTTGGATGTGATACATTTCTAGCTTGTTGTTTTCCAGTTTTAGCTTGCTGATTTGTATTTATGGACTGTTGCTGCAAGTCAACAACTCTCTTTTTTGATCTTGTGTTTGCTGCAATATTAGTAAAAGATTGCTTTTGACCTGGCAACTAATTTACACCACAAAATTCATTAGCCTACCAATTCATTAAAGCTACATCAGGATTAACATACTAAGGTTGAATGTCCATCTGATTGTTTACATCACTTGCTAAATTTTCAGCAACAACATAGTCATTCTGTACCATCAAAGCTTGACTTACTATTCCATTTGGACAAGTGGCCTGATTATGAGGCTTATTACATGGATAGCACCATGCATAGTCTTGAACCATGTTGTTCAGTATAGGCACTATTTCTTTTGATGTACTAATAGCATTTGGATTATATTGCTGATTTGGCCTATTGTTGTAATTTCTTCTTTGACCCTGATAATCTTCTTGATAACCAGGTCTATTTGCTTGGTAAGGTATGTTATTCTGATTTGTTTGAATTTTTAGACTCACTAAGTTATTACTCACAGTTTGTAGTATTTTTGCTATGCTTTGCTGATTTTCTTTCAGCTCTCTAAATTCAGAATGAATGGGATCTATATTATTTTGTGTGTTTGCTAAATAACCAAAAGATGGTATTGCTGAAATATGTGGAGCTGAAATTGGTATTAAAGGTTGTATATCTAGAAAAATTGGCATTGGGGGCCTAGGTGCTATCTTACCAGCTTGTATTAAACTATTTTCTGCTCTAATTGCAATATCAAAAGCAGCTGGTAAAGTTACCCCTCCCATGGATTGTATCATAACAACAATATCATAATTTAATGCCCTTAAATAATACAAAATAGCATGCTCTGGTGATGGTTTCACTGTTTCAAGAATTCTATTCCATGTTTTCTGAAATCAAAAATTAAAATCTGTCATTTGCTCTTGTGGAGCCCTCTTAATAGTAGTCATTTGTTCAACTAATGATAAATGATCAAACTTGTCCTGAAATTGCCTATTCAAAGCAGCACCTAATTCATCCCAAGATCTAATTGAATTTCCTCTTAAGCCTCTAAACCATTGAAGAGCTTTACCTTTTAATGATGCTGCCAGCAACCTGATTACAATGTTTTCCTCGGTGATGTGGTGAAAAGCACATAAATATGCCACATCTCTGATATGTTCAATGGGTGTAGTCCCATCTTCTCCTGTAAAACTTGGTAAACTTTTCAATGCAGCCATTGGTATGTCATCATGTTGTTTCAGATTCAATGGGCTACCTCCATTAAAAGACACAAAAGGTTGATTTCGAGGTGGTGGTAGATTTCTTCCACCTCCTCCACCACCTCTGGGTGGTGGTAACACTCCTCCACCTCCTCCACCAAGAGGTGGTAATACTCCTCCTCCTCCTAGTAAAGACATTGGAGTGGGTAAAACTTGAGCTAGTGTTTGGACTAAAACTTCTTGAAATATTTCTTATAATACAGGCTCTTCAATAGTAAACTCGAGAAGAAGTGGTTCCTCTTGAAAAACATGAATATGTTCTTCTGGGATTGCTGGTGGAGAACTTAAAAAATCTGTTGATGAACTTGCAAACAATGGATTCTGATGTGAAGCAAAGTCAGGATGTGTACTTGGCAGAACTATAACAACTGATAAATCTACTATATTAACCTCTTTCTCTAGTTTTATCCTCCTTTACAATATATAGGCTTGCTCTCTCTAGGAGGCATGAAAAAACTATAGACATGCAGATAACTGCCTTTAAAAATACTCATTCCTGAGCAACCTCAAAAATCCTCAAAATTAGGGTCTAAAACTGCCTAAAATTGAGCAAAAATAGCTTCAATTTGGGCTTCTCCATGTGTTTGACAAAAATTTTGACTAAGGACCCTAAAAATACTCCTAAAAGTCATGAAAAACCTCCTAGGTGGCCTAGTTAACTCAACTAATCAATTTGCGTGATTTTGCATGAGCAAAATTTATTGCGAGTAAATAATAAAGTAATAAAGTATTACTCTATTATTGGTTACAATTTATTCTATTTTTGATTTTACAACTTGTGGAAAATAATAAAGTAATTTATAGAATATTACTTTATTATTTATTTACAATTAATTAATGTATAAAATCGTGCATGATTAGAAGAAAAATATACTCCTTATCACTCCAATACATTTACCTATTTTGCAAAATAGGACTTAGGAATAATTAGACAATTCCTAATCACTCCAATATATTTGTGAAAAAATATCTCCCTCTGCAAGGAAAATAAAAGAACCAATCCCTCCTGTAGCACTCCATGCACAAGACAAAAATTGCATAAATATCCATTTCTCAAATCTCCTTATATCCCCATATGCAAAAATTGAAGTTAAGGAAAGAAAACAACTCCACTATGCAACTTGACCCCATGCATAAAAAAGATCTATCACATACTGTCATCATTAATGCTGCCACCATGCAATTGCCACATCACTACAAGATAAATATCTTATTACCCATATGTTATATCTTCACCATGCATAATGGGCTTACCCTTGAACTCCATGTATTTCATATGCATCAAATAGTGCACCATTATAGATGCTCACCCTATCTGCCACCTTGTAAACTCTATGTTCATGCATATCATGTCTTAAAACTATGCCCTCTCTTGGCTGTTAGTCACCATGTGTAAATTTGAAACCTATCCTTGGATGCTTGGACATGGGCAAAGGGACTTAAGCATGTGATTTGATACCTCCACCATTCGACCTCCAGGGAATCTTCACCATGCATAAAAGGTCATAAGGCATGTAGCCTTTCCACATGTTATATTAGTCTCTTGACTTAAAAGAAGCCAACCTCCAAAATGGCTGCTGTTGGCCACTATGTGTTATGATTGTTAGGGAAAGTCTTTACCCCGACAACAAATTTGGATAAGGTAATAATTGGTTTGCTTAAGTCGAAAATTGCACTTGAGCAAAAGAACCTTCGAACAAAATAGGGAAACAACCCTAATCTTTGCTTATTCACACTTCTTTTGATTTCTTTCTTTGAGCTCTGCAAAAACATGTAGGCCGAGGGTTTCAAGTAGCTCCATGGTGTCTCTGGTTCTCTCCTTCAATGACTCTAATACATTATCACTGTCATGAACTCTTCATGAGCTAGGATGAAGGTAAACTTTCTTTTCTGTTTGATATGAAGCATTTGAATGTTGTAGCTTCCTTCATGTGTATGGCCACGGCCATTTTCACTATTATAATAGCACCATTGTTGTACATTCTTTAATGTCTTCATTCTGTCTCTGTGTGATTCATTTTTCAATGGTGTTCTCCTACTCTTCATGTAGTTTGAGGCCACTGTGAGGCCGTGGAAGATCTTTCTTTCTCGACAACAATGAGGTAAGCACTTGTTATCTAGTCTCTATAGTTTCATTCTTCTTTGGTCTCACTCCTTCTAGCATGACAAGCTATAGATGTCGTGGGTATTGCATTTTATAGCAAGAAATGTTGTGTCTCTGTTGGCCATGGCTGCATACTTCTTTTATCTTAATTTGTCTTCATTATGCAGAAATCTGAGGGTTTTGAAGTTTTGAAGTTAGGGTTTCACTACATCCTGCATATCCAGAACTTCTACCTGCCATGGCTATGCTTGTCTTTGTTAATAGGCATCAAAACTATAACTTACTAGAGGGTTTGTAAGCCTTAAAGTTAGGGTTTCAACTTCATCATGCACAGAAAAATCTTGTAATGCCATGACCATACTGTTTTACTTGATTTCTTCTTCTTTTTACTGTAGCAAATGAAAGGTTTTGAAGTATGTTGAAGATCTTGTTAATTTGGCAGATGGGTACACAGTCTTTTATGGTTCTTGCTCCTCTCTGTTGGTTATGAATGTATCATGGCATTTTCTTTGAAATCTCTCAACTATGGCTGCAAGAATATCATTAGGGTTTCATTTCTTCAACACAGATGGTCTGTTGTTTGTGTAGCATCACCTTAACTGTGCTTTTATCTCTATCTGCTGGCAAAATTTTAAGGGTTTTGAAGCATTAGAAATGGGTTTTCGTGCTTTACTTTTTATAATACTTCTCACCTCCTTGTGACTGTTTCTGACACATTTGTTGATGACTTATTTGCCTTATCATTCCACTGTGGCTAATGAGTAGAGGCATATGTTAATATTCTGTCATGACAATAGCTTTTTGATATTCTATATAATGGCTTTAACATTTACCTCCATTTGCATCTATAGCATAGATTGTATCATTCTGTAAGGTTCTTCTATAGACTATCTCTTCAGATCACATGAATGTAAGGTTGATGAACTAATTGGCATTATTATCATCATTTAAATGTGGGACTGTCTTTCTACTATAACTAGATTCTACCATGGCAAAGAGATTAGCTGCATTCTTCTTTATTGTTTTTGGCATTCTTGAAATGCACCTGTAGCATGGATAACATGCTTTTTTTTGTTTCTTGTTGTCCTTCAAGGCTTATCTGTAGCATAAAGATATTTCTTTATTTCATCTTCTTTAGTATGCCATCGTGCATCCTCATACCTGTAGTCATCTTTTTGCATACTCAAATCTCTTCTTGTAGCTTCCTCATGCATCTTCAGATCTCTTATGGTTGTTCATATCTTTATCATTATGCACCTTTGTATTATCAATATATGCTCTTGTCCCTCCATTCATCTGTGATCATTCATGTGCATCTTTAGACTGTCTATCTTATCATTTCTCATGTTCCTCTGTAGGTGGGCAATGATAATTATGGTGTATCATGAATGTCTCCTGCTTATTTAAACCACTTCACAGGTCACTGCCATGACTATTGTGGTGATGGTGACTATATTTTGATAGCATAACTATCATAGAGATTAAGTTGTCTTCTTCTTGACTGTTTGTCTTATCATTATTGATGTTCCTCTGTAGGTGAGCAATGACCATTATGATGTATCATAGTACTTCATGATCACTGTCATGACTGTCTATAATGATGGTGACTGCATTTATTCTTGTTCTTGCAATGTATCCTTGTTTATGGCATCATTATATCTTTTGACTGTATTGTATCTCTGACTGCATCTTGCATGACTGTAATATATCTCTGACTGCATCTTGCATACTGTGTGGCATCTACTGTATTGTATTTATCTTTTGTAGCTTGCAACTTCAGTCATAACTATCTTTCATTTGATCTTGAAAGTTGACTTGACTGTCATGTTGGAGGTCCATTCACTGTGTTGGGGTATTTGATTGTATTATATCCTTCATCCCTCGATGCTTGATTGTTTGAACATGTTACTCTATTTCAAATGTAGCATTTGATCTTCATGTATCTTTTGATGGTTTGAAATTCTGAGGCATTGGTGGCAGCTTTTTACAAAGTTTATATCTTCTTTTTTGGATGACTGCACACCCATCTCATACATATTGTGAAGTCTTATTTAATGGCAGTCAAGTTGGCATAGTGGAGTTATAATTGTATTCCACCACTCTATTTGTTCTTCCATGTGGCATTTACTTGACTACCTCTAAGAGACACTTGTAACTTTGAATGTGATATAGTTGTTTTAAACTTTGATCATCTTTAGACAGTATGCAAACAATATGAGAAATACCTGGTATGCAATGTTGTTTCATCTTACTCCTTTGTCATAATGAGATGACCCTTCATAAGATCTATTCTTCAACTTGTTCAAATGATACATAAGTTCTTGTATCTTCCTTGCTCTGTCTCTCTTCTCTTTATCAGGCACAATAATCTGAAAACTTGTATCACTCTTGAGATGACTGTAATCTGATTTTTTCTGAATTTGTCTTTTGTCAATCTTGATTCAGTCATATAGTTTTGATTTGTTTCAATCAACTGTAATGATATCATGATGACATCCTCCTTATGTAAGTTGATTAGATGATGCATGATATAGCTTAGAATGATGCATCATGTCTTTTTCTGGTACTCTTTTTCAAAAAATGAAAAGAAACATGCTGGGCTCAAACCCTTGTGGGAGCCACATTTAATCCACATGTTTATTTGTCTTCAAATCAGCAACAAAATTTGTCCTATACTTGCACAGTGAACAAACAAGTTAGCATAAAAAAGTACCTGATAGCATTGATTGATCTCCTTCATGATTTCTTCTTGATCTGTATCATTATCTGATCTGAATGGTTATCTAAATGCATGATATGATAATTAGATGTCTCTGTTTGATAAAAGCATGTGATAACTATAAACATCCCGAGCATGAAGACTGATGACTTGAAGACCAGCTTCAACAGCAACTTCCATCATCAGGCAATGATGGATGTTTAGATTTATCATATTTTCTTTTCTCTTTTCTTTTATCCAACAAGTACATAGCTTGCATGTCTACAATTGCTCAATTTAGTTACTCCTACGGCTTGTGTGGGACACATTTGAACATCTCTTTAAAACATTGTCAGTTAGTTTCTCTGATGCATATGATGTATATGTATTTCCTTTTTAATCAATGCATGAGATAAAATAACAGATACCTGGATGTATGTTCAAAACATGACATGAAATAACAGTGTAATACAACATCTTTCTCTCTTTTATTCAAAACTGATTAATCTGAATAATCAATTTAACTTATAACTCCTGAAAGATTAAACTTTGTAGAACAACTGTATCTCCTTGAATGTTTGATCCTTTGATGATCAATTATTTTGTCATGATACTTATCAGTCCTTTATTGGACTGATGGGTTATCCTGACAACTGGATTCTCCTTTCAACTTTGTCAAAGTGTCAACCATTCAAGAATGCATAACCTTGAAGTTTTCTATTATTCATTCTAAACAATCACACCTAGGTCCAACTAATTTTTAGTGTGAACAAAAAATTAGTAACATAACTTATCAAACTCCATGGAACAAAACTCACGACCATTATTAGTTCTCAAACACGTAATCTTTTTACCAATCTAATTCTCTACAAAAGCTTTAAACTCTTTGAACTGACTAAAGAGTTCAGATTTGGTTATGAGAAAATAAACCCTTGTCCTTCTACTGTAATCATCAATAAATGATACAAACTATATAGATTTAGAGATCGAAGGAGCATTCACATGACCAAACACATTAGAATGAATAAGATCCAAAACACCAAAAGAGTTGTGAGAACTAGAGTAAAACTAAACATGGTTTTGTTTTCCATATATACAATGTTTGCAAAAGTCAAACTCAAGATTACAATAATTTAACCACTCAATGAGGTTTTTATTTTTTAGGGCTCTAAGACCCTTCTCACCAATGTGACCAAGTCTCTTATGCCACAACACAAATCTTTTCAATAGGAAGTTTCATTTCCAAAGCATGAGCACCCTTAGGTACCCAGAAAGCACTACCATCGGAAGTAGAAGCAACAGTCTTTTTTGTTGTGGGTTCCAATGGTGAGGATGAAGAATCTAAAAGTATTTTCTTCGAAATGGAAGAACTATTGCAGTGAGTAGTGCATGCATCCAGCTGAAATAGAGTACCTCTCTGAGTACCCTTAGGAAGCACCATAGCTCCTCTTGTCATCTTTCATCCTCCACCTAAGAAGACAACCTGCACACCTACATCATTCAATTTACTTACAGAGAGTAGGTTTCATGCTAAACCAGGGATGTCCATCACCCCATTGATCTCCTTCACTCGTCCATCAGGGAATCGAATCAAAACTCTTCCACACCCAACTATCTTTAGGTGAGAGTCATCATGTAGGTACACCTTCCCACCATCATTATCTTCATACTTTGTAAACCAACCTCGGTGAGAGGTCATGTGGAAAGAAGCACTAGAGACAATCAGCCACACATCTTCAAATGCATGGGTGGCCAAGGCTGCAACAAAAGCATCACCGTCATCTTGTGACTTGTCAAAATCAGAATCAGAGTTCTTCTTCCTTTTCTTCTTCTCCTCTTTGCACTCCTTTCAGAAGTGCCTAGTTTTTCCATAGTTCCAACACACTACCTTGGACTTTCCAGGAGATTTGGATCTCCCATGGGATTTGGACTTGCCCTTTTCATCTTTCTTGTCTTTCTTTTTCCCTTTTTCTTTGGGTCTTCTATGAACTGCAAGAGCCTCTTTGGCCGACTCAAATGACTTTCTCTGCATCTCTTTAGATAACAGCGAAGACACCACTTCATCCATTTTGAAAGTGGATGTGGTACTCTCGATGGCCATAACAAGATGATCTCACAAGTCCATAAAAGAACAAATCAAGGTCATGCAACGATCCTCCTCCTCCATTTTCACACCAACAAATGTCAATTGTGCAACTAGCATGTTGAAAGCATTCAAATGGTCTACAATGGATCCTCCATCTTCCATCCTTAGATAATATAGTTTCTTCCTCAAGAATAACTTGTTCACCAAGGATTTGGCCTGATAAACATCTCTTAGCTTCTTCCATAGGTCTTTCGCAATCTTCTCCTCATGGACATTGAACAAGACGGAGTCATCCAAACAGAGTCTCACAAGACCCTTAGCTTTCTGATCCTTGAGATCCCAATCATCTTGTGACATTGTCTCTAGTTTTATGCCAGAAATTACTTCCCATAGATCACTGTCAACAAGCATGTCTTCCATTTTGAGTTTCCACAACTTGAAATTGTTGCCATTAAACTTTTCCACCTCTACTCTTCTGGATGTGCCTACCATCTTCTTGCTACAACAAGATCATAGAATACTCTGCATAGACTCCCACTCAATTGAAGATTAGCTCAAAAAACTCCTACCCAACAACTAGGATCAAAGGTGATCAATCTTTGATACCAATTAAAAGGAAGCAAGGTACATGGAACACACTTCCCACACCAATCTAATGAGGGGAAATGTATGCAAATTCATTTTAATCCTTACAATTGCAGCAATGTTAAACATATAACATAAGAAATTATAGAAACAACACAACACATAAGAGATTGACACAAGATGTATCATGGGGAAAACCTTTTCAGGTAAAAAACCCCACACTGTAAAACCTGCACAATGTATTATCAAATTTGTGAAAGGATTACAATACACTTGCAATGCAAGTTTTTCCAAGAGTCTTCAAATGTTATTTCTAGAGTGATTTTGGCAGCATAACAGTACTTGTAAAAACACAATGCAAATTCAACTCCAAAATAATGCATTTTATAGAGATACAAGGCATATTCTCGACGCTTCTTGAGATAGGCATCCACCTTGGCCATATGGCCATTATCCTGAATCAAAGGACACTTGTTCAAGCTATACATACATCTCTTAGATCTATCATAAATGGTAGATTTTACTTTCCCAACATCAAGCACTCCAAGGCTAATAATAGACTATGACAGATGCTCTTACGCATCTTACAACTGTCATAGATTTTCCTAACATAACAAACTTAAATGTTGTAAGAGAATCCATCATACAAGACTAAATATAGTAAATTCCTCTTACAACATGTCATAGCCCAACTTGGGTGCCCAAAGATGCCTTTCCCTCATGCAAAGATACTCACTGACACTTGTCACCACCTGTCATAGGAATAGATCCAAACTTGGCTCTTACGCGTCATAGATTCTGTCATATGGAATATCTTCTTCCACATACCACAAGATGCCGACACATGGTATATTAGTGCCACCTCAAATGGGATGCCCAAATCCATGTAGGTTTGACTTGACCATCCAAGTCACATTCCAAGTAAGATGACAAGTCACCGTGCCACCTCAACTAAGTGACCAAACTGAATGTGCAAGTAAATACAATATTAGGCAATAAATAAATATATAATTAAATAAATAATGTTAGGAATTTGCAAAGGTTGAGACACCTTAATTCGCAACACCGTGGGCATAGGAACAGGGATGTACACTCTGCATGGGTTGCTTTCCTTTAACTATCGATGGGGAAGTAGAAGGAACATGAGCAACCTCTAAAGGTAAAGAGACCAATGGAGAAGCAACCATAAGAGAAGAAGAGGAAGGGTCACCAGATAATTGCATAATCTGACTTGCTTTGAATTTTTGGTATGATAAGAACAAAAGTCATTACACGATCAGAGAGTCTCTATCGAGGTCAACTAGAAGTAGTCTAAAGAGAAGTTACCTTGCATGGTTAGAGACTGAAATCTACTGTTGAGGATTGTGTGCACTACTCAGTCATAGGGAAACTTTATACACTTATGGACTATGGAAGGGACCACTTTCATAGAAGTGAGCCATGGATGGCCCAACTTCAAATGAAAACAGTCTGAGGTAGGGATGATCAAAGAAAGAATGTCCATGGTTTTTGGTCCAACCTAAACAATAAGGTTTAGTGAACCCATGGTAGGACAAGACATCCCATCATGTGACCATATGTAGACCTCTAATTTCTTGTACATGGCCTTATATAGTTCATGTATGTGTAGAAATTATTTCATAATGATATTTACCATGCATATGGGGTCAATTAGAACACCATTTATGGGCGTCCCATTGATCTTAGTGGTAATGCAGAGACGACCATTGTATACATGCATAGGCACATTGATGGGAGAGAAAGAAATTATAGGTTCAAGAACAAGATGCTCTCAAGTAGGGTGGGGTGAACATCCACCATTCCTACAATTTTGACAAAGGAGGAAGAAGAAACATCAATGGTCATATCTAGCACCATAGGTGAGGATGAAAGGTTGATGAAATTGGATGAATGCCATGTGGCATGGATTTGTGTATATCTATAAGTTTTGTTAGGTAGAGTAACAAACTTATTTCCTTTGTCATTAACACCAGATATTTAGATAACATTTTGATCAGTGTAGCCTTGAGCAATCTGTTTAAGACATAGACATCTCCTAGTGTCATGCCCTAGAACATAGTGAAACTGATAAAAGGCCTTCAGGTCATAAGAAGGTAGAAAGGGTTTGTGGGTATCAAGAGGACAAATGAGTGACAGTTGCACTAATTGTTGTTTAGGATCTACTGCAAGATGGAATAAAGAGACTCATTGAGAGGAGTAAATTTTTTATTATTTTGTGCTTTTGAAGAGGAGAGGGCTAGAATAGCTCATGAAGATGTTGCAACTATTGCATTATTTATGATTGTTGAAGAATTATATTCTTAAAGAATTTTTTATTCATTTATAGATATTAAATGAAGAAAAGGCACCAGATTTGCCAACAAGAGTTGGTGAGGTAGGAACCTCAAACTGATTGACTAACTATTGGTAATCATGGAGTGATGTGCATAAGTGTGCAAAATATGGATACTTCATTAACAAAAGTTTATCCCTAATTAGAGGCTACATGTTTCCAATGAAAACTCTCTACACATTTGAATTTGACAAGGCATAAGGTATTTGAGAGAATAAATCTTCATACCTACAGATGAAACTAGTAACCTTGTCATTCACTCCTTGATGATAATGGACGAGGTTAGTGAAGGTGACTTGTAGCCCAATATTGGCCTGGAAGTGTTGTAGGAACGGATTAACTATCTACTCAAAAGAAGAACTAGAATGATCAGGAAGAGAGAAAAACTAATCCAACACGGTGTGTTTCAAGGACCATGAGAATAACTTTGCTAACAATGCATCCTGAAAGATAAATTCACTACACAAGGAAGTGAAGGTAGATACATGTGTTTGGGCATCACCTTTCCCAAAATACTTTTTGAAACATGGTGCCTCAAAGCATTGAGGGAAGGGGGTAGCAAGGATGGCAAGTGATAGCAGACTATGTTTGTAATAAACAGGAATGAGAGGTTGTGCATATGAAGTGAATAAAGAAGCAAGTTGTTGTAAGGAACCAATGTTCTAGAGAAGTTGGTTAATGATAGGGTCGATGGTATGCGTGGGAATAAAGGTAGGAGTAGAATTGAGGGGAAGGGATAGAAACTAAGAGGCTTTGAGGTTGTACCACTAGGACAAGTAAATTGTAAGGGACATAAGGGTGGAACAAAACCAATGTGGGTTCACGGCCCATCTGGATGAGCCAGCAGTTGCACTTCTTTGTTGTGTAGTGCTAATAGTCATGTGTGAAGATGTAAATGTTTGTGTGCATGAAGTAGCCATTGAAACACAAATTTGATTACCTATGATATTGGAATGAGAGTCTTCAAGTGCTAGACAATATCTTGCCAAAGGTGGAGTATTGCTATGCATGATATGGGAAATACCGTACAAGAAGTCAAGACCATTAGGATGATTAGTTAACATGGAGTAGATAGCCTCGAATAGAGGAACAACAACACTAGGTAAGTCCTCATTGGTTCGATGACCTCAGTAGTATACCAAGTGATGATCTAACTCAGATTTTCTCTTGTGGGATGCTACCTAACACAAACTCATGGTTGAAGGTTGCCTCAGCATTATGATAGCTAGTCAGTGGGAGAGTTGATGTTGAAGAAAGAAGAGTGGTCATAATAGTATCTTGAGAGAAGTTTGTAAATTCTGGTGCCAACCTAATTGGAGTGTTAGGAGCACAGGAATGAGCCATTGCAGGTTGTTACAAACCTCTATGGAGAATACAAGCTGAGTTAGCTGACTAGTTTGTGAAGCTCATAAACTAAGTTTTGGCCTCACAACTCAAAATAGAATGTTATGAAAGAGGTTTTGTTTGTTTAAGTGTTGAATAAAGTGTTTTAAAGTTTAAAGAAAGTCGGGTTTACCAAAATGTTGAGGAGGAAAAATTACACCTTGATTAAATGCATTTGTTGTCACGAAGGATTGCACCATGTCAAGCACTAAGCTTAACAATCTCGTGAAACATTGGATCACTCTCAGACTGTGGGTTGTCTATGATGAGAGTGAACCTTCGGAAGAGCCGAATCCCTTTAAATGCTTCCTGGATCTGATATTTTTTAAGGAAAAGAGATAGAAAGGTAACTAATGAAATTGAAATGATCCTAAGAGGTGATGCACCAATGATTGAATTCTAACCTGCAACTTGATTCACAATTGTTTCTCAATAAATCTATTCATACAACTCAGATTGAACAATCTTATCACATAAATATTTCACAAAAAGGCATGAAATCACTTGTAAAATCTGTAACTTGTGGTAAAATTTTGTACCTTTGTATACTTGCATTCATGAATGAGAAAGAAAACTTAAAGGTTTTGATTTAAAACACAATAAATCTTTATTAGATCATTCAAAAAGAGATCAGACACCTGAATCCAAGAAGAAGAACACCTTAGTTTATTGAAAAAAAGAAGGAAAACTCTGCAATAACTATGAAATCTCCTGAAAAGTAAACTATAGTTGTATAAAAACTGTAAAATATGTTGAGTTACAATATTGAAAAAAAATCTTTGCAATGTGCAAAGGCAAGAGAAAAGACAAGAACTGAGTAAAAAGCATAAGCTTTTTCTCCTATAATACAAAATCTATCCCAAAAATCTAAAGGGAAATCAACTCCTCTCTAACTGGACTCCAAATGATGCATGAATAGGCTAGAAAAGTCAACTCCTAGCTACTGGGTGAGAAAGAAGAAAATGCCTAAATAAAAGGGCCCACAACTGCTCCAAACTAAGCTATTTTAGCTCATAACTCCTCTCAAGGTGTTTGACCAATTACAATGCCAAAAAATAGATTAATTTCACCCAAAATCAAAAATAGAAGTAAAGCCTCCTCCTGCATGAGTTTGCAACCTCAATTTAACTCCTCTTTTATCCTTTGCATGATTTGAGGGCAAAAAACATTATTTTGACAAATATTAAGGGTAATATGTTTGCATGCTTTACCTTAATAGGTGTTATATGATCTTATCTTCTTTGGTTTTGTATAACAAATATTAAGGTAATTTATAATGTATTACCCTTAATATGCATTAAGATACATTGTTTTTGTCTCCTTCTCATGCAAAGGAAAAGGGTTTACATAATAAGTTCACTTAGTCTCTACCCTTTACAAAATCTTACAAGGCAATAATAATACCCTCTTTCAACCTTGGCTTATAAAAAATCTCACAAACTACTCAAATTGACATAAGACAATAACAAAACCTAAAAGACCATCACTTCAAACCTTTGTCATGATTTCTCCTTTGATTGATTTCAGGTCTTAAGAAAAAGAAAATAAAAGTCACCAAAAACCCCATCATGACTTTATGCCTCCACGGGTTCATGACTTTTCCCTAGTCATTTCAACACTTGAAATGTGTTGACCCGCGACCCCTTTTGATTTTTTGATGGTGATTCATTTTATCAAAGTAAAAAACAAAGATCTCGAACCCATCGGCTAGGGCATCTATGAAACAAAAGAAACCCTAAATTTTCATTTCATTCTTTCTTTCATTGTATCGAAGACTCTCAACTACTCTCCCACTGCCATGAAGGGTTTGATGAGCTGTTACAGCTTCTGAAGGGCTTCCTTTGAATGTTCCAGACTTCACTCTTTTGCATTGGTAAGTCTCCTTTTGCATATTACTATATCTTCCACAAGAAAAATGGTGAAAAGTCACCCTTATATGTTGGTTTCTATGAAAGATTGTGATGTAAGTTGACCCCACTATGTAAGCTTGGTAAAAATGGAAGCAGTGGGGACATTGTAACTTTTGTGTTCTTTTTCTCTCTTTTATCATGCCCTAATGAAGACAAATGCTAGGGTTTCATTGTGGAGATTGTGAAGAATCTCCTTAGAAAGTTTTACTATGACAAAATCATTTCTTCTTTAGGCAAGAATATGGCATGTTGCTACCCTTTGTATAGTTTTGTGTATGAAACAAAGGGAAGGCCCTTTTCATGTTTATCTCTTTGCTTTTAATAATTCACAATTGTTACCCTTGCTAGGGTTTGGACTGCATGCTCTTTGTATTAGCTATTTTGTAGCTGATAAGTCTTTTCTCCTTTCACACATATTGTTGTTCCATTATGAGAAAAATAGAGTAATTTTTTGAAGGAGATTGTGCAAGGGTTTGCTTTTATGTATGATGTAGCTCACTGCTCCTTTTGAAACCCTCCATTTATTGTATACTAATGATGAAGAACGTAAGCAATCTCTTCATTTTACTATAGCAATTACTATTCTTTGCCTTTTAAGTTTGGTTCATTACCAAATGTTAGCCTTCTCTTCAATCAAGACCCTCTCACAACCTCAGGATACCTTCATTCTTGTTCACTATTATCACAGTTCTGTATGACTATTATTTATTGTTTTCAATGTTGTGTGTGTGCATGATTGTCATTCATGACTATGATATGATTGATTTTATGGAAATGAGAACATTGCCATGCCTCCTAGGGTTTATAGATAGACCTATCTTCAAAAGTAACCCACAGTTTTGATAGACCTTGTGCACTGTTTATGCTTTTGACTATCTATGCAACCCTTACCTATTGAAGATGTGTTATCTCCATAGTATTTCTTCCTTACAAGCATCCCCTTTTTACAAACACTCCTAGAAGTGTTTGTTCCAAGATGATTTATGACTTATGTCAGTCTCTTTGACTGCGAGACTATTGTTCCTCATGATTCATGACTGTTATCTTACTGCTATGTCACCATAATGTGCTATCCCTTTTGCTTAGAATACAAATAGGCTAATGATGATTGTTGTCTTCTAGTGGAAATAGTTGATGTTCTATATATATCTATTGAAGTGTTGCTCCTTATTTCTTGTTGAACATAGTACAAACTGCTCTATGGCAGTCATTTATTTGCTCTTTATGTAGTATACTCTGCCTATAAGGGTTTGGTAACCTATGTATGTAGTTCTCACCTCTGCACCTGATTAATATTTATGTATTTCATGCCTATAATTGCTGTCATAGTGATGTTCCATATCTCCCTTTTGATTGGCAAGGTCTCCATGCATTGGTAGTACGTTTCTCTCCATTGAACTTTCTATATTCTATGTGCAGTATGCATGATCATTTGGCAATCCATAAGCATAACATATATCCTTATGATATAATTTGACAGTGCTGTCTCATCCTCTTGCACTACCTTTTAATCTTTTGTATGCTGTAACAGATGTCTCTCTCTGTGTTTTTTTATGACTATTTTGCAATCTTTTTCCATTCAAGCATATGCTATGCTTTTGCTTCTCCTTTAAAGATATGGACTGTTAATGTATTCTTCATGCTGACTATCATTACTTGTCATGGAAGTCCTTTAAATGATTGTACCTTTAGTTTGAGACAGTCTTCAATAATGCCAATTTGTTCCTTTATCTGCCTGGCATGATGCTCATTACATGTTGTGAACTGCCTCTAGCAATAATGGTTGCTCCTTATCACTATACTAGCTCCTGGAGATGACCTCATGTATCCCTACAGGCTATCCTCATGACCATTGTTCACTCTTCTTGTCTATTGATTGCTTTTGGGCATTTATGCCAGGCTTGCTTAAAATGACTACTATTGGCAAACCCTCTATGTGTTAGGTACAAGCTTCATACTACTTATGTAGAGGTATCACAAGACTATGAGAATAGAGGGACAACACACCTATCATTGTTTAAGCATCCATGAGACCCTCTTTTTAATAACAACAGGTCTGAATACTTTTATATCTAGTTGTCTCAGACCTAGCTTGTTCATGACTGTCACACATTATATTTGGTACTATTGTTTCCTTGTTCTTTAAAACTTTGTCATTCCTCATGTGATAAGACTGCTAACACACTCAACTTTTAAAGACTCATTATCCTCATGTAATGGATGTTGTCCTCATCTTCAACTATCCTTTGTTCCTTTGACAGTCATATCTCTTCTTTTGACATTCAATCTTATGACTGTCCTATCTTGATATACTCCTTGGTAATGATCTTTGGAATGGTATAGCTCTAGATAGACTTCTACATGGCTGCTATAGGATTGTATTCTTTATGAACAACCATGATTGTCCCTTCATGATAGTTAAAGGATGCTATCTTATGTATGATAGTCATTGATTTGGGAAAAGGTGAAATGATTTAGTCCTGCCATGTATAGGCTCTTATGGGCTTGATGCCTCTTTTATCTCCTTCATGGCATCCATTGTCTCTAAACCATTTGCTACATGTCTTCATTTCACTATTGTCCTTTCATGGACTGTTTTGACCTTTTTGTGGCTATTCGACTTGGCTCTCTCAGTCCTTGCCATGACTGTGATATCACCCTTTTCAATGAATGTTTACATGATATATAAGGATATTCAAAATTGTCTAATAGGACTATTTAATACAGTCTTCAAATGACTATTCCAAATGTTTCTCTAACTTTGACTCCTTGAAACTATCTTGAGGTTGAATCACTGTGAATAGGACTCCCATCTAAATGTGTTTCAAGACATATGACTGCCTTGATGTGAAGTGACTATCCTTGGTACTGTCTTATTATCTTTGAATGTTACCCTTCAGATATCTAGTATTCTTTTTCATGCTATCCATATATCTTTGTATCTTGATGCTTGCTTGTGGACTGTCCTCCTTGTTCCATGATGAAATTCCATGACAACCTAAAGGCTACTCCAGCATTTATCTTCAAGGACCATCATACTAACTCTAACAAATGTCATAAATGGTTCTTCTTCAAGTACCTATATCTGCACACTCAGAAAATAAGTTAGGAAAACAAATGAGGCTAAGAGCCTCTCCTTTGATGGTGATATGACCTTCTTGGTTCCTTTTGGTGCTTGTATAACTGCATTGTGGAGCTGTTTATCTTTTTTATCTTCTTCATTAGATGTTTGTGTAAGATAGCTGGTACACTTTGATAGTATTGCATATAGAAGTGAAAAAGGATCATGAGCTCTAACATTCCTCTTCATTCTCTCTTGTAGGTCCCCTTGAAGATATCAATGAGGCAAACTAAAGATGATGCTACCAGCAGTGGGGTTTGTCATTCAGGAAATGACGGATCGTTTCTCCCTCTTATATGTTTACTTTTTGCTTCAGATGTACCTTTTTTTCTTTCATTTCATCATGTACAGTCATTCCCATGGCTTGTGTGGGAGCATATAAACATTTTCTCCTTATGAATATGAACAACTATTTTATGCAATGTTTTTCTATGTTGCTTCTCCTTTGTGAATCAATTGCATAAAGATAAACTGAAAATGATTGCATGATATAGATGTTCATATTAATGAATAGATTTAGTAAAATTTGTGTACCTTTTATCATTTGATAATGTATCAGTTGTAATGAATGAACAATGACAACAAACTGCAACACAATCTACAACACATAGATTAGCTTTCCTATCTCCTGCCAGTCCTAGGATATCTCCTTCTTTGTTGGAGTGTCCTTCCCATCTTATCTGGCTCATGTAGCAACTCTTACTGAGCTGCTACATGATTTTGGTAATGGTGATCACTAGAATGGCCCCCCACCAAGACTGTAGGCCTTCTAGGGCTAACTGAGAATCTTCAACCTTCTACTACTTTTCCCTTGAACTTATCTACTTCTTCAAAGCAGCACAAAATAAATGATGTTATAGCCTGACTTGATTGGGCTGAAAAGCACAATTGGGTAACATTTTTGGCGACCTCTACATCAGTTTTGCCTGCTAAAACTCTCATGACCAGTTGCCTAGTATATCCATTGGGCAATGGAGTCTTTACTTGGCCTTTACAACTCAAAAAATTTATTGAAACTCAGCTGCTAGAAAAAGAACAACATGAAAACAAACTGAAAACAAAATAGACTAGCACCAAACAGGGCCAGCAAACTGTGCATCCACACTTCTTGGAAAATAAAACTGAACTGAAACTACTATGCAATCAACACTTATTAACTGAAAACAACTACTCTACTATGATAAATTTTCAAACTTTAAACCCTCAAAAACAATGTTTGAGGTGAATCCCATTGATAGGGATAGGTAACACCTTACCTTCCATAGTGGCCAACTAAAACGCATTATGTTGTTTGCACTCAAAAATCATGAATGGGCCACCCCACATAGCATCAAACTTGTTGTGCTTACTAGGTCTACTTTTCAATTCATCCCATTTGAGGAAAATGTCTCCTTCTTTGAAGTGTCTGAATGTTACCCTTTTGTCAAATGTCATCTTCATTTGCATCTAATGAATCTCCAATTGATGTGTTGTTTGTTTCATTGTCTCTTCTAGCTCTAATAACTCAGCCAACCGTACCTCCATAGGACCATCCTCCATCATTTCAATCTCCTTTATGAGGCTTAAAGTTGGTAACTCAGCTGAAATGGGGAGTTGGGCCTCTCTCCATACACAAGCATAAAAGGAAACTAACCTGTTGACCTCTTAGAGGTCACCCTATCAGCCCACAAGGTTGATTTTAGCTTTGAATGTCAAGTCCTTTGGTTGTCTTCTATTGTCCTTTTGATAATCTTGATGAGGTTTTTATTAGTGGACTCAACCTGTCCATTCCACTAAGGGTAGTGGTTTGAAGAAGTACTTAGGTAAACACCATGTTTAATGGCCCAATCAGTTAGTTTCATACTAACAAAAGCTAAGGCATTATCTGAAATAATTGAGTCTAGTACACCAAATCTGGCTATTAAGTCTTCATAAAAATTTAATACAACACTTTCATTTGCCTCTTTCAAAGCTACTACTTCTGTCCACTTGGTAAAATAATCTATAGTTGTTAATACTCACTTGTGTCTAGAACTAGACAGTGAATTAATGGCCCCAATGAAATCAAGGCCCCACTTGGTAAAAGGTTGATCAACTAAAATGGGTTGTAGTCGCAAGGCTGCCAACTTCTGTTTGCCTATAAATACATCACATTTCACACACTTTCTCACCCATGTATGCACATCTTTGAAAAGAGATGGCCAATAATACCCAACCTTTATGATCTTCAAGGTTGTTGTTTAGGGTGCAAAATGACCACCAACTAGTCCATCATGGAACTTGGTGGTGCCCACCTAGATTTTGGGTTTCAAGTATTCATCTGTAGGCCTTTTCAGAAAAACCCAAAAAATTTCTAAGTCCTTCGGTCTTCACAGTTGTATGCATGTATCTTTCTATGTACATGGCCGTTTGTATCTAATCCACAGATGCATATATACAAAGGCCGGACCCGAGAGGAATTTTCAATCAGCTTCAGAAAAGTGAAAAGAATAGTTGTATGCATCTTTGTATGCATATCAGGTTTGTATTTGGCATTCAGGTGCATTTCCAGGCAGGAAAAAGGTGGATGTATATTGCATATTCCAGGTTATATTCTGCGGTTGTATCAAAAGGGTTGCATGTATATTGTGTTGTATATTCGATATACAACGGGTGAGAGATACAATGCCGAACATCAAAAGATATTCAAATTGGGTTGAAAACTGTGGTCGGGCCCACGGATGTGCAAAGGGGATTGTATGTATGTGATAGATACAATTGAACATACAAGGCAGAACATACAATCTTGGATTCTGAAAGTTATCAAATCGGGCCTAGCGGGCAGTGGTACAAAAGGCAAAGTTGAAAATTCAAAGGCATTTCCTTGTATCATGCGTTGTATGTATCTTTGACATACAAATGCATATACAAGTGAATGTACAAGCAGGCAGGTACAAAGGGGGGACGCAGCCAGAAATTTAGTTGCATTTGTGAAAAAGGTAAAATCCGCAGTTGTGTATTGGGATTGTATGTTCCCAATATACAATCAGACATACAACGGGCATATACAAAGAAATATACAAGCAGGTTGCGGTCAAAGTCAACGATCTTCAAAAGCATGGTGGGGCCCACATAGTTGTATGTCCCGCAATTGTATGTATGTGCTACATACAATGCAAAGTACAAAAGGCACACATATAATTCTTGGACGTGAAAGAAGAGTGTGTTATGGCAGATTTCAGGTTGGGGTCCGTAGTTGGTTGTATATGGTGCATTGTATATGCGATATACAACATGAGATACAAAAGTACAAATACAATGCCAAATTTGAAAATTGTTCCAATCTAATTGATAAATGATTGTATGTATATTGCATTTATATATGCAATATACAAGGAGATATAAAAAGGGAATGTACAATGCTCGGACCCGATAGTGATTGCAAAGTGCTTCATAATGATTTGGGGTCTACGCTTGTATGCAGGTGATTGTATGTGCATACAATCTCATATACAACCACAGATGCAAAGGTTGATACAATGGATCACCGAGAGAGATAAAAATACACAGCAATGGTGATCCAATCAGGTGCTACCACATGTCCAAGGGTAGTTGTATGTATATACAACTGCATATACAAAGATTTGAAGGTGAAAAAGGCAAAATGGGCAAAAAAGGTAAAATGTATCTTCACGCTGCGAAAAGTCAAAGGAGCAAAAAGACACCTGCGTGGCACATTTCCATTGGCTGATGACTTTTCAAAGTAGGTGACTGGGATTGTCTGATGCAACTAATGTCATAGATCTCGGCGGGAGGAAAGAATCGACAACCTATTTCAAATTTTCAAAGCCTGAAGTATTTCCTGTGTGTCCGTAGTCGCATTTCAAGTGGGAAGAATTGCAAAGCACGCAGCTGTTGTATTTCAAGAGGCCACGGGTAGGTTGGGCATTAATGGCAAATTTGTAGAGCAATGGTCGACAAATGACAGGCCAACTACCATCTTAAAGGAGAAAATCTTCAAGCGGCTGCACATCTCCCGAGTTCACCTGCTCCTTTCCTCTTTGTCTCTCTGATGCATTGAATGTTCTTAGCACCATTTAGATGGTGCATTGTATCTAGCAACATCTCAAAAAGACCACGTAATGAATGCTGAGGGCACATTCTTGCTGTATAAGAGGACTGTGTCACTCATTTTTCTGGTGGTGGAAGACTTGGGCAAATTTTTTTGGAAGAAATAATGAAAAACAGAGCATTTCTTGGTTGTTCTATCTCTATTGTGAGTTTATGAGTTGCACTTGAATGCACATTGCATATATGTTTAGATTTATGTTGTGTTTATATGAAAAATGCTTCTTTGCATGTGTTTAGCTGTTTGTCTCCATTTGTTGTATGCATCCCTTCTTTTGAATATGATTGCTAAGGGTTACTTAGATTCTAGGATATAGATTTCTATATTGCATGCTTAACTTTTGACCTCCATTCAAGGAGTGGATTAAACTATTTTAGGTTAAGTATGAAGAAGATTGTATGGCAGCAGGGATGTCTATAAGTAGAGATAGCTAAATACTCATTCTTGGGTGGTGTTTGTAAGGCAAATACCAATCTAGCCCCTTGAAACTTGAATGCATAGTGCAAATCATTCATTTGTATACGTCTAGTTGACTCCTTGCCCTGAGATAGGCACTGGTCTGCCCTTATGTAGTAGTTATGATCCAAAACCCCCTATCTTGCATCCAAAACATAAATACAAATCATTTCATAATTCCAACCTATTAGTTTGTAGGAGTAGAAATAGGACCCCTGCATACTCTCATTCCTAACTAGTTAGATATGTCCAAGAAAAGTGCCAGCCTAGTGACTTATCATGCAAATCTTGGTCCAAACATGATAGTATTCTGCCTTATTGTAAAGCTAAATATTTCTATTGGGAGTGAGTCAAAGACAAATCTTTAGCTATAGGGATACCCCCCTTGGTGCAGCAGTAACCAGAAGTGAAGGGGAGGCAGCTCACACAACCTCCTGTATTTGTTGACTAAATCTACCTGTGCATTGGAACTGGCAAACCCTTTGCCAATTTAGAGAGAAATACCCAACAAAATGGTGACTCTACTGGGGATAGAGTCGAATAATTTAAAGGCTAGAAAATCTAGTTTCCAGTGAAGTTGTTACAGCAATACCAAAGAACGACCATGTGGTGCTCTACTGGCATGATGAATCCAGAAAACAAAAGTGCCTTATTGATAATCTGTCCTCTCTGTGAGAGGTGGTGACTTTGTTGATTGAACCTATCAAAGATGCAACATATTTCCGGGTATTCATCTTTTGATTAAAAAATGATGAGTTTAAAGAAGCAATCCTGGTTGTGCTCTCATAAAAGGCCATTTTTTATTGAAAGTTATAAAGCTCTGAATTTCACAAGAATATATGGTTACCCAAATGTAATTCCCAATAAGATTAGAAAATGTTTGCTGAAATATAGTATATCAAATTCTGAGTCTACAAACAAACGTCTATAATTTTTTTGTAATTTGATAGTTATGAGGTAGAGGCTGAAGATGTAGTAATGAGACTCTTTGTTTAGTCATTAGAGGATGATGCTAGGGTCTGGTTTTCAAACCTACCTGTGTGTTTAGTTTCTTCATGGGTAGATTTAGAAATTGCATTCCTAGAGCAGTTTGGTGAAAGATTTGATTTGGCCTCATTGATCATACATTTCATGAATATCCAAAAGGAAGTTGAGGAACTAGTTCTAGCCTTTAATCTTAGATTTAGTAAGTTGCTCAAGCAGATCCCTGAATATATGAGACCCAATGATGCATTGTGCTTGACAATTTATTTAGCTGCATTTGATGAAGAAATGAGTTATTTATTGAGAGATAAAGAACCAGCTACACTTCACTAGGCCTACAAATTTTCTATGGATATTGAAAATAATCAGAAATATGGAATGCCAGTAGGTTTCATGACTGCAAGCTTCCAAAATAGTTTTCAAAGTGAATATATTTCAGATTTCCCAATGTGTTCATTGAGAAATGAGTTTGCAAAGGGGAATGTATTTCAGAACAATGGGTGCAGTCATGATGTGGTGCATAAATATGAAGAAGATGTTGTGGAAAATGTGGGCACATCCTATAATGGTGAAGGAAAATATTGTTATCAGCCTCTAGAAGAAATATCTACAGACGCAAAATGCCCTTCAAATGATCAAATGAAAGATATACATGAGGTTGTGTCTTGTAGTAATAGGCATATCCCAGTTATTCCTGATTACTTGTACAAGGCAGATATGCAGAGCTTCACTCTGAATACAGAAGATGCTAATTCAAGGGATGATAGTGAATATGTTAGTGATTGTAAGCATTTAGATGCATATGTGAGCCTTCCAGATGATGAAATATATATGGATGTTGAATATGAGTGCTTCCTTGAAAATTATGACCACCTCTACGATGCAGAGGTTGAAAAATTTGCTTTTGATTATCAGTGCATTGGTGAAGAGAAAAAATAGCGTCACTATTCAGATGTGAATGGACGAGTTGCAGATGTTCATGCTAATACAGATGTGGATAGTGTTAGTTACAGGGGTGACTATGAAGCTTTTGACGAAGGGCTGCACTCTAAGCTATTTATGCCTTCTTTTGAGACATTCTAGGTGGACATTAATAATAAAATTGTTGAGAGCAATGATGATGAATATATGAATGTTTATAAAAATGAATATCATTATGAGATGTTTCTTGTGTCTGAATATTACACGTTTGATACAGAGGAGCTCTTATTTTATAAAGGGCAAAATTCAGATATAGATTCATTTGTTTTGTATGAGCTTTTTATCTTTCTGATCTGGAGGCATTAGGTGATGAAAATGATCTACAGTCAGGCATACTAGAAATAGATCAAGGGTACTATAGATTTGTTGAGGAAGTAAAAGCTGAAATTGGTGGCAGCACACTTAACAATGAGATTGAATATTTCCATGGGTGTTGCAGGCAGTTAAATGTTTTGAGGCTTCATTTGAAGAAATCAGAAAATTGAGTGTTTGATAAAGGGAAATTCTAGTTTTTCCTTTTTGGTGGCCCTAGGCCGCCAAGTAAATTTTAAAATATGTGATTTCTGATGCAGGTTTGTGCGGTGCTCGACTCTGTGCCCAATGGATAAGGCATGGTCTACATCCCAGAGTTTTGGAGTTCTTGCCATGCCTGCAAGAGGCATGCATCCCTAGGCAGAGCCAATGGTGGTGCCCACCTAGATTTTGGGTTTCAAGTATTCATTTGCAGGCCTTTTTAGAAAAACCCAAAAAATTTGTAAGTCCTTCAGCCTTCACGGTTGTATGCATGTATCTTTGTATGTACATGGCCGTTTCTATCTAATCTGCAGATGCATATATACAAAGGCCGGACCCTAGAGGAATTTTCAATCGGCTTTAGAAAAGTGAAAAAAATAGTTGTATGCATCTTTGTATGCATATCAGGTTTGTATTTGGCATTCGGGTGCATTTCTAGGCAGGAAAAAGGTAGATGTATATCACATATTCTAGGTTATATTATGCGGTTGTATCAAAAGGGTTGCATGTATATTGTGTTGTATATTCGATATACAATTGGTGAGAGATACAATGCCGAATGTCAAAAGATATTCAAATCAGGTTGAAAATAGTGGTCAAGCCCGTGGATGTGCAAAGGGCATTGTATGTATGTGACAGATACAATTGAACATACAAGGCAGAACATATAATCCTAGATTCCAAAAGTTATCAAATCGGGCCTGGCAAGCGGTGGTACAAAAGGCAAAGTTGAAAAGTCAAAGGCATTTCCTTGTATCATGTGTTGTATCTTTGACATACAAATGCATATACAAGTGAATGTACAAGCAGGTAGGTGCAAAGGGCGGATGTGGCTAGAAAGTTAGTTGCATTTGTGAAAAAGGTAAAATCCACAGTTGTATATTGGGATTGTATGTTCCCAATATACAATTGGACATTCAACGGGCATATACAAAGAAATATACAAGCAGGTTGCAGTCAAAGTCAACGATCTTCAAAATCATGGTGGGGCCCGCATAGTTGTATGTCCCACAATTGTATGTATGTGCTACATACAATGCAAAGTACAAAAGGCACACATATAATTCTTGGACGTGAAAGAAGAGTGTGTTATGGCAGATTTTAGGTTGGGGTCCACAGTTTGTTGTATATGTGATATACAACATGAGATACAAAAGTGCAAATACAATGCCAGATTTGAAAATTGTTCCAATCTAATTAATAAATGATTGTATGTATATTGCATTTGTATATGCAATATACAAGGAGATATACAAAGGGAATGTACAACGCCCGGACCCGATAGCGATTGCAAAGTGCTTCATAATGATTTGGGGTCCGCGCTTGTATGCAAGTGATTGTATGTGCATACAATCTCATATATAACCACAGATGCAAAGGTTGATACAATGGATCACTGAGAGAGATGCAAATACACAGCGATGGTGATCCAATCAAGTGCTATCATGTGTCCAAGGGCAGTTGTATGTATATACAACTACATATACAAAGATTTGAAGGTGAAAAAGGCAAAATGGGCAAAAAAGGTAAAATGTATCTTCACGCTGCGAAAAGTCAAAGGAGCAAAAAGACACCTACGTGGTACATTTCCATTGGCTAATAACTTTTCAAAGCGGGTGACTGGGATTGCCCGATCCAACTGATGCCATAGATCTCGGCAGGAGGAAAGAATCGACGACCTATTTCAAAATTTCAAAGCGCGAAGGATTTCCTTTGTGTCTACAATTGCATTTCAAGCGGGAAGAATTGCAAAGCACACAACTATTGTATTTCCAGAGGCCGCAGGTAGGTTGGCCATTAATGGCAAATTTGCAGAGGCATGGTCGACGAATGACGGGCCAACTACCATCTTAAAGGAGAAAATCTTCAGGTGGCTGCACGTCTCCCAAGTTCATCTGCTCCTTTCCTCTTTGTGTCTATGTTGCATTGAATGTTCTTGGTGCCATTTAGATGGTGCATTGTATCTGGTAGCATCTCAAAAAGACCACGTAATTAATGTTGAGGGCAGGTTCTTGCTATATAAGAGGACTGTGTCACTCATTTTTCTGGTGGTGGAAGACTTGGGCCAAATTTTTTGGAGGAAATAATGAAAAATAGAGCATTTCTTGGTTGTTCTATCTCTATTGTGAGTTTATGAGTTGCATTTGAATGTATGTTGCATATATGTTCAATTTGATGTTGTGTTTATATGAAAAATGCTTCTTTGCATGTGTTTAGTTGTTTGTCTCCATTTGTTGTATGCATCCCTTCTTTTGAATCTGATTGCTAAGGGTTACTTAGATTCTAGGTTATAGATTTCTATATTGCATGCTTAACTTTTGACCTCCATTCAAGGAGTGGATTAAACTATTTTAGGTTAAATATGAAGAAGATTGTATGGCAACAGGGATGTCTGTAAGTAGAGATAGCTAATTACTCATTCTTGGGTGGTTTTTGTAAGGCGAATACCAATCTAGCCCCTTGAAACTTGAATGCCAATGCAAATCATTCATTTGTATATGTCTAGTTGACTCCTTTCCCTGAGATAGGCACCGGTCTGCCCTTCTGTAGTAGTTATGATCCAAAACGCCCTGTCTTGCATCCAAAACATAAATACAAATCATTTCATAATTCCAACCAATTAGTTTGTAGGAGTAGAAATAGGACCCCTGCATACTCTCATTCCTAACCAGTTAGATAAGTCCAAGAATAGTGCCAGCCTAGTGACTTATCATGCAAATCTTGGTCCAAACATGAGAGTATTCTGCCTTTATTGTAAAGCTAAATCTTTCTATTGGGAGTGAGTCAAAGACAAATCTTTAGCTATAGGGATACCCCCCTTGGTGCGGCAGAACTAGAAGTGAAGGGGAGGCAGCTCACGCAACCTCCTATATTTGTTGGCTGAATCTACCTGTGCATTGGAACTGGCAAACCCTTTGTCGATTCGGAGAGAAATACCCAATAGAACTCATGTAAGATTTTTTCAATCTGGTCTGATTCTATGCATCTTAAAAGTACTCCATTGTAATATTTTCTAAACAAGGTATCATTCAAAATAACACATGGGATGGCTTGAAGCCTAAAATACCTTCTTTTAGCAGTATTTAGCCCTTCTAGGCACTCTCCAATCTGTAGATAATGCATCATTTCATGTGTCCAACTAGTGCCACTTGCTGGGACAGTAGGTACAACATTGTTATCAACCATCAAAATAGCTTCCTTTTGCAGTTCTAAGTCATTTTCTGTACTTTCAACAAGTTCACACAACCCCTTATGCCTAACTAGCTTAGTAACCTTGATATCAACATCATATTCCATTACTTTAGTTACCCATCTAGCTCTTTTATCTCCCAAGTCCTTACTTAATAAGAATTCTTTTACACTTGGATGGGCAACCATCATCTAAATCTTATTGTTAGAAAGCATGTGCCTAAACTTTTTAAGGCTTCTAATAATAGAAAGTACATGATTTTCTACAAATGAATACCTTTGTTCGTAGCCCTCCAATCCTTGGCTAAAAAAGGCAATTGGCTTCTCCTATTTGTCTTTGTTTTGTTGTGTCAGCATAGCAGAGATAGTATCAGTTCCTCCATAAGCATACAATATGAAATCTTTGGAAAAATTTGGGTTTATCAATGTTGGTGTTGTTGCTATAGCTGCTTTGATGTCCTCAAAACTATTTTTTCATTCCTTGGTCCAGCTGAAACCAATGTTCTTTTTTAGTATAGATGTTAGAGGCTTCAAAAGACTAGCAATATTTGGAATGAACCTTCTTACAAAATTGATTCTACCTAAGAAACTTTGCAGTCCCTTTTTGTGTGCTGGTAAGGGTAAGGCTGAAATAACACTTACTCTTTCTAGATCAATTGTGATTCCATGCTTGGAAACAATGTGACCCAGTAGCTTACCTTCATGGACAGTAAAGAAGCATTTTTTGGATTAAGATAGACATCATACTCTCTGCATCTTTCAAAAACCTATCTCAAATGAGAAAAATGATCTTTTGCATCCTTTGAAAACATGGTGATATCATCTAAATAAACCAATACAAACTTATTCATGATACCATGAAAGGCCATATCCATGGCTCTCTAAAAGGTTGCTCCAACATTTGACATCCCAAATGGCATTTTCTAGTAAGCCATGGTTTCCCATTTTGTTGTGAATGTTGTTTTCAATACTTATCATCTTCCTTAACTAAAATCTGATTATAACCTGAGAATCCATCCAATAATGAGAACCTTTTAGAACCTGATACAACTTGCAAAATCTGCTCCATTGAAGGCAACAAATAATGGTCTTTGAATGAAACTCTGTTTAAGTCCCTAAAATCAACACACAACCTGATTTCACCATTTTTCTTTCTTACGGGCACCAAATTTGACACCCAGGAAGTGTGTTTGATTGGAAATATAATGTTACTCTAAATCAACTTATTAAGCTTAGTTTTCATCAAAATTTCCAACTTGGGGTTGTGGGGCCTTTGTTTTTGTATCCAGTTCTAGCTCAATGGTGTGCTAAGCTAGTTCTGGATTAAAACCTTTTAGATCTTTGTATTCCCAAGTAAAAATGTCATCAAATTCCTGACATAATAAAACAAATGCATGTTTATCTTCTTTAATGCATACCTTTCCCAGTTTGAGGAGTTTAGCTTTGATAATCTCAATAGATTCATAATGTTCCTCCTTGATCACTATGCTGGCCTTTTCTCTTTTAGTTGATCATCTGAATTAAAAATTGATTCCAAGGTAACAAAACCCTTTGGCAGCTTGTTTGTTTTGAGCTAAAGAATCTGGTCTCCAAACTACTGTTGTAATTTAAGTTGGTTTCCAAATGAGAATTTAGCCTCTTCAATGAGGACATTCGCAATCTACTCATCACTCTCGAACACATGCCAATGGATGTTGTTATCAGGGACTGATGATCTCACAACCACCTTGACATACTATTGTTGTTCAACATTTCTGATTTCTTTTGGGATATCAAACTCAGCTCCCATGGCTGTAAGCTTATTAGCCTGTTTATTTTGGTTTCTTGGTAGGGACAGTGGGTTAAATGCATCAAAATCTTCAATTAAATCCCAAATTTTGTGCTTATATGACTTAAGTAAGTCATTTTTGGTGACATTTACATTCTTGACTTGGTTGGAAACTAATTCATTGTCACCAAAAACCTACAAACACTTGACATTTCTCTTTCTATCCCATTCCAAACCATGAATGAGTGCCTCATATTCTTTTGTATTGTTAGTATAGCTGAATGCAAATAAAAAAACTACATAATATTTCTCACCTTCAGGAGAAATGAGCATGGCTCCACCACCAACACCAATTTTACTTCTTGCACCATCAAAATACAACTGCCATAAATCATTACCTTGCTATTCAGGTTGTTGTTCCCATTGTTTTTCCTCTTTCATAAGGTTAGGAATAGTCTGATTTTGCTCATGAATCATGTAAATCCCTAATCCAGCTTCCTTCATTTGTTTGTAAGGTTCATCTTTATGGTTTTCAGATGCACATTCATCTAAAAATAAATCTACAATGTTCACTATTGGAGAGTTATTGTCATGAACAACAGGCTGTTCCTCATCATGATAAGTCAAATTAGCATTTACAACACTAGGAACATAAGGTTCAATGTGATCTTTGGCAATGGGTTTAGATTTAACAGTTACTCTTGTACCATATCTCATCCTAAAACACATATGTGACCAATCAAAAACTGACAAATAACCTCCAAACTTTGCTATGAAATCCCTGGAAAGGCATAAGGCAAAGTGTGGGGGTAGGTCTATAACATATTAATCTTGTGGAATTGAAAAATTTAGGCAATCATGCAAGGTAAGACCCAAGTTCTTGATGACTCCAATGGTATTGATGGGTGTACTGTCTAGTTGTACTACTGCTTTGGATGGTGGTTCATAAGTCAAATCCAACTTATCTACTATCTATTTAGGCATCAGTGAGCTACTGGCACCTGAATCAATCATGCAGTTGTGAACTAGGTGTTTACTAATAATTAGTGAAACACAAAATGAGGTTGGTTTGACATCATGAGCTTGTTGTTTCTTTTGGACTGGTGGGTCATTTGCAAGCACAACTCTAGGTTGGTCTCTATGCTAGTCTTGATTGGGCTCATTGGTCAAAGAGACATTAGATAAGGCTTTTTGTAACAAGCCTTTTTGGCCTAGGAGAGACAATGAATCCCACCTAGACATGCTTGCATTTGCTTTCTTCATATGTTCTAAAATATTGAAAGGAAATGAACCAACCTTTGGTTGTCCTCTTGGAACAACAAGATCTACTCGCTGTTGTACTTGTTGTGGATGCCCTCTTGGTTGATCCCTATTTGGAACAAGCTATCCTCTTGGTAAGACTTGAACATTAGGTGGTTGTGATGGACTAGCAACACCTTGATGGCTTGTTTGGGCCTGATTTTACCCTCTACAAGCTTGTTGTCCTATGTCAATGGCTATCTTTTTGGCCCTAGTATTTGCTTATATGGCTTGGGCTGATTGGTTTTGCCCCTGTGTATGATTAACCCCACAGAACTCTTCACCTTGCCAATTCATAAATGTTGCATCAGGCTGCTCCTATTCAGGATGAGAAAATTGCTATTTTGATTTTTCTTGTACTATGTTTTGTTGGGCAGCAGCATTATTTTGCACCATTAAGGTCTGATTTATCATGCCATTCAAGCAAGTTGACTAATTATGTGGTTGGTTACATAGGTAACACTAGTTGTACTCTTGTGCCATATTATTCTGAACTAGAACCAACTCCTTGGAAGAGCTGGTAGCATGTTGGTTATAGCGCTGATATGGTCTTGTGTTAAAATTTCTTCTTTGGCCCTCATTATCAGCCTGATATGGAAGTCTATTTTGATGGTTATTTTACTGTTGGTTATGATATGATGGATGATAAGGCCTATAAACCTGATTCTGCTACTTTTTAATATTCACTGACTCATTCTCAAATGTTTGTAACAGACCCTTAATCTCCTGAAGCTCCTGGGATGGGGCTGGGAAAACTTTTGTTTGAGTTGTAACTTGATAATTTAGAGTTGTTACAATAGGTACAACAATAATAGGTGGGATTTGCAATGGGATAGGTGGCTATACCTCTAAAAAAATGGGCATAGGTGGTCTTGGGGATATCTTACCAGCCTAAATTAGGCTATTTTCATCCTTTATGGCAATATCATAAGCATCTGGCAATGTTATACCTCCCATTGATTGAACCATAACTACAATATCACTATTTACTACTTTAAGAAAGTACAAGAATGCATGATTGGTAGTAGGCCTTACTGTAATTGGTATTCTGTCCCATGTCCTTTGAAAATAGAAGTTAAAATCTACCATGTGTTCTTGTGGAGCTCTCTTTATTGTACTCAGTTGTTCCACCAATGGTAGTTTGCTTGACTTGTCCTCAAACTACTTATTCAATACTTCACCTAACAGATCCCATGAAGTAATTGAACCTATAGCCAATCCTCCAAACCATTGAAGCACCTTACCCTTCAGAGATGCAATTAAAATTCTCACTGCAACATTCTCTTATGTTACATGATGGAGTGAACACAATGTAGTCACATCCTTGATATGTTTGATTGGAGTAGTTTGATCTTCACCGGTGAAGAAAGGCAAGCTCCTAAGAGCTGCTGTCGGGATATCATCATGCGCTACAAGTAGCAATGGGCTGCCAGCATTGAATGTCACAAAAGGCAATTCTCTTGCCATTGGTGGAGGTTGAGGAGCTTGTATTTATAAGTTTATTACCAGGTTTCTTTGATCAAACCATGTAGGTTTGAGATTTGGAGGAGTAGAACGGGTTCTCCCTATTGGACTGGGAGCTCTTGTTGATGTTCTACCTCTTCTTATTGGGGGTGACAGCTGCAGGTACTCAAATGGAGTTTAACATCCCCTCGTTTGGATCCTTCTCATGTGCTATCTGCACTGGATCTGCCAAAAATCAGAAATATAGAGCCACCAAGTATGTTGTTTTTACCTCAAAAGGCTAAAACTTTGTTGTGCATACCAAAACAACAAAGAAAAATTATATTCAAGTGGCCTAAAACTAAGTTTAGAGTCCCACCAAGCATGCCAAAAATTGTTGTCACAAAAGATTGCACCATGTCAAGAACTAAGCTTAACAATCCCATGAAACATTGGATCACTCTCAAACCATGGGTTGTCTATGATGAGAGTGAACCTCTGGAAAAGCTGGCTTCCTTTAAATGCCTCCTGGATCTGATATTTTTTTTTAAAAAGAGATAGAAAGGTAACTAATGAAACTGAAATGATCCTAAGAGGTGATGCACCAATGATTGAATTCTAACCTACAACTTGATTCACAATAGTTTCTCAATAAATTTGTTCATAGAACTCAGATTGAACAATCTTATCACATAAATATTTCACAGAAATGCATGAAATCGCTTGCACAATCTATAACCAGTGGTAAAATTTTGTACCTTTGTATACTTGCATTCAATGAATGAGATAAAAAAATTAAATATTTTGATTTAAAACACAATAAATCTTTATCAGATCATTCAAAAAGAGACAAGACACTTGAATCCAAGAAGAAGAACACCTGATTTTATTGAAAAATGGAAGGAAAACTCTGCAATAACTATGACATCTGCTGAAAAGTAAATTGTTGTTGTATAAAAACTGTAAAATATGCTAAGTTACAATACTAAAAAAATGTCTCTAGAATGTGCAAAGGCAAGAGAAAAACCAAGAACTAAGAAAAAAGCATAAGCTTTTTCTCCTATAATACAAAAATCTATCCCAAAAAGCCAAAGGGAAATCAACTCCTATCTAACTGGACTCCAAATGATGCATGAATAGGCTAGAAAAGTCAACTCCCAGTTGTTGGGCCAGCAAGAAGAAAATGCCTAAATAAAAGAGCCCACAAATGCTCCAAATTGAGCTATTTTAGCTCAGAACTCCTCCTCTCGAGGTGTTTGACCAATCAAAATGCCAAAAATAGACCAGTTTGACCCAAAGTCAAAAATAGAAGTAAAGTCTCCTCCTGCATGAGTTTTCCACCTTAATTTAACTCCTCTTTTCTCCTTTGCATGATTTGAGGGCAAAAATACATTATTTTGACAAATAGTAAGGGTAATATGTTTTCATGCTTTACCTTAATAGGTGTTATATGATCTTATCTTCTTTGGTTTTGTATAACAAATATTAAGGTAATTTATAATGTATTACCCTTAATATGTGTTAAGATACATTGTTTTTGTCTCCTTCTCATGCAAAGGAAAAGGGTTTACATAATAAGTTCACTTAGTCTCTACCCTTTACAAAAGCTTACAAGGCAATAATAATACCCTCTTTCATACTTGGCTTATAAAAAAGCTCACAAACTGGCTCAAATTGATATAAGTCAATAACAAAACCTAAAAGACCATCACTTCAAACCTTTGTCATTATTTCTCCTTCGATTGATTTCAGGTCTTAAGAAAAAATAAATAAAAGTCACCAAAACCCCATCATGACTTCATGCCTCCATAGGTTCATGACTTTTCCCTAGTCATTTCAACACTTGAAATGTGTTGACCCACAATCCCTTTTGATTTTTTGATGGTGATTTGTTTTATCAAAGTCAAAAACAAAGATCTCAAACCCATCAGCTAGGGCATCTATGAAACAAAAGAAACCCTAAATTTTCATTTCATTCTTTCTTTCATTGTATTGAAGACTCTCAGCTACTCTCCCACCACCATGAAGGGTTTGATGAGTTGTTACAGCTTCTGAAGGGCTTCCTTTGACTATTCCAGACTTCACTCTTTTTCATTGGTAAGTCTTCTTATGCATATTACTATATCTTCCACAAGAAAAATGTTGAAAAGTCACCCTTATATGTTGGTTTCTATGAAAGATTGTGATGTAAGCTAACCCCACTGTGTAAGCTTGGTAAAAATGGAAGCAGCAGGGACTTTGTAGCTTTTGTGTTCTTTTTCTCTCTATTATCATTCCCTAATGAAGAGAAATGCTAGGGTTTCATTGTGGAGACTGTAAAGAAACTCCTTAGAAAGTTTTACTCTGACCAAATCATTTCTTCTTTAGGCAAGAATATGGCATACTGCTACCCTTTGTACAATTCTGTGTATGAAACAAACAGAGGGCCTTTTTCCTATTTATCTCTTTGCTTTCAATGGTGAATGATTGTTACCCTTGCTAGGGTTTGAACTGCATGCTCTTTGTATTAGCTATTTTGTAACTGATAAGTTTTTTCTCCTTTCACACATATTTTTGTTCCATTATGAGAAAAATAGAGTAATTTTCTAAAGGGGATTGTGCAAGGGTTTTCTTTTATATATGATGTAGCTCTCTGCTCCTTTTGAAACCCTTCATTTACTGTATACTAATGGTGAAGAATGTAAGCAATCTCTTCATTTTATTGTAGCAGTTACTATTATTTGCCTTCTGAGTTTGTTTCATTACCAAATGCTAGCCTTCTCTTTAATCAAGACCCTATCGCAACCTTAGGATGCCTTCATTCTTATTCATTATTATCACCGTTATGTATGATGGTTATTTATTGTTTTCAATGTTGTGTTTTTGCATGACTATCATATAGAACTATGATATGATTGATTTTATGAAAATGAGAACATTGCCATGCCTCCTAGAGTTTATAGGTAGACCTATATTCAAAAGCAACCTACAATTTTGATAGTCTTTGTGCGTTGTTTATGCTTCTGACTGTCTATGCAACCCTTGGCTATTCAAGTGGCGTTATCTCCATAGTATTTCTTCCTTGCAAGCATGCCCATTTTGCAAACACTCCTAGCAGTGGTTGTTCCAAGATGATTTATGACTTCTCTCAGTCTCTTTGACTGTGAGACTATTGTGTTGGAATAAGGTTTGTCATTGATGTCAAAAGGCCATCTGTTGTTTCAGTTCATTGATGATGGTTCATGTTTCAGGAGTTGCATAGTGTGACAAATTTTTCCATTGATGGTTTGGTAATTTATTCATCCATGATGTATGCAAAGGTTGTATGGAGCTTGTAATTTGATAGATGAATAGATGTCTAAAGTTGGTTTGATCTTCATGTTGGATTGATATTGTTCCATGTTATGCTTGTTATCCTTCATGTTCTTGATGTGAAGAAGGTTTGATTTGTAATCTTCAGGAGTTGTTGCTTCATGATGTTCATGGTTTCATTTCAAAAGTTCACAAGAGTTCACTTGGTTTAGGATCAGGATGCTTGATGGAGTTGCTTTATGTTTGCTTCAGATGGATTTCATATCTTGATGATGCCTTGAGTTCATATTAGTGTTGGAGATTGTTGGAAAGTACACATGTTGTAGATTGATACAAGTTAATGGTGCTTTATTCCTCATGTCTTGCAAAGTGATGCTCTTCATAATGAGGTTATGATTCACATTGTTAGTTGATGAAAAAGATCACTTGGTGCTTCATGTCAAAACTCATGAGAGTTACTTTATGGCTTTGTGATAAGTTCATATGGTAAATGTGTGACTTACATTGGGATCAGGATGTTATGTCTCTATATGGTTTAGTGATCTGATCCTTGGTAATGGTGTTTGGATTGTTGGATTGTTGTTCTTACCTCAATTGTCATGCTATCTTCATACTTATCCTATCTTCACAGTGGTAGTGGTGAACAATGGCATTATAGTTTCATGTTATTGTCTTCAAGTCAGGATGGCACTTAATGTAAAAATGTGTTGTGTTACAAGATGAATGTGGACAGTGCATTCTAAGACAAGTGTGTTTTGTTGTTCCTTTGTTGCTTAGGGCTTCATCAGTATACATTTAGATATGTAGCATTTGGTTCATAGAAGTCTCTTTCATAAAACCAGGGTTTGAAACATAATGGTCTTCATAAAATCCTAGTATTGGTTTACCATTATATGACTACTTTGTGTAATCTCTGCATCAAAGATTATGTTCTATAGATGTCTTAATGACTATTGACATATTGATGTGCTTGGAAGAAAATTAGGGTTTTAATATATTTGTCTTTTGAGATACTAATATCTAAAATCTACTAGTCTAAGTCCTATGATTTGAACCCTAATTCATGTGCTTCAATCACCTAAAGCTAACCATCACATATGGAAGCACTTTTGTTTTGTTTAGCAGTTGACCTGATAGCAAAGGTCATTTCACTTAAGATTACCTGCTGGAGGGGTGTTAACACATCATGGTAACCAGCCCCCTCTATCCCTCCTACTGATTTGTGCGGTCTACTTTTTGTGATGTGAGTGCCAAAAATCAAATCTAAGGTCTATATTTAAATCCTCCATGGGCGCATGAATGAAGATCAATGGCTTGTGTTCAAACCTCCATCCCCTTCTATGTGCTCGCAATTTGACGTACAGAGGTCCATCAAAGGAGTTATGACTGTAGTGAAGATGTTTTTTATTTAAGTTATTTTTAGCTATTTTCTAAACGTAGTCAGTGGGTATTTTTTAAGGCAATTTTTTCAGGAGATTTTTTCTATTTTTGAGCCCTCTCGTGAAGTTGAAGGCATTAAATAAGGATTGGTTTGTTTTTTCTAAAAAAGGGGAGAAGATTAGTGGTATTTTAAATACCTTATGGAAGCATAGGAGACTTTATGAATTCTTTGTGTCTTCTTGTAGATGAATTGGTGTGTGGGTCTGAAGATGATAGAGAGATATTATTTTTTATCAGGACAGATTGACTAATATTATTGAAGATTTTTATTTGCAAGAGATGGATACCATTTTATGATTTCTAATTTTTAAATGGGAGATGGAATATGGAGAAAAGAGGGATATGAAAGGTCATTTTATTTTTAATGAAATTACAGGTTCATTGTGAATTGGATTTTGAGGACTAATATGTAGCATTGAAGAAATAATTTTTGTGAGGTGATTGAAAAGAGTTGTAGAGAGAATATTTTTGCCTGAGTATTGTGAAGTGTAAGACATGTTATTGCAGGTGCTTTTATGAGGTTAAATTTGGATGTGAAAAAGAAATGTGTGAAGACTGAAATATACAGGAGATTAAATTCCTTGACTGAGAATTATGAATGAGAGTTTGAATGTTTATTGCAAATGGTTTTTTGTATGATATTATGCAAGTGATTTAGGTGATTGAGAAAGATGAATGAGATGTTTTTGTAGGGGTGAATCAAGCACAAGATGAAGACAATATTCAGCCAATGCAAAGAAGGTTTTTAATTGAAAAGATCTAACTTTTGATGCAGAAAGTATGCAATGTATCCTTAGTAAGATTTTATGTGTGATGAGGAGGGTTATAACATTTGGTGAATTGTAGAGAATCAGGGAAATCCCCTTAATTGTGTTTTTCTTCCTTATGGTCATATTTTGCCAATGAGGCAAATTGTAGCCAGTGAGGCTTGCATGGTCAGTGAGGCCTGTTTGTTGCCAGTGAAGCATGTATGTCAGTGAGACAATTGTTGTAATCAGTGAGATTCTATTAAGCCAGTGAGGCAATTTTCAGAGTAATTTTTTATCCCTATGAGGGTTTTCTACTCATCAAAAACATGTGTTATGGTTTATGCTATTTTTCTCTATGTGTGTGTGTCCTACTGTTTTGTTCTTAAGGTCTTATTCATACTATTCATCATCATAATTGTGCATATGTGTTTGATAGATCATTGAAGTCTCTCTCACTCTCTGGCTTGTAAATTAAAAGTTACAAAAGTTTTAAATTTTATAGACCACTGATTCACCCCCCCTCTCAATGGTCCTATACTCCAACAAGTGGTATCAGAACATAGGTTCCCTATAGAAGTCTAATTGGCTTGGGTAGGTCCTGATAGTGGAGTACCATGGGAAAGTGTAGAAGAGATAAGGGAAAGAGAAATTTCAAGTCACATACTGGTCAAAGGTACCATCTATACCAAACTCAAATGTTGATATACAATTGGTTGATAGAAATGTCTCACAAGTTGAGTCAGATATAAAATTAGAGAAAGAGTTTTCTGGGGTTCCTTTCTTTGATGGTTCAGATTTCTCTATTTGGTATATTATAATGCAAGTCTATCTATCTTATTTAGGGTATGGTGTGTGGATGTTAGTTGAGAATGGGTATTTTATTTCCTCTCAATCACCTAATACTACAAGTAACAAAGAGGCTTATGAATGTAATCATATAGCAAAGAAGGCTATTCGGTTTGGATTATCTAATGAAGTTTCTTGTAAAGTTATGCATTGTGAAACAACTCAGGATGTGTGGAAGGAGTTGATTAGAATCTATCAAGGTGATGCACTTGAAGGAGAGGACAACTTAGTGTCTGAGGAAAGTGACAATGAAAGGAGACATTCACATGAAAGAGATGAGGTCCAATCTAATTTAGAAGAAGGAGATCTCTTTGTAGGTGAAGATGATGAACAAGAGTGTGAGGTTGATGTTGAAGGAGAACTCTTGTGTGCTCTGAGTGAAATCAAGAAATACAAAAAGGAGAACCAAAGATTAGAGTTATGGCTACAATAAGAAAAAGACTCCAAAGACAAAGCACTTTTAGACCTTGAAAGAATATCTTCAGATCTTGAAGAGGCAAGAAATCAAATTGAGAATTTAAGAACACAAGTTGAAGAATCAGATAAATTGATTATCAGCCTAAAGACTGAGATTGAAGAGACTAAGAGAATAACAGATGTTACTAAGTCTTAATGTGAAATAAAATCTATTGAATGCCTAAAACTAGAGACTAAAATTGTCACCTTGAGAAAAGATATTGAAAATCTCAAGAGTATGTCAAAGAGAAATCAGGAGTTTCAAGAGAGTGCCACAAAGTTATATGAGATACTGGGTAGGCAAAAACAACATAGGGACACTACTGGATTAGGCTATGAGAAGGGACAAACATCTAAGGTTAGAGAGACTCCTAGAAAAAAATTTGATTTAAGTCATTATGATGCTGCTCCTGAAGGCAAAAAGAAAATAGAATTTACTACTAGAACATCAAAGTTGAATGGTAAAGATTCAGAAGAAAAACTCAAACAAGCTGTGAAGACTGAAGCTGAAATGAAAACCAAACATGAGTTTGTCAAAATGCTCAATCAAAGAAGAAATCTCAGAAGAACTACTCCAACAAGGCAAGCATATATGTACAGGTATAATTACTCATTTTTTGGCTATTGTTATACCTGTAATCATTTTGGACACAAAGCAATTAATTATAGAAGAAGAAGTCAATCTGCTTCAACATGAAATGCTAATCTTGTATGTTTCAAGTGCAACTCTCTTGGTCACAAAGCATATAGTTGCAGAATAGAATCATTTGGTTTGAAAAGTTAGAAAAGGAAAGAGGCTGAAAAGGTTTGGAAAATGAAAGCTGAACAGAAGAAAGAACCTACAAAAGTTTGGAGAAAGAAACAAAGTCAGGAGAAGATAGATCCTAAACTTGTGCATAATGCACAAGACACATCATCTATTGCATGAGATGTAGCATGAAGTAAGGGGGATTTTTCCAATGTCTTATCACTTACCCCCAAGAAGTTTCAAGAGGAGATCATTTGGTGCTTGTCAATATGGTGATCTTGTCTTGTTTATCATGCTATTGGATTCTTGCCTAATAATGTTTGCTAGAATATTTCATGTCAAGTTGCTACTCATATCAGTCTTATGAAATGAAGTTCATGTAGTTGATGATGGTGTTGATCTTTAGTGTATGTTAGTGATACAACTGATCAGGGGTTCATGTTGTCATTGATGTCATAATGCAAACAGGATGTTGATAAGATGTTCATGAGTACAATGCACAAAGAGTTTGATGATGCTGAATGACCTTGTTTATAAATGATCCTATTTATATCTTGTTCATATCATGTTGATACTTTCAAAGGTTGAGTTGTCATGATGTTAATCTTGTTCAAGTGATGTTGCAGTTCAGAGTGTTCTTGATATTTTAGTGAGAATGTGAAGTGTTGGTTGTCATAGCAAAGAGTTGTTCAGTGGTGTTGAGGAGTACATGCAGTGTCATTCCAATTAAGGTGTACTCAAGGATATCTCATCAGATGTTAGCATATGTTGGATGAGGAGGTTGCAAATGGAAGAAGTCAATTCATAGCACATGTCTCTACATTTGGTTTTGCAAAGGTATTGATAGTGGTTTCATATTTGACATAACAATATTTCATTATTGGTGTGTTGTGATTGTGCAGTAGTCTTTATAACAGTGGCATAACAATACTTTGTTGCAAACATAAGACATATGGACTGTGAAAGTCAACTTCTAAATGAGCATTTGAAACATTTTTAATCCTGCATATTGTTGAAAGCATGGCAAAGACTATTTCATAGTGGGTTAGTGCAAGGACATCATTGAAGTCATATGTTGTAGTTGGAAGTGCCTTAGTTGACAAGACTTGAAGTATTTCAGAGACATTCACAACATGCTCTGCATTTTTTGACAGTGATCAACACAACATACTCTGAAATTTCATGACAACATTCTCAGGAACATTGGAACAAGTGATTTGGATTATTGGTACAACTCTAAACTTTATGAGATCAACAAGTTATGATAAGTGATTGGTTTGTCATGTATCTTGCAAAGAACAATTGTCAGTATGATTGATGATTTATGACAGTCTTATGTTCAAGTGGTGGAACCTATTTGTATCAAATGTTCAAATAAGAAAGACATCTTATGATTATGGCAATGTACTTATCATTTGGTGTAGCACAGTGGCTTCAAAATTTGTGCAATAATAGTAATATATGCCAAATGTAAATAGCATTAGTGCACTTCAACATAGGGGGAGTTGTTTTGAGATGTTTTGAGGATATTGTTTAGTCATCATATGCTGCAATAATTGTTTGATAAAGAAAGGATGTGTTTGCAGAGTTTAAGACAACTTTGATCAAGTTAAAGTATCATGTCATTAATGCATTCAGTAATGTATGTGTTCTTTGATATCATTTTCATGACAGGAGCATAACTTTCTCACAGGGGAAGCTTATTTGCTGCACTTTGTCATTAGATGTCAAAGGGGGAGAAATAAAGAGAGTGCTAAAGGTTTTTCCATCAATGACAAAAGAGGAGTTTGTTGGAATAAGGTTTGTCAATGATGTCAAAAGGTCATCTATTGTTTGAGTTGATTGATGATGGTTCATGTTTCAGGAGTTGCATAGTGTGACAGAGTTTGTCATTGATGGTTTGGTAATTGATTCATCTATGATGTATGCAAAGTTTGTATGGAGCTTGTAATTTGATAGATAAATAGATGTCTAAAGTTGGTTTGATCTTCATGTTGGCTTGATATTGTTCCATGTCATGCTTGTTATCCTTCATGTTCTTGATGTGAAGAAGGTTTGATTTGTCATCTTTAGGAGTTGTTTCTTCATGATGTTCATGGTCTCATTTCAGGAGTTCACAAGAGTTCACTTGGTTCAGGATTAGGATGCTTGATGGAGTTGCTTTATGTTTTCTTCAGATGGAGTTCATATCTTGATGATGCCTTGAGTTCATATTAGTGTTGGAGATTGTTGGAAAGTGCACATGTTGTAGATTGATACAAGTTGATGGTGCTTTATTCCTCATGTCTTGCAAAGTGATGCTCTTCATACTGAGGTTATGATTCACATTGTTAGTTGATGAAAAAGATCACTTGGTGCTTCATGTCAAAACTCATGAGAGTTACTTTATGGCTTTGTGATAAGTTCATATGGTAAATGTGTGACTCACATGGGGATCAAGATGTTATGTCTCTATATGGTTCAATGATGTGATCCTTGGTAATGGTGTTTGGATTGTTGGGTTGTTGTTCTTACCTCAGTTGTCATACTATCTTCATACTTATCCTATCTTCACAATGGCAGTGTTGAACAATGATATTATAGTTTCATGTTATTTTCTTCAAGTCAGGATGGCACTTAATGTCAAAATGTGTTGTGTTACAAGATGAATGTGGACAGTACATCAGACAAGTGTGTTTTATTGTTCCTTTGTTTCTTAGGGATTCATCAATATACATTTAGATCTACAGTATTTGGTTCATAGAAGTCTCTTTCATAAAACCAGGGTTTGAAACATAATGGTATTCATAAAATCCTAGTATTGGTTTACGATTATATGACCACTTTGTGTATTCTCTACATCAAAGATTGTGTTCTGCAGATGTCTTAAGGATTGTTGACATATTGATGTGCTTGAAAGAAAATTAGGGTTTTAATATATTTGTCTTTTGAGATACTAATCTCTAAACTCTACTAGTCTAAGTCGTATGATTTAAACCCTAATTCATGTGCTTCAATCACCTAAACCTAACTGTCACATATGGAAGCACTTTTTATTTTGTTTTGTAGTTGACCTGATATCGAAGGTCATTTCACTTAAGATTACCTGCTGGAGGGGTGTTAACACATCATGGTAACCCTCTATCCCTCTTACCGATTGGTGCGGTCTACTTTTTGTGATGTGAGCGCCAAAAAGTAAATCTAAGGTCTATATTTAAATCCTCCATGGGCGCGTGAATGAAGATCAATGGCTTGTGTTCAAACCTCCATTCCCTTCTATGTTCTCACAATTTGACATGTAGACAGTCATCAAAGGAGTTATAACTACAGTGAAGATGTTTTTTTAAAGGCTATTTTTAGCTATTTTCTAAAGGCAGTCAGTGGGTATTTTTTAAGGCATTTTTAAGGAGAATTTTTCTATTTTTGAGCCCTCTCGTGAAGTTTAAGGCATTAAATAAGGATTGGTTTGTTTTTTTATAAAAAAGGGGAGAAGATTAGTGGTATTTTAAATACCTTATGGAAGCATAGCAGACTTTATGAATTCTTTGTGTCTTCTTGTAGATGAATTGGTGTGTGGGTTTGAAGATGATAGAGAGATATTATTTTTTATTAGGGTAGATTGATTAAATATTATTGAAGATTTTTATTTGCAAGAGATGGATACCATTTTATAATTTCTAATTTTTAAATGGGAGATGGAATATGGAGAAAAGAGGGATATGAAAGGTCATTTTATTTTTAATGAAATTGCAGGTTCATTGTGAATTGGATTTTGAGGACTAATATGTAGCATTGAAGAAATAATTTTTGTGAGGTGATTGAAAAGAGTTGTAGAGAGAATATTTTTGCTAGAGTATTGTGAAGTGTAAGACATGTTATTGCAGGTGCTTTCATGAGGTTAAATGGATGTGAAAAAGAAATGTGTGAAGACTGAAATATACAAGAGAATATATTCCTTGACTGAGAATTATGAATGAGAGTTTGAATGCATATTGCATATGGGTTTTTGTATGATATTATGCAAGTGATTTAGGTGATTGAGAGAGATGAATGAGATGTATTTACAGGGGTGAATCAAGCATAGGATGAAGACAATATTCAGCCAATTGCAGAGAAGGTTTTTAATTGAAAAGATCTAACTTTTGATGTTGAAAGTATGCAACATATCCTCAGTAAGATTTTATGTGTGATGAAGAGGGTAAAGACATTTGGTGAATTGTAGAGAATCAGGGCAATCCTCTTAATTGAGTTTTTCTTCCTTATGGTCATATTTTGCTAGTGAGGCAAATTGTAGCTAGTGAGGCTTGCATGGTCAGTGAGGCCTGTTTATTGCCAGTGAGGCATGTATGTAAGTGAGATAATTGTTGTAATAAGTGAGATTCTATTAAGCCAGTAAGGAAATTTTTAGAGTGTATTTTTTTATCCCTATGACAGTTTTCCACTCATCAAAAACATGTGTTATGGTTTATGTTATTTCCCTCTATGTCTGTGTGTCCTAATGTTTTGTTCTTAAGGTCCTGTTCATACTATTCATCATCATACTTGTGCATATGTGTTTGATAGATCATTGAAGTCTCTCTCACTCTTTGTCTTGTAAATTAAAAGGTACAAAAGTTTTAAATTTTATAGACCACTAATTCACCCCCCCTCTTGGTGGTCTTGTACTCCAACATGTTATTCCTCTTGATTCATGACTGTTATCTTGCTGCTATGTCACCATAATGTGCTATCTCTTTTGCTCAGAATACAAATAGGCTAATGATGATTGTTGTCTTCTGGTGGAAATGGTTGATATTCTATATATATCTATTGAAGTATTGCTCCTTATTTCCTTTTAAACATAGTACAAACTGCTCTATGATAGTGATTTATTTGCTCTTTATGCAGTATACTCTACCTATAAGGGTTTGGTAACCTGTGTATGTTGTTCTCACCTCTGCACCTAATTAATATTTCTATATTTCATGCCTATAATTTATGTCATAGTGATGTTCCCTATCTCCCTTTTGATTGGCAAGGTCTCCACGTGTTGGTAGCAAGTTTCTCTCTATTGAACTTTCTATATTCTATGCACAGTATGCAAGGTCATTTGGCATTCCATAAGCATAACATATATCCTTATGATATAATGAGACAATGGTGTCTCATACTCTTGCACTACCTTTTAATCTTTTGTATGTTGTAATAGATGTCTCTCTCTGTGTTTTTTTATGACTGTTTTGCAATCTTTTTCCATTCAAGCATATGCTACGCTTTTGCTTCTCCTTTAAAGATATGGACTATTAAGGTATTCTTCATGTTGACTGTCATTAATTGTTATGATAGTCCTTTAAATGATTGTACATTTAGTCTGAGACAGTCTGAGACTAATCCATGTTTGTTCCTTTATCTACCTTGCATGATGCTCATTACATGTTGTGAATTGCCTCTAGCAATAATGGCTGCTCCTTATCACTATACTAGCTCTTGGAGATGACCTCATGTATCCCTGCAAGCTATCCTCATGAACAATGTTCACTCTTCTTGGCTATTGATTGTTATTGGGCATTTATGCCAGGCTTGCTTAAAATGACTGCTATTGGCAGACCCTCTATGTGTTAGGTACAAGCTTCATACTACTTATGTAGAGGTATCACAAGACTATGAGAACAGAGGGACATCACACCTATCATTGTTTAAGAATCCATGAGATCCTCTATTTAATAACAATAGGTCTGAATAATTTTATATCTAGTTCTCTCAGACCTAGCTTGTTCATGACTATCACACATTATATTTGGTACTATTGTTTCCTTGTTCTTTAAAACTTTGTCGTTCCTCATGTTTGATAAGACTACTAACACACTTGACTTTTAAAGACTCACTGTCCTCATGTAATGGCTCCTGTCCTCATATGCAATTGTCCTTTGTTCCTTTGACAGTCATAGCTCTCCTTTTGACATTCAATCTTATGATTGTCCTATCTTGATATACTCCTTGGCAATGATCTTTGGAATGGTATAGTTCTAGATAGACTGCTTCATGGCTTCTAGAGGATTGTATTCTTTATGAACAACCATGACTGTCCCTTCATGATGGTTAAAGGCTGCCATCTTATGTATGTCAATCATTGATTTGGGAAAAGGTGAAATGATCTAGTCCTGCCATGTGTAGGCTCCTATGGGCTTGATGCCTCTTTTATCTTCTTCATGGCATCCATTGTCTCTAAACCATCTGCTACATGTCTTCATTTCACTATTGTCCTTTCATGGACTATTTTGACATTTTGGTGGCTATTTGACTTGCCTCTGTCAATCCTTGCCATGAATGTGATATCACCCTTTTCAATGAATGTTTACATGATATATAAGTGTTGATAACTGAGAGGGGGGGTGAATCAATTATCCTAATTATTTCTTCTTTCTGAACTTTCTTATTAATCAATGCAGCATTAATTCAAACAAGCAAACATTATCATGAAATGAAAAAACACATGACACAGTATTTTTGACGTGGAAACCCTGTTAAGGGAGAAAACCACGGGGTGATTAACCCAAAGATTATTCTCTGTTAGAAGAATAAGGAAATACAAAAAATGGCACTTGCCAATTAGGGCTCACTGCCCAAGCACACTACTCACAAGGAGGCACACTACCTACAAGAGACACACTGTCTACAAAGAGTGTTATACAATACTTGAATTGATTGGAGGCATCCACATATGCTAGAGTTCAGTTCCGGTTAGGCTTAGTACACTGATCTGCTGTGCACTTCATCTTTCCTCTTCTCTTATGCTACTTTCCTTTCACATACCAGACCTTCCTTACTACTTCTGCTCTACTCTACTTTTATTTGCATATCACATATCAACACACCACTTCTCACAACTAAATCCATCCTATATATATATTCGTACAAGTGATTTCATTATCTTTCTAGTCGGCACCCAGAATAGTCAATCTTCCCACAAACTCTATTCTGTCGGCTGAATCCTTACACATCAAGTAATGCGGATCAAGCATATACTTGTAGAAATCATTAATCATGTTGACCAAACATGATTCATGCCTTCATAACCTTTAACACCATCAGTAACACATCCGGAAAGTAGTCTGATGTTCTGTCAGTCAATTCTTCCTCTGTTCACACTGTCACTCAGAAACCCGGTACTCAAGTATTCATATCTTTTGCCTCATCTATCAACGGAGGCTAAAACCTTGGAATCTATCACTCAAGGTAGTACTCTTTACTTCCCCAAATCCACACTTTACCAAGATACTTCCTCTGAGAGATCCGGACCTGTCTGTCGGACCTTGCCATATGCTCTGTTCTTGTTTACCGGACCACAACATTCTTCACTCTGACTTCCGATAGAGACACACCATGTCCTGCGGATGTGTGGGATGAACTTTGTTGCCATCAATGACAACAATCATGAATCCATATAGTGTCTCTTGCCAACAATCTCCCCCTTTGGCATTGATGGCAACACTTAGTGAAAAATGACTAAGTGTTTACACTAGGCTCCCCCTTGGCTGATGCTCTGTCTTTATATATATTTTCTAGAGCTCCCCCTTAGTTGGATTCCTCATTTTTCACTGCTCTTCACTCCCCCTTTGACATCAATGGCAAAGGGTAGGGTCCACACACCAAAATTTTCAAAAATTTTACTATACTTAGCCACATAAGTATATATATACAAGTTGTACTTACATATACTTAAGTATGTCTACAAAAGTGTTCTTCAAGTGTACAACTTCTGTCGCCCAACTTTGCTTCATCCTGTCCAAAATTGAGATATGCCCACTCAACAGGAATGCAAACGCATCTACCCTTTTTAGATCTGTCAGATCATTGGTCTGGGCTATAATTTGGGCTTCTGTTATAGCCTCATGCATGGCCTCTAGCTTAGGGACAATTAACCCCCTGAGCTCACTCAACTTGCTTATTCTATTTTTCCTTTCCTTCTCCAATTTCTTGATTTCACTCAAGACTGCGATAGTCTGACATTCTTGATTTGTTATAGAGGATGAAAGAGGATCAAAACTTTGAGACAAGCTTAGTAGTTTGTCCTCTTTCTCTTTTATTTTCTTCTCAATCTCCACTGTTACCTTGGACCAGGAGATACAAAATTTGTATATTTCTGCCATCCTTAAGAGCATTTTCTAAGCTCTTTATCCCAATGTTCATGTTTCTCCTATCATTAATGATCAAACCCTGTACCTCAGAGAACCTTTATCCAAAAACTCCTTCTGGACCTTTTCTTCAACTAATTTTTCTAGAGAATCAAAATGTGTACTAACACTACTGACTAAGGTTTTGAGATTACCAGAAGAGGAGGCTGTGGGATCTTTCTAAACCGATGGCATAATCTTTTCAAGCACTCTGGAAGCAGCTTCTATCAACTCACAGTCTTCCATATGAGACTTTAGGAGTTTTTCATTAGCCTTAGCATTTGCAAATGAAGCTATCTTCATTGTCTGCATCGGAGAAAGAGAATCAAAATTGAATGGACCTTGTAGAAGCTCCGGTTCATCAATCTCCATTGTTTCTTTGTTTAGGAATTCTTGGACAGTTTGTGCAGTGTCTCTTGCCGAAGACAGATGTTTCTTCTCTTCTACAGTCTTGGAGTTGTCCTTAGGAGTTTTCTCTCCTTCACCACTAGCAGTTGTGGTTTTCTCTGCTGAAGTCTTCTCTCCTTCTACAACCTTAGCACTGTCATCTTCTTTTTCCTTCACCTCTGCTTCTTTCTCCTATAATTTTTCTTCTCCTTTAGATATGAAGATTGTAGGGGAAACCAGAGGAGAAATGTTAGTCTGTTCAGGGCCCTCCTCTTCTGTCATTTTCTCAGGAGTTTCTTCTACAGCTTTTGTGGTTGAGGGATCAGTACCCAAGTCCTCTATAATAGGAAGATTAAATCTTTTGAAGGCTTTTTGGAGAATCTCTTCAATGTCCTTGGCTACCTTGTTAGTCTCACCAAGCATGGGCTGATTCATCCTTGCTTTGCTCCTGAACTCATCCTTACAATCCTTGAATATCATATTAATTGTTTTGGGACTGATTGAAGGATATAGCTGAATAGCTATCTGTTCCCGAATCTCAATGTCTTTTGCCATGGCATTGTTCTTTCTTATTTCTAACTCCTTTTCAAGGCTCTTGGGAATAAGAGATATAATTTCAATGAAGGCCTTATTATATATGTTCAGGTACTTGACTGTAGCTTCCTACAGGATCTTTTGGTCAGCCTCATTGTAATCATCATAAAATTTGGCCATTGGTTGAAGGTTTCCATCCACAGTGACTGATTTTATTACACTTTTTAAAGTCAGGGTGGGCTTTTCAACAAATTCCTCTGCCATTTCTTCCTTGTCTTGGCCTGTGGAGGGTTTACCAGATCCTTTCTTCTTCTGCTTCTTTAATTCCTTTACCCCCTCATCTGATTCGGTTTCCTCTTCATCTCTTTGACTTGCATAAGCCCTTGTGGCTTTTGTCTTTGATCTTTTCTCTCTTTTGCCAGATGCCTGGACTTCCAGTTTTGATGTTCTTGAGCCTTTGGCTGTGGCAGGTGCAGATCTCTATGATGATCTGGTCCAGGTGGAAGTTTCTACCGGAGCACTTTTCTTGCTTCCCTTTTCTACCTCTTTCTTCTCTTCCTCAGCCCTTTCCATCCTTTTCTTGTGGGCATCAAGTGCCTCATTTGAGATTTGGAAGATCCGCAAGATGTTTAAAGATCAGGGTTGATGCCTTATGACTCCTTTAATCCGCAACTCTTCTTGTGCCAATTCCGGCACCAATTGACTGGTTGGGGGAACAAGGTTTTCTTTGTGTCTCCCCCTGAGCCAGAGCTCACTTTTTAGTTTTCGGAAGGAATATTAGCACTAGAGTCTGGTGCATATCCAACCTCTACATTCTCAGTACTTTTCTTCACCCAAATCTTGCTCATCTCATTTTTAACTTCATCCGCATTCATCTTTTGTTTACCCTTATCTTGATATACCGGACCTCTTTTGTCCTGATTCTTGCTTCTACAGACTTTTGCATTATAACCAGACCTATTACAGATTTGGTAAACAACATTTCTTTGCATATTTGACTGATATCCTCTTGATCTACATTGATTAGCCATATGTCCTACTCTATTGCATGCAAAGCATCTACCATTGAATGATTTGTTCATTTGCATATTTCTACATTCATGAGACTTGTGACCATACCTTTTGTAGTTAAAACACTGTCCGGAGAAGGATGAGTTAGTCTGATTCATTCTCTTTCTGCACTGATTATCTGTGTGACCAAAGTGATTGCAGCTGTGGCAGTATCCATTGAAGGATGGATATCTTTGAGCATTAGGTTGTCTTACCAAAGGTCTTCTAGGCCTGTTCCTTAGATTTTTGGATCCAAAATTCTTTTGACTGGATCCAGAGCTTTCTCCTTTCTCATATCCCAAACCACACTTGTCATCTACCTTCTTTTGACTTCTAAGAAGAACTTCAAGTTGAGCAGAACTTATCTTGAATTTCTCTTTATACTCATTTGCTATTTGAAGATCCCTTTTTAGAGAGACAATTTGATCCTCAAGTTTTTCTTCATTATCTTTAGCATCTTCAAGATCAGATTCAAGATGTCTGATGATTCTATCCATCTGGTGGCAATCTTTTGATTTCTCCTTGAGAGATTGTCTTAGATTATCTTTAGTTTTTCTTTTCTCTTCAACTTCTTGAGTAAACTTTATAACTCCTGATTCCATTTCATGTCTTACCATAATGATTTCTTTTGATAACTTTTCACATAACTTGGTTTTCTCAGTCAGCTCTTCATTTGCATTACTTTCTTCACCTTGTCTTGCCAATTGCTGAAGCAACTCCTTTCTCTTTTTCATAGAGAGACTTAATTTGTCTTTTAGTTCTCTCATGAAATCATCAGCCTGTTTGAGTCTTTCCTTTAATTCATTGACTTCAAAGTTTGACTGTTCAAGATCCTCAAGGGTAGTCTTGAGTTGCTCCATTAAACCATATGCATCCATTTGGACTCCTAGATCTTCCTCGAGCTATTAGACTCTGTTAGGAGGAACTTAGCTCTAATACCAATTGTTGATAACTGAGAGGGGGGATGAATCAGTTAACCTAATTATTTCTTCTTTCTGAACTTTCTTATTAATCAATGCAGCATTAATTCAAACAAGCAAACATTATAATGAAATGAAAAAACACATGACACAGTATTTTTGACATGGAAACCCTGTTAAGGGAGAAAACCACGGGGTGATTAACCCAAAGATTATTCTCTGTTAGAAGAATAAGGAAATACAAAAAATGGCACTTGCCAATTAGGGCTCACTGCCCGAGCACACTGCTCACAAGGAGGCACACTACCTACAAGAGACACACTGTCTACAAAGAGTGTTATACAATACTTGAACTAATTGGAGGCATCCACATATGCTGGAGTGCAGTTCTGATTAGGCTTAGTACACTGATCTGCTACACTTCATCTTTCCTCTTCTCTTATGCTGCTTTCCTTTCACATACCAGACCTTCCTTACTGCTTCTGCTCTGCTCTGCTTTTATTCGCATATCACATATCAACACACCACTTCTCACAACTAAATCCATCCTATATATATCCGCACAAGTGATTTCATTATCTTTCTAGTCGGCACCCGGAACAGTCAATCTTCTCACAAACTCTGTTCTGTCGGCTGAATCCTTACACATCAAGTAATGTGGATCAAGCATATACTTGTAGAAATCATTAATCATGTCGGCCAAACATGATTCATGCCTTCATAACCTTTAGCACATCAGCAACACATCCGGAAAGTAGTCTGATGTTCTGTCAGTCAGTTCTTCCTCTGTTCACACTGTCACTCAGGAACCTGGTACTCAAGTATTCATATCTTTTGCCTCATCTATCACCGGAGGCTAAAACCTTGGAATCTATCACTCAAGGTAGTACTCTTTACTTCCCCAAATCTGCACTTTACCAAGATACTTCCTCTGAGAGATTCGGACCTGTCTGTCAGACCTTGCCATATGCTCTGTTCTTGTTTACCGGACCACAACATTCTTCACTCTGACTTCCGGTAGAGACACACCATGTCCTGCGGATGTGTGGGATGAACTTTGTTGCCATCAATGACAACAATCATGAATCCATATAGTGTCTCTTGCCAACAATAAGTATACTCAAAATCATCTAATAGGACTATTTAATATAGTCTTCAGATGATTGTTCCAAATGTTTCTCTAACTTTGACTCCTTGAAACTATCTTGAGGTTGTATCACTGTAAACAAGACTCCCATCTGACTATGTTTCAAGACATATGGTTGCCTTGATGTGAAGTGATTGTCCTTGGTACTATCTTATCATCTTTGAATGTTACCTTTCACATATCCCATATTCTCTGTCATGTTATCCATATATCTTTGTATCCTGATGCTTTCTTGTGGACTATCCTCCTTGTTCCATGATGAAATTCCATGACAACCTAAAGGCTGCTCTAGCATTTGTCTTCAAGGACCATCATACTGACTCTAACAAATGTCATAAATGACTATTCTTCAAGTATGTGTACCTACACACTCAGCAAACAAGTTAGGAAAACAAATGAGACTAAGAGCCTCTCCTTTGATGGTGATATGACCTTCTTGGTTCCTTTTGGTGCTTGTATAACTACATTCTAGAGTTGTTTATCTGTTTTATCTTCTTCATTAGATGTTTGTGTAAGATAGCTAGTACACTTTGATAGTATTGCATATAGAAGTGAAAAAGGATCCTGAGCTCTAACAGTCCTCTTCATTCTCTCTTGCAAGTCCCCTTGAAGATATCAATGAGGCAAACTAAAGATGATGTTTCCAGCAATGGGGTTTGTCATTCAGGCAATGACGGATCCTTTCTCCCTCCTATATGTTTACTTTTTGCTTCAAATGTACTTGTTTTCTTTCATTTCATCATGTACAGTCGTTCCCATAGCTTGTGTGGGGGCATATAAACACTTTCTCCTTATGAATATGAACAACTATTATATGCAATATTTTTGTATGTTGCTTCTCCTTTGTGAATCAATTGCATAAAGATAAACTAAAAACAATTGCATGATACAAATTTTTATACTCATGAATACATTTAGCAAAATTTGTGTACCTATTATCATTTGATAATGTATTAGCTGTAATGAATGAACAATGACAACAAACTACAACACAATCTGCAACACATAGATTAGCTTTCCTTTCTCCTACCAGTCATAGGATATCTCCTGCTCTTTTGGAGTGTCCTTCCCATCTTATCTGGCTCATGTAGCAGCTATTAATGAGATGTTACATGATTCTGGTAATGGTGATCACCAGAATGGCCCCGCACTAGGACAGTAGGCCTTCCAAGGATGACTAAGAATCTTCAACCTTCTTCTCCTTTTCCCTTGAGCTTATCTGCTTCTTCAAAGAAACAAAAAAAATGTTGTTACAACCTGACCTGATTGAGCTGAAAAGCACAGTTGTGTAACTGTATTTACCAAGGGAATTTTCCACTATAACTGTACACTAGGATCCTATTTTAGTTTTTTCCATCTTCTTCTTTTGATAGACTAACATTAACAAACCCTTTTTGTGCTAATATATTAAAATAGAAACTATACTAACTACTGGAAACATGAAAGAAAGATGATAAAAAGCTGAAAATGAATTGCTACAGATAAATTTTAAATTTTTTTGATACGGAATGGAAAAGGAGGGATATAGAGGAACCTAGTATGAAGAAAATGAAGTTGACTACTAGGGACAAGTGCTAGCACAACACAGGGACATCTACGTGTTGTGGAGATGCCTATGCATCGCAGAGATGTCTACACATCATGGGGGCATCTACATGTCATGTTGTAGTCTAAGATGCACAAAAAATAAAAGACTTCTAGTCTGCTATGCTTCTAGTCACCTACATAGTACAATAGAAAGCAAGATACCAAACTAGTAATCTCTAGGTGACAAGAATAAACTAAAATCAAAGAAAGATAAATAAAATAACTTGAGATGAATGCAATGAATGACAAGAAAATAAAGGGGTGTGAGTGGGACTTTCGACTATCCAAGTCACTTACCCAATCTACATCAACAAATCCCTGTATGTCAAAAGTTTTATTAGCACTATCAATACCAGAATAAACCAAACAATAATAAGGAGTACCTGCAAGATATTTAAGCACCCTCTTCACATAATTCCAATGCAGTCTACCAGGGTTAGACATAATCTTCTCAAAACTCCCACTTCTTGGGCAATATCTGGCCTATCGCAAACCATTGCATATATCAAACTCCCTACAACACTAGCATATGGCACATTAGACGTATCCTCAAAATCATCCTCACTCTTTGGACACATATCTAATGAAATCTTAGTACCAAGGGGTAAAGGAACTCTAAATGGGTTACAGCCCTGCATACTAAATCTATGTTATTCACATACTTACTCTATGACAACCAAATATTTTTGTTACCTTTGACCCTCTTGATCTCCATACCCATAATATACCTAGCAACTCCAAGATCCTTTATATTGAAAGCACCTAAAAGTTGGGCTTTCAGATCACTGATCATACCCTTAGTATTACTGAAAAATAACATGTCATCAACATACAATGCAATGATCAGTATAGAATCATCAATACAATGAATGTAAACACAGTGATCCTCCTCACTGCTAACAAAACCAAATTTCAACACAAATGAGTTAAACCTTTGATACCACATTCTGGAGGATTGTTTCAAACCATAAAGAAACCTCTTTAACCTGCAAACCCAATGTTTTTTCATTTTACCTCAAAACTTGTAGGTTGTTGCATATAAATTTCTTCCTCAAGATCTCCATGCAAGAACGCAGTCTTAACATCCATTTGCTCTATTTCCAAATCAAAAGCTACAGCAATGGATAAAAGAGATCTAATAGAAATTAACTTAGCAACAGGAGAGAAAATTTTGCCGAAATCAACTCCCTCTCTCTGGGAGTATCCCTTGGCTACCAGTCTAGCCTTGTACTTCTCTAATGAATCATCTACTCCAAACTTCTTCTTGAAGACCCACTTGTAACCTATAGCATTTATTCCTTTGGGAGAAGGAACAAGATCTTAGGTGTTACAAGAGTCTAAAGCCATCATCTCCACTTGCATGGCTTATTGTCAAGACTCATTATCATCTGCATGAATAGCTTCCCTGTAGGATCTAGGTTCATTATCAGTACTCAATAAAGAAAATATGCAACAAAAATCTAGTGGGCTATACCTCTCAACAGGGTTCTGTTGTCTTGTGGATCTCCTCAAGGGTGGAGTAAGAGACTCAACTTGTTCTTCTGCATGATCTTCTACACCAACTTCTTCTGTTACAATAGATTCTTCCTCATAAGAACTACATGAATCTTCTTCTTCTTCACCCTCCAATCCATCATAGTGTTCTTCCTGAGGTGCATCTTCCCACTCTAAGTCAAAGTGCACTCTCTTTACCTTTTCTTTCTCTTTTGGTTGCTCAAGTTCAAAAATAGCTCTAAGTTCCCTAAAATAATATATCTAGAGAAAACAATTTTATTGGTTAGAGGATGCCAAAGATTATAAACTTTAATTATTCTCACCATATCCAATGAAGATGCATTTCTGTGCTTTTGGATCCAACTTAGATTGCTTTTCCTTAGGCACATGAACAAAAGCCTCACAACAAAAAACCCTAAAATGTGAAATAGAAGGTTTCTTACCTATCCACACTCCATAAGATGTTGAATCAAGAGCCTTACAAGGAGTTTTATTAATCAAGTAACAAGCAGTACACAGCCTCTACCCAAAATTATTTCTCCAACTGTGAATCACTCAACATACTTCTAGCTCTTTCCATGATTGTTTGGTTCATTCTTTCTGCAACACCATTCTATTGTGGTGTATACATAGTTATCTTTTATTTGATTATACCTACATGCTTACAAAACTCATCAAATTCCTTAGAGCAATATTGTTGAATACAATGAACACTAAGAGGGGGGTGAATCAGTGTTCTATAAAACCATTTATGTCCTTGCTCTTTTATCCAATTACCAAATTCAATTAAGTGAAAGCAGATTAAACAAATAAACGGCAACCACAAAAACATAACACATGAACACCAGGATTTTTACGTGGAAAACCCAAAGAGGGAAAAACCACAGAGAGTGTTATCTCTCAATATTATTATTATATAGCACAATACCAAATTACAAGAGGCTCGATGCCTTAGGCCTCACTGCCCTGAGCTCACTGCTAATTAGAAGAAGAAAGAAGAAGGGTGGCTCACTACCAAAGATGAACTATTGTGGTTGCATCTATATATGCATGGTTACAGTTCTAATTAATCTCATAAACACTAACTCAAAACTCTTCATTTTAGTTTGCCCCTGTTTCTCTGCTCTGATTTTACATATGCACAAGATCTCCCTTCATATATTGCGGCCACTTTATCTTTGCATGTTTCTTATCACATACATGATGATAACACCATCACCACACTTAAACACTGAAATCTTACCTCTAGTTATATCCGCAACTAAATCTTTCTCATGATTAGGTCGGCAAGCAAACTGTGAAACGTGTATACCAAGTGTTATACCCTATCGCCTTGTTACTTAATAACATATATGATAGGTTCCTTTGTCACAACACAACTCTTGTTGTGGACCAAATGCACCTTCATGAATCATATTCAACAATCATTAATGATCTCTTAACATGTCTTCAACTCTGTAGAACAAGATAAATTTGTATGTCAAAATGCGGGCCTTAGAACTGTTGCCTTGACACACTGTAACACTGTCATACTGGATGTTGATATTGGAGATCCTGTAGAATGAGATCTTCTGTACTTCTAGAGCTACAAACTTGGATTCTGATAGTCATGACCTATCTCTATCTTACTTCAGAATCACATAACAAAATATGCTAATGCGGAGGAATGCAAACCAATTTACTCAGCAGTGTTCACTGTCTCTATCTAACTTCTAGTGACCCGGACTTAGTCTTTTCATCAAATGAATTTTGGAGCAAGTCATGACTTGGTTATTGCAATATCAGAGCAATAGTATGTATGAATATCATACTTGAACTGCATCTTCACAACTTATCTTGCAGAGGAGTACTGATCCATTTTCTGTCTCATACCTGAACATTTTCCATACTTAGCCATTTTAGGGCTTCCAGACCAAAATGCTTGTACCTTATTGCCAAATTAGGATTGTCTTCCAGAGTAATGTGTCTTTTCCATTGTGATGAATGATCTTTGCCTTGTTTCCATCAATGACAACACTCAAGTCTAATACATATCAGTGTCTCTTGCAAACAATCTCCCCCTTTGACATTGATGGCAACACTTAGTGAAAAATGCTTGTCTGTTCCCCCTTGCTATATACTATATATATTTTTGCTCCACTTTAGTTGTTTCTCCCTTTTTAAACTGATCTTCTTCTCCCCCTTTGACATCAATGGAAAAGGTGTATGTGCCGGAGTCAAAACCTGTGTCAAAATTGCAAAAATTTCTAAATTCTATCGCCTAGATACATTCCTTGACCTACTTTTTAGTGGATTGCAAAATGCCATTGAAGCTATCCTTGATCTGATCCAACACTTTGTCCTAGTCTTTCTTTGTGTTATCTAACATTTGAATTTGGATATTTTTTTTTTGTCATCTGTGTATTTGTGGGAGTGTCAGACAATTTCTAAATTTTTAGGCCTCTGAGATTAGTTTTCCCATGCCTTCTATTTTAGGGGTTGTTAATCTTCTCAATTGACATACTCTATTTTTCATTTCTTCCTTTTTGCTTAATGAATCACTTATATCATTCTACATAATTGTTATTTGATTTTCTATGTTTTTGATGGGGTTGGTTAGTGGATTATAAGTCTTAATGATTTTTGTCAATTGGAGCTCCATGTATTTGACTTTCTCATCAAGTTCCTTGGCGACTTCAGGACAAGATAGGCAAAACTTATACTCATCACATGCTTCCTTGAAGGCATTCTCTAATTCTTTCACATTATTTTCTAATAGTTCTTTGTCATTTCCTAGTTTGGTTTTTAGTTCTACCAACCTTTTATCTTCAAATTCCTTTCTGACTTTATTATCAGTAGACTTTTCAAATGATTCAAAGCTAGTACTTATAGATCTTATTAAGCTCTTGAGCTGATCAGATGATGATATAGATGCATCCTTACTGTATGAAGCCACCAACTTCTCCAAAATGTTGGATGTTGCATCAATGATTTCTTTGTCTTGTATGAATGTCAACATTTCTTCTTTGGCTTTTGCTTGCACAACCTTTCCAAAATTCAATTTTTGTAATGGAGACATTGAGTTTAGCTTGATTGGGCCCTTCAACACTTCTAGAGAGTCTGAAATCTGAGCATTTTGATGTTGAACTAGAAGTTGTCTAGCATAATCGGTCGAGACAGGTATGGCTGGAGTGTCTCTTGCCATTTCCTTCAATCCACTAGATAGAAATTTTGTTCTTTTGTTCTCCTTAGTCTGCTTGTCTTTCTCTGCTTCAGTGGAGAAGGATGAATCCCTTACTCTTTTGTCGGGGGTTGTAGTGGACTTTTCTAAGTTAGGATTTTCAAGTTTTCTTTCTACAGCTTTTGATGTCTTGTCTATAGGAACACTTATGGTCTATGTTTTGGTTTTTGACTTCTTTTCTAATTTCTTTGTCTTTCTGGGTTCTATGCCAAATTTAGAAGTTAATTCTCTGAATGTTCCAATCCTCCCTTCTTTGTTATCTTTTGGGTTGCTCAATAATGTATCAGCCAACTTAGTCAACATATCTTCTGTAGCCTCATAACCCAAAGTAGGAACCCATGCAATCCTTGGTTCCACAGCCTCCATGAAACATTTGTCTTTGTTTACCATGAATACAATGCTCTTCTCATATTTCTTTATCACACTTTCAGGTATCCAGACCCTGCATGTCATCTTTTCTTGAAAGTTTGTAAAGTATTCTTCTAGGACTTCATTCTGCTTAGCTGCATTTCCAATATTCTGTAAGTGATTTCTTATTTGTGTGGCTACTGGTGCATCATCTACCCAGTCAACTTGTCCCACTCCAGGAATCTCCTTTAGAAAGTAGAAAAGTAGGCAAATAATTAATGTTCCATATTTGAAGGGATAATTGGTTTCTTTTTTTATTTTTATGTTTTCCATCAGTTCATCCTGGAATAGTTCACAAAGATTGTAATTAGTTTTGTTCTTGATCATATCATAAGCTGTGTAAATAGCTAATGTTGATACAGAGTTCTCACAATTTGAGAAGTATATTTTGTACCCAATAACCATTGAGGCGAATCTAACAGTCAGATCTTTGATATCATCCATAGTGAGTGTCTTTTGGTCAAATTTAGCTCCAGTTAGCTGCATTACCAAATTATTCTTGATTTTCTTCAATCCTAGGGTCTTTCCAGAGGAACACATACCTATTATAGATTTGATTACTTCTTTGGTTATTTTGTATGGTTCATCAAGCCACATAAATTCATCATGAATTCTTCTCAGAACAAACTTTACCCATTTCTCATTTGGAAGCACAGGAAAGTCCAACAATGCATCTAAATTCTTTTCTTTCAAGACTTTGTTCTCATCTTTTAAATCAACATCAATTGTAGTTAGTTCGTCCAAATAGAGTTTGCCCAAATTCATATGGTCATATTCTTGTAAATTCGCATGAATGTAGGTTTGAATATCTTCCAAACACATGACTCTACTTGGGATGGTTGAAAAAGCTCCAACAAGATCATTTTCCAGTGAATTAACAAATTTTTTGTTGAGTTTGGGACGAGGTTTCTCACTTATCTTAACTAATTCAGGAGTAAACATTTTGCCAATTCAAAAAGCTTTACAATTTGGGTTTTCAATCAGAAAAATACATGTTTCATCGAATTAGGGTTTTCTTGGATCTACTTAGAATCATTGAGAATTGTTGTAGATCTTCTGAAACTGCTTCACCTCTTCCTCAGATGTTGGATGACTTAACTATGATGTGATTATTTCACAAATTAAGACCCCTTTTTACTTTGGTTGTCAAACCCTATCCATCACTAATGTCGATGCTCCAAAACGTTGTCTAACTTCTTTTGACAGACACAGTAAGTTAGGATTGCTCCACAATTTTCTGCACTTAATCTTTCTCCTCTGGTTCTTTCTTCATGATATTCTTCCTGACAATTTCTTCATCATATCTTTGTGTCAAACTCCAGCACTAATCATTTGGCTGGGGGATTTAGATTTTCAATGTAGCTCCCCATTAGCCAGAGCTCCCAATTCACTTCCTAGAGGAAGTATCTGCACCAGATGCTAGTGCAGATCTATCCTTAACCTTATTCATATCCTTTTTGATCCAGATCATACTCATCTCCTTCTTGGTTTCCACCGGATCAACCTTCTTCTTACCTTTATCATTTCTATGTTCTGTTTTCTTCTGTTCTGTAGGATAATCTCTTTCCACATTTCTAGTTTTGTAGAATCTAGGAAAGTGTCTGGACTTGTTACAATTGAAGCACACAATATTTCTTTGACCTTGATTTCTCCTAACATTTGAATTTGGCCTTGATCTGCATTGGTTAGACATATGTCCAAATCTATTGCATGCAAAACACTTGCCATTGAAGGATTGACCATTCCTTGAATAGTTTGGCATATTTCTTGACACACTTCTACACTCATTTTCTTTATGACCAATCTTCTTGCAATTGAAACATTGACCAGAGAAAGATGGAACATTTTGATTCATTCTACTTCTACATTGAGTAGCCCTATGACCATACTTATTGCATTTAAAACAATACCCATTGAAAGATGGGTACCTTTGAGCATTTGGCTATCTAACCGGGGGTCTTCTAGGTCTTCTTCTTTGATTTCTGAATTGGTTCCCTCTATTTTACTTTAACTTAGAATTTACTTGTCTAGATTTTGAATTTTCTCCTTTCTCAAATCCCAAACCATGCTTATCATCAGTACTCATTTGACCAGCAATCATTTCATCAAGCTTTGCAGAACTTAGCTTAAACTTCTCTTCATAGCTCTTAGCTGCTTCTAGATCAAATTTTAGAAGTAGCACTTCTTTACCCAATTTTTCACATTCCTCTGATTTATCCTTAACAAATTGGGTCAGATGCCTTTCAATTTCTTCCTTCTTTTCAACTTCTGATATCAACCTATTTAGGAACCCTTGTACTTCATCTAATTGATCATTTAGCTCTTTGTTTCTTTCTTTGAATTTTCTGACTTGCTCTCTTAGCTTTAAGATACATTCATCAGCTTCTTGAATATTTATTTTTAGATCCCTAATTTCAGCCTCAGATTTTTCAAGACCAATAAGGGTTGCTTCTAATTCCTTGTTGCTTTCATCATTTTCAAGTCTTCTTGCTGCCATGATTCCAGAACCCCAATTCTTCCTTAAGTTGTTAATCTTTTTCCAAGGAACCAGGCTCTAATACTAATTGTTGAATACAATTAACACTAAGTGGGGGGGTCAATTGGTGTTCTATAAAACCATTTATATCCTTGTTCTTTTATCCAATTACCAAATTCAATTAAGTGAAAACAGATTAAACAAATAAACAACAACCACAAAGACATAACACATGAACACCAGGATTTTTACATTGAAAACCCAAAGAGGGAAAAACCACAGAGAGTGTTAGCTCTCAATATTATTATTATAGCACAATACCAAATTACAAGAGGCTCACTGCTCAAGATAAAAGGCTCACTACCAATTAGAAGAAGAAAGAAGAAGGGTGACTCACTGCCAAAGATGAACTATTGTGGTTGCATCTATATATGCATGGTTACAGTTCCAATTAAGCTCATAAACACTGACTCAGAACTCTTCATTCCAGTCTACCCCTATTTCTCTACTCTGCTTTTACATATGCACAAGATCTCCCTTCATATGCTACGGCCACTTTATCTTTGCATGTTTCTTATCACATACATGATGATAACACCATCAACCCACTCAAACACCAAAATATTACCTCTATTTATATCTGCAACTAAATCTTTCTCATGATTAGGTCAGCAAGCAAACTGTGAAACATGTATACCAAGTGTTATACCCTATCTGCTTGCACTTGTGTTAAATCTTCAATGCGGATCCAAACCATTGTGTACATATTTTCATATGTGTCAGCTCTGATCATATAACCACTTACATTTATCATCCAACTCATATTTCTTCTCCGCATAAGGATTTAACCAGCCTGTGGCTTGTTCCTTAATAACATATATGATAGGTTCCTCTGTCACAACACAACTCTTGTTGCGGACCAAATGCACCTTCATGAATCATATTCAACAATTAGTAATGATCTCTTAACATGTCTTCAACTCCGCAGAACAAGATAAATCTATATGTCAAAATGTGAACCTTAGAACTGTTACCCTGACACATTGTAACACTGTCATACTAGATGTCGATATTGGAGATCCTATAGAATGAGATCTGCTACACTTCTGAAACTACAAACTGGGATTTTGATAGTCATGACTTATCTCTATCTTACTTCATAATTGCAAAATAAAATATGCTAATGTGGAGGAATGCGGACCAATTTACTCAACATTGTTCACTGTCTCTGTCTAACTTTTGTTGAGCCGGACTTAGTCTTTTTATCAGATGACTTTCAGAGGAAGTCATGAATTGATTATTGGAATATAAGAGCAATATGTATCTATGAATATCATACTTGAACTGCATCTTCACATCTTATCTTGCGGAGGAGTACTGATCCATTTTCTGTCTCATACCTGAACATTTTCCATACTTACCCATTTTAGGGCTTCCGGACCAAAATGGTTGTACCTTATTGTTGGATTAGGATTGTCTTCCAGAGTAATGTGTCTTTGCCATTGTGATGAATAATCTTTTCCTTGGTGCCATCAATGACAACACTCAAGTCTAATACATATTAGTGTCTCTTGCCAACAAATATTCCCCTCCATTGTCAGATCTTAATATTTTTCTCTTTAATCTTGATTGGTTTTCAACTAAGACTTTAAAAACCTTAAACTTAGTGAAAACTTCAGATTTGTATTTCATAAAATAAATCCATGTAAATCTGGATACATCATCAACGAAAGTGACAAAATAACAAGATTTTCTAATAGAGTCATTATCCACAGGTCCAAACACATCTGAATGAATAATCTCTAACTTCTCTTTTTCTCTATTGCTTCCTAAAGGAAATGATGTTTTGTTTTGTTTTCCAAACACACAATGCTATTAGAAATCAAAGTGCTCATTAGAATAAGAGAAAATGTCCAACAAATTTTTATTCTTAATAGTTTTCAAAACATTATTACTTGTGTGACCCAATCAACAGTGCCACAACATACAAGTGTTTTCAGAAGCCTCAGAAACACAAGATGAATTATAAATTGTAGTGGCATCTAGCCTAAACAAGGTTCCCAATCTCTTCCCCTTTACTACCACCAAGTTTCCTCTCACCAATTTGCAACCATGCTTATCAAATTTTACATGCATTCCCAAATCATTCAACTTTGAAACTAAAATCAGATTTCTAGCTAATCCAGGAACATGCAAAACACCAGGGAGAGTTTTAATCCTCCCATAACTAAAACACAACAATACCTTGCCTTTCCCAACTATCAGATTCTAGAGTTGTCCCCAAGGTACACTTTACCTCCATCATACTCTTCGTATGTGGAAAACCATTCCTTATGCAGGGCCATATGATACGAGCATCCTGATTCAACCAACCAATGATCATTAGAAACAACATTGCATGTAGAAAGTAAAACATCTTCACCTACATTCGAGGACTTCTTAGAAGCAGTCACACACTATTTCTTTGGGTTTCTGCACTCCTTTTTCACATGTCCCCTCTTTATGTAGTTCCAACACTTAACTTTGTTCTTCTTTCTAGGAGTCTTAGATCAGCCCTTAGACTTGTCTTTAGCTCCTTTCTGATCTCCTTTTGGTCCTCTTTCCTTGGACCTTCCCCTGAGCCTCAGTGTTAACCTCAAAAGTCTTCTTCCTCATCTCCTGTGCCAACAAAGTTGCAACAAGATGATCCAGTTTCGGATCTTCAAGGTTAGCAATAATATCAAGGATAACATTCTCCCAAGATTTAGGTAAAGAACAAAGTAAAATTATACATTTATCTTCCTCTGTAATTGTAGCATCTACGAATTCAAGTTGACTCAAAAGCAAATTAAAATTATTCAAATGCTCTACAATAGAATCACCCTCTTTCATTTAAAAAATAATAATTTCCACTTTAAATAAAACTTGTTTACCATGTGCTTGGCTTGATAGATCTCACCTAATCTCTTCCAGAGTTTGTATGTAGTCTCTTCCTTTAAGACATTCAACATGACAAAATCTGCAAAACACAGTTGGATAGTTCCCCATGCCTTCTTATACAACCTTTCCCATTCATTTGGACTCACATCATTAGGTTTCTTCTCTTTTTGAATATCCAAACATTGGTTTCATTCTTCAAGTAAATCCTCCATTTTTAGCTTCCACGACTCATTTCCATTCTGTTGAACTTCTCAATGTCCAAACAAGAGGTTGAAGCAGTGGTGGATGCAGCCATAATATCAACTCAAGATTTGCAAACACAAATACAACCAAATCATCCACTACAGCTAAACAGCCTTCACACTACCACCCAAGATTCAAAGTTGGTCAGACTCTGATACCATATGTTAGAAATGAAGACACCAACTACTCAAATTGAAATCTGATTTCAATATGTCAATGATCTCAAGTTCAGTGTATTATCTATAGAGATTGCATTTGAAAATCAAATCAGAACACAAAGATATAACATGTTGAAAACCCTTTGGGGTAAAAAAAACTCCACAAAGAAAAGAGGCTCAAGTTGTATTCTCTTCTAAAATAGAATAAAATAATACATGAACTTCCTTCTTCTTTCCAATCTTCACTCCAATAGAACTTGTGTACAAAATTATGTCATACTACAACAATTACATGGAAATTTACTTATAAAAGTGTTTTTCCTCTAATCTAAGTGTCAACTTTATCTCTCCTAAGAATCTCCAACATGCAAACGTTAAATGTCTTCTTACAAGCTCATGACACTTGTCCAAAGTCAACCATGCAAAGTTGGGTGCCCAAGGCTAAATATGGTCTCTTACAGCATCTTATGACATGTTATAACCATCATAAATTCCTCTAGAAAGCATCTTCCCAAGATGGGTGCCTAGGGCTAAACATAGCATCTTACACCTATTAAATATCTGTCATATGTTGTCATAGTGTCATAGAATCTTAAGACAACTTGCACTTGTCATAGAGTCTCTTACATGCATTCACAAACATTATGATGTGTGTTATCTATGCCAAAAATAATAGATTCCTCCAAGGTAGTGCCTACCCTCATTTACTCATGATTTTTACAATTGCCAACCGTAAATGTCACTCCATAATTACCTCCAATAAGTCTAGAATTACCACTACCAGTGAAACTACCTCATTCCTATTCTAGAGTGAATAATTTATCTATTCGCTATAGCTTAAGTGTACTTAGGTTGATGAGGTTAGACAACATCTTGTCTAACTAAATGTGCAGCCTTTTAGAGGTTATAGGTTACCTACTTGTTTGGTAAGCCTCATGTGCATACCTTTTGAGGTTAGAAGACTTCCCATCTCACCTCAAAAGACACTTTGTAGTCATCCAACACTTGTCACACAAGGTTGTTGGTTTGTACATTCTAAGTGATCCAAAGGTTGACACCATATAGGACACATGTCTTCTTGCATGTGTCACATCACGAGGCACTTGTCAATCCATTTGCAAGGTGGATTGTCTCTTCCATGCCTATATAATGAGGCATTCTCATGTAAATTTGTAAGTGAGATCAATATAAGTTTATGCTCAATAAGGTTCATCAATATCATCTATTTATTAATCTCTATGTATCAATTTCTATATTTTGAGAGCGTTGATCAAGTTGTAGAGCATCCTTGGCTAATTCCAACATGGTATCAGAGCCATGCTGCAGACACGCTCTTTGATTTGAGGGAATCTAGAAGTGAGGTGATGCATCCTTAACCAAAATGGATCAAGCTTCATTATTTATAGGCATTTGAAGGGTTGGGTAGAATCATAGAAAGTGTTGGTTCATATTTCCTCTCTGTGGGTCAAATCTCCTCCCAACAAGGTGTTTTTACATCTTTGTGGGTCAAACCCTCTCAACAAAGCATTTTTTGGATGTGCAACACATCTTTCGAGTTGAGCAGGGTGTTTTTTTGATGTGCAGGGCATTTTTTGACTTGTAGTTGCCTCAAATCAACTTGTGGCTAGCTAATATTGACTTGAGAGGAAGAAATTTGGCATATAGAGCTGAATTTTGGCTGCACCAGCAATTTTTTGGGCTCTTTTTGCTGTAATCCGCCCATTTTTTGCCCTATTTTTTTCTCATCAAAATAGCATTTACATTTTTTTTAATAAGCATTTACATTATGTTTATTAAGATACTATAAATGAGGGGGAAAATCTCATAATTTCAGGGGGGTCAACACTATCATTTAATCATGTATGTTTTGGATACTCCATCTTCTACCTACAAATGCACCTATTGTGGAAACCAACATGATGACACAATGTGTCCTTATTTCTCACATGTTGCTTTCAAACTCCTCTGTCAGATTGCAAAACCCCAAACACATATTGCTACATCTGAATCCTGAGTTGATATTGCCATGGCTTCCAATGATTCATTGCACTAGGTCATTGATCTCGTCTTTCTAAATCTGCCTCATTAGGATGCAGATTTGGGAGACATCATGTTGAGGACATTCGTCTTCTTTTCAATGCTAGCTTCAGTGAAGTTGCATCTACCTTGTCATCTTCAGATATTCTTTCTCATGCCTCACCTACTTTAGCTACTATAGTGACTAATTCTGTAGATACTTATGAGTCTCCATATTAGACTCCATCATCATTCATCTTGATACCTTCTGTAGTAGTATCAGATTTTTATGGGTCAAGTTATCACCATACATCTATGATCCCTGTGGTCCTTGTTCCAGAATCTTCGTCACATAGCAACCTTGTCTTGGAGATCATTAAGCATTCTTTGAAGACATTATAGGCATCATCTAAGTCTTTGAATCATGTGCATAATTTAGAGACCTTCCTACTTCTTCCTGTATGTTCCTATTCGGAATGGGAAGGTTCTTTGCACTCTTCTGTGGTTTGATTTCTTCCTAAGGGAAGAAATGTGGTTCAACGTTCATGGATTCTCTTCAACATACTTCATCGAGCATCTACACACACTACAGCATATCTTATGGGGGGGCTTCTAAGTCTCTCTTTGTATCTCCTATTTTGGGGAAATTCATTGTACACATGTGATAGAAGTTGTCCTAGGGGGTAATCATTTAAGCCCTTACTTCTTCTTCACTTGTTTTCTTTTTATACATTTTGTTTCTCTTTTTGGAGAGGATTTTTTCTTCCCACTGGGTTTCTTCCTTTACTCCACCTTATGAGAAACTTTGTACATGGGTACCTAACATGGCCTAATAGTCGACACCCATATCTTTGTATCTATTGCACTTTTGTGATCTCCCCAAGTATCACTTAAGGGGGGTTGTTAGAGTGAATAATTTATCTATCCACTATAGCTTAAGTCTACTTAGGTTGATGAGGTTAGACTATTGCAAGTATGTGCCTAATCGGTATTGTCATTGATGTCAACATATCTGTGTTGTCATTGGTGTCAACTGTGCTCTTATTTTGTTTCTTTCTTGTAATAGGTGAGATGCTTTGTATTTACTTATGTAAGTGATCTTGATGTTGAGGATATTGAGAAAATTAGCTCCTCTGGTAGAAAAAGTGAGTTGCGGTGGAAACAATGTATTGCATACAGAAGAATAGTCCAAAAGTTTGCTCCACATTTCCTATAGGATGAATATCTTTGTTTGTGGATTGAAAGTTATTTCGAAGTCTGTCTGAAGATGTTATATTCCAAGTTTGAGCCTCTGGTATGAAGATTTGAGTGAGTTATGTTCACCAGAGTGAAAATTATTTTTCCTGTATGTTTGGTGGTGACAGGGAGAAAGTGTTACGCTCTGCATTCCTCTGCATTGAAGTATTTTTGTCTGTTGTTCTAGATTTACGTCTAAGATGATGTTAAGTGCCTTCAAATTCAATGGTTCATGATTTGGTGATCCGCAAGTGATCTTTTCCTTATGACAGTAGTTGGATGTGTTGTTTATGTGCTCCAGTTTGAAGAATCCTCTTGACAGAGTGGTTAGAAGTTGTGCGATTATTTCCTGATGATTTCAATGTGCTTGTGGATGCCTCCTGATTGTGTACCTATCCTTGAATTGGTCCGCAAAGAGAAATTTGGATCATGAATGAAGAATGTTCTTAGAAGACCTAGTGTTCCCACTAGTCTTGGCCAACTTGGTTGACTTCACTAATTGCGGAGATGCCTTGAAGATTGTGGAAGCATGTCGTGGCATGAACAATTGCGATTGAGTCCCAGCTAAGGCGTGGTGTGATCAGCATACATCTTTACATCTTTCCCTTAGCTAATTTATGTGTTAGGTCCAGACCTATTTCTATGTATGTTTATGTATTGCAGACCTTGATATACATTCCAAGGTTGATAACTTGTATAAAAATTTGTAATGAATTGTGAAAAAGTGTATTAGTGTGCGAAAATGAATAGATAGTAGAGCAGAGAAGTTATATTGTGCTTCAATGGAACTGAACCAAGGCATGGAGTAGATGCTACTTAATCAATTCACCATCTTTTGGCAATGAGCCACCCCTTGGCTGTGAGTCGTTCTTGGCAGTGAGCCATTCTTTACAGTGAACAATTTGGGTAGTGAGCCCTGTATGCAGTGAGCCTCCATTTTTCAGTATTGTTATAACTCATATATTTATGTGGGCTAACACCCACCGTGGGTTTTCCCTTTTAGGGTTTTCCATGTAAAAATCTAGTGTCTACTATGTTGAATGTGTGATTGTGATTAAGTCTATGGTTTCATGCTTTCATGATTAAATCTGATTATCAGTAATTAAGTAGTTGATGGTTTGATATTCATATGAAGTTAAGTTTTTGTGACAACTGATTCACCCCCCCTCTCAATTTTCCTGTGCATTTCAACATAGACAACATCTTATCTAACTGAATGTGCAAGCTTTTAGAGGTTAAAGGTTACCTACTTGTTTGGTAAACCTCATGTGCATACCTTTTGAGGTTGGAAGACTTTCCATCTCACCTCAAAAGGCACTTTTTAGTCATCCAACACTTGTCACACAAGGTTGTTGGTTTGCACATTCCAAGTGATCCAAAGGTTGACACCTTATTGGACACTTGTCTTCTTGCATGTGCCAGATCACGGGGCACTTGTCAATCCACATGCAAGGTGGATTGTCTCTTCCATACCTATATAATGAGGCATTCTCATGTAAAGTTGTGAGATCAATATAAGTTTATGCTCATTAGGTTCATCAATATCATTGATTTCTTAATCTCTATTTATCGATTTCTATATTGTGAGAGTGTTGATCAAGTTGTATAGCATCCTTGGCTAATTCCAACAATTCCCTTATGGGTATTACAAATTACAAATAATAAAATGGAATTAATACAATATTAGGATTTACAAGGTTAATGACACCTTATCCCAATAGTTCATCACCAGAAACACTATGCACTGCTGAAAACACTATTTATCATCAAAAAAACTATTCATCACCAAAAACACTACTCATCACTAGAAACATTGTTCACTATTGCAAACAATATTCATCACTAGAAAGATTGTTCGCATGCAACCATATGACTCAATTTGCAAGTAAAAATTATCTTTTTATTGCTTGAACATTAAAATTAAGTAGATTTTATATGAAAATGAGGGTTCTAAGGTCTTCTAGATGCAGTCGTGAGGTATGTTTTGTCCCAAGAGGTTTAAGGTAAAAGTGCACCCTCAGATCTTCCCAAAAAAGAGAGTTAAAACCTACAAAAACAAGTCTTCCTTGTTATTCCATTAATGACAATTGTGCTCCAAGATAGATTGAAAATATGCTTGGATGTAAGATGTTCATCGCAACATCATAACTTTTTATTCAAAATTTTGATGATTATGTCTTATGAGAGGTTCAATTTATAGATTTTGATGGGTTGATCTTGTGAAAATACAAGATAAGGATAAGATCCTTGATTTGTTTTCATTTAACTAGTTCCCCATGAGTTATAAAATGGAAATAAATTGAGAAGGATAAGATAGGATGTGAGAGGATAATTAATGGAATTATCTAATTATTTTAATTAATTAGATGCACATGAGTTAGAAATGGAAAAAAATCATGAGAGATATATGAGTAGATAATTAATTAATTACAATTTTAACTTATTTAATTAATGTTTGAATGATGATTAATTCATTAATTAAATATAATTTATTTAATTGATGCTAGGAAGACATTTGGTTTGATAATTAGATTATAGTAAGACATGGGAATGTGGAATGAATTAGATGGCCTAAGGACATAGTGAAATTGAGGTGTGCACACAACCATTTGAAATTTATACTAAAAATTCTTTGAAAATTCTAAAAAATCTTATGTAATAACATCCAAACCATCTCAAAAATCTTTTTTAATTTTCTTCAATCATATATGTCATTCTTATTCTCCTTTAATCATAATAAAAAATAAATAAAATAAATTCTTAAATAATATTTATACTTTTAGAATAAAAATAAATAATAACTATTCAAATTAACATTATAAAAATAATGCCGATAAGGGCATGGTTCGGTGGTTAAGTCACTCGGTTGTAGTGGCGGTCACCAGAGAGTTCAAACCCCGCTGGGCCAATGAGCTCACGGGTTTGAAGTGTTCTTGCTAAGGGATGAGGTCCCCCGTGATAATGGAAATATTTCACATCTTAAACTTAAAATATATAAATATATATTTAAAACACTGAAAAGGAAAAGCTTGTAAAATTATATATATCTTTCAAAAACAATGTTACAATAGAAAGAAACAAAAAATAAATTTAAATAGAACCAACTAATGTATATAATATATTATAATATTTTTTAAAAAATTATGATAGAATTTTAAAATCATACCCCTCTAAATTAATGTCATTTTTTATTTTTATTTTTTAAAAATGTAGAACAATTATAACAAGACAAAAAATGGAAAGATATTTCACATGTGAAACTTAAGAAATTATAAATATATTTTAAAACAATGAAAAGCTTGTAAAATTTTATATACCTTTCAAGAACAATTGTACAATAGAAAGAAACAAAAAAATAAAATTTAAATATAACCAACTAATGCATAGAATATATTATAATGTTTTTTAGGAAAAATACCATGGTCAATGGATTCTCGTAAAGTTGAATGATTCTAAATGAATTTACCAAGGATCTAGGATCAAGTCTTATTGAGTGTTCTGAATGAAACCACTGAAAATCAAGTCTTATTGAATCAACACATAAACAAAAAGAAGAGGGATCAACTCTTGTTGAATGTTCTGAAAGAAACCATTGAAAATCAAGTCTTACTAAATCAACACAGAAAACAGAAAGAAGACAAGTAATTTAAAATATTGGCAACCATTCATTTTTTTATAGTGCCTTGTCTAGATTCCTCCAAAGTTCAAGCATCCACGCCTGTCATTTAGGACTTTCCTCTGCATGCAACACATGAGGATGAGAAAGAATTATATCAATAACTCTAGGGCACTGGTTTTCTTGGAAGAACCAATGACTTCCATTTGCCAGCTAAGCTCCTGTTTTACCCTAGTGCTGCAATGGTTATTGTTTAACTCACACTTTACCCATGCCAGTACTTTCACCTATGGTGATTTCAATGAATCGAATATAATACTACTAAAGGATGCTTCGATACACTCTGAGAGGGTGCTCACCGTAACCAATCAAACCCGGCATTCAATGGGTCGTGTTTTGCACCCCAACTCCATCATAATAAAAGGCAGCAATAATTTAGTTTTGTCTTTGAGCACAAGCTTTGTCTTCTCCATTGTGGTTCCTTCTAAGGGCATCACAGGGAATGGGATGGCCTTCATCATTTCTCCCAATAAGTCCATCGTCGGTGAAGAAGATTTCTGGCATCTTGGACTCGCCATGCCTACAACAAATGGTCTCAAGTTCAACCATTTTTTAGTGGTGGAATTTGATACATTTTATGGCCCTAATCTGGGAGATATAGACAACCATGTTAATGTTAATCTAAATGGCATTAAGTGTGTCAAAGCTTAGCCGGTGGCCTATTCGAGTGAAAAATATCATTTTAAGAATTTGTGTCTAAAAAGTGGAGAGAATATCCAAACATGGATTGATTATGATCATTGGCTTAATGTGAGTGTTGCAGTAGTCTGTATGGAGAAGCCTATCCGGCCATTGATATTTGTTAATGAAATTTAATCTTTCTGTAGTTTTGAAGGAAGAGGTGTATGTGGTGTTTTCTACAACTACAGGGTCTTACACAATTAAAGATCATTACATTCTCAGCTGGAGCTTCAGTACGGAAGGTGATGTAAATATACATGGAACAATAAGATTGAAATAGATTTAGAAAAGGAGATTGGAGATCCATGTAAAACCAAAAAGTTTAGATTTTAAATTTAGCTTTATGTTTTTTTTTTATGGGTAAAAGGCCGAAGCCATTAATATATTAAATTAGTAAAATTTCAAAAGTACAGCTCTGTTCAGTGCGGGCACTGGTAGGAAAGAACAGAGCAAAGAAAACCTCTGGTCTAGCCCAGGACTTATGCAGTCCAATACATAATGTTTATTTACAAATCTTATACAGGGCAATGTCCTGAAAGGATAAATCCTTTCTTACAATAGTTCTAAAATAAGTACAATCCTTGCCCTTATCATGGGCCTTTCTTCTGATATATCCTTATTGTTTGTCTTTTTGGCTCTTCGGCCCATGGGATGTCTTCCGGGGCTTCTATCATTAGATCAACTATCTTATATCCATGAGGGAGAGATTCTTCTGAATTGCTTATACCAGTATACCTGTCTAGCCTAAAAACACACGAACATACTTCCAACTCTTTTTCGAATATTAGCCAAACAAAAGGGAGTAAATAAATATTCATTTTCCTGCATAAACCTATTAGAGTTCTTAATCAAATTGCCTACAAAGGAAGAATAAAATACTTACACTTTCCATGCTTATCAGAAGTGTCAACACGCACTTGTTTCAATGATAATATCAAATCAGGTTGAGAGGGGAAATCCCCGGCTTGTTGACTGATCAAATATATATACAAACATCTATATATATACTTGTATGAATACATATATATATATATGTGTGTGTGTGTGTGTGTATGTATGTGATCATACAATTAACTAAATAATAATATTCTACCAAGAAAGTTTCAATTAGATCTTAATAACTCAATCCCAACATAGAGAAAGTTATTACCTGTCAAATCATACCAGTTATGAAGCTCAAATGAGTTGATATGAGAGCCGAGCAGGCCAACGATATACTCAAGACCTCATAATTACATTTCAAGTTTCCTGCCTTCTCACATGTCAATTGTAATTCAAGCTTCAAGCTTAACATCATTATTTCTAACCTCTTTACCGAGACAATCTGCTCCAAGCATAAAATCATGATAATTCATTTATGAAGATCAAATCATACCGCTATCTCATCCTGCTTGGGTGCTGAGCCCAACACTGAGAAGAGGATCGTTGTGCAAGATTTGAATAATAAAATGCCAATTGAGATACTTCAAAAACTCTTATGCCCTGTATATATATATATATATATATATATATATATATATATATATATATATATATATATATATATATATATATATATATATATTAGAGAAAAGAAAGGTGGTACCTTTGAAGCATGTTAACAGGGGAGGAACTCAAGCTTAAAAAGACATGATTGATACTATGTGCTCCATTTAATGCTATTCACTAGGTGAGGCTATACAAGATGGTTCTTATTTTATAACACTCTAGTTTCCTCTTCCATCATTCCTAATGCCAATTCAATTTTTAGTTATCTTTACAACAGAAGCCATCAGTTGCGGAGGGATGGAGACCCCTGTGAGGTTGGTTAGTACCAAATGCCAAATGGCCTTTCTAGGGCCTGTTACTTTGCTTCGATTGCAACATATGTTGCACTGGTCTGATGAACTAATGGTTGGAGCCATTAGAATGATAGTTGGAAGAAAGTTTATGGGGGATCTTGAAAGGTATCGAGTTGATACCGATATCTCCTCTAGGGTGCTAGCGATGTTGCTAGAGATGGAGATTGAGAAAGGAACAATACAGCTGATGATGAGGGGCTTGTTTAATCCTGAACACTTGGGGGATTTGGAGGTAACCCTAGGAGCTGCAACTATAGGTGTTGGAATGAAATGACCAAGGAATATGGATGCGTTAGATGATCCTGATGCTATTCTGAAGCTCTATCCTTTCATTTTAGATCTCAAAGGACCAGACCTCATGATGGTCAAAGAGAAGGCGTTGAAAGCAGTAGGATTCATCTAGAGGGTCCTTAGCCTAGTGGTGGAAGAAGGGTTTGAGTGGGTAGCGACTTTCAACCTTCAATTGTTAGAGTATGATCAAGAGTAAGTCAAAGAAAAGCTTGAATTTTGTTATCCTTATGTAAGTTACCATGCAGTAGGCTTGTTATCAGCTTCATAATGGCTACCTTTTGAATATAGAAACAGAAAGTGGTCCCCGTGTGGACAAGAAAATATAATCAATGTAGATATTATGAGTAGACCCTGCGAGGTCCATAGATCTTCCTCTGCTGTAGCAAATTCTAATAGACTTTAATTATATATATAGCTAGAAACTTAAATCCCTGATTCTGAATGAATTTAATGGATTGGGATGAAAAAATGATATTAGATACAAGTAAAGATCTTATTGGTTTAATGAGAGGAATATATATCTAGGAGAATGTATGCAGAAATGTTCCTAAAATGAGAGATAAAGTAAACAGTACTTCTTTAATGTTTTAGATAGAATTTAATATTGCTTCATTAGAGCTAGATTCAGTAGAAAGGCATCAGCCCCTTTGTTAGCCAAGGAATCAACATTATTATGAACGTATTGTAGGCTTATTATAAGCTTCATAATAGCTACCTTTTGATTATATAAATAGAAGAAAATATAATCAATGTAGATATTATGAATAGACCTTGCGAGGTCCCTACACCTTCCTCTATTGTAGCAATTTCTGACAAACTTATATTATAAATATAGCCAGAAGCTTAAGTCCCTGATTCTGAAAGAATTTAATGGTTTGGAATGAACATATGACATTAGAAACAAGTAAAGATCTAACTAGCTTAATGAGGAATTATCTGAGAGAATGAATGCAGAAACGTTCTTAAATAGAGAGATAAACAACACTTTTCTAATGTTTCAGATAGAGTTTAATATTTCTTCATTAGAGCTAAATTTAGTAGAAAGGCAGATGCCATCAGCCCCTTTGTTAGCCAGAGAATTTGCTTTACTATTACCTTCTCTGAAGATGTGATTAAATCTGCACCTTCTAAAAGAAGTAGTGATGTCGAGGGCATTAGCTAGAAGGGAATTTAGTCTCCAATTAGGCATGCTCCCTTTTCGTAAGGCATTAATGATGATTGTAGAGTCTCCTTCAACCTCTAATTTTTCAATTTTTAAATCTTTGCAAATTCTCATACCTTCAATCAGGGCAGTTAAATCGGCTATGTTGTTTGATGCTTCTCCTAGGGGTTTGGCTAAAGTTGCAATTTCTCTCATTTCAGAATCATGGATTACACATCCTATACCTGCGACTCTCGGGTTACCCCTAGACGCCCCATCGAAATTCAACTTGAACCAACCTTCTTTAGGGGTGTCACTTACACTCCTATCTCTTATTGGTGGTATTATGGTTACCTAGTCCCACAAAGGAGGACAGTTTTAGTCCTACCCATTTGCCACGCATTTTTTTATCCCAGTGAGTCATTGTGGTTTCTTTTTTGGAGTTATTTAGAACCCTACTGTTGACAATTTCTATGATAACAGCTTCAAACTTAATAATTAGCTACTCAAAAGTTAATTTTCTATCTTTAAAGATTCTTCTATTTCTTTCTTTCCAAAGCTCCCATAACATGATCAAAGGGGTAATTGTCCACAACATATGGTAAATGCTTTGTTTGTGAGTATCAGGCCAACATTGGAATAGGTTCAGAATGTTATTAGGAAGGGCAGTAATCCAGCCCAACTTATTGCTTAGTCAGTTCCAACATTTATTAGAAAAATGATAGTTAAGTAGGATATGATCTGTTGTTTCTTGATCCTTTTCACAAAGGGGGCATCTGCTAGGCCCTTCATATCCCATCTTGGTGAACCTATCTACAGTTAGAATTTTCTTCTGCAGGGCCATCCATGCAAACATCCCATCTTTTGGGAGACAGTTCTTATCCCAGCAGAGTCTCAACAGTATCTTTGATTTTGGTTTGAGCTGTTGTTTGATTAAAATTTTATAACCATCCTTTGTTTTATAGTTTCCTGATTTGGACCCTTCCCAGACTACTCTGTCTGTGTCTCCTTTGAGGGATACCTTCCTTTTGTTGAGGATGTCAAGTAGTTTCATTTTTTTATTATTCGGGATGTTCCTATTTTCCAGGGATTTCCATTTCCATCCCTAATTCTCCCCATGATTGGGGAAATCTATGTAATCTTTTACATGTTTCCCCCATTGGGATTCTAGGATTCTTTTGGCATTTTCTAAGTTATCCAAGCTACTTATCATCTCAAACCCCCCCATGAGTCATCCCAAAAAAGTGCTTGATTACCGTCACCAAGACTCCAAGTAAGTTTATCCATTATGAGCTTTCTGTAATCCATCATAAAATTCCAAAGGTGCGAGCCTTTAGGGGGATTAGCCATTCTAAATAGGAAGGTCAGTTCCTCACCTCTAAGATATTTGTTTCTAAGGATTTTTACCCACTTTAAATTAGGCTGTTGGTACATTTTCCATACAAGTTTGGTGCCTAATGCCTTACTCTGTTCCCTGATGTTTTTCAAACCCAAGCCACCTTCCTCTTTTGGTCTACAAATCTTGTCCCAAGCTACAAGTGCCATTTTATTTATATCCTTCGAACCTTTCCATAAGAAAGTTCTTAGGGTTTTGTTGATTTCTTGACATTTTTCTACTGGACAATTCATACAAGGTAATTGGTATATTGATATAGCTAAGAGAACTAATTTTAACATTGACACTTTACCAGCTGAGGATAGCCATTTGTCTTTCCATGATTCCACTTTTTCCCTGATCTTAGAAGTGATATGGTCCCAGAGATCATTAGTCTTATTGCTTTTACCCAAAGGTATGCCTAAATATTTACATGGCATTACCCCTCTATTAAAAGACAAGATTCTGCAAATTTCCCTTTCAGTTTCAGGATCTCTGTTGAAAAAATAAATTGCTGATTTATCAGCATTAACCTCATGGTTAGAGGCCCTACAGTAGGACTCCAAGATTTCTTTGAACACCTTAGCTTCTTCGATGCACCCCATACCAAAGAGCATAGTATCATCTACAAACTGTTGATGAGTTGTAGGATCTACACCCGAAGTGATTTTGATTCCCTGAATCTTTCCTTCTTCCCTATCCTTGGAGATCATTATCCCTAAAACTTCTACCATTATAATAAAGATAAAAGGGGAGATAGGGTCCCCTTGTCTCAATCCTCTTGATATAATAAAAAAGCCTTTCGGGGTCCCATTAATTAAGACTGAGATCTTAGGGTTAGAAATACATGCATAAATGAGGTTTATCCATTGTTTAGTAAAACCAAAAGCCTCTAAGGTTTTGCAAAGGAAACGCTAGTCAACCTTGTCATAGGCTTTGCTGATATCTAATTTAATTAGCATACTAGGTTTTTTATTATGCTGTATGGTGTGAATGGCTTCTTGGGCTGTAATAACTCCATCATATATGGATCTTCCCAGGACAAACCCTGTTTGCTCATCACTTATGATGTCTAGTAGAACTGTCTAAATCCTATTAGTCAGGGTTTTAGTGAGGATTTTATAAATAGTGTTGCAAAGAGAAATAGGCCGCAGATCCCCTAGGTTTTTTGGCTTCTCTTTTTTTGGGATGAGTGTGAGAAAAGTATTATTTACCTCTTTTAGAAGGCTGCCCAAATTTCTTACCCCCTCTAATGCATCAACCACTTCATCTCCTATGAAGTACCAACACTTCTGAAAGAAAAAGGCTGGGAAGCCATCTGGTCCTAGAGCTTTATCCAGTTACATTTGAGAGATCACCAGTTCAACCTCAGTCTTGGTGAATTTACCATTGAGAGCTTTATTTTGATCCTATAAGATAATCCTTGGAATATCTTTCAATATGGCTTGTTGGTGTAACCAATTAGATCTCTCCTGATTGTTAAGAATATTCTCAAAATACCTGACCGATTCACATGCCTTTTTGTTGAGGATCTTCGATTCAGACATTATTCACATCTTTAATTTTAAAGATGATGTTTACATTTCTACATCCTCTGGTGCTGTTATGAAAGAACTTAGTGTTCTTATCTCCAGCTTCAAGCCAAGTCTCTCTAGATTTTTGGCGCTAGAAGATTTCCTCTTTGGCTAGGATATCTTCATATTCAGTTTTCAGCTATTTTTCTTTTAAATACGATTCTGCATCCATGCCTTTAGTAATAACACTTCTGTTGAGGTTTTCAAGTTCCTCTTCTAGCTTAGTTTTGATCTCGAAGATATTACCAAAGTTAGTTTTGTTCTAACTAAGAAGCTTGCATTTGATAGTTTTTAGTTTGGATACTAAACAAAAAAGCTTAGAACCAGATAATCTAGTTTCTTTCCACCATTGCTCAATTAGGGTTATAAGGTTATTATCCTTGACCCACATTTGTTCAAATTTAAAGGGGCACCATTTGGATTGGCAGTCTTCTAAGATACTTAGCTGGATTGGGTAATGATCAAAGTCTAAGATCTCAGCCGTCAAAATATAAGAGAGTTGAGCCCAATTACCCCTGATCATGAATCTATCTAGTTTTTCTGCAATATTGCTAAAGCCCTTTCTTCTGTTATTCCATGTAAATCCTTCCTGTGTAGTTTTAATTTCCAATAGATTGTTCCTCTGAACACAGTCTTTAAAGTCATTCACTACTGTGGATAGCCTTCCAGAGCCTCCCGACTTTTCTTTAGGGTCTAGGATCGCATTGAAGTCTCCACCCAAAATACATGCCTGATCTCGTAAAGCTCCCATGAATTGTTCTATTTCTGTCCAAACTGATCTCTTATCCTGGTTCTAGGAAGGACCATAAATGTTAAAAGAATAAAGTGTAAATTGCTTCTGATGCTTTTGACGTTCCCAGCCATCCAATTCTTCTTACAACTTATCACAGAAAATGAAACCACTCTAAGGTCCCAGATTACCCCAAGGCCTCCCGAAGCACCCTCAGCTGGAACTCCAGCTAGCTCCCATATTCCTAACTTCTTATTTAGAGTGTCTATCTCATCTTTATTGAGTTTAGTTTCTTGGATCATTAGTATATCTGGTTTTGTGTTGGTTATACAACATTTTATGATTTGTTGTTTGTTAAGGGCATTGAGACCCCTAACATTCCAAGTGTAGATTATCATGGCGTTGAGGAAAGGTACTTCCCCTTCCCTACATTAAACAGTGTGGTGATCTTAGTTTGATCAGTGACCTAATTTAGCTTTATGTTTTTACCATAAGATATCTGTTAAGTTTTGATTAAAGAGGTGGAGGGCTTTATTTATTTAGTATAATCATAGAATTTTTAGTTCTATCTTCAAGGTAGTGTTCTGTTTTCTAAAATATAATTCCTTGTATGTTTTAAAGCTCCAAAAAAACTTATTTCTTATTTGATTTATTCTTTTTAGTTCCTGCCTAGGTAAGATTACTAATACATCGATTAGATGCAATTATTTCAACTTATTCAGCCAATAGTCATGCAGAATTAAAAATATGAGCAAAATACTATAGTCTTTAATTTTTTTTTTTTATTTAATAATTGGAAAAATGTGATTTATCTTTTTTTCTATTGGGTGATTCTTCAAACAGTCAATTGAAAAAAATCTTTTTTTTTATTTTCAAATAAATGAATCAATTGACATATCATTCAATGGATGAAGTGACATTTGTATGTCTTGTCTATATTTATAATTTAAACTTTAACCTTTTCGTGAACCATTAGCTCTTAAATTATGAATTTATAATTTAAACTGCGTGTTATATGCTGATGGCATGCTGATAGAATGCGGCGTCATTTTGAGGGGAGAATTTGAATGTAAACTGCAATTCTTCGTTTAGTGAAGCTATCATTTTTTTATAAACCCTAAAAAATTATAAGCCTAATTCCAATTCAAATACCAGAAACATTAACCCTTGAAGTCTGAAGATATAAGCATGAATTCCAAAATACCAAAACTGACTTGTCTTGGCTGTCAGAATTTCTTGGCCAGGTAAAAATTTGTTTAAAAAAATAGTTTGCAATTACAAAACATGTACTGAAAGCATTTTAAATCAAAGAATGCAGCTCTTCCCACTAAAAAAATTATAGAGCACTATTTAGGGCCATTGACCATTGAATTCCATACTAAAAACTAAATTCTAAAACTAAATTTCACTTTGTTATCAATTTTTAATAAAAATTTGTGACTGGAATTTGATTTTCACTTAATTTATGCATCCGAGAATTTGCAAGGAAATGTATAAGCATGAAGTGATCTGAAGTACCTTGATGTAAATATTTTCAACAACTTGTTCTTCTTCGCTCAAGACTTTACCAGAAGAGGCTCTATGGGCCAAATGCCCGGTGGCCACCCTCTTTGAGAGCATTCTCAGACCCATTCTGTTGCTTCCCATTGCCATTGCTTTTATAGTTATTTGTAGCCACAGTATTCAAAACAGCTATGTGAGATTCTTTGTAGCCACAACTTTTGGAACAGCTAAAATTTTCTTCCTCAATACAGATTCACAAGAACACAATAAAGATTTTTCATGTGTGTACAGGAGAACACAATTAATATTCCAAAAACAAATATTTAAAAAAGAAGTTAAACGCATAACCACCTTGAAAGACTTGTATATGGTACCCATCCCATTCTATGCTTTTATAGAGGAGCTCGATAATTTACCAGACTTCTCAAACCAACGTCATATTGGAGCTTTGGGATATTGCACGACAATTGTAAAGACTTGACAATGAAAAACCTGCAGTTAATTATTTATGCCAACAAGTAATGATAGAAGCTTCAAAGCAATTACATGTTTCCCACAATTATTTTTTAAGAGTTATGTGAGACTCAAGGCTAGAAATTTTTGTAAACAATTCTTATGTGGAAGCACTGAACATTGTTTATCTTTATGTAGTAATAAAAATTCAAAGTTTTGACTACAAATTTTGCCCAGCTGTGCTTGGATCAATGCATGCACAATTACAAAAGTTTCAAATATTGACGAAGGCCACAATGGAAGAGGAGGGGAGAAAACTTCGAAAGGGGGATCTACAAATAAAGTCAAATAGAGGCAAATGGTATTGAGCTTCAAATTCCTTAGCTATGTACATACAATGAAGATGACACAACAATGAGACCGACATAGTAAAAAAATGTAGAATTAAATACTAGACATGGCATTAAACTAAAATTGGGAACTTGAATAGTGGGAGGAAATGGAAAACAGGATGGCAAGACTTCCAAGGAAAAGAGGGATTGAAATGTGAGAAAATAATGAATCAAAGTTAGTAATGGCAATATCCTTGACCCATTACTCAGAGGATGTTACAAGAGATCAAAATTTATCTTTTAATTGCAGTGCTTTAATGTTGACCAGAATAAAACAATTATGCAACATTAACAGAACTATTATTGCATATACTACTCTATCTACAAAGAGTCAATTTACAAAGAATGGATATAGTCCTAACCATATTTTATGGTTCCGCACGGTATGGATATAGTCCTAACCATATTTTATGGTTCCGCACGGTATGTTAGGCCCAAAAGAAGGACTAATTAATTATATAAGAATTGTAGCTGCCAAAAAAGCCCTTCTCTACAATGTCTCTCTTATCAAGAATGTAGGACCAATACATGGGAACTTCTTTGTTACCCAAATATGTTCTTAGGAAGATTCTATAAGATTCAGTCACTTGCCTTCCAAGTGCCAGTCAATGTCCTATTACGACAAAATCATGTGTTACTCAAAGAATGCGGTTAATACAGAATAATGAAATTATGTTTAATATCACAGATAAGAATCCTCATTAGTGTTGAAGCCAGTGTCAGCATCAAAACGAGTATGTGTCATTCTTTCCACCGTTGTAGCATGCACTACAAGGAAATGTAGCTTTGGTTTGCCTTGGAAATAACCATTTAAAGCTTGCAGATTCTGCAAACAAGACAACAGACAGAAATATAAAACAAATCCCAATATTAAAACTCTACTCCTAAGAAACACATTTAGTAGTCTTGAATTGAATGCAGTTCTTTTATAGTGCTTGAAATACCTACAACATCATTGATCTATTTGGAAAGAACATTTGATTAGCCAATCTTTCAGGATTTTTACCTGCTCATAGAAAGCATTGATTTCCTTATCTGTTAAGGGCTCTACTTTGACATGTTCATCCCACCCAAGAAAATGCATAAAGGCCATTTCCTCCTCTTCAGAGGAACCCATGAAAGAAATGCAGTTCATGGGATCTGGACAAACAAGTTTCTCCATATCCTTAACATTAGAATTACATTTTTCAGGCTTTACACTATTCCCAGTACTGTTTACCTCATTATTGTTTATTTCTACCCCTGAAACAAATTTTTCAGATTCATCAGGACCACTGTTAGTAGAATTGTTTATTTTTACATTAGTTACAAACTTGACCCCCAAAGGGCTCTTTCCATCCAACTCATTAACTTTATTTACAATTGATAAAGATGATTCTTGATTCCTAGTGACTGGCAATAAATTTTGATTGTCCCTCTCCCTCAGAGAATTGATGAGCTGCAAAGCCTGTAAGGTCACTGTGTGGATTTGCTTTTTTTAATCATTGCAACGGCCCTGTTATGCATGTATGTAAAATGTGGAAGCAGAGACAAGGCACATGGACTACTTTGTATAATGCCACCAACCAACAGCAACTCCATACATCCTCCTTATACAAAGAACATTAGCAACCATTCTTCTGGCTTTTTTTCCAATTAAAATCAATGACAAAATCAATAATCTCTAGGAAAAAACCAACAACCAACTGGGCCAATGAGCTCGCAGACTTTATGCCTTCATTGGACCAACGATCTCGCAGGTTTGAAGTGTTCTTGCTAGGGGATGAGGTCCCCCGTGTTGTGGAAAAATAAACAATTTGTGGAAAAATATTTTTTTCTAAAAAGTCAATAGAAACATCAAACCCTAAATGCCTTAGTACAATTTTTTTATAGAAACTAAATATCCAAAAAAATGTTTTTTTTTTTTTCTAAAAAGCAATCTTTTTGGATTCATTCCCACCCAAGTGTCCAAAAACTAAATTTCTAAAAGCTTAAACTGTCCAGAAACAACACATGCAACAAACATAACTTAGCATTGGAAATTAATTTGTTAGTTATTTTTAATATTTTTATAGCCAAAATAGTAAAAAACCTATAGAAAACTAACAAATACATTAAATCATTATATATTATAATAATATAAATATTACAATGATTTTATTATAATAATGATAATAATCATATAACATTTTAATAACCAATAAGTAAAAATGAATTGTTTGATCATCAAATTCCTCCAAATATTGATTCACTCATAAAAATATTTAAAAAATTATTTGGATAATTAGCAAACTTAAATTGCTACCAATATTAGTTTCAACATCAACTAACAAATCACATATCTAATGGCAGTCTCTTGTTCAATCTTTTTGTCATGATAAATCCTTTAGTCTAGAATACTTTTTTTTTTTTAATATTGCCATCCAGAATTCAAACCTCTTTTTAAATGGTTTTTTTCAATAGGTACATTATCTTTGAATATAAATACTAATATATATTTATATTTTATTCAAAACGAGGGTGAAGAAGAAATCAAATTTATGTGAAACAAGTAACCCTTCTCCATGTATTCTTTGGAAAATTATTAATCTCTATTTTTGGAATCAAATTTATGTCTTTTCTTCATCCCTGTAAAGACAACAAACCATAATAAGATTAAAAACTTAAAAATATTGTACTTGCTCACTGTTATTTGCATGTATAGAAATCATTTAAATTTCCTTAAATTATGATTTACAAAAAGAATTAATTAATCTAAAAAGAACTTTGTTGGAAGAAATTAAGAAATCTATTTTAAACTTCTGTATCAAAAATTTGATTTCTTTCCTAGTCATATTCTTCTTCATGCACAAACAAAATAATCTTAATAATAAAGAAGAAAAGTGTAGAATTCTTCAGATCTATAGAAATAAATGATCAAGCACAGATAAACAAATTTGCATTAATCAACTTCTATATATTAATATTGCTATGCAAATTTACAAATATATAGCTTCTGTAGGAGAAGAATCCAAGGAGAAAAATCTGTAGAGAAAAGCAAGCAAACTGTTGTTTGCTTTAGTTAGCATGTTGCATGAAAATCACCGACCATTGTTAGTGGAGAGAAATTCGTGGAAACTAACTGTTGTGCTTAGTTAGCTTATTGCATGAAATCACGCCTGTTGATCACAAAGAGAAATTGATGCTAACACCCCCCTTAAGTCTAACTAAGGAGACAAAATCCTAAAGAGAGGAAAGAGGAAAGAGGAAAAACCTTGTGGGAACAAACCCCCCCCCCCCCCCTTAAATCTGACTAAGGAGAGAAAAGCCAATATAGCCAACAAAGATGGGTCCTAGCATCAAGGCCATTTTAGGTACCCATGTACATATAAAATTCCCCCACATATATAGAGAGAATATAAGAAAAGAATATATGAATCCCCCCATAATGAAAGAGCTCCCATGCCAATGATGAATACCTAAAAATAGAGTATGATCCACTACCTACAAACAACATTTCTCCCCTTAGGAAAAAAAGGATCCACTGGTGATTGGAGAAGCCAATCCAAAAAGATGGGTGATACTGGAATCCAAATCTAGATGATGTGTGCATCTAAAAATTGCTCACATGTCACATGTCAGAAAGTGATGATGGCAATCCAAGATCCTGTGAAGACTAATATAGAGCAAGTTACAAACTGTCAACAAAGAGGAGAGATAACTCCTCAAATGTGTCCTCCAAATCTGAAATGTGAGTCTCCATAAACAAGTTTGAAACACTTGTCAAGAGATCATCCCAGAAAGTTAAATTAGGAAGACTATGGATGCCCTACTGCATGAAGCCATTGGAAGCTTTCGAAGAAGCAACACAAAACTCAGAAGTAGCAGCAAATGCAAGGACAAAAAAGTGGTCCTCAAAGAGAAGACATATGTCCTCAATAGTGTCATCTAGATCCGAAATGAGGGACTCTACAAACAAAAAAAAATGTCTGGTAGAATGAGGTCCCAATGGACTAAATCCAAAATACATAAATGATCCTACTACAAAGAATCACTGGAGGCTCTCAAAGAAGCATCTCTGGAATCTAAATCTGCAACAGGTGTTGTTGATGGGGTATTAATGAAATGATCATCCATATTAGATGTGTCCACATTAGATGAGGCAACATAAGTCTCAATATCATTAATAGCCTGGTCTTCCAAGAAAACATCACTTTTAGATGGAGATTGAATGTCTCCATATAACTATTGGATGATGATCCAAGCAGTAAAAGGGCACTCAGTGTACTCTGTGTGATGTAGAGTATCCTCAAAAATAGTAAGACATATTAGTCCATAGACTATGTCATTATTATTAAACCATGCATTCTTTTCATCATAGTCACTTGGCTCAGGAACGAGTCCAAGGAGATAGGGTAGTAGATCCTACTCAAGGCAGTGATTCTTTATCCCTTATTTCCAAGACAAAAAATTTTCTGAAGCTAGCCTAACAACAGAATGATGAAAATGGTGTTTAAGAGACATGATTAACCCCCCTAAATGGAACTTTATCTCAATTCATGATTACAAAGTGCATGTATAATCCCCCAATAATGAATGCAAAAAAGCAAAAATGGAAACTTCTTCACATGCAACAAATCAAATCCTTCAATGAAGAGATCAAATCTTCAGTACCTGCAAAGAGAATTGTTTTAGCACATCATAGATTGCAATCTCCATATGGCAAATTTCAAACTCTAGGTTATGAAGACTCCCAATCGACACACCTCCTCTACCTCGTGCAGCTGCTAATGAAAGAAATCACCAAATATTTGATGAAAATCATAGTATGTACTTGACAAACACCCAGCCTACAATCAAAATTGTCATCCCCCCTTGAACACAAAATCAGGCCTTTAAAATTGTAGAAATATAGATGCAGAGATTTAAAACATGTAAGAAAAGAGATATAAAATATTTGAAGAAATTGGCCTGCACCAAACATGGCCTGCAAGATTAATGATATGCGACCACCAATTGATGAAATCTTGCCTCCAAAGGGAACTATTGACCCCCAAATTTAGAGATCGATCTGCTAAAAAATTGAATTCCTGCAATTGCAAATCACAGACCTTCGAAAGGTAAATCTAGCCTTCAAATGATTTAGCGCAACCCTTCTGGGCAGATATTGTGCCCCAATGTCAATCGGCTCTCTCTTGGCAGAGATAGAAGCGAATTGGCTTGGTAAACTCCTCATGTCAAAGGATTCCACAGAGAATTCACAGTAGCAAAAGACAATAGCGAAGGCACTATGTGGGGATTGCCTATGGAGTCACAAAAATGGGAATGGCTTGAGGGAATATCCTTGGTTCTACACTACAGATGTAAGAGGTGCCCTCAAATTCAAAAACTACCTACTAAATGCAATAAATTTGTTTAACTATTGGCTTGAAATTGCCTCCTCCTAATCTGATACCATGTAGAATTCTTCAAATCTACAGAGATAAATGATCAAGCATAGATAAACAAATTTGCATTAACCAACTTCTATATATTAATATTGTTAATAGAGAGAAATTCGCGGAAACTAACTGTTGTGCTTAGTTAGCTTATTGCATGAAATCATGCCCGTTGATCACGGAGAGAAATTGATGCTAACAAAAAAAATTGATTTCTTAGATAAGAGAGAGGGGTACAATTTAAACAAATAAAGCAAGTTGTTCTTTTTGTAGTGATAGTGTTTTTATAACTTTCTTTAAAATCATTGGTTTACTATTTATTTTTTTATTAGTTTTAAATCTCTAAATTTTACATTTTCTTATTGGAGTTAAGCTTTATTGAAAAGCTATGTGTCCTATTTATAAAAATAGTGTCCATCTATTTTGGTATTATGCTTTTAAAATTATGATCTCATTTCAATACTATTTTATTAATTACTTAATAATGATGGGCTTTAAATTCTAATTTTAAGCATTCAATTAATTCTTTATGATTTTATCTATTTTTTTAAATTAAATAATTGAAAATGTTTTTTAGTTATTTAAATATTTAAAAATGATGGAGATATAGATAGACAGAAAGGGGCAAGAGAGATAATTAGGGCAAATATATATAACCAAAAAAATATTGGGGTTAATATTAGGGTTATAGTTACAATTAGGGTTAGGATTAGGAATAAAAAAGATTAGGAATAAAAAATTAGGGTTAACATTAGAGTTAAGGTTACAGTTAGGTAACATATTTATAAAAAATGTTAGGGTTAGAGTTGGAATTACGGTTGGAGTTAGGGATAGAATTATGATTAGGGTTAGAAGTAGGGTTACAAATATAATTAGGGTTAAGGTTAGAATTAGGGTTAGGGTTAGAAATAGGGTTAGGAATATAATTAGGGTTACGTTTATGGTTAGAATTAGGGTCAGGGTTATAATTAGAATTAGGGTTTGGATTAGAATCGGTTACAATTAGGGTTAGGTTTAAAATTAGAGTTAGGGTTAGCATTGCTATCAGGATTAAGGATTAAGGTTAGGATTAGGGTTATAGTTATAATTTGGGTTTGAATTAGTTATAGAATTAGTATTGGGGTAAGAATTAGAATTAGTGTTAGAATCACGGTTATGGTTTAGGTTAGAATTAATGTTAGTATTGGCCTAAATATTAGGGTTAAGGTTACAGTTAGTGTTGGAGTTAGGGTTCAAGTTAAAATTAGGATTACAATTATTATTACAATTAGGATTAAGGCTAGAGTTAGGGTTATAGTTACAATTTGGGTTCAATTTAGAAGTTAGGCCTACAATTAGGGTTAGGGTTAGAATTATAGTTGAAATTAGAATTGTGGTTACAAATAGAATTTGTCTTAGGCTTAGAGTTCAATTAATTAGGGTTTTAGTTAGAATTAGAGGTAGAGATAGAATTGTAATTAAAACTAGTATACCTATATTTAAAAAGTATATCTAAAATACGGCTGGAGATATCCTTCTTCAGGCGCCTATTTTTTTTAATCAATTTACCATACATAGGTGGAATAGGCATCTCGAGAAGGATATCTCTTAGCATACTTTAGATATATTTTTTAAATATAGGTATACTAGTTATTTCCCATCGGCAATATTTGCTTACAAAACATGGTGTAAATGCACTCCAAGCTATAAGAATGAATGTCCGATTATTTAAAGTGAAGTTATAGGTAGTGAACGGGTAAGTTGGAAGCTTCCATTGTTCCCACGTGATATTAAGTTTATATAGATCTATTTGTGAAAGTGTGAAAGTGTAACTTTGGTCTTTGTAAAATGTGTGAAAGCGTGGATGGTAAATAAGTAGTTAAAAGAATTAATTTATTATTAGAATAGTTAATAATAATTTTATATTTTTAAAAAATATAATTAATAACAATTTATATAATTTAATCTATAAATAATTTAAAATATTTTGTAATTTTATCTTTATAATTTAATTGTTTATTTAATCAAATTTAATATTAAAAGGAAGTAAATTAGAACAAGTAAATTAAGTTATTCATCAAATATGATAAACAAATCAAATTTAGTGTAAAAAAACTCAAAAACAACCAAATAATCTAAAATGTAAATTCATTCCTAAAAATATTTTAAATATTATTTAAACCACTTCAAAATTATTAACAATCTCACCTAATTCGATGACAAATATCTTGAATATACTCATTAAAATTTTAGTCCATATTAAATTTTAAAAAAAAATATCTGATTTGATGGAACAAATAATATATAAGACATGGATGGTTAGCTTTGGTCTCTCTTTGGGGCCTCGAGGTGGTGGGATGTCCTAATTCTAATTTGATTGGGTAGTTCTATTTTTACTTTCTCTTGTTTCTAGTCTATTACTTTCTTTGTTATGTACTCCTGATTTCTTTTATAATAAATTTTTACCCCTCTATATATAAGTCGTGGTGTTCAAATGCAAGATGGGAAAAAAAAAATTTAGCAATTAAAAAATTATCATCAGCGTTCCAAGGGCAGGAAAAGAGAAAATTTAGTATTGCTAGTCAGATTCCCGTGGTTAACATATAGGAAAGTGGGTTTGATTGCCGGAGCTTTTTTCCTTCTACTTTACTTTTGAGTTTTTCTACACCGACATTTGTTCTCGTTCGGCACGTGTAAAAAATGTGTTGCAAACAAGATTCCAAGAAAGGGCAGCGTTTATCCCGTATGCCAAATGCACTTACCTATACATGTCAACATCACCTTCTTCTGTCTTTGTCCTGCTTTTATCGTGCCATTTTTTCTCTGGTGCGATTTTTTCTCTCAAACTTTTTTTCTGAAATGACGTTCAGTTGCCCCAAAAGGCATTATTTATGTGGACTGTGTAGTTTTTCTTTAAACCATGTGATGCACTTTGCTAATATTTTTATGTATTAGTTGGTTTTATTTTATTTTTTATTATAATTAAAAACAAAAGTAGGTGTAATCTTATAAGCTTTTTTCATATAATTATATTTTTAAAATTTGGATTCAAACAGCTCTTGGTATGTTGGTGAAGTTGAATGGGTTTAAATAAGCCCATCATTGAGTGTAAGGCCCCCAACACTATAAGGGATGAGGTCGGGATCGTGCCCTGGACAAATTTGACGGAATAGATACCCCTCAATCCTTGGCTCTTAGCTGAAGAGGTTCAGCGTAAGGCTTGTGCTATCATATAGCAAAAATAATCGTGTGGATGATATCCATCAAAAAACAAAATTGGATTCAAGTTTTCTTATGTATTTGAGTATTAGCTTTTATGTTTGTGGTAGTAGTTCTTTTTAAGTCTCAATGAGGCATGTAATGCACCTGAGATCCATATAACATAGAATTTGGAGGGAGTCTCACACCCAAATAACTAATGTTTCCATGTTTAGCAAACCTAAATTCCCCTATAGATTCCAATTTAGCAGGGCCTTCGTAGGCCTCACACCCAACCAACTAATGTTTCCATGTATAGGAACCTTGAATTTTCCTATGCATTCCAAATTAGTGGGGCCTTCACATTTAGTTATATTTATTTTCAAGTATGAGTGGTGCCCATGTATTTGAATGAACCAAGTTCCATATATGTTATATTTCCGCTTGTGGCCTCACATTTGGTGAGTTGAAGTCTTTGCACCTAGCAAAACTGAGCTACCTAATCTAATTTCATGGAATGGGAGTTTAAAGTTTGGGTTTTTTTTTTAAAGTCTAGAGTATCAAGTTGAAGACCATGGGGCTCATGTTTGGTAGACATGAGTTCTATATATCCTAGATTCTAAAGGGGGACTTACAATCAAATTTTAATTTGTTTCATGCTTATACCATTGATGGATGCCAAAAGCCTTGTGAAATGGAGTTGAGTGATGCTCTCAAGTCTGGGTAGTCATGATTTAGAATCCAAGGTGCCCAATATTGGCAAACTTGAGCTTGCTATATACTAGATTTCACTTGGCAATTCATGTACGAAGTCTTAGTGCTTTGACATCTAGAGGTTTTGTAGACTCAAATTTCCCTATATGTTGTAGCTCACCGGTGTTCTCATGTTTATGGTCTACAAGTTTGAAGTTCATGGAAACTGAACTCAAGCTAGTTATAGAGCAAATTTAGAGGGTTTCTCACATCCAAACTAATGATAGTTTATTGCTCATTAACAACCTTATACATTCAAGTTGGGCAAGTGGTCTTGCATCTGAGGAACATAATTCTTGACACCCAAGGAAATCTAAGGCAGACACATGGCAAGATACATTAATTTTTGTTGGTCCTTTGGACCAATTTGTGATGTCTTAGGCATTTGTGAGTGCTCATGTGGTCAATGAGGGTGCCATGTCAATCTAGAAGTAGGTCTATGGTCAACCTGATGTGCTTCTCTAACAAGGGGCTATTTTATATGTTTTATGTTACCATGTAGTGTTTTAAAGTAAACTGCCCATGAATTTTCAAATGTCAAGCACCATGAACACAAAAATAAAGATTGTTTAGAGGCAACTTGCTTGCAAGTAGGTGGTGAACTCAATGCAATGATTGGTCTGGAACTCAAAAGTGATCAAGATGACTGTGCCCTAGCTTATGACATGGCATACTCTTGTGTGAGAAAATCAAATATTTTGGAGCCATGTGTTGAATGTTGCAAAGGATAAGTTTGGTGTTTGATGTGTGTAAGGACATGACTGGTGAGTAATAAATTGATTGTTCATATATCTTATGTAGCAGGTGGAGCTAGAGAATCAAATCGAGAAAATGATAAATGCTTGTGTCATCAATAATAGTCAACTTAAATATAATCTTGTAAATAGGTTATCATTTGAGCATTGAATGAATATTACATGTTTCATGATCTTGTAAATTCTAGGGCAAGCTTGTTGTCTATATATACATGTATTTTGATGTAATTAGGTTGGTCATTGAGTCAATTTTGTACAACCTACTTGTACTTTTTTTAGGGGATGGGTGATCCCACAATAGTGTTCCCCACTTTTTGACCTAAGTGGGACATTCAGAATCAACATCTTTTAATATCTTTCAATTTGTGTCAATTATACTCAACAAACGGTCAAGAATTGAAGTGTGATGTACACTAATGATTGTGGCATTTTGTACGTTGATTCAAGTTGTATTTTTTTTATTTTTTAGAGAATAATTAATTTTTTCTATTATTTTTATTAGTGACAGTTTCCATATCACATAACCTTTACTACAAATTAAAAAACTCATGATTTCTTGGAGTTGGATCATTCATTCCAATGTCTAGTGCACAATTTTTTTTGGTAATTTTTTTATCAAATATTTTATTTATTACTAATTTTTGAATTAGTACTAATAAATTTTCAAACCTATATTTCAATTTTTTTATTGAAACAAGAACATCCATGTGGAGTGTAAAGCATTTTTTTGAGATTTTTCTAACAATGTTTTTTGCTTTTCCTAGTGTCTTGAATAAATGTCATTATTTTTATGAGTATTCATTATAAAAGCAATAAAATGTATTTATGAATTCATCATAGATTTTGATGGATTGATCTTGTGAAAAGACAAGATAAGGATAAGATCCTTGATTTGTTTTCATTTAACTAGTTTCCCATGAGTTATAAAATGGAAATAAATTGAGAAGGATAAGATAGGATGTGAGAGGATGATTAATGGAATTATCTAATTATTTTAATTAATTAGATGCACATGAGTTAGAAATGGAAAAAAATCATGAGAGATATATGAATAGATAATTAGTTAATTAAAATTTTAATTTATTTAATTAATGTTTTTTATATTGATAATAATGAATTGACTAATTCCCTGTTAATGGGGGTGGTGATGTTGACATCCAATCAAGGAGAAGGGAAACAAGGTGGAGTCCTCCGGCAGAGGGATGGGCAAAATTAAATTTTGATGGCGCCTCAAAAGGAAACCTAGGCAGTTCGAGAGCAGGATGCTTGGTCAAGATGGGCAAGGTAAGACTCTTGGGAAGGCAGCAAAGAAGCTAGCACATGGGACCAACAATGAAGCAAAATTCCAAGCGTTTATCATTGGTCTCAATCTATGTCGATGTCTAGGAGTCAAAAGGGTAGAGGTGGAAGCGGACTTAATGTTAGTCATAAATGCTTTGCAAACCAAGGCTATGTCAAATTGGAAGTTGAAAATGTTGTTGATCGAGGCACTTGGGTTTTTGGAAGGTTTCAAACACATCATTTTTAATCATGTGCTAAGGGAAGGAAATATGGAAGCTGATGAGCTTGCTAACCAAGATATCATTGTAGTGGATGATCTGCTATGGGATTTGAGCAATAATGATAGTGCCAATGCAATCCTATGTCAGACCATCCAATCCAACCACGGCGAGGTGGCTGGCAGAGCATACGGAGAGTGCTAATTTGATGAAAGAAAATGAAGGAAGCATTTTATTTTTCATTGTGGCTTTTGCAAGTGAGAAATTGATAGTAATGGAAAACCTAATCCGGCTTGTTTGTAGGAAGTAACAAATGTCTTTCCTCAGCCAAATAACAGATAAAAGGTTGGGCGTGGTGTTTAAGCTGAAGAGTGGAATCGTTCTCTTCTCCATTGAATGGGTATTGGGAGAAGATTTCATGAGAAACTGCAACCGTTACAAGGTAAATACAGATCTCTCCTCCATGTTTCTAGAAGTAATACTAGACCTGAATGAAGATAAACCTACAATTAAATAGATGATGGAGGAATTTATGGAACTGGATTTCAGAGGCGGTTGGCAGGAGGTGATTGGAGTGGCAAGATATGGAATTGGTGTGTTGTTGCCTGAAGACTTCCACAGAGTCAATTTTGCAGGGGATGCTGTGAAGTGGTGGCCTTTCGTCGCGAAAGCTGGGGAGGACAAAATAGCAGGGTGTTGTTGCAAAGCAGTGAGGGGACTTGCTTTCCTAAAGAAACTCGTAGGTATGGAGGTGGAATATGACTGGATGAATGAGGTGGTGGCCTAGTATTACGCAGAGGATGAGAATACATGAGGTGGAGCAACCATTGCCAGTTTATCTTTCTATTTTTTTTGCATATAATGTATGGAATAGATGAAAAGGGTAGATAGAAAAGTAGAATAGAAGCTTGCAATAGGGGTAGGGATATGCATACTCACAGGGAATTTTGCTAAATCCCTGTTTATTTTGTTCATAAGCTGTATTGTTGAACTCTCTATGTTTTGTTAAATTTGGTTAAAACTATAATGCAAAGGGAGTTACCCCATGTCAACAGTTTATCAAGCAAAAAATAATAATAATGAATTGATTAATTCATTAATTAAATATAATTATTTAATTGATGCTAGGAAGACATTTGGTTTGATAATTATATGATAATAAGACATGGGAATGTGAGAAGAATTAGGTGGCGTAAGGACATAGTCAAATTTAGGTGTGTACACAACCATTTGAAATTTATATCGAAAACTCTTTGAAAATCTTATATAACAGCATCCAAACCATCTCAAATATCTTTTTAAAATTTCTTCAATCATATATGTCATTCTTATTCTCCTTCAATCATAATAAAAAATAAATAAAATAAATTCTTAAATAATATTTATATTTTTAAAATAAAAATAAATAATAACTATCCAAATTAACATTATAAAAATAATGGAAATATCACATCTTAAACTTAAAAAATTATAAATATATATTTAAAACAATGAAAAGGAAAAGCTTGTAAAATTATATATATTTTTCAAAAACAATGTTACAATAGAAAGAAACAAAAAATAAATTTAAATAGAACCAACTAATGTATAGAATACATTATAATATTTAAAAAAAAATTATGATAGAATTTTTAAAATCATATCCTCTAATTAATGTCATTTTTTAATTATTTTTTTATAATAAAAATTAGAAGAATTATAACAAGACAAAAAATAGAAAGATATTTCACATCTTAAACATGAGAAATTATAAATATATTTTTAAAACAATGAAAAGCTTGTAAAATTATATATACCTTTCAAGAACAATGTTACAATAGAAAGAAACAAAAAATAAATTTTAAATATAACCAACTAATGCATAGAATATATTATAATGTTTATAGGAAAAATACCATGATCAATGGACCTGGTAAAGTTGAATGATTCTCAATGAGTTCACCAGAGATCAAGTCTTATTGAGTCATCTGAATGAATCAACACAGAAAAGAGGGATCAAATCTTCAGTGTTCTGAAAGAAACATTGAAAATCAAGTCTTACTGAATCAACACAGAAAGCAGAAAGAAGACAGAAAGAAGATAAGTAATTTAAAATATTGGCATCCATTCATTTTTTTTATAATGCCTTGTTTAGATTCCGCACAGCTCCAGCGTAACCATCCAAAGTTCAAGCATCCACGCCTGTCATTTAGGACTTTCCTCTGCAACACTTGAGGATGAGAAAGAATTATATCAAGAATTCCAGGTCACTGGTTTGCTTGGAAAAACCAATGACTGCCCTTCGCCAGCTAAGCTCCTGTTTAACCCTAGTTCTGCTATGGTTACTGTTTACCTCACACTTTGCCAACGCCAATACTTTCACCTATGGTGATTTCAACGAATCAAGTATAATACTGCTAAAGGATGCTTCGATACACTCTGAGCGAGTGCTCACCCTAACAAACCGAACCCAGCGTTCAATGAGTCGTGTTCTGTACCCCAACCCCATCAGAATAAAAGGCAGCAATAATTCAGTTTTGTCCTTCAGCATTAGTTTTGTCTTCTCCATTGTGGTTCCTTCTAAGGGCATCGCAGGGAATGGGATGGCCTTCATCATTGCTCCCAATAAGTCCGTCGTCGGCGAAGAAGATTTCCGGTATCTTGGACTCGCCACACCTACAACAAATGGTCTCCAATCCAACCATTTTTTAGCGGTCGAATTTGATACAGTTTATGACCCTGATCTTGGAGATATAGACGACAACCATGTTGGAGTTAATCTAAACGGCATTAAGTCTATCGAAGCTCAGCCGGCGGCCTATTGGAGTGACACAGATCATTTTAACAATTTAAGTCTGAAAAGTGGAGAGAATATCCAAGCCTGGATTGATTATGATCATGTTGAAGACAGGCTTAATGTGACTGTTGCAGTAGTTGGGATGGAAAAGCCTGTCCGGCCATTAATATCCCTTACGAAACTTAATCTTTCTGCAGTTTTGAAGGAAGAGGTGTATGTGGGGTTTTCTGCAACTACAGGGTCTTACACAATTGAAGATCATTACATTCTCGGCTGGAGCTTCAGCACCGAAGGTGATGTAAATATACATGGAAACATAAGATTGAAATAGATTTAGAAAAGGAGATTGGGGATACATGTAAAACCAAAAAGTTTAGAGTTTAAATTTAGCTTTATATTTTTACCATAAGATTTCTGATAAGTTTTGATTAAAGAGGTGGATGGATTTTTATTTTAGCATAATTATAGAATTTTTAGTTCTGTTGTGTAAAATATAATTCCATGCAATTTTCTAACGGCTGCCTGTCATCAGTAAGTTTTTACAGAAATTCAACTTTTGAACTCTTAAAAAACCTTGTTTATTATTTAGGAGCATTCAAAATCTCAAATAACAAACAATATTTTTGGATTGCTTACGTTTAGACATCCACTACAGTCCTCATATACCTTCTCCAGATTTTCCTGCTGAAGATTTCATGCGGGTGGACTTCTATATATATCACCCCCTTTTAATAAGAATTTTTTGCCTCTTATTTCTGAAATCTACCTCAACTTCTGACTATAGCTTATTATAAAGATCTAATTTACACTACAATCTCATCGTTTCCTACCCTGAGTACACTGTATGCCGTGCCATTGAAAGGGTTCCACTGTCCCCTCAGAAAAATTTGAACGGTTTACCTACAGAGGAAAAATACCCCTTTGTAAAGTGTTGGTTTTTTTGGAGTCAAACACTTTACAGTGGTTTATAATTTAGATCTTTTGGACTTCAAATTTCAGTCTGTAGACATTTAAAATTACAGAATAGAGATTCTACTAGTCTAGAGTTTGCATCTTAATTATATGGTTGTTTTTTCTTCTGTGTTGGTCTATTGATCTGGGTCTACACTTTTAACAGGTAAAGCGCCGCCTCTAGATCTCTCCGGCCTCCCTTCATTCATCAGAAAAAAAGGGATAACTAAATCCACAGGCTTCAGGGCCGCTGTTACTGTAGCATCTCTGTTTGTGTTCCTTGTAGCCGTTTTCTTTGCATTACTTAAAGTGAAAGAAATAAAAGACAGAGAGTTGATTGAAGAATGGGAGCTACAGTTTTGGCCTCACAGAATTCCCTACAAAGAGCTAAAAGTTGCCACTCAAGGCTTCCGAAATGAACAGCTGGTGGGCTCTGGGGGTTTCGGACGGGTTTACAAGGGCATTCTCTCCAGAAGCGGCCTTGAAGTTGCAGTGAAATGCATCACAAAGGAGACCACTGAAGGAATGAAGGAATTTATTTCAGAGATCTCAAGCGTGGGTCGTCTCCAGCACAGAAACCTTGTTCAATTACGGGGCTGGTGCAGGAAAAACAAACAGCTGTTCATTGTTTACGAATACATGCCAAACGGAAGCCTGGATAAACTGATATTCCCAAACCCTGATGCAAAAACAGAAGTACTTTCTTGGGCGCAAAGATATGAAATTCTGAAGGGCATCGCTGCAGGGTTGTTATATCTTCACGAGCAATGGGATCGCAGGGTGGTTCACAGAGACGTGAAATCCAGCAATGTGTTGCTCGACTCAGAGCTGAATGCAAAACTAGGAGATTTTGGGCTTGCTCGTTTGTACGACCACACGCAAAATCCACAGACAACTCGCGTCGTGGGGACTGTTGGGTATATCGCTCCCGAAGTCACAAATACAGGGAAAGTTACTCCAAGCTCCGATGTATTCAGTTTTGGCATTGTTTTACTGGAAGTTGCATGTGGCAGGAGGCCCGTGGATTTGTCCAAGGATAATGAACCGATTGTTTTGGTGGATTGGGTGAAGGATTTATATCAAAATGGAGAAATCTTTCAGGCAGCTGATCCAAATCTTGATGGTGTGTATGATGTGGAAGAAATGGAAACAGTGCTGAAATTGGGATTGCTTTGTTCTCATCCTCAACCAGAAAAAAGGCTTGGCATTAGAACGGTACTGCAAATACTGGAAGGTCAAACTCCTTTTCCACTTCATCAGACTCTTGGGATTTCTTACGATTCGAGTTACAAAGATTATGCAAGTGATATTGTTCATATTACAGATGAAGAAGAAACTGCTGATCAAGCAACCACTTCAACAAGCCATGGTTATGACAAAGATTCTGACTATGATGTAGGCAGATGATTTTATAAGTTGTCTTGGCCTCATGCTTTTATGCTAAATTTCACTGCATTTCTACTTGTATGTTTGTGCTGCGCTGAGCACCAATGTTTATGTTCTTTGGTTTCACTGGTGTGCAGTTGTTGAATCTCTTTACTCATAGCACTTTTTATTATGAATGAGGTGTAAAATTGTTATTAAGTGTTTGATCATTGAAGTGGATGATATTTAAATAAAGTGGATTAGAAAAAGATTCATTTCCATTGCCATTTCCATTCATCTTTTTACAGGAGACTCCTTTTTTTAACACAGAGAATCAACAGTCACAGATCTTATAATTTAATGGCTGTGCCTGGATTGCCCCTTCAATGGAACACATCATTTAAATCTGGGCTGAACACTGTGAATATTTTCTAATGGTTCGATTAAAAAAAAAAAATTCTATGAATAAACATGAGCCACCCCTAACTTCAATGGCCGTTGAATTACAATATTAATTGGGAATGTTTAGATTTTTAATTGAACAAAGTTGATAATTACAATATGGTAAGTAATTTTAATTTTTTAAAAGAATATAAATATAATTATTTTGACTCAATTACAACCTATGCACCTTTCCTACTATTGTAGATTGTGAAGTGTGTCTAATAGTCCACCTATCCTCGTTGGCTCCAGCTGTGCACGGTACATGTTCTTAGCATTCGAAATAAATTTCTTGTCTTTAAGCAACAGAACCATTATTGCTTTGGCTGGTTTTATTAATTTATGTATTTTAAATAGGGCCACTATATTATAGTAATAGACGTTTTATATTTTTTAATTAATTTATATAATATAAATTATTAAATAAAAGTTTATAAATTATATTTTAAGATGAAATGGTATAAAATTTATTCTATTTCTTTAGATTGAAATATTATAATATAACTAGTATAGATATCTTAAATATATCTATTTAAAATTGGGTGCCTAAATTAACTTTATGACATCTTAAATTATTTTATTTACTTAAAAGTTATATTAGCTTTATGACATATTGAATTATGTTATTTACTTAAAAGTTATTTTATTTTACTTTAGAACTAATTAAGAATTTTTTTATTTTATTTACATTATTTACTTTATGTTTATTTAAAGAGCTATTTTTATTTAGTTAAGAGTTATTTTATTTTACTTTAGTACTATGTAAGAATTGTTTTATTTTATTGTTAATTAATTTGGTTAGGCACTCATGGGTTGCAAAAAAAACAAGCATTAAAGCTTGAATTCAAATAGTCATTGGGCTCACTGATCCCTCAAATAATGCATCAATATTCCTCAAAACAACTCACATCCCAATCACTTATTAAGATCAAAAACCCTCTTCTGACCTTCCATCCACAAAGCAAAAGAAGCATAGGTAATCTAACTATAATATTATATTTATAACTATTCATAGTCCAAAGCCTACAACTAGAGTGCACATCCTAGCCAAAAAGGATCACACCCATGACAACACAGTTGCTAAGAAATTTTAAAGACACAAAATAGTAGGGAGGAAAATTACCAAGGTCTACTCTATGTTCTAGTCACAAATATAGAGAAACCAGGGGAGAGGGGAAAATCAAAAAAGGCCCCCCCACCACCCAACATATCTTTACATTTATCACATTTTCCCCTTTTCTCAGAGGGAAGTTCCTCCTATTTATCCTTAGTCTTAAATTGACAGCATCAACCAAAAGAAATAACACCAACATCAGTATTGAGGTTTACCTTGAGACCTTTCGCAACCTCTGCAACCACCTTGTGGATCCTATGTACACTATCTATCAGTTCATGAAAGTGTTCCAACTAGTAATTGAAGAATGCCTTCACTTGAATATTGACCCTATTTATGTCACCATGAAGTAGTAAGAGCCCACCACCATAAATGGCATAGAAACACAACTAAGGGATTAAGTTGCATCAAACATATTTAACCTCCCAATAGACTAGTTAGGATCCAATAAAATCTTTGTTGTAGCTTTCCTGATGCCCACACAGGGAGTATCATCCATGCTTTTCATGAATTCCATATGTGCAACACCCAAGACCATAGATCTAGATTCAAGATTTCTTTCCCAAAGTATTATAAAGAGTTCTTGATCATATCCTCACTACATTTCCTCTCCTTCCTTATCTTGTCCCTTAAACTGATCTTTCTCTTCTCCTCTAAACTCCAACACTTACCTTTACTACCACTACAAGAGGAGGCCATCATAGTGAGAGAAAAATCCAGAGACAAAACACCAAGAAAACTCTACCCTGACCTACAAATCTCATACTATCAATGCATACCATAACACCAAACCAACACTTCACATCATAATTTCTCACCTGAGAGATTAATGATCATCACATCACTTTCAAAATAGTCGCTTAAAACTTAATAAGTGTCTCTACCCCTATAAGTGTGCAAGATAATGACAAGAGAAGGAATGTCTTCAAAATGATTCTACACACTTCATATCTTGCACTCTGCTTTGCTATATTTGCATTCCTTACTGCACATCAAAAAATGTATTTGATCTTCTATAAATATCCTCCGCAATACTTCAAAACATTGATTAGGTCATCCAAAAGGATGAAATGTGTAGCTTGTGGTAAGTCGGCCTATACACTCTTCAAACCATCACTATATGCACTTGCAGAGATGAAACATAACATGAACTTCACCAAAATAGGTCAGCACACCCTTCAATCACCCTTATAACTCTGCTATCCAAATGAACAGTCACCACTCAATCACCAAGTCACTTAGGTCATGTCTGCATACAAATGCTAGTGAATATAAAGCAAGAAACTGCCAACTGTTCATAAGAAATGGTACATGTGGAACACCAAACACTCTAAAATTTAGATAGAGTGAACTTCAACTACTACTGATCATCTCCTGAAAACTACATGCCAAAAGGATCAAATGCGGTGAAATGTGGAGCATCCAATTTGATCTCTGCAACTCCAAGCTCTGTCTGCAGAGTCTGGTACTCTATTGTTTCTAACTTTCACTGTGGAAGGATTTAAGAGCTAAACCCTTGGAATTAGACTCCTTGAAGTCCTCAAAATGCTTATTCTAGAACCGCAAGCCAAGATGTTGCAGCAAAGCAAATTACCAATCCCTTATCTTGGAAAAATACTATGTTCATGCCTTAGACAATTTTCTCAAAAGCACCTGGATGAAAAGATAAGAATACCTCTACTCCACAACCTCCTAAATGACACTTATGAGTGCATACCAACTATGAGGAAGTTCAATATGAACTTCAAAAGATAAGGTACTTACAAGTCATTCTTCCAGACTTTGGTAATGTTGACTCTACATTTGCAACATACTTTGCCATCTTGTTTGCTTCTGCAACATAATTTGTCAAACTCTAAACATCATGATGACTCTACATCATATTGTGGATAGACATAACTATGGGTTGAAATCAATGGCAACACTATATACATATTGCCAATAGGGGAACCATTGAATCAATTCTTTCTTCATTACGAGTATGACTTTACTAACTTTATGAAGCCAATTGAGCCTCAACCAGGCCTTTCACTAAGGAAACTCCTTGTCATCAAAGGTCCAGTCTTCCTTTCCCTAAGCTTCCCCTAGCTCTAGTAATGCAATTTCAATCCTATCCTATATATGTTTGTCTTGCCTCACCTTCTCTTGAAAGATCTTCCTATTCCTTTCCAACCACAAGTTCCTAATCATAATAGCTAGAAATAAATCCTAGAACAAGGTCAATCCCAATGATATAATTTTTAGGCACCAACTCTTAACTAAATCCATCACATCCCTTGGGAAGGGTCCCATCCTTCCCCGAGTTTGGAAGATCTAATTCTAAATCTTAGTATCAAAGGGGCAGTGAATGAATATACATGCATTACTTTTCCCCTCTACTAATAAAAAAACAAATCAAAGGCCCCAACTTCCCCATCTTCCTCAACCTATTCTAAATGAGAGCTCTCTACTTCACTATAATCCAAAGAAATGCATTAGATTTTGGAAATTATCTTTTGGTAATCCATTTGTACTCTAAACTCTATTAATAGGGAGGAGCCCTCCTTCACCTTTTTTCCTACTTAAAATATCACATGCTTCTTTGACCTTAATATCCCCCATTCTTCTTCTATTCCAAATCAATTTGTCCTCATTATTGCTTGAGGGGATATGTCACCTTTTAAAAAGGATATCAATATGCCTGCACGTTGCACCCAACTCTGAAAAAGGGAAGATTTAGTGTGATCCAAGACTTTTATTCTACATCTTTCACTATATAATCCTCCACACCTACTCGCACTACCTCCTCAAAATGAGAGACCAAGGGCCTAACATCCTCACAATTGATGAGAGATTTATGATCAATCCATACCTCCCTTTGAAACTTAACCTTATCTCCTTTGCCACTTCTCCTTCTTAAGTCTTTCATCATTCAATCCTTACACATACATAGGAAATTCCAAATCCCTAAGCCACTAGGGATCGAAATTAAAGAGAATAATTTCTCTACTGACCTCCCTTGAAATATTTATGTTGAAGAAACCAACTCTAGAGTCTATCCTTCTTCATGTACAACTGCTAGAGGAGTTTCATTCCAAGATCTCTATTCATGAGTTTTCACTCTTTAAATCCTAGCACCCCTCATTTTCACTAATGCACACCTTTGATCATTTGACAAGGTTGTATTTTCCAAAGAGCTATTTTCATTTATTTAGGAGTTTTTATTTACCAAAAATTTATTTTATTTTATAGTTATTTTATTTATGTAAGATTTTACTTTACTTTAGACCTATTTAAGAATTATTTTATTTTTATTTACTTAAGAGTTATTTTATATTTTTATTTTTTAAAATATATGTTGGTTATATTTTAGTTGTTTATGAACACCATCATGACATGATGCTCTATTGATACCACTATAAAATGTATCTTTATGCAACTAAGGAAAATATACATTATTATTTTTCATTTTTAAGTTGGATTTGCCACCATGTATCATAACTAAATTCCTATCATTAATTCCCTATCCATTCCTACACTAATTAATTAAATAAATAAATTAGGTTATCCTTTCCCATCAACTACTTAAATAAATTTTATTTAATTAGTCTATCCTAAGATTAGTTAATTAAATTTAACTAACTAAGATAATTTCATAATGTTAGTTAATTACATAAATCATTTTTTAATTAACTAAGCTAAATCTACATCATCAATCCTAAGTCGAAACTAATCTTCAATCCTAGCCATTCACTTAACCCACATGATCCCCACCCTTCATTTCACACATGTGTGAAATCAATCTCATGTCATAATCACACATCCCTATGTTTCTCACACAAGTGTGAGAAGTCCTATTTGTCATATTCACACTTCCATATGTTTTCCACACATGTGTGAGAAGTCTCATTTGTCTTAATCACACATATACATGTTTCTTCTAACACATTTGCGAGAGCTTGCACAAGGTTCTAAAAAGTATCTTTTAATCATCCCCTCCATCTTTTCCTAGAAAATCTTATCCATCCAAATCTTATCAATCCAATCCCTCATCATGTTCATCAATCACCAAGTGTCACTTGGTGGCTTATTAATCACCCTAAGCTCTCAATCAACCTCATCCATTGATCTTTGAAATTAATCTCCACCATTGATCATACTCATGAAAAATCTATAAATTGGACCTCACATAAGCTATTTTCATCATCAAGTGGAAGGAAAAGGCATGTTATAGGTTTGAGAAACCACATTCAACATTATCTTCATCAAAACACCATCACTTGGAGCACATATCAACATCAAATGGAACTTGGTATAAGCTTGCTTTAAGTTTGCATTATTTTGTCTATCCCATTATTTGTTCTAATCTTGAGTTGATGTTTTAGTGTGAAATTAGGAGCTTGGGGACTAATACTTAGTTTCCTATTATTCCACATTTCAATATCTTTATTTTGGCACATTCAGTGGGACCAACATTTTTTGATTATTTGCCTTGGGATATGTAGCCAATCTCATGTGATCATGGACTTTATTTGACATGTATGGGATCCAAGATGCCTTGTTTATGAAGGCCTAAGCCTTTTCCTTGATAGTTTATCTTTTGTAGAATTTAGTTTGAATGGGACATTTATTTTATCAAAAGCAAGATGTGATCTTGAAGAAATTCCAAATGTGTTGAGTAACCTAGTGTTTACTTTAGCATAGGACATGATGCAACATGGTATCAGGAAACATGACAAAAAATTTTCCATATACATAAAGAACTAACTCATAAATGTAGTTAGAAATGTAAATAATATGATGCCCCAAAAAACATATTGTCAAGACACATTATAATATAATGGACCATGGTGACCTTGGTGGAATATCTCATGGGATGAAAAACCTACACGTAAAATACCAACATATAATCAAACAATATGCGGACATTTCAAAAAGGCACACAAATATTTACCTCTAGCCAAAGTGGAAACCAATGTGTTGAGTTCTCTAATAGTGATAGTGATGCTTGATTGAGAATGATATATCTTGATGGATTTGTTGCACCTCCAAGCAAGGATTCATTCAAGGGAGGCAGCTTAGAGCTTAAAGGTAGCTCTCTTCTCAATTCCCATATCTAGCTTGTTAATGCCCATTTTACTAATGATTACTTTCTCACTCTCTTGGAAGAGCCAAATAATGTGAGTCATGCATTGCAATGTTTGAACACCTTTTTCCTTGCTTCTAGATTTAGTATTCAATGGAACAATTTAACATAATTCTATCATCAATCCTTCTTTCCCAAACCCTCTTGGCTTGATTCCTATGGCTAGAAATGGATTTCCTATGGGGAAGTGTTCAGGTTTCTTGGTATTCCCTTTTCTTTCTAGTCTTGTTCTACTACTCTTTGGCAAGTTGTTCTCACTCACATTGAGAAAAATTACACTATTGGATTGCCAAATGACTTTCATTTTTTGGAAATTTTAGATCTATTCAAAAGTTCTCATAGCTACCCATGTGTATTAATCCTCTTGTTAGGTCCCCCTAAGGCCTCCTACTAGAAGCTAGAGAGACTACTTTAAGACTTTCTTTAGGCCTCCTTAAAGAAAGGAAAAGGATTTCATTGAGTCACTTGGGAATTCACTACTTAAAGACTTTCTTTAGGCCTCCCTAAAGAAAGGAAAAGGATTTCATTGAGTCACTTGGGAATTCTATTGCCTTCACTTGACTTTGGTGGTCTTGGTTTAATCTAACCCTTGGATGGTAGTGAGACCTAGAAAATTCTCCTTAAGCATTATTTTTCTTTTAGTGTTCCTCATGAATGACAAGCCTGTCAAGGATTAGGTTTTCATTCCATCCTCATCATGAGAGAACCTATGCAAATTTAAGAAACTTTTGTTGCTAAAAGTATATGGTAGATTTAGGAAGCCATCAAGTTATGGCTTATCTAGAATAGGAATGGTTTTAGGATTGGGATCTCTATCAACCAACAATCTCTTTGGTGGTCTCCTATGATCACTTGCCAGGATCAACCCCTAAGTGCCAAAGTTCCCTAGGTTTGTGCTTTAAGATTTTACAAAGTATGGGATTTGCATTGTTGTAGACCTCTTTTTAGGAGCCAGTAAGAACTATCTTTCTTACCCAAAATTTAAAGATAAATATAGGCTTGGCAATCAATAATTTGGATCATTTCACATAATTATGGAGTCGGTACCTCCTTATATGTTTCACAAGTTTGGAATTTATCGCACCAAACCTTGGTGGAAGGATTAGAAATGGTATCCAGATACTCCTTTTAGGAACTACAAGCCCTTTAAGGGATATTTTTGCTTTCTCCTCACCTACCCATGGTTTCAAAACTCAATGCCAGTTGGGATCTCTAGTCCACCACAATTCAATGGTGCCACAGGTTTCAAATAGTTTGGTCCACACTTGTGGACCCCAAACTAGCTCATTTTACTTGGTGTCTCCTATACATGGTCTCCCCATTGGATCTCATCTTATCCATTTGGGTGTTTCTAATCCCCTTTATCCTTTTTGTCAAAATTCAGAAACTCTCAACCATCTTTTCTAGTTTACCCATAGGCCCAAGCTACTTGGAGTTGGAATCCTAACATATTGGAAGCCTTTTCAACTAGAGCCTTTCTCAAGTAGCATATGATTCTTTTATGTGATTGTATGTGATTGGCCCAAAATGCCTATGAGATTTACCAAAATTTAGCATGGTTTCAGACTTGAGATTCTCTTTACAATATGGAAAGATAGAAATTTTGTATTATTTTCAATATCTATTGTGGACACTTCTTTTTCTATATACAATAAACCAATTATATGCTCTAATGTTATGTTATAGATACAGGTCTAGGCTAATAAAGTGGCTTTGGAAATTTCCCACTTGTAGATGCTCAGATAGCACTTGGCCAATGCCCCTTGTATTGTTGCTTGTGTTTTTCCTTCTCTTGCCAACTAGGACGTTTCCCCTTCACATGGGCATCGTTGTCAATGTAGCCATAGCTCCAAATGTGGCCCTCATGGGTCATAGGGTTCCCCCTATCACCAACATTGTAGCTAGTCTCCCTTACCATGGGGCCAATTTTCTACCTCCCAACATGATTGTGGAAATTTTGGTTTGCTTGATAGTGAGAAATTCTCTTGCTTGGACCTTATAATTTCTCCCTGTGCAAATCTTACTCAGAATTTTTTTTGTTTAAAAGGATGATACTATTATGGGTTGGGAACCCATTTTAGATGGCCAAGATCTCCTAGATGGTTGGGTTTCACCCTTGATAAGGGTCCCCCTTCTTCTCCAACTCACATAGCCTTGATGGCTTAGTGGTATGATCACCTATTTCATTGTTATTTCTTGATTTGAACCTTAACTTTTTGGATGTGATATCATTCCACTCGTATTCTATGTGAATAGTGTATTACATTTTTACTTTAAATTAATATAAAATATAACACTATTCATCGAAAAAAAAAAAATATGTACACTTTTCTCTTTACAATTAAATAGCTTTGAATTTTCTTCTTGACAAATTTGATTGATCTTTTAAATGGCATCATTTTTTAGCTTTTTAAGAGATTGTGTGAACAGACCGAGAAAGACGTCCATCTTCATTTCAACTAATTCCCATACTCACACAAAATACAATACCATGTTGTAAATAGCTCGTTCAATCTAATATGAAAAAGATGTAAATCCCTCCCCGCACACTGAGACACGCTTCTCGTATAAAAATCTCTGGCTGTGGCAAGGTATGGAAAAGGGGACAAAGCCTTTATTCCCCTGTACACTAATTTTACTCGCAGCTTTTTCGAAACGGCCCCGCTGGCTTTGCTATCGTTGCCGCCTTCCATCAGAAATTAATTAATATGAAAGACTTTGTTGTCGCGCAAAGTCTGCAGAAGCGTTCGAGAAAATAATGGAACGGATAGAACGGATATTTATATACGATTATGATTGATGATAGGTGAGAAGCGCGTGGCGATGAGGGCATCAATAGGAGTAGGAAGAATCAGTCAATAAATAAAATAAGTAATCCGACCGCTCTCTTTAGGCGTTGTCAAGCTTACAAATGAAAAGGTTTGCAGTAGTCAATCTCATTTGGTAGCGCACAGCGTCCACACAAGTTGTGGGCTCTTTTACGAGAGGAGCAGAGTATTAAGTAATATAGTTAAATATTTTACAAGCATGATGTTGTAGTTGGAAATGCTCTGGTAGATATGTATACAAAATGTGGAAGCATAGACGAGGCATGTGAACTATTTGACAGAATGTGGAAGCATAGACGAGGCATGTGAACTGTTTGACAGAATGTCTAAAAGAAATGTGTTCTCATGGAATGCCCTGATTGCAGGATATTCACAGAATGTATTTGTTGAAAAGGCTTTAGAAACTTTCAAGCAAACGCAGTTGGCAGGGGTAAAGCCAGACTCTACAACCTTTGCTAGCATTCTCCCAGCAAAAAGGATAGAGAAATTTTGGACATCCATCAAAGCATAAAGGATAGAGAAATTTTGTCAGATGTACTTGTGACTGCTCTGCTAGACATGTATGCAAAATGTGGAAGCACAGACAAGGCACGTGAACTGTTCGACAAAATGCCTCAAAGAAATGTGCTCTCATGGAATGCCATGGTTAAAGGATATGCACAAAATGGATTTGCTGATAAGGCTTTAGAAAGTTTCAAGCAAATGGAATTGGCATTTGTAAAGCCAGCATCCTCCCCGCCTGTGCCAAAGTGGGAGCTTTGGAACAGGTTATGGACATCCATTAAAGCATAATGGAAGGGGATTTTTGTCAGATAGTATGGAAATGCTATAGTAGACATGTATGGAAAATGCGGAAGCAGAGACAAGGTACACAAATTGTTTGACAAAATGTCTCAAAGAAATGTGGTCTCATGGAATGAGATGATTGTAGGATATGCACAAAATGGATTTTGCAAGGATACTCTCAAAATATTTGAATTAATGAAGCACTTTGGAACATATGTTGACATTATAAATTTTGCTTGTGTTCTATGGGTATGCAACCATGCAGATTTAGTGGATGAGGGTTGTACGTACTTCAATCACATGAGTAACCCTTATTGCATTACACCTACAATTGATTATTATGTGTGCATGGTTGACCTTCTTTCCTCCCTCTCATTTTATGATAGTAATTGCTAATTTTTCACTTGTGAGCTATCGTCGAGTTTTTTTCTTGAAGGAGGGAGGACATGTTAGTGTTTACTATATTGCAAGAATGTTAGCTTCCATCCTAGAGTCTACAACAATATTTTGGAGCCTCATAGCATTCTTTATAGCAAATCTCTTCATGATAGGTGATAATTTTGGAAAGGTTTAAATTGTACATTAGAAATGTTTCTTGTTGGATATGCTAAGTTTTCACTCCATTTCTAAATCCTAACCTATATTTTTCTTCCATTTACCATCCCTTGTCACTCTCTATCCTTTTCCCTTATCTCTCATATCCATTTTGTCTATTTTGTGGTCTCTAGTTCTCTCCTATCAGGACCCACCACTTGTGAAGGCTATGTGAGTTAATGCTATGAAATTCTACAATAGGGGAATCAAGACTACCTGATCTCTTCTTCAAGAGTACTAGGAATTTTTTTTCTTGGATAGAGACGAAAGGGAAATTTAAACTTCCCAATTAAGATTTTGAGACATATCAGAATTGGGGTTAGAACCTTCAAACCTTGGTAGAAAGACTAGAAATGGTATCCATACACGTGTCATTTTGCAATTACAAATCCCATGTAAGGGATATGCATGGCTTTCTCTCCATCTTCCTAGGTTTCTAAGCTAAATCACAAATGGCTTCTCCAATCCTCTCTGGGTACATGGTACCACAAATTTTAGAATGTTTGGTCAACACTTTTGGCATCAAAGCTTGCACATTTTGCTTGGTGTCTTCTATTTCAAGGTCTCTCTATTGGCACTAGATTGTCTCATTTGGGAGTTATCAATCCTCATTATCCATTTTGTGGACAATAATTGACTCTCAAACATTTCACTGTTTCTAGTTTTGTTCCAAAGTTCGAGAAGCTTGGAATTGGATTTATGGTATCTTCAAGCCTTTGCTACCTAAGCCCTTCTCATGGCATATGGTTTTACTAAGTGATTGGCTTAGAATTCCTATTGAATTTACATGGATTTAGCATACTTTTAGGGTGAAGATTCTTTTTAGCATTGGAAAGATATGATTTTTTTATTTTCACTATTGCTTGTTGATATTCGTTTCTCACTTTATACTAAAGCTATGATTTGTTCCAATGTTCTTAGGCAAGTTCAAGTGCAAGCTAATAAAGTTACACTTGAAGTAACACATCTATAGGTGTTGTTAGATCATTGGGGTAATGCCCCATGTACAGTTGCTAGAGTATCGTCACCTCCAACCTCCTTGGGGAGGTCATGACTCCTAGTTACTTGCTTCCTAACCACCTTCCACATGAGCTAGGGATCAGTTTGCTTGTAGTTACTCACAGCTCTCCCACCTGCCTTCAGCGTCTTCCCAGCCTCATGACTAAGGGGCTCCTGGATGGCTAGACTTTGGTAAATTCTTGTGCCTGGCTCTAGCTATTTGTCCTATTTATGGTACTTAGCTTCTTACAAAAGACAAAAATGAAGAAGAGGGTGTGATTACTAGTTGGGAGCCTATCATTGATGGCTCTATCCCCATTGATGTATGGGAAAAACTCAATGACCGTGACCCCCCTCCACCTCCTAGTGGTGTAGCTATCACTGCTTGAGTGGCTTTGTTTTATTAATTTTGCTCGTTTGTTCAGGCTTTACCCTACTTAAACCTTGGGAGTATACCTTCTATCATTTACCATTTTATAAATAATGTATTATTTTCCTTTTTAATATATAAAAATAATATAATCATTATTCATTTCAAAACAAATTTACTTTAACTTCCATAATGTTAAACCATCTTACATTGTATTTATGCACCCAAAACATAAGGTAAATCACTATTAAGCCTACTAAAGTTTTGCCATATTCATATAGTTATGTTGACATGAGAGGGCCCAAAAGAAGTTGGTGCATTCCACGCAAACACTGAACACACACGACATGCAAAAGAGCACGTAGCTCCGCCCAATTTACAGTTACGGTGGGACTTTAAACTTTCATTGGTAAATTTTCTTATAATAAAAATGTTTGCAGCTTGACTAAAATGCCCCACGCACAACAACCCAACAATGATGTCAAGCAGAAGAGCCAAAGAAGTAAAACAAGCAGAAAAAGCAAATACAAGAAACCCCGTCGGCACGATGCATAATTACACAACAATTCTTGATTGAGGATGGAAATTGTAAGGTGTAGAAGAAGCGCGAGAGAGAGGGTAACGCAAAGTAGCGATGCTTACACTCTTTGGTAAAGTGGGAGGAAAATAGGAGGGCTTGTTAGAAATAAAGTGTTTTAAAAATAGAAAAAAAAACAAAAAAACTAAAACACATAAAAAAAAGGAAGTGTCTCAACCTTGCATGGAAATAAAAAATAAAGCAAGCCAAGAATAGAAGATTTTATGATAGGTGAAAAGCAACTATTTTGAGAAGTATCTTTATATGAAGATAGAAATAAGATTGTTATGAGATTTTATTAGATATTTCTAAAAAGAAATGCTTTATCTCTAGAAGGTTCTCATATGCAATGTAATATATATATTGGTACTTTGAGAGTCATTTTTGGAGAGAGGTGAGAGTTAGTTTGCAAGTCTTCATGCTGCCGAAATTCTTCTAGTTTGAGTTGAGGTGAAGACTCCTGTAAGAACTCGCATTGCAAGTGTGTTGTAATGTGGTTCAAAATTTGATAATACATTGTGCAGGTTTTGGAGTGTGGGATTTTTCTCCCGAAAGGGTTTTCCCCACGTATATCACTGTGTTATGGTTTTATTGTTAATCTGTTTATGTTATTTCATGTGTTTCTTGATATCTTTGTAATATTGTATTTGAAATTTGCATAACCCTCTTCTCAAGGTTAGCGTAGGAAGCATTTATGTACACCTTTGCTTCCTTACAAGTGGTATCAGAGTCTGGCCAGTTTTGGTTCTAGTTGTTGGGTATAGGGTTTTTTGAGCTAATCAAGTTTGAGTGGGAGCTTGTGCAGAGTATATCATATTCTATATTGCAGATGGGGAGCACATCTGGAAGAGTTGAGGTAGAGAAGTTTTCTGGCATGAATTTTGAAATGTGGAAGCTGAAGATGGAAGATCTATTGATTGATCGGTATCTATGGCTTGTAGTGGATGAAAATGTCCATAGGCCTACGGATCCAGCTTTGGCTGCAAAATATGATGTAATGGATAGAAAAGCTAAAGGTCTCATAAGACTATGTCTTGCAGACTCAATTCTGATAAATGTTCATGAAGAATCCACTTCAAAGAAGCTATGGAAGAAGCTAGGTGAAATATATCAAGCCAAATCTCTAGTAAATAAGATTTTCTTGAGGAAGAAGTTGTATTCCTTGAGAATGGAAGAAGGTGGACATATTTCTAAGCATCTGAAAACTTTTAATATGTTGGTGACTCAGTTGACCTCAGTTGGGGTTAAGATGGAAGAAAAAGAAAGGTGCCAAGCTTTGCTATGTTCACTGCCAAACTCATGGGACAGCGTAATCATGGCCATTGGGAGCACTTCAGTCACTTTGAAGATGGAGGATGTTGTTAGTTCTCTACTCTTTGAAGAGATGAGAAGGAAGGTCTCTCTGAGTGTCAAAGATGCTTTGAGTGTTCGAGGAAGACCAAAAGAGCGAGGCAAAGATGAGAAGTAGCATGGCTGTTCTAGACAAGTCCAAGAATAAGGGGAGATCAAAATCTCCTAGTAAGTCCAAGGTAGTATGTTGGAACTATGCCAAATCCGGACACTTCCGAAAGGAATGTAAAGAAGAGAAGAAAAAGAAGAAGAAGAAGAAGCAAGATTCTGATTCTGAGTCTAAAAAAGAAGATGGAGATGCCTTTATTGCAGCCTTGGCCACTCATGCAGGTGATAATGCATGGTTGATAGACTCAGGTGCATCTTTCCACATGAATCCTAATAGAAACTAGTTTAGTAAGTATGAAAACTATGATGGTGGTAAGGTGTATTTGGGTGATAATTCTTTCCTTGAAATTGTTGGCCATGGTAGTATTCATGTGAAATTTTTTGATGGTAGAGTTAGATGATTTGATGGTGTCTTGCATATCCCAAGACTAGCAAGAAATTTATTATCTGTTAGCAACCTAATAGATGCGAGCATGCATGTACAGTTTTCTGAAGCAGGTGTGAAAATGGTGAGAGGTGCTATGGTGATAGCAAGAGGAAGAAGATTGGGTACATTATACCAACTCGAAGCATGCATAGTTGAGTGCAATAGTACTTCTGATAAAATTAAGCCAGCAACTACTTTGTTGAAAAAAGAGATGGTTTCCTCTTCTACGAATGGTCGTGGCTTCTGTATACCGAATCATAATTGCCTACAGAGAAGACCATTTTATGTCAGCAAAGGCTTGGCCACATTGGAGAGAAGGGTTTGAAAGCCCTGAAAAATAAAAACCTGGTTGAGGGGTTAAATGATTGCAATCTGGAATTTGATTTCTGTGATCATTGTATTTATGGCAAACAAAACCATGTTTAGTTTTACTCGTCTTCTCATAAGACTTCATGTATCTTGGATCTAATTCATTCGGATGTATTTAGTCATGTTGATGTTGCTTCTATTGGTAAATTAGTTTATTGTGTTACTTTCATTCATGATTTCAATAAGAGAACATGGGTATATATTTTTTAAAGAGTAAATCTAAAGTTTTCAGTCGTTTTAAGGAGTTCAAGGCTTTGGTAGAAACTCAGACTGGAAAGTAAATTAAATGTTTGAGGACTGACAATGGCAATGAGTATTGTTCTACAGATTTTGATAGATTTTGTACAGATTGCAGGATTAAATGACAAAAGATAACTCCATATTCTCCGCAGCAGAATGGAGTTGCAGAAAGAATGAACAGAACATTGATGGAGAAGGCTAGGAGCATGTTGCGTGGATCTGGTCTAGAACAAAAGTTTTGGGCTAAAGCTGTTGCCACTGCTTGTTATTTGATCAATAGATCTCCTACATTAGTGCTTGTTGATAAAATACCAATGGAGACATGGTCGAGAAAAAATCCTTCACTTAGACATCTGAGAGTTTTTGGTTGTGAGGCATATGCACATGTGCCTAAGGAGAAGAGAACAAAGTTGGATTCTAAGGTTGTCAAATGTATCATCATCGGCTATAGTTATGGTGTGAAAGGATACAAGCTTTGGGACCCTGTTGCACATAAGGTAATTTATTCCAGAAATGTTATTTTTAGAGAGACTGAATCTTCTCCTATTACTTTTCAGCCATAACAACATAAAGAAATTGAACAGAAAAAAGGATGTGATTCAACTTCCTTCCACGCCTGAGAAAGTTGAATCTAGACCCCAAGATAGACCAGAAGTTGAGGAGAGCTCATCAAGCTCTAAATCTTTAGAAGAGGAAGAAGAGGAGGAAGTGGAAGAACCTCCACCTCAGGTTGTTTGAAGGTCTACAAGGCATAAGCAACCATCTGAAGGGTATGGGTATTCACCTAATGATTGGAAGAGTATATTTTCTTTGAGTACTAACATTGATGAACTAAGATCTGTGCAAGAGGCTTTGGGTATGAATTGAAATGTCCCCAATCTAATTCTTATTAAAACCCCAAAAAATCTGAAAGTGACTTTGCATTAACAGCACAACTATGCATCACAATTTCTAGAAACTAGTGACTAGTTTGCACAATAAACCATCCAAAATATTGCAACACAACTCCAAACCAATTTTATTATTATTTTTTGATGGAAACACATATGTGCAAGTCTGATACATAATATTTACCCAGCAGCAAACTATCACAACAAATCTGTAATTTCAGCCACAACCCATTAAGCAAAATGTTGAAATATACATAAAATAACTCACTACAAAGCCTCCAAACTCTTAGATTCACACCTAGAACTGATTTGGCTATAGAATGAAGCTATAGATAATGTATTACAGTAGCACACACAGCAAACCAAACCCCATACAATAGCAAATGCGAATAGCAACACAAACAACTCCTAAACACACTATAAAATCACTACAAAATCCTACAACAACACAAGAACATTGTACTATTGAATCTTGTCTGCACAAATGCAATCTCTAAGATAATATTGCTATATCAATCCAAGAACACTGCCCTCAAGTTTCTAGAAACTCATATCCACTGGCCACAAGCTTTGTCTTCAATGGTTTCCCTGTCCACTGAAGTTGCACAAGCATCTGCTCTGCAAGAAGGAGTGAGAAAATGTCATTAGCCTCCCAAAATAAAATGTTACATTATTTTATGATGTGAGAGGCCATCTTCGGCATCCAAGATCTCCCATGCTTGAATCTTGGGAGTTACAACTCCCATATGCCACTTGAATGCTTCAAACAATGCCCACTGTCCACTTGTCAAAGGTGCAGTTGTTGGAAACAAGGCAGATAACTGAGAGGGGGAGGTGAATCAATTATCTCTAAATTTCTTTAACTTTCTTTTCTTTTGTTAACTTAAAATTCAGTGCAGCATCAGATTATATAAGCATATGTAATCATAAGAACAGAAATAAAATCAACACACATAACACAAGGATTTTTACGTAGAAAACCCTATTAAGGGAAAAACCACAGGGTGACTAACCCAAGATAGTATTCTCTGTTAAAAGAATAAAGGAGTACAAAATGGCACTTGCCAATTAGGGCTCACTGCCTGAGCACACTGCCTACAAGAGATTCACTGTCTACAGAACTTACAGATAGTAATCAGATGTTTGAACTGATGAGAGGCATCTACAATGCTAGAGTCTAGTTCTGGTTAGCCTCAATACACTGATCTGATGCACTTCATTCTTCCTTTGTTTTAGTGTTGTTGCTTTGTCACATACCAGACTTGAATTGTTGCTTTCACACTTATTCCTACTTTTCTTCACACTTTATTTCATCCCTGCTTCACCACACACACTTACATACTAGAATCCATCTGGTATATAGATCTACATAAAGGATTTCTATCAACTTGCTAGTCGGCATCAAGAACACTGCAAGTAATTTCTATGTCGGCTGAATCCAAGCTTGATTTGTGATGCATATCAAAAACATAGATAGAGAAGTCATTAATCATGTTGGCCAACAATGTGTGATCTCACAAATTACTTGATCAGCATCATTTACTCATCCGGATTGAAGTCTGATACTATGTCGGTCAGTTCTTTCTCTGTTTACTCTGCCTGACTGGAACCCAACACTCAGATCCTCATATCTTTTATTTTCTTTATCACCAGAGGCTAAATCTCTAGAATATAGTAGTCATGATACCCCTCTTGACTTATCCAAGTCTGCAACTTGCTGAGTTATACCATCTAAGAGATCCAGACCTGATTGTCAGACCTTATTGCATACTCTATTCTTATTCACCAGACTAAAACAATCTTCAATCTGACTTCTGATATAGGCATACTATGTATTGTGGATGTGTGAGGTAGACTTTGTTGCCATCAATGACAACACTCATGAAGCCACACAGTGTCTCTTACCAACAATCTCCCCCTTTGGCATTGATGGAAATACTTAGTGAAAATGGCTAAGTGTCGCAGTAACTCCCCCTTGGCTGATGCTCTGTCTTTTGCACTGTTATACTGGAACTCCCCCTTAGTTGGATTCCACATTCTTCACTGCTCTTCACTCCCCTTTTGACATCAATGGAAAAGGGCAGGATCCATATACCAAAATTTGCAAAAAATAATTCTATATTTGGCCGCATAAGTATATATGAATCATATGTTATGCGTACATATACTTAAGTATATCCGCAAAGGTGGCCTTCAACTATACAAACTCTGTGGCCCAGCTCTACTTCATCCTATCTAGAATGGAGATGTGACCACTCAACAAAAATGCATATGCTTCTGCCCTTTTTAAATCTGTTGGATCACTGGTCCGGGCTATGGTCTAGGAATCTGTCAAGGCCTCATGCATTTCCTCTAACTTAGGGATAATTATCCCTCTGAGTTCACTCATCCTGTTTATTATATCCTTCTTTTCTTTGTTCAGCCTCTTTATTTCATTTATGATGATAATGGCTTGGCATTCTTGATTCATTAAGGATGTAGTGAGGGGATCAAAATTCTGAGATACACTCGATAGTTTACCTTCTTGTTCTTTCACCTTCTTTTCAATATCCTCTGTCACTTTGGGCCAAGATAGGCAAAATTTGTACAAGTCCCCACCATCTTTAAGAGCATTTTCAAGGCTCTTTATTCTAATGTCTAAGGTCCTCCTGTCATTAGTAATTAGTCCTTGCACCTCAGAGAATCTCTTTCCCAAAAACTCCTTCCGGACCTTTGCTTCTACCGATTTCTCTAAAGATTCAAAATGAGAACCAACAGAATTAACCAAAGATTTTAAGTTACTAGATGGAGAGGCCGAAGGATCCTTTTGGAAGGATGGCATGATCTTCTCCAGCATCCCAGATGCAATCTCCAACAGCTCACAATCTTCCATGTGAGATTTCAGAAGTTTTTCTTTTGCTTTGGCTTGAGCAAAAGATGTTATTTTCATTGTCTGGACTAGAGAGAGAGAGTCAAAATTTAGTGGTCCTTGAAATAGGTTAGGTTCATCTATTTCCATCATTTCTTTGTTCAAGAAATTCTACACTGCCTCTATAGTGTCTCTTGTCAGAGATTGAGTCTTCTTTTCCTTTTGGATCTCAGAACTGTCATCATAGGTCTTCTTTGCTTGTTCTTCTTATTTTCCCTTGACCTCCTCTTCTTGACTCACTTTCTCCTCTTTTCTTCCTTCTCCTTCAGCTCCTGAATCCAGAATGTCTACAGTGGGATCCAGAGGAGAGATGTTACCTATGTTTACTACTCCATGAACTTCCTCTTCCGGAACAGAGGAATCCAAGTCCTTAGACTTCTCTTCATCTATCTCTTTTGATCCCTCTACATTTTTTTCAGAAGATTCTTCATTGGTTACATTTAATCCTTCAACATCCATGGTAGAAGGTTCTTCATCTGTTTCCTCTACAATAGGAAGATTGAATATTTTGAAGGCATTCCAGAGGATGTCTTTTGTTTCTCTTACTACTTGGTCAGTTTCTCCAAGCATAAGTTTGTTCATTCTTGCTTTACTCCAGAATTCATCCTTACAGTCCTTAAAGATCATGTCCATTTGCTTTGGAGTAATAGAAGGATAGAGCTGAATTGCAATTTGTTCTCGGATCTCTATGTCTTTTGCCTTTGCATTCTATTTTCTTAGTTCAAGTACCTTCTCTAGACTTTTGGGAATTAATGATATAATTTCAATGAATGCTTTATTGTAAATATTCAGGTACCTGATAATAGCTTCTTCTAAAATCCTATTGTCTGTGTCACCGTATTCATCATAGAACTTTGTTATTGGCTGCAGGTTCCCATCCACAGTGACTGCCTTGATGATGTCATCAATGGAAAGAGTAGGCTTTTCAACAAATTCTTCTACCTTTTCTTCCTTATTTTTACTGGCAGAGTATTCTCTGGATGTTTTCTTCTTCTTCATTTTCTTGATTTCCTCATCAGATTCTATTTTTTCATCATCTTTGAGGCTTGTATATGACCTTGTGGCTTTGGTCTTTGTCCTCTTTTCTCCTTTTCTGGATATCTTGACTTCCGGTTTGGTGGCCCTTGAGCTTTTAGGAGTGGCAGGTGTAAAGCTCTTGGAGGATCTAGTCCGGGAGGAGGCTTGTACTAGAACACTTCCTTTCTTTGCTTCTTGTTTCTCTTTCTTAGCCTTCTCCATTTTCTCTCTGTTTACATCTACTGCCTCTTTTGATATGCTAAATCTTTTGGCAATTTCCTCAACTTTCCTTCTAACTTTCCTCTTTATCTCTAGTTGTCTTAGCTTAACATGTATTTTTACACTTAGTTCTTGAAAGGCTCCAAACCTTTCTGCCTCAGGGTCCTTGGGCTGGCTCGACAGGTGTTGAATATGTAGTTCCAGGATTTTCTCATCGACCTCGTATCTCATTGGCATTATCCACACTATTTTGGGCTCAACTACCTCCATTAGGCATTGGTCAGTGTCAACCATGAAGCACACTGTATCCTTGTATTTTTTGACTATGGATTGAGGTATTCTCTCTCTGGCTTGCATCATGCTTTGGAAGTTCTTAAAATAACCCCATAGAGCTGTGTTTTGAGCTTTAGCATCACCAAGTCCATACATATAGTCTCTAATCTGGATTGCAACTGGTTTGTCATTTTACCAAACCCAACCACTTGATCCAGGTAGCTCATTCATGTAATAGAAGAATAGACACAGTATTAAACAACCATACTTAAAGGAGTTCTTCTTATCCTTTTTGATCTTCTACAGGTTTTCTAATAGTTGATTTAGGAGAAGATCACATAGGTCATAATCTGTATTTTCCCTCAACATCTGATATGCTGCAGATATTACAGTCCCAGACACAGAATTCTCCCTTCTAGAATGGCAGATCATATACCCAATTATCATTTAGGAAAATTTGACATCCGGATCTGTGATGTCATCTATGGTCATTTCTCTCTTATCAAACTTTGATCCGGTGGCTTCAGTTACTATCTGGTTATTGACAGATTTGAGTGCAAGTAACCCACCGGATGAGTGCAGTCCAGTTACTGCCCTGATGGCATCTTTTGTTATCTTGAAGGGCTTCATTAACCACATGAAATTATCATGCATCCTGCTTAGGACATACCAGACCCAATCATCTTTTGTAAAACAGGGAAAGTGTATGCAATGTCCAAAGTGTTTATCTTGGAGGGCCTTGTATTGAGGTTTGAGTTCAAAACTCTCATCTATTAGTTGTTTATGATAGATGTCCATCAACTTAGAGTCTCCAAATTCCTCAATGTTGGTGTGGATATAGACCCTAACATCTTCTACGTGCAATACCCCATGCAGAATGCTAGAAAATGTGCCTAAAGGATTAACTTCTAGAGATTTATAGGGATGTTTCTTGAATTTAGGACGTGGCCTATCAGTGATCTTTATAACCATTGGAGTAGCCATCTTGCAAAAGATTTAAAGAGAGATTTTTTGAATGGAAGTACCTTTTTACACCTTAGGGTTTGAAATAGGAGCCGGAACAAATCACTAGTTGAACTTGATTTCCCAGTTGATCTTTGAGTGGATTGTAGAAACTTTGTTGGAGAGCTCTTCTTATCTTCTTCGCGAATGCAAGTGTGCAAATGATGAGTGAAAGAACCCTTTTATTCTTGCACAAACCCTAATTTCCTTTTGCAATAAATGCACAACTTAAGTTATCTGGTTACATTATTTTAAGAGAGATCTTCTTGAATCATTATGCTGATCTTAGAATCATTGTCAGTGAGGATTGACAATGTATCTTCTTTTCTTCAATCATTCCATGGGTCCATAGATCAAAGTATTTTAATTCTAAATCATACCGGATCTGTCTGTGAAATTCCTTCTTTACCGGATCACTGGCAAACTGGATCAACTTGAGCGGTTAAACTCTTGCAAAACTCCATGCAGATTTTTCATATTTTTACTGAGGGTTATATAGATATTTTTCTGAGAACCCTTTAATCCACAACATTCCATGTGCCAAATTTAGGCACTAATTGATTGGCTAGGGGAATTTGTTTTTCTCTGTGACTCCCCTTGAGCTAGAGCTCATCTGTTTAGTTTCTGGAAAGAATATCAGCACTATATTTTGGTGCAGATCCATCTCCAATATTTTTTGTACTCTTCTTCACCCAAATCTTGCTCATCTCCTTTTAAACTTCATCCGCATTTACTTTACCTTTACCCTTATCTTGTTTTTGATTATGTTGTACCGAACCCTTTTTATCTTAATTTTTACTTCTATAGAATTTGGCAATATGATCGGATCTATTGCAATTGTAGCAGACAACATTTCTTTGCATATTTGATTGATATCCTCTTGATCTGCATTGATTAGCCATATGTCTCATTCTATTGCATGCAAAGCATCTACCATTGAATGAATTATTTATTTACATATTTCTGCATTCATGAGATTTGTGACCATACCTTTTGTAGGTGAAACATTGTCTGGAGAAGGATGGATTAGTCTGATTCATTCTCCTTCTGCACTGAGTTGCTTTATGACCGAAATTGTTGCAATTGAGGCAATATCCATTGAAAGATGGATATCTTTGAGCATTTGGTTGCCTTATCGAAGGTCTTCTAGGCCTGTTTCTTTGATTTCCTGATCCAGAGTTCTTCTGACCGGATCCGGAGCTTTCACCTTTCTCATATCCCAAGCCACACTCATCATCTACCCTCTTTTGGCTTTCAAGAAGAACTTCAAGTTGGGTTGAGCTTATCTTGAATTTCTCTTTGTATTCATTTGTTGTTTGAAGATTTTGTTTAAGAGTGTCTATCTGATTCTCAAGTTGTTCTTCATTATCTCTAGCTTCTTCAAGATCTGATTCAAGATGCCTGATTATTCTATCTATTTTGTGGCAGTCCTCTGTCTTCTCCTTAAGGGATTGTTTTAGATTATCTTCACTTTTCCTTTTTTCTTTAATTTCTTGGGTGAATCTCATAACCCATGATTCCATTTCATGCCTTACCATACTGACCTCTTTTGACAGCTTCTCACATAGCCTATTTTTCTCATTTAGATCTTCATTAGTATCATTGTCTTCACTCTGATTGGCTAATTTTTAAAGTAGTTCCTTTCTCTTTTTCACAGAGATACTAAGTTTTTCTTTTGGCTCATTTATGAAATCATTAGCTTCTTTGAGTCTTTCTCTCAAATTATTGACTTCAGAATGAGATTGTTCAAGATCATCTAGGGCAGACTGAAGTTGTTCCTTCATACCATATATATCCATTGAGATTCTCAGATCTTCCTCAAGCTGTTAGGCTTTGTTGAGAGGAACTTAGCTCTGATACCAATTGTTGGAAACAAGGCAGATAACTGAGAGGGGGGTGAATTAGTTATCTCTAAATTTCTTTAACTTTCTTTTCTTTTGTTAACTTAAAATTTAGTGCAACATAAGATTATATAAGCATATGTAATCATAAGAACATAAATAAAATCAACACACATAACACAAGGATTTTTACATGGAAAACCTTGTTAAGGGAAAAACCATGGGGTGACTAACCCAAGATTGTATTCTCTGTTAAAAGAATAAAGGAGTACAAAATGGCACTTGCCAATTAGGGCTCACTGCCTGAGCACACTGCTCACAAGAGGCACACTGCCTACAAGAGACTCACTGTCTACAGAACTTATAGAAGGTAATTAGATGTTTTAACTGATGAGAGGCATCTACAAATGCTAGAGTTCAGTTCCAGTTAGGCTCAATACACTGATCTGATGCACTTCATTCTTCCTCTGTTTTAGTGATGTTGCTTTGTCACATACCGGACTTGAATTGATGCTTTCACACTTATTCCTGCTTTTCTTCACACTTTATTTCATCGTTGTTTCACCACACACACTTACATACTGGAATCCATCTAGTATATATATCTGCATAAAGGATTTCTATCAACTTGCTAGTCGGCATCAAGAACACTGCAAGTAATTTCTTTGTCGGCTGAATCCAAGCTTGATTTGTGATGCGTATCAAAAACATAGATAGAGAAGTCATTAATCATGTCATCCAATAATGTGTGATCTCACAAATTACTTGATCAACATCATTTCCTTGTCCGGATTGAAGTCTGATACTATGTCGGTCAGTTCTTCCTCTATCTACTCTGCCTGACTGGAACCCAACACTCAGATCCTCATATCTTTTCTTTTCTTTATCACCTGAGGCTAAATCTCTAGAATATAGTAGTCATGATACCCCTCTTGACTTATCCAAGTCCGCAACTTGTTGAGTTATACCATCTAAGAGATCTGGACTTGATTGTCGGACCTTATTGCATACTCTATTCTTGTTCACCGGACCAAAACAATCTTCAATCTGACTTCCAGTATAGGCATACTATGTACTGTGGATGTGTGAGATAGACTTTGTTGCCATCAGTGACAACACTCATGAAGCCACACAATGTCTCTTGCCAACGGTAGTCCCTATTTTTAGCAAATATCTTCACAAATCTGCCCCAAATCTCCATAAAATCTTCCCTCTCAAATCCAAACGTCCAAAGGGAATATTTGAGCTCTAAATACATTTTATTTAATATTTATTTGTCCTTTAATATTTGAAAATGCATCGGAACAAACATAATATTAAATAATTAATTTCCCTCCAAGCTGCCATGTAAAGTGACTTACAATTTTTGGATAGAAGGGACTTACTAAAAATAGAAAATGTTATTTTTGGAAAGGGGACATGACAAGTCCTCCCTCCCAGAATTTGCTTGTCCTCAAGAAATGGAGATTAGGATGCTCAAGTATCTCAGGTCCCTCCCATGATGCATTCTCAATTGGCAAGTTCTTCCATTCGATCAAATATTCTGTGATGCACCTATTTCTGATTTTCTTCTCCCTTGTTTCCAACACTCTTTCCAGAATCAGAATTAATTTCCCTTCATCATCCAATGGCAGTAAATCATGTGAAGTAACAACTTTCTGTCCTACCACTTTCTTCAAGCATGAAACATGGAAAACATTATGAATTTTACTACCTGAAGGAAGCTCCAACTCATAGGCCACTTCTTCGATCCTTCGGATGATTTTGTATGGACCATAGTACTTGGGCTTGAGTTTCTCAACCCCATTATTCTTCAATGTACTCTGTTTATATGGCTGCAATCTCACAAAGACCAAGTCCCCAACCTCAAATACTCTCTCTATCCTCTTCCTATCTGCATAAATTTTTTGCTAATTTTGTGCATGCTGTAAGTTATCTTTAAGTGACCTCAAAATCTCCTAACTTTGATTTATTAGATCACTTGCTTCTAGTACACAACTATCTGAAAATAGTAAATCAGTAAAGGAAAGTGCATCATACCCATAAAGAGCTCGAAAAGGAGTCATACCTATAGACATATGAAAAGAAGTGTTGTAACAATATTCCCCTAGATGCAACCATTTCACCCAAGCATGTTGCTGATCTGAAACATAATTTCTTAGGTATCCCTCTATCCACTTGTTCACTATTTCAGTTTGTCCATCAGTTTGTGGATGGTAGATTGTGTTGGGCGTGAGTTCAGTGCTTGTTAAGTGAAAGAGCTCCTTCCAAAAAGAGCTAAGAAATCTACTATCTCTGTCACTAACTATGTTTGTGGGTAGCCCATGCAATTTGAAAACTTCTCTAAAAAATAATTCTGCTACTTGTGGTGCTTTAAATTCAGTTGTAATAGGGAAGAAATGAGCATATTTTGTCAATCTATCTACCACCACATAAATACAATTCTTACCTTGCCCCTTGGGTAAACCTGTAATGAAATCCATGGAGATGCTCTCCCAATTCTGTTCGGGTATGGGTAGTGGTTGTAGAAGCCCTGTAGGATAAAGTTGTTCACTCTTATTATGTTGACATACCATGCACTCCTTAATGTGGCTATGTACATCCTCCTTCAACCCTTTCCAAGCAAATCTCTCATAGATCTGCCTATAAGTCTTGTAATATCCTTGATGACCCGCAAGTGGTGTATCATGAAAGGCCCTTAGGATCTTCTCTTTAACCTTGGATTTAGGTACCAAATAGATCTGATTTTTGTAATAGATTAGCCCATCCATCACCACATACCTATGATCCTCGACCAACTCATCCAAGATGTTAGTAGAAATGGGGTTTTTTGCATACTCAGCAATGATGGACATCTTCCAATCAGCTGAAATAGTTGACAAAGAGCATAAAGTAGGCTTCCTAGAAAGTGCATCTACCACCACATTATTCTTCCCTTTCATATACTAAATCTCAAAATCATATGCTTGTAATTTACTTACCCACTTATGTTGGTGGTTATTCAAGTTCTTTTGCTCAATAAAGAACTTGAGACTATTATGATCTGTCTTTACTATAAACTTCCCACAGACTAGGTATTGTTTAAACTTTTCCAGTGCATGCATTATTGCCAACATTTCTTTATCATAAATAGAGTATCCTCTTTCTAACTTGCTCAATTTTCTGCTCTCAAAAGCTATGGGATGTTTATTCTGAGTGAGGACAGCCCCTACACCCTCCCCTGATGCATCACATTCTACTACGAATGGAAGAGAAAAATCTGGAATTGCAAGCACAGGGCAAGAGCTCATTACCTCTTTGAACTTATCAAAAGTTTGTTGTGCTTCTTCTATCCACATGAATGCTCCTTTCTTTGTCAAATCAGTTAATGGAACAACAAGTTGTGAAAAACCTTTCACAAACCTTTTGTAGTAACAACATAGTCTGAAAAAACCCTTTAGCTATGTGAGATTGGTAGGTGGTGGCCAATCTAGGATGGCTTGAATTTTTTTTTGATCTACCTTGACTCCTTCAACACTTATGACATACCCTAGATATAAAATTTTAGTCAGCCCAAACTCACATTTGGACATTTTGGCATAGACATATTGCTGTTCTAAAATCCTCAAAACTGTATCTAGGTGCTCCAAATGTTCTTTCCATGTTTTGTTGTATATCAAAATATCATAAAAAAAGACTAGCACAAATTTTTGGAGTTGCTTACTGAATACCTAGTTCATGCAAGATTGGAAAGTAGCTAGAGCATTGGTGAGACCAAAGGGCATGACTAAGAACTCAAAGTGCCCGTAGTGACACCTGAAAGCTATCTTTTCTATATCTTTCTCCCTCATGCGAATCTGGTGGTATCCTGACCTTAAGTCAATCTTTGAAAAATAAACTGCTCCATGTAACTCATCTATGAGTTCATCTATTCTTGATTGTTTTCTTGTTTAATGCTCTGTAATCTATACACATCCTAAGGTTGCCATCTTTCTTTTTCACAAGCACCACTGATGAAGCAAATGGGCTAGAACTAGGCCTGATGAAACCCATATCCAAGATCTCTCTAATAGTCTTCTCTATCTCCTCCTTATAACCTCCTGGGTGTCTGTAAGGAGTTGCAATAACAAGCTTTGCACCCTGTTCCAACTCAACCACATGCTGAAATCCTCTATCCGAAGGCAAACTTGGAGGTGGATCATTGAAAGAAATACTATGCTTATCCAAAATTTCTTGAATCTCAAAATGAAATTTACCTTTTTCTTGTGGGGAACTCGAAGGATGTATCAAGCATTTTGTAGCCCAAGCTACTTGCCCTCGCCTAAAATTCCTCTCCACCTTCTTCGCAGTTACTACTCTTGGTACTCCACTCGAAAGGCCTCTTAGAATAATTTCTCTTCCATCTGAATGGAATTTGAATTCCATAGTTTGGTAGTTTTGGTAATAAACTCCAATGGAGTGCAGCCATTGCACACCCAACACCACATCTGTTTCACCAATACCCACCACATAGAAATCATCACTTAGATTATAATCTCCCATAGTAATGTTGAGCTGCCAAATCACTTTTTTGCAAGGCATTGTAAATCCATCAGTAACTGTGACATTAAATCCTTCAAACTCCTCAGTTTTCAATCCCCTCTTCATCACATATCCTTCATCAATGAAATTATGGGTAGCCCCACTATCAATCAACACAGTCATCCTTTGTCCTGCTAGGACTCCTCAAACTTGGAATGGATGGTATCTAGGGGCTCCTGATAGGGCTGCCAAGGAACCCTCTTTGTTGTTTTCAACTTCCACTCCTTCAAAACTAGGGTCTATAGAGTCATGAAATTCTTCATTCTCCTCAAACTCAGGGTCTGAAGATACTTCAATGAAATGCACCTTTCCCTTACCAAGGCATCGATGGCTAGGGTCCCATGGTTCTTTGCAATGGAAGCAAAGGTTCCTCCTCCTAAGCTCCTTCCTGTCATTGAGGTCTATCTTCTTAGGGTCTATAGGTGGTACAGGTGATTCAATCTTTTGTATAGGGGCTGGGAAAGTCTTCTTTTAGAAACCACTCTTTTGTTGTCCTGAAAAGAATCCCTTAGACTGTTGTGCCAAGCTCTTCTTGGGAAAAGTGGGTTCAAGCTGCAACATTCTTCTAAGTGCTTCTTGGAGTGTGGTAGGTGAAAAGGCTTTGATAAGCCCTCCTAAAGGATCTTCAAGTCCTTCCAAGAAGAGGTAAACAATCCTTTTTTCTAATATGTCAGGCACCATAACAACAATTTTCTGAAACTCATCCACATACTCACTCACCATAGTCTTCTATTTAATCTTTGAAAGTTCTTTGAAATACTCTTCTTCATCTCTGAGTTCAAAGCAGTCTAATAGCCTCTAGCTAAAATCTGCAAATGTATTCACCTAATCATGATCTTGAGTAATGGTCCCATGATACCACCACTCATAAGCATTACCTTCCAGATGTAGAATTGCAAACTGAATAGCATCTTTCTCAGTCATAGGATTGAGGGTGAGGTATGTTTGTAGTTTTTGTAACCATGCCCTAGTTGAGATTTTGACGCTACCATCAAAAGTAGGTGCTGCAAGTTTGTTCAATTTACTTTTAAGTTCTCTTTCTCCTCTATCTTACTCCCTTCTCCTATGTTCCTTACCAAAGATCTCCAAAAATTTGTCAAATGAAATGGTTGTTTTATAGGCTTGTGATTGCTTGGAATACTCCTCAAACCACTTAGTTATTGCCTCAATAGTGACGGCCTCTATGTTAACATCAGTTGCAACTTCTCCTCCTCCATTCTTTGGTAGAAATATGGGTTCTTTTTGCCTTGACATAGTTGTTGCCTTTCTTCCTCCGGAAGTGCTTCCTTCACCAATAGCATCTTCTCCATTTTTCTTACTCTGATATGTCCACATTTGTTCAACAATGAGAGACAATCTATCCACAGTGGCTAAAAATCTTTCACCTACTTCCTCTCCCTTACTTTTACCACTATCCTCAGCCATTATTTGAACTTCTTCAGTTTCTCTGTTAGTTGTTAACTTTTTTTGCTCCCTTCTCCAAGCTCTGAGATCTCTTTAACTCAGAAGCATGAATCAATAAACCCTATAGGATGGCAAGATCATGCTCTAATAGTACTAAAATGTCCCCAATCTAATATTTATTAAAACCCGACAAAATTTGAAAGAGACTTTGCATTAACAACACAACTATGCATCACAATTTCTAGAAACTAGTGACTAGTTTGCACAATAAACCATCCAAAATATTGCAACACAACTCCAAACCAATTTTATTATTATTTTTGATGGAAACACATATGTGCAGGTCTGATACATAATATTTACCCAGCAGCAAACTATCACAACAAATCCGTAATTTCAGCCACAACCCATTAAGCAAAATGCTGAAATATACATAAAATAACTCACTACAAAGCCTCCAAACTCTTAAATTCACACCCAGAACTGATATGGCTGTAGAATGATGATGTAGATAATGTATTACAGTAGCACACACAACAAACCAAACCCCCTACAACAGCAAATGCGAACAACAACACAAACAACTCCTAAACACACTACGAAATCACTACAAAATCCTACGACAACACAAGAACATTGTACTACTGAATCTTGTCTTCACAAATGCAATCTATGAGATAAGATTGCTGTATCAACCCAAGAACACCACCCTTAGGTTGCTGGAAACTCATGTCCACTAGCCACAAGCTTCGTCTTCAATGGTTTCCCTGTCCACTGAAGCTACACAAGCATCTGCTCTGCAAGAAAGAGTGAGAAAATGTCATTAGCCTCCCAAAATGAAATGTTACATTATTTTATTATGTGAGAGGCCATCTTGGGTGTCCAAGATCTCCCATGCCTAAATCTTGGGAGTTACAACTCCCATATGCCACTTGGATGCTTCAAACAATGCCCACCGTCCACTTGTCAAAGGTGCAATCCCTATTTTTAGCAAATCTCTTCACAAATCTGCCCCAAATCTCCATAAAATATTCCCTCTCAAATCCAAACACCCAAAGGGAATATGTGAGCTCTAAATACATTTTATTTAATATTTATTTGTCCTTTAATATTTGAAAATGCATCAGAACAAACATAATATTAAATAATTAATTTCCCTCCAAGCTGCCATGTACAGTGACTTACAATTTTCGGATAGGAGGGACTTACTAAAAATAGAAAATGTTATTTTTAGAAAGGGGACATGACATGAATGATGTAGAGTCCTAGAAAATAGCCATAGATGAAGAGGTGGCAGCCCTTGAAAGAAATGATACATGGGACTTAGTACCATTGCCTTAAGGACAGAAACCTGTTGGATGTAAATGGGTGTTTAAGAAAAAGATTGGTTCAGATGGAAATATTGAAAAGTATAAGGCACAGTTAGTTGCAAAGGGATACTCTCAGGTTGAGGGTATTGATTATGGTGAGATCTTTTCTCCTGTACAGTTAAAATGACATCCATTCAATTTTTATTATCTATTACAGCAGCTTGTGACTTAGAGGTCAAACAAATGGATGTGAAAACTGCTTTCCTTCATGGTGATTTGGAGGAAGAAATCTATATGACACAGCCAGAGTACTATGTGGTGAAAGGTAAAAGCAAGTTGGTTTGTAAGTTAAAGAAATCTCTGTATGGCCTTAAACAAAGTCCTAGGATGTGGTACCAAAAGTTTGATACATATGTGTTGAGTTTGGGAATTGTGCGGTCTAAATTTGATCACTGTGTATATTTTAAATCTGATGGTGATCATTTCCTGGTAATTGGTTTATTTGTTGATGACATGTTTATTGGGAAAGGCAAAGGTTTGATTGCAGAATTAAAATCTTAGCTCTCTGTGAAATTTGAAATGAAAGATCTTGGTGCAGCAAAACACATACTTGGGATGGAGATCAGAAGAGATCGTGAGAACATAAAGCTAGGGCTTGGCTAGAGTAAGTATGTTTGTTTAGTTTTGCAAAGTTTTAACATGCAGGATTGTAAATCACTTTGTGTTCCTATAACATTGGGAACAAAGCTCTCTATTTCACAATGTCCTACATCCCCATCGAAGATGGAAGACATGAGCAGAGTGCCTTACCAGAGTGCAGTTGGAAGCTTATTGTATGCTATGGTCTATATAAGACCAGACATTGCCCAAGCAGTGGGAGTTCTTTCTCATTTTATGTCTAATCCTGGAAGAGTGCATTGGGATGCAATTAAGAGGGTCTTCAAATATTTGTGGGGTACAACAGAGTACTCTATATGTTTTCATGGTACAAGAGATCAGCATTCCTTGAGTATTCATGGTTTTGTGGATTCAAACTGGGCTGGTGATGTCGATAGCAGAAGGTCCACCAGTGCATATGTATTTACTCTTAATGGTGGTGCAATCAGTTAGATGAGCAAGAGACAAGTTGTGGTCGCTTTGTCCACTACAGAGGCATAGTATATGGCAGCTACTCATGCATGTAAAGAAGCCATTTGGCTGAAGCATTTATGTTCAGATATTAGGTTGAAACTTGGTGTAGTTACAGTTTATTGTGACAGTCATAGTGCAATCTGCCTTCTGAAGAACCCAACTTTTCATGCCAAGACCAAACACATTGATGTTCAGTATCACTTCGTGAGAGATATGGTCAAGGATGGCAGGGTGAAGCTGGAAAAGGTAGAGACTGTGGCAAATGTTGCAAATGCATTAACAAAGCCCATGAGCACAATGAAGTTCAGATGGTGTTACGAATTAATGGGCCTTTTGGCCCCGAGCAATTAACTACCTATTTTCTATTGGCTTATGCAAGGTGTTCGACAAGTTGGAGAATGTTAGAAATAAAGCCTTTTAAAAATAGAAAAAAAAAAGATTAAAACAAATAAAATAAAAAAGAAAGTGTCTCAACCTTGCATGGAAATAAAAAATAAAGCAAGCCAAGAATAGAAGATTTTATGATAGGTGAAAAGCAGCTATTTTGAAAACTATCTTTATATATGGAGATAGAGATAAGATTGCTATGAGATTTTATTAGATATTTCTAAAAGGAAATGCTTTATCTCTAGAAGGTTCTCATATGCAATGTAATATATATATTGGTACTTTGAGATAGTCATTTTTGGAGAGAGGTGAGAGTTAGTTTGCAAGTCTGTATGCTGTCAGAATGCTGTCGAAATTCCTCTAGTTTGAGTTGAGGTGAAGACTCCTGTAAGAACTTGCATTGCAAGTGTGTTGTAATCTGGTTCAAGATTTGATAATACATTGTGCAGGTTTTGGAGTGTGGGGTTTTTCTCCCGAAAGGGTTTTCCCCACGTATATCACTGTGTTATGGTTTTATTGCTATTCTGTTTATGCTATTTCATGTGTTTCTTGATATCTCTATAATATTGTATTTGAAATTTTCATAACCCTCTTCTCAAGGTTAGCATAGGAAGCGTTTCCATACACCTTTGCTTCCTTACAGGGCTCCTACTCATAAATCATGCCCACACAGGGCGCCGCGCTCCTACTTCTCGCCAATGCCTGCTCTGCTATGTATAACCCTCCTCTACTTGAACTTGAATTTGAACTCAAACTCATCTGTGATGCATCCCTCACAAGCTCCCCGTATTCATCATCCTTTTGGAAGAGGTTGTGTTGAAGCTCTTCAGCAGGGTAGTAATAGGGGGAATGCCTGCAACTAGACCGCTATGATTGGCCTTCGCCACCAATTTGTTGAGGCTTCTGACATAATAATCCTGGGCTTTGCCAAGGTATGGCAATGGAGACAATGCCTTCATTATTCTGTGAAACGATCCACGTTTGGCGCTTTCCGGAGCGTTATTCTTATCGCCTTTCATAGAAACTTAGTTCACAGTTTCTAATAGAGAGGGAATAGAGAGAAATATATGTGCTCGGTGAAAGGACTTGTTCACTTGTTATGGAGCTTCTTTTTCTTGGATATATATCAAGGAAAGGAAAGGAGAGATTGGGAGATAAAGTTAAGGAACGGCACAAAAACCATTCTTGTAGAGTAACTACACAAAACCATCATTGTAGAGTAAGTAGAAGTAAACCAAATCTAGAAACCAAAACCCATCATATTGATTCCAATTGTTAGGATTCGTTGGAAAATTATGTTCAAGTTGATGCAAGCCTAACTTCCAAATTTTATGGTTAAGTGTATTTGAGCTGGAATAATATTGAGATAGGTGACTTTTTAAAATGTTTCAGTATTTTATTTTTGTAAAGGTTATTTAAATACAATGTATACTAGTACTTACACCCATAGGAGGTTCAAGGAATACGCCGATAGGAACAATCATAGAAATTTTTTTGGCATGAATTTTCTTTTACGACGTAAGACAATTTTTTGAGCACTATAATGCTTACATATAAAATCCTATCGGCTAATTACTTAAATTATTCATAATCATTAAAGATAAATTCTTATATTTAAAATTACACAATAAAATTTCAATAAAATATTATATAACCTTTTTTTTAAATGAATAAGTGTCTTATAATATTTTATATATAAATATTAATATTATGCATATCCAAAAAAAGAATAGGTGGAAAAAGTTGCATCTTGAAGTCTATACAAGGCATAGTCTTAACCAATAAATCTAAAAAGACAAGAGACAAGGCTCCTAAGCATCAAGAGCCAAGCCACTAATAGGGGGAGGATCACAATCATCTGACTTTTGCTAAATGTTAACAGGGTTTTGGTGTTCCTCATGGATGAAAAGCCCGACAAGGATTAGGTTTTCATTCCATCCTCATCATGAGGGAACATATGCAAATTCAAGGCACTTTTGTTGCTAAAAGTACATGGCAGGGTTAGAAAGCCATCAAGTTGTGGCTTATCTAGTGTAGGAATGATTTTAAGACTGGGATATCTATCAACGAGAAATCTCTTTGGTGGCCTCTTGTAATCACTTGCCAAGATCAACCCCTTGGTAAAGATCCTTGGGTTTGTGCTTTAAGATTTTAGAAAGTGTGGGATTTGCACTATTTTTAGACCTCTTTTTGGGTGCCACTAAGAACTAGCTTTCATGGCCAAAATTTAAAGCCAAATATAGGCTTGGTAATTAGGACTTTGAATCATTTCACATAATTATGGAGTTGGTGCCTCCTTATATGGTTCACACGGTTGGAATTTGTTGCACCAAACCTTGCTAGAAGGATTGGAAATAGTATCCAAATACTCCTTTCAGGAACTACAAGCCCTTTAAGGGATATTCTTGGCTTTTTTCTCATCTGCCCATGGTTTTTAAACTCAATGCTAGGTGGAATCTCCAATCCACTACAATTCATTGGCACCACAACTTTCAAATAGTTTGGTCCACACTTGTGGACCACAAACTGTCTCATTTTGCTTGGTGTCTCATGCCATGGTCTCCCTATTGGATCCTGTCTTATCTATTTGGGTGTTTGTAATCCCCTTTATCCTTTTTATGGACATTTAACAACTCCCAAGCATCATTTCTAGTTTCACCCAAAATCCCAAGCTGCTTGGAGCTAGATTCCTAACTTTTTAAAGCCTTTTCAACTAGAGCCTTTCTCTTAGCATATGATTCTTTTACATGATTGGCCCACAAAACCTATGATATTTACCTAGATTTAGCAAGCTTTTAGATTAGAGATTCTCTTTACAATATGGAAAGAGAAATTTTGTATTTTTTTCAAGATTGTTGTAGACACTTCTTTTTCTATATACACTAAAGCAATTATATGCTCTAATGTTATATTATAGATATAGGTCTAGGCTAATAAAGTGGCTTTGGAAGTTTCCCATTTGTAGACACTAGTAGAGCACTAGGTCAATGCCCCTTGTACTGTTGCTCATGTTTCACCTTCTCTTGCCTACTAAGTTGTTTCCCCTTCACGTGGCCATTGTTGTGACCATAGCCATAGCTCCAAATATGGCCCTCATGGTTCATAGGGTTCCCCCCATCATCAACACTATGGCTAGTAACCCTTCGCATGGTGCCAGTTTTCTACTTTCAAACATGATTGGGGACATTTTGGTTGGCTTGATAGTGAGAAATTCCCTCACTTGGACCTTATAATTTTTTCTATCCGTGCAGATCTTGCTCAAAAAAGAAAAAGAAAAAGATGATACCATTATGGTTTGGGAACCCATTTTAGATGGTTGGTTCTCACCCCTAATAAGGATCCCCTTCTTCTCCTACTCACATAACCTTGGAGACTTAGCATTATGATAACCTATTTCATTATTGTTATTTCTTGATTCTAACTTTAACTTTTTAGATGTGATATCATTCCATTCATATTTTTTTATAAATAATATACTATATTTTAATTTTTAATATAAAATATACACTTTTCTATTTACAATTAAATAACTTTAAATTTTCTCTTTAACAATTTACTTAATCTTCAAAATTACATCCCTTTTAACTTTTATTAGAGATTATGTGAACAGACCAAGAAAGACATCCATCCATCTTAATTTCAACTAATTCCCGTACTTAACACAAAATACAAAACTATGTAGTGAATATACCTAGCTCATTCAATCTAATACGAAACACCCTGTTGCCGCGCAAAGCCTTTATTCCCGAAACGGAAAGTGTGCAGAAGCGTTCGAGAACGTAATGGAGTGGCTTCTTTCACATTGTGATTAAAGCCCAATCGAAGGGATATTTATGTACGGTTACGACGGACGATACGTGAGACGCGCGTGGTGTGACGTGGAGGAGTATTAAGTCATATAGTTAAATATTGTACAAGCGTGTCTAGTTTAACCAGCGATTATATTTAATATTTAATGTGTAATAGAGACGTTGATAGGTATTTGTAATTACTGTAATTCATAATTAATTTGAAAATTATAAAGAAATAAAAACAATTTGTTTATATGGTAAAAGAATAATGTGAGAGGGTGGATTACGTTGTTGATTGGATTGTCTAGTAATTTGAGGCTGATATTGCTTAAAGATGATTCTTCTCCATCTTCTTGAGGTTGATATTGTATATTATTAGTCATTAAAGTTTGAGGAGACATGTAGATCCACTAAACACCAGAGTTCCAAGATTGTAATGAATGTCAGAACTTAATGATTATTGTCTTCGATGTCAAATGATGTTCTTTCAAGTGTAAGACCTTGGGATTTATGGATTATCAAAGCCCATGCCACTTTGAGCAGGAGTTGATAGCAATTAGCATGAGTAACCAAAACAATAAACACAAGGTGTGGATCATGCAAATCCAAGGTGGGCCCATGTAACATTTGAACTTGATGACAACAAAGATTGGAAGATCTATCAGTTCGCTATCACTTTTATAGATAATAGCATCAACTTTCCCTATTGCTTCATTGACAAGATCTGCAACAACCAATAAATTTGAAGTGAGTATAACTTGTTGGCCAATACACAAGAGCACCATGGAAGGTAGTTGTTCATCCTCGAGATTTGAAGAGGAACACCACTCATTTGTTTTGCATTATACCATGCAACCAGCACCCCCAAAGACTTTAGCATATGTTTATTATGCAAAGAAACCAAGTCATTTGTTGGAAACAAATATATAGAGGACTAGAATGCAACTTGCACATCATTTTTGAGGAAATGATTAGAGAGTGACATAAGTAGTTCCCAATCAGAAATTGCATTATTGATATTGGTACGAAGATTATGAAATCCAGGCTAAGATGGTTCATCACCTTGCTGACAAAAGATATGTCATTCAATGCAATAATTGTGTTAAAGCTACACCACATTGTCGTCTCATAGGATGCCCCAACATACATAAGAATGTCTTTGATAGACTTGTGACAACTGACCCAAATCACTAATCAAGATGATAGAGCGACCATTGAAAGGAACTTGATTGTCTATGGAAAAGGCTTCACACAAGTGGTTGTGAATGCAAGCAAGAAGCCTAGGCCCAATGAAACTCATTTCATCAATTAGAATGTACTGAATGAAATACATGTTCTCTTGAAATGTTACAAGTGTATGCTCCTCAAAAGGATTCACCTCTTTTTAATGGAATGCAAATGGTGGCAAGGATTGTGGATGCATTGATGTTGAATGATACAACTTTAGCTAGAGCTAGCAACAACAATGATTCAAATGTAGCAGGCATGTCGAAGTTAACACTACCTAAGAAGCAACTTAGCATATTGTGATAGGTCTCTGATCAAAGTTTAATTTTTGCAGCATATTTAGTAATGTAGTTGAGCATTGCATGGCATGAGATAATAGGTTGGTAGTCAACATTTTCTCACCAAATGGAAAGGATGGTGGGGTTGCAAATGTTCAACCTGTCGTCATTATGGGCAAGCATGTACTTAGCTTGGCCAATATCACTAATAAAGAAAGTTGATGCTAGTTGTAAATCCCATGGTGCTTTGTAGCACAACATGACAATAAGGACCCTTTCTTATACAAGGATGTCTCTTTAGTACATTTGGTATGTCATTCAACATGGTTGAGTAGCTCAACATAATTAGTGAACACATCTTATGCCAAGATTACAAGTGTGTCCAACAAACAAGGGTCATCTAGAATGGAGTAGTGCAGCCTTGAATTTCTAACATGCTCTCGTACATCACAAACATGCTTACAAGCTTGGTACTTAAACATAAATTAGGTTGAAATCCAACTGAGAGCATGTATATATAGGTTGATTTTCCTTCAAAGAGAGCTTTATTTTTGTGCAAATTTGTAGAAGAGAAATTATGTATTGCAATCTACTTTTATGTTTTTGTTATCCATCGAATAAGAAACACCCATGGCTTCCTTCATTTGGCTTTCTCTACAAATTTTGGTAATTTTGTGTTGTTTTTTCTTTCATTAGATATAGTTTTAGTTGTCATGGTGACTTCAGAAGTTAAGCTACTCATGTTAAAAGAATTAATACAAATAAAATACATTTTTATATTTTGTTATGATGGACTAAAAGCCATAGTTGAGACTGCAAGACAAGAAGAATGTTCTTGCAAATTTTTTATAAAAACAAAAAGATAAAATTGATAACAATATCTCTCACAAAATTGTTATAAGATTTTCTTTCAACGCTCTGATGAAATGACAAAAAATCTAGACAAGACATGTTGAGGTACTAGTACATGGTAAAGGAACTATCATAGTTGTGCATTCCTTTGGCAATTAAGAAAAAAATTAAGTGTATCCTAGCACATCACCTATTAGACAACCATGAATTTTTTAATGATTTATGAACATTTTTTATACCTTTTAGACCGTTGATTCTACTTGCAACTCATGGGAGCTCACTCTTTCTCATGGAGAGAAAATGTATCAACATAAAAAAAAAATCATTAATTTTTGTTTTAACTATAAAGTTTAAATAGAAAATTGATTTTAAAAAATCATTTAAATAAAACTCACACAGGCATCCCATGACTTTGGAACTCTTAATAAAAAAATTAAAATCCTTTAAAACATTATAGAAAAAAAAGTGCCCCACTATACAATATAATAAATCTTCATGGTTTTAAAAACTAGCAATCACATTTAATGTGTAATGGGCATGTTAATAAGTATTTATAATAATATAATTTTTTAAATTAACTATAAAATTATAAAGGGATGGCATTTTTATGGTAATTAAAGCTATTGTATGTAGTGTATATTTTGAGGGGTTAGAGTATATTATTGATTGAATTGTCATAATTTGAGCTTGAAATTGCGTGTAGATGATCCTCCTGCTTCCTCCTAAGGAAGACATATGCATTATCTTGCATGTGGGCGTATCGTTGGTAGCTAACACTTAGGAAGATATGTAGATACACTAAATGCCTAACCTCACAATGAATTCCTTCCTCTATTCATTGTAAATCTCTTTTCAAACTACAATTAATTTCTGGGTTGTAAAAACAAAGTCATTACTTCCCCTGCTGGGAAGAAAATTTGAACAAATGTTGTATTTCAATACTACAACAACTAGAAGTAAAGATTTACTATTACCAATGCTTTCAAATTTTTCATCCTTTCAATTCAGTCCCTGGCAATGGTGCCAATTTCTTGGGTTGCAAAATAGCTTATCCTAATCCCCAGAACAATCTTCAATCTTCGAGGCCAGGGTTGTCATCAAGGAGATGGAGAAGAGGTTCATCAATAGGATAAGGATGATTAATGGCCAATGGTTGGGAATGGGTACCCCTTCACTTCTAGCTCAGTTAAACCAAGGAGGGTGTTCCTAGAGGTATCCCTTAGCAAGGATTAACAATAATGGAAGATGTTCTCAAGGTCATATTATTGCAACAATACCCAACTATTGTTTTAACCCCTAAATATAGTCACAGAGATTAAGACAAGCTTGTTGTACTAAAACCTCTGTTTAAGATGATGAAAGGCACTTCCTATAATAATGGAAGGTGCAGGTATGCTTGTTTGGTTTGCTAGAATTAACATTAGAAAAACCTTCTATTAATTGTGTTTATAATGCATGGTTTCAAGTCAACAACATAATTGTAGTGAGTCTTTTGACTACTCTCTCTGTGCCCACAAAAAATAGATTGGGAAAGAGCTTAGGGAGAAAGTGGAAGATGTGTTCAATGCATGGAATTTTTTAGTGCATTTCCAACTGCCTGCTACCCCCTTTAACCAAGTTGATATTGCAACAATACCCAACTATTGTTTTAACCCCTAAATATAGTCACAGAGATTAAGACAAGTTTGTTGTACTAAAACCTCTATTTAAGATGATGAAAGGCACTTCCTATAATAATGGAAGGTGCAGGTATGCTTGTTTGGTTTGCTAGAATTAACATTAGAAAAACCTTCTATTAATTGTGTTTATAATGCATGGTTTCAAGTCTTCAGCATAATTGTAGTGAGTCTTTTGACTACTCTCTCTGTGCCCACAAAAAATAGATTGGGAAAGAGCTTAGGGAGAAAGTGGAAGATGTGTTCAATGCATGGAATTTTTTAGTGCATTTCCAACTGCCTGCTACCCCCTTTAACCAAGTTGATGATCATTCCAATGCTGAGGAAGAAGAAACTACTAGATTCCAAGGGTTTAGAGTTGCAGATCTCAACATTATGAATTTCTAAATTCGTATTATCTTAGTTTTTTGGTTGGTTGAATACTCTTTGGTGTTTTTTGAGAGCCTTTTTGCTCCTCTGCATGTACGGATATATCCTGTCCATGGATCCTTTTGTAATTTGTATTTTTTATTATAATATATTATGATGCTATATGCATCCTTACCGATAAAAAAAATTCTTGGTTTCAACACAGAACCACAACAACACATGCAATAATAACTATTTATTTCACACTTGATAAGCTTGTTTTAAAATTTTTATAGGTGTGGGTGATCACAGGCTTCTCAGACCGGTGCCTATTAGGATGGGTTACAGAGTCTATGATTCAGCAGAAGGTAAGATAACACAAAAATGAAACAAGCACTTTCTAGATACCGAAATATAAAAACGGTAATAACCAGTAAGAAATATACTTAGTAATCCTTCATCAAAATGCAATCATTCATCTACAACCATAGAAGAGATCATCACATAGCATGTAATGTTTTAAGAATCTACCATATTCATCTAATCAATGGTTACAATCAGACCACGAAGTATGGCAAGAGGAAACCCTAGCTGAAACTTAGGATTTCCTTGAAAAATTACATGAGAAGAGGGAGAAGTTCATACACTAACTCTTGAAATCAATATGAAACTTTTCATAACCTTTATCTTGCCTACTGGAGAACTGGAACCTTTTGTTCTTTTGAAACCCTAGAGAGTTTTACACTTTGTTGCCTGAAAAACTGCCAAAAGACCAACCCTTGAAAAGAGTTTTGATCTTGCCTTTATAACCTTCACAATTCGGACCTAAGGATGAAATGGGTGGGAAAACCCCCAACAACCCCACCAACTGCAATAAAACATCATTTCCAACTACCCATTTCACATTAATGGCGATCCTGAGAGTTGTTGGCATGTTTTCCCACATTTTCTAGGTGTTTCTGGATGGTGGAAGGAGCAGGGAAGGCAAATTAGTCAGACCCCAACAAATTAGGCTTCCTCCAGGCAATCAAATTTTAAAAAGGTGAAGAAAGAAGCCCCGATCTCCAAAGTCTGAAAGGAACAAAGGGAAATCATCAAGCTTCAAAGATCGGGCCTTCACCATACATTGTTCATATTGGAAGAAAAGAAAAGAACCGCCCGATCCTGAAATACATAGAAGAAAATTGAAGCTCACCGGACTTCGGTCTTCGGTCTTCGGGGCTCCCACCTTCAATCTTCGAAAAGAAAGGAGGAAGATAAACCCCTAGTCTCCATCATCTGAAAGACGGGCAAATTTGAGCTTCATCAGACCTCGGTTGTCGAACCCTCTTCATGCTGCCTACCTAGGAGAAGACTGAAGGTCACCACTCTATCCTCTGACAACCCGCAACACTTAGGTGATTTTACAAGGAACCAAGGCAGATTTCAGAGCTGATAGGAATGGCACGATAGAAGACATGAACCTGGAACTCTAAAACTTCAAAAAAGGTGAAAACACAAGGAAAACACTTAGAATTTTTGTACTTAACCATTTTGTAGATTTCTTCCTTACACTTCAAAAGGAACAAGGTAGGAATTTTGATGGATTTGGCAAGATTAGAATGTTTGGGAAACTTGGCAAGATTTTGCAAATATTGGGCTTGAAAATAGGAATCCCAACAAGAGCCATTAAGAACTAGCTTTCTTGGCCAAAATTTAAAGCCAAATATAGGCTTGGTAATTAGGACTTTTAATCATTTCACATAATTATGGAGTTGGTACCTCTTTATACGGTTCACAAGGTTGGAATTTGTTGCACCAAACCTTGGTAGAAGGATTGGAAATGGTATCCAAATACTCCTTTCAGGAACTACAAGCCCTTTAACGGATATTCTTGGCTTTCTTCTCACTTGTCCATGGTTTCAAAATTCAATGCTAGGTGGAATCTCTAGTCCACTACAGTTCAATGGTGCCATAGGTTTCAAATAGTTTGGGCCACACATATGGAGCCCAAATTGGCTCATTTTTCTTAGTGTCTCATGCCAGGGTCTCCCTGTTGGATCTTGTCTAATCCATTTGGGTGTTTCTAACCCCCTTTATCCTTTTTATGGACATTTAGCAACCCCTAAGTATCTTTTCTAGTTTTACCCACAAGCCCAAACTACTTGGATCTAGATTCCTAACTTTTTAAAGCCTTTTCAACTAGAGCCTTTCTCTTAGCATATGATTCTTTACATGATTGGCCCAAAATAACTATGAGATTTACCTAGATTTAGCAAACTTTTAGACTAAAGATTCTCTTTACAATACAGAAAGATCAAAATTTTGTATTATTTTCAAGATTTGTTGTGGACACTTCTTTTTTCATATACACTAAAGCAATTATATGCTCTAATGTTATGTTCTAGATATAGGTCTAGGCTAATAAATTGGCTCTAGAAGTTTGCCACTTGTAGACACTCGTAGAGCACTAGGTCTTCATGCCCCTTGTATTGTTGCTTGTGTTTCACCTTCTCCTACCTACTAGGTTGTTTCCCCTTCATGTGGGCATTGTTGTGACCATAGTCATAGCTCTAGATATGGCCCTCAAGGTTCATAGGGTTCCCCCATCACTAACATTGTGGCTTGTCTCCCTTGCCATGGGGCCAGTTTTCTACCTCCCAACATGATTGTGGACATTTTGGTTGGCTTGATAGTGAGAAATTCCCCTACTCGGACCTTTTAATTTCTCCTATACATGCAGATCCTACTAAAAAAAGAAAAAGATGATACTATTATGGGTTGGGAACCCATTTTAGATGGCCAATATCTCTTAGATGGTTGGGTCTCACCCCTGATAATGACCCCCCTTCTTCCCTTGCTCACATAGCCTTGGCAACTTAACAGTGTGATCACCGATTTCATTGTTGCTATTTCTTGATTCCAACCTTAACTTTTTGGATGTGATGTTATTCCACTCCTATTTTTGTGAATAGTGTATTATATTTTTAGTTTTTAATATAAAATATAACACTATTCATAAAAAAACATAAAATATAAAATATACACTTTTCTCTTTACGATTAAATAATTTCAAAATTTCTGCTTAAAAAAATTGATTAATCTTGAAAATTATATCACTTTTTAACTTTAGAGATTGTGTGAACAGATGACTTTAGAGATTGTGTGAATAGATGGAGAAATACATCCATCTTAATTTCAACTAATTACTATATTATACACAAAATACACAACTATGTCGTAAATATAGCTCATTCAATCTAATACGAAAGACTCTATTGTTGCGCAAAGCCTTCATTCCTGAAGTGGAAAGTCTGCACAAGCGTTTGAGAACTTAATGGAGTGGCTTCTTCACGTTGTGATTTAAGCCCAATCGAAGGGATATTTATGTACGGTTATGATTGATGATAGGTGAGACGTGCATGGTGTGACGTGGAGGAGTATTGAGTAATATAGTTAAATATTGTACAAGTGTGTTTAGTTAATTGTATTTAATGTGTAATAGACATGTTGATAGGTATTTGTAATTATTGTAATTTATAATTAATTTGATAATTATAAAGAAATAAAAACAATTTGTTTATATGGTAAAGGAATAATGTGAGGAGGTGAATTATCTAGTAATTTGAGGTTGATATTGCTTAAAAACAATTCTTCTCTGTCCTCTTGATGTTGATATTGCATATCATTGGTCATTGAAGCTTGAGGAGACATGTAGATCCACTTTGAGTAGGGGTTGACAACAATTAGCATGAGTAACCAAAACAATCAACACAAGGTGTGGGTCATGCAAATTGCAAGGTAGGCCCAATATACATAAGAATGTCTTTGACAAACATGTGGTAGCTAACCCAAATCACCAATCAAGATGATAGAGTGACCATTGGAAGGAACTTGATTAGCCATGGAAAGGCTTCACACAAGTAGTTGTGAATGCGAGCAAGAAGCCTAGGCCCAATAAAACTCATTCCATCAATTATAATGTACTAAATGAAATACATGCTCTCCTAAAATTTTACAAGTGCATGCTCCTCAAAAGGATTCATCTATTTTAATGGAATACCAAGGGTGGCATGGATTGTGGATGCATTGATATTGAATCATACAACTTTAGCCAAAGATAGCAACAACAATAATGATTTAGATGTGTAGACACCTGAAAATGGTCACAACCACTTTCGTCTATCCTTTCATTCTAAACCCGACAATTCACACCATTTCACCCAACACACATGTTAATTAAATAATTTATAATTATTTAATTAATATTTTTCCTATCTCTCCCCCATTACCAAAAACTAAATTTCTTGTACTATAGTTCAAAAATTAAATATTTTGACAACTATAGTTCATATGCACTCCCAAAAATTAAATAAATATCCCTATTTATTTAATTTCCTATTTTGTCCACTTTTGATTACTTTTAGTAGTCATCATTATTTTCCTCCTAAACATGTGCACATGAGTTAATTAAAATTAACTCGCAAAATTTACAACTCCCCATGTTTCTAGAAGTCCACTTGTCATTCAATGTACATGCATGTACATGACAAGTGGTACTTTAGAAGCATGTGCAAATCTTCCAAAAAGTGTACATTTGTCTCATTTTCTTTTCTTCCACTCCAAGTCACTATTCATAAAATTTTAAATTCCATGTGGCACTATCCCACCACTATTCATCCAATTTTAAATTCCACTTGTCCTCTCCTCCAAATTTTAAATTCTTCACAAAATCCAAACCATACATTTTCATAAATGAAGCCTTACATGTCATACACCTACCCAAACCTAGCCATTCATCCATTCAACCACTCAATTTTATCCATTGATCTTCCCTTGAATCTTGGAGCAATTCTCTCATCCAACCTCCTCATGACACTTACATCCAATTCTCCTTGTTTGAGGATCCTCAAGTAATTTGAGCCCTTAATCCTTCAATTCAATCCTAGCCCTCCATCCTCATCTCTGAAAATCTATAAATTGAGTATCTCCCCTCCATTTCCAACAAGCACTTAGAAAGCATAGAAATTATGTCAATTTGAGCACTCACATAGCTAATTAAGTTCATCACATAGTTTAGCATAATATCAATTAGGACATATCAATAGGAATGCATAGAGATAGGGTGCAATTATAGTTAAATTGTGCATTTTTATTTAGTCTAATCTAGAGGTCACTTGGATTTGTGAATTGGGTAGTTAGATTGGTTTTAGCATATCATAGGTGATTCACTCTTTCATGCTGACAAGATGTAGCAAGCATGTCGAAGTTAACACTACCTAAGAAGCAACTCAGCATATTGTGATAGATCTCCGATCAATGTTCATTTTTTGCAGCATATTTAGTAATGTAGTTGAGCATTGCATGGCATGAGAGAATAGGCTAGTAGTCAACATTTGTTGTAGATGTTCAACCTATCATCATTATGGGCAAGCATGTACTTAGCTTGGCTAGTATCACTAACAAGCAAAGCTGATGCTAGCTATAAATCCCACAGAGCTTTGTAGTGACATGTCAATAAGGACCCTTTCTTACACAGGGATGTCTCTTTAGTACATTTGGTATGTCATTCAACATGGTTGAGCAGCTCAACATAATTAGTGAACACATCTTCTGCCAAAATTACAAGTGTGTCCAGCATATAAGGGTCATCTAGAATGGGGCAGTGCAACTTTGAATTTCTAACACACTTTTGCACATCACATACATGCTTACAATCTTAGTACACCAACATAAATTAGGTTGAAATCCAACTAAGAGGATAAATATATAGATTGATTTTCCTTCATAGGGAGCTTTATTTTTGTGCACATTTGTAGAAGAGAGATTATGTATTACAATCTACCATATGCTTTTTTATATTGAACAAAGTAGTTAATTACAATGAATACGGTAGTCTTCAAAGACTGCAAGGAAGAATAAAAATAGCAAACCAACAAAAACAACCTCATAGAGAAATACATAACAACATACAACATGTATAATATCGAGCTAAGCATAACTAGCCTGGATAGATTCACCAAGATAAGGGAGACTGTTATTTTATTAAAACTAGTACCAACACCAAGACATCAACAAACAGTAAAAGCATATACCAACAAATAACAAGTCATTCAAGAGTATACCACCATGAAGCTACAACCATCCAAGTAATAAAAGTCGCTCCGCTGAGTGATCGAAACAAAGAAAAAAGAAAAAGAAACATACGATACCATTATGCGTTGAGAGCCCATTTTAGATGGCCAATATCTCCTTGATGGTTAGGTCCCACCCCTAATAAGGATCCCCCTTCTTCTCCTACTCATATAGCCTTGGTAGCTTAGCAGTGTGCTCGCCTATTTCATTGTTGTTACTTCTTGACTCCAACCTTAACTTTTGGAAGTGATGTCATTCAAACTCCTATTTTATGTGAATAATGCATTTTTAATATAAAATATAGCAGTAATCATCATTTAAAAAACACTAAAAAAACAAAATATACAATTTTGAATTTTCTTTTTTTTTAACGAATTTGATTAATCTTTAAAATTGATCACTTTTGGAAAGACATCCATCTTAATTTCAACCTCACACAAAATACAATACTATGTTGTAAATAGCTCGTTCGATCTAATATGAAAAAGATGTAAATCGAAAAAGCTGAAGTTAATTCTCGAAGCTTGTAAAATTAATCGTATTCAAAATTGAAAGAAAACATATCTCAACCTGTCTATAAATGTAACAAATAACCTCTTTACTTTAACAAGTACAATACTATCCCCAAATTTGTTTTCTCCACACAAATTGAATGAAAGTTCTTTCTTTTCATGAGATACGCAGAAGTAATAAAATTTTGGAACAATTTATTTTGGAACAAGGGAAGTTCGGGCAGGACGACAGGTTCGAGTGCGAGGGAAACGAAGATCTGGTTGGGAAGCATTCTTTCTGAAAGACCCCGGAAAATAGCAGGGGCTGTCCTCGCCAATCCTTCCCACATTAGTGCTCAACCTTCTCGGAATTGCCTTTTCTTGCGGTGCAGGATATGATTTACTCCTCTGCGAGGCAGCCCTAACGAGCGCACCAAATTCCTCATCATTTCTAAGAGAGGAGGTGGTGAAGCTCTTTGGCAGGCTAACGTTGGAAACACCGAGGCCGCTATAATTAGCCCTCTCCGCATACTCAGACACGCTTCTCATATAAAAATCTCTGGCTTTGGCAAGGTATGGAAAAGGGGACAAAGCCTTTATTCCCCTGTACACTAATTTTACTCGCAGCTTTTTCGAAACGCCGTCGCTGGCTTTGCTATCTTTGCCGCCTTCCATCAGAAATTAGATAATATGAAAGACTCTGTTGTCGCGCAGAGTCTGCAGAAGCGCTTGAGAAAAATAATGGAGTGGCTTCTTCACGTTGCGATTAAAGACGAATTGAAGGGATATTTATGTACGATTATGGTTAATGATAGGTGAGAAGCGCGTGGCGATGAGGGCATCAATGGGAGTAGAAAGAATCAGTCAATAAATAAAATAAGCAATCCGACCGCTCTCTTTAAACGTTGTCAAGCTTACAAATGAAAAGGTTTGCAGTAGTCAATCTCATTTGGTAGCGCACCGCGTCCACACCAAATTGTGGGCTCTTTTACGAGAGGAGCAAAGTATTAATTAATATAGTTAAATATTTTACAAGCATGAATGATAGAGGAATTTTGTTAGATGTTGTAGTTGGAAATGCTCTGGTAGATATGTATGCAAAATGTAGAAGCATAGACGAGGGACGTGAACTGTTTTACAGAATGCCTGAAAGAAATGTGCTCTCATGGAATGCCCTGATTGCAGGATATTCACAAAATGGATTTGTTCAAAAGGCTTTAGAAACTTTCAAGCAAATGCAATTGGCAGGGGTAAAGCCAGACTCTACAACCTTTGCCTGCATCCTCCCCGCCTGTGTCAAATGGGAGCTTTGGAATAGGGTATGGACATCCATCAAAGCATAAAGGATAAATAAATTTTGTCAGATGTTGTAGTTGTGACTGCTCTGCTAGACATGTATGCAAAATGTGGAAGCACAGACAAGGAACGTAAACTGTTTGACAAAATGCCTCAAAGAAATGTGGTCTTATGGAATGCCATGATTGAAGGATATGCACAAAATGGATTTGCTTACAACGCTTTAGAAAGTTTCAAGCAAATGAAATTGGCATTTGTAAAGCCAGCATCCTCCCCGCCTTGCCAAAGTGGGAGCTTTGGAAGAGGGTATCGACATCCATCAAAGCATAATGGAGGGGGATTTTTGTCAGATATTATGGAAATGCTCTAGTAGACATGTATGGAAAATGTGGGAGCATAGACAAGGTACGTTGACAAAATGTTTCAAAGAAATGTGGTCTCATGGAATGAGATGATTGAAGGATATGCACAAAATGGATTTTGCAAGGATACTCTCAAAATATTTGAATTAATGAAGCACTCTGGAACATATGTTGACATTATAAACTTGCTTGTGTTCTATGGGCATGCGACCATGCAGATTTAGTGGATGAGGGTTGTACATACTTCAAGCACATGAGTAACCCTTATTGCATTACACAGGTACAATTGATCATTATGTGTGCATGGTTGACCTTCTTTCCTCCCCCTCATTTTATGATAGTAATTGCTAAGTTTTCACTTGAGCTATTCTTGAGTTATTTTTCTTGAAGGAGGGAGGGCATGTTAGTGTTTAGTATATTGCAAGAGTGTTAGCTTCCATCCTAGAGTCTACAACAATATTTTGGAGCCTCATAGCATTATTTATAGCAAATCTCTTAATGATAGGTGATAATTTTGTAAAGGTTTAAATTGTACATTATAAATGTTTCTTGTCGGATATGCTAAATTTTCACTCCATTTTTAAATCTTAACCTATATTTTTATTCCCTTTACCATCCCTTGTCAGTCTCCATCCTTTTCCCTCATCTCCCATATCCATTTTGTCTATTTTGTGGTTTCTAGTTCTCTCTTGTCAAGACTGACCGCTTGTGAAGGCTTTGTGGGTTAATGCTTTGAAATTCTACAATATGGGAATCAAGACTCTACCAAGAGTACTAGGAATTTTCTTTCTTGGATAGAGACCAAAGTGAAATTTAAACTTTCGAATTAGGATTTTGAGACATATCAAACAATTATTGATTTAGTTCCTCCCAATATGTTTCACAAAACTGGGGTTAGAACCTTCAAACCTTGGTGGAAAGATTGGAAATGGTATCCATACATGTTATTTTGCAATTACAAATCCTGCAAAGGATATGCATGGCTTTCTCTCCATCTTCCTAGGTTTCTAAGCTAAATCACAAATGGCTTCTCCAATCCTCTCTGGGCACATGGCACCACAAATTTTAGAATGTTTGATCTACACTTTTGGCATCAAAGCTTACACATTTTGCTTGGTGTCTTTTATTTCATGGTCTCCCTGTTGGCACTAGATTATCTCATTTGGGAGTTATCGATCCTCATTTCCCATTCTGTGGACGATAGTTGATTCTCAAACACCTCATTATTTCTGGTTTTGTTCCAAAGTTCTAGAAGCTTGGAATTGGATTCATGATTTCTTCAAGCCTTTCCTACCTAAGCCCTTCTCATGGCATATGGTTGTACGAAGTGATTGGCTTAGAATTCCTACTAAATATACCTAGATTTACATGCTTTTAGGGTGGAGATTCTTTTTAGCATTAGAAATATATGAATTTTTTTATCACTATTGTTTTGTTGATATCCATTTCTCACTTTATACTAAAGCTATGATTTGTTCCAATGTTCTTACGCAAGTTCAAGTGCAAGCTAATAAAGTTACACTTGAAGTAACACATCTATAGGTGTTGTTAGATCATTGGGGTAATGCCCCATGTACAGTTGCTAGAGTCTTGTCACCTCCAACCTCCTTGTGGACACTGATTGGATGTTGTTAGAATGCTTGGGGACGTCATGACTCCCAGTCACATGCTTCCTAACCACCTTCCACATGAGTGAGGGATCAGTTTTCTTGTAGTTACTCACAACCCTCCCACCTACCTTCAGCCTCTTCTTAGCCTTATGACTCTGGGGCTCCTGGATGGCTACACTTTGGCAAATTCTTGTGCCTAGCTCTAGCTATTTGTCATATTTGTGCTACGTAGCTTCTTACAAAGGATGCAAATGAAGAAAAGAGTGTGATTACTAGTTGGAAGCCTATCATTGATGGCTCTATCTCCATTGATGTATGGGGAAAACTCGATGACCGTAACCCCCCTCCACCCCCTAGTGGTGTAGCTGTCACTGTTTAAGCAGCTTTGTTTTATTACTTTTGCTTGTCTGTTCAGACTTTGCCCTACTCAAACTTTGAGAGTGTACCTTCTATCATTTATTTTTTTATAAATAATGTATTATTTTCCTTTTTAATATATAAAAATAATATAATCATTATTCATATCAAAACAAATTTACTTTAAATTCCATAAGGTTAAACCATCTTACCATCTTACATCGTATTTATGCACCCAAAACATAAGGTAAATCGCTATTAAGCCTACTAAAGTTTTTCCATTGAACATGAAAGAAATATATAGTTAGGTACGTTGACATGAGAGGGCCCAAAAGGAGTTGGTGCATTCCACGCAAACACTGAATACACACGATGTGCAAAAGAGCAGGTAGATCCTCCCAATTTACAGTAATGGTGGGGACTTTAAACGTTCGCTGGTAAAACTTCTTATAATAAAAATGTTTGTAGTTTGACTAAAACGCCCAACCACCAGAACCCAACAATGAAGTCAAGCAGAAGAGCCAAAGATGCAAAACAAGCAGAAAAAGCAAATACAAGAAACCCTGCCGGCGCGATGCATAATTACACAGCAATTCTTGATTGAGGACGGAAATTGGAAGGCGTAGAAGAGGGGCGAGAGCGAGGATAACACGAAGCAGCGACGCTAACGCTCTTTGGGAAAGTGGGGGGAAAGTAGCAGGGCTCATCCTCATAAATCGTGCCCACAGAGGGCGCTGTGCTCCTACTTCTCGCCAATGCCTGCTCTGCTCTGTATAATCCTCCTCTACTTGAACTTGAATTTGAACTCAAACTCCTCTGTGACGCAGCCCTCACAAGCTCTCCGTATTCGTCTTCCTTTCTGGAAGAGGTTGTGCTGAAGCTCTTTGGCAGAGTAGTAACGGGGGGAACGCTTGCAGCCAGCCCGCTATAGTTGGCCTTCGCCGCCAATTTGTTGAGGCTTCTCACATAATAATCCTGGGCTTTGCCAAGGTATGGCAACGGAGACAGCGCCTTCATTATTCTGTGAAACGATCCGCGTTTGGCGCTTTCCGGAACGTTATTCTTATCGCCTTTCATGGAAACTTAGTTTGCAGTTTCTGATAGAGAGGGAATAGAGAGCAAGATCTGTGCTCGGTGAAAGGACTTGTTCACTTGTTATGGAACTTCTTTTTCTAGGATATATATCAAGGAAAGGAAAGGAGAGATTGGGAGATGAAGTCAAGGAACGGCACAGAACCATCCTTGTAGAGTAACTACACGAAACCATCGTTGTAGAGTAAAACGATCGTTGTAGAGTAAGTAGAAGTAAACCAAATCCGGAAACCAAAACCCATCATATTGAAATGACAAATTGTTAGGATTCGTTGGGAAATTAAGTTCATGTTGATGGAAGCCCAACTTCCAAATTTTATGGGTGTGTATTTGAAGTGGAATAATATTGAGATAGGGGACTTTTTAAAAATTTTAATATTTTATTTTTATAAAGGTTATCTAAATACAATATATATTACTTAAATTATTCATAATTATTAAAGATTATAAAGTGTGGGATTTTATACTATATTTTATATTATTCATAATCATTAAAGATTACGAAGTGTGGGATTTTACACTATATCTTAAATTATTCATAATTATTAAAGATTGCAAAGTGTGAGATTTTACACTATATACAACTTTAGCTAGAGCTAGCAACAACAGTGATTTAGATGTAGTAGGCATGTTGAAGTTAACACTACTTAAGAAGCAACTCTACTTAAGAAGCAACTCAACACTTTGTTAAGTTGAAGTTGATGGAAGCCTAACTTCCAAATTTTATGGTTAAATGTATTTGAGCTGGAATAATATTGAGATAGATGACTTTTTAAAACGTTTCAATATATTGTTTTTGTAAAGGTTATCTAAATATAATATATATTACTTAAATTATTCATAATCATTAAAGATTACAAAGCGTGGGATTTTAAATTATTCATAAATACAACATATTTTACAAAGTGTGGGATTTACACTATTTTTAGACGTTTTTTGGGTGCCCCTAAGAACTAGCTTTCTTGGCCAAAATTTAAAGCCAAATATAGGCTTGGCAATTAGGACTTTGAATCATTTCACATAATTATGGAGTTGGTACCTCCTTATATGGTTCACAAGCTTGGAATTTGTTGCACCAAACCTTTCTAGAAGGATTGGAAATGGTATCCAAATACTCCTTTTAGGAACTACAAGCCCTTTAAGAGATATTCTTGGTTTTTTGCTCATCTGCCCATGGTTTCGAAACTCAATGCTAGGTGGAATCTCCAGTCCACTACAACTCATTGGCACCACAACTTTCAAATAGTTTGGTCCACACTTGTGGAGCACAGACTGTCTCATTTTGCTTAGTGTCTCATGCTATGGTCTCCCTATTGGATCTCGTCTTATCTATTTGGGTGTTTGTAATCCCCTTTATCCTTTTTGTGAACATTTAGCAACTCCCAAGCATCATTTCTAGTTTTACCCACAAGCCCAAGCTACTTGGAGCTAGATCCCTGACTTTTTAAAGCCTTTTCAACTAGAGATTTTCTCTTATCTTTTATGTGATTGGCCCAAAAAACATATGATATTTACCTAGATTTAGCAAGATTTTAGAATAGAGATTCTCTTTACAATATGGAAAGATAGAAATTTTGTATTTTTTCAAGATGTCTTGTGGACACTTTGTTTTCTATATACACTAAAACAATTATATGCTCTAATGTTATATTATATCTATATAGGTCTAGGCTAATAAAGTGGCTTTGGAAGTTTCCCACTTGTAGACACTAGTAGAGCACTAGGTCAATGCTCCTTGTATTGTTGCCCGTGTTTCACCTTCTTTTGCCTATTAGGTTGTTTCCCCTTCACGTGGGCATTGTTGTGACCATAGCCATAGCTCCAAATATGGCCCTCATGGTTCATAGGGTTCCCCCCATCACCAACACCATAGCTAGTCTCCCTTGCCATGGTGCCAATTTTCTACCTTCACACATGATTGGGGACATTTTGGTTGGCTTGATAGTGAGAAATTCCACTGCTTGGACCTTATAATTTCTTCTATCCGTGCAGATCTTGCTCAAAAAAGAAAAAGAAAAAGATGATACCATTATGGGTTGGGAACCCATTTTAGATGGCCAAGATCTCCTAGATGGTTGGGCCTCACCCCTAATAAGGATCCCCCTTCTTCTCGTGCTCACATAGCCTTGGCAACTTAGCATTATGATCACTTATTTTATTGTTGTTATGTCTTAATTCCAACTTTAACTTTTAGATGTGATGTCATTTCATTCATATTTTTTAATAAATAGTGTATTATATTTTAATTTTTAATATAAAATATACACTTTTCTCTCTACAATTAAATAAATTTAAAATTTCTCCCTAACAAATTTGCTTAATTACATCACTTTCTAACAAATTTGCTTAATTACATTACCTTTTAACTTTTATTAGAGATTCTTTGAACTGACCGAGAAAGACATCCATCTTAATTTCAACTAATTCCCATACTTACATACAAAATACAAAACTATGTAGTAAAAATATACCTAGCTCATTCAATCTAATACGAAAGACTGTTGTCGTGCAAAGCCTTTATTCTCGAAACGGAAAGTGTACAGAAGCGTTTGAGAACATAATGGAGTGGCTTCTTTCACGTTGTGATTAAAGCCCAATCGAAGGGATATTTATGTACGGTTATAACTGACGATAGGTGAGGCGCATGGTGTGACGTGGAGGAGTATTAAGTAATATAGTTAAATATTGTACAAGCGTGTCTAGTTTAACCAGCAATCATATTTAATGTGTAATAGACACATTGATAGGTATGTGTAATTATGTAATTCATAATTAATTTGAAAATTATAAAGAAATAAAAACAATTTGTCTATATGGTAAAGGGGTAATATAAGGGGTGGATTATATTCTTGATTGGATTGTCTAATAATTTGAGGTTGATATGGCTTAAAGATGATTCTTCTCCATCCTCTTGAAGTTGATATTGCATATCATTGGCCATTGAAATTTGAAGAGATATGTAGATCCACTAAACACCAGACTTCCAAGATTGCAATGAATGTTAGACCTTAATGATTAATGTCTCCAATGTCAAATGACGTTCTTTCAAGTGTAAGACCTTGGGATTTATGGATTGTCAAAGCCCATGCCACTTTGAGTAGGAGTTGATAGCAATTGGCACGAGTAATCAAAACAATAAACATAAGGTGTGGGTCATGCAAATCCAAGGTGGGCCCATATAACATTCGAACTTGATGACAACGGAGATTGGATGATCTATCAGTTTGCTATCACTTTTATTAACAATAACATCAACTTTCCCTACTACTCCATTGACAAGATTTGCAACAACTAATAAATTTGAAGTGAGTATAACTTGTTGGCCAATACACAAGAGCACCATGGAAGGTAGTTGTTCATCCTCGAGATTTGAAGAGGAACTCTCACTCATTTGTTCTGCATTATACTGCAACCAACACCCCCAAAGACTTTAGTAAATGTTTCTTATACAAAACAACCAAGTCATTTGTTGGAAACAAATGTATAGAGGACTAGAATGCAACTTGCACATCATTGTTGAGGAAATGATTAGTGTGTGACATAAGTAATTCCCAATCAAAAATTGCATTTTTGATATTGGTAAGAAGATTATGAAATCCAAGCTAAGATGGTTCATCACCTTGTTGACAAAAGATATATCATTCAATGTAACAACTGTGTTAAAGCTACACCGCAATGTTGTCTCATAGGATGCCCCAATATACATAAGAATGTCTTTGATAGACTTATGACAATTGACCCAAGTCACTAATCAAGATGATAGAGTGACCATTGAAATGAACTTGATTGTCCATGGGAAAGGCTTCACACAAGTGGTTGTGAATGCAAGCAAGAAGCCTAGGCCCAATGAAACTCATTTCATCAATTAGAATGTACTGAACGAATACATGCTCTCTTGAAATGTTACAAGTGCATGCTCCTCAAAAGGATTCATCTCTTTTAATGGAATGCAAAGGGTGGCAAGAATTGTGGATGCATTGATGTTGAATGATACAACTTTAGCCAAAGCTAGCAACAACAACAGTGATTCAAATGTAGCAGGCATCTTGAAGTTAACACTACCTAAGAAGCAACTCAGCATATTGTGATAGGTCTCCAATCAATGTTTAATTTTTGCAGCATATTTAGTAATGTAGTTGAGCATTGCATGGCATGCGAGAATAGGCTAGCAATCAACATTTGTTCACCAAATGGAAAGGATGGTGGGGTTGCAAATGTTCAACCTATTATCATTATGGGCAAGCCTGTACTAAGCTCGGCCAGTATCACTAGCTAGCAAAGTTGATGTTGGCTATAAATCCCACAGAGCTTTGTAGTGACATGTCAATAAGGACCCTTTCTTATACAAGGATGTCTCTTTAGTACATTTGGTATGTCATTCAACATGGTTGAGTAGCTCAACATAATTAGTGAACACATCTTCTACCAAAATTACAAGTGTGTCCAACAAATAAGGGTCATCTAGAATGGAGCAGTGGAACTTTGAATTTCTAACACACTCTTGCACATCACATACATGCTTACAAGCTTGGTACTTAAACATAAATTAGGTTGAAATCCAATTGAGAGGATGAATATATAGATTGATTTTCCTTCATAGAGAGCTTTATTTTTGTGTACATTTGTACAAGAGAGTTTATGTAGTACAATCTACTATATGCTTTTTTATATTGAACAAAGCAGTTAATTACACTGAATAGTGTAGTCTTCAAAGACTGCAAGGAAGAATAAAAATAGAAAACCAACAAAAACAACCTCACGAAGAAATACATAACAACATACAACATAAGATCGAGTTGAGCATAACTAGGGATAGATTCACCAAGATAAGAGAGCATGTTAAAACTAGTACTGGCACTAAGACGTCAACAAAGAGTCAAAGTATATACCTTGACAAATAACAAAAGTCATCCAAGAGTATACCGCAATGAAGCTACAACCATCCAAGTAACATAAGTCGCTCGGTTGAGTGATCGAAAAAAGAAAAAAGAAAAAAGAAAAAGAAACATATGATACCATTATGCATTGGGAGCCCATTTTAGATGGCCAGTATATCTTTGATAGTTAGATCCCACCCTTAATAAGGATCTACATTCATCTCCTACTCATATAGCCTTGGTAGCTTAGCAGTGTGATCACCTATTTCATTGTTGTTACTTCTTGATTCCAACCTTAACTTTTTGGAAGTGATGTCATTCCACTAATATTTTATGTGAATAATACATTATATTTTTAGTTTTTTATATAATATATAACACTAATCATCATTAAAAAAAACTAAAAAAACAATATATACAATTTTTTTTCTCTGCAATTAAATAGCTTTGAATTTTCTCCTTCAACAAATTTGATTAATCTTTAAAATTGATCACTTTTTAGCTTTTAGAGAACAGACCGAGATTGAGAAAGACATCCATCTTAATTTCAACCACGCACAAAATACAATACTATGTTGCAAATAGCTCGTTCAATCTAATATGAAAAAGATGTAAATCGAAAAAGCTGAAGTTAATTCTCGAAGCTTGTAAAATTAATCGTATTCAAAATTGAAAGAAAACATATCTCAACCTGTTTATAAATGTAACAAATAACTTCTTTACTTTAACAAGTACAATACTATCCTCAAATTCGGTTTCTCCACACAAATTGAAAGAAACTCTCTTTTATGTTTTTTTCATTTCAAAAAGTATTGAAATTTCGAAGGAACTACATTTTCACGTACACACAACAGAAATTAGATAATATGAAAGATTCTGTTGTCGCGCAGAGTCTGCAGAAGCGTTTGAGAAAATAATGGAGTGATTTCTTCCCGTTGCGATTAAGGACGAATCGAAGGGATATCTATGGACGATTATGAGTGACGATAGGTGAGAAGCGCGTGGTGTGACGTGGCGATGAGGGGATCATTGGGAGTGGGAAGAATCGGTCAACAAATAAAATAAGCAATCCGACGGGTCTCTTTAGACGTTGTCAAGCTTACAAATGAAAAGGTTTGCAGTAGTCAATCACATTTGGTAGCACACCGCGTCCCCAGATTCCCCACTATGTTGTGAGCTCTTTTACGAGAGGAGCAGCGTATAAGTTATATAGTTAAATATTTTACAAGCGGGTCTAGTTGGCCAATACACAACCGATAAATTTGAAGAGAGCATAACTTGTTGGTCAATACACAAGAGCATCATGTGAGGTAGTTGTTCATCCTCAAGATTTTAAGAGGATCCCCTCTCATTTGTTCTGCACTAGACCCGAAAGATTTTAGTATATGTTATGCAAAGCAACAAGTCATTAGTTGGAAACAAATGTATAGAGGACTGGAATGCAACTTGCACATCATTGTTGAGGAAAGGATTAGAGCATGACATAAGTAGTTCCCAATCAAAAATTGTATTTTTGATATTGGTAAGAAGATTATGACATCCAAGCTAAGATGGTTCATCACCTTGTTGACAAAAGATATATCATTCATTGTAACAACGGAGTTAAAGTTGCACCACAATGTTGTCTCAAAGGATGTCCGAATATACATAATAATGTCTTTGACAGACCTATGGTAGCTAACCCAAATTACTAATCAAGATGATAGAGCAACCATTGAAAGGAACCTGATTGTCCATGGGAAAGGCTTCATGCAAATGACTATGAATGCGAGCAAGAATCCTTGACCCAATGAAACTCACTCCATCAATTAGAATGTATTGAACGAAATACATGCTCTCCTGAAATGTTGCAACCACATGCTCCTCAAAAGGATTAATCTCTTTTAATGGAATGCAAAGGGCGGCATGGATTGTGGATGCATTGATGTTGAATGATACAACTTTAGCCAGAGCTAGCAACAACAACAATGATTTAGATCTCATAGGCATGTTGAAGTTAACACTACCTAAGAAGCAAATCAAGATATTGTGATAGGTCTCTAATCAATGTTCAATTTTTGTATCATATTTAGTAATGTAGTTGAGCATTGCATGGCATGAGAGAATAGGCTAGTAGTCAACATTTGTTCACCAAATGGAAAGGATGGTGGGGTTGTATATGTTCAACTTTTCATCATTATGGGCAAGCATGTATTTAGCTTGGCTAGTATCACTAACAAGCAAAGTCGATGCTGGCTATAAATTCCATGGAGCTTTGTAGTGACATGAAAATAAGGACCCTTTCTTATACAGGGATGTCTCTTTAGTATATTTCCTATGTCATTCAACATGGTTGAGTAGCTCAACATAATTAGTGAACACATCTTCTATCAAGATTACAAGTGTGTCCAACAAACAAGTGATGCATGAGCATCGTATCATTAGTTTAGTTGTTCTCTGTTTTCTGGCAGCTAGTTTATGTTGTGTCAGTTTTCCTCCTTTTTTGTAATAAGTTTCCTCTGTCCTCAATTTACCTCCTGTCGCCATTAAGACAGGAACAAAACAACTTTCTACCTCTTTCTTACTTTCGGCAGGCGAACAAACTATGACCTGTGAAAAACGGTTGATAACCGATTTTAGGAAGTTGATTGGAGTTCATTGAGGAGGATTGAAGTTCGTTGGGCATGGTAGATCGTTGTGTTTGAAATGAGAGAGATTGAGCCATAATGTAGAAGGATGAGGAGATAGGTGAAGTCGACGACAGGATTAAGGTGGAAGAACAAATCGTATGAGGAGAACGACAGTAAAGGAAAAGAAAACAAAAAGGATTGGTATTGTGGTGGATTCCTTGTCAGAGTGAATATAAGTCAAATATGTCACTGTAAGACTAGTCTTGTTTCAGTCTTCCAAGTCTGTGTTGACTTTGTGAATGATGTAAAAGAACATATTTGAAATGCAAGTTTGAATCAATTCGTATCATTGTTGAATGTAGTTTTTATCCCTGTCTCAATTGTAGAAAGAATGATTAATTTTCAAATTCATGTCATCTGAATATATTGTCCACATAATCGATTCAATAACTTGCTATGAATTTAAGTTGCTGTCATAATCCTCTGGTTCTTGAAAGTGTTGCTAAGTTGTTTGGTTTCAGTTTATCATGCTATCAATTTGGTATCAGAGCCAGAAGATCATTGGCATGGTGAGAAGTATGTTTGTAGAATGAGGTATGCAAGAGTTTGAAAGAGAGAGAGTGAAGGAGTTTGTTTGTCAGAGGTATGGAGAATTTGTTGTTGCAGGCATATGAAAAGGTTTGTAACTTCTATCCTCCAACAAAGATAAATTGGGTAGAAAATGTATAATTTCCTCCACTAAGAGAGTGTGGGTAGAGGGGGTTTTGAGAGGTACATCTTATAGAGGCCTTGTTGGGTAGAGGGTAGTTGTTGGATGTGAGAGATTCTGTTATAGCAGTAAGCAAGATGTATATGTCAAAGAGAAGGACGATTGTCTTGAAGAAGCCAGTTGTGTGGGAAGCTATGGAACAATATTGAGAAGAAAAATGAAATAGAAGACTCTATGAAGAGTTGAAGAAAATAGAAGCAAGAATGGATGCCCTTGAAATTGGGTTGAAAAAGAAAGAGATGGATGTGAAAGAAAAGGATGAAGAAAAATAGAAAATGAGTGAAGTGAAGTTCCATTGTTCTTTTTGTGATGATAGGTTTGCAAGTGATGTTTTGTGTGCAGGAAATGAAGATGCAAAAGTGCAGAAAATAGACTATGAAAATCCAAAATTTGACAAGGAGATAGATGAAAATGAGGAAGAACTCCTATTGGAAGAGGAGAGGAAAGTATCCATAAAGGAGGCACTTAAGGAGACATCTTAGTCTTTTGATTTATTTTCTAATGTCATGTTTGAAAATGTGAATACAGGGAAGAGGAAGATTGAAAACCAGACCTTGAAGATGATGAGAGAAGGGGAACATGGCAAAGCACCTGAGAATGAAGAAAAGGTTAATGGTAAAGTTTTGTAGTTTGATAAAGGAGATGAGGAAGAAACCCAAGAATCTCACAATGCTTTGGAAGATGTTGCAGAAGCAAGGAAAGATGCCTATGAGGAAGAAAAATTGGAAAACAAAGAAGCCAATGGTGAATGTAAATCGAGACAGCAAATGAATGGAGGTAAGAATATTGTTTTTAGTCATGTATGTGGAAGTGAGAATGTGGTTATGCAAGTTAATAGAGAAAAGAGGGATGAACATGGATATATAGTACCAAGTTGGCAGAAGAAATCTATTAAGGAAGGACAACAGTTAGAATGTAAATAGTGGGTGACTAATGGTGGAGTTTGTGATAGCAAACCGAAACAAAGGCTAGAAGAAATCATAAAAGTGGAACTAGATAGTAAGAATGAGTTATTAGAATCTAAGATGGAACTATGGAGGCTTATAAATGGAAAAGACATGAGAAGAGGAAAATACAAGAAGAAAAAGGAAAGCAAAAGGAGGCAGCTTGGAAAGAAGAAGAAGAAAAGAGTGGTGGATAAGTTTGATTACTAGCCTTATGTGCAGGAGCACATGTTTTCTTTTATCACTGATGGAGTTTGAAGTAGGAGCATCGCATCATTAGTTTAGTTCTCTATTTTCCCGCGGCTAGTTTGTGTTGTGTTGATTTTCCTCCTTTTTTGTAATAAGTTTCCTCTATCCTCAATTTACCTCATGTCACCATTAAGACAGGAACAAAACAACTTTCTACCTCTTTCTTAGTTCTGACAAGTGATCAAACTGTGACCAGTGAAAAACGGTTGATAACCGATTTTAGGAAGTTGATTGGAGTTCGTTGAGGAGGATTGAAGTTTGTTGGGCACAGCAGGTCGTTGTGAAGATCGTTGTGTTTGAAATGAGAGAGAATGAGCTAGAATGTAGAAGGAGGAGGAGATAGGTGAAGTCAACAGTAGGATTAAGGGGGAAGAACATATCATAGGAGGAGAATGAAAGGGAAGGAAAAGAAAACAAGAAGGAGTGGTACTATGGTAGATTCCTTGCTAAAGTGAATATAAGTCAAATATGTCACTATAAGACTAGTCTTGTTTCAGTCTTCCAAGTCTGTGTGGACTCTATGAATGATGTAAAAGAACAGATTTGAAATTCAAGTTTGAATCAATTCGTATCATTGTTAAATGTAGTTTGTATTCCTTTCCCAATTGTAGAAAGAATGATTAATATTCAAATTCCTATCATTTGAATATATTGTCCACATAATTGGTTGAATAACTTGCTGTGAATTTAAGTTGCTGTCATAATCCTCTGGTTCTCGAAAGTGTTACTAAGTTGTTTGGTTTCAATTTATCATGCTATCAACAAGGGTCATCTAGAATGGAGCAGAGTAGCCTTGAATTTCTAAAACACTCTTGCACATCACATACATTCTTACAAGCTTGGTACTTAAACATAAATTAGGTTAAAATCCAACTGAGAGCATGTATCTATAGATTAATTTTCCTTCATAGAGAGCTTTATTTTTCTACAAATTTGTACAAGAGAAATTATGTATCAAGCAATCTAGTTTTTTTTTTGTTATCTATCGAATAAGAAATATCCATGGCTTCCTTAATTTGGATTATCTACACATTTTAGTAATTTTGGCATTGCTTTTTCTTTCATTAGATATAGTTTTAGTTACCATGGTGACTTAAGAAGTTAATATACTCATGTTAAAAGAATTAATACAAATAAAATATATTTGTATTTTTGTTATGATGGATTGAAAGCCATAGTTAAGATTGCAAGGCAAGATACATGCTCTTACAGTCTTTTTTTTTATAAAAATGAAAAGATAACATTGATAACAATATCTCTTGTGGAATCACTAAAAAACTTTCTTCCCCCACTATAATGATATCACAAAAACATGGACAAGAGGTGTTAAGGCACTGCTACATGGCAAAGGAACTATCATCGTTGTGCATTCCTTTGGCTGTTAAGAAAACTTAAGTGTAGCCAAGAACATCTCTTATTAAATGACCATGATTTTTTAATTATTGATCAACATTTTTAATAGCTTTAGACAATCAATTCTACCTACATCTTATGGGAGCTAACTCTTTCTCATGGAGAAAAAATGTCTCAACATAAAAAATTTAATTAAAAATCTTTTTTAAAACTTTAAAGTTTAATAGAATAATGATTTTTTTAAAGCCATTTAAATAAAACTCATGCGGTAACCCATGACTTTTTGAAACTCTGAATAAAACAGTGAAATCCCTTAAAACATTATAGAAAAAAAGTGCTCCACTATACAATATAATAAATCTCCATGGTTTTGAAAACTAGCAATCACATTTAAAGTGCAATGGACATGTTAATAAGCATTTATAATGAATATAATTTTTAATTAACTAGAAATTTGTAAAGAGATGACATTTTTCACAGTAATCAAAGCTATTCTAAGTAGTGTATATTTTGAGGTGTTGGAGTACATTATTGACTGAATTGTCATAATTTGAGGTTGAAATTGCATGTAGATGATCCTCCTTCTTCCTTCTAAGGAAGACATATGCATTATCTTGCATTCAAGAATATCGTTGGTAGCTAAAACCTAGGGAGATATATAGATACACTAAATGCCTAACCTTGAAATGAATGTCAAACATTGATGTTGAATATCTCTAATCGCAATTGATGGTCTTTCAAGTGTAAGACCTTGGGATTTGTAAAATGTCAAAATTTGTGCCATTTTGAGTGGGAGTGAGGCAAGTAGCATGATCAATGAAAACAATTGGCAAAAGACTTGCTCGATGAAAAGCTTGCAAACCACTTGATATACTGCAACAAAATTCTTCATGTCACAAGACCTTTTTGGACAAAGTGTTGAGAAGAAATTTTTGATATGATCATCTTGATTGGTTGCCATACTTTGTTCTTCAATTCGAGAAAAACAACTACAAAGTGGTTAGACTTGCATAGCATCATGCTTGACCTTCCACCTTCTAATCCAAATTTGAATTTCTAACATGTTATAATGGAAGAAACTAGTTGCTATGCAACACTTGTTTTCCTTAACAATTATGTACTTCTAATGTAATGAACCCGCAAGGCAAAATATGTTGAACACACATAAATATTGTAGAAATAAGAGAAATGGAGAAATGTTTTATTATCTTCAATGTGCCACTTCGAGGGGGAAACCTCCAATAAAGAAACATTCTAATTACGAATATTTCAAGAAGCCTTTAAATTGAGAAGTCATTAAAATATATAGAGTTTTTCCAAAGGCAAATACTATCATCCTATGCATGTGGGATAATTACTTTATTCTAACAACTAGTGGGATGAATTACAAAGAATACACATCCCTTTATTAAATCTACCAAAGGGTGACTTACAAAGAATATGTGCCCAACTAATACTAGCTAACATAAAGTACAGTGGTGTACATAACATTGCCTACCCCTTAAAATAACTTTGTCCTCAAATCTTTAGATGAGGAAATCTAGAGAGAATGCTAGTTGACTCCCATGTGACACTGTAAGCCTTTCCACTTGACTAATAACTCCTAAATAGAATGATTGTGCAAGTTCTTGGTGTGTTTGTCCAAAATAGCCTCCAGTTACAAAAATATTGAGCCCTTCTCATCCAACTCAGGTAGCTTTATCAATTGTTGAGTAGTAGACCCAATCACTTTCTTGAGACAAGAGACATGAAAAATCGGGTGTATTTCAAAAGAAATTGGAAGAGTTAACTTGTATGTCACCTTAGCAATGTATTGGATTATTTAATAGGGACCATAAAATTTGGAAGCCAACTTATGGCCACACTTGTCATGTAATGAAAGCTACTTGTATGGATAGACATGTAAAAAACCTAATCACCAATAGAAAAAGAGCACTCATTCTAATGTTGGTCCACTAATTGCTTCCTAAGATTTTGGGTCTATGTTAGATTAGCCTTAAGTAGTTAAGAGATGTCTTCCTTCTTGGTCAACATGTTGTTAACTGTTACAACTTGTGCAGAACCTAAAACATAAGTAGTCAAGGATGGTGGGGGAGTACCATATAGGGCCTCATAAGGGGTCATTTTGGAAGCACTATGATAAGTAGTATTGTACCACCACTCTGCCAAAGGTAGACCCTTGGCCTAATGTCCTTATTGCTCAGACACAAAATAATGCAAATAAGTCTTAAGACACTTGTTGACAATCTTTGTTTGACCATAAATTCAAGGATAATAAGCTAAACTCATGTTCAAGGAGGTGCCTTGCAACTTAAACAACTCTTGCCAAGATTTGATGGTGAAGGAAGGATCATGATCATTGATAATAGAATGAGGAAACTTCTGGAGTTTGAAGATTGAATCTAGGAAGTGTTGAGCAACCATGGAAACACTGTAAGGGTGAGGTAATGCACATATTTGGCCAAGCGGTCTACCACCACCAAGACAATCTACTTATCGGCTGAGAGTGGAAGCTCCATAATAAAATCCATGAAAATGTTAGTCTAAGCCTAATTTGGAATAGGAAGTGGCTGCAATAGTCCTGAAGCTTTGAGAGTTTCCCCATTGGTTCTTTAACACTCATCAAATTCAACTACAAATACCAGAGCATCCTTCTTAAGACTGACCCAAAATAAATCCCACTTCACACACTCATAGATCTTTAAAAAAACAAAGTGGCTTACAAAAGGTGAGGAGTGCAATTCCAAGAGTATCCAAGGATTGAGTGTCAAATGTACAAGGTAAATAAATCCTTTCATGATAGGTAAGGACCACCTATCCAAGAAAATCATTACACTAACTATGGATCATGTTCCAACTACTAAATGATATCTTAACTGCAGAGATAGTAGCCCATTCATGTTGAATCTCATCTAGCCAATGTGGAACAAATACATAAAGAGAAAATATGGAACCTTCTTCTTCATATTGTCAAGAGAGTGCATTTTCTACCACATTTTTCTTACCCTTCTTGAAGTTAATCTCATAGTCATATCCTTGCATCTTGGCTAGCCATTTTTGTTGTTTTGGGGTGGATAGTCATTGATGTAAAAAATATTTTAGGCTATGATGATATGTTTTTATCTAGAATTTGCATCCCAATAGGTAAGGATGTCATTATTGGATGCCTAGCATGCAAGATAGGCAACATTTATTTTTCATACATTGATGTAGCCATATTGCACCTCATGAGTTGTATTTTGATGAAGACGAGGGGTTGTCCAAGTGCATGAACACCACACCTATGCCTATGCTAGAAGCTTCACATTCTAGAGTGAAAGGTTTGTGAAAATTGGGTAGGGCTAATACTAGAGTAGTACACATGGTTGTTTTAAGTGCATTAAAGGCCACTTCTATTAATTCTAACCAATGGAATGAGTTCTTTTTTTAGCAAAGTTGTCAAGGGCCCAACAATTTTCTCATAATTTTACACAAAATTGCAATAATATCTTGTCAAGCATAAGAAGCCTCGTAAACTTTTAATGGGCTTAGAGGATGGTCTCTCTTGCATTGTAACAATCTTCTTTGGGTCAACTTGGACACCTTCTAGTGAAATAATATGGCCCAAGTACTCCACCTATTGTACTCCAAATGCACACTTTAAGTTCTTGAAGAAGAGAGAATGTTCTCATAAAATTCTAAGGGCGATCTCCATATGATGAAGATGATTAGTCCAAGCCCAGCTATAGATAAGTATATTATCAAAGAAGATAGATGAACTTGCATAAGCGTCCATAAAACATTGTGTTCATGAGGCTTTAAAAAGTGGAGGGGCATTGGATAATTGAAAGGGCATGAACAAAAATTCATAATGGCCTTAATGGGTCCTAAAGGCAGATTTAGGAATATCAACTTCTTTGACCTTGATTTGGTGATAGACTAAATGCAGATCCAACTTAGTAAAAACTTTAGCCCCTAAAAGCTCATCCAAAAAATCATCAATAATAGGGATAGGAAATTTATCCTTGATGGTTAATTTATTAAGCTCTCAAAAATTAGGGGGCACATTTTCTATCCACCATCTTTCTTAGGAACCATAACGACTAGGGAGGAGTAAGGACTTGTACTAGGATAGATGATACCTACCTCTTGGAGTTCCTTTACCATTTTCTCAATTTTATTTTTTTGCTCAAAATAGTATCGATAGGGTTGAATATTAGGAGGATGGCTACCAAGGATAAGGGGAATGAAATGTTCATGGGACCTTGGAAGGGGTAGGCCTTTGGGTTTCTCAAATACGCTTTGATACTTATCATGGAGGCCCTATAAATCCTATGAAGGTGAAGAGGGAAAAAGAGGTTGATCCTCAAGAGAGTGGAACTATGCCAAAATACCAAAGCACAAGATTTATTTAACAATTAGTCCATATGATTAGAGCTAACCATCTAAACATCACCTAGCTTTAGATCTTGTAATGTAAACTTGTGGCCATCAATGTGTAATCTAAGCTAAAGTTGGGAGGAGTCAAAAGTGATCAAACCTAAGGTTTTCACTAGACCCTCAATACCACATCTATACCCCCTAAGGAAAAAGAAAATATATATGTGATCAATTGATAATCCCCCATTATAAGATATATATTGCAACACTTTCCCCCACAAGACATAGTATTACCATTAGAAACCATAATCTAAAAATTATTGCAAGTATGGACATAACAGTGGAGCTAATTAGCCAATTTTTTGTTGATAAAGTTATCAGTGTTAAATCCATCTATCAATACCCCTATATTTTATCTTTTGATATAGCCAATGACCTTGAGCATTTGGGGAGAAGAGAACTCAGCTAAAGCATGATTAGAAATAAGAGCATCATGAGTTAATTATTATTCTAGGGAATCCAAATCATCTTCTACATTTCAAAATTCCTCAAAGTCACTAGGTGTCAATAGAATCTATGAGATACAAGCATTTATTAATAAATTTGTGACCCTTTTCCCATTTACGATCACAATTGAAACACAGTCCTTTAGCCTTTTTCTCCACTATATCTTTACAAGAGAGTTGATGAATTGTGGGGAGCTTAGCTCCTTTATCAAATGACTCCTTTTTAGGTTTGAAATAAGAGGAGTTGATTGGTTTCCTTTGAGATGCTAATTTACTTTCTATATGCCATGCTAAGGCTAGAGCATAACAATAGGAACCTAGTTTGAACATGAGAACCTTTGGCTGCAACTCCTCTTTGAGACCATTGATGAAATAACTATGAAAAATGACTCATCCAATTCATGTTTCTAGCTAGCTAGATTTTCAAACTCACTTTGATATTTTTGGATGAAATGTATCTAGAATAATTTAGTAAGGGCATGAACAAAGTCTTCATAGGTACTAGAGTCAAAGCAAATTAGGACTTGTCTGTAAAATTCAAACCAAGAGAGAAATGGGTGAGTCTGATCCAACCAAAATGACATAGTAAGAAAGCCAAAATGTGTAATTTTAAAGATCATAAAAGAATACCATACAATAGCGCATAACTAGACAATCTTTTAGAACAACCCTAAGCCTTATCCTGTAAATTCAACATAATACTTTTCTAAAATTTGGCAAAATTTTAATCAAACTAGTATTAGAACAATACAATCCAATAGTGTAGTGTCTTCTATAGAAGAAACAAATTCAAGCAAATTGCATCCTAGTCTAAATCAAATGCAAATCTCAAGATAGAGAATAATGGAATTAAAACAAAAACATGCAAATAAACAAAGCTACCACATGCAAACCCCATGTTGAAATGGGTTTGCTCAATGAATTGATGTAGTTGCTCCAATAAATTGCTTCAAAATGTCAACACCATTTACTTGTGCATTCATGTTGATGATTTTTAAAAGCTCTGAAGCTCTATTTATAATATTTTGGCTAGGAGGATTGATGGTGCTGACTTGTTTGGAAGATCTATAGTGGAGGTTGCTTGAGATAAATTTCCTTGGATCAAGGAGAAGATGGATAACCATGATTAAGTTTGTTCAAGATGAAGGGATGAGATTAAGTTGGCTAAATAGAAAAAGTCATAAATAATTAGTTGCAACCAAAAATAGGAGGGAAAAATAATTAGTTGATTATTTATTTTTAGAAATGCTGAAGGGAAAATAGATTAATTAAATAATAAAATATTATTTAGTTAATTAGTCATGTGAGGTCGAAATTGAAGCAATTAAATAATAAAATCATTTAATTAGTTAGTGATGCACTAGATTAATTTAATTAATTAATTAATTAATGATGGGTTAATTAAATAATACAATTATTTAATTAATAGATAATAGACCGAACTAGTTAAATAATATAATTACTTAATTAATTAATGGTGATGCTACTATAGATTCATAACCATTGTTTCCTTTTGACTATTTTATATCATTTGAATAAGTTTATGCTCACGAAATCAACTATAATCACATCTTGATTGCCCACATTGGATTTATAGAATACACCTCCACCATTACTTGTTATATTCTTGCGAGAGCATCAATAATAATGGGTTGATGCCCATTTTGCAACTTCTTTAAAGCCAAGTCCACGTGTTGTTCCTACTTTGTGAATAGGTGGTTAGGTCATCTATCCCTTAGTCCAGAATATGGAGTTCATCAAGAGGTAAATGAACATTGATTGCTTCTACTATTTTTGACCTATTCTTTTGGGGGTTTATTAATTCCTATCCATTTAATTTTAATGAACAATTTTGTGGTTTGATATATAGACATACTCCTACAAGTTGACTCAATCATTGTGTTCATTAGAGATATATATACTTGGGTTGTGTTATTTCACCCTATAGCTTATCATTCCTTACTTTTATCTCTATTTGTTTTGTCAAGAAGAGGGTGTGATTATTAATTGGGAGCCTATCATTGATGACTCTATCCCCATTGATGTATGGGGAAAACTCAATGATCGTGATCCCCCTCCACCCCCTAGTGGTGTAGCTATCACCACTTGAACGACTTTTTTTATTACTTTTATTTGTTTGTTCAAGCTTTACCCTACTTAAACTTTAAGGATGTGTCTACTATCATTTATCTTTTTATGAATAATTTAACCAATATTCATTTTTTTAAAAATTACTTAGCTTCTATAAAGTTAAACCTCTTGCATTGTATTTATGCACCCAAAACATAAGGTAAATCACTATTATGCCTACTAAAGTTTTTCCATTGAACATGAATAGAAATTTATAGTTACATTGACATGAGAGGGCCCAAAAGAAGTTTGTGCATTCCACGCAAATACTAAATACACACGACGTACAAACGAGCAGGTAAGTAGATCCGCTCCATTTACAGTAACGGTGGTGACTTCAAACGTTCACTGGTAAAACAACTTACAATAAAAATGTTTGTAGTTTGACTAAAACGCCGAACTACCACAACCCAACAATGAAGTCAAGCAGAAGAGCCAAAGAAGCATAACAGGCAGAAAAAGCAAATAACAGAAACCCTGCCGGCACGATGCATAATTACACAGCAATTCTTCATTGAGGAAGGAAATTGTAAGGCGTAGAAGAGGGGCAAGAGAGAGGTAAAGTGGGGGGAAAGTAGCAGGGCTCCTCCTCATAAATCGTGCCCACAGAGGGCGCTGTGCTCCTACTTCTCGCAAACGCCTGCTCTGCGGAACCCAATCTGTATAATCCTCCTCTATTTGAACTTGAACTCCTCCTCTGTGACGCGGCCCTCACGAGCTCCCCGTATTCGTCATCCTTTCTGTAAAGTGGGGAGCGCTTGCAGCCAGCCCGCTGTAATTGGCCTTCGCCGCCAATTTGTTAAGGCTTCTCACATAATAATCCTGGGCTTTGCCCAGGTATGGCAATGGAGACAGCGCCTTCATTATTCTGTGAAATGATCCGCGTTTGGCCCTCATGGTTCATAGAGTTCCCCCATCACCAACACCAGGCCTAATCTCTCTTGCCATGGGGCAAGGTTTCTACCTCCCAATGTGATTGTGGACATTTTGGTTGGCTTGATAGTGAGAAATTCCCCTAGTTGGACCTTATAACTTGTCCTCTCTATGCAGATCCTACACCAAAAAAAAGAAAAAAAAAAAGAAAAAGATAATACCATTATGAGTTGGGAACCCATTTTAGATGGCCAAGATCTCCTAGATGGTTAGGTCTCACCCTTGATAAGGATCCCCCTTCATCTCCTGCTCACATAGCCTTAGCAGCTTAGTGGTGTGATCACCTATTTCATTGTTGTTATTTCTTGATTCACACCTTAACATTTTGGATGTGATATCATCTCACTCGTATTTTTTTATAAATAGTATATCATATTTTTAGTTTTAATATAAAATATAGCACTATTCATCAAACAAATTTTAAAAATATTATATACACTTTTCTCTTTACAATTAAATAACTATGAATTTTCACCTTAACAAATTTAATTATTCTTCACAATTACAATCACTTTTTTAAAGTTTTAGAGATTTTTAGAGATTGTGTGAACAGACTCATAAAGACATCCATTTTAATTTCAACTAATTCCATACTTACACACAAAATACAAAACTATGTTGTAAATATAGCTAATTCAATCTAATACGAAAGAATCTCTTGTCGCCCAAAGCCTTCATTCCCGAAACGGACAGTCTAAAGAAGCGTTTGACAACATAGGTAATGGAGTGGCTTCTTCACATTGCGATTAAAGCCCAATCAAAGGAATATTTATGTACGGTTATGATTGGCGATAGGTGAGACGCGGTGGTGTGACGTGGAGGAGTATGAAGTAATATAGTTAAATATTATATTTAATTATGTCGGGAGGCTTTCCTACATTCACAAAATGAATGGGGGTTGAAAGATACCAGAATTTCTATGTAAACTTATAAGATTCCAATTTAGAATCTTTATTAAAAAACCAAATAGTCACTCCACAAATTAAAAAAACTCAGGTGAAAGGAACTTAAAAAAATACATGTTGGATGGAAAGAAAGGTGGATGGCAGTTTCATAGAAGCCATCACTATGCACTAAGATGAAAGAAAGAAACATTACAGAATGTCATATGAAAAGACACACATGAACAATCTATTTATATTGCCTCCTTTCTTAATTTTTTATTTTTTTCACATGTAAAATGAACATATCAAATTGTAGGATTTGAGGCGAGTTTCGTAAATTGATAAAAAAATAGGCGCCTCAGAAGATATCTCTCAACATACTTTAGATATATATTTTTAAATATAAATGTACTAGCAATCGCACCTTAGTGTGCAATGGGTACACCAAAATTGTAAGAGTATTGGAATGGTTGACCATAGAGAGAGAGAGAGAGAGAGAGAGAGAGAGAGAGAGAGATTGTTGTTTCCTATTAAATTATTATTAGGGTTTCCACCTATTAGCAGATCAAAACCTCCAATTAAATTAATCATTTCATCAAGTCTTTCTTTTTTCAAATTTTGCATATCTTCCACCTTAATCAATTTACCCTCAAGATGAGAGAGAGAGAGAGGTAGAGTGAGAAATCTCAGAGAGAGGAAGTGTCTGAGATAGAAGGGGGAGGGAAGTTAATATTGTATATTGTAATATATTTTATATAATTAAATTTAATATTATAATTCTAAAGTAATATTATATTAATTTATAATTATTATATTTTAATTGTATGTGTGGAGAACCGTAACATCATAAAAAATAAAAGATTTTTGTCCTTAAATAGTTTCACCCGAGCGAGTTAATAATTGATTCTAATTTTTAAAGATTTTTTGGCCTTAGCTAATCAATATTTCCACTTTACCTTTTTCACCAATCTAAAATATCCTCCGCGTGATTCCTCCACACTCTCTGAATCTCCATCCCAATGATCTCCTTTTATTTCAAAATTGAATGAAAAGACAATAGAGAGGAGTGTAAAAACTTGAACAAAAAATCCAACGGCAGGTGACGAGTGAATCATCTTTCACGCCTCTCGCTCCACACCTACTGTCGATCTACCAAGACAGGTATTTGTATGCCAAATGGAGACAAATGTAAAGAGAGGTAAAGAGATAAAGAGGGTGACAGATAGAGATAGAGATAAGTGAAGATAAAGAAAGACAAAAATACATATATATAGAGAGAGAAATAGAGATAGAGAGAGGAAGAGAGAAGAAGGGAGAGGGAGAGAGAGAAGATAGAGGCAAAGAGAGGTACAAAGAAAGAGAAGGAAAAAAGGAGAGAGTAGAAGAGAGAAAGAGATATAACAAAAGAGAGAACCTAGAGAGACAAAGAGAAAAGAGATGATGAGAGAAAGAGATAGAGAAAAAGAGAGGTAGAGTGAGAAATCTCAGAGAGAGGAGAGAGAAATCTCAGAGAGAGGAAGTGGTGTAGGGGCACCTAACAAACCCTTGTTTTGTTTGTAATAAGGTCAAACCGACCAATTGTTTTACTTTTACTTTTTGTTTTTTTGTTCAGCTTGTAACCGACCATATAGACAGTTTGAGAACAGGGTAGTTTGGGGATAGGAAGCGATTGAGCTTCCCCAACTGCTCAAGAACGGTTGAACTCCCTCAACTATGGGTTAAAAACAAGGTAGATCAAACAGGAGGGGTTCGATATCTTGGATGTGTGTGTTCACTGCCTGTGTATGAAGAAAACTGAAGAATAAAGAAACTCTATTCCATCCCTTGTGTGTCAAAAATCTCATAATTGTACATAGCAATTTTCTTTCTGCAGTCATAATTAATCTCTGTCCATCAAGTTGTCGTACCATGGATCGATGAAGCATTCCACTGGTTTGACTCTCGTTGAGATCAGTGGAATGCCTTCTTGGTGTACATATATGTTTTTATTTCTTGTTTCTATTTTTGTCAGTTGTGTTCTGTTTGATGGAGGAGAGGACTGGATCGACTGTGCTGCGCAATAGACCAACCTAGCATTGCCATGTACTAGGGTGTGAGTGAAGCAAATAGTGTATCGTTGCATCGGCGGAAGTGTATTGAAGTTCCACCGAAGGTAGGAAGCCATCGATGTATCAACGTAGTGATTTCCAAAGCACCCGATAGTAGTTGTTTGGCCGATAAGTGAAGTCTAGCAGCAGTATTGGCGTATCGGTGGAACTGCCGATAGGTGAAGGTTGTGCCAAAGTCAGAGAGATGAGCGAAGTCAGAGGAACGATCGCGGAAGATGCCAATGGACAATGTCTGGCCGAAAGGAGTGTATCAGTGAAGAACTAGGTGACGTCTCATTGAAGATAGTGTATTTTGGCATATCGACAAGAGTATCGATACTGGGGGACAAGTTTGAGATCCTACTGATGAGGTAGGTCTCACCGAAGGTAGCATACTGCATCGGCATATCGGTGAAAGAGCTGGAGACTTCACCGATGATTAAGGTCTTATCGACTAATGTGTTTGAATGTGACATCGGCGTGATCGGTGTATCGGTGGAAGGTTTTGTTGAGTTTACTGACAGTGTTAAGTCCTACCGATAGGTGTGAAACATAGAGTCCTCCATCGGAGAGATAAGTTCTAAGGAGGCCAACGGGTTATGTTTGGCTGACAAGAGTAGGTCGCCAAGACATAAACCACTCTATCGCTGATTAGTTTGTTGATCAAGCCTATGCTTCCATTGTACACTCTACATCATTTTGGTATCAGAGCTTTGGACGTTTTGTGTGTGACGTGCTCTAAAAGTTCTGTGAATGTTTATGTCAGACAAAGAGAGTGAAAGAGAGGCTAGCAGCATGCCTCTAAAGGGGATGACAGTAGAAGTGCTTAAGAAGTTCCAAGAGATGGAAGAGATGATCAAGGTTGGAGTCATGGTTGGAGTCAAGGAAAAACTCTAGGCTAAGTTGAAGTCACTGAAGATAGGAAAGAAATTAGATGGTGAATCTGATGAAGAAGAAGAAGATGGGGAAGAGGAAATAACCCCAGAATAGGCAGATATATCTGTAGACCAGAAACAATTTCTGGATGCCATAAGGACGCTCGGTAAGGAGTCATCTGAATAAAAAATGGAGATTCTGATGTTCAGCGGAAAGATGGACGCAGATGAAGTCATCAAATGGGTCGAGACTTTGAACAATTACTTCAAGTACAAGGAGGTACTGGAGAATAAAAGAGTCAAGTTTGAAAAGACAAAATTGAAAGGTGTTGCACTCATGTGGTGGAACTACACCCAGGGAGAAAGGGTGAAGAGTGGCAAGAGCATGATCTCATCCTGGAGTTAGATGGTAGAGAGGATCAAGGCTCAGTTCCTACCAGTGGATTATGAAGTGTAGATATACAGGAAAATGTAGAATCTCAGACATAAGGATATGGATGTATCCACCTATATAGAGGAATTTCATAAATTGTCTCTAAGGTGTGGACTTGCCGAGGATGAGAAAGGAAGAGTTGCTAGGTATATTAATGGCCTGAAGTATAGTATATAAGATGAGATTACCATCTTGACACCAGAAACCATGGACAAGTGTTTCCAAGTGGCGCTGAGAGTAGAAGAGAAGAAGAAAAGAAAGGAAGAACAGTAGAACAGAGGCAGAGGTGGAAGAAATTTCAGGGGTAGAAATAGTTTTGGTGGCAGAAATCAGTTCCAGAAGAATCAAGGGGAGTCCAGTCAACAAGAACATAGTGGAGAATCTGGTTCCAGAGGGGGTTTCAGAGGAAGGAGACCCAATGGGAGAGGTAAATTTGGTGGACCAGGCAGAGGTCTTAATGTCTTCATGGGAAGATGTTATAATTCTAACCAAATTGGGCACATAGCAGGCAAGTGTCTGGAGAAAGACTTAAGCTCTCATGTAGGAGAGAGAAGAAGCCAACTTATTCAGGAAGAAGACTGTTAGAGTGTGACTTCACCTATGGAAATCACAGCTCCAATACAAGATGGAGAGAATCTCATGATGAGAAGGACAATACTGAAAGTGCCACAGAACAAGGAACCACCCCAGAGGAAGACACTGTTTAGAACTCTGTGTAAAGTTTCCAGCAAAAGGTGTAAGGTAATTGTTGATTCTGGCTCAACTGAGAATTTAGTGTCAGTAGAAATGGTAGAAAAATTGAATTTGAAAAGATTGCCACATGTTAGTCCATACAAAGTGTCCTGGCTGAACAAAGGGCAACAAGTCTTGGTTGATGAACAAGCTTGGGTAGAATTTTAGATAGGGGAATATAGGGACAAATTGTTGTGTGATATAATTCCCATGGATGCATGCCATTTACTATTAGGAAGACCTTGGTAGTATGATGTGCAAGCCCATCATGATGGTAAATCCAATTCCTTTGTTATCACCAAGAATGGTAGACAGTATAAGATGGATTCTTTACCAGAAGAGGGTGTAGACAAGAATGTAGGATCAAGTGTCATGTTAGTGAGTGGGAAAGAGTTTCTCCATACTCTGAAAGAAGAGGGAACCCAGGGGTATGCTCTGATTTTGAAACCTAAAGACAATTCTGATTTGTCTAAAAATAGCAAGGAAAAAGTCCCTAAGGAAGTGCAAGAATTGTTAGACAAGTATAAGAGTATCATGGTGGAGGATATGCCCAATACACTACCCCTTGTGAGAGACGTAAGTCATCAGATTGACTTCATCCCAAGATCCACATTGCCAACTAAACCAGCCTATAAAATGACACCTTCTCAGAATGAGGAAATTGCTAAACAAGTGCAAGAACTGTTGGATAGGGGCTTGGTGAAGAAAAGTCTTAGTCCATGTGTTGTACCCATAGTTTTAGCTCCCAAGAAGGATGGCAAATGGAGGTTGTGCACTAATTCGAGGGCCATCAATAAGATCGCCATCAGATATAGGTTTCCTATGTTCAGAATAGAGGACGTCATGGATTGTTTGGGAGGTGCTCGGTACTTTTCTAAAATTGATCTCAAAAGTGGATACTCTTAGATCAGGATTAGACAAGGGGATGAATGGAAGTTAGCCTTTAAGACTAATGAGGGTCTTTATGAGTGGGTGGTGATGCCATTTGGACTGTCCAATGCTCCAAGCACTTTCATGCATTTAATGAATGAGGTATTGAAAGATTTTATTGGCAAATTTGTTGTTGTCTATCTTGACGAGATTCTGATTTTCAGCAGGATAAAAGAAGAACATTTGCAGCATTTAGAACAGGTGTTGAAGAAGCTGTGTTGGAACTAGAAATTTCCAGTCAATTTTTTTTTTTTTAAAACTTTTTAAGATCCCTGATGATGATAAATTTCTACTTTAGGAAACATGCATATTGGTCATGATACTAAATTCTGGATCATTTGATTTGACTTTACTATCTTAATTAAAATCTAAAATGGAAGCAGATTCCAAATCTTAGTATAATAATTAATATCATATCTCAGGATTCTCTTTGGTGTTCACATCCCAACACCTTCAACTCCACCCCTACTGTGATTGTAGAACACCATAATTAGCATAAGCATCATATGAAGTCACCATTCTAACAATAAAATCCATGGTAGGCATGTTGGTGTTGATGGCAGAGATATTATTGGACTCTACCTAGAAGTTATAACTATTTCAAAAAAGGACTCTTCCTTTTTCAAAATGTCACCTCAACATGTTTTTATCATGTTTAAATACCCCTGACCACATACATTTTTAAACTTTAGCATCTCTGTTTGAAGAGAAGAAGATAACAAAAACTGCAGACTATTTGATTAAGACCCATAACAGAAGATCCAAGATCAGCAAAGAAATGGAAAATAAACAGAAGTACAGTTGTTGACTTTTTTGATGTCTAGCCAGTTGGTTTCACTCTTGAATCCCATAAACTATTTTTCGATGTCATTAAAAACTTTCATTTCAGTCCATGGTATGTGAAAACAAAATATTCTTACTTACAGAGCTTCTGTTACATGCATCATATCTTGCGTGTCCCATTATCAATGATGTGACTATAAACCATGAGCGACGATAGAATACGGCTCTGGTAACTGTAGCTTACAAGCTTTTATACCGTGCAACTTGTAACAAAGGAAAATAAAAAACGTCCATTTTTGTTGTAATAGGTAATGAGAATGCAAATGGACGCATCTTTTAAATGACGCTGTATTGCATTGAAATGATATAATATTGGTCATGGAATAACTCACTCTATGTGGTTGCAAATTGCAGCAGATTCTATCACAAATTTTCACTCTAATGGGAATTACAGCTACTGGTCAAAATTGTTATCAAGTTTAGCTGTCGATTGTCAAACAGTCTAACGTAATGATGTGGATCATTTGGAATCATCCAATTCCAGATTTTCTTGCAAAAAGCTTCACCTGTCCCACATTTCCCACGCTATAGTAACTCAAAAAAAATTAACAAATATTTAATGTAGGTTTACCTGTAGATGATGAAATAAAATGATTTTAATTACATACACAGTACCAAATTATATATGGTCGGAATATTTAAAACGGCTTCTCCTATGTGGGCCGTTGGATTTTAGGGTTTCTCTCGGAATCAGCATGCCATCTCTTATAAGATTAATGCCTTACAACATTAGTGCCACATCAACGGAAAAGGTAGTTGCTCAAGTGCCATTCATTACATTCGATCTTGCCTCATAATTCATTCACAAATCAAATGAAAATTGCCAAAGTATTCATTATTGCATAAATATCATTTGACATTGTGTGACACCATTGGATAGAATTAATTATCATATTAATTGATGTGTAACTAAGCTAATCATGTAAGATAGAAAAGGATCACAAATATCCTAAAGACTTGGCTACTAAAGAGAAGGAATTTTGTAAATATTGCTTTCTTGATAATAGCTTTGATTAAACAAAAAAGGCCTTTCATACCCCTTAGGAAATTTTCAAGAATGTCACACTGATCCGTGTATTTGATTGAGATGGTTTACCTGCGGGCATGATTATATGGAATAATGCTATGTCTTATTCAAGGGATTTTTGTAGCGTGGATAAGTCTAAAACTTGCAAGACTTCAGGACAAATACTTGGATGCTACTCCCATGCTAGATATCTAACCTTCTTTAGGCCTATAGCAATTATATAGATTCATCTTCTGAGCAAATTAATTTGTTAAGAATATAGACTACAAAATGAATGATTTGGAGGATGCCACTTTGAGGATGAATGTGTTAAGGCCCTTGGTGCTTGACAGTTCAACACCGAGACTTAATTGGAGATAGGCATCCTGGTGCAAAATGTCCACTCTTTCCCCTCCATCTCTTTTACCGGAGACAAGTTCTACCAATGATATTGGTAGAGTGACTTGTAACAAGTCTGGGTTGTATGATGATACTGAAGAGGAAAGCATAGAGAATGAAGCCTTAAGCTCTTGCATCTTGGATTCACAAGGCAGGAAAATGAAACTTCTCCGCCCGCCATTGAGAGCTCTCTCGCTCTCAAAATGTTATGATAAGGAACAGACTATAGGAAAAACAACTTTAGATTCCTCAGAAGTGTTGAAATCGCACTCAAAGTGCCATGATAGGGAACCCATCTCAACAAACACAACTATGGATACCTTAGAAAAGCCAACTATGGATGCCAAAAATGGGATAAAGGTGAAAATTGATTTGAATTTTGTTGAGGATGTTTCTTGTAGTGAAGAATGTCATACCAAGGTTAGGAATATTTTGGGAGAGAATGAGGTGCTGGAAGAGTCTGAGGATCGAATGGCACGATGTGACAAAGAGTGTTCAGAGATTCTTCCTTATCTATTTTTAGGTAGTAGGACTATGGTTCAGAAGCTTTCAACATTGCACTACTTCAGAATCACCCATATTCTGAATTGTGTGGGTTCTGCGGGTTCTGCATGCCCAGAAAGTTTTCCAAACAATTTTTCATACTGGACACTTTGGTTAGAAGACAAACCAAATGAGTGAATGTTTTTTTACTTGAAATCAACTAAGAGGGATTTTATTTAAGAATATCTTTTACTCAGAGTACTTCATGTATGGCAAGGTTAATGAGAAGACAGATGTGTATTCCTTTGGAGTAGTTCTTTTGGAGTAGTTCTTTTGGAGCTAATAAGTGGAAGAAAACCAATGAACAACATTTACTAACAATTCGTTGAAAACTCTAGAACAAGTAAGCGATAATAAAGATTTATAAAAGTAACACACAGGTCACCATTACATAAAACAAGTCGATTGAAGTTTTTAGTTCACTGAGAGAAGGATAACAATGATACAGTTGATTTGGTGATGACCATAATGTATCCTTTTAAACTGAATGCTTCCCTTCAATTTTCTATTGATGAAAATAAGTCAAATGATCTCAGATAAATAATGTGTTATACAAAGATGGTTTGCAGACCGAGGGTTTTCACATTTTGTCATCCATGGGCTGAATGATGGTTCAAATACCAATATAATTGATTACTAAATTGATCATCTAATCATAGGTGAATAAAAGTTTATTTGATGGTTAAAAAGCCAATACTGATAATATATGCAGATAAATAATATCAATGAACAAAAACCAATATCGAATAAGCAGAAGGTCAAATGAAGAATATTGACTTGAACACTATCAATCTGGTTCAATGAATTTTGATAGGAGCATAATAAAATATTTCTACTAAGCCTATGATAGTAAAAATTTCAAACCAAATTTAATATGTAATTATTTCACCTAGAAAATATTCCGGAAGAACATACAAAGGCTGGTAAAATATTTGGCCGAGGAGGAGTAATTGTTTTCGCTCAAATGAATTAATTTTGCCCAACAAAAGTGAAAAATGTGGGTGAGTATTTTTGTACGAGGACTGGTAAAAAAATCTCACCAAAGAAGTGGAGGAAATCATTTTCACTAAAATAAATAGTATCATGAAAAAGAATTATGAGAATATTAGTAGAGGTAAAATAAATCGTCCTAATACATTAAAATAAAATAAAAAGTCAAGTGAGAATTTCATATTTCAAAGAGAATACTTTTTGTGGAGAATTAATTATTATGGTAATTCTTAAAAAGCATATTTATGAGTGTTTTCACCAAAGGAGTAAAAAATATGCTAAAAGGTAAAGTGTTGAGATATTTTATGAGAAGAAGTATATATTCCCAGAAAAATTTTTATGATGAAAGCATTTAGGATTTACCATATGAAAGTTAATATTCTGAAGAAATTATTTAATGCCCTAATAGATGTCACGTGAAGAGGCTAAAATGGGGAAAAGGGTGATATTAAACCTTTGAAGAATATTTTATTTCGTGACAGCAAAAGATTAATATTAAAATAATTAATTAAAAGTCATGTCAAAGAATTTGTGAAACTATTGGAGCCCTAAAAGGGAATATCAAAGAAAATTATTTTTAAACATTTTTGGGTATGATAAAGTGACATTTGATGAATGAAATGCATTGTTCCGGTGATGAAACCCTAAATACATGTCACTGAGCAAATATACAAAAAACGATACCGCATGCCACAGATCCTAAGGTTCAATGTAAAATTATATGTTTATATATTATTTATCTGATGAAAAATTTGTTTTATATGCAGGATTTTGGTTACGTTGAAGTAGTTCTCAACCGGCGGTTCAATGAAGCGGCTCAAGAAGATTAAATATTTTATTTCAGCTGGAGATAAAAGAATGCAGCTGGATGATTAATTATTTTATGTCAAGTGAAACCATATATCCGTTATATCAGTTATTTAAATTGCAAAACAAATGTAACGGGTCTGAGGCTTGTTGCATCTCTTTAAATAGAGATCCCAGGACCCAGAGAATGGACTTAGAAATAGGGTTAGAATTAGGTTAGAATTAGATATTTTTACAAAAGACAATTCAAACATTTTAGGATTAGATTAGGTTGGATTCGATGCAATCTGAGGCTAATTTGATCCTTCTATGCAAATTTTGTTCTGAGAAAGACTATGGTACATGATACATTCTGAGGCAGCAGTCGAGGATTCAAATTCAAAATACATTGTGACGGTATCATCTGTTTGTTATTTAAATTCAATCAATTTAATTATCTCCATATCATTCATTTTTAGATTATTCAATTTGAATGTGTTAAGGATATGTTCAAATTGTCTGATTACAGTTGCTAATTCAGTATATTTGATTTGATTGGTTTCTCAAGTAGAATTAAATCCTTTGTCATCAATTATAGTAATCTTAGAATGTTGAATGGATTATTAAGTACGATTAATTGATTAGGGTTATTAATTTGTCTCCAGAGTTGATCTAATTTGTTAATTTGCAAATTTAAATTGGTTCTTTCTGGAAAGATTAAAATCCTTTTTAATATTTTGCATTTAATTCAATTATGTCCTTTGGATTATTAACAATGAATTAATGATTTCTTCCTTGCATGTTTGTACAAGTTGCAAACAGTTATATGTGCCAATTAGATTGAGTTATTACCTGATACAAGTTATTTGTTTTTGATATCCTGACTCCGTTGCCCGAATGGACAAAGCACTAGTCTAACTATTGATTCATCTTATAATTAAAATATTTACATTGTTTTATTGTTATGGTTTAGATTCATTTCATGTTATTTGTTATTTATTTCTGTTAGAATTTAGATTAAATCATTTGCTTTCTTTAGAATTTAGTTTACAATATCTTATCTGATTTACAAGCATGCCATTGTAATTGGATAAACTAGCAGCAAACCAATATAGATTTAATCATACAACCTGCTTTGATAATCAAAGGTTCACCCGCCTAGGTTGTAGCAGGACCTAAAGCGCAGTGAGAAGTTGATTGTTAAGGTCAAACTCCAGTCATTGGCTCAAAAACGTTGTAGATTTGACTATAGGGCTTGGCATCCCCTTAGAATCCACAACCTGCATTTTTGAGACCGAACAAGCTGCATGAGGAGAACTAATGATCAATATGGAGAAGAGTGTCTTCATGAAGGAAGAACTCACATACCTTGGATTTGTGATATCCCAGGGTAGTTTGAAAATGGATCCAGAGAAGGTAAATACTATTCTGTCTTGGCCAGCACCTAAAACAGTAACTGATGTAAGAAGTTTTCATGGGTTGGCAACTTTTTATAGGAAATTCATAAGAGGATTCAGTCATATTTGTGCACCCATTCTGGATACCATAAAAGGCAGATAGAAATGTAAGTTTGTTTGGAATAGAGAAACTGATGAGTCTTTTGAGTTTCTTAAATAGAAGGTAGCAGAGAAACCCATTTTGGTTTTGCCTAATTTTAATAAGTTGTTTACTATGGAATGTGATGCCAGTAACCTTGCCATTGGTGCTATCTTGAGTCAGGAAGGAAGACCTGTTGCTTTCTTTAGTGAAAAGCTGAATGATGCTAAAAGAAAGTATTCCACATATGATCTAGAATTGTATGCAATGGTCCAAGCATTGAAAAAATGGAGACATTATCTCTTGCCCAAGGAATTCATTGTTTATACTGACAACCATGCTTTGCGTTTTCTGAATTCGCAGGAGAAACTAAATCACAGGCATATGAAGTGGGTAGAACAACTCTAGGTGTATACTTTTTCCATCAAACATAAGAAGGGACAAGCCAACAAGGTGGCAGATGCTCTAAGCAGAAGAGTGTGCACTATACAAGAAATCCAGTTGCAAAGTGTGGGAGTGGATTCTCTCAAGAATATGTACCAAGATGATAAGGACTTTAAGGAGATATATGCAGTTTGTTCACAATTTTTAGATTCCTATCATTCTAATTTTTCTAAATATTTGTTACAGCAAGGGCTACTATTCAAAGGCAGCCAACTGTGTGTACCTAGGTGTTCCATGAGGGAGAACATCATAAAAGAGAAACATTGCGGTAGTCTTGGAGGTCATTTTGGACTAGACAAGACATTGGAACAAGTGATAAGGTTTTACTTCTGGCCTAAGATGTACACAGATGTTAGGAAATTTGTAGAAACTTGTAGTATTTGTCAGAAGGCAAAAGGAACTTCATCCAATGCTTGTCTCTATCAACCACTTCCAATTCTACAAAGGCCATGGGAGTGCATCAATATGGATTTTATTTTGGGTCTTCCCTGGACTCAAAGGGGTTTTGATAGTATATTTGTTGTAGTTGATAGATTCAGTAAAATGACTAATTTTGTGCCATGCAAATGTACCAATGATGCTTCACACATTGCTGGTCTATTCTTTAAATAAATAGTTTGAATTCATGGTTTGCCATTGAATATTGTCACTGACAAAGATCCCAAATTTGTGGGACATTTTTGGTGCACATTGTGGAAGAAATTGGGCACTCAATTATCTTTCATGTCAGCCTATCACCCTCAGACGGATGGACAAACTGAGGTCGTGAATAGATCACAAGGTAATCTTTTGAGGTGTTTGACTAAACAGCATGGAGAAGCATGGGATATGGTCATCCCACAAGTAGAATTTGCCTACAATGATTCTGTCAACAGAAGCACAGGAAAGAGTTCGTTTGAAATAATGTATGGAATTCATCCAAGGGGAATTTTGGAGCTCAGGGATCTCCAGAATATGGAGAAAAGAAGTGCACAAGGAGAAGATTTTGCAGTCAGCATGAAGGATATCCATGATGTTGTAAGGGAAACTATCGAGAAGAACACATGGAAATACAAGAAGAGAGTTGATCAGAAGAAAAGGGATGTCCAATACAAAGTTGGGGATCTAGTAATGGCATATCTGAAGAAGGAAAGACTTCCGAAGGGGCAACCCACAAAACTTCTTATGAAAAAGATTGGTCCATGCAAGATTGTTCACAAATTTGGGCCTAATGCCTACGAGGTTGAACTTCCTCTAGGTTTAGCAATATCACCCATTTTCAATGTGTCTGACCTATTTCCATTCAGAGGAGACAATGTTGCTAGTTCAGATGTGATAGAAGCAGGGGATGCAGAATAGATTTCTGATCTTCTACCAAGTCAGCCAATACAACTGTAATGTATTTTGGACACAAAGGTTGAGAAGAAGACTCAACATAAGACCTACAAGCAGTATCTGGTCAAATGGTGTGGTTTATCTGATGAGGATGCAACCTAGATGAGTGAGGAGGACATCATCAAACATAAGGTTTGCATTTTAGACCTGGTTCCTCAAGGGACTTGAGTTTTGTTAACCCTGGGAGTATGGTGCAGGGTCACCTAACAAACCCTTATTTTGTTTGTAATAAGGTCAAACCAACTAGTTGTTTTACTTTCAATTTTTGTTTTTTTGTTCAGCTTGTGACCGACCACGTAGACAATTCGAGAACAGGGTAGTTTGGGGATAGGAAGTGGTTGAGCTTC